>CM057479.1:24750000-29750000 GCA_030035585.1 Dugong dugon | reverse complement strand
CTGCCCTGTCCTGTAGGGTCACTATGAGTCAGAATTGACTCGTCGGCAACGTTCGTTGCTTTTTTTTTTTTAAGTCCATGCCAGTGAGTTGTTCAATAACACATGGTAGATTCAGATACTTTCTGCAAAGAACCTGCTGGTGAACAATATGAACAACCATAGGCTTTAAATATTTGTATTCCAACTAAGACCTTTTCTACTCTTCACATATTTTTTATGCCTTTAGTTGTACATGTCTTGGCAGATTCCTTGTAAGTTGTACGGTATTAGTGCCTTTTTTTTTTTTCTTTTTAATTCTTGCCTGAAAATTACTCATTGACTATTAATGAAAACTAATTCTTAAGTTGCTTCAAACTTGGCATCGACTCCCTGAAAAACAACTAAGCAGTACTGGTAAAAAATCTTTTGACTCAATAAGCTAGGAAAACAACTTGAAAACATTTGGCTTGTTTTTTTAATTGACTATGGAGGTTGCGCCAGTGTGTTTGTAACTCTTCAAGCAAGTGTTCCTGCCAGAAGACGAATAATCTTAAAGAGCTTGTTTTCTATGGCTACTTTTTTTTAGCTGCTGCAAATACACTTTAACTTATCATTGGTAAACAGCTTTCCTTGTTTGACTAACAAATGAACCACTTGGAAACTTACTTTGGTCACAGCCTCATTTTTATTTTTCATTTTTTGTGAGGAAATTCTGCTGGAATGAGATACTCCATTTTAAATTTTATAGTTTTTCTGACCGGTGCTTTCCTGTGAATTGGAAATATTGTGTTGAGTCCATAGTCTGGTCATGTCAATGTCTATTGTATTCTTTTAGCATAGCTAAGGAGCCCTGGTTGCATAGTGGTTAAGCACTCGACTGCTAACCCAGAGATCAACGGTCGGAAACTGCCAGCTGCTGCGTGGAAAAAAGATGTGACAGTCTGCTTCTGTAAAGATTACAGCTTTGGAAACCCTATGGGCAGTTCTACTCTGTCTTATAGAGTAGCTATGATGGCAGTGAGTTCGGTTTTGGTTTTATAATGACATTCAATAATAAGCAATGCTTTTCTGTCTAATCAATAGCAAAATAATCCACAGTCCACTGTGCCTTAAAAGCATGACGTTCCAAGAACACTTTCCTTGTTTTGACATGATAGGTAAAAAAATAATAATAAAGTGTTGGTATATGGCAAGATGCATGATACTAGAAACACTGTCATAACTGCATCACTGTGATTTGTAGTGTGCAGCTTTGCAAAGTTATGAGAGCGCCACCTACCTTCTCAGCCACAACTACTCATTTCTGCCGCCGTAGCACAAAAACCATCATAGACAATGCATTAATGAATGAGTTGGCTGTGTTGCAGTAAAACTATGGACACTGGACCTTGAATCTCATGTAATTTTCTTGTGTCACCAAATACTATTATTTTGATTTTTTTTCAACCATTTAAAAATGTAAAAACCACTCTTAGCTAGTGTGCCATAGAAAAACTGGCAGCGGGTAGGAGGGTATTATGCTGAGTGAAATACGTCAATCACAAAAGGACAAATACTGTATGAGACCAGCATAAAAACTCTTGAAAAGGTTTGCACACAAAAAGAGACAATCTTTGATGGTTACGAGAGGGGAGAGGTAGGAGGGAAAAACACTAAATAAACAATAGATAAATGGTAATTTTGGTGAAGGGTAAGACAGTACACAGTACTGGGGAAGCCAGCACAACTTGTCCAAGGCAAGGTCATGGAAGCTCCATAGACAAATCCAAATTCACTGAGGGACCAAATTACTGGGCTGAGGGCTCTGGGGACCGTGGTCTAGGGGAACATCTAGATCAATTGCATAACATTATAAAGAAAATGTTCTACATTCTACTTTGGAGTGTAGCACCTGGGGTCTTAAAAGCTTGTGAGCAGCCATCTAAGATATAAGATACTCCGCTGGTCTCACCCCGTATGGAGCAGGAAAGAATGAAGAAAACCAAAGATACAAGGGAAAGATTAGCACAAAGGACTAATGGACCAGAACTATCAACCTCCACCATACTGAGTCCAGCATAACTAGATGATGCCCAGCTACCACTACCAACTGCTCTGACAGGAATCACAATAGAGGGTCCCGGACATAGCTGGAGAAAACTGTAGAACAAAATTCTCCCAAAAATAAAAAGACCAGACCTACTGGTCTGACAGAGACTGGAGAATCCCTGAGAGGATGGCCCCCGAACACCCCTACAGCTCAGTAATGAAGTCACTCATCAGGTTCAACCTTCAGCCAAAGATTAGACAGGCCCATAAACAAAGCGAGACTAAATGGGCACAGCAGTCCAGGGGCAAGGACAAGAAGGCAGGAGAGGACAGGAAAGCTGGTAATGGGGAACCCATGGTCGAGAAGGGGAGAGTGTTGACGTGTCATGGGATTGACGACCAGTGCCACAAAACAATATGTGTATTGTTTAATGAGAAACTAGTTTGCTCTGTAAACCTTCATCTAAAGTACAATAAAAAAAAATTTTAAAAAGAAACAGGCAACGGCTTAGACTTAGCCTGTAGCCTGTAGTTGGCCAACCCCTGCTTAAATTGCTTATCTTGCTTCCTACTTCAATGAAAAAAAATAATGCAAGTTTTAAAACAAACTACCATTGATCACATCCACCTACCTGTAAGTATAAGGGTTTGCTTTACCATACAAATATACTGTTGTTAATCTCATCTTTAGAAAAACACTTTTAACTCAGCTTCTATACCACCCCATTTCTCTGCTCCCCTTTGCAGCAGAATTCCAGGAGAATGTTGTCTCTCCTCACCATCTCTAGTTCCACTCCTACATTTTCTCTTCAAGTTTTTTTGTCTCATTCCACTGACTGCTCTTGCTAATGTCACTCATAACTTGCATGTTGTTGAATCTGATGGTAATTCTTAGTCACCAATATGCGTAACCTATTAGCAGCATTCAGAACTAATCAATTCCTCCTTTTTGAATTTTTTTAATTTACTTTCCAGTATTCTACATTCCTCTGATTTTTCTCCTACTTCATTTACCTCTTCTTAGTGTCCTTTGCTGATACCCTTCTTATCCACTGAGCTCTTAAAGTTGGAGTGCCCCAGAGCTCAGTACTTAGGTTTCTTCTCTCTCTCTCTCTTTTTTTTTTTTTTTAACTTTTTAATTTATTTTATTTTATTTTTTATTATACTTCAGGTGAAGGCTGACAGAACAAATAGTTTCTCATGAAACAGTAGTACACATGTTATTTTATGACATTGGTTAACAACCCCACAACATATCAACCCTCTAACTTCTCAACCTTTTTGTTTTTTTGGTAAAAATACACATAGTCAAAGATACACCATTTCAAAAATTTCTACATGCACAGTTTAGTGACATTGACTACACTCTTCCAATTGTGCTGTTATTCTCACTTAAGATGAAGGTTTACAGAACAAAATAGTTTCTCATTTAACAGTTACTACAAATGTTGCCCTATGACAACGGTTAACAATCTCACAACACATCAACAATATCCTTACTCAACCTTGGGTTCCCTATCACCAGCTTCCTTGTCCCCTTCTGCCTTCTGGCCCTTGTCACTGGACTCCTGTACCTCGTTAGTCTCATTTGGTTTTACGGGGCTGTCCACTCCCAGGCTGAACAGTGAACCTCAGAGGTTAACTTCACCACTGAGCTAAAAGGGTGTCTGGGGGCCATACTCTCGAGGTTTCTCCAGTCTCCTTTAGGCCAGTAAATCTGGTCTTATTTTTATGAGTTAGAATTATGTTCTACATCCTTCTCCAGCTCTGTCCAGAACCCTCTGTTGTGATCCTGGTCAGAGCAGTCAGTGATGGTAGCCGGGCACCATCTAGCTGTACTGGACTCAGTCCGGTGGAGGCCTTGGTAGCTGTGGACGATTAGTCCTTCGGACTAATCTTTTCCTTGTATCCTGTTCTCTTCATTCTCCCTTGCTCCTGAAGGGATGAGACCAGTGGAGTATCTTAGATGGCCGCTCACAGGCTTTTCAGACCCCAGACACTACTCACCAAGGTAGAATGTAGAGCATTGTCTTTATAAGCTGTGTCATGCCAGTTGAGCTAGATGTTCCCCAAGACCATGGTCCCCACATCCCTCTGCCCAGCAATTCAGTCCCACAGGGAGTTTGGATGTGTCTATGCGGCTTCCATGACCTTTCCTTGTACAAGTTGTGCTAGTTTCCCCTGTATTGTGTACTGCCTCACCCTTCGCCCAAGATACCACTTATCTATTGCCTATTTAATATTTTCCCCCCACCCCTCCCATCCCTGGTAACTAACAAAGATTGTTACATTTTGTGTGTGAACTTTTTCATGAGTTTTTACAATAGAGGTCTCATGCAATATTTGTCCTTTTGTGAATGACTCATTTCAGATAATGTCCTCCAGTTTCATCCATGTTAGGAGATGGTTCACAGATTCATTGTTGTTCTTTCTTGTTGCATAGTACTCCATTGTGTGTATGTAACATAGTTTGTTTATCCATTCATCAATTGATGGGCATCTAGGCTGTTTCCATCGTTTTGCTGTTGTGAACAATGCTGCCATGAACATAGGTGTGCATATGGCTATTCGAGTGACGACTCTTATTTCTCTAGGATATAGTCCTAGGAGTGGGATTGCTGGATCGAATGATATGTCTATTTCTAGCTTTCTGAGGAAACGCCATATCATTTTCCAAAATGGTTGTATCATTTTGCATTCCCACCAGCAGTGCATAAGGGTTCCCATCTCCCCACAGCCCCTCCAACATTTGTTATTTCCAGTGTTTTTGATTCGTGCAGTAATGCCGGGGTGAGATGGTATCTCATTGTGGTTTTAATTTGCATTTCTCTAATGGCTAGTGATGGCAAGCATTTCCTCATGTGTCTGTTGGCCATTTTAATGTCTTCTTTGGTGAAGTGTCTGTTCATTTTCTTTGCCCATTTTTTAATAGGATTAGTTGTCTTTTTGTTGTAGAGGTGTTGGATTTTCTTGTAGATTAGAACTTTGTCTGACTTGTACTGCCCAAAAATTGTTTCCCAGTCTGTAAGTTCTCTTTTTACTCTTTTGGTGAAGTCTTTTGAAGAGCATAGGTATTTTATTTTTAGAAGATGCCAGTTATCTAGCTTATCTGTTGGGGTTTGTGCGTTGATGGTTATGGTTTGTATCCTGTTAATGCCATGTATTAAGGCCTGAAGTGTTGGTCCTATTTTTTCTTCTATGAACGTTATAGTTTTAGGCTTTATATTCAGGTCTTTGATCCATTTTGAAGTAGTTTTTGTATACGGTGTGAGGTATGGGTCCTGTTTCATTTTTTTGCAGTTGGATATCCAGTTTTGCCAGCACCATTTGTTAAAAAGACTGTCTTTTCCCCATTTGATGGACTTTGGGCCCTTGTCGAAGATCAGGTGACTGTAGGTGGATGGCTTTACATCTGGGTTCTCAATTCTGTTCCATTGGTCAATGTATCTGTTGTACCAGTACCAGGCTGTTCTGATTACTGTAGCTGTATAGTAGGTTATGAAGTCAGGTAGTGTGAGTCCTCCAACTTTATTCTTCTTCTTCAGTAGTGCTTTACTTATTCGGGGCTTCTTCCCTTTCCGTATAAAGTGAATGATTAGTTTTTCCATCTCTTTGAAGAATGTCGTTGGTATTTGGATCGGGATTGCATTGTATTTGTAAATTGCTTTGGGTAGAATTGTCATTTTCACAATGTTGAGTCTGCCTATCCATGAGCATGGTATCTTTTTCCATTTATGTAGATCCCTTTGGGTTTCATGCAGTAGTGTTTTATAGTTTTCTTTGTATAGGTCTTTTACATCCCTGGTCAGATTTATTCTGCAGTATTTTATCTTTTTAGGGGCTATTAAAAATGGGATTGTTTTCCTGATCTCCTTTTCATCGTTCCCCTTACTGGTGTATAGGAATCCAACTGATTTTTGAATGTTTATCTTATATCCTGCTACTCTGCTGGATCTTTCTATTAGTTCCAGTAGATTTCTTGTGGAGTTTTTAGGGTTTTCTATGTATAGTATCATATCATCTGCAAACAGGGACAGTTTTATCTGAGTTTAGAATTGCCACTCCTGCTCTTTTTTGGTAGTTGTTAGCTTGATATATTTTTTTCCAACCTTTGGCTTTTAATAAATTCACATCTTTGTTTCTAGGGTGTGTCTCTTGTAGACAGCATATTGATGGATCCTGTTTTCTTACCCATTCTGTCACTCTCTGTCTCTTTATGGGTGCATTGAGTCCATTTACATTCAGTGTAATTATTGATAGATGTGAGTTTGTTGCTGTCATTTTGTAGTGCTTTTTTTTTGGTGCTCAAGTTTTCTTTGTTCTTCTTACTCTCTTGTGCTGAGATACTTTTGTTTGTGGATTTTTTTTTTCATTTCTTTTGTTTTTGTAGGTTTTGTTTTTGCTGAGACTTTATGTTTTTCCTCTTTTTTTTTATAAGTGTGTTTGTTAACTTTCTTTGTGGTTACCATGAATTTTACCCTTATCTTTCTAAGTTTGAAGCAGTCTACCACTACTTGGTATCGCCTTGCGTTCCTCTCCATTAGAAGGTTCTATACCTATGCCATTTATTCCCTCTTTTATTGTTTTGATGTTGTTGTCATTTACTGATTAACTTCTCTGATTCCCTATTGTATTTCTTTTGGTTTTGGATAGTCCATTTCCTAGATTGGTATCTGGCTGGTACGATCCTGCGTCGTAGGTTCTGCCTGTGAGCTAAAGCTGTTTGTCCTCAGATCGAAGAACTCCCTTTAATAATTCTTGTAAGTTTGGTTTGACTTTTACATATTCCCTTAATTTCTGTTTATCTGGAGATGACCTAATTTCACCATCAAATCTGAATGAGAGTTTTGCAGGATATATTATTCTTGGCTGGCAATTTTTTTCTTACAAGATTTTATATATGTCATCCCATTGCCTTCTTGCCTGCATAGTTTCTGCCAAATAATCTGAGCTTAGTCTTATTGTTTCTCCTCTGTATGTGACTTCTTGTTTTTCACACGCTGCTCTCAGGATTCTAAGTTTGTCTTTGGTTTGGTGAATGTGAATATGATATGCCTTCGTGATTTTCTTTTGGGGTCTCTTCTATATGGGGTTCGTTGAGCTTCTTGGATGGCCAGCTTTTCATCTTTCATGATATTGGGGAAGTTTTCTGTCAGCAGTTCCTCAATGATCCTCTCTGTGTTTTCTGTTTTCTCCCCGTTCTGGAATTCCAATCACTCGAAAATTTTTGCTTTTGATTGTGTCCCACATATCTCTCAGGGTCTCTTCATTTTTCTTTGTTCTGTTTTCTGAGTTTTCCTCAAACAGAGTTGTATCCAAGTGTTTGTCTTCAATTCCACTGATCCTGTCTCCCACCGTTTCAAATCTGCTTCTCAGCCCTTCTATGACACTGTCCATTTCTGAAATCTTGTTGTTTATCTTTTGGATTTCTAATTGTTGTCTTTGTATAATTTCTAGTTGTGAATTTATTTTGGCATTTTGTTCCTGCATCATCTTTATGAATTCTTCCAATTTTTTGTCTGTGTTTTCCATGAATTTGTCTATTTTTTCCTCATGTTTGTCAGCTTTTTGCCTCAGTTCTTGGAGAATTCTGAGTATTAGAGATTTGAATTCCCTATGAGGTAGTTCTAGTGCATTTTCTTCCACGAGAGAGTCGTCTGGTGTTTTATTTTGGACACCTACTGGAACCATCCTGGTCTGTTGTTTTAAATGTTTAGATATTGTCTCCTGTTTTCATGGCATTCAGTAGTTATTTTTCTCATTTATTAATTGTAGATTTGTTTGTTTCATCCCTTTTTTTTAAAAGAAATTTGACTATGTCTGAGCAGATGGACTGTGTGTTCTTTGTTGTTTGCTCATCTGTGGGCACAATACTTTTCACCTCCTTCTCCAACTGGCAGGGTCAGTCACTCAGATATGGTACGGCAGAGCAGGTCTAGCTGAAGAGGAGTTACTGGGATGGGTTGTTTGTGGCCCTTACTACAGCCCCCGGAGTGCGTCGGTAATCAGTGCAGGGCAAGTTCCAGTAGGCTGTGCGTGTGCTGCTTGATGGTGTGATGTCAAGTGCACAGTGCAGGTAGGCAGAATGCAGCGGGGAGATTGTTATGTGTGGAGCTAAGATGGATATGGGAGAGAGGAGAGAGGAACAGGAGCCAAAAACATACAAAGAAGAATGCTAGGGGAACTTGCCGTTGGAGTGGAGAGATGAGAGACGGTTGTTTTGTCTCCTGCTGGATGCTCCATGAGGCTGCTTTTTTGTACCCCCTGTTTGCTGGTCTCTGATAGGAGTCCAAGATGGCAGATCCATGCTGCGTTAGCTCGTAGGGGACCTCTGCATGAATCTCTTCTCACTCTCCGTTCTCTGTCAGTTTTCTCACTCCATTTGGGGCTTGGCTGAGTTCTTTACCTCTTCATTTGATGTTTTAGGGTTTCAGGATTGTTGTATTCTCTGTTCGGCTTAGTTTTTCGGATCTTTGCTGTGGAGGGACGGCGTGGTGCTTCTGCCTAGAGCGCCATTTTGCTGGAACTCTGGTTTCTTCTCTTTTATCTAAATCCTTTGGAGTTCTTATGTGATCTCAGTGGCTTTAAATGCCATCAATACACTGAATACTCCATTACATATATAAAATATATATCTCTAGCCTGGGGAATAAATGCTTGAGTGAATGACCTTAGTTTGTTCTAGTGCTTTACCTGTATTTATTTACTCAGTTAATACAACTACTCTATAAGCCAAGAGTTAGAAAACTTTCTGTAAAGGTTCAGATAGTAAGTATTTTAGGCTTTGTGGGCCACTTCAGGTTTTGTTGCATGTTCTTTGTGTCTTGGCTTTTTTTTTTTTAATAGCCCTTTAAAAATGTAAAAACCATTCTTAGCTCACAGACAATACAAAAAAAGGTCATGGGCCAGATTTCGCCTGTGGACCTTAGTGTGCTGACCCCTACTTTGGGTAGTTGTATTATTATCCCCATTTTGCATATGAAGAAACAGGCACAAAAAGGTTAAATAGCTTGCCCAAGCTCACTAGTTAAACCAGTTGCCATGTGATCCCATGTGTGTCAGAGTAGAACTCCGTAGGGTTTTCAACGACAAGTTTTTCAGAAGTAGATCATCAGGCCTTTCTTCTGAGGTGCCTCTGGGTGGATTTGAACCTCCAACCTTTCAGTTAGTATCTAAGTGTGTTAACCATTTGCACCATCTAGGGACTCTGCTCACCAGCTAGTAAGAGATAAAACTAGGATTCCAACAGGCAGTCTGGCTCCAAAATCATCTCTTAATCACTACACCACACTATACTGCCTTGGAAGTTAAACATAAATGTCTTTCAAAAAGAAAAGCTAACTAAAAACTAGTGATTTATGTTTCAGAACCCCAAAAAGTGTCAGAAATCAGAGGTACCAAATACTCTGAGTGTAGAAAAATTGCTTAGAAGTCTGTAAGGAGAGCCATTTAGCACTTTCCAGATCCCCTTTCCAAGTCTATGCAACCTGTCCCATGCCCATAGAAGTCTGGATGTTTAATTTCTGGAGAGGGTGAAACAGAGAGGACTGGGATCAGAGATACCAGGCAGGAGTAAATACTGTTTTGAAAACAGGAGGATTTATGAAAATCTGCATACTGAAAGTGAGAGTCCCAGCCCTTGGCTCCCAGGATGCTTGAGTTGAGGCTTATATCCTATTTTGCAGAAGATTTAAGGATTTCTCTTTGGGGAAATAGACGAGCCCAAGATAAAAGACAAAAATACCTAGTTACTGACATCACGGGCGAGACTTCAGCTTACATCAGAAAAGACCAATCACTAGAAAAGGACATTGTGTTTGGTAAAATAGAGGGTCAGCAAAAAACAAGGGAAACCTTCCATGAGACGGAGTGACACAATAGCTACAACAATGGACTCAAACATACCAACGATCACGAAGATGGCACAGGACGGCAACAGTTCATTCTGTTATATGTAAAGTCATTATGAGTCAGAGCCAACTCAACAGCAACTAACAACAACAACTGACATCACAATCTTGCACAATTATGGTGAACTCCAACAGTCAGGAAACCCTGCTCATGCCCACGGAGATTTCATTCAGTTTTTTTCTTTCTCTTAAATAATAATTGACTAGACATTTGAGGGAAGATTTCAACATGAAATATGGAGATCAAAACAAAAGGAAGATGACAGAAAAACAATATAGGAGGTAAAAGAAAACTTAAAAAAAGTAGAATTGATACTCAAACACATCCAGGAAACAAGAATCAGAGGCCATGAAAAGGAATAATAAACAAGAAAAAGCTCTTAAAATTAAAAGTGTGATGGCAGAAATAATATTTTCAGTAAAAGATTGAATAACAAGATTGTGGAAAATCTCACTCAGGAACAAAAAGATAAAGGGGTTGGGGGGAATATGAGAAGAAAATTAGAGGTTCAACCCAGGATATCCAACATCAACTAACATTTCAGAGAGAGTAAACAAAGTTCAGAGGAGAAAAATGGCAAAGAAATTAATATAGAAAAAGTTTCCAAAACCAAAGAATGTGATTATCCAGATTGAAAGGGCTCAGGGGTACCCAGAATAATTAATATAAAAAGATCCAGATCAAGACACCTCATTGTAAAATTTCCAAAGTCTAGGTATGAAGAAAAGATCCTAAAGGGTTCCACAGAGGAAGAAGAAAAGAAAATCAGATCACGTACAAAGGATCAGGAATCAGAATTTTTTTCTTTGTTGTATTTTGTGTTTGTTGAGAATATACACAGCAAAACGTATACTAATTCAACAGTTTCTACATGTACCATTTATTGACATTGATCAGAGTTGTGCAGCCATTCTCATCCTCCTTTTCTGAGTTGTTCTCCCCCATTAACATAAACTCACTGCCCCCTAAGGTTCTTCTCTAATCTTTCAAGTTGCTATGTTCACTTTGCTTCCATATAGACAGTTCTTAAAAAAGCATAATGCTCAAGGCAGATATCTTTTACTAGTTAAGCTAAACTAATGTTTGGTTTTAAGAAGAATTCAGGGGTTATTTTTTGGTTTAAAGTTTAAAGATTATCTCAGGGCAATAGTTTCAGGGGTTCATCCAGAAAGTCTGGAGTCCATGAGAATGTGAAATTCTGTTCTGCATTTCCCCCCTTTTGGTCAGGAGTCTTCTATAGAGTCTTTGATCAAAATGTTTAGTAATGATAGCCAGGCACCATTCAGTTCTTCTGGTCTCATGGCAAAGGAGACAGTTGTTCATGGAGTTATCAGGCTTTTAAACAACAATGTTGGAAGTCGGAAAATAATGGTGCAATGCCTTTAAGATTCTGAGGAAAAATAATTTTAATCCTATAATTCTGTATCTAGCCAAATTATTTATCTAGCTAAATCAAGGGTGAGGTTAGACTAAAGACATTTTCAGATATGCAGACGATCAGAAAGATTACCTCTTAGATACTGTTATAGAGCCAGTTTGTGGCTTATGTATTTGCTGCCTTGGCATCTGTCATGGTTTGAATTGTGTCCCCCAGAAATATATGTATCAATTTGGCTAGACCATGATTCCCAGTATTGTGTGATTGTCCATTTTGTCATCTAATGTGATTTTCCTATATGTTGTAAATCCTATTTCTATGATGTTGATGTGATGGGATTAGCAGCAGTTATGTTAATGAGGTAGGACTCAATCTACAAGATTGGATTGTGTCTTGAGCCAATCTCTTTTGAGATATAAAAGAGAAGCAAGCAGAGAGACATGGAGGCCCTCATACCACCAAGAATCAAGATCCAGGAGAATAGTGTGTCCTTTGGACCCAGGGTCCCTGCACTGAGAAGCTCCTCAACCAGGGGAAGATTGATGACAAGGACCTTCCTCCAGAGCTGACAGAGACAGAAAGTCTTCCCTTGGAGCTGATGCCCTGAATTTGGACTTCTAGCCTATTGGACTGTGAGAGAATAAATTTCTCTTTGTTAAAGCCATCCACTTGTATTTCTGTTATAGCAACACTAGATAACTAAGACAGCATCCATCTTAGTTCCTCTCTTCAACTCCTTTTCTGCCCCTGTCCCACACATTCAGTCACCCTACCCTCAGCTGCTTACTTAGATAACACATTCCTCACCTTATGCCCCAATTTCCCATAAGCCCACAGAAATTCTCACTGTGCATGATTCAAACCAACCAATCCCACATACTCATGGGAAATGTGTTGAGCAATGCCCTAAGCCCCAATAAAGGCTGCAGCCCCTGGATTACTCCCTGGCTTGCTTCCCACCTACTGGTTGAGCTCACCCCTCTGGGTGGCCTTCCCATCGACCCTCGTTGGCACCCCCCTCTACTAGAGTAATACTCATCTGTGTGCTATTCATGCACTTTGTTGTCAGCCTTCTAACTCAATCTGGACACCATGTCCAAAAAACAAACTCACTGCCATTGAGTTGATTCTGACTCACAGTGACCCTATAGCACACAGTAGAACTGCCCATAGGGTTCCCAAGGCTGTAATCTTTATGGAAGCAGACTGCCACAGCTTTCTCCCGCAGAGCAGCTGGTGGGTTCAAACCACCAGCTTTTCGGTTAGCAGCCCAGTGCTTAACCCTACATCACCAGAGACTGTGTGTGAACCTTTAATTTACTAAAGAGTCTTGGTTTTAGATATACAAATAACATTAACACAGTGGGCATGAGTCAGACATTTAAGAGCCATCGGGGCATCTGCCAGTATAAAAAAGTCTTCTCATCAGAGGATAAAATAGTCACAGGCCGAGCATGGATGACTTTAGGTTGCTCGCCAGTATAAACAAGTACCTGGTGAAAGGCATACTGTAAAACAAAATAAGACCCAAACCCTTCAAAATCCCTGCAGGATATTATGTGTATATTGACCAAAGACCCAGCTGTCATAATATTCATCATCATAAACCTTGTCAGTAGAAGGCACTGGGGTGGGGGGTGGAGGGGTGGAAGGGGCATGCAAGAGGAAGGGGCTTCTCTTTGTCTTCAGATTGTACTTTTCTTGTTTTCATGGCGAGGCTGCCATCAGGACCCCAGTGATCAGCTTTCCAGTAAGTTTCACTGACACCTCAGGAGGAGCGAGGCTTTCTGCCCATCAGCCTCACTTTCAGGACTTCCTGGAACTCTCCACCAACCAGGAGGCCACAGCCACATCCTCTCAGTCTTGGGGAGACGGCTCTTCCAAGTTTTTTCCTTCCTTGAGTAATCTCCCTCCATCCTATAGGTAGTACTTCTAGCTACACCTGCTATTCTTGTATTCTTTAGAGTTCTCTTTATCCCTCTCAGTTAATTCCCTAATTACTAGTTAATCATTCTTTGTATTAAGTTTTTTTTTTGTTCTTATTGCTCATACGGTTTTTGTCTCCTGACTGGACCCTGACTAATACACATTGGTAATATTAACATTAAAACATTATTTTATCAAAGTGTATGGTATAGCAATATTGGGACAATGGCAAAAAGAAAATAAATATGTATGTATGTGTTTGAGGTGTATGTAGGAGAGCTAGTTCTTCTATGGTCAGAAATCAATAGATTATATTAAAAAATTTTAAAACTCAAGAAAATGCAGTACAAGTATATTCAGGGATATGGTTGTAATGACCAGAAGAAAGAGCTAAATGAAATAAAGTTGTTGCCTTTGGGGAGCAACAGAAGAGGAACTGAGAGTGGGACAGGAACTACTATTTTTGTTACTTTATTTTTTAATTATGTAAACGTATTACTTAAAATTTTTTTAATTTAATAAAATTAGTGCATTTGAAATATAGGCCTCTGCTAGAAAGAACATTAATTTGTGCCTGATAACTTGCAATATTAACATCTGTGAGTAAATTAAGCATTAGTTTGAGATGTATTGGAGATTTCATTTTATAAATTACCATGCCAAAGTTATCTAACCTCTCTAACTTTGTCTTACTCATTAAAGGACTACTACCTTGCTTCCTTTATTTCAGTCATTATTTCATACCTAGAGGGAAATATATATATATATATAAACAATATGGCATTTGTGTTAGTTTCCTAGTGCTACTATAACAGAAATTCCACATGTGGGTGGCCTTAAAGAACAGAGATTTATTTTCTCACAGTTATGAAGGCTAAAAGTCCAATCATGTCTCAGCCTTGTCAATTCCTTCCTTGTTGATAGCCCCAGGTGTTCCTTGGCTCCTTGGCTATCCTCACATGGCGTTTTTCTTCCTCCTGTGTGTGTGTGTATGTGTCTGTGTCTCATCTCCTCACTTTATACTCAGAAGTGATTAGATTTAGAGCCCACCCTACGCAGGCTTGACTAATTAACATAACAAAGAAATCCCTATTTCCAAACAGTATTACATCCACAGGTAAGGGCTTAGAATTCCAACATATATTTTGCAGGGGACACAATTCAATCCATAATGACATTCATGACTTGCCAAAAGGACATGTCAGATGTCACTCAAGGAACTATTTGAGAACCTGCTTTGCATCAGCCCTGCTAGGCACTGGAAAAACAAAAAGATGAATAATATTCTCTCAAAAGGGTACAAAATCTAACAGGACAGCCGAAAAATAAATTGCTCAGTGGTTAAGAGCTCGGCTGAACCAAAAGTTTGGTAGTTCAAATCCACCAGCTGCTCCTTGGAAACCCTATGAGGCAGTTCTATTCTGTCCTATAGGGTCACTATGAGTCAGAATGGACTCTACAGCAATGAGTTCTATAATACAATGTAATACAAAGTGTGGGCAAAGTGTAGTGGTATAACAAGAAGGGCAGAATCAGGTCATTTTGGTAAGAGAGGTTAGGAAGAGCTTCATAGAGAGCTGGAATTGGGCCTTTGTCATGTGATCATGGGAACAATTTTGAAATGGTGAAGTAGACACTTGCCAAATTTGAGAATGCAGGCAACTTTTGAACACTCTTTCACTGTATATTCCTGTTTCCTTATATGTTCTTGCTGTAAATTATTGTTACTAGCTGCCATCAAGTTCACCCGCAACTCATGGGCACCCCACACACAATGGAATGAAACACTGCCTGACCCTGCACCATCCCCATTATCGGTTGCTGTTCAGGCTGTTGTGATCCATAGAGTTTTCACTGGGTGATTTTCAGAAGTAGATCACCAGGCCTTTCTTCCTAGCCTGTCTAGCCTGTCTTAGTCTGGAAGCTCCGCTGAAACCTGTTCATCATCATAGCAACACACAAGCCTCTAGTGACAGCCTGGTGGTGGCTGCACATGAGGTGCATTGGCCAGGAATCAAACCTAGGTCTCCCGTAAGGAAGGCGAGAATTCTACCACTGAACTACCGTTGCCCACATTGCTGTAAATTAGTTTATCTCTAAATTGTATTTCTAAGCTGTGACGTTTAGTTCAATTTAACAAATACTGTGTTAACTGTGAACTCTGCAGCACATTACTATGCTGGAAGCTGCAGAAAGCACCCAAACTGTATGTCTTCAGGAAGTTTGCAGAAGAGAGCCACAGTCTCACTGGAGAACTATAACTTATTAGCAGACACTTACTCAAGAAGGACTGCAGTGCAGTTAATCACTTTTGTGCATGGCCTTTCTAGCCATGGTCTTCTAACTCCCACCTAGGTGACTGGGCAGGACAGTGTGATAGAGTAATTGTGGCCCACGGAGAGGATTGGACAGTTTTGCATTAAAAGAGAGACAATTCCAGAGCAGAAAGAAGGCTCCTACCACCACCAAGGAAGAACAGCCAGGAGTGGAGAGTGTGTCCTTTGGACTTGGGATCCCTGCTCTGAAAAGCTCCTGGAAGCAGGAAATCAAGAGAGAAAGAGAGAGAGCAAGCAGTAACCCTGAAGATAGTGAGAAGCAGTGGCAGGAGAGACCTGGCAGCAGGAGACGGTGCAGTGGGCTTCCCAGCCCACAGACAGAGAAAGCTGAGTGCCTTTGGGAAGAGGCCTGGGACCAGGGAGAGGTGTGTCTGTGAGCATGGTTGGGAAGAGGCTGTTCTGATGAAAGACCTGTATCCTGAGCCTGAATTATAACCTGTTACTTCCCTAATAAACTCCATAATTGTGAGTATGGTCTGTGAGTTCTGTGTGGCCATTGCAATGAATTATTGAACCCAGCAGAGAAGTAGAGGGTGTTGAGTGAGGGACAGTTGTTATCAGAATTAGTGAAGATGGCGGAGAGAGGAGGCTTGTCTGGCCTCCATCTCATGGGAGTCAGCCTTGCGCTGTGGATCTCGGTTCTCCTTCCCCTTGTGGGGTTGGAGGAGGTCAGACACAGCCCCCACGCCATTGTTACAAGGACAAAGGCTCAAAGCAGGTGATAAAGAATATGTGTGTGAGGGGGTTTTGTGAGGGGGTTTCAGAGGAGGGCGTCATCCCCATCAGCCCATGTGACTGGGAGGCTTCCTGGTGTGAATGGATTTGTCCCAGTGGTATTTGAGAAAGAACTGGAGGCGACGTTGTGAAAGGGAAAGAACACAGAGTCTCACTTCGGGCCAACCTACAATTTTCACCTCCCCCTGACTTCAGCAGGGCACTTCACTGAGTTCCAGGAGGCTCTGGAAAGGTGATTGGCAGCATCTGCTCCCAACTGCAGGCCCTCCCACCCACTGAAATGACCTCTGCACCTGCAAGAGCCAGGCAAAAGCAAGGCACAGCTTCGGAAGTTCAGAGAAGCAGTCAGGAAGTTCAGAGAAGCAGTCATCTGACCCTAGCCAGCTCAGCGCTCCCCATTCCAGTGGTACAATTTTAGGCACTGCCCTCTGCAGCTCTTAATCCCAGTGGGGTTCAGTGGAATGCTCCCTGCCTCTGTCCCTCTGCAGGACCCAGGGTCAGCAAGGCACTGTCCAGCGTGGCTATCACAGAGTTTGCCTTTGGCTGCCTCTTTTCCTACTTCTTACTGGGGAGAGGGCGAGTTTGGAAGGATTAAGGCATTTAGGCATTTTCAGTTTTGTGAGGCTGACAACATCCACTTTTAAGGACAAGGGCTGTAAGCACAGGATAACAAAGCCACCCCTCAGTCCTACTCTGTTTAGTTCCACACTGTGAACCACTAAAAAAAACAAAAACAAAAAAACAAATCATTTGCCATGGAGTCGATTCATATTCATCACGACCCCATGTGTGTCAGAGTAGAACTGCGCTCCACAGGGTTTTCAATGACTGATTTTCAAAAGTAGATCACCAGGCCTTTCTTCTGAGACAATTCTGGATGGATTTGAACTTCCAACCTTCTGGTAAGCAGCCGAGTGCTTAACCATTTGCACCACCCAGAGACTCCACTGTAAACCACAGCCATTTTAAATGGAAAAATCACCCCATCTTTGCACAAATGCAGTAAGCAGGGCTCGATTTGAGCTGTGTTGGTGGCTAGGTGGGCACCTCTTTAAAATAATATTCTTTAAACATCTACTCAATTTTTTTATTGTGGTAAAAATATATATAGTGAAGCATTTGCTATCACAACATGTTTTATGTGTACAGTTCGGTGACATGAATTACGTTCACCATGCTGTACAACCATCACCACTATTTCCAAATCTTTTCTTCACCCTTAACAGAAACTCAGTGCTCCTTAACATCTGCTCAATTTTCATTTGAGAGAGATACTGACCTGGGAGTGGGAATGGTGGAGGTGGAGGTGATGAGACAGAAAGCCCTACAAGGAGGGTGGGAGTCCCCTGATGGCCTCACATTGGCACATACCAGTCAGCCCTGGGCCGCCCCCCCCCCCCAGATGAGGCAGTAGGGGGCCATCCGTGATGGTTTAGAATGCCCCTTGGGGATCTCAGCTTCTCCCCAGGTGGTTTATCAAGTATCTACTCTTGTTGAGAGAGGTGCTGCAAATTACAGCTTTTCTCTGTCCTAGAACATTTCTGGACATTGGTATCCTGGCAACTGGCTGCCTGACCCACTCCCTGTGTCTGATTCTAGTGGTGAGAACTGGCATTGGAGTAGGTGAAAGTGTCTGGCACATAGTAGGTACTCAGTCGTAGCAGCCATTGTTATTATTACAGAAAGGTGACAAGGTTTACAAAATTCTTCAGTTGAAAAATTGCAGGAGTAAAACTGTGTCCTTTTTCCGAAGCCTGAAGGGAAAAATTCTGTGTTTAAATAAGTATAATCTGCTCCTTGGAAATCCTGTGGGGGAGTTCTACTCTGTCCTACAGGGTAACTGTGAGTCGGAATTGACTCAGTGGCAATGGATTTGGTTTGGTTTTTTGGTGTGCTGGGCATTGGGCCATCCCAGGTGACTCTACTAAGCGATACAGTTTGAGGACCATTAAACAACCTTGTGAATGAATTTATGGCAGAAGAAAGTAATGAGAAATTTTGTCAGTTTTTGGAAACTGTACAAGAATTAGCAATTTATAAGCAAACAGAATCAGATTACTCTTTTTACAGTTGAATCCTGAAGAAAGCTGACAATTCCTAGACAATTTGCACATCAATCTCTTAAAGTTTGCTTTCTTTATAAGGGCATACTCTCCAACTATTTGGATGTTTCAACAGATTGCAGCTGATAAGCCACCACCAGATGGCTGTAATGCATTTATGGTTATCTATAAGAAGCACACCTATAAAATTAATGATATTAAAAAGCTTCTGAAGAAGGCTACTTTAAGAGTTTTCATTGGCTAATTTTTGGATACTGGTAGCCAGGTCTGTCTTTCCAGTCTATCTTCGTCTGGAAGCTACGCTGAAACCTGTCCACCAAGTTACTTTGCTCTTATTTGAAATACCCATGGCATAGCTTCCAGCATCATAGCAACACGCAGTCAACCAGAGTACGACAAACTGACAGATGGCATTTTCATGGATCCTAACAATTATGGATAACATTACAAAGAATGAGAATTCCAGAACATTTAATTGTGCTCATGCAGAACCTATACACGGATTAAGAGTCAGTTGGAAAGGGCGTGTGGCAGGATTGTATTCTTTCACCTTATTCAATCTGTATGCTGAAGAAATAATCCGAGAAGCCAGACTATATGAAGAAGTATGTGGCATCAGGATTAGAGCAAGACACACTAACAATCAGCAATATATGAATGACACAAATTTGCTTGCTGAAAATGAAGATGAACTTGAAACACTTATTGATGAAGGTCAAAGATGACACCCTTCAGTATGGATTACACCTGAATTTGAAGAAAACAAAAGTCCTTACAGCTGGACCAATAAGGAGCATCATGATAAATGAAGAAAAAATTAAGTTGTCAGTGATTTCGTCCTACTTAGTACAACAATTAATATCCGTGGAAGCAGCAGTCAAAAAATCAAACAATGTACGTTATTGGGCAAATCTGCTGTAAAAGAGCTCTTTAAAGTTTTAAAAAGCAAAGATTTCACTTCAGTGACTAAGGTGTGCCTGACCCAAGCCATAGTCTTTTCAATTGCCTCATATGCGTATGAAAGTTGGATAATGAAAAAGGAACTCAGAAGAATTGATGTGTTCGGACTGTGATGTTGGTGAAGAATATTGAATATACCTTATATTGCCAAAAGAATGAACAAATCAGTCTTAGAAGAAATACAAACAGAATGTTCCTTGGAAGCAAGTATGGTGAGACTTTGGCTTGCTCACTTTGAACAGGTCATCAGGAAAGACAAATCACTAGAAAAGGACATCATGTTTGGTAAAGCAGAGGGCCAATGAAATTAAAGGAAACCTTTAATGAGATGAGTTATCACAATAGTTGAAACAATGGACTCAAACATACCAACAATTATGAAGGTAGCGCAGGATCAGGCAACATTTCATTCTGTTATACAGAAGGTCACCATGAGTTAGAGCTAACTCTATGACAATTAAAAACAACAACATTTTCTTGTTAAAATTCAAGCTTATATTTTAATAAATGAGATTTGATATATAAACATAAATAAGTATAATCTTTTGTCTCATGAGCTTGTCTGAATATACTTGAACTTGCTCCTTTGGGTCCCTGGGTGGCACTAACAGTGAGACACCTCAGAAGACAGGCCTGGCGATCTGCTTCTGAAAGGTCACGGCCTTGAAAACCCTGTGAAGTGGTTCTACTCTGCACATGTGGGGTCACTATGAGTCGAAATCGACTCAACAACACAATAACAATGGGTTTGTATAAGTTGGTGGGTAATTAAAGCAGCTCCATATCCTCACACTGGGAGCCTTGTGTTTGTCAGGCATCATTTATAATTTTACTTCCCACCAGTGTATGAAAGAAGGAAAAGGTTTTTCTCTTTGACAGTATTTGATGGAGTCCTTTGTTTAAGTGTCAACCAAAAAGGAAATCAGTTTATTTTATAATTGAAATCTCAAATCTGTGGTAAATTCTAGAAGCCTTCAAAACCTAGGTGAGCTTTTCTCAGACTTTCCTATGAAGAACTGATCCTTCAGAAATGAGAAGCAGTAGTTTAAAATCTCATTCTTCTTTCTTATTTTCCCCTAGTCTCATTATGTTGGCCAGAAGCCTGTCCATCCTATTGAACTCAATGTCTGAGAAAATCATGCGTCACACAGCAAAGCACTTTAGCTATACACTGATGATGTATAGTGAAAAGCTGAGGGAAACACCTTCTAGTGAACCAGGGGCCTGAAGTAAAGAATATGTTACAGTTTCATATCAGAGATAGTGGAAAGTGATTAATTACTTATTGGATTTCTAAATAACAGCTTTCTGGACAATTCTCTTTCATCTTGGTGAAATACCCTGCTTTATATTTTTTGATGTCATGGATAAGACTGTTTTGTAAAAGCAGTGAAGAATAAAATTGTAATCATAAGGGGAAACATTCTAAGACAATAAAATATCTGAAATTTTACCACCTTAGCACAGCAGTATTTTCCTCCCACCTGTTCCGTACCCATATGCACATATTGTTTATATATAAATACAATCATTTTTCTATTCCACTTTTTCACTGATATATCTTAAGTGCTTTTACGTTGTTCCTTCAAGGATTTTCAGTCATCTAAGGTATTTCTATAGTTTACTAAGACACCCTTAAACATATTTTTAAGTATAAGATCATTGGGAAGGGGCTGCCTTTCTGTTTCTCTTGTTGTTGTTGTTAAGACTAATTTTATATTTATTAAGAACTGCCACTGAAATATGTCTAAGGGAAGTCTGTGAAATGGATTAAAAGGTACAAAAAAAAGAAACAAAAATAAAATAAAACAAACACACAAAAAAGCTTTTGTGAATCTTCTTGCCAAGAATGGAAAAACAAAATTCTTTCATTCATGCTCATTCACTTGACCAAATATTAATTGAACACCTACAATAATGGGCAAGGCCCAAATACCAGCTGCCCCAAAGGCCTGAGTCTAGTAACAGATTTGAAGGTTTGAAGAGTTGGGAGGAACCTAGGGGTTAGATTATAAGCCAGAATTGGCAAACCTGCTGCCTGTGGGCCAAATCCCACCCTTGCCTTTTTCAGTAACAGCCACACTCATTTGTTTAGGTATTATCTATGGCTGCTTTCAAGCAATAATGGCCAATTTGAGTAGTTGCAACAGAGACCATCTCACTCACAAAACCTAATATATTTACTACCCAGCCCTTTACAGAAAATTTTGCCGACCCCTGGATTTAGCTCGCCTTCCATGTGGGAGACCTGGGTTCAACTCCAAGCCAGTGCATCTCATGTGCAGCCACCACCTGTCTGTCAATGAAGGCTTATGTGTTGCTCTGATGCTGACCAGATTTCAGTGGAGCTTACAAGCTAAGATGGACTAGGAAGAGAGGCCTAGCAATTTACTTCGAAAATCAGCCAGTGAAAACCCTATGGATCACAACTGTCCAATCTGCAACCAATCATAGGGATGGTACAGGACTAGGCAGTTTCGTTCCGTCGTAGGAGGGGTCGCCATGAGTTAAGGCTGACTTGTTGGTAGCTAACAACATCTAGCTAGCTATGCCAGGTATTACTGTGAAAAAATGGACTTTTCTCTTTCAACCTGGGTGAATTGTGATGTATTTAAAAAGCACAGGAATACTTTTTGGAAGTCAGAGTTTTCCATCCAGTGGCTTTGGCTGGATTCCAGATATTTCTTTTCATGTAACCATAGAGCTGAACAGGGCATGTGTTATACAAACAATTCTCAGACTTCTTTTGTTTCTGCTCGATCCCTTGTCATTTTAACCAGCACAATAAAAGTGCATCAGTAAGCAGTGTCAAGTAGGATATACCAGAGAGAAATGTGGAAACGAGATTATAGGCTTTGATTAGAGGCTCTAACGTGGATGAATTATCTTTCACCACATGATATGAACTAAGGTCACCATGTATTATAAAACACACTGTCCAGCTCTTGGAGGCATAGACTAGATGACAACTGCATTTTAAAATGTTTTGTTCAAGTAAATGAAACATAGCTTTTCCCAAAAGCAGAGAAGCAAAGCTTAAAAATAAGCAAAAATGTTTTCAAATTCTCCTACTTCTGTGTTCCTGAGGGACTTGTTCCTAAGTGAAATGTGAAGTAGTGCTCTTGTACTAGTTTATAAGCATTGGGGTATTTTGCTTTTGGATAGATACATAAATGGAAGTAAATTAACATTTGGGAAGTAAGTCCACCAAATTATCCTGAATTTACTTGGGTAAACTTAGGTAGTTAGAGACAGTGGCCATTCAGTGGTAGAATTCCCGCCTTCCATGCGAAAGACCTGGATTCCATTCCTGGTCAATGCACCTCATGTGTAGCAGCCACCAGTCTGTCGTGGAGGCTTTCGTGTTGCTATGATGCTGAAAAGACTTCAGCAGAGCTTCCAGGCTAAGATGGTCTAAGAAGAAAGGCCTGGCAATCTACTTCTGAAAATAAGCCAATGAAAACCCTATGGATCACAATGTTTCCATCCACAACCAACCATGGGGATGGTGCAGGACTGGCAGCTTTTTGTTCTATTGTGCATGAGGCTGCCATGATTTGGGCAGCCAATGGCAGCTAATAACAACGACAACAAACTTAGGTGAGAAGACTTGACGTGCAGTGAGAGAGCTGCTCTTGTGAACTGCGGATCGGAGAATCAATCAGTACTATCTTTTTGCAAAGCAATTTGGCAATAAGCATCAAAAAGTTTTAACCCAGTAATCCCACTTCTAGGAATCTGTTTCAAAGGAATTATCAGTGATGTGGAAAAGATTAATATAAAATAGGCATTATTTATATTAGTCAAAAACTGGAAATAAATGTTCAACAATCAGAATCTACTTAAAGGAATTGTCATATGCTTATATGGTGGAGTATTATGAAGCCCTTAAAATTACAATTTTGAAGAAAATTTATTAACATAGAGAAATGTTCATAATATATTAAGTAAAAAAAATCAGGATAAATATACATTACGATTCTCATTTTGTAAAAGTATACACTCAGAAAATTGCTCAAAGAAAATAAGTCAAAATGTTAACAGAGGTCATCTCTGGGTGGTGAGATATTAAATATCTTTTACGTTTTTCTTTATGCTTTGATGTTTGTACAGTGAAACCTATGAGAGCCAGAACTCGACGGGACTGCTTTCTTTTTTGGGTCTTGCAAGTTTTCTGTCTTTGACAGGGTGCAGTCTTTTCATTTTTCTATCACTCTCTACTAGGGGAAAATATTTGAGTTTTCCTTCTCTGACAGGTTCTGCCTTACACAGGTTCCGATTTTCGAAGGTTTTACTGTATTTTCACTATACTGTGTCTTGGTGTGAGGTTTCTTGTTTTTGTTTTCTTCCTACTTATTCTCACTCTTGGAGCCGCATATCTTTGTGCATGCAATGCATTTTATCTGTGAGCTGTATAAGGGTAAATTAAAAAATGGATTTTTACTGCTGTCTAAAGAGAAAGGGACCATTATTTTCTTAATAGCTGCTGATTGGCAGATTATTTGTGAGAATTCTTTGGGATGAGGGATGATAGTTGAGTTCTCAGAGAGGGTTTGCAGTTGCTTCTCCCACTTTGGGAGACTTGAAACCCAACTCTCATCTTGAAGTGTTTTTGTTCACCCAGATCATGTGAATTAGGCTGTAAATCTGCATGAGCACTGGCTTGCGGGTACAAATTCCCCTGGCAGGATGCCCCCTTTCCACTCACACCAGGTTAACACTGGCAAGGTTTCCTGCAATATTGGAAGGGGGAAGGGAATTTCTAACTCTTTTTTTTTTTTTCTAACTCTAATTTTTAAGTTTAGGGTGTATTCCTTTGGTGTGTCCTGGACCTTACCTTTGGCGTCAGTGCCCTATAAGGCCATGAAATCTGAAGCTCAAATTTATCCCTAACTCCTTTCTCTCCATTTTGCACATGCAATCTGACAGAATATTCTGTTGGCTCTATTTTTCAGTTATATCCAGAATCTGACCACTTCACACCATCTCAATTGCTACCTCTGGTCTGAGCGACCATCATCTCTAGCCTGAATTTCTGCAATAGCCACCTAGCTGGTCTTCCTGCTTCTGCCCTTGCACCCTGATAGTCCGTTCTCAACACAGAAGCAAGAGTGGGATTTTTGTAAGTTAGGTCATATCACTCCTCTGCTCAAACCCTGAAATGGTCTCCCATTTCACTTGGAGCAAAAAATGAAGTTTTTACAATGCTTATTAGACAACATGGGACCTGGATCTTCCCAGCACTTTACCTCTCCAACCTTATTGACTACTACTGCTCTCTTGCTCACACTGCTCAAGCCATATGACCTCCTTGACCATGGGAGGCACACTCTTCACTATTACTCACCTCCTTCAAGGTGTTGCTTAAATGTCACTTTTTCAGTGAGCCCCATCCTACTGAATTTATTAAATACTGTCAAACATTCCCCCATGCTCTAGACTCCCAATTCCCCTTACTCTGCTCTGTTTTTTCTTTTTTCCATGCACTTATCAGATTTTAAGTATTGTCATATTCTTATTTTTTATGTTTATTTCTTATTGTCTGCCTTTTCGCACTAGAATTCAAGCTGCTTCAGGAGTGAAAGGATTTTTTGTTTCACTCTTTCCTGAGAAATCCAAACCACAACCTCATTCACATGGTATGGGATCAGAATTTACACTATTTGAATGGCTTGAGAAAACCTAAGCAAAAAATATAGAACAAAGTCCTGAGTACCCACAGAACTCACTTTAAAACTAGACCTCAAAGAATTCCAACAGAATTTTAATCTAAAGATCAAAAGCTCACAAACACCACTAAATGCACAGAAAAGAATGAGAGTCAGCAGAAATTTAAAAAATTACAGAAGCATACCCATGAAAATTGAAGATACTGAAATTTATATATGAAGGGCATAAAATAAATGCTTAAATAAATGAAAAAGGGCATGAAAATATGACAATTAAACTTGATTTGGAAGATTAAAAAAGAAATAAAATAGAACTTTCAGAACTAAAAACTATATTGATAGAAGTTAGAAACTCAATGCCTGGATTAAATAGTAGATTAAAAACTCATTGCCGTGGAGTCAATTCCAAATCACAGCAACCTCATAGGACAGAATAGAACTGCTCCATGGAGTTCCTCAAGGCTGCATTCCCTATAGAAGCAAATTGCCATATCTTTGTCCCGTGGAGTGGCTGGTGGGTTTGAATCACTGACTTTTGGGTTAGTAGCTGAGTGTTTAACCATTGAACCACCAAGGTTCCAAGTAGCAGATTAGGTACAGCTAAAAATAAACTAGAAGATAGAACTAAGGAAATGACCCACAAAACCATTTACAGAGACAATGAAATGAGAATAAGAAATAAGAGTTGCAGTGAAAGTATCCAATATGAATTTAATTGGTGTTTCCCATAGTCTGGGTTCTGTAGAGGAGCAAAACCAATGAGGCATCTATATAAATATATATAAATAGAGATTTACTTCAAGGAAATCACTTCTACAATTGTGAGGACTGTCAATTCCCAAATCCATGGGTCAGGCAGCAGGTTAGAGACCTCTGCTGGCTAGTGGGGTTGCAGTGGCTGGCAAATCCAAGATCTGTAGGTCAGGAGGCAGGCTGGAGACCTCTGCTGGCTTACATCTCTAGAACCAGAGGTCAGGTTATAAGAAGAGTGCAAGATTGAGAAAGACAGAGAGGGAGAGCTTTCCCAGAATATCCATTTATACACTGGAGGCAGAGCAACCCAAAAGAAACTCCTTGTTTAATTGATTGGCTGCTCATATCAGACCACATATATCATGGAAAGTGATTACATTATATTACATTATGAAAGAGCAACTATTCCAATGTTTTCCAAAACACTGGGAATCACAGCCTAGTCAAGGTGACACGTAACATTGATCACCACAGCATTCCAGAAGAAAAGAGGCAATATTTGAAGAGATAATGGGAGAGAATTTTCCAGAGTTGATGAAAGGCGACAATTCTCACATTTAGGAAACAGAAATCCTAAAAAGAAATCCACACCTGAATTCATTATACTGAAAATGTCATCCACTAAAAAAAAAAAAAAAAAAAGAAACAAAGAAAAGAGAAAACAATTCTTAAAAGCGGTCATAGGGAAAGACAGATTAGCTACAAAGAAATAACAATTAGACTTATGTTGGACAAGTAACTTTTTACCACAATAATGAAGTTCAAAACACAGTGGAGACTTCAACAACTCAACAACAGAAAGACAAATAAGCCAATCAAAAAACTGGCAAAGAGACTTCCAGGCAACATGGCACTATAGACAGAAGTACCATGCCGTCCCTCCACAGCAAAGACCCAAAAAACTAAGTCAAACAGAGACAAACATCAATCATGAAACCCTAAGCATCAAATGAAGAGATAAAGAACTCAGCCAAGCACCGAATGGAATAAGAAACTGACAGAGAACAGAGAGTGAGGAAAGATACATGCAGAGGTCCCTTACCAGCTAATGCACATGGTTCACCATCTTGGACTCCTGTCAGAGATCGGAAAACACAGAGTATGGGAAAGCAGCTTCATGGAGTTTCCAGCAGGAGACACAACAACTGGTAACTAGTGATATATGATTTCCAACCCCTACCCTTCTTCACCCCCACTCAGCCTACTCTACTTCCTGTGGCCACACTCTCTTGGCAGCGAGGCACTGGCTTCAGCCCTGTGTGGCTTGGATTCCACCCACCCACACTGGCCAGCTCCCGGAGTGTCATTTGCTTGTTGCTGGTGTTGTTTTTTTCCACTTCTTTTGGTTTCTTCCATACCTCTCACAACCTCCTCCTCCTTTCTCTCAAATACCTGGCTCCGTGTGCCACCTTTGCTTCTTCCTGAAAGGCTGTGAAACACTGCTCAACTGTGAAACTGCTTCCCGACCTGTACTGCCATGCTGGTGGGATCCTCGAGGTTTTTTTTTTGTTTGTTTGTTTGTTTTCTTTTTCTTTTGGTGGCTTTGGGGCCCCTTCTAGTTGGGCTGTACTGCGCGGCTTGAGAGCTACTTCCTCAGTCTGCGCAGCTGCACAGTGGGATCCCTGGGGGGGGGGGGGGGGGCATTTCCTTTTTCTTTTGTTTTGTTTTTGTTTTGTTTTTGTTTTCTTTTCTTTCTTTTGCCCTTTTTGTCTTTCTTCACTTCTCAGTTACTCATCTCTCTATACTTACTTTCTCTTCCTGTCTCCTGAATACCTGGAGCCTTGTGACATCTCTACCCCTTCTAGCCAGGCTGTACTTCACAGCCTGGGACCCACTTCCCCAGTCTTCACAGCTGCACTGGTGGGATCCCTGGGGACTTTTATTTTTTTAAAAAACTTTTTTATTTATTTATTTTTCTTTTACACTTTTTCTTTTCCTTTTTACATTTCTCCGTTTTCTCAGTCTCTCATCTCTCCACTCCAATGGCAAGCTCCCCTAGCACTTGTTTTTGTTTGTTTTTGGCTCCTGTTTCTCTCTCCTCTCTATACTCCTTCCCATATCCATCTTAGCTCCACACATAACAATCTCCCCCCTCCTTCTTGCCTACGTGCACCCTGTGCTGAACATCACACCCCTGAGCAGCACAGGCATGGCCTACTGGAACCAGCCCTGCACTGATTCCCAGCCAGCCTAATTAGCCCTCATATGTGACACAAACAACTCATCCCAGCAACTCCCCTTCAGCTAGACCTGCCCTGGTGCCTCATAGCTGAGTGACTGACCCTGCCCATTGGACAAGGAGCCAAAAAGTATCATGCCCACAGATGAGCAAAAAACAAAGAATGCACAGCCCACCAGCTCAGACATAACCAAATAAAACAAAAAAGCAGGACAAAATAAATAAATCTACAATCAATAAAGGAGAAAAATAACTACTGAATGTCTCAAAGACAGCAGACAATATCAAAACATATAAAAAAACAGGACAGGATGGTACCGGTAGGCATCCAAAATAAAATACCAGATGAATTTCCTGTACAAGAAAAGGCACTGGAACTACCTGATAGGGAATTCAAATCTCTAATATTCAGAGTTATCCAAGATTTGAAGCAAAAAGCAGACAAATATGAAAAAATAGACAAATTTATGGAAAATACAGACAAACAATATGGAATAATTCAGGAAAATAATACAGGAACATAATGTCTTAGTCATCTAGTGCTGCAATAACAGAAATACCACAAGTGGATGGCTTTAACAAAGAGAAACTTATTTTCTCACACTCTAGTAGGCTACAAGTCCAAATTTAGGGCATCAGCTCCAAGAGAATGCTTTCTCTCTCCATTGGCTTTGGAGGAAGGTCCTCGAAATGCATCAGTCTTCCCTTGCTCTGGGAGCTTCTCTGTGCAGGAACCTCAGGTCCAAAGGATGTGCTCTGCTCCTGACACTGCTTTTTTGGTGGTATGAGATTCCCATGTCTCTCTGCTTGCTTCTCTTTTATATCTCACAAGAGGTTGGCTTAAGACACTATCTAATCTTGTAGACCTCATCAGTATAACTGCTGCTAATCCATCATATTATATCATAGTGATAGAGTTTAAAACACGTAAGAAATCACATCAGATTACAAAGTGGTACACAATCATACAATACTGGAAATCTTGACCCAGCCAAGTTGACAGATATTTTGGGGGGACATGATTCAATCCATGACTTTCCACCCTTTGGCCCCTAAAAATTCATGTCCTTGCAACATGTAAAACATTATTCATCTCTTCATATCATAGCAAAAGTCTTAACTTCAAGTCCAAAATCCAAAAATTCCTCTTCATCTGTGAAATCTAGAATACAACTTATCTGCTTCCAAACATACAATGGCAGAACAGGCACAAGCTAGACATTATCACTACAAATGGGAGAAACTAGAGGAAAAGAAGGGATAACACGCACCAAGCAAGTCGGCAGAACACATCACACTAGCCCTCAAGGCTTTGAAGATAATCCTCTGTTCTCTAAGACAATTTACACAATAGCCCTGCCCTCCAGACTCTAGGTTTGGGCCACAGTCTGGATTCTGAGTGGAGGCTCTCAACCTGGGGCTTCAGCTCTGTCTTCTAGGCCCGCTGGGAGAGCAATTCTGCTGTCTAGGATTTAGGCACACCATTCTTCCAGTCCATCTGAGTGGCGACTCCATCCTTAAAAACACCAGAGGTCATGGCTCCACCCTTTGAAACCCCAGAGGTCATGGCCATACCTTTTGAGACTGAGGCAGCTTGGCTTCTTGTGTTCCTTGTCTCTTCAGCTTCTGCTTCCTGTCGCGTCTCAGCTCGCGGGCCTCATGCCCACATCTGCTTTGCTGGGGCAAGTGTTCCAAAGGTCTGTAGCTCCACCAATAAGTGCCCAGAGGCACCCCACTCCGCCAGGAAGCCTTCTGCACACAGGAACTCAGCTCTCTCACTCCATGGGTCAGATCCAGGGCCGTCTCACACTGGTCCCCTGGTTCTTCTGCTGCTGGTTCTCTGCCACCACCGCTCCTCTATTCATTCACAGTTTCAAAAACACTTCCATATTTTAGGTATCTGTTAGAGCAGCACTCCATTCTTTCGATACCACATTCTGTCTTGGTCATCTAATGCTGCTATAACAGAAATACCACAAGTGGATGGCTTTAACAAAGAGAAGTTTATTTTCTCACAGCCTAGAAGGCTACAAGTCCAAATTTAGGGCATCAGCTCCAGTAGAAGGCTTCTCTCTCTGTCGGCCTTCTCATCAATGTTCCCCCAGACTAGGAGCTTCTCTGCACAGGAAGCTCGGGTCCAAAGGATATGCTCCGCTCCTTGCACAGCTTTCTAGGTGGTATGAGGTCCCCATGTCTCTCTGCTCACTTCCCTCTTTTATATCTCAAAAGAGATTGGCTTAAGACACTAATCTTATAGACCTCATCAGTATAACTCCCGCTAATCCATCTTATCACATCATAGTGATAGAGTTTAGAGTTTACAACACATAAGGAAATCACACCAGATTACAAAATGGTACACAGTCATACAATACTGGGAATCATGACTCAGTCAAGTTGACAGATATTTTGGGGGGACATGATTCAATCCATGACAATGTCAAAATAAATTCACAACTAGAAATCATACGAAAACAATAATTATAAATCCAAAAGAAAAACAACAAGATTTCTGAAATGGACAGTGTCATAAAAGGGCTGAGGAGAAAGTTTGAACTGATGGAAGACAGGATCAGCCAAATTGAAGACTAACACTTGGATACAACTCTATTTGAGGAAAAATCAGAAAAAAAGAATGAAGAAAAATGAAGACACCCTGAGAATTATGTGGGATACAATCAACAGCAAAAATCTTCGAGTGATCAGAGTTCCAGAACAGAGAGAGAAAACAGAAAACACAGAGAGGATCATTGAAGATTGCTGACAGAAAACTTCCCCAATATCATGAAAGATGAAAAGCTAACAATCCAAGAAGCTCAACGAACCCCATATATGATAGACCCCAAAAGAAAATCACCAAGGCATATCATAATCACACTTGCTAAAATCAAAAACAAAGAAAGAATCCTGAGAGCAACTCAAGAAAAACAAAAAGTCAAATACAGAGAAGAAACAATAAGACGAAGCTTGGATTACTCTGAAGAAACCATGCAGGCAAGAAGGAAATGGGATGACACATATAAAACCTTGAAAGAAAAAAATTGCAAGCCAAGAATAATCTCTCCTGCAAAACTCTCATTCAAATATGATGGTGAAATTAGGACATTTCCAGATAAGGAGAAATTAAGGGAATAGGTAAAAACCAAACCAAACTTACAAGAATTATTAAAGGGAGTCATTCTGTCTGAGAACAAACAACATTAGACCACAGGCTGAATCTAGGACACAGGATTATACCAGCCGGATACCAACCTAGGAAATGCACTCTAAGGAATATCCAAACCAAAAAAATTACAACAGGAAACTAGAGAGGTTAATCTGTAAATGACAACAACATCAGAACAAAAAAAGATGGAATAAACAGTGTAGGTATAGAACCTTCTAATGGAGAGGAAGGTAAGATGATACCAAGTAATAATAGACTGGTTCAATCCTAGGAAGATAAAGGTAAATTTCAATGTAACTGCAAAGGAAGTTAACAACCTTACTCATCAAAATAAAGAAGAAAAATATAAAGTCTCAGTAAAAATAAAACCTACAAAAACAAAAGAAATGAAAAAAATCCACAACCAAAAGGGACTCGGCACAAGAGAGTAAGAGGAACAAAGAAAACGTCAGCACCACAGAAAAAAAGCACTACAAAATGACAGCAATAAACTTACACCTATCAATAATTACACTGAATGTAAATGGCCTAAATGCACCCATAAAGAGACAGAGAGTGACATAATGGATGGGAAAAAAAAACAAGATCCATCACTACACTGTCTACAAGAGACACAGCTTAGAAACAAAGACGTAGATTTATTAAAAATCAAAGAATAGAAAAAATATATCAAGCATACAGCTGCCAAAAAAGAGCAGGAGTGGCAATACTAATGTCAGATAAAATAGACTTTAAAACAAAATTCACCATAAAAGACAAAGAAGAACACTATATAGTGATTAAAGGGATAATCCACCCTGAAGACATAACCATAATAAACATCTGCACACCCAATGACAGGGCTCCAAAATATGTAAAACAAACTAAAACAGCACTGAAAGCAGAAATTGACAGTTCCACAATAATAACAGGAGACTTCAACACATCACTCTCGGTAAAGGATAGAATATCTAGAAAGAAAATCTCAAAAATACAGAAGACCTAAAGGGCACAGTGAGCCAACTTGACCTCACAGACATATATAGAACACTCCACCCAACAGCTGAAAAGTACACATTCTTTTCAAACACACATGGAATGTTCTCCAGAATAGACCACATCCTAGGCCACAGAGCAACCTTCAACAAAATCCAAAATAGGGAGTTAATACAAAGTATCTTCTCTGATCACAATGCCACCAAGGTAGAAATTAACAACAGGGAGAGTAAGGGGAAAAAAATTACATGGAAACTGAATAACACCCTGCTTATACATCACTGGGTAATAGAAGAAATCAGAGACGGAATCAAAAAATTCCTAGAATCCAATGAGAATGAAAACACATCATACCAAAACCTTTGGGACACAGCAAAGGCAGTCCTCAGAGGACAATTTATAGCAATAGATGCACACATCAAAAAAAGGGACAAAATCAAAACATTAACTAGAAAGAGAACAGCAAAAAAAAAAGCCCACAGCAACCAGAAGAAATGAAATAATAAAGATCAGAGCAGAAATACATGAAATAGATAATAGAAAAACAATAGAAAGAATCACCAAAACCAAAAGTTGGTTCTTTGAAAGAATCAACAAAATCAGCAAACCACTGGCCAAACTGACGAAAGAAAAACAGGGGGAGATGCAAATAACCCAAACAAGAAATGAAATGGGGGACATTATAACAGGCCCAACTGAAATAAAAAGGATCATAACAGAGTATTATGAAAAACTATACTCCATCAAATTTGAAACCCTACAGGAAATGGACAAATTTCTAAAAAAACACACTACCTACCCAAACTACAACAAAGTGATGTTGAAAATCTGAACAGACCCATAACAAGAGAAGAGACTAAAAAGGTAATGGGCTCAAGCATAACAATGATCATGGGGATGACACAGGACCAGTCAGTGTCTCATTCTGTTGTATATAGGGTCACTATAAGTTGGAACTGACTCAGTGGTACTTAACAACAACAAAAAATGCAACGTAATGTAATGTAATCACTCTCTGTAATGCAATCAAGCATAATTTAATGAATCAATCAGTTGAAAAGGGAGTTCCCATAGACTGTGCCTCCAGACCGTAAATAGATATTTTGGCAGAACTCTCCCTTTCTTCACTCTAGACTCTTCACATAGACTGACACCTATTGATCTTGGGAGATAAGACTGCGAGAATCTCCAGCCTGTTGCCTGATCTATGAATTTTGAACTTGCCAGCCTCCCACAATTGTATGAAAAAGTTTCTTTCTTTTTTTTTTAATTGTGCTTTAGGTGAAAGTTTACAGAAGAAATTAATTTCTAATTAAACAATCAATACACATATTGTTTTGTGACATTGGTTGCCAACCCTGCAATGTTGTCAACACTCTCCCCTTCTTGACTTTGGCTTCTCCATTTCCTTTCATCCAGATTTCCTGTCCCCTCCTGCCTTCTTGTCCTTGCCCCTGGGCTGTGCCCATTTAGTCTAGTTGAACTATGTATGTTATTGTGTGTTTGTTTGTTTTTTAATAAATTTTTTTATTGTATTTTAGATGAAGGTTTACAGAACAAATAGTTTCTCATTAAACAGTCAGTACACATTCTGTTTTATGACATTGGTTAACAACCCCACGACATGTCAATATTCTCCCTTCTTGACCTTGGAGGAACATTTTTTTTGGTGACAATATACATAGTAAAAGATACACCATTTCAAAAATTTCTACATGTACAATTCAGTGACATTGAGTACATTCTTCCAGTTGTGCTACTATTCTCACTATCCTTTTCCAAATTATTCTATCACCATTGTCTTCAACTCACTGCCCCCTAGGCTTCCTATCAAAACCTTTTGAGTTACTGTTGTCAATTTGATCTCACATAGATAATTCTTTTTTTGGTACCTTAGATGAAGGTTTACAGCGCAGAATAGCTTCTCATCAAACAGTACACATATTGCCCTATGACAATGGTTAACAACCCCACGATATGTCAACACTGTTCCTTTTAAGCTTTGAGTTTCCTATCACCAGCTTTCCTGTCCCCTCCTGCCTTCTAGTCTTTGTCCCTGCACTGCTGTGCCCTGTTAGTCTCGTTTTGTTTTATGGGGCTGTCCAATCCCCGGCTGAATGGTGAACCTCGGGAGTGACTTCACCACTGAGCTAAAAGGGTGTCTGGGGGCCATACTTTCAGGTTTCTCCAGTCTCTGTGAGGCAAGTAAATCCAGTTTTTTTTTTTGGAGTTAGAATTTTGTTCTATATCCTTCTCCAGCTCTGTCCAGGAACCTCTGTTGTGATCCTGGTCAGGGCAGTCAGTGATGGTAGCCGAGCACCCTCTGGCTGTACTGGACTCAGTCTGGTGGAGGCCTTGGTAGCTGTGGTCCATTAGTCCTTTGGACTAATCTTTTCCTTGTATCCTGTTCTCTTCATTCTCCCTTGCTCCCAAAGGGGTGAGACCAGTGGAGTATCTTAGATGGCTGCTCACAGGCTTTTAAGATCCCAGACACTGTTCACCAAGGTAGAATGTAGAACATTTTCTTTATAAACTGTGTTATTACAATTGAGCTAGATGTTCCCCGAGACCATGGTACCCAGAGCCCTGCACCCAACAATTCAGTCCCTCAGGGAGTTTGGATATGTCTATGGAGTTTCCATGACCTTTCCTTGTACAAGTAGTGCTCACTTCCACAGTACTGTGTACTTACACTTCACCAAAGTTACCACTTATCTATTGTCCATTTAGTTCCTGCTTCCACCCCTCCTATCCTTCATAACCAACAAAGATTGTTTCTTTTTCTGTGTAAACTTTTTCATGAGTTTTTACAGTAGACGTCTCATACAATATTTGTCCTTTTGTGACTGACTTATTTCACTCAGCATAATGTCCTCCAGTTTGATCTACGTTATGCGATGCTTCACAGATTCATCATTGTTCTTCATCGTTGCATAATACTCCATTGTGTGTGTGTACCATACTTTGTTTATCCATTCATCTATTGATGGACATCTAGATTGTTTCCATCTTTTGCTATTGTGAACAATACTGCAATGAACATGGGTGTGCATATGTCTATTCTTGTGACAGCTCTTATTTCTCTAGGAATGGGATTGCTGGATCGTATGGTATTTCTATTTCTAGCTTTCTAAGGAAGAGCCATATCATTTTCCAAAATGGTTGTATCATTATGCATTTCCACCAGCAGTGCATAAGAGTTTCGACCTCCCCTCAGCCTCTCCAACATTTGTTATTTCCAGTGTTTTTGATTCGTGCCAGTAATGCCGTGATGAGATGGTATCTCACTGTGGTTTTGATTTGCATTTCTTTAATGGCTAGTGATGGTGAGCATTTCCTCATGTGTCTGTTGGCAGCTTGAATGTCTTCTTTGGTGAAGTGTCTGTTCATTTCCTCTGCCCATTTTTCAATTGGATTAGTTGTCTTTTTGTTGTAGGGGTGTTGGATTTTCTTGTAGATTTTAAAGATTAGACCTTTGTCTGACTTGTAATGTCTAAAGATTTTTTCCCAGTCTGTAGGTTCTCTTTTTACTCTTTTGATGAAGTCTTTTGATGAGCATAAGTGTTTAATTTTTAGAAGATCCCAGTTATCTGGCTTATCTTCTGGAGTTTGTGTGTTGTTGGTTATGGTTTTTATCCTGTTAATGCCATGCTTTAGGGCCTCTAGTGTTGATCCTATTTTTTTTTCCATGAACTATATAGTTTTTGGCTTTATATTTAGGTCTTTGATCCATTTTGAATTAGTTTTTGTGTATGGTGTGAGATATGGATCCTGTTTCATTTTTTTGAGGATGGCTATCCAGTTTTGCCAGCACCATTTGTTAAAAAGACTATCTTTTCCCCATATGATGGGCTTTGGGACCTTGTCAAAGATCAGGTGACCGTAGGTGGATGGATTTACATCTGGGTTCTCAATTCTGTTCCATTGGTGAATGTATCTGTTGTTGTACCAGTACCAGGCTGTATTGACTACCATAGCTGTATAGTAGGTTCTGAGGTCAGGTAGTGCGAATCCTCCTACTTTATTCTTCTTCAGTAGAGCTTTACTTACCCAGGGCTGCTTCCATTTCCATATAAAGTTAATGATTAGTTTTTCCATCTCTTTGAAGAATGTTGTTGGTATTTGGGTGAAGATTGCATTGTATTTGTAAATTGCTTTAGGTAGAATTGACATTTTCACAATGTTGATTCTACCTATCCATGAGCATTGTATATTTTTCCATTTATGTAGATCCCTTTGGGTTTCTTGCAGTAATGTTTTGTAGTTTTCTTTGTATAGGTCTTTTACATCCCTGGTTAGATTTATTCATAAGTATTTTATTTTTTTAGGGGCTATTATAAATGGTATTGTTTTCCTGATTTCCTTGTCATCATTCTCTTTATTGGTGTCTAGGAATCCAACTGATTTTTGAATGTTTATCTTGTATCCTACTACTCTGCTGAATCTTTCTATTAGTACCAGTGGTTTTCTCATGGAGTCTTCAGGGTTTTCTATGTAGTATCATAACATCTGCAAACAGGGACAGTTTAACTTCTTCATGACCAATTTGGATGCTCTTTATTTCTTTTTCTTGCCTTATTGCTCTAGCTAGAACTTCCAGCACAATGTTAAGTACAAGTGGAGATAAAGGTCATCCTTGTCTTGTTCCTGTTCTCAAGAGGAATGTTTTCAGCCTCTCTCCATTAAGAATGATGTTGGCTGTTGGTTTTGCATAGATGTCCTTTATTATGTTGAGGAATTTCCCTTCTATACCTATATTATTGAGAGTTTTTATCAGGGATGGTTGTTGAACTCTGTTGAATGCATTTTCTGTGTCAGTTGAGATGATCATGTGATTCTTTTCTTTCCTTTTATTTATGTGGTGGATTACGTTGATTGATTTTCTAATGTTGAAGCATCCTTGCATACCTGGTATGAATCCTACTTGGTCGTGGTGTATTATTTTTTTTATAAGATGCTGAATTCTATTGGCTAGAATTTTGTTAAGAATTTTTGTATCTGTGTTCATGAGAGATATTGGTCTGTAATTTTCTTTTTTTGTGGTGTCTTTGCCTGGTTTTGGTATCAGGAAGTGTTGCTTCCTTTTCTATGTTATGAAAGAGTTTGAGTAGTCCTGGTATAATCTCTTCTCTGAATGTTTTGTAGAATTATCCAGAGAAGCCATCTGGGCCAAGCCTTTTTTTTCATTGGGAATTTTTATATTACCTTTTCAATCTCTTCATTAATTATGGGTCTGTTCAGATTTTCAACATCACTTTGTTGTATTTTTGGTAGGTAGTGTATTTCTAGAAATTTATCCATTTCCTCTAGGTTTTCAAATTTGTTGGAGTATAGTTTTTCATAATACTCTGTTATGATCCCTTGTATTTCAGTTGGGTCTGTTGTAAAGTCACCCATTTCATTTCTTATTTGGGTTATTTGCATCTTCTCTTGTTTTTCTTTTGTCAGTCTGGCCAGTGGTTTGTTGATTTTGTTGATTCTTTCAAAGAACCAACTTTTGGTTTTGGTGATTCTTTCTATTGTTTTTCTATTCTCTGTTTCATTTATTTCTGCTCTAATGTTTATTATTTCCTTTCTTCTGGTGGCTGTGGCCTTTTTTTTTTTTTTTTGTTCTCTTTCTATTTGTTCAAATTGTGTAGTTAATGTTTTGATTTTGTCCCTTTCTACTTTTTTGATGTGTGCATCTATTGCTATAAATTGTCCTCTGAGGACAATTTGTGCTGTGTACCAAAGGTTTTGCTATGATGTATTTTCATTCTCGTTTGATACTAGGAATTTTTTTATTCCATCTCTGATTTCTTCTATTACCCAGTGGTTTATAAGCAGGGTGTTTTTCAGTTTCCATGTAATTGGTTTTTTCCTTGCTCTTCCTGTTGTTAATTTCTACCTTGATGGCATTGTGGTCAGAGAAGATACTTTGAATTATCTCAAAGTTTTGGATCTTGTTGAGGATTGCTCTGTGGCCTAAGATATGGTCTATTCTGGCCAACGTTCCATGTGCATTTGAAAAGAATGTGTACTTTGCAGCTGTTGGATGTAGTGTTCTATATATGTCTATGAGGGTAAGTTGGCTGATTGTGCCCTTTAGGTCTTCTGTATCTTTGAGAGTTTCTTTCTAGATGTCTGTCCTTTATCGAGAGTGGTGTATTGAAGTCTCCTATTATTATTGTGGAACTGTCAATTTCTGTTTTCGGTGCTGTTTGAGTTTGTATTATGTATTTTGGAGCCTTGTCATTGGGTGCATAGATGTTTATGATAGTTATGTCTTCATGATGGATCATCCCCTTAATCATTATATAGTGTCCTTATTTTTCTTTTATGGTGAATTTTGTTTTAAAATCTATTTTATCTGACATTAGTATTGCCACTCTTGCTCTGTTTTGGTAGCTGTTTGCTTGATGTATTTTTTCCATCCTTTGATTTTTAATAAATTTATGTCTTTGTTTCTAAGTTGTGTCTCTTGTAGTAGACAGTATATTGATGGATTCTGTTTTTTTATCCATTCTGTCACTCTCCATCTCTTTATGGGTGCATTTAGGCCATTTACATTCAGTGTAATTATTAATCGATGTGAGTTTACTGCTATCATTTTGTAGTGCTTTTTTCTGTGGTGCTGATGTTTTCTTTGTTCCCCCTAGTTTCCTGTACTGAATTCCTTTTGTTTGTGGATTTTTTTTCATTTCTTTTGTTTTTGTAGGTTTTATTTTTACTGAGACTTTATACTTTTCTTCTTTATTTTGGTGAGTAGGTGTGTTAACTTTCTTTGTGATTACCTTGAAATTTACCCCTATTTTCCTAGGCTTGAACCAGTCTATTATTACTTGGTATCACCTTGCCTTCCTCTCCATTAGAAGGTTCTATACCTACACCGTTTATTCCCTCTTTTATTGTTCTGATGCTGTTGTCCTTTACGGATTAATCTCTCTGTTTCCTTGTTGTAGTTCTTTTGGTTTTGGATACTCCTCGGGAGTTCATTTCCTAGGTTGGTATCTGGCTGGTATGATCCTGCGTCCTAGATTCAGCCTGTGAGCTGAAGTTATTTGCTGTCAGATCCAAGGACTCCCTTTAATAATGCTTGTAAGTGTGGTTTGTTTTTTCACCTATTCCCTTAATTTCTCTTTATCTGGAAATGACCTAATTTCTCCATCATATATGAACGAGAGTTTTGCAGGATATATTATTCTTCACTGACAATTTTTTTCTTTCAAGGTTTTATAGATGTCATCCCATTGCCTTCTTGCCTGCATGGTTTCTGCTGTATAATCTGAGCTTAGTCTTATTGTTTCTCCTCTGTATGTGACTTTTTGTTTTTCTCGAGCTGCTCACAGGATTCTTTGTCTTTGGTTTTAGCAAGTGTGATTATGATATGCCTTGGTGATTTTCTTTTGGGGTCTATCCTATTTGGGTTTCGTTGAGCTTTTTCAATGGTCAGCTTTTCATCTTTCATGATATTGGGGAAGTTTTCTGTCAGCAATCCTTCAATGATCCTCTCTGTGTTTTCTGTTTTCTCCCCCTGTTCTGGAACTCCAATCACTTGCAGATTTTTGCTTTTGATTGTATCCCATATAATTCTCAGGGTTTCTTCATTTCTCGTCCTTCTTTTTTTCTGATTTTTCCTCAGAGTTGTATCCAAGTTTTTGCCTTCAATTTCACTGATCCTGTCTTCCATCATTTCAAACCTGCCTTTAAGTCCTTTTATGACACTATCCATATCTGAAATCTTGTTGCTTATGTTTTGGATTTCTAATTGTTATTTTTGTATGATTTCTAGTTGTGAATTTATTTTAGCATTTTTTCTGTATTATTTTCTTGAATTATTCCATTTTTTGTCTGTATTTTCCATGAATTTGTCTGCCTTTTCCATGAATTTGTCTATTTTTTCCTCATTTTTGATTGCTTTCTGCTTCAACTCTTGGATAGTTCTGGATATTAGAGATTTGAATTCCCATCAAGTAGTTCTAGTGCCTTTCCTTCTACTGGAAAGTCATCTGGTGTTGTATTTTGGACGCCTACTGAAACCATCCTGTCCTGTTTTTGTATATGTTTTGATATTGTCTGCTGTCTTTGGGGCATTCAGTAGTTATTTTCCTTGTTTATTGATTGTAGATTTGTTTGTTTCATTCTACTTTTTTGTTTTATTTGGGTATGTATGAGAAGGCGGGCTGTGCATTCTTTGTTTTTTGCTCGTCTGTGGGCATGATACTATTCACCTCCTTCCCCAATGGGCAGGGTTAGTCACTTAGGTATGGTACATCAGGGCAGATCCAGCTGAAGGGGAGTTGTTAGGATGGGTTGTTTGTAACATGTACTAGGGCCGACAGGTCAGGCTGGGAATCAGTACAGGGTAGGTTCCGGTACGCCATACCTATGCTGCTTGGGTGTGTGATGTTCAGTACACGGTGAAGGTAGGCAGGAAAGAGGGGAGAGATTGTGATGTATGGAGCTAAGATGGGTATGGGAAAGCAGAGAGGGAGGAGAGAGGAACAGGAGCTAAATACATACACACACGCAAACAAACAAACAAACAAAAAGAGTGCTAAGGGAGCTTGCTGTTGGAGTGAAGAGATGAGTGACTGAGAAATGGAGAAAAGAAAAAGGAAAAAAAATGAATAAATAAAAATTAGAAGAAAAAAAGAAAATCCCCCAGTTATCCCACCATTGCAGCTACAAGGACTGGGGAAGTTGCTCCCAGGCCGTGAAGTACAACCTGGCTAGAAGGGGTAGAGGTGTCACACAGCTCCAGGTATTCAGGAGACAGGAAGAGAAGGTAAGTATAGAGAGACAAGAAACTGGAAATGAATAAAGACAAAGAGATAGAAGAAAACAAAACAAAGGAAAAAAAAAAAAAAACAAGAGAAAAGAAATGCCCCCAGGGCCTACAGCGAATAAGGGAGTAACTCCCAGGTCGCGCAGTACTGCCTGGCTAGAAGAGGCTCCCAAGCCAAGAAAAGAAAAAGAAAACAAACAAACAAATCAGAACAAACAAAAAGCCCCGGTGGTTCCACCATCATTGCGGCACAGGCCGGGAAGAAATTTCACAGTCGAGTGGTGTTTTGCAGCCTTTCAGGAAGAAGGAAAGATGGCACACAGAGCCAGGTATTTAAGAGAAAGGAGGGGGAGGTGGTGAGAGGAAAGGAAGAAATCTAAAGAATCAGAAAAAAGCAACACCAGCAGCCAACAAATGGCAGTCAGGTAGCTGGCCAGTGTGGGCAGGTGGAATCCAAGTAGCACTGGGGCAAATCTGGTGCTTCCTGGCCAAGAGACTGTGGCCACAGGAAGCAGAGGAGACCAAGTCGGGGTGAAGAAGGGTGGGGGGTGGGAAAATGTGTATTTCTGGTTACCGGTTGTTCTGTTTCCTGCTGGAAACTCCGTAAAGCTGCTTCCTCGTACCCCTTATTTGCTGATCTCCAGTAGGAGTCCAAGATGGGGGACCATGCTGCATTAGCTGATAGGAGACCTCTGCATGTATCTCTCCTCGCTCTTTGTTCTCTGTCAGTCTCCTATTCTGTGTTTGGCTGAGTCATTTATCTCTTCATTTGATGCTAAGGGTTTCAGGACTGATGTGTGTCTCTGTTTGACTTAGTTTTTCAGATCTTTGCTGTGGAAGGATGGCATGATGCTTCTGTCTGTAGTGCCATGTTGCCTGGAAGTCTGTTATTGTTTGTTTTATTGGCCTGTTTAATCTTTGCCTGAAGGGTGAACTTCAGGAGTGGTGAACCAATTTTTTGAAGTAAATCTCTTTCTCTTTCTATACACACACACAGACACATATAACAGGGTTCTGTTTCTGTAGAGAACCTTGAGTAAGACACATGGGGAAAAGAGTCTCTTCCAGCTAAGGCATCCTAGATCAGCCAAAAGCCAGCTGACTAAGTCATATGAGTAAGTTCATCTGACATTAAAAAAAAAAAAAAAAACTTCTGGCCAACTTGCAGGGGACCAAGACTCATGAGGGAGACCAACCGAGATCAACTGAGTCCAGTCCAGACAAGTCCAACCCTGAAATTTTTTAACAAAACAATTTTTTTATTGTTGTATGCCAATGTTTGTTATGCAGCATTATTGTGGCAACAAATAACTGACACACTGGGGTTCCCAAAAGGTAATTCTGGGTTTTCCTTTTCCAGTGCATTAACTGCCAAATGAAGTAAGTAATCATATAAAAACAGCAAGTAAAAAAACTGAGATATCTTTGTATGTGTTTCATGATTCCTCTATTCTCAATAAAAATATATTGTCTTCCACATTGGTTTATTTACCAAGAATTAGCCAGCTCTAGTTGAAACTCTCCTACTCTGCTGGTGGAAATATAAAATTATACACCCACTTTGGTAAACAATTAGCAATTTCTTTAAGCAAGTAAATATACACTTAGCATACAACCCAGCCACTCTTAGAACTGAAAACATACATCTACACAAAGACTCGTACACAAATGTTCATAACAGCTTTATTCAAAATAGCCTTAAATGTAAACAACCCAAATTTTCATTAACAGGTAAACAAACAATGGCACATTCAGAATAAAAAGGATCAAACTACTGAACCTGCAGCAACAGGGATGATTCTCAAGAACATTATGCTGAGAAAAAAGAGCCAGACACAAGAGAGTCATACTGTATGATCCCATTTATATGAAATTCCAGAAAAGACAAATCTATAGTTTTGGAAAGCAGATCAGTGATTGCCTGGGTCTGGGGGTGAAGGGGGTTTGACTGGGAAGGAGCACAAGGGAACCCTTTGGGTAACAGAATGTTTTGATTTTGGTGATGGCTACATGAGCATATACATTTGGCAAAACTTAAAATAGATCTGAAAAAAGTTGATAAAGAAATGACAACAAAAGCACGAGCAGCAAAAGACAAAATAGATAACTTGGACCTCATAAAAATTAAATACTTTTGAAATCAAAGGACTTTTTCAACAAAGTGAAGAGACAAACCTACAGATTGGAAGAAAATTTTGGGAATCATACATCCGATAAGGGTTTAATATCATATATATATATATATATATATATATATATATATAAAACTCCTACAACTTAATAACAAAACCAACCCAATCACAAAATGGGCAAAGGACTTGAACAGGCATTTCACCACAGTGGATATTCAAATGGACAACAAGCACATGAAAAGATGGTCAACATCATTAGCCATTCAAAACCAAACCCCTTGCTACAAGTCTATTCTGACTCGTAGCAACTCTGTAGGACAGAGTAGAGCTGCCCCATAGGGTTTCCAAGGCTGTAAACTCTACGGAAGCAAATTGCCACATCTTTCTCCTGAGGAGCAGCTGGTGGGTTTGAACTGCAAAACTTTGGGTTAGCAGCTGAGCACTTAACCACTGTGCCACCAGGGCTCCTTCATTAGCCATTAACCCAGAACAAAACCCGCTGATGTCAAGTGGATTCCAACTCATAGTGACCCTATAGGACAAAGTAGAACTGCCCCATAGGGTTTCCAAGGAGCGGCTGGTGGATTTGAACTGCTAACCTTTTGGTTAGCAGCCGTAGCGCTCAACCACTGTGCCACCAGGGCTCATTAGCCATTAACCAAAAAAAAAAAAAAAAAAAAAAAACCCAAATCCGTTGCCATCAAATTGATTCTGACTCATAGCGACCCTATAGGACAGAGTAGAACTGCCTCATAAGGTTTCCAAGGAGTGGCTGGTGGATTCGAACTGCCAACCTTTTGGTTAGTAGCCATTAGGGACATGCAAATCAAAACTACAATGAGGTACCACCTCATCCCCATTAGAATGGTTATGATTTTTTTAAAAAAGGAAAACAACGGGTGCTGGTGAGGATGTGGAGAAGTTAGATCCCTCATCCACTGCTGGTGGGAACGCAAAACGGTACAGCAACTGTGGAAAACAGTTTAACAGTTCTTTAAAAGCTTGAACATGGAACTACTGTATAACTCAGCAATCCCAATCCTAGTTACGTACAGGCAAACCCTGGGTTATGAATTTCTGATTTCCATAGAACCAGTGGTTAAGAACCAACCCGGTAAAGTCTATTATATTAAAAATTCAAGGTATATACGATGGTCCGTAATAACAAATGGCACTACTTTTTGACTAAAATGTTATTATTATTATTACTGTATTATTGTGTTAAAGATATTTTAGTGTATCTGGAAGTATTTCATTAATTTCTTATTCATAGTAAGTTACTTTATATATTATATACTAGGACAAACATTTGACTAACTGACATTAGAAAGGAACCATTAGCTAACTATTCTGACTTGAGTATAAATTCAACTTAAAGGCAGATTTAGGAATGGAACTCGTTCGTAATCTGGGGACTTCTTGTACCCAAAAGAAGTGAAAGCAGGAATTCAGACAGAAACCTGTACACCAGTCTTCACTGCAGCACTTTTCACAATAAATAAAATGTGGAAACAACTGAAATGTCAATCAACAGATGAATGGATAAAAAAATGTGGTATGTGTATACAATGGAACACTACTCATCCATAAAGAGAAATGAAGTCCTGATACATTCTACAACATGGATGAACCTTGAAAACAGCATGCTGAGCAAAATAAGTCAGACACAAAAGGACAAATACTGCATACCTCACTTATATGAAATTAGCAAATATATAGAAAACAAAGCTTATTATTGGTTACTAGGGGTAGAACGGATGGAGGAGGGGGGGGGTTTTGCTTGGAAGGCACTGAGTTTACGTTAAATGTGGTGAAATAATTTCGAAAAAAATAGGAGTAGGGGTTGTGCAATCTGAAGAGTGTAATCAATGTCATTGAATTGTACATGTAGAAACGGTTGAATTGGTGAATGTTTTGTTGGAATATTTTCACCATAACAAAAAAAAGGAAGAAGAATTAGCCAGCTCCGGCAAGGGAATAAGCTTCTCTAATATCATATTCTTTGATGCTCCAGTCTTCATCAGATGAAGTTTAGGTGGTGAAGCAGAATCCAAGGTTTCATTCATTCATTCACTAATTTGATTAATATTAAGTGCCTACTATGTGCCAGACAGATTCAATCCCAGTGTATTGGGAGTACTGAGGGATAATGGGGAGAAGTCCTCACTGGGTTCTTTTCCTGCTTCCAGGCAGTAATGCCAACAGTTCCTATCTCCCACCCCGATAATATACGGAGCTCTAAGTGACTTACTCAACAGGTGACATAACAAGTCAGAGGTTAGGCAATTGTTGGCTCTCGATCTTATCCCAGTCAACTTCATACTACTCACATATAGTGGCTTGGATGTCTGAGCTAAGCTTGGTGCGTATATTTAACATACACTCTGGAGGTCATTCGCTTGTCTGTACAAGTGCAAACCTAGAAAAGCAACACAATGCCCAAAGCAGCTTTCATTAGGGGGTGCTTCCCAAGACAGAGGCTTTTAAAGGCAATTAAAAACAAACTTCAATTTCATAAGGTCTTTAACACAAACAAATAGGAAAGAACTGTCTTCAACCTTGGCTGAATTTGCCTAATGGATAAATTACAAAACCGTATTATTCTTATCAGCTGTTTTGCATCTTAACGAATCCAGCCACAACCCTGTCTAATAAACAGCGTAAATAAAACATATAGTCTTGCTGTTAACATTTGATAGGGTCATATTTTTTGTGGGAAAACAAATGGTTTCTAACAACTTTTTTTAGTAATGTTAAAATCACTTCCGAATTTTGTTGTTGTTAGGTGCTGTTAACATAGTTCTGACTTATAGCGACCCTATGTACGACAGAACAAAATACTGCCCGGTCCTGCGCCATCTTCACAATCATTGCTATGTTTGAGCCCATTTGTTGTAGTCACTGTGTCAGTGCATCTCATTGAGAGTCTTCCTCTTTTTCGCTGATCCTCTACTTTACCAAGCATGATGTACTTCTCCAAGAACTGGTCCCTCCTGATAACATGTCTGAAGTATGTGAGATGGAGTCTCCCCATTCTCACTTCTAAGGAGCATTCTGGCTATACTTCTTCCAAGACAGATTTGTTCCCTCCTCTGGTAGTCCATGGTATACTCAATATTCTTCCCCTACACCATGATTCAAAGGCGTCAATTCTTCTTTGGTCTTCCTTATTCATTGTCCAGCTTTTGCATGCATATGAGGCGACTGAAAATACCATGGCTTGAGTCAAATGCACCTTAGTCTTCAAGGAGACCTCTGCACTTTTTAACACTTTAAAGAGGTCTTATGCAACAGTACGTCATTTTTGCAATATGTTGTTTGATTTCTTGACTGCTGCTTTCATGGGTGTTGATTGTGGATCCAAGTAAAATGAAATCCTTGACAACTTCAATCTTTTCTCTGTTTATCATGATGTTGCTTATTGGTCCAATTGTGAGGATTTTTGTTTGCTTCCTGTTGAGGTGTAATCCATACTGAAGGCTGTAGTCTTCGCTTCTCATCAGTAAGTGCTTCAAGTCCTCTTCGCTTTCAGCAAGCAAGTTGTGTCATCTACGCATCGCAGGTTGTTAATTAATCTTCCTCCAATCCTGATGAGGCTGTGGTGCCTCCACTTTCATGTGTGCTGGACTGTTTAATGAGGTGACAACCTCAGGAAGTGGAGTTATTACCCTGTGTTTGCATATGGAAAATACTGACTGGACACATCAGATCACTTGTACAAGGTCCAACAGCTTGCTAGTGGTGAAATTCCAATTCTACCACAGACTTTTCAGATTCTGAAGCACAAGGTAGTCAGCTCTACCTTGCTATGTCTTGACTATGATGATGAGACTAGAAGAGTTGACTAAAAGCTAGGAATTGAATAAAGGAAAGAAGAGGGAGAGAGGAAAGAAAAGAAAAAGACACAAAAAGAGCAGCACCTCTACCCACACTGCCTACCTGGGCCATGGGGTGAGTGGTGGGTGTTGTTCTTACAAAACCAGTCAAATGGGCTGAGAGAGAAGAGGCCGCAGGATTAACATGTATATGCTAAACACTATTAGGAATCATTGTAGAAAGTTAATCGGACAATTGAAAACTTTTTAGCATCTTTGCTAATAATGATAACACTCCACTCACTAGGAGTGACTTGTCTGACAAGTGATAATACAGAACAGAATCAAGAATCAGACTGAAATCAAGCCAAGCAAAACAGAATGAAACAAAATGCCAACTTTCTGAGAAGTTATATCATACTGTTTGGGGGCCTACAGAAATTAAGGCTGCCTCCCTTTCCCCCTTCCTGAGCATGACCTTACTTTGGTTGTTTAGATGATGAGGCAGGTAGAATAATGTCCTCCCTCCCTCCCAAAGATGTCCACATCCTAACTCCTAGAACCCATGGCTATGTTACATCACACAACAAGGGGGAATTAATGTTGCAGATGGAATGAAGGTTTCTCATCAGCTGACTTTAAGATGGAAAGATTATCTTTAAATTATCTATATGAAACCAAATGATCAACATTTATTCTAAAGCAAAGATGCGAAGGAGGGAGAGTGGGCACAGGGAAGCTAGAATAATGGAAATGGAACAACCAGAATGGAAATAATGAGGATGTTGATGAAATGTGGAAAATGTAAATGTTATTAAACAATAGGTATAGAAATTATTAAATGAGAACCTAATTTGCTGTGTAAATTTTCACCAAAAACACAATAAAATATTTAAAAAAACAAAACGATGGAAAGATTATCCCAGACTAGCTGGGTGGGTCCCATGTAATCATAAGGGTTATTGTAAGTGGAAGTGGGAGGCAGAAGAGGAGGACAGAGTGAGAAGGGTTTGAAGATAGAGGAAAAGATTGTGAGCCAAGGCATGCAGGTGGCCTCTAGAAGCTGGAAAAGGCAAGGAAACTGATTCTCCTCTCGAGTCTCCAAAAAGGATGCAGCCCCGCCAACACCTTGATTTTAGCCCAATGAGACCCATTTCAGACACCTAACCTCCAGAACTGTACAATAATAAATTTGTGTTTTTTTTTATACCACTAAGTTTGTTGTTATTTGTTACAGCAGCAGTACGAAACCAATACAGATGACAAGGAGAAGAATATTTTTCAGGACCCTATAATTTCACTCTCCCTTCACACCCTGTCAGGAACATTCCAGGCAGTGGCTGGATATGCTGCCCACTGCTGTCGGCCCTCTGCCCATGTGGGTTCTTAGACAGTCTGAACAGTTATGGACTAAGTTCTGGGTTGGAGAGGCATGGCTGCCACGGGAAAGGATACAGAGGAGTTTCCATTTGCCAGGCTCCCAAGAGTCAACTCAGAGACTGTTCCAGCAAAAGAGGCAGTGGGGTCAGGGGTGGAGCCTTGTTTTGTGGAGCCTGAAGCTCTTTAAGAAAAATAATACAAAAGTTGTTGTTGTGTGGTGTCTAGCCAATTTCAACTCACAGCAACCCTATATGTCTGAGTAGAACTGCCCCATAGGGTTTCCTAGGCTGTAATCTTTCGGAGAACAGATTGCCAGGTCTTTTTTTCTATGGGGCCGCTAATGGGTTCAAACTGCCTACCTTTCAGTTAGCAGCAGAGCCATTGCGCCACCAGGGCTCCTAATACAAAGTTATGAATATAAAATTAGGTATGAAAGTAAATTTGTTTTGGAAGTGAGTTCAGTTAAAAGCAAATATTTATTTAGAATGCGGAGTGGGAAGAGAGATGGGGTTTTAGTTGATTGCAGGTAAAATACCTTACCTTTGCACATTTTCCAAAAGCATCTTACCATGTGAACATATTACTACAGCTCCTCTGAGGGCCTTGGAAGGAGCCTAGGCACATGAGAGGCTTGAAGCTTAGGCTCTATTAGCTTCAGATTCAATCCCTCTATGAAAGGGGTGCAAGGCAGTGGTGGTCCAGTGGTAGAACTCTTGCCTTCCATGCAGGAGACCCAGGTTTGACTTCTGGCCAATGCACCTCATGTGAAGCCACCACCCGGGACCTGACTGTTAGTGGAGGCTTGCATGTTGCTATGATGCTGAAAGGGTTTCAGTGGAGCTTCCAGACTAAGACAGATTAGGAAAAAAGGCCTGCTGATCTACTTTCGGAAATCAGCCAATGAAAATCCTGTACATAACCAAATACCTTGTGGGACTGGATTTCTGGATTTGAAGGATTAAGACTATAGTCTCATGGGACATCTCTGTCAATTGGCATAATATAGTTCATAAAATGTTCTACATCCTAGTTCGGTGAGTAGTACCTGGGGTCTTAATATCTTGCAAGCTGCCATCTAAGGTACAACTATTGCTCTCTACTTGTCTGGCACAAAAGAGAAAGAAAGAAATGAAAGACTCAAAGAAGAAACTATTCTACAGGACAAATAGTCTACACAAACCATGGCCTCATCTACCCTGAAACCAGAATAACTAGATGGTGCCCGACTAGCACAACCAAGCATTCTGGTCAGAGCCACAATAGACAGACAGACCCTGATAGAATGGGAGAAAAATGTAGAATAGAACCTCAAATTCCTCAAAAAAGGAAAAAAAAAACAGACTTACTGGACTGGTTGGGACTGGTAGACTCCCTGAGACTATTGCCCTGAGATACTCTTTAAACCTGGAACCAAAACTAGCCTCTAAGGTAACCTTTTAGATAAATAGAAAATTGGCTCACAAAATCATGAATATTACCTGTGAGTACTGTGCTCCTTTAAAAAATCACCTATATGAGATCAAACGGTCAATGATTACTTTAAAACAAAGATGAGAATGTAAGGGGTCAGGAAACTAGATTAATGGAAACAGAACAACCAGAATGGAAATAATGAGAATGTGCATGAATTGTGAAGAATTCAACCATGGCCACTGAACAACTTGTGTAGAAATTGTTGAATGGGAACCTAAACAGCTGTGTAAACCTTCACCAAAAACACAATAAAATATTATTAAACTAGCAAACAAAAAACCCCTATGGATCACAATTGTCCTATTCTCAACCCATCATGGGGTGGCACAGAACCAGACAGCTTTTTGTTCTGTTGGCCATTGGATCTCCATGAGTGGGGGGCCAACTCCATGGTAGCTAACAACACGAGAGCAGTGGAAGGGAAGAGGGGTGGAGACAGTGGTAAGAGCGGTATCTGATCCTCTATTACGTGGAGGTCCTGTGGAGACTGATGATTACAATGTTGCTTTATTTTTTTGGGGGGGGGGTGTACAAAATAAAAAAATATATATATAGTCATGCTTTGCTTAGCATCATGATATATTCTGTGAAATAGTATGTTATGTGATTTGGACATTGCGTGAACACCATATTATATACAGGCAATCCTGGATTACAAATGAGTTTCCTTCCTAAATCTGTCTTTAAGTCAAATTTGTACATAAATCAGGATAGTTAGATACAGTTTGTATCTAACATCAGTTAGTCAAATGTTTGCCTTAGTATCTAGTATATAGTATAACTTTCTATGCATAAAAAAATTAAAGAAACATTTTCAGGTACACTAAAACATCTTTAACATAATAATACAGTAATAATAATGTTTTGATGTGCGTCAAAAAGTGGTGCCCATTTGTTATTACAAACCATGTATGTACCTTGAGTTTTTAATATAATAGGATTTACGGGGGTTGGTTAGTAACTATGGGTTATACATAAGTTGGATGTTTGTAACCCAAGGACTGCCTGTGCTTAGCAAAGCTACATGTGATACTGTAGTGCACCAGTGTTGACTAAATAGCCGCCAGGAAGCTGTTGTATTCTCTATGACCGGTTACATTCCCTGGGTCCTGTTTGGGATTTCTTAACTCTATTATAACCTTATGGGACCATATGGGGTCCGTCGTTGCCTGAATGGATGTTATGCCGCACTTGACTGTATATATACTTGTTGTTAGGTGCTGTTGAGTCAATTTTTGACTCATAGTGACCCCATGAGACTGTGACAAAGTAGAACTGCACCACAGGGTTTTCTAGGCTACAATCTTTACGGAAGCAGATCACCAGTTCTCTCTCACAGAGCCCTTAGGTGGGTTCAAACCACCAGCTATATATATATATATAAAATCCTTTGCCATTGAGTCGATTCCAACTCATAGCCACCCTATAGGACAGAATAGAATAGAGCTGCCCTAATAGGGTTTCCAAGGAGCAGCTGGTGAATTTGAACTGCTGACCTTTTGGTTAGCAGCCATAGCTTTTAACCACTGCCACCAGGGCTCCGTATATATACATATACACATACACATACATACATATATATATACATATATACACATACACATACATGTATGTATATACACGTGTGTGTTTGTGTGTGTGTGTGTGCGTATATGGAGCCCTGGTGGCAAGTTCGAATCCACCAGCCACTCCTTCGAAACCCTATGGGGCAGTTCTACTCCGTCCTGTGGGGGTGCTATGAGTCGGAATCAACTCGAAGGTAACGGTTAGATGTTAGCGAGGTAATTGTGCTAAGATTCCAGGGTGTTTCAGATGTAACTCAGATTTTCTGTCATACTGGGTAGCTTTAGGATTCACCAAGCTGGCTCCTGAGCACTCTGGCACGGTAATGGGGCGGGGGAGGGGGGTCCTTCGAGTGTCCCTACCGAGGGAACCAGAACAGTGGTCAGGCCCCAGGAGGGTCTAGTAAACAGTTGGAGAATGAATGAATGACTTGCCTGAGGCCACACAAGGAGCTGGGGCAGAGCTGGAATTGGTGAACGAACTTCAACCGAGACGTTTATGGAGTGGGGACTCCCAATATAAGGCCTGAAGAGATCCGCGGCCGCCGGGCCCTCGCCCACCGCCCTCCCCAGCCCGGGACGTGGAGTCTTCTATCCGTGTGACTGCGAGGTGGCTAGGGAGGCCTCGTTTGCTACTTTTGCTCCCGCCCATCCCTCCTCTAGGTGTGCGCTGGAAGCTGCTCGGCGGAGTCTTTGTCGCGCAGGATCCCAGCCGGGCCCAGCCCCGCGGCGTTGCGACCCTGGGCGACCGGGGAAGGTCCGGAGCCGAGGGGACAGGATGCCGCCCATCCAGACCCCACCCGAGTCCCTTCTCTTTACAAAGTGTGCTTCCATGTAGGATTGCGTTTGTATGGAGAGTTCTGGGGTTCAAAGCGCTCTGCATTGGAAAACTGCTGCTGCAGAATCAAATCACTCCTATTATTAGTGATGGGTTTCTTAACAAAATCCACAAAGCCATTCTTCTCACTGTACGCAGAAAAGCCTCGAGAAGTAAGAAAGTTCCGCCTACGGATGGACGCTCTGGATGTCCCCAGGTTCGGTGGCCCACGTGGAGAGGGCGGCAGCGGGGCGGAGACCAGGGCCAGGGCCCAGCGCCGTCCTGCTGGTGAGTCTGCCCGCGCCGCGTCACACGCGCCAACCTCCAGCGCCTTCGGCCCTCATGGCCCAGCTAGGAGCGGCGGAGGGGCTGGCAGGAGAGGGCTCCAGCTCTACCGGCTAGAATGCCTCTACTTCCACATTGTGTGGCCCTTACTCCCTACTCACACTTCTTCAGGTCCCAGGTGCAAACCACCTTTCTTTAGAGTTGGCAGCAGCTTCAGGTGTGCTCCAGGGAGAAGCGCTGGTGCAAGGACTGGAGGAGCAAGAGGACAGATTGCTGGGGGTGAGCAGAGGGGAGAGAACTAGGACAGCTTGCCACCCATTGCTCCTCTGGAAAGCAAGTCACAGGGACGACTGTGTGCTGTTTCAATACAAGTAATCTCGAGAATGAAAGTTACCTTTTCCTTGTGAGAGGCTCAAACACGGTTCAAGATTTTACCGGGGGTGACGGGACGTACTGGAAAGAAAAAACTTTCTGGAACCAGACAAACTGCTTATCCTCTCCTTAACTGGCAAATTCCGGCACATATTTCAGTGTCAGCTCAAACGTCACTTCCTCAGAGAAGCCTTTCTGAGCCCACAGACCAGAGGAGGGGGATACTCCTCGTAGTTCCCTGCACTTTTTCTTCATAGCGCTGATCATAGCTCATAATTATAATTACTTGACTACTGTTTCTCCCTTTCCTTCTAGGTAAGCTCTCTGAGGAACCCTGGTGGCACAGTGGTTAAGAGCTCGGCTGCTAACCAAAAGGGCAGCAGTTCGAATCCACCAGCAGCTAGTATAGGGCAGTTCTACTCTGTCCTATTGGATTGCTATGAATCAGAATTGACTCAGAGGCGATGGGTTTGGTTTTCTCTCTCTCTCTCTTTTTTTTTTTGGAAGCTCTGTAAGGCCAGGAATGTCTGATTTTGCTCACTTTCAAATCTTCTTGCTCAATATGTAGTGCCTAGTACATAGTGGAGCCCTGGTGGTGCAGTGGTTAAGAGCTTGGCTGCTAACCAAAAGCTTGGCAATTTGAATCCACCAGTCACTCCTTGGAAACCCTACGGGACAGTTCTACTCCGTCCTATAGGGTCACTATGAGTCCGAATCGACTCCACAGCAACAGGTTTGGTTTTGGTTTAGTACATAGTAGTCACTCAATAAAAAGGGGTTTTGAATGAATGAATGGGTTTGATCCCAGCTGTCTTTTACTAATTAGTGATACCCACAAATTTACTTCACATCTCTGAGTTTTGCATTCCACATCTGCAAAGTGAGGGTATTGTTGTTAGCTGCCATTGAGTCGGCCCGACTCATGGAGACACCCCCACACTACAGAACAAAATACTGCCTGGTCCTGTGCCATCCGCATGACTGGTAGCAGATCAGACCATTGTGATCCATAAGGTTTTCGTTGACTAATTTTCAGAAGTAGATCGTAAGGCCTTTCTTCCTACTTGGTCTTAGTTTGGAAGTTCTGCTGAAACCTGTTCAGCATCATAACAATGCATAAGCCTCCACTGACAGACAGATGGTGGTTGAGCATGGGGTGCATTGGCCACGAATTGAACCCAGGGATCCCACACGGAAGGCAAGAATTCTTACCACTGTGCCACCACCACCCAAAGTGGGGATAAGATACCAATATAGCAGGGAATTTGTGATTATTAACAGAGCTGAGGTACGAAAAGCGTTTAGTACAGTGCCTGGCACAAAATAGATAGTAAATATTTGTTTCTGTTTTGTTCTTAGCAGTATCAGGTCTTCTTTTTGCTGGCATTATATCTGAGAGTTCAAAAGACCTATGGTCTGACAGTGAGAATAGCTGCTAGTAATTTGCCCACTCAAATTTGTGAAGATACTTATTTTTGAAATGACTGCATTTTGGCAGAAAATTGAAAAGGAGTTCTGCCATTGCTGCCATTTCAGCCAGCCTGAAGGTTGTTGGTCACCAGTGACCTCCAAGCTGTCAAATCCAATCCAACTCTTCATTCTCATCTTACTCAGCAGCATTTAACACCACTAATCAGTTGCTCCCTTGTTTTACTTGGCTTCTGGGTTGTCATATTCTCTTGGTTGTTCTCCTACCTCACTATCTGCTTCTTCTCAGTCCCCTTTCTTGGATGTTCCCTGTGGTAGCCAGCCTCCTGGACTTCATGCCCTTGTGTAGCAAAGCATCCTCCACATTGAATCATGGCTGGTCCTGATGGCGTGTGACTTCTAAGCCTAGGTCAGAAAAGGTACTACAGCCTATTCTTTTGGGTTGCTTGTTCTAGGGGAAGTCAGCTTCTTTGTCATGAGGACACTTAAGCAGCCCCATGGACAGGTCCAGTTGGAGAGGAACTGAGGCCTCCCACCAATAGCCAGAGCTAGCTTGTTAGCCATGTGAGTGAGACACCTAGGAAGTAGATCCCCCAGTCCTGGGCACGCCTGCAGATGTCTGCAGTCCCAGCTGACTGCATCTTTATGAGAAATCTGAGCCAGGGCTCCCAGCCAAGTTCTTTATCGCCAGAGCCACGGAAATCATGAGATGATAAATGAATATTGTTTTCTTGATACAGCATTGATAACTAATACATTTTGCATCTTCCTATCCTCTAAATGTTGAGATGCCCCAGAGCTCAGTCCTCACCGTTATTCTCCATCTACACCTGCCGCCTTGGCTTTGAATTCCATCTACCCGATGATGCCTCCCAAATTTATACCTCCAGCTTTGACCTCTCCTCTGATCTCCAGATTATATAGCCAACTGCTTTTCCGACTTTCGGATGTCACAGTGTGACAAACTTCATCTGCCAGTTTGTAGTACTGTGGTGGCTTGCATGTTGCCATGATGCTGGAAGCTATGTCACCAGTATTTCAAATATCAGCAGGGTCACCCATGGTGGGCATATTTCAGCAGAGCTTCTGGACTTAGGAAGAAAGGACTGGTGATCTACTTATGAGAGTCAGCCAGTGAAAACCCTATGAATCACAACAGAATATTGTCCAATATAGTGCTGGAACATGAGACCCCTACGTTGGAAGGCACTGAAAATACACAGTGACCACAACAATAGATTCAAACATACCAACAATCATGAGGATGGCATTCAGGACCAGGAAATGTTTCATTCTATTTTACGTTGGGTTGCCACGTGTCAGAGCTGACTTGATAACAACTAACAACAAGTGTTTCAAATAATAAAACCAAAACAGATTGGTATTTTCCTCCTGCAGTGTTCACCATTTCATTTAACCAATTGTTCAAGCCAAAAACTTTGGAGTCATCCTTGACTCCTCCCTTTATCTCATATTCCACATTTCTATCAGCAAATCCATCTGGCTGTATTTTCAAGGAGTATCCAGAATTGTTCACTTCTCACCATCTCCACCGCAACCACCCTCATCAAGCTTTCATTACCCTTTGCCTGGGTGATTGCCATAGTCTCTTAACTGATCCCTTTGCTCTAGTCTCCAAACAGTAGCCTGCGTGAGCCTTTACAAATGTAAACCAAGCAGTATTTCTCCCCTGTAAATGCTCCATTGACTTCCCTTCACTATTGGAATAAAACACGAATTCTTTATGTGGATTGACCATTGGCTCCTGCTTTCCTCCTCAGTCTCCCCAGCCAGACGCCTCCTTAATGTCTCACACACATGGAGTACATTTCTGCCCCTGACTAGAAGGCTCCTCCTGAGATATCTGCACAGCTCTTGTCCTCACTTCATTCTGGTCTTGCTGCAGTTGTTATATCACCCATCCACTTCTGTCATTTTATCATCACCGGACATTGCACATTTATTTGTGCATTGTCTATTTTCCCCAACAGAATATAAATTCCCCCAGAGAAAGGATTTTGTTTTGTTCACTCCTATAGCTCCAGTGTCCAGAACATCGAATAGTAGCTTCTTAATAAGGGTTTGTTGAATCATGAATTGATGAAAAATTGTGTTCTTTATGGACCCCTGTCTTCCCATAAGGTTCCTGGGTGGTGCAAATGGTTTGCACTTGACTACTAATCTAAAGGTTGAAGATTCAAACCCACCCAGTGGTGCCATGAAAGAAAAGCCTGGGGATCTGCTTCCATAGAGATTGTAGCCAAGAACCTATGGAGCAGAGTTCTACTTTGTAACATGTGGGGTCACCATGAGTTGGAATCAACTCAATAACAATGGGTTTGGTTTGGTTTGATTTTGGTCTTCCCCATTCTATAAAATAAGATCATTGGATGAGACCAGCTCCAAGACTCTCTACAACTCCATATTCTGTGATTTTTAACCTATGAAAGACTTCTTAGTCTAAAAGGAAGCCTTTGAAGAATCCACTGCAGGTGGTGAAGAATGGAATCATTCTAATTTATTTTCAGTTTATTCTATGATGGAAGAGAGATACCATGGGACACTGTCCTTCCTATCCTGCTATCAGTAAGTTTAGTTGGTCCAGGTCCCTAGGTTCCGCAACATGGAATTCCTCTGTTCTATGTGTCCATGGTATCCCCCAAGCAGGAGTATTTTTAGAGAGAACTTAAAATTAGAAAGACACACATTTTATTCTTTGCATTCTCAAGAGGATTTACACAAGACCCACTTTCTGCTTTCAATGATATGTCCAAACGCAATAAGCATGAAGAACTTGCTAGTAATTTTAGGAAATAAAAATGAGGTACGTGCTTATCAAAGATTTAAACTTAATTATTTTTCCTGTTATTGTTGTGTTGTTGACTGTCATTTATTTATTTCTTTGTTTAATTTTTCCTTGGGAAAAAGCCACTGCAGAACATTCTGAGGTATTTTTGCAGAAGAAATAATGAAATTAAAGAGGAAAAATAGAAAAACTAAATCTCATGTAGGCAAAGCCCTTATTTCCAAGTAGTTCTGGCTAACCCCAGAACCTGACATAATTTTTAGTGCTTAGCTATCAACTAAACACAAGATCCAATGTAAGCATCTCAAAAATACTTTATAAATATGAAAATATATAATTCATTTATTTCAACAAATGTTTATTGAGTGTATTAAAAACCTAAATGCACAATGTAGAAATTTTAGAAATGGTGTATCTTTGGCTATGTAAATTTTCATCAAAAAAAAAAGGTCGAGAAGGGAGAGGGTTGACATGTCATGGGGTTGTTAACCAATTTCATAAAACAATATGTGTACAGACTGTTTAATGAGAAACTGTTGTGTAAACCTTCACCTAAAGTACAATAAAAAGAAAAAAAAATTATTTATATGAGACCAAATGGTCATCACTTACCCTAAAGCAAAGATGAGAAGGGCAGGGCAGCCAAGGAAGCTAGATTAACGAAACAAAACAACCAGAACAGAAATAATGAGACTGTTGACACAATGTGGAAAATGTAATCAATGTCACTAAACAAAGTATATAGAAACTGTTAAATGGAAACCTAATTCACTGTGTAAACTTTCACCAAAAACACAATAAAATACTTAAAAAAAAAACTGTGAAAAATAAAAACAAACAAACAAAAAACCTAAATGCACGGAGAAACACCAGGAACTAGTGTTTTAACAGAATATATTTATTGTGGGTAGATACTATAGAAATCGGGTAGCATCAATCCAAACGTATCTGGAAGGCGCACTGAAGAGTGGATAGTGAAAACAGGTTATATAGGCAGGGTCCTGGCAGGGTAGACCCGTGAAGGTCATTGTAAATTCCTTTCATGCTGGTTTTTCAGGAGATAGAGTCAGAGCATATGCAGGACGTTAGGGTCAGTCAGTTGTAAAAACAGAGTCATTAAGGACATGCCCAAAAAATCCTGTCAAGTCAATTCCGACACATAGCAACCTTGTAGGACTGAGTAGAACTGCCCCATAGTGTTTCCAAAGGCTGTCATCTTTAAGAAAGCAGACTGCCACATCTTTCTCCTACTGAGCAGCTGGTAGGTTTGAACTGCCTACCTTTCATTCCCTAAAACACAGCTTCCAGTCAGACCCTGGAGTTTCTGCCTCTTGAAACTGGCTGCAGATAGATAATTCTCCAAATAGCCCAATGCCTAAGGCAAAACGGTCTCTGCTAAACTGCTTACTAGGCTATTGTTTGACCTGAAGGTGACTCCAGGAAAACCAGTTCCTTAAAAGCTCAAGGTTCAAAAGGACACCTAAGGGGCAAATGGCCTGGGTGGGCCATCCCAACTCCATGGACCCAGAAATCTGTATTCCAGGAGAACTAAAACAGTTTCTCAAGTGCCTGCTATTATGCCAGGCATATGTTACTCTGTTAGGTGCTAAGGGAAGAGCAGTGAATAAAACAGTTCAAAATTAAAATTTCCAATGTTCTGTTGGGAAGATAAAGACAATAACCAAAATAAATAAAATATATAGTATGTGAGATGGTGCCAGGTGTTATGGGGGAAAATGAAACTGAGGAGGGGAGATGAGGTGTGAGGAAGGAATTGCAATTTAGAACTGGGTGATCAGAGAAGGCCCCACTGAGAAGTTGACATTTCAGCCCAGATGCAAAGGGGCACTATAGCTCTCAGGGTAGAGAGGTTGTCCCAAGGAGAGGGAACTTGGCTGTAGTGGAGGGGCAGTAGGAGATGAGTCAGAGAGGTAATGGGGACCACAATGTGAGGGCCTTCTTGGCCTGTGTAAGTGCTTTGGTGTTTACTCTGAGTGAGGTAGAAGCTACTGGAGAGCCTTTATCAGATGAGAGGCCTGATTTGACTTACATGGTATCACGATCACTCTTGCTGCTGTGTTGGGAATAGATGGTTGAGAGACAAGGACATAGCAGGCAAAGCAGTGAGGAGCCCACTCAGGAGTCCAGGGGAGCAATGATGGTGACCGGGACCAGGGTCCTAACACTGCAGGTGTGAGAGGGGCTAGGCCCCAGAAGCACAGGGCACACTATTGCTCAAGGACAGATGACCTGGGATGTTGACATTGTTTTTCCTACTTAATAGAACATTTCTAAACCTTACAGTATATTTACTGCTGAGGCAATTTTAAACAATAAACTATTAATTTATTATTCCATTATACATTCCCTCAAAGGGAATAAAAACAAACCTGTTCTTTTGTATCTCTTACCTTTTACATTTTATATTCAGTCATCCATCCATTTATTAATTCAATATTTGCGGAACACCTACTGTTTGCCAGGGACATAAAAACCCATTGCCATCGAGTTGATTCCGACTCATAGCAACCCTATAGGACAGAGTAGAACTGCCCCATAGAGTTTCCAAGGAGCAGCTGGTGGATTTGAACTGCCAATTTTTTGGTTAGCAGCCAAGCTCTTAACCACTGTGCCACCAGGGCTCTGCCAGGCACATAGTAGGTCTGCAATTATCCTAAAGTGAAGATACTACAGACTGTCTCTGCATTTGTTTCTGTACTAAGGATAGTGATGCATACATGTTTTCAATGAGATTTTTTTCTTCATTTATCACATGGTGGCTATTACAGATGCCAGAGGCATACGATTCTCCCTTAGTTAGGAAATTATCATCAGCTGCTGAGCATGTGATCTGCCTAAATACAGACTTCAGAATTTTTAGTTGACTTTAAAGCTAGGAAACAATACATGTAAGAAAATTTATAATACTGCCCGCTACAAATTTTCTTTATGTCTTTGGGCAGTCCAATTAGTAAATGTGCTACTAAAATTGAAAATTTATAAATTTAGTTCTGTTCTGTTCAATATTTTTACCAAAGTCTTGAATGTTGACCAAGAAAGTCTGTTTACTTAATTTTCAGATGACACCAAGTTAATACAGTAAATGACAGACTCAACGTCCCAATCTCAAGTGGTCTAGGGTGCTGGTACCCCATCAACAAGGTTAGTTTAGCTGGGATAGGGCTGGGTTTTCCATTTAAGCTGAGTGCGGAAAGACAATTACAGGAGCCAGGAACTCAGAGGCCTTTCTGGGCAGCTGTTGGTGTGAGCAAATCTGATGAGGTAATATAAATGAAAGCACTTTGTAAACTGTAAATTTACGAACGTTAGCTATTTTATCAGTAAAAGACCTGGGATTTCGTTGTCTGCAAGCCTACAGGGAGCCAACAAGAAGACTGGTAGTTAAAGAGAAGGAATGATCCAATTAATAACTGTGGAAGGAAAGAGGGAAATAGAAAATTGGCCACCACCATGGTAATAATTGCTGCAGACAAGATCCACTGATGGATGTCAAAATCAGAGGGGAAAGTTTGAGGATAACAGGATTTGCACTGTCACGAAATATCTTCCCCCATAGTTTGTTAAATTTACAGTGAAGGGACCTGGCCGACACCATCATAACCAGTGGTCAAGGTCCACATTACCAATAGTGAGTTAGCTTGCCATCATGTTTCCCTGGATACAATGTACTGAGAAGGGCACATCATCGTTTCTGTAGTAGCCTTGTCAAAAGAGTCACATGATCAATGACCTAAAAAAGAAGTAGTCAAGTCACCTTTGGGATTATGTAGGTTGTACATTTATCTGTGCCTGTCTCTGCTATCATTTACTCTGTCTGGTTTAGTCGTCCACATGGAGGACTGGAAGCTGTATGTTTAAAGGATGCTTTTGTGATAATCTGTCTGGACTGCTGTATAAGATTGTGCAGGTTGTTCACTGTAAAACTCTGGAGTGGTTCTCAGAGTGAGTCACCTAGGAAGTGGCACCTAGTGCACTGGCATTACCTGTGAGCCTATTAGAGATGCAATTCATAAGCTACCCTAACTACCAACTCAGAATCCCTCGGGATGGAGCTCAGGAATCTGTTTTTCACAATCCTCTAGTGATTCCTGTGCATGCTAAAGTCTGAGAACCATTAGACTCCTGTGCAATAGAGCCTGCAGAATGAGGAAGTGTTCAGCTCACACATCATTCGCAGTGGCCCTGGTCATAGTCACCCCTTCACACTGTGCTCCCCACCAAGTGTCTTTCACACCATCATCCTGGATTCTAGGATATGGGTGTCATCAAAGTGCAGGTATTCTCTGGGATTTCCAGAAAGTCCCCACCAGAGTGTGGCCCAGCCATGGCCAGACTAAGAGTTCTTGCTACCCCAACATCTAGATGATGAGATTTTGTATCTGTCTTGAAGTTGGGGGTGTTGACTCTGGCTCTCTCCCTTGTTTCCACTCACTTCCCTTCTCTACCTCCCCGCAATTCTGCCTTTGTTTGTGGCAAGGAATGATTCTGCGAGCCCCTGCAAATGTGTCCAAGGTCAGTAGGTCAGCCACAGAGTAGACTCCAAGAGCCTGGGTGTTGCATCAGAGGACCTGGGCAAGGCACCCTGAATTCAGACTTCTAGCCTCCTAGACTGTGAGAGAGTAAATTTCTGTTTGTTAAAGGTATCCACTTGTGGAATTTCTGTTATAGCAGCACTAGATGACTAAGACAACGTGTTATAGGTAGATTCTTGAGGAAGATCACCAGCATTATCCAGAGCATGGCAGGTTGATGTCATGGAAAAACAGGCTTTGGACTTCAGCAAACCTGAGTTCAAACCCTAGCTTTCTCACTTATTAGCCATGTTACCTTATGCAAGTTTCTTAACCTCTCTGAGCCTTGGTTTTCTCATCTTTGTTGTTAGCTGCTGTTCAGTTGGCCTGACTGATGGTGACTTCACGCACAAAGTGAGTCTGGTTGTACCTGGTCCTGCGCCATCCCCAGGATCAGTTGCAGATCGAACCATTGTGATTCATAGGGTTTTCTTTGGCTGATTTTCAGAAGTAGGTTGCCAGGGCTTTCTTCCTAGTCTGTCTTAGTCTGGAAGCTCCACTGAAGTCTGTTCAGCATCATAGCAACACTCAAGCCTCCACTGACAGACGGATGGTGGCTGTGCATGAGGTGTGTTGGTGGAAATCAAACCCTGGTCTCCCACATGAAAGGTGAGAATTCTACCACTGAATGGCTACTGCCCCCTTCTCATCTTTAAGTGGAGACAACACTCAGATTTGTACTGAGGAGCTAAGATAAGCTGTACAGTAAAGTTTCTGGGTGACACCAGGCATTTGATAAATGACTGCTGCTGTTATTTTATTGGATCAGATCTTCCTAAGGAAGTTCCTGGGATAAAAACAGTCTGCACGTGTTATGGCATCACAAGCACAATGCCTCCAGACCAGGAATATTTGGAATGTTTTGTAGGATTACAGATGTTCTAGAAGAGAAGTACCATAAGTCCATTCAGTCTAACTTGCAGTGCAGTACTTGGATCCAGGCTCTGCCTGAATACTGCAGGCTGGGGAGCTCCTGCGCTGAGCAGTTCCTTTCCTGTCTGGATAGACCTTCCTTTCTGATTCCTTGTCGTTCTCACCAGTCTGGTTTTGGTTCCATATTTTGTGTCAAACTGGTAAGAGCAATCCCTCCATGTCAGCCCTTCAAATATGACGTTATACAGGATAGCAATAATTTTTCTCCAAGTTTTCTCTTCTTTAGCTTAATGATTATGAATAATTACTTAAACAGTTTCCTCTATACCATAGTCCCCAGTCTTTTTCTAAAGTAGTTCCAGCATTTTAGTCCTTTTGGCAAAATGTAGCCCCTTATACTAACCACTTCAGTGGGGTCAGACTAGGGCAGAGTAGAAGTACCAGTGTCTCTTATTCCAGACACTTTATTTCTATAATTTGGTCTAGAAGCATATCATTTATTTCTCCAGCTGTTGCACTGTTGGCTCGTATGAGCCACTACATTTTTCACACATGCTCCTGCCAGTCATACCTGTGCACATGCAGCTTGATTTCTGGACCCCAATACAGGTTCTTACCTTGATCCTATGTGGGTTTATTTAGTTGGATTCAGTACAGCAGACCAGGAGGGCAAGATATTTTGGGATTTGAGTTTACCATTCAGCAAATCCTTCCCATCTTGGTGTTACCTATGTATTTAAAAAGTACACCTTGGGCAGCCCCTGGATGGTGCAAATGGTTTACATGCTAGGTTGCTAACCAAAAGGTTGGCAGCTTGAGTTCACCCAGAGGCACCTCAAAAGAAAGGCCTGGTGATCTACTTCCAAAAAATCAACCACTGAAAACCTATGGAACATAGTTCTACTTTGACGCACATATGATCACTATGGGTTGGAGTTGGCTTAATGGCAGCTGACACTGGAGATATATACGTATGTGTATATCTATGTATATATATATATCCTTTAAAACAACTTTATTGATATACAATTCATATACAATAAAATAAATCAATTTTAAAAGTGCAGTTTAATGAATTTTGACAAATGTATGTATCCATGTACTCCCCACCACAGTGAAGATACAGAATATATTCATCCCCCCATAGTTGCCTCATGCCCTTTGACAAACAGGGTGGAGAAATGTGGGCTCCACCACACCTAGATGACTGAATGGATGCATGACTGGATAAGCGACTATAGCCCAGGGGTAGGGAGGGGCATTTTGGGCTCGACAGGCACCTTTGAAGGAGCCTTGGTAGCACAGTGGCTGAGGACTCAGCTGCTAACCTAAAGGTCAGTGGCTCGAACCCACCAGCCACTTCATGGGAGAAAGATGTGACAGTCTGATTTTGTAAAGTATTAAGTATCTATGACTTAGTATTGAAAAAGAAAAGAAAACAAAAATTCTTCCAACCATGGTCTCAGGGAATGTCTGGCTCAACTGGCATAACACAGTTTATAAAGACAATGTTCTACATTCTACCTTGGTGAGTAGTGTCTGGGGTCTTAAAAGCCTGTGAGCAGCCATCTAATATACTCCATTGGTCTCTTCCCTTCAGGAGCAAGGGAGGATGAAGAGAACAGGATACAAGGAAAAGATTAGTCCAAAGGACTAAAGGACCACAACTACCACAGCCTCCATCAGACTGAGTCCAGTACAGCTAGATGGTGCCCAGCTACCACCACTGACTGCTTTGACTGGGATCACAACAGAGGGGTCTGGACAGAGCTGGAGAAGGAAGTAGAACAAAATTCTAACTCACAAAAAAAAAAAAAAGACCAGATTTACTGGCCTGACAGACTGGAGAAACCCCGAGAGTATGGCCCCCGGACACCCTTTTAGCTCAGAGGTGAAGTCACTCCCGAGGTTCACCGTGCAGCCAGGGATTGGACAGCCCCATAAAACAAAACAGGACTAATGAGGCACAGCAGTTCAGACAAGGACTAGAAGGCAAGAGGGGATAAGAAAGCTGGTGATAGGGAACCCAAGGTTGAGAAGGGAGAGTGCTGACATGTCATGGGGGTTGTTAACCATTGTTATAAGGCAGTATGTGTACTAACAGTTTAATGAGAAACTATTTGTTCTGTAAACCTTCATCTAAGGTACAAAAAAAAAATTATCTATGTGATATCAAATTGACAACAGCAACTCAAAAGTTTTGATGGGAAGCCTAGGGGCCAGTGAGTTGAAAATAATGGTGATGGAATAATTTGGAAAAGGATAGTGAGAATAGCAGCACAACTGGAAGAATGTAATTGATGTCATTGAATTGTACATGTAGAAATTTCTCAAACAGTGTATCTTTGGCTATGTATATTTTCACCAAAAAAAAAAAAGGTCCTCCAAGGTCGAGAAGGGAGAGTGTTGACCTGTCGTGGGGTTGTTAACCAATGTCATAAAACAATATGTGTACTGACTATTTAATGAGAAACTATTTGTTCTGTAAACCTTCACCTAAAAAAAAAAATTCTTTCTTTGCAGACCACATTGCCTTTTCTATGAACATTCTGTTCTTGGTATGTGGCAAAATACCCTAATCCCCCTCCTACCTGATGCATACCCTGTGTCATGGATTGAATTGTGTTCCCCTAAAATGTATGTCAACTTGGCTAAGCCATGATTAGCAGTATAGTGTGATTGTCCATCATTTTGTCATCTGATGTGATTATCCTATGTATTGTAAATCCTACCTCTATGATGTTAATGAGGCAGGATTAAAGGCAGTTATGTCAATGAGGCAGGACTCAATCTACAAGATTAGGTTGTGTTTTAAATCAATCTTTTTTGAGATATATAAGAGAGAAGTGAGCAGAGAGACAGGAGGACCTCATACCACCAAGAAACAAGAGCCAGAAGAATAGTGCATCCTTTGGACCTGGGGTTCCTGCACTAAGAAGCTCCTACACCAGGGGAAGATTGATGACAAGGACTTTCCTCCAGTGCTGATTCAGACAGAAAGCCTTCCCCTAGAGCTGGCACCCTGAATTTGGACTTCTAGCCTCCTAGACTGTGAGAGAATAAACTTCTGTTTGTTAAAGGCACCCACTTGTGGTATTGCTGTTACGCGCTAGATAACTAAGACATCCTAGAAGAGATAAGATTGTTTTCTTAGCACCTTTGAACAAGAGAAGCAAGAACACCTCCAGTGTAGATGACAGCCTCAATCTAAGACAGATGGTTTGAAAACACATTTGTTTCTGTCTACCTTGTGTTTTGTCTGGCTTGGGCCTTGCCATGGATTGAACTGTGTCAACTTTGTTAGGCAATGATTCCCAGTACTGTGTGGTTGTTCTCCATTTTGTGATTGTAATTTTGTATTAAAGAAAATTAGAGTGGGATTGTAACACCATTACCCAGGTCACATCCTTGATCCAATGTAAAGGGAGTTTCCCTGGGGTGTGGCCTGCACCACCTTTTATCTCTCAAGAGATAAAAAGGAAAGGGAAGCGAGCAGAGAGGGGGGACCTCATACCACCAAGAAAGCAGTGCCCGGACCCAGGGTCCCTGTGCAGAGAAGCTCCTAGATCAGGGGAAGATTGATGAGAAGGTCAACAGAGAGCGAAAGGCTTCCCCTGGAGCTGACGCCCTGAATTTGGTCTTTTAGCATATTTTACTGTGAAGAAATAAATTTCTCTTTGTTAAAGCCATCCACTTGTGGTATTTCTGTTATAGCAGCACTAGAAGACTAAGACAGTCCCTAAATATTTTGAGAATAAACCTGACAGTACAATGAGAAAGAACAGAGTATACACACACACACACACACACACACAGACACACACACACACACACACACCCCTGAAAGAGATAAACATTAAAAAGTAGATGAAGATGTATTTTCTGACTGTTGCACTTTCTCGACTTGGAAAGAAAAGTCTTAGCTCAGGCCTGTTTCTAAGACTATTCTGCTTTAGTCTGTCACACAGACTCCATTTCCATTTTTTTATTTTAGGGACACCTCACTTATCATCCTACAGACACTATAAAATAAGGATGTCAAATGAGAAGGAAGCCCAGGGTCTCCACATGGTGGCTTTGCCCTGCCTACTTCTGACATGTGTCTGCTTCATAGCAGTTGTTTCCTCTCTGCAACTCGTCCGTCTGTCAGCTTTCTCAGGGCAGTGTGAACAAACCTGTCTAAATAGGTTGTAGCAGGAATTAAGACTTCTCTTAAGGCTTACTATAAAAATGTATCCACTTCCTCCAGGCTTGATTATTTATTTGGTTTAAACTTTAAGAGGAAGTTAGAAAGAAGGGCATCTCCTATACTCTTTATGTACAGTGGAAGCCTGCCGATTATAATTTGGAAGGGGGAGTGTCATGGATTGAATTGTGTCCCCCCCAAAAAATGTGTGTAGCAGCTTGGCTAGGTCATGATTCCCAGTATTGTATGATTGTGTAATCTGATGTGATTTCCTTATGTGTTGTAAACTCTATCACTATGATGAGATTATGCTGATGAGGTTTACAAGATTAGATAGTGTCTTAATCTAATCACTTTTGAGATATAAAAGAGAGAAGCGAGCAGAGACACATGGGAACCTCATACCTCCAAGAAAGCAGTGCCAGCAGCAGGGCGCATCCTTTGGACCTGAGGTTCACTGCGCTGAGCTGCTCCCAGACCAAGAGAAGTCTGATGCATCACAAGGACCTTCCAGACCAAGGGAAGATTGATGACACAGACCTTCCTCCAGAGCTGTAAGAGAAAGCATTCCCTTGGAGCTGACGCCCTGAATTTGGACTTGTAGGCTACTGGACTGGAGAATAAACTTCTTTGTTAAAGCCATCCACTTGTGGTATTTCTGTTAGAGTAGCACTAGATGACTAATACAGGGAGGTGGCGCTCTACTGCTGTATTTCACTGGACATGATCTGCAATTCTGCAGGGATTCAGGAAATTTTTGCATGCATCACACACACATATTAATACTGCCATATAGATAGATGAATGAGCACCAACTTTTCTAGGTGAAAGGTGAGCCCATTGGTGGCTATAGCCCATTTGTTGAGTGAATTACTGACCTATTATAGTAGAAGGTGCCATTTTTTTCACTTAAAGAAATTTTTTTTTATTGTACTTTAAGTGAAGGTTTACAGAGCAAGTAGTTTCTCATTAAACAGTGCACATATTGTTTTATGACACTGGTTAACATTGGTTAATTGTCCCTGGGCTGTTGTGCCCCATTAGTCTCATTTTGTTTTATGGGGCTGTCTAATCTTTGGCTGAGGGGTAAACCTTGGGAGTGACTTCATTACTTAACTAAAAGGGTGTTTGGGGGCCATACTCTCAGGGTTTCTCCAGTCTCTGTCAGGCCAGTAAGTCTGGTCTTTTTTTGTGAGTTAGAATTTTGTTCTACATTTTTCTCCAGCTCTGTCCGGGACCCTCTGTTGTGATCCCAGTCAGAGTAGTCAGTGGTAGTAGCTGGGCACCATCTAGTTGTACTGGACTCAGTCTGGTGGAGAAGTTGCAAATTTTTCATGCAATGGCCTGGATTTGTTTGCTTGGCTCCCATGGTGTTTAATGAGGTTGACATTCTCTAGAGAAGCAAAACCAGTGAAGTCTATATATATGAATATAACCAAAAACCAAACCAAACTCTTTGCTGTCAAGTCGTTTCTGACTCATACTGACCCTATTGGACAGAGTAGAACTGCTCCATAGGGTTTTCAAGGAGCATGCTGGTGTATTCGAACTGTTAACTTTTTGGTTAGCAGCCGAGCTCTTAACCACTACACAGTTAACTACCATATGTGGATAGATAGATAGACAGATAGAGATAGATAGATAGATGTATATACATATAAAGATTTATCTTAAGAAGTGGCTTATGCGGTTATGGAGGCTGACAAGTCCCAAAGTCCCAAATCCATGGGTCAGGCATTGGTCTGGAGGCTTCTCCTGTCACATGGCTGCAGGGGCTGACAAATCCCAAACTGGCACATCAGCGACAATCCATGAGGCTGCAGAAGCTGGTAAATCCCAGGATTTGTAGATCAGATGACAGGCTGCTGGCTCACAGGGCTGCGGAAGCTGACAAATCCCAGAATCTGCAGGTCAAATGACAGGTTGCTGGCCCACGGGGCTTTGGAAGCTGGAGAATTCCAGGATTGGCAGGGTGATGGCTCACAGGGCTGCAGAAGCTGGCAAATCAGGCCAGACAGCAGGCTGCTAGCTCCAGTCCCAAGAACCAGAGGTCAGGTGATGACGAGCTGGATGCAGGATCCAGAGGGAGCATAAGCTTTGCTAGAACATTCACCTACATACTGGAGGCAGGCCACATCCCAAAGAAAACTCCCTTTTCAAGTGATTGGCTGCTCACTTCAGACCACAAAACGGAGGATGATCACATTGGATCAAAAAAATGGAGGATGAGTACATCATTAGATAACTGTCAAACTACATCATTACATAACTGCCAAACCACTGAGAATCATGACCCAGCCAAGCTGACACACAATCTTAACCATCACAGCTAGGCAGGGCTGTATTAAGGCATGTGAGGGCTCTAAACACTGATAATCTATGGTGCCCCCTTCTCTGCTTACTCGCACATTTAGAACAGGATATGTCAGTTACATATGTTGTTGTGGTTGTTGTTCTTAGGTGCTGTCAAGCTGATTCCAACTCATAGAGACACTATGTACAACAGAATGAAACACTGCCTGTTCCTGCACTGTCCTCACATTCATTGTTATGCTTGAGCCTGTTGTTGCAGCCACTATGTCAATCCATCTCATTGAGGGTCTTCCTCTTTTTGCTGACCTTCTACTTCAACAAGCATGATATCTGTGATGATTAAAATTGTACGTCCACTTGGCTTGGCCATGATTCTCAGTGTTTTGGCAGTCATATAATGTAGTGATCCCTTCCCTGTTGAGATCTGATATGTGATCACCCCCATGAAGGGATTTGCTGCGAGTAGCCAATCAGTTGACAAGATGTTTCCTTGAGCGTGTGGTCTGTATCCAAATATAAGTGGACGTTCTAGCAAGACTCAGGGACTTTTGCTCATTCTGGATCCTAAGCTGGCTCCTGTTTGTCTGACCTTTGGTTCTTGGGACTGGAGCTAGCAGCTTACTGCTGTCTTGCCTGCTGATCTTGGAATTCGTTGATCTTCACAGCCTGTGAACAAGAGCTTTGCTCTCCAACCTGCCGATCTTGGATTTGCCATCCCCTGCAGCTACGTGAATCAGGAGGAGTCTCTATCCTGATTAAAGGACTTGGGACGTTCCACCCTCTACAACCACATAAGCCATTTCCTTGATATAAATCTGTCTATGTATATTTATATGCTTTACTGGTTTTGCTTCTCTAGAGAACCCAGCCTAAGACATTTGGTACCGAGAGTGGTTCTAGGAAAACAAAATTGTAAGGATAAGTTTTCTAAATTTGTTCTCAAGTCAGGTTAGTCTTAAAGATGTTGATGACTCTGCTTCCAGTAGTAAAGAAGGCACTGCTAATCCATGGTGTGAGGTGGCAATTCAAGTATGCAAAATATCACCACCAATAGATCAGGTATTGGTGACAAGTGAGGCTCTATGTGACTGCATGTGTGATCTCTTTCTACAATTTTGTCATAATGAGAAGTATAAGGAAGCTGGTTGATTGGTCCTACTTTCACTAGACAAACTGGTGAAAGAAAAAGATGTGCTCAGGACTTTAGAGTCAAAGGTCAAGTGCCACATAAACGACCTCAAAGTTTCCACTTATGCCTTGAAAAAAAAAACCTTATTTCTTGTTGTAACAGAGCTGATATTGCCAAAAACCAAGCCCAGAGTCTTATTGTAAGAGTGGCTGAATTACAACACCAACTCAACTGCCGCCATTGAGAGGTATCTGAAGTTAAAGTGAAGACATGGATTGGGAAGAGATGGAATCCTGAAACTTGGGATGGGGACATATAAGCAGATAATCAGTAAGCTGGAGACACTGGGCCCCTAAATTCCATTGAAACACTCCTGCCAACAGAACCAGCCTTCTCTCTCCCATCTGAAGAGTTTACTCCATGTTTGTCTGCTAAACCACCTTGCCCAGTAAAACCATTAGCCCCTCCACTTCCATCTAATGAAATTAACCCAGTTGCATCTAAAGTGCCTTTGTCTGAGTCATTGCTTGTGACATCCCCTGAGGCAGATGCCTGACAAGACAATGATGAATGTTTTCAAAACACTTCCCCACCAATTTTGGCTTCTAGACCCATAACTTGACTTAAGTCCCAGTGAGCCCCAAAAGGTGAAGTGCAAAGTGTGACACAGGAGGAGGTACGCTACAATTCAAAAGAACTGCTTGACTTTTTTAATATGTACAAATAGAAACCTGGGGAATGTGTGTGAGAATGGCTATTAAACGTGTGCAAGGAACATAAAGATGGAGCAGTCTGAGTTTATTGATATGGGCTCACTCAGCACAGATTCTTCATTCAATGTTTCAGCTCAAGAGTTTAGGAAAGGATCTAATAGTTTATTCGGTTGAGTTGCTAAAGTATGGATTATGTGGTGGCCTACACTTAATCAAGTTAAAGTACCAGACCTGCCTTGGTATACTGTAGAAGACGGTATCCAGTGGCTTAGGGAAATTGTCATGTTAGAGTGGATTTATCAGACTAGACCTACAGACCCACACATACAGTGCCCAGAAGACACAACTTTTACTACATTGGTGAGAAACAAATTTGTGAAAGGAGCCGCAGCATCCTTGAAGACTGCTTGACTGCTATTTGGTGTAAGTCAGATTTGACAGTGGGAACTGCCCTAACTAAATTAAGGCACCTAACTACAATGAAGCTGTGTGGCAGCACTCAATCGACAAAGACAAGATGGGCGTGGTTACCATAATGGACAGCAGAGTCAAAACAGTAATCAGAATAGTCTGACTCATATGGACTTATGGCGTTGGCTACTTAGTCATGGTGTCCCTAGGAGTGAAATAGATAGGAAACCAACTAACTATTTACTTGATCTGTATAAGTGAAAGCATTCTAGGTCAAATGAACAGCAGTCTAACTTGAATTGCCAGAATAGAGAGTCATGGTCCCTCAATCAATTCCTAGACTTGAGTGAGTATAAAGACCCATAACCTCATGACTGAAGTTAGGAATCCAGGTCCCCTTGAGGAAAGACTACAATACATTGCCCAAAACTTATACTGTTGATCTTTCTCCCAGCCTTCCCCAAAGGGATCTACAGGAAATAATCAGGCTTTTCAGGGATTACTGGATACTGGCTCTGAACTGACATTAATTCCAGGAGACCAAAATGCCACTGTGGCCAACCAGTCACAGTGGGGGGCATATGGTGGTCAGATTATTAATGGAATCTTAGCTCATATCCATCTCACAGTAGGTCCACTGGGTCCCTGAACCCATCCTGTATTGATTTCCTCAGTGTCAGAATGCATAATTGGAATATACTCAGCAACTGGCAGAACCCCTACATTGGATCCCTGACATGTGGAGTAAGGGCTACTATGATAGGAAAGCCAAAATGAAGCCATTAGAACTTTCACCTACGTAGGAAATTAGTAAACCAAAGGCAATACTGCATTCCTGGAAGGATTGCAGAGTTTACTGCAACCATTGACTTGAAGGATGTAGGGGTGGTATTTCCCACCACATCCCCATTCATCTTGCCTATTTGGTCTGTGCAAAAAGCAGATAGATCTTGGAGAATGACAGTGGATTATCAAAAACTTAACCGGGTGGTGACTCCAATTTTAGCTGCTGTTCCAAATGTGGTTTCATTGTTTGAGCAAATTAATACATCTACTGGTTTTTCTCCATAACTGTTTTGAAGCCAGAAGCAGTTTGCCTTCAGCTGGCAAGGCTGGCAATACACCTTCACTCTCCTACCTCAGAGCTGTATCAAATCTCTGGCACTATGTCATAATTTAGTCCACAGGGACCTTGATCACCTTTCCCTTCCACAAGACTGCACACTATTCTGTTACATTGATGACATTATGCTGATTGGACTTATAAGGAAGAAATATCAATGACACTGGACTTATTGGTAAAAATTAGCATACTAGAGGGTGTGAAATTAATCCCATAAAAATTCAGGTGTCTTCTACCTCAGTAAAATTTCTAGGGCTCCAGTGGTGTGGGGCATGTCAAAATATTCCTTCTAAAGTGAAAGATAAGTTATTGCATCTGGCCCCTCCCACAACTAAAAAGAAGGCACAACACCTAGTAGGCCTCTTTGGATGTTGGAGGCAACATATTCCTCATTTAGGTGTGCTACTCTGGCCTATTTATCAAGTGACTTGAAAAGCTACTAGTATTGTGTGGGGCTCAGACCAAGAGAAGGCTCTGCAACAGGTTCAGGCTGCCATCCAAGCTGCTCTGCCACTAGAGAAATATGATCCAGCTGATCCAATGGTGCTTGAAATGTCAGTGGCAGATAGAAATGCTGTTTGGAGTATTTGGAAGGCCCCTATTGGTGAGTCACAGTGTAGAACCTTAGAATTTTGGAGCAAAACCATGACATCCTCTGCAGATAACTACTCTCTTTTTGAGAAACACTTTTTGGCTTGTTACTGGGAAAATAGAGACTGAATGCTTAACCACGGGCCATCAAGTCACCATGCAGCCTAAGCTGAGCATCATGAACCGGGTGTTGTCTGACCCACAGAGCCATAAAATTCGACATGCACAGCAGCACTCCATCATTAAATGGAAGTGGCATATATGAGATCAGGCCTGAGATGGACCTGAAAGCACAAGTAAATTTCATGAGGAAGTGGCCCAGATTCCCATGGTCTGCACTCCTGTTACATTACCTTCCATCTACCAGTCTGCACCTATGGCCTCTTGAGGAGTTCCTTATGATCACTGGACTGAGGAAGAGAAAACTCATCCCTGGTTTACAGATGGTTCTGCACGGTATGCATACACCACTCAAAAATGGAGCACAGCAGCACAACAGCCCCTTTCTGGGACCTCCTTGAAGGGCAGTGGTGAAGAGAAATCCTCCCAATGGGCAGAACTTCGAGTAGTGCACCTGGTTATTCACTTTGCTTGGAAGGAGAAATGGCCAGATGTGCGACTGTATACTGATTCATGGGCTGTGGCCAATAGTTTGGCTGGATGGTCAGGTATTTGGAAGGAATATGATTGGAAAATTGGAGATAAAGAGGTATGGGGAAGAGTTATGTAGATAGACCTCTCTGAATGGGCCAGAGAAGTGAAGATACTTGTTTCTCATGTGAATGCTCAACAAAGAGTGACCTCAGCAGAGGAGGATTTTAACAGTCAAGTGGATAGGATGACTCATTGTTTGGAAACCAGTCATCCTCTTCCCCCAGCCACACTTGTCATTGCTCAATGGGCTGATGAACAAAGTGGCCATGGTGGCAGGGATTGAGGTTATGCATGGGCTCAGCAACATGGACTTCCACTCACCAAGGCCTACTTGGCTATAGCCACTGCTGAGTGCCCAATCTGCCAGTAGCAGAGACCAATGCTGAGTCTTCGATACAGCATTAATATTCGAGGTGATCAGCCAGCAACCTGGTGGCAGGTTGATTAGTTTGGGCTGCTTCCATCATGGAAAAGGCAGTGTTTTGTTCTTACTGGAACATTCACTTACTCTGGATATGGACTTATTTCCCTGAATGCAATGCTTTTGCCAAAACTACCATCCATGGACTCACAGACTGCCTTATCCATTGTCATGGTATCCCACACAGCATTGCCTCAGATCAAGGGACTCACTTCATAACAAATGAAGCTCAGCAATGGGCCTATGCTCATGGAATTCACTGGTCTTAACATGTTCCCCATCATCCTAAGCAGCTGGCTTAATAAAATGATGGAATGGCCTTCTAAAGATGCAACTACGGGATTTCAGGCCAGCATGGTGCTGTAGACAGAAGCACCATGCCGTCCCTGTAGCAAAGACTAGAGAAACTAAGTAAAACAGGTATAAATGTCAATTCTGGAACCCTAAATGTCAAATGAAGGGATAAAGAACTCAACCAAGCATCAGATGGACTAGGAAACAGATGGAGGACAGAGAACCAGGAGAGCTGTGGAGTGGAGCTACCCTACCAGCTTACATGGAAAGGGTTCACCATCTTGCACCTAAGCTGCCAGGAATGGCAGACAAAGAATATGGGAAGGCAACTTCATGGAGCCCTCAACAAGGAGACAGAACACCCACTCCACACATCACATCCTCTCCCTACTCTCCAGCCTACTTGCACAGCACACTGAGCACTGCACCCTAAGCTGCACAGGTGCAGATCACTGGACTGCATACTGCACTGCCCCCCCCCCCCAGCCCCACCGTTGGCCCTAGTACATGCCACAATCCACCCATCCCTGCTCCTGCTCCTTTGCTGGGCCTACCCTGTTGCCCCATAATTGAGCAACTGGCCTTGCCCATCTGGAGAAGGTGGTGAGAAGTATCAATCCCACAGACTGACAAACAACAAAGCACACCCAGCCCACCTGCCCAGACCTAAACAAATAAAATAAAAAAGCAAAATGAAACAAACAAATCTACAATCAATAAATGAAGAAAATAATTCCTGAATGTCCCAGAGACAGCAGACAATATTAAAACGTATTTAAAAAACAGGAGAGGATGCCTCCAGAAAGTTTCTAAAATAAAATACTAGATGACCTTTTGGTAGAAGAAAAGGCACTAGAACTATCTGATAGGGAATTAAAAACTCTAATATTCAGGGTTCTCTAGAGATGAAGGAATGCAGACAAAAATAAGGAAAAAATAGACAAAATCATGGAAAACACAGACAAAATCATGGAAGACAGACAAAACAAAGGAAGAATTCAGGAAAATAATACAGGAAGAAAATGTCAAAATAAACAAACAACTAGAAATCATACAAAAACAGTAATTAGAAATCCAAAAAATAAACAACAAGATTTCAGAAATGAATAGTGCAATAGAAGGTTTTAGGAGCAAATTTGAAACAATGGAAGACAGGATCAGTGAAATTGAAGACAAATCCTTGGATACCACTTTGTTGGGGGAAAAATCAGAGAAAAGAACAAAGAAAAATAAAGAAACCCTGAGAATTATGTGGGATACAATAAAAAGCATAAATTTGCGTGTGATCAGAGATCCAGAAAGGGGAAGAGAATGGAAAACACAGAGAGGATCATTGAAGATTTGCTGACAGAAAACTTCCCCAATATCATGAAAGATGAAATCTGACCATCCAAGAAGCTCAAAGAACCCATTATAGGATACACCCCAAAGAAAAATACCTAAACATATCATAATCACACTCGCTAAAACCAAAGACAAAGAAAGAATACTGAGAGCAGCTCAAGAAAAACAAAAAGTTACATACAAAGGGGAAACAGTAAGACTAAGTTCAGATTATTCGGCTGAAACCATGCAGGTAAGAAGGTAATGGGGTGACATATATAAAATCTGTTTTTATTTTTTTATTGTACTTTAGAAGAAGGTTTACAGAACAAATAGTTTCTCATTAAACAGTACACATATTGTTTTCTGACAATGGTTAACAACCCCAAGACATGTCAAAGCTCTCCCTTTTTGACCTTTGAGGAACTTTTTTTTTTTTGGTGAAAATATACATAGCCAAAGATACACCATTTCAAAAATTTCTATGCGTACAATTTAGTGACATCAATTACATTCTTCAAGTTGTGCTGCTATTCTCACTATCCTTTTCCAAATTATTCCAGGTGACATACATAAAATCTTGAAACAAAAAACTGCCAGCCAAGAATATATCCTTCAAAAATCTTGCCCAAATATGATGGCAAAATTAGGACATTTCCAGATAAAGAGAAATTAAGGGAATAGGTAAAAACCAAATTACAAGAATTGTTAAAGGGAATCCTTTAGTTAGATAATCAACAGCATCAGCCAGATACCAACCTTGGTAATGAACTCTCAAAGATAAAACAAACCTAAAAGATTTACAGCAAGGGACAAGAGAGGTTAATCTGTAAATGACAACAACATAAGAACAATAAAAGAGAGAATAACTGGTGTAGGTATAGAACTTTCAAATGGAAAGGAAGTCAAGTGACATCAAGTAATAAAATACTAGTTTAAACTTAGGAAGATAGAGGTAAATTTCAAGATAACCACAAAGAAAATTAACAAATCTACTGATCAAAATGAAGAAGAAAAACATAAAGTTTCAGTAAACACAAAATCTCCAAAAATGAAAGAAATGAAAAAAAAAATCACAAACCAAAGAAACTCAGCACAGGAGACTGAGAGGAACAAAGTAAACATCAGAACCACGAGAAAAGCACTACGAAATGACAGCAATAACCTCACACCTATCAATAATCACACTGAATGTAAATGGCTTAAATGCACCCATGAAGAGACAGAGAGTGACAGAATGGATAAAAAACAGGACTCGTTAATATGCTCTCTACAAGAGACACACCTTAAAAAAAAGATATAAATATATTAAACATCAAAGGATGGAAAAAATATATCAAGCAAACAGCAAGCAAAAAAGAGCAGGAGTAGCAATACTAATCTCAGATAAAATAGACTTTAAAACGAAATCAACCATAAATGACAAAGAAAGACATTGTACAATGACTAAAGGGACAATCCAACATGAAGACATAACCAAAGTCCAACACCCATTCCTGATAAAAATTCTCAATAGAATAGCTATAGAAGGGAAACTCCTCAACGTAATGAAGGGCATCTATATAAAACCAACAGCCAACATCATTATTAATGAGAGAAGCTGAAGACATTTCCCTTGAGGACAAGAACAAGACAAGGATACCCTTTATCAACACTCCTATTTAACATTGTGCTGGAAGACCTAGCTAGAGCAATAAGGCAAGAAAAAGCAATAAAGTGCATCCAAACTGGTAAGGAAGAACTAAAACTGCCCCTATTTGCAGATGATATGAAACTATTCGTAAACCGTTGCTGTCAAGTCAATTCTGACTCATAGTGACCCTGTAGGATGGAGCAGAACTGCGCCATAGGGTTTCTAAGGAGTGCCTTGTGGATTTGAACTGCAGACCTTTTGGTTGGCAGCTGTAGCTCTTAACTACTATGCCACTAGGGTTTCCACTATACACAGAGAACCCCGAAGTTTCCACAAGAAAACTACTGGAACTAATAGAAAGATTCAGCAGAGTATCAGGATACAAGATAAACATACAAAAATCAGTTGGATTCCTATACACAAATAAAGAGAACTACAAAAAGGAAATCAAGGGAAAAAAAACACCATTTATAATAGCCTCTAAAAAAATAAAATACTTAAGAATAAATCTAACAAGGGATGCAAAAGATCTATACAAAGAAAATACAAAACTCTACTGCAAGAAACCAAAAGAGACCTACATAAATGGAAAAACACACCATGCTCACGGATAGGTAGAGTCAACATTGTGAACATGTTAATTCTACCCAAAGTGATCTATACTTATAGTGCAATCCCGATTCAAATACCAACAGCATTCTTTAACCAGATGGAAAAACTAATCATTAACTTTATATGAAAAGGGAAGAGGCCCGGGATAAGTAAAGCACTATTGAAGAAGAAGAATAAAGAAGGAGGACTTGCGCTACCTGATCTCAGAACCTACTATACAGCTATGGTAGTCAAAACAGCCTGGAACCGGTACAATGACAGATACACTGACCAATGGAACAGAATTGAGAACCCAGATGTAAATCCATCCACCTACAGTCACCTGATCTTTGACAAAGTTCCGAAGGCCATTAAATGGGGAAAAGACAGTCTTTTTAACACATGGTGCTGGCAAAACTGGATGTCCATCTGCAAAAAAAATGAAACAAGACCCATACCTCACACCATACACAAACACAAATTCAAAATGTATCAAAGATATAAATATAAAACCAAAAACTATACAGATCATAGAAGAAAAAATATAGTCAATGCTACAGGCTCTAAAACATGGCATTAATAGGATACAAACCTTGACTAACAATACACAAACAGCAGAACATAAGCTAGATAACCTGAATCTTCTAAAAATTAAACATTTATGCTCATCAAAAGAATTCACCAGAGATAGGGCCAAGATGGAGGAGTAGTCAGACAGTTCCTGTGGTCCCTCTTACAACAAAGACCTGGAAAAACAAGTGAATTGATTATATATGACAATCTAGGAGCCCTGAACATCAAAGGCAAAATTGAGGAATTGGACTGAGTGGCAGAGGGAGGGAGAGGTGGTTCAGAAGCAGTGACGAGTTGCCAGACCTGACCTGGCTGGCACTGGCATGCTGCAGACTGATCTGTTGGTGTGCACAGTGAGGCAAGCGGTGGTGCTTGGGACTCATTTTCCACAGTGGGACAGGCCAAGTGGCAGAGAGTCTGCTCAAGCCTCCCGAACCAGTGAGAAACAGCACTCAATAGGCAAAAGATAAGTACATGCGTCTAACCACTGTGCAAATAAAAAAAACACCTCCTTTGGGAAGAAACTCTCTCCCATTTACCTCCCCCCTCTCCACTCTGCACCGTTCTGGCTTCAGTGAATGTCATGCCCCTGGGGTAGAAGTAGGACCTGTCGTGAGCCCTGAGCGATTCTCCCAGATTTGGAGAGGGGAACAAATTAACAAACAGGAAAAAATAACTTGCCAGCTCTCCTAAGCTTGGCTCAGGGAAGGCATAGCCCCTTTGCCTAGGCACAGGCATAAAGCATTCACAGACTTTGAATGCCTTTCAACTCTACATAGACTTGTGTGGGCCCATTTCAACAGCATAGGCTCTCATTAGCACAGTGCAACAGGGTATATACCTGAAACTTATTTTCAACTATATCAGCTATAAGGTGGAGCGGCAGGTTTGTGATATTTGACACTGCCCTGCCCATTAAGCAGGGTCCTCACCTATACATATCAGGGACCTGAGAACTGGTGGCTCCACCCATGCCACCTAGCTACCCAAGACAGGGGTCCAAGAATAAGTGGTTCCTCCCAGTCCTTACAGCCAACAGCACTGGGTGCCCGTTGTCAGGCTGCAAAACCCACCCACCAACACACTCTAGGGAACAGGGATGGGCTTTCCTCCCAGACACTCAGGGGCAGCCTTCAGCCCCTTGCCTTGCTCAGCACATGACCCTGTACTGCAGCCAGATACCTGTGCCTAATCCAATCACCCCTGCCTGTCTAGGACTGTAAGTGAGAGTCTGCACCACACACTTGGTGAACTACTACCTGGACACGTAAGCTGAGTCCGTACAAGAAAAATAAATGGACTCCTGGGCTCACATACCTATTAACATCTCTAACCACCAGGTGACAGGATGTGAGAGCTTCAAAGATGCTAATAATCAAACTAGCTCACACGACCAGCCTATTTGGGCATATCAGTACAAAACAAGAAGCTAGGACACAGTAAGCAAACATAAAATAAATAAATATAATAACTTATTGATAGCTTGGAGACAACAGTCAATATCAAATCACATAAAGAGGCAGACAATGACAGCTTCAGCAAGTGCCCAAAACAAAGCATCAAGAAACTTTCCAGAGGAAGAGAACTTCTTGGAATTACTGGAGGTAGAATTCAAAAGATTAATATACAGAGTTATTCAACAGATCAGGAAGGAGATCAGGCAAAACACAGACCAAGCCAAGGAACACACAGACAAAGCAATAGAAGAACTTAAGAAGGTTATAAAAGACCATAATGACAAGTTTAACAGGCTGCAAGAATCCATAGAGACAGTAAACAGAAATCCAAAAGATTAATGATAAAATTTCAGAATTAGACAACTCAGTCATAGAAGCAGAACTGAGGCGATGGAAGTCAGAGTTAGTGAGATTGCAGTTAAAGGCCTTGACACCAACTTATTTGAGGAAAAATAAGACAAAGGAATTATTTCAAAAAATGAAGAAACCCTTAGAATTATGTGGGACTCCATCAAGAGGAATAACCTACAAGTGATTGGAGTACCAGAACTGGGGGGATAACAGAAAATACAGAGAGGGTTTTTGAAGATTTGTTGGCAGAAAACTTCCCTGATATCATGAAAGATGATAAGATATCTATTCAAGAACCTCATCAAACCCCACATAAGGTAGATCCCAAAAGAAAGTCACCAAAACTTGCGAAAACCAAAGATGAAGAGAGAACTTTAAGAGTGGCTAGGGTATAAAAGTCATCTACAAAGGAGAGTCAATAAGAATAAGCTCAGAGTACTGAGCAGAAACCATGCGAGCAAGAAGGCATTGGAATGGCATATATAAAGCGTTGAAGGAAAAAAGTTGCCAGCCAAGAATTATATAGCCAGCAAAACTGTCTCTCAAATATGACGGTGAAATTAGGGCATTTCCAGATAAACAGAAAGCTTAGAGAATTTGTAAAAACCAAACCAAAATTACAATAAGTACTGAAGGGAATCCTCCAGTTAGAAAATCAATAACATCAGATAACAACTTAAGACTAAAACACAGGACAGAACAACAAGACATCAACTCAGATAGGGATGTTACAAACATAAATGAAAGCTAAAACACAGAAAAAAGAGAAACAGAGATATCAGTATGTAAAAGATGACAATATTAAAACGAAACAGAGGGACTAAATAACGTAGTCATAGATCTTTCATATGGAGAGGAAGTCAAGGTGATAATCAACAAATAAAAGATTGGTTTAAACTTAGAAAAATAGGGGTGAATATTAAGATAACCACAAAGGAAACGAATAGTCCTACACATCAAAATAAAAAACAAGAAAACATAAAGACTCAGCAAATACAAAATCAACAACAACGAAAAGGATGAAAAGAAAATATATAAAGAAAAACGACTCAGCACAGAAAATTAAGTGGAACAAAGAAACTGTCAACAACATATAAAAAAGACATCAAAATGACAGCACTAGACTCACAGCTATCAATAATTACGCTGAAAGGAAGTGCACTAAATGCACCAATAAAGAGACAGAGAGTGGCAGAATGGATAAAAAAATACAATTAGTCTATATGCTGTCTACAAGAGACACGTCTTAGACTTAAAGACAGAAAAAAACTAAAACTTAAATAATGGGAAAAACTATATCAAGCAAACAACAATCAAAAAAGAGCACAAGTGGCAATATTAATCTCTGACAAAATAGACTTTAAAGCAAAATCTACCACAAAGGATAAGGAAGGACTCTATATAATGATGAAAGGATCAATACACCAGGAGGAAATAACCATAATAAATATTTACACACCCAGCGACAGGGCTCCTAAGTACATAAAACAAACTCTAACAGCATTGCAAAGAGAAATAGATAGCTCCACAGTAATAGTAGGAGATTCAACAAACAACTTTTGGTGAAGGACAGAACATCTAGAAAGAAACTCAATAAAGGCACAGAAGATCTAAATTCCACAATCAACCAACTTGATCTCATAGACATATACAGAACCCTCCACTCAACAGCAGCCAAGTATACTTTCTTTTTTTAATTTTTTTTATTGCACTTTAGATGAAGGTTTACAGAACAAATAGTTTGTCATTGAACAGTCAGTACACATATTGTTTTATGACATTGGTTAACAACCCCATGACATGTCAACACTCTCCCTTCTCGACCTTGGAGGACCTTTTTTTTGGTGAAAATATACATAGTCAAAGTTATACCATTTCGAAAGTTTCTAGATGTTCAACTCAGTGACATAGATTACATTCTTCAAGTTGTGCTGCTATTCTCACTATTCTTTTCCAAATTATTCCATCACCATTATCTTCAACTCACTGCCCCCTAGGCTTCCCATCAAAACCTTTTGAGTTGCTGTTGTCAATTTGATCTCACATAGATAATTCTTTTTTTTTTTTTTTTTTGGTACCTTAGATGAAGATTTACAGAACAGAATAGTTTTTCATTAAATAGTACACATATTGCCCTATGACAATGGTTAACAACCCCATGACATGTCAACACTGTCCCTGCTCAAACTTGGGTTCCCTATCACCAGCTTTCCTGTCCCCTCCTGCCTTCTATTCCTTGTCCCTGGACTGCTGTGCCTCATTAGTCCCATTTTGTTTTATGGGGCTCTCCAATCCCTGGCTGAAAGGTGAACTTCGGGAGTGATTTCACCACTGAGCTAAAAGGGTGTCTGGGGGCCATACTCTCAGGGTTTTTCCAGTCTTTCAGGAGAGTAAATCTTGTCTTTTTGTGTGTGTGAGTTAGAATTTTGTTCTACATCCTTCTCCAGCTCTGTCAGGACCCTCTATTGTGATCCCGGTCAGAGCAGTCGAGAGCTGGGCACCATCTAGCTGTACTGGACTGAGTCCAGTGGAGGCCGTGGTAGCTGTGGTCTATTAGTCCTTTGGAGTAATCTTTTCCTTGTATCCTGTTCTCTTCATTCTCCCTTGCTCCTGAAGGAGTGAGACCAGGGGAGTATCCTAGATGGCTTTTAAGACCCAAGACGCTACTCCCCAAGGTAGAATGCAGAACATTTTCTTTATAAACTATGTTATGCCAATTGAGCTAGATGTTCCCCGAGACCATGGTCGCCACAGCCCTCCGCCCAGCAATTCAGTCCCTCAGGGAGTTTGGATGTGTCTATGGAGCTTCCATGACCTTTCCTTGTACAAGTCGTACTGGCTTCCCCAGTATTTTGTACTGTCTTACCCTTCACACAAGTTACCACTTATCTATTGTCTATTTAGTTCCCCCCCATCCCTCATAACAAAGATTGTTTCTTTTTGTGTGTAAATTTTTCCATGAGTTTTTACAGTAGACGTCTCATACAATATTTGTCCTTTTGTGATTGACTTATTTCACTCAGCATGATGTCCTCCAGTTTCATCTATGTTATGAGATGCTTCACAGATTCATCATTGTTCTTTATTGTTGCACAATACTCCATTGTGTGTATGTACCATAGTTTGTTTATCCATTCATCTGTTGATGAGCATCTAGGTTGTTTCTATCTTTTTGCTGTTGTGAACAGTGCTGCAATGAATATGGGTGTGCATATGTCTATTCATGCGATGGCTCTTATTTCTGTAGAATATATTCCTAGGAGTGGGATTGCATTTTGTAGTGCTTTTTTTTTTTTTTTTGTGGTGCTAACGTTGTCTTTGTTCCTCTTACTCTCCTGTGCTGAGTTCCTTTTGTTTGTGGATTTTTTTCATTTCTTTTGTTTTTGTAGGTTTTGTTTGTACTGAGACTTTATGTTTTTATTCTTTATTTTGATGAGTAGGTTTGTTAACTTTCTTTGTGGTTACCTCGAAATTTACCCTTATCTTCCTAGATTTGAACCAGTCTATTATTACTTGGTATTGCCTTGCCTTCCTCTCCATTCGAATGTTCTATACCTAAACAATTTATTCCCTCTTTTATTGTTCTGATGCTGTTGTCATTTACGTATTAATCTCTCTGGTTCTCTGTTGAGATTTTTTTGGCTTTGAGTAGTCCTTAAGAGTTCATTTCCTAGGTTGGTATCTGGCTAGTACAATCCTGTGTCCTATATTCAGCCTGTGGATTGATGTTGTTTGTTCTCAGGTCAAAGGATTTCCTTTAATAAGTCTTGTAAGTTTGGTTTGGTTTTTACATAGTCCCTTAATTTCTGTTTATCTGGAAATGACCTAATTTCACCATCATATTTGAACGAGAGTTTTGCAGGATATATTATTATTGGCTGGCAATTTTTTCTCTTTCAAGGTTTTATACGTGTCATCCCATTGCCTTCTTGCCTGCATGGTTTCTGCCGAATAATCCGAGCTTAGTCTTGTTGTTTCTCCTTTGTATGTGGCTTTTTGTTTTTCTCGACCTTCTTACAGGATTCTTTTCTTTGGTTTTAGCTAGTGTGATTATGATATGCCTTGGTGAGTTTCTTTTGGGGCCTATTCTATATGGGGTTTGTTGAGCTTCTTGGATGCTCAGCTTTTCATCTTTCATGATATTGGGGAAGTTTTCTGTCAGCAATTCTTCAATGATCCTCTCTGTGTTTTCTGTTTTCTCCCTGTTTTGGAACTCCGATCACTCGTAGATTTTTGTTTTTGATTGCATCCCACATAATTCTCAGTGTCTCTTCATTTTTCTTCTTTCTTTTTTCTGATTTTTCCTCAGAGTTATAGCCAAGTGTTTGTCTTCTATTTCACAGATCCTGTCTTCCATCATTTCAAACCTGCCTCTCAGCCCTTCTATGACACTGTCCATATCTGAAATCTTGTTGTTTATCTTTTGGATTTCTAATTGTTGTTTTTGTATGATTTCTAGTTGTGAATTTATTTTATCATTTTGTTACTTATTATTGTCTTGAATTATTCCATTTTTTGTCTGTATTTTCTATGAATTTGTCTGCATTTTCCACGAATTTGTCTATTTTTTCCTCATTTTTGTCTGCTTCTTGCTTCAACTCTTGGATAGTTCTGAATATTAGAGATTTGAATTCCTTATCAGTTAGATCTAGTGCCTTTTCTTTTACTGGAAAGTCATCTGGTGTTTTATTTTGGGTGCCTACTGGAACCATCCTGTCCTGTTTTTGTAAATGTTTTGATATTATCTGCTGTCTTCAGGGCTTTCAGTGGTTATTTTCCTAGTTTATTGATTGTAGATTTGTTTGTTTCATCTTGCTTTTTTGTTTTATTTGGTTAAGTTTGAGCAGGCAGGCTGTAAGTTGTTTGTTGTTTGCTCGTCTGTGGGATTGATACTTTTCACCTCTTTCTCCAATGGGTAGGGTCAGTCACTCAGGTATGGTACAGCAGGGCAGGTCCAGCTGAAGGGGAGTTGCTGGAATGGGTTGTTTGTGGCATGTACCAGGGATGACAGTGCGGACCAGGAATCAGTGTAGGGCAGGTTCCAGTAGGCTGTGCCTGTGCTGCTTGGGGGAGTGATGTTCAGCACATGGTGCAGGTAGACTGGAAGGAGATGGTAGATTGTGATGTGTGGAGCTAAGACGGGTATGGGAAAGTTGAGAGAGAGGAGAGAGAGAAACAGGAGCCAAAAACATACACACAAACAAAAAACAGTACTAAGGGAACTTGCTATTGGAGTGGAGAGATGAGAGACTGAGAAATGGGGAAAAACAAAAAGAAAAATAGTAAAAGAAAAAATTGAATAAATCGAGAAACTGGAAATGAAGAAAGATGAAAAGGGAATAAGAGAGAGAAGAAAACAAAACAAAGAAACAAAAAAATAAAAATAAAAAAAAAGAACAAGAGAAACGAAATGCCCCCAGGGATGTCCCTGTGCATCTGTGCAGAGTAAGGAAGTAACTTCCAAGCTGCATGGTACTGCCTGGCTAGAAGGGGCTCCAAAGCCAAGAAAAGAAAAAGAAAACAAACAAATCAAAACAGAACAAATCAGAGCAAACAAACAAACAAAAAGCCCTGGGGTCTCACCAGCTTGGGACACGGGCTGGGAAGCAGTTTCACAGTTGAGCGGTGTTTCACAGCCTTTCAGGAAGAAGCAAAGATGGCACATGGAGCCAGGTATTTGAGAGGAAGGAGGGAGAGGTGGTGAGAGGTAAGGAAGAAACCTAAAGAAGTGGAAAAAAGCAACACCAACAGCCAACAAAAGGCACTCCAGGAGCCGGCCAGTGTGGGCAGGTAGAATCCAAGTGACACTGGTGTGAAGTTGGTGCTTTCCAGCCAAGAGACTGTGGCTGCAGGAAGCAGAGGAGGCCGAGTGGGTGTGAAGAAGATTGGGGGTTGGGAAAGTGTGTACAGCTGGTTACAGGTTGTTCTGTCTCCTGTTGGAAGCTCCATGAAGCTGCTTTCTCATACCCCCTGTTCGCTGATCTCCAATAGGAGTCCAAGATGGCAGATCCATGCTGTGGTAGTTGCTCAGGGACCTCTGTGTGTATTCTCCTAGCTTTCTGTTCTCTGTCAGTTTCTTATTCCATTTGGTGCTTGGCTGAGTTCTTTATCTCTTCGTTTGATGCTTAGGGTTTTAGGATTGACGAGTGACTCTGTTTGACTTAGTGTTTCTGATCTTTGCTGCAGAAGGACGGCGTCGTGCTTCTGACTATAGCACCATGTTGCCGGAAGTCCTCAAGTATACTTTCTTTTCTAACGCACATGGAACATTCTCCAGAATTGACCACATATTAGGTCACAAAGCCAGGCTTAACAGAATTCGCCAGAAGAGTAAAAACAGAACCTAGAGACTGGGAAAATATTTTTGGCTATGACAAATCTGACAAAGTTCTAATCTCTAAAATCTACAGGAAAATTCAACACCTCTACAGAAAAAAGAGAAACCCTGGTGGTGTAGTGGTTGAGTTCAGCTGCTGACCAAAAGGTCAGCAGTTTGAATCCACCAGGTGCTCCTTGGAAACCCTATGGTGTAGTTCTACTCTGTCCTATACGGTCGTTATGAGTAGGAATTGACTCGATGGAACAGGTTTTTGGCTTTTCAACAAAAAAACAAATAATCCAATTAAAAAATGGGCAAAGGATATGAACAGAGATTTCACCAAAGATGACATTCAGGTAGCTAACAGACATAGAAGGAAATGCTCACGATCACTAGCCATTGTTGTTGTTGTTAGGTGACACTGAGTTAGTTCCGACTCATAGATACCCTATGTACAACAGAAGGAAACACTGCCTGGTCCTGCACCATCCTCACAATTGTTGTTATTCTTGAGCCCATTGTTGCAGTCATTGTGTCAATCCATCTTGTTAAGGGTCTTCCTCTTTTTCACTGACCTTCTACTTTACTAAGCATGATGTCCTTCACCAGGAACTGATCTCTCCTGATAACATGTCCAAAATACGTGAGAAGTAGTCTCTCCATCTTTGCTTCTAAGGAGCATTCTGGTTGAACTTCTTCCAAGACAGATTTGTTCATTCTTTTACCAGCCCATGGTGTATTCAATATTCTTCCCCAACACCACAGTTCCAAGGCGTACATTCTTCAGTTTTCCTTATTCATCACTCAGCTTTCACAAGCATATGAGGCGATTGAAAACACAATGGCTTGGGTCAGGAGCACCTTAGTCCCTAAAGTGGCATCTTTGCTTTTTAACACTTTAAAGAGGTCTGTTGCAGCAGATTTCCCCAATGCAATGCATCTTTTGATTTCTTGACTGCTGCTTCCATGGGTGTTGATTGTGGATCTAAGTAAAATGAAATCCTTGACAGCTTCAATATTTTCTCTGTTTATCATGATGTTGCTTATCGGTCCAGTTGTGAAGATTTTTGTTTTCTTTATGTTGAGGTTTAATCCATACTGAAGGCTGTGGCCTTTGATTTTCATCAGTAAGTGCTTCAAGTCCTCTTCACTTTCAGCCAGCAAGGTTGTGTTATCTGCATAATGCAGACTGTAAATGAGTCTTCCTCCAATCTCAATGCCAAGTTCTTGTTTATATAGTCTAGGTTCTCTGATTTCCACAGCACACAGATTGAATAAGTATGGTGAAAGGATACAACCCTGACTCACACCTTTCCTGACTTTGAACCACGCAGTATTCCCTTGTTTTGTTCAAATGACTGACTCTTGATCTATCTACAGGTTCCTCATGAGCACAATTAAGTGTTCTGGAATTCCTATTCTTCACAATGTTATCCATAATTTATTATGATTCACACAGTTGAATGCCTTTGCATTGTCAATAAAACACAGTTAAATATCTTTCTGGCATTCTCTGTTTTCAGCCAGGATCCATCTGACATCAGCAATGATATCTCTGGTTCCACTAGCCATTGAAGAAGTGCAAATCAAAACTACAACGAAATACCACCTCTGCTCTACATTACTGGCACGTATCAAAAAACCAGAAAATAACAAATATTGGAGAGGCTGTGGGGAGATTGGAACTCTTATGCACTGCTGGTGGGAAAGCAAAATGGTACAACCATTCTGGAAAATGATATGGTGCTTCCTTGAAAAGCTAGAAATAGAAATACCATACGATCCAGCAATCCCACTCCTAGGAGTATATCCTAGAGAAATAAGAGTCGTCACACAAATAGACATATGCACACCCATGTTCATTGCAACATTATTCACAATAGCAAAAAAATGGAAACAACCTAAGTGTCCATCAAAAGACGAATGGATAAACTACGTTACATACACACAATGGAATACTACTTAATAATAAAGAACAATGATGACTCTGTGAAACATCTCACAATACGGTTGAATCTGGAGGGCATTATGCTGAGTGAAATAAGTCGATCACAATAGGACAAATACTGCCTGAGATCACTATTATAAAAACTCATGAAAATGTTTACGCTCAAAAATAAACAATCTTTGATGGTTACGAGGGAGGGGAAGAGTGGGAGGTAAAAACACTAAACAGACAATAGCTAAGTGGTAACTTTGGTGAAGGGTAACACAGTAAACAATACTGAGGAAGTCAGCACAATTTGACCAACGCAAGGTCATGGAAGCTTCATAGACACATCCAAACTCCCTGAGGGACCACATTACTGGGTCGAGGGCTGGAGATTATGGTCTCAGGGAACATCTAGTTCAATTGGCCTAACATAGTTTATAAAGAAAATGTTCTACATCCTGCTTTGGTGAGTAGTGTCTGGGGTCTTAAAATCTTGTGAATGACCATCTAACATACTCCACTGGTTTCACTCTGCCTGGAGCAAGGGAGAATGAAGGAAACCAAAGACACAATGGAAAGATTAATTGATAGGACTAATGGACCACAAGTACCATAGCGGTCCAACACAACTAGATGGTGCCTGGCTACCACTACCAACTGCTCTGACAGAGATCACTATAGAGGGCCCTGGACATAGCTGGAGAAAAATGTAGAACAAAATTCTGACTCATAAAAAAAGACCAGCCTTACTAGTCTGGCAGAGACTGGAGAAACCCCAAGATTATGGCCCCAAGACAAACTTTTAACTCACCACTGAAGTCACTCCTGAGATTCACCCTTCATCCAAAGATTAGACAGACCCATAAAGCAAAATGAGACTAAATGGGCACACCAGCCCAGCGGCAAGGATGAGAAGGCAGGAGGGGACAGGAAGCTGGTAATGGGGAACCAAAGGTCGAGAAGGGGAGAGTGTTGACATGTTGTGGGGTTGGCAACAAATGACACAAAACAATATACACATTGTTTAATGAGAAACTAATTTTCTCTGTAAAACTTCATCTAAAGTACATTAAAAAAATAAATAAGGACACAATTACAGTGCCAGCTAGGTGGCAATATCTTGCAAGGTTGGATGTTGTCCAGGAAGCTGTATATCCTCTAAGCCAACATCCAATATATGGTGCTATTTCTCCCATAGCCAGGATTCATGGGTCAAAGAATCAAGGGGTTGATACGGGAGCAGCACCACTCACTATTACCCCTAGTTACTGACTCAAAAAAATTTTTGCTTCCTGTCATGGTGACCTTACGCTCCGCAGGTGTAAAGATCTTAGTTGCAAACGAAAGAATGCTCCCACCTGGAGATGCTTCACTGATTTCATTGAACTGGAAGTTAAAAATGCCACCTGGCTACTTTGGGCTCCTTATGCTTATGGATCAACAGGCAAAGAAAGGAGTTATCATATTGGCTGGTATCGTGGATTGAATTGTTTCCCTCAAAAATATCTGTCAACCTGGATTCCTAGTATTGTATGATTGTGCACCATTTTGTAATCTGATGTGATTTCCTTGTGTTGTAAACTCTATCACTATCATGTAATAAAATGGATTAGCTGCAGTTATACTGAGGAGATCTACAAGATTAAATAGTGTCTTAAGCCAATCTCTTTTGAGATATAAAAGAGTGAAGCGAGCAGAGACACATGGGAACCTCATACCACCAAGAAAGCAGTGCCGGGAGCACAGCGTGTCCTTTGGACCTGAGGTTCACTGCGCTGAGATGGTCCCAGACCAAGGGAAGACTGACGCATCACAAGGACCTTCCTCTGGAGCTGACAGAGAGAGAAAGCCTTCTCCTGGAGCTGATGCCTTGAATTTGGACTTGTAGCCTACCGGACTGTGAGAGAATAAACTTCTCTTTGTTAAAGCCATCCACTTGTAGTATTTCTGTTATAGCAGCACTAGATGACTAAGACAGCTGGTGTGATTGATCTGGTTACCAAGAGGAAATTAGATTGGTATTATATAACAGAGGTAAAGAAGACTATGTCTGGAATGCCGGAGATCCCTTAGGGTGTCTCTTAGTACTACCATTCCTTGTGATTAAAGTTAATGGAAAACTACAGCAACTCTATTCCGATACGACTATTAATGGCCCAGATCTCTCAGGAATGAAGGTTTGCGTCCCCCCACCCCCACCCCAGGCAAAGAACCATGACAACCTGAGGTACTTTGTGAGGGCAAAGGGAATACAGAATGGGTGGTGGAAGAAGGTAGTTCTAAATACCAGTTATGATCACGTGACCAGTTGCAGAAACAAGTACTGTAATTGTTATGAGCATTTCTGCCTTGTATGTGTGCATGAAATTTTTTTGTTTTCTTCACTCATAAAATATAAGTTGTAAACAGGGCTAGTGAATCTTCAGTTTGTATACGTGTTTGTTGTATTATATTAGGCGCAAGTGTGAGTTTATGATTGTCTTTATTTGGAGATAATATATGGTTTAAGGAGATGTGTACAGGTGCCAAGTCGACAAGTGTGGACTGTGATTGTTAAGGTTGTGTGTCAAGTTGGCTGGGCCACAGTTCTCAGTGGTTTGGCAGTTATGATGTAGTTTGGCATTTGTATAATGATGTGATTACTCCCATGATGAGATTTGAAATAATGTAATTACCTCCATGATGGGATCTTCTGTGAGTAGCCAATCAGTTGATAGGGACTTTCCTTGGGGGTGTGCCCTGTATCAAATAGAAGTGGACTTTCTGGCAAGGCTTGGGGGTTTTTGCTCGCACTGGTTCCTGCAGCTGGCTCCCTTGCTCCACATGGGGTGGGACAAGTGGATTATTTTAGATGGTCGCTCACAAGCTTCTAAGAGCCCAAATGCTACTCAACAAAGTGGGATGTAGAACATTTTCTTTATAAACTATGTTATGCTAATTGACCTAGATGTCTCCCAAGACCATGGTCCCCAGCCCTCAGCCCAATAATTTGGTCCCTCAGGGAGTTTACATGTGTCTATGAAGCTTCCATGACCTTACCTTGGTCAAGTTGTGCTGAGTTCCCCAGTATTGTGTACTGTGTTATCCTTCACCAAAGTTACCACTTAGCTATTATCTAGTTACTGTTTTTCCCTCCCCACACTACCCTCCCTAGTAACCATCAAAGATTGTTTCTTTTTGAGTGTAAACATTTTCGTGATTTTTTTAAATAGTGGTCTCATGCAGTATTTGTCCTATTGTGATTGACTTATTTCACTCAGCGTAATGCCCTCCAGATTCATCCATATTGTGAGATGCTTCACCGATTCATCATTGTTATTTATTGTTACATAGTATTCCATCGTGTGTATGGACTATAGTTTGTTTATCCATTCATTTTTTTGATGGGCACTTAGGTTGTTTCCATCTTTTTGCTATTGTAAATAATGCTGCAATGAACATGGGTGTGCATACGTCTATTCGTGTGATGGCTCTTATTCCTCTAGGATATATTCCTAGGAGTGGGATTGCTGGATCATATGATATTTCTATTTCTAGCTTTTTAAGGAAGCTCCATGTCATTTTCCAAAATGGTTGGTCAGCTAATCTTTGAGAAAAGATCAAAATTTATTAAATGGGGAAAAGACAGTCTTTATAACAAATGGTGCTGGCAAAACTGGATGTCCAACTGTAAAAAAAAAATGAAACAGAACCCATACCTCACACCATATACAAAAACTAACTCAAAATGGATCAAAGACAAAAACTAAAACAAGAAAGATCATGGAAGAAAAAATAGGGACAACACTAGGGACAATACATGGCATAAATACAAAACAAACCATAACTAACAATGCACAAACACCAGAAGATAAACTAGATAACTGGAAGCTCGTAAAAATTAAACACTTACGCTCATCAAAAGACTTCACCAAAATAATAAAAAGAGACCCCACAGACTGAGAAAAAAGTTTTGGCTATGACATATCCGACAAGGGACTAATCTCTAAAATCTGTAGAATACTTCAACACCACAATAACAAAAACACAAATAATCCAATTAAACAAGGGGTAAGGGATATGAACACATGTTTCACCAAAGAAGACATTCAGACAGCTAACAAACACATGAGGAAACGCTTGCAATCAATAGCCATTAGAGAAATGCAAATCAAAACTACAATGAGATACCATCTCACCCCGGCATTACTGGCACGAATCAAAAAACAGAAAACAACAAAAATGTTGGAGAGGTTGGGGGGAGGTTGGAACTCTTACACACTGCTGGTGGGAATGTAAAATGGTACAACCACTATGGAAAACCATATGGCACCTCCTTAACAAGCTAGAAATAGAATACCATGTGACCTAGCAATCCCACTCCTAGGAATATATCCCAGTGAAATAAGAGTCATCACACAAATAGACATATGCACACCCATGTTCATTGCAGCATTATTCACAACAGCAAAAAGATGGAAACAACCTAAGTGCCTATCAACAGATGAATTGATAAATTATGCTACATACAGACAATGGAATAATATGCAAGGATAAAAAACAACGATAAATCCCCAAAACATCTCACAACATGAATGAATCTGCAGGGCATTATGCTGAGTGAAATAAGTCAGTCACAAAAAGACAAATATTGTACAAGACCACTATTTTAAAAACTCAAGAAAAGGTTTACACACAGGAAAAAAACAACAATCTTTGATAGTTATGAGGGAAAGGAAGGTTAGGGAGGGGAAATCACTAACTAGACCAGTGAAAGAAAACACACAATGTAGGGAAAGTCTGCATAACTTGACCAAGGCAAAGACACAGAAGCTTCCTAGACACGTTCCAACACCCTGAGAGACCAAGTTACTGGCACTGAGGGCTGGGGACCATGGTCTCGGGGGACATCTGAGTCAATTGGCGTAACATAGTTCATAAAGAAAATATTCTAAATCCTACTTTAGTGAGTAGCATTTGGGGTCTTAAAAGTTTGCAAGCAGCCATCAAAAATATATCTATCAGTCCCATCAAGTTCGGAGCAAAGGCAAATGAAGAAAACTAAAGACTTAAGGAAAATTCCAGTCCAAAGGATTAAAGGACCAACCACATGAACCATAGCCTCCACCAGCCTGAGCCCAGAAGAAATAGACAGTGTGCAGCTACCACCACCGACCATTCTGACAGGGATCATAATAGAGAGTCCTGGACAGAGCAGGAGAAGAATGTAGAAAAAAATTCAAATTTCATGAAAAAGAGACCAGACTTACTGGTCTGACAGAGACTGGAGGGACCCGAAACTATGGCCCCCTGACACCCTGCTAACTCAGAACTTAAGCCAATTCCAAAGTCCACCTTTTAGCCAAAGGTTAGACAGGCCTATAAAACAGACAAGAACTCACGTGAGGAATGTGTTTCTTAGTTTAATCAAGTTCAGGAGACCTAATGGGCAATGACTGCCCAAAAGCAAAGACAAGAAGGCAGGAAGGTACAGGAAAGCTGGACGAATGGACACGGAGAACCCAAGGTGGAATTGGAAATGTGGGCGAGTGCTGACACATTGTGGGGATAGCAACCAATGTCACAAAACAATTTGTGTATAAATTTTTGAATGAGAAACTAATTTTCACTGTAAACTTTCACCTAAAACACAATAATATATATATTTTTTAAAGATAAGGTGGTTAGAAACCTGAGGAGGTTAAGGACAAGCCATGTAGATATCTGGGAAGAGTGTGCCAGCTGGAAAGAGCAGCTACAGCAAAGTTCTTAAGGTACGAGAGTTCCTGAGGGTTCAGTCCAGTGGGCAGGAGCAGAGTGAGTGGGTTTGGGTGGTGAGAGGTGAGGTCAGAAGCAGCAAGGTCCAGGTAGTGTAGGGCTTGTGGGCTGTTACTCCAGGTAGCAGGTTTTGCACAAAGAAGTGACGCTCTTGTATTTTGGAGCCCTGTAGTTCGGTGCGTAAATATTTATTATAGTTATGTCCTCCTGGTGTATTGATCCTTTAATTATTACATAGTGTCCTCCCTTATCCTTTGTGGTGGATTTTACTTTAAAGTCTATTTTGTCAGAGATTAATATTGCCACTCCTGCTGAGTGTTGTTTGCTTGATATATATTTTCCATCCTTTGAGTTTTAGTTCATTTGTGTCTTTAAGTGTAAGGCGTGTGTCTTGTAGGCAGCATATAGACGGATCGTGTTTTCTTAATCCAATCTGCTGCTCTCTGTCTCTTTATTGGTTCAGTTAGTCCATTTACATTCAGCGTAATTATTGATAGGTATGAGTTTAGTGTTGCCATTTTGATGTCTTGTTTTGTGGGTTGTTCACAGTTTCTTTGTTCCACTTAATTTTCTGTGCTGAGTCATTTTTCTTTATGTATTTTCTGGTCATCTTTTTCATTGTAGTTGATTTTGTGTTTGCTGAGTCTTTATATTTTTCTAGTTTTTTGTTTTGACTTGTAGAATTGTTAGTTTCCTTTGTGGTTACCTTAATATTTACCTTTATTTTTCTACATTTATACCAGTCTTTTATTTCTTTATATCACTTTGACTTCCTCTCCATATGAAAAAATCTATGTCTACATTTTTTAAGTCCCTCTTTTTTGTTTTCATGTTGTCATCTTTTACATATTGACATCTGTTTCCCTATTTTCAGTGTTTTAGCTTTGATTTGTTTTCATGACTTCCCTGTCTGGGTTGATATCTTGTTGCTCTGTCCTGTGTTCTAGTCTTGGGTTGTTATCTGATGTTACTGATTCTCTAACCCAAGGACTCCCTTTAGTATGTCTTGTAATTTTGGTTTGGTTTCTGCAAATTCACTAAACTTCTGTTTATCTGGAAATGCCCTAATTTCGCCATTATATTTAAGAGACAGTTTTGCTGGCTATATAATTCTTGGCTGGTAATTTTTTTCCTTCAAGGCTTTATATATGTCATCCCCTTGCCTTCTTGCCTGCATGGTTTCTGCTGAGTAGTCTGAGCTTATTCTTATTGACTTTCCTTTGTAGATTACTTTTTGTTTATCCCTAGCCACTCTTAAAATTCTCTGTTTATCTTTGGTTTTGGCAAGTTTGATTATAATATGTCTTGGTGACTTTCTTTTGGGACTACCTTATGTGGAGTTCGAGGAGCATCTTGGATAGATAACTTGTCATCTGTCACGATATCAGGGAAGTTTTCTGCCAACAAATCTTCAACAATTCTCTCTGTATTTTCTGTTATCCCTCCCGTTCTTGTACTCCAATCACTTGTAGGTTATTCCTCTTGATAGAGTACCACATAGTTCTTAGGGTTTCTTCATTTTTTTCATCCTTACATCTGGTTTTTCCTCAAATAAGTTGGTGTCAAGGGCTTTACCTTCAATCTCACTGACTCTGACTTCCATTGCCTCAATTCTGCTCCTATGACTTTCTATTGAGTTGTCTAATTCTGAAATTTTATTGTTACTCTTCTGGATTTCTGATTGCTGTCTCTCTATGGATTCTTGCAGCCTGTTAAATTTGTCATTATGCTCTTCTCTAATCTTTTTAATTTCCTCTATTGCGTGTTCTGTGTTTTGCTTAATTTCCTTCCTACTTTCTTGAAGAGTTCTGTGTATTAATCTTCTGCATTCTGCCTCCAGTAATTCCAAGAAATTTTCCTCTTCTGGAAAATTTCTAGATTCTTTACTTTGGGAGCTTGCTGAAGCCATCATGGTCTGTCTCTTGATGTGATTTGATATTGACTGTTGTCTCTAAGCCATCAATAAGTTATTATATTTATTTATTTTATGGTTGTATCCTAGCTTCTTGTTTTGTTTTGATATGCTCGAATAGGCTGTTCATATGAGCTAGTTTGATTATTGGCACCTTTGAAGATCTAATGTCCTGTCACCAGGTGGTTAGATCTGTTACTAGGTATGTGAGCTCAGGAGTCCACTCACTCCTCCTGTATGGATTCAGCTCAGGTGCCCAGGTAGACAACCACCAAGTGTCTGGTGTAGGTTCTCACCTACAGCCCTAGACAGGCATGGGTGATTGGTGTAGGCACAGGCAGCTGGTTGCAGCAGGGGGATACACTCTGAGAAAGGCAGGGGACTGAAGGCCACCCCCGACTGTCCAGGAGGAAGGTGTGTTCCTGTCCCCTAGAGCGCGTAGGTGGGTGGGTTTTGCAGCTGGACTATAAGCACCTAATGTTATTGCTGTAAGGACTAGGGGGCATCTCTTATTCGTGGGTCCCTATCACAGGTGGATAGGTGGTGTGGGTGGAGCCACCAGTTCTCAGGCACCTGATTTGGGTAGGTGAAGACCCTGCTTCACAGGCAGTGCAGTGTCAAATGTCACAAACCTGCCACTTCAGAGCTAAAACAGTTGAAGTTAGACTTCAGGTATATACCCTGTTGTACTGTGGTAATGAGGGCCTACACTGTTGAAATGGGCCCACACAAGTCTCTGCAGGGGGAAAGGCACTCAAAGTCCATGGATCCCTTATGTCTGTGCCAAGACAAAGGAGCTATGCCTACCCTGGGTCCCTGGCTTAGGGGAGCTGGCAGTTTATTTTTTCCCCTGTTTGTTAATTTGTTCTCTCTTCAAGGCCAGGAGAATGGCTCAGAGCGTGTGATGGATCCTACTTCTAGCCCAGAGGACTTGGCAATTGCTGAATCCAGTTTGGGACCCATTGCAAAGCAGGGAGTGAGGGAGGTAAATGGAGAAAAGTTTTTCCCTAAGGGGGGTGTTTTTGATCCGTGTGGTAGGCCGTATTCAAGTACTTCTCTTTCACCAATCTAGGGCTGCTTCTCGCTGGTTCTGGGTGGTCAAGTAGACTCTCTGGCACTGGGTCTCTCATGGTGCAGAAAACACGCCTCCCAAGCACCACTGCTTGCCCACCTCATGGCTCACCCATGAGCTGCTCAGGCCTGAAGGGCTCAGGCTCTCGCTGGGTCAGGTCCGGCAACCCCTCGCTGCTTCCGAACTGTCTCTCCCTCCCCCTACCACTCAGTCTGGTTCCTCAACTTTGCCTTAGATGTTCAGGGCTCCTAGATTGTCATATATAATTGATTCACTTGGTTTTTTTTTTTTTTTTTTTGAGTCTTTGTTGTAAGAGAGTCCACTGGAAGCTTCTGACTACTCCACCAACTTGGCCCCACCTCCAGAAGTGATGCTGCTGATGTATGTTGAGAATAGAATGAAGGAGAGTGAAGATAGAAGCAGGGAGACCAGTTGGGAGGTAAGAAAGTTGGGAGTTTGGGACAGGGTGGTAGAAGCAGAGGACAGAAGTGATGAAATTATGTGTGTATTTGAAGTTTGAGCCAACAGGACTTGCTAATATGGGGTGTGAGAGAAACGGAGGAGACAAGTATGAAGTTAAGTTTACTGTCTTAAGTAACCAGGATGGATTTGCCATTGACTGAGAAGTGAGGGCTATGGTTTTGGGTGACATATCAAGAATCCTTGAGTGGCACAAATGGTTAAGTGCTCAGCTGCTAACTGAAAGGATAACAGTTTAAATCTACCCAAAGACACGTTGGAAGAAAGACCTGGTGACCTAGTCCTGAAAGATCATAGCCATTAAAAACCCCATGGGGCACATTTCTACTCTGACACATATGGGGTTGCTGTGAGTCAGAATCAATTCAACAGCACCTGGTTTGGTTTTTTGGTTATCCAGTATATAAAAAAAAAAATACTCGTTGCCTTCATAGAGGGTTAATTTCGAACATGCTTAGCTTGAGAAGTGTCTTTGATATCCAAATGAAGATGTTAAGAGGCTGGTTGACTATGTGATACTGAATTTGGGGGGACAAATCGGGGCTAGAGATACACATTTGGGGGTTACCAGTGGGTGCTGTGCCAAGCACTTGATAGAAATTCTTTTTTTCTTATTGTACTTCAGGTGGAGGCTTACAGAACAAATAGTTTCTCATGAAACGGTAGTACACATATTGTTTTATGACATTGGTTAACAACCCCACAACATGTCAACCCTCTAACTTCTCAACCTTTTTTTTTGGGGGGGGAAGATACACATAGCCAAAGATACACCATTTCAAAAGTTTCTACATGCACTGTTCAGTGACATTGACTACCCTCTTCCAATTGTGCTGTTAGTCTCACTTCAGATGAAGGCTTACAGAACAAAACAGTTTCTCATTTAACCATTACTACAAATGTTGCCCTATGACAATGGTTAACAATCTCACAACACATCAACAATATCCTTACTCAACCTTGGGTTCCCTATCACCAGCTTCCTTGTCCCCTTCTGCCTTCTGGCCCTTGTCACTGGACTCCTGTACCTCGTTAGTCTCATTTGGTTTTACAGGGCTGTCCACTCCCAGGCTGAACGGTGAACCTCAGAGACAACTTCACCACTGAGCTAAAAGGGTGTCTGGGGGCCATATTCTCGAGGTTTCTCCAGTCTCCTTTAGGCCAGTAAATCTGGTCTTACTTTTATGAGTTAGAATTATGTTCTACATCCTTCTCCGGCTCTGTCCAGAACCCTCTGTTGTGATCCTGGTCAGAGCAGTCAGTGGTGGTAGCCGGGCACCATCTAGCTGTACTGGACTCAGTCCGGTGGAGGCTTTGGTAGCTGTGGACAATTAGTCCTTTGGACTAATCTTTTCCTTGTATCCTGTTCTCTTCATTCTTCCTTCCTCCTGAAGGGATGAGACCAGTGGAGTATATTAGATAGCAGCTCACAGGCTTTTAAGACCCCAGACACTACTCACCAAGGTAGAATGTAGCGCATTGTCTTTATAAGCTGTGACATGCCCATTGAGCTAGATGTTCCCCAAGACCATGGTCCCCAGAGCCCTCCGCCCAGCAATTCAGTCCCTCAGGGAGTTTGGATGTGTCTATGGGGCTTCCATGACCTTTCCTTATACAGGTTGTGCTAGTTTCCCCTGTATTGTGTACCGTCTCACCCTTCACCCAAGATACCACTTATCTACTGCCTATTTAGTATTCCCCCCCCCCCATCCCTGGTAACCAACAAAGATTGTTACATTTTGTGTGTGAACTTTTTCATGGGTTTTTACAATAGAGGTCTCATACAATATTTGTCCTTTTGTGATTGACTTATTTCACTCAGCATAACGCCCTCCAGTTTCATCCATGTTATGAGATGGTTCACAGATTCATTGTTGTTCTTTCTCGTTGCATAGTACTCCATTGTGTGTATGTACCATAGTTTGTTTATCCATTCATCTGTTGATGGGCATCTAGGCTGTTTCCATCATTTTGCTATTGTGAACAATGCTGCCATGAACATAGGTGTGCATATGTCTATTGGAGTGACGACTCTTATTTCTCTAGGATATATTGCTAGGAGTGGGATTGCTGGATCGAATGGTATGTCTATTTCTAGCTTTCTGAGGAAGCGCCATATCATTTTCCAAAATGGTTGTATCATTTTGCATTCCCACCAGCAGTGCATAAGAGTTCCGATCTCCTCGCAGCCCCTCCAACACTTGTTATTTCCAGTGTTTTTGATTCGTGCCAGTAATTCTGGGGTGAGATGGTATCTCATTGTGGTTTTAATGTGCATTTCTCTAATGGCTAGTGATGGCAAGCATTTCCTCATGTGTCTGTTGGCCACTTGAATGTCTTTTTTGGTGAAGTGTCTGTTCATTTCCTTTGTCCATTTTTAAATAGGATTAGTTGTCTTTTTGTTGTAAAGGTGTTGGATTTTCTTATAGATTATAGAGATTAGACCTTTGTCTGACTTGTACTGTCCAAAAATTATTTCCCAGTCTGTAGGTTCTCTTTTAACTCTTTTGGTGAAGTCTTTTGAAGAGCATAGGTGTTTGATTTTTAGAAGATCCCAACTATCTAGCTTATCTGTTGGGGTTTGTGCGTTGATGGTTATGGTTTGTATCCTGTTAATGCCATGTATTAAAGCTTGAAGTGTTGGTCCTATTTTTTCTTCTATGAACTTTATACTTTTAGGCTTTATATTCAGGTCTTTGATCCATTTTGAAGTAGTTTTTGTATATGGTGTGAGGTATGGGTCCTGTTTCATTTTTTGCAGATGGATATTCAGTTTTGCCAGCACCATTTGTTAAAAAGACTGTCTTTTCCCCATTTGATGGACTTTGGGCCCTTGTCGAAGATCAGGTGACTGTAGGTGGATGGCTTTACATCTGGGTTCTCAATTCTGTTCCATTGGTCAATGTATCTGTTGTACCAGTACCAGGCTGTTCTGATTACTGTAGCTGTATAGTAGGTTATGAAGTCAGGTAGTGTGAGTCCTCCAACTTTATTCTTCTTCTTCAGTAGTGCTTTACTTATTCGGGGCTTCTTCCCTTTCTGTATAAAGTGAATGATTAGTTTTTCCATCTCTTTGAAGAATGTTGTTGGTATTTGGATCGGGATTGCATTGTATTTGTAAATTGCTTTGGGTAGAATTGTCATTTTCACAATGTTGAGTCTGCCTATCCATGAGCATGGTATCTTTTTCCATTTATGTAGATCCCTTTGGGTTTCATGCAGTAGTGTTTTATAGTTTTCTTTGTATAGGTCTTTTACATCCCTGGTCAGATTTATTCTGCAGTATTTTATCTTTTTAGGGGCTATTAAAAATGGGATTGTTTTCCTGATCTCCTTTTCATCGTTCCCCTTACTGGTGTATAGGAATCCAACTTATTTTTGAATGTTTATCTTATATCCTGCTACTCTGCTGGATCTTTCTATTAGTTCCAGTAGATTTCTAGTGGAGTTTTTAGGGTTTTCTATGTATAGTATCATATCATCTGCAAACAGGAACAGTTTAACTTCTTCATTACCAATTTGGATGCCCTTTATTTCTTTTTCTTGCCTTATTGCTCTAGCTAGAACTTCCAGCACAATGTTAAATAGGAGTGGTGATAAAGGGCATCCTTGTCTTGTTCCTGTTCTCGAGGGGAATTTTTTCAGCCTCTCTCCATTAAGAATGATGTTGGCCGTTGGTTTGCATAGATGCCCTTTATTATGTTGAGAAATTTCCCTTCTATACCTATTTGATTGAGAGTTTTTATCAGGAATGGGTGTTGGACTTTGTCAAATGCCTTTTCTGCATCAATTGAGATGATCATGTGATTTTTTTCTTTCCTTTTATTTATGTGGTGGATTATGTTGATTGATTTTCTAATGTTGAAGCATCCTTGCATACCTGGTATGAATCCTACTTGGTCGTGGTGTATGATTTTTTTTGATATTATGCTGAATTCTATTGGATAGAATTTTGTTGAGAATTTTTGCATCTATATTCATGAGAGATATTGGTCTGTAATTTTCTTTTTTTGTGACATCTTTGCCTGGTTTTGCTATCAGCGTTATGGTGGCTTCATAGAATGAATTTGGAAGTGTTGCTTCCTCTTCTATGCTTTGAAATAGCTTGAGTGGTACTCGTACAAGCTCTTCTGTAAATGTTTTGTAGAATTCTCCAGCGAAGCCATCTGGGCCAGGGCCTTTTTTGGTTGGGAGTTTTTGTATTACCTTTTCAATCTCTTCTCTTGTTATGGGTCTGGTCAGATTTTCAACGTCACTTTGTTTTGGTTTGGGTAGGTAGTGTGTTTCTAGAAATTTATCCATTTCCTCTAGGTTTTCAAATTTATTGGAGTATAGTTTTTCATAATATTCTGTTATAATCCTTTTTATTTCAGTTGGGTCTGTAGTAATGTCCCCCATTTCATTTCTTATTTGGGTTATTTGTGTCCTCTCTGTTTTTCTTTTGTCAATCTGGCCAGTGGTTTGTCGATTTTGTTGTTTCTTTCAAACAACAAACTTTTGGTTTTGTTGATTCTTTCTATTGTATTTCTGTTCTCTATTTCATTTATTTCTGCTCTGATCTTTACTATTTCCTTTCTGCCTATGCTTGTGGGCTTTTTTTTTCTGTTCTCTTTCTATTTGTTTGAGTTCTGTAGTTAATGTTTTGATTTTGTCCTTTTTTTCTCTTTTGATATGTGCATCTATTGCTATAAATTGTTGTCTGAGGACTGCCTTTGCTGTGTCCCAAAGATTTTGGTATGATGTGTTTTCATTCTCATTTGATTCTAGGAATTTTTTGATTCCATCTCTGATTTCTTCTATTACCCAGTGCTGTGTAAGCAGGGTATTATTCAGTTTCCATGTAGTTGATTTTTTTCCCTTGCTCTTTCTATTGTTAATTTCTACCTTGATGGCATTGTGGTCAGAGAAGATACTTTGAATTATCTCAACGTTTTGGATTTTGTTGAGGATTGCTCTGTGGCCTAAGATGTGGTCTATTCTGGAAAACGTTCCATGTGCCTTGGAAAAGAATGTGTACTTTGCAGCCATTGGATGGAGTGTTCTATATATGTCTATGAGGTCAATTTGGCTGATTTTGCCCTTTAGGTCTTCTGTATCTTTGCTGAGTTTCTTCTTAGTTGTTCTGTCCTTACTGAGGGTGGTGTGTTGAAGTCTCCTACTATTAGTTTGGAACTGTCAATTTCTCTTTTCAGTGTTGTTAGAGTTTGTTTTATGTATTTTGGAGCCCTGTCATTGGGTTCGTAGATGTTTATTATGGTTATGTCTTCATGATGGATCGTCCCCTTAATCTTTATATAGTGTTCTTCTTTGTCTGTTATGGTAGATTTTGTTTTAAAGTCTATTTTATCTGAGATTAGAATTTCCACTACTTCTCTTTTTTTGGTCGTTGTTAGCTTGATATATCTTTTTCCAACCTTTGACTTTTAATAAATTCACATCTTTGTTTCTAAGGTATGTCTCTTGTAGACAGCATATTGATGGATCCTGTTTTCTTATCCATTCTGTCACTCTCCGTCTCTTTATGGGTGCATTGAGTCCGTTTACATTCAGTGTAATTATTGGTAGATGTGGGTTTGTTGTCATTTTGTAGTGCTTTTTTGTGGTGCTGACGTTTTCTTTGTTCTTCTTACTCTGTTTTGCTGAGTTACTTTTGTTTGTGGATTGTTTTTTCATTTCTTTTGTTTTTGTAGGTTTTGTTTTGCTGAGACTTTAGGTTTTTCCTCTTTTTTTTAATGAGTATGTTTGTTATCTTTCTGTGTGGTTACCATAAATTTTACCCTTATCTTTCTAAGTTTGAAACAGTCTACCGTAATTTGGTATCATCTTGCCTTCCTCTTCATTAGAAGGTTCTATACCTATGCCGTTTATTCCCTCTTTTATCGTTTCGATGTTGTTGTCATTTATTGATTAACTGCTCTGATCCCCTGTTGTATTTCTTTTGGTTTTGGATAGTCCTCAAGAGTTCATTGCCTAGATTGGTATCTGGCTCATACGATCCTGCGTCCTAGGTTCTGCCTGTCAGCTGAAGCTGTTTGTCCTCCAAGAACTCCCTTTAATAATTCTTGTAAGTTTGGTTTGACTTTTACATATTCCCTTAATTTCTGTTTATCTGGAAATGACCTAATTTCACCATCAGATTTGAACGAGAGTTTTGCAGGATATATTATTCTTGGCTGGCAATTTTTTTCTTTCAAGGTTTTATAGATGTCATCCCATTGCCTTCTTGCCTGCATGGTTTCTACCGAATAATCTGAGCTTAGTCTTACTGTTTCTCCTCTGTATGTGACTTCTTGTTTTTCATGAGCTGCTCTCAGGATTCTTTGTCTTTGGTTTTGGCGAGTGTGAATATGATATGCCTTCATGATTTTCTTTTGGGGTCTCTTCTATATGGGGTTTGTTGAGCTTCTTGGATGGCCAGCTTTTCATGTTTCATGATATTGGGGAAGCTTTCTGTCAGCAGTTCCTCAATGATCCTCTCTGTGTTTTCTCCCCCTGTTCTGGAATTCCAAACACTCGAAGATTTTTGCTTTTAATTGTGTCCCACATAACTCTCAGGGTCTCTTCATTTTTCTTTGTTCTTTTTTCTGAGTTTTCCTCAAATAAAGTTGTATCCAAGTGTTTGTCTTCAGTTCCAATGATCCTGTCTTCCACCATTTCAAATCTGCTTCTCAACCCTTCTATGACATTATCCGTTTCTGAAATCTTGTTGTTTATCTTTTGGATTTCTAATTGCTGTCTTTGTATAATTTCTAGTTGTGAATTTATTTTGGCATTTTGTTCCTGCATCATCTTTATGAATTCTTCCAATTTTTTGTCTGTGTTTTCCATGAATTTGTCTATTTTTTCCTCATGTTTGTCAGCTTTTTGCCTCAGTTCTTGGAGAATTCTGAGTATTAGAGATTTGAATTCCCTATCAGGTAGTTCTAGTGCATTTTCTTCCAGAGGAGAGTCATCTGGTGTTTTATTTTGGACGCCTACTGGAACCATCCTGTCCTGTTTTTGTAAATGTTCTGTTATTGTCTGATGTCTTCGGGGCATTTAGTAGTTATTTTTCTCATTTATTGATTGTAGATTTGTTTGTTTCGTCCCTTTATTAAAAAAAAAATTGGACTATGTCTGAGTAGGCAGACTGTGTGTTCTTTGTTGTTTGCTCATCTTTGGTCACAATACTTTTTGCCTCCTTCTTCAACTGGCAGGGTCAGTCATTCAGATATGGTACGGCTGAGCAAGTCTAGCTGAAGAGATGTTACTGGGATGGGTTGTTTGTGGCACTTAGTACAGGCACCAGTGCAGAGCAGGTTCCAGTAGGCCTTGCCTGTGCTGCCTGGTGGTGTGATGTCAAGCGCATGGTGCAGGTAGGCAGGATGCAGCAGGGAGATTGTTATGTGTGGAGCTAAGGTGGATATGGGAGAGAGGAACAGGAGCCAAAAACATACAAACAAACAAAAAAGAATGCTAGGGGAGCTTGCCATTGGAGTGGAGAGATCAGAGAGTATGAAATGGAGAAAAACAGAAAGCGGAGGCAGAAGAAAAGAAAAGAAAGAATAAATAAGAATGAGAAAGGTTAAAGAAATGCAAAGTTCCCAGGGATCCCACGGTGCAGTTATGAGATCTGGGGAAGTCGCTCTCAGGTGTTGCAGTACCGCCTGGCTAGAAGGCGTAGAGGTATACAACACCAGGTATTCTGGGAACAGAAAGAGAAGGAAGATATAGAGAGACGAGAAACTGAGTAATGAAGAAAGACAAAAAGGGCAAAAGAGGAAAAAGAAAACAAAACAAAGTCAAAAGAACAAAACAAGAAAGCCCCCAAAGAAACAGAAAAGAAAAAAAAAAAAAAAACAATGTAAAAAGAAATGCCCTCAGGGATCCCTCTGCACATCTGTGGAAGCCGAAGGGGTGTCTCCATGCCACGTAGCTCAGCCTGGCCTGAAAGGGCTCCCAACTCAAGAAAAGGAAAATAAAACAAACAAACTATTCAAAACAAACAAACGAACAAAAGCCCCGGGATCCCAGCAGCACGGCACCCCAAACCGGGAAGTAGCTCCACACTCAAATGGAGCTCCACAACCCCTCAGGTAGAAGCAAAGATCGCACACGGAGCCAGGTACTTGAGCGAAGGGATGGGGAGGTGGCGAGAAGCAAGTAAGAAGTCAAAAGAAGCAGAAAAAAAAAAAAAAAAAAAACGATGCTAGCAGCCAACAAATGGCACTCAGAGAGCCAGCTTGTGCGGGCTGGTGTTTCTGGACAAGAGACTGTGTCCGTGGGAAGCAGAGGGGGCCGAGTGTGGGTGAAGAAGGGTAGGGAGTGGAAAAACGTGTATCACAAATTACCGGAGCTCTGCAGCCCCTCAGGAAGAAGCAAAGATGGCGCATGGAGTGAGGTACTTGAGCTAAAGGAGGGGGAGGTGGGGAGAGGCAAGGAAGAAATAAAATGAAGCGGAAAAAAAGCAACACCAGCTGCCAACAAATGGCACTCAGACAGCCACCCATTCGGGTGTGTGGAATCCAAGCAGCCGCTGTTTCTCTGTCAAGAGACTGTGGCCACGGGAAGCAGAGGAGGCCGAGTGGGGGTGAAGAAGGGTGGGGAGTGGGAAAGCATATATCGCCAATTACCAGTTGTTTTGTCTCCCGCTGGAAGCTCCGTGAGGCTGCTTTCTCTTACCCCCTGTTTGCTGGTCTCTGATAGGAGTCCGAGATGGCGGATCGGCACTGCGTTAGCTGGTAGTGGACCTCTGCATGAATCTCTCCTCACTCTCCGTTCTCTGTCAGTTTTCTCACTCCAGTTGGTGCTTGGCTGAGTTCTTTATCTCTTCATTTGATGTTTTAGGGTTTCAGGATTGTTGTATTCTCTGTTCGGCTTAGTTCTTCAGATCTTTGCTGTGGAGGGACGGCGTGGTGCTTCTGCCTAGAACGCCATTTTGCCAGAACCTTGATAGAAATTATTTTACTTAATTTTCACATTATATTTCCATTTACAAATGAGGAAATTGAGGCTTAGAGAAATGAAAGAATTCATCCAAGGAACCTGTCTCACAGCATGCCATACTGGAGATGATGGCACAAATTCTTGTCTCTGTTCCTCTCCAGGTGGGTGTTCAGACTGGTGGAGAAGAATCCTGGAAGGTCGTGGAAAGCCCTGGGTCAGGGCTTTCCAAGCCTCTTGCATGTGTTTCCTGTGGCTGCTGTAATAAATGACCACAGATCTAATGGCTTAAAGCAACACACCTTTTACAGTTCTGGAGGCCAAAAGTCCACAATCAGCTTCACTGGGTGTCTTAGTTATAGATAGAATTATGTCCCCCCCAAAATGTGTGTATCAACTTGGCTGGGTCATGATTCTCAGTATTGTATGATTGTGTACCATTTTGTAATCTGATGTAATTTCCTTGTGTTGTAAACTCCATCACTATGATGTAATAAAATGGATTAGTGGCAATTATACTGATGAGGTCTACAAGATTAGATAGTGTCTTAAGCCACTCTCTTTTGAGATATAAAAGAGAGAAGTGAGCAGAGACACATGGGAACCTCATACCACCAAGAAAGCAGTGCCGGGAGCAAAGCGTGCCCTTTGGACCTGAGGTTCTTGCACTGAGATGTTCCCAAACCAAGGGAAGACTGATGCATCACAAGGACATTCCTCTGGAGCCAACAGAGAGGGAAAGCCTTCCCCTGGAGCTGATGCCTTGAATTTGAACTTGTGGCCTACTGGACTATGAGAGAATAAACTTCTTTTTGTTAGAGCCATCCACTTGTGGTATTTCTGTTATAGCAGCACTAGATGACCAAGACAGTTACCTAGTGGTGCTGTAACAGAAATACCACAAGTGGGTAGCTTAAAGAACAGAAATTTATTTTTCACAGTTAAGGAAGCTAGAAGTCTAAATTCAGGGCATTGGCTCCAGAGAAAGTCTCACTTTCTCTCTATGGTTCCTGAAAGCAAGATCTCTTTCTGTTTCTGTGGCCCTGGCATTCTTCCATTCCTTGGCGATCTTCATGTGGCATGACATCTGTCTTCTCCCAGTTGTGTTTAACCCCTCCAAACAGCTAGCATCTTACCCACCTTGGGGGAGCTGGGGACAATGGGGTGCCCTCTCGCTTGACTTAACCATGGAAATATATCACTTTTGTTCTGATGTTGCTGTCCCAGTAATGCATCGGGCTCTATGTGAGGCAGCCTTCCCTCCCCAGCCCCAAACCACAAGTACAGAAAGGCTGCTCTGCTTTCACGTCCCCTCTCAGTTCCAGGGCTGAAGTGCTGCTTTCCCAGTCTCCTTGTTTCCTCCCCACAAACCCTTTGGCAGGAAGAGACTGGCTTGCGTCTTCTGTCTAGGCTGGACTTTCCCTACTCAAGCTTCTCCTATCGGGGGGTGGGGCATTTGTCCTCTCTATTTCCCTGGGGTTGCAAAGGTACCACGGTTGCAGGGAACATTATCCGTAGCAGGTGGTTGTTGTTAGTTGCCAATGAGTTGGCTCAGACTCACGGTGACCTTATGTATAACAGAATAAAATGTCACTGGGTCCTGAACAATCTTTATGATGGTTGATATGTTTGAGTCCATTGTTACAGCCATTGTGTCAATCCATCTCATTAAGAGTTTCCTTCATTTTCACTGACCCTCTACTTGGCCAACATGATGTCCTTTTCTAGCAATTGGTCTTTCCTGATGACGTATCCAAAGGAAGAGAGCTGAAGTCTTGTCATCCTCACTTCTGAGAAACATTCTAGTTGTATTTCTCGTTTTTCTGGCAGTCCGTTGTATATTCAATATTCTTTGCCAACATCCTTCTTCTGTCTTTCTTTTCATTGTCCAGCGTTCATATGCATGAGGTGATTGAAAAGACCATGGTTTGGATCAGACACACCTTAGCCCTCAAAATGACATCTTTGCTTTTTGACATTTTGAAAAGGTCTTTTACTATCAGACCAGCTTTGCAAGTATTACTCAAAGGAGTACTACAAACGGAAAGGCAAGAACATTAAGAAATAAGTACAAAGTGAACTTAACAAATATAGGTGGTATATTGATATCAATGGAGACACAGCAACAGAAATGGAGGAGGGAGGAGCATATTAGGAATAGATATATTGTGTTAAATTTGTATATGTTACTGTTGTTTACATGTTAAACGTTGTAATTGTAAGTTGTGTAATGTAACATAGATGGTAACCACTGAAAAATCACCAAGCAGAAATATTCAGGAGACAAGAAGGAAGATAACTAAAAGGCTTACCATAAGAAAGCACCCAAACACAAACGAAAACAGAAAAATCAGAATAAAAAAAAAAACAAAGACAATACGAAACACTCAAAAAGCATATAGCAAAATGAGTGAGGTAGACATGTCGTTTCCAGTAATAACCTTACATGTAAATGGTCTAAATGCCCCACACAAAAGGCAAACAATGGCAGAATGGATTGAAAAAACATGATCCATCATTTTGCTGTCTACAAGAAACACACCTTAGACACAAGGACACAAATAGACTAAACTAAAAGGATGGAGAAAAACACTTCAGGCAGCCAGTAAACAAAAAAGATCAGGGGTGGCCATACTGATATCAGATAAAATAGACTTTAAATCAAAATCTGTTACAAGAGATAAAGAAGGGCATTACATAATAATAAAAGGATCAATCCAGCAAGAAGATATAACAATTATAAATATATATGCACCTAACAGCAATGTATCCAAATACAATGAAACAAATACCGACTAATATGAAAGGAGAAATAGACAACTCCACAATAATAGTAGGGGACTTCAACACACTACTTTCAACTATAGACAGAACATATAAAAAGATCACTAAGGACATTGAGAACTTAAAACCATAAGCCAACTGGACCTAATGGACATTGTCTTAGTCATCTAGCGCTGCTCTAACAGGAATACCACAAGTGGATGGCTTTAACAAAGAGAAACTTATTGTCTTCACAGTCCAGTAGGCTACAAGTCCAAATTCAGGGCATCAGCTCCAGGAAAAGGCTCTCTCTCTCTGTCGGCTCTGGAGAAAGGTTCTTGTGATGCATCAGTCTTTCCTTGGTCTGGGAATTGGTTGAGGGACCATGACTCTCTATTCTGGCGATTCGCATTAGACTGCTGTTCATCTGACCTAGAATTCATCCGTTTGTATAGATCAAGTAAATATTTAGTAGATATCCTATCTATTTTCTCCCTAGGGACACCATGAGTAAGTAGCCAACGCCATAAGTCCATACGAGTCAGACTATTCTGATTACTGCTTTGACTCCTCTGTCCATTACTGTAACCACGCCCACCTTGTCTTCGTCAATTGAGTGCAGCCACTTGGCCCCTACTACCACGGTGTCCAATCAGCCCCATTGTAGTTAAGTGTCTTAATTCAGTTAGGGCAGTTCCCACTGTCAAATCTGACTTACATAAAATAGCAAGCACAGCAGTCTTCAAGGATGCTGGAGCTCCCTTCACAAATTTGTTCCTCACAGTTGTGGTAAAAGGTGTGTCCTCTGGACACTCCATGTGTGGGTCTGTGGGTCTAACTTGATAAATCCATTCTAACATGCTAATTTCTCTAAGCCTTTGGATACCTCCTTCTACAGCATACCAAGGCAGGTCTGGTACTTCAACTTGATTTAGTGTCGGCTACCTTGTAATCCATGCTTCAGCAACCCAACTAAAGGAACTATTAGATCCTTTCCTAAGTTCTCTGGCTGAAAGATTGAATGAACAATCTGTGCTTAGTGGACCATATCAGACTGATCCATCTTTATGTTCCTTGCACCATTATCCCACACCCTTAATAGCCATTCCCACACATATTTCCCAGGTTTCTGTTTGTACATATTAGAAAACTCAAGTAGTTCTTTTGGAGTGTAGCGTACCTCCTCCTGGGTCACACTTTGTACTTCACCTTTTGGGGCTCACTGGGACTTAAGCCTAGTTATAGGTCTAGAAGCCAGAATTGGTAGTGTGGAATTGTTTTGAGAACATTCAGCATTATCTTGTAAAGCATCTGCCTCAAGCGTTGCTCCAGGCAATGTCTCAGGCAAGTGCTCTTTAGAGGCAGCTGGGCTACGGCTAATCTCATTAGACGGGAGTGGCGAGGCTAATGGTTTTTCTGGGCAGGGTGGTTTAGCAGAGAAACATGAAGTAATCTCTTCAGATGGGACTGATTCTGCTGGCAGGAGTGATTCAATGGAATTTACAGGCTCAGTGTCCCCAGCTTCCTGATTATTTGCCCATATGTCCCCATCCCAAGTCTCAGGATCCCATCTCTTCCCAGTCAATGCCCTTACCTTAACTTCAGACACCTCTCAAGGTTTGCAATTGAGCTGGTGTTGTAATTCAGCCACTCTTGCAATAAGATTCTGGGTTTGGTTTCCAGCAATTTCAGCTCTGTTACTACAAGAAATAAGGCTTTCTTTCAAAGCACAAGTGGAAGCCTTGAGGTCAGGTATGCGGCACTTGAGCCTTGACTCTGAAGCCCTGAGTGCATCTCTTTCCTTCACCAGTTTGTCTAGCAAAAGTAGGACAAACCAACCAGCTTCCTTATACTCCTCATTCTGACAAAGCTGTAGAAAGATATCACACATGTGTTCACCCCGAGCCTCAGCTTTCACCAGTACCTGATCTACCGGTGGTGATATTTTGCATATTCGTATCGCCACCTCGCTCCATGGATTAGCAGTGACCTCTTGACTGCTGGAAGCAGAGCCATCAATGTCTTTAAGACCAACCAGACTTGAGAACCAATTTAGAAAACTCATCCTTACAATTTTGTTTCCCTAGAGCCACTCTCAGTACCAAAATATCTTAGGTTGGGTTCTCTAGAGAAGCAAAACCAGTAAAGTGTATACATATATATATATATATATATATATATAGAGAGAGAGAGAGAGAGAGAGAGAGAGAGAGAGATTTATATCAAGGAAACAGCTCATGCAATTATAAAAGCTAGAATGTCCCAAGTCTGTGGATCAGGGTAGAGGCCTCTCCTAATTCACACAGCTGCAGAAGCTGGCAATCCCAAGATCAGCAGGTATGAGAGCAGAGCTCCTGCTCACAGGCTGTGCAGATCGACAAATCCCAAGTTTGGCAGATAAGCTGACAGCTCAAGTCCCAAGAACTGCAGATGAGGCGACAGGACGTAGCTGCAGGATCCAGAGAGAGCAAAAATCTAGAACATCTGCTTATATTCAGATGTGGGTCACACCCCTAAGGAGACTCCCTTTCATCTGATTTGCTACTCACAGTATATTCAATCATGGGAGTGATTACATTAAAACACTGAGAATCGTGGCCCAGCCAAGATGACACACAATCTTAACCATCACAGATATATATAACACTCTACCCAACATCAGAACAATGCACATTTTCCTCCAGTACATGTACGTCATTTTCCAGAATAGACCATATTCTAGGACACAAAACAAGATTCAACAAATTTGAAAAGATTGAAATCATACAAAGTGTCTTTTCTGGCCATAATGGTATGAAGCTAGAAATCAACAACAGGATAAATAAAGAAAAAAGAATAAATACACAGAAACTAAATAATACACTACTAAAAAACTATTGGGTCATAGAAGAAATCAAAAGTGAAATTTAAAATTTTCTAGAGTCAAATGAAAATGAAAACACAACACATAAAAACCTTTGGGACATAGCAAAAGCAGTACTCAAACACAACATATAAAAACCTTTGGGACATAGCAAAAGCAGTATTCAGGGGGAAATCTATAGCAATAAATGCCTATGTTAAAAAAGAAGAAAGACCCAAAATTATTAACTTAAATTGACAGCTTGAACAAACAGAAAAGAAAGAGCAAAAGAAGCCAAAATCTACCAGAAAAAAGAAATGATAAAAATCAAGAGAGAAATGAGCAAAATTGAAAATAAAAAAAAAGATTGAAAAAATTAACAAAACCAGAAGCTGGTTCTTTGAAAGGATCTATAAAATAGACAAACCACTGGCTAGACTGACAAAAGAAAAAAACCAGAAGAGCAAATTACCAAATTAAGAAATGAAATTGGTGACATTACAACTGAAAAAAAAGAGACAAAGAAGATCATAAGTGAAAACTATGAAAAATTGTACTCCTACAAATTTGAAAACCTAGATGAAACGGACAAATTCCTAGAAACACATTACCTACCCAAACTAACACAAACAGAGGTAGAAAATTTAAGTAGATCCATTACAAAAGAAGAGATAGAAGATGTCTTAGGCTGGGTTCTCTAGAGAAACAAAACTAGTAAAGTGTATAAATATATATAGAGAGAGATTTATATCAAGGGAATGACTCACACAGTTGTAGAGGCTGATACATCCCAAGTCCATGGGTCAGGATGGATGCTTCCCCCTAGTCACATACCACAGGGGATGGTGGATTCAAGATTGGCAGGTCAGCTAGCAGGGCTCTTGCTCACAGGCTGCGAAGACCGATGAATCCCAAGATCAGCAGGCAAGATGGCAGGTAAGCTGCTAGCTCAAGTCCCAAAGACCGGAGGTCAGACAAACAGGAGCCAGCTGCAGAATCCAGAGTGAGCAAAAACCCACAAGACCTTCCAGAAAGTCCACTTATATTTGATGCCGCCCACACCCCCCAAAAAATTCCCTTTCAACTGATTGGCTACACACAGCAGATCCCATCATGGAGGTGATCACATTATATCAAATCTTATCATGGGAGTGATTGCATCAGCATACAACTGCCAAACTACATCCTAACTGCCAAATCACTGAGAATCATGGCTTAGCCAAGTTGCCACACAACCTTAACAATCACAGTCCACAGGTGTTGACTTGGCACTTGAACACATCTCCTTAAACCATACATAATCTCTGAATAAAGACAATCATAAAGTCATACTTGAACCTAACATGATACAATGAACACATATACAATTGAACATGCACTAGCCCTGTTTACATCTTATATTTTACAAGTGAAGAAAACAAAAATATTTGATGCACACAAACAAGCCCATGAATTAGTGTACAATTTCACATCTGGCATTTCTTTTTCCAAGGAAAGTGAACAACTAGGTGTGCTATTTGAGGTTCTGCCCTTCCGGAGGATTTCCTGTCACCTCTGTCCTTCAAGGAGGTCCCAGGAAGGGGCTGTAGTGCTGCCCCTGTCCACTCTTGAGTGGTGCCTGCATATTGCACAGAACCATCTGTAAAACAAGGCACTAATTTTCTTTCTCAGTTACCTGATCATAAGGAACTCTCCATGAGGCCAAGGTGCAGACTGGGAGATGGAAGGTAATGTGACAGGAGTGGAGATCATGGACATTTGAGCCACTTCCTTATGCAACTCACTTGTGCCTTCAGGTCCTGCTCGGGCCCAATCTAGTATAAACCACTTCCATTTAATGATGGAGTGTTGCTGTGCTCGTCCAACATTATGGCTCTGAGGGACAGACAACACCCAGTTCATGATGGGCAGCGTTACAGACTGAATTGTGTCCCCCCAAAATATGTGTCAACTTGGTTAGGCCATGATTCTCAGTACTGTGTGGCTGTCTTCCATTTCATGATAGATGTAATTTTTCTGTGTGTTGTAAATCTTAACCTCTGCCTGTGGTTAATGAGGCAAGATTGTGTTATATTAAAGAGGATTAGGGTGGGATGTAACACCCTTACTCAGGTCACATCCCTGATCCAATGTAAAGGGAGTTTCCTTGGGGCGAGGCCTGTATCATGTTTTATTTTACAAGAGATAGAAGGAAAGAGAAGAGAGCAGAGAGTTGGGGACCTCATACTACCAAGAAAGCAGCACCGGGAGCAGATCACATCCTTTGGACCTGAGGTTCCTGTGCTGAGAAGCTCCTAGTCCAGGGGAAGATTAGTGAGAAGGACCTACCTCCAGAGTTGACAGAAAGAGAAAGTCTTCCCCTGGAGCTGATGCCCTGAATTTGGACTTCTAGCCTCCTAGACTGTGAGAGAATAAATTTCTCTTTGTTAAAGCCATCCATCTATGGTATTTCTGTATTAGCAGTACTAGATAACTAAGACAGGAAGCTCAGGCTGCAAGGTGACTTGGTGGCCCATGGTTAAGCATTCAGTCTCTACTAAGGCCCAGTAAAAGCTGAAAGATTTTTCCCAAAAGAAGACTAGTTATCTGCAGAGGATGGCAGGGCTTTGCTCCACAGTCCTAAGGGTCTGTGCTTTGATTCACCAATAGGGGCCTTCCAAAGACTCCAAACAGCATCTCTATCTTCCACTGACTCTTCAAGCACAATTAGATCAGTCAGATCATATGGCCCAAGTGGCAGAGCCACTTGCACTGCAGTCTGAACCTGTTGCAGAGACATCTCTAGTGCTGGGCCACACTCAAAACTAACAGCTTTTTGAATCACTTGATAAATAGGCCAGAGTAGTACACCCAAATGAGGAATATGTTGCCCCCAACATCCAAAGAGGCCCACTAGGCATTGTGTCTCCTTTTTTAGTTGTGAGAGGAGCCAGATACAATAACTTATCCTTCACTTTAGAAGGAACATCTCAACATACCCCACATCACTGGACCCCCAGAAATTTCACTGAGGTGGAAGGCAGCTAAATTTTTGTGGGGTTAATTTCCCATCATCTAGCAAGCAAATGTTTCACCAATAAGTTCAGAGTCATTGACAGTTCTTTCATACTAGGTCCAGTCAACGTAATATCATTAATGTAATGGACCAGTGTGACGTCTTGTGGAAGGGAAATGCGATCAAGTTCCCTGCAGACTAAATTATGACACCAGGCTGGAGAGTTGATATAGCTTTGAGGTAGGACAGTGAAGGTGTATTGCTGGCCTTGCCAGCTGAAGGCAAACTGCTTCCAGTGGTCCTTCAAAACAGGTATGGAGAAAAAGGCATTAGCCAGATCTATAGCTGCATACCAGGTACTAGGAAATGTATTAATTTGCTCAAGCAATGAATCCACATGTGGAACAGCAGCTGCAATTGGAGTCACCACCTGGTTAAGTTTTTGATAAACCACTGTCATTCTCCAAGATCTATCAGGTTTTGCACAGGCCAAATAGGCAAGTTGAATGGGGATGTAGTGGGAATCACTACCCCTGCATCCTTCAAATCCTTGATGGTGGCGGTAATCTCTGCAATCCCTGTAGGAATGTGGTATTGCTTTTGGTTTACTATTTTCCTACATAGGGGCAGTTCTAATGACTTCCACTTGGCTTTTCCTACCATAATAGCCCTTAGTCCACTTGTCAGGGATCCAATGTGGGGGTTCTGCCAGTTGCTGAGTATTTCTATTCCAATTATGCATTCTGGAACTGGAGAAATCAATACAGGATGGGTTCAGAAACCCACTGGATCTACTGTGAAACGGACATGAGCTAAGACTCCATTAATAACCTGCTCCATATGCCTCTACTCTGACTGGTGGGCTGCAGTGGCACTTTGCGTCTCCTGGATTTAGTATCAGTTCAGAACCAGTATCCAGTAACCCCTGAAAACTCTGATTATTTCCTTTCCCCAGGGAACAGTCACTCTAGTAAAAGGCCATAGATTCCTTTGGGGAAGGCCAGGAGAAAGATTAACAGTATAAGTTTTTGGCCTCCCCTACATGTAAGGAGTTGTGGGTCTGTAAACTCACTCAAGTCTGGGAATTGATTGAGGAGCCATGTCTCTCTGTTTTGGTGATTTGAGTCAGATGCTGTTCACTTGAACTAGAATGCTTCTGCTTGTTCAGATCAAGTAAATATTTAGTTGGTTTCCTATTTATTTCACTCCTAGGGACACCACGACTAAGTAGTCAATGCCGTAAGTCCATACGAGTCAGACTATTCTGATTACTGCTTTGAGACTGCTGTTCATTGCATTAACCACGCCCACCTTGTCTTTGTCAGTTGAGTGCCGCCACTTGGCCTCTACCACCATGGGGTCCAATCAGTCCCACTGTATTTAGGTGTCTTAATTCAGTTAGGGCTGTTCCCACTGTCAAATCTGATTTACATAAGATAGCAATCACAGCAGTCTTCAAGGATGCTGGGGCTCCCTTCACAAATTTTTCCTCACCATTGTGGTAAAAGGTGTGCCCTCTGGGCACTCCATGTGTGGGTCTAACCTGATAAATCCACTCTAGCATGCCCATTTCCCTAAGCCTTTGGATACCTTCTTCTACAGTATACTAATGCAGGTCTGGTATTTCAACTTGATTTAGTGTAAGCCATCATGTAATCCATGCTTCAGCAACCCAACCAAATAAACTATTAGATCCTTTCCTAACCTTTAGAGCTGAAACACTGAATGAAGAATCTGTGCTTAGTGGGCCCATATCAATAAACTCAGACTGATTCATCTTTATGTTCCTTGCACCATTATCTCACACCCTTAATAGCCATTCCCACAAGTATTCCCCAGGTTTCTGTTTGTACATATTAGAAAAGTCAAGCAGTTCTTTTGGAAATTAGCATACCTCCTCATGGGTCACACTTTGTACTTCACCTTTTGGGACTCACTGGGACTTAAGTCAAGTTATAGGTCTAGAAGCAAAAATTGGTGGAGAAATGTTTTGAAAACATTCATCATTGTCTTGTAAGGCATCTGCCTCAGGGGATGTCCCAGGCAATGACTCAGACAAAGGCTCTTTAGACATAGCTGGGTAAATCTTATCGGATGGGGGTGGAGGGGCTAATGGTTTTACTGGGGCGGGTGGCTTAGCAGACAAACATGGACTAATCCCTTCAGATGGGAGTGAGAGGGCTGGTTCTGTTGGCAGGAACGATTCAATCAAATTTAGGGGCTCAGTGTCTCCAGCTTCCTGATTATCTGCCCATATGTCCCCATCCCAAGTTTCAGAATCCCATTTCTTCCCAGTCAATGCCCTGACTTTAACTTCAGACACCACTTGAGGTTGGGAATTGAGCTGGCATTGTAATTCACCCACTGTTACAATAAGACTCTGGGTTTGGTTTTCAGCAATATCAGCTCTGTTACTCCACGAAATAAGGCTATTTTTCAAGGCACAAGTGAAAACTTTGAGATCGTTTATGCAGCACTTGAAGCCAGGAGCTCATCTCTTTCTTTCACCACTTTGCCCAGTGAAAGTAGGACCAACCTACCAGCCTCGTTATACTTCTCATTATGATAAAATAGTAGAAAGGTATCAAACATGTGATCACCCAGAGCCTCGCCTTTCACCAGTACCTGATCTATTCGTGGTTATAGTTTGCATATTTCTATTGCCACTTCACACCATGGATTAGCTATGCCCTCTTTACTACTGGAAGCTGAGTCATCACCATCTTTAAGACAAGCCAGATTTGAGAACCAATTTAGAAAACTTATCCTTATGATTCTGTTTCTGTAGAACCACTCTCAGTACCAAATGTCTTAGGCTGGGTTCTCTATAGAAATAAAATCAGTTAAGTGTATAAATATATACAGAGAGAGATTTATATCAAGGAAATGACTCGCACAGTTGTAGAGGCTGGTAATTCCCAAGTCTGTGGGTCAGGATGGAGGCTTCTCATGATTCACATAGTCACAGGGGATGGTGAACTCAAGACTGGCCCGTCATACTGCAGGGCTTTTGCTAACAGGATGCTAAGTCTGACAAATCCCAAGATCGGCAGGCAAGATGGCAGGTAAGCTGCTAGCTCAAGTCCCAAGGACCGGAGGTCAGAAAAGCAGGAGTCAGTTGGAGGATACAGAGTGAGCAAGAGCCTGAGAGCCTTGCCAGAAAGTCCACTTATATTAGATGCAGGCCATACCCCCAAAGAAACTCCCTTTCAACTGATTGGTTACTCACAACAGATGCCATTATGATGGTGATCACATTATATCACATCTCATCATGGGAGTGATCACATCATCATATGACTGCCAAACTACACTATAACTGCCAAACCACTGAGAATCATGGCCTAGCCAAGTTGACACACAACCTTAACAATCACAGAAGATATCATCAAAAAACTGCCAACAACAACTGCAAAAAAGCCCAGGACCAGAAGACTACACTGGAAACTTCTACCAAACATTCAGAGAAAATTTGACACCAATCCTACTCAATGTCTTCAAAAATATAGAACAGGAAGGAACACGACCAAACTCCTCCTTTGAAGACAGCAAACCCTGATACCTAAACCAGGAAAATACATAGCAAAAAAAGAAAATTATAGACAAATATCTCTTACTAATATAGATGCAAAAAAATTCAACAAAATTCTGGCAAACAGTTCAGCAACATATCAAAAAAATCATATACCATGATCAAGTAGGGTTCATACCAGGATTACAAGGATGGTTCAACATTAGAAAGCCAATTAATGTAATCCACCACATAATAAAACAAAGGAAAAGAACCATATGATCGTATCAATTGATTCAGAAAAGGCATTCAGTAAAATTCAACACCCTTTCCTAATAAAAACTCTCAGCAAAATAGGAATAGAAGGGAAATTTCTGAACACAATTAAGTGCATATATGCAAAACCAACCAAAAGTCAACATTATATTCAATGGAGAAAGGCTGAGAGCCTTCCCTTTGAGATCAGGAACAAGACAAAGAAACTCATTATTATCACCACTCTTACTCAACATTGTACTGGAAGTCCTAAACACAGCAAAAAGACAAGAAAGAGAAATAAAACATATCCAAATCAGAAAGGAAGAAGTAAAAGTATCTCTGTTTGCAGATGACGTGATCCTGTACTTAGAAGACCGTAAAGATTCCCCCAAAAAACTGCTGAAACTAATGGAAGAATATAGCAATGCTGCAGGGTACAAGAATGTCTTAGTCATCTAGTGCAGATGTAACAGAGATACCACAACTGGATGGCTTTAACAAAGTGAAATGTATTCTCTCAGAGTCTAGTAGGCTACAAGTCCAAATTCAGGGCATCAGTTCCAGGGAAAGGCCTTCTGTCTCTATCGGTTCCAGAGGAAGGTCCTTGTGATGCATCAGTCTTCCCTTGGTCTGGGAGCATCTCAGCGCAGGAACCTCAGTTCCAAAGATGCACTCTGCTCCCGGCACTGCTTTCTTGGTGGTATGAAGTTCCCATGCGTCTCGGCTCACTTCTCTCTTTTGTATCTCAAAAGAGAGTGGCTTAAGACACTATCTAATCTTGTAGACCTCATCAGTATAACTGCCACTAATCCATCATAGTGATAGAGTTTACAACACAAGAAAATTACATCAGATTACAAAATGGTACACAATCATACAATACTGAGAATCATGACCCAGCCAAACTGATACATACATTTTTGGGGGGACATAATTCAATCCACGACAAAGATAAACACACAGAAATCAGTTGGGTTCCTCTACACTAACAAACACTACTCCAAAAAGTAATCAAGAAAACAATACCATTTACAATAACTGCAAAATCAATAAAATACCTAGAAATTAACCTAACCAGAGACACAAAACACTTATACAATTAAAATTATAAAACACTACTACAAAAAGATTAAAAGAGACCCACAAAAATGGAAAGACATCCCTGTGCTCATAGATTGGAAGACTTATAATAGTAAAAATGCCAATTCCACCTAAAGCAATCTACAGATTCAATCAATCCTGATACAAATCACTACAACATTCTTTACTGACATGGAAAAACTATTGACCAACTTCATACAGAAAGGAAACAAATCCCAAATAGCCAAAGCAATATTGAAGAAGAAAACAAAACAAAACAAAAAACAAAGCAGGAGGTCTCACACTCCCTGATATAAAAATATGCTATACAGCCACTGTCATCAAAACAACCTGGTATTGGTTCAATAGACACATAAACCAGTGGAATAGAATTGAGAACTCAGAATTAAACCCAGCCATCTATGGACAAATGACTTTCAACAAGGGGTCAAAATACATTCATTGGGGCATAAACAGCCTCTTTAATAAATGGTGCTGGCAAAGCTGGATATCCACCTGCAAAAAAATAAACAGGACCCATACGTCACACCATACACAAAATTTAACTCAAAATGGATCACAGACCTAAATGTTAAATCTAAAACCGTAAAATTCCTGGAAGACAACATGTTATGGATTGAATTGTGTCCCCCAAAAATGTGTATCACCTTGGCTAGACCATAATTCCCAGTATTGTGTGATTGTTCACCATTTTGTTATCTGATGTGATTTTCCTATGTGTTGTAAATCCTAATCTCTGACTGTGGTTAATGAGGCAAGATTAGGTTATGTTAAAGAGGATTAGGGTGGGATGCAACACCCTTACTCAGGTCACATCCCTGATCCAAAGTAAAGGGAGTTTCCTTGGGGAGAGGCCTGTATCATGTTTTATTTTACAAGAGATAGAAGGAAAGAGAAATGAGCAGAGAGATAGGGACCTCATGCCACCAAGAAAGAAGTGCTGGGAGCAGAGAGCATCCTTTGGACCTGGGGTCCCTCCGCTGGGAAGCTCCTAGACCAGGGAAAGATTGATGACAAAGACCTTCCCCCAGAACCAACAGAGAGAGAAAGCCTTCCCCTGGAGCTGGCGCCCTGAGTTTGGACTTGTAGCCTACTAGACTGTGAGAAAATAAACTCTTTTGTTAAAGCCATCCACTTATGGTATTTCTGTTATAGCAGCACTAGATAACTAAGACACAACATATGCGACCTAATCTTTTGTAAAAATAGCAAAGCAAACATTACAACAAATGCATGAATAGAATAAGACAAAATAGATAAACGGGACCTCACAAAAATTAAAAACTTATGCTCATCAAAATACTTTATTAAAAGAGCAAATAAAAATGTCTTTTGCAGCAGATTTGCCCAGTGCAATACATTGTTTGATTTCTTGACTGCTGCTTTCATGGACTCTCAGGAGAGAGTTAAAATCGCATCGGTTCAATATTCACAATATGCACCTGTTATACATTATCGCTAATCTTCACAAATCTGGGTCATTTTCATTTCATCAGAAAGTAACTGAGGCTCAGAGAGGATATGTACCCTGACAAAGCTCACTCAGCTGGTCTATGCTAGAACCTGGGCTTAGGCTTTGACCTTGCTGGTGCCAAAACCTGGGATCATTTTAAAAATTATAACACGATGCTTCCTATTTTTATGACTGGGCAGACCTCCAAGGTCTGAGAGTGCAGCCATCACATTCCCTCCACCCTCCCTCCTGACACCAACCACTATGAAGTGATTTCTTGTCCCACCAGGCAGGCAGCAGTGGCTGGGAGTGACGTCAGGTGCTCCTAGTCCCACCGTTGTTTGGCCATCAACACTGCCTGTAGTTATTGTCTGCTGAACCCAGAATCCAGGTAAGATGGTCTTGTGAATCCTGTTTTCTTTAAGGACATGAGGCTGTTTTTTTCCTTAGCAAACATCGCAGGATGTAGACAGGCAAGTGCTGGGCCTTTCAGAGCAGGCGCCTCACGAGGCAGCCAGGGACCTGTCAGGCACAGAACACTTCAGTAATTCCTGGGAAATCCTTAGACGTGGCAAATAGACTGCCTTTGGATAGACATTTTTTTTAAAAGATATAAACTTTTTTTTTCCTACTAAAAAGGTGATGAAAATCTTAAAACGGCTGAAAGAGGATTCCAAATCAGGGACAATAGCAGCTTTTCTAGGGTAAATTCATAGCCTACCAAACTGACTTCTCTGTAGGACCAGTGCTCAGCTGGACGATTTTTAATCAAGTACAAAAAGACGTACACAGTTACATTAGTCATACCTCAGAGACCTCCTTCCTCCCAAAGTTTCCCCTCGGTAATCTCCCCAGGGTCTTTTTGGCTTCCATTAGGAATAATTTCAGGGTGAATACTGACAGAAAGAGGAAGAGTGGGCTGTGATGATGTGGAAAAGAAAAAAAGGGGAAGGTTCTGGTGTGAAGTATTGTCCTGTTCTGGATCAGGATGGTGGCCACGTGGTATTCATTTTGTGAGCATTCATCACGATGAACACCTATGCCTTGTGCCGTTTCTATGTATATTTTAATTCAATAAAAAATGCTTTGCTTTTAAATAATGGCAAAAAGGAGGGATGTGTTGGCACAGGGGAATTTGGCCAGCCTGTAGCTGTGTTTGTTTGCACTGATGTGACGGTTCGTGTGTAGTAAGGGATTACTGTGCCACTCAGGAAGTAGGGCATTTTAATATACTCTCCTTTTACTTTTCACAGCTTTATTTCCATTTTTCTGATGAGAAAATTCAAAGTCATGTAGCTGGAAAGGAACGGTGCAGAATTAGACCTGGAGCTGAACTGTTCACCTTACAGGATGGTTGTGGATTCTGAGAAGATGCCTTTTTTTTTTTACTGTGGTGAAAATATACATAACAAGACATACATCAATTCAACAATTTCTACATGTATAATTTAGTGACATTGATTACTTCTTCAAGTTGTGTAACCATTCTCGCTATCCTTTTCCAAATTATCCCACTACCATCAACATAAAGTCAAGGCCCTCCCCCTTCCCACCTCACTCCCACCCCAGGTAACCACTAATAATCTTTGGTTTCTGTATATTTGCTTACTTCATATAAATGAGAGCATACAGTGTTTGTCTTTTGTGACTGATTTATTTCACACAGCATAATGTTTTCAAGGTTCATCCATGTTGTGGCATGCATCAGGACTTCATTTCTCTTTATGGTTGAGTAATATTCCCTTGTATATACGTACCACATTTCATTTTTCCATCCGTTCACGGGAATTTTTATTGTTTCTACCTTTTGAGTATTGTGAATAATGCTACAATGAACACTGGCATACAGGTTTCTGTTTGGGGTTCTGCTTTCAATTTTTCTGAATATATACATAGGATTGGAAACCCTGGTGGTGTATTGGTTAAGAACTACTGCTGTTAACCAGAAGGTCGGCAGTTCGAATCGGCCAGGCTCTTTTATGGAAACCCTATGGGGCAGTTCTACTCTGTCCTATAGGGTTGCTATGAGTCGGAATCCACTCCACCACAACGGGTTTGTTTTTCTGGGTTTTTTTTTTTTTTTATACATAGGATTGGGATTGCTGGCACATATGGTAATTTTATGTTCAACTTTTTGAGAAACCGCCAAATTGTTTTCCAGAGTGGCTGTATCATTTTACATTTCCACCAGCAATGGGGTTCCTATTTGAGAGGACACCTTTTAATGTAAATCACTATGTAAGTTATAAAGCATCGTTTATTTAAACCCAGCGAAAGCAGAGCGCTAGAAGACACTTTGTTTTCCCTAACTGAATTTCATTGCACCGAGGAAGTCAACTGTTGTGGGTTCCCTCCTTCCTCCGGCTCTGCTCCATCTCCATCGAGCTGAGCTGCAGCCTTCTCGCAAGCCTGACCACTGTCCTGGGGTGGGAGGTTCTAATTCGCTGGTCTCGTCACATTCCATTCTGAGTGTGAGCTGAATCCCTGCCTGGGCGGGACGAGAGTGTAACAGGCCCCTGCTTGGCAGCCTCCCCTGAAGCCACCGCGAGCCCCGCCTCTGCGCTCACCCTGTGCCCTCGGGAAAGTCACCCCTCCTCTCCTGCTACCCTCCCCTTGGGCAGCGTTCCCAGATTCCCTCTGCCCGGTTATCGCTTGCGGGGCGGCCAGGCACTGTCTGTGCACTCACCCGTCTTATCGTCGCGGGGTGCTGGGCACTGCTCTGTCTCATGGTGGGTGTGACGGATCCTGGATGTCACTTCTGCAAGGGCTGCCCGCCAAGCCACACCGCACCACGTCCTTCGACTATGGAACCGGTCTGCAGAGGGTGGCCTGTAACTAAACTTTTGAAGTTGCTGTCTAGCTTCCCAAATTGTCCACCAGAACTGTTTTTTGTTTTTTTGCACGTACGGTCTGAAATATGAAAAATTCTCTGTGACTGATGCTTGGCGGGGTTGAATTTTGTATATTGAGCTTCCTGAAAGCCTTTGAAGAAGGCCATTGCATCCAGGCAGGTCTGCTTTTTTTTTTTTCTTCTTTTAATTGTGGTAAGAATGTACATAACAAACCATTTGCCAATTCAACAATTTTTACATGTACAGTTCAGTGACATTGATTACAATCTTCAGGTTGTACAATCACTGTCACTATCCTTTTCCAACTTATTCCACCACCATTGACTTAAACTCAAAACCCATTGCCGTCCAGCAGATTCTGACTCATACAGAACTTGCAGGAGAAGGTAGAACTGCCCCACAGGATCTCCTAGGTGTAGGGACGCTACAAAACAGGATAGAACCGCCCTATAGGTTCTCCTAAGGTGTAATCTTTCGGAAGCCTGCTGTCAAATCTTCCCTGGAGCAGCCGGTGGGTTCTGACCGTTTGCTTACAGCCAAACACTTAACCACTGCCCACCGGGGCTGCTTAACAGTTAACTCCCCCTTTCCCCCTCTCTTGCGGGTCTGCTTTGTGTTGTAAACGTGTCCCTGGGAATCGTCTGAAAAGTGGATTTATAAAGTGGGAACAGTGTCAGTGGGAATTGTATTCCTGATTAAGGACTAGAAATCAAAGAAATTATAAGTATGACTGACCATGTCTTAAAAGTACAACTATAAGATTATTTATAATTACATACAGGAAAGTCTTCCCCAAGAATGATAACATCCAGCCTCACTATAGGAAAGAGATGTCTCCCTCCTTTAAACCCTGTTAGAGCTTGGCCTCAGCGTGGAAACATAACATGTGCAGTATCTTTCTCCAGGAAAACAAACGGCAAGAGTTGTTGGCACTAGACAAGCCCTTGGAGGAGCCCTCTTTCAAGTTTTCAAGTTGAAAAGTACCTGTAAGATGGCAAAACTGTCCCTGAAGCAATTTCTCATGCTTCTTTTGCATGAAAAAGGTTTTTGCTTCAGTTTATTATATCTAAGATAATAAAAATTGTTATTTTGACAACTTTTTCAAGAATTTTATCAATAAAAGCAATTAACCAATGACACAACTAGTGATTTAAATTTAAAGTCACTTTTTATTACTTACCTTACAAAATGCTTGTATTTAGGAACAATATAGTCTAGGAAAGACACTATGGTACAAAAACATGTTTTTATTAAGGGTTTTGTAAATATCTGAGCTAAGTTAATATTTACACACCAAACATCTTCAAATGGAGTACTGGAAATAGTTTATTGCTTGTAGTGTTACTAACCATGAAAGGACTTATGATGTTCTGTAATGTAAAGGAAAAGATAAATTCTTTGGGCAATAAGTAAATCAATCTAAGCTTTGCAGTGTAAGAAAATATAAAATTAGGAAAAGAAATACATTCCCTAATTTTAAATATACAATGTCTAAATGTTATATTTAAAGATTTATTAAGAATATCCTGAACTTTGAGGGTAGGAGTTTACAAAGTATTTATATTTATCTGTTTACAAAAACATTTACCATCTTAAATAGTGCAATTTTCTTTATAAGTACTTATTTCTGAAAAAATACTTTATTCAGTAATACTTAAAGAATTAAAGAAAATGTTAATAGGAAAAAAAGTCTAACTGAAAAGAGATTTAAATCCCATCAGGTTAATCTTTTAAAGGGATCTTTGAATCATATTCATAGGTCTTATTCTAGGTGTCCTTGTACAAGAATTGTATGGTCAGTCCCCTTACAGAGAGGTCACGAAAATCCAGGCTATATTATAAATATTCTGGTTCTCTCTTTTTTCTTGTCTTTTTATAACTTGAGGCATTTTTTATTTTGCTGATTTTGTGGGAAACAAAAACTCAGTAAAAGAAAGTTTAAAATGGAGAAAGTGAGTGATTCTATAAGAAACATTTTAGCATTAAAAAAATGGATTCGGGTACCATGAATGTACTGTGAATGCTTAACATCTGATAATGTTAGAGACTGTGCTCAGCGCCAACTGATGACTGGGCTTCTAAAAACAGAACTATAGGAAAGTAACTGTACTGTATAAATTGTATAGATAAAAAATAAACTGTGTAAATATAATAGGTATACTATTTGAACTTTAAAATAAGCTTAGGGATTTTGAATAAATTTCTATTAAACCAAGAGAAAAATAGCTTCAGTGAAATTTTCATATAACTGACAGGTTAGAAAAAAATATATCTGGAATCTTGCCCAGAGGGTGAGGCTACTTCTATTTTTATTGCACTATTAATGCTTAAAATGACTGGTGGGAGAGCAGTCTTTACACTGCCCCTATGCCCACAAGGGAGGGGCGCCTGATGCCTCAGCTACACACCTTAAGAAATGGCTCTTTCTTTCTTTTTAATGAATTGAGATCAGTACCAAAACCCAAACCCATTGATTCTGACTCATAGTGACTCTACAGTACGGAGTAGAACTGCCGGATAGGGTTTCCACCGCTGTAATCTTTACGGAAGCAGACTGCCACATCCTTCTCCTGCTGAGCGGCTGGTGGTTTCAAATCGCCAGCCATTCCATCAGCAGTCGAGCTCTTAACCACTGCGCTACCAGGGATCCTTAATGAGATCATTAGGCTAACCTGAAGAAATACCATAGACACTGTTCTATTGCAAAGTTTGACTTCATTTCACAAATTTAGTGGTTTTTAAGTAGGTGATCTAATTTTACATTGGAACAGAAATTCCTCTCCACGCACTAGATGAGCCAACCTGTTGCCATCGAGTTGATTCCGACTCATGGAGACCCTACCGGGCAGAGTAGAACTGCCCCATAGGGTTTTCGAGTAGCAGCTGGTGGACTTGAAGTGCCGACCTTTTGGTTAGCAGCCTGCGCTCTTAACCACTGTGCCACCAGGGCTCCAGATGAGCCAACTAGACTATGGTAAATTGCACAATACCAGCATTTTCATATATGTTGTGAATAAAATACAATTTTAAAATGTAAAAACTAAATACAATTAGAGTTCTTACCCTCATCTCCAATCCCATTCAAAAATCAAATCTTGATAGAATCAAAGCACCAAGTAAGTATTCACATCATCCCCTGGGAGCTATACTTGTGCTCTGTGATAACTGCTATGGCATTTTCTAAAACAAGAGAAGCTTTCTACTAGAGCCTTTTTCAAACTAGAATTCTCTGGAAGCCCTTCATAACCAGTAGAATAAAGTCACAGTGTCCTAATCAGAAGGTGTCTGCTGTAGGAGATGAATTAACTCCTCTCTCAAACATCTAGGATTACTGCAGTGGAACCTGTGAGAGCCGGAACTCGAGGGGACTGCCGTATTTTTCCACCTCTCGCAAGTTTTCTGCCTTTGACAGGGTGCAATCTTACCACTTATCTATCATTCGTTTTAGTGGAAAATATTTGAGTTTTCCTTCTCTGACAGGTTTCCACTTTACACAGGTACCGACTTTCCGTAGGTTTCACTTTAAGTATGCAGCCACCTAGGAAGAATTGAGAAAACAGCCACTCGGATCACTTCTCTTTCTCAGCCTGGTTGAGAAAGGATGCAAAGATATGTATGGAAAGCTAGAACTCTCCAGCCTAGGAGATTGTACAGTTTGTACTACAGCAAGCGTAACACACTACTGAACTGTTTGTGTTCCATTGCCACATAAAGCTAATCTGAGAATGGGAAGTAACTTTTTCATAAGATTGTTAGTAGATCACATTTTACAATATGAAACAGAAAATATGTTGTGGAGTGTAGCCCCAAATCAATCATTAGGAAAGTAAGGTAATTCATTAAAAAAAATAATAAATTAAAATAGAAAAGTTATGGTCTTTTGCTCAATAAAAGGTAGTTAATAGTCAATGAACAAGGTCCCTGAGTGGTGCAAATGGTTTGCACTTGATTTCTAACCTAAAGTTTGGCAGTTCAATCCCACCTAGCCACCCCACAGAAGAAAGGCCTGATGATCTGCTTCTGTAAAGGCTACGGACAAGAAAACCCTATGGGGCAGTTGTACTTTGTAACACATGGGGTTTGCCTTGAGCTGGAATCGACTCAGTGGCAACAAGTTATAGTCAGTGGAAGTTGGAGGTGAAAAGTGTGATTGGGATCAGGATCATCATCATTATTCATTGATTCATAAACAAGCAGTGACTAAGACACTACAGCTGTTTATTACAGAAAATTCTGCCGTTTTCTAGCCACACCACACACAAAAATAGCCTCCCTGTCATTACAGCTCTCTGTGTGTGGACGAAAAATAGACTCTAATTCTATCTCAGCATGTGCACTTAAACAGGAAGAACAATGCAAGATACTTTTATTGACACTTTAAAAAGCAAACAGGCTGCCCACAAAGAATGGTTAAGAATCTTAAGTGTTTTATTTTGTACCATAAAAAAAAAGAAGACGAAGAAATCTATGCCATCGATTCGTCTGAATAAACATTTTTTTCTGGTAACAGTAGTTAACTTTTAACCTCTGTTATGGATTGAATTGTGTCCCCCCAAAATGTGTGTCACTTGGCTAGGCCATGATTCCAGTATTGTGTGGTTGTCATCCATTTTGTGAACTGATGTGATTATCTTACGTGCTGTAAATCCTAACCTCTGTGATGTTAATGAGGCAGGATTAGAGGCAGTTATGTTAATGAGGCAGATTCAATGTACAGGATTAGGCTGTATCTTGAGTCAAGCTCTTTTGAGATATGAAAGAGAAAAGGAAGCAGAGAGGAGGGGGATCTCATTACCACCAAGCAAGAAGAACCAGGAGCAGAGCGCATCCTTTGGACCCGTGGTCCCCACACTGAGAAGCTTCTAGACCAGGGGAACATTGATAACAAGGATATTCCCCCAGAACTGACAGAGAGAGAAAGCCTTTTCCTGGAGCTGGCACCCTGAATTCAGACTTCTAGCCTCCTAGACTGTGAGAGAATAAATTTCTGTTTGTTAAAGTCATCCACTAGTATTTCTGTTACAGCAGCACTAGATAACTAATACAACCTCCATTCAAAAACTTCACAACTTCAAGTATATATGCACTTCCCTGCTTTTATATATAAAGTTCATCCTCATGATAATCAGCTGACTTACAAAGTTGAAGAATTTCTTTTAAAAGAAAGTTCAAATCCTTGCAAAAAAAAAAAACCCAAACCCATTGCCATTGAGTTGATTCCAACTCATAGCAACCCTATAGGACAGAGTAGAACTGCCCCATAGGGTTTCCAAGGAGCCGCTGGTGGATTCGAACTGCCCACCTGTGGTTAGCAGCCGAGCTCTTAACCACTGCACCACCAGGGCTTAAATTCTTACTAGTATGTAATTGAGACAAATTAGCATTATCTTGATCATTATCCATTTTAATAGTACTAATTGCCTTTCATTTTCCTAAAATATAGAAAGTGGAAAAAATAGACATATTAGTATAATTCAGATCATAGCTCAAAATGCCATTTTAAAAATGAATACCTAAGGCATACCTAAGGAGCCCTTGTGTTGCAGTGGTTAAGTGCTCTGCTGCTAACCGAAAGGTCGGTGGTTTGAACCCACTGTGGAAGAAAGATGTGGCAGTCTGCTTCCCTAAAGGTTTACAGCCTTGGAAAACCTATGAGGCAGTTCTACTCTACCTTATAGGCTCGTTATGAGTCAGAATTGGCTTAATGGCACTGGGTGTGATGGATGCAAGGCATACCTACCCCATGTTTATTTAGATTTCCTCAGCTGTTGAAGATTATCTTGAGAAGAGCTGCACTCCTCCCTGCTCTCACCAGAGACTTTGGCCTCAGGAGGGTGACTGCTTATTGTTACTTGTCATGAAATGTACAGTTTTATATCCTGGGCTTCACATGCAATTTCAGAAACTCAGATGACACTAATGGCCTAAAGAACCACATGGACTTGGCCTAAATCTTTTTTTAGTTCAGTTTGGCAAATGTCCCAAGTGAAACTCAACTCCAAGTTAAAAGTATCAGTAGAGATAGAGCTAAGTGCATCTGTGGACTTTCGGGTGCTCAGAGCTCTCGACAGCTTGGGAACAGTAAGCTGAATTGTCCAAAGCTGACATGAGCACAGGCATCTGTCACTGTACCACACAGAACAGCTACCCATAGCGGCATGAGAGCCCAGGGGTGGAGAACACTGGGCTCAAGTTTCTGGTGGTTGGGTTGCTGTGGGTATCTTTAAAGGCCAAGCCTGGAATCACACTTTGCAACCACCTCCCAGTCCCAAAAAACTTGGATGTTACCCAACTGTAATGCACAGTTTAAGAACCACACACATTAAGGCCAAGGAATCTTGTCTCTTCTGCTCCATTGGCTCCCTCATTTCCAGTCTCTCTCTACTTGCCAGTTTGAATTGCACTTTTTGGTTTTGGTTTCTAGAACAGAGGTTATTATGAAGCTGTCTGGAGAGAACATGCTAGATGGCTAAGTCATCTGCTCTGGGCCGCCCACTGCTCGACTTACTGGCCTTGCTGGCCTGGCCCACATCCCCGAGGAGCAAGAGACGCATGTGCGTGTCCACTCTGGTGGTCCCTGCCTGCACCTCCTCCTCAGGAGTCACTTCCAATTTGCTCTCTTCCAAGTTGCTGGTGCTCCCGTTCACCAACAGAAGAGGAGTTTGCCTTCCTGCCATGCCCTCCAGTGGGAGCTGTGGAGTGCTGCTCAGAGGAGAGGGGGCTGCTGGGGTGGGTGTCAGTGGGCAGGGCTTCCTCCCAGAAGCCTGCTGCTCGGCCTCCTGGTTGGCCCAGTTCTGTTCTGTCATCAGCAGGTGGTGACAGTTGTTGTAGTATCTGGCAGGGTGGCCTTTCCCTTGCTCCTCAGACAGGGCTACCATTTTGAAATCCGTTGGTGGTGGAGGGGCCCCAAGATACCCTGTGGCCATTGTCTGTCCTGGGGAAGAGGCAGAGTGGGTGTAGTAAGGAAATCCAATGGGGATGGTGGGCGGGGCAGACTGGGAGGGGAGGAGGAATGGGTTAATATCACTGGGCTTTGTGGCCGCGGAACTAGTTTCAGCGGCATGTGGGCTATAATGGTTGGTCATGCCCTGTTTGAGTTTTTTCCAGCCCAGATGGTAGATCTCTAGCATATTGAGTAAGAGAGACACACAGGCTACTACCAGCATGAAGATAATGAAGATGGTCTTCTCAGTGGGTCTGGAAATGAAGCAGTCAACCGTGTTGGGGCAGGGCCACTGGTCACAGCGGTAGAGTGGCTTCAGCTTAAAGCCATAGAGAAGGTACTGTCCAACAATGAAGCCCACCTCAAAGAGAGTCTTAAAGATGATGTTGAAGACATAGGTGCGGAGCAGAGCTCCCGCTATCTGGACCCTGCCCCGGTCATCCCGGACAGGTGGCTTCTTTCTCTTCACTGTCCTGTCGGGCTGCTCTGGGCCCCCTGCCCCGGGTTGTGGGTTGTCTCTGCTCAGCTGGTCTTCCACACGTTCCTTCTTCTTCTCCTCCCTGCGCACAATGTGCAGCACGTGCCCCAGGTAGATAAGGGTGGGTGTGGAGACAAAGATGATCTGCAGCACCCAGAAGCGAATGTGGGAGATGGGGAAGGCCTGGTCATAGCAGACATTTTCACAGCCTGGCTGCTGCGTGTTGCAAGTAAAGTCAGATTGCTCATCCCCCCAGACCTCCTCTGCCGCGGCTCCCAGCACCAGGATTCTGAAGATGAACAGTACCGTCAGCCAGACCTTGCCAATGACTGTGGAATGCTCTTGTGCATTCTCTAGCAGTCTTCCTAGGAAGCTCCAGTCACCCATTGCTCCAGACTCCTGGCCTATAATGAGAACGTGGCTTGTTAATAAACAGGTACAGAAAAGCTGCAGAATCCAACTACCCAGAGCACCATGCCATTGTTTACTGACAAGTATTACTGGGTAGCACAAATGATTTGTGCTCGACTACTAACCTAAAAGTTGTTGGTTGGAACTCAGTGGCACCATGGAAGAAAGGCCTCATGATCTGCTTCTATAAAGATTACAGCCATGAAAATATTATGGAGCAGTTCTACTCAACAGCAACAGATTTGGTTTTGGACAGTTTTATTAGAGGACAGTTTATTGGGTACCCATACGCCCACTTCCAAACATGGACAGTGCTATAGAACTCTCTCCAGGAATGCAGGAATGCAGGCTTAACCTTTATATATATATATATATGTATATATACACACACATATACACACACACATATATATACATATATATTAGCATTTGTATACTCATTTATTAAAAACAAACAAAAAAACCCGATTGCTGTCAAGTCAATTCTGCCACCCAGAGACTCCATAATGGGGATATGAATTTCCCTATTATCTTGCAGAAAAAAGGAGCCATGGTGGTGCAATGGTTAAGTGCTTGGCTGCTAACGAAAACGTCAGCAGTTCAAACCCACCAGTCGTTCTGCGGGAGAAAGATGTAGCAGTCTGCTTCCATAAAGATTACAGCCTTGGAAGCTCTATGAGGCAGTTCTACCCTGCCCTTTAGGGTCACTATGAGTTGGAAACTACTTGACAGCAATGATGTTTTTTTTTTTTTTGGTATTATCTCGCAGAGCAGGATTAAGTAAATGCCTATGGTACCCTTTATACTTCCGAGTTAGTGTTACATTACATACTCAAGTGCTGGTATAAATGACATAATCATAGGTTACTTAAACGCCTCATTCAGAGATAAGGAAACTAGAGCTAGGAAGATAAATGACTCGCCCAAGAAACATAGCTCTACCCTGGTCTCCTAACTCCCCATCCTCTTCTCTTCCACAGAGTGCTCATCTGTAAAGGAGCCTAATGCTCTGCATGCATCCCTAGAGCAAATTCCTACTCCTGATCTTTCCATTCACATGAAATTAGAGAAAGCTTTTCTCAAATTGCTGTCATTCTCATACCACTTTCATAATCTCTGTCACAATAATCTACTACCTCTATTACTACTCTACTACCACTACCAATCTGTCAGTTTGCTGTATTGTGGTGGCATGCATGTTGCTGTGATACTGGAAGCTATGACACTGGTATTTCAAATACCAACAGGGTCACCCATGGTGGACAGTTTTCAGTGGAGCTTCCAGACTAAGACAGACTAGGAAGAAAGGCTTGGAGATCTACTTCTGAAAATCAGCCAATGTAAACCCTATGGATGACAGAATATTGTCTGAGACTTCAACTCACTTACTTTGAAAACATCATCAAGAGACAGACTGCGGGAGAAGGACACCATGTTTTGTAAAGTGGAAGGCCAGTGATGACAAGGGAAACCCTCAGTAAGATAGATTGATACAATTGTTGCAACAATGGACTCATACATACCAATGATCATTAAATGGCATAGGATTGGGCAATGTTTTGTTCTGTTACGTATAAGGTCACCATGAGTGGGAGTTGACTCAATGGTAGGTAAGTAATAACAACAAAAACCTCTACTATTATTTACTTTCTTTTTCTTTATATAAACTCTATTTTTATGCTTAAATTTATTTTGAATAAGAACTTTACATCACTACTACAAATGGAAAACCAGCATTTTTACCATCAATGAATGGCACCTGTAAGAATAAATACACTGATGACAACAAAGTTGTTACATTCTACTGGATATTCTTGTTTGCCAAAAGCTCTGAATATAAGCCATCTGTTTAAAAAAGGGAAATTAGAAGAATTAGAGAGATGTTAAAGATATACTAGTATCAAATGAGACTTCTTCAAGGCCACAATTAAGATGGAAAGAGGTAAGGGAATGAGTTCTCACCATGTGATTCGATGTTAATTAATGTACCACCTAAACTCACCTCACTTATCAAAGGTAATATTTCTAGTTGCCATAGAAGCACAGAGCAGACACTTGGGAGAAGTGGTTAGGGGAGGTAGTTATAGGTGCAGACACTACTATGCTTCATTGTTTTTGGAAAATGCATGAAAAAATGAATGAAAAATATTAACCAGGGGATTGAATATCCATTTGGAAGACTGGTGATATCGATCAAGGTCAGATCAAAATAGAAGCCTCAAAAGTAGAATGACATCCAGCTTTCTTCATCACAGTCAGACTTCAGCTGCTGCAGACGGCAAGTTCTGTATCACTTTTTAACAATATTCCTAAAACCAATCAAATAAATCCCTGCCTGCTGCAAATGGTTAACATGCTCAGCTGCTGACTGAAAGATTGGAGATTCAAGTCCACCTAGAGGCACCTCAGGAGAAGACCTGGTGATCTATTTCCTAAAAATCAGCCACTGAAAACCCTATGGAATGTAGTTCTACTCTGACATACACAGGATCACCATGAGTCAGGATTGACTTGATGCTGTGTGTGTCTGTATATTTTTTTTAACCTCGATTAAATCACAAAATAATCAGCAGAGAAGGGAAGCACATGCAGAACAGCAATACTTTGCTGGGAAAGAACAGGAAACAGACCATAAAAGGCTGAGATGTAGTGAAATGAACACATCTCATATTCTGAGACGTGCCTTAAAGAGGAAAACATGGGTTTATTTTCATAATCAATGAGACCATTTCAGGACATAACTAGAGCAGCACCCAAAAGTTAACAACGAGATTGTGTATCTTTATAAAGTGCATATGGTCTAACTGTAGAATACTGCATGCTATATCACTGAACACTTTTTAAATAATAGATCTAAAAACAGTGGTCATGGAATTTATATATTACTGTACTTGGATGTGGGACATTAGTTATCTCCATGAGATGGCACTTGATCCCTTTTTATTTTTTATCTTGGTGAAAAATTAGATTCTTATGCTATTGCAGAACAAACAGATCTTATGTTTCAAAGTTAATGTGGCTGTGTTCATATTCTTTTGACAGCTACGTTTTGCTTCCAACAGTTATAGATTTTCCCCTTCTTGGCCTTCAAGATATGTTTAGTATTCTTTTCAGATGAATCAATAATTATTTACTCAGTGACAACCTTGTACTCACTTCTGGGTCACAAGTTTTGTTGGATACAACAGAAATAAAAGATATGGTCTCTATCTTAAAATTTACTTGTGGAGATGGGAAAATTCAGTAAAATGGAGAGCTAGTAATTTATAAGTGCGGAGGGATTTCAGAGAAGAAGGGTATTCATATTCAAATGTGTAGTCAGGGGCCCTAAAGATAAATGAAGTCCTGACGCATGCCATGACATAGATGAATCTTGAAAACATCATGCTGAGCAAAGTAAGTCAGCTGCAAAAAGGCAAATACAGTATATTTCACTTACGTGAAGAAAACATACAGAAACGAAAAATTATTAGTGGTTACCAGGGGCTAAGTGGAGGGGGGAAGGGGGAGATTTTGCTTGGGGGGCATTTGAGTTTATGTTGATGGTGATGGAGTGATTTGGAAAAGGATAGTGAGAATAGATACAACTTGAAGAATGTAATCAATGTTGCTGAATTATACATGCAGAAGTTGTTGGGGAAGAAAACATAATGAGCCACGTTATTTTAAATTTTCTAATAAAAAGAGACAGGTAAAAAAAAGGTGTAGTCAGGGAAGGCCTTGTGTAAGAGTAGAATTTGAGCCAAGTTAGGATATGTAGCTTCAGCTAGGTGTAAGGGAAAAGAGAGCAAAGTTTAGAAACAGAATAAGCAAAAACATGGAGGTGGGAACAGGTGAGAACAGGTATGACCCCGAGTGATGAGACAAGGGTGTTCGGTTGGAAAGTTATGATTTTAAAAGGCTGCTTACATACAGTGGAGCTAAACTGAGGTCTTATTTTCATATAGTAGAAATTCAGTAAACATTTGTGGTACAAATGAATGAGAAGAAATGGAGTCACAAAACCATTTCGAGAGGGAAGAGATATGATGAAAGTGTTGTTCAAGAAGAGGGAGACCCTCTGACAGCCGGGGGGACACTCAAGAAGAATGTGGTAATCTAGGAATGAGTGTTGACAGCCTGGGCTGGGGTGACAGGAGGGCAGATGCAAACAAATAAGGACAGAAAAGGAGACACATTTGAAGACAAAAACATAGGGGAACTTATTGTCTGACTACAGTCAAAGAATAAAAGAGAGTTAAGAATTAAAGACAAGCCTTATACTTTTCTATTGTTGTAAAGATGTATATAACACAACATTCGCCAATTCAATGCTTTTCATGTATACAATTTAGTGATATCAACTATATTAATCATGTTGTGCAACCATCACTAATAATTGTTGTCGAATTTTCCATCACCATAAACACAATTCACTGCTTCCTGAACAATGATTCCCCCAATTCCCTTCCTTCCCGTCCTTGGTAACCACCAATAAACTTTGGTCTGTACAGAGTTTCCTATTCTAGATATTTCATATAAGTGAGATTGTACAATATTTGTCCTTTTGTGATTGACTTTTTCCACTCAGCGTAATGTTTTAAGTCGGGTGACTGGGAAAATTGTGGGGCCATTTAAAGAGAGGTGAGTGGGGGAGCTGATTTGGGATTGGAATAAAAGACAAAGATACTGGCTTTCTGACTGCCTGAATTTAAATTAGTGGTGGGGTATACAAGAAAATGTTCCAGAGGGACAGTTAGGAAGACAGCCTAGGCCTGCCCCTCTCCCAAGTGAAGATTAGAGCAAAGACAAGAGAGTTTATGGATGAACTCCATGGAAAACCCACCAAAGAGGCAAAGCACAATGGTTGCACAACATGAAGAATGAAATCAATGTCACTGTAACTTAGTTAAAACTATGGAAATGACCTGTTACTCTCTCTGTGCATGTGTAAAAGTGGCAGATGTGTGGCTAGGGGCCTCAGGGAAGGGGCATGACTCGGGAAGGTAGGGGAGGGAGTAAAATTGAGCAAAGACTGAGAACAAGGAGCTTTTAGGGGTCCTTAGATGGCATAGAAGGAGTCCTGATGGTGCAGTGGTTAAAGCGCTCGGCTGCTAACTGAAAGATCAGTGTTCGAACCCACCAGCCACTCCAGGAGAAAAAGATGTGGCAGTCAGCTTCTGTAAAGATTTTAAGCCTTGGAAACACTATGGGGCAGGTCTACTGTGTCCTATAGGGTCACTATGAGTTGGAATCCACTCCACTGCAACAGAGAGTGTGGAGGGAAGGGACTTTGCCTCACTATATGCCTGACGAGATATGCCAAGAAATCCACAATGTTTTGATTTTTTTAGGTTCTTGAAATCTGTGCTCTGAACACTTTCTTGTTTTACCCTGTTCTATTTTATTTTTGCTATTATTGTTTTCCCCTTCGTCTTCTAGCAAAGTTATTTTAGAAAATTCTAACCTTAGGGGAAAAGTGATCAGGGTAGCCCCTGCTTATTTCTAAAGACCAGATGACTGAGGGCCAGTAGATGCTTGGAAAACTGTGGGGAGCAGGAGGGCGAAAGGACACCTGTGAATGCTATTCACATCTCCCAGGCATATCCCCTGAGAACGTCAGGATGACCAGAAACTGGGGTAGCACAGTGCTGAAGAAGCTCATGGAGGACTTTGAACGAGGAGGAAGTGACAGTACCAACAGTTTTCAGAGAGTTCAGGAAGAATGGAAACCAAAAAAAGTTTCTGATCTCACAAAAAGGAGGCCACTGACAGTCTAGTGGGAGGATAGGGACAAAAACAAAACTCTAGGTGAGGGGTTAAAGAGGCAGTGTGTGGGAGTAAAATGGAGGCCATGGTAAAGAGCATTTGTTCAATACATCTAGAATTTAAAGGAAGGAGAGACACCATATGGGTACAAGTAGGGCATAGGGTACAATGGGGCATTTTTCAAGATATGGGAGGCTGTGGGTGTTTGAATTCAGAGAGGATGGAGACATGAGAGAAGAGGAAAATGTAAGTAGAATCAGGAGAAATCAGGTCACTCAAGAGTCAGGATGAGATGAAGAGCCTGAGTAGGAGAAGAATGTCTCCTTCCCTGGACCAGGAGGGGAGGTGTAGGACAAAATGTTCTTTGAAGTGTTGACAAGACTCTTCTCAGTGAGGTCAAAAGTGAGGTCATCTGCTCAGGCAAGGGCAGGGCTTGGGCCCTCGAGAAGAAAAGGAAGTTTGATAACAACAGAATAGGTGGATGAGAAAGAGATTGGTTCAACCTGCATTCCCTCCACAGCCAGACTCTGTACTATATACCAGACAAATCCATTCAGCCAAAACTGCACCTACTGTGTGGAAGGTGCTCTTCTAGGCACTGAGGGCTCAGAAAGAACAAAACAGAAAATCCTGGCCCTGATGGCTCTCTACTCTACACAGAAGTGGGGGAAGACACAACAAAAATAAGGAAAATACTTCAGACAGTGCTAAATGCTAGGGAGAAAAATAAACCTGGGGAGGAGGACAGGAAGTGTATGGGCCGGACAGGAATTGGGAAGGCCCCAATGAGAAGGAGAGAGCAGAGTCAAGGTGTGAGGGAAGTTAGGGAGGATCCACGGGGGTATTCGAGGGAAGAGTGGTCCAGGCAGATCAGACCAAGTAAAAGGCTCTCAGGAGGGAGCGTAGCTGGAGGGCTTCAGAGACAGTAAGGACAAAATGGCTGAAACAGAGTAAGCAAAGAGGAGAGAGGGAGAGCCATCAGATCACAGGAGTAAGCAGGATGGCAGACAGATTACAAAAATCCTACAGACTGTAATGAAAACATTAGCTTTGACTTCAAGTGAGATGGGAAACTACTGGAGGGTTTTGAACAGAAGAGTAACATGTTTTAACAGGATCACTCTCGTTGTTGAGTTGGGAACAGTGTATGGGGCAAGGGTGAATGCAGGGAGTCCAATTAAGAGTCTATGTTGTGAACCAGAAAAGAAATGATGGTAGCAGTGGAGGTGGTGAGAAATAGTGAGACTCGACATAACTTGAAGGTATGTGTATTATGATTGGATGTGGGGTAGGTGAGGAGTTGAGGATGACTCCAAGGTGTTTGCCCTGAACTGAAGGAAAGGAACTGTCACTTACCATGATGGAAGACTAGAGGAGGTATGGGTTTGGGAAAGGTACAGAAATCAGGAGCTCTATTTTAAACATGTGAAGTTTGAAATGCCTATTGAACGTCCAAGTGGGAGGCTGGAGACAAACATTTGGGAATCATCACAAGACTGGACTGAGATCATCTAAAGACAGGGAAGAAGAGAAAAGGGGGCTGAGGACTCAGCCCTGAACTCTAGCATCTGGAGGTGAGTGCAGAAGGAGGGACTTGCAGAGGAGCTGCTCGTTAGGGAATGCGAGTTTTAACTGAGACTCAGGACTGGAATAAGAGTCAAAAGGTGCAATTCATATTATAGTTCATTCACTTTTGTAACAACATATTGAAAATAAAAATACTTTCTCTGTTACTTGGTTTATAATTCTTTTTACCAGTCCAGTTGCCTTTGAATCAACTCTGACTCATTGTGACCCATGTGTGTTAGAGTAGAACTGAGCTCCATAGGGATTTCAGTGGCTGATTTTTTGGAGGTAGGTTGCCAGGCATTTCTTCCAAGGTACCTCTGGGCAGACTCAAACCTCCAACCTTTCAGTTAGCAGCCAGGCACTTAACTGTCTGCCTCACACAGGGACTAGTATAATGTAGAGTGGGGCTAGGCAAATGAACTGTTTGTGATGGTCTAGAACATTGTGTTGCATAGGACTTTGAGGATCACAGGTAGGCTTAGTCCTCTTTTTCGTCGACCTTCTACTTTAGCAAGCATGATGTCCTTCTCCAGGGACTGGCCCCTCCTGATAACATGCCCAAAGTACATGAGAAAAATTGTTGCCATCCTTGCTTCTAAGGAGCATTCTGGCTATACTTCTTCCAAGACAAATTTGTTCATTCTTCTGGCAGTTCATGGTATATTTAATATTCTTCACCAACACCATAATTCATAGGCATTGATTCTTCTTTGGTATTCCTTATTCACTGTACAGCTTTAACATGCATATGAGGTGATTGAAACACCATGGCTTGGGTCAAGTGCACCTCAAGCCTCAAGGTGACATCTTTGCTTTTTAACACTCTTAAAGAGGTCTTTTGCAGCAGATTTGCCCAACGCAAATCTAATTTCCTCACTATTGCTTCCACGGGCATTGATTATGGATCTAAGTAAAATGAAATCCTTGACAACGTCAATATTTTATCTGTTTATCATGATGTTGCTTACTGGTCCAGTTCCGAGGATTTTTGTTTTCCTTATGTTGAGGTGTAATCCATACTGAAGGCTGTAGTCTTTGATCTTCATCAGTAACTGCCTCAAGTCCTCTTCACTTTCAGCAAGCAAGGCTGTGTTATCTGCATATTTCAGGTTGTTAATGAGTCTTCCTCCAATCCTGATGCCATGTTCTTCTTCATATAGTCCATCTTCTTGGATTATCTGTTTAGCATACAGATTGAATAAGTACGGTGAAAGGATACAACTCTGACGCACACTTTTCCTGACTTTAAACTACGCAGTATCTCCTAGTTCTGTTCGAGCAACTGCCTCTTGGTCTATGTACAAGTTCCTCATGAGCACGATTAAGTGTTCTAGAATTTCCATTCTTTGCAATGTTATCCATAATGCACAAAGTCGAATGCCTTTACATAGTTAATAAAACACAGGTAAACATCTTTTCTGGTATTCTCTGCTTTCAGCCAAGATCCATCTGACATCAGCAATGATATCCCTCATTCCACGTCCTCTTCTGAATCTGGCTTGAATTTCTGGCAGTTCTCTGTCAACGTACTGCTGCAATCCCTTTTGAATGATCTTCAGAAAAATTTTACTTGAGTGTGTGATATTAATGATATTGTTTAATAATTTCCACATTCTGTTGGATCACTTTTCTTTGGAATGGGCATAAATATTGATCTCTTCCAGTTGGTTGACCAAGTAGCTGTCTTCCAAATTTCTTGGCATATTCTTTTTGGTACAGTGACTCTGTGTATTCCTTCCACCTTCATCTGATGCTTCCTGCATCGTTCAGTATTTTCCCTGTAGAATCCATCAATATTGCAACTCAACGCTTGAATTTTCTCTTCAGTTCTTTCAGCTTAAGAAATGCTGAGTGTGTTCTTCCCTTTTGGTTTTCTAACTGCAGGGCTTTGCACATGTCATTATATTTTACTTTGTCTTCTCGAGCCACCCTTTGAAATCCTCTTTTCAGGTCTTTTACTTCATCATTTCTTCCATTTGCTTTAGCTACTCTACGTTCAAGAGCAAGTTTCAGAGTCTCTTCTGACATCCATTTTGGTCTTTTCTTTCTTTCCTGTCTTTTTAATGACCTTTTGCTTTTTTCATGTATGATGTCCTTGGCATCATTCCACAACTAGTCTGGTCTTCTGTTATTAGTGTTCAGTGCATCAAATCTATTCCTGAGATGGCCTCTAAATCCAGGTGGGATATACTCAAGGTCATACTTTGGCTCTCATGGCTTGTTCTAATTTTCTTCAGCTTCAACTTGAATTTGCATAGGAGCAACTGATGGTCTGTTCCACAGATTGCCTCTCGCTGTGTTTTGACTGATGATATCGAGCTTTCCACTGTCTCTCTCCACAGATGTAGTCAATTTGATTCTTCCGTGTTCCATCTGGTGAGGTCCAGTGTATGGTCACTGTTTATGTCATTGAAAAAAGGTATTTGAAATGAAGATGTCATTGGTCTTACAAAATTCTATTATGTGATCTCTGGCATCATTTCTATCACCAAGGCCATATTTTCCAACTACCAATCCTTGTTTCCAACTTTCTCATTCCAATCTCCAGTAGTTATCAATGTATCTTGATTGCATGTTTGATCAATTTCAGACTGCAGAAATTGGAAAAATTCTTAAATTATAATATTGCCTGCCATTTATGTTTTATTGTTATGATTCTAATATATTATCTTCCATGTGTGGATTTAATCATTTATAAATACCTGAAAAGTCATATGTGCTTAAATCTTTATTTGACCAAGCATCTCTAGTCAAAGAAAAAAACTAACCAGTTTTTCTTTTGTTTTTAACCTTTTGTAACTTAAAAGCTCAGTGACAGCTAATTTTAAGTTGTAAATAATTTAAACAACTGAGTTAATTTAAAAACATACATCTTCAATGTTTTACATGCAAAAATGACAAAATTAAAAATACACTTAACTTTTTATCCACAGTAACTCTTTTTGAAATATTTGAATAAAATAAATTTTCCTGCCAGAGACCTGTATTAAATCTCTAGTTCCACAATTAGAGTTCTAATATTGAACTGGAAAATTAACAGATGGTTTAGCCTTAGTTCCATGGACAGAAACATGTAGATAGTCTTGCGTGTAATTAGAAATATGACTGTCCTCCAAGACTATTCCTGTTACACTTGGGGTTTCTTTCTTTTTTTTTTTTTGTACTTTAGGTGAAGGTTTACAGAATAGTTTCTCATTACACAGTCAGCATGCAATTGTTTTATGACATTGGTTAACAACCCCACAATATGTCAACACTCCCTTCTCGAACTTGGAGGACCTTTTTTCTTTTTTGGTGAAAATATACATAGCCAGAGATACACCATTTCAAAAATTTCTACATGTACAGTTCAGTGACATTGATTACATTCTTCCAGTTGTGCTTCTATTCTCACTATCCTTTTCCAAATTATTCCATCACCATTATGTTCAACTTACTAGCCCCTAGGCTTCCCATCAAACCTTTTGATCAATTTGATCTCACATAGATAGTTCTTTTTTTTTGAGCTTTAGATGAAGGTTTACAGAATAGTTTCTCATTAAACAGTTAGTACATATATTGCCCTATGACAATGGTTAACAACCCCACAACATGTCAACTCTGTCTGTTCTCAACCTTGGGTTCCCTATCACCAGCTTTTCTGTCCCCTCCTGCCTTCTAGTCCTTGTCCCTGGACTGCTGTGCCTCATTAGTCCCGTTTTGTTTTATGGGGCTGTCCAATCCCCGGCTGAATGGTAAACCTCGGGAGCGACTTCACCACTGAGCTAAAAGGGTGTCCAGGGGCCATACTCTCGGGGTTTCTCCAGTCTCTGTCAGGTCAGTAAATCTGGTCTTTTTTTTGTGTGTTAGAATTTTGTTCTACATCCTTCTCCAGCTCTGTCCAGGAACCTCTGTTGTGATCCCGGTCAGAGCAGTCAGTGGTGGTAGCCCGGCACCATCTAGCTGTACTGAACTCAGTCTGGTGGAGGCCTTGGTAGCTGTGGTCCATTAGTCCTTTGGACTAGTCTTTTCCTTGTATACTGTTCTCTTCATTCTCCCTTGCTCCCGAAGGGGTAAGACCAGTGGAGTATCTTAGATGGCTGCTCACTGGCTTTTAAGACCCCAGACACTACTCACCAAGGTAGAATGCAGAACATTGTCTTTATAAACTGTGTTATGCCAGTTCAGCTAGATGTTCCCCGAGACCGTGGTCCCCTCAGCCCTTCGCCCAGCAATTCAGCCCCTCAGAAAGTTTGAATGTGTCTATGGAGCTTCCATGACCTTTCCTTGTACAAGCTGTACTGGCTTCCCCAGTATTGTGTACTGTCTTACCCTTCACCAAAGTTACCACTTATCTGTTGTCTATTTAGTATTCACCCCCCACCCCCCATCCCTTGTAACCAACAAAGATTGTTACTTTTCGTGTGTAAACTTTTTCATGAGTTTTCACAATAGAGGTCTCATACAATATTTGCCCTTTCGTGATTGACTAATTTTACTCAGCATAATGTCCTGCAGTTTCATCCATGTTATGAGATGCTTCACAGATTCATCATTGTTCTTTATCATTGCATAATACTCCATTGTGTGTATGTACCATAGGTTGTTTATCCATTCATCTGTTGATGGGCATCTAGCTTGTTTCCATCTTTTTGCCATTGTGAACAGTGCTGCAATGAACATGGGTGTGCATATGTCTGTTCGTGTGACGGCTCTTATTTCTCTAGGATATATTACTAGGAGTGGGATCGCTGGATTGTACGGTATGTCTATTTCTAGTTTTCTAAAGAAGTGCCAGATCATTTTCCAAAATGGTTGTTTCATTACGCATTCCCACTAGCGGTGCATAAGAGTTCTGATCTCCCCGCAGCCTCTCCAAAATTTGTTATTTCCAGTGTTTTTGATTTGTGAGTGCTTTTTTCTGTGCTGCTACTTTTTCTTTGTTCCTCTTACTCTCCTGTGCTGAATTCCTTTCGTTTGTGGATTTTTTTTTTCATTTCTTTTGTTTTTGTAAGTTTTGTTTGTACTGATACTTTATGTTTTTCCTCTTTATTTTAATGAGTAGGTTTGTTAACTTTATTTATGGTTACTGTGAAATTTACCCTTATCTTTCTAAGCTTGAAGCAGTCTATTATTCCTTGGTATTGCCTTGCCTTCCTTTCCATTAGAAGGTGCTATACCTACAGTGTTTATTCCCTCTTTTATTGTTCTGATGTTGTTGTCATTTACAGATTGCTCTGATTCCCTGTCGTGTTTCTTTTGGTTTTGGATAGTCCTTGAGAGTTCATTTCCTAGATTAGTATCTGGCTGGTACTATCCTGTGTCCTAGATTCAGCCTGTGGTCTGATGTTGTTTGTTCTCAGATTGAAGGACTCCCTTTAATAATTCTTGTAAGTTTGGATTGGTTTTTACATATTCCCTTACATTTTGTTTATCTGGGAATGACCTAATTTCACCACCATATTTGAATGAGAGTTTTGCAGGATATATTATTCTTGGCTGGCAATTTTTTTCTTTCAAGGTTTTATATATGTCATCCCATTGCCTTCTTGCCAGCATGGTTTCTGCCAAATAATCTGAGCTTAGTCATATTGTTTCTCCTCTGTATGTGACTTCCTGTTTTTCACGAGCTGCTCTCAGGATTCTTTGTTTGTCTTTGGTTTTGGTGAGTGTGATTATGATATGCCTTGGTGATTTTCTTTTGGGGTCTATCCTATGTGGGGTTCGTTGAGCTTCTTGGATGGCCAGCTTTTCATCTTTCATGATATTGGGGAAGTTTTCTGTCAGCAGTTCTTCAGTGATCCTGTCTGTGTTTTCTGTTTTCTCTCCGTTCTGAAATGCTGATCACTCGAAAATTTTTGCTTTTGATTGTATCCCACATAATTTTCAAGGTCTCTTCATTTTTCCTCGATCATTTTTCTGATTTTTCCTCAGGCAGAGTTATATCCAAGTGTTTGTCTTCAATTTCACTGATCCTGTCTTCCACTGTTTCTAAGTTGCTCCTCAGCCCTTCTATGACACTGTCCATTTCTGAAATCTTGTTTATCCTTTGGATTTCTAATTGTTGTTTTTGTGTGATTTCTAGTTGTGAATTTATTTTGGCATTTTGTTCCTGCATTATTTTCCTGAATTCTTCCATTTTTTTGTCTGTATTTTCCATGAATTTTTCTGCCTTTTCCATGAATTTGTCTATTTTTTCCTCATTTTTGTCTGCTTTTTGCTTCAACTCTTGGATAGCTCTGAATATTAGAGATTTGAATTCCCTATCAGGTAGTTCTAGTGCCTTTTCTTCTACTGTAAAGTCATCTGGTGTTGTATTTTGGACGCCTACTGAAACCATCCTGTCCTGTTTTTGTAAATGTTTTGATATTGTCTGCTGTCTTTGGGGCATTTGGTAGTTATTTTCCTCATTTATTGCTTGTAGATTTGTTTGTTTCGTCCTGCTTTTTTGTTTTATTTGGCTATGTCTGAGTGGGCAGGCTGTGTGCTCTTTGTTGTATGCTCGTCTTTGGGCAAAATACTTTTCGTCTCCTTCAATTGGCAGGGTCACTCACTCAGATATGGTACAGCAGGGCAGGTCTAGCTGAAGAGGAGTTGCTGGGATGGGTTGTTTGTGGCACTTACCACGGCCACCAAGATGAGCCAGTACTCAGTGCAGGGCAGGTTCTGGTAGGCCGTGCCTGGGCTGCTTGGTGGTGTGATGTTCAGTGCATGGTGCAGGTAGGCAGGATAGAGGGGGGAGTCTGTGATGTGTGGAGCTAAGATGGGTATGGGAGAGAGGAGAGAACAGGATCCAAAAACATACAAACAAAAAAGAGTGCTGGGGAGCTGGCTTTTGGAGTGGAGAGATGAGAGACTATGAAATGGAGAAAAACAAAAAGGAGAAAAAGAAAAGAAAAGAGAAAATGAATAAAAATTAGAAAGAAAGAAGAAAAGCAAAGCTCCCAGGGATCCCTCTAGTGTGGCTGTGAGGTCTGGGGAAGTTGCTTTCAGGTTGTGAAGTACAGCCTGGCTAGAAGGGGTAAAACGGTCACTCAGTGCCAGGTATTCAGGGGACAGAAAGAGAAGGAAAGTATAGATAGACCATAAACTAAGTAATGAATAAAGACAAAAACGGAAAAAGAGAGAAAAGAAAACAAAACAAATAAAAAAAAAAGAACAAGAAAAACTTCCAAAGAAAAACAGGAAAAAAAAAAAACCTTACAAAAAAAACCAAAAAAAAGAAATGCCACTGGGGAACCCTCTGCGCATCTGTGCAAACTGAGGGGGTAGGTCCCAAGCCATGCAGTACTGCCTGGCTAGAATGGGCTCCCAATTTAAGACAAGAAAAAGAAAACAAACAAAAAAAGCCCTGGGATCCCACCAGTGTGGCAGCATGGGCCGGGAAGCAGTTTCACATTCGATCGGCATTTCACAGCCTTTCAGGAAGAAGCAAAGATGGCGCATGGAGCCAGGTATTTGAGAGAAAGGAGGCGGAGGTGGTGACAGGTAAGGAAGAACTCTAAAGAAGTGGAAAAAAGCAACACCAGCAGCCAACAAATGGCACTTAGGAAGCTAGCCAGTGGCTGCGGAGAGAACCCAAGCAACAGGAGCATGAAGGTGGTGCTTCCCGGCCGAGACACTGGCCATAGGAAGCAGAGGAGGCTGAGTGGGGGTGAAGAAGGGTGGGGGGTGGGAAAGCATATATCACTGGTTACCGGTTGTTCTGTCTCCTGCTGGAAGCTCTGTGAAGCTGCTTTCCCGTACCCTCTGCTCACTGATCTCTGTTGGATCCGTGCCATTTCAGCTGATAGGGGAACCTCTGCGTGTATCTCTCTTCGCTCTCTGTTCTCTGTCAGTTTCTTATTCCATTCAGTACTTGGCTGAATTCTTTATCTCTTCATTTGATGCTTAGGGTTTCAGGATTGCCGTTTTCTCTGTTTAGCTTAGTTTTTCAGATCTTTGCTGTGGAGGTATGGCATGGTGCTTCTGCCTATAGTGCCATGTTGTCCGGAAGTTAGAAATTTATTTTCTTACAGTTTAAGAAGCTAGAAGTCCAAATTCAGGGTGCTGGCTCTAGGGGAATGCTTTCTCTCTCTGTTGGCACTTGAGGAGGACCCTTGTCTCTTCTGAGCTTCTGCTCCTGGGCAATCTTCATGTGGCTTGGCATGTCTCTTCCCCCTTTCTGCCATGGGGTTTCTTTTTAAACTCTCCAAATACCTTCCCTTCTCCATTATCCTGGTAAAGTTCTCTAGTTTTTTCAGCTAATTATTAAATGGCATTACATGTTTATCATGACTTCTGTGAAAGACTTAAGAGTACCATTAGAATTTTTCACTCATCCAAACATTTTATTTAGAAATTTTTGTGATATGTTCAATTTAATTTACTTACTTCAGTATTAGTCCTTAAAGTTTTAATAATTGAATAATGAAAAAAAATTTGTCACTACCCTTGAAGTACAATTGAACTTACCAGTACCTCACTTTCTGAAGCTTGTCTTGGGCAAGGGTAAATAACAATAGAGAAAATTATATGAGTGCTTTAGTGTACAAAGGAGTGCCCACATGGTGCAAATAGTTAAGTTCCTCAGCTGCTAACCAAAAAGTTGGCAGTTCAAGTCCACCCAGAGATGCCTTGAAAGATAGGCCTGGCAATCTACTTCTGAATAATCAGCCATTGAAAACTCTATGAAGCACAGTTCTACTCTGACATCCATGGAGTCGACATCAACTCGACAGTAACTGGTTATAGCATACAAGTGATCTGAACAGGCTCTCATTCTGTCTAAAACACGAGTCAGGCAGTCTAAATATGACATCAAACACTGAACAGCACGGTTGGTTAAACAACAGTTTCTCTACATAAGTCCAAATCATAACCGTTAGAAATCTTACTCATCATCCATAGAAGAAATATGGAATTACAGAGTCTTAGCACTGGAAGAGCCTTATAAATGGTCAGTTTATCCTCCTCATTTTCCAGATCAGAAAACGGAGTCCCAGGGAGGACAGTGCCATTTACCCCAGCATGAAAACTCACCACTTCTGTCTCCTGGTCCCACATGCCTTTCTCTTCCACGCATAAGGCTACAACAGCTGCCTTCTTAATTCACATACAGTATACTCTTAACACTTTAAAACATACGTATAGAAACATGGGAGAGAGTACATTTTAAGTTTTTACTCTTCTAGCCCAGAGTGTCTAAAACGGGGCATCTTTACCTTTTATAAAAATGTTTAAATATTATTGATACACTAAGAACAGTCCAAATGATTCATCATATAAATTAGAATTATAATTTTAAAGCAAATTCAAACATCCTTACTCTTGCTTAGTGAACAAAACCCCACAACCTTGTAATTATGGTATTTTATTATGCCGGTTATATTACTGACACAAATTACATCTGTCAAAATGTCTCCTATTTTTTGCAGAAATAATCATTTCTATAGCACAATTTCATTTTTCTCAATCAAATTTCCTTCTGTTAGTATATAACCAGAAATCTCTTCTATATTCTATAATAAAAGAGTCATTTAAAGACTAATAGGGGTGAATGTTTTATTGTGTTTATTTTCATTTAGAAAAAAAAACTAATAACAAAAGGAGATAACCAGGTGGTTTGAATTTTAAAAAATCAAGTAATTTTAAGCATCATTAGTTTGTTAAGAGTAAATTTAAAGCAAACCACTAATTGTTCACATTAAACAAAATATAATAGAGCAGAAATTGTTCACATCACCTATTACAAAGTCATACTTTTGAAGATACAAGGGAGATTTTAAAAAAGCAAGCAGTTGAATGCTAACCTAGCTATCATAATGAACAATTTTTCAACACCATAAGAAGGAAAATTAAAATTAAGCACTATATTGAAATGGCAAAAGAAAAAAGAAAAAAAAAGAGACTGTCTTTATAGACATTTATACTGTTTATGGTCCCATGTATTGGATCTTTTCCCCTTTCCATGTCAGTAAACACTTATCAAACAACTATTATGTGTGTAGCACTGCGCTATGCATTGAAAATCCATTGCCGTTGAGTCGAATTCTGACTGACAGTGACCCTATAGTGCAGCGTAGAACTGTCATAGGGTTTCCAAAGCTGTAATCTTTACGGAAGAAGGCTGCCATGTCTTTCTCCCACAGAGCGGCTGGTGGGTTTGAACCACCAATCTTTCGTTTAGCAGCTGAGTGCTTAGCCATTGTGCCACCCGGGAGCTTCTTGTGCTATGCATTGAGGATACCATAAATAATTAACATGTGGTCCTTACCCTCAAGAGGTTCATTACAACCTAGGGGAGAGGTAGACTTGTAAAAAACGAATCAAAATATAGTATGAAAATCGTTACCTAGTATTGGTATTTGTCATGATACAGTGAAGGCGGGAATGGTTAACATATACAAAAAGGAGACTGTGTCTTAATCAGGAGGGCAAATGAGTTTGACTGAGTTTCTTAGTGCAGAGATCCTGGGAACCATGCTTTCCAAACAGGTTAAAATGCTTCTCAAAGACCTTTCTTTTTTCTGGAATGCTCTGAAAACATTTTAGGACATTACTAAGGCTATGCATTTATTAATGTACTTGCCTAATTACCTGTGACACTGAACTAAAATCCTAAAAACATGTATATGCTACTTACTCTTTGTTAGGTCCATGTTCAAGTAAAGGCAACCCCTGAAAAAACTAATTATAGTTTAAATTCTTTACACACACAAGGCTTTATAAAATGGTTATGATAAACATATAGTTACTTTTAAGTTTCAAATAGATAGTGTAAAAGCTATTTTACTTAGGAAAATGAACACAATAATTTAAAATATAAGTAACGTTCAAGGAAATATTGTCAAAAATTCTTCTTCATATTGGCGAACATGCCATTGTTTTAAGACAACTTTAAGCCAGTTATTTTCTGGTTAACATAAACATAGCATTGTCTAATTTATTGTAATATTCAAAGTTTTTGTAAATTATTTTACACTACATGAACACGTGCACTGTCTTTATTAGATGCTGTCTCAACATGAGACAAACTGCTGAACTAGGGGAATAAGTGCCAAATTAGCAGATGTTTACTTTGAACATACTGACGTTTGGAAAATAAATTCTCCCTTTTTCCTCTTTAATCCTTTAATGTTTGTTTTGCAAACATTTCACAGGATGATGGACAGACTGCCAGTGAAGTGATGCACATATAAATCATTGTCCTTTTGAATTCTTGGATAATGAAAAACTATGTATGGCATATTTTGGTGACGTCTTGATAAAATTAAAATTGGAAAACTCCACTTGTCTCTAAGCCTCAATCACAAACATTCCTGAAATGAGTGCTCTGCACCCTAGGATGAATTATGTCCACTAAAGGAAATAAAATACAAGTATCTGAGTCACTGCAATTTACTGTCAAGACCGCTCCTAAAAGCAGGGGTTACCGTAGAGGACAGATGGGTGTTTTTCCACCCATCTGTAAACTCTTTATACTTAGACACACCATAACCATAATATAGGCCAAGAAACTATGTTGTGGCACTTATAGCTAAAGTCTGGCGTTTAAATGTTTCTTAAAGGAATATAGACAAGCCAGCATCGTTTCTAAACCTTGCACAGCTGTTTAGAGAGCACTGCGATGCTAAATGCCTGCATACAGTTGTACTCTATTATTAGCGGCTGTGATACTTGTGGAGAGTATTAAAGTATTTAAATAGTCCTTCTGCTTCCCTTAAACCTGAAGTTCTGGAGCAATCCCTCCTTCCGCCACCAAAAACACTACCCCTACAAAGCCAATTTTAACCAGCCTTCAGCCGTCCATCAATGAAGGCCATTATTCCGCTGAGAACAGGCGCTCTCCACAGACCTCCGGTAGCGAAGGAAGGAAATGATTCCAAAAGTTTTTCAGACACTTTCTTGGGGGCCCAGTTCTCCAACCCTGTTGCTTCCCACAACTTTCCAAAGAACCCCTAAGGAATCCGAAGAGAATGGGGAGCCATAAACTTTTAGCGGGCTCAGTTCCCCAGCCAGCGGGAGCTGGTCTGGAGTGGGACCGAAGCGCCTGGCACCACAGACCGTCCTCACACCACCGTCCCACCGCCCCTCGCCACGGAGGCAGCAGCTCCTCTTAGGGTTGGACCTAGAGGGCCATGCAGACACACACCTGCCTCCAGACATACACCTGCTCCCAGTACACAGCTGCCTGCAGAAAGGCCCCGGCCCGCCCCTCGGGCGCTTACCCACAGCTCCACGGCGGCCAGCGCCCTAGGGGCACTCCTCTGTCAGCAGGGGTTGCGGCCACTTTTGAAAGAATGCAAGTCGGGCTGGGCCAGCTTTGGGGGGATTTTTTTTTTCTTTTTTCACAAGTGCCGTGCAACTTCACTTTGGCGCGCCGCGAGAGGGTCTGGCTCCTCCGCCCCCCGCAGCCGTCCCTGCAGCCCTACTGCGTGGCTGGGCTCGGCTGCCCCCTCCCCGTCCAGAGCTGCCGCCACGCCACGCCCCCGCCGCTGCCCTAACTCCTCGCGGTGGCCGCCACCGCCCTGCGCACCCAGCATCACGCAGTTCGGGCACCACGCCCGGCCGGCCCCGAGCCTGTCCCTGGACGAGGGGGCTGCGGCGGGCTCCGGCCCTTTGCCCGCCATCCCCCGGGCACGTTCTCCTTGGGCAGGGCGTTGGCCCTCGCGCGAAACTTCTGCCTAGTGGCGCCACTTCCCTCGCGCGTCTTGCGAGCGCCAGGGCGGCGAGGTGAGTGCAGGCACAGCATCGTGGTCCTGGCGAGGCCTGCGCGGACAAGCCCCCTCCGTGAGCTCCGCGGGCCGGCCGCCCCTTGGGGCGCGCTCCGGAGCTGGGGAAGCGGCTCGGTCCAGACGTGGGCAGCTTGCGCGGGGCGTGGGCGTCGGCGCAGCGTCTGCCAGCCCAAGCCAGAGGCCCAGCGACGCGCAGCTGCTCTCGGTCCAGACGTCGGCAGCCGGCATTGGGCGTGGGGAGAGGACAAGGGCCGGGGAGTGCCCACATAACCTCGCCAGGGCCTCGGGCCGCCCTGGTTTTGCACAGGGCAGGGGCGCCCCGCCGCGGGGTTCGCTTGCCAGTCAGCAGAGTGAGAGGAGCCAGAGTGAGAGGAAGCTATAAATAGCGGCGCCAAGGTGGCTCCCCTCAGACACAATTTAGCTGGGAAGCTGTATAAATTTTTTTAACTTTTTTCGATGCATTCGAGACTTCGCCCGACCTGAGGTGACGGGGAACGTGTCCCCGTGGGTCGCTGTTTCCACTGATCCTGGTGAGAGACGACAGGGCACGGCCTTACCTGGCTTTCCAGGGATGGGGTGAAGGTTTTAAGGTTTCGTGTTTGTTTCGACCTCCCTTGAAAAGGAAGATAGCACTCAAAGGACCACTGAGAAGGGAAGGATTCCGGGCCCTCCAGTTATTGTCCCGACTCAACGCGATTTCGAGAGGTGGCGTGCCCCTTCGCGTTCCTCCTGAGAGGAGGCCCAGAGACTTAGTTTTGTATCCCCAGTGCCTGGCAGGTTGAGGTTATTTTATTAGTTGGCTGAATTTCGTTGACCATTCTAGAAGCTGAAACGGATTTTTGATTTCCTGTGATGAGTGATGGATTTCTTGCAGGAACCGTGGCAAAATCGGGAGTCTGTGGTGGTTTTAAATCTACAAGGAGGAGCTTCCATTGGTTGTCTTTATTAGAGTATAAGTCTATTGTGATTAGCAATCGGCTTGCCCTAAAGAATTTACTTGTTCAGTTGAAATCCGAATTTAAGATTAACCGAGAAGGAAAACTAAACTTCTAGAGGCATATCTAAAATATCTTCCTGCCTTTGGAACTTGGAGGTGGATGTGTGTAATGGATAGTAGTTATGTGGTCTTAGTATTTTGGTCTGTTTTTTAATTGAAAAATATTGCTTTAGGTCTTCAAATACTTTAATATTTTTCTCTATTTTTATTCTCTCTGGAAAGCACAGGAATAGTGTCTATTTTTTCTTGATCACAAAAGAACTAAAAATTCTTAATACTTGTCTTTTTGCCAAACACTATTGTTGGTATTCCAAGTGGAAAAAATAGAGGTACTGCATAATACTGCAATAGAATTTTTCTTTAAAAATATAGGTTTAAAATGATATTGTGGAAGTACTAGCAAAATCTAAAAATACTGATTTCTTTACACCTGTCATTACATATTTTCTAGGTAGATAATTAAGATTAATCACATGGTTTAATTTTTAAAATTTTAAATGCCTTTCTAGCATTTATTGATGTGATTATATGGTGTGATTTTTTCTTTTTTCTTTTTTTGGTGTCAATACACCCAGCCAAACGTACATCCATTCACAATGGATGTGTTCACATGGTTTAATTTTTAGTTGTAAAGGTTGTTTACTTCACATTTAGTTTCAGGAAAGATTGTGTTTAAGATAATTTCATGGGAAAATGCACGTGTTTGTGCATATACACGTATGCTAAGCTGATTAGAACTGATTTCTCAATTCTAGTAACATTTTTAGCAAAGAAGGGCGTACAGTGAAGCCGGACTTGTCAGCCTTGCTGCTCTGAGTTAGGAACCCCTCACACACTGGTGTTAGAAAGGTACGATTGCAGGCTCACAAACCTCGTCTCCCTCACCACTTAATTTCTTTTCTTTCAGCCAGCAATGAACATGTTTTTCCCTAGGGTGCCACCTGGTAGTCAGGCCTGGAACTACTCTTTAGGATTGACACTGAATCTTAATCTTTGTGCTTTGTCTGCATAATGGAAGTACAACAGATAATTTGTTGAATACACAGTATATGTCCTTCCTGAATGTGGCAGCCCAGAGTAAATGCAGTAATCTTGTGTGTGATCATGGTAGAGCAGAATTTAACTTTTTCCAAACCCTGGTTGTGTAGTGGTTAAGAGCTATGTTCGCTAACCCAAAGGTTGGCAGTCGGAATCCACCAGGTGCTCCTTGGAAACTCTATGGGACAGTTCTGCTCTGTCTTATAGGGTTGCTATGAGTCGGAATTGACTCGACGGCAACGGGTTTGGTTTTGGTTTTCGGTTTCCTTAAGCACCAAAGTTAAAGATGCATGAAAAACTGTTACCTGAGGTTTTTCTTTTCAGTTTAAAATTGCTTGTATAGACAGTATTTTTTGTTAACATATGTTAATTGACAATACATTGTATTTCAGTTATTTGTGGGGTATAAATGTTTGCAGCATTTTTGTAAATTAATTAAACTACTATTTCTTGAACATCTGCTGCATACAAGACCTGGGGCTGGGTATTGGGGGAGGCAGGAAGGTTCCACTTTCTCCACTCAGAGAATTCTCATGCTGAGTTCTTTGCCTTACCTGGGGGGACTTCACCATCCTGAATCACAAAGTGTTAATTCATAACTAAACACTTGAAACACCATCTATTTTATAAGAAAAACAATGATAGTAAATAAAAAGCACATTAATTCAGATTATTTCTGATAGGTTTGTAAGTGTTCTGTACCTATTTCTTAACATTTGTTATCAGGCATATAGTGGAGTTAAGTGCTCTTTGAGAATTAGGAGCAGGACTTTATTTTGCTTTGAAAGTCTACATCTGTTGAATTCCTTGCTGAATTTTGTAACACCAAAATCTTACTTAATTAATTTTTGGACTTTTTTCTCTTTTAAAACCTGGCCTAACTTGATTAAGTGGTAGCCACGTCAAAACCTTATGGACAGCATCACATTTTAAAATTCTGCCCCAGACCAGCATTTTCCCAAGGACATTCATGACCCTGGTGCCTTCAGAAATATTATCATCCCCCCACCCCCCTCTAAACACTTTGAGGCTGTGTGGGAAGTAACAATCTCTGAACTTACTACATGGCATAGTTTTTTGATATTTTCATATTTCTTGAAGATTTCTTAAGAGAAAGCCCAAATCTTGAATAAACTCTCATCTAAAGATCTTCACACTGATGTGAAAAGTCATGGTGTTTAACTGTTTCTGCCTTTGCACCCCCACCTTGCTCTGCATACCCCCAGCTCTGCTCATCTTACTAATTAACTCCTTGCTGCACAACCCAGGTCAGGGGTAGGTGGAGAGTTTATAACTTGTTTTCCCAATGCTAACAATGGTTTAGAAATCTATAGTTCCAGTTTTTACAGAATATTCACAGCAGAGGTTAGGCTGCAAAAGGGAAGAAATTTAGAAGGGTGTTTTTGCTTCTGAACTTATCACTAAACTCGTGTCTTCATGATCTCCTCATGAGACCAGACAGGCTGAACTTAATAATCTGATGACCTCGTGGTCCTGTCTCTGTTTCATCTTGAGTTAGTTCTTCAGTTTCATTAGCACTTGTTTCCTCTTCCAAGAGGAATCTTTGCAAGACTATAAGAATCTATGAGATAATTTTTTAAAGTATTTTTATTTTTGGTGAAAATATACACAGCAAAACCTGCTCCCATTTCACTTTCTAGACAATCATCGGTGACATTGGTTACTTTCTTCACACTGTGTCAACATTCTCTTTATTTTTGTTCTAGTTGTTTCACTTCCATTTATAGTTTCCTGCCCCTCAACCTTGTCATCTATGCTTTAAAATAGCTGTTGACCCTTTGGTCTTATATAGATACTTTTTTTAAATGCAAGTCTCAAGGGTGACAATCTTTACAATTTGGGCTAAACTGTTACTTACTTTAAAGGTGACTTCAGGGGGTAGTTTCAATTCAAGGTTTGAAGAGAAATACAGGCATAGTCTTGGGGACTCCTTCAGACTCAACAGGTCCACTATCTGGATTCTTTAAGAATTTGAAGTTCTGTTCCATAATTTTTCTTGCTTTTTATCAGGAGTTATCTGTTGTGTCCCTGATCAGAAGGTTCAGTAGTGGTAGCTGAGCACCATCCAGTTCTTCTGGTCTGAAGGTGGAGGAGGCAGTGGTTCATGTAGAGAATTAGTCCTGGAGTCCAGTTCCTTCTCTGATTCTAAGGTTTCCTTCTTTTCTCTTTTGTTCCAGACAAATAAAGACCAATAGTTGTTTCTTTTAAGACCCCAGACACTACTCACCATTCTAAGAAGTAGAATATAAGCTTTAAGAACTATATTATGTCAGTTGACTGGATTGTCCCACAAGAACATGGCCCTAAGCCCCCAAACCAAGAGAACAGTATCAGCATCTGTAGCCCCGCCCCCAGTTTTTGGGTTGTTATTGTTGCAAAACCATATACAGCCTAGCATTTGTCCATTCATGCCCTTTTCCTGTGTACAGTTTATCGACATCAGTTACATCAGTCATGCTGTGAAAACTTCACCCACATTTGGGTGCCACCTTTCCCATTACTATAAACAAGAAGTGACTACTACCTAGAGTGTGCTTCTCCCCCCTCACCCTATAACTCCTCCCCACCCCATAACCACTAATGAAGATTAGTTTCTGTATATTTACCTGTTAATGTTATTTCATAAAACTTAGAACATACAAGAGGGCAGAGTCAACATGGCGCTATATACAGAAGCACCATCCCGTCCCTCCACAGCAAAGACAGAAAAAACTAAGTAAACAGAGACAAATGTCAGTCCTGGAAACTTAAATGTCAAATGAAGGGATAAAGAACTCAAGCATCGAATGGAATAGGAAACTGACAGAGAACAGAGAGCGAGGAGAGCTGTGGAGTAGAGGTCCCCTATCAACTAACACGGCATGGATTCGCCACCTTGGACCCCTCAGCCACCAAGAACGACGGACAGGGAATATGAGAAGGTGGGTTCATGGAGCTCCCAGCAGGAGAGAGAGCACCTGGTAACCAGTGATACGTGGTTTCCCACCCCCCAACCCATCTTACGCCTGCTCAGCCTCCGCTGCTTTCCGGTGGGTCACAGTTGCTCCACCAGGGAGACACCTGCTCCTTGCCACTTGGATTCACCCAGCCCATGCTGGCCGGGTCCTTCAGTGCCATTTTTTTTTGTTGCTGTTGTTGCTTTTTTTGGCTTCTTCTGGGTTATTCTCTTTCTCTCGCTTCCTTCCTTTCCTTTCTCTCAAACACCTGGCTCCGTGTGCCATCTCCGCTGCTTCTTGACAGGCTGTGCAGTGCCGCTCAGCTGGAGAGCCACTTCCCTGGTCCATGCTGCCACACTGGTGGGCTCTCATGGAGCTTTTTTCCCTTGTCTGTCTCTACCATCCTTCCTTTCATTTCTTGAACACCTGGCACCTTCTGCCATCTCTGCTCCCTAGTATCATGTAAGATGAAAAGCTGCCCATCCAGGAAGCTCAATGAACCCAATATAGAATAGACCCCAAAAGAAAATCACCAAGGCGTGTCATAATCACACTTGCTAAAACGAAAGACAAAGAAAGAATCCTGAGAGCAACTTGAGGAAAAAAAAATCACATACAGAGGGGAATCAATAAAACAGCTCTCATTATTCAGCAGAAACCATGCAGGCAAGAAGGCAATGGGATGACATGTAAAACCTTGAAAGAAAAAAATTGCCAACCAAGAATAATTTACATCCTGCAAAATTCTTGCTCAGATATGATGGTGAAATTAGGACATTTCCAGATAAACAGAAATTAAGGGAATATGTAAAAACCAAACCAAATTTACAAGAACTATTAAATGGAGTCCTTTGGTTAGAGAACGAATGACATCTAACAACAGCCTGCATCTAGAATGCAGGACCACATCAGCCAGATACCAACCTAGGCAATGACCTCTCAAGGACAAAACAAAACTAAAAGATTTACAACAGGGAACCAGAGACATCAATTTGTAAATGACAACATCAGAACAATAAAAGAGGGAATAAACAGTTCTGGTATAGAATTTTCAAATGAAGAAGAAGTCAAGGTGATACCAAGTAATAGAAGACTGGTTTAAACTTAGGAAGATGGGGTAAATTTCAAGGTAACCACAAAGAAAGTTAACAAACATACTCATCAAAATAAAGAATAAAAATATAAAGTCTCAGTAAACACAAAATCTACAAAAATGAAAAAAATGAAAAAAATACAATCAAAAGGAATTCAGCACAGAAGAGTAAGAGGAACAAACAAAACGTCGGCACCACAACAAAAAGCACTACAAAATGACAGCAATAAACTCACACCTATCAGTGATTACACTGAAAGTAAATGGCTTAGTGCACCCATAACGATACAGAGATTGACAGAATGGATGAAAAAGCAGGACCCATCAATATGCTGTCTACAAGAGACACACCTTAGAAACAAAAACATAAATTTATTAAAAATCAAGGATGGAAAAAATACATTGACCAAACAGCTACCAAAAAAAAAGCAGGATTGGCAATACTAATCTCAGATAAAATTGACTTTAAAATAAAATCTGCCATAAAAGACAAAGAAGAGCATTATATAATGATTAAAGGGACAAACTATCATGAAGACATAACCATAATAAATATCTACATACTCAATGACAGGGCTCCAAAATACATAAGACAAACTCTTAAAAGCACTGAGAAGAGAAATTGACAGTTCCACAATAATGGTAGGAGATTCAACACACCACTGTTGGTAAAGGACAGAACATCTAGAAAGAAACTCAGCAAAGGTGCAGAAGATCTAAAGGCCACAGTCAGCCAACTTGACCTCATAGACATATATAGAACACTCCACTCAACTGATGCAAAGTACACATTCTTTTCCAATGCACATGGAACATTCTCCCAAATATGCCAATCTTAGGCCACAAAACAACACTTCACAAAATCCAAAACATTGAGACAATACAAAGTATCTTCTCTGATCACAATGCCATCAAAGTAGAAATTTAACAACAGAAAGAAAAAAGAAAAAAAAATCAAATACATGGAAACTGAATAACACCCTGCTTAAAAACTACTGGGTCATAGAAGAAATCAAAGATGGAATCAAGAAATTCCTAGAATCAAATGAAAATGAAAACACATCATACCAAAACCTTTGGGACACAGCAAAGGCAGAGCTCAGAGGTCAATTTATAGCAATAGATGCATACATCAAAAGAGAAGAAAGGGACAAAATCAAAACATTAGCTACACAAGTTGAACAAATAGGAAGAGAACAGCAAAAGAAGCCCACAGCCTCCAGAAGAAAGGAAATAATAAAGATCAGAGCAGAAAAAAATGAAATAGAGAACAGAAAAACAATAGAAAGAATCAGCAAAACCAAAAGTTGGTTCTTTGAAAGAATCAACAAAATTGACAAACCGTTAGTCAACCTGACAAAAGAAAAGCAGGAGAGGATGCAGGTAACCCAAATAAGAAATGAAATGGGGGACATTACAACAGACCCAACTGAAATAAAAAGGATTATAACAGAATATTATGAAAAACTATACTCCAACAAATTTGAAAACCTAGAGGAAATGGATAAATTTCTAGAAACACACGGCCTACCCAAACTACAACAAAGTGATGTTGAAAATCTGAACAGCCCCATAACAAGAGAAGAGACTGAAAAGGTAATAAAAAAACTCCCAACCAAAAAAAGCCCTGGCCCAGATGGCTTCACTGGAGAATTCTACAAAACATTTACAGAAGAGCTTGTACCAGTACTACTCAAGCTATTTCAGAGCGTAGAAGAGGAAGCAACACTTCCAAATTCATTCTATGAAGCCAGCATAACACTGATACCCAAACCAGGCAAAGACACCACAAAAAAAGAAAATTACCAATTGGTATCTCTCATGAATATAGATGAAAAAATTCTGGACAGAATTCTAGCCAATAGAATTCAGCATCAAATCAGAAAAATAATACACCACAACCAAGTAGGATTCATACCAGGTATGCAAGGATGGTTCAACATTAGAAAATCAATCCGTGTAATCCATCACATAAATAAAAGAATCACATGATAATATCAATTGATGCAGAAAAGTCATTTGACAAAGTCCAACACCCATTCCTGATAAAAAACTCTCAATAAAATAGGCATAGAAGGGAAATTCCTCAACATAATAAAGGACATCTATACAAAACCAACAGCCAACACTCAATGGAGAGAAGCCGAAAACATTCCTGTTGAGAACAGGAACAAGACAAGGATACCTTTTATCACCACTCCTATTTAACATTATGCTGGAAGTCCTAGCTAGAGCAATAAGGCAAGAAAAAGAAATAAACAGCATCCAGATTGGCAAGGAAGAGGTAAAACTGTCCCTATTTGCAGATAATATGATATTATTCATAGAAGACCCAAAAGACTCCACGAGAAAACTACTGGAACTAATAGAAAGATTTAGCAGAATAGCAGGATACAAGATAAACATAAAAATATCAGTTGGATCCCTATACACCAATAAAGACAATGACAAAAAGGAAATCAGGAAAACAGTACCATTTATAATAGCCCCTAAAACAATAAAATACTTAAGAATAAATCTAACCAGGGGTATAAAAGACCTACACAAAGAAAACTACAAAACACTACTGCAAGAAACCAAAAGAGATCTACATAAATGGAAAAACATACCATGCTCATGGATAGGTAGACTCGACATTGTGGAAAAGTCAATTCTACCCAAAGCAACCTACAAATACAGTGAAATCCCAATCCAAATATCAACAACATTCTTTAAAGAGGTGGAAAAACTAATCATTAACTTTATATGGAAAAGAAGGAGTCCCCAGAAAAGTAAAGCACTATTGAAGAAGAAGCATAAAATAGGAGGACTGGCACTACCTGACCTCAGAAACTACTATACAGCTACAGTAGTCAAAACAGCCTTGTACTGTTACAATGATAGATACATAGATCAGTGGAACAGAATTGAGAACCCAGATGTAAATCCATCCGCCTGTGGTCACCTGATCTTCAGCAAGGGCCCAAAGTTCATCAAATAGGGAAAAGTCAGTCTTTTTAACAAATGGTGCTGGCAAAACTGGATGTCCATCTGGAAAAATATGAAACAGGACCCATACCTCACACCATACACAAAAACTAATTCAAAATGGATCAAAGATCTAAATATAAAACCCAAAACTATAAAGATCATAGAAGAAGAAATAAGATCAATGCTAAAGGCCCTAATATAAGGCATTAACAGGATACCAACCATAACTAACAACACACAAACTCCAGAAGATAAGCTAGATAACCGGGATCTTCTAAAACTTCATCAAAAGACTTCACCAAAGGAGTAAAAAGAGAACCTATAGACTGGGAAAAACTTTTTGGCTATGACAAATCTGACAAAGGTCTAATCTCTAAAATCCACAGGAAAATCCAACACCTCTACAACAAAAAGACAAATAATTCAATTAAAAAATGGGCAAAGTATATGAACAGACACTTCACCAGACATTCAAGGGGCTAACACACCCATGAGGAAATGCTTGCAATCACTAGCTATTAGAGAAATGCAAATCAAAACCACAATCAGATACCATCCTACCCAGATATTACTGGCACAAATAAAACAAAACAGAAAATAACAAATGTTGGCGATGTTGGGGGGACATTGGAACTCTTATGCACTGCTGGTGGGAATGCAAAATGGTACAACCATTTTTAAAAACAATATGGTGCTTCCTTAAAAAGCTAAAAATAGAAATAACATATGATCCAGCAATCCCACTCCTAGGAATATATCCTAGAGAAATAAGAGTCATCACACGAATAGACATGCACACCCATGTTCGTTGCACCATTGTTCACAATAGCAGAAAGATAGAAACAACCTAGATGCCCATCAACAGATGAATGGATAAACAAACTATGGTACATGTGCACAATGGAATACTACGCAATGATAAAGAACAATGATGAATCTGGAAAGCATCTTACAACATGAATGAATCTGGAGGGCATTATGCTGAGTGAAATAAGTCAATCACAAAAGGACAAGTATTGTATGAGACCACTACTGTAAAAACTCATGAAAAATTTTACACAAAAAAAGAAAACAATCTTTGATGGTTATGAGGGAGGGGAGGGATGGGGATGGAAAAACACAAAATAGACAATAGCTAAGTGGTACTTTGGTGAAGGGTAATACAGTACACATTACTGGGGAAGCCAGTACAGCTTGTCCAAGGCAAGGTCATGGAATCTCCATAGACACATCCAGACTCCCTAAGGGAATGAATTACTGGGCTGAGAGTTGTGAGGACCAGGGTCTAGGGAACATCTAGCTCAATTGGCATAACATAGTTTATAAAGAAGATGTTCTGCATTCTACTTTGGTGGGTAGCATCAGAAGTCTTAAAAGCTTGTGAGTGGCCTTCTAGGATTCTCCACTGGTCTCAACCCGACTGGAGCAAGGGAGAATGAAGAAAAGCAAAGACACAAGGGAAAGATTTGTCCGAATGACTAATGGACCAGAAGTACTACAGCCTCCACCAGACTGAGTCCAGCACAACTAGATTGTGCTTGGCTACCACCACCATATCACAACAGTGGGTCCCAGATACAGCTGGAGAAAAATGTAGAAGAAAATTCTAACTCACACACACACAAAGAAAAAAGACCAGACTTACTGGTCTGACAGAGACAGAAGAAGCCCTGAGAGTATGGCCCCTGCACACCCTTTTAGCTCAGTAACGAAGTCACTCCTGAGGTTCACCCTTTAGCCAAAGATTAGGCAGGCCCATAAAACAAGACCAGACTGGATGGGCACACCAGCCCAGGGCAAAGAGGAGAAGGCAGGAGGGTACAGGAAAGCTGGTGGTGGGGAACCCATGGTCAGGAAGGGTAGAGTGTTGACATGTTGTGGGGTTGGTGACCAATGTCACAAAACAATGTGTGTACCAATTGTTTAATGAATAGTTTGTTCTGTAAACCTTCACCTAAAGTACAATTTAAAAAACCCTTAGAACATACAATATTTCTTTTTTAATATAATTTTATTTGTTTTGTTATTGAGAATATACACAGGAAAACGCTACACCAATTCAACAATTTCTACATGTACCATCTAGTGACATTGATTACATTCTTCAAGTTGTGTAACCATTCTTACTCTCCTTTTCTGAGTTGTTCCTCTCCCATTAACATAAATTCACTGCCCCCTAAGGTTCCTATGTAATCTTTCAAGTTGTTGTTGTCAGTTTGATCCCATATAGATAGTTCTTAAAAGAGCATAATGCTCAAGGCAGACATTTTTTACTAGTTAAGCTAAACTGTTGTTTTGGTTTAAAAAGACTTCAGGGGATGTTTTTAGTTTAAGATTTAAAGATTATCTCAGGGGAGTAGTTTCAGGGGTTCATCCAACCTGGGTGGCTCCAGGAAGTCTAAAGTCCATGAGAATTTGAAATTCTGTTCTGCTCTTCCCCACTTCTTATCAGGATTCTTCTATGGAATATTTGATCATAATGTTCAGCAATGATAGCACCAACCAGTTCTTCTGGTCTCATGGCAAAAGAGATAGTTGTTCATGGAAGCAATTAGTTACACATTCCACGTCTCCTCCTGTTCCTGACTCTCATTCTTCCTCTGTTCTAGGGGAATGGAGACCAATTGATTTGCCTTGGATGGCTGCTTGCAAGCTTTTAAGACCCCAGACACTATGCATCAAACGAGGAGGTAGAACAGAAGCACTAAATATGTTATTAGGCCAATTAACTGGATTGTCTCATGAAACCATGACCCTAAACCTCCAAACCAAGAAACCAAATCTCATGAGGTTTCAGTTGTACATAAGCAGCCTCAGCAGCTGCGTTTTTTTTTCTGTACATTTTGTAAATATATCTACCACACAACTTTTGTCAATTCAACTTTTTCAGATGTACAGCTTACTGATAGTAGTTATGATAATCAGCTGTGCAGCCCTACCTGTGTTAACACGATATTTCCATCACCCTTTCCCCCTCCTTCCTGCCCCTGGTAACCACTAATAAAGCTTCTTTTCTATACATTTGCCTTTTCTTGTCTTTTTATATAAGTGAGGTCATACAATATTTGTTCTTTTGTGGTTGACTTATTTCACTCAGCATGTCTTCCAGCTCCATCCATATATATATTATAGCATGTATCAAGACTTCATTTCTCCTACTGGCTAAGTTGTATAGTCTATTATATTTTTATACAACATTTTGTTTATCCATTCATCTGTTGATGGGCATTTATGTTGTTTCCACCTTTTAGCTCTTGTGAATTGTGCTGCAGTGAACATTGGTGTACAAGTCTCTGTTTGAGTCTCTGCTTTCAAGTAGAATTGCTGCATCATATGATAGTTCTGTTTTTATTTTTTGAGAAACTGCATACTGTTTTCCACAATGACTATACCATTTTGCATTTCACCAGAATGGGTAAGTGTTCCAATTTCCCCACATCCTCACTAACATTTCTTGTTTTCTGTTTTTTTTTTTTTAATCTTAGCCATACTAATAGGCATGAAATAGTATCTCATTATGGTTTTAATTTGCAGAGCCCTGGTGGCACAGTGGCTAAGAGCTTGGCTACTAACCAAAGGATTGGCAGTTTGAATCTACCAGCTGCTTCTTGGAAACCCTATGAGGCAGTTCTACTCAGTCCTATAGGGTCACTCTGAATCAGAATTGACTCAGCAGCAATGGATTTTGGTTTGGATGGCTAATGACACTGAACATCTTGTGTTTGGTGGTCTTTTGAATGCCCTCTTTGGTGAAACGTCTATTCAAGTCCTTTGCCCATTTTATGATTAGGTTATTTATCTTCTTGTTAAGTTGTCAAAGTTTTGTGTATATCCTGGTCATTAGGTTCTTGTGGTGCTGACATTTTCTTTTTTCCTCTTACTGTTCTGTGCTGAGTTTCTTTTGTTTGTAGATTTTTTTAATTTCTTTTGTTTTTGTAGATTTTGTGTTTACTATGTGTTTTTTTTCTTTGTTTTGATCAGTAGGTTTGTTAACTTTCTTTGTGGTTATCCTGAAATTAATACCTATCTTCCTAAGTTTAAACCAGTCTTTTATTACTTGTAAAGGCCTTGATCTCCTCTCCATTTAAAAGTTCTATACTTACACAGTTTATTTCCTCTTTTCTTGTTCTGACATTGTTGTCATTTACAGATTGACGTCTCTGGTTCCCTGTTGTAAATTTTTTGGTTTTGTTTTATCCTTGGGAGTTCATTGCCTAGATTGGTATCTGGATGATGCTGTCATATGTGCTAGCTTCAGCTTGTTGTCTGATGTTGTTGGTTCTTTAGCCCAAGGACTCCCTTTAATAATTCTTGTAAGTTTGGTTTGTTTTTTACATATTCCCTTAATTTCTGTTTATCTGGAAATGCCCTAATTTTGCCATCACATTTGATCAAGAGTTTTGCAAGATACGTTATTCTTGGTTGGCTGTTTTTTTTTTTTCAAGATTTTATATATGTCATCCTATTGCCTTCTTGCCTGCATAGCTTCTGCCGACTAATCAGAGTTTAGTCTTATTGTTTTCCTTCTGTATGTGGCTTTTTGTTTTTCTTGAGCTGCTCACAGGATTCTTTCTTTGTCTTTTGTTTTAGCAAGTGTGATTATGATACATCTTGGTGTTTTTCTTTTGGGGTCTCTCTTACATAGGGTTTGTTGGATGGTTGGCTTTTGGTCTCTCATGATATTAGGGAAGTTTTCTGTCAGCAAATCTTCAAAGATCCTCTCTGTGTTTTCCATTTTTTTCCCCATTCTGGAACTGATCACATGCAAATTTATGCTTTTGATTGTATCCCACATCGTTTTTAGGGTTTCTTCATTTTCTTCATTCTTTTCTCTGATTTTTCCTCGAAGTGGTATCCAAAGATTTGTCTTGAATTTTGCTGATCTTGTCTTCCATTGTTTCAAATTTTCTCCTAAAACCTTCTATTGCACTGTCCATTTCTGACCTCTTGTTGTTTATCTTCTGGATTTCTAATTGCTGTTTTTGTATGATTTCTGTTTGTTTATTTTGACATTTTGTTCCTGCATTATTTTCCTGAATTCTTCCATTGTTTTATCCGTCTTCCATGATTTTGTCTGTATTTCCCATGATTTTGTCTATTTTTGCCTAAATTTTGTCTGCGTTTGCCTTTGTTTCTTGGAGAATCCTGAATACAGGAGTTTTGAATTCCCTTTCAGGTAGTTCCAGTACCTTTTCTTCTAGCAGAAGGTCATCTGGTATTTTATTTTGGTCGCTTTCTGAAGCCATTCTCTCCTGTTTTTTTTTTTTTTTTTTTCTTAATATGTTTTGATATTGTCTGCTGTATCTAGGACATTCAGGAATTATTTTTTTTCATTTATTGACTGTAGATTTGATTGTTTCATCTGCTTTTTTTTATTTGGTTACATCTGGGTAGGCAGGCTGGGCGTGCTTTGTTTCTTGCTTGTTTGTGGGCATGATACTTCTCATCACCTTGTCTGGTGGGCAGAGCTGGTCACTCAGCTATGGTGCAGCTGGTGTAGTTTGTGGCATGAACAGGAAGTGACAGGGCGGGGCTGGGGAGCAGTGCAGGGCAGGGTCCAGGTGACCACTTTGGTACCACTTGAGGGCATGGCACTTGGTATACAGTACAGATAGGTGGGGGAAAAGGAGAGAATGTGATGTGCAGAGCTAAGTGAGTGGGTGAAAAGAGAGAGAAACAAAAGCAAAAAAGTAAACAAGAAAAAGGAAAAAATGAAGTTAAAAATAAATAAAAAGAAAAAAAAGTAAATAAAATGGCAATGTGGTAGGATTCGGTGAGTGAGGGCGGGGCAGACCTGGCGAGGCTGTGTGTTGGTGGTTCTCTAGCTGAGCAGTGAGGCTTGGCCTGTTGAGAAGCAGCATGGGTGCTGCACGGGGATAGGTGGGCAGAAGAAAGGAAAGGAAAGAAGGGAAAGAGAAGAAACCAACAATCAAAGAAACAAATACAAAAATAAATGAAAAATAATAAAAACAACAACAAAAAAAACCATGGTAGTTGGAGGGCTGGCCGTTGGGGCTAGTCAGAATTGAGGTGATGGCAAGTTGGCTGGCATGGCACAACCTGTCAGGAAGGGGTGGAGGCAGCACAGGGCCTAGATGGGAAGGAGAAGGAAAATGATAAGTGGAAAGATAAAGAAAAATAAAAAATAAGGCACTGAGGGAGTTGACCTGTGGGGGTGGTGCAAACCTGGGAAGGCTGGGTGCTGGAGACTCCAGCCAAGCAGTACAGCACAGCCCACCAAGAAGTTGGGGGCAGCGCACAAGGCTGGGTGGATGGGAGAAAGGAAAGGGAGAGAGAGAGAAGAAACAATAACAAAAATAGATAAGCAAATAAATAAAATAGCACTGAAGGAGTCACTTGGTGATGGCGACACAGACCCAGGGAGGCCATGCACAGTGATTCTCCAGCTGAGCTATGCAGCATGGCTCCTCCAGAAGGGGCAGGGGCTGGTGGGTGGGAGAAAGGAAAAGAGAGAGAGAGAAGAAACATGACCAAGATCCCTTTCGGTTCTAAGGCCTGCTTAGTTCACTGCTTCATCCCTGCCTCATCACAGGCCAATGTGGTGCTTCTTTCTCTGCACCCTATGCTGAATGGCCTCCCTATTGCTGCCCCCTTTCTCTGGTGACACCCATGACAGGCACACTCCCCTGAAAGCATGCCCTCCCCTTCCTTGCCTCTGTGAGACCTGACCCCCCTGGGACACAGCTTTCCGCTGCCGGCTCAAAAGGAGCAGCCACCCATTCTGGGGTCAGCATTCATGCAATCATTTGTTTGAACTCTCTTGCCATCCCAGCCCCTGACACTGGGAGGTTCAAGCTTGCTTCAGTCCAGGGTGACCATCAAAATGCAAAAAGATGCCCTTTAAGAGACACAAGAATAAATTTCTCTTTCATGTTATAAAAAAGACTTAATTTCACGGGTACTAAATCAAGGCAAAATAGCACATTTCAGTATGTGTTATAGAGTCATATGGATGGGGAAAACCTTGTGCTGAAGGAGGCAGAGATGTTGAAGTGTGGTGTCTAGGGTAAAGGAGGTGACAGTCCCCACTCTACCATTGCTAACCAAATTGCAAGGACTGTGTTTGTTTTTGGAACAGTCCAATTACAGGGTTGTTTAAATGGGACACCATTTATAAGGTGGCCAACCCATTTAAAGGGATGGTGGTGGTTGTTGTTAGCTGTTATCAAAGGGTCTGAATTCCGTAAAATATGAGGAATGGTTGAAGGAATTAGGACTATTTCAGTAAGAGAAAGGATTTGGAGATTCAGTCCATTTGCTGAATACTTATGTGCCGGCCCTCAGCTAAGCAATTTATATACGTTAACTCATTTAATCCCCACAGCAGCCCAGCCAGCTTCATGTTATTCTCATTTTTTCAGTGAAGCGTTGGAAGCTCAGAAAGTTTAATTAATTTGCTCAAGGTCACACAGCTAGTGTCAGAGTCAGGATATCAATATGAGTCTGTTCACTTTCAAGCCCTGTATCTTTTTAATAAAATTTTATTGTGGTAAAATAAATATAACAAAAAAATTTCCATTGTGACCATTTTAAAGTGTACAATTCAGTGACATTAATTAATCCATTCATTCACTTTTCCCAGCACCAATTATGCAACCATCACCACTATCTATTTCTAAACATTTTAATCTCCCAGACAGAAACTCAGTACCCCTCAAGCAGTAACTCCTCATTCCTCCTTCCACCCCAGGCCCTAGTAAACACTAAAATAAACTTTTTCTCTATGCATTTGCTTAGTCTAGATATTTTATATAAATGAGATCATATAATATTTGCCCTTTTATGTCTGGCTTGTTTCACTTAGAAGAATGTGTTCAAAGTTCATTCATGCCATAAACCAAAAAAACCAAACCCGTTGCTATCAAGTTGTTTCCGATTCATAGTGACCCTATAGGATAGAGTAGAACTGCCCCATAAGGTTTCTGAGAAGTGGCTGGTGGATTCAAACTGCCAGCCTTTTGGTTAGCAGTGGTAGCTCTTAATCACTGCACCACCAGGGCTCCATTCATGCCATAGCGTGTATCAAAACTTAATTTGTCTTTATTACTGAATAATATTCTGTTATATATACATATAATTGTGTTTATCCATTAATCTATTGGACACTTGGGTTATTTCCACCTTTTAGCTATTGTGAATAGTACTGTAATGAACATTAGTGTACCAATATCTGTTAGAATTCCTGCTTTCAATTCTTTGGGGGTATATACCTAGGAGTGGAATTGCTGAGTTATGTGAGAATTCTATTTTAACTTTTTGATGAACCACCAAACTTTTCCATAGCAGCTGCACCATTTTACATTCCCACCAGCAATGGATGAGGGTTACAGATTTTCCACATCCTCACCAATACTTGTTATTTTTTGTTTTTATGATAATAGCCATTCTACTGAAGCGGTATCTCGTAGTGTTTTTGATGTACATTTCCCTGATGACTGATGGAGCCCTGGTGGCACAGTAGCTGCTAATCAAAAGGTTTGCAGTTTGAATCCACCATTCGCTCCTTGGAAACCCTATGGGGCAGTTCTACTCTGTCCTGTAGGGTCACTATGAGTTGGAATCAGCTCAATGACAATGGGTTTTTGGAATGACTGATGGTGTTGAAAATTTTGTCATGTGCTTATTGGCCATTTGTATATCTTCTTTAGAAAAAAATGTTCAAGTCCTTTGCACATTTTTTAATTGAGTTGTTTATCTTTTTGTTGTTGAATTGTAGGAGCTCTTTATATATTCTGGGTATTATATACTTATCTAATATATGATTCCCAAATGTTTTCTCCCAATCTGTAGGTTGTCTCTTCACTTGATAATAAAGTTCTTTGATGTACATAAGTTCTTAATTTTGATGAAGGTCTATTTATCTATTTTGTCTTTTATTGCCTATGCTTTTGATGTCATATCTAAGAGTCCATTGTCAAAAACAAGGTCTTGAAGCTTTACCCGTATGTTTTCTTCTAAGAGTTTTATGGTTTTAATTCTTGTATTTAGGTCATTGATCCATTTTGAGTTAATTTTCGTTTATGGTGTGAGGTATGCGTCCAACTTCATTCTTTTGCATATGGAGAGCCAGTTTTCCCAGCACCATTTATTAAAGACACCATTTTTTCACTATTGGATGAACTTGGTACCCTTGTTAAAAATCAGTTGACCATAGATGTATGGGTTTATTTCTGGACTCTCAATTTTGTTCCATTGGTCTATATGTCTATCCTTATGCCAGTACCACACTGTTTTGATTACTGTAGGTTTCTAGTATGTTTTGAAATCAGGAAGTGTAAGTACTCCTATTTGTTCTTCTTTTTCAAGATTGCTTTGGCTATCCGGAGTTCCTTGCAGTTCCATATAAATTTAAGGATTGGCTTTTCCATTTCTGCAAAAAAGGCTGTTGAAATTTTGATAGGGGTGTGTTGAATCTGTAGATCACTTTGGGTAGTGACATCTTAAAGCATTTAGTCTCCCAGTACATGACCATGGGGTGTCTTCCCATTTATTTAGCACTTCTTTAATTTCTTTCAGCAATGTTTTATAGTTTTCAGTGTACAAGTCTTTCTTTCACCTCCCTCATTAAATCAATTCCTAGGTATTTTATTCTTTTAGATGCTATTATAAATAGAGTTTTTTTAAAAATTTCCTTTTCAGCTTTCTCATTGCTGGTGTATAGAAACACTGATTTTTGTGTTTTAATCTTGTACCCTGCAACTTTGCTGAATTCATTTTTTAGCTCTAGTAGCCTTTTTTTGTGGATTCTTTGAGATTTTCTATATATAGGATATATACGTGTGTGTGTGTGTGTGTGTGTGTGTGTGTGTGTGTGTGTGTGTGTATGTGTAGTTTCACTTATTCCTTTCTGATTTGGATGCCTTTTATTACTTTTTCTTGCTTAACTGCTCTGACTAGAACTTACAGTACAATGTCAAATAGCAGTGGTGAAAGTAGGCATCTTTGTCTTGTTCCTCATCTTAAGGGGAAAGCTTTCAGGCTTTCACCATTAAATTTAAAGTTAGTTGTAGGGTTTTCATAAATGTCCTATATCATGTTGAAGAATTTCCCTTTTATTCCTAATTTATTGAATTTTTTAAAAAAATCATAAATGGATGTTGAATTTTATCAGATGTCTTTTTTGCATCATTTAAAATGATTATGTGGTTCTTTTCCTTCATTCTATTAATGTGGTGTATTACATTGTTTGGATTTCTTACACTGAACCACCCTTTCATTTCTGGAATAGATCCCACTTGATCATGCTGTATAATACTTTTAATATAGTGTTGGATTTGGTTTGCTAGTATTTTGTTGACAGTTTTTGCATGTATATTTATAAGGAATATTGGTCTGTAGTTTTCTTGTAGTGTCTTTATTTGTTTTTGCTATCAGGGTAATTCTGGCTTCATAGAATGTCTGAGGAGGCATTTCCTTCTCTTCTATTTTTTGGAAGAGTTTGAAAGGATTGGTGTTAATTCTTTAAATGTTCAGTAGAATTCATCAGCAAAGCCATCTGGTCATTTGGTCCTGAACTTTTTTCATTGGAAGGCTTTTGATTACTGATTCAATCTCTTCACTTGTTACGGGTCTGCTGAGTTTATTTCTTCCAGAGTCAGTTCATGAAGTTTGTGTTTCTAGGAATTTGTCCATTTCCTGTAGTTTATTTTTATTTGTTGGCATATAACTATGCATAGTATTCTCTTGTAATCACTTTTATTTCTGTGAAGTCCCCAGTTTCACTTTGGATTTTAGTTATTTGTGTCTTCTCTCTTTCTTTGTCAGTCTGATTAGAGGTTTGTCAATTTTACTTGAAAGAATCAACTTTTGGTTTTGTTGAATCTATTGTTTTTCCATTTTTTATTTCATTTGTCTCCACTCTAATCTTTATTATTTTCTTTCTTCTGGTTTCTTTGGGCTTAGTTTGCTCTTTTTCTAGTTCCTCAAGGTGTAAAGTTAGGTTATTGATTTGAGTTTTTTTTTTGTTTTTTTTTTTTTAATAAAAGACATTTACGGTTACAAATTTTCTTCTGAGCACAAATTTCACTGCATCCCTTAAGTTTTGGTATATGGTACTTTCATTTTCATTCATCTCTATATTCTAATTTCCCTTGTGATTTATTCCTTTGACCCATTGGTTATTTAATTTCTACATATTTCTAACTTTTACAGTTTCCTTTCTGTTATTGGTTTCTAGTGTAATTTTATTATGATTGGAGAAGGTACTTTGTATGATATTGCATAGTGTGGAATTATTACCAAAAAGCAATTTAGTCTTATGGTCCTGGTTTCTGAGCCCACCTGGACTCCCAGATTCCCTGGGGAGCACCACCCAGTAACCGACATTTACCCAGACTGGCTGGGGAGCCCAGCCCAGTCTGGAGAGCCCTGTCCAGTCTGACCTTTACCTGAATTGGCTGAGGTCCCCACCCTGTAGTTGACCTTTACTCATATTAGTTAGGAGACTGGTCTGGTGACTGATAAAATCCCCAGAATGTGGAGGCTCAGATGGGGCTTCCTGATCTCAGAGAGCCAGGAGAGGAGTGCATCTTTTGGACACAGGGGCCCTGTGCTGAGAACCTCCTAGGCCAGTAAAACCTGTGGGTGATGGAGGCAGCAGCTGCGAGAGTACCAGAAGAGGTGGAGGCAACAAGCAGACCCAGACAGTGGCAGCAGAGTCTAAAGGCCGAACCCTGGCCAATAGCAGTAACACTCAGAGAGTTGGAGCACCCCGAGCAGGAGGCCACCCTCAGAGCAGGGGCCATCCAAGAGCTGCTAAGAGGAGCTCAGAGACAGCTGAGAGGAGTGGCCAGTAGCCAAGCCTGCAAAGTGATATCATTGAGTTTCCTGTTTGAAAGTTTCCTGATGGGTGAGAATGAACATTGATCTTCTGGAAGGGTAAGCAAGTCCACTCTGAGACTTAAGCAGGTCACTTGAGATGTCGAGGTCCCATACTGGGACCCCTCCCAAACCTCATCCTATGCGTATCTTTGTTTCTGTTTGTATCCTTCTCTGTAATATTAAATATTGTTATTGAACATATGGTGTTTCTGTGAGTTTTCTGTGACCATTGCAATGAATTATTGAAACTAGTAGAGAAAGAGTGTTGTGGAGGTGGGGGTGATGTTGTCAGAAATGGTGGAGAAGTTGGAGAATGGAGGTATATTTGATCTCCACCTTATAGGAAGCAGCTTTGTGCTGATTCTTATAGTCTGGGTTACCATTTCAGATAATCAATCTTTTAAAATTTATTTACACTTGTTTTAAGACCTAACATATGCTATATCCTGGAGAATGATCCATGTGCACTAGATAAAATGTATACTCTGCTCTTGGGTGGAGTATTCTATATATGTCTCTTAGGCCCAGTTGGTTTATAGTGTTGTTCAGATCCTCTATTTCTTTATTAATTTCTGCCTAGATGTTCTATCCATTATTGAGAATGGTGTATTGAAATTTCCAAGTATTAATGTAGAACTGTTTATTCCGTCAGTTGTGTCAGTGTTTGCTTCATATATTTTGAGGCCGTGTGTGTGTGTATGTATATATGAGTATATATGTATATGTGCATATATGTCTAAGGACCCCTGGTGGTTTGACAGTTAAGCACTTGGCTGCTAACTGAAAGGTCTGTGGTTTGAACCTACCAGTCGCTCCATGGGAGAAAGATGTGGCAGTCTGCTTCCCTAAAGATTTACAGCCTTAGAGAGGAGTTCTGGCAAAATGGCGCTTTAGGCAGAAGCACCACACCATCCCTCCATAACAAAGATCTGAAAAACTAAGCCAAACAGAGAATACAACAATCCTGAAACCCTAAAACATCAAATGAAGAGATAAAGAACTCAGCCAAGCACCAAATGGAGTGAGAAAACTGAAAGAGAACGGAGAGCAAGGAGAGATTCATGCAGAGGTCCCTACCAGCTAACACAGTGCGGATCCACCTTCTTGGACTCCTATCAGAGACAGGCAAATGGGGCTACGAGAAAGCAGCCTCACGGAGTGTCCAGCGGGAGACAAAACAACCACTCCACACATAATCTCCCCGCTGCATCCTACCATGTGCTTGACATCACACCACCAAGCAGCACAGGCATGGCCTACTGGAACCTGCCCTGCACTGATTACCGACCCGCTCTGGTGGCTGTAGTAAGTGCCACAAACAACCCATCCCAGTAACTCCTCTTCAGCTAGACCTTCCCTGCCGTACCGTATCTGAGTGACTGACCCTGCCAGTTGAAGAAGGAGGCGAAACGTATTGTGCCCAAAGACAAGCAAACAACAAAGAACACACAGTCTGCCTGCTCAGATATAGTCAAATTTTCTTTTTTAAAAAAGGGACGAAACAAATCTACAATCAATAAACGAGAAAAATAAGTACTGAATGCCCCGAAAAAAGCAGACAATATCAAAACATTTATAAACAGGACAGGATGGTTCTAGTAGGCATCCAAAATAAAACACCAGATGACTCTCCTCTGGAAGAAAATGCACTAGAACTACCTGAAAGGGAATTCAAATCTGTAATATTCAGGATTCTCCAAGAACTGAGCCAAAAAGCTGACAAACATGAGGAAAAAATAGACAAATTCATGGAAAATACAGACAAAAAATTGGAAGAATTCAGGAAGATGATGCATGAACAAAATGCCAAAATAAATTCACAACTAGAAATTATACAAAAACAACAATTATAAATCCAAAAGATAAACAACAAGATTTCAGAAATGAATGATGTCATAGAAGGGCTGAGAAGCAGATTTGAAACGGTGGAAGACACGATCAGTGGAATTGAAGACAAACACTTGGATACAACTCTGTTTGAGGAAAACTCATTAAAAAAAAGAAAAATGAAGAGACCCTGAGAGTTATGTGGGACACAATTAAAAGCAAAAATTTATGAGTGATTGGAATTCCAGAACAGGGGAAGAAAACAGAAAACACAGAGAGGATCATTGAGGAACTGCTGACAGAAAACTTCCCCAATATCATGAAAGATGAAAAGCTGGCCATCCAAGAAGCTCCACGAACCCCATATAGAAGAGACCCCGAAAGAAAATCACCAAGGCATATCATATTCACACTCGCCAAAACCAAAGACAAACAAAGAATCCTGAGAGCAGCTCATGAAAAACAAGAAGTCACATACAGAGGAGAAACAATAAGACTAAGCTCAGATTATTCGGCAGAAACTATGCAGGCAAGAAGGCAATGGGATGACATATATAAAATCTTGAAAGAAAAAAATTGTCAGCCAAGAATAATATATCCTGCAAAACTTTCGTTCAAATTTGATGGGGAAATTAGGACATTTCCAGATAAACAGAAATTAAGGGAATATGTAAAAGTCAAACCAAACTTCCAAGAGTTATTAAAGTGAGTTCTTTGATCTGAGGACAAACAGCTTCAGCTCACAGGCAGAACCTAGGACGCAGGATCGTACAAGCCAGATAACAATCAAGGAAATGACTCTCGAGGACTATCCAAAACCAAAAGAAATACAACAGGGAATCAGAGCAGTTAATCAGTAAATGACAACAACATCAAAACAATAAAAGAGGGAATAAAAGGCATAGGTATAGAACCTTCTAATGGAGAGGAAGGCCAGGCAATACCAAGTAATGGTAGACTGCTTCAAACTTAGAAAGATAAGGGTAAAATTCATGGTAACCACAAAGAAAGTTAACAAACATACTCATAAAAATAAAGATGAAAAACATAATGTCTCAGCAAAAACAAAACCTACAAAAACAAAAGAAATGAAAAAAAAAATCAACAAACAAAAGTAACTCAGCAGAAGAGAGTAAGAAGAACAAAGAAAACTTCAGCACCACAAAAAAAAGCACTACAAAATGACAACAACAAACTCACATCTATCAATAATTACACTGAATGTAAATGGACTCAATGCACCCATAAAGAGACGGAAAATGACAGAATGGATAAGAAAACAGGATCCATCAATATGCTGTCTACAAGAGACACACCTTAGAAACAAAGATGTGAATTTATTAAAAGTCAAAGTTGGAAAAACATATATCAAGCTAACAACTACAAAAAAAGAGCAGGAGTGGCAATTCTAATCTCAGATAAAATAGACTTTAAAACAAAATCTACAATAAAAGAGAAAGAAAGACACTATATAATGATTAAGGGGATGATCCATCATGAAGACATAACCATAATAAACATCTACACATCCAATGACAGGGCTCCAAAATACATAAAATAAACTCTAACAACACTGAAAAGAGAAATTGACAGTTCCACAATAATAGTAGGAGACTTCAACACACCACTCTCAGTAAAGGACAGAACAACTAAGAAGAAACTCAGCAAAGATACAGAAGACCTAAAGGGCACAATCAGCCAACTGGACCTCATAGACATATATAGAACACTCCATCCAACCACTGCAAAGTACACATTCTTTTCCAATGCACATGGAATGTTCTCCAGAATAGACCACATCTTAGGCCACAGAGCAATCCTCAACAAGATACAAAAACGTTGAGATAATTCAAAGTATCTTCTCTGACCACAATGCCATCAAGGTAGACGTTAACAATAGAAAGAGCAAGGGAAAAAAATCAACTACATGGAAACTGAATAATGTCCTGCTTACACATCAGTGGGTAATAGAAGAAATCAGACATGGAATAAAAAAATTGCTGGAATCAAATGAGAATGAAAACACATCCTACCAAAACCTTTGGGACACAGTAAAGGCAGTCCTCAGAGGACAATTTATAGCAATAGGTGCACATATCAAAAGAGAAGAAAGGGACAAAATCAAAACATTAGCTACAGAACTCAAACAAACAGAAAGAGAACAGAAAAAAAAAAAAAAACCCACAACCACCGGAAGAAAGGAAATAGTAAAGATCAGAGCAGAAATAAATGAAATAGAAAACAGAAAAACAATAGAAAGAATCAACAAAACCAAAAGTTTGTTCTTTGAAAGAATCAACAAAATCGACAAACCACTGGCCAGATTGACAAAAGAAAAACAGGAGAGGACACAAATAACCCAAATAAGAAATGAAATGGGGGACATTACAACAGACCCAACCAAAATGAAAAGGATTATAACAGAATATTATGAAAAACTATACTCCAACAAATTTGAAAACCTAGAAGAAATGGATAAATTTCTAGAAACACACGGCCTACCCAAACTAAAACAAAGTGATGTTGAAAATCTGAACAGACCCATAACAAGAGAAGAGATTGAACAGGTAGTAAAAACTCCCAACCAAAAAAAGCCCTGGCCCAGGTGGCTTCGCTGGAGAATTCTACAAAACATTTACAGAAGAGCTTGTACCAGTACTCCTCAAGCTATTTCAGAGCATAGAAGAGGAAGCAACACTTCCAAATTCATTCTATGAAGCCACCATAACACTGATACTAAAACCAGGCAAAGACATCACAAAAAAAGAAAATTACAGACCAATATCTCTCATGAATATAGATGCAAAAATTCTCAACAAAATTCTAGCCAATAGAATTCATTATCATATCAAAAAAATAATACACCACGACCAAGTAGGATTCATACCAGGTATGCAAGGATGGTTCAACATTAGAAAATCAATCAACATAATCCACCACATAAATAAAAGGAAAGAAAAGAATCACATGATCATCTCAATTGACGCAGAAAAGGCATTTGACAAAGTCCAACACCCATTCCTGATAAAAACTCTCAATAAAATAGGTATAGAAGGGAAATTTCTCAGCATAACAAAGGGCATCTATGCAAAACCAATGACCAACATCATTCTTAATGGAGAGAGGCTGAAAACATTCCTCTTGAGAACAGGAACAAGACAAGGATGCCCTTTATCACCACTCTTATTTAACATTGTGCTGGAAGTTCTAGCTAGAGCAATAAGGCAAGAAAAAGAAATAAAGGGCATCCAAATTGGTAATGAAGAAGTTAAACTCTCCCTGTTTGCAGATGATATGATACTATACATAGAAAACCCTAAAGACTCCACGAGAAATCTACTGGAACTAATAAAAAGATTCAGCAGAGTAGCAGGATACAAGATAAACATTCAAAAATCAGTTGGATTCCTATACACCAGTAAGGGGAACAATGAAAAGGAAATCAGGAAAACAATACCATTTTCAATAGCCCCTAAAAAGATAAAATATTGCAGAATAAATCTGACCAGGGATGTAAAAGATCTATACAAATAAAACTACAAAACACTACTGCATGAAACCCAAAGGGATCTACATAAATGGAAAAACATATCATGCTCATGGATAGGCAGACTCAACATTGTGAAAATGTCAATTGTTCCCAAAGCAATTTACAAATACAACGCAATGCCAATCCAAATACCAACAACATTCTTCAAAGAGATGGAAAAACTAATCATTAACTTTATATGGAAAGGGAAGAAGCCCCGAATAAGTAAAGCACTACTGAAGAAGAAGAATAAAGTTAGAGGACTCACATTACCTGACTTCAGAACCTACTATACAGCTACAGTAGTCAGAACAGCCTGGTACTGGTACAATGACAGATACATTGCCCAATGGAACAGAATTGAGAACCCAGATGTAAATCCATCCACCTACGGTCACCTGATCTTCGACAAGGGACCAAAGTCCATCAAATGTGGAAAAGACAGTCTTTTTAGCAAACGGTGCTGGCAAAACTGGATATCCATTTGCAAAAAAATGAAACAGGACCCATACCTCACACCGTATACAAAAACTACTTCAAAATGGATCAAAGACATAGATATAAAGCCTAAAAGTATAAAGTTCATAGAAGAAAAATTAGGACCAACACTTCAGGCTTTAATACATGGCATTAACAGGATACAAACCATAACCATCAATGTGCAGACCCCAAAAGATAAGCTAGATAACTGGGATCTTCTAAAAATCAAACACCTATGCTCTTCAAAAGACTTCACCAAAAGAGTAAAAAGAGAACCTACAGACTGGGAAAAAAGTTTTGGACAGTACAAGTCAGACAAAGGTCTAATTTCCATAATTTATAAGAAAATCCAACACCTCTACAACAAAAAGACAACTAATCCTATTAAAAAATGGGCAAAGGAAATGAACAGACACTTCACCAAAGAAGACATTCAAATGGCCAACAGACACATGAGGAAATGCTCGTGATCACTAGCCATTAGAGAAATGCACATTAAAACCACAATGAGATACCATCTCACCTCGGCATTACTGGCACGAATCAAAAACACTGGAAATAACAAGTGTTGGAGGGGCTGCTAGGAGATCGGAACTCTTATGCACTGCTGGTGGGAATGCAAAATGATACAACTATTTTGGAAAATGATATGGCGCTTCCCCAGAAAGCTAGAAATAGACATACCATTTGATCCAGCAATCCCACTGCTAGGAATATATCCTAGAGAAATAAGAGTCGTCACTCGACTAGACATATGCACACTTATTTTCATGGCAGCATTGTTCACAATAGCAAAATGATGGAAACAACCTAGATGCCCATCAACAGATGAATGGATAAACAAACTATGGTACATACACACAACGGAGTACTATGCAACGAGAAAGAACAACAATGAATCTGTGAACCATCTCATAACATGGATGAAACTGGAGGGCGTTATGCTGAGTGAAATAAGTCAATCACAAAAGGACAAATATTGTATGAGACCTCTATTGTAAAAACCCATGAAAAAGTTCACACACAAAATGTAACAATCTTTGTTGGTTACCAGGGATGGGAGGGGTGGGGGGGGAATACTAAATAGGCAGTAGATAAGTGGTATCTTGGGTGAAGGGTGAGACGGTACACAATACAGGGGAAACTAGCACAACCTGTACAAGGAAAGGTCATGGAAGCCCCATAGACACATCCAAACTCCCTGAGGGACTGAATTGCTGGGCAGAGGGCTCTGGGGACCATGGTCTTGGGGAACATCTAGCTCAATGGGCATGACACAGCTTATAAAGACAATGCGCTACATTCTACCTTGGTGAGTAGTGTCTGGGGTCTTAAAAGCCTGTGAGCCGCTATCTAATATACTCCACTGGTCTCATCCTTTCTGGAGGAAGGGAGAATGAAGAGAACAGGATACAAGGAAAAGATTAGTCCAAAGGACTATTTGTCCACAGCTACCAAAGCCTCCACCGGACTGAGTCCAGTACAGCTAGATGGTGCCCGGCTACCACCACTGACTGCTCTGACCAGGATCACAACAGAGGGTTCTGGACAGAGCTGGAGAAGGATGTAGAACATAATTCTAACTCATAAAAATAAGACCAGATTTACTGGCCTAAAGGAGATGGAGAAACCTTGAGAGTATGGCCCCCAGACACCCTTTTAGCTCAGTGGTGAAGTTGTCTCTGAGGTTCACCGTTCAGCCTGGGAGTGGACAGCCCCGTAAAACCAAATGAGACTAATGAGCTATAGGAGTCCAGTGACAAGGGCCAGAAGGCAGAAGGGGACAAGGAAGCTGGTGATAGGGAACCCAAGGTTGAGTAAGGATATTGTTGATGTGTTGTGAGATTGTTAACCATTGTCATAGGGCAACATTTGTAGTAATGGTTAAATGAGAAACTGTTTTGTTCTGTAAGCCTTCATCTGAAGTGAGAATAACAGCACAATTGGAAGAGCGTAGTCAGTGTCACTGAACTGTGTATGTAGAAATTTTTGAAACGGTGTATCTTTGGCTATGTGTATTTTCACCAAAAAAAAATGTTGAGAATTTAGAGGGTTTATATGTTGTGGGGTTGTTAACCAATGTCATAAAACAACATGTGTACTACTGTTTCATGAGAAACTATTTGTTCTATAAGCCTTCACCTGAAGTACAATTAAAAAAAACAAAAGATTTACAGCCTTAGAAACCCTATGGGGCAGTTCTAGTCTGTCCTATAGGGCTGCTATGAGTTGGAATGGACTCAACGACAATGGGATATCTTATCTACCTGTCTATGTACCTACCTACCCACCCACCTGCCTACCTATATATTCATGCATATATACATAATTGTCATATATTCTTGATGAATTCATTCTCTTATTATTATATAATGGCCTTCTTTGTCTCTTTAACATATTTTGACTTAAATTCTATTTTGTGTGATATTATATCATGCCAGTTCTCATTTGGTTACTATTTGCATGGAATATTTTATCCATTCTTTCACTGTCAACTGATTTGTGTCTTTGAATCCAAAGTGAGTCCCTTGTAGGGAGTGTATAGTTGTATCGTGGTTTCTTATCCATTCTACCAATTTCTACCTTTTGATTAGAGAATTTAATTCATTTACATTTAAAATAATTACCAATAGCGAAGAACGTCTGCCATTTTGCTGTTTTCTGTGTGTCTTACACTTTTTTTGTTCCTTATTTCTTTAAATACCTGCTACTTTTGTGTTTAGTGGATTTTTTTGTATTGAATAATTTGGATTCCCTTCTCATTTCCTTTTGTGTATATTTTTTATTTATATGTATTTTTTTGTGGTCACCATGGAGATTACATTTAACATCCTAAATTTACAATAACCTAGTTTAAATTGCTATCAACTTCAATAACATACAAAAACTCTGCTTTTATATCACTACTCTTTTCCTATGTTGTTGTCACAAATTAGTTCTTTATACATTGTATGCCCAGTGACAGAAATTTATTATTTTTTATGTATTTATCTTAAATAATACAGGACATAACAAGTAGAGTGCTATAGATTGAATTGTGTTCCCTGAAAATGTGTGTCAACTTGGCTAGGCCATGATTCCCCGTATTATGTGCTTGTCAACAATTTTGTGATCTGATGTGATTATCCTATGTGTTGTAAATCCTAACCCCTATGATGTTAATGAGGCAAGATTAGAGGAAGTTATGTTAATGATGCAGGACTCAATCTACAGGATTAGGTTGTATCTTAAATCAGTCTCTTTTGAGATATAAAAGAGAGGAGTGAGCAGAGAGAAGGGGGACCTCATGCCACCAAGAAAGAAGCACCAGGAATGGAGTGCATCCTTTGGACCTGGGCTCCCTGCTCTGAGACGCTCCTAGACCAGGTGAAGATTGATACAAGGACCTTCCCCTAGAACCAACAGAGACAGAAAGACTTCCCTGGGAGCTGGCACCCTGAATTCAGAATTCTAGCCTCCTAGACTGTGAGAGAATAAATTTCTGTTTGTTAAAGCCATCCATTTGTGGTATTTCTGTTATATAGCAGCACTAAATAACTGAGACATAGAGTTACAAACCAAAAATGCCATACCCATTTAATTACCTTAACTGGAGATCTTTTTTTCATTAGATGGCTTCAAGCTACGGTCTAGTGTCCTTTCATTTCAACCTGAGTGATTCCCTTTAGCATTTCTCGTAGGACAGGTCTTATGGTAACTTTTGTTTATCTGGGAATGTCTTAAATTTGGCCTCATTTTTGAAAGATAGTTTTGCTGTGGATACACTTATTGGTTGAAAGTCCTTTAAATATGTCATCCCGCTGCCTTCTGGCAATGGTTTCAAAGGCAAAATTGGCATTTTATCTTATTGCATATCCTCTGCATGTGACAATTTGCTTCTCCCTTGCTGTTTTCAAAATTCTCTCTTCATTTTCGGTTTCCAAAAGTTTGATTATAATGTGTCTCAGTGTGGCTCTCTTTACCTTTATCCTTCTTAGATTTTGTTGAGCTTCTTGGATGTGTAGATTCATGTCTTTTGTCAAATTTGGAAAGTTTTCAGCCATTATTCCTTCAAATATTCTTTGTGCCCCCCCCCCCCCCGCTTCTCTTTCCGGGAGTCCCATAATGCATATGTTGATCCACTTCCCCAAATTCCTCAGACTCTTCACTTTTCTTTATTCTCTTTAATTTTTGCTCCTCAGTCTTGATAATTTCACTTGTCCTATCTTCAAGTTCACTGATTCTTCTGTAAGCACAAATCTGCTATTTAACCCTTCCAGGGAATTTTTCATTTCAGTTTTTGTACTTTTCAGCACTGGTATTTCTGTTTTTTTCCTTTTTATGATTTTTATTTCTTTACTGATATTCTCATTTTGTTTCTGTGCCTTTTTTTAATTTTCTTTAGCACTTTATGCTTTCCTTTAGCTCTTTGACCATATTTAATACTGTTGTTTTAAAACCTTTTCCTAATAAATCCATTAACTTGGCTTCCACAGGGATGGTTTCTGTTGCTTTATTTTGTTCTTTTGGATGGGCCATCTTTTCCTACTTCTCTGTATGCCTTGTTATTTTTTGTTGAAAAAGGGACATTTGCATATTATAATGTGGTGACTCTGGATATCAGATTCTCCCCCTTCAGGGTTTGCTAGTTTGTTTTTTTTTTAATTTGTTAAGACTGCAGTATTCTGTTTAGTGAGTTCCCCTAATTATTTTTTTTGAAATATTGCTTTCTTGGATGCGTGTGGACACCAGTATCTGCTTCTTAGATTGTGTTCAGCTAGTGTTTTGGCAGAGATTTCTTAACACCAGGAGATGGGGGAAACAAAAACAACAATAACAACAAAAATCCTCTATCAGTCTTCGAAAATAGCTCTGTGCCAGGGCCCTCCTTACAGAAATTAGCCAGACTTGCACTGAGCTATGGATAAGCCCAAAGTGAAAATGTAGGGTAATTTCTGAGCATATGCTTTGTCCTGGGTATGCATGTGGTTTTCTCAAATCTCTTATATACATGTGCTTTTCTTTCTTTCATTCTTTTTTTTTTAAATGGTGAAAATGCACCTAACAAAATATACACTAATTCCACAATTTGTACATGTGTAATTCAGTGACACTGGTTACTTCTTCAAGTTGTGCAACCATTCTCTCTATACTTTTCCAAATCATTCTGCTACCATTAACATAAACTCAGTGCCTCCTAAGTAAAAATTCCCTCTTTCCTCCTCCTACCCCTGGTAACCACTAATAATCTTTGGTTTCTATATATGTTTTTTACAACTCCAACATAATACTCTTTTATTAACAATCAGCAATTAAAAAAGCAAAACAAGGATTACAAGGGTCATTTTTTGGCTCATACTGTTTTCTTTTAAGTATGCATGCACATATGTGTATTCCCCTTTTTTATTATTGTACATTAGATGAAGGTTTACAGAACAAACTAACTTCTCATTAAACAATTATTACGGATATTGTTTTGTGATATTGGTCACCAGTCCCACAACATGTCAGCACTCTCCTTCTCGACCTTGAGTTCCCTATTACGAGCTTTCCTGTCCCCTCTTGTCATCTAGTCCTTGCCACTGGGCTGGTGTGCCCCTTGAGTCTCGTTTTGTTTTATGGGCCTGTCTAAACTTTAGCTGAAGGGTGAACCTCAGGAGTGACTTCATTACTGAGCTAAAAGGGTGTTTGGGGGCCACACTCTTGGGGTTTCTCCAGTCTCTGTCAGGCCAGTAAGTCTGGTCTTTTTTTGTGAGTTAGAATTTTGTTCTACATTTTTCTCCAGCCCTTCACAGAATCCTCTGTTGTGATCTCTGCCAGAGCAGTCAGTGATGGTAGCTGGGCACCATCTAGTTGTGCTGGACTCAGTCTGGTGGAGCCTGTGGTAGTTGTGGTCCATTAGTCCTTCGGACTAATCTTTCCCTGTGTCTTTGGATTTCTTCATTCTCCCTTGCTCCAGAGGGGGTGAGACCAGTGGAGTATTTTAGATGAGCACTTACAAGTTTTTAAGACCCCAGATGCTACTCACCAAAGTCGAATGTAGAACATTTTCTTTATAAACTATGTTATGCCAGTTGGGTTAGATGTTCCCCAAGACCATGGTCCACACAGCCCTCAGCCCAGCAATTCAGTCCCTCAGGGAGTTTGGATGTGTCTATGGAGCTTCCATGACCTTGCCTTGGACAAGTTGTGCTCGCCTTCCTAGTGTTGTGTACTGTCTTACCCTTCACCAAAGTTACCACTTAGCTATTGTCTATTTAGTGTTTTTCCATCCCCATCCCGCCCCTGTATTCTTTTTTTAAAATATTTTTTTTCTGTTTTTGGTGAAAGTTTACACAGAAAATTAGCTTCTAATTTAACAATTTCTATACATATTGTTTGGTGACATTGGTTACATTTTTCACACTGTGTCAGCATTCTCATTATTTACTTTCTGGTTGTTCTTTTTCCATTAATCTAGCTTCCATATCCCCCCTTACCTTCTCATCTTTGGTCTAGGGTAAATGTTTACTGTTTGATTTCATTTAGATGATTGTTGAGAGGAGCACAGTACTCATGGGTGATATTATTTATTTTATGAGCCAATCTGTCGTTTGGCTAAAAGGTGACCTCCGAGAGTGGTTTGAGTTCCAAGTTTAAAGAGTATCCCAGGGCAATAATCTTGGGGGTTCCTCTAGTCTCTACCTGTCCAGTAAGTCTGGCCTTTTTAAAGGAATTTGTATTTTGTTCTACGTTTTTCTCCCATTCTATCCAGAACCATCTATTGTGTCCCTGGCAGAATGGTCAGTAGTGGTAGCTGGACACCATCTAATTCTTCGGGTCTCAAGGTAGGTGAGGCTGTGGTTTGTGTAGACTACTAGTCCTGCAGACTACTTTCTTCTATGAGTCTTTGGTTTCCTTCTTTCTCTTTTGCCCCAGACAATTAGAGACCAATAGTTGTATCTTAGATGGCTGATCGCAAGGTTTTAAGACCCTCACCAAACTATGATATAGAACATTATCTTTATGAACCATATTGTGCCAGTTGACCAAGTTGCCCCACAAGACTATGGTGCTAAGCCTTCAAACTCAATAAATCAATCCTGTGAGCTCTTTGGTTATGTCTAGGAAGTATCCATAACTGTGCCCCTATATGCATGCTTTATTTTGTATATGAATATATATGCAGCACACATAAACATGTATATATGCCAATGAATGCACCTATGCATGTACATCTATATATTTATATGTGCTTTCCTGTGCATATATAAGCATACGTATCTATGTAACCACACATTTCTAGTTATTACTGCTGTTGCAGAATTGTATATGTTATAGCATTTACAAAATTCTCCCTTAATCTTGTGTACTTTTTAGTATCATCAGTTACCTTGGTCAAGTTGTGATGACTTCACCCATATTCAGTATCACTTTTCCCATTACCAAAACTAACCAGTGTCTACTGTCTAGAAAGTGATTCCCTCTCCCTCTCCCTCACGTCCCTGGTAATACCAAAAAACAATGCTTTGTATAAGTATACCTATTCTTGTCATTTTATAATAGTGAGATCATACAGTATTTTTTTTTTTGTGATAGACTTATTTCACTCAGTATAATGCTCTCCTGATTCATCCATGTTATAATCTATTTTGAGAACTCATCATTATTACTTATGGCTGCATAGTATTCCCCTGTGTGTGTGTACCGCAATCAGTCCATTTCCTCTAGGTTTTCAAATTTGTTGGAGTAAAGTTTTTCATAGTACTCTGTTATGATCCTTTTTATTTCAGTTGGGTCTGTTGTAATGTCCTCCATTTCATTTCTTATTTGGGTTATTTGCATCGTCTCCTTTTCTTTTGTCAGGTTGGCCAGTGTTTTGTTGATTTTTTTGATCCTTTCAAAGAACCATCTTCTGGTTTTGCCGATTCTTTCTATTGTTTTTCTATTCTCTATTTCATTTATTTCTGCTCTGATCTTTATTATTTCCTTTCTTCTGGTGGCTGTGGGCTTCTTTTGCTGTTCTCTTTCCGTTTGTTCAAGTTGTGTAGCTAATGTTTTGATTTTGTCCCTTTCTTCTTTTTTGATTTATGCATCTGTTGCTATAAATTGACCTCTGAGCACTGCCTTTGCTGTGTCCCAAAGGTTTTGGTATGATGTGTTTTCATTCTCATTTGAGTCTAGGAATTTTTTGGTTCTGTCTTTGATTTCTTCCCTTACCCAGTGGGTTTTAAGCAGGGTGTTATTTAGTTTCCATGTATTTGATTTTTTTTCCTTGCTCTTTCTGTTATTAATTTTTACTTTGATGGCGTTGTGATCAGAGAAAATGCTTTGTATTATCTCAGTGTTTTGGATTTTGTTGAGAATTTCTTTGTGGCCTAAGATGTGGTCTGTTCTGGAGAATGGTCCATGCACATTGGAAAGAATGTGTACTTTGCTGCTGTTGGGTGGAGTGTTCTATATATGTCTGTGAGGTCAAGTTGGTTGATTATGGCCTTTAGATCTTCTGTATCTTTGTTGAGTTTCTTTCTGGATGTTCTGTCCTTTACCAAGAGTGGTACGTTGAAGTCTCGTACTATTATTGTGGAATATCAATTTCTCTTTTCAGTGCTGTTAGAGTTTCTTTTATGTATTTTGGAGCCTTGCAGTTGTGTGCATAGATATTTACTATGAGTATGTCTTCATGGTGGATTGTCTCTTTAATCGTTATATAATGCCCTTCTTTGTCTTCTGTGGTGGATTTGGTTTTAAAGTCTATTTTATCTGAGATTAGTATTGCCATTCTTGCTCTTTTTTGGTAACTGCTTGCTATATTTTTTTCCATCCTTTGATTTTTTAATAAATATGTATTTTTGTTTCTAAGGTGTGTCTCTTGTAGACAGCATATTGATGGGTCCTGCTTTTTCATCCATTCTGTCACTCTCTGTATCTTTATGGGTGCACTAAGCCGTTTACTTTCAGTGTAATCACTGATAGGTGTGAGTTTATTGCTGTCATTTTGTAGTGCTTTTTTCTGTGGTGCTGACGTTTTGTTTGTTCCTCTTACTCTTCTGTGCTGAATTCCTTTTGATTGTATTTTTTTCATTTTTGTAGATTTTGTGTTTACTGAGACTTTATATTTTTATTCTTTATTTTGATGAGTATGTTTGTTAACTTTCTTTGTGGTTACCTTGAAATTTACCCCATCTTCCTAAGTTTAAACCAGTTTTTTATTGATATCTCCTTGATTTCCTCTTCATTTGAAAATTCTATACCTGAACTGTTTATTCCCTCTTTTATTGTTCTGATGTTGTCGTTTACAAATTGACGTCTCTGGTTCCCTGTTGTAAATTTTTTAGTTTTGTTTTATCTTTGGGAGTTCATTGCCTAGGTTGGTATCTGGATGATGCTGTCATATGTGCTAGATTCAGGTTGTTGTCTGATGTTGTTGGTTCTTTAGCCCAAGGATTCCCTTTAATAATTCTTGTAAGTTTGGTTTCGTTTTTAGATATTCCCTTAATTTCTGTTTATCTGGAAATGTCCTAATTTTGCCATCACATTTGATCAAGAGTTTTGCAGGATATGTTATTCTTGGTTGGCTGTTTTTTCTTTCAAGATTTTTTGTATGTCATCCCATTGCCTTCTTGCCTGTGTGGTTTCTGCCAAGTAATCAGAGCTTAGTCTTGTTGTTTCCCCTTTGTATGTAACTTTTCATTTTTTTTGAGCTGCTGTCAGGATTCTTTCTTTGTCTTTGGTTTTAGTGAGTGTGATTATGATATGTCTTCGTATTTTTCTCTTGGGATATCTCTTATGTGGGATGCATTGAGCTTTTTGGATAGTCGGCTTTTTGTCTTTCTGATATTAAGAAAGTTTTCTGTCAGCAAATCTTCAATGATCTTCTCTGTGTTTTCCATTTTCTCCCTGTTCTGGAACTCTGATCGCACAAAAATTTTTGCTTTTGGTTTTATCCCACATCATTCTCAGGGTTTCTTCATTTTTCTTCATGCTTTTCTCTGATTTTTCCTCAAACAAAATGGTATCCAACAATTTGTCTTCAATTTCACTGATCCTGTATTCCGTTGTTTCAAATTTGCTCCTAAAACTTTCTATTGCACTGTCCATATCTGACATCTTTTTGTTTATCTTTTGGATTTCTAATTCCTGTTTTTGTATGAGTTCTAGTTTTTGTTTATTTTGACGTTTCGTTCCTGTACTGTTTTCCTGAATTCTTCCATTATTTTGTTGTCTTTTCCATGACTTTGCCTATTTTTTCTTTATTTTTGTCTGCATTTTCCTTCATCTGTTGAAGAACCCTGAATATTAGAGTTCTGAATTCTCCATCAGGTAGTACCAGTGCCTTTTCTTCTAGCAGAAGGTCATTTGGTGTTTTATTTTGGTCACTTTCTGGAGCCACCCTGTCCTGTTTTTAAATATGTTTTGACATTGTCCGCTGTCTCTGGGGCATTCAGGAGTTTTTTTCTTCCTTTACTGATTGTAGATGTCATTTTTTTCATCCTTCTTTTTTATTTGCTTAAGTTAGCAGGCGGGCTGGGTGTGTTTTGTTTCTTATTCACCTTTGGGCATGATATTTCTTTCTGCCTTGCCCAGATGGGCAAGGTTGATCACTCAGTTATTGCGCAGCAAGGTGGGTCCAGTGGGGGTGGAGAGGCAGGGATGGGTAGTTTGTGGCACAAACTGTGGGTGATGGGGTGGGGCTAGGGGCAGTGCAGGGTGGGGTCCATGGGACTGCATCAATACTACTTGGGGGTGTGGCACTCTGTGCATGGTGCAGATAGGCAGAGGGGAAGGAGAGGATGTGATGTGCAGGCCTGTGTGGGTGGGTGAAAGAAGGAAAAGAAGAGAGAGAAAAAAATGCAAAAAAAGTTTTAAAAAGCAAAAAATGAAATAAAAATAATAAAAGAAAAAAAAAAGTAAATAAAATGGCAGTGTTTTAGGAATTGGCAGGTGGGGGCAGGGCAGACCCAGTGAGGCCATCTGCTCTCTAGCAAACTGGTGTGGCTTGGCCTGTCAAGAAGCGGCATCAGTTGCACACAGGGCTAGGTGAATGGGATAAAGGAAAGGAAAGAAGGCAAATAGAGAAGAAACCAATGATCAAAAAACCAAAGAAAAATAAGAACAACAGCAAAAAATTGATGGTGGGGCTCTGGCCATTGGGGGCAGGTGGAATTTGGGGTGGTGGTGAGCTGATGTCTGTCTTGCATGGTGGCGCGGTACGGCCCATCAGGAGTGACAGGAGGCAGTGCAGGGCCTAGGTGAGAGGGAGAAGGAAAAAGAAAAGGGCAAGATAAAGAAAAATAAAAAATATGGCATTGAGGGAGCCAGCCTGTGGGGGTGGAACAGACCCAGGGAGGCCATGTGCCAGTTTCTCCACCCAAGCAATACACCACAGCCCACCAAGAAGTTAGGAGTGGTTCATGGGGCTGGATGGATGGGAGAAAGGAAGGAATGAAGGGAGAGAGAGAGAAAAAAAAAAAAGAAGAAAACAAAACAAAGAAACAATAAATAAATAAAATGACGCTGAGAGAACTGGTCAGTGTCAGTGGCACAGACTTAGGGAGGCCACTCCCAGTGACTCTCCAACTGAGTTGTGCAGCAAGGCCCCTTCAGAAGGGTCAGGGGCAATGCACAGAGCTGGGTGGGCGGGAGAAAGGAAAGGAGACAGAGAGAAGAAACAGACAAAAGAAGAAAAGAAAGAAAAAAAAAGGAAAAAAGAACAAAGCAAACAAACCAAAAAATCGCAGCCCGTCAGGTAGGAGAGGTGATGGCTCACGAGGCTAGCTGGGCAGGAGAAAGGAAAGGAAGGGAGAGAGAGAAAAGCAAAAAAAAAGTAAAAAAAAAAAAAAAATCAACAAACATAAAAACCAAACCAAAAACAAAAGAAAACAAAAAAAAAAAAACAAACCAAAAAATAGTGGCCTGTCAAGAAGGGGAAGGGACAACCCATGGGGCTAGCTAGGCAGGAGAAAGGAAAGGAAGGAAGGGAGAGAGAGAGAAGCAACAACAACAAAATATGAAAAAACGAAAATGCAAACCAAAAAAAAAAAAAAGAACAAAAAAAAAAATGGCAGTGAAGGTGCTGGCCAGTGGGGGCAGGGTGAGCTATTTTCTCTCTGGCCAAGCATCTGTGGCCCGTTGGCAAGCAGTGAAGGGAAGAAGGATGGAGGGTGGGAAAGCATGTATCCCTGGTTACCGAGTGCTCTGTCTCCTTCTGCGAGCTCTGTGGAGTTGCTTTCCCATACTCTCTGTCCTTGATGGCTGAGGTCCAAGTTGGCAAATCCAGGTGGCAGTGAGCTGGTATCTCTCTGGCCAAGTGACCATGGCCCATTGGCAAGCAGCGGAGGCCTCATACAGGGAAGAAGGGTGTAGGGTGGAAAGCATGTATCCCTGGTTACTGGGTGCTCTGTCTCCTGTTGGGAACTCCGTGAAGTTGCCTTCCCATACTCCCTGAATTCCATGATGGCTGTAGCCCAAGATGGTGAATCCAGCCAAGTTAGCTGGTATGAGACGTCCATTCCGTAGCTCTTCTCGTTCTCTGTTCTCTGTCAATTTCTTATTCCATTGGATGCTTGATTAAGTTCTTTATTCCTTCATTTGGTACTTAGGGTTCCAATATTGATGTTTGTATCTGTTTACTTAGTTTTTCGGGTCTTTGCTGTGAGGTGCTTCTGTCTATAGTGCCATGTTGGCTCCACCTCCCTGATTTCTATGTATTTGCTTATTTTATATAAGTGAGATCATACAGTATTTGTCCTTTTGTGACTAATTTTTCCCAGTATAATGGTTTCAAGGTTAATCAATGTTGTGGCATGTATCAAGACTTTATTTCTCTTTATGACTGAGTGGTATTCAATTGTACATATATATGACATTTTGTTTATCCATCCGTTGATGGACATTTTGGTTGTTTCCACCTTTTGATTATTGTAAATAATGCTGCAGTGAACATTGGTGTACATGTGTCTGTTCACGTCACTGCTTTCAAGTCTCTTGGGTATATAGCTAAAAATGGAATGTTGGCACAGTGGTTAAGAGCTCAACTGCTAACCAACAAGTCGGTAGTTCAAATCCACCAGCCGCTCCTTAGAAAGCCTATGGGGTAGTCTGTCCTGTAGGATTGCCATGAGTTGGAATCAACTCGATGGCAACAGATTTTTTATGGTAGTTCTATGTTCAACTTTTTGAAGAATCACCAAACCGTTTTCCACAGTGGCTTTACCATTTTACATTCCCACGAGCAACGGCTGAGGGTTCCTGTTTCTCCACAACCTTGCCAACATCTATTATTTTCCTTTTTAATCATTGCCATTCTAATAAGGGTGAGATAGTATCTCACTGTGGTTTTGACTTGCATCTCTCCCTGGCAGCACAGTGGTTAAGAGCTACAGTGAACAACGGCTGCTAACCAAAAGGCTGGTAGTTCCAATCCACCAGCAGCTCCTTGGAAACCCTGTGGGGGCAGTTCTACTCTGTCCTATAGGATCGCTATGAACTGGAATCAACTCGACGGCAACAGGTTTGCGTTTTTTTTGGGGGAATGGCTAATGAGGTTGATAATCTTTTCATGTGCTTATTGGCTATTTGAATATCCTCTTTGGTGAAATGTCTGTTCAAGTCCTTTGTCCAGTTTTTGATTGGATTGTTTATCTTTTTATTGTTAAGTTTTAGGAGTATTTTTTATGTGGTTCCTAAAATTTTTCTCCCAATTTGTAGGTTATCTTTCATTTTTTTATAAAGTCCTTTGATGAACAAAGGTATTTAATTTTTATGAGGTCCCATTTATCTGTTTTGTCTTTTGCTACTTGTTTTTTGTTGTTGTTGTTGCCACCATATCTGATAGCCCATTACTAAAAACTAGGACACAGCTTCACTCTTACCTTTTCTTCTATAAATTTTATTATTTTAGTTTTCAATTTATGTCCTTGATCCATTTTGATTTTTTTTCTTTGTATGACGTGAATCTTGGATCTTGAGTCATTCTTCTGCATGTGGAAATTCAATTTTTCCAGCAACATTTATTAAAGAGACTCTTCCTTCACTGTTGGATAGATTTAATACCTTCGTTGAAAAACAGTCGACCATAGATGTATGGATTTATTTCTGGACTGTCAATTCTATTCCATTGATCTATATGTCTATTATTATACCAGTACGAGGCTATTTTAATTATTGTGGTTTATAGTATATTTCAAAGTCAAGTAGTGTGAGTCCTTCTACTTTATTCTTCTCCTTCAAGATTGCTTTAGCTATTCAGGGTCTCTTGTCATTCCACGTAAATTTGAGGATTGGCTTTCCATTTCTATGAAGAAGGGTATTGAAGTTTTGATGGGGAGTACATTGTTCATGTGCTTTTGAAAATCTTAATTTCTGAAAGAAAACTCTCTCCCCAGCTTCTTTCAGTCTTTAGACACTGATTGTATACCTAAACACATTCCTTAGCCCCAGGTGGCTACAGGCAGTTACTGCCTTTGGTCTTTACCCATTGCCCCTTGCCTTACGTAAGCTCCAGATGGGCCAAACCGAGAAGAGCGCCTTGTTTCAGTCTTTCAGGCGGCCCCCAAACAGGTTAGAAAAAGACACACAGAATAATTTATCAATGAAGTTTGCTCTGCTTTTTCTAGATCCAGACCCAGGCTCCCTTTCTGGGAGTGTGGGATACTGCCACTTTAAGACAGCCATGCTAAGCCAGGGTGAGGGTGGGGTGCAGGTAAGTAGAAAGCCAAAGCTTGTCTACCACATATATGTTGCCTTTTTCTTGAGTCAGTGTTCGCTTAGTAGCTGCAACACTTTGACTGGTTTCCAGAATTCTGAAAATGTTAGTTCTGCCATTTTCTTGCTTCTTTTTTGGTGCTTTTTGTGGGATTCAGGAGTGTGCATCTGCTCATGGTGCCATCTTGCTCCAGACTCCCCCAAGCCCTTGGGCTTGACCAGTAGTAATTTTTTTTCTTTTTTGGTAAAAAACTTAGGATTGTTTTATGTGTCCTACAAAGGGACATCTACAACCTGTGGACAAAATTATTGGAGAATGGCTTTTGCTTCAATCCATAAATGAAAAAACTCCCTACTGGAATAGGCAGGAAGTGGCTAGCATTAGGTTGTATTGTGTCCCACAACTGGAGGATTCAGCAGGGAAAGGTAGTAGAGGTAGCTGGGGTATTTGGGGCAGGAGTATAGAATGGAATAGAATGGACAACCCAAAAACAAAACCTTCATATAAACAGTTGGTTTTTGATAAGTATGCCAAGACCATTTAACAAATGGTGCTGGGGAAACTGGATATCCACATGCAAAAGAATAAAGTTGGACCCGTACCTTTTCTATATACAAAAATTAACTCAAAATGGATCAAGATTTAAATTTAAGAGCTAATATTATAAAAATCTTTGAAGATGGCATAAGGGCAAATCTTCACGACCTTGGATATGGCAATGGTTTCTTAAATATGACACCAAAAACATAGGCAACAAAAGAATAAATTGGACTTCATCAAACTTAAAAGATGTTTGTGCATCAAAGAAAACCATTAAGAAATTTAAAAGACAACCTATAGAATGGGAGAAAATATTTGTAAATCACATATATGATTTTAATCCAGAATGTATGAAGAACTCCTACAACTCAACAACAAGCAGAAACAACTGAATGAAACAATGGGCAAATGACTCGAATAGACATTTCACCAAAGACTACCTACAAATGACCGGCATGCACATGAAAAGATGCTCAGCATCATTTGTCAGTAAGGAAATGCAAATCAAAACCACAATGAGATACCACTTCACACCTACTAGGATGGCTATTATCAGAAGAATGGAAAATAACAAGTATTGGCAAGGATGTGGAGAAATGAAACATTTATGCACTGCTGGTGGGAGTGTAAAATGGTACAGCTGCTGTGGAAAACAGTTTGGTGGTTCCTCAAAAAGTAAAACATAGAATTACCATATCTGAAAATAAGTGTTCAAATAAAAACTTGGGCACAGATGTTTATAGCAGGTGTTCACAATAGACAAAAAGGTGGGAACAACCCAAGTGTCCATCAACAGATGAATGGGTAAACAAAATGTGGTATATACATACAATGGAGTATTATTCAGCCATAAAAAGGAATACAGTTATGATACATGCTACAACATAGATGAAACTTGAAAACATTATGCTAACTGAAATAAGCCACACAAAAGGATACATATTGTATAAGTCTACCTATATAAAATATCTAGAATGGGCAAATTTATAAAGATAGAATGTAGATCAAAGGTTACCAACAGCTGGGAAGAGACGGGAATGGGGAGTTATTGCCTAATAGGTACAGGGTTTCTGTTTGGAGTAATAAAAAAGTTTTCAAAATAGGTAGTGGTGATGGTTGCACAACGTTGTGAATGTATTTAATGCCACTGAATTGTTGACTTAAAAATGGTTAAAATGGTAATGTTTATGTTATGTATACTTTAACACAATAAATTAAAAAAGAAACAAACAAACAAAAAGAACTTAGAAACAAACAGACAAAAAAAAAACTTAGAGCCACCTTCAGGGCACCTTGTGGCCCTAACCTGAACCTGAACCCTGTGCCCGATGGAACACTGATAGATGACTCAGCCTAAGACTCGACAGCACCTAACAAGAACAGGTGACAGTTGAGTAAGACTGAGACAGGAAGATTGAGGAGGAATGGGTGTGTCCCTGAACTTCCTTCCGGATAGTCTCCTTAAAATAACCTTTGTTCTTAGAGGAAGAACAAAAAGGGTGATAACGTAGTAAAACCACTGGAACTGACATTTGGAGACTGTGTTGCTTGCGGTGTTGGTTAAATAGGTTTTGTTCACTAATTACTTTTTTAAATTCCTTTTTACTCTTTTCCTTCTTGGCTTCTACTGGCTACATTTTCTTCTCACTGACCCTTCCAATCCTTTCATTTTTATTTTACTTTTGCCTAATGTATCACTTCTTCTTTTCCTCACTAACTGCTTTCCCTGATTGCTATTCTCTACCAATCCCCATTCCTGTCCACTACACAGCTCTTCCTTCTCCCCTCACCCCCGACAATTGTTGATGGGATGAGTGAGCAGAGCTGGTGTAGGACAAGCCTCCCCATACTAATTCCTACTGACAAATTACCTGCCATCAGCAGCTGTTATTAGGGAAACATTTAACAGTAATAAAGGGGTATATTCTCCAATATATAGGTCCAATAATTAAGAGAGATATGAGTTCAAATCTCAGGTCTGCCCCTTACTAGCTTCCTAACATTGGGCAAATTGCTTAATCTCACTGAACCTCAGTTTCATATGCTACAAAATGAAGATTATCTATGAAGGATTGTTTCGAAGATTAAACAACATGACCTAGTATATGAAATAGCCTAGTATAGTGCCTGGTACGTACGTGGTGCTCAAAAAGTGGTACTCATTATTATTGTAGTGGTTGATATTATCATTATTATTATTATCACAGAGCTTCAGGAGTAGATTTATGTTCTAGTATCTATTGTTATGTGACAAACCACCCCAAAAGTTAGTGCCTGAAAACAATGGCTATCATTTATTTTGTTAATGGCTCTGCAGTTTGGATAGGGCTCAGCAAGGACAGCTCATCTCATCACACAGCACTAGCTGGAATGGCTCAACTAGGGGCTAGGAGATCCATGTTCAAGATGGTTCACTCATGTGACTGGTTGGTAGATGTTGGCTGTTAGATGGAAACAGCTAATTTTCTCTCCACACAGGCATCTGCACAGGCTGATTGGGCTTCCTCATGGCACGGTGGCTAGGTTCCAAGAGTGAGTATCCCAAAGGAAGATACCCACCATATTCACAAATATGCCCAGGTTCGAGGAGAAAGAATATAGCCCCCACTATCCATGTGAGGAATATCAAAATCACATGATAAGAAGAACATGTGGGATGGCAGATATTGTTGCAGCCATTTTTGGAAAATGTAATGTGCTATATCTAGATGCAAGACTGTAAGAGGCATTCAGAATATTTCTGTTTTAGAGAAGCAGATGATGCATTTGGGTCCTTGACTTGTGTCTCCACCATTCTTCTGAGCTGCAGTTTAAAACCATGGTAGGCAAGTCCAAAGCCTGACCTTAGTCTTCCCTTATCTTTATTTCTTTTTTGTGGTTTGTTATTGTGACTTTTTTCTTAAAATAATTACAGATTTACAAAAAGTTGCAAGAATAGTATAAAGAACTCACATAGAACCTTTGCCCAGATTCCAAATTTTTAATATTTTACAGCTCTTGCTTCATCATACTCTCTCTCTCCATCTCTCTCTAATATAGTAATAAAACATAAACACATATTAATATATACACATATATACATAAAATAATGTTGTTTTCCTGAATCATTTGAGAGTAAGTTGTAGACATGATGCCTCATTATCTCTAAATACTTAAGTATCTCTTTCTAAGAACAACGGCGTTCTATTATGTAACTACAGCACAGTTATCAAAATCAGGAAATTAATACTGATATCAATACTATTATTTAATTTACAGACTTTATTCATATCTCTCTGATTGTCTCAGTGTTTTATGGAAAAAAAACAAAAACTCATGAGCCATAAGAACTCAGAACAATATGTTGCATTCCATTGTCATATCTCTTCAGGCTGCAGTAGTTTCTCTGTCTGCTTTGTCTTTCGCAACCTTGATATTTTGAATAGTACAGGCTAGTGATTCTGTAGAATGCGCCTCAGTTTGGGTTGTCTGAAGTTTCCTCATGATAAGATTGAAGTGATGCACACTTATTAGGAATACAACAGCAGTGGTGCTGTGAACTCTTCAGTGCATCACAGCAGGTGACACATGATGCTGCCTTGTCCCCTTACTGGTGATGTTCACTTTGATCACTTGGCTAAGGTTGTGTCCACAGGTTTCTCCACTGTAGCCTCATATTTCCCTTTGCGAATTAATACTATCTTGTGGGAAAGACTCCATCTTCTTCTGACTGCCTTAATATTCTACTTCTTTTGACTCTTTTAACTGTGCTGGTCATTCAGATGTGTACACTCAGGTGGCTTCTCTGCCCTTCCTCTGTGCTTCTTTGTGTTGCAGAGTTCCCTTGCCAGTTGGTTTCCAGGAGGCTTGGTCAATGGGAGGTACTGATGGAACCCTGGATGGGGAAAGAGGGAGGAGTCAGGTTATTTCTCCCTCTCTTGCAGAAGTTTTATCTTCTCTGCGGCTCCAGCTCCCATGGGTAGCTCCTCTCTCCAAGGGCTTGCTTCTGCCCTTCACCATGGTTCCAATTCCAGATGGCCCTGGCTTCTGGGTTTTATAATACCATTTTGATTTGACCTTGCCATGCCATTTTAATTGTCTTTTACAAAAGTATCCATCCTTCAGAGATTAGAAATTAAAAAAAAGAGAAGACCTTTCACTGCAGTTGATTTGAGAAGCACTGGTCTAGATATCATTATTTCTGCCCTTTGCAAAATCTCTTTACTGTGAGCAGAGACATTTACATAATTGTTAAATTCCTTAAATTCCTCAAATGTTGACATAATGTCAGATTGTGCCTCCAGTCTCAGAGCTGGTTTTGGCTTACTGCTGCTGCCATCCTTGGCTTGTCCCCTGGTCCTCGGTTGCCTTCGTAGCTTTTCCATCACCTATGAAACCAATTTGTATGTTAAATTCTCCCCATTTTAAATACCTAGAATGGTTCTTTTTTTTTTTTTTTTTTTTTAATTCTTTCTCCATTTACTTTGAAGGTTTAATTTCCTTTTTCTAAATTCTTAGGCTTTCCCCAAGGCCCAGCCTCTGACCCTGCGGTCTCAATACTTTATTTTGTGTTCTCTTCTCATTCATCCTATGTTCTTGCGGAATCACCAGCCTCATTCACCCAGATCTCTGGATTGAAACTCTATCCTCATGTTGCTAATGGCATGCCTACTTGACTCCTGGGACCCCCCCGCCCCAAAATCCTCAGGGTGATTACAGCTGTCTCCAGACTATTTAAAGTACTGTCTTGAGGATTTATTTTGTGTAGCCTAGACAGGGAGGTAGCTTAAGATAGTGGGCATTCTAGGAAGAATGAGGAAAAGCCTTCTAATAATTACAGTTATTCCCAAATGGAATGTGCTGCTGTATAAAATAATGAACTCGCAATTGTTGACAGGTGTTCCAGCAAAGGCCAAGTAACCAAAATGATGTTAGGCATCTTTTAAAGAAGATAGGATGGGATTTGACAATAGTTAATCATTGTCATCTCTTCTACATCTAGGATCATGCCCTTCTGATAAGTCAATAATTAGCTGGAAATGCAGTGAAAAGCAAGGAGGAGGCATTATCCATAAATGTCTCCTGAGTAATTGCAAACCGATCAGTTTTAAGGGCTGAGCATTTTGTGGTAAGCAGAAAATCCTGAATCAGTGCCATATTTTTAACATCTGAAGAGTAGCTCTCATTTAGTAGTCAAAGGTGTCCTGTACATTAGTTTGTTGTAAGGAGATAGGTCCAAGGTCACAAAGTTACTGAGGTTATGTTTTTACAGAGAGTAATCTTTCCTCATTTAATTAGGGATTCCTGTAAAGGGAGGTTGGAGCCCTGGTGGTGCAGTGGTTAAGCGTTCAGCTGCTAACCAAGAGGATAGCAGTTCAAATCCACCAGCTGCTCCTTGGAAACCCTATGGGTCAGTTCTACTCTGTCCTATAGTGTTGCTATGAGTCAGAATCGACTTGGCGGCAATGGGTTTGGTTTTTGGTATAAAGGAAGGTAGGAGAAAATCAGTAAGTTCAGCTATACTATATGCTAATGTAACCAGATTTCTAGACCAATGTGGCTCAGAGTATGGCCTACGAGCTGTCACTGGTCCACAGTGAGATACGTGCAGAAAAAGAGGGTAAGCGTTTAGAAACTTTTATAGCATTTTTTACACTGCTATGGCATTTATGTTATATTTTACAAAAGTATCAGTCCTCAAGAGACTAGGAAAAAATATCCTTCACTACAAATGGTTTAAGAAGTACTCACCTAGATATCATTATCTCATCTTCTTTGCAAAAAATCCTTACTGTAAACAGAGGTATTTACATAATTAGTGAATTCTTCAAATGTTAAAAGAATCAGTTACAAAATTTAGCCTCATATTTTAGTTTGGGCAAAGAATAAACAGGTAGAAATGAAAAACCTGTTTCTATGAAACTGAATTTGCATCTTCCTTGTTCTTCTTTTTGCCTCTTTGTAAAGTTACTTCTGTAATCAGTGGGATTGTTGTTTTGAAGAATTTGTCTGTACTTCTCTGGCTCAAGCTCTGTGTATTCATATTTGATGAACCCATACTAGGAGCTTGGTGTCTTCTCACAAAAGGACAAATTTAATTTCCTGCTTATTTGAGATGTAGGGACATTTTTATAAGTGGATTGCAGCTAGTAAGAGTATAGAAGTGGGTCTTTTTTTAACAGATCAACCCTCATGAGAAAAAAGTTGACATCACTTTCAAATTTGATCCTTATGTAATGTCCCCAAGGCAAAAATCTGTTGCCACAAAGACAAAATGAAACATTTTATGTGTATAGATTTCAGAGAATGGCATTCTTTTCACAAAGGCAGAGTAAATTGTTTGCCAAGGAAAGGAAAGCATAAGTCATTGAGTCTTCCTGACAGTACTTACCTTGCTTTTTCCTGTAAAAGAATGAGGCACTTTTAATCCTTTTATTTCTGTTATATAATACAGGTCAACTAAGTACTAGATGTTGTCTAGCTTAAATATTGTTCATTCAGCACTCTGTGACTACAGGTAGATCAGTTTTAGGAATTGTGGGGCTCTAGTGGAAGCATAATATATTTACTTACTGCCTTGAAGAACTGATACTTCATTCATTCATCCAATAGTTAATGAGCACATTGACTTATATGCCAGGCACAGCCCAAGGCCCCAGGGAGGCGATGGTGAGCTGAATTGGTCTCTGCTCTCTTGGAACCTACACTTTAACAAGACAAGCATTAAAACAGGTAAACACGCGAGCAAACAAATACTGTATTTCATTAAGTCTAAAGTGCCATTGACTGTAAGGTACACCACTACTGAAATAATACCAGAATAAAAGCTACAGTTATGATTGTAAGACACATCTCCATTTCAGGGATGTTAAAATGTGAAAGAACTATGTGTGTCTTAGAATCTGTGTCTTAGAATTAACTTAGAAATAAGTTAATTATTAATTATGGTGAATATTTTAAAGGAAAAAATAAACATGAGGTCACAAGAAAGACTGACAGAAATCCCTGCTTTAGACTGGGTGACATTTAAGCTGAGGCTTGAAGGATGAGGAGTAGGGAAAAGAGTCAAATTCTGTCTTAAGTGAGTGGTACAGGAAATAAGTGAAGAAGGCACTCAGAGGAGGGGAAATCAACACCAGTGGGAAGAGTCAGGGCAATGGTGGAAGTAGGAATGGAGCTAGATCTTGAATGATTTGGATGGTGGAAAAGGAAGGCCAAGACAAGGAGCACAATGATAGCAAAGGCAAAGAGCAAAAGATAATGTCACACGTTCACAGGTCCAGGAAGACAGCATTTGTGGTGAAGTGAAGCACTTCGTCAGAGGTGCAATGAAAGATAAGTTTGTAAGCACAGACTAGAACCAGCACGTGAAAGGCCTTTGGATGACAAACCAATGAGGAAGGACTTTGTCTCTAGGTAACGGTAAATTCCGCGTCTCTTAGAATTACCAGCTTTTCTCTCAATGAGTTATAAAAGTAACGTATGTATTACTTTGAGGGATAGCAGAGAGAAGGATGTCTCTGCTTATCCTTTTAGCCAAGAATTCTGCTAAAAAAGAAAGGAAGTGATGGGCAGAGAGGAGCATTTTTGAGGTAGAGCAGGTAGAGTTATGTTCCAACAGCTGTGTGACCATGTGACCTTGAGAGGGGTAGGTAAAGATCATTAGAATAGGGGTCAAGGTTGCACCTGTATCTCCTAAAATGATAGTAGGGGATTAAAGGGAGAGGAAAAACTCTGGGCCTTCCAGAACTGATGGAGCCTGAAGTTTGGTGCATAAAAGGCAACAAGGAGAACTGAGAGGGTCTTCTGTAGGGTGTCATGGGCATCAGAAAAGGATGGGTTGGTGACTTTAGCTAGGGAAGGCTGACCTTAGCAAGGGCTTGGGAAACAAGCAAGTCTTTGACCTAAGTATTGTGGTTAGGGGAGTCTGGTTCCAGGAGCAGGAGGAGCCAGTGGACCTCCAGAAGGTACATGGAGCACGCGGAGGGGCCGTCACTCCCGGCTCCTGCTGCACTATTCCGTCCAGCACAACTCGCTTCGCCTTGCCTTCTCTGCTTGGTGAAATTCTACTCCTCCTCCCCCAGCATCCCTCTAGATTAGTGCAAATGTCATCTCCACTAAGAAGCATCCTCAGTCCCCCGAGGCACAATTCACTGCTCCTTTCTTTGTGCCGTTTATTTATTCGGCTGCTATAGATTCAACAGATATTTGCACCAGTCATAAGGGAAGGGACAGCTCTGTGCTTTCACAAGCAGTTTCACTTAATCCTAAGTATATGCTAGGATTTGTTGGGGGCACCCCCTGAGCTCCCCTCCCAAGTTCAAAACTAAATGAGAAATAAGACACAGGATAGTCAGATGGAAATAAAAATGTCAACTAGGATAAGTGGCTTTTGATCTCTTTGTAGCCAAATGGGGCTTTAATATCCCTTTCCAAAATAGAGCTAACTACCCCATCATGGCCTGCTGGCCTCTTTGAAGGAGCAGAGCCTGTCCCCCAACCCTGCCCTCCTGCCGGCCATCTTCATGGCGGAGACCAGATGGAGGCACCTTTCCCTGCAGGCAGAGCCAACTACAGCTGCAGAGGGGACTGAGCAGGTGGGTCCAAGTCCATCTCCCAGGTTCATTGATGAATTATGTCTCTCCTCTTCTTATGAAAAGGAGTGAATGAGGGAGTAGATAGAAATGAAAGAAAGGGAGAGGGGAGAAAGACAGAGACAAGATGGTGAGGTATTTTCAGCCAGAAGTACCCTCATGAAAATATGTGTGGGAAATGGAGCTCCACCTAGAACACCTTACATTGTCTGATAGTTGTCTTTCTGTCTTTTTTTTAATCCGAATGTAAGTTTTGCCAGTAGTAGCAGGTGCCTTATTCACCTTTGTACTTGAGCATTTCTGAGGAGAACCTGGCAATGTTAAGTGCTTATTAGAAGTGTTTGATTAAATGGAGTGGGAAAGGGACAGGAACACCTCTTTCCAGAAATTGGGGTTGGAGACTCCTGGACTGAGTGTTCTCCAGTTGCTTGGGTGGTGGCTGCATGCTCGCATCAGTGTAATAGCATGGTTACCATGATTTTCTGAGACCTCCAGGGAACTCCTCAAGGCCATATGACCTGGTCTGTTTCTGACTTCAGGCTCTATGTGGCCTGGCCCCTGGTTTCCTTGTTCACCTCTGCAGCCGCATGTCCAGTATATGGTGGATCTCTCACGTATCTGAGCACATTAATCAGTGCAATGCATGCACTGGACAGTGCCCGGAACCTTTGGGCCTGGGCACTGTCATTTCAGCTGCCCCGTCACGTTTATGCCTAGTAAAAGGTTACCAACGTGTTACTAATCCTTCCTCACTGAGGAATTTGCTACTTCCTGATTGGTTGTTGGAGAGAGGCCCCCACGCCCTCTTTAAAAACCTGTCCTAACCTGGTCTTGGCTATGAATGGGCCTGAGTCAGAGAAGTAAAAGCCCTTGCTGAATCCTCAGCACTTCCTTTAACACCCTAGCATTTGCAGTAATTATGCCCTCTCTTCCACATGCTGATCACCCCAACCTGAGATCTGAAATGAAAGCACATTCAGGGTGCATGGGGGTGTTTTCTAAGAACGACTTCATCTTCCTTTACTAGAGCTCCGGACAGAGGCTGTTTCCCGCCCCCTTGCTTCTGTCAGTGTGGCTATCTTTCCCAAGAGGAGGAAGTAAAGCACATATGAACTGTTGTAAGATCATTTTCCCTTCTGTTTGTCTTGGCAAAGTACCTCAGAATTCAAACACACATACTCTTGACCCTGCAGTAGTAGGATTTTTGGAGTATACTTCAGTCTAATTGCTAAGATACTAAGTTAGTCACCAGCCCTATGCCATTTTTAAAATAAAGAATGTACTTCTCTTGAGTACTAGTGTTGAAATACTAGGGAAGTTTAAAATAATTTACCAGTTACATGAAAGCTTTCTTTGGTACATATTCAAACTGAACTATAAACTTGAGTGTCACAAAAAGCTAAGGTCTCTCAAATCCAATGTGGTCACTTCTTACCTGTCTTACTTTGGGCACGCCATCTGATTCTTTGAAGCATAGCCTATTCGTTTGTCACAGGGGGAAGATAACGTCTGTTTTAATAGTATCATAGAAATGACAACATGTGTAAGAAGAAGAAAAAAGAAACCGATTGTCATCGAGTTGATTCCAACTCATAGCCATCCTAAAGGACAGAGTAGAACTGCCCCATAGGGTTTCCAAGGAGTGGCTGGTAGATTCGAACTGCCGACCTTTTGGTTAGCAGCCATAGCTTTTAACCACTACGCCACCAGGGTTTCCTGTGTAAGAAGAAGGGGCCACTAAATCTGCTGAGGCCTACTATGTACCAACAACTCTGAAGTACTTTCTCATATGGTATCTTTTAAAAAAAAAAAATTGTCTTGTTATGGTAAAATATATATGTAACAAAATATTTTCCAATTCAGCATTTTTTACATGTACAGTTCAGTGGCATTGGTTACGTTCACCCTGTTGTGCAACCATCACCACCATCTGTTTCCAAATTATTCCATCACCATTAACAGAAACTCAGTGCCCTGTAAGACTCTCACTTTCTCTCTCTGTCCCACCCCTGGTAACTGCTAATAAACTTTGGTCTCTGTACATTTCCTTATTTCATATAAGTGGGATCATACAATATTTGTCCTTTTGTGACTGACTTAGTTCATTTCACATAATGTTTCAAGGTTCATCCATACGGTAGTATGTATCAGGACTTCATTTCTCTTTATGGCTGAGTAATATTCCATTGTGTGTATATACCACATTTTGTTTATCTATTCATCTCTTGATGGACACTTACATTGTTTCCACCTTTTTGCTATTGTGAATAGTGCTTCAATGAAAATTGGTGTTTATATGGTATCTTTTAAAAATAGTCTGAATACTTAAAAAGTTATGCAGATATTCATTGTTATTGTTATGAATTATGTTACCTTGGGGAAGATTGTTAGTATCTCTGAACTCAGTGTCTTTATCTGTTAACTGAAAATAATACCACCAAACTCAAGGGGTTGCTGTAAGACTTAAATGAATTAATAGAGGTACAAGTTCTAGGCAAAAATTATAAAGCAGCTTACAAATATGAAATATAATTATTGATGATGATAAATTCCTTAAATTGCTGCTTGCAGCTTTGGCAGTGTTTGACCTCCAGAGTCTTCCTAAGTGGAAGTATCATTCCAAACTGGGCAATAGCACAAGCTAATGACAGTGTGCCAGAATACGTGTGTTCCCTTTTATCCAACACAGGCTTTAAATACACCTCTGATTAAATCACACTATCAATTTTATAAAGGGCTCAGAGCCAGAGCCAACTATTTTTGGCGAGCCCCTGGGGCTGCCATTCCAGATTTCTAGAGGTAGAGCTCTTGTTCTTTGAAAATAGGCATAAGTAGTTTTCATGGTTTTTGTGTTTTGTTGTTAAGACAAAACATACTTCAGGATCTTAAGAATCCTAATTGTTCTGAAAGAAACTAAAGTAACAAGTGTTCAAGTGACCTCATTCTTCCCTGCATAGTTTGTACCATGTGAAGTCAGCTTAAGAAATTCTGAATAGTCCTGCACACCTGAGACCTGACAAGCAGGTGAGCTTTCCTATCCAGGGAAAGAAGGCAAAGAAGAAGAGAAGAATTACACAAGTAACAAGCGTTCCAAAGCATTTGTAAAAGAAGTAATGGTGAAACGGGCTGGTGTGGTAAACTACCTTGTTACTTGAATATGTAAGTGAGAAAAGTCAACCATGTTCCTGGACCTTATTCACTAAAAATTTGAAGCTGAGAAGAAAAGAGGTGCTTTAGTATACATATGCATACCTTTCCTTCAGCTGCTATCATCTCCACTATCTTCATGAGGCATTGTGTTCATTGTTGGAAAGACCTGACCTTAATTCTCCAGGCCCACCAGACACTTGATATTGCTGTGGCCCCATTAACTGGGTAATCTGAGATTGGACTAAGTTGGTTTAGGCTTAAATATAATACAGTGAATATTATAGCTTTTGCCTATGTAGAGAAGTGTGTGAGTACAAAAACTATCATGTACTTGGTGACAGACTAAAAAATGTAGGTGTCATCAGGTGATCTGAACTTTAGTGGTGATTAAGTAAGTTATCCTGGCCTATAAAATTGCTCTAACACTACTCTGTGGTAGCAGGTTGGATTTTGTCAGAGTTGCCCTGTTTCAAGGCTGCTGAATAGGCCCAATTATCTGGTTTTTGGCTTGTTCAAGGACCTGACAGGTTCTGGGAAGGTATTGGCCATCTGCTTCCAGACTTGTGAGAAACCTTCAGCTCTGCTTGTTAAGAGGGTCCCGGAAGATGCAGAGGCAGTGGTTATTCCAGCTCCTGGGCCAGTGTATGCACTCTGGGCATATGACAGATCAGGAGACTCAGGCCTCTCTGGCTTACGTGCGCACATGGTTCATGCTCTCCCATCAGAAACTTCTTTGAAAACAATAGCAGTGGTCCCCATGCATACATTCATGTATTCAGAAATATGGCACCATTTCAACAAGTCAGTAATATGCAGGTGCTGGGGAGCAGAGCCAGTATTCTACCCATGAAAGAAAAAGCTGAGTAGATGCTGCAGGAGGGGAGGATGGGAGAATGTCACACTTTTAGAAAATCCTCCACTATAGTGCTGAAGACACTTTGTATGCTGAAAAACTCTCCACTTTCCTGGAACCGGGCAGTGCACCTTGCACTGCCTCACAAACTGCTGAAAATGCAGAGCAAAACCAGTGCAACAGCGTTCTCATGGGAAGAGGTACAGACCTGGTGAGACCAAGGATTGCTGAGATTAGCCAGCTCCTCAGAAGGACTGACTTCATAGGAGCAGAGGCCGTAAAACTTCCTTCATTGTCAGCACAGGAAGAGAAGGCCACCTGCCGTTGGCAACTGGGCAGAATGAGCCTTTGCATAGCCGTGCACGGCACTTGCTGCAAAGAACTTCACATTTGGTGACAGGCTAAAAAGTGTAGATGTCATCAGGTGATCTGATCTCATCAGGTTCAGCCACTATGGAAAAATGTTTGGTGGTTCTTCAAAAAATTAAACATAAAATTATCATATGACCCAGCAATTCCACTCCTAGGTATATGCACAAAAGAATTGAAAACAGGTTTTCTAACAAAAACTCATATACCAATGTTCATAGCAGCACTATTCGCAATAGCCAAAAGGTGGAAACAACCTAAGTATCCATAAACAGATGAGTGGATAAACAAACTGTGGTGTATATACACATAATAGAGTAATACTCAGCCATAAAAAGGAATGAAGTTCTGAGACCTGCTATGGCATGGATGAACCTTGAAAGCATTATGCTGAGTGAAATGTCAAACACAAAAGGACAAATATTGAATAATCCCATTTATACAAAATTTCCAGAAGAGGCAAATCCATAGAGACAGAAGGCAGATTAGTGGTTACCAGTGGAAACTGGGAGTGATTGCTTAATTGGGTACAAGTTTTCCTTTTGGGATGATGAAAATGTTCTGGAACCAGATAGTGGTTATGGTTGAACAACCTTGTGAATGTACTCAGTACCACTGAATTGTTTGCTTTAAAGTGGTTAAAACAGTAGATTTTATATGTGTATTTTACCACAATAAAATATTATTTAATACATATTTCTTCTTTTCTGTCACCAGATTAATTTGGTCCCTTACTATTATGTTTGACTATTCCAGTAGCCTTCCAATTAATATCACAGTCTCCCTCCAGTCTTCCTTTTTCTACACTCCATCTTGAATCAGAATCATGTTTCTGAGGTCTTTCTCTGATTGTGTTGTTCTCGAACTTTGAAGCTTTCAGTAGCTTCCCATAGGCCACCAAAGTCCACCCTCACTATATTTCTACTTAAGGGCCTCCACGATCCAGCCCCCACCAGCCTTCCTGCCTTCTTTCCCAACACTCTCAAATATGTACCCCAAGCTTCTTTTTTTTCTCCTTTAAAATGCTTTGTACTTTCCAGCTTCTACCTGAAATGTCCTCCCCTCATTTCTATCTAACTTTACCTCTCAGGGAATGTGAGGGTCTTACCTTCCTTTGATCTCTCCTTTGCAAAATCCTAGAGGCCAGGACTGGAGTTTAGAGATCTTTATAATTCCTTTAGAGCTCTGTTGGAACTGAGTTTGTGAATCTAGAATTATTTGATGTTCTTTCAATTAGCCCATCTTTGGACTCAACTGAGTTTTCACATAGTACTTCTTGCCTTTCCAGTGCTATTCTCTGGATGAACAAAATTCAGTGGTTTTATAAAATTCTGAACACACATAAGTAACTCATAGAATCAACGTGCTGAACATGTCACTTCTAGTCTGCTCCCATGCTTTTCAACAGGACGTCTAACCTTTTCCAGACCAATAAATGTCTTTCCATTCATAACAAAGCAGAATTAGCCAAGAAGAAACCACTTAAAAAAAAAAAAAAGCAAAAAACCTGCATCCATTTCTTATTTCCTGTAAAGACTTTGACTCTATTTTCTACTTCCTAAAGCATTAGAGTACATTTGTAGACACACAAAGGCAGTCCAAGACTCTTGAGGATGAAAACACCATGACAAATATTTTCTTTTTGTGACTTAATTTTTTTTTACTACTCTGTCACATGGGGACTGTGTGAGTTGGAATTGACTCACTGGCACCCAGTAACAACAACCATTGATAAAGCTGTGAGTTACTGCCTGTTGGGAACAAATTCTCCCAATTTCTCATATGCTTCTGGGTATAGAGGGTGTGATGATTATTAAAATTCATGCTTCTGTTTGGGATGGAAATTAAAACCCCTAGACAAGATTAATATAACAAATTCTAATTCATACCAGTTTTAGGAAATAAATTGCCAGGGTCTTGACACCAACACAGGAAGAGAAATGTGAGCTTTTAAGAGCTTGCCATAGGAAAAATTTTTTTCCATTTTCATCATCGTTCCTGAGAATAATCTTTATTCATAATATTGTACATGGTATGAGTTGTAGAGAATAGTGTAAGTATTTTTGAGATCAGGAAAGGTCACTTCTTGCATCCCACCTGAGTTTGAGGCAGAATTATTCATAATTTTCTGGTACTTTTTCCCTGAAGTGACTTGACCAGACTTGAACATGCTTGTTTTCCATGAGGCAGGATAAGACTCAGCGGTGTGCCCAGATTTGTCCTATTAGTTTTAATATTTATGGTTAATGTGTATATGTATGGGCTTAGGAATTGATTTTGGTACATTATAGCCCTAAAAAAATAGGATAGAGATGTTAGCAGTGTTTGATGTGTGTTTGCATTCAGAACACATCTCAATGTGCTCATGTTCATATTCACTGGATGAACGTCTTGGTTGTGTTGTCTTTTGTGTAGAGAGAAAGCAAGATCTCTGTCTCTTTGGGAAAAGGCAGAGCAAATGGGAAAATTCATGCTTTTTGAGTTATCGTGATTCAAAGTTGCCCAAACGTATTTTTTAGGTTTTGAAAAGTAGACCTCACAATTAATAATGAGCCTGAAAATTATGAGTGAAATATAGAAGGTAATTTTCTCCTTTAAGAATATAAAGAAAGTAAAATCCAACTAACACTGAATCTTTAGAGAGCTACCATATGAATACTAGATGATGATTTTTGAATCAATTTTTAATAAGAGATTTTTCCCCCATAGATGAGTATTGAGTAAGAAATAATTTGACTTTGTGGAGTTTATGGTCCTAGATGGTAAGACTTCAAAATCCAAGTGACAGAATACTTAGAGAAATTTATATTCTTGTGAATACAATAAATATCTAGTGAAAAGCCACTAACTATAATCATGAGATTATAGAAGTTTTCTAATATTGAGAGGAAAATAGTGTGATTTTTTGTTTTTCATTTTCTATCGTTATCCTAACAAAACAATGATGGCTAGATATCTCTCCAAATTGGAAATACAAACTCTGGAGCAATCTAAATGATAGGAGTGTGTCATGGAAGGGTACTGTGGCTATTGAGGCCTAGGAGTTTCCTAGGGACACTGGTGCTGGTTGGCCCCTGTCCTCATAGACACAGGTCACCAGGGTTTGGAAGCACCAGGCCCTGCAGTTGTCCTGTGCAGACAGCAGGTGGCAGGCAGAGAGAGGCTTTACAGATCACCACAGCATCCATTCTGAAAATGGACAGAGAGGACTTCTGAGAAACAGTTCAGCCAATTATAATATCAAGTAGCAAAAAGGGACCTTGATAAGTTATTTAGTTTTTCAACTGATGCTTCTCAAAGAAATGGAAAAGGCCAAACCAACCACCAATCTCAAATCTTATCCTGGCAAAATTCTATCATCTTTCATGATTTAGCTTTCATGAACTTTCCCCAAAGACCCTAGTCGAAATTATTTCATGCCCTGGACTCTCTTTGTAGCACTTTGGTGAGACTGTCATACCCCGCTTGTCGCATACTGTGCTGTTTTGTAAATAACCACCTCGTGCACATCTACCCTCTACATTGTAGCCTCCTTTAAAATCATCTTTGTGTTCCCCCTAGAACAATGCTTTAAATTCAGGTGCTTTAAATGCAAGGCCTAGAGTAATGCTTTGTACGTATTAACCAACCCAAACCAGTTTGCAGTTTAGTCAGCTTCTACTTATGGTGACCTATGTGTGTCAGAGTAGAACTGCACTCCATAGGGTTTTCAATGGATGATTTTTTTGGAAGTAGATCACCAGGCCTTTCTTCTGAGGCACCTTTTGGTGGACTGGAACCACCAACATTTCAGCTAGTAGCTGAGTTTTTTAACCATTTTCACCACTCACAAACTCCTTGCACGTATTCAGACCTCAGTAAATGTGGTTTCAAAAATAAATAACACAATAGTAGATACACTTAGATATTCTGACATTTGATAAAGTCTTTCATAACATCCTTATTGGTAAGGTGAAAAATTGTGGACTAGATTTCTTAAAACTCCAAATTCAAGTCATGTTAGTCAATGAACTGATGTTAAACTAGAGGGAAATTTTGATGGCATTCCATGTTAAACCTCTTTTTAAAATTGTGGTTTAGATGAAAGTTTACAGAGCAAACTAGTTTCTCTTGAAACAATTAATACACATATTGTTTTGTGACATTGGTTGCCAACCCCATGACATGTCAGCACTCTCCCCTTCTCGATCTTGGGTTTCCCATTACCAGCTTTCCTGTCCCCTCCTGCCTTCTTGTTCTTGCCCCTGGGCTGGTGTGGCCATTTGTCTCATTTTGTTTTATGGGAGTGTCTAATCTTTGGCTAAAGGGTGAACCTCAGGAGTGACTTCATTACTGAAGGGCCCATACTCTCATGGTTTCTCCAGTCTCTGTCAGACCAGTAAGTCTGGTCTTTTTTTGTGAGTTAGAATTTTGTTGTACATGTTTTCTCCACCTCTGTCTGGGACCCTCTATTGTGATCCCTGTCAGAGCCGTCGATGGTGGTAGCTGGGCACCATCTAGCTCTGCTGGATTCAGTCTGGTGGAAGCTGTGGTAGTTTGTGGTCCATTAGACCTTCGGACAAATCTTTCCCTTGTGTCTTTGGTTTTCTTCAAAAAAAGAGGAAAAATAAAGTAAAAATAAAACAAAAGAATAAAGTAAATAAAATGGTGGTGCAGTACGATTCAGTAGGTGGGGCAGGGCAGACCTGGTGAGGCCATGTGTTGGTGGCTCTCTACTGGAGTGGTGTGGCTCAGCCTGTCGAGAAGCAACAAGGGTGGCACATGGGGCTGGGTTGATGGGAGAAAGGAAAGGAAAGAGGGGAAAGAAAGAGAAGAAACCAACAATCAAAAAAACAAATAAATAAATACAAATAAAAAAAAATGACAACAACAATAAAAAAAAATATTGAGGCCGGGGCTGAATTGGGGTGGTAAGCTGATGTCTCTCTTGCAAGGTGGCATGGCACAGCTTGTCAGGAAGGGGCGGAGGCAGCGCAGGGCCGAGGTAGGAGGGAGAAGGACAAAGAAAAGGGAAAAGATAAAAAAAAAAATAGAGCGCTGAGGGAGCTGGCCTGTGGGAGCAGTTCAGACCCGAGGAGGCAGTGTACCAGAGGCTCTCCAGCTGAATGATACAGCACAACCCACCAAGAAGTTGGGGGTGGTGCATGGGGCTGGGTGGATGGGAGAAAGGAAAGGAAGGAAGGGAGAGAGAAGAAACCATAACAACAACAAAAATAAATAAATAAAATTGTGCTGAGGGAGCTGGTTGGTGATAGTGGTGCAGACCCAGGGAGGCCATGTGCAGTGACTCTCTAACTGAACTGTGCAGTGCAGCCCCTTCTGAAGGGATGAGGCAGTGCACAGGGCTGGGTGGGCAAGAGAAAGGAATGGAAGGGAAGGAGAGAGAGAAGAAACAGAAGAAAAGAAAAAGAACAAAGCTAACCAAAAAAATCACAGCCCATCAAGAAGGGGAGAGGATGGCACACTAGGCTAGTTGGGTGGGAGAAAGGAAAGGAAGGAAGGAAGAGAGAGAGAAGCAACAACAACAAAAAAAGCCAAAAATACAATATCAAAAAACCAAACAAAAACATAAACCAAAAAAAACAAAAACATGGTGCTGAACGGGCCGGCTGGTGGGTTCAGGGTGGACCCTGGTGGCAGTGAGCTAGTGTCTCTCTGGCTGTAGGCCTAGGAGCCCTAATACATGGCATAAACAGAATAAGAACCATAAGTAACAATGCACAAACACCAGAAGAGAAACTAGATAACTTGGAGCTCTTAAAAATCAAACACTTATGCTCATCAAAAGAGTCAAAAGACAACCTACAGCCTGGGAAAAAGTTTTTGGCTACAACAAATCCGATCAGCGTCTAATGTCTAAAATCTACAAGATACTGCAAAACCTCAACAACAAAAAGACAAATGACCCAATTAAAAAATGGTCAAAGGATATGAACAGGCACTTCACCAGAGAAGACATTCAGTCGGTTAACAGACACGTGAAGAACTGCTCATGATCATTAGCCATTAGAGAAATGCAAATCAAAACTACAATGAGATACCATCTCACCCCAACAAGGCTAGCACTGATCCAAAAAAACACAAAATAAATAAATGTTGGAGAGGTTGTGGAGAGACTGGAACACTTATACACTGTTGGTGGGAATGTAAAATGGTACAACCACTTTGGAAATCCATTTGGCGCCTCCTTAAAAAGCTAGAAATAGAAGTACCACATGATCCAGCAATCTCACTCCTTGGAATATATCCTAGAGAAATAAGAGCCATCGCACGAACAGATATATGTACACCCATGTTCGTTGCAGCACTGTTCATGATAGCAAAAAGATGGAAACAACCTACGTGCCCATCAACGGATGAATGGATAAACAAATTATGGTATATTCACTTCGTGCAATAGTATGCAACAACAAAGAACAATGATGAATCGGTGAACCATAACATGGAGGAATCTGGAGGACATCATGCTGAGTAAATTTAGTCAGTCACAGAAGGGCAAATATTACATAAGACCACTATTATAAGAACTCAAAAAAAGGTTGAAACACAGAAGAAAACATTCTTTGATGGTTACGAGGGTGGGGAGGGAGGGTGAGGGTTATTCACTAACTAGATAGGAGACAAGAATTATCTTAGGTGAAGGGAAGGACAGCACACACTACAGGGGAAGTCAGCACAACTGGACTAAACCAAAGCTAAGAAGTTTCCTGAATACAATCAAACACCTTGAGGGACAGAGTAGCAGGGGCGGCGGTCTGGGGACCATGCTTTCAGAGGACATCTAGGTCAATCGACATAACAAAGCTTATTAAGAAAATGTTCTGCATCCTACTTTGGTGAGTGGCATCTGGGTCTTAAAAGCTCGTGAGTGGCCATCTAAGATGCATCAATTGGTCCCAGCTCACCTGGAGTAAAGAAGAATGAAGAACACCAAAGACACAAGGAAAGTATTAGCCCAAGAGACAGAAAGGGCCACAGAAACCAGAGACAGCATCATCCTGAGACCAGAAGAACTAGATGGTGCCTGGCTACCACCAATGACCACCCTGACAGCGAACACAACCGAGTCCCTGATGGAGCAGGAGAAAACTGGGGTGCAGAACTCAAATTCTAGTAAAAAGATCAGACTAATGGTCTGACTGAGACTGGAGGAACCCCAGAAAGCATGGCCCCTGGACTCTGTGTCAGCCCAGAACTAAAACCGTTCCCGAGGCCAACTCTTCAGACAAAGATTGGACTGGACTATGGGACATAAAATGATACTCGTGAAGAGTGTGCTTCTTAGCTCAAGTAGATTCATGAGAGCAAATGGGCAGCTCCTCTCCCGAGGTGAGATGAGAAGGCAGAGAGGGTCAGGAGCTGGCTGAATGGACACTGGAAATCAGGGGTGGAAAGGAGGAGTGTGCTGTCATAGTATAGGGAGAGCCATTAGGGTCACATAACAATGTATGTACAAATTTTTGTATGAGAGACTAACTTGAATTGTAAACTTTCACTTAAACTACAACAATTTAAAAAAAAAGATATGAATACTGATACTTTTGTGCATGGGAGTGAGTGAGACCAGCTTTTGACTTCATATAATTCTGTATTATTTCATTTTAAAGACAAATGCATTTATGTATTCTATAATTACATAAACCACACTGGTTACATTTTAGCTTACAATGAGCAAAGGTGAGGGGATCTTTAAAAAATTAACTCAGAGTTAGATGACATTAATACTAGTGTTGTGTCCAGGATGTTGATCCCATTGCCTAGCCATGCTGGGAGCTGTGCTTAGTGTTGGGTACCATCTCTCATCTAAGATGAAATTGATCTACTGAAGAGTGCCTTGAGGAAGAGGAGAAAGATGGTGGGAACCTGGAAATAAACAACTGGGGACTATAGAATTGAGAAGCTGGAGAATAAAGTTTGGGTTGAAGTTGGATCTGTTTTAAGCTACTGTGATGGGTTCTCAGGTGGAAAATAAAGTAGACTTACTTTGGGCCCCACCAGAGGGCAGAACAAATGCGATAGAGTATATGTTATAACAAGGCAGACTGCAACACAAAATAAGGAAGAATGTTACAATAAATTCTCACTGATGGCCTACAATGTCCCACACAGCCTGCACTGACCGCCCCCTTCTTTGACCTCAGCTCATACCCTCCTCCCCTTTACTCCCTGAGTCCTGGCCACACTGGCCTCCTTGCTGTTCTCTTGCTGGCATGCTCTTCCTTGTCAGGCTGGTTTCCCCACTCCCTGTAAGTCTCTCAGCAGAGAGGCTTTCCCTGCCAGAGGCGTATCTACCTTGCCTATGGCAAGCACTGAAATTTCACCCATAGCGAGGGTACTGATGTGCTCCACCCCCCAATTTCAGAATGAATAGACATTGATAGCAGCATCCTGTCAGCAGAAACACCCTCTTGTCTAACTGCCTCAGCCAGGCACCTTTCATATTCGTGACGTCTCAGAATGTTGTTCCACATCTCATCTGGTGCCCCCTTGGACTTGTGCCGGGGGCAAATGCCCTCCTCTGTCCCTTCTTCCCTACGCCTCAGTGTCTTTACTGGACACGTACCATACCTTAGATACACCTCTGCCAGACTGCCCTAGACTAAAAGCAATTTCCTCTGTCCATGGCACTTCCTATTTCCCTTAGGCTGTTATTTCTCCATTGCACTAACTCTAGCAGATAGAATCTACGTGCATTTGTTTATAGTCTGTCAGAATCGTCATGACTGCAAGGAGTTTTTTTGTTTTGGTTAGCACCAAACCATTGCTATCCATTTGATTCCAACTCATAATGACCCTATAGGACAGAGTACAATTGCCCCATTGGGTTTCCAAGGCTGTAATCTTTACTGGAGCAGACTGCCACATCTTTCTTCCTCGGAGCAGCTGGTGGGTTCAGACCACTGGGTTAGCAGCTGAGCACTTAACCAACGTGCCACCAAGGCTCCTCAGCTATAGCACCAGTGCCTTATAATTCCTGATACTTAGTTGGTGCTCAATAAATATTGGTTGAATAAATGAGTAATGAGAGATCTTTAGCAGTGGAATGGACTGTCTCATGAAGCTGGGGAATGCCTTAACCCTATAAATGCTGGGGAAAATGGCAGAGTCCCTGTGGTAACCCTAGCTTCAGAAATAAAAAGTGTTACAGGAGTTCTGGAAGTTTCATCCACATCCTTTGTGTGATGGGACTACCTGCTGTAGGCCTTTGAGCATGAGGTTTGATCTCCCTGAGCTGCACTTACCTGATCCATTAAATAGGGATAATAATATCAGGCTGCCTATTACTTCAAGAAGCCCTAGTGGTGCAGTGGTTAAGCACTCTGCTGCTAACCGAAAAGTTTGCAGTTTGAACCTACCAGCTGCTCCATGGGAGAAAGATGTGGCAGTCTGCTCCAGTAAAGATTACAGCCTTGCAGACCCTATGGGGCAGTTCTTCTCTGTCCTATAGGGTCACTATGAATTAGAATCTATTTGATGGCAATGCTTTGGACCCACTACTTCATAGTGTTGTGAGGATTCGATGACATCATATATATAAAGCATTTGGTAATATGTACATAAGATTGATAGAGACTTTGATCAGATGTCAGTGTAGAAGAGATTTTGGTATTAAGGCAGAAGAGAGACTAGATGACCATTTAATTTTAGTCAGTAAACCTTGATGTCATAACTTTCTTCTTTATAGCTAGTTTAAATCCTTCATGCTGTAACATAACCCCTTATTATGCTTGAATATCTTACCATACATGCACTGTAGTTCTTTTTTTTTTAAATTTTATTGTTGTAGTTTAAGTGAAAGTTTACAATTCAAGTTAGTCTCTCATACAAAAATTTGTACATACATTGTTATGTGACCCTAATGGCTCTCCCTATACTATGACAGCACACTCCTCCTTTCCACCCCTGATTTCCAGTGTCCATTCAGCCAGCTCCTGACCCTCTCTGCCTTCTCATCTCACCTCGGGAGAGGAGCTGCCCATTTGCTCTCATGAATCTACTTGAGCTAAGAAGCACACTCTTCACGAGTATCATTTTATGTCCCATAGTCCAGTCCAATCTTTGTCTGAAGAGTTGGCCTCGGGAACGGTTTTAGTTCTGGGCTGACACAGAGTCCAGGGGCCATGCTTTCTGGGGTTCCTCCAGTCTCAGTCAGACCATTAAGTCTGATCTTTTTACTAGAATTTGAGTTCTGCACCCCAGTTTTCTCCTGCTCCATCAGGGACTCGGTTGTGTTCGCTGTCAGGGTGGTCATTGGTGGTAGCCAGGCACCATCTAGTTCTTCTGGTCTCAGGATGATGCTGTCTCTGGTTTCTGTGGCCCTTTCTGTCTCTTGGGCTAATACTTTCCTTGTGTCTTTGGTGTTCTTCATTCTTCTTTACTCCAGGTGAGCTGGGACCAATTGATGCATCTTAGATGGCCACTCACGAGCTTTTAAGACCCAGATGCCACTCACCAAAGTAGGATGCAGAACATTTTCTTAATAAGCTTTGTTATGTCGATTGACCTAGATGTCCTCTGAAAGCATGGTCCCCAGACCGCCGCCCCTGCTACTCTGTCCCTCAAGGTGTTTGATTGTATTCAGGAAACTTCTTAGCTTTGGTTTAGTCCAGTTGTGCTGACTTCCCCTGTAGTGTGTGCTGTCCTTCCCTTCACCTAAGATAATTCTTGTCTCCTATCTAGTTAGTGAATAACCCTCACCCTCCCTCCCCACCCTCGTAACCATCAAAGAATGTTTTCTTCTGTGTTTCAACCTTTTTTTGAGTTCTTATAATAGTGGTCTTATGTAATATTTGCCCTTCTGTGACTGACTAAATTTACTCAGCATGATGTCCTCCAGATTCCTCCATGTTATGGTTCACCGATTCATCATTGTTCTTTGTTGTTGCATACTATTGCACGAAGTGAATATACCATAATTTGTTTATCCATTCATCCGTTGATGGGCACGTAGGTTGTTTCCATCTTTTTGCTATCATGAACAGTGCTGCAATGAACATGGGTGTACATATATCTGTTCGTGCGATGGCTCTTATTTCTCTAGGATATATTCCAAGGAGTGAGATTGCTGGATCATGTGGTACTTCTATTTCTAGCTTTTTAAGGAGGCGCCAAATGGATTTCCAAAGTGGTTGTACCATTTTACATTCCCACCAACAGTGTATAAGTGTTCCAGTCTCTCCACAACCTCTCCAACATTTATTTATTTTGTGTTTTTTTGGATCAGTGCTAGCCTTGTTGGGGTGAGATGGTATCTCATTGTAGTTTTGATTTGCATTTCTCTAATGGCTAATGATCATGAGCAGTTCTTCACGTGTCTGTTAACCGACTGAATGTCTTCTCTGGTGAAGTGCCTGTTCATATCCTTTGACCATTTTTTAATTGGGTCATTTGTCTTTTTGTTGTTGAGGTTTTGCAGTATCTTGTAGATTTTAGACATTAGACGCTGATCGGATTTGTTGTAGCCAAAAACTTTTTCCCAGGCTGTAGGTTGTCTTTTGACTCTTTTGATGAGCATAAGTGTTTGATTTTTAAGAGCTCCAAGTTATCTAGTTTCTCTTCTGGTGTTTGTGCATTGTTACTTATGGTTCTTATTCTGTTTATGCCATGTATTAGGGCTCCTAGAGTTGTCCCTTTTTTTTCCCCATGATCTTTATAATTTTTAATTTTATAGTTAGGTCTTTGATCCATTTTGAGTTAGTTTTTGTGCACGGTGTGAGGTATGGGTCTTGTTTCAGTTTTCTGCAGATGGATATCCAGTTATGCGAGCACCATTTGTTAAAGAGACTGTCTTTTCCCCGATTAATGGACTTTGGGCCTTTGTCAAATATCAGCTGCTCATAGGTGGATGAATTTACATCTGGATTCTCAATTCTGTTCCATTGGTCTGTGTATCTGTTGTACCAGTACCAGGCTGTTTTGACTACCATGGTGTATAATAGGTTGTAAAAGCAGGTAGTGTGAGGCCTCCCACTTTGTTTTTTCTTGAGTAATGCTTTACTTATTGGGGGCCTCTTCCCTTTCCGTATGAAATTGGTGATTTTTTTCTCCATCTCATTAAAAAATGCCATTGGAGTTTGGATCTAGATTGTATTGTATCTGTAGATCGCTTTGGGTAGAATTGACATTTTCACAATGTTGAGTCTTTCTATCCATGAGCAAGGTATGTTTTGCCATTTATGCAGGTCTCTTTTGGTTTCTTGCAGTAGTGTCTTGTAGTTTTCATTGTATAGATCTGGTTAGATTTACTCCTAAGTATTTTATCTTCTTGGGGGCTGTTGTAAATCGTATTGATTTGGTAATTTCCTCTTGGAAGTGCTCTTTGTTGGTGTAGACGAATCCAACTGATTTTTGTACGTTTACCATGTATCCTGATACTTTGCTGAAATCTTCTATTAGTTCCAGTAGTTCTCTTGTGGATTCTTTGGGGTTTTCTATGTATAAGATCATATCATCTGCAAACAGAGATACTTTTACTTCTTCCCTACCAATTTGGATGCCTTTATTTCTTTTTCTAGCCTAATTGCTCTGGCTAGGATGTCCAGCAGAATGTTGAATAAGAGTGGTGATAAAGGGCATCCTTGTCTGGTTCCTGTTCTCAAGGGGAATGCTTTGAAACTCTCTCCATTTAGGATGATGTTGGTTGTTGGCTTTGTATAAATGCCCTTAATTGTGTTGAGGAATTTCCCTTCTATTCTTATTTTGTTGAGAGTTTTTATCATGAATGGATGTTGGAGTTTGTCAAATGCCTTTTCTGCATCGATTGATAAGATCATGTGATGCTTGTCTTTTGTTTTATTAATGTGATGGATTACATTGATTGTTTTCCTAATGTTGAAACATCCCTGCATACCTGGGATAAATCCCACTTGGTCATGGTGAATTATTTTTTTGATATGTTGCTGAATTCCATTGGCTAGAATTTTGTTGAGGATTTTTGAGTGAATGTTCATGAGGGATATTGGTCTGTAACTTTCTTTTTTTGTGGTGTCTTTACCTGGTTTTGGTATCAGGTTATGCTGGCTTCATACAATGAGTTTGGGAGTATTCCATCCTTTTCTACGCTCTGAAATACCTTTAGTAGTAGCAGTGTTAACTCTTATCTGAAAGTTTGGTAGAATTCTCCAGTGAAACCATCAGGGAGAGGGCTTTTTTTTGGTGGGAGTTTTTTTACTTACTTTTTCAATCTCTTCTTTTGTTACAGGTTTATTTAGCTGTTCTACCTCTGTTTGTGTTAGTTTAGGTAGGTAGTGAGTTTCTAGAAATTTGTCCGTTTCGTCTAGGTTTTCAAATTTGTTAGAGTACAATTTTTCAAGTATTCTGTTATGATTCTTTGAATTTCAGTTGGGTCTATTGTGATATCACCCATCTCACTTCTTATACAGGTTATTTGCTTCCTCTCCTGTTTTGCTTTTGTCATTTTGGCCAGTAGTTTATCAATTTTGTTGATCTTTGCAAAGAACCAGCTTTTGGTCTTGTTAACTCTTTCAATTGTTTTTCTATTCTCTATTTCATTTAATTCTGCTATAATTCTTATTATTTCCTTTCTTCTGGCGCCAAAGGGCTTCTTTTGCTGCTGTCTTTCTACTTGTTCCAGTTGTAGGGTTAATGTTTGTATTTTGGCCCTTTCTTCGTTTTGGTTGTATGCATTTATTACTATAAACTGACCTCTGAGCACTGCTTTTGCTGTATCACAAAGGTTCCGGTAGGATGTGTTTTCATTCTCATTTGAGTCTACGAATTTCTTTATTCTATTCTTAATTTATTTTATAACCCAGTAGTTTTTGAGCAAGCTGTTGTTCCCTTTCCATGTGTTTGATTTTTTTTCCTTGCTTTTTCTGTTACTGATTTCTACTTTTATGGCATTATGTTCAGAAAAGATGCTTTGCAATATTTCAATGCTTGGGATTCTGTTAAGGCTTGCTTTATGGCCTAATATGTGGTCTATTCTGGAGAACGTTCCATGTGCATTGGAAAAGAAAGTATACTTGGCTGCTGTTGGGTACAGTGGTCGGTATATGTCTATGAGATCAATTTGGTTGATGGTAGCATTTAGATCTTCCGTGTCTTTATTGAGCTTCTTTCTGGATGTTCAGTCCTTCACCGAAAGTGGTGTGTTGCAGTCTCCTACTATTATTGTGGAGCTGTCTGTCTCTCTTTTCAATGCTGTTAGAGTTTGCCTTATGTATTTTGGAACCCGGTCGTTGGGTGCGTAAATATTTATTATAGTTATGTCCTTCTGGTGTGCTGACCCTTTAATCATTATATAGTGTCCTTCCTTATCCTTTGTGGTGGATTTTACTTTAAAGTCTGTTTTGTCAGAGATTAATATTGCCACTCCTGCTCTTTTTTGAGTGTTGTTTGCTTGATATATTTTTTTCCATCATTTGAGTTTTAGTTTGTTTGTGTCTTTAAGTCTAAGGTGTGTCTCCTGTAGGCAGCATATAGATGGATTGTGTTTTTTTAATCCATTCTGCCACTCTCTGTCTCTTTATGGGTGCATTTAGTCTGTTTACGTTCAGCATAATTATTGATAGGTATGAGTTTAGTGCTATCATTTGATGTCTTTGTGTGTTTGTTGTTGACAGTTTCTTTGTTCACTTAATTTTCTGTGCTGAGTCGTTTTTCTTTATGTATTTTCTGGTCATCTTTTTCATTTTTGTTGATTTTGTATTTGCTGAGTCTTTATATTTTTCTTGTTTTTTATTTTGACGTGTAGGAGTGTTAGTTTCCTTTGGGGTTACCTTAATATTTACCCCTATTTTTCTAAGTTTACACCAATCTTTTATTTCTTTATATCGCCTTGATTTCCTCTCCATATGAAAAATCTATGTCTGCATTTTTCAGTCCCTCTTTTTGTTTTAATGTTGTCATCTTTTACATATTTACATCTCTGTTTCCCTATTTTCAGTGTTTTAGCTTTGATTTATTTTCGTGACTTCCCTATCTGGGTTGATATCTGGTTGCTCTGTCCTGTGTTCTAGTCTTGGATTGTTATCTAATGTTACTGATCTCTAACCGGAGGACTCCTCTTAGTATGTCTTGTAATTTTGGTTTAGTTTTTGAAAATTCCCTAAGCTTCTGTTTATCTGGAAATGCCCTAATTTTTCCATCATATTTGAGAGACAGTTTTGCTGGCTATATAATTCTTCACTGGCAATTTTTTTCCTTCAAGGCTTTGTATGTGTCATCCCACTGCCTTCTTGCCTGCATGGTTTCTGCTGAGTAGTCCCAACTTATTGACTTTCCTTTGTAGATGACTTTTCATTTATCCCTAGCCACTCTTAAAATTCTCTGTTTATCTTTGGTTTTGGCAAGTTTGATTATAATTTGTCTTGGTGACTTTCTTTTGGGATCTACCTTATGTGGGGTTCGATGAGCATCTTGGATAGATATCTTCTCATCTTTCACGATATCAGGGAAGTTTTCTGCCAACAAGTCTTCAACAATTCTCTCTGTATTTTCTGTTATCCCACCCATTCTGGTACTCCAGTCACTCATAGGTTAGTCCTCTTGATAGAATCCCACATAATTCTTAGGATTTCTTCATTTTTTTAATCCTTACATCTGGTTTTTCCTCAAATAAGTTGGTGTCAAGTGCTTTATCTTCACTCTCACTAATTCTGACTTCCATTGCCTCAATTCTGCTCCTATGACTTTCTATTGAGTTGTCTAATTCTGAAATTTTATTGTTAATCTTCTGGATTTCTGATTATTGTCTCTGTATGGATTCTTGCATCCTGTTAAATTTGTCATTATGCTCTTCTCTAATCTTACTTTCCTCTATTGTGAAGTCTGCATTTTGCCTAATTGCTTTCCTGATCTCTTGAAGAGTTCTGTATATTAATCTTTTGTATTCTGCCTCCAGTAATTCCAAGAAACTTTCTTCCTCCAGAAAATTTCTAGATTCTTTATTTTGGGAGCTTGCTGAAGCCATCATGGTCTCTTTATGTGATTTGTTATTGACTGTTGTTTCTGAGCCATTAATAACTTATTATATTTATTTATTTTCTGTTTGCTTACTGTATCCTAGCTTCTTGTTTTGTTTTGTTTTGATATGCCCAGATAGGCTGCTCGTTTGAGCTAGCCTGATCACCAGTGCCCTTGAAGCTCCTATGTCCTGCCACCAGGTGCCAGACCTGCCACTAAGTATGTGAGCCCAGGAGCCCGCCCACTCCTGTGTGGATTCCACTCTAGTGTCCAGGTAGTTGGCCACCAAGTGTGTGGTGCAGGCTCTCACCTATAGTCTTAGACAAGCATGAGTGAATGGTGTAGGCACAAGCATCCACCTGTAGCAGGGAACACATGCTCAGCAAGGCACGGGGCCAATTGCTGCCCCCGAGTGTACAGGAGGAAAGCATATCCCTGTTCCCTAGAGTGCATAGGTGGGTGGGTTTTGCAGCCAGACTATGAGCACCCAGTGCTGTTGGCTGTAAGGACCGGGGGGCACCACTTATTCTTGGGCCCCTGTTGCAGGTGGCTAGGTGGCATGGGTGGAGCCACCAGTCCTCAGGCCCCTGATGTTGGTAGGTGAAGACCCTGCTTAATGGGCAGTGTCAAATGTCATGAACCTGTTACTTAACAGCTGAAAGAGTTTGAGTTAGACTTTAGGTATATACCCTGTTGTACTGTGGTAATGAGGGCTTATGCTGTTGAAATGGGCCCACACAAATCTCTTCAGGGGGAAAGGCATTCAGAGTCTGTGGATCCCTATGCTGTTCCTAGGCAAAGGAGCTATGCCTACCCTGAGTTCCTAGGTTAGGGGAGCTGGCAGATTATTTTTTCCCGTTTGTTAATTTTTTTCCCTCTCCAAGTCCAGGAGAATGGCTCAGGATGCATGACCGGTCCTACTTCCAGCCCGGGGGACTCAGCAATTGCCAAAGCCATCCCAGACCCAGTGCAGAGCAGGGAGCAGGGACGTAAATGGGAGAGAGGTTTTTCCCAAAGGGGGATGTTTTTGGTCCATGTGGTAGGCCAAACGCAAGTACTTATTTTTTGCCGATTGAGGGCTGCTTCTCACTGGTTCTGGATGGCCGAGTAGACTCTCTGCTGCTGGGTCTCTCCTAATGTGGAAAACACCCCGAGCGCTGCTGCTTGCCCCACCATGCACCACAAGCTGTTCTGGTGTGACAGGCTCTGGCTGCCACTGGTCAGGTCTGGCAGCTCCTTGCTGCTTCCAAACCGTCTCTCCCTCCCCCTGCCACTCAGTATGATTCCTCAGTTTTGCCTTTGATGATCAGGGCTCCTAGATTGTCATATATAATTGATTCACTTGTTTGTTTGGGTCTTTGTTGTAAGAGGGACCACCGGAAGTGTCTGACTACTCTGCTTTTTTGGCCCCGCCCCCTGCACTGTAGTTCTTAATATATGAATGTTTCAAAACTGCCTCTTGATCTTTTTTTTAGAATCTAATAATTCTGTGTCATATATTAATTCATTCAATAAAGACTGAGTACCTAATTGGACATAGACTCTCAAAAGCTTAGAGTCTACAAGAGGAAAAACACATTCACAGCTGAAAATCATTGACTCATACATTACTCATTTAACAAATGCTCACCAATTGCTTGCTGTGTGTCAGGAAAATGATACCGAGGTAAGAAGAGAGAACGGTGAGTCAGAAGATTTTAGGAAGAAGTGGATACTTTATACTGGGCTTTAAAGGAGTGGGAAGATCTAGGCATCTCCAGTGGAGGGAACAGTGAACACATGGATATGGGTATGGGAAGTGCTACATATGTATGGGTTACAGATAGGAGCTCATTTTGGCTGGAGTATGGGGTCCCTAAAAACAGTGGTGTCACTAGGGTTGGTGTTACCCAGTGTGGTAACTGATGGTGTCACCCACCTATGGACCTCCTCCCATACCAGACCATACAGAATTCTTAGTAATGTTTTTTGTACTAATATTAACTCATAAATCATAATCCCTGAATATTTCTCCTTCTTTTCCTCTGATTACTACTTTATTCTCCAAAAAGTTATTGCTATAAGTCCACAGATACTAATTATCACAGTATTGTAGCTAAAACACCAGAAAATTTGACAAACTCAGCAGCTATAAAAACATGGTGGCAATGAAAACAACAGTGCATGTTTGTAGCACATGCAGGTGAAATTACGTGATTCAAAGAGTCACTGTAATTGGGTAATGACAGCTCAGACCAGAGGGCATTAGAAAGTTCAAAAAGTAAATTAGTATAGAGTTTTAGCCTTGTAGGTATATTGATACATGTAAGCTGGGCTTTTGAAAAATATTTTTGTTGTTGTAACTAACTACAGGGATATTTTTATAAAAAATAATAAATTTCTGCTGAACACCACATAAAAATTTTATAGACATTTTGATGTCACCCCTTCTGACAGTGTCACCTGGTGTGGTCCATACCCCCTGCCACTGCTAAAAGGCTGTAGTAAGAAATGGGATTGAAATGATAGGCTAGATCATGTGTGGGGCCTAAACTATCTCTACTAAACCTCTTTCTATGTTGTGAACCATTTTCATCTCTTATATTTACAGAATCCCCAACCAGTGAAGTTTCTTGTGGTCATGGCAGATATCCAACAATATTGAGGTGACCCACAGAATAGAATGGGATCTGCAGAAGAGGTATTGTGGGCCCCCAGGGACCTAATCTTTCACCTTTGTGTTGCTTCTCTCTTAGAAATTGGTGCCCAGGCCTTAGGTCTCTCCAGGTAGTACAAAACACAGCCAGCCACAGCTCTGGGCTGACTCTTAGCACATCCTCTGTGATGGAAGCACAGTTCTCCACCAGCTCCCATCTTAAGTCCCACTTCCTGAATCAGTTGCTGTGACAGCATGGGGGAGGGAAGGAAGAGGGGTGTAATTGCTGGCCAGGCCTGCATCATAGGCCCTCTTGGGCTAGGGAAAGAAACTGAGCCAAGTGTCCTTGCCAAAACACTTGGTGGGAGAGGAGAGGCATTCTCTTATGAAGGGAAGCCTATCTCCAGAAAGGGAGAATTAGGGTCAGGCAACCAAAAAACAATGATGTCCAGGACAAAGCTTCTACAAAAGCCAGTGCTCTTATACTTGTCCAAAAAGTGCTGAACATGCTGTTTTTTCTACCCCAGTCTTATGATTAAGGAGGCTGTTACATTTGCACTCAGCTATTCCTCTTTCCTCTTATGTGGCTTGTCTCTCTTCCTCCTACACTACATTTCAGACTTTGCTTAAGTGTACAGTTTTCGGGTTTCCAGTTTATCAAGGTTTGCTTAAATCATTCCCATCTAAAATATCATCCATCATCCTTCCAGCTTCACATGTATCTAATGGAAACCAGGTGGCACTAGTATTTTATTTACTGCTTTTACATACATTATCTTATTTGATTGCCATTTACCTTGGGAAGTACTCTTTAAGCCCATTTTAAAATGAGGAGACTGAGGCCCAGAGAAGTCAGTGAGCTCCTACCTACTGACTATTGTTGTTGTTAGCTGCCGTTGAGTCGGCCCCCGACTTGTGGCGACCTCGTGCACGACAGAATGAAATGCTGCCCAGTTCTGCACCAGCCCCATGATGGGACAGGAATCAGATGCACAGGGTTTTCACTGGCTGATTTTCAGAAGTAGATCACCACGTCTTTCTTAGTCCACCTTAGTCTGGAAGCTCTGCCGAAACCTGTTGAGCATCATAGCAATACTGACTATAGACTCTGTTTATATAAGCACCTGGCTTGCTGCTGTTTAGGTGATTGTTTAGGTCAGTGTTAACAATGAAGCACAACTCAAGGTTCAGGACCCAGCTCTGTAGAATACTACATTTGTCCTCACAAGTCAACCCTGACACACTGATACCATCTTGAACCATATTTTGATAGTTGAACATCTACTGATGAGTTGTTTGAGATTGTGTTTCTCCAGTTTATTAATTAATCTTGTACAAGTTAGAATTAGAAGTTAGGCTAAAGTCTGTACCTGTTGTTTCACAAAGTCCTAGAGGCTATCTACCCCAGTGGCTCACCCAGGCAGGTTTCCCTTCAAAAGACTGAACTGTGTGATGCCAGGATTCACTCCTTCCAATCGGACACAGATTTGCTTGGTGAAATTTTTTTTTCTTACCTAATACAAATTATGGAGCCCTGGTGGCACACTGGTTAAGAGTTAGGCTGCTAACCAAAAGGTTGGCAGTTTGAATCCACCAAGCACTCCTTGGAAACCCTATAGGACAGTTCTACTCTCTCCTGTAGTGTCGCTATGAGTTGGAATCGACTCAACAGCAATGGGTTTGGTTTTTTTTTGTGTGTTTTTTTTTGGTTCAGTACAAATCACAAATTGATGATTTAAAATATATATTCAGGATTATTTCCAGAGTTCAATCTCTAATTTTCAGGTATGTGGCCAGACCTCTCTATAATTTCTTTAAAGTGGTAGGCAGTAGTCAGTAATTATTTTGGCGCCATCTATTTAATACCTTGAGAGTAATAATCTTCACAGCTTGAAGGAGTGAATGTACCTATTTAAGAAGTTGTATGTTATTTTCCCCAGCTGCTCCTTGGAAACCCTATAGGGCAGTTCTACTCTGTCCTATAGGGTCGCTATTAGTCAGAACTGACTCCATGGCACGTAACAACAACAAATTGTTATTTTCCCAGGCTATGTGCAGAACAGTTTGGAAGGTAAGCAGGGACTATTTCTTATCTCCTTTCTATTACCCAAGTGAAAGTTGGCTGTTTTATTTGGTCCTTTTATTTAATAATTATATGGTTTTCAATAAAAATACTAGTTATTACTGATGTGTAAAATGCTTTGAAGTCCTCAGACCAATAGCTGTTACCACTGAAACGACACAGCCAATTGTTAGTGTGGTTCTCTCTGGGGACAGCCCTGTGGGAGTCCACGGTGGCTGAAGGTAGTCACTCACACAGGGACTAAGGCTGATCCACCTCATTTATTTCCCATGGAAATGGGCACCAAGGAATGAAAAGCAGTTTTATACAACTAGCTTTGGTTTAATACAAACAGTCAGAAAGAAGATCCCATAGAAAACACACCTTATAGGGCATTTCTCATACCTTGGCCAATCTTCACCATGAACAGCATTTTAAAATGCTAGCTTCTGTGATTCATCTGGTGGCCAAACTGGTCATTTAAACCCAACTCAGCGTTCTCCATGCTGCATTTCCAGTCAGTGCACCACCCTGTTCTTCATTCACCAGAAAGAGCGGTGCCAGTGAGCATGGGACTGGGAAGAAATGGTCTTTCTTTCTGCTTCCCCTGCTAATCTTTCTGGTGATGGAGGCTTTTCTGTAACAGGGCGGAGGAATCCCAGAATGTGTACAGACATGCTGTTAACATTACCCATTTGCTGATATGAAATATAAAATATTAATGTACTTATAAAAAAATGGCTATACATGAAATTAAAATCTGCTCTTCTATTAAAAACTGTATTAGATCTTAATTATATGAATTAATTATACTTTAATATTTTAAATGAAATTTAAGATATAACAAAATTATTTTAGTTACAAGCATATAATTAAAGCTATTATTATTTTAAAATGTTTTTACAGTGCTATTATTGGTAACAGGAAAATGTTTGCCCTTATTGAAATATGTTGAGTACCATTTTTTGGAAACCATGTAAAGCATAATGGTAATATTAGGGTTCAATTTGTCCTATAAAGCTGCTACAATTTATCTAAACCGTAGTTTATATTTTTTTCAAATGCCTATTAATTCTACTTTCACTTAAAAAATTTTGGATGTTGTTACGGATTGAATTGTGTCCCCCAAAAATATGTGGTGTAAATTCTAACCTCTTACCTGGTGTTATGTAATCCCATTTGGAATGGGTTGTCTTTGTTATGTAAATGAGGTGAGATTAGTGTAGGATGTGTCTTGAGTCACTTTCTTAAAAGATATAAAAAGAGCAGATTAGGACAAGCAAGCATGCAGAGATGGGGGAAGACTGATGTCAGGCCACATGGACATCTCTGAGGACCAGGAAACAGAAGCTGAAGAGACAAGGACCTTGTCCTAGAGCCAACAGAGAGAGAAATCCTTGCCCTAAAGCCGGCGCTCTTGATTTTGAACTTCTAGCCCCCTAAAATGTGAGAAAATAAATTTGTTTGTTATAGTCATCCACTTGTGGTATTTGTTATAGCAGCACTAGATAACTAAGACGGATGCTGAAGAGGGAAGCAAACAAACTTTTGAGGTAGACTAGCCTCACCTTTACACATCAGAATTTAAAGTCTGGTCTTTTCATGTTCTTCAAAAACAGTCACTTCCCCTCCAATTTTGTTCTGCACCATTTAATCGTACTGTGGCAGTAAAATATTCCCAAGCAACCTGTTTTAATCAGTGTTCCTTCTGATGTTGGCTATCACTTACCACAGCAATGAAGAAGGCAAAGGTTTTAAGGGAGGAGAAGGGGTCTTGCACCAACCTATTTCTACAGGTAGTAGTTGGTAATATGTCCAAAGTCTGTATTTCTTATGAAAAATTACACCTAAATTTTTAAAATGAGGCCGTCTGCTAGCATAAGTCATCACTAAGAACTCCTGTTTTTGTTTCAAATGAGATAAACACTTGAGAGAGGCTGAAATGTTTTTACAGGACACATAACAGTTGAAACAATGGAGAGCCTCTCAGTGGCACTGCAATTATTCGTATTTTAAATTGTTACAGTATCTAATTACACACAACTTACATATCACAATCTAAGCCTTTGAAACAGGAGGAACATAGAATGGTTTTCAGAACATCTTATGGGTCAAAAGACGATATTTTAAAGTTCCACTAACAAACAGGGTAACAGAGTTTGAAGCATTAGGTAACTTTGTCCAGTTGAGAAATTAAAACTTCTAAAACAAAAGAACCAGGATTCTCTATGTTTACCTTTAATGTGAGGAAATTGGCAAAGGGAACTCTAAGAGGAACAAAGAGAACTTATCAGTGTCTTCTTTAGAACTTGGTGTTCTCTCCCTTCTTTGCTGAAAGAGAAGCAAATGCCTGTATCCTTTATTTAAAATACGAAAATAACTTACAATAACTCCTACCAGCACGAAGTTTAGTAAAAATTAGTATAGGCATAGAACTAAGCCTTTGTTTTGAAGTTTTAAATCGTAGGCAGTTGGAGTTTTGTGTGAGGTGTACAGGGTTTCGGGTGATTACATTTAAGATGTGTATCTTTACCTTGGGAGATGGGTGACTATGCCTTGACAGCTGAGCAGAGGTTACCTCATCCTTTCATGCTGTTGTCTGTCTTCTATCTAGTTGCTAGGTAATGTGTTAAACTGGTTTTTTTGACTTTCCGGAACAATATCTAATTAGCAAATAACACAATTCAGTGACATTTAGCAGTATGCAAATTCCAGACACTGCAATCATGAAAACTGTAAATACAGTCTTTTCCGTGGGCCTGGAAACAAAGCAGTCCACTGTATTGGGGCAAGGCCAAGCACTACATTTCACCAGACGTTTCATGGAGAACCCATCATACATGACATAAAAGACATACATGAAGACAGCTTCAAAGATAACTCGGAAGAAGATGCTGCTCGTGTAGGTCCACCAGAGTGACCCTTCAATGCGGACCTTCTGATTTTTGATCTCTTCTATGTCCTTGAATTCACTCTTTATCTCTCCCTTAATGAACTTCCTTTTTTTCTCATGTCTTCGGTAAGCAACATGCATGGCCACCAGAAGAGCCGGCGTGGATACAAAGATCAGCTGCAGCGCCCACAGTCGGATGTGAGAGATGGGGAAATAGTGGTCATAGCACACATTTTTGCATCCAGGCTGTAGAGTGTTGCAGATAAAATCGGCTTGCTCATCTCCCCACACCTCCTTTGCGGCCACAACAAGGATCATAATACGGAAAATAAAAAGGACCGTGAGCCAGATTTTTCCAATGCTGGTGGAGTGCTTATTGACACCCCCTAAAATAGTCTGCAGTGTGCTCCAATCCATCTTTTCCTATGGGTGGTTTGTGCTGAAAAAGACAAAATGAACACAATAAGGGAATGGCTAGTCAGGACAAATCTGGGAGTTTTCTCTGGGTCTCAGCAAAGTGAGCTGTCTTCAATCTCTTCCCAAGCAAATGCCAACTTACCAAAAATGGTAAAAAACAAAGCCAACTTAGTTTGACATAAGGATTAAATACATAGTTCCCAAACCACCTTGAACATGTTTTTATGTGTTCCCTAAAGGTTACCTAATAAAGAGCAGCTGCTCCCCTGAGTAATTCACCCAGTCTTTAGCACATAATAAAAGCAAAAGTATGCTTCACCTTAAAGGCTAGACTTAGTTCTGACTGAACCCACAGAATCCTATGTGGAAAACTCCTTGGGTCTTTTCAGTTCCTTTGCACAAGTTCCTCAGCACACTGGACTGCCTTCCCCAGTTACATCTGCTTGGCAGCTTCAAGTTTGGAGCTCTACCACTGGGACTGATACTAACTTGGGCCAATCTTGCCTTAAAGACAGAGAGGCCAAGTGCAGATGAGTCACAAGATCAGGAAGTAATTTATGTAAATCCACCCAATCCAGTGTTGCATCAAGTCTCCCTGCAGAGAAACTTTCCTTAAAATACTTCAGTTAATTTTCAAGGACTTGCGATGTGGCAGTGAAATGGTTGTTATCAACGGCAGAAGTTTACATTTGAGGCACCCAAGTTAAATTTCACAAAGGGCCCCACTCCCTTTTCTTTTTCTATATGAAAAGGAACATGTTAGAAATGTTCTCTCTATACACCCAACAGGTCCATCTTAAGTTCTGATTATGGACTGATGATAGGACTGATTGCTTAGTTAGTACTCAGGGATTTCTATTTTGGTAAGTGTTGCAACTGGCTATGGTTTTAATTTAGGAATGTTTGTAAGAGACACATTATGAAAAATGACAGAAAATTCAACTCAGTGATTGATCCTCCAGTTACTGGCCAACAAAGTAACATCATCATATTGTGGTTTAGAACCAAAGCTTGCTTGGGTAATATGCTAGTTATTAAAAATGGACAGAGAGAAATGGCTTCATTTATAGTCTGAGAAGCAACTGGAGCCCTTGGACCAATTTTCCATAAGCCAATGGCTTTGGCTTTCTTTTCATCACAGGATATGATCTGTCTTCATTTATTCCTAGTTACACCTGTCTTTCACAATCAACCTTCTTCTAAACAAGGTTCCACCCTTTTCACAATCCTGATGAGTAATCTTGTTTTCTACCCTTTCTAAGCTGGTAGTGAATCCTCCTTAAAAGGAGTGTGCTTTCCTCATTTTGAGCAAGTTTGATCCTGTTTCATGATGTACTTCCTCAGCAAGTTCGGAAGGAATGTCTTTACCACGTCTTATCTCAGGCACCAGCATTGAACTGGAATGATCCAGTGCCACAGAGGTCATAGGAGGCAGTAGGAACATGGAGACGATTCATGGACACAAAAGTTATATAATAATGAAAAATAACCGTGAAACAATTATAAGCCCTATTCAGCTTGAAAATGATAAGCATTATCAGAAAAAACAGTAGTTTAGTCTGGGTTCAGCCCTACCCTTTAAACAGAGACTGTCTAAACCAAACCTGTTGCCATATAATCAATTCCAATTCATAGGGACCCTATAGTCTAGGAGATCCATAAATGAACTGGCTGTCCTGTGGAACATTCCACACCGTTGTCTAGTTCTACCAGAAGAGCAGAACCACTGAAAGCAACAAAATTTGGATTCAGATTTTAACAAAACTATCTTATGGAATTAGACATTTTAGTTCTGTTCATGGGCACTTACTAAGTGGAAAACAAGACACTCATTGAAATAAAATCTTCCCTGGTTTATATGGATACATCTGGCCAAAAATATTGTAGGTGGGGGTAAAGGCAGCTTTATGCCTTTGCCGTCTTCCATAAAATTAACCACAGATCCTACACTCTTTTATAAACCAGTTCAGTCACCACCAGGTGAGAGAAATACAGTTTGAGGTCAACCCTATAATGTTCAAAAATTTTGAAAAGCTTTTGGTTGAGACACAACTACCTATCTTTTTAAAGGTCCTTTCGGGTAACAGGAGTAAATTAAAACTTGACCTCTGGATGGGATAGGAGTACTAGATTAAGATGGATTAACCAAGCAGGATGAAATTGTTTGCAGCATTCGTATCAGCCTCGGAGCTGCCCTCCTGACCCTCCAAGTGGGTCACAGACCGGCTCGCACCTGGCCCACACCATCTGGCAATGATCCCGGACACTGCCCCAGAGCGAGAGGAGGTGCAGGTTCTGTTCTTAGAGAAGGCACCGAGTGACTCCCTGGGTTCCAGAAAAGGCAAACATGAGTTCTGTACCCCTTAACCTCTCAGCCCTTATTTTTCGGTGGTCGACCTTGATTACCTCTCCCCAGAGTTCCACTGCTCTCCTTCACAAGGGTCTGTAATTTTGACAATAGTTTCCAAAAGGACTCAAAAGGGTAAACGGGGACATGGCTGTTGGCCAGATTCTACTGACTTCAAACATCTCAAGACAGAATCTCAAGCAAATGGTCATGTGTCTGGGTATCAGAAAGCTTGAGGACGCACATGTTCAAGTACCCCCTTCCCCCCAGTGAGGGGACACTGAAGAACTGAGGCAAAAGTTCTTAAAGAACACGTTTTCTCAACTGAACACTATCTGTAAACAAGTTTCTTAGAATTTTTCCTTCCAGCTGGAAACAAACGCTCTTGAATTGTTTACGAAAAAGAGAAGCTCCCAAAAAACTGATCCAGGTTTCAGCGGCCGTGCCCCTGCTCTATGGAGCTGCGTTCGTGCGAGTCTAGCTGATCCCTGTCCCGACCCCAGCCCGAGTGTTTTTTTTACAAAAGCAGTTCAGTTCGTGAGGAGCTGAAAGTCAGCTTCCTCCAAGGGAGCCTTCCTGCTTTACAAACAAAATCGAATTTTCTTTCCAAGCCAAGCCTTCAGTGAATTTAGAACTTTTGGTGGCGGCGGATAATGCAGCCCGGCGACCAAAGTGGTGTGAGAGAAGTTCCCCCAAAGGATTATCGACCATTACATAATCACTGCGGATGGTCTCGCTATCTTCTCCTCCGCCCACCCTCGCCCGCGTCCGGCGCCCCGAACCCCGTTGCCGCGTCCCAGCGCAAGCCTGGAAATCCGGAACACCGGATCCCAGGCTCCGAATGGGGCTGAGAAACTCCCTTTGCAGAAGTTGCATACTCGCCCCCTGGGACTCGCTGGAGGTCTGCGGCCGCAACTGCCGGTCCGGAACCGCGCAGACGCCCAGTGCGTCCCGGGCGCCGAGCGGAGCACCCGCGGGGGCTTAGGCCTCCGGTCCGACCCGGCGCGGGGCCAGCGAGCCTCACCTGCGGCGGGAGCGCTGGAGCAGGCAGGCGGCGGCTAGGGGCCGCGCCAGGCGGGGCTCGGCTGGCTAGCGGGGTCTTGGACGCCGCCTCCGGGTCGCTGCGGGCCGCGCGCCGCGCCAGTGACTCCGAGCTGGGGAGACAGGCGCCGCCGAGCGTTTGAAGCCTCAGACACCTGTTTCCGTCACTGGCGCCTTTTAACCGCACCCAACACCCCGCCTCCTCCTTGAAGCTATTTAGAAAGTCCGAGGGGCGTGGACGGCCCCACTGCGCGCTCGCCCCGGGTGCGCGCGGTGCGGGCTGGAGATGCGGCCGGGACCGGACACGCGGCACCCTTGAGCCCCGGGCTTACGGGGAGAGGCGGAGGGTCCCGGCCTGCTGAGGGCGCACGGCCAAGGCTCAGCTCCCTGCCCCTCGAGGAGGACGGTTAAAGGCTGGGTAGCGGGGGTGCTGGTTTTGTCTATTCTGTCTAGTTAAAGGGTGCTAGTGTATTTCAAACTCTGCTTTATTATTATTATGAACATAGAAAAACAGGCGTCCCCAACTATTTGAAGACGCATTTTCAGGCCGCGAAGTTTCCAGTTCCCTTTGTAACCCCCTTCGGGGCTCTCCACTGCGGGGCCGCTGGCATGGGGCCGCTTTCTGCCTAGGAATAGGGGCGCGGAAAGAGCGCCGCCGGTGGTGGCCAAGCCCCCAGTTCTTCCCCCACAAAACCATACAAGCCACAAACGCCTCCTCCAAGTCTCGATTTGATTCAATGGCTCTTAACCACATGCCACGGGCTAGGGGGAAGACCAGGGCAGGCCTTCTGTGCCCTGAGCGTTGGGTTCCGCGCCCTCGTCTGCTTCGCCTCCTTCCAGGATTTAGAAATTTGAGAAGTTACTCAATTGGGGGTTGGAGTTTGTGGGGAGAGGGAAATCCAGATTATTCAGAAAAGAAAGAAGGAGTACTAATGAAACCCACCCCACCTCCCCCGCCCCCACCCGACACACACACACACACACACACACACACACACACACACACACACACACACACACACACACACACACACACACACACACACTACGAGAGGGAAGCAGTGAAGGGGTTTCCCAAGGTTTTTGGGCGAAATCTTCGGCACATCTCAGTCCTTTCTCCTAATAGCTGGATGGTCTTGGATTAGGAGGTCTCATTTTTTTACATTTGGTTGGGTATTTTGATTTCTTCAGATGCAAGTGACAGAAATGGATATTCACAGTGCAAGTGGAAGAAAAAAATAAATGTCAAGAGTCGGCACCGTTTCGGGAACATCATGTCCAGCCTTGGTGGCCGTCTTCCTGCTTGTGTAGCTTGCGTCTTGATTGCTTGCAAAGACGAGCCAAAAGTGGGGATGCAGGCCCGCCCTCTCTCACTGTAGGATTTCGCTCAGGTCAGTTTACGTAAAGTGAAGATGATGATTCATCCTGACAAGGCATATCTTGCCTCACAAATGGAGTCCCCATGATTGCCACCACTGGTGTGAATTTATTTCCTTTTCCTTGTTAAAACTGGTGCCCCATCGCCATTGGCCAAACTTAGGGTTTCCTTCCTTGGGTGAACATGAACGCCCTCCGCCCCACCCCCCACCTCAGTTACTACCCCACCTTCCCTGATCCAAGTCTTATTCTAAGAGGAAGTGTCTGCTCATAGACAAGGTTCCAAAAGCTGCCGAAAGCCCGGCATGACCTATCTGAGAGATGTGCTGAATCAGCTGGTTAGAAATTACAAGAGAAAGCCCACTGAGGTGGAGACTACCTCCTTGGCCCTGAGCAGACCTTACAGTTAAGATGAGAGATGACTAACTGCGGAGGTGGAGCTGGTCCCGGCCTCACACACATTAGTTTTTCAGGGGCGGTGCTGTTTAGGAGTCCTTTGGAGTCCTGGTTGGGTCGGGAATGAAGAAAGGTTCTAGAACCCTTGCAGGAGGTCTGATGGTAAAGATGGTTTGGAAATGGAAAGTTAACTCACCTTCCCCTTATTGAAAGATTTCACCTTAGGTTTTGGTGCTTATATCACTTTTGTAGGTAGCTGTTCAACTTCCTTTTCCTTGCTTTCCCTGACGTGGTTCTCCTGATTTGCATAATTATTGTGTCTATTGGCTAACTGTTGTATATCACAGCACTCCTTATTTTTAGAATTTATAACTAGAATTCCTACAGTTCTTAAGTCTTAACTTAAAATTCAGCACTTAGTTTTATTCTATTTTGTCTGAGTTCTATTGTTTTTCCGTGTGTTGGTGTTTTCTTCCCAATTAGACTTGGAGGTCCTCTAGGGCAGAAAGTTTTATACATATTTCTTCTGTCCTCCAGAATAGGGAAGGGGAAGAAGAAGAGGTAAGGAGGGAAAAATGAGTTTAGACATGTATTCCATTAGCAGATCACACCACAAATTAATATTTTTATAAATCCTATATTTTGTGAATATCACAATCATATTGCTGCATTTTTGTGTTAAAAGCATTTCTTTGTTAAATGTAAATGTTAAAAATAAATCATAATTTTATCACGCTGTTTCACGTGTCTTCATCATTTAATATACTAATCCCTAGAAAAAGCTCTGTGCCCTCCTCCCCAAATCTACCCCAGGGTTCCCAGCACCATATCAAGAACATGGTAGGTGCTCAAGACACATCTATGTCTCATTAACCAGTAGAGACTGAACCAAGGGAGAATAGGTTTTGATTCAGCTTTATGGGAAAAGCACTGGCATCTTCTCAGCAGGTCTTGAATGAAGCTAATAGAGAGCCTGGCACTTGTTGAGTAGCTAATTGATGATTAACTGAGCATCTGTTACAGCCACACCTTGTCACTTAATGTCAGAGATACCAGTGAGTAATATCTTTACATACATGCTCAGAAGTAAGAAGGTAAATCCCAGGTGATTATAATTGAGCTAAACTTTTACGCAGATATTTATGTACACTTGATCTTAGCCAAGAAGTGATTATGCAGATATTTAAAGTGATACACGTGTAAGGTTATAAGGTGAAAATGCTAATGTTTAAAGTTATTTGGTATTTTAATATGAAAAATAAAAAAGTAGCTATTATGCAAGAAATCTGTGCAAGACAAAAAATATTTCTTAACATTGTAATGAACGATTGCTTGCCATTTGCCTATGGGGCAGCCTCTTAAGCTCCCCCTGGACAGGATGCTCTGAATATACACTAAAATTTCTGGGTTAAATTTCTGACTCACAATGATATGTGGGTAATGGCAGAAAGTGTCACAAGACTAGTAAGAGACTCTTGATAAAATGGAGCCACTATCCTACAACTTTACAGTTTTAGGGCAAGTACCACCCCCTTGTTGTGAGTTTGCTGTTAAAATATTAATGATAATAGTAACAGACAAAGAAAAAGAAAATTTAACCTTCCTTAAAACAGCAGTTAGTAACTTAAATTATAATGACCTCTGGCATCTCTGGATAATTAATAATGACTTTCATGCAATAATATAATTTTAAAACAGGAGTGGCCCCCATTTGACCCTTTTTAATCTTTGTCAACAATTATTACAGGGGACACCATTTCCCTACAATTTCCCTTTGTGTCATTCACCCACACTCTCACTTATGTTTTCTTAAAATTGTTAATGTCACATCATTTAGGGAAAAATCAATTGTAGCATCCAAATAGTAAAAAAGAAAAAAAAAAGAGAAGTCTCAGACTTCAGTACTTTGTTCTTCTCTTAACTTTAAAATTAAAATCACCTCATAAAATTCCAACTTTTAAATTGTGATTAAAACTGTTATAAGCCGTCCCCCTTTTCCTCATCCTACTCACGTAAAACATATTTGGGCAATTTGAATTGCTGAGTGTGCCTCAGTTGCAAATTGTGGTAAATAAGCTGATTTCGTTGGCTTTGCTGGACGAATATATGCTCTTACTTACAAATATGTCATTGTAGCTCTTTTATGATTATTTAAGCTGACTGAGGAGAAATTGCAAAGATACTTCTAAATATATTTGTACCAAAAGCACACTTAGGTCAGAAATAAATCCAGAACTATTATTTGGTAGGTAGATTGGTAGGAAAAATTTACTTGTATTAAATATAAAAATGAAATTCTATAAGTTATGTTAGCTTATCAAAATGGAAATTCTGCATCATTCACACAACAGCAAAATAGATTTACACATTCTAGTTTGTGTTACAACTGTATTGTGTTGTATATCATCTTGTGAGTTGCTTTAGTAAAATCTAGATATAGATTGTATTGAAAGGTGATGGTTATAATTATTTGTACTTTTGATATTTGTTTTTCTAGTGAGAAGCCCAGGTGGACCATTAGATCACCTGGAGATTCTGCTCATTTCTTTAAACACAGGTATCCAGAGAGGCAAACATGGTCACTTCTGGTACTAATAGTCTTTTGTTAACCATTTAAACATAGGAAGTAACGACGGAATCTCTGCTTGTGATTAGATAGGGACCCATAAGATAACAAACACAACAACTTTGTTTTGCTACTTTTTGATAAATTTGGAGGCAATACTCCTTTAGCTGGTAATGAGAAAAGAAAGATTTGATCCCAATTAGTTCTGGAAATAAAGACTCAGACACTGCTTTTTAAAATTATTTTTATTTTATTTTACTTGTTTATTTTTCAAGACCTTTAACTTGCCACGGATGATGGAGGCTTGACAGGACCCTAAACAGCAATGATTCCCTGGTTATATTATATTTGATAGACTGTAGCAGCTTTTCATAAAATGCTAGTCTAGAATGTCTCGAATTGGATGTTGTTATTTTCTGAAAACCCCAGGTCGGTTTTGCTCCTAAGGTCCTAGTACGGTGGATGTTCTTGAGCTTGCAAACCTCCTCTTTGGAGACGGGATATGAAGTCTTTGATATTAGAATTTAGAATTGTGCTTGTTTGTTAGATATTCATCTAAACTTCTCTTTAAACTGTTTCAGAACCATTTCCACTATGGGGAAAGAAGCACATATTCTTGTGTAGAGTTTTCTGATTTAATCCCTCACCCTTAAAAAATCTTTGTACCGGCGGGGCGCGGGGTGGTGGTGCGGTGGGGTGGGGTGGGGTTGGGGTGGGGGGAGCACTTGCAATACCCAGAAGGCACGGTAGATGGCACTGGGAAGACTTAACAGGATTTTTTTTTGTATCATGTACATTCTCGGAAGAAATGAGGAAAATGGATACTCTTCTTCTAGCTAGGTGTTGCTTGTTCTGACCTTATTGTTGCTGTTAGCTGCCATCAACAACAGAACAGAACACTGCCTGGTCTTGCACCATCCCGGTAATGGGTTGGGGATAGGACCGTTGTGATCCATATGGTTTTCATTGGCTAATTTTCAGAAGTAGATCTCTAGGCCTTTCTTCCTAGTCTGAGTCTGGAAGCTCCGTTGAAACCTATATTCCACATCGTAGCAACATGCAAACCTCCACTGACAGGCAAGTGGTGGCTGTGTTGAGGTGCATTGGCCAGGAATCAAACCCCGGTCTCTTGCATGGAAGTCGAGAATTCTACCACTGAATCACCGCTGTCCCCCTCTGACTCACTAGTGGGCTGGGAAATCAATTTCTTTATTTCTTTTTATGAAAGAACAGAACAGAATAGAATAGCCAGAATGTGCTACACTTAGTAAGGTTAAGTAATGTTTTATGAAACTTTAGTTTCATATGTTTTCATATTCCTGTGTGTGCTGGATCCAATGTAAAATGTATGTCTTGCTGTAGGTCTCTGTCACAAGGGTTGGAAATCCATTGTTTTATTCCATTCCCAGGGCTAGTATATATATATATATATATATGTGTGTGTGTGTGTGTATATATATATATATATATATATATATATATATATATATATATACATATATATAAGCCCTGGTGACCCTGGTGACAGTGATTAAAGCGTTCAGCTGCTAACCAAAAGCACAGCAGTTCGAACCCACCATCTGCTCCGCGGGGAGAAAGATGCTGCTGTCTGCTTCAGTAAAGATTACAGCCTTGGAAACACTATGGGCCAGTACCAAAGAGCAGCCTCCCAGCTCTGCTGTGCCTCATTTAAACTCATAACCTAGTGATCCCAGGAACTCCAAGCTAATGAGATTTATTGGTGGTTGGGCTGCTTAGGAACCTTATTTCAGGTTGGAAAATCACTTCCTATCATTAGACTGGGTGGATGCTCCCCTTTCTGATTTGAGTATGTTGGGTAGGTTTACAGTTGTTTGTTCATGGGGTGGATGGGAAGCAATAGCATAGTAACTAATGTGCATCTTTCACTAACTTACTAAATTACTTACTAGAAAGGGATATAAATAATGCTTTGCTGTCTAGTATGGATTATGTATTTAAAGAACCAGACTTTTGATGTCAATGTGTACATGGACAGTTGTGCTCTGGAAAAGTGAAGGCAGCAAACATTACATCTTTTATCACGTCTTTACTGGTTTTTGTATGAATCAGTGATGGTGAGGAATTTAGTGTATTGATCTATTTAATGGTATGGGGACTACTCTACATGTAGCTTACCATGGATATAGATAGCATTGGTTAGTCCAGAGGATCTTGGTATCATCATTTCACTCACCATGTGATGGGAAACATCCATTTATTCTTACAGGCTACATGACATTACATACTAGATCCTATTAGATCTACCGACTTCATTTGGAAAGACACAGTCCCAGCTTACAATTCACTACAGGAAAAAATAGGAACTGACGGATGTAACATAACTGAATGACCAATTTAAATTGTGTAAGTAACTGACACACAAAAAACACAAACATAAATGCGGAAATCCACATGTATAATCCAAATGCGAAGGTTACTATATTAATCATTTATCCACAACTTAATATCCTAAACTGTGCCAAATACTTTATCACATAACGCTATGAGGAAAGTGTTTTTATTCCTGTTCTACAAAAGTTAAAACTGAGTCTTTTTTTGTTTTTTTAATTGTACTTCAGGTGAAGGTTTACAGAACACACAGTTTCTCATGAAACAGTAGTACACATATTGTTTTATGACATTGGTTAACAACCCCACGACATATCAACCCTCTCCCTTCTCGACGTTTTTTTTTTTTTTTGTAAAAATATACATAGCCAAAGATACACCATTTCAAAAATTTCTACATGCACAGTTCAGTGACATTGACTATGCACTTCCAATTGTGCTGCTATTCTCACTTTAGGTGAAGTTTTGCAGAACAAAATAGTTTCTCATTAAACAGTTAGTACACACGTTGCCCTATGACAATGGTTAACAACCTCACAACACAGCAACACTATCCTTACTCAACCTTGGATTCCCTATCACCAACTTTCCTGGCCCCTTTTGCCTTCTAGCCCTTGTCCCTGGACTGCTGTGCCTCATTAGTCACATTTGGTTTTATGGGGCTGTCCACTCCCTGGCAGAACGGTGAACCTCGGAAGTGAACTTCACCATTGAGCTAAAAGGGTGTCTGAGGGCCATACTCTTGGGGTTTCTCCAGTATCTGTCAGGCCAGTAAATCTGGCCTTTTTGTGTGAGTTAGAATTTTGTTCTACATCCTTCGCCGCCTCTGTCCAGAACCCTCTGTTTTGATCATGGTCTGAGCAGTCAATGGTGGTAGCCGGGCACCATCTAGCTGTACTGGACTCAGTCTTGTGGAGACCTTGGTAGCTGTGGTCCATTAGTCCTTTGGACTAATCTTTTCCTTGTATCCTGTTCTCTTCATTCTCCCTTGCTCCTGAAGGGATGAGACCAGTGGAGTATCTTAGATGGCTGCTCACAGGCTTTTAAGATCCCAGACGCTACTCACCAAGGTAGAATGTAGAACATTGTCTTTATAAGCTGTGTTATGCCAATTGAGCTAGATGTTCCCTGAGACCATGGTCCCCACAGCCCTCCTCCCAGCAATTCAGTCCCTCAGGGAGTTTGGATGTGTCTATGGCGCTTCCATGACCTTTCCTTGTACAAGTTGTGCTAGTTTCCCCTATATTGTGTACTGTCTCACCCTTCACCCAAGACACCACTTATCTATTGCCTATTCAGTATTCCCCGCCCCCACCCCTCCCATCCCTGGTAACCAACAGAGATTGTTACTTCTTGTGTGTGAACTTTTTCATGGGTTTTTACAATAGAGGTCTCATACAATATTTGTCCTTTTATGATTGACTTATTTCACTCAGCATAATGTCCTGCAGTTTCATCCATGTTAGGAGATGCTTCACAGATTCATCATTGTTCTTTCTCGTTGCGTAGTACTCCGTTGTGTGTATGTACCATAGTTTGTTTATCCATTCATCTGTTGATGGGCATCTAGGTTGTTTCCATTGTTTTGCTATTGTGAACAATGCTGCCATGAACATAGGTGTGCATATGGCTATTCGAGTGACGACTCTTATTTCTCTAGGATATATTCCTAGGAGTGGGATTGCTGGATCGAATGGTATGTCTATTTCTAGCTTTCTAAGGAAGTGCCATATCATTTTCCAAAATGGTTGTATCATTTTGCATTCCCACCAGCAGTGCATAAGAGTTCCGATCTCCCCGCAGCCCCTCCAACATTTGTTATTTCCAGTGTTTTTGATTCGTGCCAGTAATGCCTGGGTGAGATGGTATCTCATTGTGGTTTTAATTTGCATTTCTCTAATGGCTAGTGTCTTAGTCATCTAGTGCTGCTACAACAGAAATACCGCAAGTGGATGGCTTTAACAAGGAAAAATTTATTTCCTCACAGTTAAAGTAGGCTAAAAGTCCAAATTCAGGGCGTCAGCTCCAGGGGAGGGCTTTTTCTCTCTGTTGGCCTTCTTCTCTTCAGTGTTGCCCCAGACTAGGAGTTTCTCTGCACAGGGACCCTGCTCCAAAGGATGTGCTCTGCTCCTGGCGCTGCTTTCTTGATGGTATGAGGTCCCCCTGTCTCTCTGCTCACTTCTGTCTTTTATATCTCAAAAGATTGCCTCAGGACAACATTCAGTCTTGTAGATCCAGTCCTGCCTTACTAACACAACTGCCACCCATCCTCCCTCATTAACATCACAGAGGCAGGATTTACAACATATAGGAAAATCACACAGTACCAGGAATCATGGCCCAGCCAAATTGATACACACATTTTTGGGGGGACATAATTCAAACCATGACAGCTAGTGATCGCGAACATTTCCTCATATGTCTGTTGGCCACTTGAATGTCTTCTTTGGTGAATTGTCTGTTCATTTCCTTTGCCTATTTTTTAATAGGATTATTTGCCTTTTGGTTGTAGAGGTGTTGGATTTTCTTGTAGATTATGGAGATTAGACTTTTGACTGACTTGTACTGTTCAAAAATTTTTTCCCAGTCTGTAGGTTCTGTTTTTACTCTTTTGGTGAAGTCTTTTGAAGAGCATAGGTGTTTGATTTTTAGAAGATCCCAGTTATCTAGCTTATCTTCTGGGCTTTGTGTGTTGATGGTTATCGTTTGTATCCTGTTAATGCCGTGTATTAGGGCCTGTAGCACTGGTCCTATTTTTTCTTCTATGAACTTTATAGTTTTTGGTTTTATATTTAGGTCTTTGATCCATTTTGAATTAGTTTTTTTATATGGTGTGAGGTATGAGTCCAGTTTCATTGTTTTGCAGATGGATATCCAGTTTTGCCAACACCATTTGTTAAAAAGACAGTCTTTTCCCCATTTGATGGACTTTGGGCCCTTGTCAAAGATCAGGTGACTGTAGGTGGATGGATTTACATCTGGGTTCTCAATTCTGTTCCACTGGGCAATGTATCTGTCATTGTACCAGTACCAGGCTGTTTTGACTAATGTAGCTGTATAGTAGATTCTGAGATCAGGTAGTGTGAGTCCTCCAACTTTATTCTTCTTCAGTAGTGCTTTACTTATCCAGGACTCCTTCCATTTCCATATAAAGTTAATGATTGGTTTTTCCATCTCTTTGAAGAATGTTGTTGGTATTTGGATTGGGATGGCATTGTATTTGTAAATTGCTTTGGGTAGAATTGTCATTTTCACAATGTTGAATCTACCTATCCATGAGCATGGTATGTTTTTCCATTTATGTAGATCCCTTTGGGTTTCTTGCAGTAGTGTTTTGTAGTTTTCTTTGTATAGGTCTTTTACATCCCTGGTTAGATTTATTCCTAAGTATTTTATTTTTTTAAGGACTATTATAAATGGTATTGCTTTCCTGATTTCCTTTTCATCGTTCTCCTTATTGGTGTATAGGAATCCAACAGATTTTTGTATATTTCTCTTGTATCCTGCTGCTCTGCTGAATCTTTCTATTAGTTCCAGTAAATTTCTCATGGAGTCTTTAGGGTTTTCTATGTATAGTATCATATCATCTTCAAACAGGGACAGTTTAACTTCTTCATTACCAATTTGGATGCCCTTTATTTCTTTTTCTTGCCCTACTGCTCTAGCTAGGACTTCCAGCACAATGTTAAATAAAAGTGGTGACAAAGGGCATCCTTGTCTTGTTCTTGTTCTGAAGGGGAATGTTTTCAGCCTCTCTCCATTAAGAATGATGTTGGCCGTTGGTTTTGCATAGATGCCCTTTATTGTGTTGAGAAATTTCCCTTCTATACCTATTTTATTGAGAGTTTTTATCAGGAATGGGTGTTGGACTTTGTTGAATGCCTTTTCTGTGTCAGCTGAGATGATCATGTGATTCTTTTCTTTCCTTTTATTTATGTGGTGGATTATGTTGATTGATTTTCTAATGTTGAACCATCCTTGCATACCTGGTATGAATCCTACTTGGTCGTGGTGTGTTATTTTTTTGATATGATGCTGAATTCTATTGGCTAGAATTTTGTTGAGAATTTTTGCATCTATATTCATGAGAGATATTGGTCTGTAATTTTCTTTTTTTGTGATGTCTTTGCCTGGTTTTAGTATCAGCGTTATGGTGGCTTCATAGAATGAATTGAAAGTGTTGCTTCCTTTGCTATGCTCTGAAATAGCTTGAGTATTACTGGTACAAGCTCTTCTGTAAATGTTTTGTAGAATTCTCCAGTGAAGCCACCTGGGCCAGGGCTTTTTTTTGTTGGGAGTTTTTTTTTTTTTATTACCTTTTCAATCTCTTCTCTTGTTATGGGTCTGTTCAGGTTTTCAACATCACTTTGTTATAGTTTGGGTAGGTACTGTGTTTCTAGAAATTTATCCATTTCCTCTAGGTTTTCAAATTTGTTGGCATATAGTTTTTCATAATATTCTGTTATGATCCTTTTTATTTCAGTTGGGTTCATTGTAATGTCCCCCATTTCATTTCTTATTTGGGTTATTTGTGTCCTCTCCTGTTTTTCTTTTGTCAATCTGGCCAGTGGTTTGTTGATTTTGTTGATTCTTTCAAAGAACCAACTTTTGGTTTTGTTGATTCTTTCTATTGTTTTTCTATTTTCTATTTCATTTATTTCTGCTCTGGTCTTTATTATTTCCTTTCTTCCGGTGGCTGTGGGCTTTTTTTGCTGTTCACTTTAGATTCGTTTGAGTTGTGTGGTTAATGTTTTGATTTTGTCCCTTTCTTCTTTTTTGATATGTGCATCTATTGTTATAAATTGTCCTCTGAGGACTGCCTTTGCTGTGTCCCAAAGATTTTGGTATGATGTGTTTTCATTCTCATTTGATTCTAGGAATTTTTTGATTCCATCTCTGATTTCTTCTATTACCCAGTGATGTGTAAGCAGGGTATTATTTAGTTTCCATGTAATTGATTTTTTTCCTTGCTGTTTCTGTTGTTAATTTCTACCTTGATGGCATTGTGGTCAGAGAAGATACTTTGAATTATCTCAACATTTTCGATCTTGTTGAGGATTGCTCTGTGGCCTAAGATGTGATCTATTCTGGAGAACATTCCATGTGCATTGGAAAAGAACGTGTACTTTGCAGCGGTTGGATTGAGTGTTCTACATATGTCTATGAGGTCCAGTTGGCTGATTGTGCCCTTTAGGTCTTCTGTATCTTTGCTGAGTTTCTTCTTAGTTGTTCTGTCCTTTACTGAGAGTGGTGTGTTGAAGTCTCCTATTATTATTGTGGAACTGTCAACTTCTCTTTTCAGTGTGTTAGAGTTTGTTTTATGTATTTTGGAGCCCTGTCATTGGGTGCGTAGATGTTTATTATGGTTATGTCTTCATGATGCATCATCCCCTTAATCATTATATAGCGTCCTTCTTTGTCTTTTATGGTGGATTTTGTTTTAAAGTCTATTTTATCTGAGATTAGTATTGCCACTCCTGCTCTTTCTTGGTAGTTGTTAGCTTGATATATGTTTTTCCAACCTTTGACTTTTAATAAATTCTCGTCTTTATTTCTAAGGTGTGTCTCTTGTAGACAGCATATTGATGGATCCTGTTTTCTTATCCATTCTGTCACTCTCCGTCTCTTTATAGGTGCATTGAGTCCATTTACATTCAGTGTAATTATTGATAGATGTGAGTTTGTTGCTGTCATTTTGTAGTGCTTTTTTTTTTTTGTGGTGCTGAAGTTTTCTTTGCTCTTCTTACTCTCCTGTGCTGAGTTACTTTTGTTTGTAGATTTTTTTTCATTTCTTTTTTTTTTTTTTTGTATGTTTTGTTTTTGCTGAGACTTTATGTTTTTCCTCTTTATTTTTATGAGTATATTTGTTAACCTTCTTTGTGGTTACCATGAAATTTACCCCTATCTTTCTAAGTTTAAAGCAGTCTATTATTACTTGGTATCATCTTGCCGTCCTCTCCATTAGAAGGTTCTATACCTACACCATTTATTCCCTCTTTTATTGTTCTGATGTTGTTATCATTTACTGATTAACTGCTCTGATTCCCTGTTGTATTTCTTTTGGTTTTGAATAGTCCTTGAGAGTTCATTTCCTAGATTTGTATCTGGCTGGTATGACCTTGCTTTCTGGATTCAGCCTGTGAGCTGAAATTGTTTGTTCTCAGATCCAAGAACTCCCTTTAATAATTCTTGTAAATTTGGTTTGGTGTCTACATATTCCCTTAATTTCTGTTTATCTGGAAATGTCCCAATTTCACCATCATATTTGAATGAGAGTTCTGTAGGATACATTATTCTTGGCAGGCAATTTTCTTCTCCCAAGGTTTTATATATGTCATCCCATTGCCCTCTTGCCTGCATGGCCTCTGTGGAACAATTCGAGCTTAGTCTTATTGTTTCTCCTCTGTATGTGACTTCCTGTTTTTCACTAGCTGCTCCCAGGATTCCCTGCCTGTCCTTGGTTTTGGCTAGTGTGATTATGATATGCCTTGGTGATTTTCCTTTGGGGTCCATACTATATGGGTTTCATTGAGCTTCTTGGATGGCCAGCCCCTCGTCTTTCATGATATTGGGGAAGTTTTCTGTCAGCAGTTACCCAATGATCCTGTCTGTGTTCTCAATCCCCCCCCCTTTCCCCGTTCTGGAACTCCAATCACTCACCAATTTTTGCTTTTGATTGTATCCCACATAACTCTCAGAGTCTCTTCATTCCTCCCTGCTCCCTTTTGTGAGTTTTCCTCAAACAGAGTTGTATCCAAGTGTTTGTCTTCAATTCTACTGATACTGCCTTCTACCATTTCAAATCTGCTCCTCAGCCCTTCCACGACACCATCCATTTCTGAAATCTTGTTGTTCATCTTTTGGATTTCTTATTGTTGTTTCTGTACAATTTCTAGTTGTGAATTTATTCTGGCATCCTGCCTCTGCATTATTTTCCTTAATTCTTCCAATTTTTTGTCTGCATTTTCCATGAATTTGTCTATTTTTTCTTCATTTTTGTCTGCTATTTGCTTCAACTCTTGGATATCTCTCAGCATTAGAGATTTGAATTCCCCATCAGGTAGTTCCAGTGCCCTTTCTTCCACTGGAAAGTCATCTGGTGTTTTATCCTGGATGCCTACTGGAACCATCCTGTCTTGCCTCTGCAAACGTTTTGATATTGTCTGTTGTCTTCGGGGCATTCAGTAGTTATTTTTCTCGTTTATTGATTGTAGATTTGTTTGTTTTGTCCTTTTTTTTTTTTTTTTTTTTTTTGTCTGGCTGTGTCTGAGCAAGCAGGCTGTGTGTTCTCTGTTGTTTGCTCATCTGTGGGCATGATACTTTTCGCCTCCTTCTCCAATTGGCAGGGTCAGTTGTTCAGATATGGTACAGCAGGGCAGGTCTAGCTAAAGAGGATTTACTGACGGGTTGTTTGTGGCACTTACTACAGCCACCAGGGTGGGTCGGTAATCCATGCAGGGCAGGTTCCAGTAGGCCGTGCTTGTGCTGTTTGGTGGTGTTATGTTAAGCACACAGTGCAGGTAGGCAGGACGTAGGGGGGATATTGTTATGTGTGGAGCTAAGATGGATATGGTAGAGAGGAGAGAGTAACAGGACCCAAAAACATACAAAAAACAAAAAAGAGTGCTAGGGGAGCTTGCTGTTGGAGTGGAGAGATGAGAGACTATGCAATGGAGGAAAACAAAATGGGGAAGAAGAAGAAAAAGAAAAGAAAAGAGAAGAATGAATAAATAAAAATCAGAAAGGAAAAAGAACAGCAAAGCTCTCAGGGATCCCACCAGTGTGGCTATGAGGGGAAGTTGTTGGCAGGTGTTGCCCTACAGCCTGGCTAGACGGCATAGAGGTATTCAGCACCAGGTATTTAGGGAACAGAAAGAGAAGGAAGGCATAGAGAGATGAGAAACTGAGTAATGAAGAAAGACAAAAAGGGAAAAGAAAACAAAACAAATTTAAACAAACAAACAAACAAAAGAACAAGAAGAGCCCCCCAAAAAACAGATAAAAAAACCCACAAAAAAGAAATGCTCTCAGGGATCCCTCTGTGCATCTGTGCAAGCTGAGGGTGTAGGTTCCAAGCTTCGCAGTGCTGCCTGGCCAGAACGGGCTCCCAACTCAAGAAAGGGAAAAGAAAACAAACAATTCAAAACAAACAAAAGCCCTGGGATCCCACCAGCATGGCAGCCCAGACCAGGAAGTAGTGCCACACTCGAACGGAGCTCTGCAGCCCTCAGGAAGAGGCAAAAATGGTGCACAGAGCCAGGTATTTGAGTGAAAGAAGTGGGAGGTGGTAAGAGGTAAGAAAGAAATCAAAAGAAGCAGAAAAAAAGCAACACCAGCAGCCAACAAGTGGCACTCAGAGAGCCATCCAGTGCAGGCGGGTGGAATCCAAGTGGGCAGTGCTTCACAGACAAGAGACTGTGGCCACGGGAAGCAGAGGAGGCCAAGTGGTGGTGAAGAAGGGTGGGGGTGGGAAAGCGTATATCGCAAATTACCGGAGCTCCACAGCCCCTCAGGAAGAAGCAGAGATGGTGGACGGAGCCAGGTATTTGAGCGAAAGGAGGGGGAGGTGGTGAGAGGTAAGGAAGAAATCAAAAGAAGCAGAAAAAAGCAACACCAGCAGCCAACAAATGGCACTCAGAGAGCCGGCCAGTGTGGGTGGGTAGAATCCAAGCAGCTGGTGCTTCACAGACAAGAGGAGGCCGAGTGGGGGTGAAGAAGGGTGGGGGGTGGGAAAGCATATATCACTAATTACCAGTTGTTTTGTCTCCTGCTGGAAGCTCTGTGAAGCTGCTTTCTTGTACCCCCTATTTGCTGGTCTCCGATAGGAGTCCAAGATGGCGGATCTGCGCTGCGTTAGCTGATAGGGGACCTCTGCATGAATCTCTCCTCGCTGTCCATTCTCTGTCAGTTTTGTCACTCCATTTGGTGCTTGGCTGAGTTCTTTATCTCTTCATTTGATGTTTTAGGGTTTCAGGATTGCTGTTTTCTCTGTTTGGCTTAGTTTTTTGGATCTTTGCTGTGGAGGGACAGCATGGTTCTTCTGCCTAGAGCGCCATTTTTCTGGAAGTCTAAAACTGAGTCTTAAGTATTAATAAACTATAAAACACACAGAGGTAATCATTTTTATTAATTTATTTTGTGTTTTTCACATATATATATATAAAATACATATAGTGGTACCAGTTACTGTCAAGTAGGTTGCGACTCATGGTGACCTCATGTGTGTCACTGTGTTCCACAGGGTTTTCAATGGCTGATTTTTTGAAAGTAGATTGTGAGGCCTTTCTTTCAAGTAATGGATATGCATATACATAAAGTACAAATATAAAAAACTTTTCTCCCCCTGCTTCCAATCAGGATATAGAATGCAAAATACCATTGTTCATATGGTAACAATAACAACAAAAAACTGATAATATAAAAATCATACTTTTTATGGTGATTATCAAAGAACATTGGACTGAAGCAAGCTTTGATGAACTGAATTACAAAGAGTGACGAGTCTTTCACGGGTGAACCGAGAGCCTAGTGATCCCAGGATCACTGCCATACCTGGGACAAGGGACTGGTCTTTGTGGGGGAAGATGAAGAAGCAGGCCTGCTATGGATGAAGACATTTTGTAGTGTTGAGGAGAAATCAGCTAAGATTTTATAACAGTTTGGGTTGGCAGGATAGATTGGAATTGGAGGAGTCTCAAATACAAAAATGTTTGGCTCAACAATCACCTCCCACCCCCAATTTTACTTACTGCAAAAGTGGTAGTGGAGGCAAGGCTGGGAAAAAAACAAAAACAAAAAAATAATTTATACATTATCACAGTACTTGAATTTTGAGACTGCTGGAGTTGAATTCAAGGTGAACCAAAAGTATATGAATCTGTCTCTGAATCGCCTCTTAGCTCAAATCTATAATCAAAGAGACCAAGCCACACTGCAGTGGAGGTGTAGGATGTTGGTGGTGGGCCAAGGGGCAAAATGAAATGCCCTTGGTCCCACTGGATACCAGAGGTACACTCAATTTAATTACTGCTATAGCCCAGCCCCAGCTCAACTTGACTCTTGATGAAATTTAAATGATCAGATTTTCATTCCAGCCACCTGGTAGAGAAAGGAGCTTACTGGAATAAACAAAACCAACCAACCAACCAGACCAAAAAGAAAAAAAAAACACCCTTTGGTCTTGTTTATTTTTTCCCCCATGTTTGCAGTTTTATTAAGCAAAAAGGACACAAACGAAAAGACACATACGGTGAGGTCGTAGAGGGTTTCCAACACGGACTTCCCATGTCCCAGAAAGTGTTGTGCTACCCTCTCACGTGCATTGATGTCTGCCACCATCCAGGTAACCCATGGAGCTTCTGGGTCCAGAGGCTTTATCGGGGGTCTTATTACATTATGCAAACTCCAGCCCTTCTCCCCTGAGGTAAGCTGATATAAGAAGGTGATCACAGGTTAATACCACGCTGTGGGTCTTTCTGGCCTGGCCAGCTAATGAGTCCCCTCATTAGCATAACCTGTAAGGTTAGGTGTGGTCTAGAGCCCTCATCAAAGATACTTGTGATTACTGGGGAAAGTCCAAAGTTTTAGATGTTATATCTCAGCAACTAAGGGCAAAGACCAAATTCTTTGGGTTAAGTTAATGTAAACCCCATGGGCCACCCCTAGTGTTTGGCCATAGTTCTTTTTATGTACCTTACATTTGGAGGATTTCTCTTTTTCCATCTTGTGTTTATCTAGATTTAATTCTTCCTCAAGTCAGTCATTTATTCCATCCTGAGGAGGCTTTAAGTCAGTTTCCAATACATTTGACCATCAAAAGATATTGGACATTACTAGAGTCCCAGTAAGTCATTATCACATCATATGACCAAAACTTTTCCCAGGGTAAGGCCACTCAGGTTTGCTGCAGGCTTCCATTCAATCTTGTCAGGTTCCAAAAGCAGAAGTGTTTGCAGCAATATATGGCTTCACCCTTTCACACATCTGGTATAACTGAGCTAAGAGACAACATCATCTCTTGCTCTGAGCCTCTTTTGAGGCATTAGTGTAACCCATGTATTCATTCCTTTACCCTCAGCTACTATTTTTCCTTCTCTCTATTTATACACAAACTTTTCCACCTTTGGAAGAGACATTAGGTTTGGCTGCTATCCTGGTCTGGATTGCAGGCAGCAGTATTAGTCCAGCAAATCCTCCCCCTCAGTCCACTCCCCATATGCCCAGCTGCAGCCTCGGTCCAGGGACCAAGGTAGGAAAAAAGAAAGTTGAAGTGATGTAGGGGGAAAAAAATTCAAATGATGTGGGGTAGAATTGTATACCAGCATCATCAACTTCCCCTTCTTCCCTAGATCCACTAGGAAAGCAGAGGAATCTATCTAGTGGGGATCCTCCCTTGGCCCTATCATGCTGAACATGAGCACACACTCATGAAGACATGCAAACCAGCCCTTCATGCTTTAATCTCCCCTGTTTTAGACAACAAATATTTTGATTGCCTCTTCCAGTTCTCTATCAGACTGTTACTATGAGAATAAAAGCATGTTCCTTGGTCTGAAGAAATATTACTCAATGGTCCAAATTAATGCCGCATCTCCTGTCAAGTTCTTTTCTTGTACTCTGAGCATTTGCATCTACCACTGGGTAAGCAAAGCCCAGTTCAGAGTACTGCAGCCTCCCAAGGCTACTGGCATCAATCTGACTTGCCAGCTTTCTGCAGAGCCTTCCCCAGGGAAACTGCTCCATAGCCGTCAGCAGTTTCTGTCTCTCTTGTTAGGAGACAGAACAGTTCTTACCAGAATTTTGTGCCTCAGAGGGTACAATAGAAATATATCCAGTCCATCTCTGCATTGCTGCACTACCTCCATTCATCTCGTGGACCCAAGTGATCACCTCAACTAAGTATACAAGGATATCCACTTGCCAGCTGCAATTAACTTCCAGTCTTGGAGGGGGTTCTTCTGATGGGCATTGGCATGTCCTACTTTAATGCACCCTCAAATTCCCATAATGCTTTCTATAGGGCATGTCCCATCCGGGCATCCCTTTAATAGGCCAGTTTTCCATTGCCTGTATGCCTGACCATATGGCCAGGCCATTGTTCATTATCTATAAGTTAGCCCAAACACAGGGGCAAACAGCATGCAATTCAGCCCACCAAGCTGATTTTTTTTTTTTTTTTAACCTTTGTCAATCAGAGTGGTGGCCTTCCAAACAGGATACTGTCCATTCACTTTGGAACTATCATTCGTTAGACAAACAGCTCTTTGGTCATCAAGAGCTGTTATAGGACTCCGCCCAAGTGGCAATAGGATCTTGCAGGCAGTAGGAACCTCAGGTGGTTCCACAGTCAGCCCTTGGAGAAAAGAGGCTCCCTGTTAGTGAGTGCCTCCTTGCATTTCCCAGTGGCATATTCTTGTATAAACCATTTTCATTTTATAATGGAACTCTTCTGGACATCAACCTCCCTTTTGGAGCATTTATCTCACATCACCCAAGCTTTATGGGTATTTCAGCTTTCAAGATTATTTTATGTCCCTTAGATACAGTGGCAGTCTCAATCAAAGCCCAATATCTAGCTAGTAATTGCCTCTCAAATGGAAATCTCTTGGTCTAAAATCCCAGTAGTCATGGCTGGGTGGCACTCACAGGCTTCTGGCATAAGCCCCAATCTCCACTCCACACGGGGCTATTGTACAGTGAATTTGTCCATATTAGCACTCCAGCTTCTATACTGTTTGAAATTAACAACCGTGTGGGCCTGGGTAATCTTACTGGTTCCCATTTAGCATGTCCAGTTAGTATTGACTGAAGGGTGGATTTACATGCCTTCTGTTTTACAATACTAGGTATAGGAAATATTCCTCAGTCAGACACAATATCTATTCCAATTATACATTCAGGTAAAGGGTTAATCCCATCAACCATTTCATTTCTATATCTTTTCAATCCAAGTGTAGTCCCCTCTAGGGCTTCACCAATGGATTTTGAAACCACAGTACATGGGGTTCCCCTTAAGGAGTCCCAGAAACTTTTATTTTTCACCCCAGCCATTTTACCCATTCATGTGCATAAGGCGATGGGTCCCCAGTAGCAGTTGAGCCAAGGGACCTGGGCCCTCCTCCGTGTTTATCCTGATTAAACTGTGTGACCACTGCCCAGGCAATCCCTTCTGACTTTTAAACTCCTCCACATGGCAGGGTGGTGGGGGCTGTGAATAGAGCTGACTTGTTTATGGCCCTTTAATGTTGAGGTACCAGCAGAGGCTCCTATTGATCCACCCAACCTCCAGTAGTACTGTATTGAGAGCTGTTTCAACTCCATCAACATCTGCCTTATTCATCCCATTTCTTAAGAACCTTCTAAAGATTTCCACTCTGCTGGGATGAGTCCCTTGACTCTTCCCTTCTTCTTCCACCCTTGTTTTGACACATCAGTGTTTGTTTTATTCACTCTATCTCTGAATAACCATTTAAAGATTTCCACCTTGATGGGACGAGTTATTTGACTCTCCGCTATTCTCTTGAGAATCAGTCTAGCTTTCTTTGTTATCTGTTGTTTCAGCATAATTTTTCCCTTTGGAAATGGCTTTGAGGCTGGTAGCTGTACCTTGGGTCAGCCAGAATCTAAACTTAGCCTAGTGTCAGGATCTTCCCCGACACACTCCTTCAGTACGGGTCCTGAGACTAAAGGCTCTGGGTCAGACTGGCCAGTATCTAAGCTTGTCTTGTCTTTTACTTTCATTTAAACTATTACAGATAACAATAACCAAGGAATTGTATATTTGATTTTTCCATGTTGCTTTACATTTCCTTACGCATCCAGTGAGCCAACTCGCCAGGAGTTGGTTCCATCATCTCTATATTCTACTAGTAACTTTTACCTTTAGTAACTGATTGCAGCACAGCTGCAGTTTCATACTATGGGTGCCTAGGTAGCCATATAGGAATCAAAGGTTCTTTATCCTCCGCCCTTTCATCTTTTCTCTTCCAAAACCACGTTTCCAAAACCTAGAATGCATCAAGGTCATTCTAGTGAATCCCACATTTCTGACACCAATGCAAGGATATATCAAAGACCCACTTTTCACTTCTCTGACACCAAGTGAGAGGAAAAGTATCAAATTCAACTCCCACTTATCACACCAAACTATAAGGATAAATTCAATTCAGCTCTGTTCCACTTCCGATCTGGCATCAGCTGCATATGCAACACTTCTTTTTCTTCTGAACCTGACCACTTAGAGATAAGCCAGAACTCACAAATTAAAGGACACAGTCCTCCAGACTGCCAAGTTTTCCCAAGACCTCAGGCTCCAGCTGCAAGCTTGGGAGTCCCCACAACACCCTTGCTTGTGACCTGCTGGGTAAAAAGCTGAGTTTTTTCCACCACTCCTTCAGGATACCAGCTCAGGAGCTCTGTTCATTTATTCATAATGTCCAGCACTCCATAAAAAAAAAAATTACAAGACACATGAATAAGCGGGAAACTGAGATCCATAATCAGGAGAGGGGGAAAAAACCCAGAAAATAGATGCAGATAGTTTGAAAGTAAAAGGGTAGAAAAACATAGCAATGCAAACATAACTCGTAGAATGTTTGAGTGGTTATATCATACATAGTAGACTTCAAAATAATGAAATTACCAGAGTTAAAGAGGGACATTTCAAATAGTAAAAGGGTACTTTCATCAAGAAAGCCTTAATCCTAAATGTGTATGCACTAAATAACAAGCTTTAAATTAAATGAAGCAAAAATTGACAGAACTAAAGGGAGAAATGACACATCTACACTCATAGTTAGATATTTTAACACCCTTCCTAAATAACTGGTAGAATATATATGTGAAGGGGTAGTGGGAAAACCCCAACTTTTTAGCCAACAGATCAGAAGTGAGGGTGTTGTGGGGACTTCCAAGCTTGCAGTAAGGATATGGAAGATATAAACAATATTATCAACCAATCTGACCTCGATTACATTTATGTAACACAATACTCAGTAACTGTATGACATACATTCTTCTCAAGTGCACATGGAATGTTTGCTGAGAGAAAACATGTTGAGATATGAAACAAGTGTCACTAAATTTCAAAGAACAGAAATCACACAGAGTATATTACCTAATCATGTTGTTAGTTGCCTTCAAGTTGTTTCAGACTCACAGTGAGCCCAAGTGTGCAGAGTAGAATTGCTCTGTAGGGTTTTCAAGGTAGTGACCTTTTGGAAACAGATTGCCAGGCTTGCCTTCCAAGTTGCCTCTGGGTGGGTTCAAACCACCAACCTTTTGGTTAGTAGTCAAGTGCTTAACATTTGCACTGCCCAGGGACTCCTTTATCTGACCATAGCAGAATTAAATTGGATATTTTGGTATCTAGAAAAGCACTAAATATTTGGAAATTAAACAACAAATAACCCATGAGGTAAAAGAAGAAATCATAAAAGAAATTAAATATATTTAAACTGAATGAAAATGAAAACACTAATATCAAAATTTGTGGGATGCACCTGAAGTAGCGCTGAGAGGAATTTGTAGTCTTAATTGCATACATTAGAAAAAGGAAGAAAGGCTTAAAATCAGTTATCTAAGTTTTCACCTTAACAAGTTTGAAAAGAAGAGCAAATTAAACTCAATGTAAGGTAAGTAAGGAATTAGTAAAGATAAGATGTATGAAATAGAAAACAAATAATTGAGAAAATCAACAAAGCCAAAATTTGGTTCTTTAAAAATATTAATAAAATTGATAAACTTCTGGCAAGACTGATCAAGAAAAGAAGAGAGAAAACATAAATAAAACTATCATCAGAAATGAAGGAAGGAAAATCACTACAGATCCTACCGTTAAGAAAATTTATAATAAAATGTTAAGAACAACTTTATGCCAATAAATTCAATAATTTAATTGAAATGAACAAATTCAAATCCTTGAAATACACAACTTATCAAAACAAACACAAAAAAGAAATGGAAAATATATATGCTAAGGAAATTGAATTTGTAATTAACCTTTCCCACAAAGAAAACTCCAGGCTCAGATGGCTTCACTGGCAAATTCTACTAACATTTAAGTAATAAATAATACTAATGAATACTCCAATCATTAACCTAGTATATATGTTATTTTACACATATGCAGGTACTGTAGAATAATATCCCAAAAATGGATTTGCTAGATCAAAGGGTATTTGTATAAGTAATTTTCATAAGTATTGCCAAATTCTTTTCCATAGGGGTTGAACCAGTTTACACTCCCATCAGCAATGAGACCATCTGCTTTACCACAACTTTGTCAACAGATTTATAATAGTTTTTAAAATTGTGATTGTTAAGGTTATGTGTCATCTTGGGCCATGATTCTCAGTGGTTTGGAGGTTATGAGGTAGTTTGGCAGTTGTATGATGATGTGATCACTTCCATGATGATATTTGATATAATGTAATCACCTCCATGATGAGATTTGTTGTGAGTAGCCAGTCATTTGAAAGGGAGTTTCCTTGGGAGTATGACCTGTATCCTATATAGGTGGACTTTCTGGCAAGGCTCGTGGGCTTTTGCTCACTCTGGGTCCTGCAGCTGGCTCCTGTTCACCTGACCTCCTGTTCTTGGGACTGATCTAGCAGCTTACCAGCTGTCTTTCCTGCCCATCTTGGGATTTGTTGGTCTTTGCAGCCTGTGAACAAGAGCCTGCTGTCTGACCTGCTGATCTTGGTTTCACCATCCCCTATGGCTATGTGAATCAGGAGAAGCCTCCAGCTGACCCACGGACTTGGGACTTTCCAGCCTCTACAACCGCATGAGCCATTTGTTTGATATAAATCTCTCTATGTATATTTGTATGCTTTACTAGTTTTGCTATTCTAGAGAACTCAGCCTAAGACAAAAATACATGACATTTTCCAATTGAAGTTATTAAACATGTTCTTGTGAAGTGGCTGATAGAGGATTTTTCTCATTGATCAATGGGTCTTTATTTTCAGAAAATGTGTGTATCCTTTTTACTTCTCTGTGTCCTTCATTGTTTTTCCCTATTGATTACTGGTTCAAAATTACAGTTAAGATGGCATGGTGGGGTAGGTGTGTGGGGGTAGTGGGGAAGACATATGTGTGTGTGTGGGAAATTTCTTGAATTCTGTGCAAAAGACTGGTACCAATCTCTTGCTACAGAAGATGTTTTACAAAACCTTCTAACAAGTAGAAGGAGGGATAGTTTTGAGTTTAACTTCACTTTTAGAAGTATTAAGAAATAGTAACATAGAAAGGAAGAGAAGAGAGACAAGGATGTCCTTGATAGCCAGTTCTTTAATACTCAGGAAGATATTTTTAAATACATAAAGATTTTTAAAATATATATGTATATTCAAAAAGACTTCAAAATCAGCATTAAAAGATTGGCGCAGATGACTCTGACTCTTTGATTTTTACTTCTGTCAGTAGGATCTATCCTAGAAGTTTGCTCTTCCTGATTTAAATATAATAATTCTCAGAAAAGTATAATATAAAAAAATTTCTGACACATAACTAAGTGGAAAAAATGAAGACGAGGAAGTCCCCAGGTGCCAGAAATGAAGAGAAAAATCAAGATCAGCCCTGTGAGGAGAAAATGAACCTGTTGGGGCTGATGAGAAGGTGAGTCTGAATATAGAATGCACAGACACAGAGGTGCTCACTGATGTGACCTTCCTCTGAGGAGGATTTGTTGTTGCTCTGGCATGCAGTGAGGTTAGGGGCAGTAACATTAACAATTTTCTCTGTTTATCAATCACAGGTGGAGCTGAGTTAAAGCTTGGCTTCAGTCCTAGTGAAAACCAGTTGTCATGGAGTCAACTCTGCTTCATTGTGACCCCATTTGTGCTAGAATAGATTGTGCTCCATAGGGCACAGTTTTTCTTCTGAAGTGCGTCTGGGTGGACTCCAACTGCCAGCCGAGTGCGATAACTGTTTACACCACCCACAGACTCCTACTTTTGGTGAGAGTTGGCCTATTTCCAGTTTACTCTTACTCCTAGGGTGTGTTGTTGTTGTTGTTAGGTGCTGTGGAGTCATTTCCGACTCATAGTGACCCTATGTACAACAGAACCAAACACTGCTTTGTCCTGTGCCATCCTCACAATTGCTGCTATGTTTGAGCCCTTTGTTGCAGCCACTGTATCAATCCATCTCATAGAGGGTCTTTCTGTTTTTCGCTGACCCTCTACCAAGCATGATGTCCTTCTCCAGGGACTGATCCCACCTGATAACATGTCCAAAGTTTATGAGACAAAGTCTCGCCATCCTTGCTTCTAAGGAGCATTCTGGCTGTACTTCTTCCAGGACAGATTTGTTCATTCTTCTGGCAGCCCATGGTATATTCAATATTCTTCACCTACACCATAATTCAAATGCATCAGTACTTCTTTGGTCTTCCTTATTCATTTCCCAGCTTTCGAATCCATATGAGGCAATTGAAAATACCATGGCTTGGGTCAGGTGCATATTAGTCCTCAAAGTGACATCTTTGCTTTTTAACACTTTAAAGAGGTCTTTTGCAGCAGATTTGTCTAATGCAATACGTCGTTTGATTTCTTGACTGCTGCTTCCATGGGCATTGATTGTGGAACCAAGTAAAATAAAATCCTTGGCAACGTCAATATTTTCTCCATTTATCATAATATTGCTTACTGTTCCAGTTGTGAGGTCCAGTATACTCCTAGGGTATACCCTGTCAAAAGAAACTGCATCAATAATGCAATTAATCTATTAGATGAGCTTTATTCAAGAATTTTTGGGAATTGAGTAGCACCAAACCAAAAGTGGAAAGGTACTCTGTCAAGTATCAGCAGTGACTGGCTTTTAATTCACAAACTGAAGAAGCAAAAAAGCTTATTTCTGATTGGCTAATACAATTGACTGTTGAAGCACTGTCGGGATTTCATTGGTCAACGAAGGTGGCCTGACTTAGGCTTAAGTTTTGTGAAGACAAGTCTCAGGGGCTTTGTCCATTCTCCACCAACGACATTTTGTCAACCACACAACATTTTGATTTCATTTAACACCCCTTTATGATTGCTATGAGTCAGAATCGACTAGCTGACAATGGGTTTTTGGAGTCCTGAGTGAAAGATTAGGGTAATTATCAGGACTTCCCTGTGGTGGGCCCTGAGCTTTATTTTCATCTTCCGAGTCCCAACAGATTGCCAGAAGCTCTGCTCAACCTCTTCGATATTTTTTTGTTTGTTTGTTGTACAAATTGGCAAATGCCTTGAAGGGAAAAGTGGGTTTTTTTTTTCTTCCCTTCCTCCCTACCTCCGTACCTCCCTCCCTCCCCTTTCCCTTCCCTTCCTTTCTCCCTTCTTCCTTCCTTCTTGTTCTCTCTGTTTCTTTCTCCTTTTCTTCCTTTCCTATTTTCTGGATAATTGGCCCTTCAAGTCCTTGCTACTTTGGTAGTTCTCTGATACTTTCAAACAGATGTTTTGTTTACTTTGTCCATCTTTTCTAGTTGTTCTCAGCAGTAGGGCTTGTCTTGGACAAACTAGCCCACTGTTACTGGAACCAGATAAACCTGCTTGATTATTTAAAACTATACAGTACATAATGTTAAAAATTCTGATCATACTTTCTGAATGTTTTTTATTTCCTTCATAAACATTTTTTATAAAATTTTAGAAGTTTTATTACTTCAAATGATTTATTATGTGAAACTTATTTATGATTTCTTCTAAGATTTTCCTCCTTGAGGATTGTAAATTTTCTTTAATTGAATCCTGAGCTTTAATAGAAGTATTCGCTATTTTGATTAAAAAAAAGGGTCCTTTCAACTTTATTAATATGAATTTTGACCATCATTTTTATTCAATGATTATGTTACTAGCAATAATAAGCCACTGTTTTTGTTGCAATAATAAAATTTTTTTTATTCCAGCAATATACATTATTATTGCACATGTTCTTGGCTGTTTTGATTTTTTTGATAGTATCAGAAGATATTCTAGGCTATGTACTCTTTTTTCTCCTCAAGATTCTGAAGATTTTTTTTTGAAAGGAAGATTAAACATTTGTTGTCCCTTTGTTCCTGTTTTTTATAATATTTTATTATAGATTCTTGACTGTATAAATATAAAATACTGTGTACTTACTACTTACATGAGAATTATAACATCGATAATTAATCAAAAATAAAAATTACATAATTTGAGAATAGTGAGTAACTGGCCATTTTTGTAAAGCACAGCTTGCTACACATAGAACGTGACCCAGCCAGTAGGCTGCATCCACAGGTAGGGAGGCAGGTGTCTCTCAGAAGTTGCTCTCCACACTGACCACTGTGATAGCCTATGACAATTGGCTTAAACTATGAGTTTATAATAGTTTTTCTATTATCCTTTTTATTTCCCTCTTATCACAGTTACTAATTTTCATTTACCAACAGTATGGAAGCAATTTGATATTTGACTATCCCTGCAGTTTAAATGATGAATTAATTCTACTTTATATTTTGAAAATAACAAATAATATGCAATCAACAACAACAATTCAGAAACTACAAAATTACATATAATAAAAGGTCATCTTCTTTCCCTCCCTATTAACAGTTAAGTGTGTAACCATCCAGTCTTCCTTCTGTGCCTTCACAAGCGTATACACATGTGCATACACACCTACATACAAGTTTATTTTGTGTGTATGTTTACACAAATGATATCATATTCTATGTTATTTTTACCATGTCAGTACACAGAGACCTACCTTGTTCTGTTTAATAGCTGTCTATTATTTTACAGCATAGTTCAACTACAGTTCATTTGACTAGTTCCTTGTTGGATGTGGGAAAATTCTAATGAGGGAAATGGTGTAGACTTGGCTTAACTGAGGTGGAGTTGTCAACAGGACAATAGAGGATATCACACAGACATAGCCTAACACGTATACTGCACCATTAAACTCTCAAGGTCTTTGGAAAATAAAAACAAAAAAACACACACTGTTCTCAGACTGTGTTTTCCCTTCTCTCTCTCTTCTTCTTTTTTTTTTTTTTTTTTTTTTTGAGTCTGTTTGCTTGACTCTTTTTTGGTTGACAACAGTCTGACATCTGTTCTTCACATAAGTAAGGAAGTTTTATGCAAATACACCTTCTAGACTGATTCTCTGATAACTGATATATGAGTTGCCTCTGTTCTTACTATTATAAATCATTCTGCAGAAACATCCTTGTATATGTGCTTTTGTGCACTGGAGTATTTCTGTAGGAAAGAGTCCGAGAAGCCCACTTCTTGGATCAAAGAGGATATGCATTTACAATCTGGATAAATACAGTAGGACTTACTTTCAGATGATAGATTACAGACAAATGATGGATGTGGACAATGTTTTTGGATGAGGAATGAGGGCTTTTGCCTCTTCTTTATCAAATCATGCAAGGCTTCCACTCCTGCCTTTGCCCACCTTCCTCCCACCAGGACTGCACACTAGGGAGTGGGGGTGGGGGACAGGAAGCTAGACAGCATCTTGGAAAATGTCTTCAAAAGCACTGAGGCCTTGTTCACACCTTTCATTTCCCATCATTCCCAGGCTGTGCCAGGGGAAAGAGTACAGGAACCAGAAACACCTGGATGTGTACCTTTGCTTTTTCCCTCATTACTTATGTGGCCTTAGGAAAGCACTTAAGTCCTCCAAGTCTGTTTCCTCATCTGTAAAATGAGGGCTAAAGTGAGAGTATGTACAATGTCTTAGCATGGTGCCTAGCATATGGTAAGCTCTTGAGAAATTACGATATCTAGCTCCATCCTTACAGGGAAAATGTAATTTGAGTAATACCTTAATTGAATAACTGTCCTTCACCCTGGCCTTTCCTCCCATCACATCCCTGCTTCCTCTATGTTGACGGCTCTCTGTACCTCTGAGAGGTACAGCCGCTGTGACACGTAAATTAGGACACTCGTTTCTTACCTCATGATGGGCTTGGTTTCTGACCTTTTGTCTGTATCAGAGAAGATAAGGGAAAATCTTTTGAAAGAAAGGAGAAAGAAGATAGCCAAAGAAAAACAAAGCAAAGAACCTGGCAGAAAAAGAAGTAGGGTCTGTAGCACCAAGGGAAGCAGAACCGGATAAGTGAAGTAGAATAAAGATGGAAAGTAGATCTTTAAACGAATCTTTCATGTGGTTTCCTTTGTGAAGAGAGTCATGGGGCCCAATGTGGAAGTTTGAGAGAACTGCTTATCTGAGGCTGTCTAATGATCATGGAAGAAATGGAGAGTGGAGACTAAGGGCAGTCACTGCTGAGGAAGCCGACACGTTGATGTGGGCTGTTCTTGACTGAGTGCCCACCCAGCCCGCCCCAGCCCTTCCCTATATTTAACATGTTGCTGAACCACCTCTAATAGAGTTGAATCAATCCACAGTGTTTATAAACCACTTTTTTTTTTTTTTTACCGTCTTGTGGCTGAAAATTACGCAATTTTTATAGATGGATTTCCAGAGTGACAATATTTCAGAACAATATAGCTATTTTTTTAATAATTATAATATGCTTGAAATATGGCAAGTAGAAAGGAGAAAGAAAAATACATTTTAAAAAGAAGAATGAAGGTATATCAGGCAAAATTTTATTGCTTTCAGTCAAAGCTGTTTGTAAGACAGGTAGAACACAAACTTGGAAATAAGCTTTAAAGATCAAAACTGAACAAAGTTAGGTGATATTTTGGGTATTGGTTTAGAATCTCATAAAAGTAATTTTCAGAATAAACACATTAGAGTGAGTTTTGTTGTAATATCAAAATTGTTTTAGTTTTAATATGTTGAAGCACTCACTGAAAAAATAACAAGTTTCTTTATAAAAGTCAGAGGTTTGTAAAAGCTCATCTGCACTTAAGAAAGGTGAGATTCTCCTGGCAATGCAATACTTTGTAAACACTTTTAAGTTTCCTATACTTTTTGGGAAAAAAATAGTTAAACATAGCCAGCTTATGTGATCGAAGAAATTGACATCCTTGAGCCTGCTTGAAATGATATCTGTCTGTCAGTGTTTCTGAAGACTATCAGTGTGGGAATCTCCTGAGGAACTTGTCAAAAATGCAGATTCCCAGGCCCCACTCCAGCCTACCTGAATTAGACTTTCTGGAACTCCCTGGAATGGTCACATTTTAAGTGACCTTACCAGGTGGCTCTTAGACACACTGAAATTTGGTAAGTCTGCCTGCTCCATGGAGGCCTGGTGGTGCAGTGGTTAAGAGCTTGGCTGCTGATCAAAAGCTCGGCAGTTCAAATCCACCAGCTGCTCCTTGGAAACCCTATGGGGCAGTTCTACTCTGTCCTACAGGGTCACTATGAGTCAGAATTGACTTGATGGCAACGGTTTGGTTTTAGTTACCTGCTCCATGGGAACCTGGAACTAGGCTGGCTATGTAAAAATTAACTTGGAAGTTTGTTAAAAATACAAATTTCAGGACCAGAAATTCAGATCCAGTAGGTTTGGGAACCCCTGATCTGTAGTCTATATTAATTTGATCCTTATGTTCTTGTAATTGGACTTAGCATGATTTTGAAAGATGTACTTCAGAGATATTGGTAGTTCAGTGATAGAATTCTCCCCTCTCATGAGGGAGACTCAGTTCAATTCCTGGCCAAGGCACCTCATGCACAGCCACCACCCATCTGTCAGTGGAAGCTTAAGTGTTGCTAAGATTCTGAACAGGATTCAGCGGAGCTTCCAGACTAAGACAGGCTAGGAAGAAAGGCCTGATGATCTGCTTCTGAAAATCATTCAGTGACACATTTCTGTTAGCTCTGACTGAGGGTGCCTGTCTTCTGCTTGTGTTAGCACCGTGTGTGTGGGAGGAGGCACAATATGATAACATTTCAAATCTCAAGCATATGGTAAGTGGGTTAGAGGCTATGACTTTCAATCAAGATATTGTGCATTTTCACCGGTATTATTGCTGAACTATTAGTTCTTGACTAGTGTTGGGCATTCCCCTTGTATGAGCAGAGTGTAGAAATCATTCATAGGTCTTTCGCAGGGCTGAAGCTCAGCCAGGAACAACAGTTCCACTCTCAAGATGAGTAGATACTGATCACCAGTCAGTAGAGACTGTCTTCAGGTTGTATTAATATGTTTTGAATAGGAAACTAATCTCTTAGTTAATAGGAGATGAATAAGGCTGACACAGCATACAAAGAAATCATTACTTGTAGCTTAGTGCTAACTAGAATTTAAAATAACACATTAATTCTGAGTCCATAAATTAAAAACTTATTATGTTAGCAAAAAGCTAGAAATAAATTATTTTCGTATTTTTCTAATAAATCATCCCTAGAAATAGCAAGCACTTTCAAGTTACTGAGGTTGGTTAATGATGGAGTCTGTTGATCACTGCAGTATTAGTATTAGCTTTAAAAAGATTCTTGGCCACAGTTTCATGGTTAATTTAATTTTTCATCTTGTGACCTGACATCTGAATGGTTTCAAGGCATTCTGTCACTCCACCAACTTTTTTCCCTGGTAAAAAGACCTGAAAAAGCCTTGGCTAGTCCCTCTTAGTTTTTCAATCAGCATTCATCTAAGGATTCCTAGTGGGTGGGAGAAACCATAGCAACAGCAGTTCTGGCAAAAGTTAAGAAAGTTGTTCACGAGACTTCAGAAAGCTATTACCAGGTCCCTTACAGTACAGGAAGCTAACAAGTCTTCCTTCCCAACAGCCATTCCACAAAGTGGGGAGAAAAAAGGTTAACGTTCCCGACCCCAGTTAAATTCACCTACATGCACTGGTGCTCACTATGTGAAGGGACATGCTGGGGTGGGGGACCAAAATGAACAAGACTGGCTTTCCTTTTTCCCAGAGCCCAAGCTCTAGTGGGAGAAGCATAGAGAACACAGGAGTGCAAATACCAACAGAGTGCACCAGCGGGGGGCGGGGGGGGGGCACTAATTCTGCCTAAGCAGGAATCCTGGGTATGAAGACTTTGAACTCATCTAGAGGGATAGACTGGGGCTGGGGACAGCAGGTAGGACATTCCAGGCAGGGAAGAGCATTGTGCAATGGCTCAGGGGAGGGGATCCGTGAGCTATGCTCAGGAGACAGCAAGTACCCTGGGAAAGCTTGGGAATGGGGAGTCAGGGATTTTAATGTGGGATAAACTTGGAAATACAGGTTTATGTCAGAGGAGTTGGAACGTTTGTGTTCAGTGAGAGCACCTACCCACTCTCCACTAAATTGCTATTTCTTGCAAATGCTAGGTCATTTCTTACCTCCTTATGTTTGGAATATCTAGTCTTCTCCTCTTTCCTGGTTAACTTCTAATCATCCTTTAAGACTCAGCTTAGGTGTTACCTTTTCCAAGACACTTCCCAGCTGAGCTAGGTGCCCCTTCACAAGCTCTGACACACCCTGTGTGTATCCCTATCACTGGTGCTGCATGTTCACATTGTTCTAGAGTGCTCTGTTGACAGCTGCAGCTCCTCCACTAGACCATGCACTCCTCAAGAGTAGGCACTATGTCTCAGTCATCTCTCTGTCCCCAGCATTCAACACATGAGCTACCACCTAGAAGGACTTAATATACATTTGCTTAATACATGTTTCACTTAATACACATTTCAGTGAAATGATGACACTGAGGGGCTGACTAATTAAGTCAGAGGGACCAGCTGGAAAGCAATTGTTACAGTCCCAGGAAGTGGTAATGAGTCCAGGGTAGTGAGGGATGTACTAGAGACACATTGTAGAGCCGTACTAGGTATGGTTTGTTTCCTGGTTGGCCTAGGGAGAAGTCAAGAATGAGAACACGTGGGCTAACACTACTGCCTCTGTACCACAGATATGCTTCTTTTGGCTTGCAGAGTATTAATTTAAAAAAATATGTTGCCAATATTTTTAAATCAGAAGAGTTTTATTAGACCCTCAATGAGATGGGTTGATACAGTGGCTGCAACAATGAGGTCAAACATAGCAACGATTGTGAGGATGGTGCAGGACTGGGCAGCATTTCATTCTGTTGTACATAGGATTGGCTTCAGATGTCCTTCAATAGTTAAATGGTCAAACAAATTGGTACATCCATACCGTGGAATAGTACTTAGTGATAAAAAGGAATAAATTATTAATACCTGTAACAATGTGGATGAATCCCCAGATAATTACACTGAAAGAATCAATCCCAAAAAGTTACATATGGTATGATTTTATTTATATAACATCCTTGAAATGACAAAATTATAGAAGTGGAGGTTAGTGATTGCCATGGGCTAAGGAAGGGATTGATGTGGAAGGAAACTGAATGGGGCTATAAAAGGGCAACAGCAGGGATCCTTGTGATGGAAGTGTTCTGTATCTTGATTGTATTAATGCCAGTATGCTGTTTGTGATATTGTACTGTAGTTCTACAATATGTTACCATTGGTGGAAACTGGATAAAGAGTACAAGGAATCTCTCTATATTATATTTTATATCTGCATGTGAATCTACAGTGATTTCAAAATAAAATGTTTAATTTAAAAAAGAAAGGAACATTTATAAGGCAACTGGGGAATTGTGAACACAGACTGGACCTTTTAGTGTGATGGTGGCATTTGTGGTTTTAAAAAGAGTTGTTGTTTTTGTTAAGTGCCATCGATTCGATTCCAATTCATAGCCGACACTATGTACAATGGAATGAAACACTGCCTGGCCCTGTACCATCCTCATAATTGTTGCTTTGTTTGAGCCCATTGTTTGCAGCCACTGTTTCAATCCATCTCGTTGAGGGTCTTCCTTTTTATTTCCTGACTCTCTACTTTATCAAGTGTGATGTCTTACTCCAGGGACTGTTCCCTCTTGATAACAAGTCCAAACAACTTAAGATGAAGTCCTGCCATCCTTGCTACTAAGGAGCATTCTGGCTGTACTTCTTCCGAAACAGATTTGTTCATTCTTCTGGCAGTCCATGGTATATTCAATACTCTTCACCAACACCATAATTCAAATGCATCAATTCTTCAGTCTTCCTTACTTATTGTTCAGCTTTTGCATGCATTTGAGGTGATTGAAAATACCATGGCTTGGGTCAGCTGCACCTTAGTCCTCAAAGTGACATCTGTGCTTTTCCACATTTTAAAGAGGTCTTTTGCAGCAGGTTTTCCCAATGCACTATGCCATTTGATTTCTTGACTAGCTTCCATGAGTGTTGATTGTGGAACCAAGCAAAATGAAATGCTTGACAACTTCAATATTTCCTCCATTTAACATGGTGTTGCTTATTGGTCCAGTTGTGAGGATTTTTGGTTTCTTTATGTTAAGGTGTAATCCTAACTGAAGGCTGTAGTCTTTGATCTTCAACAGTAAGTACTTCAAGTTTTCTTCTCTTACTACAAGCAAAGTTGTGTCATCTGCATATCACAGGTTGTTAATGAGTCTTCCTCCAATCCTGATGTCATGTTCTTCTTCAAATAGTCCGCCTTCTTGGATTATTTGCTCAGCATATAGATTGAATAAATATGGTTAAAGGATACAATCCTGACACACACCTTTCCTGATTTTAAGCCATGCAGTATCCCCTTGTTCTGTTCAAACAACTACTTCTTGGTCTATGTACAGGTTCCTCATGAACACAGTTAAGTGTTCTGGAATTCCCATTCTTCACGATGTTATCCATAATTTGTTATGACTCATACAGTTCAATGCCTTTACGTAGTCTATATAACACAGGTAAACATCTTTCTGGTATTCTCTGTTTTCAGCCAAGATCCATCTGACATCAGCAATGGTATCCCTTATTCCATGTCCTCTTCTGAATCCAGCTTGAATTTCTGGGAGTTCCCTGTTTATATACTGCTGCAACTATTTTTTAATTATCTTCAATATAATTTTACTTGTGTGTGATATTAATGATACTGTTTGATGATTTGCACATTGGAATGGGCACAGATATGGATCTCTTCCAGTTAGTTGGCCAGGTAGCTGTCTTCCAAATTTCTTGGCATAGACAAATGAGTGCTTCCAGTGTTGCATCCGTTTGTTGAGACATTTCAATTGGTATTCCGTCAATTCCTGGAGCCTTGTTTTTTGACAGTACCTTCAGTGCAGCTTGGACATCTTCATTCAATACCATCAGTTCTTGGTCATATGCTATCTCCTGAAATGGTTGAATGTTGACCAATTCTTTTTGGTACAGTGACTTTGTGTATTCTTTGCATCTTCTTTTGATACTTCCTGCATCATTCAGTGTTTTGCCCACAGAATCCTTCAATACAGCAACTCGAAGCTTTAGTTTTTTCTTCAGCTTTTACAGCTTGAGAAATGCTGAGAGTGTTCTTACCTTTTGGTTTTCTAACTCCAGGTCTTTGCACATTTCATTGTAATACTTTGCTTTGTCTTCTTGAACCACTCTTCAAAATCTTCTGTTGCGCTCTTTTACTTCATTATTTCTTCCTTTTGCTTTAGCTACTCTACGTTCAAGAGCAAGTTTCAGAGTCTCTTCTGATATCCATTTTGGTCTTTTCTTTCTTTTTAGTGACCTCTTGCTTTCTTCACATATGATGTCCTTGATGTCATTCCACAACTCTTCTGGTCTTTGGTCATTAATGTTTGATGCATCAAATCTATTCTTGAGATGGTCACTAAATTCAGGTGGGATATACTCAAGGTTGTACTTTGGCTCTCATGGACTTGTTTTAATTTCTTTAGCTTCAACTTGAAATTGCACGGGAGCAATTGGTGGTCTGTTCCGCAGTCGGCCCCTGGTTTTGTTCTGACTGATGATATTGAGCTTCTCCATCATCTCTTTCCACAGATGTAGTCAATTTGATTCCTGTGTATTCCAACTAGTGAGGTCCATGTGTATAGTCACCATTTATGTTGTTGAAAAAGGTATTTCCCATGAACAGGTCAATGTTCTTGCAAAATTCTATCATGTACTCTTCGGCATTGTTTGTATCACCAAGGCCATATTTTCCAGCTACTGATCTTTCTTTGTTTCCAACTTTTGTGTTATTTTTTTAAAGATTCCCACTTATTTTTTAAAAGATTCTTACTGAAATATTTACAGATGAAATGATATCTTGGGATTTGCTTCAGAGTAATCTGGAGTGGGAGGAGGAGTAGATAGAGGTATGCGAGGGAAAATTAGTAGCCATGAATAGATAATTGTTGAAACTGGATGATAGGTATCTGAGGTTTCTTACTATAAATTACATGCTGTCATCATTCATGAAACTGTGGCAATCAGTGCAACATGTTAGTTAAGCCACTGACTTTGGAGACAGTCAGACCTGGATTTGAGTCTTGGCTCTGCTAGTTATTAGCTAAGTGACTTGGGGCAAGTTACTTAAACTCTCTGAGCCTCAGTGTCCTCATCTGTAAAGCAGGGAAAATATCTCACAGGGTGATTGCACGGGTAAACAATATTGCCAAGGCAGACTGGAGAGTCAGGAGAGTGAGAATAACTTCACCTAAGGAATGGACAGAGGAAGAGACCAAGGCATAGCTGGGGTTGGAACAAGAGACCCAAGGTTAGGTTGAGCAGTATCTTGGAATGCAGAAAATGATTTTAAAAAGGATATTTAGGAAGATGACAACTGAGAAGATTCCATTAAATTTGGTGTTGAAAAAGATATTGGTGCTCAGATTGCTTCAGTTCTGTGGTAAGGGTGGAGCCCAGATTAAAGTGCTGAGAAGGAGGTGAGAAAGTGGAAGCAAGTGCCCAGCTGTGAATTCAGCCCACCATTCTAGAAACCTTGATGGGGATGGTGGGAAAGATTGGGCTGTAGCTACAGGGGGAAGGAGGGTTTAGAGAGGTGGAAGAGCAGAAACTAGAGAAGAAGAGTTGAAAATAAAAGTGAAAAGAGGGACAAACAGGGCAGTCATGAGGGAGAGGCATTCTTGAAGGCTCAGTGGGAAGTAAGTCTCTTTTACATACAGATTGGGATCATTATCAAGGCAGAAATTATCTTCCTCTGATCCCCCCACCCACCCCTCCTGTTTATAGGCTTCATCTGATACTCATTTGAACAACTATTTCAAAAGAAAGGAACATTATAGGACATTGGGGAATTATTAGATTTTTTTTTTCAGTGTAATTGTGAAATTGTGGTTTTGTTGAAAAACGTTAGTCCTGCTTATAGATCAATACTAAAATATTTATGGATAAATGGTATGTCTCAGATTTGCATTAGACTCTGAAGAAAATGAGAATTAGTTTTTTGCTTTTCAGGAAAGAGGTTCTGACAGAGGTCCTTCAGGAACCAGCATGCTACATCTAGCCCATATATGTAACCATTGTCCATTATTCATTAGGTGTCCCCATGCACTGTGTACCATGCTAAACACTTCCCTTTCCTCAGAGGGATGCAGTCTATGATCTACCAACACCCACGCTCACAGCATCTGTGTTCAATCTGAAAATCCCTTGGGAGAAAAAGATTTTTCCATCTATGAGGATAAAGCTGTGGGTACTTCTCTTAGTCACAATGGACTGTAAGGACTCAGGTCATGCATCCTTTGGGGCAGGCTTTGTCTGAGAGCTGCTCAAAACTTCCCCAATCTCCTTTCTATCAAGGCTGAACTGATCCAAAGGACATTTTCCCAATGTCCTACAAGTAGCCCACCCCTCTCCCCACTGAGGATCTGGTGGGCTGCTAAGCATAGGTTCTGCCCACTTGATGTGCTAATGCAAGGGTCCCGATTGATCTCCCAGGCCATTCCACCCACAGGAACCAGCAGCCTGTTACCCACCAAGTTATCATCCCACCAAGGGCGATAGCTAGGTGGCCCATGGGTGCCTGGATGACAGACTGAACTGAAACCCACAATGCATGGTAAAGCTTAAGGAATAGGGCTTATCTTTATTGAGGCAATCACATTCATGTTTAAGTTTTTCACAATGATTGACAAATAGGCTAGTTTAAAAAGCTTTCTACTTCCATACAGCTGTGTCTACATTCAGAAAGCAGTATATATTGTACAATGAACACTTTCCACCTTCAGAGTATCTTGATAGTTCATAAATTTGTCAATAGACAATGTAAAACAATATGTACAAGATAGACCTTTTGTAAGTTCAAAATTTAGGTACTTATGGTATCATTCCATAATTAACATTGTATGTTTTTCCAGGTAAGGAAGACAAGTTGTTATAAAAATACTTTATATAAACTTCAAGTCAGAACTAAAACATTCAATCCTATAAAAATATCTTTTACTAATAAAAGTACCAATTTCTAGATAAATGTTCGTTATCAATAACAGTTACATACTTAAATTTTCAGGGAACACCTACAATGTCAGATAGTCCAGTTTAACACAGTATGTTAAAGTTACTTTAAGGCAGAGTTGTCAACAATCTTCTAGTTTTCAGAGCTGGACCACAGGTTTGATTACATTGCACGTTAATGGCACAGTTATTCTATGAAAAAGTTAATTCAAGTATCTATTTATTACGAAAGTCTTTCATAAACAGAAACTCTTCAGCCTAGAGAGGGCATTTTTAGGTTGGCATTGCCTTCAGGAGAAGACAACATTTTGTTATAAATCAGCTACATTTTACTTTGAAATGTTTAACTTGGAAAGCCTGTGATTGCATTTTGACCACTATCTGAAATCAGCTCATTCATTTCATTTTGCTTACTTTCTCTCAAGGCATGATTGGGGTGATTTGTTTGCATCTGTGCTCTCTTTGATCTCCTAAAACACACTTTTAGCAGCAGGTAACACAGCTCAGCCACATTAAGCAGCATGCAAATCACAGATGCAGAAATCATAAAAATGGTGAACACGGTCTTTTCAGTAGGTCTAGAAATAAAGCAGTCAACCAGATTGGGGCAAGGATCGATCCCACATTTCAATACCCAGGGCAGGTGGTACCCATTGTACAGGAAGTAAAACACGTACATGAAGGATGCTTCAAAGATGATTCTGAAAAAAATACTGCTGGTGTATGTCCACCACAGGGAACCCTCTATCCGAACCTTTTGTTTTTTAATGTCTTCTATGTCTTTGAATTCATTTCTCTTCTCTCCTCGCCTGAACTTGCGGGTGGTCTCATGTCTGTAGTAGGCGACATGCATCGCTACTAGCAGGGCAGGCGTGGAGACAAAAATGAGTTGCAATGCCCACAGTCGGATGTGGGACATGGGGAAGAAGTGGTCGTAGCACACGTTTTTGCATCCTGGCTGCAGAGTGTTGCAGACAAAATCTTCCTGCTCATCACCCCACACTTCTTGAGCAGCCACCACGAGGATCATGACACGAAAGATAAAGATGACTGTGATCCACACCCTTCCGATGCTGGTCGAATGTTTATTGACACCCCCGATGAAAGTGTGCAGGGTGCCCCAGTCCATTGTGTCAGCTTAGTCCTACATAGACAAAGATGAACAGAGGGGAATTAGCGGAACATTCCTCTGAATGTATAAAGGTCTACAGTACTATTATACACATAAGCAAACTTCCCTTAAAGTGTATACTGTGAAATTTTATAACTTCAATTCCCTAAACTGCTAATAAGAGGTTTTCTGATGAGAAATGGCCACTTTAAAAACACTCTAATGTTTTAGATCAGAAGTAACTTCTTTTGGAGGTTTGAATCATCTTGATTCAACTGAACTCAGGTGATATGTTAGGTTGCTGCCAGACAGAAGGAGCCCTTGTGGCACACTGGTTAAAGCGCTCGACTGCTAATTAAAAAGTCAGGGGTTCAAAACCACTGGTGGCTCCTAGGGAGAAACATGTGGCAGTCTGCTTCCGTAGAGATTTACAGCCTTGGAAACCAGAAGTGGGCTGGGCCAGACATTAATCCAGATACAGGTAAACAAAGTTATTCCCAAGTTTTCTTTTAATTACTATGTCAGTTTGGTTTTTGCTCAAGGGATCAGGAAAGTTCTGCAGTAGATTTTATTCATTTAAATGGCTTATTCAAGAAAAAAAAAATCTTTTGTTGGAATGACATAATCTGGTTTAACCAGCAGACTAAGAAGAAAAGTAAGAAATCAAATACTTATTAGTTTATATAATATATTGATATTTATTTCTAGCTTGAATAACATCATCTGCCAGAATCGTGTAGGAAACCTAATATTGTAAACTACTGAAAGGGCCTCTTCGAAAAGTGAATCACAGGCTTTTATAGAAATTGCTCACGTGTTCTCAAATGTAACCAGGGCCAGTAATTGCTTTCCATACCCCACTGTATCATACACATAGAGAGCCACAGACAACAGGGACCAGCTCCACCCCTACCAAGGGCCAAAACAGCACAGCCTCCCTTTGTCACATCCTGAGAGGTATACACACAGTTTACATCCTGAGAGAAAAGGGGTTTCTTTGTTACATCTTAGGAGTCCCTGGGTGGCACAAATGGTTAAGTGCTTGACTACTAGCCAAACTCACCCAGAGGCACCTTGAAAGAAAGGCCTGGCAATCTACTTTAAAAAAATCAGCCACTGAAAACTCAATGGAGCACAGTTCTACTCTGACATGCATGGTCGCCGTGAGTCAGAGCTGACTCAATGGCAACTGGTTCTTCACATCTTTGGAAACTTTTGCTACAATTCAAACAGATTTCTTCATCTTCTACAATTGCCACAGAAGACTAAAGAAGTGGTCACACACTCCGCTGAAAGTCAAAGGCCCTCTCTTCAGAAAAATGTACTTATAATTTTTCATACCATTTTAGGGGATGCGGCAGTCACCAAAGTCCCTTTTAGATCCAGTCTCAGAGGAACTTTCTTGCACCTGAACGCATGAGGAAACACATCCACTGGCTTTCTCTTTCCAGGCCCACTCACCCTACCTACCTGTACTCTTGTTCACAGATCTGCCCTCTCTGAATCATGTTTGTTGTTCTTGTAAGCAGCTGGATAAATGTAAGCCAACATCACCTCTTCAAGGCATGCTGGGGTCCCTTCACTGTCTGCAGCTGGCCTCTGAATGGGGGTGCTAAAGTGTGCCCCAGAATCAATATCTTTTGTAGATTTAATATAGTTAGCCAGCCTTATATTTAAGAAAGGCAGATGCCCACTTGAGTTGACTTTCTTAGAAATTCGTGTTTTGCTCTTGGTTTGGCTTTTAGATATCACATTTTCCTCAGAAAGACACTTGTTATGTGCCATCAAGTTGATTCCGACTCATAACAACACTATAGGACAGAGCAGAACTGCCCTATAGGGTTTCTTAGGCTGCACTCTTTACAGGAGCAGATCTCCAGGCTTCTTCTCCCCTGGAGTGGCTGGTGGGTTTGAACTGCCGATCTTTTGGTTAGCAACCAAGCTCTTAATCACTGTGCCACCAGGGCTCCTTAGAAAAGCATCAGGTCTAGATATAAGGAAGCAATCACCACTATTCATCCAACCCATAGTTATGTGTTGATTCCTCCTCTGTCTGAACTAGCAGTGCAGGTCAAGAGAACAAGCCCCAGGGTATGGAAACTGGCACCCAAGCAAGGGCATAACTGAAATCTCCACATCACAAGTCAGAGTTTCTGCCCCTGCTTCTTCCTCTCGCCCATTATGGGAAAACTCCTCTTTTTACCACATTGCCAAAGCCACTAAATGAAAGTCACCAAGCCTTCCACCAGCATTTATTGAGTGTCTACTATATGTAGATGTTGGCTATTTCATCTTTGATCTCCTGTCCACACCCAGTGGGTTCTAGGTAGAGCCGCTGAGTGGAGGGGCATGAAGGCTGAGCTGTGACACCAGGCTCTGAGGAGGCAAACACAGAGACTCACTCTGTCCTGTGGGACTGGCAAGGTGCGAGATCACAGCTCTGTAAAATGGGGGCACATAAAATCTTCAAGAAAAAATCCGGAAGGGCGAGGTGGCTGCACATCAACTACTTCTACTTGCACCTGATTAGTGAAGTCACTGAGGACAGGATCACTGAGAGGAGAACACGGAACTTCACAGGCCAGTGTTTTTCCCTTTGGAATGAGCCATGAGGAGGTGTCCAATAACAGTACTTAGTAAACAAACCACCACCCTCAGACCACTGAGGATGCCCAGACAGCCCGGTCCTATGGGCAGCACCTCAGTAAAAGGTGGTGGAACAGCAAGAAGGAACCTGAGAGAATAGTTCTGGCCCAGGACGAAGGACTTCATGGCGTAGAAGCCTAATCTAACTCCATTGCCTAAAAAAAGTAAAGCACTTCAAAATGTTTATAGACTCTTAAAAGTTGTTCAAATACCATGGAAATGAAAAGTTTTAAAACAGAGTATAATAAAAAAAACATTTGGTTTCTTTAAATCCAAACCAAAACTGAACTAAAAACTCACTTTGTGGCATAAATGGGAACACTCAAATTATGGTTTTTAACTTAGCTTAGACTTTACGGAAGCATACTGATTTTTTAAGTTGGGGGGGAAAAAAAAGAGAGAGAGAATTTGCTAGCCATCTGAAAAGGGGAGCCTGTTCCAAGTGGATGGAGAGCTCTTAAAAGCATGTGTCCATACAGTTGCAAGTGACTCAGATGAGGGAGAGGGAAATTATGGTACCATGGACAAGCTCAGATTTTAAATCGACAAAAAGATGGATGACAACCCAGATAATCCCATAAATGAAGGAGAGTGGCCCAAACCTGTAAAAACAATGTCAGGAAGTTTAAATCCTAAATGAGCTGAACAAACAACAAAAATTTAAAAAGCAAAAATAGTAACGTTTTGAAAAAGAAAGAAAAATAAGATACTTGAGCCAAAGAAACAAAAAAGAGGTGGGTACAATGCTTGGAGCAGATGGCACAATTTTAATTAGTAACAGATGAAAAGCAGAAACTCTTTATTTCCCCTACTTTATCAAAGAGAATAATCTCAAATTATTTCTAAAAACATGGTACAAGAGAGGTGCATAGCTAGTCCCTACCTGGCGAAAAGAGCTCTAGTCTCCATTCTCAAAAGAACTAAACCTTAGAACACTGAATAATTTACAGATAAGATCAGAATTTCATTATTCAGAATGAGTCAGGCCCAGGCTTTGAGAAAGACAAATATTCTGATTTGCAAAGTAAGAGAAAGTTCATATATACAGACTGGGGAACTTTCTGTTGAATCCCCAGCAAAATTCTAAAACATCACCTTTACAAATATATATATATATATTTAATGTTACCATTTGTTTGAGGACTAAGGTGTGCCTGACCCAAGCACCATGGTATTTTCAATTGCCTCATACGCATGCAAAAGCTGGACAACGAATAAGGAAGACAGAAGAAGAATTGATGCCTTTGAATTATGGTGTTGGTGAAGAATACTGAATATACCATGGACTTCCAGAAGAACAAACAAATCTGTCTTGGAACAAGTACAGCCAGAATGCTCCTTAGAAGAGAGGATAGTGAGAATTTGTCTCATGTACTTTGGACGTGCTATCAGGAAGGATTAGTCACTGGAGAAGGACATCATGCTTGGTAAAGTAGAAGGTCAGCAAAAGAGAGGAAAGGAAGACCTTCAATGAGATAGACTGACACAGTGGCTGCAACAATGGACTCAAACATAACAATGTTTGTGAGAATGGCGCAGGACTGGGTAGTGCTTCGTTCTGTTGTACATAGGGTTGCTATGAGTTTGAACAGACTAGATGGCACCGAACAACAATTTATTTGGTTATAGTAACTATAGCACTGGCAGTGACACAGATATAATGTCTCTTAGCATCAAAATAACATTTGTAAATGTCTCTCATATCCGCAGAGAGTTATCAGATTTTCATGGCTCATTTAATAACAACTTCACATTTTACTTAAGGAGTCAGGGTCTACCTGGAAGCAGGCTGACAGTGCCACACACCAAGGCTGCCAAAAAGAAACACGGTGTTTGGCAACGTGAATAGAAAAGAGGGCCCAGATCACTGCGCAGCCTCATGTGAAGTGCTGCACTGCATCTCCCATTTTAAGATTGGCATGGACACACTGGACTGCATCCACAGAAGAGTGATCAGGGTGGTAAAGGGTCTGGGAATCATCTCACAAGGGCAATAACTGAAGTCCCTAGAGCCAAGTTAGCCTGAAGAAGCCTTGTGAGGCACATGACAGCAATCCCAGTATTTGTAGCAGGAGGCTTAGATTTTTGTGTCAATCTAGGACGAAGAATTAGATTCAGTGGGTGGAATGAATAGAAATCTGGGTTTTTGCTTTTAGAAAGAGCCGAGAAAAATGAAATAGGCCACATATAAACAGCTAATGCAGAGAGGACTCAGAGGAACCAGGGAGGAATCAGTTGGATTAGTGGTCTCTAAGGCTCCATATTTAAAGTCTATTTAGTAAGTCCTCCCTTTCATAGTCCACTTATTGCACTGCCTATAGAGGCTTTAAATATCCACAGCAAATGCATCTTAGATTGATTTTAAGAAATTCATTTTAAATAATATGAATTAGAAAATTAATGTTTAGTCTCTGATGGAAGGCAGTATAATAAATTTTCTTAATTGTTGTTGTTCTACCCTGTAAGCATTTCGGGATGTAAGTAAACAGTGGCGAGGCAGAGACATATACATCTTGATATTTCACACTAACCACTCACCTAGGAGTCAGTCCTGTTTGTTTATAAAATGAAGATGTTCTCTAATTAACCAAGAACATCTTCCATTGAAGTTTGGTTAATTAAATGCCCAGTCAGCAAGTTTTTAATTTACAAGATGAAAAGCTTGTATTTACTCAAACCCTCAAAGTTCACAGAATTTAAATTGCTCCACAGGTAAGAATACTTTTTCTTTGTTTTCTACTCTGTAGCCTGTTAACAACTGCACGTCCGTCCGCAATTACCTGCCTGAGCGTCTAGGCAGCAGACAGATCAAGGTGCCAAAGTACAACCTCACCTTTATAAGCTCTGAGGGGGTGAGGTCACAGGGGAGGTCAAAGGGTCCCAATCTCCCCACAAGGACTATAGGTCCCAGCTTTCCAGAAGCAGAAACCTTGACCTCTGCTCTGCTGGGTTTCTCCCTCTTGAAAAACCAAAAAAATCATGATGGCAATAGATTTATTAGTGCTCTTTCTTTTTCTGGGTCCCCAAATTACATGCTTCGAAGACTGTTCTATCAAAGCCGCAAGACTGAATGGAAACTAATCTATTTCACAAAACTGATTGACACTGACACTGAAATCCAGCAATTCACCTGAGCCTTTAAAGGCTCACTAAGAAAATGAGTGGTTAAACCCAGATACAAGCATGTCTAGCCCACTGGTCATTCAGGACAATTAATCAGGCTGAAAACAAATCAACTGATTCAAAGTTTATCTTCCTGCAAGAGCCACTAAGGCCCTATTATTTATAACAGCAGAAATGATTTACAAGGAAGGGTTGTCTTCTCTTCTCTCCATAACTCACTGTCTCCCTAAGTGTGCTGCCTGAAGGGCCTTCAATAAATTGGATCCAATATTCCCTAACAGCACAGGCTTCTCTGTCAATATCTCTCATCTAGTCCACACCACTCCTGAGGGTCTTACCAATCAAGCCCTGTGTATCAGTCCTGCATATTGTTTTCTGGGGACAAGGAGCAAGAAAGAAAAATTCACCTCAAAAGTGTTAAGAGACAGATCAGGTAATGTGCTTTCTTGGGGTTGGAGCCTATTAACTCCCTAACACATTGCTACAGTCACTGGTAAGGCCTGACTGCCCCCAGGAGATGCTTCCAACTCACAGAACAGAGGGAGACTGAGGTGACAGATGGCAAGCGATTCTGCAAGTTCTAAAGGAGGACACCGGACTCCACATGCCCCTCTGGAATCATTAGCACTTTGCAGCGTCCACAAATGGAGCAATGGGCAGTGTGCACACACTGCAAACCATGACCCAGAGAAAGGAATGGAGGCCATTCAAGTTCCAAACCTCAGAATTTCCCTTTTAAGAACACATAGCCCCTGGTGGTAATCTTTCATCAACATTTTGGTTATAAAGGATTTGAAGGCCAAATCTTCTTCATGAAATTTTCACTCAGTTAAAGTTATTTCCCAAAATAATTTCAAATAATCCATTTGAACACTTTGCAGTTTTAGAAAATAAAATACCTCTTTCCTTTAATGCTTCAAGAGGGCTGCAGCCAATGGGAGGAGCTCTTTCAATAAAAAGTAAAATAATCAACTCTTTCTTTTTAAACAAGAGAGGCTTATTTTAACTGGCTCTCTTCTGGCTGTCTTTTAAGGAAAGCATAGATATGCATAGCTTCTACAGTACTTAACTTACAAGAATCTAGTTATATTTAACTTTAAAAAGGTAAACTCAATTTGGTTTTATGGTGTATCTAATCATAGTGAATAAGTCCATGCCACATTCTTAACACAAAATCTACAGTTCTCAATATTTAACTCTGAAAATAAGCCATTGATTTTACTACTGATGATACATGGTTCTAGGAAGATGGTTCTTCTCATTTACAATCCAAATAATTTAGACCTATTAGCATTCCACTATGGTAATGTAACTTTCTTTAATTGTTGAAAATATACACAGCAAAACATACACCAATTTGTAACTTCTTGATTGTTATAAAAACTCTTAAGAATTTAATAATAATTTTCCTGTTTAATAATACCATTTTAGTTTCACCGACGTCAGAACCAAAGACTGAAGCCCTAAAATTTATAGTGCTAACCCTCAACATACACCAAGAGGTGGGAAGAATCTTTCTCTTTGTAGATAGTTTTAGTTCTCTTTGAACGATGCTTTCAAAGTCATTCAGGAAATATTCAATAGATCTGAGAACCTCATCTATCGACGACTTTCCACATTAGTTTTGGGCAGTTGTATGGACAAAAGGAAACAATGCCAAAGCAAAACAAGCAAACCTAAGCCTTACTTCCAAGAGCTACCTGCGGATTAGGCACACAGAAGAATTGTGGCGAGGTCCCTGCTTCCAGGGGTTCAGGCTTTATTCTTCTACACCATCTGATTGTCCACAGCCAGTGCTACACAGCAATGGTACTGATAACAGGCTTTGCTCTGTTTCTCGATGTCAGTGAGGATGTCATCTGTTGGGAAAAACAGTCATTGTTGGCCATTTTCCTTTAATTCCTTTCCCTGTGCGTTTATTACATGAACTCTGTGGGTAGTTTTTCTTCATCCCCAGAACAGTTATGTGGTACATGTAGATACTGCCAGTTATCTGATGCTCCATCCTTTGAATACACTAAAAATCAAAGGTGTTCTTTAGTGTACATTCCTTTCCCTGTCAAAATAATAATACCCAATCCCAAACCTCAAACCCATTCCTCGAGCTTTCAGGAAAAAAAAAAAAAAAGGAGTGGGGAGAATTCGAGAAACTGGGTATACTTCTTTATCCTCCAATCAGCAGTTTTTAAAAAAAAATCTCAAACTCTCCCTATTCAAGAAGAATCTATATTTTTTGTCTCTAGATATGTCAGATCATCCAAGGGACAACACAACAGCTGATTCTGAAATCAGCTCAGGCTCAAAATTTCAGTGACTTTCTTTTCAAATTAACTACATACTAGTGGTAACAATGGATTTAGGATTTATATACTTTTCCAAAATTAACTCAAAAGAATCTAAATATAAAAATGAACAGTTCATGGAATTATGTATGTTGAATTTTAAGAATTCAAAGGGTTAAAAAATAATTTCCATGAAGTTAAACTTCCCTTCTCTAGGTCTTGCTAGCAGCCTCCGTTCATTCAAGCAAATCTGTGTCCTTTTCAGACATTTAACTAGATTTAAAATGACTCTGGGAGTAAAAACTAAAAAGCCCCCTGTGGCCCAGTTCCACTCTCATGGATCAAGCAGATAAAAAAGATATCTAACATATGGTTAAAGCTGGTGCTGAAAATGATATTTTCCGCTATTTTGTTCTATTAACATTTTTACTGTAAAACAAGGTTAAAAATTATTATCCCACAGTTTTATTCTATTTAACGTTTTAACTAATGTAGACAAATCTTCATAGCTCCTGGAATATTCAGATCGAACCAAAAATGCATGGTGAGTATCTGCAAGTTAGAATTTTCCTTTTACCCTGTTGAAATTGTTTAGACAGATCTCCTTTAGTTCTTTTCCTTCTAACTCTCTGGCTTATAATTCAGAAGAGGAAAAAAATAAAATAAGAGAATGAAGTCACCATTACTTGTATATCAGAATTTGTTTTTTTTAAAATTCAGAGATGTGGCTGGACTGAACAACGTCCTATGATTTTAATCACTGTGGTGATGGAAATGAGGGTGCTTTCACACCCACGAGGTGATGTCAGATCAAGAGTGCTGATGTTCTCTCTTCATAATCCCCTCTCCCCTCCTTGGCAGGGTTCAGACAATAACTCCCAAACACTCTGCCTGATCCAAACAACAGACAAAGCTCTCCCCAGGAGCAGTTTTGAGCAGCCTCCTGCAATTCTAAGGAAACCGCAATGGGGTAGGACATTTTCTTCTAGAACACTGGTTAAATTCTACTAGAATTGGGGCAAGAAAACACTTAACATAATAACAATAAATATATAATTTATATAATAACAGTTCTATAATAACAGGTCTACTGAAGGAAAAAGGCAATGGATAATCATTAAATTCCATCAAGCAAAAACTCAGGACTCGATTCCACTGTAGGACACTGACACTGCTGACCCCCCTGTTCCCTGCCCATGGTGGCAGCCCCCCCAGCCCCAGCATAGGCACCAGTAGCTGTCAGGCCACACTCACCCCAAAGCCCACCCTGCTCTCCAGTCAACAAAAAACAGGCTGCCTGGTGACACCTGGGGCTGGTGTCATTCACCAGACAGGAAGTACCTTTTGGTGCCTCCACCTTTTAACTCAGATGTGTCACTAATTACACTTAATCACTGTTGTCCACACTGCAGTCTCCTGCGTTCCACAAGTTCCTCAGTTCCTCAGGCGTAAGTTCATCACCACACAGGTATACTGGTTAGTTCTACCTGGTACTTATCAACGGGCCACAAATGCCAGGGTTTGGCTGAACTTACACACTCACACTGAACTGCCTTTCCTCTCGCCAAATCAAAGCGTGACCCACAAAAATGAAGAAAATCCAAAACGCAGGAAAGGAAGTGGGGGAAGGGGCCCAGGTCTCCATTTCAGCTAACTCAGACACACAATACATAAAATACAACATTTATAAAACCTGTTGTGCAAGTTAAAGAGAGACCCTTCTGGGTTAAAAGTCAAACCAGTCGGCCCTCTTTACTCTGAGTTCACCGAGAAGGACAGGCAGCTTTGTGAGGAACCCACTGTTCACCCCACAGAGACCTGGCAGGGGCTGTTGCAGACGCGGGAGGATGCAGATCACAGGCAGAGAAGGCTACGCTGGGTAACCCAGAGGACGGGCACCCACCCTGACAGGCGGCCAAGTTCCTTGGCAGGTCGGAAACCTCTTCCTGCACCGAATGCCCACCTGGGAGTGTCGTCGGGGGCCGCGGACTCCCGCGCTCGGGTTGGCGAGGACAGTGACAGGCTGCCAACCTCAACCGCTCGCGCCTCTCGGGGGAAGTGCCTCCGCTGCGGAGCCGAGTGGGCTTCCCCGGCCCTGGCCACTACCCCGCGCGCCCCCCGCTCCCGGTCCCAGGCCTGACCGGAAGCCCTCTGGGCTCGCGAACCCGGCGCGCGCTTACCTGCCGGCGGCGGGCAGGCGGCGGGCGGGCGCGGGGATTCAGCTAGAGCCCATGGGTGGTGCGCTTTTCGCGCCCCGACCCAGCAGGCAGGGCCGGGTTCCACGACGCCCGCAGGTCTCCGGCGGGGCCTCAGCAGTCGGAAGTGCAGGGATTTCCTGCCTAGCGTTAGGGTAAGGCCCCTGCTTTCCACCTGCAGCGCCTTTTAATGCACCCCACCCCGCCTCCCTGACGCACTCGGGCCGGCTCCTGCCCCAGGCGCCCGGCCCCCTCCCTCTGGGCACCGCGCGGCGACGGCGGGAAGGCGGGCCGACCCGACTCACCCCGGCCACGGGGTAGAGGGCGCCGTGCGCTGGGTCAGCCTGCGACGGCGCGCACCCACCCCCAGGGGACACGCTGCGGGGGTCGCGGGCAGGGCCGGGGACTGGGGGCGCGAGCACAGCCTCGGGAAGACGGGCTGTGCGGTTGCCGGACCCCGCCTTCAGCGAGATTTTCCGGGGAGCTGGACCAATTGGGGACCAGTGTTAGGGGGCAGGAAGAGACCTTGCAGGCTGTATTTTTGCCAGAGCACACCACTCCTCCTTTCTGGAGACTTCCAACCGCCCTTTAACTGCGCCGGGCACCGGTGCATGGCCCTTTCTCCGAAGAGCGGCCGGGAGGCACAGGCACTGTGGCTATTTATCAATCAGTGACCACTTAGAGACGTTAAAGGGTTGGCGTCTCATTCGAGTTATTTTTATGGGTTCTTTCCATCGTCTTGGAAGTGTAGTGGTTAAGAACGATGGCTGCTAACCAAAAGGTTGACAGTTCAAATCCACCAGGCGCCCGTTGGAAACCCTGTGGGGCAGTTCTACTCTGTGCAGTAGGGTCGCCATGAGTTTGAATCGACTGGACGGCAATGGGTTTTTTGGTTTTTCCATCCTCTTAAGCATTCTCCTGGAGAAGAAGAATGGGCCTTCCTTGGGCTCACTGGCCGGAGTCTCGTGGACCAGGAAGGCCATGTTTCCTCCCTCCCAAGCTCAGAAAGCTCAGGGTCAGGATAGGGGCTGGTGGGGTGGAAATATTGGAAACTATGTAGGGTCGCTGTAAGTCGGAATTAACAGCAACGGGTTTGGGTTTTCTTTCTTTCTTTCTTTTTTTTTTTTAATGTAGGAACCTGGCTTTACAGGTTCAAACCTGTTCTGCATCAGACAAGAGATGTGCAGCTTGCTTATTACACAAAATTGGTTGGTAATTAAAGGTCCCCACCTAAACATATGCTAGTGTTGGGTCACATTCTCTCATGCAACAGGATTAGTGGTAGTTTTTAAAAATGTCTATTCAAGACTGTGGAGGGAACTAAAACTTTATAAAAATTCATCTCCAGAATAGATTATTTGAGGAGAACAAGGTTATCAGGTTTGGCCCCTGAGTCAAACAAGTTTAGAACGCTTTGGGATGGCTCCTGGAATGGCTCTTTCATTGGAGAGACCTGGGCTGCCTTAAACCTACGCCTCTTGTGCTCTCCTGCTTTCCACAATCTACTCTCCATCACTCCCAAACAAACGCTCCAGCTAGGCTCAACTGTTTGCATAGTAAAATAACTCTTAGTTTTGCTAAGTAACTTGTAAGTTTCTTTGGGAATTATAAACATCTTAAGAGTTTTTTTTTCCCCCCATTCCTACAGCATTAGGTAGGAGTCCCTGGGTGGTGTAAATGGCTAATGCACTGGGCTGAAAGCTGGGAAAAGCTAGTCCACCCAGAGACTCCTCAGAAGAAAGGCCTGGTGATCTACTTCAGACCCTTGAAAACCCTGTGGAGTACAGTTCTACTCTGACACATGGGGTTGCCATGAGTTGGAGTCAACTTGACAGCAACTGGGTACAGCACCAGGTAGAGTGCTTTGTACATAGTAGGTGCTCAGTATTTGTGCACTGATTGGCAAAGCCATACTCTCATAGCAGATAATCCTGGAATCTGCATTTGCTCCTAAAGCATGACTGCCAATGTTCCTATTCCTGCAGCTGGTTCTATGAAACACTTTGTGTAAGGACTTACATTTTGGACATTATTCCAGTGCCTGTCACTACAAGAATAGAACTTTCAAACTAAAATAGTCACATGAAGAACATGTTGCATTTACTCAGGTGTCCAAAGAGGTGACACTGTGTAAAATATCTCTTTTCCTGTTCAGGTTATTTCTACCAACCCCATGGCACTGACTTTTCATTTTGTCATTTGTTTCTAAACCCAGTCATTCAATTTTCAGTTCTTATCAGGTAGTTTTATTATAACACATGTGAGGAAATGTGGATTAAATGAATCTTACAGACTGGTTGAAATGTCATTGAAAACTGAATAGTTAATTAAGCAAATATTTTATGTTAATGATACGATATCCAATCTCTAAGGTATTCAAAGGCGTCTAGAACATTAACTGGATTGTTTGACTTTGTGTGCCAAGTGTGAAAAAGCACTCAAGAAATGATTACAGTCCTACTGTCCATTTACCAGTATCACAAAATTCTGAAAACAAGACATTTGTAACCCTGCCTGTCCTCAATGACATGAAATTCATCTGATCAGCATCCTCCCTCTGTATCTTTTTTTTTTTTTAATTGTGGTAAAAATACATACATCAAAGCATTTGCCAACACGACAACGTCCACATTTACAACTCAATGACATTTTTCATGTTGTGGCACCATTATCACTATCCTGGTCCAAAACATCCTACCAACATTAATATAAACTCAATGCCTGCCAAATAAAAACTCCCCCTCCCCCCTCCCTTCCATCCCTGGTAACTGTTAATAATTTTTGGTTCCTATATATTTGCTTATTTCATTTAAGTGGGATCATACAGTATTTGTCCTTTTGCGACTGACTTGTTTTGTTCAACGTAATGTTTTCAGTGTTCATCCATGCTGTGACATGCATCAGAACTTCATTTCTCTTTACATACATATTGCACTGTATCTATATACCACATTTGATTTATCCATTCATCTGTTGATGGACATTATGGTTGTTTCACATTGTGAAAAGTGCTGCAATGACCAGTTGGTTTACAGGTTTCTGTTTGCATTTCTGCCTTCACTTCTTCTGGGTATATACCTATAGTTGGGATTGCTGGGTCAATTCTATGGTCAGCCTTTTTGAGAAACCGCCAAATTGTTTTCCACAGTGGCTGCATCACTGCACCAGCAATGGATGAGGGTTCTAGTTTCTCCACAACCAGGCGAACACTTGTTTTCAGTTTTTTTTGATCATTGCCTTTCTAATGGGGCTGAGATGATATCTCATTGTGGTTTTGATTTTTATCTCCTTAGTTGCTAATGGAGGCTTGGTGGCACAATCATTAAGAGCTACGGTGAGCTACAGCTGCTAACCAAAAGGTCGGCAGTTCAAATCCACCAGCCACTCCTTGAAAACTCTATGGAGCAGTTCTCCTCTGTCCTGTAGGGTCACTATGAGTTGGAATCTACTTGACAGCAGTGGGGTTTTTTTTGTTTGTTTTAGTCTCTAGTGAGAGCCCTGGTGGCACGGTGGGTAAGAGCTTGGCTGCTAACCAAAGAGGTCAGCAGTTTGAATCCACCAGCTGCTCCTTGGAAACCCTATGGGGCAGTTCCCCTCTGTTGTATAGGGTTGCTATGAGTTGGAATCGACTCTATGGCAATGGGTTTGAGTTTTCTTAATTTTTTTTTTTTTTTAGTCACTAATGATGTTGAGCATGTTTTCACGTGCTTCCTGGTTATTTGAATATCCTCTTTGGTGAAATGTCTGTTCGAGTTCTTTGCCCATTTTCTGACTGGGTTTTTTTGTCTTCTTGTTAAGTTATAGAAGTTTTATATAGGTATTAGGCCCTTATCTGATATATGGTTCCCGAAATTTTTCTGCAGTGAACATTGTCATACAAGTATCTGTTTGCATTGCTACTTTCAGTTCTTTTGGGTATATACCTAGGAGTGGAATTGCTGGATCATATGGAAATTCTATGTTTAACTTTTTGTTAAACTGTTTTCCACAGAGGCTGTAACATTTTACAGCCACACCAGCTAAGGATGAGTGTTCCAGTTCCTTCACATCCTTGCCAACACTAGTTATTTTCTGTTTTTATTGATGTCGTATTTTAATCATAGCCATATTAGTGGATGTGAAGTGATGTCTCATTGTGGTTTTGATTTGCATTTCCCTAATGACTAACACTATCAGTTTGTCATACTGTGGTGGCTTGCATGTTGCTGTGATGCTGGAAGCTATGCCATTGGTATTTCAAATACCAGCAGGGTCACCCATGGTGGACAGGTTTCAGTAGAGCTTCCACACTGAGACAGACTAGAAAGAAGGACCTGCAATATGCAGACGAGACAACCTTGCTCGCTGAAAGTGAAGAGGACTTCAGGCACTTACTGATGAAGATCAAAGACTGCAACCTTCAGTATGGATTACACCTCAACATAGAGAAAACAAAAATCCTCACAACTGTACCAATAAGCAACATTATGATAAACGAAGAAAATGTTGAAGTTGTCAAGGATTTCATTTTACTTGGATTCACAGTCAACACCCATGAAAGCAGCAGTCAAGAAATCAAAAGACGCATTGCATTGGGCAAAGAAGTCACTTTGAGGCCTAAAGGTGCACCTAACAACCCAAGCCATGATATTTTCAGTTGCTTCATATGCATGGGAAAGCTGGACAATGAGTAAGGAAGACCGAAGAAGAATTGATGCATTTGAATTACGGTGTTGGCAAAGAATACTGCCAGAAGGACGAACCAATTGTCTTGGAAGAAGTACAGCCAGAATGCTCCTTAGAAGAGAGGATGGCAAGACTTTGTCTCATGTACTTTGGACATGTTATCAGGAGGGACCAGTCTCTGGAGAAAGACATCATGCTTGGTAAAGTAGAAGGTCAGTGAAAAAGAGGAAGACCTTCTATGAGATGGATGGACACAGTGGCTGCAACAATGGGCTAAAACATAGCAACGATTGTGAGGATGGCGCAGGACTGGGCAGTGTCTCATTCTGTTGTATGCAGGGTCGCTATGAATCGGAACTGACTCAACGGCACCTAACAACAACAACAATTAATGAAGAAACCAACCCTGGTGGCACAATGATTAAGTGCTTGGCTGCCAACAAAAAGATGGGTGATTCAAACCCACCCAGTGGTTCCATGGGAAAAAGACCTGGCAATCTTTAAATCTGTAAAGATCACAGCCTAGCAAACCCTATGGGGCAGTTCTGCTTCGTCACATGGGGTCGCTATGCGTCGGAATCGACTTGGTAGCTAACAACAGCTATGACTAATGTAGTTGAACTCATGTGCTTGCTGGCCGTTTGTATTTCTTCTTTGATGAAATATCTATTCAAGTCCTTTGCCCATTATTTGATTGGGTTATTTGTCGTTTTGTTGTCAAGTTGTATGAGTTCTTTATGTTTTCTGGATGTTAAACCCTTATCCAATATATATAGTTCCCCAATTTTTTCTCCCAGTCCATAGGTTGTCTTTTCACCTTGTTATAAAGTCCTTTGATGAACAAAAGTTTTAAATTTTGATGGAATAGTAATGTATCTGTTTTATCTTTTGTTGCCCATGCTCTTGGTGTCATATCTAAAAATCCATTGTTAATTAGGTCCTGAGGCATTACTTCTGTATTTTCTTCTAAGAGTTTTTTTTTGTTTTAGTTCTTACATTTAGATCCTTGATCCATTTTGAGTTAGTTTTTTATATGTGGTGTGAGGTGTGGGCCCAACTGCATTTTTTTTTAATGTGAAGTTCAGTTTTCCCAGCACCAAAGGATAGACTTAACACTCTTGTAGAAAATCAACTAATCAACTGTCCATAGATGTATGGATTTATTTCTGGACTCACAATTCTATTCCACTGGTCTATATGCCTATCAGTATACCACTACCAGACTGTTTTGATTACTGTAGCTTTATAATATGTTTTGAGATTGGGAAGTGTGAGATCTCCTACTTTGTTTTTAATGATTGCTTTGGCTATATGAATTTTAGGTTTGACTTTTCCATTTTTGCAGAGAAGGTCTGTTGAAACTTTGATGGGGATTACGTTGAATCTGTAAGATTGCTTTAGATAGTATTGACATCTTAATAATATTTAAATCTTCCAATCCATTATCATGGAATATCCTTTCATTTATTTTGGTCTTCTTTAATTTCCTTCCATAATGTTTTATAGTTTCCAGTGTACAAGTCTTCCACTTTCTTGATTAAATTTATTCCTAGGTATTTTATTCTTTTAGATGCTATTGTAAAAGAAATTGATTCTTTAGTTTCCTTTTCTGATTGCTCATGGCTGATTTTTGTGTGTTAACTTTGTATCCTGTCACTTTGCTGAATTCATTTATTAGCGCTAATAGCTTTCTTGTGGATTATTTGGCTTCTTCTATATATAGGAACATGTCATCTACAAAAAGGGATAGTTTTACTTCTTCCTTCCTAATTTGGATACCTTTCAATTTTTTTTCCTTGTTTAATTGTTTTGACTAGAACTTCCAGCACAATACTGAATCTCAGTGGTGAACAGGCATCCATTTATTCTTTTAATAAACTTTTTATTTTAGAACAGTTTCTGATTTAAAAAAAAATTGAGGAGATGGTACAGAGAGTTCCCTTGTATCCCAAACCCAGCTTCCTCAATTATTGATATCTTACATTAACATGGTACATTGGTTACACTGAACCAATATTGATACCTTATTATTCATTGACACCCATGCTTTATTCATATTTCCTTAGTTTTTACCTAATGTTCCAGCCAGAATCTTATCCAGGTACCACATTGCATTTAGTTATTATGTCTCCTTAGGCTCCTCTTGGCTATGACAATTTTTCAGACTTTGCTTGTTTTTAATGACATTGACAGTTTTGAGAAGCACTGATCAGTTATTAAGGGAGTCCTGGTGGTGCAGTGGTTAAAGCACTCAGTTGCCAACCAAAAGGTCAGTGGTTCAAACCCACCAGCTGCTCCATGGGAGAAAGATGTGACAGTCTGCTTCTGTAAAGATCACAGCCTTGGAAACCATATGGGGCAGTTTTCTGTCCTATAGAGTAACTATGAGTCAGAATCGACTCTACAGCAGTGGGTTTTGTTTTTGGGGTGGTCAGTTATTTAGTAGACTGTCCCTCATTTGGAGTTTGTTTGATGTTTTTCTCATTAATAGACTGGGCTTATGTGTTTTTGAGAGGAAGCCAGCATAAGTATGATTTTCACAATATCATATTAGGGGTGTTGCTGTTAGTTATTGTTAGGTACTCTTGAGTCAGTTCAGACTCATAATGAGCCTGTTTACAACAGAACAAAACACTGCCCAGTCCTGTGCCATCCTCACAACCATTGCTATGTTTTATGTTTGAGCCCATTGTTGCAACCACTGTATCAATCCATCTCATAGAAAGTATTCCTCTTTTTCACTAACTCTCTACTTTACCAAGCATGATGTCCTTCTCCAGGGACTGGTCCCTCCTAATAAAGTGTCCAAAGTATGTGAGACAAAGTCTTGCCATCTTTGCTTCTAAGAAGCATTCTGGCTATACTTCTTCCAAGACAGACTTGTTTGTTTTTCTGGCAGTCCATAGTGTGTTCAATTTTCTTTGCCAACACTATGATTCAAAGGCATCAATTGTTCTTTGGTCTTCCTTGATGGAATACCAATTGAGATGTTTCAATAAATAGATGCAATGCTGGAAGTGCTCACTTGCCGATGCCAAGAAATTTGGAAGACAGCTACCTGGTTAACCAACTGGAAGATATCCATATTCATGTCCACTCCAAAGAAAGGTGATCCAGTGGAATGCAGAAATTATTGAACAATATTGTTAATATCACATGCAGGTAGAATTATGTTGAAGATAATTAAAAAACAGTTGGAGCAGTACATTGACAGGGAACTGCCAGAAATTCAAGCCAGATTCAGAAGAGGACGTGTAATGAGAGATGTCATTGCTGATGTCAGATGGATCTTGGCTGAAAACAGAGAATACCAGAAAGATGTTTACTTGTGTTTTATTGACTATGCAAAGGCATTGGACTGAGTGGGTCATAACAAATTATGTATAACATTGTGAAGAATGGAAATTCCAAAACACATAATTGTGCTCATGCGGAGCCTGTACATATGCAAAGAGGCAGTCATTCAAAAAGAACAAGAGGCTATTACATGGTTTAAAATCAGGAAGGGTATGCGTCAGGGTTGTATCCTTTCACCGTACTTATACATTCTGTATGTTGAGCAAATAATCTGAGAAGCTGGACTGTATGAAGAAGAACATGGCATCAGGATTGGAGGAAGACTCATTAGCAACCTGTGATATGCAGATGACACAACCTTGTCTTCCTGAAAACAAAGAGAACTTGAAGCACTTACTGATGAAGATCAAACACTACAGCCTTCAGTATGGATTACACCTTAACATAAAGAAAACAAAAATCCTCACAACTGGACCAATAAGCAACAACATAGTAAGTGGAGAAAAAATTGAAGTTGTCAAGGACTTCATTTTTCTTGGTTCCACAATCAATGTCCATGGAAGCAGCAGTCAAGAAATCAAATGACGTACTGCATTGGGCATATCTGCTGCAAAAGATGTCTTTGAAGTGTTAAAAAGCAAAGATGTCACTTTGAGGACTAAGGTGCGCCTGACCCAAGCCATGGTGTTTTCAGTCGCTTCATGTTAAGGGTATTTACCATCAACATGACTTATCGCTGTTGATCATCTTGATCACCTGGCCAAGATGTTTGTCATGTTTCTCACCTCTAAAGTTATTCCTTTTTCCCCTTTCCATACTGTATTTCTTGGGAGGAAGTCAATATACACAGCCCACACTTAAAAAATGGGAAGTTATGCTCTAACTCCCTGATGGTGGGGTGGCTGCATAAATTATTTGGAATTATGCATAGGATATTTGTCTCTTCTCCCCCATTTATTTATTTATTGAATTATTTATAACAGCATAGAATCATAGATATTTATACTTTGTGTTATATCCTGATGCAGGTTTATTTGGTTGCTCAATTTGTTCCGGCTTTGGCCATTGGGAGCTCTTTCAGGTGGCTCCAGTGTCCATTTGACATTCCCCCACCACTGTGTTTATTTGTGTGTGTTAGCACTTCCTTTCTTCCTTGCTTCTGGCTCATTTTGAATATTTCCTCCCAAGTCCTAGAATTGCCGTTTCTCTAAGGATTATTGGCTTCTTTGATTGGAGAACAGTGTTAGACACCAAGATCTGGGTGCTGAGTGTGCTCAGTCCGTTTATTTTTAACACGTGGGCTGAGTCTCTTGTATTGCTTCTTGTTAACTTAAAAAAAAAAAAATTTACCAGGATTTTATATAGTATCGTGCTAGGAGCATAGTAAGTACAACTTCAATTCTCTTATCACTGTTGTGACTGTTTGTTTTTTACCTGTCTCCCCACTACACTGTGGCTCCTGAAGGGCAGGAACCATTGCTGTGCTATTCACCACTTTATACTCCTGTACTTTACTAGTGCAGTGCTTGGTATTTTCTGCATGCTTAGGAAGTGTTTTTTAAATGAATGAATAAATTCAAGAAATTCTTGTTGTATGGATTAGTTGAAAATAAGAGAAATGTCTGATAGGTGAAAATTACAGGTATCTTATAATCAGTCTGGTGCCTGTTTACTGAGTAGAATGGAAGTTGCAGAGGGAACGTGAGGCATGTGCTCACCCTCAAAATGGTTAGGACCCACTTGGGGAGATGTAACATACGCTGTTGAAGGGAGGAGAGACCTGCCACAGATGGAGGCCCGGTGTTTGTCTAGCTAGAAATATGCAGGTTATCCTCAGTGAATTCAAGTCACCATGGCTTAGAGTTCTGTCCTTAGCTTTGCAAACCCAGAAGTGATGCTGATAACTCATGAAACTCAGAAGAGACTGACTCATAAGTCAAGTGCAATTTAATTATTTTCTGTGGGAGATGTACCTGGTGAAGTGCTATTGGGAAAGTCCACTTGGGAGGTCAGTTTATGACCAGATGGTTTTTTGGTGAGCAAAACCAAAAAACCAAGCCAAAACAAAGCAAAACAAAAATGAGTACCAAAAAAAGTAGGTGCCTTAAAAAGTTATTTCTGTCAAGCTGTGGTAGCCTAATAAATTGGCCTTCTGTCTAAAGTACCTGCTCTATCACCTAGAGACAGGACCCTCTTCACAAAACAGTGGGATTGGTCTTTGACCAAGAATCCATGCAGGGCTTAACTCTTTAAGACACATCTTTACTTCTCACAATTGTATTAAAATACACCTAGTTGGGTTATGATTTTTTTCTAATATGCATATCCAGACTTTGTTTTTATTCTTTTCTTGCTTTATTTCTTTGCTTGTTTTTATAAACTTTAGTACGTCCAGAGTTTCTTTAGTAACTTATCAGTCACTTTTTTGATTGGGATATCGTGTCCCAGGAGGTCATGTACAGATTTTTGGGTGATCTTTTCATGAACTTAAATCCACATTCAGAGGAATTTGCTATAAACCTCTTAGTTCTGGCCTCACTCATACATAACATTATTTTACAATATGTAGTTGTTGCTGTTGAGTTGGCTCTGACTCATGGCAACCTCAAGTAATACAGAATGAAATGTTGCCCAGTCCTGCACCATCTTCCCAATCGTTGATATGCTTGAGTCCATTGTTGCATCCACTGTGTATTTTTAGTGTCTTCAACCTAGTGGTCTCATCTTCCAGCACTATATCGGACAATATTCTGTTGTGATCCATAGGGTTTTCATTGGCTAATTTTCAGAAGTAGATCACCAGGCCCTTCTTCCTAGTGTGTCTTAGTCTGGAAGTTCTCCTGAAACCTGCCTACCATGGGTGACCCTGCTGACATTTGAAATGCCAGTGGCACAGCTTCCAGCATCGTAGCAACATGCAAGCCACCACAGTATGACAGACTAACGGATGGTGGATTTCACAATATAAGACACTATAAAAGCCAAATTATGTTCTGCAGGGGATCAGAAGAGAGAGACTTCAGTGAGGATGAAAAGATTTTGGAAAAACTTCATGGCCTGGGCAAAGGGGAGAGGGTGCTTGGAATAGTCTGAGGGAGGACATGGCAGCTGGGATGAACATGGGGTGTTCATGTGACAGCGAAGAAACCAGCTGGAGTGGAAGGCTAGTGTAGGGGGTAGAGGGACATAATGGTCAGGCAGGGCCTAGTTGGAAGGGGGATTGTCAGTCAAGAAGAGAAATTTAGACTTGACTTGACAAGAAAAGGGGTCTAAGTGTGAAATGAGAAAGAGGAAGCATGACAGCAGTAGGTGTGAACTGTCTGGTGGTTTCAATGAGGTCCACAGTGATTATGAGCCAATGTGACAAGACTGCTCAAGAGCCATGGTGGTTGTGGGCTGTGTCAGTAGAAGTCTATTGTCTGCCATGAGCTGGGTGCTGTTCCTTCTATTCTGCACTAACCAGGTCCCAGCTGGTTTGATCTGACCAGTTTCCTGCCACCTTTCTTTAAAGGAGACGTTACAAACCCTAGACAGAATGTGCTGCCTCAAGACACAGTGAGCCTCCCATCACTGAGGGAGCTCAGGCAGAAGCTCTGGATGACCCTTAGCTAGGGAGTTGTTGAATGGAGTCAGGCTCTTGGTGGGGATTGAGCTAAAGACCTTCCAAGTGGCCTTCCAGAGGGCAGCGGTGGTTCTAGTGGTAGAATTCTTATATTTCGTGTGGGAGACCCAGGCTCCATTCACTGACCTGTCTGTCACTGGAGGCTTGTATGTTGCCATGATGCTGAACAGGTTTCAGTGGAACTTCCAGACTAAGACAGACTAGGAAGAAAGGCCTGATTACTTCTGAAAATGAGCCAATGAAAACCCTGTGGATCAAAACCAGTCATGGGGATGGCACAGGACCAGGCAGCATTTTGTTGTGCAACAGGTCACCAGGAGTCGGGGGGCAACAACAACAAGAAGTGGCCTTCCAACCCTGAGATTCTGTGAGTCTGTGAATGAGAAATACTGGTAATACCAGAAAGGATGAGGACATTGAATTAGAGATTCAGTTTTGAGCCTGAATAATCCAGAAATTCACATTTCTCTGCCTCTGACAGAATGATACTGGCAAAGGAAGCTGATTTGGGTGTGAGTGCTGTTTGGTAACATGGACTGTGGGGTGTCAGTACATTCTAAGGGAGATATCCTTAGATTAATAGACTGACATTGAATGTCAGGAGTGAAACTCTAGGTTTGGGAATCCAGTCTTGCTTCCAACTCTTCATATTTACCCCTCTTTCCTGTATGTTCGGTATTTTTCAACCCATTCTGAACTTTCTCCCAAATGCAGCTCAAAATCTGCCCATCTTTCCTGGACTTGCTTTTCCTTCCTGGATCCCTGTGCCTCCTGAGCTGCTCCTAGAGAGAGATCTTTCTGTCCCAGGCCCTTTGCCCTCTACACTCACACTTTCCATGTTCTGCCTGCTATTATAGTTGCAGATATACTTACTTTTCATCCCATGCAATTCATTTCCTTAAATTGTAAGAAATTTCAGGGCAGAACTCATGCCTTACTTATCTTTGTGTCACTGCCCCCTTCCCCACCATTAGTGCCATCCACATAGTGCTGAAAAAATGTCTGCTGATTCCATATAATTGATCAAATGCATCAACTGAGTTAAAGTAGAGTCAGTATAAAGGAGATAGTTGAAAGGATGACTAAGAAGGACTCTGGTGGAGGAGAGGGTCTGAAAAGTGAACCTTGTAGAGAGGAGGAAGGAGAACCAGCAAAGGAAGGAGGAAAGAAGAGAATGGAGAAGGAAAGATCAGAAGAAAAGGAGGAGACAGGGTGTCACTGACGCCAAGTGAGGAGAGAGTTTCAGGAATGGTGGGCTGTCTCCCACAGCAGATGTTTACTGATTCCTACTACACATAAAGTTTTAGAACTATCACGGTGAACAAGATAATCTTCTCTCCAAGGAACCTGAGGTGCCAAATGGTAAACAAGCAACTACAGTACAGGGATAAGTCCTATACTGAGGGTATTACCACCGCTAAGTACCATAGATAGGTCAAGAAAATGAGAGCAATGAAAAGATTTCTGAATCTTGCTAAGATCCTAATTTTATAATATGTGCGACATATTAACAATTAAAATTTTCTGGGCCAGGGCCTGAGGGGAACACAGCACATTTCAATTTTTTAAGTTGAGGGCATGGAGATAAGAGTTAAAGAATAGCATAGAATATTAGAGCTCAATATGAGTAACATGTATTTTAGGGTTACTTTTGACTCTATTAGTTTTCAGGTGAACTTTTCAGGAGCTTACTTTCCACCTTCTCTTTACAATGATGGAGCTTTCTCACTTGTCATGGTTCACAGTTCTTCCCACTTCTTCCCTTTTGTTATTAAGGCTTCAAAAGATACTTTGCTTAAGATTTCTTGTAAAGTTTTTCTGGTGTGTTTAGTCCATAAACTTCAGTTGACTTGGGAACAGCATGACATGGCTCGTGGGTCCCTAACTCAGCTTGTAGCATGGCTGAAGTCACATTTTCACCTGTTTCTGGGTATTGTTTCAGGGATGACATTCAAGTGCTGGGAAGAATTAGAGGAAATGCAAAGCCTGGGAAAGAAGCCCCAACCCTGAGATAGGGCAGGGAGGAGCTAGGGCCGCTCTGTAACTCCCTCCTTCCATTGTGCCTCCAGGTCCCTCCACTGTCCTGCTTTCTTACGGGCTGGTTTTCTTCTCGGTACTTTGGTTCTTCCAGTGACAGGAATACCCCTCCAAATCCAGCCCCTCCAAAGGTGAGATGATGGTAATAATAATGGACTTGTCATTTGTGAATAAACAGCTACCATTTGTTTTCTACGGTGGGTAGGCATTATCTCTACCTTCCAAGGCCCCACAAGCTAAGTAATGCTATTCTGTTTTACACAGAGATAGTGTGGCTTCATGAGGTCTCCCAGCTATTAGGGGCCAGAGTCAAGATCCAGAGTGAATTTAGTCTAATTGCCAACCCTACAGTATTTCCATACATGATGTTATTGTTAGTTGCCGTTGATTCAGCTCTGACTCATGATGACCTTATGTATAACAGAATGAACTGTTGCCTGGTCCTGTGCCATCTCATGATCGTTGGTATGTTTGAGCCCATTGTTGTGGCTATTGTGTCAGTCCATCTCATGGAGGAATTTCCTCATTTTCGCTGAACTTCTCGATTGGTCCTTCATGATGACGTTCCACAGTAACTGAGCCAAAGTCTCACTATCCTCGCTTCTAAGGATTATTCTGGTTGTATTCCTTCTAAGACTGATTTGTTCATTCTTTTGATTCAGTATTCTTCACCAACACCACAATGATGCCTTACGTGATATCATATATGATGTTGTTGTTAGGTGCCGTTGAATCGGTTCCAACAAGTAGCCACCCTATGTACAACAGAATGAAGCACTGCCTCGTCCTGTGCCTTTGATCTCCATCAGTTGTATATGATACCACCTTTGAACTTCCCCTCCTGCAGTCGAATAAGGCAGCCTGCACTCTTCTGCTCTTCCCTTACTCAAATTGGACTTTGCATTCAATACTGCATTTAATTACTTCTTGGATGTTGGGTTCCCATCCATTCTGCTTCTTAGTATCTAGCTGTTGCATAACCTATCAGCTGGTTCTAGAAGACCTCACTACAAACAATGGCCACTGCTTTTACTTGCTAAAGAGTCCTGGGCAAGCCAACTTGATACCTTAAAAAACTGTGATGATTCAATGTGGTGGCACACATGAAAATTCCTAATACCTGGCATCTATCTAGATGCCCAATGAAAGTTATTTTTTCCGTTTCCTTCTCCTCTGTTTTATCTTCTAACTCCCTTTACCTCAGTTTCCTCATTGGTAAAGTAGGGTGTTTAACCACCTTGGATATTAAGTGAGATTGTATATATGAAAGACAAGGCACAGTGTCTGGAATATAATTCATAAATTCTCAATCTTTGCCCCACTCTATTCTTATGTTATATTTCTCATTCAACAAATGAACTCTGCTGTTAACAACTCACATTCATGTCACATTTCCCCCCACCTTGCCCCTTTCTTTCTTGTTTTGCCAGATTGTAATTTAATGGTGGCTCCATAATGTGAGTTTGGGGAGAGAGCATTTAATCTAGACTGTGATGGCATTGTTTGAGGTTTGATGGCCCCTTTGTTTCTGCTCTTGATTGTACCAGCCAGCACTGGACTCCTGAAGTGCGTTCTGGACTGACCACCTCAGCTTCTGCCACAGAGGCGTCTGGGCGTCTGCTTTAGTGGGAAGACCTTGAAGGGAGGACCAGCGCTAGAGGATCACTTAAGTGGTTCAGCTGAGGAGAGGCTGAGAAACCCTTGAGAGCAGTGTATTGTCCAGGCCTGGTAGTTCAAAGCTGCCCCACAGGTTTCTTTTTTCTTTGCTTATTGAAACATATTTTTCAGAGCATCTCTCTATTCCTTTTATTTCTTTTGGATTTGGCTGGCTGAAAACTGCACATTTGTCAGTTTAAAAATTTAGATGGTTTCATTTTCTGGAGAACTCCCTTGTCACAGTTAATCCTGTCTGACTTATCTTGTTTAGTTACTAATTACTTTCTATTACTTAGGATAAAATCATTCAATTTGATTAGAGTAAAAGAGTATTTAGGGTACAACCAAAACCAAAACCCATTGCCGTCGAGTCGATCTAACTCATAGCGACCCTGTAGAACAGAGTAGAATTTCCTCATAGGGTTTCCAAGGCTGTAAATCTTTGCAGAAGCAGACTGCCACATCTTTCTTCTGCAGAGTGGCTGGTGGGTTCAAACTGTCTAACTTTCAGTTAGCAGCGAAGTGCTTAACCATTGTGTCACCATAAAAATTTATTAGTATTATTTATTACAGTAATATCATTGTCAGTAATGCCAAATTATATTACATAACAAGGAAAGGAGAGAAGGGAGAAAGGAAAAGCATGGTAATGAGTAAATACTGTAAGAAAAGTTGAATGAGAATTTCCCCAAACCTACTCTTCTTTTGGAGTCCTCTGTCTCAGTTAATGGCCTATCCGGGTAGAAAGTTGACCTGTTCTTATTTGGTTGGGCTTTTGTTGTGTTACTTCTTTATATATTCTTAGGTATTATAAGTTATTATAAAAAGCCCCCATTTCCTAATGTAAATATATAGAAAAACCTCATCAGTTTAGCCTAATTTTTCCTCCCTCCTCCCATTCATTTTGAGTTAATCAAAAGTTTGATTTCTAGAAAGAGCTACAGTCATTGCTTTCAAGAATATGTTGACAAATGGAACTAAACTAAAATGTATTGCATAATAAAAGTTCTTAGGAAATTGCCTCAAATATTTCTATAGGAATCATTTTTCTGCAAATAGGTGATTCTAAATGATTTTGAAAGTTTGTTCTCTAATTTGATACTTCCTCAGGTAGAATGTTTACATTGTTAGTTTGCTTAGCAAATCTTTTATTTAAAATTAGTGAAAAAGCAAATTTTTAATGTATTTGGTATCTCTATTAGTTAAATTATTTTGAATTAGTGCAAGGTAGAACTAATGAAGTTTTACTCCACAGTCTTGTATTCCATCTGTTATGATCTTTGTTTTTACATTTTATTATATGTGCATCTGTGTTTTTCCATTACTGCCAGCTATTGAGAAGCAACAATATTTTTGTGCCTGCTGTTAGACAGCCTTGAATCTGTGCCACCAAGACTGCAGTGCTCTGTCTGCTCTTCTTCAGTCCAGTCAGCAGCTCAGCCCTTTCCTTCCAGATGTAATTGCCAGGAAAGGAAAGCCGATCAAACTTCTGCCTGACTTGATATTAAAATATTAAAACAAATGCAGTCTCATCTTGCATCTCTCTTTCTCCATGTGCACAGTTGGGAAGAGCACACTTTAGGAAGAGTAAGATAAAAGGAAACTGGAAAAGGGTGATTGTCGAATAGCCAATTTTCCATAATCTATGAAGTTGGCAGCAATTTTACGAAAGCTGGTAACCTCTGAGTAGAGTTGATTCTCTTCCTCCCTTAAAATTCCCCTCTTCTCCTGTTTTGGCTCCACCCCTCCCAGCTCCACATACATAGTCCCTAGAAATGGCAAGTTTGAGGCTTGTAAGAGTTCAGATGAGGCTGGACATTTAGGTATTGGGGGCAGCGTGGGAATGGTGCCTGGCCCCACAGTGCTTTGTAAATGTGTTCAATATAAAATTTATAAAAGATACGTGGCATTCTGAAAACCCTCTGGTTCTTTAGCTTAAAGTCTTGCATTAATAGAAGAATATTCTGTAACTCATACCAGTAACATAAAAAGAAAACATTAAAACATTTAAGCAGTTTGTTCTCTTAATAAAAGTGTTCTCTATTACATTGCTTCCTGTGTTAATTTGCTTTTTCATTCATTTACTAAATAGTTGAACATCCATATATTCCAGGCCTAACAGTGCCTGACACATTGAATGAATGAATGAATGAATACATGAGGCTGGCCCTCCTGGGGAACATTAAGCTCTATCCCATTTGACTTTCAAACCGTCCATCCATACCCCCTCCCTCACTGTTCTCTGCTCTGCCTCCTCCCACCCCATATTTATGTCAAAGGGTGCCCAGGCCCCCACAGTCTTACTCATTTACAGTCTCTGTGTTGATTAGAGGGTTTGGGGCTTCATATTTTTATAGCAAATCAACAAAGAATAGGAAGCAAGTAGACACTGTGATAGCTCATTTACTACCTTTTGTTAGCTTTCATCACCTGAATTTGCAGGACTGGATTTCTCAAGGTACCAACTTTTATGAGGAGCAAAGTGGATTTGGACACAGTTATTCATCTACTAAAAAGCTATACCCTCATTCAAGAAAAGCACTGAGACAAATGCTGGAGAGGTTGTGGAGAGACTGGAACACTTATACACTGTTGGTGGGAATGTAAAATGGTACAACCACTTTGGAAATCGATTTGGTGCTTCCTTAAAAAGCCAGAAATAGAAGTACCATATGATCCAGCTATCCTGCTCCTTGGAATATATCCTAGAGAAACAAGAGCCGTCACACGAATAGATATACGCACACCCATGTTCATCGCAGCACTGTTCACAATAGCAAAAAGATGGAAGCAACCTAGGTGCCCATCAAAGGACGAATGGATAAACAAACTATGGTATATCCACAAAATGGAATATTATGCAATGATAAAGAACAATGATGAAGCGGTGAAACATCGTATAACATGGTGGAAGCTGGAACTTATTATGCTGAGTGAATTTAGTCAGTCACAGAAGGACAAATACTGTATAAGACCACTATTATAAGAACTCAAGAAAAGGTTTAAACACAGAAGAAAACATTCTTTGATGGTTATGGGGGTGGGGAGGGAGGGTGAGGGTTATTCACTAACTAGATAGTAGATAAGAATCATCCTAGGTGACGGGAAGGACAGCACACACTACAGGGGAAGCCAGCACAGCTGGACTAAACCAAAGCTAAGAAGTTTCCTCAATACAATCAAATACTTTGAGAGACAGAGTAGCAGGGATGGAGGGTCTGGGGACCATGCTTTCAGGGGACATCTAGGTCAATTGGCATAACAAAGCTTATTAAGAAAATGTTCTGCATCCTACTTTGGTGAGTGGTGTCTGGGGTCTTAAAAGCTTGCAAGCGGCCATCTAAGATGCATCAATTGGTCCCAACCACTTGGAGTAAAGGAGAACAAAGAACACCAAAGACACAAGAAAAGTATTAGCCCAAGAGACAGAATGGGCCACATAAACCAGAGACTTCCTCAGCCTGAGACCAGAAGAACTAGATGGTGCCTGGCTACCGCCAATGAAAGTCCTGACAGGGAACACAACAGAGGGTCACTGATGGAGCAGTAGAAGGATGGGATGCAGAACTCAAATTCTAGTAAAAAGACCAGACTTAATGATCTGACTGAGACTGGAGGTGGCCCGGAAGGCATGGCCCCTGGACTCTCTATCACCCCAGAACTAAAACAATTTCTGAGGCCGACTCTTCAGACAGGGATTGGACTGGGCTGTGGGACATAAAGTGATACTAGTGTAGAGTGTGCCTCTTAGTCAAGTATATACAAGAGACCAAAGGGGCAGCTTCCATCCAGAGGTGAGATGGGAAGTCAGAGAGAGTTAGGAGCTGGTTGAATGTTCATGGGGAATCAGGGGCGGAGGGGAGGAGTGTGCTGTCGCAGAATGGGGTGAGCAGTTGGGGTCTCATAACAATGTATGTAAAAAAAAATTTTTTTTTGGTATGGGAGACTAACTTGAAATGTAAACTTAATTTAATTACAACAATTAAAAAAAAAAAGAAAAGCACTGAGAGCTAAGTGAGGTTATTTGCAGAATCTGACCTATCTTAAGCCTTTGGTTTGATAGACTGTGCTGGTCTGGGCCCAACTATAGGAGTTTGGCCCAAAGTCTAACCTTTTTTATCTTCCTGAGTTCCTATATCGAAGCTCCATAGCTGAAGTAATTCAGGGAACAGAATCCTCTATTTTAGCTGATGAAACAACATTGTGTCACACCACTCCTCTTTTCAATCTTTAACTTAAAAATCTGGCAGAATCGGTTACATAATCTCTTACTTCAGCCACTGAAAGGGTCAACCTCTGCCTTAAAGCTGATGACGTAGATTTGTGTCTTAGACCTGGTGCTGTCTTGGTAGGTGTCAGAAAAGCAGCTTAACATCAATTACTCCCTAGCCAAAATCCTTATATTTGGGTGGCACCATATAGGGTCACTATGAGTCAGAATTGCCTTGACGGCAACAGGTTTGTTGTGGTTTTTTTTTTTTTTTTGGTATGCTTTAATATCCTTCCTAACAGGTCATTACAAACTTTGAAGCAACTACTTGCCTACTTAAAGAAGCAAATAATATCCTCTGACAAATGAGTTATGAGGGAGATTGGTTTAGTTTTTCCCTTGTGTGCTATTTTTCCACTTTAGCTAGGGAATGTGAAACGCATAGGAGTCAAGAGGGAGGAAATAAAATTTACTTTGGACCAGTAAAGACTTTTACAATTTATTATTATTTATAATGCTGGTTATAATATGTAGCTAGGAAAGGAGAGAAGGAAGAAAGGAAAAGCATAGTGATTAGTAAATAGTAAATTAGTAAATAGAAAGTAGTATAAGAATTTTACTAAACCTCCCCTTCATTTTCAGTTCTCTGTCTCAATTAGTGGCATAACCAGTCCTCCCAGTCACTGGCTAGAAACCTCATTATTCTTAAATACTCTCCCCCACCCTCAACTAGTCACCAGATGGAGTCTTTCTTCTGGTTTCTCCTGTATCTATATCTTCTATCTTTTCAATGATCTAATTCAGACCTCATCATCTTTTCACTAGACAACGTTTCCATTCATTTCATTCATTCAACAACCATTAGCTGAGTATCTACAATTGTGCTAGGCCACAGGGACCCAGGGGCGAGCATGACAAACCTGGTTTCTGCTGTCATGGAACCCTCAGACTAGCAGAGAAGAGAAACATTAAACAAAAAATTACAAATGCGATGAGTAGTACAAAAGGGAGGGGTAGCGTCCTATGAAGGCAGGTACAAAGGGAAAAAAACAGCCCAAGGGGCCCAGAGACAGCACCCCAGAAGCTGTTCTGGTTGAAGCCTAAATGGAGGGATGAGGAAGAGTGTTTTGGTCAGAAAGAATCTGATAGGCTGACTCTGGCTATAGCTTCTCCTTTCTGTTGCTGGAGGCATCTTTCTAAAGCAGTCTGGACCATGCTGCCCCACACCTTCAATCCCATCCTCTTTGTTGTCCATAGAACATGTTCCATACCTGCTAGGATGTTACTCAGTCAGTTTTGATCCTACTTTAAACCACCTTTCTACTTTTCCTCCTAGTCCATTCTAATGTACAGTGTAATGCTCCCATCACACGTCCTGTTATATTAAAGCACTGTGCATTTTATATCCACATGTCCTTGTTTGTGCTGTGCCTTTGGTTTGGGTTTTGCTTTCTCCATCTTGAAAATTCACTCTTGTTCTTCAGGACTCAGCTTACAGGTCATTTTTCTTGATTCCCATTAATAGTAGTAATTTCCCCCCATGACTGTTCTGAACTGTGTCATTCATATAGTAATTTAAGTACCCAGACCATCCTGCGTTATGTTATACTGGTTGTTTACTTGTGTGTCTTTATAGTAAAAGACCCTTGAGGATAGAAAACATCACCTCGCCTCTCCCAGAACCCAGTGCCTTGTCCATGGCAGGTTTTCAGCCAATGTTTTTTAAATTGAAGGAGCACTCACTTAATTGCAATCTGCTAACCCAATCAATGATTTTAAAGAAGTCTTTTTATTAAGAAATCATCTCTGCAAAATTACAACTCTGTGGGTGTGATAGTGCTGTAAATGTTTTTTGCATGTAATTAAAAATTAATAGACTATAATGGCTAATACCTAGTCCATGTAATTTAATATGAGTTAAGAGTTACATGGAAATGGTTTCTAGACTTGTGCTGAGTCAACAAGGCTAAACCTTGCAGAGTATTGCAGATATAATTAGGAAGATGAAATGGAAAAGTGAGCCCACACAAGTTTAATTCTGTAGGCAAGAATGGCATTAAGGCAAAGAATCCATTTTTACTGAGCCAAAGTCTAAATTGCAGTTGTAATAAATAATGAGCTATAAGAGAGAATGAAGAATGATGTGGTGTTTTAGTCTTGAGACCTAGTCTGAAGGTATATGTTTCTCATATTACTCATTAAAGAAAGGAAGAGGCAGTTATTTAATACATTATAATACTAATTGTTTAGTGCTCTACAGTTTATGAAGTGCTTTCACATACATAATCTCATTTGAAAACAATTCTTGGAAGTAGGTGAGGCAGGTATTATTTCCATTTAACAGAGGAAGAGGCTAAGGGTTCACAAAGGTTCATTCATTTTTTCAATAAAAAAATATTCATGGGATGCCCACTGTGCCAGACACATAAAGTGAAGGACTTGCGAGGCACGTTAGTGGGGTTTGAACCCAGTCTTCTGAGACCTCCTCCCATGCTCTTCCCATCATCCCAGTGGAAATGAAGTGCCTGGCGTGGTCAAGAACAACTCAATTCTGTACTTTTGAACTGCTAGAGATGACAAACCTGGGATACATTTCACACCTTGCCTCTCTGCTTAGATTGAAAGTTGAGTGTCAAATAAAGAGGCCAACTTTTGTGCCTCCTAGTATTCTTTGAAGTTCCTTGCACTGGTTGAATTTTTAGCATGATCCTATGGAATATTTTTGAGTTTAATTTTTTTTTATGTTCTGTACATTCAGGCCCAGCAACCTCTTAGAGCTACTTGAGAGCTTAGTTGCTGTTTCTTGGCCTGTTTACTGGACAATTGCTTTTTTAATGAGTGGACTACCTATAAAACACCACTGGATTAACCGCCGGGAATTGTATGCCGGGTAGTTTAGTTTAATGCTATGATATGTTACATTTCCCTGTGTAACACCCACCAGGATGTCTTTTTAGAGCCAAATAAACATTCAGACACAGGCTTTCACAGGATGCCTTGGCATCAGTTCGCTGAGAAGAGTATAGGGCAGGGTCCACAGCTTGCTAGCAGGGAAGTGTCATGCGTTCCTCTCAGAGTGCATACATTTGTCCACCTCCCTACCCAGGAGCTGTTCTTTCCAGCCCCCAGGTGACTAGCTCAGGTGCAAAGACCACATTGGCAGGCATGGGAGCTGCCCTGGCTCAAAAGCCTCATTCCCTATAGGAGCCATTGATGCCATTGACATAGCTTCCAGTGTCCCCATGAGGGACATGCCAGTACAAGAGTCACTACTATCATTCATGCTATACTTTCTATCAGGCATTTACAGTTCTCCCAGCTTATTTTTACCATCACCAATGCTGCTTAGTAACATAGTTACATAGTCCGTCTTTCTGGATATGGATAATATAAGTTTACTTGGCTCTACAAAGACATACTGGAGGGGTTTGCGCAGGGAAATGTAACAGACATTAAGCTAAACTAGCCATCTGACAACTCCTAGCTATTAATCTGGTGGTGTTTTATAAGTAGTCCACTCATATTATCAAGACATGGGTAACAACATCTACCTTCTCTTTGTGTTTCAGAAATATCATGAGGGCAAGGGCATTTAAAAGGTCTTTGGAATTTTTGGAGGGAAAGCTGCTTCATTTAGAATAATGTTCTAATTTTACCATCCAGTTATTGCTTAAGTTATAATTAAGGTGTACTGCCCATATTTCCAATGTCATCAAGTGAACCCTGTTTTCTTAAGAATATTTGAGTTGGGCAGGAATGATTCGGGCAACAACAGAGGTGTGGTGTAATGACACATGAATGATTTGGTTAAGTGGTGTGTCCAAGATGCACAGCAGGTAAGTGGTAGAGTTAGGACTTGAACTTACGTCTCCTAGCCTCAGGGCCAGGACCTTATTCATCCTGTAAGGAATTTGTAATCTTGAGTCATAGTCTGCCAGCCAAAGTACAAGGATGGACTTCTGTTTCATTAACTACATGAACTTTTGTGTCTGTGATTTCATGTGCATTTTTTTCCCTAGGAAAAGTTGCTATAGCATTAACCAGGTTCTCTAAGGGACCAAGGCTTTAGAAAGGTTAAGCAGTGTCTAAAGATCCCACCATTATGCTTCACTTCTATTCAAGGCAGACAGTATTGATGATCACGGGGTGGCTCTTGATGCACTACTACTCCCTGGAGAAAATACTCTCTTCCCGGTTTAAATGTCTGGCCATTTTGATGTCCCTGAAATGTAGTATCAGGTTCCATTTCTCATGTGACTGTTTTACTCAAACAATTGGCTTCTCTGATGCTGATTATAAAATGTTTCTAATTGTGTCCTTTTTTTTCTTTTTTATCTATGATATAGCACAGATGAGGGGAACATACAGTTTAATAAATCATAAAAGGCTATATGTCTTGGGGGACTTTTATAATTAGAAATAATAGTTCCTTTGTTTGGAAAGCTGACCCTTTATTATTCTTCCTAAAATGGGCAGTACACTATCTAAGAACACCCTGCCTCTGACTTCAGCCTCTTTGGGTTCCCCTTCATTAGCAGTCATCCTGTCCTTCTGAGTAGAGTTATCCACCAACAGTGAACTCACCCTGTCTTGCCCTTTCTGGACAGCTAGAGTTTGAAGACTATCCTAAAATTCCATAGCACACCGTAATATACTTAGAGTTTCGTCAGTAGAACTATGCATGTCAGACAATGTCAATGAACTGATTACTCAAGACAGGTTGAAAACATGATGTAGGTGGCCAACTGTGGAAGAGTGGCTGGTTCAGAGGAAGGCTGAGGATGATTTGAAGCAGAAGTAATGAGATGATCAAGGAGTTTAGCATTTCTAATCCAGATTATAATACAGGGCATTGATGGCAGCCCTGGATATAGCAAGGTAAAATGGCCTCTGGGTATAAGAATTCACCCAGCTACTTTGGGATCCTCAGGATTGGAGTTAACACAGCTTGGTTCACATCTCCAGGGCTCTTATCTCTGCTTTTCTGTAATATGATGAGTGACTATTTCAGTGTATGCAAATATGAATAAAGCATAATATTATAAAAAGAGGGGGAAATAGAAAAGAATAAAAATCTGAGTTTGCATTTATGAGAAGCCAAACGTTTACGGAACTTGGGTGGAGCGATTGGAAAAAGTAAGTGACTGTAAAAGTCAAGCTAGTAAATCTAAGTGATCCCTGGTGCCTAGTAGGTTCTCAGTTTTGAGTTCCCTTCCCTTCCCTTCCGTCTTTCCACCTACAAGACAGCAGACTGATTTGTTAATTAACACAAACCTGACAGGGTACTTCACAATCAAATGGTTATTGTTCTCATTAGAGCGGTCTATGTAGAAGTATAGAGTTTTGTTAACCATGGAACCTGATTTAGAATTTTTCTTTCTTTTCCTTAAGAATTGCGGTGAAACATATAAATACAACATTTGCCATTTCAACCATTTTTACACTTAAAATTCAGTGATATTAATTATGTTCACATGTTGTACAACCATCAGCAGTATCTGTTTCCAAATTTTCTCATCCCCTTAACAGAAACTCAGTATCCCTTAAGCATTTCCCCCTCCTTCTTGCTCCTAGTAACCACTAATAAACTTTAATCTCTATACATTTTCCTATTCTGGATATTTCATTTAAGTAGGATCATATAATATTTGTCCTTTTATGTCTGACCTATTTCACTCAGCATGTTTTCAAGGTTCATCCATGTTGTAGCATGTGTCAGGACTTCATTACTCTTTATGGCTGCATAATCCATTGTATGTATGTACCACATCTTTTAAATCCATTTGTCTGTTGATGGACACTTAGGTTGTTTCCACCTTTTGGCTATTGTGATTAATGCTGTAATGAACATTGGTGTACAAGTATCTGTTTACGTTCCTGCTTTCAGTTGTTTAGGGCATATGCTGTCTTTGTCATCTAGTGCTGCTATAACAGAAATACCACAAGTGGATGACTTTAACAAAGAGAAGTTTATTTCCTCGTAGTAAAGTAGGCTGAAAGTCCAGATTCAGGGCTTCAGCTCCAGGGGAAGGCTTTCTCTGTCGGCTGTGGAGAAAGGTCCTTGTCATCAGTCTTCCCTTGGTCTGGGAGCAGCATCTCAGTGCAGGAACCTCAGGTCTCCTCCCAGGAACTTCTTTCTTGGTGGTATGAGGTCCCCAACTCTCTGCTTGCTTCCCTTTCTTTTATCTCTTGTGAGATAAAAGGTGGTGCAGGCCACACTCCAGGGAAACTCCCTTTACATTGAATCAGGGATTTAACCTTACTAAGGGTGTTACAATCCCACCCTGATCCTCTTTAACATAAAATTACAATCACAAAATGGAGGACAACCACACAATACTGGGAATCATGGCCCAGCTGAATTGATACACACATTTTTTGAGGGACATAATTTAATCCATGACATATTCCTAGGAGTGGAATTGCTGGGTTAAATAACAATTCTGTGTTTAACTTTTTTAGGAACTGCCAAACTATTTTCCATAGTGGCTACACCATTTTACAAGCCCACCAGCAATGGATGACAATTTAGAACTTTTCTTTTGGAGTTATCGTTTAAATTATCCATCGCTGTGTAACCATTCCAAAACATAATGGTTTAAAAAAAAACAGTGATTTATTGTTTCTCCTGACTGTGGGTTGGCTGAGGCTCAGTGGGGTGGTTTGTGTAGATCTCACTTGGGGTCTTGTGCAGAGGCGTTCAGCTGGCAGCTCAGCTAGACTCGAATGTCTATGATAACTTTACTCCCTCCAGAGCTCTCTGCTCGTAGCCTCTCAGCATTTGGTGGCTTAGCCCGAGTTTCTTACGTAGCAGCTAAATCCCAGGCTGTCAGCCCAACACTATCACAGTGTCAGTTCTGCTTCCTTCTGTTTGTGAGAGCCGGTCGCAAGGATAGCCCACTTTCAAGCAGAGGGAAAACAGCCTCCACCTGTTGGAGGGAAGAGAGATAAAATATTAATTAAACCATCACGGTTATCAATTTTCAGAGCATGTGCTAATACATGTTTACAATTTATAGAGTATGTTTGCATAATTATCTAGCATGATCTCCAGAGCAGTTATGAACCTTACACATAAGAAAAGCACATCTCAAAGTAGGTAAGTGACTTGCCCAATGTCTTATTACTATAAGAGGTGGAACCAGAACTTCTGAAGCCTGTGCTGCTTCTGCTACAGAAGCTGCTCTTGGGTAAAGCTTCATCCATTGGGAGTGGATATGATTTTTGGAAACAGCTGAATGCCATTCTGCATCAGGTTTGGTTTTAAAAAAGAAAAGGTTGGCTGGGTTTTTGGTAAAAAATGCTGTGAGACCATGTCACTTATTTTCTTGCATGGCTCCTAAGTGACTCCTGAGGAAAAGTGGTGTACCTGGAATGTGAGTGTGGCCTCCCAGGGAAGTGCTTCAAAGGTGTCATAAGCTCCTTTGCCAGTGCCGTTTGTCACACCTCCTGTGCAGGATGTGCCTGGAGATCTGCAAAGGTAGCTTTCTTCTGGGCTGGTTAGGAGCCACTCGTCCTTGGATGAGCAACCTGGGCTGGTTGTTCTCTGAACGTAATTTCCAGATCTGCGTCTGCAACCTCTGCAGCCACTGTATTGGTTTGCAGTCATTTTGCTGTCTTTTCCAACCCTATTTCAGAAAACTGCTGGGAAAGAGGGAAAATTAAAATATTTTATTTTTAAAAAACTTTTTCTCCCTAAACAAGTCTGTCCAGTTTTTCCTTCATTCCCTCTTTCTTAATGGTGCCTGGTACTCCTAAACTGCCCTCTGTCATCTCCACGACAGAAACAAATCCTTTCCTTATATGCGATCTGTTTATTACTAATTTCCATTTCTTCCACAGTGCTGCAGTGCTGTTTTCCCCATGTCAAACTCATTATTTTCTATCTTTTTATTTCATGCAAATAGTTTAACCCTACTTCTTGTGACAATGATTCTTTCCTGTGGCTGATTTCAGCCACTCACTTTCTTAAGATCAGTTATTTTAAAACATTTTCTTGGAGTCCCATCCCACAATGTTCTGTACATTTTTCAGAGCATAGTAGTTATTATATGATTAGATACTTTGTCATTTTGTTATTTACTGTGGGGAAATTTTGTATTGTGGTAAGTATATATATAACAAAACATTTGCTATTTCAACATTTTTTACATGTATATTTAGTGACATTAATTATGTTCATCATATTCTACAACCATCACCACTATGTGGAGAATTAAAACATTTCATTGTGGTAAAATATATACAATAGAAAATTTGCCATCTTACCCATTTTAAAATGTACAATTCAGTGACATTAATTACACTCACCATACTGGGTAACCATCACCACTATCCATTTCCAAAAATTTTTCATCATCCCAAACAGAAACTCAGTACCCCTTAAGCTTTAACTCCCATTTCTCCCTCCTCCAGTCCCTGGTAGCTGCTGATAAGTTTTTGTCTCTATGCATTTGCCTATTTTAGATAGTTCATGTAAGTAGGATCATACAATAATTTGTCTGATTTATTTCACTCAGCATAATGTTTTCAAGGTTCGTCAGTGTTATAGCATTGTATCAGAATTTTCATTTCTCTTTATGGCTGAGTAATATCATATAGTGTGTATGTACCACATTTTGTTTATCCATTCATCTGTTGATGGACATTTAGGTTGTTCCCACCTTTTGTGAAAAGAGCTGTAATGGACATTGGTATACAAGTATCTGTTTGTGTCCCTGCTTTCAATTCTTCTAGGTACATGCCTAGGATTGGGATTGCTGGGTTATATGGTGATTTTGTGTTCAACTTTTTAAGGAACTGCAAACTGTTTTCCACAGTGGCTATATCATTTTACATTCCCACTAGCAGAGAATTTTTTTTTTTGTAAGTGTGCTGACAATCATTCATTTACTCAGCAAAGACATATCAAGTTCCTACTTTGTGTCAGTGATTTTCCCAGACATTAAGATTATAGTGGTGGACAAGATAGACACAGTCCCACGGAACCCCGTCTGGAAGTATTCTGTATTCTGAAATGGATACGAAGCCATTACCTGAAGTCTTGTTGTTTCTCAGAGTTTTCTGACAATAGTGAGCACATGGTCGACATCTGCTGTTCATTTTGCTTTAAGCTAGTGTTATGAACTGAATATGTCCCCCCCAAATATGTGTTGTCAATTCTAATTCCTGTGGATGTAATCCCATTTGGGAATAGTGTTTTCTTTGTTATGTTAGTGAGGCCATGTCAGTATAGGGTGTGTTTTAAACCAATCAGTTCTGATATATAAAAGAGCAGATTAGGCACAGAAGAAAGCAAGCAAGAATGGGGGAAAGACAGATGCCACCTGGAGATCTCCAAGGAACATGAAGAAGAACGTTATATGAGACAAAGATTTTCCCCTAGAGCAGAAAGGGAGACTTTTCCTAGAGCCAGTGCCCTGAATTTGAACTTATAGCCTCCTAAACTGTGAGAAAATAAATTTCTGTTAATTAAAGCCACCCACTTGTGGTATTTCTGTTACAGCAGCACTAAGAAACTAAGACAGCAGGTATTAGGAGCCACGTTCAGAAGTGACACAACTGTAGACAATTCAAATGCAACAAATTCCTGGGAATGCCAGGGGTAGAGAAATATTTGAAGGGCTAGCAGGCTTAAGACTCCAAGGTTAAGTTAAATGAAAGTGTTTTAAGTGAACACACAGTAAACACTTTATCCTGGCCTTCACTTCAGTCTAGGCGTTCTCTTTTATAACTGTATGACAGATTGATGACATGGTGACAGCAGGGGGTTGGACAGAGAGAGAACAGTCAGCACAGATAAGTTAACGAAAGTCTTTCTCTGTCCTTGGAGTGAGCCACCTCTGTGGAAGCTAGTGGTCAGTCTACTTGTTACCCTTTCTTTCCGGAAGCTTTCACTGGTCATTCCAGCAGAAAATACTCTCTGTCTTCTCGAACTCCAGAGTGCTTTGCATTACGCATAAGGCATTTATCTCTAACTGCCTATTCTGCTGTTAGTGTTGTACATTCATATCTCCTTCGTTTGATTTTAAGTTCCTTGGGGACAAGAATTCTTCCTTCAGCATGTCTCTCCCCTCAATGCTCGTAACTGTCCAACTGGCACCTAAGTTTCATTTGATCTAGGATCTCACTAGCCCTTGGGAAATGGAGTATCAAATTGTTATACACCAAAATTGTCCATAAATAAGGTCCTTTTGGTAACTCTATAGTAACCATCTGCTCTTGGATGGGGTTCAAACTCTTAAACCTCATTCAATTCTGTATGAGTATGGAATGTGATTATAACTTGTTAATAAGGAAGATGACTATTGCTACTGTCTTTAGCAATTTTCAGGTCACTATGAGTCGGAATTAACTCAACAGCAACTGGTTTTAACTGGCTTTTAGAGAGGCTAATTACCTCAATTTTGTAAGTGAAGAGAACATAGTTATAGAAACTTTTTAACTTTCCTGAAGCCACATGTTTTTTACGGGCATGTGAACTGGAAAAGTGAGCAATGGCTTGGATCCATTTAGACAGCTCATCTAGGTAGTTCAGGTTGTAAACCTTTCCTTCCTCTCAAGTTTTAAACAGCATTCATAGCTAAATTTGTAAGTCTTCAGAAGGCTTGCCTTTCAAATCCATGACTAAGTCTCCGGGCTCAACGATGTCTCTCAGTACCATAGATGATATCAAAGTGAAAATACGGCCCTAGGATTGGCACAGGTGATATCTAGGGGGCTGTTCAGCTTGAAGATTCTGTTTACCAGTTCTGTCTCATTTAAGATCACATACTTGCTGATTATATTGGTAAGCCTAAAACCAAAAAGAAACCAAACCCGTTGCCGCTGAGTCGATTCTGACTCATAGTGACCCTATATTTCATTATTTAAATTTGTAAAATACAGTTCATTACTTAAATTTGTAAAGTAACTGTGTTGCAACTAAGAGAATTAGCCAATTATGACAGTTAAAAACAGTCAATAAAGTTTTAAATACTATTTTTTATTTCAGTACATGCACACAGTTTTAAAGATCAAATACAACCAAAAGGCATGCAAGGAAACATTTCAGTCTACTGTCCAGCCCCCCTACTTACCCTGGTACTTTGCCCCAGATACAACTAACTCTTTCCATCTTTTTTAGCTCTCCTGATATTTACCTCTATATTTCTAAATAATGTGCTTATTATGCTATTTATTGATTTATTGATTTTAGACCTATTGACTTTTATTATTTATTTGCTCACCTAACCCACACTGCTCCTACCAGTCATATGCCTTCACTCCATCCTCATAATATTAAATACCTCATATTTTAGTTAAATAAATATTAGTTATTTACATTATTTTAACTGTGTACAGAATCATTTCTGGACCAAGTTGTATTCTACATTTATATTTTCTTTCTCTCACAATGTTTTTGTCCCCATTGAGTTAACAATTACCTTGTTTTCCATTTGCTTAGTTTTCTATGTGTCTGTTGTTAAATTTTTTCCTACTCTTCCAACAAATCTGTCACACACATAGAATACTTTTTTTGAGCTCCTAGACCTAGTTCCAAGCACTCTGGCTGTTTCCTTTTTTTTTTTTGGCATCACCCATTGTTCTGCTGCTCCAGTCTGGACTGGTGTCTGTGAGCCTGCCTGGGCTAGAGCCGCTTTCTGGATTCTGTATATTCCTCTCTCTTGGTTTATACCCTCATTTTGTTGAAGCTCATCTTCCAGGAGCTCCCTAAGCAGGGGGGTGTGAGAGATAAACTTTTTTGTTTATCCTATGTAAAAATATGTCTCCATAGTACACTCAAACCTGTTCTGTCTTTCTCTTCTCCACTGTCCTCTTTTTTCTTCTCTCACTTTCTTTGTTCTTATGAGTTTATACCATTTTTCTTCACTGTCATTTTATTGACATTAAATGTGAAGATGAACACATTGTGTGTTTAATATGTGTGGGTGTGTTTAATGAAATTATTTCAAGTCAACAATTTTTATTGAGGACTTATACAAGATACTGCAGGGCCTACAAAGTAAGACAATCTCTGCTAGGCAGACTTTGTAAGGTAGGTATTACTGCTTACCTTTTAGAGATGATGAAACTGAGATTCATAGAAGTTAACTAACTTTCCCAAGGTCACACAGTTAATAATTGGAAGAACTGAGATTTGAAACCAAATCTATCTGAATTAAAACCCTTTCTACCCTACCACACAGATGACTAAAACCCAAGAGACAGGTGCCATATATTGCTACACGTAGATTATAAGTAGAAGATACTATACCTGGCTGAAGTAATTGGATGGACTTCATAAAAGAGGCAAAGTTAGTGGGAAGTATATTTCCAGGTAGAAAGAGTCACATTAGCAGTCAAAAAGGTGCCAACAATATTGAAAAATAGCAAATGCTGCAGAGCAGCACGTCAGTGCCAGGTGAGGAACAAAGCAGGTAGGAGCCACCACTTCTTACCTGTCTGTCCTTAGCAAGAACTGGCTTTATCTGTGAAATGGGGATAATCATAGTTTCTTCATAGTGTTGTTTTGAGGACTAAGTAATATATGCAAAAAGTACATTTTGTTAACTTTGAAGCACTTAACAAAGATATTATTCTTATTAGCCTAGAAGGATCAATTGTGATTGTAGAGGACCTGAAATGCCAGTCCAAGGAATTAGTCTTTTTTTCCTAGGCAAAGGAGAAACAGAAAATAATTCTGATCAGGAAGTGAGTGTCAATCAAACGGACAAAGCAAACATCTGCTACCTAGATTTTTAACTTCCCAGCTGTGGTTCTGTGCAGTGCTGGGGCAGCAGAGCTAGGAACTGCAGTGGCCTTGTGCACTTGCCCTGGAACAGTGCTTGTTCTCAGAAGGCAGCCCAGTGGAAAATTTTAAGCTGCAGTTAGGAACTGTATGGTCTTGGAAACTGAAGATGTTCCTTTGAAAGAAAAAGCACAGTGCTTTTTAAACTCAAATGACAGCTTTGACCATTATCTGCTTTTTTCTCTTAAGAGCACTAGAGTTTTCTTGGGATGTATCAGGGCCAGTATCAGAACAATGCCCACTTCTGTGTTGTTTTTAACTGGAATTACAAATTACCAATCAACAGATGTAGGCCGTTTGAGGCTACATGCTGGATTTCTGCAAAACTGTAGAGACTTGTTTTGTTTTTGCCCCTTTCTTTTCCCAGTGAAGGTACTTTTTATGTTCATGTTTAGGGGTGACTGAAGCTTGTTTGAGAACTTGCCTGCATTATCAGAGGAGGACTGACAGTTTCTGTTGCCAGTAGTTATTTGTATTCTAAAAAATCAAACATGCAAACACTATGCTTACTCCAAAATCAAAACAAAACACAAGAGCAGACCAAAAACTTTCCTATGATTGCTCCTAAGAAGCAAGATGCTTTTGATCATCACCAAGTTCTATTTAAAATTTGAAGTTTCAACAATATAGTGAATATAGCATTTATCTGATTATTTTTGTTGTTGTTGATAATGATTCTGTTCTTGAAAGGAAGAAAATTGCATTAAATTAAAATTAGCTTTTTGGATCCCCATTTATCCTGGTTTAATTTCCAGGAGTCTGATGGGTGTATGTTCGATCTGCTGTTTCCTGTGGTACTGCGGAGGCATTCACTGCAGGTAGTTCAGCTGCTCATCTGGTCTTTGCTTTTTAGAATACCTTGCTCTTGACTTCATTGTTGTGCTTTAAAACCAAACCAAACCTGTTGCAGTAGAGTTGATTCCAACTCATAGCAACCCTATAGGACAGAGTAGAACTGCCCCATAGGGTTTCCAAGGAGTGGCTGGTGGATTCAAGCTACTGACCTTTTGGTTAGTAGCCCTAGCCCTTAACCACTGTGCCATCAGGACTCCATTGTTGTGCTTATTGATGATTTATCATGGTCTGCTTTCCACTAGGGGTGTCCCTGGACGGCTCAAACAGTTAAGCATTTAGCTACTAACTAAAAGGTTGGCAGTTCCAACCCACCCAGAAGTGCCTCAGAAGACAGGCCAGACAATCTGCATAAAAAATCAGGCATTGAAAATCCTATGGAGGTCAGTTATACCCTAACACTTATGGGGTTGCCATGAGTTGGAGTCGACTCAACAGCAACTGGTTTTGGTTTGCTTACTACTTAGTGGTGGGCCGTTTGAGGGCTGGGTGATGTTGTGTCCAGCCTTGTGTCCCCAGCGTTGAGCAAGGGTCTGACTCCCTATCGGATCATCGATGTCTATTAAAAGTGAGAGGTGTGTTGGTAATGCAAAGGCCCCTCCTCTGGTAGCCCTGGAAGGATGGCCTGGGATCCACAGCTGGGAAGATGGAAGTCGGCCTGCAGTGGGCATAGGGAGCTTTAGGTCCCATCCTCTACCCTGGAGACTCCTTCTGCTGCACAACCGGTGGGGTCACGCAGCTGATTTTTATTCTATTTACAAAAAACAAACAAACAAAAAACATTGGCTCCAGTTGATTCCAACTCATACTGATCCTACAGGACAGAGTAGAACTGCCCCACAGGGTTTCCAAGGACTAGCTGGTGGATTGGAACTGCCGACCTTTTGGTTAGCAGCCATAGCTCTTAACCACTGCACCACCAGGGCTCCTTATTCTAGTTAGGTGTGTGCTATTGCACTTGCCTCTCTCCCTCAATACGCTGTGATCTCCTGGAGGACAAGGTCCATGTCTTGCTAATCTTTGTACCTCTACATTAGCATGGTGCGCTGTGTGTGATCGGGACTGGTGATTGAGTTCACGGTCGGAGGGAAGGAAGGAAGGAGGCCAGGAAGGGAGAAGAGTCTAAGGGCTTGAAAAATCCACTCCGTTTCAGAGGCTGGCTCTGGAGCTTTCTGGATCTTCAGCATTTGGGGCTAGAATCTGAACTCTCATTGTCCCTTAGTGATTCTTACCCAGGCTCCCACCAGTGTTCAGCAGCACAGGGCTCTCTGTTCCGAGCGATTCTTGGAAATGAGCTACAGAAGGAAAACTGGCTCTATGATCATGTCCATGCATTTGAAACCCAGTGTAGGTCTCAGTGGGGATTCCAGAGTGGAAGATGGCAAAATGCTTTTATTCGACTTTGTTGAAAAATAGGCTGTTTCTTTTTCCAACTCTTATATTCCTAAGGCTAAAAAATAGTATAAAATAACTTAAAAAAGTCTACTTTACCGGAAGAGGGTCATGAAGAGTGCAGGATAGCAGAGGAGCCTTATGCTCATGTGATTTACTCATGAAAAGCACTGCAAGAGCCCTTTCAAAAGAAGTTTTTATTTAGAAAGCAAGAAATTGTTAAAAACTGACAGCTCTAATGAAAAATCAGTTTAACATTTTCTGTTAAAATTTCATAACTGAATGCAATTTTCCTTATAATCTCCCCCTTACTTCCCATCCACAACATTCAAGAACAGTAGGGAAAATATAAATACATATATATGTGTATATGTGTGTAATATTTTTTAAATTGCCAAGTTAGAATAAGAATTTTTCCTATGAAATACAGATGTATAACAATATACCCAAGATATGCTTAATTCACTTTTGTTACCAGATTATTTCTTCTAAATATTTCCAAAATGAAAACCTAAGGGAAATGGGTAAGCTCTTGCATAGTCTTGAAAACATGCTGGAGATTTAGTGTACCAAAAATCACACCCGTTGTTATTGAATCGATTCCGACTTATGGAGACCCGATGTGCAAATTGTTTGCTCCACTCAGGGACCTGGGGGATTTGGTATACTGGGAGATAAAACTTTAGCTCTTTGTATTGTCTGTAAAACAGCATATGTAGTATTTACTCCATTTTTATAAGGCAGACAGATAAGCCCCAAAAGGCCTTAACATTTAGGAAAACGTTAATGCGGTGTCTATTAATTTACTTCTTAAGCTCTGTGATTCTTTATATCCAAGTGCAATACTCTATTTGCTGAACAATGGGTCACTTGTTAGATCTGTTGAGGCTCCTCCAGGGCACACAGTGTGTAGACAAAACAGTTGGAAGTCTTAGCAAGGCTGGTTTAGCCATCTCCAGATGTCTAAACTAAGAATATTAGTGTATTATTAAGCAGTAGATAACACCTCCAAACCTCTCTGCTTTATTATTAGTCTTCACTTTATGGAAGGGGTAATGACAAAATAATAACAGCTACCATTTATTGAATGCTTACTGTGTATGGGCTAAACCCTAGTTAATCGTTATCTTATTTAATCCTCATAACAATCCTATGAAGTATGTTCTATCATTATCCCCATTTTACAGACAAACAAAATGAGGATTAGAGAGGTTAAGTAACTTGCCCAAGGTCCTGCAACCAGAAAGTTTGGGAGCTATCATTTAAACCCGGTTCTAACTAAGTCTACATTCTTAACAGATCACTATATGAACAGTCTTCCTAGTAAGATGCACATCTATGGATTTCCTACTTGTCGCACTTAACTTGGTAATTCCCCTCATATATAGCTTGATGAAAAAGAAATCCTCTTGTATATAAAAACTACGTCTATTTCTTTAGGAGAGTGTGTGATTCCATTTAGTTATTGACAAATATAGTCCTGTCTTAGTATTTAACATGGATCTTTTTTCTGTTTTATACTCTTCTAAACTTTTTGAGTGACTGTTTTGTTCAGAAAAGCTTTGAATCAGCAACATTTCCAGTGAATTGCAGTAACTGGGAAAAACCTATTGTTTAGGTGGCACCTGGAAAATTACAGACCCCAGTCCCTCACCTGAGCTTGTGGGTCTGCATTAATACTGACAAGGAAACTGACTTTTATGAGCTGCTGCAGGAAACAGTTGTATTTTCTCAGAGAGCAAAAAATACTTTTCTAGATTTGCGCTAATATGGTAACCACTAGCCATGTGTGTCTTTTTAAATTTACATTTTAATGAATTTAAATTAAATAGATCTAAGAAGTCAGTTCCTCATATGCACTGGCCACATTTCTAGTGCTCAATAGCCACATGTGTCCTGTGGCTACGGTATTGGACAGCTCAGATATGGAACATTTCCATCATCCAGTAAGTTCTATTGGATAACACCGCCTAGATATTTAGATGATCAAGTGCCTAGTTCCACAGTTAAAAAAGACAACTACTTTAAAAAGTAAAGGTGGTCTTGAGAATCTAGAACCCAAAGCAGCATTGTGCTTTGTTATTGTTGTTAGGTGCCGCGGAGACAGTTCCAACTCATAAGGACTCTGTGTACAACAGAACAAAACACTGCCCAGTCCTGGGTCATCCTCACAATTGTTGTTTTGCTTCAGCCCATTGTTGCAGCCACTGTGTCAATCCATCTTGCTGAGGATCTTTCTCTATCAGACAGTGTTCTGCCACGTTGTGCTTTAGTGAGTGTGTATTAATTGGGATTATAGTGATTGTACCTTTCCACAGCCAGTTCCATTTGTTCCTTAATGAGCATAAACAATGATCAGCTTGTTAACCTATAATGTGCTCTGTGGAGCAGATGGTAAACAGCAGCAGCTCACAGCGGTGCGTGCAGCTTCTCTCAGGTGTTACTCCTGGGTGGGAATTGCAACACTGATGAAGCTTGGGTGGCCCAAGTACAGTCAGATCTCCCATTGAGCCTTGTGCTTCAGGGGGAATATCAGGCAAATTATTGGCACTGAATGCTCTTCTTTTCCTCTCCCTTCCCCTCTCCTTTGAAATGGAAATCCTCATTAATCTTCAACCAAACTTTTACAGCACTTTTCCTAGATTCATGCATTAACAAATTCTAATTTGTTTAACTATTTACATACAGTAAGAGAAAGGTAAGAGGAGTCTGTGATTGAAAATGACTGTAAACAGTGTGTGAACATAGCCCCAAAGAGCCGTGATCACTGTTCACTAATGCAGTATTGGCAGCAGCCTCGGGACTAGTAGGCTACATGATGGAGGCCGGGAAATTGCCAAGGAGGTTTTACGATGTGTTTTTGAAGCTCCAACTGCCAGCTAACATACAGATTTGTCTCCGGGTTTGAGAAACATGAGTTTACCTTGAATCTTTAAACTTAATTGAGACTCTTACTAGGATATGGGCATGCCTTTGTAGCATCAGGGCACTTTGGAATAAAATGTCCCTTCTCATTAATTGGGGCCCTGGTGGCACAGTGGTTAAGAGCTTGACTGCTAACCAGAAGGTCAGCAGTATGAATCCACCAGCTGTTCCTTGGAAACCCTATGGGGCAGTTCTGCTCTGTCCTATAGGGTCTTTATGAGTCAGAATCAACTTGATGGCAATGGGTTTTTTCATAAATTTATTTAACAGGTATTATTAGTAGTTGTGATAGTTTTATGTGTCAGCTTGGCTAGGCCATTACCACCAGATGCGACCCCAAGTGTGTCAGAGTAGAACTGTACTCCACAGGCTTTTCAGTGGCTAATTTTTCAGAAGTAGATTGCCAGGCCTTTCTTCAGAGGGGCCTCTGGTTGGACTCAAATCTCCAACCTTTTAATTAACTGTTTACACCAACCAGGGGCCTCTGGCTAGACCATAGAACCCAGTTATTTAATCAACCACGAATCTTGGTTTTACTGTGAAGGTACTTCGTAGATGTGTTTAACATCTACCGTCATCAGTTGACTCTAAGTGTGGGAGATTACCCTTAGTAATGTGAGTGGGCCTCATCCAATCAGTTGAAGGCATTAGAGCAAAAACTGAGGTGTTCTGAGGAAGAAGAAATTGTGCCTCAAGACTGCAGCATAAAATCCTTCCTGAGTTGCCAGCCTGCCCTACAAATCTTGGAATCAAGACTGCAGCATTAGCTCCTGCCTGAGTGTCTGCCTGTTGCTTACCATACAGATTTCAGACTTGCCAGCTGCCCCCCACCCACCCCCAAAACCAATTCCTTAAAATAAATCAGTCTCTCTCTCTGTCTCTATTGGTTCTGTTTTTCTGGAGAATTCTGTTCCAATAGCTCAGCTACTACCAAAAAACCAAGCCCATTGCTGTCAGTTGATTCTGACTCATAGCGACCCTATAGGACAGAGCAAAACTGCCCCATAGGGTTTACAAGGCTGTAATCTTTACAGAAGCAAACTGCCATGTCTTTCTCCTGCGGAGTGACTGGTGGATTCAAACTGCCGACGTTTTGGTTAGCAGTCGAGCCCTAACTTAGCACTAACTTAGCTGAGGGCTCCTTAGTGCAGCTGCTAATTCATATAGATTTACATAAACTAGTTCACATAAATATGAATAAGACATGGCCATTTTTTTTCAGAGTGTAAAATCAAGTAGGAAGATACATAAAAGTAACTGTAGCACAAAGTGATTTTTATTAATTCCTGTCACTGGAGGATGAGGGGTGATCAGTTTTTAGTTTTTAGTTACTTCATCTTGTGAGTTGTATAAATAACTGATTACACTTTGAGGTTCAGGTGTAGACAATTGCTTTTTTCTGAGTCAGGAGTTATGCTAAAGAAAAAGTACCCTTCTGGTGAGAACACAAAGACATAGGAGGTTTGGACTCTGAGGAAGAACAGGCCTTCCCTGCTTTTCATGAGGTCCGTGTCCAAAGTACCCTCCATCTCGCAGGTAGCCCCTTCTCTCCTGAAGCACTCAAGTGTTTGGGTGGAAAACGGAATCACTGAAGACACTGGAGAGGTCCTCATTCAGATCCCTGGAATGTTACACGGATGGAGCTGTGCAAAGAGATACAATTGGAGAAGGAACGGGCAGACAGTAGATTTTACTCTTTGGATTCTTGGGATTGAGTCTTCCAATGCATTTCTCTTCCTTGACTTAGTGATAAACAGAACTTCAGAGGAGCAGCGTGTGAAGAGGGAAAGAAACACAGGGAAAGAATCCAACCCATTATCTGGTGGGACAGAAGCAGCGGACAGCGGGGCATTCATGAGGAGGGCACCAAGTTCTCATTGTGACTCAGTTGCCCTCACTCACAATCTTTTAAGACTATAATTCATTCAATATTCACTCCAGCCTAAAAACCAGACTGAAAAAAATGATGGAGTGGTGCCTTAATTTTAGGCAGCTAAAGATACAGACTATATAAAGAAGAATGCGGCATCAGGATTGGAGGAAGACTCATTAACAACCTGTGTTATACAGATGACACAGCCTTGCTTGCTGAAAACAAAGAACACTTTGAAGCACTTACTAATGAGGATCAAAGACTACAGCCTTCGGTATAATTGCACCTCAACATAAAGAAAACAAAAATCCTCACAACTGGATCAATAAGCAACATCATGACAAATGGAGAAAAGTTTGAAGTTGTCAAGGATTTCATTTTATGTGGATCCACAATCAATGCTCATGGGAACAGCAGTCAAGAAATCAAAGGACGCATTGCATCGGGCAAATCTGCAGCAAAAAAACACTTTAAAACTTTTCATTTTATTATTTTATTGTTGTACTTTAAGTGAAAGTTTACAGTTCAAGTTAGTCTGTCATACAAAAATTTGTACATGTGACCCTAGTTGCTCTCCCCATACTGTGACAGCACACTCCTTTCCACCCCTGATTTCCCGTGCCCATTCAATCAGCTTCCGACCCTCTCTGCCTTCTCATCTCACCTCCGGACAGGAGCTGCCCATTTAGTCTCATGAATCTACTTAAGCTAAGAAGCACACTCTTCATCAGTATCATTTTATGTCCCATAGGCCAGTCTAATCTTTATCTGAAGAGTTGGCCTCGGGAATGGTTTTAGTTCTGGGTTGACAGAGAGTCTGGGGGCAATGCTTTCGGGGGTTCCTCCAGTCTCAGCCCATTAAGTCTGGTCTTTTTACTAGACTTTGGGTTCTGCACCCCACTTTTCTCCTGCTCCATCAGGGACTGTCTGTTGTGTTCCCTGTCAGGGCAGTCACTGGTGGTAGCAGGGCACCATCTAGCTCTTCTGGTCTCAGGCTGATGCAGTCTCTGGTTTCTGTGGCCCTTTCTGTCTCTTCGGCTAATACTTTCCTTGTGACTTTGGTGTTCTTCATTCTCCTTTACTCCAGGTGGATGGGACCAATTGATGCAACTTAGATGGCTGCTCGCAAGCTTTTAAGACCCCAGACGCCACTCACCAAAGTAGGGTGCAGAACATTTTCTTAATAAACTCTGTTATGCCAATTGACCTAGATGTCCCCTGAAAGTATGGTCCCCAGACCCCTGCCACTGCTACTCTGTCCCTAAAAGTGTTTGGTGGTATTCGGGAAACTTCTTAGCTTTGGTTTAGTCCAGTTGTGCTGACTTCCCTTGCAGTGTGTGCTGTCCTTCCCTTCACCTAAGATAATTCTTGTCTACTATCTAGTTAGTGAATAACCCTCTCCTTCCCTCCCCACCCTCATAACCATCAAAGAATGTTTTCTTCTGTGTTTAAACCTTTTCTTGAGTTCTTGTAATAGTGGTCTTATACAATATTTGTCCTTTTGTGACTGACTAAATTCACTCAGCATAATGCCTTCCAGATTTCTCCATGTTACAAGATGTTTCACAGATTCATCGTTGTTCTTTAACACTGTGTAGTATTCCATCGTGTGAATATACCATAATTACACTTTAACACTTTTTAAAGTGTTAAAAAGCATAAAAAGAAGACCAGATATACTGGCCTAAAGAATACTAGAGAAACCTCGAGAGTGTGGCCCCCAGACACCCTTTCAGCTCAGAGGGGAAGTTACCTTCAAGGTTTGATGTTAAGCCTGGGAATGGACACCCCAGTAAAACTAAATGGGACTAACGATGTACAGGAGTCCGGTGACAAGGGCCAGAAGGCAGAGGGAGAGTAGGAAACTGATGATAAGGAACACAAATTGAATAAGGACACTGTCGATGTATTGTGAGATTGTTGACCACTGCTATAGGGCAACATTTGTAGTAACTATTAAATGGGAGCCTGTTTTGTCCTGTAAGCCTTCATCTTGGGCGAGAATGGCAGCACAATTGGAAGAGCATAGTCAATATCACTTAAATGTGTAAGTAAAAAGTTTTGAAATGGTGTTTAAATAAAATAAAAATAAATAAATAAATAAATAAATAAATAAATAAATAAATAAACAAATGAGACTAAAGAGGTACAATAGTCCACTGACAAGGTCCAGAAGACAGAAGGGGACAAGGAAGCCCCCTGGTGATAGGGAACACAAGGTGGAGTAAGGATATTCTTGATGTGCTGTGAGATTGTTAACCATTGTCATAGGGCAACATGTGTAGTAACTGTTAAATGAAAAACTATTTTTTCTGTAAGCCTTCATCTTAAGTGAGAATAACAGCACAGTTGGAAGAGCGTAGTCAATGTCACTGAACTGTGGATGTAGAAATTTTTGAAACGGTGTATCTTTGGCCATCTGTAATTTTCATCAAAAAAAAAGGTTGAGAATTTAGAGGCTTAATACGTTGTGGGGTTGTTAACCAATGTCAAAAAACAACATGTGTACTACTATTTCATGAGAAACTATTTGCTCTGTAAGCTTTCACCTGAAGTACAATAAAATATATGTTAAAAAAAAAAAAAAAAAAAACCCAAACCAAAAAAAAAAAAAAAAAAAGCAAAAATGTCACTTTGAAGACTAAGGTGCGCCTGACCCAAGCCATGGTATTTTCAGCCGCCTCATCTGCATGTGAAAGCTGGACAATGAATAAGGAAGACCAAAGAGGAATTGATGCCTTTGAACTATGGTGTTGGTGAAGAATATTGAATACACCATGCACTACCAGAAGAATGAACAAATCTATCTTGGAAGAAGTACAGCCAGAATACTGCTTAGAAGCAAGGATGGTGAGACTTTGTCTCATGTACTTTCGACATGTTATTAGGAGGGACCAGTCCCTGGAGAAGGACATCATGCTTGGTAAAGTAGAGGCTCAGTGAAAAAAAAGACCCTTAATGAGATGGATTGACATGGTGACTGCAACAATGAGCTCAAACATAGCAATGATTATGATGATGGCACAGGATTGGGCAGTCTTTCATTCTGTTGCACATAGGGTCATTATGAGTTGGAACCGACTCGACGGCACCTAACGGCAACAACAGATATAGACTATTCTGGACTTGGCAAATTCCCCTTGTACCTGGGACAGCAGCTTCCAGAGATAGTTGAAGATAGCACGTTCTATTTTCCTGTGAATTTCAGGAGGCCATGGCATGACTGTGTGTAAAAATTGGCTTGGCTCTCTGTACTAGAAACTGCAGGCTGCCTACCTAATCTCCATCCTGCCCTCCTTCCTTCATGATGGAAACCTGACTTTAGCCTGGGTTATTGCCACCTTGAGTAAAAAATGACTTTTCCCAGCTTTATTTGCTCCTGGATATGGTGAATAAATTGTGGCCAAAAAGATGAAAGTGAATGTTTTGGGTGGGGCTTCCTGGAAGACTCCTTAAAGAGCGCTGATTCAGCTAATTTTTGCTCTTTCCTTCTTCCTTTGTACTGCTGCTTGAAATATGCATGTGATGCCTGGTGCACAGCAGCCGTATTAGATAATGAGGTGATCTTGAGGATAGAAGCCATGTGCTAGGATGGTAAGGCAGGAAAATAGATGGAGCTTGGGCCATTGATGATTGGGGAGCCACAAAAGAATTGTGGATTGCCTATCTCTTGACTTCTTTCAAGTGAGAAAAAAATAAACTGTGCTTTTATTTTGAGATTTTCTGTTATAAGCAGCTAAAACTAATTTTAATTTATATAGACTCTAAGGCCAATTTATCTTATCAGACCTCTATTAAAATTTAATATTTCCATTTTCTGACTATTATTCCTTATCCCTCTTTTACTCCTGAACTCTCACTGCACTGGTTTTCCACACTTCCTTTTTCCCCCAATCAAGGGGCCCCACCAACCACCCTTTGCTTCCTAGATCCTAGGTCCTGTGAGTCTCCCTTATAGCACCTTTCTCTGACCAGCACTAGTCACTTCTTCTATCCCATTGTTCTTCTACCTGCCGAACTTCGCTGCTAAACTGGAGTCCCTGATTGATTTAGCCATCTTCCATTGCCAATCCTCCATACAGGCTGATGGGTAGTATAGGAGAAAACAATCATATAACCCTATAAGTTAGTGCTACCACAAATCCATGGTCTCCAAACTAATGCTTCCCAGCATCCCTTTCTCAAGTGCCTAGTACAGCTACCCCACCTCATCCTATCCCAAACCTTCAGCGCTCTTCTTAAGCTGGAGACTACCCATATCCAGCAGTTGGCCTCTCTTCCTACTTCCCTCCATGTTCTGCCTCTGCCATCCTTACCAGCCAGCCTCTGGGCTTGTAAAAGAGGTGTCCTTAAGCCCTTCGATCAAGAGTGACCCTTCCCCTGCCCTCCAGGTAGCCCTTCTCTCCTTCAACAGCTCTGCTAGCTTTCTCTGTAAATTTTTGTCTCCTCTAAATATTACCAGTTGCCCTCGAGTTGACTCCAACTCAGGGCAATTTTATATGTGGCAGAGTAGAACTGTGCTGCATAAGGTTTTCAATGGCTGATTTTTCAGAAGTAGATCACTAGGCCTTTCTTCTGCGGTACCTCTGGATAAACTTGAACCTCCAACCTTTCAGTTAGCAGCCATGCGTGTTAACTGTTTGCACCACCCAGGGACCGTTTAAATATAATCCCCATTAACCCCATATCCATACTCTACTTTTCTCCCAAAGTCTTGCTTTTTGAAAGGGTGTTTCCTTTCATTTTCTCCATTTTCTTACTTTCGTTTACGCTTGCCCCATTGCAGTCTGCCCTGTAACTGCACTGAAAGTCCTCTTGCCAAGTCATTAATCTCCTTTTGGACACTAAATCCAGTGAGTATTTTTTCTGCCCTTAATTTTTTTTACCTTTCTCTGGCTTTTGACATGGTTGATAATTTCCCTTTTAGAAGGCATCCCTCTCTTAGTGTGTGTAATAACACATTCCCAGTACCATTCCCTTATAGAGCACTGTTTTTCCTTTCCCTCCTTGGTCAACTCTTACACAAGATGTCACCCCAGTGCCACCTCCTCCATGATGCCTTCCTTGACTCCTGGGCTGAGCTGGGTGTTTCTCTGGCTTGCCTGGAGCCAGCGCAGAGCTCCCCAAGGCATTGCCACACCAGAGCATCAGCTGCGTCCTCTCACTCCAAGCCAGTGCTCATCCTGTTCTTCCTAAAATGCCACAGCTGGACCTGGCACCTCAGTCTTGGTTACAGTTCCCACTCTGCCTCTGACTTCTGGCAAGTTATATAACTTGCCTGGGCCATAGTTTTCTTTTCTTTTTTGTTTAAAAAAGTTACATAGACAACAACACAACAACGTCACAGAATGTCATGGATATGTTATGTTACATGTTATGTTATGTTATGTTATGTTATGTTATGTTATGTTATGTTATGTATAGACAGGTCCTGAGAGAGTGTCATCTGTTTGAGAAGCTCAAGTGTCTGCAGGGGCCTGGTGGATAATGCCAGAGAGCTAAGGGGGCAGGTCAAGATGGGAGCAAAGTGGAGAGCCCCTGTGGCCCCACCCCTCGTCCCATCCAGAGCTGCTGCTCACCTGCCGGCAGCTGGGCCACGGGAGAGGGGGCCACCCAGAAAACTACATTGTTATGTGAGATATTCTGATTTTTAATATACTGCCAATTAAGAAAAAAATTGAGCATTGAAATGGCTAAAACACACATAGGCGCACACACACGTGCATGCACATGCATGTGTGCAAAAAGAAAGAGAAGGAGATGTAGGGAGGGTGAGAGAGAAAAGAAAGAAGAGAGAGAGGGAAGGAGGAAGGAAGGAAACAGGCCCCTTGGGCTCCAGCTTGCAACCTTTGACACTTTGATCCTCTTCGTTTTAAAGGCAAGAAAGCTAAGTGGCAGGGGAAGCATTTCCCAGTTTGTGGCAGATTCCACACTACAACTCGGTGGATTCTCCTTGTTCAGTGGGTCTTCAGAAACCATAGAGATTTGATCTGGTAATGTTGAAATCAGCAATTACAATTTTATCTCCGCATCTTCTTATGTGTTTGCTCTTCTTTAGCTTTTGTGTTGTATGTTATTAAGCTTGGGCTAGTTACTTCAACTTCTATGCCATTCAGTGTCCATTCCATTTACACTCCGTTCAGTGTAAAATGGAGATAATAGTTCCTACTCGAGAAAGTGGTTGTGAAGATTAAATGAAATAATACATGCAAAACACAGTGTCTGAGCCAGAATAAGCATTCAATAAATGTGAACTACTGCAATTATTATTTTAAATGTGTCATTTAAAGCTATTATTTATTAGGCATCTACTATATAGGTTATAGGTTTCTTTATATCTATTCTCTCATTTAATCTGTCCAACAAAAGGGTTATTTCCTTTTCTCATGTGAGGAATTTGAGGTTAAAAAAAAAAAAAAACAGTTGCCATCGATTCCGACTCATGGTGACCACATGTGTGTCAGAGTAGAACTGTGCTCTATAGGATTTTCTTTTTTAAAAATAATATTTTATTGTGTTTTTGGTAAGAGTTTACACAGCAGATTAAGTTTCCATTTAACAATTTCTACACAAACTATTCAGTAACACTGGTTACATTTTTCACAATGTGTCAACATTCTCATTAATTCCATTCTGGTGGTTCCATTTCTAGTAATCTAGTTTCCCTGCCCCCTTACCTTCTCATCTTTGCTTTAGGGTAATTGTTGACTATTTGGTCTCATATAGATGGTTTTTTAAAGGAGCACAGCACTCACAAATTTTATTCTTATTTTATGAGCCACTCTGTTATTTAGCTAAAAGATAACTTCAGAGGCTAGTTTCAGTTCAAAGTTTAAAGACTTTCTCAGGGCGATAGTCTCAGGGAGTCCTCCAGTCTCAACCGGTTCAGTAAGTCTGGACTTGTTAAGAATTTGAGTTCTGTTCCACATTTTTATCCGTTGCTGTCAGGATCCATCTATTTTGGTCCTGCTCAGAAGAGTCTCAGGGTAAATGAGACCGTCGTTCATGTAGGCTGTTAGTCCTGTAGCTAGTTTCTTCTCTGAGTTTTTGGTTTCTTTCTTTCCTTTTTTTTTTTTTTTGCTCCAGATGAGTAGAGACCAATAGTCCATAGAGTTTCCAATCACTGATTTTCCAAAAGTAGATCACCAGGCTTTCTTTCAAAGCTCCTCTAGGTAGGCTCGAGCCTCTAGCCTTTCTGTTAGCAACCAAGTGTATTAACCATCTACACCACTCAGGGACCCCATTTGAGGTTTAGGTAGGTTAATAACTTACCCAGGGAACAATACAGCTAGGTAGTGTATAGCACTTTATTACATAAATGAGAACTTGTTGGATTTGTTTTCTTGTGGAGTTCCTTTGCCATCTTTCATAGGAAACATCATTCATTTAATATGTCTCCGTGTGTATATGTCCTTCGGTTGGCCCATATTGGCATTTTGTTTTATTTCCTTCTAGTCTTTTTTTTGTGTATCTGCATATCAGGACTTACACTGTATTCATAGTTCTTATATAGGCTTTTTTATTTAACACTATCTTGTAAGTATATTTTTATATTGTAAAATATTTTTAAAATTTAACTTTTAATGGCTGAGCAGTATTTGATTTTATGATAGTAACACAATTTGTTCAGCCATTCCCCTATTCTTAGGCATATTGAATGTTTTCAATAGCTTGCTCTTATAAATAAATGCAGGGATTTTTCTGCATATCTCTAATTATTTCTATAGTGTAGAACTCTAAGCGCAAATTATCCAGGCTAACAGAGATGACAGTTACAAGACTTTTGTTACATTATGTGGAATTTAAATTTAATTTAACTCTAGCCAGCCCTGAGAATTATAGTTTTAAAAACCTTGGCCAATGTCAAAAAGTGAAAATGGTAGCTCATTTTATCTTGTGTTTATTTTATTGTCATTGAGTTGCACTTTTTTGTGTTTTATTTCTATTGGCCACTTGCTTGCACTGTTCTTTAGCAAATTGCTCTTCTTTTTCTTCTTCTATTATATTTCTGGTGAAAGTTTACCCAGCAAATTAGGTTCTCGTTTAACTATTTCTATACATATTGTTCAGTGACATTGGTTATATTTTTCACAATGTGTCAGCATTCTCATTATTTCCATTCTGGTTGTTCTGTTTCTGATTATCTAGCCTTTCTGCACACATCCACCCCTTACCTTCTCATCTTTACTTTATGGTAAATTTTGACCATTTGGTCTCATATTATTTTTATTGTTGTTAGGTGCCTTTGAGTCGGTTCCAACTCCTAGCGACCCATGTACAACAGAACAAAACTCTGTGTGGTCCTGTGCCATCCTCACGATTGTTATGCTTGAGCCCATTGTTGCAGCCACAGTGTCAATCCATCTTGTTGAGGGTCTTCCTCTTTTTTGCTGACCCTCTACCCTACCAAGCATGATGTCCTTCTCCAGGGACTGATCGCTTCTGATAACAGGTCCAGAGTATGTGAGGCAAAGTCTCACCATCCTCACTTCTAAGGAGCTTTCTGGCAGTACTTCTTCCAAGTCAGATTTGTTCATTCTTTTGGCAGTCCATGGTATATTCAATATTCTTTCCAACACCATAATTCTAAGGTATCAATTCTTCTCTGGTCTTCCTTATTCATTGTCCAACTTTCACATGCAAATGAGGCGATTGAAAACACCATAGCTTGGGTCAGGCGCACCTTAGTTCTTAAAGCAAAATCTTTACTTTTTAACACTTAAAAGAGGTGTTTTGCTGCAGATTTGCCTAATGGAATGTGTCGTTTGATTTCTTGACTGCTGCTTCCATGGGTGTTGATTGTGGATCCAAGTAAAATGAAATCCTTGACAACTTCAGTCTTTTTTCCGTTTATCGTGATGTTGCCTATTGGTCCAGTTGTAAGGATTTTTGTTTTCTTAATGTTGAGGTGTAATCCATACTGAAGGCTGTAGTCTTTGATCTTTTATCAGTAAGTGCTTCAAATCCTCTTCACTTTCAGCAAGCAAGGTTGTGTCCTCTGCATAATGCAGGTTGTAAATGAGTCTTCCTCCAATCCTGGTGCTCCGTTCTTCTTCATATAGTCCAGCTTCTTGGATTATTTGCTTATTTTCATACAGATTGAGTAAGTATGGTGAAAGAATACATCCCTGACACAGAACTTTGCTGACTTTAAACTACGCAGCATCCCCTTGTTCTGTTCAAACAACTGCCTCTTGGTCTATGTACAGTTTCCTCATGAGCACAATGAAGTATTCTGGCATTTCCATTCTTCACAATGTTATCCATAATTTGTTATGATCCACACAGTTGAATGCCTTTGCATAGTCAATAAAACACAGGTAAACATCTTTCTGGTATTTTCTGCTTTCAGCGGGATCTATCTGACATCAGCAATGATATCCCTCGTTCCACGTCCTCTTCTGAATCTGGCTTGAATTTCTGGCAGTTCCCTGTCTATGTACTGCTGCAACGGCCTTTGAATGATCTTCAGCAAAATTTTACTTGCTTGTGATATTAATGATATTGTTCGATAATTTTCACATTCTGTTGGATCACCTTTCTTTGGAATAAGTGTAAATATGGATCTCTTCCAGTCGGTTGGCCTGGTAGCTGTCTTCCAAATTTCTTGGCATAGATGAGTGAGCACTTCCAGCACTGCATCCATTTGTTGAAACGTCTCAATTCCTGGAATCTTGTTTTTCGCCAGTGCCTTCAGTGCAGCTTGGACTTCTTCCTTCAGTACCATTGGTTCTTGATAATGTGCTACCTCCTGAAATGATTGAACGTCGACCAATTCTTTTTGGTAGTGACTTTCTGTATTCCTTCCATCTTCTTCTGATGCTTCCTGCGTCATTCAGTATTTTGCCCCTAGAATCCTTCACTATTGCAACTCAAGACTTGAATTTTTTCTTCAGTTCTTTCAGCTTGAGAAATGCTGAGCGTGTTCTTCCCTTTTGGTTTTCTAACTCCAGGTCTTTGCACATTTCATCGTAATACTTTACTTTGTCTTCTCTAGCTGCCCTTTGAAATCCTCTGTTCAGGTCTTTTACTTTATAACTTCTTCCTTTTCCTCTAGCTATTCAATACTCAGTAGGAAGTTTCAGAGTCTCTTCTGACATCCATTTTTGTCTTTTCTTTCTTTCCTGTCTTTTTAATGACCTCTTGCTTTCTTCATGTATGATGTCCTTGATGTTATTCCACAACTCGTCTGATCTTTGGTCATTAGTGTTCAATGCATCACATCTTAGAGATGGTCTCTAAATTCAGGTGGGATATACACAAGGTTGTACTTTGGCTCTTGTGAACTAGTTTCATTTCTTCAGCTTCAGCTTGAATTTGCATATGAGCAATTGATGGTCTGTTCCGCAGTCACCCCTGGCCTTATTCTGACTGATTATACTGAACTTTTCTATCATCTCTTTCCACATTGGTCTCAGATGGTTATTTAAAGGAGCACCATACTCACAGGAGATACTATTTATTTTATGAGCCAGTCTATTATTTGGTTGAAAGGTAACCTGTAGAAGTGAGTTCTGTTCCAAGTTTAAAGGATATCTCAAAGCAATAGTCTTACAGGATCCTCTAGTCTCTACTGGTCTAGTAAGTCTGGCCTTTTTTAGGAATTTGAGTTTTGTTCTATTTTTTTCTCCCATTCTATCTGGGACCATCTATTGTGTCCCTGGTCAGAATGATTGTTGGTGGTAGCTGGGCACCATCTAGTCTTTCTGGTCTCAGGATAGATGAGGTCATGGTTCATGTGAGCTATTAGTCCTGTAAACTAGTTTCCTCTTTGAGTCTTTGATTTCCTTCTTTCTCTTTTGCTCTAGACTAATATAGACCAATAGTTGTATCTTAGAGCAAATTGTTCTTGATATCCTTTGCTTATTTCAAAATCTGGAAATCTGGCTATAAGAGATCTTTATAAATTAATGACATCAACACCTTGTAATATATGTTAAAAACTGTTTTTATTCCTTTCATTTATTTTTATTTTGTTCATCATGTTTTTCATCCATCTATGGTTAATGCTACAAATGATATACATCTATTATTCCCAATCGTTTGATATATTAAGTTTTGTGGTAGGTATTCTTTTATTATCTTTTATTTTAAGTAGTTTCTGTCCTGAATGTGAAACTTTTGTTTCAGATTTTGAATTAATTGATTAGGATGGTGTTGGGCAAAGATAATTTTTAGAAGCTCCCTGGGAGATTCTAACATGGTGCCAGGGATGCGAACCACTGCCTTAAACCATAAGGAAGGCAATCTTAGCCAATCTACTTATTATTCTAATGTTTTTAACCTCAATATATGTTAATGCAACTGTTTTCTTCTAAGAATGTCATTAAATTTAGCTGTTGCTTCCCAGATACCATGTGGACTTCATTTTTATACTAGTCATTTAAGACATTCAGTGAAATTTGTGGTTAAACTTCATATTTCTCAATGTATTTTGCTTAACAATCTAGGTAATTTTATTGTATATAATTTTCTTCATAAAACTGTATTAACCCATTTGCCTTGTAAGTGTATCACCTACTCTTAGATCTCTTTTGCTTTTTGCACCTGTAGGCTTTTGTGGAAAAATTATTTTAGGGTGTGTGCCATAAAGTGGAGCTGGGGTGGAACAGTGGTTAAGAGCTCAGTTTTGGTCAGCAGTTTGAATCCACCAGCTGCTCCTTGGAGACACTATGGGGCAATTCTACTGTGTCCTATAGGGTCACTATGAGTCAGAATTGGCTCAGTGGTGACAGTTTTAATCTTTGGCTGTAAGGTGGACTTCTGGAGTGGCATCAGTACTGAGTTAGCAGGGTATCAGGGGCCTATAGTCTTGGGGAGTCTTCTAGTCTCTGTCAGACTAGGAAGTCTGTTCTTTTTTTGTAAAGTGAATTTTGTTCTACATTTTTCTCCTACTTTGTCAGGGACCCTCTATTGTGATCCCTGTCATAGTAGTCAGTGGTGGTAGCCAGGCACCATCTAGTTCTCCTGGGTTCAGGCTGGTGGAGGCTGTGGTTCATGTGGTTCATTAGTCCTTTGGACTAATATTTTCCCTGTGTCTTTGGTTTTCTTCATTCACCTTTGCTCCAGATGGGATGGGATCAATAGATATATCTTAGATGGCTGCTTGCAAGCTTTTAAGACCCCAGATGCTACTCACCAAAGTAGGATATAGAACATTTCTGTATGAACTATGTCCACCAAGATGTCCCCTGAGACCAAGGTTCCCAGCCCTCAGCCCAATAACTTGGTCCCTCAAGGTGTTTGGATGTGTCTAGGAAGTTTCTATGACTTTCCCCTATATTGTGGCTTGTCTTTCCCTTCTCTAAATTTAACACTTGTCTACTATCTAGTTAGTGATTTCCTCTCCCCACCCTCCCCTCTCTCATAACCATCACACTTGTGACCATCAAAGATTGTTTCTTTTTTGTGTGTAAACTTTTACTTGGGTTTTTATAATTATAGTCTTATACAGTATTTGTCCTTTTGTGATTTGACTTATTTTACTCAGCATAATGCTTTCAGATTCATCCACGTTGTGAGATGTTTCGCAGATTCATCATTGCTCTTTATCTTGCTTAGCATTCCATTGTGTGTATGTCCCAAAATTTGTTTATCCATTCATCTGTTGATGGGTGCTTAGGTTGTTTCCGTCTTTTTGCTATTGTGAATAAGTGATGCACTGAACATGGGTGTGCATATGTGTATTTGTGTGATGGCTCTTATTTCTCTAGGATCCATTCCCAGGAGTGGGATTGCTGGATTGTATAGTATTTCTATTTTTAGCTTTTTAAGGAGGCACCGTACCATTTTCCACAGTGATTGTACCATTTTACATTCCCACCTGCAATGCATAAGAGTTCTAATCTCCCTGCAACCTCTCTACCATTTATTATTTTCTGTTTTTTTGATTAGTGCCGGTAATGTTGGGGTAATATGGTATCTTATTGTGGTTTTGATTTGCATTACTCTAATGGCTATTGATCGTGAGCATTTCCTCATGTATCTGTTAGCCATGTAAATGTCTTCTTTGATGAAATATCTATTCATATCTTTTACCCATTTTTTAATTGGATTATTTGTCTTTTCGTTGTTAAGGTGTTGAAGTATTTTATAGATTTTAGAGATTAGACTCTTGTTGATAAGTACTAGCCAGAATTTTTTTCCAAGTCTCTAGATTCTCTTTTTACTGTTGGTGAAGTCTTTTGATGAGCATAAGTGTTTAATTTTTTAGCAGCTCCTGGTTATCTAGTTTATCTTCTGGTGTTTGTGCATTGTTAGTTATGGTTTGTATAGTATTATGCCATGTGTTAGGGCTTGTAGCATTGTCCCTAATTTTCTTCCATGACCTTTATCGTTTTAGGTTTTCTATTTAGGTCTTTGATCCATTTTTAGTTAATTTTTGTGTACGGTATGAGGTATGGGTCCTCTTTCTTTCTTTCTTTTTTTTTTTACAGATGGACATCCAGTTTTGCCAACACCATTTGTTAAAAAAAAACTGTCTTTCTCTCATTTAATGGGCTTTGGTCCTTGATCAATGATCAGCTGACCGTGGATCATTTACCTCTGGGTTCTTGATTCTGTTCCATTGTTCTGTGTGTCTGTCATTGTACCAATGCCAGGCTATTTTGACTACCACGGCTGTATAGTAAATTCTGAGATTAGGTACTGGGAAGCTTCATACTTTGGCCTTTTTATTCAATAATGCTTTGATTATCTGGGACCTCTTTTCTTTCTGTATAAAGTTGGTAATTAGTTTTTCCATCTCATTGAAGAATGCTGTTGGTATTTGGTTAGGGATTGCACTATATTTGTAGATTGCTTTGGGTAGAATTGACATTTTCACAATGTTTGAGTCTTCCTATCCATGATCATGGTATGTTTTTCCATTTACGTAGGTCTCTTTTGGTTTCTTGCAGTAGCGTTTTGTGGTTTTCTTTGTATAGGTCTTTTACGTCCCTGGCTAGATTTATTCCTAAGTATTTTATCTTTTTAGGTGCTATCATAAATGGTATTGTTTTCCTAATTTCCTTTTCAAAATTCTCTTTGTTGATGATAGGAATCCAACTGCTTTTTGTATATTGATCTTGTATCCTGTTACTCTGCTGCATCTTTCTATTAGTTCCAGTAGTTTTCTTGTGGGATCTTTGGTGTTCTCTATGTATAGTATCATATCATGTGCAGATAGGGATAGCTTTACTTCTTCCTTTCTAATTTGGATGCTCTTTGTTTCTTTTTCTTGCCTTATTGCTCTAGCTAGGACTTCCAGCATAATGTTAAATAGGAGTGGTAATAAAGGGCGTCCTTGTCTTACTCCCGCTCTTAAGGCAAATGCTTTCAGCCTCTCTCCATTGAGAATGACGTTGGCTGTTGTTTTCGTATAGATAACTTTCATTATGTTGAGGAATTTTCTTTCTATTCATATTTTATTGAGAGTTTTTTTCAGGAGTGGGTGTTGGACTTTATCAAATGCCTTTTCTGTGTTGATTAAGATGACATGCAAATCATTTCTCTTGTTCTATTTCTGCAGTGGATTACGTTGTTTGATTTTCTAATGTTGAAACACACTTGCCTAACTGATATGAATCTCACTTGGTCGTAGTGTATTATTGTTTTTTTGACATGATGCTGAATTCTATTGTCTTGAATTTTGTTGAGAATTTTTGCATCTATATTCATGAGAGATATTGGTCTGTAATATTCTTTTTTGTGGTCTCTTTGCCTGGCTTTGGTATCAATGTTATGCTGGCTTTGTAGAATGAATTCAGGAGTATTCCTTCCTTTTCTATGCTCTAAAATAGTTTGAGTAGAACTGGTGTGAGCTCATCTCTGAATGTTTGGTAGAATTCTCCAGCGAAGCTGTCAGACCAGGGCTTTTTCTTTTGTGGGGAGGGGAGCTTTTTTATTACCTCTTTAATCTCTTCTCTTGTTATGGTTCTGTTCAGATTTTCTGTATCAGTTTGTGTTAGTTTAGGTAGATAGTGTGTTTCTAGGTTTTCAAATTTGTTGAAGTACAGTTTTTCATAGTATTCTGTTATGATCCTTTTTATTTCAGTTGAGTCTTTTGTAATGCCCCCCATATTATTTCTTATATGGGTTATTAGTGTCCTCTTCTATTTTTCTTTTGTCAGTTTGCCCAGTGGTTTGTCGATTTTTTTGATCTTTTCAAAGAACCAACTTTTGATCTTGTTGATTCTTTGTATTGTTTTTCTGTTTTCTATTTCATTTATTTCTACACTAATCTTTATTATTTCTTTTCTTCTGGTACCTGTGGGTTTCTTTTGCTGTTCTCTTTACATTTGTTTGAGCTATAGGGCTAACATTTTGATCTTGGCCCTTTCTTCTTTTTGGATGTGTGCATTTATTGCTATAAATTGACCTCTGAGCACTGCCTTTGCTGTGTGCCAAAGGTTTTGGTATGATGTGTTTTCATTCTCATTTGATTATAGGAATTTTTTTTATTCCCTGTTTGATTTCTTCCATTACCCAGTTTTTTTTTTTTTAAAGCAATGTGTTATTCAGTTTTCATGTATTTGATTTTTTTCCCTTGCTCTTCCTTTTGTTGATTTCAAATTTCATGGCATTGTGATCAGAGAGAATGCTTGGTATTATTTTGATGTTTTGGATTTCATTAAGGGTTGCTTTGTGGCCTAAAATGTGTCTATTCTGGAGATCGTTCCACGTGCATTGGAAAAGAATGTGTACTTCACTGCTGTTGGGTGGAGTGTTCTATATATGTCTATAAGGTCATTTTGTTTAATTGTGGCCTTTAGATCTTTTGAATCTTTGTTACATTACTTTCTAGATGTTCTGTTCTTTACCAAGAGTAGTGTGTTAAAGTTTCATATGATTATTGTGGAACATTCAATTTTTCTTTTCAGTGCTGTTAGAGTTTGTTTTATGTATTTTGGAGCCCTGTTGTTGGGTGTATAGATATTTATTAAGGTTGTGTCTTCTTGGTGGATTGTCTCTTTAATCATTATATAATGTCCTTCTTTGTCTTTTGTGGTTGATTTTACCTTAAAGTTTATTTTATCTGAGATTAGTATTGCCAATCCTGTTTTTTTTTTTTTTTTTTTTTTTTGGTTAGTTTTTGCTTGATATATTTTTTCCATCCTTTGATTTTTAATATATTTATGCCTTTGTGTCTAGTGTGTTTCTCTTGTAGACATCATACTGATGGGTCATTTTTTTAAATCCATTTTGCCACTCTCTGTGGGTTCATTTGTGCCATTTACATTTAGTGTGATTATTGACAGATTGAGTTTATTGTCATATTCTTGTGCATTTTTTTTTTTTTGTGGTGCTGACATTTTCTTTGTACCTCTTACTTTCCTGTGCTGAGTTCCTCTTTTTTTTTTTTTTTTGTGGATTTTCATTTTCTTTCATTATTACAGATTTTGTGTTCACTGAGTTGTTATGTTTTTCTTCGTTTTAATTTTTTTTTTAATTGTACTTGAGGTGAAGGTTTACAGAACAAATAGTTTCTCATGAAACAGTAGTACACATATTTTTTATGACATTGGTTAACAACCCCATGACATGTCAACCCTCTCCCTTCTCGACCTTTTTTTTTTTTTTTTTTTTTTGGTGAAAATATACATAGCCAAAGATACGCCATTTCAAAAATTTCTACATGCGCAGTTCAGTGACATCGACTACGCTCTTCCGATTGTGCTGCTATTCTCACTTTAGATGAAGGGTTACAGAAGAAAACAGTTTCTCATTAAACAGTTAGTACACATGTTGCCCTATGACAATGGTTAACAACCTCACAACACATCAACACTATCCTTACTCAGCCCTGGGTTCCCTATCACCAGCTGTCCTGTCCCCTTCTGCCTTCCAGTCCTTGTCCCTGGACTGCTGTACCTCATTAGTCTCATTTGGTTTTATGGGGCTGCCCACTCCCCAGCCGAACAGTGAACCTCAGAAGTGACTTCACCACTGAGCTAAAAGGGTGTCTGGGGGCCATACTCTCAGGGTTTCTTCAGTCTCCTTTAGGCCAGTAAATCTGGTCTTTTTTTTTGTGAGTTAGAATTTTGCTCTACATCCTTCTCAAGTTCTGTCCAGAACCCTCTGTTGTGATTCTGGTCAGAGCAATCAGTGGTGGTAGCCGGGCACCATCTAGTTGTACTGGACTCAGTCCAGTGGAGGCCTTGGTAGCCGTGGTCAATTAGTCCTTTGGACTAATCCTTCCCTTGTGTCCTGTTCTCTTCACACTCCCTTGCTCCCAAAGGGATGAGACCAGTGGAGTATCTTAGATGGCTGCTCACAGGCTTTTAAGACCCCAGACGCTACTCACCAAGGTAGAATGTAGAACATTGTCTTTATAAACTATGTTATGCCAGTTGAGCTAGATGTTCCCTGAGACCATGTTCCCCTCACCCCTCCGCCCAGCAATTCAGTCCCTCAGGGAATTTGAATGTGTCTATGGAGCTTCCATGACCTTTCCTTGTACAAGTTGTGCTGGTTTCCCCAGTATTGTGTACTGTCTCACCCTTCACCCAAGATACCACTTATCTATTGCCTATTTAGTATTTCCCCCCCACCCCTCCCATCCCTGGTAACCAACAAAGATTGTTACTTTTTGTGTGTGAACTTTTTCATGGGTTTTTACAATAAAGGTCTCATACAATATTTGTCCTTTTGTGATTGGCTTATTTCACTCAGCATAATGTCCTCCAGTTTCTTCATGTTATGAGATGATTCACAGATTCATCATTGTTCTTTTTTGTTGCATAGTACTCCATTGTGTGTATGTACCATAGTTTGTTTATCCATTCATCTGTTGATGGGCATTTAGGTTGTTTCCATTGTTTTGCTATTGTGAACAATGCTGCCATGAACATAGGTGTGCATATGTCTTCTTTTTAATTTTGATGAGTAAGTTTGTTAACTTTCTTAGTGGTTATTTTGAAATTTACTCTTATCTTCCTAAGTTTGAGCCAATATTTTATTAGTTGATATCGCCTTGACTGCCTCTCCATTTGAAAGTTCTATACCTATACCATTAATTCCCCTTTTTACTGTTATGACATTGTTGTCATTTACAGATTGATGTCTCTGGTTCCCTGTTTTAAGTGTTTTAGCTTTTTTTTTTTTTTATTATTGTGAGTTTTTTACCTGTGTTGGTATCTGGCTTAGACCGTCCTGTGTCCTAGACTCAAGCTGTTGTCTGATGTTGTTGGTTCTCTAACTGAAGGGCTCCCTTTAATATTCCTTGTAAGTTTGGTTTGATTTTTATGAATTCCCTCAATTTCTGTTTATCTGGAAATGTGCTAATTTTACCATCACATTTTAGAGAGCGTAATGCAGGATATATTATTCTTGGTCGACAGTTTTTTCTTTCAGTGTTTTATATATGTCATCCCATTGCCTTCTTGCCTGCATAGTTTCTGCTGAGTAATCACAGTTTAGTCTTATTATTTCTCCTCTGTATGTAACTTTTTGTTTTTCTTGAGCTGCTATCAGGATTATTTCTTTGTCTTTGGTTTTGGCAAGTGTGATTATGATATGTCTTGGTGACTTTCTTTTGGAGCCTATCGTATATGAGGTTCGTTGAGCTTCTTGGATGGTCCACTTTTCATCTTTCATGCTATTTGGGAAGTTTTCTTCCAGCAAATCTTCAACAATATTCTTTGTGTTTTCCATTTTATTCCCCTGTTTTGGAACTGCGATTATGCACAAATTTTGCTCTTGATTGTGCCCCACATAATTGTTAGGTTTTCTTTATTTTTCTTCATTTTCTATGATTTTTCCTCAAACAAAGTGGTGTCCATGGATTTGTCTTCAATCTCACAGATTCTGTCTTCCATTGTTTCAAATTTTTTCCTAAAACCTTCTATTGGGTTGTCCATTTCTGAAATTTTGTCTTTTATCTTTTGGATTTCTAGTTGCTGTTTTTTGTATGATTTCTAATTGTTTATTTATTTTGACTTTTTATTCTTGTATTATTTTCCTGGATTCTTCTATTGCTTTGTCTGTGTTTTCCTTGATTTTGATATGTTTTCATTGGTTTGTCTGTTTTCCAGGGATTTTGTCAATTTTTTCCTTGGTTTTGTCTGTGTTTAGTCTCTTTCCTAATCTCTTTGAGAGCTGTAAATGTTAGTCTTTTGAATTTCATATTAGTTAGTTTCAATGCCTTTTTTCCTACCAGAAAGTTATCTGATTTTTTTGATCACTAGTTGGAGCCATCTTGTCCTGCTTTTTTAATATGTTTTGAAATTGTCTGCTGTCTCTGAGACATTAAGGTATCATTTTCTTTCTTTATTGATTGTTTGCTTGTTTCATCCTGCTTTTTTTGTTGTGATATGTCAGGGTGGGCAGGTTAGGTGTGCTTTGCTGCTTTCTTGTCTGTGGGCACAAAGCTCTCACCACCTTATCTGGGTGGGCAGGGCAGCATTAGGCAGGGTGAGCCCACTTTACTGTATACTGATTTGACAAGGTGGCTGATGGCAGGCTGGGTGGATGCTGTCTACGTCCTGATACTGCTTCAGCGGTGTGAGAGCATTCACAGATGGGTGGGGATGTCAAACAGGAGTGGTATGGGCTTGCTTCCCACCATTCACAGCTCATGTGGTGGGAGGGGAGTGGCAGTGTGTGCCCAGTGAGGCGGTGGGCCTGAGTGCTGAGGACACTCTAGCTGTGATGGTATGGCATGGACCGGTGGGAAAAGAGGGAGGTGGCATATGGGGTTAGGTGGGAAGAAGAAAGAAAATAGAAGAAAGAGGAAAAAAAGTGGTGGCACAGTGAGAGTTGGAGGGTGAGGATGGGCAGATCTGGGGGCTGGTGTGAAGTGGGAAGAGACTAAGTGGGAGGGAGGAATTTAAGAAAGTAAATAAAGGAAAAATGGCAGCACGGTGGAAGCTGGTGAGTGGGTTGGGACAGACCTGAGCCAGTGGGAAGGGGAGAGATAGCATATGGGGCTAGGTGGGAGGGTTAAAGAAAATGAAGAAAGAAAAAAAAAAAGCCCTGTGGTAGGATGGCATGGGGCAAACCTGGGGGTGGCTCATATTTTGGACCACAGTGTTGGGGGCTGCTGGGATAGGGGTGTTCTTGCTTCTACTTACCAGAACGGTGATGGGTGAGAAAGTGTTTCTCTGGTTACCGGGTACTCTGTCTTCTATTGGGAGCTCTGTGAAGTTGCTTTCCTGTATCCCTATCTGGGGTAGTTGCTAGCTGTGTTTCAAGATGGCCACACTGCACCGTGATAGTTGGCAGGGGACCTCCACTCCGTACCTCTCATTGCTCTCTGTTTTCTGTCAGTTTTTTCTTCCATTCTGTGTTTGATATAATTCTTTATCCCTTCATTTGGTGCTCAGGGTCTCAGGACTGATGTTTGTATCTGTTTTACTTAACTTTTTGGGTCTTTGCTGCAGAGGGACAGCATGGTGCATCTGTCTAGGGTGCTATGTTGGCTTTGCCTCCTGGAAAAAATATTCTTGAATTATTCATCTGATTTCCTTATTTTTGGCCTTTTGCATTTCTTCTGGTTTTCCATCAGTGATGGTCCTCAATTCTGGCTCCATTACATTGTCTTGTCACATGTGCTGCTGCCTTCGGGTGCATGAGAGTGTGGCTCTTCTGCATTTGCTGCAATTTTCTTCTTGTGAACACTCCCCTGGGTGGCTTCAATACCTTACTGATGGTTACTAGGTTGACAGTTTTTTCTTTATAAAGTTTTTTTTTTTTTTTTTAATATGTAAGTATGGGCAATTTAGTTTTAAATTTTAATTTTAGAAAATATTTCTGTGATGGAAATAATACATGTACATTATATTTAAAATTAGGCAATCTTTGATACATAAATTGAAAATACAGTCTACCCACAAAAGATATTCATACTTAAATTGTGCATAGCCTTCCAGAATTTTTTTAACATGTATACAAATCTATTCTTTTTTTTTTGCTTTTTTTTTTATACTGGGATCACATTATACATACTATACATACTACAATTTACTTGATTACATACTAGAATATAGTCATTTTTTCCATTAGACTATATGTGAATCTGCCTCAATCTTTTTATAGCTGAATAATTTTCTATTTACAAACAATGTATCATTAACTTTCCAAACACAAAAATACACACACAGCCACATATATATATATCTAAAGTTTTGTAAGGATTTCCATTTCCATAGGATAAATGTCTACAAACAGAAAATTTGTTGAATATTTCAAACTGCTTTTCCAACTCGTGGTACTAATTTTCTATTTCCTTAGACACTTCTCTAAACTGATCATTATTGGCTCTTTTCCTCAGATCTTTCCTTATACTAGTTATTATTATTAGCCTTTTTATCTGGGCTAACATGGTAGATGTAAAACAATATCCTGTTTTAATTTGTATTTTTTGAATTTTATAAGATTGAGTCTTTTCCAAGAGTTTATTGACTGTTTATGTTGTCCATGTCCTTTTTACTTTTTAACGTTCATCTTTTTCATTTTTATTTGTGGAAATTCTTTATACATTAAAAGTATTAGTTGACATATATTGGGAAAACTGTTTTACTTTTCCCCAAATGCAGTTTGAGTTCATATATACTGGAAAAAATATCCGAAGATTTTAAACTTTAGTACAATCAAATCTGTCTATATTTTTCTTTATGGGTTTTTAGCCTTGGCTTCAGGCTGAGAAAGTCATTGAAAACTCCAAAGTTTACAAAAATATAATCCTATTTTTTACTACCATTACATATCTGTCAGTTTGTCATACTGTGGTGGCTTCATGTTGCTATGATGCTGGAAGCTATGCCACTGGTATATCAAATACCAGTAGGGTACCCATAGTGGACAGGTTTCAACAGAGCTTCCAGACTAAGGAAAAAAGATCTGGCAATCTACTTCCAAAAACTGGCCATGAAAACCCTATGGATTATAACAGAATATTGTCCAATATAGTGCTGGAAGTTGAATTGCCTAGGTTGGAAGACACTCAAAATACACAGTGGCCACAACAATGGACTTGAGCACACCAATGATTGTGAAGATGGTGTAGGATGGGGCAACCTTTTGTTCTGTTGTACTTGGGATGGCCGTGAGTTGGAGCTGACTCCATGGGAACTAACAACAAGAAATTTTTTATGAATAATTTTGTGATTTTGGCTTATATTGGTTGTTTTTATATTTAGAGCATTATCCATATGAAGTTTATTTTAGTATATGGTATGAGTTGAAAGTCTAGCTTAATTTTTCTTCCAAATGTAAGTCAATCTTACCCTTAATAATTATTTCTCTTAAAACTAGCAACAGGAAAGGAAGGCTACAACTCTAGTTCTAGAGTTGGGGAAGACTAGGAGTTCCCTTAAATGGCCTTGATCACTTTTTAAGCTTTAAAATTTTTGAAATATATAACATACATACAGAAAAGTGTATGTTCAACATAAATATGTACAGCTCAAGGCAAGCATCCATATAACCAACAGTTGGGTCAAGAAGTAAATCATTCTCCAACACATCCCTAAGTTCCACCACCCATGTCCTTTCCCCTCACTACCAATTCTCCTGACTTTAATGGTAAGTACTTTGTTGATTTGCTTTGTAATTTAACACCTGAGCATGTTTCCCAGAGCAAAAAGGCTTGATCTTGACACTTTTTACACTTTGTATAAAATAAATCAATCTTTTATTTATCTGGTACAATCTTCTGTTAATGAGCATTTGGGTTATTTCCCTTTTTTGCTATTAGAAATAATGCTGCATTGAGCATTCTTGTCCAAGTCTCTTGAAGCACACGTAACCGACATTTTCCTAGGATGTGAAAATTGAAAGTAAAATTGTTGCATCAGAGGGTATTTGTATATTCAGTGTTAGTAGAAGGCACTATTTTCCAAAAATTTTGTACCAATATATACTTCCAGCAGGTGTATATGAGAGTTCCTGTAGGTTCATATCCTGGTATTTTTAGTTGTTCTTTATTTTGGCCATTCTGTTGGGTAGTTGGAGCCCTGGTGGCACAGTGGTTAAGAGCTCAGCTGCTAACCAAAAAGTTGGCAGTTCAAATCCACCAGCCACTCCTTGGGAACCATATGGAACAGTTCTACTCTGTCCTATAGGGTCCCTATGAGTCAGAATCAACTCGAGGGCAATGGATTTGGTTTGTTTTTGTTTTGTTTTGGTTGGGTATTTAGTGGTATATCATTGTGGTTTTAATTTGCATTTACCTGTTTACTGATAGGGTTGAGTTCTTTCAAATATGTTTATGGGTCATTTGGATGTCTTTATTTTTTGAAGTGCCTCTTTAAGTTTCTTTTTTTTTTAATTGAATTGTCTTTTTTTCCCCTTATTTATAGAATATGTATATACACATACACTCATACGTGTGTATATATATGTATGTATGTATGTATATATATATTCGGGTGAGAGTTATGTAGATGTGGCAGATATCTTCACCTTCACCCCGTCTGTGCCTTATGTTTTCACTGTCTTAATAATGTCTTTATCTTTTTTTATTGTGGTAAATTGTTGTTGTAAGGTGCTGTTGAGTCAGTTCTGATTCATAGTGACCCTATAGAACAGAGTAGAACTGCCCCAAAGAATTTCCAAGGAGCATCTGGTGGATTTGAACTGCTGACCTTTAGGTTAGAAGCCAAGCTCTTGTACTCCACCAGGGCTCCAAATATCCATTTCAAATTTTCTAATTAGAAATCCACAATCCATTGCTGATTTTTTATAACCCTTAACAGAGACTCCGAAACCCTGGTGGCATAGTGGTCAGCAGTTGGAATTCACCAGGTGCTCCTTGGAAACTCTATGGGGCAGTTCTACTCTGTCCTATAGGGTTGCTATGAGTCAGAATCGACTCGATGGCAATGGGTTTTGGTTTTTTTTTTTTTTTGGTTAACAGAGTCTCAGTGCTCCCTAAGCAATGACTCCCCTTTCCACCCCCATCACACCTGTGGTAACTACTAATGATTGAATTTTGGTCTCTGTCTTAGTCATCTAGTGCTGCTATAACAGAAATACCACAAGTGGATGGCTTTAACAAAGAGAAGTTTATTCTCTCACAGTCCAGTAGGCTACAAGTCCAAATTCAGGGCATCAGCTCCAGGAGGAGGCTTTCTCTCTCTGTTGGCTCTGAAAGAACGTCCTTGTTATGCATCAGTCTTCCCTTGGTCTGGGAGCATCTCAGAGCAGGAACCTCAGGTCCGAGGACGTGCTCTGCTCCCGGCACTGCTTTCTTGGTGATGTGAGGTTCCCATGTGTCTCTGCTCACTTCTCTCTTTTATAACTCAAAAGAGATTGGATTAAGACACTATCCAGTCTTGTATACCTCATCAGTGTAACTACCACTAATCCATGTTATTAGGTCATATTGATTGAATTTACAACACATAAGGAAATCACATCAGATTACAAAATGGTACACAATCATACAATACTGGGAATCATGACCCAACCAAGTTGACAGATATTTTTGGGAGGACACAGTTCAATCCATGACAGTCTCTAAATATTTGCCTATTTTAGATAAATCATTTAAGTGGGATCATACAATATTTGTCCTATTGTGTCTGACTTATTTCACTCAGCTTGATGTTTTCAAGGTTCATCCATGTTGTAGCATATATCAGGGCTTAATTTCTCTTTATGGCTAAGTAATATTCCATTTTGTGTATGTACCACATTTTGTTATCCATTCATCTGTTGATGGGCATTTGGGTTGTTTTCACCTTTTGACTGTTGTGAAAAGTGCTTCCGTGGACATTGGTGTAGAAGTATTTGTTTGCATTCTTGCTTTCAATTTTTTGGGGTATATACCCAGGAGTGGAATTGCTAGATCATATGGTAATTCTTTATTTAACTTTTTGAGGAACTGCCAAATGGTTTTCTACAGTGACTGCACTGTTTTACAGTCTCACCTTAATGGTGTCTTTTGATGAACTAAAGTCTTAATTTAAGTATAGTCTAATTTATCAATCTTTTTCTTTATGGTTAATACTTTTTGTGTCCTGTTTTAAAAGTCTTTTCCTACCATGAAGCCATGTAAATATTCTCCTTTAATATCCACTAAAAGCTTGATTTGTCTTGCCTTTTACATTTAGAACTACAATCCACCTGGAATTGATTTTTGTGTATGATGAGAAGTAAGGATCAAGTTTCATTTTTTTCTATATGCATAGCTAATTGAATGAGGGCCATTTATTAGCAAAAAAAAAAAAAAAGGCCCTTTCCTCACAGCTTTATTTGTTTGGTATGCCACTTTGGTCATAAATCTAACATCCATAGATGCATTGATCTCTTTCTGGCTATATTCTATTCTATTGGACAATTTATCTACCCTTGTGTCAATACTATAACTGGTACAGCAAGTCCTCCCAGCTTGTTCTTCTTCAAGAGTGTCTTGTTTATTTTTGGTCCTTTGCATTTCCATATAAATTTTAGAATCAGCTTATCAATTTCTGCAATAGAAAGTGTTGGGATTGCATTGTATTTTGGGGAAAATCAGCATTTTTGTAATGAGTCTTCCAATCAAGAAAATCGTGTGTCTTCCATTTATTTAGATTAGTCTTTACTTTCTCTCAGGAATGTTTTATAGTCTTCTGTGTAGAGATCTTGAAACATCTTTTGTAGATTTATTCCAAGGTATTTGATATTTTTCTATGATATTATAAATGGTATATTTTGAAATTTTCAGTTTGAAATATTTGCTATTGGCATTAAGAAATCCAATTAATTTGTTTCATAACTGTAAAACTATTAAAAAATATTCAGCACAAAATTTACGTTTGAAATTTTCTAATAATCCTATAACAAATACAGAATATTTAAAGTGTTTACAATTATTTCTTCAAAAATTTGTACATTTTATAATATTATTCTGCAAAATGATACATAGGGTTTAGAAAGATAAAAAATTTATCAGTCTTATTTTTAAATGAGGGTCAAACTTTCTAATACATCATTATCATAGGACAATTAAAAAAGAGTATAAATACTAAATGTGGCAGTATTTTGTAAACTAGTGACATAATGAATAGTTTAGAAAACTGACAACTCTAGCAAAACAAAAACAAAAAAAGCAAACACTGATGAAGACTTTCATTCGTTTTTCCCCAATTTGTTGAGTGGCTGGCCTTAGACCAATTAGTTATGTTTTCTGAAAAGGTAGTTTTATATTTTTGAGTTATTAAAATTTCTTTTTAATTTTGTAAATTATCATGTAATAAATGGATCACCACTCCTTAGACCTGGTGGCAAATGCAGTCCATGTCCAATCCTTGATGTGCCACCTTCTTCAAGATTAATTTCCCCTGAAATATTCTTTAATTAGATTCTTTTGTTAGGCATTTAATCCTATTCACTGTTAGAATCTACTCTTATCTGGCTTTCTCGAATTTCCACCATGCTCTGAAAATTACTATTAATTTGGATGGTTCTCTGAAGTTGGTCATGGGAATATGGTCTTTGGCCAACTGCTGAAACTCCTCTGTTCACCAACAGGCACTCCATCACCACCTTTCAGAGCCCTTTGCCATGAAAACCCTTCCTAATGGATAATTTTTTTAGTTATCAATAGTCTTTTTGCTTACTTATGCTGCTCAGCGTTTCACTTATTTATGGTGTTCATTATGTAGCTAAAAAATATGAGCTTTGTTAATACCAGACACAATACCACTTGAATTCCAAAATCAAGTTTAATTCATTGCTATTATAATTTAGGAAACCCTGGTGGCATAGTGGTTAAGAGCTAGGGCTGCTAACCAAAAGGTCAGCAGTTCGAATCCACCTGGGCGCTCCTTGGAAACCGTATGGAGCAGTTCTACTCTGTCCTATAGTGTCACTATGAGTAGGAATCGACCCGAGGCAATAAGTTTGTTTTTTTTAGTTTTATTATAATTTAAATTTAATTATGACTATCCCATAGTGTCTTTAACCCACAGTGTCTAATTCTGAATGGGAAGGGAGATAAATGATCACTTGCAAAGGGACTGGGAGAGTAGGGAGGAGTTAAGGAAAAGGAACTCATGATGAGGAGGAAGAACAGGTTAAGCGGGTGTAAGCATGTGGGAGAGGTGGGACTTAAGGAAATTCTTGTCAGGAGAGACACCTCCTAACAGGCAGATCTTGGAAGTGAGACAAGTCTTAATGTAAGACAAGGTGTGGTGGGTGTGTGACAGAGCGAAGTGAAGGTCAGTGGAGTTGAGGAGGTCAGGGCATTGTGAGGCAGACTGTCAGATGGATTATCAACGTGGCTGTTTTGGCCAATTATCTTTCTAACATTCTAGGTAAATTCTCTCAGTGTTATAGTAATAGTTTAAAAATGAAACTGCAGGACTCTGAAATTTTTAACAATACCAAGTCTCAGCTTCTGCTGCTGATCCAGCTCTAGAAGAAATCCTGTTGGATTAGGGATTAGGATAAATATAGATCATGGGGGTCAAAGCAGAGAGGATAGTTGGCCACCATATTGTGGGGAAGCTGAGGACTTAATTTGGTTGGGATCCCAGAGGATCTGAAGGCAAGGAGCATGATTTGATCAGAACCAGGGCCTATAGTGAGGGATCTAGGAAAACGGAGAAAATTAGTTGAGAGCAGCTACTGTGGAAAGTATGACTGAGAATTAACCATAAATGAAGAAAGAAGGCTTCTTTAAAGCTGGAAAAGTCCAACTGAAATATGATTTATAGTGTATTTAACCATCACAATTTTAACACTTTCTTCAACAAAGATTTTTCAATGGGTTTATGTGGTGACAAAGTCCAAAGCGCGACTCTATTACAAAATCAAGGTTAAGATGGAGGTCAGTGAAGTTGAGGAGACCAGGATTTTGTGAGTCAGTTTGTCAGATAGATCATCAACATGGTTATTTTGACCAATGTGATGCCTAAGTTTGTGTCAACTTGGCTAGGCCATGATTCTCAGTGGTTTGACTGATATTATGTAATCATCCTCCATTTTGTGATGTTATGTGAGCTGCCAATCAGTTGAAAGAGGAGTTTCCTTGGAGAGTGGCCTGCATCCAATATATGTGGATGTTCTGGAAAAGCTTGCCCTCTCTCAATCCTGCATCTGACTTGTCAATCTCTCCTCTCCAGTTCATGGGACATGAGCCAGCAGTCTGCCATCTGATCTGCTGATTCTGGACTCATCAGCCCCTGCAACTATGTGACTCAGGAGAAGCCTCCAGCCTGATGCCTGACCCACAGGTTTGAGACTTGCCAGCCTCCACAACTGTGTGAGCTATTTCCTTGAAATAAATCTCTCTCTCTCTGTGTGTATATATATATATATATATATATATATATATATATATATATATATATATATATATATATATATATATATACCTATACATATACTTCACTGGTTTTGCTCCTCTAGAGAACCCAGCCTAAGACATTTGATAGTGAGAGTGGTTTAGAGGAACAAAATTGTAAGGATGAGTTTTCACAACTGGTTTTCAAGTCTGGCTAGTCTTAAAGGTGCTGATGACTCTTCCTCCAGTAGTAAGGAGGGCACTGCTAATCCATGGCATGAGGTGGCAGTAGAAATACACAAAATATCACCACCAATGGATCAAATATTTGTGAGAGACAAGGCGTTGGATGATTGCATACTTGATATATTTCTACAGTTTTTTTCAGAATGAAAAGTATAAGAAATTTGGTTGATTGGTCCTACTTTCACTAGACAAAGTGGTGAAAGAAAGGGATGAGCTCAAAGCTTCAGAGTTGCAGCCCAAGTGCTGCATTTAAGACCTTAAAGTTGCCACTTGTATTGAAAGAAAGCCTTATTTCTTGTAGTAACAGAGCTGATATTTCCAAAAACCAAACTCAGAGTCTTATCGTAAGAGTGGCTGAATTACAATGCCAGTTGAATTCCCAACCTAGAGTGGTGTCTGATGTTAAGGTGAGGGCATTGATTAGGAAGAAATGGGATCCCAAAACTTGAGATGGGGACATATGGGCAGATAATCAGGTAACTGGTCACAATGAGCCCATAAATTCCAATGAATCACTCCTGCCCACAGAACCAGCCCTCTTACTCCCATCTGAAGAGATTACTCTTAGTCTGCTAAGCCACCCTCCCCAGTAAAACCATTATCCCTTTGTTTTAGTTATCTAGTGCTGCTGTTACAGAAATATCACAAGCAGATGGCTTTAACAAACAGAAATTTATTCTCTCACAGTTTAAGAGGCTAGAAGTCCAAATTCAGGGTGCCAGCTCCAGGGGAAAGCTTTCTCTGTCAGTTCTGGGGGAAGGTCCCTCTCATCAATCTTCCTCTGGTCTAGGATCTTCCCAGCACAGGGATCCCAGGTTGAAAGGGCATGCTTTACTCCTGGTTCTTCTTGCTTGGTGATAAGGTCCTTCTCCTCTCTGCTCACTTTTCTCTCTTTTTTAACTTTAATTTTTTTTATTGTAATTTACATGAAAGTTTACAGAACAAAAATAGTTTCTCATTAAACAGTTAGTACACATATTGTTTTATGACATTGGTTAAACAAGCACAAGACATGTCAACACTCTCCCTTCTTGACCTTGGGTTCCCTATTACCGGCTTTCCTGTCCCCTCCTGCCTTCTAGTCCTTGTCCTGGGCTGTTGTGCCCCATTAGTTTTGTTTTGTTTTGTGGGCCTGTCTAATCTTTGGCTGAAGGGTGTACCTTGGGAGTGACTTCATTAGTGAGTTAAAAGGGTGTTCAGTGTCGCTTCTTTCTTTTATATCTCCAAAGAGATTGACTTAAGATGCAATCTAATCCTCTAGATTGTGTCCTACCTCATTAACACAACTGCCTCTAATCCTTCCTCATTAACATCATAAAGGTTAGGATTTACAGCACATAGGATAATTACATCAGATCACAAAATGGAGGACAGCCACACAGTACTGGGAATCATGGTCTAACCAAGTTGACACACATTTTGGGGGGATACAATTCAATCCATAACACCCTTCTACCCCATCTGATGAGATTAACCCAGCTGTACCTGAAGAGTCTTTGTCTGAGATAGCTCCTGGGGCAGCATCTGGGGCATTGCTAGGGTCATCACCTGAGGCAAATCCTTAGAAGATATTGTTGAATGTCCCCAGGACCCACCCCCACCACCCATTTTTGTTCTAGATTTAAAACTAGGTCTCCCAGTGAGCCCCAAGAGGTGAACTACAAAATGTGACCCCGGAGGAGGTACGCTACATTCAAAAATAATTGATTGATTGTTCTAATGTATACAAACAGAAACCTGGGGAATATGTGGGAATAGGTGTTAAGGGTGTGGGATAATAATGCAAAGAACGTAAAGTCTGATCTGTTTGTGTTTATTGATATGGGCGCACTAAGCACAGATTCTTCATTCAGTGTTTCAGCTTGAGAGGTTAGAAAAGGGTCTAATAGTTTATTAGGTTGATTCACTGAAGCATAGATTAAGTGGTGGCCGACACTAAATCTAGTTGAAATGCCAGACCTGCCTTGGTATACTGTAGAAGGTAACCAAAGGTTTAGGGACATTGGCATGTTAGAGTGGATTTATCAGGTTGGACCTACAGATCCACCAATAGAGTGCCCAGAGTACACAATGTTTACCACATTGGTGAAGAACAAATTTGTGAGACTGCTGTGATTGCTATTTTATGTAAGTCAGATTTGACAGTGGGAACTGCCCTAAGACACCTAACAACAATAGGGCTGAATGAACCATGTGATGGTAGGGGCAAGTGGCAGAACTTAATCAGCAAAGACAAGTTGGCCATGGTTACCATAATAGACAGCAGAGTCAAAGTAATAATCAGAATAGTCTGACTTGTATGGACGTATGACATTGGCTAGTTAGTCATGGAGTGAAATAGATGGGGAATCTACTAAATATTTACTTTATCTGTACAAGCAGAAGAATTCTAGGTCAAGTGAATGGCATCCTTACTTGAATCACCAGAATAGAGATTCATGGCCCCTCAATCAATTCTCAGACTTAAGCCAGTTTACAGACCCACAACCCCTTGAATGAAGGCGAGGCCAGGTCCCCTTGCAGAAGGACCCCACTACACTGCCAAAATTTTATACTGTTAGTCTTTCTCTCAGCCTCCCCCAAAGGGATCTACAGCCTTTTATGAATGACTGTTCATTGGTGAAAACGAAATAATCAGACTTTTCACTGGCTCTGAACTGACACTAATTCCAAGAGGCCCAAAATCTCACTGTGACCCACCAGTCAGTGTGGAGGCATATGGAGGTCAGGTTATTAATGGAGTCTTAGATCAGGTCCATCTCACAGTGGGTCCAGTGGGTCTCCAAACCCATCTTATAGTGATTTCCTCAGTTCCAGAATGCATAATTGGAATAGACATACTCAGCAACTGGCAGATCCCCCACATTGGATCTCTGACATGTGGAGTAAGGGCTATTGAGGTATGAAGAGCCAAGTGGAAGCCATTAGAACTGCCCCTACCTAGGAAAATAAAAACTAAAAGCAGTACTGCATTCCTGGAGGGAATGCAGAGTTTAGTGCCATCCTCGATAACTCAAAGGATGCATGGGTGGCGATTCCCACTATATCCCCATTCAACTTGCCTATTTGGCCTGTGCAAAAAACAGATAGATCTTGGGGAATGACAGTGGATTTTGGTAAACTTAACCAGGTGGTGACTCCAATTGCAGCTGCTATTCTAGATATGGTTTCATTCCTTGAGCAAATTAATACATCTGGTCCCTGGTGTACAGCTATTGATCTGGCCAATGCCTTTTTTCTCAATTCTGGTTTTGAAGACAACACCAGAAACAGTTAGCTTTCAGCTGGCAAGGCCAGAAATATACCTTCACTGTCCTACTTTAGGGCTATGTCAACTCTCCAGCCCTATCTCATAAATTAGTCTGCAGGGAACTTGATCACCTTTCCCTTCCACAAGACATCACACTGGTCTATTACATTGATGACATTATGCTGATTGGACCTAGTAAGGAAGAAATATCAATGACTCTAGACTTATTGGTAAGACGTTTGTGAACTACAGAGAGGGAAATTATTCTGACAAAAGTTCAGGCACCTTCCACCTCAGTGAAATTTCTAGGGGTCCAGTGGTATGGAGCTTGTTGAGATATTTCTTCTCAGGTGAAGGATAAGTTGTTATATCTGGTCCCTCCTACAACTAAAAAGGAGGCACAATGCCTGGTGGGACTCTTTGGATTTTGGAGGCAACATATTCCTTACTTGGGCCTGTTTATCCAGACTATTGTGCTTTAGGTGGAAATTTATAAAGCAAATCAGTTTCTCATTAAGCAGTTAATACACAAGTTGTTTTGTGACATTGGTTGCCAGCTCTGTGATGTGTAAACACTCTCCACTCCCTGTTTCCATTTGTCCTTTTCTGCTTTCTCATCCTTGCTTTTGGACTGGTGTGCCCATTTAGTGCCATATACATGATTGAAGTATGAAGCGTGTTCCTCACATGTGTTATTGTTTTCCCTGTAAACAAAAAAACCAAACCCATTACTGTTGAGTCGATTCTGACTCATAGCGACCCTGTAGGATAGAGTAGAACCTCCCCATAGGGTTTCCAAAGAGTGGCTGGTGGATTTGAACTGCCAACTTTTTGGTTAGCAGCCTGAGCTCTTAACCACTGTGCCACCAGGGCTCTTGTTTGCCCTATAGACATGTCTAATCTTTGTCTGAAGGGTGAACCTTGGGAATGACTTCAGTACTGAGTTAAAAGTGTGTCCGGGGCCATATTCTGGGGGTTTTTCCAGTCTCTGTCAGACCAGCATCTGGTCTTTATTATTTTTATTTTTTGTGAATTTGAATTTTGTTCTACATTTTTCTCCCACTCTGTCTAGGACCCTCTATTGTGATCCCTGTCAGAGCAGTCTGTGGTGGTAGCCAGGCACCAGCTAGTTGTTCTGGGGTCAGTATGGTGGAGTTGTGGTAGTTGCAACCCATTAGTCTTCTGGACCAATCTTGCCCCTGTGTCTTTGGTTTTCTTCATTCTCTTTTGCTCCAGCTAGGATGGGACCAGTAGATGTATCTTAGATGGCTGCTTGCAGGCTTTTAAGACTCCAGTCACTACTAATCACAGTCGGATGTAGAACATTTTCTTTATAAATTGTTATGCCAATTGAGTTAGATGTCCCGGAGACCATGGTCCCCAGCCCTTAGCCCTCTAATTCAGTCCCTCAGGGAGTTTGGATGTGTCTGTGAAGCTTCTACGAATTTGATGTTGTCAGGTTGTACTGACTTCCCCAGTATTGTGTACTGTCTTACCCTTCACCGAAGTCACCACTTATCTACTCTCTAGTTAGTTTTTTTCTTCCCTACCCCTCATCTCCCTCGTAACCATCAAAGATTGTTTCTTTCTGTGTGTAAATCTTTCCATGAGTTTTTATAATAGTGGTCTCATACAGTATTTGTCCTTTTGTGATTGACTTATTTCACTCAGCATAACGCCCTCCAGATTCACCGATGTTGTGAGATGTTTCCAAGATTCATCATTGTTCTTTATCTTTGCATACTATTCCACTGTGTGTATGTACCATAGTTTGTTTATGCATTCATCTGTTGATGGGCACTTAGGTTGTTTCTATCTTTTTGCTATTGTGAATAATGCTATAATGAATATGGGCTTGCATATGTCTATTTATGTGACGGCTTTTATTTCTAAAGTATATTACTAGGAGTGAGATTGCTGGATCGTATGGTATTTCTATTTCTAGCTTTTTAAGGAAGTGCCATATCGTTTTCCAAAATGGTTATACCATCTTGCATTCCCACCAGCAGTGCATAAGAGTTCCAGTCTTCCCACAGCCTCTCCAACATTTGTTATTTTCTTTTTTTTAAATTAGTGTCAGTAATGTTGGGGTGAGATGGTATCTCGTTGTTGTTATGATTTGCATTACTCTAATGGATAGTGATCGTGAGCATTTCCTCATGTGTCTGTTTAGCGCCTAAATGTCTTCTTTGGAGAAGTGTCTGTTCATATCTTTTGCCCATTTTTTAATTGGATTATTTGTCTTTTGTTGTAGGGTAGTTGGATTTTACTTGAGATTTTAGAGATTAGACCTTTGTTGAATTTGTCATAGTCAAAAATTTTTTCCCAGTCTGTAGTTTCTCTTTTTACTCTTTTAGTGAAGTCTTTTCATGAGCCAACATCCAATATATTGAGCTGCTTTTCCTATAGCCAGCATTCACGAGTCTAGGAATCACTGGTTGGAAATGGGAGTGGCACCACTCGCTATTACCTCTAGTGACCCATGAGCAAGATTTTTGCTTCCTGTCCCCACAACCCTATGCTCTGCGGGTTTAGAGGTCTTAGTTCCAAAGGAAGGGTTGCTCCCACCAGGAAACACAACACTTGTTTCATTGAACTGGAATTTAAGAACGCCACCTGGTCACTTTGGGCTCCTCATGCCTCTGGATCAACAGGCAAAGAAGGGAGTTACTGTATTGGTTGGTGTGATTGATTCTTATTGCCTAGGGGAAATTGAATTGATATTACATAATGGAGGTAAAGAGTATGTCTGGAATACAGGCGATCCACTGCAACATCTTTTTGTACTACCATGCCCTGTGATAAAAGCCAATGAAAAACTACAGCAACTCAATTCCAATGTGACTACTAATGGCCCAGACCTTTCAGGAATGAAAGTTTGGGTTACCTCACAGGCAAAGAACCAAGACTAGCTGAGGTGCTTTCATAGAGCAAAGGGAATTCCGAATGGGCGGTGGAAGAAGGTAGTTCTAAATACTGGCTACAACCATGTCACCAGTTGCAGAAATGAGGACTGTAATTGTTTTTAGTATTTCTTCCTTGTTTTGTTACATGTGTATGTGTGTGTGTGTATGTGTGTGTGTATATATATAATACATATATATACATATTACAAATATATTTGTTTTCTTCTCTCCCTTATTCCATTACTTATTATAAAATATAAGATGTAAAACTGCTTTATCAGTTGTACACATGTTAGTTTTATCATCTTAGGTCCAAGTATGACCTTATAATTGTCTTTATTTAGAGGTTGTGTATGGTTTAAAGAAATATGTACAGATGCCAGGTTGACAAGGGGTGGACTGTGATGGTTAAAGTTATGTGTCAACTTAGCTAAGCCATGATTCTCACTGGTTTGTCAAATATTGTGTAATTATCCTCCATTTTGTGATCTGATGTGAGCAGCCAATCAGTTGAAAGGGGAGTTTCCTTGGGGGTGTGGCCTGCATCCAATATATATGGATGTTCTGACAAAGCTGCCTTGTCTTGATTCTGCATCTAACTTGTCATCCTCTGACCTCTGGTTCTTGGGATGTGAGCCAGCAGCCTTCCTTCTGACCTGCTGATTTTGGGTTTGTCAGCCCCTGCAACCAGATGAGTTGGGAGAACCCTCCAGCCTGATGCCTGACCCACAGATTTGGGACTTGCAGCCTCCACAACTGCATGAGCCATTTCCTTGAAATAGATCTCTCTCTCTCTCTCTCTCTCTCTCTCTCTCTCTCTCTATATATATATATATATATATATATATACACATACACTTCATTGGTTTTTTACTATAAAGACCCCAGCCTGAGACAACAAATTAGGAATGAAGGCCTTTTGGTCAGTGGATAATGAGAGCTATCTAGGGCTAAATATTTGACCAAAAGGGCAAGGAATTCTGTGAGTGCTGAATCTGTGGACTAAGAGATAGTCTAAGCTTGGTTCGGACGCAACTGAAACCATAACAAGGGTGATGAACTAGTGCTGGGAGGAGGTAACCAGAAGTCATAATTACAATGAAAAGTGTGGAGAGTGGAAGAATAGGCTATTTGTTCAGAATGGAATTTTAGAGTTCAAAATCCAAGCTGGAAATAGATGGCTGCATTTTTAGATTCCATTCAATTACTTCTTTGTTTCTTTTTTTGTAAAATTAAATCTTATCAAACTAATAGAGGTACATAGATTAAAATGTAAATAATTCTGGATGGTAATATATTTAAAAAAGCAAAACAGCTGTCTCTTCCCCCAACCTTTTTTATCCTTAATTCATCCACCTCCCCTGGCCAGATCACCACTGACAACTCAGCTATTTCTTCTGGCATTTACCTCCAATTTTCTAAATAATATGGTTACATAAGAAGATGAAATTGATTTAGTATATTTAGACACTACCTACTTACCTCCTGTTTTGGAAGATGGGGATTTAGCTTTCTTATACCGTTATCCTCAATTTCTTCCTCCCCTTCTCTCTCCTCCTCCCAGTGTTGTACTCCCAATATGGTTACATAACAATTTTGGGTAAATCAGTATGCAGTGCTTACATTATTGTGATTGTATAAATATTGTTCCACAGCCAAGCAACTCTTAATTGGTGGTTGAAGGCAATAAACTTCATCTTCTAGTTTCTCATATGGCTATTGAGAATTCTAATGCCATTCTACTATGCCATTCTAATGCCTTGGTCTACTGATTAGCTCATTGAAGGAATTCTTTGGTTTGATATCCTGTTTTTAAATTTATAGCTTTTCTTTTTAATTCTTCTTTAAACTTTACATCTCTCTGCTGAAATTTCCCATTTGTTCATGAATGTGGTCCACCTTTTCTACTAGATCTTTTAACAAATTAATTATTTGTTAGTCTTGTTAGTTGCCATCAAGTCAGTTCCAACTCATGGCGATCCCATGTGTGCAGAACAGAACTACTCCATAGGGTTTTCAAGGCTGTGATCTTTCAGAAGCAGATTGCCAGGCCTGTCTTTTTCTTCTTTTTGAAGTTTTGTGTGTGTGTGTGTGTATTTTAAGTGAAAGTTTACAATTCAAGTCAGTTTCTCATACAAAAGTTTATACACACATTGCTATGTGACCCTAGTTCTCTCCCTATACTGTGACAGCACACGCCTCCATTCCACCCCGGATTTCCTTGTCCATTCAACCAATTCCTAACCCTCTCTGCCTTCTCATCTCACCTCCAGACAGGAGCTGCCCATTTAGTCTCATGTATCTACTTGAGCTAAGAAGCACACTCCTCATGAGTCCAATCTAATCTTTGTCTGAAGAGTTGACCTTGGGAATGGTTTCAGCCCTGGGCCAACAGAGAGTCCAGGGGCCATGTCTTCAGGGGTCCCTTCAGTCTCAATCTATTAAGTCTGGTATTTTTACTAGAATTTGAGTTCTACTCCACAATTTTCTCCTGCTCCATCAGGGACTTTCTGTTGTGTTACCTGTCAGTGCACTCATTGGTGGTAGCCAGGCACCATCTAGTTTTTCTGGTCTCAGGCTGATGGAGTCTCTGGTTTATGTGGCCGTTTCTGTCCCTTGGGCTAATATTTTCCTTGTGTCTTTGATGTTCTTCATTGTCCTTTGCTCCAGGTGGTTTGGGACCAATTGATGCATCTTATATGACCACTTTCTAGCTTTTAAGGCCCCAGACGACACTCACCAAAGTGGGATGTAGAACATTTCCTTAACAAACTTTGCTATGCCAGTTGACCTAGCTGTCTCCTGAAAGCATGGTCCCCAGGCCCCCAGCCCTACTGCTCTGTACCTTGAAGTGTTTGATTATATTCAGGAAATTTCTTAGCTTTTGGTTTAGTCCAGTTGTGCTGACTTCCCCTGTAGTGTGTGTTGTCCCTCCCTTCACCTAAGATAATTCTTGTGTACTATCTAGTTAGTGAGTACCCCTCTCCCTCCCTCCCCACCCTCGTAATCATCAAAGAATGTTTTCTTCTGTGTTTCAACCTTTTCTTGAGTTCTTATAATAGTGGTCTTATACAATAGTTGTCCTTTTGCAACTGACTAAATTCACTCAGCATAATGCCTTCCAGATTCTTCCGTGTTATAAGATGTTTCACGGATTCATCGTTGTTGTTTATCATTGCATACTATTCCATTGTGTGAATATATCATAATTTGTTTATCCATTCGTCCATTGATGGACACCTAGGTTATTTCCATCTTTTTGCTGTTGTGAACAGTGTGGCAATGAACATGAGTGTGCATATATCTACTCATGTGATGGTTCTTATTTCTCTAGGATATATTCCAAGGAGTGGGATTGCTGGATCGTATGGTACTTCTATTTCTAGCTTTTTAAGGAAGCGCCAAATTGATTTCCAAAGTGTTGTACCATTTTACATTCCCACCAACAGTGTATAAATGTTCCAGTCTCTCCACATCCTCTCCAACATTTATTATTTTGTGTTTTTTTGATTAATGCTACCCTTGTTAGGGGGGGATGGTATCTCATTGTAGTTTTGATTTGCATTTCTCTAATGGCTAATGATTGTGAACATTTCCTCACGTGTATGTTAGCCGCTCGAATGTCTTCTTTGGTGAAGAGCGTGTTCATATCCTTTGCCCATTTTGTAATTGGGTTATTTGTTTTTTCGTTGTTGAGGTTTTGCAGTATCTTGCAGATTTTAGAGATGAAATGCCGATTGGAATTGTCATAGCCAAAAATTTTTTCTCAGTCTGTAGGTTGTCTTTTGACTCTTTTGGTGAAGCCTTTTGATGAGCTTAAGTGTTTGATTTTTAGGAGCTCCCAGTTATCTAGTTTCTCTTCTGATGTTTGTGTATTGTTACTTATGGTTTGTATTCTGTTTATGCCATGTATTAGGACTCCTAGCATTGTCCCTATTTTTTTTTCATGATCTTTATCATTTTCAATTTTATATTTAGGTCTTTGATCCATTTTGAGTTAGTTTTTGTGCATAGTGTGAGGTATGGGTCTTGTTTCATTTTTTTGCAGATGGATATCCAGTTATGCCAGCACCATTTGTTAAAGAGACTGTCTTTTCTGCAATTAATGGACTTTGGGCTTTGTCAAATATCAGCTGCTCATAGGTAGATGAATTTACATCTGGATTCTCAATTCTGATCCATTGGTCTACGTACCTGTTGTACCAGTACCATGCTGTTTTGACTACTGTGGTTGTGTAATAGGTTCTAAAATCAGGTAGTGTGAGCCCTCCCACTTTGTTCTTCTTCTTGAGTAATGCTTTACTTATCCAGGGCCTCTTTTCTTTCCAAATGAGGTTGGTGATCTGTTTCTCCATCTCATAAAAAAATGCTGTTGGAATTTGGATCATAATTACATTGTATCTGTAGATCGCTTTGGGTAGAATTGACATTTTCATGATGTTGAGTCTTCCTGTACATGAGCAAGGTATGTTTTTCCACTTATGTAGGTTTCTTTTGGTTTCTTACAGTAGTGTCTTGTAGTTTTCATTGTATAGGTCTTTTACGTCTCAGATTAGATTTATTCCTAAGTATTTTATTTTCTTGGGGGCTATTGTAAATGGTATTGATTTGGTGATTTCCTCTTGGAAGTTCTCTTTGTTGGTGTAGAGGAATCCAACTGATTTTTGTATTTTTACCTTGTATCCTGATACTTTGCTGAAATCTTCTATTAGTTCCAGTAGTTTTCTTGTGGATTCTTTGGGGTTTTCTGTGTACAAGATCATTCATCTACAAATACAGATGCTTTTACTTCTTCCTTACCAATTTGGATGCCTTTTATTTCTTTTTCTTGTCTTATTGCTCTGGCTAGGACCTCCAGCAAAATGTTGAATAAGAGTGGTGATATAGGGCATCCTTGTCTGGTTCCTGTTGTTCAGACTCTCTCCATTTAGAATGATGTTAGCTGTTGGCTTTGTATAAATGCCCTTCATTATGTCAAGTAATTTGCCTTCTATTCCTATTTTGCTTGGAGTTTTTATCAGGAATGGGTGTTGGACTTTGTCAAATGCCTTTTCTGCATTGATTGATAAGATCAGGTGGTTCTTGCCTTTCGTTTTATTTGTGTGATGGATTACATGGATAGTTTTTCTGATGTTGAACCATCCCTGCATACCTTGTATAAATCCCACTTGATCATGGTGAATTATTTTTCTGATACGTTGCTGAATTCTATTGGCTAGAATTCTTTTGAGGATTTTTGTATCAATGTTCATGAGTGATACTGGTCTGTAACTTTCTTTTTTTGTGGTGTCTTTACCTGGTTTTGGTATCAGGGTTATGCTGACTTCATAGAATGAATTGGGGAGTATTCCATCCTTTTCTGTGCTCTGAAATAACTTTAGTAGTAGTGGTGTTACCTCTTCTCTGAAAGTTTGGTAGAATTCTCCAGTGAAACTGACCACTCCAGGCCTTTTTTTTGTTGGGAGTGTTTTTTTTTTTACCTCTTCAATCTCTTCTTTTGTTATAGGTTTATTTCATTGTTGTACCTCTGTTTGTGTTACTTTAGGTAGGTAATGAGTTTCTAGAAATTTGTCCATTTCCTCTAGGTTTTCAAATTTGTTAGCATACAATATTTCATAGTATTCTGTTATAATTCTTTTAATTTCTGGTGGATCTGTTGTGATATCACCCATCTCATTTCTTATACCTGTTATTTGCTTCATCTCCTGTTTTTCTTTTGTCAGTTTGGCCATTGGTTTATTGAGTTTGTTGATCTATTCAAAGAACCAGCTTTTGGTCTTGTTAACTCTTCCAATTCTTTTCCTGTTCTCTATTTCATTTAATTCTGCTGTAATTTTTATTATTTCCTTTCTTCTGGTACTCCTGGGCTCCTTTTACTGCTCTCTTTCTACTTGTTTGAGTTGTAGGATTAGTGTTTTGATTTTGGACCTGTCTTCTTTTTGGATGTGTGCATTTATTGCTAGAAACTGACCTCGGAGAACTGCTTTTGCTGTGTCCCAAAGGTTCTGGTAGGATGTGTTTTTATTCTCATTTGATTCTACAAATTTCTTTATTCTATCCTTAATTTCTTCTGTAACTCAGTAGTTTTTGAGCAAGGTATTGTTCAGTTTCCATGCGTTTGATTTTTTTTCCTTGCTTTTTCTGTTATTGATTTCTACTTTTATGGCTTTATGGTCAGAAAAGATGCTTTGTAATATTTTGATGCTTTGAATTCTGTTAAGGCTTCCTTTATGGCCTAATATGTGGTCTATTCTGGAGAATGTTCCATTTGTGTTGGAAAAGAAAATATACTTGGCTGTTGTTGGGTGGAGTGTTTGGTATATATCCATGAGACGAAGTTGGTTGACTGTTGCATTTAGATCTTCCATGTCTGTATTGAGCTTCTTTCTGGATGTTCTGTCCTTCACTGAAAGTGGTGTGTTGAAGTCTCCTATTATTATTGTGGAACTGTCTATCTCTCTTTTCAATACTGTTAGAGTTTGTTTTATGTATTTTGGAGACCTGTCCTTGGGTTCATAAATATTTATTATAGTTATGTCCTGCTCGTGTATTGACCCTTTACATTATATAGTGTCCTTCTTTATCCTTTCTGGTGGATTTTGCTTTAAAGTCTATTTTGTCAGAGATTAATATTGCCACTTCTGCTCTTTTTTGAGTGTTGTTTGCTTGATATATATATATTTATCCTCTGAGTTTTAGTTTGTTTGTGTCTCTGAGTCTAAGGTGTGTCTTTTGTAAGCAGCATATAGAAGGATCGTGTTTTTTAATCCATTCTGCCACTCGCTGTCTCTTTATTGGTGTATTTAGTCCATTTACATTCAGTGTAATTACCGATAGGTATGAGTTTAGTGCTGTCATTTTGATGTCTTTTTGTGTGTGTTGTTGACAGTTTCTTTGTTCCACTTACTTTTCTATGCTGAGTCATTTTTCTTTATGTGTTTTCTTTTCATCTTTTTCATTGTTGTTTATTTTGTGTTCACTGAGTCTTTATGTTTTTCTTTTTATTTTGATATGTAGGATTGTTAGTTTCCTTTGTGGTTACCTTAATATTTATCCCTATTTTTCTAAGTTTAAATCAGTCTTTTATTTCTTTATATCACCTTGACTTCCTCTCCATATAAAAGATCTATGACTACATTTTTTTAGTTCCTTTTTTTTGTTGTAATGTTGTCATCTTTTACATATTGACATCTGTTCCCTAGTTTCAGTGTTTTAGCTTTGATTTATTTTTGTGACTTCCCTATCTGGGTTAATATCTGGTTGCTCTGTCCTGTGTTCTAGTCTTGGGTTGTTATCTGATGTTATTGATTTTCTAACCTGAGGACTCCCTTTAGTATTTCTTGTAATTTTGGTTTGGTTTTTGCAAATTCCTTAAGCTTCTGTTTATCTGGAAATGCCCTAATTTCACCATCATATTTCAGAGACAGTTTTGCTGGATATGTAATTCTTGGCTGGCAATTTTTTTCCTTCAAGGCTTTATATATGTCATCCCATTGCCTTGTTGCCTGCATGGTTTCTGCTGGGTAGTCTGAGCTTATTCTTATTGACTCTCCTTTGTAATGACTTTTCTTTTATCCCTAGCCACTCTTACAATTCCTTGTCTTTGGTTTTGGCATGTTTGATTGTAATATATCTTGGTGACTTTCTTTTGGGATCTACCTTATGTGGGGTTCAATGAGCATCTCGGATAGGTATCTTCTCATGTTTCCTGAGATCAGGGAAGTTTTCTGCCAAAAAATCTTGAACAATTCTCTCTACATTTTCTGTTATCCACCCCGTTCTGGTCTCTGATCACTCGTAGGTTATTCCTCTTGATAGAATCCCACATAATTCATAGGGTTTCTTCATGTTTTGTAATCCTTTTATCTGATTTTTCCTCAAATAAGTTGTTGTCAAGGACTTCTCTTGAGTCTCACTAATTCTGACTTCCATTGCCTCAATTCTGACTTTCTATGGAGTTGTCTAATTCTGAAATTTTATTGTTAATCTTCTGGATTTCTGATTGCTGTCTCTCTATGGATTTTTGCAGCCTGTTAAATTTGTCATTATGTTCTTCTCAAATTCCTCTATTGCTTTGTCTGTGTGTTCCTTGTTTTGTTCTGCATTTTGCCTGATCTTCCTGATCTCTGGAAGAGTGCTATATATTAATCTTTTGTGTTCTACTTCCAATAATTCCAAGAAATTTTCTTCCTTTGGGAAATTTCTTGATTCTTTGTTTTGGAAACTTGCTGAAGCTATCATGTTCTGTTTCTTTATGTGATTTGATATTGACTGTTGTCTCCGAGCCATCAATAAGTTATTGTATTTATTTATATTTTGCTTGCTTACTGTGTCCTAGCTTCTAGTTTTGTTTTGATATGCCCAAATAGGCTGCTTGTGTGAGCTAGTTTTTTTATTGCTGCCTTTGAAGCTGTAACGTCCTGTCACCACGTGGTTAGAGCTTTTACTATGTATGTGAGCCCAGGACTCTGTTTACTTTTCTTCTATGGATTCAGCTCAGGTGTCTGGGTAGCCAGTCACCAAATGTGTGGCACAGGCTCTCACCTAGAGTCCCAGACGGGCAGGGGTGATTGGTATAGGCACAAGTATCTGGCTGCAGTAGGGAGTCATGTGCTGAGCAAGGCAGGGGGCTGACGGCTGCCCCTGAATGTCTGGGAGGAATGTGTATCCTTGTTCCCTAGAGGGCGTAAGTGGGTGGGTTTTGCAGCCCTACTATGAGCACTCGATGTAGTTGGTGTAAGGACTCGGAGGCACCACTTATTCTTGGACACCTGTTGCGGGTGGTTAGGTGGTGTAGGTCTAGCTACCAGTCATCAGGCTCCTGATGTGGGTAGGTGAGAATGCTGCTTAATGGGCAGAGCAGTGTCAAATGTCAAGAACCTACAACTTCAGCATATAGCTGATACAAGAGAGGAAATGGGGGTCATTACAACAGCCCCAGCTGAAATAAAAAGGATCATAGCAGAGTAGTATGAAAAACTATACTCCAACAAATTTGAAAACCTAGAGGAAATGGATAAATTTCTAGAAACACAGTACCTAACCAAACTACCACAAAGTGATGTTGAAAATCTGAATAGACCCATAACAAGAGAAGAGATTGAGAGGGTAATAAAAAAAAAAAACTCACAACAAAAAAAGGCCTGACCCAGATGGCTTCACTGGAGAGTTCTACCAAACATTTAGAGAAGAGTTTACACCAGAACTGCTCAAACTTCTTCAGAACATAGAAAAGGAAGTGACACTTCTGAATTCATTCTATGAAGCCAGCATAACCCTGATACCAAAACCAGGCCAAAACACCACAAAAAAAAGAAAATTACAGACCAATATCTCTCATGAATATAGATGTAAAAATTCTCAACAAAATTCTAGCCAATAGAATTCACCATCATATTGAAAAAACAATACATCACAACCAAGTAGGATTCATACCAGGTATGCTAGGATGGTTCAGCATTAGAAAATCAATCAACATAATCCACCACATAAATAAAAGGAAAGAAAAGGATCACATGATCATCTCAACTGATGCAGAAAACAAATTCAACAAAGTCCAACACCCATTCCTGGTAAAAACTCTCAATAAAATAGGTATGCAAGGAAAATTTCTCAACATAATAAAGGGCATCTATGCAAAACCAACGGTCAACATCATTCTTAATGGAGAGAGGCTGAAAACATTCCGCTTGAGAACAGGAACAAGACAAGCATGCCTTTTATCACCACTCTTATTTAACATTGTGCTGGAAGTCCTAACTAGAGCAATAAGGCAAGAAAAAGAAATAAAGGGCATCCGAGTTGGTAACTAAGAAGTTAAACTGTCCCTGTTCACGGAAGATATGATACTATACATAGAAAACCCTAAAGACTCCACAAGAAATCTACTGGAACTAATAGAAAGATTCATCAGAGTAGCAGGATACAAGAAAAACATACAAAAATCAGTTGAATTCCTATACGCCAATAAAGAGAACAATGAAAAGGACATCAGGAAAACAATACCATTTATAATAGCCCCTAAAAAAATAAAATATTTAGGAACAAATCTAACCAGGGATGTAAAAGACCTATACAAAGAAAACTACAAAACACTACTGCAAGAAACACAAAGGGATCTACATAAATGGAAAAACATACCATGCTCATGGATAGGTAGACTCAACATAGTGAAAATAACAAGTCTACCCAAAGCAATTTACAAATATAATGCAATCCCAATCCAAATACCAACAACATTCTTTAAAGAGATGGAAAAACTAATCATTAACTTTATAAGGAAAGGGAAGAAGCCCCAGATAAGTAAAGAACTATTGAAGATGAAGAATAAAGTAGTGGGACTCACACTACCTGACCTCAGAACCTACTATACAGCTATGGTAGTCAAAACAGCCTGGTACTGGTACAACAACAGATACATTGACCAATGGAACAGAATTGAGAACCCAGATGTATATCCATCCACCTACATCACCTGATCTTCAACAAGGTCCCAAAGTCCATCAAATGGGGAAAAGACAGTCTTTTTAACAAACAGTGCTGGAAAAACTGGATGTCCATCTGCAAAAAAATGCATCAGGACCCATACCTCATGCCATATACAAAAACTGATTCAAAATGGATCAAAAACCTAAATATAAAGCCAAAAACTATAAAGTTCATAGAAGAAAAAATAGGATCAACTCTAGAGGCCCTAATACACGGCATTAACAGGATACAAACCGTAACCAACAACACACAAACTCCAGTAGATAAGCTAGGTACCTGGGATTTTTACACACTTAAACGCTCATCAAAAGACTTCACCAAAAGAGTAAAAAGAGAACCTACAGACTGGGAAAAAATTTTTGGACAGTACAAGTCAGACAAAGGTCTAATCTCTGAAATCTACAAGAAAACCCAACACCCCTGTACAACAAAAAGACAACTAATTCAATTAAAAGATGGCCAAAGGAAATGAACAGACACTTCACCAAAGAAGACATTCAAGGGGCTGACAGACACATGAGGAAATGCAACAGGACCCTAGCCATTAGAGAAATGCAGATTGAAACCACATTGAGATACCATCTCACCCTGGCATTACTGGCACGAAGGAAAAACACTGGAAATAACAAATGTTGGAGAGGCTGTGGAGGTCGGAACTCTTATGCACTTCTGGTGGGAATGCAACATGATACAACAATTTTGGAAAATGATATGGTGCTTCCTTAGAAAGCCAGAAATAAGAATACCATACAATCCATCAATCCCACTCTTAGGAATATATCCTAGAGAAATAAAAGCCATCACACAAATAGACATATGCACACCCATGTTCATGGCAGCATTGTTCACAATAGCAAAAAGACGGAAACAACCTAGATGCCCATCAACAGACAGATGGATAAACAAACTATGGTACATACACACAATGGAGTATTATGCAACGATAAAGAACAATGATAAATCTGTGAAGCATCTTATAACATGGATGAAACTGGAGGACATTATGGTGAGTGAAATAAGTCAATCACCAAAGGACAAATATTGTATGAGACCTCTACTGTAAAAATGTGTGAAAAAGTTTACACACAAAAAGAAACAATCTTTATTGGTTATGAGGGATGGGAGGGTTGGGGGAGAGAAATATTAAATAGACAATAGATAAGTGGTAACTTTGGTGAAGGGTAAGACGTATACAATACTGGAGAAGCCAGCACAACTTGTACAATGAAAGGTCATGGAAGCTCTCTAGATACATCCAAACTTCCTGAGGGACTGAATTGCTGGGTGGAGAGCTGTGGGGACCATAGTCTTGGGGAATATCTAGCTCAATTGGCATAACACAGTTTATAGGGACAATGTTTTACATTCTACCTTGGTGAGTAGCATCTGGGGTCTTAAAAGCCTGTGAGCAGCCATCTAAGATACTCCACTGGTCTCATCCCTTCGGGAGCAAGGGAGAATGAAGAAAACTAAAGACACAATGGAAAGATTAGTCAAAAGGACTAATGGACCACAACTACCACAGCCTCCATCAGACTGAGTCCAGTACAACTAGATGGAGCCTGGCTATCACTACTGACTGCTCTGACCGGGATCACAGCAGAGGGTCCCGGACAGTGCTGGAGAAGGATGTAGAACAAAATTCTAACTCACAAAAAAAGACTAGACTTACTGGCCTGATAGAGACTGGAGAAACCCTGAGAGAATGGCCCTCGGACACCCTTTTAGCTCAGTAATGAAGTCACTACTGAGGTTCACTGTTCAGCCAAAGATTATACAGCCCCATAAAACAAAACAAGACTAATGGGGCACAACAGTCCAGGGACAAGGACTAGAAGGCAGGAGGTGACAGGAAAGCTGGTAGTAGGGAACCCAAGTTTAAGAAGGGACAGTGTTGACATGTCGTGGGGTTGTTAACCATTGTCATAAAATAATATGTGTACTGTTTAATGAGAAACGATTTGTACAGTACAGTAGAAAAGTACATAAAATACAATAGAAAAAAAGATTGTGTAAATAAATGAGTAAATGTTACTTCAGCACCTGTTACATATCAAATAAATAACGTAAAAAGTGACCCAGCACTAAGCATTCTAGGTGCAGTGGTCCCATGAACATCTTTCACATAGCCAATAGCATCACATTAAAATAAAGTTTGGTCTGTTCAGGAAGTGTTTATTGAACTATTGCATGGCCTTCTACCTGTGTTCCGGGTAGAAGCACACAGGTAGCCACAGAGGCCAGGAAGGGATAATGTCTTGTGGTATGCTGGAGCCAGCTTGCACTGGCTCCCAGAGCTGATTGTGCACATCTGACTGGGTTGAATAGTGTCCTCCCAAAATTCATGTCTACCTGGAACCTCAGAAAAGGACCTTATTTGGAATTCGGGTTTTTGCAGATGTAATTAGTTAAGATGAGGTCATGACAGATTAGTTGGGCCCTAAATCCAATGAGTGGTATCCTTATAAAAGGAGAAAATACACAGAGAAGAAGGCCATATGAAGACAGATGATGAGATTGGAATGATGTATCTGCAAGCCAATGAACGCTGAGGATTGCCAGAACCACCAGAAACTAGGAATGAGGCATGAATCTCCCTCAAAGCTTCCAGAAGGAACCAAAACTACCAACACCTTGATTTTGGACTTCTAGCCTCCAGAACTGTGAGAGGATAAATTTTTGTTGTTTCAAGCTACCCAATTTATGGTACTTTGCTAAGGCAGCTGTAGGAAAATAATACAGCATCTCTTCCCAGCTCCATGGTAGTTTGAAATAGCTATGGGGGAGGGGGTGTATTTACACCACAGAAATAAGCAAATACTATAAATCAGGTCCTCTTCCTTCCCCCAGAGAGTGAAGGTTAAACAATTACCAGACACTGCTGCCTGTATTCATTGTACTGTACTTCATGGACCCTTTTCCACCTAAAACAACTTCTCCAGTGCAGACCAGTGTTTACCCCAAGTTCATTTTTTCTCTTAGAGCTCCTCCTCTCCCACCCCCTTACTTCTTGTCCTCTGTCTGGATCAGGAGTTGGGAGCTTTTCACAGGTGGTGAGACAAATCCTCATGTAATCGCTCTTTAATAAGGTGGAGGTAGGAGACAGGGGAAGTCCCTGGGTGATGCAAACAGTTAAATGCTGGACTACTGACCAAAAGGTTGGCACTTCATACCCACCCAGAGGTGCCTTGGAAGTCAGGCTTGGCAATCTGCTTCTGAAAAGTCATAGCCTTGAAAACCCTGTGGAGCAGTTCTACTCTGCACACATGGATGACTATGAGTCAGAATTGACTCTACAGCAACTAACAACAACACAAAGGGGACGGGATAGTTTATCAGCTAGTCTTGACTTTTTCTTTTTCTTACACTCCACAACCAACCCATCAGCAAGTCCTATCAACTCTGCCTTCAGAATGCATCTATAATCTAAGCACTCCTCACGACCTCACTCCTGTCATCTGGTGCAAACCACCGTCATCTCTCCTAACTGCTCTCCTTGCTTCTGCCCTTACCATTTTCCTTCACACATCAGCCAGAGTGATCCTGTTTTCAGTCAGACTATGTCTGACTTTTCTGCTCAAAATTCTTCAAAGAGCCTTCCATCTTGCTGAGTGTAAAACCCAAACTCCTCATAAATGGCCTTGCAGGTTCCTCTGGTCTGGTCCCCACTCTCTTCATGTCCTCCTCTCTCAGATCTCACACTCAGCCTCAGCGATTCGACCTTGATGGTACCCTTCCTAGATGATGCCAAGGGCTCTCCTGCCTTGGGGCCACCCCACCTGCTGACACGTCCGCAGGTATTCTTCACTGATTCCCTCACCTCCCTAAGATGTCTGCTCAAGTGTCATCTTCTTAGGGGTCCTTCCCCACCAACGTATTTAAAGTGGCAAATAACCCCACACACACCCTCCCCACCACAACCCCCTGACTCTGGGCACCTCCAGCTTCTTCATCCTATCTCCATGCTTTGTGTTTCTACACAGGACACAGCGCCACATGCTGTAATACAGAGTTTACTTATTTGCGTTTTCTCTGAATGTGAACCTTACTGGAACGGGGATTTTTGTTTGTGTCATTTGCTGTGATATCCCTAGCACCTAGAACAGTGAGTGGCACATTAGAGGAGCAGAGGGGAAGTGTGGTGATGATGGCTTAGAGGTCACCAGTGCCCAGGACTCACTGTGATACAGACCACTCTCAAGGGTGAGGAGTGCTTCTCAGCATGGTTAGATGCACACAGCTTGGCAGGATCATGCTAGGTTAACATCCACCAACACTTTAATGGCAGGTAGATGCTTCACTAGGGGTTGGTTGGAAGCAGGCTGAGAGCCAATGGGCCCCCTGTGCAGGTTAGTCAGTGGGGAGATTGATGAAGACTCCTGCTGTCCTTTGTATGCTGCCCTATGGGTGAAGAGCCCAGGCCTGCATTCTCTCACTCTTGCCCTGATCTCACTCATGCCTTAGAGAAAGTCTGTGACACAGGTACAAAGGAGACTCTCCATGAGGTGGAGTGACACAAGAGCTGCAACAGTGGACTCAAACATACCAACAATCATGAAGATGGCACAGGACCCAGCAATGTTTCATTTTGTTACCCATAAGGTTGCCATGAGTCAGACCTGACTCGACAGCAAATAACAACAATAACAATTTTATAGATAGATAAGAGAAATGAGACTCAGAGAGGTGAAGTGACTTTCCAAAGTCACAGAACTAGTGGGAACAGAAAGCCAAACCTCAGTGACCTTTCTGGCACAACATGCTGTCAAAGGTAGATTCTGAACCACCTCTGGCCTGTGCCTTCCCGAGCTATCTTGCAAATCTCCTTTGGGATATGTGAAATAGGCTGTCAACTGCTCATCAGAGAAAAACTGGAGAGCAGTAGGGAGTAGTGACCTCTCTTTAGGTTTACCACACAGTCTAACCCAAAACAACCAAACCCATTTCCATCGAGTAGATTCCAACTCAGTAACCCTATAGACAGAGTAGGACTGTCCCATAGGATTTCCAATGCTGTAATCTTTATGGAGGAGCCCTGGTAGCCCAGTGGGTAAGCGTTCAGCTGCTAACCAAAAGGTTGGTGGTTCAAACCCACCAGCTGCTCAGAGGGAGAAAGATGTGGCAGTCTTCTTCCATAAAGATTTACAGCCTTGGAAATCCTATGGGTGCAGTTCTACTCTGTTCTGTGGGGTCACTATGACCTGGAATTAACTTGATGGCAATGGATTTGGTTTTTGGTTTAATCTTTATGAAAGTAGATCTCCAGGTCTTTTCTCCCATGGAGTGGCTTGTAGGTTTGAACTACCGAGCTTTCAGTTAGCAGCTGAGTGCTTAACCACTGCCTCACCAAAAAACTTAAAAAACCCATTACCGTCGAGTTAATTCCAACTCACAGTGACCCTATAGGACAGAGTAGAACTGCCCTATAAGGTTTCCAAGGAGTGCCTGGTGGATTTGAACTGCTGACCTGAGACCAGCTAGGGATAGAAAAGGCCTTAAACGGAAAGTTATGTCGGTTAAAAATTTTTTCTAGAAGAAGAATGGTGCGAATGTTGTTTGCTCCCTCCTAATCTGTCCGCTTGTAGCTGTCTTTCAAATCAGCCAATTAGAACTAGAATCCTGGGCATGTGTGGTAAGTGACTATCAGATGGCCTCATCCCGTAAGTGTTGCCTTTGAACCAAAATCACTGGACATACGTCATCGTCATTGAGCAGTGACCAAGCCCATTTCCAAAGCGAGAAGTCCGTCAGCCACTTCAATGCCAGAGTCCTACCCTTTTGGATGTATATGAAGTTAATGGATATAATGACTTCCCCTTTCCTGCATGATATAAAACTGCACCCCCAGCCCTTTGTCCAGAGAGAGAATGCTTTTGGGGAGGATCCCCCCTTCTCTCCTTACTCACCGCAGTGATAAACTATGCCTTGCTTTAAATCCACTTGACTCTTAGTTATTCTTAATGAGAGTCCAAGCAGTGGACTCCTTGCATTTGGTAACAGACCTTTTGGTTAGCAGCTGTAGTTGTTAACTGCTATGCCACCAGTGTTTCCACTGCCCCACCAGGGCTCCTTTAACCCAAAATGGGGGTATTAAAACGTGATGAAAAGGCTATGACTGCAGAGATAGAATGAAATCCTAGAAGTATCACTGTGGAGTACCAAGCACCAGACATCGTTCTAGGCACTTCACATGTGTTTTGTCAAATATTTAAAATAACCATGCAGGAAAGGTGGTATGATCCCCATTTTATAGTTGAACAAACTGAGTGAAACCCAGGGGTGGGAAGTTACTTGCTTACATCCCAGTGCTAGGTGGAGCCAGTCTGTGACTGAGATCTGTCTGACTTCAAAACCCATGTTCTTTCTGCTGCACCAAGCTGTCCCTTTGTAACAACAGGGTGATTTCCAAATTAGGGTGTTATGTCTTTAACACCCATCATCTCTAGCCTGTTTTATTAATGCTCAAGAGACACAAACCACAGAAGGGTGTTTCTAGTGTGGTTAATAAACAGATTTTCTCTCAAGGCATTAGCCAGGCTTTAATTATTTCAAGTCAAAATGTGAGTCTCTCCTGCTTATCAGGTTTGGTTTCTCTTTTGTCTTCTTACCCCACTTCTTATGGGGTTTCTGCACGTTTGGTACCTCAAATGTAAGTGTCGCTTAAAGAAGGGTCCTGCTGTTATCTGAGTGGACTGTATGCTGGTGAGAAGAAAATGAATAGACATGCATTTAAAATATAAGGAGTTGTACTGGAGAATATGGGTCCCCACTTCTCTTTGGAGGACATAGTTCACGTTGCTTGTTTGTTTTTTTTTAATAATGGCTGGAGCTCTTGTCCAGGGCCTGCCCCACAATGTGACTTTTATTATTGAATACATTTCTAGCCCCTTTGATGGACTTTATGACTGAAAACATCTTTGTGTAAGTTTTAGAACGAGTAATTGAGTATTGTGAAGTTTCAAAATACAAAATAATTCTCAATTTGGCTTCTAATAAGACAGCATGCCTACAGTATTGTCACTGGCCTGTGCCAGTCTTACATCAGTAATGGAAGCAGTGGGTTGAAACCAGCAACACAGTTTAGTGTCACCATATGAATGCAGCTATCCACCAGAAATAGAAACTAGAATGTATGTGGGTGCAGTGCGATTAATTACTTTTGTGTGTGGCCTTTCTAGCCATGGTCTTGTAACTCCCACCCAGGTGACTGTGTGATAGAGTAAATGTAGCCTACCATGGGGACTGGTCAATTTTGCCTTAAAATAGAGCCAGTTCCAGAGCAGAGAGGACAGCTCACCAATACCAAAGAAGGAGAGACCCGCAGCAGAGACCCACAGGAGTCAGCATAGTGGGCTTCCCAGCCCACGGAGAGAGAAAGCTGAGTGTCTTTGGGCAGAGACTGAAGGCCAGGGAGAAATGGATGCCTGACCCACGAATTTTGGACTTGCCAACCTCCACAACTGCATGAGCCATTTCTTTTATATGGTTCATGAGTTCTGTGAGACATTGCAGCGAATTAGGAAACACAAAGACAGGAGGGAGAATATTGAGGCGAGAGGGAGTAGTTGATGTTAGAGATGATAAATTGTACGGCAGCTTGAAAAAGTTAGACATTTGGGACATCTTTAACCTCCGCCTCATAGGAACCAGCTTTGTGCTGATCCTTATAAAACAAATTATTCATTTAGCTGGGGTCAGAAGCAGATTCTTTGCAATGGCTCCAGACTCATGAAAGCATGGAGCTTTGTAAGAGAAAGAATGAAGGGGCTTGGGAAGCGAAACTTGGATGGTTGCTTTGGTTGTTGTTACCTGTAATGGCTGAAAAGCTACATCTGGAGTGGCCTGGGGCAAAAGCCAGGCCAGATGAGCAGGATGATTGGTAGGTGGCCAGGGTCTTCTGGTTCCACCCAGCCAGAGGCCCAAGGCCATATGCATATGAATGGGAAGATAGTTAAGGTGTAGAGAATACTAAACTGGAATGTTTTAAAAGTGTTTATCTGAATGTACTATGGACATTGAATGTTTCTCTTACCTAATGTTGTAAAGCAGACCTAAATATATGCTAGAAGTGAGTATTGAGTATTACAGATTACAGAGAGTTTGTAACTCCACCTTCAGCCAATACTGAATGGGATATGCTAAAAGGGGAACTAGGATTTGCCTGAGGGAAACACGGGCTGTTTGAAGGCAAGTAGCCCCGTGTATACAGTGAGGGCTTAGGTTGAAAATCTGAGCCCCACCCAGATCTGCATTTGCAAAGATAGGAAGAACCACAAAGAATGGCTGAGAGGATGGAAGATTTGCATTTGAAAGAAGAACTTGGTTGTGGGGAGGGGGAAGTGGCTGTTTTGCTTTTTGAGTTTTGAGCAAGACATTTGCTGTTGGATGCATCCAGGCAGGAAAAGTCACTGCCCATTAGAATGAACCCTCTTCCAGGACTGGAAGTTAAAGGGAGCCAGAGAGTAGACTGCTCGCTTGTGGTGATCACCTGGGCCCACTCAATGAGTGGAAGTGGAAGAAGTGCAGCAATAAAGAGATGGGCTGAGTTTGGACATGTTCATTGGCACCCATTGAACCAGCCCACAGGGGATAGAGATGAGAGAGAGAGGAAAGGCTGGCTGGTCAGAAGTAAAAGGAGTTGTTGGACTCCTGCATTTTATGGGTGGAACCTGTTGACCTAACCCAAAGGGGCTAGGGTTGAGAGTGTGTGAAGGGGCTATCTGAAGTGCCAGAAGGTGTGTATGAACTCTTTTTAAAAAAAAATTTTTTTTTTATTGTACTTTAGCTGAAGGTTTACAGAACAAATAGTTTCTCATTAAACAGTCAGCACACATATTGTTTTATGAGATTGGTTAATAACCCCACAACACGTCAACACTCTCACTTCTCGACCTTTTTTTTTTTTGGTGAAAATATACATAGCCAAAGATAACACCATTTCAAAAATTTCTACATGCACAATTCAGTGACATCGATTACATTCTTCCAGTTGTGCTGCTATTCTCACATTAGATGAAGGTTTACAGAACAAAATAGTTTCTCATTAAACAGTTAGTACACATGTTGCCCTATGACAATGGTTAACAACCCCACTACATGTCAACACTGTCCTTCCTCAACTTTGGGTTTCCTATCTCCAGCTTTCCTGTCCCCTTCTGCTGTCTAGACCTTGTCCCTTGACTACTGTGCCTCATTAGTCCCATTTTGTTTTATGGGGCTGTCCAATCCCCAGCTGAATGGTGAACCTTGGAAGTGACTTCACCACTGAGCTAAAAGGGTGTCTGGGGGCCATACTCTCGAGGTTTCTCCAGTCTCGTTTAGGCCAGTAAATCTGGTCTTTTTTTGTGAGTTAGAATTATGCTCTACATCCTTCTCCTCTGTTGTGATCCTGGTCAGAGCAGTCAGTGATGGTAGCCAGGCACCATCTAGCTGTACTGGACTCAGTCCGGTGGAGGCCTTGGTAGCTGTGGAGAATTAGTCCTTCAGACTAATCTTTTCCTTGTATCCTCTTCTCTTCACACTCCCTTGCTCCCAAAGGGATGAGACCAGTGGAGTATCTTAGATGTCTGCTCACAGGCTTTTAAGACCCCAGACGCTACTCACCAAGGTAGAATGTAGAACATTGTCTTTATAAGCTGTGTTATGCCAAATTGAGCTAGATGTTCCCCAAGACCATGGTCCCCACAGCCCTCCTCCCAGCAATTCAGTCCCTCAGGGAGTTTGGATGTGTCTATGGCGCTTCCATGACCTTTCCTTGTACAAGTTGTGCTGGTTTCCCCTGTATTGTGTACTGTCTCACCCTTCACCCAAGATACCACTTATCTATTGCCTATTTAGTATTCCCCACCCCCACCCCTCCCATCCCTGGTAACCAACAGAGATTGTTACTTCTTGTGTGTGAACTTTTTCATGGGTTTTTACAATAGAGGTCTCATACAATATTTGTCCTTTTTTGATTGACTTGATATATTTTTTTCAACCTTTGATTTTTAATAAATTCATATCTTTGTTTCTAAGATGTGTCTCTTGTAGACAGCATATTGATGGATCCTGTTTTTTAATCCATTCTGTCACTCTCTGTCTCTTTATGGGTACATTGAGACCATTTACATTCAGTGTAATTATTGATAGATGTGAGTTTATTACTGTCATTTTGCAGTGCTTTTTTTGTGGTGCTGATGTTGTCTTTGTTCCTGTTACTCTCCTGTGCTGAATTCCTTTTGTTTGTGGATTTTTTTTTTCAATTCTTCTGTTTTTGTAGGTTTTGTTTGTACTGAGACTTTACGTTTTTCCTCTTTATTTTGACGAGTGGGTTTGTTAACTTTCTGTGTGGTTACCATCAAATTTACCCTTATCTTTCTAAGTTTGAAGCAGTCCATTATTACTTGGTATCGCCTTGCCTTCCTCTCCATTAGAAGGTTCTATACCTACACTGTTTATTCCCTCTTTTTTGGTTCTGATGTTGGTGTCATTTATGGATTAACTGCTCTGATTCCCTTTTGTATTTCATTTGTTTTTGGGTAGTCCTTGAGAGTTCATTTCCTAGATTAGTATCTGGCTGGTACGATCCTGCATCCTAGATTAGGCCTGTGAGCTGAAGTTATTTGTTCTCAGATCGAAGGACTCCCTTTAATAATTCTTGTAAGTTTGGTTTTGTTTTTACATATTCCCTTACTTTTTGTTTATCTGGGAATGTCCGAATTTCACCATCATATTTGAACAAGAGTTTTTCAGGGGTTATTATTCTTGGCTGGCAATTTTTTTCTTTCAAGGTTTTATATATGTCATCCCATTGCTTTCTTGCCTGCATGGTTTCTGCTGAATAATCTGAGCTTAGTCTTATTGTTTCTCCTCTGTATGTGACTTCCTGTTTTTAATGAGCTGCTCTCAGGATTCTTTGTTTGTCTTTGGTTTTGGCAAGTGTGATTATGAAATGCCTTGGTAATTTTCTTTTGGGGTCTATCCTATATGGGATTCATTGAGCTTCTTGGATGGCTAGCTTTTCATCTTTGATGATATTGGGGAAGTTTTCTGTCAATAGAAAACTTTCTTCAATGATCCTGTCTGTGTTTTCTGTTTTCTCCCCCATTCTGGAACTCCGATCACTCGAAGATTTTTGCTTTTGATTGTATCCCACATAATTCTCAGGGTCTCTTCATTTTTCTTCGTTCTTTTTTCTGATTTTCCTCAAACAGAGTTGTATCCAAGTGTTTGTCTTCAATTCCACTGATCCTGTCTTCCACCATTTCAAATCTGCTCCTCAGCCCTTCTATGACACTGTCTATTTCTGAAATCTTGTTGTTTATCTTTTGGATTTCTAATTGTTGTTTTTGTGTAATTTCTGCTTGTGAATTTACTTTGGCATTTTGTTCCTGCATTATTTTCCTGAATTCTTCCTTTTTTTTGGCCTGTATTTTCCATAAATTTGCTTTTTCCATGAATTTGTCTATTTTTTCCTCATTTTTGTCTGATTTTTGCTTCAACTCTTGGATAATTATGAGTATTAGAGATTTGAATTCCCTATCAGGTAATTCTAGTGCTTTTTCTTCTACTGGAAAGTCATCTGGTGTTTTATTTTGGACGTGTACTGGAACCATCCTGTCCTGTTTTTGTAAATGTTTTGATATTGTCTGCTGTCTTTGGGGCATTCAGTAGTTATTTTTCTCATTTATTGATTGTAGATTTGTTTGTTTCATCCTTTTTTTTTTTTTAAATTTGGCTATGTCTGAGCAGGCAGGCTGTGTGTTCTTTGTTGTTTGCTCATCTTTGGGCACGATATTTCTCGCCACCTCCAACTGGCAGGGTCAGTTGCCCAGATATGGTGCAGCAGGGCAGGTCTAGCTGAAGAGGAGTTGCTGGGATGGGTTGTTTGTGGCACTTACTACAGCCACCAATGCAGGCCAGCAATCCATGCAGGGCAGGTTCTGGTAGGCTGTGCCTGTACTGCTTGGTGGTGTGATGTTAGGCACACAGTGCAGGTAGGCAGGATGGAGGGGGGAGATTGTGATGTGTGGAGCTAAGATGGGTATGGGAGAAAAGGAGAGAGGAACGGGAACCAAAACCATACAAACATAAAAGAGTGCTAGGGGAGCTTGCCATTGGAGTGGAGAGATGAGAGACTATGAAATGGAGAAAAACAAAAAAGGGGAAGTTGAAGAAACAAAAGAAAAGAATGAATAAATAAAAATTAGAAAGAAAAAAGAAAAGAAAACTCCCAGAGATTCCCACTGGTGTGGCTATGAGGTCTGGGGAAGTTGTTCCCAGGTGTTGAAGTTCATCCTGGCTAGAAGGCATAGAGGTGTCACTTAGCGCCATGTATTCATGGGACAGGAAGAGAAGGAAGGTATAGAGAGAAGAGAAACTGAGTAATGAAGAAAGACAAAAAGGGAAGAAGAGGGAAAACCAAACAAATTAAAAAAAAAAAAGAACAAGAACCCCCCCCCGAAAAAAAACAGCAAAAAAGAAAAAAAAAAAAACCCACACAAAGAGCAATGTCCTCAGGGATCCCTCTGTGCATCTGCACAAGCTGAGGGGGTAGGTCCCAAGCTGCACAGTACTGCCCAGCTAGAACAGGCTCCCAGTTTGAAAAAGAAAAGGAAAACAAACGAACAATTCAAAACAAACAAATAAAAAAAAACCCCGAGTTCCCACCAGCGTGGCAGCACAGACCGGGAAGCAGTTTCACATTCGAGCAGAGTTTCACAGCCTTTCAGGAAGAAGCAAAGGTGGTGCACAGAGGCAAGTATTTGAGCGAAAGGAGGGGGAGGTGGTGAGAAGTAAAGAAGAAATCAAAAGAAGCAGAAAAAAGCAACACTGGCAGCCAACAAATGGCAATCAGGGAGTTGGCCAGCGCGGGCGGGTGGAATCCAAGCAGCCAGTGGTTCCCGGCCAAGAGACTGGCCATGGGAAGCAGAGGAGGCCGAGTGGGGGTGAAGAAGATTGGGGGGGTGGGAAAGCATATATCACTGGTTACCAGTTATTCTGTCTCTTGCTGGAAGCTCCATGAAGCTGCTTTTTCATACCCCCTGTTCACTGGTCTCTGATAGGAGTCCAAGATGGCAGATCTGTGCTGCATTAGCTGATAGGGGACCTCTGCATGCATGTCTCCTCGCTGTCTGTTCTCTGTCAGTTTCTTATTCCATTTGGTGCTTGGCTGAGTTCTTTATCTCTTCATTTGATGCTTAGGGTTTCAGGATTGCTGTTTTCTCTGTTTGGCTTAGTTTTTTGGATCTTTGCTGTGGAGGGACGGCGTGGTGCCTTCTGCCTAGAGTGTCATGTTGCCAGAAGTCCCTGAACCTTGAGCCTAAGGCTGCTACCCATTATGACCTAGCTTGGATGGTTAGGGATGAGCTGACCAGAACCCAACCAAATGAAGAGAAAGATGTTTGACACTGTGAGCTGGTGTAGATTGCTGCAATTTGATGGCTTACTCTGGACTGCACTTTGCTTGTGGATGCAGATGCTCAAAGTTCCAGTCTGAAGAGAAGATTCTTGAAGACCAAGGAACATGCTTGCCTCCTCAGAGTATTGGTTTGATAGGGATGGGCAATTTAAACATCCACTACCTAAAACAGGGCAGATAAAGGCATGAAGTGGCTGGCTTACACACTTTCGTAAGTGTGCTTACATTAAATGAGGGGGACAAGGGAGGATCCCCACTGAATAGATTCCTCTTTTCCTGATGGGTCTGGGGAAGAGAGGGTGGAGGAAGCTGTGAGTGCCAACTGTTAACAGAGTTAATTGCAATCGCAAAAACTGTAATTGTAGAAGTATAAAAGACTGGACTAAGGAGGAGGCACTGCTTGATTAGAATATAGTGGCCAAACCTAAAGTCCCTTAAAAGTTTTGCTATGCTGATACCTCATGAGTCTAAGAGCAAGGGAATAATCTTCTCTCAGTTAAATTTTATCAGAGTTCAGAAGGGGTGAAGATGAGATGAACTTGGAGAGCCTGACCAAATCAGATGGACACCTGTGGCAGACCTGAATGGCTGGTAGCTAAATAGCTTCATCCTTAGGACCTTTGCCCTATTGAAAGACTAATTGTTATGACTGTTTTGGACTGGTAAAATAATTGGAAGAGGGCAGTTATCCTCCAAATATGAAAGAACCATGGCTAGAAAAGCCTGGGGATAGCCTGTGGTACAATTAATTACTTTTGTGTGTGGCCTTTCTAGCCATGGTCTTGTAACTCCCACCCAGGTGTGATAGGATAATTGTGGCCTATCAAGGGGGTTGGTCAGTTTTGCCTTGAAAGAGAGCCAATTCCAGAGCAAAGAGGAGGATCCTACCACCACCAAGGAAGAACACCCAGAAGTGGAGATCGCATCCTTTGGACAGGATCCCTGCTCTGAGAAGCTCCTGGAAGCAGGAGACAGAGAGACAAGCTGTAACCCTGAAGATGGTGAGAAGCAGTGGCAGGAGGGACTTGGTAGCAGAGACCTGGCAGCAGGAGAAGGCTTGGTGGGCTTCCTGGCTTGCCCACTGAGAGAGAAAGATGAATGCCTTTGGGGAGAGGCCTAGGGCCAGGGAGAGGCGTGCCTGCATGCACAGTCAGGAAGAGGCTGTCCTGATGAAAGAACTAAATCCTGAATGTTCCTGAGCCTAAATTATAACTCTTACTTCCCTTATAATAAACCCCATAATCGTGAGTATGATCTTTGAGTTCTTCTGGCCATTGCAATGAATTATTGAACCCAGTAGAGAAATAGAGAGTGCTGTGTGAGGAATGGTTGGTGTCAGAATTAGTAAAGATGGTGGAGAGAGGAGGGTTGTCTGGCCTCCACCTCATGGGAGTCAGCCTTGTGATGTTGATCTTGGTTCTCCTTCTAGCATGTGGGGTTGGAGGAGGTCAGACACTACCCCCACACCATTTTTACAGTGGGTAAACGTCTTTTAGGTATGTTACCTAATTTTTCTTTATTTCTTTTCTGACATCTTTATTAATACTAGCCATATAGACAACTGCTTATTTTAAATTGCACTCATCCAGAGATTTAGAGCTGGGTTCATTCATTCATTTCACCATAATTTTTTTATCAACATATGCCAGGAACTGTGCTAGGCTTGAAACATACAGTGAAGAACACAATAGGCATATTCCTAACTTTCTGATGCTCACTGTCTAGCAGGTAAGAGAGATTTTATTAATATAATAATTTCATTATGATTATGAAAGATGATCTGAAAGTCAAGTACAAGGTATGATGAGAGTGTCTGACAGGGAGGGAGCTTAGCCAGACCAGGAGATCACTTGTCCAACTCAACTGTCTTCCTTTACAGATGAGGAATACAGAATTTTAAGCAATTTCCCATACTGGATATGCCCATCCTATCCTGATTGCTCAATAATGAAATGAGGTATAATATTTAAGCAAATTATACCAGTTCTTCATTGTGCAGAATATAAGGAATTTATTCATTTCTTGAAATGGTAAATAATAGTAGAACTTGAATACACTGCTTCTGAAGAAGCCCAAACTAAGATCCAGGTGCTTCTTTCATAAGAAAAAGCTCTTTAGAAGAAAAAAGTTCTTTAGAAGAAAAAGCTATAAATTTAAATATATACATGTATATATATATATATATATATATATATATATATATATATATATATATATATATAGTGGTTAAGAGCTACACCTGCTAACCAAAAGGTCGGCAGTTCGAATCCATCAGCTACTCCTTGGAAACCCTATGGGGCAATTCTACTCTGTCCTGTAGGATCACTATGAGTCGGAATCGATCCAAAGGCAATGGGTTTGGTTTATGTTTTGGTTTTATATATATATATTTGTTGTTGCTAGGTACCGTCGAGTCAATTCTGACTCATAGCGACCCTATGTACAACAGAACAAAATATTGCCCATTCCTGCATACACTCACAATCATTTCTATGTTTGAGCCCATTGTTGCAGCCACTGTGTCAGTCCATCTCATTGAGGGTCTTCCTCTTTTTCAGTGACCCTCTACTTTACGAAGCATGATGTCCTTCTCCAGGGACTGGTCCCTCCTGATAACATGTCCAAAGTACATATGACAAAGTCTCACCATCTTTTCTGAGGAGCATTCTGGCTGTACTTCTTCCAAGACAGATTTGTTCATTCTTCTGGCAATCCATGGTATATTCAATATTCTTCACCAACACCATAATTCAAAGGCATCCATTCTTCCTTATTCGTTGTCCAGCTTTCACATGCATATTAGTCAGTTGGGTTGGGTCAGGTGCACCTTAGTCCTCAAAGTGACATCTTTTTCAACACTTAAAAGAGATCTTTTGCAGCAGATTTGCCCAATGGACTACATCGTTTGATTTCTTGGCTACCATTTCCATGGGTGTTGATTGTGGATCCAAGTAAAATGAAATCATTGACAACTTCAATATTTTCTCCATTTATCATAATGTTGCTTATTGGTCCAGTTGTGAGGATTTTTATTTTCTTTATGTTGAGATGCAATCCACACTTAAGGCTGTGGACTTTGATCTTCATCAGTAAGCGCTTCGAGTCCTCTTCACTTCCAGCAAGGCAAGGTTGTATCATTTGCATATCGCAGGTTGTTAGTGAATCTTCCTCCAATCCTGATGCTGCAGTCATCTTCATATAGTCTGGCTTATCAGATTATTTATTCAGCATACAGATTGAATAATAATGATGAAAAGATACAACCCTGACTCACACCTTTCCTGATTTTAAACCACACAGTATCCCCTTGTTCTATTCAAATGACTGCCTCTTGGTCTATGTACAGGTTCCACATGAGCACAATTAAGTGTTCTGGAATTCCCATTCTTCACAATGTTATCTGTAATTTGTTATGACCCACACAGTCAAATGCCTTTGCATAGTCAATAAAATACAGGTAAACATCTTTCTGGTATTCTCTGCTTGCAGCCAAGATCCATCAGACATGAGCAATAACATCCCTCCTTCCAAGTCCTCTTCTGAATCTGACTTGAATTTCTGGCAGTTCCCTGTTGAAGTACTACTGCAACTGCTTTTGAATGCTCTCTAGCCAAATTTTACTTGTGTGTGATTAATAATATTGTTTGATAATTTCTGCATTCTGTTGGATCACCTTTCTTCAGAATGGGCACAAATATGGATATCTTCCTGTTGGTTGGCCAGCTAGCTATCTTCCAAATTTTTTGGCATACACAAGTGAGTGCCTCCAGTGCTGCATCCATTTGTTGAAACATCTCAATTGGTGTTCGATCAATTCCTGGAGCCTTGTTTTTGGTTAATGACTTCAGTGCAGCTTGGCCTTCTTCCTTCAGTACCATTGGTTCTTGATCATATGCTTCCTCCTGAAATGGCTGAAAATTGACTAATACTTTTTGGTACAGCGACTCTGTGTATTCCTTGCATCTTCTTTTGATGCTTCCTGCATTGTTCAATATTTTGCTTATAAAACCAAAAATAGAAGGTTCCTTCTATTTTGCCCATAGAATCCTTCAAAATTGCAACTCGAGGCTTGAATTTTTTTCTTCAGTTCTTTGAACTTGAGAAATGCCCATCATATTCTTCCTCTTTGGTTTTCTAACACCAAGTCTTTGCACATTTCATTATAATACTTTACTTTGTCTTCTCGAGCCGCCCTTTGAAATCTTCTTTTCAACTGTTTTACTTCATAATTCTTCCATCTGCTTTAGCTAGTCTACATTCAAGAGCAAGTTTTAGATTTTCTTCTGGCATCCATTTTGGTCTTTTCTTTCTTTCCTGTCTTTTTAATGACCTTTTGCTTTCTTCATGGCATTCCAGAACTCATCTAGTCTTTGGTCATTAGTGTTCAATGCGTCAAATCTATTCTTGAGATGGTCTCCAAATTCAGGTGGGATGTGCTCAAGGTTGTACTTTGGCTCTCTTGGACTTGTAATTTTCTTCAACTTCAACTTGAACTTGCATATGATCAATGATGGTCTGTCCTGCAGTCAGACCCTGGCCTTGTTCTGACTGATGATACTGGGTTTTTCCATTGTCTTTCCACAGATGTAGTTGATTTTATTCCTGTATATTCCATCTGGTGAGGTCCATGTGCATAGTCACCATTTATGTTGTGGAAAAAAAAGGTATTTGCAATGAAGAAGTCACTGGTCTTGCAGAATTCTGTCATGCAATCTGCAGCATCATTTGTATCACCAAGGCCATATTTTTCAACTACAGATCCTTCTTCATTTCCACCTTTCACATCCCAATCACCAGTAATTATTAATGCATCTTGATTGCATGTTTGATCAATTTCAGACTGCAGAACTTGGCAAAAATCTTTGATTTCTTCATCTTTGACATTAGTGGTTGGTGCAGAAACTTGAATAATAGTCATATTAGCTGGTCTTCCTTGTAAGCTCAAGGATATTATCCTATCACTAACAGGGTTGTGGAGCTCTGGTGGTACAGTGGTTAAGAGCTCGGCTGCTAACCAAAAGGTCAGCAATTCAAATCCACCAGCCACTCCTTGGAAACCCTATGGGGCAGTTCTACTCTGTCCTATAGGGTTGCTATGGGTCGGAATTGACTCGACAGGAGTGATTGTTTTAAATGCGTTAACAGGGTTGTACTTCAGGATAGAGCTTGAAATATTCTTTTTGACGATGAATGCAACACCAGTCCTCTTCAATTTGTCATTCCCAGCATAGTAGACCATATGATTGTCCAATTCAAAATGGCCAATACCAGTCCATTTCAGCTCACTAATGCATAGGATATCAATGTTTATGTGTTCCAATTCATTTTTGATGACTTCCAATTTTCCTAGATTCATACTTCATACATTCTCGTTCCGATTATTAATGAATGTTTCTTCTCATTTTGAGTCATACCACATCAGTAAATGAAGGTCCCGAAAGCTTTCCTCCATCCATGCCATTAAGAAAGACTCGACATTGAGGAGGTAACTCTTCCTCGTCATATTTTGAATGCCTTCCAACCTGAGGAACTCATCTTTCGGCACTGTATCCGACAAAGTTTCACAGCTGTTCATGAGGTTTTCACTGGCCAATTTCTTCAGAAGTAGACCGCAAGGTCCTTCTGAGCCTACCTTAGTTTGGAAGATCCGCTGAAACCTGTCCACCGTGTGTGACCTTGCTGGTGTTTGAAATACCAGTGGCATAGCTTCCAGCATCACAGCAACATGCGAGTCACCACAGTATGACAAACTGACAGACGCTTGGGGATTAACACTTTAAAGAAGTCTTTTGCAGCAGATTTGCCCAATGTAATATGTCATTTGATTTCTTGACTTCTGCTTCCATGGATCCAAGCAAAATGAAATCCTTGACAACTTCAATCGTTTCTCCATTTAGCATGATGTTGCTTATTGATCCAATTGTAAGGATTTTTGTTTTCTTTATGTTGAGGTGTAATCCACACTGAAGGCTGTAGTCTTGGATCTTCATCAGTGTTTCAAGTCTTTCAGCTAGCAAGGTTGTGTCATCTGCATATCGCAAGTTGTTAATAAGTCTTTCTCCAGTCCTCATGCTGCATTCTATATATATAGTCCAGCTTCTTGGATTATTTGCTCAGCATACAGATTGAGTAAATATGGTGAAAGGATACAATCCTGATGAAAATTTTTTCTGCTTTTAAAACACACAGTATCCCCTTGTTCTGTTCAAATGATTGCCTCTAGGTCTATGTACAGGAATCCATTGAGTCGATCCCAATTCATAACAACTTTGTAGGAAAGAATAGAATTGCTCCATAGGGTTTCCTAGGCTGAAATCTTTATGGTAGCAGATTGCCAGGTCTTTTCTCCTAAGGACTGGCTGATGGGTTTGAACTACCGACTTTTTAGTTAGCAGCTGTGCACTTAACCATATAGATACCTGCTTGTTTTTAAGAAGACAATGCAAGCCTAAACCATACAAATGTTAAGATTATTACCTATATGGGGACAGAAGAAGTAGAGTGGAGAGGACTGGGCCAGAGCTATATGTCTTTGAATATGTCTCCTTTTGTAGATTTGACTGTGGAACCATTTAACTATTTTACTTGTAAAAAATTTTAAATATTATAAACAATCCTTAGAAATGGAAGATGAAAAGAAACAAATGACTGTATCTGAGCATTCAGTTGGTGGCATATCCATACAGAGGAGCCATTCCAGGTGACATTAAACCACAGTAATTTGACTTTAAACCATAGTATGGATATGACTATGGGATTTACTCCAAGGCTAATATGAACTTCAACAAATAAAATCAACAATAAAGGAAAATCATGTTTTCAATAATCATGTTGTTTATGTTAATATTGGCATTGGTATCCTGAAATTGTTGTGTGTGTAATGTGAGATAAAGCAAATAAGTAATTATTTTGGTCATTGAGAACCAGGACTTTTGTATGGGGAGAGGATATGGATATATGATTGATGAGGTTAAGTAAAAACTCCTTTGTCCTAAATGTGATTAGGAAGTACCAGTATGAACTCATGATGTGTTTTATTAAAAAAAAAAAAAATCCTAGCTCTGTACATTGATAAGCATGTAAACAATGATTGACCCAGTGTAAACAATGATCTCTTTGTGCCTGGATAAAAACAAACAAAAACCAAACTCTCTGCCGTCAAGTCGGTTTCAACTCATAGCAACCCTACAGGATAGAATAGAACTGGTCCATAGGGTTTCCAAGGAGTGGCTGGTGGATTTGAACTCTCAACCTTTCAGTTAGCAGCTGAACACTTAACAACTGCACCACCAGGGCTGCCTGGATAGTGGCCTGGGTAGGGTATGTAAAAGATGAGGATGGAACATCTAGTCATACTGAAAAGCAAGAAAGTGATCAAAGACAACTAAGATTGTGTCAATAGGACTCAGGAAACAATTTGAGACAATGACTGGTCAATGATTGGACAATATAACTGTCAATAAGGATGATAACTACAACAGACAGAAACATACCAAATATGTTTTGATTCACAAATTCATACTGATACTAAAAAAATAATTGATTACCTTTGGAAGCTAGGGAACCAATCCATTGTTTTGAAAACTTATGAATAAGAGGAAAAGTCAAGCATTTATCCTGCTTTCCCTATACAAAGAAAGAAACCAGACATAGGCACCCAATAGAAGAACCAACACCACCTATGAGATAGCCTTGCCAGAAAGTTTGAACCTGAATTAGATTAAGCTTCTAGATCTACTACCAGTTAATAGGAAATACAGGTAACAGAGGAACATATTAAATGACACCACATGTTTACAATTGGAGATGCAGTCAGCAAAATACAAACTATGAAAAACTCTGAAGGTTAAATAAAAAAAGGCAAGGAAAAAGGTTGGAGGGAACCTATAGATTGAAAGAAATTTTAAAAGAATATTTGCAAATCAGTGTATGGGCTTTGTTTGATCCCTATTCAAATAAATGTTTGAAGTTATGATGCAATCATGGAAATGTAAACTCATAGTGGATGTTTAGTGATAGTGAGAAAATATTAAGGTGAGATGATACTGTGTTGGAGAGTAACTTGTAGGTCAGAATTTAGAGAGGGAGAGAAAAGATTATATAAAACATGCAGAAAATACACAGAATGTCCTTTATCATTGTTGGAAACATAGAGGGGCAATGGAAATCTATGTGTCTGGGTTGAAATAGAGGCTACTCTTCTATCTTTCTCCCAGAGCTTTTTGACATTCCTCTCATTAGCTTATCCAAACCAATACTTAAACATCTGGTGGTTTTATTTGTCAGATTTCTGTGCCAGACTTATGCATGTCTGGTATATTATTCTCTGTGTTTTCCTGTGTTTGTAAAATATTTGATTGTTTTAAAAGGTGAAAAGAATATATAGCAAAATGTTAATCATAATTGTCTTTGGGGGTGTGAAGGATTATGAGTAGTTTTGTTTTTGTTTGTGTGTTTGTTTGCCTGTGTTTTTTATGGTTTCTGTATTGTTGGCATTATCACTTTTGAAGAAAAATATGCTGAAAATTATTTCTTAAAAGAAAAAAATCTGGTAGTTTTTTTTAAATTACTTTTCTTTTTCTTTTAGGATATAGAATTGAGAGCCATTCAGAAGCCGTTCCCTCTCCATCTTGGCAGCCTGGCTGTCACTTTTCATGGTTGTCACAAAATCACTTCTGTGGATCCCTCTATGGAGCACAGCATGGCCGGTTGTTTCAACACTTTGCCGTCCTCCCTTAGTAATAGAATCATAACTGGATTAGTTTTATCTGTATCCATGCTAATGGATGTAGAAGCATTCTTTCTTTAGGTTCCATCTTGTTTTTCCTCTTCTTTTTTTCTTTACAATTTATCCATAATTTGCCCAATGGAATTGTCCCATATCTGAGTTCTATTGCTCCCAAGGGCTAGTTCTAATAATTTCCCTGCTCTTACTGCTATTGATTTGCAAACAAATCTTTTACTAAATATGGTAGAAGAGATTTTCTAGTGTCTATATGAATCAGTGCCTTTTAATAGTGATGATGAATGCTTGATTCACAATAAAAAGCATTTATTGAGCACCTATCCACACAGCATTAGGAATTCCCTGCGGTAGGGTATACCAAAGAAGGATAAGGTGTGGCACTGGATTCAAGGAGCATGGAAAGAGAAAACCAACAATCGAGGCAAAAAATAATTAAGTTTCAGATGAGCTGGGACTAATTCTGTGTGCAGAATGAATTCACAGAATGAAGAGAGCCATGTGGGCCCAAGGCATTAAACCAGGTTCAGTAGCCATGATAATGCACGCTGCAGCTCTCCAATTACAGGGAGCATAACTGACCAGGACTGGCTGCTGTGCTAAGAATCCATAGTAGAGTTTGCCCCAAGGCCAGGGATGCCCATGGCTGCTGTAAGCCAATGACTAGCCAATGGGACTACTAAGGCAGGCCTGTTCCTGGGAGACATGAGACTCCTGTGACTGCCAACTTTGGCTCCAGGACTTCTGGACAGCGTTACGGAACTTTTCTTAGACTGAACAGCAGACCAGGACATTTCTACCCAACCTTCCTTATCTCTCTCCTTCACCTGGGTCAGACTTGCATCACAGACTGATGGCACCCCCAGCCTCCTCTGGCTTTCTTCTCATTTTCGCTCACAGAAATTCCCCCTAGTAAAATCCTCATGTGTTTAACCCCATCTTGGTGGCTGCTTTTTGGAGGATCCAGACTAACCCAGACTTTAGGCAATGAGTGGGACTTAGACTGGACCTTGAAAAGTAGGTAGGGAGGGAGTAGATGGAAGGGCACTTGGGGCAGTGGGAGAACTTGTCAAGCATGGAAGTGGGTTATGGGAATAATGTTTATGATGGTCAAAGAGGGGCCAAATTGGAGGATCAGAGAATACCCATTGGGGAGCTCTGGGAAATAGAACATAGGATAGAATGTGGAGGGCTTTTAACAGTCTTGTATCAAGTTGTATGAACCCTTTGGGGTTCTTGGACAGGAAAATGGTTCTAGGAAAGCAGCGTTTTAGGAAGAATAGATGGAAAGTGGCCTATAGAATGGATTAAAGTAGAGGGAAATGGAAATCAGAGTCTTCAGCTAGAAAGCCAATTCAGTAATGTAGGCCTGAGGTGATAGAAAATACTTTATCAAGGCTGGTGGCAGAGAGAATGAAGAGAAGAAGGAGATTCTGGAGGAAGAACCAATAGGACTTCGTGCCTGGATGAACAGTGCAAGATCCTGGATGCAGGATGAAGATGAGACATGAGTCAAACAGGTTCCAAGTATTTTGGCCTGGATAAATGGAGGGATTATTGTTCTGCTGACTAAGACAAGAACATTGGAATGCAAAAAGGTACTATTTTTTGTGGATGAAAGAAGAATGAGCAGGAATATATTAGGAAATCCAGAATGAGAGCTAGACTAGAAAAATAGTTTTGGAATCAGCAGGATTAAGACGAAACTATAACGGTAGGCATAAACAGAAAAGAGTAGCAGCATAAGAGACAAAATAGAAAGAAATGGGGACAGAATGTGAAACTATCTGCCTCTCAGTAACAGCCACTTGGAAGCCTCCCCTCTCCTTGGTTCCTCCGTACACTTGTCTGCTCTTATGCAGCAGAATGCAGAAGACTTGGGCATAGAGGATTATACCTCCCCCCTTAGAGGCCATAATAATGTTTGCCACCTATATGGGCTGTGTCATCAGAGACGGACCTTGGCCTCCTAGTTCTTCATGTCTCTTCTGACTTGGTTTGAGCCATCAACTATGGACCCTCTTTGCATGCATGAAATTGTTTTTCTGTCTGATCCCTTGAACAGCCATGGAACCTTCAGACTCTGAATTGCTCCTCCTTAGAGGACTAATGAAGTCCCTGGATGGTACAATGGTTAATGCAGTCTGCTGCTAACCAAAAGGTTGGAGGTTTGAGTCTACCTAGAGGCAACTTGGAAGTAAGGCCTGGTGAGTTATTGAAAAATCAATCATTGCAAACCCTGTAGATCACAGTTCTACTCTAACACACACGGTGCCACCATGAATTGGAATTGACTAAATGGCAACTGGTACTGGTAGAGGACTAATGCTAACCTTCTGATCCTTATATCGATCACTATCCCCTATCTCATCACTAAGCCCTAGCCTCTCCTACTTTCCCATCTTCTGCCATCAGGGTCTGGAGTTTACACTGATGCCCCATTTTTTATTTCCTCATTATCAGCTGTTAATACTCATAGAAGGATCCGGTTTGCTGAAGACCATGATTGGGAAAACACAGGTATTACAAGAGGTGTGTGTGTGACTCAGTAAGTGGGGTGATACCTTCTGAGTCAATTCTGAATCCAGAATTCATATGACACACAAAATTTACATGGCTTCCTAAAGGACTTCAGACTTTTTCCTGTAACTCTGAGGAGTATTTCATTTTCTGAGCAAATACCATATACTTCTAGTTATCATACGTAACACCATCAGGAGATGTTTCACATTAAATTGTTTGCTTTATCAGATATAATTTAAATCACTTGGATATTTTGGGAAATAGTTAAGGAGAATTTAGTTAACACGTCTTACATTTGGAGCAAAAAATAAGGAGCTATAGGATGATATATACCTTTAAGGGGTTTAGCTTAAGAGGTGGAAGCTATAGATACACATATACATCCATCAGAGCACTTGAACGATCTGACTAAATGCCTTAAGTCAAAATGGTTCTTTGGCTTCTTACTGCAATTTTAACACTGACAAAAAGGCCCTACTTCTTATTCATTCTCCTTGGAATAATATCAATGTCCATATTGACAAATCTAATGAATAAATGCTGGTGTTACATCCCAGGTATTTCTGCCAACATTGAGCTAGTTTCTCCTTACTTATCTAGCTTTTCTGAGAGGTATTTTTATTTCTTTATACAATTCCTAACCTCTAACCTATTCTGTAAACCTTGGGACCAGGAGTAATCCCTCAAGGAATTAGGATCAGTGCAATTTGTCCATATTTGTGTTGACATCCAAGTAGTGCATCTGCTGCAGTCATCACTGGGTGCCCAGGCTGGGATCTTTCATGTGCACTGAAAGAGTGAAGTTCAATTTTGTTTGAGGAAAACTTCTTCAGAAGGAGTACCTAGGTTAAGATGGAAGAAACAAGGCCACGTACTGGGGTTTCTGGAATCCTATTCCTTGCTCTTTTATGAACTCGTAGATAAATTCCAAAGTCACTTTACTAAACTTCTTAGTAGGCCACCACCATCCATACTAACAAATTGATAGCCTCAACCACCAAGAACACAGTCATATATATGCTAGTAAGTGCAATCTTAAGCAGAGAGAAAAACAAAACTTAAAAATTCTGTGCGCTTTAATTCAGAGGAAAAGGATTGACTCATCTCTAAGCCCTCAGATTGGAGCCTACTGGTTTAGATTTATGTCTAAAGGTAAGATTACCAATTTAACAAGAGTGATTATATCTACAGTACAATGGATAAATGATGAGAAGTGGAGGGGGTGTTGCTAGACCTTAATAGGCAAATTATGAAAAAAAAGATGGTGAAGGCAGCAGATTTTCCAACTGTGATTCACTTGACAGTGAAGAAGTAATAGCCGGCACACCTGAGAAACCCCAAGGGCCTCACTCTATTACAACATAGGCCAGGAATTTAAATCCATAGTGGTGACTTTGTACCATCAGAGGTGAAGTTATATTCAGAGTTATCATTTGAAAGACAGGATCCATATAATATATTTTAGAAATACTTTAAACAACATGAATATAATAATTTTATTACACTTAGAGACAAACCAGAATTCTCTTGAAATTTTCTCAGGTGGAACAGCTCATTGTTAAATGAGGTTAGATATTCAGACAGGGCCACACCATGAAGGGCATTGTGTGCCATTTTAGGAGGTTGTGTTAACATGTTAGCAATGAGAAGTTGTTGAAGAATTCTGAGCTGGGGAATGAGATTATCAGATTTGTATTTTCAGGGAATCCATGTGTAGTAGTGCCAAGGAAAGATGAAGGTAGGTGAGGCCTGGGTCTATGGAGGCCAATTAGGACAGTTTTTTAAAAAAATTTAATTTTGTTTTTGGTGAAAATATATACATCAAAACATGCACCCATTCAACATCTTGGACACATATTGTTCAGTGACATTGGTTACATTCTTCACTTTGTATCAGCATTCTTATTATTTCTGTTCTAGTTATTTCATCCCCATTAATTTATACTCACTACCCCCTGAAATTCTCATCTATGCTTTAGAGTTACTGTTGTCCCTTTGATCTCATACAATTTTTTTTTAAAGCACAATATTTAAGGATGATATTCTTTACTTTTTGAGATAAACTGTTTTGTTTTGTTTTTTCCCCTAAAGATGACTTCAGGGGATAGTTTCATCCCAAGGTTTGAAGAGTATCCCAGGGCAATAGTCTTGGAGATTCCTCCAGCCTCAGTCAGTCCAATAAGTCTGGATTCTTTGGTAATTTGAAGTTCTGTTCCACATTTTCCCCTTTCTATTAGGATCCATCTATTTTGTCCCCAGCTGAGATGTTCAGTAATGGTAGCCAGGCACCATCTAGTTCTAGTCTCATGTTAGAGGAAGCAGTGTCCTGTAGTCCAGTTGGTTCTCTGATTCTTGGATTTCCTTCCTCCTCTGTTGCTCCATTTGAACAGAGACCAATTGTGTCTTGGATGGCTGCTCGCAAGCTTTTAATACCCCAGACACTACTCACCTAACTGTGAGCTAGAACAGAACCTTTAAAACCAGTATTATGCCAGTTGGCATACTCCAGGAGAGAGGATGAGACCTGAGCTAAGGTATTGGAGTTAGAATGTGGAAGAGGATATAGATACGGGTGCTATTACAGCAAAATCTGGTGACAAATTAGATGTAGGAGACAATGGAAAGTATGACTCAGGTTGTCTTGGGCAACCAGGTGGGTGGCAGTGACATCTAAAATAGAGATGAAGTTAGGAAGGGATATGGAAAGGGAGATGATGAATCTGGCCTTGGTGGTATTGAGTTTGATGTACCTGTGAAACATCCAGGTTGGGATACATGTGTAGGCCTGAATTGAGGAAATAGATTTGGGAGGTATCAGTATATAATTGGTTGATGATTTCATGGGTGTGGATGATGTATTACAAAGGAGAGCGTGTAGAATGAGGAAGGGAGGAGAGCTAATAAAGAAGAGCTTAAGAAGGAAAATGGGAAAATTTATTAGAGACCTAGGAAAATATTTAATAACTCAAGTCCCAGGATTAGAAATGTAAGTAAAAATCCTGATACTTCCACTTTCCAGTCAGACATGTAAAGACCTTGGGAGTCTTCACTCTCATCCTCATAAAAAGAAAAAAGAAACTGAAAATCAACAACTCTCCTTAGATCCTTCAGAGAATTGAGGTCACAGGCAAACTGTTGCTCCAAAACCTGGAGAGATAGAGACTGATGTACAGAATTACAGATTTCCAGGAGCAGAAATCCTGCTGCTGTACTCAGCATCAGGTAGGAATACTTAAAGAATGTTTGACTATTCACTAGAGACTGAGTGTGGACAAGCATGAGAGATAAAAACTTCTGGAGACCCAGCTTTGGGGGAGTGGGGTGGGCCCACACTTTCATGAGTTTTACCTCCAGGAGTCCCACCAGGTTCTCACTGTGAAGCTCTGAGAAAAATTCCCTCGTGCTTCCAGGAGGAGAAAGGGAAAAGTAACCATTTTAAAATAGTGCTCTCTTCTCCTTAGCAGTGGCTGTATGTGAGCCTAACCAAAGTGGGTTTTATCAGAGCCTAGCCTATGTGGAGGAAAAGAAATACCCAACTCCAACCTCCTCTAGCCTAAGACATAGGGGAAGGAAATACCGAATTCCAGCTCCATGTAGCCTTCCTGTTTCACCTAAAGGTGAAAGAAAAAAAAATGTTGAGAAGCACTTGTGAAGAACACAGGCCATGGGCACAGGCTCAAAAAAAGACTGAGACCTAATCATAGGACTATAGAACTCTTCCCTTCCCCCCACACCTTACCACCACATCAACATCAACAGGGCTTTACAGGTAATTTACAGTTAAAATAATCTCCATTCCCTTTATTGATACATCATATTTGGCTTTCTAGAAAAATACAGTCTCAAGAGACAGGGCATGGATTAGAACTCATATTGCAGAGATTTTGGAATTATTAGACCTCAAATTTAAAATGATTATGATAAATATGCTAAGCATTCTAACAGAAAAGTGTTCAAAATGGAAGAACACATATGAAATGTAAGCAGAAAGATGCAAACTCTAAGGAAGAACCAAGGGAAATGCTAGAAATAAAAATTGCTGGAAGAGAAATGAAGAATTCCTTTGATGGACTTAACAGTAGACTGGACATAGCTAAGGAAAGAATCAGTGAGCTTGAAGATGTGTAAATAAGAACTTCTTAAACTGAAAAGCAAAGAAAAAAAAAGCAAAGAGAAAGAGAAAACAAACAAACAAAACAAATTAAAAAAAGAACAAAATATCCAAGAACTGTAGGACATTTGGGGGCCCTGGTGGTGCAGTGGTTAAGCATTTGGCTGCTAACCTAAAGGTCAGCAGTTTGAATCCACTAGCCACTACTTGGAAACCCTATGGGGCAGTTCTACTTTGTCCTATAGGGTCGCTATGAGTCAGAATTGACTCAGTGGCAATGGGTTTGGTTTTCGTTTGGTAGGACAATTATAAGAGGTGCAATGCACATAATGGTAATACCAGAAGAGAAGAAAGAAAGGAACAGAAGATGAAGTAATAATGGCTGAGAATTTTCCAAATCATTGACAGACACCAAACCACAGATCCAACAAGTTTAGAAAACACCAAGCAGGATTAAAAAAAAAAAAAATCTATACCTAACCCATTGCCTTCGAATCGATTCCAACTCATAGCAACCCTATAGAACAGAGTAGAACTTACCCATGGGGTTTCCAAGGAGTGGCTGGTGAATTTGAACTGATAGCCTTTTTTAATAGCCGAGCTCTTAACCACTGTGCCACCAGGGCTCCAAACAAATGTGGGTGGAAGACTGAGCTTCCACCACAGGCACTAAACCCATTGTCCTTGAGTCAATTCTGACTCATAGTGACCCTATAGTACAGGGTAAAACTGCCGTATAGGCTATTGGCCCCGTGGTTAAGTGTTCAGCTGCTAACCAAAAGGTTGGCAGTTTGAATCCACCAGCCATTCATTGTAAACCCTATGGAACAATTCTACTCTGTCCTATAGGGTTACTATGAGTCGGAATCAACTCGATGGCAATAGGTTTTTTTTTTTTTTTTTTAACTAATCTAGCAGATTACAGTTTGTTTAAAATAATAACAGAAGGTTACAATTTATGGATAAGTGAAAAGTGTGAAAGCAATGTTACAAAGGAAGGGAGAGGGGAATTGGGAAAATTTTGTTATAAGTTACCTGTACTAGTCACGAAGAATATTGTTTTAGAAAGTGAAATTACATTAGCTGTAAATATATATTGCAAATTTTAGGGCAACCACTAAAAATTTTTAAAAAGAAGTCTCATTGATATGAAGCCCTGGTGGCTAAGTGGTTAAGAGCTCAGTGGCTAACCAAAAGGTCGGCAGTTCGAATCCACCAGTTGCTCCTTGGAAACCCTATGGGGCAATTCTACTCTGTCCACTATAAGTTGGAATTGACTTGATGGTAACAGGCTTGGTTTGGTTTTTTGATAAATTGGTATACTCAGGGAGGACGGAAAATGCAATCATACAAAATGCTCAATTAAAATCAAAAAAGGCAATAAAGAAGAAGGCAAACAAGAAGAAGAAAGAGGAGGAGGAAGAAAAGGAAGAGGAGGAGAAAAAGGAGGAGAAACAAAGAACCAGAGTATAATCACACAAAATGCTGAATTATTATCAGAGATGGCCGAAAAATAACAGACGATAAAGAAACAAAAAGCAAGTACAATTTTAAAAAACAGTTAAAAACATGGTAGATATTAATTCAAATCTATCAGTAATCATTTTTAAATGTGAATGGTCTAAACACACCAATTAAAAGACAGACTGTTGGAGTGGATTAAAAAACAAGACTCACCTATTTGTTGTATATAAGAAACCTACTTTAAACATAAAAACACACATATTGAATGTAAAGGACTGGAGAAAGATCTACCATGCTAATACTAATCAAAATAAAGCTGAAGTTGTTGCTGTTGTTAGGTGGTGTCGAGTTGGTTCACTATGTACAACAGAACGAAACACTGCCTGGTCCTGCATCATCCTCACAATCGCTGCTGTGTTTGAGCCCATAGTTCAGCCACTGTGTCAATCCATTCCTTTGAGGGTCTTCTTCTTTTTCACTGACCCTCTACTTTACCAAGCATGTTGCTCTTTTCCAAGGACTGATCCCTCCTGATAACATAGCCGAAGTACTTAAGACGAAGTCTTGCCATCCTTGCTTCTAAGGAGTGTTCTGGCTGTACTTCTTCTAAGACATATTTGTTCGTTCTTCTGGCAGTTCATAGTATATTCAATATTCTTTGCCAAAACCATAATTCAAATGCGTCAGTTCTTCTTTGGTCTTCCTTACTTATTGTCCATGCATATGTGGCGATTGAAAATACCTTGACTTGGGTCGGGTGCTTCTTAGTCCTTAAAGTGACATCTTTGCGTTTTAACAGTTTAAGGAGGTCTTTGCAGCAGATTTGCCCAATGTAATATGTCCCTTAGTTACTTTTCTTTCTTATTTTTTCTTTTTTATTGTGCTTTAGGTGAAAGTTCATAGAGCAGATTAGTATTTCATTCAACAATTTATACACAAATTGTTTTGTGACATTGGTTACAATCCCTGCAATATGTCAACACTCTCCCCTTTTCCACCCCAGGTTCTCTGTCTCCATTCTTTCCATTTTCCTGTCCCGTCCTGCCTTCTCGTCTTTGCTTCTGGGCAGTTGTTGCCCATTTTAGTTTCATTTACATGGTTGAGCTAAGAAGCATGTTCCTCACGTGCGTCATTATTTTATAGACCTGTGTAATCTTTGGCTGAAGGGTAATCTTCAGGAGTGACATCTGTTCTAAATTAAAAGGGTGTCAGGGGGTCATAGTCTCGGGGTTCCTCCAGGCTCTCTGTCAGACCAGTAAGTTTGGTCTTTTTTTGTGAATTTGAATTTCGGTCTACATTTTCCCCCGACTTTGTCCAGGACCCTCTATTATGATCCCTGTCAGAGCGGTCGGTGGTGGTAGCCTGGCACCATCTAGTTCTTCTGGACTTAGGCTGGTGGAGGCTGTGGTACTTGTGCTCCATTTGTCCTTTGGATTAACATTTCTCGTGTGTCTCTGGTTTTCTGAATTCTCCTTTCCTCTGGATGGGATGGGACCAGTAGATGTATCTTAGATAGCTGTTCACACCAAAGTAGGATGTAGAACATTTTCTGTGTGAACTATGTCATGCCAATTGACCTAGATGTCCTCCGAGTTGGTGGTTCCAAGCCCTTGGCCCAGTGATCCCTCAGGGTGTCTGGATGCCTATGAAATTTCTGTGACTTTGTTTGGTCACATTGTGCTGACTTCCCCTACAATGTGTACTGTCTTTCCCTTCACCAAAGTTACCACTTATCTACTATCTAGTTAGTGATTTCCCCTCTCCAGACTTCGCCTCCCTCAAAACCATCAAAGATTGTTTCTTTCTGTGTGTAAACCTTTTCTTGGGTTTTTATAATAGTGGTCTCATGCAATATTTGTCCTTTTGTGATTGACTTATTTCACTCAGCATAATGCTCTCCAGATTCATCCATGTTGTGAGATGTTTTGTGGATTCATCATCGTTCTTTTTCATTGCATAGTATTCCATTGTGTGTATGTACTATAATTTGTTTATCCATTCGTCTGTTGATGGACACTTAGTTTGTTTTCATCTTTTTGCTATTGTGAATAATGTTGCAGTGAACATGGGTGTGCATATTTCTATTCGTGTGACAGCTCTTATTTCTCTAGAATATATTGCTAGGAGTGGGATTGTTGGATTGTATGGTATTTCTAGTTCTAGCTTTTTAAGTAAGTGCCATATCATTTTCCATAGGGGTTCTACCATTTTATATTCCCACCAGCAGTGCATAAAAGTTCCAATCTCCGCACAGCCTCTCCAAAATTTGTTGTTTTCTGTTTTTCTGATTACTGCCAGTAATGTTGGGGTGCGATAGTACCTAATTGTAGTTTTCGTATGTATTTTGTAATGGCTAATGATCATGAACATTTCCTCATGTGTGTTTTAGCTACCTGAATGTCTTCTTTGGTGAAATGTCTGTTCATATCTTTTGCCTATTTTTTAATTGAATTATTTGTCTTTTTATTGTTACAGTGTTGCAATATCTTATCGATTTTAGAGATTAGACCTTGTCAGATATGTTGTAGCTAAAAATTTCTTCCCAGTCTGTAGGTTCTCTTTTTACTCTTTTGGTGAAGTCTTTTTGATGACAGTAAGTGTTTAATTTTTAGGAGATCCCAGTTATCTAGTCTATCTTCTGGTGTTGGTAATTGTTAGTTATAGTTTGTATCTTATTTATGCCATATATTAGGACCCCTAGCGTTGTCCTTATTTTTTCTTCCATGATCTTTGTAGTTTTAGGTTTTAAATTTAGGTCTTCAATCCATTTTCAGCGAGTTTTTGTGTGTGATGTGAGGTATGGCTCCTGTTTCATTTTTTTACAGATGGACATCTAGTTTTGCCAGCACCATTTGTTAAAGAGACTGTCTTTTCCCCTTTAATGGACTTTGGACCTTTGTCAAAGATCAGCTGACCACAAGTGGATGGATTTCAATCTGGGTTCTCAATTCTGTTCCATTGGTCTATTTGTCTGTCTTTGTACCAATACCAGGCAGTTTTGACTACTGTAGCTGTATAGTGGGTTCTGAGATCAGGTAGTGTGAGGCCTCCTACTTTGTCCTTCCTCTTCAATAATGCTTTACTTATCTGGGATTTCTTTCCTTTCCGTACAAAGTTAATGATTAGTTTTTCCATCTCGTTAAAGAATGCTGTTCGTATTTGGATCGGAATTGCATTATATCTATAGATTTCTTTGTGTAGGATTGATATTTTACAATGTTGAATCTTCCTATCTATGAGCATGGTATGTTTTTCCATTTATGTAGGACTCTTGGTTTTCCTATAATGGATTTTTTTGAGATGCTTTATGAATATATGTAGCCAGCATGTGTCCAAAAAGTGAGCGAGAAAGAAAAAAAAATAATGTTAATATAAACCAATTTTTATTCTTGATAAGCCCGTGGAAAAAGCAGATTAATATGTAAAAGTACTATATTGGAATTTCAGCATGATACCCTTGAGAACTACTGAGGCCAGGTAATTGCACAGACAGGTGAATTAATAACTGCTTAAAAACTGTACTTACAGGATAGTGATTAGAGGTATGGTGTCATTCAGGAAAGGGATTGGAGTGTTGCCCTATGAGACAGTGTCCTTAGCTCACTCCTGTTCATTTTGGAGGAAATGTTTCTCGTGGTAGTGTTTTGTATTTTTCTTTGTATAGTTGCTTTACATCCCTGGTTAGATTTATTCCTAAGTATTTTATCTTTTAGGGGCTATTATAAATGGTATTGTTTTCCTGATTTCTTTTTTGAAGTTCTTTTTGTTGGGGTATATGAATCCAACTGATTTTTGTATGTTGATCTTGAATCTTGCTACTCTGCTAAATCTTTCTATTAGTTCCAGTAGTTTTCTTGTGAAATCTTTAGGATTCTCTATGTATAGTATCATATCATCTGCAAATAGTGATAGTTTTACTTCTTCCTTCCAATCTGGGTGCCCTTTATTTCTTTTTCTTGCCATATTGCTCTAGCTAGGACTTCATGGACAATGTTAAATCAAAGGCATCCTTGTCATGTTTTCACTCTCAAGGGGAATGGTTTTGGCTGTTGGTTCTGTATAGATGCCTTGTATTATGTTCAGGAATTTCCCTTCTTCCTAGTTTATTGAGAGTTTTTATCAGGAATGGGTGATAGACTTTATCAGAGGCCTTTTCTGCATCAATTAAGATGATCATGTGATTTTTTTCTTTTGTTTTATTTATGTGGTGGATTACGTTGTTTGATTTTCTAATGTTGAACCATCCTTGCATACCTGGTATTAATCCCACCTAGTAGTGGTATATTATTTTTTTGAAGTGATGCTGAATTCTATTGGCTAGAATTTTGTTGAGAATTTTTGCATCTATATTTGTGTCATGGATTGAATTGTGTCCCCCCAGAATATGTGTCAACTTGATTAGGCTATGATTCCCAGTATTGTGTGGTTGTCCTCCATTTTGTGATTTTCCTATGTGTTATAAATCATAATCTCTGCCTTTGGTTAAAGAGGATTAGGGTGGGATGTAACAACCTTGCTCAGGTCAGCATCCCTGATCCAACATAAAGGGAGTTTCCCTGGGGTGTGGCCTGCACCACCTTTTATCTTACAAGAGATAAAAGGAAAGGGAAGCAAGCAGAGAGTTGAGGACTTCTACCACCAAGAAAGCAGTGCCAGGAGCAGAGCGCGTCCTTTGGACCCAGGATTCCTGCACAGAGAAGCTCCTAGTCCGAGGGAAGATTGATGAGAAGGCAGACAGAGAGAGAAAGCCTTCCCCTATAGCTGATACCCTGAATTTGGACTTTTAGCCTACTTTACTGTGAGGAAATAAATTTCTTTGTTAAAGCCACCTACTTGTGGTATTTCTGTAATAGCAGCACTAGATGACTAAGACAATTTGTGATTGGTCTGTAATTTTTTTGATATCTTTGCCTGGCTTTTGCATCAGGGTTATGCTGACTTCATAGGATGAATTTGGGAGTATTCCTTCCTTTTCTACATTCTGAAATAGTTTGAGTAGTACTGGTGTGAGCTCTTCTCTGAATGTTTGGTAGAATTGTCCAGTGAAGCCATCCAGGCCAGGGCTTTTTTGTTTGCTTGTTTATTACCTCTTCAATCTCTTCTCTTGTTATGGGTCTGTTCAGATTTTCTTAGTTTAGGTAGATACTGTGTTTCTAGAAATGTGTCCATTTTCTAGATTTTCAAATTTGTTGGAATATGGTTTTTCATAGTACTCTGTTATGATCATTTTTATTTCATTTAAGTTTGTTGTAATGTCCTCCATGTCATTTCTTATGTGAGTTATTTGCTTCCTCTCCTGTTTTTCTTTTGTCAGTTTGACCAGTGGTTTGTCAATTTTGTTGATCTTTTCAAAGAACCAACTTTTGGTCTTGTTGAGTCTTTCTATGGTTTTTCCATTGTCTATTTCATTTATCTCTGCTCTAATCTTTATTATGTACTTTCTTCTGGTGAATGTGGGCTTCTTTTGCTGTTCCCTTTCTTTTTGTTTGAGTTTTAGGGCTAATGTTTTGATTTTGGCTCTTTCTTCTTTTTTGATGTGTGTGTTTATTGCTATAAGTTGACCTCCGAACACCGTCTTTCCTGTGTCCTAGAAGTTTTGGTGTGATGTATTTTCAGTCTCATTTGATTCCAGAAATTTTTTGATTCCATCTTTGATTTTTTCTATTATCCAGTGGTTTTTAAGCAAGTTGCTATTCTGTTTCCAAGTTTTTAATTTTTTCCCTGTTATTAATTTCTACTTTTATGGCACTGTGATCAGGGAAGATGCTTCGTATTATTTTGATATTTGGATTTTATTGACGGTTGCTTTGTGGCCTAAAATGTGGTCTATTCTGGAGAATGTTCTAGGTGTGTTGGAAAAGAATGTATGCTTTGCTGCTGTTGGATGGAAAGTTCTATATATGTCTATGAGGTCAAGTTGAATGATTGTGGCATCTAGATCTTCTGTATCTTTGTTTAGTTTTTTTCTAGATGTTCTGTCCTTTACTGAGAGTGGTGTGTTGAAGTCTCCTACTATTATTGTGTAACTGTCTATTTCTCTTTTCAGTGCTATTAGAGTTTGTTTTATGTATTTTGGAGCCCTGTTGTTGGGTGCATAGATATTTATTAAGGTTATGTCTTCTTGGAGGATTGTCCCTTTAATCATTTAATCAATTTTTGTTTATTTGGAAATGTCCTAATTTCACCATTTTGTTTGAGAGAGTTTTGCTGGATATATTTTTCTTATTTGGCAGTTTTTTCTTTCAAGATTTTGTGTATGTCATCCCGTTGCCTTCTTGCCTGTGTAGTTTCTGCCAAGTAATCAGAGCTTAGTCTTATTGTTTCCCCTTTGTAAGTGACTTTTCTTGTTTCTTAAACTGATCTCAGGATTCTTTCTTTGTCTTTGGTTTTGGCAAGTGTCATTATGATATGTCTTAATGACCTTCTTTTGGTGTCTATCCTATATGGGGTTCATTGAGCTTCTTGGATGGTCAGCTTTTTGTCTTTCATGATATTAAGGGAGTCTTTGCCAGCAAATCTTCAACGATACTCTCTGTGTTTTCCATTTTCTCCCCCGTTCTGGAACCCTGATCACATGCAAATTTTTGCTCTAGATAATGGCCCACATAATTCTTAGGTTTTCTTCATTATTTTCTCTGATTTTTCCTCAAAGTAACATCCAATGATTTGTCTTCAGTCTTGCTGATTCTGTCTTCCATTTTTTCAAATTGCTCCTAAAACCTTCTACTGAGTTGTCCCTTTCTGAAATTTTGTTGTTTATCTTTTGAATTTCTAGTTGCTGTTTTTGTATGATATGTAATTGTTTGTTTATTTTGTCTTTTTGTTCTTGTGTTATTTTCCTGAAATATTCTACTGCTTTGTCTGTGTTTTCCTTGATTTTGGCTATTTTTTCCTTAGTTTTGCTGTGTTTTCCTTGATCTCTTTCCTTATCTCTTGGAGAACCATAAATATCATTCTCTTGAATTCCATATCAGGTAGTTCTACTGCCTTTTCTTCTACTGGAAGGTCATCTAATTCTTTATTTCGGTCACTTGTTGTAACCATCTTATCCTTGTTTTTAATATTTTTTTTATTTTGTCTGCTGTCTCCAAGACATTCAGGTATTATTTTCTTTCTTTATTGATTGTATGTTTGTTTATTTTATTCTGCTTATTTTTTATGTTTTTGTATGTCTGGGCGGGTGAGTCAGGCTTTGTTGCTTGCTTATTTGTGGGCATGATAACTCTCACCACCTTGTCCACATGATCAGGACAGGTTGCTTAGCTGTGATGTAGTGGGGTGGGGCCACAGAGGTATAATCCATACTGAAGGGAGGGCACAGGGCCAGGACACTCAGCTTCAGGGCATCTGTACAGGGCCATCAGGAAGGGAGGGACCTGGAGCTAGGTTGCTCAGTGGTGGTGCAATGGTACCAGCATCATTCTGGGTGTTTCGGTGCCATTTCTCTATCTTCTATTGGGAGTTCTGTGAAGTTGCCTTTCTATGTTCTTTGTGCGAGGTTTTTGGCTTTATCTCAAGACGGCTGTTCTGTGCTGTGTCACTCGGCAAGGAACCTCCATTCCATGTCTCTATTCTTTCACTGTTTTTGATCAGTTTCTTCTTCTCAGTGCCTTCCAATATAATTCTTTATCCTTTCATTTAAAGTTCAGGGTTCCAAGATTGATGCCTGTATCTGTTCTACTTGGTTTTTTGGTGCTTTGCTGCAGAGAGAGGGCTTGGTGTGTCTGACTAGTCTGCCATCTTGGATCTGGCCTCTTGACTGCTGCGTCCATGGGCATTGATTGTGGATCTAAGTAAAATGAAGTCCTTGAAAACATCAATATTTTCTCCATTTATCATGATGTTGCTTATTGGTCCAGTTGTGAGGATTTTTGTTTTCTTTATGTTGAGGTATAATCCATACTGAAAACTGTAGTCTTTGATCTTCATCAACAAGTGCTTCAAGTCCTCTTCACTTTCAGCAAGCAATGTTGTGTCATCTGTGTATCACAGTTTGTTAACGAGTCTTCCTCCAGTCCTGATGCTGAGTTCTTCTTCATATAGTCCAGCTTCTTGGATTATTTGCTCAGCATACAGATTGAATGAGTATGGTGAAAGGATACAACCCTGACACACACCTTTCCTAATTTTAAACCACACAGTATCCCCTTGTTCTTTTGGTCTATGTTTAGGTTCCGCATGAGCAGAGTTAAGTGTTCTGGAATTCCCATTCTTGGCAAGGTTGTCTATAATTTGTTATGATCCACACAGTCAAATACCTTTGCATAGTCAATAAAACACAGGTAAACATCTTTATGGTATTCTCTACTTTCAGCCAAGAGCCATCTGACATCAGCAACGATATCCCTCATTCCATGTCCTCTGTTGAATATGGCTTGAATTTCTGAAGGAAAAAAAAAGCTGGGGTAGCTATATTAATATCAGAAAAATCAGTTTTTAGAGACAGGATAATTAAAAGGGATAAAGAAGGACATTACATAATTATAAAAGGGTGAATTCTCCAAGAAAACATAAAATTATGTATGAACCTAACAACAGAGTGTCAAAATACATGAGGCAAAAACTGATAGAACTGCAAGGAAAAATAGACAAATCCATTATTATTGTGGGAGACTTCAATACCTCTCTATCAGTAACTGACAGATTCATCAGGCAGAAAATCAGTAAGGATATAGTTGAACTGAACAGGACCAGCAATCAACTAGATCTGATTGACATTTATAGAAAAAAATCTTAACAAACTTGAAAGAATAGAAATCATGCAAAGTATGTTTTAAGACCACAGTGGAATTAAACTAGAATCAGTAAGAGAAATCTAACTAGAAAATCCCAAAATATTTGGATATTAAAGAGCATACTTCTAAATAATATATGTACCAAAGAAGAAGTCTCAAGAGAAGTTAAGAGATGTTTTCAACTAAGTGAAAACAACATCAAAATTTGTGGAAGAATGTGTAAACAGTGCTTAGAGGGAAATTTATAATATTAAAAAGTAAGAGAAGATCTAAAATCAATAATCTATGCTTCTGTCTTAGGAAAGTAGAGAAAGATGAGCAATATAAGACTAAAGCAAGCAGAAATGAAATAATAAATATTAGAACAGAGATCAGTGAAATTGAAAACAGGAAAACAATAGAAAAAAGTCAATGAAGCAAAAATCTGATTCTTTGAAAAGATCAATAAAATTGGTAAACCTGTAGCTAGACTAACTAAGAGAAAAAGAGAGAAAAAACAAAATATTAATATTGGAAATGAAAGAGGAGCCATTGCAGTTAATCCCATGGATATTAAAAAAAAAGAATATTATGAAAAATTCAATGCCCACAAATTTGATAACTTAAACCAATTCCTTGAAAGATACAAGCTACCAAAACACTCACAAGAAGAAATAGATAATATGAATAGGCCTATTATCTATTAAGGAGTTGAATCAATAATTAATAACCTTGCAAAACAGAAAAAATTAGGTCCAGATTTTTTGACTGGTGAATTCTACAAAATATTTAAGAAAAAAATGATGCCAATTCTATACAGTCTCTTCCAGAAAATAGGAACAGAGGGAACTCTTCCTAATTCATTTTGTGAAACCAGAATTACCCTACTACTAGAACCAGATAAAGAAAAGTACAGACCAATATCTCTCATGAACATAGATGCAAGAATCCTCAACACAGTATCAGCAATTGAATCCAGTAATGTATAAATGGAATTATACCCCATGACCAAGTGGAATTTATTTCAGGAATTCAAAGCTGGTTCAACATTTGAAAATCAGTTAATGCAATCCATCACATTAACAGGCTAAAGAAGAAATAATATAAATCATATCAATAGATGTATAAAAAACATTCAACAAAATCTAACACTCATTCATGATTAAAAAAAAAAAAACTCAGCAAACTAGGAATACAGGAAGTTTCTCAAAGTAATTTAAAAAAAATCTACAAAAAACCTACAGCTAACATCATACTTCATGGTGAGAAACTAGAAGCTTTCACCTTAAGTTCTGGAACATGAAAAAAAAAGTCCTTTCTTACCATTTCTATTCAACATTTTACTGGAAGTCCTGATTAATGCAATTACTCAAGAAAAGGACATAAAAGTTATACAGATTGGGAAAGAAGAAATAAAATATAGAAAAATAAAAAGAAATATATTATTTTTATTTTTAGCTTGTCTTTGTTCACAGATGTATGATTTTTTATGTAGAAAATCCCAAAGAATTGACAGAAAAACCTCCTCAAACTTATAAGTGATTATAGGAGGTCAGAGGATATAAGGTTAATATACAAAAGTCAATTGCCTTCCTATATGCCATCAATAAACATCTGAAATTAAAAGAAGAACACAATTTGCATTAGCACCAAAAAAGAAATAGACATAAATTTAACAAAATATGCACAATATGTATATGAGGACAACTATAAAACTCCTATGAAGTGCCCCCTGCCTGGCCCTCCACTCCATCCCACAGTTCTCAACAGCCCCTTGTCTGGTCCAAGGCACACCTGCACAAGATCCTTCCCCTATCACCACCCAACCCCCACATGCCTGCATGAGACCCCTGGCTACCATGTGGTTGTTGGGAAGACAGAAGATCTGCCTTCTCATTAGGCAGCTGGACTTCAGGGTTTTGGTTCATCGGTTGTCTCTGTATTTGACCATCCTTTTCCTTTTTAGCACTGAAGAAGACCCTTGCCTTCCACCTTTCTCCTTCTTCCCTCTTCTTGCGGGTTGTCAGCATTGTGCATTGTTGCAGGGAAGGTTTGGCTTTCCAAACACAGGGCCTAAAGGTCATGATTCTGATCACTCATCTTTCTTCAGTCCCCCAATTGCAGTTTCCAGGGCTACAGGGAGGGAATAGCAAGACAGTGACCCTTGCAATGGGACTCAACCTGGTTTCTGTGTCTCCTCCACCTGACTATGACCCCTGAGGGCTGGGACTGGTCCTGATCTTTGTATCTCCCTCACCATACTGAACCCTGATTCAGGACCAGGACTGGTCCTTGTGTTGCCTCCACCAGACTGTGACCCCTGAGGGTAGAGACAGGGCCTGGGCCCTGTGTCTCCCCCACCAGACTGTGACCCATGAGGCAGGACCAGGCCTGATTTCTATGTCTTTCTCAGTATCACCCCTGAGGGTGGGGACAGGGTTTCCCCCACCATACTTTGACCCCTGATGGCAAGGATTGGACCTGGTTCCTGTGTATCCCCCACCAGATTTTGACTCATGAGGGCTGGGACTAGACCTGGTTCCTGTGTCTCTCCCACCAGATTGTGACCCTGAGGGTGGGACCAGGCCTGGTTCCTTTGACTCTTCCACCAGCCACCCTTGAGTGCTGGGATAAAGCCTGCTTACTGTGTCTCCTTCACTCGACTATGAACCAGGCCTGGTTTCTTTATTTGCCTCATCAAAATATGGCTCCCTGAGGGCTGGAACAAACCTTATATTTTAGTCATGTTCTTAAAATAGCATATATTTATATTATTTTTAAAGCAGTTTCATAGTCTGTCTTTTAACTGGTAAATTTAGTCCATTTAATTTATTGTGATTAATGAACTAATTGAATTTGATTTTACTCTCATTCTGGACTTTCTATTGTCTAGGTGTTTCTGTTCCTTTTTTCATCTCTCTACTTAACTGCACACAGCCATCAGCCCACCAAGACATGACCACCAATGTCAACCCCTTTCACCTGTACTGGCCTTGGCACCTAAGGCTGGAAAACTTCGTGCCTAATGACTTCCCCACCTGACATGTCCTGGTTGGCCTATTCTCTGTCTCTGGGGTCTTAGTTGTGACTACATGGCTGTTGTCAGGTCGAGCTGCAGTCATCCCACTGGGGATTTGGAGATGAATGTCCCTGTGCTAGTTTGCAGTGTGTGGGTTCATTCACATGGTGATCAAGGGGTGGTTCACCCCCTACCATGAGGACCTCCTTGGAGACCAAACCTTCTTATCCTACCTCTGGAAAGAGTATGCCAAAGGGGACAGCTGATACTTTTTGGGTGACAACCTCACAGTATGCGTGGTGACCATCATGGCTTGGATTTGGGGACCACTCAGCCTGTGAATGGTGATTGCCTTTCTCTACCAACAACCCTTCTGTTTTGTCCTACAGCTTGTGGTCTCTGTGGGCCAGATCTACAGGGATGGACTCTATTTCCTGACAGAGCACCATGACGTGTTCAGGCATAGAAAGCTGGGTCACCCACTGTACTTCTGGTTTTACTTTGTCTTCATGAATGTCCTGTGGCTGGTGCTACCCAGAATCCTTGTGCTCGGTTCTGTGAAGCATCTCACTTACGTTCAGAGCACTCTGGACACCAAGACCTCAAAAGTCAAGAGCAAGCAGAACTAGTGAGTAGTGGGCTGATCTTTGAACACTGGCTGATGAGGAACTCATCATCTGCCAGAAGAGTTAAATACTGCTCCCACAGGTTGGAGGAACAAAGCTAACTAATCTGTCAAACTCAGGCTGGTGGGTGGACACAAAAAGGGCCAGAGAGAGGAGAGAGAAAGAGGCTATGTGGAGCTACTGCCAGGAGCCGTTGGGACAAAAGCACAAGCAGACCTAGGAGGTCCATGATAGTGGCAATTTTTAAAATTAGGATATAATAGATCTTGACTGAAAAAAGAACTCAAAAAACTCTGATGAAAGAAATCAAAGAAGATCTAAAACAATGGAGAGATATTCTATGTTCATGGATAGGCAGACTCAATATTTATAAGATGTCAGTTATCTCCAACTTCATCTATAGATTCAATGCAATTGCAATCAAAATCCCAGCACATTATTTTCTGGATATTAACAAATTGATTCTAAAATGTATTCGTAAAAGCAAAAGACCCAAAATAGCCAACACAATACTGTAAAAGAACAAAGTTGGAAGACTGACACCCGACTTCAAGACTTACAGTAAAGCTACAGTAATCAAGATAGCAGTTCATTGGCAAAAGAATAGACAATTTGATAAACTGAATAGACTAGGGATCCCCCAAAGAGAACCACACACATATAGTCAACTGTTGTTTGACAAAGAAACAAAGGTAATTCAGTGGAGGAAGGATAGTTTCTTCAACAAAAGGTATTGGAACAAGTGGACACCCAAATGCAAAAAAAAAAAAAAAGGTTCTAGACTCAGTCCTTTCATCTTTCACAAATATTAAACAAAACTATACAACTTCCAGAAGATAATAGAAGGAAATCTAGGTAATCTTGAGTTTGATGTTGACATTTCAGATACAACATTTAAAGCATGATTCATGAAATTTAAAAAATTGATGTTACAATTTAATAAAATAAAAACCTCTGCTTTATGAAAGACACTGTTAAGAGAATGAAAAGACAAGCCACAGCTGGGAGAAAATATTTGCAAAACAAATATCTGGTAAAGGGCTTGTATCCAAAATATACAAAGAACTCTTACACGCAACAAGAAATCAAACCCAATTTAAAAATGGGCAAAAGATCTGAATAAGTATATTAAAACATGCTCAACATCATATGTCATTAAACCCGTTGCCAACAAGTTGATTCTGACTCATAGCGACCCTATAGGACAGAGTAGAACTGCTCCATAGAGTTTCCAAGGAGTAGCTGGTGAATTCAAACTGCCGACCTTTTGGTTAGCAGCTGTAGCTCACCGTAGCTCTTAACCACTGAGCCACCAGAGCTCCTCATATGTCATTAGGGAATTGTAAATAAAAACAGCAATGACATGTCACTACATACCTATTGTTGGGTTGTTGTTAGGTGCTGTCGCGTCAGTTCCGACTCATAGCGACCCTATGTACAACAGAACAAAACACTACCTGGTCCTGTGCCATTCTCACAGTCGTTGTTATGCTTCAGTCCATTTTTGCAGCCACTGTGTCAACCCATCTCATTGAGGATCTTCCTCTTTTTCACTGATCCTTTACTTTACCAAGAATGATATCCTTCTCCAGGGACTGGTCCCTCCCAATAACATGTCCATGTATGTGAGCCAAAGTCTCTCCATCCTTGCTTCTAAGGAGCATTCTGGCTGTACTTCTTCCAAGACAGATTTGCTCATTCTTCTTGTATCCATGGTATATTCAATATTCTTTGCCAACATCATAATTCAAAAGCATCAATTCTTCTTCAGTCTTCCTTATTGTTCAGCTTTCACATGCATATGAAGCAATTAAAAACACCATGGCTTGTGCCAGGTGCACCTTAGTCCTTAAAGTGACATCTTTGCCTTTTAAGACTTATAAGAGGTCTTTTGCAACAGATTTGCATAATGCAATGGGTCTTTTGGTTACTTGACTGCTGCTTCCATGGGCATTGATTGTGAAGCCAAGTAAAAGGAAATCCTTGACAAAGTCAATCTTTTCTCTGTTTATCATGATGTTTTTATTGGCCCAGTTGTGAGGATTTTTGTTTTCTTTATGTTGAGGTGTAATCCATACTGAAGGCTGTGGTCTTTGAATATCATCAGTAAGTGCTTCAAGTCCTTTTCATTTTCAGCAAGTAAGGTTGTGTCATCATCGTAGGTTGTCAATCAGTCTTCTTCCAATCCTAATGCCCCGTTCTTCTTCATCCAGCTTCCCAGATTATTTGCTCAGCATACAGATCGAATAAGTATGATGAAAAGATACAACACACACCACGCAGTATTCCCTTGTTCTGTTCGAATGACTACCTCTAGGTCTATGTACAGGTTCCTCACGAGCAGAATTCAGTGTTCTAGAATTCCCATTCTTTGCAGTGTTATCCATAATTTGTTATGATCCACATAGTCAAATGCCTTTGCATAGTCAATAAAACACAGGTAAACATCTTTCTGATATTCTCTTCTTTCAGCCAGGATCCATCTGACATCAGCAATAATATCCCTCATTCCCATGTGTTCTTCTAAATCTGGCTTGAATTTCTGGCAGTTTCCTGTCAATGTACTGCTGCAACTGCTTTTGAATGATCTTCAGCAAAATTTTACATGTATGTTATATTAATAATATTGTTCAATAATTTCTGCATTCTGTTGGATCATCTTTCTTTGGAATGGGTACAAATATGGATCTCTTGCAGTTGGTTGGTCAGGTAGCTGTCTTTCAAATTTCTTGGGCTAGACGAGTGAGCACTTCAGCACTGCAACTGTTCGTTGAAACATCTCAACTGGTATTCCGTCAATTCCTGGAGCCTTGTTTTTTGCCAATGCTTTCAGTGCAGCTTGAACCTCTTCCTTCAGTACCATAAATTCTGGATCGTATGCTACCTCCTGAAATGGTTGAATGTTGACCAATTCTTTTTGATACAGTGACTCTCTGTATTTCTTCCATATTCTTTTGATGCGTCCTGCATCATTTAGTATTTTCCCAATAGAATCCTTCAATATTGCAACTTGAGGCTTGAATTTTTTGTTGAGGTCTTTCAGCTTGAGAAACGCTGAGTGTGTCCCTCCCTCTTGGTTTTCTATCTTCAAGTCTTTGTACATTTCATTGTGATACTTTACTTTGTCTTCTTGAGCCACCCTTTCAAATCTTCTATTCAGCTCTTTTACTTCATCATTTCTTCCTTTCACTTTAGCTACTCTATGTTCAAAAGCAATTTTTGGAGTCTCTTCTGACATCCACTTTAGTCTTTTATTTCTTTCCTGTCTTTTTAATTAACTCTTGCTTCCTTCATGTATGATATCCTTGATGTCATTCTATAACTTGTCTGGTCTTCGGTCATTAGTGTTCACACCTATTAGAATGACTAAAATCCTAGAAACTGACAATACAAAATGCTGGCAGTGATACACAGCAGCAGTAACTCTCATTCATTGCTGGTGAGGATGCCAATAGTGAACAACATTGGAAGGCAATTTGACAGTTTCTTTCAAAGCTAAACATACTCTTACTATATGATCCAACATCCTAGGTATTTACTCAATTGATTTAAAAACTTTAGTCCACACAAAAAGTTGCTCACAAATGTTTATAGTAGCTTTATTCACAATTGCCAAAAACTGAAAACCAAGGTGTCCTTCAGTAGATGAATGGATAAACTTTAGTACATCCATATAATGGAATATTATTCAGTCTTAAAAAGAAATGAGCTATCAAGCCATAAAAAGACATGGAGAGACCTTAAATGCATATAACCAAGTAAAAGTAATCAGTATGAAAATGTTGTATGATTTCAGTTATACAACATTCTGGAATAGGTAAAACTACAGAGACAGGTTGTCAGGTTTGTGGGGGGCGGGGGGAAGGAAGGAATAGGGGAAACACAAAAGTCTTTTAGGGCTGTAAAACTATTCTGTATGAAACTGTAATGGTGAATACATATCATTATACATTTGACAAAACTTATAGAACTGTACAACACAAAGTGTGATTCTTGGTGACCCCATGTGTTACAAAGCAGTACTGCCTCATAGAGTTTTCTTAGCTGTAATCTTTATGGAAGTAGTTCATCAGGCCCTTCTTCCTCAGTGCAGCTGGGTGGGTTTGGACTGCCAACCTTTAGTTTAGCAGCCAAACAAAAACCACTTGCACCACTCAGGCTCCTAAGTAAACTATAGGCTCTAGTTGTCTTAGGTTGGGTTCTCTAGAGAATCAAAACCAGTAAAGTGTATAAATATCTATATAGAGAGATTTGTATAAAGGAAATGATTCACGTGGTTGTAGAGGCTGGAACATCCCGAATCTGTGGGTCAGGCTGAATGCTTCTCCTGATTTATATAGCCACAGGGGCTGGTGACCCTAAGATTGGCAGGTCAGACAACAGGGCTCTTGCTCACAGGTGGTGAAGATCAACGAATCCCAAGATCAGCAGGCAAGATAGCAGGTAAGCTGCTAGCTCAAGTCCCAAGAAGTGGAGGTCAGATGAATAGGAGCCAGCTTCAGGATCCAGAATGAGCAGAAGCCCAAGAGCCTTTCCAGAGAGTCCACTTATATTTGATGAAGGCCACACCCCCAAGGAAACTCCCTTTCAACTGATTGGCTACTCACAGCAGATTTCATCATGGAGGTGATCACATTATATCAAATCTCCTTATGTCACCATACAGCTGCCAAACTACATCATAATTACCAAACCACATAGAATCATGGCCCAGCCAAGTTGACACAACCTTAACTATCAGAGTCTACCCCTTGTCAGCTTGGCACCTGTTACCCATCTCATTAAACCATACACAATCTCTGAATAAAGAGAATTATAAAGTCATACTTGCACCTAACATGATACAATGAGCACACATACAAGTTAGAAATACTCATAACAATTACAGTCCTCATTTTGGCAACTAGTCGCATAGTTGTAACTGGTATTTAGAACTACCTTTTTCTACTACCCGTTACATATTCCGTTTGCCCTCAGCAAGCACCTCAGCTGGTCATGGTTCTTTGCCTGGTGGGGTGACTCAGGTCTTCATTCCTGAAGTTCTGGGCCATTAGTAGTCATGTTGGAATTCGGTTGTTGTAGTTTTCCATTGACTTTAATCACAGGGCATGGTAGTACAGAGAGATGTCCTAAGGAATCTCCTACATTCCAGACATACTTTTATTTATCTCCATTATATAATATCAATCTGATTTCCTCTTGGTAATCAGGATCAATAACACCAGCCAATATGATAACTCCCTTCTTTTCCTGTTGATCCAGAGACATAAGGATCCCAAAGGGGCCAGGTAGCATTCTTAACTTTCAATTCACGAGTTTTCACTTCCTCAGTCAACTGATCATAAGGAACTCCCCATGAAGCCATAGGTGCGGACTGGGAGATAGAAGGTAATGTGACAGGAGTGTAGCCCATGGGCATTTGGGCCACTTCCTCATGCAACTTGTGCCTTTAGGTCCTGCTTGGGCCCAATCTCATATATACCACTTCCGTTTAATAATGAACTGCTGCTGTGCATTTTCAACTTCATGGTTCTGGGCATCAGACAACCAGTTCATGATGGGTAGTGCAGGCCACCTGGTGACTTGGTGGCCCATGGTTAAGTATTTAGTCTCTACTAAGGCCCAGTAACAAGCCAAAAGGTGTTTCTTAAAGGAGAGTAGTTATCTGCAAATGATGGCAGGGCTTTGCTACAAAATCCTAAGGGTTTGCACTGTGTTTCACCAATAGGAGCCTGCCAAAGACTCCAAACAGCATCTCTATCTGCCACTGACATTTCAAGCACCATTGGATCAGCTGAATCATATGGCCCAAGTGGCAGAGCGGCTTACACAGCAGACTGAACCTGTTGCAGAGCCTTCTCTTATTCTGGGCTCCACTCAAAACTAGCAGCCTTTCGAGTCACTTGATAAATAGGCTGAAGTAGCACACCCAAATGAGGAATATGTTGCTTCTAAAATCCAAAGAGGCCCACCAGGTCTTGTGCCTCCTTTTTAGTTGGGGGTGGAGGGGGGCAGATGCAATAACTTATCCTTCACTTTAGAAGGGATATCTCAATGTGCCCTACATCACTGGACCTGTAGAAATTTCACTGAGGTGGAAGGTACCTGAATTTTTGTGAGGTTAATCTCCCACACTCTAGCACACAAATGTTTTACCAATAAGTCCAGAGTCATTGACACTTCTTCCTTACTAGGATCAATCAGCATAATGTTATCCATGTCATGGACTAGTGTGATGTCTTGTGGAAAGGAAATGTGATCAAGTTCCCTGCGGACTAAATTATGACACCAGGCTGGAGAGTTGATATAGCTCTGAGGTAGGACAGTGAAGGTGTATTTCTGGCCTTGCCAGCTGAAGGCAAACTGCTTTTGGTGGTCCTTCAAAACAGATATGGAGAAAAAGGCATTAGTCAGATCAATAGCTGCATACCAGGTACCAGGAGATGCATTAATTTGCTCAAGCAATGAATCCACATGTGGAACTGCAGCTGCAATTGGAGTCACCACCTGATTATGTTTTTGGTAATCCACTGTCATTCTCCAAGATCTATCTGTCTTTTGCACAGACCAAATAGGCGATTAGAATGAGGAGGCAGTGGGAATCACCACACCTGCATTCTTCAAGTCCTTGATGGTGGCAGTAATCTCTGCCACCCCTCCATGAATGTAGTATTGCTTTTGATTTAATATTTTCCTAGGTAGCGGCAGTTCTAATGGCTTCCACTTGGCTTTTCCTACCATAATAGCCCTTACTCCATATGTCAGGGATCCAATGCGGAGGTTCCATCAGTTGCTGAGTATATCTATTCCAATTATACATTCTGGCACTGGGGAAATCACTACAAGATGGGTTCAGGGACCCATGGACCTACTGTGAGATGGACGTGAGCTAAGACTCCATTAATAACCTGGCCTTCATATATCTCTACTCTAACTGGTGGGCCACAGTGACATTTTGGGTCTCAAATCCCCCAAAAGTCTGATTATTTCCTTTTCCCAATGAACAGTCACTCTCATAAAAGGTTATAGGTCACTCTGGGAAGAGCTGAGAGAAAGGTTGAGTTTAAGTTTTTGGCAGTGTATTGGAGTCCTTCCTCAGGGAGACCCAGCCTCCCTTTCTTTCAAGGGCTTGTGAATTTATAAACTCACTCAAGTCTGGGAATTGGTTAAGGGCCCATGACTCTCTTTTCTGTCAATTCAAGTTTGATTGCTGTTTACGTAGAATTCTTCTGCTTGTACAGATTAAGTAAGTATTTAGTAGGTTTCCTATCTATTTCACTCTTAGAGACACCATGATTAAGTAGCCATGCCATAAGTCCATACAAGTCAGGCTATTCTGATTACTGCTTTGACTCTGCTGTCCATTATGGTAACTACGCCCACTTTGTCTCTGTTGATTGAGTGCCGCCACTTGGTCCCTACTACCACAAGGTCCAATCAGCCCCATGATAGTTAAGTGTTTTAATTCAGTTAGGGCAGTTCCCACTGTCAAATCTGACTTACATCAAATAGAAGTCACAGCAGTCTTCAAGGATGCTCGGGCTCCCTTCACAAATTTGTTCCTCACCGTTGTGGTAAAAAGGTGTGTCCTCTGGGCACTCCTGTGTGGGTCTGTGGGTCTAACCTGATAGATCCCCTCTAATATGTCAATTTCCCTAAGCCTTTGGATACCTTCTTCTACAGTGTACCAAGACAGGTCTGGTACTTCAACTTGATTTAGTGTAGGCCACTGTGTAATCCATGCTTCAGCAAGCCAACCAAATAAACTATTAGATCCTTTCCTAACCTCTTGAGCTGAGACACTGATGATGAATCTGTGCATATCAATAAACTCAGACTGATTCATCTTTATGTTCCTTGAACCATTATCCCACACCCTTAATATCCATTCCCAGAGATATTCCGTAGGTTTCTGTTTGTACATATCAGAAAAGTCAAGCAGTTCTTTTGGAGTGTAGTGTACCTCCTCTTGGGTCACAGTTTGTACTTCACTTTATGAGGCTGGCTGAGACTAGTTATAGGTCTAAAAGCCAAAATTGGTGGTGGTATTGTCAGGAACTCCAGGTCCTGCTCAACATGACTTGTCACAGCCAATAAAAAAGAGGCCGAGTTGGGAGATCAGCAAGGCAGCTTTATTTCATTGCACAAGGAAAGAAACAGGGCTGGTGCCTCCAAGATTATTCAAGGATAAGTTTTAGGGAGATCACTTTTATAGAGCTTACAAGTAGAGAGATCATGTGAACTACATCAGCAACATTCTAAATTATACTAAGCAGGCACAGTAGGGGTTGCATACAACTTCATAGGATGTGTGTTTAGAAAATCTCAGTTAAACTCCTCCTAGGGGCAGGAAAGTTAATATGTATGAGGTACTTAATGAGCGAAGGTTAACTTTATGTCTCTTGAACTAGTTTAAACCAGCTCTCGCTGGCTTATTCATTCTGCCTGAGAGAGAAAATACAAGCTCTGAGGTGTAATCTCTACTGTGGGATTTTCCCCAGTATCAAAGGCTGCTGCCTTATTCCTTCCTTTTGTTGAGACGTTGGTCACTCACGGCCAATGTTAGCCCTAAACCACTGTGCTGTGGAAAATCAGGTCTAATGTGCCGTGTAAGGAGATCTTTCTTGAGTGGTCAGTCATTTATAGGGCTTGGCAGGCAGTGGGTTTTTTTTTTTTTTTTCTCTTTGATAGATTCCATTTGCACCATCATCATTTTTATAGCTGAGATATGGTGGGATATGAACTTGGTTAGTTACGCAGGCAAGGTAGGAAGACAAAAATTAGTGGAGTCACTAGGGGCCAAAGCCAGCCAAAACTGAGAAATAAGGACATGACCCAGTTCCAGCAAGAGGTCGTTTTTTTTTGGATTCTGTTACAAGTCTTGGTCTTGTCCAGTTAGCTACCTTGTTAATTACCTGTAAATTCAGCTCAGTCTCATGAGAAGTATTGACCCACAAACAGCAGGCGATGTTGGCTATGGCAAAAACTCCTCCCTCTTTAGCCAGAATATAGTCTAGAACCAAACGGTGGTCTAGCTCTACTCTGACCAGAGAGTGTAATGACTTGCTGAGCTTTTATGGCTCTGTTAGGGTCTCCTGATAGAATATGGATGGTGTTGGAAAGGTTAAGCACAGCATCTTGTAAAGCAGCTAATTGTGGGAAAATGGTTAGGGTTCTTAAAATGAACCATCCTGTTCCTGTCTCTGTGATGGGGTTAAATCCCATTCCACTTAAATCTCAGCCTTTTTCTGTACCATCAGTAGCTCTTCTTCACCGCTTGTGTGTGTGAGAAGATGGAGGTTTCATAAGGGTGGTGCAAGTTTCTTTGGGAGTCATAAGAACCATTCGGAAAGCGACAACTCTTATTGTACAAGTGCCAGTCAATTTTTTGGGGTTTAGGCATGGGTAAGCTAGGCTCCTGTGATACCAGATACTGGAGGAGGTAAAATTACAGCACATAAAATAGAATCCTCCGGGTACACGAAGAGAACTACTTTCTACTGTGTGTTTAAGGAGATGGGTATTGTTGAACCATGTTGAAAAGCTGGTTAACCCAAAGGGGGAAATTTGGTTTCATTTATTGCATCCTGGATAGTCACCAAGTTTAGCCTGTGAGGGAAGGTTTCTCCAAGCAGTGAGGTTCCCAAGGTAATATGAAAAATCTGTAAAATTGATTCTGTTAAAAGGGACAGTTTTAGGGACCACAGTGGTCCACCATGCCAAGTTGAGTATTTGGAAACATGGCACAGTTCCTTTCCTGTCCTTTTTAGTGGGGATCACTCTTATTTCTAAGGGGTTATTAAAGGTACTATTACCCCTTTCAGGCTTCCGTATTAGAGAGATTCAGGAAGAGTTGGGGATAGGGCTTCCCTAGGGAACTTTTAAATCAGCAGAGGAGGTGTTAAACAGATGGCAGATCCGACAATTGCTCAGATTACCTCCCTAGGAAAAGGAGTTGGAAAGTTGTGTGAATCAGTTGTCTTCTCACTTAGCTTGGGCTACGAGAATCTCCTGGAGGAGGATAGCAATGATCATTACCATTTTCACTGTGGCTAGAGGGTTCTCAGCCTCTTAGCGGTCTTAAACACAGCATAAAGAAACAAAAAGGCAAACAGTGTATAAAATACAATTAACAAGATTAAGAGTTAGTTTGGGATTGGATCTATGCAGGAGATACTTTGCAAACAAGTACTTAAGGTCTTTAATAGGTTCACAAGTCCATTTCTCACAGTTTTGACAAGTTGGTCCCTTGATATCTGGTGGAACAGTTCTTTTTACTCGGGTGTGGCGGATCCAAGCTTTGAGACCACTGAACTTCACAGTTATGGGAATGGGAAGCAGCACTTTGAATGCCCTAGTCCACTTCTCTTGAAAGGGCTCGGCTTTCCAAGCTTTTAGGAAAATCCAGTCACCAGGCTGAAAGGGATGGAGCGGCACTTCTGGCTCAGGTGGGTGAAGGCTGAGAGTGTACCTGTGGAGAGAAGACAGAGTCATTTAGAGAGACTGCAAATACTTTATGGTTTGTATATCTCCAGTTATGGAACTAGCTAGCTCAACACTTTGCTGGATATTAGGATTGACCAAAAGGCGGCACTCATACAACAGCTCAAAAGGGCTGATTTTTAGTTTTCTTTGAGGGGCGGCTGTAGCTCTCAAGAGAGCCATGCGTAATGTCTTAGTCCAGACAAATTTGGTCTCCTGGCAGAGCTTAGCTATATGTCTTTTTAGTGTCTGATTGGCTCTTTCTACTTTCCCACTAGATTGTGGTCTCCATGCTGAATGTAGGTTCCAGTTAATGTCTAAAGCTTCTGCTACTGCCTGGACTATTTGGGTGATAAAGTGAGGTCTATTGTCACTTCCAATGGAAGCAGGAAGTCCAAATATAGGAATTATATCATCAAGGAGGTGTTTAACTACTTCGGTGTCCCTTTCCGATCTGCAAGGAAAGGCTTCTATTCAGTTGGTGAAAGTATCTATACATATTAGCAAATATCTATAGTTCTCAGGGGCTTTTGGCATTTCAGTAGAAGCAATTTGCTCGTCTTCTTCAGGCATGGTCCCTCATCTTTGTATGCCCAGAGGTGTACCGATGATATTCTTTTGATTGTTTTTGGCACAGGTGGGGCAGGCCCTTACAATGGATTCAATGGTGGACAGAACCTTTGGGCACAGTGGGTGTCTTTTTATCCAGTCATTAAGTCTATCTCTACCATAATGAGTTGACTGATGTGCTTTCAGGAGAATAGGACGCATTAGTTTCGATAGGATGAAGATTTTTACATGTTCAGTGTAGAGCTATCCATTTTTTTCCTTTGTGATTCCCGTTTTGAGCGGGGTCTCTGTCTTGTTGGCATCAGGGTCTTAAGTTAGTAGGAGGCAGCTGTAGCTGGGGTATCAATGAAACGATAACTGATGGATGCTGTGTCAAGGTGGCTTCTTTGGCTGTGGCATCTGCCTTTTGATTGCCTTTTGCTACAGCAGTATGTCCTTTTTGTTGCCCTTGGCAGTGCACTATAGTGACTTGTGCAGGGAGGAGCTGAAGGATTTCCTGTGAATGCTTGAAGTCTTTTCTGGTGGCAGTGAGGCACCCCCTTTCTTTCCAGATGACTCCATAGGCATGAAGTACCCCAAAAATGTACTTGGAGTTCATGTAAATCATGACCCTCTTTTTCTTGGAGAGTCGCAGTGCTTGAAGCATGGCAATGAGCTCAGCCCTCTGTGTTGAGGTTCCAGGAGGGAGGTCCTGACTCCACTTTTTCATCCAGCATTACAACTGCATAGCTGACTTTTCTTTCTCCATTTTCAACAAAACTGCATCCATTGGTGTACAATTCCATGTCAGGGTTCCCCAGAGGTCTGTCAGTCAGGTCTGGTCTGCTGGTGTACACTAAGTCTGTGGTCTTCAAAGAGTTGTGGGCCTTCTCCTATTGGGGAAGCGAAGGTAGGAGAGTGACAGGGTTGGGGCAAGCCATTTCCTGGAGCAAGACAGATGGGTTGTCCAGGAGCACTGCTTGGTACTTGGCCATTTGTCACTGAGAAACCTAATGTGACCAACCGTGTTCCAGGATGGTTAGAACAGAGTGTGGCATCATGATCCTTAAAGGTTGCCTAAGAGTTAGCTTCTTGGTTTCCTTGATAACTAGCACAGTGGCTGCTACTGCCCATAGTTAGGCTGGCCAACCCTTGGTCACTGTGTCCAGCTTTTTTGAAAAATAGGCCATGGGTTGCTTCCAGCTCCCCAGAGTCTCGGTGATGACCCCAGTTGCAATCTCTGCCAATTCGTCTATGAAAAATTCAAAAGGGTGACTCAGGTCTGGCAACCCAAGAATGGGGGCGTCTATCAATTTTACTTTTAAGGTTTTGAAGGCTTGATCGTCTTTAGCGGTCCAGTTCCGGGGCTCTGTCTCCTTCCCTTCTAGAGTCTGGTAGACAGATTTTGCAATGAGCCCAAAGTTTGGCATCCAGTTGAGGCAAAATCCTGCCATACCCAGGAAGCCTCTTAGCTGTTTTCTGGTAGTGGGGGCAACCAGTCGGCAGATGGCATCTTGCTGGTAACAATTTGTATTCATTGGCTCTAATTTTGAACCCCAAGTATGTGACTTCTAACTCATTGATTTGGGCTTTTTCTCTTGATACATGATACCCAGTGTTGCCCAGGAAGTTAAGAATTTCAATGATATTCTGAAGTGAGTCAAACTCATCTTTGCTGGCAATAAGAAGATCGGATACCTACTGCAACAGAATTCTGTTGGTAAGAGTCAGCTGGTGTAATTCTTGTGCCAGCACTGCACTAAACAAGGTGGTGCTGTTTTTGAACCCCTGGGGAAGGACAGCCCAACAGAGCTGCTGCTTGAGTCCTGAGTGGGCCCTCCCACTCAAAAACAAAAATTTCCTGGTTTTCTTTTCCACTGGAATGCAGAAGAATGCATGCTTTAAATTCAACAAGTGAATCGGATGAAGGTTGGAGAGAGTGTGGAGAGCAGGGTATAAGGGTTTGGGACCACTGGGTGAACTGTCATGGTTATTTGATTTACTGCTTTCAGGTTCTGCAAGAAGCAGTATTCTCCAGTCTTTTTCTTTGCTGGGAGGATGGGTGTGTTGGACTGTGACTGGCAGGGTCGAATTAGTCCATGTTTTAAGTACTTATTGATGGTGTCTGTAATGGCTCAGTGGGCCTCAACTCTGATAGGGTGTTGTTTTAGCCTAGTTGGGGTGGTGCCTGGCAAGAGGTCAGTGGTGACCAGTGGGACATTCTTAGCCCACCCAAGTGTTTTGTTTGCCCAGATCCAGGCACTACTGCCTCCATAACTTCTGAGTCTATAAGTCCTGGTGGACGACTCCCTCCAAGCAGTTGGTCAGTGGCTTGACTTGTGTTTGGTTTAAAATAGCCATTCACAGCCTTCAGCCTGAGTTGGGTGATACTTGCATATGCGTCTGCCCATTTTCAAAGGTTATTTGTGTTTGTAACCTGCGAATCAGGTCTCGGAAAAGTAAAGGCATTGGGCAGTCTGGTATGTACAAGAAGGAGTGAGTCAGAGAACTTCTCTGCAAAGAGTAGCAAGAATGGGGGATAACCTTATTTCCCCAACACACTGACTACCAGAATGGTACTTCCTGTTACTGGGGCTGCCTTTTTAATCATTACAGAGTGAGTTGCCCCTGTATCTACCAGAAACTTTACAGGCTTTCCTTCTACCTTCATTATATCGAGAAACTCTGGTGGAGGGCTAGCCTCCAGTCCCCCTCAGTCTGACTCATCTTCTAGTGGCATGACTTGGCACTGGGTCATCTCCCCCTTTTCTTTGTTCCTTTGCTTGTTATTTTGGACACTCTTGCTTCCAATGTTCTTTCTCTTTACACCAGCTGCACTGGTCTCTTTCTAAAGGAGTGTGGGGCTTTCCTAGCTCCTGAAGACTTGGCCTCACTCTTTCTTTGTTCTCTTAGGTGTTGGCCTCCAGCCTACAAGGAAGCTGCCAGGAAGGCTGCCTGGCACTTTTGGTCTGCAACTTTCTTTCTTGCTCCTCATTTCAGTTAGATTAAACTTGGTAAGCCAGTTCCATTAGCCAAGAGATTCCCAACTGCATAACTCCTTGTACTTTCTGAAGCTTTCTTCTAATATCAGGGACACTTTGTCCCATAAAGATCATATTGATCATTTAGGCAATTTCAGGGCTCTCTGGATCCAGATCAGTGAACTGTCTGAAAGCAGCATACATTTTCTACAAAAACCAAGAGCAGTCCTCATTAGACTCCTGTTTAACTCTGTGCACTTTGCTTAAATTTTTCTGTTTGGGTACCCCTTTCTTTAAGCCCCCTAAGAGACACTCTCTGTATTTGTTCTGCTGTGGTATTGGTGTCCCAGCCAGGATCAGCTTCAGGGAAGGCATTGGCCCCATTTATGTTTCCAGGCTATAACTTGTGATGCCTGTCTTTCTCAGCCCGAGTTTTTCAGACACCATGTGGCGCTCTTCTGGGGTGAGAAGCATGTTGTACAGGGCCTGGCCATCTGTCCAAGTGGGGCTGTATGTGCAGAAGATGGAGGTAAAAAGATCTTGCATCTGCTTATATACCCACAGCTGTTGTTTTTCCAGTTATAGAGATAACCGATTGTGAAGGGCTGATAAACTCTTTTAGGCTCATGGGGAAATGGCTCACCCCGTTACAGAGGCTGGAACATCCCAAATCCATGGGTCAGGCTGGATGCTTCTCCTGATTCACATAGCCACAGGGTCTGGTGAACCCAAGATTAGCAGGTCAGATACCAGGCCTCTTGCTCACAGTCTGTGAAGATCAATGAATCCAAAGATTGGTAGGCAAGATGGCAGGTAAGCTGCTAGCTCAAGTCCCAAGAACTGGAGGTCAGATGAACAGGAGCCAGCTGCAGCATCCAGAGAAAGCAAAAGCCCACAAGCCTTGCCAGAGAGTCCACTTATATTTGATGCAGGCCACACCCCCAAGGAAACTCCCTTTCAACTGATTGGCTACTCACAGCAGATCCATCACAAAGGTGATCACATAATATCATATCTCATCATGGAGGTGATCACATCATCATACAACTTCCAAACTACATCACAACTACCAAACCATCGAGAACCATGGCCCAGCCAAGTTGACACACAACCTTAATGATCACACTAGTTAATAAAAATGTATCAGTACTGGTTCATTAATTGTAACAAATAGCCTACACTAATATAGGGTTGCTATGAATCAAAATTCACTTGATGGCAACGGGTTTAATGCAAGATGTTAATAATACGAGAACTTGTGTGTGGGGTGGGAGTAGAAGTGGGGTGGGTATTCAATTATTCTATAAATCTAAAACTGTGCTAAAAATCTCAAGTCTATTATTTTTAAAATGTTAATGATACTATCATGCCATTTGTATTATCTTTCATGTAAAAATCAATATTTTAATATACTTCCCTGGTAAACTATTGGGAGAAAGTCAATGAAAAGTTAAAGAAAGCAAAACTCACCATCAGAGAGGGAAAAAAAATCTCAACATTTGATACCATTAGATGATGGAAACCTCAATGAACACGCTGTCTTCACTCTGCTTAGGAGCAAACACATGTGTAACTTTTCTGATACCTGAGACAGAGACAAATCCACTTTTTAATCCCTAATAACCTCTTAGCCCAATTTAGAGACAACAATAAATTTCAGTGTCTCATGCTGGTCAGCAACCCAAGGAAACCCTCAGCTTTACAGGATCCAAAGAATCCCAAAGGTAGGAGGAATTGCAGTAAAACCAAAGTGGTTAGACCTATCATGTTGTTTACCCCACAGGGTTTTCTGGGCTGTAATCTTCACTTATCTGTCAGTTTGTTGTACTTTGGTGGCTTGAGTGTTGCAGTGATGTTGGAAGCTAAGCCACAGGTATTTCAAATACCAGAAAGATCATCCATGGTAGACAGGTTTCAGTGGAGCTTCCAGACTAAGAGAGACTTGGAAGAAGGACCTGGTGGTCTACTTCTGAAAAAATTGACCAATGAAAACCTTATGAATAGCAGCAGAACATTGTCTGATATACTGCCAGAAAACGAGCCCTTTAGGTTGGGAGGCACTCAAAATACTACTTAGGAAGGGCTGCCTCTTCAAAGTAGAGTTGACTTTAATGATGTGGATGGAGTCAAGCTTTTGGGACCTTAGTTCGCTGATGTGGCATGACTCAAAATGAGAAGAAATAGCTGCAAATATGCATTAATAATCAGAACAAGGAAAGTAAGAAGTATGAATCTAGGAAAATTGGAAGTCATCAAAAATGAAATGGAATACATAAAGATCAATATCCTAGGCAATAGTGAGCTGAAATGGACTGATATTGGCCATTTTTTAAAATCAGACAATCATACAGTCTACTATGCCAGGAATGACAAATTTAAGAGGAAGCCTACAAGGAAGACCGTTAATATGACAATTATTCACATTTACACACCAAACACTAAGGCCAAAGATGAAGAAATCGAAGATTTTTACCAACTTCTGAAGTCTGAAATTGATTAAGTGTGCAGTCAAGATACATTGATAATTACTGGTGATTGGAATGAGATAGTTGGAAACAAAGAAGAAGGATCAGTAGTTGGAAAATATGGCCTTGGTGATAGAAATGACACTGGAGAGTGCATGATAGAATTTTTGCAAGGCCAACAACTTCATTGCAAATACTTTTTTTTCAACAACATAAATGGCGACTATACACGTGGAGCTCACCCGATGGAATACACAAGAATGAAATTAACTACATCTGTGGAAAGAGACAATAGTATCATCAGTATCATCAGTCAGAACAAGGCCGGGGGCTGACTGTGAAATAGACCATCAATTGCTCATATGCAAGTTCAAGTCGAAGCTGAAGAAATTGAAAGAAGTCCACCAGAGCCAAAGTACAACCTTGAGTCTATCCCACTTGAATTTAGAGACCATCTCAAGAATAGATTTGATGCATTGGACATTAATGACCAAAGACTAGATGAGTTATGGAATGACATCAAGGACATCATACATGAAGAAAGTAAAGCGGTCATTAAAAAGGACAAGAAATAAAAGACCAAAATGGATGTCAGAAGAGACTCTGAAACTTGCTCTCGAACATACAGTAGCTTAAGCGAATGGAAGAAATAATGAAGTAAAAGAGCTGAACAGAAGATTTAAAAGGACCATTTGAGAAGACAAAGTGAAGTATTATAATGAAAAGTACAAAGACCTGGAGTTAGAAAACCGAAAAGGAAGAACATGCTTGGCATTTCTTATGCTGAAAGAACTGAAGAAAAAATCCAAGCCTAGAGTTGCCAATATAGAAGGATTGTATGGGGAAAATATTGAACTACACAGGAAGCATCAAAAGAAAATGCAATGAATACACCGAGTCATGGTATCAAAAGAAATTGGTCAAGTTCAACCATTTCAGGAGGTAGTATATGATCAAGAACCAATGATACTGAAGGAAGAAGTCCAAGCTGCATTCAAAGCATTGGTGAAAAAAAAGTTCCTAGGAATTAACAGAATACAAACAGAGATGTTTCAACAAATGGATGCAACCCTGGAGGTACTCACTTGTCTATGCCAGAAATTTGGAAGACAGCTACCTAGTCAACCGACTGGAAGAGATCCATATTTGTGCCCATTGTGAAGAAAGATGATCCAACAGAATGCAGAAATTATTAAACAATATCATTAATATCACACACAAATAAAATTTTGCTGAAGAGCATTCAAAAGTTGTTGCAATGAGGTGGAGCTAACATGGCGCTATAGACGGAAGCACTATGCCATCCCTCTACAGCAAAGATCGGAAAAACTAAGTAAAACAGACACAAATGCCAATTCTGGAATCCTAAGTGTCAAATGAAGGAATAAAGAAGTCGATCAAGCACTGAATGGAATAAGAAACTGACAGGGAACAAAGAAAGAGGAGAACTACAGAGCGGAGGTCCCCTACTAGCTAACACGGCAAGTATTCGCCAGCTTGGACCTCAGCCACCAAGAACAGTGGACAGGGAGTACAGGAAGGCAGCTTCACAGAGCTCCCAACAGGATACAAAGCACCCAGTAACCAGGGATACATGATTTCCCAACCCCAACACTTCTTCCCTCTATGTGGCCTCCCCCACTTTCCAATGGGCCAAGGTCACTCAGCTGGAGAGACACCAGCTCACTGCCACCTGGGTGTGCCCTGCCCACACTGGCCAGCTCCTTTGGCACCATTTTTTTGTTGGTTTTTTTTTTTTTTTTTTTTTTGCTTTTTCGTTTGTTTCTTCTCTCTCTCCTTTCCTTCCTTTCCTATCTTTTGACCAGCTAGCTCTGTGTGCTATCCCCACCCCTTCATGATGGGCTGTGCCACAGATAGCCACTGGCACATGGCCTTCTCGGATCCATGTCACGCCAATGAGAGGGTCCATCAGTGCCATTTTTTTCTTTTTGGTTCTTCTCTCTCTTGCTCCCTTCCTTCTTTTCCTTTTTCCCACTCACCTAGCCCCAAGTGCCGACCTCACCCCTTCTTGATGGGCTGTGCCACACTGCTAGGCTAGACAGCACCAGCACACAGTCCTCCCAGGTCTGTGACACCCCACCAATAGGCTTCCTCAGCATCATTTTTTTTTGTTTCTTATCTGCTCTCTCTCCCTTCCTTCCTTTCCTTTCTCCTGCCCAGCTAGCCCCGTGTGCTGCCCCACCCCTTCTTGATGGGCTGTGCCACACTGCGTGTCTAGAGAGCCACCAGCACACTGCCTCCCCGAGTCCTCGCTGGCCCCACCAGCAGGCTCTTTTCAGCATCATTTTTTTTCTCAGTTTCTTCTCTCTCTCTCCTTTTCTTTTTCCTGCCCAGCTAGCCTCATGTGTCGTCCCCTCCCCTTCTTTGACAGGCTGTGCCTCACCGCTCAGCTAGAGGGCCACTGGCACATTGCCTCCCAGTGTCTGTGCCACCTCACCAACAGGCTCCCTCGGCGTCATTTTTTTTTCTTTTTTTTTGTTTTTTCTCTTTCTCTCCCTTCCTTCCTTTGCTTTCTCCAGTCCAGCTAGCCCTGTGTGCAATCCCTACCCCTTCTTGGTGGGCTGTGCCACACCACTCAGCTAGAGAGACACTGGAACATGGCTTCCCTGGGTCCTTGTCGACCCCACTGGCAGCCTCCTTCAGTGCCATTTTTTTCTTTTTTCATTTTCTTCTCTCTCTCCCTTCCTTCCTTTCCTTTCTCCTGCCCAGTTAACCCAATGTACTGTCCTTGCCCCTTCTTGATGGGCTGTGCCACACTACTTGGATAAAGAGCCAGTGGTACATGGCCTCCCTGGGTGGGCACTGCCCCACTGGCAGGTTCCCTCAGTGCTATTTTTTCTTTTTTGTTGTTGTTGTTATTTCTTCTCTCTTCTCCCTTCTTTCCTTTCTTTTCTTCCACCAACCTAGCCCCGTGAAGTCCCCTCCTTCTTGACTGTCTGTACTGTACCACTCAGCTAGCGAGCATCTGGCACATGACTTCTCTGGGTCTGCACTGCCCTCACAGGCTATCTCACTTAGCACCATATTTTTAATTTTTCTTTCTTTTCCCTTCTCCCTTTTCCTTCTCTCTCTCACCTAGGCCTTGCACAGCCTCTGCCCCTTCCTGTTGAGCCATGCCACACTGCCTGGTGAAAGAGACATCAGCTTGCCACCACTCCAATTCTTCCCCGCCCCCAATGGCTGGCTCCTCCAGCACCATATTTATTTTTTTGTTTTGTTGTTTGTTTGTTTTGGTTTTTTTGTTGTTTCTTCTCTCTCTTTGCTTTCTTTCTTTTCCTTTCTCCTGCCCAAGTAGCATATGCCCCTTCTCAACAGGCTGAGCCACACGCCTCAGCTAGAGAGCCAACAGCACACAGCCTTTCAGGGTCTGCCCCACCCCCACACACCAAATCATACCATGCCACCATTTTATTTACTTTTTTCTTTTTTCTTTTTTTTGGCTGCTGTTTCTCTCTCTTCTTTCTGTCACCCACTTATCTCCACACATCACATCCTCTCCCTTCCCTCCTGCCTATCTCCATTGTACACCAAGTGCTGCGCCCTCAAGGGGAAAAGGCATGGATCACCAGACCCCGCACTGCACTACCCCACAGCCTCACCCCCAGCCTTCTACCCATGCTGGACCTTCTCTGCTGCACCATAGCTGAGCTAACTTCCCTGCCCAGTTGGAAAAGGTAGTGAGAAGTATCGTGTCCACAGATGAGCAAGCAACAAAGCACATCCAGCCACCTGCCCAGATGTAAGCAAATAGAACAAAAAAGCAGGATTAAACAAACAAATCTACAATCAACAAAGAAGATAATTCCTGAATGTCTGAAAGACAGCAGACAATATCAAAATGCATTTTAAAAAAGGACAGGATGGCTCCAGAAAGTGTCCAAAATAAAACATGGAATGACCTTCCAGGAGAAGAAAAGGCACTGGAACTACCTGATAGGGAATTGAAAACTCCAAGTTTTAGGGGTCTCCAAGAGATGAAAGAAAATTCAGACAAAAATAAGGAAAAAATAGACAAAATCATGGAAAATAGAGTCAAAATCAGGGAAAATAGAGACTAAGCAATGGAAGAATTTAGGAAAACAATACAGGAACAAAATGTCAAAATAAACAAACAACTAGAAATCATATAAAAACAGCAATTAGAAATCCAAAAGATAAAAAACAAGATTTCATAAATGGACAGTACAATAGAAGGTTTTAGGAGCAAATTTGAGACAATGGAAGACAGGATCAGTGAAAATGAAGACAAATCCTTGGATACCACTTTGTTTGAGGGAAAATCAGATTAAAAAATGAAGAAACACTGAGAGGGATATGGAATACAATCAAAAGCAAAAATTTGAACAGAGAGAATCATTGAGGATTTACTGACAGAAAGATTCCCTAATATCATGAAAGATGAAAAGCTGACAATCCAAGAAGCACAAAGAACCCCATATAGGGTAGACCCTGAAAGAAAATCACCTAGATATATCATAATCACACTCTCTAAAACCAAAGACAAAGAAAGAATCCTGAGAGCAGCTCAAGAAAAACAAAAAGTCACATACAAGGGGGAAACAATAATACTAAGCTTTGATTACTCAGTAGAAACCATACAGGCAAGAAGGCAATGGGATGACATATATAAAACCTTGAAAGAAAAAAATTGCTAACCACGAATAACATATCCTGCAAAACTTGCCCAAATATGATGGCAGAATTAAGACATGTCCAGATAAACAGAAATTAAAGGAATATGTAAAAACCAAACCAAACTTACAAGAATTATTAAAGGGAATCCTTTGGTTAGAGGACCAACAGCATCAGACTGAGTCTAGGTCACAGGACAGCATAATCCAGATACCAAACTTTGTAATGAACTCTCAAGGATAAAATAAAACTAAAAGATTTACAACAGGGAACCAATCTGTAAATGACAACAATGTCAGAGCAATATGACAGAATAAATAGTGTAGGTTTACACTTTGAACTGGAGAGGAAGTCAAGACAATATCAAGTAATAAAAGACTGGTTTAAACTTAGGAAAATAGTGGTAAATTACAAGGCAAACACAAAAAAAGCTAACAAATTTACTCATCAAAATAAAAAATAAAAACATAAAGTCTCAGTAAACACAAAATCTACAAAAACAAAAGAAATGAAAAAAATCCACAAACAAAAGGAATTCAGCACAGGAGAGTAAGAGGAACAAAGAAAATGTCAGCACCACACACACAAAAAAAAGCACTACAAAATGATAGAAATAAACTCATACCTGCCAGTAATGACACTGAATGTAAATGGCTCAAATGCATCCATAAAGAGACAGATAGTGATAGGATGGATAAAAAAAAAATAGGACTCATCAATATACTGACCACAAGAGGTGCACCTTAGAAACAAAGACATAAATTTATTAAAAATCAAAGAATGGAAAAAAATATATCAAGCAAACAGCAACCAAAAAAGAGCAGGAGAGGCAATACTAATCTTAGATAAAATAGACTTTAAGGCAAAATCCACCATAAAAGACAAAGAAGGGCATTATATGATTAAAGGACAATCCACCATGAGGACATAACCATAATAAATATCTACATACCCAATGACAGGACTCTGAAATATATAAAACAAACTCTAATAGCACTGAAAAGAGAAAGTGACAGTTCCACAATAATAGTAGGAGACTTCAACACACCACTCTCAGTAAAGGACAGAACATCTAGAAAGAAACTCAACACAGATACAGAAGATCTAAAGGCCACAATCAACCAACTTGACCTCATAGACATATATAGAACTCTACTCAGCAGCAGAAAAATACACATTCTTTTACAGTGTACATGGAATGTTCTCCAGAATAGACCACATATTAGGCCACAAAGCAATCCTCGACAATATCCAAAACATTTAGATAATACAAAGCATCTTCTCTGATCACAATGCCATAAAAGTAGAAATTAATAACAGGAAGAGCAAGAAAAAAAATCAAATATATGGAAACTGGATAACACCTTGCTTAAAAACCACTGGGTAATAGAAGAAATAAAAAATGGAATTAAAAAAAATTCCTACAATCAAACTAGAATGTAAACACTTCATATCAAAACCTTTGGGACATATCAAAGGCAGTGCTCAGAGATCAATTTATAGCAATAGATGACACGTCAAAAAAGAAGAAAGGGACAAAATCAAAACATTAGCTACACAACTTGAACAAATAGGAAGAGAACAGTAAAAGAAGCCCACAGCCACCAGAAGAAAGTAAATAACAAAGATTAGAGCAGAAATAAATGAAACAGAGAATACAGAAGCAGTGGAAAGAATCAACAAAACTAAGATGGTTCTTTGAAAGGATCAACAAAATCGACAAACTGTTGGCTAAACTGACAAAAGAAAAACAGGAGAAGATGCAAATAGCCCAAATAAGAAATGAAATGGAGGCATTACAACAGACTCAACTGAAATAAAAAGGATCACAACAGAGTACAATGAAAAACTATAGTCCAACAAATTTGAAAACCTAGAAAAATGGACAAATTTCTAGAAACACACTACTTACCCAAACCAACACAAACTGAAGTCAAAAATCTGAACAGACCTATAACAAGAGAAGAGACTGAAAAGGTAATTTAAAAAACTCCCAACAAAACAAAGCCCTGGCTTGGATGGCTTCAATGAAGAATTCTAACAAACATTCAGAGAAGAGCTTACACCAGTACTACTTAAACTATTTCAGAACATCGAAAAGGAAGGAATACTCCTGAATTCATTCTATGAAGCCAGCGTAAACCTGATATCAAAACCAGGCAAAGATACCACAAAAAAAGAAAATTACAGACCAATATCTCTCATGAATATAGATGAAAAAATTCTCAACAAAACTGTAGCCAGTAGAATTCAGCATCATGTCAAAAAGTAAGACACCACAACCAAGTGGGATTTATACTAGGTATGCAAGGATAGTTCAACCTTAGAAAATCAATCAACATAATCCACCACATAAATAAAACAAAAGAATCACATGGTCATCTCACTCAATGCAGAAAAGACTTTTGATAAAGTCCAACACCCATTCAAGATAAAAACTCTCAATAAAATAGCAATAGAAGGGAAATTCCTCAACACAATGAAGGATATCTATACAAAACCAACAACCAACATCATTCTTAACAGAGACAGGTCAAAAACATTCCCCCTGAGAACAGAAACAAGACAAGGATGCCCTTTATCACTACTCCAATTTATCATTGTGCTGGAAGTCCTAGCTAGAGCAATCAAGAAAAAGAAATAAAGGGCATCCAAATTGGTAAGGAAGAATTAAAACTGTCCCTATTTGCCGATGATATGATACTGTACATAGAGAAACCTAAAGGCTCCACAAGAAAACTATTGGAACTAATAGAAAGATTCAGCAGAGTAAAAATACAAGATAAACATACAAAAATCAGTTGGATTCCTATACACCAATAAAGAGAATTACGAAAAGAAAATCAGAAAAGCAATATCATTTATAATAGCCCCTAAAAAAATAAAATGCTTAGGAATAAGTCTAACCAGGGACATAAAAGACCTATACAAAGAAAACTACAAAACATCACTGCAAGAAACCAAAAGAGACCAACATAAATGGAAAAATATACCATGCTCATGGATAGGTAGACTCAGCATTGTAAAACTGTCAGTCTTAGCCAAAGTAATCTACAAATACAATGCAATTCTGATCCAAATACCAACAGCATTCTTTAATGAGATGGAAAAACTAATCATTAGCTTTATGTCGGAAGAGGCCCCAGAGAAGTAAAGCACTATTGAAGAAAAAGAACAAATTAGGAGGACTTGCACTACCTGAGTTCACAACCAACTATACAGCAGCAGTAGTCAAAACAGCCTGGCACTGGCACAATGACAGACACATTGACCGATAGAACAGAATCGAGAACCCAGGTGTAAATTCATCCACCTGCAGTCACTTGACCTTCAACAAAGGCCCAAAGTTCATTAAATGGGGGAAAAGACAGTCTTTATAACAAATGGTCCTGGCAAAACTGGATGTTCATCTGTAAAAAAATGAAATAGGACACATACTTCACACCATACACAAAAACTAACTCAAAATGGATCAAAGACCTAAATTTAAAACCAAAAACTATAAAGATCATAGAAGAAAAAATAAGGTGAACCCTAGAGGCCCTAATACACAGCATAAATAGGATACAGACAATAACTAACAATACACAAACAGCAGAAGGTAAGCTAGATAACTGGAATCTTCTAAAAATCAAATAGTTACGCTCATCAAAAGACTTCACCAAAAAAGTAAAAGGAGAACTTATAGACTGGGAAAAAATCAGACCAACAAAGTTCTAATCTCTAAAATCTACAGGAAATCCAACACCTCTATAACAAAAGGCAAATAATCCAATTAAAAAATGGGCCAAAATATGAACAGACACTTCACCAAAGAAGACATTCAGGCAGCTAACAGACACATGAGGAAATGCTTGAGATCACTAGCCATTAAAGAAATGCAAATCAAAACTATAATGAGTTACCATCTCACCCCGACATTACTGGCATGAATCAAAAAACAGGAAATAACAAATGTTGGAGAGGCTTCAGGGAGATAGGAACTCTTATGCACTGCTGTTGGAATGCAAAATGGTACAGCCATTTTGGAAAACAATATGGCACTTCCTTAAAAAGCTAGAAATAGAAATACCATATGATCTAGCAATCTCCTAGGAATAAATCCTAGAGAAATAAGAGCCATCACACAAATAGACATATGCACACCCATGTTCACTGCAGCTTATCTGTAATAGCAAAAAGATGGGAACAACCTAAGTGCCCATCAACAGATGAATGCATAAACAAACTATGATACATACGCACAATGGAATACTATGCAAGGATAGAGAACAATGATGAATCTGTGAAACATCTCACAACGTGGATGAATCTGGAGGGCATTATGCTGAGTGAAAAAGTCAATTACAAAAGGACAAATACTGTATGAGTTTTATAAAAACTCATGAAAAAGTTTACACAAAGAAAGAAACAATCTTTGATGGTTACAAGGGAGGGGAAGGTGGGCAGGGAAAAACACTAACTAGACAATAGATAAGTAGTAACTTTTGTAAAGGGTAAGACAGTACACAGTACTAGGGAAGTCAGCACAACTTGACCAAGGCAAGGTCCTGGAAGCTTCATAGACACATCCAAAATCCCTGAGGGACCAAAACACTGGGTTGAGGGCTGGGGCCATGGTCTCGGGGGACATCTTGCTCCATTGGCATAACATAGTTTATAAAGAAAATGCTCTACATTCTACTTTGTTGAGTAGTATCTAGGGTCTTAAAAACTTGTGAGTGGCCATCTAAAATACTCCACTGGTCTCACCTCATCTGGAGCAAGGGAGAATGAAGAAAACCAAAGACACAAAGGGAAGATTAGTCCAAAGGATGAATTGACCACAACTACCACAGCCTCCACCAAACTGAATCCAGCACAACTAGATAATGCCTGTCTAACACCACCAAGTGCTCTGAGAGGGATCACAATAGAGGGTCCTGGACAGAGCTGGAGAAAAATGTGGAACAAAATCCTAAGTCACAAAAAAAGACCAGACTTACTGGTCTGACAGAGACCAGAGAAACCCGAGAGTATGGTCCCTGGACACTCTTTTAACTGAGTACTGAAGTCACTCCTGAGGTACACCCTTCAGCCAAACATTAGATAGGCCCATAAAACAAAATGAGACTAAATGGGCACACCAGCCCAGCTGGAAGGGCCAGAAGGCAGGAGTGGACAGGAAAGCTGGTAATAGGGAACTCAAAGTTGAGAAGGGGAGAGTGTTGACACGTCCTGGGTTTGGTAACCAATATCACAAAACAATATGTACATTAATTGTTTAAGGAGAAACCAATTTGCTCTGTAAAACTTTGTGATGGTTAAGATTGTGTGTCATCTTGGCAGAGCCATGATTCTCAGTGTTTTGGCAGGTGTGTGATGTTGTGGTCACTTCCCTGTTGAGATCTGATATGTGATCACCCCCCATGATGGGATCTGCAGTGAGTAGCCAGTCCGTTGAAGGGGAGTTTCCTTGGGCATGTGGTCTGGATTGGATATGGATGAACATTGTAGCAGGGTTCGGGGCTTTTGCTCTTTCTGGATCCTCCATCTGGCTCCTGTTCATCTGACCTCCAGTTCTTGGGACTTGAGCTAGCAGCTTACCTGTAGTCTTGCCTGCCAGTCTTGGGATTCGTTGGTATTCACAGCCTGTGAGCAAGAGCCTTGTTCCTCGACCTGCTGATCTTGGGTTCACTAGCCCCTGTGGCTATGTGAATCAGGAGAAGCCTCTATCTGGACCCATGGACTTGCTACGTTCCAGCATTTACTTCTATGTGAACCATTTCCTTGATACAAATCTTTCTCTCTCTATATGTATTTGTACTTTACTGGTTTTGCTTCTCTAGAGAACCCAGCCTAAGACAATCTTCATCTAAAGTACAGTTTGTTGTGCTGTGGTGGCTTGCATGTTTCTGTGAGGCTGGAAGCTATGCCACCAATATTTCAAATATCAGCAGGGTTACCTATGGCAGACAGGTTTCAGTGGAGGTTCCAGCCTAAGACAGACTAAGAAGAAAGGCCTGGCAATCTACTTCCAAAAATTAGCCAATGAAAACCTTATAGATCACAACAAAATAGTGTTCGATATAGTGCTGGAAGTGGAGCCCCGTAGGTTGGAAGACAATCAAAATACGCATTGGCCACAACAATGGACTTGAGCAAACCAATGATAGTGAAGATGGCGCAGGGCCAGGCATTTCATTGTGTTGTACATGAGGTCACCATACGTCAGAACCGAGTCAATGGCAACTAACAACAAACCCAAAATATAAGAAGCCAACCTATTTTCTTGTCCTGGGAAAATTAGCACCTGAAATTCAGTGGTCTATGGTCATTGTTATTATGAAAGTACATATTTATGAAGTAGTGGTGGTGTATCCCATCTGTATTCAGTGCTATGAGTATGTATGCCACTATAGTGCTATAGTCTATGCATGGGAGATATTACTACCCTGTGAAGCTTGGGTTATAATCACAAGCTTTTACTTCTCTATAGCACCATGCACATATCAAAGCACTTATAAAAATCCATTATTTTAAAAGTGGGTGGACTTATTGCATATACTCAGAGGAATATGTATTTATAAGTTTCTGATCCAATTTCCTAATTATATAGTAGCTCATTTCATAGATGAGCAACTGTAGAAATGGTCTTTATGGGAGACCAGGAAGCTGGAGTCAATGGATTGCTCATGGCTTCCTAGCTATTGGCTCTGCATTCTCCTTCAGGTGAGGATGAGGCCTCACCAAATCTGAGATTTGTTCAAGAGCTGGAAAGCCCAAGGCTTGTAAACATTCCTTTAATTAGAAACATTAAGCACAAAAATAGCTCATGTAAGTTCTTCCTAAAAAGTATGTAAGCCTCAAGAATGAACGGGCCATGGTTAACATCAAACCAAGCCTCTCAGGTCTGGCAAGACCCACTTCGCACAGTATCATTGGCACTGTGCCTGGACACTCTAGGGAGACATAGCATCTGTCCTTGCCCTGTTGGTCCCCTTAGTTGTTGTTAATTGCAATCAAGTTGGCTCTGACTCATAGCGACGACCTTATGTATAACAGAACAAAACACCACCCAATCCTGCACCATCCTCACAACTGTTGGTCTGTTTGAGTCCATTGTTGTGGCTATTGTGTCAATCCATCTCACTGAGGGTCTCCTTCTTTGCTGACCCTGTACTTTACCAAACATGTTGGGTTCCTTAGGCTGTAAAATCGTTTTATCCTGAGTTAAAGAAATTGGGGAAACTGAAGCAGATATGTATGAATAGACTGTATGCTCCACTCCATAGCCTGTCAGAAATGCTACAGAAATCTAGGAAGGCAGATGACTTTCCAAAAGGTAGCCCAAAATGGAAATGGCAGGGTTAAGCAGGAAGAAGGGGGCACTCAGATTCCTTGCCTTGTGAGGGTAGGTTTTAAAACTAAATGCAGCTCCATAGTGGGACGTAAAATCAATTCTGTAGATCACAACCAGAATTTTCTAAATAATTGAACAGAATAAAATAGAGTTAAAATATCAGAGTGTATGGCATGCTACGAGATAAGTCTCATTTTGTAAAACTTAGTTTCAGACATGTGTGTGACAAATAAAATGTATTTTTTATTATGGATCATGGTCAAAAAGTGTTAAAAACAATGTAGAAGAAGGTAATGGTAATTAATATGAGATGACTGGAAGACTGTCAGTCTCAGAATTGCAGGTTTTGCCTCTTTTTAGGATACAAGTTTTATGAAGTCACATACTTCTTCCTGCTCCTGCTTTTGTCTTTCTCAATCACTATCCAAATCCGTTGCAGAAATCCTGAATTGAGTGGGTGAAGTGTTTAAGCAGCATTTATGTGTTAATTAAGCATATTAAATAACAGGAGTGAAAGCGTAGTGTTAAAAAGATAGACAGCTTGTAGCGCCTGCTGAAGGTTCAAGGAGATTAGACAATCGTATTTGTCAGAGAACAATTTTCATACCATCCATGTGAGGTGGACTGTATTAAAACAGTAATAATGATCCAGTCATCATCTTCCACCCACTCTTTTCTGCCCCCACCCCATCCCCTGACTGCTGACTTCAGAGTAAAGTCAATTTTGATTTTAGCCAAGATGAGAGGACTCTGGTCTGTTCAGTCTGTCAGAAGCCTGCTGATGGTCTACTTTAATAAGCAGGGCAGGGTGTGACTATAAGCTGAGGAGTTCCACATTCCAAATTTCATGTTTATCTCTGGACCAGTTGACTATATGACCCCTGAAAGGGAAATTATTCACTGCGATTTGTTTTCCACGGTTATAACACAGATGTCAGCCTTTTGTCTCCTGCATGTTTGAAAATACCTAAGATACATTTGAGGGCATGATATGAAAGTCAGCCCACACAGTATCCACAACGTAGATACACAACATCATTACAATCTTATCAGTCAGAAGGCAGTTTATGGAAGTTTTCCCAGTGTGAACTAAAATAGTTAATGTGACTTATGAAATTCTTTTTTTTAGCAAATGTTAAAAGTCACCTGGAAATGATTTCTCTTACTAAGAATAAAACCTGAACACAGCTGAAACTCAACAGGACTGCCTTGTATTTCCAGGTCTCACGAAGTTTTCTGCCTTTGACATGGTGCAGTCTTACCACTTTTCTATCACTCTCTATTAGTAGAAAATATTTGAGTTTTCCTTCTCTAACAGATTTTTGCTTTATACAGGTTCTGGCTTTTGTACATTTTACTATACCTCTTTAAGCACTGGTGGTGTAGTGGTTAAGAGCTATGGCTGCTAACCAGAAGGTTGGCAGTTCAAATCCACCACGCGCTCCTTGGAAACCCTATAGGGTAGTTCTACTCTGTCCTTTAGCGTAGCTATGAGTCGGAATCAACTTGATGGCAATGGGTTCTTTAAGCACTATCAACTTGATAAGTTTTAGCGGACACTTCAGTGGGAAAAAATGAGAGACAAAAAGAAAATACTAGATTTAATGCAAAGATTAAACCTGAAAACAAAACGTACCAGCAAGGTGGGAAACAGAGGCTAGGTACAAAGAGTAGGAGAAAACAAGATAAAAGAAAGATAGGACAAAAAACACTTTTTTTCTTTAAATTATTGTGTTAAGACATCAAAAGCTTTCTCCCTACATGAGACTAAATGGGCAGCTCCTGTCTGGAGGCGAGATGAGAAGGCAGAAAGGGACAGGAGCTGGTTGAATGGACATGGGAAATCCGAGGAGGAAAGAAGGAGGGTGCTGTCACAGTATAGGGAGAGCAACTAGGGTCACATAAGAATGTGTGTATAAATTTTTGTATGAGAAATTAACTAGAATTGTAAACTTTCACTTAAAGCACAATTGGGGGGAAAAAAAAAAAAAAAAAACCTTTCTCCCTTATCAAAGAGTTCCTATAAGGCTAGCTTGGGAACCCAGTAGAGCGAAGGTTGAAAAACAGATTTGGGGCAAGGAAGATAAGCCCTTTGTATTCTGATGTTGGAGCACTATAATCAAAGTAGTATTTTGGTGTTAGGAGCAAAGTTGTTATCTTCATGTATGTAGTACCAGTTATCAGTTGCAGTGGAATTGATTCTGACTCATGGTGACCCCATGTGTGTCAGAGTAGAACTGTACTCCACAGGGCTTTCACTGGTGGATTTTTCAGTAGTCGATCACTGGGATTTTCTTCTGAGGTGCCTCTGGGTGGACTTGAACCACCCAACCTTTTGGTTAGCAGCCAAGCATAGTAGACAAGGCTAATAAGAAATATAAACAGTTCTATAACGATGAAGCCGTGGAACATAACATGGAGGAATCTGGAGGGCATTATGCTGAGTGAATTTAGTCAGTCACAGAAGGACAAATATTGTATAAGACCACTATTATAAGAAGTCAAGAAAAGGTTTAAACACAGAAGACAACATTCTTTGATAGTTACGAGGGAGGGGAAGTGGGGAGGGAGGGTGAGGTTTATTCACTAACTAGATAATAGACCAGTATTATCTTAGGTGAAGGAAATGACAGTACACACCACGGGAGAAGTCAGCACAACTGGACTAAACCAAAGCTAGGAAGTTTCCTGAATACAACCAAACACTTTGAGGAACAGAGTAGCAGGGGTAGGGATCTGGGAACCATGCTTTCAGGAGACATCTAGGTCAACTGGCATAACAAAGCTTATTAAGAAAATGTTCTGCATCCCACTTTGCTGAGTGGCGTCTGGGGTCTTAAAAGCTTGCAAGCAGCCATCTAAGATGCATCAATTTGTCCCAACCACCTGGAGTAAAGGAGAATGAAGAACACCAAAGACCCAAGGAAAGTATTAGCCCAAGAGACAGAAAGGGCCACATAAACCAGAGACTTCATCAGCCTGAGATTAGAAGAACTAGATGGTGCCCAGCTACCACCAATGACTGCCCTGACAGGGAACACAACAGAGAGTCCCTGATGGAGCAGGAGAAAGATGGCGTGCAGAATTCAAATTCTAGTAAACAGACCAGACTTAATGGTCTGAGACTGGAGGAACCCCAGAAAGCATGGCCTCTAGATTTTCTACCAGCCCAGAACTAAAACAATTTCTGAGGCCAACTTTTCAGACAGGGATTGGACTGGACTGTGGGACATAAAGTGATACGCAGAAGCAGTGGGCATCTTAGCTTAAGTAGATACAAGAGACTAAACGGGCAGCTTCTGTCCAGAGGTGAGATAGGAAGACAGAGAGGGTTAGGAGCATGGGGAATCAGGGGTGGAAAGGAGGAGTGTGCTGTCACAGTATGGGGAAAGCAATTAGGGTCTCATAACAATGTATGTATAAATTTTTGTATGGGAGACTAACTTGAAATGTAAACTTCATTTAAACTACAACAATAAAAAATTTAAAAAAAGAAATATAAACAGTTCTAAGACTTCTTGTGCATTGATGGGTCTGTAAGCTCATCAGTAATTTCAAAGGTAGGAAAAACCATGATCCTACATTTCCTTTCGTGGTTACTCTGCAGTGGCTAGTACTGATAGAGAATTGACTGAGTTGAATGTTGTGTAAAGACTTAAAAGCAGAGGTTGGATAAAATTAATGTTTGCTCCTTGCTGACCTGTTTTAACTGGGAGGGTGATTGTTTGAGGTTTTAGTGGTGGCTGCATGTAAGCTCTATTGTGCAAAGCAGGAATCCTTGGTGCCCCCGAAGGTATTCTGTCTTCAGTGCTGTATTTACTTTTAAGAGATACTGCTGAGTTAGGCAGAATTTTCTACATCCATGTATATTTTGCTTGGTATTCATTTTCTTACAAAAATGGGCAGTCAAGACAAAGAAAACAAAAGGTCCAATTACGTACTACTCTTCATTTCACCCCAAAGCAAAACAAGATTAGTTTCCAATTTTTTTTTATAGAAAGCAATGCCAGTCCCATAAAACCTACTCTTTTATAAAAGAAGTACTTAAGTTGCCAAAAAGAAAATAAGTTATCTCCAAGGGAAAGAGACTATTATTGTAATTGTGAGGCATTGAAGGTGAAACAATGCCACACTCACATGGATTCAGGAACTATCCAGGCACTACTCCCTAGAATTATTTGTCCCTGATTATTAGAATGTAGCTTTCATACCACCTGCAACTGAATTACTTAGGGTGCTTGTAACTCTGGAGGTGACATCTGGGAGTTCACACTTGCACCAAATACCCCTATTGGTTGAAAATGGCTAGTTGAAATGCTTTGCTTTCCATTTACAATAAGAGGTTTCAGGGTTGACTCTAAAATAAATGACTTAAAGGAATAGTATCTCCAGTTTAAATTAGAAGTCAAATCCTCTGCCATAATTAACCTTCATTGTAGTATGCTTCTTAGTCACCTAGTGCTGCTGTAACAAAAAATACTACAAGTAGGTGGCTTGAAAGAACAGAAAATTATTTTCCCACAGTTCTGGAGGCTAGAAGTTTAAATTCAGGGCCTGGCTCTACAAGAAGGTCTTTCCTTGTGTATTTCAGCTTCTATTAGCTGCCAGCCATCCTTGGAGTTCCTGGGCTTGAAGATGCTTCTGATGTGTACACCTGTCTTCATGTGGGGTCTTCCCCTGTGTGTGTCTCTGTGACTGTTCTGCTCTTTTTGATAACTCAAGGGAATTAGGTTTAGGACTCAAGCTACTCTGGTATAATTCATTAACATAACAAAAGAAAACCTCTATTTCCAAACAGGATAACATCCACAAGTACAGGTGTTACCACAATAATGCGGATTGGAGCCGCCTGCCGCAATAGCCAATTCTGAGACGGGTAAGGTGAACAGCAAGATGTTTATTATATATCAATATATAGGAGATGGAGGGGAATAGATTCCTCCAAAAAATCCGTCTCTCCCATTGGAGATCAGCTGAAGTCTTTTATAGGGACAGGATTATGGATCTTTTGTGGTCGTTTCCCCTTGAGGTGATGATGTCTTAGATGAATTAACCTTCTGCTGGTATTCTTACAGGTTATCTGATAACATCCTTGGGGATTATCTGTCAACATCCTGCTTTTTCTTGTCACAAGATGGCTGCTGTGTTTGGTTTTTCATTCTTAGATCATTATCACTTGTTTTCCACCCTCCAGGGAGGAACATCGGTTAATCTTAAACTTTTTGTAGAGACTGGAGAAACAAGATCATGAGACAGTGTGGCAGTTAGCAATAGGGAGTAAATAATAGTGAGCCAGGCCTGTGTAGCCTCTTCCACAGGGGCATACATATTCAATGCATATTTTGGAGGGGGACACAATTTAATCCATAACATGTTCCTTCTCTCATCTGTCTTGCTCAGTGACACCTTGCTGCTAATTTGTTATAATTAGAACAACTCGAGGGGGGCTGAAGCCCTGACTGCAAAGGTTTGAAGCCTGAGCAGTCCGTGGAGGCCTGCTGTGCCTGGGTTTTCCTGGGCTGGGCCAGGTTGTGTTCCTGACCTGATTTTGGGCCCCAAACATCTCCAGTCTCAGCGTTAGACCCTGTCCTATCTCCTGCCCAGGCCTTACCCATTCCCAGGAAGGGCTTCCTTGAGAAAGTCATTTCTAAACTCTGACCTGGAGCTTGAGTAGGATTTTAAACAAAAAGGCTTTACTGTCCCTTAATCCCCAGCACGGGGGCACTTTCACATTACTTAACAATGTAACCAAGGACTTGGCTCAGTCCCCTACTCTTAGAGGTCTTCTCAGCAACTAAGCCATGTTGAGATATGGACTGCCCCACAAAACATGATGCACTCTGGTGCTTTCTTATTATCACCAGATCCAACAGCTGAGGCTGTATCTTCTGTCATCCCTCCTACCCCTGGACCTGGTCTTCCTTTTTAGCAGGAGAAATTTTTCTTGTGCGTGCCATCTTTGTTCCGGGCCTTATTGCTGCTGTGCCTGGCTCCTAGTACAATCTTCCTGAAATGGAATTTCTCAATCATTTTTAAAATAGAGGTTTATTCCAAATGTGTGGTGAAAGAAATAGGGCTTGCTAGAAAGAAATGATGCCTGAGTTGATGTGTATGGTTACTTTTTGGTATTAAACACCACCCCCCCACCCCCACCCCCACGTCCTGCCTTTTTTTTTCTTGAACATAATTACCGTGTTTTAGGCTGGGTTCTCTAGAGAAGCAAAATGAGTGAAGCTTATATATATATATATATATATATACAGAGAAAGATTTATCTTAAGGAAATGACTCACAATGTTGTAGAGGCTGGCAAGTCCCAAGTCTGTGGGTCAGGTGTCAGGCTGAAGGCTTTTCCTGACTTACATACCTGCAGGGACTGACGAAGCTAAGATTGGCAGGTCAGATGGCAGGCCACTGGCTAACAGGCTACAGAGGTCAACAAATCTAAGACAGGCAGATAAGCCGCTAATTCAAATCCCAAGAGCTGGAGGTCAGTTGATGATGAGCCAGATGCAGAATCCAGAGTGAGAGCCTTGCTGAAATATCCATTTATATACTGGAGGCAGGCCACACTCCCAAGTGTGAAACTCACTTTCAGCTGATTGGCTGCTCATAGAAGATCTCATCTTGGAATTAATTACATCATTACATAACTACCAAGCTATATAACTGCCAAATGACTGAGAGTCATGGCCCTGCCAAGTTGACACATAACCTTAACCATCACAGTCCACCACTTTGTCAACCTGGCACTTGTACTCATCTCCTTAAACCATACATAATCTCTAAATAAAGGCAATTATAAAGTCATACTTGCACCTAACATGATACAACTAACACACATACAACTGAAAACACACTAGCCTTGTTTACATCTTATATTTTATGAGTGAAGAAAACAAAAATATTTGATGTACACATACAAGGGAGAAATACTCATAACAGTTATAGTCCTCATTTCTGCAACTGGTCATGTGGTTGTAGCTGGTATACAGAACTACTTTCTTCCACTGTATTACCTTTACCCTCAGCAAGCACCTCAGCTGGCAGTGGTTCTTTGCCTGGTGGGGTGGTCAAAATCATCATTCCTAAAGGGCCTGGGCCATTAACTGTCATGACAGAACTGAGTCGCTGTATTTTTCCATTGACTTTAATCACGGGGCATGATAGTACTAAGAGACACCTTAAGGGATTTCCTGTGTTCCAGACATGCTCTTCCTTACCTCCATTATGTAATATCAATCTGATTTCCCCTTGGTAATCAAAATCGATCACACCAGCCAATACAGTTACTCCCTTCTTTGCCTGTTGATCCAGAGGCAGAAGAATTCTAAAGTGGTCAGATGGCATTCTTAACTTTCAGTCTAATAGAATCAGGATGTGTCTCCAGGTGGGAGCATTTCTTCCTTTGGAACTAAGACCTGTAGACCCACACAGCATAGTGTTGTGGGGACAGGAAGCAGAAATTTTTCAAGTGATGCCACTCCCATTTCCGCTCCTTGAATAACCCATGAATCCTGGTTATGGGAGAAACAGCACCATATATTAGATGCTGGTTTAGAGCATATTCAGCCTCCTGGAGAAGAGTGCCCCAACCCTGCAAGGTACTGCCACCTAGCTGGCAATGTAATTGTGTCTTTAAAAGGTTATTCCATCATTCTATCAAGCTGGCTGCTTCAGGATGATGGGGAACATGGTAAGACCAGTGAATTCCATGAGCATGGGCCCATTGCCACACTTCATTTGCTATGAAGTGAGTCCCTTGATCTGATGCTGTGTGGGATACCATGAGAGTGGATAAGGCATTCTGTAAGTGCACGGATGGTAGTTTTGGCAGAAGCATTGCATACAAGGAAGGCAAATCCGTATCCAGAGTAAGTGCTTGTTCCACTAAGAACAAAACGCTACTGTTTCCATGAGGGAAGTGGTCCAATGTCCACTTGGTCCAGTGCTGGCTGATTGCACCTAGGAATGGTGCCATATCGGGCACCAGTGTTGGTCTCTGCTGCTGGAAGATTGGGCACTCAGCAGTGGCTGTAGCCAGGTCAGCCTTGGTGAGTAAAAGTCCGTGTTGATGAGCCCATGCGTAACCTCCATCCCTGCCACCATGGACAGTTTGCTTGTGAGCCCATTGGGCAATGACAGGGGTGGCTGGGGAAAGAGGATGGCTGGTTTCCACAGAACACATCATCCTAGCCACTTGATTGTTAAAATCCTCCTCTGCTAAGGTCACCCTTTGGTGAGCATTCACATGAGAAATGAATATCTTCACTTTTTTGGCCCATTCAGAGAGGTCTATCCACATACCTCTTCCCCATACCTCCTTGTCTCCAATTTTTCAATCATGTTCCTTCCTAGTCCCTGACCATCCAGCCAAACCTCTGACCACAGCTCATGAATCAGCATACAATCACACATCTGGCCATTACTTCTTCCAAGCAAAGTGAACAACCAGGCAAACTGCTCGAAGTTCTGTCAGTTGAGAGGATTGCCCTTCACCATTGTCCTTCAAGGGAGTTCCTGAAAAGGGTTTGTAGTGCTGCCACTGTCCCCTTCTGAGTGATGCTTGCATGTCATGCAGAACCAGCTGTAATCCAGGCATGAGTTTTCTCTTCTTCAGTCAACTGATCATAAGGAACTCCCCGTGAAGCCATAGTTGCATACTGGGAGAGGGCAGGTAATGTGATGGAAGCGAGAACATGAGCATTTCAGCCACTTTCTCATGCAACTTACTTCAGGTCCTTCTCAGGCCCAATCTCATATATACCACTTCCATTTAAGAATGGAGTGCTGCTGGTCGCGTCCAACTTTACAACTCTGTGGGTCAGACAACACCCAGTTCATGATGAGCAGCTCAGGTCACATGCTGACTTGGTGGTCCATGATTAAGCATTCAGTCTCTACTAAGTTCCAGTAATAAGCCAAAACTGTTTCTCAAAACAGAGTAGTTATCTGAAGAGGAGAGTAGGGCTTTGTTACAAAATCCTAAGTGTCTGGGCTGTGATTGAACAATAGGTGTCTGTCAAAGACTCCAAACAGTATCGCTATCTCTGAATGACACCTCAAGCACCATTGGATCAGCTGGATCATATGGTCAATTTGGTTGAGCGGCTTGAATGGCAGCCTGAATCTGTTGCAGAACTTTTCTTGTTTTGGGCCCCATTCGAAATTAGCAGCTTTTCGAGTCACTTGATAGACTGGAGTATCACACCCAAATGAGGGATATGCTCCCTCCAAAATCCAAAGAGGTTCACCAGGTGTTGTGTTCTCTTTTTAGTTGTAGGAAGGGCCAGATGCAAAAACTTATCTTTCACATTAGAAGGAATATCTCGACATGCCCCATGCCATTGGACCCCTAGAAATTTACTGAGTTGGAGGTGCCTGAATTTTTATTGGGTTAATTTCCCACACTCTAGCACACAATTGTCTTACCAATAAATCTAGAGTCATTGACATTCTTCCTTATTAGGTCCAATCAGCATAATGTCATCAATGTAATGTAGCAGTGTGAAGTGTCTTGTGGAAGGGAAAGGTGATCAAGTTCCCTGTGCACTAAATTATGACATAAGGCTAGAAAGTTGCTGTAGCCCTGAGGTAGGATGCCAAAGGTGCATTGCTGGCTTTGCCAGCTGAAAGCAAACTGCTTCTGTTATTCCTTCAAAACCAGAATTCAGAAAAAGGCATTGGCTACATCAATAGCTGCATACCAGGTACCAGGAGATGTATTAATTTGCTCAAGCAATAAAACAACATGTGGAACAGCAGCTACAATTGGAGTCATCACCTGGTTAAGTTTTTTATAATCCACTGTCATTATCCAATATCCATCTGTTTTTTGTACAGGCCAAATAGGCGAGTTGAATAGGGATGTGGTGGGAATTACCACCTTTACATCCTTCACGTCTTTGATGGTGGCAGTAGTCTCTGTTATCCCTCCAGGAATGCAGTATTGCTTTTGGTTTACTATTTTCCTAGATAGGGATAGTTATAATGGCTTCCACTTAGCTCTTCTGAACATAATAGCCCTTACTCCACATGTCAGGGACCCAATGTAGGGGGTCTTCCAGCTGCTGAGTATGTCTATTCCAATTATGCGTTCTGGAACTGGGGAAATCACTACAGGATGGGTTTAGGGACCCTCTGTACCCACTGTGAAGTGGACATGAGCTAAGACTCCATTAATAACCTGATTTCACTATGCCCCACTCTACTGGTGGGCCACGGTGACATTTTGTGTCTCCTGGAATTAGTTTCAGTTCAGAGCCAGAATCCATTAATCCTAAAAAGTCTGATTATTTCCTTTTCACCAGTGAACAGTCACTCTAGTAAAAAGCCATAGATCCTTTTTGGAAAGGCTAGGAGAAAGATTAACAGTGTAAAATTTTGGAAGTGTAGTGGGAGCCTTCCTCAAGCAAACCTAGCTTCCTCTTCATTCAAAGGGTTGTGGGTCTTTAAACTCTCTTAAGTCTGGGAATTGACTGAGGGGCTGTGACTCTCTGTTCTGGCGATTCAAGTTAGACAGCCATTCACTTCACCTGGAATTCTTCCTCTTGTAGAAATCAAGTAAATATTTAGTACATTTCCTATCTACTTCACTCGTAGGGACACCACGATTAAGTAGCCAATGCAATAAGTCCATACAAGTCAGACTTTTCTGATTATTGCTTTGACTCAGCTGTCCATTGAGGTAACCATAACCACCATGTCTTTGTCAACTGAGTGCCACCACTTAGCCCCTACCACCATGAGGTTCAATCAGCCCCATTGTAGGTTGGTGTCTTAATTCAGTTAGGGAAGTTCCACCTGTCAAATCTGACTTACATAAAATAGCAATCACTGCAATCTTCTAGGATTTTGGGGCTCCCTTCACAAATTTGTCCCTCATAGTTGTGGTAAAAGTTGTGTCCTCTGGGCACTCCATGTGTGGGTCTCTGGGTCTAACCTGATAGATTTCCTCTAACATGCCAATTTCCCTAAGCATTTGGATATCTTCCTCTGCAGTACACCAAGGCAGCTCTGGGACTTCAACTTGATTTAGTGTAGGCCACTGCATAATCCATGCTTCAGTGAACCAACCAAATAAACTATTAGATCCCTTCCTAACCTCTTGAGCTGAAACATTGAAGAAGAATCTGTGCTTAGTGGGCTTATATCAATAAACTCAGACTGATCCAGCTTTATCGTCCTTGCACCATTATGCTACACCATTAATAACAATTCACACAGATATTCCCCAGGTTTATGATTGTACATATTAGAAAAGTCAAGCATTTCCTCTGGACAATAGTGTACCTCCTCCTGGGTCACACTTTGTACTTCACCTTTGGGGCTCACTGGGACTTAAGTCTAGTTATATATCTAGAAACAAAAATGGGTGGTGGGGATGTGTTCTGAGAACATTCAGCAATGTCTTGTAAGGCATCTACCTCAGTCAATGATGTCCCAGTCAATGACTCAGGTTCCTCTTTCAGGGATGATTCAGATAAAGACTCTTCAGACACCGCTGGGTTAAACTCATAAGATGGGGTGGAGAAGATAACATTTTTACTGAAGAGGGTGGCTTAGCAGACAAAGATGGAATCATCTCTTCAGATGAGTGTGAGAGGGCTGGTTGTGTTGGCAGGAGTGATTCAACAGAATTTAGGGGCTCAGTGTCCCCAGCTTCCTGATTATGTGCTCATATGTCCCCATCCCAAGTTTCAGGATCATATTTATTCCCAATCAGTGCCCTCACTTTAACTTCAGACACCATTCATGTTTGGGAATTCCATTGGCATTGTAATTCAGCCACTCTTACGGTAAGATTTTGGGTTTGGTTTTCAGCAATATCCGCTCTGTTACTACAAGAAATAAGACTTTCTTTGAGGGCACACGTGGCAACTCTGAGGTAATTTATGCAGCACTTCAGCTGTGATTCGTAAGCCCTGAGCTCATCTCTTTCTTTCACCACTTTGTCTAGAGAAATTAGGACCAAGCAACCAGATTCCTTTATACTTCTCGTTCTGACAAAGTTGTAGAAATGTATCATACATGCGATCACACAGAGCCTCACCTCTCACCAATACTTAATCTATTGATATTAATATTTTGCATATTTCTATTGGCACCTCATGCCATAGATTAGCAGTTCTCCCTTTACTGCTGGAAGCAGAGTCATCAACATCTTTAAGACTAACCAGACTTGAGAACCAATTTAGAAAACTCATCCTTACAATTTTGTTTCTCTAGAACCACTCTCAGTATCAAATGTCTTAGATGGAGTTCTCTAGAGAAGCAAAACCAGTGAAGTGTATATGTAGTATAGAAAAAATATAGTATAAATATAGCTATACATATAGAGAAATTTTTCTCAAGGAAATGGCACACAAGGCTGTAGAGGCTGGCAAGTCTTCAAGCTTCATGCTGGAGGCTTCTCTTGATTCATGTAGCTGCAGGGGCTGATGAACCTAAGATTGGCAGGTCAGAGAGCAGGCTACTGGCTCACAGGCTGCAGAGCCCGACAAACCCCAAAATCTGCAGGTAAGCTCAAGTCCCAAGAACCAGAGGTCAGATGATGACAAGCCGGATGCAGGATTCAGAGTGAGAGCCTTACAGGAACATCCATTTATATACTAGAGGCAGGCCACACCCCCAAGAAAACTCCCTTTCAACTGATTGGTTGCTCATAGCAGATCTCATTTTGGAGTTGATTACATCATTACATAACTGCCAAACTACATCATAATTGCCAAACCAGTGAGAATCATGGCCCAGACAAGTAGACACAACCTTAACCATCACAGTGCTTTAATAGGAACTCCTGATTTAAAGACTAGAAGTGTAGCAACTGCAAAACTTTTGAATCTACCCGAATCACGGCCCTTGGCAAGATTCAATAAAGCTCTTCAGTAAAGCTTTCCTTTCTGGGTACGCCAACAGAAATTATCCTTCAATGTAATTTTATATATCAGCAGCTTCATTTTGACTCTTAGCAATTTCTTTTTTATGAATATCATTTTAAAACTCATTTATTCAATAAATGTATTGAGTGCCTTCTATGTGCCAAGTACTTACTGTGGTACTCAGTATTAAATGGTGAGCAAGATAGGCATGGTTCCTATCCTTAAGGAGCAATCTGCAAGGAGTTGTGTACAGACAAGGAAACCATTATCACTGTAGTGTAATGGGTACTATGATGGGGAAGGGGTGTTTAAAACTGGTTTTGAAGATTTGAGGAAGAATTTCTTGAGAAAGTGATATCTAAACTGTAATCTTCAGGTTGAGTCAAATTTTAATCAATATAAAAATCAATACTAAAAAAATCAGACCTTCAACCTGACTCATTCCCCAAAACATGTTTATTGAAATCAGCATTTTTTATATCTTTCCTTTTCCCACCTAGAAAGAAGGTTTTTCTAAATAAGTAATTAACTTAATGAGACAGTCCACAGGAGGAACTTTATATTCTTGAATTACTTTGAATTGATGAAAAACACTTCAATAGTCATAGGACTCAACTTACTGGATGCCATTTTTTCCCTCAAAGACCAGAACCATCTCGCTTCTAAGTGCTGTCATTTTGGTCATCTTTAAAGGAGGCAGTAGTGGTTATCTTCATTTTAAAAGTTTCCTGCGATTATTTTTTGGAAAAGAATTAAACCTTTTGGGGCATTAGATTCTTCGTATTGATTACATTCTGTCTCTGGTGAAACATTTTACACACTCAAAGAGAGTTAAATACACTGTGCTAAAATTACATATGAAGTTGTTTTCACAACTGGTCATTATTTGTGAAGGATGTATAAGCAGCAATCTCAGATTTGAATATGTGATTATTAACAAACCACAAAATCAGAAGCCCAAAGGCCTTCAATCCCTCTGACATAGTTATTCCATGATTCTTATTTTGCATCTGAATAGTAAGCTCAAAACTTTAAAAACAAACAAAAAATAATAAAAAATCTTCTCCACCTGAGAGAGTAATGTAAAAGCATTCTATTAAGCAATAACTATTATTTCTCCTACCTTTCCATACTTTATAATCCAAATGGATTAAGATCAAGTTAACACCTATTCATTAATAATGATGATTGATTGTTGTCACAATATTTGCTTTCTTAGCATCATTAAAAGAAAAGTAAATGGCAGAATTACTAGTCTAATAACTAGCTCTTCAAAAGGAAAAAACAAATACTTAGGTCCCATTTCATACAAATAACCACGAAGACTGAAAACCATGAAAATATTGAATCAACATTCACAGTAACACACTGAGAACTCAACATAACTATGAAATGATGTAGATTTGGATACACCCTGGGTCAAATCATACCCCCAAAAGAAACACAGGAAAAGTGTAGATGACTGTCTTCTTACCTAATCCCAGTATTTCGTTAAAAATTGATTAAAAAGCATTTATGATGCAAAATGTTCATTTTGGCAATAAAGGACTTAAGTCAATATTAAGTTCCTGTTAGAAGACAGAATTTTATGTAGTTTTCAGTTGTGTGTCTCTCCCAAAGTTAGCTTTCAACCTAGGAACGGAAGAGCTCGACTTTGAAAGACACCTTTGTCTGGCATTGTGCTAAGAGCTTTAAGTCTACTTCTCATTTATTCCTTTTAGCAATTTACATGTGAGGAAACTGGTGCTCAGAGGTCAAAAGGTGGAACTGGGATTTTAAACCCAGGTCTGTGTGACTAGGGATCCCTCACTCGTAACCACCACACTGGTTCTGTTTCTAGGAAGTTCTTTCTTATATTGATGGAAAAGTATCTCTCTAGCTTCCTACCTTTGGTCTTGGTTCCAATCCATCCTCTTGTTGGATAGTCCTTCAGCTATATGAAGACAGGTATCATTTCCCTCTGAATTTTCCTCTTCTCCAGGCTAAATATTCCCAGGGCTTTCAAATATTCCTCAAACACCGGAAAGATAAAATCTCTTGATCATTCTGGTTGCTCAGAACACACCACTATTTACTTGGACAGCTTGAGGCTTGGGCCAGTACAGAGACAGTACCTCAGGTAAGATGGAGGCTGCAGTTCCGAGAGCAGTGGAGATCTAAACATTGCGTTTCTATTATAGAACTGAAGTTTCTGGAGGGTGGCAATGTGAGCAAATCATATCCATGGCTTGTGTTGAGTTTATTGAGAACAAGAAGTTGTCTTTTTTTTGGCATTTGTGCTCTGGATTTGTGAGCTTGTTTTAGGAATTTGAGGTAGAACCTGACATTGACCCTTACTAAATTTCACCCTGATAGATTCAGCACAATATTTCATTTCTCTTAGTAGTTTTTTTTTTTTTTAATCCAATTTCATCATTCACTCTATTTCTATGCTTCTAACTTCATGGCATATGCAACATTACAAAGTGGAATGAACATAATTTTTAGGTCATACTAACCTGGGTTCAAATTCCAGTTCTGCCATTTACTAGCTATGCAACATTGGGCAATCTTAGGTATACTACTTAACTTGCAGGGCCTTTTTTAATGTATGGAGCTTTGTTTAGAAATAAAGTTGTTCAACGAGAGTTAAATGAGTAAATCTACACACAATGGAATTGGCCCTAGAGGTTTCAGGCAGGCAAGACTAGAAGGAGATTGTAATTTAGGAAGTGGAAACCTAAGCAACTGGAAAGTAACCTGTTCACAGAGTGAATGTGTGACAAAGAGGTGAGTCAGCTTGGCCCACAGAAGAAGGAAGCCAGAGATTGTTTTTGAGGGGACAGAGACACTGAATCCAAGACAATTTAACTTTCTGGAAAAGGCTCACAATTGCCTAAATAAAATAACCCTCACCTAAAAACTATGAGCTTCTTTACTTTCAGTTGTCTCAAATAACTGTCTGAACACAGAAATAATTCAGTACTTCAAGAGTACTGACAGTGTGTCATGAGAATTCTTGTCTTTGGAGATGAACATCCCCCATTAAAAACATTTTCATCCAAACTGAACAGGAGTGAGTTAAGGACAGAGCCTCATAGGGCACCACTCCAAACCCTTTCCTGAATGATAGCAAATCTCTAATCACTATCCTATAAGTACAGTTTTTAAACAGTTATTAATTCACCTGTCTGTGTATTACCTGGCTTGTGTGGTTCTCAAGGGTATCGTGCTGAAATCTCAATATAGTACATTTACACATTAATCTGCTTTTTCTAGCAAACTTATCAAAAATAAAAATTGGTTTAGATTGACATGATTTTTTTTTCTTTCTCTTTCTGTCAGTTTTCAGATGCATGCTGGCTACATATATTCATAAAGCATCCCATTAAAAATCCCTTATAAGTAAACCAAAAGAGACCTACATAAATGGAAAAACTACCATGCTCATGGATAGGAAGGGTCAACATTGTGAAAATGTCAATTCTACCCAAAGCAATCTACAGATATAATGCGATCCTGATCCAAATAACAATAGCATTTTTTAACAAGATAGAAGAAATAATCAAAAAGTTTATATGAAAGGAAAGAGGCCCTGGATAAGTAAAGCATTATTGAAGAAAAAGAACAAAGTAGGAAGCCTCACACTACCTGATCTCAGAACCTACTACACAGCCATGTAGTCAAAACAGCCTGGTAATGGTACAGCAACACACACATAGACCAATGGAACAGAATTGAGAACCCAGATGTAAATCCATCCACGTATGGTCAGCTGATCTTTGACAAAGGACCAAAGTCCATCAAATGGGGGAAAGATTTTTTTTTAACAAATGGTGCGGGCAAAACTGGATGCCCCACTGTAAAAAAGTGAAACAGGAGCCATACCTCACACCATACACAAAAACTGAAAGTGGATCAAAGACCTAAATATAAAACCTAAAATGATAAAGATCATGGAAGAAAAAATAGGGACCCTAATACATGCTAGGGGCCCTAACACATGGCATAAATACAACATAAACCATAACTAGCAATGCACAAACACCAGAAGATAAACTAGATAACTGGAAGCTCCTGAAAATTGAACACTTATGCTCATCAAAAGACTTAATCAAAAGAGTAAAAAGAGAACCTACAGACTGGGAAAACAATTTTGGCTATGACATATCTGACAAGGGTCTAATCTCTAAAATCTATAGAATACTTCAACAACAAAAAGTCAAATAATTCAATTAGAAAATGGGCAAAGGATATGAAAAGACACTTCACCAAAGAAGACATTCAGGAGGCTAAAAGACACATGAGGAAATGCTTGCATTCATTAACCTTTAGAGAAATGCAAATCAAAACTACAATGAGATACCATCTCACCCAACATTACTGGCATTAATCAAAAAAGCAAACAGCAAGTGTTGGAGAGGTTGTGGGGAGATTGGAACTAATGCATTGCTAGTGGCAATGTAAAATGGTACAACTACTATGGAAAAAGATATGGTGCGTCCTTAAAAAGCTAGAAATAGAAATACCATACGATCTAAGAATCTCACTCCTAGGAATATATCCTACAGAAATAAGAGCCATCACATGAATAGACATATGCACACCCATGTTCATTGCAGCATTATTCACAATAGCAAAAAGATGAAAACAACCTAAACGCCCATCAACAGATGAATGGATAAACAAATTATGGTACATACACACAATGGAATACTATACAATGATAAAGAACAATGATGAATCCGTAAAACATCTCACAACATGGATGAATTTGGAGGGCATTATGCTGAATGAAATAAGTCAATCACAAAAGGACAAATATTGTATGAGACCACTATTATAAAAACCCAAGAAAAGGTTTACACACAGAAAAAAACAGTCTTTGATGGTTATGAGGGAGTGGAGGGGTGGGGAAGGGAAGTCACTAACTAGATAGTAGACAAATGTTAACATCGGTGAGGGGGAGAAACAACACATAATATAGGGGAAGTCAGCTCAACTTGACTAAGACAAAGTCATAGAAGCTTCCTAGACATCCAAACATCTTGAGGGACCAAGTTACTGAGGCTGAGGGCTGGAGACCATGGTCTTGGGGGACATCTAGGTCAATTGGCATAACATAGTTCATAAAGAAAGTGTACTACAGCCTTCTTTGGTGAGTAGCATCTGGGGTCTTAAAAGCTTGTGAACAGCCATCTAACATACATCTATTGGTCCTATCCTATTTGGATCAAAGGAAAATGAAGAAAATCAAAGACACAAGGAAAATATTAATCCAAAGGACTAATGGACATGAACACATGAACCACAACCTCCACCAGCCTGAACCAAGAAGAACTAGATGGTGCCTGGCTACCACCACCGACTGCTTTTACAGGGATCATAATAGAGGGTCCCAGACAGAGTGGTAGAAAAATGTAGAACAAAATTCAAATTCACACAGACACACAAACACACACACACACACACACACACACACACACACACATACACACACAAAAGACCAGACTTACTGGTCTCAGAGAGACTAGAGGAACCCCTAAGACTATGGCCTCCAGAGATGCTGTTAATTCAGAACTGAAGCCATTCTCAAAGTTCACCTTTCAGCCAAAGATTAGACAAGCCTACAAAACAAGCAATAATACACATGAGGAACGTGTTTCTTAGTCAATCAAGTATACAAGACCAGATCAGCAACACCTGCCCAAAAGCAAAGACGAGAGGCAGAAACAATAGGAAAACTAGACTAATTGATGCAAAGAACCTGGAATAGGAAGAGGAAGGGGGAGAGTGTTGACACATTGTGGGGACTGCAACCAATGTCACAAAAGAACTTTTGTATAAATTTTTGAATGTGAAACAAATTTGTGCTATAAACCTTCACCTAAAGCACACACACACACACACAAACCAAAACATTATAAGACTTTGAAACAAGATGGCAATGTAAGAAACTCACACTCCTGTCCCCCTCACCCCCACAGAAACACCAAAGCACACACACACACACAATCAGAAATTGGAAGAACCAACTTTTTCAGAACTCTGGAGAACATTCAAAGGTTTAGAGCAACTAAATTAACACTGAATCAAGAAAAAGGAAAGCTCAAAATGGTAAGAAATGTCTAGTTTCTACATGCCATGCTCCACCCGCTCCCCAACCCCAGCTCTGCATCACTTGTCATTCCCACAGGACCTCAGTCTCTGTCTCCTGAAAGGGCAGACTTTATTCACAAATTATCATGTGTGTCTGTTTTAACCTGTCTGGCAGTTGCATAAGGACTGACTCAAGGTGCTATCTCTGTTTAGCCTATCTCAGCTCATGCAGGGCAGAAAAGCAATGGGCAATGCCTGAAAATGTAACTGCCTATAGCTGCCTGAGGCTAAAGTGTGTGATTGCCATACAATAGACACTCAAGGAATGGAAGGGAAAGCCAGGGATAGAATTTCTTCGATAAATTATGGCATTTAAAAGAACCCTAGATTTAAAAGAATGTATGCAGGGGAACTTAGTAAACCACACACATGCCCAAGGTAAGAAATATGCTCAGAAAATACCTGAAAAGACCTAACACTTTCACCTTGGACTGATTCCTATGCTAAGCACAAGCCAGGATAAGTGTTGAAGGAGGGCCCTGGCACAGAGTCAATCCGCAAAGACAGGGAGAGGGTTTTGTTTTGTTTTGTTTTCCTTCCAGCACTAAAGGAAATCTCTGCAGGACACTAGCTAAACACAAGCTAAGGAACAGAAACTTCAGTCTCTACACACAACCAGGAAGGTAGTCTTTGCAAAAATAGAGGAAGTCACTAAACAAACAGAAAGCTATGATCTTCAGTAAATAAGGAAACAAAACACCCAGCAAAACCTAGGAAAGAGGAGGAATCCAATTTTTAGTTATCACATTATAATATTCAAATGTCCAGTTTTTAACAACAACAAATCACAAGGTATACAAAGAAACAGGAAAAGATGGCCCATCCAAAAAATCAAAATAAAATGACAGAAACCATCCCTGTGGGAGCCCAGATTATGGACTTACTAGACAAAGACTTTAAAACAACAGTATTACATATGCTCAAAGGGCTAAAGGAAAGCATAGAAAAAGAACTAAAGGAAATCAGGAAAATGATGCATGAACAAAATGAGAATATCAATAAAGAGATAGAAATTACAAAAAGGAACCAAACAGAAATAATAGCATTGAAAAGTACAAAATGGAAATGAAAAATTCACTGCAGATTTGAGCTGCCAGAAAAAAGAATCAATGAGCTTGAAGATAGGACAATTGAAATTTTTGAATCTGAGGAGCAAAAGGAAAAGAAAAAAATGAAGTAAAAGGAACAGAGCCTAAGGAACTTGTGGGACATCATCAAGCTGTGCAGCATACACATTATTGGGAGTTTCACAGGAGAAGAGAGAGAGAAAGGGATAGATAGAATATTTGTAGAAATAATGGCTGAAAACTTCTCCAATTTGATGAAAAACATGAATCTACACACCTAAGAAGCTCAGTGAACTCCAAATAGGATAAACCCAAAGAGATCCATGCAGAGATACATTATAATCAAACTATTGAAAACCAAAAATAGAGAATCTTAAAGAAGCAAGAGTGAAGCAAATTCTCACTGTCTTTGTCATCTAGTGCTTCTACAACAGAAATACCACAAGTGGATGGCTTTAACAAAGAGAAATTTATTTACTCACAGTAAAGTAGGCTAAAAGTCCAAATTCAGAGCATCAGCTTCAGGAGAAGGCTTTCTCTCTCTGTCAGCTCTGGTGGAAGGTCCTTCTCATCAATCTTCCCCTGGTCAAGGAGCTTCTCAGGTGCAGGAACCCTGGGTCCAAAAGACACACTGTGCTCCTGTTGCTGCTTTCTTGGTAGTATGATGTCTCCAATTCTTTGCTTGCTTCCCTTTCCTTTTATCTCTTGTAAGATAAAAGGTGGTGCAGGCCACACCCCAGGGAAACTCCCTTTACATTGGATCAGAGATGTGACCTTAGTAAGGGTGTTACAATCCCACCCTAATCCTCTTTAACATAAAATTACAATCACAAAATGGGGGACAACCACATAAGACTGGGAATCATGGCCCAGCCAAATTGATACACACATTTTTGGGGGAACACAATTCAATCCATGACAGTCACATACAAGGAATCTTCAATAAGATTAAGTGCCAATTTCTTCTCAGGAAACATGGAAGCCAAGAGGCAGTGGGATGATATTTAAAGTGCTAAAAAAAAGTCAACTATACCCTGAAAAACTGTCCTTTAAAAATGAGCGGCAATTTAAGAATTCCCAGATAAACAAAAACTGGGAGAGTTTGTTACAACTAGACCTTCTCTACAAGAAATGCTAAAATGAATCCTTCAGGTTGAAATGAAAGGATACTAGACAGTAACTTGAAGCGTTAGGAAGAAAAAGGTATCCAGTAAAGGTAATTTCATGGGAAAATATAAAGGTCAGTTTTATTATACTTTTAGTTTATAACTCTACTTCTTATGCCCTACATGTTTTAAAAGACAAATGCATAAAAGTAATTTTAAATTTATGTTATTTGAGACACGATGTATAAAGGTGTAATTTGTGACAACAACAAAAAGGGGGAGGGATTGAGCTGTATAGGAACATAGTTTGCGTACACTGTTGAAGTTAAGTTAGTATCAGTTCAAACAAGATTGTTATAAATTTAGGATGTCAAGTATAATCCCTGTGTAGCCACAAAGAATATAACTTAAAAAAAAAAACACACACACACAAAGAAAACAAGAAAGGAATCAAAATGGTTCACTACAATAAATCAACTAAGAACAAAGAAGGCAGTATTGGAGGAAATGAGGAACAAAAACGTTGTAAGGCACACAAAAAAAGCAAATAGCAAAATGGTGTAAGTAAGTTCTTCCTTACTGATAAGTACTTTAAATCAAAAGATAGAGATTGGCAGAATAGAAAAAAAATAAAATAAAAAACATGATCCGTCTATATGCTGTCTACAAGAGAACCACTTTAGACCTAATGACACAAATAGGTTGAAAGTAAAAATATGGGAAAAAAATATTCCATGCAAATAGTAGCCAAAAGAAAGTGGGGGTGACTATACTGATAACAGTCAAAATAGATTTAAGTCAAAATCTATTACCAGAGACAAAGAAAGACATTATATAATGATAGAAAGTTCAACTCATTAAGAAAATATAACATTTATAAATATATATGAAACACAGCCTCAAAATATATGAAGTAAATGTCGACAGAACTATGTGGAGAAACAGACAGTTCTACAATAATAGTTGGAAATTTCAATACACCACTTTCAATAATAGAACATCTAGACCAATTATCAATTAGGAAATAGAGGACCTGAACAACACTATAAACCAATTAGGCCTGACATACATTTATAGAACACTTCACCCAACAACAGTACAATAGACAGTCTTCTCCAGTGCACATGGATCATTCTCCAGGATAGACCATATGCTAGGTCACAAAAAAAGTCTCAATAAATTTAAAAGGCTGAAATTATTACAAAGTATCTTCTCAAATCAAATTCCAATCACAATGGAATTATACTAGAAATCAATAACAAAGGGGAAACTGGAAAATTCACAAGTATGTGGTAATTAAACAACCAATGGGTCAAACAGGAAATCACAAATAAAATAAGAAAATACTTAGAGATGAATGAAAATGAAAGCACAACATACCAAAACTTATAGTGAAGACAGCATTGAGAGAGAAATTTATAGCTGTAAATGCCTCCATTAAAAAAGAAGAAAGATCTCAAATCAATAAACCTAATTTTACAACTTGAGGAACTAGAACAAGAGGACAAAAACAAGCCCAAAGCTACCAGAAGAAAGGAAATAAAACTTTGAGTGGAATTAAATGAAACAGATAATAGAAATACGATAGAGAGAATCAATGAAATAAAGTATTGGTTCTTTGAAAAGATCAATAAAATTGACAAGCATTAGCTAGACTGACAAAAAAAAAAAAAAGAGAGAGAGAGAAGATGCAAACAGCTAAAATCAGGAATGAATGTGGGGACATTACTACCAACTCTAAAGAAATGAAAAGGATTATAAGAGAATACTATAAAAAAATTGTACACCAAAAAAATTAGATCATTTATGTGAAATGGACAAATTCCTAGAAACAAATAAATTACCTAAATATTCTGAAACAGAAATAGAAAATCTCAACAGACCTATAACAAGTGAAGAGATTGCATCAGTAACCAAAAATCTTCCAACAAAGAAAAGTTCAGGACCAGATGGCTTCTCTGGTGAATTCTACTAAGCATTAAAAGAAGAATCTTTCTCAAACTTTCCAAAAACAGAAGAAGAGGGAACACTTTCTAACTCTATGAGGCCTGCATTACCCTGATATCAAAGCCAGATAAAGGTACAACAAGAAAAGAAAATTATAGACTGATATCCCTTATGAATATAGATGCAAATATCCTCAACAAATACTAGCAAACCAAATTCAGCATTATATTAAAAGGATTATACACCATGACCAAGTGAGATTTATCTTGCAAGGAATGCAAGGGTGGTACAATATAAGAAAATCAATTAATGTAACACACCACATTAGTAGAATGAAGGAAAAAAACACATGACCATCTTAACTGATGCAGAAAAGATATTGGACAAAATCCAACACTCTTTCGTGATTAAAAATACTCAGCAAATATTTAAGAATCAAAGGGAAATTCCTTAACATGATAAAGAATATTTATAAAAAAATACAACAGTATTATAAAAAAAGAACAACAGTAACATAGATAACATCATACTGAAGGGTGAAAGATTGAAAGTTTTCCCCCTAAGATCAGGAACAATATAAGGATGTTCCCTCTCACCACTGCTACTCAACATTCTACTGGAAGTTCTAGCCAGAATATACGAAAAATAAACAAAAGGCATCCAAATCAGAAAGAAAGAAATAAAACTATATTCACAGATGACAAGATCATATACATAGGAAAAAGCAAAGAATCCACAAGAAAGCTGCTAGAGTCAATATATGAATTCAGCAAAGTGGCAGGGTACAAAGTCAATACACAACAATCAGTTGTGTTTCTATATACCAGCAATAAGCAATCTGAAAAGGAAATTAAGAAAACAATTCCACTTACAATAGCATCTAAAAGAATAAAATACGTAGGCATAAATTTAACCAAGGCAGTGAAAGACTTGTACACTCAAACTATAAAACATCACTAAAAGAAATAAAAAATGTTCTAAATAAACGGAAAGACATCCTCTATTCATGGATTGAAAGGCTTCATACTACTAAAATGTCAGTGCCACCCAAAGTGGTCCACAGATTCAATGCAATTTCTATCAAAATTCCAACTTTTTTTTTTTTTTAAATAGAAAAGCTAACCCTCAAATTTATATGAAACTACAAGAGACCTGAATAACCAAAAACAATTTTGAAAAATAAGTACAAATGGGAGGAATCATACTTCCTGATTTTAAAATTAACTACAAAGCAACAGTTAGTGCAGTGGTTAAGAGCTGAGCTGCTAACCAAAAGGCTGGCAGTTCAAATCCACCAGCCACTCCTTGGAAACCCTATGGGGCAGTTCTACTCTATCCTATAGGGTCACTATGAGTTGGAATCAACTTGATGGCAATGGGTTTGGTATAGGGATAAACATATAGACCAATGAAATAAAACTGACAGTTCAGAAATAAACCCATACACCTATGGCCAATTGATTTTGACAAGGGTGCTCAGTCCATTCACTGGGAAAGAATAGCTTCTTCAACAAATGGTGAGAGGACAACTGGGTTTCCCCATACAAAAGAATGACGTTGGAGCCCTACATCACACCATATATGAAACTTAACTCTAAATGGATCAACAATCTAAATATAAGAGCTAAAGCAATAAAAATCACAGAAGAAAGCATAGGGATAAATCTTCAGGACCTTATATTGGCAACGGATCATATATATGACACCAAAAGCATGAGCAACAAAAGACAAAGATAGATAAACTGAACTTCACAAAAAATTATTAAAACTTGTGCATCAAAGACATTATCAAGAAAGTGAAAAGACAATCTAAAGAATGGGATAAAATATTTGGAAATCACATATATAATAAGAGTTTAATATCCAGAATATGTAAAGGACTCCTACAAACTCAACAATAAAGAAAGTCAACAACAAAACACAAACAACCCAATCAGAAAACGGGAAAAGGACTTGAATAGATATTTCTACAATGAATATATACAAATGGCCAACAAGCACATGAAAAAATGATCGTCATTAGTCATTAAACCATAAAAACACATTGCCTACTCATATTGAGCGACTGGTGGATTTAAACTGCCAACCTTTTGGTTAGCAGCTGAGCTTTTAACAACTGAGCCACCAGGGATCCTCATTTGTCATTAGGGAAATGCAAATCAAAAGCACAGTGAGATACTACCTCACTTCTACTAGAATGGCTATTATTAAAAAAAAACAAAAAACATAAAATAATAAGTATTGGCAATGATGTGGAGAAAGTGGAACCCTCATCCATTGCTGGTGGGAATGTAAAATGGTGTAGTCCTTGCTGAAAACAGTTTGGCAGTTCCTCAAAAAGTTAAACATAGAATTATCACATGACCCAGCAATTCTACTCCTAAGGATATACTCAAAAGACTTAAAACAGGGACTCAAACAAAGATTTGTACACCAATGTTCATTGCAGCACTATTCACAATAGCCAAGGTGGAAGCAACCCACGTGTCCATAAACAGATGCATGGATAAACAGAATTTGGTATATACATGCAAGGGAATATTATTCAGCCATAAAGAGAAATGAAGCTTTGATGTATGCTACAACATGGATGAACGTTGAAAACACTATACTGAGTGAAATAAACCAGACACATAAGGAGAAATATTTTATGATCCCACAAATATGAGTATCTAGAATAGGCGAACACACGGAGACAGAAAATAGATTAGTGGTTCCCAGGGAGTGGAGGAGAAGGGAATGAGAAGTTATTGCTTAAAGGGTACAGAGTTTCTGTTTGGAGTGGGGAAAGAGTTTTGAAAATAAGTAGTGATGATGTTTGCACAACATTGTGAATGTAATTAAGGCCACTGAATTGTACACTTAAAAATGATTAAAATGGCAAATGTTATTTATACAGGCAGTCCCCCACTTAAGACATATTCGAGTAACAACAAACCTCACTTAACGACCGTCTTTTTTTTTTTGTACAACTTATCATTAATAATATGTATTATGTTAATGTTAAAATATATCTGTAAGTTTATATGTAATGGCTCCAACCTCCAAAGACAAATAAAGACCTGATTTATAAAGATACTGATAATAAATGGCAATAATAATGAAAACTAAAAAAAAAAAAAAAAAAATGAGGTATTCAACTTATGTCAGAACCAACTTACAACAGAGTCATCAGAATAGAACACTGTCTTACGTTTGGGACTACCTGTACTTTACCACAATAAATAAAAGGCTAGAAATGAATATATTTTTTAAAAAGCCAAGTACAAAAGTGAATGTGGTGGGAAAATATCGAGAGGTTTTAAAGCTGGATTTTCTCCCCTCAACTATTCTTGCTGCCCATCAGGCTTCTACCCATTGCCTCAATGACATTCAAAGCTTGGAGGAAGGGGAGGGCACACTTCCCAGAACAACAACAAAAAGCCCTTTGATGCACTGTATGTACTTTTTTTAACTAAAACTGAGGACAACTGTCTGAAATCAAAGAACTTTTTATTTGCAAGACCAGGAGAGACCTGTGGAGAGAGGGAGCGAAAGGGTTTTGTTTAATCAGTTTAGGGCCTGCTGGTCGTGGTCTTCCCTTGGGAGGAACCTCAGGGAAGGGGGACAAATTCTCCAAATAGGCTTGGGTATCATTTGAATAATATCACTTCTCTGGAAGGACACCCCTCTTCAGAGGGCCCCTCACCACTGTCAGGTGGGCTCAGAGAGGTGTATATCTAGAGAGAAGGCCTGGGATGTCCTGTAGTTCCTCACAACCTACACAAGGTTTGGGGAGACCAAAAGACCTTGCACCCCAGTGGGAGATGTGGAAGTTCTGATTGGGTCACTAAACTTAACAGCAGGATGGGTTTGTGAGAGACAATCCCAGAGAGCCAGGGCTGGGCCAGGGACCTGAGGGGCAGATGCCAAAGGCCAGCAGGACTGAGACCAGCAGGAACAGGTGGAAGGAGCCACCTCAGCTGACCAGAAAAGGTTAGAGGGCAGCATGTGGTGGGTTGCCCCCTCAGTCTCTGTGATGTAAGCTTCCCCCCATGGCAGGGACTCACTCTGTCCACCAGAAAAAAATTTTTTTTTTCTTGAAGAGAATTAGATTTCCCAGGCTTCCTTGCAGTTACACGTGGCCATGTTCCACACAATGTTCTACACATGGAATATGAGCGGAAATGTTGTTTGCATTTCCCTGCTAAGGTTTTAAGAAGCAGATCTGTCCCCTCCATGCTCGTGCATGCCTACACAGTCACATACAGATGATAACACGGTCCTAGAAACTGGCTGAGCCACAAGATTGAAGGAGCCTCATTTCCTGAATTCCCTAGTGGGGAAATATCACCTGCTGACCTAGAATGCCTTTTTGACATGAGTGAAAAAGAAACTTCTGTTGTGTTTAAGTGATAGAAATGTGTGTATGTGTATAATATATAAATCCCCAATATGCTAGCTATTTTATGTCTATTAATAGCTATATATATGTAAAATCTGTGAGTGCATGCATGCATATGTGTGGGTGTGTCTCTGTGTCTGTGTATGCATGGATGCATGCATAAGTGTGGGTGAGTGTATGTGTGTGTATGTCTGTGTGTGCATGTGTGTGTACTTATATATGTGTATGTAAGTGTATGTGTACACATGTGTGTGGTGTGTGTGTATGTGTTACAGCAGCTTGCCTTTCCCTAAATAAAGCATTCCTGCAACCAGATACTATGCCATGGAGGAGGAAGAGGGGAAGGCACAACAATTGATAGAGAATTTGAAACTTATGATGGAGTAAGTATAAATCCAGTCTTGTCTGAGTAATTTCCTGAAAAACACTATGTTAAATCAGAAGAGGCTGTGTCGCCTTTGAGCAGAGAGATTAAGTATTTTTCTAGAGTGGAGTGGAAATGATAGTACATAAGTAAGTTGAGTTCAGTTAAAGAGAAATTTTCATATACATTTCTGTATATGAATTGCAATCAGCATTTATTTTCATTAAACAGAATGGAAAGGAACTATCCCAATGCCTTGTATGTGGTTGGGATAAGCATTGTTTATGACATTTTTATTTTTGCTGTATATATTTATGGAGTGCTGGTGGCATAGTGGTTGGGTCGGTAGTTCAGATTCACCAGCCATTCCTTAGAAACCCTATGCGGCAGTTCTACTTTATCCTATAGGGTCACTATAAGTCGGAATCGACTCAATGGCAATGGGTTTTTGGTTTGGTGTATATTTATGGGGTCACAATATAAAACGTGTCTGTTATGAGCCACGGACATTTGAAAGCCACTGCTTTAGAGTCACTGCTGCCACCGGTCACTTTGAAACCCATTACATAAATATGATATGGATGAACTTTTTATACTTTATTTTCTCAGATATCTACAATGAACATGTTCTGATTTTACAGTAATTCTAATTAACAGAAATGGAAGAAGCCAACTGGGAAGATTTCTGGAAATATTTCTGGATCAGTGCATGAAGGAATGTCCATGTACTCATAAGATGTGATGGCAACAAACTGGACATATAGGACACAAAGATGCAAAGACACGGTCCCTGCACCTGGGAGCTGACAGACCTGTGTATAGAATAGTGATAGTTCAGGGCAGCTGTCCACAGGGTAGAGATGGGGTAAGAGCTAGACATCTACTCTCTTCAACTCAGGGAACTTCTCCTAAACCAGTGCCTCCTCATCTGGGGTAGGCCTTTTTTAACAGGCTCCTGGTGGCACTGGTCCATTGACTACTCTGAGTAGAAGGGATCTGAGCTCTATGTTCATCGAATTCCCTTGGTGTCCATCCCATAGCCCCAACCCTGGACTCACCCACTTAGCCTGGCCGAGTTCCATTGATGACTCAGTTGGACAAACTTTCTGGCTTTGATTTCATTTTTTCCCCAAGATGCTGCCTGTTAAGCCACTTCCCTCCACTCCATGCTATAGCCTCTGGGCAGGCAATGGCCAGCTCTGCCCTGGCCAGGTCCCTGGCCCCACCACACACAGTCATCCAGGAGGGCAACTCTGGTGCAGGTGCTCACACAGGTGTGTGCATGGAGTACGGTGTGATTGTGTAGCTCAAGGCCGTCCTTCCTGGAGGAGGTGCTATTGAGCTCAGAGCTACACTGAAGAGGGCCAGGCAGGCAAAGAACAGGGCTTGGGCATGGCCAGAGGAAGGAAGTGTGAACCAGAACACACTGCGGGTGACTGCAGGCATCATGGTGCTGTTATGGGATGCCGCTAAAGACAGGGAGCGTAGTTGGAGCTGAGACTGGAGGTAGGGAAAACCAAGGTCACAGAGGACCTCACAGCCACCCCAAGAAGCTTAGGCTCCCTCCTTTGGTGACAGAGCTGAGGGAGGTCATTGCAGGTTTTCAAACGGGTGTGAAGTGGGCAGGTTTCTACTTTAGAGAATCATGCTGGTGGCAAGTGGAAGCTGAGACTGAGGACTTCCACACCTGGAGGTAGGGAAGACTAGTTGGGAGGCTGTTAACAGTGGCCCACGGAGGGCCGGGTGACCGAGGAATGTGAGGAGGGAGAGGAGTCTAGAAGGAGAACACATAAGGTGAAGGTGTGAGGAGCCTCTTGGCACAGAATTTGGGGCTGACAAGTTATTTCACTGTTCTGAGTGTGATCTCCATTCCCTTGTGGGGAATTTGTCCTCCGGGATGCAGGGGGCCAGGAGACAGTCCTTTGAATGATACGACTTCACAGTGTTTCTCAAGCTGTGGTTCCTGGCCCATTGGAAGGTCATAACATCAATATATTAGGTTACAACAAGCAATTCATTTATATGAAATAGAATAAGCTATGAAATATCCAAGTACAGGACATGTAGTAAGGGCAAGTACTGATTTTGAAGCTTTTGTTTCATACACACACACAGATATACACATATACAGACACACACACATATAGATATATACAGACATATTTAAAAAAAGTTTGCAAGCCACTGCTTTAGTCACTGCCACCACGGATAAAGCCGAGAGTGGAGAAAATAGCATCATTCTGGATCAGTGGGCAGCCACTCTGCCTGGCCTTGCGGGGAGGTGGTGGGTGCTCTGTACACAAGGATGAGAACATTCGCACAGGGTAAGGTGCACACGGGGTGTAGATTCCCAAACCAGCAGTGAGAGGTCATGGTTGTGGTGCAACCACAGAGCCAGACAGGTATATATTTTCTGTTTCTTCTGGTCTTTTCCTGGGCATTGTGCTGCAAGAACCTATATATAGAAGGATTTACCTAATTCTTTAAAGAGGCTGTTTACTATCCTAAGGATTTTGGAATAGGGCCATTCCATTGAAGTTTACGGTGTGTTTGTAATTAAGTGTGTGTGTGCACAGTGTGCATGTCTCAGTGTTGTGCTTTTTAAGGGAAAACAAAGAAGGGGTAACTAACATGAAGGAACAGAGCGAACAGAGCGAGCACAGACTCTGAATCCAGCTGAGAAACTTCTCACTGAAAACATCCTGTCCTAATTCCTGCACCTCAGAAAACCTGCCAAGATCCACTCACGTATTTCCACGCTCCTGAGAGTTGCCTGGAGAGCCAGCCACCACCACCAGCGCCCGGGTGCCAACCACGCTCCTATCTGTGTCACCCTCGTTTGGAGGAGCAGCATGGGGGGTGCCTTAGATGAGAAAGCAAAAGGCCTTGTCCCATGTTCACCACTGTCATGCAAGTCATTTCACTTCTCTGAGCCTTGAGCTTCTCATCTGTAATAGAGGGTAATTGTAACTGCCCTACCGGCCTCTCTGGGTTATTGTAAAAGAGTGCTGCAAATGGTAAGTCGCAAAACCAGTGGAAGCTTCCCTAATAACAACCAGAGAGGCAGGATGGGCACATACTCATCCTTACTATATCAATGAAGAAGGAGGCTCAGTGTTGTTAAAGTGATGCTCTCAGTGTACAAGCTCCCTTGGGGAGGTGGGAGCAGGGAGTGTAGCTAGACCCCAGGTCTTTGAAGCCCTGTTCAATGCTGTCCTCCCCACAATATCCCAGGGCAGGGTGGGGGGGTGGAGAATGTAAAAAGCTTCCACTGATATTTTATCTATGGTTGATAATTTAAGTAATCAAGAGAATATTAGATCTTTTTTCTTTCCTAAATCTTAATATAAGACTCAGAGCAAGGAACTTTAATTTCCTTCCATTTTAGTTAGTCCATTGAAAAATGGGTAGTAGTCACTAATTATAGTATAGATCACCAGGCCTTTCTTTCAAGGTGCAGTCTACCCAGCGGCATCTTAAAGGAAAGGCCTGGTGATCTACTTCTGAAAAATCAGCCTCTGAAAACCCTAAGGAGCACACTCTGACACATATGGGGTCACCATGAGTCTACATTGACTCGAGAGTACCTGGAATATATATATGTATTTTTTTTTACTGTAGTTTAGATGAAAGTCTATAGTTCAAGTTAATGTTACTATCACATAACACATATTGTTATCTGATAGTAGTTGCAATCCCTATAATGTGACAGCACACTCCCTCTTTCCACCCCGGGTTTCTTGTGTCTATCCAACCAGCTCCTGTCCCTTCCTGCCTTCTCATCCTGCCTCTGGACCGGTCTCCTGTATCTGCTTGAACCAAGAAGCATACTCTTCATGAGTATTATTTTATGTTTTATAGTCCAGTCTAATCTTTGTCTGAAGAGTGGGCTTCAGGAATGGTTTTAGTTCTGGGTTAACAGAGCATCCAGGGGCCATGGCTTCGGGGGATCCTCCAGTCTCAGTCAGACCATTAAGTCTGGTCTTTTTATGTGAATTTGAGTTCTGCTCCACAATTTTCTCCTGCTCTGTCAGGGATTCTCTGTCAAGCTCCCTGTCAGAGCAGTCACAGGTGGTAGCCTGGCACCATCTAATTCTTCTGGTCTCAGGCTGATGGATTCTCTGGTTTATGTGTCCCTTTTGTTTCTTGGGCTAATATTTTCCTTGTGTCTTTGGTGTTCTTCATTCTCTTTTGCTCCAGGTGGGTTGGGACCAATTGATGCATCTTAGATGGCTGCTCACAAGCTTTTAAGACCCCAGATGCCACTCACCAAAGTGGGATGCAGAACATTTTCTTAATAAACTTTGTTATGCCAACTGACCTAGATGTCCCTCTAAACCATGGTTCCCAGACCCCAGCCTCAGCTACTCTGTCCCTGAAAGTGTTGGGTTGTGTTCAGGGAACTTCTTAGCTTTTGGTTTACTCCAGTTGTCTTGACCTCCCCTGCATTGTGTGTTGTCCTTCCCTTCACCTAAGATGATTCTTGTCTACTATCTAGTTAGTGAATTCCCCTTTCCCTCCCCCTCCACCCTCGTAACCACCAAATAATGCTTTCTTCTGTATTTAAACCTTTTCTTGAGTTCTTATAATAGTGGCCTCATACAATATTTGTCCTTTTCTGACTGACTAATTTCACTCAGCATAATGCCCTTCAGATTCATCCATGTTGTGAGATGTTTCGCCAATTCATCATTGTTCTTTATCATTGTATAGTATTCCATTGTGTGTATGTGCCATAATTTATCCATTTATCTGTTGATGGGCACCTAGGTTGTTTCTGTCTTTTTGTTATCGTAAACAGTGCTGCAATGAACATGGGTGTGCGTATGTCTGTTCGTGTGACGGCTTTTATTTCTCTAGGATATATTTCTAGGAGTGGGATTGCTGGATCGTATGGTACTTCTATTTCTAGCTTTTTAAGGAAGCACTAAACGGATTTCCAAAATGGTTGTACCGTTTTACATTCCCATCAGCAGTGTATAAGTGTTCCAGTCTATCTGCAACCTCTCCAACATCTATTATTTTGTGTTTTTTGGATCAATGCTAGCCTTGTTGGGGTGAGATGTTATCTCTTTGTGGTTTTGATTTGCATTTCTCTAATGGCTAATGATCGCGAGCATTTCTTCATGTGTCTGTTAGCCACCTGAATGTCTTCTTTGGTGAAGTGCCTGTTCATATCCTTTGCCCATTTTTTAACTGGGTTATTTGTCTTTTTGTAGTTGAAGTTTTGCAGTATCTTGTAGATTTTAGAGATTAGGCCCTGATCAGATATGTCATAGCCAAAAACTTTTTCCAAGTTGTCTTTTGACTCTTTTGGTGAAGTATTTTGATGAGCATAAGTGTTTGATTTTTAGAAGCTCCCAGTTATCTAGTTTCTCTTCTGATGTTTGTGCATTGCTACTTATGTTTTGTATTCTGTTTATGCCATGTATTAGGGAACCTAGTGTTGTCCCTATTTTTTCTTCCATGATCTTTATCATTTTCAATTTTATATTTAGGTTTTTGATCCATTTTGAGTTAGTTTTTGAACATGGTGTGAGGTATGGGTCTTGTTTCATTTTTTTGCAGTTGGATATCCAGTTATGCCAGCACCATTTGTTAAAGAGACTGTCTTTTCCCCAATTAATGGACTTTGGGCCTTTGTCAAATATCAGCTGCTCATAGGTGGATGAATTTACGTCTGGATTCTCAATTGTGTTCCATTGGTCTATGTGTCTGTTGTTGTACCAGTACCAGGCTGTTTTGACTACCATGGTGGTATAATAGGTTCTAAAATCAGGTAGTGTGAGGCCTTCCACTTTGTTCTTCTTCTTCAGTAATGCTTTACTTCTCTGGGGCCTTTCCACATGAAGTTGGTAATTTGTTCCTCCATCTCATGAAAAAATGTTGGAATTTGGATGAGGATTGCACTGTATCTGTAGATTGCCTTGGGTAGAGTTGACATTTTCACAATGTTGAGTCTTCTTATCCATGAGCATGGTATGTTTTTCCACTGATGTAGGTCTGTTTTGATTTCTTGCAGTAGTGTCTTGTAGTTTTCTTTGTATAGGTCTTTTACATCTCTGGCTAGATTTATTCCTAAGTATTTTATCTTCTTGGGGGATATTTTAAATGATATTGATTTGGTGATTTCCTGTTCGAAGTTCTCTTTGTTGGTATACAGGAATCCAACTGATTTTTGTATGTTTATCTTGTATCCTGATACTTTACTGAAATCCTCTATTAGTTCCAGTAGTTTTCTTCTGGATTCTTTGGGGTTTTCTGTGTAAAAGATCATATCATCTGCAAATAGGGATACTTTTACTTCTTCTTTACCAATTTGTATGCCCTTTATTTCTTTTTCTTGTCTTATTGCTCTGGCTAGGATGTCCAGCACCATGTTGAATAAGAGTGGTGATAAAGTTCATCCATATCTAGTTCCCATTCTTAAGGGGAATGCTTTCAGACTCTCTCCATTTAGGATGATGTTGTCTGTTGGCTTTGTATAAATGCCCTTTATTATGTCAAGGAATTTCCCTTCTATTCCTATTTTGCTCAGAGTTTTTATCAGGAATGGGTGTTGGACTTCGTCAAATGCCTTTTCTGCATTGATTGATAAGATCATGTGGTTCTTGTCTTTCGTTTTATTTATGTGTTGGATTACTTCAATTGCTTTTCTAATATTGAACCTTCCCTGCATACCTGGTATGAATCCCACTTGGTCAGTATGAATTATTTTTTGGATATGTTGTTGAATTCTATTGGCTAGAATTTTGTTGAGGATTTTTGTGTCTATGTTCATGAGGGATATTGGTTTGTAATTTTCTTTTTTTGTGGTGTCTTTACCTGGTTTTGGTATCAGGGTTATTCTGGCTTCATAGATTGAGTCTGGGAGTATTCCATCCATTCCTATGCTCTGAAATACCATTAGTAGTATTGGTGTTAACTCTTTTCTGAAATTTTGGTAGAATTCTCCAGTGAAGTTGTCAGGGCCGGGGCATTTTTCTTTTTTTTTGGGGGGGGGTTGGGAATTTTTTTTTTTTATCTTCTCTTCAATCTCTTCTTTTGTTATAGGTTTATTTCGTTTTTCTACGCCAGTTTGTGTTAGTTTAGGGAGATAGTGTGTTTCTAGAAATTTGTCCTTTTCCTTTAGGTTTTCAAATTTGTTGGAATACAATTTTCATAGTATTCTAGTATAAGTCTTTTAATTTCAGTTGTGTCTGTTGTGATATCACCCATCTCATTTCTTATTCAGGTTTTTTGCTTCCTCTCTTGTTTTTCTTTTGTCATTTTGGCCAGTGGTTTATTGATTTTCTTGATCTTTTCAAAGAACCAGCTTTTGGTCTTGTTGACCCTTTCAATTGTTCTTCTATTCTCTATTTCATTTATTTCTGCTCTAATTTTATTGTTTCCTGTCTTCTGGTGCCCAGGGGCTTCTTTTGTTGCTCTCTTTCTACTTGTTCGAGTTGTAATGTTTTGATTTTGGCCCTTTCTTCTTTTTGGATGTGTTCATTTATTGCTATAAATTGCCCTCGGACCACTGCTTTTGCTGTGCCCCCAAAGGCTCTGGTAGGATGTGTATTAATTTTCATTTGATTCTATGAATTTCTTTTTTCCATCCTTGATTCCTTTATAACCCAGTAGTTTTTGAGCAAGGTGTTGTTCAGTTTCCATGTATTTTTTTTTCCTTGCTTTTTCTGTTATTGATTTCTACTTTTATGGCTTTATGGTCAGAAAAGATGCTTTGTAATATTTCAGTGTTTTAGATTCCATTAAGTCTTCCTTTATGGCCTAATATGTGGTCTATTCTGGAGAATGCTCCATGTGTGTTGGAAAAGAAAGTATACTTGGCTGCTATTGGGTGGAGTGTTGTGTAGATGTCTATGAGATCCAGTTGGTTGATAGTGGCATTTAGATCTTACATGTCTTTATTGAACTTCTTTCTAGATGTTCTTCGCTTCACTGAAAGTGGTGTGTTGAAGTCTCCTGTTACTGTTGTGTAGCTATCTATTTCTCTTTTCAATGTTGTTAGAGTTAGTTTTATGTATTTTGGAGTCTTGTCATTGGGTGCATATGTATTTATTATGGTTATGTCCTACTGGTGTATTGACCCTGTAATCATTATACAGCATTATATAGTGTCCTTCCTTATCCTTTGTGGTGGATTTTGCTTTAAACTCTATTTTGTCAGAGATTACTATTGTCACTCCTGCTGTTTTTTGATTGTTGTTTGCTTGATATGTTTTTTTCCACCATTGGAGTTTTAGTTTGTTTGTATCTTTGAGTTTAAGATGTGTCTCTTATAGGCAGCATATAGATGGATTGTGTTTTTTAATCCATTCTACCACTCTCTGTCTCTTTGTTGGTGCATTTAGTTCATTTACATTCAGTGTAATTATTGATAGGTATGAATTTGGTGTTGTCATTTTGATTTTTTTTTTTTTTGTAGTGTTGACAGTTTCTTTGTTCCACTTAATTTTCTGTGCTGAGTTGTTTTTCTTTCTGTATTTTCTTTTTACCTTTTTCATTGTTGTTGATTTTGTATTTGCTGAGCCTTTATGTTTTTCTTTTTTTTAATTTTGATGTGTAGATTTTTTAGTTTCCTTTGTGGTTACCTTAACATTTACCTCTATTTTTCTAAGTTTAAACCAATCTTTTATTTCTTGATATTGCCTTAACTTCCTCTCCATATGAAAGTTCTATGACTGCACTATTTAATCTCTCTTTTTGGTTTTAATGTTGTCATCATTTCCATATTGACGTCTCTGTTTCCCTATTTTCAGTGTTTTAGCTTTCACTTATTTTTGTGACTTCCCTATCTCGGTTGATATCTGGTTGTTTTGTCTTATGTTCTAGTGTTGGGTTTTTATCTGATAGTATTGATTCTCTAGTAGGAGGACTCCCTTTAGTATTTCTTGCAATTCTGGTTTGGTTTTTACAAGTTCTGTTAGCTTCTGTTTATCTGGAAATGTCCTAATTTCACCTTCATATTTGAGAGACAGTTTTTGCTGGATATATCATTCTTTGCTGGCAGTTTTTTTCCTTCAAGGCTTTATATATGTCATCCCATTTCTTGCTTGCTTGCATGGTTTCTGCTGAGTAGTTAGAGCTTAGTCTTATTGACTCTCCTTTGTAGGTGACTTTTCATTTATCCCTAGCTGCTCTTAAAATTCTCTCTTTATCTTTGGTTTTGGCAAGTTTGATTATAATATGTCTTGGTGACTTTCTTTTGGGATCTCCCCTGTGTGGGGTTCAATGAGCTTCTTGGATAGATAACTTCTTGTCTTTCATGATATCAGGGAAGTTTTCTGCCAGCAAATCTTCAACAATTCTCTCTGTATTTTCTGTTATCCCCCCACCACCACTTCCCCATTCTGGTACTCCAATCACTTATAGGTTATTCCTCTTGATAGAGTCCCACATACTTATTTGATTTTCTTCATTTTTTAAAAGTCCTTTATCTGACTTTTCCTCAAGTAAATTGGTGTCAAGTGCTTTATCTTCAGTCTCACTAATTCTGACTTCCATTGCCTCAATTGTGCTCCTATGACTTTCTATTGAGTTGTCTAATTCTGAAATTTTATTGTCAATCTTTTGGATTTCTATTTACTTTCTTTCTATGGATTCTAGAAGCCTGTTAAATTTGTCATTTGGCTCTTGTATAGCTTTCCAAAATTCCTCTATTGCTTTGTCTGTGTTCCTTGACTTGAGTTTTGAATGATCTCCTTCCTGATCTCTTGAAGAGCTCTGTATATTAATCTTTTGAATTCTACCTCCAGTAATTCCAGAACTTTCTGTTCCTCTGGGAGGTTTCCTGGTTCTTTGTTTTACTCACTTACTGGAGCTATCATGGTCTGCCTCTTTGTGTAATTTGATTTTGAGTGTTGTCTTTGAACCGTTAAAAAGTTATTATGTTTATTTATTGTGTTTGCTTACTGTGTCCTAGCTTCTTGTTTTGTTTTGTTTTGATATGCCCAAATAGGTTGGGCTTGTGAACTACTTTGATTATTGGCATCTTTGAAGCTCTCATATGCCATCTTCAGGTTGTTAGAAATGCTACTAGGTGTGTGAGCCCAGGAGTCCATTTACTTTTCTTGTTTGGATTCAGCTCAGGTGTTCCAGTTGTCAGAGCTTGTGGTGCAGGCTCTTACCTACAGTCCTAGACAGGCAGGGCTACATAGGGGTGACTAGAGCAGGCACAGGTATCTGGCTACAGTAGGGGATTATGTGCTGAGCAAGGTAGGGGACTGACGGCTGCCCCTGAGTGCCTAGGTGTAAGACAGTATCCCAGTCCCCTAGATCACGTAGGTGGGTGGTTTTTGCAGCCAGACTTTGGCCACCCAGTGCTGTTGACTATAAGGACTGGGAGGCACCACTTATTCTCAGACCCCTGTCATGGGTGGCTAGGTGGATTGGCCCCTGATGTGGGTGGGTAAGGATCCTGCTTAATGGGCAGGGCGGTGTCAAATGTCATGAATCTGCCATTCCCCCTTAACTGTTGCAGTTGAAAGTAGGCTTCAGGTATATACCCTGTTGTACTATGCTAATGAGGGCCTACGCTGTTGAATGGGCCCACACAGCTCTAGGCAGGAGTGAAAGGCATTCAAAGTCCATGGATCCCTTATGCCTGTGCTTAGGCAAAGGGGCAGTGCCTGCCCTGAGTTCCTGGCTTAGGGGGCATGGCAATTTTTTAAAGCCTTGAGACAGGTTTGGGCATGGTTATCCCTGAACTCCCAGCTTATGGGAGCTGGCGGCCTCCTTTTTTTTGGTTTGTTCGTTTGTTTACTTGTTCCCTCCCCAAAGCTGGGAGACTGGATCAGGCACAACATGTCCCACTTCCAACCTAGGGGGCATGGCAACTGCTGAACACTGTGGGACTGGTACCAGAGCAGAGCTGGGAGTGAGCATATGAGGGGAAGAGAGGCACTTCTTCCTTATGGAAGACTCACAGGGGAAAGGGTTATTTTGATCCCACATGGTAAGTTAGACGCTTGCACTTAACTTTCGCAGATCCAGCACTGCCTCCTGCTGACTCCAGAGGCTCGTGCAGACTCTTTGCCACTTGGTTTCTCCTGGTGTGGCAAAACATGTCCTGAGCACCACTGCTTGCCTCAACCTTCAGGGTGCCAGCTAGGTCAGGTCTGGCACCTCTTTGCGACTTCTGAACTGTCTCTTCCTCCCTCTGCTGCTCAGTCCAGCTCCTCAACTTTGCCTTTGATGTTCAGGGCTCCTAGATTGTCGTATACAATTGATTAACTTGTTTTTTTGGGACCTTGTTGTAAGAGGGACCACAGGAAGCGTCTTGACTATTCCGCTGTCTTAGCCCCAACTCCTATATGTATACTTTTTGACCTAGGTCATGCTGAAAGATGAAAGGTCTCTGGTTTAGGAAATTCTTCTCTATCTGGATTAAGGGAGACCAGCTTGGTACATAGTAGATGCTCAATAATTACTTATTGACTAAATCAATGATTTAGTAGAGCTGGGCCTTGTTAGCTTTAAAGGCAAAAAAAAGATATGAAACTAGAAATCAGAAGGCCTAGATTTTAGTTCTGGATCTGTCACTGACTAGCCGAGAGATCCTGGTTTCATCATTTAACTTTTCCAGTCTTCAAGTGCCTCTCTATGAAATGAAAGGATAGGAGAAGGTCCAGGATGGGAAGTCAGTCTCCATTCAAATGCAGGCTCCATTCAATTGGCAGTGCTGGTGGTGCTGGCTAAGAAGGGTGTTGAGGCTGTGATGGGCTTAGTGGGGGAGTGCCTGGTCGAATGATGATGTCTTCCTTGGGGACAAAGGATAGTGTCACATATTTTCCATCCCTGGACTAAATAAGGAGTCTCTGGGTGGCATAAACAGTTAAGCACTGGGCTATTAACCTTAAGGTTGGTGGTTCAAACCCACCCAGAGGCACCTCAGAAGAAAGGTCTGGTGATCTGCTTCTGAAAGGTCACAGCCAAGAAAACCCTATGGAGCAGCTAACTCTGTAATACATGGGGTCCCCATGACTTGGAATTGACTTAATGGCAACTGATTTGGTTTTGGTTTGGCCTAAGTAATCTCTAAGATCTCTTAGTTTTTATGAATCTATAACCAAAAAGGATACTTGGATTGCTGGAAAATAAATTTTAAAATTAACTCATGTCACTCTGTATAATTTCTGTATTTTATGTCAGAAAGCTTCTTTTCCTATGATACTAGGATACAAGAGATAAAAAAATTAAAGAACTGTATATTGTAGCATGACCAACACTAATGAACAGGTAGTCTCAATTTACAACAGAGTTCTGTTCCAACTACTCCTTCATAAGTCGCTTCTGTTAAGTCGTATACCTCTCTTTTTGTTTGTTTTGTTTAGTTTTCATTATTATTGCCTTTTATTATCAGTATCTTTATAAATCCAATCTTTCTTTGTTTTTTGGGGTTGGAAACATTTACATATAAACTTGTAGAGAATGTTGACATCAGCAAATTACACACTGCAACATTGTGTGTAGTACATATTACTAACGATAAGATGTAAAAAAAAAAAAAAAAAAAACCATGGTCATAAGTGTGGTTCATCATAACTCAGATACTTCATAAGTGAGGGACTACTTGTATAGGTTAAGAAAACTTTCCAGAAGTTCTGTCAGCATCTCTAGGAAGTAAAGTGAGTTGATTATTTACCACAGTAGTATTTCTCCCATTTTACAGAGATGGAGTTTGAGTCATAAAAAGTAGAATTATCTACCTCAGATCTAGGCATATAATTTAGATCACTTAAGTCTCCTGTATTCTCTTTCTTAGTAAAACATATCATAGCTAATTCAGTACATTTCACCAGCCTAACTTAAATATTTCATCATGTTTGTTTCTCATTGTTCTTCCTCATGGACTCCTCACCTTAGCCATGGTACTACACTTGCTGTCTCTGGTAAATATTCCCTACCTCACATGAAAGGTCTTCTTTTTTCCTTGTTGTCACTCAATGACCCTCACCCCCATCAAAACTCATTTCCACTTAGAAGCATTCCTGGGCATAATGTCAGTAACTTCCTAACTCTCTTGCATTCTGTCTCCCCCTATGCAGCCATCTTTGAGAGACTAGAAACTTGTGAGGAAGCATCGATTAAGTATGTTAAGTTTCATTTCCCTATCCACTTTCATTGCAAAACTGATGCTATAATCCCTGAGTAGCGATCTGTCACTTAGAACACTTACAGTGTGCAAATGCTTTAGGATAGCATCCTGAATGCAGGGTTACACCTCAGAAAAACTGCAGGCCTGGTGTTAGGCAGATCTGAGCTTCAATCTTGTTTCTACTATTTATCAGCTGCCATGGACACTTCAAGCACCATTGGATCAGCATCCTGAACCTGTTGAAAAGACTTCTCTTGGTCTGGACCCCACTCAAAACTAGCAGATTTTTCAGTCCTTGTTAAATAGGCCTCAGTACCACACCCAAGTGAGGGATATGTTGCCTCCAAAATCCAAAGAGTCTCATCAGGTATTGTGTCTCCTTTTTAGTTGTGTGAAGGGGCAGATGCTATAACTTATCCTTCACTATAGATGGAATATTTCAACATGCCCCACACCACTGGACCCATAAAAATTTCACTGAGTGGAAGGCACCTGAATTTTTGTTGAATTAATTCCCCCCCACCCCAGTACACAAATGTTTTACTAGTAAGTCCAGAGTCATTGACACTCCTTCCTTACTAGGTCCAATCAGCATAATTTCATCAATGTAATGGACCAATGTGATGTCTTGTGGAAGGGAAAGATGATCAAGATCTCTGCAGACTAAATTATGACAGGGCTGGAGAGTTGATATACCGCTGAGGTAGGACACAGAAGGTGTATTGCTGCTCTTGCCAGCTGAAGGCAAACAGCCTCTGGTGGTCCTTCAAAACAGGTATGGAGGAAAAGGCATTAGCCAGATCAATAGCTACATACCAAGAACCAGGAGTTGTATTACTTTGCTCAAGCAATGAAGCCACATCTGGAACTCCAGCTGCAATTGAAGTCACCACCTGGTTAAGCTTCCAATAATCCATTGTCATTCCTCAAGATCCATCTGTTTTTTTTACAGGCCAAATATGCAAGTTGAATGGGTGTGTGGTGGAAATAACCACCCCTGCATCTTTCAAGTCCTTGATGGTGGCAGTAATCTCTACAATCCCTCTAGGAATGCAGCATTGCTTTTGGTTTACTATTTTCCTAGGTAGGGACAATTCTAATGGCTTCCACTTGGCTTTTATTACCATGATAGCCCTTACTATACTTGTCGGGGATCCAATGTGGGGGGTTCTGCCAGTTACTAAGTATATCTATTGCAATTATGCATTCTGGAACTCAGGAAATCACTACAGGATGGGTTCAAGGACTCACTGGACCTACTGTGAGACAAACATGAGCTAAGACTCCATTAATAACCTAACCTCCATATGTCCCCACTCTGTCTGGTGGGCCACAGTGATATTTTGGGCCTCTTGTAATTAGTGTCAGTTCAGAATCAGTATCCAGTAATCCTCAAAGAGCCTGAAAGAACAGTCACTCTTGTTAAAGGTCGTAGATCTCTTTGGGGAAGCCTGGGAGAAAGGTTAATGGTATAAATTTTTGGCAGTGTAGTGGGGTCCTTCCTTAAGGAGACCCAGCCTCCCCTTGATTCCAGGGGTTATGGTAAACATGCTAAAGTCTGGGAATTGATTGAGTGGCTGTGACTCTCTATTCCAGAGATTCGAGTTAAACTGCTGTTCACATTACCTAGAGCTCTCCCACTTTTACAGATCAGGTAAATATTTAGTAGATTTCCTATTTATTTCACTCCTAGTGACACCATAACTAAGTAGCCACTGCCATAAGTCCATATGAGTCAGAATATTCTGATTACTGCTTTGACTCCACTGTCCATTACAGTAACCACACCCACTATGTCTTTGTCAATTGAGTGTCACCATTTGACCCCTACTATCACAGGGTCCAATCAGCCCCATTGTAGATGGGTCATGACCCATGCAATTACTCAGACAAAGGCTCTTTAGACACAGCTGTATTAATCTCATCAGATAGGTGTGTGGGGGGGGATAATGGTTTTACTGAGGAGGGTAGCTTAGCAGACAAAGATGGGGTAATCTTTTCAGATGGGAGTGAGAGGTCTGGTTCTGTTGGCAGGAGTGATTCAATGGAATTTAGGCACTCGGTGTCTCCTTTTTCCTGATTATATGCCCATATGTCCCTATCCCAAGTTTCAGGATAACATTTCTTCCCAATAATGTCCTAACTTCAATTTCAGACACTACTTGAGGTTGGGAACTGAGTTGGCATTGTGATTCAGCCACTGATATGATAAGATTTTGGGTTTGGTTTTTGGCAATATCATCTCTTTTACTACAAGAATAAGGCTTTCTTTCAAGGCATAAGTGGAAATTTTGAGATCATTTATCTGGGCACTTGAGTTTTCACTCTGAAGCTCTGTGCTCATGTCTTTCTTTCATCACTTTGTCTAGCAAAAGTAGGACAAACCAACCAACTTCATTATGACAACACTGTAGAAATGTATGTGATCACCCAGAGCCTCTCGTCTCATCAGATGGGGGGATACTGAATGCCTTATACTGGGAAGCAAAACTATTGAATAGTATATATATAGAGAGAGAGAGATAGAGAAAGATTCATCTCAAGGAAATGGTTCATGTGCTTGTAGAGGCTGGCGGGTCCCAAGTCTGCATATCAGGCATCAGGTGTCAGGCTGGAGCTTCTCCTGACTCATGTAGCTACAGGGGCTGATGAATTCAAGATCCGCAGGTCAGGCGGTAGGCTCCTGACTCATGGTTGTGAAGGCTGATGAATCCAAGATCAGCAGATAAGACAGGCTGCTGGCCCAAGCCCAAAGAACTGAAGTTCAGATGTTGACAAGATGTTTGCAGGATCCAGAGCAGAGAAAAAGCCAGTGAGCTCTGCCAGAAAGTCCACATATATTGGATGCAGTCTACACCCCCAAGGAAACTCATTTTCAACTGATTGCTACTTACAGCAGATCCCATCATGGAGGTGATCACATTATATCAGATCTCATCATGGAAGTGATTATATCATTATACAACTGCCAAACTACATCATAACTGCCAAACCACTGAGAATCATGGCCCAGCCGAGTTGACACAAAGTCTTAATGATCGCAGAGGTGAAAGGATGAAATGTTATGGATTGAATTGTGTCCCCAAAAAACGTGTATCAACTTGGTTAGGCCATGATTCCCAGCATTGTGTGGTTGTCCACCATTTTTGTCATCTGATGTGATTATCCTATATGTTGTAAATCTTAACCTCTATGATGTTAATGAGGCAGGATTAGAGGCAGTTATGTTAATGAAGCAGAACTCAATCTACAGGATTAAATTGTATCTTGAGACAATCTCTTTTGAGACATAAAAGAGAGAAGCAAACAGAGAGAAGAGGGACCTCATGCCAACAAGAAAGAAGCACATGGAGTGGAGCACATCCTTTGGATCTGGCGTCCCTGCACTGAGAAGCTTCTAGGCCAGAGGAAGACTGATGACAAGGACCTTTCCCCAGAGGTGACAGAGAGAGAAAACCTTACCCTGGAGCTGATGTGCTGTATTTGGCTTCTAGCCTCCTAGAATGTAAGAGAATAAATTTCAGTTTGTTAAAGCCATCCACTTGTGACATTTCTGTTATAGCAGCACTAGAAAACTAAGACACTGAGCAAAATATCGGAGAAGCTGGACTATATGAAGAAGAACATGGCATCCAAATTGGTGGAAGACTCATTAACAACCTGAGATATGTAAATGACACCACCTTGCTTGCTGAAAGCGAAGAGGACTTGAAGCACTTACTGATGAAGATCAAGACTACAGCCTTCAGTATGGATTACACCTCAACATAAAGAAAACAAAAATCCTTACAACTGGATCCATAAGCAATATCATGATAAATGGAGAAAATATTGAAGTTGTCAAGGATATCATTTTACGTGGATCCACAATCAACGCCCATGGGAGCAGTAGTCCAGAAATCAAATGACATATTGCATTGGGCAAATCTGCTACAAAAGACCTCTTTAAAGTGTTGGAAAGCAAAGATGTCACTTTGAGGACTAAGGTGTGCCTGACCCAAGCCACGATATTTTCAGCTGCCTCATATGCATGTGAAAGTTGGATGTCGAATAAGGAAGACTGAAGAAGGATTGATGCCTTTGAATTATGGTACTGGTGAAGAATATTGAATATACCAAGGACTGCCAGAAGAATTAATAAGTCTGTCTTGGAACAAGTAGAGCCAGGGAAAGCAGAGCCAACATGACACCCTAGACAGATGCATCATGCTGTCCCTCTGCAGCAAAGACCTGAAAAACTAAGTAAAATAGATACAAATGTCAATCCTGGAACCCTAAGCATCAAATGAAAGGAAAAAGAACTAGACCAAATGCCAAATGGAAGAAGAAACTGAACAAAAACAGAGAAAGAGGAGAGATACTGAGTGGAGGACACCTGCCAAATAATACGGCACAACTTTGCCATCTAGGAGCACAGCCAGAAACGATCCTAGGGAATGCAACTCCATGGAGCTCCCAACAGCAGACAGAGCACTTGGTAACCAGAGAAATACACTTTTCCACCCCTCATCCTTCTGCCCTTCCAGACAGGCCATGCTGTGCTGCTTGGCCTACTGTTAACACAGATCCACCCGGCCCCTACCCCCTGGCTCCTGCTACGCCATTTTTTCCCTTTCTTTCTCCCTCCCACCTAGCCCCATACTCCACCCCCACCTCTTCCAGATGGGCAGTGCTGTGCTGCTTATCTAGAGAATTACTAGCCTGCCATCACCCCAGGTACACCCCACCCCCAACTGCTGGCTCCTGATGTGCCATTTTTCCCTTTCTTTCCTTTTCTTTCTCTCTCCCACCTAGCCTCATATGCCACCCCATCCCTTCCCAATGGGCAATGCTGTGTTGCCGTTCATGCTGTCACCCTGGGTCTGCCCTGCCCCACCTGCTGGCTCCTGCCACAACACTTTGTTTGTTTATGTGTTCTTGTTTTTCCCCCTTTTCTTTCTCCCTCCCACTAGTCCCATATGCCACCTATACCACTTCCCACCAGGACACACTGAACTGTCATGAGTAGAGAGCCACTGGCCCAGGTCGTCCCCACCTACAGTCCACCTGCACTAGCTGTGCCATTTCCCCCCTTTCCTCCTTTCGTTTCTCCCTCCCACTTGCCTTGTACCCCATCTCTACCCCTTCCCACCAGGGCACACTGCATCTTCTTGGCTCAAGACCCACTGGACCACTGCCAACCCAGGTCCACCCTGCCCCCACCAACTGGCTCCTATCATGCTCTTTTTAAATTTTTTTCTCTTTTTCTTTGTTCTTCCTTTTCTACACCAACCCCCCCCCCCCCAGCCCTGTATGCCATCTCTACCCCTTCCCACTGGGCCTTGTAACACCACTGCAGATAGAGAGCTACTGGCCTGCTTCTGCCCTGGCTTCCCCATGCCCACACCCACCAGCTCCTGCTAGACCTTTTTTTTCACCCTTTCTTTTTCCCTCTCATCTACCCTGGACAATACCTTTACCCCCTACTGCTGGGCCATGCTGCACTGCTGCGTGTAGAGAGCCAGCATCTTACCATAAGCTTGGGTCCATGCCGCCCTTGCCTGCTAGCTCCCAAAATGCCATTATTTTTTTTCTTTCTCCCTCCCACCTAGCCCTACACTCACCTCTACTATTCCCACTGGGATAAGTCACAATACTGGGGCTAGAGAGCCACCAGATCACTGCCACCTATGTCCACTCCAACCCCACCTGCTGGATCCCTAGAATCAAATGACAATGAAAACACATCATACCAAAACCTTTGAAACACAGCAAAGGCAGTGCACAGAGGTCAATTTATAGCAATAAATGCATGCATTAAAAAAGAAGAAAGGGCCAAATTAAAAACATTAGCCCTAAAACTCAAACAAATAGAAAGAGAAAGGCAAGAGAAGCTCACTGTCACCAGAAGAAAGAAAATAATAAAGAACAGAGCAGAAATAAAGGAAATAGAGAACAGAAAAACAATAGAAAGAATCAACAACAACAACTTCCTTGCTGTCAAGTCAATTCTGACTCATAGCGACCACATAGGACAGAGTAGAACTGCCCCATAGAGTTTCCAAGGAGCACCTAGCGGATGTGAACTGCCAACCTTTTGGTTAGTAGCTATAGGACTTAACCACTATGACACCAGGGTTTCAGAAAGAATCAACAAGACTAAAATTTGGTCTTGTTGAAATGATCAACAAAATCAACAGACTATTGGCCAACCTGACAAAATAAAAACAGGAGAGGAAGAAAATAACCCAAATAAGAAATGAAATGGGGGACGTTACAACAGACCTAACTGAAATAAAAAAGATCATAACAGAGTACTATGAAAAACTATAGTCCAACAAATTTGATAGCCTAGAAGAAATGCATAAATTTCTAGAAACACACTACCTACCAACACTAACACAAACTGAGGTAGAAAATCTGAACAGAATGATAACAAGAGAAGAGATTGAAAACGTAATTTAAAAAAACTCCCAACAAAAAAAAAAGCCCAGGCCTGGATGGTTTCACTGGAGAATCCTACCAAACATTCAGAGAAGAACTCATACCAGTACTACTCAAACTATTTCAGAGCATAGAAAAGGAAGCGATACTCCCAAATTCATTCTATGAAGCCAGTATACTCCTGATACCAAAGCCAGGCAAAGACATTACAAAAAAGAAAATTACAGACCAATATCTCTCATGAATATAGATGGAAAAATTCTCAACAAAATTCTAGCCAATAGAATTCAGCATCCTGTCAAAAAAATAATACACCATGACCAAGTGGTGTTCATACCAGGTATCCAAGAATGGTTCAACATTAGAAAATCAATCAACATAATCCACCACATAAATAGAAAAAAGAAAAGAATCACATGATCATCTCAATCCATGCAGAAAAGATATTTGATAAAGTCCAACACCCATTCCTGGTAATTGTCAACAAAATAAGAATAGAAAGGAAATTTCTCAACATAATAAAGGGCATCTATAAAAAGCCAACAGCCAGCATCATTCTCAACAGAGAGAGGCTGAAAGCATTCAACCTGAGAATAGGAGCAACACAAAGATGCCCTTTATCACCACTTGTATTTAACATCTTGCTGTTAAATACAACAATAAGGCAATAAACAGAAATAAACGGCATCCAAATTTTTAAGGAAGAAGAAAAACTAACCCTATTTGCAGACAATGTGATACTATAAGCAGATTCCACAAGAAAACTACTGAAACTAATAAAAAGAGAAGCAGAGTAGCAGGATACAAGATAAACATACAAAAATCATTTGGGTTCCAATACACCCACAAAGACAGCTTCAAACAGGAAATCATCAAATCAATACCATTTAAAATAACCCCCAAGAAGATAGAAGTACTTAAGAATAAATCTAACCAGGGATGAAAAAGACCTACACAAAGAAAACTATAAAACACTACTGTGAGAAACCAAAAGAGACCTACATCAGTGGAAAAACATACTATGCTCATGGATGGGAAGACTTGACATTGTAAAACTGTCAATTCTACCCAAAGCAATATACAGATATAGTGCAATCCCAATCCAAATACCAACTGTATTCTTTAATGATATGGAAAAACTAATCATTAACTTTATATGGAAAGGAAAGAGACTCCAAATAGGTAAAGCATTATTGAAGAAGAAGAACAAAGTAGGAGGCCTCACACTACCTGATCTCAGAACCTACAACCACAGTAGTCAAAACAGGCTGGTTCTGGTACCAAGACAGACACATAGACCAATGGAACAGAATTGAGAATCCATTCAGATAAGGTCAGCTGATCTTTGACAAAGGCCCAAAGTGCATTAAATGGGGGAAAATACAGTCTTTTTTAACAAATGGTGCTGGAAAAATTTGATGTCCATCTGTATAAAAATGAAACAGGACCCATTCCTTACACCATAAACAAAAGCTAACTCAAAATGGATCAAAGACCTAAATATAAAACCTAAAATAATAAAGATCATGGAAGAAAAATTAGTGACAATGCTAGGGGTCCAAATACATGACATAAATTAAATACAAATCATAACTAACAAGCACAAACACCAGAAGATAAACTAGATTACTGTGAGCTCCAGAAAATTAAACACTTAGGCTCATCAAAAGACTTCACCAAAAGAGTAAAAAGAGAGCCTGCAGACTGGGGAAAAAATTTTGGCTATGACATATTTGACAAGAGTCTAATCTCTAAAATATATAGAATACTTCAACACCTCAACAACAAAAAGTCAAATAATCCAATTAAAAAATGGGCAAAAGATATGACAAGACACTTCACCAAAGAAGGCATTCAGGCAGCTAATAGACACATGAGGAAATGCTTGCCATCATTAGCCATTAAAAAAATGAAAATCAAAACTACAATGAGATACCATCTCACCCTGACATTACTGGAACTAATAAAAAAAAGAAAATAACAAATGTTGGAGAGGTTGTGGGGAGATTGGAAGTCTTATGGACTGCTGGTGGAAATGTAAAATGGTACAACCACTATGAAAAATGGTATCCCTGTTGCTACTGAGTTGATTCTGATGCATAGCAACCCTAGGGGACAGAGTAGAACTGCCCCCATAGGTTTCCAAGGAGTGGCTGGTGGATTTGAGCTGCCGACCTTTTGGTTAACAGCCGTATCACTTAACCACTGCCCTACCAGGGCTCCAAAAAACAGTATGGCACATCCTTAAAAAGCTAGAAACAGAAATACCATACAAGCTAGCAATCTCACTCTTAGGAATATATCCTAGAGAAAAAAGAGCTGTTACATGAATAGACATATGCATACCCATGTTCATTGCAGCATTATTCACAACAGCAAAAAATGGAAACAACCTAAGTGCCCATCAACAGAGAGTGGATAAACAAATGTGGTACATACACACAATGGAATACTATGCAGTGATAAAGAACAATGATGAATCTGCAAAGCATCTCACAACATGGATGAATCTGGAGGGCATTATGCTGAGTGAAATAAGTCAGTCATAAAAGGAGAAATATTGTATGAGACCACCATTATAAAAACCCAAGAAAAGGTTTACACACAGAAAAAAAAAATCTTTGATGGCTGTGAGGAAAGGAGAGGTAGGGAGGGAAAATCACTAACTAGATAGTGGACAAGTGTTAACTTTGATGAAAGGAAAAACAACACACAATATTGGTAGAGTCAGTGCAACTTGACTAAGGCAGAGCTATGGAAGCTTCCTAGGCACATCTGGGCAGCTTGAGGGCATGAGTTACTGCGGCTGAAGGCTGGGGACCGTGGTCTCGGAACATCTAGGCCAATTGAAATAACATAGTTCATAAAGAAAATGTTCACACTCTACTTTGGTGAGTAGTGTCTGGGGTCTTTAAAAGTTTGTAAGTAGCCATCTAATACATCTATTGGTACATCATGTTTGGAGCAAAGGAGAATGAAGAAAACCAAAGATACAAGGAAAATATTAGTCCAAAGAACTAATGGACCACATGAACAAGCCTCCACCTGCCTGAGCCCAGAAGAAATAGATGGTGCTGGGCTACCATCACTGACCGTTCTGACAGGAATCACAATAGAAGGTACTGGACAGAGCAGGAGAAAAATGTAGAACAAAATTCAAATTCACAAAAAATAAGACCAGGCTTACTGGTCTGACAGAGACTGGAGGTATCCTCGAAACTGTGCCCCCAGACACTGCCAGCTTGCAACTGAAGCACTCCCAAAGTCTACTTTTCAGCCAAAGAATAAACAGGCCTATAAAACACATAACGCACATGAGGATCATGCTTCTTAGTTCAATCAAGGGTAGGAGAACTAGTGGGCAACACCTACCCAAAAGCAAAGATGAGAAGGCAAGAAAGGATAGGAAAACTAGACAAATGGATACGGAGAACCTGGGATGGAAAGGAGAAGGGGAAGAGTGTTGACACATTATAGGGACTGCAACCAATGTCACAAAAGCAACTTGTGTATAAATTTTTGAATGAGAAACAAATTTGTGCTATAAACTTCACCTAAAGCACGACTTAAAAAAATCCATTATAGGACTTTGAAACAAGATGGCAGTGTAAGAAACTCACACTCCTGTCCCCCACACCCTCATGAAAACACCGGAAACACATACACACACACACACACAAACACACAAACAAGCAGAAATTGGAAGACCCACCTTTTTCAGAACTGTGGAGACCATTTAACGGTTTGGAGCAACTAAGTGAACTCCTTGAATCAAGAAAAAGGAAAGGTCAAAATGGTAAGAAATCTTTAGTTTCTACATGCCACACTCCCCCCTGCTCCACCCCAGCTCAGCATCACCTGTCATTCCCAGAGGACCTCAGTCTCTGTCTCCTGAAGAAGCAGAGCAGACTTTACTCACAAATTATCATGTGTGTCTGTTCTAACCTGTCTGGGGGCTGCATAAGGACTGATTCAAGGTGCTTTCTCTGTTTAGCCTATCTCAGCTCATGCAGGGCAGAAAAGCAACAGGCAATGCCTGAAAACGTAACTGCCTATAGCTGCCTGAGGCTAAAGTGTGTGACTGAGGCATACAACAGACACTCAAGGAATGGAAGGGAAAGCCAGAGATTGAATTTCTTAGACAAATTAGTGCTGACACCTTGCCAGGATTGCAGCTAATGTCACAAAACAATTTGTGTATGAATTTTTGAGTGAGAAACTAATTTTCACTGTAAACTTTCACCTAAAACACAATAAAGAAAAAAGGAGTACAGCTAGAAAGCTCCCTGGGAGTGAGGATGGTGAGACTTTGTCTTGCCTATTTTGGACATGTTATCAGGATGCACCACTCCCTGGAGAAAGACATGATGCTTGGTAAGGTAGACAGTCAGAGAAAAAGAGGAAGACCCTTAACAAGATGGATTGACACAGTGACTACAACAAAGGGCTTAAACATAGCAACAATTTTGAGGATGGTACAGGACTGGGCATAAGGTCACTATGAGTCGGAACTGACTTGACATAAACTAACAACAATAACATGCATATGTATATGCATCTATGTGACTATAAAGCACATAGGGAGCACAATTAGGAAACTTCTTTGGCATAACCAAACACCTTGTGGAACATCTTGGTCAGCAGGCATAATATAGTTCATAAAGTTATGTTCCACATCCTAGTTTGGTGAGTAGTGTCTGGGGTCTTAAAAGCTTGCAAGCAGCCATGTAAGATACAACTATTGGTCTCTACTCATCTGTAGCAAAAGAAAACAAAGGAAACCAAAGATACAAAGAAGAAACTAGTGTACAGGACAAATAGTCTACATGAACACAGCCTCATCTACCCTGAGATCAGAAGAACTAGATGGTACCCCGCTACTACTATCTACCATTCTAATCAGGGCCAGGATAGATGGACCCTGATAGAATGGGTAAAAACTGTGGAACAGGACCTCAAATTCCAAAAAAAAGAAAAACAAAAAAACAGACTTACTAGACTGGTTGAGACTGGAGGACTCCCTGAGACTATTGCCCTGAGGTACCCTTCAAACCTTGAACTGAAACTAACCCCTGATGTCACCTTGTAGTTAGATAACAAATTGGCTCAAAAAATAATGAGTCATCCATAAGTACTGTGCTCCTTTAAAAACTCATCTATATGAGACTAAATGGTCAACAACTAGTTTAAAACAAAGATGAGAATGTAAGGGGCAGGGAAACTAGATTAATGGAAATGAAACAACCAGAACAAAAATGATGAGAATGTTCATGCATTGCGAAGAATATAACCAATGTCACTGAACAATTTGTGTAGAAATTGCTGAATGGGAACCTAAACTGCTGTGTAACCTTTCACTAAAGACACAATAAAATATTGTTAAAAAAAAGAAAAGAATGTCTGTCTGGGGCGTTGTGCTCTTTTAAAGAATTATCTACATGTGATCATACTGACAACAGTAACTGGAAAGTTTAGATGAGAAGATCAGGGGAACAGTGAGTTAGTGTTAATGATGGTGAAATAATTTGGAAAAGGATACTGAGAAAAGTGGCACATCTTGAGGAATGTAACCAATGTCACCGAACTGTACATGTAGAAATTGTAGAAGCGGTATATGTTTTGTTGTATGTATTTTCAGCAAAAAAATTTTAGAAACCACTTATTTTGAAGTCTTTCAGACTTCCAGGCCAAGAAAGCCTCTTTGTCATCTCCCTTTGTATATTTTTCTAGCCTGCCTTTTCACTGAAAATGTAGTATTTTGAACATCCTCAGGCTACCTACATAAAATATTAACATTTTATCTTATTGGGGCCCACTGCCTCATAGTCTATCTCCATGTGAGCATTAAAACTTAAGCCCCTAAATTACCATGAAACTTCAATTTTCCTGAGACAAATCCAGATTAGCAGTAAAAGTATCAATCGTGATGCTTTAGGACCAAATCCAGTGTACTCCAGCATTTAGAGATCAGGCAGAGGAAGGAAAGGGATAAAATGAGCTCAAGAAGGAGTGGCAAGTTGGAAGGAAGGGAAACCATGAGAATGTGGTATCACAGAAACAAACCGAAAAGAGTCTGTCAAGAAAGAGGGAGTGGCTAACTGTGCCAGATGTTATTAAGAGGTCAAATAAAAAGAGGACAGACAAACAGTGACTGGATGTGGCAAGACTGAGAGGTGAGGAATTGGAAGCAGCAATTATAGACAGTTCTTTTAGACTGAGAGGGGCAGGAAGAGAAATAAGGTGGACAAGACAAAGGATTGAGATCAAGCGAAGGTGTTAAAAACACAGGAGGTACTATATACTACAGTGTATTTATATGCTAATGGGAATAATCCAGAGACAGAATGTTATAATGCAGAAGAGAGAGAGAGAGGGGTGAATTAACTGCAGGCATGAGGTCTTGAGAAGGTGGGAGGGATGGATCCTCTAACAGGAGCAAGAACATGCTACCCATCGTAACAGGCATAATGAAGAGTAGGGGTGAACACAGGGGAGCCGACAGAGATGGAGGTGGGAAATCAAAGGAGTTTTACTTGTTGGCTGGGAGTGAAGATGAGGATGGAGGCTTTGGAAATGTGAGGAAAGATCACATCTGAGATGGCCATATTGTAAAATGAGAAATGTTAGTGGTCTTTAGTGATGCTACAGCATAAAATTAAGGTTCTCTTTGCCTTCACTAGATTCCTTCGTCTTGGAGAATAGTTGCTGAGTTTGAGTACATTGGTTTTTCTGAGGAGTACAAGCTGAGGGCACTCAAGGGCCTGATATGCCTCAGAATGTCAACCACACTGCTCACTGGTGCACCCTGGATGGGGAGGGACATGAGAGAACTAAGGTGACTGTGCCCCATATTTGGTGGAAAGACCATTGGCCATTCACTTCTATGCCCTTTTGGCCTCTGAGGGAAGAAATATAGTGGTATCACGCCCTTAACCATGTCTAACACCCAAATTTGACCAAGTGGGTAAGTATGAAATGTAATGGTGAAAGATTTATTTTTCCACGAATTAAAAATATAGGGGCTCATTAAAAAGTATTTATTATATTAAATAGGGTTGTTTTTCAAATGGGCCTGTATATATAATAGAGCCCTGGTTGCACAGTGGTTAATAGCTCCACTGCGAACCAAAAAAAGGTTGGCAGTTGGAATCTATCAGCTGCTCCTTGGAAACCCTATGGGGCAGTTCTACTCTGTCCTATAGGGTCACTGTGAGTCGGAATCAACTCGACAGCAAAGGGTACATGTAATAAAAACTATACAGGTAACAGCTTTATTGAGATACAGTTTACATATCAAACAATTTATCCATTTAAAGTGTAAAATTCAATGGTTTTTAGTATATTCACAGTTATACAACCACCACTGCAATCAATTTTAGAACACTTTCATTATCCCCCAAAGAAACTTCATACCCGTTAACAGCCACTTCTCATTTCCCCTCAATCCTTCCAAGCCCTAGGCAACCACCATCTACTTTCTGTCTATAGATTTGCCTATTCTGGACATTTCATATAAATGGAGTCATATAACATATGGTCTTTTATGACTGGCTTCTTTTACTTGGTATAATGTTTTCAAGGTTCATCAATACTTCATTCTTTTTTTATTGTCAAATAATATTCCATTGTATGGATATACCACATTTTATTTGTCCATTCATCAGTTGATGGACTTTTGGGTTGTTTACACTTTTAAGTTTTAAAGTTTTAAAAATAATTCAAAATACAGCTTCTCAAATTACTGCTACTGTGGGAAGAAGCACACTAGACTCACCTTGGCTAAAACCTGAGTTTGTGGCAAGTGCTGACAGGAACCTACCACACCTGCTCCTCCCCTATGATCTCATACCACAGCAATGCCAATTATTAGTAATACTATTCAATTAAGTCTAAACACTGAGTTTAGTGTGAACCTAACTTTCATTGACATACTTCTCAATTTAACATCAAAATCTACCCTGAGAAAATAACAATCAAACCTGATGAGCCACAACCTAGCTTCAGTTGAATCCACTTTTTCTTAAAAGCCATGCCTCAGTGTTGCCCCATTGTGCAACATTTTTCTAATATGATAAACTGACCTTCATTGTATAATGAGATAATGACATTAAAAATATTGATTTTGGTTACAGATTATAGTGCTATGTTGGAGCCATCTTAATACCAGGTACAGGAGGTAAAACTTGTTTATTTAACCTGTTTACAGCACCTCTCCCCAGAGACATGAGCAATGGGTGGAGCCCAGTCCTCTGAAGTTTGTCATCCTCCCAGAAGTCAGAGGAATGCCCAGCTTCAGGTCCCCTGTGAACCACTTAGGGCATGCTCCTGCTTCTCTCATTAACCTCTGCTCACACCTCCTCCTGTTGGGACCCAGGCAGAGAAGAACAATGGAAAGCAAGCACTGCTCTGAAGATCAGAATGCCTAAGCCTTCTTTCCAAAACCTTGGGCAATGTGCAGATAAGTCTACTGCCAGGGTCAAGCCTCAATGCACTGGAAAAAGAAAAACAGAAGCAATTGTGTTCTCGGGAGGGCAGTGCTCTGTGTACAGAGCCTTCGATGTTTTTCAAGTAGGAAAGTCTCCACAGCTAATATCTGGATGGACCCATGGTGCGTGGCTGAGGGGTTGTCTCTCTCATTGAAGCCTGGGCCTCTCCCAGTAGAGACAAAGGGCCTTTGCTGTGCACTGTGGAGAGGGGAATTTAGCTGAAGTAAGGCAGGGCTGACCTCTTTATGCTTTTTTTTTTCCCCCCCCAAATAGAGTTTGCGAAGGGAGCAGTTCTAGAAGTAAAGCAGAGTACTGAGTGCCAGGGCCTGGAGAGTTTTGAAATCCATCTGCTAGAGAGGCCCTGTGTAACCAGGGCCTTCCCTGTAATCTGACTACCTCACTTCTCCACTCAGGATTGCTAAATCTTACTTACACTGCCAGGTACAACACCTATCAGTGGAAATGAGGAGTCTGCTGATCCACGAGCCTAGGTGACGTGGAGTTTTCACTAGTAGAGGATGTGAGGGGTGGGGGGTGGAGAACATAGTTAATAAGGACAAACTCCTTAAAAGTTTTTTCTAAAATATGGAGCCCAATATAATAAACTTACTAACATGTAATACAAAGCCTAAAACTAAGGCGCAATATTATATACTGCCTTGCCATCTGGAGAAAACCAGGAAGGCCTTAAATGGCCTGACTACAAGTCCTCCCCCCCACTCTACTCCCACGAATAAGATCTTCTAGCCAAACAACTCTCCTTATACCGGAACCAGGCTTATCACTGAGTAGCAAGTTTCAGTTCCCTGCCAGCCCACAGAACTATTCAAACAAGTCAATCATACCCTCTCGCAGGCACCAAGGAGCACCCTATCCTCTTGTTACTACAAAGCCTGCCTCCCACAGCCCCTGGTTGTTCACTCTGTTCCTGAGTGCAGCTCCCGTGTGATCCTGTGTGGCATACAGTGTCCTTCCCCGAGCTATGAGTACCTGTGACTAATAAACTGCTACCTATCTCATTTGTTCAGTGCCAGGTGTCCTGTGTTCAGCCATCCTCATAAACCTGTGGCGGGAATTCCTCCCTCAGCAACGGGGTGAAGAGGAGGCAATCAAAACATAAGGTATCCAGTACTGTGCTAAGCACTGGAGTTAACAAAGTTCTGCTCTGTTCTCCAAGAACTCACAGCATACTAGTGACTCAGAACATGTAAAAAAGTGACGTTAGTACAAAGAGAAATATATACAAAGTATAGAAATAAAACAGAAGAAGGATTATCTTGGGGCAGAGAAAAGAGGGAAGAGGAAATAGCACACACAAAGATGTGGACACGTGTGTTTAATGATTTATTTGTGATTCTACATGTAAATTGGTGATCAGCAAACTCAGATTTTTTAAACACTTCTCCTGTCAGCACTTATACTAAATTTGTTTGTCTATCTTTCCCACTAGATTATAAAAATCATGATCAACCCTGAGAAGATTTGAATAAATGGAGGGATGTATTCCATGTTTCCCGGTGGGAAACATAATTTTGTAAAGAGGTAAACATTCCAAATTAACATACAAATTTTTAATGTGATACCAATCAAAATCCCAATAGAATGGTTTTATAATGTGATTCTAGATTTGAATTCCATCTGTCAGAATAAATGCATAAGAATATTCAAGTCAAGGTTTTAAATGAAGAACAACATTTTTAATTATAAAGCTGTAATAAGATTTGTAGGAATAGCTAGATCAATAAACCAGAATAGAAAATTTAGAAGCAAATTTAGGTATCCATGATAATATAGTTACTATAATGGAATCTGAAATCAGTGGGAATCTGATTGTACAATAAATCATGTTGGAAGAACTGACTAATCCTTTGGAAAACAATATACCAAAATGGCTTCTCAAAGGCTTCTCTGTCAAAGAAAATTTTCAGCAAACAGAGCTAATCCATCCTGTGAGTTCATTCACAAGCACAGTGCTCTTTTTTGCTTAGGGGGCATTAGCATATAATAGGGAAAGTGAGAAAGAGTCAAAAAAACAAAAATGTGTCTTCTAGGTATTGGTCTACCCATCTGCCTATTTAATAAAGCCAAAGAATCTTATGTCTTGTCAAATAGGTCTTCTGTTGTCTGCGTGGGAGGAGGCAGCCTTCTCCAGTCCTTTACACTTAGGGTGTAAAGGGTAAATGTCCAAGCTCCACCAGCTGAATTGACGTTTGCAGAGGGACTGGTCCTTCAGCTCACAGGGTCAGGGTTACCCTACTTAGAGGTTCCCGGCGGAATACAAAATCATCTGGGGGCAGATGCACTTAAACAATAAATTTGAATTCATTGGTGGGTGTTTTGGAAATGGAAAAAGCCTTCACTCCCCAGGTTTCAGAATTAAGGATGGGTAACAGAATTTTACTCAGCACATTCAACAATACAAGTTTAAACAGATTCTGTTATGACTAGTTAGATGCCTAGGAAGGAAAAAAAAAAAAAAAAAAAACAGGAAGAGCTTTGAAAAGCAGCCTGGAGGAGAGAAAGCACCTGAAGGGCAGAGCAGACAGTGCGGGGAGGTCACCCTGCCTCTAACTCAGGAGAAACATGCCCACTCCTGTAATCACCGTCTGCCACTGAGGGTGCATGATCCCCAGTTCAAATCCTGCCTCCTCCTGGGCTGGTGTGAAGACACGGCAGTTTTGAATCTGTATGTTGCTATTGTTGTTAGCTGCCTTCCAGTCAGCCACCGATGCATGGTGACCCTTTGTACAACAGAAAAAAACACTGCCTGGTCCTGCACCATCCCCATGATCATTTGCGGATCAGACCATTGTGATTCATAGGGTTTTCACTGACTGATTTTCAGAAGTAGATCACCAGACCTTTCTTCCTAGTCTTAGTCTGCAAGCTCCACTGAAACCTGTTCAGCACCAGAGCAACACGCAATCTTCCACTGACAGATGAGTGGTGGCTGCACATAAGGTTCATTGGCTGGGACTCAAACCCTGGTCTCCTGCACGGATGGCTCTACAACTGAACCACCACTGCCTCTTACTTACTCTTTGAGCATGTAACATACTAACATTTCCAATAAAATTATCACACTGTATTACTATTGATTTACATGTCATGTTCTTTCTCCCCCACGAATCTAAGAGACTCTCCAGAGGAGTAACCATTAATTTTGGAATCGATGGTTCCTGGCACATTACCTGAAGATAAATAATCGACTTGCCTTCTACTTATTAGCTTAATTACCCCTGAAAAGCAGAGGTCTGGGAATTACACTAAGCTGGGCAACTTGAGGATCACTGGTGGCACAGTGGTTAAGAGCTCGGCTAACCAAAAGATCGGCAGTTCAAATCCACCAGCCGTTCCTTAGAAACCATATGGAGCAGTTCTACTCTGTCCTGTTGTTTTTGTTAGGTACCATTGAATTTGTTCCTACTCATAGCAACCTTATGTACAACAGAACAAAATACTGCCCAGTCCTGTGCCAGCCTCACAATCATTGTTATGCTTGACCCCATCGTTGCAGCCACTGTGTCAATCCATGTAGTTGAGGGTCTTACTCTTTTTCACCGACCCTCTAATTTACCAAGCAAGATGTACTTCTCCAGGGACTGGTCTCTCCTGATAACATGTCCAAGTATATGAGACAAAGTCTCCCCATCCTCACTTCCAAGGAGCATTCTGGCTGTACTTCTTCTAAGACAGATTTGTTCATTCTTCTGGTAGTCCATGGTATAGTCAATATTCTTCACTAACACCATAATTAAAGGGCATCAATACTTCTTCGGTCTTCCTGATTTATTGTCCAGCTTTCACATACATATGAGGCTTGGGTCAGAAGCACCTTTGTCCTTAAAGTGACATCTTTGCTTTTTTATCACTGTCATGGATTGAATTGTGTCCCCCCAAAATATCTGCCAACTTGGCTGGGTCATGATTCCCAGTATTGTATGACTGTGTACCATTTTGTAAATCTGATGTAATTTTCTTATGTGTTGTAAACTCTATCACTGTGATGAGGTTATATGTGATTTCCTTATGTGTTGTAAACTCTGTCACTATGATGAGGTTATACTGATGAGGTCTACAAGATTGGATAGTGTCTAAAGCCAATCTCTTTTGAGATATAAAAGAGAGAAGTGAGCAGACACACATGGGAACCTCATACCACCAAGAAAGCAGTGCCAGGAGCAGAGCACATCCTTTGGACCTGAGATTCCTGTGCTGAGATACTCCCAGACCATGGGAAGACTGATGACAACAACTTTCCTCTGGAGCCAACAGAGAGAGAAGGGCTTTCCCTGGAGCTGATGCCCTGAATTTGGACTTGTAGCTTACTGGACTGTGAGAAAATAAACTTCTCTTTGTTAAAGGCATCCACTTGTGTTATTTCTGTTATAGCAGTACTAGATAACTAAGACAATCACTTTAAAGAGGTCTTTTGCAGTAGATTTGCCCAACGCAATACAATTGTTTGATTTCTTGACTGCTGCTTCCATGGGCATTGATTGTGGATCCAAGTAAAATGAAGTCTTTGACAATGTCAATATTTTCTCCATTTATCATAATGTTGCTTAAAGGTGCAGTTGTGAGGATTTTTGTTTTCTTTATGTTGGGGTGCAACTCATACTGAAGGCTGTAGTCATTGATCGTCATCTGTAGATGCTTCTAGTCCTCTTCACTTTCAGCAAGCAAGGTTGTGTCATCTGCGTATCTAAGGTTGTTGATGAGTCTTCCTCCAATTCTAATGCTGCATTCTTCTTCACATAGTCCAACTTCTTAGATTATTTGCTCAGCATACAGACTGAATCAGTATGGTGAAATGATACAATCCTGATGCACACCTTTCCTGACTTTAAACCACACAGTACCCCCTTGTTCTTTTCGAATGACTGCCTAGTGGTCTATGTACAGGTTCCACAAGAGCACAGTTAAGTGTCTTGGAACCATTCTTCAAAATGTTGTCCATAATTTGTTATGATCCACACAATCGAATGCCTTTCCATAGTCAATAAAACACAGGTAAACATCTTTTTGGTATTCTTTGCTTTCAGCCATGATCCATCTGACGTTAGCAATGATATCCCTTGACCCACATCCTCTTCTGAATCTGGCTTGAATTTCTGGCAGTTCCCTGTTGATGTATTGCTGCAACCACTTTTGAATGATTTTCAGCATGATTTTACTTGTGTATGATATTGAGGATATTGTTCAATAATTTCCGTATTAGGATGGATTGCCCTTCTTCAGAATGGGCACAAATATGGATATCTTCTAGTCAGTTGGCCTGGTAGCTGTCCTCCAAATTTCTTGGCATAGATAAGTGAGCCCTTATGGCATTTCATCCATTTGTTGCAACATCTCAGATGGTATTTGTCTTAGTCATCTAGTGCTGCTATAACAGAAATACCACAAGTGGATGGTTTTAAAGAAGAGAAGTTTATTTCCTCACAGTCGAAGTAGGCTAAAAGTCCAAATTCAGGGCATCAGCTCCAGGGGAAGGTTTTTTCTCTCTCGGCTTTCTTCTCTTCCGTGTTCCCCTGGACTAGGAGCTTGTCTGTGCAGGGACTCGGGTCCAAAGGACACCCTCTGCTCCGGGCACTGCTTTCTTGATGGTATGAGGTCTCCCTGTCTCACTGCTCACTTCTGTCTTTTATTTCTCAAGACATCGCCTCAGGATACAATCCAATCTTGTAGACTGAGTCCTGCGTTACTAACACAACTGCCGCCCATCCTCCCTTATTAACATCATAGAGGCAGGATTTACAACTTATAGGAAAACCACACAATACCAGGAATCATGGCCCAGCCAAACTGATACACACATTTTTTGGGGGGACATAATTCAATCCATGACAGTATTCTGTCAATTCCTGGAGACTTGATTTTCGCCAATGCCTTCGGTGTGCCTTAAACTTCTTTCTTCAATACCATCAGTTCTTGATCAGATGCTGCCTCCTCAAATGGATGAACATCGACCAATTCTTTTTGTTACAGTGACTCTGTGTATTCCTTCCATCTTCTTTTGATGCTTCCTGCTTTGTTCAACATTTTCCCTGTGGAATCCTTCAAAATTGCAACTCCAGGCTTGAATTTTTTCTTCAGTTCTTTCAGCTTGAGAAATGCCAAGCATGTTCTACACTTTTGGTTTTCTAACTCCAGGTTTTTGCACATTTCATTATAATACTTTACTTTGTCTTCCTTGAGTTGCCCTTTCAAATCTTCTGTTCAGCTCTTTTACTTCATCATTTCTTCCTTTTGCTTTAACTACTCTACTTTCAAAAGCAAGTTTCAGAGTTTCTTCTGACATCCATTTTGGTCTTTTCTTTCTTTTCTGTCTTTTTAACGATCTCTTGCTTTCTTCATCTATGATGTCTTTGATGTCCTTCCACAACTCATCCGGTCTTCAGACATGAGTGTTCAATGTGTCAAAGCTATTCCTGAGATGGTCTCTAAATTCAGGTGAAATATACTCAAGGTTGTATTTTGGCTCTCGTAGACTTGTTCTAATTTTCTTCAGCTTCAACTAGAATTTGCATATGAGCAATTGATGGTCCGTTCTGCAGTCAACCCCTGGCCTTCTTCTAACTGATGGCATTGAGCTTCTCCATCATCCCTTTACACAGATGTAGTCGATTTGATTCCTGTGTATTCCATCTGATGAGGTCCACGTGTATAGTTACTGTTTAAGTTGTTGAAAAAGGTATTTTCAATGAATAAGTTGGTCTGGCAAAATTCTATAGTGCACCCTCCAGCATCCTTTCTATCACCAAGGCCATATTTTCCAACTACCGATTCTTCTTCTTCGTGTTTCTGACTTTCTCATTCCCATCACTAATAACTATCGATGCATCTTGATTGCATGTTTGTTCAATTTCAAACTGCAGAAGTTGGTAAAAATCTTCAATTTCTTCATCTTTGGCCTTAGAGGTTGGTGCATAAATTTGAATAATAGTCGTATTAAATTGTCTTCCTATTCTTGTTGTTAGGTGCCATTGAGTCGGTTCTGACTCCTAGTGACCCTATGTACAACAGAAAGAAACACTGCCCAATCCTGCACCATCCTCACAATCGTTGTTATACTTGAGCCCATCTTGCAACCACTGTGTCAATTCATCGTGTTTAGAGTTTTCCTCTTTTTTGCTAACCCTCCACTTTACCAAGCATGATACCCTTCTCCAGGGACTGGTCCCTCCTGATAACCTGTCCAAAGTATGTGAGATGAAGTCTTGCCATCCTTGCTTCTAAGGAGCGTTCTGGCTGTACTTCTGTCAAGACAGATTTGTCTTCCTTGTAGGCATATGAATATTATCCTATCACTGACAGCATTGTACTTCAGGATAGATCTTGAAATGTTCTTTTTGACAATGACTGAAACGTCATTCCTCTTCAATTTGTCATCCCGGCATAGTAGACTTTGTGATTGTCTGATTCAAAATGGCCCACATCAGTCCATTTCAGCTCACTAATGCCTAGGATATCGATCTTTATGCGTTCCATTTTTGACAACTTCCAATTTTCCTAGATTCATACTTCATACATTACATGTTCTGATTATTAATGGATGGTTTTCAGCTGTCTCATCTCATTTTGAGTTGTGCCACATCAGCAAATGTAGGTCCCAAAAGCTGGACCCTGTCCACATCATTAAGTCCAACTCTACTTTGAGGAGGCAGCTCTTCCCAGTCATATTTTGAGTGCCTTCCAACCTGAGGGGCTCATTTTCCAGCACTATATCAGACAGCTTTCTGTTGTTATTCATAAGGTTTTCACTGGCCAATTTTTTTGGAAGTAGACTGCCAGGTTCTTCTTCCTACTCTGTCTTAGTTTGGAAGCTCCACTGAAACCTGTCCACCAACTGTGACCCTGCTGGTATTTCAGATACCGATGGCAAAGCTTCCAGTATCAAGCAACACACAAGCCACCACAGTAAGTCAAACTGACAAATGCATGGTGACAGACTCTGTACTATAGGGTCACTAGGAGTTGGAATCAACTCGAAGACAATGTGTTTGGTTTTTCAGTCTGGGCAACTTGATGTTTTCCTACTAACAAGCAGGATGATCACAATGCACAAGGAAAGGAGCTGGAATGACTAACAGATGGCAGTGCTCCCTGTAAAGTCCCTGGCCTTTCCCCACCTTCCTCTCCAGGTTCTCTACTAACCAAAGCATATTCACAGCCTGCTCTGCCCCTTCCCAATTCCCCCCTGCCAGGCCCCCGCACTTCACAAACTCCCCATTTGTGTAGGTGTCTGAGGCCTTCCCCATTGCCAACCTGATCCTTCAACGTGCCAATTCTTAAGAGGAGGGAACTTGGGTCCAGGCTGGATTAACATATGTGAGGACCCTAAACACTGATAATCTGTGGCACCCCCTCCTCTATTTGCTCACACATTTGATCAGGATATGTGAGTTACATGTGTGTGTGTGTGTGTGTGTGTGTGTGTGTGTGCATGTCTTAGCTATTATGATGTAACTTCTTTTTAAATGTGACTATAATATTAGTGATTGAATGCAAAATTGGCATATGCCATTTTAGCAGAATGAGATGAACTGGATTATAAAATTTTTAGTGGATGTGAGGTACTAACATTTTTACTACATAACACATTTTCTACAAAAAGAATATTCCTCATATTCTACAGTAAAGAAAATGAGTCAGTGAACTTAGTAGTTTCAACAATTAATGTAAAATTATTCATCTCCCACAACGAAAAATTTACTTTCACCAGTTTTGCATTAAACAGCTCATATTTTGATGCTTGTTTCATAATAAATGCTATAATTATAAATAAGCAAATGAAAAGATGTCATAAAAGAAAATTTAATGATCAGAAAACATATATTACAACAAATTACTGTATTTTATTTTTAGATTGATCTTTCATCTCTAACATGTTATAATTAAAAACATTTCTATTGTTTGATCTTACAAATTCTTCAGTGATTTCATTACAATTAAGTTGCAGAACAATATCTACTTCCATACATAATAAGGATAATGAATTGAGTCTTTCTTGAATCATTGTTGTATGGTGAGGGTTTTTGAGTCTCGTTAGGAATGAAAACGAGCAACCTATTGTGTAGTTTGTGATCATTAACATTTCGCTAACAATATGTGTAAAGAAATTTAACATTAGGAAGTATACATTGTATTTTATCTTCTATTATGGAATCATACATGCCTACATAAGTAAAATTTGTCTTTCCTGAATCTGTAAACCTAGTTCTCATGTAAAAATGAAATTGTCACACTTCTCTGCAAAGGTTTGTATTTAAGTCATTGGGATAAGCCTGCATTAATTTCTTGGATGCCTTCATGCATTCTTCGTCAGGTATATCCACATCGTTTAAGAAGGAAAATATATTTGAAAGAACTTCATACACTTCCCCTGTTCTTTTCATGCAAGATTCAAGTGTGTCAATGATGGTGTAGTTCGTGGTTACACGAAATGATCTCTAGCACTCAATACTTCTGGAGCACTTCTGGCATTTACTTGTTTCTTTCTAATGCTTCTTGATTGTGAACTGCTTGATGATTAGTATTTGGCAGTATTTGTTTTGTTGTGTGTTCAAAATTTTCAAAATCTTCTCTTAAATTATGTAAGTACCCTGTTAATGACTGACAGGGGTCAGTACATGTCTTCAAATTTACTTCTGAATCTTGGAGAGTTTGATTCATCCAATGAAAATGCTGCAAGATGTTATTCCACATAACTAACATGAATATATTCTCTAGTGCTTGCATTTTGTTGCAGATGGTTTCAGCTTCTCTTTCCATATCTCCTTTTTGTGTCTGGTCTTCATCAGTATTTTCTAAGGCATCTAAAATCTGAGTGTATGATTCCAGGATTGCACTTGTTGCTGCAACATGCACTTCCCAACATGTATTAGAAAGACATTTTTTAACACTCGATCATTGCCTAAATATGTTTTAAGAACTGCCCATCCGTGAGTACAGACAGCAAAAAATGTGTAAAGTAACTGAAGAGTAGGAAAAAAAATCAGCTGCCTCTGGACAACAATCTACTGTGCTATGTCCTACAAAATTAAGTGAATGCGCAGGACATGTTATGAAGATGGCATATTCATTACGTTCTAAAATTTGCTGTTGTATACATTTATAGCACACTGACATATTGGCAGCATTATCATAGGACTGGCATCTGGACTTAGAAAAATCAATTTTCAAAACTTCACATAAATAGTGAAGTATTTGATTTGCAATTTCTTCACCAGTATGACTTTTTAAGCTAGTAAATGTGGTAAATCGCTAGACAGGTCTTCCATCTGTTAGAGACATGTATCTTGAAACAATACTTAGCAGATCTGTATGAGAAAGATCAGGAGTGGAATCTACAGATAAACTGAAATATCAAGCTATATTTATTTCACTGAAAATAGTTGATTGAACTTTATCACTTATTAAGTTTATCAATTCTTCACACTTTTTTTAGACATGTACGATGGGTTGCATGTCTAAATTTTAGAATTTTCCCATATTTTGAGATGTGACCTGCTAAAAATGGATCAACTGAGCAACAAATTCAAGTAAACCCCCAAAATTTCCATTTTGTGGGGAGCCAAACACTTCATTTCTTCCTCAAAAAGATAGTCCACTTCCAGTGATTATTATAACAGCAACAATGCATTGCAAAATGTCTTTCCAATACTGACTTTCTTCATTAATTTGTTTCCAGTTCATGAGTTAAGCCAAAAGCATGTCTTTGGTTTAAATATGGCAACATACAATCTCTGTGAATTGAACTGTTTCATGTTTATCAATCATATTCGAGTTGTGCCAGTCACTAAATCCATCTGCAGCAAATTGAGAATTAAATAATTTAAGACTGAATAGTTCGCAAACAAAACAATACACAGAGCCAATTGATGGAGAATACAGTAGCCACTCCCTCTTATAATTTTCACCATTACCTTTGCACCCTAGAAATATATTCTGGCTACAGAACCTTGTTTGTTTACTATCCAGGAATTTTTGACATGAATTTTCAAATCGTCCACTGTGATGTTGACAATCACTTGACCCTCTTTTGATCCAATAATTTACATTATTAGAAGAAAAATTATTCCGCAAAGCAGGATCTGTATGTCTCTTACTTATGGTGTCTGCATATGTAAAATTTTAGATTCTAAAATAGTTTCACTTTCTACACCATTATTAATTATGTTACTACAGCAAGGAATGGATGCAGAATTTGGAACAAATCCTGTTATATTCGTATTGCTATGAGTAATTTCAGCCGTACTAGTACAATGATTTGCACCTATTAAACTCAAGCGTTCAAAAGAAGTCTCTTCTGATTCATTACATTTTAAAAAAGAAGTTAATTTTGGAATTGTCTTTAGGAATTCACAAATCTTTTTTTTTTTTTTTAAATCTTCTACGAGCTTTTCTTTTTGCACTCCACTTAGTTGTTGCCATTTCATTTTACCTGAGTATAAAATTATGTCACTTTTAAAATTTGGTTCTATCATAGCAAATAGAGTAATTGAAAATAAATAAAATTTACAAAACACGTAAAATTTATAAAATAAAATTTACATTAGACTTTGGACATTAACACAGAAATTTACATTTGAAAATTAGTAAGTAAAAAAATTGATTTGGAGCACATAATTCTGTTCTTTATGTCTGAGACAGTCAAAAGAAATAGTACTTACAAGGCAGTCAGAAATAATTTCATTTGTTTGTCTTATGATGTTTGTTGGCAGGCCCTTCATAGATCTCCATGAGTGTTTTTTATGTTGAAATAATATTTAAATCTTGCACACTTACTTTCCATCTGTCTTAGTTATCTAGTGCTGCTATAACAGAAATACCACAAGTGGATGGCTTTAACAAACAGACATTTATTCTCTCACAGTCTAGGAGGCTAGAAGTCTGAATTCAGGGCGCCAGCTCCAGGGGAAAGCTTTCTTTCTCTGTCAGCTGTGGAGGAACGTCCTTGTCATCAATCTTTCCCTTGTCTAGGAGCTTCTCAGCCCACGGACCCCAGATCCAAAGGGCACACTCTACTCCTGGCAGTACTTTCTTGGTGGTATGAGGTCCTCCTGTCTCTCTGCTCCTGTCTCTCTTTTATATTGCAAAAGAGATTGATTTAGAACAAAATCTAATCTTGTAAATTGAGTCCTGCCTCATTGACATAACTGCCTTTAATCTTGACTCATTAACTTCTTAGAGGTAGGATTTACAACACATAGGTAAATCACATCAGATCACAAAATGGTGGACAATCACACAATACTGGGAATCATGGCTTAGCCAAGTTGACAGATATTTTTGGGGGACACAATTCAATCCATAACATTCCACCCTTCGGCCCACAAAAATTCATGTACTTACCACATGTAAATCACATTCACCCCATCATACCATCCTTTGATGCTGCATCTTCACAGTTCATTGGACTACTGCTGATACCTAATGGGAGCTAGAGCTATCACAAAGAACATGATACAAATACAAGGGTGCTTTTTGGTTTGAACTCATTTTAGTTCCCTTTGTGCAGGAAGGACTAGATACTTCATAAGTCACATGATTATAGTATCACTGGTGCATTCTCATGTGGTCGACAAGAGAGAACTGAATGTGAGGTAATACCTGATTGGTCCAAAATGAAAAAGAAAATACAATTGTTATCATATACAAAATTTATAAAATGTACATTTTGTCTTTGTGGAATTGTTCAACTCCCATATTCAGAGATACGTACATATTGATGTAATAATACCACCACTCCTTGATAAGCAAGTTTGTTTTGTGAGTCAACAATATCAATCAGTTTCTTAAAACAAAGTCAGTCTGAAGGGAAATGAGAAATAAAATACATCTATGTAATTTTATTATCTAAATATTCATTTAATTTATTTCCTTGTGGGATTGTTTAATTTCCTTACATCGAGATGTGTAAATGTTCTGATAAAATATAAATGTAATGTTTTGATAAACACCCTCCGTTGCTTTCTTGGAAGATGAATCTAGAAAGACACTTATTGTTGAAAAACAGAAACATATTTTGCATGATAAATAAATATTGAATTTTGTGTCCTCTTAATGTGCCTAATACCTTGTTTATTAGCATATGTAGAGTAATATGAAGCACTGTGTCCCATGCAACAGACAATAAAATGAACAATAAAAATGAAACTCACTTGATACATAAATTAAAACTTTTTGTGTTAGATAAATATTAATATTTCCAGTATTTTTGGCATTTGCTATGTTAGTATTACGTTAAATTATTATCCATGTTAGTATTATATTAAATGTATGCTAAATCACATCTGCATGTGTGCCAAACATATTTTAAAGTTAAAGTTATAAATATTATTGTTTACCAAACTTAGGACATAACTCTATACATAAATGCTGTACAGTTAGAAAGTAACTTGATTGAATTCATTGAATAGTCGACTTATTCGAGTTCCCTCACTTTTGTGTCTCATCTGGGACTGAAATTTCCATTGGTTGTTTACAAGGATGTGTGCTAGAGCATACTCTTGTGTTTGTGTCATGGCAAAGAGCATTGCTGATCCTGCTGGTTGGAGTTACTGGATCAACAGATGTAGATGTACAAGACAGTTCTCTCAAAATGGATCAGAGGTCTGTTATCTATTAATACAATTCATCCTTGCCCAGTAACCACTCATGTTGGATCCAATTGCATATTGGGTGAATGTAGCAAGACTTAGACTCAACAGCCCACCACCACCTCTTGTTTATCAGAAAGAAATAATATACTCCCAAGACACCTGCTGAGATAAGGAGTTTCAGTTACATGGGAGGGGACTCATAGGAGAAAGATGTCAATGAAGGTGTTGAAGTGGTAGGGCCTCATAGCTTAAACAATCTTTTGTGTTGGCATCCTTGTGACCCTGCATGAACTTGATTTCCAGCCAGCACATTCTCATGCACTGGAACTGGTATCAATTTCATTTAATGCCCTGTCAGTTCCCTTCCATTGCAGTGCTCGCTTTGCCTTGTGTCCTGCCTGCTTGGTATCTATGGGTCTTTGCTTTGGACAACTGGTGCCCTTTTTTGTTGGTGCCCTAAGCACATGTTTACCTTGCTTATTGGGTAGTCTGTCCCTGCTGGGGTCTAGGGCTTTCCCAGTAAAATCATGGCCATGAGGCTGAGGCTCAGTTGTTCTCAAGACTTGCTGCACACTAGAATCACCTGGAGATCTTTAAATAACACTGATGCCTGGCCCCATAATTGGTCTGGAGCACAACCTGGATCACAGGGGTTTTCAAAGTTCCTCAGATGATTTTTAAATGTATAGCAAAGCTTGGGAGCCACTGGGCTAATTCATAAAGCAAAGAGTTTCCCATGCCATCTGAGTGTATGGGCCCATCCAGGGCTCAGAGCATGGAGGAATCATAAAATTCCAGGACTCTCATTAAAGGAATCCTTTAATACCCAGGGCAGAGGGGCATGCAGTCACCACTCGAATCCTTTTAAAGTAGAGAAAGTACTATTTGGTGAGGTGAGGAAGATTTTTCCACTATGGAATATCACTGTTTAAAAACAAAGCAAAATAAAAAACAAGCAAAGAAATAAACAAAAAAAAAAAAAAACAGAAAGAAAAAAAGTGAGTTTTTAAAAAAAATTTTAATTAAGATGAAATTTGCCCCAATGACTTCCTCTCTTTAATCCTGCTCTGCTAACTGGAGTGACATGAAATAATGCTTCATCTATTCCAGGACTTCGAACCAGTTTGGTCCACTTCGAACTCCTGCTGAGAATTTGCATTTCTAACAAGTTCCCTTCTGACAATTTGCATTTCTAACAAGTTTCCAGATAATGCTAATGCTGCTGGTTAGGGACCAATTCTGAGAACCACTAGCAGAGCAATGGTTCTCAAAATTTATTATACATAAGAATTATCTGGGAATCTTGTTAAAATGTAGATTCTCATTCAGTACATCTGGGGTGGAAGTGCAAATTCTCAGCAGGGGTTTGAAACCCTGATTGCAGCTTACTTTTCTTCTACCAATGCACCTATTTTATGTAATGCACTTTGCAAGAGATTCAAAGTCACTGACTCCAGGGAGCTTCCAGGCTAAGAGTAGAGGCAAACAGTGAACAAAGTAACTGGAAATAGTATTATCTGGGATGTGGCAACAAGGCATCAGAGGAGCTGGAGCATAGGGGAGTGAGAAATTATTCAGGCCTAGGGCAATCTGGGAAGGCTGGAAGAGGGGACATTTGAGTTGGGTATTGAAGAGATGAATGCAGATGCAGAGGTAGTTTTTCAGGTACCCAGGTGGAAAGCAAGGTGTGGAAGTACAGCACATGGTAGTCAAAGCTGGGTGGATTTTAGGCACAAGGTCTTCATAGTGGCGTGGAGAGACATAAATGCAGAGAAGATATAAAACCAAGGTTTGGGCCATGTTGAAGAGCATCTTGTGGTCTAGGCTAAGGAGTTGGCTTCACTTGACAGAGACAGGTTGTTAAAAAGGCTCGGCAGGCCTGTGAGCTTATGCGGGGGCAGGATTGGACCTCCACTGGGGAGACAGCAGAAAGGGAAACGGGAGGTAATTGCTCCAATAGTCCAGGTGAGGAGCCTAATGAGGCCCACACTAGGGCAGTGGCTGTGGCAAGCAGAGTTTACCTTTAATTCAATCCAGCAAAAACAGTACCCACTAGTGCAAAGCAGGAGGCATTATGAGGGATGGCTGTCCAATGTTTGCGGTCATAAATCATGTCCCCTGTGCTTGAAAATGTTCTTTAAGGGGTGTGATTTCATCGATCTGTTATTCATTCATTTATTATGTCACATGCCAGGGACTAGGAACATAGGGCTGAAAGATTCAGTCCTTTCCTTTTTGGATTCCCAATCTAGTGGGAAGGAGGGATTGGTAACAACATAGTTGTGCATGTGTACATGCTGAAGCTAGTGTAGGGTATGCCCTGGGTGGCGAGGCAGGCCCCCTTCTGCCTGGCCATGAGGGTCTCCCCTTCTCTTCTTAGTCAGAGGGAGGTGGGGGCTCAGTTGCTGGGCACCATGGAGGAGGGACACCAGTGGCTGCCTCTGTTCAAAACTGGTTGCTCCCCACAGAGTCCCAGACAGATCAATCCATGCTTGGATAATGAAAGAATGGGAGAAGTTTTTTCTTGGTGATTAAATTAGATGCAAAAGACATGATTAATTACTGGGGAAGATTAATTTTCTCTCTCACTTAGGATATTGCCTTCTGGGAAGCACATAATTTTCTCGGCACTGGACCAGTTGTGAGAAACCAAGAGTGGGAGGATGATTGCGCTGAATTTACAGAATCTCCTGGCTACACATCTGAGAGGCTGTCTGGAAAGGTTGTTGTTCTGGCCAGGCATCGTTCAGTCTCAGTTCCCATAATGAACTCAGTTATGAACTATCATAATATAAATTATTTAACTTCTACAGCTTCTCCCTTCCAAAGAGAGCGAAGTGATTCATGTATGACTTTGTTCATCCTCAGTTGCTGAAAACATGCATTATGTGCTCATGATGTACAAGACAAATGTTGGGCTTTATCAGTGTGGTTCAATTGCAAAGAACAGAATATATTGCCGCAAGTTTTAACAAGAAAGGATTCTTATATGATATTCAATAGCTTACAGTACTATATAAGGGTTGAAGAAATAGACTTGAGATTCAGAAATGACTCCAAAAGCCATTTCTCAGAGCCAGGTAACCCAGGAAGCTGCTGCCTCTTCTAGAACCTGGAAGATCCCGGCCCTGGAACTGTTTCACCTGTGCCACTCAATCTGGGACAGAAGCTATAACTTCTCTCCTAGCTCAGGAATCCAGTCACACCTGTGGTGGTCTGCAGCAGCAAACAAGTTCTTTGCAGTCCACCTCCTGACAGCCTCCCAGCTGTTGACCTGTCCTGGGACCTCACTGAACAAACACCTCCATGGCTGTGCTTGCCAACAGAAATAGCCAAAGTAGCAGAGCATGGCCACCACTCTCTCACACCTTTCAGGTTACATTCTAGTGCTATGGATTGGTTGAACCCAAGTCACATCCATCTCCCAAACTGCAAAGAGCCTGGAAATAGAGACTCCAGCTTTCAGTTTCTGCTTGCAGGAAGGACCGTGAACTGAATGCTGAGTGGCAACCATCCTACCCACACGTAGACCCTATGAGTCCAAGAGGTGATGGAATATTTGCCTGTCTCCCAGATTTGGAGACCAAGGAAATCTTGTCTCTACACGACTCCTTTCCCATAATTTCTGTCTAGTCAGGTCGGTTTCTCTCCACCTCCACAAGTGCCTATATTTGACATCTCTATTCTGCTCCTATTGTGCACCCACCCTGGAATGCCCTCCCACTTCTCTCTACTCATAAAAGTCTTAACCAGCCTTCAAACTACAGCTCAGATCCACTTCTTTCTTCAATGAAGACATCTTCAACTATTCTGTCCTCCTGAGGTCTCTCCTTCCCTGAGCACCATGCCCGTATAGTCTCCTCAAAACAACTTAGCAGTTGATTATGTAACATAATTTATTGCCGTCTAATTGCTTCAAGTATCATCATCTTGAATTGCCAATTAGACTGATAACTCATTAACAACTGGGACCAGGTCTATTGCTTTTCTTGTGTTCCTAACAGTTGTATCTCAGTGCTGAAAACATAACGGCTCTACTCCTGTTCTCAGGAAAGTCTGTTTGTTACATCTTCAAAGGGGTTAATAGTACACCAGTGTTCATTGCAGCACTATTCAGAATGGCCAAAAGATAGAAACAACCTAAGTGTTCATCAGTGGATGAATGGATAAACAAAATGTGGTATATTCACACAATGGAATATTACTCAATCGTAAAGAGAAATGAAGTCCTAACATATACTATAACATGGATGTACCTTGAAAACATTATGCTGAGTGAAGTAAGTCAGTCACAAAAGGACAGATATTGCATGATCCCACTTACATGAAGTAGGTAAGTGTTTAGAGACCAGAGTTTGTCAGTGGTTAACAGGGATGGGAGAAAGGGAGAAAAAAGGGGTCATTGTTTAGAGGGCACTGAGCTTCTGTTGGAAACCATGGTGGTGTAGTGGTTAAGAGCTATGGCTGCTAACCTGCTAACCAAAAGGTTGGCAGTTCAAATCCACCCAGGTGCTCCTTGGAAACCCTATGGGGCAGTTCTACTCTGTCCTATAGTGTTGCTATGAGTCGGAATCAACTCAATGGCAATGGGTTTTGTTGGAGCTTCTGTTATGGAGCCCTGGTGGCGTAGTGGTTAAAGCCATTAACTCCTAACTGGAAGGTCAGCGGTTCCAAACCACCAGCGGCTCTGGGAGAGAAAGATGTGGCAGTCTGCTTCTATAGAGATTTACAGCCTCGCAAACCCTATGAGGTCACTATGAGTCAGAATCGACTAGATGGTAATGGGAGCTTCTGTTAATGGTGGTGGGATAATTTGGAAATGGATAGTGGCAATGGTTGCACAAAATGACAAATGTAATCAATGTCACTGAATTATACATTTAAAAATTGTTGAATTTGCAAGTTTTTTGTTATATATATTTTACCACAATAAAAATAACGTACTTGTCACATATTCAAGTTATAAGTAAGGTCAAAGACGGATAAGAAGTACAGTGAAAACTGTGAGAGTCGGAACTCAACAGGACTGCCTCATTTTGCTGGGTCTTGCAAGTTTTCTGCCTTTGACAGACTTAGCACTTTTCTATTACTCCCTTTAGTGGAAAATATTTTAGTTTTCCTTCTCTGACAGGTTTCCACCTAACACAGTTTCCAGCTTTCACAAGTTTTACAGTATTTGATTCAAATAACAAGTTCAAAGTGGTGATATTTTAAATCTTTGTTCATAAACCTAACACGTGTGTGTGTGTGTGTGTGTGTGTATGCTAATAATGCCAGTCCTGCTTCTCTGTGTATGTTTTTGGACTCAAGATCAAAGGACTTAATGTGCAGCAAAAGGCACAATGTTCATTATTACCGCTGCTGAGTGGAAGCTGTGATTATTCCCAAATTACACTGCAAATGAACTCATTGCCTGGGGCCTGTCAAGCTCAGGCCTTGGGTCTCACTGTTCAGGGCTCTTTCTGCCCTGTGGAGACATGACTTCCTGCCTTGGGGAAACAGCCGACATGAAGCCTGAAGCCTAAAGACAGAGATGAGACGCCTGATGCGGTTTGGGGCTCAAGACAGGAATTCATCATAGTCAGCACAAATGCAAACTTCTTGTTTCTGTCCTCCAGAATAAACATTTGTGTAAGAGTGACACCCTTCAAGTCCTTGGAGCCACACTCTCCTGTCTTTCTACTCAGGCAGGCCCAAGCTGCAGCCGCAACAGTGGTCAGGCTTGTCGGCAGTGGTCTTCTCGGCTCACAAAAGCAAAAGAACAACTGGTTTGCACCCTCTCAATAACTTTCTAGTCTAGTTATGCAGACAGTTTAGCCAGACATAAGAACAACTGAATGGTGATTTCAGATAGGAGAGAAGAGAAGGCATTATGGGCCTTTCAATGTTTTCCATACTTTACTCTCTTCACTCTAAGAAAATACGGAAATCTGATGTTGAATGAGTTTTGTACATCTACCTCCTACTTAAACCCAAATTCACTCAAAATCCTTTAGAACTGCTCTAAATTTTCAAAAGAAAATATTTTTCCCAGAGAAGTTGATGTGATGTTGGTTAAAATATTTTCATTACCAAATTTTTATTTTATTTTTTTGATGGCATGTGTTGGAATACTTGCTTACTAATTGAGCGTGTTTAAATTTTTGGTTGGTAATGGAGCCCTGGTAGTGCAGAGGTTAAGCGCTACAGCTGCTAACTAAAAGGTCAGCAGTTCAAATCCACCAGCTGTTCTGTGGAAACCCTGTGGGGCAGTTCTACTCTGTCCTATAGGGTCACTATCAGTCGGAATTGACTGACGGCAATGGATTTGGTTTGGTTTAATATGGATTTTGAGAAATAAGATCTGGTAATACAAGCCACTAATAAGGCAAGTGGCACTCTGGTACCACTGATCTGTGGTATGGCAATATACCAATGAGAAATAAATAGAGAATTTATTGCAGGCCCCTTTCCATTAGGTTACATGGATATTTTATTCTTTTAGGTGCTATTATAAATTGAATTGTTTTCTTGATTTCCTTTTCAGATTTCTCATTGTTGGTGCATAGAAACCCAACTGATTTTTGTGAATCAAATTGCAACTTTGCTGAATTCCTTTATTAGTTCTAGACGCTTTCTTGTGGATTCTTTGAACTTCTGTATATACAGGATATATAGAATATACAGGATCATGTCAATAGAGATAGATTTACTTCCTCCTTTCCAATTTGCATACACTTTATTTATTTTTGTTGCTCTGGCTAGGACTTCCAGTACAATATTGAATAGAAGTGGTGATAGAAGACACCCTTTTCTCATTCCTGTTCTCAAAGGGAAGCCTCTCAGACTTTCTCCATTGAGTATAATGCTGTCTGTTGGTTTTTCATAGATGCCTGTAATCATGTTGAGGAGCTTCCCTTCTATTCTTATGTTTTTGAGAGTTTTTATCAGGAAAAGGTGTTGGATTTTATCAAATGTCTTTTCTGTGCCTATTGAGATGATCATGTGGTTCTTTTCTTTTGTTCTATTAATGTGGTGTATTACGCTGATAGATTTTCTAACGTTGAACCCCTCTTGCATTCCTGGAATAAATCCCACTTGGTCATGGTGTACAATTCTTTTAATATGCTGTTGGATTCTGTTCCCTAGTATTTTGTTAAGAATTTTTGCATCTATACTCATGAGGAATACAGGTCTGTAGTTTTCCTTTCTTGTGATGTCTTTGGCTTTGGTATCAAGGTAATGCTGGCTTTGTAGAATGAGTTAAGGAATAGTCCTTTCTCTTCTATATTTTGGAAGAGTTTGAGCAAGATTGGTGTCAATTCTTCTCTGAATATTTGGTAACATTCCCCAATGAAGCCATCTGGTGCAGGGTTTTTTGTTGTTATTCTTGGGAGGTTTTTGATTACTGATTCAATCTTTTCCTTGTTATGCGTGTGTTGAGATTTTCTACCTTTCTTTGTGTTAGTTTAGGTACGTTCTGTGTTTCTAGGAATTTTTCCATTTTATCTAAGTTTTCAAATTTGTTGGTGTACAACTTTTCATAGTATTGTGTTATGATCATTTTTATTTATGTTAGGTCTCTTGTAATGTCTCCAATTTAATTTCTTATTTTGGTTATTTTCTTCCCCTTGCTTTTTTTCTTTGTCAGTCTAGTTAAAGGTTTGTCAATTTTATTGCTCTTTTCAAAAAACCAGCTTTCGGTTTTGTTGATTTTCTCTATTGTTCTTTTATTCTCTATTTTGTTTATTTCCACTTTGATTCTTATTATTTCCTTTCTTCTGGGAGGTCTGAGCTTAGTTTGCTCTCATTTATTTAGTTCCTTTAGTTGTAGAGTTAGACTGTTGATTTAAGATTTCTCCTCTTGTCATGGATTGAACTATTTCCCCCCAAAATATGCGTCAACTTGCTTAGGTCATGATTCCCAGTATTGCGCAATTGGCCTCCATTTTGTGATTGAAGTAATTTTCCTATGTATTGTAAACCCTAATCTCTGCCTGTGGTTAATGAGGTGAGATGGGGTTATGTTAAAGAGGATTAGGGTGGGATGTAACACCCTTACTCAGGTCACATCCCTGACACAATGTAAAGGGATTTTTACTGGGGTGTGGCCTACATGACTGTTTGTCTTACAAGAGATAAAAGGAAAGAGAAGTGAGCAGAGAATGGAGACCTCACACCACCAAGAAAGCAGTGCCAGGAGCAAAGCGTGTCCTTTGGACCCAAGGTTCCTGCTCAGAGAAGCTCCTAGATCAAGGGAAGACTGATGACAAGGACCTTGCCCCAGATCTGACAGACAGAGAAAACCTTCCTCTGGAGCTGACACCCTGAATCTGGACTTCTAGACTACTAGACTGTGAGAGAATAAATTTCTCTTGAATAAAGCCATCCATTTGTGATATTTCTGTTATAGCAGCACTAGATAACTAAGACACCTCTTTTTTGATGTAGGTGTTTATTGCTATAAATTTCCCTCTGATGACTGCCTTCACTGTATCCCATAAGTTTTGGTGTGTTGTGTTTTCATTTTTGTTTAACTCCAAAGATTTTTTTATTTCACTCTTGATTTCTCCCTTGATCCATCAATTGTTTAATAGTGTGCTATTTAGTTTCCACATATTTATATATTTTATATTATTTCTTATATTATTAATTTCTAATATTGTTCCTTTGTGTCAAAGAAGATATTCTGTACCATTTCAATCTTTTAAAACTTGTTGAGGCTTGTTTCATGACCTGATATATGGTCTATCCTGGAGAATGTCCCATGTGCACTAGAGAAAAATATGTATTGTTCTGATGTTGGGTGAAGAGTTTTTATATGTCTATCAGATCTAATTTGTTTATGGTATTGTTCAAGTTCTCTATTTCCTTATTGATCTTCATTCTTGAAGTTCTGTCAATATTTGCTTTATGCATTTTGGTGCATTGATGTTGGGTGCATATGGATTTATGATTGTTATATTTTCTTGCTGGATTGTCCCTTTTATTAATACATAATGTTCTTCTCCATCTCTTATAATAGACATTGACTTAAAGTCTATTTTGTCTGAAATCAGTATGGTCAACCCTGCTCTCTTTTTGTTACTTTTGCATGAAATATTCTTTTCCATCTTTTCAACAAACTTTCAGTCTGTTGGTGTCCTTGGGCTAAGATGTGTCTCTTGTAGACAGCATATGGGTGAGTCATGCTTTCTTAGCCATTCTGCCATTCTCTGTCTTTTGCATGGAGAGTTGAATCCATTTACATTTAAGCTAATTATTGATAAGGAAGGACTTAAGTCATTTTGTTACTTGTTTTTTGTGTGTCTTATAATTTCTTTGTCCTATCTTTTTTTACAACTTTGTCATTATTTGTGTTAAGTTGCTTTCCTGTATTGAGTCATTTGGTTTCTTCCTTCTTACCTTCTATAAAAATTTTTGAAGGGTTTTCTTAATGGTTACCATGAAAATTACATTTGAGACCATACATTTACCATAACCAGTTTTACCTGGATACCAACAAATCACAAACATATTTCTTATATATTTGATGATATGAAGCTTATAGCACATAACTAAATTTACTCACTAACAATATCTGCAACAGATCTTTTCATTTGCCTGTGGCATTACCTTTATTGAAGATCTCTCTTTACTTTTTAGTTTTCTTCCCCATGTACTGGATCAGATAGTTGTCTAGTGTTCTTTCCTTTCCTCTTGAAGGACAGCTTTTAGCAGTTCTTGCAAGGCAAGTTTGGTGGTAACTAAGTCCCACAATGTTTGTTTATCTGGGAATGTCTTGAATAAACCCTCATTTTTGAAGGATAGTTTTGCTGGATAAAGAATTCTTGGTTGACTGTTCTTTTCAGGAGGGATCAATCCCTGGAGAAGGACATCATGCTTAGTGAGGTAGGGGTCAGTGAAAAAGAGGAAGACCCTGAACAAGATGGATTGACACAGTGGCTGCAACAATGGGCTCAAACATAGCAATGAATGTGAGGATGGTGCAGGACTGGGCAGTGTTTTGTTCTGCTGTACATAGGCTTGCTATGAATCGAAACTGACTTGACGGCACCTAACAACAGCAACGTGTGTGTGTGTGTGTGTGTGTGTGTGTGTGTGTACGTTTGGAGCCTTGGTGGCATAGTGGTTAACAGTTCGGCTGCTAACGAGAAGGTCGGAAGTTCAGATCCACCAGTGACTCCTTGGAAACTCTATGGGGCAGTTCTACTCTGTCCTCTAGGGTCACTATGAGTTGAATTTGACTCAATGGCAATGAGTTATATATACATCTATATGTACATATATACGTGTGTGTGTGTGTGTATATATATATATATATATATATACACACATGGAGTCCTGGTGACACAGTGGCTAAGAGCTATTGCTGCTAACCAAAAGGTCAGCAGTTTGAATCCACCAGCCACTCCTTGGAAACTCTGTCCTATAGGGTCACTGTCATGGATTGAATTGTGTCCCCCAAAAATATCTGTCAACTTGGCTAGGTCATGATTCCCAGCATTGCATGATTGTCCACCATTTTATCATCTGATGTTATTTCCCTATGTGTTGCAAATGCTATCACTATAATGTAATAAGATGGATTAGCAGCAGTTATACTGATGAGGTCTACTAGATTAGATAGCGTCTTAAGCCAATCTCTTTTGTGATATAAAAGAGAGAAGCTAGCAGAGAGACAGGGGACCTCAGACCACCAAGAAAGCAGTGCCGGGAGCAGACCATGTCCTTTGGACCTGAGGTTCCTGTGCTGAGATGCTCCCAGATCAAGAGAAGACTGAAGACAAGGACTTCCTCCAGAGCCAACAGAGAGAAAAAGCCTTCCCCTGGAGCCAGCTTGCTGAATTTGGACTTCTAGCCTACTGGGCTGTGAGAGAATAAATTTCTCTTTGTTAAAGCCATCCTCTTGTGGTATTTCTGTTATAGCAGCACTAGATGACTGAGACCGTTGCTATGAGTCAAAATTGACTCAATAGCAATGGGTTTTTTATAGATATCTGTGTATAAATATATACATGCATACATGTAGGCATGTATGTATGTATGTACAGGTTCTTTCCTTCTTTGGTCTTCAGGAATTTGATTACAAACTCTAGGTGAAAACCTCTTTGGATTCACTCTACTTGGAGTTCACCAAGCTTCCTGGATTTTCAGGTTCATTTCCTTACTAAGGTCTGGGAAGCACTTTGCCAAAACTTCCTCAAATATTCTGTCTGTTGCTTTGCTTCTTTACTTACCTTCAGAATTCCCATAATACATACATTGGTTCTCTTGATGATGTACCATAGTTCCATTTGTCTTTGTTCAACTTTGTTTTTTTTCTCTTGGGATTTGGTAAGTTTAGATGAACAGTCCTCTGGTTCATTTACTTTTTCTTTTGCCTGCTCAAATGTATTGTATTTTCCAGTTCAGTTATTTTGTTCCTCACTTTCAGTATTTATGTTTGTTTTTTATGTTTTCTATCTCCTTATTAAGATTCTCATGTTGTTTTGTGAGCTCCATTAATTTGTTATTTTGTGATCTTTGAGTATATTTAAATTTGTTGTTTGAAAGTCCTCTGGTTTCTCTGTTATCCTGGGTGTAATTTTTGCTTCTTTATGCTACTCTTTTAATTGGGTCATCTTTTCTTGCTTTCTTGTACCTTACAATTTTTTGTTGAACCTGAAGCATTTGAATACTTTATTGAGGTAGTTCTGGATTTCAGATTCTTCTTTTTCCCCAAAATTGGTTTCTATGTACGCATCTATTGTTGGCTGCTTCATTCCTCCTTCATTCCTCCTTCAGTAAAGCTTCTTGCTTTAACTTTTGGGTTGGTTTCCAGGGTTCTATATTCACATTTCTATCTCCTTGTTAGTGCCATTTTGTGGGGGGTTTTTTCCCTATAATTGTTGAGGGGGAATTAAGTCACATTTCTGCTCACATCACCATCTCGGGGAATGAGATATCAAGTTTCCCTCTCTTAGGTCTGTATGCTAAGGCTTCCCTGCCCACAGCGCCTTCACTGGGGCCTGGCTGTTCACAAAGTCTGTTCATAGTAAGTCTGAGCCTTACTACGCTTCACACTCTGCTCACTTCTAGGATTCACATGGTCTCAGATCTGTGGTGTACCATAGTGCCCTTTCTTAGGTCTGCATTCTCAGACTTCTCTTTCCACTGTGCCTTCATGGGGCCTGGCTGTTTACAAAGTCTTGTTCTCAATGTGTGCCACATGCCATTCCCTCCCAAGACCCACACTGCCCCAAGCTTCCAGTGCACCAAGGCACTTTTTCTTAGGTCTGCTTTCTTAGTCTTCCCTGCTCAAGGTGTCTTCATGAGGGCCTGAATGTTTGCAAGCTCCTGACTTCACTGCCCTGTGCACTGTTTGCCATTGCCCTAAGATGGCTACATGGTGAGGAGAGTAGGGTTGAGGATACTCTGTGAACTTCCACTCTCCTGCAGTAGTATGTTACCTTTCACTTAGTACAATGTTCTGTTTGGTCCTCCAGTCCTTTATGTGATGTCCAGAGTTCTGAGACTATTGATTTTTAATATTTGCTTGCTTTCTTCTATAATAGTTATGTGTGGGCTTTTGAGGCATGGAACTGCTTATGTTGCCATCTTGCTCTACCTTCCCTTAAAAATAATTTTAAAAAATCACATGCTTAGCAAGAGTTAATCCTGTATGATTACATTTATGTGACGTTCTAGAACTGACAAAACTAATCTCTAGTGATAGACCAAGGGACTGAGAGGGAGAATTGACTGCAAAGTGCTACAAGGGAATTTTAAGTAGGGAGGGCAATGTTTTATATCTGGACTGGGATGGTGGTTGCAAGGACATACACATTTGTCAAGACTAACTGAATTTATACTCATAATAGGTGTACGTAAATTATACCTCCATAAACTTGATTTTTATACAGGCTTCATCAGGCATTAGTCATCTGTGGAATGATCTACCTTTTTCAAATAAGCAAGCTTTCACCTGGACATGGCAGAAATTGGTTCTGAGGTTTAGTAACTGTCATGGATTGAATTGTGTTCCAAGTATTGTATAATTGTGTACCATTTTGCAATCTGATGTGATTTCCTTATGTGTGTAAATTCAATCACTATCATCTAATAAAGTGGGTTAGCGGCAGTTACACTGATGAGGTATACAAGATTGGATAGTGTCTTAATCCAATCTCTTTTGAGATATAAAAGGGAGAAATGAACAGAGACACATAGGAACCTCACACCACCAAGAAAGCAGTGCCAGGAGCAGAACGCATCCTTTGGACCTGAGGTTCCTGTGCAGAGTTGCTCTCAGACCAAGGGAAGACTGATGACACGAACCTTCCTCCAGAGCTGATAAGAAAGTGTTCCCCTGGAGCTGACCACCTGAATTTGGACTCGTAGCCTACTGGACTGTGAAAGAATAAACTTCTCTTCGTTAAAGCCATCCACTTGTGGTATTTCTGTTATAGCAGCACTAGATGACTAAGACAGTAACCATCATAATAAAATTGAATGGAACACATTTTTATTTGGTTTTAGTATATTTATCTTGGAAGTAGGGAAGTTATTTTGATTTTTCAACAGATTCCAGAATTAGCCTCAAAAGTACCTTTAATCAGTGCTTTAAAATTTCCATTTAGAGCTACTGTGCCTTGGGGTAACTGCTGATTTGGTGTCACAGTTCTCAAAAAAAGGACACTTTAAAAAGAAAAGAAAGGACATCACATTATAGAGTTGTGTGTTGAAATCATTGCTTCAATTTACCTTGCACTTTCTATTCTAAACCATGTTTTGAAAATACCTGCAAATGCCATGTTATAAGTCTGTCATAGCCATGTTTTATTTTAAAAAATAAAGAACTGACAACATTGATCAGTTCTCTTAATTGTGCTCCAGCAAATCATATGCAGGAAGATACTGCCATCTGTTCACCTTCTTTTTCCTGCCCTTTCATCATTAAACAAGAAGGTGGTCAATCCAGAAAGAGTGTAGTATTTTAAAAACAATCTCATCTAAATTTATTCATCAATCCTCACAAATTACACCAAAGGTAATATGACAGGCAGTTACGGAGATATAATTATGGAAAAGAAATACAGCAAAGAAAGTCTTTGGTAGCTTGAAAGACAATTGGGCTGTGATCTTGACTCAAATTCCGCTGTAGGAGTACCTGTTTTACTTCACAACAGAGATGTCTGTGTGTTGTGGACAGTGATACCCCCGTCCATTCTCTTCTAGCCACTTCCCCTTACAAGAAAGCTTATCAGGTGTGTGGATCAAGCACATTTTGATGGACAAGTTATGAGATTCAAAAGTTTAATGTCAATAACCAGAAAGATATCTTAGAACTCAAATTTCCAAGTCCAGATTGGCAAGTGTCATGGATTGAATTATGTCCCCACAAAAATGTGTGTATCAACTTGGCTAGGCCATGATTCCTGGTATTGTGTGATTTTCTTATATGTTGTAAACCCTGCCTCTATGATGTTAATGAGAGAGGTTGGGTGGCAGTTGTGTTAGTAAGGCAGGACTCAATCTATAAGATTGGATTGTGTCCTGAGGCAATTTCTTGAGGCATAAAAGACAGAAGTGAGCAGAGAGACAGGGGGACCTCATACCACCAAGAAAGCAGAGCCAGGAGCAGAGCGTGTCCTTTGGATTCAGGGTCCCCACGCGGAGAAGCTCCTAGTCCGGGGGAACATTGAAGAGAAGGCCGACAGAGAGAGGAAGCTGACACCCTGAGTTTGGACTTTTAGCCTACTTTATTATAAGGAAATAAACTCTTTGTTAAAGCCATCCACTTGTGGTATTTCTGTTATAGCAGCACTAGATGACTAAGAGAGCAAGTTAAAATATAATAATCCCATTATTTACCTTCTAGTGAAAATTTTACACATAGCTATGATATACCCAGCATTCATGTACATTGTTGGAAATTTTTGGCAACATATACAAAGATTTTTTAATGCTCTTAACTACTGACCAACTAATTTCTAAGTATTTATCCTAAGTAAAGAATCAAAGAGATTTACTTAGCTTTATTTATAAAATATCCTATGCAGAATTATTTATAATAATAAAAGTATTGAAAACATCCTAACTATACAAGATTAGGGAAAATTAAAAATAAATAATGATAGTATGATGGAATACTATTCAGTCAAAACCAAATTAATGATCTTCTTGTCTAAATCTGGCCCTCTCCCAATGTACAGTAGTAAAGTATAGTGTTTAAATTGTAGTTCTGATGTCACGCTGACTACATGCAAATCCAGGCTTTGGAATATTTTAACTGTAATCTCAGAACATTTATTTAAATTATCTAAGCCTCAGTTTTCTTGTCTGTAAATAATAAGGCTGCCATAGAATTAAGCAGAATTATTAATGAAAAATGTTGACACATAACAACGGCTCAATAAATGTTGCTGATAGTAAATTGGTTACATATCACCTGGGGAAATTTAAAAAAGATTGGTGCTTGGGTTCCACACCCAGCCATTTGTATATAATTTGTCCTCATATGGGTTCTGATTCCAGACATGATAGAGTAGATTGCATTGGGCTAACCATCTTACTAATACCAATTACAAACTCTGGTGAAAATATTAACACCAAGAGTTTGAAGGCACAGGAGACCAACCAAAAGCAGGCAGAAACTCCTTCCTTAAGAGAAGAGAATTACGCCAGATCTCCACATTTAACCAGCTTTTCGCTTGTGGACTGTATTCAGTTTGCCTGGATTCACAGCAAAATATGTGGTCAAACAGAAAGTGATGGTATTATTGGGCTAAAAAGACAGAGGTTGACATTCTGTTGAAGTTCTGAAGACAGAGGTATGATGTTACTCTCATAGCAACTGGAAATTGAAGAGGAAAATCTAAAAAAGGAGGAAATAAATTCTTCTCAAAACCTTACCTAACATGAATTGTGCATGTGCAGAATGAGACTCCAAGGAGAGCAGGAAGCAGCAACTGGAGGCCAGCAAGCTGCAACTCAGCGGGTGTCCAATGCTTAGCGTTTAGAGTTCAGGTACCACTTGGTGAAACGGATTTTGCAATTACCTGAAGCTTTCCCTGAAAACTAGAGGATCCACACCTTAGGAGTAAGCGACACATTCCAAGACTAAAGGCTATTCCCTAGAATTAAGGAAAGAATAAGAATAAAGTCCAAAAACAAGTTTTCACAGGATCAAGGTGATCTACCAGTAATTTAAATGTCTTCCAGGAAAAAACTCAACACTTTTAGAGGACCATAGTATGATTCAAAACCATCCATAATACTGTAAGTATAATTTAACATTAAAAACCCTAGACAGGCATACAAACCAAAAAATGTGACCTTCAATTAAAATTTTAAAAAAATTAGTCAATAGAAGCAGACTCATACATAACCTAGATGTTGGATTTAGTATATGAGGAATTTAAAACAGCAATTACAAATATGTTGAGGGATTTACAAGAAAAAAAAATGGAGAGAAGGGGTAAAGAAATAATCTCAGCAGAGAAATAGAAACTTTCAAAGGAAATAGATGTAAATTCTAGAACTGAAAAATACAGTGCTGAAATTAAAAATTCATTGAATAGGCTTTACCAAAGACTCAATAAATCAACTGTCAGTTTGTCATATGTAATGACTTGTGTGCTACTATGATGCCACCAGTATTTCAAATACCAGCAGGGTGTATACATACACAATATGTTGTATATATACCACAATATACACAATATGGTGCTGGAAGATGAGCCCTCTCTGTTGGAAAACAGCAGTGAATTCAAACATACTGGTGATCTTGGGGATGGCACAGAACTAGGCAGTGTTTTGTTCTGTTGTGTGTGGGGTCCCATGAGTTGGAGCTGACTTGACGCCAGCGAACAACATCAAAGAATCAAATAGCAGAAAAAAGGATTATGAACTTGAAAATAAGTCAATAGAAATTATCTACTCGATGAAACATGAAAAGAAAAAGACATTTTAAAGAGCTGAACAAAGCATCTGAGTCCTGTGGGACAACACCAAATGGTCGTCACCCCATCCTTAAAATAAGAAAAAAACTAAACAACTGAAATTTAACAACTTCTCTTACATCATCAGATAACTGACATCACAGGGAAAACTTCTCCACCCAAAAGTAGAGACAGACAGGCTGATACATAGAAAATCACAACTTACCAGGAGAAAAGCCCACTGCTGGAACAAGTACCAATAGGAACATTTAAACTTTAATTGATGAATTGCTGAGAGTTCAGTGTGAACTAGCTTGAGAGTTAAAAACTCTGGGGAGACTCACTCTTGGGGGCTACCACACTTTTGTGACTTTTACCTCCAGGAACCCCACCAGATTCTCACTGGGAAAATCAGAGAAAAATATAAAATATCCACTCCAGCCTCCTCTTGCATTCAACATTGTAAAGGGAAATACCCAACTCCAGTCCCCACTAGCCTTTCTGTCTCACCTAAGGGGTGGGAGACAGAATCTGAGAATAAACTTGTGAAGATCCCAGCCCACTAAAAGACTGAGACCTAACCATAGGACTATGAAACACTTCTCCTCCCCCTAAACCTTGCCACCACATCAATATGGCTGCTGGGTAATAACAGAAGGTTACAGCTAAAAGAACTTCAAGTCTCAAACTCTATTTAACAAGGAATCACTAGGGAAACCCAAACAAAAGAGGGGAGAGAAAAATGACACTAGAGTAAATTTTAACCTCTGGCCACAGCTATGGAGCCCTGGTGGCGCAGTGGTTAAGAGCTATGGCTGCTAACCAAAGTGTCAGCAGTTTGAATCCACCAGCTGCTCCTTGGAGACCCTATGGGGCAGTTCTACTCTGTCCTATAGGGTCACTATAGGGTCACTATGAGTCGGAATCTACTCAATGGCAATGGGTTGGGCCATAGCTATAGTAAACAGTAAACACAGCCTAAGTCCTGACCAGATAAGCATAAAATATTACATTGAAGGCCTGTGTACCTCGGTTCCTTTTACCCAAGACATCATGTCTGACTTTCAACAAAAAAAATTACGAGGTATGTATCTTAGGTATCTAGTGCTGCTACAACAGAAATACCACAAGTGAATGGTTTTAACAAAGAGAAAGTTATTCTCTCACAGTTTAGGAGGCCAGAAGTTCAAATTCAGGGTGCCAGCTCCAGAGGAAGGCCTTCTCTCTCTGTCAGCTCTGGGAGAAGGTCCTTGTCATCGATCTTCCCCTGGTCAGGAGCTTCTCAGAGCAAGGACCCTGGGTCCAAAGGATGTGCTTGCTCTCAGCTCTTCTTTCTTGGTGGTAGTAGGTCCCTCTTCTCACTGCTCGTGTCTCTCTATTATATCTCAAAAGAGATTGACTCAACATACAACCTTATCTTGTAGATTGAGGCCTCTCATTAACATAACTGCCTCTAATCCTGCCTCATTAACATCATAGAGGTTAGGATTTAGAGCACACACAGTAATCACATCAGATCACAAAATGGTAGAGAACTGACCCTTTCATCATTATGTAATCCCCCTTAATTTGGGGGGTACACCATTCAATCCATGGCAGCATGCTAAAAGGCAAAAATACAATCTAAGGAGAAAAAGAAAGCAATAGAACTAGACTCAAATATGGAAAAGATTTTGGAATTATCAGACCAAAAAGTAAATAACTGCAATTAACACACTAAGGGCTCTAATAGTGAAATTATCCTTCAAAAGTGAAGGAGAAATAAAGACTTTCTCAGACAAACGAAAACTGAGGGAATTTGTCACTAGTAGACCTGCCTTGCAAGAAGTGTTAAAAGAAGGTCTTCTGAGTGAAGGAAAATTATATAGGTTAGAATTCAGATCTACATAAAGAAAGTAAGAGCATTAGAGAAGGAATAAATCAAGGTAAAATAAAATCTTTTTTTCTTATACTTAATTGATCTAACATGTAACAGTCTGTTCAAAATAACATGAGCGTATCAGGTAATTATATGTATATATAGTTTTATATATATATATCAGGTAATGTATCAGGTAATTATAGCTTACAGATAAGTGGAATTAATAACAGCAATGTTATTAGGAACAGGAGGGAGGAATTGGGAATACTCTGCTATAAAGTACTTGCACTACCCATGAAGCAGTATAGCGTTACTTAAAAGTGGACTTAGATTAGTTGTAAATGTATATTGCAAACTTTAGGGCAACCACTGAAAACTATTTTTTTTTAAGTAAAATTGATATGCTAAGAGAAAAGATAAAATGGAATCATAAAATGCTCAATAAAACCAGAAATGACAGAATAGAGAGTGGAAAACAAAAAGAAAGAAACAAAGAATGAGGGCAATGAATAGAAAACAGTTAAAAATATGGTAGATATTAATCCAACCATACAAATAATTACTTTAAGTGTGAATGGGCTAAATATATCAATTAAATAACAGAGACTACCAGAGTGAATAAAAAAATAAAAAAGATCCAACTATATGTTGTCTACAGGAACCCAAAACACTGCCATCAAGTTGATTCCAACTTATAGTGACCCTGTAGGACAGAGTACAGCCATCCCATAGGGTTTCCAAGGCTGTAAATCTTTATAGAAGTAGACTGCCACACATCTTTCTCCCTCAGAGCAGCTGGTGGGTTTGAATCACTGACCTTTTGATTAGCAGCCGAGGGCTTAACCACTGTGCCACTAGAGCTCCTTGTCTACAGGAAACTCACTTTAAATATAAAAACACAGATAGATTAAATATAAGAGGATGGAGAAAGATATACCATGCTAATACTAATCAAAAGAAAGCTGAAGTAGCTATACTAATTTTAGACAAAGCATATTTGAGAGCAAGGAAAATTAAGAGGGGCATTACATAATGATTAAAGGGTCAATGCTCCAAGAAGACATAATAAGTCTGAATGCGTATGCACCTAGCAACAGAACATCAAAATACTTGAGGCAAAAAATTATAGAACTGCAAGGAGAAATAAACAAATCCATTATTATAGTTGTAGACTTCAACACCCTTCTATTAGCAAATGGCAGATCCAGCAGGCAGAAAATCAGTAAGGATATAGCTGAAATGAACAGCATCATCAATCAACTGAATTTAATGTCATTTATATAATACTTCATCCAACAACAGCAGAATACACATTCTTCTCAAGCTCACATAGAACATTTCCCAAAAAAACACATTCTGAGGCAAAAAAACAAAATTAATAGATTTAAAGGAATAGAAACCAGACAAAATATGCTCTCAGACCACAAATCAAACTAAAAATCAACAACACAAAAATAGCTGGAAATCCCAAAATATTCGAAGATTAAACAACATGCTTGTAAATAACACATGAGTCAAAAAGAAGTACCCAGAAAAGTTAGAGTATTTTGAACAAAATGAAAGTACAACATATCAAAATTTGTGGAATATAGCAAAAGCAATGCTTACTGGGAAATGTATAGCACTGAATGCATATATTAGAAAAAGGGAAAGATTGAAAAGCAATAATCTAAGCTTCCATTTTAGGAAACAAAAGAAGAGCAGATTAAATCCAACATGAGCAGAAGAAAAAAATAATAAAAATTAGAGCAGAAATCAATGAAATTGAAAACAGGATAACAAGAGAGAAAATCAATGAAACCAAAAGCTGGTTCTTTGAAAAGGTTGATAAAATTGACAAACGTCTAGCCACTTAACTAAAAAAGAGAGACAGAGCACGAGAGAGGGAGGTAGAAAGAAGATACAACTTAACAATACCAAAATGAGAGTGGAGCCGTCGTTACTAATTACTGAACATTAAAAAGATAATAAAGGAATATTACGAACAACTTTATGCCCACAAATTTGATAACTTAATGAAATGGACCAATCCTTCTGAAGACACAAAACTCACACAAATTTTGATTACTTCTGTTTTGTGAAAGACACTGTTAAAAGAATGTAGAGCGAAGCCATAGACTGAGAGAAAATAATTGTAAAATACATACCTGATAAAGGATTTGTATCCAAAATATACAAAGCACTCATAAAACTCAACAATAAGAAAACCAAGTCTTTGATCACCTGGGGATCTTGTTAAAATGTAGATTCTGATTCAGTGTATCTGGGGTGGAAATGTAAATTCTCAGCAGGGGTTGAACCAAAATGAATTGGTTTGAAGTTCTGAAGAAACAAACAAGACAGTTAAAAAACAAGTAAAAGATCTGAGCAGACACCTCAGTAAAGAAGATATGCAGATGGAAAATAAACATATGAAAATATGCTCAACATCATATGTCATTATGATGTATCTTACTATAAAATTCAGCAATCTTGTTCTTAGGTGTTTACCCAAATTAGTTGAAAACTTATGTCCACACAAAATTTGCACACAAATGTTTACAGAAGCTTTATTCATAATTACCAAAAATTGGAAGCAACCAAGATGCTCTTCAATAGATGAATATACAAGTAAACTGTCGTACATTCATACAGTGGAATATTATTTAGTGAATAAAAAACATGAGTTATCAAAGTACAGAAAGATATAGAGGAATCTTAAATGTATCTTGCTAAGTGAAAGACATCAGTCTGAAAAGCTACGTACTGTATGATTCCAACTATGTGACATTCCGGAAAAGGCAAAACTATAGAAAGAGTAAAAAGATCAGCAGTTGGCCAGGGGGTCAGGAGGAGGGTGGGAGGTAAAACTATAGAGATAGTAAAAGGATCAGTGGTTGCCAAGAGTTTGGGGGAGGAATGAATATGTACAGCACTGGGCATTTTTAGGCAGTGAAATTAGTCTGTATAATACTGTAATGGTGGATACATGACATTTTACATTTGTCAAAACTCATAACTGTACAATACAAAGAGTGAACCATAATTAAGTATGGATTTTATAGTAATGTATAGCACTGAATGCATATATTGGTTTATCCAAATGTACCACACTAATGTAAGATCTTAATAACAGGGTAAACTCTGGGAGAAGGGAGAGAGAGTATATGGGAAGTCTCTGCACTTTCTGCTTAATTTTTCTGTAAACTGCTGTAAAAAATAAAGTCTATTGATTTTTTTAAGTGGAAGCACCCCAAATGTCCATCAGTAGATGAATATATAAATAATGATATATTCATACAATAGAATACTACTCAGCAATAAAACAAACACACTACAGTTATGTGTAACAGCATGGACAAATCTCTAAGGCATTGTGTTGAGAGAAAAAAGCCAGGCACATGAGCACATATTGTATGATTATGCTTATATGGAGTTCAAAAGCATGTAAAATCAACTTATAGATTCAGAAGTCATAACAGTGGCTGTCTCTGGAGAGAGACTGGTGTTGACTGGAAGGGTCACAGAGCATAATCAGGGGTGATAGATGTTCTATATCTTCATTTGGGTGATAATTACAAGGATGAGTATATATTTTAAAACTCATCCAAATGAACACTTAAGATCGATACCTTTTACTATATGTAAAATATGCCTCAATTTAAAAATAGAAAGTAAAAGAAGTAGGAGCTAATATCTATACCTTATAGATCCCTAAACTAACTCAGAAAAATATACCCTGACCAAGATCACACTGCCGGTCAAGTGTAGAACAGAAATTTGAATCCACTCCTTTTCAGCTCCGAATATATTTAAAAACCTCCCCAGATGACTCTTCTATACAACCAGCTTGAAAATGACCCTAGCCAGACTCATGGACATCTCCTCCAACACCAACTCCTGTTACTTTTTCCTCTAAATGTCTTTTCTAATCTTTCCATCTCTTTCTATCTCTACCACCACCCTCTTTAAGCTGCCACCTGCTATCTGCTCAGTACTATATTCATCTCTAGTCTGCTTGCTTCCCTTATTACCGCCCACACCAGTCTCTCCTTGACCCCAGCAAAGAAAGTGCACTTTTCAAAATGCATGTCTGACCTTGGTTGATAACCTGTCAACCACTCCCCATTGTTCTACCTACTTTCTCAGTCTGATCTGGGACCTCCAATCTCCCCTTTCCTATCTGGCTTGTTTTCATTCTTTAAACCACTTTACTCTCCCCACCCACTCAAGGCCATCACTCATACTGTAGCTCATGCTCAGACCATTTTCCTTTTCCCACTCCACCACACAGCTTATGCATTTGTGAGCCTCCAATTCAAATTCACTTCTTCAGGAAAATCTTTCCTGATTCCCCAAATTGTGTGAGTCCCCCATTCTCACAAGGATGTGCATTTTTCTTTCATAGCACTTATCCATCTATAATTCTATATTCATTTGTATGATTAACCTCATACCCTCATAACCAGTTGCCATCAAGTCATCTCTGACTCATTATGACACCATGTGTGTTAGAGTAGAACTGTGCTCCATAGGGTTTTCAATGACTGAGTTTTTGGAAGTAGATCACCAGATCTTTCTTCCAAAGCACCTCTGCGTGGACTTGAACCTCCAACGTTTCAGTTAGCAGCAAACACATCAACTGGTTGCACCACGCAGGGACTCCATTTGTATGATTATTTGATGAATATCTATAGCAAACACTGTGGTGTCAGCTGTGGTGTCTCTTCTATTATCCTACAGGACCCCAGCACATGGCCCACTCAGCAGGCCCCTACTAAATATAAATTTGAATGAATGAATATGTAATCAAGGTCACAAATTCAGATGTGCAAAATAAAAAAGTAATTTGCTTTGTTTATAACTGAGTTGATCTTCCTCACAAGCCCCTTCCTGCTAGATAACTTTGGAAGGAGTAGCTTGGAGAGAGACTATTATTTTAGTCCATCTGAAAACCTCAGCCTAAACCCATAACTTAAACAGTCTCCTTAGAGAACTCAGTCTCTGCTTGGATGACTCAGGTGAAGTGCATTGGTGGGCTGGATTTCCATTCTCCTCTCATGTTCTCTACAAGTATGTCACGTAGAGGATGGGAGGGAAGGTGATAAACTTTGTGTCCTTGTTGGGAAGGGGGCTTCCTTGTCCCAGGGTGTAGCTGGTCTGGCCCTCAGATATTCTGGGGCATCTACTGCTGATGTCTGAGGTTGATGAACTTGTGATCTATAGTTTATCCACTGGCTTAGGGGGCTTTTCCCTGATGACAAACCCCCACCCCCACCCCCAAGCTTTTCCTAGTGTTCCCCTCCACTGAGTCTTTGCCCAAAGAGCTCTAAAAAACAACTATTATGTTACATCTATTGAATAAATGAACATTGAATGAATGATTGAGCAAGCAGAAGAAAATGCTCAAATACATGCTAAGTTACAAAAAGAATATTGAAATAATAATTTTACATAGATCAACATTTCCATTGTTAAAAAAAGGAATACATGTATGTGTGTGTGTGTACCACACACACACATACACACCCCCTACACATAAATACACATGAAGACCAGAAAGACATATACCATACAAACATTGGTTATGTCTGAGTACTGAGATTACAAGTGATTCTTTTTTCCTTTTATCCTTTCCTCTATACTTTTCATATTTTCTTGTATGAAAAAAATTCCAAGTTTTCTGTAATGAACATGTGGAACAGAATCAGAGAGAAACAATGATATTAATATCAAATTTTATATAACCAGCAACTTGTAGTTACTGGCCCACCATTCAATTGATATCTGAATAGTGTGGGATGAGAAGTCCCACAAAATCCTCTCTTCAGGCTCACAGGCCAGTCCTGACCTGATTAGACGCAAGAGCATGGTCACTGGGGCCACCATATCTTTAATGCAAAGATTCCCTCATCCCACTAGGAAGCCTAGATTTTCCTGGAGTAGGTCGGGCCACCCCGACCTGCACTGAGGTACCCAACAGCCAGCCAGGAAAGCTAGGGCAGGTGCTCTGGAGTTTACCTTTGCTCTTCCTGGGCAGACCCCTCACTCCGGGACAGGCCTCTTTGGGAGGGGAGTCTGGGTGAGTTTAGCAGGGGCATTTGTTTCCTGACTTGGCCTCCCCTAGTGGCTTCAAGTCACCAGTGGCTTGAAAGTTAATATACCAAGGTATTATTCTTCTAAACTTTGAGTAGGTTACCTAGTCTCCTCTATGCCTCAGTTTCCCCATTGGAAAAACTGGGTAACACTAACTCTAAAAGGTTGATAAGACAATTGGAGAAAGATGCTTACTGCATGGGTGCCTAGCAACTAATAGGTGATCAGTACATTCCAGTTACTAGAAATTTAAACGTTAAATAGTTTTTGCATGTAAATAACACAAATTGTGTAGGAATGGCAGTCACTAAAATGAGCACTCATCACATTCCAGCCACCTGCCAAATGCCTTTCTGCATGGTATCCCTCGCTCTTCCTGCAGCTCTGTGAGACAGGCATAATCACTATCTCAACTTCTCAACTTCACACATGAGGACACAGAGGCTTGGAAAGGTTCAATAGTGTTTAGTAAATGAATAATTACACAATTTAGTACATGGCAAAATAGAACCTGGGCTTAGGTCTGTCTAATACCAAAGCCCCCAGGTTGATACCCACCATACTCTACTCCCCAACCCTCCTATCTAACCCATCAAGGAGTCCATTTCATGTTCTATTTCCTGAAACTTAAAGTTGTTTTGGAACCAGAAAACTCATTTTCTAATCCTTCATTAAAACAAACAAACAACAACAAAAAAAAAACAGTTACCATTAAGTTAATTTCAACTCATGGTGACCTCATGTGTTGGAAAGTAGAACCAAAAGACTTTGGCCTTTGAAAAGCAGATCGCCAGGCCTGTCTTCCGAGGTTTCTAGGTGGGTTCGAACCGCCCACCTTTCAGTTAGTAGCTGAACGCTTAACCGTTTGTGCCACCCAGGGATAGGCCCTTATCCTTCATAGCCATTACATATCCAAAACAAACAATTAAAAAAACCATTGCTGTTAAGTTGATTCCGACTCATAGCAACCCCATAGGACAGAGTAGAACTGCCCCAAAGAGTTTCCAAGGAGGAGCTGGTGGATTTGAACTGCTGACCTTTTGGTTAACAGCAGAGCTCTTAACCACTAGACCACCAGGGCTCCATTACATATTCAGTGTTATGCATTTCTGCCTGAAAGACCTAAACTTGGAGAGTGAACTGCTCTAGCAAACTCAGTTCCTGCCAAACTTTCATTTGGTTGAATGCCAATTATATGTAATTATACCCAAGACTGGCTAAACCACAAAATCTATCAGGAACACTGCCTGCAATAAAAGGCAAATAGCACCATCCATAGGAATAATTTTCTCTGAGACCTTGCCCGCAAAGCCACACTGTTCATCCTTATAAGCATCAAGGGGTCATTCACATTATTGGTCATGATGACACCCCAGTTGACAAGAAAGATTTGATCCTAGTAATTTTATTGTATATAGTGATTTCAGTTTTATTTTATGTGATGTAATTTATCTTTCCAGTTATCATCTCCATGATGTTGAGAGTATTTCCTCTTAAATAACTATGCATTGATGGAAACTGAAGTGTAGCATCCAAGTCAAACAAGCAACTCCCAGAACAGAAACATGAATTCCAAAACTGTTTATCTGTAAGACTATTTTTTTAAAATTCTACAGCAAAGACTCAAATACAAAAGAAGTAGTCTTTGAACTAACTACATCAGAACAAATCCTTTTGCTACCTCATTTAGTCTTTACCTTTTTCATGGTCTTTTAGTTGCAAGGCTGGATTTTAGGAGTCTGGGCAAGAATGTTGCATCTACAGTAAAAGAGATGCTGAATTCCTGAAAACAATTCCTGGGAATTAGGCTGTGATGTTATATGTTCCTAGAGAAGAGTATGTTCCCAAAAGTACAGGCCTCAACTGACAGAAAGGTGGCACCAACTTGTAATTAGTTCATTTGTAAATGAAAGACAACTTGGGAATACTGGATATCACTTCTGGAGTTCTCCAACTCATTCCTGTTAACCTTCCCCTAGGTAGCCTGATTATTCATAATGGAAACACAGTTCTACTTTTCCTAAAAGTTATGGGAAATTCAGGAAATGATAGAGGGGGAAAGAACAGACTTTGATGGCAGACAGATCTGAATCTTGTCTCTTCTGCAAAAGTGACAACAACAAGAACTCCTTTCAGGGTTGTTTTATAAATCAAGGATATAAAGTGCCAATCACAGTGTCCAGAGCATAGCAGGTACTCAGTAAAATGGTAGATATTATTACTTGAGGGAAGGAAAGTGGAAATTAGACCCAGCTCTACCATATACTAGCTCTGTGATCTGGTCTGTATCTCAGTTTCCACCTGTAAAATGAGAATCATAATGGCTGTTCTGGATTGAATTGTGTCCCCCCAAAAATTTGTTATAAATCTTAACCTTTTGCTATGTATGAGTCGGAATTGACTTGACGGCAATCAGTTTGGGTTTTTTTTGTTTTTAGCCTGTAATTATAATCCCATTTGGGAATAAGTAGTCTTTGTTATGTTAATGAGACAGGATTAGTGTAGGGTGTGTCTTAAATTAATCTCTTTTGAGATATAAAGAGATTAAACAAGCAAGAGAAAGAAACAGAGATGGGGGAAGAGAGATGCCAAGCCACGTGAAAATTGTCCAGAAGCAGAAGCTCAAAAGAGACAAGACTTTCCTCCAGAGCCAACAGAGACAGAACGTCTTCTCCTAGAGCCTGCACCCTGAATTCAGACTTCTAGCTTCCTAAACTGTGAGACAATAAATTTGTTTGTTAAAGCCATCCATCCATTTATGGTATTTCTGTTATAGCAGCACTAGATAACTAAGACAATGGTAAAGACAAATTAGATCATAGATGATAAAACTAAAGCACTGTATGCCATAAGGTATTATCCTGACCTTTGAAGTTTCTTCTGATCCAGTAGTTTATAATTAAATGATCTGAAAAAGAAATGTTATTGGTTGTACTGTGCCACAAAATGAGACGAGAAGGTTTACAAACTAATACTGCTTAGTTGCCATAGCAATTCAGATATTTTTTTCAGAGTAAGTACTTTAATGTTGAGATACATATATATGATACTATCCCACTGGGTTTTCAAATATAGACCATGACTTATAGGCCAAAAACATAGGACTTATATTTTAGAATCAAAGGTAACGCTGTAGTGGACTAAAACTCTGTTTAGCTAGAAAAACAAGTACTTATCATAGCTTTTGGTAACATGATTTAAACATACTATATTCAGATATTTAGAAAACTCAAAATTTTCTTGTCAAAAATGCCAAGCACCATTAAAATAGTGGGTTTTTCAACCTGACAAACATCTTCTCAACTCTCAAATGCAAGCAACTGTTTTCATTGTTGGTTAGAAATAAGGAAAATTGTTGTATTGATCTAACTGCCTTTGAACCTGTTGAAGAGAGAGGATGTTCGTTTTGTATATATAAGAAGGTGTTCAATTATTGGTAAGATTGAATTAAACGGTGCCCAACTACCTGAAAGAGTTAAGCATCTTCCCAAAGTGCTCAGCAAGGAGCAGTTTACTCAGCTGCAGAGAGTATTTGAATGGAATAAGCATTTTTCTAAAAGATTGTTTTTATTATTGTCTTAAGCACAGTAACAGTGGCCCTCATACTTGTAAGGATGCCTACTTCACGTAGCTTGTATTTTCCTGTATGGTGTCTGTAACTGTTTTCCCAGTTCTTAATATTATGGAGGACTTAACTGGTTCCATTTTCAAAGGTTAAATAATGTCAACTGTAAGCTATTTTATGAAATGCGAGCTTTCACTTTGTCAAGACCATTCATTTTCTTAGCATGGCACACGGACACTATTTCACAGATCCCTAGACTAACAAAAACATTTCTTTCCCCCATTTCCTTCAAAGATGATGTGGCCCAGAGTGGCAGATCTCTGGACCCTATAAATACCAACTTTGAATTGAGTCCACTTTGATAAACCTTTCATGGAAGTTTAACCTGATATGACTCAACGTTTTCAAAAGACCTCAATTTACTAGCATCTCATATATTTGGAGAATTCCGTTTTTTCTTCCTGATAGAAATCACCATTTTCTTGAGAACATAGTTGTCCCTCAAACTGCATAACAAAAATCACAAAATAGTGATAGAGGAAAAAGCTCAAGTCTGTTACATATGGAATACTTTAAGGGTCAGGGGATTTCGGGCCTGGAGAAGAGAAGACTCAGGAGGACATGATAGTAGTTACTTATAGGATTGACTCTTAGAACTAAGGGCTAGATGTCCCAGGAGACAGATTTGATTCAACATAAGAAAGAATGACTCTTTCCATTGCTGGCTGTACACTAAAATCACCTGGTGCTCTTTTTAAAATATAGATTCTTGGGCCCTGCCCCTAGAGATTCTGATTTAGTAGGTCTGGGAGAGACTGGGAATCTATATTTTTAACAAGTGACCTGGATACCTCTACTTCACTCTGAGGTGGTGGTTTCCTCAAACCTAATTTGTATGTTTGTTATCACTGTTCACAAATATGAAACCTTGCTTTCTCAATAGCAGACAGGTTAAGAGGGTGTTGGAGGTTGGACTCAGTGTTTGGTAAGCCCTTGGCTGGTGAGGATGAGCAATGCAAGGATGCAGATGCCATTCAGGACAGCTTGAGCCTGGCTGAGGAATCAGTGAGGCCAGGAAATAGGACAGGACCCATCAGGGTGGTGGCAGCCAGTGCTGTGCTGGTAATTGTTCTGCCACATGAAAAAAAAAGTCCTGATTTTTAGCAATTGCCCAAATCTGTAGTGTACATACTCCCATCCCGGCCAATTTTGATATGACATCAGTGAGCATGGAGATGGGAAGAAATGCACAAAATCAGCTCATGAGAACCAGTAAGAGCAAAATCAGCTCATGCGAGCCAGTAAAAGCGGCTCCAGCACACTGCTGGTGCCAGCGTATCTGCCCCGGGGCTCAGTGGTAGAGTCCTTGGTCTTGGTAGAGTCCTGGAACCAGCTAGAATTCATCTAGAAAAAAGTATTGAGTAGAGAGGTAAGACTTATGTGTTTAGCTTCATTTGGAACTACTGGGGTGGACTTGTGGGTGCCATGTGTGGGTGCCATCCAGTGTGGTGGGAAAAGCTTACTAATACACTTGAATGTGAAATTTAGCATTGAGATGAAGGTGGAGGTAGTTGAGAGAAAGGTGAGGACAAGGAATTTTTTTTAAGGTTGGAAGAGAAATGTGTATTTGTAGTCTCAAAGAAAGAAACCAATGAAGAGATGGAAGAACCAAGAGGCAGAGAGCCAAGCCTTAGAAGTGGGGTGGGGAAGGGAGGGTAGTGCCAAAAGGAAGAAATGGAGAGAAGGGTTAGTGAAGATGTAAAGAGGTAGAGAGAAAAGCTGAAAAACTGGGCACTGATTGGCATATTATGCTGGTGGGTAGGGGGAGAGATGAAATTTCCATAGTAAAAAGTCATTTAAATCCCATTTTTGTGAAATAAACCCACATCTAGGCAACTTCATGAAACATAAATACATACATGTTTAGCATAATGAATAAACTATAAGGCAATCGCCTATTGCCCGTAAGATAATCATTACTCAAGTCCAGAAAAAGAACATGACCAGCACATAGGACTATCGCCCTTTATTCTTTTTCTTAATGATTTACAGCAGTTAATTATATGATTCTGAACAAAAGTCCTTTGTTTATTCTTTAATTTGCAAATACCTTCTGCTATGCAAAGGCTTGTATTTTCACTCTCTTTATGATGTCTTTTGATGAACAGAATTTCATAATTTTAATGTAATCAAACTTATCACTCCTTTCCTTTAGTTAACTTTGTGTGCCTTATTTAAGAAACAAGATCTCCAAGATCATGAAGATATTCTCCTATATTATCTTCTAAAAGCATTATTGTTCTGCTTTTCATGTTTATGTCTATAACCCACCTTCAGCTAGTTTTTGTATATGGTAGGGGTAGAGATACAATTTCAATTGTTTTCCATGTGGATATTTATTCTCCCATTTCCCCCACTATTTTGTTGTTCTATCATTGCCATAAATCAAGCAAGAATGCCTGTTTGTGTCTCTTTCTGACTTCTTTATTTCCTTCCATTAATCTGTCTACCTTTGAGCCAAAACTATGATTTCTTAATTAATACTTTTATTATAAATTTTGATATCTGGTAAAGCAAATTCTGCCTCATTCTTTTTTTTATGAAGAGTGCCTTGGATTTTCTTAACCTTTGTAGTTTTATTATTTTTTAGAAAATTAATAAATTTTATATCTTTAAAAAATATAAAAGAGAACATGGCACTGAAGACAGAAGCACTATGCTGTCCCTCCACAGCAAAGATCTGGAAAAGTAAGTAAAACAGATACCGTCAATCCTGGAACCCTAAGCATCAAATGAAGGGATAAAGAATATAACCAAGCACAGGATAGAATAAGAAACTGACAGAGAATGTAGAGGTCCCCTGTCAGCTAACTCGGCATGGATTCACCATATTCGACCCTTCAGCCACCAAGAACGGTGGACAAGGAGTACAGGAAGGCAACTTCACGGAGCTCCCAGCAGGAGATAGAGCACCCAGTAACCAGGGATACACTCTTTCCCACCTCCATCCTTCTTCCCTCTGCGTGGCCTCTGTCACTTTCTGGCAGGCCACGGTCCCTTGGCCAGGGAGATGCCAGATCCTTGTCACCTGGATTTGCCCCACCCCCACCGGCCCGCTCCAACAGTGCCATTTTTTTTGTTGCTGTTGTTGCTTTTTTGGCCTCTTTTGGTTTCTTTTCTCTCTCTCTCACCTCCTTCCTTTTCTTTCTCCTGAACACTTAGCACCATGTGCCATCCCCACTCCTTCTTAATTGGCTATGCAGTGCTGTTCAGCTAGGGAGACGCTTCTCCAGTCCTTACTGCCACGCTGGTGAGCTCCCTCGGGGCATTTTTTCCTTCTTAGTTTCTTGCCTCTCTCTGCCCTCCTTCCTTCCCTTCCTCTAGAAAAGCTGGCACTGTTTGCCATCTCTCCTCCATCTTGGCAGGCTGTGCAGCGCTGCTCAGTTGGAGAGCCACTTCCCTGGTCCATGCTGCCATGCTGGTGAGCTCCCTAGGGGCATTTTTTCTTTCTTTTCCCTCACTTTCTTGTCTCTCTCTACCTTCCTTTCTCCCGACCACCTGGCGCTGAGTGCCATCTCTTCTCCTTCTTGACCGGCTGTGCCATTTGACTGGGGAGCTGCTTCCCTGGTCTGCCCTGCCACATCAGTAGGCTCTGCTAGGGCATTTTTTTCTTTTCTCAGTTCCTTGTCTCTCTCTCTACCTTCCTTCCTTTCCTTTCTCCTGACCACCTGGCCATGTGTGCCTTTCTTTTTTTTCCAGATTTTTAATCTCTCCCTTGCTTCCTTTCATTTCTCCCACCCACTTAGCTGTGTGTGGTGTCTGTGCCCCTACCTGATGGGTTGTGCCACACCACCTGGTTATAAAGCCACCAGCATATGGCTTCCCTGGGTCTGTGCCACTACAATGGCAGGCTCCATCAGTACCGTTTTTTTTTTTTTTTTTTTTTTTGTCTTCCATTTCTCTCTTTTCTTTCTCTTCTTTCCCACACTTACTTAGCTCCACACACCACATCTTCCCCCTTCCCTCCTGTCTATCTGCACAGTGCACTGAGCACCACATCCTCGAGCAGCACAGGTGCATACCACTGGACCCAACCCCACACTGCCTCCCATCCCTGTCCTGTTGTCCCCACTACATGCTGCAAAAGACCCATCCCCGCCCATCTCCCTCTGCTGGACCCACCCTACTGCACCATAGCTGAGTGACCAGCCCTGCCCACCTGGACAAGGTGGCAAGAAGTATCATGCCCACAGATGAGCAAACAACAAGAATGCCCAGGTGCTTGCCCAGACATAACCAAACCAAACAAAAAAGCATGAAAGCAAACAAATCTACAATCAAGAAATGAAGAAAATAATTACTGAATATCCTGAAGACAGCAGACAATATCAAAACATATTTTAAAAAAACAGGACAGGATGACTCCAGTAAGTGTCCAAAATAAAACACCAGATTGTTTTCTGGTAGAAGAAAAGCCAGTGGAACTACCTGATAGGGAATTCAAAACTCTAATATTCAGGGCTTTCCAAGAGACGAAGGAAAACCCAGACCAAAAAAAGGAAAAAATGGACAAAATCATGGAAAAGACAGACAAAACAAAGGAAGAATTCTGGAAAATAATACAGGAATAAAATTGTAAAAATAAGTGAACAACTAGGAATCATACAAAAACAGTAATTAGAAATCCAAAAGATAAACAAGATTTCAGAGACGAACAGTGTATAGAAGTTTTGAGGAGGAGGTTTGAAACAATGGAAGACAGGATCAGTGAAATTGAAAAAAAAATCTATGGATGCCACTTTGTCTGAGGAAAAATCAGAGAAAAGAACAAAGAAAAATGAAGAAACCCTGAGAACAATGTGGGATACAATCAAAAGCAAAAATTTGTGAGTGACTGGGGTTCCAGAACAGGGAGAGAAAATGGAAAACACAGAGGATCATTGAGGAACTACTGAATAAAAATTCCCTAATATGAAAGATTGAAAAGCTGACCATTGAAGAAGCTCAACAAACCCCATATAGGATAGACCCAAAATAAAATTACCAAAACATCGCATAATCACATTGACTAAAACCAAAGATGAAGAAAGAAACCTGAGAGCAGCTCAAAAAAACGAAAAGTCACGTACAGAGAGGAAACAGTAAGACTAAGCTCTGATTACTTAACAGAAACCATGCAGGCAAGAAGGCAATGGGAAGATATATATAAAACCCTGAAAGAAAAAACATTGCCAACCAAGAATAATATATCCTGAAAAACTCACTCAAATATGATGGTGAAATTAGAACATTTCCAGATAAACAGAAATTAAGCGAATATGTAAAGACCAAAAGAATTATTAAAGAGAGTCCTTCAGTTAGAGAACCAACATCAGACAACAGCTTGAATCGAGGACAAAAGACCACATCAGCCAGATATCAACCTAGGTAATGAACTCTCAGGGATAAAACAAAACTAAAAGATTTACAACAGGTAACCAGAAAGGTTATTCTGTAAATGACAACGATGTCAGAATAATAAAAGAAGGAATAAAAAGTGTAGGTATAGAACTTTCAAATGGAGAGGAAGTCAAGGCGATATCAAGTAATAAAAGACTGGTTCAGACTTAGGAAAATGGGTAAATTTCAAGGTAACCACAAAGAAAGCTAATAAACCTACTCATTAAAATAAAGAAGAAAAACATAAAATCTCATTAAACACAAAATCTACAAAAAAGAAAGAAACAAAAAAAATCCACAAACAAAAGGAATTCAGCACATGAGAGTAAGAGGAACAAAGAAAACATCAGCACCACACACACACAAAAAAAAAACACTACAAAATGACAGCAATAAACTCACACCTATCAATAATTACACTGAAAGTAAATGGATTACACGCACCCATAAAGAGACACAAAGTGATAAAAAACAGGGCCCATCAATATGCTGTCTACAAGAGACACACCTTAAAAATGAATACATAAATTTATTAAAAATCAAAGGATGGAAAAAAACATATCAAGCAAACAGCTACCAAAAAAGAGCAAGAGTGGCAATACTGATCTCAGATAAAATAGATTTTAAAGCAAAATGCACCATAAAAGACAAAGAAGAGCATTATATAATGATTAAAGGAACAATCCATCATGACTACATACCATAAAAAATATCAACACATCCAATGACAGGACTCCAAAATACACAAAAGAAACTCTAACAGCACTGAAAAGAGAAATTGACAGTTCCACAATAATCGTAGGAGACTTCAACACAACACTCTCGGTAAAGGACAGAAAATCTAGAAAGAAACTCAGTGAAGATACAGAAGATCTAAAGGCCGTAATCAATCAACTTGACCTCATAGACATATGTAGAACACTCCATCCAACAGCTACAAATCACACATTCTTTTCTGATCCACACGGAACATCCTCCAGAATAGACCACATCTTAGGACACAAAGCAACCCTCAATAAAATCCAAAACACTGAAATAATACAAAGTATCTTCTCTTGTCACAATGCCATAAAAGTAGAAATTAATAACAGGAAGAGCAAGGAAAAAAATCAAATACATAGAAACTGAATAACATCCTGCTTAAAAACCACTGGATAATAGAAGAAATCAAAGATAGAATCAAAAAATTCCTAGAATCGAGTGAGAATAAAAACACATCATACCAAAACCTTTGGGACACAACAAGGCAGTGCTCAGAGGTCAATTTATAGCAATAGATGCACACATCAAAAAGGAAGAAAGGGACAAAATCAAAACATTAGCTACACAACATGAACAAATAGAAAGAGAACAGCAAAAGAAGACCACAGCCAGCAAAAGAAGGGAAATAATAAAGATCAGAGCAGAAATAAATGAAATAAAGAGTATCAAAACAATAGAATCAACAAAACTAGAAGTTGGTTCTTTGAAAGGATCAACAAAATCGACAAACCATTTGGCAACCTGACCAAAAAAGAAACCAGGAGAGGATGCAAATACTCAAATAAGAAATGAAATGGGGGACATTACAACAGATCCAACTGAAATAAAAGGATCATAACAGAGTACTATGAAAAACTATACTCCAACAAATTTTAAAACCTGGAGGATATGGACAAATTTCTAAAAACACAACTACCTACCCAAACTAACACAAACAGAAGTTGAAAATCTGAACAGACCTGTAACAAGAGAAGAAATTGAAAAGGTAATTAAAAAAAAAAAAAAACTCCCAACAAAAAAAAGTCCTGGCCCAGATTGCTTCATGGGAGAATTCTACCAAACATTCAAAGAATTTTACCAAACTACTCAAACTATTTCAGAACATAGAAAAGGAAAGGATACCTCTGAGTTCGTTCTATGAAACCAGCATAACCCTGATATCAAAACCAGGCAAAGACACCACAAAAAGAGAAAATTACAGACCAATATCCCTCATGCAGATAGATGCAAAAATTTGTAACAAAATCTAGTCAACAGAATTCAGCATCATATCAAAAAAATAATACACCATGACCAAGTGGGACTCATACCAGGTACACAGGGATGGTTCAACATTAGAAAATCAGTCAACATAATCCGCCACATAAATAGGTAAAAGAATCACATGATCATCTCCATTGATGCAGAAAAAGCATTCGACAAAGTCTAACACCCATTCCTGATAAAAACTCTCAATAAAATAGATATAGAAGGGAGATTTCTCAACAAAATAAATGACATCTGTATAAAACCAATAGTCAACATCATTCTTAATGGAGAGAGGCCAAAAACACTTCCTTTAAGAGCAGGAACAAGACAAGGATGCCCTTTATCATCACTTTTATTTAGCATTGTGCTGAAAGTCTTAGCTAGAGCAATAAGGCAAGAAAAAGAAATAAAGGGCATCCAAACTGGTAAAAAAGAAGTAAAACTGTCCCTATTTGCTGATGATATAACTTTACACATAGAAAACTCAAAAGACTCCATGAGAAAACTATTGGAAGTCATAGAAAAATTCAGTGTAGAAGCAGGATACAAGGTAAACATACAAAAATGAATTGGATTCCTATACACCAATGAAGAGAACTAAGAAAAGGAAATCAGGAAAACAATACCATTTATAATAGCCCCTAAAAAAAAAAAAAATACTCAGGAATAAATCTAACCAAGGATGTAAAAGACCTAGACAAAGAAAACTACAAAACACTACTGCAAGAAACTGAATGAGATCTACATAAATGGGAAAACATACCATGCTCATGGATAGGTAGACTTAACATTATGAAAACGTCAATTCTACCCAAAGCCATCTACAAATACAATACAATCCCGATCCAAAGAGGAACAGCATTATTTAAAGAGATGGAAAAACTAATCACTAACTTTGTTATGGAAAGAGAAGATGCTCCAGATAAGTAAAGCACTATTGAAGAAGAAGAATAAAGTAGGAGGACTCGCACCACCTGACCTCAGAACCTACTATACAGCTACGGTAGTCAAAACAGCCTGGTACTGGTACAATGACAGACACATTGACCAATGGAACAGAATTGAGAACCCGGATGTAAATCCATTCACCTACAGTCACCTGATCTTCGACAAAGGTCCAAAGTCCATTAAATGGGGAAAAGATAGCTTTTGAACAAATGATGCTTGCAAAACTGGATGTCCATCTGCAAAAAATTGAAACAGGATCTATGCCTCACACCATACTCAAAAACTAATTCAAAATGGATCAAAGGCCTAAATATAAAACCAAAATCTATAAAGATCATAGAAGAAAAAATAAGGTCAACACTAGACGTCCTAATACATGGCATTAACAGGATAAAAACCATAACTAACAATACACAAACACCAGAAGATAAGCTAGATAACTGGGATCTTCTAAAAATTAAACACTTATGGTCATCAAAAGACTTCACCAAAAGAATAGAAAAAGAAACTACAGACTGGAAAAAATTTTTTGGCTATTACAAATCCGACAAAGGTCTAATCTCTAAAATCTACAAGATACTGCAACACCTCAACAACAAAAAGACAATTCAATTAAAAAATGGGCAAAGTGTATGAACAGACACTTCACCAAAGAAGACATTCAAGTGGCTAACAGACACATGAGGAAATGATCGCTATCACTGGCCATTAGAGAAATGCAAATTAAAACCACAGTGAGACACCATCTCACTCTGACACTAATGGCTCAAATTAAAAAAAAAAAAAAAAAAAAACAGAAAATAACAAATGTTTGTAAGGTTGCAGGGAGATTGGAACTCTTACTCACTGCTGATGGGAATGCAAAATGGCACAACCATTTTGGAAAAAAAATCACGCTTCCTTAAAAAGCTAGAAGTAGAGATACCACCATATGATCCAGCAATTCCACTCCAAGGAATATATCCTAAAGAAATAAGAGCCATCACACAAATAGACATATGCACACCCATGTTCACTGCAGCATTGTTCACAATAACAAAAAGATGGAAACAACCTAGATGCCCATCTACAGATGAATGCATAAACGAACTATGATACATACACACAATGGAGTACTACGCAACAATAAAGAACAATGATGAATCTGCAAAACATCTCACAACATGGATGAATCTGGAGGACATTTTGCTGAGTGAAATAAGGACAAATATTGTATGAGAGCACTACTACAAAAACTCATGAAAAGGTTTACACACAAAAAGAAACAATCTTTCATGGTTACAAAGGAGGGGAGGATGGAAAAACACTAAACAGACAATAGGTAAGTGGTAACTCTGGTGAAGGGTAAGACAGTATACAGTGCTGGGGAAACCAGCACAACTTGTCCAAGGCAAAGTCATGGAAGCTCCATAGACACATCCAAACCCCCTGAGGGACCAAATTACTGGTTTGAGGGCTGTGGGGACCATGGTCTTGAGGAACACCTAGCTTAATTGGCATAACATTTTATAAAGAAAATGTTCTACATTCTACATTGGTGAGTAGTGTCTGGGATTTTAAAAGCTCGTGAGCAGCTATCTAAGATTCTCCCCTGGTCTCACACCATCTGAGGCAAGGGAGAATGAAGAAAACTAAAGACACAAGGGAAAGATTAGTCCAAAGGACTAATGGACCACAGCTACCACAGCCTTCACCAGACTGAGTTCAGCACAATTAACGGTGCCCAGCTACCACCGCTGAGTGCTCTGACAGGGATCATAATAAAAGGTTCTGGGCAGAGCTGGAGAAAAATGTAGAACAAAATTCTAACTCCCCAAAAAGAAAAAGACTAGATTTTTTGGTCTGACAGAGACTGGAGCATGGCTCCCAGACACTCTTTTAGCTCAGTAATGAAGTCACTCCTGAACTTCACACTTTAGCCAAAGATTAGACAGGCCCATAAAACAAAATGAGACAATATGGGCACACCAGCCCAGGGGCAAGGACGATAAGGCAGGAGGGGATAGGAAAGTTGGTAACCAGGAACCCAAGGTTGAGAAGAGGGAATGTGGTTGACACATCGTGTGGTTGGCAACCAGTGTCAAAAAACTATATGTGTATTAGTTATTTAAGGAGAAACTGGTTTGCTGTAAACCTTCATCTAAAGTACAATTAAATAATTAAAACCATAAAAAAGGAACAATTTGCTTTTTCTGTGTGTGTGTGACATTGGTTGCTGACTCCGCAATGTAACAACACTCTCCCCTTCTGCACACCAGGTTCCCTGTTTCCATTAGTCCAGTTTTCCTGTCCCTTCCTGCCTTCTCATCTTTGTTTTTGTGCTGGTGTGCCATTAGTTTCATATACATGCTTGAACTGTGAAGCACGTCCCCTACGTGTGTTATTGTTTGCCCTATTTTAAAAAAAAGTCCAAATCCGTTGCTGTGGTGTCGATTCTGACTCATAGCAACCCTATAGGACAGAGTAGAACTGCCTTGTAGGGTTTCCAAGGAGCAGCTGGTGGATTCAAAGCGCTGACCTTTTGATTAGCAGCCGAGCTCTTAACCACTTCGCTACCAGGGCTCCGTTGGCCTGTAGACCTGTCTAATCTTTAGGTGAACATCTTCTTTGGTGAACTGTTTGTTCATATCCTTTGCCCATTTTTTAACTGGATTATTTGTCTTTTTGTTGTAGAGGTGTTGGATTTTCCTATAGATTTTAGAGAGTAGATATTTGTCGGATTGTCATAGCCAAAAAATTTTTCCCAGTCTGTAGTTTCTCTTTTTACTCTTTTGGTGAAGTCTTTTGATGACTGTAAGTGTTTAATTTTTAGGAGATCCTAGTTATCTGGCTTATCTTCTGGTGTCTGTGTATTGTTAATTATGGTTTGTATGTTGTTAATGCTGTGTATTAGGGCCCCTAGTGTTGATCCTATTTTTTTCTTCCATGATCTTTATAGGTTTTGGTTTTATATTTAGGTCTTTGATCCATTTTGAATTAGTTTTGGTGTATAATGTGAGGTATGAATCCTCTTTCTTTTTTTTACAGATGGACATCCAGTTTTCCCAGCACCGTTTGTTAAAGACACTGTCTTTTCCTCATTTAATGGACTTTGGGCCTTTGTGAAAGATCAGGTGGTCATAGGTAGATGGATTTACATCTGGGTTCTCAATTCTGTGCATTGATCAATGTGTCTGTCATTGTACCAGTACTAGGCTGTTTTGACCACCATAGCTATATAGTAGGTTTTGAGGTCAAGTAGTGCAAGACCTTCTATTTTGTTCTTTTTCTTCAGTAATGCTTTACTTACCTATGGCCTCTTTCATTTCCATATAAAGTTAATGATTCGTTTTTCCATCTCTTTAAATAATGTTGTGAGTATTCGAAGAGGGATTGCATTGTACTTGTAGATTTCTTTGGGTAGAATTGACATTTTCTCAATGTTGAGTCTACCTATCCACGAGTATGGTATTTTTCCATTTATGTCAATCTATTTTGGTTTCTTGCTGTAGTGTTTTCTAGTTTTCTTTGTGTAAGCCATTTATGTCCCTGGTTAGATTTACTCCTGTGGTCATTAAGGTTGGGTGTCAACTTGGATGGGCCATGATTCTCAGTGGTTTGGCAGTTATGTTGTAGTTTGGCAGTCGTATGATGATTGATCACTTCCATGATGAGATTTGACATATTGTGATCACCTCCAACATGAGATCTAGCAAATAAACTGAAAGGAGATTTCTTTGGGGGTGTGGCCTGCATCAAATATAAGTGGATTCTTTGGCAAGGCTCTTGGGCTTTTGCTCACTTTGGATCCTGCAGCTGGCTCCTGTTCCTATGACCTCTGGTTCTTGAGACTTGAGCTAGCAGCTTACCTGCAATTTTGGCTGCCCATCTTGGGATCTGTTGGTCTTCACAGCCTGTGAGCAAGAGCCCTGCTGCCTGACCTGCCAACCTTGGGTTCGCAAGCCTCTGTGGCTATGGGAATCAGGAGAAGCCTCCAGCCTGACCTACAGATTTGGGACATTCCAGCCTCCACAACCTTAGAAGATGACTGATTGTGTCAGAAGCATGTTGCATATAACAGTTGGATTAATCCCTATAACAGGCTAGAGCTATTTGCAATGCTTTCTTTCCTACTCTTTATGTACAGCAACGTGCAAGCCTGCACTGACAGATGGGTGGTGGCTGCCTAACTTCTCTAACTCTCTCTAAAGTTATATTCATTTTATTATTTTAAAAAAGAAATAGATGGAGCCCTGGTGGCACAGTAGTTAAGACTTTGGCTGCTAACCCAAAGGTCGGCATTTCGAGTCTACCAGCTTCTCCTTGGAAACCCTGTGGGGCAGTTCTACACTCTCCTATAGGGTTGCTATGAGTTGGAATCAATTCAATGGCACTGGGTTTGTTTGTTTGTTTGTTTTTTAATATATAAATGGTATTGATTCCCTGATTTCCTTTTTGTAGTTCTCTGCATTGGTGCATAAGAATTCAACTGATTTTGATATGTTTCTCTCGCATCCTGCTACACTGCTAAATCTTTCTATTAGTTCCAGTGGTTTTCTTGTGGAATCTTTAGGGTTCTCTGTGTATAGTATCATATCATCTGCAAATAAGGATAGTTTTACTTCTTCCTTACCAATTTGTATGCCTTTTATTTCTTTTTCTTGCCTTATTGCTCTAGCTAGGACTTCCAGCACAATGCTAAATAGGAGTGGTGATAAAGGACGTCCTTATCTTGTTCCTGTTCTCAAGGGAAGTGTTTTCAGCCTCTCTCCATTGAGAATGATGTTAGCTGTTGATTTTGTATATATGCCCTTTATTACGTAGAGGAATTTCCCTTCTATTCCTCTTATTGAGAGTTGTTACCAGAAATGAGTGTTGGACTTTATCAAATGCCTTTTCTGTGTCAATTGAGATGATCATGTGATTCTTTTCTTTTGTTATATTTATGTGGTGGATTATGTTGATTAATTTTCTAATGTTGAACTATCCTTGCATACCTGGTATAAATCCAGCTTGGTCAGGGTGTATTATTTTTTATATGGTGTTGAATTCTATTGACTAGAATTTTTGCATCTATGTTCATGAGAGATATTAGCCAGTAATTTTCTTTTTTTGTGGTGTCTTTGCCTGGTTTTGGTACCAGGGTTATGCTGGCTTCATAGAATGAATTTGGAAGTATCCCTTCCCTTTCTGTGTTCTGAAATAGTTTAAGTAGAGCTGGTGTGAGCTCTTCGCTGAATGTTTGGTAGGATTCTCCAGTGAAGCCATCTGGGCCAGGGTTTTTTTTGTATTGGGAGTTTTTTATTACCTTTTCAATCTCTTCTCTTGTTATGGGTCTGTTCAGATTTTCTGCCTCAGTTTGTGTTAGTTTAGGTAAGTAGTGTGTTTCTGGAAATTTGTCCATTTCCTCTACGTTTTCAAATTTGTTGAAGTATAGTTTTTCATAGTACTCTGTTGTGATATTTTTTATTTCATTTTGGTCTGTTGTAATGTCCCCCACTACATTTCTTATTTGGGTTATTTGGGTCCTCTCCTATTTTTATTTTGTCAATTTGTCCAATGGTTTGTTGATTTTGTTGATTCTTTCAAAGAATCAACTTTTGGTTTTGTTGATTCTTTCTATTTTTCTGTTCTCTATTTCATTTATTTCTGCTCTGATCTTTATTATTTCTTTTCTTCTGGTGGCTGTGGGCTTCTTTTGCTGTTGTCTATTTGTTTGAGTTGCAGGACTAATGTTTTGATTTTGTCCTTTTCTTCTTTTTGATGTGTGTGCCTATTGCTATAAATTGACCTCTGAGCACTGCCTTTGCTGTGTCCCATAGGTTTTGGTATGATGTGTTTTCATTCTCATTTGACTCTAGAAATTTTTTGATTACATCTTTGATTTCTTCTATTACTCAGTGGTTTTTAAGCATGGTGTTATTCAATTTCCATCTATTTGATTTTTTTTCCTTGCTCTTCCTTTTATTAATTTCTACTTTCATGGTGCTGTGATCACAGAAAATGTTTTTTATTATCTCAATGTTTTGGATTTTGTTGAAAGTTGTTTTTTTGGCCTAAGATGTCATCTATTCTGGAGAATGTTCCATGTTGGTTGGAAAGGAATATATACTTTGCAGCTGTTGGATGGAGTGTTCTATATACATCTATGAAGTCAAGATGGCTGATTGTGGTCTTAAGATCTTCTGTATCTTTGCTGAGTTTCTTTCTATTTGTTCTGTCCTTTATCGAGGGTGGTGTGTTGAAGTCTCTTGCTATTATTGTGGAACTGTCAATTTCTCTTTTCAGTGCTTTAGACTTTGTTTTATGTATTTGGAGCCCTGTTGTTGGGTACATAGATATTTATTATGGTTATGTCATCATGGTGGACTGTCCTTTTAATCATTATATAATGTCCTTCCTTGTCTTTTATTGTGTATTTTGCCTGAAAGTCTATTTTATCTGAGGTTAGTATTGCCACTCCTGCTCTTTCTGGTTGCTGTTTGCTTCATATATATTTTTTTCATCCTTTGATTTTTAATATATTTATGTCTTTGTGTCTAAGGTGTGTCTCTTGAAGACAGCACATTGATGGGTCATTTTTTTTTTATCCTTTCTGTCGCTCTCTGTCTCTTTATGTGTGCATTTAAGCTATTTACATTCAGTGTGATTATTGATTTTTGTGAGTTTATTGCTGTCATTTTGTAGTGCCTTTTTCTTTGAGGTGCTGTTGTCTTCTTTGTTCCTCTTAATATCCTGTACTGAGTTTCTTTTGTTTGTGAAATTTCTTTTTATTTCTTTCTTTATTGTAGATTTTGTGTTTACTGAGACTTTATGTTTTTCTTCTTTATTTTGATGAGTAGGTTTGTTAATTTTCTTTGTGGTTACCTTGAAATTTACCCTTATCCTCTTAAGTTTGAACTGGTCTTTTATTACTTGATATCACATTAACTTCCTCTCCTTTTGGGTGTCTTATATCTACATTGTTTATTCCCCCTTTTATTGTTCTGACATTGTCATCATTTACAGATTGACGTCTCTAGTTTCCTGTTTTGAATCTTTTAGTTTTGTTTTATCCTTGAGAGTTTATTACCTAGGTCTGTATTTGGCCGGTACTTTCCTGTGTCCTCTATTCAGGTTGTTGTCTAATGTTGTTGGTTCTCTAGCCAAAGGGCTCCCTTGAATAATTCTTGTAAGTTTGGTTTGGTTTTTACAAATTCTCTTAATTTATGTTTATCTAGAAATGTCTTAATTTTACCATCATATTTGAGAGAGAGTTTTGCAGGGTATATTACTCTTGGTTGGCAATTTTTTTCTTCCAAGGTTTTATATATATCTTCCCATTGCCTTCTTGTCTGCATGGTTTCTGCTGAGTAATCAGAGTTTAGTCTTTTCCCTTTTGTATGTGACTTTTCATTTTTCTTGAGCTGCTTTCTGGATTCTTTCTTTGTTTTTGGTTTTGTCCGGTGTGATTATGATATGTGTTGGTGATTTCTTTGGGGGTCTATTTTATATGGGGTTTGTTGAGCTTATTGGATGGTCAGCTTTTCATCTTTCGTGATATTAGGGAAGTTTTCTATCAGCAAATCTTCAATGATCTTCTGTGTTTTCCATTTTCTCCCCCTGTTCTTGAACTCTGATCACGTGCAAGTTTTTGCTCTTGATTGTGTCCCACATAGTTCTTAGATTTTCTTCATTCTTTTCTCTGATTTTTCCTCAGAGTGGCGTCCATGGATTTGTCTTCAATTTCACTGCTTCTGTCTTCCATTGTTTCAAATTTGCTCCTAAAGCCTTCTATTGCTTTGTCCATAGCTGACATTTTGTTGTTTATCTTTTGGCTTTCTAATTGCTGTTTTTGTATGATTTCTAATTGTTTAATTATTTTGACATATTGTTCTCATATTATTTTCCCTTAACTTTTGTATCTTTAAATGAAATTTCAGAAAGAACTTATCAAGTTACACACACCCTACATTACACACAAGCATTGGGATGACACTGAATCTATAAGATCAGTTTGGGAAGATTGACATCTTTACAATACTGAGTTTTCTAATGCAAGAACATGGTATATATCAGCATATATTAAAGTCTTTAATATTTGTCAGTAATGTTCTATAATTTTAATTCTAAAGATTTTGAACGTCTTTTGCTTGCTTTTCCTAGAAACTTTGTATTTTTTTGATGCTGTGACAAATAATACCTTCTCTGTTTAATTTCCAATTTTAGCTATTTAAACGAGTAAAGTGATTTTTGTATATGGATTTTTTATCCAGAAAATTTGCTAAAGTCTCATATTAATTCTAAATTTTTTCTCTAAATTCTTTAGACTTTCTACATACACTATCCAATAATCTATGAATAATGGCAGGTGTGGTCCTTCTTATCCAATTCTTTTTATCTTTTACTTCTTGACTAACTGCATTTGTTAGGATCTTTTGGATAAGTCTGAGTAGAATTGGTATCCTTACCTCATTGCAAATCTCAAAGAGAATCTTTTAAACATATGACCTTTAGTATGATATTTGCCCTAGGTGTTTGTAGATCTCCTTCATCAAATTATGGAGTTCATGTCTATTTCTTGTTTGCTAAGAGAATTTTATCAAACACTTTTTCTGCAACACTTGAGATGATCATATGACTTTTACCCGTTAATCTTCAAATGTGGTGAATGACATATGCTTATTTTCTAATGTTAAACCAACCTTGCATCTCTAGTATCAGGTCAACTTGATCATGCTGTATTGTCTTGTTCATGTAGTGCTGGCTTAATTTGCTAACATTTTTGTACTGAAAGGCCAAAAAATTTTATTTTCTCATACTGTCCTTATCAGATTTTGGTACCAAGGTTATTTAACCTCACAACATTTCTCCAGAATACTGTATTTAAGGTTGTACTTAAGAAATTTTCATTAATGTTCATATAACTCACTAGAGAAGCCAGCTGGGCCTGGTGTTTTTCTTGTGGAAAGGCTTTTGACTACTGTGTCAATTTTTTAATGATTATGGAATCATATGTGTGTGTGTTTTTGTTCTTGTAAGAAATTTCATAAATTATATTTTCTAGGAAAACTATCCCTTTGTCTTTAAATTTTCCATTTGTTGCTATATGGAGGTTTTTCATAATATTATCTTTTGAATGATTGCAGCATCTGTAGTGAGTAGCTTTCTTTTTATGATGTCAAAAACCCCTCATTATTATTGCCTAGATCTATTTTTGCATTAGGGATTTCCAAAATGGTAATTTTATAATTTAATCATCCTTAATTTATTAATTTGAATACATATATAGAGAAAAATGTACCCTTATCAACTGTTTGTTTACTCTGAGGTATATTTCATATAGAAAAATCAGACTAAATGTTTGAATCTTTTTCTTTTTTTGCTATTTTTCAGAGCAGTGAGTCAGTCTGTCACGTCTCCAAAGGTGACCAATATATACTTTTTATTTTTTTGTATCTTTGGATTCTGATGTATTAGGTGTGCTTTAATATGTTACAGTTGTTATTCTTATTGATGCTAACATCATTCCATCTTTGGTTAGTGAGAACATCTTCACATGGGCTCTTGGGTTGTTTTGACAGTGGTTTCAGCGAGACTTGTGGCAGCGGGGGGGATTCCTCATTTATTATATGTACTGTCTGGGTTTTCTCTGATTATGGCCCAGCATTTACTATCTTGTTTTTAGCTCTTTTTATTTTTAAGAGTGTTTCTATATATTCATGTTTAATTTGTTCTCAGTGAGAAGTTTGTTGTCGATTACCTAGATAGATAGTTGTTACCAGAAGTGGCCGTCAAAATGTCTAGTCTATTTCTTTATATAACAAGTGTTTGCTGAGCACCTATTTTGTGTCAGCTGTATGGGAATAAGGGGATGAATAAGACATGATCACTACCTTTAAAAAATTTGTAGTCTTCTGGGGAGTAAGAATCATGAGCACAGTGGCTGCTGGGTGGAATGAATATATGATACGTAATAAGTTCAAGCAAAATGTCATGGGAATTGGCAGAGTTACAGGGAGGGCTTCACAAAGGAAGTGATGGCTGGAAGCCTGAGCAGGATTTGGGCATGGTGAAAACATGGGAAAATATTACCTTCTTCACTTTTTGGTTGTATCTAATTTATAGATTCAGCTGGGGCTGAGAAAATTTTCATAGCTTATACACCGCCAGACTTTAACACTGATCTTGACACATTCCAGTCATTCCAAAGGAGAGACTCCCTCCAAGAAGAGGACCTAGACCCTCTTGGTAGCCTATATTTAACAATTCCCACAGTTAGTATTATTGTTGTTGCCATTGAGTCAGCTCCAAGTCATAATGACCTTATGTATAACAGAATGAAATGTTGCCTGGTCTTGTGCCATCTTCACTATCATTGATATGTTTGAGTCCATTACTGTAACTATTGTGTCAATTCATCTCATTGAGGGTTTCCTTCATTTTCTTTGACCCTCTACTTTGCCAACCATGATGTCCTTCTCTACTGATTGATCTTTTTTGATGATATGTCCAAAGTAATCATTCTGGTTGTACTTTTTTTAAGACTGATTTTTCGTTCTTCTGGCAGTCTATGGTATATTCAGTGCTCTTCGCCAGCACCACAGTTCAAACACATCAATTCTTTTCTGTCTTCCTTTTTCATTGCCCAGCTTTCCATGCATACGAGCTTGCATATGACCATGGCTTGGGTCAGACACACCTTAGTCATCATAGTAACATCTTTGCTTTTTAACACTTTAAAGAGGTCTTTTGCTGCAGATTTGCCCAATGGAATACACCATTTGCTTTCTTGACTGCTGCTTACATGGATGTTGGTTGTTGATCCAAGTAGAATGAAACTGTTGACAACTTCAATTTTTTCTCCATTTATAGCCTCTACATAAAAACACAAATGCAACAGAGGATATATTTTTTTGTCAGCAATTACCTCTCTGTGAAGCCTCTTATAGTAATCTTCACAAGAGACCTTAGGGGTAGGAGGTAAATTTTGATCTAATGTGTATTTTTCTACTGCCAACACCTGGAATGAAACAGCGAGTGGGAGTGATTTCGTGAATTGTGCAGGTTAAAACAAAATAGAGAAAGTAGCATGATTTATCTGAGGACAGAACGTTAAAAGGCAATTTTTCCAAACAGGTACAGGGGTAGTTCCAGATCCTCATGGGAAAAAGAAACGCAATCACTCAGTTGTCTGCCTGGCACAGGAGGATCAGGCAGAAGCTCTCACCAGCACTCAGTGCCCATGGAGGGAAAGGTATGTTGAGTTTCAGCGGCCTGGCCCCTGGTTGCTGAGCCGTCCGAGCTCGGCTAGGGTGCTGAAGGTCACCAGGTGCTATAGGGAGAGTGAATTCCAAGTGTGTGTGTTGGGGGGGTGACTCAAAACTTGTGGGCCTACTGCGATATAAAAATGTTGAAGCGCAAAAGCTAAGGAAAGGGAACAGAAAGAGCTCTTACCTCAGCTGAATACAAATGGCCTTCCCCTCGGGGGTCGAACACTTTTCTCAGGGAAGGGAACAGAAGTTCACCACTGTGAATTTAGAAGGACGCCTTTGGAACAGCAGGCCCTCCCAGCCCCGCCCCTCCCCTCCCTGCCTGGGTGCTGGGCTGATGACTCTCCTTGCTTTACAGGGAAGAGTGTCAGGCATTCTTGTTAGCTGGACATCCTCTCCCTCCAAAGCCAGATAGGGTTGGCAGACTGTTTAAAGGTAAGCAGGATGCATAATCTCTCCTTTTGATTTAAAGTGTGAGTGTGGCATATTCAAACTTGTTGGTTAAATTTAACGCTAGAAAATCTCCTGCGATCCCTAGTCCAGGGTTAAAAATAAATGAAGCAGATGGTCACTAATGCATAGTAGCAGGTACCGTGGTTTGCTTTTGAGTCACTGGTTCATTTAAGAATCTGATGAACATCAGTGCTGTTCATTAGAACTTTCTGTAATGATATAAATGTTTTATATATGCTCTGCCCAGTAGGGTACCCACTATCTATGCGTAGCTGTTGAGTTCTCGAAACATGGCTAATGCAATGAAGGGACTTCTTGATTTATTTAAAGTTAATTAATTAATTAATTCACCCACCCATTTGTCAGTTTGTTGTACCGTGGTGACTTGTGGTATTTCAAATACTAGCGGGTCACCCATGGTGGACAGGTTTCAGTGGAGCCTCCAGACTAAGAGTAGGAAGAAAGTTCTGGCAATCTATTTCCAAAAATAGATCCACTGAAAACCATATGGATCACAACAGACTATTGTCTGATACAGTGCTGGAAGATAAGCCATCTAGGTTGGAAGTCACTCAAACAAAATACACAGTGGCTGCAACAATAGACTTGAACATACCAATGACCATGAAGATGGCGCAGGGCCAGGCAATGTTTTGTTTTGTTGTACACGGGGTTTCTCACTCAAGGGCAACTAACAACAACAATTAATTAATTAATTAACAGAGGAAAAAAAACCATTGCCGTCAAGTTGATTCCAACTCAGAATCGACTCGACGGCCAAGGGTTTAATTAATTAATTAGCTATTATTAGTTAATTTAAACTAAACTGCCATGCATTACTACTGGCTACTGTTTTGGATAGTGCAGTATAAACATTCTCCCCTGAAAAATACACTTATGTTCTTACACATAAAATTTTGCATATAATTTCAGGATATTACCACTCATCGTACTCTTAGGTCTATGTCTCCAGGTTAAGAATCTGTGCTTGGAGCGTTTGTGGTCCCAACCAATGAACTCATCCATTCCTTCATGGAATCTTATTGTTGGAAGAGGGTGGGTGGTTTCTCTCACCCAAACTTCCAACTTATGTAGGCATGTCCCCTATAACCATGTTATCCTGAGAGCATCCATCTATGCTCCATTAGTTCCAGAAACATGTAACTCATCACCCTACAAGGCAGCACATTTAATAGTCCTATAGCTCACTGCTAAATATTAGAACAGGTTAAAGGTCATTATATTGTTTTTAAATAAGTTCTTCTGTGATATCTACCCTCTGGAGCTACAATCGTTCCACATAACAGTTCTTCTAATATTTGAAGTCAGCTGTTATGCATCCCCTTGGATCTTCTCTGAGTTAGACATCTATTTTCTGAAATACTTCCTCATATGAGATGGCATTGCCCTCATCTTATCCATGGGTAAGGCACTGTGTTACATGCAGGGGGTATCACAGTACACAAAATAGACAGAGCTCTTGCCTTCACAGAGCTTGTATTCTAGTGGGAGAGTCAGAACAAAAAGTTAATGCATGAATCAAACATTAAAGATGTTCATAAGTACCAGGAAGAAAATACATAGGATATCATGATAGACATACCAGTGGGCACTCACTTAAGCTTGTGGTTCAGTAGAGACCTCTCCAAGGAGATAACGTTTAAGCTGAGACCTGAAGGATAAGAGGAGCCAGGGACTGACTGTTCAGGCAGAAAAAAATACAGCACAGAGGCCTTGTGTTTTGAGAACCAGCCAGGTGGCCAGTGGGCTGAAGCAAGATTTGTGTGCATGAGTGCCAGGGGGAGGGGGCAAGAGACAAGCAAGAGAAGTGACTGGGGAAGGATGTCCAAAGGTCTAGCAGGCCAATGTAAGGAGTTTATATTTTCTTGAAGGGCAAGGGGAAGCCACTGGAAGGTTCTAAGCAGAGAATGATATTTGGTGTACATTTTTAAAATGTTGCTCTGGCAGCTGTGTGGAGAAGAGATGAGAGGTAGTAAGCCCAGTTACAAGGCTATCAGTCGTCCTCCATCCTCTGGTTCCCCCAGTGGCAAAGCCTGAGACCAAGGCTTTCAAGCAGGAAGTTTGTTGGGAATGGTCTCCAGGGGTAGGGGTAAAGGGCTGGAATTGTGAGAAGGGAATGAGGGAGTGCTTTCCTGTGGTCAGGTTGGTGCTCTCCCCCCAACCCACCCCCCCACCCACCCATGGCTGGGGCAAATGAGTGCTGAGGGGCTCAGGAGGCTGTCCACCAGGGGTCAGGGAAGCCAGAAGAGTGAGGGGTGGGGTCTGGCAGAGGCCTGGCAGCCAGGCTATTAATGCCTGGTCCCAGAGGGCCTGCATAAGATTGTCCAGTACATCACTCAAACAGTTCAGACTTGGACTGGTTCCAGAAACTGATAATCTGGGGAGTTTTCCAGAGGCTGAGTGGGGTCCTGGGGAGGTGGGAAGAGGGTATGTCCAGACAGGAGAAAGACCCAGCTGTGGGGAAGACAGGTTAGCAGGAGTTGAGTCCCAGACTGAGTGGAGTCCAGGCCTGGTGAGGGTCTCATGGGACCACTCAGGGAAACTGAGGTAGAAGCCCAGTTACACAGGCTAGGCATGCATAGGAGGAATTAGGGAAAGTGGAAGCTAAGTGGGCACAGTAAGGTCACAGGTTCTTTCTTGACTCCATGGCTGAAAAGGCTGGTGCCCACCACCCTATTTCCTGGTCAGGACTGGCTCAGGAAAGGGAGGAATAGGAGGTGAAGGGACCACTGACATCGTCGTTTGCGCAGCTAAATTGCCTTTCACTGTGGGCAATCCTGAAGAACAAGCTATATACAACTTAGGTGAAGTGCACGTGCCTGACGCTGTCTTCTCCAGGCTTAGGGACACTACTGTCTTGTGGTTTCCTCCTTTCTCCCTGCATGTTTCTTCTCAGTCTTCCCAGCTGGTTCCTCCTCCCTCCTAGACTCAAAGAGCTTCAGTGCTAGCCTCTTGTCTCCTCACATAATGGGCTTCTATCCATGAGCTCAGCCGTGCCTGGGGCTTTGCTTAGCATGGGTGGACCTGGGATGCCCAGATTCTCTTCTAAACACCACACTTATCCTTCCTACAGACTACATGATGACGCAACATGGTGTCTCTCAGGCATCTCACACTCAGCACATCCAGAGAACTGGTCCCAGCCTCAGGGAAGGGCTCCTCACTCCCACCCCCCTCCCCTGACTGTGCAATCCTGAGATTTGGGGCCACCCCGACTTCATCAGCATCCTCATATCTAATCCATCACCAAGGTCTGCTGATTTTATGTCCCTCTCCCCATATTTCTCAGATCTGCTGCATCCATCTCCATGTCCATCACAAAGCTAGCATTCATGAAGTTCTCTATGTCAGCACAGGACCTGAGATAAGAAGTGGAGTGCAAGTAGTGGGTGACCCCAGGGAGCCCCAGCAGAAGAGTAGGGGAGTGTGAGACTAAAAGAAGGAAGAATTAAAGAATGGGTCATCAAGCTAGTTACCACAATGGGCAGCTGGGGCTCAGTCCCACTGCAGTGTTCTGGGGGACAGCGTAGAGCTCACCTCAGAGTTATCCCAAACCAGGGGCAGAAGTGGGGCATTTACTCTCCCACTTCCTGTCTGTCACAGGATGAGAGCAGAGGCTTTCTTTCATTCTCCACCTTGCTGGTGGGTTGAGTGTGGTGGTCCCACAGCCAGAAGACAAATCCCTCAGAGAATCCCATGCATTCATAAAAAGCCATTTTCAGCCTGGAGAGGTGAGTTCCCAGGGGACTCGGGACACAGCCAGTGCTCCACTGAGGCACTGCTTACGCTTTCTATAGTGTTGAGTCCTCCACAAGAGTCAAATGCCTCATTTCACAGATGAAAAAGCTGAAGCACAGAGAAGTTAAGTCATGCTGTTAGGACAACAGGGCTTGGAAATTTGGACCCAGACACACTGACTCCATAGTGAACGCTCTCTCCTCCTTCCTCCCACACTTGTTCTCGCCTACAAACAGCCCTAATCCAAGTACACATCAGCTCTTATCTGAAGCACTGGTGTAGCTCCTGATAACTCTTCTCACATGCACCTTTGTTAGAAACCTCCATCCCCTACTCATCCTCCACTTGGAAGCCAAACTGATGTTTTCCATGCTAGTCCACGCTACTCCCTGTAAAGCACCTCATTGCATCCCACTACTTTAATCCAGTGTGATCTGGTCTCTGTCCACTTCTCTAGTCTCATCTTAGCCACCACTATCACCTGCTCCCCACATTTCAGCCACTAGCCCTCACACTTCTCATTATTCTTCCTGTCTCAGTTCAAAGAGGAAGCACCCCTGACAATAGGCCCCTCCATACACACAATGCATACACACACACTCACACATGCACACACCACACACATACATACCACACACTCACACACACACACACACACACACACACACACACCCTAAATCAAATACTTTTACCTAGGCACTCACAGTGTATATTCTCCCCTTTCACAGTACTCAGGTGTGTGATTTTTTATTAACGTCTATCTCCCATAATTATCTGCAAGTCCCATGAGAGTAGGCATCACTGTGTCCCCAGACAGGCACATGGTAAGCTGAGTGGACATTGAAGCACAGCCTTCAGCTGTGGGAATATGACATTACAATTACTCGAACCCTGACCCAAGGTCTCCTAGAATCAATTGTCCTTCAGAATGTCCCTGCACAAAACTCCACCATTCCAGGACTTTCCATTTAGCTCCATTCCTTCATTGACCTGCCTCTCTCTCCATGTATTAAAAAACCCCAAAACTTTTCCAGGAGCTCCAGATCTCTTCCAGCTCCAGCTGGAAGCATCCTTAGTGTGGGCTGTCAGTCCCACCCTGTACAAATCCCCTCAATACAGCAGAGAGTAACATCTCTGACCCTGCCATCTCAGGGCCTATAATCTCATCTCAATATTTCATCAAAAGGCATAGACTCTGGATGTCACAGTGTCTAAATTCAAATTCTGGTCACCGCCTCCTGGCTCTGTGAACTCTGTGCATCAATCTCCTACTGCTCCACCTTGTTGTGAGGATGAAATGAGGTGACAAATGGAAAGCCTTAAGAATGATGTCAGTAATTGATGATAAGATGTGATAGGACAAGGTGCACCAGCCTGTGGACATGCTCCTTCCATGATTCCCTGGGTGGTGCAAATGGTTAACGCGCTCAGCTGCTAACCAAAGAGTTGAAGATTCAAGTCCACCCAGAGGTGCCTTGGAAGAAAGGCCTAGTGATCAGTTTCCAAAAAATCAGCCATTGAAAACTCTATGGAGCACAGTTCTACTCTGACACACATTGGGGTCGCCGTGAGTCAGAGTTGACTCAAAGGCAGCTGTTTTTTTGGCCATGTGGCCAGAAACTGTGGTAAAGACTGTATCACCTCACTAAAACACTACAACACCACAACAAGGTACTCCAGTGATGAAACATTTTACAGAAGAGGAAAATGAGACACAGAGATGCTCAATAACCTGCTCCAGGCAACACAGCAGTAAGTGACAGCACCAGAAGCTGAGCTCAGGCAGTCTGGCCCCAGAGCCTAAGTTCTTCATCCCTATGCTCTATTGTTTCCCAAAAAGCCAGTAGAGCAACAGGTGAGTTGTGCAATATTTATTTTCAATTTGTGTCATTGTGTACATGCTGTTGTGTTCTCTTGGCAACTTTCCACTTCCAATTCTTCAAAAGGGAGTGAGTCTCTTACCCACATGGTGGCTTGGTGCTCCTCCCTCCCTCATCGTTTCCACAAGGTGAACTGGTTTGAGCGGTATCCTTTAGTCAGAGTTCACAGAGTGTGTGACAGGGTAAGCCAGAGTATGCAGGGCTGAGGTCGCAATACTTGCCTGAGCAGAGTGTCGACTCTGCATCCACACCCAGGCTCAGGGCCACCCACCACAGAGCTCACTGCGATAAGCTCTTGACATGCTCCCTCCCTGCAACCTGGAAGATCTTTTTCAGTCAGAAAGATCAAAGCAACAGTTTATTTCTTTTTTTTTTAATTTTTTTATTGTACTTCAGGTGAAGGCTTATAGAACAAATAGTTTCTCGTGAAACAGAAATACACATGTTGTTTTATGACATTGGTTAACAACCCCACAACATATCAACCCTCTAACTTCTCAACCTTTTTTTTGGTGAAAATACACATAGCCAAAGATACACCATTTCAAAAATTTCTATATGCACAGTTCAGTGACATTGACTACCCTCTTCCAATTGTGCTGTTATTCTCACTTAAGATGAAAGCTTACAGAACAAAATAGTTTCTCGTTTAACAGTTACTACAAATGTTGCCCTATGACAATGGTTAACAATCTCACAACACATCAACAATATCCTTACTCAACCTTGGGTTCCCTATCACCAGCTTCCTTGTCCCCTTCTGCCTTCTGGCCCTTGTCACTGGACTCTTGTACCTCTTTAGTCTCATTTGGTTTTATGGGGCTGTCCACTCCCAGGCTGAACAGTGAACCTCGGAGGTAACTTCACCACTGAGCTGAAAGGGAGCCTGGGGGCCATACTCTCGGGGTTTCTCCAGTCTCCTTTAGGCCAGTAAATCTGGTCTTTTTTTTGCGAGTTAGAATTATGCTCTACACCCAAGGCAACAGTTTAGACCTTCAATCTCTTTACATGCTGAACCATTGGCAGCAAACAGGTCTGCTTCTCACAAGGGACAGTATGTTCCTGACTGACAACTCAGACAGCAAAGAGCGTACCAGGCATTTTACTCTCCCTCCCACACCACATCCAGACTATCAATGAGTCCTGCCAAACCTTCATGTGCTTATTGGCCATTTGTATATCTTCTTTGGAGAAATGTCTATTCAAGTTCTTTGCCCATTTTTTAATTGTGCAGTTTATCTTTTTGTTGCTGAGTTGTAGGAGTTCTTTATATATTCTAGGTGCAAGTCTCTTATCAGATACTTGATTTGAAAATACTGTCTTTGTACTTTATGAAGGTGTCATTTGATACCCAAAATTATGAAGTCCAATGTGAAGTCCAAAAGCTCATGCTTTTGGTGTCATCTCTAAGGATTCTTGGCCAAATTCAAGATTTATCCCCATTGTTTGCTTTTAAGATTTTTATAGTTTTAGCTCTTACATGTAGGTCTTTGATCCATTGTGAGTTAATTTTTGTATACGGTAAGAAGCTGAGTCCAACTTCATTCTTTTGCACATAGTTATCCAGTTGTCCCAGCAGTATTTGTTGAAAAGACTATCCCCATTGGATGGTCTTGATACCCTTGTCAAAAACCAGTTGGCCATAGAGATATTGGTTTATTTCTGGACTCTTAATTCTATTCCATTGGCCTATATGTCTATCTTTGTGCCAATAACATTTGCTTGATTACTGTCATGGATTGAATTGTGTCCCCCAAAAATATCTGTCAACTTGTTTAGGTCATGATTCCCAGTATTGTAGGATTGTGTGATCTGGTGTGATCTCCTTATGTGTTGTAAACTCTGTCACTATAATGAGGTTATACTGATGACATCTATAAGATTGGATAGTGTTTTAAGCCAATCTCTTTTGAGATATAAAAGAGAGAAGTGAGCAGAAACACATGGGAACCTCCTACCACCAAGAAAGCAGTGCTGGGAGCACAGCATGTCCTTTGGACCTGAGGTTCCTGCACTGAGATGCTCCCAGACCAAGGGAAGACTGATGCATCACAAGGACCTTCTTCCAGCGCTGACAGAGAGAGAAAGCCTTCTGGATCTGATGCCCTGAATTTGGACTTGTAGCCTACTGGTCTGTGAGAGAACAAGTTTCTCTTTGTTAAAGCCATCCACTTGTGGTATTTCTGTTAGAGCAGCACTAGATGACTAAGAAAATTACCTTTGCTTTGTAGTACGTTTTGAGATCAGGAAATGTGAGCCCTACTTTGTTCTTCTTTTTCAGAATTGTTTTCATATTCTGGGTCCCTTAAAATTCCGTATGAATTTTAGAATCAGCTTGTCAATATCTGAAAGAAATCAGCTGAGATTCTGATAGGGATTGTGTTAACCTCTAGATCAGTTTGGGAAGTATTGCCATCTTAACACTATTAAGTCTTCCAATCCATGAACATAAGATGTTTTTCCATTTATTTAGATCTTTTAAAAGTTCTTTTAGGGACTCGGGCAGACATGGCTATGACAGCATGCTTGTTCTTTTTTCCACTTTTATCTGTTCTGTGACACTTCCTTGAACTCAGGCAGACATGGCTCTGGCAGCATGGTTGTCCGATTCCCACTTTTGCCCTTTTGAATATATGCTGAATAAAACTTTCTTTTTACTTTACTAAACTTTGTGATGTTTTTCCCCTACAACAGTTAATGGCTACAAATCCAGTCAACTTCGAAGAGACCTGGACTGCGGAGCAGAAGCCGGCAAAGAAAGGTCCTATCTTCTGCTCTCTTTCTCATGTTTTCTTAAGTTTTGTTTTGCATATTTGTTTGTAAAACCGGTTAATTGATTAAGGAGAATCTTTCTTAGATTTTCGCTTGATCGTTTGGTTAAGAGAGACATTTAGTAACTCTTTAAGTGAACTGCAGTTTAGGCCTGGATTCGGGCATTTGAAGAGGTAATTCTATTTTCAAAGAGCTGTGAGTCACTATAAGCTGCAAAATTCAGACCTTTTTGTGGCTCAGAGAAAACCTGGAAAATAGTGCTTTGTTTTGCCAAATTCACAGGGAGAGGTGGCAGCTCTTGCCTGTTTTGCCAAATTCTCGGGGGAGGTGGCAGCTCCTGACCTGTGTTGTGATATTTAAGGGAGAAGTGGCAGTTCTGTACCTGTTTTTTCCATTGAATTGAGTCTATGTTACCAAAAATTGCTATATACACTTTTAGAAACTAGGATCCCTATATCCTTGTTTTGTGTGGTATTATCTGGTGAGTTTATGTGATCTTTCTGTCTCCTTTTGTTCTAAGAGCTTGCAGCATTGTGTCTAAGTTTGTCTTAGATTGGTCACTATGGCTAAGAATTGCTTTTTTTGTAAGGCTAGTCATAGAACCTCAGTTTCTTCTTCATCCAGAAAAAACAGCGTCTTGTGTCTGTCTAGTGATTTAGATTTTTAATAGTTTCTTGGAGAAACTTTGATATAAATTGGTCTATTTGAAAAGTACGCTAAGATCTTTGTTTTATACTATATCAATCTTAAAAGTGAAACCTTTTTAAGTAACTTAAGCTACATATTATATGAAACGTGTTTTATTTCAGGAAAAAGGATAGCTTTGTCTTAAAGTAGCAGTTCCAAAACAGTAAAAAAATAAGGAAATTAGCTATCTTTTGTCTTTCAAAATGCCTCCATCAATTTAAACATATGTAAATGTATTTCAAGCATCAAGAGAGTGAGGGCAGGGCGTGATCAGGCCTCCCCACCTCCCAGTCTCCAAGGTCGTGTAGCTCTGGGGAAGCTTTTGAAAGACCCCTTTCCAGCTAGGTGGAGACTCTTTTAAGACAAAAGATAAGAAAAATTGCTGCTTTGCTATAGTTATCAGAAATTGCGTAGATCCTAATTATAAAACTGTAAACAAGTTCTCTCTATTATAGGGGAACTTTAAGAAGTCAAAAAAAAAAAATTAGAAATCACAATGAGACACACCTGAAGTGGCCTGGAAAAATGTTTCCAGCAGTAGCCAAACACTTAGGGTTGCATTTATATCAATGAATTGGTCAAGTGAGCAGAGACTTTGTGATTTCCAAAGCCAGGAGATAAAATCTTTAAGGGCTAAAATTAGATTGGGGAAAATATGAGAAGTAGTAAAAGTTGAATGAAATCTTAGAATGTTTAAATACCTTTCTTTCAACAACATTTATGTTTTGTGGTATACAGGCTTAAAATAATTCCAAGGGTATTTTAGATAGCTTATTGATGTTATTAAGTTAATAGATATTTGTCATAATTTAAGTTCATATACTTTGCCTTTTTATGCCACAAGAGGATATATAGATATATATATTTAAGTGTGCGAATAAGTGTTCATTTTTGCCAATTAAAGGGATACACTGTAAGAGATATACAACAAAGGCAACCTTTAAGAGGTTTATTGAAAAAGAAATTTATTTGATATGGTCAAGTTTCATCTGTCTGACTAAAGTTTAATGGTTTAATTTATGAGATTTTTAGGAGTTTTAATGTTAAGTAGCATATAAAACAAAGAATTGCGTTTCTTGCTGTTAAAATAACACAATTTTTTTGATTTCTGAGTTAAAGGGTTAATTTATCCTTTCCATAGTCTGCCTGGAAGACAAAGGTTTGGCCTCTCATTAGAATAAGATTCCTGAGTCTGAATACTAAGCCGCATGGCTTTTAGAAAAGAAAACTAAGTTTTTACTTTAACATCTTTGGTTAAAAACTTAAGTATTGTTTCACAGTGACCTATATTATTATCTCTTTATTGCTAACGTGGTCGCAACTTTATCTTTTTGAATCTAGCATTATCAAAGCCAATGGTTTGATTAGAGAATTCACATCATTTACCTATAAAGTTTTTTTTTTATTACTATTTCAGGTATTTACAGATTTGATAATCTTGGTATATTTTTGGTATATCCTGACTATATAGTATTTTGTCTCAAAATTATTATGCATTATATCTGAAGCTCTTTAAATATGGTTAATGGTTATATTTAGAAACATTTTGTCTAAAGTTTTTTCTAACTGATTTTATTTGGCCTTTACGTTGGGCTTGAAATTAATTTCTATCAGGTCTTTCACTATTAAGAATATTATGTTTATCAATTAATCATGGCCATGTTAAGTTTTGTCATCTGCAGATAAGTTTTTACTTTGCTGATTTGCTGAATAAGTTTGACCAAAATATCTCAACAAAAAGATGGACTACATTGGACTTGTTAAAAAGACTGCGACTAGACTGAATAAAATTTCCAGAGCTCCTATGCAGAAGCTGACGAGTTTGCAGACTGCAGCTGATCCAGAATCACGTGGAACAGAAATTAACTACATAAGACTGAGTAAACTAAAGGAAACTATGTTTGTTTTTTTTTTAATATTGCTGATATTTTAAGGTCCTAATTTCTGGATATGAGAAATCATTCTCCTTTCTCCTAAATTATCTAACTAATGGGTTTAGATATGGTAACTCTTGAATTAGAAGTTCCTGTTGGTAAATTTAGCCAAGTTGTAGATATCATAACCAGAGAACTGTCTGAAATTTGAGCTATGATTTTACAAAATAGAATAGTATTAGATTTCCTGTTAGTCTCTTAAGAAACAGTTTGTGCCTTAATAGATAAACGTTGCTGTATTTATATTAATACTCAATCTGATGTTTTACAGAATGTAGTTGCCGTTCAGGCACATGAAAAGCAGTTACTGATGCTGCTTATGTAGAGACAAACACCTCATGAGATTTGTTTCCTTGGTTCAAAGACCTTAGGGTCATGGTTTCATTGGTCATTTCAGACAATTGGCCTAATATAATTGTTAGTGTTTCTGTTTTAGTTCCTAGTTTTGCTTTATGGTGCTAAAAGATTCTATAACAAGATCACGATCCAAAAGAAAGAATGATGATAGAGTTGTATGTAATTCTCCTGGAATCCAGATTTCTGGTTTTCATGGAGGTTGAGGCAACCCACACAGGATATCGCTTTTGGGTGTCCTTTTGAACCTCGAGCTTTGAGGAAAAAAACCGGTTCCTGAAGATACTTTGAGTCAAACAATGGTCCAGATAAACTAGTAAGAACATTTTGCCCTGGGTATTGAGCTTTTTTTCTATTTCTTTTTTTAAGAATTCAGTCTGTTTTAGGATACTAAATTCAAAGATCAGACAGAGTTATGTTTAGGGTAAATTAGTAATTACTTTAATCAGTCTTTAAGACGATGTTGTATGAAATACCTGTGTAATGTTTGTAATCAAACTGTCACCCTCTTATGATGCAGAAAATTATGTATCTTAAAGAAACCAGATTCTCAGGAGAGATCGACCTCATGGCTCAGACTCCGTTTTGTCTTTGGTTCCATTTCTGCTTCTGGGAAAGTGACTCATGACTGTTAATAGGTAAACCAAGGAGGGGCAGCTTGCCCTTGAGAAGAATACTTAGTATACTTTAAACAGACTAACTGAAGACCTCCTATAGGAAAGGTCCATCCTGTATTATCTTGCTAATCATTAGTTCTCTAAAGAAAACTTGTCACATGTAAATTTTTCTATATTTTTTTTTCCTCTAGACAAACTTTGATTGCTCTTTATAGATATATATTTCTGTGCAATAGATCCAACTATACTAATTTAGATGATCCTTTCCAACTGATAGGGAATTTATGTGGGCAATCACTTGTTTAGATTCCTGACGAATGCATAGACAATACACTTTGGTAACTTTAGGATTATCTTTAAGTATTCATAGTAACAATGCTAGTAAATATTGAAAAGGTAATGTTAAAATTGTAAAATGAAAGTCAGAAGGAAGCTCATTGGTCCAACACTTGGGGTATCATTGGTAGCTTTAATTCCTACTTATGGTATATCTGAGTTGGAGGAATCTTTAAGAAAATTTGTCAGTCACTATGGGACAAATAACAGATGAGATAGAAGCACAACAGTGATCTCTGATCTCATAAGCCAAGGTGACATGAGCTAACAAAATAACCTTAGATTTTTTTTTATTAGTCCAAGAAAGTGTAGTCTGTGCTGTAGACAAGACACATAGAATTAGACAGCAAGCTACTTGATTACACATTGTCACACCCTTACAAATACCAGATTTATTTGGTTGGTTACCATCAGGAATAAGTACATGGACTAGATCACTATTGCAAGGAATAGTAATATTTTTAGTCTACATCCTGATAGTATTAGGCATAATAAAATTTATCCTCTATTGTCTTACACATGTAAAAGGCAAAAGAAGGCCTCAGGCTAAAATGTTGATGTACATTGAGTCTGCTCAGTCCAGCAATGCTATTGATGGGAACATTACTCTTACTTAATAACCTGGTGAAGAACCAGATGGTATCCGGTGGAAAACCAGCACCGTGAGTTTAAAGAGCCTGCAATGGCCGCCATCTAGGAGCTCAACTAAGTCCAGGTATTGATCACCAATGTGTTATCTCCAATCTCCAATCAAAAGGAGGGACTGATTTAGGAAATAATATTGAAGTTATTATTCCCTCTCATTGAGCATACAGAATGTGATCCAGCTGGAGCTGGGCTCACAAGGACTCTCAAGGACACATCAACTGGGCCCTGAGGTATAAAGACAATAGCTAAGATAATCTTAGAAAATCCTATCTTTTAGGGAAACTTTCACATAAAGTCGATCAAACAGAACACAAAAGACTTTCCACTCTTATCTTTTTTTATTAACATTTAGTGAATAGAAATTTGTTGGACCAATAAAGACCCTCCTGACTTTCATTACTAAAACCTGTACCAATGATTGTTAAGAAAGATGATTCAAAATGCAAGATTACAATTTCTAGCCAATCAGTGAAAAAGTGACGCTTTCAATGATTGTACCATTTTGTGATATTGATATATACTGATGATTCTGTAACCTTCTTTGGACTCAGGCAGACATGGCTATGACAGTACGCTTGTCCTTTTTCCCGGTTTTGTCTGTTCTGTGATATTTCCTTGGACTCGGGCAGACATGGCTCTGGCAGCATGGTTGTCCGATTCCCACTTTTGCCTTTTTGAATATATGCTGAATAAAACTTTCTTTTTACTTTAAAAAAAAAAAAAAAAGTTCTTTAGTAATGTTTTGTAGTTTCAGAGGATCAAATCCCTTCCTCTTCATACCATTTCTATGCTACCTTCCTGGTCCAAGACGCATCACTTCACCTGGATTACTGCAATAGCCTCCACTGCTCTTCCTGCTTCCACTTCTGCCTCCATTCCAGGGTTGGAAAATTATGGCCAATGGTTCTGCCACCTGTTTTGTCCTACCTTGTGAGCTAAGAATGAGTTTGATATTTAAATAGCTGAAAAAAATTCAAAAGAAGAATAATATTTTGTGATACATGAAAATCATATGCAATTCCAATTTCAATGCCCACAAATAAAGTTTTATTGGAACACAACCATGCATACTTGTTACGTGTTTCCTCTGGCTGCTTTTGCACTACAACAGAGTTGAGTAGTTGCAACAGAGACCTTATGGCCTGCAAAACTTAAAATATTTACTATCTGCCCTTTATAGTAAAAATTTGCCAAGCTCTGACTCCAGATAGCAACTAGTGATCTTTTAAAAATGCAAATCAATTAGATTATGCCATGCCCAAACTTCCCAGTGCATTTAAATTAAATCCCAATCTTACGTTACAAAGTCCTCCATAACCTAGCCCCTGCCTCCCTCTCTGGCTTCATCTCATACCACTCTTCCTCTAGCCTACAATGGTCCGGTCTGGTCTTCTTGCTGTCCTTGAACATGCTAAGATCCTTCCCATTACAAAGCTTTTGCTCTAGCTGTACTGTCTGCCCAGAATGCTCTTTTCCCTGATCTTCACATGTCTGAGTTCTTGTCATTCCTTTCTTAGAGAGGTCTTCCCAACCATCCATATGAAGTAGACATTTGGTCACACACTAACACATCACTCTATTTGATTCTCTGATTAGCACTTATCATCTCTAATATTGTTTACCTGTTTAGTTTTTGTTTTATTTTTTTCTACTGTCTCCGTCATTTAGAACAAAAAGAGTAAGTGATGGTGATGGTGAGTTAGCTGACTTGCAGTCAGTTCTTGAAAGGGGACCACACAACTGTGTATAGAAAAAGTATCAGTGTCATTGCTATGCTTGGGCTCTCCATGTTGAACGGTGCTCTCATACTCTAATGATCTATTTGACAACTAAGAAACGCTGAGCTTGTCAAACACATGCAGCCAGGTAGAAGAGGTCACCAGAGGTCATCTTCTCTGTGCTCTGGTTTTGATGGCCACACTGAAATCCCACACAGCAGATAGACAACTCACTACCATCTTACCAATCTTAGCAACTTCAAGGTTTTTTAATAAATAACATGTTTATGATAAAAATCAAAATATAAAAAAAATTTAAACCATTCAAAAAAATCCGCTTAACGTTTTGACATCAATATAAATCTAGACTGACCTATTTTAAAGATTCTGAGAGATTGACATGATATCTCTTCACTCAGTAAGATGTTCCAGTGTCATCAACCTTTATTGTTGTTGTTAGCTGTTACAGAGTCAACTCTGACTCATGGCAACCTTATGTACAACAGAACGAAACATTACTCAGTCCTATATCATCCCTACAATTGCCAGCATGGTCAAGTTCATCGCTGCACCTACTGTGCTAATCCATCTCACTGAAGGTCTCCCTCACCCTCATTGGCCTTCTACTTCGCCAAACATGATGTCCTCTAGTGATTGAACCCTCTGATGATGTGTCCAAACCAAATGACTCAGATAATATTCTGTTGTGATCCATAAAGTTTTCAATGACTAATTTCCAGGTCTTTCTCCCTAGTCTGTCTTAGTCTGGAAGCACTTCTGAAACCTGTCTATTGTGGGTGATCCTGCTAGTCTTTGAAATACTTGTGGCATAGCTTCCAGCATCATAGCAACCACAGTAAAACAAACTGACAGATGGGTGATGGGTCACCAACCTTTAGTATTTAAAAAAATACCTTTTCATGTTATCTAAACTTGGAACCATCGTGTTATAGTTTAAGCCCACTCACTCTCTACCCCGTCCTCTTGGTGCTATGAGCGGGCTATTCACCAGATGCCAAGCCCCTCCTCCCTTAGAGGCCTCTCATTTACTTGGCTTCTCACTCAAATACTGCTGAGTGCCTGATATATACCAGGTGCAGTGTTGAGTGCCAGGGATTGAAAGAGGACAAATGCAGAGACCTGACCTCAAGGGACTCTCTGTCAGCTTTCATGCCATCAAACTGACACTTAATGCCCACTGTGACATTGGCATTTGGAGATCTCTTTATCTTCTCTAGATGTCTTGGCTGCATGCAAAGCTTCATCAACAATGATACTGACAAACCTGTTAGTTACAAGATATTTTTTCCCATATTTATAGAAGTTTATAGCTTTTGTTATAAAAACTGATACAAACAGAATGGTACAGATACTAAACCCAAACAACTATAGTCCTCCTCTTAGTTTGACCCACTGACTGTACTAAACTTTCTGGATGCCAGCCAGGTTAGGAGGAAGCCAACAGAGCAAGAAAAATTTGACTGTCACTGGGCTTTGGGATTTAATCTGTGCATAATAAGTTGTCCTTGCACTTAGAGGTAAGGTTATTCTCAGAATGAGGCTAATAAAATCAACACATAATGGAGATAAACCAACTACACAACTGGGGTCAGGGTGTCTTCAAAACATATACAAAGAGGATTGACTTTGAAAGTCATGGCTGGGCGTCAGGGTCACTTCAGAGTACAATGTTCTTGTTCTGTCTCCTGCAGCTCTTACCTCCAACCCCTTTTCCTTCACTCCTTTCAACAATTATTTATTTACAATTACTTATTTAGTCCTTTCTATTTACCCAATACTATTCTAGATGATATAAATTAACATTTGCTAGGCTAACAGGCAGACTTACAGTTTCCACTCCAACATGTTAAGGGCTGGGAAGTTATCACTCTCATCCCAAGAACAGGAAAAAACCTGAACAAATTGAAAAATAACGACTCTTCTTAGATTTATCAGAGAATTGAGGTCACATGGCAAACTGTTGCCTGAAAAACTGAAGAGAGTGGAGGACACAGAGAGAAGTCCTCTGCTGGAGGCAGTATTGGTTAATATGTAATTAACCAATTGCTGAAGTCTCAGTGTGGACTACCTGGAGAGTAAAAAACACCAGGGGAAGGGGAGCAGTTTTACAGGGGCAGGGAGGGGACTACATTTTCATGTGTTTTACTTCCAAGAGCCCCACTAGGTTCTCACTGAGAAGATTGTAGGAAAATTCCTTCATGCTTCCAGCAGACTGAGATGAAAAGTAACTATTTTGAAATAGCCCAGACTTCTCTGTTCTCCTTAACAAAAGCCTGCCCACAGGAAAGCAATTTTACCAGCATGAAACCATTGTGAGAGAAGGGAAATACCCAACTTCAGCCCTCTCTAGCCTTCCTGTCTCACCTAAGTTAAAAAAAAAAAGGAAAAGAAAAACATTGAGAAGCACTTGTGAAGGCCACAGCCCAGTGACACAGGCTCTTTAAAAAACTGAGACCCAATCATAAAATTATAAAATGCTTTCTCTCTCCCCACACCAATCAATAGTTCTTCTGTATAATAACAGAGATTACAGCAGAAAGAATTGCAAGCCTCAGATCTTACTCAAGAAGAAGTCTTGAGGGAAACCCAAAGACAACATGAGTGACAAAAACAAGGGCACCAGAGGAAAGCTTTAGCTGCTGACACCTACAGCTACACAAACAGTAAACACAGCCTAACTCCTACTCAGATAAACATAAAACTTCACATGAAAGGGCCATTTACCTCACTTCCTTTTACCTAGTACATCATACTTAGCTTTCAACAAAAAACTACAAGGCCTGCTAAAAGGCAAATAACCTGAAAAGATACAACAAGCATCAGGAGCATACTCAGATAAGTAACAGATTTTGAAATTAACAGACAAGGCATTTACAGTAACTGCCATTAATATGCTAAGAGCACTAATGGAAAAGGTGGATAACATGCAAGAAGAGATGGGTAATGTAAGCAAAGAGATGGAAACTCTAAGAAAGAATCAAAAGGAAATGCTAGAAAACAAAAACTGTACCAGAAATGAAGAGTGCCTTTGATGGGCTCATCAGTAGACTGGACACAGCAAAGAAAAGCATCAGTGAGCTTGAAGATATGTCAAAACTCACAAACTGAAAAATAAAGAGGAAAAAGAATGAAAAAAATGAAAGAGATTATCTAAGAATTGTGGGACAATCGAAAAAAGTGTAACATGCATAATGGGAATACCAGAAGAGGAAAGAGAGAAAGCAACAAGAGAAATATTTGAAATAATAATGCCTGAGAATTTTCCAAAATTAATAACACAAACCAAACCACAGATCCAGGAAGCTCAAAGAATATCAAGCATTATAAATACAAAAAAATATATATACTTAGGCATATCATACTCAAACTACAGAAAATCAAAAACAAAGAGAAAACCTTGAAAGAAATCAGACAGGTGTGGAGGGATGTCTTACCCATAGAGAAACAAGGATAAGAATTGCATCTGACTTATCTTCAGAAACCACGCAAGCAAGAAGAGAGTGGAGTGAAATATTTAAAGTGTTGAGAGAAAAACAAAACAAACTTAGAATTCTGTATCCAGTGAAATTATCACTCAAAAGTGAAGGAGAAATAAAGATTTTCTCAGACATATAAAAACTGAAGGACTTTGATGGCAGGAGACACGCCTTGCAAAAAATGTTAAAACTTCTTCAGAGAAAAGGGAAATGATATAGGTCAGAAACTTGGATCTACATAAAGAGAGGAAGAGCATTTGAGAAAGAATAAATCAAGGTAAAGTAAAATCTTTTACTTTTGTTATTCTTAACGTATCTAACAGATAAAATTTGTTCAAAATAATAATAGCAATGATATATTGGATGGTTATATCTTATGGATAAGCAAAATGAATCACAGCAACATTAAAAAGCCTAAGATATGGGAATTTGGAACACCCTGTTATAAGGTACCTGCACTACCCATGAAGTGGTATATTGTTATTTGAAAGTAGGCTTAGCTTAGTTGTAAATGTATATTGCAAACTCTAGGGTAAAAACTCAATTTTTTTAAATAAGTATAATTGATACGCTAAGATAAAACAGAAAATACAATCATACAAAATGCTAACTTAAAAAAAGAAAAGACAAAAGAGAGTAGAAGACAAAAACAAAAACAAAAAACCAACAACAAGGGCAATGAACAGAAAACAGTTACATATATGGTAGTTATTAATTCAACTATATCAATAATTACTTTAAATGTGAATGATCTAAATATATCAATTAAAAGACAGACACTATCAGAGTGGATAAAAAAGAAGACCCAACTATTATAAGAAACCCACTTTAAGTAGAAAGACACAAACAGATTAAAAAGAAAAGGCATGGAGAAAGAGATACCATGCTAACAATAATTAGAAGAAAGCTGAAGTAGCTATATTAATTTCAGACAAAGCAGATTTCATGGCAAGGGAATTATCAGGGATAAACAGGAGCATTACATAATGATAAAAGGACAAATTCTCCAAGATGACATACAATCCTGAATGTGCCAAAAATGATAGAAGTGCAAGGAAAAATAGACAAATCCACTATTATAGTTGGAGACTTCAACACTCCTTTACCAGTAATTGACAAACAGGCAGAAAATCAGTAAGGATATAGTTGGAGTGAACAGCACCATCAATAAACAGGATCTAATTGACATTTGTAGAATACTTAATCCAACAATAGCAGATTACACATCCTTCTCAAACTCACATGGAACAGTCACCAAGAAAGACCACATTCTGGGCCATAAAACATACCTTAACAAATTTCAAAGAATAGAAATAACACAAAGTATGTTTCCAGACCACAGTGGAATTAAATTAGAAATCAACAATAGAAAGATAGCTGGTAAGTTCTGAAATATTTGGATATTAAATGACACACTTCTAAATATCACATAGGTCAAAGAAGAAATCTCAAGAGAAGTTAAAAATATTTTTGACTAAATGAAAATGAATATATAGCATATCAAAATTTGTGGGATGCAGCAAAAGCAGTGCTTAGAGGAAAACTTACAGCACTGAATTTATTTATTAGAAAATAAGAAAAAGCTAATATCAATAATTTAAACTTCCACCTTAAGAAATTGGAAAATTAAGAGCAAATTCAGTCCAAATAAGCAGAAGAAAAGAATAATAAAAATTAGAGCAGAAATCAATTAAATTGAACACAGGAAAACAATAGAGAAAATCAACAAAAGCAAAAGCTGGTTTTTGAAAAGATGACTGAAATCCATAAACCTCTAACAAGGCTAACCAAGGAAAAAAGAGAGACAACACAAATTACTAATATCAGAAATAAAAATGGAGCAATCACTACTAATTCTATGGACAATAAAAGGGTAATAAATGAATTTTATAAAGAACTCTATGCACACAAATTGGATAACATAGATGAAATGGACCAATTCCTTGAAAGATACAAACTACAAAACTCCCACAAAGAAAAACATAATCTGAACAGACCTATAGCTATTAAAGAAATTGAATCAGTAATCTTCCAGAATAGGAAGACTCAGACGGTTTTAATGGTAAATTCTACCAAATATTAAATAAGAAATTATACCAATTCTCTACAATCTCTTTCAGAAAATAGAAGCAGAGGGGACACTTCCTAACTCATTTTATGAGGCCAGCATTATCCTACTACAAAACCAAACTAAGACATTACAAGAAAGGAAAAGTACAGGGACTTCCAGGCAACATGGTGCTCTAGGCAGAAGCATCATGCTGTCCCTCCACAGCAAAGATCCAAAAAACTAAGCCAAACAGAGAAAACGGCAATCCTGAAACCCTGAGCATAAAATGAAGAGATAAAGAACTCAGCCAAGCACCAAATGGAATAAGAAACTGACAGAGAACAGAGAGCAAGGAGAGATACACGCAGAGGTCCCCTATCAGCTAAAACAGCACGGATCTGCCATCTTGGACTCCTATCAGAGACCAGCGAACAAGGGGTATGAGAAAGCAGCTTCACGGAGCTTCCAGCAGGAGACAGAACAACCGGTAACCAGCGATATATGCTATCCCACCCCCCAAACTTCTTCACCTCCGCTCGGGCTCCTCTACTTCCTGTGGCCACAGTCCCTTGGCCGGGAAGCACTGGCTGCTTGGATTCCACCCACCCACACTGGCCAACTCCCTGAGTGCAATTTGTTGGCTGCTGTTGTTACTTTTTCCCCCTCCTTTTGATTTCGTCTTTACCTCTCACTACTTCCCCCTCCTTTCTTTCAAATACCTGGCTCCGTGCGCCATCTTTGCTTCTTCCTGAAAGGCTGTGAAACTCCACTCAAATGTGAAAATGCTTCCCAGTTCATGCTGCAATGCTGGTGGGATGCCAGGGCTTTTTGGCTTGTTTGTTTGTTTTCTTTTTTTCCCTTTAATTGGGAGGCCGTTCTAGCCAGGCAGTATTGCGTGGCTTGGGACCTACCTCCTCAGTTTGCACAGAAGTGCAGAGGGATCCCTGAGGACATTTCTTTCCTCGTGTTTATTTTTTTTTCCCTGTTTTTTTGGGGGGTTTTCTTGTTCTTTATTTAAAAATTGGTTTTGTTTTCTTTTTCTTCTTTTTCCCTTTTTGTCTTTCCTCATTACTCAGTTTCTCATCTCTCAATACCTTCCTTCTCTTCCTGTCCCCTGACTACCTGGTGCTGAGTGGCACCTCTATGCCTTCTAGCCAGGCTGTACTTCAACACCTGGGAACACTTTCCCAGACCTCGTAGCCACACCGGTGGGATCCCTGGGAGATTGTCTTTTCTTTTTTCTTTCTAATATTTATTTATTTATTTTTCTTTTCTTTTCTTTTCTTCTTCTTCTTCTCCTTTTTGTTTTTCTCCATTTCTTAGTCTCTCATCTCTCCACTCCAACGGCAATCTCCCCTAGCACCCTTTTTTGTTTGTATGTTTTTGGTTCCTGTTCCTCTCTCCTTTTCTCCCATACCCATCTTAGCTCCACACATCACAACATCCTCTCTCCATCCTGCCTACCTGCACCACACACTTAACATCACACCACCAAGCAGTACAAGCAAGACCTACTGGAACCTGCACTGCACTGATTACCAGCCCAACCTGGTGGCTCTAGTAAGTGCCACAAACAATCCATCCTAGCAACTCCTCTTCAGCTAGACCTACCCTGCTGTACTATATCTGAGTGACTAACCCTGCCAGTTGGAGAAGAGGATGAACAGTATTGTATCCACAGACAAGTAAACAACAAAGAACACACAGTCCGCCTGCTCAGACATAGCCAAATTTTAAAAAAAAGGATGAAACAAACAAATCTACAATCAAATAACTACTGAATGCCCTGAAGACAGCAGACAATATCAAAACGTTTACAAAAACAGGACAGGTTGGCCCCAGTAGGTGTTCAAAATAAAACACCAGATGACTTTCCAGTAGAAGAAAAGGCACTAGAACTACCTGATAGGAAATTCAAATCTCTCATACTCAGAACTATCCAAGAGTTGAAGCAAAAAGCAGACAAAAATGAGGAAAAAATAGACAAATTCATAGAAAAGACAGACAAATTCATGGAAAATACAGACAAAAAATGGAAGAATTCAGGAAAACAATGCAGGAACAAAAAGCTAAAATAAATTCACAACTCGAAATCATAAAAAAACAACAATTAGAAATCCAAAAGATAAACAACAAGATTTCAGAAAAGGACAGTGTCATAGAAGGGCTGAGGAGCAGATTTGAAATGGTAGAAGACAGGATCACTGAAATTGAAGACAAACACTTGGATACAACTCTGAGGAAAAATCAGAAAAAAGAAAGAAGAAAAATGAAGAGACCCTGAGGATTATGTGAGATACAATCAAAAGCAAAAATTTGCAAGTGGTCAGAGTTCCAGAACAGGGGGAGAAGCAGAAAACACAGAGAAGATCATTGAAGAACTGCTGACAGAAAACTTCCCTAATATCATGAAAGATGAAAAGCTGACCATCCAAGAAGCTCAAAAAACCCCATATAGAATAGACCCCAAAAGAAAATCACCAAGGCATATCATAATCACACTTTCCAATACCAAACACGAACAAAGAATCCTGAGAGCAGCTCATGAAGAACAAGAAGTCATTACAGAGGAGAAACAATAGACTAAGTTCGGATTATTTGGCAGAAACCATGCAGGCAAGAAGACAATGGGGTGACATATATAGAACCTTGAAAGAAAAAATTCGCCAGCCAAGAATAATATATCCTGCAAAACTTTTGTTCAAATATGATGGTGAAATTGGTTATTTCCAGATAAACAGAAATTAAGGAAATATGTAAAAACCAAACCAAACTTACATGAATTATTAAAGGGAGTCCTCCGATCTGAGAACATGCAACTTCAGCTCACAGGCTGAATCTTGGACCCAGGATCATACCAGCCAGACACCAATCTCGGAAATGAACTCTAAAGGACTATCCAAAACCAAAAGAAATACAACAGGGAATCAGAGCAGTTAATCTGTAAATCACAACAACATCAGAACCATGAAAGAGGGAATAAACGGTGTAGGTATAGAACCTTCTAATGGAGAGGAAGGTAAGCTGATATCAAGTAATAATAGACTACTTCAAACTTAGAAAGATAAGGGTAAATTTCAGTTAACACAAAGAAAGTTAACAAACCTACTCAGAAAAATAAAGAGGAAAAACATAAAGTCTCAGTAAAAACAAAATCTATAAAAACAAAAGAAATGAAAAAAATCCACAAGCAAAAGAAATTTGGCACAGGAGAGTAAGAGGAACAAAGAAAACGTCACCACCACAAAACAAAGCACTACAAAATGAGAGCAATAAACTCACATCTATCAATAATTACAGGAATGTAAATGGCCTCAATTCACCCATAAAGAGAAGGAGAGTGACAGAATGGATAAGAAAACAGGATCCATCAATATGCCGTCTACAAGAGACACACCTTAGAAACAAAGGCATAGATTTATTAAAAATCAATGGTTGGATAAAATATATCAAGCAAATAGCTACCAAAAAAGAGCAGGAGTGGCAATACTAATCTCAGATAAAATAGACTTTAAAACAAAATCCACCATAAAAGACAAAGAAGGACACAATATAACGATTAAGGGGATGATCCATCATTAAGAAATAACCATAATAAACATCTATGCATCCAATGATAGGGCTCCAAAATACGTAAAACAAACTCTTACAGCACTGAAAAGAGAAATTGACACTTCCATAATAATAGTAGGAGACATCAACTCACCACTCTCAGTAAAGGACAGAACATCTAAAAAGAAACTCAGCAAAGATACAGAAGACCTAAAGGGCACAACCAGTCAACTTGACCTCATAGACATATATAGAGCATTCCTTCCAACAGCTGCAAAGTACACATTCTTTTCCAATCCACATGGAACATTCTCCAGAATAGACCACATCTTAGGCCACAGAGCAATCCTCAACAAGATCCAAAACTTTGAGATAATTCAAAGTATCTTCTCTGACCACAATGCAATCAAGGTAGAAATTAACAGCAGGAAGAGCAAGGAAAAAACCAATTACATGGAAACTGAAAAACACCCTGCTTATAAACCACTGGGTAATAGAAGAAATCAGAGATGAAATCAAAAAATTCCTAGAATCAAATGAGAATGAAAGCACATCATATCAAAACCTTTGGGACACAGCAAAGGCAGCCCTCAGAGGACAATTTATAGCAATAGATGCACACATCAAAAAAGAAGAAAGGGACAAAATCAAAACATTAATTACACAACTCAAACAAATAGACAGAAAACCGTAAAAAAAGCCCACAGCCACCAGAAGAAAGGAAATATTAAAGAGCAGAGCAGAAATAAATGACATAGAGAATAGAAAAATAATAGAAAGAATCAACAAAACCTAAAGTTGATTCTTTGAAAGAATGAACAAAATTGAAAAACCACTGGCCAGACTGACAAAGAAAAACAGGAGAGGATGCAAATAACCCAAATAAGAAATGAAATAGGCAATATTACAACAGACCCAACTGAAATAAAAGTATCATAGCAGAGTATTATGAAAAACTGTACTCCAACAAATTTGAAAACCTAGAGGAAATGGGCAAATTTCTAGAAGCACACTACCAACCCAAACTACGACAAAGTGATGTTGAAAATCTGAACAGACCCATAACAAGAGAAGAGATTGAAAAGGTAATTAAAAAAAAAAAAAAAACTCCCAACAAAAAAAAGCCCTGTGCCGCCACTGACTGCTCTGACCAGGATCACAACAAAGGGTTCTGGACAGAGCTGGAGAAGGATGTAGAACATAATTCTAACTCACAAAAAAAAAAAAAAAAAAAAAAAAAACCGGATTTACTGGCCTAAAGGAGACTGGAGAAACCCCGAGAGTATGGCCCCCAGACACCCTTTTAGCTCAGTGGTGAACTTATCCTCAAGGTTCACTGTTCAGCCTGGAAGTCAACAGCCCCATAAAGCCAAATGAGACTAATGAGGTACAGTAGTCCAGTGACAAAGGCCAGAAGGCAGAAGGGGACATGGAAACTGGTGATAGGGAACCCAAGTTTGAGCAATGATATTGTTGATGTGTTGTGAGATTGTTAACCATTGTCATAGGGCAACATTTGTAGTAACTGTTAAATGAGAAACTGTTTTGTTCTGTAAGCCTTCATCTTAAGTGAGGATAGCAGCACAATTGGAAGAGGGTAGTCAATGTCACTGAACTGTGCATGTAGAAATTTTTGAAATGGTGTATCTTTGGCTATGTGAATTTTTACCAAAAAGAAAAGGTTGAGAAGTTAGAGGGTTGACATGTTGTGGGGTTGTTAACCAATGTCATAAAACAATATGTGTACTACTGTTTCATGAGAAACTATTCGTTCTGTAAGCCTTCACCTGGAGTACAAAAAAAAAAACCAGTTATGTCTAAAAAAAAAAAGCCCTGTCCCAGATGGCTTCACTGTACAATTCTACCAAACATTCAGAGAAGAGCTTGTACCAGTACTACTCATACTATTTCAGAACATGGAAAAGGAAGCAACACTTCCAAATTGATTCTATGAAGCCAGCATAACCCTGATACCAAAACCAGGCAAAGACACCACAAATAAAGAAAATTACAGACCAATATCTCTCATGAATATAGATGCAAAAATTCTCAACAGAATTCTAGCCAATAGAATTCAGCATCATATCAAAAAAATAATACACCATGACCAAGTAAGATTCATACCAGGTATGCAAGGATGGTTCAACATTAGAAAATCAATCAACATAATCTCCTACATAAATAAAAGGAAAGAAAAGAATCACATGATCATCTCAGCTGACACAGAAAAGGCATTCAACAAAGTCCAACACCCATTCCTGATAAAAACTCTCAATAAAATAGGTACAGAAGGAAAATTACTCAACATAATAAAGGGCATCTATGCAAAACCAACAGCCAACATCATTCCTAATGGAGACAGGCTGAAAACATTCCCCCTGAGAACAGGAACAAGACAAGAATGCCCTTTATCACCACTCCTATTTAACATTGTGCTGGAAGTTCTAGCTAGAGCAATAAGGCAAGAAAAAGAAATAAAGTGCATCCGAATTGGTAATGTAGAAGTTAAGCTGTCCCTGTTTGCAGATGATATGATACTATACATAGAAAACCCTAAAGACTCCACGAGAAATCTACTGGAACTAATAGAAAGATTCAGCAGAGTAGCAGGATACAAGATAAACATAAAAAAATCAGTTGGATTCCTAGACACCAATAAAAAGAATAATGAAAAGGAAACCAGGAAAACAATACCATTTTCAATAGCCCCTAAAAAGATAAAATACTTAGGAATAAATCTGACCAAGGATGTAAAAGACCTATACAAAGAAAACTACAAAACACTACTGCAAGAAACCCAAAGGGATCTACATAAATGGAAAAACATACCATGCTCATGGACAGGTAGACACAACATTGTGAAAGTGACAATTCTACCCAAAGCAATTTACAAATACAATGCAATCTCGATCCAAATACCAACAACATTCTTCAAAGAGATGGAAAAATTAATCATTAACTTTATATGGAAAGGGAAGAAGATCCGAATAAGCAAAAAGTACTATTGAAGAAGAAGAAGAAAGTAGGAGGACCCACACTACCTGACTTCAGAACCTACCACACAGCAACAGTAGTCAAAACAGCCTGGTACTAGTACAATGACAGATACATTGACCAATGGAAAAGAATTGAGAACCCAGATGTAAATCCATCCACCTACAGTTACCTGATCTTCGACAAGGGCCCAAAGTCCATCAAATGGGGAAAAAACAGTCTTTTTACCAAATGATGCTGGCAAAACTGGATATCCATCTGCAAAAAAATGAAACAGGACCCATACCTCACACCTCATACAAAAAACTAATTCAAAATGGATCAAAGACCTAAATATAAAGTCAAAAACTATAAAGTTCATAGAACAAAAAATAGGACCAACACTACAGGCCATAATACACGGCCTTAACAGGATACAAACCCTAATCAATAACACCCAAACTCCAGAAGTTAAGCTAGATAACTGGGATCTTCTAAAAATCAAACACCTATGCTGTTCAAAAGACATCACCAAAAGAGTAAAAAGAGAACCTACAGACTGGGAAAAAATTTTGGACATTACAAGTCAGACAAAGGTTTAATCTCCATAATCTACAAGAAAATCTAACACCTCTATGACAAAAAGACAAATAATCCTATTAAAAAATGGGCAAAGGAAATGAACAGACACTTCACCAAAGAAGACATTCAAGGGGCTAACAGACACATGAGGAAATGCATGCAATCACTAGTCATTAGAGAAATGCAAATTAAAACCACAATGAGATACCATTTCACCCTGGCACTGCTGGCACGAATCAAAAACACTGGAAGTAACAAATGTTGGAGAGCCTGTGGGGAGATTGGAACTCTTATGCACTGCTGGTGGGAATGCAAAATGATACAACCATTTTGGAAAATTATATGGCACTTCCTTAGAAAGCTAGAAATAGAAATACCATATGATCCAGCAATCCCACTCCTAGGAATATATCCTAGAGGAATAAGAGCCGTCACACGAATAGACATATGAACGCCCGTGTTCATTGCAGCATTGTTCACAATAGCAAAAAGATGGAAACAATCTAGATGCCCATCAACAGATGAATGGATACACAAACTATGGTACATACACACAATGGAGTATTATGCAATGATAAAGAACAATGATGAATCTGTGAAGCATCTCATAACATGGGTGAAACTGGAGGACATTATGCTGAGTGAAATAAGTCAGTCACAAAAGGACAAATATTGTATGAGACCTCTACTGTAAAAACTCATGAAAAAGTTTACACACAAAAAGTAACAATCTTTGATCGTTACGAGGGATGGGAGGGATGGGAGGGATGGGGGGAATACTAAATAGACAATAGATAAGTGGTATCTTTGGTGAAGGGTAAGACAGTACACAATACTTGGAAAGCCAGCACAACTTGTAGACTGACTGTTTCATGAGAAAATATTTGTTCTGTAAACCTTCACCTAAGATACAAAAAAAAAAAAAAAAAAAAAAATTTAAAAAAAGAAAGGAAAAGTAGAGAGTAATACCTAGAACCAGCAGAGAGAAAGCCTTCCCCTAGAGCTGATTCCCTGAATTCAGACTTCTAGCTCCCTAAACTGTGAGAAAGTAAATTTCTGTTTGTTAAAGACAAAAGATAAAAATAAAAAAGTAAAGAGCAACACATCTCATGAACGTAGATGTAAAAATCATCAACAAATTATTAGAAAAATCAATCCAACAATGTATGAAAAACATTATACTAGCAGTGTAAGTCTGGTTCAAAATTAAAAAATCAATTATTACAATCTGTCACATCAACAGACTAAAGAAAAAAAATCATATGACCATATCAGTTGATTTAGAAACAGGATTTGACAAAATCCAACACCCATTCATGAAAAAATACTCTCAGCAAACTAGGAGTAGAGGGGAACTTCCTCAACTTGATTATGAACGTTTACAAAAAACCAGCAGCCAACATCATACTTAGTGGTGAGAAACTAAATGCTTTCTAAGAGCAGAACAAGGATGTTCCATCTCACCACTCCTATTCAACATCGTGCTGAAAGTCCTAACTAATACAGTAAAACCAGAAGAAGGAAATAAAAGGTGTTTAAATTGGGGGAAAAATAAACAGTCTTTCTTTGTAGAAAATTCCAAATAAATTGACCAAAAGAACTCAGGTTTCAATATACAAGGTTAATATACAAAAGTCAGTTGCTTTCCTATATACCAACAATGAACAATTGGAGTTTGAAAATAAAAACACAACACTATTTACATTAGCATAAGGAAAATACTTAGGTATATATCTAACAAAATATGTACAATATCTACATTTGGAAAACACCAAAATTCTGATGAAAGAAATTAAAGAAGACCTAAATAAATGGAGAGATATTCCATGTTCATGGGTAGGAAGACTCAATATTATTAATATGTCAATTATTTCCAACTTGGCCTATAGATGCAATGCAATCCCAATCAAAATCACAGCAAGTTATTTTGTGGATATCAAAAAACTGATTCTAAAATTTACATGGAAAGACAAAAGACCCAGAATAGCTATCATGGATAGAATTATGTCCCCCCAAAAATGTGTGCATCAATTTGGCTAGGCCATGATTCCCAGTATTTGTGTGGTTGTCCTCTATTTTGTGATTTTCCTATGTGTTATAAATCATCATCTCTGTCTGGTTAAAGAGGATTAGGGTGGGATGTAACACCCTTGCTCAGGTCACATCCCTGATCCAATGTAAAGGGAGTTTCCCTGGGGTGTGGCTTGCACCACCTTTTATCTCTCAAGAGATAAAAGGAATGGGAAGCAAGCAGAGAATTTGGGACCTCATACCACCAAGAAAGAAGTGCCTGGGAGCAAAGCACGTCATTTGGACCTGAGGTTCCTGTGCTGAGATGCTGCTCCCAGGCCAAGGGAAGACTGATGACAGGGACTTTCCTCCACAGCTGACAGAGAAAACCTTCCCCTGAAGCTGACACCCTGAATTTGGACTTTTAGCCTACTTCACTGTGTGAAAATAAACTTCTCTTTGTTAAAGCCATCCACTTGTGGTATTTCTGTTATAGCGGCACTAGATGACTAAGGGAATAGCCAACACAATTTGAAGGAGAACAAAGCGAGAGGACTGACACTATCTGATTTCAAGTCTTACTATAAAGCTCCAGTAATCAAGATAGTGTTGTATGGCAAAAGATTAGGCAGATTGATCAATGGAACAGAACAGAAAGCCCAGAAATAGATCTCCACAAATATAGTAATTGCTGTTTGACAAAGGAACAAGGGCAATTCAATGGAAAAAGGATAGTCTTTTCAATAAATGGTGCTGGAACAACTGGACATCCACAAACAAACAAATGAATCTAGACACAGACCTTATACTTCTTACATAAATTAACTCAAAATAGATCAGTGACCTAAAGATAAGAACTAAAACCATAAAACTCTTGAGGAGAGCGTAGTGTTAACTCTTCAAAACTTTGTATTTGGCACTGGATTTTTAGATATGATACTAAAATCGGAGCAGCAAAAGAACAAATAGATTAATTGGACTTCATCAGAATTAAAAACTTTTGTACATCAAAGGACATTTTCAAGAAAGTGAGAAGACAATCTACAAAATGGGAGAAAATATTTGGAAATCATATATCTAATAAGAGTTTTTAATCCAGGATATAAAAAACTCCTATAACAATAAAAGTACAAACAGCTCAATTAAAAAATGGGTAAAGGATTTGAATAGACATTTCTCCAAAGAAGATATATGCTCAAATTGATCATTAAGGAAATCAAAATCACAATGAGGTACCACTTCATACCCACTAGGATGCCTGTAATAAAAAATTAGGAAAATAACAAGTGCTGGTGAGGATATGGAGAAACTGGAACCCTCATGCATGGCTGGTGGAAATTTAAAATGGTACAGTTGCTGTGGAAAACAGTTTGATGGTTCCTCAAAAAGCTAAACATATAATTACCATATGATCCAGGAATTCCACTCCTAGGTATACACTGAAAGATTTGAAAGCAGGAACACAGAGAGATAGTGTACACCAATGTTTATTGCAATATTATTCACAACAGCCAAAAGGTGGAAACAATCCAAGTGTCCATCAACAAATGAATGGATAAACAAAATGTGATATATACATACCATAGAATACTATTCAGTCATAAAAAATAAACGAAATTATCGGTAAATGTTCTGAATGGACCACTCAGCAAAGAAAATATATAGATGGCAAGTAAGCATATGAAAAGATGCTCAACATCACATGTCATCAGGGAATTCCTAAGCTAACTTCTCACTTTTTAAGATTTACAACGCAGAAATCACCTCTTTAGGAAACACCTATGAACACCTCTTATCCTCTTACCAGGCTTAGCCACCAAGCAACTTTCTAATTATAATTTGACTTCTCCTCCCACTGTCTTCCTCCTCCCAGTAAATGGCAACTCTCCTTCCTTCCAGTTGTTCTAGCCATAAACCTTAGAGTCATCCTTGACTTGTCCCTTTCTCTCATCCCCCATATCCAATCTGTCATCCCATCCTGTTAGCTTTACCTACAAATTATCTCCAGAATCTGGCCTCTTCTCCCAAACCCCAATTTTCCCACCCTCCTCAAGACTCTGAACTAGATAACTGCAGGGGTGCCCCGACTGCTCCTCTGCTGTGTCCTCGCCTTCTGTGGGGTGAAGAATTTAACACTATCCTAAGTAATTTTGTCTTTACCCTTGTTTCCTGAACGATATCTCTAAAACCTTGTAATTTCCTGAGTAACTGAGATGCCTTTGTTATCTAAACCATACCTGAGGGTTTGTGCTAAAGAGTGGAGACTGGCCAAGCCAGAAAGACCAACTCATAGCCTGATATCAGCTGACCTGGGGGAGCATGATTCAATCAATTGTGCCTATGCAATCAGGCCCCAATAAAGGCTCTGGACTCTGAAGCACCATAGACTCCCTGGTTGGTGAAAGACATCAATGCACGTGGGACGGTAGTATGCCCTTTGGTCCATGGAGAGCAGACCTCCCCCTATGGATCTCTATTTTTGTATCCATTTTTGTTATAATAAAGCTGTAAGTGTAAGTATAACACTTTCTGTGAGTTCTGTGGTAGAAGGTTCCAATGAATTATCGAACCTGAGGAAGGAGTAGAAGCCAGCAGGTTAGAAGTGAGAGTGTTGTATGGACTCCCAAGATTGTGGCTGTTGTCTGAAGTCCTAGGCCTACTTGGGATTCTGCAGAACTTGTGAAATCTGACCTAGTTCTGAGTGGCCAGGGTCAGAGAAAGAACTGCTGTGTGGGTAGCTGATGTCAGAATTGAACAGAAGTGGAAACTGGGCATTTTTTATATCCTCATAGTTGGTGTCAGAAGAAGTATATATTTGATTTGGTATTTATCCATTTGCCTCTGCATGATCTCTTCTCAACACTGTGGTGGAAGAATGCTTGAGAAATACAATTGTCACTGCTCTGCTCAGAACATTCCTTTGTTGTTCCACCTCATGCAAAGTAAGGGCCAAAATCTTTATACTAGCCTCCAAGGTCCTGCTGGTCTGGCCCACCCTGGCCCCTCTGATCTCATCTCCTCCTACCTTATCTGCACCCTTCACTCCTGTCCCTCTTTGCTGTTCCTGGACCTTCCACTTTTGCGCCCACCTCAGGTCTTAGTTCTTTTGATCCCTGTCCCTGGAACACTGTCCCCCAGATCCTACATGTTTTGATCCCTCACTTCATCTGCGTCTCTGCTCAAATATCATCTTCCTATGAAGCCCTCCTTGATTACTCCTTCAAAATTGCACCCCCTCCACACTGCGTGCACTCGCTATCCTCCCCCACACTTAACTTTTATCCACATAACTGATCGTGTCCGATATATGTTTTGCCTGTATATTTGTTTATGTTTTGTTTTCCGCTACTAGACCTACAGTATAATCTCCGTAAGGGCAGGAACTCTTGCCTGCTTTGTTTATTGCTATATCCTCAGCACTTGAAACAGTGCCTGGCACATAGTACATGCTCAACAAATGTTTGTTAGATGAATCAATTGAAAATTAATAAAACTGGCATTCTGATTTTCACATCAGTTTTATGAGTTTGATTAGCACTTAGTTTGATAGCTGTACATGTACTAACAAAAGTTTCTGGACCTCAAACCCAGGTAAGAACAGACCCTGAATCATAGGGCCCCAACCAACTAGGCCATCTTTGACATCTTTCTCTGACTTCCACAGAAGCAATGTACACTCTTCGTTCTTCCAGCAGCTGGCATCTCCTCCAAGAGCACTAAGCCACTGAGCTAAAGCTGTGGAACAAGGGGATCCTTTTGGATCCTTGTGCACACGAATTCATGCTAGTGCTTTTGGAGAAAAATACACTTGGAATCAGAGACCAACACAAGAGGAAATGTGAGGGTGTTATAAAAGTACAGATGGAGAGCTATAGTTTTGTAGCTCTGAGAAAGTGACTCAGAGGTCATTCTGGACAGTAATCTGATTGGGCTGGTCCTTCTATTCATTTCCCACAGTAACTTTACAATGGTGAGACCTGGCAAAGACATATGATGAGGGTTAGCATCATCAGTGATGTCATGTGGATATCACGTATTCCTGATATGATGTGATGAGAAAGACGCTTCACATCTGGGGAATTCTTTCCAGAAATCCATAACCCCAGTCTAATCATGAGAAAACATCAGATGAACCCAGATTGGAGATATCCTACAGAATGGCTGGACAGTACTTCTCAGGACTGTCAAGATCATGAAAAGCAAAGAAAGACTGAGAACCTGTCATAGACCATGGGGAGACATGACAACGAAATGCAGTGTGGTGTCCTGGACTGGATCCTGGAACAGAAATCATTTTTAGCTTAAAATCTGTAGGAATTTTGTATGAATGCTGTTGGACCATTATAACTGTCAGTTGCATTTTCTAACACACGTCGAAATAAATATATTAAGCTGAAACAATAATGTTTATTCCTAGACTTCATAAAAATCACCTTACTTGCCACTAGTAGCCTGGATACCTCACTTTGGGAACAACTGGATTCTCGAAGGCTATCCAGGCTTATAGCACTTAGCAGAGGGCATGCTAATTATCTGGGGGTGGGATGGAAAGGAATTCCTAACAGAGTACAATGACAGCATCATGCCAATTTTACCTGAGGCATTAATTTTTCAGTAGAGTTTTAAAAAATGGTCTGTGTCCTCAGGCATCTGGGCCTCAGCACTTATACTTTTTAGTGCAGAAAGCACATGAAATTATACAGCTGCTAAGCTCATAAAAGTTAGCCAGGCTCCAAAAAAACAAACCAAAGTCATTGCCGTACTTGTTGCCATCGAGTCGATTCTGACTCATAGCGACCCTATAGGATAGAGTAGAGCAGCCGGTGGATTCGAACTGCCGACATATTGGTTAGCAGCCAAGCTCTTAACTATCAGGCTAGAGGATGACAAACTGAAAGGCAGAAAGGCCTCTCCACAACAGCTGTGGCTTCCAAGCTTTACAACATATCTCTAGAGGACCCAGCTGTCTGGGTATTGTGTGTGTGGTTGGGCTTGCAGGCACATACTCACGCTCCCTTTAGCTCCCTGTAGGACCAATGCCTGGCTCCGTCCAGTTGTTTCAATAACTGTCTTCCTGAGGCAGGCTCAAACCACACAATGTACTCTCTGCCTTTCTCCAGGTTAAAAAGTCTAGTTCATTCTTTGATGTAAGTCAGATCCTGTCACTTTTGTGGCTCTTCTTCATTATACATATGACTGCCACAAGCAGAAGCCACATAGCTCAGAACACTTCCCACCTACACTAAACTCTTCTCGGCAACAGTGGGGGAGTGTAACTTATACACGCACAGGAGTGAGCTCCTGTCTTCCAGGCCCTGCACCTCCTAGCAGCCCTGCCTCTGCAGGGTGTGGCCCATCGGCCCTGCTCTTTCCGGAACTCCAGGGGGTCATCTACTCCCTGAGGCTGGTGGGTGTGTGGAGCTCACCTGCACTCCAAGCCCCCCAGCTAAGTCCTCCTGGTATCTTTGACCCTCACCTGGGACCTGGGACATAGACGGTGTGTGTAGGCTCTTTTGAGAAGGAATCAGGCTGGTGCTGAGAATAGTGCAGTGATTCTGAGCAGAAAAGTTGGAGAGTATATGTTCAACGGAAGGAGGAGGGTTGGAAGCTGTAAGGAAAGCAAGGGCTCCACTGCTGCCCAGTGAAGACAACCTGTCAGCAAGTCCTGAAGACTGAGGGATATAGTCATCAGAGTGCAAGGAGTCTGAAATTTACTGAAATGATGAAGAGGGTATTTGTCAGAGTTGAAAATCTCCTTCATGTCCGGCTTGTTGATGTTGTTCACTGCCAACGAGTTGACCCCCGACTCATGGTGACCCCATGCACAACAGGGATGGACCATTGTGATCCATAGGTTTTCAATGACTGATTTTCCGAAGTAGACTGTCAGGCCTATCTTACTACCTTATTTTAGTATCTGGAACATTCAAATGCTCTGCCCCTCCTCCTAATTTCTTTATCTTGTAAAATGACATCAGTATCTGCGTAGTGTCCCGAGCTGAAAACTTGGGAGGTGCCCAATATCATGTTTCTCATGGGGAGCCACCAATGCCTATCTATTTCACCGCCAGGCTATTTTCTGAACTCCCTTACTTAACAGCTCTTGCCTGGATCACGCAACCATCCTTACAGTCCCTGCCTCTAGTGCAGTGTCTGTTGTCAGAATTAAGGTTTGGACACCCTGATATGGTTGTGCACCCCCCACCTCTTACAGGCAGTGTTTTCAGGTGAGGCCAACCTACTGGCATGGCACTCAAGGCTTTTTGCAACCTAGTGCTATCACCTTCCTACCTTGGCTCCTGCCCCACCCGCTCCATCGGGCTTGCTTTCTGGCCACGGTGAACTACTCATCCTTTCCAGAACACTCTACCACCTTTCCACACTCTGCTCCAAGAATGTCTGCATAACTCCTGCTTGTTACTCTACCTGACTCCAAAGTTACCTCCTTTGAAGACCTCCAGGGCACACCTGGCAGTCAGTCAGTCACGGTCTCTTTTGTCCAAGATTCTTCCAGAGCACGAATCCTATTTTATGACAACCTTGTTTGTGGTCTTACAGAAAACTTCTCAAAGGCAGGGCACATCCATGTGCCTGGTACACAACAGCCGGTGACTACATATTATAAGAATACATGGATGTGACAAATGCACACGTGCACACATGAGCCAAAATTCGGCTTCAAGGAGAGACCATTTCCACCTGGTTCCTAATCAGGGATGCTAGTTCCAACTCCAGAACAGCCTTGGCCCTGAGGAAAGGCCAATGCTAGATGCTGGTTCCCTGAAAGGGAAAGGCTGAAGAGTTACTTGGGCTCAGAGGTGCTGCAAAGCCTGCAGGTGCATCCCATGATCAAGATCCCTGTGATGTGCACAGCTTTACAAGGAGGGGGACTTGTGCTGGCGTTTCCCAGATGACTTTTGGAACTAGTGCTCAGGAAGACTTGATGTCAAATAAGTTAATGGAATGTTGAGGTAAACAAAGTTAAGCAGGCATCTTTACTGTAGAATGATGGAACCTTTAATTTGCTACTATACATGTGAGTCTCTAAGGACCGGACAGGAAATGGTGATAATGTTTCCCAAACATACTGACCAGAGAGCAACTAGGGTACTATGGAACCCACTTTGGGAAACACTAGCCCAAACTAGTGGGTTTTTACTGAGTAACAGATGAAGGACCCAGAGCAAAGGATATGTGTATTACTCAATAATCATGGTCACTCTAAAATATGTAGATCAAGGTCAAATGCTGTCATTGTCAGAACAATCAGGAAAAAGGTGACATCTTTATAGAATCAAAAACTTTTATTCAGAACAAGCATTAGCAAAATGAAGGTGGTTGCCTCATAAATGCAGGGCCACAGAGTACTTAGGAAGGATTGGAAAATAATTATAAGAATATTTTGCTAGATTAAAATAGATAAAAATAAAATGAAACTACAATAATTAGATATAAAATGTTGCTCTAAGGGTGAAAATCTTCACACTGTCTGCTTTCTCCCTTGCGGGGTAGTAGGCCCAGAGCCCCAGTGCTACCGTCACCACACAGCTCGCATCCAGTCCAGGTCCATAATCCAGTGTGACTGGACAACCATCAGCCTTTACCATATAAGCCAGCTAAACATGGGAAATCAAATGCAGAATTTTCATGCTAAGCACCACTGTGGCTTCTCATTGCTTTAGAGAGATTTGATTAAGAGCTTATAATTTTTCAACTAGGACTTTCACTGGAAGGAGTGATAAGAGCATTCCAGGAACTTCACTCGGATGGCATCTCACGTTTCAGCTTGTAGAGTCTCAAGAGGCATTCGTCCCGCCACTTCCTTCTGGCAGCCAAGTGCTCGGGGTCATCAGGAACCTTCTCACACATGGCCTGGGAGATGAAGAGACAAAAAGGGGCTCAGTAATCAGCAGGAGGAGAAGTGCAATTGTTGTTCTTGTTCACTCACACTGCAATGATTCTGTTTTTCAAAGACAAAAGAAGAGTAATAAACCCTCAATTAACATAAGCTCTCCAAATTCCCAGACCTAAGCTTCCTCAGAGACAAGTTGAAATGAGCTACTACTTCATTAGTCATATGGTCTCCTGGCTCCTGGTAACCATAATAAACCCTTTGCTGTTGAGTCGATTCTGACTCACAGCAACCCTAGGACAGAGTAGAACTGCCTCATAGGGTTTCCTCGAGGATTCGAACTGCCGACTTTTGGGATAGCAGCCGAAGCTCTTAACCACTACGTCACCAGGGTTTCCGGTAACCGTAATGGAACACTGTATAGACAAAGTTAGGCATGAGGAACTATCAAAGTCAACTGAGAAGATTTCAGGTGGCACAGGCGAGGGGACGGCAAGCGTTACCATTTCACCCCCAGAGCTCTCGGCCACAAGTCTGCATACCTGATTAATTTTTTGAACTGTCGCCCCAGAAAACTCTGGGATGGGTCCAAAAGTCTTTAGGACATGTCTCATGCTTTCACTGTATCTGTCACAGTAGCTCAGCATGCCTGCAATCACATGAAAACAAGAGTGAGCAATGTCAGCAGGATGGGTTCAGATGAACTACATTCTTCTCTTTCGATGGATTAAAAAAAAGGCCTAGTGTCCCACCTCTGTCAGCACAGGTCTCTGTCTTATGGAGACCTCCAGTCAGGCCTCTAGTCATTTGCTGAATATCACACGAAGCCACCTGTTCACCACAAGTGTCTCCTTCAACGACGTATCTATAAGACTACTTGTGTAAGTGCCGTGAATGCGTTTTCTAAGCACCTAAGACATCAAAGCTCAATGAAATCTCTTATGCATTTACTCTTATATTGTGAATGCTATTGTTGGGTGCTGTTGAGTTGATTTTGACTCATAGTGACCCCATGCAACAGAGCAGAACTGCCCCATAGGGTTTTCTTGGCTGTAATCTTTTATGGAAGCAGATCGCCAGATCTTTCTCCTATGGAGCCCCTAGGTGGGTTTGAACTGCCAACCTTTCAGTTAGAAGCCGAGCACTTAACTGTTTGCACCACCAGGGCTCCTATGAATGCTAGTTTCCACTTTATTGTGTGTCTACAGCATAGCAAGGGGGTAAAATTTTCATCTTCCATGCAAGAGGCCTGGGTTGATTCCTGGCCAATACACTGCATGTACAGCCACCACCCATCTATCAGTGAAGGCTTGTGTGTTGCTATGATGATGAACAGGTTTCAGCAGAGCTTCCAGACTAGCACAGACTAGGAAGAAGGGCCTGGCGGTCTACTTCCAAAAATCAGCCAGTGCAAACCCTATGGATCACAATCATCTGATCTTGTTGTGCATGAAGTTGCCGTAAGTTGGGTTGACTCCAAGGCAGCTAACAACAAATAGCACACCTGGCAGGCACTTTAACATATGGCTATTTGGTCTGAGAGGTAGGCTTTGAGAGTTCACACCAACCTAAGCCATGGTCAGTAGACAGAAGGCTGGACTGGGAGCCCTGGGCTATGTCTGCCCCTGGGCACACTGTTCTCCACAGCTTCTGCCATTTCCTAGCCCGCTGGGGCACCAATCCATTTCTTGGATGCTAATGATGGGGTCCTAGGATTTTGGTGGGAACTCGTGGAGAAAAGGCTTATTCTGATGGTAGAAGGGAAGAGGGGAGAACAGTGACTTCAGAGTTGTTGTGAGGGCTCTCTGTGGCTGAGGCTAAGGCTTCCTTTTAGAATCAGACACTCACAGAGGACACCCAAGGTAGGCCAAATGCTCCCTGCCTCCACCGGCAGCAGGGCTTGCCCAGCACCTCCACTCCCAGCAGGCTTCCCCAAATTCCATCCCAGCACCCTGGGGATGCACAGGCCTGCATGAGGGCACGTGCTTGGACACAAGTCAAATCAAAGCCAGCCGGTCTGAGAACCACAGAAAGGAGGAGTCTGTGTGCTGTGCTCTGCTGAGCTCAAGATAAGCCTCCCGCTGTTCTGCCTCTGGCCGATTTCCAACGTATTTCAAACTTAGAAAGATTCAGCAATGTGTTCCTCCATTAAAAACATAACAAGGGAACAAATGAAACTGCAGAGTCTGCAGAGACCTCAAAGCTTAGCTGTCACCTATCCCCAAAACGGTGTATGCGCAATGTAAAATATCAGCGCTAGATACAATTTTACAAAAAAAAAAAGGAAAAGAAAAGAAAGGCAAATAAACAGCTTCTTCTGGGTTTAGTTTTGATTGACCTACACTGAATGTGAAAAGCCTGAATTCACTGGGTTTCAATTTTATTTGCTTCAAATAATTTTCCTTTTCTTTCAGTGTGCTAAAATAACAACTATTTTGCTCTTAGGAGAGAAATTGTTTTGACGGGTAAAAAATTCAAAACATACCAACTCTTCTGACGTTGTTGTTAGCTGCAGTGGAGTCGATTCCCACCACTGGCAACCTCACATGTACGGAGTAGAACTGCTCCATAGGTTTACCATGGCTGATTTTTCAGAAGCAGACTGCCAGGCCTGTCTTCCAAGGCGCCTCTGGGTGGGTTCAAATCACCAACCTTTTGGCTAGTAGTCAAGAGCGTAACTGTTTGCACCACCCAGGTACTCCCTTCCCACGTTAGCACTGGCAATTAAGTGGTGGCTACTCTCTTTTAAAAATAAGGACTTTCATTTAATGTAAGTGTAACTTGAATTCTGGAATTCAGAATTCTGGAAGACTCCCTAAATGTCCCAACACTGACTAGTTATTTTAAATGGCTTAGAATTTCTGGAGGAAAAAAAAGAAACCCTAATTTCTTCCAGAAATTAAGCATTTACTTCATTTTAGCCATTTGTTTATATACTCATACTAAAGATGATAAAAGGAAGACATAATTACAGTTTATTCCTTCTTGGGGTGGGTGAGTAGAGATATGAGGAGGAGCCTTGGTGGCACAAACAGTAAAGCACTCAGCTGCTAATTGAAAGGTTGGCAGTTAGAACCCACCCAGCAGCTCCCCAGGAGAAAGACCTGGCAATCCGCTCCTGTAAAGATTACAGCCTAGGAAACCCTATGGGGCAGTCCTACTCTGTCACATGAGGTCACTGTGCATCACAATCAACTCGGTGGCACCTAACAACAACTTACAACAGAAATATAAGAATCAAATAAGTAGGAAGTGTCCAAAGATATTAAATGAGAGGAACATGAGCCGCATATCCCTTGGTGGTGCAGTTAAGCACTGGACTCTGAGCCAAAAGTTTGGCAGTTTGAACCCACTCAAAGATGCCTTGGAAGACAGGCCTGGTGATCTGCTTCTGAAAAATCAGTCACTGAAAACCCTATGGAGCAGTTCTACTCTGCACACATGGCGTCGCCATGAGTTGCAATCCACTTGACGACAACTAACAACAACAATAGGAAAACAGTATCTCCTTGTCCCTCCTCTCCTAAGTGAGTGGAAGTCAGCCATGGGATTCAATTCATGTATGCATTTTATCTCTGTATTACTTCACATTTATGAACAAGTATTAATCTTTCACTGTCCCTGTGAAGTCATTCAAATCTCCCAGGGGCTTTCTAAAGCATCTTCCCCTTTCATAAACTTTGTAAAGTTTTAAAAGGGAATTAATTTCTTCAAAATAGAATAAAATATGGTGAAACTCTATGTATAATACAATTTATAATTTCCCCCTAATTTGTTCAGGAAACCAAATAAAATGTCCATTTTACTGATATAACAACACTTCCTGTAACATACACTCAAGGCTCTCTGGACAAATAGCCCCATTGTTTGTGGTGAAGTTAAAGCACCAGTGTGGCTGGTGCTCCTTACGAGATGATTGCTGACCAGCCCATGTTAGTATGTAGAGAAGTCTGATCCATTTCTGGGTCCTGAACAGGTGAGGGCCAACATCCTGGAGATGCCTCTGGCCTGATGTCCCCTCATGAAGGCTTTCCAGTTGTTTGAAATGAAAGAAGCTCATGATAACTTAAGCTGCACTGTGCTTTATTAGTTACAACAATGTCTCGGTAAATTTATTAGTACTATTATGTCCAACATGTCCCCTTCCATTTAGAATAGTATAAAAGGAGCATCTTACTTTGTTTCCAACAATAATTGTGGCTTCTCTACACCATAAAAGAAGAACTGAGTGGGAATTACTCGATTTTATCTCATCAGAGATGAAACAAACTTCACCTTTTATCCCTCTAGTCTGTTCTTCCTATACTTCTATAAAACTTAGCCTTCCCCTGTATTTCTTCTCCTATGCTTCCACGCCCTCTGTTCTCTTCAGCTCTATTCTTCCAAAAACCCTCACCAAGCTAAGCTTTTTAGAAGAATTTGAACCTATTTTCTTAAGAGATGCTTATAAGGAAAAAGAACTGAGATCAGATTTAGCTTATCTTGCTGCTTCCTAATGTGGACTCCTTCAGCTGAAAGCCCCTGAAGGTGACAAGGTGCACTGTCTTGAACCTGCAGTGTACCCCGACGGCGGAGAGGCAGTAGACCAGCCTTCCCATTCACTCTCACGGAGCAGGCCTGCTGCAGGTGGCTCCATCCTTACAGACCCATCACAGATGTAATCAGTGGCTGTGGGCACTTGGGGTGAGGGCGTCACGTGAGCTCTTGCTGTTCAGTGTCTCAGAGACCTCTGATGGTTACCCATACCACACAGCCTGTGAACCCACACCTACGTGAGTTCACCTGCTTTTAAGAGACAGGGTTTCACAGATATCTTAAGGGATATCAAAAAGGCCTCAAAGCACGGAGTGATGGTATCCAATTCCTCCTCCAAGTATCCAGTTCCTCCCTGAGTGATGACTCGCCCGAGGTCAGCAAGGCAGGTGAAGCAGAAACCTACCTGAGGCTCTGACCTCACACAAATGATCAGCTGACACTCCCACCTGCAAGTAACAGGTCCAGTAAATGAACCAAACCATCAAGGAGGCATCTCGATGAAAAAAAAAAAAGTACACACAAGAGATGAGTCTGTGAGACAAAATGGTCACCATCCACTTCACATGGAGGTGATTTCAGGCACTGCTGAGTCCTGAGACGGTTATTTTACAGATGGAGAAAACTTGGCAAGAGCCCAGGTGGCTACCAGGTCTAAGAAGATTGAGCCCCCCTAATGCTAAGCAGTTGTCTCTGCTGACCTGCTAATCTAAGGGCCTAACAGAGACACACAAACCAAGCAGTTAAGTTCTAGGTACCTGACTCTGTAGCTTCTCTAGTGCACAGTGAAAGTATCCGAATCTGTGTTTATTCTGTATTTTTCTCTCATATGTTTATGACTCTTTTTAGGAGGAAAAAAAAAAACAAGGGAAGAGTAGTGGATTAAACAAACAAGACAAAACTATGAATATAACATTTATTAAGCACTTAGCATATGCCAGCCATCCCACTAAGTGCTTCCATCTGGCTTCGTTCTCACAATAGCCCTGTAATGTAGTCACAGCGGTCATCCCCATCGTACAGACCGCAAGCTGAAGTACAGTGAACTTTGTAACTTGCCCAAGGGTATACAGCTAGTAAGTGGGAAGGCCAGTGTACAGCCCAGGTAGACTGGCCCTCCAGCCCATACCCATGCCATTAGAGCATTTGTCCCTCATATACGTCTCTTCTAAAAAGTAGTCAGAAGGTGAAGTAAGCAAGCTGGACTCCTGTTTGTCAGGTAATATTAAATTAAAAACAAACCCTAAAATATTTTTACTAGTTCTAGATAAACTGTAGCTTATAAGACTAATAACTACCTTTAACCTGAGATGATAGCTTTATGAAAACAATATCAGACAAAAAGAAGAGTTCTACTAACTCCAATCTTGATATATTTGGGGCAACATTGGATGAATAATGAGCATTTTCATTGATTCCCAGCCAGATCTTATAACTGTCTGACTCTGGTGTTTGGAATGCTCTGAAGTTGAAACCTACATCCGTCCACTATTATCATATTACGCCTGTTAGGTTTTCTTATCACATCTGCTTTGTTTTAAAAAATTGTTATGGGCCTCTTTCCTGTCTGCCACACTATTTTTTTCTTGAGTTTCTTGTTTCATTGCTTCTGTTTCTATTTGTTTGAAAGTCAATGCTGTTCTCAGTTCTCTCCCTATAGATTTCTTATGATACCTGGATTATCTTATTTTTCTCAAGTAAACAAAAAGAAAGAAAAAGAAAAGAAAACATACTGGTTATCAGGGACTGTCTACATATATTTCAAATCCTTAAATATGTTCACCACCTTTCAGTTTCTGGTTGAATAAATATTTGGAATTATCCAAGACTTTGTTTCAATAATGCTTCAAAACTCTTGTTTCAATTTTATGTGGGCACCTTACTTTATAATATTCTCCTATGTTCAATGGTTGTTCTGCCACAAAACTAATATACTAGTTTTATACCGCATTGGGCAAATCTACTGCAAAAGACCTCTTTGAAGTGTTAAAAAGCAAAGATGCCCCCTTGAAGACTAAGGTGCGCCTGACCCAAGCCATGGTGTTTTCAATCACCTCATATGCATGCAAAAGCTGGACAATGAATAAGGAAGACTGAAGAAGAACTGACACCTTTGAATTGTGGTGTTGGCAAAGAATATTGACTGCACCATGAACTGCCAAAAGAACGAAAAAATCTGTCTTGGAAGAAGTACAACCAGAATCCTCTTTAGAAGCAAGGATGGTGAGACTACATCTCACATACTTTCACCATGTTATCAGGAGGTATCAGTCCCTGGAGAAGGACATCATGCTTGGTACAGTAAAGGGTCAGCGAAAAACAGGAAGATCCTCAAGGAGATGGACTGACACAGTGGCTGCAACAATGGGCTCAAGCATAACAAGGAGTATGAGGATGCCGCAGGACCGAGCAGCATTTCGTTCTGTTGTACGTAGGGTTGCTATAAGCTGGAACTGACTCGATGGCATCTAACAACGACAACATAGAACTAGGAGAGATTCCCCTTTTTCTTCAGTTCCTCTTGGCAAAGTCTTGACCTTAAGGAAAATTCAAGTCAAGAAATAATATGTGTACTTGCTATATGCAAGAATATGTCTAGTAAAAGTGCCTTGAATTATTCACTGGAAATTACACTTCATTTATTACTATGGTTAAAAATTAACTGAATTATTACCAACAAGTCGTGAATTATAGAATTAAAGTCAAGCAGACTCCAAGAGGTCACCCACTCCAACTTCCCACGGCAATGCAGCCATCTCCACTAAACACCCCTGATAGGTGATCAAACAACCACCACTTGTTCAACTCACCCACTCAGAGCGTGGACGTGTCCTGGACATCAGCTCCAGTTACTAGAAAGTTCTTCCTGCATTGCACTGAGCCCAAACCTTTTTGTCTGCCATTTCCAGTCATTCATTCTGGTTCCACCTCCACAAGAGACATGGACAGACAGACAGACACAAACACACACACACATACACACCCTACTCTGGTTATCTTCCTTTGGATAGGCTCTAGATTATCAGTTGTTGTTGTTAGGTGCCATAGAATCAGTTTTGACTCATGGTGACCCCACATGACGGAGCAGAATTTCCCCATAGGGTTTTCTTGGTTGTAATCTTTACAGGAACAGATCACCAAGTCTTTCTCCCGTGGAGCTGCCAACCTTTGGGTTAGCAGCAGAGTGCTTAATGATTTTCGCTACCAGAGCTCCTCTTAAATGTGGACTCTGGAACTGAGTATTCCCTTTCTCTTGTCTACATATGTTTAAAACTTAATAATATTATTAATAAAGTTATATTTATCATAGAAATTTATTTTTTAAATTTTTTTTTATTGTACTTTAGATGAAGGTTTACAGAACAAATAGGTTCTCCTTAAACAGTCAGTACACTTATTGTTTTATGATATTGGTTAACAACCCCACGACATGTCAACAGTCTCCCTTCTTGACCTTAGAGGACTTTTTTTTTTTCTTTTTGGTGAAAATATACATAGCCAAAGATACACCATTTCAAAAATTTTATTGTAGAAATTTATGACAGCACAGAAAAGCAAAAATAAAATAAAGTTTACTTATAATTTTAACATCAAGAGGTAATAACATTTTGTCATACATCCTTCCAGATTTTTTTATATGGCTTTTTGTTTTGTTTTGTTTTAATCTGGTATAGGTTTTATTGCTTGTTTGCTTTTCAAATGATGTTTTCTTTCGAGTCACTTAAAATTTGGCTGACAGAGTTTCATTCTTGGAAGCTTCTCATCCTTCTCAAGTCATCTTTCTTTTAGAGTTACCAGCTCCTGGGCTCATGCCTACTTTCCCCCAAACCTTTTGAAGTCTGCTTCTTGGGTAACCGTCTGCCTTGCCCAGCTAATCATGCCCTTCACCAACCCTTTCTCATCGGAAACATGTCCCTCATTGCTCCCTTAAGCCTCCCTAAAGGGGAACCTGCAGGCAGCAAATCACAACTTAGGAGCTATGCATCTGGAGGCAGAGGAGATGCCCAGCAGAGGGACAGGTGGGTTACGTCCCTAATTCCATCAGTTTTTTTCTTGCCTCTATAATTTTATCATCCTTATCAGGAAAATACAGCTGCCTCCTTTGTCAGGCTGGATAGTATGCAGTGAGCTCTCCATCACATCACCTTGTCCCCTTCTCTCTCTAATCCTGGTCTGCACTTTCTTTCCCACCCCCAGATCTGTTTTCCATGCAAGCCTAGGTATCAGTGCGCAGAGCTCTGCATCCAGGCCGTGCGTGTCAGTTACCAGCACTTGACACTGTCTCCTACACATGGTATTGTTTCCATCGAGTTGTAAGGAGAGGCAAAACTGGACTGTTCACAAACTCATGAAAACACCGAGAAGCACTGGATTCTCATCTTAGCTCCAGATGGAACAAACCATACCTTCTGCATTGAGATGCATTGTCTCCAGGGGTCCAACGAATGCATACCGCATCCCCAGTCCATCTGACATGACAAGGTCCAGGTCACTGGGAGACACTATTCCCTCCTAAAGGAAGAAAATAGGGCAAGGCAGAGGCGAGTTATTGGAAAGGCAATTCCATTTACTGTGATTTTCATCCTAACTTCTTTAGAGTATAATCCCAAAATACCCTCCAAAACAGTATTTTGATAGAATTTTGCAAGACAAAACTATAATATATAAAGAGATCCTGAGAAGAGTATTATTTTGTGAGATGGTCTAATGCGAATTCACCTTTTCCATACTCGTAATCAATTTCTTTCTACCTTAAGGGACCCACCTCCACTGCCGTCCCCAATCTCCACCAGGCAACTAATACAGCATTTGCACTTTGTTGAAGGGGGAGAGACTGGAGGGGAAGGGCAAGCAGGATGTCTGTATGTTTGCCTTAGGGTCTGGGGGAGGAAGATTAAAGCTACTGAAAGAACAGGAAAGCTGCTCTCCCGGCTTCACCCACCTGCAAGCTCAGCCTTGTTTAGCTGTTATTGAGTTTGTAAAGAACTGATGTTCTTTTATGAAATACAGTTCAGAACTATTAGTTTCTTTGCAAAGGTGGGGCCCTAGACTCTTCTGCAAGTGTGAATTGCAAAGCAAGAGGGACGATGTTGCGATTTCAAGTTAGGTGTCAAACTGGCCAGAGTCTGTTAGTTGGCAGCATTCTTTACACAACCTCTCCCTCAAACCCCTTTTGGAACAAGGCAGAGAAGCACAAACACACATGCGCATGTCAGCTCACTGCAAGGCAACACCCCCATCTAAGGACGTTTTCAATTTGGGCACTGTCAGACGTTATTGTATTTCCCCCTGCATCCCTTCACAAAATGAGTGGAACCTGCAGCTCCAATTCTTGTTCCCTGAATGGTTCCTTTTACAGACTGAGCCTTGTGGGGACAGACAGCTCCTGGCCCTGTGAAAGAGAGCACTATGAGGGCGGGCTGATGCCTCTCCCATAGCGCTCTTCCTGCCACCCCCCTCAGCTGGCCAGAGGAGAGCTCTTCTGGGAACACTCAGCTCTGCCCACAAATGAGGGCACAGCTACCAGGCTCCAGTTCTATCAACAGGCTCAGACAAATGGGATAGCATGTCTTTACACTTGGCTATAGGGCAAATTCTTTGCCTTTCCTTGAAAGGGCTGTTCATTGTCCTGTTTAAGAGGGTAGTGCAAACAGTTAAGTGTTTGGCTGGTAACCAAACGGTAGGCAGTTCGAATCCACCAGCTGCTCCTTGGAAACCCTATGGGGCAGTTCTACTGTCTTATAGGGTCGCTATGAGTCAGAATGACTCTGGCAATGGGTTTTTTGGTTTTGATTGTGTGTGGGAGGAAACCTTCATCTGCCCTTCCCTTCAAGCCACAGCTCCACTAAGACCCACAGTCGTAGGGAGGAGTCACTCTGCCCTCCAGCCCCTCCATACGTGGGGAACTGGAAGCTAGAGCTCCCTCTGCTGTTCCTCCTCCTCCTGTAAAAAACAAAAACAAAAACAAAAACAAAAACATCAGCTGCCATGGAGTTGACTGGACTCATTGAGACTCCATGTGTGTCAGAGTAGAACTGTGTCCCATAGGGTTTTCAATGGCTGATTTTTCAGAAGTAGATCACCAGGTCTTTCTTCTGAAGTACCTCTGGGTAGACTCGAACTTCCAACCTTTCGGTTAGCAGCCACGTGTATTAATCATTTGCACCCCACCCAGGGACTCCTTCTCCTCCTTCACCTGATCTAACTTCCTGACTTTGCAGACTTCAAAGTCAGCCATCACCGATCACCTAAGAGGCTGAGAGAAACTGGAGATTTGATCACACCACCACTATCACTTGCACCCCAGCTGCTGAGGAAAACACAGAGTTGTCTCAAGGTTTATTTGCTTGTTTCAGCCACTCTGGTTCACATATGGAACCCTGGTGGCACCGTGGTTAAGAGCTTGGCTGCTAACCAAAAGGTTTGCAGTTGGAGTCCATCGGGCACTCCTTGGAAACCCTGTGGGGCTGTTCTACTCTGTCCTATAGGGTCACTATGAGTTGGAATTGACTTGACGGCAATGGGTTTGGTTTAGTTCATATATAGGTCACTCTGTGGTAATATGAGGGTGGGGAAGGGTGGGAGGGCGATGTGGAAAGAGGATGGAGCTGAAAGAATTTTGAAAAAGAAGCCACTCACATATAATTTACATATAATTGGGAAACTTCATTATTCAAAATCATATTCCATTTAGTTTTGTTTGCATGTGAGAGAGCTAAAACATACAAAACTGTACACAAAACATGTACATATGGTTTAAAGCATAGTTACAAAGCAACCAAACCTGGAACCACTGCCTCTACCTCTTCCTGATTATAATCTCCTCCCTCCTTCCCAGAGGTCAATATCCTCACTGTCATAATGACCATTTCTTTACTTTTAGTATTTGCTATCTATGTTCACATTCCTTAACAAAAGAGTTAACTTTTTGCCTATTTCTAATCTTATTATAAATGGAATCACACTGTATGTACTCTTCTTACCTTGCTTCTTTCCCTCAACATTATCATTTTAAGATTCACCTATGTTGTTGTGTGTAGCTGTGGTTTTGTTCATTCTCAATGATATACAACATATCACAAGTTACTTACCAGTTCTTCTGCTTATGAGCACGTGTGCTGTTTCCAGTTTGTGGCTATGGTAAACAGCGCTTCCATGAACATTCTCATTTGTGTCTGAGGTGGGACTCTGGGTCACAGAGTATGCACCTCTTCAACATTACTAGATAGTACTAAACTGTTTTCTGAAGTGGTTACACCAATGACCACTGCCTCCTGCGGTGCATGTGAGTTCTCATCACTCCACATCCTTTCCAACACTGGGTGTTGCCATGCTTTAAAATCTTTGCTAAACTGGCAGAGTGTGATGGTATCTCATTGGGGTTCTGATCAGTTTTAAGTCATCCTACCACGTGTTCATTTAGATTGCTAATGAGAGCAAATTAATCTATTCCTTTCACTCAAATGATGACAATTCTCAGCTCTTTCACTTCTTACAGCAAAGCTGTCAGGGGCAGGGGGCAGCAACAGGAGGGAAATAATCTACAGAGGCCCAGAACCATCCGAAACTGACTGTCAGGCTTGCCTCCCTCCCGTCTTCACCAGGCTCCTGGGCAGGAAGGGTGGCACCTGGCCCTCTTCCCAGCCGTGTAAAGGCACTTGCTGAGGCATCTCTGCACCCCATGGGTAGCAGAATGCTGTGAAATGGAGACTCTGTCCTTTGTTTCAGATCAACATCACAAACAGCTGTACGTTTTCATTCTAGTATTCAAAACTGGGAAAGGGTACAAATGTGGAAGTCATCCTATACCTGCAGAGTGCTATTTGCCTTGGCTCTTCTATAACTGTGGTTACTGTTTTTAGAGCCAACTTCAAAAGATTTCCAAACACCCAAAAGTAGTTAAGTTTTTATGTATACAGGTATCATCTGAGCTAACAGTAGCCCCGGCCAAAGCCTCAGAAGGGATTCTCCACACTGCACCACAATTGAAGGGAGGAGCCTGTATTTTTTAATTTCCCAAATGTTCTTCGCTCTTTTCTACTTCATCTGTAGAAGGGCTGTCTCTTTTTTATCAGTTACTATTCACCAGTAGAGCAAGTTAGAAAAGAAGGAGAAAGTTTTAGTATCTTTTCTTCCTCACTCCCTCTATCTGCCTATTTGTAATTTCTGAAATACCACAGATGCTGCTAAGCTTGGCTATTTACCAGTACGCTAAAGGAACAACCGATCATGAGTAAGTCATTGAGGCTGGCTCCAATTAGTCTATCCTCTCTGTGCTAGTCACTGAACCAAAGCTTTAGGTTGAGGATATTTTGAAGAGGCTGCTTAGTTTTGCTGCTGAGCTCAATTCCACCCTAAACCTTAGTGATCTCTGTGATCTAGAAGTTAATATTCTCAATACATAATCCTGGTGGCATACAAGGCAAATGCTTGGGGTAGAAAGACTGAAATGAGGAGTGACTCTTCGGAAATAGATAGCATGCTGCACACTGGTCTGAATGTTGAAATGCTGCCCCAGTCCAATGTTTTGTGGTTCAATTAACATCCATCAGTATCAGGGGTGGATTACCCAGTAAGCAAGGTGAAAGTTGTTCACTACAGATTAGTAAGTATGCACAAGTAAGGCTATGCTTACCTTGCTTACTGGATAATCCGTCCCTGTCAGGATTGTAAATTTGAAAAGAGCCTTTGATTCTGTAGGAAGGTGCTGTGGGGTTGGGAGACAGACAGATGCCAGCCATACCTAGAAGTAGAATCTCTGATGAGGTGGAAAAAAATGTGAGATTGTTCACTACAGAGTAGTAGGAGCCCTGGTGGGACAGTGTTTAAGAGCTCAGCTACTAACCAAACGGTTGGCAGTTCGAATCCACCAGTCACTCCTTGGAAACCCTGTTTCCACTCTGTCTTATAGGGTCTGTATGAGTCAGAATTGACTTGACAGCAATGGGTTCGATTATGGTTTGACAGAGTAGTAAGAAAACACAAGTAAGCCCGTGCTCACCTTGCTTACTGCGTAATCCGCCCCTGATCAGTGTAGCTAGCAGTGCCTCCTCCATTTTGTGGTAGAGTTCTCAGGTCACATGTACAAAGGAAAGCCCCAAGGGGCTTAAATGTTCCTAAAAATTCATACAGAGCAATGAATGCTAGGATCTCTGTTAGTTCAAAACCTGGTTTGTATCATGTCCTGAACATCACTGGGCTAGGAGAGAGGGTGAGAGTGGTGAGAAATCCCCTTCATTGAAAAACCTCTTGCCTCTCTACTTCCCTTTAGTTTAGTTCTGAGACATCCCATAACCAACTGACAAGTAATCATAGACTTAGCACATGCTTTGCAGCTGGTATGCTGGGAGTGAATACCCAATCTGGGAAGGAACACAAGAAGCAAGGAGAAAACAATGCAAGATAATCAATAAAGTACTTGATTACTATGATAAAAAATGTAAGTATAATTGAAGGTTCAAGGCATATAGCAGGAGTTCAAAGCACAGTCCTTGTCCCCAGGGATCTTAAATCTAGTATTTTTTTTAGGGGGTTGGAGGATAATGACACAAGATACATCTAATGATTAATATAAGCAGAAGGTTGATGGATGCAGTGGTACTTACTTGATCTTGTCCTTGGGACAACATGGAAGAAGGGAAGAGACAGTGTGGGGGTAGAGGTAGACACAGAAAGGAGCATCACGGCAGGAGGGGTATAATTTGAGGTAGTTAGGGTCCCAACAATTTGATATTTCAGAAGCTAAATTTATTGTACCTTCTCTCTTAGTGAATATGATATTCAGTTCTTAGGCCTAAATTCCCCTTCTCCCATTCTTTGTCAATTTAGGCATACCTCTCATGATTCTTAAATATTTTATTTATACTTATGTAAATCTGTTAGCTCCCTACCAGACTAATTCCAAGAACAAGGACAATCCAGGACTCAGGCTTGTATCCTTCAAAACAAGGGCTCACACATTTTAAGTACACAATATTTGATGAAGACTCTTATACAGAATTATTTTTCATTTTCTGTAGTCATCCCATTCTCACATTTTCTAATTCAATTTGTGTATTTTTTGCATGTCCTCATTTTTATTTGCTTTTCTCATTTTTTTCATGCCATCTTTTCTTGTCTAATTCTTTTTTGCTAATTCCAGCTGTTGGTCTTCTTTTATCGTGTTTGTTTTACTCTACTTTTTACCACACTTCCTCATGAAGTTTCAAGCTTTTCTTGTGGAAATACTCCTTTTACTTTACCACCACCACCACCAGGTGCACAGACTTGCTGCCTAGGAATCTGGAGTAGGTCATACACAGATTCTTCTGCCTCTCCTCAACTGGGCTGTTTGGGCTTTTCACCACAAGGGCAGAAAGATGTTTATTGCATTCATTGTCTTAACTGAGAAACAGCAGAAAAATGAACAGTTGGGAGCTAGAAAAAATTTTATCTTAGGTAGGAGTTAGATAATGAAACGCAACAGTAAGAAGCAGGGGACTATGGCCCTCTTCAAACCTACAAGGGCCAGATGAAGGCAGAAAGAGCTTGTTTTTAGTATAGCCTCCAGGGAAGGGCCAAGGAAAAGACTAGAGAAAGTGAGTCTGCCTCAATTTCTAATAGTTGGAGCTGTTCAGTGGTGGAACAAACTTCAGTGATTCCCTCATTTCCAAAGCTGTTCATGGATGGGCTGAACGAGGATATTCCTGGTGTAGAAAGCATTCAAGTACTAGCGAGGGTTGTTGGGCTCTCCCTTTTAGAAACTTCTAACTCTGTAGTCCATACAAATGGCATAGAGAAGGCGGAGCCAACATGGTGCTATAGACAGAAGCACAATGCCGTCCCTCCACAGCAAAGACCCAAAAAACTAAGTAAAACAGAGACAAATGAGGGAACCAGGGCCAAGATGGCAGATTAGTCAGATGCTTCTTGTGGTCCTTCTTATAACAAAGACCCGAACAAACAAGTGAATTGTTTAAATATGACAATCTAGGAGCCCTGAACATCAAAGACAAAGTTGAGGAGTAGGACTGAGTGGCAGGGGGAGGTAAAGACAGGTCAGAAGCAGCAAGGATTTGCCAGACCTGACCTGGACGGCACCCTGCACACTGGATCGGCCAGTGTATGCAGGCTGAGTCAAGCAGTAGCACTCCAGACGCGTTTTCCACACTGAGAGAAACTGAGCGGTGGGGAGTCTGCTCAAGCCTCCATAACCAGGGAGAGGTGGTGCTGAATCAGTGAAAGTTAAGTACAAGTCTAACCTACCACACAGGATCAAAAAAATCCTTTTCCTAACTGGGAAGTGCCTCTCTCCCATTTACCTGCCCCCACCATGCTCTGCCCTGGTACTGGTCTGGCTTCAGTGATTGCTGCACCACTGGGGCTGGAAGTAGGACCCATTGCGTGCCCCAAGTCATTCTCCTGACTTTGGAGAGGAAACGAACTAACAAACAGAAAAAAAATAATCTGCCAGATCCCTTAAGCTGGGACCTCAGGGCAGGCACAGCCCCCATGCCTAGGCACAGGCATAAGGAGTCCATAGATTTTTGAATGCCTTTCACCTCCGCCTAGACCAGTGTGGGCCCATTCAACAGTGTAGGCCCTCATTAGCACAGTACAACAGGGTATATACCTGAAGCCTATTTTCAACTGAAACAGCTAATGGGGAGTTGCAGATTTGTGACATTTGACAATGCCCTGCCCATTAGGCAGGGTCTTCACCTACCCACATCAGAGGCCTGAGGACTGGTGGCTTCACCCACTCCACCTAGCCACCCATGACAGGTGTCCAAAAATAAGTGGTGTCTCCCAGTCCTTATAGTCAATAGCATTGGGTGCCTAAAGTCTGGCTGCAAAACCCACCCACCTATGTGCTCTGGGGAACCAGGAAACAACTTGCACCCAGGCACTCAGAGGCAGCCATCAGCCCCCTACCTTGCTCAGCACATAAACCCCTACAGAAGCCAGATACCTGTGCCTACTCCAACTACTCCTATGTAGCCCTGCCCATTTAGGACTGCAGGTGAGAGCCTGCACCACACACTCAGTGACCAACGACCTGGACACCTGAGCTAAATCCACACAAGAAAAGTAAACAGACTCCTTGGCTCACATACATAGTAATAGTAATAACCCTAACTAACTGGTGACAGGACGTGAGAGCTTCAAAGATGCCTATAATCAAAGTAGCTCACATGACCAGCGTATTTTGTCATATCAAACAAACAAGACGCTAGGATGTAAGCAAACATAAAATAAATAAACATAATAACTTATTGATGGCTCAGAGATAACACTCAACATCAAATCATAAAAAGAGGCAGACCACGATGTCTTCAGCAAGCGACCAAAACAAAGAACTGGAAACCTCCTGGAGGAAGAGAAATTCTTGGAATTGCCAGAAGTAGAATTCAAAAGATTAATACACAGAGCTGTTCAAGGTATCAGGAAGGATATCAGGTAAAACACAGACCAAGTAAAGGAACACACAGACAAAGCAACAGAGGAACTTAAGAAGGCTATACAAGAGCATGGTGACAAATTTAACAGGCTGCAAGAATCCACAGAGAGACAGCAAACAGACATCCAAAAGATTAACAATAAAATTTCAGAATAAGACAACTCAATAGAAAGTCATACAAGCAGAATTGAGGCAGTGGAAGTTAGAATTAGTGAGACTAAAGATAAAGCATTTGACAGCAATTTGAGGAAAAATCAGACAAAAGAATTCTAAAAAATGAAGAAATCCAAAGAATTATGGAATAACCTATGAGTGATTAGAGTACCAGAACAGGGAGGAGATAATATACAGAAAATTGTTGGCAGAAAACTTCCCTAATATTGTGAAAGACGAGAAGATATCTATCCAAGAAGCTCATCAAACCCCACAAAGAGTAGATCCCAAAAAGAAAGTCACCAAGACATATAACAATCAAACTTGCCAAAACCAAAGATAAAGAGAATTTTAAGAGCTGCTAGGGATAAATGAAAAGTCAGTTACGAAGGAGAGTCAATAATACTAAGCTCGGACTACTCAGCAGAAACCATGCAGGCAAGAAGGTAATGGGATGACATATATAAAGCCTTGAAGGAAAAAAATTGCCAGCCAAGAATAATATATCCAGCAAAACTGTCTCTCAAATATGATGGTGAAATTAGAGCATTTCGAGATAAACAGAATTTTAGGGAATTTGCAAAAACTAAACCAAAATTACGAGAAATACTGAAGGGAATCCTTTGGTTAGAAAATCATAACATCAGATAACAAACCAAGACTAGAACACAGGACAGAACAACCATATATCAACACAGATAGGGAAGTCACAAAAATAAATCAAGGCTAAAACACTGAAAATAGGGAAACAGAGATGTCAATATGTAAGAGATAACAACATTAAAAAAAAAAAAGAGGGACTAAATAAAGTACTCATAGAATTTTCATATGGAGAGGGAGTCAAGGCAATATTAAGAAATAAAAGGTTGGTTTAAACTTGGAAAAATAGAAGTAAATATTAAGGTAACCACAAAGGACACTATAAATCCTACAAATCAAAATAAAAAACAAGAAACACATGAAGATTCAACAAATACAAAATCAACAATGAAAAGAAAATACATCAAGAAAAACGACTCAGCACAGAAAAATAAGTGAAACAAAGAAACTGTCAACACCACAAACAAAAAAAGACAGCACTAAACTCATACCTATCAATAATTATGCTGAATGTAAATGGATTAATGCACCAATAAAGAGACAAAGAGTGACAGAATGGATTAAAAAAACACGATCCATCTATACGCTGCCTACAAGAGACACATTTAGACTTAAAGACACAAACTAAAACTCAAAGGATGGAAAAAAATACATCAAGCAAACAACAATAATAAAAAGAGCAGGAGTGGCAATATTAATCTCTGACAAAACAGTCTTTAAAGCAAAATCCACCACAAAGGATAAAGAAGGACACTACATAATGATTAAAGGGTCAATACACCAGGAGGACATAACCATAATAAATATTTATGCACCCAATGACAGGGATCCAAAACACCTAAAACTCTAACAGCACTGAAAAGAGAAATAGACAGCTCCACAATAATAGTAGGAGATGTCAACACGTCACTTTCAGTGAAGGACAGAACATCCAGAAAGAAGCTCAATAAAGACATGGAAGATCTAAATGCCACAATCAACCAACATGATCTCATGGACGTATGTTGAACACTCCACCCAACGGCAGCCAAGTATACTTTCTTTTCCAACACACATGGAAAATTCTCCAGAAAAGACCACATATTAGGCCACAAAGTAAGCCTTAACAGAATCCAAATCATAGAAAACTTACAAAGCATCTCTTCTGACCATAAAGCCAAAAAAGTAGAATCAATAACAGAAAGAGCAAGGAAAAAAAATCAAATACATGGAAACCAAAAAAATACCTTGCTCAAAAACTACTGGGTTATGGAAGAAATTAAGGATGGACTAAAGAAATTCATAGAGTCAAATGAGAATGAAAACATACCCTACCAGAACCTTTGGGACACAGCAAAAGCAGTGCTCAGAGGTCAATTTATAGCAATAAGTACACACATCCAAAAAGAAGAAAGGGCCCAAATCAAAACACTGACCCTACAACTCAAACAAATAGAAAGAGAGCATCAAAAGAAGCCCAGGAGCACCAGAAGAAAGGAAATAATAAAAATTAAGGCAGAAATAAATGAAATAGAGAATAGAAAAATAATTGAAAGAGTTAACAAGACCAAAAGATGGTTCTTTGAAAAGATCAACAAAATCAAAAAACCATTGGCCAAACTGACAAAAGAGAAACAGGAGAAGACACAAATAACTAGAATAAGAAATGAGACGGGCAATATCACAACAGACCCAACTGAAATTAAAAGAATCATAATGGAATACTAGGAAAAATTGTACTCCAACAAATTTGAAAACCTAGAGGAAATGGACAAGTTTCTAGAAACTATCTACCTAAACTAACACAAACAGAGGTAGAACAACTAACAAAAGAAGAGATTGAAGAGGTAAAAATTAAAAAAAAAAAAAACTCCCAACAAAAAAAAGCCCTGGCCCTGACGGCTTCACTGGAGAATTCTACCAAACTTTCAGAGAAGATGTAACACCACTACTACTAAAGGTATTTCAGAGCATAGAAAACTATGGAATACTCCCAAACTCATTCTGTGAAGCCAGCATAACCCTTATACAAAAACCAGGGAAAGATACCACTGAAAAAGAAAATTACAAACTAATACCTCTCATGAACATAGATGCAAAAATTCTCAACAAAATTCTAGCCACATATCAAAAAAATAATGCACTATGACCAAGTGGGATTCATACCAGGTATGCAGGGATGGTTCAAGATTAGAAAAGCAATTGAAGTAATCCATCACATAAATAAAACAAAAGATAAGAAGCACATGATCTTATCAATTGATGCAGAAAAAGCATTTGACAAACCATTCATGATAAAAATTTTCAGCCAAATAGGAATAGAAGGGAAATTCCTCAACATAAGAAAGGGCATTTATACAAAGCCAACAGCCAACATCATCCTAAATGGAGAGAGTCTGAAAGCATTCCCCTTAAGAAAGAGAACCAAACAAAAATGCCCTTTATCACCACTCACATTCAACATTGTGCTGGAGGTCCTAGATAGAGCAAATAGGCAAGAAAAAGAAATAAAGGGCATCCAAACTGGTGAAGAAGAAATAAAAGTATCGCTATTTGCAGAAGATATGATCTTATACACAGAGAACTCCTAAGAATCCACAAGAAAACTACTGGAACTAATAGAAGATTTCAGCACAGTATCAGGATACAAGATAAACATACAAAAATCAGGTGCATTCTTCTACACTGACAAAGAGAACTTCAAAGAGGAAATCACCAAATCAATACCATTTACAATATACCCCTAGAAGATAAAATACTTAGGAATAAATCTAACCAGAGACATAAAAGACCTAAACAAAGAAAACTACAAGATACTACTGCAAGAAAACAAGAGACCTACATAAGTGGAAAAACATACCATGCTCATGGATAAGAAGACTCAATATTGTGAAAATGTCAGTTCTACCCAAAGTGAACTACAGATACAATGCAATACTGATCCAAAGTCCAATGACATTTTTTAACGAGACGGAGAAACAAATCACCAGCTTCATATGGAAACGGAAGAGGCCCCAGATAAGTAAAGCATTACTGAAGAAGAAGAACAAAGTGGGAGACCTCACACTATCTGATTTTAGAACCTATTATACCACCATGGTAGTCAAAAAAGCCTGGTACTGGTACAGCAACAGATATATAGACCAATGGAACAGAATTGAGAATCCAGATGTAAATTCATCCACCTATGAGCAGCTGATATTTGACAAAGGCCCAAAGTCCATTAACTGTGTAAAAGATAGTCTCTTTAACAAATGGTGCTGGCATAACTGGATATCCACCTGCAAAAAAATGAAACAAGACCCATACTTCACACCATGCACAAAAACTAAATCAAAATGGATCAAAGACCTAAATATAAAATTGAAAAGGATAAAGATCATGGAAGAAAAAATAGGGACAACACTAGGAACCCTAATATATGGCATAAAAAGAATACAAACCATAAGTAACAATGTACAAGCACCAGAAGAGAAACTATATAACTGGGAGCTCCTAAAAATCAAACACTTATGCTCATCAAAAGACTTCACCAAAAGAGTAAAAAGACAACCTACAGACTAGGAAAAAATTTTTGGCTACAATATATCTGATTAGGGTCTGATCTCTAAAATCTACAAGATACTGCAAAACTTCAAAAAAAAAAAAAAAAAAAAAAAAAAAAAAAGGACAATAACCCAATTAAAAAATGGGCAAAGGATATGAACAGGCACTTCACCAAAGAAGATATTCAGGTGTCTAAGAGATCCATGAGGAAATGCTCACAATCATTAGCCATTAGAGAAATGCAAATCACAACTACAATGAGATACCATCTCACCCCAACAAGGCTAGCATCAATCCAAAAAACACAAAATAATAAATGTTTTACAGGTTGTGGAGAGATTGGAAGACTTATACATTGCTGGTGGGAATGTAAAATGGTACAACCACTTTGGAAATTGATTTGGTGCTTCCTTAAAAAGCTAGAAATAGAAGTACCATACAATCCAGCAATCCCACTCCTAGAAATATATCCTAGAGTAATAAGAGCTGTCACACGAATAGATATATGCACACCCATATTCATTGCAACACTGTTCACAATAGCAAAAAGATGGAAACAACCTAGGTACCCATCAACGGATGGATAAACAAATCACAGTATATTCACACAAAAGGGATACTAAACAATGAGAAAAAACAATAATGAATCCACGAAACATCGCACAACATGGATGAATCTGGAGGTCATTATGTTGAGTGAAATTATTCAGTTGTAAAATGACAAATATTGTCTGAGACCACTACCATAAGAATTCAAGAAAAGGTTTAAACACAGAAGAAAACATTCTTTGATGGTTACAAGGGCGGGGAGGGAGGGAGAGGGGAATTCACTAAGTAGATAATAGACAAGATTTATCTTCAGTGAAGGGAAGGACAGCACACAATACAGGGGAAGTCAGAACAACTGGATTAAATCAAAAGCTAAGAAGTTTCCTGAACACAATCAAACACTTTGAGGGACAGAGTAGCAGTGTTGGGGGTCTGGGGACCCTGGTTTTGGGGGACATCTAGGTCAATTGGCATAACAAAGTTTATTAGGAAAACGTTCCTCATCCCACTTTGGTGAGTGGCATCTGAGGTCTTAAAATCTTGCGAGAGGCCATCTAAGATGTATCAATTGGTCCCAACCTACGTGGATCAAAGGAGAATGAAGAACACCAAAGACACAAGGAAAATATTAGCCCAAGAGACAGAAAGGGCCACATAAACCAGAGACTCCATCAGTCTCAGACCAGAAGAACTAGATGGTGCCCAGCTACTACAAATTACCTCACAGGAAATCAACAGAGTCCCTGACACTGTAGGAGAAAAATGTGGTTCAGAACTCAAATTCACGTAAAATGACCAGACTTAATGATCTGAATAAGACCAGAGGAACCCCAGAAGACATGGCCCCCTGACTCTCTGTTAACCCAGAACTAAAACAATTCCCGAAGTCAACATCTTCAAAGATTCGACTGAACTAAAAAACATAAAATAATACTCGTGAAGAGTGTGCTTTGTAGTTCAAGTAGATACATGAGACTAAATGGGCAGCTCCTGTCTGGAGGAGGGATGAGAAGGCAGAAAGGGATAGGAGCTGGTTAAATGGACAGGGGAAACCCAGGGCGGAAAGGGGGAGTGTGCTGTCACATTGTAAGGATTGCAACTAGGGTCACATAACAATATGTGTATAAATTTTTGTATGAGAAACTAACTTGAGCTGCAAACTTTCACGTAAAGCACAGTTTAAAAAAAAAAAGAGATAAATAACAATCCTGGAAACCTAAGGGTCAAATGAAGAGATAAAGAACTCAACCAAGCACCAAATGGAATAAGAAACTGATAGAGAAAAGAGAGCAAGGAGAGATATGGAGTGGAGGTCCCTTATCAGCTAGTGCAGCATGGATTCGCCATCTTGGACTCCTGTCGGAGATCGGTGGACAGAGAGTACAGGAAAGCAGCTTCACAGAGCCCCCCGCAGGAGACGGAGCAACCACTAACCAGCAATACAGGCTTTCCCACCCCCACTCTTCTTCCCCCTGCTTGGCCTCCACTGCTTCCCAGTGGGCATGGTCAGTGGACTGGGAGGCACTGACTCCATGCCACTTGGATTTGCCCCGCCCACACAGGCCGGCTCCTTCAGTGCCATTTCTTTGTTGCTTTTTTGGCTTCTTTTGGTTTCTTTCCTGTCTCTTATCCCTTCCCGCCTTGAACACCTGGCTCCGTGTGCCATCTTTGCTTCTTCTTAACAAGTTGTGAAGTGCTGCTTGGCTGGGGAACTGCTTCCCCAGTCCACGCCACCATGCTGGTGGGATCCCTGGGGCCTTTTTTCTGTTGGTTTTGTTTTCTTTTTGACTTTTTTTTTTTCCTAAATTTCTTGGTTTCTCATCTCTCTCTATTTATCTTCTTTTCCTGTCTACTGAATACCTGGTGCTGTGTGCCATCTCCACCCCTTCTAGCCAGGCTGTACTGCGTGGCTTGGGAGCTCCTCTCCTGGTCTGCACAGCCGCCCAGTGGGATTCCTGGGGGCATTACTTTTTAAAAATTTTATTTATTTATTATTATTATTTTATCTTTTTCTTTTTTCCTTTTTGTTTTTCTTAATTTCTCAGTTTCTCATCTTTCACTACTTACCCTCTTTACCTGTATCCTGAATACTTGGCACTGTGTGCCATCTCTGCCCCTTCTAGATAGCTGGGAGCCACTTTTCTAGTTGCCAGTGGGATCCCTGGGGGCAAACCCTGAGAATGATGTGGGATACAATCAAAAGAAAAAATTTTTGAGTGATCAGAGTTCCAGAAAAGAGGGAAGAAACAAAAAACACAGAGAGGAGCATTTAGTAATTGCTGACAGAAGACTTCCCTGATATGAAAGATGAAAAGCTGACCATGAAAGAAGTTCAACAAACCTCGTTTAGGATAGACCCCAAGAGAAAATCACCAAGACATATCATAATAACACTCACTAAAACAAAAGACAAAGAAAGAATCCTGAGAGCAGCTCGAGAAAAATGAAAAGTCACATACAGAGGGGAAACAAGAAGACTAAGCACTGATTACTTGGCAGAAACCATGCAGACAAGAAAGCAACGAGATGAAATATATAAAACTTTGAAAGAAAAAATTGCCAGTCAAGAATAATATATGCTACAAAACTCTTGTTCAAATACGATAGTGAAATTAGGACATCTCCAGATAAACAGAAATTAATGGAATATGTAAAAAGCAAACCAAACTCACAAGAATTATTATAGGGAGTACCTCACTTTGAGAAGAAACAAGATCAGATGACAGCCTGAATCTAGGACGCAAGATTGAATCAGCCAGATACCAACTTAGGAAATGAACTCTCAAGGACTATTCAAAACTAAAAGATTTACAACAAGGGACCAGAGAAGTTAATCTGTAAATTACAACAACATTAGAACAATAAAAGAGAGAAAAAAAATGGAGGTATAGAACTTTCTAATGGAGAGGAAGGCAAGGCGATACCAAGTAATAAAAGACTGGTTCAAACCTAGGAAGATAATGGTAAATGTCAAGTTAACCACAAAGAAGGTCAACAAACCTAATTATTGAAATGAAGGAGAACAACACAAAGTCTCAGTAAACACAAAATCTACCAAAAAAAAAAAAAAAAAAGGAAAAAATAATCCACAAACAAAAGGAATTCAGCACAGGACAGCAAGAGGAACAAAGGAAATGTCAGCACCGCAAAAAAGCACCACAAAATGACAGCAATAAACTCACACCTATCAATAATTACACTGAACATAAATGGCCTAAATGTACCCATAAAAAGATGAGAGTGACAGAATGGATAAAAAAAGGATCCGTACGTATACTGTCTACACAAGACACACTTTAGAAACAAAGATGTACATTTATTAAAAATGAAAGGTTGGAAAAAAATATATCAAGCAAACAGCTACCAAAAAAGAGCAGGACTGGTGATATTAATCTCAGATAAAAAAGACTTTAAAAGAAAATCTACCATAAAAGACAAAGAAGGGTATTATACAATGATTAAAGGGATGATCTATCATGAAGACATAACCATAATAAATATCTACGAGCCTAATAACAGCGCTCCAAAATACATAAAACAAACTCTAACAGTACTGAAAACAGAAACTGACAGTTTGACAGTAGTCATAGGAGACTTCAACACACCACTCTTGGTAAAGGACAGAAGATCTAGAAAGAAACTCAACAAAGATACAGAACATCTATAGACCACAATCAGCCAACTTGAACTCATAGACATATAAAGAACACTCCACTCAACAGCTGCAAAGCACATATTTTTTTCCAATGCACATGGAAAGTTCTCCAGAATAGACCACATCTTAGGCCACAGAGCAACACTCAACAAAATACAAAACGATGAGACAATACAAAGTATCTTCTCTGATCACAATGCGAACAAGGTAGAAATTAACAACAAGAAGAGCAAGGAAAAAAAGAATCAATTACATGGAAACTGAATAACACTCTGCTTAAAAACTGCTAGGTAATAGAAGAAATCCAAGATGGAATAAAAAATTTCTAGAATCGAACGAGAATGAAAACACATCATACCAAAACCTTTGGGACACAGAAAAGGCAGTCCTCAGAGGTCAATTTATAGCAATAGATGCACACATCCAAAAGAAGAAAGGGACAAAACCAAAACATTAGCTTCGTAACTCAAACAAATAGAAAGAGAATAGCAAAAGAAGCACACAGCCTCAAGAAGAAAGGAAATAATAAAGATTAGAGCAGAAATAAATGAAATAGAGAATAGAAAAACAATAGAAAGAATCCATAAAACCAAAAGTTGGTTCTTTGAAAGAATCAACAAAAATCGACAAACCACTTACCAGACTGACACAAGAAAAATAAGAGAGGACACAAATAACCCAAATAAGAAAAGAAATAGGGCACATTACAACAGACCCAACTGAAATAAAAAGGATCATAATAGAGTATTATGAAAAACTATAACAAATTTGAAGACCTAGAGGAAATGGACAAATCTCTAGAAACACACTACTTACCCAAACTAACAAAAAATGATGTTGAAAATCGGAACAGACCCATAGCAAGAGAAGAGATTGAAAAGGTAAAAAAAAAAAAAAAAAGCCCTGGTCCAGATGGCTTCACTGGAAAATTCTACCAAACATTCAGAGAAGACCTTACCCCAGTACTACTCAAATTATCTCAGAATATAGAAAAGGAAGGGATACTTCTGAATTCATTCTAAACCAGCATAACCCTGATAGCAAAACCAGGCAAACACACCACAAAAAAAGAAAATACAGACCAATATCTCTCATAAACATAGGTGCAAACATTCTCAACAAATTTCTAGTCAATAGAATTCAGTATCATATCAAAAAAATAATATGACCAAGTAAGATTCATACCAGGTATTCAAGGATGGTTTAACATCGAAAATCAAACAACGTAATCCATCACATAAATAAAAGAATCACATGATCATTTCGATCAACACAGAAAAGGCATTTGACAAAGTCCAACACACATTCCTGATAAAAATTCTCAATAAAATAGGTATAGAAGGGAAATTCCTCTACATAATAAAGGGCATCTACAGAAAACCAACAGGCAACATCATTCTTAATGGAGAGAGGCTGAAAACATTCCCCTTGAGAACAGGAACAAGACAAGGATTCTCTTTATCACCACTCCTATTTAACATTGTGCTGGAAGTCCTAGCTACAGCAATAAGGCAAGAAAAAGAAATAAAGGCATCCAAATAGGTAGTGAAGAAGTAAAACCGTCCCTATCTGCAAATGATATGATACTATACACAAAAAGCCCAAAAGACTCCATGATAAAACTACTGGAACTAATAGATTCAGCAGAGTAGCAGGATACAAGATAAACCTACAAAAGTCAGTTGGATTCTTATACACCAACAAAGAGAATGACGAAAAGGAAATCAGGAAAACAATACCATTTATAATAGCCTCTAAAAAAATAACATACTTAGGAATAAATCTAATCAGGGATGTAAAACAACTATACAAAGAAAACAACAAAACACTACTGTAAGAAACCAAAAGAGATCTACATAAATGGAAAAATATAACACGCTCATGGATAGGTAGACTCAACATTGTGAAAATGACAATTCTACTCAAAGCAATGAACAAATACAATGCAATCCCAAACCAAATACCAATAACATTCTTTAAAGAGATGGAAATCTAATTATTAACCTTATATGGAAAGGGAAGAGGGCTTGGATAAGTAAAGCACTATTGAAGAAGAAGAAGAAAGTAGGAGGACTTGCACCACCTGACCTCAGAACCTACTATACAGCTACGGTAGTCAAAACAGCCTGGTACTGGTACAACGACAGATACATTGACCAATGGAACAGAATTGAAAACCCAGATAGAAATCCATCCACCTTTGGTCACCTGATCTTCGACAAGGGCCCAGAGTCCATCAAATGGGGAAAAGACAGTCTTTTTAACAAATGGTGCTGGCAAAACTGGATGTGCATGTACAAAAAAATGAAACAGAACCCATGCCTCACATCATACAAAAAAACTAATTCAAAATGGATCAAGACCTTAATATAAAACCAAAAACTATAAAGATCATAGAAGAAAAAAATAGGATCAATGCTAGAAGCCCAAATACATGACATTAACAGGATACAAACCATAACTAACAACACAAAAACTCCAGAAGATAAGCTATATAACTGGGATCTTCTAAAAATTAAACACTTATGCTCATCAAAAGACTTCACCAAAAGAGTAAAAACAGAACCCACAGACTGGGAAAAAATTTTTTGGCTATTACAAATCCAACAAAGATCTAATCTCTAAAATCTACAGGAAAATCCAACACCTTTACAACAAAAAGACAAATAATTCAATTAAAAAATGGTCAATGGAAATGAACAGACACTTCACCAAAGAAGATATTCAAGCAGCTAATAGACACATGAGGAAATGCTTGCGATCACTAGCCATTAGAGAAATGCAAATTAAAACCACAGTGAGATACCATCTCACCCCCACATTACTGGCACGAATAAAAAAAAACAGAAAATAGCAAATGCAGGGAAACTGGAACTCTTATGCACTGCTGGTGGGAATGTAAAATGGTATACAATCATTTTGGAAGATTATATGGCGCTTCTCTAAAAAGCTAGAAATAGAAATACCACTGCTAGGAATATATTCTAGAGAAATAAGAGCTGTCACACAAATAGACATACGCACACCCATGTTCACTGCAGCATTGTTCATAATAGCAAAAAGAAGGAAACAACCTAGCTGTCCATCAACAGATGAATGGATAAACAAACTATGGTACATACTCACAACAGAGTACTACATAATGATAAAGAACAGTGATGAATCTGTGAAGCATATCACAACATGGATGAATATGGAGGGCATTATGCTAAGTGAAATAAGTCAATCACAAAAGGACAAATATTCTATGAGACCACTACTATAAAAACTCATGAAAAGGTTTACACACAAAAAGAAACAATCTTTGATGGTTACGAGGGAGGGGAGGGAAGGGGATGAAAAAACACTAAATAGACAATAGATAAGTGGTAACTTTGGTGAAGGGTAAGATAGTACACTATACTGGGGAAGCCAGCACAACTTGTATAAGCCAAGGTCATGAAAGCTCCATAGACACATCCGAACTCCCCGAGGGACTGAATTACTGGGCTGAGGGCTGTGGGGACCATGGTCTCAGGGAACATCTAGCTCAATTGGCATAATATAGTTTATAAAGAAAATGTTCTACATTCGACTTTGGTGAGTAGCATCTGGTCTTAAAAGCCTGTTAGCAGCCATCTAAGATACTCTACTGGTCTCACTCCTTGGGGAGCAAGGGAGAATGAAGAAAACTAAAGACTCTAGGGAAAGATTAGTCCAAAGGACTAACGGACCACAACTACCATGGCTTCCATCTGACTGAGTCCAGTACAACTAGATGGTGCCCGGCTACCACCACTGACTGCTCTAACAGGGATGGCAATTGAGGGTCTCAGACAGAGCTAGAAAAAAATGTAGAACAAAATTCTAACTCACAAGAAAAAAAGACCAGACTTAATGGCCTGACAGAGACTGGAGAAACCCCAAGAGCATGGCCTCTGGACACCCTTTTAGCTCAGTAATGAAGTTACTCCTGAGGTTCACCTTCAGCCAAAGATTAGATAGGCCCTTCTAACAAAACAAGACTAAAGGGGTACACCAGCCCAGGGGCAAGCACTAGAAGGCAAGAGGTGACAAGAAAGCTGGTAATAGGAAACCCGAGGTCGAGAAGGGAGAGTGTTGACATATTGTGGGTTTGTTAACCAGTATCATAAACTAATATGTGTACTAACTGTTTAATGAGAAGCTAGTTTGTTCTGTAAACCTTCATCTAAAGTACAATTTAAAAAAAAAGAATTAGTTTCAAGGCAAGAGTTACAAGGTTTTATCCATTTCTCTTCTGATTATTTAGCTTATACTAATCATTGAATAAAACAGCATGGCTGTCTTTTAAAAAATGGCATGTAAAGAAATGCAGTTACTGATTTTGAAGTTTAAATTAAGAACTATGGTGGTGATTCATGGTTTTTCTCATGAGAAACTAACCAGTCCCATGAGTTAGTTCCCTCCAGTTACATATGTTTATATATTTTTGTTTTCTATGGTCTTTGCTAAGCATTCCCTCTCTTACCTGCAATATGAAACTAGCTCCAAAGCAAGGGTGAAAAAGACCTGGTCATATCATTCCTATCCACACTACCTTCCAGGTAGAAGGTGAGGCAAATACAAGATTTCAATTAAAAAAAAAAAAAAAAAAAAAAGACTGCTAAGTGCCACCCCACTGTGACTCAAAGTTTTGTGGTTAGGTTTGTGAGCTGCTCAGCATCTTGCCAATACCTGCAGGTTTTCTTGGAAACAAGACAGAAACATTCCTGCAGAATTACTCAGGCAAATTTTGCTAACTAGTAGAAAAGTTGATTGAACAGCACATTTAACTGATGCAACAGGGCACTGAATCATAACCATAAAATACCTTCCTGTCAAGATCCCTCTGCAAGGACATGAAGGAGCCAGCACTCAGGGGAAAGAGGATGAGAAATACAAGGTAGATGCACCACTGGCCGCTGGGAAACAAATTGTCATGCACTGCTGACAGCCATAGGCTGAGAATCTTCTGGAAGGCCTTCGGGCCACATCTATCAAGTTGTAAACATGTTGCTTCTCTCTGACATAGCAATCCCACTCCTGGGAATGACTCTATGAAAAGACTTCAGAAGAAGAGACTACATGTACAAAGAGGCACACAGAGGCATATATTACAATGGAATAAAACTTTGAACTATCTTAAAATGACCCACAACAAGGGAAAGAGTAGATTAAAAATAGATCAACAATAATGAATTATCAAGAAGCCTTTAAAAATGAATAAAAACACATGGAAACTCTTCTTAATAGAAATAGACAGGACCACAGAAAAATAAAAGCAGTTTTACTTAGAGCAAATGCAGATGGTATTTTTCCCTTTGAATTTTCTTCAAAATAGTTTTTAAACAAAAACAAAAAATGAAAGGGAGGAGAGGAAAGACTTAGCCCAAATAAAAGGGTTGTTCCCAACTCTGTAGGGCACAGTGGGAATACACTGGTGTGTTTTTTTCTTACTATGTTGTGCCTATAACAGTGCCTGCAGTGAAGCAAACAACGATATTATAAAATTTGAAAGAAAGAGGAAAGTCTTGACCTTAAAAGCAAACCTAACAGCAAAGAAAATCCAACCTTTTGTGTGAATGTGAGTGAATTTACCACCACTCAGCAACCTCTGTGATACCTTAATAGAGCAGGTCTCTAGGAATAAAGCTTTCTTACAAAGACGTTTGAACCAGAACTCACTGGAGATGAGAAATTGGGAGAATCAAGACTCTTAGAATCTAGAATTTAGATATTTGCTAAACACAAAATCTAAGAAGCTGGACTATATGAAGAAGACCGTGGTATTAGGATTGGATGAAGATTCATTAACAACCTATAATATGTAAATAACAGAACTTTTCTTGCCAAAAATGAAGACAACTTGAAGCACATACTGATGAAGGTCAAAGACTACAGCCTTCGGTATGGATTACACCTGAATGTGAAGAAAATGAAAATCCTCACAACTGAACCAATAAGCAATATCATGATAAATGGAGAAAATATTGAAGTTGTCAATGATTTCATTCTACTTGGATCAACAATCAACATTCACGGAAGCAGCAGTCAAAAAATCAAACAACATATGCACTGGGCAAATCTGTTCCTGCAAAAGACCTCTTTAAAGTGTTAACGAAGATGTCATCTTTAGAACTAAGGTGAGGCTTAGTATTGGTATTTTCAACCACCTCATATGCTTGCAAAAGCTGGACATGAAAAAAGGAAGACAGAAGAATGGATGCGTTCAAACTGTTGCGTTGGTGAAGAATATAGAATATACTGTGGACTGCCAGAAGAATGAACAAATCAGTCTTAGAAGAAATAAACCAGAATGTTCCTTAGAAGCAAGGATGGTGAGACTTTGTCTTGCTTTCTTTGGACATGTAATCAGGAAAAGACCAATCACTAGAAAAGGACATCCTATTTGGTAAAGTAGAGGGTCAGTGGGTACGAAGGAAATCTTCAATGAGATGGATTAACACAATGGTCACGACAATGGACTCAAACATGCCTAAAATCATCCCATCTGTCGCCAAGAGTTGGAGACAACCCAATAGCAACTAACAAGAACAGATATTTGGGTATCTATGGTTAAGCACTAGACTGCTAACTGAAAGATCAGTGGTTTGAGCCCACCAATGAACAACTCCATGGGAGAAACTTGTAGCAATCTACTTCTGTGAAGATTACAGCCTTGGAAACCCTATGGGGCAGTTTTACTCTGTCATACAGAGTGGCTACGAGTCAGAATCAACTCGACAGCAACGGTTTTTTTTTTTTTTTTTTAATACCGTACCTGAAACTTTGAGAAAATGCATATATAAAAGAAGGAAAGAAAAATCAGAGAGGAGGCAAAGGCATAGAAGAACCCAGAGGAGAAGGTGAAGGAAGGGGAACCCCCCTTGCCTTCAGAGCCCTGTGTGAAGCAGGGAGAACTGCCAAGGGCTGTTTCCTCTAACAAGGCCAAAGCCAGGAGCAAAGAGGTCAAACATGAGATGCATTAGTTCTGGAAGGAAGTGTGGTTCAGAGCAGAGTGAATGAAGAAAGGGCAGCTCAGAGAGAGAACATAGAGCTAAGGAGGCAAGAACTAGTTCAGCCAGGTCTTCCCAACCAGGAGACTTACTTGGATACTTTATACACTAGTTATTTTAAAAAAAAAAGAAAAAAAAAAACAACCTAAACTTTTAAGTTAAATTTTAAAAATACGCAAAATTAAGAAAATGCTACAGATGAGGAGTGAGGTGTGGAAGGCAAGAGGTTGGATTTTTCTTGGCTCTTTAACTTCCCCTTACATCCTGGCTTGCCACCTTACATGACTCTTCTTGCCAAGTGCATGGACAGAGGTCCGCTAATAAGTACAATGTAATATTTTACTCAACCTCAACTTGTTCCTACTGGGCACATGCCAGGTCAGCCACACCCTGAAGCAATCTGTAGGGTTTCCAACATTTTTCCCCTAAATTAAAACTTCGAACATAACCCCACCTTCTGACTACCTACAAGTGACTGCTTTGAACACGCTTTCTCTTGTCCAGCTTCTTATGCATCAAGTCACAAGGCTACTGTTACTTTCCTTGATCCCAAAGTCTACAGAGCAAGTGACTGAGCAGGATTCTGCTCTAGTTCCTTCTTTTCATTCTTGGAGTGACCATTTGGTACTGTTTTTCTTCCAGAGACGGAGTCCTGGGTAATGCAAGCAGTTAAGGTGCTTGGCTACTAAATGAAAGGTCGGAGATTCGAGTCCACAGAGGCTCCTTAGAAGAAAGGCTTGGCGATCTATTTACAAAAAATCAGCCATTGAAAACTCTACGGAGCACAGTTCTATTCTGACACACGTGGGGTCATCATGAGCCGGAGACGACTGGATGGTAACTGATTCTTACCGGTTTCTTCCAGAGATAGATGTCTAAGGCAAGCAATGTGCTTACTCAGTCACAGAGTACCTAAAAAATGCTTAGGCTGACATTTATGTAAAAAGCTCTCAGTGAAATGACTGTCTTTCAAGACTCTCCCCAAACTGTAAGAAAAAGACATGGCAGTGTCCTGGCCCTGGGATAGCTTCCTTCTGGCTTAATGTGTGAGAATGAGACTTCCTGGGGATTTATGTGGTGGCACAGTGGTTAAGAGCTCAGCTGCTAACCAAAAGGTTGGCAGTTTGAATCCACCACGCGCTCCTTGGAAACCCTATGGGGCAGTTCTACTTTGTCCTATAGGGTTGCTATGAGTCAGAATCGACTCGACGACAATGGGTTTGGTTTTTGGTTTAATCCTTGGAACCCTGGTGACACAATGGTTAAGTGCTTGGCTACTAATCAAAATGTCAGGGGTTCAAACCCACCAGCAGCTCCACAGGAGAAAAGAGCTAGTGATTACTCCCATAAAGATCATAGCCTAGGAAACCTATGGGGTCAGTCCTACTCTCTCCTATAGAGTTGCTATGAGTTGGAGTCCACTCGATTGCACACAACAACAACAATCCTTGGAGAGCTGGACTTATACTAATATAGGTTTATAAAAGGAGAGAAGAAATCAAAGAATTGGCCACCTTCATGTGATCATAGTACATGATGGAAATGCAAGTGAATTTTAAAATGTTAGGCCATCCTTTTCCTCCTAATATACGTTTGCCCCTTCAATTCCCTTTTGGGTAATCCTCCAATCCTTAAAGAAACTTGTTGTACATTCTAATTAAAGTATAGCAGCTCACAATGATGAAAATTACTTGTACACCAGACCCAAATGCACCTAATTCTCAGTGCTGAAGGGCAGGTTGGCGCAGACACTCTTCTTACAAGTTCAATTACAATGAACCTGAAGCACCTGCTCTAAGCAGGAAGGATGTCCTCTGTTCCTCCTTAAGAGATCTTACCAGACAGGCCCTAACTGGTAAGAGAAAAACCTTTGATCACAGTTTGCATCCCTGATCAGGAAGTCAAGTGGGCAGATAAGGATGGACGAGGCTAAGTGTGTGAACAAATGACAAGGAAGACACTATCTGATTTATTTCCAAACAAGTAAAAGTGTGGCAGTGTCTGGCAAGGCAAGCTTTTGATTTGGAATAGTGATTTACATCTTCTTTGCAGTTATAACCTATCATTTGTTTGTTCTGATATGTTTGTGGTTTAATTAGAAGTGAATTAAACCTACTTAAAAAAATTTTCATATCTCTGTTGGAGTAACAGAAAACAAGGACTGAAATCACAGCTCCATGGTGATCATGTGAGACTCTTTCCACTAAGTAGGAGCACATTCATGTATGATAAGCCCGAGTCAGAGGTAGAGAGCCAGAACCAAGAGATCTACAGTGGGTCACACAGATGCAGGCAAAGAAAAACATGAAGCAAGAAGAAAAGATAAATAGAAGGCAAAATGAACTGGACTTCATTGAAATTAAGACTCTAACAATTAAGTTTATTATTATTTAATGTTCCATTAAGGAAGAAAAAAATGCCGCCAATTAAACTTCAATACATATCAATTGTATTATGCATCCCAATTTCAGGGATGTTAAAATGTAAATGTAAAATGTAGAAGTTTATCTTAGAACTGATGAATATATGAAGACTTTGAGCCAAGGCCTCAGCAGGGAGTCACAGAGGCCAGAGTTCTCCAGCTGTAATGTACACACAGATCTCCTGGAGATCTTGCTAAAATGCAGATTCTGACTCAGTGGGTCTGGGGTGGGACCTGAGATTTTGCATTTCTAACCAGCTCCCAGGGGATGCCTGTGCTGGACCACTGACCACATTTTGGGTCACAAACATGTAAACATGTCAGCTCAGAGCTACCTTCAGTGGGGACATCTGTTGTGTACATACATAGGGAAGCAGAAAACATCCCATTATCCTCACCTTTATAATTCATAACATTGATCAAACAATTATTATATGCTAGACACCGTCCCAGGACCTTCACATATATAAACCAAAAATCCTGTTGCCGTCTAGTGATTCCAATTCAGAGCAACCCTATAGGACAGAGTGGAACTGCCCCATAGGGTTTCCAAGGCTATAATCTCTATGGAAGCAGACTGCCACATAATTCTCCCGTGGAGTGACTGGTGGGTTTGAACCCCAGACCTTTTGGTTAGCAGCTGATCGCTTTAACCACTGAGCAACCAGGGCTCTCCTTTTCACATACATATAGCCCCACTGAATCCTCATAATATGACCCTAAGAAATTGGTTCCTCTTTAACTTCCATCTTACAGATGAGGACACTGAAGCAGAGAGGGTTAAGAAGAGTGCTGGAGGGTCATGACACAGGCTTGAACTCTTTACCTGACAGTGTGACTCTGAACCACTGCACTGCTCTGGGCCACTTTCTTATTTTGGAAAGGCAAAAATAAACAATTTGCCTCTTGAGGTTTTAAGGATAAAATAATGAGAAAATATCTGAAAATCATGTGAAATTTTACAGGGAAGTATTTTGTAAAAACTTTGAAATCCTATATAAACTGAAGTTAATATGATGAGTCAGCTATTCTCAATGGTCTGCAGTAGTAAAACTCCTGACTCCTGTGTGTTACACTCCGTAAATGTCTACTTTGTAGAACACCTTGAGTGGGTTTACACAAAAAGTTTCATCTCTTAATTTTACTACATGATCTTTCAGATACACTTTATTAACTGGAACAATTCCTTTTAACAGCTGACATTTCGTGTCTGAAGTAAAGCTCAAAGTTCCGGAATCCCAAAGGATCCTCTCTATATCCCAGAAACCACACACTGCCTGACAAAGCAAGAGACCAAGAAAAGAATTTTTAAAGCTCAAGGCCCTAAAAGATGAAAATCAGAAGGACAGATAAAGTCTGAGGTAAGCAATTTTTTTAAAGCTCATCACCACCAACATATTCCAACAGACAGAGAAACTGCTGACGGCTTTATGATTCACTCCTGCTCACCTCCACCTACCATCAGTTGATGGTGAAACAATTTATGGGGAATACAAATACAAGTATTGTCTGGCTGACAGTGTATCATCACAGTACAACTTCCCTTACTGTGCTAATAATGCCTTAAGACTATTGACTTAAAATCACTTCCTGGCAAACAGGATTCTGTCACCCAGTGACTTAGTCCCTGCACAAGGGAAATACGTGTTATGAAGATTACTGAATATACCAAGAACTGCCAGAAGAACAAATAAATCTGTCTTGGAAGAAGTACAGCCAGAATGCTCCCTGCAAGTGAGGATGGAGAGACTTCATCTCACGTACTTTGGACAAGTTATCAGGAGGAACTAGGCTCTGGAGAAGGACATCAAGCTTGGTAGAGTAGAGGGTCAGCAAAAAAAATGGAAGACCTTCAACAAGATGGACTGACACAGTAGCTGCAACAATGGGCTCAAACACAGCTACGATTTTGAGGATGGCACAGGACTGGGCAATGTTTCACTCTGTTGTATACAGGGTTGCTATGAGTCGGAACCAACTCAATGGCACCTAGCAACAACAACAAGTGGTAGCACGAGTTGCCTGTCTGGCATTGCCTAGTTCACGAGGGCTGCTCCATTCCAATTCTGAAGCCAAACTGGAGGAACACAGCTCCTTCATTCTTTCAGATATTTGGGTATCCATTCTACTCACAGATAGCACCTTTGAGTGACTTATAGTGCCATGTGGGGACAGACACACAAACAGGCCATGACAAAACAGTGTGTCATGGCCTAAGATGGGATAAATAGAAGGTGCTTCTGATTCCCAGCACTTTATCTTTCTGGCCTAGAAATAATGCCTGAAGCTTGGATTTCCCCTTCACAATACGACAATTGACATGCCTGCATAGGAGCCCCTCTACCACTCTCCTGTCTTTCTTGGAATTTCTCTTTGATGCTTGCCTCCAAGCACTAAAATATCCCCTTCAGAGTTAGTGAATGAAATGGAAAACAATAGAGAAAAATCAATGAAATAAAAAGCTGGTTCTTTGAAAAATAAATAAAATTGATAAACTTCTAGCAAGACTGACAGAGATAAAGAAAACACACAAATCATGAATATCAGGAATGAAGCAGGGGATATCATTACAGATCCTGCAGCCATTAAAAGGTTAATAAAGGAGTACTACAAACAACTTTACACCCATAAATTTACAACTTAGAAGAAATGGACCAATTTCTAGAAAACCACAAGCCACCAAAATTCAAACGTGATGAAACAGACAACCTGAATAGTCCCATAACCATTAAAAAAAATTGAATTTGTAATTTAAAAGTTCCCAAAAAAGAACTCTCCAGGCCCAGATGGTTTCAATAGAGAATTCCATCAAACATTTAAAGAATTAGTAAAAAGTTTATGCAATCATTTCCAGAAAATAAAGGAGGGAAGGAAAACCTCCCAACTCATTTTATGAGGCCAATATTACCTTGATACCAAAATTAGACAAAGATAGTATATGTTTACACATAAAGAAAACTATAGACCAATATCTCTCATGAACTTAGATGCAAAAATTCTCAACAAAATATTAGCAAATTGAATGTACCAATATATAAAAATAATTAAGTATACGATGACCAAGTGGGATTTACTCCAAGTAGGCAAGGCAAGTTCAGCATTAGAAAAGCGACTGATCGCTATGATGGATGTAATCAACACAGTTAGTGAGCACCAAAGCAGCATCCTCTTGCTCATTCATTCTCAGTATCAAGACACAGTCTTGGTTGGAGTGGAACTGCAAGCCATGACTTTGGCCAGTCCCACTGCCGGCCCCACTCCAGCTCACACACTGACTTGGGGTTTATGCCCTGGAAGTTCACACTTGGGTTCACTGTGCAGAGACCTGTTACATACAGACTACAGGGACCAGCACCTTGAACACCCAGCAGAGGAGCCCACTGGCCCATCTCCAAACATGATCTCTCAGCACTCGAGTTCGGCCGTGTTGTGCCTTTCCAACCCTGAGCAACACCAGCCCTAACCAGTGAAAGATCCAAGCCTGCATCAAAGGGTATGCCAAACTTCAACTTGCTTTGTGAATCTGAAAAGTAAGGAAACTGAAACACCCATTGTGAATCCCTGAGTAGGGACAGTGCACACTGATCTTACCTAGAGGAGGACTCTGAAACTCACTCTCTCACTGTCATTAAGGCTAAGTGCTCAGGTAAGACACATCACTTGGAAAGAGTACCTTTGCAAGGTCCTAGGATCCTTTGAACTTAAAGTTTGTATAAATCTTTAGTTTTTACTGTAAAATTTCCTCCAACTTGGCTCCTTTTTATATTAAAGTGGTTTTTAAGAGTTTTGAGGTAAATTTGGAACACCCCAAATTCTACATTCCAGTTCAGCAGATCTGGACCAGTGAGTCAGGAGGGTGTCATTTAAGCCTGGCATGGCCTGTGGCTCCCTGACGGATGCAGAGTCCCATCAGAGGAAGGTAAGGGAGGTGTTCTGGCCTTCCCTGACTAGCCATACCTGAAGGGAAAACAGTGTCTTCTGGGAAGAAATATGGATACATTGTGCAAGTTACATGATTCTCAGGGCCAGGGAAAATGTGCCCTTTGTATCCATGCTGCGGTGCAATGCCCAGCACATTGCTGTTATGCTAAATGGTAGGATTTGGTGGCTAATAGAGTCAGTGTGGGGAGAGAGACCTCTTTGAGCAAACTTGAGGCTAAGCCCAGGTCTGCTGCCTAGTCCCAGGGCCTTACAGGACAGGGCAGTTTGGCTGTTGTCTCAGAAGCCCGCATCAGTGGCTGTCTGCCACTGGAGAATAGCCACTTTATGAAAAGGTGAATTTCCAGCCTAGGGTCGTTATGAGTTGGAATCAACTCGACTGCTAAGGATTTTTAATGGAGTGGCCCTGGATCCAGGAGGAGGTGGTTCGCCATTTCCTGGATGGCCACGGAAAGAGTCACTTCTGTGCAGTGATGGTAAAAGTGGGTGTAGCAGTGGAGACCCTGACCCCCTCCTTCTTACTCCCTCTCTACCAGCCTACCCCCTATAGGTAAAATACTTTGCATCTATTCTCATCCTGTCACTCACCCCCAACCAGGTGAGAAGTACCTACAGAAGTACCTCACTATTTGTACATCATCTTTATTTTTAAATAAATTATCTTCTAGACCTTCAGCAAGGGAATTCTTTGTGTTCTATCCATACTTTCTGAGCCTTCATATTTCCGTTGGCATCTTACTTCTGTCATCCTAGAGCTGTATCTTGATAGATTTTAGCATTCAGTTCCTTCTGGAGGCTCCAGGTGTGTGAGTCACCATGGTAACTAAGATTCTCACCTCTGTTTGGTCATACGCAGGAAGCACTTTCTCTGGGGGTCAGGGGTAAGGACATTCCTGCTGGCCAGTGATATGATGACACTCAGGCTGCCACTAACAGCATTCTAAAGAAGGATGGGCAAAATGAGCCAAGGAGACTGTCCAGAGCAGCCCAGCTAAATACCCCTCCCCCCACTCCAGCCTTCTCTCCATCTCCAACTAGTTGTGGAGACAATGGGACATTCCTGGTGGCTCTTCCCAGCTTGGATCTTACAAACTGCAGTAAGTTCTAGTTTGTGGCCTAAACAGAGAGAATTCCTTGCACATCTGTATTCCTTTGTACAAATGGAAACATGAATGTACAGAGCTAATTAATTCCCTTATGCCAGAATCTCCTTAGAAGGAAAGGAAGTTTTTTCCACTCATTGGCTCACATCTTTCAGTTTGGAGAAAGCAACATTTAACTCAGGGCTTTTACTTGTCTCTTCAAGGCTCTAAAGTACTTTACAGATAAAAAGTAAAACTAATATGGAATTTTTCTTTTAGTTTATTAAATTGTTCCCCTCCTCTAGACAAGTGGAAATATTTAAATCCACTCTAAGAGGTGCTTTCAGTTTATTATTTCCTATCTAAATACCTGAACACTGACAGATATGCAAAAACATTCTACAATTTCTAAGAAATTCAAACTGTAAACTTAACAATGGAAACCCAGCACTTGAAGATTCAACAGCATCAAGCAGATTTAAATCTCAGGACTTAGTGGGGATGTGCAACTGAGGTCATTGTGTGGCAAATGCACATGGCAGTCAGGTCAAAATTAATCTTGTAAGGATCTGATCAAACGCCAGAACCAGGAAGAGGGAGGGTCACGTACACCATGCACATCTGCCTGGCTCTTTAGGGACAGCTGGGAAGCAAAAATACAATACTCAAAGAAGTTACACCTAGGCCAGCTTCCTGGTTCATGTCTTAAGGATGGGACTGTCATGCATCCATGCGAGTCAAGGCAAGGAACGATGGACCGATTCCAGGTACAGACAATTCAAGCACTAGCACCATTCTCCTCCCTCCTGTACCTGGAGAGCTGTACTCCTGCCACCGTGTTTCTGCAGAATGGGTGTGGGCTGCTTTCCCCATGCAGAAGCTGAGGAGTCAGAGAGTAAGTGAATACAAGCTGAAACTGTCTGATCCCAGTTACTCTACTGCCCATTCTAACCCTTGCATACTTTGAAGTCTATCCTGCAGGTACCGTCATCCTTGTACAAATGGAGACATGACAGACAGAGCTAAGCAATTTCTTAATTCACATGTAAAATCCTTTAGTTAAAGGATGAGGTTAAATATTTGCATATACAGGTATATACGACGTATTAGAGTTATGAAGAACTGCACTTATGACTTTTTTTGTACATCTTATCATTAGTAATATGTACTACATAGAGTGTTGCAGAGTGTAATTTGCTGATGTTATCATTCCCATGCCAACCCCCCAAAGACACATAAAGGTCGGATTTATAAAGATACTGATAATAAAAGGCAATAATAATGAAAACTAAAAAAAATAAAATAAAATGAGGTATTCAATTTACATCGGAACTGACTTACATCTGAGTCCTTGGAACCTGTATATATTTCCAACTTATATGTAAGGCAGGCATATTGCTAACAAGTTTAATGTTTGTTCATTTTATCTACTGTTTCTTCCTCAAGATCTTAAAATAAGGTGGGTTCCTTCAGGGGATATGCACTTACTTTACTCAAAATATCTTTTTCTCCTGAAAAGTTATAACATGTGGTGGTGGTGGTGGGGTTACCTGAGACCATGGGAAAATCCAGTGAGTCACAAATAGATAATTATGTGGTAATGATATGAAAGGGCATTAAAAAGAGAAGTCTATCATCATGTCCTAAGATCAAACGACTTACTGTGAGTGGAATTTCGGGAACAAAATGAATTGCAATGTTATATTTTATTTTTTTTTCCCTTTTGACTGAACCTGAGAGAAAAGTTTGTCATTAGTCTCCGAAAAGAGCGAGAAATACTATCTGACTTGTTCTATTCCTTTACTCAGATTGCCAGACAAGAAGAAGAGGAGTCCACCTACGTCCACGAGCCTCCAGGCCTCGCTGATGATCGCATACTGGATCCGGTTCAGGGCAAAGCCATCGATCTCTTTCTGGATTCTGATTGGAGTCTGCCCTATCTTCTTCATCAGGGCATGTGTTCTGTCCACGGTTGAAGGGTCTGTTTCCGGGTGTGGAACCAGCTCAACCAACGGGACATAGTAGGGTGGATTTACCTTATAAAAGGGAGAGAAGAAAGAAGGGAGTCAAGATGATAGCACTGGAGATTTGGGGTGTTTTACTGGCAGTTTTTGCTCAATTATCTTGGATGGTCAGATAGGAAGAATTCACCTTTGGAAAGGAATGGCCTCTTTAGATTTAGCATTCACTGACAAGAAACTTGAGTACTAAATTAATTCACAAAGGACAGAGAAAAAAGAGAGAACTTGAACACAAAAGTTTGTGGTTTTGTTTAAATAACAACAAAAAAAATCATAACCAACATATGAGACTGAAATTTGGGGGTGCAGTTTACCACCTTGAGAAGTTTATGGAAAATCTCCAGACCCCTGATCTCCAAGCTTCTCCTCAATTAGAGGATTTCTCTTCTACCATTTGTTTTAACTTCATAGGCACCTGTCCATCCCCCACCACCCCCTCTAGCACCAGTTCTTTCCACTCTTAGTAATTATAGGTTCCTGCCATTCTACTGTATCAGTGTAAAAAATTATTGACAGCATCTTACCAAAACTTGACATTTCCATAATTTCTCCATGTTTGCTTCAAATACCTGTTTCCACACCTCTAATATCCCCCTCTAGCTCTAAAGAGATCCACCTGCACCGGGAACCACACAGCATTAAACACTTCAGCAGCCTCATTATCAAGATGTGGGTCAGAGACAGGAAGGCATACTTCATAGCAGAATTCTATCCAAGAGTAAGTGGGTCCTAAAGGAAATGCTTGCCTAGCCAAATATTTAACTTGCAGCTCTGCTTTTCTTGGTTTACTTTGAGAAACTCTGTTCTTGATTATCCCCACAGAGAATTACCTAATGTCCAATGAAAACGTTGCTTGGCAGAACCTAATTAACCTTGCCATTGAGTCAAATGTGCCACAGTAACACCTATTATCCTGATGACCTCATATGTGTCATAGTAGAACTGCATTCCATAGGGTTTTTCAGTGGTTGATTTTTCAGAAGTAGATCAACAGGCCTTTCTTCTGAGGCATCTCTCAGTAGACTTGAACAGCCAACCTTTCAGTTAGTAGCCAAACTCTTAACCTACCACAGTAAATTGATGCCCAAATCTGCTTTTAAATTGTTTTTCCTCAACATCTGAGTGATAATTGGTAAAATCTCACATTTACCTAATAAGTATAAGAAGTTAAAATAAGTTCTACATTAAAAGGGAAAGAAAAATAAAGAACACCACCCAGGAGGAGGCAAACTGGTCCACATGTGACTCAGATTCAGAGTTTCTTCTGGCCACTCTCAACCTACTGAAAGAGAGGATGTTACCTGCTTCCAGATAAATAATCAATCAATACCTTAGTTGAATTATCTGTCTCCTGCTTATAATCATTGCATTCTTATAAAAATGTTTAACCTCTCACCTTTTTTATCAGAATTACAAGAACTGGCAGCATGTCAATCTCAAATGAACTTTATCCTAGTATAATGCAGGCATAGTGGGACTCAGGATTTTTTTTAACATTGTAGGCCTCATGAGTGCCAAAAGTATAGATTGAGACCAGCAGTGAAAAACCAACTCCCTTGTTCTCTCATCTTGGTCTTCTTACTGCCCACACTTTATTTTATTTTATTTTATTTTTTTTTTATATATATTTTATTGTACTTCAGGTGAAAGCTTACAGAGCAAATAGTTTCTCATGAAATAGTAGTACACATGTTGTTTTTTTTGACATTGGTTAACAACCCCACAACGTATTAAGCCTCTAAATTCTCAACCTTTTTTTTTGATGAAAATTACAGATGGCCAAAGATACACCGTTTCAAAATTTTCTACATTCACAGTTCAGTGACATTGACTACACTCTTCCAACTGTGCTGTTATTCTCACTTAAGATGAAGGCTTACAGAACAAAATAGTTTTTCATTTAACAGTTACTACACATGTTGCCCTATGACAATGGTTAACAATCTCACAGCACATCAAGAATATCCTTACTCCACCTTGTGTTCCCTATCACCAGGGGGCTTCCTTGTCCCCTTCTGTCTTCTGGACCTTGTCAGTGGACTATTGTACCTCTTTAGTCTCCTTTGTTTGTTTATTTATTTATTTTTATTTTATTTAAACACCATTTCAAAACTTTTTACTTACACATTTAAGTGATATTGACTATGCTCTTCCATTTGTGCTGCCATTCTCGCCCAAGATGAAGGCTTACAGGACAAAACAGCCTCCCATTTAATAGTTACTACAAATGTTGCCCCATAGCAGTGGTCAACAATCTCACAATACATCGACAGTGTCCTTATTCAATTTGTGTTCCTTATCATCAGTTTCCTACTCTCCCTCTGCCTTCTGGCCCTTGTCACCGGACTCCTGTACCTCGTTAGTCCCATTTAGTTTTACTGGGGTGTCCATTCCCAGGCTTAACATCGAACCTTGAAGGTAACTTCCCCTCTGAGCTGAAAGGGTGTCTGGGGGCCACACTCTCGAGGTTTCTCTAGTATTCTTTAGGCCAGTATATCTGGTCTTCTTTTTTTTTTTTTTTTTGGGAGTTAAAATTATGCTCTACATCCTACTCCAGCTCTGCCCAGAACCCTCTGTTGTGATCCTGGTCAAAGGAGTCATTGGTGGTAGCCGGGCACCATCCAGCTGTACTGGGCTCAGTCCCGTGGAGGCCTTGGTAGCTGTGGACCATTAGTCCTTCGGACTAATCTTTTCCTTGTATCCTGTTCTCTTCATTCTCCCTTGTTCCCGAAGGGATGAGATCAGTGGAGTATCTTAGATGGCCGCTCATAGGCTTTTAAGACCCCAGACACTACTCACCAAGGTAGAATGTAGAGCATTATCTTTATAAGTAGTGTCATGCCAATTGAGCTAGATGTTCCCCGAGATCATGGTCCCCAGAGCCCTCCGTCCAACAACTCAGTCCCTCGGGGGGTTTGGATGTGTCTATAGGGCTTTCATGACCTTTCCTTGTGCAGGTTGTGTTAGTTTCCGCTGTACTATGTACTATCTCATCTCTCATCCAAGTTACCACTTACCTATTACCTATTTAGTATCCCCCCCCCCCCATCCCTGGTAACCAACAAGGATTGTTACATTTTGCATGTGAATTTTTTCATGGGTTTTTACAATAGAGGTCTCATACAATATTTGTCCTTTTGTGATTGACTTATTTCACTCAGCATGATGTCCTCCAGTTTCATCCATGTTATGAGATGGTTCACCGATTCATTGTTCTTTCTCATTGCATAGTACTCCATTGTGTGTATGTACCATAGTTTGTGTATCCATTCGTCTGTTGATGGGCATCGAGGTTGTTTCCATCGTTTTGCTATTGTGAATAATGCTGCCATGAACATAGGTGTGCATATGTCTATTCGAGTGATGACTCTTATTTCTCTAGGATATATTCCTAGGAGTGGGATTGCTGGATCGAATGGTACGTCTATTTCTAGCTTTCTGAGGAAACGCCATATCATTTTCCAAAATGGCTGTATCATTTTGCATTCCCACCAGCAGTGTATAAGAGTTCCCGTCTCCCCGCAGCCCCTCCAACATTTGTTATTTCCAGTGTTTTTGATTCGTGCCAGTAATGCCGGGGTGAGATGGTATCTCATTGTGGTTTTAATTTGCATTTCTCTAATACTGCCCACACTTTAAATGAAGGTGCTCCCCAGGGCTCCAAAGCTGCCTCTGTCCTGCCCACTCCTCAGACTCCCTGGGAAAGCTCACCAACTCCCACCACAGGATGCTGAGGACTCCCAAGTCCCTGTGTGCATGTGTCTGTCTGTCTCTCTTGCATAGATCTCACCTCTGAAGTCTAGGCACACACTTATAATTGTGTACTGGACAATGTCCCTTGGAGAAACCACAAGCACAAAATAACTAAACCTGTCTGAAATTAAAATCCCCTTCTTCCCCACCAGGAACCTTATTTTTCTTCCTAGTCCCAAACAACCCAGCTCTAACCCCATAACTGGAGAAGCATACCTGACCACACCTCTCCCTTCCCTCCCCTCCCCCACATCCTATCAGTGACAGAAGTCCTGTCAATTCTATCCCCATCTCTCAAAACACCCACTGCCACTGCTACACACCTAGCAGGGCCTCATCTCTACCCTCAGCTACAGTCCTCTCCTCCCTGGCCACCCTGCCTCCCTCTCAGCCTCTTCCACACACCTCTGTGTGCCACCACCATCCCCTCCATCCCCAAACCCTGTGGTGATTCTCTGCTGCCCACCATAAAATGTACATGACTTACTAGCCATGCAGGGCCTTCATGATTCCGGCCCTCTACTCTTTCCCAGACACACCACACCCTCATGCCTTTGCATTCAGATGCACAAGCTGGGAAGCTGAGAAGATCTCTAGATGTCCCTGGGCTTAGGTGGAAGCCATTCTTGCCACAGTACCTAGGTCCTCAGACAAGGAAGTCAACCCATTTCAGGTTCAGAGAAGGATCTTGACAATAATGATGACCAGGTGCTGCTGAGAATATTCTGCTCATGGCAACCCCAAGTGCCTCAGAGTAAAACTGCTCCACATGGTTTTCAATGGCTGGTTTTTTGGAAGTAGATTGCCAGGCCTTTCTTCTGAGGTGTCTCTGGATGGACTTGAAGCTCCAACCTTCAGTTAGCAGCTGAACACTTAACCATTTGCACAATTTGAACCACCAACCTTTCTGCTAGTAGTAGAGTGCTTAACCATTTTTGCTTTAAATTTAGCACAGTCAAGAAGATGAAAGGAAGGGGATAACCAAAGTAAGTGACTTTATTAAAAGGGAATAGTGTGACTGTGAGGCTCTCTGAGGTCTCAGGTTGAGCAAACGACACAGTAGAGCTTTCTCTCATTCATCTCCATGAAAGGCCTGCAAAGCTGACACCGAGCCCAGGAGGCATGTGATTACTCCGATAGCACAGCACACCCCGCACAGAAGCTCCATTTATTTTCTCTGCATTGGATCAAATGAAGTCAAGCAGCCAGAGGAAAGGCAGAAAGGTCTTCTCCCAGAAGGCATCTGTAACAATTTACAATTCATTCACACAAACGCCTCCAAGGGCGGGTGTGCAGAAGGGGACTTGAGCCTAGATCCTCCTGTCCAGCAAACTGTTGAAACTGTTCTCCCTGGGACAACCACAACACACAAAAATGAAGGGTGCTTCTGGTTTACCTATTGCTGGGTATATTTAACCTGGTAGCATTTTCTTCAGCTATTAATACTGTAAATAAACCCTCTGTAACTAGGCCAGTGCGGAACAGTCCTGGTGTGCAGGCTGACACAGAGATCTACTGAGTCCCCTCTGACCTGTGGGAGGTCAGGATCTTCAGGATCTGGAACCAGCAGGACTGTGCAGGTATACAAACAGATGTGCAGACACACGCAATTCTGTAAACACCAAATGCAGAAATCAGATACTTAAATCACCCAACGCGGTCAGGCGGCATCAGTGTGGACAAGAGAGTCAGTCAAAGAAGTGCAGGTATAGGTAGGGTGAGCGCAGGCAGCAATCCTGGGCAGCGCGCTGTAAACAGGGCTGACTACTAATAGGTATTTAGCTGCACATTTTAAGGAATGCTTCCACCCAAGATATGAGTCTCTGTGAGCAGGACGGGCAGTCCGCCGGCTAGCCTTACCCACAGGGAAGCCATATGAGGCAGCAGCGGCACCAAGAGGCTACTTGACTGGGTGAAAGAGTCTACCAGCATCTGTCAGATCAGAGTTATCCCACATTGAAACAGGGAAGAATAAGGGGGAGGGGAGGTTGTCTTAGTTATCTAGTGCTGCTATAACAGAAATACCACAAGTGGATGACTTTAACAAAGAGAAATTTATTCTCTTACAGTCTAGGAAGCTAGAAGTCTGAATTCAGAGTGCCAGCTTCAGGGGAAGGCTTTCTCTCTCTGTCAGCTCCAGAAGAAGGTCCTTGTCATCAATCTTCCCCTGGTCTAGGAGCTTCTCAGTGTAGGAACCTCGGGTCCAAAGATGTGCTCTGTTCCCTGCATTGCTTCCTTGGTAGTATGAGGTCCCTATCTCTCTGCTCGCTTCTTTCTCTCTTTTATATCTCAAAAGAGATTGACTCAAAATACAACCTAATCTTGTAGATTGAGTCCTGTAACCTAACTGCCTCTAATCCTGCTTCATTAACATCATAAACGTAGGATTTACAACACATAGGAAAACCACATCAGATGACAAAATGGTAGATAATCACACAATACTGGGAATCATGGCCTAGCCAAATTGACACACATTTTTTGGGGACACAATCCACAACAGCGGCTTTGTACAGTATAGCTGAAACTATCAGTAGAAAACACTGCTCCTTCTATGGATGGGTAAAAGAGATTGCAATGCAAATTCAACTTTAAGACAATCATCAGTCAACACCCACCCACTATCAAATTGCCATCCCTACGCTCCTGTAGGAGGCCCTGGGTGGCACAAATTGGTAAAGCGCTTGGGTACTAACCTAAAGGTTGGCGGTTTGAACCCGTCCAGAGGAGCCTCTGAAGAAAGCCTGGAGATCTGCTTCCAAAAGGTAACAACCTTGAAAACTCTCTGGAGCACAGTTCTAATCTGCACAGGTGGGGTTGCCATAAGTCAGAATCGACTTGACAGCAACTGGTTATAATTATGCACCTCTACACAGAAATTCTGGAGTCACCACAGGCAGGGGGACAGGTAGACAAGAAAGGTAGACAAAAGACATCTGAGAGGAAGAAGGTCAAGAACATAGAGAATGGTTGTATTAACATTCCTCCTATTGGGCCTTTAGTGTACTGGTGTCAGCTGTCACTTTTCCTGTTTTATTTTGTTTCTATCAAGCACATTCTAAAATTCCACCTAAGTTACCTCAGCTTTCAGACTGCATGTCCACCTTGCCCACCAATGAAACATAGTGAACTGATTTGACAGCCTTCCCCAGAAAATGTGCCCAGGAGGATACATGTGTGTCCAACATGTTGGCTGTCTGATTTTCCATGCATGTGGGGATATTAGTGTTTTGCAAGTGCTGAGTATCTGTCTTTCAGTGGCATTAGCAAACTTCCTTTTACTTTACCCTATTTCCTGGCTCATGCAATGAGTCAATGATGACTTAAACACTGATACTGAAGGCAACAGGGTGGAGCTGATGTGCTGGCCCTTCCTGTTTGGCTTTGCAAGGGCTGACATAAAGCTATGTAGCTCCTCAAAGATTAAAAGAAATTCTGGGTTACTTACGGACTCCCTGTCCAGCTTGGAGTCCCTGAGTGTTACTAATGATTAAGAGCTTATCTGCTAACCAAAAGGCTGGAGGTTTGAGACCACTCAGAGGCGCTTTGGAAGAAAGGTGAAAAACCAGCCATTGAAAACCCTATGGAACGCAGTTCTACTCTGACACATATGGGGGTGCCAAGAGTTCAATTGACTCAGTGACAACTGGTTTAGTTTTTTGGTTTGTCTGGCTTAGATTGAATTATTTAAGACTTCTTTTCACTCCCCTAGAAATCAGTGCAATAATCAAAAGCTGGGTAGTACAAGCATAGAACAAAGGAAAGGATAAAATTCCAAAGACAGTTAATACGGGTTATTTATTTTGGTTAAAATAATTTACACAAGTAATGAGAAATTAATTTTTAAAATAAGGGTTGGATTTTCTTTAACCATGCTGCTTGCTTTTAATTAAATAAGTAAAAGCAAGCCAAGTTTGAGTGGGAGAAGAGTGGGTATGAGGGATAAAAATGTGTCATTATTCACCATCTATTGACTGCCCACTAGTCAGAGGCCCTGTGCTAGGTGTGACAGAGAAAAAATGAATAATGTGTAATCTCACTTATAAGATAGGTTATCACTGAAGAGATTTGGTAAAGTCTTATCCAATTACTAAGGAGGTTATCTTTTGAACAATTTGATTTAATTTTTAATTTTTTTTTTAAACTAACCCGGAAGTAAAAACACTACTTGGAAATCAGAAGCTTTCAAGCAAGAGGACACTGGTGCCACCTTTCACTGAGGTGATCAGGTAGTAAGTGGCTCGTGGTCTCTGAGTCCTTCTCACAGACATGGGTATGTTGTAAGACCGAAGGCATGCCATACTACATAGAACCTTGGAACTTGATCTTTGGATGCTTCCAATTCATGTCCCTCCTGGTGCTAATTCCACTTGTATTAGAAGTGAAAATAACACATTTTTAGGGGTAGCAAAATGTGGCTGGTTTTCTTATATGTTCTGTTGGTCTAAGTCTCATTATTTTATAATCATTCTTCATACTTTACATTATATTTCAGTATGAGATAAAACATCCAGAACTGTATAGTTATTTAAAAGGCAGTCCCAGCAGCTCCTCTTCTCAGCATAAAACATCTAGTAGGCATGAACAACTAGCCTTTCTTCCTCACCTCTCTAAGCAAATCTGTTACCTCCCCTACCCTAAACTGCTCTTTTTCAAAAATTGTGATAAAAATATACATAGCAAACATGTGCAAACTCAACAATTTCTACGTGTACAATTCAGTGACATTGATTACATTGTTAATGTTGTGCAAGCATTCTCCCTATCCTTTTCCAAATCATTCCACCACTGTTAACATGAGCTCAATGCTCCCTAAGCAAGAACTTCCTCTCCCCCCCACACCACCCTTGGTAACCATTAATAATCTTTGGTTTCTATATATTTGCTTATTTCATATATGTGAGATCATACAGTATTTGTCCTTTTGTGACTGACTTGTTTTCCTCAGCATGATGAACCTAAACTACTCTTGCTCAGAAAGAGGAATTCCCTGCTCTTAATTCTAGGGCCCTACCCTGGCTGGGGACCTAGTCACTCACGCTTGAAATACCACACTGAAACTTGTGAGTTTCTCCCCTCCCTGACCACCTTCAACACAGAAAGGTCCTTATGTTGTTGCTAGTTGTCATCGAGTTGGCTCTGACTCAATGTGATCTTATGTACAACAAAAGGTTGACCGGTCCTGTGCCATCTTCACGATCATTGGTAAGTTTGAGTCTGTTGTTTCAGCTATTGTGTCAATCTATCTCATTGAGAGTTTCCCTTGTTTTCACTGACTTACCAATGATGTCTATGATTTCCTTATTACAGGTTTCCCCAAATCATGTTGCTACTCTGTACCTAAACAAATCCCAATTCTTCAGAGTAGCCTTGATGATTCTCCATAACCCAACTATTACCTTCCAAATGTCTCCTACTACCCCCAAGTATGTTCTCTCTCAGTCAAGTTGGTCTTCTTATTCCACATAGGCCGTGACTTTTCTGAAACTAGTGTCTTTGTATATACTCTTCCCCAGCCTCAAAAACTCTCCTCAACAACAGCCCAACTAGATCCTATCCAGTTTGGATACTCTGTGTAGCTTCTCCTTCACTTTGATCTTTGAGGATCTGGTGGTGCTAAGAGTTTGGTCATCATCAGACACTATCATGTTTACTATAGTTTGAGCTAAATTAGCTTTATTATCCTTATTTGGCTGTTCTGGCCCTCAATAGCCATGCTGAGCTCACAGGGGGTACTCAAGAGTCATTCACTGAGTGATCCTTGAATCTCCTCTCTTATTAGCCTTTCCTTGTGTTAATAATATTAAAAAATATTTATTGAGGACTTGCATGCCAATTTGAAACTCATTGTCCAATGTACTTCATCATGTGTTCCTAGTTAATAAGTCTGCACAGTTAATTACAATGGGTGAGTGAAGAGGAACAACAAAAAAAGGTGTGTAGAGTCAAACCTACCGAACTGGAATCTCTAGGCATAAGACCCAGGAATATGCATCTTAACAAAACTGATCTTACTCTGAATTGTGTTCAGTAGACAGTACAAGTGACACAGCAACAAACTTCCATTTGACGTACACATTTTTAATGTAGCACTTTTACCCTGGTAGTGCAATCATTTGTTTAGTAGTCAGACTCTTCAGCTAAAGTAGTTCTCATTCTATCCCATACACAATACATGCTCGGATAAAATCCAAGGAATTTTTGGATAAAATTATTTTTAAAAATGCTAGTATTGCACAACTCTGTCAATATACTAAAAGCTATTGAACTGCATAATTTAAATAGGTGAATTGAGTGGTATGCGAATTATATCTCTATAAAGCTATTTAAAAAACACCAGTGGGACAGTCACAATGTATTTATTGCCCCTGAAAAACAGAACGAGATGTAATCAATTCTCAAGGTTTAAAATACTCACTGGATGAGCCACAATGCATTGCTTTACGTGTGTCAAACCGGCAAACAACTTGGAAGGCAAGAGGCAAGAGCTTGAGCTGCTTATGACAACTTTATCATCAATGATGGGATCCAACTGAGCAAAAATCTTCTTCTTCAGTTCTAGGTTTTCTGGAACACATTCCTGAAAAGGATACATTTAAATTACTACTGATGATCACTTTACTTAATCAGGTGCAATGCAAAGCATTTCAGGTTTGATTCACTCCTAAAATGAACCAATGGGAAAACCACCAGCAAAATTTAAGAGCAGCAAAAGGCTGCCAAAAATGTGACAAAACTGTGATAACTATGGAATCTAGATGATGAGTACGTGGGAGTTTGCTATATTTCCTCTTAAGTATAGGTTTGAAAATTCTCATAATAAAAACGCCTGCCAACTATATGAGGGTGGATTCTATAAACAGAATACACAACAGCACCTCAGGCAAAGTGTATAAACATCAATAGTCATTGTAACCATTTATTTTCTCTATCTGTCCTGACCATCAGATCAACTTATCTCCAAGGAAAAATCTTATTTGCATGAAATGAGCAAACATTTACATTCATAATTCCCACAAGGCTTCTTGAGAATCCATTTCTAATTGGAAATCCTTTTGAAAAAGACCTTTGTTTCTAAACATCTAAAGTTACTTTAAAGGTGGCAGGGGAAGGGTATAGAGAATAAATCTGGATTAAATACTGCAGATAACAACCTCTCTGAATTCTAGTTACTTGCAAAGGTGGGGATGGGAAGGAGATGACATTCTCAAAATCCCAGCTTGCCCACAGGTGAGGTGTTTTCCTGGGAACATGAGGACAAAGTGGTACTGCCCTGCTGTGGTGGGAAGGAACAGGTGAAGGGCACTTGAGCTGCTTGAGTACGATGGAAATACGAGAGATGTCTTTACCCTCCTGTCACCTATACCTCTGAGAAATCACAGCAGAGGTCACTCCTAGCCAAAATGGGCCCTTGCTTACCCATATGCAACAGGCACTTACAGGGTTGGCAGCATGAATGCTCAACATTTGCTGGTGCTTTCAATGGCTTTCAGTATGATCCAATAGCCATCAGCAACAGCATCAACTGGTGTGCTTGTTAAAAATGCAAATTTTCAGACCCCGGTCTCAGACCAGTGGAATCAGAATCTCTGGGGGTAGGGCCCAGGAATCTGCATTTTTAACAAGCATCTTGATGATTGCTACTTTTATTAAAGTTTAAGAACCACTGTTCTGAGATGTAGATACAAAGTGTGGCTACTCAATACTCTCAGCATGGTGGTGTGCTACAAATACATCCTCAAGGATCTTCTCTTCATGATAATGCCAGTGTGGCCTCTCCCTATCACTGAGGTATACCAACCAAGTATGCCCAAGGGGTAACGAGAAGGATATTAATTTCATGGTCTCTAACTCTGTGATACTCATAATTGCACCTGGCCAATTTCACTGAAATGTTACTCAAATTTGCAGATCACATAAGTTAGTGAGAATTGTATAAACACCAATAGATAACCAAAAGTGTGTAAAAGTGGACATTCAGTGCCAAAATACTACTAGTAATTATGTCAGAATCACCCCTCAAAAATAAAATACTTTCAAGTTTGATTTAAAAATATCTAATAGTTAATAACAATATATAATACATTAAAATCAGCTGTGTAAATATTATGACATGAATTCTACTTTTATAACATCTACAAGAATAAAAAAAACTTTTACTCTAAGGGTAGTGTGTCAATATTGTGCCTGTTTATATTTTTTAAAAATATAATCAAACCATGTAACATTTTATTAAGAACAAAAGGTCATATAAGTACTGCATCTCAAAGACAGAAAAAAAAATGGAGTCATTTAAGAACTGTAAAGCCCATTGTGCTAAATCCCCTTATCAAAAAAAAAAAAAAAAAAAAAAAAAAAGCTACAGAACCTGGCTAATTGTATTGAGTAATTTCTGGATCAGTTAAGTCTGCAAGTTGGGTTAAGTTTAAATGAAGCCTTGTAGTAAAGCCAGAGACTAAGAATAGTGCAGATACAGTTTAAGCTAATAAAAGAGCCCTTGTGAATAGCTTCATTGTGAGCCTATCATGCAGATTCCCCCTGAAATTCTAGGCCTTTCTTCAGATCACTTGATTACCAAAGAGGCAAGAAAACTTGAACCAGAGGAAACCCAAACCTGCAACAATTATATAAGGGTTTTTTTTAATGGCACAGTTGCTTAAAGTTTTGTTGTTGTTTTAATAGGAACTCAACTGTGTTCAATTTGCTGGGCTAGGGTTAAAATGCCTCTGTCCATGTCACCCCTTGTGTTTACTTCTTTGCTAATCATTAGGGAGCCAATATCCCTTTTCTGAGAAAGGGAGTCTAAAACACTGTTAATTAGCCCTTCATTGCTTGACTACAAAGCCAAGAGAGGCTACAGTCATTCTTTTTGCCCTGAAGAGATTGGGAGGAAAGGCAGCGAAGAACAGCAAACAATGAGATAACTGAGAACCTCACAGCAAAGTAGCTTTGCTCCCTCTAAACTACAGCAATTGAACCAGGTGAGAAGCCACCCTATGCATTCTCAATTGAACTGTGTCTTTCGGAATCCTTTCTGGAAAAGCCACTAAACAGGAAGGCTGGGCAAAGAGCCTGTTAGCTTGACTTTGCTTAATCAAACTTTATCTGCATCTTTCAAAGCAGTACTTTTGTTTTGTTTGCTTTGGGTTTTATTTGTTTTGAGGTGGATACAACACATAATAAATGATATTCTCACGGACAACCACTATTATAGGTATGCCCAGGTTTTGACCAAAAAAAAAAAAAAAAAAAAATTGGGGGTGAAGTAAAGCACAATGAAACTTCCCAATAGTTACAACTATTAATGATACATCAAAAAAAAAAAAAAAAAAAAAAAAAAGAAAAGAAAAGAAAAAATGCTTACTCATCCCAAGCAGTGTCAGATAGCTAAAAGTGGGATTAAATTCTATCTTCTTAAAGGGAAGAAATTGACTATTGTCTCAGACTGGGTTCTCTAGAGCAGCAAAACCAGTAAAGCTTATAAATGTGTATGTATGTATATATATCAAGGAAACAGCTCACGTGATTATAGAGGCTAGAATGTCCCAAGTCCATGGATCAGGGTAGAGGCTTCTCCCAAGTCACACAGTTGCAGAAGCCAGTGAGCCTAAGATCAGCAGATTGGAGAGAAGGGCTCCCACTCACAGGCTGTAAAGGTTGATGAATTCCAAGACTGGCAGGCAAGACCACAAGGTTTCTCCTGATTCACACAGATGCAGGGGCTGATGAATCCAAGATTGGCAGGTCAGAGAGCAGGGCTCTGTTCACAGGCTGTGAAGATCGACGAATCCCAAGTTTGGCAAATAAGATGACAGCTCAAGTCCCAAGAACCCGAGGTGAGACAACAGGAGGCAGCCGCAGTATCCAGACTGAGCAAAAAGCCAGAATGTCTCCTTATAATCAGATGCAGACCACACCCCCAAGGAAATTCCCTTTCATCTGACTGGCTACTCACAGAATATTCAATCATGGGAGTGATCACATTTAAACACTGAGAATCATGGCTCAGCCAAGTTGACACACAATCTTAACCATCACAGTCCACCCCTTGTCAATGTGGCACATGTACACATCTCCTTAAACCATACATAATCTCTGAATAAAGACAATTAGAAAGTCATACTTGGCGCCTAACATGATACAACTAACATACGTATAATTGAAAATGCACTAGCCCCAATTACATCTTATATTTTATAAGTGAAGGAAACAAAAATATTTGATGCACACATACAAAGCAGAAATACTCATAACAATTACAGTCCCTGTTTCTGCAACTGGTCATGTGGTCATAACTGGTATTTAGAACTACTTTATTCCACCGCCCATTCCGTAGTCCCTTTGCCCTCAGCAAGCACCTCAGCTGGTCGTGGTTCTTTGCCTGGTGGGGTGACCCAAACCTTCATTCCTGAAGGGTCTGGGGTCATTAGTAGTCAGGTTGGAATTAAGCTGCTGTAGTTTTCCATTGAATTTAATCATGGGGCATGGTAGTACTAAGAGACACCCTAAGGAATCTCCTGCATTCCAGACATACTCTTCTTTACCTCCATTATGTAATATCAATCCAATTTCCTCCTGCTAATCAGGATCAATCACACTAGCCAGTATGGTAACTCCCTTCTTTGCCTGTTGATCCAGAGGCATAAGGAGCCCAAAGTGGCCAGGTGGCATTCTTAACTTCCATTTCAATGGAATCTGTGATGTGTTTCCAGGTGGGAGAATTCCTTCTTTTGGAACTAAGACTTCTAGACCTGCAGAGCATGAGGTCGTGGGGACAGGAAGCAAAAATCTTGCAAGTGGGTCACTAGGGGTAATAGTGAGTGATGCCACTCCCATTTCCACCCCTTCATTCCTAGGCCCATGAATCCTGGCTATGGGAGAAACAGCACCATATATTGGATGCTGGTTTAGAGCCTATACAGCCTCCTGGAGAACATTGCCCCAACCCTGCAAGGTACTGCCACCTAGTTGGTGCCGTAATTGTGTCTTTAGAAGGTCATTCCATCGTTCTATCAAGCCAGCTGCTTCAGGATGATGGGGGAACACGGTAAGACAAGTGAATTCCATGAGCATGGGCCCAAAGCCGTGATTCATTTGCTGTGAAGTGAGTTCCTTGATCTGAGGCAATGCTGTGTGGGATAGCATGACAGTGGATAAGGCAATCTGTAAGTTCATGGATAGTAGTTTTGGCAGAAGCATTGTATGCAGGGAAGGCAAATCAATATCCAGAGTAAGTGTCTATTCCAGTAAGGACAATGGAAGCGGTCCAATGTAATCAACTTGCCACCAGGTTGCTGGCTGATCACCTCGAGGGATGGTGCCATATAGGGGACTCATTGTTGGTCTCTGCTGCTGGCAGATAGGGCACTCACCAGTGGCTGTAGCCAAGTCAGCCTTGGTGAGTGGAAGTCCATGCTGCTGGGCCCATGCATAACCTCTACCCCTGCCACCATGGCCACTTTGTTCATGAGCCCATTGAGGAATGACGGGAGTAGCTGGGGAAAGAGGATGACTGGTTTCGACAGAACATGTCATCCTATCCACTTGATAGTTAAAATCATCCTCTGCTGAGGTCATCCTTTGGTGAGCATTCACATGAGACACAAATATCTTCACTTCTTTGGCCAATTCTGGGAGGTCCATCCACATACTTCTTCCCCAGAAATCCTTGTCTCCAATTTTCCAATCATGTTCCTTCCAAGTCCCTGATCATCTGGCGAAACCATTGGCCACAGCCCATGAATCAGAATATAATCGCACATCTGGCCACTTCTCCTTCCAAGCAAAGTGAACAACCAGGTGCATTGCTTGAAGTTCTGCCCATTGAGAGGATTTCCCTTCACCACTGTCCTTCAGGGGGGTCCCAGAAAGGGGCTGTAGTGTTGCTGCTGTCCATTTTCGAGTGGCGCCTACATATTGCAGAACCATCTGTAAACCAGAGACGAGTTTTTACTTCTTCAGTCAATTCATCATAAGGAACTCCCCATGAGGCCATAGGTGCAGACTGGGAGATGGAAGGTAATGTGACTGGAGTGGAGACCATGGGCATTTGAGCCACTGCCTCATACAACTTACTTGTGCCTTCAGGCCTGCTCAGGCCCAATCTCGTAAATACCACTTCCATTTAATAATGGAGTGCTGCTGTGCACATCCAACTTTCTGACTCTGTGGGTCAGACAACACCCAGATCACGATGGGCAGCTCAGGCCACATGGTGACTTGGTGTCCCATGGTTAAGCGTTCAGTCTCTACTAAGGCCCAGTAACAAGCCAAAAGTTGTTTCTCAAAAGGAGAGTAGTTATCTGCAGAGGATGGCAGAGCTTTGCTCCAAAATCCTAAGGGTCTACACTGTGATTCACCAATAGGGGCCTGCCAAAGACTCCAAACAGCATCTCTATCTGCCACTGACACTTTGAGCACCATTAGCTCAGCTGGATCATATGGTTCAAGTGGCAGAGCGGCTTGCACAGCAGCCTGAACCTGTTGCAGAGCCTTCTCTTGTTCTGGTCCCCACTCAAAACTAGCAGCTTTTTGAGTCACTTGATAAATAGGCCAGAGTAGTACACCCAAATGAGGAATATGTTGCCTCCAAAATCCAAAGAGGCCCACTAGGCATTGTGCCTCCTTTTTAGTTGTGGGAGTAGCAAGATGTAATAACTTATCCTTCACTTTAGAAGGAATGTCTCAACATGCCCCACACCACTGGACCCCTAGAAATTTCACTGAAGTGGAAGGTGCCTGAATTTTTGTGGGATTAATTTCTCACCCTCTAGCACGCAAATGTTTTACCAGTAAGTCCAGAGTCATTGACACGTCTTCCTTACTAGGTCCAATCAGCATAATGTCATCAATGTAATGGACCAGTGTGATGTCTTATGGAAGGGAAAGGTGATCAAGGTCCCTGCGGACTAAATTATGACATAGGGCTGGAGAGTTGATGTAGCCCTGAGGTAGGCAAGTGAAGATGTATTGCTGGCCTTGCCAGCTGAAGGCATACTGCTTCTGGTGGTCCTTCAAAACACGTATGGAGAAAAAGGCACTAGCCAGATAAACAGCTGCATACCAGGTACCAGGAGACGTATAAATTTGCTCAAGCAGAGAAACTACATCTGGAAGAGCAGCTGCAATTGGAGTTATCACCTGGTTAAGTTTTCATAATCTACTGTCATTCTCTAAGATCCATCTGTTCTTGCACCAGCCAAATGGGCGAGTTGAATGGGGATGTGGTGAGAATCACCGCCCCTGCATCCTTCAAGTCCTTGATAGTGGCAGTAATCTCTGCAATCCCTCCAGGAATGTGGTATTGCTTTTGGTTTACTATTTTCCTAGGTAGGGGCAGTTCTAATGGCTTCCGCTTGGCTTTCCCTACCATAATAGCCCTTACTCTATTTGTCAGGGATTCAGTGTGGGGGTTCTGCCAGTTGCTGAGTATATCGATTCCAATTATGCATTCTGGAACAGGGGAAATCACTACAGGATGGGTTTGGGGACCCACTGGGCCTACTCTGACATGGACATAAGCTAAGACTCCATTAATAACCTGACCTCCATATGCCCCTACTCTGACTGGTGAGCACCTGTGACTTTGTGGGTCTCCTGGAATTAGTGTCAGCTCAGAGCCAGTATCCAGTAATCCCCCAAAATTCTGATTATTTCCTTTTCCCCAATGAACAGTTACTCTTGTAAAAGGCTGTAGATCCCTTTGGGGAAGGCTGGGAGAAAGATTAACAGTAAAAATTTTTGGCAGTGTCTTAGAGTCCTTCCTCAAAGGGACCCAGCCTCCCCTTCACTCAAGAGGTTGTGGGTCTTTAAACTCGCTCAAATCTGGTAATTGATTGAGGGACAGTAACTTTCCGTTCTTGCGATTCGAGTTAGACTGCTGTTCACCTCATCTAGAATTCATCCATCTGTATAGATCAAGTAAATATTTAGTAGATTTCCTATCTATTTCACTCCTAGGGACACCATGACTAAGTAGCCAACGTCATAAATCCATACAAGTCAGACAATTCTGATTACTACTTTGACTCCTGTGTCCATTACTGTAACCACGCCCACCCTGTCTTTGTTGATTGAGTACAGCCACATAACCCCTACTACCATGGGGTCCAATCAGCCCCATTGTAGTTAAGTGTCTTAATTCAGTTAGGGCAGTTCCCACTGTCAAATCTGACTTACATAAAATAGCAAGCACAGCAGTCTTCAAGGATGCTGGAGCTCCCTTCACAAATTTGTTCCTCACAGTTGTGGTAAAAGGTGTGTCCTCTGGACACTCCATGTGTGGGTCTGTGGGTCTAACTTGATAAATCCATTCTAACATGCTAATTTCTCTAAGCCTTTGGATACCTCCTTCTACAGCATACCAAGGCAGGTCTGGTACTTCAACTTGATTTAGTGTCGGCTACCTTGTAATCCATGCTTCAGCAACCCAACTAAAGGAACTATTAGATCCTTTCCTAAGTTCTCTGGCTGAAAGATTGAATGAACAATCTGTGCTTAGTGGACCATATCAGACTGATCCATCTTTATGTTCCTTGCACCATTATCCCACACCCTTAATAGCCATTCCCACACATATTTCCCAGGTTTCTGTTTGTACATATTAGAAAACTCAAGTAGTTCTTTTGGAGTGTAGCGTACCTCCTCCTGGGTCACACTTTGTACTTCACCTTTTGGGGCTCACTGGGACTTAAGCCTAGTTATAGGTCTAGAAGCCAGAATTGGTAGTGTGGAATTGTTTTGAGAACATTCAGCATTATCTTGTAAAGCATCTGCCTCAAGCGTTGCTCCAGGCAATGTCTCAGGCAAGTGCTCTTTAGAGGCAGCTGGGCTACGGCTAATCTCATTAGACGGGAGTGGCGAGGCTAATGGTTTTTCTGGGCAGGGTGGTTTAGCAGAGAAACATGAAGTAATCTCTTCAGATGGGACTGGTTCTGCTGGCAGGAGTGATTCAATGGAATTTGCAGGCTCAGTGTCCCCAGCTTCCTGATTATCTGCCCACATGTCCCCATCCCAAGTTTCAGGAACCCATTTCTTCCCAGTCAATGCCCTTACTTTAACTTCAGACACCTCTCATGGTTGGCAATTGAGCTGGAGTTGTAATTCAGCCACTCTTACAATAAGACTCTGGGTTTAGTTTTTGGCAATTTCTGCTCTGTTACTACAACAAATAAGGCTTTCTTTCAAAGCACAAGTGGAAGCCTTGAGGTCACGTATGTGGCACTTGAGCTTTGACTTTGAAGCTCTGAGTGCATCTCTTTCTTTCACCAGTTTGTCTAGTGAAAGTAGGACAAACCAACCAGTTTCCTTATACTTCTCATTCTGACAAAGCTGTAGAAAGATATCACACATGTTTTCACTGTGAGCCTTGCCTTTTACCAATACCTGATCTACTGGTGGTGATATTTTGTGTATTTGTATTGCCACCTCACTCCATTGACAAGCAGTACCCTCTTTACTGCTGGAAGCAGAGTCATCAACATCTTCAAGACTATCCAGACTTGAGAACAAATTTAGAAAATTCATCCTTACAATTTTGTTCCTCTAGAACCACTCCCAGTACCAAATGTCTTAGGCTGGGTTCTCTAGAGAAGCAAAACCAGTAAAGTGTATAATTGTATACATATAGAGAGATTTATATCAGGGAAACAGTTCATGTGATTGTAGAGGTTAGAATGTCCCAAGTTCGTGGATTAGGGTAGAGGCCTCTCCAAAGTCACACAGCCACAGAAGCTAGTGAGCCCAAGATCGGCAGATCAGGGAGCAGGGCTCCCACTCACAGGCTGTGAAGGTTGACGAATTCCAAGATCAGCAGGCAAGACCGCAAAGTTTCTCCTGATTCACATAGCTGCAAGGGCTAGCGAATCCAAGATCGGCAGTTCAGAGAGCAGGGCTCCGCTCACAGGCTGTGAAGACTGACGAATCCCAAGTTCGGCAGATAAGCTGAGAGCTCAAGTCCCAAGAACCTGAGGTGAGACAACAGGAGGCAGCCACGGTATCCAGAGTGAGCAAAAAGCCAGAACATCTGCTTATGTTCAGATGCAGGCTACACCCACAAGGAAACTCCCTTTCATCTGATTGGCTACTCACAGTATAGTCAATCATGGGAGTGATCACATTTAAACACTGAGAATCATGGCCCAGCCAAGTTGACACACAATCTTAACCATCACAACTGTGATATTATAGTGTTACTTTTAATCCTTTCTAACTTTTTTTTTAAGTAAATCATTCATAAATGTCAGTATTTTGTTATTATTAAAAGCTACTTGTGATAGCATTCAACTCATCGGGGCTTCATTCATAAAACTGGCACAGCCATAAAGAGTCAATTTATTGGATTTCTAAGACAGTTCCTAGGGAAAGGTGGTGCTAGGTAAGCACTCAATTCTGAAGTTTAACCACCCACTATGCAAAACACATTTTTCAAAACAAACATTTTCTTGGTGACCATTGTGACATAATATTCACATGACATTTGTATGACATAACATTAGTATCAATTTAGTTGAGACTTTTTAAAAAATTAATCTAGGCATTTTAAATAGGCTACCTGTTGCTAGAAAATCTACATTTGCTAATACAGAATATCTGCAAGCAATCTTCAATGTGCTTTCTAGAAAGAAAACTAATTTAGAAGACTTTAGTACTTAATGCATTTTACATGCAAAGATAGATGTTTAGAAATTATATTGGCTAATTTTAGGGGGAAAAGACATGGCAAGAAAAGAAAGATGAGCTAAAATCCTATTACTATCATGGTAGAAGTGAATTCATCTTAGACTGAAGATGGGAGTGATTTACACTGTAAAGTTTATCTGCTATCAGCAGGTAAATCCCTTGCTTCAGCCTGTCTGATTGTGATGGTTAAGGTTGTGTGTCAACTTTGCTGGGCTATGATTCTTAGTGGTTTGGCAGTCGTACGATGTTGTGATCACTTCCATGATGAGATCTGATATAACGTGATCATCTCTATGACTGCAGCTGGCTCCTGTTCATCTGACCTCTGGTTCTTGGGACTTGAGCTAGCAGCTTACCTGCAGTCTTGCCTGCTGATCTCGGGATTCATTGATCTTCACAGCCTGTGAGCAAGAGTCCTGCTCTCTGACCTGACGATCTTGGGTTTGCCAGCCCCTGTGGCTACATGAATTAGGAGAAGCCTCTATCCTGACCCACGGAGCCTTCCAGCCTCTACAACCACACGAGCCATTTCCTTGATATGGCTCTCTCTGTACATATTTATACACTTTACTGGTTTTGCTTCTCTAGAGAATCCAGCCTAAGATACTAATCAACACCACCAGTTTCTCTTCACTGTTTCTCCCAAGAGCATAATCTTAAAAATCTACCAGATTAATAAACTGTTAGGAACAGACCTCTCAAGGGGTGGACACCATAACTGTCAAAAAGATTAATCTACAACATGGATGAACCTTGAAGACATTATTCTGAGTAAAATAAGTCAATCACAAAAGGACAAATATTGTATGATCTCACTTAAATGAAATGACAAAAACAGGTAAATATATAAAGATCAGTGGTTATTAGTGGTTACCGGGGGGAAGTGGGGAGAGAGAGAGGGAATTATTCTCCAGGAAGTAGTGAGTTTTTGTCAGTGGTGATGGGAAAATTGGTATTAATTAAGGGCAATGGTTACACAACTTGACTAATGTAACTGATATCACTAAGTGGTACACTAGAAAAAGAGTGGAATGGCAAATGTTGTGTTATACATAATTTTATAGCAACAACAAAATAAAAAAAGAAGGTACGGCTGTTGATATTATGTCGATACAATGAGACAGCTCATGGGATTAGTTTTCTTGGTTCAGTGGCTTAGGGTCATTGTTTCATGGGACAATCCAGTCAATTGACCTAATATTGTTTTTAGAGTTTCTCTTCTATCTTCTAGTTCAGTGAGTAGTACTTGCAGTCTTAAAAGCTTGAGAATGGCCATCTGAGATACAATTGGTCTTTATTCACCTGGGGCAGCAGAGGAAGAAGGAAACCTAAGAATCAGAGAAAGAACTGGACTGCAGATCTAACTGCCTCCATGAACTACTTCCTCCTCTGCCATGAGACCAGAAGAACTAGATGGTGGCCGGCCACCATTACTGAACATTTTGATCAAGGACTCAGTAGATGAGTCCTGATCAAACAGGGGCAAATGTGGAATAGAATTTCAAATTCCTATGGACTCATTGAGACTAGAGGAACCCCAAATCTATTGCTCTAAGATAATCTTTAAACCGTGAACCAAAACTATCCCCTGAAGTCATCTTTAAACCAAACAAATGTTTGCCTTGAGCATTGTGTTCTTTTAAAGAATTATCGATACGAGATCAAATTGACAAAAGTAATTCTAAAGCATAAACGAGAGGTTTAGGGGGCAGTGAGTCTCAGTAACACTTGTTGTTGTCAAGTTGATTCCAACTCATAGCGACCCTATAGGACACAGTAGAACTGTCCCATAGGGTTTCTATGGCTGTAATCTTCATGGAAGCAGACTGCCACATCTTTCTTCTGTGAAGAAGCTGGTGGGTTCAAACTGCCAACCTTTCAGTTAGCAGCCAACCCCTTTAAGCACTATACCATCAGGGCTCCTTGATTCCAAGTTAATGGTGGTGAAATAATTTGGGTAGAGATAGCGAGAACGATGACACAACATGAAGAATGTAGCCATGTCACTGAACTGTATATGTAAAAATTGTTGAATGAGTATATGCTTTGCTGTGTATACGTTTTCATCAGAAATAAAATAAATATTTAAAATAAGACTAACGTTCTTTTTGTAGAAAAATATAATACATTAAACAGAAAGGAAAAGAGTACATCGGTTTTTAATGTCACAGGTAATAAAGTACACTATGCTCTAACCAGGGACTTATCATTTTTTCCTTAAAAATAAAGTTAAAAAAAGGCATATTAAAAATCCTAAACAGAGTTCTAGAAAAAATTATACTTAATCAAGAGAGACTTTTTCAAAGTCAAAACCAACACGGGTCATTTTTAGGAATGTTACTTCCTGGGGATTAAGTGTTACTGTTACAAGGATTATTGTTGTTTGCTTTAAATAGCAATCCTTTCTCAGAGTAACCACGGTGACCCTAGAAAGAGGTTAAAGTGGTAAAGGCATCAGCTGATATCCTAATAATGTATCTGTTCCCATCCTCATTCCAACAGATTTTTTTGGTACTTTTTATGAAATCATTTATTCAGAGTTGGGTTAAAATGCTTGACATGAACAAATAATACAATTAAAACATTTCATTTAAGCCTGCACTTAGAATATAGTTTTACTGCATTTCTAAATACTATTTTTCATGAGGAAGAAGTGAGATTTTAAATACAAACATTTTTGTCATTTCTGTTGTTTTTATTAACAAAGTGCTGGGAATAACATGAAACACAAAATTAAAGAAAGATCCTTTAAATAAGGCATCAGAAATGAATTTTTAAAGAAAAATGGAAAATAAATCAAGCTGATGTGAAGGACATTGGTACCTTACAGTAGCCAGCAATCACTAAGACCATTTATTGTCAGTGAGGTATATCTTTAAACTCCAATTGACAATTAAAACTATGAGAAGACCATGTAAGTTATTTTCAAGCTTTTTTCACCTTCTATGTGTTAATATTTGTAATGCATTTCTATTAGTAACCTCTCTTTATAATGCAGCAATTCTCAAATTGGTAGAGGACAGAGGGAGAGACAGACTACTTGTGAAGTTTGGGAAGAAAATATGGAAATTATAATACACTCCTCTTACTGAGAATAATTTAACTAGATACTTTTAGCCAAAAAAATCTTGTAATTGCTATGGGTAAAACAACAAATTCCATTCAATATAGTTTGCTAGGATGGCAACCACTGTTATATGAAAACATTCTCATTTTTGAAAACTCAGGTTTTGTTTTATAGTACCATAAAATGATATATGTATATGTATGTATCTGACTATAAAATAATTTTATAGTATTTTAAACAGCAAAAGCATCTTTAAGTCAATAGCTGTACACATCTTGAATCCATCTGCTCACGGGAGGAGGCACCAAGAAGTGAAGTGATTTATGCCTACAGTTGCAAAAGTGCAACATAGTTTTAAGAAGTTTGTGTTAGTATTCTATAAGGCAGTTTCTTTATGTTAAAGAAATACACACTCTCTAGTTTCTGGAACAAGAAGTTTACAATGAAAAAAACATTTTAACCAAAAATAGAGGTTTTCAAGTTTAGCTGAACTTACAAACTTCAGGTAGGAATTTTATAACATTTTTAGAAAAAATTCGGGCTATTTTTAAAATACAAATGATTATCTTTTTTTAAAATTTTTTTATTGTACTTTAGATGAAGGTTTACAGAACAAATAGTTTCTCATTAAACAGTTAGTACGCATATTGTTTTATGACATTGGTTAATAACCTCACGACTTGTCAACACTCTCCCTTCTCGACCTTGAGGACATTTTTCTTTTTTTGGTGAAAATATACATAGTCAAAGTTAAACCATTTTGAAAGTTTCTACATGTACAATTCAGTGACATCGATTACATTCTTCCAGTTGTGCTGTTATTCTCACTAACCTTTTCCAAATTATTCCATCACCATTATCTTCAACTCACTGCCCCCTAGGCTTCCCATCAAACCTTCTGAGTTGCTGTTGTCAATTTGATCTCACATAGATAATACTTTTTTTTTTGTACCTTAGATGAAGGTTTGCAGAACAAATAGTTTCTCATTAAACAGTTAGTATACATATTGCCCTATGACAATGGTTAACAACCCCATGACATGTCAATACTGTCCCTTCTCAACCTTGGGTTCCCTATCACCAGCTTTCCTGTCCCCTCCTGCCTTCTAGTCCTTGTCCCTGGACTGCTGTGCCTCATTAGTCCTGTTTGTTTTATGAGGCTGTCCAATCCCTGGCTGAACGGTGAACTTCAGGAGGGGCTTCACCACTGAGCTAAAAGGTGTCCGGGGGCCATACTCTCAGGGTTTCTCCAGTCTGTCAGGCCAGTAAATCTGGTCTTTTTTTGTGAGTTAGAATTCCGTTCTACATTCTTTTCCAGCTCTGTCCAGGAACCTCTATTGTGATCCCGGTCAGAGAAGTCAGTGGTGGTAGCTGGGCACCATGTAGCTGTACTGGACTCAGTCTGGTGGAGGCCTTGGTAGCTGTGGTCCATTAGTCCTTTGGGCCGATCTTTTCCTTGCATCTTGTTCTCTTCATTTACCTTGCTCCCGAAGGGGTGAGACCAGTGGAGTATCTTAGATGGCTGCTCACAGGCTTTTAAGACCCTTGATGCTACTCACCAAGGTAGAATGGAGAACATTGTCTTTATAAACTGTGTTATGCCAATCGAGCTAGATGTTCCCTGAGACCACGGTCCCCACAGCCCTCCACCCAGCAATTCAGTCCCTCAGGGAGTTTGGAAGTGTCTATGCAGCTTCCATGACCTTTCCTTGTACAAGTTGTGCTGGCTTCCCCAGTAATGTGTACTCTCTTACCCTTCACCAAAGTTACCACTTATCTATTTAGTTCCCCCCCACTCCTCCCATCCCTCGTAACCAACAAAGATTGTTTCTTTTTGTGTGTAAACTTTTACATGAGTTATACGGTAGAGGTCTCATACAATATTTGTCCTTTTGTGATTGACTTATTTCACTCAGCATAATGACCTCCAGTTTTGTTCCTCTTACTCTCCTGTGCTGAGTTCCTTTAGTTTGTGGATTTTTTTTTTTTCATTTCTTTTATTAGTTTTGTTTTTACTGAGACTTTATGTTTTTCTTCTTTATTTTGATGAGTAGGTTTGTTAACTTTCTTTGTGGTACCGTGAAATTTACCCTTATCTTCCTAGATTTGAACCAGTCTATTATTACTTGGTATCACTTGACTTCCTCTCCATTAGAAGGTTCTATATCTACACTGTTTATTCCCTCTTTTATTGTTCTGATGCTGTTGTCATTTACAGATTAACCTCTCTGGTTCCCTTTTGTAATTCTTTTGGTTTTGCATAGTCCTTAAGAGTTCATTTCCTAGGTTGGTATCTAGCTAGCACAATCCTGTGTCCTATATTCAGCCTGTAGTCTGATATTGTTTGTTCTCAGATTGAAAGGACTTCCTTTAATAAGTCTCATAAGTTTGGTTTGGTTTTTACATAGTCCCTTAATTTCTGTTTATCTGGAAATGACCTAATTTCACCATCATATTTGAAGGAGAGTTTTGCAGGATATATCATTCTTGGCTGGCAATTTTTTTCTTTCAGGTTTTATATATGTCATCCCATTGCCTTCTTGCCTGCATGGTTTCTGCTGAATAATCCAAGCTTAGTCTTATTGTTTCTCCCCTGTATGTGACTTTCTGTCTTTCCTGAGCTGCTCTCAGGATTCTCTGTTTGTCTTTGGTTTTAGTGAGTGTGATTATAATGTCTTGGTGATTTTCTTTTGGGGTCTATCCTATATGGGGTTTGTTGAGCTTATTGGATGGTCAGCTTTTCATCTTTCATGATATTGGGGGAATTTTCTGTCAGCAGTTCTTCAATGATCCTCTCTGTGTCTTCTGTTTTCTTCCCTGTTCTGGAACTCTGATCACATGCATATTTTTGCTTTTGATTGTATCCCACATAATTCTCAGGGTCTCTTCATTTTTCTTTATTCTTTTTTCTGATTTTTCCTCAGAGTTGTATCCAAGTGTTTGTCTTCAATTCCGCTGATCCTGTCTTCCACCATTTCAAATCTGCTCCTCAGCCCTTCTATGACACTGTCCATTTCTGAAATCTTGTTGTTTTATCTTTTGGATTTCTAATTGTTGTTTTTGTATAAGTTCTAGCTGTGAATTTATTTTGGCATTTTGTTCCTGCAGTATTTTCCTGACTTCTTCCATTTTTTTGTATGTATTTTCCATGAATTTGTCAGCCTTTTCCATGAATTTGTCTATTTTTTCCTCCTTTTCATCTGCTTTTTGCTTCAACTCTTGGATAATTCTGAGTATGAGAGATTTGAATTTCCTATCAGGTAGTTCTAGTGCCTTTTCTTCTACTGGAAAGTCATCTGGTGTTTTATTTTGGATGCCTACTTGAACCCTGTCCTATTTTTGTAAATGTTTTGATATTGTTTCTGTCTTTGGGGCATTCAGTAGTTATTTTTCTCATTTATTGATTGTAGATTTGTTTTATCCTTTTTTTTTTTTTTTTAATTTGGCTATGTCTGAGCAGGTGGGCTGTGTGCTCTTTGTTGCTTGTTCATCTGTGGGCATACCTTTCACCTCCTTCTCCAATTGGCAGGGTCAGTCACTCAGATATGGTACAGCAGGGCAGGTCTAGCTGAAGAGGAGTTGCTGGGATGGGTTGTTTGTGGCACTTACTACAGCTACAAGGGCAGGTCGGTAATCAGTGCAGGGCAGGTTCTGGTAGGCTGTGCCTGTGCTGTTTGGTGGTGTGATGCTAAGCACACGGTGCAAGAAGGCAGGATGGAGGGGGGAGATTGTGATGTGCAGAGCTAAGATAGGTATGGGAGAGAGGAGAGAGGAACAGGAGCTAAAAACATACAAACAAAAAAGAATGCTAGGGGAGCTTGCTGTTGGAGTGGAGAGATGAGAGACTATGAAATGGAGAAAAACAAAACAGGGAAGAAAAGGAAAAGAATGAATAAATAAAAATTAGAAAGAAAAAAGGACAGCAAAGACCCCAGGGATCCCACCGGTACGGCTACAAGGTCTGGGAAAGTTGTTCCCAGGTGTTGAAGTACAGCCTGGCTAGGAGGTGTAGAGGTATTCAGCCCCAGGTATCCAGGGGACAGGAAGAGAAGGAAGGTATAGACAGACGAGAAACTGAGTAATGAAGAAAGACAAAAAGGGAAAAAGAGGGAAAAGGAAACAAATTTTTTAAAAAAGAACAAGAAAACTCTCTGAAAAAACAAACAAACAAACAAAAAAAAAACACGAAAAAAGAAATGCTCTCAGGGATCCCTCTGCGCATCTGTGCAAGCTGAGGGGGTAGGTCCCAAGTCGCACAGCACTGCCCGGCCAGAACAGGCTCCCAACTCAAGAAAAGAAAAAGAAAACAAACAAACAATTGAAAAGAAACAAAAAGCCCCGGGATCCCACCAGCATGGCAGCACAGGCTGGGAAGCAGTTCCACACTCGAACGGAGCTCCACAGCCCCTCAGGAAGAAGCAAAGACAGCACACAGAGCCAGGTATTTGAACAAAAGGTGGGGGAGGTGGTGAGAGGTAAGGAAGAAACCAAAAGAAGTGGAAAAAAGCAACACCAGCAGCCAACAAATGGCACTCAGGGAATTGGCCCATGCGGGCAGGTGGAATCCAAGCAGCTGGTGCTTCCTGGCCAAGCGACTGTGGCTGCAGGAAGCAGAGGAGGCCAAGTGGGGGTGAAGAAGGGTTGGGGGTGGGAAAGCGTATATTGCTGTTTACCGGTTGTTCTGTCTCCTGCTGGAAGCTCCATGAGGCTGCTTTCTCATATCCCCTATTTGCTAGTCTCTGATAGGAGTCCAAGATGGCAGATCCATGCTGCATTAGGTGATAGGGGACCTCTCTATGTATGTCCCCTCGCTCTCTGTTCTTTGTCAGTTTCTTGTTCCATTTGGTGCTTGGCTGAGTTCTTTATCTCTTCATTTGATGTTTAGGATTTCAGGATTGCTGTTCTCTCCGTTCGGCTTAGTTTTTTGGATCTTTGCTGTGGAGGGACAGTGTTGTGCTTCTGCCTAGAGTGCCATGTTGCCAGAAGTCCTCATAATTACCTTTTTAAAGAGCAACAATTGTTTTATTTGGCTTTGACAATCATTAGTTATGTTTGTCGCTTCCTGATTCCTTTCTTATCTGCTCATTTTATCTTCCTTATCTATGTCACTGAAGAGAACCAAAATCTTATTCTCTTTTTTAGAAAGAGATCTATTATTCTATCTTTAACAATAAACATTCATGTCATTTTATTTTTCATTTTAGAAACTCAAGTTCCTTTTTCTTTAATAGCCCTTATTTAATATTTGCTGTGGGTCAGTGGTTGCTGATGCAAACATTTTCACTCTACTCCTCAATTTTTAAAGTAATTCTATCCTTTCTCAAAAGAGCCCTTGAGTAGCACAAACAGTTAAGTGCTTGACTACTAGCCTAAAGTTTGGTGGTTTGAAACCACCCAGAGGTACCTCAGGAAATAGGCCTGGCAATCTGCTTCTGAAACATCACAGCCTTGAAAATCCCATGGAGTAGTTCTACTCTGACATATGAGGTCAACACAAGTCAGAATTGACTCAAAAGCAATGAGAACAACACTCATGAGGTCATATGTCAATTAGATGTAGTATTATGATTGCCCCTTCCTATTCTACAAAACATTCAGAAAGCCACCAAGCAGGTCTAATGTATAGGTACTTGGACTTCCAGAAAGAAAGAGAGAGAGACAGTTTCATGGATCAAATTGTGCCCCCCCAAAATATCTGTCACCTTGGCTGGGTCATGATTCCCAGTATTGTATGATTGTGTATCATTTTGTAATCTGATGTGATTTCCTCAGGTATCGTAAACTCTATCACTATGATGTAGTAAAATGGATTGTGGCAGTTATACTGATGAGGTCTACAAGATTAGATAGTGTCTTAAGCCAATCTCTTTTGAGATATAAAAGAGAGAAGTGAGCAGAGACACATGGGAACCTCATACTACCAAGAAAGCAGTGCTGGGAGCAGAGCATGTCCTTTGGACCTGAGGTTCCTGAACAGAGAAGATCCCAGACTAAGAGAAGATTGATGACATGGACCTTCCTCCAGAGCTGACAGAGAAAGCATTCCCCTGGAGCTGACACCCTGAATTTGGACTTGTAGCCTACTGGACTGTGAGAGAATAAACTTGTCTTTGTTAAAGGCATCTACTTGTGGTATTTCTGTTATAGCAGCACTAGATGACTAAGACAGACAGAAAGAGAGAGACAAAGGGAAAGAATTAATTGATTAATTAACTAATTAATTAATATAGGGTAGAAACAATATATGAAGAGAAAATGGATAAAAATTTTCTAAAACTGATTAAAAAAATTATTGAAAATGATTATGACAATATTGATATCCAGAGAATGAAATATTGTAATCATTAAAGCAAACCCTATTTTTCAATATTTACTGACCTGGGAAAGTACACAAGACATAATGTTAGATGAATATAGAATACGACACAATCTTTCTTATAACATTATAATAAATTAAAAAAAAAAAAGAAAAATACACAAATATAGTAAGAGGGGCACTATCTTTGGGTAATAGGAATACCAGTGATTTTCTTTATTCTTTTCTGCATTTCCTACAATAATCATGAATTACTTGTACAATCAGAAGAATACTGATTTTTGAAAACAGGACGTGATTTTGTATTACAGTAAGATTAAAATTATGTTAAAATACATATTTGGAAAGAATGGAAAGAACTAAACAAAAATACTATCAAGATTACAATCTTATTAGGCTGTTGGGATTAACAGTGACATTTTTCAAGTTTTTTATATTAACTTTAAGATGGGGGAACACTGAAAGACAACGTCAAGAACTATGAAGGGTTTGAGATTTTCTGTCTTCCAAGATTTCTATTTTCCAAGGCTGTTAGTTATAAGCTATATAAGTTTATATAAACATCCTTAAAAATATACTTCACAACAAAATGGTAGTTAGTGTCTGCTCACAACACATGCAGAAATGTGAGATACCCATGGAGAATTGTCTCCCAACATCCAGATTCCCATGTAATTGAAAAAAAGCATTTTCTGGTGTTTTTTCCCATGTCCACTTAAAAAAAAAAAAGGTGAGTCTCAGAATACATGATAAAGGATTAATTTAAGGATAAGCTAAAATTCTATACTAGTCCAAGACCTCTAGTCTAAGAAACATAAAAGCTCAGATGAACATGGTCTGCTGCTGATAGCATATTTGTAGAAGGGGATATACATCAGTTCCTGATGACACTGAGTTGGTTTTTTGAAAATTAGTAAGGGTCAGAAATAAATGCCACATAAACTGACATTCCCTTTGCTCCTAATTAAGTGATCTAGTTCTAAGATTCCCTTCTGTAGGGAGAAAACAGGAGATTCTCAGTGCATATGAGTAACCAGGATCAGTGCAATTCCACAGTGATGAGGGAACAAATATCAATGTCCCTCTGACCTACTTACATTCAGAAATCCCTTATTAGAGAGGACCCTTCCCACCCTAAAGATTTTGAAAGATTTCTCTAGCATCAACTATCCACAAATTAAAGGCACTAATCCATGGAAAACTTGTCTTGGTAAAACAGTTAATGAGAACATACAACCTACCAACAGGTATGTGTTTAATCAGACTCTAGGTTAACAAAACTGCAATCCTTCATGATTAAAAAAACAAAACAAAACAAAACAAGCTTCTGAATCCATGAGTCACAGCCTTAAAGGGAAAGTAGTCAAGTCCCTGCAAAGGGTTAAGTCCTATTTTGAGAGGTGAGAGTCTAGGTGTAAGGAGAAGATAGCTGTAGCTTTTTTCACCCTACTGATTATCAGTTGATATGGCTGGTCTGGCTGGTTCTACCCTTTCTGCTCCTTGTGCTTTCATTCAAACACATGCAAGGGCAGTGAGAATATCAAGCAGAGGGGGCCTTTTCCTTCACTTACCAAGCTATCTATAGCCCTGGATGATACAAATGGTTAAGCACTCGACTACTCACAGAAGGGTGGGTGGTTCAAACCCACCCAGAGGTGCCTTGGGAGACAGGCCTGATGATCTGCTTCTGAAAGGTCACAGACTTGAAAACCCTATGGAGCAGTTGTACTCTGCACACATGGAGTCATCATGAGTCAGAATCGACTCAATGGCAACTAACAACAACAATAAAAATATCTATGTCATATGTCATTCAATCTAGTCCACTAGAGGATTTAAAAAAAAAAAGGATCTGCTGAAAACCAACTTTTGGTATAAAAAGTAGTGAAGCAGTGGCTGTTCTAATCTTGTATATTGTGTGGAGCTTCAAAACAGCTTAGTAAATAGTTGCATGTGTATCACCACTGCATTAACTTGAGCAATATTCTTGGCTAGTTAAAGACTTCTAGGAAGCCAGCTCAAAGACCAACTAGGTTGGTTAATAATGTCCACTCATCTGCTCATTGTTTAATCCAACACAAGCTGTTCCACAGGAATGCTTGGAGAAAGTTTAAAAGTGTCTCTTGTAGTCCTGAGGGAGGGGAACAGCAGCTGCTGTAGAATGGGCATGAAAACTGCCTCGACCCTTCTCCCCTAACTCTTATATGGAGGAAACCCCACAATTTGTAGGGGAAAAGTCAGCAAACATTGCTACCCTTAAGACAGTGATGAAAAATCCATGGCAGCTTGCAGAAAGGAGTTGAAAAACTGGGGGAAGGGCAGGAGTAGATGCTAGGCCCAGGACAATAGCCAGGGAAGAGTCAGGAGCACTGATGAGGCCACACCTCAAAGTCCCAGAGATATAGTGCTTGCCTAAGACTAAGGCTTAATCATACGAGCAAAGAAAGCTCCTCTCACTGCCGCCCCCCCCCCCCCCCCATTACCAGGCTAACAAATATTAAGCAACAAGTAATGAAGAATAATTCTGGGGGAGGGACAGAAGATAAGAGCATGGAAAGAGACCCTTTCTGAAGCACGATGTAATGGGAAAACTAAAAGCTGAGGATGGAGCAGATATTGAAGGAAAAACATGCTGGCAAATGAGTTCTCATGCTAAACACAAGATATTGCTAGAGGAATTTGAAATCTGCAGAGCAACAAAAGTAACCACAGCAACTAAAACCTTAAACTTGGCCCAACTCCTAACTAGAGTAACTCAAATCCCCACAATAAAAGCCCAGCAGAAGGAAATGTGTGTCGATTTCCAGGCATAAAAACTATTTACCTCAGTATCGAGTGTCCTATACCAGGTTGTCTGGCTTTCAACAACAGAAAATTAGGAATCGTACAAAAAAGGCAAGAAAACACACACACATACTTCCAACAGACAAAGCAATCATCAGAACCAGATTCAGATGTTGGAACTATCTGACAAGAAATTTAAAATAACTATGATTAATATGCAAAAGGATCTAATGGAAAGGAAGACAACATGCAAGATAATATGGGTAATATCAGCAGAGAAATGGAAACTATAAAGAAAAGTAAAAAAAGAATGCTAGCAATGAGAAACAAAGTAACAGAGAAGAAGAAAGCCTTTGACTGGCTCATCAGTAGACTCAATATAGCCAAGGAAAGAATAAGTGGACATAGAGATAAGTCAACGGAAATTACCTCAACTGAAACACAGAGAGCAAAATGAGAAGAGCACACAAGGCCTGTAGAACAAATACCAAATGATCCAACATATGGGTAATTGGAATCTCAGAAGGAGAAGAGACATAGAGGTATACAAGAAAAATTTAAAGAAATGGCCCAGTATTTTTCCAAAATTAGTGAAAGCCAACAAATCACATATTCAAGAAGCTCAAAGAATCCAAAGCATGATAAATATCCCCCTATGGAAAAAAAAACAAAACCCAAAAACCTACACACTTAGGCATATCATATTTGAACTGCTGAAAACAAAAGAAAAAGAGAAAATCTTGAAGGCAGCCAGAGGAAAAAAGTGACATTACATATACAGGAACAAAGATAAGAATTACAGTGAACTTCTGGTTCAAAAAGTCCTACAGAAGACAATGAATGACATCTTTATGTGCTGGGAAATACAAACAAACAAACAAAAACTGTCAACCCAGAATGCTATTTTCAGCAAAAATATCTTTCAAAAATGAAGAAAAAATAAAGATTTTTGAGAAAAACAACTCTGGGGATTCATTGCCAGCAGACTATTCATAAGGAATTTTCAAGAAAATTTCTCAGGCATAAGGAAATAAGATACTAAAGAGACAATAGAATCTACACAAAAAAGTGAAGAACACTGGAAATGTATATGGAACATTCACCAAGATAGATCATATTCTGGCCCATAAGACAAACTGCAAATTTAAAACAGAAATCATACAAAGTATGTTCTTGAACCATAATTAAAATAAACTAGAAATGAGTAACAAAAAGATACCTGGAAAATCCCCCAAATATTTGGAAAGTAAACAATATACTTCTAAATCATCCATAGGTCAAAGTGAAAATCTCATGGGAAATTAGGAAATATTTTGAATTGAATGAAAATGAAAATACAACATATGAAATCTGTGGGGTTCAGCTAAAGCAGTGTTTAGCGTTAAATACTTACATTAATAAAGAAGATCTCAAATATTTAAGTCTCCACTTTAAGAAACTAGGGAAAAAAGACCAAATTAAACCCAAAGAAAGCAGAAGAAACCAAATAATAAAAATAAGAGCTTTAGAAAAACAATAGAGACAAATCAAGAAAATCAAATTTGATTCCTCAGCGAGGGAGGGGGGAGGACAATAAAATTGCTAAACCTCAAGCCAGGCTGACCAACAAAAAGGACAGAAGACCCAAATTACCTATATCAGGAATAAAAAAGGGGACATCCCTAATGGTCCTATAGTCATTAAAAAGATAGTAAGGGAATATTGTGAACATTTTTATGCCAATAAATTAAATAACTTACATCAAATACACTAACTACTTGTGAGACATAAACTACCAAAATTCACTTAAGAAAAAATAGAAAACCTGATTAGTCAGTCATATGTCTATTAAATTAAATTTGTAGTTAAAACCCTAACAACAAAGAAAACTCCAGTGGTTAAGAGTGGTTAAGAGCTTGGCTGCTAACCAAAAGGTCTCCAGTTTGAATCTACCAGTCACTCCTTGGAAGCCCTATGGGGTAGTTCTACTCTGTCCTATGGGGTGCTATGAGTCAGAACCCACTTGATGGCAATGGGTTTTGGTTATGCATAAATCTAACAAAATACATGCAGTATCTGTATGTTGAAAACTATTATTACACTATTTTAAAAGCTATTAAATGTTAAGCTTTTTCTTTGATAAAATAAATGGAGTAAATGGAGTTATACTATGCTTATGAATTGTAAGACTCAATATTGTGAAGATGTTGGTTCTCCTCAATTTGATCTATTGATTCGATAAAATTCAAACCCATGGACTCCCTAGTTTTTGCATAGGTATCAAAAAGCTGATTCTAAAATTCAAATGAAAAGGCAAAGGAATCAGAATAGCCAAAACAATTTTGAGAAAGAACAAAATTGATTACATACTACCCAATTACAAGATTTATTATAAAGGTACAGTGTAGTATTGGCATAGACTGTTAGAATGACACATAGATCAATTGTCATGGATTGAACTGTGTCCCCCAAAAATATCTGTCAACTAGGTCATGATTCCCAGTATTGTATGATTGTGTATCATTTTGCCATCTGATGTGATTTCCCTATGTGTTGTAAATGCTATCATTATGATGTAATAAAATGGATTAGTGGCAGTTATATTGATGAGGTCTACAAGATTAGGTAGTGTCTTAACCCAATCTCTTTTGAGATATAAAAGAGAGAAGCAAGCAGAGCGACATGGGGGCCTCATACCACCAAGAAAGCAGTGCCAGGAGCAGAGCATGTCCTTTGGACCTGAGGTTCCTGCACTGAGTCGTTCCCAGAACAAGGGAAGCAGATGACAAGCACCTTCTTCCAGAACCGACAAAGAAAGTCTTCCCCCGGAGCTGATGCCCTGAATTTGGACTTGTAACCTACTAAACTGTGAGAGAATAAATTTCTCTTTGTTGAAGCTATCCACTTGTGTTATTTCTGTTATAGCTCACTAGATGACTAAGACATCAATGTAACAGACACCTCAGAAATAGATCCACAAAAATATAGTCAATTAATTTCTTACAAAAGTGCAAAGGCAATTCAACGGAGAAAAGGAAGTCTTCAACAAATGGTGCTGGAACAATTGGATCTTGATATGCAAAGAAATGAACCTTGACCTATACCTAACACCTTACACAAAATTAAGTCAAAATGGATTATAGAACTAAATGGAAAATTTTAAACTATAAATGTTCTAGGAAAAAATATAAGAGAAAATCTGTGTGGCCTTGGATTAGGCAAAGAATTTTTAGATATGTTACCAATATCATGATCTATAAAAGAAAAAAATTTATAAATTGGACTTTAATGAAACAAAAAATGTTTGCTCCGTGAAAGAACTGTTAAGAAAACAGAGAGACAAATCACAGACTAGGAGAAAATATTTGCAAACCATATTTATGACAAAGAACTTGAAACCAGAATATATAAAGCTCAACAATAGGAAAGCTTAACAGTAAGAAAGCAAATACCTTAATTAAAAAAAAAGAGCAAAATATCTAAACAGATACTTCATCAAAGAAGATATATGGATGGCGAATAAGCATGTGAAAATATTCTCAACATCTTTAGTGAAAGAGAAATGCAAATTAAGCCACAATGAGACACCACTACATTACAATTAGAATGGGGAAGAAAGAAAAACAATATCAAGTGCGGACAAGGATGCAGCCTCTAACATTGCTAGTGGGGATGCAAAATTGAATTTGGAAAAGTTTTGTAGTTGCTTATAAAGTTAAACACACACCTACTATATAGCCCAAGAGAAATACCTTATGTTCACACAAAAACTTGTTTTTATAGCAACTTTATTCAAAATCACCAGAAAATTAAAACAATCCAGCTGTCCCTCAACTGACAAGCAGATAAACAGTACTGTGGTATATTCATACAATGGATCACTACTCAGCAATAAAAATAAATGAGCTATTGACTCATGCAACAACATGGATGAATCTTAAATGCATTTTGCTAAGGAAAAGCAGCCAGATCCAAAAGGCTACATATTACATGATTTCATTTATATGACATACTGGAAAAGGCAAAACTACAAGGACAGAAAACAGATCAGTTATTGTCAGGGTTTGGTGGAGTGGCCCTGACTATAAAATGGCATCATGAGGGCTTTTTGGGGGTGATGGAACCATTTTGTAAGGAACTGTAGTGGTGAATACATGACTCAATGCATTTGTCAAAACCCATAGCACTATATGCCACAAAGAGCAAATTTTATTCTATTTTGAAAAACAAACAAACGAAAACCTCAACCAGGATGTGAGGGGAACCCAAGATGAAATTCCAGCTGTGATAAATGAATTTAACTGTATTCCAAATGAATTACATAATCACACTGAAAGGAGTGGGTAAGAAAGGAGCTGGCCTAAGTAACTCTAGAAAGGATATTTTGACTGGGTACTGGAAGGCTAAAGACAGTAAGAACTATACACAAACACTGTACTCTTGTTGGTAAATCTGTTTCTCACAGGAATAGGGGTTAGAAAATTTGAAATTACTTTGTATGTATACCAGGGTTGAACAAATAAGCAAATATATTGTAGATAATGGGAGCCAGGTATCTCCGTATCAAAGTTACAAATAAGGAAAGGGGGATGGTTAGAATGAACCCTGGCATTCTGGATTGGAGTTGGAGGCTCAGTGTGAACTCATAATTTGTTTTTGTTTTGTTTTTAAATATGCATATATGGATAGATGCAGAAATAAAAATAAGTGTATGTATATACATAGGTTTGTAAACATACATTTCCTAGCTCTGTCCACTAAGAGTGCTTCAGCAGCAATGAGCATACCCAGCACTCAGAGCTTGGTTTCTAATACCATTCTCCAATAAAAAGAACTGGGGCTTCTTGGAGAAATAGTTCCAGAGCTGGGACAGAAAAAATACAAGATGATCCTGGAGCATCTTGTGGTACCAGAATGTATAAAAGTGCTTCAATAAAGGGGTGGGGGAGTAGGGGGTGGGAGTATGTTAAAAGGGCATAGTTACCAACAAGAGCTTCTGTGGCCAAGGATGGAACAATCGAGCCACAAAATAAAAATTTATTGCATTATAATCCAAAACACAAAATAAGTATCTTTGAGTCCATACTGATACAAATAAATAACTGATTAAATAAGTAAATGGGGGAGAAGGGACAGCTCTTCCTTAAAGAGGAATTTCCACTAATAAATGTAGCAGGGATGGGGAAAATAGAAAATTGCTATTAGAACACCACTATAATACTTACTGCAGGAAAGATCCAACAATAGATGCCAAAATTAGTGGACAAAAGTTTAAAGAGTAACAGGATACTTGTACAGTCCCAAAATACTTCCCCCAAAATCAATATTTATTACTTACAAAGGGAAAAATAATAACTTTACTATGGGAAAACCTGATAGACATAACCTTAACTAAGTGATCAAGGTTAACATCACCAGAAATAAAATCTATTGACATCACATATCCCCTGATAGGATGCATTGAGACAGGCTCATCACTTCTGTGGTCTTCTTCCCAGTGATGCATAAACTCAATCTAATCATGAGAAAACTTCAGAGAAACCCAAATTGAGGGACAGTCTACAAAATAATTGACGAGTAATCTTCAAACATGCCAAGGTCATGAAAAACAAGGAAAGCCTGAGGAACCAGCACAGATTGAAGGAGACTAAGGAGACATGACATCTAAATGCAACATGGTATCTTGTATCTGAACCTGGAATAGAAACCAACATCAGTGGAGAAACTGGAGAAATCTGAATAAAGTCAGCAGTTTAATTAACCATTTCGTAACAACCTTAATTTCTCAGTTTTGATAAATGTGCTATGGTTAAGTAAGACGTTAGAAGTTGAGTGTAGGGTATAAGGGAACTCTCTGTACTACTTTTGCAATTCTTACCTAAATATAAAATTATCTCAAAATAAAAAGTTTTAAAAAATTATATATATTGAGGACCCCAGAGAGCTTTTGTTTACACAAGTCGCTTACCATATTAGAAAATAAAACTGAGACATTTTAAAAATACTTATTTACTATTTCACATCACTTAAAAATAATAATAAACACATTACATTTAACAAAAATAGCACATTTTTGTTAAAATATGACAGAGAGTTGATTCTCCTATCTGCTTCTGCATTTAATTTGTTGCAATATCAGATATCATGTAGCCTCTGGAAGATTCCACCGTGCACTCATGAAAGAATAATAGTGAAAAGGGCAAATCACTTCTTAGTATTACTATGAAACCACTTTTTAACTTATGTTGTTGTTGTTAGGTGCCATCAAGTCAGTTTCGACTCATAGCAACCCTGTATGTACAACAGAACGAAACGCTACCTGGTCCTGTGCCATTCTCACAATTGTTGTTATACGTTAGCTCATTGTTGAAGCCACTATGTCAATCCATCTTGCTGAGGATCTTCCTCTTTTTCATTGACCCTCCACTTTACCAAGCATGATATCCTTCCCTATGAACTTTCAAGCCTTGAGCTTTTGAATGTGTAGGCCCTCTAAAAGGGTTTTGGGGACCCCCAGGTCCTCGAACCACACTTTGAAAACTACTGTGTTAGTCTACTTATCTCTAAGGAGTGGCATATAAAAATCAAAAGCACACCAGGTAGCCTATACCTGTGTTTTTAAATCTAACTCTTAATTCCCTACAGCATCTTTACACAGTTGATCCTCCAGAAAATATTTTCTGAAAATAGTACAGTAGTTTTTATTACAATCATTATATTGAGAAAACCTGGTATTTAGAGGAATAGGAGGAAGCAAGTTTAAATATAGGGAAATTTTAAAGTAGTTAGTGTTTTACTTGCTGTTCTCTAGTTGGCTAAAATACTTGAATAGCAATAGCCAAATCTCAAATAGAAGCATGGGCATGGCTTTCCACAATACCCATCATGGAGAAGTCTTTTTCTGGTATTTAGAAAAGAGCTAACAGACATCCTATTGTTGGAGTGATAGTTCTAGAATGACTATGTGTCCTTTCTTAGAACTGAGTGGGACTTTGAAAAAGCTAGAAATATATACTAAAGTATTTATAGATGAAACAACGTCTGCAGTTTGCTCAAAAAAGGCAATAAGGGCAGGGCTCGGAGGGGATAGCTCCTCCCTGCTCCTTGAGATATCAGCTGCGGCAGCATGAAGCCCAGAGACTGGAACCATCTCAAGACTTGTCCACCCAAATGTCTGGCAACAAGACTTCCAAGGTTCAAACCACTGGGGGCTGGAATAGCTTCTCAGGCAACTTCTCTGTCTCTATGGTCTTTCCCCGTGGTCTCTCCAGCATTGTGGTTCTAGGGTAGCTAGATTTCTTACATTTTCACTCAGGGTTCCTATCTTAGTCATCTAGTGCTCCTATAACAGAAATACCACAAGGGGATGGCTTTAACAAAGAGAAATTTATTCTCTCACAGTCTAGTAGACTAGAAGTCCAAATTCAGGACACCAGCTCCAGGGAAAGGCTTTCTCTCTCTGTCGGCTCTGGAGGAAGGTCCTTGTCATCAATCTTCCACTGGTCTAGGAGCTTCTCAGTGCAGGGATCCCGGGTCCAAAGGACACGCTATGCTCCCAGTGCTTCTTTCTTGGTGATATGAGGTTCCCACGTCTCTCTGCTAGCTACTTTATTTTATATCTCAAAAGAGATTGACTTAAGATACAACCTAATCTTGTAGATTGAGTTCTGCCTCAGTAACATAACTGCCTCATTTCTGCCTCATTAAGAGGTAGGATTTACAACACATAGGGAAATCACATCAGATAACAAAATGGTGGACAATCACACAATACTGGGAATCATGACCTAGCCAAGTTGATACACATTTTTTGGGGCCACAATTCAATCCACAACAGTTCCCAAGGTATCAGGACAGAAAGAGGGCAGAGGGGAGCAAGGGCAAGCCAGGAGGATGCTGTATCGCCTTTTATAACTAGCCACGGAAGTCACACAGAGGGGCTCTTGTGCCACATTCTGTTCATTAGGAGGGTCACTAAGGTGGACCCATATTCAAGGGAAATGGAACTGGGCTCCACCTTTTAGTAGGAGCAGTGCCGAGAACTTATAGACACGTTCTAAAATCACCCCAGAAATACAGATGCAATAAGACTGGTCTTATGTTAATGATGAGCTGGGTGATGGGAATGTGGAAGTTCAATACATATTCTCCCCAGTTTTGTATGTTTGAAATTTTCCATATAAACAAAATGTAACCCACATCTATTGTTTTATCAAAGCTGCAAACTCTTATCCAATCGAAAACTTTGCCCCTCCCAGGATATGTTGGCTAAGGCTTAGAGGTGGACAGTGGGAAAGGGAGTTGGCTGGGCTTCTCTTTTCCTGATTTCAACTCATCATCCTCTCCATTATCTGCTCCCTTCAGACCCTCCAGAGAGCAGCCCAGGGAGGACAGCACACTAGAGGGAAAGAGCTCAGTTTTACATGGATTTATATGGAAGGGATGCTATAATCTGGCAGCTGTACCCTCTGGGTGGCAGACGTACAGTTGCTTTTGTGGGCTTCTGGGAGGTCCTGGGCCTCTAGCTGCAGCTTCCTTGACAAAGGCAGTTATTGCCCCTCAGTCTAGTCACGCTGAATCTCCCAGCCCTCAGCCACTGCAGTTCCAGATGTCTATCCTCTGAGGGGGGCTCTCAACATTCCAGGCATCCTCCTAGAAATGGACTCCCCTTTTAAGGTGACCCCAGGCCACCGTTTTATTGGGTCCATATTAAGTCCCTGGGAACATATGCCTGCCATTGTTGTAAGTATATCTGGCTTCCAATGCAGGCATTTTTACTCCCACTACAGCCTCTCCCCTTTAGGATTTCAGACACAAGTCAAATATCAGTCCCTCTGTCCCTGAAACTCCAGGGATGCACATTCTCCAAATGGCCTCTGCTGCTTACACTTGGCTTGAGGTTAGGGGATGCACCTTCATCTGTCCCCCAAGGCAGGGAGGGTCGAAAACACAGGGCACATTGGCAACTCTCTCCAAAAAACCTCCTTCTTACTCTTCAAGAGACTCTTCTGTCTCTTACACAGGCTGGAGGTGGGTAAGCAAAACCAGCCTCACCCGTTGTTAATGCCAACAGATGGTCCAGCACCTCACTGTATAACATGGGGTACCTGGTATTAGTGTTCTCTTTTTAATCTTTTGAGACTCTCACAAAACTGAGAGAAAATAAGACAGTCACTTTTACATCTTATAACATGCATTAAAAAGGAAAGAGTTGTCATTGAAAATGAACTGCTACAGAAGAAGAAACAATGCCACTTTAGAAAAGTTGGGATTAGCAGTCCCAATCAAGTAAACAAAGGCTGGCTGTCATATAAATAAGTAGGGAACACAGAAGAAAGAAGAATTCCATGAGGCTTAATGACAAGGTTCCATGAGGCTTAATATTGTCCCCAGGACAACATGGAATATTCCCTAAAATAGAAAGTAAAAGATAGTGCATCCAGCTCATAAAACAGGGTCCTGTGCTAGAGACCTCAGTTAGGATGATGGTGCTGGGCTGTGGGAGGACAGCATCAGGATGAGGTGGTCTCACGATGGACCAGGCAGGTGACAAGAGTGCCCTGACCAGTCACATTGCAAAGAACAGTTAACCCCTGAGACAGGGAGGAGAGGTCTGCCAAATGCCTCTGTCCATTGCTGGAGCAGTTCTGAGAGAAACACAGGGCAGCTCCATTTCAGTGGAGAACTGCTAGAACTCCCCTAGCCAGGTAGTGCCCTCTACCCACCGTGCAGTCAACAGAGATGTGCCTAGAAACCCAGATGTGCACAGGGAAGACAAGGCACTGCCAGGACTAAGCCTCTGTTGGATTTAGCACCCAGGACATAGCCAAGGCCAAAGGCCTGCCTTTTAGAGCTTTTTCAGTTCTCACAGGTGTTTCCATTTGCTCAACGATGATGGAAGAGTTGTTGTTAGTTGCCGTCCAGTCAGCTCCACCTCGTGGCGACCCCAAGTACAACAGAACAAAATATTGCCCAGTCCTACACCATCTTCAATGTCACTGGTATGCTTGAGTCCATTGTTGTGGCCACGGTGTATTTTGAGTGACTTCCAACCCAGGGGGCTCACCTTCCAGCACTGTACTGAACAAAATTCTTTTGTGATCCACAGGGTTTTCATTGGCTAATTTTTGAAAGTAGATCACTAGGCCTTTCTTCCCTGTCTGTCTTAGTCTGGAAGTCCTACTGAAACCTGTCCACCATGAGTGACCCTGGTGGTATTTGAAATATTGAGGGCATAGCTTCCAGCATCACAGCAACATGCAAGCCACCACAGTAAGACAGACTGACAGATGGAAGAACTAGTGGGTGGAAAAGGAAGCGTAACATGGCATCACGGCTGTGCTGCAAAAGGGCAGCTTCCTGAGGGCACGAGGTGGCCCAGGGGCACAAGGACCCCATCTTGATGTAAAGAATGAGGGTGTATGAGAGAAGTACATGCAAAAAGCCTTCGAGACAGGAACAGGACACTCCAGAAAAAGCAGATGCTGCTGACAGATGTGTACATCAGGAGGCCAGTTTTGTCTCCAACTCTGGCACATTTTCTGTGACTTGGGAAAAGTATTTCACTTCTCTAATCAGCATCTTCACCTGCAAAACTGTAGAACTGAGCTATATGATTTAAGGTTCTTTCCAGAAATGCCATCCATAAATTCAAAATTAAATGTAGCAGAAAGAGAAAGAGCAGCTGTGGCTTCCACAGTCTGTAAGCTGGGTTATTAGTCACTGAATAATGAGTTTTGTGGTGTGTCAGGAGTTTTGTTATTATTGTTGTCTATATGTTTGTTTTTAACACTATATATTCACTCTGAGGTATTCCAGGAAGTGAAGAGAGGCAATCCTAAGAGTTTGAGGTAAATCCCAAGATGAAATCACATTGAAACTGAAATAATTTAAGTGAATTTTCTATGATCTAGCACAATGTAGCGAGACTAGAAAAATGAAGGGACAGAACTGATGGCGTGAACAGTGTGGGAGTTGAGGACACACTGCCCTTCAGTCAGTTAGTGACTGTCACGTAAATCAATGTTAAGGAGCATAAGAATTCCATGAAGCTTAATGACAAGTTTTCAACCTCTCAGCTTCCCACCTCTCAGAACTTAGCAAAGGCTCCCTCACGATCTAGTGTTGACTGACAGAGTGTTGGGGATTGGTCAAAGGCAGAGCCCAGCAGGGTGCTGTGGGAAAGCACCCAGACTCAGCTCTCTGAGCATCTAGCCAGTTGGCTCAAATCCTGGCTCTCTACTCAAAGGCTGTGTGAAGTTGAGCTAGTCACTTCATCTCTCTGTGTCTTAACTTCTACACCTCTATTAAAAAGGGATGATGGCAAAAACAACAGTGCCTACCTCCCAGAGTTACTCTGAGGAATAAATAGCTAATATTTCCGAAGTACTTAGAACAGTGTCTACCACATAATAATACTACATAAACATTTGTTATACTTTTTTAAAAAACGAAAACCATTTCTTACAAATGCTAGTCTTATAGACTTGTAGTTCTTGCTATTGTCTGTGGGTGACAGAGCTTGTCTCTTACTCTTTGAGAACAACAGAATGAGACCCTCTTGTGCAGGAGACTTGGAGGGCAGGATTGAGATGCATGGGATTCCCCAAATGTCTGGGGTCTCGTTCCAAATACAGCCTTCACCCCTCAGTGCAGGCCCACCCCAATGCTTGGATGTAACATGTCTGTTACCCTCTCCCACATTTCCCCAGAATCCTTGAAGACACAGTTGCAAAATAAGATGATGAAGCAGGTCTAGCATAATTATTACAGATCAAATAATATATTTACAGAACTTCATAAAAATAAGAGATGCTTTCCTGTGGAGGGCATTACCTGTTCCCAACTTAGGCTTAGATAGTCTCTTTCTGATGTAACTGCTTCGATCAACCTCTATCATATCCTTGGTACAGTCCTTCCTGTTAACTCCACCTGGAGCTCCTCTAGGTATCCTCAAGTGCCTGCAGCAGCCTCACTCCTCCTATTCAGACCCATTCTGCTCTCTGGCTTTGGCTCCCCTCCCAGGGCTCTAGGAGATTCGCTGGCCTGCAGAGCAGTGATAAAAACCACCTTTTTAAAAAATAAATATTTTACTTCTCAAACTACAACTTACATAGTAAAACAGAATCTTTACATTAATTTTTTTCAAACGAATGCTACATGCTCATTGTAGAAGACTTAAATAGGGTAGGTTAGTAAGGAAATAAAACACCCATAATTCCATCACCCAAAGATAACTATCGTGTGTCTTTTTTCAATGCATATTCTCATTTAAAATTAAAATTTTCTGAAGTTTACAATACATATAGTGATTCTATTTTGTAATTGTATACATGTTATACAGACATAGAAAAATGATTAAAAGACTACGCAACATTTAACTATACATTTTGGGGGGTAATACTGCATTATGTTTAATTGTCACTTCTTTCTTAGCTCTTCGGACTACATAAAATTTCTTTTTGTAGTAAAAAATCAGATCTAAAACTCTAATACTCCATAAGTCATGGTTAAAACAACAATCTGTTGTATGCATTTACAAACCCTACAGAAACTATCTTCTAAAAAAGTAAAACAACAGTGGGCAAGGACAAAATACAAAGATTCTCAAAGGGAACTGTAATTACCAGACAAGAATTAAATATCTAGATCAGGATGTGAGTAGAGGTCACAAATATAACTGCAATTGTGCCAACATTTAAAATTCAGAAATAAAAATTCAGATTTCTCACTTGGTGTCGGATAAAGAATTTAGCTTTACACAAAGAATTTGGTCTGTGTCCCTTATTCCTGAGAGCTAACTTCTGTAATGTTGTTAGATGCTGTCGAGTTGGTTCCAACTCATAGCATTTCTATGTACAACAGAACGAAACATTGCCTGGTCCTGCGCCATCCTTACAATCATTGTTATGTTTGAACCCATTGTTGCAGTCACTGTGTCAATCCATTCTGTTGAGGGTCTTCTTCTTTTTCACTGACCCTCTACTTTACCAAGCATGATGTCCTTCTCCAGGGACTTGTTCCTCCTAATAACATGTCCAAAGTATGTGAGATGAAGTCTTCACTTGCAAGGAGCATTCTGGCTGCACTTCTTTCAAGACAGATCTGTTTGTTCTTCTGGCAATCCATGGTATAGTCAATATTCTTCAGCAACATCATAATTCAAAGGCATCAGTTCTTTGGTCTTCCTTATTCATTGGCCAGCTTTCGCATGCCTATGACAGGATTAAAAATACCATGGCTTGGGCCAGGCACACCTTAGTCCTTAAAGTGACATCTTTGCTTTTTAACACTTTAAAGAGGTCTTTTGCAGCAGATTTGTCCGATGCAATGCGTTGTTTGATTTCTTGACTGTTGCTTCCATGGGAGTTGATTGTACATTCAAGTAAAATGAAATCCTTGACAACTTCAATCTTTTCTCTTTTTTTCTTGATGCCACTTATTGGTCCAGTTGTGAGGATTTTTGTTTCTTTATGTTGAGGTGTAATCCATACTGAAGGCTGTGGTCTTTGATCTTTATCAGTAAGTGCTTCTTCACTTTCAGCAAACAAGATTGTGTCATTTGCATATCACAGGTTGTTAATGAGTCTTCCTCCAATCCTGATGCCGCATTCTTCTTCATATAGTCCAGCTTCTCAGATTATTTGCTCAGCATACAGATTAAATAAGTATGGTGAAGGGATACTACCCTGACATACACCTTTCCTGATTTTAAATCACGCAGAGTATCCCCTTGGTCTATTCTTGGTCTATGTACAGGTTCCTCATGAGCACAATTAAGTGTTCTGGAATTCCCATTCTTTGCACTGTTATCCATAATTTGTTATGATCCACACAGTCAAATGCCTTTGCATAGTCAATAAAACACTGGTAAACATCTTTCTAGCATTCTCTGTTTTTAGCCAAGATCCATCTGACATCAGCAATGATATCCCTGATTCCATGTCCTCTTCTGAATCCGGCTTGAATTTCTGGCAGTTCCCTGTCGATGTACTGCTGCAACTGCTTTTGAATGATCTTCACTAAAATTTCACTTTTGTGTGATATGAATAATACTGTTCAATAATTTCCACATTCTGTTGGATCACCTTTCTTTGGAATGGGCACAAATATGGATCTGTTCTAGTTGGTTGGCCAAGTGCCTATCTTCCAAATTTTCTTGGCAAAGATGAGTGAGCACTTCCAGCATTGCATCCATTTGTTGAAACATCTTAATTGGTATTGCTTGGATTCCTGGTGCCTTGTTTTTCACCAATACCCTCAGTGTAGCTTGGGACTTCTTCCTTCAATACCATCGGTTCTTGATCATATGAAACCTCCTGAAATGACTGAACATCGATCAATTTTTTTGGTACAGTGACTGTGTAGTCCATCTTCCTTTGATGCTTCCTGCATCATTCAATATTTTCCCCACAGAATCCTTCAGTATTGCAACTTGAGGCTTGAATTTTTTCTTCAGTTCTTTCAGCTTGAGAAATGACGAGCGTGTTCTTCCCTTTTGCTTTTCTAACTCCAGGTCTTTACACATTTCATTATAACACTTTACTTTGTCTTCTCGAGCTGACCTTTGAAATCTTCTGTTCAGCTCTTTTACTTCATCATTTCTTCCATTATCTTTAGCTACTCTACATTCAACAGCCAAGTTTCAGAGTCTCTTCTGACATCCATTTTGGTCTTTTCTTTCTTTCCTGACTTTTTAATGACCTCTTGCTTTCTTCATCTATGATGTCCTTGATGTAATCCCACAACTTATCTCGTGGAATTTCCCCCAATGAATTTGAAGTATCTTTGATGAAGCCCCAGGCCACATCTGAGGGTTTAAGCTAATGAGAAGACTCACTTGAGGTGAGAAAAGACCACCTAGTGATATCAACCCAACTTGGCAGGGGGTGGAGGATGATTCAATCAATCATGCCTTCATAATAAGGTTCCAAGAAAAGCTCTGGACATGGAATCTCCATGGGCTTCCTGGTTGCTGACAGACATCAATTCATAAGGGAGCGTACTGCATTCTTTTTTGGGACATGGAAGCTCTGCATTGGGAACCCTGCCAAGTCTCACCCTGAAAGTAGCCCAAATGCCCACAGTACTCCATTCTTGTCGCATTACCTACCCTCTCCCAATCTGCACCTGTGGCCTCTTGGGGAGTTCCTTATGATCAGTTGACTGAGGAAGAGAAAATCCGTGCTGGGTTTACAGATGGTTCTGTGTGATATGCAGGCACCACTTGAAAGTGGCCAGTGGCAGCACTACAGCCACTTTATGGGAACTCCTTAAGGACAGTGGTGAAAGAAAATCCTCCCAATGGGCAGAACTTCGAGCAGGACACCTGGCTGTTCACTTTGCTTGGAAGGAGAAATGGCCAGATGTGTGACTGTATGCTGATTCATGTGCTGTTGCCAATGGTTTGGCTGGATGGTCAGGGACTTGGAAGGAACATGATAGGAAAATTGGAGACAAGGAAGTACAGGGAAGAGGAATGTGGATAGACTTCTCTGAATGGGCCAAAGAAGTGAAGATATCTGTGTCTCATGTGAATGCTCACTAAACGGTGACCTCGGCAAAGGAGGATTTTAACAATCAAGTGAATAGGATGACATGTTCTGTGGAAACCAGTCATGCTCTTCCCTCAGCCACTCCTGCCATTGTCCAACGGGCTCATGAACAAAGTGGCCGTGGTGGCAGGGATGGAAGTTATGCATAGGCTCAGAAACATGGACTTCCACTCACCAAGGCCAACCTGGCTACAGCCACTGCTGAGTGCCCAATCTGCCAGCAGCAGAGACCAACACTGAGTCCCTGATATGGCACCATTCCTCAAGGTGATCATCCAGCAACCTGGTGGCAGGTTGATTACACTGGACTACTTCCATCATGGAAAGGGCAGTGTTTTGTTCTTACTGGAATAGACTCTTACTCTAGACATGGATTTGCCTTCCCTGCATGCAATCCTTCTGCCAAGACTACCACCCATGAATGCCTTATCCACTGTCACAGTATCCCATACAGCATTGCCTTGGATCAAGGCACTTACTTCACTGCAAATGAAGTACGGTAATGGGCCTATGCTCATGGAATTCACTGGTCTTACCATGTTTCCCACCATCCTGAAGCAGCTGGCTTGATAAAATGACAGAATGGCCATCTAAAGACACAATATGGTGCCAGCTAGGTGGCAATACCTTGCAGGGTTGGGGCAATGTTCTCCAGGAGGTTGTATATGCTATAAACCAGTATCCAATATATGGTGTTGTTTCTCCCAGAGCCAGGATTCACGGGTCTAGGAATCAAGGGGTGGAAATGAGAGTGGCACCACTCACTATTACCCCTAGTGACACACACAAAATTTTTGCTTCCTGTCCCCATGACCCTATGCTCTGCAGGTCTAGAGGTCTTAGTTTCAAAGGGAGGAATGCTCCCACCAGAAGACACAACACTAATTCCATTGAACTAAAAGTTAAGAATGCCATCTGGCCACTTTTGGCTCCTCATGCCTTTGAATTAATAGGCAAAGAAAGGAGTTACTGTAATTGCTGATGTGATTGATTCTGATTACCAAGGGGAAATCAGATTGATATTACATAATGGAGGTAAAGAAGAGCATATTTGGAATACAGGAGATTCATTAGGATGTCTCTTAGTACTACTGTGCCCTGTGATTGAAGTGGAAAACTACAGCATTCCAATTCCAACACGACTACTAATGGCCAGACCCTTTAGGAATGAAGGTTTGGGTCACCCTACCAGGCAAACAACCATGACCAGCTGAGGTGCTTGCTGAGGGCAAAAGGAATACGGAATGGGTGGTGGAAGAAGGTAGTTCTAAATATCAGTTATGACCATGTAACCAGTTGAAGAAACAAGGACTGTAACTGTTATGAGTATTCCTTCCTTATATGTGTGCATCAAATATTTTTGTTCTCAGTTATAAAATATAAGATGTAAACAGGGCTAGTGCATTTTCACTTGTATGCATGTTAGTTGTATCATGTTAGGCGCAAGTATGATTTTGTAATTGTCTTTATTTAGAGATTGCATATGGTTTACAGAGATGTGTACAGGTGACAAGTTGACAAAGGGTGGACTATAATGGTTAAGGCTGTGTGTCAACTTGGCTGGACCATGATTTCCAGTGGTTTGGCAGTTATGTAATGATGTAATATAATTGTAACATAATGCAATCACCTCCACGATGTGATGTGAGGGGAGTTTCCCTGGGAGTGTGGCCTGCATCCAATATATATGGATGTTCTGGCAAAGCTCACTGGCTTTGCTCCCTCTGGATCCTGAATCTGGCTCACCATTATCTGATCTCTGGTTCTTGGGACTTGAGCCAGCAATCTGCTGTATTGCCTGCCAATCTTGTGATATGTCAGCCTCCGCAGCCTGTGAGCCAGCAGCTTGCTGTCTGACCTGCCAAACTTAGGTTCATCAGCCCCTGCAGCTACATGATCCAAGAGAAGCCTCCAGCCTGATGCCAGACCCACAGACTTGGGACTTGCCAGCCCCTACAACCATGTGAGCTATATCTTTGAGACAAATCTCTCCCTCTCTCTCTCTCTCTATATATATATACACACACACACCCTTCATTGGTTTTGCTTCTCTAGAGAACCCAGCCTAAAACATGGAGGAAGAAAGTCTAGAGCAGCCGAAGACAGTCCAGATGAAAAGAATACTGTGCCAGCTATCAACTTATTGCCTCTCACATAAAAATCCACATTTCTTTGTCTTGTTTTGTGATACTAGAGCCAGACCCTGTAAACATTTTTCCTTTGCCAGGTGGCAAAATGGTACACTGTTAGTAGAGGCCACTGGAGGAGCGCTGCATAAAGAAGGGGCTTCTCTTCCTGGTTCTGATGTGCTTCCTCCCTTCTCCTGGCTGTTATAGCACAGGCTGCCATTGATACATGTATGGAATACCCAGGACACTTACTCTCTAGCAAATTTGTTGATAGTCCCGCTCATGGTTTTCTGCTTGCCAACTTAGCCCCCACTGACACTCTGGCAGGGGGCTTCCTGCTCCTAGTCCTAGTTCAAGATTTCTTGCTTACCTGCCTCAGCCCAGCAACTATAGACTAGGTCTGGTCCAGATCAACCTAGAGCATTTTTGCACCAACCAATGGGCCACAGCTACACTAACTCCAACAAGGTCTGAATCTCAGCCTCAGGGTAGAGACCCCTTTCAAGTTTGTTCCTTCCTTAGTATTCTCCCTCAGCCCTAGGGTGTTCTTTGTGTTCTCTTTGATCCTCTCTTAGCAGTTAATCCCCATTACTAGTTAACAGTATTTTATATTAAGTTTTTTTTTCCTGTTCCAATTACTGGCATAGTTTCTGCTTCCTGGCTGGACTCTAATACAGGGACTACGTGTATTTATTGTACTTACTGGCTTAAAATAACCCCTGCCACCTGCCACACCATGAAGTAATAATTAATAAAACTTGATTTATAAGACTTCAAGATTAATCTGAATATTTTCTCTAGATCTGTGAAAATAACTGATGTGAAAATAAATCAAGGAGTTCAGATGAAATACAACATTCATCCAATTCTAGCACAACAAACAAAAAAATCACTAGGCCTATGACACTTAACAAAGTTTTAAATTTACGTTTATGTCAGAGAAACAATATGATAACTGTAAGGTTTTGGTGTCATAAAATAAATTCTAACATACCATTTTCTAAATGTATAACCTTGGTCAATTCAGTTCCTTAATCTGTAAAATAGGAATAACATATCTACTTCAAAGGACTGAGAGATTAGCCACACTTTACTGTGCTAGCTCTGTGCCAGGCACTGTTTAAAGTGCTTTACACAGATTAACTCATTTAACATACATTTAGTCATTTAATTCTCATGGCAACTCTAAGATAGTGGGTACAATTACTATCCTAATTTTACAGATGATGAAACTGAAGCACAAAGAATTTGTATAATCTACCCAGGTTAGTAATAGTAGTAAATGTAGTAGTAAATGGTAGAAGTAAAATCTAAATCCAGGCAGTCTGGCTCCAAAGTCATGCTCTTGAACTGATTCAATGAATGTTAAAGGTCTTTGTAAAAAGTCAAGGAGCGCCGATGGCACAGTGGTTAAGTGCTCAACTGTTAACCAAAAGGTTAGCTGTTTGAACCCACCAGCCGCTCTGAGGGAGAAAGATCTAGCAGCAGTCTGCTTCCATAAAAATTACAGCCTTGGAAACCCTATGGGGTAGTTCTACTCTGTCCTATAGGGTCTCTATGAGTCGGAATCAACTTGACAGCAACAGGTTTGGGTTTTGGTTGTTGCTGTTATTTGTAAAAAGTTACAGAAAAATCTGGTCTATCCATTTAGACAACTCCAAAAAGAAATAGCAAGAAATAGGTCAAGAATTAGATAATACCATATACCACCAATTCTAACTTAAATATTTTTTCTTAATGTTTTTGAAATTATAAAATGTAATCACTAGCATCTTAGATAAGAGGAAATACAGTACTTTCATAGATAATTCACTCAAATATATCCCCAGAGGTTTGAAAATAAATGTGCTAAAAGAAGTGTCATGGACTGATCTGGGCAGACAGTTGATCAAATGTATGAAGGTAAGTAATATGGGTGTTATTTCCCTTTAAACACAACCCAAATAATAACTCAATGGGCAAAGCAATAGCCTTGACCCAGGTCCTAAGGTAAATATAACTGAACCTTTGACTAACTGATCCTGTTTGGGAACCATGGAGCTCTCAGAAGTTTTAAGACTAGCTATCCATAGAAATATATTGTGAGCTATATATGCAATTTTAGATTTTCTAATGGCCACGTTAAAAAAAGTAAAAAGAAACAGGTAAAAACAGTAAAAATAAATTAATTTTAATAGCATATTTAACCCAATATACTAAAAATATTATTCAATATGTAATCAACATTAAAAATTATTAATGAGGTATTTTACATTTATTTTCATCCTAAATCTTTGTAAACCACTGTGATATTTACACTTACAGCCAATCTCAATTTGGACCAGCCACATTTCAAGTGTTTTATAGCCACGTTTGGCTCATGGTTGCCATATTGGACAGTACAGCTCTTGACCCAGATTTCTTCAACAGCCTTTTGCCCAGTGCAAATCTGTTGCCAAAGCAATCACAAGAATCCATTTTACCAGCAGTAACCGATAAGACATGGTAGAAATCTCTCAAAAGCTATTTTTAGAAAAACTGTTCAATCCCTCCTTTTTAAAAAATATTAAAGAATACAGATACTGCAACAAAATCAGACCACGGAAATGCTATCTGAAGTAGAAAGTGAGGGTCTTTCCCTCTCCAACCCAATCCTCACTGAGAAAACACTTTAGTGTGTATACTTTTGTATATATTATTTTGGATTATACAAACATATATACAAATAATTTGGATTTTTTTTTCTTTTAACAAAAATGTCTCCTATTTTATACAGTGAAACCTGTGAGACCTGGAACTCGATAGGAATACCTTGTTTTTGGGTCTCGCAAGTTTTCCACCTTTGACAGAGTGCAGTCTTACCACTTTTCTAACTCACCTTTTGTTGTTAGATGCCATTGAGTCAGTTCTGACTCAGAGCAACCTTATTATATACAACAGAACAAAATGCTGTCTGGTCCTGTGCCAGCCTCACAATCATTGCTATGTTTGAGCCCACTGTTGCAGCCACTGTGTCAATCCATCTCCTTGAGGGTCTTCCTCTTTTTCACTGACCCTCTACTTTACCAGCATGATGTCATTTTTAAGGGGCTGGTCCCTCCTGATAACATGTCCAAAGTACATGAGATGAAGCCTCGTAATCCTTACTTCTAAGGAGCATTCTGACTGTACTTCCGAGGCAGATTCGTTCATTCTTCTGGCAGTCCATGGTATATCCAGTGTTCTTCACCAACACCATAATTCAAAGGCATCAATTCTTCTTCAGTATTCCTGATTCATTGTCCAGCTTTTGCAGGCATATGAGATGACTGAAATATGGGTCTGATTTTTTTTGGGGAGTCAGGCACACCTTAGTTCTCAAAGTGACATCCTTGCTTTTAAACACCTTAAAGAGGTCATTTGCAGCAGATTTGAATATAGTTAGATGAATAAGCATATAGCTAGATGAATTTTCACAAAGTGAACACAACCAGCATACAGGTCCTTTCCAACAGCCCAGAAGAACTCTCTGTCTTGACAGACATGGCCTCCTCCCAAGGATAATCACTTTACTGACTTCCAGAGCCAGCTCTTGTATGATTTTTCATTTCCTTGACTGATAATAAGTTTATCATCCTTTCACATGCTTACTAACCTTGTGTTTTTCCTCTTTGTGAACTGCCTGTTCCTCTACTCTGCCCATGGATTACACCTCAACATAAACAAAAATCCTCACAACTGGACCAATAAGCAACAACATGATAAATGGAGAAAAGATTGAAGTTGTCAAAGATTTCATTTTACTTGGATCCACAATCAACACCCATGTAAGCAGCAGTCAAGAAATCAAATGACACACTGCATTGGGCAAATCTGCTGCAAAAGACCTCTTTAAAGTGTTGAAAAGCAAAGACGTCACCTTGAAGACTAAGGTGCGCCTGACCCAAGCCATTGTATTTTCAATCGCATCATATGCATGCAAAAGCTGGACAATGAATAAGGAAGACCGAAGAAGAACTGACACCTTTGAATTGTGGTGATGGCGAAGTATACTGAATATACCACCGACTGCCAAAAGAATGAACAAATCTGTATTGGAAGAAGTACAAGCAGAATGCTCCTTAGAAGCAAAGGATGGCAAGACTACGTCTTACACACTTCGGACATGTTGTCAGGAGGGATCAGTCCCTGGAGAAGGACATCCTGCTTGGTAAAGTACCAGCTAAGCAAAAAGAGGAAGACCCTCAACGAGATGGACTGACACAGCAGCTGCAACAATGGGCTCAAGCATAACGATTGTGAGGATGGCGCAGGACCTGGTAGTGTTTCGTTCTGCGGTGCATAGGTTCGCTATGAGTTGGAAATGACTCGAGGGCACCTAACAACAACTACTCTACCCGTTTTTCCTATTGGGTTGTTTGCCTTTTTTTAATTGAGTTGATTTTTGTTTATGATTTGGACATTGCAAGTATTTTCTCCTGGTTTGCGGCTTACCTTGTGATTTTGTTCACAGTATCCCCTGCCCTACAGAGGGTTAATTTTTATAAATCCAGCATTTGTTACTCTAGGTCCAAGGGTTCCATATCTTGCTATTTGTAAGGCCCTCCTACCTCAATGTTATGGAACCTAGACTAACTTCTAGAACATTTTAGAGTTTTAAAAAAAATGGTTACTTAATGCCATGTTTATTTTTATATGTAATATATAGTATAATTTATTAATTTTTATTAAAATATCTACCACTTCCAGATTTTTAAATTTTTTTATTGTTCTACTTTAAGTGAAAGTTAACAATTCAAGTTAGTCTCTCATACAAAAATTTATACATAAACATTGTTACGTGACCCTAATTGCTCTCCCTATACTGTGACAGCACACTTGTCCTTTCCACCCCTGATTTCCTGTGTCCATTCAACCAGCTCCTGACCTTCTCTGCCATCTCATCTCACCTCCGGACAGGTGCCCATTTAGTCTCATGTACCTACTTGAGCTAAGAAGTACACTCTTCACAAGTATCATACTATGTCCCATAGTCCAGTCTAATCTTTGTCTGAAGACTTGGCCTCAGGAATTGTTTTAGTTCTGGGTTGACAGAGAGTCTAGGGGCCATACTTCCTGGGGTTCCTTCAGTCTCAGTCAGACCATTAAGTCTGGTCTTTTTAGTAGAATTTGAGTCCTGCACCCCACTTTTCTCCTGCTGCATCAGGCACTCTCTGTTGTGTTCCCTGTCAGGGCAGACATTGGTGGTAGCTGGGCACCATCTAGTTCTTCTGGTCTCAGGATGATGCAGTCTCTGCTTTACGTGGCCCTTTCAGTCTCTTGAGCTAATACTTTCCTTGTGTTTTTGGTGTGCTTCATTCTCCTTTACTCCAGGTGGGTTGGGACCAACTGATGCATCTTAGATGGCTGTTTGCAAGCTTTTAAGACCCGAGATGCCACTTACCAAAGTAAGATGCAAAACATTTTCTTAATAAACTTTGTTATGCCAAGTGACCTAGATGTCCCCTGAAAGCATGGTCCACAGACCCCCGCCCCTGCTACTCTGTCCCTCGAAGTGTTTGGTTGTATTCAGGAAACTTCTTAGCTTTGGTTTAGTCCCATTGTGCTGACTTCCCCTGTAGTGTGTGCTGTCCTTCCCTTCACCTAAGATAATTCTTGTCTACTATCTAGTTAGTGAATAACCCTCACCTTCCCTCCCCACCCTCATAACCATCAAAGAATGTTTTCTTGTGTTTAAATCTTTTCTTGAGTTCTTATAATAGTGGTCTTATACAATATTTGTCCTTCTATGACTTACTAAATTCATTCAGCATAATGCCCTCCAGATTCCTCAATGTTATGTTTTATGGCTTCATTGTTGTTCTTTATTGTTGCCTATTTATTCCATTGTGTGAATATACCATAATTTGTTTATCCATTCGTCCGTTGATGAGTACCTAGGTTGTTTCCATCTTTTTGCTATGTGAACAGTGCTGCAATGAAGGTGGGTGTGCATGACAGCTCTTATTTCTCTAGGATATATTCCAAGGAGTGGGCTATCTGGAACATATGGTACTTCTATTTGTAGCTTTTTAAGTAAGCGCCAAATCAATTTCCAAAGTGGTTGTACCATTTTAAATTTCCACCAACAGTGTATAAGTGTTCCAGTCTCTCCACAACCTCTCCAATATTTATTATTTTGGGTTTTTTTGGATTAATGCTAGCCTTGTTGGGGTGAGATGGTATCTCATTGTAGTTTTGATTTGCATTTCTTTAACGGCTAATGATCATGAGCATTTCTTCATGTGTCTGTTAGCCATCTGAATGTCTTCTATGGTGAAGTGCCTGTCCATATTCTTTGCCCATTTTTAAATTGGGTTGTCTTTTTGCTGCTGAGGTTTTGCAGTATCTTGTAGATTTTAGAGATTAGATGCTGATCACAATTCTCGTAGCCAAAAATTTTTTCTCCAGTCTGTAGGTTGTCTTTTGACTCCTCTGGTGAAGTCTTTTGATGAGCAGCAGTGTTTGATTTTTAGCAGCTCCCAGTTATCTAGTTTCTCTTCTGGTTTTTGTGCATTATTACCTATGGTTCATATTCTGTTTATGCCACGTATTAAGGCTCATAACATTGTCCCTATTTTTTCTTCCAGGATCTTTATAGTTTTTGATTTTATATTTAGGTCATTGATCCACTTTGAGTTAGTTTTTGTGCATGGTGTGAGGTATGGATCTTGTTTCACTTTTTTTCTAGATGGATATCCAGTTATGCCATCACCATTTGTTAAAGAGACTGTTTTCTCCCCAATTAATGGACTTTGGGCTGTCTTTTCCCCAATTAACGGTCTCAGCTGCTCATAGGTGGATGAATTTACATCTGGATTCTCACTTGTGTTCCATTGGTCTCTGTATCTGTTGTTGTACCAGTTCCAGGCTGTTTTGACTACCGTGGCAGTATAATAGTTTCTAAAATCAGGCAGTGTGAAGCCTCCCACTTCGTTTTTCTTCTTGAGTAATGCTTTACTTATCCAGGGTCTCTTCCGTTTCCATATAAAGTTGGTGATTTGTATTCTCTATCTCATTAAGAAATGCCACTGGAATTTGGATCGGAATTGCATTTTATCTGTAGATTGCTTTGGGTAGAATTGACATTTTCACAATGTTGAGTCTTCCTATTCATGAGCAAGGTATGTTTTTTCAATTATGTAGGTCTCTTTTGGTTTCTTGCAGTAGTGTCTTGTAGTTTTCATTGTATAGATCTTTTACGTCTCTGGTTAGATTTATTCCTAAGTATTTTATCTTCTTGGGGGCTATTGTAAATGGTATTGATTTGGTGATTTCCTCTTGGAAGTTCTCTTTCTTGGTGTAGAAGAATCCAACTGATTTTTTATGTTTATCTTGCATCCTGACATTTTGCTGAAATCTTCTATGAGTTCCAGTAGTTTTCTTGTGGATTCTTAGGGGTTTTCTGTGTATAGGATCATATCATCTGCAAATAGAGATATGCTGACTTCTTCTCTACCAATTTCGATGTTCTTTATTTCTTTTTCTAGCCTAATTGCTCCAGTTAGGACCTCCAGCATAATGTTGAACAAGAGTGGTGATAAAGGGCATCCTTTCTGGTTCCCATTCTCAAGGAGAATGCTTTCAAACTCTCTCCATTTAGGATGACGTTGGCTGTTGGCTTTCTATAAATGCCTTTAATTATGTTGAGGAATTTTTCTTCTATTCCTATTTTGTTGAGAGTTTTTATCATGAATGGGTGTTGGAGTTTGTCAAATGCCTTTTATGCATTGATTGATAAGATCATGTGGTTCTTGTCTTTTGTATTATTTATGTGATGGATTACACTGATTGTTTCTCTAACGTTGAACCATCCCTGCATACCTGGTATAAATTCCACTTGATCATGGTGAATTATTTTTTTGATATTTTGCTGAATTCTGTTGGCTAGAACTTTGTTGAGGATTTTTGTGTCAACATACATGAAGGATACTGGTCTCTAATTTTCTTTTTTTGTGGTTTTGGTATCAGATATATGCCGGCTTCACAGAATGAGTTTGGGAGTATTCCATCCTTTTCTATGCACTGAAATACCTTTAGCAGTAGTGGCGTTAACTCTTCTCTGAAAGTTTGGTAGAATTCTCCAGTGAAACCATCAGGGACAGGGCTTTTTTTTTGTTGGGAGTTTTTTTAATAACCTTTTCAGTCTTTTCTTTTGTTATGCGTTTATTTAGTTGTTCTACCTCTGTTTGTGTTAACTTAGGTAGCTAGTGAGTTTCTAGAAATTTGTCCATTTCCTCCAGGTTTTCAAATTTGTTAAAGAGTACAATTTTTCACAGTATTCTGTTATGATTCTTTGAATTTCAGTTGGGTCTGTTGTGATATCACCCATCTTATTTCTTACACGGGTTATCTGCTTCCTCTCCTGTTTTTCTTTTGTCAGCTTGGCAAATGGTTTATCAATTTTGTTGAACTTCTCAAAGAACCAGCTTTTGGTCTTGTTAACTCTTTCAATTGTTTTTCTATTCTCTATTTCATTTAATTCTGCTCTAATTCCTACCATTTCCTTTCTTCTGGTGCCTGAGGGCTTCTTTTGCTGCTCTCTTTCTACTTGTTCCAGTTGTAGGGTTAATGTTTTGATAATTGCCCTTTCTTCTTTTTGGATGTATGCATTTATTGATATAAACTGACCTCTGAGCAGTGCTTTTGCTGTGCCCCAAAGGTTCTGGTAGGATGTGTCTTCATTCTCATTTGATTCTGTGAATTTCTTTCTCCCATGCTTAATTTCTTCTATAACCCAATAGTTTTCGAGCAAGGTGTTGTTCAGTTTCCATGTGTTTGATTTTTTTCCTTGCTTTTTCTGTTATTGATTTCTACTTTTATGGCTTTATAGTCAGAAAAGATGCTTTGTAATATTTCGAGGCTCTGGATTTTGTTAAGGCTTGCTTTATGGCCTAATATGTGGTCTATTCTGGAGAATGTTCCATGTGTGTTGGAAAAGAAAGTATATTTGGCTGCTCTTGGGTGGGGTGATCAGTATATGTCCATGAGATCAAGTTGGCTGATGGTAGCATTTAGATCTTCCATGTCTTTTCTGAGCTTCTTTCTGGAAGTTCTGTCCTTCACTGAAAGTGATGTGTTGACATCTCCTACTATTATTGTGGAGCTGTCTCTCTCTCTTTTCAATGCTGTTAGAGTAAATTTTATGTATTTTAGAGCCCTGTCGCTGGGTGCATGAATATTTATTATAGTTATGTCCTCCTGGTGTACTGACACTTTAATCATTATACAGTGTCCTTGCTTACGCTTTGCGGTAGATTTTACTTTAAAGTCTATTTTGTCAGAGATTAATATATCTACTCTGCTCTTTTTTGAGTGTTGTTTGCTTGATACAGTTTTTTTTCCATCCTTTTGAGTTTTAATTTGTTTGTCTTTTAAGTCTAAGGTGTGTCTCTTGCAGGCAGCATATAGATGGGTTGTGTTTTTTTTTTTTTTTTTTGAATCAATTCTGCCACTCTTTGTCTCTTTATTGGTGCATTTGGTCCATTTACCTTCAGTGTAATTATTGATAGGTATGAGTTTACTGCTGTCAGTTTGATGCCTTTTTTTGTGTGTGTTGTTGACAGTTTCTTTGTTCCACTGAATTTTCTGTGCTGAGTCATTTTTCTTTATGTGTTTTATTTTCATCTTTTTCATTGTTGTTGATTTTGCATTTGCTGAGTCTTTATATTTTTCTTGTTTTTTATTTTGATGTGTAGGATTGTTAGTTTCCTTATTTTCCTTATTTACCCCTATTTTTCTAAGCACAAACCAGTCTTTTATTTCTTTACATCGGCTTGAATTCCTCTCCATATGAAAAATCTATGTCTACATTTTTTAGTCCTTCTTTTTTATTATAATATTGACATCTTTTGCATATTGACATGTTTTCCTATTTTCAGTGTTTTACCTTTGATTTACTTTTGTGACTTCCCTATCAGGGTTGATAGCTGGTTGCTCTGTCCTGTGTTCTAGTCTTGGGTTGTTATCTGATTTTCTAGTGGGAGAACTCCCTTTAGTATTTCTTGTAATTTTGGTTTGGTTTTTGCAAATTCCCTAAACTTCTGTTTATCTGGAAATGCCCTAATTTCACCATCATATTTGAGAGACAGTTTTGCCGGATATATAATTCTCAGCTGGCAATTTTTTTCCTTCAAGGTTTAATGTATGTCATCCCATTGCCTTCTTGCCTGCACAGTTTCTGCTTAGTAGTCTGACCTAAGTTTTATTGACTCTCCTTTGTAGATGACTTTTCATTTATTCCTAGCTGCTCTTAAAATTTTATCTTTGGTTTTGGCAAGTTTAAGTATAATATGCCTTGGAGACTTTCTTCTGGGATCTACATTATGTGGGGTTCGATGAGCATCTTGGATAGATTTCTTCTCATCTTTCATGGTATCAGGGAAGTTTTCTGCCAACAAATCTTCAACAATTCTCTCTGTATTTTCTGTTAAGCCCCCTGTTATGGTACTCTAATCACTCGTAGGTTGTTCCTCTTGATAGAGTCCCACATAATTCTAAGGGTTTCTTCATTTTTTTAAATCCTTTTATGTTTTTTCCTCAAATAAGTTGGTGTCAAGTGCTTTATCTTCAGTCTCACTAACTCAGACTTCCACTGCTTCAATTCTGCTCCTCTCTCCTTTGTTTTTTTTTTTTTTTAATTGTACTTTAGGTGAAGGTTTACAGAACAAATAGTTTCTCATTGAACAGTCAGTACACATATTGTTTTATGACATTGGTTAACAACTCCATGACATGTCAACCCTCTCCCTTCTTGACCTTTTTTTTTGGTGGAGGGGTTAAAGTATACATAGTCAAAGATACACCGTATCAAAAATTTCTACATGTACAATTCAGTGACATCGATTGCGTTCTTCCAGTTCTGCTGCTATTCTCACTTTAGATGAAGGTTTACAGAACAAAATAGTTTCTCTCATTAAAAAGTTAGTACACATGTTGCCCTATGACAATGGTTAACAACCCCACTACATGTCAACACTGTCCTTACTCAACCTTGGGTTCCCTATCACCAGCTTTCCTCTGCCCTTTTGCCTTCCAGTCCTTGTCCCTGGACTGCTGTGCCTCATTAGTCCCGTTTTGTTTTATCGGGTTGCCCAATCCCCGGCTGAACGGTGAACCTCAGAAGTGACTTCACCACTGAGCTAAAAGGGTGTCTGCCGGCCATACTCTCGGGGTTTCTCCAGTCTCTTTCAGGCCAGTAAAACTGGTCTTTTTTGTGTATGTTAGAATTTTGTTCTACATCCTTCTCCAGCTCTGTCCAGAACCCTTTATTGTGATCCCGGTCAGAGCAGTCAGTGGTGGTAGCCAGGCACCATCTAGCTGTACTGGACTCAGTCTGGTGGAGGCCTTGGTAGCTGTGGTCCATTTGTCCTTTGGACTAATCCTTTCTTTGTATCCTTTTCTCTTCATTCTCCCTTGCTCCTGAAGGGGTGAGACCAGTGGAGTATCTTAGATGGCTGCTCACAGGCTTTTAAGACCCCAGATGCTACTCACCAAGGTAGAATGTAGAACATTGTCTTTATAAATTGTGGTATGCCAATTGAGCTAGATGTTCCCTGACACCATGGTTCCCACAGCCCTCCGCCCAGGAATTCAGTTCCTCAGAGAGTTTGGATGTGTCTATGGGGCTTCCATGACCTTTCCTTGTACAAGTTGTGCTGGCTTCCCCAGTATTGTGTACTTTCTCACTCTTCACCAAAGATACCACTTAGCTATTGCCTATTTAGTAGTTCCCCCCCCCCACCCCTCCCATCCCTCGTAACCAACAAAGATTGTTACTTTTTGTGTGTAAACTTTTTCATGAGTTTTTACAATAGAGGTCTCATACAATATTTGTCCTTTTGTGATTGACTTACTTCATTCAGCAGTATGTCCTCCAGTTTCATACATGTTATAAGATGCTTCACAGATTCATCATCATTCTTTATGATTGCATAACACTCCATTGTGTGTATGTACCATAGTTTGTGTATCCATTCATCTGTTGATGGGCATCTAGATTGTTTCCATCTTTTTGCTGTTGTGAACAATGCTGCAATGAACATGGGTGTGCATATGTCTATTCGTGTGACGGCTCTTATTTCTCTAGCATATATTCCTAGGAGTGGGATTGCTGGATCATATGGTTTTTCTATTTCTAGCTTTCTACGGGAGCGCCATATATTTTTTCCAAAATGGTTTTATCATTTTGAATTCTCACCAGCAGTGCATAAGAGTTCCAATCTCCCCGCAGCCTTTCCACCATTTGTTACTTCCAGGTTTTTTTTTTATTCGTGCCAGTAATGCCGGGGTGAGATGGTATCTCATTGTGGTTTTAATTTGCATTTCTCTAATGGCTAGTGAATGCAGGCATTTCCGCATGTGTCTTTTAGTGGCTTGAATGTCTTCTTTGGTGAAGTGTCTGTTCATTTCCTTTGCCCATTTTTTAATAGGATTATTTGTCTTTTTGTCATAGAGGTGTTGGATTTTCTTATAGATTACAGAGATTAGACTTTATCTTAATTAGACTGTCCAAAATTTTTTTCCCAGTCTTTAGGTTCTCTTTTTATTCTTTTGGTGAACTCTTTTGAAGAGTATAGATGTTTGATTTTTAGAAGATCCCAGTTATCTAGCTTATATTTTGGAGTTTGTGTGTTGATGGTTATGGTTTGTTTCCTATTAATGCTGTTTTAGGGCCGGTAGTATTGATCCTATTTTTTCTTCTACGAACTTTATAGCTTTTGGTTTTATATTTAGGTCTTTGATCCATTTTGAATTACTTTTTGCATATGGTGTGAGGTATGGGTCCTGTTTCATTTTTTCAGGTGGACATCCAGTTTTGCCAGCACCATTTGTTAAAAAGACTGTCTTCTCCCCATTTGATGGATTTTGGGCCTTTGTCAAAGATCAGGTGACCGTAGGTGGATAGATTAACATCTGGGTTCTCAATTCTATTCCATCGGTTAATGTATCTGTCGTTGTATCAGTACCAGGCTGTTTTGATGACCGTAACTGTATAGTAGGTTCTGAGGTCAGGTAGTGTGAGTCCTCCTACTTTATTCTTCTTCTTCAGTAGTGCTTCACTTATTTGGGGCTTCTTCCATTTCCATATAAAGCTAACGATTGGTTTTCCCATCTCTTTGAAGAATGTTGTTGGTATTTGGATTGGGATTGCATTGTATTTGTAAATTGCTTTGGGTAGAATTGTCACTTTCATAATGTTGAGTCTACCTATCCATGAGCATGGTATGTTTTCCATTTATTTAGATCCATTTGGGTTTCTTGCAGTAGCATTTTGTAGTTTTCTTTGTATAGGTCTTTTATATCCCTGGTTAGAATTATTCCTAAGTATTTTATTTTTTTTAGAGGGTATTATAAATGGTATTGTTTTCCTGACTTCCTTTTCATCGTTCTCTTTATTGGTGTACAGGAATTCAACTGATTTTTGTATGTTTATCTTGTATCCTGCTACTCTGCTGAATCTTTCTATTAGTTCCAGTAAATTTCTCATGGAGTTTTTAGGGTTTTCCATGTATAGTATCATATCATCTGCAAACAGGGACAGTTTAACTTCTTCATTACCAATTTGGATGCCATTTATTTCTTTTTCTTGCCTTATTGCTCTAGGTAGAACTTCCAGCACAATGTTAAATAGGAGTGGTGATAAAGGGCATCTTTGTCTTGTTCCTGTTCTCAAGGCGAATGTTTTCACCCTCTCTCCATTAAGAATGATACTGGCCATTGGTTTTGCATAGATGCCCTTTATTATGTTGAGAAATTTCCCTTCTATGCCTATTTTATTGAGAGTTTTTATCAGGAATGGGTGTTGGACTTTGTCAAATGCCTTTTCTGCATCAACTGAGATGATCATGTGATTCTTTTCTTTCCTTTTATTTATTGGTGGATTATGCTGATTGATTTTCTAATGTTGAACCATCCTTCCATACCTGGTATGAATCCTAATAGGTCATGGTGTATTATTTTTTTGATATGATGCTGAATTCTACTGGCTAGAATTTTGTTGAGAATTTTTGCATCTATACTCATGAGAGATATTGGTCTGTAGTTTTCTTTTTTTGTGGTGTCTTTCCCTGGTTTTTGGTATCAGAGTTTTATGCTGGCTTCATAGAGTGAATTCGGAAGTGTTGCTTCCTTTTCTATGTTATGAAATAGTTTGAGTAGTCCTGGTATAAGCTCTTCTCTGAATGTTTGGTAGAATTCTCCAGTGAAGCCATCTGAGCCACAGCTTTTGTTTGTTGGGAGGTTTTTTTTTTTTTTTTTAATTACCTTTTCAATCTCTTCTCTTGTTATGGGTCTGTTCAGATTTTCAACATCACTTTGTTGTAGTTTGGGTAGGTATTGTGTTTCTAGAAATTTATCCACTTCCTCTAGGTTTTCAAATTTGTTGGAGTATAGTTTTTCATAATATTCTGTTATGATCCTTTTTATTTCTGTTGGTTCTGTTGTAATGTCGCCCATTTCATTTCTTATTTGGGTTATTTGCATTCTCTCCTGTTTTTCTTTGGTCAGTCTGGCCAGTGGTTTGTCCATTTTGTTGATTCTTTCAAAGAACCAACTTTTGGTTTTGTTGCTTCTTTCTATTGTTTTTCTATTATCTATTTCATTTATTTCTGCTCTGATCTTTATTATTTTCTTTCTTCTGGTGGCTGTGGGCTTTTTTTTTTTTTAATTTTTTTTGCTGTTCTCTTTCTATTTGTTTCAGTTGTGTAGTTAATGTTTTGACTTTGTTCCTTTTTTTTTTTTTTGATGTGGGCATCTATTGCTATAAATTGTCCTCTGAGGACTGCCTTTGCTTTGTCTCAAAGGTTTTGGTATGATGTGTTTCATTCTTGTTTGATTCTAGGAATTTTTTAATTTCATCTCTGATTTCTTGCATTACCCAGAGGTTTGTAAGCAGAGTGTTATTCAGCTTCCATGTAACTGATTTTCTTCCTTGCTCTTTCTGTTGTTAATTTCTACCTTGATGGTATTGTGGTCAGAAAAGATACTTTGTATTATCTCAACGTTTTGGACCTTATTGAGGGTTGTTCTGTGGCCTAAGATGTGGTCTACTCTGGAGCACGTTCCATGTGCATTGGAAAAGAATGTGTACTTTGCACCTGTTGAATGGATTTCTATATATGTCTACGAGGTTAAGTTGGCTGATTGTGCCCTTTAGGTCTTCTGTATCTTTGCTGAGTTTCTTCTTAGTTGTTCTGTCCTTTACTGAGAGTGGTGTGTTGAAGTCTCCTACTATTATTGTGGAACTGTCAATTTCTCTTTTCAGTACTGTTAGAGTTTGTTTTATGTATTTTGGAGCCCTGTCATTGGGCACGTAGATGTTTATTATGGTTATGTCTTCATGATGGATCATCCCCTTAATCATTATATAGTATCCTTCTTTGTCTTTTATGGTGGATTTTGTTTTAAAGTCTATTTTATTTGAGATTAGTATTGCCACTCCCGCTCTTTTTTTGGTAATTGTTAGCTTGATATATTTTTTCCAACTTTTGATTTTTAATAAATTCACATCTTTGTTTCTAAGGTATGTCTCTTGTAGACAGGAAATTGATGGATCCTGTTTTCTTATCCATTCTGTCCCTCTCTGTCTCTTTATGCTTCATTTAGGCCATTTACATTCAGTGTAATTATTGATAGATGTGAGTTTATTGCTGTCATTTTGTAGTGCTTTTTTTGTGGTGCTGACGTTTTCTTTGCTTCTCTTACTCTCCTGTGCTGAATTCCTTTTGTTTGTGGTGTTTTTTTTTTTTTTCATTTCTTTTGGTTTTGTAGGTTTTGTTTTTACTGAGACTTTATGTTTTTCCTCTTTATTTTTATGAGTAGGTTTGTTAACTTTCTTTGTAGTTACCGTGAAATTTACCCTTATCTTTCTAAGTTTGAAGAAGTATATTATTACTTGGTATTGCCTTGCCTTCGTCTCCATTAGAAGGTTCTATACCTACACCGTTTATTCCCTCTTTTATTGTTCTGATTTTGTTGTCATTTACAGATTAACTGCTCTGATTCCCTGTTGTATTTCTTTTGGTTTTGGATAGTCCTTGAGAGTTCATTTTCTAGATTGGTATCTGGCTGGTACTATCCTGTGTCCTAGATTCAGTCTGTGAGCTGAAGTTGTTTGCTCTCAGATTGAAGGAGTCCCTTTAATAATTCTTGTAAGTTTGGTTTGGTTTTTACATATACCATTAATTTCTCTTTATCTGGAAATGTCCTAATTTCACCATCATATTTGAACGAGAGTTTTGCAGGGTATATTATTCTTGGCTGGCAACTTTTTTTCTTTCAAGGTTTTAGATATTTCATTCCATTACTTTCTTGCCTGCATTGTTTCTGCTGAATAATCTGAGCTTAGTCTTATTGTTTCTCCTCTGTATGTGACTTCCTGTTTTTCATAAGCTGCTCTCAGGATTCTTTGTCTTTGGTTTTGGCGAATGTGATTATGATATGCCTTGGTAATTTTCTTTTGGGGTCTATCCTATATGGGGTTTGTTGAGTTTCTTGGATGGCCACCTTTTCATCTTTCATGATATTATGAATGTTTTCTGTCAGCAGTTCTTTAATGAGCCTCTGTGTGTTTTCTGTTTTCTCCCCGTTCTGGAACTCTAATCACTTGCAAATTTTTGCTTTTGATTGTATCCCACATAATTCTCAGGGACTCGTCGTTTTTCTTGGTTCTTTTTTCTGATTTTTCCTCAAACACAGTTGTATCCAAGTGTTTGTCGTCAATTCCGCTGATCCTGTCTTCCACTGTTTCAAATCTGCTCATCAGCCCTTCTATGACACCGTCCATTTCTGAAATCTTGTTGTTTATCTTTTGGATTTCTAAGTGTTGTTTTTGTATAATTTCGAGTTGTGAATTTATTCTGGCATTTTGTTCCTGCAGTATTTTCCTGAATTCTTCCGTTTTTTTTTTGTCTGTATTTTCCATGAATTTGTCTATTTTTTCCTCATTTTTGTCTGCTTTTTACTTCAACTCTTGGATAATTCTGAGTATGAGAGATTTGAATTTCCTATCAGGTAGTTCTAGTGCCTTTTCTTCTACTGGAAAGTAATCTGGTGTTTTATTTTGGATGCCTATTGGAACCATCCTGTCCTGTTTTTGTAAATATTTTTATACTGTCTGCTGCCTTCGGGGCATTCAGTAGCTATTTTTCTTATTTATTGATTGTAGATTTGTTTGTTTCATCCTTTTTTTTAAATTTGGCTATGTCTGAGCAGTCAGGCTGTGTGTTCTTTGTTTGCTCATCTGTGGGCACGATACTTTTCACCTCCTTCTCCAATTGGCAGGGTCAGTCACTGAAGTATGGTACAGCAGGGCAGGTCTAGCTGAAGAGGAGTTGCTGGGATGGGTTATTTGTGGCACTTCCTACAGCCACCAGGGTGGGTCAGTAATCAGTGCAGGGCAGGTTCTGGTAGGCCATGCCTGTGCTGCTTGGTGGTGTGATGTTAAGCACACAGTGCAGGTAGGCAAGATGGAGGAAGGAGATTCTGATGTGTGGAGCTAAGATGCGTATGGGAGAGAGGAGAGAGGAACATGAGCCCAAAACAAACAAAAAAGAGTTCTAGGGGAGCTTGCCATTGGAGGGGAGAGATGAGAGACTATGATATGGAGAAAAACAAAGGGGGAGAAGAAAGAAAAAAGAAAAAGAATGAATAAATGAAAATTAAAAAGAAAAAAGAAAAGAAAAGCTCCCAGGTATTCTACTGGTGTGGCTGTGAGGTCTGGGGAAGTTGTTTCCAGGTGTTGAAGTACAGCCTGGCTAGAAGGAGTAGAAGTGTCACTCAACGCCAGGTATTCAAGGGACAGGAAGAGAAGGAAGGTATAGGGAGATACGAAACTGAGTAATGAAGAAAGACAAAAATGGCAAAAGAGGGAAAGGAGAAAAACCAATTTAAAAAAAAAGAACAAGGAAAACCCCCCCAAAAAACAGGAAAAAAAAAAAAAACCCCACAAAGAAAGAAATGTTCTCTGGGATCCCTCTGTGAGTCTGCACAAGCTGAGGGGGTAGGTCCCAAGCCACACAGCACCGCCTGGCCAGAATGGGCTCCCAACTCAAGAAAAGAAAAAGAAAACAAACAATTCAAAACAAACAAAAACCCCAGGATCCCACCAGTATGGCAGCATGGCAGCATGGATCAGGAAGCAGTACCATCCTTGAGCGGAGCTCCACATCCCCTCAGGAAGAAGCTAAGATGGCGCACAGAGCCAGGTATTTGAGCAAAAGGAGGGGGAGGTGGTGAGAGGTAAGGAAGAAATCAAAAGCAGCAGAAAAAAGCAACAGTAGCAGCACTCAGGGAGTCGACCAGTGCAGGTGGATGGAATCCAAGCAGCCAGTGCTTCCCAGCCAAGAGACTGTGGCCGTGGGAAGCAGAGAAGTCCAAGTGGGGGTGAAGAAGGTTGGGGGTGGCAAAGCATATATCGCTGGTTACTGGTTATTCTGTCTTCTGCTGGAAGCATCGTGAGGCTGCTTTCTCGTACCGCATTCGCTGGTCTCTGATAGGAGTCCAAGATGGCGGCTCCATGCTGCATTAGCTGATAGGGGACCTCTGCATGTATGTCTCTTCGCTCTCTGTCCTCTGTCAATTTCTTATTCCATTTGGTGTTTGGCTGAGCTCTTTATCTATTTTATGTTTAGGGTTTCAGGGTTGCTGTTTTCTCTGTTTGGCTTAGTTTTTCGGCTCTTTGCTGTGGAAGGACGGTGTGGTGCTTCCACCTAGAGCACCATGTTGCCAGAAGTGCCCCTGACTTTCTACTGAGTTGTCTAATTCTGAAATTTTATTGTTAATCTTCTAGATTTCTGATTGCTGTCTCTCTGTGGATTCTTGTAGCCTGTTAAATTTGTCATTATGCTCTTCTCTAATCTTAAATTCCTCTATTTCTTGGTCTGTGTTTTGCCTAATTTTCTTCCTGATATCTTGAAGAGTTTTGTATATTAATGTTTTGTATTCTGCCTCTGGTAATTCCAAGAAATTCTCTTCCTCTGCAAAATTTCTTGATTTTTTATTTTGTAAGCTTGCTGAAGCCATCATGGTCTCTCTCTTTACGTGATCTGATATTGACTGTTGTCTCCGAGCCATCAATAAGTTATTATATTGATTTATTTTGGTTTTTTACTGTGTCCTAGCTTCTTGTTTTGTTTTGATATGCCCAAATTGACCACTCATGTGAGCTAGCCCAATCACCAGCATGCCTGAAGCTCCAATCCTGCTACGAAGTGGCCAGACCTGCCACTAAGTATGTGAGTCCAGGAGTCCACCCACTCCTCCTGTATGGATTCAGCACAGGTGTCCAGGTAGTTGGCCACCAAGTGTGTGGTGCAGGCTCTCACCTACAGTCTTAGACAGGCACAGGTGATTGGTGTAGGCACAGGCATCCAGCTGTAGCAGGGGGACACACGCTAAGCAAGCCAGGGGGCCAAGAGCCACCCCCAAGTGTCTGTGAAGAAAGCATATCCCTGTTCCCTAGAGCACATAGGTGGGTGGGTTTTGCAGCCGGACTATGAGCACCCAGTGCTGTTGGTTTTAAGGACTGGGGGGGCACCTCTTATCCTTGGACCCCGTCACAGGTGGCTAGGTGGCATGGGTGGAGCCACCAGTCCTGAGACCCCTGAAGTAGGTAGGTGAAGACCCTGCTTAATGGGCAGAGCAGTGTCAAATGTCACAAACCTGCCACTTCACAGCTGAAACAGTTGAAGTTAGACTTCAAGTATATACCCTCTTGCACTGTGGTAATGAGGGCCTAGGCTGGTGAAATGGGCCCACACAAGTCTCTGCAGGGGGAAAGGCACTCAAAGTCCATGGACCCTTAATGCCTGTGCCTAGGCAAAGGAGCTGTGCTTACCCTGAGTTCCTGGCTTAGGGGAGCCAGCAGATTACTTTTTCCCCAGTTTGTTAATTTGTTCCCTCTCCAAGGCTGGAGAATGGCTCAGGGTGTGTGACGGGTCCTACTTCCGGCCCAAGGGACTCAGCAATAGCGGAAGCCATCCCAGACCCAGTGCAGAGCAAGGACTGGGGAGCTAAATGGGAAAGAGGTTTTTCCCAAAGGGGGGTGTTTTTGATCCACGGAGTAGGCCAGATGCAAGTACTTATCTTTCGCTGATCGAGGGCTGCTTCTCACTGGTTCTGGATAGCTTAGTAGGCTAATGCTGGGTCTCTGCCAATATGGAAAACGCCTCCTGAGCACCGCTGCCTGCCTCACCACACACCATGAGCTGTTCCAGCCTGACCTGAAGGGCTCCGGCTCCCACCGGGTCAGGTCTGGCAACCCCTTACTGCTTCCAAACCATCTTTCCCTCCCCCTGCCACTCAGTCCGATTCCTCAACTGTCCCTTTGATGTTCAGGGCTCCTACATTGTCATATATAATCAATTCACTTGTTTTTTCGGGTCTTTGTTGTAAGAGGGACCACTGGAAGCGTCTGACTACTCTGCCATCTTGGCCCTGCCTCCCAGTTCCAGATTTAAATCCTTCTTTTAACAACTGGTTCAAGCACTAGGGCAAATACTGGAGTTACAAACATCAAGCTGACAGTCTTGCCCTCAAAAATCTTGTAACCAACTAGACAAACAGCCAAATAAACAAATTACCATAATGTAGCATGACTCATCCCATAATTAGGTCACATAACTAGTTCAATGGTGGGATAAACATTGATTCTGCTGGGAGGGATAGGAGGATAGGAAGAGAAAGGAGCCATTTATAAGGCTTCACAGAAAGAAGACATCTTGAGATTGGTTGTATCAGATGAATAGAACTTTTTCTAAGGGAGGAAAAGTAGTGCCCAAAATATATGGAAATGTAAGGCAGTTTCCAAAAACACAGGGTGTGCTCATGGGCTTCAGACAGTTTGTTTGGAAGAAGAGGTAGAAGAGATGAGGCTGGGGGGTAAGTAGAGGACCTATCAGAGGGCCTGTGTACCATGCCAAGGATCTCAGCTGGTACCCTGTCAACAGTAAGAAATGATTGAAGGGTTTCAAACTGGGGAGTATTGATCAGAATGGCCATTTGGAAAGAATCTAAAGCAATGGTAAAAAAGAAAAAGAAGGGGTGGATTCCAGAGCTGTTTAGGAAGTAGAATCATTCACTTGTGACTTGTTGTATGTGGGGGGTCTGGGAGAGGGGGGTCAAAAAGAGAAGGAATGAGAATGGCTCCCAAGCTTCTGGCTCAGGTGAACTGGCAGATGGTGGTGTCAGTGGAAATCTCTAGCAGAATCACGATCTAGATGACTATCTTCTGAGCAGGTGGTATTTGGAACATCCTTTCAGCACTCATACAGCTAGAAGCATGACCAAATCTGTTGCCTGAAAATTGAGCAACAAAACAAACTATGACAGGTTTGAGCACTGTTCTAAAGAGAGTTCTGGAATCCAGCCAGGCCTCTTAGGAAGAGAATGATATTTTATTTGACTTAACCATTGTGAATATTTTCTTGGCAGCCTCCATTAGCTGGGATGCAAGAAGTCCATTACATACCAACATAAGCTGTTTAGTAGCCTACACTTAATAATTAAGTAGTTATTTCACACTTGGCCATATTTTCAAGGAAAGATCACAAGTTTCATCCACTTGGTTTTGCATAGGCCTGTGCCTACTGCCTAAATCCAAGGCCCTCATTTCCAAGGGAAATTTGGGTGGAGCTTCGAATTTGGAAATTCACTTAACTCCAATCAACTACAGAGGTGAGGGTACTAAGTCTATTTCTTCCTAAAGCAATGGGCAATATGATGCAGTTTTTCTAATGCTTACAGGAAATGTATATTCACACCGCCTTCATAATCAGAAATACAGCTAAAGTTGCCTACATTGCATTTAAATGTACAAAAGCATGTAAAACTGTTGGCATAAGAAATTCGAAAAGTAAGTCATCATTACTAACATTTACCAAACATATCAAACAGTACCTGGTACATGATAAGTACTTTATATACCTTTTTTATTTAATTTTCAGAGAATGCTATGCTTATATTATCCACATGTTGTAGATGAGAAAAATGCTTCACAAAGAGGTTAAATAATTTGCCAAAGCTCATGTAACTAGGGAGAAACAGGAGTGGGACTTGAACCCAAATCTGCTCCTAAGCCCATACTCTTGACAACTACATTGCTTCCCATGAATGAAATGAGCATAGTAGTGGCCTGTGCGTTATTTACATTTACCAGAGCAACCCTTCATGAAGGCCTTTTTAAGGGTTATGTTTTTATTATTACAAAAGTTATATATAAAAATTTATAAAATATGATCAAGCAAAAAGACAAACTTCATTCACTCAAATTTCATCACCAAGAGATAAACATTATTGACACTTGTGTTTTGTCCCAGTGTTTCCCCTCGAAAAAAAAAGATTGCTGTACATATTGGTTTGTCATCTGCTATTTGTCCATCTTTATAAAATGAACATCTCATTCCAGTTGAAGTTTAGTTATGACACATAGTGCTTGATTTCACTCAATAAACTCTGAGAAGAAAATACGTTTCCTTCTTCTTGTATGTCACTCATATATATTTAATGAGCTTTTTCCTTCATCCTCTAACAGGCTGGAGAAACTTTACCATCCCCTTTCTATGTGTTAAACTATTTCCAACCCACTTATGTCCCACGGGAGGCGGGAGCTTCCCCAAGGCAGAAATGGCCCCTGTACTGGCTAAATTGTGAATCTACTCCTACACTTTCCCTCAACAAGTACGGTTAGCACCCTGAGTAGATTTGTTCCATCCACATGTCCCAAATCATTTAGATAAGACAGGAGATGCAGCTCAGAAGAGTCCATGCAGTGACCTCACCACACTCTTCCTAACTAAGAGTTATGGCACAGAAGTGCAAATTTAGTTTTTCATTGAAAGATTCATCCATTTGCCAATAGCTAACTGTGCCTTATCCAATAGAAAAGGGGGTAAAAAAAGGCTTTCCTATATCCTTCCCTATATCCCTATAATAATAGAGGTATTGTTGTTGTTGTTAGGTGCTGCAGAGTCAGTTCTAAATCATAGCAACCCCATGTACAACAGAACAAAACACTGCCCGGTCCTATGCCATCCTCACAATTGATGTTATGTTTGAGCCCACTGTTACAGCCACTGTGTCAATGCACCTCGTTGAGGGTCTTCCTCTTTTTCATTCACCCTCTACTTTACCAAGCATGATGTCCTTCTCCAGGGACTGATCCCTCTTGATAACACATCCAAAGTATGTGAGACCTAGTCTAGCCATCTTTGCTTCTAACACAGATAGTAGCACATCTCTAATTTAGATTGTCCAAAATGACTTTTCACATGCTGATGTATGTATGCATTCCTTACTCTGTGAAAGATAATGTATGGAGAGGCAACATCAAGGAGAAGGGTGGAGCATGATAGCTTTGATTTTACACTGATTGCAACAGGAAATGAGAAATAGAATATAACTACAGCTAAGATTTAGTTTTGTATCATGGGTAATTTTAGGTCAAATAGTTTATAAATCTATCCAAAGTAGACTATTTTTAGGAAAATACAAGTTATCAAAATCAGTTCAGTAACCATTGGGGGCAAAATGGAAAACAAACTTAGCTCAATATCTAAAAAAATACTAATAAATAATAAAAGGACTAACAGCCCTATAAAAAGGGGGGTGGGCGCAAAGGATACGAACAAGTGATTAACAGAAAACATATTACGTATGTTTTATGTAATTTACATATAACATATAAACATATTAAAAGTGGTTTAACTTTAGTGTTAGCCATGGAAATGCAAATTAAAATCATGAACTATCATTTCACACCCAACAAAACTAAAACTTTTTGCAAAAACTGAACAGTCTTTAGCAAAAACTAAACAGTCTGATGATACTGAGTATTGAAGAGGCTGTGGAAAAATGAAAACTCAATACAGTTTGAAAATATGTAAAATGATACAACCACCTTAGACAGCAATAGGACAATATCTAGTACAGCTGAAAATATACAAATCCTACAAGCCAGAAATATAACCTGTAAGTATCTATGTAGAGAAAACTCTCTGCATAAAGCCGTTCCTGGCACCATTTATCTAAAAGCAAGAGGCTAAAGAAACTTAAGTGTTCATCAAACGAAGTTATATAAATCATAGGATTACTAACTGAAATTAAAATGAATAAAATGGAGTTCACATGTCAATAAGGATTGATCTCAAACAGCATAACACTGAGAGAAAAAAGCAAGTTTCAAAAACACATTTCTATATATGCCAATATATGCATTATACACATTATGTGTAACATTGAAGTAAAATTTTAAAGCATACTTAAAGCAATATTTATTGTTGTTTACTGATTGTAAGAAATATACATTATAAGTATTAAATGTGGACAGAAAGGATACCCAACAAATTCACGTAATTGTTGCCCTTAAGGAGGGAGGAGAAGAAATGGTATTGGGAAGGGGCTCAAAGGGGACTTCAATTATGTTTACAGTGTTTTGTTTCCAAAAAATAGGAGAAAGATTTATGAGTAAAAAACAAAATGCTGGGCATATGTTAGTTCAAGGTGATGGGTGAGTAGAAATTACCTTATTCTTCATACTTTTCTGTTTTTGAAAATTTTCATAATTGGACAAAAACATAAGACAGCAGGGTTAAGTGTTTATTAATGTGTTCTGACATGCCTTTAAAGATCAGTAATTTCTATATCATATCAGTATTTCAGAGCAGAGAAAGAAAGAAAATTTCTAAACATACTCTACAAAGAAAGCCTAACTCTGATACAATGCTGGTTAAGGACATTATAAGAAAAGGCCATTCCCACTTATGAAAACTGATGCAAAAATTCTAAATAAAAATGTTAGCAAATTAAATTCAGCACTGTGTCAGAAGAGCACAACATGACCAATAAGTTAGTTCGCAAAAGTGCAAAGATGGTTCGACATTAAGAGAATAAAATCTAACTATATTAAGAGATTTCTTTAAAGAAGACAAACTTTAAGCTCACCTCAATAGATAGCAAAAAAGTAGTACTATGCGTGTATTACTATGTGTGTATATGTATGTATGCACATGTGTGTGAAGAAGCACTGGTGGCACAACGGTTAAGCATTCGGCTGTTAAATGAAAGCTAGGTGGTTTGAACCCACCAGAAGCTCTGCAGCAGAAAAGACTTGGGGATCTGCTCCTATAATGTTTACAGTCTAGGAAGCCCTATGGGGCAGTTCTACTCTGTCATTTAGTGTTGCTATGAGTAGGAACCGACTAGATGGCACACAACAACAATGTATGTGTGCACACACGTACACACACTAGAAAGGAAACTTCCTAAACTTAATAAGGTTATCAATTAGAAATTTTCCGAAAACATCATACTTAATAATTAAATACCATAGCCATGTCATACCCACTTACCTTAGGGTTGGGACAAGGATACCCACTATCCTACTATGCTGGAAGTTCTAGCCAATGCAATAAAGCAACTTTGAGAATAATGCTTATAGTGTGATCCCATTTATTTTGTTTTTTCATACATATGCACAGAAAAATGTGTTCTAGATTACATGCCAAATAGTTAACAGCAGTAGTTACTTTTGGTGAAGAGTGTGGAGGAAATGGAAACAGCCTCAAATTATTCTACTGTGTTTCCCAAAAGCCTTAGTGCAGTTTTACTCTTCAATAACTTCAGAAGTACAAATGCTATACAGACTTACTGAAAACATCATTAAAATGTATTTAAATTTCCTTTGCACTTACTTAGTTTTGTACATTTTGAATTATAATTTTTTGCTTTAATTTTTTATTTTAGTCTTTCTGATTAAGTGGCAAAGGCTGATTGAAACAAAAAATACATTAAAATTGCCATGCCGGGTCCGCAGTGAAGCCGGCAAACAGCTGTGATGCGCGCGCACTTGGGCAGCAGTTTCCACATCCAGAGAGACCCCGCAGCAGAGATTCTGCTTGGACACTCCAAAAAAGTGAAAAGCAGCTCCCAGGTGGCTAAAGATAAGTACATGCATGCGGCCTTTCACGGGGATTTAAAAAAAAAAAAAAGCCCATTTGGGAGAAACTTCTCTCCGTTTTACCTCCTCCCTCCGCGCTCTGCACCAGGAGTCCACTGGGCCAGAAGGCGCCCTGACCCATTCTCCTGGCCTTGGAGAGGGAACAAATAAGCTACTGGCTCCCCTAAGCCAGAAACACAGGGTCAGCACAGCTCCTGTGCTAGGCACAGGCATAAGGGGTCCGCAGACTCTGAGTGCCTTATATCCCTGTATAGACTTGTGGGGACCCATCTCAACAGCGTTAGCCCTCACTACCACAGTACAACAGGGCAAACATCTGAAGTTTAACTTCAACTGTTTCAGCTGTGAAGTGGCAGATTTGTGACCCTCGAAACAGCCCTGCCCCTTAAGTAGGCACTTTTATCAATCCGTAACAGGGGCTTAAGGGCTGGTGACATCACCTAAACCTCCTAGTCACCTGCTACAGGAGTCCAAGAAAGTGGTGCCCTCAAGTCTTTACAGCCAAAAGAGTGGGGTGCTCACAGTCTGGCTGCAAAACTCACCTACCTACTCACCCTAGAGAATAGGGACACGCTTTCCTTTCAGACTCTCAGGGGCAGCCATCAGCTCCCTGCCTGGCTCAGTGTGTGATCCCCTACCACAGCCAGAGTCCAGTGCCTGCAACAATCACCCATGCCTCTCTAGGACTGTGGGTGAAAGCCTGCACCACACACTTGGTGACTGACTGCCTGGACATCTAAGCTGAACCTAAATAGGAAAATTTAACAGACTCCTGCATGCACATACTTAGTTACAGAACTAACCACCTGGTGACAGGACATTAGAGATTCGAAGGTGTCAGTAATCAAACTAGTGCACACGAGTAGCCTATTGGGGCATATCAAAACAAAACAAAACAAGCTAGGACTCACTAAACAAATATAAAATAAAATTATAATAATTTATTGCTGGCTCGGAGACAACAGTCAATATCAAATCACATAAAGAGGCAGTCCATGATGGCTTCAGCAAGCTCCCAAAATAAAGAATCAATAAATTCTCTGGATAAAGAGAATTTCTTGGAATAACCAGAGGCAGAATACAAAAGATTAATATACAGAACTCTTCCAGAAATTAGAAAGGAAATTCTACATAATGCAGAAACTTCCAGGGAACATACAAAGTAGTAGCGGAACTTAAAAAAGTTATTCAAGAACATAATGACAAACTTAACAGGCTGCAAGAATCCATAGAGAAACATCAATCAGAAATCCAGAAGAGTAACAATAAAATATCAGAATTAGACAACTCAACAGAAAGTCATAGGAGCAGAATTGAGGCAGTCGAAGTTAGAATTAGTGACATTGAAGATAAAGCTGTTGACGCCAACTTATTTGAGGAAAAATCAGATAAAAGAATTAAAAAGAATGAAGAAACTCTAAGAGTCATGTGGGAATCTATCAAAAGAAATAACCTACGAGTGATTGGAGTACCAGAACAGCAGGGATAACAGAAAATACAGAGAAAATTGTTGAAGATTTGTTGACAGAAAACTTCCCTGATATCATGAAAGATGAGAAGATACCTATCCAAGATGCTCATCGAATCCCACAAAAGGTAGATCCCAAAAGAAAGTCACCAAGACATATTATAATCAAACTTACCAAAACCAAAGATAGAGAATTTTAAGAGCAACTAGGGATAAAAGAAAAGTCATCTACAAAGGAGAGTCAATTAGAATAAGCTCAGACTCCTCAGCAGAAACAATGCAGGCTAGAAGGCAATGGGATGACATATATAAAACCTTGAAGGAAAACAACTGCCAGCCAAGAATTATATATCCAGCAAAACTGTCTCTCAAATATGATGGTGAAATTAGGGCATTTCCAGATAAACAGAAGTTCAGGGAATTTGCAAAAAACAAACCAAAATTACAAGAAATATTAAAGGGAATCCTACGGTTAGATAATCAATAACACCAGATGACAACGCAAGACTAGAACACAGGACAGGGCAACCAGATATTGACTAAGATCAGGAAATCAGAAATACATCAAAGCTAAAACATTGAAAATAGGGAAACAGATATCAATATGTAAAAAAGGACAACATTAAAACAAAAAAGAGGGACTTAAAAAATGCAGACATTGATTTTTCATATGGAGGGGAAGTTAAGGCAATATAAAGTAATAAAAGACTGGTATAAACTTAGAAAAACAGGGGTAAATATCAAGGTAACCACAAAGGAATCTAACAATCTTACAAATTAAAATAAAAAAGTAGAAAAACATAAAGACCCAGCAAACACAAAATCTACAACAGTGAAAAAGATGAAAAAAAAATACATAAAGAAAAACAACTCAGCACAGAAAATTGAGGGGAACAAAGAAACTGTGAACAACACACAAAAAGAGATATCAGGATGACAGCACTGAATTCATACCTATCAATAATTACGCTGAATGTAAACGGACTTAATGTACCAATAAAGAGACGGAGAGTGGCAGATTGGTTAAAAAACCATGATCTGTCTATATACTGCCTACAAGAGATGCACTTTAGTCTTAAAGACACAAACACGCTAAAACTCAAAGGATGGAAAAAAACATACCAAGCAAACAACACTCAAAAAAGAGCAGGAGTGGCAATATTAATCTCTGAAAAAATAGACTTTAAAGTAAAATCCACCACAAAGGATAAGGAAAGGCACTATATAATGATTAAAGAGTCAATACACCAGGAGGACATAACTATAATAAATATTTACACACCCAACAACAGGGCTTCAAAATACATAAAACAAACTCTAACAGCTCTGAAGAGAGAGCTACAAAGCTCCACAATAGTAGTAGGAGATTTCAACACGCCACTTTCGGTGAACAACAACATCCAGAAAGAAGCTCAACAAAGACATGGAAGAGCTAAATGTTACAATCAATCAACTTGATCTCATGGACACATACCGAGCACCCCACCCAACAGGAGCCAAGTATACTTTCTTTTCCAACGCACATGGAACATTCTCCAGAATAGACCACATATTAGGTGATAAAGTAAGCCTTAACAAAATCCAAAACATCGAAATATTACAAAGCATCTTTTCTGACCATAAAGCCATAAACGTGGAAATCAACAACACAAAAGCAAGGGAAAAATATCAAACACATGGAAACTGAATAACACCGTGCTCAAAAACTATTGGGTTATGGAGGAAATTAAGGATGGAATAAAGAAATTCATAGAATCAAACGAGAATGAAAACACATCCTACCAGAACCTTTGGGACACAGCAAAAGCAGCGCTCAGAGGTCAGTTTATAGCAATAAATGCACATACCCAAAAGGAAGAAAGGGTCATAATCAAAGCATTAACCCCACAACTGGAACAAGTAGAAAGAGAGCAGCAAAAGAAACCCTCGGGTACCAGAAGAAAGGAAATAATAAGAATTAGAACAAAATTAAATGAAATAGAGAATAGAAAAACAATTGAAAGAGTTAACAGGTCCAAAAGCTGGTTCTTTGAAAAGGTCAACAAAATTGATAAACCATTGGCCAAATGGACAAAAGAAAAACAGGAGAGGAAGCAGATAACCCGTATAAGAAATGAGATGGGTGATACCACAACATACCCAACTGAAATTTAAAAAATCATAACAGGTTACTATGAAAAATTGTACTCTAACAAATTTGAAAACCTAGAGGAAATGGACAAATTTCTAGAAACTCACTACCTACCTAACACAAACAGAGGTAGAACTAAATAAACCCATAACAAAAGAAAAGATTGAAAAGGTTATTAAAAAACTCCCAACAAAAAAAAGCCCTGTCCCTGATGGTTTCACTGGAAAATTCTACCAAACTTTCAGAGAAGAGATAACACCACTTCTACTAAAGGTATTACAGAGTATAGAAGAGGATGGAATACTCCCAATCTCATTCTATGAAGCCAGTATAACCCTGATACCAAAACCAGGTAAAGAGACGACAAAAAAAGAAAATTACAGACTGATATCCCTCATGAACATTGACGCAAAAATCCTCAACAAAATTTTAGCCAACAGAATTCAGCAACATATCAAAAAAAAAATGCACCATGACCAAGTGGGATTTATACCAGGTATGCAGGGGTGGTTCAACATTAGAAAAACAATCAATGTAATCCATCACATAAATAAAACAAAAGACAAGAACCACATGATCTTATCAATCGATGCAGAAAAGGCATTCGACAAAGTCCAACACCTATTCATCATAAAAACTCTCAACAAAATAGGAATAGAAGGGGAATTCCTCAGTATCATTAAGGGCATTTATACAAAACCAACAGCCAACATCATCCTAAATGGAGAGACTTTGAAAGCATTCCCCTTGAGAACAGGAACCAGACAAGGATACCCTCTACCACCACCCTTATTCAACATTGTGCTCAAGGTCCTAGCCAGAGCAATTAGGCTAGAAAAAGAAATAAAGGGCTTCCAAATAGGTAGGAAAGAAGTCAAAGTATCTCCACTTTCAGATGATATGATCTTATAAACAGAAAACCCCAAAGAATCCATAAGAAAACTACTAGAACTAATAGAAGATTTCAGCAAAGTTTCAGGATACAAGATAAACATACAAAAATCAATTGGATTCTTTTACACCAACAAAGAGAACCTTGAAGAGGAAATCACCAAATCAATACCATTTACAACAGCCCCCAAGAAGATAAAATACTTAGGAATAAATCTAACCAGAGATGTAAAAGACCTATACAATGAAAACTACAAGACACTACTGCAAGAAACTAAAAGAGACCTGCATAAGTGGAAAAATATACCTTACTCATGGATAGGTAGACTCAACATAATGAAAACGTCAATTCTACCCAAAACAATCTACAGATACAATGCAATCCTGATCCAAATTCCACCAGCATTTTTTAATGAGATGGAGAAACAAATCACCAACTTCATATGGAAAGGGAAGAGGCCCTGAATAAATAAAGCATTACTGAAGAAGAAGAACAAAGTGGGAGGCCTTACACTACCTGATTTTAGGACCTCTTATACTGCCACGGTAGTCAAAACAGACTGGTACAAGTACAACAACAGATACATAGACCAATGGAACAGAGTTGAGAATCCAGATATAAGCTCACCCACTATCAGCAGTTAATATTTGACAAAGGCTCAAAGTCTATTAATTGGGGAAAAGACAGCCTCTTTAACAAATGGTGCTGGCATAACTAGATATCTATATGCAAAAAACTAAAACAAGACCCATACCTCACATCGTGTACAAAAACTAACTCAAAATGGATCAAAGACTTAAATATAAAATTGAAAATGATAAAGATCATGGAAGAAAAAAAAAAGGACAATGCTAGGCGCCCTAATACATGGCATAAACACAATACGAACCATAAGTAACAATGCACAAGCACCAGAAGAGAGACTAGATAAATGGGAGCTCCTAAAAATCAAACACTTACGCTCATCAAAAGACTTCACCAAAAGAGTCAAAAGACAACCTACAGATTGGGAAAAAATTATTGGCTACGACAAATCTGATCAGCGTCTAATCTCTAAAATCTACAAGATACTGCAAAACCTCAACAACAAAAAGACAAATAACCCAATTAAAAAATGGGTAAAGGATATGAACAGGCACTTCACCAAAGAAGATATTCAGGCGGCTAACAGACACATGAAGAAATGCTCACAATCATTAGCCATTAGAGAAAGGCAGATCAAAACTACAATGAGATATCATCTCACCCCAACAAGGCTAGCATTAATCCAAAAAACACAAAATAATAAATGCTGGAGAAGTTGTGGAGAGACTGGAACACTTATACACTATTGGTGGGAATGTAAAATGGTACAACCACTTTGGAAATCGATTTGGCGTTTCCTTAAAAAGCTAGAAATAGAAGTACCATAGGATCCAGCTATCCTGCTCCTTGGAATATATCCTAGAGAAACAAGAGTCGTCACATGAATAGGTATATGCACACTCATGTTCACCGCAGCACTGTTCACAATAGCAAAAAGATGGAAGCAACCTAGGTGCCCATCAATGGACAAATGGATAAACAAAGTATGGTATAGCCACACAATGGAATATTACGCAACGATAAAAACAATGATGAAGCTGTGAAACATCGTATAACATGGTGGAAGCTGGAACTTATTATGCTGAGTGAATTTAGTTAGTCAAAGAAGAACAAATACTGTATAAGACCACTATTACAAGAACTCAAGAAAAGGTTTAAACACAGAAAAAAACATTCTTTGATGGTTATGAGGGTGGGGAGGGAGGGTGAGGGTAACTTACTAACTAGATAGTAGATAACAATCATCTTAGGTGAAGGGAAGGACAGCACAACTGGACTAAACAAAAGCTAAGAAGTTTCCTGAATACAATCAAATACTTTGAAAGACAGAGTAGCAGGGATGGGGGATCTGGGGACCATGCTTTCAGGGGACATCTAGGTCAATTGGCATAACAAAGCTTATTAAGAAAATGTTCTGCATCTGACTTTGGTGAGTGGCGTCTGGAGTCTTAAAAGTTTGCAAGCAACCATCTAAGATGCATCAATTGGTCCCAACCACTTGGAGTAAAGGAGAACGAAGAACACCTATGACACAAGGAAAGTATTAGCTCTAGAGACAGAATGGGCCACATAAAGCAGAGACTTATTTAGACTGAGACCAGAAGAACTAGATGATGCCTGGCTACCACCAATGAACGTCCTGACAGGGAATACAACAGAGGGTCCCTAATGGAGCAGTAGAAGGATGGGGTGCAGAACTCAAATTCTAGTAAGAAGACCAGACTTAATGGTCTGACTGAGACTGGAGGTGCCCCGGAAGGCATGGTCCCTGGATTCTCTATCACCCCAGAACTAAAACAATTTCCGAGGCCAGCTCTTCAGACAGGGATTGGACTGGACTGTGGGATATAAAGTGATCTTCATGAAGAGTATGCCTGTTAGTCAAGTAGATACAAGAGGCCAAAGGGGCAGCTTCTGTCCAGAGGTGAGATGGGAAGGCAGAGAGAGTTAGGAGCTGATTGAATGGTCATGGGGAATCAGGGGCAAAAAGGAGGAGCGTGCTGTCGCAGAATGGGGTGAGCAATTAGGGTCTCATAACAATGTATGTGAAAAAAAATTTTTTTTTTGTATGGGAGACTAACTTGAAATGTAAACTTCACTTAATTACAACAATTAAAAAAATTAAAATTAAATTTTTATTCATTAATGAAAGCCACGGGCCATGAAGAGATTCAAATTCTCAATTAACACTCTCTGTTCCACTTGGATTTTTGTGACTATCACCTATGTAGTCTACCTTAGTGATTCTTAACCTTACCGGTCCCAAAATTCCCTTTTGATTAAAAAAAAAAGTCACATGCACATCAGTGTTCATTGCAGCACTATTCACAATAGCCCAGAAATGGCAATAATTTAAATGCCCATCAATGGATGAATGGATAAACAAAATGTAGTATATACAGACAATGGAATACTGCTTAGCCATAAAGAGAAATGACATCTCAACACAGGCTACAATATGGATGAACCCTGAAAACATCCTGAGGGAAGTAAGTCAATCACAAAAGGATAAACATTATATGATCTCATTCATATGAAATAACAAGAATGGGCAAATGTCTAGAGAGAGGGAGGGCAAAAAAGGGAGCTAATGTTTAGGAAGCACTGAGTTTCTGTTTATGGTTATGAGAAAATTGGCAACAATTATGGGTGATGGTTGCACAACATGATTAATATAATTGATATCACTAAATAGCACACCTGAAAAATGTTGAGTTGGCAAATGCTGTTGTATGTATTTTTACAACAAAACTATACTTTAGTAAAAGAGATGATAGTGGCTAAAACTAGTATTTAGAGGAGTGATCCTAAAATAGCTGATATCTAGTAAACATCTCTTGAGAGAATTTGTACCAGTCTGCCAGAGTCTGTACTCTTAACTATTATACTGTCTCTCTTGAACTAAAACAATGAATAAATGTTATATGAAGGAAAAAAAAAAGTATAGTACCTTTTACTCTCCTCAAATGAAATTCATATGTAATAAATATCTATAATTTAACAAATCAATATAATGTTAACACAATATAAAGGAAATAGAAGTAATTTATGATAAAATAATACGTATTGCATTGTATATTTGGGCCCAACATACAAGAGGTATGTTGGGTACAGTCAAGTTGGCTGTACCAGTCCATAGAAATCACCAAGAACTCAGCAGCAGCCAAGGTAGACTTGGGGAGTGCTAGAGGCAACTCTTTTTTTTATTTTTTATTGTACTTCAGGTGAAGGTTTACAGAACAAATAGTTTCTCATGAAACAGTAGTACACATATTGTTTTATGACACTGGTTAACAACCCCACAACATGTCAACACTCTAACTTCTCAACCTTTTTTTTTTTTTTTTTTGGTGAAAATACACATAGCCAAAGATACACCATTTCAAAAATTTCTACATGCACAGTTCATTGACATTGACTACCTTCTTCCAATTGTGCTGTTATTCTCACTTAAGATGAGGCTTACAGAACAAAACAGTTTCACATTTAACAGTTAATACAAATGTTGCCCTATTACAATAGTTAACAATCTCACAACACATCAACAATATGCTTACTCAACCTTGGGTTCCCTATCACCAGCTTCCTTGTCCCCTTCTGCCTTCTGGCCCTTGTCACTGGACTACTGTACCTCGTTAGTCTCATTTGGTTTTACAGGGCTGTCCACTCCCAGGCTGAAAGGTGAACCTCAGAGATAACTTCACCATTGAGCTAAAAGGGTGTCTGGGGGCCATACTCTCAGGGTTTCTCCAGTCTCCTTTAGGCCAGTAAATCTGGTCTTCTTTTTTGTGAGTTAGAATTATGTTCTACATCCTTCTCCAGCTCTATCCGGAACCCTCTGTTGTGATCCTGGTCAGAGCAGTGAGTGGTGGTAGCCGGGCACCATCTAGCTGTACTGGACTCAGTCCAGTGGAGGCCTTGGTAGCTGTGGATAAGTAATCCTTCAGACTAATCTCTTCTTTATATCTAGAGGCAACTCTTAATACCTGAAACCCAACACTAGTGTGTCAGTTTGTCCTACTGTGTGGCTTGCATGTTGCTATGATGCTAAAAGCTATGCCATCAGTATTTCAAATACCAGCAGGGTCACCCATGGTGGACAGCTTCCAGACAAAGACAGACTGGGAGGAAAAGCCTGGTGATGTACTTCTGAAAATTAGCCCATGAAAACTCTATGGATCACAAAAGAATACTGTCCAGTGTAGGGCTGGAAGATAAGCCCCCTAGGTTGCAAGGCACTCAAAATACACAATGGCCACAACAATAGACTCAAGCATACCAACAATCATGAAGATGGCACAGGATTGGGCAACATTTTCTTCTGTTATACGTGGGGTCACCACGTGTTGGAGCTGACTTGAATACCTGAAATGGCAGTCACTGGCCTGATACAGAAACTCAAAAATAATTAGTCAAAAATATTGAATCTTATCTCAATTTACAGAGTAGTTACATTTATGGCATTTTAAAACTTTGCAAATAATATGTTAAGCTCTATTTTCCCCTGTGGGGAATTCAACAGTCTCACGGGCCTTAGAACAATTCTTTTTTATGCAGAACGTCCTGGGCATCACAGACACCTAGCACCTGGTACTACACTGAATGCCAGCAGTGATCCTCAGTCACTGTAACACACAAAACGTTGCCACTGGAAATCACTGACTTGTCTGAACAGTGTAGATAACTCCTTGTAAATCTTGCTTATGTTATTGACCTTGTTGCTCTGCTAATACTTTCATACAGAATAAGAACCAACAGTTGTAATAGAAAGTAGGGGAGCCAGTATGTTAATAGAAGGCATTTAAGCCTGGTCTTTTCTGAAAAGCAGTATTGAGTATGTTTATGACAACACTATGACTCCCAACAAGCAGAGCAAGGTAAGCATTTCTGGAGTCATCTTTTAAGGACTCGCTGAATTGCATCCTCATTTAAGAGGAGGAAAGATAGGGCAGAAAAGTAATACCAGCAGAACAACCCAGATCCTATTGTGAAAAATTATAGTCTTTTAAAATTAAACCACAGGTCAAATTCCAGTACGGAGGCAAAATTCAAGACAGCAATAGACTCTTTACTAAAAACTAATTCAAGGAAACAATCTCTGTACCTAGCAGGCCAGGGATACTGATCCTGAACTGGTCTTCCCAGGTGTATAGACGACAGAGAACAATCATTCTTTGGAGTGCCATTTTAACCACAGTCCACCAGGAGCTGGCCACCAGGGGGAAAAGAAGTTGTGAACTATACTTTCTATTGCTGTTGTTATGAAAGTGATTATGTCGCTTTATTTTTAAGTCTACTATCAGTTGATCCAACCAGATTCAACGCTAGGCTTACAAAAACATCCCTCAATCTGTAGTGCAGTAAGAAATTTTTACTATTTCTTTCCTGTTGTATATGCCACAAAGTTCCCTTGAATTTTCAAATTCAAAGGACTTTTTTCCACAGCATTACCAAATGTTACTGACTACATATTTCTGGGAGTTGTAAAAACAAATGGGCTATTTTCTCTTATACCTTGCCTACTCCCTGCTCCAAACTATTTATTATAGAAAATTTGGCCAATACAGAAAAACAGTTAAAAGGATGTATGGTTTTCCCATAAAATTATAAACTTTTCTCATCCTATTTTTAGAAGTAACTACTGCCAATAGTGTAGAGTGGGCTTTCTGTGCTTATACATAACTTAGATATGTCAATACGCCTATCTACAAGCACATACACATGCAGTTTGTCCCCCTTGAAAACAGCAACATGTTAGGTAGACAGAAAGCTACAGATAAAGGTAGAGAGATCAGAGATCTACAACTTGCTCTCTGGACTTACAGTGCCATTTTCCTAAGTCAGCAGAGATGGGTCTGCCTCCTTAAAAGCTGTATAATATTCCATTGCATGAATTTTCCACAGTTTTCTGTTCTCCTATTGAAAGTCATTTAGGTTGTTTTTGGTTTTTATTATTATAAATAATGCTACAATGAATATCCTTGAATGTGTACTTTTGAAAATGGGGATCGTTTCATTGGGAAGAATTCTAGGGATAAAATTATAGGGTGTACCCATTTAAAACAAATGGGGGAAATAGCCCTCAATCCCCCAAAAATATTATATATCTACCAAGAGCACATAAGTATGTACTCACCAACACTGCTTCATCAATCTTTTATTTTTCCCAAATTTATGAGAAAAAGATATATTCTTAGTAAAGGTGAACAGATTTTCATATTTGGGGGGGCTCTGTATATATTTTTGTGTGTGAATAGGTGATTCATAACATTTGACTATTTTAACACTGGGTTGCTTGTTTCTTTCTTATCTGTATCGGTTCTTTATATGTTAGCCTTTGGAAAATATTTTTTTTACTGCTACAAATATGTTCTCCCAGTCTGCCATTTGTTGTTTGATTTTGTTCATTATGTCTGTCTCAGAAGTTTTGTGTTCTGTTTAATAGGTTAACTTAATAGAGCTGTTGCTTTCTCTTGAGGGACATTCGATTCCATTTCATGCTTAGAAAAGCCTTGACAACTCTTAAGACTACAAAAACCTTTGCCTATATGATCTGTCAGGGCAAAAATGCCCTTCACTGTGGGCATGAAAGGAAACCCTTCACCTTCTTCAGAGCTACTCTCTATAGGGTTTCCTGGCCAGGAACTCCCTAGAGAGGAATTCTCCAGTCAATTTAAAAGATGTAAAATGCTTACTTCACATTAGTTTTAGAAAATATATGTATCAACAATACATTAGTTTATGTAGAGAAGTAAGATCACTTCTTTAGCAATCCTTTACGAACAGTTTAAGGCTGGACAATATCAACATCTTAAGGGATATCAGACTTTTAAATATCCCAGCTATTCATTAAAGATAACCAGAGGTGGCCTGAAAGCCAGATGAACAAATTTTCATAGCAGAAAATAACTTGGGACTAAACAAAAAAAATGAAAGTGGCAGTCATAAAACCCTGTAGCTACTCCCCACTCTCCTACTGATGCAGGCAGGGCAAGTCCCTTAACCTCTATGTACATCTGAACATCAGAGAAACAAATCCAGAGACATTGAAGCAGTGAACCAAAACACACAGATATCAAAGGTTTTCTGGGGCTGGGCTTGGATGAAAATTTCCTAGGAACTCCTCAGGAGTAATCTGGAGGTTAGGCTTGATTTTCTTCCTTATGAAAGGAAAACACCCTGAGCACACAGTTGGAAATCATCACTGTTGGATCTTAGAGAGGACAGCAATAATTAATCCCTTGAGCAAGAGTAAGAAAAAAGAGGCAAACAGTGGGCACACTGTGATTCTGCAGTTTCCAAGAGCTGGGTCGAGATCACTCCTCACCTGAGCCTTATTTTGAAGGTCCTCTTTGCAGTAAGAACCTGGCCCTAGCCCAGAGAGGCTCACTAGAACCCTGGCAGCGCTGAATGGCAGGGCTCCCCACAGGCCGGCCAAGCAGGTTTCTGGAGGCCCAGGGTTGCAAGCAGAAGTGAGAAGGAAGTCTCAAATATCATATGTGTAATATCTATATATACATATACATATATACACACTGATAAAATCATACACAGCTTAAATATTTTGTGGGTGTGTGCATTATTTGTATAAAATCAGGGAAATGAAAATTAAAATAATGACTAGTTACCACTCCACATACCCAACTGGAAAAAAATTAAATGGCTCTCATTTGGTGAGAAAATAAATTGGTGTATTACTTTGGAAAAGTGTATATATGTTGAAGTTGGACCTGCCATACAAAACAGAAGGTCTATGTTTAATTATATACCATAACTAGGCAAAGAAATATAAGAGGAGATGTACGAGAGTATTCACAGAAGCATTATTTATATTGCAACATTGTTTATAATGTTTATACATCCCTCAAGAGAGGAATGGATGTATAAATTATGGAATATTTGTGTTAAATACAAGCAATGAAAATAAATAATACACAGTTACATGTATCAAACTAGATAAACCTCAAAAACAATGTCAAATGGAAAAAGCAAGCTGCAGATGAAGCCATACTGTTGTTAGGTGCCATTGAGGCAGTTCCGTCTCATAGTGACCCTACGTGCAACAGAACGAAACACGGCCCAGTTCTGTGCCATCCTCACAATTGTTGTTATTCTTGAACCCATCATTGAGGCCACTGTGTCAGTCCTCACCTTGAGGGTCTTCCTCTTTTTTGCTGACCCTCTACTGTAAGCATGATGTCCTTCTTCAGGGACTGGTCCCTCCTGGTAACACGCCCAAAGTACGTGAGACAAAGTCTTGCCAACCTTGCTTCTAAGGAACCTTCTGGTTGTACTTCTTCCAAGACAGATTTGTTCATTTTTCTGGCAGCCCATGGTATATTCTATATCTTCACCAACGCCATAATTCAAAGGCGGCAATTCCTTTCGGTCTTCCTTATTCATTGTCCACCTTTCATGTGCATATGAGGCAACTGAAAATACCATGGCTTGAGTCAGGCATACCTTATTCCTCAAAGTGACATCTTTGCTTTTTAACACTTTTAAGGGGTCTTTACAAAAGATTTGCCCAATGTAATGCGTTGTTTGATTTCTTGACTGCTGCTTTCATGGGCGTTAACTGTGGATCTAAGTAAAATGAAATCCTTGACAACTTCAGTCTTTTCTCCATTTATCAAGATGTTCTTATTGGTCCAGTTGTAAGGGTTTTTGTTTTCTTTATGTTGAGGTGTAATCCATACTGAAGGCTTTAGTATTTGATCTTCATCAGTAAGTACTTCAAGTCCTCTTCACTTTCAGCAAGCAAGGTTGTGTCATCTGCACATTCCAAGTTGTTAATGAGTCTTCCTCCAATCCTGATGTCCTGTTATTCTTCATGAAGTCCAGCTTCTCAGATTATTTGCTCAGAGGAGGCGGGGCCAAGATGGCAGAGTAGTCAGATGCTTCCAGTAGATCCTCTTACAACAAAGACCCAAAAAAACAAGTGATTAGATTATATATGGAAATCTGGTAGCCCTGAACATCAAAGGCAGAGCTGGGGAACCAGACTGAGTGGCAGGGAGAGGGAGAGACGGTTCAGAAGCAGTGAGGAGTTGGCAGACCTGACCCGGCAAGAGCCTGCGCCCTTCAGGCCTGATCAGTTCGCAGGTGAGCAGCGAGGCAGGCAAGCAGGCAAGCAGCCGAGCTTAGGAAGTGCATTTTTGGCACTGAGAGAGACCCATGCCAGATTCTACGCAGCTTTGCAGAACCAGTGAGAAGCAGCCTTCCACGAAAGGTAAGTACTTGCATAAGGCTTACAGTGCGGATCGAAAACACCCCCCTTAGGGAAAAACCTCTCTCCCATTTACCTCCCCCCTCCCCGCTCTGCACTGGTCCCGGACCAGCTTCAGCAACTGCCGAGTCCCCTGGGCCGTAAGTGGGATCTGTCACACCCCTGGAGCCATTCTCCTTGCCTTGGACAGTGAATAAATTAACCAACAGGAGAAAATAAACTTCCGGCTCCCCTAAGCCAGGAACCCAAGATAGACACAGCTCCTTTGCCTACACACAGGCATAAGGGATCCATGGACTCTGAGTGTCTTTCCCCCTGCATAGACTTGTGTGGGCCCATTTCAACAGTGTAGGCCCTCATTACTGCAGTACAACAGGATATATACTGGAATCCTAACTTCAACTGTTTCAGCTGTGAAGTGCAGGTTCTTGACATTTGACACTGCTCTGCCCATTGAGCAGGGTCTTCACCAACCCATACCAGGGGCCTGAGGACTGTTGGCTCCACCCAAGCCCCTTAGCCACCTGCAAGAGGGGCCCATGAATAAGAGGTTCCCCCGAGTCCTTACAACCAACAGCATTATGTGCTCATAGTCCAGCTGTAAAACCCACCCACCTACGCACTCTAGGGAACAGGGACACGCCTTCCTCCTGGACACTAGGGGGCAGCTGTCAGCCCCCTGCCTTGCTCAGAGTGTGTCCCCCCGCTGCTGGCAGATGCCTGCGCCTACATCAATCACCCATGCCTGTATAGGACTGTAAGTGAGAGACTACACCACACAAGTGTTGGCTATCTACCTGGGCACCTGAGCTGAATCCATACAGGAGGAGTGGGTGGACTCCTGAGCTCACATACCTAGTAACAGATCTAACCATCTGGTGACAGGACATGAGAGCTTCAAAGGTGCCAATAATCAAACTAGCTCATGCAAGCAGCCTATTTGGGCATACCAAAACAAAAGAAAAAGTTACAACACAGTAAGCAAACATAAAATAAATAAATATACTATCTTATTGATGGCTCAGAGGTAACAGTCAATATCAAATCACATAAAGAGGCAATTCATAATGGTTTCAGCAAGCTCGAAAAATAAAGAATCTAGAAATTTTCTAAAGGAGGAAAATTTCTTGGAATCACCAGAGGCAGAATGCAAAAGATTAATATACAGAACTCTTCAAGAAATTAGGAACGAAATTAAGCAAAACACAGAACACGCAATAGAGGAAATTAAAAAGATTAGAGAAGAGCATAATGACAAATTTAACAGGCTGCAAAAATCCATAGAGAGACAGCAATCAGAAATCTAGAAGATTAACAATAAAATTTCAGAATTAGACAACTCAATAAAAAGTCATAGGAGCAGAATTGAGGCAATGGAAGTCAGAATTAGTGAGATTAAAGGTAAAGCACTTGACACCAATTTATTTGAGGAAAAATCAGATAAAAGGATTTAAAAAAAAAGAAACCCTAAGAATAATGTGGGACTCTATCAAGAGGAATAACCTACAAGTGATTAGAGTATCAGAACGGGCGTGGGGGATAACAGAAAATACAGAGAGAATTGTTGAAGATATGTTGGCAGAAAACTTCCCTGATATCATGAAAGATGACAAGATATCTATCCACGATGCTCATCGAACCCCACATAAGATAGATCCCCCAAAAAGTCACCAAGACATATTATAATCAAACTTGCCAAAACCAAATATAAACAGCAAATTTTAAGAGCAGCTAGGGATAAACGAAAAGTCATCTACAAAGGAGAGTCAATAAGAATAAGCTTGGACTACTCAGAAGAAACTAAGCAGGAAAGAAGGCAATGGGATGACATATATAAAGTCTTGAAGAAAAAAAACTTCCAGCCAAGAATTATATAGCCAGCAAAACTGTCTCTCAAATATGATGGTGAAATTAGGGCATTTTCAGATAAACAGAAGTTTAGGGAATTTGCAAAAACTAAACCAAAATTACAAGAAATACTAAAGGAAGTTCTCTGATTAGAAAATCAGTGACATCAGATAACAACCCAAGACAGGACAGAGCAACCAGATATCAACCCAGATAGGGAAGTCACAAAAATAAATCAAAGCTAAAACACTGAAAATAGGGAAACAGATGTCAATATGTAAAAGATGATAAAAGTGAAACAAAAAAAGATGGACTTAAAAAATGTAGACACAGATTTTTCATATGGAGAGGGAAGTCAAGGCGATATAAAGAAATAAAACTTATAAACTTAGAAAAATAGGGGTAATAATTAAGGTAACCACAAAGGAAACTAACAATCCTACAAGTCAAAATAAAAAACAAGAAAAATATAAAGATTCAGCAAACAAAATATCAACAACAATGAAAAAGATGAAAAGAAAATACATAAAGAAAAAATCAGCAAAGAAAATTAAGTGAAACAAAGAAATTGAACAACACACAAAAAAAGACATCAAAATGACAGCACTAAACTCATACCTAACAATAATTACGGTGAATGTAAACGGACTAAATGCACCAATAAAGAGACAGAGAGTGGCAGATTGGATAAAAAAACACGATCCATCTATATGCTGCCTACAAGAGACGCACTTTAGACCTAAAGACACAAACAGGCTAAAACCCAAAAGATGGAAAAAAATATATCAAGCAAACAACACTCAAAAAACAGCAGGCGTGGCAATATTAGTCTCTGACAAAATAGATTTAAAGGTAAAATCTACCACAAAGATAAGGAAGGACACAATATAATGCTAAAGGGTCAATACACCAGGAGGATATAACTATAATAAATATTTACACACCCATCGCAGGGCTCCAAAATACATAAAACAAACTCTAACAACACTGACAAGAGACATAGACAGTTCCACAATAGTAGTGGAAGACTTCAACACACCACCTTCAGTGAAGGACAGAACATCCAGAAAGAAGCTCAACAAAGACACGGAAGAGCTAAATGCTACAATCAACCAACTTGATCTCAAAGACATATACCAAACACTCCCCCCAACAGCAGCCAAGTATACTTTCTTTTCCAATGCACATGGAACATTCTCCAGAATAGACCACATATCAGGCTATAAAGCAAGCCTTAACAAAATCCAGAGCATCGAAATATTACAAAGCATCTTTTCTGACCATAAAGCCATAAAAGTAGAAATCAACAACATAAAAAAAATGAAACACGTGGAAACTGAACAACACCTTGCTCAAAAATTGCTGGGTTATAGAAGAAATTAAGGCTAGAATAAAGAAATTCATAGAATCAAACAAGAATGAAAACACAACCTACCAGAACCTTGGGACACCGCAAAAGCAGTGCTCAGAGGTCAATTTATAGCAATAAATGCACACATTCATAAACAAACAAGGACGATAATCTAAACATTAACCCTACAGCTGGAACAAGTAGAAAGAGAGGAGCAAAAGAAGCCCTCAGGTACCAAAAGAAAGGAAATAATAAGAATTAGAGCAAAATTAAATGAAATAGAGAATAGAAAAACAAGTGAAAGAGTTAACAAGACCAAAAGCAGGTTCCTTGAAAAGATCAACCAAATTGATAAACCATTGGCCAAACGGACAAAAGAAAAACAGGACAGGAAGCAGATAACCCGTATAAGAAATGAGATGGGTGATATCACAACAGACCCAACTGAAATTAAAAGAATCATAACAGAATACTATGAAAAATTGTACTCTAACAAATTTGAAAACTTAGAGGAAATGGACAAATTTCTACAAACTCACTACCTACCTAAATAACACAAATAGAGGTAGAACAACTAAATAATCCCATAACAAAAGAAGAGATTGAAAATGTAATTTAAAAACTTCCAACCAAAAAAAAAGCCCTGGCTCGGATGGCTTCACTGGAGAATTCTACCAAACTTTCAGAGAAGAGTTAACGCCACTACTACTAAAGGTATTTCAGAGTACAGAAAAGGACAGAATACTCCCAAACTCATTCTATGAAGACAGTATAACGCTGATACCAAAATCAGGTAAAGACACCATAAAAAAAGAAAATTACAGACCAATATCCCTCATGAACATTGATGCAAAAATCCTCAACAAAATTTTAGCCAACAGAATCCAGCAACATATCAAAAAAATAATTCACCATGATCAAATGGGATGTATACCAGGTATGCAGAGATGCTTCAACATTAGAAAAACAGTCAATGTAATCCATCACATAAACAAAACAAAAGACAAGAACCACATGATCTTATCAATCAATGCAGAAAAGGCATTTGACAAAGCCCAACACCCATTCATGATAAAAACTCTCAACAAAATAGGAATAAAAGAGAAATTCCTCAACATAATTACGGGCATTTATACAAAGCCAACAGCCAACATCATCCTAAATGGATAGACTTTGAAAGCATTCCCCTTAAGAACGGGAACCAGACAAGGATGTCCTTTAACACCACTCTTATTCAACATTGTGCTGGAGGTCCTAGCCAGAGCAATCCGACTAGAAAAAGAAATAAAGGGCATCCCAATTGGTAGGGAAGAAGTCAAACTATCTCTATTTTCAGATGATATGATCTTATAAACAGAAAACCCCAAAGAATCCACAAGAAAACTACTGGAACTAATAGAAGACTTCAGCAAAGTTTAAGGATACAAGATAAACATAAAAAATCGGTTGGATTCCTTTACACCAACAAAGAGAACCTTGAAGAGGAAATCACCAAATCAATATCATTTACAATAGCCCGCAAGAAGATAAAATACTTAGGAATAAATCTAACCAGAGATGTAAAAGACCTATACAATGAAAACTACAAGACACTACTGCAAGAAACCAAAAGAGGCCTGCATAACTGGAAAAACATACCTTGCTCATGAATAGGAAAACTCAACATTGTGAAAATGTCAGTTCCACCCAAAGCGATCTACAGATACAATGCAATCCCGATCCAAATTCCACCGGCATTTTTTAATGAGTTGGAGAAACAAATCACCAACTTCATATGGAAAAGGAAGAGGCCCCGAATAAATAAAGCATTACTGAAGAAGAAGAACAAAGTGGGAGGCCTCACACTACCTCATTTTAGAACCTATTATACCGCCATGGTAGTCAAAACAGCCTGGTACTGGGTACAACAGATACATAGACCAGTGGAATAGAACTGAGAATCCAGACGTAAATTCATCCACCTATGAGCTGCTGATATTTGACAAAGACCCAAAGTCTGTTAACTGGGGAAAAGATAGTCTCTTTAACAAATGGTTCTGGCATAACTGGATATCCATCTGCAAAAAAATGAAACAAGACACATACCTCACACCATGCACAAAAACTAAGTCAAGATGGATCAAAGACCTAAATATAAAATCAAAGACGATAAAGATTATGGAAGAAAAAATAGGGACAATCCTAGGACCCCTAATACATGGCACAAACACAATATGAACCATAAGTAACAATGCACAAGCACCAGAAGAGAGACTAGATAAACGGGCGCTCCTAAAAATCAAACACTTATGCTCATCAAAAGAGTCAAAAGACAACCTACAGATTGGGAAAAAATTATTGGCTACAACAAATCCGATCAGCTTCTAATCTCTAAAATCTACAAGATACTGCAAAACCTCAACAGCCAAAAGACAAATAATCCAATTAAAAACTGGGCAAAGGATATGAACAGGAACTTCACCAAAGAAGATATCCAGGCGGCTAACAGACACATGAAGAAATGCTCACGATCATTAGCCATTAGAGAAATGCAGATCAAAACTACAGTGAGATATCATCTCACACCAACAGGGTAGCATTAATCCAAAAACTACAAAATAATAAATGCTGGAGAGGTTGTGGAGAGACTGGAACACTTATACACGGTTGATGGGAATGTAAAATGATACAACCATTTTGGAACTCGATTTGGGGCTTCCTTAAAAAGCAAGAAATAGATGTACCATATGACCCAGCTATCCCGCTCCTTGGAATATATCCTAGAGAAATAAGAGCCATCATGCAAATAGATATATGCATACCCATGTTCACCGCAGCACTGTTCACAATAGCAAAAAGATAGAAACAACCTAGGTGCCCATCAACGGAGGAATGGATAAACAAATTATGGTATGTCCCCACAACAGAATACTATGCATTGATAAAGAACAATGATGAAGCCGTTAAACATCTTATAACATGGAGGAAGCAGGAGGTCATTATGCTGAGTGAATTTAGTCAGTCATAGAAGGACAAGTATCGTATAAGACCACTATTATAAGAATTCAAGAAAAGGTTTAAACACAGAATAAAACATTCTTTGATGGTTACAAGGGCGGGGAGGGAGGAGGAGGGCTATTTACTAACTAGATACTAGATAAGAATTATCTTAGGTGAAAGGAAGGACAGCACTCACTACAGGGGAAGTCAGCACAACTGGACTAAACCAAAGCTAAGAAGGTTCCTGAATACAATCAAACACTTTGAGGGAGAGAGTAGCAGGGGTAGGGGTCTGGGGACCATGCTTTCAGGGGACATCTAGGTCAACTGGCATAGTAAAACTTATCAAGAAAATGTTCTGCATCCTACTTTGGTGAGTGGTGTATGGGTTCTTAAAAGTTTGCAAGCAGCCATCTAAGATGCATCAATTGGTCCCAACCACCTGGAGTAAAGGAGAATGAAGAACACCGTGGACACAAGGAATGTATTAGCCCAAGAGACAGAAAGGGCCACATAAACCAGAGACTTCATCAGCCTGAGACCAGAAGAACTAGATGGTGCCTGGCTACCACCAGTGACCGCCCTGACAGGGACACAGCAGACAGTCCCAGATGGAGCAGGAGAAAGGTGGGGTGCAGAACTCAAATTCTAGTAAGAAGACCAGACATAATGGTCTGAGACTGGAGGAACCCCAGAAAGCATGGCCCCTGGATTCTCTATCAGCCCAGAACTAAAACAATTTCTGAGGCCAACTCTTCAGACAGGGAGTGGACTGGACTGTGGGACATAAAGTGATACTTGAGAGGTGCCTCTTAGCTCAAGTAGATACAAGAGACTAAAGGGGCAGCTTCTGTCCAGAGGTGAGATGGGAAGGCAGAGAGGGTTGGGAGCTGGTTGAATGGACATGGGGAATCAGGGGTGGAAAGGAGAAGTGTGCTGTCACAGTATGGAGAGAGCAATTAGAGTCACATTGTCACAGCGGCGACAGTAATCGAGACAGCGAAGACAGTAACCAACTGCACAACTCTTACAGAGAAGTGGGGCCAGGAGGGTCACTCTGAGGAGTCGACCCCCACTTCAGTCCCAGGAGTTTATTTTATAGTCAATACAGCAATCAATAAGGCAATTAACAAAACAATGGGCTTTGAATGTGGGCAAGGGAGAAGGAATTCAGGTAAACAAGTCAATCAGTAAAGGGACAATAGGTTTGGGAAAACACATCCGGACAAGTCTCGACATGTTGGAGACAAGTCTCAACATGCTGTGCAGCACAGAGGCCTGTGGGGGCTGCAGTTGTCAATAGTGCAGCCATGTTTAAATGGCATATATCCCCACATCACATAACAATGTATGTATAAATTTTTGTATGGGAAAAAATAAAATAAATAAATAAAAGATTATTTGCTCAGAATACACAATGAATAAGTCTGGTGAATTGTTACAACTCTAATGCACAGCTTTCCTGACTTTACACCACAGAGTTCTGTTCTGTTCGAATGACTGCCTCTTGGTCTATGTACACATTCCTCATGAGCACAATGAAGTGTTGTGGAATTCCCATTCTTCACAATGTTATCCATAATTTGTTATGATCCACACAATCGAATGCCTTGGCATAGTCAATAAAACACAGGTAAACATCTTTCTGGTATTCTCTGCTTTCAGCCAAGATCCATCTGACATCAGCAGTGATATCCTTCATTTCACATCCTCTTCTGAATCCAGCTTGAAGCCATACTATATAACATTTAAGGGAAGTTCAAAACCATAAAGTGCAATAGGATAAATTGTTTATGCTACATACACATGTACAAAAAGACATGCATAGAAAGATAAATGACAAATTTCATACACTGATACCTATAGAGAAAGATGATCTAAAATAAAGAAGAGTGGTTTGACTTACAGGCAACATGGCACTATAGACAGAAGCACCAAGTCATCCCTCCAGAGCAAAGATGTGAAAAACTAAGTCAATCAGAGACACACGTCAATCCTGAAACCCTAACCATCAAATGAAGAGATAAAGAACTCAGCCAAGGACCGAATGGAATAAGAAACTGACAGAGACCAGAGAGCGAGGAGAGATACATGCAGAGGTCCCCTATGAGCTAACACAGCACGGATCTGCCATGTTGGACTCCTATCGGGAGTACGAGAACAGGGGGTACGAGAAAGGAGCTTAATGGAGTTTCCAGCAGGAGACAGAACCACCAGTAACCAGCGATATACACTCTCCCACCCCCCACCCTTCTTCACCCACTCAGCCCTCTCTGCTTCCTGCGGCCGAGTCTCTTGGCCGGTAAGCACTGGCTTTACCCCGGTGTCACTTGGATTCCATCTGCCTGCACTGGCAGGCTCCCTAAGTGTTGCTGGTGTTGCTTTCTTCTGCTTCTTTAGATTTATACCTTACCTCTCACCCACCCCCCGCCTTCTCCCAAATACTTGGCTCCCTGTGCCATCTTTGCTTCTTCCTGAAAGGCTGCAAAATATCGCTCGACTGTGTAACTGTTTTCCGGCCCATGCCACCACGCTGGTGGGACCCCTGGGGCTTTTATTGTTTGTTTGTTAGTTTGTTCTGATTTATTCTGTTTTGACTTGTTTGCTTGTTTTCTTTTTCTTTTCTCTGCTTGGGAGCCCCTTCTAGCCAGGCAGCACTGCGTGGATTGGGAGCTACTCCCTTACTCTACACAGACCACGGTGACATTCCTGGGGGCATTTCTTTTTTCTTTGTGTTTTGTGTTTTTTTGTTTTGTTTTCTTCTCTCACTTTTTCCCTTTTTGTCTTTCTTCATTTCCAGTTTCCTGTCTCTCTATACTTACCTTCTCTTCCTGTCTCCTGAGTACCTGGCACTGTGTGACACCTCTACTCCTTCTAGACAGGCTGTACTTCACAGCCTTGGAGCAACTTCCCCACTGCTACCAGCTGCAATGGTGGGCTTCTTAGGGGTTTTCTTTCCTATTCTTTTTCTTCACTAATTTTTATTTATTCTTTTTTTCTTTTATCCTTTTTGTTTTTCTCCATTTCTCAGTCTCTCATCTCTCCACTCCAACAGTAAACTCCCTTACCACTCTTTCTTGTTTGTGTGTGTGTGTGTGTGTGTGTTTGGCTCCTGTTCCTCTCTCCTCTCTCTCCTCTTTCCCATACCCATCTTAGCTCCACACATCATAATCTCCCCCTTCCTTTTTGTCTACCTGCACTGTGCGCTGAACATCACACCCCCAAGCAGCACAGACACAGCCTACCGGAACCTGCCCTATACTGATTCCCGGCCCGCACTCTCAGCCCTAGTACGTGCCGCAAACAATCCATCCCAGCAACTCCCCTTCAGCTGGACTTTCCCTGCTGTACCATACCTGAGTGACTAACCCTGCTCATTGGAGAAGGAGGTGAAAAGTATCATGCCAACAGACAAGCAAATAACACAGAACACAGACTGTCTGCACAGACATAACCAAAAAAAACCCAAAAAACCAGGATGAAACAAATCTACAATCAATAAAAGAGGAAATAACTACTGAATGTCCCGAAAACAGCAGACAATATCAAAACACTTAAAAAATCAGGACAGGATGGTTCCAGTAAGCATCCAAAAGAAAACACCAGATGACCTTCTAGTAGAAGAAAAGGCACTAGACCTAAACGATATAGAATTCAAATCGCTAATACTCAAAATTATCCAAGAATTGAAGCAAAAAGCAGGAAAAAATGAGGAAAAAATAGATAAATTCATGGAAAATACAGATAAAAAACAAAAGAATACAAGAAAATAATACAGGAACAAAATGCGAAGATAAATTCACAACTAGAAATCATACAAAAACAACAATTAGAAATCTAAAAAATAAATAACAAGATTTCAGAAAGGGACAGATTCATAGAAGGGCTGAGGAGCAGTTTTGAAATGATGGAAGACAGGATGAGCGAAATTTAAGACAAACACTTGGATACAACTCTGAGGAAAAATCAGAAAAAAGGACGAAGAAAAATGAAGAAACCCTGAGAATCGTGAAGGATACAATCAAAAGCAAAAATCTGTGAGTGATCAGAGTTCCAGAACAGGGTGAGAAAACAGAAAACAGAGAGGCTCATTGAAGAACTGCTGACAGAAAACTTCCCTAGTACCATGAGAGATGAAAAGCTGATCATCCAAGAAGCTTAACAAACCCCATATACGATGGACCCCAAAGGAAAATCAACAAGGTATATCATAATCTCACATGCTAACACCAAAGACAAAGAATCCTGAGAGCAGCTTGAGAAAAATAAGAAGTCACATACAGACGAAAAACAATAAAACTAAGCTCAGATTATTCGGCAGAAACCACGCAGGCAAGAAGGCAATGGGATGACATATATAAAACCTTGAAAGAAAAAAATTTCCAGCCAAGAATAATATATCCTGCAAAACTCTCATTCAAATATGATGGTGAAATTGGTCATTTCCAGATAAACAGAAATTAAGGGAATACGCAAAAACCAAGCCAAACTTACAAGAATTATTAAAGGGAGTTCTTCGATCTGAGAACAAACAACATCAAACCACAGGCTGAATCTAGGATGCAGGATCATACCAGCCAGACACCAACCTAGGAAATGAACTCTCAAGGACTATCCAAAACAAAAAGAATTACAACAACGAACCAGAGAGGTTAATCTATAAATGACAACAGCATCAGAACAATAAAAGAGGGACTAAACAGTGTAAGCATAGGACCTTCTAATGGAGAGAAAGGCAAAGCAATACCAAGTAATAATATACTGGTTCAAACCTAGGAAGATACAGTAAATTTCAAGGTAACCACAAAGAAAGTTAACAAACCGACTCATCAAAATAAAGAAGAAAAACTAAAGTCTCAGTAAAAACAAAACCTACAAAAACAAAAGAAATGAAAAAAAATCCACAAAAGAAAGGAATTCAGCAGAGAAGAGTAAGAGGAACAAAGAAAGCATCAGCAACACAAAACAAAGCACAACAAAATGACAGCAATAAAGTCACACCTATGAATAATTACACTAATGTAAGTGGTGTAAATACACCCATAAAGATACAGAGAGTGACAGAATGGATTAAAAAAACAGGATCCATCAATAGGCTGTCTACAAGAGACCCACCTTAGAAACAAAGATGTAAATTTATTAAAAAACAAAGCATGGGAAAAAACATATATCAAGTAAACAGCTACCAAAAAAGAGCAGGAGTGGCAGTACTAATCTCAGATAAAATAGACTTTAAAACAAAATCCACTATAAAAGACAAAGAGGGACACTATATAATGATTAAGGGGACGATCCATCATGAACACATAACCATAATAAGCATCTACACACCCAATGGCAGGGCTCCAAAACGCATAAAATGAACTCTAACAGTACTGAAAAGAGAAATTGACACTTCCACAATCATAGTAGGAGACTTCAACACACCACTCTTGGCAAAGGACAGAACATCTAGAAAGAAAACTCAGCAAAGATATAGAAGACCTAAAGGGCACAATCAGCAAACTTGGCCTCATACACATACATAGAACACTTCATCCAACAGCTACAAAGTACACATTCTTTTCCAATGCACATGGAATGTTCTCCAGAATACACCACATCTTAGGCCACAGAGCAATCCTCAACAAGATCCAAAACGTTGAGATAATACAAAGTATCTTCTCTGACCATAACACCATCAAGTCAGAAATTAACAACAGGAAGAGTAAGGAAACAAAATCAATTACGTGGAAACTGAATAACACCCTGCTTATACATCACTGGGTAATACAAGAAACCACAGATGGAATCAAAAAATTTCTAGAATCAAACGAGAAAGAAAACACATCATACCAAAACCTTTGGAACAGAGCCAAGGCAGTCCTCAGAGGACAATTTATAGCAATAGATGCACACATCAAAAAAGAAGAAAGGGACAAAATCAAAACATTAACTACACAACTCAAACAAATAGAAAGAGAACAGCAAAAAACGCCCACAGCCACCAGAAGAAAGGGAATAATAAAGATCAGAGCAGAAATAAATGAAATAGAGAATAGAAAAACAATAGAAAGAATCAACAAAACCAAAAGTTGGTTCTTTGAGAGAATCAACAAAATCGACAAACCACTGGCCAGACTGACAAAAGGAAAACAGGAAAGGATGCAAATAACCCAAATATAAAATGAAATGGGCGACATTACAACAGACCCAACTGAAATAAAAAGGATTACAACAGAGTATTATGAACTATACTCCAACAAATTTGAAAACCTAGAAGAAATGGATAAATTTCTAGAAACACAATCCCTACCCAAATTACCACAAAGTGATGTTGAAGATCTGAACAGACCCATAACAAGAGAAGAGATTGAAAAGTAATAAAAAAAACTCCCAACAAAAAAAAGCCCTGGTCCAGATGGCTTCACTGCAGAATTCTACCAAACATTCAGAGAAGAGCTTATACCAGTACTACTCAAACTATTTCAGAACATAGAAAAGGAAGGGATACTTCCAAATTCATTTTATGAAGCCAGCATAACCCTGATACCAAAACCAGGCAAAGGTGCCACAAAAAAACAAAACTACAAGCCAGTATCTGTCATGAATATAGATGCAAAAATTCTCAACAAAATTCTAGCCAACAGAATTCAGCATCATATCAAAAAAATAATACACCATGACCAAGTAGGATTCAGACCAGGTATGCAAGGATGTTTCAACATTAGAAAATCAATCAATATAATCTAACACATAAATAAAAGGAAAGAAAAGAATCACATAATGTCATGGATTGAATTGTGTCTCCCAAAAAATGTGTGTAGCAACTTGGCTAGGTCATGATTCCCAGTATTGTATGATTGTGTTATCTGATGTGATTTCCTTATGTGTTGTAAACTCTATCACTATGAAGAGATTATATGTGATCTCCTTATGCGTTGTAAATTCTATCACTGTGATGAGGTTATACTGATGAGGTTGACAAGATTAGATAGTTTCTTAATGCAATCTCTTCTGAAATATAAGAGAAAAGCGAGCATAGACACACAGGAACCTCATACCACCAAGAAAGCAGTGCCAGGAGCAGAGCACGTCCTTTGGACCTGAGGTTCCTGTGCTGAGATGCTTCCAGAACAAGGGAAGACTGATGCATCACAAGGACTTTCCTCCAGAGCCAACAGAGACAGAAAGCCTTCTCCTGGAGCTGATGCCCTTAATTTGGACTTGTAACCTACTGGACTATGAGAGAATAAATTTCTCTTGTAAAAGCCATCCATCTGTTGGAGCAGCACTAGAAGACTGAGACACATGATCATCTCAATCGACACAGAAAAGGCATTTGACAAAGTCCAACATCCATTCTTCATAAAAACTCTCAATAAAAGAAGCATAGAAGGAAAATTTCTCAATACAATAAAGGGCATCTGTGCAAAACCAACGGCCAACATCCTTCTTAATGGAGAGAGGCTGAAAACATTTCCCTTGAGAACAGGAAAAAGACAAGGATGTCCTTTATCTCCATTCCTATTTAACATTGTGCTGGAAGTCCTAGCTCAAGCAATAAGGCAAGAAAAATAAAGGGCATTCAAATTGGTAAAGAAGAAGTTAAACGGTCCCTGTTTGCAGATGATATGAAACTATACGTAGAAAACCCTAAAGACTCCCCGAGAAAACTACTGGAACTAATAGAAAGATTCAGCAGAGTAGCAGGATACAAGATAAACATACAAAAATCAATTGAATTCCTATACGCCAATAAAGAGAATGATGAAAAGGAAATCAGGAAAACAATTCCATTTATAATAGCTCCTAAAAGAATACAATACTTAGGAATAAATCTAACCAGGGATGTAAAAGACCTATACAAAGAAAACTACAAAACACTACTGCAAGAAACCCAAAAGGATCTACATAAATGGAAAAACATACCATGCTCATGGATAGGTAGACTCAACATTGTGAAAATGGCAATTCTACCCAAAGCAATTTACAAATACAATGCAATCCCAATCTAAATACCAACAACATTCTTTAAAGAGATGGAAAAACTAATCATTAACTTTATATGGAAAGAGAAGAAGCCCAAGATAAGTAAAGCACCACTGAGGAAGATGAAAAAAGTAGGAGGGCTCACACTACCTGACCTCAGAAACTACTATACAGCTACAGCAGTCAAAACAGCCTGGTACTGACACAACGACAGATACATTGACCCACGGAACAGAATTGAGAGCCCAGATGTAAATCCATCCACCCACGATCATCTGATCTTCAACAAGGACCCAAAGTCCATCAGGTGGGGAACAGTCAGTCTTTTGAACAAATGGTGCTGGCAAAACTGGATGCCCATCTGCAAAACAATAAAACAGGATCCATACCTCACACCATATACAAAAACTAATTCAAAATGGATGAAATACCTAAATATAAAGCCAAAAACTATAAAGTTCATAGAAGAAAAACTAGGATCAATGCTAGAGGCTCTAATACACAGCATTAACAGGATACAAACCATAACCTACAACAAACTCCAGAAGATAAGCTAGATAACGGGAATCTTTTAAAAAATTAAACACTTATGCTCATCGAAAGACTTCACTCAAAGAGTAAAAAGAGAACCTATAGACTGCAGAAAACCTACAGAAAAAATTTTTGGACATTACAAGTCAGACAAAGGTCTAATCTCTAAAATCTACAAAAAAATCCAACACCACTACAACAAAAAGACAACTAATTCAATTAAAAAATGGGCAAAGGAAATGAACAGACACTTCACCAAAGAAGACATTCAAGCGGCCAACAGATACATGAGGAAATACTCCCGATCACTAGCCATCAGAGAAACGCAGATTAAAACCACAATGAGATACCATTTCACGCTGGCATTACTGGCCTGAATAAAAAACCCTGGAAATAACAAATGTTGGAGCGGATGTGGGGAGATCGGAACCCTTATGCGCTGCTGGTGGGAATGCAAAATGATACAACCATTTTGGAAAATGATATGGCACTTCCTTAGAAAGCTAGAAATAGAAATACCATAGGATCCAGCAGTCCCACTCCTGGGAATACATCCGAAAGAAATAAGAGCCGTCACACGAATAGACATATGCACACCCATGTTCACTGCAGCATTGTTCATAATAGCAAAAAGATGGAAACATTCTAGATGCCCATCAACAGATGAATGGATAAACAAACTATGGTACTTACACACAATGGAGTACTATGCAATGATAAAGAACAATGATAAATGTGTGAAGCATCTCATAACATGGATGAAACTGGAGGACATTATGCTGAGTGAAATAAGTCAATCACAAAAGGACAAATATTGTATAAGATCTCTACTGTAAAAACTCATGACAAACTTTACATACAAAAAGAAACAATCTTTGTTGGTTACAAGGGATGGGAGGGGTCGGGGGGGAACTAAACAGACAATAGATAAGTGGTAACTTTGGTGAAGGGTAAGACAGTACACAATACTGGGGAAGCCAGCAAAACTTGTACAAGGAAAGGTCAAGGATGCTCCATAGACACATCCAAACTCCCTGAGGGACTGAACTGCTGGGTGGAGGGCTGTGGGGACTATGGTCTCAGGGAACATCTAGCTCAACTGGCATAACTCAGTTTATAAAGACAATGTTCTGCATTCCACGTTGGTGAGTAGCATCTGGGGTTTTAAAAGCCTGTGAGCAGCCATCTAAGATACTCCACTGGCCTCACCCTTTTGGGAGCAACGGAGAATGAACAAAAACAAGATACAAGGAAAAGATTAGTCCAAAGGACTAATGGACCACAGCTACCAAGGCCTCCACCAGACTGAGTCCAGTACAGCTACATGGTGCCTGTCTACCACCACTGACTGCTCTGACCACGATCACAACAGAGGGTCCTGGACAGAGCTTGTGAAGGATGTAGAACAAAATTCTAACACACACACACACACACACAAAAACCAGATTTACTGGCCTGACACAGACTGGAGAAACCACAAGAGTATAGCCCCCAGACACCCTTTTAGCTCAGTGGTGAAGTCACTCCCGAGGTTCACCGTTCAGCCGAGGATTTGACAGCCCCATAAAACAAAACGGGACTAATGAGGCACAGCAGTCCAGAGACAAGGACTAGAAGGCAGGAGGGGAGAGGAAAGCTGGTGATAGGGAACCCACGGTTGAGTAGGGAGAGTGTTGACATGTTTTGGAGTTGTTAACCATTGTCACAGGGCAACATGTGTACTGTTTAATGAGAAACTATTTGTTCTGTAAACCTTCATCTAAAATACAAAAAAAAAAAAATTAATTATCTATGTGAGATCAAATTGACAACAGCAACTCAAAAGGTTTGATGGGAAGCCTAGGAGACAGTGAGTTGAAGATAACGGTGATGGACTAATTTGGAAAAGGATAGTGAGAATACCACAACTGGAAGAATGTAATCAATGTCACTGAATTGTACATGTAGAAATATTTGAAATCTGTATGTTTGGCTATGTATATTTCACCAAAAAAAAAAAAAAGGGTCCTCCAAGGTCGAGAAGGGAAAATGCTGACATGTGGTGGGGTTGTTAACCAATGTCATAAAACAATATGTGTACTGACTGTTTAATGAGAGACTATTTGTTCTGTAAACCTTCACCTAAAGTACAATAAAAAAAATTTTTTTAAAAATTTAAAATAAATAAAATACAGTGAAGAGTTCCCCTACCCCTTAAATTGGGTGGATATACACGTGCCTTCATTATGTTGTTCTATATCTTTTTGTATGTCTACAATATTTCATTGAAAAAGTTAAAAGGTTCACATTAAAAATAACTGGAAAATGCAAACAACTTAAGTGTCTATCAATGGATGAATGAATAAGTAAAATGTAGTACATACATACAATGGAATACTACTCAGCAATAAAGAAAAATGAGTTCCTAAAACATCTTGGAACACGGGTGAATCTGGAGGACATTATGCTGAGCGAAAAAAGTCAATCACAAAATATATATATGTATATATATTTATTGTACGTTCTCACTTTTATGAAATGACATGAACAAATAAATACAGGTAGTCCCCGACTTATGACAGGGTTCCATTCTGTTATGACCACTCTGTTGTGAGTCAGTTCTGACATAAGTCGAATACCTCTTTTTTTTTTTTAGTTTTTATTATTATTGCCTTTTATTATCAGTATCTTTATAAATCCAATCTTTATTTGCCTTTGGGGGTTGGAAATATATAAACTCACAGATATATTTTAATACATATATACATAAAAAATACACAAATCATATAAAACAATGGACGGCCATAAGTGCAGTTCGTTGTAATTCAAATACATCGTAAGCTGGAGACTACCTACACGTAGAAACTAGTGTTCATTAGTGGTTACCAGGGATTGGGGGTGGGGGGACACTGGGGAGGCAGATTCACTCTTTAGATAGTGGACACTTGTTATTTTTGGTGATGGGAAAGGTAACACCGAATGAGGGTGAAGTGTACACAGCTTGACGAAAGTAAACAATGTCACTAAAAAGTAAGCAAGAAAAAAGGATCTGTTGGTAGCTTCTATGGTATATGTAATTTTGAAACAACAGCAAAAACAACCAAAATAACATGGAGTGCTTCCCTGTTATAATTCCATCCACAGTCAGATGTTTCTCTAGAAGTGGTAAGAGTCTGCCAGAGATAGGACAAAAACTTACTTTCTGGAGCTTTTTGCAGGCCTTATACCTGAAATAGGAGCCCTAGTGGCACAGTGGTTAAGTGCTTGGCTACTAACTGAAAGGTCAGTGGTTCAAACCCACCAGCCACTCCAGGGGAGAAAGATGTAGTAGTCTACTTCTGTAAAGATTTATTGCCTTGGAAACCCTATGGGGCAGTTCTACTCTGTCCTACAGGGTCGCTATGAGTCAGAATCAACTCTGTGGCAGTGTGTTTGGGTATGCCTGAAATAAGTTGTGGGAATCTTAAAACATATATACCATTTCCTTTAGGAGATGAACTATATATGAAGATGTCAAGAAGAAAAAGCACATTCGAATGAAGGAGCTTTCTTTTCAATTACTTTATTCATGTAATTCAAATATTCCTTATATGAATCCACAGACTAAACAAGCAAAGTTTCACATATCCAAACTTACAACACAATTTGAAAAGCTACCAGGAAGACTTTCAGAAGTTCAAGTCGGGGTCAGCATGTAATTTACCAAACTTACCAGTCAGAATGCTTTCAGCTACAAGAAACAGAAAACCTACTTCAAACTGCTTAGACAATAAAGAAATGGATTGGCTCACATAACAGAAAATCCAGAGGTAGGTAGGGTCTCGGGGTTCAGTTTTCTTTCCCTAGAACTCTCTTAGTCATACATTCCTCCTTGCATGTATCATCCTCATGTAAAAGCAAGATGGCTGTAGTATTTCTTGTTCTTACAGCCAAGCATGACAATGTTTAATTTCTTCCTATGGCTCTGAGAAGAGCTAGAAAGTCCCAGGAAACTTCTCAAGGTCTTAGCTGAGCCATTTGCTCATTCTTGAACCAATCTCTGCTCCCACAGGAAGGCTACATAGTAAGTAGCTTGGCTTTGCACTCTAGAACCAGTGACTAGCAAGGCTGTGGGATTCCCATGATTGACTTAGACCACTGAAGGTCCACTCCTAAAGATGAGGTCACTCCTTTATGCCAACCAAAAAAAAAAACCCATTGCGATCGAGTCGAGTCCAACTCATGGTGACTCTGTGTGCATCAGAACAGAACTGTGCTCAACAGGGTTTTCAATGGCTGATTTTTCAGTATTAGATCACCAAGTCTTTCTTCCAAGCACTTCTGGGTGGACAGAAACGTCCAACCTTTCGGTTAGCAGCCGAGTGCATGAGCCATTTCACTGCCCAGAAACTCCTAATGCACAGCAGAGAGTGCCCTCCAAAGAGCCCAGGTCACTCTGTGAGTTAGAGAAAAGATCAGGATGAAACCCATGACAGCCAGGACTGCCATCACTAAAGCAGCAGGCTGACAGGGAAATCATATGGGACACCACACCCTCAAACGTGCATTTGAACAAGGGTAGAGGAAATAGGCCAGCCTTGTGACAAAGATACCAACGCATTGTTCTCACCAGCATTAGGTAAGAGCAGGAAAGCAAGGGAAGATCATTTTGGGTGGCACACTTAAACCAAGAACTTCATTTCTTCTGCCAGAACTTTAAGACAAAAATATATACCCCTTTTTGGAAAGCAAACCAAATATTATAGTCTTTTTTTTCTTTCTTTTATTTATTTATTTAAAATAAGAGCTCATATCCTCACTTTTGGGAAAATATCCTAAACAAAATTATCCACAACATCTTCCTTCTGGGCAACGTGGTGCTATAGACAGAAGCACCATGCCCTCCCTCTACAGCAAAGATCCAAAAAACGAAGTCAAACAGAGACAAAGGCCAGTCTTGAAACCCTAAGCATCAAACAAAGAGATAAAGAACTCAGCCAAGCACTGAATGGAATAAGAAACTGACAGAGAATAGAGAGCGAGGAGAGATACATGCAGAGGTACCGTATCAGCTAATGCAGCACGGATCTGCCTTCTTGGACTCCTATCAGAGATCAGCGAACAGGGAGTACAGGAAACCAGCTTCATGGAGCTTCCAGCAGGAGACAGAACAACCAGTAACCAGCAATATACGCTTTCCCACTCCCCACCCTTTTTCAAAGCCACTCGGCCTCCTCTGCTTCCTGCAGCCACAATCTTTTGGCCAGGAAGCACGGCTTCACCCCAGTGTCGCTTGGATTCCACCCGCCCGCACTGGCCGGCTCCCTGAGTGCCATTTGTTGGCTGCTGTCATTGCTTTTTTCTGCTTCTTTTGATTTCTTCCATACCTCTCACCACCTCCCCCTCCTTCTTCTCAAATACCTGGCTCCGTGTGCCATCTATGCTTCTTCCTGAAAGGCAGTGAAACACCGCTCAACTGTGGAACCGCTTCCCGGCCCATGCTGCCATGCTGGTGGGATCCTGAGGGCTTTTCTTTGTTTGTTTGTTTTGATTTGTTCTGTTTTGATTTGTTTGTTTGTTTTCTTTTTCATTTATTGGCTTGGGAGCCCCTTCCAGCCAGGCATTACTGCACGGCTTGGGAGCTACTTTAGTCTGCACAGAAGTGAAGCAGAATCACTGAGAGCATTTCTTTCTTCTTGTTTTTTGGGTTTTTTTTTGTTGTTGTTGTTGTTTTCTTTGTTGGTTTTGTTTTCTTTTCTCTCTTTTTCCCCTTTTGTCATTCTTCATTTCTCAGTTTCTTGTATCTCTATATTTACCTTCTCTTCCTGTCTCTTGAATACCTGGCACTGTGTGACATCTCTAACCCTTCTAGCCAGGCTGTACTTCACAGCCTGGAAGAACTTTCCCAGTCCTCACAGCTGCAATGGTGGAATCCCTTGGGGCTTTTCTTTTCTTTTTCTAATTTGTATTTATTCAATTTTCTTGTTTTTCCATTTTGTTTTTCTCCATTTCTCAGTCTCTCATCTCTCTACTCCAACGGCAAGCTACCTTAGCACTCCTTTTTGTTTGTTTGTATGTTTTTGGCTCCTGTTCCTCTCTCTTCTCTCTCCTCTTTCCCATACCCATCTTAGCACCACACATCACAATCTCCCCCTTCCTTCCTGCCTACCTGAAGCATGTGCTGAACATTACACCCCCAAGCTGGACAGGCACGGACTACCAGAACCTGCCCTGCACTGATTCCTGGCCCGCCCTCTTGGCCCAAGTAAATGTCACAAGCAACCCATCACAGCAACCCCCCCCTTCAGCTGGACCTGCCCTGATATACCATACCTGCGCGACTGACCATGCACATTGGAGAAGGAGGCAAAAAGTATTTTGTCCACAGACGAGCAAACAACAAAGAACACACAGCCTGTCTGCTCAGACATAACCAAATAAAACAGAAAAGCAGGACAAAACAAACAAATCTACAATCAATAAACGAGGAAAATACAACCTACCTGCCCTAAAGACAGCAGACAATATCAACACATATATACAAGCAGGCCAGGATGGTTCCCATAGGCCGTCTAAAAGAAAACATCCAATGACTTTCCAGTAGAAGAAAAGGCACTAGACCTACCTGATATGGAATTCAAATCTCTAATACTCAGAATTATCCAAGAGTTGAAGCAAAAAGCAGACAAAAATGAGGAAAAAATAGACAAATTCATGGAAAATACAGACCAAAAAAATGGAAGAATTCAGGAAGATAATACAGGAAAAAAATGCTAAGATAAATTCACAACTAGAAATCATATAAAAACAAAGATTAGAAATCCAAAAGATAAACAACAAGATTTCAGAAATGGATACTGACATAAAAGGGCTGAGGAGCAGTTTTTCAAACGATGGAAGACAGGATCAGCAAAACTGAAGACAAACACTTGGGTACAACTCTGAGTTAAAAATCAGAAAAAAGGACGAAGAAAAATGAAGAAACCCTGAGAATTATGTAGGATACAATCAAGAGCAAAAATCTGCAACTGATTGGAGTTCCAGAACAGGGAAAGAAAACACAGAGAGGCTCATTGAAGAACTGCCAACAGAAAACTTCCCCAATATCATGAAAGATGAAAAGCTGACCAACCAAGAAGCTCAACAAACCCCGTATAGGATAGATCCCAAAAGAAAATCACCAAGGCATATCATAATCACACCTGCTAACACCAAAGACAAAGAATCCTGAGAGCCGCTCGAGAAAAACAAAAAGTCACAAACGGAGGAGAAACAAAAAGACTAAGCTCGGATTATTTGGCAGAAACCATGCAGGCAAGAAGGCAATGGGATGACATATATAAAACATTGAAAGAAAAAAATTGACAGTCAAGAATAATATATATCCTGCAAAACTCTCGTTCAAATATGATGGTGAAATTGGTCATTTCCAGATAAACAGGAATTAAGGGACTATGTAAAAACCAAACCAAACTTAGAAGAATTATTTAAAGGAGTCCTTCAAACTGAGAATAAAAAACATCAAACCACAGGCTGAATCTAGGACGCAGGATCATACCAGCCAGATACCAACCTAGGAAATGAAATTTCCAGGGCTAACCGGAACCAAAAGGATTACAACAAGGAACCAGAGGGGTTAATCTGGTATTGTAAATGACAACAAATCAGAACAATAAAAGAGGGACTAAACAGTGTAAGCACAGGACCTTCTAATGGAGAGGAAAGCAAGGCAATACCAAGCAATAATAGACTGGTTCAAACCTAGGAAGATAAGAGAAATTTCAAGGTAATCACAAAGAAAGTTAACAAACGTACTTATCAAAATAAAGAAAAAAAATCATAAAGTCTCAGTAAAAACAAAGCCTACAAAAACAAAAGAAATGAAAAAAAATCTACAAACAAAAGGAATTCAGCACAGGACAGTAAAAGAAACAAAGAAAACTTCAGCAACACACTAAAAAGCACTACAAAATGACAGTAATAAACTCACACCCATCAATAATTACACTGACTATAAATGGACCACATGCACTCATAAAGAGACAGTGACAGAATGGATAGAAAAAACAGGATCCATCAATATGGTGTCTACAAGAGACACCTTAGAAACAAAGATGTAAATTTATTAAAAATCAAAGGATGGAAAAAAATATACCAAGCAAACAGCTACCAAAAAAGACCAGGAAGGCAATACTAATCTCAGATAAAATAGACTTTAAAATAAAATCCACTAAAAAAGACAAAGAAAGACACTATATAATGATTAAGGGGACGATCCATCATGAACACATAACCATAATAAGCATCTATGCACCTAATAACAGGGCTCCAAAATACATAAAACAAACTCTAACAGCACTGAAAAGAGAAACTGACACTTCCACAGTAATAGTAGGAGACTTCAACACAGCACTTTTGGTAAAGGACAGAACATCTAGAAAGAAATTCAACAAAGATACAGAAAACCGAAAAGGCATAATCAGCCAATTTGACCTCATAGATACATATAGAACACTCGACCGAACAGCTGCAAAGTACACATTCTTTTCCAATGCATATGGAATGTTCTCCAGAATAGACCAGATCTTAGGCCACAGAGCAATCCTCAACAAGATCCAAAACACTGAGATAATACAAAGCATCTTCTCTGACCACAACACCATCAAGGTAGAAATGAACAACAGGAAGAGCAAGGAACAAAAATCAATTACATGGAAACTGAATAACACCCTGCTTACAAACCACTGGGTAACAGAAGAAACCAGAGATGGAATAAAAAAATTCCTAGAATCAAATGAGAATGAAAGCACATCATATCAAAACCTTTGGGACACAGCAAAGGCAGCCCTCAGAGGACAATTTATAGCAATAGATGCACACATCAAAAAAGAAGAAAGGGACAAAATCAAAGTGGAACTGGAACAAATAGAAAGAAAACAGCAAAAAAAAAGCCCACAATCACTAGAAGAAAGGAAATAATAAAGATCAGAGCAGAAATAAATGAAATAGAGAATAGAAAAACAAATAGAAAGAATCAACAAAAGCAAAAGTTGGTTCTTTGAAAGGATCAACAAAATCGACAAACCACTGGCCAGACAAAAGAAAGACAGAAGAAGACACAAATAACCCAAATAAGAAATGAAATGGGGGACATTATAACAGACCCAACTGAAATAAAAAGGATCATAACAGAATACTATGAAAAACTGCATTCCAACAAATTTGAAAACCTAGAGGAAATGGATAAATTTTTAGAAACACACTATCTACCCAAACTAAAACAAAGTGATGTTGAAAATCTGAAAAACCCGTAACAAGAGAAGAGATAGAAAAGGTAATTAAAAAACTTCCAACAAAAAAACCCTGGCCCAGATGGCTTCACTGCAGAATTCTACTAAACATTCAGAAAGAGTTTATACCAGTACTACTCAAACTACTTCAGAGCATAGAAAAGGATGCAACTTCCAAATTCATTCTATGAAGCCAGCATAACGCTGATACCAAACCCAGGCAAAGATGTCACAATAAAAGAAAATTACAGACCAATATCTCTCATGAATATAGATGCAAAAATTCTGAACAAAATTCTAGCCAATAGAATTCAGCATCATATCAAAAAAATAATACACCACAACCAAGAAGGATTCATACCAGGTATGCAAGGATGGTTCGAAACATTAGAAAATCAATTAACGAAATCCACCACATAAATAAAAGGAAAGAAAAGAATCACACAATCATCTCAATTGACACAGAAAAGGCATTTGACAAAGTCCAACACCCATTCCTGATAAAAACTCTCAATAAAATAGGCATAGAAGGGAAATTTCTCAACATAATAAAGGGCATCTATGCAAAACCAATGGCCAACATCATTCTTAATGGACAGAGGCTGAAAACATTCCACTTGAGAACAGGAACAAGACAAGGATGCCCTTTATCACCACTCCTATTTAACATTGTGTTGGAGGTTCTAGCTAGAGCAATAAGGCAAGAAAAAGAAATAAACGGCATCCAAACTGGTAATGAAGAAGTTAAACTGTCCCTGTTTGCAGATGATATGATACTATACATAGAAAACCCTAAAGACTCCACGAGAAATCTACTGGAACTAATAGAAAGATTCAGCAGAGTAGCAGGATACAAGATAAACATACAAAAATCAGTTGGATTCCTATACACCAATAAGGAGAACGATCAAAAGGAAATCAGGAAAAGAATACCATTTGTAATAGCCCTGAAAAAGATAAAATACTTAGGAATAAATCTAACCAGGGATGTAAAAGACCTATACAAAGAAAACTACAAAACACTACTGCAAGAAACCCAAAGGGATCTACATAAATGGAAAAACATACCGCGCTCATGGACAGGTAGACTCAACATTGTGGAAATAACAATTCTACCCAAAGCAATTTACAAATACAATGCAATCCCAATCCAAATACCAACAACATTCTTCAAAGAGATGAAAAAACTAATCATTAACTTTATATGGAAAGGGAAGAAGCCCCGAATAAGTAAAGCACTACTGAAGAAGAAGAATAAAGTTGGAGGACTTACACTACCTGACTTCAGAACCTACTATACAGCTACAGTAGTCAAAACAGCCTGGTACTGGTACAACGACAGATACATTGACCAATGGAACAGAATTGAGAACCCAGATGTAAATCCATCCACCGACGGTCACCTGATCTTTGACAAAGACCCAAAATACATCAAATGGGGAAAAGACAGTCTTTTTAACGCATGGTGCTGGCAAAACTGGATGCCCATCTGCAAAGAAGTGAAACAGGAGCCATACCTCACACTGTATACAAAAACTACTTCAAAATGGATCAAAGACCTGAATATAAAGCCTAAAACTATAAAGTTCATAGAAGGAAAAAAAAGGACCAATGCTACAGGCCTTAATACATGGCATTAACAGGATACAAACCAAAACCATCAATGCACAAACCCCAAAAGATAAGCTAGATAACTGGGATCTTCTAAAAATCAAACACCTTCATCAAAAGAGTAAAAAGAGAACCTACAGACTGGGAAAAAATTTTTGGACAGTACAAGTCAGACAAAGGTCTAATCTCCATAATCTACAAGAAAATCCAACACCTCTACAACAAAAAGACAAATAATCCTATTAAAAAATGGGCAAAGGAAATGAACAGACACTTCACCAAAGAAGACATTCAAACGGCCAACAGACACATGAGGAAATGCTTGAAATCACTAGCCATTAGAGAAATGCAAATCAAAACCACAATGAGATACCACCTCACTCCGGCATTACTGGCACGAATCAAAAACACTGGAAATAACAAACGTTGGAGGGGCTGCGGGGAGATTGGAACTCTTATGCACTGCTGGTAGGAATGCAAAATGATACAACCATTTTGGAAAATGATATGGTGCTTCCTCCGAAAGCTAGAAATAGACATACCATTCGATCCAGCAATCCCACTCCTAGGAATATATCCTAGAGAAATAAGAGTCGTCACTCGAATAGACATATGCACACCTATGTTCATGGCAGCATTGTTCACAACAGCAAAATGATGGAAACAACCTAGATGCCCATCAGCAGATGAAAGATAAACAAACTGGTACATACACACAACGGAGTACTATGCAACAAGAAAGAACAATCATGAATCTGTGAAGCATCTCATAACATGGATGAAACTGGAGGACATTATGCTGAGTGAAATAAGTCAATCACAAAAGGACAAATATTGTATGAGACCTCTATTGTAAAAACCTATGAAAAAGTTCACACACAAAATGTAACAATCTTTGTTGGTTACCAGGGATGGGAGGGGTGGGGGGGAAATACTAAATGGGCAATAGATAAGTGGTATCCTGGGTGAAGGGTGAGACAGTACACAATACAGGGGAAACCGCACAACTTGTACAAGGAAAGGACATGGACGCTCCATAGACACATCCAAACTCCCTAAGGGACTGAATTGCTGGGTGGAGGGCTGTGGGGACCATGGTCTCGGGGAACATCTAGCTCAATTGGCATAACACAGTTTATAACGACAATGTTCTACATTCTACCTTGGTGAGTAGCTTCTGGGGTCTTAAAAGCCCGTGAGCAGCCATCTAAGATACTGCACTGGTCTCATCCTTTCAGGAGCAAGGGAGAATGAAGAGAACAGGATACAAGGAAAAGATTAGTCGGAAGGACTAATGGACCACAGCTACCAAGGCCTCCACCAGACTGAGTCCAGTATAGCTAGATGGTGCCTGGCTATCACCACTGACTGCTCTGACCAGGATTACAACAGAGGGTTCTGGACAGAACTGGAGAAGGATGTAGAACAAAATTCTAACTCACAAAAAAAGAGACCAGATTTACTGGCCTAAAGGAGACTGGAGAAACCCCGAGAGTATAGCCTCCAGACACCCTTTTAGCTCAGCGGTGAAGTAATTTCCAAGGTTCACCGTTCAGCCTGGGAGTGGACAGCCCCATAAAACCAAACGGGACCAATGAGGTACAGCAATCCAGGGACAAGGTCCAGAAGGCAGAAGGGGACAGGAAAGCTGGTGATACGGAACCCAAGGTTGAGTAAGGATAGTGTTGATGTGTTGTGAGGTTGTTAAACATTGTCATAGGACAACATGTGTACTAACTGTTAAATTAGAAACTATTTTGTTCTGTAAGCCTTCGTCTAAAGTGAGAATAGCAGCACAATTGGAAGAGTGTAGTCGATGTCACTGAACTGTGCATGTAGAAATTTTTGAGATGGTGTATCTTTGGCTATGTATTTTTTCATCAAAAAAAAAAAAAGAAAGTCAAGAAGGGATAGATTTGACATGTTGTGGGGTTGTTAACCAATGTCATAAAAGAATATGTGTACTACTGTTTCATGAGAAACTATTTGTTCTGTAAGCCTTCACCTGAAGTACAATAAAAAAAAAAAAAAAAACCTAAAAACTTCTGCCTTTCAAAAGTCACTGTTAAGACCTAACAGACATATATAGAACACTCCACCCAACAAAAGCACAATATACATTCTTCTCTGGTGCACCTGGATCATTTTCCAGGATAGACCATATTCTAGGTCACAAAACAAGTATCAGTAAATTTAAAAAGATGAAATCATACAAACTATCTTCTCTGACCACATTACAGATTGAATTGTGTTCTCCCAAAACATGCGTAGGAATCCTAAACCCTATACATGTGCATGCAATCCTATTTTGAAATGAGTTTTCTTTGTTGTACTGGTAAGTCCAATCAGTGTAGGGTGTGTCCTAAATCTAATCACTTTTAAGTTATAAAGAGCAGCACAGACACAGAGACAAGAGAGTACAAATTGGGGGGCGGGGATGATAGATGTCACATAAAGATAGCCAAGGAACCCTCAGAGACAACAAAGGGAGAGCCTTCTCCTAGTGCCAGTGCCCTGAATTCATACATGTAGCCTTCTACTTCTATTTGCTCAGTAGAAGTACACTGTGAGAAAATATTTTTTTTTCTTTAAAGCTACTCACTTGTGCTATCTCTGTTACAACAGCACTAGGAAACTAAGACCACAATGGAATGAAATTACAAAATAACAGAAAAAAAAGAAAAGTTCACAAATACGTGGAAATTAAACAACACATTATTAAACAACCAATGGGTCAAAGAAGAAATCACAAGGAAATTAGAAAATACTTAGAGACAAATGAAAATGAAAGCACAATACACCAAAACTTATGGGATATAGTGAAGGAAGTGCTAGGAGAGAAATTTATACCTATACATGCCTAATTAAAAACAAAGAAAGATCTCAAATCAATAACCTAATTTTCCACCTTGAGGAACCAGAAAAAAAGAGCAGCTAAGCCCAAAGCTAACAGAAAGAAGGAAATAATAAAGATTAGAGAGCAAATAAATGGAATAGAAAAGAGAAAAACAATGCAAAGAACCAGTGAAACCAAAAGTTGGTTCTTTGAAAAGATTGACAAAATCAACAAACCTTTAGATACACAGACAAGAAAAGAAAGAAGACACAAATAACTAAAATCAGAAATCAAAGTGGAGACATTAATATTGACTCTACAACAATAAAAAAGGTTTATAAAAGAATTCTATGAACTATTTTAGGTCAACAAATTAGATGACCTAGATGAACTGGGCAAATTCCCAGAAATGTAAAAAATACTTAAATTGACTCAAGAAGAAATAGAAAATCTCAACAGACCTTAACAAGTAAAGAGATTGACTCAGTAATCAAAAATCTTCCAAAAAAGAAAAGTCAAGGACCAGACGGCTTCACTGGTGAATTCTAAAAAACATTTAATGAAGAATTAACACCAAACCTTCTCAAATTCTTTCAAAAATAGAAGCACAGGGAATACTTCTTAACTAATTCTATGAGGCCAGCATCACCCTGATACCAAAGCCAGATAAAAACATCATAAGAAAATTACAGACCAATATCATTTATGAATATGGATGCAAACAACCTCAGCAAAATAGTAGCAAACCGAATCCAAAAGCATTTTAAAAAGAGTACACACAATGATCAAGTGGGATTTATTTTGCAAACAATGCAAGGGTGTTTCAACATAAGAAAGCTAATCATTGTAATATACCACATTAACAGAACAAAGGAAAAGAAACTCCTTATCATCTCAATTGATGTAGAAAAGACATTCGACAAAATCCAACACCCTTTCATGATAAAAACACTCAGCAGACTAGGAATAGAAGGGAAATTACTCAACGTTATAAAGGGTATTTATGAAAATCACAGCTAACATCATCATACTCAATGGGGAAAGACTGAAAGCTTTCACTTTCACCACTGCTCTTCAGCATTCTACTGGAAGTTGTAGCCAGACCAATTAAGCAAGAAAGATAAATAAAATGCATCCAAATCAGAAAAGAAGAAGTGAAAATATCCCTGTTTGCAGATGACATGATCCTATACATAGAAAATCCCAAAGAATCCATAAGAAAATTACTGGAGCTAGTGTACAAATTCAGCAAAGTTGCAGGGTACAAGATCAGCATGAAAAAATCAGTCGTGTTTCTATATACCAGCAATGAACAACATGAAAAGGAAATAAAGAAAATAATCCCATTTACAACAGCATCTAAAAGAATAAAGTACGTAGGAATAAATTTAACCATGGAGGTGAAAAACCTTGTACAGAAAACTATAAAACATTGTTGAAAAAATTAAAGACAATCTAAATAAATAAATAAACAATCCACGTTCACAGGTTGGAAGACTCAATATTGTTAGGATATCATACTGCCCAAAGTGATCTAGAGATCCAATGCAATCTCTACCAAAATTCCAAAAGCATTTTTTTTTTTTTTTGGCAGAAATGGAAAGGCCAATCCTTGAACTCATATGGAATTGCAAAAGGTGCTGAATAGTCCAAAACAATTGTGAAAAAGAAGAACAAAGGAAGAGGACTCATACTTCAAAACATACTGTGAAACTACAGCAGTCAAAACAATGAGATGCTGGTATATGGGAAGCCATATAGACCAATGGAATAGAATTGAGAGTCCACAAAAACCTCATATATCTATGGTCAAATGATTTCTGACAGGGTGACAAGTCCATTCAATGGGAGAAAGAATAGTCTCTTCAACAAATAGTGCTGTGACAACTGGATCGCCACATAAAAAAGAATGAAGTTGGATTCATATCTCACACCATATGTAAAAAATAACTAAAAATAACTAAAACTGTATCAATGACCTAAATACAGAAACTAAAACCATAAAACTCTTAGAAGAAAACATAGGGTCAAATCTTCAGTACCATGTTTCTGGCAATGGATTCTTAGATATGACACCAAAAGCACAAGCAACAAAAGGTATAATAGATAAATTGGACTTCATCAAAATTAGAAACTCAAAGGAGTTATCAAGAAAGTGAAGAAATTACTTACAGAAGAGGAGAAAACATTTAGGAACCATATATCTGATAAGGATTTAACATCCAGAATATATAAAGAACTCCTACAACTTAAAAACAAGAAGACTAAACAACCCAATTTAAAAATGGGCAAAGGACTTAAATAGATATCTCTCCAAAGAAGATATGCAAATGGATAATAAGCCCATGAAAAGATGGTCAACATCATTAGTCATCCAAAAAACAAAACCAAACCCATTGTCATGGAGTTGATTCCAACTCATAGCAACCCTATAGGACAGAGCAGAACTGCCCCATAGGGTTTCCAAGGAGCAGCTGGTGGATTCCAACTGCCAACCTTTTGGTTAGCAGCCAAATGCTTAACCACTATGTCACCAGGGCTCCAGTAGTCATTAGGGAGATGCAAATCTAAACCACAGTGAGATATCATTTCATACCCACTAGAATGGCTATTGTTATGGATTGAATTGTGTCCCCCCAAAATATGTGTCAACTTGGCTAGGCCATGATTTCCAGTATTGTGTGATTGTCCCCCCTTTTGCAATCTGATGTAATTTTCCTGTGTGTTGTAAATCCTAACTTCTATGATATTAATAAGGTAGGATTAGAGGCAGTTATATTAATGAGGCAAGACACAATCTACAGGATTAGGTTGTATCTTGAGTCAGTATCTTTTGAGACATAAAAGTGAGATGGGAGCAGAGAGGAGAGGGGTCTCAGTACCACCAAGCAAGAGGAGCCAGGAGTGGAGTACATCCTTTGGACCCAGGATCCCTGAGCTGACAAGCTCCTAGACCAGGGGAAGATTGATGACAAGGACTTTTCCCAGAGCCAACAGAGATAGAAAGCCTTCCCCTGGAGGTGGCGCCCTGAATTCAGACTTCTAGCCTCCTAAACTGTGAGGGAGTAAATTTCTGTTTGTTAAAGCGATCCACTTGTGGTATTTCCGTTACAGCAGCACAAGATAACTAAGACAGCTATTATCAGAAAAATGGAAAATAACAAGTGCTAGAGAGGATGTGGAGAAATTGGAACCCTCATCCATTGCTGGTGGGAATGTAAAATGGTATAGCCTCTGTGGAAAACAGTTTGGGTGTTCCTCAAAAAGTTAAACATCACCATATGACCCAGAAATTCTACTCCTAGGTATATACACAAAGTCTTGAAAGCAGGGACTCAAACATATACTTGTACACCAACGTCCATTGCAGACTATTCACAATAGCCAAAAGTTGGAAACCACCAAGTGTTCATCAATAGATGAATGGATAAACAAAATTTAGTATATACATACAATGGAATATTGTTCAGCCATAAAGAGAAATGAAGTTCTGATGCATGCTACAGCATGGATGAATGTTGAAACCATTATGCTGAGTGACACAAAAGGATAAGTACTGTACGATCCCACTTACATGAAATATCTAAAACAGGCAAATGCACAGAGATAAAAGTTTATTAGTGGGGGAAGGGTGGATGGGGAAGTTACATCTTAAGGTGTACTGAGTTTCTGTTTGGAGTGATAAAAAACTTTTGGAAATGCACAGTGGTGATGGTTGCACAACATGATGAATGTAATTAATGCCACTGAATTATATGCTTAAAAATGGTAAGTTTTTGTTATATATATTTTATCACAATAATTTTTTTAAAAAGTCACCATAAGGAAAATAAAAATATTGGGAGAAAATATTTCCAAAATATATCTTAAAGGATTTATATTTAAAATATATAAAGAATTCTCAAAACTCAATAATAAGAAACAATCCAATTTTTTAATGAGGAAAAGATTTGAACAGACACTTTTCCAAAGAAGATTATATGAATGGCAAATAAACACAGGAAAAGATACTCAATGTCACTGGTCATTAGAAGAATACAAATTAAAATCCCAATAAGACACCACTACATACATATGAAAATGGGGAGAGGACCCACCCTGTTAATATCAAAGTCTAATAAGAGGACAAAGAAATTGACACTTTCATACATTCTCGGGCAAAATGCTATACTAATTTTTGGAAAACCATATGACCTAAAAATCCTACTCCTACGTATTTACCCAAGAGAAATAAAACAAATGTGCATACAAAAACCTACACACAAATGTTTATACCAGTTTTATTCACAACAGCCAAAAATTGGAAACAACCAAATGTGCTTCGACTAGTGAATGAATAAACAAACTGTTACATCTATACAATAAGATAGTAGTCGGCAATAAAAAGGAACAAATTGCTGATACAGGCAACAACATGTCCGAATCTCAAATGCTTTTTGCTATATGAAAGAAGCCAAACTCAAAAGGCTACAAACTGCATGCTTCCATTTATATAACATTCTGGAAAAGGCAAAACTATAGAGACAGAAAACAGATCAGTGGGCGGAACAGGGCCTGGGGAGGGAGAAGGAAGTTGACTACAGAAGGGAACAAGGGAACTTTATGAAATAGTGGAAACGTTCTAAATCGTTACTGTGGTGGTGGTTACAAAATTGTAAGCATTTGTCAAAGCACAAAGAACTGCACACCCACAGTAAGCAAAAAGGCCTAGTATTGGTTCAGTGACAGACATATAGACCAATGGAATAGTATTGAGAACCCAGAAATAAATTTATCATCTATGGGCAGCTGATTTTCAACAAGGGGTTAAAGTCCATTCACTGGAGAAGAAACTGTCTCTTTAACAAATGGTGCTGGCAAAACTGGATATCCATTTGCAGAAAAATGAAACAGGATCCATACATCCCACTATACACAAACACTAACTCAAAACAGATCAAAGCCTAAACGTTAAAGCTAATACTATAAAATTTCTGGATGATTACATAAGGACTAAACTATGGGACCTAATTTTCTTCAGAGATAAATTATCAAACAAAATTACAAATGCACAAACAACAGAAAATAAATTAGATAACTGGAACCTCCTAAAATTAAATACTTGTGCTCATCAAAAGACTTTATCAGAAGAGTAAAAAGAGAACCTATAGTCTAGGAAAAACAAAATCTTTAAGAATGACATATCCGATAAGGGTCTAATTGCTAAACTATATAGAAAACTTCAAAAACTGAGCAACAAAAAAGACAATCCAGTTAAAAAACGGGCAAAGGACATGAAGGGACACTTCATCAAAGAAGACATTCAAGTGGCCAACAAACACATGAAAAGATGCTCGAGATCATCAGCCATTAGAGAGACGTAAATCAAAACTGCAATGAGATACCATCTCATCCCTGAAAAAATGACACTGATTAAAAAAAATAGAAAACAACAAATGCCGGCAAGGCTGTGGGGAGGACTGGAAACTTCATCCATTATAAAATGGTACAACCATTATGGAACTGCTGGTGGGATTGTAAAATGGTACAACCACTATGGAAAATTGGTGCTTCCTCAAAAAGCTAAAAATAGAAATACCTTCTGATCCAGCAATCCCACTCCTAGGTATATACCCTAGAGATCTAATAGCAATGTCACGAATAGACATATGCATGCCTATGTTCATTGCAGCATTATTCACAATAGCAAAAAGATGGAAAAGAACTTAAGTGACCATCAACGAATGTATGGACAAACTGTGGTACACATACGAAATGGAATTCTATACAACCATAAAGAATAATGATGAATCCTCCAAACCTAGCATTGGTGAATCTGGAGGACATTATGCTGAGTGAAATAAGTCAATCACAAAAGGACAAATACTGTATGATCACACTTTCATCAGAAAATAAGAAGAGATATATGTACAGAGACTAACACTCATTGCTGGTTACCAGGGATGGGTGGTATGGAGGAGGAAGCACTCTCAAGATAGTAGACGCTTGTTAGTTTTGGTGATGGGAAAGGTAGCATCAAATGTGGGTGAAGTGCACACAGCCTGAACAAGGTTAATGATGTCACTAAGAAGTGCACAAGAGAAAGGTAAAGGATATGACAAACATAATTGTGTAACAACACGAACATGTTCACAGTACACTGACAGGGAACTGCCAGAAATTCAAGCTGGATTCAGAAAGGGAAGTGGAACGAGGGGTATCATTGCTGATGTCAGATGGATCTTGGCTGAAAGCAGAGAATACCGGAAAGATGTTTGCCTGTGTTTTATTGACCATGCAAAGGCATTCAACTGTGTAGGTCATAACAAATTATGAATAACATTGTAAAGAATGGGAATTCCAGAACACTTAACTGTGCTCATGAGGAACCTGTACATAGAGCAAGAGACACTTGTTTGAACAGAACAAGGGGATATTGCATGATTTAAAATTAGGAAACATGTGCAGCAAGGTTGTATCCTTTCACCATACTTATTCAATCTGTGTGCTGAGCAAATAATCCAAGAAGCCAGACTATATGAAGAAGAAGGCAGTATCAGGACTGGAGGAAGACTCATTAACAACCTGCGATACACAGATGACACAACCTTGCTTGCTGAAAGTGACGGGGACTTGAAGCACTTACTGATAAAGATCAAAGACCACAGCTTTCAGTATGGATTACACCTCAACATAAAGAAAACAAAGATCCTCACAACTGAACCAATAAGCAACATTATGATAAACAGAGAAAAGATTGAAGCTGTCAAGGATTTCATTTTACTTGCATCCAAAATCAACGTCCATGGAACTAGCAGTCAAGAAATCAAACGACATAGTGCATTGGGCAAATCTTCTGCAAAAGCCCTCTTTAAAGTGTTAAAAAAGCAAAAATGTCACTTTGAGTAATAAAGTGTGCCTCACCCAAGCTACGGTATTTTCAGTCACCTCATGTGCATGTGAGAGCTGGACAATGAATAAGGAAGACCGAAGAAGAATCAATGCCTTTGAATTACAGTGTTGGCGAAGATTGTTGAATATACCATGGACAGTTAGAACAATGAACAAGTCTGTCTTGGAGGAAGTATAGCCAGAATGCTCCTTAGAGGTGAGAATGGCGAGACTTTGTCTTATATACCTTGGACATGTTATCAGGAAGAACCAGTCCCCAGAGAAGGACATCATGCTTGGTAAAGTAGAGGGTCAGTGAAAAAGAGGAAGACCCTCAACGAGATGGACTGACACAGTGGCTGCAACAATGTGCTCCAACATAGCAACGATTGTGAGGACAGCGCAGGATCGGGCAGTGTCTTATTCTGCTGTACATAGGGTCGCTGTGAGTCAGAACTGACTTGACGGCACCTAACACCACCACCAACAACAACAACCAAAATATGTGTGTGCCTACACAAATATGTATATAGGCATATGAGTATGAATATGTGGGTACACATGTGTGCACAGATAGAGAATCTATAGGCATATGTACATACAAGTATGTGTGTGCATGCATGTATATCTGTATAAATAATAAACCACATAGGGGACACAGGTACAGATACTTCTTAGACATAACCAAGCACCTCAAGAGATTGGTTTTCTGGGTTTGAAGACTCAGAATCATAGTCTCATGGGACAACTCAGGTAATTGGCATAATGTAGTTCATAAAGTTTATGTTTTACATACTAGTTTAGTGAATAGCATCTGGGGTCTTAAAAGCTTGTGAGTGGTGATTTAAGATACAACTATTGGTCTCTACTTGTCTGGAACAAAATAGAAAGAAGGAAACCAAAGACTCAGAGAAGAAAGTAGTCTACAGGACTAATTAATAGTTGACAGGAACCACAGTCTCATCTACCCAGAGACCAGAAGAACTAGATGGTGCCTGGCTACCACTACCAACCATTGCGATCAGGGCCACAACAGATGGATCCTTCAGAAAGCAAGAGAAATGTGGAACAGAATTCAAGTTCTTAAAAAATCCAGACTAACTGGACTGATTGAGACTAGAGGACTCCCCAAGACTATCGCCCTGAGATATGACTTAAACCTTAAACCAAAATTATCCCTTGAGGTCACCTTTTAGCTAAATAACAGATTGACTCATAAAATAAAGAATATCACCCATGAGTAATGAGCTGCTTCAAAAAAATCATCTACAGGACAGCAAATGGTCAAAAATTACTCTAAAGTGAAGATGAGAAAGTAGGGTGGCAGGGAAACTAGAGTACTGGAAATAGTACAACCAGAACAGCATGAATGAGAATGACACATTGTGAAAAATGTAACCAATATCACTGAATGATTTGTGTAGAAATTGTTAAATGGCAACCAAATTTGCTGTGTACGCTTCCACCTTAAACACAATACAATATTAATAAAAAAAGAACTCTATATCAAAATGGGAATTTTACTGTATGTAAATTACATCTCAATAAATATATGAAATTAAAAAAAAAAAAAAGACATGAACAGGAAAAGCAAAACTCAAGTTCCAGCGCACAGTCCTACATATTCTCGGTGCCGGCCCTCCCCTATGCTCCATGAACAACTCCCTCTGTTCCTACAAAAAGGATTATTCTGAGTCTCAGTGAACAAAGAGTCCAACAAGCTTCTGTTCTTTTTGAAAACGTATAAATTTCAAAAATGGTATCAGTATTAATGAACACTGCTCACTATAATTACTGACAGCATTTATGAGTCATCATCAAAATGATTAGTATTTTCTAAAGGCAAAGTTTAGATGCAAATTCTGATAATGTACGTGGATAATATAAGTTTTACTTCCAGATTTCAGCTGTCGTCTTTGGTTTTATGTAAGGAAATGCCATCTAAACTTCCTAATTCTATAAACTATTCCTATGGCTAACAGCAGCTACTGTGATCTCAAGTCTTAAATTTCAGAGCCTGGATAGTCTCTGTATTGTGACTAATGAGCCATAATGCTCTTTAAGACTCAGTGCTTTACACAAGCTTTTCAGAATAAATTTATCTTCCAGCACAGGAGATTTTCTTGCCAGGCTAGATTTGATTTCAAAATTGCACTAAGTTCTTGAAATTCAGGTTTCTTTCTTGCATGCTACTACATTTCAGCCGACCCATGTCCCTGTGCTCGAGGGCTTGGGGAAAAGACACATTTACCACAAGAATTACACTCATATTTCTATAGCTGTAACCCTCTGGAGCTCTGTAAATCTGACAACTGACTTGTTTTTAGCTGAAGAATTGTGGCAAGCTGATGTGTTTTTGTTTGTGTGTATGTTTGTTAATCCACCACAGCTTCACCTCCTGCCTTTGAACAATTCCCTAAAGTAGTGAAAATGTTTTTTTTTTTTTTAAATAAGAAAAACGTCTCCAAATAACCTAGATTAATTTTTCTACAATGAGAATTTTTTCTTTTATAAATATCAAAAAAAAAAAAAAAAAAAAAAGGAGTTTATAGAAGGGCGCAGCTAGCAAAGAATATGTGGAAGCAAGGATTAAGAAGTGGTTGTTGGTGCCTGGTGTGTAGAAGCGCCTGTCAAATGTCAGGGGCCTTTGCACCTTCAGTTTTAACAGCATTCTCAAATGGAAGGTTCTTTCAGGTTAGAGATCAAATAATAAACATGTAACATAACAATTTTTCACAAAAGTCCGATAATTATACTTCTTCCATTTGATATAGTCCTGAGATTTAGAAATGACATAGCAAGAAATGTTCTAAGATTTAAATAAAACCACGACACAAAATTTTATTTACAGTACAATTTCAATTATGTCAAAGGAAGGAGGAAAGAATACACAGAACTGGAAAGAAATACAAATGCACAAAAATATTAAATATCTTTGGAATAGTGGATCCAAGCAGAATTTTCCTAAATTTTCTTTATAATATTAAAACAAACCAGTTGCCATTGATACCGACTCATGGTTCCCATGTGTGTCAGAGTAGAACTGTGCTCATAGGGTTTTCAACAGGTGATTTCTCAAGAGTAGATCACCAAGCCTTTCTACCGAGGCTCTTCTTGCATTTGAACAGCCTTTTGGTCAGTAGCCAAGTGCTTAACCTTTTGCACCACCCAGACTTATATTCTTTAAAGTTTATATTAATTTTATTTTTAAAATTCCTTGATTATTAGAAATGCTAGTACCATTTAACAAAAACATAGTATAGCTTTAGGTAGATTTTGTTTTTTTGGGTTTCACCCCTCTATCCTCTGTTCAACTTCTGAGATACTGATCCTTGTCTCCCACCTGTGTCTCCCCTCCCAAATCCACTTGTTAAAAAGCCAAGACAAGCTCAAATCATACCTTCAGTAAGACCAAAACAAACCCATAGCCATCAAGTCGATTCAGACTCATAGCAACTCCATGTGTTACAGAGCAGAACTGCTCCATAGGATTTTCTTGGCTGTAATCTTTACTGAAGCAGACTGCCAGGCCTTTCTTCTGCACTATTTTCAATAAGCCTTCCTAAATCCTCCTGGTCAGAAGTACTCCCCTCTCCCCATTACTCTGTGGTACTGGAGGTACAAACAATTTCTGCAGACTATAATCTCCTGTAGGGAAGGAGTTAAACCTAGTAGAGTTTACATCATCCTCTATTTTCTCCTCCCTATACAGCTTGGCTCCATGTTTTTCTGCATAATAGATGCTGCTCCACACTTAAATGCCATGTTCATTTAATCTATAAAATGACAGACTTAGTTAAACAGCAGTTTTAGAACACCATATCTTGCCTCATGTCATTTGTATACAAATGTCCCCATTATAAAATAATTACATTTTATTGAGCATTTTCTCTGTGTCAAGTACTTCAAACACTTTACATACTCACAAGTTATAAGGTTCTTTCATTTATATCACCTAAATATTATTTATCAAGTTGACCCAAAAGAGGTTTTACTTTTTGAATCTTCTCTGGGAAAAATGGAGCCTTGCCTTATAACAGGGTCACTTTGGACACAAAAATAGAAGGTAATCCTCACAGCCACCCCATGCCACGGGTCATCCTCATTTCTCAGATGAGGAAAATGGGGCTCAGACATTAAAAAACTGGCCAAAGTCACGGAGCTGCTGAGTGCAAACTGTCAGGATCTAACCCCAAGTCTGTCTAGCTCTAAAACCTGTGTTCTTAGCCACCGTCTCCATGGTGGGAAATTCCCACTTGTCTTTACCACCATCAGGAGCAATAAAATCTAAATCTTATTTCCTCTTCTGGCAAGGATCAGTCTGAGAATCCCTATACTTTCCTTAAAAACTAAACCTGTCTGAAAAAGCTTCTCCACCTGAGACCATGGCATGGAAAGCTATGGGCTCTTCAGAAGCAAGAGCTTTTACAGTATCTTCACCAAGCTCTACCAGTGACTGAAACAGATGATATGTTCCCCACACGTCTGTCAGTCTGTCATACTTTGAGGGCTTGGGTGTTGCTGTGATGCTGAAAGCTATACCACCAGTATTCAAATACCATCAGGGTCACCCATGGCAGACAGGGTTCAGCTGCGCTTCCAAACTAAGACAGACTAGGAAGAAGGACCCTGCAGTCTACTTCTGAAAAGAATTAGCCAGTGAAAACCTTATGAATAGCCGGGGAACACTGTCTGATATACTGCCAGAAGATGAGCCCCTCAGGTTAGAAGGCACTCAAAATATGACCGGGGAAGAGCCACCTCCTCAAAGTAGAGTCAACCTTAAAGATGTGGACAGAGTCAAGCTTTTGTGACCTTCATCTGCTGATGTGGCATGGCTCAAAATGCGAAAAAACAGCTGCAAACATTCATTAATAATCGGAACCTGGAATGTACGAAGTATGAATCTAGGAAAATTGGAAATCATCAAAAATGAAATGGAATGCATAAAGATTGATATCAATTTTATATAACCTTCACTATATCAAGACAGATGAATATGCTAGAAAGAGAGAGAGAATTGAAAAATATCCCTCTTCCTACATTCTGTTTTGACACACATACATTAAATGAACTACAGAAAAGTTGAGAGCCAAAAAGACCTAGAACCTATATCTCCGAGATTTGCCTGAATCCCAGAGTAGCAACTGACTATAAAGCACATCCAGCCTTTTTGTTTTATGCACAAATTCTCAGCTAGAATATCATGACAGTGACAAAGTGAAACATGCAACACTGAAAAAATGGAAAGGTGCAAGTCTCAGAATACAAAATATCAGGGAGGAAACCAGGAATAATGATTCTTTTAGTTTTAGGTAAATTGGCTTAAACAATTTTATACCTCAAGGTTCTTAACTGGGACAGGGCTGTCTGTAGACTCCCTAAGTTCAGGTGGGAAGGGGGACTGAAATGAGAACAAAGCTAGTCATAGCCCAGAGGTGACACCAAGCTCTGCCAGGAACACTCCTGGAGGCCTAGAGTAAATGCTTTGTCTCTTTGGGCTGGGCTCATTCAGTTGGGAAACTGTGCCTGTGAGGGTTTCTCTTTCTGTTTTTTGTTTTGTTTTTGAGCTAAGTTGTTGAAAGACTAAACACAAATGCTACAACAAATGAAAGGGTTCCTTTTCTATGATTTCTTTAGGTTTTTTTGCAATTATATACGAAAATAAGAATACAATCTCTTATTTAATGGAAAGTTAAAACAAAATAAAATAGTGTTAGTCGTCCAAAAGATATATTTTTGCTCAAAATTCTAACACTTCTAAAATACATTATCACAGTAGTTTGATGACAGCCTGTATAAAAGATGTTTTGAGGATGATGTTTCCTATCACGTAAAACATAATTCTGACCTTGAAGGTACAAAATGCCCACACCTCCCCTGCCTTTTATCTTCCCTGTTCTTCCAAAGATGTTGGGAGACACTTCTTCAGTCCTCGTGGGCCTGAGGAGTATCGTTGACTCACCTGAATGTGTATGGCGCCCTCTACTGCTTTCTGCATGTCAGAGCAGCCGCTGATGAGAGACAGCTGCTCTTGGGCACCCAGAGAGCCTTTCAGGGCGCCGGACTGCTCCAGCAACTCCATGTCCTTCCTGGGAAAAAGCAGAGACGGATCGCTGTGAGTATTCACAAACAAATTCAAAACAAATAAAGCACGAAACAACCCCCGTCTGTGTTGTGGGGGATGCGGCGCGGTGATGGGTGGTTCTTCATCCTGATCCTTCCGTTGGTCCTCTGGGGTGGAAGGGCTGAAAGAGGGCATCTAGTCATCAGGGCTGGCTTCAGGGGCGAGTCACCTGTTGTCACCCACGGCTCCACGCTCAGAGGGCCTGTGCTTGGTCTAATGCTCTACTGCCACCGTTCACCGTCTTAAAAGCTTTAACAGATTTTGAACAAGAGCCCCACATTTTCATTTGTACTGGGCCCCACAAATTACATGGCCACCCTGCCTATAATTTGTATTGTCAGTAAACAGGGCAGAGTACACATATAAGCACACACACAGTTGCCTAAGGAGAAACACCCATGCTTTCCAAAATAACCTGTATGGATTTTCTGCTACTGAGTCAAATAATTTTACATCATTTCACACCAGTTTTCATCTTTTAGTTGTCAATACCCTTCAGCCCAAACCCACCAGGAATATACCTGTAGCTGCATAAATCGGGTTTATTGCTCCTTCCTTCTTTCCCTATTCTCTCTAAATCTTTCAGATATCCAGTGGGGTGTATGTTAGGCATTCTATCTTCCGTATTTCTTAGCCTCTTTTTCACATTTTCCATCTCTTCATCTCTCTGAATTGCATTCTGAATAATATCTTCAGATCTGACTTCCAGCTCACTATGCTTATAATACCTTGTTTCTCATGTATTTTGTGATTTTTGGTTATGAGCACATGTTCAGGAACTATACGCTTCCTGAGTTCCCTGTGGGAATCCTTAGGTTTAAGGTGCGTAATTCTGGAGATGATATCCATTTTGTTTCTGCTGGCATGTGGGGACACTACCAACAAAAGGACCAGTTTAAATTTGTGGATTGGGGTTTTCACACCACACAGGTAGTAATGAATTTGGACTCCAGCACTCTAAGATGGCTGGTTTATGGTTATAAATTCTTGGAGAAACTCTCCCTCCCACTAGTCAAGGCCACGACAAACAAATCTCCACTTATGGGTCAGAATTATTTTCCTCCTAGTTCTCCTTTTCACCAAGGATGTATCCCTTTGGGAAGTCTAGCTTCATTCAGGGGTTTCCAAGCTGATTTCCCATCTTGAACAGACTAAAGTTAGCTGTTAGAACCAAAGCTCTAGATTAGCAAGATTGGCAAATACCCTTAGAGCAGCCACCAGCTATGGCTCTGACTCTCACACAGCTCTCTGGATTTGTGCTCCCAAATTTGGCCTCTGAGAATTTCTATTAGTTTCTTGCCAGGTCAGCTATGCATTTAAAACAAAAACTTTTAAGTATACATCTACCCAATATTTTTAATTGTTTTTGAAGTGGAAGGATACCTACTTTGACATACTGCCAGAAACTGAACTATAGACTGTTTCTTTCAAGTCTAATATTGCTAGATTCCATGTGTTTTCCACCATCCATCTGTAGTTTGTTGCACTGTGGTGGCTTGCATGTTGCTGTGATGCTGGAAGCTATGCCCCAGTATTTCAAATACCAGCAGGATCATCCATGGTGGGCAGGTTTCAGTGGAGCTGACAAACTAGGAAGAAAGGCCTGGCAATCCGCTTCTAAAAATTAGCCGATGGAAACCTTACGTATCACAACAGAACACTGTCCAACTCACTTGCTCTGGACACATCATCAGGAGGGATCAATTGCTGAAGGCAGACATTGTGTTTGGTGAAGTAGAGGGCCAGCAAGGTTGAGGGAGGCCCTCAGTGAGATGGACTGGCACAACAGGCATAACTATGGACTCGAATATGCCAGTGATCATGAGGATGATACAGGACTGGGCAACATTTTGCTCTGTTGTACATGGGGTCACCATGAGTTGGAGAGGACTCAATGGCAACTATCTCTACCTACACATTTTACATTTTGCAAGAAAAGGGAAATATTCAACTTATTCATTTTAGTGATAATGGTAAGTTACTCCAAGTAGATATGATCTCTACAAATAAACTTATAACACAGTTATTAACTGATTCTATCATTGCTCTTGTTCATATGTACTGAGAAAAAAAATCAGTTTTAGCTGTCTTTAAAAATAGTTATTGTTTTTGTTTCCCAGTTTTGTCCATTTGAAAAATATATATATAACCCGATAAATTAAATATATAATATATATAAAATGAAATATTATTTCTGTATAATACATAATATATAATATATAATTATACATATATATAAAATCTGAATCCAATCAACTTAATCTTAAAAATTACTAGAGATACTTATGAAATGCATCCAAAAAATAAAATATTTCTTTTTGTTTTTTTAATTTAATCTAGCTTGTTCATTTTAGTGCCAAAGAAACCAAGGACCAAAAAGGTTGTAGACTCACACAAGGACATAAGGCTTTTAGAAGCATGTCTGGGACTGAAACCCAGTCTTTTGGCTCTTTCTGTTAGACCACATTTAATAGGATTAGTTTACTCTTTCTTACTCTTCCTAAACCATACTGCCTCTCTGATTTAAAAAAAAAAAAAAAAAAAAATTCTTAGTAGGACTTATTGGCCTAAATAGGATAATTTACAAAGTTCATTGGCTTAAATTCTGAAGATTCAAGGTACTCAATATATTAAAGAGAAGAGACAGGAACTTGCATCCATTTCCTCTTTCATGAATGTTGTTAATATCCTAGTTCCAGCCTTTTTTAGCTTGTACTTAGACTATAGGCCTCCCATTTTCCCTTTGAAGAACCTCAGTGTACCTACCAAACCCACTATCCCCTTTCAGGATTTCATCACCAACAGGATTACCATGCTGGGTCCCACGTGAGCCAAATACCATGGCTTCAACTGACTGGACCTGAGATGGGAAGTTGAACCAAAGCAGGTATCTACAGGCTGTCCAGTGGCTTGGTTCAAGAGGTCAGCCCAATAGGAGCCAGTACTGAATGGTAACTGGCAAACCCAATCAGCTCATCCCTCTTCGGCAGTCTGAAATGAAAACCCACAAAGTGAACTGGTAATGGCAGGAGAAGCAACAGAAGTAGAGTCACCTCAATGGTAGACTTTAAAAAGGTAGAACCTTTAAAAAAAAACAAAACAAAACAGCTTAAGAAATAACCCCCTCTAGAGCTGCTGTGAGTTACCAGAACTGTTGTCTATCAGAGGCCCAGTTGTCCCTGAATAATGTCTGTATTTCCAGCAGAGATGTAGCTGCAGAGATGGCTTCCTGTATCACTTACTCCCTCACACAGCCTCACAATAAACCCCCTTAAACTGAGGCAATCTGAGTACCCCTATCCCTTATAAACTGAAAGCGCCTAGCACCTACTTTGTTCAGAGATTAGATGTACCTATCCGCTGAAGGAAATTACAACACATCTGACTTACTCAATTTTGGAGTATACAGGTCATATAAATTAGACCTACAGCAATGGCTAAGCCTAGAAATCAACAACATTGGTAAAAGTTAACTACACTGTCCATGAATATAACTAGAATAAAAATGTTCGTATATCTGAAGAGGTATTTGTAGCTACCAAACAAACAAATTCAGTTAAACTAAAAGTATTTGCTGTTATGAAGGAATAAGTGAGATGTTTAATACAATGCCCCATTCCTTTTCTAGAACTATTTTCTTTTCACAATTTATTTTAAGATATAAAAAACTAGAAAGAATAATAAACATCACAATATTTCCACCGTTCATAATATGACAACCACCAATCTAATTTGCTTATCTTTTTTTTAATAAACAAAACATTAAAGATAAAGTTCTTCTAGTCACACCCCCTCCCACACACACACCCCACCTCACACAACCATTTTCTAATGGTTTTTTAAATGCCAAAGCTGGATGACACAATGATTAGCCCTTTTGTCCTTTATGGAATTATGTCTGAGTACCTAGTATACTCAAAATCACCTGCTTCAAGTTTCAGTAAACCAACCATGTAACTTCAAATCTTTTCATTAATCCAAAGGAAACTTTGGGTCTTTCTTCCAAAAGTGCTATTGAGTCAGGTAAGTTAAAATCAATTGGAGTACAAGAGACTCTCTTGTTCCTTAGATGATCTACCATTCTTTCTGACTGTCCCAGTCATCATCCCTATAGGGTCAGGAGAAGGAGACAGAATGAGTAGCAGGATAGCCACAAGCAATGGTCCCTTGCAGATCAAGACAGAAAGCCAAACTATATATATATATATATATATATATATATATATATATATATTTTTTAGGAGGGAGGTAAGGAACTATGAGGAAACAATAGCAATGCAGAAAATATGAGAAAACCACAAAAATTTATAATATCCTCACAAAGATTAAAAAAGATATTATACCTATGACTCAATAACGGGATATTTTAAAAAAGAAATATACAGAGAAAAAACAGGTAGAAATTAAATATCTACTAGTAAAAGTGGAAGTTTTAATAAAAGATCTGGAAGATAAATTTGTGGACATCTCTGAGGAAGAAGAACAAAGGACAAAGAGATGGCCAAAGAAAAGTAAATTAAAGGACTTTGCTGAGTGGTCCAAATCTGACTAGCAGGAGTTCTAGAAAGAACAGAAAAAAAAAATGGTAGGAAAGACTTTATCAAAGAAATAATATAAAACTATTTCCCAGAACCAAAGAATGTGTGTTTCCAGATTGGGTATGAAGCCTATGTGTGGGAGACAAGGGACAGGATATTGCAGATTTGGGTTATAAGCCCTGTAGCAATATTTGTCTTTAAAGTATATATTACCTTGATAAAAACTTTAAAAATAAAGTAACAATCTAGGTCTTTAGCTACTGCAGACTAGCACTAACATACTAGCTGTAATTTTATGTGGCCTCTTTCTTCCCTATCACTGGCAGAGAAATACTAACTCTTAATACAGTCATGCGAATAAACTCTGGGCCCTGCCTGAAACTGAGGCAGCTCATAAAGAACCCCAGCTACAGGAGTAAGAATTTAAATTGAACACAAGAACCGGAACTTTGCAGCATGTCTTTAAATCACCATCAAGTCAGCATTAAAATGCGACTCAGGATAGGGAGGTAAACATTTGTTAGACTGAAAGATTACAGCATCTTCTTTCTGTTCTAAAGTGGACCATTTCATTTGTTCTGAATCTCAGTCCCTCCCCTCTTTAAAAAATGCAGTTCCCAGTCATTTCTTCGATGAACATTTTCTACCTCTTGTCCTTCAGTGACCCCTATTTTCTCTTCCAACAAGCACATAATCTCATCATCTTCAAAACCCAATTAGCATCCTAGTTTTCCTTTATTCATTGCCAGCTTCTAAAATGGTCGCTATATAAGTCACCTTCCTTTCTTTACTATTTCCTCCTCAACACTGGAGACGAGACTTCATTTCTACTTCTTGCCAAATCAACATCTTTTCTTTGCTCTTTATTCTTTCACATGGAGCTTCTGACTGCTGGGTGGGAACCCTTTTCCCCATGGATTTCCCTTCCAGGAACCTCTACTAAAGGAACACTCCTGGCCTTCTGCTTCACTCCCTCCCTCACAACTCCTCTGGGGAAGAACAGAAATTTATCTGACTGGGAGTTTAGCATGGAAGACTCTGTCTCTTCTCTGCCTCTCTCAGGGACTGCCTTACACTGAATTTTACTACAGCAGAACCCAGTTGGGAAGGTTATGGTTGGGTAAGGCTGTTTAATTCTGTTATGTCATATTAGAAAACTATTATGTGATATGTGATTTGCTTCAAAATATTCCAGGAGGGGTGGAGCCACCATGGCGCCCTAGACAGACACACCATGCCATCCCTCTGCAGCAAAGACCCAAGAAACTAAGTAAAACAGATACAAACAACAATCTTGGAACCCTAAGGATCAAATGCAAGCATAAAGAACAAGATCAAACACTGAATTGAAGAAGAAATTGACGGAAAACAGAGAACAAGGAGAGATACACAGTGGAGGTGCTCTGCCATCTAACATGGCACAGCATCGCCATCTTGAAGCACAGCCAGCAATGACCCTGGACAAGGAGTAGGGGAAGACAAATTCATGGAGCTCCCAATAAGAGACAGAGCACCTGGTAACCAGAGAAACATGCTTTCCCACCCCTCGCCCTTGTGGTAAGTAGCAGCAAGAAACCCTCCAGCGCCGCGACCTCCACCAACGGGGTTCACAATAAGAGCAACATCCGCACCTCCAGCCCCGCCCCTTCCCACCGCATGTCTTTTTTTTTTTCCTTCTTTTTCTTCATTTTCTTTCTCCCTTCCACCTAGCCCTGTACACTACCGCCCCCCCCCTTCCAACTGGCCCCTGTTGCACCACCGTGGCTAGAGAGTCACTGGCCCGCTGCCACCCTGGGTTCCCTTCACCCACACCCACCGGCTCCTGCCGCGCCACCTTTTTTTTTTTTTTTTCCTTTTTTTCTTTCCTTTTTCCCTCCCATCTAGCCCTGTACATCACCTCTCTTCCCTTCCCACCGGCCCTTGGGTCCATCTCACCCCTACTCGCCAGGCCCCACTGTGCCACCAGTTTTTTAATTTTACTTAATTTTTTTCTCTTTCTTCCTTTTCTTTCTCCTTCCCACCTAGCCCCGAGCTCCACTTCCCCCACTTCTGGCCAGGCCCTACCACACCATCACGACTAGAGAGCCACAGGCACACCAGCCCACCACTGCCCTGGGTCCGCCCGGCTCCCACCTGCCAGCTCCTGCTGTGATGCAATTTTTTTTCTTTTTTTTTCTTGTTTTATTCCTTTTCTTTCTTGCTCCCACCTATCCCCGTACATCACCTCTCCTCCCTTTCTACCAGCCTTCGGTCCACCCCGACCCATTAACCAACCCCCACTGCACTGCCAGTTTTTTTTCTCTTTGTTTTCTTTTTCCCTCCCACCTCCCCCATTCCTGCCGGTCCCTGCTGCACTGCCACAGCTAGAGAGCCACCAACACACCGGCTCACCAATACCCTGGATCTGCCACCCCTGCACCCACCTGCCCACACCACACCACCATTTTTTAGTTTCTCCCTCCCACTTAGCCCAGCAATAACCATCTCCCCACCTACTCACTGGCCCCTGCTGCGCCACCACAGATAGAGAGCCACTGGCCTGCCACCACCCTGGGTCTGCCTGCTCCCACACACCAGCTCCCACTGTGCTGCCTTTTTTCTTTCTTTCTTTTCTTACTCCCTACCACCTAGCCCCATAGGTCATGTCCCATCCCAAGCCCGCCATGTCCCCACTCACCAGCCGCCTCCACACTGCCATTTTTTTCTTTTTTCCTTTCCTACTTTTCTTTCTCTTTCCCTCTCGTCTAGCCCCATACACCACTTCCTCCTGCTTCCAACCTGGCCCCACCATGCCACCATGGATAGAGTGCCACCGACACACTGGCCACGGGTCCAAGGCCACTTGCTGGCCCTTACCATGCTGCCATTTATTTAATTTTTTTCTTTTTCTTTCTACCTCCCACCTAGCCAAGTACGCAACCTACTCCCCCTGCCAGCCAGCCCAGAGGTCCACCTCGCCCCCACCTACTGGCTACACTCTTTCTATACCTTTTCTTTACTTTCTCCCTCCTACCTAGCCCTGTATGCCACCTCCCTGCCCTTCCCACCAGCCCCTGCCATGCTGCCAGAGCTGAAGCATGCCTTGCACTCAGGCCAGCCACAGCACCAGGCCCACATCACACCTCCTCTCTCTCCTGCCACTCAACCAGCTGCTGAATAGAGGGAAGCAAGTCCATAACACTCTCAGTCCGACACCCCTTCCTATCTGGCGAGGGCCAGTGAACACTCTCACACCACTAGGCCAACATCAGGAGGCAGGCAGTGGACACCCAGTCAACCCTCAGCCACCTTGCCAAACCAGCATATAGCAAAGCAGGCTTGCTCTGCCTGCTGCTGTCCTGCCCACCCAGGCAAGGTGGTGAGAGCTAATGTGCCCACAGATGCACAAGCAGAAAAGCACCCCCAAGCCACTCCCGTGACATAACAAAACAGAACAAAAAAGCAGCAAGAAACATACAATCAATCAATAAAAAAAAAAACTTAATGTCTTAGAGACAGTAGAAAATATCAAAACATATTTAAAAAGCAGAACAAGATGGCTCCAGCAAGTGATCAAAATAAAGAATCAGATAACTTTCTGATAGAAGGAAAGGCAGTTGAACTACTTGACATGGAATTCAAAATACTAACTTAATTAGGGCTCTCCAAGAGATTAGGAAAGAGATCAAGGAAAACACAGACAAACCCAAGGAAAAAATGAACAAAATCATGGAAAACATACAAAAGCGGCAAAAACAGCCAAAATCAAGGAAAACAGACAAAGCAATAGAAGAATTCAGGGAAATAATACAAGAACTAAACATCAAAATGAATAATCATAACAAAAACAGCAACTAGAAATCCAAAAGATAAACAACAAAATTTCAGACATGAACAACTCAAAAGAAGGTTTTAGGAGCCAATTTGAAACCACAGAAGACAGAATTGGCAAGATTGAAGACAAATTCATGGATGCTACTTTGTTTCAGGAAAAATCAGAGAAAAGAATGAAGAAAATCTAAGAACTGTGTAGGAGACAATCAAGGGCAAAAATCTGCACATGATCGGAGTTCCAGAACAGGGGGAGAAAATGGAAAATACAGAGAGGATTGTGGAAGACTGGCTGGCAGAAAACTTCACAAATATCATTAAAGACAAAAAGCTGACCGTGCAAGAAGCTCAACAAACCCCATATAGGATAGCCCCAAAAGGAAGTCACCAACACATATCATAATCACACTTGCCAAAACCAAATACAAAGAAAGAATCCTGAGAGCAACTCGAGAAAAATGAAGACTTACTTACAAAGGGAAAACAATCAGACTAAGCTCTGATTACTCAGCAGAAACTGTGCAGACAAGAATGCAATGGGATGATATATATAAAACCTTGAAAGAAAAAAACTGCCAACCAAGAATAACATACCCTGAAAAACTCTCTCACTAATACCATGGTGAAATTAGAACATTTCTAGATAAAAAGAAATTAAGCGAATTTGTACAATCCAAATTTGTAAAAACCAAACTTACAAGAAATAATAACGGGAATCCTATGGAACCAACAATATCAGACAACAACCAGAGTCTAAGACACAGGACAGCATCAGCCAGATATCAACCTAGGTAAAGAACTCTTAACAATAAAACAAAGCTAAAAGACTTAAAGCAGGGAAACAGACGTCAATCTATAAATGACAACAATATCAAAACAATAAAAGGGGTAATAAATGGTGTAGATATAGAACTTTCAAGTGGGGATGAAGTCAAGGTGATATCAAGCAATAAAAGACTAGTTCAAACTTAGGAAGATGAGAGTAAATTTCAAGGCAACCACAAAGAAAGTTAACAGCTACTCATCAAAATAAAAAAGAAAAACATAAAGACTCAGTAAACACAATATCTATAATAGTGAAAGAAAAGAAAATCCACAACCAAAAGGAACTCAGCACAGAAAAGTGAGAGGAACAAAGAAAATGTCAGCACTGCAAGAAAAAAAGCACAACAATATGACAGCAATAAATTCATATCTATTGATAATTACACTGAATGTAAGTGGCTTAAATGTACCTGTAAAGAGACAGAACGGCAGAATGGCCCAAAAAAAAGACCCATCAGTATGCTGTCTAAAAGAGACACACCTTAGACACAAAGACATAAACATATTAAAAATCAAAGGATGGAAAAAATATATTAAGCAAACAGTAATCGAAAAAGGGCAAGAGTGGCAATACTAACCTCAGATAAAACACACTTTAACATAAAATCACCCATAAGGGACAAGGAAGGACATTATATAATGATCAAAAGAACAATACACCAACAAGACATAACCTTAATAAAAATCAATGCACCCAACAACAGGGCTCCAAAATCCATAAAAAAAGCTCTAACAGCACTAAAACCAGAAATATATAGTTCCACAATAATAGTAGGAGACTTCAACACACCACTCTCAGTAAAGAACAGAACATCTATAAAGAAACTCAACAAAGATACAGAACATCTAAAGGCCAAAATCAACCAACTTGACTTCTTAGATATATATAGAATACACCACCTAATAGCAGCAAAGTATACATTCTTTTCTAATGCACATGGAATATTCTCCAGAATAGACCACATTTTAAGCCACGAAGCAACCCTCAATGAAATCCAAAACATCAAAATGACGCAAAATATTCTCTCTGATCAAAACATCGTAAAAGTAGAAATCAATAACAGAAAGACCAAGGAAAAAAAATCAAATACATGGAAAATGAATAACACTTTGCTTAAAAACAACTGGGTAATAGAAGATATCAAGGAGGATATCAAAAAATTCACAGAATCGATTCAGAATGAAAACACATCATACCAAAACCTTTGGGCCATGGCAAAGGCAGTGCTCAGAGGTCATTTATAGCAATAAAAGCAGACATCAAAAAAGAACAGACCAAAATCAAATCATTAACCCTGTAACTCAAACAAATATAAACAGAACAGCAAAAGAAGTACACAGGCATCAGAAGAAAGGAAATAATAAAGATTAGAGCAGAAATAAATAGATAACAGAAAAACAATAGAAAAAATCAACAAGACCAAAAGTTGGCTCTTTGAAAAAATTAACAAAATCGACAAACCACTGGCCAAACTGACAAAAGAAAAACAAGACAGGAAGCAAATAACCCAAATAAGAAATGAGATGGAGGACATTACAATAGACTCAACTGAAACAGTTTCATAACAGTACTATAAAAAAATTTACACCAACAAATTTGAGAAGCAGAGGAAATGGACAAATTTCTAGAAACACACTACCTACCTGAACTAACACAAACTGAGATAGAATATCTGAACAGAACCATAACAAGAAAAGAGATTGAAGAGGTAATAAAAAAAAACTCCCAACAAAAAGAAGCCCTACCCAGATGGATTCACTGGAAAATTCTACCAAACATTCAGAGAAGAGCTCACACTAGTACTACTCAAAATATTTCAGAGCACAGAAAAGGAAGGAATACTCTTGAATTCATTGTGGGAAGCAAGAATAACCTCATATCAAAGACAGGCAAAGACACCACACAAAAAGAAAGTTACAGACCAATATTTCTTGTGAATATAGATTCCAAAATTCTCAACAATAATCTAGCCAATAGAATTCAGCATCATATCAAAAAAATAAACCATGACCAAGTGGGATTCATAGCAGGTATGAAAGGATGGTTCAACATTAGAAAATCAGTCAACGTAATCCACCACATAAATAAAATCAAACAGAAAATAATAAATGTTGGAGAGGTTGGAAGGGACAGGAAAACTTGAAGAATGAACACTCTGAACCCAGGGTGGAAATAGAAAGGGGGTGAGTGCCGATACATTGTGGGGATTACAACTAATGTCACAAAACAATTTGTGTTTAAATTTGTTGAATGCAAAACTAATCTAGGCTGTAAATTTTCACCTAAAACACAATCAAATTAAAAAAGAAAAAGACCTGAGAATGCCCTAATATCTGACCTCTGGCTAATCTGGAGGCTCTGAGAAAACAGAAAATGAAAGTTAAGAAAACAGGAGCCGTGAACTGCCGGCTGAAGCATTAACAACATACCTCAACAAACACCAGATCCCTTTGGCAAGAGCTGGGATACTTATTGGTTCAAGCATTTAAAGAAACCTTTGTCCAATAATTAGCTAACTGAACAAAGACTTCAGTGGCTGCACATGACAAAGAACACAGATTTCACAGAATTAGTTCAACATTTCAAATTCTCATGGATTCCAGACTTTCTGAAGCCATGGAGGCTATATGAACCCCTGAAACTATTGCCCTGAGATAATCTTTAAACCTTAAACCAAAAATATCCCCTGAAGTAGTATTAAAACTAAACAATAGTTTAGCTTAACTAGTAAAAAATGTCTGCCTTGTGTGTTATGCTCTTTTAAGAACTATCTATATGGAATCACATTGACAACAACTTGAAAGATTAGATAGGGACCTTAGTGGGCAGTGAGTTTATGTTAATGGGGGAGGAACAGCTCAGAAAAGGAGAGTGAGAATGGTGCACAACTCAAAGAATGTAATCCATGTCACTGAATTGTACATGTAGAAACTGTTGAACTGGTGTATGCTTTGCTGTGTATATTCTCAGCAACAATGACAACAAAATTAAAAAAAAAAAAAAAAAAAAAAAAAAGACCCTCTCCTCCTTTGGCTCCTATGCTTTCATACCTTTGACCACTAACTCTTTCTCCTTCACTGGATCCTTTTCTTCCATCACCACAACTGCAAGAACACTTGGTAAGTCTGTGGCCTGCTGCTTTCCTCTTGCTCTAAAGACTTTTAGCTCGAAGAGCAGGTTCTGTTTCCACAGAGAAGGCTGTCAAGGCAGCAAACGAGAACTAGTTCCTCTGGGAGATTCTTCCCCATTCTAATAGTGACTTTATTCAGCCAGCTCTCACCACCCACCAAGGCTCTTCAAGTCTTTCATCCCAAAAGCCCAAAACATGAGTTCTTCCCTACCCAACCTTAACTCTCCCCTCCTCCCACCAGTTAAAGTTCTATCACTGTTACCACCAAATTCCCAGGCATCCTAAATTAAAACCTATAGCAATTGCAAAGAATGTAACCAATGTCACTGATCAATCTGTGTAGAAATTGTTGAATGGGAACCTAAACTGCTATGTAAACCTTCATTGAAAACACAATAAAATATTATTTAAAATAAATAAATAAATAAAACCTATGGCATCTGGTCACCTTGCCTTCTGTCTTATCACCATCTTGTTGCTTTTCCTTCAAGATGGAGCTGACATCCCTCCTTTACTCTTTATTTTCACTGCTGCCATCTTCATCATCTTACCTAGAGGTCTGTCATAGCATCCAAAGGACTCCGCTGGCCCTCTCTCCTCCAGTGTATTCCACATTCTACTACAAGATTCACCTTCCTAAAAATTGATATCATCTAATCAGCCTGTACAAAAAAGTATCGGTAGTTCCCCATCACCCAGTACCTAATACAGTCTCTAGCACAATAAATACTTGTTAAACAAATGAATGAGTATTTACAAGATAAACTGTCAGCTTCTAAGATTAGAAGTCAAAGTTTTCTTCAACTGACTCTATCCTACTTTCTAATCTTATTTCTTTCCTCGTGCTACCCAACAGGAGTCCCCTCTTCCAACAAGGTGTTGGTCTTATGGTCCCTCAAATAAGCCATGCTCCTTCCTGGCTCCCCTGCTCACTACTATCTGTCTTCCTCAGGGAACCTTCCTTTGCCTCTCCACCTATGTAGAGACTATACAAACATCAGTACCAAATTCAAAACACACTTCCTCCTCAAAGGCGTCCCAGGATGGCTCCCATCACACCAACCTCCCTACATACCATAGAAATGGAGTAAATACTCACAGATACAAAGAACTTACCATGACAAGGTACTGGGGTAAGGGTTCTCAATATATTACCGCATTTAATTCCCATGACCAAATTATGAGGAAGGCATATCTGCATATTCCAGATGAGGAACTTGAGACTGAGTGAGCTACCCATCTATTTAAGGGCTGAGCTGGATCTGACTCCAAACCTCATGATCTGGTTCACTAAGTCATACTGTCCCCCACTTGCTTTGCATTGTTTATTTGTGCACCTTACTACAAGTTTTCTGTCTAGGGTATTATTCTACAGATGATGCAGGCTCCTGAGGAACAAAGGTCACGGCTTATATTTATTTTAGAAATTTCAGTGTCAGCCTGTCATGAACTCCCAAGGGAGTCTCTGGCATGTTTGTCTCCTCCCACATATTCCCTAAGGTTTAATGATGTGAGGCAACTAAAGACAGGGGTAAAGGAGGCAGGCATGGAGTACAAGGTAAGATTAAGTTTAAAGAAGTACATTTAGCCTCTGCTTGGCCTCTGGCAAACAGAAATCCTAAAAGACCAGAGGCAGAAAAGGCAGGCCAGGGACCTCTTCCTCAGAGGAAGATCCGGTTATGTTGGCTTCCACTTTGGCTGTCGTTATGTCAGTCTCTGGAAGGGGCTCTATCATGCTGATGCAGACATCCACACCAGACTTCCCCTGTGTTCCAGAAAACTTTAGATTAATTTATTATATTGCAAAGGTTTAGGAAAAGATCTCCAAAAATGAGGCCCATCGACTGAAGTGGAGTATAATGTAGACGCTAAAAATCATTTTAAGTGTTTTTGAAGTGGGGGAAAGAAAAGCAGAACACCAAACTTTTTACTAAAAAAGAAAATTAGTTACAGAATTCAGCCCCAGACTTCATCTGTTTGACAGCAGTGTTTCTGAACACTTGAATGCTTTCCACAGAAGACTACTGGCCTTTGCTAAAGGCTCCAGCTCTCCCCCATTTCATTCTTTTCCCTCTCCCCAGACTCATACTCTTGTTACCTGCCCTGCCTCTTACACATCTGAATTTTGAAAACCTCTATGAGGTTTATAAATTTAAATGGGCTGTAGGGGAAAGGAAACCCTGGTGGGGTAGTGGTTAAGAGCTACAGGCTGCTAACCAAAAAGTCAGCAGTTCGAATCTACCAGGCGCTCCTTGGAAACTCTATGGGGCAGTTCTACTCTGTCCTACAGGGTCGCTATGAGTCAGAATCGACACAATGGCAGTGAGTTTGGGTTTTTGTTTTTTTGGGGTTTTTTTTTGGTTAAGTGAAGGAAAGGGCCTCCATCTATCTGTCCCATAGGAGGGTTGCTGATCCGAAGGGTTGTGTCCAAGGCCCTGGCTGCCCTGATGGAGACACTGCGGTCTCAGAGCCCACGCCCACATGTGGCCCTCACACACCCTGCAGTTTCCTACCTACCCCCAACCCCCAGCTTCCTGCCCAGTGGATAGTTTGAGCCAAGCCTCTTTCAGGCCAACCATCTCACTTTCTCCCATTTCTATACTTGGGCACTCAGACATTCTTTCCTTCAGGCTGGTGGTAAGGTTGGGATTTGGGAGATGGGGAGATAAGAGAGACAGGGGAGTGGAGAGCCTGCTTAAGCTTCCAGCCAGCTAATAAAAGTAGGTTTCCTGTTTGTCATTGTGAGAAACTTCATAGTGAGAAAATGACTAGCTCAAAGCCAAATTCAGACCCTCTTTTACTTTTTTTTAACAGTTGTATTGAGATATAATTCATGTCATGCAATTCACCCATTTAAAGTGTACAATTAAATGTTTTTTAGTATATTCACAGGTATGTATATTAATACCACAGTCAAATTTAAAACATTTTCATCACCTCAAAAAAGAAACCCTGTATCTTTTTAGCTATCACTCCCTTCCCCCCACCCCCCATCCTGTCAGCCTTAAGGAACTATCCATCTACTTTCTGTCTCTAAAGATTTGCCTTTTCTGACATTTTCATGTCTTGCTTCTTTCACTTATCATGTTTTCAGGATTCATCCGTGTTGTAGCACATATCAGTACTTCATTCCTTGTTATTTCTGAATAATATTCCATTGTATGGATACGCCAGAGTCCCTGGGTGGTGTAATGGTTAACTTGATCAGCTGCCAACCAAAAGGTTGGAGGTTTAAGTCCACCCAGAGGTGCCTCAGAAAAAAGGCTTGGAAATCTACTTATGAAAAACCAGTCCTTGAAAATCCTATGGCGCACTGTTCTACCCTGACACACATGAGGTCGCCAAGGTACTGTTAAAAGAAAAGAAAAACGCTGCCATTGAGTCGATTTTAACTCATGGCAACCCTGTGTGTTAACAGAGTAGAACTGCTTCATACAGTTTCTTGGCTTTAATCTTCATGGAAGCAGACTGACAAGCCTTTCTTCCAAAATGCCCCTGGATGGGTTCCAACTGCCAATGGTATGGATATACCACATTTTCTTTATCCATTCATCAGTTGATGGACGTTTGGGTTGTTTCTACCTTTTGGCTATCATGAATAATATTGCTATAAATATTCATGTACATGTTTTTACTTGGACATATGTTTTCATTTCTCTTAGGTATATGACTAGGAGTAAAATTGCTGAGTCATATGGTAACTCTATGTTTAATCATTTGAGGAACTGCTAGACTGTTTTTCACAGCAGCTGCACCATTTTGCATTCCCACCAGCAGGTTTTGATTTCTCCACATCCTCACCAACACTTGTTACTATCTCAGTTTTTGATTCTAGCCATGCTAGTGGATGTGAAGTAGTATCTCACTGTGGATGGAGTCTCCTACATTTACTTTTTGTAATATGTGTGTATTCATATGCACTGAAGCATGTAGCATCATGATATAAGCTTATATCCTCAAAATGTAAACAATAGTTACTCATAAGCCTACTATCTAGAGACAGTCAGAGTATTCTCATTTCTCCCCAAACAATTTAAATGTACAATGAGCATATATACACTCTTTTACAAATCAGATAAAAGACAGATATTTCTATCTGGGGAGAAAAATAAATAACTGAAATGAAGCAATCATCTGAACTGTCCTAATGACAGCCGAACGACAGCATGATCTGTGAACACACAGATAAGTCAGGTGAATGACCTGCTGAACCCATGGCCCATTGATGTGAACTTTTTGCAATAGGACCTCAGGTTAGCAACAGTCAACCTGCTTTCCTATACTTCAACTGAACTATTAAACACAGCTTTCTGCCCATGAATAGGATATATATCTATTTATTTAGGTCTTCTTTACTATCCTTCGATAAAACTGAAAAAACTTATCCATGAACGTCTTGTAAATTTTTCTTATATTTATATTTATAAATTATATGTATAATTATAAATGTAAGTTATAATTACATTTTTGTAATTATGACTTTTTTTACTTTGTTTTCTGTGTGTTGTTGATTTTTTTTTTTTTTCTTCTACCTAGCAGGTGCTTTCCCCATCCTTAAAATTTTACCTACAAAGTCTATGTTCAAATTTCACCTTGTCCATAAAGCCTTCACTATCAGTTTGGCTGGAACTGTCAACTTCTCCTGAAATCTCACTGCGTGTTAATTGTACATTCATACATCTCTGGTCTTATTTCTCCTACCTGATGGTATGGTCCTTTAAGACAAGAATTGTGACTGACAGCTCTATCATTTCCTACAGAAGTGGAATTTCCCTGGACAGCTGTGGAAAGTCAAAACCAGAAATCCCCCCCAGCCAATAGAGGATAGCAATCTAACCACAGGAACCAGACCAGTGCTTCATGTATCAGTTGTCCACCATTGACTGTCTCACAGTCCTGTGGGTTAGTAATCTGCGCTGGGCTCAGGAGAGTTCACTTGTGTGGCTCACTTGTGTGGGTTGGCTGAGGACTGGTGGTCTGCAATGGCTCCACTCATATGTCTAGCAGTCGGTGATGGCTGTCAGTGCTGGCTGACAGCTGAGCCACATGTCTTTAGCTCAGAGCCTGAGCTTACTTACATGATGGAGGATGAGTTCCCAACAGCAAGAGAAGGCATGTCTCAAAGCAAGTGCTAATACCTCTGCCTGCATCATGCTTGCTAATGTCCCATTGGCCAATGTAACTCCATGGCTAAATCCAGATTCAAGAAGTGGAAAAATACACTTCCTGTTTGAGGAACAGCAAAGTCACGTTGCAAAGAGCGTATACATACAAGGATGAGAGGAATTTGCAGTAATTTTGCAATCTACTATACTGTTATTCTAGACAAAGGCACATGGTGAAACTAAAGGTAATTTCCAAACCAGAAGAGCAGACCAATCCAGAGGAATACAGATCAAAACAGAGTCCAAGGTGTTTAAACAAGGGCAGAGATGTGACTAGCAAGTTAAAGACAAGTCCAGAGACCCAGTTACTACAGAACACCTGAGTTTAGGGACAAAAATTTCAGTGATTTAGGAGATACAGTACAAGGCACCTACCTAGTTTCAGAGATAGCTACTGATAATTTATTAAACCATAGTCGGAATCGACTCAACGGCAGTGAGTTTGTTTGATTTTGGTAAGTCTATTTAGAAAGCCTACAAGGTTGGAACCCCGCTGCAATAAACAAATTGGCCTTTGGTCCTAGTTCTTGAGTGCCAGACCATGCCTGAGGCCAAGGAGTGGGAGATGATCAGACCAAGAGGGACCACCTGGGAGTCCAATGCTGACTAAGCCTCAGGAGACACATGGTGAGGCCAATGGAATGCCTTGGAAGACAGAGGCTCAGTGGAGCTTCCTGGGTGGAGAGAGTGAACATCTGTTTCCATGAGGGTAAACGTGTTATCCCGAGGGCATGGAGGCTTGCCCCTGCCCAATGTGTTTGTATCCCTTTTTCTGCTAGATTAAAGATAGCCTTTTCCAAGCAGTTTGTGAGTCATTTCAACAAATTATTGGATCTAAGAAACAGAGAAGGGGCCCGTGCCTGCTGACTAGGCCCTGGGTGAATGTGGATGAGAGAGAAGGGGCCTGTACCTGCTGGCCAAGCCCCAGGTGAATGGGATGAGAGAGGGCCGGTACCCGCTGACCTGGCTCCGGGTGAATGGGGATGAAAGAGAAGAGACTGGTACTCACCAACTAGGCCCTGCATGAATGGGGATTAGAGAGTGCAGTGCGACAGAATTGCTTTTATACGGCCTTTCTCGTCAGTCTTGTAACACCCACCAAATGAGTGGGTGGGACTATGCAAATGAGGTACTTGTGGCCCACCAAGGGGATTGGATAGCTTGCTATTAATGTAAATAAGGTACATGGCACTCTTGTCAGGGTCACCAAACCCTAAACCAAATCCATTGCTGTCAAGTTGATTCCGACTCATGGCAACCCTGAAGGACACAGTAGAACTGCCTCATAGGGTTTCCAAGGAGTGCCTGGTGGATTTGAACTGCCAACCTTTTGGTTAACAGCCGTAGCTCTTAACCACTAAGTCACTAGGGTTTCCCTTGTCAGGGTGGGACCATGCAAATAAGGTGTATGGAACTCTAACATGGGGATTGGTCAGTTTTGCCATCCCACTAGGCTTAAAATGAGCTATCTCAGAGGCAGAGAGGAGAAGATCTCACCACCACCAAGAAAGAAGAGCCAGGAATGGAATGTATCCTTTGGAGCCGGGATCCCTATGCTGAGAACCTTCTAGATCCAGGAATCAGAGACAGCTGTAACGTGGAAGACAGAGAGAGGCAGCAGAACCAGGACAGAGAGGAGAGCTGTAATACTGGAGACAGCGAGAAACAGCAGCAGCAGAACCAGGAGACCAGCAAGGGATGGTGTGGTGGGCTTTTCAGCCCACAGAAAGAGAAAGTTGGGTGCCTTCAGGCAAGAGGCTTGCTGGCAGAGTAGGATGCCTCTGGGCACTTAGTGGAGCTAGGTTTGCTAACCCACGTAGTTAGAGCTGAGCGCCTTCAGGCCAATGCATACTGGCAGAGTGGGCTGCCTCTGGGCACTTATTGGCAAAGCTAAAAGGGCTTTGTAACGCTTGTCCAAACAGGGCAGAGGCCAGGCCGAGGGGCCAAGGACCAGAAAGAGATCTGTCTTGAAGAAGCTGTCCTGATCGAAGAACTGTATCCTGAACCTGAACTGTAATCTGCTACTTCTCTAATAAACCTCATAACTGTGAGTATGGTCTGTGAGTTCTGCATGGCCATTACAATAAATTACTGAACCCAAGAGAGAAGTAGAAAGTGCCGTGGGAGGGATAGTTGGTGTCAGAATTGGTAAAAAGGTTGGAGAGAGGAGGCTATATCTGACCTCCGCCTCATAGGATCTTGATTCTCCTTCCCCCTGTGAAGTTAGAGGAGGTCAGACACCTCCAAACCCAAAACCAAAACCATTGCCATCAAGTTGATTCCAACTCATAGCGACCCAATAGGGCAGAATAGAGCTGCCCCATAGGGTTTCCAAGGGGTGGCTGGTGGATTTGAACTGCTAACCTTTTGCTTAGCAGCTGGGCTCTTAACCACTACTCCAGCAAGGCTGCCAGACACCTCCGCCATGCCATTTTTACAGAGAGAAGGTGCTGGTACCCGCTGACCAGGCTCTGGGTGAACAGGGACGAGAGTGGGATTGGCTACATGGAGCACCTGGTGTCTGGACTGACCAGGGAAGAGAAGGTGAGATACAGGACACAGTTGGCGTGTGGAGTAGGATTTATTATCCACCACACATTTAGCATCAAAGGTGGGTGATCTCAGCCTCCCTGGACTGGTTTGACATCATAAAAATTTTCAGGTGGATTTGAGTACCAGAATGACCATCTATAGATGGTAGAGGGATGTCTATGGAAAAACCCAGACAGCAGAATCACATACCAAAATATAGCAGTTTCAGGTTGGGGCTTATAATGAACTGAATTGTGTCCCCAAAAAATATGTGTCAACTTGGCTAGGCCATGATTCCCAGCATTGTGTGATTGTCCAACATTTTGTCATCTAATGGAATTTTCCTATGTGCTGTAAATCCTATCTCTATGATGTTAATGAGGCAGGATTAGAGGCAGTTATGTTAATGAGACAGGACTCAATCTACAAGCTTAGGTTGTGTCTTAAGCCCATCTCTTTCGAGATATAAAAGACAGAAGAAAGCAGAGAGACATGGGGACCTCATAGCACCAAGAAACAAGAGCCAGGAGAATAGTGTGTCCTTTGGACCTGGGGTCTCTACACTGAGAAGCTCCTACTCCAGGGGAAGACTGATGACAAGGACCTTCCTCCACAGTCGACACAGAGAGAAAGCCTTCCTCTGGAGCTGACACCCTAAATTTGGACTTTTAGCCCCCTAGACTGTGAGAGAATAAATTTCTCTTTGTTAAAGCCATCTACTTGTGGTATTTCTGTTACAGCAACACTAGATAACTAAGACAGGGCTCAAGCCAAGCAAGGCAGCTTGTGATCTGCCTAGGAGTAGGGGTGGTCACAGAGATGTCAGCATGGCCTGTGCTAGGACACTCTGACCTCTGAGGGCTGTAACTATATGGAAATGAGACAGGCTCCAAACTGTCAAGAGTAAACCACTCCTGGTCTACTGGTCCATATCACAACTTTCTTTACTTGATTTTTGTTTTTCTTCTTAAAACACTGCATGCATTCTCTCAAATTCTTACGCCAAGTATTGCGTATATAAAGGAGAACAAAAACAAAGTAGTGAAGCATCTGCTAATAAGATTTTCCAAGGTCAAGCTGCTTATGTGAAGTTTTAAGTTTCTTGTTTTGCCACACTGTTAGAAAAAGATCCCTTGGCATGACATGAGAAAAAATTTTAAGGTAAACTAGTTGATGAATAACTGATGCTTAAAATTAACCCCTTTGTTGAGTTGTAATAATAATTTGTTTAGTCTTTAATGTTTTAATATTAAAAAAAAAAACTTCACCCTGTTTAAGTTCATTTTTAGAAGTTCAGAATTAAAATATACTATTTCTACTCATTTAAGAAGTTAATAGATGTAACATACATAGAAATTTTCTTGCAGAAATGGTAGAATTTCAACCACATGATATTTTCTACTATAAAATGTTAAAAAGAATCATAATAGGAGAACTGGGCCAAACTAGAACAGATGGCAGGAAAAAAGTAAATGAAAAAATATGGCCAGAAGAATTACCTTTTGAGCCTTAGAAAAGGTTCCTATGACTCAACTAAAGCAGTTATTGAGCTCAAATCTACTATGTTCCAGGCTCTGGGGACAAGAAATATGCATGTTGCTTACTTCTGTGTCTCCGACAGCTAGTACATAAGTCACATAAATATTTAACTAATGAGGGTCTGCCCTCATAAGGCTCACAGTCTAGTGAGAGGAATAAAGATAATCACAGGACAGAATGTGATAAAAGGATATCCATTTAGGCAAACTGTTTTGACCCATGAGTCAGTTGAACCCAATCAGGAAGACATGTTGTTTATACTACTTGACAAAAGGATGAAGTTGGCTCTCCTTGCATTCTTTATGGCTGATATGTGGAACATCAAAGGGCCATAAGCCAATATACAATGTTGTTGTGGGCAAGTGCCAACAGTCATTGTTAACCTGTTAATAGTTGACATAATTTACTTACTGAAAGAAGCAGTAATAATTTTTTCCCAACTTAAAAAAAAAATCAAATGCAGACCTCACTTTACTGACAAAAATAAAAGTAAGGTTTGGTCTCAATCCTCTTCATCTTGGTGTCTTGCAAACTCTCTGTGGCAGGAATGGTACCTTTGAAGACCTTCTGATTTAAGAAAAGGAAGCAAGTAGCTTTACTTAAACATCACTCAAGACCAAGAATACTCCCTAGGGGAATCAAGATAACATGACCTAACGTGATTTTTCTGAAGTCATTTGTTAGCAGTAAATTGATAAGAAAGATCCCTACCTCCAGTTCTGCATGTTTAGTTTAACTCACTTTAAATGTGTGAGTTATAAAAATAAAACCACTACTATTGAGCAAGGCTCTGTGTGCACTCTTTACATCTTAGATATAAAAGAATTCCATATATTTGCTTTTTCTATAATATGGCTGTTACTAGTCAAATTAGTTTGGTTTTTCTGGTACAAAAATCCTAGATTAATACCTAAAAATTCAGTCTAATCAGGTACCAGTAATATTAAGAAATACTAGCTCTGAATACACCAAAGTAATAAAATAACAGGAAAGCCTTTAAACCTGGTTTAAAAACAAAAGAAAGAAAGAGAAACCCTACCTACAACCCTCATGGACTCCTTTATGCTTGAAAGGACTTTGGAAGAGGCCAAAGCATTTGATGACACACCTAGAAAACAGAGGCTAAAAACAATTATCCAAAGAAATAGGACAAAAGACTTCAGTTACAAATCTTAGGGTATTCTCTTAGCTATGACTGAGTTGGAATTGACTTTACATTAATAAAAGATGAAATGAAAACAGAATAGAAAAGTACAGAGTAGGTGTTGGCAAATTATAGCCAACAGGCCAATTCTGGTCCGCCACCAATTTCAGTATAGTCTATGAGCTAAGAATAGTTTTAACATTTTTAAATGGTTTGGGGAAAAAAAAAATCAAAGGAAGAATAACATTTTGTGACATATGAAAATTACATGACATTCAAATTTCAGTGTTAACCCATAAATAAAGCCATGCCCATTTGTTTACATAATGTCTATGGCTGCTTTCACTCTACAAGTAGTTGTGACTGAGATTGTAGGGCCTGTGAAGCCTAAAATATTTACCATTTGGCCTTTTACAGAAAAAGTCAGCACACCCTTGATCTAAAGCCCAGATGAAGTTGGCTTAAAGCATGACTGAATCCAGAAGTTCACAGGGTCTCCTCTTCTCTCTGCTGCACTCTCCTCCAATACTGGGCCAGTATGCAGCATTTGTCTCTCACCTCCAAACCCACCTACCACAAATCCTCCAGAAAAACGATGAGAAGACCAGGCCTGCTGAAAAGTCAGTATTGCCTTCTGAGTATATGAGGCACAGCATCATATCATTTACTATTTTCAAAGTACAGTGTACTAGTCTCTTACTTAGACAAACTACTTAATGTGGAAATAAAAGACTACATTATCTCTGATGAACTTAAAGTAAATGTAGTCTTACTTTACTTAGGAATACCACAAGTTCCTTAAAGGTCTTTAAAGTTTAATCCCCTTAATAGAGAATTTTAGATTATCCATAAATTACTTCCTATTACTTCCTAAATCACCTCAATTAAACCAAAAATTAAGTTTTTTTTGATACAGTGTTCTGAATCTTGATGCCTTTTGAAAATATTGACTTGATCCGAAGAATTCCTTTTATCTCGCACTTTCCTTTTTCCTTTGCATTACAATAGCAGAACTATATACCATATTTTTATACAAATAACACGCACACTATACTTTTTTTGCCAACCGTGCAACCCCCTCACACATTATTTTCCTAGGCATGCTATGTGCATCATATGTGTGGGAATGTTATTTGTGAAAAATATGGTAGCCATTAAGCTGTTCTAATGAGGCATAAAATTTATTTAAAGACTATGTGAAAATTCTACTTCCAGCAGTATGGTGGACCAGAATCCCTGAAGGACCTCTATTTACAAAATCAGTCAACCCTGCAAAAAAGTAATTTTTATGCTGAAGAAGAGTCGCAGCAAGTACAGCAAGTAAGGAAAATTCCCAATGGATCCGCTTTAACCAAAAGAAGAAGAACTAAAACCAGCAAAAGGCAGTTGTCCTGAGGATGAACACTAAAAGCAGCAATGTAACTGCTGCTATAACCTAGAGGACATATCTTGGATCAGAAGCAAGCTGAAGGATATTTAGCCAGAATTCCTAGCTTAATCCCTAGATTTTAAAAGGGGGATAAAGAGGTTTGCAGATGGCAAAAGCAAATCCACTGTGGAGAAAACTGTATCCAGTTTAGGCCCTAGGCTTTCCAAGATTAACCAAAACAAACAAACAAACTTGTTGTCCTCAAGTCAATTCTGACTCATAGCAACCCTATAGGGCAGAACCAAACTGCCCTATAGGGTTTCCAGGGAATGGATGGTGAATTCGAACTGCTGACCTTTTGGTTAGCAGCCAAACTCTTAACCAATGCACCAGCACGGCCTCATTTCCACAGTCAAATGAGTTCACAATCAAAGACCACCGAACATACATGGCAGCAAACCACAGTAAAATATATTTTTGTTAGCACTTACCACCATTTAACATGGCAGTCAGCAAACATTTCCTGTAAAGGCTCAGATAGTAACATTTTAGGCTTTGCAGATACATATGGCCTCTGTAGTATATTCAAGTTTTTTTTTGTTTGTTTGTTTTATAGCCTTTAAAAATATAAAAAATAATCATACCTTATGGGCCACACAAAACAAGCCACAGGCCAGATTTGGCCAGCTGGCTGTAGTTTAATAAATTCTGAGCTAACATACCATATATTTTGCTAATTTGTTTTGTATTATCTACTTCTCTATTACCCCCTCCCCACTAAATGTGAGCTCCTTGAGGGCAGATCTTAGTCTATTTTTTTCACTAAATCCCCAGTACCTACAATGTGCCCAGCACATAGTAGGTACAGGCAATTCCCAGGTTACGAACTTCCTACTTACATACAACCCGTAGTTATGAACCAACCGCCGTAAAGCCTATTGTATTAAAAATTTGAGGTACACACAATAGTTCATAATAACAACTGGGTGCTACTTTGTGATGCGGATCAAAACATTACTACTATTACTGTATTATTATGTTAAAGATGTTTTAGTACATCTGAAACTGTTTCTTAAATGTTTTTTATGCATAGAAAGGTATGCTATATATTACATACTAAGACAAACATTTCACTAACTTACGTTTGATACCAACCATACCTAACCGTTCTGACTTACGTACAAATTTGACTTAAAGACAGACTTAAGAATGGAACTTGTTCATAATCTGGGAACTGCCTGTACTCAATAAATATTTTTGAATGAATTAAAGTATCGATATGTGAGTCAGAAAAAAAACAAAAATTGACTAAAAGTCTCCAAGGATTTCTGTAGTGGAGTCCATTGGTATTCCACCCAAGCCCCCTTTGGGTCCCTTTTACAGTACTGTGTGCCCATCTCCCAGTTTTAGAGTTTTTCTCCCTGAAGGCTCACACCTGCAGCATTCTTCAGAGAACTAGAAGTACTGGGAGGTTATATCCACATAGGATGGCCCACAATCAACGGCTGGTGTGGGAAGATGCAAGCTCCACTCCCTTGCCCTGAGGGGTGACAAACATTACAGTGACTTTATGCTCCAGATGCCCATGGGACCTAGTGTAGCCTGGGACTTCTGAAACCATACTTTTACTTGGCTTCTTCCTCTTCTTTTTCCTGTCTTCCTTACTCCCTCTCTGGTTTCTCCTGGGACCACTTCCTTAGTAAATCACTTGCACATCAATCCTCATCTCAGGATCTGATTCTGAGGATACTGATCTAAGACAATCTCAGATATTGGAATTATCAGATATAGAATACAAATCAACTGTATGTTAAACACTCAACCAATTGAAAAATAGAAGCACAAACAATGAGCAAAAATGAAGGACCATTAAAAATGAACAAGAATATATACATATACATATATATATTTCCATATATGGAAAGAATCAAATAGAATTTTTAAAATGAAAGATAATATTATTGAAATAAACTTAGTAGACAGCAAAATAGACGAAGCTAAAAAGAGAACTGGTGAACTGGAAGAAAGATCTGAAGAACGTATCCAGAATGTATTCAAAAGACACAGGGAAATGGAAAATATGAAAGAGGCTAAAATATATGAAGGATACAATAAGATGGTCCAATGTATATCTAATCAGAACCCTACAAGGGAAAGAAACCAGAAACCTCACTCTTAGGTATGTACCCTGAAGAAACTTATTAACTAGGACACTTAAGCAAGAATATTAATGGTAGTGCTGTTTACAGCAGCCCCAAACTGAAAACAGCTATAATGTTCATCAACAGGAGCCTAGATAAATAAATAATAGCAAATTCACGCAATGGAATATTATACATTAGTGAAAATAGAGGCACTACACCTACAAGCAATAACATGGACGAGTCTCAGAAATATTATTCTTATTAAGCTCAATAACAAGCAAAACTAAAACATATATTGTTTAGGGACACATATATATATTAAAAACACCACACGTCTGTCAGTTTATCGTACTGTGGTAGCTTGCATGTTGCTATGATGCTGGAAGCTGGATGTCAGCACCAGTATTTCAAATTCCAGCAGGGTCAGCCACGGTGGGCAGGTTTCAGCAGAGCTTTCAGACAAAGATAGAATAGGAAGAAGGACCTGTCAGTCTACTTCTGAAAAAATTGGTTAGTAAAAATCTTATGAATACAGTGGAACATTGTCTGATATCGTGCTGGAAGATGAGCCCCTCAGGTTGGAAGACACTCAAAATATGACTAAGGAAGAGCTGCCTCCTCGAAGTAGAGTCAACCTTAATGACATGGATGGAGTCGAGCTTTCGAGACCTTCGCCTCCTGATGTGGCACAACTCAAAATGAGAAGAAACAGCTGCAAACATCCATTGATAATTGGAATGTGGAATGTATGAAGTATGAATCTAGGAAAACTGGAAGTTGTCAAAAATGAAATGGAATGCATAAACATTAGTATCCTGGGCATTAGTGAGCTGAAATGGACTGGAATTGGCCATTTTGAATCAGACAATCATATGGTCTACTATGCTGGGAATGACAAGTTGAAGAGGAATGGTGTCATATTCATCACCAAAAAGAGGATTTCAAGATCTATCCTTAAGTACAACGCTGTCAGTGATAGGGTACTATCCATACGACTACAAGGAAAACCAGTTAACATGACTATTATTCAAATTTACGCACCAACCACCAATACCAAAAATGAAGAAATTGAAGATTTTTACTAACTTCTGCAGTCTGAAATTGATCAAATATGCCATCAAGATGCATTGATAATTACTGATGATTGGAATGTGAAAGTTGGAAACAAAGAAGGATCTTAGTTGGAAAATGTGGGCTTGGTGACAGAAATGATGCCGGAGATGGCATGATAGAATTTTGCAAGACCAATGACTTCTTCACTGCAAATACCTTTTTTCAACAACATAAATGGTGGCTATACACATGGACCTCTCTGGATGGAGAACAGAGGAATCAAATCAACTACGTCTGTGGAAAGAGGCAATGGAAAAGCTCAGTATTATCAGTCAGAACAAGACCAGGAGCTGACTGCAGAACTGACCATCAATTGCTCATATGCAAGTTTAAGTTGAAGCTGAAGAAAATTAAAACAAATCCAGGAGAACCAAAATACAACCTGGAGTATATCCCACCTGAATTTGGAAACCATCTCAAGAACAGATTTGACACACTGAACACTAATGATTGAAGATCATAAGAGTTGTGGGATGACATCAAGAACATCATACATGAAGAAAGCAAAAGGTCATTAAAAAGACAGAAAAGAACAAAATGAAACTTTCTCTTGAACATAGAGTAGCTAAAGCAAACAGAAGAAATGATGACGCAAAAGAGCTGAACAGGAGATTTCAAAGGGTGGCTCAAGAAGACAAAGTAAAGTATTATAATAAAATGTGTAAAAACCTGGAGTTAGAAAACCAAAAAGGAAGAACATCCTTGGCACTTCTCAAGCTGAAAGAATTGAAGAAAAAATCCAAACCTAATACTGCAATATTGAAGGATTCTACCAGGAAAATATTGAATGATACAGGAAGTATCAAAAGAAGATGGAAGGAATACACAGAGTCACTGCACCAAAAAGAATTGGTTGACGTTCAACCATTTCAGGAGGCAGCATATAATCAAGAACCCATGGTACTGAAGGAAAAAGTTCAATCTTCACTGAAGACACTGACAAAAAACAAGGCTCCCAGGAATTGACGGAATACCAATTGAGACGTTTCAACAAAGGGAGGCAAAGCTAGAGGTGCTCACTCATCTATGCCAAGAAATTTGTAAGACAGCTACCTGGCCAACTGACTGGAAAAGACCCATATTTGTGCCCATTCCAAAGAAAGGTGATCCAACAGAATGCAGAAATTATCGAACAATATCTTTTAACATCACACACAAGTAAAATTTTGCCGTAGATAATTAAAAAGTGGTTGCGCAGTACATCGACAGGGAACTGCCAAAAATACAAACCAGATTCAGAAGAGGACGTGGAACCAAAAATATCATTGCTGATGTCAGATGGATCTTGGTTGAAAGCAGAGTATACCAGAAAGATATTTACCTGTGCTATGCAAAGGCATTTGACCTTGTGAATCATAACAAATTGTGGATAACATTGCAAAGAATAGGAATTCCAGAACACTTAATTGTGCTCATGAGGAAACTGTACATAGACCAAGAGGCATAGAACAAGGGGATACTGTGTGGTTTAAAACCAGAAAAGGTGTGCATCAGGTTTGTATACTTTCACCATACTTATTCAATCAGCATGTTCAGCAACTAATCCGAGAAGACGGATTATATGAAGAAGAAATCGGCATCAGAATTGGAGGAAGATTCATTAACAACCTGCGATATGCAGATGACACAACCTTGTTGGCTAAAAGTGAAGAGGACTTGAAGCACTAACTGATGAAGATCAAAAACTAGTCATCAGTATGGATTACACCTCAACATAAAGAAAACAAAAATCCTCACTACTGGACCAATAAGCAACATAATGATAAACGGAGAAAAGATTGAAGTTGTCAAGGATTTCATTTTACTTGGATCCACAATCAACACCTATGGAAGCAGCAGTCAAGAAATCAAAAGACACATTGCACTGGGCAAATCTGCTGCAAAAGACTTCTTTAAAGTGCTGTAAGGCAAAGATGTCACTTTGAGGACTAAGGTGCACCTAACCCAACCATGATATTTTTAACAGCCTCATAATGCATATGAAAGCTGGACAATGAATAAGGAAGCCCAAAGAGGAACTGATGCCTTTGAATTATGGTGTTGGTGAAGAATACTGAATATACCACGGACTGCCAGAACAACAAACAAATCCATCTTGGAAGAAGTACAGCCAGAATGCTCCTTAGAATTGAGGATGGCAAAGCTTCATCTCAAGTACTTTGGACATATTATCAGGAAGGATCAGTCCCTGGAGAAGGACATAATGCTTGGTAAGGTAGAGGGTCAGCAAAAAAGAGGAAGATCCTCAATGAGATGGTTACAGTGGCTGTAACTACAGGCTCAAACACAGCGACAATTGTGAAGATGGTGCCAGACCGGGCAGTGCTCTGTTCTGCTGTACATAGGGTTGCTGTGAGTTGGAAATGACTCGACGGCACCTGACAACAACAATATATAGTCAAAAATGTTTATCAATGCAAGGTAACGGTAAATACAAAATATAGGAGACTGGTTACCTCTGGTGAGAAGATAAGAGGATGAGACCCAAAAGGTACACTAAGGGTATTGACAATGTTCTAGATCTTAAGTTGGGTGGTAGGTTCATGGGTGTTCATACTACTATTATTCTTCATAAACTCACACAAATTATCTATTATTTCACATATAGCAAATATTTTGCTATAAATAGTATTTGCAGAATCTCTATGATGGGTGCTGAAGATGCTTAGACCTGCCTACCCTTAACGTGTCTTTGAAATCTGAGACCACGGCTGGAATCTTGTATCTTAATTTGTCCTTGAGCTTGTTACTGACCGTTTATAGATCTAACTTTTTTCATAAAATAATGGTGATAATATCTGCCTCATCGGGTTTATGAAGAGAAATAATAAGCTTAGATTACTAGACTATAACCTCGACGGTAAGCAGGCCTATGTCTGTCTCGGTCACCTATGCATCCAACCCCAGTGAATGAATCTCAAACTAAAATTCAGGATATTTCAATTTGGGTCTTGCCATCATTAGGACAATAGGTCAAAATAAACCTCAGGAGGGTCATTCCTAAGACTTAGCACACACGCACTCTGGCTATCACATGCTGAAGGTGGGCGCGTCCTGCTGTGAAAGAACATGGGAAACCCAACCCTCCAGCCTTGTATGATACAGCAGGGGAAGTTTACAAACTCATTCAGGCTGGAAACCTAAGATTTAGGTTCAGCTAGTCTGCTTCCATCACTTTGGTGACAATCCTGAGTGTCTTATCCTCACAACGTGAATTACTTCTCCAGTCTGAATTCATAGTTCAGCCACCTTAGGTCAGATCTTTCCGGTTCAGAGGCACTGTAATAGCTGCCAAATGAAAGTGTGAAAATGCAGAGAATATGATAAACAAGACCAAGTGAGAGAAACACAGCCATTTCAATTCCTCCCAGAAGCTGTCAGCTGACTTACCTGATGTTTTCCAGGGCATTTGTTATCTGCTGTTGTTCAATATCACAGAGTTTCACCTTGAAGCCTCCACTGGCAAACAACATAGCCCAGCTTTGCCCAATAAGGCCACTAAAGGGAAAAGAAAATTAAGAAAGGTGTCAAGTTAACTTAATAACTGAACAGTTTTTTATTCCTAATCCAGAAAAAATTTTTAAAAATTATACAGCATCCTATTCTTAAAATATTTAACATCTTAAAATTACATATTCTGATAACTTTATTTAAAATGTTTTCTGTTTTCACATTGGCGTTCCTGAATCCTAGACTCAAGTGCCAGCATTAATAGTCCACATGGGTACCATCAGATGCCAGGTAGTTATCATATACTCACATGGAAAAAAAAAAATCATACCAGGGAGTTGGCAGGATGTCACAGAGGTGAAACGCCCCTATGTGAACCCCTATTTGACCGTTGTCTTAGGAAATTCACTCAACTTGAAAAAGAGATAGCATTTGCCCCTTCCTCCTCAAATAAGTAATTACTACAACTACCATCAGCATTTGCACGTTTATTAGGTGCCGGGCACTATTACCTCGACCCATCTGTCCATTTGTGGTACTGTGAAGGCTTGCATGTTGCTGTGATGCTGGAAGCAATGCCACCGATGTTTCACATACCAGCAGGGTTACCCATTGTGGTCAGGTTTCAGCACAGTTTCCAGACTAAGACAGACTAGGAAGAAAGACCTGGAGATCTATTTCTGAAAACTAGTCAATGAAAACCTTATGGATTACAACAGGACATTGTCTGACTCACTTGCTTTGGACACGTCATTAGGAGGGATCAATCACTGGAGAAGGATATCATGTTTGGTGAGGTGGAGAGCCCTTGAGAACTCTCGGTGAGGTAGGAGACCCTCACCGAGATGGACTGGCACTATAGCTACAATGATGGACTCAAACATGACTGTGATTGTGAGGATGAGGCAGGATCAGGCAACATTTCAGTCTGTTGTACATAATGCCACCATGAATCAAAGTCGGCTCAATGGCAACTAGGCACCCTGAAACACTTTACATGTATTAGTTTTGTTAATCTTTACAACAACTCCGTAAGGTAGGTGCTATTATTTCTATTTTTATGCATGGGAAAACTGAGGCACAGAGGAGTTAAAGCAACATGGATGTAAGTGCTGAAGCTATAGTATGAACCCAAGCAGTCTAAGTCTTGAGTCTTTACTTTTTTTTTTTAATAATTTATTTTTTGTTGTTGTTCTTGTACAGAATACAGGAAATCTCCAGATTATGAACAAATTCATTTCTAAATTTGTCTTTAAGTCGAATTTGTACATAAATCAGAACAGTTAGGTACAGCTGGCATCTAACATCAGTTAGTCAGATGTTTGTCTTAGTATACAGTATACAGTGTACCTTTCTATGCATAAAAAACATTAAAGAAACACTTCCAGATACACTAAAACATCTGTAACATAACAATACAGTAAGAATAATAATGTTTTGATACGTGTCACAAAGTAGCACCCATTTGTTATTATGAACCATTGTATGTACCTTCTCCACAGTTGAAGAGATGCCTACAGGGCAAACATTACCCAAAATACTAAGAAGATTCTGTTCTATAAAATCTTTGAGACCAATTAGATACTTTACTGTAGACTCAGAACTAAAAAATCTACATTGTACCACCGGTCCTCATTTCTGCTGGGTTTTGAACCCTCCTCAGCAGAGCCAAGGAGGGTTGGGGGTGTGGGTAGGATGGTGCTGGGGCCAGATGAATCGTTCCCCCATCACCTCTTCACCAGACCTGTCAACCCCACACACCAATTATGAAGCCCCTGCCTCGGGGTACAAGGGAGAAACTGCCACTCAAGACATGCTAAGAGTGAGCCCAGGGTGCAAGGGTTGGGAAGGGAACGCTTAGGGAAACCCCAGCCCAAAATTCTCCACGGACTCCTGGAAATCATATGGAATATACAGAGGTCAGGAATCTAAGACTGCTCCCCCACCACCACCCTGCCAGCTACCAAAGGGCCAATAACTGCTGCAATAGTGAAATCCCACATGTGTAATGCAGGGGAAACAGAAGCCCAGAGAGGTGCCGCAATGGCCGGGGCTGCACAACGCGGAGGGCCTAGTGGGATGGATGGGGCAGAGCTGGGTAGAAGGGCATACAGAGGCATGGTCAGGTGCCCAGAGTGGTGCATTGACTGGTTATACTAGGAAAACAAGTAGAGTGCAGGTGGCCACATCCCGGGAGGCCAGCCACCACCATCTGCAGGCTAGCCATGCAGAGCAGAGTGGGTGTGCTTGGGACATGTGAATGGTAGGGCTGGCCCTTTCCGAGCTCTGAGGGAGGTGGGTGCATGTGGGCTCTCCGCTCTGTGGGCCAAGGCTGGGCACACTATGTCACAGGGGTCGGCCTGCCAACAGCCTCCCAAGGACCCACTGTGGCACCTGCACACGCAGGAGAAGTGCAGCCTGTAGTGGGAGCCCACAGCCCCTGAACACTGAGTCAGTTATTTTCCCGATAGGCTTTATGGGGGTTGATTCGCAACTTCGGGTTGCATGTAAGTCAGCTGTTCCTAACCCAGGGACTGCTTATATACACAGAACACAAACCAACTCAACAATTTCTATATGTACAATTTAGTGGCATTGATTACGTTCTTCAAGCTGTGCAACGATTCTCACCTTACTTTTCCAAATTGTTTCTCCCCCATTAACATAAACTCTCTGTCTCCTAAGTTTCCTAGCTAATCTTTTGAGTTTCTATTGTTAGTTTGATCCCATATAGGTAGTTCTTAAAAGAGCACAATGCTCATGGCAGACATCTTTACTAGTTCAGTCCCTACTTTTAACTAGTACATTTTAGACAATGCAAAGATAAAAAGGCATGAACGACTCAGATGGGGTTGCTCAAAGCGGTAAATATGAACATATGAAGTACCCCTAATACTCAGATCTTGGTTTCCAATACCATTCTCCAACAAAAGGACCCAGAGAGATTCTTGGAGAACTGGCTGATTCTAGAACTGTGCAGAAAATGTGCAAGATGAGCCTGGAACATCTTGTAGTGCCAGAAAGTGAAAAAGCGCTCAAAAACAACAACAAAAAATCTACATTGATGGGGGTACGTCAAAGGGATACATGAGCCGACTGAAAGAGCTTCTAATAGCCAAAGCTGGAAAAATTTGAACAAAACAATAAATAAAGTATATTGGATTATAGCCCAAAGTATAAAATAAATATCTATGGGTCCATAGTGATAGAAATAGATGACTGAATAAATAAATGGAAAAGAAGAGACATATCTCCCTTGCAGAAGCATTCTAAGTGATATAGGTAGATATCTGCTCTAAAGGAGGGGAAATGTTAACTCCCCACTCCTTGAGTGTGGACTGTGTATAGTGACTTCCTTCCAAAGAGTACAGTATGGAAATGGGGGGAAAAGTAACTTTACAGTGGAGAAACTGACAAATAATATCTCAGCCAGGTTATCAGGATTAACGTCATCAGTGATAAGTCATCTTGATAGCGTGTGCCCTTGCTATGATGTGATGAGAATGGCACTTTACCTCTGTGGTTTTCCTCCCAAAAACCTATAACCTCAGCCTAATCATGACAAAAATACCAGAAAAATATGAAAAAAGAACATCGTACAAAATACCTGGCCAGTAGTCCTCAAAACGGTCAAAGTAATCAAAAAACAAGAAAAATCTGAGAAACTGTCACTGCCAAGAGAAGCCTAAGGAAACATTACAACTAAATGTAATGTGGTATCCTGGGTGGGATCCTAGGTGAGGACATTAGGTAAAAGCTAAGGAAATCTGAATAAACTATGGATTGGAGTTAATAATAATGTATCAATACTGGTTCATTAATTACAACAATGTACCATACTAAAGCAAGATGTTAATAATAATAGGGAAACTGGGTAAGGGAATATATGGCAACTCTCAGTACCATCTTTGCAATTTTTCTCTAAATCTAAAATTGTTCCTAAAAAGTAAAACTTATTTTTAAAAAAATGAATGTATGTGACAGCAATTCCACTCCTTTACCCAAGAGAAATAAAAACATATGCCCACACTAAAACTAGTACATGAATGTTCATTAACAGCATTATTAAAAATAGCCAAAAAGTAGAAAACCTGAATTCCGTAAATGTACAAATGGATAAACAAAATGTGGTATATCCATACAGTGGGGTACTGTTTGGCCATAAAAAGAAATGAAGTACTGATACATGCTACAACATGGATGAACCTTTAAATCATTATTCTAAGTGAAAAAAGCCAGTCACAAAAGGCAAAAAAGGTCACATATGATTCCCCTTATATAAAATGTCCAGAATAGGTAAATCCATAGAGACAGAAAGTAGACCGGTGGTTGCCTTGGGCTGAGGGAAGGGAGGGATGGGGAGTGACTGCTAATGGGCAAGGGGTTTCTTTTCGGGGTAATGAAAATGTTCTAAAATTAATTCTGATGATGCTTGTTCACCTCTGTGAATATACTAAAACGCACTGAACTGAACACTTTAAGTGGGTGAATTATACAGTATGTGAATTATATTTCAACACAGCAGTTACAAATGAATGTATGTGAACATGCTTTGAAAACCAACTCTTGCCACACAAATGTAAAGTGGTAATAATTAGTACTTAAATGTGGGAAACAAATAACGCAGGGAGTTACCTTGAACTGTGCTTATAATTCTTTCCATTAAGTACTTGTCTAGTGTGTGTGTGCATGTGTGTGTGTGAGTGTTCAGTCAGAGGTGAGGGGAAGAAGGATCTCCTAGATTATTCGCCTAGACTATCATCAAGCTAGGTGGCTTTTTTTCAGATGAGGTGGCTATACGTTGGTTCACACAGCTAATAGACAGCAAAACTCAGTCAGGCCTGTCTAACTCCAATTCCAAAATCCAGTGCTATTTCCATTACAACCACAGCAAATCCAAGCTAGCCTACCTAAAAGAGTACATCACAACATTAACCTCACATATCACAAGGGAAGAGTATAGCACAACTTTCCTCATGATCTATGCACTAACACGTGCATTTGATAATTCTCCCCAGGGACGTAAGACATACTAGCAGCCAGGCCTCTTGGGAATTTACCTAGCCTGCTGTGTACTCAAACTCTGGATGCAGAGAACATCTATCTGTATCCAGCATCTTACATTTCTAAAAATGAACACTAACTTTTCCTGCAAAAACCTAATTCTGGGTTTGGGCAAGGCTTATCTACTTATCAGAGGGCAACTGGGCATTTTCCCAATAGCTGAGAATATATGTATTTTTTAAATTTAATTTGTTGCTGTTGTTGTTAAGAATACACACAGAAGGTACATCAATTCAACAATTTCTACATGTAAAATTCAGTGACATTGATACTATTCTTCACGTTGTGCATTCTCACCCTCCTTTTCCGAACTATTCCTCCTCCATTAACATAAAATCACTGCCCCCTAAGTTTCCTATCTAAAGTTTTGAGCTGATAATGTCAACTTGATTCTATACAGACAGTTCTTAAAAGAGTACAATGCTCAAGGCAGACATTCTTTACTAGTTAAGCTAAACTCTTGTTTGGTTTAAAGAAGACTTGAGGGGATATTTTTTGTTTATGGCTTAAAGATTATTTCAGGGCAATAGTTTGGGGAATTTATTTAGCCTCCATGGCACCAGAAAGCCTAGAGTCCATGAGAATTTGAAATTATGTTCTGAATTTTGCCCCCTTTTTATCAGGATTCTTCTATATAATCTTTGATCAAAAAGTTCAGTAATAGTAGCCAGGTGCCATCAGTTCTTCTGGTCTCATGGCAAAGGAGGCAGTTGTTTATGCAGGCAACTAGCCAAACATTCCACTTCTTCCTTCTATTCCTGGCTTTCTTCCTTCCTGTTGCTCCAGGTGAATAGAGACCAATTGTTGTACCTTGGATGGCCATTTGCAAGCTTTTAAGACCCCAGGCACTACACAACAAACTAGGATGGAGAACAGAAGCACCAAACACAATATTAGGACAATTAACCGGAATGTCCCATGAAACCATGACCGTAAACCTCCAAACCAAGAAACCAAATTCAATGAGGTATATGGTGATACATACACAGCCTCAGCAGCCACTCTTTTTGTTGTTATTATTGTTGTTGTAAGTGTATCACACAACATTTGCCAACTAACTTTTTAGAGGTGTACAACTTATTGACATCAATTAGTTGGCTGCAAAACACTTACCCTTAATCAGTGTGATTTTTCCATCAATGTAAACTGAAACTCAGTGCTCCATAAGCAGTAGCCCTGTCTTACCCCCTCACTCCTGCCCCTGGTAACCACCAATAAATTTTGGTTCTATATATTTACCTCCTCTTATCTTTTTATATAAGTGAGGTCACACAATATTTGTCCTTTTGTGATAGACTTATTTCACTCAGCATGTCTTCAAGTTCTATCTATATTATAGCATGTATCAAGGCTTCATTCCTCTTTCTGGCCGAGTAGTAACCCACTGCACATATACCACATTTTCTTCATCCATTCATCCACTTTTGGCTATTGTGAATAGCACTGCAATGAACATTGGTGTACATATGTCGGTTTGTGTCACTGCTTTCAAGTCCCTTGGGTATATTCCTAACAGTGGAATTGCTGGGTCATATGGCAGTTCTATTCTTGGTGTTTGGAGGAAACATCACACTGTTTTCCACAATGGCTATATCATTTTGCATTCCTACCAGCAATGTTTAAGAATTCCAATTTCCCCACATCCTCACCAATATCTGTTATCCTCTGTGTTTTTAATCTTGGCCATCTTAGAGGGAGTGAAATGGTATTTCATTGTGGTTTTCATTTGCATCTCTCTGATGGCTAATGACGCTGAGCATCTTTTCATGTTTGGTGGCCATTTGAATATCCTCTTTTGTGAAATGTCTAGAAATCTATTTTTTAACATTCTTCCTAGTATCTCCCCTCTTGTCCTCCACCCTATGTAATGCTCTCCCAATCAACCACAACTCCTGTAGTCTCTCACCAAGCTTAGCTATGTGTTCCTTTGTGCTCCTGGGGATTAGGTCTCAAAAGGAACCTTGGCCCACCCAAGGCCAGTCTTCTCAAGACAGTCTTTCCCCTGAGACCAACCCAAGAAAAATTCTACCTCTGGCACCCATCTTACATGTATACAAGCACAGATGTGGACAAGCACAAGAGAAGAAGAAAATAAAAATACAGTACCTCATTCCATCTTAATTTCTATACCTAAGGAATTAAACATTTTCCTTGTTTGCTGTAAACTATTCTATCTTCAATCATAGACATTTAAGAACATGAGTAAAAAATACAGTGAAGTTTGTACAATGATGTTAAAAAAGCAATGCCTGTTAGCAAAATAATTTGTTGTTTGTTTATTCAATAGGGTAAGCTCCTTGAATCCCTGGTACATCACAAAAGCCACCAAACCAAACCCGTTGCTGTCAAAATCAATTTCAACTCACAGTGACCCTATAGGACAGAACACAACTGCATGATAGGGTTTCCAAGGAGCAGCTGGTGGATTCAAACTGCCAACCTTTTGGTTAGCAGCCATAGCTCTTAACCATCACAGTGGGTTGATAAATGTTAGTTGCTGGCAACAAAAAATGCTGTCATTATCTAGTGATAAATATCAGCAGCCTCTTCCCATGGGGTTAAAATAAAGACCACACTCATTCACTGAAAAAATATTTTAAAAGTGCCTACCGCATGCCACTATGGGTGACCCTGCTGGTATTTGAAATATCGGTGGTATAGCTTCCAGCATCGCAGCATCATCAGGAAGGATCAATCGCTAGAAGAGAACATCATGTTTGGTGAAGTAGAGGGCCAGTGAAGGCATGGGAAACCCTTGGTGAGTGGACTGGCACAACAGCTGCAACGATGGACTTGGATATATTGGTGATCTTGAGGATGATGCAGGACTGGGCAATGTCTCATTCTGTTGTACATAAGGCCACCATGAGTCAGAGTTGACTTGATGGCAGCTAACAACAACAACAACTATATGCCAGACAATGTTCTAGGCACTAGGGATGCAACAGTGACAAAACAAAAATCCCTGTCCTAATAGAGCTTACAGTGGAGTAGGCAGTCAATAAACTATATAAGAAGTTAGCAAATCAGAAGATTAAAAGTGCTAAGGAGAAAAACAAAGCAGGGAAGAGAGATAGCAAATATAAGGAGTGGGGACTGGCAGGCATAAAAAATTTTTAAAGGACTACCAGAGAATGCCTCACTGGGAAGGTGACATCTTAGCAAAGATCTCAAAAGGTGAGGAGACAAGCCATGAGGTTATCTGGGGAAGAGGAAGAGGAAAGAGCAAGTGCAAAGGTCACTGTATCTGAGAGGGGTCCCCTCACTTATGTCTCCTCCTGGACTCCTTGGTGAGCCCCAAAGGAAATCAGGGCCAGTTTTATTAATACAATAAAAGACCATTTCTTAAAAAAAAACAAGAGTGCAGTATGGTCAAAACCAACCAAGAGGCTGTTGGGCCTGGAATGGAGTGAGCAAGAGGGCAGTAGAAGATAGGGTCAGACAGGGTAGGGGAGAGAGGTGAGTCACTTTACACGGGGCCTCAGGAGCCATTGAGGGGATTCGGGCTTTTACTCTAAGTGAGACGAAAGCTAAAATGATGTTTTATAGGAGAGACATGAGCCGATTTCAGTTTTTAAGATTGTTCTAGTTGCTTTATTAAGAATATACTGAAGAAAAGCAAAGATGGAAGTAAAGATACCAGTTAGGAATTAGGAGGCTACTGCAAGATATGAAGGTGGCTTGGACCAGGATGATAGCAGAAGTGGTGATGAGAAGTAGTCAGCTGAGTTCTGAATATACAACATTTTAAAGGCACAGCTAACAAGAATTGCTGGTGGGTCAAATGTGGGGTATGAGATCCAAAAGAAGAATCAAGGATGACTCCAAGTTGTTTTGGACAGCAGTAGGAAAGATGGAGATACTATGAACTCAGATGGCAAAGATTATAAATGGAGCATATTTTAGAAGACAAGATTAGGAGTTCAATTTGGGATGTTTTAAATTTGAGATGTCTAATGGGTATGTCATATAAATAAATGGATATAAGTTTTACAGCTCAGGGGCAAGGTCTAGGCTGGAGATTTTAATTTGGAAGTTATCTGTATAGACATGCTATTTAAAAGCATGAGACCGAATGAGACCACTGAGGAAATGAATGCTGATAAAGAAGTCAAAGGACTGAGATTTGGGACACTCCAACCTTAAGGGGACAAGGTACGGAGACTTAAAAGAGTCGCCAGTGAGACATGAGGAAAACCAGGTGAGTTGAGGCCAAGGACATGAAAAGGAGTTTCAAGGTGAAGAGCGTGATGATCTCAGTCAATGCCGCTGATGGAAGAGTAAGATTTGGTCTCAGAACTAGTCATTGGGCTTAGCAAGATGAATGGGGGTAGTGACCATAACAAGAGCAGTTTGGATGGATTGGTGGGGATGAAACAGAAAATGAGCCTCGGGATCTAACTACCAGTTTCAGAAAATGCAGGGGGAAGAGGAACATGTTAAATGACACCACAGGGATACATTCAGCAAAATCTAGAATGTGGGAAATTCTACAGGACAAATGACCTGGTTTTTACAACAAATAAGTTGTAAGAAAAAAAATTTTTTTTTTAAAGAGGGAGGGGAACCTATGGATTGAAAGAGTTAAGACTATCAACCAAATGCAATGTGTGGACCTTATTTGGACCCTGAATCAATCAAGCCGAGTGTAAAAATTTTAATCAGGGAAATTTTGAATGCTAGCTGGATACCTGAAGACATTATTTGAAGGTATTAAGGAATTTTGTTAATGTTTTGCACATGATGATTATATGTATTATAGTTACATATATATTATTAAAATGTTAATATTATTAAAGTCTTTATCTTTTACATATACATACTGACATATTTACAGATGAAATGTTACAACATCTAGGATTTGCTTCAAATAATCCAAAGAAAGGAATATAAATGAAACTAGATTAGTCATGTGTTAATAACTGTTGAAGCTGGGTGATAAGAAGATAAAACCAAACAAAACAAAACCAGTTGCCATCGAGTTGATTCCAACTCACAGCGACCCCATGTGTGCAGAGTAGAACTGAGCTCCATAGGGTTTCAAGGTTGTGACCTTTTGGAAGCAGACTGCCTTCTTCTGAGGCACCTCTGGGTGGGTCTGAACTGCCAATCTTTTGGTTAGTAGTCCAGCCACCCAGAAATCTTGATAGGTACATAAGGGTTCATTATACTATTCTCTCAACTTTTATATAGCTTGAAATTTTTCCATAATACAAAATTAGACAATATATGAATGAATAAGACTGGATGGGAAGAAAGGAACTAGAGACAGAGTATAGACAATTTTACCAAGTTTTTAGGAGAAATGAAGCAATAACTTCCAAACTGAAGAGAGAAATGGTATCAAGAGAGGATACACTTTAGGAAGGAAGAAATAACTGTATGTTTGCATGTTGAAGAGTATGATCCCCTAAAGAGGGGAAATTGATAATGCAGGAGAGAGCACAACATTTTTGTCGGGGGCTCCTCCAACTATGTCCATTGCTTGGCTCCAGTCCTGATACTTACTCTTGCTCAGGAAAGGCAGGTCCCATTTCTGAGCACTATATCAGTTTTACTGAGGTGATAGACAGATGGCAAATCCTTGGAACTGGAAATATCAGAATAGAGGCAGGATAACCACTTGGCAGGGATGTTGGCATAAAATATTAGGTGGATGGTTGGACTAGGTTCCACTTCTCTTTCAATCTTCAGCTTTCCAGTTCTACTTAGAATATCAAAAGCAACTTGCAGCCGGCCTACAAACTGTCATATGGTAGGAAGTCACATCACCAAGAAGACCTTAGTTTCTTTATCCATGAATCTACAAGTGTATGGGGGTAAGGATAATATTTACACTAGTGAAGTAGTTTCCAATCTTTTTATCATAACCATTTTATAATACCCCAACATGGTGTTATAAAAACATGGTCCTCAGATTTTAATACTGGTTGTCAAATAAATTAACTGATCTTAATAACTTTGTTTATGGCTTAAAAAAAAAAAAAAAAAAGGCAAGACAAATGCCCAAAAGGAAATAATACTTACAATATATAAATATGCAAAAATTCCCATGAGTCCAAAAGAAAAAGATGAACACATCAAATAAGCAAGGTGGGGAGGGGTGACCTGGATAAATGATGTGAACAGGCAATACCAAACTAACTTGAAAACATATTCTACTGCCTTAGTCTAAACAACATTTATATCATAATGGCAGAGATTACAAAGACTGACAATGCTTACTGTTGATGAAGTTATGCGGAAATGGGCACATTCTATTGGGGGGAATATAAATTGGCATATGCTTTCTGGAGGGCAGTCTAACAGCATGTATCAAAATTATAACTGTTTATATAACTGTTTATATATATATATATATATAACATTTGACCTAGGAATTTTACCTCTATAATTTATCTTCAGTTAATATGAGCAGTACATAAAGATATTCTTTCACACTAGAATTTATATTAGCAAAAAATTTAAAACTAAACAATCTAACACTTAGAATTGGTTAAATAATTTAAGCTATATACAAGTAAAGCAAATATAGTAAATTTTTAAAAACTCTTAAATACAGGGGAGGGTATGTGGGTAATCTTTTTTTCTATTTTCTCAACTATTCTATTTGTTTGAGAATTTTCATAACAAAAAGTTTGGGGGAAATTAGATATATGGCATATAACCAAAACCAAACCAAACCTGTTGCCATCATATAACAGGTATTAAAGACAGTACATTTATTTTTATTATACTAGGTTTCATTACCTGTATTACCATGTTCCTTTAGAGATCCAACAGCCTGGAAAGAAGACTCGTGGATAACCAGCTACTGCTTTCTTCCCTTCCCTCCACGTACTTGGTCACAGATGACCAAACATGGAGTGGACACCTGATTCAACGCAGCCACTCTACTGACTTACCAGCAACCTGTAATACCTGTAGCCTGGCTTGAATAGAGAAGCCAGCCTACTAGATTTCCTTTCCTGACAGCTGGACCTAAAATATGGAAACTATAGTAAGCCAAAGGAGCCCTGGTGGCACAATGGTTAAGCACTCAGCTGTTAACCAAAAGGTCAGAGGTTCAAACCCACCAGCGGCTTTGCAGGGGAAAGGTATGGCAGTCTGCTTCCATAAAGATTCCAAAAAACATTGCCATCAAGTGGATTCTGACTCATAGTGACACTACAGGACAGAGTAGAACTGCCCCCATTGGATTTCCAAGGAGCAGCTGGTGGATTCGAACTGCCAAACTTTTGGTTAGCAGCCAAGCTCTTAACCACGGTCTTGGAAACCCTACGGGGCAGTTCTACTCAGTCCTATATGTTTGCTATGAGTCAGAATCAACTCAACAGCAATGGGTTTGGTTTGACTGGTTTGTAATAAGTCAGTAACAGGCATGGAGCTGAAAGATTATAATGTTGGGGTTGGCAGCAATGTGCAAGATAAAGAAGCAGGGGAGAAAGGAAAGTGAGCAAGCCCAGGAAGGGGAAGGGAAGGAGAGGAAGAATCTAAAGCAGATATGTAGACAGAGGTACAGAGGTCAGAGACTGTACATCCCCAGAGTTGGAAAGTTAGCCACCTTGGCTTCCATTAGCTTTCTTATCCCCAAAACCACAATACATCAGGCCCAAATATGATTAGTTTCTTGTTCTTAGAGCCTGTGACATCTTATTAATTTTTTTCTGAACCCTAGGTGCCTGGGGATGGTATTATGGGAGCAGATGATATAGATAATTTAAGGCCTTTACCATCCAAGAGACAATTCTGATATGCCTTACAGCTTCTTAATTCATAAATCTGAACTGGTACTACAAAAGGCTAATTCAGATGAACATTTACCCTGTTATATGGCGGCAATATGCTAGGAAGAAAAATTAGGTAACAAAATGAGTTCCACTCCAATTTTATCATTAACACCACTTAGCTTTGAATAAATCCACTCTAATCTACTTCCAAAAAATCAGCTATTGAAAACTCTGTGGAGCACAGTCCTATTCTGACACACATGGGATTGCCATGAGTCTGAGTTTACTTGACCAGAACCAAACCGAAGCTACTTTTTAAAGTATTATTGCTTTTTACTTATTAACTGTGCAGTTTAGGCAGTTACTTATTTACTGGCTACAGGCTGAAGTAGCATATTCCTACACACTTCATCTGAGTCAGCTGTGAGAAATTTGCTAAAAAGCGCTATTAAATATTTCCTAGGAAGGAAACATTTAATGTTTGAGCTGACTCAGGTGACTGAAGCACCCTAGAGTTTGTGTTTGTGTGTGTGTGTGTGTGTGTCACCTCAAAGTAAAATTTAGGGATCAAAAAAATGAAGGAGATTCTAGCTCATGGACTGCACATCAGTAAAAAAATGTAATCTCTGTTATGAACATTGAAACATCTGTCTACTAGGACAAGGCATGGTGGGTGTACAACCAGTGACAAGAGTGTCTACCCTCAAGGAGCTTCTACTCTAGAAGAGGAGAAGACCACAAAAGTAGAATGTTTCCTGGACAAGATGGTCCCTGAGCTCAGTCCTGAAGCAATCTGCTGTGGAAAAGGGGAGGCAGGGAAAAGGGTAAGCCAGGCACAAGAAACATGAGCAATGTAGTTCCTCTTCTTGAGACAGGTTCCTGTGTTAAACAAACTCAACACTTAGAACTTGGATATACTGTACAAACACAATGCAGTATAAATATAACGTATATTTCAGTTACTCAGAAATATAGCTGTGATATAAAGTTCTTGGGTAGAAGTGTAAGTCTAACGTAAATGAAAGCCTGAAGAACACTCATCAAATGCAAGTATGTCTTAACGAGAGCCATTTCTGCTCCCATTTTTCAAAGTTGTCATTTCCAGATTTTCCCTCTTTATGCTCCTATGGTCCTAGATCAAAGGAGCCCTGGTGGCACAGTGATTAAGCACTGTCTGCTAACCGAAAGGCCTACAGTTCAAACCCACCAGCTGCTCTGTGGGAGAAATGTGGCAGTCTGCTTCTGTAAAGATTTACAGCCTTAGAAACCCTATGGGGCAGTTCTACTCTATCCTACAGGGTCATCATAAGTTGGAATGGACTCCATGACAACGGGTTTGGGTGGTTTTTTTTTTTTCTGGCCCTAGATGCAAGGCAGTATTTTCTCTCTTCTCTTAATTCTTCAAAAACACACTCTTATCCTATCAAGCCCGCTATTCTGGAGAGATGCTCATAGAAAAGCTACATGTCCTGAGGAAGAGTGGCCTTTAGGAAAAGATTCACAGAAAAGAATTAAATATAGACTCTATTTGTGGCAAGTTTTTAAGCGGGAGTCTGGAAACTGATAAGATAGGAGAAACAATGGCCCAATAAGCTCCTTAAACTGAAAGATGCATATTTTGATCTGTTAAGATCCAAGAATGAAATCAAGGTTTTAACAATTTAATTTACATTCTCCAACCCGATTTTTTTTTTAAATGGGTGTTCTTTGGGATCACCTAAAGAGCCAGGAAAGAAAGATAGTGGGACAGCAGGATGGAGGGATGGATGAAACTAGCACTACCCCAGAAGCAGAAATGGGTGTCTGTGGAAGTGTTGAGGGTGTAGGGATAGACAGGACTTTCATACCAGAAAACCAACAAGTCCAGGCCCCAGGTAATTTCTGTGGTCATTAAAGTTTGTGAACCCATTTCTAATTCCTTGTCAACCTCACTCAAAGAATCAGAAATAAACTGACTCTGCAATCGCAGCTCCTTCTCACTGTGACTGCCCTCCTTCCAACTGGAAGCTTAAACCACCAGACAACTACAATGAACTCAAAACTTAACATCTCTTAGGTGTAGGACACTACTCCAGGCATGATAGAAGATACACAAAACTCTAGTCCTTGACCCTTGACAACTAAAATGCAGGACAGATATAAATAATTACCATAACTGCAGGACAAAGTGCATTTACTACACAACTACAGGCACCCACATGCCCAGAAAGGACAAAGTCACAGTTATTTCCACTGCTCTGTGAGCCAAAGAAAGCTGACAGAAAGCATCCTGACCCTTCCTTCAGTGTTATCTAAATAAAAAAACACTGACACAGGAATTGTCCTTTAGACAGGGTTGTAAACTGATCTAGGGGAAGGCCAGGCAGGCCAACGCATCAATGGCATAAAAATTCATAAAGCAGTCATCAAAAAGTGACGCCTAACTATTAACGTTTTGATAGACTGCTGTGATACCTACGAATTTGAAGGTACAGATGAATGCCTTTTTAAAAAAATGGAAATAATAGGAGTTTTAAAAGAGGGGGTGGGAGCACAGAGAAATCGACTTGAATAGAATTAGGCTACTATACTGACAAAACCTGTCAAATTCTTTGGGCGCCACTGTTTCTCCTCTGGAAACACCGCTCTTCCCGAGAGTTAGGAATCCCCTCATGTGTTCTCAGGGCACCTGCTCCAGCCCTGAAGTCTGCGCGCTGCTCACTCCCAGGGACAGGAACCGACCCCTCCGCCCCCTCCCCTCCCACCCACCCACCTTCACCCCACCCCCCTTCACCCCACCCCCCCATCCCCGGGCGCAGCCTCGGCCTCCTGGCATGGGTGCGCCCGCACTGCCGGGTATAAGTCTCCACTCTGTCACCCACTGACGGTGGCCTTGGGTAAACTGCTTGATTTCGGTTTTTCTCATTCGTAAAATGGGAATGACAAGCACACAATTCTGTTAGAATTGTTGCCAAATGACATTAGTCAATACATAATGTGTGCACTTTTGTATGCACTTGCTCCTATGTCCGACATCGTCCAGTTAATTCACCGAACTGGATATTAAACTTCAGGCCGCACCGTCGGCTTTCTGCACCTCGTTGTAGATCAGCACCAACTGAGGCACCCGCAACTCCAGTCGGTGGGCGTGGAGAAGTCGGTGTTCCCCTGTACACCTCCGACTACCGGCCCACACCTGCCCCGTCTCCGCGGTTCCAGCGGCGGGCTGCAGGCGGCTAGAGCAGCTCTGAAGAAGGGAGAGTGGCGGGCGCCGTCGCCCATCCCGGGAACCACGGTGACCTAACCAGCCAGTATCCTGCCGCGGCGCCCGGGGCACAGGTCCGGGGCATCAGACGGTTTACCTGCCCAGAATCACCACACCGCCGTCCCGCGGCGAAGCCATACCCGACCTCTGTGGCCCGCGTCCGCGGCTCCGAGACCCGTGGGCCCTGTACTGGCCGCACTCTCCCAAGGCGAGCGGGCGGATCCGAGCTCCCGAGGGCAGGGCCCACGTCCATTGGCTCCGCGTCCGAGGCCTTGCCACTGACGCGCAGGAACAACGAGAGGGAGGTCCCCGACAGGCTGCCGTCTGGGTGGGCGGGCCACCGAGTCGGCCGGCGATTGGGCCCGACCGAGGGCAGCACCGCCCCCTACCAAACAACCCCAGCTGGACCGCCCAGTAGGGGCGGTGCTACTGACTGGGAAAAGGGCCGCCTGGATCGAAAGTTTGGGAGGGACAGTGGAGAAACGAGAAACACTTCTGAAGCGAACGTTTCTGGCGAGGGAAGTGGGATCGACCAGTTGGCCGTTTGTGCAGCTGGTGAAGAAAGACAGGGAGAGCTTGGAGTTCCTCCGTTTCTTTGTGGGTGGGACTTGCGCAGCCCCTAGGTTATGCTGTATCCGGTCTTGCTAGGTTGTTAGCAGGCAAACAGACGTCCCTGGCGGCCCCGTTATCCCCATAGGGCACCTTGGTGAAGGGGATCTGCGCATGCCCAGAAGCTCTGGTTGCTGCTTGAGACCTGCTCTCTGGTGGCAGCTGGTGGAGGTCCGGCCCGCCCCGGGATTCAGAGTTCAGAGCAGGTCTTGGATCATCCCGGTTCCTCTTCTAAGACAGCCATACCCACCAGGAAGGACTCCCGGGGTGGGATGAGGAGGCCACAAGCAGGTCTCGTTCGTCTCTCGCCCCCCGCGCCTCAGAACTGGGGATCTGAAATATCCAAGACTTGTTGGCAGTTTTGCAGGCCACTTCCGGTGCCAGTGGCATTGGTTCCCTGGAGCCACCTGATCACCAACTGCGGAGTAGGGAAGAAGCCATTGAAGTGAAAATTGCGGCCTTTGCCTTGGGAGCCAAAATCAGGCTTTAGCCCCTGTAAAATTGGACATTTTGTCCTTAGGGAAATCTCCAGGATTCCTGCCGATCCCGAAACAGACCCAGGGGCTGGCACTCGGTGCTGTCACACACATCCACAACCAGCCCCAGGTGAGAACCCAGGTCAGAGAATGACCTACGCTCTGGGTAGGATCCCGGAAGTCCACAGGACCTTCTTCTCCAAAACAAATCATGTTTCTTTCGGTTCAAGAAGGCGGAGTTTCTGCTTCTAAATCATACACACACGTGCGCACACGTGCACATAGCATCATTTTTACTGTGTTTGAGTGCATCTAGCTCTATGTGCAATTAGCGCCATCCTCAATTTGTTTATGTCTGTGACAAAAGCATGCACCATTTTCTTTTGTAGGAACAGTAGAGGCACCTTAAGTGATTTGTTGGTAGTGGTTTTAATGGCGTCATTCCTTTGATCCAACAGTATGAGAGCCATAATCTAAGTTAGGTTTCTAAATTTTCTCTTCTACAGAGTGGGTATTGAGATTTCTGGGGTTTTAATTATTATTATTATTTGTTTATTTTTCCATTTGAAATGAAAGAAATATCTGCCTTTCACTAACGTAAGACTTACTTTTAGGGAGCCCTGGTGGGGTAGTGGTTAAGCGCTTGGCTGCCATGCAAAAGGTCGTTGGTTGGAATGCACCAGCTGCTCCGCAGGAGAAGGATGTGGCAGTTTACTTCCACAAAGATTACAGCCTTGGAAACCCTATGGAGCAGTTCTACTCTGTCCTATAGGGCCACTATGAGCCCTAATCCACTTGATGGCAATGAGGGGAGGGGAATCCTTTCTATCCCCTCCCCGCAGCCTCAAAAGCAACCCGAGTTTTTTCTGAGCTGTTGTCTTTCTGACATATCCTGACAGTAGCAGGCAAGAGCACAGCAGTCAGGTCACTGATATTCCGTTTTCTTCAAGGTAAAACAGGATTTGGAGCGATATATGTTTCAGGAAAGTCTGAGGAAAAAGGGGAAAGTACAAAGTGAGACGGAGATCTCCATAAATCCAACTCTATAGCCATCCGCATGAATCAAGCAAAATGTTCATAACTGTATAAAGTCGTATTTGAAAGTAGAATGGCAGATGCAGAATTCCGTGGACGCTTACAAGTCAACTCCCCCTTCAAAACCGAAAACCAAACCAAACTCATTGCCTTCAAGTGGATTCTGACTCATAGAGACCCTATAGAACAGAGTAGAACTGCCCCCATAAGGTTTCTTTAAAGGTCTTAAATATTTAATGAAGGGCTATGATGAAAAAGATATTTAAGAAATGGTGCCTGGGGTTCTCCTCTTCCTGCACAAAGCATTCTGGGTCTTCGGCTACTAGTCTCAATGTAATCCAGGTGACTTTTACCAGTATGGATTTGCAGTGGCGGGGTGGAGGTAGGGTGCGGACCACACCAGGTGACACTGTCAGAGAGGGTGACACCAACATGACTGTCTATAAAATTTTTGTGCAGTGTTTCAGCAGAAATTTATGATTTTTTATGAAAGTGATCCCTATAGTTAGTTATAACAACAAAAACATTTTTCGCCCGGTTTACAAGTATCAATATACCTACAAGGCTAAAACTCCATGTTAATTTACTTTTTAATACCCCAGTCAGAGCTGTTATTATTACTCAATTACAATAATCATTCGAATCACGTGGTTTCCCCTGCCGCACTAGAAGCACACCCGGGCTGTTATTTTCATTGTTGCCAGTGTTTTCTTAGAAAGGAAGAAAAGCCATAAAATTCAGAACCATCTATTGTCAGCACTGCAGGGGTTTCAAACTCATGAGCGATATGTATGAATTACTATTTACTAGTAACAGTACTAAAAACATTTCTAAGGATTCTGTGTGGTCTGGTACGGGAAGAGGTCCACAGGGTAGGGGAGTGACACCATGAGTTACGGCACCAAACCTAGTGACGCCACTGGATTTGACTAGCCCTTCAAGTGGCAAGTTCCCATCAATATCTCTGCTCTGTTGACAATGCCAAATGCCTCAGTTAGTTGCCAGAGGTCATGAAAGCCTAAATTGCACCTCTGACAGTGGGGCAGATTGCGGGCAGAGCTGTTTTTCAGTCATAAGTTGAATCAAGGGCTTGAAGGGTGGTTTGAAATTGAATTATGGAATTTAAAAATTAAGTTGTCCACATTGGTTTGCTTTTTTTATTTTATTTCATATAATTCTTAATTTAACGTAATGTAATAATTTAACTTAATATTTATTGGATTTATTTATACTTAATTTACTTTTATTTTCTACTTAATTTAATATTCAATTTGTATAATTTAATATTTTATTTAATTTAACATTATTGAATATAATAGTAATTACTATAATGTACTTTATTATCCTTTTTCTTAATAAAATGTAATTTTATTATAATGTATTTTATTTTATTCAATATTTTATTTTATTTTATATTGGATTTAGTTTAATGTATATTTAATTTATTTTACTGTGTTTATTTTTATATACTTTTATGTAAAATGTAATTTTAGTTAATATAGTATAATTTATATTTGATATAGTTTCTTTCATTTTAAATATAACTTAATTTTATTTTATCTAAAATGTTAATTTTTCTTTTATTTTATATATAATTAAATTACTTTTATATAATATTTAATTTAATTTCTATTTACTTTATTTTTTGGTATTATTAAATAATTTATTTTGTTTTACTAATTATTTTATTTTATTTTATGTTTTAATTTAATTTAATATATTTATATTTAATTTAATTTCACATTTTATTTAATATATATTTAATATTTAATGTTTAATGTATTTTTAACTTTTAATTTAAGTTTGTTTTGCCTTATTTTATGCAATATTTAATTTAATTTAATTTTATATTTAATTATTTTGTTATATTTTATATTTAGTGTAATCTTTAAATATTTAATTCAAATTTTAAATAAGAAATTTCTTTTACTTTTTTTATATAATTTTCTATTTTGCTTTATTTTATTATATATATTTAATTTAATTTATACTATATATTATTCAATATTTTATTTAGTATCTATTTTATGTTATATTTAATTTAATTTAGATTAATTTTATTTCATTTTATATTTTAGTTAATTTTATTTGATATTTAATTTAACTTTGTTTTATTTAGTATTTAATTTTATTTAATTGAATTTTGTGTTTTTGTTGTATGTTTTCTCAGACATGGCATTTTGTTTTATTATTATTATTTTTTATTATTGTGCTTAGGTGAAAGTTTACAGCTCAAGTTAATTTCTCATTCAGAAATTTATACACATATTGTTTTGTGACATTGGTTGCAATCCCCACAGTGTGATAGCACCCTCCCCTTTACACCCCAGGTTCCCTGTGTCCATTCAACCAGTTCCTGTCCCTTCCTGCCTTCTCATCCTGCTTTTGGACAGGGGCTGCCCATTTGGTCACCTTTATCTGACTGAACTAAGAAGCAGATTCCTCACGTGTATTATTTTTTGTTTTATAGTCCTGTCTAATCTTTGAAGAGTGGCTTCAGGAATGGTTTCAGTCGTAAGTTAACTGAGCGTTCAGGGGCCTGAGTGTCGGGGGTTCCTGAAGTCTCTGTCAGACTATTGTCTGATCTTTTTGCCTGAATTTGAATTCTGTTCTGCATTTTTCTCCTGCTCAATCCAGGACTCTCTGTTGTGTTCCCTATCAGGGTTGTCATTGGGAGTAGCTGGGCACCATCTAGTTCATTAAGTCTCAGGCTGGTGGAGTCTCTGGTTCATTTGGTCCTTTAGTCCTTTGGGCTAGTATTTTCCTTGTGTCTTTGGTGTTCTTCATTCGCCTTTGCTCCGAGTGGGATGGGACTAATAGATGTATCTTAGATGGCCACTCGCAAGCTTTTAAGACCCCAGAAGCTACTCACCAAAGTGGGATGTAGAACATTTTCTTTATAAACTATGCTATGCCAGTTGACCTAGATATCCCCTGAAACTATGGTCCCCTGCCACAGTTCCAGCTACTCTGTCCCTCAAAGCATTTAGATGTGTCTAGGAAACTTCTTTGCTTTTGCTTTGATCAGGTTGTGCTGACTTCCTCTGTACTGTGTGTCATCCTTCCCTTCACCGAAGTTGACCATTGTCTACTATCTAGTGATTTCCACCCCCCACACTGGTAATCATCAAATAATGCTTAGAATTTCTGTGTTTAACCTTTTCTTGAGTTCTTATAATAATGATCTTATACAATATTTGTCCTTTTGTGACTGACTTATTTCACTCAGCATAATGCCCTCCAGATTCATCCATGTTGTGAGATGTTTCAAAGATTCATCATTGTTCTTTCTCATTGCATAGTATTCCCTTGTGTGTATGTACCATAATTTGTTTATCCATTCATCTGCTGATGGGCATTTAGGTTGTTTCCATCTTTTTGCTATTGTGAATAGTGCTACAATGAACATGGGTGAGCATACGTCTATTCATGTGATGGCTTTTATTTCTCTCCAGTGTATTTCTAGGAGTGGGATTGCTGGATCAGATGGTATTTCTATTTCTAACTTTTTAAGAAAGCTCCATATTGTTTTGAAGGTGGTATATCATTTTACATTCCCACTAACAGTGCATAAGAGTTCCAATCTCCACACAACCTCTCCAACATTTGCTAGTTTGTGTTTTTTGGATTAGTGCCAGCCTTGTGGGGGTGAGATGGTATCTCATTGTAATTTTGATTTCCATTTCTCTAATGGATAATGATCGTGAGCATTTCCTCAGGAGTCTGTTAGCCGCCTGAATGTCTTCTTTGGTGAAGTGTGTTCATACTTCACATGTTGCAGTATCTGTACATTTTAGAGATTAGTCCCTTATCAGATGTGACACAGCCAAAATTTTTTTCCCAGTCTGTAGGTTCTCTTTTTACTCTTTTGGTGAAGTTTTTTGATGGGCATAAGTGTTTGATTTTCAGGAGCTGTCAGTTATCTAGTTTCTCTTCTGGTGTTTGTGCATTTGTTAGTTATGGTTTGTATACTATTTGTGTCATGTGTTAGGACCACTAGCGTTGTCCCTATTTTTTCTTCCATGACGTGATCTTTATCGTTTAGATTTTATGTTTAGGTCTTTGATCCATTTTGAGTTAGTTTTTGTGCATGGTGTGAGATATGGGTCCTGTTTCATTTTTTTGCAGATGGATATCCAGTTATGCCAGTACCATTTGTTAAAGAGACTGTCTTTTCCCCAATTAATGGATTTTGGGCCTTTGTCAAATATCAACTTCTCAGAGGTGGATGGATTTACATCTGGGTTCTTAATTCTGTTTCATTGGTTTATGTGTCTGTTATTGTACCAGTACTAGGCTGTTTTGACTACTGTGGCGGTATAATAGGTTTTAAAATCAGATAGTGTGAGGCCTCCCACTTTGTTCTTCTTCTTCAGTAATGCTTTAGTTATCTGGGGCCTCTTCCCTTTCTGGAAACCCTAGTGGCATAGTGGTTAAGGGCTACAACTACTAACCAAAAGGTCAACAGTTCAAATCCACCAGGCACTCCTTGGAAACTCTATGGACAGTTATACTGTGTCCTGTAGGGTTGCTATGAGTCAGAATCAACTCAACAGCAATGGATTTGGTTTTGGTTTTCTTCCTTTTCCATATAAAGTTGGTGATTTGTTTCTCCATCACATTAAAAAATCTCATTGGAACTGGATTGGGATTGCGTTGTATCTGTAGATTGCCTTGGGTAGAACTGATATTTTCACAATGTTTGGTCTCCCTATCCATGAGCATAGTATGTTTTTCCACTTATGTAAGTCTCTTTTCATTTCTTGCAGTAGTGTTTTTGTAGTTTCCTTTGTATAGTTCTCTTACATCTCTGGTTAGATTTATTCCTAAGTACTTTATCTTCTTGAGGGCTATTGTAAATAGTATTGATTTGGTGATTTCTTCTTGGAAGTTCTCTTTGTTGGTGTAGAGGAATCCAACTGATTTTTGTATGTTTATCTTGTATCCTGATACTTTTCTTGGTGATTCTTTGGGGTTTTCTGTGTATAAAATCATATCATCTGCGAGTGGGAATACTTTTACTTCTTCCTTATCAATTTCAATGCTCTTAATTTCTTTTTCCTGTCTTATTGCTCTGGCTAGGACCTGCAGCACAATGTTAACTAAGAGTGGTGATAAAGGGCATCCTTGTCTGGTTCGTGTTCTCAAGGGGAATGCTTTCAGTCTCTCTCCATTTAGAATGATGTTGGCTGTTGGCTTTGTATAAATGCCCTTCATTATGTCGAGGAATTTCCCTTCTATTCCTATTTTGCTTAGGGTTTTTTTTAATCAGGAATAGGTGTTAGACTTTGTAAAATGTCTTTTCTCCATCAACTGATAAGATCATGTGGTTCTTTTGTTTTGTTTATGTGATGGATTACATTGATTGATTTTCTAATGTTGAACCATCCCTGCATACCCGGTATGAATCCTATTTGTTCATGATGAATAATTTTTTTGATATGCTGTTGAATTCTATTGGCTAGAATTTTGTTGAGGATTTTTGTGTCTATGTTCATGAGGGATATTGGTCTGTAATTTTCTTTTTTTGTGGTGTCTTTACCTGGCTTTGGTATCAGGGTTATGCTGGCTTCATAGAATGAGTTCAGGAGTATTCATTCCTTTTCTATGCTCTGAAATACCTTTAGTAGTATTGGTGTTAACTCTTCTCTGAATGTTTGGTAGAATTCTCCAGTGAAGCTGTGTGGGCCAGGGCTTTTTTGTTTTTGTTTTTTTGTTTTTTTTCTTTTAGAGTTCTTTTATTACCTCTGCAGTGTCTTCTTTTGTTATAGGTTTATTTAGTTTTTCTACCTCAGTTTATGTTAGTTTAGGTAGAGAGCGTGTTTCTAGAAATTTGTCCATTTCCTGTAGGTTTTCAAAGTTGTTGGAATACAATTTTTCTTAATATTCTCTTATGATCCTTTTTATTTCAGTTAGGTCTGTTGTGATATTGCCCATCTCATTTCTTATTTGTGTTATTTGCTTCCTGTCCTGTTTTTCTTTTGTCAGTTTGGCCAGTGTTTTATTGATTTTGTTGATCTTTTCAAAGAACCAGATTTTGGTCTTATTGATTCTTTCAATTGTTTTCCTATTCTCTTTTTCATTTATTTCTGCTCTAATCTTTATTATTCCCTTTCTTCTGGTGATTGAGGGCTTCTTTTGCTGCTCTTTGTTCGAGTTGTAGGATTAATGTTTTGATTTGGCCCTTTTTTCTTTCTGGATGTGTGCATTTATTGCTATAAATTGACCTCTGAGCACTGCTTTTGCTGTGTCCCAAAGATTCTTGTAGGATGTGTTTTCATTCTCATTTGAGTCTATGAGATTCTTTATTCTGTCCTTGATTTCTTCTATAACCCAGTAGTTTTTGAGCAAGGTGTTTTTTAGTTTCTATGTATTTGATTTTTTTTCTTTGTTTTTTGTTATTGATTTCTACTTTTATGACTATTTTCAGAAAAGTTGCTTTCTAATATTTTGATGTTTTGGATTCTGTATGTCTTGCTTTTTCACCTAATATGTGTCCTGTTCTGTAGAATGTTCCATCTGTATTGGAAAAGACTGTATACTTGGCTGCTGTTGGGTGGAGTGTACTGTATACATCTATGAGGTCAAGTTGGTTGATTATGGCATTTAGATCTTCTGAGGCTGTGTTGAGTTTCTTTCTAGATGTTCTTATCCTTTGTGGTGGATTTTGCTTTAAAATCTATTTTGTCAAAGATTAACAGTGCCACTCCTGCTCGTTTGGTGGTTGTTTGCTTGATATATTTTCTTTTCCATCCTTTGACTTTTAGTTTGTTTGTGTCTATGTGTCTAAGGTGTGTCTCTTTTAGACAGCATATAGACTTTTTTTTTAATCCATTCTGCCACTGTCTGTCTCTTCATTGTGCATTTAGGACATTTATGTTCTGTGTCATTATTGATATGTATGAGTTTACTGCTGTCATTTTGATTTTTTTTTTTTTTTGTGGTGTTGAGAGTTTCTTTGTTCCACTTATATCTGTTCTGAGTTTTTTTCTTTATGTATTTTCTTTTCATTATTGTTGATTTTGTGTTTGCTGAGTCTTTATGTTTTTCTTTTTTATTTTGATGGGTAGGTTTGTTAGCTTCCTTTGTGGTGACTTTGAAATTTACCTTTATTTTCCTGAGTTTAAATCAATCTTTTATTTCTTGATATTGCCTTAACTTCCTCTCCATATGTAAATTCTATGAGACTGTTTATTCCCTCTTTTTTGTTTTGATGTTTTCATTGTTTATGTACTGACATCTCTGGTTCTCTATTTTCAGTCTTTTAGTTTTGATTTGTTTTTGAGAATTCCCTATCTGGGTTGATAACTGGTTGAACTATCCTGTGTTCTAGCCTTGGATTATTGTCTTAAATGGTTGGTTCTCTAACTGGAGGACTCCCTTTAATATTTCTTGTAATTTCTGTTTGGTTTTTACAAATTCCCTTAACTTCTGTTTATCTGGAAATGACCTAATTTCACCATCATATTTGAGAGACAGTTTTGCTGGATATATAATTCTTGGCTGGCAATTTTTTTCTTTCAAGACTTTATATATTTCATCCCATTGCTTTCTTGCCTGCATGGTTTCTACTGAGTAGTCAGAGCTTAGTCTTATTGGTTCTCCTTTGTAGGTGGCTTTTTGTTTATCCCTAGAGACTCTCAAGATTCTATTTTTGTCTTTGTTGTTGGCAAGTTTGATTACAATATTACTTGGTGACTTTCTTTTGAGATCCACCCTGTATGGAGTATGTTGAGCTTCTTGGATAGATATCTCCTCATCTTTCATGATATCAGGGAATTTTTCTTCCAGCATATTTTCAACAATTCTCTCTGTGTTTTCAGTTATCCTCCCCTGTCCTGGTACTCTGATCACTTGTAAGTTTTTCCTCCTGATAGTGTCCCACATAATTCTTAGGTTTTCTTCATTTTTAAAACTTTTTTTTCTGATTTTTCCTCAAATAAATTGGTGTCAAGAGATTTGTCTTCAATCTCACTAATTCTGGCCTCCATTGCATCAATTCTGCTCCTGTGACCTTCTATTGAGTTGTCTAATTCTGAAATTTTACTGTTAATCTTTTGGATTTCTAGTTGGCTGTCTCGTGTATTCTATCAGCTTGTTAATTTTGTTGTTTTGTTCTTGTATTGTTTTCCTGAATTCCTCTATTGCTTTGTTTGTGTGTTCCTTGGCTTGGTCTGAGTTTTGAATGTTCTCCTTCCTGATATCTTGGAGAGCTCTGTATATTAGTCTTTTGAATTCTATCTCAGACAGTCCTATGAACTTAGATTCCTCTAGAAGGTTTCCTGGTTTTTTGTTTTGGTCACTTGCTGGAGCCATCCTGACCTGCTTCATTATGTGATTTGATATTTACTGTTGTCTCCGAGGCATCAATAAGTTATTATATTTATTTATTTTGTATTTGTTTACTGTACCCTAGCTTTTTGTTTTGTTTTGATATGCCCAAGTAGGCTGGGCATATGAGATACTTTGGTTATTGGTATCTTTGAAGCTCTCACATCTTGTCTCCACATGGTCGGAGCAGCTAGTAGATGCGTGAGCCCAGGAATCTGTTCATTTTCTTGTGTGGGTGTGGCAAAGGTGTCCAGGTCATCGGTCACCATGTGGTGCAGACTGTCACCTAAAGTCTTCGATGGGCAGGACAGTGTAAGCGTGTTTAGAGCAGGTACAGGTATCTGGCTGCAGTAGAGGGCTATGTGCAGAGCAAGGCAGGGGGCTGACGGCTGCCCCAGGTGCCTGGGTGGAAGGAGTGTCCCTGTCCCCTTGAGAGTGTAGTGGGAGAGTATTGCAGCCAGTCCTTGGGCACCCAGTGCTATTGGCTGGAAGGACTGGGAGACATCACTTATTCTCAGAAGCCTGTCATGGATGGCTAGACAGAATGGGTGGTACTGCCAGCACTCAGACCCCTGGTATGGGTGGGTGAGGCCCCTGTCTAAGGGCAGAGTTATGTGAAAGGTCACGAATCTGCAGCTCCTCTTAGGCTACTGCAGTTGAAAATGGGCTTCAGGTGTTATGCCCTGTTGTTTTATGCTAATGAGGGCATGCAGTGTTGAATCGGCTCACACAGGTCAAGGCAGGGGTGAAGGACACTGCAAGTTGTGGACCTTTATGCCAGTGGCTGGGCAAAGGGATAAGGCCTCCCAATTCACCATGAGTTCCTGGCTTAGGGGATGTGGCAGTTGTTTAATACTACTATACTGGTGTGGAAGCGGACAGAGGTAGGGAGTAGGTGAGGGGAATGAAGCACTTCTCCGATGTGAAACTCTGAGGGGGGAGGGGTTATTTTGCCCCTACTCGTGGTAGGGTAGAAGCTTGCACTTAACTTTCTCAGGTCTGATGTCACTCCTACTTGGTTCTGGAGGTGCATGTAGATTCTTTGCTGCTTGGCTGCACTGGATGTGATGGGGTTCATCTTTGGATGTTGCACTTGCCTCAGCCAGTGTGTGCTGGGCAGACTCAGCTAGCAGGGCACTGGTGATCTCACGATCTGTACTTCTCAGCTACAATTGTCTCTCCTTCCACCTGCCACTCAGTCTGATTCTTTAGCTTTGTCTTTGAAGATTAGGGCTCCTAGGTTGTCATATATAATCAATTCACTTGTTTTTTTGGGTCTTTGTTGTAAGAGTGATGACGGGAAGCATCCATCTATTCCACCATCTTGTCCTGCCTCCAGTGTTTTGTTGTATTGTTATTAATTTATTTATTCATTCATTTATTTATTTACACTTGTCACAGTGTGGTTCTATAAAAGACATTTTAGGAATCTGAAGTTAAAATGAAGTTATTTTAGTCATCGCTGTGTAATGAAAAAATGTCAAACATGTCAAGATTCTCATTTTCAAATGAGATAAGGTAAGAAATTCTGGTTTGGGAATTACACTTTTCAATTTTAAACAATGTGACTTTAAACAGCCTACTTTTAATGTTTCCGTGGATAAAACCAAACCAAACCCACTGCCGTTAAGTTATTTCCGACTCATAGTGACCCTATAGGACAGAGTAGAACTGTTCTATAGGGTTTCCAAGGCTGTAATCTTCACAGAAACAGACTGCCACATCTTTCTCCCACAGAGCAGCTGGTGGGTTCAAACCATCGACCTTTTGTTTAGCAGCTGAGTGCTTTAACTACTGCACTACCAGGGCTCCTTTTCCACACATACACTCTAGAAAATGAATGGTTCTGTGCTCACTAAGAAAACTCTGGAAGAAGCCGAGGCAAAGCTCCCACTTCTGCAGTTTGGGCTGTGAAAAGGGAATTTTTTCCTCACTGTTGACTGAGCACTGGTTTGCTTCCAAAGATGCTGTGGCTCCTTCAGGTGGTGAACCCTGAGGCAATGAAATCTCCTGTTCTCACATTGGAAGTAGAGCTAAGGTCCTGGCTGAGCAGGAAAATTTCCCCTCTCTCTGCCCAGGATGGCTGATGACACAAGGCCTGGGAGGAAAAACAGGGACCAGGGGTGGAGCAGGGATTTATTTCCAGAGCTGCACCTTACCAGGGAGCCACAGCCCAGCTCACACCTTTGCTTTCCTAGGAGAGGCGGAGGTGGAATCGTTGATAGGGATGGCGACCTGCTACCTCCCACACCTCCCGCCATGCTGGCTGTAGGCAGCCAGCCCTGGCCATGCAGAGCCTCCTCCTGGAGGACACACAACCCTCTCCTATTCCCTCCAGGCCCCCTACTTCACCTGGCATGACCCCACCTGGCCCCCCATTGGACTCCTCCTGGCAAGCCGGCTCGCCATACCAGGGCTTCCCCTGAAGATCTGTCCCAGGGCCATGAGCACTGTCTTCTTTCTGAGTCTTTTAGACAGAGTCGAGGTGAATTGGGGGATCCCCTGGGAGGTGGGCCACCCTCTGGGGTGCTCTCTGGTCCTCCCAAGCACGAGATCTCTGTGCCAACCTCACTGCCTGGCACAGATGCTGGCTGCTGGGCCGTGTGTCCAGCTTCCTGCTTCTAGGAGACAGTAAGCTCCCTGAGGGCAAGAGGCCCAGCCTGGGTCTCCCCTCCTCCCCTCCTGGAGAAGAGATCCCGGCCTGCAGCAGGCTCCTAGAGAAAAGACGTGTCAGCTGAACCTTAGGAAAAAAGGGGAACAAAGTGGCGCACTGGCCAGTGGGGTGGAGACAAGTGGCTGCCCAAGAGGGTTCTCTGAGCAGGGTTGGGGGGTGGGGGTGGAGATGGAAGCAAGTGTCCCCACAGGACAAGGAGAGAACTCTGGACAGAAAGTCTCTGGCAATAGATAGCCTCCCCCATCACAGTGCTGCCCAGTGCTGGAAGTCAGACTAGTGTACCAGGAAGCACAGATGGTCTCAAGAGGCGCTGTATGCTCCCGTTCCCACAGGTCCCATGGTTTAGGCTGGCCAGTAGCGTCACTAGGGTTGGTGTCTCCCAGTGTAGTAACTCATGATGGTAACCTCCATGGACCTCTTCCTGTACCAGACCATACAGAATCCTTAATAATGTTTTTTGTACTAATGTTACTTGTAAATCGTAATTGCTGTGTATCATTGAATGTAATGGCAACAGCAGTGACATAAACAACTAGCAAAATTAGAATTACATGTTTAAATTGCATTACCATACACACAGCCTAAATATATTTACATTTACATAGTTTCATGCGGTTAAAGTGGGGGAGTGAGTGGACCAGCTTTGCAGAAGACGGTGGCTGGCTCATGGGGACAGTCACATCCTGCTGCAGGGGCTGGCGGAGTTGCACTGCCTGCCGCACTGGGGACCCAGGCTAGCGGCCAGGGCAACGCCCGCTGCTCAAGGACAGACTGCGCGGCCCGCCGGAGTTCCTGCAGACTCACCGCCAGCGCCCGCTCGGTCTCTGCCCTCTACCCACACCTCGAGCCCGCGACACCAGGCCAGAGCTGCGATGCGGTAGGCGCAGCGCCACGCAGTTGAGCTATGGGCTGCCCTCTGGGAACCGAGCAGACCCGTCCCCTTCCCAGGCCTGACAGAACGCGAGGACCAGTGGAGGTGGGTGTGGGCCAGGCAAAACCGCACACTGAGGGGCACTGTATGATCCCCTCTGATGGTGTCACCCGGTGCGGTCCGCACCCACCTAGCGGCGCTGGGTGGGTCCCTGGGACCGGTTAGTGTGTGTTTCTCTACTGTGCTTGAGTTTCCTCTCTCTGCCTGGCCATCCCGCGGTGGCTTCATGCACCCAGTGGTTTCTAGAGGGCGGTGGAAGGGACGTGCCCCACGGTTCCTGAGTCACTTGTTTTGGCCATTGGCGGCAGCAGAGACAGAAAGCTGTAGGGAGGGGGCAAAACAATACCAAAAAGAAACCAGTTGCCATGGAGGAGAATCCGACTAATAGGGACCCTACAGGACAGAGTAGAACTGTTCCATAGGTGTTCCAAGGAGCGGCTGGTAATTCCAACTGCCGACCTTTTGGTTAGCAGCCTAGACCTTAACCACTGGAACACCAGGGCACCCGGTATTTACTTAATCAAGAAATATATACGACCACGAGATGGCAGTGTTGTAAAACAAGCTGACAATTTGACAGGTTTGCAAGTTGGAATTATCCCTCACATCAGGAGACCTTCCAAACTCAAAGGCACTGTGGCCCTTCAGAAGGGAAAGAGGGAACGGAATCTCCCAGGGGATAGGTGAATCAGAGTGGGGGCTTAAGTATCTAGGTGATGTCAGCAGCACGACAGGCGTCTATGAGTGAGAGAGCTGTGAAGGGTAGCCTTGGTGCTCTCCCTTCCAAGTACCAACCAGGCCCGACGCTGCTTAGCTTCGAGATCAGAAGAGATAGGGCGTTTTGAGGGTGGTATGGCTTTACATGTCAGCAGCAGCTGCTGCAGCTCCCCACAAAAGCCTTCACTGCTACTATCCCGACAAAGCTGTGGTTGCACGCGCTGGTACTCACTAGGCCTCCGCCTAGGCAGGCTGCAGAAAAGCAGGCGGGGAGCAGCTGGAAACGGCCGCGCCCGGCTGCCCTTCCTCGGAATCCCTAGGCCACCCAAGCCCCGCCAGGACCCGCCTGCCGCCCCAAGAACTCGGCACTCCTGACCAGGCCAGGGTGAAGACCAAGACGCAGGGCGTGTGATTCCGCCGGTCACCGGCCCCAGTCTCTCCTCCAGCCCTGTCTGTTCGTCCTCCCCTCCCCTTCATTCTCTTTGCCTCCCTGCCCGTCCCAAGTGGGCATCCAGCCGCCCTTCCCGGACGCGGAGGACCACAGCGCCCATCCCGCTCCAGGTGTCCGGGAGCTGCATGGAAACCGCGGCCCCATGCCGAGCCCACGTCCTCGTGGGGAGGGTTCCGGGGGGCAGGACCAGGAGGGCAGCTGACTTCGGGGCACGCGGCACAGGCCAGTGGCTTCCTGTCCACTCGACAGTAAGGCCCCCACGGAAGCTTCCATCCTGATTGGAGGCCTCCACTCCCAGGCGCCAGTCTCGGGACTGGAGCTCGGCAGATCTGAGCAGCTCCTCTCCTGGCTCTCGTATATTATGACAATTTAAGTCCTGTAGAGATTTCATTATAAATGATTTCAAGCATCAGGCAACAGTTGGTATTAAAAATTCATCATCGTGATCATTCATCATCTTGATCATTTTTCATTCATCATCAAGAATTTGTTTTAGTACAATCATATAAAGACTGGAAAAAATGTTTATTTATTTACAATAATTTAATTTTTTAATATTTTCTGTAATTGTATTGTGTTTGCTATTTTCTTTTCTTTAATATTTAATTTAATTTTTATTTATACTTAATTTAATTGGATTTAATTTTGTTTGGTTTCATGGATTGTATATAATATTAAATTTAATGTGCTTATATTTTAGTTAATATTTGATATAATTTTATTTAAAATTAAATTTATTAATTTTATTGAATATTGTGTTTTTATATATTTTAGTTTAAATTAAAATAATTTAATTTTATTTAGTATTATTTAAGATTTAATTTTATTTTGTTTGGGAGCCCTGGTGGTGCGGTGGTTAAGAGCTCAGCTGCTAACTAAAAGTTCTGCAGTTCGAATCCACCAGTTGCTCTTTGGAAACCCTGTGGGGCAGTTCAACTCTATCCTATAGGGTCACTATGAGTCAGACTCCACAGCAACGGGCTTGGGTTTTTTATTTTGTTTTGCTTCATTTTATTTAATATAATTTTAATATATTTTGTTTAGTATTTAGCTTAATTTATTTTATTTACTTTTGAATTAGATGTTATATCATGTTTAACTTAATTTCATATAATATTTAATTTTCTTTGTCATTTATTATTAATATTTCATTTTAATTTGTTTAATATTTTATTTAATTTGATATTTATTTTAATTTAGTTTTCTTTTTAAAATTTAATTTATTTCATATTTAATATAATTTAAACTAATATTTAATACTGTATTATTTTGTTTTCTTTTTTATTTTAATTTGTACTTAATATAATTTTACTTAATACTCAACTTAATTTTATTTCTATAATGCCTTGTTTTATGTAATAATTACACTAATTTAATTATGGTTGATTTTGTTTTATAATTTTCTTTAAAATAATAAAATACCTTATTTAATATTTAATGTATTTGACTTTATTGTGTTGAATTATATTTAATCTTTATCTCATATAACATAATTTAATATTATTTAACCATTAATTTATCTTTATTTAATATTTAATTTGATTCAATTCAGTTTTTTTCTTCTGTCTTATATATTATTTAATTTAATATTTATTTTATGTTGGATATAATTTTATTGAATATGTAAGGTTTAAATAATTAATATTATTTATTTCATTTTTATTTTTAGAGTTGTTCTATATTATATATAATATTTAATTTCAAGTTTATAAAAATTTACTTAATATTTAATTTTATTTACTATCTTAGATATTTTATTTAATATTTTATATAATATATATTTTATTTTTATCTTGCACTTTACCTTATTTAAGTTTTAACTTAATTGTATTAAGTACTTAATTTAGTTTTCCCAGTTTCATTTTATTTTATGCAGTATAATGTTTAATTTAAATTTATTTTTATCTAATACTTAATTTAACTTAAATTTATTTTATATTTTAGTTCATTTTATTTTATTTCCTTTAATATTTAGTTTAGTTTACATTTGTTTTGTTGTATTTATTTAGTTATTTATTGAATCAACACCAGTCACAGTCAAGTCTTCCCATAGTTATTTCAGTAGCCTGGAATTATTGAAAAATTATTTAAGATCATCAGTGTTGTTGTTCTTAGGTACCATTAAGCCAGTCATGACTCATAGCGACCCTATGTACAACAGAACAAAACACTGCCCAGTCCTGCACCATCCTCACAGTCGTTGTTATGCTTGTTTGAGCCTACTGTTGCAGCCATTGTGTCAATCCATCTCGCTGAGGGTCTTCCTCTTTTTAGCTGACCATCTACCAAGCATGATGTCCTTCTCCAGGGACAGATCCCTCCTGATAACATGTCCAAAGTATGTGAGAGGAAGTCTTGCCATCCTTGCTTCTAAGGAACATTTTAACTGTACTTCTTTCAAGACAGATTTGTTCATTTTTCAGGCAGTCCATGGTATATCCAATATTCTAGGCCCATCATAATTGAAAGGCATCAATTCTTCTTCCATCTTTCTTATTCAATGTCCAGCTTTCCCGTGCATATGAGATGATTGAAAACACAATGACTTGGGTCAGGCACACCTTAGTCCTCAAAGCGACATCTTCGCTTTTCAATACTTTAAAGAGGTCTTCTGCAGCAAATTTGCCCAATGCAATACTTCGTTTGATTTCTTGACTGTTGCTTCCATGGGCGTTGATTGTGGATCCAAGTAAATTGAAATCCTTGACAACTTCAATCTTTTCTCCGTTTATCATGGTGTTGCCTGCTGGTCCAGTTGTGAGGATTTTTGTTTTCTTTACTTTGAGGTGCAATCCATACTGAAGGCTGTAGTCTTTGATCTTCATCAGTGAGTGCTTCAAGTCCTCTTCACTTTCATCAAGCAAGATTGTATCAATATCACAGGTTGTTAATGAGTAGTCCTCCAATCCTGATGCTGTGTTCTTCTTCATATAGGCCGGCTTCTCAGGTTATTTGCTCAGCATACAGATTAAATAAGTATGGTGAAACGATACAGTCCTGATGCACACCTTTCCAGACTTTAAACCATGCAGTATCCCCTTGTTCTGTTTGAACAACTGCCTTTTGATCTATGTACAGTTTCCTCATGAGTACAATTAAGTGTTCTGAAATTGCCATTCTTTGCAATGTTATCCATAATTTGTTAGGATCCACACAGTTGAATATCTTTGCATAGTCAATAAAACACAGGTAAACATCTTTCTGATATTCTCTGCTTTCAGCCAAGATCCATCTGACATCAGCAATGATATCCCTCATTTCACATCCTCTTCTGAATCTGGCTTGACTTTCTGGCAGTTCCCTGTTGATGTATTGCTGCAGCCACTTTTGAATGATCTTCAGCAAAATTTTACTTGTGTGTGATATTAATGATACTGTTAAATAATTTTCACATTCTGTTGGATTACCTTTCTTTGGAATGGGCTTAAATGTGGATCTCTTCCAGTCGGATGGCTAGGTAGCTGTCTTCCAAATTTCTTGACATAGATGACTGGGCACATCCAGTGTTGCATCCATTTGTTGAAACATCTCAGTTGGTATTCCATCAATTCCTGAAGACTTGTTTTTATCCAGTGCCTTCAGTGCAGCTTAGACTTCTTCCTTTAATACCATGGATTCTTGATCTTATGCTACCTCCTGAAATGGTTCAATGTCGACCACATCTTTTGGTATGGTGACTCTGCATATTCCTTCCAGCTTCTTTTGGTGTTTCCTGTGTCATTAAATATTTTCCCAATAGAATCCTTCACTATTGCAACTTGAGGCTTGAATTTTTTCTTCAGTTCTTTCAGCTTGAGAAATGCAGAGCATGCTCTTCCCTTTTGGTTTTCTAATTCTGGGTCTTTACATATTTTATCATAATACTTTACTTTGTCTTCTCAAGCTGCCCTTTGAAATCTTCTGTTCAACTCTTTTACTTCATCATTTCTTCCTTTGGCTTTAGCTACTCAACATTCAAGAGCAAGTTTCAGAGTCTCTTCTTACGTCCATTTTGGTCTTTTCTTTCTTTCCTGTCTTTTTATGACATCTTATATTTTTCATGTGTGATGCCCTTGATGTCGTTCCACAAAATGTCTGGCCTTCCATCGTTAATGTTCAATGCATCAAATGTAGGTCATTAGAATGTGTCAAACATAGCAATACTCTCATTTGAAAATGATATAAGCTATTTAAGAAAACTGTCTGGAGAAGCCATTGGAAAGCTCCCTCTTCTGCAGTCATGGCTGCTTTTTACTCACTACTGACATGACAACAGTTTAGTCCCCAAGCTATACTGGCTCTCCCTCAGGCAGTGGGTCTTGCTTTTCTTCTAACGTTGGAATCAGGCCAAGTTCTGGGCTGAACTCTCAGCATTTCCCACCTTTTGTGGCCAGGTGGTCAGAAGGAGAATTTCTTGAGCCCTCTTGTGGCCATCAATGACATTGCAGAAGGCCCTGCACACTCTTTACAAGAGGTGGCCCAATGACCACTTGTAACTGTCTATCGTGTTGTGAAATTTGGTGTCAGATTATTCTAAACTGTCATCTTGGTAGTTGAAATTGAAGTGGGGTAGACTATCCTGTGCCTTGGTAGGAAGGTAGGGATAATAAGTAAAGTTGAGCTTAATATTCAAAAGTCCATTAATTAGTAAAACTATCTGGAGGGAGGAAGCAGAAGGCAGAGAACAGAGGGGCACCAAGATGGAGAAGCCTTCCCCCTCTGGCCTGGACTCTGACATGTAAACTCCACACACTCACATCAAGGGAAGATTATCCAATAGGCAAGGTAAGCAAAAAATTGCTTACCTTGCTTACCAGATCATCTGTAGTGAACAATTTCACTTTTCACCACATCAAAGATTCTGCTTCTAGGTATAGCTGACTTCTGTCTCTCTCCCATCCCCACAGCACCTTCCTACAGAATCAAAGCCTTTTTTCAAATTTACAATCCCTGGCAGGGTCGGATTACCCAGTAAGCACAGGTAAGCACAGGCTTACTTGTGCTTACTAATTGTAGTGAACAGTTTCAAAGATGTGGTGAAACACATGTGAAATTGTTCACCACAGATTAGTAAGTAAGCACAGATAAGGCCATGCTTACCTTGCTTACTGGATAGTCCAACCCTGACCCACATCCTCACTAGAGCCAGGTTAGGGTGATGAGGCAAATTTAAGGAGCACCAAGAATATTGGTGGCCAGGATTAATGAAACTTAAATCCAGTGATTTTTAAATTGGTAGAAAAAAATCCATGAATAACAATATATCAGCATTTTAAACAGAGACAAGATCAGTACATTATTTAAGATCATCACTTGCTCAAGAAAACTTGAAGTTGGTAGTTCTCTCAATGAAAACAAAGAAGTAAAAATTCATTAAAATATATGTATAAATGTGTGCATTTTTCCTTGTACATCAGGCTCTAATATGGTTCAAAAAGACATTGTTAAAATTCAGTTTTTATTTGGGTTTTTGATGTTCTATTAATCATGAATTTTTTGTGCTTATTTTTATTTAATGGTATTCCATTGAAGTGTTATTTATCTTCAATGCCAATTTATTAGCCCCACTTTAAAGTTTGAACTCTAGCCCTTTTCTTACTCCCATATCTTTTCAGGGTTTCTCACTGCCATAGGAGGCCTGGACCCTTCTAGGTTTTCCCAGGGGCAGAGATATCCTCTGTTTCACCTACCACAATCCCCTCCTGGGCTGAGTCTGGAACCTCACAAAAAAACTCCATTTCATTAGAAAGCAGAAACCAGTCTAGCTCTCACTATCTTGTAGTGTGGACCTGCTCACCCCACCCAGAAGGGAGCTGAAACCACATGGTTGTAGATAGGTACAGAAAGAGTTAAAGGGATGGGAAAAGATCAGGAAGATCCAGATTATGAGGATCCAATCCCTTGTTCTGTGAGGGGATGAAGTGGTGACCAGAGAAAAGAGTGACTGGTATAAAGACACATTGCAAAGACTTTTCAGAACACAAGTTTCCTGTAGCCTATTTATAAGTGATTTAGCCACCTGTGGCATCCAGCAATGTCATTCTGAACCCATCCCTCCATCCATCCTAACCACAGTCTTGTACATTCCCTGCTTCAATCAACCATTTCCCCAAGGAAGCCTGGTTCCATTTAGTGTGGAGTGGCATTAAGAAATCACAATGTGGACGCTAGATGAGTTCATTGCTACTAACATGTCATTATTTATTGGCCATTTTAGTAGACAGAGCTAGAAAATACACACAACCACAAGTATATATGTTGTTAGTTGCCATAGAATCAGCTCCAACTCATGGCAACCTTATATTTAACAGAATGAAATGTTGCCCAATCTTGCACCATCCTCATAATTGTTGGTGTTTTTGAGCCCATTGTTATAGCCACGTCAGTCCATCTAGATGAGGATCTCCCTCTTTTTCACTGACTGTCTTCTTTACCAAGCATGATGTCCGTCTTCAGTGATTGATCCCTCCTGATAAAGTGTCCAAAGTAATGGAGAAGTCTTGCTATCCTTGCTTCTAAGGAGCATCTTAGCTGTACTTCCTCAAAGAATTATTTGTTCTTTCTTCTTGTAGTCCATGGCATATTTAATACTCTTCACCAATGCTACAAGTAAAATGTGTGTATTCTTTCATCTAATGCTTTAGATTAACATTTGAGTACAAACCATTTACACTATTTAGGGACCTCCTAATAATTTTAGCATCCATAAATTAATGTTTCCTAATTTCACTACTTCGTTGGTGATTGCAAAATGGTGATTTTGTAATTTTATTTTTATTTCTACATTTATTAGTTCTGATTCTTCTGTTAAAAATGACTTTATTTTCTCTCAACTACTTTATTACACTAAATTACTGCTGGCAAAAAAAAAAAAAAAAAGATAAATGCTTACTTATTTCCCTTTCTCAGTTATCATAAAAGTGAATTTGTGCCCCATTGACTTCCAAAGGATTAGAAGCAATTTTTGACCTCACAGATTTTGTATATGTTTGATGAGATTCAGTCAATTGAAGACATTTTTCTTTTTGATCTCAGATTATCCTATATTACACCTCATGGGATGTGGTTTCTCATTTTGGATGTTTAGGGTCATAGTTTCTTGGGACAGCTGAAGTAATTGGCCTAATATCTTTTTTAGAGCTTCTATTCTACCTTCTGTTTTGTTGTGTAGTGCCTGGAGTCTCAAATGCTTGCAAGCAGCCATCTAAGTTACAACCATTTGTCTCTACTCACCTAGAGCAACACAGGAAGTAAGGAAGAAGAGGAAGAAATGGAATGCACGGCCAGGTGCCTCCATGAAAAAAAGCCTCCTCCTTGCCATGACACCAGAAGAACTGGATGGTACCTGGCTACCATTAATGAACTTTTTGATCAAAAATTCTATAGAATAATCCTTATCAAAAGAGGGAAAATGTGGGAAAGAATTTAAAATTCTCATAGATTCCAGACTTCTGGAGTCATAGAGGCTGGATGAACCCATGAAACTTGCCCTGAAATAATATTTGAACCTTAAACCTTAAATCAAAAATATCCCCTGAAGGCTTCTTTAAACCAAGCAATAAAAACTAAAAAACCCAAACCTGTTGCCATGGAGAGTTGTCCCATAGGGTTTCCAAGGAGCCGCTGGTGGGTTTGAACTGTCGACCTTTTAGTTAACACCCTGAGTTCTTAACCACTGTGCCACCAGGGCTCCAAACAAAATAATGTTGTTGTTGTTCTTAGGTGCCATCGAGTCAGTTCTGCCTCATAGCGACCCAATGTGCAATGGAACGAAACCCTGTCCAGTCCTGCACCATCCTCATGAGCACTTTTATGCTTGAGACTATTGCTACAGCCACTGTGTCAATCCATCTCATTGAGAGTCTTCCTCTTTTTCACTGACTCTCTACTTTACCAAGCGTGATGTCCTTCTCCAGGGACTGATCCCTCCTGATAACATGACCAAAGTATGTGAGAAGTAGTCTCACCATCCTTGCTTCTAAGCAGCATTCTAGTTGTACTTCTTCCAAGACAGATTTGTTTGTTCTTTTGGCAGTTCATGGTATATGCAATATTCTTAACCAACACCACAATTCAAAGGCGTCAATTCTTCTTTGGTCTTCCTTATTCATTGTCCAGCTTTCACGTATATATGAGGTGATCAGAAACACCATGGCTTGGTTCAGGCACACCTTAGTCTTCAAGGTGACATCTTTGCTTTTTAACATTGTAAAGAGGTCTTTTGCAGCAGATTTGCCCAATGAAACGTGTTGTTTGATTTCTTGACTGCTGCTTCCATGGGTGTTGATTGTGGTTCCAAGTAAAACGAAATCCTTGACAACTTCAATCTTTTCTCCATTTATCATGCTGTTGCTTATTGGTCCAGTGGTGAGGATTTTTGCTTTCTTTATGTTGAGGTGTAATCCATATTGAAGGGTGTGGTCTTTGATCTTCAAGAGTAAGTGCTTCAAGTCCTCTTCACCTTCAGCAAGCAAGATGTCATCTGCATAACACAAGCTGTTAATGAGTCTTCCTCCACTGCAAAACATACCAATTCTACAATTTCTACATGTACAATTCAGTGACATTGATTACATTCTTCAAGTTGTACAGCCATTCTCACCCTCCTTTTCTAAAGTGTTCTTCCCACATTAACATAAACTCACTGCCTCCTTAGCTTCCTATCTACCCTTTCAATTTGCTGTTTTCAATTTGATCCCATATAAATCTTTCTTTTAAAGTGCACTATGTTCAAGGCAGACATTATTTATTAATTAAGCTTACTTATTGTTTGGTTGACTCCATCCAAGTCCTTAAGGTCACCTCTACTTTGAGGAGGCAGCTCTTCCCCATTTGTCTTTTCAATGCCTTCCAACCTGAGGGGCTCATCTTCTGGCACTGTATTAGACAGTGTTCTGCTGCTATTCATAAGGTTTTCACTGGCTAAATTTTTTCAGAATTGGACCACCAGTTCCTTCTTTCTAGTCTGTCTTAGCCTGGAATCTCAGCTGAAACATGTCCACCATGAGTGACCCTGCTGGTATTTGAATATAGGTGGCATAGCTTCCAGCATCACAGCAACATGCAAGCCACCAAAGTACGACAAATTGACAGACGCATAGGGCACGCTCAAAATGAGAAGAAACAGCTGCAAACATCCATTAATTATCGGAACATGGAATGTACGAAGTATGAATCTCAAAAAATTGGAAATCATCAAAAATGAAATGGAATGCATAAACGTCAATATCCTGGCATTAGTGAGCTGAAATGGGCTGGTTTGGGCCATTTTGAATCAGACAATCATATGATCTACTATGCTGGGAATAGCAACTTGAAGAGGAATGGGTTTGCATTCATTGTCAAAAAGAACATTTTAAGATCTATCCTGAAATACAATGCTATCAGTGATAGGATACCATCCATACGCCTGCAGGGAAGACCAATTAACACGACTATTATTCAACTTTACACACCAGCCACCAAGGCCAAAGATGAAGAAATTGAAGATTTGTATCAACTTCTACAATCTGAAATTGATAGAACATACAATCAGATTGCATTGATAATTACTGGTTATTGGAATGCAAAAGTTGGAAACCAAGAAGAACGACTGGTAGTTGGAAAATATGGCCTTGACGATAGAAACAATACTAGAGATCACATGATAGAATTTTGCAAGACTGATGACTTCTTCGTGGCAAATACCTTTTTTCAACAACATAAATGATAACCATACATGTGGACCTTGCTGGATGGAATACAAAGGAATCAAATCGACTACATCTGTGGAAACAGATGATGGGGAAAAGCACAATATAATTAGTCAGAACAAGGCTAGGGGCTGACCACAGAATAAACCATCAATTAATTGCTCATAAGCAAGTTCAAGTTGAAGCTGAAAAAAAATAGAACAAGTTCACCAGAGCCAAAGTACGACCTTAAGTATACCCCACCTGAATTTAGAGACCATCTTAAGAATATATTTGATGCATTGAACACTAAACTAATGCCCAAACACCGGACGAGTTGTGGAATGACAGCAAGGACATCATACATAAAGAAAGCAAGAGGTCATTAAAAAGGCAGGAAAGAAAGAAAAGACCAAAATGGATGTTCAAGCAGACTCTGAAACTTCCTCTTGAACGTTGAGTAGCTAAAGTCAAAGGAAGAAATGATGAAGTAAAAGAGCTGAACAGAAGATTTCAAAGGGTGGCTTGAGAAGACAAAGTAAAGTATTATAATGACATGTGCAAAGGCCTGGAGTTAGAAAAAAAGGGAAGAGCATGTTCAGCATTTCTCAAGCTGAAAGTACTGAAGGAAAAGTTTAAGCCTCAAGTTACAGTAATGAAGGATTCTATAAGGAAGACATTAAAGAATTGATGCCTTTGCATTATGGTGTTGGCAAAGAATGTTGAATATACCATGGATTGCCAAAAGAATGAATAAATCTCTCTTGGAAGAAGTACAGCCAGAACACTCCTTAGAAGCAAGGATGGTGAGACTACATCTCACATACTTTGGCCATGTTATCAGGAGGGATCAGTCCCTGGAGAAGGACATCATGCTTGGTGTCATGGATTGAACTGTGTGTAGTCTAGGGGAAGATTGTTAAGAAGGACTTTCTCTAGAGCTGAAAGAGGGAGAAAGTCTTTACCTGGAGCTGATGCCCTGAATTTGGACTTGTAGCCTACTAGCGTATGAGAGAATAAATTCATCTTTCTTAAAGCCATCCACTTGTGGTATTTCTGTTATAGCAGCACTAGACAACTAATTTGGTATCAGGAGTGGAGTGCTGCTCTAACAGATACTCAAAATATGGATAGGTTTTGAAACTGAATGGCTAGAGGACTCAGAAGGAAGTGAGGAGAACTGTTGACACTGGAGAAGGTGCAGATGGTGAGAAACTGCAGCAGAGGCCTGGCTGCAGCAGAGAACTGGAAGCAACAGAGCAGCAGCAGAGAACAGGCAGTGGCAGAGGACTGGCAGTGGCAGAGGACCACCAGCATTAGAACCAGGAGACCAGTGCCAGACAGCACTGGAGCTGACCCACAGATCGAGAGAGCTGAGTGCCTTTGCACAGGAAGCTTCCTGGTGGAGTGGGATGCCTCTGGACACTTATCAGTGTATCTGGGCTTGCCAACCCATGGAGCAAGAGAGCTGAGTACCTTCCAGCTGAAGTTTACTGCTGGAGTGGAGTGCCTCCAGGCACTTATTGGTGGAACTACAAAGCCTTGAAACACTTGCCTCAGCAGGGCAGATGTGGGCGTGAGGCCCAAGGGCCAAGAGGCCAAGGAATCAGAAACCAGAGACTGAAGAGAGAAGGAATACAGGAAGCCAAGCTGCCTCAGTCTCAAAAGGTATGGCCATGATCTCTGGGGCTTCAAAGGGTGGAGCCACAGCCTTTGGTGTTTCTAAGGGTGGAGTCGCTGCTCAGATGGGCTAGGAAAATGGTGCGACTAAAGCCGAGGGAGCAGAGTTGCCATCCCAGTGGGCCTGGAAGGCAGAGCTGAAGCCCAGGGCCAAGTGTTCTCCACTCAGAATCCAGGGAGTGTGGCCAATACTGAGAGTCTGGAGGACAGGGCTGTTGTGTGAATGGTCTCAGAGACCAGAGGATTATTGTCAAGCCTTGAGGGCTAATGTAATGTGTTCTGCTGACTTGTTTGGTGCCTGTTATGCCTTCTTTTCCTGCAATTTCTTCCATTGGTAATGGAAATGTCTAGCTTGTTCCTGTTCTACCATTGTACTTTGGAAGCAAATAACTTTTATTCTACATTTCACAGATGAGGAAGAATTTTTGGATTTTAGACTTGGAGTTGATTTAAGACTTTTGCTATGATATGATGGGGTGAATATGTTTTACATGTGGCAAGGACATGAATTTTGGGGGACCAAAGTGTGGAATATCATGGATTGAACTGTGTCCCCCCAAAATACGTATCAATTTGGTTAGGTCATGATTCCCAGTATTGTATGATTGTCTACCATTTTTTCATCTGATGTGATTCCCCTATGTGTTGTAAATTCTATCACTATGATGTAATGAGATAGATGAGTGGCTGTTATATTGATGAGTTCTATAAGATTAGATGGTGTCTTAAGCCAATCTCTTTCAAGATATAAAAGAGAGAAGTGAGCAGAGAGACACGGGGACCTCATACCACCAAGAAAGCAGCACCAGGAGCAGAGTGCGTCCTTTGGACATGGGATTCCTGTGCAGAGAAGGTCCTAGTCTGTCGCAGCCCCTCACATGGGGCACCATCTGTCGCAGCAGCGACGGTTGTCAGGGTGGCAGAGACAATAACCAATGCCACAACTCTTACAGAGAAGTGGGGCCAGGAGGGTCTCTCTGAGGAGTCGAACCCCGGCTTCAGTCCCAGGAGTTTATTTTATAGTCAATACAGCAAGCAGTGAAGCAAATAACAGAACAATGGGCTTTGGGTGAGTAACGATAAGTTTCGGGCAAGGGAGAAGGAATTCAGGTAAACAAGCCAATCAGGAACAGGACAATAGGTTTGGAAAAACAAGTCGTGCCTAATCTCTTTCTCATTGCTGACAAGTCTCCAACATGTCGTATACAGCATAGAGGCCTGTGGGGGCTGCAGTTGTCAATAGTGCAGCCATGTTTAAACGGCATATATCCCCACACTAGTCCAGGGGAAGATTGATGAGAAGGACCTTTCTCCAGAGCCAACAAGGGGGGATAGCCTTCCCCTGTAGCTGACACCCTGAATTTGGACTTCCAGCCTACTAGACTGTGAGAAAATAAATTTCTCTTTGTTAAAGCCATCCACTTGTGGTATTTCTGTTATAGCAGCACTACGTGACTAAGACACTTAGTAAAGTAGAGGATCAGCAAAAAAGAGGAAGACCCTCAATGAGATGAATTGACACAGTGGCTGCAACAATGGGCTCAAGCATAACAATGATCATGAGGATGGTGCAGGACCAGGCAGTGTTTTTTTCTGTTATACATAGGGTCACTATGAGTTGAAACTGACTGGATAGCACCTAACAACAACAACAGAGGCAATTCAAGTGATTTATTGGTAGCAGTTTTCATGTCATCATTGCTTTAATTCACAGGTGCGAAGCCACAACCTAAGCTATACATTTTTAAATACATCTTCTTTTGTACAAAGCTGGTCTTCAGGTTCCTTTTTTCACTTAAAATGAGAGAAAGATCTGCTTTTCACTGAAGTAAGACCTACTTTGTACTTGCTAATCCTTTCCACTCATCCCCCTATCCTCATAAAAAACTAGATCCTTTTCTGAGCTCATGTCTTTGTGACATACCCTGACAGTAGCAGGCAAAAGCTGGCCAGTTAGGTCACTGATATTCTGTTTCCTTCAAGGTAGAAGGGAATGTGTCCCCTCTTCTACCATCCAGGTTTTCTCAGCTGGCATTGCTTTACCAAAATATGCATTAAAAAGAGATGACTTGTCCTCTTTCTAGGATTCAGGAAGGTTTTGCCTCACCCATGGCTTGTTACCTGAGACCAAGTCAGCTGAATATTTTTCCCATTATGTTGCCGTCCCTAAATAAACCATTGTATGATGGAGCAATATGTGTTTTAGGAAAGGATGAGGAAAATGTGGAAAGTACAAGATGAGGTGAGGATCTCCATCATTCCAACTCTATGGCTATCCACATCAATGAAGCAACAAGACTACTTGCAGAGGACTCCAGGTTTTCTGGAGCCATGGAGGCTGGATGAAGCCCTGAAGCTATTGCCCTGAGATAATCTTTAAACCTTAAACCAAAAATATCCCCTGAATTCTTCTTAAAACCAAATAGTTTATCTTAACTAGTAAAAAATGTCTGCATTGAGCATTATGCTCTTTTAAGAACTATCTATAGGGGATCAAATTGACAATAGCAACTCAAAAGATTAGATAGGTACCTTAGTGAGCAGTGAGTTTATGTTAATGGCAGAGGAACAACTCAGAACATGAGGGTGAGAATGCTTGCACAACTAGAAGAACGTAATCAATGTCATTGAACTGTACATGTAGAAACTTGAATTGGTGTATGTTTTGCTGTGTATATTCTCAACAACAACAAAATAAATAAAAATTTTAAAAGACTACTTGTAGATAGCAGAGAACAAAATATTCATATCTGTATAAACTAAAGATCACAGAATCAAAGATGTATTTGGGAAAGTAGAATGCCAGATGCAAAATCCCCAGGTAGAATCTCTACGTCCACTTACAAGTCATCTTACCCTTCAACGGATTCCTCAAGTTCTTAAATATTTTATGGAGGGCTACAATGGAAACACATTTAAGAAAATGGGCTTATGATCTTTCTATTCCTCTGAAAAACATTATGGGTTATGGTAAGTCCTGTGTTTCCCGGAGTTGCTCATTTTCCCCTAGTCTCCTTGCAATCCAGGTGACTCTCGCTAATACGAATTTGACCAGTATTTCAGGTTGTAAGTTTACATCAGTATCTCTGCTCTCTATGTGTTGACAATGCTGAATTCCTTGCTTATTTCCCAGAGTTTATGAAAGTCTAAATTGCAACTCTGATGGGAGGGGCAGATTGCAGGCAAAGCTTCTTTTCAGGGATAAGTTGGCTTGATGGGTGCGTTGAAATTAGATCATGGTATTTAAAAATAAATTGTCTGCCCTGGGTCCCCATAAATGCCTCCTCTACCACAGTTGTAAGGTTGGCGCATTAGATGGAGGAAAAAGTTCATGAAACATCAAATCCTTTCTACTTAATTTTATTGAAATATATTATTGATTCCAAGGGACAAGTTTGAGTTCATTCTTCATTTAAATTTAAAACATTTTTTTTCATGAACTGTTTCTGTTTGTGTTGCCCCCAGTTTTGTTTGACTTAAATTTTGTCTGTTATCTGTAAGTATTTGGTCTGGGTACCTAGATTATTGGTTATCATCTTTGCTCATATCTGTGTTTATACCTATTTGTGTTCCATTTAGCATGGCATTGAGTGTATACCTAAAGTAAAGACATAGAGGCATCACTTGATTGTGAGGCTTTCAACTTGGAAAAGATAGAGGGCATGTATATGCTTGCACTACCACTTTTAATCCATAATCAAGTCCTTCATACTCCTTTGTCCCTTTTCTCTCCATCAGGCTCATAACAAAATGCAAGTCTGATGAAAGAGGATAGACTTCAAGCTGAGTCAAAAGCAAACAAGCATCATTTGAACAGAACCCTTACCCAGGTGTAACTACCAGGGAAAAACTCACCAAAGAAATTGGCATACTGGAGTCTAAAATTTGTGTAGGCATGGATTCCTATTTCGTTCTTTCTCAGAGCACATGTGAAAAGAAAAGCAGGGCTAATCACTTTTGAGTCATTCTCTTATGTAAGATATTGTGCTGTTAAGGTTTTTCCTGATACATCATCTATTGTTAATAATGAAATGAAAAGAAAAACTCAGTTCACATATTATATATTATTACAAATGGTGGAAATACGCCCTTGGTGTATAACCTGATAGTGGGGTAGGGGAGGGTAAGGGCTCATTCATGTCCTAGGAGAAAACTAAATCATATTTGGGCCCCCTATTGAACTTAAGAAATAGGGTCACTAGGATAATGATATGGTGTCACTGATCTTTGGAATAAATAACTCAAAGAACAATCAATATATATATAAACACACACATAGAAACAAACATAGAGAGGGATTGATATATGGATAGATGTAGAGATGCCAATATTTCAAATGGTAAATATCAGATTTCTTTTCATAACTTGAAGAAACTGGATAAAATCTCAGGTAAATGTCTACATTTTAGACAAGATCCTTTTTTTCCTAGTAAATGTTTGAAATGGCTTTGACATACAAAAGAATCTGAAACTCTAACCTGTATTGAATTATGTTGAATGGAACAATCAATATAAAAATGAAACTAATCTTTTCCACTTGTAAAATCTCGTTGCTAAAATTTCTTAGCTCCAAAAACAAACAGACAAAAAAACATTTATGTCAGGGCAAGAAGCAATATTTAGATTGTCAAAAGATAAGTAAAAATGTCTTTTTAGAGGAAAATAAGGAAAAAAGGCTTTGGATCTAAAGTTATAATCACCAATTATGCTTTGGAGATCCACTGAAACACATAGTGATGAGCTAGCTAAGAGGAACTGGGCCCATTTGAATTGGTGGTGAGGAAGGAAAGTCTAGGAAACAATGCAGGATGGGGCTGACTCTGCCATGGAGTTTGGTAATTTATTCATTAGCTTCAATCTTCCACCTGCATTTTCAGACTTTACCTCTGAAATACACAAACATATGGAAATTAAACAACACACTATTAAACTACCAATGGGTCAAGGAAGAAATCAAAACAGAAATCACAAATTTCCTAGAGTCAAATGAAAATGAAAGCATCAAAACTTATGGGCTGCATCAAAGGTTGTACTCAACCCAGAAATTCCACTCCTAGGTATATACTCAATACACTTGAAAGCAGAGACTCAGAGACTTGTACACCAATGTTCATTGCAGCACTATTCACAATAGCCAAAAGGTAGAAACAACCTAAATGCCCATCAACAGATGAATGGATAAACAAAATGTGCTACATATATACAATGGAATACTACCCAGCCAGTAGAAGAAATGAAGTCTTGATACATGCTACAATATAGATAAATCTTGAAGATACTACGCTGAGTTAAATAGGTCAATCACAAAAGGACAAATATTGCATGACTTCACTTAGATAAGAAGACAAGAAAAGACAAATGTATAGAGAGCAAAGTTTGTTAGTAGTTAGCAGGGGTAAGAACAGGGGGAAGGGAAGGTTACTGGTGATGGAATAATTGCATTGATTAAGGATAGGGTTGTACAGCTGATTATTGTAATTGCTGTCAATAAGTGGTACACCTGTAAAAATCTGAACTAGCAAAAGTTTTGTGATAGATTGATTTACAAAAAAATAAGAGTATCTGCTGAGGCTGCTTATGTACAACCAAAACTTCATGGGATTTGGCTCCTTGGTTTGGAGGTTTAGGCTCATGGTTTCATGGGACATCCCAGTTAATTGGCCTAATAACATGTTTACTGCTTTTGTTCTACCTCCTAGTTCCTTGTGTAGTGCCTGGGGTCTTAAAAGTTGGCAAGTGGACGTGCAAGACACTACAGTTGGTCTCTGTTTGCCTGGAGCAACAAAGGAAGGAGAGTCAGGAATAGGAAGAAGACATGGAATGTGTGGCTAATCCTCTCCTTGAACAACTGCCTCCTTTGCCATGAGACCAGAATTAGATGGTGTCCGGCTACTGTTACTGAACATTTTGATCAAAGGTTCTATAGTAGAATCCTTATCAAAAGGGGGAAAATGAAGAACAGAATTTCAACTTCTCATAGACTCCAGGCTTTCTGGAGCCATGAAGGCTGGATGAATGCCCAAAACTATTGCTCTGTGATAATATTTAAAACTTAAACCAAAAATATCACCTGGTGTCTTCTTAAAACCAGACAATAGTTTAGCGAAACTAGTTAAAGTCTGCCTTGTGCTTTATGCTCTTTTAGGAACTATCTATACGGGGTGAAAGTGACAACAGCAACGCGAAAGATTAGATAGAAACCTTAGGGGGTAGTGAGTTTATGTCAATAGAAGAAGAACAACTCAGAAAAGGAGAGTGAGAATGGTTGCACAACTCGAAGGATGTAATCAATGTCACTGAATTGTACATGTAGAAATGGTTAAATTATTGTATGTTCTGCCCACGGTTTCCCGCCTATGTCTCCCTGGTGACCAAAACAAACAAAAAAGTCGCTGTGGCTTTGCCCTGGCCAATGGTGTCACTAGGGTTGGTGTCACCCAGTGTAGTAACTCATAGTGTCACCCCTCCCCATGGGCCTCCTCCAGGACCAGATCATACAGAATCCTTAGTAATGTTTTTTGTACTGTTACCCGAAAATCGCAATTCCTTCACATCACTGAATGTAGTGGCAATAATGGTGACATAAACAACTAGCGAAATTAAAATTACACCTTTGAATTGCTGTATCATATGCACAGTCTAAATGTATTTACATTTATATAGTTTCATGTGGTTTCAGTGGGGGAGCGAGCAGGACCAGCTCTGCAGAAGGTGGCGGCTGGCTCACAGGGATGGTCACATACTGCTGCAGGGGCTGACGGAGCAGCTACACAGCCTCCCACACTGGCGACCCAGGTCAGCTGCCAGAGCAACGCCTTCTGCTCAGGGACAGACTGCTGCGATCCGGCGGAGCTCCAGCAGACCCGCAGCTGGTGCCCGCTCTGCCTCCGCCCTAGGCAGGCAGCCCTGGGATGCGGTAGGGGCAGCGCCACGGAGTTGGGCGCTGGGCTGCGCTCTGGCAACCGGGCAGACATTCCCCACCCCACGGCCCCTCTCCCAGCATTTAAGACCTCAGACACCACACCGCAATTGTGACTGAGCATCACTGAGTGCTTTCCTTTTACCTTGACTACTATGTTCTCCTTTTCAGCCTGGGATGGCCTCATGTCGAGGAGTAACTCCTCTTCTTCGAGGTTTTCCCTAGTTTCACCATGCTTTAGAGGGAGACATTCTAGTGGGCCTCAAAAGGGGGAGGGAAAGAGGTGACAGTGCCAGGTACAATGGATCAGAGGCACAAAAGGCTGATTTATTTTTTTCAGTCCTTCAAGCAGGGTTTCATCAAAGTCATCACTGACCTGGATGGTTTCTGTAAAAATGGCATGCGGGCAGTGTCTGACATCCTCTAACTTCACGGGGGGTGGGGGGAGGGAGAATCAAGAAAAGCTGATTCCTGTGAGGCAGAGGTCAGTTATGCCTCCTCTCTCTGCCATCTTGACCAACTCTGACACCAACTGTCCATCCCACAGCACTCTCTACTTCTCTGCTGGGTTCGATAATTCATTGCAATGGCCACACAGAACTCACAGACAATACTCACAATTATGGGGTTTATTAGGGAAGTAAGAGGTTACAATTCAGGGTCAGGAACACTCAAGGATACAGTTCTTCTATCAGGACAGCCTCTTCCCAGCTGTGTTCACGGGTACGCCTCTCCCTGGCCCTAAGCCTCTGACCAAAGACACTCAGCTTTCTGTCTCCGTGGGCCAGGAAGCACACCGTGCTGTTTGCTGCTGCCGGTCTCTGCTGCCAGGTCTCTCCTGCCATCATTTCCCACCATCTTCAGGGTTACAGTTCACTATCTCTCTCTGTCTCCTAGTTCCAAGATCCTCCCAGCACAGGGATCCTATGTCCAAAGGAAGCATCGGCTCCTGGCTGTTCTTCACTGCCGGTGGTGGGATTCTCTTCTCTCTCCTGCCTCTGGGATGGCTCATTTCAAACCCAGCGGGATGGCAAAACTGACCAATCTCTTTGGTGGGCCACAATTACTCTATCACACAGTCCTGCCCAATCACTTGTATGGGAGTTACAAGATCATGTCTAGAAAGGCCACACAAAAGTGATCCATCATACTGAAGTTTCTATATACATTGTCTTTCCCATGGACATCATGTTAGTTCTCGAGGTCAAAACACAAGTGGTTAATTTTATGTAACATTTAACAGTGTCTATTATAATGACAATGACTATTAAAATCGTAATTTTAATGAACAAAATTGTCTCTAAAAGTACTGTTTGTAAAAAAGAGGTCTGGGTTCTCAAGGGAAAAAACAAAATGTCAAAACAGGGGATTTATGCTAAAATTGCAATTTGATAATGGTGAAAAGGAAAGTTTGATAATAAAAAGGAAACCCTGAGAATTTTAACAGCTCATATATGAAATGTCCAATTTGTCTAGAAACTTTAAGCAATGGGTATAACTGTCATCATGAAACAACACAAATAAGGTAGTTGATCTGTTCAATTAACAATAAACAAATGCACTAGGCAGCATTAACTTCTATCATTTACATGGGAAAAATATATCAAAATATAGAATAACTTGAAATTTATGGAGTAAAGCAATTAAAAACAATATAGTGAATAAAACAAATAGAAGAGCAAAGAAATTAATACAAGTAAACTTTATCTTTGTGTTCAATTTAGATTTTTTTTTTTAATTTACTCAGTCCTAGATAACTAATTATGGTTCCGTGTTATTCTGGATCAGCTCCAGTCTGTGAACTCGTCATCTTCTGGAAATTGTGATTCAGTCTAGTTACAGTCCTTTTCACGAGTCCAATATAGTCCATCTTTTTGTTGACATATTTTGGTCAAACGTTTTCAGCGAGTCAGCAAAATAAAAGCTTATCTGTAGATGAGAAAACTTAATACTTAATAATTTATAAAAATAATACTCTTAAAAGTGAAAGACCTGATAGAAATTAGTTGAAAAGATTATGCAAAGCCAAATAAAGTCAGTTTTAAAAACTTTAGAGAAAAATATCTCTAAATATAACGATTAACCTTATTTTCAAAGAGCTTCAGATATAACATGTAATATTCTTGAGACATAATACCATATAATCAGGATATAACAAGAATATACCAAGATTATCAAGTCTCTAAATATCTGAATAGTAGTAAAAAATTTTATGGGTAAATGACATGAATTCCCTAGTCAAACCATTGACTTTGATGATGCTAGATTAAAAAAGATAATAAAGTTGCAACTAAGTTAGCAATTGAAATAATAAAATTATGACAATATGTGTTTACAATCTAGTATTAAGCATATATTACTAACAAATTTTAACTTAAAGAAAATTTGGTATTTTTCTTGATTTGACAACACGTTTCGTACAATTCATAACATTTTAAATAAATCATTTGGGCTTTTTATGAAGTTTAAAGCTGTCAGAAGTTTATCACAGATTATTGAGAAATAACACTTAAGTTATTTAAAGCAAAGATTTTAAAGGAAAAAACCTTACTTCCCTCAAAACTATAAGACTTTATTTCAACATTAATTTAATGAGGTTAAACTCTTGTCTTTGAGGTAGATTGTATAAATAATAGAGTTAAACTTTTAACTTAGTAACTAAGAAAATCTTTGTTATCTTAATCATTAGAAATTCAATTTTTTGTTTCATACATTAGTTGATACTGAAAGCTCTTAAAATTTTTATGAATTAACCTACTAAACCTTTAGTTACAATAAATAAAAACTTGAACTATTTTAAATAAAATTCTTTGTAAAATTTCTCTTCTAGTTGTTTGTTCTTAGAAAAGTAAAAGTCAAACTTTCTTTTTTTAAAATTAACAAAATGAATTTATTTTTATCACTTTCTAAAAACCCTGAGACCTTTTAATTTTACAAGTGCTTATTTATCATCAAACCAACTAGAAACATCATAACTTAAATTCAACAGTCCTATCTAGAGGTAGAAAACTATTACCTTCTCTTTTGCACATTTTACAGAATCTTATAAAGAGAGTTTTTGTGAAGAGATAGTTTTGGAATAACTTAAAGACCTGGTTGCATTAACCAAACAAACAATTTATCTTCTTCAGCGCACTTTTAAATAGACTATTCTGTAGTTACTGTAGGCCCAACTCATGGCTTTTAAGACAAGACTAATCTTAGACGTAAGACAAAAATAATATAAACTGATATTATTATTTGTTGAGAACTAAGAAGTACATTATAAATTTCATGAAATTAATCAAGGCAAATCTGGAAAACAAAAAACTATAGACATTTATTGATAGACATTTACCAATAAGTGACTAGATGGGCTTATATATTCAAAAAAAAAAAAGAGGAAGACCCTCAACAAGATGGATTAACACAGTGGCTGCATCAGTGGGCTCAAGTATAACAATTGTGAGGATGGTGCAGGACTGGGCAGAGTTTTGTTCTGTTGTACATGGAGTCGCTATGAGTCGGAACCAACTCCATGGCACCTAACAACATAACAACAACTAGATGGGCTGAGTTTGGGGGATAAAAAGGAGAATAAAGGTCTGTATATAGCAAACAACTTCCTATTCTTCTTGAATGTTACGAATATTTCTTCAAACTGTGGATGGCAATTTAATTCCCTCCCTTTCATGGTAGGTTAAAGAACTTGGGCCGCCTATGAAACTATTTTGAGAGATCATCAGTGTTTGGAGGGTAGAAGTTCTTTCTTTCTAATTAATGACTCTTCTTTTTTGTAGTTTAATGTTATCAAAGAAAAGATCTCTGTTAATTCCTTGGAGGCTTGTTATGCTGTTACTGGCCTTCCGTGGGTGCTAGAGAGTTGAATTTGTTCCTGTTCTCTCTTTTTTAACTCAAAACATTTTTTAAAAGATGACCTGGTTTTTACGATAAAAACAAACAATAGATTTGCAGTCTAAAAGATTTTTGGGTTGTATTTGAAGTTACTGGAGTTGTAAAGCTACAAGCTTATCTGGTTGTATTTGTGAGACTTTTTGTTTAAATTGTTCCTTTTGCTTGTTTTTTAATTTATAACAATCTTTTCTTCTGATACTCAGGTTCCTTGTAATAGTTTAAGTACCAGGAAGGAAAAGATTAGGTGGAAATTTATTTTCTCAAAATGATTACTTAAAGTTTTAAATTATTTCCAAACACACTCGGTCGGTAGCGTTTAGAATAGTTACCAACTAAGTATACTCTGAAGCAATCCAGAAAACCCTAAATACCTTTGCCTTGAAAACTTTAGTTTTGAGAACTTAGTTTTTAGTAATCCAGTTTTGAAGGCTTAGTAGTTCAGAATAAAGTTTACAGAAAGAGATATTATCTCTGAAGGGACAGAGAGAGGAACTTCCTCCAATGAGAGCAGAAAGAGGAACTATCTCTGAGAAACAAAAAGAGGAATTATACTTGGGAAGGCAGGAGGAGCAGTTTTAGAGTTCTAACAAGTTTAAACAAATATTATCTTAATATTTCTAAAAAGTTCTAAAATACCAATTGAAACTATTAAAGGCTCAAGCTTGTTTAAAGTTTAGGACTTTCAGATTCAACAATCCTAGTGGGAACTGTTGATAATCAATCATTATTTGATTAATTAAACTAGTCAACTAATTAACATTTTATTACATTAATAAATTAATAAATCAATCAATTAATAATTAACAGTCTTAATGGCTTATGGGGTCTGAGATTTCACAAACTCAGAAACTCTTAGGATAAATAATACTTGATTGCTGTTACTAATGGAGATAAGATTTATACAAGTGATATTTGGGGATGTCTCCCCTGGGCAACACAAAATGGAACAAACACAAAATCTTGGAGAATTCAAATAAGAAAAATGTGAAATTTGATCTGAGAGGTTGCTCACCCGTTTGCTGTTTTTGTGGATGAGTTCTTGAAGTTTCTTGAGGATGTTAAAACTTGATCTTAGGGACAAAAAAGGCACATTAAAAAAAAAATCTTTGTGTACTTAGAGAAATGAAATTAACTTTTTAGCAAGTGACATCAAAAGGACAAGAAGAATTCATTGTTATAGAATTTGGATAGAAGAGATTAGTCAGACCTGTAATAGCCTTCGGGAGTATACCCCAGCAGCTAGGATAGCTCTCATGAATTTTCCTAGGTTTTTTTGTTTTGTTTTGTTTTGCTAGAAAAGCAGAAGGTAAGCTCTCTGGTGGCTTCTAGCCAGAAAAGAAAAATTATGTACACTTTAAAAAGCAGAGTTTAAAAGGAATTTCAAACTTCAGCTCTGAAAAATTCAGGTGTTAGCTCTGAAATCTCAGACTTCAGATTTTGAAAATTTCTTATATATTCAATTCAGCTTAAGTTGCTTAAAGGGATTCTGGAGACTAACTTAAGTTGACATATTATAAAACAATAAAAACTTTACTAGAATGAATTTATATTAAAGTCTTCAAAGTAGCTAATAGAAGCTTAGGCACACTAAGCAGTTTTTCCAAGACTTAAAAGACTTCTTTATGAGAAAAAAACTAACAACTGCTAGTTATGGCTTTTGAGACAAGAAATACAGAAGCTCAAACATGAAATGAGAAAAACAATTACATAAATTTACTATTCTGTGAAGTTATCTCAAATAACATACAAGACAACATATGGGACTTTGTTTTTGAACTTAATTTATTTTGCCAGCTAATAGCCCTAGTCTCTTATTTTAAATATATTAGTCTCTTTAATTGGAAAGTACTTAAAAAATGTTCAAAACAGTTGAAGAAACAAAAATGGTGCACCACAGTTTAAAAGAAACTTAGGTTTCTCTCAGACAATTTTATGCCAGTGGATATTAGTGCCGATCTAAAAATTAAATTACAGTGAGAAACCGTTCAAACTGATTTTAATTTAAAGACTCTTAGAATCTTAATTCACTGTGCAGAAAACTCTAAATTCTCCCTAATGAGTGCCTACTGTGGCTAATGGTACTCTCTAGCCTCACTAAGACTGTAACCACACGTGTGAAAATGACTTTGGAGCTTTTCACCAAAAAGGGAAAAAAAGAAAAAGAAAAAAAAAAAACAGTACCTGAAGAAACCTTAATGAGCATTTAGAGAAAAACACAACGAATTCACACAGCCTGAACCAAGCTGCAATTAGCCAGATAACAAACTCATCAAAACGCTCTCCAGCAAGCTGAAAGTAAAGAGATAAAGGACCATTAACAAACTTCAAAGGACTTCAAACCCAAAGAAGGTGGAGGTCCTTCCTCCAAGAGGTTTTACCTGGAGAAGACTCCCAAGAGCTGGGAAAGTGGATCAAGCATGCAAAAGGCTCATACAGGTGCCGACATTCCACAATCTCCTTCTGGGGTCGTTTACCAGGCAAATTGCCTTTGGATCCCACGTCACTGACACCAAAATGTTGTAGAGAAAAACTGGAACACTGTTTCAAGTTAAAGCAAAGGGATTTATTAATGGTTTAAAACAATTGCAACTGGGGAACCACAAAGTCCATTGAAATGGAATCAGGTAGTCCTGGGGCAGTTTTGTCATACAAATATTCTTATGGAGTGAAAAGAGGAACCAAACCACAAGGAGGGCAGTTACAGGAAAATCAATGAATATTGTAATAATCACACTGTGATTGGTTACTGATTATTAATGGTATACTTAGTGATTATAGATCATTTCACAGGATGTTTAGATCATGATCACAAGATACTTACATGCATTTTCTTTGCCTATCTTGCAAAAATATCTTATTGGCAACAGCACCCAGACAGTACTTGGGTTTTGCATTGGGCAAATCTGCTGCAAAGGACTTCTTCAAAGTGTTAAAAAAGCAAAGATGTCATTTTAAGGACTAAGGTGTGCTTGACCCAAGCCATGGTGTTTTCAATCATCTCATATGTATGCGAGAGCTGGACAATGAATAAGGAAGACCAAAGAAGAATTGATGTCTTTGAATTATGGTGTTGGCAAAGAATATTGAATATACCATGGACTGCCAGAAGAACAAACAAATCTGTCTTGGAAGAAGTACAGCCAAAATGCTCCTTAGAAGCAAGGATGGCAAGACTTCATCTCACAAACTTTGGACATGTTATCAGACGGGACCAGTCCCTGGAGAAGGATGTTGTGCTTGGTAAAGTAGAACATCAGTGAAAAAAGGGAAGACCCTCAATGAGATAGATTGACACAATGGCTGCAACAATGGGCTCAAGCATAACAAGGATTGTGAGGATGCACAGGACTGGAAAGTGATTTGTTCTGTTGTACATAGGGTCACTATGGGTTGGAACCCACAAAATGGCACCTAATAACAAGATGGTCACTTGGGCCATATGGCTTCATGTTCTGGTTTTGATCACTGAGGAAAAACATGCTTTTTTCAAAAAACATAGCTGTTAATCTAGAAATCCAGATTAAAATTAGATAGCACGGTCAACACATTATGCCTCTGTCTCAGTGACTCTACTGAAAGTTTTCTTTTCCAGAGACAATACAGAACTCAGAGAATTGAGGTCACAAGACAAAAGTCTTCCCTGCAAACTGGAGGGACACACAGGCAGATCAGACAATCATTCCAGAGCAGAAGCCCAGGAGCAGAAACCACTGCTAGAATCAGTGCCAGAGAAGGAAGACTTAAAGTGTAAGTGGGGAATTTATGGAGGCTTAATGCAGTACAAGCTTCAGGGTTAAATATACCAGGGTTCCCATCTTAGGAGGACGCACACACAATTTTGTGAGTTTTACTTCCAGGAACCCTAGCAGGTCCTCAGTGTGAAGATCAGAGAAAAATTCCCTTGTGCTGCCAGTAGGAGCAGGAGGAAAGCAACCATTTTGAAACTCACCCAGAGCATTCTGTTTTCCTTCACAAGGCCTCCTCTCAAGGGAAACTATTTTACCAGAGTCTAACAGACTTGAAGTAGTGAAATATACAAACTCAGCCCCATCCAGGCTTCCCAACTTACTACAATGGGAGGGGAGAAGCAAAGAAGCACTGGTGAAGTCACTGCCCATGCGCACAGGTCCACTAATTAAAAGATTGAGATCTGATTATTGGAATGCAAGTATTGATGGTGCTGACAATGCAAGTAGCACTATTAATTAGGCTATTTAAAGTAGGCTTCATTGAAAAGAAAGATCTAAGCTAAGACTAGAAAGATGCAAAGAAATTACCCAAGGGTTAGCTGAGAAGAGACTGTTCCAGGAGGAGGAAACACCACAGCACAGGCCAGCAAGTGGAAGTTTGCCTGGTATGTTTTAGAGTGAGTCAAACGCCAGCATGACCAGAGCAGAGTGAGATACAGGACAGTAACAGTAGAGGAATTTGGAGAGGTGATTGGAATCAGTGGGCATACCATGTTTTAGGGAACTTGCTGGCCTCTGAAAAGACTCCAGCTTTTAATCTGAATGAAATGCAGAGCAATTTTACACTTTTGATCAGAGGTGGGAACCGATATGCGAGCTTTTAAATATTTAGAGAACTTGTGGAGGTGGGGGAGATGTAAAAGCTGGGAGATGTGTTAGAAGGTTATGGCCATAATCAGATAAGAAATGATGAAAATGGGCAAATGCAAAAAAAAAAAAAAAAGTACACCTAAGAACATACATACTGAACGCTTGAACACTCCTAGTAAAAGCAAATCAAAAAACAAGGAAACCCATTATTCCATTCCTGTTCAACATTATCCCAGACGTTGTAGCTGATATGTACCAAGAGCGAAAAAGGAAGAAAAAAAGGTAAAGAAATATGAATGTTAAAGACAAAAACAAACAAACAAACAAAACCCCACCCAATTCTATTCTTTAGTTGAAATAATTATATATATAGAATCCCCAAAGATGGCACAGATGATTATAGCAATGAGAGATTTTAGCAAGTATAGAGATTACAAAATAAATACAAAGGTAAAGTTTATTTTAAATATTTCATTTATATGCAGTAGCACCAAGTAGTTAAGAAATTTATTTTAAAAGGATGACATATATTTTACTAAGGATAAAAGGTGTGAAAAAGACTGTAATTAATAAGACAGCCTAAAGAGAAAATTTAAAAAATTATTAAATGATGTATAAATAGACTGAAATAAATGAAAAGATAGCACAGGCTTTGAGACAACTGTTCTCCACAAATAGATCATTATTTCCAGTGCAATTCCATAAAATTCCAACCAATTTTTTTTGAACTTCACAAAAAATATTCCACAAATGTATATGGAATTGCAAATGTCCACAAATATCCAAGATGTTCTCAGGAATAAGGCATGGGGCTTGTCCACACAGATCATGTATAAATTTGTATTTATATATATTCATTTTACAAATAGAATTATAATATATTAGACAGTATAGTATCATTATGTTGTTGTTAGGTGCTGTTGAGTTGGTTCTGACTCACAGGACCCTGAGTACAACAGAATGAAACACTGCCTAGTCCTGTGCCATCCTCACAATCGTTGCTATGTTTGAGCCCAAGTATCAGTATAAGAGCACACAATAGGCCAATGGAAAAAAATAAACAGCCCTGACAAAGGCCTGCTAATCTATATGAAAAGTTGATTTTTGACACAGCAAGCACTGTAGGGCAGTAACAGAAAGTACTCAGACTTTAATATGTGGGATTAAACAAAAAAAACCAAACCTGTTGCAATCAAGTCAATTCCAACTCATAGCGACAGAGTAGAACTTCCCCATAGGGTTTCCAAGGAACATCTGGTGGATTCAAACTACTGACCTTTTGGTTAGCAGCCATATGCTTAACCACTGCACCACCAGGGCCCCAATATGTGGAATAGAATCAACTAATTGGAGTCCATGGGTTGTGTAAACGATTAAGCACTCAGCTACTAAGCTAAAGGTTGGAAGTTGAAGGCCACAGACAGGCACCTCGAAAGAAAGTTATCAAAAAATCAGCCATTAAAAATCCTGTGGAGTGCAGTGCTGTTCTGAAACAAATGGGGTCAACATAAGTCAGAATTAAGTATAAGGCAAAGGTTTGTTTTTATCAAATAATTATCTAATTGGAATAGTTAGTCTATTCCTATGTACTCCCTATGCCAAAATCAATTCCAGGTAGATCAACTTTAATTATGAGAATGTAAAATGGTAACACTTTTGGAAGTTATGAGCAAATGATCTTATGACATTATAATAGAGAAAAAAATATCTTGGGTTAAGAAGAGTAAGACATAAGGGAAGAGATTGACAAAATCAGCTGTATTAAAATCCACAACAATTCATCAAAGGGCAGCAAAAATGAGTGAATAGATGAGTTACATACTAGGGGAAAATTTGCAAAGTTTATAAAGAAGCCCTAAAAAGGCATACAAATATAAATTAGCAGTGCAAAAATATGCACAGCCTTTTCAGTAGTGGAGTAGTGTGAGGGACTTGAAGAATAAAATCAAAGCGAGATATCGTTTTACACACTTGTTTACAAGAGCAAAAATTACTTCACTAGATAAGCAGATGGAACAAATAAAATATATATGTATATTTTGTAGGAGGAAAAATTTGTAAAAGGCACTATGTTGGCTATTTTAGTAAATTTGAACTTGGCTATGATCTGCAACTTAGGGCTTTCCCTTCACTAGAGAGTTATTGTGCAAGAGCACTTGGAGTTTGGGAAGAGAATGAAGACAATAAGAGTAGCTATATTCACAAGAGCAAAAGTTACCCCTGAACCACCCAAATCCTATAAGCTCTACAATGGGTGTATAAATTCTGGCCCATTCATACAGTAAGAGCATGGGTACAGAATAACATGGGTAGACTGAAGCTACAGACACCAACACGTATAAAACTCAAAAACACCCTGTGAAAAATGGGTCACTGAAGAACCCAGACATAGTAATAATTGAATTTACAGAAAGCTCAAAAGAGGCAAAATTAAACACTATGGAGTTTATGGATTAAGACTTGTGTGTTAAAGCTACAATAACAGCAATAATAATTGTAATAATAAAAACTTCTAAAATACAGACAGTAATAATCTCCAGCGAAGAAGATGAGATCAGGCTGGGACACACTTGGAGACCATAAAAACTAACCAAGTTTTATTTATTATCAGAGATTTAGATTGCTATTATTTAAACTATACATGAACACTTTATGCACACTTTGTTTATAGTATTAAAAAAACCCACTGCTGTCTAGTTGATTCTGACTCATAGCGATCCTATAGGACAAAGTAGAACTGCCCCACAGGGTTTCCAAGGAGTGGCTGGTGAATTCAAACTGCCGACCTTTTGGTTAGCAGCTGAGCTCTTAACCACTGTGCCACCAGGGCTCCTATTTATGATATAGTTGACAATAAAAGCTTAAATCAATGGTTTAAATCATGAAAGAAATGTAATTTTCATATATTAATTTCACAAAGTAATGTGAAAACCCCTTCATTTTGATTTAACTTGTCTTAGTTCAAAAGGGCTTATATGTCTAAACTTTTGATACCTGGATATTAGAAATTTACATTTATATTCACTAGAGCAAGCTTTGTAAGAGCAAAATACTGGACACAATCCAAGTGTCCATTCATGGCAATATGGTTAAAACAATGACCAAAGGAAGAGTAACCATATGCTGCATTGTGGAGTTTTGTAAGAATTTAGATTTAATCTTTCTATGTATTGTTACAAATATATATCCAGGAAAATTAATTAAAAAGCAAGTGTAAATTCCAAGCTACCTTTAGTGTAACAAATAGGAGAAATAATGTGTTTTTCTTTTGAATTTTTACTCTTACGTCAGTTAAAATAGGCTTTCCTCTGTGTTTGAGAAGTTTATATCTATTAAATTAAAAAATTCTCAGTACAAACACAAATTAATCTAAAAATTTTCTTCCAATGGAAACTGTAAAGCCAAGAAGTTAAATATACCCAACTCATATGCTGAGCTTTTTTAGCAATATATATATATATATTTTTTAAATTTTAAATTCAAATTCAAGACTGTGGAGAGCAGTTGAAAATTATAGGAATTTAACATCAGGTCAAGGGACTGATATGTAGGAGGACAAGGACTTAGACTGGGCAATCATGCTTCTCACACACCTGAAAGCCTCAAGGCAAAAGCATCCCCCAAAAAAGGATGGATCTGGAGACCCCACACAGGATCCAGCTGAACACACTGTCCCCAGCCTCATTCCTTTGGTGTGGTCATGAGAGGACGAAACCAAACCCAGGACACCGTGAATAGTCTGGGCCTCCCGCTGCTAACTCTCTCCCCCATTTTCTACGACATCACACAGTGCGAGGTGGAGCTGTAGTTTTAGAACTACACAGAAAAGGCTCCAGTGCTTGGGGGAAGCCAAGAAAACTGTTTGCAGGGATGGGACCAAGATGTCTCTGGAGAACCCGGGGCTCAGTCTCCTAAGCTACAGCTTCTCTGTCTTCAGACTCTGGTCAGGAGGTTCTGTCATTCAACACAGAGAATCAAGGCCCAGGACAGGGATGTTAACACCCCATCGTGCCAGCCCTGAGAGTAACATAAGGAAGGTGACTCCAGGCTTCCAAGGCTTGAAAAACCACATATGTGTAGAGGAAGGGTCCCAGTGACAGTGGAACAGGGCCTTGGGATGCCTTGTAAGGCTCAGTCCATTGGCCTCCTCTGCCACCTTTTTTCCTCATTGAGGAACCTCAGGGCTCAGAACATAGGTCCCCCAACAATTCATATCTAACCTCCCCCCCCTATGGTAACAATACCCCAGTTCTCTGTAGTACTCATCATTTCCAGGCACCAGCTTTAGGAAGTGTAAGTGAATGTCCTCTCTAATCCAAGAAACCGCTTTGGGAAGAGGGATGGGTGTGGAAGCAGAGTCGTTAGGCAGTTTGGAAGCAGATGAATGATGTTTGGTCTATACAGTCTATCAGAGCAGTTGATATCCTTACTTGTGATTGCATGGATATGCAAGATGGTCACCCTCAGTATCCAGCTGCCTAGACTGAACTCCCTGTGCCACACCTGGGACCTGAAATGGAAGGAGACAGTGTTGAATAAGGAGTGACAGGTTCCTGGCCTTCAGCTTTTCCTGGGCAGGGCTTCCCCCAGGCTCAAGTCCATGCTCCACTCTGAGGGAATTTGCATTTAAGGCAGATCCTGCTCCAGCCTTCTAGAGTACACACCTGTGTTCTTCATGCAGCTCCACAGGCCTCTTCCTTCTGGCAACAATATCACAGATGGACAGGCTTCCTCATCCAAGAGGATAAGAGCATCCAGGCCTGCCCAGGCTGGAAAATGAGAACCTGGCTTCCTCCAAGGAGTCAGGGGTCCAAGGCTTAGGACGAGGGTTCACCTATGTAATTTCACCCTTTGTAGAACAACACACACACTTTTCAATATCAACATGGGTGAATTTTCAGGGAGAATATATTTTTCAAGTTTAGTCAATGAACTCATTGCGTTTCACTGAGTTTTAATTATGTTCAGTTGAAACTCTTTTTTTTTTTTTCATTTCATTTATAGCATAGTTATGTGAGGAGCCCTGGTGGCGCAGTGGTTAAGCACTTAGCTGCTAATGAAAAGTTCACTGTTTCCAACCCACCAGCACTCCGTGGGAGAAAGAAGTGGCAGCCTGCTTCTGTAAACATTTACAGATTTGGCAACCTATTCGGTTCTATTCTGTCTATAGAGTCGCTAGGAGTCAGAATCAACACGACAGCTGTGGATTTGGATTTGGAATCTTGAATATGTGACCAGTATTTTTGCTGTTGATTTTGCAATTAACATTTCTTTCTTCCTCTTGAGGTTTTTTTTTTTTTTTTTTCCTTCACTCTTAGCCATGACACCACCCACAGTTCCCAAGCTTTCCAGAAATCTCGGAGGATTCCTGAACACATTTTCTTTCAACCTTATGTAATCGATCAATCAATAAACAAGAAAATCATTAAGTTTTCTCTAAGGAGCAGTCTTCCACCTCTGTTACTGTTTCATTCCTTCCCGCTAACCCCACCCAGCTGACTTCTACTCTTTTATTTCTTGGTTTCAGTGTTAATGTGCTCTCTCTTGCTCTTTCTTGCATGATCTTTATAACAGTGTCTCCTCTCTAAGCATTATCTTTCCTTTTATTAATTTCTCTAACAGCATTCTCTAGTTTTCATTCACTTCTGATTTCTATACAGTTATTTTCAGCATAAACTGAGAGCTTGTGAAATATAATCTCAAGCCTTACCTGAGATAAAAATTCAGATGTCCACAAGCTCTCTGGGTTATCCACATCTACATTCAAGCATTCACTGCTCTGTAGCCTGTAATCGAAGAAATGAACATTATATCAATGGATGCCCATTGGGCCATCTACATCTACGAGATTTCATTTCACACTGATTAAGGGTTAACCTAACTACAGCAGGCCATAAGCACAAAAGGCCAACTTGTTTGTCAGAATCTGAAAAGCTTAAAACAATAGGAAAAATACATCAAAGGAGTAGGACAGAGTGCTGTGACAGATTCAGTGGACTGTGGATGTACGTTCCAAAACTAAATAACAATTTACCCTAGGAAGCAAGTTAAAGATCTACCCAATATCATACATACATAGCCTACATAACAAATAAAATACAACCATCATATGACAGATCCGGGACCCCTGAACCAAGAGACCAAATTATCGGAAAAGAAAAACAAGAAAATTTCACCCAATCATGATCTTAGTTCTTTGTCTTTATTTAAGCAATCATAGTCTGTAAGTAATTTACTCACAATGAATCAGCACCTGCCAAAATTGTATAAAAAGCACCTATAGATTGTACTTCTTTGGATTTTGGTCTGTTTGTAGCCTGAGTGCATGCAGTCAATTTCCCATTTTGTTTTCTGATCTGTCACAATAAAAATCTCTTTGTTGCAGAAGGCTTTGGTGGAAGTTGTTACTACACAACTATCATCCTGATCCACAGCCATCCTTCATGCTAGGCCCCCTCAAAGTCTCCCTTAACTTGTTCATGATAAGATCCTGCTTGACTTCATTCATTCATAGCTGTTATTTCCAAAACCTAGTTGCTGTATGGGATCTGCGGTGTTCTGCTTTAAATCACAAATATACTCACACCCACCCCTGCTTAATGTCCATCAGTGTCTTTCAACTGGCCTTCAAAAAAGCCAAAAGTAGTCAGCATGGCTCTAAATGACCTGCTGCCATTGCTTTCTCCAGACTGTCTCAAACTAACCCTTAATTTGTTTTCTCTCCTTCAGTCATCATTGACTTTCATCAAAGTTCTCTGCTGCCTCAGGGACTTACACGCTCATTTTTCCCTACTGAAATACTCTTTCAACCCTCACCCCTACCAGATGCTATCTTAGTTTTCTAGTGCTGCTGTACCAGAAATACCACAAGTGGATGGATTTAACAAACAGAAATTTATTCTCTCAGAGTTTAGGAGGCTAGAAGTCCAAATTCGGGATGCCAGCTCTAGGAGAAGGCTTTCTCTCTCTGTCAGCTCTAAGGAAAGGTCCTTGTCATAAATCTTCCCCTGGTCTAGGAGCTTCTCAGTGCAGTAACATCGAGTCCAAAACACGCGTGTCACTCCCGGCACTGCTTTCTTGGTGGCATGAGGTTTCTTTGTCTCTCTGCTTGCTTTTCTCTTTTATATCCCATAAGAGATTGATTCAAGATACAACCTAATCCTATAGATTGAGTCCTGCATCATTAACATAACTTCCTCTAATCCTGCTTCATTAACATCATAGAGGTTAGGATTTACAACACATAGGATAATCACATCACATCACATCACAAAATGGTGGATAACCACACAATACTGGGAGTCATGGCCTAGCCAAGTTGACATGCACTTTTGGGGGACACAATTCAATCCACAACATTCTACCCTTTGCCCCTCCCAAAATTCATGTCCTTGCCACATGTGAAACACACCCCATCATATCATCCCAAAAGTCTTAAATCAACTCCCAGTCCAAAATCTCATCTTCTGCAAAATTCCTCTTCATCTGTGAAATCTAGAATACAAGTTATCTGCTTCCAAAGCACAATGATAGAACTGGCACAAGATAGACATTTCCATAACAAACAGGAGAAATTGGAGGGAGAGAAGAAATAACAGGCACCAAGCACATCTGCGGAAAACAGTACTTTGGCTCTCAAGTCTTGAAAATAATCTTCTGTTCTCTGAGATCTTTGAGGCAATGGCCCTGTTCTCCAGACTTTGGGTGTTAGCCACACTCTACAGATTCTGGGTGGAGCCCCATCAGCCCGGGGCTTCAGCTCCAGCTTTCAGGCCCACTGGGATGGCAACTTTGCTCCCTCAGATTTTGGGTGACCCCATTCTCCTAGTCCATTTGAGTGGCAACCTCATCCCCTCAGCACTGGCGGGCTCTGTTCTTCTGCACCTTGGCATCCCCGCCCCCTCAGCTTTGGGCAGCAGATCCAGCCCCACCCCGCCAGCACTCGTGAAAGGCAGTCCCATACTCCGGAAATGAGTTGGTGAAGATCTGATTCTTTGAAACCTAGGAATCTGTGACCCCACCATTTCAGACTCAGCAGGCCTTGATTCCAGCCTTTGAGACACAGAGGTTGTGGCCCTAGTCTTTGAGATTGAGGCAGCTCTGCTTCCTGTGCTCCTTGCCTCTTCAGCTTCTGCTGCCTGGTTCCTTGGCCTCTTGGCCCCTTGGGCCTCTTGGGCTGGCACAGCATCTGTCCTGCTCAGGCAAGTGTTTCAAAGTTCTTTAGCTCTACTGATAAGTGCCTGGAGGCACCGTACCCTGATAAACCTTGGCCAGAAGGCAGTCAGCTCTCTCACTCCATGGGTCAGCAAGGCTAGCTCCACTGATAAGTGCCCAAAGGCACCTCATTCCACCAGGAAGCCTCTTGCTTGAAAGCACTCAGCTCTCTTGCTCTGTGGGTCAGCTCCCACACTGTCTCACGCCCGTCTCCTTATTCTGCTACTGCTGTTTCTCTGCTGCTGTTTCTTGCTGTCTGTTCAGACTCCCTGTTACATCTCTCCTCACTTCCTTCTGAGTCCTCACCAGAATTGCCTTTTATGTCCAAAATTCCACCAACAATCTCTTGAAGGCAATCTAGGCTTTTACTATTAAGCACTTTAAAATTCTTCCAGCCTCTACCCATTCACAATTTCAAAACTGCTTCCACATTTTAGGTATCTGTTAGAGCAGCATCCCACTCCTGGTACCAAATGTCTTAGGCTGGGTTCTCTAACCAAAAAAAAAAAAAATCCAAACCTGCTGCCATTGAGTCAATTCTGACTCATAGCAACTCTACAGAACAGAGTAGAACTGCTCCATAGGGTTTCCAAGGAGCAGCTGGTGGATTTGAACTGCTGACCTTTTTGTTAGCAGCCATGCTCTTAACCACTGTGCCATCAGGGTTCTCTAGAGAAACAAAACCAGTGAAGAGTATATGTATAACCAAAACCAAACCAATTGCCATCAAGTCAATTTCAACTCATAGTGACCCTATAGGACAGAGTAGAACTGCCCCATAGGGTTTCCAAGGAGCAGCTGACCTTTTGGTTGGCAGTCATAGCTCTTAAACACTATGCCACTAGGGCTCCAAGTCTATATGTGTATATCTCCTACACTTCTGTCAGTTGGTTGTACTGGGGGGCCTTGCGAGTTGCTGTGATACTGTAAGCTATGCCACCAGTATTCAAATACCAGTATTCAAGTACAGTGAGAATGCTCTTTAGAAGCAGGAGCGGTGAGACTTTGTCTCACATACTTTGGACATGTTATCAGAAGGGATCAGTCCCTGGAGAAAAACATCATGCTTGGTAAAGTAGAGGGTCAGTGCAAAAGAGGTAGACCCTCAATGAGATGGATTGACACAGTGGGTGCAACAATGGGCTCAAGCATAACAATGATTGTGAGGACGGCACAGGACCAGGCAGTGTTTCGTTCTGTTGTCCACAGAGTCTCTATGAGTTGGAACTGATTTGACAGCACGTAACAACAACATATAAATAGATAGACAGATACATGTATACACACATATTATATGTATATATATAGAGAGAGATTTGTCTCAAGGAAGTGGCTCATGTGGTTGTAGAGGCTGACAAGTCCCAAGTCTGTGGGTCAGGCATCAGGCTGGAGGTTTCTCCTGACTCATGTAGCTGCAGGTGCTGACAAACCCAAGATCCACAGGTCAGACAGCAAGCTGCTAGCTCACATCTGTGAAGGTTGATGAATCCAAGATCGGTAGGTAAGACAGCAGGCTGCTGGCCCAACTCCCAAGAACTGGAGGTCAGATGCTGATGAGCCAAATGCAGGATCCGGAGCAGAGCAAAAGCCCACCAGCCTTGCCGAAAATCCACCTATACTGGATGCAGGCCATGCCCCCAAGGAAACTCCCTTTCTACTGAATGACTACTGTCTTAGTTATCTAGTGCTGCTATAACAGAAATACCACAAGTGGATGGTTTTAATAAAGAGAAGTTTATTTCCTTACAGTAAAGTAGACTAAAAGTCCAAATTCAGGGTATCAGCTCCAGGGGAAGGCTTTCTCTCTCTGTTGACCTTCTCATCAACGTTCCGCCAGACTAGGAGCTTCTCCACACAGGGACCCCAGGTCCAAAGGACCTGCTTTGCTCCTGGCACTCCTTTCTCAGCGGTATGAAGTCCCCATGTCTCTCTGCTCACTTCTCTCTTTTGTATCTCAAGAGATTGCCTCAGGACACAATCCAATCTTGCAGATTGAGTCCTGCCTCACTAACACAACTGCTGCCCATCCTCCCTTATTAACATCATAGAGGCATGATTTACAACATGTAGGAAAGTCACACAACATCAGGAATCATGGCCCAGCCAAATTGATAACACACATTTTTGGGGGGACATAATTCAATCCATGACAGCTACTTACAGCAGTTCCCATCATGGAGGTTATTACATCATTATAAACCAAACAAAACCAAACACGCTGCTGACTCACACATCATTATACGACTGCCAAACTACGTCATAAATGCCAAAACATTGAGAATCATGACTCAGTCAAGTGGACATAAAACCTTAATGATCACAGATGCTATCAACCATGCTCAACCACATCTGCAGTTAAGTACAAGTAATTTTTAAGACTCTTCACTTAAATAAAGTTTCCGTTTCAAGCAGACTAACCTGACTCTCCCCCATGTGTCTGTCAGTTTGTTGCACTGTGGGGGCTTGCATGTTGCTGTGATGCTGAAGCTATGCTACTGATATTCAAATACCAGCAGAGTCACCCATGGTTAACAGGTTTCAGTTGAGCTTCCTGACTAAGACAGACTAGGAAGAAGGACCTGGTGGTCTACTTCTGAAAAGAATTAGCCAGTGAAAACCTTATGATTTTGGCTTTAGCTTCCAAAGTAGCAGAACATTGTCTGACATAGTGCCAGAAGAGGAACTCATCAGGTTGGAAGGTGCTCAAAATATGACCGGGGAAGAGCTGCCTCCTCAAAGTAGAGTCAACCTAAATGATGTGGGTGGAGCCAAGCTTTCAGGACCTTCATTTGCTGAGGTGGCACGAGTCAAAATAAGAAGAAACTGCTGCAAACATCCATTAATAATCAGAATGTGGAATGTATGAAGCACGAATCCAGGAAAATTAGAAATTGTCAAAAATGAAATGGAGTGCATAAACATTCGTATCCTAGGCATTAGTGAGCAGAAATGGACTGTTATTGGCCATTTTGGATCAGACAATATATGGTCTACTATGCTGGAAATGATAACTTGAAGAGGAATGGCATTGCATTCATCATCAAAAAGAATATTTCAAGATCTATCCTGAAGTACAATGCTGTCGGTGATAGGATAATATCCATATGTCTACAAGGAAGACCAGTTAATACGATTATCCAAGTTTACACACCAACCACTAAGGCCAAAGATGAAGAAATTGAAGATTTTAACCAACTTCTACAGTCTGAAATTGATCGAACATGCCATCAGGATGCATTGATAATTACAAGTGATCGGAATGAGAATGTTGGAATCAAAGAAGAAGGATTAGTAGTTAGAAAATATGGCCTTGGTGGTAGAAACAATGCTGGAGATTGCATGATAGAATTTTGAAGACCAATGACTTCTTCATTGCAAATACCTTTTTTCAACAACATAAATGGTGACTATACACGTGGACCTCATCAGATGGAATACACAGGAATCAAATCAACTACATCTGTGGAGATGATGGAAAAGCTCAATATCATCAGTCAGAACAAGGCCAGGGGCTGACTGTGGAATGGACCATCAGTTGCTCTTATGCAAGTTCAAGTTAAATTTGAAGAAAATTAGAACAAGTCCATGAAAGCCAAAGTACGACCTTGAATATATCCCACCAGAAATTAGAGATCATCTCAAGAATAGATTTGATGCGTTGAACACTAATGACTGAAGACCAGAGGAGTTACAGAAGGACATCATACATGAAGAAAATAAGAGGTCATTAAAAAGACAGGAAAGAAAGAAAAGACCAAAATGGATGTCAGAAGGGACTGTGAAACTTGCTCTTGAACGTCAAGTAGCTAGAGCCAAAGTAAGAAATGATGAAGTAAAAGAGCTGAACAGAAGATTTCAAAGGGTGGCTTAAGAAGACAAAGTGAAGTATTATAATGACATGTGCAAAGACCTGGAGATAGAAAACCAAAAGGGAAAAATATGCTAGGCATTTCTCAAGCTGAAAGAACTGAAGAAAAAAATTCAAGCTTCAAGTTGCAATATTGAAGGATTCAATTGGGAAAATATTAAATGACCCAGGAAGCATCAAAAGAAGATGAAAGGAATGCACAGAGTCACTATACCAAAAAGAATTGGTCAATATTCAACCATTTCAGGAGGTAGCATATGATCAGGAACCGATGGTGCTGAAGGAAGAAGTCCAGACTACACTGAAGGCATTGGCGAAAAACAAGGCTCCAGGAATTGATGGAATACCAATTGAGATGTTTCAACAAACGGATGCAGTGCTGAAAGTGTCCACTCATCTTTGCCAAGAAATTTGGAAGGCAGCTACCTGGCCACCTGACTAGAAGAGATCACCCAAGAAAGGTAATCCAACCAAATGCGGAAATTATCAAACAATATCATTAATATCACACACAAGTAAAATTTTGCTGAAGGTCATTCAGAAGTGGCTGCAGCTGTATATCGACAGAAATTCAAGCCAGCTTCAGAAGAGGACTTGGAAGGAGAGATATCATTGCTGATGTCAGATGGATCCTGGCTGAAAGTAGAGAATACCAGAAAGATGTTTACCTGTGTTTTATTGACTATGCAAAGGCATTCGACTGTGTGGATCATGACAAATTATGGACAACATTGCAAAGAATGGGAATTCCAGAACACTTAATTGTGCTCATGAGGAACCTGTACGTAGATAAAGAGGCAGTCGTTCTAACAGAACAAAGGGATACTGCATTGTTTAAAGTCAGGAAAGGTGTGCGTCAGGGTTACATCATTTCACCATACCTATTCAATCTGTATGCTGAGCAAATAATCTGAGAAGCTGGACTATATGAAGAAGAACGGGGCGTTAGGATTGGAGGAAGAATCATTAATAACCTGCAGTATGCAGATGACACAACCTTGCTTGCTGAAAGTGAAGAGGACTTTAAGCACTTACTGATGAAGGCAAAGACCACAGAATTCAGTATGGATTTCACCTCAACATAAAGAAAACAAAGATCTTCACAATTGGACCAATAAGCAACACCATGATAAAGGAAGAAAAGATTGAAGTTGTCAAGGATATCATTTTATGTGGATCCACAATCAACACCCATGGAAGTAACAGACAAGAAATCAAAAGGCACATTGCATTGAGCAAATCTCCTGCAAAAGACCTCTTCAAAGTGTTTAAAAGCAAATATGTCACTACGGTGAGCCTGACCCAAGCCGTGGTATTTTCAATCGCCTCATATGCATGGGAAAGCTGGACGATGAATAAGGAAGACCAAATAATTGATGCCTTTGAATCGTGGTGTTGGCAAAGAATGTTGAATATACCATGGACTGCCAGGAGAACAAACAGGTCTACCTTGGAAGGAGTACAACCAGAATGCTCCTTAGAAGCAAGGATGGTGAGATTATGTCTCACATACTTTAGTCATGTTATCAGGAGGGACCAGTCCCTGGAGAAGGACATTATGCTTGGCAAAGTAGAGGGTCAGCGAAAAAGAGGAAAACCCTCAACGAGATGAATTGACACAGTGGCTGCAACAACAGGCTCAAGTATAACAACAATTGTGAGGATGGTGCAGGACCGAGAAGTGTTCTGTTCTGTTGTACATATGGTCACTATGAGTCAGAACCAACCTGACAGCGCCTAAAACGGCAACAACCTGACTCTTCGGTTAAGTCTTATTACAGGCTATCAGATGTCCCTGGCTTTTCATTAGTTATGTAAAACTGTCTCCCATGTTAGACTGCAAATCCATGAGCAGGGACTATGTTTTGTCTTCTTCCTTCTGGCCTATGACACTGTGGTGTGGTGTGGCCTTTCTCAGTGTGGTCTTGCAACTCCCATCCAGGTGATTGGGTGAGACTATGCAGATAGGATAATTATGGCCCATCAGGAGGATTGGTCAGTTTTGCCATCCCGCTGGGCTTGAAATGAGCCACCCCAGAGGCAGAAAAGAGAAGATTCCACCACCACAAAGCAGGAACAGCTAAGAGCCAGCATGCCCTTTAGACTGGGGATCCCTGTGCTGAGAAGCTCCTGGAACCAGGAGACAGAGAGAGGGCTGTAATACTGAAGACAGCAAGAAGCAGCAGCAGACATCTGACAGTAGAGACCCAGCTGCAGGAGATGGCATGGTAGGCGTCTCAGCCCACTGAGAGAGAAAGCTGAGTGCCTTTGGGCAGAGACCTAGGGCCAGGGAGAGGTGTGCTTGTGAGCATGGCTGTGAAGAGGCTGTCCTGATGGAAGAACTGTATCCTGAGCATTCCTGAGTCTGAACGGTAACTGTTCCTTCCCTAGTAAACCTCATAATCGTGAGTATTGTCTGAGTTGTGTGTGGGCATTGCAATGAAATATAGAACCCAGCAGAGAAGTAGAGTGCTGTGGGAAGGACAGTTGGTGTCAGAATTGGTAAAGACGGCAGAGAGAGGAGTCGTGTTTGACCCCCGTCTCATAGTAATCAGCCTTGGGCTGTTGATCTTGATTCTCCTTTTCCCTTGTAAAGTTAGAGGTGGTCAGACATCACCCCCATGTCGTTTTTGATGACACATGTTGAAGACACAAAATAATCACACACAGAGATTATCACCAGTTGTATATACTGTTGAATAGCACTCTCCAATGGAACTTTCTGTGATAAGACATTCTGTTTTCACACAGCCCAACATGGTAGCCAGTAGCCCCATGCAGCTATTTAGCATTTATTGTGTGACTAGTGCAACTAAGGAAACAAATTTTTTATTTTAATTAATTTATTTGAAACAGCCATATATAGCTAGTGGACATCACAGCTCTAGTGGACTCAGCAGAACTCTAAGTGACCAATATATTGGAGAGGACGTGTTAGTGTGAAAGCTGCCATCACCACAGTTTAGAGCTTCACAGCCTTTTGTTTGTTGGAAGCCTATCAGAGAGGGAAATAGAGCTGATAAAATCAAAAGTAACATGGGCTTTCTTTTTCTCTGAGTATTGTTAAAATTACTAACATTTTGTGGTAATGATAAATTATTAGTGATTTGTTTTAAGCTCTTGTATAAATGTTTAGGCAAAGTACATAGAGTTTTTTATGTACTATTTTTATGTTGTTTTTCCTTCACAATAGTTCTGCTATATTTATAAAGTCTTAAGTTACAAAATCACTTCTTTCATTAGAGCTCTGACCTAAAATGATAAATGGACAGAGCAACTTAAAAAAAAAGCAAGAAGATTTGAAAAGGAGCGACGTTATTTGGATCAACTGAGTAAGCGGTATTATTTTTGTAATAATAATCCAAAAAAGTTTGCAATGACTCGGAAAGGACTCCATGACAAGGGGTTTGGTTTTTATGACAGGTGGAGTCCTGGTGGCACAGTGGTTAAATATCTGGCAGTTTGAGTCCAGCAGGTGCTCCTTGGAAACGCTACGGGGCAGTTCAACTCTGTCCTATATGGTCACAATCAACACCAAGGCAACGAATTTTTATATGGCAGGTAAGAAGCCCTGGTGGCCAGTGGAAATGGTCAGGGCATGTAGGGTGTCCAGGGGTGCACTCTACAACTCTATGCCTTCAGCTCCTGGTGTCCTCCTCCCTCTGCTAGTCCTTCTCTTGGCTAGCTGCTGCCAGCCCCTGGCTACCTGCCAGTCGCTTTTTCCTGGCTCCCTCCCTTTTTATGTAGTGAAGCTATCCCCGCCTGGATTGCTGGAGACTCTGGCGCTCGGTAGTCCTTCAGAGGCCAACTTCCTTTGCTGCCTAGGATACCACCCCACCCCACCCCACCCCCGTTTTTGGAAACTTTTTTTTTGTGACACCCAGGTTGGCGGCTGTGGGAGCAAATAGCAGGCCTGGGGCGGTCTCCCTGGGAGTGGCAGCCCAGGCCAGCTAAGGCCAATTGGGGCGCCAGGCCCTGCCTGGGGCAATGCAGCAGTCCTAGAAGTGGTCCCAGCAGGGAGTCTGGAGGCCCTTCGGCCCAGGGAAGTTATCCAAAAAAAAAAAAAAAAAGGCGCCCCCACTTCCTCCCCTAACCCCGCTGGCCCCGCCCCTGAGGACCCTTCCCCTTCTCTGCTCCCACTGTCACTCTCACCCTCCTTCTCCTCCTCTGCCCCTTGCCAAATTTTTGTGCAAGGTTTGCAAGTGTCCAGCCAAGCAGCCTGGTGCAGAGCCCACAGTGAACCCATCCCAGGAGGGACGGGGCTAGAGTCCAGAGGACCTCAAGAGAAGAGGAGACCGGAGGCTGTCGGGAGCACAGGATCAATGAATCCCCGGGGTGGGGGGGTGGAGAAAAAAAGCCTTCAAACTATCGCCTGCCCTGAGCGCTCTCGCGCACTACCCACCCCCCCCCGCCCACGCAAATATTCCAAACCCAAACCAAACCTTCTGTGATGGATGGAGTCGATTCCTACTCCTAGCTACCTTATAGGACGGAGTAGAACTGCCCCACAGGGTTTCCAAGTCTGTAAATCTTTAGGAAAGCATACTGCCACGTCTTTCTCCGGTGGAGCGGCTGGTGGGTTCCAACCGCGGACCCTTCAGTTAGCAGCCGGGAGCTTTAACCACTGCGCCACCAGGTCTCCTTACACCGGTGTTAAAACCAAACCCGTTGTCGTCGAGTTGATTCCGATTCATAGAGACTAGGTAGGTCAGAGTAGAACTGCCCCATTGGTTTCCAAGGAGCGGCTAGTGATTTCGATCTGCGACCTTTTTTTGGTTAGAAGCCAAACACTTAACCACTGCACGACCAGGGCCCAGTGTATATACACATACACCAGTATTAATGGGTCCGAAATGCCCAGACGCCTGGTTTAGAGATTATGATTGATGGAGAAGGGGCTCCCTCAACAAAGCTTAATGGGGCTGGGCGGGGGGAGGGGGGGGGTCGAAACGGCGGAAATGGCTCTGAAAACCCCTGGCACATGCCCCCTTCTCTGGCTCTTGGCTTGTTTGGGTGCCAAAAAAAGGAAAGGGTGGAGGGTGGCGCTCAGGAGGCGGCAAGCAGGTGTAGCCACGCCAGGCCATCACTCCACCCGTGCGCTGGCCCACCATTGCCTGTCGTTGGGCTGCAGTGCTGAGCTCATGGCATGCAGCTGATTCCCAAGCAGGTGCCAAGTTGCAGCCAGTCCTCCTGCACAGCAGTGGCGGCGGCGGTTTCTCCTTGGCTCCAGAGGGCGGCCCGCCCTCCCACCTCGCTAATGCCTCTCTCCTGCTCAGGACCTCTTTGTAGCCGCTGACTCTCCTGATCTGGCTGCTGCGGCTGCACTGAAGAGACATAAAATAGAGCCAGGCTTGGATGGAAATGTAGCCGGAACCCAGGAGGATGTGAGGGGGGTGGGGTGGGGCTCTGATCCTGTGGGGCGCCCTGCATTGCTCCTCCGTGGATCGGATGGAGAGAGTGTCAAGAGCACCTAGTCTATGGACAACGCTGGAAGTACAGTTCCTGCCTCCCCCAAAACCCGGACCGTGGCTGCGTGGCAGCAGCAGGCACAGTGCTGGCCTGGGCACTGCACTGGTGTGCGGTTCGGGCTCCAGTGCTGGAAGAGGTGGGAGGAGGGATCAGGTACAGGGCCCCTGTGGGCTGTCAAGACCAGAGTACTCCAAGCTGTGTATTAGCATCACAAACTGTTAAAAGTGACAAAATGGGGGGCAGACTGAAATAAACTGCCCTAGCAGTACCATGCCTGCAATATGTGCCCCTACACACGAAGTATATACCCTGGACCCAGCTTTTCCGGCTCAGTTGGTTTTTGCCTCTGTCACTGTTTGATGACCATCCCTGCCCCACAACTAGAAACTCATCCACCACTGGGCTAATCCCAGTGCCCCCCACACTGGCATGGGCAGGGTTCCCAGGCTGGTTGGGGACTCCTTAGCTACAAGAGAAATACCAAACACCCAGAACATTGCTGTAGCACTCCCTTCCCCTGCGGTTGACAAAAGAAATAAACCAGCTCCTAAGTTCTACAAAGTTTTGCACCAGACACCAGGGCTTGCAGCAGCTCTTGAACTCACTAAGGCTTCAGTGTCACAGAAGACCCCAGAAGGCCTCAGATTTAGGAAAAGCCTTCTCCAGGAGGCTCCCCTAAAGGGTAACTTTGAAGCTGCCTTCTCTCATATCAGCTGCAAGCTGATGGGTGGGGGAGAGGCTCCAACTTCACCTCTGCCCCTGTCAAGTGGCACTATCTCAGCCCAGAGCCAGGAGAGCTGAGCAGGTGAGTGGCGGGTGCTGCGGGTTATCACCCTTGCAGATCAATAAACTGCCACTTGGAGAGGGGAGGTCTGTGTCCCCTCAGAGACATTTAGCCAGGAGAATCTTTCTTTCTTTTTTTTTTCACCATTTCAAAACTTTTTACTTACACATTTAAGTGACATTGACTATGCTCTTCCAATTGTGCTGCCATTCTCGCCCAAGATGAAGGCTTACAGGACAAAATAGCCTCCCATTTAACAGTTACTACAAATGTTGCCCTATAACAGTGGTTAACAATCTCGCAACACATCAACAGTATCCTTACTCAACTTGTGTTCCTTATCATCAGCTTCCTACTCCCCCTCTGCCTTCTGGCCCTCCTCACTGGACTCCTGTACCTCGTTAGTCTCATTTAGTTTTATTGGGCTGTCCACTCCCAGGCCGAACAGTGAACCTCGAAGGTAACTTCACCTCTGAGCTGAAAGGGTGTCTGGGGGCCACACTCTTGAGGTTTCTCCAGTCTCCTTTAGGCCAGTAAATCTGGTCTTTTTTTTTGTGGGGGGGGGGGGGGAGTTAGAATTATGCTCTACATCCTTCTCTAGCTCTGTCCAGAACCCTCTGTTGTGATCCTGGTCAGAGCAGTCAGTGGTGGTAGCCGGGCACCATCTAGCTGTACTGGACTCAGTCCGGTGGACGTCTTGGTAGCTGTGGTCAATTAGTCCTTTGGACTAATCTTTTCGTTGTATCCTGTTCTCTTCATTCTCCCTTGCTCCCGAAGGGATGAGACCAGTGTAGTATCTTAAATGGCCGCTCACAGGCTTTTAAGACCCCAGACACTACTCACCAAGGTAGAATGTAGAGCATTATCTTTATAAGTAGTGTCATGCCAATTGAGCTAGATGTTCCCCGAGATCATGGTCCCCAGAGCCCTCCGTCCAACAACTCAGTCCCTAGGGGAGTTTGGATGTGTCCATGGGGCCTCCATGACCTTTCCTTGTGCAGGTTGTGTTAGTTTCCCTTGTACTGTGTACTGTCTCACCTCTCACCCAAGATACCACTTATCTATTGCCTATTTAGTATTTCACGCCCCTCACCTCCCCTCCCATCCCTGGTAACCAACAAGGATTGTTACATTTTGCATGTGAATTTTTTCATGGGTTTTTACAATAGAGGTCTCATACAATATTTGTCCTTTTGTGATTGACTTATTTCACTCAGCATAATGTCCTCCAGTTTCATCCATGTTATGAGATGGTTCACAGATTCATTGCTGTTCTTTCTCATTGCATAGTACTCCATCGTGTGTATGTACCATAATTTGTTTATCCATTCATCTGTTGATGGGCACCTACGTTTTTTCCATCGTTTTGCTATTGTGAACAATGCTGCCATGAACATAGGTATGCATATGTCTATTCGAGTGATGACTCTTATTTCTCTAGGATATATTCCTAGGAGTGGGATCGCTGGATCGAATGGTATGTCTATTTCTAGCTTTCTGAGGAAACGCCATATCATTTTCCAAAATGGTTGTATCATTTTGCATTCCCACCAGCAGTGTATAAGAGTTCCCATCTCCCCACAGCCCCTCCAACATTTGTTATTTCCAGTATTTTTGATTCGTGCCAGTAATGCTGGGGTGAGATGGTATCTCATTGTGGTTCTAATTTGCATTTCTCTAATGGCTAGTGAATGCGAGCATTTCCTCATGTGTCTGTTGGCCATTTGAATGTCTTCTTTGGTGAAGTGTCTATTCATTTCCTTTGCCCACTTTTTGATAGGATTGTTTGTCTTTTTGTTGTAGAGGTGTTGGATTTTCTTGTAGATTATGGAGATTAGACCTTTGTCTGACTTGTACTGTCCAAAAATTTTTTCCCAGTCTGTAGGTTCTCTTTTTACTCTTTTGGTGAAGTCTTTTGAAGAGCATAGGTGTTTGATTTTTAGAAGATCCCAGTTATCTAGTTATCTGTTGGGTTTTATGTGTTGATGTTTATGGTTTGTATCCTGTTAATGCCATGTATTAAGGCCTGAAGTGTTGGTCCTATTTTTTCTTCTATGAACTTTATAGTTTTAGGCTTTATATTCAGGTCTTTGATCCATTTTGAAGTAGTTTTTGTATATGGTGTGAGGTATGGGTCCTGTTTCATTTTTCTGCAAATGGATATCCAGTTTTGCCAGCACCATTTGTTAAAAAGACTGTCTTTTCCCCATTTGATGGACTTTGGGCCCTTGTCGAAAATCAGGTGACTGTAGGTGGATGGATTTACATCTGGGTTCTCAATTCTGTTCCATTGGTCAATGTCTCTGTTGTTGTACCAGTACCAGGCTGTTTTGACTACTGTAGCTGTATAGTAGGTTCTCAAGTCAGGTAGTATGAGTCCTCTAACTTTATTCTTCTTCTTCAGTAGTGCTTTACTTATTCGGGGCTTCTTCCCTTTCCATATAAAGTTAATAATTAGTTTTTCCATCTGTTTGAAGAATGTTGTTGGTATTTGGATCGGGATTGCATTGTATTTGTAAATTGCTTTAGGTAGAATTGCCATTTTCACAATGTTGAGTCTGCCTATCCATGAGCATGGTAGGTTTTTCCATTTATGTAGATCCCTTTGGGTTTCATGCAGCAGTGTTTTGTAGTTTTCTTTGTATAGGTCTTTTACATTCCTGGTCAGATTTATTCCTAAGTATTTTATCTTTTTAGGGGCTATTGAAAATGGTATTGATTTCCTGATCTCCTTTTCATCGTTCTCTTTACTGGTGTATAGGAATCCAACTGATTTTTGAATGTTTATCTTGTATCCTGCTACTCTGCTGAATCTTTCTATTAGTTCCAGTAGATTTCTCGTGGAGTCTTTAGGGTTTTCTATGTATAGTATCATATCATCCACAAACAGGGACAGTTTAACTTCTTCATTACCAATTTGGATGCCCTTTATTTCTTTCTCTTGCCTTATTGCCCTAGCTAGAACTTCCAGCACAATGTTAAATAGGAGTGGTGATAAAGGGCATCCTTGTCTTGTTCCTGTTTTCAAGGGGAATGTTTTCAGCCTCTCTTCATTAAGAATGATGTTGGCTGTTGGTTTTGCATAGATGCCCTTTATTATGTTGAGAAATTTCCCTTCTATACCTATTTTATTGAGAGCTTTTATCAGGAATGGGTGTTGGACTTTGTCAAATGCCTTTTCTGCGTCAATTGAGATGATCATGTGATTTTTTTCTTTCCTTTTATTTATGTGGTGAATTAATTTGATGGATTTTCTAATGTTAAACCATCCTTGCATACCTGGTATGAATCCTACTTGGTCGTGGTGTATTATTTTTTTGATATGATACTGAATTCTATTGGCTAGAATTTTGTTCAGAATTTTTGCATCTATACTCATGAGAGATATTGGTCTGTAATTTTCTTTTTTTGTGATGTCTTTGCCTGGTTTTGGTATCAGCGTTATGCTGGCTTCATAGAATGAATTTGGAAGTGTTGCTTCCTCTTCTATGCTCTGAAATAGCTTGAGTAGAACTGGTACAAGCTCTTCTGTAAATGTTTTGTAGAATTCTCCAGTGAAGCCATCTGGGCCAGGGCTTTTTTTGGTTGGGAGTTATTTTATTACCTTTTCAATCTCTTCTCCTGTTATGGGTCTGTTCAGATTTTCAATATCACTTTGTTGTAGTTTGGGTAGGCCGTGTGTTTCTAGAAATTTATCCATTTCCTCTAGGTTTTCAAATTTGTTGGAATATAGTTTTTCATAATATTCTGTTATAATCCTTTTTATTCCAGTTGGGTCTGTTGTAATGTCCCCCATTTCATTTCTTATTTGGGTTATTTGTGCCCTCTGCTGTTTTTCTTTTGTCAGTGTGGCCAGTGTTTTGTCGATTTTGTTGATTCTTTCAAAGAACCAACTTTTGGTTTTGTTGATTCTTTCTATTGTTTTTCTTTTCTCTATTTCATTTATTTCTGCTCTGATCTTTACTATCTCCTTTCTTCCGGTGGTTGTAGGCTTTTTTTGCTGTTCTCTTTCTATTTGTTTGAGTTCTGTAGCTAATGTTTTGATTTTGTCCCTTTCTTCTTTTTTGATATGTGCATCTATTGCTATAAACTGTCCTCTGAGGACTGCCTTTGCTGTGTCCCAAAGGTTTTGGTAGGATGTGTTTTCATTCTCATTTGATTCTAGGACTTTTTTAATTCCATCCCTGATTTCTTCTATTACCCACTGATGTGTAAGCAGAGTATTATTCAGTTTCCATGTGTTTGATTTTTTTTCCTTGCTCTTTCTGTTGTTAATTTCTACCTTGATGGCATTATGGTCAGAGAAGATACTGTGAATTATCTCAGCGTTTTGGATCTTGTTGAGGATTGCTCTGTGGCCTAAGATGTGGTCTATTCTGGAGAACGTTCCACGTGCATTGGAAAAGAATGTGTACTTTGCAGCAGTTGGATGGATTGTTCTATATATGTCTGTAAGGTCCAGTTGGCTGATTGTGTCCTTTAGGTCTTCTGTATCTTTGTTGAGTTTCTTTTTAGTTGTTCTGTCCTTTACTGAGAGTGGTGTGTGGAAGTCTCCTACTATTATTGTGGAACTGTCAATTTCTCTTTTCAGTGCTGTTAGAGTTTTTTTAATGTATTTTGGAGCCCTGTCATTGGGTGCATAGATATTTATTATGGTTATGTCTTCATGATGTATCATCCCCTTAATCATTATATAGTGTCCTTCTTTGTCTTTTATGGTAGATTTTGTTTTAAAGTCTATTTTATCTGAGATTAGAATTGCCATTCCTGCTCTTTTTTGGTAGTTGTTAGCTTGATATATTTTTTTCCAACCTTTGATTTTTAATAAATTTGCATCTTTGTTTCTAAGGTGTGTCTCTTGTAGACAGCATATTGATGGATCCTGTTTTCTTATCCATTCTGCCACTCTCCATCTCTTTATGGGTGCATTGAGTCCATTTACATTCAGTGTAATTATTGATAGATGGAAGTTTGTTGCTGTCATTTTGTAGTGCTTTTTATTGTGGTGCTGAAGTTTTCTTTGTTCTTCTTACTCTCTTGTGCTGAGTTACTTTTGTTTGTGAATTTTGTGTTCATTTCTTTTGTTCTTGTAGGTTTTGTTTTTGCTGAGACTTTATGTTTTTCGTCTTTATTTTTATGAGTTGGTTTGTTAACTTTCTTTGTGGTTACCATGAATTTTACCCTTATCTTTATAATTTTGAAGCAGTCTACCCTTACTTGGTATCGCCTTGCCTTCCTCTCCTTTAGAAGGTTCTATACCTATGCTGTTTGTTCCCTCTTTCATTGTTTTGATGTTGTTGTCATCCTTTGATTGATTTCTCTGATTCCCTGTTGTATTTCTTTTGTTTTTGGAAAGTCCTCTGTAGTTCAGTTCCTAGAATGGTATCTGGTTCATGTTAACCTGCGTCCTAGGTCCTAGGTCCTGCCTGAGGGCTGAAGCTGTTTGTCCTCAGATCGAAGAACTCCCTTTAATAATTCTTGTAAGTTTGGTTTGACTTTTGCATATTCCTTTAGTTTCTGTTTATCTGGAAATGACCTAATTTCACCATCAAATCTGAATGAGAGTTTTGCAGGATATATTATTCTTGGCTGACAATTTTTTTCTTTCAAGATTTTATATATGTCATCCCATTGCCTTCTTGCCTGCATGGTTTCTGCTGAATAATCTGAGCTTAGTCTTATTGTTTCTCCTCTGTATGTGACTTCTTGTTTTTCGTGAGCTGCTCTCAGGATTCTTTGTTTGTCTTTAGTTTTAGCGAGTGTGAATATGATATGCCTTGTTGATTTTCTTTTGGGGTCTCTTCTATATGGGGTTCGTTGAGCTTCTTGGATGGCCAGCTTTTCATCTTTCATGATATTGGGAAAGTTTTCTGTCAGCAGTTCCTCAATGATCCTCTCTGTGTTTTCTGTTTTCTCCCCCTGTTCTGGTATGCCAATCAGTCGTAAGTTTTTGCTTTTAATTGTGTCCCACATAATTCTCAGGGTCTCTTCATTTTTCTTTGTTCTTTTTTCTGAGTTTTCCTGAAACAAAGTTGTATCCAAGTGTTTGTCTTCAATTCCACTGATCCTGTCTTCCATGGTTTCAAATCTACTTCTCAGCCCTTCTATGACACCGTCCATTTCTGAAATCTTGTTGTTTATCTTTTGGATTTCTAATTGTTGTTTTTGTATAATTTCTAGTTGTGAATTTATTGTGGCACTTTGTTCCTGCATCATCTTCCTGAATTCTTCCAATTTTTTGTCTGTATTTTCCATGAATTTGTCTGTTTTTTCCTCATGTTTGTCAGCTTTTTGCCTCAGTTCTTGGAAAATTCCGAGTATTAGTGATTTGAGTTCCCTATCAGGTACTTCTAGTGCATTTTCTTCCACAGGAGAGTTATCTGGTGTTTTAATTTGGACGCCTATTGGAGCCATCTTGTCTTGTTTTTGTAAATGTTTTGATATTGTTTGCTGTTTTCGGGTCATTCAGTAGATATTTCTCTCGTTTATTGATTGTAGATTTTTTTTTGTTTCATCCTTGTGGTACAGCTAGGCAGGTCTAGCTGAAGAGGAGCCACTGGGATGGGTTGTTTGTGGCACTCACCACAGCCACCAGGACGGTCGGTAGTCAGTGCTGGACAGGTTCCAATAGGGCGTGCCTGCACAGCTTGGTGGTGTGATGTCAAGTGCACGGTGCAGGTAGGCAGGATGCAGCGGGGAGATGGTTATGTGTGAAGTGGTCATTCCGTCTCCCACTGGACGCTCCGTGAGGCTGCTCTCCCGTTCTCCCATTTGCTGGTCTCTGATAGGAGTCCAAGATGGTGGATCCACGCTGCGTTAGCTGGTAGGGAATCTCTGCATGAGTCTCTCCTCGATCTCCGTTCTCTTTAAGTATTCTCACTCCATTTGGTGTTTGGCTGAGTTATTTATCTCTTTATTTGATGTTCTAGGGTTTCAGGATTGTTGATTCCCTGTTAGGCTTAGTTTTTTGGATCTTTGCTGTGGAGGGACGGCGTGGTGCTTCTGCCTAGAGTGCCATCTTGCCCCCTGCTTTTTTTTTCTTTCTTTCTTTCTTTTTTTATTGTGCTTTAGGTGAAAGTTTACAGCTCAAGTTAATTTCTTATACAAAAATTTATACAATATTGTTTTGTGACATTAGTTGTGATCCCCGCAATGCAACAACACACTTCCCATTTCCACGCATGTTCCCTGTGTCCATTCAGCCAGTTCCTGTCCCTTCTTGCCTTTTCATCCTGCCTCCAGATAGTAGCTGCCTATTTGGTCTCGTGTATGTGACTGAACTAAGAAGCACACTCCTCATGCGTATTATTTTTTCATTTCGTAGTCCTATCTAATCTTTGTCTGAAGAGTGGGCTTCGGGACGGTTTCAGTTCTGCATTGACAGACTGTCCAGGGGCTCTAGTTTCAGGGGTTCCTCCAGTCTCTGTCAGACTATTAAGTCTGGTCTTTTTACAGGAATTTGAGTTCTGCTCCACACTTTTCTGTCTCTCCCTCCAGGACTCTCTGTTCTGTTCCCTGTCAGGGTGGTCATTGGTGGTATCCAGGTACCATCTAGTTTTTCTGGTCTCAGGCTAATACAGTCCCTGGTTTATGTGGTTCTTTAGTCTCTTGGTCTAGTATTTTCTTTGTTTCTTTAGTGTTCATTATCCTTTCCTCTAAGTGGGATGGGACTAATTTATGCATCCTAAATGCAAGCTTTAGAGACCCCAGATGCCACTTACCAAAGTGGGATGTAAACATTTCCTTAATAAACTTTGTTATGCCCATTGACCTAGATGTCCCCCAAGATTACAGTCCCCAGGCCCCAGTCCCAGCTACTCTGTCCGTCAAGGTGTTTGGATGGGTCCGGGAAACTTCCTAGCTTTTGCTTTGATCCAGTTGTGCTGACTTCCCCTGTATTGTGTGTTGTCCTTTCCTTCACCGAAGTTGATCCTTATCCACTATCTAGTTAATTCCTCTTCCCCTCCCTCTCACCCTCTTAACCATCGAAGAATTTTTTTTCTGTTTAAATCTTTTCTTGGGTTCTTAAAATAGTAGTCTCATACAATATTTGTCCTTTTGTGATTGACTAATTTCATTCAGCATAATGCTCTCCAGATCCATCCATGTTGTAAGATTTTTTGCAGACTCATCATTTTTTATCATTGCATAATATTCGATTGTGTGTATGTACCATAATTTGTTTATCCATTCATCTGTTGATGGGCACCTAGGTTCTTTCCATCTTTTTACTATTGTTAACAGTGCTGCAATGAACAAGGGTGTGCGTTTCTATTCCTGTGGTGGCTCTTATTTCTCTAGGATATACTTCTAAGAGTGGGAATGCTGGATCATATGGTACTTCTATTTCTAGCTTTTTAAGGAAGTACCAAATTGATTTCCAAAGAGGTTATACCATTTTACATTCCCACAAGCAGTGCATAACAGTTCCACTCTCTCCACAACCTCTCCAACATTTATTGTTTTGTGTTTTTTGGATTAGTGCCAGCCTTGTTGGGGTGAGATGGTATCTCATTGTAGTTTTGATTTGCATTTCTCAAATGGCTAATTATCCTGAGCATTTCCTCATGTGTCTTTTAGCTGTTTGAATGTCTTTTTTGGTGAACTGTCTGTTCATATCCTTTGCCCATTTTTCAGTTGGATTGTTTGTTTTTTGTTGTTGAAGAGATGCAGTATTTTGTGGATTTTAGAAATTAGACCCTTATTGGATATGTCGTAGCCAAAATTTTTTTCCCCAGTGTGTAGGTTCTCTTTTAACTCTTCTGGTGAACTCTTCTGATGAGCATAAGTGTTTGATTTTTAGGAGCACCCAGTTATCTAGTTTCTTTTCTGGTATTTGTGCATTGTTAGTTATGGTTTGTATACTATTTATGCCATGTATTAGGGCTCCTAGCTTTGTCCCTATTTTTTCTTCCATAATCTTTATCATTTTAGATTTTATATTTAAGTATTTGATCTATTTTGAGTTAGTTTTTGTGTATGGTGTGAGGTATGGGTCCTGTTTCATTTTTTTGCAGGTGAATATACAGTTATACCAGCACCATTTGTTAAAGAGACTGTCTTTTCCCCCAATTAACGTACTTTGGACCGTTGTCAAATATCAGCTGCTCAGAGGTAGATGGATTTATGTTTGGGTTCTCAATTCTGTTCCCATTGGTCTATGTGTCTGTTATTGTACCAGTACCAGGCAGTTTTGACTACCATGGAAGTATAATAGGTTCTAAAATCAGGTAGTGTGAAGTCTCCCACTTTGTTCTTCTTCAGTAACGCTTTGCTTATCTGGGACCTCTTCCCTTTCCATATGAAGTTGGTGATTTGTTTCTCCATCTCATTAAAAAATGCTATTGAAATTTGGAATGGGACTGCATTGCATCTGTAGATTGCTTTGCGTAGATCTTCCTATTCACAACATGGTATATTTTCCGCTTATGTAGGTCTCTTTTGGTTTCTTGCAGTAATGTCTTGTAGTTTTGTTTGTTTAGGTCTCCTACATCTCTGGTTAAATTTATTCCTACATACTTTGTCTTCTTGGGGGCTATTGTAAATTGTATTGATTTGGTGATTTCCTTTTCCAAGTCTCTTTATTGGCGTAGAGGAATCCAACTGATTTTTGTATGTTTATCTTGTATCCTGATACTTTGCTGAAATCTTCTATTACTTCCAGTAGTTTTCTTGTGGATTCTTTGAGATTTTTTGTGTATAAGATCATATAATCTTCAGATAGGGATACTTTTACTTCTTCTTTACCAATTTGGATGCACTTCCTTTCTTTTTCTTATTGCTCTGTCTAGGATCTCCAGCACAATATTGAATAAGAGTGGTGATAAAGGACATCCTTGTCTGGTTCCCATTCTCAAGGGGAATACTTTCAGTCTCTCTCTGGTTAGAATGATGTTGGCTGTTGGTTTTGCATAAAGTCCCTTTATTGTGTCAAGGAGTTTCCCTTCTATTCCTATTTTGCTGAGAGTTTTTATCAGGAATTAGTGTTAGACTTTGCAGAATGCCTTTTCTGCATCATTTGTTAAGATCATGTGGTTCTTATCTTTTGTTTTATTTATGTGATGGATTACACTGATTGATATTCTAATGTTGAACCATCCCTGCATACCTGGTATGAATCCCTCTTGGTCATGAAGAATTATTTTTTTGATATATTGTTGAAATCTATTGGCTAGAATTTTGTTGAGAATTTTTGCATCTATGTTCATAAGGGATATTGGTCTGTAATTTTTTTTTTTGTATAGTGTCTTTACATGGCTTTGGTATCAGGGTTATGCTGGCTTCATAGAACGAGTTTGGGAGTACGCCTTCCTTTCCTATGCTCTGAAATACTGTTAGTAGTACTGGTGTTAACTCTTCTCTGAAAGTTTGGTAGAATTCTCCAGCGAAGCTGTCTGGGCCAGGGCTTTTTTTGTTGGGAGTTTTTTTTTTTTTTTTTTTAACCTCTTCAATCTCTTCTATTCTTATGGGTTTATTTAGTTTTTCTAGCTCGGTTTGTGTTAGCTTAGGTAGGTAGTATGTTTCTAGAAATTTGTCCATTTCCTCTAGGTTTTCAAATTTGTTGGAGTACAATTTTTCATAGCATTCTGTTATGATCCTTTTTATTTCAAGTGAATTTCTTGTGATAGCGCCCATCTCATTTTTTACTTGGGTTATTTGCTTCCTCTCCTGTTTTTCTTTTGTCAGTTTGGCCAGTGGTTTGCCGATTTTGTTGATCTTTTCAAAGAAGCAACTGTTGGTTTTATTGACTCTTTCAATCGTTTTCCTATTCTCTATTTCATTTATTTCTGCTCTAATCTTTATTATTTCCTTTTTTCTGGTGCTCAAGGGCTTCTTTTGCTGCTCTCTTTCTATTTGTTTGAGTTGTACGGTTAATGTTTTGATTTGGCCCTTTCTTCTCTTTTGGATGTGTGCATTTATTGCTGTAAATTGACCTCTAAGCACTGCTTTTGCTGTGTCCCAAAGATTCTGGTAAGATGTGTTTTCATTCTTATTTGATTCTATGAATTTCTTTATTCCGTCCTTAATTTCATCTATAATCCAGTAGTTTTTGAGCAAGGTGTTATTCAGTTTCCATGTACTTGATTTTTTTTCCCTGCTGTTTCTGTTATTGATTTCTACTTCCATAGCTTTATGGTCAGAAAATATGCTTTGTAATATTTTGATGTTTTGGATTCTGTTAAGTCTTGCTTTGTGGCCTAAAATGTGATCTATTCTGGAGAATGTTCCATGTGTGTTGGAAAAGACAGTATAGTTGGTGCTGTTGGCTGGCGTGTTCTGTGTATGTCTATGAGGTCAAGTTGATTGATTGTGGTATTTAGGTCTTCCATGTCTTTACTGAGCTTCTTTCTAGATGTTCTGTTCTTCACTGAAAGTGGTGTTTTGAAGTTTTCTACTATTATTGTAGAGCTGTCTATTTCTCTTTTCAGTGCCGTTAGAGTTTGTTTTATGTATTTTGGAGCCCTGTCATTGGGTGTGTAGATATTGATTATGGTTATGTCCTCCTAGTGTATTGACCCTTTTATCATTATATAGTGTCCTTCCTTATCCTTTGTGGTGGATTTTGCTTTGAAGTCTATTTTGTCAGAGATTAATATTGCTACTTTTGCTCCTTTTTGGTTGTAGTATGCTTGATATATGTTTTTTCCATCCTTTCAGTTTTGGTTTGTGTGTGTCTTTTAGTTTAAGGTACATCTCTTGTAGGCAGCGTATAGACAGATCATGTTGTTTTTAATCCATTCTTCCACTCTCTGTCTCTTTATTGGTACATTTAGTCCATTTACATTCAGTGTAATTATTGATAGGCATGAGTTTAGTGCTGTCTTTTTGATATACTTTTTTTCTAGTGTTGACAGTTTCTTTGTTCCACTTAACTTTCTGTACTGAGTCATTTTTCTTTATGTATTTTCTTTTCACCTGTCTCATTATTGATGACTCTGTTCTTGTTGAGTAGGTTTTTCTTCTTTTTTGTTTTGATGACTAAATTTGTTAGCTTCCTTTGTGGTTAACCTAAAACTTACCCCTATTTTTCTAAGTTTAAACCAAACTTTTATTTCTTGATATCACCTTAATTTCCTCTCCATATGGAAGTTCTATGACCACACTATTTACTCCCTCTTTTTTTGTTTTGAAGTTGTCATCTTTTATATATTGACATCTCTGTTGCCCTATTTTCAGTCTTTTAGCTTTGACTTGTTCTTGCAACTTCCCTATCTGGGTTTATAACTGGTTGTTCTGTCCTGTGTTCTAGTCTTGGGTTGTTATCTGATATTGTTGGTTCTCTAACCAGAGGACTCCCTTTAATATTTCTTGTAATTTTGGTTTTATTTTTACAAATTCCCTTAACTTCTGTTTATCTGGAAATGACCTAATTTCACCATACTGTTTGAGAGGCAGTTTTGCTGGATATATAATTCTTGGTTGGCAATTTTTTTTCTTCAAGGCTTTATATATGTCATCACATTGCTTTCTTGCCTACATGGTTTCTGCTGAATAGTCAGAGCTTTCTCTTGTTGGTTCCACTTTGTAGGTGACTTTTCTTTTATCCCTAGCTGCTCTCAAGGTTGTATGTTTGTTTTTGGTTTTGGAAATTTTGATTATAATATGTCTTGGTGACTTTCTTTTGGGATCTAGCCTGGGTAGGTTTCTTTGAGGTTCTTGGGTAGATATCTTCTCGTCTTTCATGATATCAGGGAGGTTTTCTGGCAGGAAATCTTCAACAATTCTCTTTGTATTTTCTATTATCCTCCCCTGTTCTGGTACTCTGATCACTTGTAGGTTTTTCCTCTTGATAGTGTCCCAGATAATTCTTAGATTTTCTTCATTTTTTAAAATTCTTTTTTCTGATTTTTCCTCAAATAAATTAGTGTCAAGGGATTTATCTTTAATCTCACTAATTCTGACTTTCATTGCCTCAGTTTTGCTCCTATGACCTTCTGTTGAGTTGTCTAATTCTGAAATTTTATTGTTAATCTTTTAGATTTCTAGTTGCTGTCTCTCTATTGTTTCTAGCAGCCTGTTAAATTTGTCATTCTGTTCTTGTATTGTTTTCCTGAATTCCTCTATTGCTTTCTGTGTGTTTTCCTTGGCTTGGTCTGAGTTTTGCATGATCTCCTTCTTGATATCTTGGAGAGCTGTGTGTATCAATCTTTTGAATTATGTCTCAGATAATTCCATGACCTTATCTTCCTCTGGAAAGTTTCTTGGTTCTTTATTTTAGTTGCTAGCTGGAGCCATCTTGACCTGCTTCTTTATGGGATTTGATATTGACTATTGTCTCTGAGTCATCAATAAGTTATTGTATTTATTTACTGTATGTTTGTTTACTGTGCCCTAGTCTTTTGTATTGTTTTGTTTTGATATGCCCAAGCAGGCTGGGCTTGTGAGCTACTTTGGTTATTGGCATCTTTGAAGCTCTTACTTCCTGTCTCCAGGTGGTTAGAGCTGCTACTAGGTGTGTGAGCCCAGGAATCTGTTCACTTTTCTTGTGTGGGTGTGGCAGAGTTGTCCAGGTTGTCAGTCACCAAGTGTGTGGTGCAGATTCTTACCTATAGTACTAGACAGGTAGAGCTTCATAGGGGTATTCAGAGCAGGCATAGGTATCTGGCTGCAGTAGAGGGCTATGTGAGGAGCAAGGCAGGGGGCAGATGGCTGCCCCAGGTGCCTGAGTGGAGAGCGTGTCCTTGTCTCCTAGTGTAGAGGTGTGGGTATTGCAGCTGGTCCTTGGGCACAAGATGCTATTGGCTGGAGGGACTGGGAAGCACCACTTATTTTCAGAACCTTGTGTGGCTTGATGGAGTGGGTAGTATCACCAGCCCTCAGTCTCCCGATATGGGTGAATGAGATCCCTGCTTAATGGGCAGGGTGGTGTCAAATGTCACATATCTGCAGCTCCCCCTTGGCTGCTGAAGTTGCTAATAGTCTTCAGGAGTATGCCCTGTTATTTTATGCTAATGAGGGCAAGCGGTGTCGAATTGGCCCACACAGGTCTAGGCGGAGGTGAGGGGTGCTGCAAGTCGTTGGACCCCTTATACCAGTGCCTGGACAAAGGGGCAGGGCCTCCTGGCCTGCCCTGAGTTCCCAGCTTAGGAGGCATAGCGTTTTTTAAAGTCAGAAGACTGGTTTGTGCACACATAGCCTTGAGTTCTGGCTAGGGGGCGTGGCAGTTGTTGAATACTGCCAGACTGGTGTCAGCGTGGAGCAGGATGGGGGTTGGTGAGGGGAAAGAGGCACTGTGAAACTCCTGGAGGGGGAAGGGTTATTTTGTCCCTACCTGGTAGGTTAGAGGCTTGCACTTAACTTTTGCAGGTACTGCGCCACTTCTGCTCGGCTCCAGAGATTGTGCAGACTTGCCATGCCCAGCCTCACCTGATGTGGCAAGACACTTCCCAAATGCTACAGCTTGCCTCAGCTCCATTGAGCCAGTTGACCCAGCTGGCAGGGTGCCAGCAACCTCACGACTGGCACTTCTTTGCTGCTTTTAAATTGTCTCTGCTTTCCCCTGATGCTCAGTCCTACTCTTCAGCTTTGTCTTTGATGATCAGGGCTCCTAGATTGCCATATGTAATCAATTCACTTGTTTTTTTTGGGTCTATATTGTAAGAGGAGTGACAGGAAATGTCTGATTATTCCGCTTCTTGGCCTCTCCTCAGGGCAATCTTTCCTGGAAAGACCCAGTGACAGTCAAGAACAGTGCCTCGACCATGGAGGAGACTCAGTGGCATCACTAGGGTTGGTGTCACCCAGGGCAGTAGCTCATGGTGTCACCCCCCTCATGGACCTCCTCCTGTTACTAGGTTCACAAACACTAATTACCACAATACTGTAGCTAAAACACCAGAAAATTTGACAAAATCAGCAACTATAAAAACACAGGCAGCAACAAAAACAACAGTTTGTGCTTGTAGAGTGGTGCAGAGGGAATCCTGTGATAGGAAGCATCATTGTAATAATGACCGCTCTGACCTGATCGCATTAGAAGGTTCAAAAAGTAAATTAGCATAGAGTTTTAGCCTTGTAGGTATATTGATACATGTAAGCTGGGCTTATGAAAAATGGTTTTGTTGTTATAGTTTAGTACAGGGATATTTTTATAAAAATAATAAATTTCTGCTGAAACACTGCACAAAAATTTTATAGACAGTCATTTTGGTGTCAACCTTCTGACAGTGTCACCTAGTGTGGTCTGCACCCCCTGAACTCCCTAATGATGCCACTGTTTGGGGACTCTTTGCATCTTCTTGGGGTCCAAGATGAACAACCCCAAAATGAGAATATCAGGTCAGAAGCCACAAATACCTCATGATTCAGGCTTCAGAGCTGACAAGAGCTCAGAAGCAAGCTGACAGCTGACTTTCAAAATCAGTGTACCTCGCCATTATGTCAGGGTGGCTAGGAGTTTGAATTCCGAAGAAGCACCTCTAGGTGAAGGCTACCTCCATTTGCCAATGGCTCCAAATGACAAAAGAATCAGTCACAATTTTACTAGTGATCCAATGATAGAGGTTACTTTTTATTCTTGATTATAATACAGTTTAAATAATATATTGCAAATGATTTCTGACCCCGACTACCTAGAGTTAGGCCAAACTTCACAGCAGCCTGAGGATGAACAGATGATTATATTTTTGGACAATGAACTTCTCAGGGAAGCACAGGATCCAGTGAGATACTCCTGCTTCACTGCCAGTCCCTCATGTGTCAGAGCTCAGCATTTCCTTCTTCTACTATGTGAGCCACTGACAGCCTCAGGAATTTTGGAAAAGGAAGAGCCTCTCACAAACACAGAACCTGTAGGCTGCAATGACTGTCACAACAAGCCAATGTTTACAAGTGTCTGCCTACAGGGACCATGGGAAAGAACCTGTCTCAAAAACACCAAAAACCCCTTTTGAGATGCTTACTAAACAAAAAAAAAAAACTCATTGCCATCGAGTCAATTCCAACTCATAGTGACCCTATAGGACAGAGTAGAACTGCCCCATAAGGTTTCCAAGGAGCGGCTGATGGATTTGAACCGCCGAACTATTGGTTAGCAGCCTGAGCTCTCAACCACTAAGCCACCAGGACAATGTTCACTAGAAGCTTCTAATTGTTTCTGAGAATGGGAAACTAGGAGAGAGTTTTTCAATAGTCTCAATTGCCCAGTTGTGAGATGTCACTGAAATGACAGGTGAGGTGATCATTGCAGTTCTGTGGGGAGGTGAGGTCACAGAATCACAAACATTCACCTCAGGTTCTGACTCTCTCCTTCCCACACATCCATGGCTGTCATGACTGTCACATTGATGCTGCCATCCTGACAGCAGGATGGAGTCAGGTGAGTATTTTCTGTTTTAGATCGAGAGGCAGAATCTGTAAGGAAAGGAGGAATATCACTGTCTGGGTAGGTGCTCATGTCTGGAAGAAGAATTCTTCTGACCTAGAAACTGTTCCCATGCCAAAACTACACTTTATTATGAGTTGCTGACAAGTTGATTTCTGACTCGTGGCAACCTCATTGTGCTAGAGTAGAGCTGTGTGTCATACAGGTTTCCATGGCTGCTTTTTCAGAATTCGATCTCCGGCCATTCCGAGGAAAGGCACACAGGAGAAGGAATAATTCCTGAGGCACTAAGCTTGTGGAGAGGGAATGAAGGTCCTACATCAATCTCTAACTGCTCCTAATGTATTTTAATATAACCCTTATTGAAGATGGTTGTTGGAGTTTGTTCCAAGTAGTGATGAGGTCTGATTTTTATGATTCTTAAGACTGTAATTCAGAAATTAATCTGCTATTCAATCTGCTGTACAGAAATAACAGATTTTTTTCTTTTTATTGTGCTTTAAGTGAAAGTTTACAATTCAAGTTAGTCTGTCATACAAAAATTTATACATACATTGTTTTGAGACCCTACTTGCTCTTCCTATACTGTGACAGCATACTCCTCCTTTCCACCTTGGATTTCCTGTGTCCATTCAACCAGCTCCTGACCCTCTCTGCCTTTTCATCTCACCTCCAGACAAGAGCTGCTCGTTTAATCTCATGTATCTACTTGAGCTAAGAAGCACACTGTTCAAAAGTATCATTTTATGTCCCATAGTCCAGTCTAATCTTTGTCTGAAGAGTTGGCCTCGGGAATGGTTTCAGTTTTGGGCTAACAGAGAGCCAGGAGGCCACGTCTTCCAGGGTCCCTCCAGTCTCAATCAAACCGTTAAGTCTGGTCTTTTTACTAGAATTTGAGTTTTGCACGCAACTTTTCTCCTGTTCCTTCAGGGACTCTGTTGCGTTCCCTGTCAGGGCAGTCTTTGGTGGTAGCCAAGCACCATCTAGTTTTTCTGGTCTCAGGCTAATGAAGTCTCTGGTTTCTGTGGCCCTTTCTGTCTTTGGGCTAATATTTTCCTTGTGTCCATGGTGTTCTTCATTCTCCTTTATTCCAGGTGGGTTGGGACCAATTGATGCATCTTAGATGGCTGCTCGCTAGCTTTTAAGACCCCAGACGCCACTCACCAAAGTAGGATGCAGAACATTTTCTTAATAAACTTTGATATGTCAATTGACCTAGATGTCCCCTAAAAGCATGGTCCCCAGACCCCAGCTCCTGCTACTCTGTCCCTTAATGTGTTTGGTTGTATTCAGGAAGTTTCTTAGCTTAGTTTAGTCCAGTTGTGCTGACTTCCCCTGTAGTGTGTGCTGTCCTTCTCTTCACGTAAGATAATTCTTGTCTACTTTCTAGTTAGTGAATAGCCCTCTCCCTTCCTCCCCACCCTTGTAACCATCAAAGAATGCTGTCTTCTGTGTTTAAACCTTTTCTTGGGTTTTTATGATAGTGGTCTTGTACAATATAGTCCTTTTGCGACTAAGTTCACTCGGAATAATACCTTCCAGATTCCTCCATGTTATGTTTCATCGTGGTTCTTTATCGTTGTGTAGTATTCCACTGTGTGAGTATACCATAGTTTGTTTATCCATTCATCCATTGATGGGCATCTAGGTTGTTTCCATCTTTTTGCTATAGTGAACAATACTGCAATGAACATGGGTGTGCATGTATCTATTCGTGTGACAGCTCTTAATTCTCTATGATATATTCCAAGGAGTAGGATTGCTGGATTGTATGGTACTTCTATTTCTAGCTTTTTAAGGGAGAGCCAAATCGATTTCCAAAATGGTTGTACCATTTTACATTCCCCTCAATAGTGTATAAGTATTCCAGTCTCTCCACAACCTCTCCAACATTTATTATTCTGTGTTTTTTGGATTAATGCTAGCCTTGTTGGGGTGAGAAGCTATCTCATTGTAGTTTTGATTTGCATTTCTGTAATAGCTAATGATAGTTAGCATTTCCTCATGTGTCTGTTAGCAGCCTGAATGTCTTCTTTGGTGAAGTGCCTGTTCATATCCTTTGCCCATTTTTTAATTGGGTTGTTTGTCCTTCTGTTGTTGAGGTTTTGCAGTATCTTGTAGACTTTACAGATTATACGCTGATTGGATTTGTCGTAGCCAAAACTTTTTTCCCAGTCTGTAGGTTGTCTTTTTACTCTTTTGGTGAAGTCTTTTGATGAGCATAAATGTTTGATTTTTAGGAGCTCCCAGTTATCTAGTTTCTCTTCTAGTGTTTGTGCATTGTTAGCAATGTTTTGTATTCTGTTTATGCCATGTATTAGGGCTCCTAGCATTGTCCCTATTTTTTCTTCCATGATCTTTATCATTTTAATTTTATATTTAGGTCTTTGACCTATTTTGAGTTAGTTTTTGTGTATGGCGTGAGGTATAGATCTTGTTTCAGTTTTTTGCAGATGGATATCCAGTTATGCCAGTACCATTTGTTAAAGAGATGTCTTTTCCCCAATTAACGGAACTTTGGATTTTTGTCAAATATCAGCTACTCACAGGTGGATGAATTTATGTCTGGATTCTCAATTCTGTTCCGTTGGTCTATGTACCTGTTGTTGTACCAGTACCAGGCTGTTTTGACTACTGTGGAGGTATAATCGGTTCTAAAATCAGGTAGTGTGAGGCCCCCCACTTTGTTCTTCTTCAGTAATGCTTTACTTACCCAGGGCCTCTTCCCTTTCCATGTGAAGTTGGTGATTTATTTCTCCATCTCATTAAAAACTGCCATTGGAATTTGGATCGGGATTGCATTGCATCTGTAGATCACTTTGAGTAGAATTGACATTTTCACAATGTTGAGTCTTCCCTATCCATGAGCAAAGTATGTTTTTTCCACTTATGCAGGTCCCTTTTGGTTTCGTGAAGTAGTGTCTTGTAATTTTCATTATGTAGGTCTTTTACATCTCTAGTTAGATTTATTCCTAAGTTTATTACCTTCTTAGGGGCTATTGTAAATGATATTGATTTGGTGATTTCCTCTTGGAGGTTCTCTTTGTTGGCGTAGAGGAATCAACTGATTTTTGTATGTTTACCTTGTATCCTGATACTTTGCTGAAATCTTCTATTAGTTGCAGTAGTTTTCTTGCAGATTCTTTGGGGTTTTCTGTGTATAAAATCATATTATCTGCAAATAGGGATACTTTTACTTCTTCCTTACCAATTTGGATGCACTTTATTTCTTTTTCTTCTCTTATTGCTCTGGCTAGGACCTCCAGCACAATGTTGAATAACAGTGGTGATAAAGGGCATCCTTGTCTGGTTCCCATTCTCAAGGGGAATGCTTTCAAACTCTCTCCATTTAGGATGATGTTGGCTGTTGGCTTTGTATAAATGCCATTTATGTTGAGGAATTTCCTTTCTATTCCTATTTTGCTGAGAGTTTTTATCATGAAAGGATGTTGGACTTCGTCAAATGCCTTTTCTGCATCAATTGCTAAGATCATGTGGTTCTTGTCTTTTGTTTTATTTATGTGCTGGATTACATTGATTGTTTTTCTAATGTTGAACCATCCCTGCATACCTGGTATAAATCCCATTTGATCATGGTGAATTATTTTTTTGACATGTTGAATTCTATTGGCTAAAATATCGTTGAAGATTTTTGTGTCAATGTTCCTAGGGGATATAGGTCTGTAATTTTCTTTTTTTGTGGTGTTTTTACCTGGCTTTGGTATCAGGGTTATGATGGCCTTTTAGAATGAGTTTGGGAGTATTCTATCCTTTTCTATGCTCTGAAATACCTTTAGTAGAAGTGGTGTTAACGCTTCTCTGTAAGTTTGGTAGAATTCTCCAGTGAAACTGTCTGGGCCAGGGCTTTTTTTGTTGGGAGTTTTTTAATTACCTTTTCAATCTCATCTTTTGTTATGGGTTTATTTAGTTGTTCTACCTTGGATTGTGTTAGTTTAGGTAGGTAGTGAGTTTCTAGAAATTTGTCCATTTCCTCCAGGTTTTCAAATTTCTTAGAGTAAAATTTTTCATGGTATTCTGTTATGATTCTTTTAATTTCAGTTGGGTCTGTTGTGATATCACTCATCTCATTTCTTATATGGGTTACTTGCTTCCTCTCCTGTTTTTCTTTTGTCAGCTTGGCCAATGGTTTATTGATTTTGTTGATCTTTTCAAAGAACAAGATTTTGGTCTTGTTAACTCTTTCAGTTGTTTTTCTATTCTCTATTTCATTTAATTCTGCTCTAATTCTTATTATTTCCTTTCTTTTGGCACCCGAGGACGTCTTTAGCAGCTCTCTTTCTACTTGTTCCAGTTGTAGGGTTAGTATTTTGATTTTGACCCTTTCTTCTTTTTGAATGTGTGCATTTATTACTATAAACTGACCTCTAAGGACTGCTTTTGCTGTGTCCCAAAGGTTCTGGTAGGATGTGTTTTCATTCTTGTCTGAGTCTATGAATTTCTTTATTCCATCCTTAATTTCTTCTATAACCCATTAGTTTTTCAGCAAGGTGTTGTTCAGTTTCCATGTGTTTGATTTTTTTCCCTTTCTTTTTCTGTTGTTGATTTCTACTTTTATGGCTTTATGGTCAGAAAAGATGCTTTGTAATATTTCGATGTTTTGGATTTTTTTAAGGCTTGCCTTATGGCCTACCTAATATGTGGTCTATTCTGAAGAATGTTCCATGTGTGTTGGAAAAGAAAGTACACTTGGCTGCTGTTGGGTGGAGTGTTTGGTATATGTCTATGAGATGAAGTTGGTTGATTGTAGCATTTAGCTCTTCTGTGTCTTTGTTGAGCTTCTTTCTGGATGTTCTGTCCTTCACTGAAAGTGGCATGTTGAAGTCTCCTACTACTATTGTGGAGCTGTCTACCTCTCTTTTCAGTGCTGTTAGAGTTTGTTTTATGTATTTTGGAGCACTGTCGTTGGGTGAGTAAATATTTAACATAGTTAAGTCCTCCTGGTGTATTGACTCTTTAATCATTATATAATGTCCTTCTTTATCCTTTGTGGTGGATTTTACTTTAAAGTCTATTTTGTCAGAGATTAATATTGCCATTCCTGCTCTTTTTTGAGTGTTGTTTGCTTGATATATTTTTTCCCATCCTTTGAGTTTTAGTTTGTTTGTGTGTTTAAGTCTAAGGTGTGTCTCTTGTTGGCAGCATATAGATGGATTGTGTTTTTTTATCCAACCTGCCACTCTCTGTCTCTTTATTGGTGCATTTAGTCCATTTACATTCAGTGTAATTATTGATAGGTATGAGTTTAGTGTTGTCATTTTTGTGTGTTGTTCACAGTTTCTTTGTTTCACTTAATTTTCTGTGCTGAGTCGTTTTTCTTTGTGTATTTTCTTTTCATTTTTTCGTTGTTGATTTTGTGTTTGCCAAGTCTTTATATATTTCTAGTTTTTTATTTTGACTTGTAGGATTATTAGTTTCCTTTGTGGTTACCTTAATATTTACCCCTATTTTTCTAAGTGTAAACCGGTCTTTTATTTCTTTATATTGCCTTAACTTCGTCTCCATATGAAAAATCTATGTCTACATTTTTTAGTCCCTCTTTTTTGTTTTAATGTCATTATTTACATATTGACATCTATGTTTCCCTATTTTCAGTGTTTTAGCTTTGATTTGTTTTTGTGACTTCCCTATCTGAGTTGATATCTTGTTGCTCTGTCCTGTGTTCTAGTCTTGCATTGTTATCTGATGTTATTGTTTTCTAACCAGAGGACTCCCTTTAGTATTTCTTGTAATTTTGGTTTGGTTTTTGGAAATCACTAAACTTCTGTTTATCTGGAAATGTGCATCATATTTGAGAGACAGTTTTGCTGGATATATAATTCTTGACTGGCAATTTTTTTTCCTTCAAGGCTTTATATACGTCAACCCATTGCCTTCTTACCTGCTTGGTTTCTACTTAGTAGTCTGAGCTTATTCTTATTGACTCTGCTTTGTGGATGACTTTTCGTTTATCCCTTCTCTCTTTATCTTTGGTTTTGGCAAGTTTGATTATAATAAGTCTTGGCAACATTTTTTTGGGATCTACCTTATGTGGGGTTCGATGAGCATCTTGGATAGATATCTTCTCATCTTAGTGGTATCAGGGTAGTTTTCTGTCGACAAATCTTCAACAATTTTCTCTGTGTTTTCTGTTATCCCCCTGGTTCTGGTACTCCGATCACTCATAGGTTATTCCTGTTGATAGAGTCCCACATAATTCTCGGGGTTTCTTCTTTTTTTTTTTAAATTCTTTTGTCTGTTTTTTCCTCAAATAAGTTGGTATCAAGTGCTTTATCTTCAATCTCACTAATTCTGACTTCTACTGCCTCAATTCTGCTACTATGACTTTCTATTGAGTTGTCTAATTCTGAAATTTTATTGTTAATCTTCTGGATTTCTGACTGCTGTCTCTCTGTGGATTCTTGTAGCCTATTAAATTTGTCATTATGCTCTTGAATAACTTTTTTGAGTTCCACTACTGCTTTGTCTGTGTGTTCTTTGGCTGTTTTTAAGGTTTGACAGATTTCATTCCCGATTTCTTGAAGAGTTCTGTATATTAATCTTTTGTATTCTGCCTCTGGTAATTCCAAGAAATTCTCTTCCTCCAGAAAATGTATTGATTATTTATTTTCAGAGCTTGCCAAAGCCATCATGGTCTTCCTACTTATGTGATTTGATATTGACTGTTGTCTCCGAGCCATCTATAAGTTATTATAATTATTTTATTTATATTTGCTTACTGTGTTCTAGCTTCTTGTGTTTTGTTTTGATATGCCTAATAGGCTGCTCACGTGTGCTAGTTTTATTATTGGTGCCTTTGAAGCTCTAAAGTCCTGTCACCAAATAGTTAGATCTGTTAGTAAGTATGGGAGCCTAGGAGTCCATTAAATTTTCTTGTATGTATTCAGCTCCGGTGTCCAGGTTGTTGGTCACCAAGTATGTGGTGCAGGCTCTCAGCTACAGTCCTAGACAGGCATGGGTGATTGATGTAGGCACAGGTATCTGGCTGCAGTAGTGGGTCACACACTAAGCAAAGCAGGGGGCTGACGGATGCCCCTGAGTGTCTGAAAGGAAAGCATGTCCCTGTTCCCTAGAACGAGTAGGTAGGTGAGTTTTGCAGCCGGACTGTGAGCATCCTATGCTGTTGGCTGTAAGGACTGGGGGCCACCACTTATTCTTGGACACCTGTTGCAGGTGGCTAGATGGCATGGGTGGAGCCACCTGTCCTCAAACCCCTGTTGTGTGCAGACGAGGAGCCTTCATAATGGACAGAGCAGCATCAAATGTTACAAACCTGCCACTTCACAGCTGAAAGAGTTGAAATTAGACTTCAGGTATATACCTTGTTGTACTGTGGTAGTGAGGGCTTACGCTGTTGAGATGGGCCCACACAAGTCTAAGCAGGGGTGAAAGGCATTCAAAGTCTGTGGACCCCTTATGCCTGTGCCTAGGCAAAGGAGCTGCGCCAACCCTGACGTCCTGGCTTAGGGAATAGCTTATTTTTTCCCTGTTTGTTAATTTGTTTCCTCTCCAAGTCCGAGAGAATGGCTCAGGGTGCATTAAGGGTCCTACTTCTGGCCGTAGGGACTCAGCAGTCGCTGAAGCCGGCCTGAGACCCAGTGCCGGGGGCGGGGAGGTAAATGGGAGAGAGGTTTTTTCCCAAATGGGTTTTTTTTTTTCCAATCCCTGCGGTAGGCCATGTGCAAGTACTTATCTTTAGCCACTTGAGTGCTGCTTTTCACTGGTTCTGGATGGCCAAGTAGACTCTGTACCACTGGGCCTCTCATGATGTGGAAAATGCCTCCTGAGTGCCACTGCTAGCCTCACCACACACAGGAGCTGATCCAGCCTGAAGGTTTCAGGCTCCTGCTGGGTCAGGTCTGGCAATTCCTCGCTACATTCTAACCATCTCTCCCTCCCCCTGCCACTCAGTCCAATTCCTCAACTTTGCCTTTGATGTTCAAGGCTCCTAGATAGTCATATACAGTCAATTCACTTGTTTTTTCAGGTGTTTGTTGTAAGAGGGACCACAGAATGCATCTGACTACTCTGCCATCTTGGCCCTGCCTCCAGAAAATTTTTCATGATTACTATAGTGATTTCCATAAAAGTTCTGTGTATGTGATAATGAATTTAATGGAGTTAACTGGATTATCCATTTCCCTGTATAAACAATTTGAATGAGTGGCATTTGCTGCAATAGAACTATATTCTTTCTCTCACTTCACTTTGATGTGTTTAATGGAGATGTTATTTATGTCTGTCCTCAAAGTATCTGTCATCTTTTGTTGAAGGTGGAACAATTTTCCTTCGTAAAGTTAGGAAAGGAACCTTTAAAGAAAAATTAACTCACATTTGAGGGGCTAAGAAAAATATTAAGAACTCCAGCATTTCATTTTTCAGGCTCAGGTATGTCTTGTGATTTTTTTTTTTCTGTTTTTTAAAATATTCCAATGTCATTTTCAGGCTAATCCTCCTGTTTCTCCCATTTCAATTTATTCAACGTACAATCTTTCATGTCTCCAAATTCTATTTTGCAAACTTATATTTTTCTCAAATCACATATGAATTGAAGCTTCAGTCAATTTTTCTATAACAATAAATAAATGCTCTATAATGAGGAATCATTTGATTCTACCTTAAAATATTTGATCACTTATTTAAATTTTATATCCCATAGCAAAGCCCAACTTTATACAATAAGTTCTATGGTAGGTGCCACTGACAAAAATGATATGATTCTTTTTATTGCTAAGCTAATACTGATCCATACTCAGTAAATCTAATTTAGTCATGGAAAATTATACCACATATCTATATATTATTAAGATTTTTGCATCTTCATTCACAAGGAATATTGGTCTATAGAATAAATATTTACGCAGAAACAAGGAATTGGCACAATCAAACTTGTAAAAAATTCGAATATAACAACTGATATTTTGAAGACACAACCATGTAGCTATGAGAGTACAGCACAACGGTAAACACTAATGCAACTGCAACAAGTCTATCAAGGTTCAAACCCTGACTTTACCAATATTTAGATAAGTCACTTAACCTCATTTAGTTCAATTGTCCTTGTCTATAAAAAGAGAATAATATTAGGTCTTAACTTATAGAGTTTTAAATATTAAATAAGTTAGTACAGGTAAAGTATTAATAAAAGCAACCATACAATTTTAAGTGCTATATAAGGAAACACATCAATATTGGTAATTTCTTAAAAGATATATATATATTTTAGAAGGAAAATCTCAGAGGCAAGTAATGGTATATAGAGGCTTTGAGATTTTATTTTCCATGAATAAGTAGTCCACAACTCATGTTTCCATGCAGAATTGTCTATTTGTTAATGTGGATATTGAGCCATGGAAAATAACATAATGGTCTCTGTGGATTTGAAAACTGAGATGATCTTCTTATTCCAGATAGTCAGTGGAATCCTGAGGAAATCTCATTTTTATTCCATTATATCTTCCTACATTTGAGTGGATGCAGGTCAAGCCCCTCAGACTTGATTCTCAGGCACCTGACTGTACTCCTTGGTCATTCTCTCTAGAGGGATCCCAGGGCCCATGGCAGCTTTTATGTTGAAAAATTTCCTCAATGATTTTGAATGCAAACTTGTTTTCTTTGTTTACAGAGTGGGCAGAGGTGTGTCCATTAGCGGCACCTGCCTTTTGAATATCTTCCAGGCCATCACCATCAGCCCCTGGAACTCCAGATAGGCAGAGCTTTAAGTAAAAGCCCCCAAGCACATTGGCCTCTCCAATATCCTTTACTGGATCCTTAACATGCTGGTAAATATGTTTCCTATCTATATAACTGGAAATTGGAGTAATAAAACCATTAGAAAAAAATTAGATTTTGGATACTGTTCTTCTGTTCCTCATGACAAAACCACAGCCTCACTGTATGCAGTATTATTATCATTCCCTAATGTATGTTTAGGGTTTATGATCTGGGCCAGTAGCTCCATAGTTTTCATCCTGTACAGACACAAGCAGTGAGTCCAAAACATTCATAAGAACAATGTCTCCCCCAGATCCTCCCCCGAGACCAGGCCCACCCAAACCATCCTTGTTCTAGTGAGTACCTTTGTATCTTTTTTACCTTTCCCTCATCTTTCAAGTTTTTTGGGTCTGTTTTTAATAATCCAGTTTGGTGTCTGGTGAATATTTCTGCCATAATAATGTGTGTTTCCCAAATTTCAGCCCCTTTATTCTCATTAGTCATGACTCCAGTGTATCCAGGCTCTGTTGTGTGCCCACTGGAAGGAAAATACAATCCCTTCATTGCATCAGAAAAATATAAGTTGTCTGTTTTGTCACTGATGTCAGTTATTTATGTACTCATTGTTCACAAAATCTTAAGCATAATTATGAGCCAGTCTCATTGCACATTGGTGAATGAGACAGAGATTCTTTTCCAAAAAACAAATAGTAAATAATAATAGCAATAGTAAATAAAATCTTATGACATTATTACATAAATATTTATGTAATTGTATTTTATTAGTGGATGTAGTAGAGAAGTTCAGAGTCCAATCAATAATAACACAGTTTGTTCTGAAATCTTGCAGAGATACTGGAAATGTCTTTGAGTGTGTACCTTTTAATCTGAGATATTAAATGTTCTCAGGATTTAACTGGACATGAGATTTTAAGGACATTCCATCAAAGGGACTAGCATGAGGGATGGCCCTTCAAGAAGCTGGGGTGGGGGAGTGGCCTGTGTTGTCACGCAAGTATCCTGAGGTGACACTAGAGGGAAAATTAGGTTTTAGTTTTTGCAGGAATTGGAGGTCATGTTTTGAATATTGTTCCTTACATCCTAAGAGAATTGGTGGTCATTTGAAATATGATTATGCTTACAAAGAAAAATTAATCAGAAACCGGTTGCTGTCAAGTCAATTCTGACTCATGGTGACCCCATATGTGTCAGAGTAGAACTGTGCTCCACAGGGTTTTCAATGGCTATAATCTTTTGGAAGCAGATCACCAGGCCTTTCTTCTGAGGTGCCACTGGGTGGATTTGAATTACAACCTCCTGATCAGTAGCTGAACACTTACGTTTGTGCCACGCAGGGACTGGAGAAATATTAGCATATTAAAAATATTTTCAGTTAAACATTGGAATAATGAACGGCAGGGACACAAAGAACAATGAAGAAAGATATGTCTGCTGATATTTAAATAGACAACAAGTAAGAAGGAAATAGAAATTTCACATCTGGAAAAAAATGGAATGGATTTTGGGGATCTTTAGAAGGTAGATTGTTCTGTGTTATGTCTTGATGCCAACTGGCAGTGTTGGTATGAAACAGGTATCAGGGTGGACTCAAGAATTTCTAATTTGTGGAAACAAGTTTATGGGGGAGTCTTTCATCAAGCCTGGAGCAGTAGAAGAGTAGCAAAGTGAAGGCAAAAGACATGAATCTGTTTTGTTTAATAGGAGTTTATTGCTTTTGAAATCACCAAGGCAGCAAAATGGACACCCTTAAAAATAAAAAAAAAGAAAAATACTACCTCAAAAACCAAACCAAACCAAAGTCCTTGCAGTTAAGTTGATTACGACTCATGGGAACCCCACGTATGTTAGAGCAGAACTGCACTCTAGGGTTTTCAGTGTCTGTAATCTTATGCAAGTATTTTGCCAGGCTATTCTTCCGTGGTTACAATGTTTGGACATGAACTGCCAACCTTTTGGTTAGTAGTCAAGTGAAAACTGTTTACACTACTCAGGGACCTTATATTAACTCAAACATATGAAATAATTTAATATAACTTTGTAATTAAATTATAAAAGTTTCAATATTTAACAGTTCTTTTTTTTTTTTTAATTAAATATTTTGTTGTACTTCAGGTGAAGGCTTACAGAACAAACAGTTTCTTGTGTAACAGTAGTACACATGCTGTTTTATGACTTTGGTTAACAACCCCACAACATTTTAACCCTCTGAATTCTCAGCTTTTTTTTTTTTTTTTTTTTTTTTTGGTGAAAATACACATAGCCAAAGATACACCATTTCAAAACTTTTTACTTACACATTTAAGTGACATTGACTATGCTCTTAATTGTGCTGCCATTCTCGCCCAAGATGAAGGCTTACAGGACAAAATAGCCTCCCATTTAACAGTTACTACAAATGTTGCCCTATAACAGTGGTCAACAATCTCACAACACATCAACAGTATCCTTACTCAACTTGTGTTCCTTATCATCAGCTTCCTACTCCCCCTCTGCCTTCTGGCCCTCGTCACCGGACTCCTGTACCTCGTTAGTCTCATTTACTTTTACTGGGTTGTCAACTCCCAGGCTGAACAGTGAACCTTGAAAGTAACTTCACCTCTGAGCTGAAAGGGTGTCTGGGGGCCACACTCTTGAGGTTTCTCCAGTCTCCTTTAGGCCAGTAAATCTGGTCTTTTTTTTTTTTTTTTTTTTTTTGGGAGTTAGAATTATGCTCTACATCCTTCTCTAGCTCTGTCCAGAACCCTCTGTTGTGATCCTGGTCAGAGCAGTCAACGGTGGTAGCCGGGCACCATCTAGCTGTACTGGACTCAGTCCGGTGGACGTCTTGGTAGCTGTGGTCAATTAGTCCTTTGGACTAATCTTTTCGTTGTATCCTGTTCTCTTCATTCTGCCTTAATATTTAACAGTTCCATTTTTTAATGTAAAATTTTATTTTGGGATAATTTTAGATTTGCAGAAAATTTGCAAATACAATGCAGAGAGTTTCCAGACAACCCTCATCCAGTTTCCCCTAAAGTTAACATCTTATAACTCTATGGTACATTTGTCAAAACCAAGAAACCCGCATTGGTACGTTATTATTAACTAAACTGCATACGTTATTCCATCTCACCAGTTTTAACACAAATGTCTTGTTTTGTTTGTTTGTTTCAGGATCCTATCCAGAATACACCATTACATTTAGTCATCATGTGTCTCCAGTGCCTGTCCTGTCATTTTTTCAGTCTGTCCTATTTTTTCATAACCTTGACAGGTTTGAGGAGTACCACTCAGGTATTTTTTATGGTATCTCTACAGTGGGGTTTCTCTGATGTGTTCTTTTCTTATGATTAGACTGAGCTCACAGTTACATAAAAACTAGTTGATTCCAACTCACGGTGACTCCATGTGTGTCAGAGTAGAACTGTGCTCCATAGGGTTTACAACGGCTGTGATCTTTTGGAAGTAAATCACCAGGCCTTTCTTCAGAGATGCCTCTGAGTGGCTTCAAACAGCCAGTCTACTAGTTATAAGTCAAGCACTTAACCATTTGCACCACCCAGGGACTCCTTTATGCAATACAAGCAGCATTTAATATGCCCATGCCATGTATTTGCACCACCCCCACCCCCAAGCTGAGTCCTGTTGTCGGGCAAGTAACAAAGTCACCATTCTTCTCCTACTTAATAATCCAAGGTTGCTATCCCTGCCAGGATCATTGCATCAGGAGTGAGGTCAGATAAGGGATCCAGAAAGTTTGTATATGACTATTTCATACCATCACTATTCTCTGATCTTGGCAAATATTTAAAGCTGCAACTTTCTTTCATGAGACAATTTTGGGGTTTTGTGATATATCAGTGGTCTTCAAATGTTTTTTTCTTTTTTGGTACATTCTCAAGAATTTTGTAAAACTCTGTGAACTCATTTAAGATGGTGTTGTGGATTGAATTGTATGCCCCCAAAATGTGTTGTAAATCCTAACCTCTATGCCTGTGGTTATAATGCCATTTTGGAATGGGTTTTCTTTGTTAATAAGGCAAGATTAGTGTAGTGTGTATTCTGAGTCAATCTCCTGAGATATAAAAGAGATTAAACAAGCATGCAAAAAGTAGAGATGGGTGAAGAGAGATGTCAAGCCACATGAAGATTGCCCAGAAGCAGAAATTTATAAGAGGCCTTCCTCCACAGCCAACAGAGCTGGCGCCCTGAATTCAGACTTGTAGCCTCCTAAACTTTGAAATAATAAATTTCTGTTTGTTAAAGCCTCCAATTTGTAGTATTTTTGTTATAGCATCACTAAATAACTAAGACAAATGGCATAAAAATTTTAATCTAAAGAGAAAATCATTAAGAAATATATAATTTTCAGAATATTTAAAATATTTACACATAAACATAAAAATTTTACATCACCAAAAAAAAAAATGTATAAAATGGTTATAGTATTATACCATAATCTCCAAAGTTGGAAATGACCCAAATGTCTAACAACTAAGGGATGGAAAAACAAACAGTGGCATATTCATACAATAGAATACCCCTCAGTGATAACACAAGATTGAAATATTGATATAACAACAGCAAGGGCATTAGGTTGAGTGAAATAAACCAATTTCAAAAAATCATGTGCTACATGATTCCACCCCAGAACCAACCAGTTGCTGTCAACCATTGTCAGGCCTTTCTTCCAAGACACCTTCCAACTGCCAACCTTTTGATAAGTAGCCCAGTGCTTAACTGTTTGTGCCACCCAGAGACTCTTGTATGATTACATGTATATGATATTCTGTAAAACTTAAAAATATAGAGAAGGAAATTAGATAAGTGGTTCCCAGGGTGTAAGTTGGGGAGAGGGTATTAATTTAAAAGAGGCAGAAAAGAAATCTTTGGGGTGATGGAAAATCTCTACACCTAAACTGTGGTGGTGGGTACATGACCGTATGTTGTTGTTAGTTGCTGTGGAGTGAATTCCAACTCATGGCGACCCCATGTGTTACAGAGTAGAACAGTTCCATAGAGGGTTTTTTGCTGTAATTTTAATGGCAGCAGATCGCTGGGCCTTTCTTCTGCATTACCATTGGGTGGGTTAGAACCAGTGATGTCACTAGGGGGGTGGGGTAGTGTGGACTGCACCGTCTGACACTGTCAGAGGGGATGACACCAAAACGACTGTAGGGTCCGTGGCAGCAGCAGCAGGTGGGCTGGCACTGCCAGGGGAGGGGCCGCCAAGGCAGTGGCATCACTAGGGTTGGTGTCACCCATCACCCAGTGCAGCAACTCATCACCTCCCCCAGTCACTAAGGTTGGTGTCACCCAGTGCAGTAACAAGTCACCATGTACCCCCCTCACCTGTCAGGGTACGGGCAGCCAGGCGATGGCACCCACCATTGGGCAGAGAGGAGGGTCTCATGGTGTTGGAAGTTGGCCAATGGGAGACATGAAGAGCTGCGGGGAGCCACAGGAATGGGGCTGGGGGGGACTGCTCTACCCACCGGGGGGGCAGGGGGCCACCAGTCAGCCCCGCCTACATGGTGAGGGTGGTGGTGACACCACAAGCTACTGCACTAGGTGACACCAATCCTAATGATGCCGCTGGTTAGAACTATCGACCTTTAGGTTAGCAGTTGAGGGCAAATTGTTTACCCCACTCAGGAACATTACACAACTGTACACATTCGTCAAAACTCCTAGAACTGTACACCTAAGAAGTATGAATTTAACTTATATAAATTATATCTCAATCAGCCATCCTTAAATAAAATATTTTCCATAACTATAAATATATTCACAATAAAAGAAAACAGGCTCTTCTTTCACAGAATTTTTACATATCATAATTAAAATCAAGACACCATTACTTATAAGACACAGGCATACCTCATTTTATTGTGTTTAGCTTTATTGTGCTTTGCAGATATTTCGTTTTTTACAAATTGAAGATTTGTGGCAACCCTGTGTCTTTTTTCCAGCAGCATGTGCTCACTTCGTGTCTCTGTGTCACATTTTGGTAATTTTTGCAATATTTCAAACTTTTTCATTATTGTTATATCTGTTATAGTGATCTGTGATCAGTTATCTTCAATGTTACTATTGTAATTGTTCTGGGGTGCCACAAACCACGCCTATATAAGACAGTGAACTTAACCAATAAATGTTGTGTATATTCTGACTGCTCCACTGACCAGCCATTCCCCCTTCTCTTTTCCTCTCCTCAGGCATCCCTATTCCCTGAGACACAACATATTGAAATTAAGCCAGTTAATAACCCTACAATGGCCTCTAAGTGTTCAACTGAAAGGAAGAGTTGCATGTCTCTCAATTTAAATCAAAAGCTAGAAATGATTAAGCTTAGTGGGGAAGGCACGCCTAAAGCTGAGATAGGCCAAAAGCTAGGCCTCTTGCATCAAACAGTTAACCAAGCTGTGAATGCAAAGGAAAAGTTCTTGAAGGAAATTAAAAGTGTTACTCCAGTGAACACACGAATGATAAGAAAGAGAAACAGCTTATTGCTAATATGGAGAAAGTTTTAGCGGTCTGGATAGAAGATCAAGCCAGCCACAACATTCCCTTAAGCCAAAGCCTAAGCCAGAGCAAAGCTCTAACTCTCTTCAATTCTATGAAAGCTGAGAGAAGTGAGGAAGCTGCAGAAAAGTTTGAAACTAGCAGAGGTTGGTTCATGAGGTTTAAGGAAAGAAGCCATCTCCACAACATAAAAGTGCAAGGTAAAGAAGGAAGTACTGACATAGAAGCTGCAGCAAGTTATCCAGAAGATTCTAGCTAGAACAATTGATGATGGTGCTACACTAAACAACAGATTTTCAGTGGAGACAAAACAGCCTTATATTGGAAGAAGATACCATTTAGGACTTTCATAGCTAGAGAGAAGTCAATGCCTGGCTTTAAAACTTTGAAGTTTTAAAGCGGCTAATGCAGCTGGTGAATATAAGTTGAAGCCAATGCTCATTTACCATTCCAAAAATCCTAGGACTCTTAAGAATTATGCTAAATCTACTCTGCCTGTGCTTTATAAATGGAACAACAAAGCCTGGATGACAGCACATTTGTTTACAACATGGTTTACTAAATATTTTAAGTAAACCATTGTTGAGACCTACTGCTGAGAAAAAAATATTTCTTTCAAAATATTACTGCTCATTGACAATGTACCTGGTCACCCAAGAGCTCTGATGGAGATGTATAAGGAGATTAATGTTGTTTTCATGCCTGATAACACAACATCCATTCTTCCGCCCATGGATCAAGGAGTAACTTCAACTTTAAGTCTTATTATTATGACATACATTTCATAAGGCTATAGCTGCCATAGATAGTGATTCTTCTGATGGATCTAGACAAAGTAAATAGAAAACCTTCTGGAAAGGACTCACTATTCTAGATGCCATTAAGAGCATTCATGATTCATTGAAGGAGGTCAAAATATCAACATTAACAGGAGTTCGGAAGAAGTTGATTTCAACCCTCATGGATGACTTTGAGGGCTTCAAGACTTCAGCGGAGGAAGTAACTGCAGATGTGGTGGAAATAGCAAAAGAACTAGAATTAGAAGTGGAGCCTGAAGATGTGACTGAATTGCTGCAATCTCATGATAAAGCTTTAATGAATGGGGAGTTGCTTCTTATGGATGAGCAAGGAAAGTGGTTTCTAGAGATAGAATCTACTCCTGGTGAAGATTCCATGAACATTGTTGAAGTGACAACAAAGGACTTAGAATATTACATAAACTTAGTTGATAAAGCAGCAGCACGGTTTGAGAGGATTGACTCCAATTTTGAAAGAAGTTCTACCGTGGGTAAAATGTTATTAAACAGCATCACATGCTACAGAGAAATCTTTTGTGAAAGGAAGAGTTAATCAGTGCAGCAAATATCACTGTTATCTTATTTTAAGAAATTGCCACAGCCACCCCAACCTTCAGCAACCACCACCCTGATCAGTCAACAGCCATCAACATTGAGGTAAGACTCTCCACCAGCAAAAAGATTATGACTCACTGAAGGCTCTGATGATGGTTAGCATTTTTTAGCAATAAAGTATTTTTTAATTAAGGTATGTACATTGTTTTTTTAGACATAATGCTATGGCACACTTAATAGACTACAGTATAGTGTAAACGTAACTTTTACATGCACTGGGAAACCAAAAAATTCCTGTGACTCACTTTATTGTGATATTTGCTTTACTGTGGTGGTCTGGAACCAAACCTGCAATATCTCTGAGGTATGCCTGTATGTATTTTCTGTACCTTTCTGTCAGTCCGTGACCAGGGAGGAAAAATAATCCACTCAGGGTAATTTAGTCAGAGGGAATGTTGAGGCAACACAGTGATTCACCCCAGCTACAAGCTGCTCCCACTCCCAGGACTGAGATACAGTGGAGGGAGGTGGAGTTAACAGAGCCCAACAGCAGGACTATCAGCAGGAGCAGAGAGAGAGGCCACCTGAGCACAGCAGGAGAGCAACAGACACCCTGGTCTCTTATTCCCCCTCCAGTCCCTGCCAGTCTCCCTGTGTCCAAACCTAACCAAAGGCCAGTAGACTGGGAGTCTGTGAAATACCCAAGGCTGTGTCCAGAGTGTGCTGGGGCCAAGGGTCTGACACAGGCAAATGATGGGCAGAGCTTCTAAGACAGAAGAACTACTGCCAAGTGTCTTTGTTTCATAGTGTTGCTATAAGAAAAACACCACAAGCGCCCTGCTGCCTTTGTTGCCCTTCTTCAAAACCCCTCAGGCCTCCCAGCCCTCCGGTACCAGTCTGCCGCCCTTCCAAATCAGCACTCCCGGGCAGGCCAGTGTGGGGACGAAGACCCAACCCGTGTGCTTCCGTTGGACCCTGGCTCAAGGGTCTGCTCCCGCCCAGTCCGTCCGCCCAAGCTGGCCCGTGGCCAGACCTCCCCTCCCCCACCTTCCTGACCCTCTTGCCCCGCAAGGGCATCCACCCCTGGAAATGGAGGAACACGGTGCCCATCCCGCTCCAGGTGTAGGGGAGCCTAACGGGAACCTTGGCCCATCCTGAGCCCACATCCTGTAGGGAGGGTGCAGGGGGATGGGGAGGGCTATCGACGTCTGGCAACACTGCACAGGCCAGTGGCTTCCGGTCCACTCACTAGTTGGGCCCCACAGAGGCTCATATCCCATTCTGGAGCCATCCACTCCCAGAAGCCGGCCTCAGAGCTGGGGCGCTGGAGATCTGATTGAAAAACAGGGACTCTCTTTGCTCTTCCATATTCTGACAGTTTGAGTCCTGTAGGTATTTCATCTTAAATGGTTTGAAGCAGTACAATCTTAGGACTTTGGGAATAATATTTATCATTTTATTTTTTAATTTTTAATTAATTTAATACCAGTAAATTCAGTCTTATTTAATTTTAATATAATTTATTCTATATTTTGTTATTTAATAATCCATATAACAGTATTGTATTATATTTGACATTTTCTTTTAATATTCAATTTAAATTTATAGTTGATTTTATTTTGTTTGCTTTCGTTGAATTTTATTTACTATTTAATTTAATATACTATTATTTTATAATTGATGAAGTTTTATTTTAAATTTAACATTATATCTTATATACCTTAATTTAATTAAGTTAATTTAATTTTATTATTATTTCATATTTCATTTTATTTAAAATAATTGTATTTTATTTTATATTTAACTTTATTCATTTTATTTAATATTAAGTGAAATTTTCATACTTTATTTTATATTTAATTTAATTTAGTATTATTTACTATTTCATTCTGTATTATAGTATAACCAAAAAAACCAAACCCATTGCTGTTGAGTCAATTCCAACTCACAGCAACCCTATAGGACACAGTAGAACTGCCCTATGGGGTTTCCAAGGAGCGGCTGGTTGATTCAAACTGCCAACCTTTTGGTTAGCAGTGGAACACTTAACCGCTATGCCACCACGGCTCCCATATTATAGTATAATTCATATTTAATTTGATATTTATTTTAATTTACTTTTCTTTTGTTCATTTAGTTTAATATAATTTATTTCATATTTAATTTAATATTTAATATTATTACTTTTTATTTTATTTTTTTATATAGTGTTGAATGTTATATTTTATTTAATATTTAATTTGATTTTATTTTATTGAATTTTATTTAATCTTTATTTTATTTTACATCTCATATTATATATAATTTAATTGGAGCCCTGGTGGTGCAGTGGCTAAGAGTTCAGGCTGCTAACCAAAAAGCTTAATTTATTTTATTTAATGTTTCATTTTATTCAGTTTAGTCTTGTTTTATTTTTGCCTAATTTTATTTAACATAGTGTTCAATTTTTTAAATTAATTGATATAATATTTGATTTAATATTTAGTTTATAATTGTTTATTGTATATTTAATGAAATTTTATTTAATATGTAATTCACTTTTAAGATAATTAACTTAATAAAATTTATTTTAATATTTTAAATTTGTTTTATTTTATTGTATAACATTTAATTTAATTTTTATTTAATATCAAATTCAATATTCAATTTTACTTGACTTTATTTAATTTTATATTTTAGTTCACTGTATTTATTTAGTTTCATTTAATTTTATATAATTTAATATTTAATTGAAATTAGTTTTGTTCTGGTGTATTATTTATTTATTTGTTTGTTTAATCAACAACATTCACAAGGGAATCTTACAATAGATATTTCTTTAACCTGGAGTTATTTGAAAGTTATTTGAGATTGTCACTGGGTCATGAAAAATTGCCAAACGTGGCAATACACTCATTTTACATTGATGTAAGATACAAAGTGTGTGTGTGTGTGTGTGTGTGTGTGTGTGTAGGGAGCCCTGGTGGTGCAGTGGTTAAGCATTCAGCTGCTAACAAAAAAGTCAGCAGTTTGAATCCACCAGCTGCTCCCTGGAAACTCTGTGGGGCAGTTCTGTAGGGTCGCTATGAGTCTGAATCGACTTGACGGCAATAGGTTTGGTTTGGTCTGATATATGTATATGTATATATCTATATATACACACACATTTTGTATATATATATATATATATATATATATATATATATATGCATGTATATATAATATTTTTGATGAATTAACTTCTTTTAAATCCAGGTAATTAAAATTATAATAAATTCTTGTTTTAGAATAAAAAATCTTAAGTTTTAAAAAAATGTGACTTTTAATACATCTACTTTCTAAGTTTACATGGAAACAGTCTAGAAACTGCATAGTTCTGTGCTCACTGTTTACGGAAACTGTGTTGGAGAAGCCACTGCAAAGCTCCCTCTTCTGTAGTCATGGCTGCTTTTTGCTCACAACTGACTTAGCATCATTTGATTCCAAAGCCAAAGCTGCCCACCCTCAGGAGGTAGGTTCTGCTCTCATTCTCACCTTGGAAGAGGGGCCAAGGTCTGGGCCGAACAGGAGGCATTTCCTGAGCTTTGGGACCAGGTGGGCAGAAGTGGAGGTTCGTGTGCCCACTTGTGGCTGTCAGTGGCAGAGCAGGAGGCCCTGTGCTCACTGGTAGTGGCTGGCGCCGCTTTGTGATCATGATTTTGGAGCACGAGGGATTTTCTGTGCTCAGTAGGTCAGGTGGGCAGAACTAGCAGCTTGAGTGCCCTCTTTCTGCCATCCGCCAAATCGCTGACATTCAGTGTCAGATTACCCTATCCATGGTTTTGGAAGTTGAAACTAAAGTGGGGCACACCATTCTGTATCTTGATGAGGACTGTAGAGACAAAAAGTAAAGCACGTGCTTAGTATTCAAAAGGTTAGGGTTAGCTTTCAGCTCAGAGGTGAAGTTACCTTCGAGGTTCACTGTTCAGCCTGGGAGTGGACAGCCCAATAAAACTAAATGAGACTAACGAGGTACAGGAGTCCAGTGACAAGGGCCAGAAGGCAGAGGGGGAGTAGGAAGCTGATGATAAGGAACACAAGTTGAGTAAGGATACTGTTGATGTGTTGTGAGATTGTTGACCACTGTTATAGGGCAACATTTATAGTAACTGTTAAATGGGAGGCTATTTTGTCCTGTAAGCCTTCATCTTGGGTGAGAATGGCAGCACAATTGGAAGAGCATAGTCAATGTCACTTAAATGTGTAAGTAAAAAGTTTTGAAATGGTGTATCTTTGGCTATGTGTATTTTCACCAAAAAAAAAAAAAAAAAAAAAAAGCTGAGAATTCAGAGGGTTAAAATGTTGTGGGGTTGTTAACCAAAGTCATAAAACAGCATGTGTACTACTGTTACATGAGAAACTGTTTGTTCTGTAAGCCTTCACCTGAAGTACAATAAAATATTAGAAAAAAATTAAATTAAATTAAATTTAAAAAAAAAAAAGGTTAGGGTTAGGGTTTCAGATCTGGCCCAGTAGGGGGAAGAGGTAGGTGAAACAGAGAGAAACAGAAAGAAGATAGATCGGCCCCTGGGAAAACCTGGAAGGTTCTAGACCTTCTAAGGCAGTGAGAAACCCTGAAAAGATCTGGAAGTAAGGAAAGGGGTAGAGTTCAAACTTTAGAGTGGCCTAAAAATCAGCAGTGAAGATAAATAAACACTTCATTGAAATACCACTAAAAATCAAAAATAATGCAAAAACTTTCTGATGAATGGAACATCAAAAACCCAAGGGAAAAGAGAATCCTGTGTCTTTCCTAGCCGTATTGGAGCTGGATGCACAAGGAAAAACGCACACCTTCATATACATGTTTCAGTGTGTTTTTACTTCTTTACCGGTTTCCAACTTAGAGAACTGCTAAGTCCAAGTAAAATGATGATCTTAAATGATTTACTGATCTTGTCTATGTTTAAAATTTTGACATTATGACATCATGGATTTTTTTGATTAAAAAAAATTGGGTTAAAATTTCATTAATCCCGATCACCAAGTTTCTCGGCACCCCTTAAAGTCTGCCTCACTCACTGGCCCTGATGAGGAGGTGGGTGTATGGAGCCTGTTCTCGGGGGTTCCTCTATCTCTGTCAGATCAGTAAGTCTGGTCTTTTTTCATGAATGTGAATTCTGTTCTACATTTTTCTCCCATTCTGTCTGGGACTTCTCTGTTGTGATCCCTGTCAGAGTGGTAGGTGGTGGTAGCACAGCACCATGTAGTTCTTCTGGGCTTAGGCTGGTGGAGGCTCTAGTTCACGTGGTGCTTTAGTACTTGGAGCTAATATTTCCCTTGTGGGATGAGACCAATAGATGCATCTTAGATGGCCACTTGCAAGCCTTTAAGACCCCAGACCAAAGTGGGATATAGAACATTTTCTTTAGGAACTATATTATGCCATTTGATCTAGATGTCCCCTGAGACTATGGTCCCTAGCCCCCAGCCCCAGCAACTTGGTACCTCAAGGTGTTTGTATGTATCTAGGAAACATCTGTGCTTTTGCTTGGTCTGGTTCTGCTAACTTTCCCTATATTTTGTGTTGTCTTTCCCTTCACCAAAATTGACACTTATTTACTATCTAGTTACTGATTTCCCCTCTCCCTCCCTCCATATCCTCATAACTATCAAAGAATTTTTTTTCTCTTTGTAAACCTTTTCTTGAGTTCTTATAATATTGGTCTTATACAATATTTGTCCTTTTGTGACTGACTTATTTCACTTAGCATAATGCCTCCAGATTCATCCATGCTGTGAGATGTTTTGAAGATTCATCATTGTTCTTTATCGTTGCATAGTATTCCATTGTGTGTATGTACCACAGTTTGTTTATCCATTCATCTATTGATGAGCATTTAGGTTGTTTCTATCTTTTTGCTATTTTGCTATTGTGAATACTGCTGCAATGAACATGGGTGTGCATATGTCTTTTCATGTGATGGCTCTTGTTTCTGTAGGGTATATTCCTAGGAGTAGGATTGCTGGATCATCATATGGTACTTCTATTTCTAGCCTTTTAAGGAAGCACCATATCGTTTTCCAAAGTGGTTTTACCATTTTGCATTCTCACCAGCAGTGCATAAGAGTTCCAATCTCCCCACAACCTCTCCAACATTTGTTATTTTCTGTTTTTTTGATTCATGCCAGTAATGTCGGGGTGAAATGGTATCTCATTGTGGTTTTGATTTGCATTTCCCTAACAGCTAGTGATCATGAGCATTTCCTTATGTATCTGTTAGACACTTGAATGTCTTCTTTGGTGAAGTGCCTGTTCAATTCCTTAGCCCATTGTTTAATTGGATTATTTGTCTTTTTTTTTTGTAGATTTTAGAGATTAGACCCTTGTCAGATATGTCGTAGCCAAAATTTTTTTCCCAGTCTGTAGGTTCTCTTTTTGCTCTTTTGGTGAAGCCTTTTGATGAGCATAAATGTTTAATTTTTAGGAGCTTCCAGTTATCAGGTTTATCTTCTGATGTTTTGTGCATTGTTAGTTATGGTTTGTATTGTATTTATGCCATGTCTTAGGGCCCCTAGTGTTGTCCCTGGAGCCCTAGTGGTGTAGTGATTAAGAGCTCTGCTGCTAACCAAAATGTCAGCAGTTCATATCTGCCAGCCGCTCCTTGGAAATCCTATGGAGCAGTTGTACCCTGTCCTATAGGGTTGCTATGAGTCGGAACAGACACGACGGCACTTAACAACAACAGCAACAAGTGTTGTCCCTATTTTTTCTTCCATAATCTTTATCATCTTAAACTTTATGTTTAAGTCTTTGATTCATTTTGAGTTAGTTTTTGTGTATGGTGTGAGGTATGGATCTTGTTTCACTTTTTTACAGATGGACATCCAATTATGCCAACACTATTTGTTAAAGAGACTTTCTTTTTCCCAATTTAATGAACTTTGGCCCTTTGTCAAACATCAACTGCTAATAGAAGGAATTACGTCTGGGTTCTCAATTCTGTTCCATTGGTCTATGTGTCTGTTTTTGTAGCGGCACCTGGCTATTTTCACTACTTTGGCTGTATAATAGGTTCTAAAATCAGGTAGTGTGAGGCCTCCCACTTTGTTCTTCTTCTTCAGTAATGCTTTACTTATCCAGGGCCTCTTCCCTTTCCTTATGAAGTTGGTGAGTTGTCACATCTCCATCTCTTTAAAGAATGTTGGTGGAATTTGGATTAGGATTGCATTGTATCTGTAGATCACTTTGGATAGTATTGACATTTTCACAATGTTGAGTCTTCCTATCCATGAGCATGGTGTGTTTTTCCCCTTAAGTGGGTCTCTTTTGGTTTCTTACAGTAATGTTTTGTAGTTTTCTTTCTGTAGGTCTTTTACGTCCCTGGTTAGATTTATTCCTAAGTACTTTACCTTCTTAGGGGTTATTGTAAATGATACTGATCTGGTGATTTTCTTTTTGAAGTTTGCTGTTGGCGTATAGGAATCCAACTGATTTTTGTATGTTAGGCTTGTATCCTGCTACTTTGCTGAAATCTTCTATTAGTTCCAGTAGCTTTCTTGTGTATTCTTTGAGGTTTTCTGTGTATAATATCATATCATCTGTGAATAGGGATAGTTTTACCTTTTCCTTACCAATTTCCTTGCCATACTGTTCTAGCTAGGACTTCCAGCAAGATTTTGAATAAAAGTGGTGATAAAGGACATCCTTGTCTGGTTCCTGTTCTCAAGGGGAATCCTTTCAGTCTCTCTTCATTTAGAATGATGTTGGCTGTTGGTTTGTATAAATGTCTTTCATTATGTTGAGGAATTTCCCTTCTATTCCTGAGAGTTTTTTTCAGGAGCAGGTGTTGGACTTTACTAAACACCTTTTCTGCGTTGATTGATATGATCATGTGATTCTTTTCTCTTGTTTTATTTATGTAGTGGATTACATTGATTGGTTTTCTAATGTTGAACCATACCTGCATACCTGGTATGAATCCCACTTTGTCATGATGTATTATTTTTTTTGATATGCTGTTGAATTCTACTGGCTAGAATTTTGTTGAGAATATTTGTGTCTATGTTCATGAGGGACATTGGTCTATAGTTTTCTTTTTTTGTGGTGTCTTTGCTTGACTTTGGCATTAGGGTTATGCTGGCTTCATAGAATGAGTTCACGAGTATTCCTTCCTTTTCTATGCTCTGAGATAGTTTGAGTAGCATTGGAGTTAGCTCTTCTCTGAAAGTTTGGTGGAATTCTCCAGTGAAGCCATCCAGGCCAGGGCTTTTTTTGTTGGGAGTTTTTTATTACATCTCCAATCTCTTCTTTTGTTATGGGTCTGTTTAGTTTTTCTACCCCAATTTGTGTTAGTTTGGGTAAGTAGAGTGTTTCTAGAAATTTGTCTGTTTTCTCTAGGCTTTCAAATTTGTTGGAGTATAATTTTTCATAGTATTCTGTATGATCTTTTCAATTTCATTTGGGTCTGTTGTGATATCACCTCTCATTTCTTATTCAGGTTATTTGCTTCCTCTCTTGTTTTTCTTTTATCAGTTTGGCCAGTGGTTTTTCATTTTGTTGATCTTTTCAAAGAACCAACTTTTGCTCTTTTTGATTCTTTCTGTTGTTTTTCTATTCTCTACATCATTTATTTCTGCTCTACTCTTTATTATTTCCCTTCTTCTGGTGACTGAGGGCTTCTTTTGTTGCTCTTTTTCTATTTGCTCTAGTTGTAGGGTTAATGTTTTGATTTTGGCCCTTTCTTTTTTTTTTTTTTGATGTGTGTATTTATTGCTATAAATTGACCTCTAAGCACTGCTTTTGGTTTTGGTAAGATATGTTTTCATTCTCATTTGATTCTATGAATTTTTTTATCCTGTCCTTGATTTCTTCTATTACTCATTAGTTTTTAAGCAAGGTGTTGCTCAGTTTCCATGAATTTGATTTTTTTCCCCCTTGCTGTTTCTGTTATTGATTTCTACTTTTATGGCATTATGATCAGAGAACATGCTTTGTATAATTTCGGTGTTTTGGATTTTGTTAAGGCTTGCTTTGTGGCCTAATATGTAATCTATTCTGGAGAATATTCCATGTGCATTGGAGAAGACTGTATACTTTGCTGCTGTTGGGTGGAGTGTTCTGTATATGTCTATGAGATCAAGTTCATTGATTGCGGTATTTAGATCTTCTGTATCTTCATTGAGCTTCTTTCTAGATGTTCTGTACTTTACTGAAAGTGGTGTGTTGAAATTTCTTACTATTATTGTGGAACTGTCTATTTCTCTTTTCAGTGCTGTTAGAGTTTATGTATTTTGGAGCCCTGTCATTGGGTGCATATATATTTATTATGGTTATGTCCTCCTGGTGTATTGACCCTTTAATAATTACATAGTGACCTTCTCTATCCTTTATGTTGAGTTTTACTGTAAAGTCTATTTTACTGGAGATTAATATTGCAGGTAAGTACAATTCTACACTGTTTCCTAATTTCCTCATTTATAGGAAATATTAACATCCTGCAGAAAGAAAACCTGCTTTTCAGAAAATAGCACTTATACTATGGTGATGATCCTACCTCAGGCTGTTAAAGACAATGAGGATACAGCAGAACAGTGGAGGCATTTAGAGTTAGATAAAGGCCTTCAGGAGATTAGACAGAGGCCATTGGGGCAACCTACACAGCACATGGACATAGCTCCATTAAAAAATAGCTATTAGCTGGGATACTTTAGGTTACTATAGTGTTTATTCTCTGTGGCTTATTTTGTTTTCTTTTTCAGTAGATTACCATTTTCTTTTTCAGAAAATTACCATTTTCTTTTTTAAAGGTGACTGAAAAAATTTTACTGCATTCTCAAGCTTTTTTTTTTTAATCTTAGAGTGAAAATAGATTTTCCCAATGTGAATCATCTGTACCTTTATAAGGGAAGTAAATGATATGATTGACATTAGTCATAAAAATATGCTGGGTTAATTTTGCAAGAGTTTGCTCTTCTCATGAGTGAGGTGATACCCTCTGGTCACCAGCTACCACACTCTCCAGAGTTAGGCGTCAAAAAAGCAGACACTCCAATATTTATTTATTTGTTAAATAGTTATTAGAAGCTTCTTATATTTGTGTAGCACAGGTCCTTCCTCTGAAAGACCTGTTGAGGAGGAAAAACACATCACCCCCAAATTAGAATATTAACATAAGACATGTCACAAGCCAGTAAATGATCCAATGTCAAGTCAGTGGTTCTAGAGGAGCAGAGGAAGGAATGAGCTCTATGAAATGGAATGATGGCGAACATCTCGAAGGGGGTCAAGTTGAAGTTATTTCTGAGGAAAGGTAACCTTTAGACACATAGAGTGGAGGGGAATGGATGTCCATGCTCTGGGCCACAGGCGGTGAGTGGGATAGAAGGAGAGAGGAGGGGAATGGCTCCTGCAAAGAAGCAAAGGTTGGAGTGGGAATAAATATGGAAATCAAGTGGATCTGGGAGCTGGAACAGGTGGACTCATTAGGGAGTAGCAGGAGATAAAACTGTCGAGATAAGACTATATAGGACCTTCAATACCAGAGCCGTGGAGTTTCAGTTTTAGCCTTCACGCCTTGGGAAGCCATTGAGAATGAGAGTAGCATGATGGAAACAACATTTTGGGGAAGGTGAGAGGTTCTATAGCAAAACACAAACTCCCTCCTGACTCTGAAGTTGGGGGTTTGGAGTGTTCCAGCTCTCTTTGCCCAGCAGGTTCTGCCTGTGTCCCACGCAATAGAAAATTAAAAAATAAAATAAAAAAAAAAAAACAAGAAATTCACTTTATATGTAAATTAAAAGTTTTCATGTTAAGGGGACCTCATACCATCAAGAAAGCAGTGCCGGGAGCAGAGGGCGTCCTTTGGACTGGGGTCCCTGTGCCAAGAAGCTCCTAGTCTGGGGGAACATTGATGAGAAGGCCAACAGAAAGAGAAAAAGGCCTCCCCTGGAGCTGACGCCCTGAATTTGGACTTGTAGCCTACTTGACTGTGAGGAAATAAATTTCTCTTCGTTAAAACCAAAAAAAAAAAAAAAAAGTTTTCATGTTAGATAAATATTAGTATTTCCAGTATTTTTGGACACTTGCTATCTTAGTATATATTAAATTATTACCCATGCTTGTATTACATTAAATGTATGCTAGATTGTATGCCAAACATAAAGTTAAAGTTGTAAATATCATTGTTCACAAAACTTAGGACATAACTCTGTATATAAATGTATATAAATGTTAAAAAGTAACTTGACTGAATTCCAGTTCCCTCGATTTTGCATGTCATGTAGGACTGGAGTTACCATTGGCTGTTTACTAGGGCGTGAGCAAGAGTATACCCTTGTGTTTGTATCATGGCAGAAAGCATTGCTGGCCCTCCTGGCTGGAGTTGCTGAATCAACAAACATGGATGTATAAGACCAAAAAAAAAAGTCGAGTTAATTCCGATGTGTAAGACAGCTCTCTCAAAATGGATCAGAGGATTGTTATCTGTTAATATAATCCCCCCGTGCCCAGTAACTGCTCAGTTGCATATTGGATGAATGCAGCAAGAGTTAGACTCAACAGCCCACCCACACCTCTTGTTCATTAGAAAGAAATAGTATACTCCCAAAAGACCCATCAAGATAAGGAGTTTAAGTTACACGGGAGGAGACCATAGGAGGCAGATGTCAACAAAGGTGTTGAAGTGGTAGGGACCTCATAGCTTAAACAACCTTGCTCATGGGAGCCCTTCTGACCCTGTATGAACTTTATTTCTGGCTGGCATATTCTCAAACACTGGAGCTGGTATCAGTTTCATTTAGTGCCCTGCCAGTTCCCTTCCACTGCAGCACTCACTTTTCCTTGTGTCCTATCTGCTTGACATCTATAGATCTTTGCTTTGCACAACTGTTGCCCCTGTTTTGTTGATGCCCTAAGCACGCACTTATCTTGCTTATTGGATAATCTGTCCCTGCTTGGACTGACCTTTGTTTTTACCCTGGTTCTTTCATCCCTCTTAGGGTTGTCCAATATAATACAGGGTACCCAGTTAGAGTTGTATTTCAGATAAACAAAGAATAATTTTTTACTATGTCTCAAATATTGCATGGGACATACTTATACTAAAAAAAAAAAAAAAATTATTTACCTAAAATGCAAATTTAACTGGATGTCTGGTATTTTTATTTGCTAACTCTGGCAACACTACTCCCTCTAGGTGCCTTGGGGGCCAGTCCTTTGCAGCTGTCAGCAAGCACGACTTGTCTGCTTGTTTCTAGGCTAAACATTAAAATAAAAACAAATCTGAAACCCGCATGAGCCAGCTTTGCCCAAGATGGTCTATTTGAATGAGTGCAGGTGGAAGATTTCTTTTGTTCTTTCTTTCTTTTTTTAAATCACATATCTTTGCAACCAGAAAATTCTTGCCACTGTGCAGGGCTCACATTCTCAGACCTGAGAAGAATATGATGAGAATTCAGTATCCTCTCAATTTTTAATTTTTAAAGGTATCTGGCAGAGTTGATATGCCAGGCTCAGAATGCAGTATGAGATCATCACCATCAAGGCCACCTGAAATTGCTCAGGCACCAAAAATTTGTAGAATACACATAGGCCACACAGCCATGTACCAAATTCTTCATTTCTGACTGAGCAAAGGACAACTTGAGTAAAGGCAAACCCAAAAGAAACAAACAAACCAAAAAAAAAAAAAGTAAAAGAGAAAACAACCCAAAATTCCAACTATAATCAGTACTAAGAAAAAAAACCATAAAGCATATAACAAAACACATATAGTGAATGTTCCCTACACCTCTGGCTGGGGGGTGGGGGAGGGGAAGTGGGATTCAGAGACATTATCTTCAACAGTACTTGCCTCTTTCAAGACTTGCTTCTTCCATGAAGCATTCTATGAATAACGCAGCTCACTTCACACTCATTTCTCCAAAGGGCTAAAACATCTATCTGTAGTCTTATTTTGCAGTTCTTTTTTTTTTTTCTTTTGTTATAATTAAATGAAGTTTTCATTTCAAGTTAGTCTCCCATACAAATTTTTTTTGCATACATTGTTATGAGACCCTAATTGCTCACCCCATTCTGCAACAGCACACTCCTCCTTTCTGCCCCTGATTCCCCATGACCATTCAACCAGCTCCTAACTCTCTCTGCCTTCCCATGTCACCTCTGGACAGAAGCTGCCCCTTTGGTGTCTTGTATCTACTTGACTCAGAGGCACACTCTTCACAAGTATCACTTTATGTCCCACAGTCCAGTCCAATCCCTGTTTGAAGAATTGGCCTCGGAAATTGTTTTAGTTCTGGGCTGATAGAGAGTCCAGGGGCCATGCCTTCCGGGGCTTATCTTGCAGTTCTTGATTGCCTCATTTACATGTGTTTGTTTCCCCAGCTAGGATCTATGTTCATTGAGGCCCAGGCCATGTCTTCTGTTTCTTATGTCTCTCACAGCCACTGCTACAGTTAACTGGCATGCAGTGGGCACCTCCACATTTCAATTCTTGTGTCATTTTTTTTTTCTTTTCTTTCTTAATAATATTTTATTGTGTTTCAGGTGAATGTCTACACAGAAAATTAAGGTCCCCTTCAACAATTCTGGTGGTGCAGTGGTTAAGAGCTCAGGCTGCTAACCAAAAGGTTGGCAGCTCGAATCCACCAGCCACTCACTCCTTGGAAACCCTATGGGGTGGTTCTACTTGCTATGAGTCAGAATCAACTAAACGGCAACGGGTTTGGGTTTTGGTTTGTTTCAACAATTCCTATACAACTTGTTCAGGGCCATTGGTTACAATTTTCACAATGTGTCAGCATTCTCATTATTTCCATTCTGTTTGTTCTGTTTCCATTGTACATCTCAATTCTCTTGGAGATAGTGAACAATATGGTTTAAAAGTATCATTTTAAAAGGAGATCCCACAATCCCCCTTGATAATGCTTGATTTCAGCATTTGACTCTTGCAATGAGGCAAGTTTTCCTATTAAATAACTTAAAACACTCATTTTGCAGCCGAAGTTTATTTCTAGATGTGTTTCATTTATTTCTGATGAAATAGAAAAAAAAAAACCCACGGTTTGGATGTTTGTGAACCCTAAAATATATTTCTTTCCAGCATGAGAGAGAGATTTAATAACTTTTTCACTATTTGATTCTGAATTGAGAATCTGTAGACCTAGATTCTAGTCCTGGCTTTCTTGTTTGCTCACTGCATTTGTTGGGAATACAGTTAATCTTTCTATGGTCTTGGACAGTGTAGGAAATGGACTAGATCAATGGTTCCCATACTTAATTGATCAATAGAACCTCCTGGGGAGCTTTAAAAATGCAGATTCTTAGATCTGTAGGGGTATTTAAAAATGTTAATTTCCCCTGCTGCAAAGAGGGAAAGAAGCTATTTTTTCTTTTCTTAGACCTTTACTTTAAAAAACTTGTAATTGTAAATTCTTACTCTGCCTCCTTTGAAATGTACACAAATCCTTTTAAATGGCTAAACAAGCTTTTGGCCAGTTTTATTGGAGTCTCTGAGTGGTGCAAATGGTTAAGAGCTTGGCTATAACCAAAAGATTGGCTGTTGGAGTCCACCCAGAGGTGCCTTATAATAAAGGATTGTCAATCTACTTCCTAAAGGTCACCCAAACCAAAAAAAAACCAAACAAACAAACCCATTGCCGTCGAGTCAATTCTGATTCATAGTGACCCTATAGCATATTGAAAACCCTATGAGCACAGTTCTGTTCTGATACACATAGAGTCTATTCTGACACACAGTTTGAGTCAACTTGGCAACCGGTACCAGTTTTACAACACAGAAGTGTTTCCTTAAGGACCTGGGTGCCATCCCTTTGAAATGCAATCATCAGGAAAGATAGCACCTCTGTCTGCCAGTATCTGTGGGAGGGTAGAAGCTTAACATCTAAGGGTGCACTGCTCCAAGTTACAAAACTATCTCCTGTCTTAAAGATATAAAAAGTTTATTTTTCTTTTTGGATAAAGACAATTAAGGAACATAGGTGGCTACCCCAATTACTAGATAAATTTAGAATGCATTATATGTAAAAAATGGTGCTTTTAAATCTTTCTGTTTGAGGACTAATCATCATTTGGAGTCCCTGGGTGGTGCAAACAGCTATTAACCAAACGGTTGGTGGCTCCAGTCCATCCAGAGGCACCTTGGAAAAAAGGCCTGGTGATCTACTTCTGAAAAATCAGCCATTGAAAACACTGTGGAGCACTCTGACATGCATGGGGTTTTCATGAGTTGGAATCAACTCAGCAGCAACTGGTTTTAATTATTGTTTATCTTAGACCATGTATGAACTGAGTTGCATCTAGTTGGCTACAAAAAGGATGAGATTCCTTTCTGGCTTTGTGATCTCTTTTGCAGATTGCCTGTGATGCATCACATTCTGGTTTAATGCTTATTCAATAATAAAATTGTTTTTGTTTTCTTCTACCTTGGTGGAGAGGTTTTCTGGGTTGGGAACAGATTTTGTTTTTAATTATAAATTCCCCAACAGATCTCATACCAAAAGAAGTCTGGATAAGTCCCAGGTGACTCTTAGAAACCAGTGAGTTTGAGAACCACTGGGCTAGAGTCCTGGTTCTCAAACTCTGCTGCACATACTGACATGGAGACCATGCAGAGATTCTAATGTAATTGGTCTGGTGTGACCTGAGGTTCAGATGTTTCCCCAGGTGATTCTCACATGCAGCCAAGGTTGAAGATCCTGTACTAGATGCTCTGTAAGATTCCTTCTGGCCATAACATTTTATAGTTTGAGAATTCTCACTTCATTTTACCTTTATAAGTACTTATGTGGTGATTTTATTGCATTTAATTAAAATGTAGTGCTCTGCTATTGTAGCTCATGTCTGTGGACATGAGTTCTTTGGTTAATGGTCTCATACCTACTCCTTGACAAAAGGGTTCTCATATAGACAGAAATATGGATGAATTCCCACATAAGCCAATTAAAATTTCATATTGGCTATAAACTCTGTTTTCAAAAGCAGTATGTAAACTTTCTACAGAATAGAAGGGAATAGGTCATTCGGCCGCTATCTCTGAAATCTGATGAATGTAGACATCAGTCTGCATCTCATAGCATGATCTAGACTTGGAGGAGTGGGAACCTGGAAAGTCTAAATACCTGCTGAAATACCGTCATTTCCTTGACCTCTTTGTCCTCAGACATGGAATGAGATTATTTAGCTAGGATTCTTAATATATGAAAAGAAGAAACACAGAAAGGTGATTTATTGAAGATTATATTATCTTATCAGTGTGTCATGGAATCTTAGTCCTGCAACCTGGTCATAAGGACAAATATATCCCAACAATGTTTTATAAAATAGCCTTCTCATCCTTGGGCACTTGCTCTGTTATCAGCATATAAAAGGTCTTGTTACTGTTGTTAGTTGCTGTGGAGTTGGATTCCGACTCATGGTGACCCCACCTGCGCAGAGTAGAACTACTCCATAGGGTTTTCACGGCTATGACCTTTCAGAAGCAGATCACCAGGCCTGTCTTCCAAAGTGCCTCTGGGTAGGTTGAAACCGCCAGCCTTTCAGCTAGTAGTCGAGCTCTTAACTGTTGGCACCGTCCAGGGACTCCGTATTAAAGGTCCTGTTGTTGCTGTGTGCCATCAAGTCAATTTTCACTCACAACAACCCTATAGGATGGAGTAGAACTGCCACATAGGGCTTCTTAGGCTATAACCTTTATGGGAGCGGATCGCCAGGTCTTTTCTCCCAGGGAGCGGCTGGTAGGTTTGAACCACCGACCCTTTGGTTAGCAGCCTAGTACTTGACGATTTCACGATCAGAGCTCCTTATTAAAGGTCCTAGGTCCCTGTTAACATCCCTCAGGGGGGCATTTTCTGGAATGCCCTAGAAGACCACTGATTCCAGGAAGCAGGGAGAGTGTCCCTGAAGCTTCAGGAACTCTCTGGGAGACCCACATGGAAGTTGAGATGACAACTTTTAGCTCATCTCTGCCCAACTGCCGAGCAGAGCAGATGTAAATGCAGTATTAAAAAGTGCTTGATACTTTGAAGGATACAAAGAAGTAACAAGAATGATTTTTATCCTCAAGTAGCTTATGCTCTAGCTGCAAAGATAACACATAAACATGAACAGTTAAGAGGCAGTATATGGTGAGTGAGGAGCCCTGGTGGTGCAGTGGTTTAAGTAGCTTGGCTGCTAACCAAAAGATCAGTGGTTCAAACCCACCCTTCGTTCCACAGGAGAAAGATGTGGGAGTCTGCTTGCATAAAGATTTACAGCCTTGGAAACCCTATGGGGCAGTTCTACTCTGTCCTATAGGATCGCTATGAGTCGGAATCGACTTGACAAAATGGGTATATGGTGAGTGGTGTACAGAATGTGATGGTTTACACAAGAGGAAAAGACAATACAATATTATTGGAGAAAAGATGCTTTCTGAAAATTAAGGATCTGCATTTGTTCAAATTTAAGATCAACACATACTTATTAAATTTTAGAAAAGGAGCCATCCCAGTGATAGCAGTGCTTTAGGATAACAAGTACTCATATGCTTTTGGGTGTATTATGAATTGATCCAGTCCTTCTGTAACGCAATCTAGCTGTACAGAGTAGGAGCTGCAAAATCGTTCACCTCTTCTGGTCAGGCAGCTCTACATTTGGGATTGATTATAGTTCAGGAAAATGACTCAAAAGTTTAAAAAGTTATTTGCATAAATATGTTCACAACCTAAAAACCAAAACTCTTTGCTGTCAATTCCGACTCATGGTGATCCCACGTGTTACAGAGTAGAACTGCTCCATAAGGGTTTTCTTGGCTCTGATCTTTATGGAAGCAGATCACCACAGTGCTTTATAAATCACAAACATTTGTAACTACTCAAATGGCTAAAAAAGAAGCAATGACTTAAAACTACAGCATATTAACATGAGAGAATGCTATGAATTAATTGGAAAAAGTGACAAATACGTAGAAAATATCAGTACAAATCTCTTAGTATTTATCTCCTACTGATCCATTTCTCTGGTTTAACTCTGACTGATAAAACCATTAACATCCTTTATAGATAGATAAATGGAAATTCAGAGGGTATAAGTGGCTTTCACAATATTACAGAGCAAGTGAGTGATAACACAAGCACAAGATTCAGGCCTTCAGCGTGGAGTTATTTCTGCTATGTAGCCTGTATGTCATTTTTCTGACTCTGGGCAAAGAGAAGGGAGGATTTGTTAAACCTGTAAAGTCCACAAAAAGTTTTATGAGAGCTGATAGAAGTGAGAAGCCTTCCTCTGAAATGGCTAGAGAATTACTTGCTTGCCCAGCCCTCTCCTGTCTCCACAATTTAAGAATAGCACAGACTCTTTAAAAATCTTGCAGGAGACAAATCAATTTATTTCTGTTCACTGAGGGCAGAAGAGTAGAAAGACATGGCAAGCTCGATGATTGCATTCCAAGAAGAGATGAGAAAAAGAATTCTAAGGTAAACTGGCAACTATAGCTGAGTAAACTCACTTCCAATTGAATAGCCACACAGGAATTCAGTACTCACAGTTCAAGTGTTTGGATCTTAAGAGGGCCAAAATAGTATAAGCGAAAGGCTGTGTATAGAACACTTTCAGAATGATGTTATGGAATCTTCTTTTCTTGGCACTCTGGAAAAGTCAGTTAATCAACTCTGAGGACAGAAAGTCTTGGAAAGATCATGCCAGGAAAAATGAGCTTGTAAGTACTAAGGTACAAAATTCATCCTTCCAGGTCAGAGGGGTAGCTCACCTCCCACACTAGATAACTTCTGGGTATAAGAAGGAGAAAAATTTCTCCAAATGTATTTAGAATTACACTTTGTAGTTTTCTTATGAGCTCATCATATCCTTAAAATATAATTTTTATCTGTGTACTTATGGAATCTGTGTCAATATGAATTTTTATATAGAAAATTATGTCTTCAAGGGCGGATGTGCAATATGTATGAATTGCATATAAGATTCGGTTTCCTCATATCATCCTCTCATTTTGGGAGCAAGGAACCAAGAAGGATAGTTTCTTTTTTAAGTATTAAAAAAATTTTAATTGCAAATGTAATACAGCACTATATAAAGTAAAATGAAAGTCCTTTATGCCCCATCTTCCATCTTGGTTTTCAGAAGTGACAGCCTAACAGCTCAATGGGGAAGAGAGTTTCAAGAGGCCACAGGTCCTTTCTACATTCTCCACTTATGGAGCTCGCCCAAGTAGTGGCTTAGGTTAAAGATCATGACCCATGAATGTTTACTGGGCACCAATAATGTCCACGCAATAGAGTCATGAGACTCAGACCACAGACTTGGATGTGTGAGAAATAGAACTTTAAAAAAATTTTTTTACAATTAAATTTAATTTCTATTTCAAAATTTATTTTGCCAGGTGGTAGAACGTCAGTATTGGGTCAGTGTTGGGTCTGTGTGGTTGAGAGGAGCTTATATTGTTCATGGTGTATGAGAAGAGACCCATCAGTTTCTGGAATCCTCTGCCCACTTTGAGGGACAAAGCTGTTGTTTGTCCTAACAATCTGTAACAATTGTATACAGTTTTAAAGGTTTTTGTGGGGGAGGTGCTTGGGGAGTACAGGGCCTCTCAGTATTGTACACTGTGAAGTTTCGCCTTGCCTGTGGATAATACAAAACCTTCCTTTTAGTGTTGAGTCAGTGCATCCTTCAGGGAAGCTGCGGGATGCACACATTGGATTCTCCCCCTTTTCCCTCCTCATTTCACAGTGGGGAATCTGAAGGACCATCTTGTTGGGAGGGAGGAGAAGGAAAGCAGTAGAAAAAGATGATTTGAAAAATACAAAAACTGCTATGAAGTACCTGAAATGGGCAGATAGAGTAAGCCCCTACATTCCTAGGTGTGCTTTTACCATGTGGTGTGTCAAGAGGAAGAAGACTGGGCAGGTTTGGCTTGATGATGCTGTCCTCTTATCCCGCTCCTGGACCTGCAGAGCCCTTTGGGCCAGTCTGTATTTCAGGCAAACAAAACTCACAGAGGGTATGTGTGATCTCCCGCAGGAACGTGGCTGTGCTTCCACAGGTATATAAGTGGTATGTCACTCTACCTGGACACTTTGTAGGTCCAAGAATCAGAAGGAATGCTATGTGGTTTGGAATCCTTTGTCAGTGTACTGGTACTTTTGGTGACTTCTTAAATGACACCTTGCCCCCTATAGTTTTTGGTACCTGTGTACTTCTGGGGCAGTGGGGGAGTGGGGGATTCTGTGGCATAGCTGATCCATTAACCATTTCTGGGCTCATAGCCCTGGAGCCGGGAGTTCTGGGTCTTGGGGTGCCAGCTCTGAGTTATCAGGGCTCCAAATACCTGGGCAGACCCAACCTTAGGGAAGTGGAGTAATAAGTCCACTAGTTTCATTTTTAAGGTCCTAGGAGAAGTCTTCCCTCTGTTCCCAGAGTGCCTCTCTCATCATGTTCCACTGTTAAAACTTCTTTCCTTTGACTTCAGCCAAATAGCAACTTGAGTTCCTCTCAAGATGTTAATGCAGAAATTCACTCATTATTTAAACACCACACTATATTTTGTGTACTTTCTCCTGAGCTCCAGATCGATATTTCTAATAACCTTCTCAAGTCTCAAACAAAGATGACAAAAAGGCCTAAAGGATGTCCAGGTCGAAATATCTAGAACAAGGATAGGAAATACACTCTCCTTATTCTCTGCCTAGGGAAGCTATCATTAACAGATAGCTTATCTCTATGTCTCCCTCAAAGTTCTTTTTATCCATAGCTTGCCTGTGATGTCATTGCCATCTACCTGCTCATCCAGCCAGAAACCTCAAAGTCTATCCCAACTCCTCCCATTTTCTCACAATCCATGTTCAAGTGGTCATCAAGTCTTTTCATACTTAACTCTGAAATATCTCTCAAATCTATCACATTCTCACCCTACTGTCTTCAAACCTCACAATTTGGGGAAGTCAAGGAAGACCTGTATCACTGCAGTGACTGCTTGTTTTCTTTATGTGCTGGATTTATTTATTTAAGTTTAAAAAATACAGAAAAGTGCAGAATACAGACATAAAAGTACATAAAAAATACCCATGTACCTGCCACTCAAAATTAACAAATGTTAACATTTCTAACAAGTGCTTCAAATATTTTTCAAAGAAAATTATAGACAAAGTGAAATTATCTTATATTCCCCTTACGAGTCTAACCTCATTGTCTCTCTCCCTACCCAGAGGCAACAACTAGCACAACCTACCTAAATGTAATCATACGTACATAATGTTCTGTAACTTACTTTATCATTCAAAATTATATTTTTGAGGTTTATACATCTTGATGGAGCCCTGGTGGCACCGTGGTTAAGAGCTACAGCTGCTAACCAAGAGTTTGGCAGTTTGAATGCACCAGCTGCTCCTTGGAAATCTTATGGGGCACTTCTACTCTCTCCTATAGGATCGCTATCAGCTGGAATCAACTCGACAGCAGCGGGGAATTTTTTTGTTGTTGTTTTGTTTTTAATACATCTTGATATCTAGTTCCTCCATATAACTATGGTATAATATTTCATTCATGAATACACTAAACTTTATTTATTCATGCTGTTAGTGGTGGACTTTTGAGTTGTTTCCAATTTTCTAGAATTTAAAAAAAAAGTTGAAAAAATATATTCTACCTCATATCTTGGATAAAGATTTTTCTAGTGTATGTGTTTTTAAGGAGCCCTGGTGGTGCAACAGTTAAGCACTTGGCTACGAACCAAAAGGTTGGTGGTTCGAACCCACCCAGTGGCTTCTTGGGAGAAAGACCTGGCAATCTGCTCCTATAAAGATTGCAGCCTTGAAAACCCTATGGGGCAGTTCTACTTTGTCAATGAGGTCACTATGAATTAAAAATTCACTCAATGGCACACAACAACAGTGTATGAATTTAGAAGTGAAGTTTCTGGATCATAGAGTATTTACCTTTGACTAGATATTGTCAAATTGTTGTGTCAGTTGACTTACCCTCCAGCAGTATATGAAAGTTCTATTTCCTCACCTTCTTGTTAGCACTTGGTATTGTCAAATTTGTAATATTTGCCAAACAGATGGATGAAAAAACTGATATCTTCAATATTATTTTAATTTGCATTTCTGTGACTGCTAGTGAGGTCAAACAACTTTTCATATATTTATTGATCATTTGAAGTTCTTTGATTTGCCTGTACTAGTTGCCCATGTCTTAGTTGTCTAGTGCTGCTATAACAGAAATACCACAAGTGGATGATTTTAACAAAGAGAAATTTATTCTTTCACAGTCTAGTAGGCTAGAAGTCCAAATTCAGGGCACCTACTCCAGGGGAAGGTCTTCGCTCTCTGTCGACTCTGGAGGAAGGTCCTTGTCATCAATCTTCCCATGGTCTAGGAGCTTCTCTGTGCAGGAATCTCAGGTCCAAAGGATGTGCTCTGCTTCCAGAGCTGCTTTCTTGGTGATATGAAGTCCCAATGTCTCTTTGCTCACTTCTCTCATTTACATCTCAAAAGAGATTGACTTAAAACATAATCTAATCTTGTAGATCTCATCAACATAACTACTGCTAATCCATCTCATTAACATCATAGTGATAGAGTTTACAACACATAGGGAAATCTCATCAGATGACAAAACAGTGGACAATCATACAAAACTGGGGATCATGACCTAGCCAAGTTGACAGATATTTTGGGGGGACACAATTCAATCCATGACACCCACTTATACTTGATTGTTCTTAATTTTCTCATAACTGTTTTGCATATGTTTTGTACATTTATTTTGAGGCAGCTCATAGATTTTAGTGTTCTTGTGAATGGCACATTTTTCCTGTTATATTCTCATTGATAATCAGAGGTAAGAACATTATTAATTTTTGTATGTTGACCTTGTATGTAGCAGCCTTTTTCATCTCTCATATTTATTCTAAGAGTTTGTAGATTGTCTTTGATTTGTTTGGTAAACAGTTTATCATTTAAATATAATGATTTTTCTACTTATTTTCTAACATCTTTTACTCCTTATTGCACTGAGTAAGCCTCCAATATAATGCTGATTGTTTCAATAAACGGATGCAGCACTGGAAGTGCATACAGCCAAGAAATTTGGAAGACAACTACCTGGCCAACCAACTGGAAGAGATCCATATTTATGCCTATTTCCAAGAAAGGTGATCCAACCAAATGTGGAATATCATTAGTGTCAAATGCAAGTAAACTTGTGCTAAAGATCATTCAAAAACAGCTGCAGCAGTATGTCAACAGGGAACTGCCAGAAATTCAGGCTGGATTTCAGAAGAGGATGTGGAACCAGAGATATCATTGCTGATGTAAAATGGATCCTGGCTGAAAGTAAAGAATACCAGAAAGATGTTTACCTATATTTTATTGACTATGCAAAGGCATTCGATTGTGGGGACCATAACAAATTATGGATAACTTTGTGAAGAATGGGAATTCCACAACACTTAATTGTGCTCATGAGGAACCTGTACACAGATCAAGAGGCAGTTGTTCAGACAGAACAAGGGGATACTGCGTGGTTTAAAGTCAGGAAAGTTGTGCGACAGGGTTGCATCTTTTCACCATACCTATTCAATCTGTACACTGAGCAAATGATCTGAGAAGCTGGACTGTATGAAGAAGAAAGGGGCATCAGGATTGGAAGAAGACTCATTAACAACCTGCAATATGCAGACGATACAACCTTGCTTGCTGAAAGTGAAGAAGACTTGATGCACTTACTGGTGAAGATCAAAGACAACAGCCTTCAGTATGCATTACACACCAACATAAAAAAACAAAAATCCTCACAACTGGACCAATAAGCAACACCATGATAAACAGAGAAAAGATGGAAGTTGTCAAGGATTTCATTCTACTTGGATCCACAATCAAAACCCATGGAAGCAGCAGTCAGGAAATCAAAAGACACATTGCATTGGGCAAATATGCTGCAAAAGACCTGTTTAAAGTGTTGAAAAGCAAAGATGTCACCATGAAGACTAAGGTGGGTCTCGCCCAAGCCATGGTGTTTTCAATAGCATCATATGCATGCAAAAACTGGACAATGAATAAGGAAGAAAGAAGAAGAATTGACACCTTTGAATTGTGGTGTTGGTGAAGAATAGTGAATGTACCATGGACTGCCAAAAGAACAAACAAATCTATCTTGGAAGAAGTACAACCAGAATGCTCCTTAGGTAACCACAAAGGAAACTAACAATCCTACAAGTCAAAATAAAAAACTAGAAAAATATAAAGACTTGGCAAACACAAAATCAACAACGAAAAAAATGAAAAGAAAATACACAAAGAAAAACGACTCAGCACAGAAAATTAAGTGAAACAAAGAAACTGTGAACAACACACAAAAATGACAACACTAAACTCATACCTATCAATAATTACACTGAATGTAAATGGACTAAATGCACCAATAAAGAGACAGAGAGTGGCAGGTTGGATAAAAAAACACAATCCATCTATATGCTGCCAACAAGAGACACACCTTAGACTTAAACACACAAACAAACTAAAACTCAAAGGATGGGAAAAAATATATCAAGCAAACAACACTCAAAAAAGAGCAGGAATGGCAATATTAATCTCTGACAAAATAGACTTTAAAGTAAAATCCACCACAAAGGATAAAGAAGGACATTATATAATGGTTAAAGAGTCAATACACCAGGAGGACTTAACTATGTTAAATATTTACTCACCCAACGACAGTGCTCCAAAATACATAAAACAAACTCTAACAGCACTGAAAAGAGAGGTAGACAGCTCCACAATAGTAGTAGGAGACTTCAACATGCCACTTTCAGTGAAGGACAGAACATCCAGAAAGAAGCTCAACAAAGACACAGAAGAGCTAAATGCTACAATCAACCAACTTCATCTCATAGACATATACCAAACACTCCACCCAACAGCAGCCAAGTGTACTTTCTTTTCCAACACACATGGAACATTCTTCAGAATAGACCACATATTAGGTAGGCCATAAGGCAAGCCTTAAAAAAATCCAAAACATCGAAATATTACAAAGCATCTTTTCTGACCATAAAGCCATAAAAGTAGAAATCAACAACAGAAAAAGAAAGGGAAAAAAATCAAACACATGGAAACTGAACAACACCTTGCTGAAAAACTAATGGGTTATAGAAGAAATTAAGGATGGAATAAAGAAATTCATAGACTCAGACAAGAATGAAAACACATCCTACCAGAACCTTTGGGACACAGCAAAAGCAGTACTCAGAGGTCAGTTTATAGCAACAAATGCACACAACCAAAAAGAAGAAAGGGCCATAATCAAAACATTAACCCTACAACGGGAACAAATAGAAAGAGAGCAGCAAAAGAAGCCATCAGGCTCCAGAAGAAAGGAAATAATAAGAATTAGAGCAGAATTAAATGAAATAGAGAATAGAAAACCAATTGAAAGAGTTAACAAGACCATAAGCCGGTTCTTTGAAAAGATCAACAAACTTGATAAACCATTGGCCAAACTGACAAAAGAAAAACAGGAGAGGAAGCAAATAAGCTGTGTAAGAACTTAGATGGGTGATATCACAACAGACCCAACTGAAATTAAAAGAATCATAACAGAATACTATGAAATTGTACTCTAACAAATTTGAAAACCTAGAGGAAATAGACAAATTTCTAGAAACTCACTACCTACCTAAACTAACACAGAGATAGAACAACTAAATAAACCCACAACAAAAGAAGAGATTGAAAAGGCAATTAAAAACTCCCAACAAAAAAAAGCCCTGGACTGGATGGCTTCACTGGAGAATTCTACCAAACTGTCAGCGAAGAGTCAATGCCACTACTACTAAAGGTATTTCAGAGCATAGAAAAGGGTGGAATACTCCCAAACTCATTCTATGAAGCCAGCATAACCCTGATACCAAAACCAGGTAAAGATAGCACAGAAAAAGAAAATTACACACCAATCCCTTGTGAACATTGATGAAAAATCCTCAACAAAATTCTAGGCAATAGAATTCAACAACATATCAAAAAAATAATTCACCATGATCAAGTGAGATTTATACCAGGTATGCAGGGATGGTTCAACATTAGAAAAACAACCAATGTAATCCACCACATAAATAAAACAAAAGACAAGGACCACTTTTGACAAAGTCCAACATCCATTCATGATAAAAACTCTCAACAAAATAAGAATAGAAGGGAAATTCCTCAGTATAATTAAGGGCATTTATACAAAACCAACAACCAACATCGTCCTAAATGGAGAGAGTCTGAAAGCATTCCCCTTGAGAACGGGAACCAGACAAGGATGCCCTTTATCACGACTCTTACTCAACATTGTGCTGGAGGTCCTAGCCAGAGCAATTTGGCTAGAAAAAGAAATAAAGGGCATCCAGATTGGTAGGCAAGAAGTCAAAGTATCTCTATTTGCAGATGATATGATCTTATACACAGAAAACCCCAAAGAATCCACAAGAAAACTACTGGAACTAATAGAAGATTTCAGCAAAGTTGCAGGATACAAGAAAAACATACAAAAATCAGTTGGATTCCTTTATACCAACAAAAAGAACCTTGAAGAGGAAATCACCAAATCAATGCCATTTACAATAGCCCCCAAGAAGATAAAATTCTTAGGAATAAATCTAACCAGAGACATAAAAGACCTAAACAAAGAAAAGTACAAGACACTACTGCAAGAAACCAAAAGAGACGTGCATAAGTGGAAAAACATACCTTTCTCATCGATAGGTAGGCTCAACATAGTGAAAATGTCAATTCTACCCAAAGCAATCTACAGATACAATGTAATCCGGATCCCAATCCCACCGACATTTTTTAATGAGATGGAGAAACAAATCACCAACTTCATATGGAAAGGGAAGAGGCCCCGAATAATTAAAACATTATTCAAGAAGAGCAAAGTGGGAGGCCTCACACTACCTGATTTTAGAACCTATTATACCACCACAGTAGTCAAAACAGCCTGGTACTGGTACAACAACAGATACATGGACCAATGGAACAGAATTGAGAATCCAGACATGAATTCATCCACCTATGAGCAGCTGATATTTGACAAAGATCCAAAGTCCGTTAATTGGGGAAAAGACAGTCTCTTTAACAAATGGTGCTGGCATAACTGATTATCCATCTGCAAAAAACTTTCACAAGACCCATACCTAACACCATGCACAAAAACTAACTCAAAATGGATCAAAGATTCAGATCAAAACTACAATGAGATATCATCTCACTCCAATAAGGCTAGCAATAACCCAAAAAACACAAAGTAATAAATGCTGGAGAGGTTGTGGAGAGTCTGGAACACTTATACACGGTTGGTGGGAAAGTAAAACGGTACAACCACTTTGGAAATTGATTTGATGCTTCCTTAAAAGCTAGACATAGAAGTACCATAGGATCCAGCTATCCCATTTCTTGGAATATATCCTAGAGAAATAACAGCCATCACATGAATAGATATATACACTCCCATGTTCATTGCAGCACTGTTCACAATAGCAAAAAGGTGGAAACAACCTAGGTGTCCATCAACAGATGAATGGGTAGACAAATTATGGTATAACCACACAATGGAATACTATGCAATGATAAAGAACCACAAGGAAGCCATGAAACATAACATGGAGGAAGCTGAAGGCCATTATGCTGAGTGAATTTAGTCAGTCATAGAAGGACAAATATGGTATAAGACCACTATTATAAGAACTCAAGAAAAGGTTTAAACACAGAAGAAAACATTCTTTGATGGTTACGAGGATGGGGAGGGAGGGTGAGGGTTATTTACTAACTAGACAGTAGATAAGAATTATTTTAGGTGAAGGGAAGGACAGCACACACTACAGGGGAAGTCAGCACAACTGGACTAAACCAAAGCTAAGAAGTTTCCTGAATACTGTCAAACACTTTGAAGGGACAGAGTAGCAGGGGTAGGGGTCTGGGGACCATGCTTTCAGAGGACAGCTAGGTCAATTGGCATAACAAAGCTTATTAATAAAATGTTCTGCATCCTACTTTGGTGAGTGGTGTCTGGGGTCTTAAAAGCTTGCAAGCGGCCATCTCAGTTACATCAATTGGTCCCAACCACCTGGAGTATAGGAGAATGAAGAACACCGTGGACACAAGGAAAGTATTAGCCCAAGAGACAGAAAGGGCCACATAAACGAGAGACTTCATCAGCCTGAGACCAGAAGAACTAGATGGTGCCTGGCTACCACCAATGACGGCCCTGACAGGGAACACAGCAGAGAGTCCTGGGTGGAAAAGGAGAAAGGTGGGGTGCACGACTCAAATTCTAGTAAAAAGACCAGACTTAATGGTTTGACTGAGACTGGAGGAACCCCAGAAAGCGTGTCCCTGGATTCTCTATCAGCCCAGAACTAAAATGATTTCCGAGGCCAACTCTTCAGACAAAGATTGGACTGGACTGTGGGACATAAAATGATCGTCGTGAAGAGTGTGCCTTTTAGCTCAAGTGAATACATGAGACTAAACAGGCAGCTTCTGTCCGGAGGTGAGACGAGAAGGCGGAGAGGGTTAGGAGCTGGTTGAATGGACACGGGAAGTCAGGGGTGGAAAGGAGGAGTGTGCTGTCACAGTATGGGGAGAGCAATTAGAGTCACATAACAGTGTATGTATGCATTTTTGTATGGGAAAAAAAAAAAAAAAGAATGCTCCTTGAAAGAATAGCGAGACTACATCTTACATACTTTGGACATGTTGTCAGGTGGGATCAGTCCCTGGAGAAGGACATCATGCTTGGTAAAGTAGAGGGTCAGCAAAAAAGAGGAAGACCCTCAACGAGATGGATTGACATAGTGGCTACAACAATGGGCTCAAGCATAGCAATGATTGTGAGCATGGCCCAGGGCCAGGCAGTGTTTCATTCTGTTGTACATAGAGTCGCTATGAGTCGGGACTGACTTGACAGCACCTAACAATAACAACATAATGTTGATGAGTATAATGTTGTTGTGGTGAGAGTAGGTCTTATCTCTGAATTTAAGTGGAAAACTTCTAATATTTCATGATTAAGTTTGATGTTTCTGGTAGATACCCTTATCAGGTTAAGGAAATTCTTTTATTCCACATTTGTTAAGAGCTGAAAAAAACCATTTATTTATTTAAAAAATCATTATTGAGGCCCTACTATCTAACAAAGAATGAAGAGCTGTTGAATTTTATTTATTTTTCTGCATCTATATGAGGTGATCATGTGTTTTTTCATTAATAGACTTTATTTTTTAGGACCATTTTAAATTTACAGAGAAATTGAGCAGATGTACAGAGTTCTCATATCTCTTACCCTCCCCCCCACTAAACAGTTTCCCCTATTATTAACGTCTTATGTTAGTACAGTACATTTGTTATAATTAATAACTTAATGTTGATACATTGTTATTAACTAAAGTCCATACTTTATTAAGATGTCCTTAGTTTTTACCTAATGTAGTTTTTCTGTCCCAGGATCCCATCCAGGACATCACACTACATTTAGTTGTTATATTTCCTTAGGCTTCTCTTGGCAGTGACAGTTTTTCAGACTGTCCTAGTTTTGGATGGCCTCAACAGTTTTGAGGACTACTGGTCAGGTATTTTGTAGAATGTCCCACAATTTGGGTATCTCTGATGTTTTTCTTATGATTAGGTGGGGGTCATGTTTTCTTACGATTAGGTTGAGGAAGACTACAGAAGTAAAGTGCCATTTTCATGATATCATATCAAGGGTGCACCCAGTCAATATAATCTATCGTTGCTGATGTTGACTTTGAGCACCTGGTTGAGGTAGGCATTTATAAGATTTTCCCACTGTAAAGTTACTCTTTTCCCTCTTTCCATACAGTGCTCTTTGAAAGAAGTCACTATGCACAGTCCAGGCTTCAGGAATGCAGAGATACATCCCCCTCCTTGAGGACAAAGCATCTACATAAATTTCTTGGAATTCCTCTGCATGGGAGATTTGTCTTTTCAACCCCGTTTATTTATTTACTTACCTATTTACTTACTTATTTACTTGGTTATTTATTTATTTATTGACAGTCCTGGTAGCACAGTGGTTAAGAGCTTGCCTGCTAACCAAAAGGTTGGCAGTTGGAATCCACTAGCTGCTCCATGGAAACTCTATAGGGCAGTACTGCTCTGTCCTACAGGGTTGCTATGAGTTAGAACCGACTCGACAGCACCTAACAACAACAACCCCATTTATTTATTTATTCCCTGGTGTCTTTTTTTAGGTGGGATATTTTTGAGTACTGAATCAATTTCTTTGATGTTATTGGTCTATTTGGTTTTCTATTCATTCTTTGGTCAATTTTGGTAAGTTACATTTTTCTGGGACTTTTTCATTAAAGTTTCCATATATATTAACATAAAAGTTGTTTGTAATATTTTTTATGATTAAAAAAACTGCTGACTATCAGGAGGGATCAGTCTCTGGAGAAGGACATCATGCTTGGTAAAGTAGAAGGTCAGTGAAAAAGAGAAAGACCCTCAACAAGATGGATTGACACAGTAGCTGCAACAATGGGCTCAAGCATAACAACAATTGTGAAGATGGCACAGGATGGGGCAGTGTTTCATTCTGTTGTACATGGGGTCACTATGAGTCGGAACTGACTCAATGACACCTAACAACAACTGAATATATAAGCATGTCGTCCTTTTCATTTAAATTTTGCTTATTTGTAACTTGTTTTTCTTCTTCCCTAATCAGTCTTGCAAGGGATTTGCCTATTTTAATAGTTCTTGTAAAGAGCCAGCTTTTTTTTTGTTGATTATCTCTATTGTTTTTATAGTTTTTATTTCATTACTCCTTACACTAGCCTACATTATTGTCTTTCTTCTATTTTCTTTGAGTTTTTCTTGCTGTTCTTTCCTAGTTTATTGAGTTTATTTTCAATCTTTCATGTTTTTACATAAATGCACAGAAGTTATAACTTTCTCTACCTGCTGTATTAGGTGTGTTCCACAGGTATGTTTTTTAAATGCAGTTCTTTATTTGTTGTTAAGTTAGATATATTTCAACATTCTCACCGTATTTTTCTGTTGATCCAATGATATTTAGGAGTATGCTTTTAAATTTCTAGATATATGTGTTTTTTAAAACCATTTTTATTATCGATTTCTAATTTAAGGATTAGTTTAGACATCATTGTCTGTAGGATGTTGATGTCTGAACTAGGTGGTGGAGACTTCCTTTATGACCTAATAAATAATCATATTTTTACAAAAATTTTCTTGTGTGCTTGACAATTGGACGAGCGTAGTCAATGTCACTGAACTGTGTATGTAGAAATTTTTGAAACGGTGTATCTTTGGGTATGTGTATTTTCACCAAAAAAACAAAAAGGTTGAGAATTTAGAGGGTTAATATGTTGTGGGGTTGTTAACCAATGTCATAAAACAACATGTGTACTACTGTCTCATGAGAAACTATTTGTTCTGTAAGCCTTCACCTGAAGTACAATAAACTATTTAAAAAAAAAATTTTCTTGTGTGCTTCATGTATTATTAGATTAGGCCAGAGATTTCCAAACTTTCTCTGTCCACTGCACCCTTAGGGTCTTGGTAATTTTTTCATGGAACCCCTAGACCAAAAGAAATACCCAAAGGTTCTATTTATTAAGTAGTTAGATCCAAACGACTTAATAGGTGTTTGTGTTCTAACAACTTGTAGCTGTTTAAAAATATACAGATACAATTAAAAAAAGAAAATTTTTAAAATTCTTATGTTGATCTTTCAGTTTCTGATTTAGAGATGTCTTAAAATCTCCTGTTATAATTGTGGATTTGTTAATTTCTTGTAATTTATGCCAATTTTTACTTTATGTTTTATAGGTTCTATAATTAGATATATTAAGTTCTCCTGATGAGTTTTTCTTTTTATAGTTATGCAGTATCCCTCTATCTTTATTAATAATTGCTGCTTTTTATTCTTTTTTTCAGACATTGTTACACACAAGCTTTCTTTTTCTTAGTATTCATCTGATATGTCTCTTTCCATCCATTTATTTTTAATCTTTCTGTGTCAGTTTCTTTTAGGTTTGCCTCTTATAAAAATGTATAGGTGGATTAAAAAAACACAAAATGATAGTTTCTGTTTTTTAAAAGGTGACTTTAATCCACTTACATTTATTTTGGTAACTTCTACCTCTTATTTTGGTACCATACTGTCTTAGCTACCTAGTGTTGCTGTAACACAAATACCACAAGTAGGTGGCTTTAAAGAACAGAATTTTATTTTCTCACAATTCTGGAGGCTAAAGTGCAAATCAGGGTCTCAGCCATACAGATTCCTTCCTTGTTGGTAGCCCCAAGCATTGCTTGGTTCCTTAACATTCCTTGGCTTATAGATAATCTTTACATGGCATCTGTTTTTCCCTATGTGTACGTATCTGTGTCTATCCTGGTCTTTTTATAACTCGGAAATGATTAAGTTTAGGATCTACTGTATACAGATATGAGCTTATTAACATAACAAAAGAAAAACCACTATTTCCAAACAGGGTCATACTTCAGGGTACAGGGTTGTGATTTCAATACATATTTTGGGGAGACACAGTTCAGTCCATAATATGCACCCCATCCTATTTCATCTGAGACCCAGAGACTCAGGAACTGCACTGATGAAGATCCAGCTCTCCCATGATATAACAGAAGGAAAAAGTGAGATGGCGACTTCTTTCCACATGATCGTTCAGTCAGGTGGCCTTCTTCTAGCTAGAGATTGGGGCCCTAGAAATTACTTTCTCGACAGGCATCTTCATATTATTCAGTTTGGGGAAATAGATAGTTTTTTGGATTCAGACATATTTGCTCAAGGGGTAGTTTAATATGGCAAAAAAGTACACTGGGTAAGAAATCAGAAAACCTGTTTTTTTCTGTCAATTAGTAGTGGTGTGACCTACCTCATTTAGCTCATGGAATAATGCCCACCTTGCCTAGTTAGTGGGATTGTTGTGAAGCTCAAATGAGAAAATGAATAGAGAAATGCTTTGCATCCCATTAGCTGCTTAAAAGATTGCATGGCTGTTGGTCATTAAGGCTGACAGCCAGCACATCTATTACCCAGCCCTTGGTTCCATCTCCTGCTCTCCCTCTTAGATTACTGTTGTTTATTTATGATGGTGCCTCGTGTGGAATGTAGACGGGGGTGGAAGGTGGAGGTGTGGCACAAAGCTATTGACTTTGCTTTGCTGGAATGACTCTGGGAACTGGCTAAGAGGGAAGTTGAAACTATAAAAACTGCTTTTTTTCTGTGGAGCTCAATCATTCAGTGGTTTCATTTAGCTCCTCTTTGCATGGAGTGTCCAGAGTTAGCAGTGTTGCATGTGGGCTTGATGTAGGCTGAAAGAGGTGAAGGAACTCTCCTCACTATCTGTGAAAGGCCTGAAATACAACCGTTATAGTTTTCTTCTTATGAGTCTTGAAGTTTTTTTTAGTTAAGATGCTCAGTTAAAACATACACATCCTTAAGTCTTTATCAGGTGGTCGTTTTAGAGGGGGGGTCATTCTGTTGAAGGCAAGGCCATGACAGGAATGGTAAAGTTTGGGTGGTGGGGGCGTAGATGTGGGGAGAATGGGAAAAACAAACTTGGCTTACTTCACAATTTTGTTAGTCTGGTCCTGATCTTGGTTTATATCATGTAAGGTACTTCCCACTATTTCAACAGCAGTGAGACACAAAGAGAGTCGGGGTGAGAGCAAGAGAAAGCCTCCTTTGTGCTGAAAAATTTTTGGTGGAACTTACCAGTAGAGGCCCTGCCCTGATATTTGCTGTTGACAGGACAAGACTTTGGACTCCACATGTAGAAGCTTATAGCGGTAAGGGTAAGGTGTTCTTTCACAGTAGATAGTGAATCTCTTCAGAGAGACACGGGATAATGGGTTTGATTCTAGACCCTTTCCAAAGTTCCATCTGGTGTGACTGTTTACTTAGATACCGGCATGAGCCTTTCTGGTGTTCCAGGAAGATGATATGGGATGGTGAGTCCTAAGACCAGCTTATACCTTTTTCAGTGAAATGGCCATTGAGACCCCACCTTGTCCAACAGTGGCCCTAGTCAGGATCTAACTAGCAGCTTGAAGGGATGTTTCTGCAAATGAGTCTAGAGCCAAACTACCCCCCTTGGAAGATGCCTCTTATGTCTATAGTGGCAGGAAGTGTATCATCAAAAGAGCGATGATCTTGGCACCACTTCCAGTACTCATTTCATTTCAGCCCTGCATTGCTCTGGCTTAAGCAAGCTGTTAAACTGGTTTGAAGAGGCAGTTCCAGAGTAGTTAGCATAATTCCACACTAAAGTATTCTCATTGAAGAAGAAAGTCCATGAAAGGTCTTGCAAAGCTCATTTGGTCCAGCAACTGCTGAAAGGCCAACCCCTTGCTGATCTAAATTAGAATCCATGTAGCCTCATCCAGCCAGTAGTAACCCAGAAGCTGGAAAATCTCAGGTCTTATACCTGGATCTTTAACTTTTCTTTCCTGTTTTTGTCCCATCTTCTGTTTCTTTAGTACATATTTATTTGTGTCCATTTTTTCTTTCAGGTTAAGCATTTCCCTACTTACTTTTTGTTTGTTTATTGTTCTTTATTCTCAACGCTTTAATTTCACTTCTCCATTGTTCTTTTTCTTTACTTGTGATGGGCATGAGCTTATTGTGTATATTTTAAAAGTCAGCTGTCTATGTGCATGGAACCAGCATGTTCTTTAGGCAGGAAAATAATAGCTAAATTTCTCCATCTATCAAAATGAACTTATTGTACCAAAACCTCTGTCAAAAGATACTAGTTAGAATTTAGATGGGATGATATGACATTCTCCTGACACTATGAATTTGTGAAACATGTATGAAACTGTTTCTTTGTTAGACCTCACTGTGTTTTGAGAGATTTATGGTCTTGTTTTACAGTTTAGGAAATGGAAAGTTACATAGTTCACCAAAGGCTTCACAGCAAAGCTGACCGCGGGGATCTTGGATGGCAAGGCTTCAACTCTAGTATTTAAACTCTTGCCATCTATACAAAGCAAGGTATTCTCTAGGAACCATTTCATTGGAAACACACGTGTTTCATCAACAAATTGATCAATCAATCAAACAACAAGAGTTTGTTGAGGGCCTACTGTATATGCTAGGCCTGGCAGTAGAAAGTTTGCAGGTGCTTGTCATACTGTGGGGGCTTGCATGTTGCTGTGATGCTGGAAGTTATGCCACCGGTATTCAAATACCAGCAGGGTCACCCATGATGGTTAAGTTTCAGCTGAGTTTCCAGACTAAGACAGACTAGGAAGAAGGACCTGGCAGTCTTCTTCTGAAAAAAATTAGCCAGTGAAAACCTTATGAATACCAGCGGAACATTGTCTGATATAGTGTCAGAAGCTAAGCCCCTCAGGTTGGGAGGCACTTAAAATACGACAGGGGAAGGGCTGCCTCTTCAAAATAGAGTTGACTTTAATGACATCGATGGAGTCAAGCTTTCAGAACCTTCATTTGCTGATGAGACATGACTTAAATGAGAAGAAAGAGCCGCAAACATCCATTAATAATCGGAACACGGAATGTATGAAGTATGAATCTAGGAAAATTGGAAATCATCAAAAATGAAATGGAATGCATACACATCGATACCCTAGGCATTAGTGAGCTGAGATGGACTGGTACTGGCCATTCTGAACCAGACAATCATATGGTCTTCTATACCAGGAATGACAAATTGAAGAGGAATGACATTGCATTCATTGTCAAAAGGAACACTTCAAGATCTATCCTAAAGTACAACACTGTCAGTGATAGGGTAATACAAGGAAGACCAGTTAATACGACTATTATTCAAATTTACTCACCAACCACTAAGGCCAAAGGTGAAGAAATTGAAAATTTTTACCAACTTCTGCAGTCTGAAGTTCATCAAACATGCAGTCAAGATGTGTGATGGTTAAGATTGTATGTCATCTTGGCTGGGCCATGATTCTCAGTGTTTATATGTTATCATTCCCATGATGGAATCTGCTGGGAGTAGGCAATCAGTTGAAAGGAGTTTCCTTGGGGGTGTGGACTGCATCCAAATATAAACGGACTTTCTGGTTTTTTTGTGCTCTCTGGATTCTGCAACTGCCTCTTGTTCATCCTGTGAGTGGGAGCCCTGTTTTCAACTGGCGGATCCTGGGTTCGCCAGCCCCTACAGCTATGTGAATCAGGAGAAGCCTCTATCTTGATTCATGGACGTGGGATGTTCCAGCCTCTACAATCGTGTGAGCTGTTTCCTTGATATAAATTTCTCTCTCTATATATTTATATGATTTACTTGTTTTGCTTCTCTAGAGAACCCAGCCTAAGACAGGATGCGTTGATAATTACTGGTGATTGGAATGTGAAAGTTGGAAACAAAGAAGGATCAGTAGTTGGAAAATATGGCCTTGGAGTTAGAAATGATGTTGGAGATCACTTAATAGAGTTTTGCAAGACCAATGACTTCTTTAGTGCAACTACATTTTTTCAACAACATAAACAGCGACAGTGCATGTGCACCTCACCAGATGGAATACACAGGAATCAAATCGACTACATCTGTGGAAAGAGATGATGGAAAAGCTCAATATCATCAGTCAGAACAAGGCCAGGGGCCGACTGCAGAACCGACCATCAAGTCCTCATATGCAAGTTCAAGTTGAAGGTGAAGAAAATTAGAACAAGTCCACAAGAGCCAAAGTACAACCTTGAGTATATCACACCTGAATTTAAAGAGCATCTAAAGAATAAATTTGATGCATTGAACACTAATGACTGGAGACCAAAAGAGTTGTGGGATGACATCAAGGACATCATATATGAAGAAAGCAAAAGGTCATTGAAAAGACAGGAAAGAGAGAAAAGACCAAAATGTATGTCAGAAGAGACTCTGAAACTTGCTCTTGAACATCGAGTAGCTAAAGCAAATGGAAGAAATGATGAAGTAAAAGAGCTGAACAGAAGATTTCAAAGTGTGGCTCGAGAAGACAAAGTAAAGCATTATAATGATATGTGCAAAGACCTGGAGTTAGAAAACCAAAAGGGAACACACTCGGCATTTCACAAGCTGAAAGAACTAAAGAAAAATATTCAGCCCTTGAGTTGCAATAGTGAAGGATTCAATGGGCAAAATACTGAAGGATGCAGGAAGCATTAAAAAAGTTGGAGGGAATACACAGAGTTACTATACCAAAAAGAATTGGTCAACGTTCAACCATTTCAGGAGGTAGCATATGATCAGGAACCGATGGTACTAAAGGAAGAAGTCCAACTGCACTGAGGTCATTGGCAAAAAACAAATCTCTAGGAATTGATGGAATACCAACTGAGATGTTTCCACAAACAGATGCAGCACTGGGAGTGCTAACTCATCTCTGCAAAGAAATTTGGAAGACAGTTACCTGGCCAACAAACTAGAAAAGATCCATATTTATGCCTATTCCAAAGAAAGGTGATCCAACTGAACGCAGAAATTATCGAACGGTATCATTAATATCACATACAAGTAAAATTTTGCTGAAGATCATTCAAAAGCAGTTGTAGCAATACATCAACAGGGAACTGCCAGAAATTCAAGCTGAATTCAGAAAAGGATGTGGAACAAGTGATATCATTGCTGATGTCAGACGGATCCTGGCCGAGAGCAGAGAATACCAGAAAGAAGTTTACCTGTTTTTTGTTGCCTATGCAAAGGCATTTGACTCTGTGGCTCATAACCAATTATAGATAACATTGCAAAGAATGGGAATTCCAGAACACTTAATTGTGCTCATGAGGAACCAGTACGTAGATCAAGAGGCAGTCATTCAAACAGAACACGGGGATCCTACATGGTTTAAAGTCAGAAAAGCTGTGCATCAGGGTTCCATCCTTTCACCATACTTATTCAATCTGTATGCTGAGCAAATAATCTGAGAAACTAGAATGTATGAAGAAGAATGCAGCATCAGGATTGGAGGAAGACTCATTAACAACCTGCAATATGCAGATTACTCAACCTTGCTTGCTGAAAGTGAAGAGGACATGAAGCACTTACTGATGAAGATCAAGGACTACAGCCTTCAGTACGGATTACACCTCAACGTAAAGAAAATAAAAATCCTCACAAATGAACCAATAAACAACATCATGATAAACGGAGAAAAGATTGAAGTTGTCAAAGATTTCATTTTACTTGGATCCATGGTCAACGACCATGGAAGCAGCAGTCAAGAAATCAAAGACGCATTGCATTGGACAAATCTGCTGCAAAAGACCTCTTTAAAGCGTTAAAAAGTAAACATGTCCCCTTGAAGTCTAAGATGCGCCTGATCCAAGCCATGTGCTTTCAATTGCCTCATATACATGTGAAAGCTGGGCAATGAATAAGAGAGACCAAAGAAGAACCGATGCCTTTGAATTATGATCTTGGCAAAGAATATTGAATATAGCATGGACTACAAAAAGAATGAACAGATCTGTTTGGAAGAAGTGCAGCCAGAAACTCCTTAGAAGCAAGGATGGCGAGACTTCGTCTTACATACTTTGGACATACTATCAGTAGGGATCAGTCCCTATAGAAGGAGATTATGCTTGGTAAGGTAGAGGGTCAGCGAAAAAGAGGAAGACCTTCAACAAGATGGATTGACAAAGTGGCTGCAACAACGGGTTCAAGCATAACAATTGTGAGGATGGCACCGGACCAAGCAGTGTTTCATTCTGTTGTACATAGGGTCGCTATGAGTTGGAACCAACTCAATGGCACCTAACAACAACAGAGAAATATAGACGATTTCTAGCTATATTAATAGGGTAGATTAACTGTAGTAAGGAGTAGACCCACCATGTACAAAGACTGTAATACAAGAGAACATTACTTTTTCTTACTTAGCACTGCTGGGTAGATGCTGGGTAGTTTGTTACAGGGCCCTCCATCATAAAGTGATTGCAGGACCCAGGCTGACAGGGTCACTTCCATCTTGAAAGTGGCTTTCAAGGTTTTCATGCCAGTTAGCTGGAAAGGGAAAGGTGCACTGAGGTGCATGTGTGGGAGGTTTTTATGGAGAAGGCTCAGAAGTGGCACTTTCAACTTCCACTGAAGTTGTACACAGAACTTCCCTCAAATTCCATTGACCAAAATTTAGTCAGTGACCACATATGACATCAAGGGAAGCTGGAAAATAAGTTCCAGCTGTGTACTCAGGGAGACAAAACCATCGATTTTTTTTTTTTCCGTCGCTTCTAAGGAGCATTCTGGTTGTATTTCTTTCTTTCTTTCTTTTATTGTACTTTAGGTGGTTTACACAGCAAACTAGCTTCTCATTAAACAATTAATATTCATATTGTTTTGTGACATTGTTTGCCAACCCCACGACAGGTCAACATTCTCCCCTTCTCGACCTTAGGTTCCCCATTACCATCTTTTCCTGTCCCCTCCTGCTGTTTCGTCCTTACCCATGGGCTGATGTGTCCATTTAGTCTCATTTTGTTTTGTGGGCCTGTCTAATCTTTGGCTGAAGGGTGAACCTCAGGAGTGACTTCATTACTGAGCTAAAAGTGTGTCCAAGGGCCATACTCTCCAGATTTCTCCAGCCTCTGGCCGACCAGTAAGTCTGGTCTTTGTGTGTGTGAGATAGAATTTTGTTCCACGTTTTTCTCCAGCCCTGCCCAGGACCCTCCACTGTGATCAGAGCAGTCAGTGGTGGTAGCCGAGCACCATCTAGTTGTGCTGGATTCACTCTGGTGGAGGCTGTGGTAGTTGTGGTCCATTAGTCCTTTGGACTATCTTTCCCTTATGTCTTTGGTTTTCTTCATTCTCCCTTGCTCCAGATGAGGTGACACTAGTGGAGTATCTTAGATGGCAGCTCATAAGCTTTTTAAGACCCCAGATGCTACTCACCAAAGTAGAACGTAGAACATTTTCTTTATAAACTATGTTATGCTAATTGAGCTAGATGTTCCCTGAGACCATGGACCCCACAGCCCTCAGCCCAGTAATTTGGTCCCTCAGGAAATTTGGGTGTGTCTATGGAGCTTCTGTGACCTTGCCCTGGACAAGTTGTGCTGGCTTCCCCAGTATTCTCTACTGTCTTACCCTTCACCAAAGTTACCACTTATCTATTGTCTATTTGTGGAAACCATGGCGGCACAGTGGTTAAGTGCTACGGCTGCTAACCTTTAAGAGGTTGGCAGTTTGAATCTGCCAGGCACTCCTTGGAAACTCTATGGAGCAGTTCTACTCTGTCCTATAGGGTTGCTATGAGTTGGAATCAACTCGACGGCAATGGGTTTGGTTTTCTTTTTTTTTAATTGTCTATTTAGTGTTTTTCCCTCCCACTCCTTCCCTCCCTCGTAACCATCAAAGATCATTTCTTTTTGTATGTACATCTTTTCATGAGTTTCTATAGTAGTGGTCTCATGCAATATTTGTCATTTTGTGATTGACTTATTTCACCAGCATAATGTCCTCCAGATTCATCCATGTTATGAGATGCTTCTCAGATTCATCATTGCTCTTTATCATTGCATAATACTCCATTGTGTGTATGTACCATAGTTTGTTTATCCATTCATATGTTGATGAGCATCTAGGTTGTTTCCATCTTTTTGCTATTGTAAACAATGCTGCAATGAACATGAGTCTATTCGTGTGATGGCTTTTATTTCTCTAGGATATATTCCGAGGAGTGGGATTGCTGGATCATATGGTATTTCTATTTCTAGCTTTTTAAAGAAGCACCATATAGTTTTCCAAATGATTGTACCATTTTGAATTCCCACCAGCAGTGCATAAGAGTTCCAATGTCTCTGCAGCCTCTCCAACATTTGTTATTTTCTTTTTTTTTTTTTTTGATTTGTGCCGGTAATGTCGGGGTGAGATAGTATCTCATTGTGATTTTGATTTGAATTTCTCTAATGGCTAGTGATCACAAGCAATTCCTCATATGTCTGTTAGCCACTTGAATGTCTTCTTTGGTTAAGTGTCTGTTAATATCCTTTGCCCCATTTTTTAGTTATTTGTCTTTTTGTTGTAGAGGTGTTGGAATTTCCTGTAGATTTTAGAGATTAGACCTTTGTCGGATTTGTCATAGCCAGAATTTTTTTTCCAGTCTGTAGGTTCTCTTTTTACTCTTCTGGTGAAGTCTTTTGATGAGCATAAGTGTTTAATTTTTAGAAGATCCCACTTACCTAGCTTATCTTCTGGTGTTTGCGTATTGTTAATTATGGTTTTTATCCTGTTAATACCATGTATTAGGGCCTCTATCATTGACCCTATTTTTTCTTCTATGATCTTTATAGTTTTAGATTCTATATTTAGGTCTTTGATCCATTTTGAATTAGTTTTTGTGTATGGTGTGAGGTATGGGCCCTGTTTCATTTTTTTACAGATGGGCTGTTTGTTATTTTTTTCCCATCCTTTGATATTTAATAAATTTATATCTTTGTTTCCAAGGTATGTCTCTTGTAGACAGCATACTGATGGGTCCTTTTTTTTTTTTTTTTAAACCATTTTGTCACTCTCTGTCTCTTTATGGTTTGGGCCTTTTACATTCAGTGTGATTATTGATAGATGTGAGTTTATTGCTGCCATTTTGTAGTGCTTTTTTTTGTGGTGCTGACGTTTTCTTAGTTCATCTTACTCTCCTATGCTGAATTCCTTTTGTCTGTGGATTTTTGTTTTTCACTTCTTTCATTTTTGTAGACACTTGTGTTTACTGAGACTATGTTTTTCTTCATTTTGATGAGTTGGTTTGTTAACTTTCTTTGTGGTTACCTTGAAATTTACCAATATCTTCCTGACTTTGAACCAGTCTTTTATTACTTGGTATCGTCTTGACTTCCCTTTCATTTGAAAGTTCTATACCTACACTGTTTATTCCCTCTTTTATTGTTCTAATGTTGCTGTCATTTACAGATTAACCTCTCTGGTTCCCTGTTGTAAATCTTCTAGTTTTGTTTTATCCTTGAGAGTTCATTATCTAGGTTGGTATCTGGCTGATGTGGTCTTGTGCCCTAGATTCAGGCTGTTGTCTGATGTTGTTGGTTCTCTAACCAAAGGACTTCCTTTATTAGTTCTTGAAGTTTAATTTTGTTTTTATATGTTCCTTTAATTTCTGTTTAGAGGAAATGTCCTAATTTCATCAACATATTTGAGCAAGAGTTTTGCAGGATATATTATTCTTGGTTGGCAATTTTTTTTTTTCTTTCAAGGTTTTATATTGTCATCCCAATGCCTTCCTGCCTGCATGGTTTCTACCAAGTAATCAGAGCTTAGTCTTATTGTTTCTTCTCTATGTGACTTTTAGTTTTCCTCAGGCTGCTCTCAGGGTCCTTTCTTTGTCTTTGATTTTTAGCGAATGTGATTATGATATGCCTTGGTGATTTTCTTTTGGGGTCTACCCTTTATGGGGTTTGTTGAGCTTCTTAAATGGTCAGCTTTTCATTTTTCATGATTTTAGGGAAGTTTATGTCAGTAAATTGTCAATGATCCTCTCTGTGTTTTATGCTTTCTCTCCCTGTTCTGGAACTCTGATCACTAGCAAATTTTTGCTTTTGATTGTATCCCACATCTTTCTCAGGCTTTCTTCATTTTTCTTCGTTCTTTTCTCTGATTTTCCTCAAACAAAATGGTATACAAGGATTTGTCTTCAATTTAGCTGATCCTGTCTTCCCTTGTTTCACGCTTGCTCCTGAAATCTTCTATGACACTGTCCATTTCTGAAATCTTGTTGTTTATCTTTTGGAATTGCTGTTTTTGTATGATTTCTAGTTGTGTGTTTATTTTAGCATTTTGTTCCTGTATTATTTTCCTGGATTCTCCCATTGTTTTGTCTGTGTTTTCCATGATTTTGTCTATTTTTTCCTTATTTTTGTCTGCTCTTTCCATCATCTCTTCAATGGCTCTGAATATTACAGTTTTGAATTCCCGGGGAGGGGGTCAGTACAAGGTAGGATCTGGTGGTCTGTGCCTCTGCCACTCTGGGGTTCTGTGTTCAGCACATGGTGCAGATAAGCAAGAGGGAATGGGAGGATGTGATGTGTGGAGCTAAGTGGGTGTGGGGAAAAACATAAAGAAGAGAGAAAAACAGAAGCCAAGAAAACAGAACAAAAAAGGTGCTGTGGATGCCTGCCATTGCAGTGACACAGACCCAGAAAAGCCGTGTGTCAGTGGCTTTCTAGCCGGGTGGTATGGCACAGCCCATCAAGAAGGAGCAGAGTTGGCACACATGGCTAAGCAGGTGGGAGAAAGGAAAGGAAGGGAAGGAGAGATAAGAAACTATAAAAAAAAAAAAGAGAGAGAGAGAGAGAGAAAGGCATACGTGGCCAGGTCATCAGGAGAAAGGAAAGGAAGGAAGGTAGAGAGAGACAAGAAATCAAGAAAAAACAAACAAAAATGCCTGAGGGAGCCTTCCAGGAGTGGCTCCCTTGACGAGCAGTGCTGCGAGGCCCATCATGAAGGAGCAGAGATGGCACATGTTGCCAGGTGTTTGGGAAAAGGGTAAGAAAGGACTGTATAGAGAAACAAGAAACTGAGAAAAGAGGAAAAAAATGCCCCAATGAGCCTGCTGTCTTGGCAGTGCAGACCAGAAGATCAGCTCCCCAGTCGAGAGGCACACACTGCCCATCACGAAGGAGTGGATATGGCACAAGGTGCCAGGTGTTCAGGAAAAAGGAAATGAAGGAAGGTAGGGAGAGACCAAAAAAAAAAAGAAAAGAAAAGAAAAGAAAAAATGCCCCAGGGAGCCCACTGGCATGGTGGTGTGGACCGGGGAAGTGGCTCCCCAGCCAAGTGGCAGTGCACAGCTGTCTAGAAGGAGTGGAGATGGCGCACAGCTCCAGGTGTTCAGGAGAAAAGAAAGAAAGGAAGGTAGAGAGAGACAAGAAACTGAGAAAAGAAAAAAAAAAAAAAACCAAGGGAGCCCACCAGCTTGCCAGCACGTGCTGGGAAATGGCTCCCCAGCTAAGCAGTGCTGCACAACCCATCAAGAAGGAGTGGAGCTGGCACATGGCACCAGGTGTTCAGTAGAAAGGAAATGGAGGAAGGTAGAGAAAGACAAGAAACTGAGAAATAGAGGGAAAATGCCCCCAGGGAACCCACCAGAGTGGCAACGCAGACTGGGGAAGTGCTTCCCCAGCCAAGGAGGAGGGGAAATGGCAGGCAGTGCCAGGTGTTCATGAGAAAGGAAGGGGTAGGAGGTGAGAGAGAGAGAAGAAACCAAAAGAAGCCAAAAAAGCAACAACAGCAACAAAAAAATGGCACTGAAGGAGCCGGCTGGTGGGGGTGGGGCGAATCCAAGTGTCAAGGAGCTGGAATCTCCTTGGCCGAGGGACCACAGCCCACTGGAAAGTGGCAGAGGCTGCGCAGGGGGCAGAAAGATGGGGGGTGGGAAAGCGTTACCCCTGGTTACCAGGCACTCTCTCTCCTGCTGGGAGCTCCGTGAAGCTGCCTTCCCATACTCCCTGTCTGCCATTCTTTGTGGCTAAGGGGTCCATGATGGCGAATCTGTGCTGCGTTAGCTGATAGGGGACCTCCACTCCATAGCTGTCCTCCTTCTCTGTTCTCTGTCAGTTTCTTATTCCATGTGGTGCTTGGATGAGTTCTTTAACCCTTCATTTGATGTTTCGGGTTCCAGGATTGACGTTTGTATCTGTTTTACTTAGTTTTTCAGGACTTTGCTATGAAGGAACAGCGTGGTGCTTCTGTCTATAGGGTCATGTTGGCTCCACACACTCCAAAATCCACAGAGACCTTTACAAATTAGGCTAGTTGTTTTATTTTGCCAGATTATCATGGGAGAATCTTTAACTAGTTCTGAATATTTGTAAGTACGAGTACTTCATAGAATTATAATGCAGGTACAGCTCACCCTTTCTCACCACATTATAAATATTTCCTGAGACTGGGTATAATACTGAGGGGTAATAATCTTCTGATTTATCAAATGCTGATTGGATTGTCTAGAGCAACTTGTACACTCTCTTTGTGAATGGTCCTATAATGTGTATGAACACATTTCTGGGTGCCTTAGAAGGTGTATTTTTCATGTGTGCTAATATGCAGTATTTATACATTGTGAGAAGCTGATTTGAAAATAAAAAGTTTGAAACTTAAAAAAAAACATGGACTTTGATTATCAGTTAGCAATGTTTGCTGCCCTAGTTAAAGAATGGGTTGTGTTTCTAAAGTGAATCTATGGATGATTTAAAATTGCTTCTTTCTGTTTTCCTATGCTTTTCAAAAGTTTATGATTACATGTATTACTTTTATAATCATAAAAAAGCAACAAATATTATTTAATAAAATGTGAGCCAGGTGTTTAGCACATTATTCTTTTTTCTATAGAAACAGTAAAAATTGGCATTTGGATTCCCAGGCCAGGTTATAAAACCTTATGCAACCCACAAAGTAATTGAATATAATGCTAATATAATTAGTTATTAACTCTGCCATGTTTCTCAAAGGGCTTTAGATTTATGTCTCATTATTGGAGCCAGCCTGAACTCTGTGTTCTAGAAGCAAGACGGTGAAGTAGGAGTGAGAAAGTGATGGAAAGAGAAGTAGGAGGAGGAGAGGGACTTACTGCTACTTTCCAGGTGTCCTCTCTCTTTCTGTTACCCTAAGCTCCTCGTGGTAGCTGGCACCTTGACCAAGCTTGCCCACTTTCTAAAGCAGTCCATGCTCCAAAACTACCTGTTTATTTTATCCCAAGAAAGCACCTCTTCTCTCATTGACCTTCTAGAATTGTTGCCGTGGAGTCGATTCCAACTCATAGCGAAACTATAGGACAGACTAAAACTCTCCCATAGGATTTCCAAGGCTGTAATCTTTACAGAAGCAGACTACCATATCTTTGTCCCTTGGAGCATCTGATGGGTTCAAACACTGACCTTTCAATTAACATCTGAGTGCTTAACCACTGCACCACCAGGGCTGTTTCCCGTAAATCCATTTGAGGGTATATACACACACACAAGGACCAGGTTCTTCAAATGTTGATCTCACATCCACTGCCACCACCCTAGTCCACATCTCAGCTATCCTTGCCTACTAATTGGCCTCCTTGCTTCCATTCTTGCCTGATCCTCCTCCTAGTCTCTATACAGAAGCCAAAATAATCTTAAAATGTAAATTGGATCAGGTCACTGACTTTGTTAATAATCTTCACTAGACTGACATTGTATTTATACCTAATCCTCATTAACATAACTTAATCCTGCCTCATTAACATAGTGAACACAACCCATTCACAAATGGAATTATAACCACAGGCAGAGATTAGGATTTACAACACATGTTTTTGGGGGACACAATTCAATCTGTAACATTCGCACACTTTAGCCCCCCAAAATTTATATCCTTGCCACATTCTAAACACATTTACCCCATCACATCATCTCAAAAGTCTTACAACTCCAAGTCCAAAATATCACCTTTCTGAATCATCTAAATCAAACATGGGTGTATTCCATCCGGGGCAAAAGTTCTCTTCATCTGTGAACCTGTTAAATCTAGATTACAAGTTATCTGTTTCCAAAGTATAATGGTGGAATAGGCACAAGGTATAAATTTCCATTACAAATGGGAGAAATGGGAGAGAAAGAAGGCACCAAGCAAGTCCAAAACCCAGCAGAACAAATTACATTAACTCTCAAGGCTTGAAAATAACTCTCTGTTATCTGAGACCATGTGGGCAATGGCCCTGCCCTCCAGACTCTGAGTGTTGGCCATGCCCTCTGGATTCTGGGCGGAGGCTCCTAGGCCCTGGACTTCAGCTCTGCCATCCAGGTCCACTGGCATGGCAACTCTTGTCCCTTGGCTTTAGGCCACTCCATTCTCCAAGTCCATCTGAGTGGCAACCCTAACCCCTTGGCCAGAGCAAGCCCCATTTTTCTGCCCCTTGGGCATGGCAGCCCCACTCCCTCAGCTTTTGACTGTGGCCCCATCCCCCTGTCACACCACACTCCAGAACCAAGTTGGTGAACATTGGACTCTTTGAGACCTAGGAGGCTGTAGCCCCACCATTTGAGATCCAGGACACCTGACCTCACCCTTTGAAACCAAGAAGGCCCTGCTTCCTGAGCTCTTTCCAACAGTTTTGTTGATCTCCAAGCTGCTCCAAGGATGGTCCTTTTCTTTTCTTGGAGGACAATAGATATAGCTCCTTTGGCCTGTTTCCTGTCTGTAGAATTCCAAGAGGCAGACAGCTTTCTTTCCTTTTGTTCTTTCTCTGTCCCCTTCAGTCTTAGCTGATGGGTTTTCTGCTTGGTGGTAGTTAGATCCATCAGTCACAGGCTCAATCTCTTTAACTAAAAGATTGTGTAGCCACGTCTTTGGTGAACCTTCTAGGATGTGTGCCCTTAGTTTGTACCACAGAATTTTCTAAATTTTTAAGTTCTATTTTCTTTTGCACAGTTCATTTTTAAGTCATCTCTTTCCTCTTGTATTTTAGTATAAGCAACAAGGCGAAATCACACAGCTTCTTTAAGAGCTGGCTTAGAAATCGCATCAGCCAGATACCCAAGTTCATCACTTACAAGTTGTACCTTCCACCAAACATTTGAAAATAATTCAGACAAGTTCTTTGCCACTGCACGAAAAGCACTGCCCTTCCTCCATTGTCCAGTCATATGTTCATCATTTTCTTTTAAAACCTCACCAGAAGCACATTTAATGTCCACATTTCTAGCAACATTCTGTTGCTGGTGCCATAAGTATTCTCTAAGATGATAGAAACTTTCTCTATAGCTCTCCTTACTTCCTTCTGAGACTTCACCAGAGTTGCCTTTAATGTTCATAATTCTACCAACAATCTCTTCAAGATAATCTAGGCTTTTACTGTTAGGCACTTTAAAAACTCTTCCAGCCTCTACCCATCACCCAATTCCAAAACGACGTCCACATTTTAGGTATCTCTTAGAGCAGCACCCCACGACCAGTACCAAATTCTGTCTTGGTGGTCTAGTGCTGCTATAGTAGAAATACCACAAGTGGATGGCTTTAACAAACAGAAATTTATTCTCTCACAGTTGAGGAGGCTAGAAGTCCAAATTCAGAGTACCAGCTCTAGGGGAAGGCATTCTTTCTCTGTCCACTCTGGAGGAATATCCTTGTCTCTTATGAGCTCCTGGGCAGTCTTCATGTGGCTTGGCATCTCTCTTCTCCCATCTCCACTTGCTTGTTTGCTTGTTTAATCTCTTTTATATCTCGAAAGAGATCGACTCAAGATACACCCTAATCCTGCATCATTAACATAACAAACACAAGCCATTTACAAAGGGATTATAACCACAGTAGAGATTATGATTTACAATGCATATTTTTGGGGGACACAATTCAATCCATAACAACTACCATTTACTCTCTTTGGGGGCACTGTTAGTGCTTGTCATAATGAGGAGTTTCCACAGTTACATATCGACCAACTGCAGATTGCCCCTCTGTGAAACTGCTTTACCAACTCCAGCCTCAGTCACATTCACCAAGTCAGCTAGCCTTAGCCCCCGAAACCTCCCTCCCCAATGCCAGTCCCAGGGCCTGTCTTCAGTGTTGTGCTCTTGCTTCATTGATGCTTTTTTCTGCTTCAGACCACTTCTCTCACAGGTCCTGTCCCCATTCTTAGTCCTCATTCCCTCCCCTCTGACATACTAGAGCCCAACACAGGGGATTTTATCTTTTTGGTCCAAAGGTTCTAAGATAAAGTTTAATGGAATTTAAAGTAAAATCTTGATTAATCTTAAAGAGATAGAAGCTTCCTTCTACATGGTTATTGTGAAGATAAACTGAGATGTTGTGGAAAAAAGCATTTTGTAAGCCTGAAATACTAGAATTTATTAGAATTTTTTTTTTTTTTACATTTTATATTTACAGTATGGGATTTCTTTCCCCTGCTTTCATTCTTTCAGCAAATTAAGCACCGAGGCAGTGGTAGCTCAGTGGTAGAATTCTCGCTTTCCATACGGGAGACCTGGGTTTGATTCTCAGCCAATGCACCTCATGCGCAGTCACCACCCATCTGTCTGTGGAAGCTCATGTGTTGCTATGATGCTGGAAAGGTTTTAGTGGAGCTTCCCGACTAAGACAGACTAAAAAGAATGGCCTGGTTATCTATTTCTGAAAACCAGCCAATGAAAACCCTATGGATCACAAGGGTCCGATCCACAACCAACAATGGAGATGGTACAGGATGTGGCAGTGTTTCATTCCATTGCCCATGGGATTGCTATGACTCGATGGCAACTAGCAAGGTTTGAACAGTTTTGGCCATCTATTCAATTTCTCTGAGTCTTCATTTTATTATTAGCTCAACTGCTAACCCATAGGGGGAGTAGCATATACATCATGGGCAACTGAGACCACTACCTTTGAAGCACAATGCCTCACTTGGCACCAGGATCTTTCCATTCCCACCCCTTTCATCACTGTCAGCAGATGTGGATAATGTTTTTCCCTAATTTCTTCATTAACACTCACACCCACTGTCATGGATTGAATTGTGTCACCCCAAAATACATGTATCAATCTGGCTAGGCCATGATTCCCAGTATTGCATGATTGTCCACCATTTTGTCATCTGATGTGATTTTCCTATGTGTTGTAAATCTCATCTCTATGATGTTAATGAGATGGGATTAGTGGCAGTTATGTTAATGAGACAGGACTCAATCTACAAGATTAGATTATATTTTAAGCCAATCTTTTTTGAGATACAAAAAAGAGAAGTGATCAGAGAGACATGGGACCTCACACCACCAAGAAAGCAGCACCGGGAGCAGAGTGCATCTTTTGGATCCGGGGTTCCTGTGTGGAGAAGCTCCTAGACCAAGGGAAGACTGATGACAATGACCTTCCTCCAGAGCTGACAAAGAAAGAAAGCCTTCCCCTGGAGCTGGTGCCCTTAATTCAGACTTCTAGCCTACTAGACTGTGAGAGAATAAACTTCTGTTTGTTAAAGCCATCCACTTGGGGTATTTGTGTTATTACAGCACTAGATAACTAAGACAGAATTTGGTACCGGGATTGGGATGCTGCTTTAACAGATACCTAAAATGTGGAAGTGGTTGCCTTGAAGAGACTGTTGGAATTATGGACGTCAGACAATTCTGGTGAGGACTCAGAAGGACATGAGGAGGGAAACGGCAGCAGCAGAGAAATGGTGGCAGCAGCACCAGGAGACCAGAACTAGACAGTGTTGGAGCCAACCCACTGAGCAAGAGAGCTGACTGCCTTCCAGCTTAAGTTTACTGTGGAGTGGGGTGTCTCCAGACATTTATGGGTACAGCTGAAGAGCCTTGAAACACTTGCCCAAGCTGGGCAGATGCACACGGTGAGGCCAGAGGGGCCAAGAGGCCAAGGAATCAAGAAACAGAACCTGAAGAAACAAGGAACACAAGAAGCAGAACTTCCTCAGTCTCACGGTATGGCCATGAGCTCTGGGGTCTCAAAGACTGGAGTCACCACTCAGATGGACTAGGAGAGTGGGACCGCCTTAAAACTGAGGGAGCAGAGTTGCTGTCCCAGTGGGCCTGGAAGGCAGAGCTGAAGTCCAGGGCTGAGGGCCTCCACCCAGAATGAGGAAAGTGTGACTAACATCCAGAGTCTGGTGGACAGGGCCATTGTGTAAATGGTTTCAGAGAACAGAAGATAATTTTCTAGCCTTGAGGGCTAATGTATTGTGCCCTACTGACTTGGTTGGTGCCTGTTATCCCTTCTTTCCCTCCAATTTTTTCCATATGTAATGGAAATGTCTAGCTTGTGCCTGTTTTGCCATTGTGCTTTGGAAGCAAATAACTTGCATTCTAGATTTCACAGATGAAGAGGAGTGTTTTGGATTTTGGACTTGGAGTTGATTTAAGACTTTTCTATGATATAATGGGTAAATGTGTTTTAAATGTGGCAAGGACATGAATTTTGGGGACCAAAGAGTGCAATGTCATGGATTGAATTGTATCCCCCAAAAATATGTGTGTCAGTTTGGCTAGGCCAGGATTCCCAGTATTGTGTGATTGTCCACCATTTTGTCATCTGATGTGATTTTACTGTGTTGTAAATCCTATTTCTATGATGTTAATGAGATGGGATTAGTGGCAATTATATTAATGAGGCAGGACTCAATCTACAAGATTGGATTGTGTCTTAAGCCAATCTCTTTTGAGATATAATAGAGAGAAGTGATCAGAGAGACATGGGACCTCACACCACCAAGAAAGTAACTCCAGGAGCAGAGCATGTCCTTTGAACCTGGGGTTCCTGTGTGGAGAAGCTCCTAGACCAAGGGAAGATTGATGACAAGGACCTTCCTCCAGAGCTAACAAAGAGAGAAAGCCTTCCCCTGGAGTTGGTGCCCTGAATTCAGACTTCTAGCCTACTAGCCTGTGAGAGAATAAACTTCTGTTTGTTAAAACCATCCACTTGGGGTATTTGTGTTATTACAGCACCAGCTAACTAAGACACCCACATATAAAAATAATTTTAATAAATTGGGTCATATTATAGATGTCTTTTTAAAGCACTCTTTTCTCTTTTTCTTTTTTGCTTGCTCCTTGCCCCTACCCCGATTCCAACTTGCATCACCTCACCCCAGGTAACCTATATTAACAAACTGGTATGCAGTTGTCTTCGGCTAGGTTCTCTAGAGAAGCAAAATCAGTGAAGCATATAAATATATATATATATAAAGAAATTTATATCAAGGAAACAGCCCATGTGATTGTAGAGACTGGAACATTCCAAGTCTGTCGATCAGGATAGAGGCTTCTCTCGATTTACGCGGCCGCAGGTGCTGGCGAACCTAAGACTGGCAGGTCAGAGAGCAGGGCTCTTGCTCACAGGCTGTGAAGATCAACGAATCCCAAGATTGGCAGGCAAGACCACAAGGCTTCTCCTGATTCACATAACTGCAGGGCTTGGCGAACCAAAGATAAGCAGGTTAGAGAGCAGGGCTCCTGCTCACAGGCTGTGAAAGACAATGAATCCAAAATCAGTAGGTAAGCTGGTAGCTCAAGTCCCAAGAACCAGAGGTCAGATGAACAGGAGGCAGCTGCAGGATCCAGACTGAGCAAAAAGCCAGAATGTCTGCTTATATTTGGATGCAGGCCACACCCCCCAAGGAAACTCCCTTTCGACTGACTGGCTACTCACAGCAGATTCAATCATGGGAGTGATCACATATAAACACTGAGAATCATGGCCCAGACAAGTTGGCACACAATCTTAACAATCACACCAGTCTTCCTCACTTTTTTTCCATACTCATATAAACATAAAGAAATAAAAACTCCAAGGGTGGCAATAATGCAACATTAACTGGAAAGCACTGAGAATGCAGTAAAAATTAACTGTGTAAATATATAGAAAATAGATGGACAAATACATGTATATTTATAACTTCTGCATACTTAGCTTTGGTCTTTGAGAAAATCTTGCTAGAGACTATCACAGTGGTAGCAACCTGTATACATTCTTCTAGAGGATAGAGAACAGAGTTATTCAACTGCTGGACTAGTTCTGCCTCTAGTTCTTTTCTATTCCTAATGAAGCTTAGTCCAGTTTTGGGCAAATCATAGGCTCTCAATACTCATCAAAGGAATTTAAAAAAAAAAATCAGAAAGTAAGCTGTGCCCAGGCTGGTGGTGGGTTAGCTGTCTGATCACTGTATTAGAAAGTGGTCACTAATACAATTATAATTTATAGTTTGAACACACAGAGAAATGGTTTCTCTCCTCTTCACTCTCAAACTTCATTTTTAAAAGCAGCCCCCTCTTTGCTACTGCTTCTCCTGTCCTAAATCCTTTGAGCTCTGACTTGTTCCCCACTGAGATTACTCTCACCAGGTCTGGTGGCCCCTTCTCAGTCCTCATCATATATGACCTCTTCGCAGCATTTCACACAATATTCTAGAAATTCCTTTCTCCTTTATTTCCCTGGCTCTGCACTCTCCTTAAGGGAGTCTCCCTGACTAGGGTAGAAGAGGGGCTATATTGATGTGACATCCGTAACATATCACTGGGAGTCAGAACAGCATGAGGAAAAGCCGTTTGTAATAGTGGTTATGCCTCTCTCTGTATATATATTAGCCCTGGAGTCTGACTACTTGGGCTTTATCAAGGCCCATCAGCCAAGCTGAAGACTCCCCAAAGTCAAATAAAATTAGGTTTATTTAATTTGATTGCTTCAAGGGACAGACCACAACAAGAAAACCATGGGGCCCTTAGTAAAATGGAGTTGGGAAGGGCTTATATAGGATTTTTAGCTTGTGCGGGGAGACTTTTAGGAGGGACTAGGGAAGTCCCAGCCAGTTTTATATTGAGTGCTGTCGGGAAGCAAGGGCAAATTGGTCATTTTTTTCAAGCAGGCAGGAGGATTAAAAAGGGCTAGAGCCAGCATGGATACAGAAACTCATGTTGGCCAGGAGAGAAGGACATTAATTATTCTTGGTTGTAGACTGTCCTTGTTTCTTTCTAGGTTCACACATAATTATAGAGTGGTCTTGTTTCCATCCTAATCCACCCTGGTCACAGAGTGAATTTCCTGAGTTGTACTTATAGCCTATGAAAATTTTTATGGCCAGTTAGGAACATTATGACCTGGTGGTCAGCTTCCAGGGCTTTTTCCTCACTTGCTCAGTTTGAATTATTGCTCTCCCGTTATTAGCTGTGAAGGCTGTGCAAAGAACTTTATCTTTCTGCACTTTAGTATCTTCATCTGTAAAATGGTAATAATAATATGATCTTACCTAATAGGATTATTGTGAGAATCTGAAGAGTTAGTACACATAAAGTTTTTAGTGTACTGAACATAGAAAAAACTTGTTGCCATCGAGTCAATTCCAACTCATAGCAACCCTATCAGAGAGAGTAGAACTGCCCCATAGGGTTTCCAAGGAGTGGCTGGTGGATTCGAACTGGCAATCTTTTGGTTAGCAGCCAAGCTCTTAACCACTGCACCACCAGGGTTCCTACAGCACTCAACAAATGTTAGTTATTATTGCCAACATCATTCTCATTATTATCATTACCACAACTTTCCATTAGCTTAGGGATGACTTTTCTGAAGGAAAATGCTTCCAAGCAGATATTATCATTTGTGTGCATGCATACACATACACACCACCCCACACATACCACACCACACCACACACTCCACACACACACACCACACCACACACACACCACACCACACACACCAAACATCCCACACACACCACCACACAGAACCACACATATACCACACACCACACACACTACACACACCCACGTATCACACATACCCATATACATATCCCACACACACACCATCATACACACACCACACAAACTACACACACACACACAACTAGAGCAGAGGCAGTATTTTTTCAATTCAGCTCTCAAGAAGGTGCTAAGAAGGTTGGTCTAGAACTATAATAAGAAAGTCCTTAAGCAGCTGTCATGGATTGAATTACTTCCCCCAAAAAATTTGTGTATCAGTTTGGCTGGGCCATGATTCCCGGTATTGTGTGATTTTCCCATGTGTAGTAAATCCTGCCTCTATGATGTTAATGAGGGATGATGGGCGGCAGTTGTGTTAGTGAGGCAGGACTCAATCTACAAGACTGGATTGTGTCCTGAGGCAGTCTCTTGAGATATAAAAGACAGAAGTGAGCAGTGAGACACGGGGACCTCATACCATCAAGAAAGCAATGCCTGGAGCAGGGCGTGTGCTTTGGACTGGGGTCCCTGTGCAGAGAAGCTCCTAGTCCGGTGGAACACTCAAGAGAAGAAGGCTGACAGACAGGAAAAGCCTTCCCCTGGAGCTGACGCCCTGAATTTGGACTTTTTTTTTTTTTGTTGTACTTCAGGTGAAGGCTTACAGAACAAATAGTTTCTCATGAAACAGCAGTACACATGTTGTTTTATGACATTGGTTAACAACCCCACAACATATTAACACTCTAAATTCTCAACCTTTATTTATTTATTTTTTTTGGTGAAAATACACAGCCAAAGATACACCATCTCAAAAATTTCTGCATACACAGTTCAGTGACATTGACTATGTTCTTCCAATTGTGCTGTTATTCTCACTTAAGATGAAGGCTTACAGAACAAAATAGTTTCTCATTTAACAGTTACTACAAATGTTGCCCTACGACAGTGGTTAACAATCTCACAACACATCAACAATATCCTCACTCAACCTTGGGTTCCCTATCACCAGCTTCCTTGTCCCCTTCTGCCTTCTGGCCCTTGTCACTGGACTCTTGTACCTCTTTAGTCTCATTTGGTTTTATGGGGCTGTCCACTCCCAGGCTGAACAGTGAACCTCGGAGGTAACTTCACCACTGAGCTGAAAGGGTGTCTGGGGGCCATACTCTCGAGGTTTCTCCAGTCTCCTTTAGGCCAGTAAATATGGTCTTTTTTTTTTTGTGAGTTAGAATTATGCTCTACATCCTTCTCCAGCTCTGTCCAGAACCCTCTGTTGTGATCCTGGTCAGAGCAGTGAGTGGTGGTAGCCGGGCACCATCTAGCTGTACTGGACTCAGTCCGGTGGAGGCTTTGGTAGCTGTGGACAAATAGTCCTTTGGACTAATCTTTTCGTTGTATCCTGTTCTCTTCATTCTCCCTTGCTCCGAAGGGATGAGACCAGTGGAGTATCTTAGATGGCCGCTCACAGGCTTTTAAGACCCCAGACACTACTCACCAAGGTAGAATGTAGCGCATTGTCTTTATAAGCTGTGTCATGCCAATTGAGCTAGATGTTCCCCGAGACCATGGTCCCCACAGCCCTCCACAGCCCTCCGCCCAGCAGTTCAGTCCCTCAGGGAGTTTGGATGTGTCTATGGGGCTTCTATGACCTTTCCTTGTACAGGTTGTGCTAGTTTCCCCTGTATTGTGTACTGTCTCACCCTTCACCCGAGATACCACTTATCTATTGCCTATTTAGTATTTCCCCCGCCCCACCCCTCTCACCCCTGGTAACCAACAAAGATTGTTTCATTTTGTGTGTGAACTTTTTCATGGGTTTTTACAATAGAGGTCTCATACAATATTTGTCCTTTTGTGATTGACTTATTTCACACAGCACAATGTCCTCCAGTTTCATCCATGTTATAAGATGCCTCACAGATTCATTGTTGTTCTTTCTCGTTGCATAGTACTCTATTGTGTGTATGTACCATAGTTTGTTTATCCATTCATCTGTTGATGGGCATCTAGGTTGTTTCCATCGTTTTGCTATTGTGAACAATGCTGCCATGAACATAGGTGTGCATATGTCTATTCGAGTGACGACTCTTATTTCTCTAGGATATACTTCTAGGAGTGGGATTGCTGGATCGAATGGTATGTCTATTTCTAGCTTTCTGAGGAAGTGCCATATCATTTTCCAAAATGGTTGTATCATTTTGCATTCCCACCAGCAGTGCATAAGAGTTCCCATCTCCCTGCAGCCCCTCCAACATTTGTTATTTCCAGTGTTTTTGATTCGTGCCAGTAAAGCCGGGGTGAGATGGTATCTCATTGTGGTTTTAATTTGCATTTCTTTAATGGCTAGTGATCGCGAGCATTTCCTCATGTGTCTGTTGGCCATTTGAATGTCTTCTTTGGTGAAGTGTCTGTTCATTTCCTTTGCCCATTTTTTAATAGGATTAGTTGTCTTTTTGTTGTAGAGGTGTTAGATTTTCTTGTAGATTATGGAGATTAGACCTCTGTCTGACTTGTACTGTCCAAAAATTTTTTTCCCAGTCTGTAGGTTCTCTTTTTACTTTTTTGGTGAAGTCTTTTGAAGAGCATAGGTGTTTGATTTTTAGAAGATCCCAGTTATCTAGCTTATATGTTGGGTTTTGTGCGTTGATGGTTATGGTTTGTATCCTGTTAATGCCATGTATTAAGACCTGCAGTGTTGGTCCTATTTTTTCTTCTATGAACTTTATAGTTTTAGGCTTTATATTCAGGTCTTTGATCCAGTTTGAAGTAGTTTTTGTATATGGTGTGAAGTATGGGTCCTGTTTCATTTTTTTGCAAATGGATATCCAGTTTTGCCAGCACCATCTGTTAAAAAGACTGTCTTTTCCCCATTTGATGGACTTTGGGCCCTTGTTGAAGATCAGGTGACCGTAGGTGGATGGATTTACATCTGGGTTCTCAATTCTGTTCCATTGGTCGATGTATCTGTCATTGTACCAGTACCAAGCTGTTTTGACTACTGTAGCTGTATAGTAGGTTCTCAAGTCAGGTAGTGTGAGTCCTCCAACTTTATTCTTCTTCTTCAGTAGTGCTTTACTTATTCGGGGCTTCTTCCCTTTCCATATAAAGTTAATGATTAGTTTTTCCATCTCTTTGAAGAATGTTGTTGGTATCTGGATCGGGATTGCGTTGTATTTGTAAATTGCTTTGGGTACAATTGACATTTTCACAATGTTGAGTCTGCCTATCCATGAGCGTGGTGTGTTTTTCCATTTATGTAGATCCCTTTGGGTTTCATGCAGTAGTGTTTTGTAGTTTTCTTTGTATAGGTCTTTTACATTCCTGGTCAGATTTATTCCTAAGTATTTTATCTTTTTAGGGGCTATTGAAAATGGTATTGATTTCCTGATCTCCTTTTCATCGTTCTCTTTACTGGTGTATAGGAATACAACTGATTTTTGAATGTTTATCTTGTATCCTGCTACTCTGCTGAATCTTTCTATTAGTTCCAGTAGATTTCTCGTGGAGTCTTTAGGGTTTTCTATGTATAGTATCATATCATCCACAAACAGGGACAGTTTAACTTCTTCATTACCCATTTGGATGCCCTTTATTTCTTTTTCTTGCCTTAATGCTCTAGCTAGAACTTCCAGCACAATGTTAAATAGGAGTGGTGATAAAGGGCATCCTTGTCTTGTTCCTGTTTTCAGCCTGTCCCCATTAAGAATGAAGTTGGCCGGTTTTGCATACATGCCCTTTATTATGTTGAGAAATTTCCCTTCTATACCTATTTTATTGAGGGCTTTTATCAGGAATGGGTGTTGGACTTTGTCAAATGCCTTTTCTGTGTCAATTGAGATGATCATGTGATTCTTTTCTTTCCTTTTATTTATGTGGTGGATTACGTTGATTGATTTTCTAATGTTGAACCATCCTTGCATACCCGGTATGAATCTTACTTGGTCGTGATGTATTCTTTTTTTGATATGATGCTGAAATCTATTGGCTAGAATTTTGTTGAGAATTTTTGCATCTATATTCATGAGAGATATTGGTCTGTAATTTTCTTTTTTTGTGACGTCTTTGCCTGGTTTTGGTATCAGCGTTCTGCTGGCTTCCTAGAATGAATTTGGAAGTGTTGCTTCCTCTTCTATGCTCTGAAATAGCTTGAGTAGTACTGGTACAAGCTCTTCTGTAAATGTTTTGTAGAATTCTCCAGTGAAGCCATCTGGGCCAGGGCTTTTTGGTTGGGAGTTTTTTTTATTAGCTTTTCAATCTCTTCTCCTGTTATGGGTCTGTTCAGATTTTCAACATCACTTTGTTGTAGTTTGGGTAGGCCGTGTGTTTCTAGAAATTTATCCATTTCCTCTAGGTTTTCAAATTTGTTGGCGTATAGTTTTTCATAATATTCTGTTATAATCCTTTTTATTTCAGTTGGGTCTGTTGTAATGTCCCCCATTTCATTTCTGATTTGGGTTATTTGTGTCCTCTCCTGGTTTTCTTTTGTCAGTCTGGCCAGTGGTTTGTCGATTTTGTTGATTCTTTCAAAGAACCAACTTTTGGTTTTGTTGATTCTATTGTTTTTCTGTTCTCTATTTCATTTATTTCTGCTCTGATCTTTACTATTTCCTTTCTTGTGGTGGTTGTGGGGTTTTTTTGCTGTTCTCTTTCTATTTGTTTGAGTTCTGTAGTTAATGTTTTGATTTTGTCCCTTTCTTCTTTTTTGATATGTGCATCTATTGCTATAAATTGTCCTCTGAGGACTGCCTTTGCTATGTCCCAAAGGTTTTGGTATGATGTGTTTTCATTCTCATTTGATTCTAGGAATTTTTTGATTCCGTCTCTGATTTCTTCTATTACCCACTGATGTGTAAGCAGGGTATTATTCTGTTTCCATGTAGTTGATTTTCTTTCCTTGCTCTTTCTATTGTTAATTTCTACCTTGATGGCATTGTGGTCAGAGAAGATACTTTGAATTATCTCAGCGTTTTGGATCTTGTTGAGGATTGCTCTGTGGCCTAAGATGTGGTCTATTCTGGAGAAAATTCCATGTGCATTGGTAAATAATGTGTACTTTGCAGCTGTTGGATGGAGTGTTCTATATATGTCTATGAGGTCAAGTTGGCTGATTGTGCCCTTTAGGTCTTCTGTATCTTTGCTGAGTTTCTTCTTAGTTGTTCTGTCCTTTACTGAGAGTGGTGTGTTGAAGTCTCCTATTATTATTGTGGAACTGTCAATTTCTCTTTTCAGTGTTGTTAGAGTTTCTTTTTTGTATTTTGGAGCCCTGTCATTGGGTGCGTAGATGTTTATTATGGTTATGTCTTCATGATGGATCATCCCCTTAATCATTATATAGTGTCCTTCTTTGTCTTTTATGGTAGATTTTGTTTTAAACTCTATTTTATCTGAGATTAGGATTGCCACTCTTGCTCTTTTTTGGTAGTTGTTAGCTTAATATATTTTTATCCAACCTTTGACCTTTAATAAATTCACATCTTTGTTTCTAAGGTGTGTCTCTTGTAGACAGCATATTGATGGATCCTGTTTTCTTATCCATTCTGTCACTTTCCATCTCTTTATGGGTGCATTGACTCCATTTACATTCAGTTTAATTATTGATAGATGTGAGTTTGTTGCTCATTTTGTAGTGCTTTTTTTTGCGGGGCTGAAGATTTCTTTGTTCTTCTTACTCTCTTGTGTTGAGTTACTTTTGTTTGTGGATTTTTTTTCATTTCTTTTGTTTTTGCCAAGACTTTATGTTTTTTGTCGTTATTTTTATGAGTTGGTTTGTTAACTTTCTTTGTGGTTACCATGAATTTTACTCTTATCTTTCTAAGTTTGAAGCAGTCTACCATTACTTGGTATCACCTTGCCTTTCTCTCCATTAGAAGGTTCTATACCTATGCTGTTTATTCCCTCTTTCATTGTTTTGATGTTGTTGTCATCCATCAATTAACTGCTCTGATTCCCTGTTGTATTTCTTTTGGTTTTGGATAGTCCTCGAGAGTTCATTTCCTAGATTGGTGTCTGGCTCGTACGATCCTGCGTCCTAGGTTCTGCCTGTGAGCTGAAGCTGTTTGTCCTCAGATCGAAGAACTTGCTTTAATAATTCTTGTAAGTTTGGTTTGACTTTTACATATTCCCTTAATTTCTGTTTATCTGGAAATGACCTAATTTCACCGTCAAAGTTGAACGAGAGTTTTGCAGGATATATTATTCTTGGCTGACAACTTTTTTCTTTCAAGATTTTATGTATTTCATCCCATTGCCTTCTTGCCTGCATGGTTTCTGCCAAAGAATCTGAGCTTAGTTTTATTGTTTCTCCTCTGTATGTGACTTCTTGTTTTTCACGAGCTGCTCTCAGGATTCTTTGTTTGTCTTTGGTTTTGGCAAGTGTGAATATGGTATGCTTTGGTGATTTTCTTTTGGGGTCTCTTCTATATGGGGTTCGTTGAGCTTCTTGGATGGCCAGATTTTCATCTTTCATGGTGTTGGAGAAGTTTTCTGTCAACAGTTCCTCAATGACCCTCTGTGTGTTTTCTTTTTTCTCCCCCTGTTCTGGAATGCCAATCGCTCATAACTTTTTGCTTTTAATTGTGTCCTACATAACTCTCAGAGTCTCTTCATTTTTGTTCGTTCTTTTTTTCTGAGTTCTCCTGAAACAGAGTTGTATCCAAGTGTTTGTCTTCACTTCCACTGATCCTGTCTTCCACGGTTTCAAATCTACTTCTCAGCCCTTCTATGACACCGTCCATTTCTGAAATCTTGTTGTTTATCTTTTGGATTTCTAATTGTTGTTTTTGTATAATTTCTAGTTGTGAATTTATTTTGGCACTTCGTTCCTGCATCATCTTCCTGAATTCTTCCAATTTTTTGTCTGTATTTTCCATGAATTTGTCTATTTTTTCCTCATGTTTGTCAGCTTTTTGCCTCAGTTCTTGGAAAATTCCAAGTATTAGAGATTTGAATTCCCTATCAGGTACTTCTAGTGCATTTTCTTCCACAGGAGAGTCATCTGGTGTTTTAATTTGGACAGCTACTGGAACCATCCTGTCCTGTTTTTGTAAATGTTTTGATATTGTCTGCTGGTTTTGGGGCATTCAGTAGTTAGTTTCCTCCTTTGATGATAGTAGATTTGTTTGTTTCATCCCTTTTAAAAAAAAAGAAATTTGACTATGTCTGAGCAGGCGTACTGTGTGTTCTTTGTTGTTTGCTCATCTGTGCCCTCAATACTTTTCACCTCCTTCTGCAACTGGCGGGGTCAGTCACCTAGATATGGTACAGCAGGGCAGGTCTAGCTGAAGAGGAGTCACTGGGATGGGTTGTTTGTGGCACTTACTACAGCCCCCAGGGTGGGTCAGTAATCGGTGCTGGGAAGGTTCCAGTAGGCCGTGCCTGTACTGCTTGGTGGTGTGATGTCAAGCCCATGGTGCAGGTAGGCAGGATGCAGCAGGGAGATGGTTATGTGTGAAGCTAAGATGGATATGGAAGAGAGGTGAGAGGAACAAGAGCCAAAAAACATACAAACAAACAAAAACGAATGCTAGGGGAGCTTGCCTTTGGAATGGAGAGATGAGAGACTATGAAGTGGAGAAAAACAGAAAGGGGAAGAGGAAGAAAAGAAAAGAATGAATAAATAAAAAATAAATAAAATAAAATAAACCAGAAAGGTTAAAGAACTGCAAAGTTCCCAGGGATCCCACCAATGCAGCTATGAGGTCTGGAGAAGTCTCTCTCAGGTGTCACAGTACAGCCTGGCTAGAAGGCGTAGAGGTATACAACGCCTGGTATTCAGGGATCAGAAAGAGAAAGAAGATATAGAGAGATGAGAAACTGAGCAATGAAGAAAGACAAAAAGGGAAAAAGAGGGAAAAGAAAACAAAACAAATTTTAAAAAAAAGGAACAAGAAAGGCCCCCCAAAAAAACAAAAAAAAAAAAAAACCAACAAAAAAAGAAATGCTCTCAGGGATCCCTCTGCACATCTGTGGAAGCTGAAGGGGAGTTCCTTGCCACGCAGTTCCACCTGGCCAGAAAGGGCTCCCAACTCAAGAAAAGGAAAAGAAAACAAACAAACAATTCAAAATGAACAAACGAACAAATGCCCTGGGATCCCACCAGCGCTGTAGCCCAGACCGGGAAGCAGCTCCACACTCGAATGGAGCTCCGCAGCCCCTCAGGAAAAAGCAAAGGTGGTGCACGGAGCCAGGCACTCGAGCGAAAGAGGGGGAGGCGGCGAGAGGCAAGCAAGAAATCCAAAGAAGCAGGGGAAAAAAAAACAACAACACCAGCAGCCAACAAATGGCATTCAGAGAGCCAGATAGTGCAGGCTGGTGTTTTTGGACAAGAGACTGTGTCCGTGGGAAGCAGAGGAGGCGGAGTGTGGGTGAAGAAGGGTGGAGAGTGGGAAAGCATATATCACAAATTGCCAGTGCCCTGCAGCCCCTCAGGAAGAAGCAAAGGTGGCGCACAGAGCCAGGCACTCGAGTGGAGGGTGAGGTGGCGAGAGGCAAGTGAGAAATCAAAAGAAGCAGGAAAAAAAAAGCAACACTAGCAGCCAACAAATGGCACCCAGAGAGCTGCCCACTTGGGTGTGTGGAATCCAAGCAGCCAGTGCTTCCCAGTCAAGGGACTGTGGTCGCGTGAAGCAGAGGAGGCCAAGCCGGGGCAAAGAGGGGTGGGGGGTGGGAAAGCGCACACTGCAAATTACCAGTTGTTTTGTCTCCCGCTGGACACTCCGTGAGGCTGCTTTCTCGTACCCCCATTTGCTGGTCTCCGATAGGAGTCCAAGATGGTGGATCCGCACTGCTGGTAGGGGACCTCTGCATGAATCTCTCCTCGCTCTCCATTCTCTGTCAGTTTTCTCACTCCATTTGGTGCTTGGCTGAGTTCTTTATCTCTTCATTTGATGTTTTAGGGTTTCAAGATTGTTGTATTCTCTGTTTGGCTTAGTTTTTTGGATCTTTGCTGTGGAGGGACGGTGTGGTGCTTCTGCCTAGAGCGCCATTTTGCCAGAACCTCTGAATTTGGACTTTTAGACTACTTTCGCTGTGAGGAAATAAACTTCTCTTCGTTAAAACCATCCACTTGTGGTGTTTCTGTTATAGAAGCACTAGATGACTAAGACAGCAGCCTTGATAAGAAATTTATATTACAGCTGAAAATCAACCCGCAGCAGTTGGAAGGAATCCAGGGAGGCCTTTCTGGCCCCTTAAATCCTCCAGTAATCTTTGCAAAGTGCCAATTTTCCCAAATTAAATGTCACTTGTGCCTAATAAGAACAATAAGTACTAGCCCAAATCACTGCAGACTGTTAGTCAACTAAAAATGTCATAAGGTCTTCTATATTAGGAGGGTGACCATATAATTTATCACCCAAACTGGGACATTCTTGAAAATACAATGATTAATGTATGATTAATGATTAATAATCATACTGGGATAAGGGGCATAAACCCTTATGACCTGGGAAAACCAAGATGGATTGTCACCATGTTACCTGACAGAAAAAACACAGGTCTAGGAGCCAGGACTCCCCCATCCAAACCAATTCATGAGTGACACATTTAACCACTCTGGACCTCGGTTTCCTCAAATGTAAGATAGAAATGATAATAATCTGTCTTCATGTCACAAGGACAGCTTGAGGAGAAAAGAGATATAAAAGAAAGTTGAAGAGTTAAATGTCTGTAAATAATTGGTCTAAGCCATACCTCATCAAAAGCAGGATGATGAGTTTCTAACATTATTAAACATTGTCCATAGGAGTTTTTGAGGATATAGCCTCTTAATAAATTCCCAAATAAAGGATTTATGCTCAGAACCAGCAACCTTTGCCCTCCTCAGCTGACGGGGTTGAATAAAGGACAGAACTATAGGATTTTCTTAGAGGAAATAGCTTCCATGAGGGCCATTCCAGGAAGCTGCTCAAATCTTCAGATGCTGAAACTAAATCATTAGACTATCTCCAGGATGGCTGGATCTGCAATAGATATCCTGTTTGCCTCCAAAAATCAGTTCTGTTTTTCTACTGAAAAGTGAAAGATTTGGGGCAGTAGAACAAATTCATATTGTCTTGCCTTATGATTTCTCTGGATTTTTCAGAAGGTGGCAGCCATTCCATTTATAAATTAATCTAGCTAGGTCTTCTATTAGCAGTAATTGGCTTTTTCATATGTTGTGTTATCAAAGAGAGGGTGTTATAGCCACTCTGTATTAACAAAATGGACCTCCACCAAAAATTTTGTTCATATGTCAAAACTGATGATGCCCCCGACCACCACCACCAACACACACACCAAGAGGATATGAAAAGGTGAAAAGGTCTATTACTCACATAATCAGACTTCCGGGGAGAGCAGTATAGCTCCCAAGCAGGTTCAAAAATAGCTTGAAAGATCAGGGAAAGAAGACTGGCTTTAGGCTTTTTATGGTGGTTAGGAAGTGGGGCTGGGTGGAGGGTTCCAAAGGAGAGAACACCTGGGCTTTCTTACCAGTTTTCCCAGATGTGAGGCACAAGGGGAAAAGGGAAAAGTGATGCTTAAGACCGTAAGCAGTCAAACATCAAAAAATAGAGTGACTCTATTACAGGCAGCATGTCTGAGTTGAGTCAGTTCAATGGATAAAGGAGGTCAAGCATAAATAAACTGTGCAGGCAATCAACAGTTATAGAGAATTGTGCTAGGCACTGACTGTAGTACTTTATTTAGTGCTAATTATTTGCTAGACACTGTCTTAAGCACTTCTATACATGTTAATTAATCTCACAACAACCCTAAGAGGTAGGTACTATTATTATCATCCAACTTTACAGATGGGAAAACCAAGGCACAGAGAGGTTAAGTGAGCTGCTCAGGCACACATGGTGAGTTTTAAGTAGCAGAGCAAAGAATTAAATCTAGGACTTCCAGGCAACAAGACCTATAGACAGAATCACCACACAATCCCTCTACAGCAAAGACCCAAAAAACTAAGTTAAACAGAGACAAACGTCAATCCTGGAATCCTAAGCATCAAATGAAGAGATAAAGAACTCAGCCAAGCACCGAATGGAATAAGAAACTGACAGGGAACAGAGAGCGAGAAGAGTTATGAGCAGAGGTCTGCTATCAGATAAAGAAGCACGGATTCACCATGTTGTATTCCTGTCAGAGATTGGAGAACAGGGAGGAAGGGAAAATAGCTTCATGGAGCTCCCAGCAGGAGACAGAACAACCAGTAACCAGTGATATACGCTTTCCCACCCCCCACCGTTCTTCAAACCCACTCGGCTTACTCTGCGTCCTGCAGCTATAGTCTCTTAGCCAGGAGGCAAGGGCTTCAGCCCTGTGCCACTTGGATTCTACCCGCCCACACTGGCTGGCTCCCTGAGTGCCATTTGTTAGTTGCTGGTGTTGTTTTTTTCCGCTTCTTTTAGTTTCTTCCATACCTCTCACCACCTCCCCCTCCTTTCTCTCAAACACCTGGCTCCTTGTGCCATCATTTCTTCTTCTTGAAGGCCTGTGAGATGCTGCTCAACTGTAGAACTGCTTCCCGGCCCACACTGCCATGCTGTTGGGTTCTCTTGGGCTTTTGTTTTGTTTTGTTTTTGTTTTGATTTGTTCTGTTTTGTTTGTTTGTTTTCCTTTTCTTTTCTCAGCTTGGGAGCCCCTTCTAGCTGGGCTGTGCTGCATGGCTTGGGAGCTACTTTCCCAGTCTGTGCAGCTAAGTGGTGGGATGCCTGGGGGCATTTCTTTTTATTTTTTATTTTTTTGGTTTTTTCTTGTTTGTTTGTTTTCTTTTCTCTCTTTTCTACTTTTTGTATTTCTTCATTTCTCAGTTTCTCATCTCTCTATACTTGCCTTCCATTCCTGTCTCCTGAATAACTGGCACTGTGTTACACGTATACCCCTTCTAGCCAGGCTGTACTTCGCTGCCTGGGAGCCACTCCCCCGGTCTTCACAGCCACAACAGTGGGATCCCTGGAGGCTTTGCTTTACTTTTTATTTTCCTAATTTTTATTTATTTATTTTTTATTTACCCTTTTACTTATTTTTACATTTTTATTTTTCTCCGTTTCTTGGTTTCTCATCTCTCCACTCCAGCAACAATCTCCCTTAGTACTCTTTTGTTGTTGTTGTTTGTTTTTGGCTCCTGTTTCTCTCTCCTCTCTTTCCTCTTTCCCATACTCATCTTAGCACCACACATCACAATATACCCCTTCCTTCTTGCCTACCTGCACCATGTGCTGAACATCACACCCCCAAGCAGCACAGGCACAGCCTACTGGAATGTGCCCTGCACTGATTCCTGGCCTTCCCTGTAAGCCCTAGTACATGCCACAAACAATGCATCCCAGTAACTCCCCTTCAGCTAGACCTGCCCTGCTGCACCACAGCTGAGTGACTGACCCTGCCCATTGGACAAGGAAGTGAAAATTATCGTGCCCACAGATGAGCAAAAAAAAAAGAATGCACAGCCTGGCAGCTCAGACATAACCAAATAAAACAAAAAAGCAGGATGAAACAAACAAATCTACAGTCAATAAACGAGGAAAATAACTACTGAATTTCCTGAAGACAGCAGACAATATCAAAACATATTAAAAAACAGGACAGGAAGGTTCCAGTAGGTGTCCAAAATAAAACACCAGATGACTTTCCAGTTGAAGAAAAGGTACTAGAACTACCTGATAAGGAATTCGAATCTCTAATACTCAAGTTTAAATCAGTCTTTTATTTCTTTATATCGCCTTGACTTCCTCTCCATATGCGAAATCTATGTCTACATTTTTTTAGTCCCTATTTTTTGTTTTAATGTTGTCATCTTTTACATATTGACATCTCTGTTTCCCTATTTTCAGTGTTTTAGCTTTGATTTATTTTTGTGACTTCCCTATCTGGGTTGATATCTGGTTGCTCTGTCCTGTGTTCTAGTCTTACATTGTTATCTGATGTTATTAGTTTTCTAACCAGAGGACTCCCTTTACTATTTCTTGTAATTTTGGTTTGGTTTTTGCAAATTCCCTAAACTTCTGTTTATCTGGAAATGCTCTAATTTCGCCATCATATTTGAGAGTTTTGCTGGATATATAATTCTTGGCTGGCAGTTGTTTTCCTTCAAGACTTTATATATGTCATCCTATTGCCTTCTTGCCTGCATGGTTTCTGCTGAGTAGTCCAAGCTTAGTCTTATCGACTCTCCTTTGTAGATGGCTTTTTGTTTATCCCTAGCCGTTCTTAAAATTCTGTCTTTATCTTTGGTTTTGGCAAGTTTGATTATAATATGTCTTGGTGACTTTATTTTGAGATCTACCTTGTGTGGAGTTTGATGCGCATCTTAGATAGATATCATCTTGTCTTTCACAATATCAGGGAAGTTCTCTGCCAACAAATCTTCAACAATTCTCTCTGTATTTTCTGTTATCCTCCTCATTCTGGTATTCCAATCACTAGCAGGTTATTCCTCTTGATAGAGTCCCACATAATTCTTATTTTATTCATTTTTTTAAGTCCTTTTATCTGATTTTTCCTCAAATAAGTTGTTGTCAAGTGCTTTATCTTGAATTTCACTAATTCTGTCTTCCATTACCTCAATCCTGCTCCTATGACTTTTTATTGAGTTGTCTAATTCTGAAATTTTATTGTTAATCTTCTGGATTTCTGATTGCTGTCTCTCTATAGATTCTTGCAGCCTGTTAAATTTGTCATTATGTTCTTCTCTAACCTTCTTAGGTTCCTCTATTGCTTGGTCTGCATTTTTAAGGATCTCCTTCCTGATATCTTGAAGAGTTCTGTATATTAATGGTTTGTATTTTGCCTCTGGTAATTCCAAGAAATTCTCTTCCTCTGGAAACTCTCTTGATTCATTGTTTTGGGAGCTTTCTGAAGCCATTCTGGCCTGCCTCTTTATGTGATTTAATATTGACTGTTGTCTCCAAGCCATCAATAAGTTATTATAATTTATTTATTTTATGTTTGCTTACAGTGTCCTAGCTTGTTGTTTTATTTTGTTTTCATATGCCCATATAGGCTGCTAGTGTGAGCTAGCCTGATCACCAGCAACCCCGAAGCTCCAATGTCCTTTGCCCAGGTGGCCAAACCTGCCACTAAGTATATGAGTGCAGGAGTCCATCCACTACCCCTGTATGGATTCAGCTCAGGTGTCCAGGTAGTCAGACACCAAGTGTGTGGTGTAGGCTCTCACCTGTAGCCCTAAACAGGCATGGGTGATTTGTGTAGGTACAGGCATCCGGCTGCAGCAGGGCATCACACACTGAGCAAGGCAGGGAGCTGAAGGCCACCCTTGAGTGTCTGGCAAGAAATCATATCCCTTTTCCATAGAGCATGTAGGTGGATGGGTTTTGGGTTTTCAGCTGGACTATGAGCACCCCGTGTTGTTGGCTGTAAGGACTGTGGAGCACCACATATTCTTGGGCCCCTGTTGTAGGTGGCTAGGTGGCATGGGTGGAGCCACAAGTCCTTAGGCTCCTGAAGTGGGTAGGTGAAGACCCTGCTTAATGGGCAGAGCAGTGTCAAATGTCAGGAACCTACTACTTCACAGCTGAAACACTTGAAGTTAGACTTCAGGTATATACCCTGTTGTACTGTGGTAATGAGGGCCTATGCTGTTGAAATGGGTCCACACAAGGCTATGCAGGGGAAATGTACTCAAAGTCTATGGACCCCCTTATGCCTGTGCCTAGACAAAGGATCAGTGCCTACAGTGAGTTCCTGGCTTAGGGGAGCTGGCAGATTATTTTTTCCCCTGTTTGTTAATTTGTTCACTCTCCAAGGCCAGGAGAATGGCTCAGGGCGAATGACGGGTCCTACTTCCAGCCCAGGTGACTCAGCAATTGCTGAAGCAGGTCCCGGACCCAGTGCAGAGCAGGGAGTGGGGAGGTAAATGGGAGACAGGATTTCCCAAAGGGGGAAATTGATCCACGCAGTAGGTCAGGCATAAGTTCTTATCTTTTGCCAATTGAGGGCTGCTTCTCACTGGTTCTGGATGGCCAAGTAGACTCTCTGCTGCTGGCTCTCTCCCAGTGTGGAAAACGCCTCCTGAGCACCACTGCTTGCCTGCCTCACCATGCACCATGAACTGATCTGGCCTGAAGGGCTCAGGCTCTTGACAGTTCAGCTCTGGCAACACCTCACTGCTTCCAAACCATCTCTCCCTCCCCCATCACTCAGTCCAATTTTTTTACTTTGCCTTTGATGTTCAGGGCTCCTAGATTGTCATATATAATCGATTCACTTGTTTTTTCATGTCTTTGTTGTAAGAGAGACTGCCAGAAGTGTCTGAATACTCCGCCATCTTGGCCCTGCCTCTCCTCAAATCTCTTCAGAGCTATCCAAGAGTTGAAGCAAAAAGCAGACAAAAATGAGGAAAAAGTAGACAAATTCATGGAAAATACAGACAAAAAAGGAAGAATTCAGGAAAATAATACAGGAGCAAAATGTCAAAATAAATCCACAACTAGAAACTATACAAAAACAATTAGAAATCCAAAAGATGAAAAGATGAACAAGATTTCAGAAATGGACAGAGTCATAGAAGGGCTGAGGAGCAGGTTTGAAACGATGGAAGACAGAATCATCGAAATTGAAGACAAACAGTTAGATACAACTCTGTCTGAGGAAAAATCAGAAAAAAGAATGAAGAAACTCTGAGAATTATACGAGATACAATCAAAACCAAAAATTTTTGAGTGATCAGAGTTCCAGAATGGAGAGAAAACAGAAAACACAGAGAGGATCATGAAGAACTCCTGATGGAAAACTTCCCTAATATCATGAAAGATGAAAAGCTGATCATCCAAGAAGCTCATCAAACCCTATGTAGGATAGACCCCAAAAGAAAATCACCAAGGCATATCATAATCACATTCACAAAAACCAAAGACAAGGAATCCCAAGAGCAGCTTGAGGAAAATGAAAAGTCCCATACAGAGGAGAAACAATAAGATGAAGCTCAGATTATTCAGCAGAAACTATACAGGCAAAAAGGCAATGGGATGACATATATAAAACCTTGAAAGAAAAAAAATTGCCAGCCAAGAAGAATATATCCTGCAAAACTCTCATTCAGATATGAAGGTGAAATTAGGACATTTCCAGATAAACAGAAATTGAGGGACTATGTAAACACAAAACCCAATTTACAAGAATTATTAAAGGGAGTCCTTCTGTCTGAGAACAAACATCAGACCACAGCCTGACTCTAAGATGCAAGATTATACCAGCCAGATACCAACATAGGAAATGAACTCTCAAAGACCATCCAAAATCAAAAGAATTACAACAAGGAACCAGAGAGGTTAATCTGTAAATGACAATAAAAAAGGGAGTAAACAGAATCAGTATAGGCATAGAAACTTCTAAAGGAGAGGAAGGCTAAGCGATACCAAGTAATAATAGACTGGATCAAACCTAGGAAGATAAGGATAAATTTCAAGGTAACCACAAAGAAAGTTAACAAACTTAATTGTCAAAATAAAGAAGAAAAACATAAAGTCTCAGTAAAAATATAACCTACAAAAACAAAAGGAATTCAGCACAAGAGAGCAACAGGAACAAAGGAAACGTCATCACCACCAAAAAAAAGCACTACAAAATGACAGCAATAAACTCACACCTATCAATAATTACACTGAATGTAAATGACCTAAATGCACCCATAAAGAGACAGAGTGACAGAATGGATAAAAAAACAGGATCTATCAATATGATGTCTACAAGAGATGCACTTTAGAAACAAAGATGTAAATTTATTAAAAATCAAAGGATAGAAAAAATACATCAATCAAACAGCTATCAAAAAAGAGCAGGAGTGGCAATACTAATCTCAGATAAAATAGACTTTAAAACAAAATCCACCATAAAAGACAAAGAAGGGCACTATATAATGATTAAAGGGACTATCCAGCATGAAGACATAACATAATAAACATCTACCCACCCAGTGACAGAACTCCAAAATACATAAAACCAACTCTAACAGCACTGAAAAGAGAAATTGACAGTTCTACAATAATAGTAGGAAACTTCAACACACCACTTTCAGTAAAGGACAGAACATGTAAAAAGAAACTCAGCAAGATACAGAAGATCTAAATGACACCATCGGCCAACTTGACCTCATAGACAAATATAGAACACTCCACCAAACAGCTGCAAAGTATACGTTTTTTCCAAAGCACATGGAACATTCTCTAGAATAGACCACATCTTAGGCCACAGAGCAACTCTCAACAAAAATCAAAAACATGGAGATAATATAAAGTATCTTCTCTGACCACAACACCATCAATGTAGAAATTAACAACAGGAAGAACAAGGAAAAAAAAATCAATTACATGGAAAATGAATAACACCCTGCTTACAAACCACTGAGAAATAGAAGAAATCATAGACGGAATTTAAAAATTCCTAGAATCACACATCATACCACCCCAGAAAGCACGGTCCCTGGATTCTCTATCAGCCCAGAACTAAAACAATTTCCGAAGCCAACTCTTCAGACAGAGATTGGATGGACTGTGGGACATAAAGTGATACTCATGAAGAGTGTGCTTCTTAGCTCAACTAGATACAAGAAACTAAATGGGCAGCTTCTGTCCAGAGGTAAGATGGGAAGGCAGAGATGGTCAGAGCTGGTTGAATGGACACAGGGAATCAGGGGTGGAAAAGAGGAGAGTGCTGTCACAGTATGGGGAGAATAATTAGAGTCACATAACAATGTACGTATAAATTTTTGTATCGGAAAAAAATAAAAATTAAAAAAACACATCCCACCAAAACCTTTGGGACACAGCAAAGGCAGCAGTCCTCAGATGACAATTTATGCCAAACAGATGCACACATGAGAAAAGCAGAAAGGGACAAAATCAAAACATTAGCTACACAACTTGAACAAATAGAAAGAGAACAGCAAAAAAAAAAAAAAAAAAAAACCACAGCCACTAGAAGAAAGGAAATAAGAAAGATCAGAGCAGAAGTAAATGAAATATAGAATAGAAAAACAATAGAATCAACAAAACCAAAAGTTGGCTCTTCAAAAGGATCAACAAAATCGACAAACCACTGGCCAAACTGACATAAGCAAAACAGGAGAGGATGCAAATACCCAAATAAGAAATGAAATGGACATTACCACAGACCCAACTAAAATAAAAAGGATCGTAACAGAATATTATGAAAACTATACTCCAACAAATTTGAAAACTTCGAGGAAATGGATAAATTTCTAGAAACACACTACCTAACCAAACTAACACAAAGTGATGTTGAAAATCTGAATAGACCCATAACAAGAGAAGAGATTGAAAAGGTAATAAAGAAAATTCCCAACAAGAAAAAAGCCCTGGCCAAGATGGCTTCACTGGAGAATTCTACCAAACATTCAGAAAAAAGCTTACACTGGTACTAGTCAAATTATTTCAGAACATAGAAAAGGAAGCTACACTTCCAAATTCATTCTATGAAGCCAGAAAAACTCCAATACCAAAACCAGGCAAAGACATCACAGAAAAAGAAAAGTAAAGACCAATATATCTCATGAATATAGGTGCAAAAATTCTCAACAGAATTCTAGCCAACAGAATTCAGTAGTATATCAAAAAATAATACACCGTATCCAAGTAGGATTCACACCAGGCATGCAAGGATAGTTCAACTTAGAAAATCAATCAGCGTAATCCACCACATAAATAAAAGGAAAGAAAAGAATCACATGATCAACTCAATTGTTGCAGAAAAAGCTTCGACAAAATCCAACACCCATTCCTGATAAAAACTCTCAATAAAATAGGTATAGAAGGGAAATTTCTCAATATAATAAAGGGCATGTATGCAAAACCAACAGCCAACATCATTCTTAATGGAGAGAGGCTGAAAACATTCCCCTTGAGAACAGGAACAAGACACCACTTTATCACCACTCCTATTTAACACTGTGCTGGAAGTCTGACCTAGAGCAATAAGGCAAGAAAAAGAAAGAGCATCCAAATTGATAATGAAAAAGTTAAACTGTCCCTGTTTGTGGATGATATGATATTATACATAGAAAACCCTAAAGATTCCCTGAGAAAAACTACTGAACTAATAGAAAGATTCAGCAGAGTAGCAGGATACAAGCTAAACATACAAAAATCAGTTGGATTCCTATACACCAATAAAGAGAGCAACAAAAAGGAAGTCAGGAAAACAATACCATTTATAATAGCCCCTAAAAAAGTAAAATACTTAGGAATAAATCTAACCAGGGATGTCAAAGACCTATACAAAGAAAACTACAAAACACTACTGCAAGAAACCAAACGGGATCTACATAAATGGAAAAACATACCATGCTAATGGATCGGTAGAATCAACATTGTGAAAATGAGAATTCTACCAAAAGGAATTTACAAATACAATGCAATCCCGATCCAAAGACCAACAACATTCTTTAAAGAGATGGAAAAACTAATCATTAACTTTATATGGAAAGAGAAGCAGCCCCAGATAAGTAAAGCATTATTAAAGAAGAATAATAGGAAGACTCACACTACCTGAACTCAGAACCTACTATACACCTATGGTAGTCAAAACAGCCTGGTACTGGTACAACTTTCACCAATGGAACAAAATTGAGAACCCAGATATAAATCCATCCACCTATGGCCACCTGATCTTCAACAAGGGCCCAAAGTCCATCAAATGGGGAAAAGACAGTCTTTTTAACAAATGGTGCTGGCAAAACTGGATGTCCATCTACAAAAAAATGAAATAGGACCCATACCGCACATCATATAAAAAACTAATTCAAAATAGATCAAAGACCTAAATATAAAGCCAAAAACTATAAAATTCATAGAAGAAAAAATAAGAGCAACACTAGAGGCCCTAATACATGGCATTAACAAGATACAAAGCATAACCAACGACAAATAAACTCCAGAAGATAAGCTAGATAACTGGGATCTTCTAAAAATTAAACACTTATGCTCATCAAAGGACTTCACCAAAAAAGTAAAAAGAGAACCTACAGACTGGGGGAAAAAATTTGGCCATTATAAATCGGACAAAGTTCTAATCTCTAAAATCTGCAAGAAAATCCAACACCTCTACAACAAAAAGACAAATAATGCAATTAAAAAATGAACAAAGGAATTGAACAGACACTTCACCAAAGAAGACATTCAAGCAGCCAACAGACACATGAGGCAATGCTCTCCATTACTAGCCATTAGAGAAATGTAAATCAGAACCACAGTGAGATACCATCTCACTCCAGAGTTATTGGCACAAATCAAAAAAACTGGAAATAACAAATGTTGGAGAGGCCGTGGGGAGATTGGAACTCTTATGCACTGCTGGTGGGAATGAAAAATGATACAATCATTTTGGAAAACGATATGGTGCTTCTTAGAAAGCTAGAAATAGAAATACCATATGATCCAACAATCCCACTCCTAGGTATATATCCTAGAGAAATAAGAGCCATCACACGAATAGACATACGCACACCCATGTTCATTGTAGCATTGTTCACAGTAGCAAAAAGATGGAAACAACCTAGATGCCCATCAACAGATGAATGGATAAACAAACTATGGTACAGACACACAAGGGGGTATTATGCAAAGATAAAGAACAATGATGAATCTGTGAAGCATCTCATAACATGGATGAATCTGAAGGACATTATGCTGAGTGAAATAAGTCAATCACAAAAGGACAAATATTGTATGAGATCACTGCTGTAAAACTTCATGAAAAGGTTTTCACACAAAAAGAAACAGTTTTTCATGGTTACAAGGGGGGAGGGGTTGGGATGGAAAAACACTAAATAGACAATAGATAAGTGATAACTTTGGTGAAGGATAGGACAGTACACAATACTGGGGAAGGCAGCATAACTTGTACAAGGCAAGGTCATGGAAGCTCCATAGACACATCCATACTCCTTGAGGGACTGAAATGCTGAGCAGAGGGCTGTGGGGACCATGGTCTCAGGGAACATGTAGCTCAATTGGCATAATATAGTTTATAAAGTAAATGTTCTACATTCTACCTTGGTGAGTTGCACCTGGGGTCTTAAAAGCCTGTGAGCAGCCATCCAAGATACTCCACTGGTCTTACCCCTTCAGGAGCAAACGAGAATGAAGAAAAGAAGATACAAGGAAAGATTAATCCTAAGGAACAATGGACCACAACTACCACGGCCTCCACCAGACTGAGTCCAGTACAACTCGATGGTGCCTGGCTACCACTACTGACTGCTCTGACAGGGATCACAACAGAGGGTCCCAGACCAAGCTGGAGAAAAATGTAGAACAAAATTCTAACTCACAAAAAAAGACCAGACTTACTGGCCTGACAGAGACTGGAGAAACCCTGAGAGTATGGCCTTTGGACACCTTTTTAGCTCAGTAATGAAGTCACTTCCAAGATTTGCCCTTCAGCCAAAGATTAAACAGACCCATAAAAAAAAAAAAATGAGACTAATGGAGTAGAACAGCCCAGGACAAGGACTAGAAGGCAGGAGAGAACAGGAAAGCTGGCAATAGGGAACCCAAGGTTGAGAAGGGAGAGTGTTGACATGTTGTGAGGTTGTTAACCAATGTCATAAAACAATATACGTGCTGTTTAATGAGAAACTATTTGTTCTGTAAACCTTTATCTAAAGTACAATTTTAAAAATTTAAAAAAGATTATACTAGCTTCATAAAATATGATTTCAGCTTCAATTCTTTTTAATTTTGTGTATTAACTTGTCAAAGAAAGTAATATTTTCTTTAAAATGTTATTGAACTTACCAGAAAAATCTGTTATTTGGTAGAAGGGTTGTCTTTCAATATTATATCAATTAATTAATAACTTTTGGCTTATTCATGTGCTCTAACTCTTCTTGTACAAATTTTACATTTTATATATTTTTAAGAATTTATTTTATCTAAGTTCTAAAATTCATGAAAGTATATTGCTCATAAAGCTTATTATTTTCAATCTAAAAAAAAAGAATTAAATTTAATCAATCTGACTCCAAAGTCTATGCTCTTAGCCACTATATGATAATGTCTTTCATAAATAAAGGATTAATGTCTGTGAAATCCAAAGATACTTCTTTCAGTCTCTTCTATCTGAAGACATCACACTCTCCAAGAATACTTTCTAGAATGATTTTTTGTATATTAAGATAAAAATAAAACCTCAAAAGAATTTGAATGGTATTTAAAATTTTTCTTAAATTCAATGTAGTTTCACAGCACCAGTGGTAACTAAATGAGGAGGCAGTTTTACTGATATATTTCTATTTTGTAGGAAGGCAAACCAAGATTCTGAGAAGTTAGCTCTCGATTGTCAAAGACTGAATCCAGGTCTCTCCATGACCCCTCACTACTTCACCCAAACCAATCTCTGAAAGATGATTTCAGGTTCAACCAAAGAGCAGAGCTAGCTAAACTGTGGTTTAATGGAGAGTTAATTTTCCAAGTCTTGTTGGCGCAGTTTGAATGCTAATGCAGTCCAGCCATGTTATTTAGGAAATAAATTCTAATGAGAAATCCTCTGCAGTTTCTATAACACTATTCATCTTTACAAGTATATGCTGTCCTTGGTCACCGCCCCAGATTCTTTCCATTCATTAACATATCCAGGAACACAGGAGGTCAAACATCACTTATGAACACAATTAATTATCTGACATTTATTAACAGTTGATCTTTTACAAAGCCCTTGATCCTCATAATAAACCTGAGAAATGATTTGGGAATTTTACAGATGAGGAGAGAGAATCTTAGAATGGGAGACCAATTTGCCTAAAGTCACACAGAAAATCAGCAACAGAAGCAAGTTTATATGCCTCCTGATACAGTGTAGTTTTCGTGACCCCAGTGAACACCTCGCTCAATATTCTTTGAAGATGGAGAGACTAAATCAAAAACTCTGAGCAGGTTGGTAGTCAGTGAGCTTCTATCTTATTCGTATTCATATGTTCACAGAATCCTTCTACGTACCAGGCATTGGGGGAGCATTGTGCATGCATTATCTCATTTAACTCTCTGAGCTGCTCTGTGAGGTAGGTACTGTTATTCTCCCCATTTGCAGATGAGGAAACAGAGACTCAGAGAGGTCACATTGCTAGTAAAAGTTTATAGAGCCAAGTTTGTCCAACCCTAAACCTTCCTTCTACATTGTACCACCTCTGTGGCATATGTGCTCATCTCCTTTCTTCATCTCCTTGTAAGCAGTGTCCTAGGTAGAACAATTCCCATGCTCGGAAGATATCTCCTCATCCTGAAGCTAAAAGAAAAAACGGAAGCTCTTCTACCCATTGGTACCAATGGCTTCTGACAGCATAGGTGAGAGAAAATTAGATCATGTTATTTCCTTGATTAATAAAATTCAGAGTTCTTAGCATGGCCTACAAGGCCTTTACAAGATCTAGCCTTTGCCCACCTCTCCAGTTTCATTTTGTACCATAATCTTCTGCATGCACCATTTTATTTACCTAGTACTGCCATAACAAAAAATACCTCAAATGGGTGACTTTAAAGAACAGAAATTTATTTTCTCACAGTTAAGAAGGCTAGAAGTCTAAATTCAGCCACCTGAAGGTGTGGCTCCAGGGGGAGATCCTTCCTTGTCGGTAGCCCCATGAGGTGTTCCTTAGCATCTATCTTTTCCTTGTGTGTGTTTCTGTGTCTATTCTGCTCTTTTTATAACACAGAGGTGATTAAGTTTAGGACCCATTCTACTCTAGTATGACTTAATTTACATAACAAAAGAAAATCCCTCTATTTTCAGATATATCTCATTCACAGGTATAGGGGCTAGGACTTCAACATATATTTTGGGGGGACACTATTCAATCCACAACACCCACTAACTTTCAAACTCCACTACTCAATAAGAAGAGTGTCAATCTTACATTGTAACGAAAGCATATGGGATGGTATAATATGGTGGCCATGTATAGAAAAATGCTATCTGCCTCAAAAATCTAGACTATCCCACATGTAACAATCAAAGAGCAGTAAAAGAGAGAGCATAGCTGAGTGCTAAAATGGATGGTGCAGATAAGGACAAAGATCTGAACCAGTGCTTAGTGCTGGTGGGTCCATTACCTGGGGTCAGTGCTGATGGGGAAGGTTTGAAGGAGGCAATGGGGACTTGAGAGCAGCTTTATGTATAAACCTAATGGTGAAATATGACACCCTTTAATACATCATTTCCACTGAAATAAGAAAGGCCGGTGAATATAGGAATGAATGTATTGGTTCCCAGAAAACTCTTATCAACTCAGATGTGAGTTTTATTTACCTTTAAGATGAAAGGTGAGGGGGTGGGAGGAGATAAGAGGAGACCTCTGAAGGGAAAGGAAGACTAAGAATTAAATTTCCATTGTGAGGAAAGGGTGGTAAGTCTGATCATTTTGTGACTCAGGTTACACTGATGCCTTTCTGTGGCCATTCTACTATAATTCTCAATTAATCCTTTAACACACAGAGCATAAATATCCCTTCATTGATTTCTTCATCTTCTACCTGAAACCGTTATCAAAATTTATGTCATCTCTGTTAGAATCATAACCAGGGATCATGAACTGAATTTAATGGTATGGCTGATTAGAGTATGGAAGGTAAGGATGGCATTTAGAACAAAAAAGGTAGTGATAAAATACCACAACCAGGCGATGTAATACAAGAGAAGTGACTCTGCTTCACAAGCTTTGCACTGATTTGTTTTTATTCAGAGAGGAGAAATTAAAATTCTTCCCACCATGAAAAATGGCAGGTCATTTTGGACAGGTCGAGAGGAGAGGGCTGTGTGAGCCTTCCCCACCCCTCTTCCCAGGTGCCTCATAAACAACTCTTGAGTAAAAGCCAGCAGGATAGGAAGGCATGGCACCTCCCCAGCATTCATGGCCAATGACTATTATGGAATTATTTTGTGGCAAGTCTGACACAACCAGTTGTATTTTTCTATTAAAAATCAACCACAAATACACCTCCCTTTGAAAACAGAGAGTGGTAATGGTTGTACAATGGTGAATGTAATTTATGTCACTGAATTGTACATGTAAAAATGATTTAAATGCAAATGTTTTGTTATATATAGTTCACCACAATAGAAATTATACATATAATTATAATTGTGAGATATATTAAATATATATATTTAAATATATATATGTATATATATTTCTATTACTCTGTCTCCAATAGAGCAAACACAGAGCCTATGCAGGTCCTGTGCTTGACTGACTGACTGTATGGTGTTTATCTGGTCTATTTTTCACTCTTCCTCTTTGAAATTTCCTAATCATAATAACTTGCCTCAATGCAAACAAACAAAACCACTGCAAACATAGGTATTATTCATCCCTTAATGTCTACATCTTTCTGTTTCCAAAAGAAGAAAACCTGGCATAAATAGCAGTGAGTTTATGGTTTTGAAATGGAAAGAACTAGAGAAATGTATGTGAACCTTTGAGAAGGTAGAACATGAAACCTCAACTATGTAAGGCAATATTTCTTCAAGTGTGGTACTAAGACCAATTACATCCATCACCAGGACTGCTATTAAAAGGGTACATTCCTTGGCTTCATCCCAAATTTGCTGACTCAGAACCCCTAAGGTTTGGGTTTGAGGATCTGCATTCCATAATCTCTCCAAGGAATTCTTAAGCACACCAAAGTCTGGAAACCACTAGTTAACCTCTGCTGGCTATGTTCATGCTGGAAGTATGTTGAGCTCTGCTACCTATTGCTCACACATAGCTCAGTCAGTACAGGAACCATTTGTCACAACTCTTGACAAAAGCAGATAGAGAATTTCCTCCTATTAATGAATTGAGAAAGATCCAGGTGAGCCCTGCAGTGCTGTCATGCTGAAGAGAGCATGGGAGGGAACAATGGGTGGGTGCCAGCACCTTGCTGCCCTATCAAGAGGCTCACCAGAGCACATTTCCTCAGGCCCTGAAGGTCACTTTTTAACTTTTAGGACCCCAGAGTTCTTCTTTGAGCAACTTCTCCAAAAAGGACACTGCAGCCCCCATCTTCTGTCTTAACTCTTCTTAGCAGCAAAGATGAAGTTTGCTGATCCCTACAAACGACCCTCAAATCTGGCCTCGAACAACAATGTTCTCTCTCCATTTATTGAAAATTTCATATTCATAAGTCCATCTCTATTATAATTTTAAATCTAGAGTTTTCTGGAAGTGAAGGTGGAAATTGGTGTAGAAAAGTGCAGGAATATGGTCTGGGAACCAGTACACTAAAGTTCTAGTTCTGTCTCAAGAAAGTCAGAGTGGTTTTGAGCTTCAGCTTCCTTCTTCTAAATGAAGAGGTGGATTTTGGTGATTTCTAAAGGTCCTTTCCTGCTCCATTGCCAAATAATTCTAAGAAAGAAGCCAGAGTTACATCATGAATGAGTTGGGTATTCTGGTACCTCCAGAACATGTATGGAAGACAGCTTGTACTTTTTCACTGCTCACATCTGCTAGGAGTGCGTAAAGACAGACAGGTTGGAGGCAAAGTATCAAAGAATCTGAAATCTATCTCCAAAAGCTAACCAAGGAACCAAACTTTTTTGTTTTGTATGGGTCTGGCACCATCTGGTGCATTTTGAGACCATGTTATGATGTTGGTGCATCCTGCTTACTGCTATCGGTGGCCAGACAACATGGGAATATTTACTACTAAATTTTTACTGAGTATATATTGTGTATAAGACTCTGTGAATGTTGTATAATAAATTATTTTAATCCCTGGAGAAAGACATCATGCTTGGTAAAGCTGAGGATCAGCTAAAAAGAGTAAGACCCTCAACAAGATGGATTGACAAAGTGACTGCAACAATAGGTTCAAACATAGCAATGATTGTGAGAATGGTGCAGGAGTAGGCGGTGTTTCATTCTGTTGTATATAGGGTCACTGTGAGTCGGACCTGACTCGATGGCACCTAACAACAACTTTTAGTAAGTCTAGAAGAAAAATAGTAAACCCAGACTTTTATTAAAACAAAAGGAGAAGCAATTCTATGAACAACTGTACTCCAACAAAATTAATAACTTTGATGAAATGAACAAATTCCCAGAAGCACACAACCTACCGAAATGGACTCAAAAGGAAGTAAAAATCTCAACAAACCCATAACAAGCAAAGAGATTGAATGAATAATAAAAAGCCTACCAATAAGAAAAGTCCAGGACCAGACAGCTTCCCTGGGGAATTCTATCAGACACTTAGAAAAGAACTGACCCCAATCTGTTCAAACTCTTCCAAAAAGTAGAGTAAGAAGGAATACTCCTAACTGTTTCTATGAATCTAGCATTACCCTGGTACCAAAGCCAGACAAAGACACCACAAGAACACTACAGACCAATATCCCTTATGAATATAGTTGCCAAAATTCTCAACAAAATAATAGCAAACAGAATCCAACAGCATATTAAAAGAATGAGATATCATGATCAAGTGGGATTTATTCCAGGAATGCAAAGTTGGTTCAACATTAGAAAATCAGTCAATGTAATATTAATAGAACAAAGAAAAAGAATCACATGATCATGTCATTCTATGCAGAAAAGGCATTTGATAAGATCCAACACCTTTTCTTGATAAAAACTCTTAACAAGACTAAAAGGGAAGTTCCACAAAACGGTTAAGGACATTTATGCAAAACCAACAACCAACATTATACTCAATGGAGAAAGATAGAGAACTTTCCCCTTGAAAATGGGAGCAAGACAAGGATGTCCACTCTCAGCACTCCTGTTCACTATTGTAGTGGAGGTCCTAGTCAGAGCAATAAGACAAGAAAAAGAAATAAAAGACATCCAAATTGGAAAGGAAGAGGTAAAACTATATCTATTTGTGGATGACATGATCCTGTATATTAAAAAATCCCAAACAATCTTCTAAAATGCATCTAGAACTAATAGAGGAATTTAGCAGAGTTACAGGATACAAGGTCAACACACAAAAATCATTTGGGTTTCTGTGATCATTGAGATTGTGTATCAACTTGGCTGGGCCATGATTCTCAGTGGTTTGGCAGTTATATGAAGTGATCACTTCCATGATGAGATTTGATATAATGTGATCACCTCCATCATGGAATCTGCTGTGAGTAGCCAGTTAGTTGAAAGGGATATTTCTTGGGAGTGTGGCCTGCATCGAATGTAAGTGGACTTTCTGGCAAGGCTCGTGGGCTTTTTCTCACACTGGATCCTGCAGCTGGCTCCTGTTCATCTGAACTCTGGTTCTTAGGACTTAAGCTAGCAGCTTACCTGCCATCTTGCCTGCCGATCTTGGGATTTGTCTATCTTCACAGCCTATGAGCCAGAACTCTGCTATCTGACTTGCCAATCTTGGGTTTGCCAGCCACAGTGGCTACATGAATCGGGAGAAGTCTACAGCCTGATCCATGTTCCATTCTCTACAACTGCATGAGCTATTTCCTTAATATAAATCTATATATGTATTTGTACGTTTTACTGGTTTTGCTTCCCTAGAGAAGCCAGCCTAAGACAGTTTCCATACACCAGCAATGAGAAATCTGAAAAGGATATTTAGAAAATAACTTTTATTTACATTAGCATCTAAGAGAATAAAATATCTAGGAATAAATTTACTCAGGAATGTGAAGCACTTATACAATGAAAATTATATAACACTGCTGAAAGAGACTAAAGTAGACCTAAATAAGTGGAAAGATGTTCCATGTTTAGGGATTGGAAGACTTAATATAGTCAAGATGTCAATTCTACCCTAAGTAATATAAAGATACAATGCAATCCCAATAAAAATTCCAACAGTATTCTTTACAGAAATGGAAAAATTAATCTTCAATTTTATATGGAAAGATAAGAGACCCCGAACAGCCAAAGAAATTTTGAAGAAGAACAAAGTAGGGAGCCTCACACTTCCTGACTTCAAAACGTATTACACAGCTACTGTAAATCAAAACAGCCTGGTACTGGTTTTCTGGTAGACTAATGCAATAGAATTGCAAACCCAGAAATAAACACAAACATCTATGGTCAATTGATTTTCAACAAGAGAACCGAATCTATTCAATGGGAAAGGAATAGTCACTTCAACAAATGGTGCTGGCAAAACTGGATTTCCGCATGCAGAAAAATGAAAACAAGGTCCATACCTCATGCCATACACAAAAACTAATTTAAAATGGATCAAAGACCTAACTGTTAAATCTAAAACCATAAAGTTCTTGGGAGAAAACATAGGACCAAAGCTTTGGGACCTAATTTTTTTCAATGATAGATTATCAAACACACAATGAATACACAAGCAACAGAAAACAAAATAAATAACTGGGACCTCATAAAAGTTAAATACTTACGTTCATCAAAAGACTTTATCGAAAGAGTAAATAGACAACCTACAAAGTGGGAAAAAATCTTTGAGAATGATATAACTGATAAGGGTCTAATAGCTAAAATATATAGAAACTTCTACAACTTAACAACAAAAAGACAACCCAATCAAAAACTGAGCACAGGACATGAACAGACAATTCACCAAAGAGAATATTGAAATGGCCAACAGACATAGGAAGATGCTCAACATCATTAGCCATCAGAGAAATGCAAATCAAAACCACAATGAGATACCATTTCACTCCCACTAGGATGGCAAAGATTTTTCAAAAAAGAAAATAACAAATGTTTCAGGGGATATGGAGAAATTAGAACCCTTATCCATTGGTGATGGGAATGCAAAATGGTACAGCCGTTGTAGAAAACAGTCTGGCAGTTCCTAAAAAACTAGAGGCTGCCATATGACCCAGCAATTCCACTCCTAGATATATACCCTAGGGATCTAATAGAAGTGACACAAACAGGCATATACACATCTATGTTCATCGCAGCACTATTCATAATAGTAAAAAGATGGAAACAACCTAAGCTCCCATCTACAGACAAATGGATAAGTAAAATGTGGTACATACATACAGTGGAACACTACTCAATGATAAAGAAAAATGAGTTCCTGAAGCATCTTACAACATGGATAAACCTGAAGGACATTATGATGAGTGAAATAAGTGAAGAAAAAATGTATATATTGTATGTTCTTACTCTTATGAAATGACACATATAGGTAAATATACAGAAATTAATGTTCATCAGTGGTTACCAGCAGTGGGGTAGGGGAGAAAGAGGGAGAAGTACTCCTTAGGTAGCAGTCACTTTTTGTTTATATTAATGGGAAAGGTGGCCACGAATATGGGCAAAGTTTGCATAGCATGATCGATGTAACTGATGTCAATAAGCTATACATAGGGAAAAGAGATGAATGAACAAATGCTAGGTTGTGTATGGTTTTGCAACAATAACAACAAACAAAAAAGGGGGAGGGACTACGAATGCTTGTACTAATTAGACATAACCAATCACCTCGTGGGATTAATTCTCTTGCTTTGGGGGCTTAGGACCTTGGTCTTGTGGGACAATCCAGTCAATTGGCATAATATAGTTCTTGAAGTTTATGTTCTACCTCCCAGTATGGTGAGTAGTATCTGGGGTCTTAAAAGCTTATGAGCGTCCTTCTAAGTTGCAACTATCGGTCTTTATTCATCTGGAACAAAAGAGAAAGAAGAAAACCCAAGAATCAGAGAAGGAACTGGACTACAGACTAATTGTTTACATAAACCCTTGGCTCCTCCACCTTGAGACCAGAACTAGATGGTGCCCAGCTACCACTGCTGATCATTCTGATCAAGAACATAGTACAGAAATCCTTATAGAAAGGAAGGAAAACGTAGGCCAGAATTTAAGATTCTTAAAAAATCCAGACTTACTGAACCTATTAAGTCTGGAGGAGTCCTCAAGACTATGGCCCTAAGTTGCTCTTCAAATCTTGAATTGAAACTATCCCCTAACGTCACGTTTAAATACTGTATTTTTACACAAATAAGGCACACCTTCCATGTTTGTTTGCCAACAACACCCTCTCCCCACCTGAAGTGTTTTATAGGTATGCTATGCTGATTTTTTTTACAGTGAAATACCTCATGAGGGGAGGGTGAAGTTGGCAAACAAATGTAGAAGGTGCACATTATTTGCGTAAAAATACAGTGAGTAACTGTTTAACCCAAAGAGTAAAGATTGTCATCCTTGAGTACCGGGTTACTTAAGAAAATTATCTCTGTAAGACCAAAGGGTCAACAGCTATTTTAAAGCATAGATGAGAAGGTTGGGGGACAGGAAGATTACTTAAATGCAAGTGAAACAACTAGAACAGAAATAATGAGAATGTGGACACAATGTGAAGAATTTAACCAATGTCACTGATTATTATGTGTAGAAACTGTGGAAAGAGAGCGGTTTTGCTGTGTTTATTTTTACAAAAAATAAAATTTAAAAAACAACAACAAAAACAAACAACAGCAGAATCAAAGCTAAAATATACTTGATCCTGATTTTAAAATCATAATAAAATGTCATTGCAGAATATATATGTATCTATCTATGCTCTTCATCATTTCTTCCTTTCGCTGTAGCTACCTGATGTTCAGGAGCAAGTTTCAGAGTCTTTTCTGACATCCATTTTGGTCTTTTCTTTCTTTCCTGTCTTTTTAATGACCTCTTGCTTTCTTCATGTATGATGTCCTTGATGTCATTCCACAACTCGGCTGGTCTTCAGTCATTAGTGTTCAAAGCATCAAATCTATTCTTGAGATGGTCTCTAAACTTAGGTGGGGTATGTTCAGGTTGTACTTTCACTCTCATGGACTTACTCTACTTTTCTTTAGAAATTAGAAGACATGATGAAATAAAAGAGCTGAATAGAAGATTTCAAAGGGTAGCTTGAGAAGACAACGTAAAGTATTACAATGACATGTGCAAAGACCTGGAGGTAGAAAACCAAAAGGGAAGAACATGCTCAGCATTTCTCAAGCTGAAAGAACTGAAGAAAAAATTCAAGCCTCGAGTTGCAATAATGAAGGATTCTAAAGGGAAAATATTAAACAACACAGGAAGCATTAAAAGAAGATGGAAGGAATACGCAGAGTCACTATACCAAAAACAATTGGTTGACTTTCAACCATTTCAGGAGGTAGCATGTGATCAGGAACCAATAGCACTAAAGGAAGAAGTCCAAGCTGCATTGAAGGCATTGGCAAAAAACAAGGATCCAGGAATTGACGGAATACCAGTTGAGATGTTTCCACAAATGGATGCAGCGCTGGAGATGCTCACTCATTTATGCAAGGAAATTTGAAAGACAGCTACCTGGCTAACTGACTGGAAGAAATCCATATTTACGCCCATTTCCAAGAAAGGTGATCCACTCGAATGTGGAAATTATCAAACAATATCATTAATATCACACACAAGTAAAATTTTGCTGAAGATCATTCAAAAGCGGCTGCAGCAGTATATTGACAGGGAACTGCAGAAATTCAAGCTGTATTCTGAAGAGGATGTGGAACAAGGGATATCGTGGCTGATGTCAGATGGAGCCTCGCTGAAAGTAGAAAATACCAGAAGTTTACCTGCGTTTAATGCAAAGGCATTCAATTGTGTGGATCATAACAAATTATAGACAACATTGCGAAGAATGAGAATTCCAGAACACTTAATTGTGCTCATGAGGAAACTGTACACAGATCAAAAGGCAGTCATTCAAACAACATGGGGATACTGCACGGTTTAAAATCAGGGAAGGTGTGCATTGGGGCTGTATCCTTTCACCATACATATTCAACCTGTATGCTGAACAAATAATCCAAGAAGCTGGACTATATGAAGAACGTGGCATCAGGATTGGAGGAAGACTCATTAATAACCTGCGATATGCAGGTGACACAACGTTGCTTGCTGAAAGTGAAGAGGACTTGAAGCACTTCCTGAGGAAGATTAAAGACCACAGTGTTCACTATGAATTACACCTCAACATAAAGAAAACAAAAATCCTCACAACTGGACCAATAAGCAACATCATGATAAATGGAGAAAAGATTGAAGTTGTCAAGGATTTCATTTTACTTGGATCCACAATCAACACCCATGGAAGCAGCAATCAAGAAATCAAAAGATGTGTTGCACTGGGCAAATCTGCTGCAAAAGACTTCTTTAAAGTGTTGAAAAGCAGAGATGTCACCTTGAAGACTAAGGTGCGCCTGACCCAAGCCATGGTGTTTTCAATCGCTTCATATACATGCAAAAGCTGGATGATAAATAAGGAAGACCGAAGAAGAATTGATACCTTTGAATTGTGGTGTTGGCAAAGAATACTGAATATACCATGGACTGCCAAAAGAACAAAAAATATCTGTCTTGGAAGAAGTACAACCAGAATGCTCCTTAGAAGCAAGGATGGAGAGACTATATCTCACATAATTCGGACAGGAGGACAGCATGCTTGGTAAAGTAGAGGACCAGCAAAAAGAGGAAGACCCTCAAGGAAATGGGTTGACACAGTGGCTGCATCAATGGGCTCAAGCATAACAGCGATTGTGAGGATGGCGCAGGACCAGGCAGTGTTTTATTCTGTTGTACATGGGATTGCTATGAGTCGGAACCAATTCGATGACACCTAACAACAGCAACAACAATCTATGCTCTCATTTGGCACTACATTAATATGTGTAGCCACAAATGTAAAGTGTAAATCAAGATTCATGACCCTGCCCATCCGATTTACTGGGCTCTCATGCTTCCACTGTCCTTCACCTTCTCCCATTCCTACACAAAATACCAACAACAAAGCTGATTTTTAAAGTAGAGGGGAAAGCAATGAAACTTATGGAAGAAGATGAATGTTATGGATTGAATTGTGTCCCACAAAAATGTTTCAACTTTTCTAGGCCATGATTCCCAGTGTTGTGCGATTGTCCACCATTTTATCATCTGATGTGATTTTCCTAAGTGTTGTAAATCCTAACTCTATGATGTTAATTAGGCAGGATTAGAGGCAGTTATGTTAATGAGGCAGGACTCAATCTACAAGATTAGGTTGTGTCTTAAGCCAATCTATTTTGAGATATAAAAGAGAGAAGAAAGCAGAGAGACGGGGACCTCATACCACCAAGAAAGCGGCACCAGGAGCAGAGAGCATATTTGAACCTGGGTTCCTGCACAGAGAAGCTCCTAGACCAAGGGAAGATTGATAACAAGGACCGTCCTTCAGAGCCAACACAGAGGGAAAACCTTCCCCTGGAGCTGGCACCCTGAACTTGGACTTCTAGCCTCCTGGACAGTAAGAGAATAAACTTGTTTGTTAAAGCCATCCATTTGTGGTATTTCTGTCATAGAAGCACTAAATAACTAAGACAATGAATAAAATAAACATTTAGCTTTAGGAAAGGTTTCTTGCCATGGACAAAAATCACAAATCTTAGAAAAAGTATTAATAAATCAACCACATTAAAATAAAACACCTTTGAATAACACACATAGTTCAGCTATGTATATGAGACTAAATGGGCACACCAGCCCAGAGATAAGGATGAGAAGGCAGGAGGGGACAGAAAAGCTGGAAGAATGGAAATGGGGAACTCAAGGTCAATAAGGGAAGAGTGCTGACACGTTGCAGGATTGGCAACCAATATCACAAAACAATACGTGTATTAATTGCTTAATGGGAAACTAATTTGCTCAGTAAACTTTCACCTAATGTACAATAAAAAATAAAATAAAATAAAACGTCTTTGGACAATAAAAGGTATCATAAACAAAAATGTTTTAAACCAAGTCACAACTGAAAGATGTAACACAACCTAGAGTAAATAAAGAATTCCCACAAATCAATATGAGAGCAACAAACATCTCAAAAGAAAAATAAGAATACAAAAGCCTAAATGGCCAATAAAATTAAAAAGATACCAGTCTCATTAGTCATTAGGGAAATGCAAATTAAAGCCATAAGGAGATATAATGTACAGCCACTGAATTAGCAAAAATTAAAACAGCTACAAACCCAAGCATTTGCCAAGAAAATTCATTTGTGATTGGTGGAAGTGAAATCTGATACATCCACTTTAGAAAGTGGCAATGTATGGTAAAGTAAAAGTTGTACATAGCTTTAACTGAATAATTTCATCTCTAGGCATATATCCTAGAGAAATAGTCTTTAAACTTCTTTGTTCACTTAACCCTTAAAAGAATTTTTAAAAGCTATGTACCTAGGTAAAATAAGCCAGTCACAAAAGACCACATACTGTATGATTTCATTCGTATGAAATGTCAAGTATAGAAAAAGTCTCGATAGAGGCAGAAAGTCAATTAATGGTTGCCTAGGGCTTGTACTCATATAGGGCTGCTATGAGTCAGAATCAACTCAAAGGCAGCGGGTTTAGTTTTTGGTTTAGGGCTGGTAGGGTTGGGGGGAAATGGGGAGTGACTGCTAGTGAAAACAAAGCTTCATTTTGGGTGATGAAAATATTCTAAATTTTAGTCATGGCTGTACAACTGTGAATTATACTAAAAGTCATTGAACTGTGCACTTTAACTGGGTGAATTGGATGGTATGCAAATTATATGTCAAGAATGTTTTTTAAAAAAACCAAATCTCTGCACTTCTTTGCACATTTTCAAGTTTACATATGAAATATTTTACCATAAGCATACATGAGTTAATTTTTTGCTTACAGGAGATAATAAATGTAAGGTGAAATAAAACACTTCCGAAAATGAGATTATAATCCAAAATTATCAAACACATGAGGAAACAAAACTCTATGAGTGAGAATCAGTAAAAATAATAAATTGTAGAATTAGACTCTCTCCAAGAACTTCAGGGAAATTAATTTTGGGATACATAACATAAAGTAGGAGCACTGGTAGCATAGTGGTTAAGAGCTTGGCTGCTAACCAAAAGTTCAGCAGTTCGAATCCACCAGCCACTCCTTGGAAACACTATGGGGCAGTTCTACTCTGTTCTATAGGGTCACCATGAGTCAGTATCGACCTGACGGCAATGGGTTTGGTGTTTTGTTTTGTTTTCTTTTTTCGGGGGGGGGGGGTTACTATAAAGTAAGTGTATTTAAAATATTAAATAGATTTTTAAAAGGAAACAAAACAATGAGAAAGGAACATAATACTATCAAAAAAATCAAGAAAATTTGGAAAAATTTTAAAAGAACATCCAGAATTGGAAAATATAGTCATTGAAAATTTAAAATTCAACAATCGTGTTAAATAGCAGGTTAGATGCAGCTGAAGTGAGAATTGATAAACTGGAATATATACCTGAAAATTTTACCTACAATGCAGCAGAGAGACAGAAAGAGATGGAAAATATGACAAAGAAGTTAAGAGAGATAAAAGATAGAATGAGAAGGTCCAATTTACTGTGAAATAGGAATTCCAGGAGAAAATAACAACGGAGAGGTAATATTCAAAGAGATAATGGCTGAAAATATTCCAGACCAGTAATACAAGAATGTTAACATTGAGTTCAATCAATCCAAGTGGGAGGGAATAAATATCTTCACCTAGATATTATAAAAAATCTATGGAATGCCAAAGAAAAATAACAACTTACCTATAAGAAATGACTGTTAGACTGACAGCAAACTTCTCAATAGACACAGTAGAAGTCAGAAATCAATATAATGTCATCTCTGAAGTTTGAGAAAAAATAACGGTAAGCCTAAAATTTTATATGTTGCTAATGAATAAAAATACATTTTCATCCAAATAAAAGCTACAAGCATTCACCACTAACATATCCTCACTAAAAACACTTCTTCAGGGTATTCTTTTTTTCTTTTTTTTAAATTTTTTTTATTGTACTTTAGATGAAGGTTTACAGAACAAATAGTTTCTCATTAAACAGGCAGTACACATATTGTTTTATGACATTGGTTAACAACCCCACGACATGTCATCACTCTCCCTTCTTGACCTTGGAGGACCTTTTTTTTTTTTTTTTTTGGTGAAAATAGCATAGCCAGAGTTACACCATTTCAAAAACTTCCACATGTACAATTCAGTGACATTGATTACATTCTTCCAGTTGTGCTGCTATTCTCAATATCCTTTTCCAAATTATTCCATCACCATTATCTTCAACTCACTCTCCCCTAGGCTTCCCATCAAACCTCTTGAGTTGCTGTTGTCGATTTGATCTCACGTAGATAATTCTTTTTTTTTTTTTTTTGTACCTTAGCTGAAGGTTTGCAGAACAAATAGTTTCTCATTAAACAGTTAATACACATATTGCCCTATGACAATGGTTAACAACCCCACTACATGTCAACACTGTCCCTTCTCAACCTTGGCTTCCCTATCACCAGCTTTCCTGTCCCCTCCTGCCTTCTAGTCTTTGTCTCTGGACTGCTGTGCCTCATTGGTCCCATTTTGTTTTATGAGGCTGTCCAATTTCGGGCTGAACAGTGAACTTCGGGAGTGACTTCCTCACTGAGCTAAAAGGGTGTCCGGGGGCCATACTCTCAGGGTTTCTCCAGTCTGTCAGGCCAGTAAGTCTGGTCTTCTTTTTGTGAGTTACAATTTTGTTCTACATACTTTTCCAGCTCTGTCCAGGACCCTCTATTGTGATCCTGGTCAGAGCAGTCTCTGGTGGTAGCCAGGCACCATCTAGCTGTACTGGACTCAGTCTGGTGGAGGCCTTGGTAGCTGGGGTCCATTAGTTCTTTGGACTGTTCTTTTCCTTGTATCTTGTTCTCTCCATTCTTCTTTGCTCCCTAAGGGGTGAGACCAGTGGGTTATCTTAGATGGCTGCGCAAAGGCTTTTATGACCTCAGACGTTACTCACCAAGGTAGAATGTAGAACGTTGTCTTTACAAACTGTGTTATGCCAATTGAGCTAGATGTTCCCTGAGACCATGGTCCCCACAGCCCTCCACCCAGCAATTCAGTCCCTTAGGGAGTTTGGAAGTGTCTGTGGAACTTCCATGACCTTGCCTTGTACAAGCTGTGCTGGCTTCCCCAGTATTGTGTACTGTCTTACCCTTCACCAAAGTTACTACTTATCTATTGTCTATCTAGTTCCCCCCACCCCTTCCATTCCTCGTAACCAACAATGATTGTTTCTTTTTGTATGTAAACTTTTACCTGAGTTTTTACAGTAGAGGTCTCATACAGTATTTGTCCTTTTGTAATTGACTTATTTCACTCAGCATAATGTCCTCCAGATTCATCCATGTTATGAGATGCTTCACAGATTCATCATTGTTCTTTATCTTTGCATAATACTCCTTTGTGTGTATGTACCATAGTTTGTTTATCCATTCATCTGTTGATGGGCATCTAGGTTGTTTCCATTTTTTGCTGTTGTGAACAGTGCTGCAATGAACATAAGTGTGCGTATGTCTATTTGTGTAATGGCTCTTATTTCTCTAGGATATATTCTTAGGAGTGGGATTGCATTTTGTAGTGCTTTTTTTGTGGTGCTGACATTTTCTTTGTTCCTCTTACTCTCCTGTGCTGAGTTCCTTTTGTTTGTGGATTTTTTTCATTACTTTTGTTTTTGTAAGTTTTGTTTTTACTGAGACTTTATGTTTTTCTTCTTTATTTTGATGAGTAGGTTTGATAACTTTCTCTGTGGTTACCTTGAAATTTACCCTTATCTTCCTAGAATTGACCAGTTTATTATTACTTGGTATCACCTTGCCTTCCTCTCCATTAGAAGGTTCTATACCTACAAGTTTATTCCTTCTTTTATTGTTCTGATGCTGTTGTCATTTACAGATTAACCTCTCTGGTTCCCTGTTGTAATTCTTTTGGTTTTGCGTAGTCCTTAAGAGTTCATTTCCTAGGTCGGTTTTTGGGTAGTATAATCCTGTATCCTGTATTCAGCCTGTGGTCTGATGTTGTTTGTTCTCAGATTGAAGGACTCTCTTTAATAAGTATTGTAAGCTTGGTTTTGTTTTTACAGTCTCTTAATTTCTGTTTATCTGGAAATGTCCTAATTTCACCATCATATTTAAATGAGAGTTTTGCAGGATATATTATTCTTGGCTGGCAATTTTTTTCTTTCAAGATTTTATATATGTCATCTCATTGCCTTCTTGCCTTCATGGTTTCTGCCGAATAAGCCGAGCTTAGTCTTATTGTTTCTCCTCTGTATGTGACTTTTTGTTTTTCACGAACTGCTCTCAGGATTCTTTGTCTGTTTTTGGTTTTAGCAAGTGTGATTATGATATGCCTTGGTGATTTTCTCTTGGGTTCTATTCTATATGGGGTTTGTTGAGCTTCTTGGATGGTCAGCTTTTCATCTTTCATGTATTGGGGAAGTTTTCTGTCAGCAATTCTTCAATGATCCTCTCTGTGTTTTCTGTTTTCTCTCCCTGTTCTGGAACTCTGATCACTTGCAAATTTTTGCTTTTGATTGTATCCCACATGATTCTCAGGGTTTCTTCATTTTCCTTCGTCCTTTTTTCTGATTTTTCCTAAAACAGGATTGTATCCAGGTATTTGTCTTCAATTTCGCTGATCCTGTCTTCCATCATTTCAAACCTGCTCTTCAGCCCTTCTATGATACTGTCCATTTCTGAAATCATGTTGTTTATCTTTTGGATTTCTAGTTGTTGTTTTTGTATGATTTCTAGTTGTGAATTTATTTTAGCATTTTTTTCTATATTTTCCATGAATTTGTCTGCCTTTTCTGTAAATTTGTCTATTTTTTCTTCATTTTTGTCTGCTTTTTGCTTCAACTCTTGGATAATTCTGAATATTAGAGATTTGAATTCCCTATCAGTTGGGTCTAGTGCCTTTTCTTCTACTGGAAGGTCATCTGGTGTTTTATTTTAGATGCCTACTGGAACCATCCTGTCCTATTTTTGAAAATCTTTTGATATTGTCTGCTGTCTTCAGGGCATTCAGTGGTTATTTTCCTTATTTATTGATTGGAGATTTGTTTGTTTCATCCTGATTTTTTTTTTTTTAAATTTGGTTATGTGTGAGCAGGCGGGCTGTGCATTCTTTGTTGTTTGCTCATCTGTGTGCAAGATACTTTTCACCTCCTTCTCCCATGGGCACGGTCAGTCACTAAGGTATGGTACAGAAGGGCAGGTCCAGCTGAAGCGGAGTTGCTGAGGTGGGTTGTTTGTGGCACATACCAGGGTTGACAGTGCGGACCAGGAATCAGTACAGGGCAGGTTCCAGTAAGTCGTGCCTGTGCTTCTTTGGAGCATGATGTTCAGCACATGGTGCCATTAGGCAAGAAGGAGGGGGTAGATTGTGATGTGTGGAGCTAAGATTGGTATGGGAAAGATGAGAGAGAGGAGAGAGGAACAGGAACCAAAAACATACACGCAAATGAAAAAGAATGCTAACAGAGCTTGCTATTGTAGTGGAGACACGAGAAACTGAGAAATGAGGAAAAACCAAAAGAAAAAAAGAAAAAGGGTAAAAGGAAAAAATGAATAAATTGAGAAACTGGAAATGAAGAAAGTCCAAAAGGGAATAAGAGAGAGAAGAAAATAAAACAAAAACAAGAAAAAATAAATGCCCCCAGGGATGTCCCTTTCCATCTGCACAGAGTAAGGGAGTAGCTTTCAAGCCACATGGTACAGCCTGGCTAGAAGGGGCTCTGTCTTAGGCTGGGTTCTCTAAAGAAGCAAAACACATAAAGTGTATAAATATATATAGAGAGAGAGAGATTTATATCAAGGAAACAGCTCACGCAATTGTAGAGGCTAGAACATCCCAAGTCCATGGATCAGGGTAGAGGCCTCTCCCAAGTCACGCAGCCGCAGAAGCTGGTAAGCCCAAGATCGGCAGATTGGAGAGCAGGGCTCCCGCTCACAGGCTGTGCAGATCGATGAATCCCAGGTTCAGCAGATCAGCTGACAGCTCAAGTCCCAAGAACAGGAGATGAGACGACAGGAAGCAGCCGCAGGATCCAGAGGGAGCAAAATGCCAGAAGGTCTGCTTATATTCAGATGCGGGCCACATCCCCAAGGAGACTCCCTTTCATCTCATTGACTACTTACAGTATATTCATTCATGGGAGTGATTACATAAAAACACTGAGAATCATGGCCCAGCCAAGTTGACACACAATCTTAACCATCACAGTCCACCCCTTGTCAACTTGGCACATGTACACATCTCCTTCAACCATACATAATCTCTGAATAAAGACAATTATAAAGTCATACTTGGTGCCTGACATGATACAACTAACACACGTACAATCGAAAACGCACTAGCCCCATTTACAGCTTATATTTTATAAGTGAAGTAAACAAACATTTGATGCACACATACAAAGCAGAAATACTGTTAAGAATTACAATGCCCATTTCTGCAACTGGTCATGTGGCTGTAACTGGTATTTAGAACTACCTTCCTCCACCACCCATTCTGTATTCCCTTTGCCCTCAACAAACACCTCAGCTTGTCGTGGTTCTTTGCATGGTGGGGTGACCCAAACCTTCATTCCAGAAGGGTCTGTGTCATTAATAGTCATGTCAGAATTAAGTTGCTCTAGTTTTCCATTGACTTTAATCACAGGGCATGGTAGTACTAAGAGACGCCCTAAGGAATCTCCTGCATTCCAGACATACTCTTCTTTACCTCCGTTATGTAATATCAATCCGATTTCCTCTTGGTAATCAGGATCAATCACACCAGCCATTATGGTAACTCCCTTCTTTGCCTGTTGATCCAGAGGCATAACGAGACCAAAGTGGCCAGGTGGCATTCTTAACTTCCAGTTCAATGGAATCAGTGGTGTGTCTCCAGATGGGAGCATTCCTCCCTTTGGAACTAAGACCTCTAGGCCTGCAGTGGATAAGGGCGAGGGGACAGGAAGCAAAAATCCTCCAAGTGGGTCAGTAGGGGTAATAGTGAGTGGTGCCACTCCCATTTCCACCCCTTGATTCCTGGACCCGTGAATCCTGGCTATGGGAGAAACAGCACCATATATTGGACGCTGGTTTAAAGCATATACAGCCTCCTGGAGAACATTGCCCCAACCCTGCAAGGTATTGCCACCTAACTGGCACTGCAACTGTGTCTTTAGAAGGCCATTCCATTGTTCTATCAAGCCAGCTGCTTCAGGATGATGGGGAACATAGTAAGATCAGTGAATTCCATGAGCTTGGGCCCATTGCTGAACTTCATTTGCTGTGAAGTGAGTCCCTTGATCTGAGGCAATGCTGTGTGGGATACCATGACAGTGGATAAGGCATTCTGTAAGTCCACAGATGGTAGTTTTGGCAGAAGAATTGTGTGCAGGGAAGGAAAATCCATATCCATAGTGTCTATTCCAGTAAGGACAAAACACTGCCCTTTCCATGATGGAAGTGGTCCAGGGTAATCAACTTGCCACCCGGTTGCTGGCTGATTACCTTGAGGGATGGCGTCATATCGGGGACTCAGTGTTGGTCTCTGCTGCTGGCAGATTGGGCACTCAGCAGAGGCTGTGGCCAAGTTAGCCTTGGTGAGTGGAAGTCCATGCTGCTGGGCCCATGCATAACCTCCATCCCTGTCACCATGGCCACTTTGTTCATGAGCCCATTGAGCAATGACAGGAGTAGCTGGAGAAAGAGGATGACTGGTTTCCACAGAATGCATCATCCTATCCACTTGATTGTTAAAATCATCCTCTGCTGAGGTCAAACTTTGGTGAGCATTCATATGAGACACAAATATCTTCACTTCTATGGCCCATTCAGAGGGATCTATCCACATACCTCTTCCCCATAAATCCTTGTCTCAATTTTTCAATCATGTTCCTTCCAAGTCCCTGATCATCCAGCCAAACCATTGGCCACAGACCATGAATCAGTATATAATCGTACATCTGGCCATTTCTCCTTCCAAGCAAAGTGAACAACCAGGTGCATTGCTTGAAGTTCTGCCCATTGAGAGGATTTCCCTTCACCACTGTCCTTCAGGGAGGTCCCAGAAAGGGGCTGTAGTGCTGCCGCTGGCCACTTTTGAGTGGCTCCTGCATATCTAGCAGAACCACCTGTAAACCAGGCACAAGTTTTCTCTTCCTCAGTCAACTGATCATAAGCAACTCCTCAGGAGGCCATAGGTGCAGTCTGGGAGATGGAAGGTAATGTGACAGGAGTGGAGACCATGGGCATTTGGATCACTTCCTCACGCAACTTACTTGTGCCTTCGGGTCCTGCTCAGGCCTGATCTCAAATATACCACTTCCATTTAATGATGGAGTTCTGCTGGGCATGTCCGACTTTATGGTTCTGTGGGTCAGACAACACCCAGTTCATGATGGGCAGCTCAGGCCTCATGGTGACTTTGTGTCCCATGGGTAAGCATTCAGTCTCTACTAAGGCCCAGTAACAAGCCAAAAGTTGTTTCTCAAAAGGAGAGTAGTTATCAGCAGAGGATGGCAGAGCTTTGCTCCAAAATCCTAAGGGTCTGCGCTGTGATTCACCAATAGGCGCCTGCCAAAGACACCAAACAGCATCTCTATCTGCCACTGACACTTTGAGCACCATTGGATCAGCTGGATCATGTGGTCCAAGTGGCAGAGCAGCTTGCACAGCAGCCTGAACCTGTTGCAGAGCCATCTCTTGCTCTGATCCCCACTCAAAACTAGAAGCTTTTCGAGTCACTTGATAAATAGGCCGGAGTAGCACACCCAAATGAGGAATATGTTGCCTCCAAAATCCAAAGAGGCCCACTAGGCGTTGTGCCTCCTTTTTAGCTGTGGGAACAGAAAGATGCAATGACTTATCCTTCACTTTAGAAGGAATATCTCGACATGCCCCACACCACTGGACCCATAGAAATTTCACTGAAGTGGAAGGTGCCTGAATTTTTGTGGGATTAAACTCCCACCCTCTAGCATGCAAATATTTTACCAATAAGTCCAGAGTCATTAACACTTCTTCCTTACTAGGTCCAATCAGCATAATGTCATCAATGTAATGGACCAGTGTGACGTCTTGTGGAAGGGAAAGGTGATCAAGGTCCCTGTGGACTAAATTACGACATAGGGCTGGAGAGTTAATGTAGCCCTGAGGTAGGCAAGTGAAGGTGTATTGTTGGCCTTGCCAGCTGAAGGCAAACTGCTTCTGGTGGTCCTTTGAAATAGGTATGGATAAAAAGGCATTAGCCAGATCAGTAGCTGCATACCAGGTACTGGGAGATGTATTAATTTGCTCAAACAGTGAAACTGCATCTGGAAAGGCAGCTGCAATTGGAGTCACCAGCTGGTTAAGTTTTTGATAATCTACTATCATTCTCCAAGATCCATCTGTTTTTTGCACAGGCCAAATAGGTGAATTGAAAGGGGATGTGGTGGGAATCACCACCCTTGCATCGTTCAAGTCCTTGATGGTGGCAGTAATCTCTGCAATCCCTCCAGGAATGCGGTATTGCTTTTGGTTTACTATTTTCCTAGGCAGGGGCAGTTCTAATGGCTTCCACGAGGCTTTTCTTACCATAATAGCCCTTACTCTATTTGTCAGTGACCCAGTGTGGGGGTTCTGCCAGTTGCTGAGTATATCTATTTCAATTATGCATTCTGGAACTGGGGAAATCACTACAGGATGGGTTCAGGGACCCACTGGACCTACTGTGAGGCAGACATGAGCCAAGGCTCCATTAGTAACCTGAGCTCCATATGCCCCCACTCTGACTGGTGGGCCACAGTGATGTTTTGGGTCTCCTGGAATTAGTGTCAGCTCAGAGCCAGTATCCAGTAATCCCCAAAAATTCTGATTATTTCCTTTTCCCCAATGAACAGTTACTCTCGTAAAAGGCTGTAGATCCCTTTGGGGAAGGCTGGGAGAAAGATTAACAGTAAAAATTTTTGGCAGTGTATCGGAGTCCTTCTTCAAGGGGACGCGGCCTCCCCTTCATTCAAGGGGTTGTGGGTCTTTAAACTTGCTCAAATCTGGGAATTGATTGAGGGACCATGACTCTCTATTCTGGCAATTCAAGTTAGACTGCTGTTCACCTGACCTAGAATTCATCCATTTGTATAGATCAAGTGAATATTTGGTAGATTTCCTATCTATTTCATTCCTAGGGACACCATGACTAAGTAGCCAACCCCGTAAGTCCATACAAGTCAGACTATTCTGCTTACTGCTTTGACTCCTCTGTCCATTACTGTAACCACACCCACCTTGTCTTCGTCAATTGAGTGCAGCCACTTGGCCCCTACTACCACAGGATCCAATCAGCCCCATTGTAGTTAGGTGTCTTAATTCAGTTAGGGCATTTCCCACTGTCAAATCTGACTTACATAAAATAGCAATCACAGCAGTCTTCAAGGATATTGGAGCTCCCTTCACAAATTTGTTCCTCACAGTTGTGGTAAAAGCTGTGTCCTCTGGACAGTCCATGTTTGGGTCCGTGGGTCTAACTTGAGAAATCCACTCTAGCATGCCAATTTCCCTAAGCCTTTGGATACCTTCTTCTACAGTACACCAAGGCAGGTCTGGTACTTCAACTTGATTTAGTGTCAGCCACCTCATAATCCATGCTTCAGCAACCCAACCAAATAAACTATTAGATCCTTTCCTAACTTCTCGAGGTGAAACATTAAATGAACTATCTGTGCTTAGTGGACCCATATCAATAAACTCAGACTGATCCATCTTTATGTTCCTTGCACCATTATCCCACACCCTTAATAGCCATTCCCACACATATTCCCCAGGTTTCTGTTTGTACATATTAGAAAAGTCAAGTAGTTCTTTTGAAGTGCAGCGTACCTCCTCCTGGGTCACACCATGTACTTCACCTTTTGGGGTTCGCTAGGACTTAAGCCTAGTTATAGGTCTAGAAGCCAGAATTGGTAGTGTGGAATTGTTTCAAGAACATTCAGCATTATCTTGTAAAGCATCTGCCTCAGGCAATGCTCCAGGCAATGACTCAGGCAAGGGCTCTTTGGAGGCAGCTGGGCTAGGGCTAATCTCGTTAGATGGGAGTGGAGGAGCTAATGGTTTTTCTGGGCAGAGTGGTTTAGCAGACAAACATGAAGTAATCTCTTCAGATGGGACTGGTTCTGCTGACAGGAGTGATTCAACGGAATTTATGGGCTCAGTGTCCTCAGCTTCCTGATTATCTGCCCATATGTCCCCATCCCAAGTCTCAGGATCCCATCTCTTCCCAATCAATGCCCTTGCCTTAACTTCAGACACCTCTCAAGGTTTGCAATTGAGCTGGCATTGTAATTCAGCCATTCCTCCAATAAGATTCTGGGTTTGGTTTTCAGCAATTTCAGCTCTGTTACTACAAGAAATAAGGCTTTCTTTCAAAGCACAAGTGGAAGCCTTGAGGTCATGTATGCGGCAGTTGAGCCTTGACTCTGAAGCTCTGAGTGCATCTCTTTCCTTCACCAGTTTGTCTAGTGAAAGTAGAACAAACCAACCAGCTTCCTTATACTTCTCATTCTGACAAAACTGTAGAAAGATATCATACATGTGTTCATCCTGAGCCTCATCTTTCACCAACACCTGATCTACCTGTGGTGATATTTTGCATATTTGTATCACCAAATTTGTATCTCGCACCATGGACTAACAGTGACCACTCTACTGCTGGAAGCAGAGTCGTCAAGTCTTTAAGACTAACTAGAGTTGAGAACCAATTTTGAAAACTCATCCTTACAATTTTGTCTCTCTAGAACCACTCTTGGTACCAGTTGTCTTAGGCTGGGTTCTCTAGAGAAGCAAAATGAGTAAAGTGTATAAATATATATATATATAGAGAGAGAGATATCAAGAAGCAGCTCACATAATTGTAGAGGCTAGAATTTCCCAAGTCCATGGATCAGGGTGGAGGCCTCTCCCAAGCCACACAGCCACAGAAGCTGGTAAGCTGAAGATTGTCAGATTGGAGAGCAGGGTTCCCACTCACAGGCTGTGCAGATTTTGAATCCCAGGCTCGGCAGATAAGCTGACAGCTCAAGTCCCAAGAACCGGAGAAGAGATGACAGGATGCAGCCACAGGATCCAGAGGGAGCAAAATGCCAGAAGGTCTACTTATATTCACAACGCAGAGTACTAACCACTATACGATCACGGCCAGGTCTACTTATATTCAGTTGCGGGCCACATCCCCAAGGAGACTCCCTTTCATCTCATTGGCTACTCACAGTATATTCAATCACAGGAGTGATTACATTAAAACACTGAGAATCATGGCCCAGCCAAGTTGACACACAATCTCAACCATCACAGGCTCCCAAGCCAAGAAAAGAAAAAGAAAACAAACAAACAAATCAGAACAAATCAAAGCAAACAAACAAACAAAAAAGCCCCAGTGGTCCCACCAGCATGGTGGCACAGCCTAGGAAGCAGTTTTACAGTCGAACAGTGTTTCGCAACCTTTCAGGAAGAAGCAAAGATGGCGCACGGAGCCAGGTTTTTGAGAGAAAGGAGGAGGAGGTGGTGAGAGGTAAGGAAGAAATGTAAAGAAGCAGAAAAAAAGCAACACCAGTAGCCAACAAAGGGCACTCAGGGAGCCAGCCACTGCGGGCAGGTGGAATCTAAGCAACACCGGGGTGAAGCTTGTTCTTCCTGGCCAAGAGACTTTGGCTGCAGAAAACAGAGGAGGCTAAGTGGGAATGAAGAAGGATGGGGGGTGGGAAAGACTATATTGCTGGTTACCAGTTGTTCTGTCTCCTGATGGAAGCTCCGTGAAGCTGCTTTCTCATACCCCCTGTTCGCTCATCTCCAATAGGTGTCCAAGATGGCAGATCCATGCTGCAGTAGCTGATAGTGGACCTCTGCATGTATCTCTCCTCGCTCTCAGTTCTTGGTCAGTTTCTTATTCCATTCGGTGCTTGGCGGAGTTCTTTATCTCTTCATTTGATGCTTAGGGTTTCAGGATTGACGTGTGACTTTATTTGACTTAGTTTTTCAGATCTTTGCTGCAAGGGACGGCATGGTGCTTCTGACTATATCGCCATGTTGCCCGGAAGTCTTCAGGGTGTTCTTGAAGAAGAAAAATTATTCTAGAAGAAAGGTATGCGATACAAGGGGGAACGGTTAGAGAATTGGTCAACATATGAGTTAATCCAGACACTGAGAAAGTTTAATTCCAATAAGTACATGAACATTCCTTCCTCTAAAGCCAAAGACAATGAGAGAGGACACTTGGATAGACATTGGTATGTGCAAGGAATAATGACACTACCTGAGGAATTTTCCCTCAATGTCCTCACCTAACAATTTGCCATGGAGTCAATTCTGACTCATAGTGACCCTGTAGGACAGAGTAGACCTGCCCCATGCAGTTTCCAAGGAGTGCCTGGTGGATTTGAACTGCCGACCTTTTGATTAACAGTTGTAGCTCTTAACCACTATGCCACCAGGGTTTCCTGTCCTCCTCTGCATTTCATAAAATAGTGCTAACTAAAGGAAAAACTGCAGTTGGTATTTTCAAAAATCTACTCACTCCCTGAACAGGCTCCACCTCATATTAAAACAGAGGTCCCAGGAGATCTTCTGAACTCTGGCCTTGGAGAAATTCCATTCTTTCTTACCACAGTTCCTCTCCTTTGCTGCAGTTAGGAAATTAGATGTGATTTTCAGAGCTCATTCTTTGTTTGTGGGGAAAAGATACATAGATTTTGAGGCCTATGTGGATAAATGTATGATCTTCCAGTCAAGGAAATATAGTGTGGGGGTAAAGGACTTAGTTTTACCCTAAGTAAGGTAGTCTTTGTCCTTGGCTCTTTACTTTAGAGTAAATAGAGTGGCTTGGTCTGGGACTTCCAGGCCACACCTAAGAATTTGTGATGGCAAGTGAGGGCTGGCTAGATCAGAAAAGACTCACCTGGGAGGCAAATATCGACCATCCTCAGGAGGCATGATTTAGCCTATCACGCAGGGCTGGCCAATAAATTCCATAAACACTAAGGACCAGACAGCTTTCTGGTTGACAAGAACATCTGCTCCCAGGAGGGTAGCACATCTCTTGGGACTTGGAAGCTCTGCATTGAAAACACTCCAAGAAGAGTTCCCTCTTTCCATTTGTCTGGTTTTCCTGCCTTCTCAGCTTTGCTTTTGCGCAAGTGTTGCCCTTCTGGTCTCATAGTTGATTATTCTAAGGAGCACTTTCCTTACACGTGTTGTTTATTTCATAGGCCTGTCTATTATTTGGCTGAAAGGTAATCTCTGGGAGCGGCTTCAGTTCCAAGTTAGAAGGATGGCTAAGAGCTACAGTCTCAGAGGTTCCTTCAGTCTCTATCGTACCAATAAGTCTGTTCTTTTTTATGAATTTCAGTTTTGTTCTACATTTTTCCCTTGCTCTGTCTGGGATCCTCTATTGTGATCCTGGTCAGAGTAGTCAGTAGTGGTAGCAGGGCACTATTTAGTTCTTCTGGTCTCAGGAAGCTGTGGTTTGTTTGGGCCATAAGTCCTTTGGACACATTGCTTCCTTGAGTCTTTGGTTTTCTTTACACTCGTTTGCTCCGGAAGGGAAGAGACCAATAGTTGTATCTTAGATGGTCGCTCACAAATTTTAAGACCCCAGACACTTATATATCACCAAAGTAGGATATATATGTTTACATGTATGTGTGTAACATTGACTTTATGAGCTATGTTATGCCAATTGACCTAAATGTCCCCCGAGACTATGGTTCCTATCCCTCAAACCCAGTAACTCAGTCCTGCAAGATGTTTGGTTATGTCTAAGAAGTTTCCTTGACTGTGCTCCCTGTGTCGTCCATTGTATATATGAATATACATGCAGCACATACAAATGTGTGTAGAAATATCCACAACTTAGTCTGTGTATGCATTTGTGTATAATCCCATACACCCTCCCATACCTATTCAGCATACACTTCTACCTATGTATCCACTCATAAATTATTGTTTGTTATTACTGTTGTTGCAGGTTTGTATATGTTGTAGTATTTAGCATGTTGTTGTTAGGTGCTGTCCATTTGGCTCCAATTCATAGCCACCCTATGTAAAACAGAACGAAACGCTGCCTGGTCCTGCGCCATCCTCACAATCATTGCTATGCTTAAACCCATAGTTGCAGCCACTGCATCAATCCATCTTGTTGACGGTCTCCCTCTGTTTTGATGACCCTCTACCAAGCATGATGTCCTTCTCCAGGGACTGGTCCCTCCTGATAACATGTTCAAAGTACGTGAGACAAAGTCTCGCCATCCTCACTTCTATGGAGCATTCTGGCTATACTTTTTCCAAGACAGACTTTTTCGCTCTTCTGGCAGTCCATGGTATGTTCAATATTCTTCCCCAACCACATAATTCAAATGCATCAATTCTTCTTCCGTCTTCCTTATTCATTGTCCAGTTTTTGCCTTCATATGAAGTTATTGAAATACCATGGCTTGGGTCAGGTGCACTTTAGTCCTCGAAGTGACGTCTCTACTTTTGAACACTTCAAAGAGGACTTTTGCAGCAGATTTGCCCAGTGCAATGAGTCATTTGATTTATTGACTGTTGCTTCCCTGGGCAGCAGTTGATTGTGGATTCAAGTAAAATGAAATCCTTTGCAACTTCAATGCTTTCTCCGTTTATCATGATGTTGCTCATTGGTCCAGTTGTGAGGATTTTTGTTTTCTTTCTGTTGAGGTGTAATCCATACTGAAGGCTGTTGTCTTTGATTTTCATCAGTAAGTGCTTCAAGTCCTCTTCATTTTCTGCAAGCAAGGTAGTGTCATCTGCATACCACAGGTTGTTAATGAGTCTTCCTCCAATCCTGATGCGCCATTCTTCTTCATGTAGTCTAACATCTCACATTATTTGTTCAGCATACAAATTGAATAAGTATGGTGAAAGGATACAACCCTGATGTACATCTTTCCTGATTTTAAACCACACAATATCCCCTTGTTCTGTTCAAATGACTGCCTCATGGTCTATATATAGGTTCCTCATGAGCACAATTAAGTGTTCAGGAATTCCCATTCTTTGTAATGTTATCCATAATTTGTTAGGATCCACACAGTGAAATGCCTTTGCGTGGTGAATAAAACAGAGGTAAACATCTTTCTGGTATTCTCTACTTTCAGCCAGGATTTATCTGACATCAGCAATGACACCCCTCATTCCACATCCTCTTTTGAATCTGGCTTGAATTTCTGGCAGTTCTCTGTTGATGTACTGCTGCAACCTCTTTTGAATTATTTTCAGCAAAATTTTACTTGTGTGTGATATTGATGATATTGTTCAATAATTTCTGCATTCTGTTGAATCATCTTTCTTTGGAATGGGCACAAACACAGATCTCTTCCAGTCACTTGGCCAGGTAGCTGTCTTCCAAGTTTCTTGGCATAGACAAGTGAGCACTTCCAGCATTGCATCCATTTGTGTTCCATCCAATTGGTGTTCCATCAATTCCTGGAGCCTTGTTTTTTGCCACTGCCTTTGGCACGGTTTGGACTTCTTCCTTCAATACCGTCGGGTTTTGATCATATGCTACCTCCTGAAATAGTTGATGTCAACCAATTCTTTTTGGTACAGTGACTATGTATTCCTTCCATCTTCTTTTAATGCTTCCTGCATCGTTCAATATTTTGCCCATAGACTCCTTCAATACTGCAACTCGAGGCTTGAATTTTTTCTTCAGTTCTTTCAGCTTGAGAAATGTCAAGTATGTTCTTCCCTTTCGGCTTTCTAACTCCAGGTCTTTGCACATTTCATTATAATACTTTATTTTGTCTTCTCAAGCCACCCTTTGAAATCTTCTGTTCAGCTCCTTTGTTCAGTATTTAGCATAGTTGCCTTCAGCTCTTCTGTTCTGTATTTAGCTTAGTTGCCTTTTATTCTAGCGTACCTCTCAGTGTCTTTCTTTGCCTTGGTGATGTTGTGCTGACTTCCCTCGTGTTGTGTATTGCCTTTCCCTTCACCAAGTTAACAGGTGTCTACTGTATAGTTAGTGGTTTTCCCTCCCTTCTCCTCCCATCCCTAGTAACCATCAAAGAATGTTACTTTCTGTATGGAAACCGTTTTTAACCTTTTTGTAATAGTGGTCTCGTAAAATATTTGTCCTTTTGCGATTGACTTATTTCACTTTATATACTGTCCTCCAGATTCATCCATGTTTCGAGGTGTTTCCCAGATCCTCATTATTATTTATTGTTGCATAATATTCCGTTGTGTGTATGTACCTCAGGTTTTTCTATCCATTCATCTGTTGATGGGCATTTAGGTTGTCTCCATCTTTTTGATGTTGTGAAAATGCTGCAATTAACATGAGTGTGCATATGTCTATTCTCGTCACGGCTCTTATTTCTATGGGATATATACCTAGGAGTGGGATTGCTGTATCATATGGTATTTCTATTTCTAGCTTTTTAAAGAAGTGCCATACCATTTTCCATAGTGGTTGTACCATTTTACATTTCCATCAGCAGTGTATAATATTTCCTATCTCCCCACAGCCTCACCAGCATTTGTTGTTTTCTGTTTTTTGCATCAGTGCCATTATTGCTGGGGTGAGATGGTATCTCATTGTAGTTTTGATTTTCTTCTCTCTAATGGCTAATAATTACAAGCATCTGTTCATGTGTTTGTTACCTCCCTGAATGTCTTTTTTGGTGAAGTGTTGTGTCTGTTCATGTCCTTTGCTCATTTTTTAAATTAGATTTTTTATCTTTTTGTTGTTGAGGTGTTGAAGTTTTCAGTAAATTTTAGAGATTGGACCCTTGTCAGATATGTGGTAGCAAAAAACTTTTTCCCAGTCTGTAGATTCTTTTTTTTACTCTTCTGGAGAAGTCTTTTGATGATCATAAGTGTTTTGTTTTTAGGAGGTCCCAGTTATCTAGTTTATCTTCTGCTGTATGTGCATTTTTAGTTTTATGTCCGGCATTATATTTATGTCTTATGTTAGGACCCCTAGCATTGTCCCTATTTTTTCTTCCATGATCTTTATAGTGTTAGGTTTTACATTTAGGTGTATGATCCATTTTGTGTTAGTTTTTGTGTATGGTGTGAAGTATGGATCCCGTTTCATTTTTCTGCATGTGATATCCAGTTTTGCCAACACCATTTGTTAGACCTTCTCTTCCCCGTATAATGGACTTCAACACTTTGTTGAAGATCAGCTGTCCACAGATGGATGAATTTACTTCTGGGTTCTCAGTTTTGTTCCATTGTACCAGCCTTTTTTTACTATTACGGCTGTAGAGTAGATTCTGAGATCAAGGAGTGTGAAGTCTTCTACTTTGTTCTTCTTTAATAATGCTTTATTTATCCAGGTCTTTCTCCCTTGCCGCATAAAGTTGGTGATTATTTTTTCCATCTCATTAAAAAATGTTGGAATTTGGATCAGGACTGCATTATATTTGTAGATTGCTTTGGGTAGTATTGACATTTTCACAATATTAAGTCTTCCCAGCCATGAGCATGGTATGTTTTTCCATTTATGTAGGTCTTTTTTGGCTTCTTGCAGTAGTGTTTCATAGGTTTCTTTGTATAAGTCTTTTATGTCCCTAGTGAGATTTATTCCCAAATATTTTTTCTTTAGGGGGGCTATTGTAAATGATGTTGTTTTCCTAATTTCCCCGTCAAAGTTCTCTTTGTTAGTGTAGAGGAATTCAACTGATTTTTGTATGTTGATCTTGTACCCTGCCACTTTGGTTAACCTTTCTATTACCTCCAGTAACTTTCTTCTGGAGTATCTGAAGTTTTCGATGTATAGGATCATATCATCTGTGAATAGGGATAATTTTACTCTTCCTTATCTATTTGGATGCCGTTTATTTCCCTCTTTTGCTTTATTTCTCCAGTCAGTACTTCCAGTATAATATTGAATAAGAGTGATGATGAAGGGCATCCTTGTCTGGTTCTCATTCTCAAGGGAAATGCTTTCAGTCTCTCTCCATTGAAAATAATGTTGACTGTTGGTTTTCTATAAATGCCCTTTATGATGTCGAGGAATTTCCCTTCTATTTATATTTTGCTGACAATTACCTGGCTTTGGTATCAGGGTTATGCTGGCTTCATAGAATGAGTTTGGGAGTATTCCATCCTTTTATATGCTCTGAAATATCTTTAGTTGTACTGGTGCTAACTCTTCTCTGAAAGTTTGGTAGAATTCTCCGGTGAAGCTGTCCAGGCCAGGGCTTTTTTAATTGGGAGTTTTTTTTATTATTACCCAGTCGATCTCTTCTTTTGTAATAGGTTTATTTAGTTTTTATACCTCGGTTTGTGTTAGTTTAGGTAGGTGGTGTTTTTCTAGAAATTTGTCCATTTCCTCTAGGTTTTCAATTTGTGGGAGTACAATTTTTCATAGTATTCTGTTATGATCCTTTTTATTTCAGTTGAGTCTCTTGTGACATCACCCATCTCATTTCTTATTTGGGTTATTTGCTTTCTTTCCTGTTTTTCTTTTGTCAGTTTGGCCAATGGTTTGTCAATTTAGTCGATCTTTTCAAAGAACCAACTTTTGGTCTTGTTAACTGTTTCATTTGTTTTCCTATTCTCTATTTCATTTATTTCTGCTCTAATCTTTATTATTTCCTTTCTTCTGGTGCTTGAGGGCTTCTTTTGCTGCTCTATTTGTTTGAGTTGTAGGGTTAATATTTTGATTTTGGCTCTTTCTTCTTTTTGGGTGTGTGCATTTATTGCTATAAATTGACCTCTGAGCACAGCTTTTGCTGTGTGCCAAAGATTCTGTTAAGACGAGTTTTCATTCTCATTTGATCCTATAAATTTCTTTATTCCATCCTTGATTTCTTCTATAACCCAGTAGTTTTTGAGCAAGGTGTTGTCCAGATTCCATATATTTGATTTTTTTTTCCATCACTTTTTCTGTTATTGATTTCTACCTTTATGGCTTTATGACCAGAAAAGATGCTTTGTAATCTTTCAAAGTTTTGGATTCTGTTAAGGCTTGCTTTGTGGCCTAATATGTGGTCTATTCCGGAGAATGTTCCATGTGCTTTGGAAAAGAAAGTATACTTGGCTCCTGTTGGGTGGAGTGTTCAGTATATGTCTATGAGGTCAAGTTGGTTGATTGTGGCATTTAGATCTTCTGTGTCTTTACTGAGTTTCTTTCTTGATGTTCTGTCCTTCACTGAAAGCGATGTGTTGAAGTTGTCTGCTATTATCGTGGAGCTGTCTGTTTCTCTTTTCAATGCTGTTAGAGTTTGTTTTATGTCTTTTGGAGCCCTGTCATTGGGTGCATAAATATTTATTATAGTTGTGTCCTCCTGGTGTGTTGACCCTTTAATCATTATATATAGTGTCCTTCCTTATCCTTTGTGGTGGATTTTGCTTTAAAATCTATTTTGTCACTTTAAAGTCTAATATTGCCACTTCTGTTCTTTTTTGTTTGTTGTTTGCTTGAGATTTTTTTCCCATCCTTTGAGTTTTAGTTTGTTTGTGTCTTTGAGTGTAAGGCATGTCTCTTGTAGGCAGCATTAAAGAAGGATCTTTCTTTATCCATTCTGCTACTCTCTGTCTCTTTGTTGGTGCATCTAGTCCATTTATATTCAGTGTAATTATTGATAGGTATAATTTTACTGCTGTCATTTTAATGTAATTTTTTGTGGTGCTGACAGTTTCTTTGTTCTACTTAATTTTCTATGCTGTGCTGTTTTTCTTTACGTATTTTCTTTTCATCTTTTTAATTATTGTTGATTTTATGTTTGCCGAGTCTTTATGTTTTTCTTCTCTTTTATTTTGATGGGTAGGTTTATTATCTCCCTTTGTGGTTAACTTAAAATTTACCTTTATTTTTCTAAGTTTAAAGTGATCTTTTATTTCTTGATGTCACCTTAACTTCCTCTCCATATGGAAGTTCTGTGACTATGCTATTTATTCCTTCTTTTTTGTTTTGACATTGTCATTGTTTACATACTGTTGTCTCTGGTTAGCTATTTTCAGTCTTTTAGCTTTGACTTGTTTTTGCAACTTCCCTATCTGGGTGAATAACTGGTTGTTCTGCCCTGTGTTCTACTCTTGGTTGTTGTCTGATATTGTTGGTTCTCTAACCAGAGGACTCCCTTTAATATTTCTTGTAATTTTGGTTTGAATTTTACAAATTCCCTTAACTTCTGTTTATATGGAAATAACCTAATTTTGCCATCCTTTTTGAGAAACAGTTTTGCTGGATATATAATTCTTGGCTGCCAATTTTATCCTTCAAGTCTTTATATATGTCATCCCATTGTCTTCTTTCCTGCATGGTTTCTGCTGAATAGTCCGAGCTTAGTCTTATTGGTGCTCCTTTGTAGGTGAATTTTGTTTATCCCTAGCCACTCTTAAGATTCTATCTTTGTCTTTGGTTTTGGCAAGTTTGATTATGATATGTCTTGGTGACTTTCTTTTGGGATCTACCCTATGTGGTGTTCGTTGAGGTTCTTGGATAGATACCTTCTCATTTTTCATATCAGAGAAGTTTTCTGCCAACAAATCTTCAACAATTCTGTCTGTGTTTTCTGTTATTCCCACCCCCCCGACTCCAATCACTTTGTAGGTTTTTCCCCTTGATAGTGTCCCACATAATTCTTAGGCTTTCTTCATTTTTTTAAATTTTTTTCTGATTTTTCCTCAGATAAATTGGTGTCAAGATACTTATCTTCAATCTCACTAATTCTGACTTCCATTATGTCAATTCTGCTCCTATAACCTTCCATTGAGTTGTCTAATTCTGAAATTTTATTGTTAATCTTTTGGATTTCTAGTTGCTGTCTCTCTATGGTTTCTAGTAGTCTGTTAAATTTGTTGTTTTGTTCTTGAATTGTTTTCCTGAATTCTTCTATTGCTTTGTGTATATGTTCCTTTGCTTGGTCTGAGTTTTGCATGATCTCCTTCCTGATCTTTTGGAGAGCTCTGTATTAGTCTTTTGGATTCTATGGCAGATAATTCCATGACCTTATCTTCCTCTGGAAGGTTTTCTGGTTCTTTATTTTGGTCGCTTGCTGGAGCCATCTTGACCTGCTTCTTTATGTGATTTGACATTGTTGTCTCCGAGCCATCAATAAGTTATTATATTTATTTATTGTCTGTTTGTTTACTGTGTACTAGCTTTTGTTCTATAGGCTGGTCATGTGAGCTACTTTGGTTATTGGAGTCTTTGAAGCTCTCACGTCCTGTCTCCAGGTAGTTAGAGCAGCTGGTAGATGTGTAAGCCCAGGAGTCTTTTCTCTTTTCTTGTGCAGGTGCAGCACAGATGTCTAGGTCGTCGGTCACTGAGTGTGTGGTGCAGACTCTCGCCTATAGTCCTAGACAGGCAGGCCTGCGTAGGGGTGTTTGGAGCAGGCACAGGTATCTAGCTGCAGTAGGGGGCTATATGTGGAGCAAGGCAGGGGGCTAATGGCTGCCCCAGGTGCCTGGTTAGAGGGTGTGTCCCTGTCCCCTAGAGCATGCAGTGGGGTGGGTATTGCAGCTGGTTGTTGGGCACCCAGTGCTGTTGGCTGTAGGTACTGGGAAATACCACTTATTCTCAGACCCTTGTCATGGGTGGCTAGATGGAATGGGTGGTATCGCCAGCCCTCAGGCCCCTGATGTGGGTGGGTGATATCCCTGCTTAATGGGCAGGGTGGTGTCAAATGTCACAAATCTACAGCTGCTCCTTGGCTGCTGCAGTTGAAAATGGGATTCAGGTGTATGCCCTGTGTTTTATGCTAATGGCAGCATGTAGTGTTGAATCAACCCACAGAGGTCTAGGCAGGAGTAAAGGGCACTACAAGTCTGTGGACCCCTTTTGCCAGTGGCTGGCCAAAAGAGAAGGGCCTCCCTACGCACCCTGAGTTCCTGGCTTAGGGGGAGTCATGGATTGAATTATGTTCCCCCAAAAATGTGTGTGTCAATTTGGCTGGGCCATGATTCCTGGTATTGTGTGATTTTCCTGTATGTTGTAAATCCTGCCTCTATGATGTTAATGAGGGAGATGGGCGGCAGTTGTGTTAGTGAGGCAGGACTCAATCTACAAGACTGGATTGTGTCCTGAGGCAGTCTCTTGAGATATAAAAGACAGAAGGGAGCAGACAGACAGGGGGAACTCATACCACCAAGAAGGCAGTGCCAGGAGCAGAGTGCATCCTTTGGACTGGGGTCCTGCATGGAGAAGCTCCTAGTCCAGGGGAACATCAGTGAGAAGGCTGACAGAGAGAGAAGCTGCTGCCCTGAATTTGGACTTTTAGCCCACCTTACTGTGAGGAAATAAATTTCTCTTTGTTAAAGCCATCCACTTGTGGTATTTCTGTTATAGCATCACTAGATGACTAAGACAGGGGGCATGGTGTTTTTTAAAGCCACAAGACTGATGTGGGCACAGATATCCCTGAGTTCTGGCTTAGGAGGCATGGCAGTTGCTGAATACTACTGGACTGGTGTTGGGGTGGAGTGGGGTGGGGGGTGAGTGAGGGGAAGGAGGCACTTCTTCAGCTGTGAAACTCCCAGAGGGGGAGGGGTTATTTTGCCCCCTCACAGTAGGTTAGACACTTGCACTTAGCTTTCACAGGTCCAGCCCCACTACTACCTGGATTCAGAGGCTTGTGCAGACTTACCACCAGCCAGCCTCACCTGACATGGTGAGACGCGTCCCAAACACTACTGCTTACCTCAGCCTGCATGCGCTGGCCAACCCGGCCAGCAGGGTGCCAGCAACATCATGACTGGCACTTCTTTGCTGCTTTTGAATTGTCTCTCCTTCACTCTGCAGCTCGGTCCAGCTCTTTAGCTTTATCTTTGATGATTAGGGCTCCTAGATTGTCATATATAATCGAGTCACTTGTTTTTTCAGGTCTTTGTTGTAAGAGGGATGACAGAAAGCATCTGACTATTCTGCCATCTTGGCCCCACCTCTCCCCATCTCATTTCTAATCTGGGTTATTTCCATCTTCTCTTTCTTTTCTTTTGTTGATTTGGGCAGTGGTTTGTCGATCTTATTGATCCTTTCAACAACCAACTTCTAGTGTTGTTGGTTCTTTCAATTGTTTCTGTTTTCTGTTTCATTTATTTCTGCTCCAGTCTTTATTATTTCCTTTCTTCTAGTGCCTGTGGGCTTCTTTTGCTGTTCTCTTTCTATTTGTTCGAGTTGTAGGGTTAAGATATTTGTTTTTGCGCTTTCTTATTTTTCAATGTGTGCATTTATTGCTATAAATTGACCTCCAAGCACTGCTTTTGCTGTGTCCCAAAGGTTTTGGCATGTTGTGTTTTCATTCTTGTTTGATTCTAGGAATTTTTTTATTTTATTTTTAATTTCTTCTATTACCCAGTGGTTTTTACGCAAAGTGATATTCAGTTTCCATACATTTGATTTTTTTCCTTGTTCTTCCTATTACTGATTTCTAATTTTATAGCCTTGTGATTAAAGAATATGTTTGTATTATTTCAATATTTTTTGCTGCAGTGAGGCTTGTTTTGTGGCCTAAAATATGGTCTGTTCTGGAGAATTATCCATGAGCATTGGAGAAGAAAGTGTACTGTGCTGCAGCTGAGTGTAGTGTTCTGTATATGTCTATGAAGTCAAGTTGGTTGATTGTGTATTTTAGGTCGTCTGTATCTCTGTTGAATTTCTTTCTAATTGTTCTATCCTTCATTGAAACTGGTGTGTTAAAGTCTCCTACTATTATTGTCTATTTCTGTTTTCAATTCTTTTAGAGTTTGTTTGAAGTATTTTGGAGCTCTGTCACTGGATGCATAAATATTATAGTTATGTCCTCTTGGTGGTTTGACCCTTTAATCATTATGTAGTGCCCTTCTTTTTCTGTTATGCTGGATTTTGCCTTGAAGTCTATTTCATCAGAGATTAGTATTGCTACTCCTGTTTTTTTGGTTACTGTTTGCTTGATATATTTTTTCCATCCTTTGATTTTTAGCTTATTTATGTCTTTGTGTCTAAGGTGTGTCTCTTGTAGGAAGCATATTGATGGGTCATGTTTTCTAATTCATTCTGCCACTCTTTCTCTTGACCAGTGCATGTAAACCACTTATATTCAGTATGATTATCGGATTATCAACAGATATGAATTTACTGCTCTCATTTCCTTATGCTCTTTTTTTGTGGTATTGACAGTTTCTTTGTTCTGCTTCCTTTCCATACTGAGTTTTGTTTGTTTGTTTATGGATTTTCATTTCATTTTCTTCATTATTGTTGATTTTGTGTTTACTGAGTTTTTATGATTTTCTTCTTCTTTATTTTGGTGAACAGGTTTATTAATTTTCTTTGTGGTTACCCTGAAATTTACCTTTACCTTCCTGTGTTTAAAACAGTCTGTTATATCTTGCTATCACCTTGACTTCCTCTCCACATGGAAGTTCTGTAACTACACCATTTATTCCCCCTTTTTATTTTGAAGTTGTCATCATTTACAGATTTATATCTCTGGTTCCTTGTTTTCAGTCTTGTAGCTTTATTTTATTTTTGAGAATGCTTTATTTAGGTTTGTATCTTGGTGATGCTGACTTGTGTTTTAGTCTTAGAGTGTGTCTGATGTTGTTGGTTCTCTGTCTGAAGGACTTCCTTTAATATTTCTTGCAAGTTTGGTCTGGTTTTTACAAATTCCCTTTATTTCTATTTGTTTGGAAAATGGAAATTTCCTAGTTTAGACAATTTTGCTGCATAAATAATTCCTGGTTGGCAATTTTTTTCTTTTAGGGCTTTATATATGCCATCCCATTGCCTTCTTGCCAGCATAGTTTCTGCCAAGAATTCAGAGCTTAGTCTTACTGGTTCTCTTTTGTAGGTGACAGTTCATTTTTCTATAGCTGCTCTCGGGATTCTTTCTTTGTCTTTGGTTTTGGAAAGTTTGATTATGATATGTCTTGGTGACTTTCTTTGGGGGTCTATCCTGTACGGGGTTTATTGAGCTTCTTGGGTGGCTATCTTCTCATCTGTCATGATGTTAGGAAAGTTTTCTTCCAGCAAATCTTCACAAATTCTCTCTGTGCTTTTTTTTGTCTCCTCCTGTTCTGGAATTCAATCACATGTAAATTATTCTTCTTGATAGTGTCCCACATAACTCTTAGGCTTTCTTCACTTTTCTTAATTTTTTTTTCTGATTGTTCCTCAAAGAAATTAGTATCAAGGGATTTGTCCTTTATTTCACTGGTTTTGTCTTCCATTGATTCAATTCTACTCCTATGTCCTTCCATTGGAAAACCAGGTGGCGTAGTGGTTAAAAGCTATGGCTGCTAACTAAAAGGTCAGCAGTTCAAATCCATCAGGTGCTCCTTGGAAACTCCATGGGGCAGTTCTACGCCATCCTTGGGGTCGCTATGGGTTGGAATCAACTTGACTGCAATGAGTTTGGTTTGGTTTTTTGGTCCTCCCATTAAGTTATCTATTTCTGATATTTTATTATTTATCTTCTGGATTTCTAATTGATGGTTTTGTATGGTTTCCAATTGTCTCTTTACTTTGTCATCTTGTTCTTGTATTTTTTCCTAAATTCTTCTAGAGTTTTGTCTGTGTTTTCCTTGATCTCTTTGAGGATCCTATATGTGTCTTTTGAATTCTGTATCAAGTTGTTGTATTGCCATTTCTTCCTCAGGAAGGTTTTCTGGCCTTTTATTTTGATCATTTTCTTGAGCCATCTTGTCCTGCTTCTTTATATGGTTTGATATTCTTTGTTGTCTCCAAAGCATTAAGGTGTTATTTTATTTATTATTTGATTATAAGTTTGTTTGCTTCATCTTGATTTTTTTGTTTTGTTTTGATATATCTGGGCAGTCAGGGCAGGTGTCCTATGCTGGTCGCTAATCTGGCAGCACTGGAGCACTTACCACTTGGCTTACCACTTGGGCTGGGTGGGTGTTGGCTGCCGTCTGTCATCAGCCCAGTGGTGCAGGAGTGGGCAACGGTATTCACTGACTGGCCAGGGCAGCAGGAGTTGTGGTTATGGCAAGTGAGGGGGGTCACAGAAGTGCACTCTCCTCTGCTTGCCTTGGGCAGGTGGGGTTGCCAGAGCGGTCCTTCATGCTGCTCTGAGGAGTGGGAAGAAAGCAGGGAGCAGAGTCGGATGTGTGGGTTCACCAGAGTGACCCCACACTGCTTGGAGGGCCAGGGCAGCAGGCAAGGGGTGGGGTCAGGCAGGTGGGGTCACTGGAGTGGTCCCATGCTGCTGTAAGGGGCAGGGTGGGGTGGAGCCAGACAGTCAGGAGATCCACAAGTGCCACCGCTTGGTGGGCTGGCAACGGGGGGATGGCGGATAGTGCTGGGTGGGACAAAGGAGGGGTTTAGACTGTGTCCCTAGAGTATGGGCAGATTCATGCCTCTAATCACCAGGAGGATAGGTGGAGAAGTGTGCCTAGGTGCTTCCCAAAGGCTGCAGTCAGCTAACGTATCCCGGTCCTGATCAAGTGTGAGGAGACAGGGGATTCCCAATGTCCTGTTGGGTGGGGGACCTCCTGCTAACACTCTGCAGATCTATCACTTCATGTGCGCCACCCACCCCAATGTTCAGGGATGACTGCTGGTGAGCTACCCTGTCTCTAGTTCCCAGCTCCCTCCCTGCTCCAAGGATGCTGTGATCCCCAGAGCTCTTGCCCTCCCTAGGTCTGGTTCATGTCCTGCTCACCCTGCTTCACTACAGATATATCAATACAATTTCTCTGTCTCCTGTTAGGAATTCCGTGAAGCTGTCTTTCTGTGCTCCTCAGCCAGGATTGCTGCTGGCTTTGTCTCAAGATGGCCACGCTGTACCAGTTTGGCTGACAGGGCCCCTCTGCTCCATATCTCTCCTCATTGTCAGTTCTCGGTCAGTTTCTTCTTCCAGTTGGTGTTGGATCTAATTCTTTATCCTTTCCTTTGATGTTCAGGATTCTAGTATTGTCATCTGTATCTGTTCACTTTGTTTCTCAGGTCTTTGCTGTAGAATGACTGCAAGGTGTGGATGACTAAGCCACCATCTTGGCTCCTCTCTCATTTGTATCCTTTTTAGGATTAGGGAAAATTTGTAGTCGTAGGTATGGTATACTGTCTGTGAGTTCTGTGAGTTGTTGCAGCAAATTATCAAACCGAAAGGGACGTGGAAGCCAGCAGTTCAGAAAGTAAGGTTGTTGTGTGATTCCTGAACTTGCAGCTGGCATCCTGAAGGGGTAGTGAAAAACCAGCCCCTAATTGGTGGTCAGCAGTTCAGAAGGTTAGGGTGTCATGTGAACTCCCAAAATTTGTGACTGGCATCTGCCTATTAGGTAGTCTGAAGGACATTGGCCTTTTAACTTGTGAACTCTGACCTAGCTCCAGGTGGCTAGAGTCAGAAAGAGAAATGTGGAGATGACTGCTGATAAGGATGGAGAAGTGGGAGTGTGAGGGTTGGATCAGTCTTTACATTTTTGAGAATGGATTCGTGCTGACTCCATTACCATGCATATACAGAAGAAAAATAATGCAACCATTGAAGTTCAGCTCAGAGAAGAGTACCTCAAACACAGAACATTGATAAGCATTCACCAGTAAAGGGAGCTTGTGCCCAAACACATTAAGGATCTCTGAGTTTAATGACTAATGCCCAATTTCAAAGATAGGCTGAAGAATTCTCAGCCTTTTCAATAAGAAAGAAATATGTTTCCACTGTAGTTAATTATAATTTTAAAAACAAATTCAATAAGGAAAAACTCCACCAGAATAATCTAAGTTTCATATGGAAAAGAATATGCCTGCTATTTTTATTACTTGTTCTGAAGCCTGAGCATAGTCCTTAGGGCAGAAAAATTATTTTTATAATACTTAATACATTTATTTATTCATTCAAAACATAATCACCGAGTGTTGGAATTTAAGTAGCAAGAAAGACATGAAATTGTGATCAGCAAGATTATGTTTTAGCGGGTGACAAACTAGACGTATGTAAAAAGCAAAAAAAAAAAAAAAAAAGTCTTTCAGGTAGTTGTAAGTGTTAAGAAAGAATCACAGCGAAGATTGGAGTTATACATGGGAAAGATGTTCTAGATACTTGTTGAAATCAGATAGATAGATAGACAGACAGATAAATTTTGAGACATTCACCCACAAAGACCAGGTAATTGATGTTCTCCATCATCATATCTCCGAACAGATTTCTCTGAGACGTGTTCAGCAGGGCCCACTCTTTCTGGGTGAAGTCTACAGCTACATCTTTGAAGGTTACTGACTCCTAAAACATCATGGATATTCAGGGTCAGATAGGGCCATCCCTTCCAATGTCCACAGTGGTATGGTTAAGATGAGAGTACTGAAGAAGCAGGGCGCCTATGTGTAAAGGAAGCTCAAGCTGTGTTTGAGGTTCCACTCAGATCGTTCTAAGTGCTGTCCTGGTATCTGCCTTTCAGGTGCACTAACAGAGACATAAACACTGAATCCATAAAATGTCATTACAAAGAACTATAACATGAGGTGTCATGGGATATAACCTGGACATTTCCCAATAAATTGGCAATTACGACACCCAGACCTGAGATTATAAAATTCATTCTTGAGAATTCTGAAACTTCTCCGCCAATTTCAAGTAAATCTACAGACCTCTCACAAGGCTAGCAATATCCATGGGCTAGCACTTTTTAACTATGGTTAGACTGTTCCCTAGAGGGCGTCATTTCCTTCATCTATGAAATAGTTTAACAATCTACTACATGTTTTTAAAAGATCCTGTGTACTAGTGTGTAAAGTGCATCTTATCTAATGAACATTTATTAAATACAAGTCAAAGATCTGTTACTCATTGATAAGGAAGACAACCTTGAAGCAATGCTCAGCATTTTACAGAACTGCTCGGGTTTCATATAGAACTTGGAATTGGTAGGTGTTGCCTCTCAACTCTGCACAACTCAAGTGTTCATTATAATGTATAAGAACAAATGGTTCAGAAGCACAAGCCAGGGGCCGCTGAGACTGCTGTACTTAAAGACAGTAGAAACCTGACTCTTCTTTTGGCGTGAGGACTCTCATTCTCTGGGGCTTCCAACCCCCAGTTTTATTGCCTCCTTTGTAACTTCATCTTGTTTCCCTGTCAAGTCGACTGTTCCATGAATGCTAAAGTTTCTGCCCTAGAATAATTTCCTCAAGTCAGGAACTGGGGAGTATACCTAGACTCCTCTGATTTCCCGACAGGCCACTTGGGATCCTCATCTAATATAGTATAATTACCTTCTAAATATCTCAAAATCAATTCATGTATTTATTCTATCTATTATATGTTTGACTTCTACCATGTATTCTTTTAAAATACTCCTAAAATATTTCCTGACACCACTCTTTAGCCTTCATTTGCTGATGTGGCAAGATTCAAAATGAGAAGAAACAGCTGTAAATATCCATTAATAATTGGAAAATGGAATTACAAAGAATAAATCTAGGAAATTGGAAGTCTTCAAAAATGAAATGGAATGCATAAAGCTCAATATTCTAGGCATTAGTGACCTGAAACGGACTGGCAATGATCATTTTGAATCAGACAATCATACGGTCTGCTCTGCCGAGAATAACAAATTGAAGAGGAATGGCATCACGTTCATCGTCAAAAAGAACATTTCAACATTTATCCTGAAGTACAACGCTGTCAGTGATAGGATAATATCCACACACCTTCATGGAAGACGGGTTAATATAACTATTATTCAAATTTACGCACCAACCACGAATGGCAAAGGTGAAGAAATTGACGATTTTTGCCAACATCTGCAGTCTGAAATTGATCAAACATTCAATAAAGATGCATTAATAATTACTGGTGATTAGAATATGAAAACTGGAAACAAAGAGGAATCAGTAGTTAGAAAATATGGCCTTGGTGATAGAAAAGACACAGCAGATTGCATGATAGAATTTTGCAAGACCAATGACTTATTCATTGCAAATACCTTTTTCAACAACAACAACGTATACACTTAGACCTCACCAGATGGAATACACAGGAATCAAATCAATCACATCTGTGTAAAGAGACAATGGAGAAATTTAGTATCATCAATGAGAACAAGGCCAGGGGCCGATTGTGAAACAGACCAGCAATTGCTCATATGCAATTTCTAGTTGAAGCTGAAGAAACTTAAACCAAGTCCACGAGAGCCAAAGTACGACCTTGAGTATATCCCACCTGAATTTAGAGACAATCTCAGGAACAGATGTGATGCATTGAACACTAATGACTGAAGACCAGATAAGTTGTGGAATGACATCAAGGCCATCATACATGAAGAAAGCAAAAGATCATTAAAAGGCAGGAAAGAAAGAAAAGGACAAAATTAACGTCAGAAGAGACTCTGAAATTTGGGCTTGAATGTACAGTAGCTAAAGCTAATGGAAGACATGATAAAGTAAGAAAGCTGAACAAAGATTTGAAAGGGCAGCTTGAGAAGACAAAGTATTATAATGAAATGTGCAAAGACCTGGAGTTAGAAAACCAAAAGGGAAGAACACGCTCAGCATTTCTCAAGCTGAAAGAACTGAAGAAAAAATTCAAGCCTTGAGTTGCAGTATTCAAGGATTATATGGGCAAGATATTGAATGACGCAGGAAGCATCAAAAGAAGATGGAAGGAATACAGAGTCACTGTACTAAAATTAAGTGGTCAATGTTCAACCACTTCAGGAGGTAGCATATGATCAAGAACAAATGGTATTGAAGGAAGTAGTCCAAGCTACAGTGAAGTCATTGGTGAAAAACAGTCTCCAGGAATTGACGGAATATCAATTGAGATGTTTCAACAAACAAACGCAAGGCCGGAAGTGCTCACTCATCTATGCCAAGAAATTTGGAAGACAGGTACCTAGCCAACCAACTGGAAGAGATTCATATTTGTACCCATTCCAAAGAAAGGTGATCCAACCGAATGTGGAAATTATCAAACAATATCATTAATATTGCACACAAGTAAAATTTTGCTAAAGATCACACAAAAGTGGTTACAGCGGTACATCGAGAGAGAACTGACAGAAATTTGAGCTAGTTTCAGAAGAGGACATGGAATGAGGGATATTCATTGCTGATGTCAGGTGGATCTTGGCTGAAAGCAGAGAATACCAGAAAGATGATTACCTGTATTTTATTGACTATGCAAAGGCATTCAGCTGTGTGGATCATAACCAATTATGGATAACATTGTGAAGAATGAGAATTCCAGAACACTTAACTGTGCTCACAAGGAACCTGTACACAGACCAAAAGGAAGTCATTTGGATAGAACAAGGGGATACTGCATGGTTTAAAATCAGGAAAGGCGTGTGTCAGGGTTGTATCCTTTCACCATACTTATTCAATCTGTATGCAGAGCAAATCATCTGAGAAGATGGACTATATGAAGAAGAATGCGGCATCAGGATTGGAGGAAGTCATATGCAGATGACACAACCTTGCTTGCTGAAAGCACAGAGGACTTGAAGCCCTTACTGATGAAGATCAAAGACTACAGCCTTCAGTATGGATTACACCTCAACGTAAAGAAAACAAAAATTATCACAACTGGACCAATAAGCAACACCATGATAAACAGAGAAAAGATTGAAGTTATCAAGGATTTCATTTTACTTGAATCCACAATCAACCCCCATGGAAGCAGCAGTCAGGAATCAAACAACTTATTGCACTGGACAAATCTGCTGTAAAAGGCTTCTTTAAAGTGTCAAAAAGCAAAGATGTCACTTTGAGGCCTAAGGTGTCCCTGACTCAAGCCATGGTATTTTCAATCATCTTGTATGTATGTGAAAACTGGACAATGAATAAGGAAGACCAAAGAAGAATTGATGTCTTTGAATTATGATGTTGGCAAAGAATATTAAATATACCATGGACTGTTAGAAGAACAAACAAATCTGTCTCGGAAGAAGTACAGCCAGAATGCTCCTCAGAAGGGAAGATGGCAAGACTTCTTCTCACATGCTTTGCACATGTTACCAGGCAGGACCAGTACCTAGAGAAGGACATCATGCTTTGTAAAGTAAAGGGTGAGTGAAAAAGAGGAAGATCCTTAACGAGATGAATTGACACAGTGGCTGCAGCAATGGGCTCAGACATAGCAATGATTGTGAGGATGGCGCAGGATGGGGTGAGCAGTATTTCATTCTGTTGTTGTACATAGGGTTGCTATGAGTTGGAACTGATTTAACGGCACCTAACAACAATAACAAAATACTTCCAGAGTTTCTATTTGTCCCCCCCCAGGTCACTGTGCTTATTTTTACCAAGATATATTTCAATGGGTCAAATTCCTCTCAACTATCAACAAATTTCAAATCAGAATCTTTTTCCCTCAAGATTTTATGTAAAAATGCATAGACTTCCTATCAAAATTCTGTAATAAATGATATCTTCTTTTTCCTTCAGCTCCACATCGTGTCACTGGCCCCAGGGTACTGCTTTTCCTTCTCAGTTTCCTGAATTATCATCATACTTGCTTTTCATATTAGTAAACACTTTCTACACTTCTCTGATCAGTCAACTCCAGCATAATTGAGTTTATCAAGTTGAAAGATACACGTTTATTGAATATTTCCATATATCATGAGATTATTTCAGGCCCTAAGCTTCTACATAATAACAGTAATATAGAAAATATATTATCATCAAGAATAATATTTGGCTGAGTGCCTGCCATGCAACTAAATTATAAATCATAGGAGGGCAGAAACTCAATTGATTTCACTTGCTTTCTCAATTACATGACTCTTTGATGAATAAATGCATAAGCGACTGCCAATGATGAGGAAAAAACATAAAATTGAATGTTTTCAATAAATTGGAGGATTTTTTATTTCTTCCACAGGAAAAGCAGACACAGCAGAGCATGCGTATATTGATGTTTCCACCCGTAAGAAGAAACGAATTCACTGTTGGAAAACAAGTGACGATTAGTGCCAACTTGTTCGCCATTCAGCAACTGGGATTATCAAAAAGAGCCAAATAAACATAAACAAACGTTGATCCTTTGAATTATTGTTGTGACGATTATCCATTTATGTATAAAGATTTATTCCATTGGCAAATACCACTTATGAAAAAGCTTTAGAGATTCTAAAAGAGCAAACGTTCTGATTTCACTATATAACACTTGAGCTCTCCAGTGACCATGTTGGACTTAATAAATTCAAGAATGGCTCAAGACTAGGAAGGCTACCAAAAGACTAATATAATTGTATACCTGGAAGAAAACTACAATGGACATGTCCCAGAATTTATTTGGAATATAATGTTGTGTCCTAAGATATGGGTATAAAACATAAATAAGTGATAAAATATAGTAGGTTGAAATAATTATGACTAATTTCAGATCATATAATCACCTATTTGTTAATATCAGAGTTAAGTAAATCTATTAGAAATAAAACAAGATTTGTGAAAGGTAACAAACACAAGACAAACCTTCAAAATGGAATTGTAAGGTATTAAATATTGTGCGTGTATAAACCCAAAGTGCAGAGAAATTAGTAGTGAGTTTGGGATTGATGTTAGAATATTTTTCAAAACATAGAACATAAAAAAGTCACAAGATACCTTGATCCTTTTCTTTAAATGCTACTCCCCTAACATCAAGAGTGAAGAGTTTCACCATAATAAAAAGAAAACAAATGTTTTCAGTAAAGACACAATTGCTGTCTCCATTAAGCACATCATACGCCAGAGTTAGAGAAAAACACCTGTATTTCAGCAGACTGCCTGCACAGAAACAGATAATTGCAGTAGACCTGTCCTACTCTTACTTAACAAGCATGCAGGTATAACAGGCACACATAGACTAATTGTGAAAATGTTGTATAAGATTCCTGTAAGATGGAGTAACTACTTTTGTGTGTGGCCTTTCTAGCCATGGTCTTATAACTCCCACTCAGGTGACTGGGCGAAACTGTGATAGGGTAATTGTGGCCTACCAAGGGGATTGGTCAGTTTTGCCTTTAAAGAGAGCTAATTCCAGAGAAGAGAGAAGGATCCTACCACTACCTAGGAAGAACAGCTAGGAGCAGAAAACACATCCTTTGGACCCAAGATCCCTGCACTGAGAAGCTCCTGGAAGCAGGAGACTGAGAGACAGAGAGAGCAAGCTGTAACCCTGAAGATGGTGAAACCTGGAAGCAGGAGATACTTGGCAGCAGGAGACAGTGTGATGGGCTTCCTGGCCCACAGAGAGAGAAAGCTGAGGGCTTTGGGAAGAGGCCTAGGGCCAGGGAGAGGCGTACCTATGAGCACGGTTGGGAAGAGGCTGTCCTGATGGAAAAACTATATCCCAAGTGTTCCTGAACCTGAATTGTAACTGTTAATTCCCTAATAAACCCCATAATTGTGAGTGTGGTCTGTGAGTTCTTTGTGGCCATTGCAATGAACAATCGAACCCAGCAGAGAAGTAGAGAGTGCTGTAGGAGGAACGGTTGATGTCAGAGTTGCAGTTAGAGGAGGTCAGACACTACCATTTTTTACATTACACTGTTCTTACAAAGGCACAATGATCAGCAGATTGATTTCAAAACTACTGCCTTTAAGCACCTTAAATATCAGGTTTCATGGTCACTCAGATCAAATGCCAACAGCCACCATCAGTGAGGATATCATTAAATTACATTCAGAGAAACCAGGGGTTAGTGTAAGGCCTCAGTAATAATTACTCCTTCCTATGTGACTTTGGGAAGCCCTGGTGGCATAGTGAGTCAGTGCTACAGCTACTAACCAAAAGGCTAGCATTTCAAATCCACCAGGCTCTCCCTGGAAACTCTATGGGGCAGTTCTACTCTGTCCTATAGGGTCACTATGAGTCAGAATCAACTTGATGGCAATAGGTTTTTTTGTTTTGTTTTGTTTTTTTTAATGTGACTTTGACACTAGATAAGATTTACTAGACAAGAATTCTTTTCCAGATGTAAAAACTTACTGAGATTCCTGATGTGTCTCCCTCCCTTACAGACTCTGCCTCTCAGACTGAAATAGAAAATACACTCCCTGACTCCTACTTGCTGTCAGGATAATGAGCTCAGTGTGATGGTCATGACAGTCAGCACATATGGGAGGGAGGCAACCAGACCATGCGATATAGGTTTGTGATTCTGTGACTTCATCTCCCTATAGAACTGTAATTATTGTTTCACCTTTAGTGTCAGTGACAGCGCAGGCTTGGGGTGCTGAGAATATTTTTTAAAACTTTGTTGTGGTTGTCACTTCCCTGAAACAATTACAAGTGTCCAGTGAGCATCTTTGAACAGACATATTGAAATGCAAGACCTGGCAGCATTTTATTCTGTTATACATAAGGTTGCCATGAGTCAAAGCTGATTCAACGGCAACTAACAACATGTATCATACTTGTGCCCATGTGTGTCTGTTTTCTAGCTCTGTCCACTAAAATGGCCAAGAAGCAATGACATGTCAGTAGCAATGAGCTCCCCTAGCATCTGCATTGTGATTTCTTAATTCCATTTTCCAGTTAATGGAATCAGGCCTCCTTGGAGAAAGGGTTGATTGAAGCAGGGAACTTACAAGACTGTGATTAGGGTGGTTGGAGGGATGGGATCAGTATGAAATTGTCAGATGCCGCAAGCAGCCACAATCACTCAGAGATGGGTTACAGGAAGCTTGTGTTCTGAAAAGTCTTTGCAGACTGTCCTTGGATCAGTCACTCTCCTCTCTGGGTGCCACTTCAACCCCTCACAGAACTAGAGGTTGGAGCCTCATAATTTGGATCCTCCTGATCCTTTTCCTGACCGTTTTCTTCCTGCCATACTCATCTGCAACAATGTGGTTTCAGGTTCCTTCTGGGCAGGGTGGAGCAGGTGAGGTGAGCTGGTTTCCCTTTGCCAATAAAATGAAGTTTTCTGTGTGAGGTTCCAAACCCGGCCAAGAAGGGAGTGAGGTAGGAGAAACAGAGGATGGCTCTGCCCCTGGGAAAATCCAGACAGGTACAGGCCTCCTAAGGCAGTGAGAAACCCTGAAAAAATCTGGAAGTAGGGAAAGGGCTAGAATTCAAACTTTAAAGAGGGGTCAAAAATTGGTACTGAAAATAAATACTTCAATGAAATAAATACCTGCAAAAATTTGTGATGAATAGGCCAACAAAAACAAAGACAGAACCCTAACAGTGTCTTTTCCAGCCATATTGGAACCCGATGTACAAGGGAAAATGTGCACATTCATACACATGCTTTAATGTATTTTTTACTTCATTTGTTTCCAATTGGGAGAACTGCCAAGTCCAAATCTTTTTTTTAACCAAGTGACAATCTTAAAAAGTTTTCTGATCTTGCCTCTTTTAAAATTTTGATAGACTTTTTTCACCAATTAAGAGAAAAAGATGATAGTTTCATTAATCCTGACCAAGTTTCTTCGCACCTCTCGAGCTTTGGCTCCCTCATCCTAACATGTCCCTGGTGGGGATGCAGGTGCATGGAGTCCACAGGACAGAGTCCAGCCCAGAGGTATTCTAGCTTTCTCCATCTCTGGGCCCCTCCACTCTCTACCTTCTGCTTCCTCTCTCCAGATCACTCTTAACACTTAATAGATTTTGGAATATTAAGTTCTTACTTTACTTCTTGTTATCCTCACCATTCCATCAAGGCATGGGATAGACCACCCACTTCAGTTTCACCTTCCAAAATCACAGTTTAGAATAATCTGACACTGAATTTCAGGGAGCCTATGGATAGCCACAAGGGGGCGAAGAAGCCACAGCTAAAAGATTGAGTGCAGGGCCTCTTGCTCTGCCACCAAAGGTCACAAGAGGTTTCATGAAATTCCGCTTTTTCTCACCTGGGCACAAAGTGCTGGAAATGTCTCTTGTTCAGCCAGACCTTAGCCCAGCATCCAAGGTGAGAATAAGAGCAGGACCCACCACCCCTGGGTGGGGCGCTACTGATAGGGGACCAAATTGGTGACAAGTCAGTGGTGAGTAAAAGCAGCCTTGACTGAAGAAGAGGGAGCTTTGCCACAGCTTCTCCCAGTTTTCTTAAACAGAGAGCATAGGACCATTCAGTTTCTAGACTGTTTCTACATACACTTTAAAAGTAGGCCTATTAAAAGCTACACTATTTGAAATTTAATTTATTATTCAAAAATTTATAACTTATTATAAATTTATTATAATTTTACTTATCTTGCTTTAAAGGAAGTTAATTCACCAATTATATTTTATAAGTATACTTCATAGCTTATGTAATTTTCAAATGAGTATTACTACATTTGACATTTTCTCATAACCAAGTGATGAATCTTAAATAATTGTTAAATAACTACAAATTACTGAAATATCTATTAAAAGACTCCACTCAGGCTGGTGTTGATAAACTAAATGAATAAATAAGACAATACAAAAAAAAAAAACCTAAATTAAATATTAAATACAATAAAGTATAAAAAATACTAAATGAAAATGAGCTAAAATATAACATAAAAAATTATAAATTATATAGTAAATAAAAATTGAATTAAATACTATTTTAAAAAAAAGAAAAACCCTTTGCCATTTAGTTAATGCCAACTCATAGCAACCCTATAGGACAGGGTAGAACTGCCCCATAGGGTTTCCAAGGAGTGGCTAGTGAATTCGAACTGCCAACCTTTTGGTTAGCAGCCGAGCTCTTAACCAGTGCACCATCAAGGCTGTAAATACTATAAAAGATTTTAAAAATTAAAAATAGAAAAGCTAAGAAATTAAATCTTTAATAAAATTATATTAATCCTTAAATAAAATAAATACAAATTAAAATAAAGTGTTAATATATATTACACAAAATATTAAATCAAATTCCAAAATAAAATAAAAAACCCATTGTCGTCGTGTTGATTCTAACTCATAGTGGCCCTATAGGGCAGAGCAGTACTGCCCCATAGCGTTTCCAAGGCTGCCACATCTTCTCCCTCCGAGCTGCTGACGGGTTCCAACCGCCAACGTCTCCGTTAGCAGCCCAAGCACTTAGCCAGTTCACCACCAGGGCTCTTTTAAAGCAAGTTAAATTAAACATTAAATACAGTTAAATTAAATACTGAGTAACTGTTACAAACATGAAAGTAAATATTATATAAAATAAAACAATACAAACTGTAAAATAAATTACATTTAGTAAAATACATACAATTAAATTACATGTTAATATAACTATGTTAAATATAAAATAAAATAAAATATAATGAATTAAAATATTAAATAATGTATTATATTAAATTAAATATTTAAATAAGATAGAATATAATTAAAATATTATATGAAAGAAAATAAAACAAAATAAACCTTAATTACATTAACTTAACTATTATATACAACAAAATGTTATAATAAATTAAATGAAATATTAAATGAAATATTAAGTATAAATTTAAAATAAAAGATATAATAAATATTAATTTAAATTAAATTAAATATGAAATAATGTAAATGAACAAAAGAAAAATAAATTAAAATAAATATTAAATTGCACTAAATAGCAAATGAAACACAAATTAAATTAAAATTGATTATTTACTAATAGTAGATTAAATTACATTAAATACTAAATTAAATTAAATATAAAAATGTATTTCAATATTAAATAAAATTTAGTTAAATGTAAAATAAAATTATTTTAACTAAAATAAAAATGAAATTTTAAATAATACTAAATTACATTAAATGCTAAATTAATTTAAAATATACAAAATACAATATTACATAAAATAAATTAAGTAAATTTAAAATAAAATAATACTGAATAAAAATAAAATAAAAATACATTTAATTAAAATAAATATTAAAATGCAATGAAACTGATAAAAAATCAAACTAAATATAAATTTAAATTAAGTATTGAATTCAAGACAATATCAAGTAAAATATAATACAATAAAATAAAATTACATTAATTATCAAATAAAGTAAAATATAAAAATAATATTAAATGAATTATAAAGACCTAATAAATAAAATAGCTGTTTCCAAACGTTTTATAATATTGTACTAAGACTGTATTCAGAAAAATTCCTGAATTGTCACAATAGTGATTTTTAACAATAATTATTGCATGGTGCTCGAAACCATTTAAAATTAACTATCTGCAGGACTCAACTTGTCACAGCATGGAAGAGTCAAGAGAGTTGCTGCTTTTGTCAATCAGATCTCTGAAGCCCCAGCTCCAAGACCAGCTGGCGCCAGGGAGTGGAGGCCTCCAGATGGGATGGGAGCCTCCGTGGGGCCCTGACTGGCGACTGGACAGGAAGCCACTGGCCTATAAGGTGTGGCCCGATGTCAGCCGCATCTTCTCTCCATCCCCGCAACAAGGATGTGGGCTCGGGATGGGGCCGAGGTTCCCATAAGGCCCCTCACACTTGGATCAGAATGGGAGCTGTGCTCCTCTTGACCGGGGAGGGTGGGTGGATGCCCTTGTGGGACTAGAGAAGAAGGGAGTGGAGGGATTGGGAGGTCTTGCCATGGGCCAGCTTGGCAGACCTTCCGTAGAAACTTGGGCCAGCTTCTGGTGGAAGCATGCGCCCTGGGTCTTCATCCTCATGCTGGCCTGGCTAGGAGTCATTGGTGTCACTAAAGGGGTGCGGGGGATGCAGACCACCCTGGGTGACACTGACAGTAGGGGTGACACCAAAATGACTGTCTATAAAAATATTCCTGTAGTTAGTTATAACAACAAAAACATTTTTCATAAGCCCAGCTAACATACATCAATATACTTACAAGGCTAAAACTCTATGCTATTTTACTTTTTTAACATTCTAATGAGCCAGTAAGAGCTGTCATTATTGTTGTTAGGTGCTGTCTTAGTCATCTAGTGCTGCTATAATGAAAGGAATTTTATTCTCTCACAGTCCAGTAGGCTACAAGTCCAAATTCAGGGTGTCAGCTCCAGAGGAACACTTTCTCTGTCAGCTCTGAAGGAAGGTCCGTGTCATCAATCTTCCCCTGGTCTGGGAGTTTCTCTGCACAGGAACCTCAGGTCCAAAGGACACACTCTGCTACCGGCACTGCTGTCTTGATGGTATGAGGTTCCCATGTGTCTCCGCTCACTTCTCTCTTTTATAGCTCAAAAGAGATTGGGTTAAGACACTATCTAATCTTGTAGAGCTCATCAGTATAACTGCCGCTAATCCATCTTATTACATCATAGTGATCGAGTTTACAACACAGAGGAAAATCATATCAGATGATAAAATGGTAGACGATTATACAATACTGGGAATCATGACCTAGCCAAGTTGACAGATATTTTTGGGAGACACAATTCAACCCACGACAGGTGCCTTAGAGTTGCTTCTGACTCATAGCCACCCTGCATACAACAGAACAAAACATGCCCAATCCTGCACCATTGTCACAATTTTGCTATGTTTCAACCCATTGTTGCAGCCACTGTGTCAGTCTATCTCATTGAGGGTCTTCCTTTTTTGTGCTCACCCTCTACTTTACCAAATATAATGTCCTTCTCCAGGGACTAGTCTCTCCTGATAACATGTCCAAAGTACGTGAAACAAAGTCTTGCCATCCTCACTTCTAAGGAGCACTCTGGCTGTATATCTTCCAAGACAGATTTGATAGTTCTTCTGGCAATCCATGGTGTATTCAATATTTTTTGCCAACACCATAATCCAAAGGCATCAATTCTTCTTCAGTCTTCCTTATTCATTGTCCAGCTTTCACATGCATGTGAGGCAATTGAAAATATTATGGCTTGGGTCAGGTGTATCTTTAGTCCTCAGAGTGACACCTTTGCTTTTGAACATTTTTAAAGAGGTCTTTTGCAGCAGATTTGCCTGATGCAGTATGTTGTTTGATTTCCTGACTGCTGCTTCCATGGATGTTGATTGTGGATTCGAGTAAAATGAAATCCTTGACAACTTCAATCTTTTCTGCATTTATCATGACGTTGCTTATTGGTCCAGTTGTGAGGAATTTTGTTTTATGTTGAGGTATAATCCATACTGAAGGCTGTAGTATTTGATAGTCATCAGTAAGTGCTTCAAGTCCTCCTCCCTTTAAGCAAGCAAGGTTGTGCCATCCGCATATCACAGGCTGTTAATGAGTCTTCCTCCAATCCTGATCCTGCCTACTTCACATAGTCCAGCTTCTCGGATTATTTGCTCAGCATACAGATTAATAAGTATGGTGAAAGAGTACAACCCTGGCACACACCTTTATTGATTTTAAACCAGGAAGTATCCCCTTGCACTCTTTGAATGACTGCCTCTTGGTCTATGCACAGGTTCCTCATGAGCACAGTTAAGAGTTCTGGAATTCCCATTCTAAGCAATGTTATCCATAATTTGTTATGATCCACGCAGTCAAATGCCTTTGCATAGTCAATAAAACACAGGCAAATATCTTTCTGGTATTCTCTGCTTTCAGCCAAGATCCATCTCACATCAGCAATAATATCCCTCTTTTTACGTCCTTTTCTGAATCTGGCTTGAATTTCTGGTAGTTCCTGCTGATGCACTGCTGCGACCACTTTTGAATGATCTTTAGCAAAATTTTACTTGTGTGTGATATTGATATTGTTCAATAATTTCCGCATTCTATTGAATCATCTTTCTTTGGAATGTACACAAATATGGATCTCTTCCAGTTGAATAGCCAGGTAGCTGTCTTTCAAATTTGTTGGCATAGATGAGTGAGCATCTCCAGCGCTGCATCCCTTTGATGAAACATCTCAACTGAAATTCCATCAATTCCTGGAAACTTGTTTTTTGCCAATGCCTCCATGCTTCTTGGACTTCCTTCCTTCCTTTTTTGATCATATACTACCTCCTGAAACGGTTGGACGCCAACCAATTCTTTTTGGTACAAGTACTCTTGTGTATTCCTTCCATCTGTTCGTGATGCTTCCTGCATCATTCAATATTTTGCTCATAGAATCCTTCAAAATTGCAGCTCAAGGCTTGAATTTTTTCTTCAGTTCTTTCAGCTTAAGAAACGCTGAGCGTGTTCTTCCTTTTCGGTTTTATAACAACTTTGCACGTTTCATTATAATATTTTGCTACGTTTTCTCAAGCTGCCCTTTGAAATCTTCTGTTCGGCTCTTTTACTTCATCATTTCTTCTATTCGCTTTAGCTACTCTACATTCAAGAACAAGTTTCAGAGTCTCTTCTGACATCCATTTTTGTCTTTTCTTTCTTTCCTGTCTTTTTAGTTGCCATTTTCTTTCTTCATATATGATGTCCGTAATGTCTTCTCACAACTCTTCTGGTCTTCCGTCATTAGTGTTCAATACATCAAATGTATTTTATTGAGATATTCTCCAAATTCAGGTGGGAGATATTCAAGGTCGTATTTTGACTCTCATGGGCTCGTTTTAATTTTTTTCAGCTTCAACTTGAACTTGCATATAAGCAATTGATGGTCTGTTCCACAGTCGGCTCTTGGCCTTGTTCTGACTGATGATATTGAGCTTGTTCATCATCTCTTTCCACAGAGGTAGTCAATTTGTTACCTGTTTATTCCATCTGGCGAGGTCCACGTGTATAGTCGCCAATTACATTGTTTAAAAAGGTATTTGCAATGAAGATGGTGTTTTTCTTGCAACATTCTGTCATTGGATCTCCGGCATCGTTTTCATCACCAAGGCCATATTTTCCAGCTACAGATCCTCCTTCTTTGTTTCCAACTTTTACATTCCAATCACCAAAAATTATCAATGTGTCTTGATTGCATGTTTGATTGATTTCATACTGAAGAAGTTGGTAAAAATCTTCAATTTCCTCATCTTCGGCACTAGTGATTGGTGCATAAATTTGAATAATAGTTGTATTATCTGGTCTTCTGTGTAGGCGTATGGATATTATCCTATCAATGACAGTGTTATACTTCAGGATAGATCTTGAAATGTTCTTTTTAATGATGAATGCTAAGCACTTCCTCTTCAATTTGTCATTTTTGGCATAGTAGACCTTATGATTGTCCTATTCAAAATGGTCAATATCAGTCCATTTGAGCTCACTAATGCCTAGGATATCTATCTTTCCATTTCATTTTTGATAACTTTCAATTTTCCTAGATTCAGACTTAGTACATTCCATGTTCTGATTGTTAATGGAGATTTGCAGCTGTTTCTTCTCATTTTGAGGTGTGCCACATCAGCAAATGAAGTTCCTGAAAGCTTGACTCTATCTACAGCATGAAGATCAACTCTCCTTTGAGGAAGCAGCTCTTCCCCATTCACATTTTGAGTGCCTTCTGACCTGAGGGGCTCATCTTCCGGGACTATATCAGACAATGTTCCACTGCTAGTCTTAAGGTTTTCACTGGACAATTTTTTCAGAAGTAGACTGCCAGGTCCTTCTTCCTAGTCTGTCTTAGTCTGGAAGCTCCACTGAAACCTGCCCACCAAGGGTGACCCTGCTGGTATTTGAAATACCAGTGGCAAAGCTTCCAGTATCACAGCAACACACAAGCCACCACAGTATGACAAACTGACAGACCTGTGTCATTATTACCCAATTACAACGACTCTTCGAATCACATGGTTTCGTCTGCGCATGCTACAAGCATGCGCTGTTGTTTTCATTGCTGCCAGAGTTTTTATAGTCACTGATTTTGTCAAATTTTCTGGTGTTTTAGCTACAATTTTCTGGTAATTAGTATTTGTGAACCTATATCAATAACTTCTTTGAGAATGAAGCAATAATTAAGAAACAAAGGAGTAATATACAGGAATTATGATTTATGAGTAATGTTAGTACAAAAACACATTACTAAGGATTCTGTATGGTCTGGTGTGGGAGGAGGTCCATGGGAGGCAAGGTGAAACCATGAGTTACTGCTCTGAGTGACACCAACCCTAGTAACCACCATTGTCAGGAGTGCAGAGTCTGCAGGGTGGCAGGTGGGTCCCAGCTGGACTGGGAGGCCTGGGGGTTCTGAGAAAGGGCAACAGTAGCAGCAGGGCGGGACCCAGGAGGCTGGAAGCGTACCTTCCCACCACTGTGGCAGCCTACCTTGGCAGAGGCTAGACTCAGACAAGCACTAACACCTGTAGCTGGGTGGGGCTGGGCTTGGCCAGGCTGGTCAGCTGCACAAGTGCAGTGAAGCACAGGCTCTTGGGACTAGTGGTAGCCTCTGCTGATGTCTACAGCCATGTCACACTGAATGCTTCTGGTCTCAGAAGCTAAGCAGTATTGGGCCTGATTAGTACATAGATAGGAGACCACCAAGGCTGCCCTTCACTGCTCTCTCATCCGTAGACTCCTGTCGTGCTGCTGTCGTGCCCCCACTCTGATTCACCTATCCCGTGGGAGATTCCGTTCCCTCTTTCCCTTCTGAGGGGCCATGGTGCCTTTGACTTTGGAAGGTCTTATGATGTGAGGGACTATCCCAATATGCAAACCTGTCTAAGTGTCAGGCCTTCATAAACAGCTTTTTACAACACTGCCATCTCACATTCGAATTTATTTTTTTGATCAGATAAATACCAGGTGCTGTAGACATTTACTCCCTCCCTACAGCTTTCTTGCTCTTTTTGTTGCTTCTGCTACCCAGAATGGGTGCCCAGGTGCCTCAGGACCTGTGGGGTGAGCCCCTTCCACTGATCTCCAGAAACCACAGAATGCCTGCAGCAACTGTGGGGTAACCAGACAGAGGAGAAAACCCAAGCACAGAAAAGAAACACACACAAGCCAGTCACAGGGGCCCCACTAGTGGCCCTCCTAACCCACAGAACTGGCAGAATAAGGAGCAGACATTGCCCTGAGAGACATTCACTGTGCTTCCTGGTACCCCAGGCTGATTTCCAGCCCTGAGTGGGGCCTTGCGGTCCTGGCCTGGAGGGAGCAGGGTATTTCCTGTGATGGTGGACACTCTTCTGTTGCCAGAGCCTCTCTGTCCAGAGCTCTCCCCTTGTCCTGTGGGGACACCTGCTTCCATCTCTACCACACTCTCACTGGGCTGGGTCCCCCTTGCCTTCCCTTTTCCCCTCTGTTTCGCCAACACATCTTATCTCTGCTAGCCTGCCACAGTCCTCAATATCTTCTTGGGGTGGTGAGGAGGAGATACCCAGGCTGGGCCCTTTGCCTTCAAGGAGATTTCTGTCTCTTGGCGGGAGGAGGCAGGACATTTGGCCCAGAAGACAGCATCCTGCCAGGTGGTGACAGTGGGGTAGGGATGTATGCCTGGGAGGATAACCACCCAGAGGATCCTGAACCAACCTGCACGCTGTCAAGACAACTCAGAGAGTGATAAAGGGTGCTGGTGATGCTGGGGCAGATCTTTGGGGGAAGCCTGTACATGGGAAACTGGCCTCCAGGGTCCAAATCCACCGGAGAATCCAGGACCAGGTAGGATACTGCCAGGTGAAAGAGGGGGCCTGGCAAAGTGTGGGGATTTGAGGGAGTCACACATCCTCCAGGACAGCAGTGGCTCAGCATGATCAGTGCCAGAGGCATCCTGCCCACAGCCATCATGCAGGAGGTGTGGGTGATGGCCCGCCCAATGAACCAGTCACCATCCCTACCTAATCCCGACTCACGACCCCACCATCATCCCTTGCCTCTTTCTTGAAAGTGTAGTTGTGAGCTGGGCTGTTGTGATGGTTAAGGTTGTGTGTCCACTTGGCTGGGCTGTGAGTCTCAGTGGTTTGGCAGTTATGATGTAATTTGGCAGTTATGTACTGATGTAATCAACTCCATGATGAGATCTGCTACAAGCAGCCAATCAGGTGAAAGGGAGTTTCCTTTAGGGGTGTGGTCAGCCTCCAATATATAAATGGATGTTTCAGCAAGGCTCTCGCTCTGGATCCTGCACCCAGCTCATCATCTTCTGACCTCTGGTTCTTGGGACTTGAACTAGCAACTCACCTGCTGATCTTGGGATTTGTCAGCCTATGCAGCCTGTGAGGCAGCAGCCTGCCATCTGACCTGCTGATCTTGGGTTCAGCCCCTGCAGCTACATGAGTCAAGAGAAGCCTCCAGCCTGACTTCTGACCCACACAGACTTGAGACATGCCAGCTTCTACAATCACATGAGAAATTTCTTTTATATATATATTTATATATATATATATATAATATATAATTCATATATAAATATATAATTTATATTTATATATTATATATATATATATATATTTATATATATATATCTTTCTGTCTCTCTCTCTCTCCAGCCTCTACAACTGTGTGCCCAAATGTGCACATTTCCTTGATATAAATCACTATATATATTTAGATGTTTCACTAGTCTTGCTTCTCTAGAAACCCAGCCTAAGACACATGGTACTGAAAGTGGTTACAGAGAAATAAAATTTTAAGAATGTGTTTTCCAAATTGTTTCTCAAGTCTGGTTAGTCTTAAAGATGTTGATGACTCTACTTCCAGTAGTAAAGAGGGCACTACTAATCCATGCCATGAAGTGGCAATAGAAATACACAAAATATCACCACCAATAGATCAAGCATTGGTGAGAGGCAAGGCTCTGGGTTATCGCATGTTTAATACTTTTCAGAATGAGAAGTACAAGGAAGTTGGTTGGTTGGTCCCATTTTTGCTAGACAATGTGGTGAAAGAAAGAGATGAGCTCAGGGCTTTAAAGTCACAGCTCTAACACTGCATAAATGACCTCAAATTTGCCACTTGTACCCTGAAAAAAGCCTTATTTCTTGTAGTAACAGAGCTGATACTGCCTATCTTAGTTATGAAGAGCTGCTATAATAGAAGTGTCACAAGTGGGTGGCTTTAACACAGAGAAATTTATTCTCTCACAGTCTAGAGGGCTAGAAGTCCAAATTTAGGGTATCAGCTCCAAGTAAAGTCTTTCACTCTCTTATCAGCTTTGGGGGAAGTTTCTTGTCATCAATCTTCCTCTGGTCTAGGATCTTCTCAGAGCAGGGACCTGAAATCCAAAGGACACACTCCACTCCTGGCTCTCCTTTCTCAGTGATAATAAGGTCCTCTCCTCTCTGCTAGATTCTCTGTTTTATATCTCAAGAGATTGACTCAAGGTGCAATCTAATCCTGCAGATTGAGTCCTGCCTCATTAACATAACTGCCTCTAATCCTGCTTCATTAACATCATAGAGGTTAGGATTTACAATACATGGGATAATCACTTGAGATCACAAAATGGTGGGCAACCACACAACACTGGAAATCATGGCCTCGCCAAGTTCATATACATTTTTGGGGGCCACATTTCAATCCATAACATTTGTGAAAACCAAACCCAGAGTCTTATCATAAAAGGGGCTGAAGTACAATGCCAGTTGAATTCCCAACCTCAAATGGTGTCTGAAGTTAAAGTGAGGGCATTGATTTGGAAGAAATGGAATCCTGAAACTTGGGATGGAGATGTATGGGCAGATAATCAGGAAGCTGGAGACACTGAACTCCTAAATTCTGTTGAATCACTGGTGCCAACAGAACCAGCCCTCTTACTCCCATCTGAAGAGATTACTCCATCTTTGTCTGCTAAGCAACCTGCCACAGTAAAACCTGATGAGATTAACCCAGCTGTGTCTGAAGAGCCTTTGTCTGAGTCATCCCCTGGGGAGACATTTGAGTCATTGTCTGGGGCATTGTCTGAGGCAGATGCCTTACAAGACATTGCTGAATGTTCTCAGAATATATCCCCAAAATTCATTTTTGCCTCTAGACCTATAGCTAGACTTAAGTCCCAGTGAGCTCCAAAATGTGAGGTACAAAGCATGACCCAGGAAAAGCTATGCTACACCGTAAAAGAACTGCTCTAGTTTTCTAATATGTACAAACAGAAACCTGAGGAATATGTGTGGGAATGGCTATTAATGATTCGGAATAATGGTGCAAGGAACATAAAGTTGAATCGGTCTGAGTTTATTGATATGGGTCTACAAATCACAAATCCTTCATTCAGTGTTTCAGCTCTAGAGGTTAGGAAAGGATCTAATAGTTTGTTTGATTTGCTCACTGAAGTATGGATTACACAGTGGCCTACACCAAGTCAAGTTGAAATCCCAGACTTGCCTTGGTACACTGTGGAAGAAAGTATACAAGGCATAGGGAAATTGGCATGTGAGAGAGTATTTATCAGGTTAGACCCACAGACCTACACATGGAGTATCCAGAAGACACATCTTTTAACACAATGGTAAGGAACAAATTTATGAAGGAGCCCCAGCATTCTTGAAGACTACTGTGATTGCTATTTTATGTAAGTCAGATTTGACAGTGGGAACTGCCCTAACTGAATTAAAACACATAACTTTAATGGGGCTAATTGGATTTCATGGTGGTATGAGCCAAATCTCAACTGACAAAGACAAGGTGAGCATGGTTACCATAATGGACAGCAGAGTCAAAGCAATATTCAGACTAGTCTGACTCGTGTGGACTTACGGCATTGGCTACTTAGTCATGGTGTCCCTAGGAGTGAAACAGATAGAAATCTTCTAAATATTTACTTGATCTGTACAAATGGAAGAATTCTAGCTCAAGTGAACACCTGTCTAACTTGAATTGCCAGAATAGAGAGTAACAGCCCCTCGATCAATTCCAAGATTTGAGCAGATTACAGACTGACAACCTCCTGAACAAAGGAGAGGCCAGGTCTCCTTGAGGAAGGATCCCACTGCTCTGCCGAAACTTTATACTGTTAGTCTTTCTCCCAGCCTTCCCCAAAGGAATCTACAGCCATTTATGAGAGTGGCTGTTCATTGGGGAAAGAGAAATAATCAGACTTTTTGGGAATTACTGAATACTGGCTCTGAACTGACACTAATTCCAGGAGACCGAAAATGTCACTGTGGCCTACCAGTCAGAGCAGGGGCATATGGAGGTGAGATTATTAATGGAGTCTTAGCTCTTAGTTCATGTCTGTCTCACAGTGGGTCCAGTGAGTCCCCGAACCCATCCTGTAGTGATTTCCCCAGATCCAGAATGCATAATTGAAATAGACATACTCAGTACCAGGCAAACCCCCCACATTGGATCCCTGACAAGTACAGTAAGGGATATTATGGAAGGAAAAGCCAAGTAGAAACCATTAGAACCACCCCTACATAGTAAAATAGTAAACCAAAAGCAATACTACATTCCTGGAGGGATCATAGAGATTACTGCCATCATCAAGAACCTGAAGGATACAAGGGTGGTAATTCCCACAACATCTTCACTCAACTAGCCTATTTAGCCTGTACAATAAACAGACAGATCTTGAAGAATGACAGTGGATTATCGAAAATTTAACCAGGTGGTGACTCCAATTGCAGCTGCTGTTTCATATGTGGTTTCATTGCTTGATCAAATTAATACATCTCCTGGTGCTTGGTATGCAGCTATCGATCTGGCTAATGCCTTTTTCTCCATACCTGTTTTGAAGGACCACCAGAAGCAGTTTGCCTTCAGCTGGCAAGGCTAGCAATATATGTTCACTGTCCTACCTCAGAGGTATATCAACACTCCAGCCCTATGTCATAATTTAGTGCAGGGACCAAGATCACCTTTCCCTTCCAAAAGACGTCACACTGGTCCATTACATTGATGAAATTATGCTGATTGGACATAGTCAGAAAGAAGTATTAATGACTCTATACATTTGCATGCTAGAGTGTGGGAAATTAACCCAACAAAAATTCAGATGCCTTCCACCTCAGAGAAATTTCTAAGGGTCCAGTGGAGTGGGGCATGTTGAGATATTCTAAAGTGAAGGATAAGTTTTGCATCTGACCCCTGCTAAAACTAGAAAGGAGGCACATGCCCTGGGCAGTCTCTTTGGATTTTGGAGGTAACGTGTCCCTCATTTGGGTGTGCTACTCTGACCTATTTATAAAGTGATTCAAAAAGCTGCTAGTTTTGAGTAGGGACCAGAACAAGAGAAGATTCTGCATCAAGTTTAGGTGCCATGCAAGTCACTCTGCCACTTGGGCCATATGATCCAGCTGACCCAATGGTATTTGAAGTGTCAGTGTGAGATACAGATGCTGTTTGGAGTCTTTTGGAGTCCCCTGTTGGTGAATCACGGTACAAACCCTTAGGATTTTGGAGCAAAGCCCTGCCATCCTCTGCAGATAGCTAGTCTCCTTTTGAGAACCAGTTTTTTGCTTGTTACTGAGCCTTGGTAGAGATTGAATGCTTAACCACAGACCACCAAGTTACCATGCAGCCTGAGCTGCCCATCATGAACTCAGTGTTGTCTGACCCATAGAAGCATAAAGCTGGATGTGCACAGCAGCACTCTATCATTAAATGGAAGTGGTATATATGAGATCGGGCCTGAGAAGGACCTGAACACAAGGAAATTGTATGAGGAAGTGATGCAAATGCCCATGGTCTCCACTCCTGTCACATTACCTACCCTCTCCCAGTCTGCACCTATGGCTTCATGGGGTGTTCCTTATGATCAGTTGACTGAGGAAGAGAAAACTCATGCCTGGTTTACAGATGGTTCTGTGTAATATGCAGACGCCACTCTAAAGTGGACACCAGCAGCACTACAACCGTTTTCTGAAAGCTCCCTGAAGGATAGTGGTGAAGGGAAATCCTCCCAATAGGCAGAACTTCAAGCACTGCACCATGTTGTTCACTTTGCTTTAAAGGAAAATGGCCAAATGTGCAACTGTATACTGATTCATGGGCTGTGGCCAATGGTTTGGCTGGATGGTCAGGGGCTTGGAAGGAACATGATTGGAAAACTGGTGACAAAGAGGTATGGGGAAGAGGTATGTGGATAGACCTCTGAATATGTCAAAGAAGTGAAGATATTTGTGTCTCATGTGAATTCTCACCAAAGGGTGACCTGGGCAGAGGAGGATTTTAATAATCAAGTGGATAGGATGACATGTTCTGTAGAAACCAGTCATCCTCTTTCCCCAGCCACTCCCATCATTGCCCAATGGGCTCATGAACAAAGTGGCCATGGTGGCAGGGATAGAGGTTATGCATGGGCTCAGCAACACAGACTTCCACTCACCAAGGCTGACTGCTGAGTGCCCGATCTGCTAGCAGCAGAGACCAACATTGACTCCCCAATATTGCACAATTCCTTGAGGTGATCAGCCAGCAACCTGGTGGCAGGTTGATTACATTGGGCAACTTTCATGGAAAAGGCAGCGTTTTGTTCTTACTGGAATAGACAGTTTCTCTGGATACAGATTTGCCTTCCCTGCACACAATGCTTCTGCCAAAACTATCATCAGTGGACTTACAGAATGCCTTATCCACCATTACGTTATCCCACACAGCATCCCCTCTGATCAACAGACTCACTTCACAGCAAATAAAGTGCAGCAATGGGCCTATGCTCATGTAATTCACTGGTCTAGCTGTCTTCCCCATCATCCTGAAGCAGCTGACTTGATAGAACAATGAAATGGCCTTCTAAAGACACAATTACGATGCCATCTAGGTGGCAATACTTTACAGGGTTGGAGGTTGCATATGCTGTAAACCTGCATCCAATATATGCTGCTGTTTCTCACATAGCCAGGATTCATGGGTGCAGTAATCAAGAGGTGGAAATGGGAGTGGCACCACTCACTATTACCCCTAGTCACCCACTCACAAAATTTTTACTTCCTGTCCCTGTGACCCTATGCTTTGCAGTCTAGAGGTATTAGTTCCAAAGGGAGTAACGCTCCCATTTGGAGCCACAACACTGATTCCATTGTGCTGGAAATTAAGAATGCCACCCGACCACTTTGGGCTCTTCATGCTTCTGGATCAACAGGCAAAGAAAGGATTTACCATGTTGGCCAAAAGTTACCATATTGATTGATCTTGATTACCAAGAGGAAATTGGATTGATATTACATAATGGAGGTAAAGAGGAGTATGTCTGGAATACAAGAGATTCCTTAGGGTGTTGCTTATTACTACCATGCCCTGTGATAAAGTCAATGGAAAACTACAGCAATCCTATTCTGACATGACTACTAATGGCCCAGACCCTTCAGGAATGAAGGTTTGGTTCACCTCACCAGGCAAAGATCCACAACCAGCTGAGGTGCTTGTTGAGGGTAAAGGGAATATGGAATGGGTGGTGGAAGAACATAGTTCTAAATACCAGCTACAACCACGTGACCAGTTTCAGAAACAAGGACTATAATTGTTATGAGTGCATCATAGCATTTCTTCCTTGTATGTGTGTATCAAATATTTTTGCTTTCTTCACTTATAAAATACAAGAGGTAAATGGGGCTAGTGCATTTTCCATTGTATGTGTGTTAGTTGTATCTTGTTACGTACAAGTATGACTTTATAATTCTCTTTATTTAGAGATTTTGTATGGTTTCAGGAGATGTGTACAGGTGCCAAGTTGACAAGGGGTGGACTATGATGGTTAAGGTTATGAGTCAACTTGGCTGAGCCATTATTCTCAGTAGTTTTGCTGTTATAATGTAGTTTTGAAGTTATGTAATGATATAATTGGCAGCTACTTAATGATGTTATCAACTCCATGATGACATCTGCTATGAGTAGCCAATCAGTTGAAAGAGAGTTTCCTTGGCAATGTGGTCTGCTTCCAGTGTATAAATGGAAGTTCTAGCAAGACTCTTGCTCTGGATCCTGCATCCAGTCCATCATCATCTGACTGGTTCTTGGGACTGGAGCTAGCAGCTTACCTATTGATCTTGGCATTCGTCAAGCTCTGCAGCCTGTGAGTCAGTGGCCTGCCATCTGACCTGCCAGTCTTGGGTTCAGTCCCTGCAGCTACGTGAGTAAGGAGAAGCCTCTAGCCTGATGCCTGACCCACATGGACTTGGGACTTGCCAGCCTCTACAATCACATAGCAAACCTTGGTGATGCAGTGGTTAAGAGCTATGGTTGCTAACCAAAAGGTCGGCAGTTCAAATCCACCTGGCACTCCTTGGAAACTCTATGGGGCAGTTCTACAACCATATAAACCATTTCCTTGAGATAAATCTATCTATCTATATCTATCTATCTATCTATACATATATGTGTATGTGCATGTTTCTATATATATAGGTATATATATACATAGAGAGAGAGAGACAGACAGACAGACAGAGAACCCGGCCTAAGACAGAGGGTGATGTGATCAGTTTTGTTCTTTCTCATTCACCTCCTTCTACCATTCACTAGCTGCTCTTCCTACTCTCTCCATGGTTAGGGGCAGGGAGGAAGGATTGGAAAGGGAGACAATTCTTACTTTACTGGTACTGTTGTAAGATGGCTTCAAGGTTTCTGGACCTCGCAGATGTTTAAAGCAGACATTCTCTCTCAGACACTCCCATGGAATCTTCAGATGGGTCCCTCTTGTCTATTCAAACTGTAGCTCCCATGACTAGGGAAGACCCATTCTTCTCCTCTGATTGCCATGCCTCTCAGCCCTAGATTTCCTGGTAACCCACTCTATACAGCCTCTCCTTTTTGGAGTCCTATTGACCTTCTATGTGGTCCTCTTGCTCTGGAGTCAAATGGCTCCAACATCTCCCTTTCTCCTGTGTGGTCTGCATCTGTGTCTATGAGAAACAAATCCTGAGTTTTGGCTTGATCTCAACATAACAGCTACTTGAATAACTTTTGGGGAGACAAAAAAAGTTGTTCCTCAAAACTGAAGAGCTGGTCACTGTATTATTTATACTATACAACACATATATTGACATTATTATATTAACAAAGAATTAACATTCTCCAAAATATATTCTTGGAATCCAGAATTTCAATATATATCATTGATAATTCTTCTTCTTTGCCTATTAAGTTTCACTGGTTCACTTTCACTAATAATTGGGATTTGCTTTTATGCAGGACCTTGAGCCAGTGATAGTCCATTTGAAGCTTTTGTGTAAATCAGAGAAAGGCACTTCTTCCTTTCAAACCACACTCCAGCCTTCACTGATCCTGCTTTAGAGTTGAAAAGCTAAATTCACATCTGTAACTATGAAACCAGTTTAACTACTGATTCAAGTAAGTAAAAAAAAATTGACATTTTGTTCTACGGGGTAGGTTTTTTTTTTTTTTTTAATAAGCAAACACTTTTGAAAGCAGAAAGAGAAAAGCAAAAGGGATGGAAATTTACTTTTTTACATACACTGCACAAACTGCTCTTTTAAAAATAAGCCTTAGTACGACATGAACGCCTTGGTCGTAACAACAGAACAGTGTGTGGGACTCATGACAGGGCCAGTATGTGCTGCTTTTTGAAGAACCACTTTCATAGGTTTCCACTCTGCTCCAAACGCAAGCATGATTGCACGGAACAGTAATTAGAGTACACCACAAGCTGCCTTTTACTATTTTCCATCCATAAAGTTTGTTTGAACACTTATTAGCATATTTTTCCATTCTTATTTTCTTCCTCTACCCCACTCCCCTCAATTTTAATCACTACACACTGAGTACAGACTTATTACCTTAAAACTAGGGACTCTACTGATTCTTAAAAGTGAAAGACTCGTGTAAAGAGGAATCTTACTTTTGAACCTAGACTAAAATATAAATTAATACAACAAAATTCACCTTGACAATAGTCAAATTTCTCTCATTTTAAACATCAGTCAAATTAGCAATCAGTAAAGTTCTAGGGTAGACTAGTGCTTTGGACAAATTAAAACAAGTTAGATAAAATCCAAGAAACACAAGAAGTTAGAGTTGGAAGAGGCCATGTCCAAGCCCATCTTTTACAGATAACAAGACACAGTTGTAAAAAAAGAAGGGACTTAAGCACAAAGTCATACAATAATTCAATGGAAACAATGGAGGTAGAACCCAGAGTTCCTGTCTCCTAGGAAGATAAGTTTTCCTTGGCCTGTATTTCTCAGTTTTTCCCACCAAGGACCTCAATGGCAGAGGAGAATGAACCTACTTCCCTTCTGGGTCAGGGAAGAGACCACCTCCAAACTTAACATTTTATTGAAGTTTAGAATGTTTTCTTAATCATGTATGATAATTTGCATTATACTCTACAATATATCCCTATTTATGCAAATTTTAAGTTATATTTGAAATTGTGCATCAGTTAAAGTTTAAATTACCTAACTCTTTCTTCAAAAAAACATTTGAGCAATATTGTTGCTTCAGGACAATTCAGCCTTTTCTTGCATACCCCTGGGACAAGGCCTCAAATTGTGGGTAACAGAGCATATTTGAGAAGTCCAGCAGTCCCTAGGGCTTCTCAGAAGTCAGGCAGTAGGGTAAAACAAAATTGAATTATCTCCACCATTTCTTGATAGTGCATTTACAAATTAAATTTAAAATAATGTTTTTAGTTGTAGGACAAAGTCACGGTCTTTGTACATTGTCATCATCAGCCTACATTTTGTTAACCTAGTGATAAGAGTACTAGGGCACATTTCCATGCTAAAAGAAGAAAGTCCCTTGCTATGTAAACTTTCTGGTAAGAAGGAGATTAATTTAAAGGGAAAATGTTGAATTATTTAAAAGTAATTTGGATTCAGTATAAATACGCTTTATTAAATTGGTTATTATTAGTTATTATTCATATAATATTATTCATTGCTAATGTTATGATTAATTATATAATATTTTATGTGGTTATGTTATCATATAATGATTATTAATCATAATTATATGATAATTACTGATCACCAATGTTATGGTTATTATTATTAGCTCACTGAATATAAGTGAACTTGAATTATTAAAGGTAATTTGTACTCAGTATAAGTTTTATTGGCTGGATAAAAAATGTGCAGGTCCAAAAATTTTATTGAACCTGTGATCTCTTACAAATAAATTTTTTATCTGAGTATTTTTAAAAACTTTATCATTTTCTTTTCAGTGTTGAAAAAGCCAAGACCAGAAAGAAATTTTTATTCCATCCAAATTTATTGTGTCATGAAACTGTGATTGGCTCCACTGAGGATGCCAAGAAATATAAAGAATGGCCCCTATGCCCAGGATAATAACGATACAATGATAATAGTATAATGATAATACAATTCTTACTCAGTACATGCTGATAATAAACATAATAGTAATGTGATGATGATGATACAACCTGAGAGATGGGAGGCAGTGCAGCCTTGATTTCTTTTAAAATGACTACTCGGGTACTGTAATTCTGAAAGAAGCACTTTACATTCATAGAGAAGATTGTCTCCTGAAAAAAATATGCTTGCCCAGTGCCTAGCCAATTAGCTCAGTTATCGCCAGCACTCAAAGAGACTTCTAAGGTAGACCTGCTGTCTCCACGGAGTCTCATCTCTAGAGCCAAACCTTTCTGGTTTGGATCAGGTTCCTTGTTTGACTGCTTTTGTTAGTTGTCAATGAGTCAACTCCTACTCATCGAGACCCCCTGTGTGCAGAGTAAAACCGCTCCATAGGGTTTTTCAAGGCTGTGGCCTTCCGGAAGCATATTGCCAGGTGCCTCTGGGTAGATTCAGACCTCCAACCTTTCAGCAAGTAGTCCAGCGCTTAACCGAGTATGCCACCTAGGGACTCCTTCCTTGCTTGATAGTAAACCTTTTCTCAGAACTTCCTTTTTGCTTCTAGAGTCTTTATTTCTCCTTAGCAGAAAATAAGGTTTGAAAGTCAGGAGAGGTGCAGAATATGGAAACTTTTGAATTTAGATTAATACCTGAAAAATCATGGCAAAGCTGATAGAAATGGAAACTGAAGTTGTGCTTCTATCTAGAAAGCGGTAAATTCAACACAATTGTTAAACATCCCTCTGAAGTCCCCAGTCAACTAAGGTGTTTTTTACTGAAAATTATAATTTTTGGAGAGAAAATTAAAAAGAAATTGAGGAGTTGTGATAAATATGTGGATAATTCTAGATGTTTACACAAATCCACTCAATTATTAGGCTCTTCTTTATACTATGGAGCCCTAGTGGCGCAGTGGTTAAGCGTTTACTGCTAACCAAAAGATTGGCGGCTCAAATCCACCAGCCACTTCTTGGAAACCCTATGGGGTCAGTTCTACTATGTCTTAAAGGGTGGCTATGAGTCAGAACCGACTCCACTGCAAAGGGTTATGAGGTAGGTTCTAGGTGCTTGGAACACGAAGTTTCAGTTTGTGCCCTTAAAGCTCTGTCTAGTGGGGAAAACATAAGAATACATTAAGAGCTAGGATGAAGGTGTACACAGGTGCTATGGAAACACAATGCAGACAGGAGGAGGGAGGAAGAGGTGAGGCTTCTCCGACAGGTATCATCTGAGAATAATTTTATAGGATGACAGTTATTACAGAGCTTCCTAGGCTCCCAAGATTAGCGTGGTGGCTACAGGAGATATTTTATAAAAACCTAGGTGTCACCCTTCGTAATCTGCTTTCTAGCTGGTGCCATCAGGATTTATGAGAGCTTGGTTTCCTTCGCGCCCGAGTCTCCACACACAGGCTGCCCGCCCCCTTCTTCTCCCTCACCCCGTAGCCCCGCTTCCCCTAGGGGGCCGCCCGTCACCCTCCAAAGCCACCCACCCCAGCCCCCGGAGCAGCTCGCGGTCCCAAGACCCCTCCCTTCGAGGCCGCCCGCCCCACCCCCACTCCCTCCCGGCGCGCCCTGCACCGCCCCTTCGCGTGGAGGACTGTGGGAGCGGCTTCCTTGGATTCTGCGCTTGGCAACGACTCAGGCGTGGCGGTCTGGCCAGCGAAGACGCAGTAGGTTCGCGCAGAAGCCGCGTCTTCCTTGGGCTTTACACGTGGTCACCACCGCTCCCCTCCGCGTGAGGTATGTGAAAGGCTGGGTGTCAGAGAGCGCTTCGGAGCGTCCCTTCGCCAGCGCGGGCAGAGATGTTCCGGCCCGAGTAGCTGAGGTTGCGTCGAGGGTCGAGTCTGGCCCGCAGCCCTCTGGCAGGTTGAGTCTGGAAGCCGGCCCCGCTCTGCCCGGATGGGTCGGCGGTGCCGCCCTGTGGTGGCACTCCTTGGCTGCGCGGGCTCCGGATGTTCTGGAGGCTTCGCGCCCCTCCCTCACAACCTGCCCCTCCCCCACAGCCCGCGCGTCTGGTACAGCCGGCGCCCATTTTCTGCGGGAGGACGCGGGGCGGCCTGAGGAGTGGGGTGTGTGGATGGGCTGATGGTTGTTGACTCCTTCTGCCCACCTGCTTCCGTCGGATTTTCTGAAACGCCAGGGTTGGTTCTCAAACGTTTATTTCCAGAATCAGCGAGTTTTTATTACTCATTTTAACTGGGGCAGGCAGTTTTGATCTGCCGGGATGACTATTCCAAGTCACATATTTAACAAGGAACTTCAAACAATCTAACCCACCGGCTCTTAAATTTTACGTTGAACGGGCCTCTTTAGTTTTTGTGTTGTACTGGAAAGTTTTTGAATTTTCTAATAAAAGGCTTAGGAGTGGAATGTAAAAGTACCCAAAAGTACATCTCACAAAGGTAAAATTTTACGAAAAATATAAAGATATACAGTACTGTTTTCTAGGCCTAGAGATTCTATTTTTTCTTTTACAGGGCTGATTTTCTGATTGTGGGGAACTACACCAGGTATCTTGGGAAAAGACTGCATCGTAGTCATATAAAAAAAATCACATTTTAAAGAAGAGGTTTTACAGGCATTGAGGTGGCATTTTCCCCAGATTATTTCAACATGAAAGTCTGTTGTGTGTGGAAACTGCTTTTGAAATAGCTTGAAGAATCCAGGACACATGAATTCTAGTATTTGTTGTGTCTCACATAGCTGTTAGTCATGAGTAATTCACTTCATCTTTCATGGTCTTGCTTTCCATATATTTAAAGTAAGCGCGTTCAACAAGATGTCTCTTCAACTAAAGACTCTTACAAGTCTAAAATTTTTTAAGTCTGGTTCTCTAGTTCTAAAAGTTGCTCACTTTTATGACTTTATGTATAAGCTAAGCTGACTTACCTAGGGCTCATATTCAGGGAGATTTTCTTTAGCATAGTACAGTCATCCCTTTGTATCTGCGTGGAATTGGTTCCAGGGCCCCTGCAGATGCTCAAGTTCTTTATCTTAAATGGCATAGTATTTGCGTATAATCTACGCACATCCTCCCATATAATTTAAATCATACCTAGATAACTTATAATACCTAATACTTTTGCTGGGTGGAAACTCTAGGTTCTGCTTGGCGTGACTTGTCTCAGCCAATAAACGAGAGACCGAGGTCAGAGAGTAGAAAGGTACCTTTATTTCTTTGTGCAAGGAAAGGAAAAGTTGGGGCTGCTGCTGCTGCCAAAACTGCTCAGCGAGGGCAAGGGAGAGGGTTACTTTTAAGGGGTTTTCAAGTAGGAAGTTCATACAAGTTATATCAGCAACATTCTTAATCATAGTACATAGGCATGATGGGGTTTATGTATAACTTCATGCATCGTATGTTCATGAAATGGTGGTTAAATTACACCCAGAATGGGGAAGTTACTATGTATGAGGTGTTTAATGATCTGAAAGGTTATCGTGAATGTCAACATTGCGTTTAAACTGGTTTCTGCCAGTTACCTCTAGTTTTGGGCAGCAGTTAAGGATAGGGGAACCAGGATTTCAGTGTAAAGCTATGGGGTGTGTCAAGCAAGAAACCAGGATTTTAATATAAAGCTATGGGGCATGTCAAGCAAAGGAACCAGGATTTTAATGTAAAGCTATGAGACTTGCCAAGCAAGCTGCTTGAGGCAGTGGAATTTTCCACAGCTTGGGGACCTCTGTCTTAATATAATGTAAATGCTATGTAAATAGTTGTTTCATAACAATTGAAGACTTGCTGTGGAAGATAGCCTTTCTCTTCTGTGAGATCCTTGAGCTCTTCTGGGAACGCTGAGGCTGTCTTGGTGTCAACTGATGCCGATTCTCCCGTAATCTTGTAAATTCTTGAGGCTGTATCGCTTTACATAGCCAGCGATCCCTTACTAGCCTTAAACTCCTTCCTCCCACTCTCTTCAATCCACTCACACTTAGCCTCTGAGGGGTTGCTTTGACCATTTCATTGCTTTTTAAGAGCTACTTTTTCAAAGAAATAAAGAGTGCATACAACATAAGTAGGGAACGAACGGGACAGGAGGCAAACAATGAGTGCTGGAGAGAGACTGAGGATCTGTGAAATGGCGGGAGGTTACAGCAGGATATGCCTACACATTATTCCGTTTCCGTGGATTCAGCATGGGACAAATTCAACTTTTGGTTTTTTGGAACATTTTTAAATTATTTTTTCTTTTTTGAATATTTTCTACCACCGGTTGGTTGAATCCGAGGATACTGAACCTGCAGATATGGAGCACGGACTGTAGCTTTTAAAGTATGACCTCTAGATCAGCAGCATCAGTATCACTTTGGAATTTGTTTAGAAATGCACACTGTAAGAGGTGGAGGGGTGGTGATATCCCCTATACCAGATTTACTGAATCAGAAAGCTGGGGGCAGCAATCTATTTTAACAAGCCCTTAGGAATCTGATGCACACTATAGTTTGAGAACAACTGGTTAGCCTTATTTGACCTAAAGCTTTTGAGTTAAAATACTTTATCTTCCACCAGTAACTTTTAATGCCTTTTTGAAGGTATTGTGGGATGACTTGTTTCTATTTTCTTTGTTTAATTGTACTTTGGATGAAGGTTTGCAAAACAAATAGTTTCTCATTAAACAGTTGGTACATGTATTGTTTTATGACATTGGTTAGCCACCCCACATCATGTCAACATTCTGCCTTCTCGACCTTGGAGGACCTTTTTTTCTGTTGAAAATATACATGGCCAAAGATACACCATTTCAAAAATTTCTACATGTACAATTCAGTGACATCGATTACGTTTGTCCACTTGTGCTGCTATTTTCACTATCCTGTTCCAAATTATTCCATCACCATTATCTTCAATTCACTGTCCCCTAGGCTTCCCATTAAAACTTTTGAGTTGCTGTTGTCAATTTCATCTTACGTAATTCTTTTTTTTTTTTTCTACTGTTGATGAAGGTTTACAGAACAAATAGTTTTTCATTAAACAGTATGCATAGTGCCCTATGACAATGGTTAACAACCCCACAGCATGTCAACACTGTCCCTTCTCAACCTTGGGTTCCCTATCACCAGCTTTCCTGTCCCTTCCTGCCTTCCCATCCTTGTCCCTGGACTGCTGTGCCTGATTGGTCCCGTTTTGTTTTATGGGGCTGTCCAATCCCTGGCTGAACGGTGAACGTTGGGAGTGACTTCACCACTGAGCTAAAAGGAGGTCCGGGGGCCGTACTCCCGGGATTTCTTCAGTTTCTGTCACGCCAGTAAATCTGGTCTTTTTTGTGTGTGTTAGAATTTTGTTCTACATCCTTTTTCAGCTTTGTCCAGGACCCTCTTGTGATCCCAGTCAGAACATTCAGTGGTGGTAGCTGGGCACCATCTAGCTGTACTGGGGTCAGTCTGGTGGAGGCCGTGGTAGCTGTGGTCCATAAGTCCTTTGTACTAATGTTTTCCTTGTATCTTGCTCTCTTCATTCTTCCTTCCTCCCGAAGGGGTGAGACTAGTGGAGTATCTCAGATGGCTGCTCACAGGCGTTTAAGACCCCAGAAGCGACTCACCAAGGTAGAATGTAGAACATTGTTGTTATAGACTGTTATGCCAGCTGAGCTAGATGTTCCCCAAGACTATGGTCCCCACAGCCTTCGGCCCAGCAATTCAGTCCCTCAGGGAGTTTGGATGTGTCTATGGAGCTTACATGACCTTGCCTTGGACAAGTTGTGCTGGCTTCCCCAGTATTGTATACTGTCCTACCCTTCACCAAAGTTACCACTTATCTATTGTCTATTTAATATTCCCCCCACCCCTCCCATCCCTCGTAACCAGAAAGATTGTTTCTTTTTGTGGGTAAACTTTTTCATGAATTTTTACAGTAGAGGTCTCATGCAATATTTGTCCTTTTGTGATTGACTTATTTCACTCAGCATAATGTTCTCTACTTTTATCTGTGTTATGAGATGCTTCGTAGATTGTGGTTTTTTATCGTTGCGTAATGCTCCATTGTGTGTATGTACCGTAGTTTGTTTATCCGTTCATCTATTGATGGGCATCTAGATTGTTTCCATCTTTTTGCTGTTGTGGACAGTGCTGCAGTGAACATGACTGTGCATATATTTATTCATGTGACGGCTCTTATTTCTTTAGGATATATTCCTAGGAGTGGGATTGCTGGATCATATGGTATTTCTGTTTCTAGCTTTCTAAGGAAGTGCCATATGGTTTTCCAAAATGGATGTATCATTATGCAGTCCCATCAGCAGTGCATAAGAGTTCCGATCTCCCTGCAGCCTCTCCAACATTTGTTATTTCCAGTGTTTTTGATTCATGCGAGTAATGGCTGGGTGGCATGGTATCTCATTGTGGTTTTAATTTGCATTTTTCTAATGGCTGGTGATCGAGAGCATATTCTCATGTGTCTGTTGGCCACTTGAATGTCTTCTTTGGTGAAGTGTCTGTTCATTTCCTTTGCCCAGTTTTTAATAGGATTGTTTGTCTTTTTGTTGCAGAGGTGTTGGATTTTCTTGTAGATTTTAGAGATTAGACCTTTGTCTGGCTCATAATGTCCAAAAAATTTTTCCCAGTCTGTAGGTTCTCTTTTTACTGTTTTGGTGAAGTCTTTTGATGAGCATAAGTGTTTAATTTTTAGAAGATCCAAGTTATTTAGCTTATCTTCTGGAGCTTGTGCATTGTTGGTTACGGTTTGTATCCTGTTAATGCCGTGTATTAGGGCCTGTAGCATTGATCCTATTTTTTGTTCTATGAACTTTATAGTTTTTAGCTTTATATTTAGTTCTTTAATCCATTTTAAATTAGTCTTTGTATATGATGTGACATATGAGTCCGGTTTCATTTTTTTGCAGATGGACATCCAGTTTTGCCAGCACCATTTGTTAAAAAGACTGTCTGTTCCCCATTTGATGGACTTTCAAACTTTGTTGAAGATCAGATGACCATAAGTAGATGGGTTTACATTTGGATTCTCAGTTCTGTTCCATTGGTCAGTGTATCTGTCGTTGTATCAGTACCAGGCTGTTTTGACTCCCGTAGCTGTGTAGTAGGTTCTGAGGTCAGGTAGTGCGAGTCCTCCTACTTTATTTTTCTTCTTCAGTAGTGCTTTACTTATCTAGGGTTTCTTCCCTTTCTGTATAGAGTTAATGATTGGTTTTTCCATCTCTTTAAAAAATGTTGTTGGTGTTTAGATTTGGATCGCATTGTATTTGTAAATTGCTTTGGGTAGAATTGTCATTGTCACTAGGCTGAGTCTGTCTATCCATGAGCATGGTATGTTTTTCCAATTATGTAGATCCCTTTGGGTTTCTTGCAGTAGTGTTTTGTAGTTTTCTTTGTATACGTCTTTGACATCCCTGGTTAGATGTATTTCTAAGTATTTTATTTTTTTAGGGTTTATTATAAATGGCATTGTTTTTCTTATTCCCTTTTTATCATTCTCTTTATTGGTGTATAGGAATCCAACTGATTTTTTTGTATATTTTATATCGTTCTACTCCGCTGAATCTTTCTATTAGTTCCAGAAGTTTTCTGGTGGAGTCTTTTGGGTTTTCTATGTATAGTATTGTATTATCCACAAACAGGGACAGTTTAACGTCTTCATTACGGATTTGGATGCCCTTTATTTCTTTTTCTTGACTTATTGCTCTAGATAGGACTTCCAGCACAATGTTAAATAGGAGTGGTGATAAAGGGCATCCTTGTCTTCTTCCTGTTTTCAAGGGGAATGTTTTCAGCCTCTCTCCATTAAGAATGATGTTGGCCATTGGTTTTGCATAGATGCCCTTTATTATGTTGAGAAATTTCCCTTTTATACCTATTTTAGTGAGAGTTTTTATCAGGAATGGGTGTTGGACTTTGTCGAATGCTTTTTCTGCATCAACTGAGATGATCACGTGATTCTTTTCTTTCCTTTTATGTATGTGGTGGATTACACTGATTGATTTTCTAATGTTGAACCATCCTTGCATACCTGGTATGAATCCTACTTGGTCGTGGTGTAATTTTTTTTATATGATGCTGAATTCTGTTGGCTAGAATTTTGAGAATTTTTGCTTCTATATCCATGAGAGACATTGGTCTGTAATTTTCTTTCTTTGTGATGTCTTTGCTTGGTTTTGGTATCAGGGTTATGCTGGCTTCATGGAATGAATTTGGAAGTGTCAGTTCCTTTTCTGTGTTCTGAAATAGTTTGAGTAGTGCTGGTAAAAGCTCCTTGCTGATTGGTAGAATTCTCCAGTGAAGCCATCCGGGCCAGGGCTTTTTTTTGTCGGGTGTTTTTTTTGTTACCTTTTCAATCTTTTCTGTTGTTTTGGGTCTTTTCAGATCTTCAGCATCACTTTTTGGTAGTTTGGGTAGGTAGCGTGTTTCTAGAAATTTATCCATTTTCTCTAGGTTTTCAAATTTGTTGGAGTATAGGTTTTTATAATACTCTGTTATAATCCTTTTTGTTTCCATTGGGTCTGTTGTAACATCCCCCATTTCATTTCTTATCAGGGTTATTTCTGTACTTTCTTGATTTTTTTGTCAGTCTGGCCAGTGGTTTGTCAATTTTGTTGATCCTTTCAAAAACCAACTTTTGGTTTTGTTGATGCTTTCTATTGTTTTTCTGCTCTCTATTTCATTTGTTTCTACTCTGATCTTTATTTTTTCCTTTCTTGTGGTTGTGGCTTTTTTTTTCTGTTATCTTTCTATGTGTTCGAGTTCTGTAGTTAATGTATTGATTTTGTCCTTTTGTTTTTTGATGTGAGTGTTGCTATAAATTGTTCTCTGAGGACTGCTTTTGCTGTATCCAGAAGGTTTTGGTATAATGTGTTTTCATTCTCGTTTGATTCCAGGAATTTTTTGATTCCATCTCTGTTTTCTTTTTACTCGGTGATGTGTAAGCAGGGTGTTAATCCGTTTCCATGTAACTGATTTTTTTTCCTTGCTCTTCCTGTTGTTAATTTCTACCTTGATTGTGTTGTGATCAGAGGAGATACTTTGTATTATCTCTACGTTTTAGATCTTGTTGAGGATTGCTCTGTGGCCTAAGATGTGGTCTGTTCTGGAGTGTTCTGTGTGCATTGGAAAAGAATGTGTACTTTTACAGCTGTTGGGTGGAGTGTTCTGTATCTGTCTATGAGGCCAAGTTGGCTGATTGTGCCCTTTAGGTCTTCTGTATCTTTGTTGAGTTTGTTTCTAGATGTTCTGTCCTTTACCGAGAGTGGTGTGTTGAAGTCTCCTACTATTATTGTGGAGCTGTCAATTTTTCTTTTCAATGCTGTTAAGAGTTTGTTTTATGTATTTTGGAGTCCTGTCATTGGGTGCATAGATGTTTATTATGGTTTTGTGTTCATAATGGATCGTCCCCTTAGTCATTACATAGTGTCCTTTTTGGTCTTTTATGGTGGATTTTGTTTTAAAGTCTATTTTATTTGAGATTAGTATTGCCACTCCTGCTCTTTTTTTGCTAGCTGTTTGCTTGATATATTTTTTTCCCTTTTTGATTTTTAATGAATTTACGTCTTTGTTTCTGAAGTGTCTCTCTCATAGACAGCATATTGATGGATCCTGTGTTTTAACCCATTCTGTCAGTCTCTCTCTCTTTATGGTGCAATTAGGCCATTTACATTCAGTATAATTATTGATAGGTGTGAGTTTATTGCTGTCATTTTGTAGTGCTTTTTTTGTGGTGCTGACATTTTCTTTGTGTTATTCTCCTGTGCTGAGTTCCTTTTGTTTGTGGGTGTTTTTTTCCATTTCTTTTGTTTTTGTAAGTTTTGTTTTTACTGAGACTTTATGTTTTTCTGCTATGTTTTGATGCATAGGTTTGTTAACTTTGTGGTTACCTTGAAATTTTCCCTTATCTTCCTAGGTTTCAGCCAGTCTATTATTACTTGGTATCGCCTTGCCTTCCTCTCCATTAGAAGGTTCTATACCTACACCGTTTATTCCCTTTTTTATTGTTTTGATGCTATTTTCATTTACAGATTAACCTCTCTGGTTCCCTGTTGTAATTCTTTTGGTTTTGGATAGTCTTTGAGAGTTCATTTCCTAGGTTGGTATCAGGCTGGTACAATCCTGCGTCCTAGATTCAGCCTGTGTTCTGATGTTGATTTTTCTCAGATCCAAGGACTCCTTTAGTAAGTTTGGTTTGATTTTTATATATTTCGTTTGTGTTAGGCTGGGTCTTCTAGAGAAGCAAAACCAGTAAAGTGTATAAATATATATATAGAGAGAGATTGTATCAAGGAAACAGCTCACGTGATTGTAGAGGCTAGAATGTCCCAAGTCTGTGGATCAGGGTAGAGGCCTTTCCCAAATCACACAGCTGCAGAAGCTGGCAAGCCCAAGATCAGAAGGTTGGAGAGAGGGCACCCACTCACAGGCTGTGCAGATTGACGAATCCCAGGTTCAGCAGATAAGCTGACAGCTCAAGTCCCAAGAACGGGAGATGAGATGACAGGAAGCAGCCACAGGATCCAGAGAGAGCAAAAAGCCAGAACGTTTGCTTATATACAGATGCGGGCCACACCCCCAAGGAGACTCCCTTTCATTTGATTGGTTACTCACAGCATATTCAATCATGGGAGTGATTACGTTAAAACACGGAGAATCATGGCCCAGCCAAGCTGACATACAATCTTAAGCATCACACCCTTAATTTCTGTTTATTTGGGAATGACCTAATTTCACCATCATATTCGAATGAGAGTTTTGCAGGATATATTATTCTTGGTTGGTGATTTTTTTCTTCCAGGGTTTTCTGTATGTCATCCCATTGTCTTCTTGCCTGCATGGTTTCTGCTGAATAATCCGAGCTTCGTCTTACTGTTTCTCGTCTGTATGTGACTCTTTTTTTTCTTGAGCTTCTCTCAGGATTCTTTGTCTTTGGTTTTAGTGAGTTTGATTATGATATGTGTTGGTGATTTTCTTTTGGGGTCTATGCTATATGGAGTTCATTGAGCTCTTGGATGGTCACCTTTTCATCTTTCATGTATTGGGGAAGTTTTCTGTCAACAATTCTTCAATGATCCTGTGTTTTCTGTCCCTACCCCCCGTGTTCTGGAACTCTGATCACTTGCAGATTTTTGCTTTTGATTGTATCCCACATAATTCTCAGGATTTCTTCATTTTTCTTTGTTCTTTTTTTTGAGTTTTCATCAAAGTTGTAGCCAAGTGTTTGTCTTCAATTTTGCTGATCCTGTCATCCATCTTTTCAGACCTGCTCCTCAGCCCTTGCATGACATTGTCCATTTCTGAAGTCTTGTTTGCTTTTTGTATTTTTAGTTATTGTGTTTGTATGATTTCTAGTTGAGGATTTATTTTAGCATTTTGTTCGTGTATTCTTGAATTTTTTAATTTTTTTTGTCTGTAGTTTCCATGAATTTGTTTTTTCCTTATTTTTGTCTGTGTTTTGCTTCAACTCTTGGATAATTCTGAGTATTAGAGATTTGAGTTCCCTATCAGGTAGTTCTAGTACCTTTTCTTCTACTGGAAAGTCATCTGGTGTTTTATTTTGGATGCCTACTGGAATCATCCTTTCCCGTTATTGTATATGTTTTGATATTGTGTGCTGTCTTTGGGGCATTCAGTAGTTATTTTCCTTGTTTATTGATTGTAGATTTGTTTGTTTCGTCCTGCTCTTTTGTTGTATTTGGTTATGTTTCAGCAGGCGGGTTGTGAGTTCTTTGTTGTTCGCTCATCTGTGGGCATGATAATTTTCATCTCTTTTTTCAATGGGCAGGGTCAGTCACTCAGGTATGGTACAGCAGGGTGGGTCCAGCTGAACAGGAGTTCTGGGATGGGTTGTTTGTGGCATGTACTATGGCCAACAGGTCACACCAGGAATCAGTGCAGGGAAGTTTCTGGTAGGCCGTGCCTGTGCTGCTTGGGGTTGTGATGTTCAGTGCGCGATGCATGTAGGCAAAACGGAGGGGGGAGATTGTGATGTGTGGATCTAAGATGGGTATGGGAAAGAGAAGAGAGAAGAGAGAGGAACAGGAGCTAAAAACATATAAACAGAAAAGAATGTTAAGGGAACTTGCTGTTGGAATAGAGAGATGAGAGACTGAGAAATGGAGAAAAACTAAAAGAAAAAGAGTAAAAGAAAAAAGATCAGTAAATAGAAAGTATAGGGTGAAAAAAGCCTCCAGGATCCCACTGGTGTGGCTTGGTAGGACTGGAGAACATTACAATCACCTCAGGAAATTCCATCATGCCCTTTTCCATTAAATCCCTGCCTTCCAACCCCAAGAATCAACTATTGTTCTGATTGTTTTCTATTATAGGCTAGGTTGCCTGCTTTAGAACTTTATATAAATGCAATGTAAAATGTACTATTAGTGTAAACTTATTTAGCATAATTAAGATTTTTTCTTGTTGTTATATATGTCAGTAATAAGAATCTTGTTTTATTATTAGTGTTTTAGTATTGTACTGTTTATTAGATTTCTGTTGTATAAATATGCTACATTTTGTTTATTGATTCTGTTGATGGATACTTGATCTGTTTCTGATTTTTGTCTATTATGAGTAAAGCTTCTTTGAAAATTTTTATACAAATCTTTTTGTAGTTATATGTTTTCATTTCTTTTGGGTAGATGCTTAGGAGTGGAAGTACTGGGTCATAACAAGTATATGTTAACTTTATGAAATGGCCAGACATTTTCCCAAAGTTGTATCTTTTTATATGCCTACTAACAATGTATAAACATTTAGGTTGTTCCATACGGTTGCTGACATTTGGTATTGTAAGTTTTTAATTTAAGCTCTTCTGGTAAGTTAGTGGTATCTCATTGTGGTTTTTGCTTGAATATTAGTTGATTATCACTTGTCTTTCTTCTGTACTTGATACTAAGGTCCTTGAAAATAAGGACAGTCAGCTATACACCTCTCTAGTGCGTATCACTTATCTTTCAATTTGTAGGTATATAACAATTGTGGAAAACATATGTAGGTAAGTATGACCAAAAACATACGTGAGGTGCAGACAACAATTTGACCTTTTTCTTGTAAAGTCTTGTGGACAGAGGCTCACCTGGGGGCCTGATACTGACTAACCCCATGACGTGTGATGTAATTTATCGTGACCACATGTTGATGCCAATTTAGGCTTTGGAGGATGGGCTCAGAGAGCTTCTGGGTTGGAGATTGAACATCTACTCATAGGAGGGTAGTGCATCCTGTTTGGGACGTGGAAACTCTGTATTGGGACTTCTTCTAGACCTTGCCCAATGCATCCCTTCATTTTATCCTTTTTTGTTACATTAAAGTGTTATCATAGGTACAGTGTCTCCTTTGAGCTGTTGGGCCATTCTAGTGAATTATCAGACCCAAAGGAGCAGGGAAGCCTGCTGGTGTGAAGTGAAGAGACTTATGTGGACTCCTGGGCTTGCAGTTGTTACCTGCTGATGCAGCCTGGGGTGGCTAGGAATGAGAGAGTGAAAGGATTGGCTGGTCTGAAGTGGAGGGAGTCAAGACGGATTCTGGAACTTGCAGACAGTACCCACTGACCTGGCCATTGGTGGTAGGGAATGAGAGAGATGAGCTGTGTGGAACAGCTGGGGTCTGTGAACTGACCAGGGAAGGGAAGCTGAGATTTCCATAGGATGCAGCTGCTGTGTGGAGTAGGATTTATTATCCACCACACATTTGGCATCGGAGGTGGGTGGCCTTAGTTTCCCTGGACTGGTATGCATAACTGGCACTGTGAGCAGGGTTGGCTAGAGAGAACGTGATGGTACAGGGTGTTAAATAATTATACTTTGAGTTAAGAATGATTTCATATGCCAAGAACATACTTACACTGCCAATTTTTTTGTAGGTGCAAATGATGCAGAATGTGCATCTGGCTCCAGAGACAGATGAAGATGATCTTTATTCTGGTTACAATGACTACAATCCAACCTATGATACCGAGGTAAATTTTCACCAGTAATAAAAATTGCACAGAAGGAAAGATCATGAAAGTAGTTGTGGAAACTAAGATGAGTTACATACTTGTATTCTTCAGCACTAGCTATATAAACGTGTAAGTTAAAAGACTTAGATCAGAAGGTACTTGTCTTAGGGTGGGTTCTCTAGAGAAGCAAAACCAGTGAAGCATGTATATATATAGAGAGAGAGATCTCAAGGAAATGGCTCACATGATTGTAGAGGCTGGCAAGTCCCAAGTCCATAGGTCAAGCGTCAGGCTGGAGGGTTCTCCTGACCCACGTAGCTGCAGGGGATGATAAACTCAAGATCAGCAAGTAAGATGTAGGCTGCTGGCTCAAGTCCCAAGAACTGGAGGTCAGATGATGATGAGCTGAATGCAGGGACCAGAGCAAGTAAGCGAGCTTTGCCAGAATGTCTGTATGTATATTGGATGCAGACCACACCCCCAAGGAAAATCCCCTTAGAACTGATTGACTGATCACATCGTATCTCATCATGGAAGACAACTACATCATTACATAGCTGCCAGACTACATCATTACATAACCACCAAACCACTGAGAATCATGGCCCAGCCAAGTTGATGCATAATCTTAACCATCATAGTATCTAAAATAGGTTTTTTTTAATGTTTTAAATTTGAAAAGTTATGTAGAGTTATTTTTTCTTCTATTAGTTAAATGATAGAAATATTTTATAGAAGAATTAGGAAATAGAGGTAAGTATAAAGAAAAATTAAAATCATGGAAACTCTCACCACCTAGAGAAAACCATTAACTTATAATGCCTATTTTTCCAAATATTTTCATGCATATATTCTATACGTATACCCTATAGCTCTATATATTTTTGGATAAAATGGGATTATGTTGTGTGTGCTGTTTTGTAACCTGCTTTTTCTCTTTCATGAATATTCATTTATGCCTGTATATATATATATAGCTGCTTAGTATTTGGTGGTGTATTAATTTTCAGTGGTGAAATTGTTACCAGGACATATTTGGGTGTTTTAAATCTGCTAACATCTCTTGTGAGGGTTATAGTGTACAAATTGTAAAAAACAAACAAAAAACTCTTTATAAAGGTATCTTGAACTGGTACAGGAAGAAAAAATAAGGGTGAAGATTGCAGGTGTTAATTTTCTTGCTAGGATGTGAGAAGCAAATATTAGCATTTATAGGACTTCAGGAAATATTCTATTCTAGAGTTTTATATATAGCTTTTAGTAATTTTTGAGGTAGTTTTTTTCTCTGGAATAAATTTTTTCTCTTTTGGAGTAAAAGGTGAAACCTTTAAAGAAAACAAGGGGAAAATCACTTATTCTATTTGAAAGAAAGATCTAGGAAATATTGATCATTATAGACAAGTTGAAAAATCATTACAGATAATTTTAAAAATATAAAAAGAGAAAAATAATATAAGATGACATAAATCCTCTTACCCAGAGATCATCTATATTGGATATGTCAACCAATGTTTTGCTGTATTTCTTTGTTTTTTAATATATTCAGATATTTTCTCATTTTATGAAGGCACAAACAGTACACATACATAGATAGGATTATAGCGTCTACTTTTTAAAAATACATATTACGATTTAAGCATTTTTCTAAATTAGTATAAGTTTTGAAAACCATTGAAATGTCCCCTTTTCCCAGTTAAGTATTAATACATACTCATTGTTGTAAAATAAAATTACTCATAATCCCATCACAGTTTTCTCTCTTTTATTTGGGATAGAAGCTAGCATTTACTTTTCTGTTTGTTTCTTTGCATTCAACTGCATCATAAGCAATACTCGTAGTATTAAAAATTTAAATAAGTATAATTTTAATGACTGTTTGATACCAAATACATATGGTTAATTAAAACCGTTTTCTCATCATAGAATATTTATTTCCCGTTTGTGCTGTTGTAAATAACATTGCAATGAATAACTTTACACATACATAATTTTCTGTATTTTGAGCAAACATTTCCTTGGGTAGATTCCCAGAAGAGGAAATAATAAATCATGACTATGATTATTTTCAAAGCACCAGAGAAACTTCCAAACTCTTCAGTTACATCATAATAATGTGAATTTATTATTTAATTGGAAGTAAATGTCCATAATATCCGATGCAAAAATAAATCAACAGTAAAATAAAAATATCTGTTTTATCCAGGGTTTTCTTTTATTTTAATTAGAATAATGATAAGTTTAGTTTGCATGTTGTTAATTACATCACAAGGAAGAAACTATAAAAATTATATCAGTTTGGTGCTTGTAAATGGCAAATTTGTTGACATTCTTTTTAGTTTGTCATTTAAAATTTTTAAAGCTGATTAAATAAGATTTTATTAGTATTTTAGGAATATTAGAAGACTTCCCTCTACCAAAGGATCTGCCAAGATAGAAGTATAATTATGCTGAAGGATCTAGCTAAAGTTTGTTTTGACTTTATAGTTTGTATGAAAATTTCCCAGTTTCTATGGCTGGCTGAGAACTATGTACTTACTTAATTTTATGTAGCTGATACAAAAGGTCCTAAAGATTATTTAAATAAAAACCAAGAATGCTTGTACTTACTGAAGTTTTAAAATTCATTATACTTTCTGGTTATATAAACGTTTTGATTATCTGTGGATTTTTAAAAAGTTACTTGGTTAGTGACTCAATTTTTTATGTATTTGTATTTATTTTTTAATATTTAGTGGTATATTAATAATCAGCATGTATATTTTTGTGGAAAGTAGGTAAGTCAGAGAGGAAGGTATGAGAATTGAGCATAAAGTATACAAAGCATTAAAGCAAGGTGTCATGGGTTAAATTGTGTTCCCCAAAAATATGTGTATTAATTTGGCTAGGCCGTGATTCCCAGTATTGTGAGATTGTCCACCATTTTGTCATCTGATGTGATTTCCCTATATGTTATAAATCCTATCTGTATGATGTTGATGAGATGGGATTAGAGGCAGTTATGTTAATGAGGCAGGACTCAATCTACAAGATTGGATTGTGTCTTGAGCCAATCTCTTTTGAGATATAAAAGAGAGAAGTGAGCAGAGAGACAGGGAGACTTCATACCACCAAGAAACAAGAGCCAGGAGAGTAGCACATCTTTCGGACTTGGGGGTCCCTATGCTGAGAAGCTCCCCGACCAGGGAAGATTGATGACAAGGACCTTCTGCCAGAGCCGACAGAAAGAGAAAGCCTTCACCTGGAGCTGGCACCCTGAGTATGGACTTATAGCCTCCTAGACTGTGAGAGAATAAATTTCTCTTTGTTAAAGCCGTCCACTTGTGGTATTTCTGTTAAAGCAGCACTAAATGATTAAGACACAAAGGTTTGTCTTGGTAAATAAGTAGTAGGAAATCAAGGCTAGTTAGAAGATTCGGTTGGGTGCCTCTGAGAGAATATAAAAATGCTATTTAGTTCAGGAAATACAACAACATTTCTATCCTTTCCTTGACTAATGACCGTTTCCTAAAATTTCCTGAGGGAGAACATAAACGTAGGTCAGGAATGAGCAAAGCAAAATAACATTTTAGTTTAAATGAGGCTGTATTTCCAAATGGCCAGTGTAGGCTGAACTCTGTAGAGTACATGCTTTGCCTAGGTTAGCAGCTTATGTGGTCCCCTGCGTATGAGGGAGAGCGATACTGAGATCTAGGTGTAGCCACTTTGAAGAAAGGAAAAGAAGAAAGGTCATATCCTCGTGTGCTTTATCTTTTGACTTGACATAATGACAGCACCCATTTCGGCACTGGCAAGTAAAATATCCTTAAAACTGACTAACATTATCCGTGTTCCACTTCCTAGAGGAGGAAGGAGCTTGCATATCTTGGGTAGTGTAAAGGGGGGAGGATTTGAGGACAAGAGTCCTTGAGCTCCTACCCAGATGTGAACAGTTGGGGTAAGATTAAATAATCCAGGATCTTGAATGCCAAACGGAAGTTTAAACATTTTTTTTCAATTCCCACTTCATGTTGAATGTTAAATTTGCCTTTTCGTTTTAGGAATTAGAGAATGATACAGCTTTTCAGCAAGCTGTGAGAACTAGTCATGGCAGAAGACCTCCAGTAAGTGAATTTTAAAGTATTTTGAAAGGAAGAATTTCTTCATGCTCTTACAAACATAAAATTATTATTTACATAAGGCATTAGAATAGGTTTACCTAAAACATTCATTGTTTTTTTTTAAAAATTGCTTTTCTAATTGCGTGTGTGTTTGGGGTGGGGGGTGTGAAAATATACACACGAAAACATTCGCCAGTGTAGCAACTTCCACATTTATAGTTCCGTGATGTTGATTTTTTTCATGTTGTGGCACCATTATCACTATACTTTTCCAAAATATTCCACCACCATGAATATAAACTTAATGCCTCTCCCCTAAACAAAAACTCCCCCCTCCCTACCGCCCCTGAGGAGCCCTGGTGGTGCAGTGGTTAAGAGCTGGGCTGCTAACCAAAAGATGGGCAGTTCGAATCCATCAGCTGCTCCTTGGACATCCTATAGTAGAGTTCGACTCTCTGCAGTAGGGTTGCTTGAGTTGGGATAGACTGGACAGCAATGAGCTTGGGTTGTTTTGTTTTTGTTTTGGCGCCACTCCTGATAACCATTAATAATATCTGGTTTCTTTATATCTGCTTATTTCATACATGTGAGATCCTTTTGTGACTGACTTATTTCACTCAGCATAATGTTTTCGAGGTTCATCCATGTTGTAGCATGCATCAAAACTTAAGTTCTGTTTATGGTTCCATAATATTGCATTGTATGTATATTATATACCACATTTTGTTTATCCATTTATCTGTCGATGGACATTCCGGTTTCCACATTTTGGTTGAAAAGTGTTGCAGTGAGCATTGGCATACAGATTTCTGTTTATGGTCTTGCCTTCACTTCTGGGTGTGTACCTAAAATTGGGATTGTTGAGTCATATGATAGTTCTAGTCTTTCAAATTTTTTATTTAGTTTTATTTATTGTACTTTAGATGAAGGTTTACAGAGCAAACGCCTTCTCATTCAACAGTATACATATTGTTTTGTAACATTGTTTGTCAACCCCACAACATGTCAACACTCTCCCCTTGTCGAACTTAGGTTCCCCATTACCAGCTTTCCTGTCCCCTCCTTCTTGTCCTTGCCTCTGTGTTGGTGTGTCCCTTTAGTCTCGTATTGTTTTATGGGCCTGTCTAATCTTTGGCTGAGGGGTGAACCTCAGGAATGACTTCATTACTGAGCTAAAAGAGTGTCCAGGGGTCATACTCTGGGGGTTTCTCCAGTCTCTTTTCTTTGGACTAATCTTTTCTTTGTGTCTTTGGTTTTCTTAATTCTACCTGGTTCCTGACGGGGTGAGAGCAGTGGAGTGTCTCAGATGGCCATTCACAAGCTTTTAAGACCCCAGACACTACTCACCAAAGTATAATGTAGAGCATTTTCTTTATAAACTGTTATGCCAGTTGAGCTAGATGTTCCCCAAGACCATGGTCCCCACAGCTCTCAGCCCAGTAATTTGGTCCCTCAGGGAGTTTGGATGGGTCTGTGGAGCTTCCATGATCTTTCCTTGTACAAATTGTTCTGACTTCCCCAGTATTGTGTACTGTCTTACTCTTCACCAAAGTTACCACTTATCTCTTGTCTGTTTAGTGTTTTTCCATCCCTACCCCTCCCCTATCTCATAATCATCAAAGATTATTTCTTTTTGTGTGTAAACCTTTTCATGAGTTTTTATAGTAGTGGTCTCATACAATATTTGTTCAGTGATTGACTTATTTTACTCATCATAATGTTCTTCAGATTCATTCAAATTCTAAGACGCTTCTCAGTTTCATCATTGCTTCATTGTTGTGTAGTATTCCATTGTGTGTATGTACCGTAGTTTATTGTTCATCTGTTGATGGGTACTAGGTTGTTTCCATCTTTTTGCTCTTATGAACAATGCTGCAGTGAACATGGGTGTGCATATGTCTATTCACATGATGGCTCTTCTTTCTTGAGGATATTTTCCTAGGAGTGGAATTGCTGGATCATATGGTATTTCTGTTTCTAGCTTTTTAAGGAAGTGCCGTATCATTTTCAAAATAGCTATACCACTTTGTAATCCCACCAGCAGTGCATGAGAGTTCCATTCTCCCTGCAGCCTCTCCAGCATTTGTTATTTTCTGTTTTTTTGATTCACACCAGTGATGTTGGGGTAGATGGTATCTCATTGTGGTTTTGATTTGCATTTCTCTAATGGCTAGTGATTGTGACCAATTCCTCATGTGTCTGTTAGGAACTTGAATGTCTTCTTTGGGGAAGTGACTGTTCATATCCTTTGCCCATTTTTTAATTGCATTATTTTCTTTTTGTTGTAGAGGTGTTGAACTTTCCTGTAGATTTTAGAGATTACACCTTTGTTGGATTTGTCATAGCCAAAAGTTTTTTCGCAGTCTGTAGGTTCTCTTTACTGTTTTGGTGGAGTCTTTTGATGAGCATAAGTGTTTAATTTTCAGAAGATCCTACTTATCTAGCTTATCTTCTGGTGTTTTGTGTTGTTAATTATGGTTTGTATTCTATTAATGCTGTGTATTAGGGACTTTAGCGTTGACCCTAGTTTTTCTTCTATGATCTTTATAATTTTTGCTTTTATATTTAGGCCTTTGATCCATTTTGAATTAGTTTTTGTGTATGCTGTGTGGTGTGGTCCTGTTTCATTTATTTGCAGGTGAACATCCAATATTCCCAGCACCATTTGTTAAACAGACTGTCTTTTCCCCATTTGATGGACTTTCAAACTTTGTTGAAGATCAGTGACCATAGGTGGATGAATTTACATCTGTGTTCTCGATTTTGTTCCATTGATCAGTGTATCTGTTGTTGTACCAGTACCAGGCTCTTTTGACTACCGTAGCTAGGTCAGGTGGTGTGAGTCCTCCTACTTTATTCTTCTTTTTCAGTGGTGCTTTACTTATCCAGGGCCTTTTCCCTTTCCATATAAAGTTAATCAGTTTTTTCATCTCTTTAAAGAATGCTGTTGGTATTTGGATCAGGATTGCATTGTATTTGTAGATTATTTTGGGTAGAATTGATATTTTCACAATGTTGAGTCTTCCTATCCATGAGCATGGTATGTTTTTCCATTTACGTAAGTCTCTTTTGGTTTCTTGCAGTAGTGTTTTGTAGTTTTCTTTGCATAGGTCTTTTGTTTCCTTGATGAGGTTTATTCTTAAGTATTTTATTTTTTTCGGGGCTATTATAAATGGTATCGTTTTCCTGATTTCCTTTTTGTAGTTCTCTTTATTGGTGTATAGGAATCCAACTGATTTTTTTATGTTTATCTTACATCTTGCTACTGTGCTGAATCTTTCTTCTATTTCTAGTAGTTTTCTCATGGAATCTTTTGGGTTTTCTATGTATAGTGTCATATCATCCACAAATAGAGACAGTTTCCTTCATTCTTTTCTCTGATTTTTCTTCAAAGTGGTATCCAAGGATTTGTCTTCAATTTTGCTGATCCTGTCTTCCTTTGTTTCACACTTGCTGCTCAAACTTCTATGACAGTGTCCCGTTTCTGAACTCTTGTTTATCTTTTGGATTTCTAATTGCTGTTTTCATATGATTTCTAGTTATGTGTTTACTTTGACATTTTGTTCCAGTGTTGTTTTCCTGAGTTCTTCATTGTTTTGTCTGTCTTTTCTATGATTTTGTCTGTCTTTTCTGTGATTTTGTTTATTTTATTTTTGTCTGCCTTTTTTGTCATCTCTTGGACAGCCCTGAATATTAGAGTTTTGAATTCCCTATCAGGTAGTTCTAGTGCCCTTTCTTATACCGGAAGGTCCTCTGGTGTTTTATTTTGGACGCCTACTGGAACCCTCCTGTCCTGTTTTTTTTTTTTTTCAAATATCTTTTGATAGTGTTTGCTATCTTCAGGACATTCAGTAATTATTTTTGTTGTTGTTAGTTGTAGATTTGTTTGTTTCATCTTGATTTTTTATTTGGCTATGTCTGGGCAGAGGGATCTGTTGTTCTTCGTTATTTACTCATCTGTGGGAATGATATTTCTCACCACCTTGTCCAATGGGTAGAGCCAGTTGCTCAGCTATGGTGCAGGAGGGCAGGTTCAGCGGAGGGGGAGGGTAGGGATGCATCTTTTGCGGCACATACTCGGGCCGACAGGGCAGGCCCACAGGGTAGTGCAGCGCAGGGTCTGATGGTCCGCACCTGTGCTGCTTGGGGGCGCGGTGCTCAGCATGCAGTGCAGATAGGCAGGAAGGAATAGGAGGATGTGATGTGTGGAGCTAGGTGGGTATGAGAGAGAAGAGAGAGAAGCAGAAGCAAAAAACATAAAACACAAGGTGCTGTGAGAGCCTGCCATTGGAGTAGCGCAGACCTGGGGAAGCTGTATGCCGGTGGCTTTCTAGCCAGGTGGTGTGTCACAGCCCATCAAGAAGGGACAGAGTCAGCACACATGGCTAGGTGGGCAAGAGAAGGGAAAGGGAGAAAAGAATAGAGAGTTAAGAAGCTGTAAAACACAAAGCAAAGGCATACACGGCTAGGTCGTCAGGAGAAAGGAAATGAAGGAAGGTAGAGACAGACAAGATACCAAGAGGAAAAAAACCCCAGGTGGTCAGGAGGAAGGAAGGTAAAGAGAGACAAACAAAGAAAAAACAAACAAACAGAAAGTACCCTGAGGGAGCCCACCAGAAGCAGCTCTCTAGCCTAGCAGCACTGCATAGCCCGTCTAGAAGAAGTAGAGATGGCACACATTGCCAGGTATTTGAGAGGAAAGAAGGAGAGGAAGATAGAGACAAGAAACTGAGAAAAGGAAACAAAAAAGACTCAAGGGAGCCCACTGGCAAGGCAGCATGGACTGGGAAGGGCCTCCCCAGCTGAGCGGTGCTGTACAGCCCATCAGGAAAGAGCAGAGATGGCACACCGCGCCAGGTATTTGGAAGAAAAGAAAGAGAGGAAGGTGGAGAGAGATAAGAAACCGAGAAACAGAGGAAACAATGCCCCTGTGGAGCCCACTGGCTTGGCAGCACAGGCTGGGTAAGGGGCTCCTCAGCCTAGCGGCACTGCACAACCTGTCAAAAAGGAGCGGAGATAGCACAGGGCTCCAGGTGTGCAGAAAAACAGAAAGGAAGGAGGGTAGAGAGAGACAAGACATAGAGAAAAGAGAAAAAAAAAATTAAAAATCCCCGAGGGAGCCTACCAACTTGACAGCGTTGACTTGGGAAAATGGTTCCCCAGCCGAGTGGCGCTTCTCAGCCCATCAAGGAGTGGAGATGGCAGACAGCGCCAGGTGTTCGTGAGAAAGGAAGGGAAGGAGGTGAGAGAGAGAAAAGAAAGCTAAAGAAACAAAAAAAGCAACAGTGGCAACCAAAAAAGGCATTGAGGGAGCCAGCCAGTGGGGGCGGGGTGAGTTCAAGTGGCATGGAGCTGGTGTGTTTCTGGCCAAGGTGCTGCAGCTGCTGGAAAGTGGTTGAGGCTGCACAGGGGGAGATGGGTTGGGGGTGGGGAAAGCATGTATCCCTGGTTACCAGGTGATCTGTCTCGTGCTAAGAGCTCCACAAAGCTGCCTTCACGTACTCCCTGTCTGCCGTCCTTGGTGGCTCAGGAGCCCAAGATGGCGGATCCATGCAGCGTTAGCTGATAAGGGACTTCCACTCCCTAGTGCTCCTCGTTCTCTGTTGTCTGTCAGTTTCTTATTCCATTCGGTGCTTGGATGAGTTGTTTATCCCTTCATTTGATGCTTAGGGTTCCAGGATTAACATTTGTATCTGTTTTATTTAGCTTTTCAGGTCTTTGCTGTGGAGGGATGGTGTGGTTTTTCTATCTGTAGCACCATTTTGGCTCCGTCTCTAGTCTTTCTAATTTTGAAAATTACATAGGTACTGCTTCTTCAAAACATTGGGGCTTAGTTTACAAATTTTTCCTCCCTTGGATTAATGACCCTCCATCAATCAATCTTCCACCAATAAATAAACTAGGAGAGTCATTTTTTTCAGTATTGCTAATAGAAATTTTGCATAAGTCGTTCAAAGCATAGATACCTCCTTTCTTTAATGAAATCTTTAAGTGAAATCTTTAAGTGAAATCTTCCAGGCCTCTTTTGTAGTTTAAAATAAGTAACACACTAAGTAAAATCATCAGGTATTGAAAGATCTGTCCCTGATGTTCTATGCCTAATATTCCTTTTTTAAATTTAACCTGCTTCTTTCCACCCACTCAATACTGTGTAGTAGTGGTTCTGGGGACAGTATTGCCCCCCAGGGGACATTTGGCAATGTCGAGATATTTTTGGTTGTCACAACTGGGATGGGTGCTAGTGCCATCTGATGGGTAGAGGCCAGGAATGCAGATAAACATCCTGCAGTGCACAGGACAGCTCCCTACAACAAAGAATTATTCAACCACAAAGATCAATAGTACTGAGATTGAGAAACCCTGATAGATGGCAACTCCTCCTCTTTAGATGAAGTGTTTTCTTGCTTTCATTATCCCTTGCTTTGTCTCTTTTTTCCTCTCCTCCCTGCCGCATCTGCTTTTTTTTTTTTTTTTTAGCAAAAATAGTCATTGCAGCATTAGTCACAGTAGCCAAGAGATGGAAAAAACCCAAGTGTCCATCAGCATATGAATGAACAAAAAAATATGGCATATACATAACCAGACCAAACCAAACTCGTTCCTGTGGGTTGATTCCAACTCATAGTGACCGTATAGGTCAGAGTAAAACTGCACCACAGGGTTTCCAAGGCTGTAATCTTTACAGAAGTAGACTGCCACATCTTTCTCCTGTGGAGCCACTGGTGGATTTGAACTGCCGACGTTTTGGTTAGCAGCCTGAGTGCTCAACCACTGTGCCATCAGGGCTCCTTGGCATATACATATAATGGAATATTTTTCAGTCATAAAGAGACATGATGTTCTGATATGTGCTCTGACATGGATGAACCTTGAAAACATTATGCCAAGTGAAATAAACAAAACACAAAATGATATATGAAATATTTGCAGTAGGCAAATGCGTAGAGATAAAAAGATTAGTGGTTATGAGGTGCTGGGGGAAGGGTGGAATAGTGAGTTACTGCTTTGTGGGTACAGAGTTTGGGGTGGTGAAAAAGTTTTGGAAATAAATGGTGTTGGCTGTACGACATTGTGAATATAATTAACACCACTGAATTGTACACTTAAAAATTGTTAAAATGACAAATTTTATGATTTATATGTTCTGTTGCAATAAAATATTTTTTAAAAAATGGATGATTAGTAGTAAATCTCTTAAAATGGAAAGGATCTCCTACCAGTCATTTACATTTGCTTAGTAGCTTGCCGAACACATTTAGTGTGGATGAATTTAATGTGGTTCCACAGCCTGTTATCTTAATTTTAAGGTTACCTTAAAATTACCATAGGATAGGCTCTGAGTTCCTCCACTAGGCTAGTGACTAGAGACTGTTTAAGTTGAAGAGGCAGACTGTCTTATTCATTGTTCTTTCCTTACTGTAGGTGATTCACAAATCTTGTTGAATGGCTTAGTAAATAAGTGAACTTTGTCTTCAATTAAGTGAGCTTACAATCTTAGGAAGGAAAATAAAATGGACACAAATAGATATGTTGTTTTTAGGTGTCATTGCGTCAGTTCCAACTCATAGTGATCTTATGAACAACAGAATGAAACACTGCCCGGTCCTACGCTGTTCTCTTAATTGTTGCTGTGTTTGAGACCATTGTTGTAGCCACTGTGTCAGTCTATCTCCTTGAGGATCTTCTTTGCTGACCCTCTGCTTTACCAAGCATGATGGTAGGGGACTGGTCCCTCCTGATAACATGTTCAAAGTATGTGAGATGAAGTCTCACCATCTTTGCTTCTAAGAATACTAACAAGATACTAGAAGGCATAATGTAAGAAGTGTTGTAAAAAAAAAGAGCATAAATTGCTATGGGACCCCAAATAGAGGTTATTTACCACTAGTTGGAAGTCCTCGGTGGCTCAGACTGTTAAGCAGTCAACTACTAGCTGAAAGGTTGGCAGTTTGAACCCGCCCAGAGGTTCCTTGGAAGACAGGCCTGGCGATCTGCTTTGAGAAGTCACAGCCTTGAAAACCCTATGGAGGAGTTCTACTCTGCATGCATGGTGTTGCCATGAGTTGGAATCTACTCGATGGTAACTAATAACGACAACAAACGCTAGTTGGGACAATCAGAAGAGACTGCTTAGAAGATAAATTCAGAGTTAATATTAAAGGTTATGTAGAATTTAGACTGACCTGGAGGTAGGGAAGGAAAAACATTGAAGGTGAGGGTGTACAGTGAATAAAGGAAAAGGCAATATACAGCCTACCAAATCTAAAGGAAACGGAGCCCTGGTGGCACAGCGGTTAAGTGCTCGGCTGCTAACTGAAAGGTTGGTGATTTGACCCCAACAGATGGCTCACAGGAGAAAGATGTGGCAGTCTGCTTCCATAAAGATTTACAGCTTTGGAAACCCTGTGGTGCAATTCTACTCTGTCCTATAGGGTAACTGTCAGTCAGAATCGACTTGACGGCAGTGAGTTTATATCTTAATTGAGAAATGAGCCCTGATGATGCAGATGGTTAAGTGCTCGACTGCTATCTGAAGGGTTGGCAGTTGGAACCCACCCGGCAGCTCCACTGGGGAAAGACCAGCAATCAGCTTGTGTAAAAATTACAGCCTTGTAAACCCAATGGGGCAGTTCTGCTCTGTCACGTAGGGTTGCTATGAGTCTGAATAGACTTGACCGCACCTAACAACAACAACAACATGATAAGAGATGTTTAAAAAGCAAACAAACCAGATTTAGTCATAATTAGTAAATAAAAAGAATAATGGTTTCATTCCTTCAGTCTCTTCTCGGGGAAAAAGTTGCTGAAGACCCATCTCCTGAGCTAACCTTATGAAGAATGAGTTTTCTCTGTAACATGTAAAAAATTGAAATACCTTGCTATAATATGGCAGAGGAGCCCTGGTGGTGCAGTGGTTAAAGCACTCAGCTGCTAACCAGAAAATTGGCAGTTTGAACCCACCAGCCTGCTCCTTGGGAGAAAGATATGGCAGTCTGCTTCTGTAAAGATTATAGCCTTGGAAACCCTGTGGGGCAGTTCTGCTCTATCCTCTAGGGTTGCTGTGGATCAGAATCAACTCTGTGGCAACAGGTTTGGTATAATATGACAAGGAACAAAAGATTCAAGTTTATCTAACAGATTTATGTGTTAACACTTCTAATTCCAGCATCTTTTTTCTTACAAAATTAACATGTATCTGTTTTTTACTGTACTTCGCCTCTAATGATACTTTCATTATTCTTCAGTTCAAATGTTTTTTATTTTCCATGGTGATTTCTTTTTTGACACATGGGTTATTTAGAAGTATACTTAATTTCCAAACATACTAAGTTTTTCTAGTTATTTTTGTGTTACTGATTTCTAGCTTTCTTCTTCTAAGGTCAGGGAACCTAATCTGTATGATATAAATTTTTTGAAATTTGTTAATATTCCAAGTGCATTTGAAAAGAATATATGTTCCACAATTGATGGATACAGTGTTCTATGTTAGATCAAGTTTGTTAATTGTTTCTTTCAAACGTCCTATATTTTTACTATTTTTTTTTTGGTCTACTAATTCTGTTATTAATGAGAGAGGAGTGATAAAATCTTCCACTGTGATTGTGGATTTGTCTGTTTTTAGGTTTTTTCCCTATATATTTTAAGCAAAGATACTTGGAATTAATATATTTTCCTGGTATATATTGAGCTTTTTTAAAAATTTTTGATTGTACTTTAGGTGAAGGTTTGCAGAACAGTCTAGCTTCTCATTAAACAGTATACATATTGTTTTATGGCATTGGTAAACAACCGCACAACATGTGAACACTCTCCTTTCTTGACCTTGGGTTCCCTTTTACCATCTTTCCTGTCCTTTCCTGCCTTCTGGTCCTTGCCCCTGGGCTGGTGTGCCCCTTTAGTTGTTTGTTTTATGGGCCTATCTAATCTTTGTAAAGGATGAATCTTAGGAGTGACTTCATTACTGAGCTAAAAGGGTGTCCAGGGACCATACTCTTGGGGTTTCTCCAGTCTCTGTCAGGCCAGTCAGTCTCATCTTTTTTGTGAGTTAGAATTTTGTTCTACATTTTTTTTTGTCCAGCTCTGTCCGGGACTCTTCTGTTGTGATCTCTGTCAAAGCAGTCAGTGGTGGTAGCCGGCCACCATTTAATTGTATTGGACTCAGTCTGGTGAAGGCCGTGCTAGTTGTGGTCCATTAGTCCTTTGGACTAACCTTTCCCATGTGTCTAGCTTTCTTCATTCTCCCTTGCTGCGGAAGGGATGAGACCAGTGGAATATTTTAGATGGCCCCTCACAGGCTTTTAAGACCCCAGACGCTACTCACCAAAGTATAATGTGGAACAGTTTCTTTATAAACTGTGTTAGGCCAATTGAGCTAGATGTTCCCCAAGACCATGGTCCCCACAGCCCCCAGCCCAGGATATATTGAGCTTTTTATTGTTATGAAATGTCTTTATAATTCTATAGTGTGTCTGTTTTGTTTGAAATCAATTTTTTTTTCCTTTTAATTGTGCTTTAGGTGAAAGTTTACAGAGCAAATGAGCTTCTCATTAAACAGTTAATACACAAAATGTTTTTGTGACATTGGTTGCCAACCCTGCGATGTATCAACACTCTCCCCTTCTTGACCTCAGGTTCCCCATTCCTGTTCGTCCAGCATTCCTGTCCCTTCCTGCCTTCTCGTCTTTTAAGCTGGTGTGCCCATTTAGTTTCATATACATGGTAGAACTACGTGTGTTGTTGTCTGTTTGTTTTATAGGCCTCCTGTCTAATCTTTGGCTGAAGGGTGAACTTCAGGAGTGACTTCAGTACTGAGTTAAAAGGGTGTCTGGTGGCCATACTGTCAGGGCTTCTCCAGTCTGTCAGACCAGTAAGTCTGGTCTTTTTTTGTGAGTTAGAATTGTATTCTACATTTTTCTCCAGCTCTCTTCAGAACCCTGTATTGTGATCCCTGTCATACCAGTCGGTGGTGGTAGCTGAGCACCATCTAGTTGTGCTGGGCTCAGTCTGGTGGAGGTTGTGGTAGTTGTGGTCAGTTAGTCTTTTGGACTAATCTTCCCCTTGTGTCTTTGGTTTTCTTCATTCTCCTTTGCTTCAGATGGGATGGGACCTGTAGATGTGTCTTAGATGGAAGCTCACAAGCTTTTAAGACCCCAGAAGCTACTCACCAAAGTAGGATATAGAACATTTTCTTTATAAATTGTGTTATATCAGTTGGGCTACATGTCCCGAGACCACAGTCCCCAGCCCTCAATTGAGTAACTCAGTCCCTCAGGGAATTTGGATGTGTCTATGAAGCTTCTATGACTTTGCCTTGGTCAAGTTGTGCTGACTTCCCCAGTATTGTGTACTGTCTTACCCTTTGCCAAAATCATCACTTATCTGTTGTTTAGTTAGTGTTTTTCCCTTCTCACCCCTCCCCTCCATTATAACCATCAAAGATCACATTTCTGTGTGTAAACCTTTTCATGAGTTTGTATGATAGTGGCCTCATGCAGTATTTGTCCTTTTGTGATTGATTAATTTCATTCAGCATAATGCCCTCCAGATTCATCTGTGTTGTGAGATGCTTTGCAGATTCATCATTGTTCTTTATTCTTGTGTAGTACTCCATTGTGTCTATGAATCATAGTTTGTTTATCCATTCATCTGTTGATGGGTACTTAGGTTTTTCCATCATTTTGCTATTGTGAATAATGCTGCACTGAACATGAGTGTGCATATATCTGTTCCTTTGGTGGCTCTTATGTCTCTAAGATATGTTCCTCGGAATGGTGTTGTGAGATCATATGGTACTTCTATTTCTTTTTAAGGATGCACCATATTGTTTCCAAAATGGTTGTTCCATTTTGCATTCCCACCAGCAGTGCATAAGAGTTCCAATCTCCCCACAGCCTCTCCAACATTTCTTATATTATATTCTTGTATTTATTTTTTATTTATGCCAGTAATGTCAGGGTGAGATGGTATCTCATAGTTTTGATTTGCATTTCTTTAATGGCTAGTGATCATGACCAATTACTCATGTGTCTGTTAGCCACTTGAATGTCTTCTTTGGTGAAGGGACTGTTCATATCCTTTGCCCATTTTTTAATTGGATTATTTTCTCTTTGTTGTAGAGGTGTTGAATTTTCCTGTAGATTTTAGAGATTAGACCTTTGTTGGATTTGTCATAGCCAAAAATTTTTTCGCAGTCTGTAGGTTCTCTTTTTACTCTTTTGGTGAAGTCTTTTGATGAGCATAACTGTTTAATTTTTAGAAGATCCTACTTATCTAGCTTATCTTCTGGTGTTTGTGTATTGTTAGTTATCATTTGTATCCTGTTAATGCTATGTTTTGGGGCCCATAATATTAACCCTATTTTTTTTCCATTATCTTTATAGTTTTTGGTTTTATGTTTAGGTCTTTGATCCATTTCAAATTAGTTTTTGTGTATGGTGTGAGGTAGGGGTCCTGTTTCATTTTTTTTACAGATGGACGTCCAATTTTGCCAACACCATTTGTTAAAAAGACTGTCTTTTCCCCATTTAATGGACTTCGGGGCTTTGTTAAAGAGGAGGTGACCGTAGGTGGACAGATTTACATCTGGGTTCTCGATTCTGTTTCTTTGGTCAATGTGTCTGTCGTCGTACCAGTACCAGACTGTTCTGAATACCATAGCTGTGTAGTAGGTTCTGAGGTCAGGTAATCTGAATCTTCCTACTATGTTCTTCTTTTTCAATAATGCTTTCTTTTCCATATAAAGTTACGATTATTTTTTCCATCTCTTTAAGAAAGCCATTGGTATTTGGATCGGGATTGCATTGTATTTGTAGATTGCTTTGGGTATAATTGACATATTCACAATGTTGAATTTACCAATCCGGGAGCATGGTATGTTTTTCCATTTATGTAGGTCTCTTGGTTTCTTGCAGTAGTTCTTTGTAGTTTTGCCTGTATAGGTCTTTTATATCCCTGGTTAGATTTATTCCTAAGTTTTTTTATTTTTTCAGGGGCTATTATAAATGGTATTGCTTTCCTCATTTCCTTTTCATAGTTCTCTTTACTGGTGTATAGGAATCCAACTGATTTTTGTATGTTTATCTTGGTATTCTGCTACTCTACTAAACCTTCGTATTAGTTCCAGTAGTTTTCTTTTGGGTTCTCTATGTATATAGTACCATATCATCTGCAAATAGGGATGGTTTTATTTCTTCCTTACCAATTTGGATGCCCTTTATTGCTTTTTCTTTTCTTATTGCCCTTGCTAGGACTTCCAGCAGAATATTAAATAGGAGTGGTGATGAAGGGCATCCTTGTCTTGTAACCCATTCTCAGGGGGAATGTTTTCAACTTTCTGTGTTGAGTATGATGTTGGCTGTTGGTGTTGTATAGATGCTCTTTATCATGTTGAGGAATTTCCCTTCTGTTCTTATTTTATTGAGAGTTTTAATCAGGAATGGGTGTTGGACTTTATCATATGTCTTCTGCATCGATTGAGATGATTATGTGATTTCTTTTTTCTTTTTGATCGGGCTTTAGGTGAACGTTTACAGCTCATGTTAATTTCTCATTCAAAAAATTATACACATACTATTTGTGACATTGGTTGCAGTCCCCACAACATGACATCACACTCCCCCTTTCCACCCTGGGTTCCCTGTGTCTGTTTGTGCAGTTCCTGTCCCTTCCTGCCTTCTATTCCTGCTTTCAGGCAGGAGCTGCCCATTTGGTCTCATATTTGATTGAACGAAGAAGCACGTTCCTCACGTGTGTTATTTTTTCTTTTCTAGACCTGTCTTTGCTTGAAAAGTGGGCTTCCGGAATGGTTTCAGTTCTGGATTAGCATTTACAAATTGATGTGTCTGGTTTTCTGATGGGTTCATTTCCTTGAGGGTTCATTACCTAAAATGGTATATGGCTGATGCTGTCCTGTGTCCTGGATTCAGATTTGTTGTCTGATGTTGTTGGTTTTCTAACCGAAGGACGCCCTTTAATAATTCTTGTAAGTTTGGTTTGTTTTTACATATTCCCTTAATTTCTGTTTATCTGAAAATATCCTAATTTCACCATCATATTTGAGTGAGAGTTTTACAGGACATATTATTCTTGGTTGGCAGGGTTTTTTCCTTAAGGTTTTATATATGTCATCCCATTGTCTTCTTGCCTGCATAATTTTTGCTGAGTAATCAGAGCTTAATCTTATTGTTTCCCCTTTGTATGTGTCTTTTCATTTTTCTTGAGCTGCTCTGAGGATTGTTTCTTTGTCTTTGGTTATGATATATATTGGTGACTTTTCTTTTTGGGTTTTCTGAAGAACCTTTTTATGGGGTTTGTTGAGCTTCTTAGATGGTCAACTTTTCATCTTTCATGATACTAGTCATGCTTTCCGCCAGCAAATCTTCAGTGATCCTCTCTGTGTTCTCCATTTTCTCCCCCTGTTCTGGAACTCCGATCACATGCAAATTTTTGCTCTTGATTGTATCCCACATAATTCTTAGATTTTCTTCATTCTTTTCTCTGATTTTTCCTCAAAGTGGTATCCATGGATTTGTTGTCAGTTTCTCTGATCCTGTCTTTCATTGGTTCAAATTTGCTCCTAAAAGTTTCTATTGTGTTGTCCATTTCTGAAATTTTGTTGTTTACCTTTTAGATTTCTAATTGCTGTTTTTGTATGATTTCCAATTGTTTATTTATTTTGACATTTTGTTCTTGTATTATTTTCCTGAATTATTCCATTACTTTGTGTTTTCCCTGATTTGTGTGTATTTTCCTTGATTTTGTCTGTTTTTTCCTAGTTTTGTCTGTGTTTTCCTTGACCGCTTTCCTAAATTCTTGCAGAGTCCTGAATGTTAGACTTTTGAATTCCCTATCAGGTAGTTCCTTGATGCGCAGTAGTTAAAAGCTTGGCTGCTAACCAAAGGATTGGCACTTTGAATCCACCAGCTGCTCCTTTGAAACCCTATTGGTCAGTACCGCTCTGTCCTGTAGGGTCGCTATGAGTCAGAATCAACTCGATGGCAACAGGTTTTTTTTTTTTAATCAGGTATTTCCAGTGTCTTTTTTTCTACCAGAAGGTCATCTGGTATTTTATTTTGTTAGCTTACTGGAGTGGTCGTGTCCTGTTTTTTAATATATTTTTATATTTTCTGCTGTCTCTGAGACATTCAGGAATTATTTTCTTCATTTATCAATTGTAGGTTTGTTTGTTCAATCCTGCTTTTTTGTTTTATTTGGTTAAACATGGGCGGGCAGGCTGGCCGTGTTTTGTTGCTTGCTTGTCTGTGGTTACAACAGTTCTCACCATCTTGTCCAGAGGGGCAGGACTAGTCAGTCGCTCAGCTGTGATGCAGCAGGGCAGGTCCAGCATGGGGTGAGGAGGGGCAAGGATGGGTCGTTTGTCTGTGGCATGAACTGGCGCCAGCTAGGTAGGTCTGGCGGTGGCGCTGCGCAATGAGGCTGGGTGTGTGGAAGTCCACACCTGTTCCACCCAGGGTGTGATGCTCAGCAGGGCAGGGCTAGGGGGTGGTGTGGGGTGGGGTCCATGCCCATGCCACTCAGGAGCATGGCACTTGGCAGGTGGGGTAGACAGGCAGGAGGGGAGAGGATGTGATTTGTGGAGCTAGGTGGGTGGGAGAAAGTAAAGAGAAGAAGAGAGAGAAACAAAAGCAAAACAGAAAAAATGATGATGTGGTGGGAGCCGGTTGGTGGTGGTGAGGCAGACCCGGGGAGGCTGTGTTCCAGTGGCTCTCTAGCCAAGCATTGTGACAACTCTCGTTGAGAATGAGCAGAGGCAGGAGAAAGGAAAGAAATGAGTGGAAAGAGAGAAGAAACAAACAAAAAAAGGGACGAGTGGAAAGAGAGAGAAGAAACAAAAAAAATAAATGAATAAATAAATATTGCAGTGAGGGAACTGGCCATTGGTGGCGAGGTGGAACTTGGGTGACAATGAACTAGTGTCTCTCTCCAGATGGCACAGTATGGCCCGTCAGGAAAGGGCGGAGGCAGCGTCGGGGGCTAGGTGGGAGGGAGAAGAAAGAGGGAGAAAGGGAAAGAGAAAAAAAATGTGGCGCTGAGGGAGCCAGTGGGGACGGGGTGGACCCGGGGCGGCAGTGAGCCAACATCTCTCTGATCAAGCATCCGTGGCCCATTGGGGAGCAGTGGAGGCAGTGTACAGGGCAGAAGGTTGAGGGGTAGTAAAACGTGTACCTCTGTTTACTGGGTGCTCTGTCTCCTGTTGGGAGCTCTGTGAAGTTGCCTTCCCATGCTTCCTGTCCGGAGTTGTTGCTGGCTGTGCTCCAGGATGGCAAAGGTGTGCTGCAATAGCTGGCAGGGGACCTCTGCTCCATAGCTCTCTTTGTTTTCTGTTCTCTTTCAGTTTATTTTTCCATTCGGTGTTTGATCTAGTTCTTTATCCCTTCATTTGATGTTTAGGGTTCCAGTATTGATATCTGTATCTGTTTTACTTAGTTTTTCGGAACTTTGCTGCAGAAGGGCGGCCTGGTGCTTCTGTCTATAGTGCCATGTTGGCTCTGCCTCTCTTGAAATTAATATATTAATATCACTATGCAAGCTTTATTTTGTCTATTGTTTTTAGAGTATCTCTTTCTCATTTTTTTTTCTTTCAACCTTTTCGTATTCATGTATATATTTTTTCATATTCATATATTTAATATGTGACTCTTAACAGCAATAATTAGGTTCTGCTTTTTTAATGCAGTCTGACAGTATTAGTTTCTTAGTGAAGTATATAGTAGTCTATTTACATTTAATTACTGATTTGATTTAAATCTACCACCTTACTATTTGCTTTTTGTTTTTCTTGCCTTTTTTATGTTTCATTTTCTCCTTTCTTGCTTTCTTTTGCTTGGTTGTTTTTATTATTCCATTTCCCTTCTCTGTTGTCTTGATGGAGGCCTAGTGGCACAGTGGTTAAGAGCTTGGCTGCTAACCAAAAGGTTGGCGGTTTGAATCTACCAGCCGCTCCTTGGAACCCCTGTGGGGCAGTTCTACTCTGTCCTATGGGGTCGGTTTACATTCTTTTAGTCCTAAAGATTACAATTTTCATCTTTGACTTATTAAAGTCTAATATAAGTTAGTATTTTTACCACTTCCTGGCCAATGCAAGAATTTTAGATTATTTTCAATATTTTTCGGTTCTACAACCTCCATTTATTACTTTTTTATAGTTTACAGTTCTCTACTGAAGTTGTCTACTGAAGTTGAGTGCATTAAGCATACCATTAAGCATATTTATGTTAAAGTCTGTATCTGATATTTTCATAATAAGAACCACCCTCCACCCCCACCCCGCATCTCTTTCCTTTGTCTTTTGTTTCTCTTGATTTTTGGTTAAGTAGTCTTGTCTCCTCATATGTCTGGTTATTTTTGATTGAATGCCAGATATTGTAAATGAAAAATTACAGAGTTAATATAAGGCTCTAGATTTGTGCTGTCCAATATGGTAGCTATTAGCTGCATGTGGCTTTTTCCATTTAAATTATATAAAATTAGAATTTAGATACTTGTTGCACTAGCCATTTATAGTGCTCGACAGACACGTGACTGGTGGCTACCTTATGAAGACAGATATAGAGCATTTCTGTCTACAGAAAGTTCTATCAGATAATGCAACTCTTTATCTTTTACTAGAAGACAAATGGCCTTTAGCCCTTATGAGGGCTGGTATACCGCTAATTTACCTTTAAATTTTAAGATGTAGCCTTTTGAGACACTAGTCTTACGCCCAGAAGTTTACCAGGGTAGCTTCTCTGGCAAGCCCTAAACTCCAGTTTTTATCTCTTGATACCTGTAAGTCTGTCAAAAGCTGTTCTCCGTTTCTCAGCCATGCCTTTGTAATGAACAGATACCTCTACAAGAAGAGCAGGCCCAAATGCCTGCTCACCTCTCTGGCCTTCTCTTCCTTATCTCAAGACCTTGTAATTCTTCACTGCCTTGAAGGCTTTCTAATGTAGTCAAACCTATTTTGTCCTAGCTTTTTTAGTTGCTCTTAGTGGGAAGGTTGTTTAAATAGTAGTCCACCACAGCCAGAAGTAGAACTTCTCTGCTGATGATCTTTTAATCAAGTATTTCAAACAAATATGCCTGCCAACTATCAGGTTTAGGACACTTTAATGTACATGATCTTATTTGATTTCAACTATAATTTTATGAGCAGGACAATGTATGTCTATTTCAAGGATGAGAAAATTGAGGTTCAAACAGATTAAGTAAATACAGCTAGTAGAGGGAGAGCTGAGTTCAAACCCAGGTTCTCTGATTCCAGACCCTGTGTTTATTGTTTGGCTTAATTGCTGGTGGTAGTAATAAGCACGTAATAAATGTTTAATGAATTAGTTGATAGATGTGAACATGAAAACAAATCTTTATTATTGGCATCTCAGTTCATTTTTAAGCTCCTTTCTCCTTTAAAATGACTTCCAGAGTGAGCTTCCTTCTTGGTACTTCAAATACCTGAGATCCCTTATTGATAAGTCTGTATTTTTCAATTTTCTATTATATAGCTTAATCTGAATTCTATTAACTCTGTTTCTTTTCCTCCCCAAGATAACTGCTAAAATACCAAGCACGGCAGTTACTAGACCTATAGCTACTGGATATGGGGTAGGTTTTCTTAAGCTGAAAATAGTAAGATGATTTTTCTCATACATAAGTTCACTTTAGGCAAGGCTAAGTAATTTTGGTTATCTGGGCTATCTTTCAGTCCATGTCCCTGATATTTTCCACTTTGGATAGTTATAAACATAGTAAAAGTCTACTTTGATTAAAAACTTAGAACATTGTAGTCTTTTGATTTGTATAAATAGATTAGAAAATATTTTAAACCTTTTCCTATTTGTAAACCTTGTGTTTGTTAAATGATTTCATCTCATTTTCTACGTACTGTAACCAAGTCTTATGTGTATTTCATTTATATATTTTGTGTGAATTTAGATGTTATCTGAATGTGATAGTGCTTACAATTGTTAATAAAAACATACCAATTAATAAATAAAAAATAAAACTTAAGAAAAATGTTCCAGAAGCATATATTTGGATCTTGCTTATATTAGAGATCATTGGAGGAAAGGTGCTATAAAAATCCATGAAAGTAATAAACTTTTTACTTGTGCTCAGATTACCTACAATTTGAATATTTTAGTTTACAGGAAGTAATAGAAGAATGGGAGAAAAATGGAAGAATGAGTTAGAATAGCATTTTCTAATCCTTTTGGTATTTTCTTAAGGCCAGAAAAATGACTTTGGCACCTAAAGGTTCAGGGCACTTGCATTCATAAAGTTGCCTGATGTGAGCAAAGAAAGTAGCCTTGTATATAAAATAATTGTGTATTACATGAAATATAGTTTTATTAACTATCTTGAGCAAATCATAAATTTGATTATCGCTGGCATTTTAGAGCAGGGGTCAACAAACTTTCTGTGGAGGACCACATGTTTTAGGCTTTACGAGTTACGTGGTCTGTGATGCAGCTACTATACTCTGCATTTGTAGTGTGAAAGCAGCCATAGACAATATGTAAATGAATGAACATGGCTGTGTTCCAATAAAACTTCATGTACAAAGGCTGTGTGTTCTACTTTGTTGACCCGTTTCAGAGTTTTATTGTTTTATCATCAGGTGATAAATGAAAACAATTATATTTAAATTTACTCCCCGATAGAATGACAATATCATGAATAAAACTTTTATAATTTGGCTGGTAAAATTAAAGGTAAATGTTTTTTTAGATATCTTTTTAACTTATCTGTTTACTAGTCCAAGATATCCCTGACATCATCAATGGGAAGACCAATGACAGGACCTATTCAGGTATCTCTGTAGTGTGATTGTTCATTTTGTGCCTTTCTTGTGACTTGGAATATTATTACCAGTGTTTTTCCCTTTATTATAAATATACTTTAAAATGTTAAAGAAAATTTTACTTATATAGTGACCTTAATTCTTTAAATTGTGGGCTAAACGTTGGGCTGTTTTAAATTTTTGAATGTAAAGCCTCTTTGGATTTATTTACTCAGGTCTCCAAATGAAATCTCATTAGTGAATGGGCATAGGACTGAGTGTTTGCTTGTATGAAGTTACCTGGGTTCCAGTTTTCCTCTGCTGCCATTTACAACAATTTTTGTGCATTCTCTCATAGACATAGAGGAAACCAATCAAAAGTAGGGACTTAGTCAACTAAAAACTAATCAATTTTTTTCTTTTAAAATTGGGAGTGAGCCCTGATAGATCAAGGAATTGAAATTTTGTAGGAAGGAAGGGAAAGTAGAGACAGGACTGATACATGAGAATGCAGAAGTAAGAAATAGGCAGATAATGATTGAAAATCAGTTTTAAAAATTGGGGCTATCTTATGTGTCGTGCAGAACTGTAGATAAGAGGTAGATCTTATTTAGGAATATTTTTTAAATGATTGTTATCCTTTTAAGGATGGAGTTACTAGACCTATGACAGCAGTGAGAGCAGCTGGTTTTACCAAAGCGGCTTTGAGAGGTTTGTTTTACTATCTCTACTAATACTTTTTTTTTTTTTCCAGATCTTTTATTTTTTTTTCACTGTTTGTGCATGTATAAATATTATTACCATTTATTATCAAGTCTAGATGCCACTGATTATAAGATGCACTATTATTTGGGTACCATTAAGAAAGAAAGGGGATGATGAAAATGTTCTACATATTATTTGGATCGATAGTTACACTAGCATGTAATTTGTGAAAATGTATTGAACTGTACAGTTAAAGTTTGTGCATTTAATATAAATTGTAGCCCAATAAAAAAATAAAGGTGGAAATAGTGTTTAATATGTCAGTTAAATAATAATTTTAAAGTAGAATTATTATGACAAAAATTAATGTTTATTATAGCATTGAGGAAAATTAAAAAGCCTATACGTAGCTATTACTCAGATGATTGATCATTTACAGTTCATGATAGGAGTAAATCACTGAGGGGGAGAAAGTAAATTCTGAGATAGTATCTCATTTTTGTTTTTACATATTAACATACAAGTTTTATTTCAGTGGTTTTATGTATGTTGAAAGTGTTACCAATTTCTTGTTATACAAGATGTTTCTGTAGTTAGAATAAATGTGTCCATTTAATAAATCGATAATTTAAACCACTTGGTAAATTAAATAACTTGTACAGGATTCATATTTTCATATTTTGTTCAATTATCCTGGATTGCAAATGTGAACTCTTAAATTGTGTCTCAGGCTCTGCATTTGACCCGCTTGGTCAGTCAAGGGGGCCTGCGCCTCCTTTGGAAGCCAAAAATGAAGATAGGTATGCAAGTTGTTATGCCATTGTTTTGTTGTTATACATTTATGTTTTCCAAATACGTACTTCTTAAATGTTTTTAAAAATTTGTGTCAGCAAGAAAACATTATCCCTAGTTTTGGATTTGAAAATATGATTTAATTTTTATGATGCCAGTATTGATTCCTTTGAAGGCCACATGGGGTTGTGAGTAAAATAAGATATACTTATTTAAAAATGGCATTTCAAAGAAGAAAAATTAAGAGAACACATATTACTGCTGTTACTATTTTTTTGTTCTTGTTATTTTTATAATTATTATAAATATATAATAGCAGTTTTAAAAACATTAGTACATTTGCTTTAATGCCATTTATTCATTTGTCTTATCTATGACCTGTTCTCAAAGTTTAAAGGCACATAATGGACAATATTAGAAGTAAATTAAATTTTAGTCCATATTATTAGTGGTTGAATAACTTAAATTATCTTTTTTTTTTTTTCTTTAATAGTCCAGAGGAAAAGATTAGACAATTAGAGAAGAAAGTAAATGAGTTGGTAGAAGAAAGCTGTGTTGCCAACAGTTGTGGAGACTTAAAATTGGTGAGTTCATAAACTCATAGGACTCAGGATTATGAAGTGTGTGTATATATGTATGTGTGTGCTTTTATATATGCACACAAACAAGCATATGTATAGATAAATATTTTTGTTTTACTATTGACTGACCTTAGGATTTTGACTGAAGCAGTTATTTTCAGAACCTGGAATTTTAACTGCTTCATAGTCTTTGATGTCAAAACAATTGGATGATTTTTGTAATTTTTTTCCTGGCACTAGTTATTTTAATAGGGAAAAAATTCTAATGCATTAACTAAATTTTGCAGCTAGGTGGACTATTGGATTAGACTCATAGGCTACACACAGTACTAAGTGCCTTTGTGTTATTTTCTTGGTTAAGCCTCACCACCCTGAAATAGTTTTTTCTAAGTAAACTGCAAAGTCATAGTTGGCTTTTTTAGAATCCAACTCTATCGTTGTTTTATTAATTCCTTTTTTTTTAAATGTACTTTGTTCACATTACTTTGATTGTCATGCCATATTAATATAATTTCTGTGACTTTGTTATCAGATGAATGAATACCGTTAGAAAGAAATCTATAGTGTAAATAGCTGCTTTATTCTTAGTACTTCTACTTTTTATCTGGTTATTAAAAAAAACCCATGTTGAATTAATCTACCTATGGTTAGTCTCTCAGTGGAAATCAATTAAAGGTTCAGCCAAAAAAAAAAAACCCAGTTGCCTTCAGTCAGGTTCAACTCATGGTGACCCCATGTGTGCAGAATACAACTTCATAGAATTTACAAGGCTGTAACCTTTTGGAAACAGATTACTAGGCCTTCTTCCAAGGAGCCTCTGGATGGGTTTAAACCACCAACCTTGCAGATAATAGTCAAGCGCTTAACTGTTTGTGCCACCCAGGGACTCCTGGTTGTTCAAAGGAAGTGAGTTAAAGGTTCTTAGCATTCTGAGTAGAGATAGGAGAGCTGAACTTAGCACCTGTTGTAATATTAGGTAACAGTTATGATATAACTTGTCTCTATTTTGAGCATCCCAGAAGCCAAACAAAATCTGTGTAAAATCCTATTTCATCACTAAATCAAATAAAAAACCCCAGAGATTCAGGAGTTGGGAAGAAAGAAGTAAGCATGGTCAAACCTAAAGGGTGGTGGAAGATGTGGTGATAAAGAAACTTGACATGGGGCAAATATATTCTATGTTTTAGCCTTCATATTATCCTCTTCTTTCCCAGAAGAAACCCACATTTTTCTGTTTTACCTTTCGAAAGAATAGTTTTACTGAAGTATAACTGAACTGTACATATTAAAAGTGCAGTTTGAAAGAGGGCAATTTGATAAGCTTTCACACCTGTGAAATCATCACCACAAGCAATAAAACAAAAGATAGTGAACATATCTATTACTCCCAAACATGTGCTTTTGCTTTGAAATTCTTCACTCTGGCCTCTTCACCCCTGAACAACCACTTATCTGCTTTTTGTGACTATAGATTTGTTTGCATTTTCTGCAGGTTTATATGGTTGTAATCATACAGTATGTACTCTTTTTCATCTAGCTTCTTTCACTCGGCATAATTTTTGATACATGTTGTGGGTATCAGTAGTTCATTCTTTTTTATTGTGGAGTGATACTCTATCCTGTGAATATACCACAATTTGTTTATTCATTCATCTGTTGATGGACATGTGAGTTATTTCCAGTTTTGGTCTATTACAGATAAAGGTGCTGTACACGTTTATATACTAATCTTTGTATGGACATATATATATTTTTCTCTTGGATAAATACATAGAAGTGGAACGGCAGGGCTGTATGGTAGGTGTGTATGCTAGTCTTTTATAAAATGAGAAAAAATTTGTGAAAGATGAGATCGTGAACTGGCACCCCCAGGCACATTCTCAGTTAGGTGATTTGTAGTGAGAAATATATATGGAAGTTGAAGATCTGGAAATTGATCCCTTTTAAGAGTGTCTGTGCCTGCTAGTCCCTGGAAAGAATTCCTATATTCCCCTTGTTAGGTACCGTTGAGTCGGTTCCAACTCATAGTGACCCTATGTACAACAGAACAAAATACTGCCCGATCCTGTGCCATCCTCACAGTCGTTGCTGTGTTCAAGCCCATTGTTGCAGCCACTGTGTCAGTCCATCTTGTTGAGGGTCTTCCTCTTTTTCGTTGACCCTCTACCTTACCTTCTCCATGGACTGGTTCCTCCTGATAACATGTCCAAAGTATATGAGATGAAGTCTTGTCATCTTCACTTCTAAGGAGCATTCTGGCTGTACTTCTTCCAAGATAGATTTTGTTCTTCTGGCAGTCCATGATATGTTCAGTATTCTTCATCAACACCATAATTCGAAGACATCAGTTCTTCAGTCTTCCTTATCCATTGTCCAGCTTTCACATGTATATGAGGCAATTGAAAATACCATGGCTTGGGTCAGGCACACCTTAGTCCTCAAAGTGACATCTTTACTTTTTAACACTTTTAAAGAGTTCTTTTGTAGCAGATTTGCCTAATGGAATACGTCATTTGATTTCTTGACTACTGCTTCCATGGATATTAATTGTGGATCCAAGTAAAATGAAAGCCTTGACAACGTCAATGTTTTCTCCATTTGTCATGATGTTGCTTATTGGTTCAGTTGTGAGGATTTTTGTTTTGGTTTCTTTATGTTGAGGTGTAATCCATACTGAAGGCTGTAGTCTTTGATCATCAGTAAGCACTTGAAGTCCTCTTTGCTTTCAGCAAGCAAGGTCGTGTCGTCTGTATATCACAGGTTGTTAATGAATCTTCCTCCAGTCCTGATGGTGCGTTTGTCTTCGTATAGTCCAGCTTCTCAGATTATTTGTGCAGCATGCAGATTGAGTAAGTATGGTGAAAGGATACAACCCTGACACACACCTTTCCTGATTTTAAACTGTGTAGTATTCCCTTGTTCTTTTTGAACGACTATCTCTTGGTCTCTGTACAGGTTCCTCATGAGTACAATTAAGTGTTCTGGAATTCCCATTCTTTGCAATGTTATCAATAATTCGTTATGATCCACACAATTGAGTGCCTTTGCATAGTCAATAAAACACAGGTAAACGTCTTGTATTTTCTGATTTCAGCAAAGATTCATCTCACATCAGCAATAGTATACCTTGTTCCACATCCTCTTCTGAATCTGGCTTGAATTTCTAGTAGTTCCTTGTCAATGTACTACTGTAACCACTTCTGATTTAGCTTCAGCAAAATTTTACTTGTATGTGATATTCATGATATTGTTCGATAATTTCCACATTCTATTGGATCACCTTTCTCTGGAACGGGCACAGATACGGATTTCTTCCAGTCAGTTGGCCAGGTAGCTGTCTTCCAAGTTTCTTGTCATAGACAAGTAAGCGCTTCCAGCCTTGTATCTGTTTATTGAAACATCTCAATTGGTATTACATTAATTCCTGGAACCTTATTTTTCACCAATGCCTCCAGTGCAGCTTGGACTGCTTCCTTCAATACCATAGGTTCTTGATTATATGCTACCTCCTGAAATGATTGAATGTCGACCAGTTCTTTTTGGTACAGTGACTCTGTGTATTCCTTACATCTTTTGATGCTTCCTGCGTCGTTCAATGTTTTACTCACAGAATCTTTCAGAATTGCAACTTGAGGTTTAAATTTTTTCTTCAGTTTTTTCAGCTTGAGAAATGCTAAGCCTGTTCTGCACTTTTGGTTTTCTAACTTCATGTATTTGCACATGTCGTTAAAATAACTTCTCTTTGTCTCCTCGAGCCACCCTTTGAAATCGTCTGTTCTTTACTTCATCATTTCTTCATTCATACTCCTAGGGGTACAGTATTCCAATTAGAAGATAGCTAACTTAGAGAAGCCTTCCAAGCACTTTTACTTCTGGCCTCTGCTCCAGCTCTTTGCTTCAAACAGATGTTCTCTCCCACATTTTTATGATGGTCCACTCCAGTTTAAACAAATACTCCAGGTTCTTTTTTTTTTTTATATTTTATTGTACTTCAGGTGAAGGCTTACAGAACAAATAGTTTCTCATGAAACAGTAGTACACATGTTTTATGACATTGGTTAACAACCCCCTAACATATTAAACCTCTTAACTTCTCAACCTTTTTTTTTTTTGGTGAAAACACACATAGCCAAAGATACACCTTTTCAAAAATTTCTACATGCACAGTTCAGTGATATTGACTACGCTCTTCCAATTGTGCTGTTATTCTCACTTAAGATGAAGGCTTACGAAACAGAATAGTTTCTCATTTAACAGTTAACTACAAATGTTGCCCTATGACAATGGTTAACAATCTCACAACACGTCAACAATATCCTTACTCAACCTTGGGTTCCCTATCACCAGCTTCCTTGTCCCCTTCTGGCCCTTGTCACTGGACTCCTGTACCTCATTAGTCTCATTTCGTTTTACGGAGCTGTCCACTCCCAGGCTGAACAGTGAACCTTGGAGGTAGCTTCACCACTGAGCTAAAGGGGTGTCTGGGGGCCATACTCTTGAGGTTTCTCCAGTCTCCTTTAGGCCAGTAAATCTGGTCTTTTTTTTGTGAGTTAGAATTATGCTCTACATCCTTCTCCAGCTCTGTCCAGAACCCAAGTTTCGTTTGTTTTTAAGCGAAGTTTATGGTAAGAATATAGAGCATTAACCTAGGGAATCTAAGGATGGAAAATGAACTCAGACAAGCTTCATATAGATATTTTTCAAATACCTAAAATTTGATGAATGTTAAAGGGAATTTATAAAATATAAATTTGATTTCAGGCCTTAGAAAAGGCAAAAGATGCTGGAAGAAAAGAGAGAGTACTAGTAAGACAACGAGAACAAGTTACAACTCCAGAAAATATCAATTTGGACTTAACTTACTCGGTAAGTATTGAAATATCTGCTGAGTAAAATTACCTTGGCTGTGGATTTATGGATCACAGTAGTCTTCTTATTTTTTTCATTCTTGTTTTGTTTTCTTTTCTTTTTAAATCTTATTGGACCTCAGGTACCCAGAATTAGATTTATAATAATCCTTAGATCATGGGACACTCTAATCTTTCATCTATGCAAGGATCTTTTTTAACTAGTTATTTAATTTGTTGTTATTAATAACATAAGTATTTGCCAACTCAACATCCAGGTAAAGCTGTGACCTTGACAATAACCTGCACCTAACCACATAGCACCTCTTATTGACCCATTTCCCCCCACCAGAGGTAAACATCATCTTAAACCATGAATTTATCATTCCCCTACTTTTCTTCTTATATAATTCCTTTGTATCTATATATTTTCCTAATATGTACATTTTTTTTTTATTGTATTATCAGGCTATTTATAATCTTGTAGACTTTCTTCCATTGCTTAGATTCATCTATACTGTATGTTACTATAATTCATTCATTTGAACCATTGTATAATATTCAATATTCTTTTAGTTTAGTGCTTTTAATATAAATTGTTTTTTGAAATTGAGCTCATAAATTGGTTATATTTTTAAAGATTACTAGTATTTATGATCTACCCAGTATGGTTATTTTAATGAGATTTTAATGTAGTCTTTTCAGTCTGTGATCTTCAAGGACTTCAAACTAGGCAAATAAGATAATAGCCTGTAAGAGTGTTAAAGAAATGAAACAAAACCTAACTCCTGTAATTTCTAGCAAAATTTCTTTAATTCTGAAAAGACAGTTCCAAGATCCTTGGTGTTTATACTACTGCTTAAAAGGATGTATTTTCAATGGAAAAAAATTTTCATATGTGAAATAAATTGAGAGGAAGGGCATTTGAAACTTTGAATAAGAACCATTTTTAAAATGTTTACTGTTCATAGCTAATATTTTGAAATTCCATGAGATATTTAGATTAGGGAATAATTTATGATGATAATTTTTTTACCTTTAGAAACATAATTTATTATAACTTAATAACTTAAATTGTAATTTTGTATATGGAGAAATGCTATACAAATGCTCCTCTGATGTAATTTAAGGTTTAAGATTATTTTCACATGATGTTTATGAAGAGAATTTGGTGGACTATATTGCTTATTCTTTTTGTCATCAGCAGATATAACAATACGCATTTATTCTTTATAGGTCTTCTTGAGATTAATGGATGACAAATAATACCTAGTTAGATAGAATACCTACAGAATTAAGGTGGAATTTAGAGGACAGCTCTACCTATCTTTATAATTGCATTCATTTGGGTGCAAGCTATTTCTATATATACTTCATTTTTCTAATTGGTTTGATATCTTGATATAAGCAGGTAACTTTGTTTTAGGATTATAATCTCTAGAAATATTAGAGGCAAAAGGGGCCTAAAATAGTTATTATATGTCTTTTTTTTGCACTGTTTTCTTCTTCAGGTTCTTTTTAACTTGGCTAGTCAATATTCAGCTAATGAAATGTATGCTGAAGCACTAAACACATATCAAGTGATAGTGAAAAATAAGATGTTTAGCAATGCAGGTATGTGTATAGGATCAGATTTTTCCAAAAAGTATAGTTTTATGTAATGTTAATTTACATCTTCTTGCTTTATCCTTTATAATGGAATGATTCATTCTTTAAACAAATATGTATTTGTGACAGGATTGTTCTGCTTAAAGATGCTGTTTATCTGAAAACACACACAAAGACAAATGTAGAAATGGCTTAGTTGTATAAGACATACTGCCTAACATAACTAGTAACCAGTTGCCATCAGGTTGATTCCATCTCTTGTGCTACGCAGGGTTTTCAGTGGCTGATTTTTCAGAAGTAGATCAGTAGGCCTTTCTGCTGAGGCATCTCTGAGTGGACTCCAACCTACAGCTTTTCAGTTAGCAGCCAAGCACATTAACTGTTTGTACCACCCAGGGACTCTATAAAAAAACCAAAACCAAACCCCGTTGAGTTGATTCTGACTCATAGTGACCCTATAGGACAGGGCAGAACTGCATCATAGGGTTTCCAGGGAGCAGTTGGTGGATTCGAACTGCTGACCTTTTGGTTAGCAGCCGTAGCTCTTAACCACTGCGCCGCCAAGGCTCCCAGGGACTCCATACTGCCTAATAAGACAAAAAATGTATTCTCTTGTCACAAGTAGAATGAGCCATGGTAACCCTGTAGAACCTGCTTTCCCTTATGTAAATTTATCCCCAAGGGACTGTAGCATTCATATTGTATAATTTGTTTGATAGCAGTGTTATAGTTTATCAGAATGTCATTTTCTTTAATATCACATTAAAATGCATATATTATTGCATCTAATTTTAAAGGTTGTATATTTTTTAAGTCCCGTGTTTTTCTTAGAAGAAGGCACCTCCAGTTTTATAGTGTAAATTAGTTGTTTTCCAGTCATATTTTCATGACTTGTCTGTCGGAAATTCTACTTCCTCACAGAAGAATACTGTGCATGTATGTGAAAATAGCATAACTGTTTAAAAGTTAGATTTTTAGGTAGTATCTGAAACTTAAAAGTATCTAAGAATATGAATTAAGGTCATCTAAGATACTATAGAAAAAGCGAAAAAATTAAAATATTATACATTTACTAAGTTTGTTTAATTAGGAAGATTGAAAGTGAATATGGGAAATATTTATTTAAAGCAAAGAAATTACTCCAAAGCCATTAAATTCTACCGGATGGCATTAGATCAAATTCCAAGCGTCCATAAAGAAATGAGGTAAGTAAGCTTATATACCATGATAATTTTGTAAAATTTGTTAAGTGTGTTTTTTTTTTTTTTCTCTTTTATTTTTAGAAACAACATAACTCTCTGACCTACTGTTAGCGGGTCAGTGTTTTGAGGTATTTCTACATAAGAGGTATCAGATTTATATCTGTAGCATTTTGGTCTGTTCCCTGTGACTACTTACGTGAATTTGTATAATGACAGGTTAAGGTTAAAGACAGAATATGTGATTAAGTGAAAGAAAACTAATCTTATTGGCCTATATATGGATTAACTCTGCAGGCCATTAACACCATAATACTGCTGACATAAAATCAAAATAACAGTCCTCCGGAACACATCAGACCCTAGTATACAAGGCTAGAATGTTATGCCCTTACTATAGCTTAAGAGTGAAATAGTGAAAGGAAGGGATTATTTCTGAATCTCAGAAGAATGGGAGAGAAAGGGAAGAGCTGGGATATATTCTATTTCTACAATATGTCAGTAGCAGGAATAGTAACTTAACCTTATGGTCTAGTGCTAACTAGGGAACATAGGAAGTTTTTGTCATATTTCTGCCCTAGATATTTTTCCTCTAGAAGGTAATGTATTCATAAATAGCACGTTTCATAATTATATGTTTTAAGTTATTCATGACACTTTATTATTATCAACAAAAAATTATTGTCCAGGCATGGACCAGTAACGTGAAACTTGCCTCCAAAAATAGAAGGTGCCAAGAGACCGAAGAAAGAGGCAGGCAGCTCCAGGGTGACAGCAGAGGAGTTTATCAGAGAGACTTATATAATGAGGCGAGTCCTGGGCGGCAGCAGGACCAAAGCAGATCTCCGTGCTCCATAGTGGGAGGGCAGAGGTTGTATAGTGGTGGGACAGTAGTGGCTACAAGCCAAGGGCTTACATAAAAATGACTCAGTAAATGGTAGTGAACTAGCGGAACACATAAGTGTGCTCATGTTTGGCCTCACAAAACCTTTTTGCCCTTCAATCCACCCCTCGAGGTCAACTCTTACAATCTAACATGTTCCCCTACTTGTGCCATAGTATGAGAGGCCCTATTCCCTTCCCGCTGGGAACAGATACAGAGGTAGGATTTACCAAGTGCCATGTGGTGTCCACACATGTGCAGGAGACAGAGAAAGTTACTGTGTGCCCAGAACAGGGAGAAACCTTCTCTGATAAGGAGAAGGAACACAGAGAGAGAAGACAATCCAGTTTGCAGACTCCTTATCAGAGAATATTCTGGGCCCAAGGCCTTTACTTAGGCAGCTTGAATGGCACCCAACAGTCCACCGCACAACTCCCATCAGGGTGCCAGAAAAAGAAGCAAAGCAGTACCAAGTCCTGGTATGCCCATCACCCATTTTGGATGTTGAACTGCATGTCCATGCTTTGGTGCATAACTCTGGTGGATGTTACGTTTGTGCATCATTTGAGGTAGCATTTAATAAGGGTTATTAATAGGACTGTCCCAGCAGATTGATCAGGCCTGCTTGGAAGAGAGATCCCAACTAGCCACCCCCATTGTGGCTTAATGTAAGTCAACTGAATAGATCCAAGGGCTGCGTTTGTCCAATCTTACGTAACATGTCCTGATTCATTTATGTAAAAACAGCATATTTTTCCCAGCATGGCACATTATATGAACAGTACGCATTTCAGTACAAGTAATACAAAAGCTCCATTTCTCAGCACAATTGAATAAGGTATAACTGTTGCCAGACCAGACTAATTCAGACTTGGTATAGTCAGTCAATGTACGTTGGACCACCTGGTCATACATATTCTGCAAGTTCTCCATGTCCAGAGTAATGTCAAACTCAGTTTTAAAAGTACCATTCTCAGAGTCAAACCATCTAGTCCTGTGCTGTTTGCATTTTTAACACAGAGAAATTTCCTTCTAAAGTTGGAGCACTCCCCATTGGCAGCTTTCATACTTCAAAGATATTCTCCGTGAGTAGTGGAGTCAACTGTATTCATTTACCACATGATCTCTTTGGTACACCAGGTTACACATTTACATGGTCCACGAAGTATCCTCCTTGTTGACAGATCAGCTGGAAAAACGCGGGGAGATGACTCGTCATCTTGATTCAGATGTTGACAGAGCCAGCAGTTGGTCTGATTGGTAGCGCTAGTAAAAGCCTGTATTGTTAGGGCCCATGGACAAGGAGGGGCTTGTCCATCATTGTGAGATAATCTGGGAAGAAAAAGAGACAACATTAACAATTTCCCCCTCCCTTCCTTTATATCCCATGAGACTTGAGGTGAAGGTTGCCCAGGTATAGCCACCCAAGCTGTCTGTCCTAGTCTTGAGGTAGTGACCTCTGTATGAACCCAGATCTTTTGCCAGGAACACCTGAATACAAAAGACAAACACATTTTATACAAGAGACAGTTTGATCAGACATACAGCACAAATGAGAAATGCCCTTGTAGGGAACTGCTGCTGCATTGAGACTCTAGACTACTTGCCTGAGATGTATAGTTCAGGCTGAGGTTGTCCTGTCCCCTCTCATTAGCCGTTGAAGCCCGCCCATTGAAGTGCTTAATCGCCCATATGGCTTAGGGATGGTATGGAGTGTGAAGAGTTCATTCAAGATTCAACGGAATTGAATAGACATATGCACACCCATGTTCGTTGCAGCATTGTTCAAAATAGCAAAAAGATGGAAACAACCTAGACGCCTATCAACAGATGAATGGATAAACACACTATGGTACATACACTCAATGGAGTACTATGCAATAATAAAGAACAGTGATGACTCTGTGAAGCATCTCACAATGTGGGTGAATCTGGAGGGCATTTTGCTGAGTGAAATAAGTCAATCACGAAAGGACAAACATTGAGACTGCTATTATAAAAACTCTTGAAAAAGTTTACACACAAAAAGAAACAATCTTTGATGCTTACGAGGGAGGGGCAGGGTGGGGATGGAAAAACACTAAATCGACAATACTTAAGTGGTAACTTTGGTGAAGCGTAAGACAGTACATAGTACTGGGGAATACAGCACAATTTGTACAAGGCAAGGTCATAGAAGCTCTATAGACACATCCAGACTCCCTGAGGGACCGAATTACTGGGCTGAAGGCTCTGGGGACCATGGTCTTGGGGAACATCTAGCTCAATTGGCATAACATAGTTTGTAAAGAAAATGTTCTACATTCTGCCTTAATGAGTAGCGACTGGGATCTTAAAATCCTGTGAACAACCGTCTAAGATACTGTACTGGTCTCACACCTTCGGGAACAAGGGAGAATGAAGAAAACTAAAGATAAAAGGGAAAGATTAGTCCAAAGGACTAATGGACCGGAACTACCACAGCCTCCACCAGACTGAGTCCAGTACAACTAGATGGTGCCTGCCTACCACCACCGACTGCTCTGTCAGGGATCACAATAGAGGGTCTTGGACAGAGCTGGAGAAAAATGTAGAACAAAATTCTAACTCAAAAAAAGACCAGACTTTTTGGCTGGAGAGTATGGCCCCCGAACACCCTTTTAGCTCAGTAATGTAGTCACTCCTGAGGTTCACCCTTCATCCAAAGATTAGACAGGCCCATAAAACAAAACGAGACTAAAGGGGCACACCAGCCCAGGAGCAAGGACTAGAAGGCAGAAGGGGACAGGAAGCTATTAATAGGGAACCCAAGGTCGAGAAGGGAGATTGTTGACATGTTGTGGGGTTGTTAATCAGTGTCATAAAATAATATGTGTACTAACTGTTTAATGAGAAGCTAGTTCTGTAAGCCTTTATCTAAAGTACAATTAAAAAAAAAATGTTTTAAAAAGCAAGCAGCCTACACTGAAATTATTTTCATTAGAATGAACTTTCATTGTACGTTTGACAGCAAAATTTGATTCATTAATGAGTGGTTTGTCCATATCAAAATTTGCTGATTACTTTTTTCTAAAAACATGAGTTTTCTTTTGTAGCCGTTATTCCTACCAGGTCCAATTTTTCCCAAGCAAATTTGCTGATCTAAATTTTGTCCAACAGATTTAGGGTGTTCCATCAATTTTTAGTCACTAACAATTTTTACTGTGTGCAGAGTTAGCCTTTATCAGTTATATTTCTGTTACTTATTTCTACCAAGTAAAAATTTTCCAATTTTCAAGATTACCAAGAAGATGTAATTCTTCAGATGAGTTTTTTTTCCCCTGAAATTAATTTTACTGTGTATAATTTAGAGGAATGCTCAACTCCGGCTGAGTATCAGAATTGCCTGTGGAGTTTGTGAAAAATACAGGTTTCCCAGCTTCTACCGCCCACACGCCCAAGATTCTGAACTGATAGATCTGGGGTGGGGCCCAGGTATCTGTATTTTTAACAGGCCCCACCTGTGAAGTTCTGTAGCAGCCACTGGCCCATCACTTGGCCTGATCTCCATCTTGCCCTCAATCATTGGTTATCTTAAACTCTCTGGGCCTTGCTGCACTCATAATTTTAACATAGTATTTCCCCAACTCAACTATGAGATTGTTGAGGAGAGGAGACAAGCTAACGGTTTCCATATGGCCAGCACAGCCCGTTATATATGTTAGGCAGTGAACAAATATTAACTGATTGATTGTTGGCTCAACCAAAGCGTTGAATATCAGAATCAAGAGAAGGAACATTTTAAAAGCTGCTTTAATAAAGGTAGAGCAGTGACTAATACTTTTTGACTTTTATCCCATCTGTTGTGAAGCAAAATCCATACATCCATCTTTATAGCAACCTCGAAAGATCATGGGCTATTATGCTTTTCCTTTTTATTCTGGGGTAGACTGATTTCATTAAGCTCCAATTCCTCACCCCTCCTGCATCCACCCCTTTGTCATACTCTTCTCACCAAAAAGGTGGAGTCTGTTTCCCCATCCCTTGATTCTGTGTTTGGCCTTGTAACTTGCTTTGGCCAATGGGATGTTAGCCAATTTGACATAAGCAGAGGCTTTGAAAGTGCTTGTGCCACTGGTCCCACCCCATCTGGTACAAGGGAGAATGAAGAAAATCAAAGACACAAGGGAAAGATTAGTCCAAATGACTAATAGACCACAACTACCACAACCTCCACCAGACTGAGTCTATCACAACTAGATGGCGCCTGGCTATCACCATTGACTGCTCTGACAGGGATCACAGTAGAGGATCCTGGACAGAGCTGGAGAAAAATGTAGAACGGAATTCTAACTCACCAAAAAAGACCAGACTTACTGGTTTAACAGCGACTGGAGAAACCCTGAGAGTGTGGCCCCCGGACACCTTTTTAGCTTAGTAATGAAGTCACCCCTGAAGTTCAGCCTTCAGCCAAAGATTAGACAGGCCCATAAAATAAAAGGAGACTAAATGGGCACACCAACCCAGGGGCAAGGATGAGAAGGCAGGAGGGGACCGGAAGGTTGGCAGTGGGGAGCCTAAGGTTGAGAAGGGGAGAATGTTGATATGTCATGGGGTTGGCAACCAGTGTCACAAAACAATATGTGTCTAATTGATGAGAAACTAATTTGCTCTGTAAATCTTCTATCTAAAGCACAATTTAAAAAAAAGTGTGTGCGCAACTGGTTAGCTCTCACTCTGGCCTTTCTGCCTTCACCACGAGAATATGCCTTAGCTAGCCTGCTGGAAGGATGTGAGAGAAAGGTTATACAGAGCTCAGTTCCCCCAGCTGACTCTGAGATATATGAGTGAGCCCAGAGGAAACTAGAACTATCCAGCTTAAATCCCTAACCCATAGATTTGTGAGCTAAATAAATGCTTACTGTTTAAAAAGAAGATTCAGTAGAAGCCTCTATAGGATAAGAGACCCCAACATGATTTACCTGCCAAAAATGCCCTGGCCTGTTGGCTCAGGAATCTGTCCCTGGGCAGGTTTTAGCCTTAGCTAGGGTCTTGTAGGCAGGTCAGCTTTTCTATGCTGTTTGGTGTTTTTTGATGACAGTGGCAGTCTGCGCATGTTGGCCCAGTCTAGGATGGTGTGTGAATCTCCATGAGCAGCCCTCTCTTAAATCTAAGAGGTGACCGGTTGTACATCTCTGCTCTGGAACAGAAGATGCTTCACCCTCTGCAGTCAGTTGGCAAGAGCAGTCTGCTTGTTGGTTGTTTTCCCCTCATATCATAGGGTCCTTTCTGGTGACCATCCACACAATAACAAAAGCTTATTGGAGCAGAACTGATTCTTTAGTTGTTCAGATGTCTCATCCTCTTGGGGCTTGCTTTGTATGTCAGTCTAAGGATTGTCAGTGGCCAGATAGAATGGCGAGGCTATTAGCTGTGGCCCATGTAACAGTTTCTGTGTACTCCACTAAAATGGCCCTGGCTACAGCAATTCCCATCAGGACTTGGAGGCAAAAGCTTACAGAGTGTACATTAGTATATCAGCATCATCAATACATATAATTGGGGCTTCTAGGGGCCCCATAGTCAGGCTTGGGCAAGGATCTCAATGATGGTGACCTCACACTCAAAAGTTTTACTCATTTTGGTACCAGGTGTTATAGATATTACAGTCACCTTTGCAGTGATATCTGAAAACCCAAGACATACAATTCATTTCCTCATTGAACTTTAATTGTAACATAAGGCCTTTGGTCCTCCCTGGTGACAGAGGTACCTAGGCTTAATCCTCAGCCTTAATTTTTACTACAACTATCTCCGGTCCCATTGTTGGAGGGCTTTGAGCAGTGGTTTGGGGATTGTTCCCCTAGTCCTTGAATCCTCGATCTTTACAAACCTGCAGGCAAGTGTTTCTAGTTGCTCATCCTGTTTGTGGGCACAGCTACTGAATACGTCAGTCGTGGCCACGCATGACCGCTGTACATCCCTTTCTAACTATAACCGTTTCTGCAAAGCTCTTATGCACTTCATCCTCTTGCTGGGCATCGGTGGCCTGCTGAATGGCCCAGAGCAGCAGCCACCCTATGGCCAATACTGCTTTCCTAGCTTCCTTTCCACACTTACGAAGGCACACATTTTCTCACAACTGTGCTATGCTGCTTGCCATTTTTGGGGCTTCCCATATTCATGCGGTGTTCTGCACGCATCAGATAACACAGGCCAGACCTCCCCACATGGAGGTTGCTGGCCAACCAGGGATTTCGCCTGTAGAGACCTCACTCTCACTCACCATTTTCTCAGTCTCCTGGCTGGCTTGCCAGTTGTCCAGGCATGGACCAGTACATGAAACTTGCCTCCGAAAATGAGGCAAGGTGCTGAGAGACCAAAGAAAGCGGCAGACAACACCAGGGTGGCAGCAAAGGAGTTTATTAGGGAGACTTACATATGAGGCAAGTCATGGGTGGCAGCAGGACCAAAGCAGATCTCTGCACTCCGCAGCGGGAGGGTGGAGGTTTTATAGTGGTGGTGGACGATAGTGGCTACATAAGAATGGCTCAGGAAATGGTAGTGAACTAGCAGAATGCATGAGGGCGCTCATTTTTGGCCTCGCAAAGCCTGTTTCCCCTTCAGTTACCCTGCTATATATAGAATGCAGTGCCCTTGTGGTACTTTTAACCTAGTTGACGTTTAGAATTCAGTCATTTTAATATATGCTAATATTACTATCTTTTTATAAGTGTTTTTGTAATTGAGACAATGGGTACTGTAGCAGTTTGGTTGAGGAAATAATTATTGAGAACCAGAATGGTCAGGGAAGGCTTTATGAAGGAGGTATACTTGAGATAGATTACTTGAGAGGAAAGAAGGAATAACATCCCAGATAAAGGAAACAGCATGAAAAGAGTTAGGGAAATAATGATGCTCATGATCTCATCAGAGAATAAACTAATTTAGCTGAAACAGAGGGATTATGTTGAGGAGTGGTTAGAAGTGGGATCACATCCACTAGAATGGCTGTAATAGAAAAGATAGAGTGTTATTGTGGACATCGAGAAATTGGAGCCCTCATACTACACTAGGGGTATAAAATGGTACAGCTGCTTTGGGAGATAGGAAGTTTTTTAAAAGATTAAACATATTTACCATATGACTGAGCAGTTTCACTCCTAGGTATATACTAAGAAAAATGAAAACATGTCACAAAGGCTTGTATGCAGATGTTCATAACAGCGTTATTCATAATGGCCAAGAAGTAGAAGCAACCCAAATGTCCATTAACTAGGCATGGAAAAACAAAATGTGGAATATCCATACTATCAAATACTATTACGCAATAAAAAAGGAATGAAGTACTGATACATGCTGCACCGTGGATGAACCTTGAAAACATTATGCTGACTGAAAAGTCAGACACAAAAGGCCATGTATGATTCCATTTATATACAATGTCTAGAAAAGGCAAATCCATAGAGAGAGAAATTAGATTTGTGGTTGCTTAGGGCTGGGAATGAAGAATGACTGCTAATGAATACAGGGTTTCATTTTAGGGTGATGGAAATGATTTAAAGTAAGATACAGTTATGGTTGTACAACTGTGTAAATACAGTGTTATCGATGAAACATACACTTACAACAAGTGAATTTTACATTGTGTAAATTATGCCTCAGTAAAACTTTAACAAAACAAAAAAGAAGGTGGGAAAGAAAGGGAGGAAATTATTTGTTGGATGGCCTTGAATGCCATACTTAGGAGTTCAGACTTTTAAAGCTAATCCCATGTTTATTTTCCTTTAGGATTAAAATAATGCAGAACATTGGAGTTACATTTATTAAAACTGGTCAGTATTCAGATGCAGTTAATTCATTTGAGCACATAATGAGTATGGCGCCAAATCTGAAGGCAGGCTTCAACCTAATTCTTAGTTATTTTGCTGTTGGAGACCGTGAAAAAATGAAGAAGGCATTCCAAAAATTGATTGCTGTTCCTTTAGAAATTGATGAAGATGATAAATATATTTCACCAAGTGTGAGTATATAAATTGTTATGTAGCCAACTTAGTTATCTGTTTCCAGAAATGAAAAAGTTGGAAGGGATGACTTCTTAGGTTTCTACAAGCCCTATATTAATGTGTTTTTATGATTGATAGGTTAGAATAGGGCTCTTTATTGAAATAGGCTAGAGATTAGTATTAAAACAGATTGAACAATTTCAGCCAAAATCCAAAAAGACAATCTTGTTAAAGATAAGATTACATATCCTTCATTAGAGCATTTTCTTGACTGAGGAATCCCCTTTGGGGATTTTTTTCAGGGCCCTTTTTCAGTCCATGTTTTAGCAGAGGAAACCTAAACCATGTTGTACGAAACATGAAAAATGAAAAAAAACCAATTCCTTGTCCTTATTCATAGAGCAGAGCATAGTTCAGCTATCAAAAGTCATGTTTTCAAAGACCTGGGAGAATATTATATAATATTACATGAAAAAATACAGACACACCCCCACACATGAACATAAACTGGAAGAAAATGGAAACAGTAGTTTCTGGACAATGAGATTGTTTTTCTTAATGCTTTTTAAGCATTTTTCAGATTTTTACACATAAGTTATTGATACACTACCATACTGTTTTATATTTAGTCAAACTATATGAATTTGTCTTTCTGGATTAAAATAGTAGAATAACAGTTTCATATAGTTGAATTTAATAGCTTTTCTGCATATGTATTTTAGTATAATGGTTAAAGAGTGTAGGCTATGACCCTAGACTGCCTGGCTCTACCACTCAGTGATCAATCTCCTTGTGCCTCAGTTCTTTATGTATAAAATGAGACTAATAATAATTGTGTATGGTATCTTGTTGTGAGAATTTAATGAGTTAATTCATGTAAAGTGCTTAAAAAGTACTTGGAACATAGTAAGTGCTGAGTAAATATTTGCCATTACATATTACTTTCATAATGAGACAAAATAATATATGTTGCAAAAAAAGTCATTTGTGCTCTTAATAGGGAGTACAAGTATGGATCATACTAAGCAGTTGATGATCACTAGAGTATTTGAGTTTATAATGTTACAAATTTGTACTAACAGCCACACCTTGAATCTGGTCCTTTTCTTTTCAGCCTTTTTTATCAGCTGATCAGAATCTATGTTAGTTTAGTGGAGAGTGGGATAGATAATCAGAAATATGAAAAAAAAAATTTTACTTGACATAAGGAAAAATAATTTAGAAAGATCAATTTACTCTTCATTTTATACAGTGAGTTAGTGGTAAGGTTGATTATAAATGCAAGTTCTTAGTGTTTGCTTCTAAATTATTCATTTTTTCCCCAATTTTATTTTCCCAGGATGATCCCCATACTAACTTAGTGATTGAAGCTATAAAAAATGATCATCTAAGGCATATGGAACATGAAAGGTATTATTTGGGGCACTTAAGAATTAAAACTTAATAATGCGGTTTTACTTTTCACACAAGTGTTGAATGTGCATTCTGAGTCTCTCTTATGAAACTTGTTTGTTATGTTCAGTATATTTTTGAATAGTGCTATTGTTTCACCATTTCTATACTTTACTGGATTGTCTTTTCTCCTTCAAAATAATCTCAGTCCTCATGCTGATTCACTCAGTTATTCTTAGTTACTAATTCTGTTTCTGTGTAACTTGCTTTTCCTTTTCATTTGGAAATATTGGAGTATCAGAACTTTGTTTACATATACCTGAGAGAAAGAAAAACATGGCACAATATTGCAATACTGGAACTTTATTTACATATAGGTTTATTTTAGAAATTACATCTTTATTTTTTTTCCTGCTTCCTCAATTTGATTTCAACTCTCAGAGACAAAATTCTTTCTATTCATTTCATTTCTTCCTTCCTCCAGCATGGAACCTAGTTTCTGTCAAGTATGGTTTGAGAGTAACTATTTATTGACTGCTGATAGGTATATTAGGAGTATAGGAGTCCCTGGGTGGCGCAAATGGTTAAGTGTGCAACTTCTAGCTGAAAGGTTGGCAGTTCAAATTCACCCAGAGGTGCCTTGGAAGACAGGCCTGGCAGTCAGCTTCTGAAAGGTCACAGCCTTGAAAACCCTACGGAGTAGTTCCACTCTGCACACGTGGGATCTCCATGAGTTGGAGTCGACTCAACGGCAATTAACAACAACAACATGTTAGGAGTATATCACATGATGGAGGTGCCTTAATCTTTAGGAATTAAATTAACATTAAAAGTAAAACAGAGACTTAAGCTTCTGGGCAGATGGAGTAGATATACTTTTCCCTATTCTCCTGTAAGTACAATTAAAAACTGGATATTATATATAAAATAGACATAAGGGTGGAGAAAAGAAGGCTGACTACCTAAGGAACTTGGGATCAAGTACATGGTGGTGAGTTCTCTCATATATCTCAGACATGGAGCTGAAGAAGATGACAATCAGGAAACACTAATGGGTGCAGACAAAAAATAATCCAAGAAAAGCCTGCTTTTCTGTAGCCAAAGGACCAGGAAAGGAGTAGCTTAATAAGACAGAAAACTTTTAGACAATAACTACTCTAGTAGCATAAATGGTTAAGCACTTGACTGCTAGCCAAAAGGTTGACGGTTCAAACCCACCAGTGCTTCAGAAGACAGGCCTGGTGATTGCTTCTGAAAGGTCACAGCCTTGGAACCCACGGAGTAGTTCTACTCTGCACACATGGGGTTGCCATGAGTCAAAGCCAATGCAGTGGCAGCTAACAACAGCAACAACAATATGCCAGCCAAGGCCATGTGGGGAGCCTAGACTTCCACCTTTGTAGGCTATAATGAGACACCTCAAGACCCCTACAGAGAGGTATCAGAGAAGACCAGGTAGGGAGCCAGAACTTTAATTCTCAAAAGCTTGTGACGAGTCACCCCCTCCCAAGCCAGCATGGTGTCAGTGGAGAATATGTGGGGAGCCTGGACTTCCATCTCACTCAAAAGTAAGGCACCTCTCCCCTTCTCCCCTAGGGTAGTGTCAGAGAAGGCCTAGTAGTCAAGATGTTCACCATTGCTCTGGTAACAAGGCTACCTCCAATGTGGTGTCAGTGGAGATCACATAGGAAGCAGGAACACCCGCCACGCAACCAGCAGAAAGTAGGATCCCCTCACCTTAGGTGTTCTAGAAGATTGAGTAGGGAACCGGAACTTCTACCTCCACTGACAGTAGTGAGGTGGTACCCTCTCTTCCCCTGCTAGACCCATGTCAGAGAAAGCCAGCTGAATCAGAATGTTTAAATAACATTCCAAGTCTCGTAACATAATGCAGAATTGCCCAAATTTTTGTTGAGACTCTCTTGTCATACCAAGAACCAGAAAGATCTCAAACTGAATGAAAGACAATCAGTAGACACCAACAGCAAGATGACAGAAATGTTAGAATTATCAACAAACATTGTATGCTTCAGCAAACCATTACGAACACACTTGAAATAAATGAAAAAATAGAAAGCCTCAGGAAAGAAATAGAGAAGGAAAGTGGAAATTTTAGAAGTGAAAAATACAATAACTGAAATAAACAACTCAGTGGATGAGCTCAACAGCAGAATGGAAGGGACAGAAGAAAGATTCAGTAAGCCAGAAGATAGAATTTTAGAAATTACCTGATTAGAAGAATAGAGAGAAAATCCTTCAGGTGTAAAGGGGAAATGAAGAGATTCTCAGAAGAAGGAAAACTATGAGAATTTGCTGCCAACAGACCTACCCTAAAAAGGAAATGAAAAAGAAGGAACATCAGGAAGGAAGAAAGAACAAGTAAGCAGAAATCTGTGTAGATATAGTAGGCCTTCCTTTTGTTGTTGAGTTTTCTAACGTATGTTTGACAGTTGAGACAAAAAAAAAAGATGTGGTTCTAAATAAATATGTTGGGAAAATATTGAAGTTGTCAAGGATTTCATTTTATTCAGATCAATGATCAACACCCATGGAAGCAGCAGTCAAGAAGTTAAATCAAGCAGTAAGTCAACTGATGTATTCCTTGGGCAAATCTGCTACAAAAGACCTCTTTATAGTGTTAAAAAGCAAAGATGTTGTTTTGATGACTAAGGTCTCCCTGACCCAAGCCATGGTATTTTCAGTCACCTCATACACATGCAAAAGCTGGACAATGAAAAAGGAAGACTGAAGAAGAATTGATACATTTGAATTATAGTGTTGGTGAAGAATATTGATTATACCGTGGACTGCCAGAAAAACAACCAAATCTGTATTGGATAAAGTACAGCCAGAATGCTCCTTAGAAGAGAGGATGGTGAGATTTCGTCTCAGGTATTTTGGACATGTTATCAGGAGAGACCAGTCCCTGGAGAAGGACATCATGCTTGGTAAAGTAGAAGTCAGCGAAAGAGAGGAAGACCTGCTATGAGATGGATTGACACAGTGGCTGCAACAGTGGGCTCAAACATAGCAATGATTGTGAGAATGGCACAGGACCAGGTGTGATGGTTAATGTTACGTGTCAACTTGGCTAGGCCATAATTCTTAGTATTATGTAATTATCCTCCATTTTGTGATCTGATGTAAGGGGAGCTTTCTTGGGTATGTGGCCTTCATCCTGTATATATGGATGTTCTGGCGAAGCTCGCTCTCTCTTTCTCAAGCCTGCATCGGACTCATCATCATCTGACCTCTGGTTCTTGGGATGTGAGCCAGCAGCCTGCCACCTGACCTGCACATTTGGGGATTTGCCAGCTGCCACAGCTCCATGAACCAGCAGCCTGCCATCTGACATGCCGATTTTGGGTTTCTCAGCCCCTGCAACCACATGAGTCAGGAGAAGCCTCCAGCCTGACACCTGGCCCATGGATTTGGGCCTTGCTATCCTCCACAACTGTGTGAGCCATTTCCTTGAAATAAATGTCTCTCTCTCTATATATTTATATGTATACACTTCATTGGTTTTGCTCCTCTAGAGAATCCAGCCTAAGACACCAGACAACATTTCATTCTGTTATACGTGGAGTTGCTATAAGTCAGAGACTACTCGATGGCACTTAAGAATGACAAAAGAGATGTAAAAGAAGGCAAGATTTATATACTTCATTTGTAAAATGGTGACACCAGTAGACGGTGAGAAGTTATGTATATATAAATTGAAATCTCAAAAATGTTCGGGTAACCAAAGGAAGAAGTGGACAAATCCACAGTTGCAGTTTGAGATTTCAGCACCGCTTTCTCAACAATTAATAGAACAACTATAGAGAAAACCAGCAAGGATATAGAAGAACTCAGCAACGTCTAATTAACCAATAGAATCTAATAGGCATTTATAGAATACCCAACAACAGCAAAGTACACATACTTTTCAAGTACTCTGGAGCATATACCATGATAGACCATATCATGGGCCATAAAATAAGCCTCAACAAATTTAAAGGAATTAAAACAGTACAGAATGTGTTCCCAGACCACAATGGAATCAAAGTCGAAATCCATAGCAAAGATAACAGGTAAATCCCCAACTATCTGAAAACTAAACAACATCCTTCTAAATAATCCATGGGTTTAAAAAGAAGACTCAAGAAAAAATATATTAAAAAAAAAAAAATACATTGAACTGAGCAAGAATGAAAATAGAACATATGAAAATGTGGAACACGACCAGGGAAGTGTTGAGGGGGAAATTTATACTGCTAAATGCATAAAATAGAAAAGAGAAAAAGTCTCAAATCCATAACCTAAGTTTGTACCTCAAGAACCTAGAAAAAGAAGAGCAAAATAAACCCAGTGCAAGCAGAAGAAAGAAATTCTAGAGATGAGAACAGAGATCATTGAAATTGAAAGTGGAAAAACAATAGAGAAAATTAATGAAATAAAGGCTTGGTTCTTTGAAAAGATCGATAAAATTGACAAACCTCTAGCAAGACAGAAAAAGAAAAAGGGAGAGGACACAGATTGCCAATATCAGGAACAAAACAGGAGCTGTCAGTTTAAATCCGGCAGACACAAAAGGATAATAAGAGAATACAGGCATACCACAGAGGGATTTACAGGTTTGGTTCCGGACCACCACAGTAAAGCAAGTCACACTTTTTTTTTGTTTCCCAGTGCATATAAAAGTTGTGTTTACCCTATACTGTAGTTTATTAAGTGTGCAATAAAAAAAGTGTGTCTAAAAAAAAAAATGTACATGCCTTAATTAAAAAATACTTTATTGCTAAAAAATGCTAACCATCATCTGAGCTTTCAGTGAGTCTTAATCTTTTTGCTGGTGGAGGGTCTTAACCTCAGTGATGATGGCTACTGACTGATCAGGGTGGCGGTTGCTGGCTGCTGACAGATCAGGGTGGTAGTTGCTGAATGTTGGAGTGGCTGTAGCAATTTCTTAAGACAACAAAGAAGTTTGCCACATCAATTGACTGTTCTTTTCAGGAAAGGTTTCTCTGTAGTATGCGATGCTGTTTGATAGCACTTTACCCACTGTAGAACTTCTTTCAGAATTGGAGTCAGTCCTCTCAAACCCTGCTGCTGCTTTATCAACTAAGTTTATGTAATATTCTAAATCCTTTGTTGTCATTTCAACAATGTTCACAGCATCTTCACCAGGAGTAGATTCCATCTCAAGAAACCACTTTGTTTGCTCATCCATAAGAAGCAACTCCTCATCCATTAAAGTTTTACCATGAGATGCAGCAATTCAGTTACATCTTGAGGTCCGCTTCTAGTTCACTTGCTGTTTCCACAACATCTGCAGTTACTTCCTTCATTGAAGTCTTGAAGCCCTCAAAGTCATCCATGAGGGTTGGAACAACTTCTTCCAAACTCCTGTTAATGTTGATATTTTGACCTCTTCCCATAAATCACATAAATGTCTTAATGACATCTAGAATGGTGACTCCTTTCCAGAAGGATTTCAATTTACTTTGCCCAGATCCATCAGAGGAATCACTATCTATGGTAGCTATAGCCTTACGAAATGTATTTCTTAAACAGTAAGACTTGAAAGTCAAAATTACTTCTCGATCCATGGGCCGCAGAATGGATGTTGTGTTACCAGGCATGAAAACAACATTAATCTCCTTGTACATCTCCATCAGAGCTCTTGGGTGACCAGCTACATTGTCAATGAGCAGTAATATTTTGAAAGGAATCTTTTTTTCTGAGCAGTAGGTCTCAACAGTGGGCTTAAAATATTTAGTAATCCATGTTGTAAATAGATGTGCTGTCATCCAGGCTTTGTTGTTCCATTTATACAGCATAGGCAGAGTAGACTTAGCATAATTCTTAAGGGTCCAAGGATTTTTTGAATGATAAATAAGCATTAGCGTCAGCTTAAAGTCACCAGCTGCGTTAGCTCCTAACGAGATAGTCTGCCTGTCCTTTGAAGCTTTGAAGTTTTGAAGTTAAACACTGACTTCTCCTCTCTAGCTATGAAAGTCCTAGATGGCATATACTTTCAATTTAAGGGTGTTTCATCTACACTGAAAATCTATTGTTTAGTGTAGCCACCTTCATCGGTTAGCTAGAATCTTCTGGATAACTTGCTGCAGCTTCTACATCAGCACTTACTGCTTAACCTTGCACTTTTATGTACTGAGATGGCTTCTTTCCTTAAACCTCATGAACCAAGTTCTGCTAGCCTCAAACTTTTCTTCTGCAGCTTCCTCACCTCTCAGCATTTATAGAACTGAAGAGAGTTAGGGCCTTGCTCTGGCTTAGACTTTGGCTTAAGGGAATTTGTGGCTGATTTGATCTTCTATCCAGACCACAAAAACTTTCTCCATTATCAGCAATAAGGCTGTTTCACTTTCTTATCATTCATATGTTCCCTGGAGTAGCACTTTTCTTTTGCATTCACAGCTTGGCTGTTTGGTGCAATAGGCCTAGGTTTTGGCCTATCTCGGCTTTAGACATGCCTTCCTCACTAAGTCTAATCCTAGCTTTTGATTTAAAGTTTAAGACACGTGACTCTTCCTTTCACTGGAATACTTAGAGGTCATTGTAGAGTTATTAATTGGCCTAATTTCAATATTGTTGCGTCTCAGGGAATAGGGAGGCCCGAGGAGAGGAAGAGAGATGGGGGAACGGCCGGTTGGTAGAGCAGTTAGAACACACACAACATTTATCAGTTAAGTTTGCCATTGTATATGGATGTGGTTCATGGCATCCTAAAACAATTACAGTAGTACATCAAAGATCACTGATCACAAATCATCATAACAGATATAATAATAATGCAAAAATTTGAAATATTACGAGAATTACCCAAATGTGACACAGAGACATGAAGTGAGCATGTGCTGTTGGAAAAATTATACCGATAGACTTGCTCGACACAGGGTTACCACAAACCTTCAATTAATAAAAAGCACAGTATCTACAAAGCACAATAAAATGAAGTATTCCTGTACTACAAAACAGCTCAACACAAGTTTGACAATTTAGATGAAATGGACCACTTCTCAAAAAACACAAACTATCATAACTCACCTAGTATGAGATAGATCATATTAGGGGAATTGAATTTGAAATTTTAAAATTCCCAAAAAATCTCCAGACTCAGATCTTTACTGGAGAATTCTAGCAAATATTTAAAGAATTAACATTTTTTCTACACAGTCTTCTCCAGAAAATAGAAGAGGAGGGAACACTTCACAGTTTATTTTATGAAGCTGGTATTATCCTGATGCCTAAACCAAACTGAGACTGTGCAAAAAAAGGAAACTACAGACTAATATACTTCACGAATATAGATGCAAAAATCCTCAAGCAAATCTATCACACTGAATCCAGTAAGATGATTATACACCATGAGTAAGTGGGATTTACCCAGAAATGCAAGATTAGTTCAACATACCAAAGTCAATTTACGTAATACAGCTAATCAGCAGTACAAAGGAAAAAACACACAATCATTTCAATAGAAGCAGAAATACATTTGACAAAATGCAGTACTTTTTCATTGTAAAAACACTCAACAAACTAGAAGTAGAAGGAAATTTCCTTAAACTAATAAACGGTATCAAAAACCCACAGCTAACATCATACTTCATAGCGAAAAACTCAATGCTTTCCCTTTAATCTCAGGAACAACACAAGGATGTCCACTCTCTATTCTATCAGTATTGTACTGAAGGTTCTAGCTAGGGCAGTTAGGCAAGAAAATGAAAGAAAGACACCCACACCAGAAAGGAAGAGGTAAAACTATATTTGCAGGTGACATTATCTAGTATATAGAAATACTAAGGAAACCGTTAAACTGTTAGAATTAATAAACAAGTTCAGCAACATTGAAAAGTAAAAGATGAGTCTACAAAAATCAAGCGTATTTCTGTGCACTAGCAATAAGTAATCTGAAAAGAAAAACAATTCCATTTACAAAAGCACCAAATATAAATTATTAGGACTAAATTTAACAAAAAATTGAAAGAATGTAAATAAATGGAAAGACATCCCATGTTTATGGATTGGAAGACTTAATACTGTTGTGATGGCAGTGCTCCCCATACCAATCTACAGATACAACACAGTCCCTATCAAAATCCCACCAGTGTTTTTTGCAGAAATTGACAAGCTGGTCCTAAAATTCACATGGATGTATATGTTTAAAAAAAAAAAAAAGCCTTCTAGTTGATTCTGACTCATGGCAACTCCACGTGTGTCAGTAGAACTGTGCTCCATGGTGTTTTCAATGGCTGATTTCTTGAAAGTAATCACCAGTACATGGTGCTGGGCCAATTGTATAGCCACATGCAAAAAAAATGAAGTTAGACCTTTCCCTTATGACATACATAAAAATTAACTCAAAATGTATCATAGACCTAAGTGTAAGAGCTAGGAGAAGATACCAGAGTAAATCTTTGTGAGCTTGAATTAGGCAAAGCCTTCTTAAGTATCTATGACATCAAAAGCACAAGCATCCAAAGAACATAAATTGAATTTCATCAAAATTAAGAACTTCTGTGTTTCAAAGGATGCCATCAATAAAGTGAAAAAACAACACACAGAATGGGAGAAAATACATGAAAATCGTGTCTAAGAAGGGGCATGTATCTAGAATATATGAATAACTCCTACAACTTAACAAAAAGACAATTCAATTTAAAAAAAATTGGCAAAGGGCCTGAATAGACATTTTTCCAGAGAAGATATACAAATGGCCAATAAGCACATGAAAAGATGTTCAACAGCATTAGTCATTAGGGAAATGCAATACAAAACCATAATGTGATAACCACTTTACACTCAGTGGAATGGTTTTAATAGATACAACAGATAGTAATATGTGTTGGTGACAATGGGGAGAAATTGGAACCCTCGTACATTGCTGGTGGGAATGTGAAATGGTACAGTCACTTTGGAAAAAGTGAGTTTGCGTTCCTCAAGAGGTTAACTACATTGTCTACCATGTGACCCAGCAATTCCACTCTTAGGTGTATACCCAGAAGAAATGATAACATCTACATAAAAACTTGTACACAAATGTTTGTAAAAGCATTGTTTATAATAGCCAAAAGGTGGAAACCACCCAAATGTCCATCAACTGATGCCTGGAAAAATAAAATTTGGTATATCCATACAACAGATTGTTGTTCAGCAGTAAAAAAGAATGATGTACTACTGATACATGCTTACAGCATGCATGAATCTTGAAAACATTATGCCAAGTAAAAGAGGCCAGCATATTGTATGATTCCATTTCTATGAAAGCTTCAGATTGGGCAAACCTATAGGGACAGAAAGTATATTAGTGGTTGCCTAGAGTTTGGGAAGTAATGGAAACTGACTGCTAATAGATATGGTATTTCTTTTTGGAGTGAGGAAAATGTTCCCAAATTGATTGTGGTAATGGTTGCATTTGAATTATGGTGGTGGTGAAGAATATTGAATATACCGTGGACTGGCAGAAGAACAAACAAATCTGTCTTGGAAGAAGTACAGCCAGAATGTTCTTTAGAAGTAAGATGGTGAGACTTCATCCCGCATACTTCGGTCATGTTATCAGGAGGGACCACTCCCTGGAAAAGGATATTGTGCTTGGTAAAGTAGAAGGTCAGTGAAAGAAGATGACCTTCAATGAGATGAATTGACACAGTGTCTGTGACAATGGGCTCAAACATAGCAACAATTGTGAGGATGGCACAGGACCAGGTAGTGTTTTGTTCTGTTGTACATAAGGGGGCTATGAGTCAGAACTGACTCATCAGCACCTAACAACAGCAGCATCATAGAGCAGGAAAAAAAGAAATGAACGCTGCTGACACATAACTTCCTAATCATGTTTCCTAGTCATGTTTAACCTGACTTTCTAACCTGATTTCTAGCATAGCTATCTATCCCTTAAACTTTGTAGTATGTTAGCTTTGATAGATAATGTTTACATTTAAATTTTAAGAAATCAATCTGTTTTTATACAATGTTTCTAAATATAACTTGTTTGTTTGATGTAGGAAGGCCATGGCAGAAAAATACATCATGACAGCTGCAAAACTCATTGCTCCTGTAATCGAAACATCTTTTGCTGTAGGTTATGATTGGTAAGAGAGAAATTAAGTATAACTAGACATGGTGTTTTCTTTTCATAATTTATACTTTTATTGACTTAATGTTGTTATTAGAGGAGTGAATAAAATAATTGGGAATATTGATTTGTATTTATCAAGCAGGTAATATATGTTAAGATTAACATGGACAGTTCTCAAATTCTAATAAAATATTTTTCTTATTGCTCATTTCATTTCATAAATTACATCCTTAGGGCAGGTATCTTACCATACAACCTGTGCATGCTTTCTTTTTACTTTTCTCTTTTTCTACCTTAAGTTTGTTACTAGTACTAACTCGATCCTGAGTGGTAGCTCTCACACCTAAAGAGGCTCTTGGCTTCTGATATATTTCCTATATAGGAGTGAAGAGTTTTAGACTTGGAAAATCTTAGATCATTTGTTGAATGAGATGAGTGATTGAATTTAGTTCATGCTTCCACGCGGTACAGGAATCGCCTTATAGGTGGCCATTTAATTTGTGCTTGGATTTTTCTGGTGTTCAATTCATTTATTTTAATTTTGAACAGCTTTAAGTGTTAGAAAATTCTTCCTTGTACTGAGTGCAAATTTGATCCTCAAGAACCTATTTTCTTTGATCTTTTGTGCAAACACATGGTATGATACCATAATTTTTTAATCCAAGATACATACACATGGTTAGAAAATTAAAGCATGGAAGAGTTACAGTACCTTAATTTTCTGATTGCCTTTAATATTTCTTACTGGTAGAAGTAATAATGTCTTCTTTACTATATCCTTATTATCTTTCAGATTCTTATCCATTGTATCTATTCCTTGGAGTCCATTCTTCCTTTTGAATCTCATTGCCTTCCTGTTTTAATTTGACTGAGGCTTCATATTTGGACTGTGACTTTGTTTTTATTGAAATTTCTGCTTATCTTTCTTTTCTTGCATTCTTTGCCTCTGTTGTTGGCTCAGGTCTTTCTTGAAGTTCTCCCTTCTAGAATCTCTGTCTCTCTGCTCCAGTTTCTATAAGCTAGTTGCTGTTTTGACCTGATGTTAAATGTCATTTTGGGGCTTACCTTCACTTCTTCCCAGGTTTGGATCCTCTTTCTTATTAACTTTTTTTCTTGATTTCATCCTGAAGTAATCCCCTAAAGTCTGTTTGCATGTGCGTAAATATATATATTCTGCCCTCAGTCTTGATTGATCATTCGATCAAGTATAAAATTCTAGGTTGTAAGTTATTTTCTTTTAGAACTTTAAAAGCTTTTCACTTATTAACTACCGTTGTTGCTGATTAGAAGCCTAATGCTAGTCTCATCCTTGTTATTTGTAGATGACCTGTATTTTCTTTTTGATAATTTTTATAATTTTCTCTATAACTTTGTTATTCTGAAATTTCAGAATGATATGTTTAGATTTGTCAGTTTTTTTCTACATAGGTAGTCCTTGACTTAGGACAGGATTTTGTTCCAACAACTCTGTTGTAAGTTGGTTCTTATGTAAGATGGATACCTCTTTTTTTTTTTTTTTTTTAAGTTTTCATTATTATCACCTTTTATTATCAATATCTTTATAAATCCTGTCTTTATTTTTCTTTGGGGATTGGCATGAGAATGATAACATCAGCAAATTACGCACTGCAACATTGTATGTAGTATATATTTATTACTAACGATAAGATACCCAAAAATAAAATACCAGAGGATTGTAAGCGTGGTTTGTTGTAACTCGAATACATTGTAAGTTAAGGACTACCTGTATTCCTCCTAAGCACTCAACAGGCCCCCTCAATTTGTAGTCTTGTGTTTCCTTTCAATTTAGAGAAATAGTACTATATTATTTCTTTGGTAATTTGCTCTCTTATTCTCTAGTTATGAATTTCTATTAATTGGATGTTGGATTTCATTGTTACTTATTATACTTCTCTTACATTTTCTATCTCTGGTTTTGCTTAGCTTTTGGGGATACTTCCTTGACTTTCTCCCTCAACTCTTCCATTTCATTATTTTATTTTTATATTTTGAAGAGCAGTTTCTTTTTCTTTGATTGTTCCTTTATCACTGTTGGGGGCAGAGGGCAGTCTGCAGACTTCTCTGCCCACAGAGATGAGTCAGTGATTCCACACAGACCTTAGTCACCATGCTTGCAGCCTATTTCTCGACTCTGTCCTTAACACTTGCCATCTGAATCTGCAGCCTCATCAGGATTCTGATGAGTAGGTAAACTCTCTCCTCTGTTGCAGCTTTCTTAGTGTGGTTTCCTTTTGTCTACTTTATAAGCCAGTGCTCTTCTGCCCCCTTTCATTCTTTGAGAAAATGGTATTTGCTCATGTCTCCTCTCTGCCATTCCTGGGGAGGAGTGGGAGATAAATGCAGTATCTGCTACTGTTTTGAACCAGATGTCTTGCTATTTATTGTTGATAGTGATGTAAGGACTTTCTCCACAGTCTTTTCAGACAAACAGTTCCAGTTTTTTCACCGTTTCAGATATGATATGTTTTTCTAGATTTTTCGCCTGTTTGCCCAACTAGTTTTTATAAATGAGTCCCTTAAAATCTCTGGCTGTATCTGCATAGTACTTCATGTGTGTTTTGACCAGTGGAATCACTACATCCCTTTTTCTAGAACCAAACTTTGGTTGAAACCTAAAAGTTCCTTGATTTTGAAGGCAAGTATCTCACTATATATGAACTCTGCTCTTGTCTTTAATTATGCTTAATAGTAACTGTTTGGTTTACCATTATTAAATCTAACATGAATTCTCTTAATGTTTACTATAACATATTTAAATTTTTTTACTGTGGTAAATACACATTAATAAAATTGCTATTTTAACAATTTTTAAGTGTACAATTCAGTGACATTAATTAAATTTAACATGTTATGCAACATCACCATTATTTCCAAAATGGATACTGACTTTTTTAATATTTTTTTTTAAAAAAGATATATTTTTAAAATCTTTTTAAAAAGATGAAACATAGTATAGGTTGTGTCTTTGTCATCTAGCAGCTGGTTTTTAAGTGAAATATTGAGCAATAACATGATTATATCAAAATGCTAACCAGTTTGACCAAAACCTTCCACTAAAGAAAAGTTTTAACTTACCAAAACTGATATACTTTTGTCATATTAGACTTAAGATCATGCCAGCCTAGGCAATTCTACTCATATATCAGCTTATATATATTCAGGTAGGACATTGGTATTTTTTTAATTTGTTTTTTGACCTAATAACCCTTGCCTGTAGACAAGGTGTGTTTTACTTAAATATATTTCTACTGTAAAATGGTTGCCTTACTTTAAAAATATTGAGAAAAAGCCACTATGAAGTGTGAAAATGAACACACACATGGCATTTATTTGAAAGGATTAATAAATTTCAGAAGATTTTGGTATATATGCTGATACAATTAACAAGGCATCTAAGCAGAAGACAGAACCCATTCTTTTACTGAGGTTCCTAATTTACCCTCACGTATTGTTTAATCCCAGCTCAACATATTTTTTATTGTTACCCATGATAAGTATGCATTATTTTAGCCAAAGAACATAACGATCTTAATATATCTCTTATCATGATTGTTAAATTTCATAGATATTTTCAAGATTTTCTTTGCAATCTAAAATGTAATAAGTCGTATTTCCTTATGTATTAACTAGGGTAGGTGTCCATTTTCCTAGTTGGAACTTGGCAGTTTTTCAGAAAAGTTGCTACATCTTGGGTAACATGAAAGTCCAGCGCGAATTTAATGTCTAGTAACTTTGAAGAAAGACCTTTATGTATTCATGAAATTTTTTTAAACAGATTTTTTCAAAAATTGAGATATATATATACATGAATGTATGTGTGTATATATTATATGTGTGTATACACAGACATACACATTAAGAACTGTATACATACAAAATTATGCACATATATACATATAAAACTATGTACATACATAGATATACAGATATGTGCATGTGTGTGCATATATGTATATATAGTTTTTGTTTTTTAAATATATGACAATGCTATTTAGAGGTAACACCAGAACTCCTGATTGGGGGTTAAAAACATACTTTATATGTAGAAAAACATTCCATAGTATAATATTGTGTTGCACTTTTTCCACGTGTACTTTTTTCATATGTTTTATTCATTGCAGAAGATTAAGGAACAGACTTTTAAAAATATAAATAACATCTATTTAATCTTTGGAGAATTTTTAGGACTTGAAATTAAACAAAAAAGATTTAAACTAAGCTGTTTAATTTTAGTTCTGTTTAGATAATTTTCAAATGACATTTTTCCCAAGAAAGAAACCAGTATAGTCTTCTTTTTCATTCAGCACTGTAGGCAGTTCATGCTTTTATTTGAAAAATTATTCAAAAAAGTGGAACCAGTTTTAAAGTTGAAAGACTATTATTGTCTGTTTGTTCAGACCTAGCTTTCTGAAGCTGGTTAAAATTTTTTCATTTTTAATGGTAGTAAGGAGACTGTAACAATGGAACATAGCAACGATTGTGAGGGTGGCACAGGATTGGGCAGTGTTTTGTTCTGTTGTGCATAGGGGTGCTGTGAGTTGGAAGCTACACGAGGGCACCTAACAACAACAATAACAATACTAATGAGGCTATAAAAATAAGTAGTTGCTAGTGTTTTACTGACAGTTAACTATCTCCACCTGTTCGAAGTGTGGAATATGCCAATATCCAGCTCTCAAAAGCTGATTGTTAATTATAGAGCCAGAATTTTTATGTATTCGTTTTACTAAAGACAGGATCATTAATTTTATTTTCTTCTCTGGACCAGTTTTCACTGAGCATGTTAGCTCAGTCCTAATGTCAAATTCATGCCTTAAATTATGGCAAAAAATATTTTATTTCAGCTTAAATTTATTGAGTACAATCTGGTTTTGATTCTTTATTAGTACTATTACATATCTTATCTCCTGTGAGATACATCTAAACATTATCTTTGTGTAGCTGGAAAAACTGAGTTATTAAAAGGCATACTGACTTGACTAAGGACAGATACCTAGTGGAAGTCAGAGCGTGTACTAGCCAGTAATTTTTAAACTTTGTATGCATTAGAATTACCCTGGGAGCTTGTTAAAATACAGATGATCGACTTCACTTGATGATCTGAGTTAGGGTTCTGAGGTAGGGAGTGAGTTTGTTATTATTAGCCCCTCATGTGATTCTGCTATGTTAAAAAAAAAAAAAAAAAACTCCTTAACGTCAAGTCGATTCTGACTCATAGCGACTCTATAAGACAAACTAGAACTGCCCCGTAGGGTTAAGTAGGCTGTAAATCTTAATGGAAGCAGACTACCACATCTTTTTCCCACAGAGCCCCTGGTGGGCTTGAACCACTGACCTTTTGGTTAGCAGCCAAGCACTTAACCACTGCGGCACCAGGGCCTATTCTACTTTATAAAACCAAAAACAAAGAAACAAGTTGCTGTTGAGTTAATGCCAGCTCATGGTGACCCTATGTGTTTCAGAGCAGAACTGTGCTCCATAAAGTTGTCATGGCTGTGGCCTTTCAGAAGTAGATTTCCAGGCCTTTCTTCTGAGGTGCCTCTGGGTGGGTTTGAACTGCCAACTATTCAGTTGGTAGCCCAGTGCTTAACGATTTGTGCCACCCAGGGACTCTTTCTGATATATATCATTCTCTAACTCTTTACTCATGCTTATCAACCTTGGCTGCATAGGAAAATCATCATCAGGGAATTTAAAAAATCCTGATTCCCAGGTTGCAGTCCAGACTAATTAAATCAGAATTTCTGTTATTTGAACACAGGAATTACTGTTTTTTAAACCTCCCTGGGAGGCTCCAATATATATCCAACATATAGAACCTTGCTCTGTGCTATGTCAGTAGTTCTCAAATGCCACTAACTTTGGAACTTGTTGAAAATAGATTCATTTAGATCTTAAATAGGGACAAAAAATTCCTGTAGTTTTTTCCAGTGTGTTCTTTTCTTTCCTAAATTTTGGTTGTTGTTGTTGTTGTTGTTGTTGAGACTATACACAGAAGAACATACACCAATTCAGTAGTTTCTACATGTACAATTTAGGGACATTGACTACATTCTTCGAGTTGTGCAATCATTCTCACTCTCCTTTTCTGAATTGTTCTCCCTCGTTAACATAGACTCATTTCCCACTAAGGTTCCTGTCTAATCTTTCGAGTTGCTGTCGTCAATTTGATCACATATAGATAGTTCTTAAAAGAGCTTAAGGCTTAAGGCAGACCTTTTTTACTAGTTAAGCTAAACCATTGTTCAGTTTTAAGATTACTTCAGGGGATATTTTAGATTTAAGGTTTAAAGATTATCTCAGGATAGTAGTTTCAGGGGTTCATCTACCCTCAATGGTTCCAGAATGTCTGGAGTCCATGAGAATCTGAGATTCTGTTCTGCATTTTCCCCCTTTTGACCAGGATTCTTCTATGAAATTTTTGATCAAAAGGTTCACTAATGGTAGCTGGGCACCATCCAGTTTTTCTGGTTTCATGACAAAGGAGGCAGTTGTTCATGGAGGCAGTTAGCCACACATTCCATATCCTCCTCCCATTTCTGACTTTCCTTCTTCCTCTGTTGTTCCAGGTGAATAGAAACCAGTTGTTGTGCCTTGGATGGCCACTTGGAAGCTTTTAAGACCCCAGGCACCAGGCAACTAACTAGGAGATAGAACTGAAGAACTAAACACATTATTAGGCCAGTTAACTGGGATGTCCCATGAAACCATGACCCTAAACCTCCAAAACAAGGAACCAAATTCCATGAGGTCTTTGGTTGTATATAAGCAGCCTCAGCAGCTACTCTGTTGTTTTCTCATTGTAGATATATCTATCATACAACTCTTGCCATCTCAACTTTTTACAGCTATACTACTTCTTGACAACAATTACAATAATCGGCTGTGCCAACTTACCCTTAATCAGTGTAATTTTTCCATCACTGTTAACCTCCCTTTCCCCCTTCCTCCCACCCCTGGTAACCACTAACAAACTTTGATCACGATACATTTGCTTTTTCTTTTTATGTAAGTGAGGTCATACAATATTTGTCTTTTTGTGATTGGCTTATTTTGTTCAGCATAATGTTTTCAAGCTATATCCATACTGTAGCATGTATCAAGACGTCATTTCTCCTGCTGGCTGAGTAGTTTTCCATTGTATGTATGCACCACATGTTATTTATCCATTTATCTGTTGATGGGCATTTAAGTTGTTTATATCTTTTCGCTATCGTGAATAGTGCTGCAGTGGACATCGTCATACAAGTCTCTTTTTGAGTTTCTGCTTTCAAGTCTTCTGGGTATATACCTAGGAGTGGAATTTCTGGGTCATATGGTAGTTCTGTTTTTAGTTTTTTAAGGAACCACCACACTGTTTTCCATGACGGCTCTACTATTTTGCATTCCCACCATCAATGGGTAAGAGTTCCAGTTTCCCCATGTCCTCACTAACATTTGTTATCTTGTTTGTTTGTTTATTTTAATCTTAGCCATCCTGTTTTTTTTGTTGTTGTTAGGTGCCGTCGAGTTGATTCTGAGTCATAGCGACCACATGTACAACAGAACAAAACACTGCCTGGTCCTGTGCCATCCTAAAAATCATTGTTATGTTTGAGCCCGTTGTTGTGGCCACTGTGTCAATCCATTTCATTGAGATCTTCCTATTTTTTTGCTGACGCTGTGCTTTACCAAGCATGATGTCCTTCTCCAGGGACTGATCCCTCCTGATAACATGTCCAAAGTATGTGAGACATAATCTCACTATCCTTGCTTCCGAGGAACATTCTGGATGTACTTCTTCCAAGACAGTTTGTTCATTCTTCTGGCAGTCCATGGTATATTCTTTGTTCTTCTCCAGCACCACAGTTCAAAGGCGTCAGTTCTTCCTTGGTCTTCCTTATTGATCATCCAGCTGTCACATGCATATGAGGCAATTGAAAACACGATGGCTTGGGTCAAGCGCACCTTAGTCTTCAAGGTGCTGTCTTTGCTTTTTAACATTTTAAAGAGGTCTTTTGCAGCACATTTTCCCAATGCAATATGTCTTTTGATTTCTTGACTTCTGCTTCCATCGGTATTGATTGTGTATCCAAGTAAACTGAAATACTTGACAGCATCAGTCTTTTCTCCGTTTATCATGATATTGCTTATTGGCCCAGTTGTGATGATTTCTGTTTTCTTAATGTTGAGGTGCAATCCATACTGAAGGCTGTGGTCTTTGATCTCCATCAGTAAGTGCTGCAAGTCCTCTTCACTTTCAGCGAGCAAGGTTGTGTCACCTGCATAACGAAGGTTGTTAATAAGTCTTCCTCCAATCTTGATGCTGCATTCTTCTTCATATAGTCCAGTTTCTCGGATTATTTGCTCAGCATACAGATTGAATAAGTATGATGAAAGGATACAACCCCTGATGCACACCTTTCCTGACTATAAACTACGCAATATCCCCTTGTTCTGTTCAAACAACTGCCTCTTGATCCATTTACAGTTTCCTCATGAGTACAGTTAAGCGTTCTGGAATTCCCATTCTTTGCAGCGTTATCCGTAATTTATTATTATCCACACAGTCAGATGCCTTTGTATAGTCAGTAGAACACAAATAAATATCCTTCTGGTATTCTCTGCTTTCAGCCAGGATCCATCTGGCATCAGCAGTGATATTCCTGTGGTATCTTAGCCGTCCTAGTGGGAGTGAAATGGTATCTCATTGTAGTTTTGATTTGCATCTCTCTGATGGCTAATGATGCTGAGCATCTTTTCATGTGTTTGGTGGTCATTTGAATGTCTTCTTTAGTGAAATGTCTATTCAAGTCCTTTGCCCATATTATGATTGGGTTACTTGTTGTTTTGTTGATAAGTTGTCAAAGTTTTGTATATATTTTGGTTATTCGATTCTTGCTGGATATATGGTTTCTGAAGATATTCTTCCAATCAGTAGCTTGTCTTTTCACTTTTTTGGTAGAGTCTTGATGAACAAAAGTTTTTAATTTTTATGAGGTTCCATTTATTTATTTTGTTTTTTGCTGTTTATGCTTTTGTTACCTATGTGTTCTTGGTGGTTCTGATATGCAGCCAAGTTTAGAAACTCATATACTGTAATGTGACTGTTTATTGAAAACAGAAGGGAAAAGTCAGTCCTGGAATTATTTGGAATTTTTACTATAAATTATTCTAGAGTTCTCACTATATTTCTATTAACTGGTTTGTAAATGACTGAACTACTTTTAGTTTTTTTTATAGTGACCTAGAAAGCACATACAAAAAATGTACAAAACAGTAATGTACAGCTCAGTGATTTATCACAAAGCAAACACCTGCATAACCACTGCATAAGTTAAAAAATAGAACATTGTTATCGCTTGGAATCTCCACCATGCCCATCCCTGTTGCTGCTTCCTCCAACTCTGAAAGGTGACCACTATCCCAACCTGTATGGTAATCACTTCCTTGCTGTCATCCTAGTTTAACCACCTGTCTTAGGTTCTCTAGAAAAGCAAAGTAAAGCATATAAATATGTATATATAGGGAGAGATGTATATCAAGGAAATGGCTCATGGGATTGTAGAGACTGGAACATCCCAAGTCCATGGGTCAGGATAGAGGCTTCTCCTGATTCACTTAGCCACAGGGGCTGTCAAACCCAAGATTAGCAGGTCAGAGAGCAGGGCTCTTGCTCACAGGCTGTGAAGATCGATAAATGCCGATTGGCAGGCAAGACCACAGGTAAGCTGCTAGCTCAAATCCCGAGAACCAGAGGTCAGATGAACCAGGAGCCAGCTACAGGATCCAGCGTGAGCAAGAAGCCCCTGAGTCTTGCCAGAATGTCCACTTATATATGATGCAAGCCACATGCCCAAGGAAACGCCTTTTCAGCTGATTGACTACTCATAGTAGATTCCATCATGGGGGTGATCACATATCACATCTTAACACGGAAGTGATCACAGCGTTATACAACTGCCAAAACACTGGGAATCGTGACCCAGCCAAACTGACACACAGTCTTAATCATCACACCATCTGAGCATGCATCCCTAAACAGTATAGTTTGGCCAGTTTTTTAAACATTATATAGATGGAATTGCTCTGTACATATTCTTTTTTGTATAGCTTCTTTTCAACATGTTTATGAGTGTCATCCATGTCATTGCATGTAGCTGTGGTCTGTTCATTTTCATTGCTACGTAATATTTCATGATACTAATATACTCCAATTTAGTTATCTATTTTATAATTAACATTTTGGTTCTCAGTTTGAAGCTGTTGTAAATATTATTGTACATGTCTCTTGGCCCATGGTGTGTGCATTTCAGTTAGGTCTATATCCATGAGTAGAATTGATTAATTCTAGAGTATGTGTATGTTCAACTTCAGTAGATACTGCCAAACAGTTTTCTAAATTGCTTCACTCATTTCCACCCTGACCAGCACTGTATGCAAATTCTAGTTGCTTACAAACAAATTTTATATTTTGTACTTTATTTTCATTTTAACCTTTGTGATTTTAATTTGTGTTTCACTGATGGCTAATGAAATTTCACCGTTTATTAGCCATATGGGTACACCTACTTCTCACTTACGGACATGGTTAGATTCCAAAGACAAGGTTATTATGCAAAAATTGGTGTTATGCAAGAGTCAGGCCCTATTCCATCTTTGATGCCGGTGTCGCCCTGTCACTTATTGCCTATCGGGCACCCCCACTGCATCTCGGGATGTGTGTGGCACAGCAAGGCCCCTGCCCCACCATGCCTTCCCCACCATCACAGAGCCAACAGGGGTTGGTGGTGGTTGGGGGTTGCCCGCCACCTCTGGAGCGGCAGGAACCCACCATCACCTGGCTGCACCTTGCCTCTCCACCTTCCTGCTCCACCAACCCCGGAGACAGCCTCAGCAGCAGGCAGCTCCCAGGCCTTTGGGTAGGTAACATCTGGCCACCTGGGCCCAGCTGAGACTGTGGAGATGGCAGAGAGGCCTCTTTGGAAGAGACTTCTGAGCCCACCACCTGACTTCTGTGGCCCCAGCTCCCACCACCTCCTTGTGGTCCAGCTGCCCCTGTACTGTGCACTGCCTACCAGCCTCATGCTTGCCACAGGCTTGGCATGGCTTCCATACCCAATCCTGGTAATACGAAGTGCTAGCAGCCCCCACGACCTTGCTCCCTCTCACAAACCTTCCCTTCCTCCTCCCCCTCCTTACTTGCCTCAGAGCCAAGTTACTGTGCAAAATAGTAGATTTTTACTATTATTGTTAACGCGAAGTGTCGTATAACAAGATAGTGGGTAAGTGAGGAGTAGGTGTATTATCTTTTCTCGAGTGTCTGCTTGAGGCTTTTGCCTTTTTCCTATTGGTTTGTCTGCCTTTTTCATACTGATTTATAGGATATGCTAGATAGGAAATTTTGGTGATTATATGCCTTGCACATATTTTCTCCCAGACCATGGCTGTCCTTTTCACTCGGTTAATAGTGTTTTTTGTTTAGTAGTTCTTTATGTCAGTATAGTATAATTATCTTTTCTCTGGTTAGTGCTTTTTGTATCCTTTTTAGGAAACATTTGCATGTGAAAATATTTTCCTATTTTCTTCCAGAAGTTTTATTGTTTTACCTTTCAGGTTTAGATATATGCTGTCTGTAATTGATTTTTGTATATAGTGTGAGGTAAGGTCAAGATTTTTTTTTTTTCTTCTCTTTTGTAGGGCTGTCCAACTGGCCAAACACCATTTATGGAAAAAATTATACTTTCCCTACTGCACTCTAAATGTGAAATTTGACATAAATCAGGTGACTACATGTGAGTCCACTTACATACATTTTATTCAGTTTCTTTGGTCCCTTTATTCTTCAACTAAAACCACATTTTCCAACTTTCTATAGTGTATAATAACTCTGATATTTGATAATGTAAGTCCTCAGCTTTGTTGTTCTTCAGGATTGCCTTCACTATTCTTGGTCCTTGACATTTTTATATAAATTTTAGAATCAACTTCTCAATTTCCACAAACTATTTGATAGGATTTGATTTTATTTTGTTTTTTATTGTACTTCAGATGGAGGTTTACAGAACAAACTAGCTTCTCATTAAATAATTAGTACACATATTGTTTTATGACATTGATTAACAACCCCACAACATGTCAACATTCTCACATCTCGAACTTGGGTTCCCTATTACCAGATTTCCTGTCCCCTCCTGCCTTCCATTCCCCAGCCCCAAGCTGGTGCACCCCTCCAGTCTCGCCCTGCTCCATGGGCCTGTCCAATCTTTGGCCAAGGGGTGAACCTCAGGAGTCACTTCATTACTCAGCAAAAAGGGTGTACGGGGGCCATACTTTTGGGGTTTCTCCAGTCTCTTTCAGGCCAGTAAGTCTGGTCTTTTTTTGTGAGTTAGAATTTTGTTCTACATTTTTCTCCAGCTCTATCCAAGACCCTATTGTGATCCCTGTCAGAGCAGTCAGTGGTGGTAGCTGGGCAGCATCTAGTTGTACTGGACTCAGTCTGGTGGAGGCCGTGGTAGTTATGGTCCATTAGTCCTTTGGACCAATCTTTCCCTTGTATCTTTAGTTTTCTTCATTCTTCCTTGTTCCTGAAGAGATGAGACCAGTGGATTATCTTAGATGGCTGCTTATAGGCTTTTAAGACCCCAGACACTATTCACCGAAGTAGAATGTAGAACATTTTCTTTATAAACTATGTTATGCCAGTTGAGCTAGATGTTCCCTGAGACCATGGTCCCCACAGCCCTCAGCCCAGCAATTCGGTCCCTCAGGCACAATGGCGTTTCCATGACCTTGCCTTGTACAAGCAGTGCTAGCTTCCCCAGTATTGTGTACTGTCCTAACCCTCACCAAAGTTACCACTTATCTATTGTCTGTTTAGTGTTTTTCCATTCCCACCCCCTCCTCCCTTGTAACCATCAAAGATTGTTTCTTTTTGTGTGTAAACCTTTTCATGAGTTTTTATTGTAGTGGTCTCATACAATCTCTGTCCTTTTGTGGTTGACTTATTTCACTCAGCCTGATGCCCTCCAGATTCATCCATGTTGTGAGATGCTTTGCAGATTCATCATTATTCTTTATCGTTGCGTAGTACTCCCTTGTGTGTTCGTACCGTAGTTTGTTTATCCATTCATCTGTTGATGGGCATCTAGGTTGTTTCCATCTTTTTGCTATTGTGAACAATGCTGCAGTGAACATGGGTGTGCGTATGTGTATTTGTGTGACGACTCTTAATTCTCTAGGATATATTCCTAGGAGTTGACTTTCAGGATCATATGTATTTCTATTTCTGGCTTTCTTAGGAAGCGCCATATCGTTTTCTAAAATGGTTGTATCATTTTGCATTCCCACCAGCAGTGCATAAGAGTTCTAGACTCCCCACAGCCTCTTCCACATTTGTTACTTTCTGGCTTTTCGATTCGTGCCAGTAATGTCGAGGTGAGATGGTATCTCATTGTGGGATTTGCATTTCTCTAATGGCTAGGGATTGTAAGCATTTCCTAATGTGTCTGTTAGTTGCTTGAATGTCATCTTTGGTGAAGTGTCTGTTCTTTTCCTTTGCCCATTTTTTAATTGGATTATTTGCCTTTATGTTGTAGAGGTGTTGGATTTTCCTGTAGAATTTAGAGGTTAGACCTTGGGTTTGTAATAGCCAAAATTTTTTTCACAGTCTCTAGGTTCTCTTTTTACTCTTTTGACGAAGTCTTTTGATGAGCATAAGTGTCTAATTTTTAGAAGATCCAGTTATCTAGCTTATCTTCTGGAGTTTTTTTGTTGTAAGTTACAGTTTGTATCTTGTTAATGCCATGTATTAGGGCCTCTGGCATTGATGCTATTTATTCTTCTATGATCTTTATAGTTTTTGACTTTATATTTAGGTCTTTGATCTGTTTCAAATTAGTTTTTGTGTATAGTGTGAGGTATGGGTGCTGTTTTATTTTTTTGCAGATGGACATCCAGTTTTGCCAGTACTGTTTGTTCAAAAGACTGTCTTTTCCCCCATTTGATGGACTTTGGGCCCTTGCAGAAGATCAGGTGACCATAGGTGGATGGATTTACATCTTGGTTCTCAGTTCTGTTCCACTGATCAGTGTATCTGTTGTTGTACCAGTACCAGGCTTTTTTGATTACCATAACTTTATAGTAGGTTCTGAGGTCAGGTGTGCAAGTACTCCTACTTTATTGTTTTTAAGTAGTGCTTTACTTATCTGGGGCTTCATCCTTTTCTGTATAAAGTTAATGATTAGTTTTTCCATCTCTTTAAAGAGTTTTATTGGTATTTGGATCGGGATTGCATTGTATTTGTAAATTGCTTTGGGTAGAATTGTCATTTTCACAATGTTGAGTCTACCTGTTCATGAGCATGGTATGTTTTTCCATTTATGTAGATCTTTTTTTGTTTCTTGCAGTAGAGTTTTGTAGTTTTCTTTGTTTAGATCTTTTACATCCCTGGTTAGATTTATTGCTAAGTATTTTATTTTTCTAGGGGTTATTATTATAAATGGTGTTGTTTTCCTGATTTCCTTTTCATTGTTCTCTTTAGTGTGTAGGAATCTAACTGATTTTTGTATGTTTATCTTGTATCCTGCTAGTCTACTGAATCTTTCTATTAGTTCCAGTAGTTTACTCGTGGAGTCTTTTTGAGTTTCTCTGATTTTTGTATGTTTATCTTGTATCCTGCTAGTCTACTGAATCTTTCTATTAGTTCCAGTAGTTTACTCGTGGAGTCTTTTTGAGTTTCTATGTATAGTATATAATCCACAAATAGGGACAGTTTTATGTCTTCATTACCAATTTAGATTTCCTTTATTTCTTTTTCTTGCCTTATTGCTGTAGCTAGGACTTCCAGCACAATGTTAAATAAGAGTGGCGGTAAAGGGCATCCTTATCTTGTTCCTATTCTCAAGGAGGAATGTTTTCAGCCTCTCTCCATTAAGAATGATGTTGGCTGTTGGTTTTGTATAGATGACCATTATTATGTTGAAAAAGTTCCCTTCTGTACCTGTTTTATTGAGAATTTTTATCAGGAATGGGTGCTGGACTTCGTTGAATGCCTTTGCTGCTTCGATTGAGATGATCATGTGACTCTTTTATTTATGTGGTGGATTATGTTGATTGATTTTCTAATGTTGAACCATCCTTGCATACCTGGTATGAACCTGTTTGGCCATGGTGTATTATTTTTTTGATATGATGCTGAATTCTATTGGCTAGAATTTTGGTGAGAATTTTTGCATCTATATTCACGAGAGATATTGGTCTGTAATTTTCTTTTTTTGTGATGTCTTTGCCTGGCTTTAGTATCAGGAGTATACTGGCTTCATAGAATGAATTTGGGAGTATTGCTTCCTTTTGTGTGCTCTGAAATAGTTTGAGTAGTACTGGTATGAGCTCTTCTCTGAATGTTTGGTAGGATTCTCCAGTGAAGCCATCCAGGCCAGGGCTTTTTTTTTGTTAAATTACGTTTTTAGTCTCTTCTCGTGTTATCATTCTGTTCAGATTTTCTACCTCAGTTTGTGTTAGTGTTGGTAGGTAGTGTGTTTCTAGAAATTTATCCATTTCCTCTAGGTTTTCAAATTTGTTGGAGTATAGTTTTTCTTAATACTCTGTTACAATCCTTTTTGTTTCAGTTGCGTCTACTGTAACGTCCCCCATTTCATTTCTTGTCTGGGTTATTCCTTTCCTCTTCTGTTTTTCTTTTGTTGGTCTGGCCAGTGGTTTGTCAATTTTGTTGATCCTTTCAAAAAACCAACTTTTGGTTTTGTTGATTCTTTTGTTGTTTTTCTGTTTCTGCTCTAATCTTTATTATTTCCTTTTTTCTGGTGGCCGTGGGCATTTTTTTATGTTCTCTTTCAATTTGTTGAAGTTGTGTAGCTAATCTTTTGATTTTATCGCTTTCTTATTTTTTGATGTGTGCTTCTATTGCTATAAATTGACTCTTGAGCACTGCCTTCGCTGTTTCCCAGAGGTTTTGGTATGATGTGTTTTCATTCTTACTTGATTCTAGGAGTTTTTTTATTCCATCTCTGATTTCTTCTATTTCCCAGCAGTTTGTAAGCAAGGTGTTCTTCAGTGTCCATGTAATTGATTTTTTTTCCTTGCTTTTCCTGTTGTTAATTTCTGCGATCAGAGAAGATAGTTTGTATTATCTCAGTGTTTTGGATTTTGTTGAGGGTTGCTCTCTGGTCTAAGATGTGGTCTGTTCTGGAGAATATTCTGCGTTGGGGAAAGAATGTCTACTTTGCAGCTGTTGGGCGAAATGTTGTGTATGTGTCAATGTGGTCAAGTTGGCTGATTGTGTCATTTAGATTTTCTGTATCTTTGTGAGTTTCTTTCAAGATGTTCTGTCCTTTACCGAGAGTGGTGTGTTGAAGTCTCCTGCTATTATTGTGGAACTGTCAATTTCTCTTTTCAGTGCTGTTAGAGTTTGTTGTAATGTATTTGGAACCTTGTCTTTGGGTGCGTAGATATTTATTATGGTTTTATCTTCATGATGGATTATCCCCTTAATCCTTATATAGTGCCCTTCTTTGTCTTTTATGGTAAATTTTGTTTTAAAGTCTGTTTTATCTAAGATTAGTATTGCCACTTCTGCTCTTCTTTGGTAGCTGTTTGATTGATGTATTTTTTTCTATCCTTTGATTTTTTTAATAAATTTACATCTTTGTTTCTAAGGTGTGTCTCTTGTAGACAACATATTGATGGGTCTTGTTTTTGTTCTTTATCCATTTGGTCACTCTGTTTGTTTATGGGTGCATTTAGGCCATTTGTAATTATTGATGGATTTGAGTTTATGACTGTCATGTTGTAGCTTTTTTTTTGGTGTAGACATTTACTTTGTTCCCCTTAGTCTTTTGTGCTGAATTTCTTTTGTTTGTGGATTTTTTTTTCATTTCTTTTCATTTTGTAGATTTTGTTTTTACTGAGACTTTATGTTTTTCTGCTTTATTTTGATGAGTTGGTTTGTTAACTTTCTTAGTGGTTACCTTGAAATTTATGCGTATCTTTCTAGGTTTCAGCCAGTCTATTATTACTTGGTATCATCTTGCCTTCCTTTCCGTTAGAAAGTTCTGTACCTACACCATCTTTATTCCTTTTTTTATTGTTCTGATGTTGAGATTTGCACATTAACCTCTCTGGTTCCCTGTTGTAAATCTTTTCGTTTTAATAGTCCTTGAGAGTTCATTTCCTAGGTTGGTATCTGGCCAGTGTGATTTTGCGTTTGAGATTCAGGCTGTAGTCTGATGTTGTTTATTCTCAAACCGAAGGACTCCCTTTAATAATTCTTGTAAATTTGGTTTGATTTTTACATATCTCCTTAATCTCTGTTTATCTAGAAATGGCCTAATTTCACCATAATATTTGAACAAGAGTTTTGCAGGATATATTATTCTTGGTTGGCAATTTTTTTCTTTCAAGGTTTTATATATGTCGTCCCATTGCCTTCTTGCCTCCATGGTTTCTGCTGATTACTCAGAGCTTAGTCTTTCTTTTTCCCCTCTGTATGTGACTTTTTGTTTTTCTCAAGGTGCTGTCAGGATTCTTTGTCTTTCGTTTTAGCAAGGGTGATTATGATATGCCTTGTTGATTTTCTTTTGGGGCCTATCCTATATAGGGTTCGTTGAGCTTCTTGGATGGTCAGCTTTTCATCTTTCATGATATTAGGGAAGTTTTCTGTCAGCATGTCCTCAATGATCCTCTTTGTGTTTTCCGTTTTCTCCCGCTGTTCTGGAACTCCAATCACTTGCAGATTTTTGCTTTTGATTGTATCTGCCACAATTCTCAGGGTTATTTCATTTTTATTTGTTCTTTTTTCTGATTTTTGCTCAAAGTTGTTTCCAAGAATTTGTCTTCAGTTTTGCTGATCCTGTATTCCATTGTTTCAAACCTGCTCCTCAAACCTTCTATGACACTGTCCGTTTCTAAAATCTTGTTGTTTATCTTTTTTATTCCTAATTCTTGTTTTCATATGATTTCTAGTTGGGAATTTATTTTAACATTTTATTCCTGAATTATTTTCCTGAATTCTTCCAGTTTTTTGTCTGTATTTTCCATGAATTTGTCTGCCTTTTGCATTAATTTGTCTATTTTTTCCTCATTTTTGCCTGCTTTTTGCTTCAACTCTTAGATAGCGCTGAATATTAAGAGATTTGAATTCCTTATCAGGTAATTCTAGTGCCTTTTCTTCTACTGGAAAGTCATCTGGTGTTTTATTTTGGACACCCAGTGGAACCATCCTGTCCTTTTTTTTTATGTGTTTTGATATTGTCTGCTGTCTTTGGGACATTCAGTAGTTATTTTCTTTGTTTATTGATTGTAGATTTGTTTCATCATGCTTTTTTGTTTCATTTGGTTATTTCTGAGCAGGCGGACTGTGAGTTCTTTGTTGTTTACTCATCCTTGGGCACGATACTTTTCACCTCCTTGTCCCACAGGCAGCGCCAGTTGCTCAGTTATGGTGTAGCAGGGCAGGTCCAGCTGAAGGGGAGGGACTCGGATGGGTTATTTGTGGTACATACTGAGGCTGACAGGATGGGCGGGAGTCAGTGTAGAACGGGTTCTAGTAGGCCGTGTCTGTGCTGCTTGGGGGTGTGGTCTTCAACACACAGTGCAGGTAGCCGGGAGGGAGGAGGGAGGTTGTGATGTGTGGAGCTAAGATGGGTATGAAAAAGAAGATAGAGAGGAGAGAGAAATAGGAACCAAAAACAAAGTAAAAAGTGCTGTGGGGGCTTGCCATTGGGGTGGAGAGATGAAAAACCGAGAAATGAGAATAAACAAGGACAAAACAGAAAGAGAAAATAAATAATAAATAAAAATTAAAATGGAAAATGCCCCCAGGGATCCCACCAGCAACTGGGGAAGTGGCTCTGAGGCCTTGAGGCACAGCCCTTCTAGAAGGGGCGGAGTGACACACAGCACCAGGTATTCAGAAAACAGGAAAAGAAGGAAGGCAGAGAGAGATGAGAAACCGAGAAATGAAGAAAAACAAAGGAAAAAGAAAAAGAAAGGGCCTCAGGGAACCCACTGGCATGGCTGTGCAAACCGGGGAAGTGGCTCCCAAGCTGCACAGTACAGCCCGGCTAGAAGGGGCACAGGTGACACACTGCACAGGTATTCAGGAGACAGGAAAAGAACGTAAGTAGAGAGAGATGAGAAACTGAGAAATGAAAAAAGATTAAAAGGAAAAAAGAAAAAGAAAAGAAAAACTCCCAGGGATCCCACTGGTGCATCTGTGCAGGCTGGAGAAGTGGCTCCCAAGCCGTGCAGTATAGCCTTGCTAGAAGGGGCAGAGATGGCACACAGCATCAGGTATTCAGGAGACAGGAAAAAGAGGTAAGTAGAGACAGATGAGAAACTGAGAAATGAAGAAAGACAAACAGGAAAAAAGAAAAGAAATGCCCCCAGGGATCCCACCAGTACAGTTGCACATATTGGGGAAGTGGCTCCCAAGCTGCTCAGTACAGCCCAGCTAGAAGGGGCTCCCAAGCCATGAAAAGAAAAAGAAAGCAAACAAACAGAAAAGACCCCAGGGATCCCACCGGCATGGTGGCATGGGCCATGGAAGCAGTCCCCTACCAAGCGGTGCCTTACAGCCTGTCAAGAAGAATCAAAGATGGCACACGGAGCCAGGTGTTCAAGAGAAAGGTGGGGGAGGAGGTCAGAGGCAGGGAAGAAACCAAAAGAAGCTGAAAAAAGCAACACCAGCAACAATGAAGTGGCACTGAAGAAGCCAGCCAATGTGGGCAGGGGGAATCCAAGCGGCTTGGAGCCAGCGCCTCCTGGGCCACGTTCATTCAGCCCACTAGGAAGCAGTGTAGGCTGAGCAGGGAGAAGAAAAGTAGGGGGTGAGAAAGTATATTGTGGTTACCAGGTGCTCTGTCTCCTGTTAGGAGCTCCATGAAGCTGTTTTCCCATAGTCCTTGCCCGCCAATTTCCAACAGGAGTCAAGATGGTGAATCTGTGCTGCATTAGCTGATATGGGACATCCGCTCATGTCTTTCCTTGCTCTCTGTTCTCTGTCAGTTTCTTATTCCATTCAGTGCTTGGTTGAGTTCTCTATCTCTTCATATGACACTTAGGGTTCCAGGATTAATGTTTGTTTCTGTTTTACTTAGTTTCTCGGGTCTTTGCTGTGGAGGGGTGGCATGATGCTTCTGTCTATAGCACCATGTTGGCTACCTTGATGGGATTTTAATTGGGATTTCATTGAAATCTGTAGATCTGTTTGGAGAATTGACATTTTTACAATGTTGAGTCTCCCAATACATGAATATGGTGTATTTCTCCATTTGTTTAGGTCTTATTAATTGCTTTCAGTAATTTGTAGTTTTCAGTCTAAACGTCTGCACATTTTTCGTTAGATTTTTCCCTAAGTATTTTGTTTTTAATAGTACCATAAATGGTATAATTTTACAATTTCATTTTCTATTGTTTTTTTACTGGTTTATAGATACACAGTTTATTTTTTTAAGTTTTTATTGTGGTGAAATATATATAAGAACATGTTTGCCATTTTAACCAATTTTATGTGTACAGTTATTTATTTTTTATATACTGACCTTTTATCCAGAGACCTTACTAAATTTACTTATTAATGCAAATACTTATCTAGATTCTTCTGGAATACCTACATATCTGTAAATGCCATCTGGAAAAAATGACAGTCTTATTTCTTTCCAGTCCTTGTCAAAATATTTTTTTTTATATCACTGGATTTGATTCACTAATGTTTAGCTTAGGATTTTTTCATCTGTGTTAATGAGGAATTTTTGTAATATTTTATAATTGTAATTTTAAAAATAGTATGTTTGTTTTTTTTGACAAGGTTATGCTGGCCTCATAAAATAAGTTCATGTGTGTTCCCTTTTTTAGTTTAATTATCTGGAAGAGTTTATATAAGATTGATGCTATTTTTCTATTTAACAATTGGAAGAATTCACTAATAAAGACACCTGGTCTTGAAGTTGTCTTTGTGAGGAGGTTTTTAATAAACAAACTCAATTTTTTTAATAAATATAAGACTTCAGATTTTTATTCTCTTTAAGTCACTGTTGATAAGTTGTGTTTTTCAAGGAACTTGTTCATTTCAACTAAATTGTCAAATTTATTTGCATTAAAATTGTAAACAGTACCTTCTTATTATCATTTTAATGTATGTTGGGTCTGTAGTAGTGTCTTCTTTTTCATTCTTAATATTGGTAATTTCTTTTTTCTTTTTCTATCAATCTTGTTAGGAGTTTCATTGTGATTAACTTTATCAAATCTTTTGGATTTTTTGATTTTCTCTATTATGTACCTTTTTCCTGTTTCATTGATACCAGTGCTTGATTATTTCTTTCTTCTACTTTTATTTGGATTTCGCTTGTTATTTTTCTAGCATCTTGAGATGAAAGCTTAGCTTATTGATTTTCTGCCTTCTTTTCTAAAATATACATTTAGAACTGTATATTTACTTACATGCACTGCTTTAACTGTATCGTGTGAGTTTTCATATGCCATATTTTCATTATCAGTTTTAAATATTTTAATTTGATTTCTCCTTTGAACCATGGATTATTCAGAAGTATACTATAAGAAGTTGGGCATTTTCTTTTGTTTTTTTTTTTATTTGATTTGTATTTAATTTCACTTCTGTATTTCAGACAGTATACACTGAATAATTACAGTCACTTGAAATTTGTGGAGGTTTGGCACATAATCCACATACATTTGAAAAGAAACATATGTTCTATTATTGTTGGGAGCAGTGTGCTAAGTATGCCAGATCACGTTTCTTACTGTTTTGTTCAAGTCTTCTTACCGTTATTAATTTTTGTTTGCTTCTTCTTTCATTTATTGAGAGAGGTATGTTAAAATTCTTTTTACGATGGTTGTGAATTTACACAGTTCTTTTAGAAGAAGTTATTAATTTTTCATTTATGTTTTGAAGCTATGTTATTGGGATTCATAACTGGGGTAAAGCACTGTTAGATTAAGCCTTTTATTACTAAGAAATGTCTTTCACTACTTCTAGTAATGTTTCTTGACTTGAAGTTTGCTTTGTCTGTTTTCTCTTGGTTAGTAGTTTCTTTTCATTTTACTTTTGATTTTTCTGTGTTCTTAATTTAAGATGTGTTCCTTGTAGCAACACAGAGCTGGGTTTTGTTTTTTTTATTCACTCTGACAATCTCAATTTTTCAATTGGATTATTTTATCTATTTACATTTAAAGTAATTAGTGATATATTTGAGTTTATATCTAGTATTTTAATATTTTTTCTACTTGACTCATCTGTTATGTTTTTTCTCTATCATGGATTGAATTGTGTCCCCCCAAAATATGTGTCAACTTGGCGAGGCCATGATTCCTAGGATTGTGTGATTGTCCACCATTTTGTCATCTGATGTGATTTTCCTATGTGTTGTAAATCCTGCCTCTATGACGTTAATGAGGAAGGATTAGAAGCAGTTATGTTAATGAGGCAGGACTCAGTCTACAAGATTAGGCTGTGTCTTAAGTCAATCTCTTTTGAGATACTAAAGAGAGAAGCAATCAGAGAGACGGAGACCTCATACCACCAAGAAAGCACCAGAAGCAGAGAGCGTCCTTTGGACCCACGGTTCCTGCATGGAGAAGCTCCTAGATCAGGGGAAGATTGATGACAAGGACCTTCCCCAGAGCCAACAGAGAAAGAGAGAGAGAGCCTTCCCCTGGAGCTAGCACCCTGAATAGCCTCCTAGACTGTGAGAGAATAAATTTATCTTTGTTAAAGCTACCCACTTGTGATATTTGTTACAGCAGTATAGATAACTAAGACATTCTCCTTTCTTGCCCTTTTTTTTTTTTTTTTTGGTGTAATTAAATATTTTAGAACATTCCACTAATATTCCATTTCCTTCTCTTAACTTCTTCACTATGTATTTTTTACTTTACTTGTAGTCATTGTTTTAGATTACAACATGCATCCTTTACCTGTTACAGTCTAATATAAATTATTACTTTTATCACTCCCTCATAATGTTAGAACATTAAAACACCTTAACGGTATTTTCCCCTACTTCTTACCTGTTGCTTTATTTTTGTCTGGCATTTTAATTTCAAAAATACTGTAAATCCCAGCAAGACAGTACTATGTATTTTTTATCTTTTGGTGGGAGTTTCTAAAATGAAATCTATCAGTCTTTCCTTTATGGTTTATGACTTTAATGCTTGGAAAACCAAAAACCAGGACAAAAAAAAATATTTATTGTTTATTGTAGGCAAATGTTAAGACAAAAGAGTATCTGCCTTCAAGAAGTTTACAGTTGAGTTAACTGGACAGACAATTGTATTAGTAATAGCAAAGCATTATAAGTGCTCTGTTATACTAAAATAACAAGTTATGATTTTTAGGGTGCTATCGGATTGCGTAGTGGGACTGTGTAGTGTAAATTGGTGCCATAGTGTCTTGGAAAGATTCCCAGATTAACTGATATTTGGGCAGAGACCTAAAGGATTAGTAAGGATAAGAAAAGAGAGAGGGAGGGAGGAATGTTCACAAAGTACCAGAAGTCAGCAGCCCTTCTTATACAGGTTCTTCAAGATGTCAGAAACATAAATGTGCAGAGAAACATCAAAAATTAATGTAACCTAATATATTTCTTGTGAGTAGATATGATTTGAATCAGACAGCATCAGTCCAAAGGTATCAGGAAGGTGCTCCAAAGAAGGGTTGGTGAAAGCAGGTTATATAGGAAGGGTCCAGGCAGGAGAATCTCCTGAAGGTCATTGTAATTGTCCAAAAGAGCCCAATGCCTAAGGCAAAACAGTATCCACTAAGTTGCTTACTAGGCTGTTTGACTTGAAGGTAACCCTAGGAAAGCCAGTTCCTTAAAGGCTCAGGGTTCAAAAGGACACCTAAGAGCAAATGGCCTGGATGGGTCACCCCAACTTCATGGGCTCAGAAATCTGGATTCCAAGAGAATTAAAATGGCTTCTCAAAAAGAATAAAGCCCTAATGCCCTGAGACATTCTATACATCTAGTACAGTACCAGCCATGTACCATCTTTGGAAAATTGAGAAAGTAGTGACTCAAACGATTTTTCGTAGAGCTGAATTCTCTCTCAGAGCCCCAATTGAGAAAGGCAGGGAGGAGAGCATAATGCATTTGCCTTTGGTGCAGTTGATTTGTTGACCCTTCTTTTCTTATTTAAGCACCCTTCTTCTCTTTCTATAACACCATCCTCTTCTGGTTTTTCTGCCTCTTTGGCAGTTTCTTGTCAGACTACTTCACCAGTTACTCTTCTACTATTAACCCCTTAGAAGCCATATTTCCTCTTGATTCTGTCAGCTCTCTTTTCTTCTTGCTCTGTATACTTTGCCTAGATGGCTTTGTCTACACCCATGGCTTTTTATCTTACAGCTCTATTATATTCTAGACTTATGTATCTAACTTCCAGTTGAGTGTGTCCACTTGAATATTCTTTAAATATGTGAAATTCAGCATGTCCAATCCTAAGTATATCTTCTCCCCTACCCCAAACATTTGTTTCATCCTTTATTTTCCATTTGAGGTGAGTAGTACCAGCAATTCATCAGTTACCTAACCCCAAAATCAATCATTTTAGTCTACTCTATATCCTCTATCTCACTTCTTATGTCTGTTGTTGTTGTTAGGTCCCATTGAGTCAGTTCTCACTTATATCGACCCTCTGTACAGCAGAACAAAACACTGACTGATCCTGCGCCATCCTCACAGTCATTGTTATGCTTGAGCCGATTGCTGCAGCCACTGTGTCAATCCATCTCGTTAAGGGTATTCCTCTTTTTCACTGTCCCTGTGCTTTATCACGCATGATGTCCTTCTCCAGGGACTGATGCCTCCTGACAGCATGTCCAAAATATGTGAGACACAGTCTCACCATCCTTGCTTCTAAGGAGCACTCTGGTTGTACTTCTTCCAAGACAGACCTGTTCGTTCTTTTGGCAGTCCATGGTATATTTAGTATTCTTTTCCAACACCGCTATTCAAAGACATCACTCCTCCTTTGTCTTCCTTATTCATTGTCCAGCTTTCGCATGTCTATGATGCAATTGAAAATACCATGGCTTGGATCAGGCACACCTTATTAGTCTTCTTGCTGACGTCTTTGCTTTTCAACACTTTAAAGAGGTTTTTGCAGTAGATTTGCCCAGTGCAATGCAGCTTTGATTTCCTGACTGCTGCTTCCGTGGGTGTTGATTGTGGATCCAAGTAAAATGAAATCCTTGACAACTTCAGTCTTTTCTCTGTTTATCATGATGTTGCTTATTGGTCCAGTTGTGAGGCTTTTTGTTTTCTTTATGTTGAAGTGTAACCCATACTGAAGGCTGTGGTCTTTGATCTTCATCAGTAAGTGCCTCAAGTCCTCTTCACTTTCAGCAAGCAACGTTGTGTCATCTGCATAACACTGGTTGTTAATGAGTCTTCTTCCAATGTTAATGCCCACTTCTTCTTCATATAGTCCAGCTTCTCGGATTATTTGCTCAGCATACAGATTGAATAGGTATGGTGAAGGGATATAATGTTTCCTATGTCTGATCAGCAACTAAATCTCATAACTTACGGCTCCTTAATGTCTCTCAAAATGACCCCTTCCTGTCTATCTCTATTTACTTTATTAGTTCAAACTTTCGTCATTTTTCAGCAGGATTAGTATACTAGCTTCCTTTTGTATGTTTGTCTCCTACCTATTCTCTCTCAAATATACGATTTGAACCCATCACTCACATGCTTAAAATCCTTTAGTGATTCCTTATGATTTTGAGGGTATAGTTCATCATTCCCTAGCTTTGCTCATTGTGATCTGGCTTCTGCCTACTTCTCAAACCTTACATGTTTCCACTTCTTTATAAGCATCCTTGGCCCCAGTCATGGTGGATGAATCAGTTTCTTAAATATTGTCTGCTTTCTTGGCTTCTGTGTCTTTTGGACTTGTTATTCCCTCTTTCTGGAATACACTTCCTCCCCCTTTTTCTCCAGTCCATAGTTGTCCTTCAAACCGAGCTCAGGTATCTCTGTGATACCTTCCCCCGATATACCCTGCTCCAGCCTGGTACACTTGTGTACTCTGATATTCCTTTATCATAGTTCTTATACAGAACTTAGTTTACTTGTCTACTTCCCCCTTAAGGGCATGGACAATATCTTAGTCATTCTTACAGCCCCAGTACCAAACATGATGCCTGACATTCAACAAGTGTTCACCGAATGAATTAATGAATCAGTGGTTTTCAAATGATTCTCTTAGGCCCTAGAAATTGCATTAGTTTCATTAGTGTCGTCTCCAGGATAATTTTCTGGGGTGGGGTGAGGAGCACAGTTATTCACTGGGGTACACAGTAGGCAGGGCTTCAAGTCCTCCATCTCCACTTCAAGAAAGGGATCTTCTGCTTTATATTTTTTCAGTTATTGGCCTAGGCCAGTGGTTTTGAAACATTTTTTGACCCAGATCCTCAGTAAGAACATATACTTTGCATTGTTTACTGAAACAAAATCCGTGAAATAATCCTTGACCTTATTATATGGTTAAGAGCTTGGCTGCTGACTAAAAGGTCAGCAGTTCAAATCCACCAGCTGCTCCTTGGAAACCCTATCAGGCAGTTCCACAGTGTCCTGTAGGGTTGCTGTGAGTTGAAATCTACTTGACGACAATGTGTTTTTTGGTTTTGGTTATTCTGCAAAATGCTCTCTGATATTTTTTCTATTCTGTTTTTTTAAATGAAAGTCATGATCCACTAAATTGATATTAAGACCACAATTTGGTGCAGTGGGTTTTGGTATCAACTAGAACTGGGTTCACATTCATAGCTGAAAATATTTTACTTGTCGGATCTCATATCTTCTGTTTTTCCATCTCTAAAATAGAGATAGCACTTGTATTTCAGGGTTGTTGTGAGGATTAAATGTGATAATACTTATACAGGAATTACCACAGTGCCTAATATATATTAAACAGTAAATGTTCTCTGTACTTTTGGGATCAGATCTGTAAGAATCTTTTCAAACTTGGACATAAAAAATTAAATATTTCAGTTTCTGTAGAATTTTTCTCACCTTCATGTTATTTAAGAGAAAAAAAAGGAATTAATTTCACCTTTTACAAATTGAAATTGTTCTAGAAATAGTTAAAAAATGAGACTGTAGATATCAATTCATTTTTTTTTCAATAGCATAAACAGAAGTGACAATACGCTAATGAAAAATTAGATAATGGAATTAATGTAAAACTGGAGAATTTAATAAATTAATGCCTCTATTGGAAAAAATCAACTGTTAACATTACATAGCAGTTATTATTAATTGCTTTTGAGTTGGCTCAGACTCATGGCAACCGCATGTACAACAGAATGAAATGTTGCCCAGTCCTGTGCCATCTGTAACATTGTGGGTATGCTGAAGTCCATTTTTGCAGCTGTCTGTTTTGTTTTTTATTTTTCCCATACAAAAATTTATACATACATTGTTATGTGACTCTAATTGCTCTCCCCATACTGTGACAGCAGACGCCTCCTTTCCACCTCTCTTAGTCATCTAGTGCTGCTCTAACAGAAGTACCACGAGTAGATGGTTTTAACAAAGAGAAGTTTATTCTCTGCAGTCCAGCAGGCTACAAGTCAAAATTCAGGGCATCAGCTCCAGGGGAACGCTTTCTCTGTCAGCTCTGAAGGAAGGTCCGTGTCATCAATCTTCTCTTGGTCTGGGAGCTTCTCTGCGCAGGAACCTCAGGTCCAAAGGACATGCTCTGCTCCCGGCACTGCCTTCTTGGTGGTATGAGGTTCCCATGTTTCTCTGCTTGCTTCTCTTTTGTATCTCAAAAGAGATTGGATCAAGACACTATCTCATCCTGTAAACCTCATCAGAATAACCTCATCACAGTGATAGAATTTACAACACACAAGGAGATCACATATAACCTCATCATAGTGATAGAGTTTACAACACATAAGGAAATCACATTAGATTACACAATCATACAGTATTGGGAATCACGACCTAACCAAGTTGCTACACACATTTTTTAGGGAACACAGTTCAATCCATGACACCACCCATGATTCCCCATGTCCATTCAACCAGCTCCTAACCCTTTCTGCCTTCCCATCTCACCTCCGGACAGAAGCTGCCCGTTTAGTCTCTTGTATCTACTTGAGCTAAGAGGCACACTTTTCACGAGTATCAGTTTATGTCCCACAGTCCAGTCCAATCCCTGTCTGAAGAGTTGGCCTTGGAAATTGTTTTAGTTCTGGGCTGATAGAGAATCCGGGGCTTTCCGGGGTTCCTCCAGTCTCAGTCAGACCATTAAGTCTTGTCTTCTTACTAGAATTTGAGTTCTGCATCCCATCTTTCTCCTGCTCCATCTGGGACTCTCTGTTGTGTTCCCTATCAGTGTGGTCATTGGTGGTAGCCGGGCACCATCTAGTTCTTCTGATCTCAGGTTGATGAAGTCTCTGGTTTATGTGGGCTTTTCTGTCTCTTGGGCTACTACTTTCCTTGTGTCTTTGGTGTTCTTCATTCTCCTTTGCTCCAAGTGGTTGGGACTAATTTATGCATCTTAGATGGCTGCTTGTAAGCTTTTAAGACCCTAGATGCCAGTCACCAAAGTAGGATGCAGAACATTTCCTTAATAAGCTTTGTTATGCCAGTTGACCTAGCTGTCCCCTGAAAGCATGGTCCCCAGACCCCTACTCCTGCTACTCAGTCCCTCAAAGTGTTTGATTATATTCAGGAAACGTCTTAGCTTTGGTTTAGTCCAGTTGTACTGACATCCCCTGTAGTGAGTGCTGTCCTTCCCTTCACCTGAGATAATTATTATCTACTATCTAGTTAGTAAATAACCCTCACCCACCTTCCCCACCCTCGTACCATCGAAGAATGTTTTCTTCTGTATTTAAACCTTTTCTTGATCTCTTATAATAGTGGTCTTATACAATATTTGTCCTTCTGTGACTGACTAAATTCACTCAGCATAGTTACCTCCAGCTTCCTCCATGTTATGTTTCACAGCTTCATTATTGTTCTTTATTGTTGTATAGTATTCCATTGTGTGGATATACAATAATTTGTTTATCCATTTGTCCGCTGATGGGCACCTAGGTTGTTTCCATCTTTTTGCTGTTGTGAACAGTGCTGCAGTGAACATGGGTGTGCATGTATCTATTCATATGACAGCTCTTATTTCTGTGGAATATATTCCAAGGAGCAAGATACCTGGATCGTATGGTACTTCTATTTCTAGCTTTTCATGGAAGCGCCAAATCGATTTCCAGAGTGGTTGTACCATTTTACATTCCCACCAACAGTGTATAAGTGTTCCAGTCTCTCCACAACCTCTCCAGCATTTATTGTTTTGTGTTTTTTGGATTAATGCTAGCCTTGTTGGGGTGAGATGATATCTCATTGTAGTTTTGATCTGCATTTCTCTAATGGCTAATGATCGTGAACATTTCTTCAAGTGTCTGTTAGCTGCCTAAATATCTTCTTTGGCAAAGTGTCTGTTCATATTCTTTGCCCATTTTTTAATTGGGTTGTTTTGTTGTTGTTGAGGTTTTGCAGTATCTTATAGATTTTAGAGATTGGACGCTGATCGGATTTGTCATAGCCAAAAATTATTTCCCAATCTGTAGGTTGTGTTTTTACTCTTTTGGTAGTAGAGTCTTTTGATGAGCTTAAGTTTTTGATTTTTAGGAGCTCCCATTTATCTGGTCTGTCTTCTGGTGCTTGTGTGTTGTTACTTGTGATTCATATTGTGTTTATGCCATGTATTAGAGCTCCTAGCATTGTCCCTATTTTTTCTTCCATGGTCTTTATCATTTTTTATTTTATATTTAAGTCTTTGATCCATTTTGAGTTAGTTTTTGTGCATGGTGTGAGGTATGGGTCTTGTGAAAGTTTTTTTGCAGATGGATACCCAGTTATACCAGCACCGTTTGTTAAAGAGACTGTCTTTTCCCCAAACGGACTTTGGGCCTTTTTCAAATATCAGCAGCTCATAGGTGGATGAGTTTACATCTGGATTCTCAATTGTGTTCCGTTGGTCTATGTATCTTTTGTTGTACCAGTACCAGGTGGTTTTGACGACCATGGTGGTATAATAGGTTCTAAAATCAGGTAGTGTGAGGCTTCCCACTTTGTTCTTCTTGAGTAATGCTTTACTTACTTGGGAACTCTTCCCTTTCCATATGAAGTTGGTGATTTGTTTCTCCATATCATTAAAAAATGCCGGTGGAATACGGACCGGGATTGCATTATATCTGTAGATCGCTTTCGGTAGAATTGACATTTTCACAATGCTAAGTCTACCTATCCATGAGCAAGGTATGTTTTTCCACTTATGCAGTAGTTTTGGTTTCTTGCAGTAGTGTCTTGTGGCTTTCATTGTATAGATCTTTTACGTCGCTGGTTAGATTTATTCCTAAGTATTTTATCTTCTTGGGGGCTATTGTAAATGGTATTGATTTCATGATTTCCTCTTCAAGGTTGTCTTTGTTGGTGTAAAGGAATCCAACTGATTTTTGTATGTTTGTCTTGTATACTGAAACTTTGCTGAAATTTTCTGTTAGTTCCAGTAGTTTTCTTGTGGATTCTTTGGGGTTTTCTGTGTATAAGATTGTACTATCTGCAAAATGAGATAATTTTGGCTTCTTCCCTACCAATTTGGATGGCCTTTATTTATTTTTCTAGCCTAATGGCTCTGGCTAGAACCTCCAGCACAATGTTGAGTAAGAGTCATGATAAAGGGCAACCTTGTCTGGTTCCCATTCTCAAGGGGAGTGCTTTCAAAGTCTCTCCATTTAGGATGATGTTGGCTGTTGGCCCTGTATAAATGCCCTTAATTATATTGAGGAAATTTCCCTTCTATTCCTATTTTGTTGAGAGTTTTTATCATGAATGAGTATTGGACTTTGCAAGATGCCTTTTCTGCATCGATTGATAAGATCATGTGGTTCTTGTCTTTTGTTTTGTTTATGTGATGGATTACATTGATTGTTTTTCTAATGTTGAACCATCCTGGCATACGTGGTATAAATCCCACTTGATCATAGTGAATTATTTTTTTTTGATATGTTGCTGAATTCTATTGGCTAGAATTTTGTTGAGGATTTTTACGTCAATGTTCATGAGGGATATTGGTCTATAATTCTCTTTTTTTGTGGTGTCTTTACCCGGTTTTGGTATCAGGGTAATGTTGGCTTCATAAAATGAGTTTGGGAGTATTCTATTCTTTTCTATGCTCTGAAATATCTTTAGCAGTAGTGGTGTTAACTCTTCTCTGAATTTTGGTAGAATTCTCCAGTGAAGCCATCTGGGCCAGGGCTTTTTTTTAATTGGGAGTTTTTTAATTACCTTTTCAATCTCTTCTTTTGTTACGGGTTTATTTAGTTGTTCTACCTCTGTGTTAGTTTAGGTAGGTAGTGAGTTTCTAGAAATTTGTCCATTTCCTCTAGGAAATGTTAGAGTACAATTTTTCATAGTATTCTGTTATGAGTCTCGTAATTTCAGTTGGGTCTGTCGTGATATCACCCATTTCATTTCTTGTTCAGGTTATCTGCTTCCTCTCCTGTTTTTCTTTTGTCAGTTTGGCCAGTGGTTTATCAATTTTGTTGATCTTTTCAAAGAACCAGCTTTTGGTCTTGTTAACTCTTTCAATTCTTTTTCTATTCTCTATTTCATTTAATTCCCCTCTAATTCTTATTATTTCTTTTCTTCTGGCACCTGAGGTCTTCTTTTGCTGCTCTCTTTCTACTTTTTCCAGTTGTAGGGTTAATGTTTTGATTTTGGCCCTTTCTTCTTTTTGGATGTGTGCATTTATAGTTATAAACTGACCTCTGAGCGCTGCTTTTGCTATGTCCCAGAGGTTCTGGTATGATTTTTTCGTTCTCCTTTGATTCTATGAATTTCTTTATTCCATCCTTAATTTCTTCTGTAACCCAGTAGGTTTTGAGCAAGGTGTTGTTCAGTTTCCATGTTTGATTTTTTTTTTCCTTGCTTTTCCTGTTGTTGATTTCTACTTTTATGGCTTTATGGTTAGAAAAGATGCTTTGTAGTATTTTTGATGCTTTGGATTTTGTTGAAGCTTGCTTTATGGCCTAATATGTGGTGTATTCTGGAGAATGTTCCATGTGCGTTGGAAAAGAAAGTATACTTGGCTGCTTTTGGGTGGAGTGTTCGGTATATGTCTGTGAGATCAAGTTGATTGTAGCATTTAGCTTTTCTGTGTCTTTGTTGAGCTTCTTTCTGGATGTTCTGTCCTTCACCAAAAGTGGTGTGGTGAAATCTCCTACTACTATTATGGAGCTATCTCTCTCTTTTTTCAGTGCTGTTAGAGTTGTTTTATGTTTTCTGGAGCCCTGTCATTGGGTGCGTTGATACTGATTATAGTTACATCCTCCTGGTGTAGTGACCCTTTAATCATTATCTAGTGTCCTTCCTTATTGTGGTGGATTTTACTTTAAAGTCTATTTTGTTAGAGATTAATATTGCCATTCCTGCTTTTTTTTTTGATTGTTGGTTGCTTGATTTATTTTTTTCCATCCTTTGAGTTTTAGTTTGTTTGTGTCTTTAAGTCTAAGGTGTGTCTCTTGTAGGCAGCATATAGACGGATTGTGTTTTTTATCCAATCTGTCACTGTCTGTCTCTTTACTGGTGCATTTAGTCCATTTACATTCAGTGTAATTATTGATAGCTATGAATTTAGTGCTGTCATTTTGATGTCTTTTTTTGTGTGTTGTTCACGGTTTCTTTGTTCCACATAATTTTCTGTGCTGAGTCGTTTATGTATTTTCTTTTCATTGTTGTTGATTTTGTGTTTACTGAGTCTTTATATTTTTCTGATTTTTTATTTTGACTTGTAGGATTGTTAGTTTCTTTTTTGGTTACCTTAATATTTACCCCTATTTTTCTAAGTTTATATCAGTCTTATTTCTTTATATCGTCTTTATTTCGTCTCCATATGCAGAATCTATGTCTACATTTTTTAAGTCCCTATTTTTTTTTTTTAATGCTGTCATCTTTTACATATTGACATCTGTTTCCCTATTTTCAGTGTTTTCGCTTCGATTTACTTTTGTGACTTCCCTATCTGGGTTGATATCTTGTTGCTCTGTCCTGTGTTCTAATCTTGGGTTGTTATCTGATGTTAACTGATTTTCTAACTAGAGGACTCCCTTTAGTATTTCTTCTAATTTTGGTTTGGTTTTTGCAAATTCCCTAAACTTCTGTTTATCTGGAAATGCCCTAATTTCGCCATCATATTCGAGAGACAGTTTTGCTGGATATATAATTCTTGGCTGGCAGTTTTTTTCCTTCAAGGCTTTATCTATGTCATCCCATTGCCTTCTTGCCTGCATGGTTTCTGCTGAGTAGTCCGAGCTTTTTGACTCTCCTTTGTATGTGAGTTTTCATTTATCCCTAGCCCTTCTTAAAATTCTCTCTTTGTCTTTGGTTTTGGCAAGTTTGATTATGATATGTCTTGGTGACTTTCTTTTGGGATCTACCTTATGTGGGGTTTGATGAGCATCTTTTATAGATATCTTGTCATCTTTCACAATATCAGGGAAATTTTCTGCCAACAAATCTTCAACAATTCTCTCTGTATTTTCTGTTATCCCCGCTATTCTGGTACTCCAGTCCCTCATAGGTTATTCCTCTTGATAGAGTCCCACATAATTCTTAGGATTTCTTCATTTTTTTTAATCCTTTTATCTGATTTTTCCTCAAATAAGTTGGTGTCAGGTGTTTTATCTTCAGTCTCACTAATTCTGATTTCCGTTGTGTCAGTTCTTCTCCTGTGACTTTCTATTGAGTAGTTTCGTTGTGAAATTTTTTATTGTTAATCTTCTGGATTTCTGATTGCTGTCTCTCTATGGATTCTTGCAGCCTCTTAAATTTGTCATTATGCTCTTCTCTAAGCTTTTTAATTTCCTCTATTGCGTGTCCTGTGTTTTGCTTAATTTCCTTCCTAATTTCTTGAAGAGTTCTGTATATTAATCTTCTGTATTCTGCCTCTGATAATTCCAAGGAATTTTCCTCCTCTAGAAAATTTCTAGATTCTTTATTTTGGGAGCTTGTTGAAGCCATCATGGATTGCCTCTTTATGTGATTTGCTATTGACTGTGGTCTCTGAGCCATCTATAAGTTGTTATATTTATTTATTTTATTTTTGCTTACTGTGTCCTAGCTTCTTGTTTTGTTTTAATATGCCCAAATAGGTTGCTTGTATGAGCAGGTTCGATTATTGGCACCTTTGAAGCTCTAATGTCCTGTCACCAGGTGATTAAATCTGTTACTAGGTATTTTAGGTCAGAAGTCTGCCCATTCCTCCTGTGTGGATTCAGCTCAGGTTCCCAGGTAGATACTCACCAAGTGTGTGGTGTAGGCTCTCACTGACGGTCCTAGACAGGCATGGGTGATTGATGTAGGCACAGGCATCTGGCTACAGCAACAGTGTGTTTTGAATGCCTTCCAACCTGCGGGACTCATCTTCCAGCACTATTCTGGTCAATATTCTGTGTGATCCATAGTGTTTTCATTGGATAACTTTTAGCAGTGGATTGCCAGGCCTTTGTTCCTAGTCTGTCTTAGTCTGGAAGCTCAACTGAAACTTGTCCATTATGGGTGACCCCGCTGGTATTTGAAATACTGGTAGCATAGCTTCCAGCATAATAGCAACTCACAAGCCATCACAATACAACAGACTGACAAGCAAGCAGTGGTACATAGTAGTGGGGGACTTTAAAAAAATCTTTGAAAAGTCACTGTTCAAGAATACTAGCAACAACATAAGTATACTGAAACAAAGCAACCTTTTTTGTTCTTTGCATTATAGGTGTGTTGAAGTTGTGAAAGCGTCTCAATATGTAGAGCTAGCAAATGATCTGGAAATAAATAAAGCAATTACATACTTGAGACAAAAGGATTTTAACCAAGTAAGTTTAAAAAAATTTTTTAGATGTAATTTCATATGTCAGTTGGTCAAAGCAGTAAAATCAGGAACATGTTTTCTAGAATACTCTTAGGTATGATTATTCAGGCGGGTTAGTATTTTTATTTCTATCTTACATAATTTATATTAATATGGTATTTTTTTAATGTTTACATGTTTGTCCTATTTTTAAAATGTGAATAATTTCCATCTAAAGCATGATTGCTAACCTACTAAACTGTATTCTTGTCCAGAAATTAACTGAAGCTCTCAGGTTCTTCAAAATCAGGGATTGTATGTAGGGAGCAAGGAAGGCCAGAGCCTTAATAATAGCCCTGATGCTTCCATGTCACTGTTCACCAGAGCAACTTCCTTGTTAGGTTTTATATATTTGGTTTACCCATTAACATTACATTGGGAATGAAAGGGTTTCATTGCTAAACACAGTTTTTAATCTCTGAGGGATTGCTGGCTGGTACCGCTGCTACTGTGCTCACTTTGGGTGGAAGTGAAACAAGTGCTATTACTCTTTCAGTTGTCTGTCTCAAGTGAGCCTTCCCTGAGATATAGTTGAGACAAGACCAGATGGCTTAAACAACTTCAAAAAAAAAAAAGAGTGAGAATGACAAAAGACAATAAACATAGATTAAAACTTGATATCTGAGTTCATAAAACTAATGGTGAGTGCCATGTGTACCCGCAACTAGAAAACTCAGCTCTTCCACATTTAGACCCAGAAGAGGAAGGGCCAGAGAAAGCCACGAAGTCTCACCTGTGTTCTGTTCCAAGCCTGTGTTTTCAGTTTTCTCTCCTAGTTAAGGAACTCCATCTTGTCTGGGAGATAACAGAAATGACTAACCCTTTCAAGGAGATTTGGGGAAAACACCATGTACTCATAGAATATGAGAGTAGAATAAGGGATTCATGTAATAATTATATGACTAGTACAGTGTAGCACCACAGGGTGCTCCCATTACATATATGGATGTACTGCACTTAATAATGTTTTGGCATTTATAAAGTACTTTTCAGAGTCTCTTTGTATCTGTTTTGTCATTTGATCGTCACACCCTTGGCCATTAAAAATGTCGCTGGTAACTCTGTCACTGTGTTGTAATGCTTTGTCAGTGGAAGTGGAGTGAGACAAATTGGTCTTCATTAACTTCCTAAAGTGGTCTGTGGACCAAAAAATATTTGTGTGTGTATGTGTGTGTGTGAGAGAGAGAGAGAGAAGTACTGTTATAGATGACAAAACAGAGAAGACCATGTTTGTCAGTTTTCTTTTGACATTTTATTTTTTAATTCTTTTTAGAGAGATTTCACAATATATTACCATCATTTATGTTTTAAAACTTGTGTCCATTAAAAAATAATGGATGTATTCCTTATTAAAACTCATTTAAATCATATCTTATTGGTTGCTGCTTTCCTAGCTGTTCTCATTCAAAATATCTTCTAATCTGTAATCTTTTAATACCAGTTAGTTTACTGATGTTTTTAAAACACCGTTTCTGCTTTTTCAACATTGCTGCTTTCACTTTCTTTTGTTTGTATATTGTAAGTATGACCAGGTGGGTATAATAGAAGCTTATTTTAAAGGAACACTATTAGATTAAAAAGAATTCGGTTGATCATTTTATGAAGACCATTTTATTTACTATTCAAGGTGAAAGAAAAAATTTGTGCCTTCTGTAAGGACATAATTTTGTAGTTAACTCTAAATAGTTCTTTAAGAAAAGGTACTGAAATCTCATAGTTCTTTGTGCTGATGGTGTCATTTTATAGTTACCTTTGTAGTAGAGAGCTTTGCCAAAAAGCAGAAGATGGATGAAATGAAGTAGGTTGGTCTGGGGACCAGTAATGGCCTTAAGGAGAGACTCAGAAAACTGAAGCCAGTAGCTAGATGGCATCAGCCAGAGAAGAAAGCCAAAGTGGAGAATGTATCTATTTCCTTAATGGTTTGAGGGAAAAAAACCTAACAATGTTTATTATCATTATGTTTTGTCATTTATAACTAAATTTAGTTTTTACATTAAATGTGTGTTATCAGTTTCATTTATAAATAAGTTGACTTGTAGTATTTTAGTTTTGAAAACAGATTATATTGAATATGCATTCATTGAACATGTAAAGAACAATTACGAAAAAGGCCTATTTGAAAAACAAAAATCTGAACAAAAAATACCTGAGTGTTCCTTTCATTACAATACTTATATAGCTTTTTTTAGAATAGTTTATAGTTTAGAAACTTAAAATGTGAAATATTTTTTATTCTGATAAATGTTTTAAATGGGTATTTTACATTCCAGATACTTTTGATAAGTATTTTAAGTAATAACATTGGATTGCATTGAATTTTGTATACTGTTTGGCTCCACAGTAACCATCTTGCAGTAGACTGTATTTGGTGTTAAATAGTCTTAAAGGTATTAATGAGCCACGAGGTAGTAAATATAAAAATTTAAAAATTCAGCACATGTCCTTGGCTATAATATGAATGGCTACTTCTAAAAGGAATGATATAAACTGCTGTAGCATTCAGTAGTTTAGTTTGTTAGTTGTTTATATTCTGCTTAATGGATGCCATAAATCTTAGAGAATAGATTTCTTTCCCTCTATACCTCAGCGAGCTTAATGGATATGTTATACCTATTCAAGTGCCTTATGTTTTTAAGTAACATGTTTATAGTGGCACAGTCTAAAAGTGAAGAGAAAAAGATTTCAATTCTTATTCAAAGTGAAATGTATCTTACAAAACTTAGAAAATCAAAGCAGCAATGATTTTTACATTAATAGTTGTGCAGGTGGTATAAAGAATCAGTGAGATAGCTTCTACAGAATGAGCAATAAAACAGCAATAATTTTTGAGGTAAGTTCAAGGAACTTCTGGTAGTTTTATAGAAGACCTTTCTAGGAAAGTAAGAGAGAAAGAAAATCTCAATGTGAAGGTACGATGTTTGGGGTTTTCTCTTCCAGAGTTTACTTTGTGGCACTATAAACTACTGACTTAGAAACATCTCGTGGTTTTCTTTAAAGTCTTTAAAAACTCTTTAATAGAAAAACAGTTTGCTCATATTCTAAGCAAGGTATATGGAGTCTAGTATTTTAGAATCTTTTACCCTTAAAAAATGGTGTCAGCATGCTTAATGGTATTTCATTTGAGGCAGCTCATTAAAGGTCAAGCACTGCACAGTACGCAGAATTTGCCTGGTATTTTCAGTAGTAGTAGTAGCTGACAGCCATTATAAAAGCTAAGCAAGGATTTTTGCTTGGATACAACTGCTTTTCAGGAGCAGGAAGCACCAAGAAGTGGAATATTTTCTATTTGATAAATGTATTTTAAAGGAAGGAAAATCCGCCTTTCTCTACAATCTTTTCCCCCTGACATTACTTCATAATTCCTAAGTGGAGTACTAGCATCTTTCATGAAAGTGTCTGTCCACCATTCCACATTTCCTGTTTGGTTAGGATTATCTCAGACTTGTGCAGTGATTTTACTACTGACCTTTCTTTTAGACACTAATCCTCTGTTCAACTGTATCTAATCTGCTGTTAACCCCACCTTTTGTGTTAATTTCAGTTATTGCATTTTTTAGTTCTAGAATTTCTGTTTTATTCTTTTTTATATATTCTCTCAAATGAAATTCTTATCATCTGTTTTTCTTGACTATACTGATCCACTACTCTTGCGCTTGTCCCCAGTCTTAGACTCTAGACTCACAACTTTTCCCCAACTGTAAGCTTGCCTGTGGACATTGTGCATGCTATTTCCTTTGTTTAGAATGCCCTTCCTCTGTTATTCTGACTCATAAGTTCCTGTTTGGCTTTTAAGACATACATTTGAAATGTTACCTTCTCAGGAAGCATTCCTTGAGTTTCTCTGGAATAGTTACTTTTTCCTGTGTTTTTATAGCACTTTTTAAACTCTCTATAATTTTTCATAACCTCCATGTTTTATTTGTCTTTATTTTAGTACCTGTGGTAGTAGCAGTAATAATAACAGCTAACATTTGTTGAGTGCTTTTACTCTGTACCAGGTACTGTTCTAAATCCATTATTACATCATTTTATCATGTAGATACTGTTTCTATACCCATTTACAATCAGTATAGATAGCATCAGTATATTGCCCAAGGTCACACAACTAGTATATGACAGAGTCAGGATTTGACCCCAAAACATCTGAGCTTTTAACCATTTATTCTATTCCAGTGACTCTCAAATTTTAGTATGTATCACAATCACCTGGAAAACTTGTTAAACCACAGAGGGTTTTATATAGCTGCTCTCTATAAATGATAGTTACCAAACGTAAGTTTTATTTCATCTTATCTTTTTTTCCCTCTCTACCTATACTGCATGTATTTACCACAACTATATTCATAACTTTAAAATAATATCAATATCTAAAATAAAATTTTTATCTTTGTAATAAAGATATTTAAGATGTTAATGAACTTTTAGAATGATTAATCATTTTAAAATACCTTGAAACTTTACAAAAATTGAAATGAGGAAATAAATAGAGAAAGGAGAGTTTTTAAAAATTAAAGTGGTATTAAGTTCTGGATTCTTTTTTCTTTCTGTGAAAGGAAAATGCTCCTTTAGAAAGTTTATTGAGTACAATATGCCAGGCACTTTTCTAGACACAAGGACTATATCAGTGAGGAAAACAAGTATCTGTGTCCTCAAGGAGCTTACATGCTAATGGAAATATTGAATTTCTAAATGGATTATCGTCTCAATTTGAACTTTTCAGTGACTCTTTTAGAAATAAAATGAGAATTAAAAGAATAAAATGAAATAAAAATATAGAAACAAAATGTGAGAAATGAAATAATTTCATGAAAATGACAATATAGAAATGAAATAACTATTTAAAAATATTTAACGTAACTTTAAACTTGGTCTAATACATTTACAGATTAACTTTGTAAAAAAAGATTTTTAAGTTTCAAGTTTCCTAATAGGAGCATTTCTTCTTCAGTAGATTCTTTTTCTTCAGTTGGTTCTTTAGACAATTCCATAGAACTGGAAATGTATGATGCATTTGTAGCTGTAAATTCTAGTTGCATAAATAGACCCTAGTAAATTTAGCATTTAATAAATGTTTTATGAGATGAGCACCCATTCAGAGAACTCCTCTGTTGGGAGAGGCACAGACACACATGAGACATTTGCCTTACCTTCACCAAGCTTGTATATTGAGAGTACTGTTGTTGAATAGGAGGGGGGATCATCTGAGATTGGACTGTGATGAGAATCAGCCAGCTTTAGGGTTACAGTTACAAACTGGCATTGCAGTATAATTTTACTTGCTGTCAGGTAATTCTGCTACTTAATAACAGTAGAGATTTGAACCCAGGTATTTTGATCCTCATGCCATTACTCTTTACCCTGCACGATGTAATAACCTTCCTCTAAAATGTTAGATAAATTGGGGCCAGTTTATGTAATAGCTTGCCTTTTATAACACCAAAATATATTTTATGACTTTTATATTTTTAAGTTACTGTATTGCAAGTGAAAAAGCTTTTTTCTTAGAATATAACAATACGTTTGTTTTCAACCAGTATGAAAATTTGGCATAAGTATTGTAAATGAATGTTAACATATTTCTTACTTGGTTTTGTAAAATTTAAATATTTTTATTATATGCATTATTATATGTAAAAAGTTGGAATGTTAGCCCTAGAAGGGATGTTAGAGATAATTATTTTCAACCTCTCCGTTTCATAAAGAAAACGTCTTGGAAGTTTAGTGTTTAATATTAATTATTTATGACTTTGAAACAAGAGACAACTTCTAATCCAATATTCTTGTTATCTCATGCTGTCTTCCCTGCTATTTTAATGTCTTTTTTTTAATATATACTTCTAATTTGTAGAATTATGATGACAAATGGAATTATTGGCTTGTTCTTAGTGTAGAAGCTAAAATCATTTGTCCTTTATTACATGCATACTTAAATATTAAAATAGTGGATTTTAATATCTATACTTGGATAGTGATATCAAATGGCATTTTGATAAATATGTAGCTCAGAGGAGAGGTTTGGGCTAAAGATTTTTTTTTTTAAATTTTTTTATCGTACTTTAGATGAAGGTTTACCGAACAGGTAGTTTCTCATTAAACAGTCAGTACACATATTGTTTTATGACATTGGTTAACAACTCCACGACATGTCAATACTCTCCCTTCTTGACCTTGAGGACCTTTTTTTTTTTTTTTTTTTTTTTGGGTGAAAATATACATAGGCAAAGTTAGACCATTTTGAAAGTTTCTACATGTACAATTCAGTGACATCGATTACGTTCTTCCAGTTGTGATGCTAGTCTTACTATCCTTTTCCAAATTATTCCATCAACATTATCTTCAACTCACTGTCCCCTACGCTTCCCATCAAACCTTTTGAGTGCCTGTTGTCAATTTGATCTCACATAGATAATTCTTTTTTTTTTTTTTTGTACCTTAGATGAAGGTTTGCAGAACAAATAGTTTCTCATTAAACAGTTAGTACACATATTGCCCTGTGACAATGGTTAACAACCCGGTGACATGTCAACACTGTCCCTTCTCAACCTTGGGTTCCCTATCACCAGGTTTCCTGTCCCCTCCTGCCTTCTAGTTCTTGTCCCTGGACTGCTGTGCCTCATTAGTCCTGTTTTGTTTTATAAGGCTGTCCAGTCGCTTGCTGAATGGTGAACTTTGGGAGGGGCTTCCCCACTGAGCTAAAAGGGTGTCCGGGGGCCGTACTCTCGGGGTTTCTCCAGTCTCCTTTAGGCCAGTAAATCCGGTCTTTTTTTGTGAGTTAGAATTCTGTTCTACATCCTTTTCCAGATCTGTCCAGAACCCTCTATTGTGATCCCAGTCAGAGCAATCACTGGTGGTAGCCAGGCACCATCTAGCTATAGTGGACTCAGTCTGGTGGAGGCCGTGGTAGCTGTGGTCCATTAGTCCTTTGGACTAATCTTTTCCTTATATCTTGTTCTCTTCATTCTCCCTTGCTCCCAAAGGGTTGAGACCAGTGAAGTATCTTAGATGGCTGCTCACAGGCTTTTAAGACCCCAGACGCTACTCACCAAGGTAGAATGTAGAACATTGTCTTTATAAACTGTGTTATGCCAATTGAGCTAGATGTTCCCTAAGACCATAGTCCCCACAGCTCTCCGCCCAGCAGTTCAGTCCCTCAGGAAGTTTGAAAGTGTCTATGGAGCGTCCATGACCTTTCCTTGTACAGGTTGTGCTGGCTTCCCCAGTAATGTGTAGTGTCTTACACTTCACCAAAGTTACCACTTACCTATTTAGTCCCCCCCACTATTCCTCCCATACCTCGTAACCAACAAAGATTGTTTCTTTTTGTGGGTAAACTTTTACATGAGTTATACAGTAGAGGTCTCATACAATATTTGTCCTTCTGTGATTGACTTATTTCACTCAGCATAATGACCTCCAGTTTTGTTCCTCTTACTCTCCTGTGCTGAGTTCCTTTTGTTTGTGGATTGTTTTTCATTTCTTTTGTTTTTGTAGGTTTTATTTTTACTGAGACTTTATGATTTTCTTCTTTATTTTGATGAGTAGGTTTGTTAACTTTCTTTGTGGTTACCTTGAAATTTACCCTTATCTTCCTAGATTTGAACCAGTCTATTATTACTTGGTATCACTTTTCTTCCTCTCCATTATAAGGTTGTATATCTACACTGTTTATTCCCTCTTTTATTGTTTTGATGCTGTTGTCATTTACAGGTTAACTTCTCTGGTTCCCTTTTGTAATTCTTTCAGTTTTGCTTAGTCCTTAAGGATTCATTTCCTAGGTTGGTGTCTGGCTAGTACAATCCTGTGTCTTATATTCAGGCTGTGGTTGATGTTGTTTGTTCTCAGATCAAAGCACTCCCTTTAATAAGTCTAGTAAGTTTGATGTGGTTTTTACATATTCCCTTAATTTCTGTTTATCTGGAAATGACCTAACTTCACCATCATATTTGAACAAGAGTTTTGCAGGATACATTATTCTTTGCTGGCAGTTTTTTTCTTTCAAGGTTTTATGTATGTCATCCCATTGCATTCTTGCCTGCATGGTTTCTGCCGAATAATCTGAGCTTGGTCTTATTGTTTCTCCTCTGTATGTGACTTTTTGTTTTTCTCAAGCCGCTCTCAGAATTCTTTGTTTGTCTTTGGTTTTAGTGAGTGTGATTATGATATGCCTTGGTGATTTTCTTTTGGGGTCTACCCTATATGGGGTTCATTGAGCTTCTTGGATGGTCAGCTTTTCATCTTTCATGATATTGTGGAAGTTTTCTGTCAGCAGTTCTTCAGTGATCCTATTTGTGTCTTCTGTTTTCTCCCTGTTCTGCAACTCCGATCACTGAAAGAGTTTTGTTTTTGATTGTAGCCCACATAATTCTCAGGGTCTCTTCATTTTTCTTCGTTCCTTTTTCTGATTTTTCCTCCAACAGAGTTATATCCAGGTGTTTGTCTTCAGTTCTGCTGATCCTGTCTTCCACCATTTCAAACCTGCTCCTCAGCCCTTCTATGACACTGTCCATTTCTGAAATCTTGTGTATCTTTTGGATTTCTAATTGTTGTTTCTGTATAATTTCTAGTTGTGAATTTATCTTGGCATTTTGTTCCTGCATTATTTTCCTGAATTATTCCATTTTTTTGCCTGTATTATCCATGAATTTGTCTGCCTTTTACATGAATTTGTCTATTTTTTCCTCATTGTTGTCTGCTTTTTGCTTCAACCCTTGGATAATTCTGAGTATTAGAGATTTGAATTCCCTATCAGGTAGTTCTAGTGCCTTTTCTTCTGCTGGGAAGTCATCTGGTGTTTTATTTTGGACACCTACTGGAACCATCCTGTCCTGTTTTTGTAAATGTTTTGATATTGTCTGCTGTCGTCAGAGCATTCAGTAGTTGCTTTTCTCGTTTATTGATTGTAGATTTATTTGTTTCATCCTTTTTTTTTTTTTAATTTGGCTATGAGCAGGCGGGCTGTGTGTTCTTTGTTGTTTGTTCGTCTGTGGGCACGATACTTTTCGCCTTCTCCAATTGGCAGGGTCAGTCGCTCAGGTATGGTACAGCAGGACAGGTCTAGCTGAAGAGGAGTTGCTGGGATGTGTTGTTTGTGGCACTTACTACAGCCACCTGGGCGAGTCAGTAATCATTGCAGGGCAGGTTCCGGTAGGCTGTGCCTGTGCTGATTGGTGGTATGATGTTAACGCACAGTGCAGGTAGGCAGGATGGAGGGGAGAGATTGTGATGTGTGGCGCTAAGATGGGTATCGGAGAGAGGAGAGAGGAACAGGAGCCAAAAACATACAAAAAAGAGTGCTAGGGGAGCTTGCCATTGGATTGGAGAGATGAGAGACTATGAAATGGAGACAAACAAAAAGGGGAAGAAGAAGAAAAAAAAGAAAAGGATGAATAAATAAAAATTAGAAAGAAAAAAGAACAGCAAAGCTCCCAGGGATCCCACTGGTGTGACTACGAGGTCTAGGGAAGTTGTTCCCAGGTGTTGAAGTACAGCCTGGCTAGGAGGCCTAGAGGTATTTAGCACTAGCTATCCAGGGAACAGGAAGAGAAGGAAGGTATAGAGAGACGAGAAACTGAGTAATGAAGAAAGAGAAAAAGGCAAAAAGAGGGAAAAGCAAACAAAACAAATTAAAAAAAAAAAACAAGAAAACCCCCCAAAAAGGAAAAAAAAAAAACCCACGAAAAAACAAATGCTGTCACGGATCCCTCTGCGTGTCTCTGCAAGCTGAGGAAGTAGGTCCCCAGCTGCACCGCACTGCTCGGCTGGAACAGACTCCAACTTGAGAAAAGAAAAAGAAAACAAACAAACAAAAGCCCTGGGATCCCACCAGTGTGGCAGCACGGACCAGGAAGCAGTTCCACACTCGAACAGAGCTCCACAGCCCCTCAGGAAGAAGTAAAGATGGCGCATGGAGCCAGGTATTTGAGTGAAAGGAGGGGGCGGTGGTGAGAGGTAAGGAAGAAATCAAAAGAAGCGGAAAAAAGCAACACCAGCAGCCAACAAATGGCACTCAGGGAGTCAACCAGTGCAGGTGGGTGGAATCCAAGCAGCTGGTGCTTCCTGGCCAAGAGACTGTGGCTGTGGGAAGCAGAGGAGGCCGAGTGGTAGTAAAGAAGGGTGGGTGGTGGGAAAGCATATATCACTGTTTACCAGTTGTTCTGTCTCCTGCTGGAAGTTCCGTGAAGCTGCTTTCTCCTACCCCTTATTTGCTGGTCTCTGATAGGAGTCCAAGATGGCAGATCCGTGCTGCATTAGCTGATGGGGGACCTCTGCATCTGTCTCTCGTCGCTCTCTATTCTCTGTCAGTTTCTTATTCCATTTGGTGCTTGGCTAAGTTATCTCTTCATTTTATGTTTAGGGTTTCAGGATTGCTGTTTTCTGTGTTTGGCTTAGTTTTTCGGATCTTTGCTGTGGAGGGACAGCGTGGTGCTTCTGCCTAGAGCACCATGTTGCCGGAAGTTGGGCTAAAGATTTTTAAAAGTGGGATTTTTCAGCATGTACATGGTATTTAAAGCCATGTGTAAGACTACCTGGAGAAAGTGTGAAGAGAGAAAGGAGTCTAGAATCAAATTCTGGTGAACTCTAACATTTGGAGTTGTGAAATCTGATAGGATAAGAAATCTGCTAAAGACACTGAAAAGGAAGTCAAAGAGGAAGAAAACCTTGAAATATATAGTGCCACAAAAGTTGAGAGAAGAGATATTCCAAGGAGAGGGTATTTTAATTTGTTCATTGCCACAGAGAGATTGAATAATATGAAAATAGAAAAAATTATCTCCTGGAGTTGAGAGCATGGAACAGTTTCAGTGCAGTGGTTGGGACAGAAGCCAAATTGAAGTGACTTGAGTAGTGAATGGCAGGTGAGGAAGTAGGCACAGCCTTTGTAGGTAACTCTTTTGAGAAGCCTGGCTAAGAAAGTGGAAGTAAAGATGAGGCTGTAGTTGAAGGGCATGTGAGAGTAAAGGGAAGTTATTTTATTTATAAAGGACTAGGGATACTGTCATGGATTAAATTGTGTCCCCCCAAAATATGTGTCAACTTGGTTAGACCATGATTGCCAGTATTGTGTGGTTGTTCTCCATTTTGTGATTTTCCTATGTGTCACAAATCATAATCTCTGCCTGTGGTTAAAGAGGATTAGGGTGTGATGTGATACCCTTGTTCAGGTCACATCCCTGATCCAATGTAAAGGGAGTTTCCCTGGAGTGTGGCCTGCACCACCTTTTATCTGACAAGAGATGAAAGGGAAGCAGGCAGAGAAGGAGGACCTCATACCACCAAGAAAGAAGCACCAGGGCAGAGCATGTCCTTTGGACCCACTGTTCCCACTCGGGGAAACTCCTAGTCCAGGGGGAAGAATGATGAGAAGGACCTTCCTCCAGAGCCAACAGAGAAAAAACCTTCCCCTGGAGCTGATGCCCTGAATTTGGACTTCTAGCCTACTAGACTATGAGAGAATAAATTTCTCTTTGTTGAAGCCATCCACTTGTGGTATTTCCGTTACAGCAGCACTAGATGACTAAGACAGATACTAAGAGAAGTTTGTATTCTTGGAGTGTCTGGTGATGTAGGAGAGAGGAGATGCCCCTGAGAAAGCAAGAAGGGAAAAGATGTAGAACAAGCAAGGATTGGTCTTTGGTCAGGGGAGAGCCGTTTCATTGAAATGAGATAGAAATTGGAGAGGATGGGTGCAGATGCAGACAGATTTTTTAATCTCTTAGGGGTCATGCTATATCCATTTTTTAATTTAATCCTCAAAGCAGTTTAGCAAGGAAGCCATTAGTATCTTCATTTTTCAGGGGAGGAAACAGATTCAGAGAGAGTAAATAACTTATTCCACATCTAATAGTAAAGCTCAATCTTTTGACTGTAACATATTGCCTCCCTAAAAAATTATCGTGGGTATGTAAGTATAGACTTTATACTTACAGAATCTTATTAGCATTTAATGTAAGTTTCAAGAATTTATAAATTAAGTACTTTCTTGTGAAAGCATGTGTCAGGGTGGGTATAGTCTAAGTATGTATGGCTACTGTACCGTAAGTAAAAAGTTTCTCATATTGTCTTTATATTTTTTCAAAGGAATAATTTCAGTGCTGTCTTATTACAATGTTAATAACTTTCACATATTTCATTTCTAGGCTGTAGAAACCTTAAAAATGTTTGAAAAGAAAGACAGTAGAGTGAAAAGTGCAGCTGCAACCAACCTTTCATTCCTGTATTATTTAGTAAGTTTTCTTTTTTACAACTAATAATTGACCATATGGTTTTTTTTTTCAAGTGAGGTGAAATTCACATGACATAAAATTCACCATTTTAAAGTGAACAATTCAGTGGCATTTAGTACATTTACAGTGTTACGTAACCATCACCTCTATCTGGTTCCAAAACATTTCCCAAAAGGAAACCGTGTATATAGTAAGCAGTTGCTCCTTACACCCCACTTCATCCCCAGTCCCTGCCTGTAAATCTTTGTGGATTTACCCATCCTGAATATTTCATATAAATGGAATCATACATTATGTGACCTTTTGTGTCTGGCTGCTTGCACTTAATATTTTTGAGGTTCATCAACATTAGAGCATGTGTCAGTACTTCATTCCTTTTTACGGTAATATTCCATTGTATAGATCTACCACATTTTGTTTATCCATTCATCACTTGCTGGACACTTGTCTTGTTTCTACCTTTTGGCTATTATGAATAGCGCTGCTGTGAGCATGCATATTCATGTACTTATTTGAGTACCTATTTTCATTTCTTTGGGGTATATACCTAAGAGTAGAATTGCTAAGTTATATGGTAACTCTATGTTTAACTTTTTGAGGAGCAAGAATCTTCCGCAGCAGCTGCACCATTTTACATTCCTACTACCAATGGATGAGGGTTCCAGTCTCTCCACGTCCTTGCCAACACTTGTTATTTTCTGTTTTTCTAATTATAGTCATCCTGGTGGTTGTCATCATTGTTTTAATTTGTACTTGCTTAATGACTAATGCTGTTGAGCTTCTTTTCATGTGCATATTGGTCATTTGTATCTCTTCTTTGGAGAACTATCTAGTCAAGTCCTTTTCCCATTTTTTTTTCCATAACAGCTTTGAGATATTATTCATAAACCATATAATTACCATTTAGTATACAAAGGTATGCAATTTAGTCATTTTTTTTGTATATTTTCAGAGGTTTACAACTATCACCACTATCTGATCTTAGAACATTTTTATCATCTCAAAAAGAAACCTCCTATATATGAGCAGTCGCTCCCTATCCCTTCTCTCCACAGCCTCTGGGAACCATTAATCTACTTTCTGTCTCTATGGATTTTTCTATTCCAGACATTTCATATAAATGGAATCATCCAATATATGGCCTTTTGTTACTGACTTCTTTCACTAGTGTGATGTTTTCAAGGATTATCCATGTTGTAGAATGTATTAGTATTTCATTTTTTTTGTCAAATAATATTCTACTACATGAGTATGGGGCCCTGGTGGCACAGTGGTTAAGAGCTAAGGCTGCTAACCAAAAGGTCAGCAGTTCGAATCTACCAGCCGCTCCTCGAAAACCCTGTGAGGCAGTTCTGCTTGTCCTGTAGAGTCACTATGAGCCAGAATTGACTAAACGGCAGTGGGTTTGGTTTGATTGGTTTAGTATGAATACATCACATTTTATTTATCCATTCATCAGTTGGTGGACATTTGGGTTGTTTTCACTTTAGGGTTATTATGTATAATGTTGTTTTGAACATTCATGTACAAGTTTTTGTGTGGACATATGTTATAATTTCTCCAGGGTATATACCTAGGAATAGAATTGCTGGGTAATGTATTAACCTTACGTTTAATTGTTCAGGGAATTGCCAGACTGTTTTACATTTCCACCAGCAATGCATGTGGTTTGCAGTCTCTACACATCCTGGCCAACACTTGTTATTTTCCATTCTTCTGATTATAACCATCCTAGTGGGTGTGATCCGTCCATAAGCCATTGTTTTCATTGGCTAATTTTTGGAAGCATATCACTAGGACTTTCTTCCTAGTTTCTTTTAGTCTGGAAGCTCCACTGAAAACTGTCCACAATGGGTGAACCTGCTGGCATTTGAAATACCAGTGACATGACTTCCAGCATGATAGCAACACGCAAGCCACCACACTGACAGATGGGAAAAGCCGAGGTCTGTGAAGAAGAATGAAGCATCAGAATTGGAAGAAGATTCATTAATAACCTGTGTTATGCAGATGACACAACCTTGCTTGCTGAAAGTGAAGAGGACTTGAAGCACTTACTGATGAAGATCAAAGACTACAGCCTTCAGTATGGATTACACCTCAACATAAAGAAAACAAAAATCCTCACAACCGGACCGATAAACAACATCAAAATAAATGGTGAGGAAATTGAAGTTGTCAAGGATTTCATTCTACTTGGCAATCAGTGTCCATGGAAACAGCAGTCAAGAAATCAAATGACGTATTGCCTTGGGCAAATCTAATGCAGAAGACCTGTATGAAGTGTTAAAAGGCAGAGATATCACTTTGATGACTAAGGTGCACCTAACCCAAGGAATGGTCTTTTCATGCATATGAAAGCTTACCACTGAAGAAGGAAGATCGATGAAGAGTTAATGCATTTGAATTGTGATGTTAGCAAAGAATATTGAATATACCATGGACTTCAAAAAAAACGAACAGATCAGTCTTGGAGGAAGTACAGCTATAATGCCCCTTAGAAGTGAGGATGGCAAGACTTCGTCTTGCTTACTTCGGATACATCGTCAGGCAGGACCAGTCGTTAGAGAAGGATATCATGTTTGGTAAAGTAGAGTGAGCAAAAACGAGGGATCCCTCCATGAGATGGGTTGACATAATGGCTACAACTATGGGCTCAAACACAGCAGTGGTTGTAAGGATGTCACAGGACCTAGTGATGTTCCATTCTGTCATACATAGGGTCACTATGGGTCATAGCAGACTCAGTGGCACCTGTTATGGATTGAATTGTATCCCCCAAAAATGTATATCAATTTGGCTAGGCCATGATTCTCAGTACTGTGTGATTGTCCACCATTTTGTCATCTGATGTGATTTTCCTATGTGTTGTAAATCCTACCTCTATGATGTTAATGAGGTGAGATTAGAGGTAGTTATGTTAAGGAGGCAGGACTCAATCTACAAGATTAGATTGTGTTTTAAGTCAATCTCTTTTGAGATATAAAAGAGAGTAGCGAGCAGAGAGACATGGGGGACCTCATACCACCAGGAAACAAGAGTCAGGAGAATAACATGTCCTTTGGACCTGAGGTCCCTGTGCTGAGAAGCCCCTCAACCGAGGAAGACTGATGACAAGGACCTTCCCCCAGAGCTAACAGAGAGAAGTCCTTCCCTTGGAGCTGGCACCCTGAATTCAGACCTCTAGCCTTCTAGACTTTGAGAGAATAAATTTCTCTTTTTTATTAAAGCCATTTGTGGTATTTCTGTTATAGCAACATGGATGACTAAGACAGCACCTAACAACAACAAGAACAGTGGTTGTTGTTATCTTATTGTGATTTTGATTTACGTTTCCCTAATGGCTAATGATATTGAGCATCTTTTCATGTGCTCATTGGCCATTTGTAATACCTTCTTTTTTTTTGCTGAGGTTGCACTGGGCTCTGTCTTTTTCTTTGTAGTTTTTTTTTTCTTTTTAATTGTGCTTTAAGTGAAATTTTACAGCTCAAGTTAGTTTCTCATACAAAAATTTATACATACATTGTTATTTGATCCCTATAATATGTCAGGACACTACTCCTTTCCACCCTGAATTTCCTGTGTTCATTCAACCAGCTCCTGTCAGTTTCTACTTTCTCATGTCATCTCCGGACAGGAGCTGCACATTCTGTCTCATGCGTCTACTTAAAGCAAGAAGCACACTCTTCACGAGTGTCATTGTATGTCTTATAGTCCAGCCTAATCTTTGTCTAAAGAGTTGGTTTCAGGAATGGTTTTATTTCTGAGTTAACAGTCCGGGGGCCATGTCTTCTGGGCTTCCTCCCATCTCAGTCAGACCATTAAGTCTGGTCTTTTTACTGCAATTTGAGTTCTGCATCCTACTTTTTTCCTGCTCTGTCAGGGACTCTCTGTTGTGTTTCCTGTCAGGGCGGCATTGGTAGTAGCCGAGCACCATCTGGTTCTTCTGGTCTCAGGCTGATGGAGTCTGTGGTTTATGTGGCCCTTTTTGTTTCTTGGGCTAATATTTTCCTTGTGTCTTTGGTATTCTTCATTCTCCTTTGCTCCAGGTGGGTTGGGACCAGTTGATGCATCTTAGATGGCCGCTTGCTAGCTTTTAATACCCCAGATGCCACTCAACCAAAGTGGGATGCAGGACATTTTCTTAATAAATTTTGTTATGCCAACTAATCTAGATTTCCGCTGAAACCGTGGTTCCCAGGCCCCCACCTCTGCTACGCTGTCCCATGAAGTGTTTGGTTGTGTTCAGGAAACTTCTTAGCTTTTGGTTTAGTCCAGTTTTGCTGATTTCCCCTGTAGTGTGTCTTGTCCTTCCCTTCACCTAAGATAGTTCTTATCTACTATCTAGTTAGCAAACACCCTTCTCCCTCCCTCCTCACCCTTGTAACCATCAAAGAATGTTTTCTTCTGTGTTTAAACCTTTTCTTGAGTTCTTATAATAGTGATCTCATACAATATTTGTTCTTTTGTGACTGACTAATTTCACTCAGCATAATCCTTCTAGGTTCATCCGTGTTACGAGATGTTTCACGGATTCATCATTGTTCTTTATGGTTGTGTAGTATTCCATTGCATAAATGTACCATAATTTGTTTATTCATTTATCTGTTGATGGGAACCTAGGTTGTTTCCATCTTTTTGCTATTGTTAACCGTGCTGCAATGAACATGGGTGTGCATATATCTATTCGTTTGATGACTCTTATTTCTCTAGGATATATTCCAAGGAGTGGGATTGCTGGATCATATGGTACTTCTATTTCTAGCTTTTTAAGGAAGCGCCGAATCGGTTTCCGAAGTGGTTATCTCATTTTACATTCCCACCAGCAGTATATAAGTGTTGCAGTCTCTCCACAACCTCTCCAGCATTTATTATTTTGTATTTTTTGGATTAATGCTAGCCTTGTTGGGGTGAGATGGTATCTCATTGTAGTTTTGATTTGCATTTCTCTAATGGCTAATGATTGTAAGCATTTCCTCATGTATCTATTATCCATGTGAATATCTTCTTTGGTGAAGTGCCTGTTCATATCCTTTGCTCATTTTTTAATTATTTGTCTTTTTGTTGTTGAGGTTTTGCAGTATCTTGTAGATTTTAGAGATTAAACCCTGATCAGATATGTCGTAGCCAAAAATTTTTTCCCAGTTTTTAGGTTGTCTTTTTACTTTTTTGGTGAAGTCTTTTGATGAGCATAATTATTTGATTTTTAGGAGCTCCCAGTTATCTACTTTCTCTTCTGGTGTTTGTGCATTATTAGTTACATTTTATATTCTGTTTATGCCATGTATTAGGGCTCCTAGCATTGTCCCTGTTTTTTCTTCCATGATATTTATCACTTTAGATTTCATACTTAGGTCTTTGATCCATTTTGAGTTAGTTGTTGTGCATGGTGTGAGGTATGTGTCTTGTTTCAGTTTTTTGCAGATGGATATCCAGTTATGCCAGTACCACTTGTTAAAGAGACTGTCTTTTCCCCCATTTAACAGACTTTGGGCCTTTGTCAAATACCAGCTGCTCATAGGTGGATGAATTTACATCTGGATTCTCAATTCTGTTCCATTGGTCTATGTATCTGTTATTGTACCATTACCAGGCTGTTTTGACTTTTGTGGTGGTGTAATAGGTTCTGAAATCAGTTAGTGTGAGGATTCCCACTTTGTTTTTCTTCTTCAGTAATACTTTACTTATCCAGGGCCTCTTCCTTTTCCATATGAAGTTGATGGTTTCATTTGTATATCTTCTTTGGAGAATGGTGTATTCAAGTCCTCTCCCCATCTTCAAATTGGGTTCTTTGTCTTTTTATTAGTGAGTTACAAGAGTTTTTTTTTTTATATATATATTCTGGATATCCACATGGAAAAGAATGAAATTGAACCCTTGACTTATACAATACACAAAAATTAACTCAAAGTGCATCAGAGACCTAAATATAAGAGCTAAAACCATAAAACTCATCTGGGTAATCTTTATGATCATGGATTTGGCCATGGATTCTTAGATATGACACCAAAAATATGAGCAACAAAAGAAAAAAATAAATGGGACTTCATCAAACTTAAAATCTTTTATGCAGCAAAGACATTAGTGAAAAAGTAAAGGATAACCTACAGAATGGGAGAAAATGTTTGTAAATCGTATACTTGATAAGAACCTAGTATCCATAATATAGAACTCTTATAACACAACAACAAAAAACAAACAACCCAATTTAAAAACCAGGAAAGGACTTGAATAGACTAGGATGAATGTAATCAGAAAAATGGAAAATAAATGTTTACAAGGATGTAAAGTGACTGGAACCGTCGTACATTGCCGATGGGGATGTAAAATGGTGCAGCTGCTTGGAAAATAGTCTGGAGCTTACTCAAAAAGTTAAACATAAAAATACCATATGACCCAGCAGTTCTAAAGTATATACCCAAAAAAACTGAAAACAGATACTCAAACATGTACATGTACACATATGTTCATAACAGCAGTATTCCCAATAACTAGAAGGTTGAAACAGCCCAAATGTCCATCAGTGGGTGAATGGATAAACAAATTTTGGTATGTACATACAGTGGAATACTATTTATTCATAAAAAGGAATGAAGTACTGATACATGCTACAACGTGGATGAACCTCTAGTACATTTTGCTAAATGAAAGAAGCCAGACACAAAAGATTGCATATTGTGCGATTCCATTTATGTGAAATGCAAAAAATAGATAAATCCATAGAGGCATAACATAGATTGGTGGTTGCCAGGGACTAGGGAAAGAGGGAAATAAGGAGTGACTACTTAATGGATGAAGCGTTTTATTTTGGAGTGATGGAAATCTGTTGGAACTAGGTAGAGGTGGTGGTTGCACAACATTGTAGATATACTAAATGCCACTGATTTGTTCGCTTATAAATGGCTAATTTTATGTCATGTGAATTTCACATCAAATTTTTTAAAAACCACTGAATTTACATTTTAAAAGGGTGAATTATATCTCAATTCTTAAAAAAGCTTTAATCAGGTGAACAGTGTCTATTAGTGTTAAATGGAAGAAGGGATATAGGAATTAAATCTTACACAGTTGCAGGAGAAGCTATGGAAGTGAAGGTCCAGAAAACCATATCTGAGATCTGGTATCTGAGAAGGAGTTACCAATCAGTCAGTCTCAGAGCCAACCACTTTCCATCTGCCAAAGTTGGAATTAAAGAGGGACTTCATGGAGAGGTCTTGGGGAAACTATTTCCTCTGTGTAGCTGCCTCATCTTGTGAGTCACAGCCAAGCACCAGATCTGGGTCACTGTTGATCAGCAGGGGTAGCACAGTGGGGAAGAAGAGCTGGAAATGGAGTGAACACAATCTGGAACCCCCGGGGCATTTCTCCATTAGTCTCTGCATCTGATGATGAGTAAAGACTTTCAGAGGCAATGCTGCAGCTTCACTTCTGCTGCCAAATCTCACAAACACCCCTCTTTTGACCAACTCTAAACAAGAGCCACGCAGAGAAAGTTGGCATGGCACAAACTGCTAAAATACTTAAAGGTGGATAGGTTATGTGAAGAAGCTCAGGTGAATGCTGGCAAGGTCCTGGATCAAGAATTTGGCAGTGGAGAGGGAGAGGAAACGATTGCTAGAAATAGAAAGACTTAGTAATGAGTGAACAAATTTGATAGGGGACGTGAAGGTTATTGATTCCTTTATAAATATTTCAGTGTTTTTGGCTTTGGAAGGACATGAAATTTGGGCACTGAAAATGGAGCAGCTACATACAGTGAAACCTTTGAGAGCCGGAACTTGACAGGACATTGTTTTTCTGTGTCTTGCAAATTTTCCGCTGTTGATAAAGTCTTAACACTTTTCTTTCGCTCGTTTTAGTGGAAGATATTTTAGTTTCCCTTCTCTGACAGGTTTTCACCGTAGGTGGGTTCCAGCTTTCACAGGTTTTACTGTATAAATATAGTTGTTACTCAAACCATAAGACTGTGGAGAAGTCAGTTGTAACAAATTTGGGTAGTTGAGCTTGATTAAAAAAATCTTCTGCAGAATAAACTTAAGACCAAGATATGTACAATATTTTGTTCCTGTTTATCACATCTGTAATCTTAGAAAGTCTGTCATGTCTAATCTCATAACAATCAGAAAAGACAAAATTTACAAAGTTGATACAATTAAAATCATTTGTATGTATTTTGCACTTTATTTAGGAAAATGAATTTGCACAAGCCAGCAGCTATGCTGATTTAGCTGTGAACTCTGATAGATACAATCCATCAGCTCTTACAAATAAAGGGAATACAGTTTTTGCAAATGGTGATTATGAGAAGGCAGCTGAATTCTATAAGGAGGCTCTGAGAAATGATTCTTCTTGCACTGAAGCACTTTATAATATTGGTAAGTGAAACAAGGTGAAAATTGCTTTTTGCAGATGACCAGCAGTAGCTCAGAGAGCTCCAGTTTATTAGAAGGAAGAGTTAACTTCTTTCTAACAAACAGTTGAAAAGGAGGTTATTGCCTCTAAGATTATAGATTGTTTTAAATGGAATTAATGATTCAGAAGGTATGCACATGTAACATTGCCCTCTTCAAAGGTTTTTCCAGTTTCTAATCCCACCACAATATATGAGACTGACTGATTTCCCAAATTCTTGCTAATACTGGATATTACCATTCTTTTCAACTTTTGCCAAACTGATTGGTGGAAAAGAAAAATCACCTTTTTTTTGTTTTTAAGTATGAGCAATTTTAAACATATAAAAAATTACACAGAAAAAATAAATGCCCATGTACCTGTCACCCAGATTTAAGTCATGTGAACATTTTCATATTTACTTCAAGTTTTGTTTTTAATAAAATGTTGCAAGAGTTGAATGTTCACCACTATCCCATTCCCTTTCTTGCTTGTCAGAGGTAGCCTGAAATTGTTGTAATTCCTTTGTGTTTGTATTTCTGTAATATTGCAAACACATGTTGATGCAGTATTGTTTCTTGGATTATTGTAAAAATGGCATGGAGGCAGTGTCTGACCTCCTCTAACTTCACAAGGTGAAGAGAAAATCACTGTCAGCATCAGCCCAAGGCTGATTCCTATGAGGCAGAGGTCAGACATGCCTCCACCCTCCAAACTTTTTACCAATTCTGACACCAACCGTCCCTCCTACAGCACTCTCTACTTCTCTGTGGATTCAATAATTCATTGCAATGGCCACATACAACTCACAGACAATACCCACAATTATGAGGTTTATTAGGGAAGTAGCGGCTTACAGTTCAGATTCAGGAACACTCAGGATACAGTTCTTCGGTCAGGACAGCCTCTTCTTAGCTGCAGGCATGCCTCTCTCTGGCCCTCGAACCCTCGGCATGACCTCTGCCCTGCTTAGGCAAGTGTTACAAACCTCTTTTAGCCCTGCTGTTTAGTGCTCGTAGGCACCCCACTCTGCCAGTATGCTTTGGCCACAAGGTGCTCAGCTCTAGCTCTGTGGGTCAGCAAACCTAGCTCCACCATGTGCCTGGAGGCACGCTACTCCACCAGCAAACCTCTGCCCGAAGGCACTCAGCTTTCTTTCTCTGTGAGCTGGGAAGCCCACCATGCATTCTCCTGCCAGTCTCCTGCCTCTATGGCTTCTGTTGCCACCACTTCTCGCCATCTTTGGTGTTACAGCCTTTTCTCTCTCTCAGTCTCCTGGTTCCAGGAGTTTCCCAGTGCAGGGATCCCAGGTCCAAAGGGCCTGCTGCACTCCTGGCTCTTCTTTCTTGGTGGTATTGAGAGTCCCTCTGCTCTGGAATTGACTGCTCTTGTAAGCCTAGAAGGATGGCAAAACTGACCGGTCCCCTTGTTAGGGTTCCATACACCTTACTTGCATGATCCCACCCCCACAAGGGTGCCATGCACTTTATTTACACTCTTAGCAAGCTACCCAGTCCTCAGATGTCTAATGATCCTTGGTTGTCTCCTTATATTTAGGAGTTTTCAGTTAAGATCTGATTGGGATCTCTGAGTACATGAGTAAAATTTATGGACCAGCACCTCACTGTAAGATGATCCATCTGCTTTGTTTAGATGGGGAACTGCTGATCGGTCAATTTTGTCTTTCCTCCCAGAGAAGGCTCTTATCTCCTCCTGAAGGATGAAAGAAGACCTGGCTGCCAACCTTTGAGAATAGGGAAGAGTTGGGAGCAGAGAAAGAATGGAGGAATTAGCAATTTTAGAAAAAAATCAGGGAAAGCCTCACTGAAAAGATGACATTTAAAGTAATATTTGAAGGAAGTGAGGGAAGAACCATTGGATATCTGGGAAAACAGCGTTACTGGCAGAGGGAAGAGAAGAACAAAGGCCTTAAAGCAGGAACTTGCTTGCCTAAATATGTACTTATTTATTCTCTTTGTAAGTTTTAATACTTCTTCCTAGTCCATTGCTCAGCTTTTAACTGTGTAGTTTTTTTTGGCTAAACAGAAATTTTCAGTATTTATATAGTCACATTTGACATTTTTTACATTTTGACTTCATTTATTGCTTTAGGAAGCCCTTCCCTATCCCAAGATTATAAAATTATTTTCCTGTATTTTCTTCTTATACTCGTACACTTTGTTTTTTTCTATTTAGTTTTAAAATAGAATTTGAATTTATTTTTATGAATTAGGAAACTAAAGTTTTTGATTTGTGTATATTCAATTGTCATGGCACCATTTATTGACTAGTTCCTTCTCCCCCACTGATTTTACATGCCCATTAACTACATTCTATAACTGAGTCAGTTTCTACACTGTTTATTCTGTTCTGTTGATTTGTTTGTCTATTCCTGCCCCACTATCACACTTTTAAAATTCCTGAAGCTTTATAGCATGTTTTGGGATCTGTCAAGGAAACCTCTGCCGCCGCCCCCGCTCCCCCTGCCGTTGTTCTTTCTAAACAAAATTTCTCAGTTCATCTTCATTTTCTCTTCTGGATGGATATTTACATATATTAAAGATTTATTCTGTTTCTTTGAGTAAATTACTAACAGTAATAATGCTTACAACTTTTTCTTTTTTTTAAGGCCTTACCTATAAGAAGCTAAACCGGCTAGATGAGGCTTTGGATTGTTTCCTGAAACTTCACGCAATCCTACGAAACAGTGCCCAAGTTCTTTACCAGATAGCAAATGTGTATCTTATTTTAAAAACTTATAGGCAGTTATTAATTCACTGGGTGATTGAATTATCAGTTATTAAGTAAGCATAATCAGTGAATTAATTGATGAAGATAATAATGTTTTTAAAGCGAAGATAATAATTTAAAGCTTAACTACCAGGTTAATATGTGATGAAAATGTTATTTCAGTGATTCTGCTTTAAAAAATAATTTGTACTGTAAGAAGAATTATTTAAAGGCTAAAACTACTAATTTTTGGAAATAGCTGAAGTACTTGAGTATGATATTTTGAGTATACGTAAGCTATTCCTTGAAAGCAGGGATCTTTGAAGCAATACCTTACTAATTAATTAAAAGGAAAATATTTTTCATTAGTATGTAAAGTTAGTACTATGGATTGTGTTTGAATAATTTATCTTATTTGTTATAGCTGACATGTAAATATAGTGAATATGACTCTCCAGAGACCTTTACTCTCCAAAATTATGCAGTACTTTATATGAATTCACTTATTCATTCTGTTTAGTTAGCAGTCATTTACTGATGTGTACTATATGTATCAGTATTATGTTTAGAACTCTGGAGAATGTAGGAATATAAAACATTGCTGTCATGTAAATTTCTTGTACAACTCTTAGCTTTCTTTAGTTTTTTTGTTTGTTTGTTTCCCTCCTGGCCCTTGGTTAGAAAAGCAGAAATTTGTTGTTTTTAATACCTTTTACACTATTTGAAAAACACTTTAATTTCTGTCCTTGTTTTACATTTTCATTGTATTGATATAAATTTTATACAAATATGTTTAGAGAAAGTATATTGTGCTGTAAACCATTAATAATTTTAAGTACTATCTACTGTGTTTTTGGTGGAGTACTTTTGACAGAGTAGATAAAAAAATTTTAATGAAAATTATACTTTTATAGCATATAACCTCACAGTTATTCCTTTTGCTATTATATTTTGTTTTGTCTTGTTTTCCATTTAATTTCTCCAAAATTGCCACTACCAGGATCTGATAATGCCCAGCTTATGATCAGTTTGGATGCAGTCAAGCAATTGTCCTTTTTGGGGTTGTTTGAATACCTTCCCTTGTTTTTTTTCTTGTGATAATCAGATTTATCATCATTAAAAACAGAAGATCTTCCTTTTTTAATGAAGCTTTGGATTAAAATGTTTTGGTTTTGTTGAGATCTAGTATGAAAATAAATAGTAGTCAGTAAATATTAGTGTAAATAAATTAAGCATAGCAGAGGATGTACTAAGGGAAACTTTAGAAGAATAACTCCCTATCCTTGGGCTTATAATCTAATTAGGGAAAACTATTCCTTTAATATGCTGAGCATGTTAAGAGAGATGGAATAATTGAAGACATATTCAGGAATTTTTATTAAGGGCAAATTTTGGGTGGTGCTTTAAATAAAGTGGCTAACTTAATTCTACTAGGAATTTGAGAGTTGGTTTTAGTGGATAGTAATGAAGTAAAAGGAAAAGCACGGTATATGGAGGGAACAAAAATGTTATTTACAGTACTACTGCATTTTCCATCCCTCCTGAAGAAATCCGGAGTTAGTAGTATTATGTGGCACATTACTCTAGGCTAAAAAATATCTTCCTTGTAATGTTTTTTTAGGTTTGCTTATTGATTAATGAATTTAGAAAAAATATATTATCCTTAACTGACATTGCACAAGATATGAATTAATGGAGGATCCAAATCAAGCTATTGAATGGCTGATGCAACTGATCAGTGTTGTTCCAACTGATTGTAGAGCTTTGTCTAAACTAGGAGAACTATATGATAGTGAAGGAGATAAATCCCAAGCTTTCCAATATTACTACGAGGTAGGTCTATACTCTTACTTTTTTTCCACATTTTAATATTAATTGTTATAAAGAAAGCAGCAGGCCGTTTTTAAAACAGTTATTATGGTGAAATACATGTATAACACTAAATTTGGCATTTTAACCATTTTTAAATGTATAATTCAGTGACATCAGTTACATTTACCATGTTATGCTGTCGTCACCACTGTCCATTTCCAAGAAGTTTTATGTCGCCCCAGACAGAAACTCAGTACCCCTTCAACAATAACTCCCATTCCCTCCTCCTCGCAGGTCCTGGTTACCACTAATAAACTTTTGTTTCTATGCATTTGCCTAATCTAGATATTTCATGTAAGTGGGATCATACACTATTTGTTCTTTTGTGGCTGACTTATTTCCTCAGCATGTTTTCAAGGCTCATTCGTGTCATAGCATATATCAGAATTTCGTTTCTCTTTATACCTGAATAATATTCTGTTGTATGGATACACTGCATTTTGTTTATCCATTCCTCTGTTGATGGACACTTGGGTTGTTTCCACCTTTTAGCTATTGTGAATAATGCAGTGATGAAAATTGTTATACATGTATCTGTTTGAGTCCCTGCTTTCAAGTTATTTTTTTACATACCAGAAGTGGAATTGCTGGGACATATGGTAATTCTATGTTTAACTTTTTGAGGAACCACCAAACTGTTTTCCATAGCTGTTGACCTGTTTTACATTCCCACCAGAAATGCACAAGGGTTCCGGTTTCTCCGCATCTTTGCCAACACTGGTTATTTTCCATTTTTTCTGATAATAGCTGTCCTAGTTGGTGTGAGGTAGTATCTCTTTGTGGTTTTGATTTGCATTTCCGTAATAACTAGTGAGGAGCCCTGGTAGCACAGTGGTTAAGAGCTATGTCTGCTAACCAAAAGGTCAGCAGTTCGAATCCACCAGCTGCTCCTTAGAAAGTCTATCAGGCAGTTCTACTCTTTCCTGTAGGGTTGCTATGACTCAGAATCGACTTGATGGCAATGGGTTTGGTTTTTTAGGTTTAATAGCTAATGGTATTGAGCATCCTTTCATCTGCTTATTAGCCATTTGTATATCTTTTTGATGAAATGTCTCTACAAGTCCATTGCCCATTTTTTAGCTGGGTTGTTTGTCTTTTGTTGTGGCAGTAAGCCTTTTAATTTTTAGAAGTTAAAAATACTAGTTTTTAAATGGGGGAGGATTTATTTAAAATAATATAATGCATTCTTGAAATATGAAGTTAGCTTTTGATTAAATAAAAAGTATGAATTTACTTTTCTCTTGCAGCATTATTTGCATCCCTTATTGATTCTATTAAATATTTAATTTGACTCACAGATCATGTAGCAGTGCATCAAAAAGATATTTATAGATAGTTGGAAAATATGTCAAACAGATTTTAAGTTTTTAAAATCTTACACAGTTTTAAAACTTGGAAAGTACATCTGACAGCTCATACTTTTTTTAGTAAGTAGTTTCATATTGGATAAATTAACACATTCAAGAAGTAAATTATATATTGCCACTGAAATTGTATTAATTTCCATATTTTTTCCAGTCATATAGGTATTTCCCTTCTAACATTGAGGTCATTGAGTGGCTTGGAGCCTATTACATTGACACCCAGTTTTGTGAAAAAGCCATTCATTACTTTGAAAGAGCTTCTCTTATCCAGTAAGTAATTATTATTTTATACTTAGTTAAATGTCTTGTGTTGAGAATTTTTTTATCCCTTGAATAATTTGTAGTAGATATGTTACGTTCAAGAGAAAATGTTAGTGAACATACATGTATTATTTCCATTTGCTTGTGTTCCATTTTACTTGGTCTTTATTATGATAAGTATATTCCCTTTGCATAAAATTTAAAAAAAAATCTTGTTTAAGATACTTTATTTTTTTTTTATTCAGATCTCAACAAACAACTGTTATTTCTTTTATCAGTCAGAAAATGAGACTATTCCAGTCCTTTCATTACTGAGAGAGTCCTAATAGAAAAAAGTTGCCCAATCTGGAAATATCCCGTAACTAGTAGAATGAATAAATAAATAGTATGATCATACAGTGCAATACCTTATAGCAATTAAAATAAATTGTAACAACAAAAATGAATGGATCTCATAAGCATAAAAATAAGCAAAAGAAGCCAAACATAAAATAATACATACTATATGATTCTACTCATAATGGAGCTCAAAACCAGGCAAAAACTAAAGTGTTATAAGTCAAGTTACTAGTTGCCTTTAGAGAGGAAAGAGAGGTAGTAATTAGAAGGTGGCTGAAGGAGGCACCTAAGGTGTTGGCAGTTTTCTATTTCTTAAATTGGGTGATGCTTACATACATGTTTAATTTATGAAAATCTATAGTTATGTTTTGTGCGTTTTTCCATATGTATTATACATCACAAATTAAAAATTTGAAAATTAGAGAAAAAATGAAGTATAAGCCAAGAAAAGCAATACTGAGAGGCAGAGCTAACATGGCACTATAGAAAGAAGCACGATGCTGTCCCTGCACAGCAAAGACCCGAAAAACTGAGTAAAACAGATACAAACATCAATCCTGGAACCCAACTTTTTATAGTCTGAGTTTCATCAGAGATAGTGTTTGAGTTTGTCTTTCTCATTCTCCTTGTTTCGGGGCATTTAATTTTCAAAAATGACTATGGGAGTAAAAGGTCTTTACTCAGCCATCTTAAAACCAAAAGTCATGACTCTCTTTCTGGCACTTATTTATTCCAGTGTGACGATGACAGTTCTTCCCTGTTGTAATTTTGAAAATGCATCCATCATTACTTTCTAGAAATTTGAACTAAGAGATTTGCATAAAATACAACAGTGTTAAGTACAAACAAGAGTGGAACCAAGCTCACCTTGCTTGCTTGAATCTGTCTCAGTTCCCTTCCCCTTAAAGATGAATGGGTTGAATTAATTGCTTTCTGAAGCCACTTCTATTTCTAAAATTCCATAATTTCTGTAACTTAAAGCCAAGTACTGGCAGACATAAAACATTTCAGTACAGTTCTTTATGCATTATATCACGCTAGGCAATTTGCAACCAACTTGCTGAATTTTTGTGTGTGGGTGTGTGCATTTTTAATCCCTAGGTCTTAAATATGCTATCAGTAAAATAGTGTTGTTCTTTACTGTGAGGATTGAGCATACATTCAAGAAATAAACTAGATTTATTAATATTATTAATAAACTAGATTCTTCGAGTAAAACAGAAAAAAGAGACAAACCACAGCAATTAGCCCTCTCTATTTGATTTTATACAAACTTTGACTGTTCTATATTAACTTGTCTGTCCTGGGCTGTCAACAGTTACTAGAGGAAACAATGGAAACATGGCAGCTTAATTCTGAAGATTAATAAAATATCTTTATCTCACCTCACCTCCTATTCTTTTGTTACATTTATTATATATGGAAGCTTATTAACTATTACAATGCATAAAATATTTTCATAATCATTCAGATCACGTCACTGCATAGTCTTTGTGCTAATGGAAGGGAGCAGCATCACATATCATCTGTAGTTATGATCAGCTAGAATTGAAACCCAGAATGTTACCTAATACTTTGTTAGCCTTAAGTGGTGGTCCTCTGTTCTTCCTCTCTTCATTGGGCTTCTTTAGTGGCCCAAAAGAACCCATCTCTTTTCCCCACAGGGATGCACACATGTTCACACACATGGATACACGTAGTACTTAACAGTTGCTCTGAGTAGCTGTTTTTTTGGATTTCCCAATAGGTGGTATTCAGGAAATAAGACTTTCCTCAGAAGAAGAAAGCAGTGATTATAATATAAATAATGTTTGTTGCTTATATGTATTGTGTTATTTAAGCCTCATAACAACCCCACAAAGTACTGTTACTATCCACATTTTACAGATGAGGCATGTACTTGAATATGTGAATAAGGAGGAATTAATTATTAATGAGCACCTAATATGTATCAGGCACCATGCTGAGCCCAGGGATACAAAAATTTATGCTTGCTGTCCTCTAGGAATGTACAGTTTGAAAAGGGATTCAGAAACATAAACAAACAATAGTACAGTATAGAAAGTGCACTGCTAAAGAGATCCAAGGGAGTTATGGGAGCACATAGAACAGATAATTCGATCCAGCCTGGGGCAGAAGCATGTGAAGGGGTTGGAATGAACCTAGATGGAAAGGATGGCAAAGTCTGGGAGTCTAGAAAATGTAATGTATGTATGGAACATACAGTGTTGGGCAGAGAGTGGAGGAAGATAAATTGGAGAGGAAGAAAAGGGTTAGAACATGAATGGAAGCAGATGGAGGTGGAGGGGAGGTGACAGGTACTAATATGGTTTGATATGTATTTAGATTACAGTAGGTAGTTTTGTAGGTAATGGATTTGAGGTTAGGTAACTTGCTCAGGGGCACATAGTTCATGAGTAGCAGAGCTATGATTTAAACTTCAGATCTATCTGAGCTTCTCTGATTCCAGAGCTGGTAGGTTTTACCATCCAGTTGAGTAGGAACCAAGGATATCTTGTCTTTGAAGCCACCAGGTAAATAGAAGGGAGGTTCTAAAAAAAGCGAGAAGAGCATCAAATTGTTCCCAGGCTTTTATTTCTTCAAATCTTGCTTTTGTTAGATATTTTTAACAATAGACTTTAGAAATCCTGCTTATGGTTAGTTATTTTAGAAAAGAATTTTATGTCTTATTAAGGAAAAAAAAAAGGAAGTGATGGAATTCTCTTATTACTGTCTCTTCAGTTGAGTCCTGATTGTTCAGAAGCAGAAATCACCTCTTGGCACTACCTTGGGAAACCTAAGGATAAAATTACGGCAAGGGGCATTATCAAGGTTAAGTAGAATGTAGTGTTCTTTGACGAAATAGGTTAAGTGGTTCTTAAAAGAATGCCTAAAAGCGTAAGGTAGATAAACTTTGAAGGACCCTTAATTTTATTTTATTTTTTATTGCACTTTAGATGAAGGTTTACAGCACAAATATTTCTCATTAAACAGTAAGTACACATATTATTTTATGACATTGGTTAACAACTCCACAACATGTCAACATTCTCCTTTCTCGATCTTGCAGGACCTTTTTTTTTTTTCCATGAAAATATACATGGCCAAAGTTACACCATTCTGAAAGTTTCTACATGTACAATTCAGTGGCATCAATTACATTCTTACAGTTGTGCTGCTGTTCTCACTCTCCTTTTCTAAATTATTCCATCACGATTATCTTCAACTCACTGCCCCCTAGGCTTCCCATCAAACCTTTTGAGTTGCTGTTGTCAGTTTGATCTCACACAGATAATCCCTTTTGTTTTTTTGTTTTTTTTGTACCTTAGATGAAGGTTTGCGGAATAAATAGTTTCTCATTAAACAGTTAGTACACATATTGCCCTATGACAATGGTTAACAACCCCACAACATGTCAACACTGTCCCTTCTCAACCTTGGTTTCCCTATTACCAGGTTTCCTGTCCCCTCCTGCCTTCTAGTCCTTGTCCCTGGACTGCTGTACCTCATTAGTCCCATTTTGTTTTATGAGGCTGTCCAGTGCTTGGCTGAACGGTGAACTTCAGGAGTGACTTCACCACTGAGCTGAAAGGCTGTCCGGGGGCCATACTCTCAGGGTTTCTCCAGTCTGTCAGGCCAGTAAATCTGGTCTTTTTTTGCTGAGTTAGAATTTTGTTTTACATCTTTTTCCACCTCTGTCCAGGACCCTCTAATGTGATCCTTGCCAGAGCAGTCACTGGTGGTAGCCGGGCACCATCTAGCTATAGTGGACTCAGTCTGGTGGAGGCCGTGGTAGCTGTGGTCCATTAGTCCTTTGGACTAATCTTTTCCTTGTATCTTGTTCTCTTTATTCTCCCTTGCTCCCGAAGGGTTGAGACCAGTGAGTGGAGTATCTTAGATGGCTGCTCACAGGCTTTTAAGACCCCAGATGCTACTTACCAAGGTAGAATGTAGCACACTGTCTTTATAAACTGTGTTATGCCAGTTGAGCTAGATGTTCCCTGAGACCATGGTCCCTACAGCCCTCCACCCAGCAATTCAGTCTCTCAGGGAGTTTGGAAGTGTCTGTGGAGCTTCCATGACCTTTCCTTGTACAAGTTGTGCTGGCTTCCCCAGTATTGTGTACTGTTTTAGCCTTCACCAAAGTTACCACTTAACTATTGTCTATTTAGTTCCCCCTCCCTCCCTCCCATCCCTCGTAACCAACAAAGATTGTTTCTTTTTGTCTGTAAACTTCTACATGAGTTTTTACAATAGAGGTCTCATACAATATTTGTCCTTTTGTGATTGAGTTATTTCACTCAGTATAATGTTCTCCAGGTTCATCCATGTTATGAGATGCTTCACAGATTCATCATTGTTCTTTATCGTTCGTTGGGTAATGCTCCATTGTGTGTATGTACCATAGTTTGTTTATCCATTCATCTGTTGATGGGCATCTAGGTTGTTTCCATTTTTTGCTGTTGTGAACAGTGCTGCAATGAATACGGGTTGCACATGTCTATTCGTGTGATGGCTTGTATTTCTCTAGGATATATTCCTAGGAGTGGGATTGCGTTTTGTAGTGCTTTTTTTGTGCTGCTGACATTTTCTTTGTTCCTCTTACTCTCCTGTGCTGAGTTCCTTTTGTTTATGGATTTTTTTTTTCCTTTTGTTTTTGTAGGTTTTGTTTTTACTGAGACTTTATGTTTTTCTTCTTTATTTTGATGAGTAGATTTGTTAACTTTCTTTGTGGTTACCTTGAAATTTACCCTTCCTAGATTTGAACCAGTCTATTATTAGTTGGTATTGCCTTGCCTTCCTCTCCATTAGAAAGTTCTGTACCTACACCGTTTATTCCCTCTTTTATTGTTCTGGTGCTGCTGTTGTCATTTACAGATTAACCTGTCTGGTTCCCTGTTGTAATTCTTTTGGTTTTGCATAGTCCTTATGAGTTCATTTCCTAGGTTGGTATCTGGCTAGTACAATCCTGTGTCCTATATTCAGCCTGTGGTCTAATGTTGTTTGTTCTCAGATCAAAGGACCCCCTTTAATAAGTCTTGTAAGTTTGGTTTGGTTTTTATATAGTCCCTTAATTTCTGTTTATCTGGAAATGTCCTAATTTCACCATAATATTTCAATGAGGGTTTTGCAGGATATATTATTCTTGGCTGGCAATTTTTTTTCTTTAAAGATTTTATGTATTTCATCCCATTGGCTTCTTGCCTTCATGATTTCTGCCGAATAAGCCGAGCTTAGTCTTATTGTTTCTCCTCTGTATGTGCCTTTTTGTTTTTCTCGAGCTGCTCTCAGGATTCTTTGTCTTTGGTGTTAGCGAGTGTGATTATGATATGCCTTGGTGATTTTCTTTTGGGGTCCATCCTGTATGGGGTTCATTGAGCTTCTGGGATGGTCGGCTTTTCATCTTTCATGATATTGGGGAAGTTTTCTGTCAGCAATTCTTCAATGATCCAATGATCCTCTCTGTGTTTTCTCCCCCTGTTCTGGAACTGATCATTGGCAAATTATTGCTTTTGATTATATCCCACATAATTCTCAGGATTTCTTCATTTTTCTTCATTCTTTTTTCTGTTTTTTTTTTTTGTTGTTGTTGTTGTATCCAAGTGTTTGTCTTCAGTTTGGCTGATCCTGTCTTCCATCATTTCAAACCTGCTTCTCAGCCCTTCTGTGACACTGTCCATTTTTGAAATCTTGTTGTATATGTTTTGGATTTCTAATTGTTGTTTTTGTATGATTTCTAGTTGTGAATTTAGCATTTTGTTCCTGTATTATTTTCTTGAATTATTCCATTTTTTTGCCTGTATTATCCATGAATTTGTCTGCCTTTTCCATGAATTTGTCTTTTCTTTTCCCATTTTTGTCTGCTTTTCTGCTTCAACTCTTGGATAATTCTGAATATTAGAGATTTGAATTCCCTGTCATTTAGATCTAGTGCCTTTTCTTCTACTGGAAGGTCCTCTTGTGTTTTATTTTGGACACCTACTGGAACCATCCTGTCCTCTTTTTGTAACTGTTTTGATATTGTCTGCTGTCTTTGGGGCATTCAGTGGTTATTTTCCTCATTTATTGATTGTAGATTTGTTTTGTTTCATCATGCTTTTTTGTTTTATTTGGTTATGTTTGAGCAGGCAGGCCGTGCTTTCTTTGTTGTTTGCTCGTCTGTGGGCATGATAGTTTTCACCTCCTTCTCCAATGGGCAGGGTCAGTCACTCAGGTATGGTACAGCAGGGCAGGTCCAGCTGAATGGGGAGTTGCTGGGATGGGTTGTTTGTGGCACGTACCAGGGCTGACAGTGCGGACCGGGAATCAGTGCAGGGCAGGTTCCAGTAGGCCATGCCTGTACTGCTTGTGTTTGTGATGTTCAGTGTATGGTGCAGTAGGCCGGAAGGAGGGGGTAGATTATGATGTGTGGTGCTAAGATTGGTATGGGAAAGATGAGAGAGAGGAGAGAGGAACAGACGCCAAAAACATACACACAAACAAAAAAGAGTGTTAAGGGAGCTTGCTATTGGAGTGGAGAGATGAGAGACTGAGAAATGGGGAAAGACAAAGATGAAAAAAAAAGAAAAAAGGTAAAAGAAAAAAATGAATAGATCGAGAAACTGGAAATGAAGAAAGACGAGGGAATAAGAGAGAAGACGCCAAAACAAACAGAAAAACAAAACAACAACAACAAAAAAAAAAACAAGATAAAAGAAATGCCCTCAGGGATGTCCCTATGCATCTGTGCAGAGTAAAGGAGTAGCTTCCAAGCCACACAGTACTGCCCAGCTAGAAGGGGCTCCCAAGCTGAGAAAAGAAAAAGAAAACAAACAAGCAAACAGAACAAATCAGAGCAAACAAACAAACAAGTCCCCGGGGACCCACCAGCGTGGTGGCGTGGGCCGGGAAGCAGTTTCACAGTCGAGCGGTGTTTTGCAGCCTTTCAGTAAGAAGCAGAGGTGGTGCATGGAGCCAGGTATTTGAGAGAAAGGAGAGGGGGAGGTGGTGAGAGGTAAGGAAGAAATCTAAAGAAGCGGAAGAAAGCAATACCAGCAACCAACAAAAGGCACTCAGGGAGCCGGCCAGTGCAGTCTGGTGGAATCCAAGCAACACTTCCTGCTGGAAGCTCCGTGAAGCTGCTTTCTCACAGCCTCTGTTTGCTGATCTCTGATAGGAGTCCATGATTGCAGTTCTGTGCTGCAGTAGCTGATAGGGAACCTCTGCATGTATCTCTCCTCGCTCTCTGTTCACGGTCCGTTTCTTACTGCATTCGGTGCTTGGCTGAATTCTTTCTCTCTTCATTTGATGCTTAGGGTTTCAGAATTGACGTGTAACTCTGTTTGACTTAGTTTTTCTGATCTTTGCTGTGGAGAGACTGTGTGGTGCTTCTGACTATAGCGCCATGTGGCCCGGAAGTCCCTTGAAGGACCCTTAATTTTAAATGATCTAGTATAAACATGAGTCCTTGTGTGGTACAAACAGTCAGCACACTTAGCTGCTAACTGAAAGGTTGGAGGTTTGAGTCCACCCAGAGCCACCTTAGAAGAAAGGCCTAGCAAACTATTTCTAAAAAAGCAGCCATTGAAAACCATGGAGCACATTTCTCCTCTGATATGCATGAGGTAATAATGGAGAAAATTGTATGTATCATATTTTCAATAATAAAAATGATCTGAGAAATGGTCAGAAATTGAAGGATAGTGTAGATATTTAGCTTTGCAAAACCCTTTTGAACATCACAGATATTTTTGTTTTATCTCTAATATTATGTAATTTATTTCTTTTATAGGCCTACACAAGTGAAATGGCAGCTGATGGTAGCTAGTTGTTTTAGAAGAAGTGGTAAATACTTTAATTTTATTCATTTTTAGTATCTTTTGCTTCTTTCCTTTTTTAGAAATTATGCATATAAATGTGTTCTAAGTGCATACTTATATATTAAAACACTAGCTTTTGACAACTACACATTTAAGCATTATGTAGAAAACATAATAATTACTACATACAGAAACATTTATGTTTACGAAGTGGATATTAATTCTGTATTCCAGTACCACTGTTAAAAATATTATTCATTATCCAAAATATCATTCATTATTTCTCACAGTTAACATGTAATCATTTTCACAAGTCAGCCATAGAAAAAATATGCATTCTGTGTGTATTAAATTTTATTTCTATTTTCTGCTCACATAATTTGTAAATGTCCTTGTGACAGAGTATCTGAAGACTCCACTACCAGTATCACCAGAAAAGCCTAAGGAAAGTCTAGGGCTGGGACTATGTATTTTTAATACCAAAGATGACTCGATATCCTGGTTTGTTAGCTGCTTTCATTACATCCTGTATTGATGACACTTGTCATAAAGTGTATCAGTACTAATCATTTTGGACTAATTTTGAAGTGAATGATATGGTGAAATATCAGAGATTAAGCTGGAAGATAAATTTAACAAAATTTGTAATCCCTCTTGTAGAACATAAATTGATCCAGGAATTTAGAAATTCTTCAGTCCAAGAACAAAAAAAAAGACCTGTTGCCTTTGAGTTGATTCTGACTCATAACGACCCTGTAAGACAGCATAGAACTGCCCCATAGGGTTTCCAAGGAGCAGCAGGTGGATTTGAACTGCCGACCTTTTGGTTAGTAGCCGTAGCCCTTAACCAGTGTGCCATCTTCAGTCCAAGGGAAGCACAAATTGTTAAGATATTAACAGTGTGTTCTCACCAAGTTTTTAGAAGGCTTTTATTTTTTTAAATCTCTATGAGCTTCTTCAAATGGCATCAGAAATGTTTTAATACATACTAATGGTGTGTGTAGTCCTGACAATATTAAAGCACTGATCTTTAACTTTGCTGCATTTCCTATTGGATGTACAACATGACTGTATTGTATACATTTTATTTATATCAATATCAGTTCTGAATTGCCTGTGTTCTATCCAACATCAGTTATATGTAAAGTGTACATGTATATATATGAGAAATTCTGAATGATTTAAAGACATTAATCTGCTTGGATTATTAAAATGCAAGTTAGACAGGGAGACATTAACATTTGTTGATGCTTTGTATCTTGATTTCATTTAATTCTCACAACAACTCTTTGAAGTCTTAGTACAGCCATCCCTGTTTTACAGTGAGGTCCTCAGAAGTTTGTAATGTTTTTAACTGAGATTAAAGGTACCTAAACCAAAACACATTTTTTACTTTTTCCTGCTGCATGTATCTAATTTATTATAAAACAAATTGCTTTCTATAATATTGTATAATAATTAAAAATAAAAACTACAAAAAAACCTTATTTTTATCTTTTCCAATTAAGTGGATGACATTAAAATTAGCATTGGTATATAACTTAAGTCACTTTATTTTAAAGTTTTTCGGTTGTTCATCTAGAATAATCTTTATAATTGTCAGCAAGTTGAACAGGTCTTAATTTTTTGCCATTAAAATATTTAAGAACTGTAAGTTTCATTCACTTCTGCTGTAACTCTTTTTCAAATTTATTTTGTCTGTAAATTTTCCTTCCAGAAGTTGTATTGAGATGGTGTATATGCTTGTGGCAGACATGCAGCCTTCCTACCAAACTGAAAAAGTGTGCCAGATTGGATTAACATTAGTACTGTTCTGAGTTCTGTTTATAATCTACTAGTATATGATATTTTTGTCTTTTTTTTTTTATTTACAGGTAACTACCAAAAAGCTTTAGACACTTACAAAGATATTCATAAAAAATTTCCAGAAAATGTTGAATGTAAGTGAGATTATATTTTGTACCTTTTGAGATATAGGATCTCATATTTTATGTTTTAATATATAATAACTACATTTACTGCAGTAATTACATGTGTAACTAGCCTATACCAAAAAAAAAAAAAGCCAAACCCATTGCCGTCGAGTCGATTAGCAACCCTATAGGGCAGAGTATAACTGCCACGTAGGATTTCCAAGAGGCAGCTGGTGGATTCCAACTGCTGACTTTTTGGTTAGCAGCCTAATGCTTAACCACTACACCACCAGGGCCCTATGTATAACTATACCAGTTCATAATTCCTAGTTGTTGTTAGGTGCTGTTGAGTTGATTTTAACTGATAGTGACTGCATGTGTTTAAATGTGTGATTATAAGGCCAGAAAATTTGACATTTTTATAGAAATTTTCAGTGGATTTAAACATATCACTGAATCCTCCTTAACAATAAATAGATCTATATTTTAAAGTTTTAAGAATATATTTCAGACTGCTCTGACCGGGATCACAATAGAGAGTCTTGGACAGAGCTGGAAAAGCATGTAGAACAGAATTCTAACTCACAAAAAAAAGACCAGATTTACTGGCCTGACAGACTGGAGAAACCCCGAGAGTATGACACCCGGACACCCTTTCAGCCCAGTGGTGAAGCCCCTCTTGAAATTCACTATTCAGCCGGGGATTGGACATCCTCATAAAACAAAACAGGACTGATGAGGCACAGCAGTCCAGGGACAAGGACTGGAAGGCAGGAGGGGACAGGAAAGCTGGTGATAGGGAACCCATGGTTGAGAAGGGACAGTGTTGACATGTCATGGGGTTGTTAACCATTGTCATAGGGCAGTATGTGTACTAACTGTTTAATTAGAAACTATTTGTTCTGCAAACCTTCATTTAAGGTAAAATTAAAAAAAGAATTATCTATGTGAGATAAAATTGACAACAGCAACTGAAAAGGTTTGATGAGAAGCCAAAGGGACAGTGAGTTGAAGATAATGGTGATGGAATAATTTGGAAAAGGATAGTGAGACTAGCAGCACAGCTGGAAGAATGTAATCGATGTCACTAAATTGTACATGTAGAAACTTTCAAAATGGTGTAACTTCGGCTATGTATATTTTCACCAAAAAAAAAGGTCCTCAAGGTTGAGAAGGGAGAGTGTTGACGTGTTGCGGGGTTGTTGACCAATGTCATAAAACAATATGTATACTGACTGTTTAATGAGAAACTATTTGTTCTGTAAACCTTCATCTAAAGTACAATAAAAAAAAAAATTATATTTCAAGGTATTATTTAAATCACTAGGCCTACCTCCAGTTGTTCCCTAATAAGTATGTTCACTCATGCATCAAACATTTTTTTAATTCTGTATTTGTGCAGCTAATGAGTTTTAAAAAGTAATATTTATTATTTATATCTTGCCTCTGGTCGCTGTGAGTCGGAATTGGCTTAATGGCCGGATTTGGTTTTTTTGTTCTTTATGCCTTAAAAATGTTTTAGTGGCTTACAGAATTAAGATATAATCAGATACTTAAAAAGATAAAAAGCAAGGCGTCCAGTGCAAAAAGAAAATGAGGGAAAGAAAATAACGTAATGACAGACATGAATCTTGCAAACCCAGTCCCCTTGCGAAAAGTAGGTCACAGTATGGCTTCAGGCTTTTTTGCAGACAGTGCAATTAAAAAGATAAGTCACACTCTCCACTTTGGAAGAGCCTGCATGCTATAGGGGTGTTATGAGTCGGAATCGACTACGGCAACGGGTTTGGTTTTTTGGTTTTACAGGCTAGTGGAGGATATATTAATAAACGATAGTACAAAATGATAAATGATTCACATCTTCGTATAAGTTATCAAATTTGTACTATAATTGTCTTGATGTTTTCTGTTTCATTGTTCATTTTCAAAAGCTCATAAACTGGGGTGTTTTATAGAAAAGGCACTTTGAAAATTCTATTTTTTATCTGTAATACACTTCATTTTTTAGAACGGTTTTAGGTTTACAGAAAAATTGTGCAAAAAGTAGAGTTCTCATTTCCCTCCTCTCTTCCCTGCACACAGTTTCTCCTATTATTAATATCTTGCATTAGGGTGGTACATTTGTTACAAGTGATGAACCAATATTGGTAAATTATTATTAACTAAAATCCATAGTTTACTTAGAGTTCACTTTTTGTGTTGTGTAGTCCTACAGGTTTTGACAAATGAATAATGTCATGTGTCCACATTACAGTATCATACAGAATAGTTTCACTGTCCTAAAACCCCCTGTGCTCCACCCATTCACCCTCATCCTTCCCCCTGAACCCCTGGCAACCACTGATCTTTTATTATCTGTATAGTTTTGTCTAGAAAAAAACATTTTAAAGTATAACTTTTTGAGGTTAAAATACACTTTCAGAGTTTATGAAAATACAACACTAATAATCTTGCTGATGCTGCTAGCAAATGAATTTTAAATGTTAGTTTCATTTAAAAACATGTTGATATGTTAGTTATTTCTCCTTTGAAAAATTAGCTTTATAAAAAATATTTATTTCCCACCTTGTTGCCCAATGGATTTGATGCAACTTACAGTAATAGTGTGAATTATTGTAATAGACTCAGTGCAAGGAATACAAAATAAAGCACATTCCTATGCTACATATTCCTGCTGAACTGTACATTTGACCCTGAATAGCCTGGCAGCCAAAGGAAAGAGGAAAATACATCAACAGTTGTATATTTTTTACTATTTATTCATGAGTCCATCATCAGGAAAAATCATTCAGCAATCCTATCCTGCTCACAACCCCCATTGCTCAAAGCAGCCCAGGGATGCTGATCCAAAAATTTCATCCCTTCCCTGGTCATTCCTGACACTAGCTCGTCAGCTGCTTCACACAGCCCTTGCTGTCATCCCCAGCCACCTGGGGCCCAGGGTGGGAGGTGGGAGAGACGAGGCTTCAACCGGCCCCTTCTCAGAGCATACAAGTTAAAAGGACACAGTCCTTCAGACTGCATATAGGTAGATGCCAGCCCCTACAGGTTCTCTCTCCTGTGGGTTCAATAATTTGTTGAAACACTCACAAACAAATGGAAAAGGGCTACCTTTAATTTAGCAGAAGAAAAGGATACAAACACATAATAAGCAAGGTCAGGGAGGGGTTCCAGTGCAGAGCTTCCATGCCACCAGAGGATGCACTTACCAACCCGAGAGCAGACGTTCACTCTCTCCAACCTGGAAGCTCCAGTGAGCCTCCATCTTATAAAACCTTTTATTGGCCTCACCACATGGCCATAATCAGTTACATCATGGCTATGAGGGTGAGTCGGTATCTGCCCCAGGTGAACCTCTAGGCTTGAGGATTTTATCATGTCATGCCTCTGTGAGGCTTAGTCAGTATCGGGCCCCCAGGTAGGCAGGCTGTCAGAGCTCAGAAACAGAATTCCAAATTGCTTTCTTCACCTCACAGGGAGGGAATAAAAATACAATTCCTCAAGAAACAGAAAAAATTTTCCATCTCATTAATTCATTCACATTGAGACACTGAAAGTAATAGTAGATAAGGTCATTGAAAAGTGTAGTAGATACTTGTTAAAATAACATGCCTACAGCAAATAAAATAACATCTTTGAAAAGACTGTTTATTTTATTCTTCATTGAAAATGAACACGCTTCCTTAAAAAGCTAGAAATAGAAATACCATACGATCCAGCAATCCCAGTCATAGGAATATACCCTAGAGAAATAAGAGCCATCACACGGATAGATACATGCACACCCTTGTTCACTGCAGCACTATCCACAATAACAAAAAGATGGGAACAACCTAAATGCTCATCAGCAGATGAATGGATAAATTATGGTACATACACACAATAGAATACTGTGCAACAATAAAGAACAATGATGAATCCGCAAAACATCTCACAACATGGAGGATCTGGAGGGCATTATGCGGAATGAAATAAGTCAGTCAAAAAAGGATATATTGTATGAGTCCACTATTATAAGAACTCAAAAGATTTACATACAGAAAAAAGCATTCTTTGACGGCTACCAAGGTGAGGAGGGACGGGGTGGAGAAATCGTTAACTAGATAGTAGACAAGTTTCAACTTCAGTGAAGGGAAGGGGACAGCACACAGTGCAGGGGAAGTCAGCACAACTGGACCAAAGCAAAAGCATGAAAGTTTCCTAGACACATCGAAACTCTTTGAGGGACTGAGTGGCTGGGACTTTGGCCTGGAGACCATAGTCTTGGGGGACATCTAGGTCAATTGGCGTAACATAGTTTATAAAGAAAATGTTCTACATCCCACTTTGGTGAGTAGCATTTGAGGTCTTGAAAGCTTAGGAGCAGCCATCTAAGATACATCTATTGGTCCCATCCCGCCTGGAGCAAAGGAGAATGAAGAAAACCAAAGACACAGGAAAATACTACCCAAGAGGACCAAAGGACCACATGAACCAGAGAGTCCACCAGCCTGAGACCAGAAGAACTAGATGGTGCCCGACTGTCACCAGTGACTTCCCTCACAGAGAACACAACCGAAAGTCCCAGACAGAACAGGAGAAAAATGTAGAAAATTCAAATTCATGTGAAAAGACCAGACTTAATGGTCTGACAGAGTCCAGAGGAACCCTCAAAACTATGGCCTCTGGACACTCTGCTAACACAGAACTAACACCATTCCCAAAGCCCACTTTTCAAACGAAGATTAGATGGGCCTATAAAACAAAAAATTAATACACATGAGGAGTTTGCTTCTTAGTTTAATCAAATATACGAGACCAAATGGGTAACTCCTGTCCAAAAGCAGGACGAGAACGCAAGAAGGGACAGAAACTGGACGGGAATGGACTCAGGAAACCCAAGGTGGAAAGGGGGAGTGTGCTGTCACATTGTGGGGAATGCAACCAATGTCACAAAAAATGTGTATAAATTTTTGAGTGAGAAATTAGCTTGAGCTGTGAAGTTTCACCTAAAGCACAATTAAAAAAAAAAAAGATGAACATAAATTGATAATACATAAAAACGAAAAGAAAATGGACAGCACAAGACAGTTCAGTAAGAATAAATGTTTTCTGAACCAAGTTTTCTGATCCTGGGATTAGATGTACTGCATGGTCCTTAAGTAATTCTCCATTCATATTTCTCTCAATTATAGACTTTTTTTTAAAAAATTTTTTTTGTGTGTTTTAGATGAAAGCTTACAGTGCAGATTAGCTTCTGATTCAAAAATTTGTACACAAATTGTTTTGTGACATTGGTTGCAGTCCCCACAATGTGTCAGCACTCTCCCTTTCTCTTTCCACCCTGGGTTCTCCGTGTCCATTCGTCCAGTTTTCCTGTCCCTTCCTATCGTCCCACCTTTACTCTTGGTCAGGTGTTGCGCGTTCAGTCTCATATACTTGATTGAACTAAGAAGCATGTTCCTCACATGCATTATCATTTGTTTTATAGGCCTATCTAATCTTTGGCAGAAGGGTGGACTTAGGGAGTGGCTTCAGTTCTGAGTTAGCAGGTTGTCCAGGGGCCATAGTCTCAGGGGTTCCTCTGGTCTCTGTCAGACCAGTAAGTCTGGACTTTTTTGGTGAATTTGAGTTTCTGTGTTTTTCTCCTACTCTGTCCAGGACTCTCTGTTGTGATCCCTGTTAGAGCAGTAGGTGGTGGTAGCCGGGCACCATCTAGTTCTTTTGGGCTCCGGCTGGTGGAGGCTGTGGTTCACATGGTCCATTAGTCCTTTGGACTAGTATTTTCCTGTGTCTTTGATTTTCATCATTCTCCTTTGCTCTGAACGTGATGAGACCAACATATGTATCTTAGATGGCCACTCACAAGTTTTTAAGACCCCAGTCACTACTCACCAAAGCAGGATGTAGAACATTTTCTTTATGAACTATGTTATGCCAATTGACCTGTCCCCCGAGCCATGGTCCCCTCACTTAGACTTTTGATAAAAGTTCAAGAGCAGATGGCTTACAGTTACGACCTTTGGTGATGGCTTAAGAGCAAGATATTTTGTGATGCTGAGTAAAAGTACATTCATTAACAATGGAGCTGTGGTTTCCAAAAGCCAGTCAGGAAACAGGCTATATAGGAATTACTTCCAAGAACTTTTTTAAAGTATAAATTTCTAGCTTTACCCACAGAGATTCTCATTTAGGTTTGCAGTGATACCCAGGTATCTCTTTTTTTTCTTATTTCTTTTTTAGAAGCTTTCTGTGGGATTCTTAATCTCAGTCACATTAGAGAATAAATGCTTTAGAGATTAAATGAGCAATAGCAGTAACATCTTTTTGTGAAAATTGAGCAATCTACCTATCTCTGTCTGCTAGGAAAAAGAGTTTCTCTACTATGGGCATTTGGGACTGGATATTTCTATATTGTCTGGGCTGTCTTGTGCATTGTAGGATGTTTATCAGCCTGGCTTCTATCAACTAGATGTCTATACCCTCCCCCCTACCCACTTGTGACAACCAGAATTGGCTCCAGACATTGCCAGATGTCATCTGGGAATAAAATTGCCCGCAGTTGAGAACTGCTGCAAAAGCCATAACAGCTCTGTATTAGGTCTGGTAAAGGGAGTATCTTTCAAACAAGGCTCAGTATTTTTCTTTATAAGGCACTTAAGATTCACTCTAAAAAGTGAATGAATGATTGTCTATGCCATAGGGAATGTCAAAGATGACTTTGGCCTGGATAATTTTCAAAACAAATGTAATCAGTAGTCCACCTTAATATAGTTATAGAAAAAGCATTTGCACCCATGGGGTATCTCATTTTGAGCAGAGTAGTTTTCTAGTGAACTCAGCAGGATAATTTCATTTTAAAGCATATTCTTCAGTTACCAAAAATTGACCTAACTCTACAGAGTTACAGATGACTTACAAATTAAAGTTCGGAGGATATCTACCTAAAACAATGATTTTTATTTTATATTGACTATTCTCAAGCTACTCCTTCTGAGGATGAGTAGATGAGAGAAACAGTTGTATATTATTTGTAAAATATATGAATTATCTTCTAATTATGCATTATAAAGTATTTTCTATGAGATAATTGATGTATTTATTGAGTGATTATTATGCACCAGACATTGCTCTAGTACTGGAGATATAGCAGAAAATAAAACAGACAAAACTCCTTGGTCTCATGGAGCTTATTCTAGAGGGAATAAAAAAACAATAAATCAATATATATCAGTAGTCATAAGTGCTATGAAAAAAAAAAAAACAGATAAGGAGATAGAGAATATAGGAAGGACTGACTATTAGTGTGATCAGGGAATGTCTTTCTAATAAGATAGCATTTGAACAGAGACCTGAAATAATAGAGTAAGCCATGAAGATACTGAGGCGGGGGAAAAGGAGGTTAAGAAGGTTAATGTGGTTGGAGCACATTGAAAAATATGAGAGTGGGAGGGGATGAGATCAAGGAGAGGTGGTAGAGGTGGCAGTAAGTCTAGAACATGTAGGTCCTTGTAAGCATTAGATAAGGGCTTTGAATTGTATTTTTAGGGCAGTGAGAAGCACATTGGATTATTTTGAGCATATATTTGACTTATATTTTAAAAAAGGATCACTAGATTATTATTAACTCAAGCCCCTCACCTGAGGTCCACATAAAAAGATCACTTTGGTTACTGTGTGGAGAATAAACTGGAATGGACATAGGGCAGTAGTCCAAATAGTCACAGCATTAGCTTGGACTAATGTGATTGCAGTGGAGGTGGGAAAAAGTGGTCAGATACTGAATATATTTGGAAGGTATTGGTGACAGTATTTATGGATTGTTTGCATGTGAAACATTAGAGAAAGAAAATGGAGTCGAGGATAACTCCCAAGATCTAAGTCTAGGCAACTGGAAGCATAGAGTTGCCATTCACTGAGATACAGAAGACTGGGAATAGAGCAAGTTTTATAGGGAATTAATTATAACTAGAAAGTTATATGTATTATCAACAATATTATAAGTTGAGTGTTTGTTAGCTTTAAGTCTTCTGTGTATTTTTATTAATTCCTTTGTTCCTCAAATTTTTGTCAACTATTTCCTATATATTAGATGCTGGAGATAACAACAATTTATGTAAAATCTTGATTTCTGTCCTCCAGGAGCTCACAATCTATTAAAACTCTGATAACAGTGTGATAAATGCGATAACTAAAAAATGTCCAAAATGTTATGACAGCACAGCAGAGTGAGAGATGAATGCCATAATAAGGTTTCACATAGAAAGTGGCGTTGAAGAGTATGGAGAATTTGGCCAGTCAGGGAAGCCAGGAACAGACATTCAAGTAGGTGGAACAGAATGAGTAAGGTCAAAGAAATATAAGAATGTAGAGGCTATTTTAAAAAATGTAACAGATAGAGACTCTGGAGCAAGATGGTTGTGTAAGCAGTTCCACAATCTCATCTCCCTGCAGAAACAACAGAAAAAAAAAAGCAAAAATTGGCAGAACCAACTTTGTTGAACTCTGGAAACCCATCAAAGGGTTACAACAACTAAGCGAATCCTAAATCAAGAGAAAGGTGAAGTCAGAACAGTAGAAAAGCTTTGGTTTTCTACATGCCTGTGCCCTACCCATACCCCAGCTTGCCAGCGTCTTACAGCTGGAGTGGCCCTTATTCCCAGCCAAGGATCCTGGTCTCTGATACAGAGTGACCAGATTAGACTTTATTTGCAAATTATTGTGTCTACTCTGACCTATCTGGGGGCTGCTTGCAGGACAAAAGCAAGGCGCACATCTCTGTTCGGCCTATGTCAGAGCTCATACACAGCAGAAAAGCGGCAGGTAATAACAGAAAACTATAAATGCCTGTAGCTGCTTGGTGCTAAAGAGTGCATTTGATAAAAATAGAAGCCTAAAGACTGGAAGGAGAAGCCAGAGAGAGTTTCTTTGGGAAATTTGGACATTCAAAAGCACCACATATATGGGGGAATTGAGAAACTCACACACATGCCCAGGGCAAGACAAATGCTCAGAGAATACCTAAGGACTCTCTTCTTCCACTTCAGGCTCATCCCTAAATTCATTGGATTCCTAGCTAACTTGAAAGAGTGTGTTGACACAGAGCTAATTTGCAAAGATTGGGATAGGTTTTTTGTGTACTCCCCTACAACCCCAGGTATTCAAGAAAGTCTCTTAAAATACTATCTGAACACAAGCTAAGGAAGAGAGAGACTTTTCAGAGTCTACACATGACCAGGAAGACAGTCTTTGCAAAAATAGGGGCAGTCACTAAACACATAGACTCCTACAGCCTTCAGCAATTCAAAACAAAACAGAAACAGCAAACCCTGGGAAATGAGTTCCAACATTACCACATTATAATATTCAAATACCCAGTTTTCAACAAAAAGTCACAAGTTATACAAGGAACAGAAAAGGATGGCCCAAACAAAAGAACATTATGAAGCAACAGAAACTGCCCTTATGGAAGCACAAATAATGGACTTACTACACAAAGACTATAAAACAGTGGTATAAACATGCTCAAAGAGCTGAAATAAAACACAAATCAAAAAAGGATGCATTAACAAAATGATAATATCAATAAAGAGATAGAACTTATAAAAAGGAACCAAATAGAAATACTGGAGCTGAAAGTATATTAATTGAAATGAAAAATTCACTGGAGGGGTTCAATAACAGCTTTGAGCAGGCAGAAGAAAAAATCAGTGAACTTGAACATAGAACAGTTGAAGTTTTCAAGTCTAAGGGGAAAAAAGTGAGCAGAGCCTAAAGGACTTGTCCGACACCGTCAAACATACCACCATACACATTATGGGAGTCCTAGACGGAGAAGAAAGGGGGGGCAAAAAAATTTTGAAGAAATAATAGCTGAAAACCTCTGAAATTTGACAAAGGATATGAATTTACACATCCAAGAAGCCCAAAGAAATCCAAGTAGGATAAACCAAAAGGGATGCACACCAAGACATGTTATAATCAAACTCTCACAAACTAAAGATAAAGTCTTGAAGTAAAAAGAGAGAAGTGAATCATCACTTACAAGGGATCCTCAAAAAGATTAAGCACCAGTTTCTACTCAGAATCCATGGGGACCAGAAGGCAGTGAGATGACATATTCGAACTGTTCAAAGAAAATAGCTATCAACCAAGAATTCTGCTATCTGGAAAAACTATTCTTCAAAAATGAGGATGAAATTAAGACATTGCCAGATAAACAAAACCTAAGGGAGTGCATCTCCACGATACCTACCTTACAGGAAATGCTAAAGGAGGTCCTTTCGGCTAAAATTAAAGCATACTAGACAGTAACTCAAAACCATATGAATAAATAGAAGATCTACAATAAAGGTTATTTCATAGGCAAATATAAAGGCCAGTTTTATTGTATTTTTGTTTTGTAACTCTATTTGGTATGTCTTAAATGATTTAGAAGACCAATACATTTAAAAAATTATAAATTTATATTGGGCACACAATATGTAAAGGTGTAATTTCTGTCAGCAACAACTTAGGAGGATAGGGCAGAGCTGTATAGGAACAGAGTTTTTGTACACAATTGAAGTTAAGTTGGTATCAAACTAAATTGTTAAATTTCGGATGTTAAATGTAATTTCCATAATACGAAGAAAATATATATATACATATACGTGAAAAAGAGAAGGGAATCAAAGTGGTACACTATAAAAAATCAACTAAACACTAAAGGCAGCAGTTATCTGTGGAAATGAGAGGCAGAAAAAATTGTAACACAAAGAAAATAAATAGTAAATGGCAGAACTAAGTCTTTCCGTATCAGTTATTACCTTAAGTATAAGTGGGTTGAACTATCCAATCACAACTCAGACTGGAAGAATAAGACAACATGCTCCAACTTTATCCTCTATAAGAGAATCACTTTAGATCCAAAGACACAAATAGGTTGAAAGTGAAAGGATGGGGAAAAAATATTCCATGCAAATAGTAGGAGCTCTGGAGGCAGAGCCAACATGGCACTATAGACAGAAGCATCACACCGTCCCTCCACAGCAAAGACCCAAAAAACTAAGTAAAACAGAGACAGACGTCAGTCCTGGAACCCTAAGTGTCGAATGAAGTGATAAAGAACCAAGCACCGAATGGAGTAAGAAACTGACAGAGAACAGACAGCAAGGAGAGATATGTGCAGAGGTTCCCTTTCAGCTAGTGCAGCATGGATTCACCATCTTGGACTCCTTTTGGAGATCAGTGGACAAGGAGTGTGGGAAGGCAGCTTCAGGAGCTCCCAGCGGGAGACAGAACAGCCAGAAGCCAACAATATACACCACCTCACCCCCCATCCTTCTCCCACCTGCTCAACCTCTGCCGCTTCATAGACTGCTACGGTACCTCGGCTGCCTGGGAAGTGCAGGGTCCCTGCCACTTGGATTCGCCCTGCTCACACTGGAGGTGGACAGACAGGGAGTATGGGAAATCAGCTTCAGCAGGAGACAGGAAAAGCAGAAACCAGCGATACACACTTTCCCACCCCCTACCCTTCTTCACCCCCTCTCAGCCTCCTCTGCTTCTTGCGGCCACAGTCTCTTGGCAGGGAGGCACTGACTTCATCCCTATGCCACTTAGATTTGACCCACCCACATTGACCAGCTCCCTCAGTGCCATTTGTTTGTTGCTGGTGTTGTTTTTTCCTGCTTCTTTTGGTTTCTTCTGTACCTGTCACCACCTCCCCTTCCTTTCTCTCAAACACCTTGCTCTGTGTTCCATCTTTGCTTCTTCTTGAAAGACTGTGAAGGGCCGCTTGACTGTGGAACTGCTTCCCAGCCTGAAGTGCCACGCTGCTGGGATCTCCAGGGCTTTTTTTGTTTGTTTTGATTTGTTCTGTTTTGTTTGTTTTTTGTTTTGTTTTCTTGGCTTGGGAGCCCCTTCTACCCAGGCTGTACTGAGCAGCTTGGGAGCTACTTCCCCAGTCTGTGCAGCCACACTATGGAATCCCTGAGAGCATTTCTTTTATCTTTCTCTTTTTTTTTTTTTTTTTTTGTTTACTTTTTCTCTACTTTCCTTTTTTTGTCTTTCTTCACTTCTCAGTTTCTCATCTCTCTATATTTACCTTCTCTTCCTGTCTCCTGAATACCTGGTGCTGTGTGACACTTCTGCCCCTTCTAGCCAGGCTGTACTTTGTGGCCTGGGAGCCACTTCCCCAATCTTTGCAGCCAAACTTGGGGGATTCCTGGGGACTTCTCTTTTTTTTCCTAATTTTTTTTTTTCACTTTTTTTTTCCCACCATTTCTTGGATTCTTATCTCTCCACTCCAATGACAAGCTCCCTTGATGCTCGTTTTTGCTCTTTTTTTTGTTTCTTTGTTTTTGGCTCCTGTTTCTCTCTCCTCTCTCTTTTCTTTGCCATACCCATCTTAGTTCTACACATCATGGTCTCCCCCCTCCTTCCTGCCTACCTACACCTTATGCTGAACATCACACCCCCGAGCAGCACAGGCACGGCCTACTCAAACCTGCCTTGCACTGATTCCTAACCTGCTCAGGCAGCCCTTGTACATGTCACAAACAACCCAACCCAGCAACTCCACTTTAGCTGGACCTGCCCTGCTGCACTATAGCTGAGTGACTGGCCCTGCCCATTGGACAAGGAGGTGAAAAGTATCATGCCCACACACAAGCAAACAACAAAGAACACACAGCCCATCTACTCAGACATAACCAAATAAAAAAGCAGGACGAAATAAACAAATATACAATCAATAAATGAAGAAAATAACTACTGAATGCCCCAAAGACAGCAGACAATATCAAAACATATTTAAAAAAGCAGGACAGGATGGATTAGAGTAGGCTTCCAAAATAAAACACCAGATGACTTTCAAGTAGAAGACAAGGCACTAGAACTACCTGATCGGGAATTAAAATCTCCAATATTCAGAACTATCCAAGAGTTGAAGCAGAAAGCAGACAAAAATGAGGAAAATTAGACAAATTCATGGAAAACGCAGATTCATGGAAATACCAAAAAAAATGAAAGAACTCTGGAAAATAATACAGGAACAAAATGCAAATTCACAACTGGAAATCATACAGAAACAATAATTAGAAATCCAAAAGATGAACACCAAGATTTCAGAAATGGACAGTGTCATAGAATGGCTGAGGAGCAGGATTGAAATGATGGAGGACAGAATCGATGAAATCGAAGACAAACACTTGGATATAACTTGGAGGAAAAATCAGAAACAAGAATTAAGAGAAATGAAGAAACCCTGAGAATTATGTGGGATACAATCAAAAGCAAAAATTTGCTAGTGATTGGAGTTCCAGAATAGGTGGAAAAAACAAAAAAACAGAGAATCATTGAAGAACTGATGACAGAAAACTTCCCTAATGTCATGAAAGATGAAATGCTGACCATCTAAGAACCTCAACGAACTCCATATAGGATAGACCCCAGAAGAAAATCACCAAGGTGTATCATAATCACACTCACTAAAACCAAACACAAAGAATCCAGAGAGCAGCTCAAGAAAAACAAAAAGTCACATACAGAGGAGAAACAATATGAGTAAGCTCTGATTATTCGGCAAAATCATGCCGGCAAGAAGCAACCTTGAAAGAAAAGAATTGGCAGCCAAGGATAATATATTCTGCAAAATGCTCATTCAAATATGATGCTGAAATTAGCATATTTCAAGATAAACAGAGATAAAGGGACTATATAAAAACCAAACCGACCTTACAAGAATTATTAAAGGGATTCCTTCAGTATGAGAACAAACAACGTCAGACCACAGCCTGAATAGGGCACAAGAATGTACCAGCAAGATACCAACCTAGGAAATAAACTCTCAAGGAATATCCAAAACCAAAAGAATTACAACAGGGAACCAGAGAGGTTAATCTGTAAATAACAAGAACACAACAGCATTAAAAGAGGGAATAAACGGTGTAGGTATAGAACCCTCTAATGGAGAGGAAGGCAAGGCGATACCACCTAATAATAGACTGGTTCAAACCTAGGAAGATAAGGGTAAATTTCAAGGTAACCATAAAGAAAGTTAACAAGCCTACTCATCAAAAGAAAAAAGAAAAACATAAAGTCTCAGTAAAAACAAAACCTACAAAAGCAAAATAAATGAAAAAATCCACAAAGAAAAGGAATTAAGTACAGGAGGGTAAGAGGAACAAAGAAAACATCAGCACCAGAAAAAAAACACTACAGAATAACAGCAGTAAACTCACACCTATCAACAGTTACAGTGAATGTAAATGGCCTAAGTGCACCCATAAAGACACAGAAAGTGACAGAAGGGATAAAAAATAGGATCCATCAATATGCCTGCCGTCTAAAAGAGACACATCTTGGAAACAAAGACGTAAATTTATTTAAAATCAAAGGATAGAAGAAAAAACAACAAGCAAACAGCTACCAAAAAAGTACAGGAGTGGCAATATTAATCTCAGATAAAATAGATTTTAAAACAAAATCTACCATAAAATTCGAAGAAGGGCACTATATAATGACTAAAGGGATGATCCATCGTGAATACATAACTATAATAAATATCTATGCACCCAATGACAGGGGTCCAAAATACATTAAAACAAACTAACAGCACTGAAAAGAGAAATTGACAGTTCCACAATGATAGTAGGAGACTTTAACACACCACTGTCAGTAAAGAACATAACATCTAGAAAGAAACTCAAGAAAGATACAGAAGACCTAAAGGGCACAGTCAGCCAACTTGACCTCACAGACATACATAGAACACTCCACCCAACAGCTGCAAAGTACACATTATTTTCCAGTGCACATGGAACATTCTCTAGAATAGACCACGTCTTAGGCCACAGAGCAACCCTCAACAAAATCTAAAACATGGAGATAATACAGAATATCTTCTCTGACCACAAAGCCATCAAAGTAGAAATTAACAACAGGAAGAGCAAGGAAAAAAAGTAAATTACATGGAAACTGAATAATACTCTGCTTAAAAACCACTGGGTAATGGAAGAAATGAGAGATGGAATCACAAAATTCCTGGAATCAGATGAGAATGAAAACACATCATACTAAAACCTTTGGGACACAGCAAAGGCAGTCCTCAGAGGACAATCTATAGCAATAGGTGCACACATCAAAAAAGAAGAAAGGGACAAAATGAAAACATTAACTACACAACTCAAACAAATAGAGAACAGCAAAAAAAAAAAAAAAAAAATAGCCCATGACCACCAGAAGAAAGGATATAATAAAAATCAGGGCAGAAATAAATGAAATAGAGAATAGAAAAAAATAGAATCAACCAAACCAAAAGTTGGTTCTTTGAAAGGATCAACTAAATTAGCAAACCACTGGCCAAACTGACAAAAGAAAAACAAGAGACCATGCAAAAATCCCAAATAAATAAAATGGGGAGCATTACAACAGACCCAACTGAAATAAAAAGGAACATAACACAGTATTATGAAAAACTATACTCCAACAAATTTGAAAACCTAGAGGGAATGGATAGATTTCTAGAAACACATTACCTACCTAAACTAACACAAAGTGATGTTGAAAATCTGAACAGACCTATAACCAGAGAAGAGATTGAAAAGGTAATTAAAAAAAAAAAAAAAAACCTCCTAACAAAAAAAAAGTCCTGAACCAGATGGCTTCCCTTGGGAATTCTATCAGACATTCAGAGAAGAGCTTACACCAGTACTACTCAAACTTATTTCACAACATAGAAAAGGAAGCAACACTTCCAAAAATTCATTCTTTGAAACCAGCCTAACCCTGATACCAAAACCAGGCAAAGACGCCACAAAAAAAGAAAATTACGGACCAATATCTCTCATGAATATAGATGCAGAAATTCTCAACAAAATTCTAGCCAATAGAATTCAGCATTATATCAAAAAAGTAATACACCACACCATGCCAGGCATGCAAGGATAGTTCAGCATTAGAAAATCCATCAATGTAATCCATCACATAAAGGAGATAAAAGAATCACATGATCATCTCAATTGATACAGAAAAGTCATTCCACAAAGTCCAGTACCCATTCCTGATAAAACTCTCAACAAAATAGGTCTAGAAGGAATATTTCTCAACATAGTAAAGAGCATCTATGCAAAACCAGTGACCAACATCATTCTTAATGGAGAGAACCTGAAAAGTATTCCCGCTTGAGAACAGGAACAAGACAAGGATGTCCTTTATTGCCACTCCTATTTCACATTGTGCTAGAAGCCCTAGCTAGAGCAATAAGGCAAGAAAAAGAAATAAAGGACATCCAAATTGGTAATGAAGAAGTTAAACTGTCCCCACTTGTGGATGATATGATAGTATAAATAGAAAACCCAAAAAACTCCACAAGAAAACTACTGGAAATACTAGAAAGATCCAGCAGAGTAGCAGTCTACAAGGTAATCATATAAAAATCAGTTGGATTCCTATACACCAATAAAGAGAACAATGAAAAGGAAATCAGGAAAACAATACCATTTATAATAGCCCCTAAAAAAATAAAATGCTTAGGAATAAATCTAACCAGGAATGTAAAAGACCTATACAAAGAAAACTACAAAACACTACTGCAAGAAACCAATAGAGATCTGCATAAATGGAAAAACACACCATGCTCATGGATAGGTAAACTCAACATTGTGAAAATGACAGTTCTACCCAAAACGGTTTATAAATACAATGCAATCCAAATCCAAATACCAACAACATTCTTTGAAGAGATGGGAAAACTAATCATTAACTTTATGTGGAAAGGGAAGAAGCCCCAGGTAAGTAAGGTACTATTGAAGAAGAACAGTAAAATAGGAAGACTCGCACTACCTGACCTCAGAACCTACTATACAGCTACAGTAATCAAAACAGCCTGGTACTTATAGAACAATAGATACATTGACCAATGGAACAGAACTGAGAACCCAGATGTAAATCCATCCACCTATGGTCACCCAATCTTTGACAAGGGCCCAAAGTCCATCAGATGAGGAAAAGACAGTCTTTCTAACAAATGGTGCTGGCAAAACTGGATGTCCATCTGCAAAAAAAAAAACACATATACAAAAAACAGTTCAAGATGGATCAAACACCTAAATATAAAGCCAAAAACTATAAAGTTCATAAAAGAAAAAATAGGTTCAATGCTAGAGGCCCTAATACACGTATTATCAGGATACACACCATAACCAACAGCACACAAACTCCAGAAGATAAGCTAGATAACTGGGATCTTTTAAAAATTAAACACTTATGCTCATCAAAATAATCTACCAAAACAATAAAAAGACAACCTACAGAATGGGAAAAAAATTTTGGCCATTACAAACCCAACAAATATCTAATCTCTAAAATCTACAAAAAAATCCAACACCTCTACAACAAAAAGACAACTAATCGAGTTAAAAAATGGTTAAAGAAAATGAACAGACACTTCACTAGAGAAGACATTAGAGCAGCCAACAGACACATGAGGAAATGCGATCACTAGCCGTTAGAGAAATGCAAATCAAAACCACAATGAGAAACCATCTCACCCTGGCATTACTGGCCCGAATTAAAAAAAAACTGGAAATAACAAATATTGGAGAGGCTGCGGGGAGATCGGAAGTCTTATGCACTGCTGGTGGGAATGCAAAATGATACAACCATTTTGGAAAACGATATGGCAGTTCCTTAGAAAGCTAGAAATAGAAATACCATACGATCCAGCAATCCCACTCCTAGGAATATATTCTAGAGAAATAAGAGTCATCACATGAATAGACATACGCACACCCATGTTCATTGCAGCATTATTCACAGTAGCAAAAAGATGGAAACAACCTAGATGCCCATCAACAGATGAATAGATGAACTATGATACATACACATAATGGAGTATTACACAATGATAAAGAACAATGATTAGTCTGCAAGGCATCTCATTACATGGATGAAACTGGAGGGCATTATGCTGAGTGAAATGTCAATTACAAAAGGGTAAATATTGTATCAGACCAGTACTGTAAAAACTCATGAAAAGTTTTACACACAAAAAGAAACAATCTGATGGTTACAAGGGAGGGAAGGGGTGGGGGGTAAAACACTAAATAGACAATAAATAAGTGGTAATTTTGGTGAAGGGTAGGACAGTACACAATATTGGGGATGCCAGCACAACTTGTACAAGGAAAAGTCATGGAAGCTCCATAGACACATCCAGACTCCCTGAGGGACCAAACTGTTGGGCTGAGGGCTGTGAGGACCATGGTCTTGGGGAACATCTAGCTCTATTGGCATAACGTATTTTATAAAGAAAATGTTCTACATTCTACCTTGGTGAGTAGCATCTGGGTTCTTAAAATCCTGTGAGCAGCCATCTAAGATACTTCACTGATCTCACCCCTTCGGGAAAAAGGGAGAATGAAGAAAACAAGGTACAAGGAAAAGATTAGTCCAAAGGACTAATGGACAACTACCACAGCTTCCACCAGACTGTGTCTAGTACAAGTAGATGGTGCCCAGCTACCACCACTGACTACTCTGACAGGGGTCACAATACAGGGTCCTGGACAAAGCTGGAGAAAAATGTAGAACAAAATTTCTTAACTCACAAAAAAAGACCAGACTTACTGGCCTGACAGAGACTAGAGAAACCCCGAGAATATGGCCCCAGACCCCCTTTTAGCTCAGTAATGAAGTCACTCCTGAGGTTCACCCTTCAGCCAGAGATTAGCCAGGCCCATAAAACAAACGAGACTAAAGGGGCACAGCAGCCTAGGGACAAGGACTAGAAGGCAGGAGGGGACAGGAAAACTGGTAATAGGGGTCCAAGTTTGAGAAGTGAGAGCGTTGACATGTTATGGGGTTTTTAACCAATGTCATAAAGCAATATGTGTACTAACTGTTTAATGAGAAACTAGTTTGTTCTGTAAACCTTCATCTAAAGTACAGTGAAAAGAAAAGGAAAAAAAATAGTAGGAGCCCTGGTGGTGCAATGGTTAAGCACTGAGCTGCTAACTGAAAGGTTGGCAGTTCAGACCCACCCAGTGGCTGCATAGGAGAAAGACCTGGCTATCTGCTTCTGTAAATATTACAGCCTAGAAAACCCTACGGGGCAGTTCTACTCTAACACATGGGGTTGCTGTGAGTCACAGTCGGCTCGACAGCACCTAACAATAGCAACAATATGCAAATAACCAAAAGAGCTGCAGTGGCTATACTACTATCGGATAAAATAGACTAAGTCAAAATCTGTTATAAGAGACAAAGACGTTATATGATTATAAAAGGATTAATTTATCAAGATGATGTAGCAATTATAAATAACATAAAAGAGCCTCACAAGATTTGAAGAAAAGATTGACAGAATAGAAGGTCTATAAAAATAATTTCAATAATGGATAGAACATCTGGAAAGAAGATTAGTTCAAAAGAGCGCTTGAACAACACTGTAAACAGCTAGACCTAACAGACATATATAGGACACTTCACCTAAAAACAGCAGAATAGAACTTCTTCTACAGTGCGTGGATAGACCATATAGTACATCACAAAAGAAGTCTCAATAAATTTTAAAAAATTGAAAGCATACAAAGTATTTTCTCCTCCCACAATGGAATGAAGCTAGAAATCAATAACAGAAGGAATACTGGAAAATTCAAATATATGTGAAAAACCACACACTGTTAAGCAATCAGTGGGCCAAAATGAAATCACAAAATACTTGAGATAAATGAAAATGAAAACACAACATACCAAAACTTAAGATGTGCAATGAAGACAATTCTCAGAAATTTATAGTGGAAAGCACCTATTTTCAAAAAAAAGATCATGAATCAGTAACCTAATGTTACACTTTGAGGAGCTAGGGGGAGAAAAAAGCAAACTAAGCTCTAAGATAGCAGAAGGAAGGAAATAACAAACATCACAAAGAAATGAAAAGAGAATAGAAAAACAATAGAATCAACAAAGCCAAAGGTTTATTCTTTGAAAAAAGATCAATAAAATTGACAAAACTTTAGCTATCCTGACCTGAGGAAAAAAGAGAAGACACAAAACTAAAATCAGAGATGAAAGTAGGGACATTACTACCTATCAAAGACAAATAAAAAGGATTATAAGAGAAAACTATGAATAATTGTATGCCAACAAATTAGATAATCTAGATGAAATGGACAAATCCATAGGAACACATAAATTACCTAAATTCATTCAAGAAAAAAGAGAAAATCTCAACAGACTTAACATAAGTGAAGAGATTGAATTAGTAATCAGAAACCTCCCAACAAAGAAAAGCCCAGAACCATATGGCTTCACTGGAGAATTCCACTAAACAGTTAAAGAAGAATTAGCATGAGTTCTTCTCAAAACTCTGCCAAAAAATAAAAGTGGAGGGAAAGGTCCTAACTCATTCTTTGAGGCCAGCATCACAGTGATTCCAAAGCCAGATAAAGATACCACAAGAAAACTACAGACCAGTATCACTTATAGAGATGCAAAAAATTCTCAATACTAGCAAAGTAATACAACAGTATATTAAAAGGATTATACAGCATGACCAAGTGGAATTTATCCCAGGAATGCAAGAGTGGTTCAGTATAAGAAAATCAATTTAGTACACCACTTTGATAGAACGAAGGGAGTAAAACCACAGGATCATCTCAATTGATGCAGAAAAAGCATTTTAAAAAATCCAACACCCATTTACAATAAAGAAAAATAATTCAGCAAACTAGGAATAGATGAGAAAGTCCTCAGCATGGTTAAGGGCATTTATAAAAACCCACAGCTAACATCAAATGACGTGGTTAAAGACTGATAGCTTTCCTTCTAAGATAAGGATCAAGACAAGGATGGCTGCTTTCACCACTGCTATTCAACATTGTACTGAAAGTTCTAGCCAGAGCTATTAGGCAAGAAAAAAAGAAAAGGCATCCAGATGAGAAAAGAAGTAAAACTGTTTGCAGATGGCATGGTTCTATATGCAGAAAATCCCAAAATTCTCCCAAGAAAGCTACTATAACTAATAAATGAGTTGAGCAAAATTCAGGGTACAAGATCAACATGCAGAAATCAGTTGTGTTTCTATACAACAGCAACAAACTATTTGAAAAGAAAGTTAAGAAAACAATTGCATTAATAATAACATCTAAAAGAATAAAATGCCTAGGAATAAACTTAACCAAGTAGATGAAAGTCTTGTACACTGAAAACTATAGAACATTGCTGAAAGAAGTTAAAGAAGTCCTAAATAAATGGAAAGACATTGAGTGTTCATGGATCAAAACACCTAATATTGTCAGGATGGCAATACTACCCAAAGCAATCTACAGATTCTACACAATTTTTATTGAATTGCCAGAGTCTTTTTCTACAGAAATGGAAAAGCCAATCCTTAAATTCATATGATTAATGGTTGCACAACAGGAAGAATGTAATCAATGTCACCGAATGTGACAGTTGATTATAATGGAATTGGCAATTGTTTTGTTGTGTATATTTTCACCACAATTTAAAAAAAAAAATAAACTTTACATGAAATTGCAAGGGTCCTGAGTAACCAAAACAATCTTGAAAAAGAACAAAGTTGGAGGACTCACACCTCCCAACTTCAAAGCATATTACAAAGCTACAGTAACCAAAAAGGTGCAGTACTGGTGTGTAGATAGATGTATAGACCAGTGAAATAGACTAAGAATCCAGAAATAAACCCATGTACTATGGCAAATTGATTTTTGATTGGCAAAAGGATATTAAGTCCATTCAGTGGGGAAAGAGTAACCTTTTGAACAAATGGTGTGCTGGGACTTTCCACATGCAGAAGAATGAAGTTGTAACCCTACCTCACACGATATACAAAAAGTAACTCAAAGTGGACCAGTGACCTAAATGTTAGAAGAAAACATAGGAGTAAATCTTCATGGCCTTGAATTTGGCCATGGATTCTTAGAAATGACACCAAAAATACAAGTAACAAAAGAAAAAAATTTTTTTTAGACATCATCAAATTTAAAACTTTTTTGCAGCAAAGGACATTATCAAGAAATTGAAAAGATAACCTACAGAATGGGAGAAAATATTGACAAATCATACATCTTATAAGGGTCTAATGTCCATAATATATAAAGAACTCTTACAACTTAACAAGAAAAAGACAAACACCCCAATTAAATGAGCAAAGAACTTGAATATACATTTTTCCAGAGAAGATATACAAATGACCAACAAGCACCTGAAAAGGTACTCAAAATCATAAGTCCTTAGGGAAAGACAAATCAAAACCACAGTGAGATACCACTTTACATCCACTAATCAAAAAACCAGTTGCCGTGGAGTTGACGCTGACTCATGGCAACGCCATGTGTGTCAGAGTAGAACTGCTCCACAGGATTTTTTTTTTTTAATTTTGTTGTTTTTTTTTGACGATATACACAGCAAAACATACACCAATTCATCTGTTTCCACATGTACAATTCAATGACATTGATTACCATATTTTTATGCAAGTAACACATGCCTTTCTGCATTTGTTTGCCAACCATGCCCTCCCCCTTGCGAGGCAGCCTCACAAGCACCGCCATGACAGTCCTCTACACATGTTGCTATTAAAAAAAAAAAAAAGATTAGCATAGCAAGCTTACAAAAATACCTGTGCAACTATTCTCACCTTCCTTTTCTGAGTTGTTCCTCCGTTAACGTAAACTCACTGCTCTCTAAGTTTCTCCACAGGGCTTTCACTGGCTGATTTTTCAGAAGTAGATCTACAGGCCTTTCTACCTCTAGGTGGACTCTAATGACCAACTTTTTGGTTAGCAGCCAAGCGTGTTACCCGTTTGCACCGCCCAGGAGCTCCAAAAGGGGACTGTTGTTGTTAGATGCCATCAAGTCGATTACAACTCATAGTGACCCTATGTGACAGAGTAGAACTGCCCAGTTGGGTTTTTTAGGCTGTAATCTTTATGGGAGCAGATCGCCAGGTCTTTTTCTCTTGTGGAGCCACTGGGCGGGTTCAAACCACCAACCTTTCGGTTAGCAGCCAAGTGCTTAACCATTGTGTTAACTAGTTACTAACTAGTACCTTAATAAGGGATGGTACATGATAAAATATTTTTCAGCCACTAGAAACTTTTTTAAGCTTAATAACCTGGTGTTATTGAAAACTTAGAAGAACCTAGATAGAAATACATTAAAATGTTCAGTTTTGTCTCTAGGTGGATGAGTAATAGCCAACTTTTATTTTCTTCTTTGTATCTTTATGTGTTTTACAAATTCCCTCCACTTTTATTGCTGTTATGTTGAGGGAAACATAATTTTAAAATGAAACAATAAAAATATTTTAAAGTAATTTAGACCATAAATGGCAGAGGCCATTCTTAGAAAGATAGAAACATAATAACTTGCAATTTTTAGCATCCACTACATGTTTTAAAGCTTTTATTAATTTTAGAAGCACAATATTAAGTGAAAAAAGCAAATCCCAGAAGACTGCATGCAGAATAATACTATTTTAATAATACTCAATATCAAGCAAAACTAAACAATACATTATTTGGGGATATGTATAGAAGTCATAAAAAAGGTTTTTTGTTGTTTTGTATTTTTTAAGCAAGGAAGTAATAAGTGTAAAATTCGGAGGTGGAGGTATAGGAATGGGATAAGGAAGAACACATAGTAAGAAGCAAGGTATTGGTAATGATCTAGTTCATCGATTGGATAGTGGATTCTTAAGTGTTCATTTCCACCTTTTATTTTTGGTTATTTTACAAATATTTGATGTCAACTGTAAGTGCAGTGACTAAAATATATCTTTTTTGCATTCCCAGTGCTTTGCCTTTAGTGTGAATATTTATTAAAAGAATGAATCTATCAACATTAAAATTTTAAAGAGAAAAAACACTAGTAACTTTTATGATCATGATAGGTATAAATGGTCCATATTTTTTAGCCTAGTCTGTATTATAACTTACGATACCATTTCTGAAACTGCCAGTCAGGGCTAGGAATAAATTCAGTAGCCTGTTTAGGTTCCAGATCAGAACATTAATCACTGTCGGGTCTACCTTTTAAATTCTCTTCTAGCACTGTCCTTGTGCTAGTGTTCTAGGATCTGCAGCATGAGGGCAGGGAGTGTGGAGATAGGCTAAAGGACAGTTCTCCCAGGTCTAGAGAATGAGAAGACTGTTTTTCAAGAGAGAGACACTGTGAGCATCATTCCTGAGTCCCAAAGGATTTGACTTTATTTGATTTTTTGTGTTTTCAACCCTGTGCATAAAAACTTTCTTAAAAATATTTTTCACAATTTAGGTTTGCGTTTCTTGGTTCGTCTCTGCACAGATATTGGATTAAAAGAAGTTCAAGAATATGCAACAAAACTCAAAAGACTGGAAAAAATGAAAGAAATAAGGGAACAGGTATCTCATATGGACCGAAAATTGCTGTCTGTTTTCAAAATGTCAGCTGTCTGTAGCTCAAATGACTGATGTTGGGAGCCTCTATCAGAAAAACAGAATTGAAACATATATATATATATGCTTTAGCATAATAGGAGGTATAAATAAAATTCTAGTTTTAAGATAAAATTCTGTCAAAAGAAGGTATCTAAACTGGAACAAGTGCAGTGGTTTCAGTATAGTCTCTGGTGAATAGCTGCTAATAGACAAATAATTGTAATTGTCCACAGCGTGAAATAAGTTAGGGTTAATTTGCAGGCTTAATTTTAATTGGAAAGTCCCGTGGCCCATGGAGAATAAGCAGCAATTACTTGTACACAACAATAGTACTTTTTCTTTAAGCTGTTTCATTATATAGTAGCATATAGCCCTGAGGATAATACTAATATGAAGCACTTTAAGTAAGTATATTTTTATTTTTCATACAGTATGTGGGAAACAGTTTTCTTATTTTTGCTTCTTTAAAAGAATAATGTCTGTAAGTTTGAGTTTAGGATATTTAATATGATTTTTACTATCTGCTTTTCATAGAAAGAAAATACATTCTTGAAGCCTGTGTTGCTATATTTGAAATGCAATTTTGAGAGAGGAATTAAATTGATTAATTCTCTTTTTTTTGTTATAACGTGAAAATGTAGTGATAAAGGACTTTTCCAAGAGTTTAATTACCTTGCATATGGAGAGAATCTAAATTCTGTATTTAATTTCAAGATGTGGTTATCTTGTTTATGCTTTTAAGATTTGATCTTTTAAGTGTCAATTGTCAGAGAATTGTGAGCGCTACATCGTTTTTCACCTTAAAAGTTCTGTAAAATACCAAGTTGATAGTAAAATGCCGTGCTAGGGTATAGAGTCAAAACCTGCCATGGAGGCCTAATTAAATTAGATAGCTGGTATGATAGCTTTGTAAAGTTTAAACTGGTATCAAAATTGTCATCATAATCACTATGAAATTTATTTCATTCAGTATAATAAAAAAGAAGTATATTTCAAGCCAAGAACATTATTTAGAGTTCAAAATTTGTTATGTAAATGTACTGAGTATGGTACCATATGTGCATGGGGACAGAGTCAAATTCTCAAGACTTCATGAGTTTAAGTATCAGTAATTTAAGTTAGTTACACTGAACAATGAATAAAAACTAATACAAATTACGGGTCATGTGTAATACACTTCTCTTACAACCTTAAATAGAAAAATTGATCTATGCATTAACATCTCTGCTTTAGCAGACTTCTAATGTTGACTCTTAAAGACAAGAAGTAGCTTTCTAATTCCCTTGGCGGTTCCTTGCAGCCAGGTCATAAGGGATCATAACTCAAACTTTAGAAAACATTGATTCCAAGGAATTCCTAGGAAATTAACTTGAGGGGTGAAGGCTAAAACATTCCCTTTTAAAGATATGCAGAATTACTTTTACACACAGTTATCTTGTAGTTTACCATTTAATTTTTCCATTTTTTTGTTGTATCTTAGTTGAACCATTATAGGTACATTTCTCTTTTTTGGTCTTTATAGTACTTGTGACTCACCTTTACATTTGCTTCCTCTCTTCCATTGCCTTTTCTTCCTCCCTTATCACATTCTCTTCACATATTGTTAAACTCTTTTATTTCATCCTGCTGACAAATATGGACTAATATTCATATGGACTAATGAATTTACTATTATAAATGAAAATATGGATGTAATTAAAATTGCTTTTTTCCTTAATTCTCAATTCCTTTTCCATCAAAATTATATATTCTTTCAATATAGTCAACTTTATTCTATTTCTCTCATATTCCCAACCTCTTTTCATATCCGTCAGTGCTTTCAAAAGATAAAACTACTTTTTTGTGGTGAAACTTAAGAGTTTCTACTGACTATACTCAAAAAAAAAAACTAGTAAGCCTTATTTTCATAGGTATGATGCAAATTACTAGTGTCAACTGTATTTTAGGGAAAATATTTAAAAACTCATGGGAACAAACCATTTGTCAGGTACCCCCAGGAAGTTTATAAATACCCATTTTCAACAAATAACTGATTTATTAACTGCAAATAATTCTTGTGTTGAAATCACTAAAATAATTTCCTACTGGCTTTATTAAGAATATCAAATTCATATGAGTTATCACTGATGCATTTAAATTATTGAGTGTTGTATCTTAATCCAAATTTTTAACATCTCACTATAGTTCAGCAGTGCCTCTTTTGGTACAATTTTATTACTGCTCTCATTGTAATCTGTGTAAAGCCCAATGCCATTTATAGATCTTCTCTCAGAATAGCTTTTCCTTGCTATTTTTCCCCTTGAACTTTGTTGTACCTTAATCCTTCTTTAGAATTAGATTCATAGTCCTCATCCACAAAGTACTGAAATAAACATTTAATCTTGTTTTTCAATTTCCTTGAAATCTGATTGATTTCTCTAGACTTCATCATTAATGGCCCCTTCCTTTTCTTCCACAGTGCTTCTTCCTGTTTCTCAAGTTGTTCTATATTCATATAAGCATTTTCTCTGTTAGTGTTAGGTGCTACTCATTAAGTCAACATCAGAAAAATGTTTTCTCGCTTAAGCTTTGGTTATAAACTCAAATGAGAGGGAAAAAAGCCAGTGGAAAAGAAAAGTCCTAGGAAAAAGAAGAGTTTTAACAAGAGAGAACTCTCATGTATCTGAGACCTAACTGCTCCGTTCACTCTAATGTCTCAGTTAATTATTGTATGTCCCATTTCAATTTATCTTAGATTGGGAGCCCAGAGGGCAGGACATTTTGTTTGCTAGCTTGTGTAGTGCATAAAACACTATTAATTATGAAACAAAGTATAATAGATAAACTTCCGAGTTAAGGATGCCTCTCCTCTTCTAAATTTGAACTTAAAACTTCTCGTTACTTTTTCTGTGTACTTCTTGTTTAAAATCTGTCCCGATGCGAAAGCTTACTGTTCTTCCTACATAATTAAAATTTCTTCATAAAAATAATTTTTAATGCTTGCAAAATACCTCATTATACAGATATTTCTTGATTTATTTAAACATTTTCACTTTGTTAGATAGTCAGATTATCTTTTTTATGGTTGGTAACTTTCTGTGATCAGTCTGCTTCTCAGGTGTTTCTTGCTGTAGCTATTGGCTTCTATAATTCTTTATAGGAGAGCAATTCCGTATTACTGAATTGAGACACCTCATGAATTAGCCATCTAATTAAAACCAGAGATATCACAGATAACCATACCAAACCTTTACCTGGAGCTGCTGAAAAGAGTACAGATTGACCCTCAGTCTTTCTCCCTTTTTTTTCTCTGCAAGTCCGGATAATGGCAGAAGTTTGCAGCAGGAAGCAAAGGAGAAATAAGGAGCCTGAGTAAACTGTTCCTGAGTAATGTTAACAATCTTCGTGTTTCTCATTGCTCTTTTCCCGTTAATGTCGCTTTATTGCATCTGCTTAATTAGACATTAATAATAGTAACATTTAACATTTATTGAGTGCATGATAAGTACAGGCACTGTTCTAAGTGCTTTACATATATTCATTAGTTTGATCATCACAATAATCTTATGAAGTAGGCATTATTGTGGCTTTTTTTTACAGATGAAAAAACTGAGACCGATAGTAGTTTTAAGAAACTTGCTCCAAGTCATAACTATCAGCAGTCAGGCCTACAATTCAAGTTCAGGCAGACTGGCTCCAAAGTCCAGGCTCTTAACTACTATGCCTTACTACCTTTTGAATGGTTGATAAATATGATGATTCAAGTAATTATTGTTTTCAATTTATATACATTCCTTGTTCTTATACTGCTTATAAATATATCCCCAAGTTAGTAACTTATGAATTAAAATGTACTCTGATATCAGCCTACCATAATTTGAGTAGACATGTCTTAGAATGTTATTGAAAGTGTGGTCTCTGGACCAGTAGCCTAAAAATAACCTGGGAACTTATTAGAATTGCAGAATCTCAAACCCTACCCCAGACCTAATGAGTTAAAATCTGTGTGGGGCCCAGGAATCTGTGTGTTTATGTGTTTTCGCCAGGTGATTTTGATACTCACTGGAGGTTGAGAAGCACTAATCTAAAGTATATGCTCACAAAGAGTCACCTTGCAGTGATCAAATAACCACCTTAGGATATGGAATCTGATTTAAGAAAAAGCAAACAAATAAAGTGGGCATAAAATAAATCATGCATGGGATGTTTAAAAATTATTTAAAAGTAGAAATGGATTTGTGTAGATCTAAGAAAGAAAAATAAACTGAGTCAGGTTTTTGTGGGTCAGGGTAACTCATATTTTAGGATGTTAAAACTAAAGTTTTATGTAGACTGGTTTTTCTTAAGAAAAAATAGCCCTCTTCCTGGAATTATTTTGGAAGGAAAACTGTTCTCCCCCTTGTGCTTGGGGACCCACATTCCCAAATAAGAAGAAATCCTTGCACGTTGTACATTGATCGTGCCGGAAGTAAGCAATTGTAGGCACAAAGACTCTCTTCCCCTTGTGTCAGAACACTCTGAGCCCTTAGCAATGCTGATTTTTAAAAGAGGTTTTGCTTTCCTGCTTCATTAAACATGAAAAAAAATTAACTTCAAGGAAGTCTGTCTAAGTTAGATTGTAGGCCTGGAAAAGAGCAAAATGGGAAGGGCAGGAATTGAGAATCAAACATTTGAATTACAAAAAAGGAAATAATAAGTATCAACTAAATACCAAAGAGGATTAGAGAACAAAAGGAAACTGTTAGAAGGAAAAGTGATTAGATAAATTATTTACAAAACCTGGAAAGTTACCTGCTAGTTCAAAAATAGAAGTATATTAATAATGCCAGTTTTAAGTCAAATTTCAACATTTTCAAAATATTCAAATAGACAAATGCTGAATCAGTTTGCCATTTTTCTCCCAAAAAAATTCAGCAAAGAATTTCAAAAACTCTTTTCTTTTGGCCAGATTTACAGAATATCATATAACATTCAAAATTAATATAAAATATAATTAATATTTACTCCTGAATTTTCAGTTATTACTGAAAAAGAAAACAATGAAAATAAGTATATGATCTAGTTAAGCAGAAATCCTTTTGGTTATATTTCTTAAAAGGAAAGACATTCAGTAGTAAGGTCTCATAAAGGTTTGCCTTTAAAATTGAGTACAGGCAGTCCCTGGGTTATGAATTTCCGACTTACGTACAACCTGTAGTTACAAACCAAACTCCATAAAGCTGATTATATTAAAAATTTGAGGTATATGAAATGGTTCTTAATAACAAATGGACACTGCTTTGCAATGCATATCAAAACATTATTATTATTACTGTCTTGTTATGTTAAAGATGTTGTAGTGTATCCAAAGTGTTTCTTTAATGTTTGTTATGCATGGTATATATACTAAGACAAACATTTGACAGATGTTAGATACAAGCTATACCTAACTATTCTGACTTACGTACAAATTCGATTGAAAGACAGATTTAGGAATGGAATTCGTTCATAATTTGTAGACTGGCTGTATATAGAAAAACTGCAAATTCAAAGAGTTTGTATAAGCAATAGAAGTTACCAGAATATCTTACACATTTTATACATTATTGCATTTACAAAATTCACCAAAAAAAATACTGAATGTAATATATATCCTTGGCATCAAATTTGTAGTCATTTGGGCATTGATTACATTTTCCAGTGTAAGATTACCAATCACTTCTTTTCTTAAAGGTCACTGATTTCAGGTGGTTTCTTGCATTGCATTGTGTTAGTTTCTTAGTGCTTTCACTCAGGGAATATGTATTAAAATCTGCTTGTGCGGTGGCTACACTAGGAATTGTGGAAGATACAGAGATGTAGAAGAGTTGGCACAGTGCTCAAGGTGCTTGTAGTGTGACGGCAAATGAGATGAACCCCAGTTATTCTGCCATACAGCTCACAGAGAGATGTGGCATGTGATGTGAGGTGAACATCAAGAGCTGCGGAAATTGGACCTCCAGGCAACATGGCGCTATAGACAGAAGCACCATGCCGTCCTTCCACAGCAAAGATCTGAAAAACTAAGTCAAACAGAGACACATGTAAATCCAGAACCCTAAGCATCAAATGAAGAGATAAAGAACTCAGCCAAGCACCGAATGAAATAAGAAGCTGACTGCGAGGTGATGGGGCCAAGATGGCAAAGTAGTCAGATGCTTCCAGTGGACCCTCTTACAAGAAAGACCCAAAAAAACAAGTGATTCGATTATATATGGCAGTCTGGGAGCCCTGAACATCAAAGGCAGGGTTGAGGAACCGGACTGAGTGGCAGGGGGAGGGAGAGACGGTTCAGAAGCAGCGAGGAGTTGCCAGACCTGACCCAGCAAGAGCCTGAGACCTTCAGGCGTGATGAGCTCGGGGGTGAGCGGTGAAGCAGGCAAGCATCGGTGCTCGGGAGGCATATTCCACACCAGGAGAGACCCAGCTGCTTAGAGTCTACTTGGCCATGCAGAACCAGTGAGAAGCAGCCCTCCACAAAAGATAAGTACTTGCATATGGCTTACCATGTGGATCAGAAACACCCCCCTTAGGGAAAAAACCTCTCTCCCATTTACTTCCCCACTCCCTGCTCTGCACAGGGTCCTGGACCACCTTCAGCAATACCCGAGTCCCCTGGGCCAGAAGTAGGAACCGTCACATGCCTGGAGCCATTCTCCCTGTCTTGGAGAGTGAACAAATAAACAGGAAAAAATAAACTGCCGGCTCCCCTAAGCCAGGAACCCAGGGTGGGCACAGCTCCTTTGCCTAGCCACAGGCATAAGGGATCCATGGACGCTGAGTGCTTTTCCCCCTGCATAGACTTGAATGGGCCCATCTCAACTCCATAGGCCCTCATTACCGCAGTACAACAGGGTATATACCGGATGTCTAACTTCAGCTGTTTCAGCTGTGAAGTAGCAGGTTCTTGACACTTGACACTGCTCTGCCCATTAAACGGTATTCACCTACCCACATCAGGGGCCTGTGGACTGGTGACTCCACCCACGCCACCTAGCCACCTGCAGTAGGGGCCCATGAATAAGAAGTGCCCCCCACTCCTTACAACCAACAGCATTAGCTGCTCATAGTCCAGCTGAAAAACCCACCCACCTATGCGCTTTAGGGAACAGGGACATGCCTTCCTCTTGGACGCTCTGGGGCGGCTGCTAGCCCCCTACCTTGATCTAGAGTAAGTGTGTCCCCATGCTGCAGCCAGATGCCTGTGCCTACACCAGTCATCCATACCTGTCTAGGACTGTCAGTGAGATCCTGCACCACACACCTGATGGCTGTCTACCTGGGCACCTGAGCTGAATCCATACAGCAGGAGTGGACAGACTTCTGACCTCACATACCTAGTGACAGATCTAACCACCTGGTGACCGGGCATTAGAGTTTCAAAGGTGCCAATAATCAAACTCGCTCATACAAGCAACCTATTTGGGCATATAAAAACAAAACAAGAAGCTAGGACACAGTAAGCAAACATAAAATAAATATAATAACTTATTGATGGCTCGGAGACAACAGTCAATATCAAATTACATGAAGAGGCAATCCATGATGGCTTCAGCAAGCTCCCAACATAAAGAATCTAGAAATTTTCCAGAGGAGAAAAATACCTTAGAATTACCAGAGGAAGAATGCAAAAGATTAATATACAGAACTCTTCAAGAAATTAGGAAGGAAATTAAGCAAAACACAGGACACACAATAGAGGAAATTAAAAAGATTAGAGAAGAGCATAATGACAAATTTAAGAGGCTACAAGAATGCATAGAGAGACAACAATCAGAAATCCAGAAGATTAACAATAAAATTTCAGAATTAGACAACTCAATAGAAAGTTATAGGAGCAGAATTGAGGCAATGGAAGTCAGAATTAGTGAGACTGAAAATAAAGCACTTGACACCAACTTTACTTGAGGAAAAATCAGATAAAAGGATTTTAAAAAATGAAGAAACACTAAGAATTATGTGGGACTCTATCAAGAGGAATAGTCTACGAGTGATTGGAGTACCAGAACGGGGGGGGATAACAGAAAATACAAAGAGAATTGTTGAAGATTTGTTGCCAGAAAACTTACCTGATATTGTGAAAGATGACAAGATATCTATCCAAGATGCACATCGAACCAACGTAAGGTAGATCCCAAAAGAAGGTCACCAAGACATATTATAATCAAACTTGCCAAAACCAAAGATAAAGACAGAATTTTAGGAGGGGCTAGGGATAAATGAAAACTCATCTACAAAGGAGAGTCAATAAGAATAAGCTTGGACTACTCAGCAGAAACCATGCAGGCAAGAAGGCAATGGGATGACATATATAAAGTCTTGAAGAAAAAAAATTGCCAGCCAAGAATTATATATCCAGCAAAACTGTCTCTCAAATATGATGGTGAAATTAGGGCATTTCTGGATAAACAGAAGTTTAGGAAATTTGCAAAAACCAAACCAAAATTACAAGAAATACTAAAGGGAGTTCTCTAGTAAGAAAATCAGTAATATCCGATAACAACCCAAGACTAAAACACAGGACAGAGCAACCAGATATCAACCCAGATAGGGAGGTCACAAAAGTAGATCAAAACTAAAACTGAAAATAGGGAAACAATTGTCAATACGTGAAAGATGACAACATTAAAACAAAAAAGAGGGACTTAAAAAATGCAGACATAGATTTTTCATATGGAGAGGAAGTCAAGGCAATATAAAGAAATAAAAAGACTGCTATAAACTTAGAAAAATAGGTGTAAGTATTAAGGTAACCACAAAGGAAACTAACAGTCCTACACATCAAAATTAAAAAACAAGAAAAATATAAAGACTCAGCAAACACAAAATCAACAATGAGAAAAAGATGAAAATACATAAAGAAAAACGACTCAGCACAGGAAATTAAGTGGAACAAAGAAACTGTGAACAACACAAAAAAAAAAAAATACATCAAAATGACAGCACTAAATGCATACCTATCAATAATTACGCTGAATGTAAATGGACTAAATGCACCAATAAAGAGACAGGCAGTGGCAGATTGGATAGAAAAACATAATCCGTCCATATACTGCCTACAGGAGACACACCTTAGATTTAAAGACTAAAGCAAAGGATGGAAAAAATACATCAACCAAACAACACACAAAAAAGACCGGAAGTGCCAATATTAATCTCTGAAAAAATAGACTTTAAAGTAAAACGCACCAAAAAGGATGAGGAAGGATAGTATAATGATTAAAGGGTCAGTATACCAGGAGGACATACCTGTAATAAACATTTATGCACCCAAACAACAGGGCTCCAGAATACATAAAAGAAACTCTGACAGCACTGAAAAGAAAAACTAACCGTTCCACAATAATAGTAGGAGACTTCAACACACCACTCTCAGTAAAGGACAGAACATCTAGAAAGAAACTCAACAAAGATACAGAAGACCTAAAGAGCACAGTCAGCCAACTTGTCTTCACAGACATATATAGAACACTACACCCAACAGCTGCAAAGTATATTTTCTTTTCCAACGCACATGGAAATTCTCCAGAGTAGACCACATATTAGGCCATAAGGCAAGCGTCAACAAAATCCAAACCATCAAAGTACTACAAAGCATCTTTTCTGACCATAAAGCCATAAAAGTAGAAATCAACAACATAAAAAGTAAGGGAAAAAAAATCAAACACGTGGAAACTGAACAACACCTTGCTCAAAAACTACTGGGTTATAGAAGAAATTAAGGATGGAAGAAAGAAATTCATAGAATCAAATGAGAATTGAAACACATCCTACCAGAACATTGGGACACAGCAAAAGCAGTGCTCAGGGGTCAGTTTATAGCAATAAATGCACATATCCAAAAAGAAGAAAATGCTGAAATCAAATAATTAACCCTACAACTGGAGCAAGTGGAAAGAGAGCAGCAAAAGAAGTCCTCAGGCACCAGAAGAAAGGAAATAATACGAATTAGAGCAGAATGAAATGAAATAGAGAATAGACAAACAATTGAAAGAGTTAACAAGACCAAAAGCTGGTTCGTTGAAAACATCAACAAAATTGATACACCATTGGCCAAACTGACAAAAGAAAAACAGGACAGGAAGCAGATAACCTGAATAAGAAATGAGATGGGTGATATCACAACAGACCCAACTGAAATTAAAAGAATCATAAACAGAATACTATGAAAAATTCTACTCTAACAAATTTGAAAACCTAGAGGGAATGGACAAATTTCTAGAAACTCACTACCAGCCTAAACTAACACAAACAGAGGTAGAACAACTAAATAAACCCTTAACAAAAGAGATTGAAAACATAGTTTAAAACCTCCTAACCAAAAAAAGCCCTGGCCTGGATGGCTTTACTGGAGAATTCTATCAAACTTACAAAGAAAAGTTAACACCACTACTACTAAAGGTATTTCACAGCATAGAAAATGATGGAATACTCCCAAACTTATTCTATGAAGCCAGCATAACCCTGATACCAAACCAGGTAAAGACACCACAAAAAAAGAAAATTACAGACCACTATCCCTCATGAACATTGATGCAAAAATCCTCAACAAAATTCTAGCCAACAGAATTCAGCAACATATCAAAAAAGTAATTCACCATGATCAAGTGGGATTTATACCAGATATGCAGGGATGGTTCAACATTAGAAAAACAATCAATGTAATCCATCACATACATAAAACAAAAGAACCACATGATCTTATTAGTTGATGCAGAAAAGGCATTTGACAAAGTCCAACACCCATTCATCATAAAAAGTCTCAACAAAATAGGAATAGAAGGGAAGTTCCTCAGTGTAATTAAGGGCATTTATACAAAGCCAACAGCCAACATCATCCTAAATAGTGAGACTTTGAAAGCATTCCCCTTGAGAACAGGAACCAGACAAGGATGCACTTTATCACCACTCTTACTCAACATTGTGTTGGAGGTCCTAGCCAGAGCAATTTGGCTAGAAAAAGAAATAAAGGGCATCCAGATTGGTAGGGAAGAAGTCGGGGTATCTCTGTGTGCAGGTGATATGATCTTATACACAGAAAACTCCATAGAATCCACAAGAAAACTTCTGGAACTAATAGAAGATTTCAGCAAAGTTTCAGGATACAAGATAAACCTACAAAAATTAGTTGGATTCCTTTACACCAACAAAGAGAACCTCGAAGAGGAAATCACCAAATCAATACCATTTACAGTAGCCACCAAGAAGATAAAATACTTAGGAATAAATCTAATCAGAGACGTAAAAGATCTATACAATGAAAACTACAAGACACTACTGTAAGAAACCAAAAGAGACCTGCAAAGTGGAAAAACATACCTTGCTCATGGATAGGTAGACTCAACATTTTGAAAATGTCAGTTCTACCAAACCGATCTACAGATGCAATGCAATCCCGGTCCGTATTCCACTGGCATTTTTTAATGAGATGGAGAAACAAATCACCAACTTCATATGGAAAGGGAAGACGCCTTGAATAAGTAAAATACTACCCAAGAAGAACAACAAAGTGAGAGGCCTCACACTACCTAATTTTACAACCTATTATACCGCCACAGTAGTCAAAACAGCCGAATAGTTTATACAACAACAGATACATAGACCAATGGAACAGAATTAAGAATCCAGATGTAAACTCATCCACTTATGAGCAGCTGATATGTGACAAAGGCCCAAAGTCCGTCAGTTGGGGAAAAGGCAGTCTCTTTAACAAATGGTGCTGGCATAACTGGATATCCACGTGCAAAAAACTTTCACAAGACCCATACCTCACACCATACACAAAAACTAACTCAAAATGGATCAAGGACTTAAATATAAAATCGAAAACAATAACTATCATGGAACAAAAAATAGGGACAACGCCCTAATACATGGCATAAACACAATACGAACCATAAGTAACAATGCAGAAGCACCAGAAGAGAGACTAGATAAATGGGAGCTCCTAAATATCAAACACTTATGCTCATCAAAAGACTTCCCAAAACAGTCAAAAGACAAGCTGCAGACTGGGGAAAAAATTTCGGCTACGACAAGTCTGATCAGTGTCTAATCTCTAAAATCTATAAGATGCTGCAAAACCTCTACAACAAAAAGACAAATAACCCAATTAAAAAATGGACAAAGGATATGAAAAAGCACTTTGCCAAAGAAGATATTCAGGCAGCTAACAGACACATGAAGAAGTGCTCACTATCATTAGCCATTAGAGAAATGCAGATCAAAACTACAATGAGATATCATCTCACCCCAACAAGGCTAGCATTAATCCAAAAAACACAAAACAGTAAATGCTGGAGAGGTTGTGGAGAGACTGGAACACTTATACACCGTTGGTGGGAATATAAAATGGTATAATCAGTTTGCAAATTGATTTGGCGCTTCCATAAGAAGTTAGAAATAGAAGTACCATATGATCCAGCTATCCTGCTCCTTGGAATATATCGTAGAGAAATACAAGCCATCACTTAAATAGTACATGCACACCCATGTTCATTGCAGCACTGTTCACAATAGCAAAAAGATGGAAAAAACCTAGGTGCACATCAACAGACGAATGGATAAGCCTATTATGGTATATCCACACAGTGGAATACTACACAACAATCAAGAACAATGATGAAGCTGTGAAACATCTTATAACCTGGAGGAAACTGGAGGTCATTATGCTGAGTGAATTTAGACACAGAAGGGCAAATATTGTATAAGGCTACTATTATAAGAACTCAAGAAAAGGTTTAAATACAAAAGAAAACATTCTTTGATGGTTATGAGGGTGGTGAGGGAGGGTGAAGGTTATTTATTAACTAGATAGTAGATAAGAATTATCTTAGGTGAAGGGAAGGACAGCACACACTACAGGGTAAATCAGCACAACTGGAGTAAACCAAAGCTAAGAAGTTTCCTGAATACAGTCAAACACTCTGAGGAATAGAGTAGCAGGGGTGGGGGACTGGGAACCATGCTTTCAGGGGACATCAAGGTCAATTGGCGTAACAAAGCTTATTAAGGAAATGTTCTGCATCCTGCTTTAGTGAGTGGCGTCTGGGGTCTTAAAAGCTTGCGGGCAGACATCTAAGATGCATTAATTGGTCCCAACCACCTGGAGTAAAGGAGAATGAAGAACACCAAAGACACAAGGAAAATATTAGCCCAAGAGACACAAAAGGCCACATAAACCAGAGACTTCATCAGCCTGAGACCAGAAGAACTAGATGATGCCCGGCTACCACCAATGACCGCCCTGACGGAACACAACAGAGAGTCCTGGATGCAGCAGGATAAAGGTGGGGTGTAGAACTCAAATTCTAGTAAGAAGACCAGACTTCATGGTCTGACTGAGACTGGAGGAACCCCAGGAAGTATGGCCCCTGGATTCTCTATCAGCCCAGAACTGAAACAATTTCCGAGGCCAACTCTTCAGACAGGGATTGGACTGGACTGTGGGACATAAAGTATACTCGTGAGGAGTGTGCCTCTTCGCTCAAGTAGATACAAGAGACTAAATGGGCAGCTTCTGTTTGGAGGTGAAATGGGAAGGCACAGAGGATTAGGAGCTGGTTGAATTGACATGGGGAATTGGGTAGAAATGGGGAATGTGCTGTCACAGTACAAAGAGAGCAATTAGAGTCACATAACAATGTATGTATAAATTTTTGTATTGGAAGAAGTAAAAAATAAAAAACTGACCGAGAACAGAGAGTGAGGAGAGATATATGCAGAGGCTTCCTATCAGCTTCCGAAGCACAGATCTACCATCTTGGACTCCTGTCTGAGACTGGTGAACAGGAGGTACAAGAAATCAGCTCCACGGAGTTTCCAGCAGGAGACAGAACAACCACTCCACACATCACAGTCTACCCTCTGTTTCCTGCCTCCCTGCACCATGCGCTGAACATCGCAAACCCAAGCAGCACAGGCGTGGCCTACCGGAACATGGCCTGCACTGATTCCCACCCTGCATTGTACGTCCTAGTACGTGCCACAAACAAGTCATCCCATCAACCCTCCTTCAGCTGAACCTGCCCTGCTGTACCATACCTGAGTGACTGACTCTGCCGATTGGAGAAAGAGGTGAAAAGTATCATGCCCCCAGATGAGTAAACAACAAAGAATGCACAGCCTGCCTGTTCAGACATAACCAAGTAAAACAGAAAAGCAGGACAAAACAAAGAAATCTACAATCAGTAAATGAGGAAAATAACTATTAAATGACCCAAAGACACCAGATGGTATCAAAACATATACCAAAACATGTCAGGATGGTTCCAGTAGGCGACCAAAATAAAACACGAGATAACTTTCCCATAGAAAAAAAGGCACTAGAACTTCTTGATAGGGAATTCAGATCTCTAATGCTCAGAATTATCCAAGAGTTGAAGCAAAAAGCAGACAAAAATGAGGAAAAAATAGACAAATTCATGGAAAATACAGACAAAAAATGGAGGAATTCAAGAAAATAATACAGGAAAAAAATGCTAAAATAAATTCACAAGTAGAAATCATACAAAAACAACAATTAGAAATCCAAAAGATAACCAACAGGATTTCAGAAAGGGACACTGTCATAGAAGGGCTGAGGAGCCGGTTTGAAACGATGGAAGATAGGATCAGCGAAATTGAAGACAAACATTTGGATACACTCCTGTTTGAGGAAAATCAGAAAAAAGAATGAAGAAAAATGAAGAAACCCTGAGAATTATGTGGGATACAATGAAAAGCAGAAATCTGTGAGTGATTTGAATTCCAGAACGGGGAGAAAACAGAAAACACAGAGGGGATCATTGAAGAATTGCTGACAGAAAACTTCCCCAAAATCATGAAAGATGAAAAGCAGACCACCCAAGAAGTTGAACGAACCCCATATATGATAGACCCCAAAACAAAATCACCAAGGCATATCATAATCACACTCGCTGAAACCAAAGGCAAACAAAGAATCCTGAGACCAGCTCAAGAAAAAGAAAAAGTCACATAGAGAGGAGAAACAGTAAAACTAAGCTCAGATTATTTGTCAGAAACCATTCAGGCGAGAAGGCAATGGAATGATACATATAAAACCCTGAAAGAAAAAAACTGCCCGTCAAGAATAATATATCCTGCAAAACTCTCATTCAAATATGATGGTGAAATTAGGTCATTTCCGGATGAACAGAAATTAAGGTATGTGTAAAAACAAAACCAACCTTACAAGACTTTTTAAAGGTAGTCCTTCAATCTGAGAACAAACTTCAGCTCACAGGCTTAATCTAGGATACAGGATCATACCAGCCAGATACCAACCTAGGAAATGAACTCTCAAGGACTATACAAAACCAAAATAATTACAACAGAGAACCAGAGAGGTTAACCTGTAAATGACAACAGCAACAGAACAATAAAAAAGGGAATATATGGTGTAGGTATAGAACTTTCTAAATGAGAGGAAGGCAAGGCGATACCAAGTAATAATAGACTGATTCAAACTTAGGAAGATAAGGGTAAATTTCAGGGTAACAACAAAGAAAGTTAACAAATCTACTCATCAAAATAAAGAAGAAAAATATAATGTCTCAGTAAAAACAAAACCTACAAAAACAAAAGAAAAGAGAAAAAATCCACAAACAAAAGGAACTCAGTACAGAAGAGTAAGAGGAACAAAGAAAACATCAGAACCACAAAAAAAGCACTGCAAAATGACAGCAACAAACTCACACCTATCAATAATTCCAGACTGTAAATGGCCTAAATGCACCCGTAAAGAGACGGAGAGTGACAGAATGGATGAAAAAACAGGATCCATCAATATGCTGTCTGCAAGAGACGCATCTTAGAATCAAAGACGTAAATTTATTAAAAATCATAGTAATGGAAAAAATATAGCAAGCAAACAGGTACCAAAAAAGAACAGGAATGGCAATTCTAAACTCAGATAAAATAGACTTTAAAACAAAATCCACCATAAAAGACAAAGAAGGACACTATATAACAAGGTGATGATCCATCATAAAGACATAACCATAATAAACATCTATACACCCAATGACTGGGCTCCAGAATACATAAACAAGTTCTAACGGCAATGAAAAGAGAAATTGGCAGTTCCACAGTAATACTGGGAGACTTCAACACACCACTCTCGGTAAAGGACGGAACATCTAGAAAGAAACTCAACAAAGATACAGAAGACCTAAAGGGCACAATCAGCCAACTTTACCTCATAGACATATATACAACACTACACCCAACAGCTGCAAAGTACACATTCTTTTCCAGTGCACATGGAACGTTCTCAATCCTCAACAACATCCAGAATGTTGAGATAATACTCTTCTCTGACCACAGTGCTATCAAGGTGGAAATTAACAGCAGGAAGAAGAAGGAAAAAAACATCAATTAACATGGAAACTGAATAATACCCTGCTTACGTATCACCAGGTAATAGAAAACATCAGAGATGAAATCAAAAAATTCCTAGAATCAAATGAGAATTGAAACATATCATACCACAACCTTTGGGACACAACAAAGGCAGTCCTCAGAGGACAATTTACAGCAATAGATGCACATATCAAAAAAGAAGAAAGGACAAAATCAATACATTAACTACAGAACTTGAACAAATAGAGAACAAAAAAATCCCTTAGCCACTAGAAGCAAGAAAATAATAAAGATCAGAACAGAAATAAATGAAATAGAGTAGAAAAACAATAGAAAGAATCAACAAAGCCAAAAGTTGGTTCTTTGAAAGGATCAACAGAATCGACAAACCCCTGGCCAGACTGACAAAAAAAAAACAGGACAGGATGCAGAGAACCCTAATAAGAAATGAAATGGGGGATATTACAACAGACTCAGCTGAAATAAAAAGGAATATAAGAGTATTATGAAAAACTGTACTCCAACAAATTTGAAAACTTAGAGGAAATGGATAAATTTCTAGAAACACACTACCTACTCAAAATACCACAAAGTGATGTTGAAAATCTCAACAAACCCATAACGAGAAGAAATTGAAAAGGTAAAAAAAAAAAAACTCCCAACCAAAAAAAGCCCTGGCCCAGATGGCTTCACTGCAGAATTCTACCAGACATTCTGAGAAGAGCTTATACCAGTACTACTCAAACTATTTCAGAACATAGAAAAGAAAGCAACACTTCCAAATTAATTGTATGAACTCGGCACAACCCTGATACCAAAACCAGGCAAACATGCCACAAAAAAAAGAAAATTGCAGACCAATATCTCTCACGAATATAGATGCAAAAATTCTCAAAAGAATTCTAGCCAATAGACTTCATCATATCAAAAAAACAATACACCACGACCTAGTAGGATTCATACCAGGTATACAAGGATGGTTCAACATTAGAAAATCAATCAATGTAATCCACCACATAAAGGAAAGAAAAGAATCACATAATCATCTCAATTGATGTAGAAAAGGCATTTGACAAAGTCCAATACCCATTCCTGATAAAAATCTCTCGAAAAATAGGTATAGAAGGGAAATTTTTCAACATAATTAAGGGTATCTGTGCAAAACCAACAGCCAACATCATTCTTAATGGAGACAGGCTGAAAAAATTCCTCTTGAGAACAGGAACAAGACAAGGATGCCTTTTATCTCCACTCCTATTTAACATTGTTCTGGAAGTCCTAGCTCGAGCGGTAAGGCAAGAAGAAGAGATAAAGGGCATTCAGATTGGTAATGAAGAATTTAAACTGTTCCTGTTGGCAGATGGTATGATAGTATACATAGAAAACCCTAAAGACTTCACGAGAAAACTACTGGAACTAATAGATTCAGCAGAGTAGCAGGATACAAGATAGACATACAAAAATCGGTTGGATTCCAATACACCAATAAAGAGAACAATGAAATCAGGAAAGCAGTACCATTTATAATAGCCCCTAAAAAAATAAAATACTTAGGAATAAATCTAACCAGGGATGTTAAAGACCTATACAAAGAAAACTACAAAACACTACTGCAGGAAACCCAAAGGGATCTACATAAATGGAAAAACATACCATGCTCATGGATAGGTAGACTCAACATTGTGAAAATTGCAATTCTGCCCAAAGCAGTTCACAGATACAGTGCAATCCCAATCCAAATATCAACAGCAGTCTTCAAAGAGATGGAAATACTAATCATTAACTTTATATGGAAAGGGAAGAAGCCCCGGATAATTAAAGCAGTACTGAAGAAGAATAAAGTAGGAGGACTTGCACTACCTGACATCAGAACCTACTATACAGTTATGGTAGTCAGAACAGCCTGGTACTGGTACAACGACAGTTACATTGACCAGTGGGACAGAATTGAGAACCCAGATGTAAATCCATCCACCTACAGTCACCTGATCTTCAGCAAGGGCCCAATGTCCAGCAAATGGGGAACAAACAGTCTTTTTAACAAGTGGTGCTAGCAAAACTGGATGTCCATCTGCAAAAAATTTAAAGAGGACCCATACCTCACACCATACACAAAAGCTAATTCCAAATGGATCAGAGACATAAATATAAAGCCAAAAACTATAAAGTTCGTAGAACAAAAATAGGATCAACACTAGAGGCCCTAATCCACAGCATTAACAGGATACAAACCATAACCAACAACACACAAATTCCAGAAGATAAGCTTGATAACTGGGATCTTCAAAAAATTAAACACTTATGCTCATCGAAAGACTTCACCAAACGAGTAAAAAGAGAACCTACGGACTGGGAAAAAAATTCTGGACATTACAAGTCAGACAAAGGTCTAATCTCTAAAATCTACAAGAAAATCCAACAGCTCTGCAACAAAAAAACAAATAATTCAATTAAAATATCAGCAAAGGAAATGAACAGACACTTCACCAAAGAAGACATTCAGGCAGCCAACAGACACATGAGGAAATGCTCGCGGTCACTAGCCAGTAGAGAAATGCAAATCAAAACCACAATGAGATACCATGTCACCCCACCATTACTGGCACGAATCAAAAACACTGGAAATAACAAATGTTGGAGAGGCTGCGGGGAGATCAGAACTCTTATGCACTGCTGGTGGGAATGCATAATGATGCAGCCATTTTGGAAAATGATATGGTGCTTCCTTAGAAAGCTAGAAATAGAAATACAATAGGATCCAGCAATCCCACTCCTAAGAATATATTCTAGAGAAATAAGAGCCATCACACGAATAGACATACGCACACCCATGTTCATCGCAGCATTGTTCACAATAGCAAAAAGATGGAAACAACCTAGATGCCCATCAACAGATGAATGGATAAACTGGTACATACACACAATGGAGTATTATGCAACAATAAAGAACAATGATGAATTTGTGAAGCATCTCATAACATGGATGAAACTAGAGGACATTATACTGAGTGAAATACATCAATCACAAAAACAAATATTGTATGAGACCTCTATTGTAAAAACTCATGAAAAAGTTTACACACAAAAAGTAATAATCTTTGTTGGTTATGAGGGATGGGAGGTGTGGCGGGGGGGAATACTAAGTAGACAATAGATAAGTGGTAACTTTGGTGAAGGGTAAGACAGTACACAATACTGTGGAAGCCAGCCCAACTTGTACAAGGAAGAGTCATAGAAGCTCCATAGACACATCCAAACTCCCTGACGGACTGAATTGTTGGGCAGAGGGCTGTGGGGACCATGGTCTCAGGGAACATCTAGCTCAATTGGCATGACACAGTTTATAAAGACAATGTTCTACATTCTACCTTGGTGAGTAGCATCTGGGGTCTTAAAAGCCTGTGAGCAGCCATCTGAGATCCTCCACCAGACTGAGTCCAGTACAGCTCAGATGGTGCCCAGCTACCACCACTGACTGCTCTGACTGGAATCAAAACAGAAGGTCCTGGACAGAGCTGGATAAGGATGTAGAACAAAATTCTAACACACAATAAAAGACCATATTTACTGGCCTGACAGAGACTGTAGAAACCCCAAGAGTATGGCCCCTAGACACTGTTTTAGCTCAGTGGTGAAGTCACTCCCTAGGTTCACCATAACTGGGGATTGGACAGCCCCATAAAACAAAATGGGACTAATGAGGCACAGCAGTTCAGGGACAAGGACTAGAAGGCAGGAGGGGACCAGAAAGCTTGTGATAGGGAGCCCAAGGCTGAGAAAGGACCGTGTTGACATGTCATGGGGTTGTTAACCATTGTCATAGGGTAATAATGTGTACTGTTTTATGAGAAACTATTTGTTTTGTAAACCTTCATCTAAAGTACAAAAAAAAGAATTATTTATGTGAAATCAAATTAACAATAGCAAGTCAAAAGGTTTGATGGGAAGCCTAGGGGACAGTGAGTTGAAGATAATGGTGATGGAATAATTTGGAAAAGAACAGTGCAAATAGCAGCACAACTAGAAGAATGTAATCAATGTCACTGAATTGTACATGTAGAAATTTTTGAAATGGTGTATCTTCGGCTTTGTATATTTTCACACACAAAAAAAAGGTCCTCCGAGGTTGAGAAGGAGAGTGTTGACAGTGTCGTGGGATTATTAACCAATGTCATAAAACAATATGTGTACTGACTGTTTAATGAGAAGCTATTTGTTCTGTAAACCTTCATCTAAAGTACAATTAAAAAAAAAAAAAAGAGCTGCAGGAATCGAGAGCTGGAGGGATTCGGCCCCACACAAGGGGATCCTGGCTAGTTCTTGGAGGAGCTAATGTTTGGAGTATGTATGACTTGGAGTTGGGAGTGGGGAGAAAGAAGTGTGAGCAGAGGTCTGATGGCAGGATATAAAGGCCATGCTTCTAAATTCTTTGAGTTGAAGCCACTAAAAAATATTTTAAATTCTGTTTTATTTCTCTTGAATTTGAACACACAGCCTATCTTCTTAAGAATCCTTAACTGGGTAACAAGTAATTGTCCCTGTTCCATTGGGCAAAAATCCAATTATTATACAACAGAGGTAGCATAGTGTGGTAGACAGGACTGGGGGCTTTTTCCTGACTTGACCATTAGTCAACTCTGTGACCTTTCTGAGCCTCATTTTCATTAGCTGTAAAATGAGGATAGTCTGCTGGGTCAGTACTTCTCACACTGTCTGTGGTGAAGCAGTTTTTACTTATCTATCACTGACCGATACTTTAGCAAAATACAATAAAAATGAATTTCTAAGAAAAATGAGCATGCACTTGTTTGCCTGGCAGTGTAAATTGCTGAACGTTTTCAAACCCTTCCTCTTGATTTCCATACTCGTCTCATGACAGACAGGTAACAGTTTGCGATCCAGCAGTGGTTTCAGACCTCACTGTTAGTTGCACAGTTGCAGGTGATCTGTATGGGTCCATCTAACTTGTAAAGGTTCTGATTTTATTCCAGTTCTAGAAGAGTAATATATTACATTTATGGTGTGTATTCATATTGAAGAGTAGGTTTAAAGGGAAATATTTATTTTCCTTCGCAACATTTGTATGTTCCATTATTTTTACTCATATCTACTTTGCTTTTCTATTCTGTACCTCCTCATCTTTTTAAAATGGAAATGGTATGATATTTTAGTTCAGAATAGAAACGCCATCTTTTTTCATAATATTAAGACAATATGTTCTAAAAATTCAAATTACTTGATAAATAATTTTGTTAATTTCAATAAAAATTTATGAAGAAAAAAAAGAAAATCACTCATCCCATCTTTCATTACTATTAGCATTTTGGTATATATCCTCCCAGGCATTTTTGCTTATATATTTAAATACATTTTTTTCTCACAAAAATGGGATTATTTTTTACAAAAATGGAATTTTTACCAAAAAAAAAACTGTTTTATAACCTGCTTTTCCTCACTTAGTAACACAGCATGGACAGCTTTACAGGTCAGTAAATACGGATCTACATTACTTTTTTGCTCCATGCTCCATTCTGTGGCTGTTTGCTTCACATTTTAGCATTGATATGATCAGAATCCTTTTTTCAATCATTGTTTCAGTGCTTCCCGTCTCATCTGCCATCAGGACCTATCTCACACCACTCTAAAGTGAGTGGAAATGTCTATGAACTTTTTTAAGTGTTTGAACTCTGAGAAGATAGAATAAGTACTTCTATTCCAAATCTTCATATATAATTAGAACATTAATATGTTTATTATCTCACTAACAAACATTTATCCTGCTCCTGAAGTGCATTTAAGACTGTGCTGAGTCCTGAGGTAAAATTATGTGTCAGATATATCAGTAGAAGACAAGACCTGGCTACTCCAGGGGAGCCACATCATATATATAGTTCTTGGCATGTGTACCTGCTGCCACGCAGAAGTGGGTTGACTGCACCGCTAAGGGAGCTTAAGGTTCAGGCCCTTCATTTGCATTGGCCCCTTCTGAATAAATTTTTATTTCTGTATTTTGTGTTCTCTTCCTTCAGAAGGCTCCCCTAAATTGTATAAGCTTCCAAAAACCCAAAACCAAACCAACTGCCGTCAAGTTGACTCCGACTCATGGCACCCGCATATGTGTCAGAGTAGAACTGTGCACCACAGGGTTTTCAATGACTGATTTTGTGGAAGTAGATCATCAGGCCTTTGTTCCTAGGCATCTCTGGGTGGACTCCATCCTCCAGCCTTTTGGTTAGCAGTCAAGCACATTAACAATTTGCACCACCCGGGGAGTCCTGTATAAGCTCAGGTTCCACAAAATCTGAATCTTCCCCTGCTGCTGTTACTCTCTTTCCTCACAGCCAAAGATCTACAATAAGTTATCTACACTTGATCTTTATTTTCTCACCACCCACTCATTCTTCAATTCAATCTAATCTTGATTCCTTCCATTCCATTCAGCTGAAATTAACCTAAGATTAATCACTTCCATCTTATAAAGAACATTTTCTCATTTCACTTTGCCTGACACAGCGGCAGTCTTCTTGGCCTCTGTCACACACCCCACTTACCTGGTTTTCCTCCTGTTTCTCCGGCTGCTCCTACTCTGCCTAGCCACAAAAGGTTGTAGTTCCTCAGCCCACTTTTCTTGTGAATTTGTTACCCCCTCTTGAAGGGCAAGACTAGTTCACAGGCCAGCTCCAGAATACAGTGGGCTGAATTGTGAAGTTTGATCCGTCCACAGGCAATTCCAAATTGCAGAAGCACAGCTCTGTCCCTGGAGGGTTTTCCTTTACATCTACTAAGGAAGAAATTGTATCTTACTGGAAAACACTAGTACTCAAACCTATATAATGTAAATGATACGAGAGATGAAACTGAGTCTTGACAGTTCATGTTTCTTTGAACTTAGAACTGAATGTGTTGATAAATGCTTTGGTGTTAATTTGAAATTGCCTTTTCTGTTTTTAAATAGTAGTAACTTTCACAGAAGGTCATTGCTACAGCCCCAAAGGGACTTACACTGTTTATGGTGAATTCATTGGTTTTGAACAGCAAACAGGTGTTCAGTTGGAAGAGAGGATAAAAAACACATGTTCTGTGTCGCAGCGGCGATGGTAATTGGGACGGCGAAGACAGTAACCAACTGCACAACTCTTACAGAGAAGTGGGGCCAGGAGGGTCACTCTGAGGAGTCAGCAGGAGTTTATTTTATAGTCAGTACAGCAAGCAGTAAAGCAATTAACAGAACAGTGGGTTTAGGGTGAGTAATAATAAGTTTCGGGCAAGGGAGAAGGAATTCAGGTAAACAAGCCAATCAGTAACAGGGCAATAGCTTTGGGAAAACAAGTCGTGCCTAATCTCATTCTTATCACTGACAAGTCTCCAACATGTCGTATACAACATAGAGGCCTGTGGGGGCTGCAGTTGTCAATAGTGCAGCCATGTTTAAATGGCATACATCCCACAGTTCTGCCTACAGGAGAGTGAGAAAGGTAAACAAGCAGACCATGGTTATCAGGTGTGATGAGGGCTCTGGGTGCTGTTGAGCACATTGAACAAAGCCCATTGGGACAGACAGGAAGTCTCCCTTGAGATGAGAACAGCACCCAGCTTTACAGGATTAGCTGTAGGAGTTGGTAAAGAAGGTGAGAAAGGGCACTGCAGACAGAGGGGATAACAAATTCACAAGAGAAGAGGGCTGGCATACTCAGAGAAATGCAGGTAGTAGAGTAAGATACCTGCCTTTTTACTGGTGGATTAGGAGGGGCAGTAATTTGCCCAAAGTGAAGATAAAAATGTGGTGTTGAGAAACATGCTGAAGATGTGAGCTGAATCTGGCTGGGAACCCACATGTGGAAGGACCGGCAGGCGGTGGGGAGGCCCACTTGAGGCTGGCACTGGTCTGCTTGGTATGTAGTTTTTCTCCAGCAGGGCACAGCATCCTGGGAGTAGGAGTGGAAAAAGGCAAGCCATTGAATCCATCCAGAACGACAAGAGGGCAAGCAAGGGACTTGAAGGCACTGACATCAATGTATTCAAAACGGTGGATTTTAGGCTGGGGAAAAAAATGAGGATTTAAAGGACTATTTAGGAGAAGGTGAATGAGAATCAAGGGATTGGAAAGTTCTAGATGATGGCAAAGAATAGGTCTAGTGGGAGTGAAGAAAGTAGTGATTATGAAAAGTGCTCACTTTCCTAAAATGTCTTATTCTAAATTTATGGCTACTTAGGCAAGATGCAAGATCTATTACATGTTTGATTTGAAAATTTTTCAAGTTACATGGGCATTTGTCTTTATTAATTTTAATTATTTAGCACTACATAATTCTTTAATGTATGCTGGAGATGACCGATCCATAGATAGATGAAAATAGAGCTTTGAAATAAAATCAAATTATAGATGTTTAAATTCTTATTTTATTACATCCTTTTTAGATTTTATTTTGTTTCTGTAGGCAAGAGAATTGGTGGGGCTATGACAGAACAAAGTTTCAAGGAAGGTTTCTTTCCTAACAGAAAAAAACTTGAATATGTTTACATATATCTGAAAGTTCTAAGTTTTAGCAGAGTGTTTTCACTTTATAGAAATGAGCCTTAAATTATTGAAAAGATTTTTTTTTTCTTTTCAGCAGACCACAATGTCAATAACCTCATCCATGATCTAATAATTTATAAATATCTGGGGAGTTGTCAAGGTTGAAGGGATAAATAATTTGTCCTTTGAACTAAATATGAAGTTACGGTAACATTATTGAAAATTGAAATAAAATATCACAACCTTAAGGTGTTTTAATTCAATTATAGACTAAATATTTATCAAAACATGTCCTTTTCTGTCCACTAACTATCCTGTATATGGGTAATGAAACCATTATGCATATGAAAATTTGGAAGTATGACTTGGGGCAGATTCAGTGTTAATACATAAAATCTAATACTTAGTCAAAACACAAAATAACCACAGAATACAAAAAGAAACCTGAAAATATCACAGCTTGGAGATATTTTTTATGTTTTAAGGGTGGGTTTTGATCTAAGAAAGTAGTCGACTTAACAGATCTTTGGTATTTTGTGAGATTTAATAGCGTATTTTTAATGTTGAATTTCAAAGGCTAGTTTGTATTTTTCCCCAAAAAATATTTTAGATTTAGACTGTGACTGGTGTAGGAAATATCCCTTTGACAGATTCTGTTCCTCTTGTCTTCCATCACCCTTGACCTATGTTTAAGCCCTGAATCTTCACATCAAGAAAAATTACTGTACTAGGTTTTTAAGTTGTTTATGTATGCAAAGCTTTTACTGCATGTTTGAAGTACAGTGTCATTTTGAGTATTCTGTAAGAAGGACTATCCAAGGTCTTTTAAGGCATGCTTTGAACCCTTTCCTTAAAAAGCAACTCAGTCTTTTTTCCTGTAGAGTGAATTCTCAGGTAGTAATAAATTTGAACCCAGCTTTTAGGAAAGTAGTAATAAGAAGAGTAAATCCTAAGAGAGGTACAGTATTATTAATTTTAAAAATCAGCTTTTAGTTCTATTCAGTTTGAAGTAATATTGCTTATTCTTTTAACCCTGTCTTCTTACTGCTCTAGCGCATAAAGTCTGGCAGAGATGGCAGTGGGGGTTCCCGTAGCAAAAGAGAGGGAAGTGCTGGCAGTGGTAAGTAGTTCTGTTACCTTGAAATACTGGATTTGGCAGATTTCTACCACATAGACTTCTAGAAAAATCTTAAAATAATCCAAAAGTGCCCTTTATCTGTTTATTTGTTTGTTTTCTTTGTGCACAGTAAAACCTCACTCTAATTTGGTAAGCTATCAGTCTGATATGTGAACGAGCGTTTGTAGATGTTGGGAGATTTTTAGTTCTTTAATAACCATACCTGTTTCTGCTAGTTGATTAATAATCAAGCTTACGTTAAGTGGATTATCGTAGAAGACATAGTAATGAAGTTTTACTGTGTTAACATTTTTTCAGTTTTCACTTAAAGAAAATACCATGAGAAGTAGGATGGTCTTATAGAATGCTGACAGTCAATAATCTTTTGTCCCACTTGTGACAGAGTAGCAGGGGTAGGGGTCTCGGGACCATACTTTCAGGGGACATCTAGCTCAGTTGGCATAGCAAAGCTTATTAAGAAATTGTTCTGCATCCTACTTTGGTGAGTGGCATCTGGGGTCTTAAAAACTTGCAGGCGACCATCTAAGATGCATCAGTTGGTCCCAACCACCTGGAGTAAAGGAGAATGAAGAACATGAAAGACACAAGGAAAGTATTAGCCCAAGAGACAGAAAGGGCCACATGAACCAGAGACTTCATCAGCCTGAGACTAGAAGAACTAGATGGTGCCCAGCTACCACCAATGACCACCCTGACAGGGAACACAACAGAGAGTCCCAGATGGAGCAGGAGAAAGGTGGGGTGCAGAACTCAAATTCTAGTAAGAAGACCAGACTTAATGGTCTGACTGAGACTGGAGGAACCCTGGAAAACATGGCCCCTGGATTCTCTATCAGCCCAGAACTAAAACAATTTCCAAGACCAACTCTTCAGACAGGGATTGGACTGGACTGTGGGACATAAACTGATACTCGTGAAAAGTGTGCCTCTTAGCTCAAGTAGATACAAGAGACTAAATGGGCAGCTTCTGTCCGGAGGTGAGATGGGAAGGCAGAGAGGGTTAGGAGCTGGTTGAATGGACATGGGGAATCAGGGGTGGAAAGGAGGAGTGTTCTGTCATAGTACTGGAAGAGCAATTAGAGTCACATAACAATGTATGTATAAATTTTTGTATGGGAAAATTTTTTTTTAAATCTTTTGTCTCACTTGTAGTATAGAAGTAGTACTGGTCTGGGAAAATTAGGAGACATGGTTCTAGTCCCATATGTCTTTGGCCAACCACTTAAATTCTGTAGACCTCAAGTGATTCAGAAAGTCCTTTGCATCTCTAAAATTCCTTGCCTCTATGACTTGTGACATCATTACTTACTAAGAAGTTTTAAGCTTTCCTTCCCTTCTTCCCCCATAAACAAAATCTACCTTCTTTCTGTACTTCAGGGGATAATATAAATTAATATGGTGGTCTTGAAGTTAATTGAGAAACACTAAGTTTGGATCTGTAAATATGCTTACCATCTCCCACATAGACACTTGAGACCATTGTGCATGTATGACCCAGGTCCTAACTGCATCTCTTACATCTGTGTGTGGTCTAGGAATCAGGACCTAGTTTAGGTAGGCCTTTCATGCACTCACCATTTCATTCATTCACTCATCCAACATTTACTGGATACATAACATGTGCCAGGCACTATGCTAAGTGTCCAGAACATAGGGATGGATAAGCGATGGTCCTTGTGCTGGAGCAATTTAAAATCCATTTAAAAAAACAGACACATTTCTGATGTTGCTGAGAGTGACAGAGAAATGCACACGTGTTGTCTGATTTCCTAGGGGTAGAAACGGCAGTTGACACAAAGATTCCTTCTTGAATTTAGAGCACTGCTTTGTGAATATGTTTAGACAGTTTCAATCAGTGGCATATAGTTCTAACGAAACCACCTGATTGTCCAGGGATCAGTCCAGCTTCTCCAGCTGAATCTCAACGACCTGACCTGTTTACCCTTAGGCCACAGGAGCCCCGAGCAAGAGCTTGAGAAATAAGTAGAAGCATTGAACCTCAGTCCCAAATACAGTCTGCCATGTCAGTGCGTAGCAATTTTGTCTTTTCAGCCCTCCATGATGAATTCTACTATCTCCATGTTGTTGTTATCGTGTGTCGTCAAGTCGATACCAACCCATGGCAACCCCATATGTTACAGAGGAGAACTGTTTTCTTGGCTGTAATCTTTATGGAAGCAGATTGCCACACCTTTTCTTCCACAATGCCATTAGGTGGTTTTGAATCACTAACCTTTTGGTTACCAGCCAAGTGCAAACCATTTGTACCACCTATGGACCTCGCTATCTCCTTACTGTCTCTCAATCTCCAGTTGTATCTTCATTTCCTAATACCCTACCACCAACAACTCCTACTTAATCTATTTGCTTGGCCATCTGGGTTGGATTATCAGGTCTAACAGTTCTCCATAAGCCAGAGAAAGCTCTATACAGGTCCACAACCCATTATCCAAAATCTCTGGGGCCAGATGTGTTTTGGAATTCAGAATTTCTTGAGTTTAGAAAAGTAACATGTGCAGTAGCCATATATCATGTAACATTATTTCTTATTAATTCAGTTAAACATATAAATATTCACACTAAGGATAAATGACTTTATCAAAGGTAAATAGCTTCAAATCAGGTCAAGTTTTATACCCAGTGAGTTCAGGTATTACCACCAAATGAGTTGCAACCAAACTTGGTTTTCAGAACTTTTTGGAATTATAGATGAAGGATTATGGGCCTATACTAAAAATGTTCGTTACAACCAAGAAATCAACAGAGAAGGCATTGTACATCAATTAAAAGAAAGTTTGGGAGGTTTAGCAGACCAACTTGATGCTGTTACCTTGCTCATAGAAAGCAGAAATATCTGATAAGAGCTGTCTTGAAATTGACTGTTCCTTTAAGGAGATAATTGTCTTGAGTCACTCCTAAGGAAGTGTTGATTATCTATAAAAATTATAGGACCAGCTTCACCATCCTCTAAGGATCTTACACTTCCCTTTGAAAATCTTAAGTTCAGTATAACCAATGAAGGCAGAGCCAGCATGGTGCTGTGGACAGAAGCTCCACACCGTCCCTCCACATCAAAGACCTGAAAAACTAAGTAAAACAGAAACAAACGTCAATCCTGGAACCCTAAGGGTCAAATGAGTAGATAAAGAACTCAGCCAAGCACCAAATGGAATAAGAAACTGACAGAGAACAGAGAGCGAGGAGAGATATGAGCAGAGGTCCCCATCAGCTAACACAGCATGGATTCGCCGTCTTGGACTCCTGCCAGAGATCGGAAGACGAAATATAGGAAAGCAGCATCACAGAGCTCCCAGCAGGAGACAGAGCACTCAGTAACCAGCAATACATGCTTTATCACCCCTCACCTTTCTTCCCCCTGCACAGCCTACACTGCTTCCCAGGTGGCTGTAGTTGCTTGGCCAGCTGGGAGGTGCCAGCTCCGTGCCGCTTGGATTCCTGCCGCCCACACCATCCAGCTCCTTCAGTGCCATTTCTTTGTTGTTGGTGTTGCCTTTTTTGGCTTCTTTTGGTTTCTTCCCTGCCCCGCACCTCCTCCTGCTCCTTTCTCTCGGACACCTGGCTCCATGTGCCATCTTTGCTTTTTCTTGACAGGATGTGAAGTGCTACTCAGCTGGGGAACTGCCTCCCCGGTCTGCACTGCCATGCTGTGGGATCCCCCAGGCCTTTTTGTTTGTTTTGTTTTGTTTGTTTTCTTTTTCGTGGCTTGGTAGCTCCCTCTATCTGGGCTGTACTGTGCGACTTGGGAGCCATTTCCCCAGTCTGCACAGCCACACCGGTGGGATCCCTGGGGACTTTTCTTTCTTTTTTATTTCTTTTAATTTTTAATTTTTTTCCTTTTTGTCTTTTTTCATTTATCAGTTTCTCCTCTCTCTCTGCTTACCTTCTTTTCCTGTCTTCTGAATACCTGGTGCTGTGTGCCATCTCTGCCCCTTAGGCTTTACTCTGCAACTTGGGAGCCACTTCCCTGGTCTGCACAGCCACACCAGTGGGATCCCTGGAGGCCTTCCTTTTTTTTATTGTTGTTTTTCTTTTCTCTTTTCCATTTTTGCTTTTTGTTTTTCTTCATTTCTCAGCTTCTCAGCTCTCTCTGCTTTCCTTCTTTTCCTGTTTCCTGACTACCTGGCAGTGTGTGCCATCTCTGCTTCTTCTAGATGGCCTATGCCCCGAGGCCTGAGAGCCACCTCCCTGGTACCTGGTGGGATCCCTGGGGGCATTTTTTCTTTCTTTTTTTTTTCTCTTTTCCTTTTTGTTTTTGTTCATTTCTTGGTTTCTCATCTCTCCACTCCCAACAGCAAGCTCCCTCAGCACTTCTTTTTGTTTTTGGCTCCCGTTTCTCCTTTCTCTTTTCTTTCCCATACCTATCTTAGCTGCACACATCACAACCTCCCCCTTCCCTCCTGCCTACCTGCACCATGTGCAGAACATCACACCTCCGAGCAGCAGAGGCACAGCCTACTGGAACCTACCCTGCACTGACCCCTGGCCAGCCCTGTCGGCCCTGGTACATGTTATAAATAACCCATCCCAGCCCCTCCCTGTCAACTGAACCTGACCTGCTGCACCATAGCTGAGCAACTGGCCCTGCCCATTGGACATGGAGGTGAAAAGTATCATGCCCACAGACCAAGCAAACAACAGAGAACACAGTCCATCTGCTCAAACATAACCAAATAAAACAAAGAAGCAGGATGAAATAAACAAATCTACAATCAATAAATGAATAACTACTGAATGTCGCGAAGGCAGCAGACAATATCAAAACATAAACGCAGGACAGGATGATTCCAGTAGGACACACAATAAAATACCAGATGGCTTTCCAGCAGAAGAAAAGGCACTAGACCTACCTGATAGGGAATTCAAATCTCTAATATTCAGAACTATGCAAGAGTTGAAGCAAAAAGCAGACAAAAATGAGGAAAAAATGGACAAATTCATGGAAAAGGCAGACCAATTCGTGCAAAATAACAGACAAAAAAATGGAAGAATTCAAGAAAATAATACAGGAACAAAATGCTAAAATAAATTCACAACTAGAAATCATACAAAAACAACAATTAGAAATAAAAAAGATGAACAACAAGGTTTCATAAATGGACGGTGTCGTGGAAGGGCTGAGGAGCAAGTTTGAAATAATGGAAGACAGGATCAGAGAAATTGAAGACAAACACTTGGAGGCAAATCTGTTTGAGGAAAAATCAGAAAAAAGAACAAAGAAAAATGAAGAAACCCTGAGAATTATGTCAGATACAATCAAAAGCAAAAATTTATGAGTCAACGGAGTTCCAGAACAGGGAGAAAACAGAAACACAGAGAAGATCATTGAAGAATTGCTGACAGAAAACTTCCCTAATGTCATGAAAGATGAAAAGCTGACTGTCTAAGAAGTTCAACAAACCCTATATAGGATAGACCCCAAAAGAAAATCACCAATGCGTATCATAATCACACTCACTAAAACCAGAGACAGAAGGAATCCCAAGAGCAACTTGAGAAAAACAAAAAGTCCCATATAGGGGGGAAACAGTAAGACTAAGCTCTGAGTAGTTGGCAGAAACCATGCAGGCAAGAAGGCAATGGGATGACGTATGTAAAACCTTGAAAGAAAAAAATTGCCAACCAAGAATAATATATCCTGCAAAACTCTCATTCAGATACAATGATGAAATTAGGACATTTCCAGATAAACAGAAATTAAGGGAATATGTAAAAACCAAACCAGATTTACAAGACGGGAGTCCTTCGATCTGAGAACAAACAACATCAGACCACAGCCTGAATCTAGGATGCAGGATCGCACCAGCCAGACACCAACCTACGATATGAACTCTCAAAGACTATTCAAAACCATAAGATTTACAGCAGATAACCAGAGAGGTTAATCTGTAAATGACAATAACATCAGAACAATAAAAGAGGGAATAAATGGTGTAGGTATAGAACTTTCTAATGGAGAGGAAGTCAAGACAATACCAAATAATAGACTGGTTCAAATTTAAGAAGATTGGTAAATTTTAAGGTAACCACAATGAAACTTAACAAACCTATTCATCAAAATAAAGAAGAAAAACAAAGTCTCAGTAAAAACAAAAGAAATGAAAATCCACAAACAAAAGGAATTCAGTACAGGAGAGTAAGAGGAACAAAGAAAATGTCAACACCACAAAACAAAGCACTACAAAATGACAGCAATAAACTCACACCTATCAATAATTACACGGAACATAAATGGCTTAAATACACCCATAGAGAGACAGAGTAACAGGACAGATAAAAAAACAGGATCCATCAATACGCTGTCTACAAGAGACACACCTTAGAAACAAAGGTGTAAATTTATTAAAAATCAAAGGATGGAAAAAATATATCCAGCAAACAGGTACCAAAAAAGAGCAGGAGTGGCAGTACAAATCTCAGATAAAAAAAAGACTTTAAAACAAAATCTACCATAAAAGACAAAGAAGTACACTATATAATGATTAAAGGGACTATCCATCATGAAGACATAACCATAATAAATATCTATGCACCCAATGACAGGGCTCCAAAATACATAAAAAAAAAAAACTCTAACAGCACTGAAAAGACAAATTGACCGTTCCACAATAATAGTAGGAAACTTCAACACACCACTCTCAGTAAAGGACAGAACATCTAGAAAGAAACTCAACAAAGATACAGAAGACCTAAAGGGCACAATCAGCCAACTTGACCTCACAGAGTAGAACTGCCCTATTTGCGGTGTGCGCTTTCCCAACCCCCACCCCTCATCTCCCCGGCTCGGCCTCCTCTGCTTCCCACGGCCACGGTCTCTTGACCGGGAAGCCCCGGCTGCTTGGATTCCACACACCCATGCGGGTGGCTCTCTGGGTGCCATTTGTTGGCTGTTGGTGTTGCTTTTTTCTACTTCTTTTGATTTCTTCCTTGCCTCTGGCCATCTCCCGCTCCTTTCGCTCCAGTGCCTCTCTCCATGCGCCATCTTTGCTTCTTCCTGAGGGGCTGCAGAGCACCAGCAATTTGTGATATACACTTTCCCACGCTCTACCCTTCTTCACCAATACTCAGCCCCCTCCGCTTCCCACAGACATGGTCTCTTGTCTAGAAACACCAGGCTGCATTAGCTGGCTCTCTAAGTGCCATTTGTTGGTGTTGGTGTTGCTTTTTTTTTTTTCCCTGCTTTTGATTTCTTGCTTGCCTCTAGCCGCCTCCCCCTCCTTTCGCTCCAGTGCCTGGCTCTGTGCGCCATCTTTGCTTCTTCCTGAGGGGCTGCAGAGCTCCATTCGAGTGTGGAGCTGCTTCCTGGTCTGGGCTACCGCACTGGTGGGATCCCGGGGCTTTTGTTTGTTTGTTTGTTTTCCTTTTCTTGAGTTGGGAGCCCTTTCTGGCCAGGTGGAGCTGCATGGCAAGGAGCTCCCTTTCAGCTTCCACAGATGTGCAGAGGGATCCCTGAGCACATTTCTTTTTCTGTTGGGTTTTTTTTTTTTCCTGTGTTTTTTGGGGGGCCTTTCTTGTTCTTTTTTTTTTTTTTTAATTTGTTTTGTTTTCTTCTCCCTCTTTTTCCCTTTTTGTCTTTCTTCATTGCTCAGTTCCTCGTCCCTCTATATCATCCTTCTCTTTCTGATCCCTGAATACCAGGCGTTGTATACCTCTACGCCTTCTAGCCAGGCTGTATTGCAACACCTGAGAGCGACATCCCCAGACCTCATAGCTCTACTGGTGGGATCCCTGGGAACTTTGCGGTTCTTTATCCTTTCTGATTTTTATTTGTTCATTCTTTACTTTTCTTCCTCTTCCCCTTTCTGTTTCTCTCCATTTCATAGTCTCTCATATCTCCATTCCAACGGCAAGCTCCCCTAGCATTCTTTTTTGTTTGTATGTTTTTGGCTCCTGTTCCTCTCTCCTCTCTCCCATATCCATCTTAGCTCCACACATAACAATCTCCCCGCTGCATCCTGCCTACCTGCACCATGCGCTTGACATCACACCACCAAGCAGCACAGGCACGGCTTCTGGGACCTTCTGCACTGATTACCGACCCCCTCTGGTGGCTGTAGTAAATGCCACAAACAACCCATCCCAGTAACTCCTCTTCAGCTAGACCTGCCCTGCTGTACCATATCTCAGTGACTGACCCTGCCAGTGGGAGAAGGAGGCGAAAAGTATTGAGCGCACAGGCGAGCAGACAACAAAGAACACACAGTCCGCCTGCTCAGACATAGTCACATATATTTTTAAAAAAGGGACAAAACAAACAAATTTACAATCAATAAACGAGAAAAATAACTACTGAATGCCCCGAAAACAGCAGACAATATCTAAACATTTACAGGACAGGATGGTTCCAGTAGGCGTCCAAAATAAAACACCAGATGACTGTCTTGTGGAAGAAAATGCACTAGAACTACCTCATAGGGAATTCAAATCTCTAATACTCGGAATTTTTCAAGAACTGAGGCAAAAAGCTGACAAACATGAGGGAAAAATAGACAAATCATGGAAAATACAGACAAAAAATTGGAAGAATTCAAGAAGATGATGCAGGAACAAAATGCCAAAATAAATTCACAACTAGAAATTATACAAAGACAACAATTAGAAATCCAAAAGATGAACAACAAGCTTTCAGAAATGGATGATGTCATAGAAGGTCTGAGAAGCAGATTTGAAACGGTGGAAGACAGGATCAGTGGAATTGAAGACAAACACTTGGATACAACTCTCTTTCAGGAAATCTCAGGAAAAAAAAAGACAAATGAAGAGACCCTGAGAGTTATGTGGGACACAATCAAAAGCAAAAATCTGCGAGTGATTGGAATTCCAGAATGGGGAGAAAACAGAAAACACAGGATCATTGAGGAACTGCTGACAGAGAACTTCCCCAATATCATGAAAGATGAAAACCTGGCCATCCAAGAAGCTCAACGAACCCCATATAGAAGAGACCCCAAAAGAAAATCACCAAGGCATATCATATTCACACTCCCCAAAACCAAAGACAAAGAATCCTGAGAGCAGCTCGTGAAAAACAAGAAGTCACATACAGATGAGAAACAATAAGACTAAGCTCAGATTCTTTGGCAGAAACCATGCAGGCAAGAAGGCAATGGGATGACATATATAAAATCTTGAAAGAAAAAAATTGTCAGCCAAGAATAATATATCCCGCAAAACTGTCGCTCAAATTTGATGGTGAAATTAGGTCATTTCCAGATAAACAGAAATTAAGGAAATATGTAAAAGTCAAACCAAACTTACAAGAATTATTAAAGCAAGTTCTTCAATCTGAGGACAAACAGCTTCAGCTCACAGGCAGAACCTAGGACGCAGGATCGTACAAGCCAGATACCAATCTAGGAAATGAACTCTTGAGGACTGTCCAAAACCAAATGAAATACAACGGGATCAGAGCAGTTAATCGATGGATGACAACAACATCAAAACAATGAAAGAGGGAATAAATGGTATAGGTATAGAACCTTCTAATAGAGAGGAAGGCAACGTGATACCAAGTAATGGTAGACTGCTTCAAACTTAGAAAGATAAGGGTAAAATTCATGGTAACCACAAAGAAAGTTAACAAACCAACTCATAAAAATAAAGATGAAAAACATGAAGTCTAGGCAAAAACAAAACCTACAAAAACAAAACAAATGAGAACCAAATCCACAAACAAAAATAACTCAGCACAAGACAGTAAGAAGAACAAAGAAAACTTCAGCACCACAATAAAAAGCACTACAAAATGACAGCAACAAACTCACATCTATCAATAATTACACTGAACGTAAATGGACTCAATGCATCCATAAGAGACGGAGAGTGGCAGAATGGATAAGAAAACAGGATCCATCAATATGCTTTCTACAAGAGATAAACCTTAGAAACAAAGATGTGAATTTATTAAAAGTCAAAGGCTGGAAAAAAATACATCAAGCTAACAACTACCAAAAAAGAGCATGAGTGGCAATCCTAATCTCAGATAAAATAGACTTTAAAACAAAAGCTACCATAAAAGACAAAGAAGGATACTATATAATGATTAAGTGGATGATCCGTCATAAAGAGATAACCATAATAAACATCTATGCTCCCAATGACAGGGCTCCAAAATACATAAAACAAACTCTAACAACACTGAAGAGAGAAATTGACAGCTCCACAATAATAGTAGGAGACTTCAACACACCACTCTCAGTAAAGGACAGAACAACTAAGAAGAAACTCAGCAAAGATACAGAAGACCTAAAGGGCACAGTCAGCCAGCTGGACCTCATAGACATATATAGAACACTCCATCCAACCACTGCAAAGTACATGTTCTTTTCCAATGCACATGGAACGTTCTCCAGAATAGACCACATCGTAGGCCACGGAGCAATCCTCAACAAGATCCAAAACTTTGAGATAATTCAAAGTATCTTCTCTGACCACAATGCCATCAAGGTAGAAATTAACTATAGAATGATCAAGGGAAAAAAATCAACTATGTGGAAATGGAATAATACCCTGCTTACACATTAGTGGGTAATAGAAGAAATCAGAGATGGAATCAAAAAATTCCTAGAGTCAAATGAGAATGAAAACACATCATACCGAAACCTTTGGGACATGGCAAAGGCAGTCCTCAGAGGACAATTTATAGCAATAGAAGCACATATCAAAAAAGAAGAAAGGGACAAAATCAAAACATTAACTACAGAACTCTAACAAATAGAAAGAGAACAGCAATAAAAGCCCACAACCACCGGAAGAAAGGAAATACTAAAGATCAGAGCAGAAATAAATGAAATAGAGAACAGAAAAACAGTAGAAAGAATTAACAAAACCATAAGTTGGTTCTTTGAAAGAATCAACAAAATCGACAAATCACTGGCCGGACTGACAAAAGAAAACCAGGAGAGGACACAAGTAACCCAAATAAGAAATGGAATGGGGGACATTACAGCAAACCCAACTGAAATAAAATGGATTATAACAGAATATTATGAAAAACTATACTCCAACAAATTTGAAAACCTAGAGGAAATGGATAAATTTCTAGAAACACACGGCCTACCCAGACTACAACAAAGTGATGTTGAAAATCTGAACAGACCCATAACAAGAGAAGAGATTGAAAAGGTAATAAAAAAAACTCCCAACCAAAAAAAGCCCTGGCCCAGATGGCTTCACTGGAGAATTCTACAAAACATTTACAGAAGAGCTTGTACCAGTACTACTCAAGCTATTTCAGAGCATAGAAGAGGAAGCAACACTTCCAAATTCATTCTATGAAGCCAGCATAATGCTGATACCAAAACCAGGCAAAGACGTCACAAAAAAAGAAAATTACAGACCAATATCTCTCACGAAGATAGATGCAAAAATTCTCACCAAAATTCTAGCCAATAGACTTCAGCATCATATCAAAAAAATAATACACCACGACCGAGTAGGATTCATACCGGATATGCAAGGATGGTTCAACATTAGAAAATCAATCAGTGTAATCCACCACATAAATGAAAGAAAAGAATCACATGATCGTCTCAGTTGACACAGAAAAGGCATTTGACATAGTCCAACACCCATTCCTGATAAAAACTCTCAATAAAATAGGTATAGAAGGGAAATTTCTCAACATAATAAAGGGCATCTATGCAAAACCAACAGCCAACATCATTCTTAATGGAGAGAGTCTGAAAACATTCCCCTTGAAAACAGGAACAAGACAAGGATGCCCTTTATCACCACTCCTGTTTAACATTGTGCTGGAAGTTCTAGCTAGAGCAGTAAGGCAAGAAAAATAAATAAAGGGCATCCAAATTGGTAATGAAGAAGTTAAACTGTTCCTGTTTGCAGATGATATGATACTATACATAGAAAACCCTAAAGACTCCACGAGAAATCTGCTGGAACTAATAGAAAGATTCAGCAGAGTAGCAGGATACAAGATAAACATTCAAAAATCAGTTGGATTCCTATACACCAGTAAGGAGAACGATGAAAAGGAAATCAGGAAAACAAGACCATTTTCAATAGCCCCTAAAAAGATAAAATACTTAGGAATAAATCTGACCAGGGATGTAAAAGACCTATACAAAGAAAACTACAGAACACTTCCGCATGAAACCCAAAGGGATCTACATAAATGGAAAAACATACCATGCTCATGAATAGGCAGACTCAACATTGTGAAAATGTCAATTCTACCCAAAGCAATTTACAAATACAGCGCAATCCCGATCCAAATACCAACAGCATTCTTCAAAGAGATGGAAAAACTAATCATTAACTTTATATGGAAAGGGAAGAAGCCCCGAATAAGTAAAGCACTACTGAAGAAGAAGAATAAAGTTGGAGGACTCACACTACCTGACTTCCGAACCTGCTATACAGCTGCAGTAGTCAAAACAGCCTGGTACTGGTACAACGACAGATACATCGACCAATGGAACAGAATTGAGAACCCAGATGTAAATCCATCCACCTACGGTCACCTGATCTTCGACAAGGGCCCAAAGTCCATCAAATGGGGAAAAGACAGTCTTTTTAAGAAATGGTGCTGGCAAAACTGGATATCCATTTGCAAAAAAATGAAACAGGACCCATACCTCACAGTGTATACAAAAACTACTTCAAAATGGATCAAAGACCTGAATATAAAGCCTAAAACTATAAAGTTCATAGAAGAAAAAATAGGACCAACACTACAGGTCTTAATACATGGCATTCACAGGATACAAACCATAACCATCAATGCACAAACCCCAACAGATAAGCTAGATAACTGGGATGTTCTAAAATTCAAACACCTATGCTCTTCAAAAGACTTCACCAAAAGAGTAAAAAGAGAACCTACAGACTGGGAAAAAAATTTTGGACAGTACAAGTCAGACAAGGGTCTAATCTCCATAATCTACAAGAAAATCCAACACCTCTACAACTAAAAGACAAATAATGCTATTAAAAAACGGGCAAAGGAAATGAACAGACACTTCACCAAAGAAGACATTCAAATGACCAACAGATACATGAGGAAATGCTCACGATCACTAGCCATTAGAGAAATGCAAATTAAAACCACAATGAGATACCTTCGCACCCCGGCATTACTGGCACGAATCAAAAACACTGGAAATAACAAATGTTGGAGGGTCTGCGGGAAGATCGGAACACTTGTGCACTGCTGGTGGGAATGCAAAATGATAAATCCATTTTGGAAAATGATATACCGCTTCCTCAGAAAGCTAGAAATAGACATACCATTTGATCCAGCAATCCCACTCCCAGGAATATATCCTAGAGAAATAAGAGTCGTCACTCGAATAGACATATGTACACCTATGTTCATGGCAGCGTTGTTCACAATAGCAAAACGATGGAAACAACCTAGATGCCCATCAACAGATGAATGGATAAACAAACTATGGTACATACACACAGTGGAGTACTATGCAACGAGAAAGAACAACAATGAATCTGAACCGTCTCATAACATGGATGAAAGTGGAGGACATTATGCTGAGTGAAGTAAGTCAATCACAAAAGGACAAATATTGTATGAGACCTCTATTGTAAAAACCCATGAAAAAGTTCACACACAAAATGTAACAATCTTTGTTGGTTACTAGGGATGGGTGGGAAATACTAAATAGGCAATAGATAAGTGGTATCTTGGGTGAAGGGTGAGACAGTACACAATACAGGGGAAACTAGCACAGCTTGTACAAGGAAAGGTCATGGAAGCTCCACAGACACATCCAAACTCCCTGAGGGACTGAATTGCTTGGTGGAGGGCTGTGGGGACTATGGTCTCGGGGAACATCTAGCTCAATTGGCATGACACAGCTTATAAAGACAATGCTCTACATTCTACCTTGGTGAGTAGTGTCTGGGGTCTTGAAAGCCTGTGAACGGCCATCTAAGATACTCCACTGGTCTCATCCCTTCGGGAGCAAGGGAGAATGAAGAGAACAGGATACAAGGAAAAGGTTAGTCCAAAGGACTAATTGTCCACAGCTACCAAGACCTCCACCGGACTGAGTCCAGTATAGCTAGATGTTGCCTGGCTACCACCACTGACTGCTTTGACCAGGATCACAACAGAGGGTTCTGGACAGAGCTGGAGAAGGATGTAGAGCATAATTCTAACTCACAAAAAAAAGACCAGATTTACTGGCCTAAAGGAGACTGGAGAAACCTCCAGAATATGGCCCCCAGACAGCCTTTTAGCTCAGTGGTGAGCTACCTCCGAGGTTCACTGTTCAGCCTGGGATTGGACAGCCCCATAAAAGGAAATGAGACTAATGAGGTACAGGAGTCCAGTGACAAGGGCCAGAAGGCAGAAGGGGACAAAGAAGCTGGTGATAGGGAACCCAAGGTTGAGTAAGGATATTGTTGATGTGTTGTGAGATTGTTCACCATTGTCATAGGGCAACATTTGTAGTAACTGTTAAATGAGAAACTATTTTGTTCTGTGAGTCTTCATCTTAAGTGAGAATAACAGCACAATTGGAAGAGTGTAGTCAATGTTACTGAACTGTGCTTGTAGGAATTCTTGAAATGGTGTATCTTTGGCTATGTGTATCTTCACAAAAAAAAAAAAAAAGGTTGAGAAGTTAGAGGGTTAATATGTTGTGGGGTTGTTAACCAATGTCATAAAACAACATGCGTACTACTATTTCATGAGAAACTATTTTTTCTGTAAGCCTTCACCTGAAGTACAATATAATATTAAAAAAAGAAAAACAGATTGCTAAACCCCAACCCCAGAGTTTCTGAATCAAAAGGTCTGTGATAGGGTTCACAAATTTGTATTTCTAACACACTCACAGGTGATGCTGATGCTGCTGGTCCTGGGAACCCCTGCTTTATGTTAAATGAGTTAATGTAGTGTATATAAAAAGGTAGCAGCTACTATTCCACCACATCCAAATTCACAATACGTGACATCCTTTAGTCATCCAGCCTCTGGCTCAAGTCACCAGCCTCAGACACTGGCTCTGTCACTGCTTCATGTTCTGTCTTTGAAAAGTGACTTGTAACTTTTCTAAAGGTTCAGTAAGGGAGTTGTATTAGATGAAGCAATCCACGGAATGTGCTTAACACAATGCCTGGCATACACTGGATGCTGAATAAATGTTAGTGACTAAGCACTCGGCTGCTAACCAAAAGGTTGGCGATTCCAATCCACCAGTGGCTCTGCAGGAGAAAACACCTGGAGATCTGCCCCCAGAAAAGATTACAGCCTAGAAAACCCTATGGGGGCAGTTCTACTCTGTCACATGGGGTCACAATGCATCAGGTTTGACTGATGGCACCTAACAACAACAAATTATTATACAAATTGCATTGAAAAGGAATAGTGCTTGGTTTAGAATTTTCAGTAGTCATTCTAGAATTTTTGGTATTTTAGGCTTTTTTTATATAATTAATTTAAAATGAAACAAGCTTGTTTTAACTACTTGACGTGAAAATGCAGGTCAGTGCCAAAACATCAGTCAATTCAGGGGGAAAAAAATAAGCCATACTGAAAGCTTCCAAAAGTGCAGATATGTTCTACGATTTCAGAGTCTTGGTAGTCAACAATATTTATAGTGTCCACGAATAAAATAGATGAGCAGAATAACCATACTCCTGCCTGTCGCATTGGGGCATTTAAAAGGCAGGAAAGCCACAGAACACATCTGCTTATCATGTGTATGAGAATGGTATTTCTTACACAGCATTTTCTACTTTAGCATGATAGTTGCATTTTGTGACTTATTTTGAGTACTGTTACTAAGATTTCATTTTTAAATTGTTTTTCCTTTACTCTGTGTGATTTTTAATGGTTTGCTGTATGTTTTAGTTTGGTTTTTATTATGTGTTGGGTGTGGACTTTTCCTACTGGAATAGAGAATTTTACAATGAAAATCAGTAGGATAATATGACTCCGTGAACAGAAATTCACTTTACAGTCAACTTTTTGAGGAACATCTATTATATAAAGTATATTGTAACCATGTTTTATTTTATTTTAAAAACTTGAAGTTTTAAGATTAGAGTCCAAGGGTGAGCAAGTTCTTTGGTTAGAATACCTTTTCACGGTTTTGCTGGGCCTTGATGATATCACAAACAGTAAACTGCTTAAAGCAGTTGCTAATACATGGCAGTGGCCCAGTAACAGAGCAGTTATTATTGTTCTTATTTGACAAAAAGAATACATGGAAGTACCTGTAGTTTAGTGTCCACATATAATGTGAGACTCCATGTTCTTACCTCTTCTAGATGTATGACCCTTGAGTTGTCATTTTCAGTGTTTTTCCTATCACGATAAGGGTCATGAAGGTAAATATGAACAAATGTACCTCTGTCTTACTATAAAGTTTTAAAAAGAAAGACTATTGAAACAAAAATGCTAAAAATGTGTATACAAATGAGTGTTGGTTTTCGAAGTTACCAACTTAGCTGAATATTTATTCCAGTAATGCTACTATTAATAAAAACATTTGTGAAACTCCTCTTTTAAAATTGCAGTCAGAATCAAGTTAGTTAAAAGCACAGGAAATCGAGTCAGAATTTTACAGGGGTGTGTGTGTATGTGTATGTATATATGTATGCGGTGGCACCATGGTTAAGAGCTCAGGCTGCTAACCCAAAGGTCGGCAGTTCAAATCCTGTAGGGTCACTGTGAGTCAGAATCAACTTGACAACAATGGGTTTGTTTGTTTTTGGATTTTTATATACATACACACACATATTCTATCAGTTCTTTTTATCTCCTCTTTTCCTTCTTACCTTTCTGCCTTTCCATCAACAAATAAGCATTTGCCGAGTTCCTGACCCCATAGGTTCTCAATAAACACTAACTCCTTTCCAGCTTCTCCTTCTCCCCTACCCTCTTTATATGCCAGGTTCTGAGTTATGCATTTGGGATGCAAAATAGAATAAATTATAGTCTTTGTCCCTGTGGAGCCTTGAGTCTAGCCATAACGTATTCACTTGGACTCCTGTGATTAGTCATTTTTCTAGACTGACTTAATCTCACTTTCATGTCTTTTCTACACATTACTAAGTACCCAAGAGTTCTGTAGTTCTTCATGCTATCTACACACTTGAGCAAAAGAGTCATTCAACATGACTTTTTTTTCCAAGTCCCTTCTTTGCTCCCTCAGAATCTCTTTATCTTCATTCTTCCTTTTGCCTTTTTTCTTGTCATCCTTCTTCTTTGCCAGGGTTAATTCTCCCGTTTATGCTCTGGTTCTTTCATTGCTGAATCAGTTCTGTCCCTTGCCCGTGTCTTCACTGACTCCCTCCACGGGCTCTCTCTGTCTTCAATTGAGTGTTGCCTATTACAGTAGCTCAGAGGATCAACTTTTCCATTTTTGATCTATTCACATTAGCTATTTTGTTGGGTAATAATGCAGTTAGATAAGTGAAACGGGGTGAGGGGTGAAATGAAGCTAAGAATCACAGCTGTAGCAATGTAAGAATGAGCTGAAATTCTCAAAGGTCTAAAATTACATGATGATTATGTCATTTGAGTTGATGATGCCATGTTGAAGTCCTAACCCCCAGAACCTGTGAACATGACCTTATTCGGAAATAGGGTCTTTGAAGATGCAGTCAAGTCAAGATGAAGTCATTCTGGATTACGGTGGGCCCTAGTCCAGTGACTGGTATTCTTATAAATGGAGGGAAATTTGGACACAGACACAGGACATACAGGGAAAATGCAGTGTGACAGCAGAGGCAGAGATTGGAGTAACACTGCCACAAGCCAGGGAATACCAAGGATTGCCTGCAGCCACCAGAAGCTAGAAGAAAGGAATGAATGAAACAGAGTCTTCCTCTGAGCCCTCAAGAAGGAACCAACCATGCTGCATCTTGGATTCAGACACTTTAGAACACCTAGAACTGTGAGAAAATGTATTTGTGTTATTTTAAGCTACCCAGTTTGTAGTACTTTGTTATGGCAGTCCTAGGAAACCAGAAAGGAGAGTACTTTGGTATGCTACCCAGTAACTTTGGAAAGGGGCAGTTGCAAAGGAAGATCAGCTGCCTCATAATAAGAGAATAGGTCATTTGTGAGTCAGACTATAGAATACTAGAAGTAAATTGAACAGTAGATTCATGCTAAATGTATCAAAGGTGTGGTCTGTTCTGTTGCTTTTCAGTATTTCTAGGTGTAAACAAAAATTTTCTCATATTTATGAATGAGAGTAGATTTTCCTTAGTGATTGCATCTTGCTATCTTGTTGTTGATATTATTAGCTGCCACTGAGTCAGCCCATGACTTATGGTGACCCCACGCACAACAGAGGGAACTGCTGCCCAGTCCTGCATCATCCCTATGATTGGTTGTAGATCGGACCATTGTGACCGTAGGTTTTCATTGGCTGATTTTCGGAAGTAGATTGCCAGACCTTTATACTTAGTCTGTCTTAATCTGCAAGCTCCAGTGAAGCCCATTCAGCATCATAGCAACATATAAACTACTCACCACTGACAGATGAGTGGTGGCTGCAAATGATTTGCATTGGCTTGGAATCAAACTCAAGTCTCTAGCATGGAAGACAAGACTTCTACCACTGAACCATGATTGCCCTCAGACTGTATCTTGTTGTTAGGTGACATCAAGTCGGTTCCAATTCATAGCAACCCTTTTGGACAGAGTAGAACTGCCCCATAGGATTTCCAAGAAGCAGCTGGTGGGTTTGAACTGCTGACCTTTTGTATCTTTTAAAAAAAAAACCATTGCCGTCAAGTTGATTCCCACCCATAGCAAACCCATAGAACTGAGTAGAACTGCCCCCATAGGGTTTCCAAGGAGTGGCTGGTGGATTCACACTGCCGACCATTTGGTTAGCAGCCAAACACTTAACCACTATGCCACCAGGGCCCCTTTTGTATCTTAGAAGATGCTAAATTGAATATCATCTTGGAGATGGAAGAGAGAAAGACAAAAAACTTTTTTTAAATGCCTAAAGGATAATGTAATCAGAGCTTATAACCCACCAAAAGAGATTTAAGAAGGTATTTGAAAGGGTAAGGGCCACTATGTTTGTAATAATATTTAGAGGAATAGAAGAGTTTTTTAGAAGATTCAGTTTGGCTAGCACTCTCAAAAAATACGAAACTGATAGAGCACAGTTAATAGTCTTCTTGGCTTTAAGAGAAGGAGGATGTCGAAGAGTTATGTATTGTATTGATTAATGGACTTTGAAGACTAAACAGGCCATTTGGTTTTTCAACTGAGATAGTGTCAGTACAATGCTGGAGGCAAAAATCAGATTACAATGATTTAACAAGTAAAGTAGGCTACAGGGAGGTGAAGAGGATATAAACTGTTCTTTCATGTATGGTGTTAAAAATATTCACTAACCAATAATAAAAGAAATACAAACTAACTTATAAAATTAGCAAAAGTTTTTTTAAAAGAATAATTCTCAGGGATAGCAAGGATAAGATGAGATGGGCATTCTTTATAAACTAAACATGGGTGGTGGGAATTTAAAGTGGTATCCCATTCTGGGAATCACTGGTAAAATTCAGCAAGACCTTTAAAATGTCCATACCCGTTGTGTCTTAGTTATCTAATGCTGCTATAACAGAAGTATCACAAGTGGATGGCTTTAAGAAAGAGAAATTTATTCTCTCAGTTTAGTAGGCTACAAGTCCAAATTCAGGGCATCAGCTCCAGGGGAAGGCTTTCTCTGTCGGCTCTGGAGGAAAGTCTGTGTTGTCAGTCTTCCCCTGGACTAGGAGCTTCTCTGTGCAGGAACCTCAGATCCAAAGGACATGCTCTGCTCCTGGCACTGCTTTCTTAGTGGTATGAGGTCCCCAACTCTCTGCTTGCTTCCTTTTCTTTCTATCTCTTATAAGATAAAAGGTGCTGCAGCGGCCATCTAAGATGCATCAATTGATCCCAACCACCTGGAGTAAAGGAGAATGAAGAACACCAAAGACACAAGGAAAGTATTAGCCCAAGAGACAGAAAGGGCCACATAAACCAGAGACTTCATCAGCCTGAGACCAGAAGAACTGGATGGTGCCTGGCTACCACTAATGACCGCACTGACAGGGAACACAACAGAGTCCTGGATGGAGCACGAGAAAGGTGGGGTGCAGAACTCAAATTCTAGTAAGAAGACCAGACTTAATGGTCTGACTGAGACTAGAGGAAACCCAGAAAGCATGGCCCCCGGATTCTCTATCACCCCAGAACTAAAACAATTTCTGAGGCCAATTCTTCAGACAGGGATTGGACTGGACTGTGGGGCATAAAGTGATACTCGTGAGGAATGTGCCTCTTAGCTCAACTAAATACAAGAGACTAAATGGGCAGCTTCTGTCCGGAGGTGAAATGGGAAGGCAAACAGGGTTAGGAGCTGGTTGAATGGACATGGGGAATCGGGTGGAAAGGAGGAGCATGCTGTCACAGTATGGGAAGAGCAATTAGGGTCACAGAAGAATGTATAAATTTCTGTAGGGGAGACTAACTTGAAATGTAAACTTCATTTAAACTGCAGTAGGAATGTAAAATGTACAACCATTTTAGAAAATAGTTTGGCAGTTTCTTAAACATACACCCACCATGTGACCTAACCATTCCACATTTCACTCCTGGACATATACCAAGAGAAATGAAAGCACAGGTATGCATAGTAACTATTTGAAATACCAAAACCTGGAAACAGCCCAAAGATCATCCACAGGGGAATGGATAAACAAATTCTGGCATATCTATACAAGGAATAAAATGAATAAAATAATAACAATAAAATGAAAGGAACTACTGATAACACGCAACAACAAGGCTGAATTTCCGCTGAGTGAAAGAAGCCAGTTTTGAGAGAGTTAACAAACTAAACTATAGCGATGGAAAGCAGATCAGTGGCTGCCTGGTGGGGAGGCATGATTGAGTAGGGGTGGGGGGAGGGGATTTCCAAGTGGCAGAAAGAAACTTTTGGGGGTCATTGACATGTTCGTTGTCCTGATTGTGATTATGATTTCACGAAACCCTTCAAACTACACAATAAATGTCTGCTATTTTGTACATCAGTTATAACTCAGTAAATCTGGGGGTGGAGGGGGCCTTCTCCCTTGTGCTGCACAGTATATTGAAGAGGTTTCTATGAGAGAAGCCAGGGTCAAAATCTATTTGATTCGGGCTTGAAGTATCACATGATTCTCTCCAATGAAGTCTTTTGACTTCATAAAGATAATAAAAGTTCCCAAAATACTACAAAAAAAAAAAATGCCTGTTGTAGAAAATGTATGGAACACAGTTCTACTCTGACACTTATGGGGTTGCCGTAAGTCAGAATCGACTTGACAGCAACTGGTTTATTGTAGAAAAATGTAGAACATTCAGACAAAAAGGAAGAAACTAAAGTTATTCAAAATCTCACACCCAGAGGTGAATGTGTCTGTGTGTATTTTTAAAATATGGATGATGTTGCTGTAAAATTTTATAACCTGATTTCTTCATTTGCCATTATATCATGTACATTTTTCTCTGACATTATTTTTATGATTTTCTTAGTAAAAATTTCCTCAGGAATATAAAAGTATGCAAAATTTGAAGTCTTTTGATACCTACTACCAAATTATTCAGAAGGCTTGTTCATTTCACTTCCTAATCTCTTATCTTTTTAAGAATCTTGGCCATGTTAATAAGCAAAATGCAATCTTACATTTATCATCTTACATTTAGAATTACTTGAATGTTTAAATTATGTAATATATGATGCATACAATAGAACATGTAGCTCATTTATGAAGTATATCAATAAAAATTCATGAACCCATCATAAAACATCAGAAGTAGAACATTGTAAAAAGGGCATAGCAGAGACATCTGACCTCTAACTTCACAAAAGGGGGAAGGAGAATCAAGATCAACAGCCCAAGGCTGATTCCTATGTGGAGGAGGTCAGACATGCCTCCTTTCTCCGCCGTCTTTACCAATTCTGACACCAACTGTCCCTTTCATGGCTCTCTACTTCTCTGCTGAGTTTGATAACTCATTGCAGTGGCCACACAGAACTCACAGACAATACTCACAATTATGGTGCTTATTAGGGAAGTAATGGATTACAGTTCAGGTTCAGGAATGCTCAGGGTACAGTTCTATCAGAACAGCCTCATCTGTGCCACAGACAGGTGTCTCTGGCCCTCCATCTCTGGCCTGCTCGGGCAAGTGTTAAAAAGCTCTTTTAGCTCTGCCAGTAAGTGCCCCAGGGCACCCCACTCTGCCCGTAAACTTTAGCCTGAAGCACTCAGCTCCGGCTTTGTGGGTTAGTCAGCAAACCTAGCTCTACCAGGTGCCTGGAGTCACCTTAGTCCGCCAGCAAGCCTTCTGCCCGTAGGCGCTGAGCTTTCTCACTCCGTGGACCAGGAAACCCACTGTGCTGTCTCCTGCCGGTCTCTCCTGCTGCCGTTTCTCTGCCATAGCTTCTCACCATCTTCAGTGTTAAAGCTTGCCCTCTTTTAGTCTCCTGATTCCAGGAGCTTCTTAGCTCGGGGAGCTTCTCATCTCAGGGATCCCGGATCCAAAGACATGCCCTACTCCTGACTCTTTCTTGGTGGTGGTGAGATAATTCTTTTCCCACCACTAGGATGGTTCATTTTAAGCCTACCAGGATGGCAAAACTGACCAGTACCCTTGGTAGGGTTCCATACATCTTATTTGCATGGTCCCACCCAGTTATTTGGTGGGAGTTACAAAGACTGTGGCTAGAAGGGCCTTACTGAGTAATTTGTTGCACTTCAAACATCACCATCGCTATTGCATGTCCCTGTGCGGTCCTTCCCCATCTCATGCCCCTGCCTTCCTCCACAGATAACTACTGTCATGAGTTTTGTGTTTTTCAATTCCTGGCTTTTTCATATATAATTTTATCATATATGTAACCAATATGTCTAATTTTTCTTGTTTTGATCTTTATAAAAGTGGTTATTCAGTATGCAGAGTTTTGATTTGCTTTTTTTCACTTAATATTATCTTTCTAAGATTGAGGTTTAACATTTTTATATGTTTATTGGCCATTTGTATTGTTTACCTTAGGATTACCTCTTTGTATTCTTTGTACATTTTTCTATAGGGGTGTTCATTTTTTTTTCCCGGAATATGTAAGTTTCAAGATTCCTTCTTACTCTAAATTCTATGACTCTTAAGATTTTTCTTACAAAATAAAGTATCATTTGAGAGTTTTAATGTTATTTGATAAAATAATTATTCAGATAAATTGATCTCCAGAATCTTATTTTTCAGAACCTATTTGTTGTTTATTTTCCCTCTCACTCCACACCACTGCCATCGAGTCAATTCTGACTCACAGGGACCCCATAAGATTTCCAAGGCTATAAATCTCTACGGAAGCAGACTGCCACATCTTTCTCCGGCAGAGCTGCTGGTGGTTTCAAATCACCAGCCTTTCGGTTAGCAGTCAATCATTTTAACCACTGTGCCACCAGGGCTCCTTAATTTCCCTGTAGGAGATAGGAATTGTTGTTTGTTGCTATCTGGAAATGAAATGTTTTGCTAGGCGTAGCCCCCCTCCCCCGAGACATACAAATGCTTTCTTGATCCATGTGTATCTGACCATGTGTGGCAAGATTACTTCATGAAAATGATGAAGCCAGGTGGTCACAATTTACCCCAACTGGTCTTTATAATGGAAATTCTTTAAAAACTATGTTTATATTTTTTCAATTGGAAGTTTTTCAAAGGAGATCAGTTTTCATTTTGTGAAAGTTTCTTCTTTCCACATGATTTGGAGCCTTCAGACTGGGAATCATACAGTAGCATTTCAGAAGGTCATTGAGTACCTGGAGGAGATGTCAGGTTCTTATGTGTATATGAAAAGTGAAGTAAAATAAATATTGGCTAGAGCAGTGGTTCTCTAACCTTCCTGGCCTGAGTTCACTTAGGCAGTTTGAAAGACACCCATTACACTCTGGATAGAAAAAAAAAAAAATGACTTAATTCTAACAAAAATTAGAGAGGAACAAAATAATAATAAGCATACTGTAAGATCAGGCACATTCAATGCATTAAATTGATGATGTTATTTTCCAGGAACATCTATGATGGGGGAAAATGGTAATGCTTCTGATTAAGAACCCATAAAAGACTTAGAATTTTGGTTCTGTTAGCCAACCTTAAAACTGGGGATTTTAAAGACTGTCTTGTTTTAATTCATTCTGAGAAGTATCAATAAACTAAAATATGAAGTACACTCAGAAAAGAAACGATTGGTATAAATGGGAGAAGTACTCTCATTAAAGATGAAGTTTCCTAGGGACAACGCTGGGAGCCCTAATGCATGGCATAAACACAATACGAACCATAAGTAACAATGCACAAGCACCAGAAGAGAGACTATATAAATGGGAGCTCCTAAAAATCAAACACTTATGCTCATCAAAAGACTTCACCAAAAGAGTAAAAAGACAACCTACAGATTGGGAAAAAATTTTTGGCTACGACAAATTGGATCAGCGTCTAATCTCTAAAATCTACAAGATACTCCAAAACCTCAACAACAAAAAGACAAATAACCCAATTAAAAAATGGGCAAAGGATATGAACAGGCACTTCACCAAAGAAGATATTCAGGCAGCTAACAGACACATGAGGAAATGCTCACGATCATTAGCCATTAGAGAAATGCAGATCAGAACTACAATGAGATGTCATCTCACCCCAACAAGGCTAGCGCTAATCCAAAAACACAAAATAATAAATGCTGGATAGGTTGTGGAGAGACTGGAACACTTATACACTGTTGGTGGGAATGTAAAATGGTACAACCACTTTGGAAATCGATTTGGTGCTTCCTTAAGAAGCTAGAAATAGAAGTACCATATGATCCAGCTATCCCCCTCCTTGGAATATAGCCTAGAGAAATACGAGCCGTCACATGAATTATAAGTTTGTTCATTGCAGCACTGTTCACAATAGCAAAAAAGATGGAAACGACCCAGGTGCCCATCAGTGGACAAATGGATAAACAAATTATGGTATATCCACACAGTGGAATACTACACAACAATAAAGAATGATGAAGCCATGAAGCATCATATAACATGGAGGAAGCTGGAACTTATTATGCTGAGTGAATTTAGTCAGTAACAGAAGGACAAATCTGTATAAGACCACTATTAGAAGAACTCAAGAAAAGGTTTAAACACGGAAGAAAACATTCGTTGATGTTTACAAGGGTGGAGAGGGAGGGTGAGGGTTATTTGCTAACTAGATAGTAGATAAGAATCGTCTTAGGCGAAGGGAAGGACAGCACACACTACAGGTGAAGTCAGCACAACTGGAGTAAACCGAAGCTAAGAAATTTCCTGAATACAATCAAAAACTTTGAGAAACAGAATAGCAGGGGTAGGCGTCTGGGGACCATGCTTTCAGGGGACATCTAGGTCAATTGGCATACCAAAGCTTATTAAGAAAATGTTCTGCATCCTACTCTGCTGAGTGGTGTCTGGGGTCTTAAAAGCTTGCAAGCGACCGTCTAAGATGCATCAGTTGGTCCCAACCACCTGGAGTAAAGGAGAATGAAGAACACCAAAGACAGAAGGGAAGTATTAGCCCAAGAGGCTGAAAGGGCCACATAAACCAGAGACTTCATCAGCCTGAGACCAGAAGAACTAGATGGTGCCCAGCTACCACCAATGACCACCCTGACAGGGAACACAACAGAGAGTCCCTGATGGAGCAGGAGAAAGGTGGGGTGCAGAACTCAAATTCTAGTAAAAAGACCAGACTTAATGGTCTGACTGAGACAGGAGGAACTCCGGAAAACATGGCCCCTGGATTCTCAGCCCAGAACTAAAACGATTTCCGAGGCCAACTCTTCAGACAGGGATTGGACTGGACTGTGGGACATAAGTGATACTTGTGAGGAGTGTGCCTCTTAGCTCAAGTGGATAAAAGAGACCAAAGGGGCAGCTTCTGTCCAGAGGTGAGATGGGAAGGCAGAGAGGATTATGAGCTGGTTGAATGGTTATGGGGCATCAGGAGTGGAAAGGAGGAGTGTGCTGTCACAGAATGGGGTGAGCAGTTAGGGTCACATAACAATGTATGTATAAAAATTTTGTATGGGAGACTAACTTGAAATGTAAACTTAATTTAAAGTACAGCAATTTAAAAAAAAAATAATAAAGATGAAGTTTCCACGTTGTTGTTAGGTGCCATCAAGTCAGTTCCAACTCATAGTGACCCTATGTACAACAGAACAAAACATCGCCCAGTCCTGCACCATTATCACAGTCATTGTTATGCTTGGGCCTGTTGTTGCAGTCACTGTGTCAGTCCATCTCATTGAGGATCTTTCGCTTTTTCACTAACCCTCTACTCTACCAAGCATGGTGTCCTCCAGGGACTGTTCCCTCCTGATAAATATGTCCAAAGTATGTGAGACAAAATCTTGCCATCCTTGCTTCTAATGAGCATTCTGGCTGTACTTCCTGCTAGACAGATTTGTTTGTTCTTCTGACAGTCCACGGTATATTCAATATTCTTTGCCAACACCTTAATTCAAAGGTGTTAATTCTTCAGTCTTCCAGCTTTCACATGCATATGAGGCAATTGAAAACACCATCGCTTGGGTCAGGCACACCTTAGTCCTGAAAGTGACATCTTTGCTTTTTGATACTTTAAAGAGGACTGTTGCAGCAGATTTGCCCGTTGCAGTGCATCTTTTGATTTCTTGACTGCTGCTTGCATGGGCATTGTTTGGGGATCCAAGTAAAATGAAATCCTTGACAACTTCAGTCTTTTCTCTGTTTATCATGATGTTGTTTATTGGTCCAATTGTAAGGATTTTTGTTTTCTTTATATTGAGGTGTAATCCATACTGAAGGCTGTAGTCTTTGATCTTCATCAGTGTTTCAAGTCCTCTTTGCTTTCAGCAAGCAAGGTTGTGTCATCTGCATATTGTAGGTTGTTAATGAGTCTTCCTCCAATCCTGATGCCACGTTTTTCTTCATATAGTCCAGCTTCTTGGATTACTTGCTCAGCATACTGACTGAATAAGTATGGTGAAACGATACAACCCTGACGCACAACTTTCTTGATTTTAAACCACACAGTATCCCCTTGTTCTGTTTCAACAACTGCCTCTTGGTCTACCTACAGGTTCCTCATGAGCACAATTAAGTGTTCTGGAATTCTTATTCTTTGCAGTGTTATCCATAATATGTTGTTCCACACAGTTGAATGCCTTTGCATAGTCAGTAAAACACAGGTAAACATCTTTCTGGTATTCTCTGCTTTCAGCCAGGATCAACCTGATGTCAGCAGTGATATTCCTGGTTCTAGGTCCTCTTGTGAATCTGGCTTGAGTTTTCTGGCAGTTTCCTGTTGATGTACTGCTGCAACTGCTTTTCAATGATCTTCACAAAATTTTACTTGCATGTGATATTAATGATATTGTTCTATAATTTCTGCATTCTTTTGGATCACCTGTCTTTGGAATGGATACAGATGTGGATGTCTTTCAGTCTGTTGGCCAGGTAGCTGTCTTCCAAAACTCTTGGCATGGACAAATGAACTCCTTCAGCGCTGCGTCCATTTGTTGAAAAATCTCAATTGGTATTCCATCAATTCCTGGAGCCTTGTTTTTCACCAGTTCCTTTAGCGCAGCTTGAACCTCTTCCTTCAGTACCATCAGTTCAGTACCTCCTGAAATGGTTGAACATCGATCAATTCTTTTTGGTATAGTGACTCTGTGTATTCCTTCCATCTTCTTTTTATGCTTCCTGTGTCATTTAATATTTTCCTGTAGAATACTTCAGTATGGTAACTCGGGGCTTGAATTTTTTCTTCAGTTCTTTCAGCTTGAGAAATTCTGAGCATGTTCTTCCCTTTTGGTTTTCTATCTCCAGGTCTTTGCACATGTCATTATAATACTTTACTTTGCCTTTTCAAGCTGCCCGTTGATACCTTCTGTTCAGCTCTTTTACTTCATCATTTCTTCCCTTCACTTTAGCTACTCTACATTTGAGAGCAACTTTTAGAGTCTCTTCTGACATACATTTTGGTTTTTTGTTTCCTGTCTTTTTAGTGACCTCTTGCTTTCTTCATGTATGATGTCCTTGATGTCATTCCACAACTCGTCTGTTCTTCAGTTATTAGTATTCAGTGCATCAAATCTATTCTTGAGATGGTCTCTAACTTCAGGTGGGATATACTCAAGGTCGTGCTTTAGCTCTCGTGAACTTGTTCTAATATTCTTCAACTTGAACTTACATATGAGCAATTGATGGTCTGTTCCACAGTCAGCCCCTGGCCTTGTTCTGACTGATGATATTAAGCTTTTCCTTTGTCTCTTTCCACAGATGTAGTCGATTTGTTTCCTGTGTAGTCCATCTTGCAAGGTCCACATGTATAGTCACTGTTTACTTGGTTGAACAAGATATTTGCAATGAAGAGGTCATTGGTCTTGCAAAATTCATGGAAGACCATGCGGTCTCCGGCATCATTACTATCACCAAGGCAATATTTTCCAACGACCAATCCTTCTTTGTTTCCCACTTTCACATTCCAATTGCCAGTAATTATCAATGCATCTTGATTGCATGTTTGATCAATTTCAGACTGCAGAAGTTGGTAAAAACCTTCAATTTCTTCATCTTTGGCCTTAGTGGTTGATGCATAAATTTGAATAGTGTATTAACTTGTCTTTCTTGTAGGTGTATGGATATTATCCTATCACTGACAGTGTTGTACTTCCAGGATAGATCTTGGAATGTTCTTTTTGATAATGAATGCAACATCATTCCTCTTCAATTTGTCATTCCCGGCATTTTCTGTAATAGCAAAAAAAATACCATCACGTGAATTTCAAGAGGAAAAAATAAAACTATGGAACTAGAGAAGTAATTTTTTTTTAGAAGATACAATAGACATTTAGGGTTAAAAATACTACTAATGTTTCCTAGCAATGTCAGTGTCAGCCCTATGAAAATCTTCAGTGATACAGATTGCACTGTTTCCCATGCCACCCCATGCCATATTTGGACACCATTATTCTTTTTTAAAGATTTTCCTTATATTGAACCAAAATCATTCATACTATGCAGAGCAAGACTAATTGTCTTCTGTATGAGCATTCTTCAAATGTTTGAAGAAAGTGATGGTGCGATCATTTCTCTCCTGAGTTAAGCTTACCCAGCCTCTCCCCTGTGTTTCATGTGATGTGGTTTTAGGGCCTCTCACCAGCCGTGATATGAGGTTGATGATATAGCTCTTACTGTTCCAGGACTTCTTATTTGTTTGTTGTTCAGTTCATATTTGTTCTTTGCTATGTTATAATAGGGTATAGTCTCTTATCTTCCCACAAGTGAAACTATAAAATGGAAACCTATAACTAAACACATTTGAAAGAGTACATATAAAGACTACTCTTAAGTGATGTTTTATCTACACTATAGATTCCCAATGTGGGATTTCTTTTAAATTTCATAGAACAAAAATTACATCCATAGGAAGTCGGCTTCCAAACTAAACAGTTTGCCTATTTCTTGGCAGATAGTATGCTTTAAGATTGGTAATGTAGTGTCATGTTTTCTCAACGTATTAAATAAATGCATTTTTTATTTTTGTGTTTTCAGATAGTGGCCAGAACTGTAGTGCCAGTAGTAAAGGTGAACGACTAAATGCCAGACTCAGAGCTTTACCTGGGACAAATGAACCTTATGAAAGTAGCAGTAACAAAGAAATAGGCAAGTGCTGGTGCTCCCCACCCAGTTCCTAAAGGCATAGCAGGGCTGAAGAAGACTGGTGAGATGACAAAATCATGTAACTGGGCATTATTAAGAGCTCGATATATACAGACAGAATTTAAAATGACTTGGGAGAGCATTTCTGTTCACTCTGAGTTGTTTGGTTTTGATTATAAGACTAATCGGCACACATTTGTTTTGCTTTTGTGTATTGCTCTAATGTAACAATCTGTTTTGAAACCTAGATGCCTCTTATGTGGATCCACTTGGCCCTCAAATAGAAAGACCAAAAACTGCAGCCAAAAAAAGGATTGACGAGGATGATTTTGCTGATGAGGAGTTAGGAGACGATTTGCTTCCGGAATAATATATACTTTTTATATGTTATTAAAAGGGAAAGATCACCTTGCAAGATAATACTCAGGTTAAACTTTTGTTTAAATATCCAAACTTTAATGTTTAACACTGTCAAAACTTAAAATACATGTATTCTGTTCTATGAGTATGCATTTAAGTTTTTTGTTCTTTTAAGGAATAAAAACATGAAACTAATGCCTTAGGCCAATGACTTCCTTACCTTTTTAAAAACATCGACCCATAGTAAGAAATTAATTTTATAGCACAACCCAGTACATACACATACATATATAAGTGACTGCATGTATTCATGAAATATTTACTGCATATATCAGTACTGCAACACGTGCTGATATTTTCTATGATTTCGTTAAAGTAAAATGCTGATATTGAAATCACTACATTGATTTCATAGCTTGAAGCTTGGAAAATACAGCACTAGGACATATCCACAATGAATCTTTTTTCAAGCTTAATTGCTTGGAGTTTGGAAACTATAAGTCTTTGGAAGTTTTGCCTTGTGGGGACTATTAAAACAGTTATGTTTTGAAAGAAGTACAAAGTATAGTGAGAGAAATTACCAAACCATAACCCTGTTGCTGCAGTTTCTTTCTACCTTCAGCCTAGTGACAGCTGTAAGAATGCTTCTCCCATTTGTGACTTGGGGTATGGGGTAGAGGGCAGGACTGCCTGTGTTTTTCTTTAGCAATGTGTTTGGCTCAGGGCTTTGAACTAGTTCATGTCAGTTCGACCCCCTGCTGAGAATTTGTGTTTCCACCCCCGGATATACTGAATCAGAATCCCCTGGGGATCTTGTTAAAATGTAGATTCTGACTCAGTATATCGGGGTGGAAATGCAAATTATCAGCAGGGGGTCAAACCAAAACGAACTGGTTCAAACCCTTGGTTTGGCTGGCCAAGACTATTCAGAAGAATTTCACTGATGAGACAGAAGTGGCTCATCTTTAGCACTACAGTAGGGAGGATGGAGCCCTCGGTCTTATTTAACACTGTCTGTACAATACTAACACTAGTGTTAGGTGCAGGAGAAGGAAAAGCAAAATTAGATAACATTCCCTGTCCAAGAAAGGTTATGGTCTAATGCAGAAGGCAGTCAACAAATACACCAAACACCTACTATGTGCAGAGCACAATTCAAGATCTGGGGATACAATAGTAAACAAGACCCTGCCCTCAAGGAGCTTGCATTCTTGTGGGGAAGACAATAAATACATTTTTTTAAAAGGACTTCAGACATTGTTAAATGCAGTTTAAAAACTAAAATGGAATAATGTGATAGGGAGATGTGGTGGTGGAAGAAGGGCTCAGTAGGACAGTCAGGGAAGACCTCTGGGAGGTTGCATTTGTATTAACACCAGATTGATGAGACAGCAGTGTTCTAAGCTGAAGGAACAACAAGTGCAAGCGTACTGAAATAGGAATGATCTAGACATGTTAGAGGGTTATTGAGTTAGAATGATAGTGAGTTAGAGGGTTTGGAGCCCAGCAGTGTGGGTGGTTGTCTTAGTCTGGGATCTCTAGAGGAGCAAAACCAGTGAAATGTATATAGATATATATGGAGAGATTGACTTCAAGGAAATGGCTCATTTAATTGTAGGGACTGGCAATTCCCAAATCCATTGGTCAGGTAACAGGCTGAAGACCTGTGCTGGCTCATGTGGTTGCAGGGGCTGATGAATCCAAAATCTGCAGGTCAGGCAGCAAGCCAGAGACTTCTGCAGGCTTATGTCCCAAGAACCAAAGGTCAGGCAACAAAAAGAGTGCAGGGTCAAGAAAGAAAGCAAGCTTTGCCAGAACATCTATTTATATACTGGAGGCAGGCCACACTCCCAAGGAAACTCCCCTTTCAACTGCTTGGCTACTACATCAGATCACAAAATGGAAGATGATTACATAGTGTCTGCCAAACCACTGAGAATCAGCCTAGCCAAATGGACACATTAACCATCACAGTGGTATACTATATACATGGGAAAGGAGATCCTAGAGGTAGACAGGGTAATTAGATTACATAGAGCCTTATAGACTTTAATCATAGAGTTTGGGTCTTACTCTAGTTACAACAGAGAAGCCTTTAGAAGGTCTTGTGCAAGGGAGGTGAGTGACATGACTTAACCTTTAGAAACCAGCAACCACACTAGTTACTATGAAGATGAATTTGGAGTAGAAGGAAGAGAAAGGAAGGTTGAAACTACTAGCAGTAGCTAGATGATAGAAAAATGCAACACAAACGAGGTTTTTAGCAATAGGAACAGTGAAAATTGGTTAGATTCAGCATACGTTTTGGAAGTAGAGCTCAGAAGACTGACTAATGGATTGAATATGGACTATGAGGAAAAGATGATGCCAAAGTTTATGGCTGAGCAACTGAGTAGCTAGTGTTGGCTTTTACCAAGATAGAAGTGGATTTAGGAGGAATCAATAGTCATGAATTAAAAAACAAGTTGCTGTTGAATTGATTCCAACTCACGGTGACCCCATGTCTGTCAGAGTAGAGCTGTGCTCCATAGGGTTGTTAATGACTGATTTTTCAGAAGTGGATCACCAGGCCTTTCTTCCAAGGCACTTCTGGATGGACTTGAACCACTAATCTTCTGGTTAGCTGAGTGCATTAACCATTTGCACCACCCAGGGACTCATCATGATTGAGCCATGTTAACACTGAGATGCCTCTTAAGCATCCAATTGGAGATGCAAAGAACACAGATATGCAAATCTGGAGATCATAAAAGAGATTAGGGCTGGAGGTATAAACTTGGGATCCATCAGTATGTGGATAGTATTTAATAGCATGGAACTGAATGAGATCACTTAGAGAGAGTAAAGATAGAGAAGGGAGGCAGTCTAAGAAATGAGCCCTAGAGTGCAATATTTGGAGATCCGGAGAAATAAGTGGATCCAATAAAAGTGACTGAGAAGAGCAGCAGGTGATGTAGAAGGTTTCAATATTGAAGGAGTGGGACTTCCAGTTCCAAAAAGGATGCTGTAGATCTGGTAGGCCATTGTACCTATTGCAACAACTGGGGGAAGAGGAGAAAGATAACAAATTAATCACTGCAGAAATCATATGGTTAAAGTCACTGGAGAGCTGTGGAAGTAACAAGACTAAATAAACAAAAATTCCAGATAGGGAAGAATGATTTCTGGATGAACAGATAATCCCAAATGTTTTCATCTCTGGGGACATTTGTCAATTCTGCATATGGGTTGAGAATCAGGCTTAGCCAAGGGAAAATGATTCTTCTAGTGGAAAGAGAAACTAGCAGAACTTTTTCCATGCAGAGTTGGCATAACTAATTGTAAACTTAGAAGAACCTCAAACTTATAATTTGTTTTCTACCACCGGGCATTTGCTGAGTTCTAGGGTGATGCTGAAGACTGGAAAACTGAGCTGGAGTCTTTTAGAAGTGTAGAGAAATTTCTACAATCTTATGGTCCGTTGAAGACACAGCCCTGCTAGAGGGAAAGTCTTGCCATAAATATACAATTGGTCTACCCACCCTCAATACATTTGCTATTTTATGAAGCTCTGTAAAGCATGAGGTTAATGATCTAAATGCAAAACCTCCAAATGGTATATTTGAATCTCATGTAGTCTTTCAGGGCTGAGGAGACAGATGCTTCAAAAGCCTGGAAGGACAAACACAAACCAGAGGTGAATTGATTCTTATAAACACTGCAACCCAACCCCAACTGAGCTAAACAGTTGATTAGATTGAAGTAAATAGCCTCTGATGGTAATAGTAACAACTGGAGCCTCTATGGTTCTTATATACACAAGGCCTAGCATACAAAAAAAAAAAAGATTACTAACAACTACAAAATATATAAAATAGAAAAGAAAGAAAACCTAGATGGAGAGCCTAGATGTGCAGAGAATGCCCCAAGCTCCATAAAGGAACACAACCCAACAGAAGCCCCCAACACTAGAAAATAAGATTCTTTGTAAAAGTGAAATAAGGAGGAATCAAATGTCATGGATGCCATCAGTGATTTGTAGGGGTACAAAAAAAACCAAACCTGTTGTGGTCAAGTTGATTCCAACTCATAGCAACTCTATAGGGCAGAGTAGAACTGCCCTGTAGGGTTTCCAAGGAACACCTGGTGGATTTGAACTGCTGACCTTTTGGTTAGCAGCTGAGTTCTTAACTACTGCACCACCAGGGCTCCAAGTCACTCTAAAAACAAACCTACAAACAAAAGCAGGTCAGTTAGTGGGAGTTGGGAATATGTAGGGACACTTAAGTTCAACTGTGGAAGTTAGTACAATAAACAAAAGCCATGGATCAGGTGCTAGTTTTGGAACCATGAAAAAAGGAAAATTCTGTAACACAACACAAGAAAAAATCTGCAAGACTTGAAAAAAATAACCTCAAAAAAAATTACTAGACATGCAAAGAGGCAAGAAAATATGACCAAACAACAGAGGCAGAGTCCTAAATAATCCAGATAATCTAATAGATAAGGACTTTAAAATAGCTGAGATTGAATATCAGTGAAAATGGTGGAGTAGGCAGTTCCAAGGTTTCTTCACAGAAACGTTAAAAAAAAAAATCAGGTAAAAACTGTCAGAATCAACTTTGTTATAATTTTGGAAACTAGTCAAAAGTTTACAACAACCAAGCAAATTCAGAATCAAGAAAGAGAACTTCAAAATAGTAAAGCTTTGTGGCGGTTTTATTTACCCTTGCTCATTCTCCTATGCCCCAGTTTGGCAGTGTTCTTAAAGATGGAAGCCTGCATTTCTACTGTGGGACACTGGTCACTGGTTCTGGAGGGAGCAGGTCAGACCTTATATGCAAAGAATTGTGTTTGGCTGTTCTAACCTGTCTTGAGGCTACCTGAAGAACGGGTACAGCTACTTGTCTTTGTTTCAGCTAACTTGATACTCGGGGTGGAATAGTGGTGGGCATTCCTAGAAAACATTGTAAGGCAAACAAATAACCCACAGCAGCCTGGGACAAAGGATTACAGTTGAGACATACAATAGTGTAGAAAGTCTGGGAGGGAAAGCTGGGTAGAGTGTTTCTTTGGGAAATTAGGGCATTCAAAAGAGTTGTTTATACTTGAGAATTTAGAAAGCCACGTGCATGCTCAGGGCAGGACATATTGCTCAGGAAAGACCTGAGAAGACCCTAAGCTTTCCCCTCTGATCTCTAGGCTGAGTTCAAGCAAGAAGTGAAGGCTAAGGGAGAGTTGCAAATGGCCTGGCTATGTGTTGAAGGAGTTTCCCAGCACAGAGCCAATCTGCAAAGACTATAGAGGTTTTTTCCACTTTCTTTTCTCTTTCTCCTCCTTCCCCCCACCCATTTTTTTTTTTTTTTTGAAAAAGGAAATCTCTGTAAAACACTAGGTGAACACACCCTAAAGGAACAGAGGATTCAGAGACAACACATGGTGAAGAATACAGACTTTACATAATTCGTTTATAAATGTCACTAAACGAACAAACATCTACAGCCTACAGAAAGCAACAAAAACAAACCCTGAGGAAGGAGAGAATCTAATTTCCAGAGTTACCACATTATATATTAACATGTCCACTTTTCAACAAAAAATTATGAAGCATGAAGAGAAACAGGGAAGTATGGCTTATTCACATAAGAAATTAAAGGAAACTGTCCCTGAGGAAGCACAGACATTGCACTTACTAGACAAAGATAATCAACTGTCTTAAATATGCTCAGTGAGATAAAGGAAACAGGACAATGATGTATGAACACATAGAAATTATCAAGACAAATTATAAACGGGAACCAGTTGGAAATTCTGGAGCTAACAAGTACAACAATTCAAGTGAAAAACTCACTAGATTTCAGCAGCAGATATGAGCATGCAGAAGAAATAATTAGCCAATTTGAAAATAGGTCAATTGAAATTGTCTAGTCTGAGGAGAAGGAAAAAAAAAGAATGAATAAAAATGAACATAGCCTAAGAGACTTCTGGCACACCATCAAGTATATCGACATATGCATAATAGGAATTCCATCGGGAGAGAATAGAAAGGAGCAGAAAGAATATTTGAGGAAATAATGGCCAAAAGCTCCCCAAATTTTAAAAAAGACATGAATCTACGTATCGAATAAGCCCAACAAAGTCCAAGAAGGACAAACACAAAGAGATCCACACCTAGACACACTATAACCAAATTGTTGGAAGTGAAGTACAAAGAGAGAATCTTGAAAGCAGCAAGAGAGAAGCAACTCATTACATTCAGGGAACCCTCAATAAAACTAACAGCTTATTTCTCATCCGAGACTATGGAGGCCAGAAATGAGTGGGATGACATTTTTAAAGTGCTGAAAGAAAAAACTTTAAACCAAAATTTAAACCAGCAAAGCTATCCTTCAAAAATGAAAGAGAAATTAAGAAATTCTTAGATAAACATAAGCTGTGGTAGCTTGTTGCTAGTCAGCATGCCCTACAAGAAATGATAAAGGGATTCTGGGAAGATGTTGGCATAAACAAACTATTGAGCTGACCCTTCCCCACATATACAACATGAAAATGGCTTGGCTTTGTAGGACTCTGAATCAGGGAGCAGAGGAAAGCAGTGGGGGAACTGAAGACAAGCAAGAATCAACAAATCAACAAGTCACAGTAGCAAAATTACTTCTCCCACCGTCCCTACCCCTCCTCCCCAACCACATGGGCCTCTGCCCGCTGTGAACTGGGATAGCAGCCCCAGAAAAAAAAAAAAAAGCCTTCTTCCCTAACCACCACAGTGCCTCCATGAACAAAGAGAAGGACCCCAAGTTTCTGCCCCAAAATCAACAAGACAGACCTCCCCAGGGGTCCATTTGGAATGTGCCAGCACCTCCTCCATCCAGACACTGTTGGTTGCAAGCCTATTGCAAATTGCTACAGAAGGCCTGTCCAGCAGAGTCTGCTCCCATAGTAAACACTCTACTGGCCTCCCTGAGCACTCCATAGCTCAGGCTTCTGGAACCAGTAGAACTGACCTCCTGGGGAGTCAATTCAGGTCTCTCTGCTCCCCCTTTCAGTCAGTGCTGAGGACTGCTGACAGAGGCTGCTGTGTACTAAGAAGCAGGCATCTTCAGTGGAGGCTACACCCACAGCCAACTTACTACAGGGAGGGCTCTGATAGCAACAAGGCATGACGGCCTCCCCCACCTGGATGCTGTCACCTGCAAGCCTGCTGTGAATTGCTACAGAAGAGCCCTGCAGTGGAGTCTGCTCCCATAGTCAGCACTCTAACTGCCTCCCTGCACACTCCATAGCTCTGGCCTCTCAAACCAACAGAAAAAACCTCCCTGAGGGTTAACTAGGGTTCATCTGCCCCCATTCCAAGTGGCACTGAGGACGGCTGACTGAAGCTGCTGTGTGTTAGGAAGCAGAAGTCTTGAGTGAAGGCTACACTCACAGCCAACAATCTACTAGGAGGACTCTGATAACAACAAGGTCAACTTCCATACAGATCTGAGAAGAGTGTGACACCCCTCCCCCACCTGGGAATTATTGGTTCACAGGCTGTTGCAAACTGCTACAGAAATCCCTGCAGTGGAGTCTACTCCCATAGCACTCTACCTGTCTCCCTATGCACCCCATAGCTCAGTCCTGTGAAGCCAACAGGACAGACCTCCCTAGGAATCAATTTGTGTCTGTCTCCCCTTATAGTCCTGAGGCTGCTGTGTGCTAGGAAGCACGCATATTAAGTGAAGGCTACACCCACAGCCAACATACTACAGGGTGGGCTCTTATAGCAAAAAGGCAGACAGTTGAATTGGCAAAAGTTGTGTGATAGATATATTTACAACAATGACAAAAAAAATAAGAGTAGCTGTTGAGGCACTTATACACAATCAAACACGTCATGGAATTTATGGATAGACGAGCTGCAGCAGCAGAGAACCAACAGCAGCAGAACCAGGAGACCAGTGCGAGACGGTACTGGAACCCACCCAAGGAGCGAGAGAGCTGAGTGCCTGTGCGTGGAAGGCTTCCTGGCAGAGTGGGGTGCCTCCGGGCACTTACTGGTGGAGCTACAGAACTTTGGAACACTTGCCCCAGCAGGGCAGATGCGGGCATGAGGCCGAGAGCCAAGAGGCCACAGGAAACAGAAGCAGAAGCTGAAGAGACAAGGGACACAAGAAGCCGAGCTGCTTCAGTCTCAGAAGGTATGGCCATGACGTCAGGGGTTTCAAAGGGTGGAGTAGTGGCCTCTGGTGCTTCTAAGGGTGGAGTCGCCATCATATGGACTGGGAGAATGGTGTGCCTAAAGCTAAGGGAGCAGAGTTGCTGTCCCAGTGGGCCTGGAAGGTGGAGCTGAAGCTCAGGGCCAAGGGGTCTCCACTCAAGATCCAGAGACTGTTGCCAATACCAAGAGTCAGGAGGGCAGGGCCATTGTGTAAACTGTCTCAGAGAACAGAGGATTATTTTCAAAGCCTTGAGGGCTAATGTAATGTGTTCTGACTTGTTTGGTGCTTTTATCACTTCTTTTTCTCTAGTTTCTCCCATTTGTAATGGAAATGTCTAGCTTGTGCCTGTTCTGCCATTGTACCTTTGGAAGCAGATTAACTTGTATTCTAGATTTCACAGATGAAGAGGAATTTTTGGATTTTGGATTTAGAGTTAAGACTTTGGCTGTGATATGATGGAGCGAATATGTTTTGCATGTTGCAAGGATGTGATTTTTTGGGGGCCAAAGGGTGGAATGTCATGGATTGAATTATGTTCCCTCAAAAATGTATCAGTTCGGCTGGGCCATGATTCCCGGTTTTGTGTGATTTTCCTATATGTTGTAAATCCTGCCTCTATGATGTTAATGAGGGAGGATGGGTGGCAGTTGTGTTAGTGTCATGGATTGCATTATGTCCCCCCAAAAAAGTGTGTATCAATTTGGCTAGGCCAAGATTCCTGGTACTGGGTGATTTTCCTCTATGTTGTAAACCTGCTTCTATGATGTTAATGAGGGAGGATGGGTGGCAGTTGTATTAGTAAGGCAAGACCTGATCTACAAGACTGGATTGTGTCCTGAGGCAATGTCTTGAGATATGAAAGACAGAAGTGAGCAGTGAGACAGGGGGACCTCATACCATCAAGAAAGCAGTAGCAGGAGCAGAACACGTCACTTGGACCAGGGTCCCTGTGCAGAGAAGCTCCTAGTCTGGGAGAACACCAAAGAGAAGAAGGCCAACAGAGAGAAAAAGCTTTCCCCCGGAGCTGACACCCTGAATTTGGACTTTTAGCCTACTTTGACTGTGAGAAAATAAACTTCTCTTCGTTAAAACCATCCACTTGTGGTGTTTCTGTTATAGCAGCACTAGATGACTAAGACAGATATATTTACAACAATGACAAAAAAGAGTAGCTGTTGAGGCACTTATGCACAACCAAACACCTCATGGAATTTGGTTCCTTGGTTTAGAGGTTTAAGGTCATGATTTCATAGGACAGTTAACTCGCCTAATAACATATTTAGTGCTTCTGTTCTACCTCCTGGTTCATTGCTTAATGCCTGGGGTCTTAAAAGCTTGACAGTGGCCATCCAAGGCACAATTGGTCTCTATTCATCTGGAGAAACAGAGGAAGAAAGAGAGTCAGAAATAGGAGGAAACAGAATGTGTGGCTAATTGCCTCCATGAACAACTACCTCCTTTGCCATGAAACCAGAACTGGATGGTGCCCGGCTACCATGGCTGAACATTTTGATCAAAGATTCCATAGGAGAAATCTTGATCAAAAGGGAGAAAATGTAGAACAGCATCTCAAATTCTCGTGGCCTCTAGAATTTCTGGAGCCATGGAGGGTGGATGAACCCCTAAAACTATTGCCCTGAGGTAATCTTTAAACCTTAAACCAAAAATATCTCCTGAAGTCATCTTAAAACAGAACAATAGTTAAGCTTAAATAGTAAAAAAGATCTGCCTTTCTTGATCATTATGGTCTTTTAAGAGCTATCTATATGGGATCAAACTGACAACATCAACTCAAATGATTAGACAGGAAACTTAGGGGGCAGTGAGTTTATGTTAATGAAGGAGGAACAACTCAGAAAAGGAGGATGAGAATGGTTGCACAACTCAAAGAATGTAATCAGTGTCTCTAAATTGTACATGTATAAACTGTTGAATTGGTGTATGATTTGCTGTGCATATTCTCAACAACAGCATTATAAATAAAATTCAGAAGAAAAAGAAATGCTAAAGAGAGTACTTAAGGCTGAAATGAAAGGAAACTAATTCAAAGCCATGTGAAGAAATAAAGAGAACTGCATTGGAGCAAAGATTTTGTACGCTATTGAAGCTAAGTTGGTATCAATTCAAACTATATTGTTATAAATTTAGGATGTTAATTGTAATCTTCATTGTAACTACTAAGAAAATATCTTTTAAAATATGCAAAAGGACATAAGAAGAGAATCAAAATGGTATACTACAAAAAATGAAATGCAAAAGAAAGTAATACAGGAAGTCCCAACTTACAACAGGGTTCCGTTCCAACAACTTTGTCATAAGTCAGTTCTGATGTAAGTCAAATATCTCTTTCTTTTTTCCTTTTAATTTTCTTTATTATTGCTTTTTATTATCAGTATCTTTATAAATTCAATCTTTATTTGTCCCTGGGTGTTGGCATGAGAATAACATCAGCAAATTACAAACTGCAACATTGTGTGTAGTACATATTACTAATGATAAGATGTACCAAAAAAAAAAAAGGCAGTTGTAAGTGTGGTTCATCATAACTCAAATACTTTGTAAGTCAGGGACTACCTGCAATAGAGAAAATGAGAGGTAAAAAAATTGTAAGACTTAAAGAAAGCAAATAGCAAAGTGGCAGAAGTAAGTCTCCTTTCTTATCAGTGATTAAATGTAAGTGAATTAACCTCTCCAATCAAAAAGGAAAGATTAACAGAGTAAATTTTTAAAAAGCATTATTCAACTATATACTATCTACAAGAAACTCACTTTAGATCCAAAGACACAAATAAGTTCAAATTGAAAGAATGGAATAAGATAGTCCATGTAAATAATAAACAAAAAGAGAGATGAGGTGACTATACTACCATCAAACTAAAGACTTGAAGTCAAAAACTTTTACAAGAGACAAAAAAGAACATTACATCTTGATAAAAGAGTCAATTCACCAAGAAGATATAATAATTATAAACATATATGCACCACACAACAGAGCCTAAAAAACAAGAAACAAACATTGACAAATCTAAAGAAATAGTTATACATTAGTAATTGGAGACTTCAATATCCCACTCTCAATAATAGATAGAATCTAGACAGAAGATCAGTAGAGAAATAGAGGACTCGAACAACACCACAAATCAACTGGACCTAACAGGCATATATAGAACACTCCACCCAACAACAACAGAATACACATTCTTTTCTAGTACACAAGGGTAATTCACCAGAATATGCTATAAGTTAGGTCCAAAAACAAGTGTCAATAAATTTTCAAAGACTAAATTCATAGAAAGTATTTTCTGCTACTACAATTGGAATGAAGCCAGAAGGAAAACTGGCAAATTCAAAAAATATGTATTAATTAAATGACACAGTATTAAACAATGAGTCAAAGAAAAATCACAAGGGAATTTAAAAAATACTTACAAACGACTGAAAATGAAAGAACATACCAAAACTTATGGGATGAAGGCAGTGCTCAGAGGGAAATTTATAGCTGTAAATTCCTGCATTAAGAAAGGAAGAAAGAAAAACACAATGGCAGCCAATATGGCAGAGTAGTCAGACGCTTCCTGTGGTCCCTCTTACAACAAAAAAAAAGTGAATCGATTATATATCACAATCTAGGAGCCCTGAACATCAAAGGTAAAGTTGAGGTATCGGACTTAGTGGCAGGGGGAGGGAGAGATGATTCAGAAGCAGCGAGGAGTTGCCAGATATGATCCAGTGGGAACCGGCACCCTTCAGCCCAGGTAGGCTGGCACGCACAGTGAGGCAAGCAGTGGCTCTCAGGAGGCATTTTCCACATCAGGGGAGACCAAGTGGCAGAGTCTACTTGGACCTCCAGAACTAGTGAAAAGTGGCACTCAATCGGCAAAAGAAAAGTACATGCTTCTGACCTACTGCACAAATCAAAAAACAGCCCTTTTGGGGAAAAACTCTCTCCCATTTACCTGCTCCCTCCCTGCTCTGCACTGGGTGCCTGGATGGCTTCAGAAATTCCTGAATCCCCTGGGCTGGAAGTGGGACCTGTCACATGGTCTGAGCCATTCTAGCCTTGGAGAGGTAACAAATTAACAAACAGGAAAAAATAATCTGCCAGCTCCCTTAAACCAGGAACTTAGGGTAAGCACAGCTCCTTTGCCTAGGCACAGACATGAGTGGTCCACGGACTCTGAATGCCTTTCACCCCTGCATAGACCCTTGTGGACCCATTCCAACAGTGTAGGCCCTCATTAGCACAGTACAACAGGGTAACACAGGGTAATACAGTTGAAGGCTAACTTCAAGCCTTCAACTGTATTACCCACATGGTGAAGTTGTAGGTTCTTGATATTTGACACTGCTCTGGCCATTAAGCAGGGTCCTCACCTACCCACATCATGGGCCTAATGACTGGTGGCTCCACCTACACTACCTAGCCACCCACTACAGGCATCCAAGAATAAGTGGTGCCTCCCAGTCCTTACACCAACAGCATTGGGTGCTCATAGTCTGGCTGCAAAACCCACCCACTTTCCTCCCACTCAGGACCTTGCTCAGCATGTGACCCCTTAGTGCTGCCAGATACCTGTGCCTACACAAATCAAGCATGCCTGTCTAGGACTGTAGGTGAGACTTGCACCACACACCTGGTGACCGACTACCTGAATACCTGAGCTATGAATCCATACAAGAAAAGTAAACAGACTCCTGGGCTCACATACCTAGTAACAGATCTAACCACCTGGTGACAGGACGTTAGAGCTTTGAAGGCACCAATAATCAAACTAGCTTACACGAGCAGCCTATTTGGGCATATCAAAACAAAACAAAACAAGAAGCTAGGACACAGTAAGCAAACATAAAATAAATTTAATAACTTACTCATGGCTCAGAGACAACAGTCAATATCAAATCACATAAAGAGGAAAACCATGATGGCTTCAGCAAGCTCCCAAAATAATAAATTTTCCAGAAGAAGAGAATTTCTTGGAATTACCAGAGGTAGAATACAAAAGATTAATATACAGAACTTTTCAAGAGATCAGGAAGAAGATCAGGCAAAACAGAATGAGCCAAGGAATACACAGACAAAGCAATAGAGGAACTTAAGAAGATTAGAGAAGAGCATAATGACTAACTTAACAGGCTGCAAGAATCCACAGAGAGAAAGCAATCAGAAATCCAAAGGATTAACAATAAAATTTTCAGAATTAGACAACTCAATAGAAAGTCATAGGAGCAGAATTGAGGCAATGGAAGTCAGAATTGGTGAGACTGAAGATAAAGCACTTGACACCAACTTATTTGAGGAAGAATCGGATAAAAGGATTTAAAAAAATGAAGAAACCCTAAAAATTATATGAGACTCTATCAAGAGGAATAACCTACGAGTGATTGGAGTACCAGAACAGGGGGCAGTAATAGAAAATACATAGAGAATTGTTGAAGATTTGTTGGCAGAAAACTTCCTTGATATCATGAAAGATGAGAAGATATCTATCCAAGATGCTCATCGAACCCCACATAAGGTAGATCCCAAAAGGAAGTCATCAAGACATATTATAATTAAACTTGCCAAAACCAAAGATAGAGAGAATTTTAAGAGCAGCTAGGGATAAACAAAAAGTCATCTACAAAGGAGAGTCAATAAGACTAAGCTTGGACTACTCAGCAGAAACCATACAGGCAAGAAGGCAATGGGATGACATATATAAAGCCTTGAAGGAAAACAATTGCGAACCAAGAATCATATATCCAGCAGTACTGTCTCTCAAATATGATGGTGAAATTAAAGCATTTCCAGATAAACAGATGTTTAGGAAATTTGTAAAAACCAAACCAGAATTACTAGAAACACTAAAGGGAATCCTCTGGTTAGAAAATCAATAAAATCAGATAACAACCCAAGACTAGAACACAGGACACAGCAACCAGATAGCAACCGATATAGGGAAGTCACAGAAATAAATCAAAGCTAAAACACTGAAAATAGGAAAACAGAGACATCAATATGTAAAAGATGACAACATTAAAACGAAAATAGGGACTACATAATGTAGTCATAGATCTTTCATAAGGAGAGGAAGTCAAGACAATATATAGAAATGAAAGAGTGGTTTAAATTCAGAAAAATGGGGGTAAATATTAAGGTAACCACAAAGGAAACTAACAATCCTACAGATCAAAAAAATAAAGACTCAGCAAATACAAAAACAACAACAATGAAAAAGATGGAAAGAAAATACATAAAGAAAAACGACTCAACACAGAAAATTAAGTGGAACAAAGAAACTGTCAACAACACCAAAAAAAAAAAAAAGAAAAAGACATCAAAATGACAGCACTAAACTTATACCTATCAATAATTACTGTTTTAGTTATCTAGTGCTACTATAACAGAAATACCACAAGTGGATGGCTTTAACAAACAGAAGTTTATTCTCTCACAGTCCAGTAGGCTAAAAGTCCAAATTCAGGACGTCAACTCCAGGGGACGTCTTTCTCTCTCTGTCGGCCTTCTCCTCAACCTTCCCCTGGACTAGGACCTCCTCCATGAGGGGACCCCAGGTCCAAAGGAAGCACTCTGCTCCTGGCACTGCTTTCTTGATGGTGTGAGGTCCCCTACTCTCTGCTTGCTTCCCTTTCCTTTTATCTCTTGTAAAATAAAAGGTGGTGCAGGCCACACCACAGGGAAAATCCCTTTACATTGGACCAGGGATGTGACCTTAGTAAGGGTGTTACAATCCCATCCTCACCCTCTTTAACATAAAATTACAATTACAAAATGGGAGACAACCACACAATACTGGGAATCATGGCCTAGCCAAAGAGATACACAAACATTTTTGGGGGGTACATAATTCAATCTATGACGATTACTCTGAATACAAGTGGACTAAATGTACCAATAAAGAGACAGAGAGTGGCAGAATGGATTTTAAAAAAAAAATACACCTATATGCTGTCTACAAGAGGCACACCTTAGACTAAATGACACAAACAAACTAAAATTCAAAGGATGGAAAAAAATATGTCAAGCAAACAACACTCAAAAAAGAGCAGGATTGGCAATATTAATCTCTGACAAAATAGACTTTAAAGTAAAATCCACCACAAAGGATAAGGAAGGACACTATACAATGATTAAAGGTCAATACACCAGGAGGACATAAACATAACAAATATTTACAGACCCAATGACAGGGCTCCAAAATACATAAAACAAACTAACAGCACTGAAAAGAGAGATAGACAGCTTCACAATAATAGTAGGAGATTTCAACACGCCACTCTCGGTGAAGGACAAAACATCCAGAAAGAAGCTCAGTAAAGACATGCAAGATCTAAATGCTACGATCAATCAGCTTGATCTCGTAGATATATACCGAACACCCCACCCAACAGCCGCCAGGTATACTTTCTTTTCTAACGCACATGGAACATTCTTCAGAATGGACCACATATAAGGCCATAAAGCAAGCCTTAACAGAATCCAAAGCATCGAAATATTACAAAGCATCTTTTCTGACCATAAAGCCATACAAGTAGAAATCAACAACAGAAAAAGCAAGGAAAAAAAATCAAACACATGAAAACTGAACAACACCTTGCTCAGAAACTACTGGGTTACAGAAGAAATTAAGGATGGAATAAAGAAATTCATAGAATCAAATAAGAATGAAAACACATCCTGCCAGAACCTTTGGGACACAGCAAAAGCAGTGCTCAGAGGTCAGTTTATAGCAATAAATGTACACATCCAAAAATAAGAAAGGGTCATAATCAGAACATTAATCCTACAACTGGAACAAGTAGAAAGAGAGCAGCTAAAGAAGCCCACAGGAGCCAGAAGAAAGGAAATAATAAGAATTAGAGCAGAATTAAATGAAATAGAGAATAGAAAAACAATTGAAAAAGTTAACAAGACCAAAAGCTGGTTCTTTGAAAAGACCAACAAAATTGATAAACCACTGGCCAAACTAACAAAAGAAAAACAGGACAGGAAGCAAACAACTCAAATAAGAAATGAGATGGGCTATATCACAACAGACCCAACTGAAATTAAAACAATCATAAAAGAATACTATGAAAAATTGTACTATAATAAATTTGAAAACCTAGAGGAAATGGATAAATTTCTAAAAACTTACTACCTACCTAAAACTAACACAAACAGAGGTAGGACAACTAAATTAACCTATAACAAAAGAAGAGATTGAAAAGGTAGTTTTAAAACTCCCAACCAAAAAAGCCCTGGCCCAGATGGTTTCACTGGAGAATTCTACCAAACTTTCAGAGAAGAATTACCACTACTACTGAAGGTATTTCAGAGCATAGAAAAGGATGGAATACTCCCAAACTTATTCTATGAAGCCAGCATAACCCTGACACCAAAACCAAGGTAAAGACAGCACAAAAAAGAAAATTACAGACCAATATCCCTCATGAACATTGATGCAAAAATCCTTAACAAAATTATAGACAATAGAATTAAATAACATAGCAAAAAAATAATTCACCATGATCAAGTGGGATTTATACCAGGTATGCAGGAATGGTTCAACATTAGAAAAACAATTGATGTAATCCATCACGTAAATAAAACAAAAGACAAGAACCACATGGTCTTATCAATCGACGCAGAAAAGGCATTTGACAAAGTCCAACACTGATTCATGATAAAAACTCTCAGCAAAATAGGAATGGAAGGGAAATTCCTCAACATAATTAAGGGCATTTTTACAAAGCCAACAGCCAACATCATCCTAAATAGAGAGAGTTTGAAAGCATTCCCCTTGCGAGCGGGAACCAGACAAGGATGACCTTTATCACCACTCTTACTCAACATTGTGCTGGAGATCCTAGCCAGAGCAATGAGGCTAGAAAAAGAAGTAAAGGGCATGCAAATTGGTAAGGAAGAAGTAAAAGTATCTCTGTTTGCAGATGATACACAAAAACCCCCAAAGAATCCACAAGAAAACTACTGGAACTAATAAAAGATTTCAGCAAAATATCAGGAATTAAGATAAAGATACAAAAATCAGTTGGATTCCTCTACACCAATAAAGAGAACTTTGAAGAGGAAATCACCAAATCAATACCATTTACAATGGCCCCCAAGAAGATAAAATACTTAGGAATAAATCTAACCAGAAATGTAAAAGACCTATACAACGAAAACTACAAGACACTACTACAAGAAACCTGGATAAGTGGAGAAATGTACCTTGCTCATGGATAGAAAGACTCAACATTGTGAAAATGTAAATTCTACCCAAAGCGATCTACAGATACAATCAATCCAGTTCCAAATTCCAACAGCATTTTTTAACGAGATGGAGAAACAAATAACCAACTTCATATTGAAAGGGATGAGGCCCTGGATAAGTAAAGCATTACTGAAAAAGAAGAACAAAGTGGGAGGCCTCACACTATCTGATTTTAGAACCTATTATACTGCCACAATAGTCAAAACAGCCTGGTACCGGTACAACAATAGATACATAGACCAATGGAACAGAAATGAGAATCCAGACATAAATTCATCCACCTATAAGCAGCTGTTATTTGACAAAGGCCCAAAGTCTGTTTATTGGGGAAAAGACAGTCTCTTTAACAAATGGTGCTGGCATAACTGAATTTCCACCTGCAAAAAAACTGAAACAAGACCCATACCTCACACCATGCACAAAAACTAACTCAAAATGGATCAAAGACCTAAATATAAAATCGAAAACTATAAAGATCATGGGAGAAAAAATAAAGACAATGCTAGGAGCCCTAATACATGGCATAAACAGAATACAAACCATAAGTAACAATGCACAAACACTAGAAGAGGAAGTAGATAACTGGGAGCTCCTAAAAATCAAACACTTATGTTCATCAAAAGACTTCACCAAAACAGTCAAAAGACAACCTACAGACTGGGAGAAAAAAAAATTGGCTATGACAAATTGGATCAGTGTTTAATCTCTGAAATCTACAAGATACTGCAAAACCTAAACAATAAAAAGACAAATAACTCAATTAAAAAATGGGCAAAGTATATGAACAAGCACTTCACCAAAGAAGACATTCAGGCGGCTAACAAACAGACACATGAGGAAATGCTCACGATCGTTAGCCATTAGAGACATGCAAATCAAAACTACAATGAGATACCATCACACCCCAACAAGGCTAACATTAATCCCAAAAACATCAAATAGTAAATGTTGGAGAGGTTGTGGAGAGACTGAAACACTTACACACTGTTGGTGGGAATGTAGAATGGTACAACCACTTTGGAGATCAATTTCGTGCTTCCTTAAAAAGCTAGAAATAGAAATACCATATGATCCAGCAATCCTGCTCCTTGGAATATATTCTAGAGAAATAAGAGCTGTCACGTGAATAGATATATGAACACTCATGTTCATTGCAGCACTGTTCGTGATAGCAAAAGGATAGAAACAGCGTAGGTCCCCATCAACAGATGAATGGATAAACAAATTATGGTATGTTCACACAATGGAATACTACATAATTATAAAGAACAATGATGAATCCGTGAAACATCTTATAACATGGAGGAATCTGGAAGACATTATGCTGAGTTAATTTAGTCAGTCGCAAAAGGACAAATACTACATAAGACCACTATTATGAGAACTCAAGAGAAGATTTAAATACAGAAGAAAACACTCTTTGATGGTTACGATGGTGGGGAGGGAGGAGGGAGGGAGAGGAGTATTCACTAACTAGATAGTAGACAAGAATTATCCTAGGTGAAGGGAAGGGCAACACACACTACGAAGGAGTCAGCACAACTGGACTAAACCAAAAGCTAAGAAGTTTTCTGTATACAACCAAGCACTTCAAGGGACAGAGTAGCAGGGGCAGTGGTCTGGGGACCATGGTTTCAGGGGACATCTAAGTCAATTGGCATGACAAAGTTTATTAAGAAAATGTTCTGCATCCCACTTTGGTGAGTGGCTTCTGGGGTCTTAAAATCTAGCGAGCGGCCATCTAAGATTCATCAATTGCTCCCAACCCACCTGGAGTAAGGGAGAATTAAGAACACCAAAGACACAAGGAAAATATTAGCCCAAGAGACAGAAAGGGCCACATAAACCAGAGACTCCATCAGCCTGAGACCAGAAGAACTAGATGATACCCGGCTACCACAGATTGACTGTCTTGACAGGGAACACAACAGAGAGTCCCTGATGGAACAGGAGAAAAGGGGGATGCAGAACTCAAATTTTAGTAAAAAGACCAGACTTAACGGACTGACTGATACTAGAAGGACTCCAGAAGACATGGCCACTGGACTCTCAGCTGGCCCAGCACTGAAACCATTCCCAAGGCCAACTCTTCAGACAAAGATTAGACTGAACTATGGCACATAAAGTGATACTCATCAGGAGTGTGCTTCTTAGCTCAAGTAGATACATGAGACTAAATGGGCAGCTCCTGTCCAGAGGCGAGATGAGAAGACAGAGAGGGTCAGGAGCTTGTTGAATAGACATGGGGAATCAGGGGTGGAAAGGAGGAGTGTTCTGTCACAGTACAAGGAGAGCAACTAGGGTCACATAGCAGTATGTATAAATTTTTGTATGAGAAACTGGCTTGCATTGTAAACTTTCACTTTCACTTAAAGCACAATTTAAAAAAAAAAGAAGAAGAAGGAGAAATATTGCAAATCAATGACCTAACTTTATACCTTGAGGAACTAGGAAAATACGAACAAAATAAACCCAAAGATAGCAGAAGGAAGGAAATGGTAAAGATTAGAGTAGATATAAATGACAGAAAAACAATAGAGAAAAATCAATAAAACCAAAAGTTGGTTCTGAAATTACCAATAAAATTGACAAATCTTACACTACACTGACCAAAAAAAGGTATAAATCACTAAAATCAGAAATGTATATGGGAACATTACTACTGACCTTACAGATATAAAAAGAAATATAAGAGAATACATTAACAATTGTAGGCCAACAAGTTAGATAATCTAGAGGAAATGGACAAATTCCTAGAAACACACAAATTACCAACTCTGAGTTAAGATGAAAGAGAAAAGATGAACAGGTCAATAACAACAGATTAAATCAGTAATCAAAAACCTCCCAACAAAGAAAATACCAGGATCAGATGACTTCACTGGTGAATTCTTTCAATCATTTAAAGAAGAATTGATACCAATCCTTTTCAAACTCTTCCAAAAAGTAGAAGATGAGTGAATATTTCCTCACTCATTCTATGAGGTCAGCATTATCCTGATACCTAAACAAGACAAAGTCACAACAAGAAAACTACAGGCCAATATCCTTATGAATATTGATGTAAAATCTTCAACAATATACTAGCGACCCAAATTTAGCAGCTTGTTAGAAGGATTATACTCCATGACCAAGCTTGATTTATTCCTAGAATTCAGTGTGGATTAACATAAAAACATTATAGAACAAAGGGGGAAAAAAACATAATCATCTATATTGAAGCAGAAAAAAAATTTGACGGTATACAACACCTTTCGTGATTAAAAAAAAAAAAAGCATTCAGCAAACTGGGAATAGAAGAGAATTTTCTCCACCTGATAAACAGCACTTATGAAAAACCCACAACTAATATCATGTTGTTGTTAGGTGCCGTCGAGTTCGTTCCGACTCATAGCAACCCTATGTACAACAGAACGAAACACTCCGGGTCCTGGGCCATCCTCATAATTGTTATTATGCATGAGACCATTGTTGCAGCCACTGTGTTAATCAACTAACATCATTCAATGAGAAATGACTGAAAGCTTTTCCCATAAGATCAGAAACAACACAAAAATCCCTGTTTTCACTACAGCTATTGAACACTGTTCTGGAATAAAAGGTACCCATATTAGAAAGAAAGAAGTAAAATTATTTCTATTCTCAGATGTCATGATTCCATATATATAGAAAACCCCAAAGAATCCACCAAAAAATTACTGAGCTAACAAACAAATTCATCAGAGTGGAAGGTACAAAATCAACACAAAAACATGAGTTATGATTCTTGTCATGTATTGAATTGTGTCCCCCAAAAATATCTGCCAACTTGGCTGGGTCATGATTCTCAGTATTGAATGGTTGTGTACCATTTTGTAATCTGATGTGATTTCCTTGTGTGTTGTAAACTCTATCACTGTGATGTAACAAGATGGATTAGTGGCAGTTATACTGATGAGGTCTACAAGATTAGATAGTGTCTTAAGCCAATGTCTTTTGAGATATAAAACAGAGAAGTGAGCTGAGGCACATGGGAACCTCATACCACTAAGAAAGCTGTGCCAGAAGCAGAGTGTGTCCTTTGGACCTGAGGTTCCTGCACAGAGAAGCTCCCAGACCAAAGAAAGATTGATGACACGGACATTCCTCCAGAGCCAAGGAAGGAAGTTTTCCCCTGGAGCTGATGCCCTGAATCTGGATTTGAGCCTACTAGAATAAGCTTCTCTTTGCTAAAGCCATCCACTTATGGTATTTCTGTTATAGCAGCACTAGATGACTAAGACAATTCTATATACCAGCAATGAGCAATCTGAAATGGAAATTATGAAAGCAATTCCAACAGCACCCAAGGGAGTAAAATAACTAGGAATAAATTTAACCAAGGAGGTGAAATAGTTGTTCACTGAAAACTATAAAACATTGCTAAACAGACCTAAATAAGAGGAAAGATATCCTGTGTTCATGGATTGAAGGATTTAATAGCATTAAAATGGCAATCCTCCCAAAAGTCATTTACAGATTTAATGCAATCCCAATCAAAATTCCAATGACCTTTTTTTTTGCAGAGATGGAAAAGCTAATCCTAAAATTCATATGCATTTGCAAAAGGTCCCAAATAGGCAAAACAATGTTGAAAAAGAACAGTTGAAAGAATCACACATCCCAATTTCAAAACGTACTATCAAGCTACAGTAATCAAAACGGTGTGGTACTGGCATAAGGATATAGATAGACCAGTGGAAAAGAATTGAGAGGCCAGAAATAAATCCATACATCTATGACCAGTTGATTTTTGATAAGGGTGCCAATATTATTCAATGGGCAAAGACTAGTCTTTTCAACAAATGGAGCTGGGACAAGTGGATATCTACATGCAAAAGAATTAACTTGGACTTAATTAAGAATTAACTGACACCGTATACAAAAATTAATTCAAAATGAATCAATTGCATAAATATAAGTGCTAAAACCATAAAGCTCTTCTTAGAAAAAAACGTAAGGGTAAATCTTTATGGCCTTGGATTTGACCATGCATTCTTAGGTATGACATCAAAAGCACAAACAAAAGAAAAAAGAAAAATTAAAAACTTTCTACAGCAAAGGACATTATCAAGAAAGTGAAAAGACAACCTACAGAATGGAAGAAAATATTTGCAAAATATATATCTGACAGAGTCTAATATCCACAGTATATAAAGAAATCTTACAATTCAATGACTAAAAGATAACCTAAATTAAAAATGGGCAAAGGGGAGGCAGAGCCAACATAGTGCTATAGACAGAAGCACCATGCCATCCCTCTGCAGCAAAGACCCAAAAAACTAAGTAAAACAGCCACAAACGTCAATCCTGGAACCCTAAACATCAAATGAACTGATAAAGAACTAGATCAAGTACCGAATGAAAGAAGAAAGTGACAGAGAACAGACAACGAGGAGAGCTATGGAGCAGAGGTTCCCTGCCAACTAATGCAGCACAACGTCACCACCTTGGAGCACAGCCAGCAACGATTCTAGACAGGGAGTATGGGAAGGCAATTTCATGGAACTCCCAACAGGACACAGAGCACCTGGTAACCAGAGAAACACGCTTTCCCATACCTCACCCTTCTGCCCTGTACCCTGCCTCCACCACTTTCCAATGGGCCGTGGTCGCTTAGCACAAGAGACACCAGCTCACTGCTGCTCCAGGTCCACTCCACACCCAACAGCTGCTCGCTCAGGACCATTTTTTTTTCTCTTTCCCATTCTCCCATTTCCTTCTCCCTCTTACCTAGCCTCCTGTATTATATTTGCCACTTCCTGACAGGCTATGCCATCCTGCCTCGCAAGAGATACACCAGCTCACTGCCACTACGGTTCTGCCCTACCTCCAATCTTTCTCTTCCTTCCTTTCCTTTCTTCTGTCCATCTAGCCACGTGCACCACTTCCTCCCCTTCTCAACTGGCTGTGACACACTGCTTGGCTAGAGAGCCTCTGGCATATGGCCTACCTGGATCTGCCCAACCCCCACCTACTGCACCTACTACATCACCATTTTTTTTTGCTTTTGTTTTTCTCACTTATTTCTTTCCTTTCTCCCTTGTACCTAGCTCCACATATCACATCCTCTCCCTTCCGTCCTGCCTCTCTGCACTGCCCATCAAGCACTGTGCCCTCAAGTGGCATTGGCATGGACCTCTGGACCCCCAAGACCCATGCTGCCCCCGGCCCCTCCCCCCTGAATACTACACACCAGAGTGGCACATGCACTGACCTCCAGACCCCTGAACCCCACCCAGTGCCACCTCCGGCCCAGCCCCACCAAGTGCTGCACCCTCAAGTGACACCAGCAAGGAACCCCAGAGACCAGGACCCCCCCCCCCGTGCTGCCTCCTGGCCCTACCCCACTAAGAGTCACACCTCCGTGTGGGACCAGCACAGACAGCTGGACCCCTGGCCCCGCCCCACCACGATGCCTTCAGACCTGCCCCACTGGCCCCCATTCGTACTGTGGACAAATGACTCATCCCTGCTTCTCCCCTACCCCACTGGACCAACACCGGTGCACTATATCTGATCCCACCTCAACAAAAGGTAAGAACCATCATGTCCCCAGAGAAGGAAGCAACACACCCAGCCCCCCTCCCAGACATAACCAAATAAAACAAAAAGCAGGACAAAACAAATGAACTTACAATCAATAAATGAATAAATTAATTCCTGAAAGTCTCAGAGACAGCAGACAATATCAAAACACAAAAAAAGCAGGACTGGTTGGCTCCAGTAAGCGACCAAAATAAAACACCAGATGACCTTTTGGTAGAAGAAAAGGTACTGGAACTACCTGATAGGTAATTCAAAAGTCTAATATTCAGGGCTCTCCAAGAGATTTAGGAAGAGATCAAGGAAAATACAGTAAAACTAAGGGAAAATTACACAAAATCATGGGAAATACATGCAAAATCAGGGAAAACACAAAGCACTGGAAGAATTCAGGAGAATAATACAATAACAAAATTTCAAAACAAATAAACAATTAGAAATCATACAAAAACACTAATTAGAAATCCAAAAGATAACCAAACAAAATTCAGAAATGGACAATACAATAGAAGGTTTTAGGGGCAAATTTGAAACAAGGGATCAGAGAAATTGAAGACAAATCCTTGGATTCCACTCTGTTCGAGGAAAAATCATAAAAAAAGAATGAAGAAAACCTAAGAACTATGTGAGATACAATCAAGAGCAAAAATTTGCATGTGATCAGAATTCTAGAACAGGGGAAGAAAATGGAAAACACAGAGAGGATCATTGAAGATTTGCTGACAGAAAACTTCCCTAATATCATGAAAGATGAAAAGTTGACCATTCAAGAAATTCAACAAACCCCATATGGGATAGATCAAAAAAAAAAGTCACCAAGACATACCATAATCATGCTTACCAAAACTAAAGACAAAGAAAGAATCCTGAGACCAGCTTGAGAAAAATGAAAAGTCACATACAAATGGGAAACAATAAGACTAAGCTCTGATTACTGGTCGGAAACCATGCAGGCAAGAAGGCAATGGAATGATATATGTAAAACCTTGAAAGAAAAAAGCAATGCCAACCAAGAATAACATACTCTGCAAAACAGTCTCTCAGATATGATGGTGAAATTAGGACGTTTCCAGATAAACAGAAATTAAGGAAATATGTAAAAACTAAGCCAAACTTACAAGAATTATTAAAGGGAGTCCTTCAGTTAGAGAAACAACAATATCAGACAACAACCTGAATCTAGGACACAGGACAGCATCAGCCAGACACCATCCTAGGTAATGAGCTCTCAAGCATAAAACAAAACTAAAAGATTTACAACAGGGAACAAGAAACGTCAATCTGTAAATGACAACAACATCAGAACAATAAAAGGGGGGAATAAATCCTGTAAGTATAGAACTTTCAAATGAAGAGAAAGTTGAGGTGATATCAAGTAATCAAAGACCAGTTCAAACTTAGAAAGATAATGGTAAACTTCAAGGTAACCACAACGAAAGTTAATAAACCTACTCATCAAAATAAAGAAGAAAAACACAAAGTCTCAGTAAACACAAAATCTACAAAAACAAAAGAAATTCCACAAACAAAAGGAACTCAGCACAGGAAAGTAAGAGGAACAAAGAAAATGTCAGCATCACAAAAAAAGCACTACAAAATGACAGCAATAAACTCACACCACACTGAACATAAATGGCTTAAATGCACCCATAAAGAGACAGAGAGTGACAGAAAGGATAAAAAATATGACTCATCAATATGCTGTTTACAAGACACACCTTAGAAATGAAGACATAAATATATTAAAAAGCAAAGAATGGAAAAAGTATATCAAACAAACAGCAACCAAAAAAGAGCAGGAGTGGCAATACTAATCTCAGATAAAATAGACATTAAGGCAAAATCCACCAGAGACAAGGAAGGATATTATATAATAATTAAAGAGACAATCCCCATGATGACATAACCATAATAAATATCTATGCACCCAATGACAGGGCTCCAAAATACAGAAAACAAACTCCAGCAACACTGAAAACAGAAACTGACAGCTCCACAATAATAGTAGGAGACTTCAACACAGAACACTCAGTAAAGGACAGAACATCTAGAAAGAAACTCAACAAAGATACAGAAGATCTAAAGGCCACAACTAACCAACTTAACCTCATAGACATATGTAGAACACTCCACCCAACAGCAGCAAAATATACATTCTTTTCCAACGCACATGGAACATTCTCCAGAATAGACTACATCCTGGGCCACAAAGCAACCTTCAACAAAATCCAAAACACTGAGATAATATAAAGCATCTTCTCTGATCACAACTCCATAAAAGTAGAAATTAACAATAGGGAGAACATGGAAAAATAAAAAACATGGAAAATTAATAACATATTCACTAAAAACCATTGGATAATAGAAGAAACCAAAAATAGAATAAAAAAAATCCTAGAATCAAAGGACAGTGAAAACACATCATATCAAAACCTTTGGGACATAGCAAAGGCAGTAGTCAGAAGTCAATTTATAGTAATAGATGCACACATCAAAAAAGAAGAAAGGGACAGAATCAAAACATTAGTTCACAACTCAAACAAATAGAAAGAGAACAGCAAAAGAAGCCCACAGCCACCAGAAGAAATGAAATGATAAAGATCAGAATGGAAATAGAGTATAGAAAAACAATAGAAAGAATCAACAAAACCAAAAGTTAGTTCTTTGAAAGGATCAACAGACTGACAAACCGTTGGCCAAATTGACAAAAGAAAAACAGGAGAGGAAGCAAATAACCCAAATAAGAAATGAAACGGGGGACATTACAACAGAACCCACTGAAATAAGAAGGATCATACAGAGTACTACGAAAAACTGTACTCCAACAAATTTGAAAACCTAGAGGAAATGGACAAATTTCTAGAACTTTGCTACCCTCCTAAACTAACACAAATTGAGGTAGAAAATCTGAACAGACTTATAACAAGAGAAGAGATTGAAAATGTAATTTAAAAAAATCTCCCAACAAAAAAGTGTCCTGGCCCAGATGGCTTCACTGGATAATTCTACCAAACATTCAGAGAAGAGCTCACACCAGTACTACTCTATTTCTGAACGTAGAAAAGGAAGTGATACTTCTGAATTTATTCTATAAAACCAGCATAACCCCGACACCAAAACCAGGCAAAGAACCTCAAAAAAGAAAATTACATACCAATATCTTTCATGAATACAGATGCAAAAATTCTCAACAAAATTCTAGCCAATAGAATTCAGCATCATATAAAAAAAAATAATACACCAAGTGAAATTCATACCAGGTATGCAAGGATGGTTCAACATTAGGAAATCAATCAATGTAATCCACCACATAAATAAAACAAAATGGAAGAATCATATGATCATCTCAATCAACACAGAAAGACATTCGATAAAGTCCAACATCCATTCCAGATAAGAGCTCTCAATAAAATAAGAACAGAAGGGAAATTCAACGTAATAAAGGGCATCTCTACAAAACCAACAGCCAGCATTATTCTCAATGAAGAATGAGAACAAGACAAGGATGCCCTTCTATTTAACATTGTGCTGGAAGTGCTAGCTAGAGCAATAAGGCAAGAAAATGAAATAAGACATCCAAATTGATAAGGAAGAAGTAAAACTATCCCTATTGGCAGATGATATGATACTATACATAGAGAACCTTATAGACGCCACAAGAAAACCACTGGAATTAATAGAAAGATTCAGCAGAGTAGAAAGATATATGATAAACATATAAAAATCAGTTGGATTCCTATACACCAATAAAGAGAATTATGAAAAGGAAAGCAATACCATTTATAATATCCCCTAAAAAATAAAATACTTAGGAATACGTCTAACCAGGGATATAAAAGACCTATACAAAGAAAACTACAAAACACTACTTCAAGAAACAAAAAGAGACCTACATAAATGGAAAAGTATATGATACTCAGGAATAAGTAGACTCAACATTGTGAAAATATCAATTACACCCAAAGCAATCTACAAATACAATGCAACCCCAATCCAAATACCAACAGCATTCTTTAACAAGATTGAAAAGTGAATCATTAACTTTATATGGAAAGAGGCCCCAGATAAGTAAAGCATTTTTGAAGAAGAAGAAAGTAGGGGGCCTCGCACTACCTGACCTACTAAATTGCTACAGGAGTACAAATAGCCTGGTACTAATACAACAACAAACACACTGACCAATGGAAAATAATTGAGAACCCAATGTAAATCCATCCACCTACCATCACCTGATCTTCAACAAAGGCCCAAAGTCCATCAAATGTGGAAAAGACAGTCTTTTTAACAAATGGTGCTGGCAAAACTGGATATCCATCTGTAGAAAAATGAAACAGGACACAGACCTCACACCATACGCAAAAGCTAACTCAAAATGGATAAAAGATCTAAAGAAAAAATAGGGTCAACTTTGTTGTTGTTGTTAAGTTCCGTCGGGTCGGTTCCAACTCACATGTACAACAGAAGGAAACACTGCCCGGTCCTGCACGATCCTCATAATCTTTGCTATGTTTCAACCCGTTGTTGCAGCCACTGTATCTATCCATCTCATTGAGGGTCTTCCTCTTTTTCATTGACCCTCTACCAAGCATGATGTCCTTCTCCAGGGACTGATCCCCTCTGACAACATGTTCAAAGTATGTAAGAAGTAGTCTCTCCATCCTTGCTTCTAGAGCATTCTGGCAGTACTCGTTCCAAGACAGATTTGTTCGTTCTTCTGGCAGTCCATGGTATATTCAATATTCTTCACCAACGCCACAGTTCAAAGGCGTCAATTCTTATTCCGTCATTCTTATTCATTGTCCAGCTTTTGCATGCATATGAGGTAACTGAAACACCATGGCTTGGGGCAGGCGCACTTTAGTTTTCAAGGTGACATCTTTGCTTTTTAGCACCTTAAAAAGGTCTTTTGTAGCAGACTTGCCCAATGCAATGGGTCTTTTGATCTTTTGACTGCTGCTTCCATGGGTGTTGATCATGGATCCAAGTAAAATGAAATCCTTGACAACTTCAATCTTTTCTCCGTTTATCATGATGTTGCTTATTGGTCCAGTTGTGAGGACTTTTGTTTTCTTTATGTTGAGGTGTAGTTTATACTGAAAGGTGTGGTCTTTGATCTTCATCACTAAATGCTTCACGTCCTCTTCACTTTCAGCAAGAAAGAATATGTCATTTGCACAACACAGGATGTTAATGAATCTTCCTCCAATCATGATATCCCATTCTTTTTCATATAGTCCAGCCTCCCGGATTATTTGCTCAGCATACAGATTGAATAGGTATGGTGAAAGGATACAGTCCTGACCCACACCTTTCCTGACTTTAAACCATTCAATATTCCCTTGTTCTGTTTAAACGACTGCCTCTTGAACTATGTACAGGTTCCTCATGAGCACAATTAAGTGTTCTGGAATTCCCATTCTTTGCAATGTTATCCATAATCTGTTATGATCCACACAGTCGAATGCTTTTCCATAGTCAATAAAACACAGGTAAACATCTTTCTGGTATTGTCTACTTTCAGCCAAGATCATCTGACATCAGCAATGATATCCTTGGTTCCACATCCTCTTTGGAATCCACCTTGAATTTCTGGCAGTTCCCCGTTGATGTACTGCTGCAGCCACTTTTGAATGATCTTCAGCAAAATTTTATCTGTGTGGGATATTAATGATATTGTTTGATTATTTCCACATTTGGTTGGATCACCTTTCTTGGGAATAGGCATACTTATGGATCCCTTCCAGTCAGTTGGCTAGGTAGCTGTCTTCCAAATTTCTTGGCATAGACAAGTGAGCACTTCCAGCACTGCAACCGTTTGTTGGAACATCTCAATGGGTATTCCATCAACTCCTGGAGCTTTGTTTTTCGCCTATGCCTTCCGTGCAGCTTGGACTTCTTACTTCGGTATCATTGGTTCTGGATCATATGCTACCTCCTGAAATGGTTGAATGTCGACCAATTCTTGTTGATATAGTGACACTGTGTATTCTTCTCATCTTCTTTTGAAGTTTTCTGTGTCATTTAATATTTTCCCCATAGAATCCTTCAATATTGCAGCTCGAGGCTTGAATTCTTTCTTCAGTTCTTTCAGCTTGAGAAATGCTGAGCGTGATGTACCCTTTTGGTTTTCTATCTCCAGGTCTTTGCATGTGTCATTATAATACTTTGCCTTCTAAAGCTGCCCTTTGAAATCTTCTGTTCAGCTCTTTTACTTCATCATTTCTTCCTTTTGCTTTAGCTCCTCAACGTTCAAGAGCAAGTTTCAAAGTCTCTTCTGACATCCGTTTTGATCTTTTCTTTCTTTCCTGTCTTTTTAATGACATCTTGCTTTCCTCATGTATGATGTCCTTCCACAACTCATCTGGTCTTCGGTCATTAGTGTTCAATGTGTCCAATCTATTCTTGAGATGGTCTCTAAATTCAGGTGTGATACACTCAAGGTCGTACGTTGGCTCTCATGAACTTGTTCTAATTTTCTTCGGTTTCAACTTGAATTTGCATTTGAGCAATTGATGGTCTGTTCCACAGTTGGCCCCTGCCCTTGCTCTGACTGATGATATTGAGCTTTTCCATCGTCTCTTTCCACATATGTAGTCGATTCGATTCCTGTGTATTCCGTCTGGTGAGGTCCACTTGTATAGTCGCCGTTTATGTTGTTGAAAAAAGGTATTTGCAACGAAGAAGTCGTTGGTCATGCAAATTCCATCATACGATCTCCGGCATCATTTCTATCACCAAGGCTATATTTTCCAACTACCGATTCTTCTTGTTTGTTTTCAACTTTCCCATTCCAATCACCAGTAATTATCAATGCATCCTGACTGTATGTTCAATCAATTTAAAAGACTGCAGAGGTTGGTAAAAATCTTCAAGTTTTTCATCTTAGGCTTCAGTGGTTGGTGCATAAATTTGAATAACAGTCGTATTAACTAGTCTTCCTTGTAGGCGTATGGATATTACCCTATCACTGACAGCGTTGTACTTCAGGATAGATCTTGAAATGTTCTTTTTGAGGATGAATGCAATGCCATTCCTCATCAAGTTGTTCCCAGCATAATAGACCATATGATTGTCTGATTCAAAATGACCAATACCAGTCCATTTCAGCTCACTAATGTCTAGGATATCAATGCTTATGCATTCCATTTCATTTTTGACGATCTCCAATTTTCCTAGATTCATACTTCGTATATTCCACGTTCTGATTATTAATGGATGTTTGCAGCTGTATCTTCTCATTTTGAGTCATGCCACATCAGCCAATGAAGTTCCCAAAGGCTTGAATCCGTCTACTTCATTAAAGTTGAGTCTACTTTGAGGAGGCAGCTTTTCCCCAGTCGTATTTTAAGTGCCTTCCAACTCGAGGGGCTCCTCTTCTGGCAGTATATCAGGCAATGTTCCACTGCTATTTATAAGGTTTTCACTGGCTAATTCTTTTCAGAAGTAGACCACCAGTTCTTTCTTCCTAGTCTGTCTTAGTCTGGAAGCTCGGCTGAAACCTGTCTACCATGGGTGACCCTGCTGGTATTTGAATACCAGTGGAATGGCTTCCAGCATCACAGCAACACGCAAGCCCCCACAGTACGACAAACTGGCAGACGCATGACCTGTACCTGTCCATTCATATATATGCCTATATACATATATATGTGACCATACATTTGTTTTTTGGTTATTTTTGGTGTTGTTGCCAAATTATAAATGTTATATTCTTTAGCACAAACACCCTTTTCTCTTGTGTGCTTCTTAGTGGCAAGTTGTGCTCATTACACCCTCATTTGGTGCTACTCTTCCCATCATCAAAAATAACAAGTACCTACAATCTAGACAGTGATTCCCCCTCATCCCTCATAATCACCAATGAACGTGGTCTCTATAAAATATCTATTCTTATCTTCTTATAAAAGTGAGATCATACAATATTTGTTGTCCCTATGTGATTAACTTATTTCACTTAGCATTACATCCTCCAGATCCATCCATGTTAAAATATGTTTTATGGACTCAGCATTGCTCTTTATGATTTTGTAGTATTCCATTGTATGTATGTATAAAATTTTGCTTATCCATTGTCTGAAAGTCTTTAACTCAAAATCTAAAGTATAGATTCACTGGAACAGAACTGTAGATTTCAGAATTTTAAAGATGTCATTCTCTTGTTCCATAGTTTCTATTGAAAACTCAGCCTTAAATATTATTTGTGTTCTTCTGAAGGTAATATGTTCTTTTACATTGTTTTTTTTTTAATTGTTGTAAAATTTTATATAACAACATTTGTCAGTTCAACAATGTGTCCTTTTTTAATAGTTTCTTTGATTTTCAACAGTTTGTGCATAATATGTCTAAGGTGTAGTTTTCTTTGTATCAACAACTCCTTGGTGTTTGCTGACTTTCCTTAATCAGTAGGTTGATATCTTTGATCGATTTGGGAAAATTCTAGACATTATCTCTTCAGATATTACTTCTGCCTCATTCTCTCTCTCTTCATCGTCTGAGATTTGCATTATAATTATTTAGACTTTCGACCATGTCACCAGTGTGTGTTATCCTCTCATTTTGTTCTTTCCATTCTTTTTTCTCTGTATGCTTTGGTTTGGATATTTTCTACTGACCTGTCTAATAAGTTCACTAATCCTGCTTCTTCTATGTCCAGTGTACTGTTCGATTCATCCAAATGACATCATTTCAGATATTGTAACTTTCAGCTCTAGGTTATTCGTTTGCCTCTTTTTCATAGATTCCAATACTCTGTTTAAATTCTCCATCTTTTTTTATATAACACTCAAATTATAGTTTTTTTTTATTGAGGTGAAGCTCACATAACATAAAATTAACCATTTTAAGTGAACAATTCAGTGGTATTTAGCACATTCATAATGTTGTGCAAACACCACCTCTATCTAGTTCCAAAACATTTTCATTACCACCAAAGGAAACCACTTTCCCACTGTTATGGATTGAATTGTGTACCCCCAAAATATGTGTTGAAATCCTAACCACTGTACTTGTAAAGATGACCCTGTTTGGAAAGAGTGGTTTTCTTTTGTTTTGATAACGAGGCCATGCAAAAGATTTAGAGTAAGTCCTAAATCTAATCACTTCGGAGATATAAAAGGAGTAGAATAGATGCAGACACATGCAGGAGAAGACAGATGCTGTGTGAAGGCAAAAGGGTTGCTGGAGACACCAAAAACTAGGAGAGAGGACACAGAAGGAATCTACAGAGCTGAGACCTTGATTTGGACCTTTAGTCTCCAGAACTGTGAGAAAATAAATTTCTGTTCTTTAAAGCCACCTACTTGTGGTATCTTTTGTTACAGCAGCAGTAGGTAACTAAGACGTCCACTAAACAGTCACTTCCTATTGTCCACTCCCCCCAGCCCTTGGCAACCATTAATCTTCTTTCTGTCTCTATGAATTTATCTATTCTGGATATATCATATAAATGGAATCATACTACATGTTACCTCTTGTGTCTGGCTTTTTTTCCTTAGCATAATGTTTTTGAGGTTTAGCCAAGTTGTAATATGTATCAATACACCTACTCCTCACTTACCAACTATCTCATTATCCAACATTGTGACATTTTGCATTTGCGACAATAGCAAAAAATCTATCCAACTGTTTTGTCCGTTAATGATGTACTCTGGTAGTAATGAATACAAAGTTGTGAGGCAAGAGTAACACTGGCTGTGATGGTTAAGGTTATGTGTCAACTTGGCTGGTCTATAATCCTCAGTGGTTTGGGTGGGGACTTTGAAAAAATTCTGAGGTGGTGCCTTGGACAGTCTGGACCCCTTACGGGGCCATGGCCAGCTAAGGACGCCCTCCCTGGCTGACCTCGCAGAGTCAGGGCTAGTCCTGGACCCCTGTCTTAGTTATCTAGTGCTGCTATAACAGAAATACCACAAGTGGATGACTTCAACAAACAGAAGTTTATTCTCTCACAGTCTAGCAGGCTAGAAGTCCAAATTCATGGCATCAGCTCCAGAAGAATGCTTTCTCTCTCTGTCAGCTGTAGGGGAAGGTCCTTGTCATCAGCCTTCCCTGTTCAAGGAGCATCTCAGCATATGGACCCTGGGACCAAAGGATGCACTATTCTCCTGGCTCTTGTTTCTTGATGGTATGAGGTCCCCATGTCTCTCTGCTCACTTCTCTCTTTTATATCTCAAAAGAGATTGGTTTAAGACACAATCTAATCTTGTAGATTGAGTCACTGTCTCATTAACATAACTGCCACTAATCTCATCTCATTAACATCATAGAGATACGATTTACAACACACAGGAAAATCACATCAGATGACAAAATGGTGGACAATCACACAATACTGGGAATGATGACCTAGTGAAATTGAAACATATTTTGGGAGGACACAATTCAATCCATGACAACCTCAGAGAGGGATTTGGAAAAATTCTCAGGCAATGCCTCTGACGGCCTGGGCCCCACTTGGGCAGAGACTGGAGGCCATGCAAGGGATGGCAGCCAACCGGCCATGGGACACCTTCTCCTGTTTGTCAGTGACATCTTGGTCTGGCCACAGAGGAGTGTGTGTGCTTCATTCCTCTTCATAGCTGAATAATAGTTCATTGTAGATATGTGCCACAATTTGTTTATCTATTCATCTGTCAATGGATATTTGGGTTGTTTCCACCTTTTGACTATTGTGAATAGTGTTGCTATGAACACGCATGTACATGTACTTGTTTGAGTACTTATGTTTTCAATTCTTTTGGGTATATACCTAGGAGTAAAATTGCTGGTAATTCTACATTTAACTTTTTGAAGAAGTGCCAAACTGTCTCCCTCAGTGGATGTACCATTTTGCATTCCCACCAGCAATGGATGAAAGTTCCAATTTCTCCACATCCTCCCCAACACTTGTTATTTTCCATTTTTTTAATTGTAGCCATCCTAATGGGTATAAAGGAGCCCTAGTGGCACAGTGCTCAGCTGCTAACCAAAAGGCCAGCAGTTCAAACCCACCAGCTGCTGGTAAGGAGGAAGATGTGGCAGTCAGTTTTCATAAAAATTACAGCATTGGAAACCCTATGGAGCAGTTTTATTCTGTCCATAGGGTCGTCAGGAGTCAGAATCAACACGACAGCAGTTGTTTTTTTGTTTTTTGTTTTCTTTTTTTTTGTGTGTGGTTTTGATTAGTGTTTTCCTAATGACTAATGATGTCGAGCATTTTTTATGTGCTTGCTGGCACTTTAAGTATCTTCTTTGGAGAAATGTCTGTTCAAGTCCTTTGCCCATTTTTATTTTTTTTTTATTTCATTTTTTAACTGTACTTTAGGTGAAAGTTTACAGAGCAAATTAGTTTCTCATTAAACAATTAATACACAAATTGTTTTGTGACATTGGTTGCCAACCCCATGATGGGTCAACACTCTCCGCTTCTCAACTTCAGTTTCCCCATTTCCATTCGTCCAGTTTTCCTGTCCCTTCCTGCCTTCTCCTCTTTGCTTTTGGGCTGGTGTGCCCATTTAGTCTTGTATACATGGTTGAACTACATGTGTTATTGTTTGTTTTATAGGCTTGTCTAATCTTTGGCTGAAGGGTGACTTCAGTACTGAGTTAAAAGTGTCTCTCGGTGCCATACTCTCGGGTTTTCTCCAGTCTCTGTTAGACCAGTAAGTCTGGTCTTTTTTTTTTTTTTTTTTTTTAGTTAGAATTTTGTTCTACATTTTTCTCCAGCTCTGTCCGGGACCCTCTACTGTGATACCTGTCAAACCAGTCAGTAGTGGTAGCCAGGCACCATCCAGTTGCTCTAGACTCAGTCTGGTGGAAGCTGTGGTAATTGTGGTCGATTAGTCCTTTGGACTAATCTTTCCTTGTGTCTTTGGTTTTCTTCATTATCCTTTGCTCCATCCGGGATGGGACCAGTAGACGTATCTTAGATGGTTGCTCACAAGCTTTTAAGACCCCAGACGCTACTCACCAAAGTGGGATGTAGAGCATTTTCTTTATAAACTATGTTATGCCAGTTGAGCTAGATGTCTCCCAAAGCCATGGTCCCCAGCACTCTGCCCAGTAATTCGGTCCTTCAGGGAGTCTGGATGTGGTTATGAAGCTTGTATGACTTTGCCTTGGTCAAGTTGTGCTGACTTCCCCAGCATTGTGTACTGTTTTACCCTTTACCAAAGTCACTACTTACGTATGGTCTAGTTTTTCTCTCCCCCACCCTCCCTCAAACCATCAACAATTGTTTCTTTCTGTGTGTAAACATTTGCATGAGTTCTTATAATAGTGGTCTCATATGGTATTTGTACTTTTGTGATTGACTTATTCAGCATAATGCACTCCAGCTTCATCCATGCTGTGAGATGCTTCACAGATTCATCATTGTTCTTTATTGTTGCGTAGTATTCCATTGTATGTATGAACCATAGTTTATTTATCCATTCATCTGTTGATGGGCATCTAGGTTGTTTCCAGCTTTTGGCTGTTGTAAAAAATGCTGCAATGAATATGGGTGTGCACATGTCTATTCGTGTGACGGCTCTTATTTCTCTGGGATATATTCCTAGGAGTGAGATTGTTGGTCTAGCTTTTTAAGGAAGCGTCATATTGCTTTCCAAAATTGTACCATTTCACGTTTCCACCAACAGTGCATAGTGATCCAATCTCTCCGCAGCCTCTCCAACATTTGTTATTTTGTTTTTTTGGTTTTTTTTTTTTCATTAGTGTCAGTAATGTTCAGGTGAGATGGTGTCTTAGCCAGTGCTGCTATAACAGAAATACCACAAGTAGATAGCTTTAAGAAATAGAAATTTATTGTCTCACAGTCCAGGAGGCTAGAAGTCTGAATGCAGGGTGCCAACTCCAGGGAAAAGTTTTTTCTCTCTGTTGGCTCTGGGAGAAGGTCCTTGTCATCAATCTTCCCCTGGTCTAAGAGCTTCTCAGCACAAGGACCTTGGGTCCAAAGGACAGGCTCCCGTCTTGGTTCTTCATTCTTGGTCCTTCTCCTCTCTGCTTGATTCTTTCTCTTATATTTCAAAAGAGATTGACTCCAGCTACAACCTAATCCTGTAGATTGAGTCCTGCCTCATTAACGTAACTGCCTCTAATCCTGCCACATTAACATCATAGACATTAGAATTTACAATATATAGGATAATCGCATCAGATCACAAAATAGTGGACAACCACACAATATTGGAATCATGGCCTAGCCTAGTTGACACACATTTTTGGGGAACACAATTCAGTCCATAACAGATGGTATCTTATCTTAGGTTTTTTTTTTTTTTTTTTTTTTTGGTCTTTTTTTAAACTGTGCTTTAGATGAAGGTTTACAGAACATATACTTTCTCATTAAACAGTTAGTACATATATTGTTTTATGACAATGGTTAGCAACACCACGACACGTCAACACTGTCCCTTCTCAACCTTGGGTTCCCTACTACCAGCTTTCTTGTGTCCTCTTGTCTTCTAGTCTTTGTCCCTGGATTGTTGTCCCCCATTAACCTCATTTTGTTTTATGGGGCTGTCTAATCTTTGACTGAAGGGTGAACCTCGGGAGTGACTTCATTACTGAATTAAAAGGGTGTCCAGGGGCCATACTCTCTGTCAGGCCAATAAGTCTGGTCTTATTTGTGAGTTAGAATTTTGTTCTACATTCTTCTCCAGCTCTGTCTGAGACCCTCTGTTAGTGGTGGTAGCCGGGTACCATCTAGTTGTACTGGACTCAGTCTGGTGGAGGCTGTGGTAGTAGTGGTCCATTAGTACTTTGGATTAATCTTTTCCTTGTATCTTGTTTTCTTCATTTTCCCTTGTCCTGAAGGGGTGAGACAAGTGGATATCTTAAATGGCTGCTCACAGGCTTTTAAGACCCCAGACACTCTCTGCTCACCAAGGTAGAATGTAAAACATTTTCTTTCAAAACTGTGTTATACCAATTGAGCTAGATGTTCCCTGAGACAATGGTCCCCACAGGCTTGTGCCCAGCAATTCAGTCCCTCAGGGAGTTTGGATGTGTCTATGGAGCTTCCATGACCTTTCCTTGTACAGGTTGTGCTGGCTTCCCCAGTATTGTGTACTGTCTTACCCTTCACTAAAGTTACCACTTATCTATTGTCTATTTAGTATTTCCCCCCTACCTCTCCCATCCCTCGTAACCAACGAAGATTGTTTCTTTTTGTGTGTAAAATTTTCATGAGTTTTTATAGTAGAGGTCTCATACAATATTTGGCCTTCTGTGACTGACTTATTTCACTCAGCATAATGTCCTCATAATGTTATGAGATGCTTCACAGATTCATCATTGTTCTTTATCGTTGCATAATACTCCACTGTGTGCATGTACCATAGTTTGTTTATCCATTCATCTGTTGATGGTCATCTAGGTTGTTTCCATTTTTTGCTATTGTGAACAATGCTGCAATGAACATGGGTGTGCATATGTCTATTCGTGTGATGGCTCCTATTTCTCTAGGATATATTCCTAGGAGTGGGATTGCTGGATAGTATGGTACTTCTATTTCTAGCTTTCTAAGGAAGCACCATATCATTTTCCAAAACGGTTGTATCATGTTGCATTCCCACCAGCAGTGCATAAGAGTTCCCATCTCCCCACAACCTCTCCAACATTTGTTATTTCGAGTGGTTTTGATTCATGCCAGTAGTGCTGGGGTGAGATGGTGTCTCTTTGTGGTTTTGATTTACATTTCCCTAATGCCTAGTGATCACGGTGATCACGAACATTTCCTCGTGTGTCTGTTGGCCATTTGAATGTCTTCTTTGGTGAAGTGTCTGTTCATTTCCTTTGCCCATTTTTTAATTGGATTATTTGTCTTTTTTTTTTTTTTTTTTTTTTGACTTTAACGAAGAGTAATTTATTTCCTTACAGTAAAGTAGGCTAAAAGTCCAAATTCAGGGCATCATCTCCAGGGGAAGGCTTTTTCTCTCTGTCGGCCTTCTTCTCTTCAGTGTTCTCCTGGACTAGGAGCTTCTCTGTGCAGGGACCCCGGTCCAAAGGACACGCTCTGCTCCTGGCACTGCTTTCTTGATGGTATGAGGTCCCCGGATTATTTGTCTTTTTGTTGTAGAAGTGTTGGATTTTCTTGTAGATTTTAGAGATTAGATCTTTGTCTGACTTGTAATGTCCAAAATTTTTTCCCCAGTCTGAAGGTTCTCTTTTTACTCTCCTGGTGAAGTTTTTGATGAGCATAAGTGTTTAATTTTTCGAAGATCCCTGTTATCTAGCTTATCTTCCAGAGTCCTGGTGGATTAACTTCTAATGTTTGTGTGTTGTTAGTTAAGATTTGTATCCTATTTATGCCATATATTATGCACATAGGGTTGACCGTAGGAACTACTCAAAATGAGAAGAAACAGTTGCAAACATCCATTAATAATTGTAATGTGGGATATACGAAGTATGAATCTAGGAAAATTGAAAATTGTCAAAAATGAAATGGAACACATAAACATCAATATCTTAGGCATTAGTGAGCTGAAATGGACTGGTATTGGTAACTTTGTTTTAATATTGTCATCTTTTTCATATTGACATCTCTGTTTCCCTATTTTCAGTGTTTTAGCTTTGATTTATTTTTGTGACTTCCCTATCTGGGTTGATATCTGGCTGCTGTGTCCTGTGTTCTAGTCTTGGGTTGTTATCTGATTTTATTGATTTTCTAACTGGACGACTCCCTTTAGGATTTCTTGTAAATTTGGTTTGGTTTTTGCAAATTCTCTAAATTTCTGTTTATCTGGAAATGCCCTAATTTCATCATCATATTTAAAAGACAGTTTTGCTCGATGTATAATTCTTGGCTGGCAATTTTTTTCCTTCAAGGTTTTATATATGTCATATATGCCTTCTTGCCTGTATGGTTTCTGCTGAATAGTCCAAGCTTAGTCTTATTGACTCTCCTTGGTAGATGACTTTTCATTTATCCATAGCTGCTCTTAAAATTCTCTCTTCATCTTTGGTTTTGGCAAGTTTGATTATAATATGTCTTGGTGACTTCCTTTTGGGATCTACCTTATGTGGTGTTTGATAAGCATCTTGGATAGATATCTTCTCATCTTTCATGATATCAAGGAAGTTTTCTGCCAACAAATCTTCGACAATTCTCTCTGTATTTTTTGTTATCTCCCCCTGTTCTGGCACTCCAATCAATCATAGGTTATTCCTCTTGATAGAGTCCCACATAATTCTTAGGATTTTTTCATTTTTTAAAAATCTTTTATCTGATTTCTCCTCAAATAAATTTGTGTCAAGTGCTTTATCTTCAATCTCACTAATTCTGACTTCCATTGCCTTAATTCTGCTCCTGTGACTTTCTATTGAGTAGTCTAACCCTGAAATTTTATTGTTAATCTTCTGGATTTCTGACTGCTGTCTCTCCATGTATTCTTGCATCCTGTTAAATTTGTCATTATGCTCTTCTCTAATATTCTTAAGTTCCTCTTTTGCTTTGTCCCTATGTTCCTTGGCTCGTTTTACATTTTGCATGATCTCCTTCCTGATCTCTTAAAGAGTTCTGTATTCTTTTGTATTCTACCTCTGGTAATTCCAAGAAATTCTCTTCCTTTGGAAAATTTCTTGATTTTTTATTTTGGGAGCTTGCTGAAGCCATAATGGCCTGCCCATTTATGTGATTTGCTATTGACTGTTGTTTCCGAGCCATGAATAAGTTATTAAATTTATTTGTTTTATGTTTGCTTACTGTGTACTAGCTTCTTGTTTTGTTTTGTTTTGATATGACCAATTAGGCTGCTTGTGTGAGCTACTTTGATTATTGGTGCTTTTGAAGCTCTAACGTTCCTGTCACCAGGCATTAGATCTGTTATTAGGTATGTGAGCCCATGAGTCTGTTTACTTTTCTTGTATGGATTCAGCTAAGGTGTCCAAGTAGTCAGTCACAAAGTGTGTAGTGCAGCTTGTTGCCTACAGTCCTAGATGGACAACGGTGATTGGTGTAGGCACAGGTATTTGGCAGCAGTAAGGGGTCATGTGCTGAGAAAGGCAGGAGGCTGATGGCGGCCCCTGAGTGTCTGGGAGGAAATTGTGTCCCTGTTCCCTAGAGCACATAGGTGGGTGGCTTTTGCAGCTGGACTCTGAGCACCCGGTGCTGTTGTCTGTAAGGACTGGGAGGCACCACTTATTCTTAGGCCCCTATTGCAGGTGGCTAGGTGGCATAGGTAGAGCCATCGGTCATCAGGCCCCTGATGTGGGTATGTGAGGACCCTGCTAAATGGACAGAGCAGTGTCAAATATCATGAACCTGCAACTTCACCATATAGCTGATAGAATTGAAGTTAGCCTTCAGATATATATCCTGTTGTACTGTGCTAATGAGGGCCTATGCTGTTGAAATGGGCCCACACAGGTCTATGCAGGGGTGAAAGGCATTCAGAGTCCATGGATCCCTCATGCCAGTGCCTAGGCAAAGGAGCTGTGCCTTCCCTGATTTCCTGGTTTAAGGGAGCTGGCATATTATTTTTTCTTGTTTGTTAATTTGTTCCCTCTCCAAGGCTGGGAGAATGGCTTAGGCTAGTGATGGGTCCTACTTCTGGCCCAGGGGACATGGCAATCACTGAAGCCAGCCCCAGGCCCTGTACAGAGGAGGGAGGGTGCAGGTAAATGGGAGAGAGATTTTTCCGAAAGGGAGTGTTTCTTGATCTGCACAGTAGGTCAGATGCATGTACTTATCTTTTATCAGTTGAGTGCCACTTTTCACTGGTTCTGGAGGCCCGAATAGACTCTTTGCCACTGGGTCTCTTCTGATGTGGAAAATGCCTCCTGAGAGTCACTGCTTGCCTCACTGCACATGCCAGCTGATCCGGCCTGAAGCATGCTGGCTCCTGCCAGGTCAGATCTGGCAACTCCTCGCTGCTTCCGAACTGTCTCTCCCTCCCCATGCTACTCAGTCTGACTAGTCAACTTTGCCTTTGATGTTCAGGGCTCCTAGATTGTCATGTATAATCTATTCACTTGTTTCTTTGGGACTTTATTGTAAGAGGGACCACTGGAAGCATCTGACTACTCTGCCGTCTTGGCCCCACCTCTGGTATTGGCCATTTTGAATTGAACAATCATATGGTCTACTATGCCAGGAATGACAACTTGGAGAGGAATGGCATTGCATTCATCCTCAAAAAGAACATTTCAAGATCTATCCTGAAGTACAACGCTGTCAGTGATAGGGTAATATCCATACGCCTACAAGGAAGACTAGTTAATACGACTGTTATTCAAATTTATGCACCAACCACTGAAGCCTAAGATGAAAAACTTGAAGATTTTTACCAACCTCTGCAGTCTTTTAAATTGATTGAACATACAGTCAGGATGCATTGATAATTACTGGTGATTGGAATGGGAAAGTTGAAAACAAACAAGAAGAATCGGTAGTTGGAAAATATAGCCTTGGTGATAGAAATGATGCCGGAGATCGTATGATGGAATTTGCATGACCAACGACTTCTTCGTTGCAAATACCTTTTTTCAACAACATAAACGGCGACTATACAAGTGGACCTCACCAGACGGAATACACAGGAATCGAATCGACTACATATGTGGAAAGAGACGATGGAAAAGCTCAATATCATCAGTCAGAGCAAGGGCAGGGGCCAACTGTGGAACAGACCATCAATTGCTCAAATGCAAATTCAAGTTGAAACCGAAGAAAATTAGAACAAGTTCATGAGAGCCAACGTACGACCTTGAGTGTATCACACCTGAATTTAGAGACCATCTCAAGAATAGATTGGACACATTGAACACTAATGACCGAAGACCAGATGAGTTGTGGAAGGACATCATACATGAGGAAAGCAAGATGTCATTAAAAAGACAGGAAAGAAAGAAAAGATCAAAACGGATGTCAGAAGAGACTTTGAAACTTGCTCTTGAACGTTGAGGAGCTAAAGCAAAAGGAAGAAATGATGAAGTAAAAGAGCTGAACAGAAGATTTTAAAGGGCAGCTTTAGAAGGCAAAGTATTATAATGACACATGCAAAGACCTGGAGATAGAAAACCAAAAGGGTACATCACGCTCAGCATTTCTCAAGCTGAAAGAACTGAAGAAAGAATTCAAGCCTCGAGCTGCAATATTGAAGGATTCTATGGGGAAAATATTAAATGACACAGAAAACTTCAAAAGAAGATGAGAAGAATACACAGTGTCACTATATCAACAAGAATTGGTCGACATTCAACATTTCAGGAGGTAGCATATGATCCAGAACCAATGATACCGAAGTAAGAAGTCCAAGCTGCACGGAAGGCATAGGCGAAAAACAAAGCTCCAGGAGTTGATGGAATACCCATTGAGATGTTCCAACAAACGGTTGCAGTGCTGGAAGTGCTCACTTGTCTATGCCAAGAAATTTGGAAGACAGCTACCTAGCCAACTGACTGGAAGGGATCCATAAGTATGCCTATTCCCAAGAAAGGTGATCCAACCAAATGTGGAAATAATCAAACAATATCATTAATATCCCACACAGATAAAATTTTGCTGAAGATCATTCAAAAGTGGCTGCAGCAGTACATCAACGGGGAACTGCCAGAAATTCAAGGTGGATTCCAAAGAGGATGTGGAACCAAGGATATCATTGCTGATGTCAGATGATCTTGGCTGAAAGTAGACAATACCAGAAAGATGTCTACCTGTGTTTTATTGACTATGGAAAAGCATTCGACTGTGTGGATCATAACAGATTATGGATAACATTGCAAAGAATGGGAATTCCAGAACACTTAATTGTGCTCATGAGGAACCTGTACATAGTTCAAGAGGCAGTCGTTTAAACAGAACAAGGGAATATTGAATGGTTTAAAGTCAGGAAAGGTGTGGGTCAGGACTGTATCCTTTCACCATACCTATTCAATCTGTATGCTGAGCAAATAATCCGGGAGGCTGGACTATATGAAAAAGAATGGGATATCATGATTGGAGGAAGATTCATTAACATCCTGTGTTGTGCAAATGACATATTCTTTCTTGCTGAAAGTGAAGAGGACGTGAAGCATTTAGTGATGAAGATCAAAGACCACACCTTTCAGTATAAACTACACCTCAACATAAAGAAAACAAAAGTCCTCACAACTGGACCAATAAGCAACATCATGATAAACGGAGAAAAGATTGAAGTTGTCAAGGATTTCATTTTACTTGGATCCATGATCAACACCCATGGAAGCAGCAGTCAAAAGATCAAAAGACCCATTGCATTGGGCAAGTCTGCTACAAAAGACCTTTTTAAGGTGCTAAAAAGCAAAGATGTCACCTTGAAAACTAAAGTGCGCCTGCCCCAAGCCATGGTGTTTCAGTTACCTCATATGCATGCAAAAGCTGGACAATGAATAAGAATGACGGAATAAGAATTGACGCCTTTGAACTGTGGCGTTGGTGAAGAATATTGAATATACCATGGACTGCCAGAAGAACGAACAAATCTGTCTTGGAACGAGTACTGCCAGAATGCTCTAGAAGCAAGGATGGAGAGACTACTTCTTACATACTTTGAACATGTTGTCAGAGGGGATCAGTCCCTGGAGAAGGACATCATGCTTGGTAGAGGGTCAATGAAAAAGAGGAAGACCCTCAACGGGATGGACTGACACAGTGGCTGCAACAACAGGCTCAAGCATAACAACGATTGTTAGCATGGTGCAGGACCGGGAAGCATTTTGTTTTGTGGTAAATACGGTCGTTATGGGTCGGAACTGACTGGATGGCACCTAACGACAACAACAACAACAAATTTATGTTAAAGAGGATTAGCGGGGGATGGTATAGCACCGTTACAAAGGTCACATCCCCAATCCAATGTAAAAGGAGTTTCCCTAGGGTGTGGTCTGCACCACCTTTTATCTTTCAAGAGATAAAAGGTGGGGGAAGCAAGCAGAGAATTGGGAATCTCATATCACCAAGAAAGCAGTGCCGAGAGCAGAGCTGCTCCTTTGGACCTGAGGTTCCTGGGATGAGATGCTCCTAGACCAAGGGAAGATTGATGAGAAAGACCTTCCTCCAGAGCTGACAGAGCGAGAAAGCCTTCCCCTTGAGCTGATGCCCTGAATTTAGACTTTTAGCCTACTTTACTGTGAGGAAATAAATTTCTCTTTGTTAAAGCCATCCACTTGTGGTATTTCTGTTAGAGCAGAACTAGTTAACCAAGACAGAATTTGGTACCAAGAGAGTAGGCTGCTGCTCTAACAGATACTGAAAATATTGAAGCAGTTTTGAAACTGTGAATGGATAGAGGAGTGGCAGCAGCAGAGGACCAGCAGCAGCAAAGAAGCAACAGCAGCAGAGAACCAGCAGTAGAAGAACCCAGAGACCAGCACGAGATGACACTGGAGCTGACCCACGGAGCAACAGAGCTAAGTGCCTGTGCGCTGGAGGCTTCCTGGCGGAGTAGGGTGCCTCCAGGCACTTATCAGTGGAGCTACAGAGCTTTGGAACACTTGCCCCAGCAGAGCAGATGCTCTGAAGCCCGAACGTGGAGAGGCCACAAGAAGCAGAAGCTGAAGAGACAAGGGACACTAGAAGCAGAGCTGCCTCAATCTCAAAAGGTATGGTCATGAACTCAGAGGTTTCAAAGGGTGGAGTCATGCCCTCTGGTGTTTCTAAGGGTGGAATTGCCACTCAGGTGGACTAGGAGAATGGTGCTCCTAAAGCCGAGGGAGCAGAGTTGCTGTCCCTGTGGGCCTGGAAGGCAGAGCTGAAGCCCAGGGCAGAGGGGCCTCCACTCAGAATCCGGAGAGTGTGCCCAATACCTAGAGTCTGAAGGGCAGGGCAATTGCATAAATTGTCTCAGACAACAGAGATTCATTTTCAAAGCCTTGAGTGCTAATGTAATATGTTCTGCTGACTTGCTTGGTGCCTGTTATCCCTTCTTTTCCTCCAGTTTCTTCCATTTGTAATGGAGATGTCTCGCTTGTGCCTGTTCTGCCATTGTACCTTTGGAAGTAGATAACTTGTAGTCTAGATTTCACAGATGAAGAGGAATTTTTGGATTTTGGACTTGGAGTTAAGAATTTTGCTATGATATGACGGGATAAAGCCAACCCTGATCCACAGAGTTGGGATGTTCTAGCCTCTACAATCACGTGAGCTTTTTCCTTGATATAAATCTCTCTATATATATTTATATGCTTTACTGGTTTTTCTTCTCTAGATAACCCAGCCAAGACATTTGGTACTGAGAATGGTTCTAGAGAAACAAAATTGTAAGGATGAGTTTTCTAAATTGGTTCTCAAGTCTGGTTAGTCTTAAAGACATTGATGACTCTGCTTCCAGCAGTAAAGAGGACACTGCTAGTCCATGATGTGAGGTGGTGATACAAATACACAAAATATCACTACAAGTAGATCATGTGTTGGTGAAAGGCGAGGCTCAGGGTGAACACATGTGTGATATCTTTCTACAGCTTTGTCAGAATGAGAAGTATAAGGAAGCTGGTTGGTTTCTCCTACTTTCGTTAGACAAACTGGTGAAAGAAAGAGATGCGCTCAGGGATTCAGAGTCAAAGCTCAAGTGATGCATACATGACGTCAAGGCTTCCACTTGTGCTTTGAAAGAAAGTCTTATTTCTTGTAGTAACAGAGCTGAGATTGCCAAAAACGAAACCCAGAGTCTTATTGTAAGAGTGTCTGAATTACAATGCCAGCTCAATTGTCAACCTCGAGAAGTGTCTGAAGTTAAAGTAAAGGCATTGATTGGGAAGAAATGGAATCCTGAAACTTGGGATGGGGACATATGGGCAGATATCAGGAAGCTGAGGACACTGAGCCTGTAAATTCCATTGATTCACTCCTGCCAGCAGAACCAGTCCCATCTGAAGAGACCGCTTCATGTTTGTCTGTTAAACCACCCTGCCCAGAAAAACCATTAGCCCTTCCACTCCAATCTAATGAGATTAGCCCTAGCCCAGCTGCCTCCAAAGAGCCCTTGCCTGAGTCATTGCCTGGAGCATTGCCTGGGGCAGATGCTTTACAAGATAATGCTGAATGTTCTCGAAACAATTCCACACTACCGATTCTGACTTCATGACCTATAGCTAGGCTTAAGTCTCAGCGAGCCCCAAAAGATGAAGTACGTAGTATGACCCAGGAGGAGATATGCTACACTTCAAAAGAACTACCTGACTTTTCTAATATGTACAAACAGAAAGTTGGGGAATATGTGTGGGAATGGCTATTAAGGGTGTGGGATAATGGTGCAAGGAACATAAAGATGGATCAGTCTGAATTTATTGATATGGGTCCACTAAGCACAGATTGTTCATTTAATGTTTCACCTCGAGAAGTTAGGAAAGGATCTAATAGTTTATTTGGTTTGGTTGCTGAAGCATGGATTATGAGGTAGCCTACACTAAATCAAGTTGAAGTACCAGACCTGCTGTCTTAGTCATCTAGTGCTGCTATAACAGAAATATCACAAGGGGATAGCTTTACAAAGAGAAGTTTATTCTCTCACAGTCCAGTAGGCTACAAGTCCAAATTCATGGCATCAGCTCCAGGAGAAGGCTTTCTCTCTGTTTCAGCTCTGGAGAAAGGTCCTTGTGATGTAGCAGTCTTCCCTTGGTCTGGAAGCATCTCAGCACAGGAACCACAGGTCCAAAGGAAGCCCTCTGCTCCTGGCACTGCTTTCTTGGAGGTTCCCATGTATCTCTGCTCGCTTCTCTCTTTTATATCTCATAAAAGATTGGATTAAGACGCTATCTAATCTTGTAAACCTCATCAGTATAACCTCATCACAGTGACAGAATTTACAACATATAAGGAAATCACATGTAATCTCATCATAGTGATAGAGTTTACAACATATAAGGAAATCACATCAGATTACACAATCATACAATACAGGGAATCATGACCCAGCCAAGCTGACAGATATTTTGGGGGGACACAATTCAATCCATGACACCTGCCTTGGTATACTGTAGAAGAAGGTATCCAAAGGCTTAGGGAAATTGGCATACTAGAGTGGATTTATCAAGTTAGACCCACGGAGCCACACGTGGAGTGCACAGAGGACATACCTTTTACCACAACTGTGAGGAACAAATTTGTGAAGGGAGCTCCAGCATCCTTGAAGACTGCTGTAATTGCTATTTTATGTAAGTCAGATTTGAGAGTGGGAACTGCCCTAACCGAATTAAGACACTTAACTACAATGGGGTTGATTGGATCCTGTGGTAGTAGGGGCCAAGTGGCTGCACTCAACTGACAAAGACAATGTGGGCACGGTTACTATGGGCAGAGGAGTCAAAGCAGTAGTCAGAATAGTCTGACTCGTATGGACTTATGGCATTGGCTACTTAGTCATGGTGTCCCTAGGAGTGAAATAGATAGGAAATCTACTAAATATTTACTTGATCTATACAAATGGATGAATTCTAGGTCAGGTGAACAGCAATCTAACTCGAATCACCACAAGAGAGAGTCAGGGTCCCTCAATCAATTCCCAAATTTGAGCGAGTTTGAAGCCCCACAACCCTTTGAATGAAGGGGACGCTGGGTCCCCTTGAGGAAGAACTGCCATACACTGCCAAAATTTTTTACTGTTAATCTTTCTCCCAGCCTTCCCCAAAGGGATCTACGGCCCTTTACAAGAGTGACTGTTCACTGGGGAAAAGGAAATAATCAGACTTTTCAGGGATTACTGGATACTGGCTCTGAACTGACACTAATTCCAGGAGACCCAAAACATCATGTGGCCCACCAGTCAGAGTGGGGGCATATGGAGGTCGGGTTATTAATAGAGTCTTGGCTCATGTTTGTCTCAGAGCAGATCTGGTGGGTCCCCGAACCCATCCTGTAGTGATTTCCCCAGTTCCAGAATACGTAATTGGAATAGATATACTCAGCAACTGGCAGAATGCCCACACTGGATCACTGACAAATAGAGTAAGGGCTATTATGGTAGGAAAAGCCACGTGGAGGTCATTAGAACTGTCCCTACCTAGGAAAATAGAAAACCGAAAGCAATAACACATTCCTGGAGGGATTGCAGAGATTACTGCCACCATCAAGGACTTGAAAGAAGCAGGGGTGGTGATTCCCACCACATCCCCATTCAACTCGCCTATTTGGCCTGTGCAGAAAGCAGATGGATCTTGGAGAATGGCAGTAGATTATCAAAAACTTAATCAGATGGTGACTCCAAAGGCAGCTGCTGTTCCAGATGTAGTTTCGCTGCTTGAGCAAATTAATATATCTCCTGGTACCTGGTATGCAGCTATTGATCTGGCTAATGCCTTTTTCTCCACATCTTTTTCAAAGGGCCACCAGAAACAGTTTGCCTTCAGCTGGCAAGGCCAGCAATACACCTTCACTTGCCTACCTGAGGGCAACATCAACTCTCCAGCCCTGTGTCATAATTTAGTCCATAGGGACCTTGATTGCCTTTCCTTCCACAAGATGTCACACTGGTCTATTACATTGATGACATTATGCTGACTGGACCTAGTAAAGAAGAAGTGTCAATGACTCTGGACTTATTGGTAAAACATTTGCATGCTAGAGGTGGGAAATTAATCCCACAAAAATTCAGGCACCTTCCACTTCAGTGAAATTTCTAGGGATCCAGTGGTGCGGGACATATGGAGACATTCCTTCTAAAGTGAAGGATAAGTTATTGCATCTGGCTGCTCCCACAACTTAAAAGGAGGCACAACACCTAGTGGGCCTCTTTGGTTTTTGGAGGCAACATATTCCTCATTTGAGTGTGCTACTCTGGCCTATTTATCAAGTTACTCTAAAAGCTGCTAGTTTTCAGTGGGAACCAGAACAACAGAAGGCTCTGCAACAGGTTCAGGCTGCTGTGCAAGCTGCTCTGCCACTTGGACCATATGCTCCAGCTGATCCAATGGTGCTTGAAGTGTCAGTAGCAGATAGAGATGCTGTTTGGAGTCCTTGGCAGGCTCCTATTGGTGAATCACAGTGCAGACCTGTAGGATTTTGGAGCAAAGCTCTGCCATCCTCTGCAGATAACTACTCTCCTTTTGAGAAACAACTTTTGGCTTGTTACTGGGCCTTAGTAGAGACTGAATGCTTAACTATGGGACACCTAGTCACCAAGTGGCCTGAGCTGCCCATCATGAACTGTGTATTGTCTGACCCACAGAGTCATAAATTTGGATGTGGACAGCAGCACTCCATCATTAATCCTGAGAAGGACCCTAAGGCATAAGTAAGTTTCATGAGGAAGTGGTCCAAATGCCCATGGTTTCCACTCCAGTCACATTACCTTCCATCTCCCAGTCTGCACCTATGGCCTCATGGGGAGTTCCTTATGATGAGATAACTGGAGAAGAGAAAACTCGTGCCTGGTTTACAGATGGTTCCGCATGGTATGCAGGCACCACTCGAAAGTAGACAGCACCAGCACTACAGCCCCTTTCTGGGATCTCCCTGAAGGACAGCAGTGAAGGGAAATCATCTCAGTGGCAGAACTTCAAGCAGTGCACCTGGTTGTTCACTTTGCTTCGAAGGAGAAATGGCCAGATGTGCGATTATATACTGATTCACGGGCTGTGGTCAATGGTTTGGCTGCATAGTCAGGAACTTGGAAGGAACATGGTTGGAAAATTGAGACAAGGACTTATGGGGAAGAGGTATGTGAATAGACCTCTCTGAATGGGCCAAAGAAGTGAAGATATTTGTGTCTGATGCGAATACTCACCAAAGCATGACTTCAGCAGAGGATGATTTTAATAATCAAGTGGCTAAGATGACACGTTCTGTGGAAACCAGTCATCCTCTTTCCCCAGCTACTCCCGTCATTTCTCAATGGGCTCATGAACAAAGTTTCCATGGTGACAGGGATGGAGGTTATGCATGGGCCCAGCAGCACAGACTTCCACTCACGAAGGCTGACTTGGCTACAGGCACTGCTGAGTGCCCAATCTGCCAGCAGCAGAGACCAACTCTGAGTCCCTGATATGGCACCATCCCTCGAGGTGATCAGCCTGCAACCTGGTGGCGAGTTGATTACATTGGACCACTTCCATCATGGAAAGGGCAGCATTTTGTTCTTACTGGAATAGACACTTACCATGGATATGGATTTGCCTTCCCTGCAAGCAATACTTCTGCCAAAACTACCATCTGTGAACTTACAGAATGCCTTATCCAACGTCATGATATCCTACACAGCATTGCCTCAGATCAAGGGACTCACTTCACAGCAAATGAAGTGCAGCAGTGGGCCCATGCTCATGAAATCCACTGGTCTTACCATGTTCCCCATCATCCTGAAGCAGCTGGCTTGATAGAAGGATGGAATGGTCTTCTAAAGACACAATTATGGTGCCAGCTAGGTGGCAATACCTTGCAGGGTTGGGGCGATGTTCCAAAGAAGGCTGTATATGCTCTAAACCAGTGCCCAATATATGGTGCTGTTTCTTCTATAGCCAGGATTCATGGGTCCAGGAATCAAAGGGTGGAAATGGGAGTGACACCACTCACTATTACCTCTAGCGACCCACTTGCAAGATTTTTGCTTCTTGTCCCCACAACCTTGTACTCTGCAGGTCTAGAGGTCTTAGTTCCAAGGGGAGGAATGCCCCCACCTGGAGACACACCACTGATTCCATTGAACTGGAAGCTGAGAATGCTACCTGGCCACTTTGGGCTCCATATGCCTCTGGATCAACAAGCAAAGAAGGGAGTTACCATACTGGCTGGTGTGATTGATCCTGATTACCAAGAGGAAATCGGACTGATATTACATAATGGAGGTAAAGAAGAGTACGTCTGGAATGCAGGAGGTTCCTTAGGGTGTCTCTTAGTACTACCATACCCTGTGATTAAAGTCAATGGAAAACTAAGCAACCTAATTCTGACATGACTACTAACGACACAGACTCTTCAGGAATGAAGCCTTGGGTCACCCCACCAGGCAAAGAACCATGACCAGCCGAGGTGCTTGCTGAGGGCAAAGGGAATACGGAATGGGTGGTGGAAGAAGGTAGTTCTAAATACCAGTTACGGCCACATGACCAGTTGCAGAAACGGGGACTGTAATTGTTATCAGTACTTCTGCTTTTTATGTGTGCATCAAATATTTTCGTTTCCTTCACTTATAGAATACAAGATGTAAATGGGGCTAGTGTGTTTTCGATTGTACCCATGTTAGTTGTATCATGTTAGGCTCAAGTATGACTTTCTAATTGTCTTTATTCAGAGATTATGTATGGTTTAAGGAGAAGTGTACATATGCCAAGTCAACAAGGGGTGGACTGTGATGTTTCAGATTGTGTGTCAGCTTGGCTGGGCCATGATTCTCAGTGTTAATATGTGATCACTCCCACGATTAAATATACTGTGAGTAGCCAATCAGATGAAAGAGAGTTTCCTTGGGGGTGTGGCTTGCATCTGAATATAAACAGACGTTCTGGCCGTTTGCTCACTCTGGATCCTACGGCAACCTCCTGTTGTCTCACCTCCAGTTCTTGGGACTTGAGCTGTCAGCTTATCTGCTGAATTTGGGACTCATCGATCTTCACAGCCTGTGAGTGGAGCCCTGCTCTCTGACCTGCTGATCTTGGGTTCACCAGCCCCTGCAGCTACATGAGTCAGGAGAAACCTTGCAGTCTTGCCAGCCTATCTTAGAATTCGTCAGCCTTCACAGCCTGTGAGTGGGAGCCCTGCTCTCTGACCTGCCAGTCTTGGGCTCGCCAGCTTCTGTGGCTCCGTGAACTGGGAGAGGCCTCTACACTGATCCACGGACTTGGGACATTCTAGCCTCTACAATCGCGTGAGTTGTTTCCTTGATATAAACCTCTCTCTATATATATTTATACGCTTTACTGGTTTTGCTTCTCTAGAGAACCCAGCCTAAGACTCATATACCTGTTGCCGTGGAGCCCATTCTGATTCATAGCGACCCTATAGGACAGAGTAGAACTCCCCATAGGGTTTCCAAGGAGCAGATAATGGATTCAAATGGTCAATCCTTTGGTTAGTAACCAAGCTCTTAACCACTGCACCCAGGACCCCTGCAACCATCATAACAGTAATTTATTCAGGCAAGAATCATTGATGGATGCTAAAGCTAGTGAAGGAAAGTTTAATTAGAACAGTATATTTACATAGCCTCAAAATATTTCCCCACAAATTACTTTTTAACTGCAAAAGGAAAAATAGTAATTTTACATTAGGGCAACATGACAGATACCACATTAACCAAGTGATCACCAATTTTTAACCAAGTTAACATCATTAATAATAGGACGAATCAAAATCTGCCTCCTGATGTGATGGACTGACAAGGGCACAAGATTACTTAGTTAATATTCTTGTCAAAAATACATACCCTGAACCTAATTATAAGGAAGCATCCAAAATTGAGGAATATTCTACAAAATAGCTGACCTGAACTTTTCAAAAATATCAAGGTCATGAAAGACAAAGAACATCTGAGGTACTGTTCCAGATTAGAGAAGACTAAATAGACATGTCAATATAGTGCAATGTATGATCTGGATTGGATCCTGGACTGGGAGAAATTGTGCTTCAAATGACATTATAGAGACAATTGGTGAAATGTGAATAGGTATGTGTATTAGATAATAGTATTATTTTGGTGTAAAATTTTCTGACTTGATCATTGCACTATGGTCAAATAAGTGAATGGCTATGTTCTTAGGAAATAAATGTTTAAGAATTTAGGGACAAAGGGTCTGTAACTCAATGGTTCAGAAAAAAATAGAATGATAAAGCAAATGTGGCAAACCGTTAACAATTAGTGGATCTGAGTGAAGGGTTTACGGAGTTCTCTGTACTATTCTTACAACTTTTCCATAAGTTTGAAATTATTTCCAAATAAAAATTTGTTTTTTAAAGACAATAGAGAATAAAATATAATAAAAATACTTGATTAATCTAAACAAAAGCAGGTAAAGGAAAAATGAAGGGACAAATAATAGATGAACAAATAGAAAATCAGTAGGAAGATGGTAGGACTTAAACTCAATTACATTAGTAATTACATTAAATGTAAATAGACTAAATATTCCAATTAAATGATGTGAGGAGGCAGTCGTTCAGACAAACAGCAGCTGTGGTCTTCCCCACTGCTTCTTCTGCTAGTATCTAGTATCTTTAGACTTTAGGAACAAACCACCTCCCCGCTGAAGCCTAATAACAAACAGAGCTAATGAGATACAGTTTTGGGCTGGAGCCCACATGGCTAACCATCCCCTCCTCAAGAGGTCAGGTGGGAAAAGCTACACTGGACTCAGAGCAGTGAGACAGATAATTCCTGCAACATAAAATTGGGTGGGGAAAGGATTTCCTAGTCTTTCACCTATGGCGCATCAAAGGACACACATAGAAGAGTTTCCATGCTGCCGGACAGCTTTCAAGCCAGAGGGATCACTCTTCATGAAACTGTTTCCTGTTGTATGCTATCTAATGTTTGTGAGTAATTAAAACTACGTTCATTTGCCAATACTTTGTGAGCAGCTCATGTGAGTGGCTTGATCATACTGGATGGACATAGTACCCATAGAGTGGTTGGAGCCACCAGGTGGAATCCTCATGTTAGCAGTCTTATCGCTGTTTGAAATTTTGAGGCAACCTGTGTGTTCTACTGAATTAAGAAACAAGACCCAATTAATTGTTATTTACAAGAGACAAACTTTAAACATAAGGGCACAGATAGGTTGAAAATAAAAAGATGGGAAAAGACACAAGATACAAACATTAGTCAAAAGGAATGAGGGAATGGTCAATTATGTCAAATTATGCAAAAAAAAGAAAAAAGAAAAGAAAAGAAACCTGTTAAGATAAAGACAATTGATCTTGACAATAATTACATCATTGTAACCTTGTCATTACCAATAAAGTGTTGGGGATAAATGCCTAATTGGAGTGAGCAGAGAATGGGATGTGAGGTTTGGCAGCCAAGAATAAAGACAACTCAGAATATTTTGCTATAAAGAGGAGAGAGAAATTAGAGGCATAACCAAGGCATGGCAGGTAGGGCATGTTCCCTTGGCGCTACTTGAGTAGGGAGAGTGGCTCTAAAGACCAGTGTCTATTGGCCATCGCAGTTTCCATCACCAGCTGTGAGAGATCATTTAGCAATTTAATGTTAGTTGCCATACACACTATTTTCCGTATATACGTGGCTGTCTGGGATCTCATGATCAAGAAAGGGCAGACGTGTCAGGAAAGAAGTCAGAATATGGGAGGTTGAATGAAAGTAAGATAAGATATTTGGTGGTGAAAAAAAGAAGTAATATCTTTCATCTGTGTATATGGAGTATGAGGTGAGGAAGGAAATGGGTAATAGAGATTTGAGAAGTGAGGAGATATGAATTAGTGATCTTGGATAAACGAAATATAACTGGGAAAGTATAATAGGATTCTTGTGTTGAACACTAATTGGAGATTTGTGGTCATAAATTAGAACTGAGTCTAGTCAGGATGATTGTAAGATTTGTTTTCTCCAGGTATGTTCTGCTGCTCAAACTTCTGTTGTTATTAGGTGCCGTCGAGTCATAGTGATCCTACGTACAACAGAATGAAACACTACCCAGTCCTGCGTCATCCTCACAATTGTTGATATGTTTGAGCCTATCGTTGCAGTCACTGTGTCAATCCACCTCCTTGAAGGTCTTCCTCTTTTTTGCTGACCCTCTACCTTACAAAGCATGATGTTCTTCTCCAGGGACTTGGACCCTCCTGATAACATGTCCAAAATTCATGAGACTAAGTCTCACCATCCTCCCTTCCAAAGAGCACTCTGGCTGTACTTCTTCCCAGACTTGTTCGTTTTTCTGGCAGTCCATGATATAGTCAATATTCTTCACCAACACAATAATTCAAAGGCATCAATTCTTCTTCAGTCTTCCTTATTCATTGTCCAGCTTTCACATGCATATGAGGTGACTGAAAATATCATGGCTTGGTTCAGACATACCTTAGTCCTCAAAGTAACGTCTTTGCTTTTCAACACTTTAACGAGGTCTTTTGCAGCAGATGTGCCCAATGCAACATGTCATTTGATTTCTTGACTGCTGCTTCCATGGGTGTTGATCGTGGATCCAACTAAAATGAAATCCTTGACAACTTCAATCTTTTCTCCGTTTATCATGATGTTGCTTATTGGTTCGGTTGAGAGGATTTTTGTTTTCTTTATGTTGCCGTGTAATCCATATTGAAGGCTGTAGTAGTCTTTGGTCTTCATCAGTAAGTGCTTCAAGTGCTCTTCACTTTAAGCAATCAAGGTTGTGTCATCTGCATATTGCAGGTTATTATGAGTCTTCCATCAATTCTTCTTTTTTTATCTCCTTTTTTTTAAATTGTACTTTAGATGAAGGTTTACAGAACAAATACTTTCTCATTAAACAGTACACACATTGTTTTATGAAAATGGTTAAGCACCCCACGACATCTCAACACTGTCCCTTCTCAACTTTGGGTTCCCTATTACCAGCTTTCGTGTCTCCTCCTGCCTTCTAGTCCTTGTCCCTGGACAGTTGTGCCCCATTAGTCTCGTTTTGTTTTATGGGGCTGTCTATTCTTCGGCCGAATGGTGAACCTCGGGAGTGACTTCATAAACTGAGCTAAAAGAGTGTCCAGGGGCCATACTCTCAGAGTTTCTCCAGTCTCTGTCAGGCCAGTAAATCTGGTCTTTTTTTGTGGGTTAGAATTTTGTTCTACATTTTTCTCCAGCTCTGTATGAGACCCTCTGTTGTGATCCTTGTCAGAGCAGTCAGTGATGGTAGCTGGGCATCATTTAGTTATACTGGACTGAGTCTGGTGGAGGCGTGGTAGTTGTGGTCCATTAGTCCTTTGGATTAATCTTTCCCTTGTATCTTGTTTTCTTCATTCACCCTTGTCCTGAAGGGGTGAGACAAGTGGACATCTTAAATGGCTGCTCACAGGCTTTTAAGACCCCACACGCTCTCTACTCACCAAGGTAGAATGTAAAACATTTTCTTTCAAAACTGTGTTATACCAATTGAGCTAGATGTTCCCTGAGACAATGGTCCCCACAGGCTTGTGCCCAGCAATTCAGTCCCTCAGGGAGTTTGGATGTGTCTATGGAGCTTCCATGACCTTTCCTTGTACAGGTTGTGCTGGCTTCCCCAGTATTGTGTACTGTCTTACCCTTCACTAAAGTTACCACTTATCTATTGTCTATTTAGTATTTCCCCCCTACCTCTCCCATCCCTCGTAACCAACGAAGATTGTTTCTTTTTGTGTGTAAAATTTTCATGAGTTTTTATAGTAGAGGTCTCATACAATATTTGGCCTTCTGTGACTGACTTATTTCACTCAGCATAATGTCCTCATAATGTTATGAGATGCTTCACAGATTCATCATTGTTCTTTATCGTTGCATAATACTCCACTGTGTGCATGTACCATAATTTGTTTATCCATTCATCTGTTGATGGTCATCTAGGTTGTTTCCATCTTTTTGCTATTGTGAACAATGCTGCAATGAACATGGGTGTGCATATGTCTATTCGTGTGACGGCTCTTATTTCTCTAGGATATAGTCCTAGGAACGGGATTGCTGGATCGTATGGTATTTCCATTTCTAGCTTTCTAAGGAAGCACCATATCATTTTCCAAAACGGTTGTATCATGTTGCATTCCTACCACCAGTGCATAAGAGTTCTGATCTCCCCACAGCCTCTCCAACATTTGCTATTTCCAGTATTTTTATTTGTGCCAGCAATGGTGTGGTGAGATGGTATCTCATTGTGCTTTTAATTTGCATTTCTCTAATGGCTGGTGATGGCAAGCATTTCTTCACGTGTCTGCCGGCTGCTTGAATGTCTTCTTTGGTGAAGTGTCTGTTCATTTTCTTTGTCCATTTTTTAATGGGATTATTTGTCTTTTTGTTGTAGAAGTGTTGAATTTTCTTGTAGATGTTAGAGATTAGATCTTTGTCTGACTTGTAATGTCCAAAAATTTTTTCCCAGTCCTTAGGTTCTCTTTTTACTCTTTTGGTGAAGTCTTTTGATGAGTGTAAGTTTTTGATTTTTAGAAGATCCCAGTTATCTAGCTTATCTTCTGCAGTTTGTGTGTTGTTGGTTACGGTTTGTATCCTGTTAATGCTTTGCATTAGGGCCTCTAGTGTTGATCCTATTTTTTCTTTTATGAACTTTATAGTTTTGGGCTTTATATTTAGGTGTTTGATCCATTTTGAATTAGTTTTTGTGTATGGTGTGAGGGACAGGTCCTGTTTCTTTTTTTTTTTTGCAGATGGACATCCAGTTTTGCTAGCACCATTTATTAAAAAGGCTGTCTTTTCCCCATCTGATGGACTTCGGACCCCTGTCGAAGATCAGGTGACTGTAGGTGGATAAATTTACATCTGGGTTCTCAATCCTGTTGCATTGGTCAATGTATCTATCATTGTACCAGTACCAGGCTGTTTTAACTAATGTAGCTGTATAGTAGTTTCTGAGGTCAGGTAGTGCGAGTCCTCCTTCTTTATTCTTCTTCTTCAATAGTGCTTTACTTATTTGGGGCTTCTTCCTTTTCCATATAAAGTAAATGATTAGTTTTTCCATCTCTTTAAAGAATGTTTTTGGTATTTGGATCGGCATTGCACTGTATTTGTAAATTGCTTTGGGTAAAATTGTCCTTTTCACAATGTTGAGTCTACCTGTCCGTCAGCATGGTATGTTTTTCCATTTATGTAGATCTCTTTGGGTTTCTTGCAGTACTGTTTTGTAGTTTTCTTTATATAGGTCTTTTACATCCCTGGTTAGATTTATTCCTAAGTATTTTATTTTTTTAGGGGCTATTATAAATTGTATTGTTTTCCTGATTTCCTTTTCATCATTCTCTTTATTGGTGTATAGGAATCTATCTGATTTTTGTATGTTTATCTCGTATCCTGCTACTCTGCTGAACCTTTCTATTAGTTCCAGTATTTCTCTTGGAGTCTTTAGGGTTTTCTACGTATAGTATCATATAATCCATAAACAGGGACAGTTTAACTTCTTCATGGCCAATTTGGATGCCCTTTATTTCTTTTTCTTGCCTTATTGCTCTAGGTAGGACTTCCAGAACAATGTAAAATAGGAGTGGAGACAAGGGGCATCTTTGTCTTGTTCCTGTTCTCAAGGTGAATGTTTTCAGCCTCTCTCTATTAAGAACGATACTGACCATTGGTTTTGCATAGATGCCCTTTATTATGTTGAGAAGTTTCCCTTCTATACCTATTTTATGGAGAGTTTGTATCAGGAATGAGTGTTGGACTTTCTCAAAAGCCTTTTCTGTATCAATGAAGATGATCATGTGATTCTTTTCTTTCCTTTTATTTATGTGGTGGATTACGTTGATTGATTTTCTAATGTTGAACCATCCTTGCATCCCTGGTATGAATCCTACTAGGTCGTGGTGTATTATGTTTTTGATATGATGTTGAATTCTATTGGCTAGAATTTTGTTGAGAATTTTTGCATCTATATTCATGAGAGATATTGGTCTGTAATTTTCTTTTTTTGCGGCTTCTTTTCCTGGTTTTGGTATCAGAGCTATGCTGGCTTCATAGAATGAATTTGGAAGTGTCGCTTCCGCTTCTATTTTCTGAAATAGTTTGAGTAGTACTGGTATAAGCTCTCTCTGAATGTTTGGTATAATTCTCCAGTGACGCCATCTGGGCCACGGTTTTTTTTTTTTGGAGGGGGGGAGTTTTTTTTTTTAATTACTTTTTCAATCTTTTCTCTTGTTATGGGTCTGTTCAGATTTTCAACATCAGTTTGTTGTAGTTTGGGTAGGTAGTGTATTTCTAGAAATTTATCCATTTCCTCTAGGTTTTCAAATTTGTTGTAGTATAGTTTTTCATATTACTCTGTTATGATCCTTATGATGTCAGTTGGTAGGTTGTAATGCCCCCACCCCATTTCATTTCTTATTCAGGTTTTTCCTTTGTCAGTCTGGCCAGTGGTTTGTAGATTTTGTTGATCCTTTCAAAGAACCTACTTTGGTTTTGTTGATTCTTTCTATTGTTTTTCTATTCTCTATTTCATATATTTCTGCTCTGATCTTTATTATTTCCTTTCTTCTAGTGGTTGTGGGCTTTTTTTTGCTGTTCTCTTTCTATTTGTTTGAGTTCTGTAGTTAATGTTTTGATTTTCCCTTTCTTCTTTTTTGATGTGTGCATTTATTGCTATAAATTGTCCTCTGAGGACTGCCTTTGCTGTGTCGCAAAGGTTTTGGTATGATGTTTTCTCATTCACATTTGATTCTAGGGATTTTTTTATTCCATCTCTGATTTCTTCTGTTACCCAGTGGTTTGTAAGCAGGGTGTTAATCAGTTTCCAGGTAAATGATTTTTTTCCTTGCTCTTCTTGTTGTTAATTTCTACTTTGATGGTGTTGTCATCATAGAGGATACTTTGTATTATCTCAATGGTTTGGATCTTGTTGAGGATTGCTGTATGGCCTAAAATGTGGTCTATTCTGGAGAATGTTCCATGTGCATTGGAAAAGAATGTGTACTTTGCAGCTGTTGGGTGGAGTGTTGTATATATGTCTATGAGGTAAAGTTGGCTGATTGTGCCCTTTAGGTCTTCTGTATCTTCACTGAGTTTCTTCCTAGATGTTCTGTCCTTTACCAAGAGTGGTCTGTTGAAGTCTCCTACTATTATTGTGGAACTATCAATTTCTCTTTTCAGTGCTGTTAGAGTTTGTTTTATATATTTTGGAGCCCTGTCATTGGGTGTGTACATGTTTATTATGGTTATGTCTTCATGAGAGATTGTCCCCTTAATCATTATATAGTGTCCTTCTTTGTCTTTTATGGTGGCATGTTTTAAAGTCTATTTTACCTGAGATTAGTATTGCCACTCCTGCTCTTCTTTGGCAGCTGTTTGCTTGATATATTTTTTTCCTTCCTTTGATTTTTAAAAATTTACATATTTGTTTCTAAGGTGTGTCTCTTGTAGACAGTATATTGATGGATCCTGTTTTTTTATCCATTCTGTCACTCTCTGTCTCTTTATGGGTACATTTAGGCCATTTATATTCAGTGTAATTATTGATAGGTGTGAGTTTATTGCTATAATTTTGTAGCGCTTTTTTTGTGGTGCTGACGTTTTCTTTGTTCCTTTTACTCTCCTGTGCTGAATTCATTTTGTTTGTGTTCTTTTTTTTCATTTCTTTTGTTTTTGTAGGTTTTGTTTTTACTGAGACTTTATGTTTTTCTTCTTTATTTTGATAGTAGGTTTGTTAACTTTCTTTGTGGTTACCCTGAAATTGACCCTTATCTTCCTAAGTTTGAGCCAGTCTATTATTACTTGGTATCTCTTTGCCTTCTTTTCCATTAGAAGGTTCTATGCCTACACCGTTTATCCCCTCTTTTTTTGTTCTGATGTTGTTGTGATTTACAGATTAACCTCTATGGTTCCCTGTTGTAATTCTCTTGGTTTAGGATAGTCCTTGAGAGTTCATTTCCTAGGTTGGTATCTGGCTGGTACAATCTTGTGTCTTAGATTCAGCCTGTGGTCTGATGTTGTTTGTTCTCAGATTGGCGGACTCCTGTTAAAAATTCTTTTAAGTTTGGTTCGGTTTTTATGTAGTTCCTTAATTTCTATTTATCTGGAGATGTCCTAATTTCACCATCATATTTGAACAAGAGTTTTGCAGGATATATTATTCTTGGATGGCAATTTTTTTTCTTTAAAGATTTTATGTATTTCATCCCATTGGCTTCTTGCCTTCATGATTTCTGCCGAATAAGCCGAGCTTAGTCTTATTGTTTCTCCTCTGTATGTGCCTTTTTGTTTTTCTCAAGCTGCTCTCAGGATTCTTTGTCTTTGGTGTTAGCGAGTGTGATTATGATATGCCTTGGTGATTTTCTTTTGGGGTCCATCCTGTATGGGGTTCGTTGAGCTTCTTGGATGGTCAGCTTTTCATCTTTCATGATATTGGGGAGGTTTTCTGTCAGCATTTCTTTAATGATCCTCTCTGTGTTTTCTGTTTTCTCCCCGTTCTGGAACTCTGATCTCTGATAGATTTTTGCTTTTGATTCTGTCCCACATAATTTTCAGAGTTTTTTCATTTTTCTTTGTTCTTTTTTCTGATTTTAACTCAAACAGTGTTGTATGCAAGTGTTTGTCTTCAATTTCGCTGATCCTGTCTTCCATCATTTCAAACCTGCTCCTCAACCCTTCTATGACCCTGTCCATTTCTGAAATCTTGTTGTTTATCTTCTGGATTTCTAATTGTTGTTTTGTTATGATTTCTAGATGTGAATTCATTTTAGAATTTTTTCCTGTATGATTTTCTTGAAACCTTCCATTTTTTTGTATTTTCCATGAATTTGTCTGCCTTTTCCATGAATTTGTCTATTTTTTCCTCTTTTTTGTATGCTTTGTGCTTCAACTCTTGGATAATTCTGAGTATTAGAGATTTGAATTCCCTATCAGGTAGTTCTAGTGCTTTTTCTTCTACTGGAAAGTCATCTGGTGTTTTATTTTGAACGTCTACTGGAACCATCCTGTCCTGGTTTTGTATATGTTTTGATATTGTCTGCTGTCTTCAGGGCATTCAGTAGTTATTTTCCTCATTCATTGATTGTAGATTTGTTTGTTTCATCCTGCTTTTTTGTTTTATTTAGTTATGTCTGAGCAGGCAGGCTGTGAGTTCTTTATTGTTTACTCGTCTGTGGTCACGATACTTTTCACCTCCTTCTCCAATTGGCAGGGTCAGTCACTCAGGTATGGTACAGAAGGGCAGGTCCAGCTGAAGGGGAGTTGCTGGGCTGGGTTGTTTGTGGCAGGTACTAGGGCTGACAGGGCAGGTGGGGAGTCAGTGCAGGGCAGGTTCCAGTATGCCATGCCTGAGCTGCTTGATGGTGTGATGTTTAGCACACAGTGCAAATAGGCAGGAAGGAGGGGGAAGATTGTTATGTGTGGAGCTAAGATGAGTATGGAAAAGAGGAGAGATAAAAGAGAGGAACAGGAGCCAAAAACATGCGCACAAACAAAAGAGAGTGCCAACAGAGCTTGCCATTGGAATGGCGAGATGAGAGACTGAGAAGAGAAAAGCCAAAAGGAAAAAAAAGAAAAAGGGTAAAAGAGAAAAAATGAATAAATAAAAGTCAGAAAAAGTAAAGCCCCCAGGGATGCCACCAGTGTGGCTGCAAGGACTGGGGAAGTTGCTCCCAGGCCGTGAAGTACAGCCTGGCTAGAAGGTGTAGAGGTGTCACACAGAGCCATGTATTCAGGAGACAGGAAGAGAAGGTAAGTATAGAGAGAGACGAGAAACAAAAATGAAGAAAGACAAAAAGGGAAAAAGAGAGAGAAGAAAACAAAAAAAAGAAAAAGAAATGCCCCCAGGGATGGCACTGCATGTGTGCACAGAGTAAGGGTGTAGCTCCGAATCTGCATGGTACTGTCTGGCTAGAAAGGGCTCCCAAGCCAAGAAAAGAAAAAGAAAAGAAACAAACAAATCAAAACAGAACAGACAAACAAACAAAGAAGCCCTGGGGGTCCCACCAGCATGGTGGCATGGGCCAGGAAGCAGTTTCACAGTCTAGCCACGTTTCACAGCCTTTCAGGAAGAAGCAAAGATGGCACACAGAGCCAGGTATTTGAGAGAAAGGAGGGGGAGGTGGTGAGAGGTAAGAGAAATTTGAAGAAGTGGAAAAAAGCAACACCAGAAGCCAATGAATGGCACTCAGGGAGCTGGCCAGTGCGGGTGGGTGGAATCCAAGCAGCTCATGGGTGAAGCCAGTGCTTCCTGGCCAAGAGACTGTGGCTGCAGGAAGCAGAGGAGGCCGAGTGTGGGTGAAGAAGGGTGGGGGGTGGGAAAGCATATATCACTGGTTACTGGTTGTTCTGTCTCCTGCTGGAAGCTCTGTGAAGCTGCTTTCCTGTACCCTGTTTGCAGATCTCCGATAGGAGTCCAAGATAGCAGATCCATGCTGCGTTAGCTGATAGGGAACCTCTGCATGTATCTCTCCTTGCTCTCTGTTCTCCGTCAGTTTCTTATTCCATTTGGTGCTTGGCTGAGTTCTTTATCTCTTCATTTGATGCTTAGGGTTTCAAGATTGACGTGTGTCTTTGTTTCACTTAGTTTTTTGGATCTTTGCTGTGGAGGGACAGCACTGTGTTTCTGTCTATAGCACCATGTTGCCTGGAATCTTCCACCAATTCTGATGTTGAGTTCTTCATATAGTCCAGCTTCTCAGATATTTTGTTCAGCATACAGATTAATAATTATGGTGAAAGGGTACGTCCATGATGCACACCTTTCCTGACTTTAAACCATTCAGTATACCCTTCTTCTGTTCTAACGACTGCCGCTTGGTCTATGTACAGGTTCTTCATCAGCACAATTAAGTGTTCTGGAATTCTCAATCTTTGTAATGTTATCCATAATTTGTTATGATCCACATAGTTGAATGCCTTTGCATAGTCAATAAAACACAGGTAAATATCTTTTTGGTATTCTCTGCTTTCAGCCAAGATCCATCTGACATCAACAATGATATCCCTGGTCCCATGTCCTTTTCTGAATTGAGCCTGAATTTCTGGCAGTTCCGTGTCGATGTACTGCTGCAACCATTTTTGTATCATCTTCAGCAAAATTTTACTTGCATAGGATAGTAATGGTATTGTTTGATTATTTTTTGCATTCTGTTGGATCACCTTTCTTTAGAATGGGTACAAATACGGATCTCTTCCTGTCAGTTGGCCAGGTAGCTGTCTTCCAAATTTCTTGGCATAGAAGAGTGAACACCTCCAGTATTGCATCCATTTGTTGAAACATCTCAATTGGTATTCCGTCAATCCTTGGAGCCTTGTTTTTCACCAATGCTTCAGTGCAGCTTGGACTTCTTCCTTCAGTACCATCTTGATCATAGACTACCTCCTGAAATGGTTGAAAGTTGACAAATTCTTCTTGGTACAGTGACTCCGTGTATTCCTTCCATCTTCTTTTGATGCTTCCTGTGTCATTCAATATTTTGCCCATAGACTCCTTCAAAATTGCAAGTGGAGGCTTTCAGTGTAAAATAGTGGAAAGTTGGATTTAATGGAATTGGGATTATTTCAGGCAAGTACAACCGAGGAAATAAGGAAGAAGGGGTTAAGAGTGTTTCCAAGAGTGTGGTAATAGCATTGAACCATGAAATCTAAACTACGTAAGGAAGGAAATAAGGACACAAGAGTGGGATTGTTAGTAAAAAAAAAAAAAAAAAAAGGCAAAATTAGGCTTGGTGAGGTCAGAAAATTGCAAGAGTGGGTAAAGGATAGAAAGTGATTGTATCAGACAATAGGATATTTAAAATCAGATGTGTGAATGTGGTCTAGTTAGTGGTGGTGATAATATCTCGTGAATGACCGTGTGATTTGGTAGTTGAGATGTGATGGAAGAAACGACAATTGGAGCTAAGAGAGTCATGGCCTTTAGAAGCCAGGGTGTTGAATGAATCATCTGAATGTCTGTTGAAGTTTCCAGGAATGAACAGGAGTAGTGGTAGATTCAGGTACTAATATTATCAATGAATAGGGGAACAGCCAGCAAGATGACAGCAATAAGGAAGTGCTATGGATGGAAAAATCTGAGGACAGTCCTTCAAAAGAGGGAAAGAAATTTGGATGGATATGTACATCAGTAATCCAAAAAGATAAGTATGGAAATAACCAGTCATCACTGGCTTTTGGCATACAGTGCCAAAGGAAGATTTAAGGGATTTTCTCTCAACAGCTTGGTCCATGATGAAGAGTCTTAGAACTGTGCCTGCTATTGGGGTGGCTCAGTGAACCTGGGGTGAGAGGAAGAAACTGAAGATGACTTAAAATCAAGCATGTTGTCTATGAGGGTGATACAGTAGAGAACACTGGAGAGACACTAGTTTCTAAGGAAACATGATGAGCTTGGTTTTCAATATTTTGCTCTCTTTTTTTCTCTTGTATGTCTTAACATGTTAATAATTAAATCCAAATTTAACTTCACATGTCCATAAATATGCGCAGATTTCAGGGGGACCTTATTATAAACTAGAGAACAAAAGTATTTTGCAGACATCTATAAAATATTTTTTCACTGTTTATTTTCAGAAATATGAATTTTAAGTTTCATCAAACAGGTGAGAATTTTCAGTAGTTTGTGGTCTTTCACAAAATGAAAACTCTTTAAATATTTTCTTCCCCATGTCCAAAGTAATCAAGGGAGAAGAAGAGAGAAGTTTCCATGTTATCAGATAGTGGGAAATGTTTTTGTTGCATAGTATACAGAATAACAGTCTGGCAGCGTGTCACCTTAACACGAAAGGGTGCTGTGAGGAGACATACTGAGTACTCCTGAGAAACTACTGTAATGACAGCCTCTCTCTCCTAAAGTACCCCCACATTTAAAAACAAAAACAAAGCGGTATTTTGAGTATTGATACTTTTATTTCCGTTTGACTGAAAAAGAAACAAAGAACATGAAAAATTTACCTACTAGTCAGGGGGAAAAAAGTGTTTTATGACCCCCCAAAAAATGTTTACTCACCAGAGCTATAAAATTCACTTCAGTTTCTACTGTTCAAGGCTTTTTATTCCTGCAGCCAATAGCATGCAACACTCACTCTTCAACTACTATTCTATTGACTATTCTCGTCTTTGCATCTTTGTAATCATAATCTTTGAAGGACTACCTGGCTGCTCCACTATCAGGCAGTGTGAACTTTTTGTGTTGATTTTTAACAAATAAATTCATCAGTGAAAAAAAAGGAAGACCCTGGACGAGATGGATTGATACAGTGGCTGCAACAATGGCCTCAAACATAGCAACAATTGTGAGGTTGGCCCAGGACTGAGCAGGGTTTCATTCGGTTGTATACAGGGTAGCTAGGAGTCGGCACCTACCAACAACAAAATTCAGTGAAACCTGTGAAAGCCGGAACTTCACGGGACTGTCTTGTTTTTCCGGGTCTCACAAGCCTTCTGCCTTTCACAGGGTACAGTCTTACCACTTTTCTGTTGCTCTCTATTAGTGGAAAATATTTGAGTTTTCCTTCTCTGACAGGTTTCCACCTTACACAGGTTCTGGCTTTTGCAAGTATTTCCATTTCTACCTTGCTTAAATTGGAGATCTCAGTTTGGATCCAGTTGGAGATTGGATTTTTAGCAGTAAATGAAATAATTCCTAAACTCTTCAGTTACAGAATATTCAAGGCATAAAAATTGCTTCTTTTCCAGTCTTAACTGAAATGTAATCAATGATTTACATTTTAGTCAAATAACAAACCTACAAACCACTTAACTCATGATGACTCCATGTGTATGTGCCATAAATTAAATATTTTCTACACTTTCAGGTAACAAAATGCGTTTTCGGCTGGTATCAATCTCTTGTTTTTATTTTTGAAGTATTGATTGCTTTAAAATGGCCATATCTGTTAGCCTGCCACCTAGCAGACATTAAGTATTTATGTGTACAATGAACAAATGAGCAAGTTTTCTTTTGTTCTTAAAGTAAAATATAGTTCCTTCATTTATTAATATTTATTTAACTTACTGTTAGAATATTAAGCTCATTTTACATGATCACTTGCACTTACAATTTGTTTATCAAAGAATAGGAATTTTCCAACATTGTAATAATGGACCAAGTGATGCCCATTTACAGCCACAAAAGAACCAACTGGAAGAAGTACATGTTACTTTGTCTTTAGAGTTGTTGGTAGAGAGGCATGGAAGGATCATTTTGTGGATGTTTTGGGGAAAGGAGAAACGGCCTCCTCTTACACTGTAAAAAATAGATTTTTAAATGCTTAATATTTCTTTGAACTATGGAATCTCAGAAATGGAAGTAGCCGTAAGGAGGACATTCCTTCTAGGTTTTGAGTTCACTCTTTTCCCAGGTGGCCTGTTCTGTTCTTGGATAGCTTTAATTACTAGAAAAATAGTTTTATTCTGAGTCAAAATCTGCCTCCCCTAGCCTCGCTCTCTTGGCCGCACTCTTGTCCTTGAGAGACTTGAGGTACCACTTCCTTCTTCAGCCAGTTAGATGGCACCACTCAACAGCCAGGACAATTTCTCCTCCTTTTGCTCATCACGTCACACTCAACAGTCCAAAGCTCGGTGACACCCATACGCTCCGCACCCACAGCATCCACCTGGTCTAAACTGACGAGAGTTGGGAACGCTTAGTTTGTGGTGCCCTTTCATTCCCTTAGCGAAGGAACCACTGCACAATAGCATTTCATAACACATCTGGAACTATTTTCGGGGGAGGAGGGTGTGTTAGAACACTGGTGAGTACAATTTCAAAGATGACAATACGTTTTAAATTCCCTGAGGCAAGGCGGCGCACAATGATGAGGAAACCCCTAGGAAAGTCGGGTTCAAAGTCAGACGGCACCCAAGACACTCTGGTCAGACGCCTGCCCTCGTTTTCCTCCACCACCCACCGCTGGGCGCTGAACAGGTCCGACTCTCGGGCGGCTAGGGATGCGTGACACCGAGGTCTCCGGGCGGGCGCGGACAAGGGTGGGGGCAACCTCAGGTGGGCTAGGGGAACGAGTGCCGGGTAGGCGCCCACGGGTGGACGCGCGGGACGAGCGGGAAGGAAGATGCCCCCAGGTGGGCGCGCGAGAGGAGCGGGGGAGACGCCCCCAGGTGGACGCGCCCGGGAAGGCCCCGCTCTGCCGGCCGCAGGGGGAGGTGGAAGCTGGGGGCGCACAGTGGGCGTGTGGCGCTCGCGTGTCGAGTCGCTGCCGCAGGCGCCGAGGGAGCCGCGATTCCGCGTTCTGCCGCTGGGATGGCGCGTCCGCAGGTAAGCGGGCCGCCGGCTCACGGGCACTCGCAGCTCGCGGCGCAGCAGCTGGGGAGGCACAAGCACACCCACACGCGCGCCCGCCATCCGTCCGCGGGGACTTGGGAGAGCGGCGGCGGCAGCGGCGCTGGGGACGCGGCGCGGAACGGAGTCGCGGGGACCCGGGTCGCGGGCCCCCGAGCGGCGGGCGGGCGGGGCGGGCTCTTGGGGTGCAGGCCGGCCAGCGAGCATCCTCCTTGCGCTGAGCGTGGCCTGTCGCCGCAGGTCTGGATGCTGATGGCCGGGTTTCTGCTGGCGTTGCCTCCAGGCCGGGCCGCGGGCGCCCCCAGGGCGGGCAAGCGCCCGGCGCGGCCCCGGAGCTGCGCGGAGCGGCCAGAGGAGCTCCTGGAGCAGCTGTATGGGCGGCTGGCGGCCGGCGTGCTCGGCGCCTTCCACCACACGCTGCAGCCCGAGCCGCGCGAGAAGGAGCCCAACGCCAGCTGCCCGGCCGGAGCCAGGCCCGGCGCAGCAGCGGCCGCAGACCGTCGCTTCCGGCCGCCGACCCACCTGCGCAGCGTGTCGCCGTGGGCGTACAGGTGAGTGAACGCGCGGCCGGGCCAGATGGGACAGATGGGGTGGCGGGGGGGTGGGGAACGACAAGGCAGGTGGAGTTCCAGGTGGAATGGGGCAGGGCGGGGGGCGGGGATGAGGCAGGTGGAGGTTCAGGTGGAATGGGACGGGGTGGAGGGGTGGCGAGGCAGGTGGAGGTCCACGTGGAGTGGGACAGGAGGGCAGGATGAAGCAGGTGGAGGTCCAGGTGGAATGGGGCGGGGGGGGGGCAGGATGAGGCAATTGGAATGACTTGCTTGGGAGCAATTGAGCCCCACAAAGGCCCATCACCTCCTTTGAAGGAATCCCGCTTTCCTTTATTTACCCGTTCATTATTTCATATGCAACAAATATTTCTCAAACACGTATTCTAAGCCAGGTGCATGGTTAATTAGGATCCACAAGGGACCACACCCAGTGGCCATTTAAAATCTGTATTTCCATAGCATTTTGTACCAGAGGCCTGTGGCGGTTTAGGTGGTCCGACTTGTTTAGCCCATGGTCTCAGGGAGGAGTGGTCATAAGCGAAAAAGAAATGATCGTGTAGGGCAGACATGATGTGACAGGAAAAGTTTCCAGTGTGTGTTTGTTTAAAAGGGGAAATGCAGCATTTTGGAGGCTTGAAGTGTGCTTTGGAGAACAGGCAAAGTTCTGAGATTGGTCTGTGTTTCAGAAGAAGGAGAAGCAGGCACAGAGGGAAGGTGGGGGTGTTGGGGTGTCCTTCCTGCCCTGCCTTACAGAGGGATCCCTGTCCTTCAGGCTGACAGTCCCGTCAGAGGAGCAGGAGCAGCCTGAGGAGGGAGCCCTCACGATAGAGGAGTTTGAGTGGCCAGGCAAGGTTAGGGTTGTCCAGGGAGATGGAACAGCTTGTGGCAGGGGAGGCCAAGCATGGTGGTCAGAGAACCACAGCTGAGGGGGTGGGGTATCTGTGTGGGGTGGGCAGTGGCAGGAGATGAGGCTGGAAAGGGACACAGGAGCTAGATCTGGGCCTTATAAACAATACTTCAAAGCCTACAGCATATCCTGTAGGATGTTTGTGATCCCAGAGACCTATAGGCACTTTGTGTTTTAGGAAGATGTCCCTGAGGAGGGCTAGGCGAGAGGGGAGACACTGGACAAAGTTCACTGTAGAAGGCGGTTAGGTTCTGAACATAGGTAGTGGTGGAGGGAAAGTTGAGGACAGGGTCAGCTGGAAAGGTCTGGGGCTAAGGGAGAGGGAGGGGCAGTAAGTATAGTGGGTCAAAGCTTTAGTCCAGATGTGCAGAGAAAAATGTCATGATTTTGTCTAAAATGAATCCAGGCTTCCCCTGAGCCCCACCCGCTGGTTAATGGAAAGGAGGGTTTACTCTTACTTTACTCTTCCACTGCATGGGAACCCAAGGTGGCCGTGGGAAGCTAAATCTTAGGGCCTCCCTTAGCCTGGACACTCTGCAGAGGGCCAAGTTCCACATGGGACGTTGGGCCCAGAACTGCCCCAGCCTCCCTGCTTCCCTCCTCCGTCGGTGCCCTCAGGAAACACATGTCAGACCATTCATTCTGATGGCTTCATTTTCTTGCTTTTCTTCTCACCATTCCCAGGGCCCCAGAGGATGGGCTATCATTTTATCCTTCTCCCTCCAACCTCATACTATGCCCTTGATGTGCTAACTAGGATTAAAGACAACAGCCTGGCTTCTGCTGTTGCATTTTTCTATAACAAATTCTAATCTGTCTAGGCAAGCAGATGCCTCCCACAGACTAGGGTGAGGTCCCTGTGGGCAGAAAGGCATAAGAGAAGCAAGCTGCAAGGATATTTCAAATCCTTCTCTTAGTATTGTCTCTCATGTTTCTGACTTGGGTTGTTGATGGTATTTAAGCAAAACAGGGAGTACAGAATGAGGAGCAAATTTGGGGACAGGAAATAATGAATCCAGTATTGGGCCTGGGTTGAGGCATCTGGGTGAAAATGCCTGGCAGGCCATGGGAAATGTGGTCCTGGAGCTCAGGAGAGAGGTCAGGGCTGGAGTGCAAATTGGGAGTGATCAGCCTGAGAATTTTGCACGTAGCAGGTTAAACTGAGGGGGCATTGTTCATTCAGTGGTAGAATTCTTGCCTTCATGCAGGAGACCCAGGTTGGATTTCCAGCCAGTGCACCTCATGTGCAGTTACCACCTGTCTGTCAGTGGTGGCTTGCATGTTGCTGTGATATTGAACAGGTTTCAGTGGACCTTCCAGACTAAGACAGACTAGGAAGGAAAGCCTGGTGATCTACTTCCAAAAATCAGCCAGTGAAAACCCAGTGGATCACATGGTCTGATCCTCAACTGACCATGGGGATGGTACAGGACTGGGCAGCATTTTGATCCATTGTGCATGTGGTCATCATGAGCTAGGGCCTACTTAACAGCAAATAACAACAACAGGTTAAACTGAATTGCACTTGCTCCCGACTGATCCTGTGTCTCCTCAGGCAGCCTACACCACCGGCAGGGAGGAGGGGGAATGGCTGAGGGAGGTTATGGATGAGAACAGCACACAGGGTCTGGTTCTGCTCACACAAGCACCAGGAGAAGGATCTACATCTCTGTAAGGTGGCCTTAGTATCAAGTCTGTCTTGGAAGAAGTACAGCCAGAATGCTCCTTAGAAGCAAGGATGGCGAGATTTCATCTTACGTACTTTGGACATGTTATCAGGAGGGACCAGTCGCTGGAGAAGAACATCATGCCTGGCAAAGTAGAGGGTCAGTGAAAAAGAGGAAGACCCTCAACAAGATGGATTGACATGGTGGCTTCAACAATGGGCTCAAACACAGCAATGATTGTGAGGATGGCACAGGACAGAGCAGTGTTTTGTTCAGTTGTATGTAGGGTCACTGTGAGTCAGAGCTGACTCAATGGCACCTAAGAACAACAAATATATGCATCTTTTTTCATATTATTTAGCAACAGTGAGTGACACAGCACTCCTCCCCACTGGGCCAGTGGTGGTTTCCTGATTGTAGCCTTGCAGGCAGCACAGCCTCCAAGGAAGGGGCACTGGCAGGACTCCAGTGGCTGGATGCTGAGGCAACCTGCCTTTCCCTGCCAGCACCCAAATCTCTGCACTGCTCCTCTCCATCACTTCCTTCCCACCACCTCCTGAGTGATGGGGAGATTAGAACAAGTGATGCCCTGGAAGCACAGGGCCTCTTCTGAGAGAGGTGTGATGGAGGGTCCTGATGGTGGTGCTGAGGGGCTGGTGGCCTGTGTGGAAGCTCACCTGTGAGGCTGCCACCACTGGCTCAGAGGTGGTATCTGTTTAGGTGAAGACAGACACTCTACGGAAGATGGGTGGGGAAATGGACTGTGAGGCATAAATAGTGAAAGGCACAGAAAGGGTCATGTTAGGTGGATAAGGTAGGTTTTAAAACAGAAATTTAGGATAAAGTGGCTTTCCAGGTCACTGAGGAAGAGATGGATTATTCAATAATTGGTATTGAGAAAATTGGGTAGCCAGCTAGAAAAAAAAAATAAAACTGGATCTTATTCCTATATCAGAATAAGCTCCAGAAGATTCAGAGATCTAAATGTAAAAAATAAAACCAGAAAAACATGGGTAATTATATTTATAATCTTGGAGCAGAGAAGGCATATTTAGTAGCTTACAGATGCCAAAAGTCATAAAAGGCAAGATTGATAAATTCAATTATGTAACTACATGCCTCTTCTTGGAAAAATAGAATAGTAAGAAAAATATGAGGGAAAACAGAGAAAAGCATATTTGCAACCCATGTTACAAAGGGCCCATTTCCTAAAGAGCTCCTACAAATCAAGAAGAAAAAGACCAATGACCCAATGGAAAGATGAGAAGAGGCCATGGAGAGCTCCCAGGAAAGGAAATCCAAATGACTCAAACCCTTGAAACATGATAAGATGCCCAACTTCAGGCATAATGAAATGCATATTCAAACTGTAAAGAGAAATCATTTTCCCCCCTACCCATAGGCTATGTTGGCAAGGGTGTGAGGAAATGGCATTTTCAGACAGTGGAAGGAGTGTGAATTGGTGCAGCTTTACGGAGGGCAATTGGGTAATGTCTCAGTCATCTAGTGCTGCTCTATGTCAATCCATGACATTCTACCCTTTGGCCCCCCAAAAATCACATCCTTGCAACATGCAAAACATATTCATCTCATCAAAAGTCTTAACTCCAAGTCCAAAATCAAAAAATTCCTCTTCATCTGTGAAATCTAGAATACAAATTATCTGCTTTCAAAGGTACAATGGCAGAACAGGCACAAGCTAGACATTTCCATTATAAATGGGAGAAATTGCAGGGAAAAAAGGAATAACAGGCACCAAGCACATTAGCAGAACACATTACATTAGCCCTCAAGGCTTGAAAATAATCTTCTGTTCTCTGAGACAATTTATACAATAGCCCTGCCCTCCAGACTCCAAGTATTGGCCACAGTCTCCGGATTCTGAGTGGAGGCCCCTCGGCCCTGGGCTTCAGCTCCATCTTCCAGGCCCACTGGGACGGCAACTCTGCTCCCTCGGCTTTAGGCACACCGTTCTCCTAGTCCTTCGGAGTGACAACTCCACCCTTAGAAACACCAGAGGCCATGGCTCCACCCTTTGAAACCCTTGAGGTCATGACCATACCTTTTGAGACTGAGGCAGCTTGGCTTCTTGTATTCCTTGCCTCTTCAGCTTCTGCCTTCAGTGGCCTCTCGGCCCTTGGGCCTCACGCCCACATCTGTCCTGCTGGGGCAAGTGTTCGAAAGCTCGGTAGCTCCACTGATAAGTGCCCGAAGGCACCCCACTCCACCAGGAAGCCTCCGGCCCACAGGCGCTCAGCTCTCTCACTCCGTGGGTCGGCTCCAGTGCCATCTCACACTGGTCTCCTGGTTCTGTACCCAAGTAGAATAATTGCCAATTTAAAGAGAAAAAAAAAAGACAAAGTGCAATATAGTATGCATCATGTGCTATCATTTTTGTGTTAAAAAGGAAAATATTACATATATTTATAAGGGGACATTGGTGGTTCAGTGGTAGAATTCTCAACTTCTTGTGTGAGACCCAAGTTGGATTCGTGGCCAGTGCACCTCATGTGCAGTCACTACCTGTCTGTCAGTGGAGGCTTGCATGTTGCTATGATGTTGATCAGGTTTCAGTAGAGCTTCCAGACTAAGACTAGGAAGAAAGGCCTGGCGATCTACTTCCAAAAATCAGCCAGTGAAAACCCTGTGGATCACAATGGTAGGGATGGCACAGGACTAGGCAGTGTTTCATTCTGTTGTGCACAGGGTCACCAGGAGTTGAGGATCAACTTGATGGCAGCTAACAACATATTTATATGATATTTATAATGTATACACACACACTGTGGGCATCTTGGTCCCTGGAAAGATTCCACAAGAAACTGGGCATCATGGTGCCCCCTATGCGGAGAACTGGCAGGCTGGGACAGGCGGGGGAAGGAGACTGACTTTTCACTCTTTTGTATGTTTTGAATTTTCTACCATGTGTATGTATTACTTATTTCAAAAATTTTTAATTTTTAGAATGAGAGCAGAAAGGGAAATTCACCAACTGTGAAGGAAAAGCAAATACTGAAGAACTGAAACTTCCGCATGTAGCAGAAGCCTTGACTTACCAAGTGCATTAGTGCAAAGAAAACTATTTGCACTTAAAAGCTGAGGACTTTGCAGGAGAGGCTGTAGACATCTTGATGGAATTTTAACAGCCTCTTGTGATGTCACAGCTGGCTTTGCTACAGATGAGGCAGCTGAGGCAGGGAGAGAACAAGTCATTGGCCCAAGGGGACAGAGTAAACAGTGGAGCCCGGATTTGCTTCTAGACCTCTCTGAGTCCATCTAGCCCGGGCTCCCCACCAATGTGCTATTAGAAAAGGAACATTCAACTTCCAGAACATAAAAATATTTTCTTATTTACTTTGTGGCCTGATGTTTGTTTCTCTTAATCTTTAAAAATAAACATACCAAAACTAAAATCAATTTGATTGCTCAGTAAGTTTTAGTAAGTCAAATTGATATATTAAGAAATATATTGTAGGAATACTGAGGTTTATAAAGGTTTAAAGATACACATCACTTATTTATGTTGAAACACCGAAGATAAACACCTTCTAGTACTCTAAATAGTTTTGAATTGTTTATATTTTTCCAGTTTTGGGTAGTGGTAGTCTAAAGACAGCTTTTCTCTGGGAACTGAATAATGTACAGTAATTTGTTTTTAGGATTTATCTGTTACTTCTCTGTATAACTTTCTTACTCCAGGGAATTTAAGAGACTACACCCAAATATATTTTGCAATTAACAATTCCATGGTTGGAGTTAAGAGAATAAATGGAAAGGAAAACAAAGAAACAGGACAGTGAGTAAAGGAGAGGCATGAGGACAGAGAAAGGGGAGGCTGAGTGGCTTAGAATAGACTTGCAGTCTAACTCAGCAGGCCCCAGGGGGTTTTCAGAGGCAGTGAGAAACTGACCCCTCTTCCCACTGCAAGGGCTGAAGGGCCTCAGGGGCCACTTTAGGAGGGCGAGCCTGCAGAGGAGTCAGAGGGGCCCAGGCGCCCAGACCTTACTCTAGTCTGGTATTTTCCTGTGAAGAACCCAAGTCAGCACAACCTTCCTATTATCAGAACTTTGAGCAGGTGACTTTTTGGAAGAGGGGAAATTAGAAGCAAATCAATGCACCTCTGGGTATGGTTTGAAAAGCTTGCAGCAGCAACCACAGCTGTAACAACTTCCAGGTGGCATATGGGACCATGCTTCACTGGGGTCCTGGTCGTGGTGGCCACTCACAGCCTGACCCTCAAGTTCTGATAAATCAACCATCTAATCATGAATGATGCAGCATTTTAGAAATGTTTCTATCAGGAAGAGTAGAAATAGGGTATTTTTGCTTCAGCCTCCTCTAACCCTTAAATTTAGCTAACACAAACATCCCGTTTCCTGCGTGGGGCTGTCAATTAATTATTTTAGCAATATAGAAATCTAAGGTTACGTTCATTCAACAGAAGCTGAGTGAGGGCCTGCATGGCCAGGCTCGTCCCTGAGAATACAGCTGAGACCCTGAGGCTTAGCACTGAAATCACGCGGCACTGCTCTCACATCACTTTTTCTTTTTTAATGTAATGAATATAACTTTAGAGAGAGTTAGAGAAGTTAGGCAGCCACCACCCATCTGTCAGTACGGGCTTGCACGTTGCTATGATGCTGAACGGGTTTCAGTGGAGCTTCCAGACTAAGATGGGCTAGGACAAAAGGCCTGGTGATCTCCTTCTGAAAATCAGCCAGTCAAAACCCTATGGATCATAGCAGACTGATCCAAAACCTATCATGGGAATGGCACAGGACCGAGGAGAGTTTTGTTTTGTTGTGCGTGGGCTCACCATGAGTCGGGGGCTGACTGATGGCAGCTAACAGAGAAGTTAGGAATATAATATTAGAGGTTATCCCCACTGACTTATCCTTTTTTTAATATTCCCCATTTATCTTTTTTCAAATGCTTTCCCCTTCCTTTATGCTCTTTCAAAGTTGTCTCTGAACACACAGCTTGAGAAACCCTGTGGGAAGTAGGCCCCACGCAGCTCGGCTGCAACCCTTTCTTGTCCCTGGGTGGGAACTGCAGGCCATCTCCAGGCCTTCAGGCTTTCTGACGGGGCAGCGCCTCGCTGACATTACCTCTGACTGGGCCTGGTGGGTGCAGTCTCTGAACATCCCATTCAGTGTTAGCTTTGGAACTTTGCATTTTTTCCTTCTTTTTTATAGTTTTTTTTTTTGCAGAAGATCACATATTCCTGGGTCCCTGCTTCAAACTCTAGTTTTCTCAAGTGACATTAAAAAACTTTTCTGCCTTCAAGGAATGTCTAGTGAGAAAACAGCTAGGATGTTAGCCCAGGCACTGTGCCCTTCTGTGCCATCTTATAATGTTAATAAAGGAAGGGCTGGAGAAAAAGAGAGAAAAGAACAGAAACAGAATGAATGATTGCCCAGTTGGGAAGTTTCCAGTTACAGCATGTGATACTGCAGGTGGTGACACTGTTTATCTCAATTCATTGTTGTAGAAAAGGAGACACTCATTGTTAAAACACCATATTTAAGAAATGTTGGTGTTTTCCCCAAGAAATATTTTTATGCATAAGTGACATTTAATTGGCCAAAGTACCCACAGATTTTTTCCCCCTCTGAGCTACTCAAAATAGAGCAGGCTTTACTGCACCTATCACTGTTTAACAAAGTAAAAATAAAAGCATTGTCACAGAGCATTGTCCAGGGATTAAAGCCTCTGGTTCTGAAAATAGATCTATTGGCTTTGCTTTGATAGTGATTGTCTCTAACTGGCTGGGTTTTACTTTAGCATTCTTGTAGTAGCCAGGGAGGAAGGTAGTATTTCATGCCATCACCTCTTTCAAATTTCCTCACCTGAATAAAATGTGTGTGACCTTAATGCCGACAGAAGGACTTGGGAAGGTCCTGGATGGTACGCACAGACCATGAAGGGAAATTCCTCTTGGGATCTGTTTTCCAGAAATGACACATGGAAATTTTGAAAGAGGTTAATGAGTATATTCCTTTCTAAATTAACAAGAGGTCAATGAGAAAATAATCCGCCAAGAACTCTCTGGGAGTTAAGTCATCTGGGCTAATGTTTTGATATTAGTTATTCCTCATTACCAACGATGGCAGCAGCTGCTTCATTGGGGATCAAGGTGGACCCCACTCTTTTTGCACAAAGGGAATTGGGCACCTCACCCACCCGGCCTAGGGACAACACAGCAGAGGTGGCTGTGGACCCAGGCTCGGCAGCTTCCCCTGGACAGAGCTGAGCCATCCGGCAGGCATGAGTTATATTTTCCCTTTGAAGAACTGTTTCCAGCGGCACTGACTGTGTGGCATTTCGGATGATGAAAGAACAAAACACTTGGAGAAATGCTGGCTCTCATTCCTCTCTTTCTGTCTGTAAAACTTTCTTTCTGAATTATTTTCCAAATTCTTTTTCCAAAGCATTAGTCACTCTTCCCTCACCTCCCAGATGAGCAGATTTCACATGGAATAAATGGATTTCCTGGTTGTAGCTCTACCACCTACCAAGTGTCCTGCTAGTTGTAAATATCCACCAGTTCTGGAGAGCTAAGCCTGTTGCTGTTTGACTCTTGCCCTTTGGTGAGTGGGGCAGTGCAATTGATTGGGCTTTCACTAAAAGTCAAGAGCCATGGTTCTAACTAGGTGAGCTAAAGACTTAGGACAAGTCCCTCAGCCTGCGGTGCCTCAGTTTCCTCCAAGTAAAGCACAGGGTGGGACATGCTTAGCTCTTCATTGTTCTGGGAGCTCTGTGCCCCCTCAGCTAGAGCCCATCTTGTTGGCTCAGCTTCAGGGATGACCTTGGTGCCAAGTTTAGGATGGCACCAAAGTTGACCTTGGTCCCCAGGTGGGTTTGGGACTGACCCCTTGCCCCCCCCGGCCGGCAAGGAGGGCCGGGCAAGGCATGGAGGCATGGCTTCTCACCTCTGCATCAGTATCGGCCGCTCTGCTCCCACCCCCCCAGCCCCGGCTGGTTTCCATGTCCTCTCTCATGAGACATGCACAACTGCTGTGCTCTCATAGGGCCAGAGAACATTTTCCAAAGCTTCTTGGCAGCATGAGCTGAAGGTCTTTGGCTCTCTAACGCCTTCAAGAATGTAGGGAGGGTGGAGCTGATGAAACTGCTGGCCAGTTTTTCAGCAGCAGAAAACTGTGGTTTTCTGTGTCCCCAGTTACTCCCTGGTCGGCGAACAGAGCTCTACTATAATCCATCCCAGCACTCAGGCCGAGTTTTCACAATTCTTTCCACACTGGTCACCTGGCCCTCTCCCCATCATCTCATAACTGCTCCTCCTCCCAGCTGCAGGGTTGTTCCAAAGAGAAAATGAAAGAGCAAATGGCTAACACAAATCTCTCTCTTAGGATGCCTTATCTTAGAGACCATTGGCCAATACTGGGGCCATATGTTAGAATTATTTGGGAGCTTTATAAAATACCAGCACCCTGGCACCACTCCAGAGCAATTAAGCCAGAATTTCTGGGAGTGAGGGAACAGGAATCGCCTCTAGTGAACAACTGAGACGTCAAGGCCATCCCGTTTTCAGAGCAGATTGGGTTAGTAATGACCTTCTGCATTAAAAAGAGTTACAAGCTTATGAAGGTGCTGGGCTAGTCATGCAATTCAAGCGTATTTGGAAAAATGCAATCATCCAGTTGTTTACTATCAGTATACACACGGTTAGCCAATGGGTGCTAGTATCCCTAAAGAGGGAAAACACCAAACTTTGCTATTGACTATGTGGCTGGGAACAAGTTCTGTTGATTTATCGGTATCTGTGATGCCCCAGTTTAAATGAGCAAAACAGATCCCTTAGACAGCTGGTTAAAGTACAGATTCCTGGACCTGAGGCCCAAAGCTTCTGCTTCCGTGAGGATGAAGTCTGGGAAATCTACACTGAGCAGGAGCTTTTGGTGGTTCTAAGAGTCATACTCTGGAAATCTCATTTATGCTTTCTTACGATCTCCTGCATCCCCAGCAAAGACAAGTATTTTGGTCCTCTCTCCAGCTTTTCCAGAAGGGCTAGTGTCTTTTTATTACTTTAGCTTTGTAACATCTTGTTATCTGGTAGAGTGAGTCCCTCTTCTTATTCTTCTTCAAAATTATCTTGACTATTCTGGCCCTTTTCTCTCCATATAAATTTTAGGATCAGCCTGCCAATTCTAAGAGGAACGTTAGTGAGATTTTGAGTTGAATTTCATTGACTGTATAGATTAATTTGGGGGAATTCTCCAATATTTTAGAGACTTAACACATTGGAAGGTATCTTTTCTAAGCAGGACACAGTGATAAAAATATCACGTGATCAGCCCTGCCATCAAGAAACTGGGGGAAGTAGCCCGGTCATCAAATCCATCCCCTTCACTTTACAGAGAACCCAGTTCCAGTTCCTGTCAAGTTGACTCTGACTGATGGCGACCCAATGTGTGTCAGAGTAGAACTGTGCTCCATAGTATCTTCCATTTTTTTCCCCAAAACATATAACATTTTTTTCATTATAGGCATTTCCAAACACGTATGAAAGCCCAGAGAGTGGAATAATGAACCTATGTATCAGTTGGAGCCCTGGTGGCACAGTGGTTAAGAGCTAACCAAGAGGTCGGCAATTTGAATCTGCCAGCCTATCTTAGGAAACCCTATGGGGAAGTTCTACTCTGTCCTGTAAGGTCACTATGAGTTGGACTTGACACCATGGCAACAGGTTTGGTTTGGTTTTGGTTTTAACTACCAGTTTCCCAGATTCAGCTTTCACTAATTTTGTTTCATTGTTCCCTCCCATCATTTATTTTTCTTTTTTTATTGTGGTGAAAATATACATAATATACACCATCCCAGCAATTTCTACATGTATAATTCAGTGACATTGATTACATTCTTCAAGTTGTACAACCATTCTTGCTGTCCTTTTCCAAATCATTTTACCACCATTAATATAACCTCAGTGTCCCCAAGCAAAAACTTCCCTCCCCCCACCCCCCAGTAACCACTAATAGTGTTTGGTCTCTGTATATTTGCTTACTTCATGTAAGTGAGATCATATAGTATTTGTCCTCTTGCTATTGACTTATTTTGCTCAGCACGATGTTTTCAAGTTCATCCATGTTGTGGCATGCATCAGCATTTCATTTCTTTTTATGACTGAGTAATATTCCATTGTATGTATATCTGCATGTTCTTTATCCATTCATCTGTTGATGGACATTTCGGTTGTTGCCATCTTTTAGCTATTGTGAAAAATGTTGTGGTGATCATTGGTGTACAAATTTCTGTTTGCATTCCTGCCTTCACTTCTGGGTATACACCTAGGATTGCGATTGCTGGGTCATATGGTAGTTCTACGTTCAACTTTTTGAGGAACCACCAAACTGTTTTCCACAGAGGCTGTGCCATTTTACATTTCCACCAGCAGTGGATGAGGGTTCCAGTTTCTCTACAACCTCATCAACACCTATTGTTTTCCATTTTTTTATCATAGCTATTCTAATGGGGGTTAGGTGGTATCTCATTGTGGGTGGTGCAGTGGTTAATTGCTCATCTGCTAAGCAAAAGAATGTCGTTCAAACCCACCAGCCTCTCTGCAGTAGAAAGATTTGGCAGTCTGCTTCCATGAAGATTTACAGCCTTGGAAACCCTATAGGGCAGTTCTACTCTGTCCTACAGGGTCACTATGAGTAAGAATAGACTCGATGGCAGTGGGTTTGTTTGGTGTTTTTTTTTTTTTTTTTAATGGACAGTGAGGTTGAGCATCTTTTCATGTGTTTGTTGACCATTTGAGTATCCTCTTTGGTAAAATTTCTGTTCAAGTCCTTTGCCCATTTTTTGATTGGGTTGTTTGTCATCTTGTTGTTAAGTTGTAGACGTTTCTTATGTATTTTAGATATTAGGCCTTTATCAGATATATGGTTCCTGAAAATTTTCTCCCAATCTGTAGGTTGTCTCTTCATTTTGTTGACAGAGTCCTTTGATGAACAAAATTATTTAATTTTTATGAAGTCCTATCTATTTTGTCTTTTCCTGCTCATGATTTTATTGTCATATCTGATAACCCGTCATTAAAAACTAGGTCCCACAGACTCACCCCTATATTTTCTTCTAGAACTTATGGTTTTAGTTTTCACATTTATCCATTTTACACTGATCCATTTTGAACTGATTTTTGTGTATGGTGTGAGGCATGGATCCTGATTCATTCTAATACATGTGGAAATCCAATTTTCCCAACACCCTTTGTTGAAAAGACACTTTATAGGGTTTTCAGTGGTTGATTTTTTGGAAGTAGATTGCCAGACCTTTCTTCTGGGGTGCCTCAAACCTCCAACCTTTCAGTAAGCTGCTTAGCTTGTTAGCCACTTGCACCATCCAGGGAGTCCTACAGAGGACCAGGGGTGGGGAATGATTTGCAGTGTCACAGGTTGTGACTAAGTTGGAACCAGAATTTTAGGACCAGCACTCTTCCTGACGCCATCCTGCCTTTTTAAGAAAGTCTGTTCGGTTGAACTCATTGACCTTGAGATCTGTCGACCTGTGAACATTGTATTTCAATTATACTGTGTCAGTACTTCAGTTTCCAGGCTGGAACCGAGAAGACATTTTCTCCACCTTGTTTCTGGGGTTGGGGTCTTGGGATTGCTGTGAAAGATTCAATCATACTTAGCTCTGCTGCTCTGAAGTTACTCTAACCTAATGTTTTGGAAAGTAGGAGAGTGAGCCATGTTAGGAGTTTGTCCCAATAAATGTCACCACCATGCTTGGGCCCCAAGAGTGGGCAGATTAGGTGCTGAGATTCTTGCCTGTGGGGAATGTGCCCTTGGCCCTGCGGAGTCGCTTTGAATTGTTTCCTATGTAGTTCAGGTCCCAGGGCAGTGGTCTTTTTCAGTATCTGCTGTCACAGACATTCCTCTCTGTGCTCAGGTTCCATTACCTCTAATCATCCTTAGAGGACATGTCCTTTGTTCCTGGATTAAGCAGGCCAGCTGTCACTTGTGTGTGCCAGGCCTCACACATGGCCTGTGGAACACTTCTGGGCCCCGGTAGAGGGGAAAGCTTGGCTTGGTTCTAGTCTGTTCTTATGCCAGGCTTCTGCAGAGCAGTATGCAGAAAATACAGCAGTACGGGGTCTCACTGACCCTCTGCCAGCCTGGACTGCGTGCCAGTGCTTGGTGACATGAAAGAATCCCTGCTGGAGTTTCTTGCTGTTTCTTCTTCATGGCAGCTTTTGTCAACCAAGGGGCACTTCTCACTGACGACTCCCCCAACATCTTAAGGCATGGGGTGGGGGTGACGGATTTATTTTGTGCCTGTCTCCAGGGTGTCCTGAGACTTCCATACTTGTCCTCATGATCTGTGTTCTGTCCCGTGTCTTCCATTTTCTTTATCACCACTGGCTGGTGCTGTGGTTGATGTCTGTGTTACGTCCCTCTCATCAGCAGCACATTTCTACTTTAAGAGAAACCTACTGGTCTGAAAACTGCCAATGTTTAGGCCTTCTCACTGTCTCCCATATCCCAGGCAGCAACAGAGGGTAGGCAGGTAGATGTCTTTTGGCCACTGTAGTTGTGGAAACTTCCGTCCCTGGGGAACAGATCGTGGGGTTGGATATTTTTAGTCAGATGAGCCTTCTGACTGTAACAGCATCCAAGTGACTGTCAATTTCACCTACAAAACTGACAGGGACAATGGCCGAGTGACAAGTTTTCCCAATGGTACATGAATTGTTACCTAAACACCATGGGACCCAGAAGGATAGCCACTCAGTTGTTTAGTTTTGAACGGATCTTTGTAGCCCTCATATCAAACTCATATTACATATGAGGAAACCTAATCTTCCTGTAATCGATTCTACACTACCATCAGAGTGATTTTTCTAGATACCAACCTGACCATGCACTCTGTGCTCATAGCTCTCTCATGGAATTTATGATCTGCAAAGTAAAATCCAAACTTTCAGGCCCAGTCCTCGAGGCTCCTGCAAACCTCACACCTTCTGTACTGCACCCCCCACCACCACCCCCACACCTGTTCCTGCAGGTACAAGACCTCTTCACTGCATCCGACTCATCACGTCTTCTGCTTTCTAGCCCAGGCATGCGTTGCTTCTTTCTGCTTAGAATACCTTCTTCCCTCTTCTTTGCTTAGCTGGCTCCTCTTTGCCCTGTAAACTCATTGCAGACTTCCTGGGGCATTTCCTTGGGCCATAGCACCTGTGTCTGTAGCAGTCTGTTCATCTGCCACCCTGCTCTGTCTTGACCCTGGAGTGTCTCTTCCACTGGACTGTGGCTCTGGAGAGCTGTAGCCAATCATCACCCATGCCCACCATTTCCCTGAATTAATGACCCCACCCACCCACCATTGGCCCAATTGAGAGAGAGTTCGTAACTTCACTAGCATCTAGATGTTTTCATCTGTGTGCATGTGTTCAGTATGTATCACTAAAAGATAAGGATTCTTTATTAAATGAAACCACAATACCATTAACACACCTAAAAGTCAACACTTCCTTAATATCCACAAATGTTCAATTAGGTTCATATTTCCCTGATTGACCAGGAAGTGGTTTTTAAAACATATTTTTAAATTTCTTTTTATTTTTTATTTTTGTCTTTTTTTAACTCTTCATTTTGAAATAATTACGGACTAAGAAAAAAGTTGCAAAATTTAGAATTCCCATATACCCAGATTTTCCCAGTGTCAGCATTATAACTCAGTAAAATTAGGTATTTTGCTATCATCTAATCTGTAGACCTTATTCAAAGGAGCCCTGGTGGTGCAACAGTTAAGTGCTTAGCTTCTAACCGAAAGGTTGGTGGTTCAAACCCACCCAGTGTTCTGTGGGAGAAAGACCTGGCAATCTGCTTCTCTAAAGATTACAGCCTACGAGGCAGAGCCAACATGGTGCTAAAGACAGAAGCACTTGCCGTCCCTCTGCAGCAAAGACCCAAAAAACTAAGTAAAACAGATACAGACGTCAATCCTGGAACCCTAAGTACCAAATGAAGGAATAAAGAACTTGATCAAGCACGGAATGGAATAAGAAACTAACAGAGAACAGAACGAGGAGAGCTACGAGTAGAGATCCCCTACCAGCTAACGCAGCACTTAGTTCCCATCTTGGACTACAGCCACCAAGGAATGCAGACAGGGAGTTGAGGACAGCACCTTCACGGAACTCCCAACAGAAGACAGAGCACCCGGTAACCAGGGATACAAACTTTCCCACCCCACACCCTTCTTCCCTGTATGAGGCCTCCGCTGCTTTCCACTGGATCATGGTCGCTTGGCTGGAGAGATAACAACTCACTGCCACCTGGATTCACCATCTTGGACCTCAGCCACCAAGGACCTCAGACAGCGAGTGCAGGAAGGCAACTTCACAGAGCTTCTAACAGAAGACATAGCACTTGGTAACCAGGGATAGACGCCTTCCCACCCCCACCCCCACCCCCATCCTTCTTCCCTCTATGTAATTCCACAGTCGCTCTGCCGGAGAGACACCAGCTCACTGCCTCAAGGGTCTGCCCTGCCCCTACCGGCCAGCCCCATCAGTGCCATTTTTGTTTGTTTGGTTTTAGATATGGTTTTTTTTTTTGGCTTTTTTTGTTGCTTCTCTCTCTCCCTTCCTTCCTTTCCTTTTTCCCACACAGTTAGCCCTGTGTGCCATCCCTTTCCCTTCTTGACCGGCTGTAATGTTTTAGTTTGTTTGCTCTGTTCTTTTTTTTTTTTTTTTCTGTTTCTTCTCTCTCCCTCCTTTCCTTTCTTCTGCCCACCCAGCCCTGTGCACCAACCCCACCCCTTCTCTAAGGGCCATGCTACACCCACTTGGCTGGAGAGTCACTGCACACGGCCTTCCTGGGTCTGCACTGCCGTCACCAACTGGCTCCCTCAGTGCCATTTTATTTATTTTTTGTTCTTTTCATTGTTGTTGTTTCTTCTCTCTCTCTCCCTTCCTTTCCTTTCCCCCAGCTAGCCCCGTACGCCACCCTCTCCCCTCAGCAGGCTGTGCTGTACTGCTCCACTGGAGAGCCTCTGGAACATGACCTCCCTGGGTCTGCGCTGCCCCCACAGGCCAGCTCCCTCAGTACCATATTTTATATTTTTCTTTATCTTTCCCCTTCTCCCTTTTCCTTCTCCCTCCTACCTAGACCCTGCGCTGCCTCTCCCCCCTTCCTGAAGGGCCTTGTGATACCACTTGGCAAGAGAGACATCAGCTCGCTGTCACCCTAATTCCGCCCCACCCCTAAGAGCCAGTTCCCCCACCACTATTTTTTTATTTGTTCATTTTATTTGTTGTTGTTTTTGTTTTATTTATTTATTATTTTTTGTTTGATTGTTGTTTTTTCCTCTCTCTCCCCTCTTTCCTTTCCATTCTCCCTCCTACCTAGCCCTCTGGGCTGCCCATGCCCCTTCTCAACAGGCAGAGCCACACTGCTCAGCTAGAGAGCCACTGGCACACAGCCTAGCCAGGTCTGCCCTGCCCCTACCCACTGAATCCTACTATGCTGCCATTTTATTTACTTTCTTTTTGCTTTTGTTTCTCTCTCTTCTTTCACCTACCCACTTGGCTCCACACATCAAAGAAACAATCTTGGATGATTACAAGGCAGGGGAGGGGTGGGGAAGGAAGAACACTAACTAGACAATAGATAAGTGGTAACTTTGGTGAAGGGTAAGATAGTACACAAAACTGGGTAAGTCAGCACAACTTGACCAAGGCAAGGCCATGGAAGCTTCATAGATATATCCAAACTCCCTGAGGGATGGAATTACTAGGCTAAGGGCTGGGGACTATGGTCTTAGGGGACATCTAGCTCAACTGGCATAACATAGTTTATAAAGAAAATGTTCTACATTCTACTTTTGTGAGTAGCATCTGGGGTCTTAAAAGCTTGTGAGCAGCCATCTAAGATACTCCACTGGTCCCATCCCATCTGGAGCAAGGGGGAATGAAGAAAACCAAAGACACAAGGGAAAGATTAGTCCAAACGACTAATGGACCACAACTACCACAGCTTCCACCAGGCTGAGTCCGGCACAGCTGGAAGGTGCCTGGCTACTACCACCAACAGCTCTGACAGGAATCACAATAGAGGGTCCTGCACAGAACTGGAGAAAACGTAGAACAAAATTATAACTCACAAAAAAAGACCAGACTCACTGGTCTGACAGAGACTGGAGAAACCCTAAAAATATGGTCCCTGGACACCCTTTTAACTCAGTACTGAAGTCACTCCTGAGGTTCATCCTTCAGCCCAAGATTAGACAGGGCTATAAAACAAAATGAAACTAAATGGGCACATCAGCTCCGGGGCAAGGACAAGAAGGCAGGAGGGGACAGGAAAGCTGGTAACAAGGAACCCAGGGTCAAGTAGGGGAGAGTGTTCACATGTCATGTTCACATGCAACCAATGTCACAAAACAGTATGTGTATTAATTGTTTAATGAGAAACTAATTTGCTGTAAACCTTCATCTAAAACACAATTTAAATTAAAAAAAAAAAAAAGGAATTGTTCTAAAAAAAAAATTACAGCCTAAGAAAACCCTATGGGGCAGTTCTACTCTGACACATGGGGTCACCATGAGTTGGAATTGACTTGACGGCACCCGAAAACAGCAAAAGCAAAGCCCATATTCAAATTGTCCCACTAAATGCCCTTTTTCTGGTTCAGGATCCTGTCCAGTTTCACACATCACCTCTAGTTGTCATGTGTCTTTCATCTCCTTTAGTCTGGGATGGTTCTGGTCAGCTATTTTGTCCCTCAATTTGGGGTTGCTATATCTTTTAAGTGATCATATAACTTATCCAAACTAAGACACTTAGGAGTAAAGGGGGTGCAGTTAATATCACACCAGACAACATGTGTAACCCAGTCAGTAATGCCAACTGGAACTACTGTCCCTGCTCAAAACTCTTCTAATATGTAGGTTTCCCTTTCAAGTTTTCTAGATTCTGCTGATCATGTCCTCAGGGTATCCAGCCTTCTCTTTCCAGTGCAGTGGCCTGATCAGATTGAGTGTGAGTTTCTGCCCAGCCCTTCTCATACCTCTGCACTTATTTGCTTCAGTGGTGCTGCCCCCGCTCTGGCCGTCTCCACGTGAGCCTTCTCCCCTACAGGTTGGTTTTCCCCTGGTGTTTTCTGCCTTTGTTCTTTCCACACACTTCCCTGAGTTATTTATTTGGCCCCCACCCTATATGCCAACAATTTAGAAATGTCCACCTTCAGCCAAGATCTCTCTCTCAAGCTGCAGACCATCCCCCCACACTGTAGTCTGAGGGAAAATCCATCTGTTGGTGTCACTTCCTCTTTAACACCTTTCATTGGCTTCCATTGCCTTTGGGGGCAAATCCAAGATCCTTACCTTCAATTTGAGGGCCTGAATTGTCTAGCCTCTTCCAATGGCTCCAGCTGTATCACTTACTACCCCTGTGTTTTGGTCACCTCTCTTTGCAGTTCCTAATTGTGATGTAGCGTCCACTCGACACCATGCTTTTACTCTGCCCAAAATGCCCTTTCTCCCTTCTTCAGCTGGGCGAATCCACCCAGGGCCACTTTTCCCAGAAGCTGTTCCCAGCTCCTGGGCTGGGTCAACCTTGTGCGGCAGGTGCTTTTCGTGCCCATCTCCTGCCAGTCGTGAGTCCTTGGACAGTAGTGTGTTTCCTCCATATCCACATGGCCCAGAACATCACTAGCACTCCAATGTGTGTTGAATAAATGTTGAAAGTGATTGGAAATATTATAAATCCTAAATATTTAGGATAGCCTTTTCTTTCATATTTTGAGTTAGGGTCTTACATTAAGGTATGAAGGGCAGGAAGCTGCCTTGGCTCAGATGAACCATTGCTGGATAGCTGGATCCCGCCTACCACTGACTGAGTTCTTGCTCTGTGGCAGGTACTGTGGCAGGCATATTGGGGCATGATGGTGAAGAATACCACAGGGAAGACATAAAGTGAAGTTTTGTCTCAGAGGTACAAGTATTATGAGAATATGGGGCAAGAACAGGCTAAATTTAACTATGGGAATTTGAACTTTTAAAAAAAATTTTTTTATTGTACTTTAGATGAAAGTTTACAGAACAAATAGTTTTTCATTAACGTATTGTTTTATAACATTGGTTAACAACCCCACAACATGGCAACACTCTCCCTTCTCTACCTTGGGTTCCATATTACCAGCTTTCCTGTCCCCTCCTGACTTCTAGTCCTTATCCCTGGGCTGTTGTGCCTCATTAGTCTCATGTTGTTTTATGGGGCTGTCTAATCTTTGGCTGAACGGTGAACCTCGGGAGTGACTTCATTACTGAGCTAAAAGGATGTCTGGGGCCATACTCTTGGGGTTTCTCCAGTCTCTGTCAGGCCAGTAAATCTGGTCTTTTTTTGTGAGTTAGAATTTTGTTCTACATTTTTCTCCAGCTCTGTCCAGAACCCTCTGTTATGATCCCTGTCAGAGCAGTCGGTGGTAGCCGGGCACCATCTAGTTGTACTGGACTCAGTCTGGTGGAGGCCGTGGTAGTTGTGGTCCATTGTTCCTTTGGACTAATCTTTCCCTTGTATCTTGTTTTCTTCATTCTCCCTTGCTCCTGAAGGGGTGCGACCAGTGGTGTGTCTTAGATGGCTGCTCACAGGCTCTTAAGACCCCAGACTCTACTCACCAAGGTAGAACGTAGAATATTTTCTTTATAAACTGTGTTATGCCAATTGAGTTAGGTGTTCCCCAAGACCATGGTCCCCACAGCCCTCTGCCTAGCAATTCAGTCCCTCAGGGAGTTTGGTTGTGTATATGGAGATTCCAGGACTTTTCCTTACACAAGTTTTACTGGCTTCCCCAGCCAGTATGAGATGCTTCACAGATTCATCATTGTTCTTTATCATTGCATAATTCTCCGTTGTGTGTATGTACCATAGTTTGTTTATCCATTCATCTGTTGATGGGCATCTAGGTTGTTTCCATCTTTTTGCTATTGTGAACAATGCTGCAGTGAACATGGGTGTGCATATGTCTATTTGTGTAATGGCTCTTATTTCTCTAGGATATATTCCTAGGAGTGGGATTTCTGGATCATGTGGTATTTCTATTTCTAGCTTTCTAAGGAAGTGCCATATTATTTTTCAAAATGATTGTATCATTTTGCATTCCAACCAGCAGTGCATAAGCGTTCCAATCTCCCCTCAGCCTTTCCAACAATTATTTCCAGTTTTTTTTTATTTGTGCCGGTAATGCTGGGGTGAGATGGTATCTCATTGTGGTTTTAATTTGCATTTCTCTAATGGCTCGTGATCGCAGGCATTTCCTCATGTGTCTGTTGGCCACTTGAATGTCTTCTTTGGTGAAGTGTCTGTTCATTTCCTCTGCCCAATTTTTAATTGGATTATTTGTCTTTTTGTTGTAGAGGTGTTAGATTTCCTTGCAGGTTTTAGAGATTAGACCTTTGTCTGACTTGTAATGTCCAAAAATTTTTTCCCAGTCTGTAGGTTCTCTTTTTACTCTTTGGTGAAGTCTTTTGATGAGCATAAGTGTTTAATTTTTTAGAAGATCCCAGTTATCTAGCTTATCTTCTGGAGTCTGTGTTGTTGGTTACAGTTTGTGTTCTGTTAATGCCATGCATTAGGGCCTCTAGCGTTGATCCTACTTTTTCTTCTATGAACTTTATAGTTTTTGGCTTTATATTTAGGTGTTTGATCCATTTTGAATTAGTTTTTGTATATGGTGTGAGGTATGGGTCCTGTTTCATTTTTTTGCAGATGGACATCTAGTTTTGCCAGCACCATTTGTTAAAAAGACTCTTTTCCCCGTATGATGGACTTTGGGCCCTTGTCGAAGGTCAGGTGACCGTAGGTGGATGAATTTATATCTGGGTTCTCAATTTTGTTCCATTGTAAATGTGTCTGTTGTTGTACCAGTACCAGGCTGTTTTGACTACCATAGCTATATAGTAGTTTCTGAGGTCAGATAGTGTGAGTCCTTCTACTTTATTCTTCTTCAATAGTGCTTTACTTATGCGGGGCCTCTTCCCTTTCCATATAAAGTTAATAATTAGTTTTTCTATCTCTTTAAGAATGTTGTTGGTATTTGGATTGGGATTGCATTGTATTTGTAAATTGCTTTGGGTAGAATTGTCATTTTCACAATGTTGAGTCTACCTATCCATGAGCATGGTATGTTTTTCCATTTATGTAGCTCTCTTTTGGTTTCTTGCAATAGTGTTTTGTAGTTTCTTCTGTTGGCTGTGGGCTTTTTTGGCTGTTCTCTTTCTGTTTGTTCAAGTTGTGTAGTTAATGTTTTGATTTTGTCCCTTTCTTCTTTTTTGATGTGTGCATCCATTTGCTGTAAATTGTCCTCTGAGGACTGCCTTTGCTGTGTCCTAAAGGTTTTGGTATGATGTGTTTTCATTCTTGTTTGATTCTAGGAATTTTTTGATTCCATATCTGATTTCCTCTATTTCCCAGTGGTTTGTAAGCAGGGTATTATACAGTTTCCATGTAATTGATACTTTTTCCTTGCTCTTCCTGTTGTTAATTTCTAACTTGATGGCATTTTGGTCAGAGAAGATACTTTGTATTATCTGAATGTTTTGGATTTTGTTGAGTGTTGCTCTGTGGCCTAAGATGTGGTCTATTCTGGAGAACATTCCATGTGCATTGGAAAAGAATGTGTACTTTGCAGCTGTTGAGTGGAGTGTTCTATATATGTCTGTGAGGTCAAGTTGGCTGATTCTGCCTTTTAGGTCTTTTGTAGCTTTGTTGAGTTTCTTTCTAGATGTTCTGTCCTTTACCAAGAGTGGTGTGTTGAAGTCTCCTATTATTATTGTGGAACTGTCCGTTTCTCTTTTCAGTGCTGTAAGAGTTTATGTATTTTGGGGCCCTGTCATTGGGTGCGTACATGTTTATTATGGTTATGTCTTCATGATAGATCATCCCTTCAATCATTGTATAGTGTCCTTCTTTGTTTTTTATGGTGGATTTTGTTTTAAAGTCTATTTTATCTGAGATTAGTATTGCCACACCAGCTCTTTTTTAGTAGCTGTTTGCTTGATGTATTTTTTCCATCCTTTGATTTTTAATAAATTCACATCTTTGTTTCTAAGGTGTGTCTCTTGTACACAGCATATTGATGGATCCTGTGTTGTTTTTTTTTTAATCCATTGTGTCTCTGTCTCTTTACAGGTGCATTTAGGCCATTTACATTCAGTGTAATTATTGATAGGTGTGAGTTTATTGCTGTCATTTTGTAGTGCTTTTTTTTGTGGTGCTGACATTTTCTTTGTTCCTCTTACTCTCCTGTGCTGAATTCCTTTTGTTTGTGTTTTTCATTTATTTTGTTCCTATAGATTTTGTTTTTACTGAGGCTTTATGTTTTTCTTCTTTATTTTGATGAGTAGGTTTGTTAACTTTCTTTGTGGTTACCTTTAAGTTTACCCTTATCTTCCTAGGTTTGAACCAGTCTATTATTACTTGGTATCGCCTCGCCTTCCTCTCCATTAGAAGGTTCTATATCTACACTGTTTATTCCCTCTTTTATTGTTCTGATGTTGTTGTCATTTACAGATTAACCTCTCTGGTTCCCTGTTGTAATTCTTTTGGTTTTGGATAGTCCTTGAGAGTTCATTTCCTAGGTTGGTATCTGGCTGGTATGATCCTGCATCCTAGATTCAGCCTGTGGTCTGATGTTGTTTGTTCTCAGATTGAAGGACTCCCTTTAATAATTCTTGTAAATTTGGCTTGGTTTTTACATAGTCTCTTAATTTCTGTTTATCTGGAAATGTCCTAATTTCACCGTCATATTTGAGTGAGAGTTTTGCAGGATATATTATTCTTGGGTGGCATTTTTTTTTCTTTCCAGGTTTTATATATGTCATCCCATTGCCTTCTTGCCTGCATGGTTTCGGCCAAATAATCCGAGCTTAGTCTTCTTGTTTCTTCTCTGTATGTGACTTTTCTTTTTTCTCCAGCTGGTCTCAGGATTCTGTTTGTCTTTGGTTTTAGCAAGTGTGATTATGATATGCCTTGGTGATTTTCTTTTGGAGTCTATCCTGTATGGGGTTTGTTGTGCTTTTTGGATGGTCAGCTTTTCATCTTTCATGATATTGGTGAAGTTTTTTTGTCAGCAGTTCTTCAATGATCTTCTCTGTGTTTTCTGTCTTTTCCCCATTCTGGAACTCTGATCACTTGTAGATTTTTGCTTTTGATTGTATCCCACAGTATTCTCAGGGTTTCTTCATTTTTCTTTGTTCTTTTTTCTGATTTTTCCTCAGAGTTGTATCGAAATGTTTGCCTTCAATTTCGCTGATCCTATTTTCCATCGTTTCAAACCTGCTCCTCAGCCCTTCCATGACACTGTCCATTTCTGAAATCTGGTTGTTTATCTTTTGGATTTCTAATTGTTGTTTTTGTAGGATTTCTAGTTGCGAATTTATTTTGGCATTTTGTTCTTGTATTATGTTCCTGAATTCTTCTTTTTTCTGTATTTTCCATAAATTTGTCTGCCTTTTCCATGAATTTGTCTATTTTTTCTTCATTTTTGTCTGGTTTTTGCTTCAACTCTTGGATAGCTCTGAATATTAGAGATTTGAATTCCCTGTCAGGTAGTTCTAGTGCCTTTTCTTCTACTGGAAATTCATCTGGTGTTTTGTTTTGGATGCCTACTGGAACCATGCTGTCCTGTTTTTTAATATGTTTTGATATTGTCTGCTGTCTTGGGGACATTCAGTAGTTATTTTTCTCATTTATTGATTGTAGATTTGTTTGTTTCATCCTGCTTTTTTGTTTTATTTATTTATGTCTGAGCAGGCAGGCTGTGTGTTCTTTGTTGTTTGCTTGTCTGTGGGCATGATACTTTTCACCTCCTTGTCCAATGGGCAGGGCCAGTCTCTCAGCTATGTTGCAGCAGGTCATGTCCAGCTAAAGGGTTGTTGCTGGGATGGGTTGTGTGTAGCATGTACTAGGGCTGACAGGGTGGGCTGGAAATCAGTGCAGGGGAGGTTCCAGTAGGCCATGCCTGTGCTGCTCGGGGGTGTGATGTTTAGCACATGGTGCAGGTAGGCAGGAAGAAGGGGGGAGACTGTGATATGTGGAGCTAAGTTGGATATGGGAAAAGCGAGAGAGAAACAGGAGCCAAAAACAAACAAATAAAAAAGAGTGCTAAGGGAACTTGCCATTGGAATGGATATATGAGAGACAGAGAAATGGGGAAAAAGAAAAAGTGTAAAAAAAAAAATGAGTAAATAAAAATTAGGAAAAGAAAAAGCCCCCAGGAGTCCCAGCAGTGTGGCTGCAAAGACTGAGTATGTCTCCCAGGCCGTGAAGTACAGCCTGACTAGAAGGGGTAGAGGTGTCACATAGTGCCAGGTATTTTGGAGACAGGAAAAGAAGGTAAGTATAGAGAGATGAGAAACTGAGTAATGAAGAAAAACAAAAAAAGAAAAAGAGAAAACAAAACAAAAACAAAGAAAAAATAAAAGCCCCTGGGGATCCCATTGTGCAACTGCTCAGACTGAGGAAGTAGCTCCCAAGTACAGCCCACCTAGAAGGGGCTCCCAAGCTGAGAAAAGAAGAAAACAAACAAATCAAAACAGAACAAATTAAAACAAACAAAAAGCCCTGGGGATCTTAACAGCATGGCAGCGCAAGGCCGGAAGCAGTTCCACATTCCAGTGGCATTTCACAGCCTTTCAAGAAGAAGCAAAGATGGCACACACAGCCAGGTATTTGAGTGAAAGGAGGGGGAGGTGGTAAGAGGTGTGGAATAAACCAAAAGAAGTGGAAGAAAGCAACACCAGCAACAAACAAATGGCACTCAGGGAGCCAGCCAGTGTGGGTGGATGGAATCCATGTGGCACAGGGCTGAAGCCAGTGCCTCACGGCCAAGAGACTGTGTCAGTAGGAAGCAGAGGAGGCCGAGTCAGGGTGAAGAAGGGTGGGGGTTGAGAAAGTGTGTATTGCAGGTTGTTCTGTCTCCTGATAGGAGCTCTGTAAAGCTACTTTCCTGTACCGCCTGTTTGCTGATCTCTGACAGGAGTCCAAGATGGCAAATCTGTGCTGCATTAGCTGATAGGGGACCTCTGCACATATCTCTCCTCACTCTCTGTTTTCTGTTAGTTTCTTATTCCATTCGGTGCTTGGCTGAGTTCTTTATCTCTTCATTTGATGCTTAGGGTTTCAGGATTGACATTTGTCTCTGTTTGGTTTAGGTTTTTGGGTCTTTGCTGTGGAGCGATAGTGTGGTGCTTCTGTCTGTAGGCCGTGTTGCCCGCAAGTCCTGAACACTCTTAAAATAAAGAAGACCCTGGGTGGTGCAAACAGATCACAAACTCAGCTGCTTACCGAAAGGCTAGAGGTTTGAGTCCACCCAGAGGTGCCTCAAAAGAAAAGCCTTGCGATCTACTTCCAAAAATCAGCCATTGAAAACCCTATGGAGCTCAGTTCTACTCTGACACACGTGGAGTTGCTATGAGTTAGAATCAACTCAGTGGCAATTTTGTTGTTGTTTGTTTTTAAATAATGACTTAAAATGGACCTTAAAATAAGGCACGACTTCATTGAGTTGACTCATAGTGACCCTATAGGACACAGTAAAACTGCCCCACAAGGTTTCCATGGCTGATGGATTCAAACTGCTGACATTTTGGTTAGCATCCAAGCTCTTAACCACTGTGCCACCAGGTCACTATGAGTTGGAATCAACTTGATGGCAATGGGTTTGGTTATTATTATTATTATTATTGAGTTGAAGGGGCATCTTGGCAGAAACTTGGATGTGGTGTGTGCAGGGAGTATACCAGTGCAAGCCGTTCAGGATGACTGGAGTGTGGGCTACATGAAGGAGAAGGCAGTGGAGGCAAACAGGTGAGGGCCAAATTGGGGAACCTTTGAGGCAAAGGTTTCTCCTGACATGTACCCCAGCTAGTGGAGGCAGCACAGGGGCAGTGGAAGGAGCTGGAGAGGTGAGAATATGTGGCTCTATCAGGCTGGCAAGGACAACCTCAGCATGCTACCACAGCTTCTGAGGGCAGAAGCTGCAGTTCCAGAACTGAGGACAAAGTAGTGATAAAAAGCTTAAGACACACATTTTCCCCCAATTATTGGTGCATAAGTGGGACGTAAGCATGAGTGAATTACTGTAAATGTAAGTGCCTTTGCTCTGGAGACAGTGTTTGCATTTTGCATACAGTCACCTCTATGCCTACAGATCAGAGATTTACCACCTTTACTCTTGTCTCTGACATCTCTTCTGTGTGGTGCAGCAGGCAGAAGGAGGTCAAAGGGTCGTGCTGAGTGCTCAGCTACATCAGGGTCACCATGCCTGAGGCTTCGTGCCACCCTCAGTGTTGCCCCCATACTTCCGGTCACCAGACTAGAGGCCTTGGAATCATCTCTGAGTTTTTCTTTGACCTCATCCCCAACATTCAAAAGTGGTGACTACTTTGCAGTACCCCGCAGGTTTAGAATGCTCACAGCCTTCACCTGTCCTCTCTGCACAGCGCCCCCACAGCCACCACCTGTCAGCTCTCCTATGGCCCTGCCTTCCCACTGAGCACCCAGCACGCTGTTGGGGCTGAATGAATTTGCTGTGGAATGGAAATAATCATGCTTCAATCTGTTGTCTAAAGATATTGGGCCCAAACTGAAGAAAATTGTGTGCCTTCCTTACACTTCCAAAGCCACACCCTCATCAAGCTATTAATGTTAATACTTGACTCATTGAAATAATTTCCTAACATAGCATCATTTATCATGGTACTCCCATGCTAGAAATTCCTTCAGGTTCCTGCCTCCCTGCCCCTGTACATCCAGAACTGGCTCCAGTCAGTATTTCTGCTTTCCAGCTCACTATTAAGCCTGCTTCCCTCTGTCCCGCTGCCTCGCCCTCTCCCAGGCCATTCCTTCCCCTCTGATGCCTCCTGCCCATGCTTCTGCCTGCTCTCTAACCTGGTGGTCTTGGCATATCTCTTAAATGACCATCTCTTAGCTTTGTGAGTCAGTAACAATGAGGACCTACGAGAGAATGAGTCTGTCGGGGTTTTCTTCAGGGGGACATAAAACTTTTGCACAAAGGCTGACGCCCTTCCCTGCACAGCCTTCCCTGGCTGCAGCCCCCTCTGCTGCCTGGTGCCTCTGCAGCGTGGACCCTGGTGATGGAGTGTGTGTCCCTCCAGTTGTGGGGTGTAAAGCAATCCTGAGCACAGCTCATTTTGTTTCTACTCAGAGCATGGGCTCCTGGTGGGCCCATAGTGGGTGGAGGCTTTTTCAGGTCCTTCCTAGGCACCTTGTTGGTCTGCAGATGTGTGCCTGCTGATCGAGAGGCTGGAGAGGAAGTCATGCCTGCACCTCCAAGAGTTGAGGATCCTAGGACTCAGCTCCAGAGTAAAGGGAAGCAGGTTCATAAGAGGGTTGTACAGATGACTAGAAATGGAACTTGGGATCATGGCAATCCCAGGAGAAACAGGAAGACCCCTCACTCTGCAAGGGGCTCTCAGGGTGTCTCCTTCACCCACCACCCTGGGTTCCCATGATGGCCAGAGCAGGTGGCCTTTTGACCTTGTGTTTAAGGTGGGTGGTGGGCAGAATCAGAGGGCAGAGTCCTGCTGAGATGGCTCTGGCTCCTTCTCAGGGAACCATCTGTCCTGGCCCAACTCCAGACTCCTGGGCCCTGGGCTGGCAGCTGTTTTGTAGGTGCTGAGACTTGGTTCTTGGCCTCTGACCAGAAGAGAGACTTGGAGGAGGATAAAAACACACCAGGTTTAAGCCATTGTTTACTTCTGAAACATACCCGGCTGGCAAGCCCTGCAGCCCCCAGTGCAACTGCAGCAAAGAAGGCCTGACCTTGAGAGTGTGACTTTGGGACAGGTGCCACGCAGCTGCCTTTTCTCGTGGGTGTGACACTGCTCGTGGCTTTCTGTCAGCCGGCCAGGTGGCCAGAGTTCGCAGTGCACCCCAGGGCACAGCACAGGGCAGCACTGTCGGCGAGCTGGCTGGCGGTTGCCTGGCCAGGCGCAGCGCCTGTTGGGGGACCTGGCCGGCTCTTCATGTGTCTGCGGAAGGAGGGAGGGGATGAGGGGAGGCAGCTTCAGGGCCCCTGGGACACTGCCTTGGGCACAGGCGGGCAGTCGCGTCATATGCTATCGTGTGTGAATGGTCAGTGCACTTGTGGGCTGTGTAAAAGTTATTTTTATAGTTGTGGCCGACTGGAAAGTAGTTTTATGGAAGAACGACTCAAGGAAGTGATAGCTATGGCTGCTACCTTTATCATGTAAAATACAGTGAAGTTACCGATGCGTCTGCTTAGACTGTGGTGAAGCGTCAGACCAGCCCTTCGCTGCACGGATCCCTCAGTGACCTCAGCACGCATTCGCTCTGTGTGTTCTAGGTTCCAGAAGGAAAAGTCCAGATGCTGTCTCTGCTCAGCGTGTGTGCCCAGCTCCCCACGGCATGCACTAAACTCTGTTCTCTTCCTATGCAGAATCTCCTACGACCCCACCAGGTACCCCAAGTACCTGCCGGAGGCGTACTGCCTGTGCCGAGGCTGTCTGACCCAGCCCTTCAGCGAGGAGGACCTGCGCTTCCGGAGTGTCCCGGTGCTCATGCCCACCGTGGTCCTGCGCCGCACTGCGGCCTGCGCCGGCGGCCGCTACGTGTACACCGAGGAGTACGTCGCTGTGGCGGTGGGCTGCACCTGCGTCCCTGCGCAGGCGAAAGACGCTGAGAGCATCAACTCCAGCATGGACAAGCAAGCGGCAAAGCTGCTGCTGGGCACCAATGACCAACCCGCCGCCCCCTGAGGCCTCTGGGCCTGGGACCCTGTCGAAATCCTCCCTATGCAGAGCGCCTCTAAAGGAGGCCGGAAGGGGAAGAGAACCACCCAAGACAGTGCACAAACACCCAACTGCAGAGGCCTTGGCCATCTAGAATAGTTTGCTGACTAGTCTGATACTGGCAGTCCCAGTATTTTTGGGCAAAAGTTAGCTCAGAGTTGTTGAAAATAGATTTAAACTTAACCTGGTCCACGTGTAGCTCACCTGAGGCCCAGGGCAGACTCCACAGTAAGGAGCACCTGGATTTGGAAAAGGTGGATAAAGCTCTTCCAGGCTGCAGGTCACCATTCTGGCCTAGCTGCAGGGGGGGCCACTGCTAGGGTACTCACGGAGGGTCTTGGAGGCTCTGTGTCCTTACCAGGAAGTGACATGGTGGCTTTTCTCACCGTGGTAGCAGAGAGATTTATGCTTAAAACAAAACACACACACACAAAAAAATTTTTTTTAAACAGAAGAGTAGAAAGAATAGATACCTACTTTTTCTATTCAACTGCTTTAAATAAGGGTGGAAACTATTTTTATATTAGCAATTAAGAGCAACTGTATTTAAAATATTTTACTTGACATATGATCATTTTATAAACAGTTTTCACTTCCTCTGATAGGGTATTTTTTGAAAGCATAATTAGAATCTTCAGATAAACTCTTTAGCTGGAATTGTGGCCTCAGTCTTTATAATTCAATCTGCAGCAGGTTGCCTACAACAAAATGGACACATTTGATTTTGATCTAATCTACCTTTCAGTGAAGATCTGCCCACTGTGAGATGAGCAAAAAAGGCTTATGTGACCCGCACATAGACTGCGAATTCCAGAAATCTCAAACGTGGCTTTTTCATGAATATGTAAATGGACTTGGACTTAACAATTAAAAAAAATTTTTTTTTTCACTTTTGAAAGTTGGCAGAGAGGGTTTGTAATTTTGAATTTAGATTTAAAATGCCTCATGAGCCTAGCACCTGAGTAAAAATAAGAGGTGGACTGTGTTAACTTCCCCAATTCTCAGAAAGACTCTAGTATTGGCTTGTAATGTTAAGGGCTTCAGGACTAGCCACATACAGGAGAAAATGGGCTGAATTAGAATTTCCAGAGATCAATATTGGAAGTCTCTTTTTCTAAGTACTGCAATATGAGCTAATTCCTTACTTTTTTTTTTTTTTTTTTGGAGGTTGAAAGTCTGTCTATGAACACAATTATTTGTAAAAGTTAAGACTTTTTAAAATCATTGAAACCAGGTGATGGGCACGCTGGCTGTGTGCATTTCTCTCTGGACTCTGCATTAATGGGCCCACTGAGCTTTCGAGAAATGAATCAAGTTTGATTTGGTCTTAGAAAGATGAACTAGTCATGTAAAATCAGCATCTGCACAATATTGATCTTTTGTGACAGCCCAGATCAAGGCCGAGAAGTGTCCTTTCCTTACCTGCACTTCATCCCCAGCCTCAGCTGTCCTCTAACAGTCACAGAGAGGTAGCTTCTCTGTGGCACCAACCTTCAGCCTTAGTTCTTTCTGGACAGAAGGTTCACTGAGAGTCCTTCCAACTTGTACTAAATATTGGCAGAAGGTGTGCGTGAAAAACACATCACTGAGCAAAACCCAGATTTTCCAAATAAAAAATCCAAAATGGAAATGACAACTGTGGGTAGCTCTGTAGAGTTTGGGAAATTTTACTTCCCTGGTCAGCCCCTGAGGCGGGCGAGGGTGGTGGTGGTGGGGGGCAATCCCTTGTGGCATTATATCTAGAATAAATTATTGTCAAGGAAACAGATGGTTCAAAGCAACCTGTTGCTGCCAGTTCAGAACAGCACCAACAAAAATCCATAAATGAAAAAGAAAAATTGCCTTTTAGACCAGCAGTTTGGGCAGTTGTTTCGATCAGGCCATCATTGCATACCCTGTTGTGTAACATTTTCCAGCCACTCCTCATAAATAGTGCAAACGTCAAAGCAGAGTAAACGATGGAGAGTAGATGACTTGCATGGGGGAAAAAATCACTGTTTTATTAATTGTGTTAACTATTAGTTTCACTAAATCAGCTTGTTTAAAGGCAGCACATTCCCCATGGAAGAAATTAACCTAAGATTTACAAAGGCAACCTTTATATTTTTCTCTGAATAAAATATTCATCCATTTAATAAATGTTTATTGCACCCCTGCTCTGTTCCAGTCACTGAGCTCTTGGGAGACAACTGTGAATGATACACAATCTCTGTCCTCAACTAAAATGAATGACATGCATTAGCTGTAAAGCAGAATTATGTTGGAATGTGCCAGCTCCAACACACAGGTATCACCTCATGAATCTGAATTACTGTCTCGCTGAGCTCAGTTTTATGCACGTATACAGTGAGCTATTAAGTATCATCTGTGAAGCACCTAACACAGTGTCTGGCACACAGGTGTTAAAAAAATATTGGCCCCCAATAATTTATAAGCTAAAATATCAAACTATTCTGTCTTCATGCTGTTTATTGCTTTAGCAGATAGATATAAAACCAAAAACACCAAACCCACTGCTGTGAAGTTTTTTGTATAAAAGATAAAACTATAGAACTTTTATTAAGCAGCAGCAATTAGATACAATATGATGAAATTAGAGGGTAGTGATTAAGTGTGGGGAGATACTTTTTCAGTGAGTAATGTAATTTTGTTCTCTCATTAAAACTAAAGTTTGAGGGAGGAATTTGGTGTGTTATCAAAAAAAATATGGACATTTACTAGCTAGATAATATGCTAGTTACAGCTCATTAACACATTTTTCCCCCCCTGCTCTCAATAGCACTTTGCTTATTATTCCACACAGTTCACACAGCTTCATCTCATTTACCCTGGCACTATAAATTAGGCTTTGGGGAATAGCAATACTTTATTACTGTAAATTTCTCAGCTGCTTCTCCCAAAAAGTGCCACAGCACACACGTTGCCTTAAGTAAAGTCTATCTTGAGGCTTTTGTGGCAACCCTTGGAACAGAGATACGTTGCTGGTTATTGAAGATATTTTCCAATCAACTAACAGTGTATCTGTTGCATGCCTGTTTTATAGAAATGGAATCCTTTGGGAAAAGCACTCAGAAAGCATTCTGCCCACAGCTCCATATTCAGAGGCCAATTACTAAAACTCGTTTTAATGCGTCTCTTTTAGCAGGGCAGAGGAAAAAACAATGGCCATTTGTAGCAGTGTTTCTAACTGGTTCGTTATGGTTCAAACCCGTGCTGAGAATTTGCATTTCTGACAAGTTCCCAGGTGATGCTAATCCTACTGGTTAGGGACTAATTCTGAGAACCACTAGTAGAGCAGTGGCTCTCAAAATCACTGAGGATCTTGTTAAAATGTAGATTCTGATTCAGTTATCCGGGGTGGAAATGCAAATTCTCAGCACGGGTTTGAACCAAATGAACCGGATGGAAGCCTTGATTTGTAAAAATTGGCTCCAGTCTGATTTTAAGGAATGGAAGGGGGAGAGCATGAACCTTTTGTCTAAAACGGGGTCCTTAAGCTACTTCTGCATATCATTTATTCTTGCTGCCTGAGCACTTTGTTACCATCAAATACATAGCAGAGTAGTTACATGGAAATTTTTGAAATTTGTTAGCAAAGCTGAACTTCTTATTCTTGTACTCCCCAGTCATATATATGGCTATTTTGTCTCTCAATGCAAATCCTTGAATGAGGAAGGACTTCTAAAGATGTCCATTAAATATTTTTAGTTTTTGAAGTTCTTTGGTGAGGTGTGAGAGAGAGGGTGCCTCCTAAAAGTTCACACCTGTCATCCTCACGCCCAGCCTCCTGCATCCCAGTTCGCTTTGTGTTCAGCATCATTCCCAAAAATCCAAACCTGTTGCCATTCCTACTCATAGCAACCCTACTGGACAGAGTATAACTGCCCCATATGGTTTCCAAGGAGCGGCTAGTGCATTCAAACTGCCAGGCTTTTGGTTAGCAGCTGTCTTAGTCATCTAGTACTCCTGTAACAGAAATACCACAAGTGGATGGCTTTAACAAACAGTTTATTCTCTCACAGTCCAGTAGGCTACAAGTCCAAATTCAGGGCATCAGCTCCAGGGGAACGCTTTCTCCGTCGGCTCTGAAGGTCTGTGTCATCAGTCTTCCCTTGGTCTGGGAGTTTCTCTGCGCAGGAACCTAGGTCCAAAGGACACGCTCTGCTTCCGGCACTGCTTTCTTGGTGGTATGTTCCCATGTGTCTCTGCTCCCTTCTCTCTTTTATATCTCAAAAGAGATTGGCTTAAGACACTATCTAGTAGACCTCATCAGTATAACTGTCGCTAATCCATCTTACTACATCATAGTGATAGAGTTTACAACACATAAGGAAATCACATAAGATTACAAAATGGTACACAATCATACAATACTGGGAATCATGACCCAGCCAAGTTGACAGATATTTTGGGGGGACACAATCCATGACAGCAGCTGAACTCTTAACCACTGTGTCACCAGGGCTCCTCAGCATCATTAGCGACTCAAATGAAGGCACCAAGGAACACACCAGAGGCAGTGATCTTTTTTAAAGGTCCCATATATGAATACAGATTTGCTAAAATTGAAGTCACATAAGGGGTCTAAGGCAATAAAACATGTTTGCTGCTTATTAAACAAATCTGTAATTACCTCATTTTGTAAGACTTAATAACTTAAGACTTGTGTAAATTTTTAGGATGAGTAAAGCCTCACCCCTTCGTTTCCTCATCCCCTGCCCCCTGCCACAGAAAAATACGGTTTCTTCATCTAAATGCTAGATTTATAGGACAGCTAAAATTCTGTTATTTCTAGACTGCTACTCTCCCAGAATTCCTAAATTAAACATTACATTTCTATACATGATTTGTCACTAAAATTTGATACTGCCCTAGGTAATTTTTAGCAAACCAGTTCATAAGGAAATAATAAACTGGGGTCTTTTTTTAAAACAAAAATTTATTGAATATGTAACGTGTCAGGGGCTGGTATGCTGCTGTTGGTGCTAGGTGCACTGATACAAATACCAATGCCTCATAAAAACACAAAGGGGTTTTGAGAGTAAATTATCTAAAAATTATCCATGACACCTGAGGTGTGAGAAACAACAGTAACAAACCAGAGGATAACGCCGGGCAACTTGAACCACTATTCATGAGTGGCAGTTGATCTGATGCATCTTTCTCCTTCTCTGTATCTCTCAGTACCGATCCCACAGTCTCTCCCTCTCTGTATCCCCCAGTATATTGATCCCACAGCCCCTCCCTCTCTGTATCCCTCAGTATCGATCCCAGTCTGACTTTGAACCACAAGGGTTTCTTTCTCTCTCCCTCTGTGCCTCCACTGCAGGCTAGCTGTGGCTCTGCCCGGCTCTAAGACCTGGACAGCCTGGAAGTGTGCTGCTCATTATGCCAGAGGGAAAATATGGCGCAGGTTTAAGTGATACATGCCATGCCCTTTCACATTTTGTCTTCCAAAGCAAGTCACAGAGGTAGGGAAGTATAATCCTTTCCTAGAGAGTGGGTGATTTTTTTTAACTCTTTATTTTGAAATAGTTGTAGATCCATAGGAAATTGCAAAAGTACTACAGAGAGGTCTTGTGTACCCTTTATCCAGTCCCCCCAGTGGTACCATGTTACATAACTATAGTGCAATATCACAACCAGGAACTTGACGTTGGTACAAACTGCAGACCTTACTCAGATTTTACCAGTTTTACTTATTTGTGTGTATGGTTCTATGCAATTTTGTCACCACAATCAAGACCTAGAACTGTTCCGTCACCACAAAGAATTCCCTTTTATGATCATACCTGCCTTCCCATCCCCCATCCTATTCCTAGCTTCTGCCCGCCACTAATCTGTTTTCCGTTTCTGTAATTCTGTCATTTTGAGAATGTTACATAAATGGAATCAGGCAGTATGTGGCCTTTTGAGATTGGCTTTTTCCACCCAACATAATGCCCTGAGACCCATCCAAGTTGTTGCATGTAGCCATGGTCCACTCCTGTCGACTGCTAAGCAGTAGGCCATGGTGTGGATGTATGATGACTATCACACTCCCTGACCCCTTTGTGTAATGGGGCTGGTCACAAAGGGTGCTTTCATGTGGCAGCTCAGAGCATTTGGTGTGGCCAGAGTTGAGGACATTGAGGCTGAGCCACAACAGAGGGCACTGGGGCTCCATCCCTGTCATCACTCCTAACGCCGGTTCCCAGGATTATTTCATGGCGGCAGCAAGCCATGTCTCCTTGGGGAAAGCACCAGCTGCTCCTGGACGGTCAGAATGAGCCCATTTAAGAGACTGTGCTGCCGATGCAGAAGCCAGGGTCTGGTCTAATTCAGGAGGTCTTTGCCAAGTCGCTGTTTGTGTTTCTTTTTTTTACATATGTAAAGTAAGGAGACAGGATTAGATGAGCTCTAAGATTCCAGCCAACTCTTATTCCATGGACTCAGGTTGACAAATGAACCCTAAGCTCTACAGGAACCCTCAATAAAGAAACACTAATGAGATGTTGTGTTCTTTATTTTGAAAATTAGGCCCCAGTTTGGGGGGATAGGTTATAACTTTCCAATCTACTGAGGAGAAAGTAGCTAGATTTCAGAGTCAAGCCCCGAATCATAATTCACATAACAGCGAAACTCATTTGCCAAATTTCGGGTATGTTTTGGAATGAACTTGCACATCTTCACTCCAAGAAGTTTTGCTGCTGCTTCTTCCATGATGGCACCTGAAGAGAAAAAGCTAAATGAATCTGAAGATGTGAAATGGCCGAGGTGTGGAGGGCTCTCTACACTGAACAGTGAATCAACAGCACTAGCCAACAAATAAGGGCTGGGGTCATTCATTCTTTATATTCCTTCTGCCTTCTCAAATCTTTTTGCAAATTACCTAGTTATGTCTTTTTTCCATTTCATAATGTGAAATTTAATTATTTTTCTACCTCTGCAAAGCTAAAACATGTAGAAATTTAGAAACAGATTACATTTCACAAAGTAACCTAAAGAAGTTAAGGAAAGCAAAAACAATTACTAACAACTATTTTCCAACATTTTCAGTCAAGAAAGCCTTTTTCAACAATATGTAAACTTGCCAACTCTATAAAGATATTAATACCAAACCAAATTTTCCTCTCCAGCCCAGTCTTCTCCCCAGACTGCCTATGGGACACTGCCACTGAGAAGCCAAAACACCCAAAGCTTCACTTATCCAGTGCAGAGCTCCTGATTCCTACTCCAATCCACTCCCCTCCTCAGCCCCCCTTCTATGGTCCCTTCCTCATCAGCCTTGCTTAGGCACAGGCCAGGCACCTGGAGTCTCCCATCAGCCTCGCCATCTCCCCACGGTCCCCACTCATCAGCCTCGCTGTGACACAGGCCAGGCACATCCTCGATTCCTCCCCTTTCTCCCCCCTCAACTTCCAAACTACAGCAAGTTCTTTCAGTTTTGGCTCCAAAACATACTCTGACTCCGTTCCCTCCTCTCCTTATCCAGGGCCGCAACCTCGGTCCTGACCACGACCACATCATCTGACTCCAAGGGCCTCACGCCTGGCCTTCCCCACTTGCGCTGTAAATCCATATTTGGTACAAAGTAAAAGTGATTTTCTTAAGACCAACTGGGTTGTGCCACTTTGAGCTAAAAGCTTTAAAAGAAAATCCAAACTCCCTACTGTTAACTTCAAACCCGCCCCACCCCCGCCATTGCCATGAACTCTGACCACCAGACTCTAGTTGAGCTTGTCTCTTCTCTTACCTCAGGGTGGTTTGCGCCCTCCAGGTGCATGGCCCATGCCTCATCCTGAGGTCTCCACTGAACGCACTTCCCACTTCTTCAAATGCATCCCCTCCACATCCCAGCTGCAGTACACCCCTCACTACTCTCTGTACCAGGTCCCCACCTTTTTGGATTCTTCATTACACTTATCAGAAGTAGTAATTCCTTCCTTTGGTCTGCTTCCTTATATTTTTAACCTATCCCCTAAAACTAAAATGTAAAATCCATGAGGTCAGAGCATTGTAGCTTAGCTGGCACAAAGGGTGTGTAAAAAGTTGTTGAATTAGTAAGCACTAAATAAATTGTATTTATATGACACAGAGTGGCGTTTTTGACTACACAAGCAATACCACAATGCCAAAGTGCAGAGGCCTGCACTCCAGTCACAGCTGCTCACCTCCTGGTCACAGCCGGTGGGTGGGCTTTCTTAGGGGAGGAAGCAGGACTCTGAGAGACTGGGCCCTTAGGAAGTGGGGAATATCACATATACCATGGCATGCCTGGAAGTAAAACGACTGGTGGGTGCTTTGTTGTTAACACTATAGTTCTTAAATTTTAGTATACCCATCTTAGAAAAATGTATCAATTTTACAAGTAAGAAAACTCTTCTAATTTAAAAAGCTTAATCTAATTTCTAGCTATATAACTATAGGCAGTTCACTTTAACTCTCTAGATTCTAAATTTGTTTTATCAAGTGCAAAGATTGGATCAAATAATACTAAATAAATAGCCATGGCTAACACTTATTGAGCACTTACACTGTGCCAGACCCTTTGTTAATTCCTAGCAACTCTATAAGGCAGGTAGTAGTATTAATTCCTGCTTACAGATAAGGAAACTAGGGCACACAGAGGTTAAATAACTTGTTTAAGGTCACACAGTAAGTGGTGGATTCAGGATTGGAGCTCTAACATCTCTTCCAACTTTTGAATCCTAGGACTTGAATATCCACTGTCACCCATTTTGTGAGAAGTGAAATCTGGCACCCACCTGTGCACAGCAGAATCTTGCCCTGAGTCAGATACTTGATGGTTTCTGACATTTTTCTGAGACACTCCTCAGAAAGATAAGGAGGATCTGCTATCACAACATCAAAACTATGTGCAGCAATCTTCTCAGGTAAATCCAGTGGATTATTGTAATTGTAGAAGATAAACTCCTCTCCGTATATAGCAAATCTTTTGTCATATTCAAAGATGCATATAGAAAAGTCTTCTCTGTGTAGCTCTCTCAGTTTCTGGTAAACACTGGGGGCACTCACACATGCTATTCTAAAACACAAAATGAACAAATTCATCAAGGGGCTTTAATAGGTAGCTTATGGTGTTAAGTAACAATTACTTCACTAAAAAAAAAATAAGTCCTTGTGTTCAGATTTATGCTTTTATTTTCTTAACGGAAAAAATAGTGGAAACTAATAGCAGTAAATTTTGAGAAAATCTTTGTAGTGCCTCACTTTAAGGGATTTGATATTTAAAAATCTGCAACTCATAATTTTGAGGTATGAAAGTATAAATGTGCTTTTTGTAGCAAATAAGCTAAAACATCAGGAACATATTATAACAAACTATATAGAGGTAGACAGCCTAAAGCCTAAATTTACCTATTATTTTCATGTTGATCCTTCAGTGTTTATTTCAAATATTTTTAGTCCCAAACTAAATATTTTGAAGTCATTTTGTAATATTCATGATCTTGAAAGAAAAACCCCAGGTTTCCAAAAAGATACATTAAAATTGGGACTCACCGTGTTTATGGTGCTTCAGTGCAGACAAGCCACTTTGAATTTCTGCTGCTTTTTTGTATAAGAAGATTAAAGAACCTATTTCATTACCGGCAGCCCCCACTTTATGAGTGGGTAGTGTTCCAAAAGTTAACTTTATAAATCAGCTGCTGAAAAAGCTAGAAGCAACCTAAATATTGAGGTACTGAGTTAACTGTGGTACACTGGGTACAATGGAATACCATGCAGCCATTTTAAACAGACTGAAACAGCCCTCTAAGACATATCACTAAGTGAAAAAAGAAAGGGACAGAACAGTGTATACATGCTTTCATGTGTATAAAAATAGGTGCTTGTAGACACACAGGCATCTCTAGGGAATGCAGAGCCGGAACCGTGGCCACCTGGGAGGGGAGCTGGGGACCTGGACAAAGCTGAAAGGGAGACTGACTGACTTTTCTCAATTCCCTTTGTCACTTTTGAAATTTTTACCATGTTCATATGTTATCATTCAAAAACATAGCTAATTTTAGAATTAAACTCACCCTGAAACATGTACGGAGCGTTTCTTAGCAGAGACAATGTCACACACAGTGGTTAGGTACCCATGTCAGGCTACAAAGGCCACTCAGCCCAAATACACTTGAAGCATTTAATAAAGCCTGTCGACTTCACGTAACATGCCGCTGCAGTTTGGGATGCAGGAACGCAGCTCTCCCGCTGCCCCCAGACTGGCCCCAGCTCCAGGATGGGTCAGGGTGGGAGTAGAGGGAAGGAGATTATATCTTCAATATGAAAGGTAACAACCAGCAGCTGAGAATTATATACCCAATGAAAATAATTTCCAAGAAAGAGGGTGAAATATATTTTCAGACAAAAATCTGAGTTTGCCACCTGCAGATCTTTTCTAAAAAATCGTAAAGAATGTGCTTCAGGCAGAATGAAAATGGTCTGAGATGCAAGAAGGAATGAGAGCAGAGAAAGCAGCAAATTAAGTGCAGCCAGTAGTTTACTATGTAGTTTGGAATCAGAGCACCTGGGTTCAAATCCCAGCTCTGTCATTTACTTGCTCTGTAACCTTTAGCAAGTTACTTAACTTCTCTGGCCGCAGTGTCTTTATCTTAAGAATAGAGAGTATAATAATAAGTACCTCACAGAGACATGAGGATTCAATGAGGTGACACTCGTAACAGTCAGTACTCAATAAATATTACTTATTATATTCATCTTTAAAATTATTACTCAGCTCCTCAAAATAACTGAAGTTACTCTTCAGAAAAAATGAAAAGTTGCTTCCAAGGCCCTCATATTAATGGAAAAAAGAAAGTAAATGTAAAAACAATGTTGTTAGTAAAAGCCTAGGGCTTCCAGTTAAAGATGGCAGATTCAGCACATTCATTTAGATTTGCTCCCTTATGAAAGCCTACTAAATAAAACATGGATAAAGTTTTGTTTCATTTTACTGTTTAGACATAAACCTCCGAGAGACAAGAGGATGAGTGAAGAAGCTAAAGAAACAACATTTAGGAAGCTGAAAAGCAAATGGATGGGTGGTAATCAACTGAGCAGAACCAAGAAAGCCAGGTCCTAAATTGGTGACCAGGAAAGCTGACAAGCAACCCAGTTTACTCTCAGCACCCCCCAGAACCAGGTAACTCAAGAAGTGGGGGTGAAAGTGGGGCTAAAAACAGAATTAGTTGAAAGGTCTATGTAAGAAACAATTAGATCCCAGGATTCTCTTCCCTGTCCCAAGCCTCCAGGTGTCTGCCCCTCCATGACTAGCAGAAAACTAGAGGACTATTCTCTGACTGGTGATGCCCAGAGGGGGGATGCCAGGCACAGGTGACCAAGAGGTACCTCACGTACATTAGATGCAGACCTCAGCCTTCTTTCAGTAATGTGCTTCCCAGAATGGTATCAGATGCATAACTTCCAGGCAGGAATTAGAAGAATCTTCCCTGGAGTTCTGACTAGCCCACAAAAAAAGACTTGAAGATATTGACACTGGGGGTTCCCTAGGAAATAGCTCACCCAGATCAGCTGACAGTAAGGCCCAAAGTAAATAAGGTCCACCCACGTGTCAAAGCTTCCAGATTTTGGGTGCCTAACCTTAAATAAGAGCAGACAGCCAAGGATCAACAGTCATTCAAGGGAAGCATCTAATATTAGAAGCCAAAATGAACAACAGCACACTGGAATAAACAAAGACTACGTAAGGAGATGAAAGCTTAAAAAAAACTGTAAAATTAGTATCCCCAGAAAGAACAAGATACCATAATAAAGGAATATTCAGACAGCAAAAAAGAGTTATAGACAATTGAAGACTATGGTAGCAAAAATGGTAATCTCAGTAAAAAGTTTAGAGGATTAAGTTGAGGAATTCTCCGAGAAAGTAGGGTAAAAAAAGATAACAGATAGAAAAAGGAAAGAAAATTAGATGAGGTCCAACAGTCAAACAATAGGAGTTCCAGAAAAAGGAGCAGAAAAAACAGAGGAGAAGAAATCAAAGAAATAATTTGAGATAATTTTCCCCAATGGAAGGAAATGAGTTGTGAGAATGAAAGGGACCCTAGAATATAGTATCATACATGAAAGCTCCGCACCAAGATACCTCGGACTCTGGGACTAAAGAGAAAATACTAAGCGTGCAGTGGGCAGGGATGGGGAAAAAAAACAGGTTTCCTGCAAAACATCAGAATAGCAGTGGATTTCTCAACAACACCGATGGAAGCCCGGAGACAATGGGATGATGCCTTCAAAATACAGTGGTTCAGGGAAACAGAAGCTATTATTCCCAACCTAGAATTAGATATCCAAACTATCACAATCAAAAGTGAGGGTAGAATAAAGACACTTTCAGACATGAAAAGTTTCAAAATTTCCCTCCCATGCACCTTTTCTCTGGTAGCTATTGAAGGATGTGCCCCCAGCAAAATAAGGCCGTACACTAAGAAAAATGAAGATCTGGGATACAGGCAACAGGGAGTCCAAAAGAAAAGAGGGGTACAAGGAATCCTCAGCATGATGGTAATCTGGATTAGCACCTGGTCCAGATTGCAACAGGCTGCAAAGCTCTAGGACTCAATAATTTTCTTCAAGAAGTTGAAATATGTGTGAACTTACTGACTGGAGATTTAGACAATGGGAGAGCATAGGAGAGCTAATTAGTGACATGTAGGTAGAAATGCATAAAAAATAAGACAATTATTTACTTCAGGGAACATAAAAAATTGTACAGAAGAGGAAAAGTAAAAAGTCCAGCTGTAAAGAACACTTATGTAGTCATAACAATATAAACCCTATACTAACCAAATCAGGACATAACTCTGTTGGTAGCATGGACAGAAATATGCACATATGTGGTAGCCAGGGGAGAATGACAGAGAGCAAGTGGCAATATAAACATGTTATTTAGAAATACCAAAAGGCTGTAAATACCAGAAGAATCAATTAAAACAGAGCTCAAGGTGGAGAAGGTGGGCAGTGTGGGAAAGGGAGGAAATTAGTATTTTTTTTTTTTTAAACAAGCCTTTTAGAACCATTTCAGTTATACTCTTTAAATTACACACATGCGAAGTTTTTCCTTATTTATTGTGGTAAGGATATATATATAACAATACATTTGCCATTTCAACATTTTTTCCATGTACGATACAGTGACATTAATTATGTTCATCATGTTGTACAACCATCACCACTATCCTTTTCCAAATTTTTCCATCACCCTTAATAGCTAAGGGCTCCTCAAGCAATAACTCTCCCTTTTCCCCCTCCCTCTCACCCCTGGTAACCACTAATAAGCTTTGGTCTCTATATATTTGCCTTTTCTAGATATTTCATATAAATGAGATCATAAATTATTTGTCCTTTTATGACCGGCATTTTACTCAGCATAATGTTTTCAAGGTTCATCCATCTAGTAGCATGTATGAGGACCTCATTTTGCTTTATAGCTGAGTAATAATCCATTGTATGTTTGTACCACAATTTATCCATTCATCTGTTGATGAACTTTTAAGCTGTTTTTATCTTTTGCTATTGTGAATAATGTTGCAGTGAACATTGGTGTTAAGTATCTGTTTGCATTCCTGCTTTCAATTCTTTTGGATATATACTTTGGAGTGGTGCTGAATTTATGCATGCAAAGTTTTGATAAAAATAAAAACCAAATGAACATAAAAAGAAAACCTGTATTCTTAAAACTTCAAAAAGGTCAAACATTAAGACTTCTCTTTTAAAGCAAACTCTAGAGATATAAAGATAAGAAACAGGTTAGAAAATGTTAGAGAATACAGATAAATCTTACAATGAATAGACTTCTGAGTGTATCCCTAAATTCAGCATTGAAGCAGTTCTTAATTTCTCTTATGCTGCAAACCATGAAGTACAATTTTTGCAGATACAGTACTCTCATCTAGGAAGGATATTTAAAATATTACTTTAGATTAGGATACAAAAAGAAAAACACAAAACTTTGAATCTCACCTGCCACCTTCTCCAGCGACTGCAATCACTTCCTCTGCAAGCCGAAAAGCAGTTTCCTGACTATACCAAAACTGGCTCAATTGCTGGAGCAGAGGAATGGGTTTAAAAATCATTTTAGAGTTGTCATAAACTTTGTTCTTTTAATTTATACCTACCATACCAGTGTGTATAGATACATGTTTTAAGCTTTTCTTTTTAAAACTAATTTTTAATTATCTTAAATTAATACAAGCCCCTAATAAATGGATGGAATCTAGGCATTGAGTATCAATGATTGCTAACATCACAAAATGAGACCACCTTTGAAACAAATGTTTCTCCTCATCAAAGAACACATGCCACCTATGTATTCGTCATGCCAAAGAAGGTTTCAGCCTGGATTAGGAGTTTCCTTCAACTCACTTTTCTTCTCTTCTACCTCTTATTTTTATTTGGACTATAAAAATACAGTTAAAGTACATATTATGCAGATACTGGAAACTACTAGTATCTTCTTAAAAACTGTCTCACCAATTGTTCACTGCATGATTAGTTTCAGTTGCCTCATTTACTGCAATGGTATATTTGCCTCATTTACTGCAATGGTATATTTCTCCCCACAAGGTACGCTGGGCTCCATAAAAACCAACGGAGCACCCTGTGCACAAGAACAGAGCACGCAGTTGCGTGGGACAGAATGATACAGTGTTCCCCTAAATGAAAAGCCTCCTCTGATCTCCAGCCAGCCTGGCAGTCAGAGCCAGGAAACTCTGCATTTAATCTGTCTTAAAATGTTCCTGGACTGCTTTCTTTCTTAGCTCCCAGAAGAGAGTATTAGTTCCTGGGTGACAGTTGATGTCAGCTTTAGTTAGTTAGGATGCAGACAAACACTGGACTAGGTACAGAACAGGTACCGTGACAATACTTTCTGAGAGATCTGGAATGCATTTACTTACCCAGTTCTCTTCTATTATTCCAATGCTGTATTTATTATCCCCTCCTGGGTCAGTTTGTTGCTTCTGCTCAGCATAAAATTCCTGGAGAGCTGCTAAGGTGTGGGAAGAAAGCTGGGGGATATCATCATCATTGGAGTCACTCATTTCATAACCTATAACCTGAAGATAAATGAGGAAAGGTGAATGCTTGAGATGAGACCTAAATAAATGATAAATGGAAAGATGCACGTTGTCCTTGGTTGAAACAATACATGAGTAGGGGGAATAAGCAACATGATTTTTAAAATTAATTACTTTTTTTTATTTTGAAGGAATTGTAAACTCACAGGAAGTTGCAAAAATAGAACAGTGTTGTGTGCCCTCCTCCTCAGCTCCCCACATAGTAAAATTTTACCTAATCAGCAGAATATCAAAACCAGGAAATGGACAGCTGTGCAATATTATTAATGAGATTACAAGTCTTGTTCAAATGTCACCAGTTTTTATACGTACTCATTTGTGCATGTGTGTGTGTGTTTGGTTCTATGCAATTTTACCCCAGGTAAAGATTCATGTCACCACCACCACAATCAAGATACAGAACCATTCAATTACCATCAAGGAACCCCTTTGTGCTATGCCTTTATAGTCACACTCACTCACACCTACCCCTATCTCTTGCCAACTACTAATTTGTTCTACATCTCTATAGTTCTGTCATTTACAAAATGTTATATAAATTGAATCATATAGTATACAACCTTTTGAGATTGGCTTTTTAAAAAATCTCTCAGCATAATACCCTTGCTATCCATCTAAGTTGTTGCAGTCATCAACAGTTGTATGGATGTACCACAATTTAAACATTCACCCACTGAAGGACATTTACATTGATTCCAGTTTTTGGCTATTATGAATAAAGCTACTATGAATATCTGTGTACAAGGTCTTAATTTTTTGGCTGAATTGAGAAAATTTTCTTTATATCAAAAGGGTCATGGCATCTAAATCATTTGTCAGTATTTTGGCTAGCTTATAATTCCTCAGTATAGGAAACAGATGGCCAGAATAAGAGTAAACAGATAAAACAAGCAAATCAAAATAATGGTATCATGGATTGAATTATGTCCCCCAAAAAATGTGTGTATCAATTTGGCTGGGCCATGATTCCCAATATTGTGTGATTTTCCTATATGCTATAAATCCTGCCTCTATGATGGCAGGGAGGATGCGTGGCAGTTGTGTTAGTGAGGCAGGACTCAATCTACAAGACTGGATTGTGTCTTGAGGCAATCTCTTGAGATATAAAAGACAGAAGTGAGCCAAGAGACAGGGGGACCACATACCACCAAGAAAGCAGTGCCGGGAGCAGAGCGTGTTCTTTGGACCTGAGGTCCCTGTGCGAAGAAGCTCCTAGTCTGGGGGAACATTGATGAGAAGGCTGACAGAGAGCGAGCCTTCCTCTGGAGCTGACGCTCTGAATTTGGACTTTTAGCCTGCTATACTGTGAGGAAATAAACTTCTCTTTGTTAAAGCCATCCACTTGTGGTATCTCTGTTATAGCAGCACTAGAAAATTAAGATAGAGTTTGGTACCAAGAGAATGGGGTGCTGCTCTAACAGATACCTAAAATGTAGAAGTGGTTTTGATACTGTGAACGGATAGAGCAGTGACAGCAGCAGAGGACAAGCAGTAGCAGAGAACCTGCACCAGCAGAGAAGCGGCAGCGGCAGAGAACCAGCGGTAGCAGAACCAGGAGACCAGCAAGATGGTGCTGGAGCTGACCCACGGAGCGAGAAAGCTGAATGCCTGTGAGCAGGAGGCTTCTTGGTGGAGTGAGGTGCCTCTGGACACCTATTGGTGGAACTAGGCTTGCCGACCCACAGAGCAAGGGAGATGAGTGCCTGTGTGCAGGACGCTTCCTGGTGGAGTAGGGTGCCTCAAGGCAGTTATCGGTGGAGCTACAGAGCTTTGGAACACTTGCCCCAGCAGGGCAGATGTGGGCGTGAAGCCCAACCCGGACAGGCCACAGGAAGCAGAAGCTGAAGAGACAAGGAACACCAGAAGCCGAATGGCCTCAGTCTCAAAAGGTATGGCCATGACCTCAGGGGTTTCAAAGGGTGGAGCCATGGCCTCTGGTGTTTCTAAGGGTGGAGTTGCAACTCAGATGGACTAAGAGAATGGTGCGCCTAAAGCCAAGGGAGTAGAGTTGCTGTTCCAGTGTGACTGGAAGGCGGAGCTGAAGCCCAGGGCAGAGGGGCCTCCACTCAGAATCAGGAGAGTGTGGCCAATACCTAGATTCTGGAAGGCAGGGCCATTGTGTAAATCATCTCAGAGAACAGAAGATTATTTTCAAAGCCTTGAGGGCTAATGTAATGTGTTCTGCTGACTTGCCTGGTGCCTGTTATCCCTTCTTTTCCTCCAGTTTCTCCCATTTAATGGAAATGCCTAGCTTGTGCTTATTCTGCCATCGTACCTTTGGAAGCAGATAACCTGTATTCTAGATTTTATAGATGAAGAGGAATTTTTGGATTTTGGACTTGGAGTTAAGACTTTTGCTATGATATGATGGGGTGAATATGTTTTACAAGTTGCAAGGATGTGATTTTTTGGAGGCCAAAGAGTGAAATGTCATGGATTGAATTATGTCCCCCCAAAAATGTGTGTAGCAGTTTGGCTGGGCTGAGATTCCTGGTATTGTGTAATTTTCCTATATGTTGTAAATCCTGCCTCTATGATGTTAATGAGGGAGAATGGGTGGCAGTTGTGTTAGTGAGGCAGGACTTAATCTACATGATTGGATTGGGTCTTGAGACAATCTCTTGAGATATAAAAGAGAGAAGTGAGCGGAGAGATGGGGGACCTCATACCACCAAGAAAGCAGTGCCAGGAGCAAAGCGTGTCCTTTGGACCCAGGGTCCCTGCACGAAGAAACTCCTAGTCTGAGGGAACACTGAAGAGAAGGCTGACAAGAGAGGGAAAGCCTTCTCCTGGAGCTGATGTCCTGAACTTGGACTTTTAGCCTACTATTACTGTGAGGAAAAAACTGTTTCTTAAAGCCATCCACTTGTGGTATTTTTGTTATAGCAGCACTAGGAAACTAAGACAAATGGCAATATTTAATGTTGATAAGAATGTACCGATGTTGGTATACTCTCTAATTTGGGTAACAATTTAAATTGGCATAATCTCCTTTTGGAAAGGAATTTAACAATGTAGACATACAAACATTCCTACCTTCTAACCCAACTTTCATTGCTAATTTTTTTTTAACTTTGTACTTTGAAATAATTAAAGATTCAAAGGAAGTTACAAAAAGAATAGAGAGGTCTCATGTGTCCTTCACCCATTTTCCCCCAATAGTAAGATGCTACCTAACTATAGTAGTAGGAGAAGGAGAAGCCTTTGTGGCGCAGTGGTTAAGCACTTGGCTGCTAACCAAAAGGTCAGCAGTTGGAATCCACCAGCCACTCTGTGGGAGAAAGATGTGGCAATTGGCTTCTATAAAAATTACAGTTTTGGCCCTGATACAAAAACCAGACAAAGATACCACCAAAAAAAAAAAAAAAAAAATTACAGACCAATATCTCTCATGAACATAGATGCAAAAATTCTCAACAAAATTATAGCCAACAGAATTCAGCATCATATCAAAAAATAATACAGCACAACCAAATGGAATTCAAACCAGTTATGTAAGGATGGTTCAACATTAAAGAATCAACATAATCTACCATATAAACTGATGCAGAAAACGCATTCGATAAAGTCCAACATACATTCCTGATAAAAATTTTCAATAAAATACGTATAGAAAAGAAATTCCTCAACATAATAAAGGACCTCTATATTAAACCAACAGCCAACATCATTCTTAATGAAGAGAGGCTGAAAACATTCCCCCTGAGAATAGGAACAAGAACAGGAACAATGCCCTTTAACACCACTCTTATTTAACATTGGGCTGGAAGCCCTAGCTAGAGCAATAAGGCAAGAAACAGAAATAAAGGGTATCCAAACTGGTAAGGAAGGAGTAAAACTATCCCTATCTGCGGATGATATGATACTATACATAGAGAACCCAAAAGACTCTAAAAGAAAACTACTGGAACTAATAGATTCAGCAGAGTAGCAGGCTGCAAGATAAACATACAAAAATCAGTTGGTTTCTATCTTGGTTATTTAGTGCTTCTGTAACAGAAATACCAAAAGTAGATGACTTTAACAAACAGAAATTTATTCTCTCACAGTCTAGTAGGCTAGAAGTCTGAATTCAGGGTGCCAACTCTAGGGGAAAGGCTTTTTCTCTCTGTTGGCTCTGGGGGAAGTTCCTTGTCATCAATCTTCCCCTGGTCTAGGTGCCTCTCTGCACAGGAACTCTGGGTCCAAAGGATGCATTCTGCTCCTAGTGCTGCTTTCTTGGTGGTCTGTGAGCCCCATGTCTCACTTCTCTCTTTTATATCTCAAAAGAGATTGGCTTAAGACACAACCTAATCTTGTAGACTGAGTCCTCCCTCATTAACATAACACCACTAATCCTACCTCAATAACATCATAGAGGTAGGATTTACAACACATAGGAAGATCACATCAGATGACAAAATGGTGGACAATCACAATATTGGGAGAATCACGGTCTAGCCAAGTTGACACACATTTTTGGGGGGACATAATTCAATCCATTGCATTCCACCCTTTGGCCCCCCAAAATTCATGTCCTTGCCAAATGTAAAATATATTCATCCCATCATATCATAGCAAAAGTCTTAATTCAACTCCAAGTCCAAAATCCAAAAATTCTTCTTCATCTGTGAAATCTAGAATACAAGTTATCTCCTTCCAAAGTACAATGATGCAACAGGCAGGTGCAAGCTAGACATTCCCATTACAAATGGGAGAAACTGGAGGGATAGAAGGGATAACAGACACCAAACAAGTCAGGAGAACACATTACATTAGCCCTCAAGGCTTGAAAATAATCCTCTGTTCTCTGAGACCATTTACACAATGAAACTGCTCTCCACACTCTGGGTGTTAGCCACACTCTTCAGAATCTGAGTGGAGGCCACCCAGCCCTGGGCTTCAGCTCAGCCTTTCAGGCCCACTGGAAGGGCAACTGCTTCCTCGGTTTTGGGCGGGCCCATTCTCCTAGTCCATTTGAGTGGCAAATACACCCTTAGAGATGGAGTCAGCACTGCTTCCTGTTTTCCTTGTCTTTTCAGCTTCTGCTTCCTGGTTCCTTGGCCTCTTGGCCCCTTGGACATCACTGCCCGCGTCTGCTTTGCTGGGGCAAGTGTTCCAAAGCTCTTTAGCTCCACCAATAAGTGCCTGGAGGCACACCACTCTGCCAGTAAAATTCAGCCAGAAGGCACTCAGCTCTCTTGCTCCATGGGTTGGCAAGCCTAACTCCACCAATGAGTGCTTGGAGGAACCCCACTCCGCCAGGGAGCCTCCTGCAGAAAGGCACTCAGCTCTCTTGTTCCATTGGTAGGCTCCGGCACTGTCTTGTGCTGGTCTTCTGGTTCTGCTGTTGTCGTTTGTCTGCTACTGCTTCTTACCATCGGTGCCATATCCAGTGTAACAGCTCTCCTCATTTCCTTCTGAGTCCTCACCAGAATTGCCGTTGATGTCCACAATTCCACCAACGGTCTCTTCAAGGCAATCTAGGCTTTTACTATTAGGCATTTTAAAATTCTTCCAGCTTCTGTCCATTCATAGTTTCAAAACAGCTTCCACATTTTGGTTATCTGTCAGAGCAGCATCTCACTCTCTCGGTACTAAATTCTGTCTTGGTCATCTAGTGCTGCTGTAACAGAAATACCACAAGTATATGGCTTTAACAAACAAAAATTTATTCTCTCACATTCTAGTAGGCTATAAGTCCGAGTTCAGGGTGCCAGCTCCAGTGGAAGACTTTCTCTGTCAGCTGTGGGGGAAAGTCCTTGTCATCAAACTTCCCCTCATCCAGTAGCTTCTCTGTGCAGGAACCCCAGTTCCAAACGACACGCTTTGCTCCCAGCACTGCTTTCTTGGTGGTATAAGGTCCCTATGTCTCTCTGCTCACTTATCTCTTTTGTATCTCAAAAGAGATTAGCTTAAAACACAACTTAATCTTGTAGCTGCCTCACTAACATAACTGCTGCTAATCCCACCTCAACAGCATCACAGAGGTAGGATTTACAACTCATAGAAAAATCACATCAGGTGACAAATGGTAGATAATCACACAATATTGGGAATCATAGCCTAGCCAAGTTGACATCCTTTTTTTTTTTTTTTTTTTAATTGTACTTCAGGTGAAGGTTTACAGAACAAATAGTTTCTCATTAAACAGCAGTACACATATTGTTTAATGACATTAGTTAACAACCCCACAACATGTCAACCCTCTCCCTTCTCAACCTTTTTTTTTCTGTGAAAATATACATAGCCAAAGATACACCATTTCAAAAATTTCTACATGCACAATTCAGTGACATTGATTACGTTCTTCCAGTTGGGCTGCTATTCTCACTTTAGATGAAGGTTTACAGAACAAAACAGCTTCTCATTAAACAGTACACGCTGCTCTGTAACAATGGTTAACAACTCCACTACATGTCAACACTGTCCTTACTCAACCTTGGGTTCCCTACCAGTGGCTTTCCTGTCCCCTTCTTCCTTCTAGTCCTTGTCCCTGGACTGCTGTGCCTTATTAGTCACGCTTTGTTTTATGGGGCTGTGCAATCCCTGGCTGAACGGTGAACCTCGGAAGTGACTTCACCACTGAGCTAAAAGGGTGTCTGGGGGCCATACTCTCGGGGTTTCTCCAGTCTCCTTTAGACCAGTAAATTTTGTTCTTTTTTGTGTGTGTTAGAATTTTGTTCTACATCCTTCTCCAGCTCTGTCCAGAACCCTCTGTTGTGATCCCGGTCAGAGCAGTCAGTGGTGGTAGCCAGGCACCAACTAGCTGTAATGGACTCAGTCTGGTGGAGGCCTTGGTAGCTGGGGTCCATTAGTCCTTCGGACTAATTTTCTCCTTTTATCCTGTTCTCTTCATTCTTCCTTCCTCCCGAAGGGATGAGACCAGTGGAATATCTTAGATGGCTGCTCACAGACTTTTAAGACCCCAGACACTACTCACCGAGGTAGAATGTAGAACATCGTCTTTATAAACTGCGTTATGCCAATTGAACTAGATGTTCCCCAAGACTATGGAGGCTGACATCATTTTAGGGGGACACAATTCAATCCATGACAGATTCCTATACACCAGCAAAGAGAACTACAAAAAGGAAATCAGGAAAGCAATACCATTTATAATAGCCCCGAAGAAAATAAAACACTTAGAATAAATCTAATCAGGGACATAAAAGACTTATACAAAGAAAACTACAAAACACTACTGCAAGAAATCAAAAGAGACCTACATAAATGGAAAAACATACCATGCTCATGGATAGGTAGACTCAACATTGTAAAAATGTCAATTCTACCCAAAGCAATCTACAAATACAATGAAATCCCGATCCAAATACCAACAGCAATCTTTAATGAGATGGAAAAACTAATCATTAACTTTATATGAAAAGGAAAGAGGCCCCGGATATGTAAAGCACTACTAAAGAAGAAGAATAAAGTAGGAGGACTCATACTACCTGACCTCAGAATCTACTATATAGCTATGGTAGTCAAAACAGCCTTGTACTGGTACAACGACAGACACATTGACCAGTGGAACAGAACTGAGAACCCAAATGTAAATCCATCCACCTGCAGTTACCTGATCTTCAATGAAGGTCCAAAGTCCATTAAATGGGAAAAAAGATAGTCTTTTTAACAAATGGTGCTGGCAAACCAGATGTCCATCTGTAAAAAAATGAAACAGGACCCATGCGTCACACCATATACGAAAACTGATTCAAAATGAATGAAAGACCTAAATATACAACCAATAACTCTAAAGATCATAGAAGAAAAAATAGGGTCAATGCTAGAAGCCTTAATACACAGCAAAAATAGAACACAAACCATAAATAACAGTACAAAAACACTAGAAGATAAACTAGATTACTGGGATCTTTTAAAAATTAAACACTTATGCTCATCAAAAGACTTCACCAAGAGAGTAAGAGAACCCACAGACTGAGAAAAAATTTTTGGCTATGACATATTCGACAAAGGTCTAATCTCTAAATCTATAGGAAAATTCAACACCTCTACAACAAAAAGATAAATAATCCAATTAAAAATGGGCAAAGGATATGAACAGACACTTCACCAAAGAAGACATTCAACTGGCTAACACACGAGGAAATGCTCGCGATCACTAGCTATTAGAGAAATACAAAATAAAAAAAAAAATGAATACCATCTCACCCCGACATTACTGGCACAAATCAAAAAACCAGAAAATAACAAATGCTGGAGAGGCTGCAGGGAGACTGGAACTCTTATACACTGCTGGTGGGAATGCAAAATGGTACAACCATTTTGGGAAAATGATATGGTGCTTCTTTAAAAAGCCAGAAATAGAAATACTATGTGATCCAGCAATCCCACTCCTAGAAATATATTCAAGAGAAGTAAGAGCTGTCACATGAATAGACATATGCATACCCATGTTCACTACAGTATTGTACACAATAACAAAAAGATGGAAACAACCTAGATGCCCATCAACAGAGGAATGAATAAACAAACTATGGTACATATACACAATGGAATACTACACATCAATAAAGAACAATGATGACTCTGCGAAGCATCTCACAACATGGATGAATCCATCTCACAACATGGATGAATCTAGAGGGCATTATGCTGAGTGAAATAAGTCAATCACAAAACGACAAACGTTGTATGAGACCACTAGTATAAAAACTCATGAAAAGATTTACATACAAAAAGAAACAATCTTTGATGGTTACAAGGGAGGAGAGAGGTGTGGAGGGAAAAACACTAAACAGACAATAGATAAGTGGCAACTTTGGTGAAGGGTAAGACAGTCCACAATACTGGGGAAGCCTGCACAACTTGTACAAGGCAAGGTCATGGAAGCTCCACAGACACATTCAAACTCCCTGAGGGACCAAATTACTAGGCTGATGGCTGTGGGGACCATGCTCTTGGGAAATATCTAGCTCAGTTGGCATGATGTAGTTTATAAACAAAATGCTCTACATTCTACTTTGGTGAGTAGCATCTGAGGTCTTAAAAGCTTGTGAGCAGCCATCTAAAACACTCCACTGGTCTCACCCTTTTAAGAGCAAGGGAGAAGGAAGAAAACCAAAGACACAAGGGAAAGATTAGTCCAAAGGACTAATGGACTACAACTACCACAGGCTCCACCAGATTGAGTCCAGCACAACTAGATGGTGCCCTGCTACCAGCACTGACTGCTCTGACAGGGATCACAATAGAGGGTCCCGGACAGAGCTGGAGAAAAATGTAGAAGAAAATTCTAACTCAAGAAAAAAAGACCAGACTCACTGGTCTAACAGAGACTGGAAAAACCCCAAGAGTATGGCTCCCAGACACCCTTTCAGCTCAGTATTGAAGTCACTCCTAAGGTTCACCTTTCAGCCAAAGATAGGCCCATAGAACAAGACTAAATGGGCACACCAGCCCAGGGGCAAGGACGAGAAGGCAGGAGGGGACAGGAAAGCTAGTAATAGGGAACCGAAGGTCGAGAAGGGGAGAGTGTTGACATGTCGTGGGATTGGCAACCAATGTCACAAAACAATATGTGTTCTACTTGTTTAATGAAAAGTTAGTTTGTTCTGTAAACCTTCATCTAAAGTTCAGTTAAAAAAAAAAGAATGCCTGGAGCTAACAGAAGAGAGGCATGGAATAATTTCTGTTTCAAAGCCTCAGAAGTATCAACCTGGTCGACACCCTGATCACAGATTCCCAATCTTCAGAACTGTGAAACAATAAATTTCTGTTCTTAAAAGCCAAAAAAAGAAGGAAAAATGATATGAACAGACACTTCACCAAAGAAGAGATTCAGACAGCTAACAGACACATGAGGAAATGCTCACAATCACTAGCCATTAGAGAAATGCAAATCAAAATTACAGCAAGATACTATCTCACCCCAGCATAACTGGCACAAATAAATTTAAAAAAAGAAAAAACAGAAAATAACAAATGTGGGAGAGGCTGCAGCGAGATTGGAACTCTTATGCACTGCTGGTGGGAATGTAAAATGGTACAACCATTTTGGAGAATGATATGGTACTTCCTTAAAAAGCTAGAAACAGAAACACCACACGATCCAGCAATTTCACTCCTAGGAATACATCCTAGAACAATAAGAGCCATCACACAAATAGACATATGCACACCCATGTTCACTGCAGCATTATTCACAATAGCAAAAAGATGGAAACAATTTAAGTGTCCATCAACAGATGAATGTATAAACAAACTATGGTACATACACACAATGGAATAGTATGCAAAGATGAAGAATAATTATGAATCTGGCCAGGAGGTTGGGATTCTTTTCCAAACATGTAGACGATTTTTGAAATGTCTATTTCAGTGAAACGTGCAATTTTGAACAGTTTTATTGAAATTAACATACTATACAATTCACTGATTTAAAGTGTACAATTCAATGGCTTTTAGTATATTCACAGACTTATGCAACCATGATGCAATAAAATTTTGGAACATTTTCATCACCCTCAAAAGAAACTCAACTGGGAAGAAGGTCTGCCTTGGTCTCTTGCTTCTTATCTGGGCTGCCTAATCAGAAGCCTTGGCCTAGAGCATTCTCTGAAAGCAGAGACTAGGAACTGAGTTTCTCTCTCCCACTTTCTTCTACTTATCAATAAGCGCCTCCCTCCCTGTTCTGAGCACAGAGTAACTTTCTCTCTTCTGCTCATGCATGGGTACCATATGGCACTTGGCCAACCCCATTTCCATTATCTGTTCACAGCAGGAGGGAAATGGGTCCTTCACCTGCAGAACAGGAGGGGTGCATGCAGAACACCTGCTGTGCATTGGCTGCTGGAAGGGACTCATGGCCATGGGGGATCAAGGCCTACTAGTGAAGTTTACCTATTGGCTCTTCTCTATTTGAGCAAAGTGTTTTGCCATGCACTGTCTGTGGTTTGTGTCTTTTGTTGGTGACCCTGGACCCTGGTCCGCAATCTCCATACCTATTAGCAGTCAATCTCTATTCCCTACCACACCCCAACCCTAGGGAACCACTAATCTACTTTATGTCTCTATAAATTTGCTTATTCTACACATTTCATATCAATGAAACCATACAAATACATGGTCTTTTGTGACTGACTTCTATGTAGTTTTTAAAGAACTTGTCAACATTCTTCCAGAGTGGCTGTACCATTTTATATTCCCACCAGCAATGTATGAGAGATCCAGTTTCTCTGATTCCTCACCAGCACTTGATATTTTTTGTTTTAATTGACTGAATAGGTGTGTAGTGCCAAGCTATCTGTTGTGATGCTGGAAGCTATATCATTGTTATTTCAAATACCAGCAGGGTCACCCATGGTGGACACGTTTTAGTGGAGTTCCCAGACTAAGACACACTAGGAAGAAGGACCTGGCAATCTACTTCTAAAAAAAAAAACTGGACAGTGAAAACCCTGAACAGCAGTGGAACATCGTCTGATATAGTGCCAGAAGATGAGCCCCTCAGGTTGGAAGGCACTTACAATATGACTGCCTCCTCAAAGTAGAGTCCACCTTAATGATGCGGAAAGAGTCAAGCTTTCAGGACCTTCATTTGCTGATGCGGCATGACACAAAATGAGAACAGCTGCAAGCATCCATTAATACTGGAATGTGGAATGTATGAAGTATGAATGTAGGAAAATTGGAAGTCGTCATAAATTAAATGGAATGCATAAAGATTGATATCCTAGGCATTAGTGAACTGAAATGGACTGGTAGTGACCATTTTGAAATGGACAATCATATGGTCTACTATGCCGGGAACCACAAATTGAAGAGGAACAGCACTGCATTCATCGCCAAAAAGAATATTTCAAGATTTATCCTGAACTACAATGCTGTCAGTGATAGGATACTATCCATATGTGTCTAAAAGAAAGACCAGTTAATACGACTATTATGCAAATTTACACCAGAGATGAAGAAATTTAAGATTTTTATCAACTTCGGCAGACTGAAATAAACACGCAATCAGATGCATTGATAATTACCGGTGATTGAATTGCGAAAGTTGGAAACGAAGAAGAAGGATCAGTAGTTGGAAAATATGGCCTTGGTGACAGAAATGACACCAGAGATCGCATGTCAGGATTTTGCAAGACCAAAAGCTTACTCATTGCAAATACCTTTTTTCATCAACATAAATGGCAGCTATACGAGTGAACCTTGCCAGATGGAAAACACAGGAATCAAATCAACTACATGTGGAAAGAGACAATGGAGAATGTCAATATCAGTCAGAATAAGACTAGGGGCCAACTGTAGAGCAGACCATCAACTGCTCATATGCAAGTTCATGTTGCAGCTGAAGAAAATTAAAGCAAGTCCACCAGAGCCAAAGTATGACGTTGAATATATCCCACTTGAATCTGAAGACCATCCCTAGATTTGACGAACTGAACACTAATGACCGAAGACTAGATGAGTTCTGGGGTGACATCAAGGGTATCATACATGAAGAAAGCAAAAGGTCATTGAAAAGACAGGAAACAAAAAAAAGACCAAAATGGATGCCAGAAGAGACTCTGAAACTTGCTCTTGAACGCAGAGTAGCTAAAGTGAATGGAAGAAATGATGAAGAAAAGAGCTGAAGAGAAAATTTCAGGGGGTGGTTCGAGAAGACAACCTAAACTATTATAATAAAATGTGCAAAGACCTGGAATTAGAAAACCAAAAGGGAAGAACACACTTGGCATTTCTCAAGCTGAAAGAACTGAAGAAAAATTCAAGCCTCAAGTTTCAATATTGAAGGATTCTATGGGCAAAATATTGAACGACACAGTAAGCATCAAAAGATGAAAGGAATACACAGTCATTGTACCAAAAAAAACTGGTCAATGTTCATCCATTTCAGGAAGTAACATATGATCAAGAACCAATGGTACTAGAAGAAGAAAGAAGTTTAAGATGCACTGAAGGCACTGACAAAAAACAAGGCTCCAGGAATTGATGGAATACCAATGGAGATGTTTCAACAAATGAATGCAATGCTAGAAGCACTCACTTGTCTATGCCAAGAAATTTGGAAGACAGCTACCTGGACAACTGATTGGAAGAGATCCATATTTGTGCCCATTCCAAAGAAAAGTGATCCAACATAATGTGGAAATTATCAAACAACATCATTAATATCATCCACAAGGAAAATTTTGCTGCAGATCATTGAAAAGCGGTTGCAGCAGTACATCAACTCAACTGCCAGAAAGTCAAGCTGGATTCAGAAGAGGACGTGAAACAAAGGATATCACTGCTGATGTCAGATGGATCTTGGCTGAAAGCAAAAAAAAATACCAAAAAGACATTTTACCTGTGTTTTGTTAACTATGCAAAGGCATGTGACTGTGTGGATCATAACAAATTATGGATAACACTGGGAGGAATGGGAATTCTAGAACCCTTAAATGTACTCATGTGGAACCTGTACACTGACCAAGAGGCAGTTGCTCTAATAGAACAAAGCAATATTGCGTAGTTTAAAATCAGGAAAGGTGTGCGTCAGGGTTATATCCTTTTACCATATTTATTCAATCTGTATGCTGAGCAAGTAATCTGAGAAGCTGGATTATATGAAGAACAATGTGGCAGCAGGATTGGAGGAAAACTCATTAACAACCTGCAATATGCAGATGACACAACCTTGCTTGCTGAAAGTGAAGAGGACTTGAAGCACTTACGGATGAAGACCAAAGACTACAGCCTTCAGTATAGATTATACCAAAACATAAAGGAAACAGAAATTCTCACAACTGGACCAATAAGCAACATCATGATATAAAGAGAAAAGTTTGAAGTTGTCAAGGATATAATTTTACTTGGATCCACAATCAATGCCCATGGAAACAGAAGTCAAGAAATCAAATGACATATTGCATTGGACAAATCTGCTGTAAAAGACCTCTTTATTCAAAAGCAAAGATATCACTTTGAGGGGTAATGTGCCCATGACCCAAGCCATGGTATCTTCTTTTCAATCACCTCATATACATGCAAAAGCTGGAAAATGAATAAGGAAGACCAAAGAATTGATGCCTTTGAATTATGGTGTTGGTGAAGAATACTGAATATACCCTGGAGTTCCAGAAAAATCAACATGCCTGCCTTAGAAGAAGTACTGCCAGAATGCTCCTTAGAAGCATGTACTTTGGACATGTCATCAGGAGGCTCTGGACCCTAGAGAAGGATATCATGCTTGGTAAAGGGTCAGCAAAAAAGAGGAAGACCTTCAACAAGATAGACTGACACAATGTCTGCAACAGTGAGCTCAAGCATATCAACGATTGTGAGGATAGCACATGACCAGGTAGTGTTCCCTTCTGTTGAACACAGGGTCCCTATGAGTTGGAACTGACTTGATAGCATCTAACATTTCTGGGTTTTGTATTCTGTCCTATTGATCCATGTGTCCATACCTCCAACAATACCATTCCACCTGTATAACTGTAGCTAGATGGTTGTTAGGTGCCATCTTTTATGGGAGATTTTTAACTACAAAAGTGATTTTTTAAATAGTCATAGAACTATTCACATTATCTATTTCATATTGGGTGAGTTTTGGTAGTTTGTGGTTTTTGAGGAATTGGTCCACTTCATCTTAGTTGTTGAATTTGTGTGCACTGTATGTTTGTAGTATTTCCTCATTATCTTGTTAATGTCTATAGGATCTGTAGTGACAGCCCGTTTTATTTCTAACGTTAGTAATTTGTGTCTTATCTCTTTTTTATTCTGTCATTCTTGCTAGAGGTTAGTCAATTTTACTGATCTTCTCAAAGAATTTTTTTTTCATTGATTTCCTCCACTTTTGATGTCACTGATTTCTGCTCTTTATTATTATTTCTTTCCGTCTGGTTTCTTTGCATTTATTTTCCTTTTCTACATTTTTCTGAAGTGGTAAATTAAAATACTGATTTGAGAATTTTCTTCCTTTGTAATGCAAGCATTTACTGCTATAAAATTTCCCTTTGATGACATCACACAGAATTTGATGTTTTATCATTTTTCATTCAGCTCAATATACATATTTTTTATTTCTCTTGAGAATTGCTCTTTGACCCATAGATTATTTAGAAGTTGTGTTACTTAATTCCCAAGTGTTCAGAGATTTCCCTGTCATCTGTTACTGGCTTCTAGTTTGATTCTATTACAATCAGTGAACATACTCAGTTCTTCCAATTCTTTGAAATGTGTTGAAGTTTGTGATTTGTGTTATAGCTCGAGAATGTTGTATCTTGGTGAATGTTCTGTGAGTGCTTGAAAAGAATGTGAATTCTGTTCTTGGATGGAATGTTCTATAAACTTCAATAGATCCTTTTGGTGTGATGGTGTTATTAACTTCTCCTATATCCTTACATATTTTCCATCTAGTAGTTCTATCAATTGCCAAGAGGGGGAGTTTAAGTCCCTAACTGTAATTTTGGGTCTACTTCTCCTTTCAATTGTATAATTTCTTGCTTCATATAATTTGTACCACTCTTGTTTAGTGAATATACATTTAGAACTGCTATGTTTTCTTGATTGACTAAGCCTTTTTATCATTATGTAACATTTTTGTTCCTCATGATTTTCTTTGGTCTGAAATCTGCTTTATCTGATATTAATACAGCTACTCTTGGGTTGTTTTTTTTTTTTTAACCTATCTATATGATTATAAGTAAGTTTGTCTTAGCACAGTTTTTTTTTTTAATCCACTCTACCAAGCTCTTTTAATTGGTGCATTTAGACCATTTATATTTAATGAACTTATTGATACGTTCTAGTCCCTGGGTGACACAAATGGTTAAGTTCTTGATTACCAACTGGTGGTTAGGTCTCCCCCAGAGGCAACATGGAAGAAAGGCCTGGAAATCTGCTTCTGAAAGGTCACAGTTTTGAAAAACCTCTACTCTGAAACACATGGGGTTACCATGAGTTGGAAATGATGATGGCAACTGGTTTTGTTGCTGTTGTGTTTTTGTTTTTTTTAGTATGATATGGTAGGGCTTAACTCTGCCATTTTATTATTTGCTTTCTGTTTGTTCCCTTTGTTTTTTCATTCCTCTGTTTCATTTTCCTGCCCTCCTCTAGGTTACTTGAACATGTTTTTAAAATTCCATATAAACTCAATAGACAGATAGGCAAAAGACTTGAACAGGCACTTCGTAAAAGACAATATGTAAATAGTAAAAAATTATATAAAAATATGTTCAATCTTAACAGTCATCAAGGAATGCAAATTATAATCGCAATAAAATACCAATACACACTTTCCAGAATGGATAAAATTAAAAACACTGACAATGTGAAGTGTTTTTTTCATCCTTCTTTTTGAAAGATATTTTTGTTGGGTATAGAATTCTATGTTGCCAGTTTTTGTCTTCTTTCCATACTTGAAAGATATTCTTCCACTCTCTATTCACTCCATTGTTTCTGACATCAAATCTGCTGTAATCCTTTTCTTCCTTTGTACACAATGTATCTCTTCTCTACTTTTAAGATTTTATCTTTATCATTACTTTTAAGCATTGGATTATGCACTCTAAACCATGTGCCTTAGCAGAGTTTTCTTCATGTTTCTTGTGCGTGGAGTCTGCATTGAGCTTCTTGGTCTGTGCATTTACAGTTTTCATCAAATCTAGAAAAATATCTGTATTTTTTTCTTTGTATTCCATTTGTGATAGCTTTTATTTCTATGTTTTCAGGTTTACTAATCTGTTATTCTTCAATGTCTAATCTATTGATCTAATGTATTTTTCATCTCAGACATTATAGTTTTCATCTTTAGAAGTTCAATTTGCACTTTCATATAGTCTGGGACCAGATGGCTTCACTGGTGAATTCTACCAAACATTCAATGAAAATTTAGCATCAATCCTTCTCTTATCTCTTCCAAACATAGGGGTGATCACTTTAGCCACCATTACCCTGATACCTAAATCAAACAAAGACATCATAAGAAAAAAAATTAGAGACTACCATCCCTCATGAATATAGCAAAAAAATTCAACAAAAAAGTAGCAAACTGAATCCAACAGCATATTAAAAGAATCTAACAGTATATTAAAAGGATTATACGCTATGACTAAGGAGACTTATCTAAGGAATGCAAAGCTCGTTCAAAATTTTAAAAACAGAGGAATTGTTGGCAGCCATATTTGGAAATGATCCACCACAAGAGTTGACTTCCATTTTCAACTTCGCTTCAACTACTACAGTCTTCTGTAGGACATTCTGAGGAGGATACTACTCTTGGTCTTCACTTCCAGGTACTGAAGTGTCTTTCAAGAAAGTGCTGCTTCTAATTCCAAGTACTTCAGTGACTAAGGTGAAGACCACAGATTACCTGAAGCATATACACTTGTTCAGGAGGCTAGAGGTCCATATTCAGGGCACCAGCTCCAGAGGAAAGTTTTCTCTGTCAGCTCTGAGGGAAGGTTCTTGTCATCAGTCTTCCCCTAGGTCTAGGAGTTTCTCAGCACAGGAACCCAGGGTCAAAAGTGTACAGGTTTAAAAAAATAAAAAGAGGCGGGGTCAATATGGCAGAGTAGTCAGATGCTTTCTGTGGTTCCTCTTACAGTAAAGACCTGAAAAAACAAGTGAGTCAATTATTTATGACAACCTAGAAACTCTGAACATCAAAGGCAAAGTTGAAGAATCAGACAGAGTGGCAGAGGGAGGGAAAGATGGTTCAGAAGCAGCGAGGATTTTGCCAGACCTGACCTGGCTCACATGCACACTGAGGAAAGCAATGACATTTGGGAGGCGTTTTCCACACCGGGACAGACCCAGTGGCAGAGAGTCTACTCAGGCATCCAGATCCAGTGAAAAGCAGCACTCAATCGGCAAAAGATAAGTACTTGCATCTGGCCTACCATGCAGATCAAAAACACTCCCTTTGGGAAAAAACTCTCCCATTTACCTCCCCCATTCCCACTCTAAACCTGGTCCCAGGCTGGCTTCAGCCATTGCCAAGTCCCCTGGGCCAGAAATAGGACCCATCGTGTGCCCCGAGCCATTCCCTTGGCCTTGAAGAGGGAAGAAATTAACAAACAGGGAAAAAATAATCTTCCAGCTCCCCAAAGCCAGGAACTCAGGGTAGACACAGCTCCTTTGCCTAGGCACAGGCATAAGTGGTCCATGGACTTTGAATGACTTTCATTCCTGCACAGACCTGTGTGGGTCCATTTCAACAGCGTAGGCCCTCATTACCACAGTACAGAAGAATATATAGCTGAAGTCTAACTTCAACTATTTCAGCTATATGGTGAAGTGGCAGGTTTGTGACATTTGACACTGCTCTACAAATTAAGCAGGGTCCTCACCTACCCACATCAGGGGCCTGAAGACTGGTGGCTCCACCCATGCCACCAAGCAACCCGCAACTGGGATCGAAGAATAAGCCGTGTCCCCCAGTCCAACAGCACTGGGTTCTCATAGTTCAGCTGCAAAACCCATCCACCTACATGCTCTAGGGAACAGGGACATGATTTCCTCCCAGACACTCAGGGGCAGACATCAGCCCCCTGACTTGCTCAGCACATGACCCCCTAATGCAGCCAGATACCTGTGCCTCCACCAATCACCCCTGCCCATCTAGGACTGCAGGTGAGAGCCTATACTACGCACTTGGTGACTGACTACCTGGACATGTGAGCTGAATCCATACAAGAAAAGTAAACAGACTCCTGGACTCACATACCTAGTAACAAATCTAACCACCTGCTGACAGGACGTTAGAGCTTCAAAGATGCCAATAATCAAACTAGCTCACATGAGCAGCCTATCTGGGCATATCAAAACAAAACAACACAAGAAGCTAGGACACAGTAAGCAAACAAAAAATAAATAAATTTAATAATTTACTGATGGCTCGGAGACAACAGTCAATATCAAATCACATAAAGAGGAAGACCATGATGGCTTCAGTAAGCTCCCAAAATAATCAATTTTCTGGAAAAAGAAAATTTATTGGAATCACTGGAAGTAGAATACAAAAGATTAATATACAGAACTCTTCAAAAGATCAGGAAGATCAGGAAAAACTCAGAACAAGCTAAAAAACACACAGACAAAGCAACAGAGGATCTTAAGAAGGTTATTCAAGAGCATAATGACAAATTTAATAGGCGGCAAGAATCCATAGAGAGACAGCAATCAGAAATCCAGAAGATTAACAAGAAAATTTCAGAATTAGACAACTCAATAGAAAGTCACAGAAGCAGAACTGAGAAAAAGGAAGTCAGAATTAGTAAGACTAAATAAAGATAAAGCACGTAACACTAAATTATTTGAGGAAAAATCACAAAAAAGGATTTTAAAAAATGAAAAAACCCTAAGACTTATGTGGGACTCTATCAAGAGGAATAATCTTCGAGTGATTGGAGTACCAGAACGGTGAGGATAACAGAAAATACAGAGAGAATTGTTGAAGATTTGTTGGCAGAAAACTTTCCTGATATCAGGAAAGATGAGACGATATCTATCCAGGATGCTCATCACACCCCACATAAGGTAGATCCCAAAAGAAAGTCACCAAGACATACTATAATCAAACTTGCCAAAACCAAAGATAAAGACAGAATTTTAAGAGTGGCTAGAGATAAATGAAAAGTCATCTACAAAGGAGAGTCAATAAGACAAAGTCGGACTACTCAGCAGAAACCATGCAGGCAAAAAAACAATGGGATGACAGATATAAAGCCTTGAAGGAAACAAAACTGCCAGCCAAGAAATTATTTATCCAGCAAAACTGTCTCTCAAATATGATGGCAAAATTAGGGAACTTCCAGAGAAATAAAGTTTAGGGAATCTGCATAAACCAAAATTACAAGAAATACTAAAGGGAGTCCTCCAGTTAGAAAATCAATAACATCAGATAACAACCCAAGACTAGAACACAGGACAGAGCAACCAGGTATCAACCTAGATAGAGAAGTTACAAAAACAAATCAAAGCTAGAACACTGAAAATAGGGAAACAGAGATGTCAATATGTAAAAGATGACAACATTAAAACAAAAAAGGGGTACTAACAAATGTAGTCATAGATTTTTAATATGGAGAGGAAGTCAAGGCAATATAAAGAAATAAAATACTGGTTTAAACTTAGAAAAATAGGGTAAATATTAAGATAACCACAAAGGAAACTAACAATCCTACACATCAAAATAAAAAGCAAGAAAAATACAAAGACTCAGCAAATACAAAATCAACAACAATGAAAAAGACGAAAAGAAAATACATAAACAAAAAAACTCAGCATAGAAAATTAAATGGAACAAAGAAACAGTCACCAACACACACACAAAAAATCAAAATAACAGCACTAAACTCCTATCTATCAATAATTATGCTGAAAGCAAATGGACTAAATGCACCAATAAAGAGACAGAGAGTGGCAGATTGGATTAAAAAAACACAATCTGTCTATATGCTGCCTACAAGAGACACACCTTAGACTTAAAGATACAAACAAACTAAAACTCAAAGGATGGAAAAAACTGTATCAATCAAACAACAATGAAAAAAGAGCACGAGTGGCAATACCAATCTCTGACAAAATAGACTTTAAAGTAAAATCCACCACAAAGGATAAGAAAGGACACTATATAATAATTAAAGGGTCAACACACCATAATAAATATTTATGCACCCAATGACAAGACTCCAAAATACATAAAACAAACTCTAACAGCATTGAAAAGAGAGAGACAGTTCCACAACAATAATAGGAGACATTAACCCACCACTTTCAGTAAAGGACAGAACATCCAGAAAGAGCTCAAGAAAGACACAGAAGATCTAAAGGCCACAATCAACCAACTTGATCTCATGGACATACCCTGAAAACTCCACCCAACAGCAGCCAAGGCTACTGTCTTTTCCAACGCACATGAAACATTCTCCAGAGCAGACAACATATTAGGCCATAAAGCAAGCCTTAACAGAATATAAAGCATCAAAATATTACAAAGCATCTTTTCTGACCATAAAGCCATAAAAGTAGAAATCAATAATAGGAAAAATAAGGGAAAAAAAATCAAACACATGGAAACTGAACAACACCTTGCTCAAAAACTACTGGGCTATAGAATAAATAAAGAATGGAATAAAGAAATTCATAGAATCAAATGAGAATGAAAACACATCCTACCAGAACCTTTGGGACACAGCAAAAGCAGTGCTCAGAGGTCAGTTTATAGCAATAAATGCACACATCCAAAAAGAAGAAAGGGCCATAATCAAAATATTAACCCTACAACTAGAACAAGTAGAAAGAGAGCAGCAAAAGAAGGCCTCGGGCTCCAGAAGAAAGTAAATAATAATAATTAGAGCAGAATTAAATGAAATAGAAAATAGAAAAACAACTGAAAGGGTTACCAAGACCAAAACGTGGTTTTCTGAAAAGATCAACAAAATCAATAAAACACTGGCCAAACTGACAAAAGAAAAACAGGAGAGGAAGCAAATAACCCGTATAAGAAAAAAGATGGGTGACACCACAACAGACCCAACTGAAATTAAAAGAATCATAACAGAATACTATGAAAAACTGTACTCTAATAAATTTGAAAATATAGAGAAAATGGACAAATTTCTAGAAACACACTACCTACATAAACTAACACAGAAATACAACAATTAAATAAACCTATAACAAAAGAAGAGATTGAAAAGGTAATTTAAAAACTCCCAACAAAAAAAGGCACCAGCCCGAATGCCTTCGCTGGAGAAGTCTACCCAACTTTCAGAGAAGCGTTAACACCACTACTACTAAAGGTATTTCAGAGCATAGAAAAGGACGGAATACTCCCAAACTCATTCTATGAAGCCAGCATAACCCTGATACTAAAACCAGGTAAACACACCACAAAAAAAGAAAGTTGCAGACCAATATCCCATATGAGCATTGACGCAAAAATCCTTAACGATATTCTAGGAAATAGAATTCAACAACATATCAAAAAAATAATTCACCATGATCAAGTGGGATTTATACCAGGTATGCAGGGATGGTTCAACATTAGAAAAACAATCAATGTAATCCATCATATAAGTAAAAGACAAGCACCACATGATCTTATCAATTGATGCAGAAAAGGCATTTGACAAAGTCCAACACCCATTCATGATAACAACTCTCAGCAAAATAGGAATAGAAGGGAAATTCCTCAGCATAATTAAGGGCATTTATACAAAGCCAAGAGCCAACATCATCCGAAATGGAGAGAGTTTGAAAGCATTCCCCTTGAGAATGGGAACCAGACAAGGCTGCCCTTTACTGACACTCTTATTCAACATTGTGCTGGAGCAATTAGCCAGAACAATTAAACTAGAAAAAGAAATAAAGGGCATCCAAATTTGTAAGGAAGAAGTAAAATTACCTCTATATGCAGATGATATGATCTTATACACAGAAAACCCCAAAGAATCCACAAGAAAACTACTGGAATTAATAGAAGATTTCAGCAAAGTATCAGGACACAAGATAAACATACAAAAATCAGTTGGATTCCTTTACACCAACAAAGACAACCTTGAAGAGGAAATCACGAAATCAATACCATTTACAATAGCCCCCAAGAAAATAAAATACTTAGGAATAACTCTAACCAGAGACGTAAAAGATCTATAAAATGAAAACCACAAAATACTACTGCAAAAAACCAAAAGAGACCTGCATAAGTGGAAAAACATACCTTGCTCATGGATAGGAAGACTCAATATTGTAAAAATGTGAATTCTACCCAAAGCAATCTACAGATACAATGCAATCCTGATGCAAATTTCAACGGCATTTTTTAATGAGATGGAGAAACAAATCATCAACTTCATATGGAAAGGGAAGAGGCCCCGGATAAGTAAGGCATTACTCAAGAGTAAGAACAAAGTGTGAGGCCTCACACTACCTGATTTTAGAACCTATTATACCACCACGGTAGTCAAAACAGCCTGGTACTGGTACAACAACAGATACATAGACCAATGGAACAGAATCAAGAATCTCAACGTAAATTCATCCACTCATGGGCAGCTGATGTGTGACAAAGGCCCAAAGTCCATTAACTGGGGAAAAGACAGTCCCTTTAACAAATGGTGCTGGCATAACTGGATATCTATCTGCAAAAAACTGAAACAAGACCCATACCTCACACCATGCACAAAAACTAACTCAAAACGGATCAAAGCCCTAAATATAAAATATAAAATGATAAAGATCATGCAAGAAAAAAAAGGGACAATACTAGGAGCCCTAATACATGGCATAAACAGAACACAAACCATAAGTAACAATGCACAAACACCAGAAGAGAAAGTAGATAACTGGGAGCTCCTAAAAATCAGAAACTTATGCTCATTAAGAGACTTCACCAAAAGAGTAAAAAGACAACCTACAGACTGGGAAAAAATTTCTGGCTATGACAAATCCGGTCAGTGTCTAATCTCTAAATTCTACAAGATACTGCAAAACCTCAACAACAAAAAGACAAACAACTCAATTAAAAAACAGGTAAAGGATATGTAAAAGCACTTCGCAAAAGAAGACATTCAGGGGGCTAACAGGCACATGAGGAAATGCTTATGATCATTAGCCATTAGAGAAATGCAAATCAAAACTGCAATGTGATACCATCTCACCCCAACAAGGCTATCATTAATCCAAAAAATACCAAATAATAAATGTTGGAGAGGTTGTGGAGAGACTGGAACACATATACTGTTGGTGGGAATGTAGAACAGTACAACCCCTCTGGAAATCGATTTGGCACTTCCTTAAAAAGCTAGAAATAGAAGTACCATACAATCCAGCAACCTCACTCCTTGGAATATACCCTAGAAAAATAACAGCCATCACACTAATAGATATATGCACACTCATGTTCACTGCAGCACAGTTCACTATAGCAAAAAGATGGAAACGACCTAGGTGCCCATCAACGGATGAACGGATAAACAAATTATGGTATATTCACACAATGGAATACTACACAACAATAAAGAACAACAATGAATCTGTGAAACATCTCATAATATGGAGGAATCTGGAAGACATTATACTGAGTGAATTTAGTCAGTCGCAAAAGGGCAAATATTGTGTAAGACCATGATTATAAGAAATCAAGAAAAGGTTTAAACAAAGAAGAAAACATTCTTTGATGGTTACGAGTGTGGGGCGGGAGGGAGAGGGGTATTCACTAGCGAGACAGTAGACGAGAATTATCTTAGGTGAAGGGAAGGACAACACACACTACAGGGAAGTCAGCACAACTGGACTAAACCAAAGCTAAGAAGTTTCCTGAATACAACCAAGCATTTCGAGACAGAGTAGCAGGGGTGGGAGTCTGGGAACCATGGTTTCAGGGTACATCCTAGTCAACTGGCATAACAAAGTTTATTAAGAAAATGTTCTGCATCCCACTTTGGTGAGTGTTATCTGGCGTCTTAAAAGCTAGCGAGCAGCCATCTAAGATGCATCAATTTGTCCCAACCCACCTGGAGCAAAGGAGAATGAAAAACACCAAAGACAAAAGGAAAGTATTAGCCCAAGTGACAGAAAAGGCCACGTAAACCAGAGACATCATTAGCCTGAGACCAGAAGAACTAGATGGTGCCTGGCTACCACCAGTGACCGCCCTGACAGGGAACTCAAGAGAGACTCCCTGATGGAGCAGAAGAAAAGTGGGGTGCAGAACTCAAATTCTAGTAAAAAGACCAGACTTAATGGTTTGACTGAGACTGGAGGGACCTGGAAGACATGGCCCCCAGGCTCTCTGTTAGCCCAAAACTAAAACCATTCCCAAGGCCAACTCTTTAGACAAAGATTAGAATGGACCATGAGACACAAAATGATATTCATAAAGAGTGTGCTTCTTAGCTCAAGTAGATACATGAGACTATATGGGCAGCTCCTGTTCAGAGGTGAGATGAGAAGGCAGAGAGGGTCAGGAGCTGGTTGAATGGACACAGGAATCTGGGGTAGAAAGGAGTGTGCTGTCACAGTATAGGGAGAGCAACTAGGGTCACCTAACAATGTATGTGTAAGTTTTTATATGAGAGTCTAACTTGAATTGTAAACTTTCTCTTAAAGCACAATGAAAAAAGTTTAAAAAACAATATAATACATCACATTAATAGAACAAAGTAAAAAAACCCAGATAATCATCTTAACTGACCCAAAGCATCTGAGAAAATCCAATACGCTTTCATGAAGAAAACACTTAGAAAACTAGGAATAGAAGAGAACTTCCTGAACATGATAAAGGGCATTAATGAAAAACATACGGTAAACATCCTACTCAATGGTGAAAGACTGAAAGCTGTCCCCCTAAGATCGGAAAACAAGAATGCCCGTTTTTGCCACTGCTATACAACATTGTACTGGAAGTTCTAGTCAGAGCAATTAGGCAAGAAAAACAAATATAGGGCATCAAACCAGAAGGTACTAAGTAAAAGTATCTCTATTCACAGGAGACACAATTCTATATACAGGTAGTACCCAACGTACGACATATTCCAGTTATAAGGAACTGCACTTATGACTGTCTGTTGTTTTGTACATCTTATTGTTAGTAACAGGTACTATACACAATGTTGCATCATGTGATTAGCTGATGTTATTCTCAGATGTTCACTTGCATCTATTCAAAGATTGGATTTATAAAGATACTGATAATAAAAGGCAATAATAATGAAAACTAAAAAAAAAAAAAAGAGGTTTTTGACTTAAGTCAGAATCAACTTATGAAAGAGTTGACAGAATGGGGACTACCTGTATAGAAAATCCGAAAAAGTGCGCAGCAAAGTTACTAGAGCTAATAAATGAATTCAGCAAAGTTGCAGGGTATAAGATCAACACACAAAAATCAACTATGTTTCTATACACCAGCAATGAACAATCTAAAAACGAAACTAAGAACATAATTTTGTGGGACAAAGAACTTGGTTTGGCCTTTTATCTCATTTCTGAAAATAGCCCTTAGAATTCCCCAGCAATCCAAGGTGTCTTTGTCTTTCTAAAACAGTAACACTTAAACATGTGCAAACGAGTTGAGAGTCATAAACTCATCACCTTCGCAACAGGCCTCACAAAGGAAGAGGGCTCTATGAGGCTTCAGAACAAACCACTATTCCCCACCCTCTGAGGCCTGAGGTATACGTTTTGGGGTATAAAAATGGCTGGCAAGGAACTCTGAAGTCCCTTGGCTATGGTGCTAGGTGAAAGCATGTGTAGCAGAAGATTTCAGCCCACCTAACAAATCCTATCTGGCCAGGGCAGATTGGCAGAAGGCAGGCATCCCCTTTTAAGGCTCCCGGCTGTGGTGCAAAGTGGAGTACAAGTAAGAGAGTCATCATCTCTGTCCAGACAGCCTTCTCCAGTCAGGAGGATGCTGAAAAATGGATTGGAATTTGTTCTGGTGTGCTGTTGCTTCTTCTAAGTAATAAAAGCTACTTTCCATGTGCTAATGCTCTGGGAGCATCTTGTGTTCAGGCTCTAAGTGGAAAGGCATGATATTCATGGAAGAATCACTATTAGTGATTGGTTCCCTTTTTCTAATAGCCTTCTGATATTTAGAAATGTAGGATGACCTGTGTGTGCATCACAAATTTCATTTACAGTAGCATCAGAAATGAAATATGTAGAAACAAATACACCCAATGATGAGAAAGACTTCTATACCTGTACACTGAAAAAAATTAAAGAACACATAAATGAAAAGACATCTCATGTTCATGAATTGGAAGAGTAAATATTATCAAGATGCCAATACTACCAAAGCAATCTACATATTCAGTGGAATCGCAATCAAAATTCAAAGGCCTTTTTGCATAAACGAAAAGCCAATTCTCAAATTCATATGGAATTTCAGGGTACCCACATCACCCCCCCCAAAAAAAATCTTGAACAGGAACAAAGTAGGAAGACACACGTTTCCCGACTTCAAAGCTTACAACTAAGTACCAGCATTCCAAACGATGTAGTATTGGCATAAGGATAGGCACATAAACCAATGGAATAGAATTTAAGAGTCCAGAAATAAACCTATACATCTACGGTCGACCGATTTTCAACAAGGTTGCCAAGAACATTCAATGGGCAAAGAACAGTCTAACAAATGGTGCTGGAACAACTGGATTATCTAAGTGCAAATGACTGAAGTTGGATTTCTTAAAATTAACTCAAAATGGATCAACCACATAACTATAAAAGTTAAAACCATTAAAGTCTTCTTAGAATAAAACATACAGGTATAAAAGTCTTCTTAGAATAAAACATACAGGTAAATCTTCATGACTTTGGTTGTGGTGATTCTTAGGTATGACACCAAAATCATGAGCAGCAAAGCAAAAAGTAGGTATCTTAGGCTGGATTCTCTAGAGAAGGAAAACTAGTAAAGCCTATAAATATATATAGAGAGATTTATATTAAGGAAATGGCTTACACGGTTGTAGAGGCTGGAAAGTCTAAGTATGTGGGTCAGGCTGGAGGCTTCTCCTGACTCATAAAGCAGCAGGGGCTAGCTAACCCAAGACTGGCAGGTCAGACAGCAGAGCTCTGGCTCACAGGCTGCAGAGACCGACAAATCCCAAGACTGGCAGGCAAGATGGCAGGTAAGCTGCTAGCTCAAGTCCCAAGAACTGGAGGTCAGATGAACAGGAGCCAGCTGCAGGATCCAGAGTGAGCAAAAGCCCAGGAGCCTTGCCAGAAAGTCCACCTATATTGGATGCAGGTCACATCCCCAAGGAAATTCACTTTCAACTGATTGGCTCCTCACAGCAGATCTCATCATGGAGGTGATTACATTATATCAGAACTCATCATGGAGGTGGTCACATCATTATATGACTGCCAACCTACATTATAATTGTCAAACCACTGAGAATCATGGCTGAATCAAGTTTACACACAACCTTAATGATCTTAGTCCACCCTTGTCAATTTGGCACCAGTATACATCTCCTTAAACTATATATAATCTCTGAATAAAGATAATTATAAAATCATACATGCACATAACATGATACAACTAACACACATACACACCAGCCCTGTTTATATCATATTTTATAAATGAAGAAAACAAAAATATTTAATGCATATGAAATACTCAGAACAATTACAATCCTTGTTTCTGCAACTGGGCACATGGTGGTAACTGATATTTAGAACTACCTTCTTCCACCACCCATTCCATATTCCCTTTGCCTTCAGCAAGCACTTCAGCTGGTCATAGTTCTTTGCCTTGTGGGATGACCCAAACTTTCATTCCTGACGGGTCTGGGCCATTAGTAGACATGTCAGAATTGGGTTGCTGTAGTCTTCCATTGACTTTAATCACAGGGCATGTTAGTATTAAGAGACGCCATAATGGATGATCTCCTGCATTCCAGACATAACCCTTCTTTGCCTCCATTACGTAGTATCAATCCAATTTTGTCATGCTAATCAGGATCAGTCACACCAGCCAATATGGTAACTCCCTTCTTTGCCTGTTGATCCAGAGGCATAAGGAGCCCAAAGTGGCCAGGTGGCATTCTTAACTTCCTGTTCAGTGAAATCAGTGATGTGTCCCCAGGTGGCAGTATTCCTCCCTCTGGAACCAAGACCTCTACACCTGCAGAGCATAGGGTTGCAGGGACAGAAAGCAAAAATTTTGTGAGTGGGTCACTGGGGGTAATAGGGAGTGGTACCACTCCCATTTCCAATCCTTGATTCCTCAAGCCATGAATCCTGGCTATGGGAGATATAGCACTATATACTGGATGCTGGTTTAGAGCATACACAGCCTCCTGGAGAACACTGCTCCAACCCTGCAAGGTATCGCCACCTAGCTGGCACCATAATTGTGTCTTTAGAAGGCCATTCCATCATTCTGTCAAGCCAGCTGCTTCAGGATGATGGAGAACATAGTAAGACCAGTGAATTCCATGAGGATGGGCCCACTGCTGTACTTCATTTGCTGTGAACTGAGTCCCTAGATTCAAGGCAATGCTGTGTGGGATACCACGATGGTGGATAAGGCATTCTGTAACTCCACAGATGGTAGTTCTGGCAGAAGCACTGCATGCAGGGAAGGCAAATCCATATCCAAAGTGTCTATTCTAGTAAGAACAAAACACCAATCTTTACATGATGGAAGCAGTCCTATGCAATCGACCTACTACCAGGTTGCTGGATGATCACCTGGAAGAATGGTGCCATATTAGGGACTCAGTGTTTGTGTCTGCTACTAGCAGACTGGGCACTCAGCAATGGCTGTAGTCAAGTTGGCCTTTGTAAGCGGAAGTCTATGTTGTGGAGCCCAAGCATAACCACCATTCCTGTCACTATGGCCACTTTGTTCACGAGCCCACTGAGCAATGACGGGAGTAACTGGGGAAAGAGGATAACTGGTTTCCACAAAATGTGTCATCCTATCCACTTGATTGTTAAAATCCTCCTCTGATACTGCTTCCTTACTAGGTCCAATAAGCATAATGTCATTAATATAATGGACCAGTGTGATGTCTTGTGGAAGGTAAAGGTGATCGAGGTCCCTGTGGACTAAATTATGATGTCTGGCTGAAGAGTTGATATAGCCCTGAGGTAGGACATTGAAAGTGTATTGCTGGCCTTGCCAGCTAAAGGCAAACTACTTCTGGTGGTCCTTCAAAACATGTATGGAGAAAAAGGCATTAGATCAAAAGCCGAATGCCAGGTACCAGGAGATGTATTATTTGCTCAAGCGATGAAACGACATCCGGAACAGCAGCTGCAACTGAAGTCACCACCTGGTTAAGTTTTTCATTAAGTCATTCCCTAAGATCCATCTGTTTTTTTGCACAGGCCAAATAGGCAAGCTGAATGGAGATGCGGTGGGAATCACCACTCACTGTTGCATCCTTCAAGTACTTAATGGTGGCACTAATCTCTGCAATCCCTCCAGGAATGTGCTATTACTTTTGGTTTGCTATTTTCCTAGGTAGGGGCAGTTCTATGGCTTCCACTTGGCTCTTCCCACCATAATAGCCCTTACCCCATTTGTCAGGGATCCAATGTGGGGGCTCCACCAGTTCCTGAATATATCTATTCGAATTATACATTCTGGAACTGGGGAAATCACTACAGGATGGGTTCAGGGACCTACTGGACCTACTCTGAGATGGGCATGAACTAAGATTCCATTAATAATCTGACCTCCATATGTCTCCATTCTGACTGATGGGCCAGAGACATTTTGGGTATCTTGGAATTAGTGTCAGTTCAGAGCCAGTATCCAGTAATCCCCCAAAAGACTATTTCCTCTAGTAAAGGGCATAGATCCATTTGGGGAAGGCTGGGAGAATGATTAACAGTATAAGTTTTTGGCATAGTAGCAGAGTTCTTCCTTAAAGGGACTCAGCCTCCCCTTCACTCAAGGGGTTGTGGGTCTTTAAACTCGCTCAAGCCTAAGAATCGATTGAGGGACTGTGACTATTCTGGTGATTCGAGTTAAGACTGCTGTTCACTTGACCTAGAATTCTCCTGCTTTTACATATCAATATTTAGATTACCTACTTCACTCCTAGGGACACCAGGACAAAGTAGCCAACGCCATAAGTCCTTATGAGTCAGACTATTCTGATGGCTGTTTTGACTCTGCTGTCCATTACGGTAACCATGCTCACCTTGTCTTTGTCAACTGAGTGCTGCCACTTGGCCCCTACAACCACGGGGTCCAATCAGCCCCACTGTAGTTATGTGTCTTAGTTCAGTTAGGGCAGTCCCACTGTCAAATCTGAACTTACATAAAATAGCAAATCACAGAAATTTTCAAGGATGCTGGGGCTCCCTTCATAAACTTGTTCCTCACTGTTGTGGCAAAGATGTATCCTCTGTGCTATCTATGTGTGGGTCTGTGGGTCTAACCTGATAAATCCAATCTAACATGCCAATTTTCCTAAGGCTATGGATACCTCCTCCTGCAGTATACCAAGGCACGTCTGGTATTGCAACTTGATTTAGGGTAGGCCACCGTGTAATCCATGCTTCAGCGACCCAATCAAATTAACTATTAGATCTTTTCTTCTCAAACTGAAACATTAAAGGAAGAATTTGTGTTTCTTGTTGTTAGGTGCCACTGAGCTGGTTCCGACTCACAGTGACCCTACAGGACAGAGTAGAACTGCCCCATAGGGTTTCCAAAGAGTGGCTGGTGAATTCGAACTGCTAACCTTTTGGTTAGCAGCTGAGTTCTTAACCACTGCGCAACCAAGGCCCCAATCTGTGCTTAGTTGGCCCATATCGATACACTAAGATGGATCCATCGTTATGTCCCTTGCACCATTATCCTACACCCTTAATAGCCATTCACACACATATTCCCCAGGGTTCTGTTTGTACCTATTAGAAAAGTCAAGTAGTTCTTTTAGAGTGTAGTGTATCTCCTCCTGGGTCACTCTGTACTTCACCTTTTGGAGCTGCTGGAACTAAGTCTAGTTATAGGTCTAGAAACCAAAATGGGTGGTTGGAATACATTTTGAGAACATTCAGCATTGTATTGTAAGACATCTGCCTCAGGTGATGCCCCAGGCAATGACTCAGACAAAGGCTCTTCAGACACAGTTGGTTTAATCATATCAGATGGGAGTAGAGGTGTTAATCGTTTTACTGGGGAGGGTGGCTTAGCAATCTCTTCAGATGGGAGTGAGAGCTAGTTCTGTTGGCAGGAGTGATTCAACAGAATTTTGGGGCTCAGTGTTCCCAGCTTCCTGATTATCTGCCCATATGTCCCCATCCTACGTTTCAGGAACCCATTTCTTTCCAATCAATGCCCTCACTTTAACTTCAGACACCACTCAATGTTGGGAATTCAGTTAGTGTTGCAATTCACCCACTCAAGACTCGGAGTTTGGTTTTTGCAGCATAAAGCTCTGTTGCTACAAGAAATAAGGCTTTCTTTCAAGGCACAAGTGGAAAAGTGGAAGTTGTTTATGCAATGTCTCAGCTTTGACTCTGAAGCCCTGAGCTTCTTTCTTTCACTACTTTGTCTAGCGAAAGTAGGATCAACTAACCAGCTTCCTTATACTTCTCATTACAACAAAATTGTAGAAAGATATCAAACATGCATCCCCCAGAGCCTTGCCTCTCACCAATACTTGATCTACCGGTGGTGATATTTTACGTATTTCTATTGCCACCTCATGCCATGGATTAGCAGTGCCCTCTTTACTACTGGAAGCAGAGTTATCAACATCTTTCAGACTAATCAGACTTGAGAACCAATTTAGAAAACTCATCCTTACAATTTTGTTTCTGTAGAACCACTCCTGATACCAAATGTCTTAGCTTGGGTTCTCTAGAGAAGCAAAACTGGTAAAGTGTATGTCATGGATTGAATTATGTCCCCCTAAAAATGTGTGTTATCAATTTGGCTAGGCCATGATTCCCAGTATTATGTGGTTGTCCTCCATTTTGTCATTGTAATTTTACGTTAAAGAGGATTAGGGCGGGATTGTAACACTGCCTTTACCCAGGTCACATCCCTGATCCAATGTAGTTTCCCTAGGTTGGGGCCCACACCACCTTTAATCTCTCAAGAGATAAAAGGAAAGGGAAGCAAGCAAAGAGTTGGGAACCTCATACCACCAAGAAAGCGGTGCTGGGAGCAGAGCCTGTCCTTTAGACCTGAGGTTCCTGCACAGAGAAGCTCCTAGACCAAGGGAAGACTGATGACACAGACCTTCTTCCAGAGCCGACAGAGAAAGCATCCCCCTGGAACTGATGTCCTGAATTTGGACTTGTAGCCTACTGGACCGTGGCTACAAGAATAAACTTGTCTTTTTTAAAGCCATCCACTTGTGGTATTTCTGTTAGAGCAGCACTAGATGACTAAGACAGTGTATAAATATATACAGTGATTTATATCAAGGAAATGGCTCACACAGTTGTAGAGGCTGGAAAATTCAAGTCTGTAGGTCAGGCTGGTGGCTACTACTGATTCGTGGAGCTGCAGAGGTTGGCAAATGCAAGATCAGCAGGCAGGCAGCACGGCTTTGGTCATAGTCGGCAGAGACTGATGAATCCCAAGACTGGCAGGCAAGACAGCAGGTAAGCTGCTAGCTCAAGTCCCAAGAACTGGAGGTCAGATGAACAGGAGCCAGAGCAAGTAATAGCCCATGAGCCTTGCCAGAAAGTCCACCTATACAGGATGCAGGCCACATCCCCAAGGAAATTCCCTTTCAACTGACTGGCTCCTTATAGCAGATCTCATCATGGAGGTGATCACATTATATCAGATCTCATCACGGAGGGAATTACATCATTATATGACTGCCAAACTACATCATAACTGCCAAACTACATCATAACTGCCAAACGACTGAGAATCATGGCCCAATCAAGCTGACACATAACCTCAATGATCACAGTAGATAAACTGGATTGTATCACATTAAGAACTTGTGCATCAAAGGCATTATCAAGAAAAGTGAACGGACAACCTACAAATTGGGAGAAAATCTTTGTCAATCATATATCTGATAAGGGTCTAGTATTCAGAATACATAAAGAACTCTTACAACTCAACAACAAAAAGACAAACAACCTGACTAAAAAATCAGGATAGGATCTGAATAAACTTTTCTCCAAAGAAGATATAAGAATGGCAGAAAAATAACATGAAAAGATGCTCAACATCGTTAGTTATTAGGAAAATGCAAATCAAAACCACAATAAGGTACAACTTCACATCCACTAGGATAGTTATAATTAAAAAAAAAAAAAAGAAGTATTGGTGAGGATATAGAGAAATTGGAACCATTGCACATTGCTGGCTGGAATGTAAAATAGTTCCTCCACTGTGGAAAAGTTTGGTCGTTCCTCAAAAAGTTAGAATTACTATGATGTTGTTGTTAAGGTGCTGTCGAGTCTCTTCTCATTCACAGCAATCCTGTGTACAAAAGAATGGAACACTGCCCGGTCCTGCATCATCCTCACAATCGTAGTTATGCCTGAGCACACTGTTACGGCCATTGTGTCAACCCATCTCATTGAGTGTCATCCTCTTTTTTGCTGATCCCCTACTTTACCAAGCATGATGTCCTTCTCCAGGGACTGGTCCCTCCTCATAACATGTCCAAAGTACATGAGACAAAGGCTCGCCATCCTTGCTTCTAAGGAGCATTCTGGCTGTGTACTTCTTCCAAGACAGATTTGTTCATTCTTCAGGTAGTCCATGGTATTTTCAATATTCTTTGCCAACACCATAATTCAAAGGCATCAATTCTTCTTCAGTCTTCCTTATTCACCGTCCAGCTTTCACATGCATATGAGGTGATTGAAAATACCATGGCTTGGGTCATGCACACGTTACTCTTCAAAGTGACATCTTTCCTTTTGAACAGTTTAAAGAGGTCTTTTGCAGATCTGCCCAATGCAATATGTCAGTTGATTTCCTGACTGCTGCTTCCATGGGAGTTGACTGTGGATCCAAGTAAAACGAAATCCTTGGCAACTTCAATCTTTTCTCCTTTTGTCATGGTGATGCTTATCAGCCCAGCTGTGAGGATTTTTCTTTTCTTTATGTTGAGATGCAATCCTTACTGAAGGCTGTAGTCCTTGGTTTTTGTCAGTAAGTGCTTCAAGTCCCCTTCGCTTTCAGCAAGCAAGGTTGTGTCATCTGCATATTGCAGGTTGTTAATGAGTCTTCCTCCAGTCCTGATGCTGTGTCCTTCTTCATACAGTCCAGCTTCTCTGATTATTTGCTCAGTATACAGATTGAATAAGTATGGTGAAAGTATACAACCTTGATGCACATCTTTCCTGACTTTAAACCACACAGTATCCCCCTGTTGTGTTCCAACAACTGTCTCTTAGTCTATGTTCAGGTTCCTCATGAGCACAATTAAGTGCTCTGGAACTCCCAGTCTCTGCAATGTTATCCATAATTTGTTATGAGCCATACAGTCAAAAGCCCTTGCATAGTCAATAAACCACAGGTAAACATCTTGCTGGCATTCTCTGCTTTCAGCCAAGATCTATATGACTTTAACGATGATATCCCTTGTTCCATGTCCTCTTCTGAATCCAGTTTGAATTTCTGGCAGTTCCTTGTTGATGTACTGTTGCAACCGCTTTTGAATGATCTTCAGAAAAATTCTTCTTGTGGATGATATTGATATTGTTCAATAATTTCCACATTTTGTTAGATCACCTTTCTTTGGAATGGACACAAATATAGATCTCTTGCAGTCAGTCGTTCAGGTAGCTGTCTTCCAAATTTCTCAGCACAGACAAATGAGCACTTCCAGCACTGCACCCATTTGCTGAAACATCTCAATTGGTATTCCATTAATTTCCAGAGACTTGTTTTTGTCCACTGCCTTCAGTGCAGCCTGGAATTCTTCCTTCAGTACCATTGGTTCTTGATCATATGCTACTTCCTGAAATGGCTGAATGCTGGCCAATTCTTTTTGGTACAGTGACTTGGTGTATTACTTCCATCTTCTTTTGATGCTTCCTGCTTTGTTCAATATTTTCCCTACAGAACCCTTCAATACTGCAACTCAAGGCTTGAATTTTTTCTTCAGTTTTTTCACCTGGAGAAATGATAAGCCTGTTCTTCCCTTTTGGTTTTATAACTCCTGGTCTTTGCACATTTCATCAAAATACTTTGTCTTCTCAAGCTGCCCTTTGAAATCTTCTGTTCAGCTCTTTTACTTCATCATTTGTCCCATTCACTTTAGCTACTCTATGTTAAAGAGCAAGTTTCAGAGTCTTTTCTGACATCCATTTGGTCTTTTTCTTCTTTCCTGTCTTTTTAATGTTTTGCTTTCTTCATGTATGATGTCCTTGCTGTCATTCCACAACTTGTCTGGTCTTCAATCATTAGTGTTCTATGCATCAAATCTATTCTTGAGATGGTCTCTAAATTTAGGTGAGATATACACAAGGTTGTATTTTGGCTCTGGTGGACGTGTTCTAATTTTCTTCAGCTTCAACTTGAACTTGCATATGAGCAATTGATGGTCTGTTCCACAGTTGGCCCCTGACCTTGTTCTGACTGAGGACATTGAGCTTTTCCATCGTCTCTTTCCACAGATGTAATCGACTTGATTTCTCTGTATTTCTTCTTGTGAGGTCCATGTGTATAGTTGCTGTTTATGCTGTTGAGCAAAGGTACTTGCAATGAGGAAGTCACTGGTCTTGCAAAATCCTATCATGTAATCTCCAACATCGTTTCTATCACCAAGGCCATATTTTCCAACTACGTATCTTTCTCTTTGTTTTCAACTTTCGCTTTCCAATCACCAGTCATTATCAATGCACCTTGATTGCATGTTTGATAAATTTCAGGTGGTAGAAGTTGGTAAAAATCCTCAATTTCTTCATCGTTGGCCATAGTGGTTGGTGCATAAATCTGAGTAACAGTCATATTAATTGGTCTTTGGTGTAGGCATAAGGATATTATCCTATCATTGACAGCACTGTACTTCAGGGTAGATCTTGGAATGTTATTTTCAACGATCAATGCAACGCCATTCCTCTTCAGTTTGTCATTCCTGGCACGACTGTCCAATTGAAAATGGCCACTACCAGTCCATTTCAGCTCACTATTGCCTAGGATATCAATCTTTATGTGTTCCATTCTATTTTTGACAACTTCCCATTTTCACAGATTTGTATTTTGTACATTCCACATTCCAATTATTAGTGGATGCTTACAGCTGTTTCTTTTCATTTTGAGTTGTGCCAAAATGAATGCGAGAATTACTATATGACCCAGCAATTTTACTCCCAGAGTTGAAAGAATTGAAAACAGGTACTCATACCAGCACATTTTCACACAAATTCATAGCAGCACTCTTCACAGTAGTCAGAAGGTGCAAACAGCCCAAATGTCCATTAATGAGTGAATGGACAAACTGAGGTATGTACATACAATGGAATACTTATTCAGCCATAAAATGAATGAAGTACTGACACACATTCTAAAGTGAATTAAACTTGAAAATACTATGGTAAGTGTAAGAAGCCAGACACAGAGGTCACATTTTGTATGATTCCGTTTATGAAGTATCTAGAATATGTACACTTACAGAGACAAAATGCAGATTGGTGGTTGCCAGGGAATATCAGGAGGGTAAAACTGGGAAAAATTGCTTAATCTGTAAGGGATTTTACTTGGGAGTGATGAAAATGTTTTGAATTAAATAAGGGTTGCACAACATTATGAATATACTAAATGCCATTGAATTGTTCACTTTAAAATTGTTAATTCTGTTATGTGAATTTTGCCTTAATAAATTATTTTTTATAAAAGAAGTATTGCTTTGTGAAACCTGTTTCAGTATACCCACACATGTACGCATGTGTGAACTAAGTCATCTGTCATGATGCAAAACTTGTGGACTGTAGTTTTAAAAGTTTGAAAAATTCCGTTGTAATCTATTTGTAATGCATGCACACACACATTTCAAGATGTAGATATTCCATCTATTAGTTTATTGGAATAGATCATTTAAAATACCTTTAAAAATGTTTTATTGTGGTAAAATATATATAACAAAAAGTTTGCTATTTTAACCACTTACATTTCCCATGTTGTGCTACCATCACTACTACTCATTTCCAAAACATCTTCATCACCCCAACCAGAAACTCTGTACCCTTCAGCAATAACTCCCATTCTCCCTCCCCACTGCTACTGGTAACCACTAATAAACATTTGTTTCTATGCAGTTTTTTTTTTTAAAGTTGGGATCTAAATAATAAGTACTCACTTAGGCAAATAAAGAGGGAAACACATTTAAGGCAGAGGAAACAGCATTTGCAGCAAGTAATAAAATAACTGATTCAATATGCAGTTCAAGGAACACAAATCTCAAAAGAACTGCCTACTCTCAGTACTATAAATTGCAACAAAAGTCTTCACACTAAACTTTTAATCAGAATTTTATTGTTTCACAGTTTTGTTTGTATTTAATTTGAAAATGTGTTTAGTTCTATAGTCGTGTAAGAATCAAAAGCATGACAAATTATCTACTTTTGAATTTATAAAATTAGAATATAATGATAATTTAAGTCAACATAGGGGTGTCCGTAGCAGGTCCACCAAGGAATGGTGAAGGCTTCAAATGAAGGCTTCTACTTTACTGCAATAAGCACAAAGAATACATTTTCAGCAAAGAATACTAGGAGCTATCAGGATGGGGAATTTTCAAGTGGTAATTCCAAAGATAAGTGGAGGTAGGTGTGTACACATGCCAAACTAAGAAAGACTGAGAAAACACAGCAAACTAATCTGCAAATATGAAAAAATTTCAGGATTGAGAGTTCCTTTCACTCAGGAAAAGAACTAGGTAACTACTAAAATTCAATGTCTCCTGACAGCTGATAGTACAACTAGTTCATGACCATACTACAATACTACTACAATTGAAGGAAAAAGTGCGTGTGTTTCTGTGTGAATAAGCATATGTGTGTCTATGTATATCCTTGATATACACAGAAATCTTTCAATTATATTTCAACTTTGATTAGTACTTGTAAAAAGGGCTTGGGGGCAGTGTCTGACCTTCCCTAACCCCACAAGGGGGAAGGAGAACCAAGATCAACAGCGCAAGGCTGACTCCCATGAGGTGGAGGCCAGACAAGCCTCCTCTCTGCCATCTTTACTAATTCTGACACCAACAGTCCCTCACACAGCACTCTCTACTTCTCTGCTGGGTTTGATAATTCACTGCAATGGCCACACAGAACTCACAGACCATACTCACGATTATGAGGCTTATTAGGGAAGTAATAGTTACAATTCGGGCTCAGGAACACTCAGGATACAGTTCTTCCACCAGGACAGCCTCTTTCCAACCGTGCTCATAGGCATGCCTCTCCCTGGCCCTAGGCCTCTCCCCAAAGGCACTCAAGCTTTCTCTCTCCATGGGCCAGGAAGCCCTATGCACCCTCTCCTCCTGCCAGGTCTCTGCTGCCAAGTCTCTCCTGTCACCGCTTCTCCCTGGCTTCAGGGTTAAGCTTGTTCTCTCTCTCTCTCCTGCTTCCAGGAGCTTCTCAGAGCAGGGATCCCTGGTCCAAAGGACACACTCTCCGCTCCTAGTTGTTCTTCGCTGGTGGTGGCAGGAGCCTCCCCTCTGCTCTGGAATTGGCTCTCTTTTAAGGCAAAACTGACCAATCCCCTTGGTAGGCCACAATTACCCTATTACACAATCACCTGGGTGGGAGTTACAAGACCATGGCTAGAAAGACCACACACAAAAGTAATTAACTGCACCGCAGTACTACACATCTTCCACAGCTCCATCTGTGAAGGTCTTTCAAAGAGAAGTCTGAAACCTATTACCTAATCATTTAAAAATAAAACATGAAGACCATAAAAAGAAACCAGTTGACTTTAAGTACAAATCAAAGAATTCAAAAGAGCAGTTTAAAAAAAAACTGTATATATATATTTTTTTCTCTCAAGAACTTTACTTAGATTGAGAGATTTCTCCAACTTTCTCCCCACTCCCACCCAGCAGGAGTTCTAAGTTGGCTCTTCACCTAGATTTTTTTTTTTCAGTGACTTTTTCATCTTATTGTTGTGCTTGAAGTGAAAGTTTACAATTGAAGTTAGTCTCTCATACAAAAATTTATACATAGTTATGTGACCCTTGTTGCTCTCCCCATACTCTGACAGCACATTCCTCCTTTCCATTCCGGATTTCCCGTGTCCATTCAACCAGCTCATGACCCTCTCTGCCTTCTCATTTCGCCTCTTGACAGGAGCTGCCCATTTACAAACTGTGTATTTTAAGAGTAGCTGCTGAGGCTGCTTACGTACAACCAAACACCTCATGGGATTTGGTTCCTTGGTTTGGAGGTTTAGGATCATGATTTCATGAGGCATACCAGTTACTTGGCCTAATAACACATTTAGTGCTTCTGTTCTACCTCCTAGCTTGTTGCGTAGTGCCTAGCGTCTTAAAAGCTTACAAGCAGCCACCCAAGACACAACAATTGGTCTCTATTCACCTGGAGCAACAGAGGAAGGAGAGTCATGAATAGGAGGAGGATATGGAATTTGTGGCTAATTGCCTCCATGAACAACTGCCTCCTTTACCATAAGACCAGAAGAAACAGATGGTGCCTGGCTACCATTATTGAACATTTGATCAAAGATTCCATAGAAGAATCCTGATCAAAAGGGGAAAATGCAGAACAGAATTTCAAATTCTCATGGACTCGAGACTTTCTGGAGTCATGGAGAGTAGATGAACACCTGAATCTACTGCCCTGAGATAATCTTTAAACCTTAAACCAAAAATATCCCCTGAAGTCATCTTAAAACTGAACAACAGTTTAGCTTGTTGTTGTCAGGTGCCGTCGAGTCGGTCCTGACTCATAGTGGCCCTATGTACAACAGAACAAAACGCTGCCTGGTCCTGCACCATTCTCACAATTGTTGATATGCATGAGCCCATTTTTTGCAGCCACTGTGGCAGTCCATCTCATTGAGGGTCTTCCTTTTTTTCGCTGACCCTATTTCTATACTTTACCAAGCATGATGTCCTTCTCCAGGGAGAGGTCCCTTCTGATAGATAATATGTCCAAAGTATGTGAGACGAAGTCTTGCCATCCTTGCTTCTAACGAGCATTCATGCTATACTTCTTCCAAGACAGATTTGTTTTTCTGGCAGTCCATGGTATAGTCAATATTCATTGCCAACATTATAACTCAAAGGCATTATTTCTTCTTTGGTCTTCTTTATTCACTTTTCCATGCATATGAAAACATCATGGCTTGAGTCAGGCACATCTTAGTCCTCAAAGGAACATCTCAGCTTTTGAACACTTTGAAAAGGTCTTTTGCAGCCGATCTGCCCAATGCAATACGTCATTTGATTTCCTGACTGCTGCTTCCATGGGCATTGATTGTGGATCCAAGTAAAATGAAATCCTTGACAACTTCAATCTTTTCTCCATTTATCATGATGTTTCTTATTGGTCCAGTTGTGAGGATTTTCGTTTTCTTTATGTTGAGGTATAATCCATACTGAAGACTGTGGTCTTTGACTTCCATCAGTATTTCAGGTCTTCTTCACTTTTCAGCGAGGCTGCATCATCTGCAAAACGCAGGTTGTTAATAAGTCTTCCTCCAGTCCTGATGCTGCATTCTTCTTTATATAGTCCAGCTTCTCAGATTATTTGCTTAGCATACTGATAAAGTAAGTATGGAGAAAAGATACAACCCTGATACACACTTTTCTTGACTTTAAACCATGCAGTATCCCCTCATTCTATTTGAACTGCCTCTTGGTCTAAGAACAAGTTCCTCATGAGCACAATTATTTGATCTGGAATTCCCATTCTTCGCAATATTACCCATAATTTGTTACGATCCACACATTCAAATGCCTTTGCAGAGTCAATAAAAAAGTTTAGCTTAACTAGTAAAAAATGTCTGCCTTGAGCATTATGATCTTTTAAGAACTATCTATATGGGATCAAATTGACAACATCAACTCGAAAAATTAGAAAGGAACCTTGGGGGCACTGATTTTATGTTAACGGAGGAACAACTCAGAAAAGGAGGGTAAGAATGGTTGCACAACTCAAAGAATGTAATCAATGTCCCTAACTTGTCCATGTAGAAACTATTGGTGTATGCATTGCTGTGTATTCTCAACAATAAAATAAATAAAATTTAGATAAAACCCCCAAAAAACCTGTAGTTTCATGGCTATAAAAGGCAGTTAAATGCCAATATATTTTAGCATGAATTGGATCGCAAAAGTTTATTTTAAAGTTTCCCAGTGTTATTTATTTGATAATCATCTATTGAGAAAGTACCATGTACTAAGCACCATTCTTGGTGCTGGAATTTAAAGTCCCTGTGCTGTTGGAGCTTACATTCTAGTGGGGCAGTGACAGACTATGAACAATATAAATAAAATGTATAATGTTAGATTGAGATAAGAGCAATGGGGGAACACATGGAGTGTGGAAGGGGTTGCAATTATAGCTTATCATAGACTGTTTTCTACATTATTGAGTTTTATAGTGCATCACTTATTAAATGTAAAAACTAAAAACTTTATATAATGAACATTACTAAAAATTAAATAAACTTTAGTTTTTTTTTAAAAAATAATTTATTGAGGGAGAATGCACAAAACATAAAATTTAAAGTAAACAAGTCAGTGGCATTTAGTACATTTACAATGTTATGCAATCATCACCACCTCTATCAAGTTCCAAAATACTTCCATCACGCCAAAGTAAAACTCCTTATCCATTAAGCAGTATCACCTTAGTTAAAAACGTTTTTTTTTAGATTTATATCACTTCTATAACATATATTTTGCATTTTAGAATAATTTATAAGTACGTTTGTAGTATCACTGTGAAAGAGATTTTCAAGGCAAAGTTGGGCAGTGCTGTATTGTAAACTGACTTTGAGCCTCATGTGGCACATACTCCAGATCAGTGGTTCTCAACCAGGGGTGATTTTAACCACCAGGGAAACATCTGGCAATGTCTGGAGACATTTTGGTTGTCGTTAACTAGGGAGAGTGCCACCGGCATCTACTGAGTAGAGCTCAAGGATGCTGTTAAATATCCTACAATTCATAGGACAACCCTTGGTAACAAAGAATCATCCAGCCCAAAATACAACAGTGCAGAGGTTGAGAAACCCTGTTCATAGACAAATAATAGTGATAACTCTCTAATAGAGACTGCCATTCAGTGCCATGGGACCAAAGTGCAGGGCATAGATGGGAAGAGGTAGAAGTGCAAAAGCAGGTGGATTTGACCTTGGCCTTGAGGGAGAGGAATAAAGAGTGAGGATTACACTAAGAAGGAACAGCATGAGCAAAGCAGTGGACACATCAATTTGCAGCATCAGCAAAGATTAGCAGGTTCCTGATGGGCTGTGGAAAGGAGCCCTGGTAGTACAGTGGTTAAGTGCTCAGCTGTTAATTGAAAGGTTGGAGGTTGGAACCCACCAGTTGCTCCAAGGGAGAAAAGACCCAGTGATCTGCTCCAGTAAAAACTGTTGTTAGGTGCTGTAGAGTCAGTTCCAACTCATAGTGACCTCATCCTTTGCCATCCTCACAATCGTTGCTATGTTTGAACTCACTGTTGCAGCAACTGTGTTAATCCATCTTGTTGAGGGTCTCCCTCTTTTTCGCTGACCCTCTACTTTACCAAGCACGATGTCCTTCTCTGAGTTCTTGTAATTCCTGATAACATGTCCAAAGTACTAGAGATGAAGTCTTGGCGTCCTCGCCTCCAAGGAGCATTTTGGCTGTACTTTTTAAGCAAAGATGATAGTGAAGGTTACAGTCCAGGAAACCCTATGGGGCAGTTCTACCCTGTCCTATGGGGTTGCTATGAGTCGGAATGGACTGGAGGGCACACAACACCAATGGGCCGTGGTTAGACTCCATTTCTTTAAACAGTACTTTATATAACTAATGTAATCCTGATAGTAATGTGTAAATCCAATCACATTTCAAATGTATAACCACATGCCATTCCTCAACTTCCGCATACCAAATTTTCTTAACCCAAGACCTCCTATTGAATAATTTTACACAGTACCACATTGCCTTCTCCAATAAATTTAGATCAAGGTAGTGTGATCCAGTGGAAAGAATAATAATCTAGGATTCAACCAGATGCCTCACTAAACTGCTGGGAAAACTTGGGCTCGTCTGTGAGCTTCCTCTATGAATGGAGGAGACTAGCTTAGATGTTCTCTAAATACTTTTCATATATTGCACTATGATTCTACCCTTAATCCGACTATCAGAAAAGCTTGGCCCATAATCTTTAATTTTCTTCTTTGCAAATGTGGTTTCCTGCCTGAAACATTCCCTCCCTCTTGCTTTCTACAATTCAATTTTTTTTTAACTTTAAAAAAATTGCAGTAAAATTTACCTACAATATGTACAAGGCAATGAATTTTGATACCCCCATGAACACACAACAAGGGTGTCTATCAAGACACCCTTCTGGTCTGATACACATCCCCAAACCAAGGTAGGTTCCCTACTATATCCCTGCTGTACTTCTGCAATCACAGCACTTATATACTGCACCAGACGCGGCTCCTGCACGGCCGAATTCCTCATTTCCTTGTCTGTCTGCTGGGAGAGCCGAGGCCTCCTGTATCCAACTTTATTCCCGGCCCTAGCACAATGCTAGGGGCCCCTGGCTCCTAGAAAAGCTTCAGGAATTTCAGGTTAACTCTGTATGTTAGTGATTTTAAGAACCTTATATTAAGTGGGATAAGTAGCTAGTTTTTTCTGGACTTAGTTACAAGAGTCTGAAAATGTAATCTATTCAGTTTGTGACAAAACAACACACTTAATTTTACTCATGATGAAAACCTAAATCGTATGTTTTTTAGATTTCTCAATTTCATGCGCTAAAATATCTGGTGGAGCCATAGTGGCACAGTGGCTAAGAGCTATAGCTGCTAACCAAAAGGTCAGCAGTTCAAATCTACCAGCCGCTCCTTCAAAACCCTATGCGGACGTTTCACTTTATTCTACAGGGTCGCTATGAGTAGTAATCAACTCGAGGGCAAGGGTTTGGTTTTCTTTTTTTTTTGATTTAGCACAGCACCTGCCTCAACTGCCCTCAATTAACAGTTGCTGAATGACTGTCGTCCAGTATTAAACACAGACGCCTGTCTGCACACTGCTCAGCCTCGTTCATCGAACGTAAATAAGGGGCAAGACCTGGTCCGGGGTTCTCCACGTGCCGCCAGGCCTGGAAGGTTAATGCTCCCCTCAGCACCCAACCTCCCGGCGCCAACCAGGAACCAGGCCCCCCGCTCGGCTTCAGCTCGTCTGCCATTCCCCCGTCCCCACTCCCTCAATCCGCTGGGAAAAGGAAGAGGGAAACAACGAACAAAGACCCAAAACCAACCTAAATCCCCCCAGCAGGAGACACCCCAACACCCGCCACCGCGCGAGCACTCACCGCCCGGCGTGCGCAGTCGCACCCAACGAGGGGGGAGGGACGGGGGCGGGGTCAGCAACACCCGCGCGCGCATGCGCAGAAATTCTTGCCCGTGTAAGTCTGGAAGGCCGGAAGTGTAGTTTTCCATTGGCATTTCGACCCGGGCGTTTACCTCGTTTTCGAGGACTGAGTTGCTCGGAGTTCCCGCACATTTTTCCATCTGATCAGTTACTTCCAAGGATGATGGCAATGAAAAAAAAAAACATGTTAGGTTTTAATTAGACTTACTTCAAGTTAAGCGCATTTTAAGAAACCCAAATACTATAGCAAAATAGCATCGAGAGCAAATGTAGGTTTTCAGTTGCTCAAGACTTCGTCTGTCTCTTCTATTCCCTTGGAGACAATAACTAAGATATTAAATTGAGGCTTTATAACACTAATAGGATTAGAAAAGAAACTTAAAACCTGAAAGAAAAAACCGTGCACCTTAATCAGATTTCTTTCTCAGGATCACTGCCTTTCTAAGTTTACTGTGGTTAATCTAAGTTTATCCGTAAGCATTTTTCATTCTGGGGTTTGCTGTGAAGAATACAAGAGGTGTGTGTAAGAGTGCAAGATCTAATTGGTATGTGAAACGGATGTTGTAGACAGGTGTCTTCACACGGAAACAAAACCAGCTACTAATTTGGCAAGTAACTGTGACGCAGCAACATTCTTTAGCAAAATGACTGAAATGTAAGATACTTTTTGGCCAGCTGACTTTAGAGCCTTCACAGGTTAGTACACTGAGCAAAATATATTAAAACGTCTAGCATAGTACCGAGAACATAACAGGCAGTTTTAAAAGAGGTCTCTTCCACCTTGGCAGTTGCCAAATCATAAGTAATGTATTTTCCATCCCCCAAAAGTTTATATTATGTTCCTTTCTTCCTTTTTTTAATCTATTATCTTGCTAAGTTTTATATATTCTGATTAGCTTTAAATTTTCTCGAATAAGGTGGTTATAAATGAATTGGCCAGCTACCAACTGGTATGATTCAGTAGTTCATGAAACACTGGGTTTGTAACTTTGAGTGTACCATAATTTCTACTTCAAGTATTGTTTTCAGGTCTATAGCAAAGCATGCTTCACTTGACTTTGATTATTTCAAACTGATGACAAGTCCATTAAACCAAATATTTCAAAACCAGGTGTAATTTAGCAAAGGAACAGGAAAGAAAGTATATCAAACAAACTTAAAAATTAACATGAACCAAGAGACAAGTAATAACCAACTTTTATGGCAATATATTTTTTTTTTACAGAGGTAGTGTTTCCATAGTGTTCCATACATAGGAGACTGCCTTGGCTTGTAATTTAACAGAAAAGTTTATGTTAAAGCAAATAATTTTTGGTTTGAAACAGATTTAAGCTTTCAGAACTTCAATTGCTTTAAAAGCATGTGAGACACAATAGTTACCTTCATGTAATGTGTATCACTTACTATACAGTATGTTTATAATTAAACGTGACCAAAAGATGTCAGGAAGTTCAGATCTTTATACCTCTATCAACAGTGCTGATTCCTCAGACAGCATGTCAGTAATACATGAAGATTAATATTTTCCTAGTGAAACATTTGCATTGTAATGGTTTTCACATATCAAAATTTTAAATACCAAAGGCAAAGTAATTCTCATTGAAATAAAGGGGAAGTTACTTGTCAAGTTAAACTGGACTTGAAAGATGCTTTCAAATTAATTTCAATTCAAGAATTACTCCTTTTGCATATTCAGAAAGGACTTTTGTTCATCTTGCTACACTTCATATCTAAACTCAAATTCCTTGTAGAAATGGTGCAAAAAAGAAACAGAAGTCACTCTGGAAAGATCTCTTTAAGATAAAGATGAAGCTAGACTCAGTTTTCCTATTTAAAAAACAAAAACAGAAACTACTATATTACCTATAACTACAATGAACACAGGTATTTTTCTTCCATTGTTTGAGTGCTTTATCACCAAATTACTCAGAAATTGTCCGAAGCGTGTTCCGTAGAATTCAGTCCCATAAAATGCTTTGAGAAAGACTGTAAACTGAGGAAAATCTGCTTAAGACTTTTCAGAGCTTCACATTAACCATTAGTGTATTAAAACCTTTACATTCACAGTAAAGAAACCCATTTTATTTCTCACAAACTTGATTAACACTAAGTTATGAAGAACTAGTGATGTATGAAACTTTGGGCATCACAGGAAATTTTTTTTGTTGTAGGAACAGGAGCATATTCAGCATAAATCGAAACTGGATTTAAATAAACCTATTTTCTCATTTAAAAAAAAAAGTAAATAGTATGCTGAACTCTATCACAGTACCACTATGGTGGCTGTGACTAGATCTGTTAAGATCACATTGTCAATATGAATATATTACAGAATTAAAAATTCATGATCATCAGGCCTTAGACTTCATGTTAGGACACATTTATCTAATGAAACAAAACGTGTTCTTAAGAAAAAAAATCTTTAAATATAATGGAATTTATTGAATGTGTATTTTATACATCACTGTTTTTAAAAATTTTCTTGGGGAATAACAGCATTTATGATCCCGCAATATAGATGATAGATCCATGGAAATTCATGTAGATCCTAAGTGGCCAAGCGAGGAACTAAATCTAGGTCTCTCTGCCTCTGTCTTGTACTCTACCTTTTCAGATAGCTTTACCAGATCAGTCCTCAGAGAAGATCATCTAGGGCAACACAGTTACGAGGAGGTGTGCAAGTGACGATTACCGCCTAAGATTTTGGGCTGACTGAAAGGAATATTTGCAAGACTAACCTAGTAAAGTATCAAAAACTGCTAATACGGGAATAAGAATATTTCTTTAAACTCTGTTTCATGTTCTTCATCAACTCTGGGAAACACATCAGTGACTTAGTTCACTCTCATGCTGGATGGTAAAAATAATTTACGTGGAAGGTGCACAATAGGATGTTGATTTATGTGCTAGGACTGAAGCAGTATGCTTCTATTAAGTGCTGTATGGAATTTCCAAGCAAATAATTTTCTCAATAATTTCATCAAATACAGTCTTTGCTTCTACTTAAGTTTTAAAAGAAAGTCATAACTGAACTGCCACTTGAGATTACACAGAATGCAGACTGGGGTCCTATGCTTAAAAACAAAACAAACCCATATTCTAATCACACCAAAATCATCATAAAAACTAACCCATTGCCATTGAGTCGATTCTGACTCGTAGTGACCCTATACGACAGAGCAGAACTGCCCCATAGCATTTCCAAGGAGCGGCAGGTGGATTTCAACTGCCAACCTTTTGGTTGGCAGCCTGAGCTCTTAGCCACTGTGCCACCGGGGCTCCCATCATTCATAAGCCACTCAGTATAAACCTATGGTATTTTCTGAGTGTACGATTATCTTAAAGATGTCTTTAAAAACCAGTAATGGATTTTTTTATTTAGGACCTTTAAAATCATTTATGGCTCTCTCAAATGACAGATGGTTGGCCTGTGCCTAAGGTCCCACCCTTAGTTATGAAAGAGAGAAGAAACAAATACTGGAAACACACTCTTACCTAGTCCTTGTAAACAATCTAATTTTTCTTTCTCCATCCTTTTAAGTGGAATTAAGTCTGAATATAACCTAAGAAATACCAGTATAAATCAGTGAATTCAAAGCAAAATCAGTTTTGAATATATTTTCAAACTGCATCTTCCTTAAAAACATAGACTGTATGTTCGTAAAATTTAAGATTGGGCGAAGTGTGGAAAGTCTGTCTAGCATGTAACAGAATGGTGATTGTTCACTTCACCTAAAAGGCCAAAAAGAATGACTCAAGCTACTAAAAATGTTTACTACAAATGTGTCCCAAATCCAGTGATTTAGCTAATAGCTGAAATTGTTCCTAAGACTATTGGCTGAGGTAAAATTACACATACTAAATATTAAAGAATATAAACAAAATTTTTATTTTCTTTCTGAGTACTGGGTATTCTGTTAGAGTTGGGGCTTTTCCTACAAAGTAATGCAAGTCTTCAGTTATACAGATTCATTTCCTGTTTTTCTAATGACTGTGTCAGGTTACCTGTGTCAATCATCCTATGATGGTAAACAAACTAGCACCACTTCAGTAAGTTTCATAAAACAGTCTAGCTAAATACCCATGAACAAATCACACATGGTCAAAACAAAAATGTAATAAAAAATATTTAGTGAAAAGACACATTTTAACTCCCATTCATGGATTTAAAAAATACAAATAAAATTTTATAAACTTGATATTCAGCTTGTTACTAGCTCAATACATAGCCTTGATTTACTTCTTAAAATCATATTGCAGCATCTTTTGAAAAATGCAACTTTATACCTTCATAATTATGTTCAGTAGAGGTAAATATTTAAACAGTATACTCGTCCCTGGGTCTCTTTAAAAAACTGAAAAGTTTTAGTGTAAGTTTAAAATTTTAATATTTATAAATTTAAAAAATTTTACATATGCTAAATAGTAGCAGTGCTAACATTTTGTGACCATTAAACCACAAAGTCACTGCATGGAGCTTCTTTCTTTGTACAGAGAACCAAATCACAATACCAGTATTTGGAATTTGTCGTAATTCTACATGGTAAAAGACACCACACCAGGAAGCCTGTACCAAGAACACAACTTAGGCCAGATCCCCATTAAGTACATAGTGCAGGTGCAGTATTTAATTTCAGACTAGGAAAATGAGCTCTTAGTACATGACAGCTTCTAATAGGTGAGAGGGCCAAGAATGCAGATTGAAAAAGAGAAAGCAAAACCCCTCTACTTCTGGGAGGGTCTTGGAATAAGTGAAGAAAAACCACAGTGGATGAGTGGTCAAATGGTCTGTGGTGTGAGCCCGAGGAGTCTAACGTGCAAGCCATATTTCCCAATTCTGCATAGCCAGTTTGGAGTATTGCAGTCTTTAGAAAGACTTGCGTGTGGAGAGCTAGAGGCCAGTAACAGAATCCTGCGTCCATCCTCTTTAAAACAGAATGGACGCCCATTATTAAGTTTGTATCTTTACCTGAACCAAATATATTCTTTGGCTAAATAAGTCATGGGTTCTCATTATAATCAATCAGGCATATTTCACATTTCTTACATCTACATTAAAATGTTTAAAGTTCAACTTTAACCATAGTACTTCAAATCAACTCAATCTCAACAATATGCCTAATGTAGACAATTTTAAATTTTAGAAAATCAATGTTTAAGACAATTTTAAATGCAGTGTTTTCAAAACATAGTTACCAAGCTAAAGAAAATCTACTTACATTTAAAAATAATTGAAAACATTATATCCTCAAATCACTATGTTGTTTGTAGGAGAATTCATGAAAAAATTATGTTAACAACTCATATCCAGATCAGTTCCTTCTCTGATTTAAAGAAATCCTAAGTATAGAGGTTCCTTTTGACCCGAGAGTGACTATTTTACTCAGGAACTAGTAACAATACCCAACCATCAGAGACAACTTAGTAATGTCTAATGACATCCACCTCAAATGACAGAGGTGGCAAGCTAAACACAGGTAAACTGTAGTAACGAAAAATAATATTTTAAAGGTTAGCTGACACCATATACTGGGATACTCAAACCTGAAATCCTGACATTTACAGCTTGTTCCCTTTAATACTTGAGGGGTCTATACAAGTATTAATAGATACTAGAAATGTAAAGACATTTTAGGTAAAAGGCAAAGAAAGTAAGGGGGTTGTTAAATAATATTGAATGTGGGGAGGTCATATAGATATTTGGTTTTGAAATGAAAAATCATGAAAAAAAGGTAGTAACTACCTATCTAAACAGAGTAATGTACTATAGATACACGATTTATAATGAAATACGATTAAAGTCTTAAAATTAGTTAGAAAAATACTGCAACTTTTTTTTTTTTTTTACATAAAAGATCACACTTTATACCAGACAAAAACTCAATGCAGTGATGTTAACATGCCACTGTCTTCCCAATAGCTTAAGATACAGCAAAGGAGAAAGATCTGATTAACTGTTGAAAAGGACACTGTCAAATACACTGTCAAGGAGTTAAGTTAGCGAGGTAGCCATCCAGCCAGCAGAAGGACCATGACAGCAAACCAGGCTTTTTTAACAGAGCCATAATAACATAGTTACATGTTGCTATTACATGAATATAAATTATAAAACTACAATGTCCTTAGTGATTTTGCCTTGGGACCCCCTCAGAGATTGTACCTTGGGAAACAAATGGGCCAAGGAAAATAAAATGAGAAATCAAAGAATGAATTGAAAACTAGAGGTTAAAAGATGCTATATGAACAGCAAAGATTTTATAAAACACAATCTAAAAATCAAATAGGGCACAAATAATGTTTTTGTCTTTAAAAATATTTCAACAATTTAATAGTGTTAACTTAATAGTAAAATCAGTTTACTAGAATTAAGCCAGTGTTCTTGACAACCACTGGGCCAACAGCATTTAAAAAGGGGGGAAAACCCTCTAAAAAGCTAATAAACATAACAAAAGACAAAACTGAACAAAATGAAACAAGACCCAAACTAAACAAATATCCAATCAGGCAAGCATATACACAAACACCCTGAAAATAGCCTAGCCGTTGCAATTACCTGGCATCCCCATTACCTAAAAAAAGATGGTGGCCTTTTCCCTCCAGTTTGCCACTAGTCAACATTCTGGCGATCTCTTAAGTATTATTTGGTCCAATCTGAAGTAAGTGGTGTTTTAATTAAAACTGGTCTAATAAAATTGCACTACTGTATTTCCTGGGCAAATTTAGCAAATGAATTTCTACCTGGATAAAAATGATTAAATACAGATGCCTGTTTATTTATCGAGGCATTCCCTTCCTACTCGTCTTTGTTTACTAGTAACTTGATTATAGTGTCATGGCCAGTAGACCTACCCAGCCAGTTGCCTATCTCAGTACGCTTTGGCAAAGGGCCTCTATCACACACATGGATACATGTGACTCACAGCTATGGAGAAAGCCTGAGGGAGCTGGGAAGCAAATACCAAGAACAATCAAAACAGAGTAATTACTGCTACCCATGATTTCATGTTCTTTAAAGGAAAAACAAAAGAAATCTAAAAATAAATGCATTGTTCAAAGTATTTTTTAAAATACAAAAAAAAAAAAAAAAATTGTGTACTTCATAAAGTGTGATATTAGTTTTCTCCCCCTAGCAGTCCTGTAAGACCTTTTTGCTCTACCTGAAGTGTGATTAAGAGAGAAATGTTCTTCAAAAGTTATGGCCCTGTGCTTTGCATTCACTCACATCTAATGTCACATGCAGAGGTTGGATGTAATTTAGATGCTCCATTTTTGTTAACTATAACTGCTTTGAAATAGCAGAGTTATACAAAGTTTTACACAGCATCCCATGTGAAGATGTATATGCTATATGCAATTCAGATATAAAAATATATTCGAAGGATGGTTTTGCATATAGGTGTCAAGAACATAGCAGAAAGAGAAAACCCACTCATCAAACCAAAGCGCACCTGCACCACAGAGCCCTCTATCTGTCATTGTGGTGTGATTCTAGTATTGCAGAGTTTTTCATATGCCTGCAGATTATAAAATGAGTCTTCATTTCCATAACTGAAGCGGGAATACAGAATTAAAGGGAGCATGGCAGCAGTACAAAAATCCTGATTAGAAAAAAACGAACTAGAGGATCTAAAATAAACCTTTTAATCTCTTAAATAAAATTTGTGTAGCTCCTATGGATTGAGTATAACACCCACTCTAGCATAATTATTATCCCTATTGCCCCAATATACAATAGACTGTATGAATCAGTAATTTATATCCTTTAAAATAATTATTGCTTAAGCAAGCCATTCAGAGATTATTAGCCAGGGGCTATGTGGCTGGATAGAAACACACTCAAAGTTAGACTACACATGAATGAGCCTTTCTTTCACTTATTAACCCACATAAATACTTCATGATCAAAAGGGGCAACACGTTCATAGCAGCTAACACCCTAAACAAACTCTGAAGCATCAAGACTTGATTTTTTACTACAACAAATATCTTTTTTTTTATTTTCCTCTTTGAAATTAAGGCAATGAAATGGCTACCGTTCCTAAAGTTCTCTTTGCAGACCAAAAACATACACGTAATTTCCTCAAGTTCAGGCATCAGAGTATGACACAGAGACCTGTATTACACAAAACCCGGGACACCATGTTGATGTTATAAGAGAGCGCATGTGCTGTTTTTTCTTCCTGCTGAATCACAAACTTAATCATCAAAGGGAAGAAAAAAGTTTGAAAGCAAAAAACCTCTTAAAAGAGTTTCCAGTGTCTTTTGCATTGATTTTCAAAACTTTTGGGGTGGCAGTAGGGAGCTTATTAAAATGACCAACAATCAGAAATTCTGACTCTGAATGTATAGGCTTGGGCCCAAGAATCTGCCTTTCCCACCAGCTCCTAAGTGATGCAGGTAATACATGGACAACATTCTGAGAAACACTGGCTTACCATGTATCCATCTAATGTTTAATAACAAAATTTCTAAACTTTGGCTAGCCACTTGTATTTTGATAAAAGGGGAAAAGGCACTGAGTATGTATTTTGTGGTACCCATATCTGTTTGCACATATATGGAATTTCATTTTGAAAATTTTAAATCACTGTTCAAAATCTACAACACATATATGACAGATTGTGGCTAACATGGAACAGCAGAAGCTGATTCAAAGTTGACCTCTCCTGTTTCGCTGTTATCAGATATCAAACTTTCAGGCTCTCCAAAATCCAAAATGGTCAAAGAACTGAGGAACAGGAACAAGACTCAAGTCAACGTTCGGCAATTCAGTGCACTTTGCAGAAAGGATCTAATGTAGGCATAAAGTTTTGTTATTTATTTTACACAAAGGAGGCCACCAACATTTGCCATAAATTCTTCTAAACTCTTTAGAAAGGCCATCTTCTGCTTCCGATCCAGCGTTGGGGGAGTGCTGCTTGCAGTAAGCTTGCTGAAGGCATCAGCTAATCTCTGGTAAATAACTGGGTCTTGCTGACTTGACAGTAGTGTTTCAACCAATTCAGAATATTCAGCCTATTGAAGAGATAATGTATAAATAAAAACATATCTTCCTCAGAATATCACACAAGCAGATGATATGGGTTACTGGACTGTGGATCCTAGAAGGCAGAGTCTGACAACTCTTTTTAATAGCTAACACTTATTGAATGTTTACTATACTCTAGGCACTGTGCCAAACTTTTACATGGATTACTTCATTTAATATGTACAACAATGCTATGAAGTAGGTACTGTTTATATTCCTGTTTTACAGATGAGGGCTTTGACACATAGTGAGATGAAGTACTACAGCCAAGATCACATGGCTTGTAAGCAAGAATCCAGGCAGTTTGGCTCCAGAGCCCACACGATTAACGACTTGTGTTGCCTCTTCCGTGTTTCAAAGTACCTTATTCATTTATTTGGCATTTTATACATAACCTACACCTGCAACATGACTTTCAACCATCTTCTGGAGGTTTATAGAGACATCTTGTCAACACAGTTCTGAGGATAGAAGATCCTCACAAATACAGGCAGGAGTCGGGGAGGAGGTGGCATCGTGGGAGGTGTATGTTTCTGTCCTTTCTCAAAGAAGCAGAGCTCTTTGGATGACTGTATAGTTGTAGCTCCAAAGCAGCTCTGTATCCAGCAGCTCTTGAGAAAGGGCAGGGAAAGGACCTTAATAAATACAAGAATGGGGAGAGGGGAGGTATTTTAAATACCCTCCATAATAAAGCTTTATTCAGGGGAGTGGGTGTGGGGTTAAGGGAAACTTAACTGGGCCAGCTTTCAACGATAATCTCTCTTATTGTGGGGAGGGAAAAAAAGCTGGGCTATCATTTTTCATTAGCTTTTTGGGAAACCATTATAGACCAAAATGGTAAAACCAAATGTTAATCACAGTTGGAAAAGAACAGTAAGGTGCAGCACCCCAAACCCTTACCCACAAGTCTGAAGCCAGGGTGACTGCCCTAACTGCCCTATCCAAGGGACAGGCCTGCTGACAGGGGACTAAGAATAATCTTGAATCATTTCCCTATTCACAAGAAATGGTATGCTTCTGGGGCCAGACCAGGAAGGTATCATCCCAGCCATTCCCAAGTTCCCATTCTCTTTTGTAAGTGTATAAATATGTTTGTTGTTGTTTTTTAAATGGCAATCAGAATGGACTGGATTATATACATGGAGACATTAAATCTACCTTCCTAGTAAGCATCAAAGAAATCAAATGATAGAGAAAGGTAACAGACCTGAAAGAGTGGGTACCACCTGCAGATGGCGTATAAGTCCCAGAGCACCTTCAGCTTGGGATGCAGATGATGTAAGATGTTGGTAGGAAGGGACTTTTTTAGTAGTATGGATAGACTGCCCTAAAACCCTATCTTTGTTTAGAAATGGAAATAAAATCAAACCCTAAGTGTCAGTCCATCTGGTAGCATGAAAAATGCCAAAGCTCCTCTAGTCAGTCAACCGGTCACACTGGGACGCATTTACGTTGCATGGGCAAGGGTGATGTGAAATCAGTGTAGGTGATGGCCCAACAGGATTCTTCTCATACACTTGATGGGTACCTATTCTATTGGAATAGGGAAGGGAGATGTGAGACAGGATTACTTTTCTTCTTTTACATCAACTTCAAATCAGTGAGGGCTTCAGTCTTTCTAAAGGCTCAACAAGACGAAATAAGATACTGTTTTCTTTCAACTTCCCATACTTTTTGAAGGCAGTCTCATCCTAGTTTCGGCTTACTCATCTTTATCTGCTTTATAAAACTTGTAAGACAACAGAACAGAAAACGTGTCCATGAATCATTCATGTTTATATTCCTGATTTCTAGCACAGCTGCTTAAGGGCAAGCTTTGGGGCAGTGATCATCCCCAGCATTGCCAAGGACAGTTCACAATAGTGGAAAAGGAAAATAAAAGCTTATTAACTGACAAATAGCTTGTCAGATAAACTTTAAAGAAGTTAGAGTTAACAAGGAAGCTAAATACTACCTCACTGAAATAGAACTGAAGCACTGAGCCATAGATCCTGTAAGAACTGGAGGTATTGACCATTTGTCTGAACAATCTCTTTGTAATGCTCAATCAGGACAGTCACATGAAAAGATCTGTTCCACACTACCTGATGCAAGCACACTAGTGTGTAGAACGCTTCACCTGCTGCAGTTGTCATCTCGGTATTGTGCTTTTGCAAAACCAGCATATCAAAAACCAGCTGAAATTATAAAAAGACTTCTTAATAGGAATAAATGATGATCATATATCCCCCAAGCCCATCTCTACTTTGTAAGAGAGGGGTGTGAGTTATTCTCACTTATTAAATCAATCTGTAATTAAAGAAACAGTTCTAAAAGGATAACTTACAGATGTTATTACTTGCCGAGGCATACTGAATAATCAAATTATCAAATTCCCCATTATATTTACCACATCAAGAATTCAAAATAAAAGTGGATGAGAAAAATGTATCCATGAAGTTTATCTTCAGAAAAACACAGTGAACAGAAATTAACTATTTCTTCCTGTATTCAATTTCCTCATTTGAAAGAAAAATTACATATATTGACTGTACTTGTCATAGCAGATGATTCTGCCATGTCACCCAAACATCTTTTTTTAAAATTGTTGTACTTTAAGTGAAAGTTCCCAATTCAGGTTAGTCTCTCATATAAAAATTTATACATAGTTAATGTGACCCTAATTGCTCTCCCTAAACTGTGACAGCACGCTCCTCCTTTCTACTGCGGATTCCCCGTGTCCATTCAACCAGCTCCTGACCCTCTCTGCCTTCTAATCTCGCCTCCGGACAGGAGCTGCCCATTTAGTCTCATGTATCTACCTGACCTAAGGAGCACACTCTTCACGAGTATCATTTTATGTCTCATAGTCCACTCTAATCTTGGTCTGAAGAGTTTACCTCAGGAATGGTTTTAGTTCTGGGTTGACAGAGAGTCTGGGGGCCATGACTTCTGGGGATCCTCCAGTCTCAGTCAGACTATTAAGTCTGGTCTTTTTTACTAGAATTTGAATTTTGCACCCCACTCTTCTCATGCTCCATCAGGGACTCTCTGTTGTGTTCCCTGTCAGGGCAGTCACTGGTGGTAAGCCGGACACCATCTGGTTCTTCTGGTCTCAGGATGATGCAATCTCTGGTTTATGTGGCCCTTTCTGTCTCCTGGGCTAATACTATCCTTGTGACTTTGGTGTTCTTCATTCTCGTTTACTCCAGGTGGGTTGGGACCAATTGATGAATCTTAGATGGCCACTCACTAGCTTTTAAGACCCCAGACGCCACTCACCAAAGTGGGATGCAGAGCGTTTTCTTAATAAACTTTGATATGCCAATTGACCTAGATGTCCCCTAAAAGCATGGTCCCTAGAACTCCACCCCTGTTACTCTGTCACTTGAAATGTTTGGCTGTATTCAGGAAAACTTCTTAGCTTTGGTTTAGGCCAGTTGTGCTGACTTCCCCTGTAGTGTGTGCTATCCTTCCCTTCACCTAAGATAATTCTTGTCTACTATCTAGTTAGTGAATAACCCTCTCCCTCCCTCTCCACCTTTGTAACCATCAAAGAATGTTGTCCTCTGTGTTTAAACTTTTCTTGAGTTCTTATAATAGTGGTCTTATATACCATAATTTGTTTATCCCTTTGTCCAATGATTGGCACTTAGGTTGTTTCCATCTTTCTGCTATCATGAACAGTGCTGCAATGAACATGGGTGTGTATATATCTATTTGTGTGACGGCACTTATTTCTCTAGGATATATTCCAAAGAGTGGGATTGCTGGATCATATGGTACTTCTACTTCTAGCTTTTTTAAGGAAGCGCCAAATCAATTTCCAAAGTGCTTGTACCATTTTACATTCCCACCAACATCACCCAAACATCTTACCTTAAGAAAGTGTCGTGTTGCTAGAAAAAGCGGCGAATCTGTTTCTTGTGCTTTTGCACACTGTTCAGCTAACGGTGTCAAGGCCTCCAGGCAAAGCTGGCAAACCTCCGAACTCATTCTGATCACAAAGGTCAAAGAACAAACCAGACTGGATAAACTTGGTTTATAAAAGATCAGAAAGTTATATCTTTTATCAAATGGATGACTATGAATACAGATAAATGAGTATACTAATGCGAAGTATGTTTCAAATGTTTTTAACTGTTTTGGGTGATTTCTAGTTTTTGCTTATGATACATACAGCTAATTAAAAGCCAGCAACAGAATGTGACATGATTCATTGGGCCCCTTAATGAAGCAGTGCCACTGGGACCAGGGGCCAAATGCTTCTAGAATCAGTTAAAGGAGGACAGAATGCGGCAAACTAACCAAAGATGGCAAAACAAAAGTAACACAGGATTAGAACAGCTATAGATACGACACCTTTTTGAAGAAATAAAACTGAACCACGAAAGAAGAAACAAAAACCCAAATTTTAAAAACCTTTCTTCAGGTAAGATTTTTCCACCAAGTGACAAGTGATGTTCATTTAAAGGATATGACGTCATTCCTAGTTCTAGGGAGTACATCAGACTTTTAAACAGATCTTCAGGAAGCTGTGGTATTTTTTCAGGAAATATCTCACAGATAAATGTGATTAATTTGTAGTACTGATTACAAAGAGTTGGAAACTGAAACAGAAATAAACATTTAGATGCTTAATAGTACCTACCTTTTATTTTCATTAATGCAATAAAATAAATAACTGAGAAGCTTCTAAGTAAAATGGTTTCTTTAAAACATGTACAAGAGAGAAAACACGAATGAACATCTAATTGTGAAAGTAAGGTAAAATATAAGAAGTATTTCAGTAACTAATATGAAAGAAGATAATATACAGAAGAAACAATTATCTTCTGGACAGTTAATAAAAGCTACAGCCAATTCCAGACTTCAGTGTTTATCTTAAGAAAGTAAACAGGGTAGTCAATTCTGCAATTATTAAATAACCTGGTAATAAAACCCTTTATAAATGTACTTCCATTCAAGCATGTTGAAAAATAAGATGGTGATACAAACTGTTAAGACTACACACAAAGCAGAGTGTTCAGTCCTTCACACTTCCAAAAACGACTTTCTGGTTGGATAGCTCTAGAGAACTGAGGTAAGAGTAGGTAATCTACAGTTTGTCTTTAAGAAAATATACATCTAAATACTTAATGGTGTATTTGATGAGAAACAAAACCAACCATCAAACAAACAAGCCCTAAGAGCAAATCAATACACAGAGTTTACTAAATGTCCTCATCCTACTGGTTCCTGCCTGAACACTTAGCTTACAGGTCTTCAGTATCCTTTCCCATAGTCAGGGACACTTCTCAAGGTTATCTCCTGCTAGCCTGGAAATATAACAGCATTCTTCTTCTTATTACACTCTACTTCCAAATGCTCTTCTAGCTCTCTCTCTCCCTCCATTTCATGCATGTGAGCACACAGACACACATACACACACACACACACACACACACACACACACAGATACAGACACACATGCTTTCCTCTTCCTCTCCATGTCCTTGTCCCCGTCCTTTCTCCCCCTATGACAACTCATGGTAAAAGACTCCCTCCCCCCTATGATAAAGGGGCAGCATTGCCACCACCACCCCCTCAATACGGACTGGTGAAGCAAGGCACGATGTAGTTAGAATGTGCAAAAGTTCAAAAACGGTATTAGTCTTTATCTTCTTACAACTCCATTTGTACATGGAGTGGCTTGGAAAATGCCTTCCTTTGCTCAATTCCTCAATCTGAGAATGATACTCAAGAAGTATCAGAAAAACACCTAAACATGTAAGTTATTTGCTTAATGACAAATGAGGAAGGGGTCAAAACAGCTAACATTAGGACTCAGTTTATAAAAGGACAGAATTTTTTTGGTAAAAGAAACTCAAACGTATATTTTTATACGTATTCAAGAGATAAAACCAAAAAAACCAAACCCGTTGCTGTCAAGTTGTTTCTGACTCATACCGACCCTACAGGACAAAGAAGAACTGCCCATAGGGTTTCCAAGGTGTAAATCTTTACAGAAGCAGATTGTCACATCTGTCTCCCATGGAGTAGCTGGTAGATTCGATCTGCCGACCTTTCGGTTAGCAGCCAAGTGCTTAACCACTGCACCATGAAGGCTTCTTCACTCAACAGATACAACTCTTTAATTAAACAAGAGGTATATTCTAGTCTAAAATGTCTTTAAACTTCAAGCACATATAGTTTTAATGTTCACATTTACTTTCTTTAATTACCTTCAAAAGGTCTTGTGACATCAAGGGCAGAATGAGGTTGACTCCATATAAAACAACATCAGCTGCTGATACAGATCTGTTTGCTGCTTGACCTGGTTCATGTCCTCTAAACACTTCATCTATTAAAATCAAAAGAATGCAGTCCTATAGTTGTAAAATCAATAAACTCCTAAAGTTGATATACTCTACTCTTAATGAAAGTGAAAATAAATTCAAGCCTTAAAGCCAAAATAAATCCATTAGTGCATATTAAAGAATTCAGATAATTCTTGCTCTGTTTCATCCCTTTGTATTTTATTTTTCGGGGGCTCTGTGCACATGATGCAACAGGACTGGAGGTGTGGGGGCGGGTGAAGGTCTAGAAATAAATGAAGAAAAATGAATGCTAAGTCAACATTTGCAAAGCAAGATATAGTCTATTGACACACTGGCCATACTATGAGATAAATAACCTCTGCAGGGATATTTATTTGATCTCTTAGGTGTGTGGGATCTTTCTAAGCTTAAAAGGAATAGGGGAAAACATAGAAATTAAACTGTTACATAACAGAGAAAGAAATTAGTTAAAAAAAATCAATATTGACAAAAGAACACATAAGAATGCGTATAAATTAAGAAGAATCCTAAGACCTAAAGTGGTAAATGAGGAAATCCACAAGCAAAATCCTTTGTTGTGATCCCAACCAGAGTGGTCAGCAGTGGTAGCTGGGCACCATCTAGTGCTTCTAGTCTCGAGGTCATGCAGGCTGTGGTTCATTTGGTCCATTAGTTGTCAGTACTAATTGCTCCCTTGAGTCTTTGGTTTTCTTCACTCTCCTTTGCACCAGACAGGAAAAGACCAATAGTTGTATCTTAGATGGCCACTCACAAGCTTTTAAGACCCCAGATGCTACTCACCAAAGTAGGAAGCGGAACATTGTCTTTATAAACTATGTTGTGCCAATTCACATAGCTGTCCCCAAGTCTATGGTCCTTTGCCTTCAAGCCTAGGAACTTTATCCCATGAGGTGTTTGGTTATGCTAAGAGGTTTCCCTGACTGTGCCCCTTGCATGCTCTATTGTCTATATCAATATATGAGGAGCACCTACAGTTATGTATGTAGAAATATCTACCACCAAACTGGTATCTGCCAGCAGGTGTGCTCCCTTACACCCTCCCACACCTCTTGGCATATCTACCTACCTATGTATTCATTTGTAAATTGTTTGTTAATATTATTGCTGTAAGACTGTCTATGCTATAGCAATTGCCATAACCAAAAAAGAAAAAAAGAAGAAAAAAAAAAAAACTTCTTTCCATTGAGTTGATTCTGACTCATAGCAATCCTACAGGACAGAGTAGAACTGCCCTATATGGTTTCCAAGGAGTGCCTGGTGGATTTGAACTGCTGACGACCTTTTGGTTAGCAGCCGTAGCTCTCAGTCACTACGCCACCAGGTTTCCAGTAATTGCTATAGTTGCCCTTCATCCTGGCATTCTTCTCAGTGTCCTCTCTTGCCTTGGTCATGTTGTACGACTTCCCCCATATTGTATATTGCCTTTCCCTTCAGCAATATTAATGTGTCTTCTATTTGGTAATTTTCCCTTTCTCCCCCTCCCATCCCTGGCAACCATCAAAGAATTTTTTTCCCCCTGTGTGTAGACCTTTATAATAGTTGTTTCATACAATATTTGTCCTTTTGTGATTGACTGATTTCACTCAGCATAATGTCCTCCAGATTCATCCATGTTCTAAGATGTTTTACCGATTTGTCATTATTTTTTTATAGTTGCATAGTATTCCACTGTATGTACCACAGTTTGTTAATCCATTCATCTGTTGACGGGCACTTAGGTTGTTTCCTTCTTTTTGCTATTGTGAATAATGCTGCAATGAACATGGGTGTGTTTATGTATTACTTGTGTCATAGCTCTTATTTCTTTAGGGTATACAGGAAGGAGTGGGATTGCTGGATCATATGGTATTTCTATTTCTAGCTTTTTGAGGAAGCCCCATACCATTTTCCACAGTGGTTATACCATTTTACATTCCCATCAGCAGTACGGAAGAGTTTCAATCTCCCAATAACCTCTCCAGCATTTGTTATTTTCTGTTTTTTTGATTAGTGCCATTAATGTTGGGGTGAGATGGTATCTCATTGTAGTTTTGAACTGCATCTATTAATGACCACAAGCATTTCTTCATATGTTGGCTGCCTGAATGTCTTCTTTGGTGAAGTGTCTGTTCATATCCTTTGCCCGTTTCTTAATTGGATTGTTTACCTTTTTATTGTTGAGGTGTGTTTAGAGATTAGACCCTTGTCGGATATATCATAGCCAAAATGTTTTCCTAATCTGTAGGTTCTGTTTTTAGTCTTTTGGAGAAGTCTTTTGTTGAGCATAAGTGTTTAATTTTTAGGAAGTCCCATTTACCTTGTTCATCTTCTGCTGTGTATTTTTAGTTATGTTTGATATTCTATTTATGCCATATATCAGGGCCTCTAGCATTGTCCATAATTTTTCCTCCATGATCTTTACACTTTTAGGTTTTATATTTAGGTCTTTGATCCATTTTGAGTTAGTTTTTGTGTATGGTGTGAAGTATGGGTCCTATTTCATTTTTTCACAGATCAACACCCAGTTTTGCCAGCACCAACTGTTGAAGAGACTGTCTCTTCTGCATTTAATGGACTTGGGCTCTCTCTCGAAGATCAGCTGTCCATACATGGATGGATTTATGTCAGGGTTCTAAATTCTGTTCCTAAATTCTGTTCCATTGGTCTATGTGTCTGTCATTGTACCAGGCTGTTTTGACTACTGTGGCTGTATAGTAGGTTCTGAGATCAGGTAATGTGAAGCCTCCTACTTTGTTGTTCTTCTTCAATGATGCTTTACTTATCTGGGGCCTCTTCCCTTTCCATGTAAAGTTGGTGATTAGTTTTCCCATCTCATTAAAGAATGCTGTTGGAATTTGGATTGGGACTGCATTATATTGGCAGATGCAAATTTTTAAAAGATACTACTTCTGATACATTAAACTAAAGATGATTTTTAAATAACATTTCACTTCTGGTGAGAATATAGTGTGATGGTTACCAGCAAAAACAATTCATTAAGAGCCCTAAAATACTCATGCCTTTTGAGCATGACTTCTACTAAGGATATAATCAGAAATTCAAAGACTTGACCACAGAAGTGATCACTGCATCACTATTTATGAGAGCAAAAACTGAAGATATTCCAGATACCCAATGTTAAGAAAACAGATTAAATTCCAAAACTGGAGTATCATGCAACTATTACAAAGATCATGAAAAACCTCAATAAGAAGGAAAAGGCTAACATTAATAAAAAAGGCAGAATATAAAATATTTGCAATATGATCTCAAAGAAAAATGTATAAACATAACCAAAAAGGAAATTACAAAAAAGCAATTTACAGTTGACTCTGGATAATGTTATGGTCATTTTTCTCTGTCTCTATACTTTCAAATTTTTCTATTACGAGTATATTACTTTTTAATGATTAAAAAAAAAGATAAAGTGGGGAAAAAATACTTGTTATCTAAAAACTACTTTTTCAGTCTAATTCTGAACTTCTCAGTAGTCTCAGTTCTAGCTGGAAGAATCTAAAGCAGGGGTCAGCAAACTTTTTCAGAAAATCAGATTGGAGACCCTGGCTTCCAGCTGATAGGAACCAGCCCTGGAAGACTAACAGCTCAGGTCTCTCTGCTAACAAGATGCATCTCTCAGGGTCAGGAGAGGCCAGGAGACTTGCAGGGCTCAGCTCTCTCTATCTGCTTGCTAAGAATTAGGAAGGGAGCTCAAAGGACCAAGTGAAAGAACAATGTCAGATGCCTATTTTCAGTTATGTTTTTAATGCCCCACCTATCATGTTAATTTTATAATATTTTATTTTCTCACTTTATTTTAGTTTAGAAATTGCTTTAAAATATTACTTTCCTTTTACCATTTTTCAACTAATGCTTTGTTTCCTTATCATTTTCTATTTTAATTTTTGTTTCTTCTAAATTTCAACCCTTTCAACGCTTATTTTATTCTTCCTACTCTTATCTTGTTTTTTCAACCCTGAGCTTTTTAGCTTCAATTTCTTTTCTTAACTTTTTATTATTTCAATTTTCTCCCTGCTTTTATTTTGAAAATCTCCCCTTCAACTGCTTAATGTTATTGTTTATTCTACAGTTTGTTTTTAGAATGGCAGGCAGATGGAAATATAGCTTAAACCATAAACCCGGGAGGTTTAGAGGGCCTTCTTCCCCTCCAGCTGCCTTTAATGGTTGCCCATCCCTTTTAATATTGTTGTTAGCTCGTGTCAAGTTGGTCCCCGACTCATAGTGGCCCCCATGCATAATGAATGAAACACTACCCAGTCCTGCTCTATAGGGTTTTCACAGGCTGATTTTCAGAAGTAGATCACCAGGCCCTTCTCCTTAGTCTGTTTTGGTCTAGAGGTTCCACTGAAACCTGTTTAGCATCATAGCAACACACAAGCTTCTACTGACAGATGGGTGGTGCCTGCACAAGAGGAGCAATGGCTGGGAATCGAACCTGAGTCTACTGCATGGAGGGGGAGAATTCTACCACTGAACAACCATCTTTCAATATTAGTTCTCCAAAATATGTCACCTTTATTATCCCTGGAAGATTTCCAGGTCAAACACAGATTCCTCTGGGTACAGAGTTCTTAACCTGGGGTCTTTACACCCCTAGGAAGTTTATAGAAGACTTTCCAAGAGTCTGTCAACCAACTAATACTAACAATTAAAAATTAATGTGAAACTCTGTGGGTTGGTTTAATGTACACTTTTCTAGAGAAAGGGTCTATAACTACTTTAGATTTTAAAGGGACATACGATCCAGAAAAAGTTAAGAATTCTGACAAGGAAAGTATAAGAACTCCAGAGTCAGAAGCGCTGACCTGAAGGCATCAGAAAACATGGGACTGACACTAGGATGAGAGAGGGGGCCTGGAGGCACAGTGGCAGCTGAGGTTTTGGTACAGAATAAATTCCCTGAGGGAAAGTATAGAACAGGGTTTTCCAAATTTTTTCACCCAAGCACCCCTAGTTAATTACAAAGGACAGCAGACCTTTTAGACTGTGAGTCTGACAGTGCCTACCACAAGGCAGACATTAAGAAAACTGTTTGTCAGTGAACAAGGAAAATAAATCAATAAAATAAACAGAACAATGACAAGCATTGGGAGTAATGAGTAAAGTGAGATGTTACAACACACAACTTAGAAAGAGAATCTTAAAAGGAAGAAGTCAAAAGTGTCTCCTACCACAAATGCTTGCCCAAAATATGAAAGGAAACTCTAGATATGATTCATTTTTTCCTTATATAACAAGCTCTGCTTTAAGGCAAGATTGGCAGTGGCATAAGAGGGAGATGAAGGAAAACTATACAAATAAATGAGGTTTTAATTACACTTAGGTTCTTGCCTGTAACAACAGCTACCTTTCACCTAATAGGTGTCAGGCACTATGCTAGGCACCAAAGATCTTTATGGCTGATCCTTAAAACGTGTTAAAAGGTATTTATTATCATTTATTATCATTTATTATCATTACCATTTATTATCATTACCATTTTACGAGTAAATAAAGGCTGGTGGACTAAGTGACTTTCCCAAGGTCACGCTGTTGGTGAGCCACTGGGCTAGGCCTTTAAAGTATGGCCTGTCGATCCTGAGTTCAGTGCTTCCCACCCCAACGGCATTCCCACGCCACACTCCGTGAAGCGCTCGGGTTTTCTGGAGTGGCCACCTCAGAGGACTTGGAAGAATGACTAGTCAACAAAGTATTACTGTGAAGAGTGTGGCCTCTAGAGCCATCTACCAGGATCTGAATCCCAGTCCTGCAACGCACTAGTGAAATCTGTGGGCAAGTTAATTAACCTCTCTGTGTTTCAGTGTCCTCATTTATAAAACGAATATTAACAATGGCATCTATTTCATACCACTCTGACAGCTATGAACAGAGCATTTCAAAAAAGCTCAACAAATGGAAGACATTACTAGTATTACTCTTATGAGAGTAGAGCCAAGATGGAAGGGCTGCTGGTTCCCAACCTCACTTCAACCAAAGATACCGACTTTCATCTATTTTGCACACTGAATTTTTTCATGGCATTTCACTTAAAGAAAACATTACTTTGCTTTAACTAAGGGGAGAACAAAAAAAAAAAAAAAAAGGCAGTAACAACACACTACATCCTACCTGTATCACTGAAATCTATGAATTCTTTTGATAGAAGATTAGTAAGAAGCTCCATAATGAGAAGCAGGTCTTGGTATTGTTCTTCCTCTGCTGTAACATCTATTCTTTGCCGCCCTAAATTATTCTTAGAATATACTTGCAACAAAGTAAGGCAGGCTTCATATAAGTTCATAGCTTTGGACTGTAAGAGAGTATACGTAAATTATGCTACTAGGTAGAGCCTAGTTGGGAAATAGAGATATTCAAGAAATTTAAAAATATAACCTAGATAAATTTACTCTGAATTCCAATAGTAGCTCTAATATTTATTTTAAACTATATTAAGATATTAATAATAAGGAAAAAGCATATATTAAGATTACTGTTATATTTAAAATATTAGCAGTTTGCCAACAATAAAATCTGACATTCAATTTTTGTTCAGTTGATAATAAACACTAGGTGAGACAGTAAGATTCTTTACTTCTGCCATTCATCTTCTTGTGTAATATTTATTTATTAAGTACCCAAGAGTGGTCTTAAACATCAGAACAAATGCCAACTGGCCTGCCCAATCATTAATGCATATTTATAAAACATAACCTTACTTTTGGGCAGGTTCCTCTGATCTAGCAAAAAAAAAAAAAAAAATTTACAATTCAGGAACCTAGAGTAAATGGTTTGGGACAAGATATATGCTAAATGGCTAACAACTACAAATATATTTCTTTAAGGCTGTTTTAAAGCAACTTTTTAATGGGGCAAAGAAAATAACTTTTTCTTACTAAATACATGAGAATTTACTGTAACTAAACATTCATCTGATTTATGAAATAAAGATACACATTGCAATTAAAAAGTTTAAGGCTTAAAGTTCTAAAATTTTCTACCAAAATCCATTTGTTTAATCAAATATTCCTCACTTAAATGAGCTTGACTGAATAACATAATAGCCCAGATAAATTACTGATTTTTAACATACTTTTTAGGGTGAGAATTTTTATTCATTCAGTGCGCCTTCCTCTGAGTTATGAGTTCTTTTTAAAATAGTCTTTTCTAAAAACCTTTTAGAGGCATAAATATATGGATTTAAGATAATATTCATTACATTTGAAGTATCTATTATTTTATTATAGCTTTAAAATTTTTTAATCCTAAAAGGATAAACTTAGAATGTGCTTACCTCTCCAAGATAGCATATTTGTTTATGTGCAACTTCAACAAAAACTTCTATTATGAGATTTACAGTCTCTGGGGTATTTTTATAAACTTCCATCAATCCAATGCAATTGGTAAGGAAGTCCATTAGAAAATTAAAAAGGATTGCTACATTGTCAATCTGGGTAGCCTCAGCAATGCCACAAAGCGCCTCCAATGTGGCAGTGATTTCCTGCTTGACTTCCTCTTGCTGACACATCTGCTGAAAGTTTTCTTGATTTATCACTCTTAAGAATCGCTGCTGAAGTGGTTGAAGAACCTGCAAAAATATTATAAAAGGTCAATTCACATGTTTTATTTTCTCAACTTGGATAAATAGTCACTTTTTGAAATATCTAATTGTTGGAGGGAGGACAAGCACAGAAAACAAAGAATATGTGAACACAACTTTACAATTCCCATTTTGAGGATCATCCTAACTTGTAACATACACAAGTAAATGACATACACTATACAGATGAGGAAACCTTGGTGGCGTAGCAGTTAATAGCTATGGCTGCTAAACCAAAAGGTCAGCAGTTCGAATCCACCAGCCTCTTCTTGGAAACTCTGTGGGACAGTTCTACTCTGTCCTATAGGGTCACTATGAGTCAAAATCGACTCGACAGCAATGGGTTTGGGTTTTTTTGGTATATAAATGACACCACTGAACACTATTTCCTTAGTGCCATTCTGACAACTCACCCTCTCCTCCACACCTCTTCCCAAATGGTTAGCCCTTCCATCCCTCCCAAAAAAAAAGGTTAAAGAATTAAGCCTCTACAGCAGGAGTCTGCAAACTTGTTCTATAAAGGGCCAGAAAGTAGTATTTTAGACTTTGAAGGCCATACGGTCTCAGTCCCAACTACTCAACTCTGCCACTGTAGCATGGAAGCAGCCATACACAATATGTTAACAACTAAGTAAAATTGTGTTTCAATAAAACTGTATTTAAAAAAGAAGAGAGCAGGCCAGACTTGGTCCAGGGGCTATAGTTTGCCAATCTCTGCTGTCCAGGGTCAAGCCCAACACAAACCTCTTGTCTGTTTTTTAATCTCCCCAACTCCTCCTGGCATAGAACATACCTTCAGACAATCAGTCCTGCCCTGGGAATAAAGGTCAGTACTCACATTCATGATGACAATGTCTTAATTCTATTTAGAGCTGATCATTTGATAATACAATTGTTTAAACTAGAAACTGATAGCCTGGTTTTCCCCTGGTGCTTAAGTCACACAAGATTGCCTAATTCTGTTACTGTGCCCTCCCTCCCCAACACTTAAAAGCACTCCAGTCACAAGGACAACAGGCTGGCAAGCTACATACACTGGTAACTCTTGGTCCCCAATTTAAAGCTTATTCTATAAGGCAGTGTGTCCATGTTAATCTGCATCTCCTTATTAATGGATATGCCATTTCAGGCTCTTATCTGAGGAAAGGAATTACAATATCAGTGTAATGACAAGTTGGGGGAAAATATGCCTAAATTGCAGAACACTTGATAATATTCAATCTCCTCATATAAGCAGGCATGGACAAATTATATGATAACTGATTTAAAAATGATAAGCTTCCACCTATTCATTAGGAAAGAAAAATAGTAGAAAAGCTATTCCTAAAACATTTACACCTCCATATTTTATGGCAACACAGAGATAGAGCATCTACAGAGTTATATAAGAAGGTACAATCAAAATAAAAGGAACTGTTACCTCTGTCCAATACTGTTGTTTGGTTTCTGTGTCCATGTGTGCAAAACCTCCTAAAACTAGAGCCTTCATCAGTGTTCTCTGCACAGGACTTGACAAGAAATTAAGAGGTGGGCTTCGTCTTGCAAACTGCTTAGCTAAATTCCACCAGTTTTCACACTGAATTACTAAGTTTGCCCTGTACGTGGAAATCACAAGACATAAGATTTACTACCTACATTATATGTCTACTAACAAAAACTGAAGGTAACTGAATTCAATTAATTTTTTAACACATAGAACAATAAACTTAGTATAGACCTTGGAATCAAACAGACTTGTGTTTGAATCCCACTAATTGTCTGACATGTAAAACTCATTTAATCTCTCTTAATCATCAGATTCCTTATCGGTAGAACTGGAATCACAAGACTAATAACAACAGCCCTAAATCACAGGCATGAGACAGATGTGATGACTGAATGAGATACTGCATACGAAGTTCACAGTACCTAGCAAAGTATAAGAATTCAATAAATAGTAACCAACAACAATAGTAATGATGATGATGATGATGATATACCTATATACTAAGAAATATGAAAACATTTCCAGGATTTCTTGTAGAAAGCACTAAAAATTTTACTTTGGAACATTAGTTTAAATATCAGTTTTTCTCGTTAAATGGGGAAAATACTGATAGGATGGCTAAGAAATAAAATGAGAATATTCTGTATGAAAGTGCTTTTTAGAATATAAATTACTAAATAAATCTTATGTATTACTCAAGATTCTCTGACCCCCGATATCTGAACAGTTACTGTAATCCATGGGAAAGTACCATTTGCATGTATAAGAATAGCGTGATAGGGATTTTTAAAACATGCTGTTCCAAAAATCTAGGGTCTATCTGGACTTAGGACCATATAACTGTTTGCCAGTTGAAAAAGTACACACACACACACACACACACACACACACACACACACACACACACCACACACACACACACACCACACACACACACATACAATCTGCCGCTGACAATTTGCTTACCTTTCTCTTCTTTCCACCAAAGTCACAAGCAACTGTACAGTGTCACTTGCAAGGTCCTGCTCACTACTCCACACGGAGAGGTTACTGATAACTTTTTGTAAGAGGTAGCCAATAATCCACTGAGAACCCTCGGTATCTGCTCCAAATGCTGTACTGAATGGCAGACTTATCTTAAGAGAGAAAACACATTTTTAAGGTCATAAAGATGAATCAGCTGAAAAAAAATCCATAAAAAAAGCAAACTGCAATTAGCATCTTATTCTGAAGTACTGCTTATTTAACACCAATTTTATAAATATACTCATTTCCATAAATCCAAAAAGACATCCTCAACCCACTCACAATTTCCAATATGATTTTCCTATCAACTTTGATTATTTTTGTGTTATTAACACACCAACATGATATTTACACAGAATACAAAGAACATAAATAAACCCATTCCCAAACTGTAATCTGTAATTTAATATTGGTTAAAATAAACTGAATCAAATAATACGCTAAGAAAATTTCTTGTCATTAGTTGCCGTCAAGTCAATTCCGACTCATGGCAACCCCACACGTTCAACCTAAGAACTGCTCCATAGGGTTTTTAAGGCTGTAACCTTTTGGAAGCAGATGCCAGGCCTGTCTTCCAAGGCACCACTGAGCAGGTTCAAACAACCAACCTTTTGGCTAGTCCTCGAGCACTTAACCATTTGCGCCATGCAGGGACTCCCTAAGAAAGTTATTAAAAAAGTATTTCATTCATACAGTTCTCTTCAATGTGGATGATGTTTCAGTTCTTAAAAAGTTACGCTGTGATGAGAAAAATCACCAAGAAAAATGTCCCCACTTCTATAGCTGGCCATCATCATAAATCCAAATGAAGTTAAACAGTTTTACATTCTGACCTGATCATACAGTTTTTCATCCACCAGGAGATAAGTCTTTGCCCAGCGTTTTAGAAACCAAACAATATCTTTCCCCATTTGAGGGCTTAGTAGATGAGTTAGATCTGCTCTTATTGCCCGAGATTCAACTTCTGAAACCCTTAGAATGGCAGATAACAGCCTGTAGGTATAAAACAGAATTTGCTTATTTATTGATTGATTGTCTAACCATATGTATTTTTTCAAGCCCATTCCCCACCCCCCACCCCACCTCTCTGGTTTTAGGCTAGGCTATATTTGGGAAATTTCACCAACAGGGTTGTAGACAGATGACCCATTTTGTTTCTGACCTTTCAGGAAACAGGAGATAAGACAAAGAAAAGGACTAGACTAGAACACTAGGACAACACTAGAAACATTCTCTGTTGAAGCTGTAATTGCATGTGATTCAGTATTAATGTCTACAGGGAATTTTCAGATAGAGAATGGAAGAATACATAAAATTACATGTTTTCAGAGTACATACTAAATTCTTTGAGCACTCCATCACTACTTAAAACTCCCATGGCTGGTACTGTTAGTTTTTGTATCATGGTCATGTTAAAATAGCATAGGACCAGGGAATTGACTTATTCAGAATATTCTGAATATCAATCCTTGTCTCTAAATCGGATAGTCCTACTTCTAACAAACCTGATTCTTAATGGTATTTTTAAATAAAAATCTTGCTAGAATAATTCTTGTATAAGTGCACATACTTATTTCAAGGCACATAGTTATTTCTTTCCCTACACTATACAATTCACATGGCTGTGGGATTTCAGTAACATAGCTTAACACTGCAGATAATAAAAAAAGTCTGTTCTGGGGCTATGCATGGAGATGGGGCATACATATCAGAGGTGATATATATATATATATATATTTAACTTTAGTCAAAAAGTAAAGTTACAAAGGATGTAACTGAAAGAAACTGTTATAACATCATGTTATGAATACAATGCCAAGACCTGGATTCTAATCACCTGAAGTTTGGCTTCCATTACTTTCCTCATTGCTCTCACAAAGACTGAAATTATCTCCTTGTAACTGAATCTTACGAACATGTTCTTTATCCAACTTAGAGCATGTTCTTTATCCAACTTAGTATCTCAGAAATATTTAATACTTCATTTGTGAAATAATTTCTTTCCTTCAGCTTCCCTGGCACCACACTTCCAGAATGTCACTAATGTATTTGCTTATTTCTTTGCAGTCTTTATTACAGCCCCCTCTTCCTCTTCCTTATTTAAATCAGATGGATTTTAGAATTCTACCCCAGAACCTCTTCTTTTTTCAGTGTACACTCCCTATACTACCAGTCTGCAAACTTTTATAAATTATTTTAGAGGGTATGTGCACAAAAAAAAACCCAACTACTTCACAATACATTTGAGTTATTAATATATCAATTTTGTCACATAAGATTAAACCATTTTAGATTGTATAATTTCCGGCTTAAATGTGAAATAAAATGGTTACATTAATCCTTTACATTTACGCACGGAATTTAATCAACCTAGGGTTTTGATACCCACCATCATCTATTTGAAAAATATATAAACAGCTTTTTTTAACAGGAAGTTTACATTGTGTCTTCTTCTCCTTAAACTTTTATTTCAATTCCATTTCCCCCGAAGAATATTATCATAATGTATTCTGAATGTTACATATTTTACTGATTATATAACATATTTATTTGAAACAAATATATGTACATATATTGAAATATAATTTTTTTAAATTTCCAATGATGTTAAGACTCCAAACATTTAAACATATCTTCTGGATTGAGTTATTGTTATGATACTTATTAGTACACAGTTGAGCAAAACATAATACAGATTTAAATAATTAAACATAAAAATAAAATGTTATGTATCTCTTCATGAGATTAATGTAGCAGAGATTTATTTTTTCCAATTAGTTCACATATCTGTGTATAAATATTATGTATTGCTAGAATGAGACAAGGTTGAGTATAATTTGATTCCTATTTTTCATTCTAACAGACAAAAGCACAGAGAAAACTTGTTCACATAAATAAATACAAGGTATTTAAAAGTAGCTGTGTCATCCAGTTATTTGAACTTCTTCCATGTTATATGTCAAAAATCACTGGAATTATCTAACAAAAAATTTTAATAATCAACGGACAACTTAAGTCCATCTACCATTTTATTTAATGCAAAGGATTGAAGACCTTCTGGCTTATAAATAACTTACTATTATTCAGCCATTCACTCTATCAATACCACATTATTTTGAACTGTCCCTTTATTTGGCATTCTGCAGGTTTTTACACAGCTTGCAATGCATCATAAAGATTCAGAATGACTTTTGTAAAGTCGGAGAAAAATAAATGGAAAAAAAAATTATACTATAGACAATTCTCAGGCAGATAAATGTGAGGCTTCCCTGGAGCCTTCCTTGATCCCTTCCTCTCTCCTCACCACCATATTCAATCAATAAGCAAAATTCTGTAGAGTTCTCTCTCCAAACACCTTTCAAATCCATCAGCTCTTTCCGTCTTCCCTGCCACTGTTACTACCGAAAATGTTTCCTAACTTGTTTGTTATCCTTTAAATCTATCTTCCACAGCATAGTTCTAAAACAATTTGGTTAATTCATTTCCATGCTTCAAATCCTTTTCGCCATTTTTACTTCCACCTCATTAGCCCAGCCTATAGCACCTTATCTACCTCTCCATCTTCATTTCACATAACACTGCCATCATCCTTCCTTACGGTGTATATACACCAGCCGTATCCAACTTTCTCTTTCTTCCAAGCCTTTGCCTATGCTATTGACCCTGCCTGGAATGCTCTTTCCCATCTTCTGTACTTTGCAAACCCCTATTCATACTTTAAGTATCAGTTTACATGCCATCTCTTCCAAGACCTCCAACCCCCACCCACCCCTCCAATAGGTTAGGTGAACCTACATGCTCCTATATCACTTTTATAAATACTTTTACTGTCTCCTCAGTTCCTGGCACTGAGGGGAGTTGAAAAAACTGATTAAGACATCAAAAAAAATTTTTAATTGTTGATATCCCAACACTGATATGCCAATCCTACTTCAATTTCTTAAGCATACTATCTAAACACACTTTATATTAAGATAGCACTCAAAGTTTCCCATACTTTCCAAATTAATCAAGATGACATCTTCATTTCATAAACCAAAAGTCAGCACAGTATGTCAAACAGCTTTAATTTCTCACTGCCTCCACTGCTATCACTCTGGTCTGGGCCACCATCATCTTTCTCTTGGATGACTAATTAGCCTCCTGTCTGGTCTCTCTGCTTTCACCTTTACCCCCCTATAGTTTACTCTTAATCCAACAGTCAGAGTAACCTTTTTACACATAGTTACTATTCTGCTCAAAACCCTACAGTAGTGTCCCACTTCATTCAGAGCAAAAGCCAAATACCTTACAAAAGCCTAAAGACCTTACCAGATTTCCTCTTTTTCCCCTCTAACTCCATCAGCTATGAAATTCCACCTCACTCTGCTCAACCCACAGTGGCATTCTTGCTGTTCTTTGAACCTAACAGGGATGCCTTAGGGCCTTTTCATTAGCTGTTCTCTCTGCTTAGAATGCTTTTTCCCAGCTATCTTCATGGTCAACTCCCTTACCAATCTCAAGTCTTTGCTCAAGTCACCTTCTAAATAAAGCCTATATGGATCCCCTTCTTTAAAATTACGAACAATCCCAAAAGCCTGCATTCTTGATCCCTACTTACCTGGCTCAGTTCTTTACCCACAGCACTTACCATTTTCTAACTTACTATATAATTTACTTATTATCCCTCTCCCCGACAAGGAGCTCTAAAAGGAGAGTGATTTTTGTTGGTTTTGTTCACTGATGTATCCCAACCCTAGAAGACTGTCTGGCACATAGTAGGTATTTAATAATTCTTTTAATGATTATTTCTTTTTCAATAAATGTGAAAACACTTTTTTTAATCAAACAAGGAATGTTTCTCCCATATACCAATCAATTTCACATTAATTCTTTGGACTAAAAACTGTTTATCCTCAGGCCAGGGGTGTGTTGTCCCAGCCCTCACCTCAACCCTCCATAGTCTGTGCTCTCAGACGCCACAGAGTTTTGCTCCCATACTGATACCTGGGACTGGCAAAAATTGAAAAAGCACTTAAAATACAAGGAACGCATTCCTGATGGTACTGCCCAGGCAAGAAATATAACACAGAATATATAATGTGACAGCAACTGAAATAAACTGCCTCTGAAATTAAAATTCACTGTGAATGAAACCAAAGCAAAAGCATTAATTTCCAGACACTATATCAAATGCTTATAGTAATCCCAAAAGGAGATAAAACTTTTGTCAATACAGCATTTTGATATTTTACTTCAAACATGAAAATGCAATAAAGGAAATAAATTCCCAAATATTTCCTTGATATCACCTTAATATTTCAACTTAAAAAAAAAATCATTTTCTACTGCATAGGTTTAAATTATATCCAGGCATTTTTGCTTAAAAAAAAAAATAAGACTGAAGGGGAAAGCACCCTGCTAGAGTTACTTATTTTGCAACTGGCAAAAAAAAATGTTATTATCATTACTGACACCTATGCCTACAACCTAAATTTAAAGACACTGAAATTTAAAATGCTATCGTCAAATCCACTTTTAGGGGCATATTTAGTCCAATTTACCCTTCCTTAATTTCATCATTAAGAATTAATGAAAAATTTGCTAATAATATTTAGGAAGATTAAAGTGAATGCTCTCATTTGAGGCACTCTGCTGTCTTGTAACTTCCCGACAGCGTTGTCAACATTCACATATGCAGGAAAAGTACTTCCATTATATAAGATAAAAATTATAATTTTCCTAAAGATTGCACCGAAATGTTGTTTTAGCTTTTATGAACAATAAACACTTGTTAACTTTCATCTAGTTTCTAAAAATCTCAAATTCTTTTTTCCATCATTGAGGGTGCTTGCACATGCATCAGTACTGCTTTCTGATGGACAAGGAATATGGTCACAGTACATAAGTATACATCAGACTGAATGACTGTGCAAAGTCTCACTGTATTCAGAATAATTTTTACACTTGTTTTTCTCAGTACTGGATATAGCTATCAATTCTCACTAGAGTGGTACTGCTTAAATATACTTAGTTGCAATCCTTTTGTATTTCAAGGCTTCTCCAAATTTTATTTTCTCTCATATATCAGATTTACAACGTGTCTATCACTCGAGTCATCTACCCATCAACTCAGAATTTACAAAACAGTATAAATTACAAGAGCACAGCTATAGAGTTCGTATTACCTAATCACAGAATCTGTTCTGTTGTACCCTGGGATGGAAGAAGCCTTTTCTCCTGGAGATCCCAAAATTTGAAGTGTTGTATTAATGTCAACTTCAGATGAATGCTTAATGGAATATTCCATTATTTCTGGAGGTATTAGCGGAGTCTCTCCCTGAGTATCATCAGCTAAGAGGTAGCCTTCAGTTTAAAAAAAATTAAAAATGAACACTTAACAAATCTATATTTATCAAATTGCACTATAAAAGTTTTCAGTTTTATTTGATTTATATACATCATATAAATCGATGTAAAAGTAAATCATAAATGCTGACCTGTTATTTCAAGTTTGATGAGAAGAACTTTATGTCTCAGAAAATTAATCCTCAAAAGTACAGAAAAGTTCAAAGGATAAATGTTTTATTCATCAATTTTATAATTCCAAGTGACATCTAGGTTTTTTTAATCTACTACCTTTTAATAATTCTCAGTAATATATTTTGTAAAGTTAATAGGAATTCTACTATTATCTATATCAAAAGTCGGTATTTGGGAATTGCTTTTTCAAAAGTTTTTTTTTGTTTTTTTACTGATTATATTTAAAGTACAGAAACACTGAGAGTACGGTGTTAAGAAGGAAGATCCTAAAAGTCAGACTGCCTAAATTTACATTCTGGCTCTGAAAATTAATAGCAGTATGACCATGGCTAATTTCTTATACTCTCTAAGTCTCAGCTTCTTCATTTATAAAATGGAGATAGTAATAATAATAATACCTAGTAATTCTACTAATTCAGTGGGCTACTATGAGAAATAAATGAGATCCACATAAAACATTTGGTATGCAACAGGCACTGTATACAAGTGGGTCATCATTTTAAAAAATGTATCTGTGACAAACAGCTGTATCCAAATTTCATCCATTACTAAGTATGGACTACTGTTTTTAATATTTAATATACAAAGCTTCTTTTAAGGTTTAAACTGCCCAGTTACCCATTACATTTTAAGAAAGAAAAATCAACCAACCTGTAACTAAAATGAGCCAGTGAATATCTTCATACAGATCATCAAGCATTTTGTTGGCGATAGCGCCTGAAACAGGCGAAGCAAGTAATTGCTGTTGGTGTCGTTGTAACTGACCATGGAGCCTTGTTACTCTTTCTTCTAATAAACTAAAATGGGCGAAAAAAACAATAGCTTCATAAAATTCAATAATCGAAGACCTAGAACAATTTATAACCTCCACTTATTAGACAACATAAATTGTTAGTGAAAAAACACATATACAAAAATATATATTATAGTACACAACTAGATTCTCAGCACTATAGCAATTGTGATTTACTGTTTATAACACAGAATTAAAACATCGCTTTACAAACAATCAGGGTTTACAACGGGAATTTGAAAACTGGTTATTCCAAATTTTATATATGGGTCAAATCATTTCTCATACCATGTTTTCCATTATCTCTCTGCCATCTATCCTGTAGTGCCTGTGCTCCAAATGTATATGCCAAGGAATGCAATCATGAGTATGTTTCTGTCCATTTGTTCCAGTATGCTGGAATACGGGGTGGGGCTGTTTAAAGTCTTTAAACACTTTAAGTGCTCTCCAGGGAATTGTGAACATAGAATATTTCTCCATGGGGTTTCTTTGGACTGTTTGTACCTTGTAAGAAGAGGTATACAGTGTTCTGCAGCAATTCTTCCTAGCATTCCTACACTGGCTAGCTGGTCAGAAAACTGGTCTCGATCATCTTCCTGAAGTTCACTTATTTCTTCTTCCTCACGAGAGGCCACGCCATTGGCAGTCTGTTTACATTAAAGAAATAATTAGGAAGTGCACTACTTGCTCAATAAAACATGGGTTTTTGTTGCACTGTATAATATTTGTATACTATTATATATATATAATTGTGTAATAATTTCCAGCACTGAAAATGAAAAGTAGAGCTGGATAGAAATCAATTTCCTAATGTAGTAGTCAAGGGATGACTATGTTGCTAGCCATATTAGTTACAAAAAGGAGGAGGAGAGAACACAGAAGAGAAGGAAGTAAAGGGTATTTACTCCCACCAGGCAGATATGTAAAGAGAGCTAACTGCACACCCACGACCCACCTCCGACGCCAGAGAATTTAACCTCTGTCGCTGAAAAGATTTGACATCTTAAAGAACCATGGTTCTTTGGATACAAGAAGTCATTCACACTGCCTGACAACTATAAAGACATAAGTGGGAACTGATAACTTAAAAGAAACAAGGTAACTGCAAGCAACATCCCATGTAAAAAGAACTCATTTAGACAATGGAGATCGTGTTTACTCGCAGACTAATACTTTCAACAAATTTTCTGAGGAAGCCTAACGTCAATTTCTAGTATTATACAATGTATAATCAGTCAGTGATTAAATAGACTTTTAATTACCATCTGACTTAAAACTTACCAAATTCCTTGTGCCATCTGGAGCAGCTAGATGGCACTGAATATAGGAATTAAAGACTTGAACTGCATGCTGGGTAAAAAAGCCTTTATGGAAATGTTTGTCATCTTGGACCAGAGTTAGCCAGGATTCCAACAATTTATCATATGCTTCCATGTATACCATGTCATCTTTATCAAGCTAGAAGAACGTTCATAAAATAAATGGCCAGAGAAATAAAATGGACATTATAACAAGAGTCACATAGCTAAGCACACAGTTTTATATATTTTTCCTTTAACAAAAAGCTCCTAATTATTATTCAATATCTGGCTAAATGGGCTCATTCTGAAAATAATTAATCAATTCAAACACTGAGGTAAAAATGTATAGACTTTTCTTAATTCTTAGACCACCAATAAACAAAAAATGTTTTTTTTACAACATTAGCTATTCAGTGCTTTGAGGAAAATTATTTTTCAAGTAAAAATAATAGTAACGTTTTCCTATAGTCAAGAACAGAACTGTTAAAATAAAAATATAAAATTATTACTTTCTACACGCTATAAAATAAAATGACTTTAGAGAAACTGAGGATGATGAAGAGATTGACCTAATCAGAATATTTACGGCTATGTGGTAATAATTTAATAGATGTTCCTTAACAAGAAACAACTCACTTTATATTAAAAAAAAAACAAATCCCACACAGTGGAAAAGTAATGTCTTCAATAACTTTAATAGGCACCCATAATATTAGAGAAATATCAAAAGGCTGCCTTATTAGAGAGAAACCGCAAGTTTAATAAGCACAAACCCTTTGTGAACGTGGAAGTGAATACTTTCCCCTCTGTTTTTTTGTTTTTGGTTTATTTCCATTAGTTACATTTTCTTCTTACAAAGGAAACACACATACAACACTTAGAAAACAGGTGAAACAATGGAGTATTACGCAATGATACAAAACAATGATCGATCTGCATCTCGTTACTGGAGGACATTATGCTGGGTGAAATAAGTCAATCACAAAAGGATAAATACTGTATGAGAGCTCTACTGTAAAAAAGGTTTACACACAAAAAGACACAATCTTTGATGGTTAGGAGGGATGGAAGGGGTGGGGGGGAATACTAAATAGACAACAGATAAGTGGTAACCTTGGTGAAGGGCAAGACAGTACACAATACTGGGGAAGCCAGCACAACCTGTACAAGGAAAGGTCATGGAAGCTCCACAGACACACCCAAACTCCCTGAGGGACAGAACTGCTGGGTGGAGAGCTGTGGGGACCATGGTCTCAGGGAACATCCAGCTCAACTGGCATAACATAGTTTATAAAGAAAATGTTCTACATTCTACCTTGGTGAGTAGCATCTGGGGTCTTAAAAGCCTGTGAGCAGCCATCTAAGATACTCCACTGGTCTCACCCTTTGGGAGAGCAAGAGAGAATGAAGACAACCAAAGACACCAGGGAAAGATTAGTAGAAAGGACTAATGGACCACAACTACCACAGGCTCCACCAAACTGAGTCAAGTACAACTAGATGGTGCCCGGCTACCACCACTGACTGCTCTGACAGGGATCACAACAGAGGGTCCTGGACAGAGCTGGAGAAAAATGTACAACAAAATTCTAACTCACAAAAAAAGACCAGACTTACTGGCCTGACAGATTGGAGAAACCCTGAGAGTATGGCCCCCAGACACCCTTTTAGCTCAGTAATGAAGTCACATCCGAAGTTCACTGTTCAGCCAAAGACTAGACAGCCCCATAAAACAAAACGAGACTAATGGGGCACAACAGCCCAGGGACAAGGACTAGAAGGCAGGAGGGGACAGGAAAGCTGGTAACAGGGGAACCCAAGGTCAAGAAGGGAGAGTGTTGACATGTCGTGGGGTTGTTAACCAATGTCATAAAACAGTATGTGTACTAACCGTTTAATGAGAAACTATTTGTTCTGTAAACCTTCATCCAAAGTACAATAAAAAAAATTTTTTAGGAAAAAAAAGTGAATATGTGAAAAAGGGACAGATAAGGAGACTAGGGGAAGCTGGGTATCTCCTTACCCCAAACTTCTGACTGTTTAGATGAGGGCTCTTTAGGTGAGAATGTCACATAAGCCAAAGCCATAACCCTGTCTGTGTGTGAGTTCACTAACAGACTATACACACCATATGTACATGTCAGCATAGTCTTAGTGAAATTATTTAGTCATTCTTAATCTTTTTTTCTTTCCCAGTCTTTCTTGTTCATTTAGGTCCTATTAGTGATTTAAAGTTTTAACATGAAAGGAAAACCAGTGAGCAATAAAAGAGAAATTTTCAGAGTAAAAGGTAACACACAGTGTATATCACCAGGACATTTTTTACAGAGCGATTTGTGGTCCAAAAACTCACTGGATGGAGCTAACATTCTGCTAAACGGTAACTGTACCTAAAAAGACAGCAAAGACCAGGAGACAGGACTGAGCTTGGCATGAATACCGAGAATGCCAGCGTGCCCGGAGCAGACAATGGCACGCCCAACACAACATGGCAGGAGAGGCAGGCAGGCACAGATCAAGACGTCCTTTATAGGCCATGACCAGGAAATTGGCTATTCTTCTAATTATAGTGAGAAGCACTGCAGTGTTTTAAGCTGAGATGATATTATATAATGCTTTAAAAAGAAATCACACTACTGACTCTGTAAAGTATGGTGGCTTGCGCTAGGGTGGAGATGTTGCCAAGAGTCAGACTGGATATATATTCTGGAGTAAGGGCTGACAGGATGCATACTCTGGGAGCTGAAAGTAAGACCTGAAGCAGGAAAGAAAGCAAGGGTGGCACCTGGATTTTTATCCAGAGCAGATGGAAAGAAGGGAAAGGAGCAGCAGTGTGAGGTGGCATATAGGGAAATGTAGATTTCTACTTTGGGCATGTTAAGTTTGAGGTGCAAATTAAGCATCCAAGGGGGAATGTTCAATAAACTGTTTGATATTCGTTTGCAGTTTAGGCAAGAGTCAGGACTGGAAATATAAATTTAGGAATCAACAGCATACAGATACCTATATATCTACTTTTAAAGTCACAAAACCAGAAGTATTCACCTAGGAGGAAGGTGTTGATAAAGAAGAAGGACAAGGACACAACCCACACAGGAGACTGAGAGGGCCCCTGAGGTAGGAGGAGGGACACCAGGAGTGTGTGGTATCACAGAAGCCAAAGTGTTTACAGATGAGAGTACAGGGAAACTAAACAGCAAGCAATATATCCTGAAGAACATTAGCGATGACATGAATTTGAATATTAAGTTTTTTAACATGTATTGGTTCTGTCCTAAAATAAATTCAAACTATTCTGCCATATTTAGGAGGAAGGTTCTAAACATAAGACTGATTAAGGCGAGCTCTATCGAGCTCAAAGTGTTTTACATACGCCTTAATCCCCTCACACGCTAATAATTTTTGCCCTTAGTAATCTTTACAAGGAATTTAATGAGTATCAATTCCTTCATCCACAAATCTACTAGATCAATGAAAAAAGGAATACTTAGTATGTGTCAAGTACTATGCTTAGTGCAGGACATAAATCATGTACCACTCACGCTTTTGAGCGCAGTCTAAAGGGGAAGAGAGAAAAGCAAACAAACAAAAAAACCTATAGAATATACAGTAAAGGCCATAAGAGATAAGCATTCACTTCAGAGTCAGTTCTCAATTACGGAGTCTGTCAGAAGACATTTGTTCCAAATAAAGTAGTAGAGTCTTTGAACTATGTGTTCACTCTAAAAAGGTTATAGCGCATTGCAAATACTGGCATTATGTTAATAGGTAGTAAATCCAGGACTTCTAAAGCTTTATTATATCCTAATCTACAACAACTCAGGAAACATAAAAAGAAGATGGAAGAATACACAGAGTCACTGTACCAAAAATAACTGTTTGACATTCAACCATTTCAGGAGGTAGCATATGATCAAGAACCTATGGAACTGAAGGAAGAGGTCCAAGCTGCACTGAAGGCACTGGTGAAAAACAATGCTCCAAAAACTGATGGAATACCAACGGAGATGATTCAACAAACGGATGCAGTGCTGGAAGTGCTCACTCATCTATGCCAAGAAATTTGGAAGACAGCTACCCGACCAACCAACTGGAAGAGATCCAGATTTGTGCCCATTTGTAAGAAAGGTGATCCAACAGAATGCAGAAATTATCGAACAATATCATTAACATCACACACGAGTAAAATTTTGCTGAAGATCTTTCAAAAGTGGTTGCAATAGCACATTGATTTAACTGCCAGAAATTCAAGCCACATTCAGAGAAGAGGACATGGAACAAGAGATATCACTGCTGATGTCAGATGGATCATGGCTGAAAGCAGAGAATACCAGAAAGATGTTTACCTGTGTTTTACTGACTATGCAAAGGCATTAGACTGTGTGGATCATAACCAATTATGGACAACATTGCGAAGAACGGGAATTACCGAATCCTTAATTGTGCTCATGAGGAACCTGTACATAGACCAAGAGGCAGTCATTTGAACCAAGGGGATACTGTGTGGTTTAAAATCAAGAAAGGTGTGTGTCAGGCTTGTATCCTTTCACCATACTTATTCAATCTGAGCAATATAATAATCCGAGAAGCTGGACTATATCAAGAGGAACACGGTGTCAGGACTGGAGAAAGACTCGTTAACAACCTGCGATGTGCAGATGACACAACCTTGCTTACTGAAAGCAAAGAGGACTTGAAGCACTTACAGATGAAGATCAAAGACCACAGCCTTCAGTATGGATTACACATCAACATAAAGAAAACAAAAATCCTCATAGCTGCACCCATAAGCAACATCATGATAAACAGAGAAAAGACTGAAGTTGTCAAGGATTTCATTTTACTTAAATCCACAATTGACAACCATGGAAGCAGCAGTCAAGAATCAAACAACTCATTGCACTGGGCAACTCTGCTGCAAAAGACCTCTTTGAAGTATTCAAAAGCAAAGACGTCACTTTAAGGACTAAATTGCCCTGACCCAAGCCATGGTGTTTTCAATCACCTCATCATATGCAGGTGAAAGCTGGACAATGAGTAAGAAAGACCGAAGAAGAACTGATGCCTTTGAATTACGGTGTTGGCGAACAATACTGAATACACCATGGACTGCCAGAAGAATGAACAAATCTGTCTTGGAAGAAGTACAACCAGAATGCTCATTAGAAGCAAGGATGGCGAGACTTGGTCTCACATACTTTGGACATGTTATCAGGAGGAACCAGTCCTTGGAGAAGGACATTATGCTTGGTAAAGTAGAGCGTCAGCGAGAAAGAAGAAGATCGACAACGAGATGGATTCACACAGTGGCTGCAACAATGGGTTCAAGCACAACAATGACTGTGACAATGATGCAGGACTGGGCAGTGTTTTGTTCTGTTGTACACAGGGTCACTATGAGTCAGAATTGGCTCAATGGCACCTAACAACAATCTACAACTTGCTTCTCTGGTTTCTGAAGCAAACAAACAAGCCTTCAACCTGCAAATTAAGAACTCTGGAACCTTCATCAGAGAGTACCATTTCAATCTGTTATTCTACTGTCTTTGTCAATGATACAACAAAGAAAAGTGATGTAAGATCCATTCTAGGTTCTCCAGATCAAGTTGGACCACCAGAATACTGCTACCAGATCATATGATCACAGCACCTGGGTGAACTGCTTCCATTAAACTGTGTCTTCTTATCTTTCAGCCTTTCTTAACTCTCATTATACCAGGAAAAATAGTCATTATCTGGATCCAATGGACTCTTAAATTTTTTTATGTTTTTATGCCATTTCATGGAAAAAAAATTAGAATGAACAGTAAAAAGAGCATCATTAGATAACTTAAATTAAGAATTTAAACATAGCAAACCCAAATTTTTATTCCATTATTTTCCTGACCTTGAAGGTATATATGCTCAAAATGGGCAACATTCTTTGAATGCAACTAACTGGAACATATTCATCTTGTAAATGCTTGTGAAATTCATCTCTAATAGGTTCTAACTTATTAATGCTTGTTCTTCATGCATTATCAAAATGCATTAGTTTTAAAAACTTGGATGGGCGATAATTTTGTTGAAGAATGGACAACCATATTCTTAGCTCCATAACTGCAAAATATTTTCATTTTTAGATATATAAAACACCAATTAGAATGATCAATCCAATGAATTTTTTTTAGTTCTGTATCATTTATTTTCTTTCAGTCCCCTTTGTGCATTTCAGCATTGGTATAATTACAAACCACATCAAGTAAATTTTGTTACATGAATATCAAAAAAGATGAAAGAATACTGTGAATATCCTTTTAGCAAAAGAGGAAGGTCCAAATTCTTGTCACAAAATACAACCTCTTCCTGTGGAATGACTGACAAGATAAGAATATCATATTTTCTTTCTGTCCTTAGAAATATACTGTTTATTCATTAATTGCTGAGTTTGAGAAAATTTATCTAGAATATCATCAGCTAAACTTCAGCCTGAGATTTTGCTTATACTAATCAATTTTACCATCATTGTGAGAGCCTAGAGTGTTTCTGTCTCTTTGCATGCATCTTTTGATTCATTTAATCAACATTAAAGATGTTACTCTGTCAATTTTCTTCTCTTTATTATTACGGGCAGAAAATGAAAAATTCTGAATCCTAAACAATAGTGAATGAAACCTTTGTTGGGGGAGGGAGGGACTACAAAGATGGTCTCTCCAGACTTCCATTATAGCTTTTTGAAAGATCATGCTTTGGGCAATGCAATCAGAAAACTAAAGAATACTGAATAGCAGTGACTCATTTCACTTTTTATCATCCTTATTCATGATTCCATCATCCCTCCATTTTCTTACTATTTCAGCTCTTTTTATTTATGTTGCTGTTAGCTGCCGTCAAGTCAGTCCCCGACTCATGGTGACTCCATTCACAATGCAATTGGACTTCTGTGATCCACAGAATTTTCTTCAGCTGACTTTCAGAAATAGAGCACTAGGCTTTTCTTCCTGGTCTATCTTAGTCTGGAAGCTCCACTGAAACCTGTTCAGCATCATAGCAACACATAAGCTTCCAGGGACAGATGAGTGGTGGCTGCTCTCAATGAGGTACATTGCCCAGGAATATAGGTGGGAATAATTGGTGGGTACTGATAATTCCTAAGATGATGAAACAGCAAAATGCTTCAAGATATAGCATAAATAAGATCATTAAGATTGCATAATGTACTTACTGGGCTTATAAAGGGGTGCAATGTACCCATAGAGTAACTGTAAAATAGAATATTATTTATTTATTTAATTTTTGTTTGTTTGTTTTAAGTTCTTTTTTGTTCTTTTTAAGGTCTCAAAGAAAGAATAAAAGTAATGGAAAAAAAATCAATCCTTACAAAAAGTTAGAACTGTTCAAAAAAGAAACTCAAAAACTAAAACTAGGTCCAAATGATCCTGATGGTATACTGAGGGTTAAAGATGTAAGAAAAAGCCAAACAAAATCTGTTACAGCACCATCAGTTGTTGTAGTATTGAGGATTCCATATCACTCATTGTCCCTTATACAAAGTTCTCTAAGAGATTTCTCTTTTCTTATTTTTACTTAATATTAGGAAAAATCCCTCTAAGGAGCTAGTAAACTTTCTCTTTTTGCATGCGATTCTATTAAAGAACTGTATCTCCCTTCTCATGCTAAGATCTTCAAATTCAAATCTGAAAATCCCATTTATTACCTATAGATGAGCTTGTGGCCTCTATATCAGGGTTGTTCTTTTCTCTAGTTTTGACTTCTTACTCTTATTTAATCCTTATTCTCATTTTTTAATTTTTAAAAGATTATTTCATTTTAAATATTTTTTTTACAAGCCACTAGAAATCTTTCATGAACAAAGAGGGTTATAAAAATATAAAATAATCTCTAATATAGTTTCAACTGCTATGCTTATTATCTTTCTTCTTTCTTGCTAGGATATATCCCCTCTTCGAAAGCCTACCTGACTCATAGAAAAGCAGCTATGAAGAGTGACCTTATATAGAACAAGACAACATTTGAAGGGCTAATCAATCGCTAAAGGAATTCACTAAATATCAAACTTTACTTCTTTAAGAAAGTCCTCGAACAGGAGTCATATTGTCATAAATAAGAATGCTCACTTCAGCATCACCTAAAATAGTGCAAATAAAGTTATCAAACCATTTCCTTACCTTTTTACATTAAAAACCATAATTTCTAACAATAAAGCCATAAAGAAATTCACAGAATAATAATGTTAATAAAAAGCAATGATTTTATTTTTGTTTAACTAGTAAGCCTTAAAATTGGAAGAAAATATTTAAAACCATGTTTTAAAAGGTGAAATTACAAGTGATTTGATTTACTTCTGATTTTTTGCTTTTTTCAAAATTAAAGGAAAAAAACCTAACAAATACTAAATTTCCATCATCAGAAAAGAAAAAAAAAAAACAGGTATCATATAATCCAAACCAAACTCATCGCCATCAAGTTGATTCCAATGCATAGTGACCCTGAAGGACAGAGTAAAACTGCCCCAAAGGGTTGCGAAGGCTGTAAATCTTTACCAAAGCAGACTGCCTGCTACATGTTTCTCCCGAGGATCGGATGGTGGGTTTCAACAGCCGATCTTACGGTAAGCAGCTGAGTGCTTTAACCACTGCACCACCAGAGCTCCCTAGGTATCATATAGCTCTATGTAAATAAAGAGATGGCAAGAAAGATGATCATCCAAATGATAACATGATTAAATGTGATAGGTGATCGGATTTTTGGATAATTTTAACTCTATAAACTGAGGAGGTATTTTTTCCAATGAGCACACACCACTTTCACATTAAAGTTGTATTCTGAAATGTTATTAGTAATGAAACTAAAATTATAAATGTAAATAAAAAGTAAAACTTTAAAATTTAAAAGAAATGGACAAATTTCTAGAAAAATGTAACTTGGCAAAATTAGATCAAGAAAGAAACCATTTAAAAACTTTAGTGTAAATATTTTCCCAAAAGAAAATTCCAGGCTCAGTAGATTTACAAGTGAGTTCTACTGAAATAGTAAAAAAAAAATTCATACCAATCTTATACAAACTGTCCAGAGAACAGAAGTGGAGAATGAGTTGTGGAGTGATCCATGAAGTTAGTATAACTTTGAAACCAAATGAAACCAGCTGTATATAACAACACAATCAAGTTGGCTTCATCACAGAAATGCAAGAGTAATTTTAATATTAGAAAAATTTATACAAGCAATTTACCACATCAACAGATTAACATTTGATAACATTTCAAACTCATTCATGTTTTCAAAAACATATATTCTGGTAAGGACAGCTCAACAACATATAGCAAATATTATTCCTAATAATGAATCAAGAAGGATGTCTTCTATCACCACTTGTATTCAAAACTGTACAAGAGAAAGAAAAATACGAAGATTGAAAAGGAAAACACAAAATTGTCATTATTCAGATGATATGATGATCAATAGAAAACCTAAGACTCTAAAAACAAATGATTAGAATTAATTTTTGAAAAGTAAATAATTAGAGCAATATACAAATACCAACTGTGTTTCTGAAAGCCAGCAGCAATAAGTAAAATGTAGCTTTAAAAAGATAATATTTACAACAGCAACAAAAATATAAGGTACTTAAGAAAATTTTATTCCTTTATTCAAAGACAATATCATCTAAATTAGTATAGAGAAATACTACACTTATGGATTGTTGTTGTTGTTGTTGTTTGCTGTTGAGTAGGTTCCAACTCATAGCACACAATGAACAAAAAAAGAAACGCTGACTGGTCCTATACCATTCTCAGAATCATACTATGTTTGAGTCCACTTTTGCAGCCACTGTGTCAGTTCTACTCATTGAGGGACTTCGTCTTTCTCGCTGATATTCTTCTATACCAAGCATGATGTCCTTCTCCAGGGACTGATCCCTTCTGATAACATGTCCAAAGTATGTGAGACGAAGTCTCGCCATCCTCGCTTCAAAGGAGCATTCTGGCTGTACTTCTTCCAAGACAGATTTGTTCGTTCTTCTGGCAGTCTATAATATATTCAATATTCTTCGCCAACACCATAATTGTCCAGCTTTCACATGCACAGGAGGCGATTAAAATGACCATGGCTTGGGTCAGGCCTACCTTAGTCCTCAAGGTGACATTTTTGCTTTTTAACACCTTTTAAAGAAGTTTTCTGCAGCAGAAATGATCAATGCAAAACATTGTTTGATTTTTTGACTGCTGCCTTCCATGGGCATTGATTGTGGATCCAAGTAAAATGAAATCTTTGACAGCTTCAGTCTTTTCTGTTTATTATGATGTTGCTTACTACGCCAGTTGTGAGGATTTTAGTTTTCTTGATGTTGAGATGAAATCCACACAGAAGGCTATAGTTTTTGATCTTCACCAGTAAGTACTTCAAGTCCTCTTCGCTTTCAGTAAGCAAGGTTGTGTCATCTGCATATTGCAGATTATTAATGATTCTTCCTCCAATCCTGATGCTATATCCTTTTTCATATATTCCAGGTTCTGTTTATTTGCTCAGTATAGACTGAATAAGTATAGTGAAAGGATACAACCCTTACACACACCTTTCCTGATTTTGAACCACACAGAATCCTCTTGTTCTGTTCGAACGACTGCCTCTTTGTCTATGTACAGGTTCCACATCAACACACTGAAGTGTTTTGGAATATACATTCTCTGCATTGTTATCCATAAATCTGTTATAATTCACATAGTCAAATGCCTTTGCACAGTCAATAAAACACAGACAAACATCTTTCTGGTATTCTCCGCTTTCAGACAAAATTCATGACATCAACAATGATATCCCTCATTCCACATCCTCTTCTGAATCCAGCTTGAATTTCTGGCAGTTCCCTGTCCATGTACTGCTGCTAAGTGTTTCTGAATCATCTTCAGCAAAATCTTACCTGTGCGATATTAATGATAACATTTGATAATTTCTGCATTGTGTTGGATCATCCTTCTTTAGGATGGGCACAAATATGGATCTCTTTCAGTTAGTTGTCCACATAGCTGTCTTTCAAATTTCTTGGCACAGATGAGTGGGTACTTCCAGCATTGCATCTGTTGCTGAAACATCTCAATTGGCATTCCATCAATTCTTGGAGTCTTGTTTTTCACCAAAGCCTTTAGTGCAGCTTGGACTTCTTCCTTCAGTACCACTGGTTCTTGATCATATACTACCTCCTAAAATGGTTGAACGATGACCTTTTTTTTTGGTACAGTAACTCTATGTATTCCTTCCATCTTCACTTAAGGATAGGGAGAACTAATATAGTAAAAATGTCCGTTCTCCTCAAAACTAAAGATTCATTACAGTCCCAACCAAAATTACAACCTGACAAACTGACAATATTTACATGGAAGAATAGTTTCTTCTGAAAAAGAATCAGGTGGAGGAGCAGTGGGGAATTTTGTTCTACCATGTATCTAGACTTTCCCTTAGGAGAAAGAGACATAAGTGAAGAAACAGACAAACTGACCAATGGCATTGATTAGAGAGCTCAGGGGAGACACATGTATGTGTGGAAATAGACTTAACAGCAATACTCCTCAGATCGTTGAGAAGTGAAGGGCTATTCAATAAATGTTGCTGGAAAAATCTGTTATCCATAGAGAAAAAAATGAAACTAAATCAGTACCTCGTGCCATATTTAGAATTCAACTGTAAGACGGTAAAGTTGCAAAAGGTAAATTTAATAAGACTTTTAAAAGAAAACAAAGAAAGGGTAGATGTCTTAAACAAAGCATCAATAATGTTGTTATGGACTGAATTGTGTCCCCTCAAAATCTGTCAACTTGGCTAGGCCATGATTCCCAGTATTGTGTGACTGTCCGCTGTTTTGTTAACTAATGTGGCTTTCCTTTGTGTTCTAAATCCTATGAGGCAGGACTAGAGGCAGTTATGTTAATTAGCCAAGACTATCTACAAGATTAGGTTGTGTCTTAAGTCAAACTCTCTTGAGATATAAAAGAGAGAAGAAGCAGAGAGACAGGGGGACCTCATACCACCAAGAAACAAGAGCCAGAAGTATAGCGCGTCCTTTGGACCCGGCGTCCCTGCCCTGAGAAGCTATTCCCTGCCCTGAGAAGCTCCTCGACTGGGGAAGATTGATGACAAGGACGTTCCCTCAGAGCCAACAGAAAGAAAAAGGCTTCCCTGGAGCTGGCGCTCTGAATTCGGATTTATAGCCTCCTAGTGAAGGATTCTATGGGCAAAATACTGAACAATGCAGGGAGCATTAAAAAAAGATGGAAGAAATACACAGAGTCACTGTACCAAAAAGAACTGGTCAACGTTCAGTCATTTCAGGAGGCAGCATAAGATCAAGATTCAATGGTACTGCAGGAAGAAGTCCAAGGTGCACTGAAGACACTGGCAAAAAACAAGGTTCCAGAAACTGAAGGGAATACCTGGAGGTGCTCACTCATTGTCATGGATTGAACTGTGTCTCCCAAAAATATGTGTTAACTTGGTTAGGCCATGATTACCAGTATTGTGTGGTTGTCCTCCATTTTGTGATTGTAATTTTATGTTAAAGAGGATTAGGGTGGGATTGAATAACACACTTTACTAAAGTCACAGCCCTGATCCAATGTAAAGGGAGTTTCCCTAGGGTGTGGCTTGCACCACCTTTTACCTTACAAGAAATAGAAGGAAAGGGAAGCAAGCAGAGAGTTGGGGACCCCATACCAACAAGAAAGAAGCTCTGGACCCGAGGTTCCTGAACAGAGAAGCTCCTAGCCTGGGTAAAGACTGATGACCATGAGGACCTTCCTCCAGAGCCAACAGAGAAAGTGTTCCCCTGGAGCTGATGTCCTGAATTTGGACTCGTAGCCTACTAGACTGTGAGATAATAAATTTTTCTTTGTTAAAGCCATCCACTTGTGATATTTCTGTTACAGCAGTACTAGATGACTAAGACACTCATCTATGCCAAGAAATTTGGAAAACCACTACATGGCCAACTGATTAGAAGAGACCCATATTTATGTCTATTCCAAAGAAAGATGATCCAACAGAATGCAGAAATTATTGAACAATATCATTAATATCACATACAAGTAAAATTTTGCTAAAGATTATTCAAAAGTGGTTGCAGCAGTACAATGACAGGGAACTGCCAGAAATTCAAACTGGATTCAGAAGAGGACGTGGAACAAGGGATATCACTGCTGATGTCAGATGGATACTGGCTGAAAGCAGAGAATACCAGAAAGATGTTTACCTGTGTTTTATTGACTATGCAAAGGCATTCAACTGTCTGGATCATAATAAATTATGGATAACATTGCAAAGAATGAGAATTCTGGAATACTTAACTGTGCTCATAAGGAACCTATACATAGATCAAGAGGCAGCTGTTCAAACAGAACAAGGGGATCCTGTGTGGTTTAAAGTCAGGAAAGGTGTGTGTCAGGGTTGTATCCTTTCACCATACTTATTCAATCTGTACGTTAAGCAAATATCCCAGGAAGCTAGACTATATGAAAGAATGCGGCATCAGGATTGGAAGAAGACTCATTAACAACCTGCGATATACAGATGACACAAACCTTGTTTGCTGAAAGTGAATAGGACTTGAAACACTTATTGATGAAGATCAAAGACCACAGCCTTCAGTATGGATTATACCTCAACATAAAGAAAATAAAAATTCTCACAACTGGACCAATAAACAAGATCATGATAAACATAGAAAAGACTGAAGTTGTCAAGGATTTCATTTTACTTGGATCCACAATCAACACCCATGGAAGCAGTAGTCAAGAAATCAAACGACACATTTCATTGGGCAAATCTGCTGCAAAAGACCTCTTTAAAGTGTTAAAAAGTAAAGATGTCACTTTAAGAACTAAGGTGCACCTGACCCAAGCCACGGTGTTTTCAATCACCTTGTACGCATGTGCAAGCTGGACAATGAATGAGGAAGACCAAAGAAGAACTGATGTCTTTGAATCATGGTTCTGGGGAAGAATACTGAATATACAATGGACTGCCAAAAGAATGACCAAATCTGTCTTGGAAGAAGTACAGCCAGAATGCTCCTTAGAAGCGAGGATGGCAAGACTTCGTCTCACATACTTTGGACATGTTATCAGGAGGGATCAGTCCCTGGAAAAAAACATCACGTTTAGTAGAGGGTCAGTGAAAAAGAGGAAAACCCTCAACGAAATGGATTGAACACTGGCTGCAACAATGAGCTCAAACACAGCAATGACCATGAGGATGGCGTAGGACTGGGCAGTGTTTCATTCTGTTGTACACAAAGTGGCTACAAGCTGGAACCTACTCAACAGCACCTAACAACAACAGCCTCCTAGACTGTGAGAGAATAAATTTCTCTTTGTTAAAGCCATCCACTTGTGGTATGTCATGGATTCAACTGTGTCCCCCCAAAATATCTGTAAACTTGGCTAGGTCATGATTCCCAGTACTGTATGACTGTGTAATCTGATGTGATCTCCTTATGCGTTGTAAATTCCATCACTGTGATGAAGTTATACTGACGAGGTTTACAAGATTGGATAGCATCTTAAACCAATCTCTTTTGAGATATAAAAGAGAGAATAGAGTAGAGACACATGGGAACCTCATACCACCAAGAAAGCAGTGCTGGGAGCAGAGTGCATCCGTTGGACCTAAGGTTCCTACACTGAGATGCTCCCAGACCAAGGGAAGACTGATGCATCACAAGGACCTTTCTCCAGAGCTGACAGAGGGAGAAAGCCTTCTCCTGGAGCTAATGCCCTGAATTTGGACTTGTAGACTACTAGACTGTGAGAGAATAAGCTTCTCTTTGTAAAGCCATCCACTTGTGGTATTTCTGTTAGAGCAGCACTACATGACTAAGACAAATGTTAATCATAAAAGAAATGACAATAAGTTCGATTACTTTAAACTAACAATTAATTGTTCATCAAAAGATACTATAAAGTCTCAATGCAATGTGGTATCTAGGATTGTTTCCTGGAGAAGAAACAAGACATTGCTAGAAAACCCAATGAAATCCAATTAAAGCCTGTAGTTTAATTAATAATAATGTTCTAGTGTTAATTTCTTAGTTTTGACAAATGTACTATGGTTACATAAGAAGGTGATATTAGGGGCCACTGAGTAAAAAACATATGGGATTCTCTGTAAAATTTTTCTAACTTTTCTGTACATCTAATATTACTCCAAATAAAACTTGAAAAAGAAAAATATGTATATATATATACACCATAAATGAAAAGAGGAGTCACAAAACTGAAAAAGGACAGATTTGAAACACATATAATCCCTAAAAAGTGTCCAGAATGTAGAAAGAATTTCTATAAATCAATAACAAAAAGACAAACAAGTTGACAGGAAAATGAATATGAAGAACCATTTCACATGAGTTAATTGTAGCAATTATTTTATATATACATACATACGTGTTCCAAGTCTATCTTGGTATAGCCAGTAGTGCTACCTGGAAGCGAGGATGACAAGACTTCGTCTCAGAGACTTTGGACATGTTATCAGGAGGGACCAACCCCTGGAGAAGGACATCATGCCTGGTGAAGTACAGAGTCAGCAAAAAAGAGGAAGACCCTCAACAAGATGGACTGACACAGTGGTTTCAACAATGGGCTCAAACCCAACAATGATTAGGTGCATGGCGCAGGGTGAGGCAGTGTTTCGTTCTGCTGTACACAGGGTCACTATGAGTCGGAACAAACTCAACAGCACCTAACAACAATAACATATGTACAAAGATGCTCAATCTTATTAGTAATTAGCAAAACAAATTAAGACTATATTTTATACTTGCTAAGTTTGCAAAAAAAAAAAAAACCGTGAGGTCAGCAAGTGCTGGTGAGGACATGGATGTACTGGTGCACATGTAAATAGGTCCAATCACCTCAGGAAAACAATTCGGCACTAATTTGTACAAATGAATGTTAATGTGTCCTATGATCAGATATTTCACTCCTGGATTTATACTTTGGGAAAACTCTCACAAACAGGTACTAGAAAACATGTTAATATATGGTTATTGCACCACTATTTGTAACAGGAAAAAAAGGGAAACTCTGAAGTTCATTTACAATAGATAGGAAAAATAAATTGTGATGTAATATTCGCACAAAGACACATTTTATATGAACACATATAAATGATGTATTTTAAAATCAACAGAATGATTACCAAGATTCAGAACAGTAGTTATCTCTGTTGCAGGGGACAGAAATAAGGGAGTAGCTACGGTGTTGGGATGGAGCGTACTGGTCATATCATACGTTCTCTTGAGTCGGCTCACAGGTTCACAATGGTCATTTTATTATTATGTTTAGAGCTACATATATGTTACATTTTTGGTAACTATCAAATATGGCATAATAAAATCATCCAGGGTGGCTTTCAGGGCTAAAAATAGGATATATAAAATAATCAAACATTATGCTAAAATAGCCAAGCACAATGCTCCATTTGTTATTAGCAGTGGGAGAAGGTGGTTTTATTCATCCGACAAAAATACACTGAATGCTAAGGGATAAGCACTGGAAGACAGAGATGAGTTAGATAGTTTCTTCCCATAGAAACATCTGTGGCCCGTTCATATACTTAACTAAGCATGTGCTTTGAAGCCATCATTTGTTAAGTCTTAACAGTTTATCCTGCCAAAATAAACAGACTGGTAATCTATCTTAAGAGGAACTTAGCTAGCCACAGTAATCAAAACAGCCTGGTACTGATTCAATAACAGACACACAGACCAATGGAACAGAATTGAGAACCCAAAAGTAAATCCATCCATCTACGGGCAGCTGATCTTTGACAACGGGTCAAAGGCCATTCAATTGGGGAAGAAATAGTCTCTTTCACAAATGGTGCTGGCAAAACTGGATATCGGTATGTAGAAAAATGAATCAGGATTCATACCTCACACATCATGCACAAAAAACTAGCTCAAAGATCTAAATGTTAAAGCTAAAACTATAAAGTTCATAGAAGATAACCGGGCCAAAACTAGGGGCCTAATTTTCAGCATAAATATCCTATCAAACAGAACTAAAAATACATGAACAAGAGAAAATAAATTAGATAACTAGGACCTCCTAAAAATTAAATACTTATGTTCATCAAGACTTTACACCAAGAGACTAAAAAGAGAACATACAGACTGGGAAAAAATCTTTGGCAAAGACATACATGATAAAGGTCTAATCTCTAAAACATACTGAAAACTTCACTAACTCAACAACAAAAACACAAACAATCCAATCAAAAAATGGGCAAAGGACATGAACAGACACTTCACCAAAGAAATCATTCAGGTGGCCAACAAATACATGAAAAGATGCTCATGATCATTAGCCATTAGAAAGATGCAAACCAAAACTACAATGAGATACTATCTCAACCCTGCAAAAATGGCAATGATCAAAAAAACAGAAAACAACAAATGCTGGTGAGGTTTTAGGGGAACTGGAACCCTTATACATTGCTGGTGAGATTATAAAATGGTACAACCACTATGGAAAACAGCATGGCGCTTCCTCAAAAGCTAGAAATAGAAATACCACATGATCCAACAATCCCACTCCTAGGAATATTCCTAGAGAAACAGATCCATCACATGAATAGACATACGCACACCCATGTTCACTGCAGCATGGTTCACAATAGCAAAAAGATGGAAACAACTTCAGTACCCATCAACGGATGAATGGATAAACAAATTGTGGTACATATATACAATGGAATACTATGCAACTATAAAGTAAAATGAGGAGTCCACAAAACATAACATGGATGAATCTGAAGGACATTATGCTGAGTGAAATAAGTCAGTCACAAAAACACAAATATTGTATGGTCCTACTATTATAAAAATTCAAGAATAGATAATCACACAGAAAGCAAAGTTCTTTGTTGGTTTCCAGGGATAAGAGGCAGAGGTAGGGGGAATCACTTTATAGATAATAGACACTTGTTACTTTTGGTAATGAGAAAGGCAAGGCCAAATATGGGTGAAGTCAGCACAACCTGACCAAGGTAAACAAAGACACTAAGAAGTACACAAAAAAAAGGGGACAATTTCGGTAAATGCTGTAACATATACAATTTTGCAACAACAGTAAAAGCAAGCAAAAAATTTGTGTGGTTACATAGGTAGATATGGATGCATATACGTATATACCAAAGCATATGAGAGTAAATGTAGGTGCATGTATAGCTGTATCTGTAGGCATATGTATATACACGTTTGTGTGTGCTGCATATATATATCCACATACATAACCACATAGCGGGCACAGTTATGGAGGCTTCCTATATGTATATATATCCAAACAACTCACGGGATTAGTTTGCAGAGTTAAAAGGCTTGGGACCATACTCTCGGGGACAACTTAGTCAATCAGCATAACACTGTTCACAAAGAAAATGTTCTACATCCTAGTTTGGTGAATAGCATCTAGGGTCTTAAAAGCCTGCAAGCTACCAGCTAAGATACAACTACAGGTATGGATCACTTAACATCCACCACACGTTCTGTGGGAACCTGTACCATCGCTGTGCCAAGGGACTGCGCAAAAACTTTCGCTCTGCCACCACCAGTCCTGCATGGTCACCACCAGGTCTCCAAGAGCCACACTTGTCCCCACCTGCCCGCTGGACACCCAATCACCATCCAGCCACAGCCAGCTTACCTCCCTTCCCTTCATTCCTCCATGCCTGCCTTCCTTGTCTACCTTAATGGGTTTTAAACTGTTCCAGCCCTGCCCACCCCAGCCCAGAAGCTCGGTGGCCACCACCATGGGAGGAGCCAAGGCATATGTCTGCTACATCCCATTCTCCAATTGAGATAACCTTATGGGACCAAGGTCGTATATGCAGTCAGAGTTTGCCCAAATGGAAGTTAAGTGACACATACCTGTATTGGTCTCTACTCACATGGAGCAAAAGAGAATGAAGGAAATCAAAGGCTCAAAGAAGGAAGTAGTCCATGGGACTAACTGCCCAAACGAATCACAGCCTCTTCTAACCTGAGACCAGAAGAACTAGATGGTGCCCGGAAACCACTACAACCATTCTGACCAGGGACAGAACAGAAGGTCCCAGATAGAATGGAAGAAAAATGTAGAACAAAACTCAAATTCCTAAAAAAAGGCCAGAACTACTGGACCAATAGAGACTAGAGGAACCCCCGAGACTATCACCCTAAGATAATCTTTGAACTTGTAACTGAAGCTATTTCTGCAGGTCACCTTTCAGCCAAATAATAGATTGGGTTATAAACAATATTACGTTTGAGTAATGTGCTCCCTTAAACAATTAACTATATGAGACCAAACAGTCAACACTTAGCCAAAAGCAAAGATGAGAAGGCAAGGAGGGGAATGGAAGCTAGATGAATGGGAACAGAACAGAGTGGAAATGAAAATGCTAACACATTGTAAAAATTGTAACTAATATCACAGAACAATTTGTATAAAAATTTTTAAAGGGGAACCTAATTTGCTGTGTAAATTTTCATCTAAAACACAATAAAATATTATTTAAAAAATAGGCATCTACAGTCTCGAAAAAAAGGTCATTTTCTAAGAACTATCTTTGTTGTTGTTTAGTACATATCTAAAAAAGTTATCATAGTTTAATTATTCATATATAGACAAATATAAATAAAATGTAATGAACTTTCAACAATCCCTCTTATAAACCCTGATATTAGATAAAACAAAAGATCACAGATAGATTATAAGAACCTCTCTTCACTAGATAGAGATTTAAAATAAGGAATTATGTACGGGCTTCTAAAAAGGAGCTCAGCAGGGCGGAGGGCTGTGGGGACCATGGTCTCAGGGAACATCTACCTCAATTGGCATAGCACAGTTTATAAAGACAATGTTCTACATTCTACCTTGGTGACTAGCATCTGGGGTCTTGAAAGCCTATGAGCAGCCATCTAAGATACTCCAATGGTCTCATCCCTTCGCGAGCAACGGAGAATGAAGAGAACAGGAACAAGGAAAAGATTAGTCCAAAGGACTAATGGACCACAGCTACCAAGGCCTCCATCAGACCTCCAGTACAGCTAGATGGTGCCCGGCTACCACCACTGACTGCTCTGACCGGGATCACAACAGAGGGTTCTGGACAGAGCTGGAGAAGGATGTAGAACAAAATTCTAACACACACACAAAAGACCAGATTTACTGGCCTAAAGGAGACTGGAGAAACCCCGAGAGTATGGCCCCCAGACACCCTTTTAGCTCAGTGGTAAAGTCACTTCCAAGGTTCACCATTCAGCCGGGAAGTGGACAGCCCCATAAAACCAAATGGGACTAATGAGGCACAGCAGTCCAGGGACAAGGACTGGAAGGCAGAAGGTGACAGGAAAGCTAGTGATAGGGAACCCAAGTTTGAGTAAGGATAGTGTTGATGTGTTGTGAGGTTGTTAACCACTGTCAAAGGGCAACATGTGTACTGTTTGATGAGAAATTATTTTGTTCCGTAAACCTTCATCTAAAGTGAGAATAGCAGCACAAATGGAAGAGTATAGTCGATGTCACTGAACTGTGCATGTAGAAATTTTTGAAATGGTGTATCTTTGGCTATGTATATTTTCACCAAAAAAAAACAAGAGGGTCAAGAAGGGAGAGGGTTGACATGTTGTGGGGTTGTTAACCAATGTCATAAAACAATATGTGTACTACTGTTTCATGAGAAACTATTTGTTCTGTAAACCTTCACCTGAAGTACAATAAAAAAAAAAGAAAAAAAAAGGAGCTCAGCAGGCAAAGTCTAAGAAACAAAGTGTGACAACTGGCAACTAAATCTTTCAGTCTACTCACAGGGAACTGAAACCTAACCTTGTCCTTTTTCATCATACCTTGGCCCTGCTCCACGGCCACTCTGGCCCCAACCCAGCAGCCAAGCCAGCAGCACGTGCCCAGAGATGACTAAGGAGCCCAAGCAGACACGTGTTCATGCCCAGGGTATTGTCAGGCCTGCTGCCAGAAAGGCTTTCAGAGGGGCTTAGAGCTTATATGACTACTTGACCCCACTTACTTCACTTGGGAACAGAGGGTGAGAGAAGGCAATCAAAGTCAGCACTTACGCATAAATGCCCATAATTAACTTGAAGGTGTGCAGCAGAGTAAACGTTTTTTTTCCCTATGGCTGAATAGCTGCACATCTGTTCCTATATTTTAGTAATTATGTTGAATATATAGTTTCAAAAAAGTGGTTAATTTATGAAAATGTTGTCAGATGAAGCTTTGGAAAGAAGACTTTCAGTATATGAATCTGTCCCCTTTTTTGACACTGAACTGAACATCAGAAATTAAAATCTAATATCAGGTATTATAAAAGTATATGAGAAATCCCATGCTAGAGTAGTTCTAAGTTATTGTGATTATTTTACTGCTAACAATTCAAAATCTACTCCTAAGTACTATGGTATTATGGCCACTATCAGATATTTGGTATAATCCAACCCACTAAAATAGGGTTTTTTTCCCCACAAAGAGCAAATAACCAACTTAACAACTCCAAAGCTTTTCCATGAAACTTTCTATTGCTCATCAAGATTATCTCCATATATAAATTACATAAGTTAGTTAAGAGGAATACATGATTCATAGACATAAAAAACGCAACAAAATGGATGTGGGTAATTAATTTTCACACAGAAATTGTTATTTCTAAGGAATAAGCATAATAAGTTGCTTAACTGTGTTTAACTTTCAGTTCCATATTTCCAGGGAATGGCATATTAAACATCAAAGAATGAAAGAGCTATATTATTTTAGGCTGTTATTCATCTGCTATAAGAATTTAGATTTTGTCCTATTATAGTTATCATTTAAGGCAAATATGGCAATAAAAGAGAAAAATGAAAGAAATGTCACAAATAAAACTTCATGAAATCTCCATTTAAAAAGAATTTAGGTCTTTAAATAAATGTCAAATGAAAAAGAAATTAAATCATCATCTAGTCATTTTGGTTTTTTTCCTAGATAGTCTTTAAAGCATGGAATTAACTTCAAAATACCTATACAGCTGACAGTGTTCTTGGCTTCTGAAATCCCCCAGGAGAAATTGATTTAGTAGACAAGTACTGCAGCTGTTAAAAGAATCTTACAGATAGGATTAAAAAAAAAAAAAAATCCCCACAAAAACACCCATAAGGCTGAGTTGTAATTTTCAGAAAGAAAGCGTTTTAAAATGTTGTACTCCTGAATTATTACACTTTCTTCCTTTTAGAAATGCATATGAATTTTCAAATTCTTAATGTAAAAGAATGCATATGCATTAAACATCATGCCCAGCACATGGTAAATATTGATGGAACTGAATTAATTCACCAATACTCCTAGTGGGCTGACATCTCAGGGACTCACCCAGCCTACATGGGGTAGAAGGGCATCCCTTTATTCTACCTCACTCCAGGGTTCATTTCTGAACCCCAAGCCCATTGGATCTGTATTTCTAATGCTAGCATTATAAACAATACATAGGATACTATATGGAACAATAGCTACTGTTATTTTTATTTACAGGATACTATATGGAGCAATAGCTATTGTTACTGTTACTTACCAGAATAACTAAGCTTTACTGCAAATCCACTATAATCTATTTCAAGTGCAAGAATTCTGTAAAACTTCAACACTGGTTGTACACTACTAGTACAGCAGATTGAAATAATCAGAGCTCACTCATATACAAGTCATGAAACACTTCATGGTAAAATTATGACCCAACCAGAATTAAATAAAACATTGGAATTATTTTTAAAAGACTTCTTTTAATAAGATTCTGTAATTAAGGTGTAATATGAACTAGTTTGCTTTCAAAATACCCTAGGAGAGCTAAAGCTATTGTTATTATTAAAAGAAGTATACTTTTCATGTGCATGATTTAAAAAACACTTGTGCATCTCATTTAATTCTCTGATCCTTTTAAAGCAGGAAACGAATCCAAATGATGGGTATGTAGGGCCTAGACAGCTCTCTTGCTCTCTACAGTATCACCAATTTATTCTTTCCTAGCTATCAGAACTGTTGGATGGGGAAGTCAGCATGGAGTCTCAAACAATGCCACCCTTTATGATTTAAGGTGCAAGACAGACTACACATCCACATTTTACTGGCATCACTATTCCAGAGACTGTTTTCCCTCTTTATCACTGAGATACCCCAAGATTTTTGCTTCCCACTTCTCAATTTTGTAATTTGGCTTCTGGGAATTATAATCCATTTATTTGCAGGAATACATTCCTTTTTACTACATTTCATCTCCACAAAGTTAACTGCCCAGAGAGGCAGAGAAACTAGGTTCTGAATTAAGAATGCTGACATTTAAATGCACTAACTCATTCAACAAATTGCAAAATTATTTTACTGCATTGCACTCCACAATAAACTTCCTAACATTATCAAGTACCTTCCTCTTTACTGCCTTGTGCTGGTGGTCTTGAGATTAGGCTACAATCATACTAAAATTAAATGTAAAGCTCTTCCTTCATGAAGTATATCTACCACCACCAACCTTACACATGTACACATACATACCAATGCATACACTAAACACACATACAAACACTTCTATGCTTAAACTTCATAAAGTCTACTTTCTATTTATGTAACTCAACATGTATAACTCATGGCTTCTGATTATCCTACTTGTGGAATAAACTTAAATTTTCTCCTGAAAAAAGAAAGCAAGGAACAAACTGAGTATAGAGTTGAAGTCATATTCTACTCAAATTTCACATAACCAACTCAAATACATGTACTAGTATTATAAATATTTAAAAATATAGCTGATATGTGAGGATTTTAACTTTTAGGCAACATCGTTTCATCTTTTCAATCATTCTAACATCTCCAGTTCAGCCACAGATAATACTTTAATTCCTGAATTGTAACTAAAAAATTCTTCACTTCAGAGAGCTTCAAGTAATACCAAGAAATTTTAATAACAGAACAACGTGGCTGAAGACTGGAATTGCTCTTTTTAAGCACAGGCTTTCAGGTCACTGCAAGCCTAGGAGTAGTCACAAGTAACACACTCCCAGCACACAGGTGAACACATACTTCACAAAGGTCATACTTCATGAACACAAATTAATATCAAAAATTTTTGTTTCCATGAAGATTTTTTTTGGCTACAGCAACATAATCATAGAGATATGAATGTCTAAAAAAAAAAGAAGACAATCTATATGTATTCCTAAATATAGCAAACATAGTCCTAAAAAATATGATCACAATAAAGCAAAATTCTATATGCTAAACCTGTTTTCCCACTGGGAAAAGAAACTCCTTCAATATTTAAAAAAAAGAAAGAAAATGTGTCAGAAAATTCAAATTATAAAGAAAACTAGTATCATTAAAAGTATTGGTTTGCACAAAACCACAAAACTCTAACAACTTATATGGAAAAATAGTGCTCTAAATAAATGCTATTTTAAAAGTTCATTTTCATAATTATTAGTCTACCTTTTATTGTGCATACTGTATAGGCACCTTCATATAGTTACTCCACCCTAGACACCATCAGAAGGAATTCTGTCTTTGCCAAAGAGGAAACATGCTCAAAAGAGGCAAAAAAAACCTTGCCTAAGGTACCCCACTTTATTATCAGTAGAACTAATATCTGAACCCATGACTGCATTGTCACTCCAAAGATCATGATCTTCCCACACCACTCTGATTCCCAAAGTAGTTTTTTTAATATGCCTCAACTTTTCAAATTTTACTTAAAAGATCATTTCTTCATGTACTTCTCCATCCCAGGTCAACAACTATGTATTAGATACTAGTATTACAAGTACTAGGAGTCCAAGGAAACAAAAGACGACATGGCATCTGTCCCAGAAGTGCCAATCTAGTTTGCTAGATTTGTTCACGTACGTATGGTATTAGTTGCACGCTGCCCAACTACTTGGTTGGGATGACATTCAAGAGTATTCATTTAGCCCTTAGGCAATTCAGGGGCCACCCTCTTAGCCCTCAACCTCACCAAACTTCCCCTACCCGGGTTCTATAATTAATACAAATGACAAATCTTTTCCCTCTGTCCTTTTGAAAAGGTCACCAGGTATTTTTTAAAACATTTTTAAAGTCAGTATCATAAACAGAGCAAGAGAGTAAAAGAAATAACACCTTTCTTAAATGAAACATCATAATTAGAACATGCCTTTTTGTGAAACAAAGCACAACATACATCTACTTCTCTAAAGTGACTCTAGATTTTCTTACTTCCAATATTCGTATGTCAAATCCTCCAGAAAAACTGTTTGCCACGTTTTTCAGTCTCTTGGTTAAAGTAAATAAATTCTGAACTTAAAATTCGCAAACCAAGAATGTCATCTATCTTCTATCAATTCTTCTTTCAACTGTTGAGGAATATTCTTAACCTACAAACAGAGACTAAAAGGTAGCTGTGTTTCTAAATAATGTGATAAACATGCTGTCTAATCTACCTAGTTTAGAAGAGAAAACAAAGGATGTTAATGAAACCGCGTTACGTGAAACTTGAACGAATCAGGATCTGTGATAACTGGGAAGGGGTTTGAGTAAAGCTTAAATACGTAAATATTTCTCTGTATTCCCATTCTTTTGAACATAAATTTCCCCCTGAAAAATTCAAGTCCCACATATGAAGCCTTTAAACTTCTATTCCTCCACTGTCTACATTTTTCCATCACATAATTACATACCTGACTCAGTTCCCTTCCTCTGCAAATCACTAAAGTGCCCAATTACATAAACACAGTAATCTCAAGTTTTTTATTCTCTGTAAATATCTGAAGGAAAATGAAAACCTCATATACACTTTTCCAGACCTTCACCAAAACAACTCAATTAGAATTTAACATAAAACTCTGATAGCTTCAAATATTATTTTTTACTCTTACATCTTTGAAAGATCCACATTCTGACTTATAAAAAGAAAAACTAGTTTCAACAATTAAATTAACTAGTTTGTAGAAAAAAATAAATTATTTTCTACAATTAATGCAGTTATTCACAGTAACTATTACAATCGCAGGCTTGTTGTCATGGAGTTCTAGCACATGTTTCCTAAACTTAAAAAATTTGGAAAATATATACTTGGAAATTTGTCCCAAAGAATACCTTTAGTATTATTTGTCTTAATTTATAATGAAAATTAAATTCGACAACAATATACTATTAAACTATACCACCAAAAATTAAAAAAGCACAGTCTAATCAAAATAAGCATGGTTACAATTATTTGAACCAAATTATATATACATAATTTCCAGGCAAATCCCAACTAAAAAAGTTCTCAGAGATAATTTTATAAAATCAGACATAATTACAATAACAGTATCTTAATTAAACTTTTCAAATAACAATTTTTTATTGTTAAAATAGGCTTTCAATATAATATTTAATACGAGCATTTCATTCCATCTCCTACATTCAGATACTAAATAATCTCAAAATTAAAATCTTAAAACCAATATAATCCAGTCACTAAAGTGATTTAAAGCCACAAAATTTTAAAGGTCATGTTTTCAAACACATGTTGCAAATAATTTGTACATATAAACAAAAATGCAATCTTAACACTCACTTAAAACACTTACTTTCACACTCACTTAGAACAATTTTCATGAGAAATGTTCTAAAGGCATAATAAATTTCCTTGTGAAAAAATGAAACAATTTATATTAGAAGAGTCACTCACCACTTCTTCTAATGCAGCACTTCGCCCAAAAGAACATGTGAGGTGTGTGAGGCAGTTAACAAAGGAGGAGAAAAGTTCATTTGGAATGGCAGTTAAAACATTTCGAGGGAACACAGTTATCAGGTTGCTGATAATGCTGGAAATTCCCACAGCTTCAGAATCTTCTATTTCAATTCTACAAATCAAGTAATGAGTATTATTAAGTGGTAGCAGAAGAAAAGTTACAATAACTCGTTTTCAAACATGCAAATATTATCACCTATTCATTTTCAAAGGTATGCCTCTGTGTATTAACTTCAAATTACTAACACAATTATACTTCAAAATATAAAAAGGGGGAACATCAACTAGTTCCTTTTTTCCCTCCATTGCTAAACACCAAGAAAAAAACAAAAGTTCCTTTTTCAGTTATAAAGGGCAAGAATACCTACCCATTGATGGTATTCAGCAATCCCTCAATGAAGTGAGCTAGGTAATCAACTTGTGATCCTTCATCAGGGAAGATGGGTCCATGAAGAGAAGCTAACTGGGCAAGGCACTGTAGAGAATCTTGTGCCATATCTGAATCTTCTCTGATTTTTCGATGTACCTGTTAGAAAGAATTACTAATCCATAAAAATAAATTCTTCTTTTGTAAGGGTCACGTGTCTATCATGACGAATGAGGTAAGAGAAAAATTTACTATAGCTGTTTATTTCTAGAAAACAGATCTAATTCCTGAATTAAACTAAATTTGAAAATTGGCCCTCAGTCCACTTTACATCATAGGCCATAATTTTAAACATATCAATTAATTTTTAACTGAGGGCTACCTACATTTTGAAAATTGAACTGTCTCCAGCATGTTATGACAAAGAGAGAAACAGATGCCAGCCAGTCAGACATATTGCTACTTCTAAAAACAGTAACGACGACAGCCATCTGTATTATGCTAACTATGCCTAGCTACAGTTTCTTGCTAAAGTTAGCAAACAAGCTCAATCAAGAGTATATAGATTCTGCCTTGGTAGAAGTAAACAGTTGCAGACTTAGAAAATCAATACACTGCTCAATCCCTAGACATTCATTCATTCAATATATAAGCACACTCTTTCATTAACTCTGAGACTGCCCACAATTTCTTTGTTGAAATCTCATTTTATCCTATGTTACTGCTAATTTACTAATGAATGCTAAAATTGTTTCAATTAAAACTTTATTTAAATTATACTAAAATTCATTTTAAAGCTTATCTGAATTTTATTTCAATGAGGCAATACTAGTATAAAACACCTGGTGCAGAATATTCTGTATCAAGGAAATGCTCCCAAAATATTGTTACCTAATTTTACATTATTAATATTCTCAGATTTTAAAGATGTTTCCTGAGATCTGACATAACTAAAATAGTGAAGAAAATACATTTAGTGAAGAAATTATATGGTAATTGTTAATCTACCACAAATTTTACTTTGTGACCATCTTCTAATTGCCACAAGTTCTGTGACTGCTACAGTCCTTCTCATTCCTCCCTACACAAACTTCTCTACTTTATGAATATCACATAGTTCTGCACTTTATTCTCTATTTGTTTCAGGTCATGTTCACTGTAACTCTGTCAATCATTTACAAAGTACCTGAGGTTAGAATACTTCTCTTAAGTATCCACTGGTGCAGTGGTAGGGACATAGTGAACAGACATTCAATAAATCATTGTTCACTGATTCCATTAATTTTTAATCCCTCAATTTCTTAAGATTCCTACATGTGAAAGAGAGAGCCCAAGCAGAGTTTATACGGTCAGCAAAGCTGAGAACTAAGATAAGAACACCAATATTTATGTGATGAGGAAAGAAAGAGACCATATACAAGATAGGAAAGAATCTGTCAAAAAGATAGGAGGAAAACCTAATGAGAGGGGCTTTTTCAGAAGCTTATGGAGGAAAGAAAAATCAAGAAGTTGCAAACTTTTAAGGGGTGGAATGAAACATAAAGTATTCCTATATTCAGATATGATCAATTTATTTAAAGTCTTAATCTCATGCAAAAGAGTCCTGGTGGCACAACAGTTAAGTGCTCGGCTGCTAACCAGAAGGTTGGCAGTTCAAGCCCACAAGCACACTCCATGGGAGAAAATACCTGGCAATGTGCTCCTGTGAATATTACAGCCTAGGAAATCCTATGAAGCAGTTCTACCCTGTCACATGGGGTCACTATGAGTCAGAATCCACGCGATGGATCCATGCAAGAGTGTATTTATGTGTACTTAGTCAAATCTAGGGAAATGCTGATGACCAGTGGAAAACTGCTTTAAATTAGGTAATGAATTCACACAGTTGAAACTAAATTTAACAAACAATGAATTAAATACAAAGATAGCCCTTGCCATTTTTGTAACAAATAATGTAAAATTAAAATTGTTTATAAACTGCTTAAATCAAAGTAACTAGCTACAAACATTACATAACTGTTAAAATAACAATGTAAAAAAGGGTTAAGTTTTAAATTCAAAAGCTATTTGCATGTAGTAGTTCACAGCTGACAGGAGCAGCTGTCTGGCTTGTCTAGACAGCTGTTCAGATTTGGTGTAGCTGTTTCCAGTACTGCCAGCAAGTTTTTCACCTTTTCAAAAACTGCTGGAGCAGGATCTACTTTCAGTCAAGAGAATAATACAAAGAATTGAACTTGGATAGGTATCAAAACAATTCCTGTCAGATGAGGCAGGCAAACAGAACTCTAAAATTTAGTCACAATTATCCCTTTGATATTGATAGTGCTTTTAGTCTTGTCATTCCTCTGATTTAAAAAAGAAAATGCAAAGTAATATTCAGCCTGAACACTTCTATAGAAAGCATCTTTTATGGATGGATAACCTTGTTTTAGATATTTTTAAATATATACCATATAAATAAAATATTTCAAATGGTTTGATCTAAAAAAGAAATGCAGTTGTAAGCCTAGTAAGAAATATTTTCAAAATAAAAAAGAGACTATAATTAATAGCTGAAATTAAGCAAAATAGCTTTTTCTCTTTTTGACTGATGTTTATTTGAACTTTTGTCCTAATCATTATATCTAACTTGCAGATTCACCCTATCACTGCAGATCAGCAACCAAAACACACACGTGGATGCATACACGGACATGCACACACACATACACACACATCATATACATGTACTTTTTGCCCCAGCTTCCAACTGCTGCACTGGGAAAACTCATGGGCAAATGTGGGAACATACTGCTCACTTCTTGACATTTTCCAAAAAATAAGCAGGACTATTTAAAGTTACTGCTGAAATACATTACTATTCAATCATACTAGCTTAACCCATGACTGATAAATATAATTAGCAGATAAAAAGTATACTACTCAAGAAGAGCAGATCTCACAGTGTGGTCCAGGAATCCCTAGAGGTTCCTAAGACCCTTTCAGAGTTATCTGTGAGGTTAAAACTATTATCATAATATTACTAAGACAGTGTTTACCTGTTTTCATTGTCACACAAGTGTACCACGGAGTTTCCCAGAAGCTACATGATGTTTGACATTACAACAGTTTGAATGCAGAAGCAAATATGAGAATCTGGCTGTCTTCTATTAAGCCCAACATTAAAAAGACTTAAAAAATGTAAAACACTGCCACTCTTGTCACTAAATTTTTTTCTTCTCCAAAAATTATAGTTATTTGTTCATTAAAATATTATTTATGTTAACACATAATGGTTATTATTTTTAAACGATTTAATAAACTTTTAAAGTTCTCAGTTTTAATTTTTAATACGGTAAACATCAATAGCTGTAACACACACTAACAAAGCTTTTTGGAGTCCTCAATAATTTTTTTAGTTTGTAAAGGGGTCCCGAGCCAAAAAGTTTGGGGAACTTCTATTCTAGAATATTAAACTCTTCATAATTATATAATATTTTTATAAATTAGCAAGAACATTTCTATGTAATTTCTATTTAAGCAGATATACTGATTAGATGAGGTTTTAGAGCAGAGACATAGTCTGCCCTGTTTCACTTAAGAAAAATACAAATGCATTTACTCTTCTCAGGGGCACATTTCCATCGCCCTTATAACCAGAGATGAAGATGAGACTTACTGTGAAGAAAAGCTCCATAACTCTGCTGTCCAGAAGAGTCTCCCGCCAGGACTCTGTTGGCTTTAGCATCACATTTTGTGAGGATTCAAACATAGCTATATAATGTCTGCCCAGTTATCTGGTGTCAAGGTCAACAACAATAACATCCTTACTTTGTCTACAGAATAAGCATATCCTAATATAACAGGAGCCATCCAGAAAGAATGTAATGGAAACAGTTAAAGCCTCTTCACATATGCTACATAATTCATGCATGAAGCTAAGAAATAAAAAGCATTAAGTGCTGAAAAACAGAATGCTACAGGAATGTTAAGATAACAGTTTGATTATAATTATGTATCATGCTGCAAGGATATAGACTTCGGTAACCAGATCGCAATGTGATGGAAACAGAAGGCAAAACACTAACTGCAAGACAGGTGTCAAAATTTATACAAAAAGAATTTTTACAAATTTATCCCATCATTTCCCCAACATTTTATAACAGCTAAAATCACATATACAAAATGTGACTCTCATATAGTCTACTTAGAAAAACAGCATTTCTCCAAAAGAAACATATTCACTGGAAAAACCAACAAAGAACAAGAGTAAATATACATCATATTGAAGAAGAAAAACTTCCCACAGATTACAGTACACAAATATCAATCTTTGAGAATAAAAAAATAATCACATTACACAAAACCTTATAAATGTTCACTTAAAATTTCCACAGATTAAAAAGCAATTTATATGGCTTTCAGGTGTTCAATATCAAGCATGCTTCAAACAGAATACTGTCTTTGGCAAACATAAATTAACCATAATATATCTGTAGGTATTTATGAACAAAATTCACTCAATGATACTACCATACTGAGGTTTCTTAGGAAATGAGAAAGTTGTACTGGGATAAAGACAGTAGTCATATACCTTCCACTTCTAACCAAATGCCCAGCTAAAATACAGTACCTGCACAACATTCTCATCACTCAGGGGGCAAAAATATTTTAATAGTTACCCAAAACTATTACATGCAAAAATTACATATAAATTCAAATGGTGTATTTTCATCAAAGCCCAAATTAGTAACAGAAAATTAAAGTCTCTGACAACACTTCGGAAACCCTTTTGTAAAAAGCCTATTGCTTCACACTTTTTAAATAGTGTGTATTTTAATATTATTACTAGGTAATAATATTACATAATATTATTTGGTCTCTAAAAAGCAAGGAAAGGCACTGTAAGTAGATACAAGAAGAGAAGTCACTGCTCGTTTCTAAGAAGCCACCCCAAAATGTTTTGCAACTCCAGTTGACTGATGAACAAATGGGAACTGTGAGTCAGGTTCATTTAAATTTCACTTCTCTTTTCCTTTATCTGCCCTCTTGTGGAGGTGCAGGGGAAAGAGTCAACAGCAAAAAGAAAGGAGCAGCAGGAACCTGAAATAAAGCAAGCCTGTATTTTAAAAAGAAGGAAAAAAAAAGTTCATAAATACTGAAAGTTATGAAAAGTGTATTTTCTAAAGTGGTTTCACTGCCTCACACAGCACCAGCACCTATTTTGGCCTAATGTTAATACTGTGCTCTTCACTCAGAATATAACTGAAAACTAGCTCTTGTTTTTTTGTGTGCCATCAAGTTGATTCCTACTCATAGCAACCCGATATGATTGATGGCACACAACAACAATCTTTACAGGAGCGGAGCGCCAGGTCTTTTCTCCTTCAGAGTTGCTGGTGGGTTTGAACAGCAGACTGTTTAGTTAGCAGCTGACTGCTTAACTGTAGTACCACCAGGGCTCCTTAGCTCTTGTTATATGTTGTTTAAAAGTGGAGACTTGATTATCTTTTAAAGATACAAACTGAAATATCAGTGGATGAAATGGTATGATGTCTAGGATATGCTTCAAAATAACTCTGGGGATGGGACAGTATAGATGAAACAAGACTGCATGAATTTATAACTAGAGAAGCTGAGTATTCTCTCTGCATTTGGATAGCTTTAAAATTTTCCACAACTAGGGGAAGGGGGCTAAGTATAAGAAACAGCTCGTTCAAGTAAGGCAATAAATTCTTTTTACTTCATCAAAAATATTCCATTTATTCTTTTCCAGTTTTATTACACTGAATTTAAAATGTGCCATTTAATTAAAATATATTTTGGAAGGGCATGGAAACTGTTCAGTAATGAGAAGTATTAATACCTATAGAGTACTGTGTTGTATAAAGACGCACAAAGAAAATTTTGACAATCTAGTTTTTTTTCCTAATCTGACATTAAAACAGCACTAGTTTTTTTTTTTTTTTTTTTTTTGGGGGGGGGGGGAATACCCAAATCTAACAAGTAAATTGTATGTATATAGTTACTAAACATTTTCACCTAGGAAAATAACAGGATTTATTAATACTTATATGCTTACATAAGGTGTCATGATTTTATTTTTAAATTAGGTGAGATACGAGACAGATAAATGGGTTCATATAACCATAATAAAATGGTTGGTCTAAAAACAGACTGTCATTTTTCTTTCAAATGCAGTCACCTGGTAGCTAACAGATACATGTTGCTCCCTCAAAATATGATAGGCAGATTTTTCAGGTGTTAGTAACTGCAGGAGAAAGTTAATACCCCCACAGAAGGGTATTTAAGCATAGAGCAAGAAGAAGACAGAAGCAAAGGAAGGAATATTTATGGGTTTTGCTATCCTTGGAAATATGGAAAATCTTACCCCAAGTGAATGAAAAAGTCTCCCACACTGTCACTAACTTTGCCAATTATAATATACCAAAGGGTTCACCATCATTTTTCAGTAAACAGGAAGTGACAATGTCGAAGATTAATAAATATTACAACAGAAAACTAAACCCAAACCAAGATACTTGTGTAATTTTATCCTCTAATTTTTAGATTACAGAAAGTATATACTCCATAAATACTTGTGGATATCAATTATTTATATTAAGGAGAAACAGAGATATGAGTTGAAGAAACGGCCTTTTCCAGATATAGAATGGAATTAACTGCAATTGCTCACCTAAACATCAGTTTCAAATTAATCCTCAAATCTTTTATATTTTTAAGTCCTGGATTTAGCCTCTCCTGATCTTGGTTTATTTTTAACCATACTGTTCCTACTGTTAAATCCATATGGTCACATTTCCTTAAAAAGCTGATGACCCACATATTTTTAAGAACTGAATTCCTTACATGTTGCCAACAGCACATGGAGATTTGTGAGTTTAATGTCTGACATCTATCAGAAAATAATTTCCCCATAATTATTTTAATGCTACATGTAAGTTTTGATTTTCAATTCAAGTGTGGAAGGAAGGATGTCTGCTCAATTGTAAAGTACCATTTTCTTTGAAGAATTAATCTTCAACACTGCAGGTTCACTTTTTTTTAATCAGCCAACCTAGCACTACCACGCCACTTTTTCATAATAAAAATGCACACGTACTCGTTTTTACCATAGGACACAACCATATAACCACAAATAGTATCTCTAAAGAACATGTAAGTTACCTCCAAAAGCATTTTAATTATCTCCAGAAGGAATAGTATAATAATGAATGGAAAAAAATTTTATGAACAAAGCTATTCTGACAAGAAATACGTATGTTTCAGTTACCAGACTGTACTATGAAACTGTTAAGTTGTTGCCTGTGAATAGGAGCTTCTGAATAGGAGTCTGTAGAGGGGAGTTATGTGGGAGGGAAACTTACTATTCATTGCACAGCTTTTAGTAATACTGGAAATGTTATTATGCATGTACATGTATTATTTTTTCAATTTAAAAAACTAAGTAAAAGCAGATCACAATGTGAGTAGAATAGTGATACATGCCTAGACCGTATATGTACATTCAGAATAATGAAAGAATTAAAGTAATTCAACTTTTAATTTGGTATTCCCGATTAACTGACTATTTCTATCTACGTATATAAGAGACTAAAGAAATACCCCTTCTCCCCCAGGTATTCTTAATGAAGAATATTTTAAAAACATAATAAAAACACTACCACTATAATTCAGCAATCTAACAGTTCTAGCCTTAAGATGGCATTTCTTTAAATGATTTGAAGTTTAAAAAAAGCAACAGTTTCATTTTAAAAATAAGTTTTGATGAAATGATACTTTCCTTTTATAAAAAGTTTCAAAAGCACTGGTTTACAGTCTTTACTTTAACATGTTATATGAGAACATTATATTGCTTTTTTTTAAACCTAAATATGACACCATTAAAAGAGAAGTGTGACAAGTAAATATTTACTGAATAATTACATACTTTCATGACATACTATTTATTACATGCTAGTCAGATTCTGGAGTCCCTGGGAGGTGCAAACAGTTAATGTGCTAAGCTGCTAACCAAAAAGTTGGAGGTTCATGTTCACTCAGAGGCACCTCAGAAGAAAGGTCTGGTAATGATCTACCTCCCGAAAAATCAACAATGGAAAACCCTATGAAGTATAGTTCTACTCTGACACACATGGGGTTACTGTGAGTCCAAATCAACTCAATGGCAAATGCTTTTTAGTCAGATTTTATGAAATACATGCATCGCAACAGATTGGCAAAGAGCTATCATTTACCACAGTTCAAATCAGAGTGTAATTCAAGAATTTTCTTGTGCTAGGGCTTTATACAAGGTCCCTAGGTGGCACAAATGGTTTGCACTCAACTACTAAGTTCTAAAGGTGGGTGGTTCAAATTCACCCAGCTGTACTGTGGAAGAAAAGAACTAGTAATCTGCTTCTGTTAAGATTCCAGCCAAGAAAACCCTATGGAGTTCAGTTCTACTCACAGGGTCGCCATGAGTCTGAACTGACTTATGACAGTCAACGACAACAGGACTTTTGTACACATTTTTCTAAAAGAAATACTGAACTCATGTAATTTATACTTTGTATCAGAATAATTCACAGGTAATCAGAATAAAAAAAATTTAATCAACAGAGTTGTTTTCGGTTTCTTGACAATCTTTTTTAAAACTTGTTACCCACATCTAATCTTACTTCACTTTCCCATGTTTTCCCCAAATTCAAGAATCAGGAGTTATAGTTCAAAGGTTACTCTGCCACTGTATCAGACACAAACCTACTCCCTCTTAGAAAGAGTTCTACTATTCAAATTCTGAAGTGTTAAAAGCCAACCAGTCTTCCAAGTTCAAAACTATCTTAATCCCCTGGAAAATCAGCTGCAGCTAGATGTAAATTCAACCGTACCACAAAATAGTGAAGAGTCAATTACTGTTAACTCTGTTCCCTAACCGCTTCTTTCTCACTCTAAAATTCTCTGCCTAGTAAAGCTCACATATTCTAGAAATCAAAGGCATGTAAATGTACCCTACTGTATAACTCCACGACCAGAGACAAACACACACTAGGCTAAGTGCCAAAAGGACAGAGTTTAACTGTACCCTGCTACTGACTGTCACTGGATAAATCCTAAGTCTTATGTCTCAACTTCTCAAACAACAGACATTTTATCATTAGTACATACATCTTAACATAAGGGAGAAATGTCATCTTTGGATATATATAGGTCCTTAGATACGCAAATAACTTCTTGTTCAAATACCAATACCTTCAGTAAGGGTAGCATTTTATGGTGGCGACTGACAGAAAATAATTAAATGAGTCATATAAGAGCTACAAATTATCCTCAAGCAAATAAGCAGTCTGAAATTTTCCATTGCCTATTCTAATTCTAATAACTTTACAGTAGAAAAAGATCTTGTAGCAACAATGGACATTTTTTAAAGGTAGTAAATACTTTAATTTCTCCATCTTCCTATATTCTTTTAACTCTATTTCTTCAGTAAGGCAAAGTTTCAGGAGTGAGGTGAAGTTGAGTATTTCTTCTTAAATACTTAACCCATTTCACTATTTATTTTTCTAACAACAAAAACTGCTATGTCTCTTCTTGGCACAGCACAGTAGCAAAGAGCCCAGTCTTACTGACAAAACTTATTCCAAGTAGCCATAAATCCTTGAAGCAGAGAACTGGCCTCACCTGAGCGTTTTCCCAAGCCTTGCCACCAAATAGTAAGGTTGACTTTACTAGAAATCCTAATTTAGGTGGAAGCTTCTGATCCCATTTTCATTTTTTGATTCAGTTAGCTTTCCCCAAAGCCAACTGGAAAAAAAAAATTACTAAAACCAAATCAGATCCACAAAAATAGAATACCAATAAAACACTGTGTAACCAAACTAAAAAAAGAAATATTACTGAAGCCAACATACCACACATACCTGCCAAACATTCTTATTACAAAACGATACTGTCATTTATGATTAGCACTGCCAAAACCCTCAAGCATTTATGGACACCAGGTGAACTAAAGCTGAATAATATCAGCAGCACAAACACACACTCAAGAACTGAGATAGGAAAATACTTATGGATGACTTTCTTTCGTTAACTAATGAATATTTGTTAAGCACCTAGTACTACATCTGACACTGTGCTAGGTGCTCACAGTGGGCAGGAGAATGGCCCATGCTTTCGTGGAACTCCAGTGAAATAAACAGACATTACTCAAATGAGCTAATGAATGGAAAATTACAACTGAGAAGTGAGCCAAATGGGAGGAAATCATATACAACATGTATATTAGAAAGCACAGCAGAAGAAACCTGACTCGTCTAGGGTATGTAGCTGAAGCACAATTAAGACTTGACTAGGTAAAGAAGGGGAGAAGGCCTCAGGCAGGGAACACACCATGAGCAAAGATCCCAGGGTAGAAAGAAACTGGGCCTGTAAGTGCAGCTATAACAGAGCAGGGAGAATGACTTCTGAAACGGAGGCAGCAATCTGACCATCCAGGACCTTACAGCCCATGTTGAGGATTTTTGGTTTTAGTCTAAAAGTAATGATAATCCAGGGAGAAATTTTAAGCAAGAAAGTATCATTATCAGGCTACCATCCCCAAAAAATGACTGGCTACAATATGGAGAATGGACTAGAAACGAGTAGAAATAGCAGCAGGTAGACCACTTAGTAGGTTAATATCCAGGTGACAGAAGTTTAGATTAAGGAGGTAGCACTGGAGAAGTCAATGGATACAAAATATATTTATAAAACATAATTACCAAGACTTGGTGACAGAACAATATGGAAGTTGAAGATTACATCTCGGTCTCTGAGGGATGAAAACAAATACAGGGACCCAATCTGGAAGGAAGAGCACTGAGTTCCATTTTGGAGATGTTTTAAAATGAGTAGACAGCTATATATATTGGTCTGGAATTAAAAGGAAGGTATTGACTGGCGAGTTGGCCATGGACAAGACTGCATAGGAGGGAACACCAAAAACTCTTTAAGATAAACCTTGACGAAATTCATCATTTAATACTCTGGTAGTGAAGGAGTAATTAAAAACATAACAAAAATCTACTGAAAAGCACTGACATATAAGCCAAGGGAAGAGTGTTTCAAGAAGAAAAGACAGGGTTCGAAGAGTTCCAAGTAAGATGAGAATGGAAAAATATCTATTGGATTTGGCAATATGACGGTCACTAGTAAACATGGGGAAAACTACTTTGAGGAACGAAGAGAGGAAAAAGCTAGATTATAGAAGTTAAAGAGTCAGGGGAGAATGAAGAATGGAGACAAGGAGATAGGAAGGTAGCCAGAGGAGACTGTTAGACCAAAGAAGGAATATATTATGACAAAAACGACTTAAGCTATTTCAAATCTGATGGGTAAGAGCTATTTCCCATTTATTGCTCTCCAGAGCAGAACACACAAGAGAAGGGATCACTGATGGCGGCAGATTATTGAGAAGGTGGATGGGATACGATCCAAAGCAAAAGTGACGAGTCTAGCCTTAGAAAACAGGTTGATACTTCCCTTCAAGTATAACAAGAGGGAAAGGGAGGATTCTTACAGAAGCCAATGATGTATATGAAGTTTAGTAGGAGAAAGTGAATTTCCATCTAAACCCTTCACTTATTTCTGAGGGGGACAATCATGTTCTCAGAAGAGAACTGGCTTTCAGTTAAGACACACAAGGTGGTAGATAGTCCCAAGAAGAGGTTAAAGACAAAAGACAGCATGCTTGGGAAGGACACAATGCAAGCATTTAGGAAGAGGGGAAGGAATGGATGCTAAGTCAACGGTAAAGACGTCAGAACAATACGGGGATGACAGTGTGATAGAGGATCATAAGACAAGGACACTTTCTTTGGACAGTAGTAATCTAAAACAGAATGAGAAGCACAGTGGATTTTGTCTCAATAGTCTCTTTCAGGAGATTGAGCATAGCACACAAAGGCCAGAGGAATTAGCTCACTGGGTCAAGGGGTGTTTTTTGATATCTACCAAATCCCAGGAGCTATAGATTCTGCACCATCTAGGCCTGAGATAGAGGATGCTTTCATAAATCACCTTCTGCACATATAAAGATGGATAGACGGATGGGTGGGAGGACAGACCGATTAGATAGACAGGGGACAGACAGACAGACAGATGTCATCAAGTCCACTCTGACTCATGGCAACCTTATGTACAACAGAACAAGACGCTAACTGGTCCTGTGTCATCCTCACGATTAGCAGCATGTTTGAGTATACTGATAAGCCTATTGTGTCATTCCACCTTGCCAAGAGTCTCCCTCACCTCACTGGCCCTCTACTTTACCAAACATAATGTCCTCCTCTAGCAACTGATCCCTCCTATCCAGAGCAAATAAGTCAGACAATGCTATGTTGTGATCCATAAGGTTTTCACTGGCTAATTTTCACAAGTAGATCGCCAAGCCTTTCTTCCTAGTGTGTCTTAGTCTGGAAGCTCTGCTGAAACTTGTCCACTAGGATTAAACTTGCTGGTATCTGAAACACCGGTGGCACAACGTCCAGCATCATAGCAAAATGCAAGCCACCACAGTACAATGAACTGATAGATAGGTGGTGGGCATATATAAAACCTACATATAATAATCCTGGAAAAAAAAAAAAAAAAAAAGTTTGCAGATGACATGATCATATATATAGATAATCCTTAAAAAATCCACTAAAACGACTACTAGAACCAATAAACAAGTCCAGCAAGGTTAGCGAGTACAAGATCAGTATACAAAAATCATTTGTAGTTCTATGCTCTAGCAATAAACAATCTAAAATAAAAATTTAAAAACAACTGCATTTACAATTGCATTTAAAAATATAAAATACTTAGGAATAAATTTAACAAAACAAGTGCAAAACGTCTACACTGAAAACTATAAAACATTCTTTTTAAAAATTAAAGAAGGCCTAAATAAATAGATATCCCAAGCTCACGGGCTGAAAGACTTAAGACTGTTAAGATGGCAATACTCCCCAACTGTAACTAAAGATTTAATGCAATCGCTATCAAAATCTTAGCCGCCATTTTCATAGAAATTGAAAAGCTGATCCTAAGCTTCATGTGGAAATGCAAAGAATGCAGAGTAGTCAAAACAATCTTGAAGAAGAAGGAAAAGGTCAGAGGACTCGTATTTAAAGATTTCAAAGCTTACTACAAAGCTACAATAATCAAGACATAAGAACAGACATATAAATCAATGGAATAGAAATGAGGGACTGAAAAAATACAAACCCTCAACATTTAAAACTAACTGATTTTCAACAGATGCCAAAACAATTCAAAGGGAAAAGAGTAGTCCTTTCAAAAAATGGTGCTAGAACAATGGGATTCCCAAATGCAAAAGAATGAACTTGGACCTCATCCTCATACCATATACAAAAATTAACTCTAAATGGATCATAGACTTAAATGTAACGGATAAAAACTACAAAACTCTTAGAAGAAAACAGGATTAAATCTTCTTAGACACAACACCAAAAACATAAGCAACAAAAGAAAAAAATAGATAAACTGGACTTCATCAAAATTAAAAAATTTTGTACTTTAAGAAAGTGAAAGACAACCTACAGAATGGGAGAAAACACTTGCAACTCATAAATCTGATAAGGGACTTGTATCCAGAATATATAAAGAACTCGTAATTCAGTAATAAAAAAGATAAATAACTCATCTGAAAAACAGGTGAAGACTCTGAATAGACATTTCTCAGAAAAAGATACACAAATGGCCAATGAACATATTAAAAGATGCTCAATATCATTAGCCATCGGGGTAATGCAAATCAAAAACCACAATGAAATACCACATCACACCTACTAGATGGCTAGAAACCAAAAGACAGCAGAAGTTGGTGAGGATGTAGAGCAACTGGAGCCCTTATACACTGTGATGTGAATGGAAAATGCCAAAACAGCTTATGAAAAGAGTTTGAGGGTTCCTCAAAATGTTGAACACAGAATTACCAGTTGAGACAGCAATTCTACTCCTAGGTATATACACAAAAGAAATGAAAACACTGTACACAAACGTTCATAGCAGCATTATTCTATATTAAATAAAGTTTCCAAGAAGTAGAAGTAACTCAAATCCCCCTCAAATTTTCAACTAACAGATAAATAAAATGTGGTATATCCATACAATGGAGTATTATTCAGCAATAAAAGGGAATGAAGTGCTACAACATAAATGAACCCTGAAAACATGCTAAGTGAAAGAAGCCAGCAACAAAAACCATGTATTGTTTGATTCCATTAAAATGAAATGTCTAGAATAGGCAAATCTGTGGGGATAGAAAGTATATTAGTGTTAACATAAGGCTGGAGGAGGGGGGACAGGAAGAATGGGGGTAACTGCTAAATGGTAGACAGTTTCTTTTCTTTTTTTTTTTGGCTTTTATGGGTTTAACATTATAGAGTTGTCTATCACTTGATAATTGCCAAGAGGATTTTTGACGAAGATTTAACACTGACTGACCAGAGGACTCCAGAAATATGAAAAACACCATAAGACATAATTTAACAGAGAAGAGAACTCACTTATAAAACAGCTATTGAAGAATGGGAGAAAAATGTAGAACAAAACTCAAATTCCTAAAAATAGGCCAGACTTGTTGGATTGATCAAGACTAGACGAAAGCCCGAGACTATCACCCTGAGATACTCTTTAAACTTGGAACTCAAACCACTACCAGAGGTCACCCTTCTGCCAAATGATAGATTGGCCCACAAAATAAATTATCACCCATGAGTACTGTGCTCTTCAAAATAATCGTCTAGATGAAACCAAATGGTTAACATTTACCCTAGACCAAAGATGAGAAGCCTAGGGGGGATAGGGAAGCTAGATTAATGGAAACAGAACCACCAAAATGGGAATAACAAGAATGCTTACGTGTCATGAAGAATGTAACCAACGTCAGTGAATCAAATCCAAAACCAGATGCCACAGAGCTGATTCCAATTCGTAACGACCCTATAGGACAGAGCAGAACTGTCCTATAGGGTTTCCAAGGAGTGGCTGGTGGATTTGAACTGCTGACCTTTTGGATAGCAGCCGAGTTCTTAACTACTGAGCCACCAGGGCTCCAAACAATATGTTCTTGTTATGAGAATCTAATTTCCTGTGTAAGCCTTCACCAAAAACACACCAAAATATTTTTTTTTTTTTAAAGCTATTGACCAAGTAGGAAAGGCTTTAAATAATAATGAATAATTGACATATGTAGGGATAATCGATGAAATTTAATTATATAAGTGAGGTTACAACAAAAATAGAAGAGCTACTGTAGTTTGGCCCGATCTGCTACAAATGAGGGTGATACCAAAAAGGAAACCAGAGGGGAAGTGAATACCTTTTCAAACTTCCTGCTTCCGCCTCACTTGGAGACTAAGCATACACTGTTAACGTATTTGTAAAACCAAAAACCAAGCTCTTTGCCACTGAGTCGATTCCAACTCATAGCGACCCTATAGAACAGAGTAGAACTGCTCCATAGCGTTTCCAAGGGGTGGCTGATGGATTCAAACTGCTGGTTAGCAGCCAAGATTTTAACCACTGCACCCTGTCAAATCAATACAATGGATCTTGGTTCAACCCTGGATAGAAATTGAACAGAGAGATCCAACTAGTATTATTGGTAATATGGAAACAGAACTATATAAAGCCCCATAATCGTTTTTTTTTTTTTAATTCTTTTAATTGTACTTTAGATGAAGGTTTACAGAACAAATAGCTTCTCATTAAACAGTACACATAGTGTTTTATCACACTGGTTAACAGGGGGGTTTTCTTTTAGAAGTGATAAAAATGTCTTAAAATTAATGATGGTGCACAACTCTGTGAATATGCCCATTTAATTATATTTTAAATCTGTTAATTGTATAGTATGTGAATTATATCTCAATAAAGCTTTGTTTAAAAAAATAGTGCTTTCTGTTGTCTCAAAATTTATGTTGTATCCACTATGTGTCTTCTGTTTACCAATGGCAAAGATAAGTTTTTAAACATAAATTATCAATTTAAAATGACCAATGTTTTAATGACAAAAGATGACATAATAAATCAAGTATTCATTTTAGTAGATTTATAATAAACACGTACTTAAAATTTTAATCAAGGTCTTCTGTACATAACAACGCTTCAATTCTTTTTGCTTTGTGAAATAAATCTGATGTATAATGAAGAATATTTACTACCCTAAGTAGTTTAAAAGTTAAAAAACCTAACATTAAATATTCAGAATGCTACATTAATAACAGCTGCCCTAGTCAAATTGTATTTCCATTACTTTTATTCCATTAAACTCTAGACATTTAAGTGCTGATAGACACTATGTTTTCGTGGTTAGGAGAGAGACCTTTCAGGCAATCAAGCTCACTTTTGTAATTCCATTTCAATAAATTGGTTATGTACTTTCTGCTAGTGTAGGGCTACACACCAAAGTAGATGCAAAGATAAAAGGTATCGTTCCTTCCCTCAAAACCATAAAACTCCAATTCAGGCTGATAGGTAGAACCATACTGTTAACACTGATCACTGGCAGGCACATCTCTATACAGGAAGGTAATGCTACCAATTCACTTTCTGCTGAATGTTGTACAATAATGGTAACAAATTTGCATAGACAAATACTATCCCCTAGAGCAAATGATGAAAAAAATCTGCTAAAGACAACTGAAGGGTAGGAGATACAATTCTACCTATGACAAAAGCAAAGTTGATTTAGTCCATAAAAGGTTATAATGCTCACTTTAAATTGCAGAGTTTACCAAAAAAAAAATCTGATGTCAAAATTAAAATGCATGGCAAAATCAAGGACAACACAAACAAAGCAACAGAAGAATTCAGGAAAATAATACAAGAACAAAACATCAAAATAAACAATTAGAAACCATACAAAAACAGCAAGTAGAAATCCAAAAGATAAAAAACAGAATTTCAGAAATGGACAACTCAAAAGACAGTTTTAGGAACAAATTTGAAACAATGGAAGACAGAATCAGCAAGATTGAAGACCACTCCATGGATGCCACCTTGAGGAAAAATCAAAGAAGAGAATGAAGAAAACCTAGGACTTACGTGTGACAAAAGAGTAAATATTTCCACAACATCGGAGTTCAAGAACGGGGAGAAAATGGAAAGCACAGGGAACACTGTTGAAGACCTGCTTGGCAGAAAACTTCACAAATATCATGAAAGATGAAAAGCTGACAACCCAAAAAGTTCAACAAAACCCATACAGACAGACCCCAAAAGAGTCACCAAGACAGAGCATAACGACACTTGCCAAAACCAAAGACAAAGTAAGCATCCTGAGAGCAGCGCAAGACAAATGAAATGTCACTTGAAAAGGGGAAACATTAAGACTAAATTCTGATTACCTGGCAGAAATTATGCAGGGAAGCGGGCAATGGATGACATGTACATTAAACCCTAAAAGGAAAAAACTGCCAACCAAGAATAAAATATCCTGCAGAACTCTCTCCCAAATACAATGGTGAAATTAGGACATTTCCAGACTAAAAGAAATTAAGGGAATTTGTAAAACCCAAAACAAATTTAGAAGAAATATTAAAAGGAGACCTTCAGTTAGAGAAACAATATCAGACAATAATTAGAGTCTAAGACACACGACAGCATCAGCCAGATACCTATCTAGGTAAAGAACCCTCAAAAATGAAACAAAGCTAAAAGACTTAAAACGTGGAAACAGTGACATCAATCTGTAGATGACAACAACATCAAAACAATAAACGGTGTAGGCACAGAACTTTCAAATGGAGACGAAGTCAAGGCAATATCAAGTAATAAAATACTGGTTCAAACTCAGGAAGAAAAGGGTAGATTTCAACGTAACTACAAAGAAAGTTAACCTACTCAGAATAAAAAACATAAAAATTCAGTGAACAAAAAATAAATAATAACAAAAGAAAATCCACAAACAAAAGGAACTCAGCATGGGAAAGTAACAGGAACAAAGAAAACATCAGCACCACTAAACAAAAGCACAACAATATGACAGCAATAAACTCATACCTACCAATAATAATACTGAATGTAAATGGTTTAAACGCACCCATAAAGAGACAGACAGTGACAGGATGGGTAAAAAAACACACATCAATATGCTGCCTACAAGAGACACACATTAGACATAAAGATATAAGTATATTAAAAATCAAAGGATGGGAAAAAATATATCAAGCAAACAGTAGCCAAAAAAGTGCAGGAGTGGTAATACTAATCTCAGATAAAACAGACTTTAAGGCAAAAACAACCATAAAAGACAGGGAAAGGCATTATACAGTGATTCTAGGGACAATCCACCTAGGAGACATAACCTTAATAAATATCACCCAGTGACAAGCCTCCAAAATACATAAACCAAACTCTAACAACACTGAAAACAAAATAGTTCCACAATAACAGTAAGAGACTTCAACACACCACTATCAGTTAAGGACTATAAAGAAACTCAACAAAGACACAGAAGATCTAAACACCACAATCAACCAACCTGAACTCAGACATATATAGAACACTCCACCCAAAAGCAGCAAAGTATATATTCTTTTCCAACGCACATGAAACATCTTCCAGAATAGACTACATTTTAGGCCACAAAGCAACCCTCAATAAAATCTAAAACATCAAAATAATACAAAGCATTCTATCTGATCACAATGTCATAAAAGTAGAAATCAGTAAGGAATATCAAGGGATAAATCAAATACGTGGAAATTGAGTAACACCTTGTTTAAAAACAACTGGGTCTTAGAAGAAATCAAAGAAGGAATAAAAAGTCTTAGAATCAAATGAGAATGAAAACATATCATATCAAAACTTGTGAGACCCAGCAAAGGCAGTGCTCAGAGGTAAATTTACAGCAATAAATGCACTCATCAAAAAAGGACAGTCCAAGCTAGAAACAGAAATACCATTTGATCCAGCAATCCCACTCCTAGGAATATATCCTAGAGAAATAAGAGCTGTCACGTGAATAGACATATGGACATCCATGTTCATGGCAGCATGGCTCAAAATAGCAAAAAGATGGAAACAACCTAGATGCCCATCAACAGACGAATGGGTAAACAAACTCTGGTACCTACACACAATGGAGTACTACGCAATGGTAAAGAACAATGATGAATCTGTGAAGCATCTCATAGCATGGATGAAACTGGAGGGCATTATGCTGAGTGAAATAAGTCAATCACAAAAGGACAAATATTGTATGAGACATCTATTGTAAAAACTCATGAAAAAGTTTACACACAAAAAGTAACAATCTTTGTTGGTTACGAGGGATGGGAGGGGTGGGGGGGAAATACTAAATAGACAATAGCTAAGTGATATCTTTGGTGAAGGGTGAGACAGTACACAATACTGAGGAAACCAGCACAACTTGTATAAGGAAAGGTCACCGAAGCTCCACAGACACAGCCAAACTCCCTGAGGGACTGAACTGCTGGGCACAGGGCTGTGGGGGCCATGGTCTCGGGGAACATCTAGCTCAGCTGGCATAACACAGTTTATAAAGACAATATTCTACATTTTACCTTGGTGAGTAGAAAGCATCTGGGGTCTTAAAAGCCTGTGAGCAGCCATTTAAGATACTCCACTGGTCTCACCCCTTCGGGAGCAAGGGAGAATGAAGAGAACAGGATACAAGGAAAAGATTAGTCCAAAGGACTAATGGACCACAGCTACCAAGGCCTCCACCGGACTGAGTCGAGTACAACTAGATGGTGCCCAGCTACCACCACTGACTGCTCTGACCGGGATCACAACAGAGGGTTCCGGACAAAGCAGGAAAAGGATGTAGAACAAAATTCTAACACACACAAAAACAGACCAGATTTACTGGCCTGAAAGAGACTGGAGAAACCCCGAGAGTATGGCCCCCAGACACCCTTCTAGGTCAGTGGTGAAGTCACTTCCAAGGTTCACCGTTCAGCCAGGGATTGAACAGCCCCATAAAACAAAACAGGACTAATGAGGCACAACATTCCAGGGACAAGGACTAAAAGGCAGAAGGGGACAGGAAAGCTGGTGATAGGGAACCCAAGGTTGAGTAAGGACAGTGTTGACATGCTGTGGGGTTGTTAACCATTGTCATAGGGCAACATGTGTACTAAGTTTAATGAGAAACTATTTTGCTCTGTAAAGCTTCAAAAAAAAAAGGACATACCAAATCAAAATGTTAGCCCAACAACTCGAACAGAAAGAAAGAAAATAGGAAAAGAAACTCACAGCCACCAGAAAAAATGAAATAATAAAGAGCAGAAATAAATGAAATAGAGAACAGAAAAACAATCAAAAGAATCAACAAGGCCAAAAGTTGGTTGTTTGAAAAGATCAACAAAATCAACAAACCACTGGCCAAACTGACAAAAGATAAACAGGAGAGGATGTAAATAACCCAAAAAAGAAATGAGATGCAGGACACTGCAACAGACACAACTGAAATAAAAAGGATCATAACAGAATACTATGAAAAACTGCACTCCAACAAATTTGACAACTTACAGGAAATGGACACATTTCCAGAAACACACTGTCTACCTAAACTAACAACAACTGAGACAGAAAATATGAACAGACCTATAACAAGAAGAGGGATTAAAGAGATAATTTTAAAAATCCCAACAAAAAAAAAAAAACCCTGGCTCAGACAGCTTCACTGGAGAATTCTACCAAACATTCAGAGAAGAGCTCACACAAGTACTACTCAAACTAACTCAGCGCACAGAAAAGGAAGAAATACTCCCAAATTCATTCTATAAAGCCAGCATAACCCTGATACCAAAGCCAGGCAAAGGCACCACAAAAAAAGAAAATTACAGACTAATCTCTCTCATGAATATTGATTGCTGCTGTTGTCAGGTGTCATCAAGTCGGTTCCGACTCATAGTGACCCTGTGCACAACAGAACGAAACATTGCCTGGTCCTGTGCCATCCTCACAATTGTCATTATGCTTGAGCTCATTGTTGCGGCCACTGAGTCACTCCATCTTATTGAGGATCTTCCTCTTTTTCGCTGACCCTTTACTTTACCAAAGGTAGAATATATATGCAGAAATTCTCAACAAAATTTTAGCCAATAGATTTCAGCATCATATTAAAAAATAATATACCACGACCAAGTGGGATTCTTACCAGATATGCAAGTATGGTTCAACATTAGAAAATCAATCAAGGTAAGCCCCCATATACATACAACAAAAGAAAAGAATTATGTGATCATCTGAATCCATGCAGAAAAGGCATCTGATAAAGTCCAACACCCATTCCTGATAAAAACTCTCAATAAAATAAGAACAGAAAGGAAGTTCTTCAACATAACAAAGGACATCTATACAAAACCCATATCCAGTACGGTTCCAATGGAAAGAGGCTAAAAGCATTCACTCTGAGAACAGGAACAAGACAAGCATACCCTTTATCACTACTCTAATTTAACATTGTGCTAGATGTCCTTGCCAAAGCAATAAGAAAAAGAAATAAAGGGCATCCAAATTGGAGAGGAAGAAGTAAAACTATCCCCATTCGCAGATGATATGATCCTATGACAGAGAACCCCAAGAACTTCACAAGAAAACTACTGGAACTAACAGAAACATTCAGCAGAGTAGCAGGATACAACATCAATATACCAAAATCAGTTGGATACCTATACACCAACAAAGAGAACTTCATAAAGGAAATCAGGAAAATAATACCATTTATAAAAGCTCCTAAAAAGGGAAAATACTTTGTAATAAATCTATCCATGGATGTAACAGACTTATACAAAGAAAGTTACAAATTATTGCAAGAAACCAAGAGAGACCTACATAAATGGAAAAACATACCATGCTCATAGACAGATAAACTCAACACTGTGAAAATGTCAATTCTACCCAAAGCAATCTACAGCTATAATGTAGAATAAAATTCTAAATCACAAAAAAAAGACCAGACTTACTGGTCTGACAGAGACTAGATAAACCCCAAGAGTATGGCCCTTGGACACCCTTTTAACTCAGTACTGAAGTCACTCCTGAGGTTTACCCTTCAGCCAAAGATTAGACAGACCTATAAAACAAACAGTAACACAGGTAGTTCAACCATGTATACGAGCCTAAATGGTCACACCAGTCCAGGGGCAAGGACAAGAAGGCAGGAGGGGAGAGGAAAGCTGGACGAATGGAAATGGGGAACCCAAGGTTGAGAAGGGGACACACATCACAGGGTTGGCAACAGATGTTACAAAACAATATGAATATTCATTTTTTAATGAGAAACTAATTTGCTCTGTAAACTTTCACCCAAAGCAGAATTTAAAAAAAAAAAAGTTGAACAGAAGTGGGAAAAAAATGGAATAATAGCTAAGATTTACCAATAAGCTCATCAGTGACAAGTCCAGTTATGGATTATTCCTCTGCAGAGAAGGCTTGGAGGAGACACAGTTGGATAAAGACACACTGTGTGACTGGATGGCCCACGGCTTAACCACTTCACATTCCTCCTGTGCTGGGTCAGAGCTTCCCTCTTGGAGCCACATCCAGGGCTCCACTCCCACCCCCGTAAGCCTTGCGTTCACAATCCAGGAGCCTGCTCTCCCCTCCAGGCTTGGCGAGTCACTGAGGCTTGGAGCTTCTTGGGAGGGCGATGGGAGCCTGGCTATGCTCCTGGCCCCACCGAGGCAAAGGCTTCAGATCCAGTTCCACTCACTGGGATGTCATTAAACTCACAACCATTTTTTCCAAACACCCTCTCCGATGCCTCTTCTTTCCTCCCTTCCCACCTACAGTAATTCTGAGCTGCAGGGCCTCGGGTCACATAGGAGCTGGGAATGCAGAACAGGTGCCCGCTGGTTTGCTGCTGCCTGTGCATCCAACCACAGGCCGTGGCCACAGAGGTGACCAGGCCACTGGCAGGAGGGAGCAGAGGGCACAAGGCAGCACTGTCCAGCTTCCTGGAGGCCACTAGAGACCCTCCTTGAGGGAGCAGATGCTTCACAGCCACTGCTGCCATGCCCGACACCTTGTTAATGCACAGAATAGTCACATAATAGATTTTTCATTATTATAAATGCGAAATGTTGGATAATGAGACAGTAGATAAGTGAGGACTAGGTGTATTAACTACAAAAAGAAACAGACAACTTTACAATGGTGAAACTTGGCAGATACCACCTTAACAAAGTGATCAAAGGGAACATTCCTTCCCCCAAATGGGACAAAGTGGTATCATGGCTTCCTGACATAATGTACTGAGGATGCAGTATCACTACAAAAACGTATAACCTAAATCTAATCATGAGGAAACATCATACAGACCCAAAATAACTGGCCTATACTCTTCAAACACGCCAAGGTCATGAAAGACAAAGGAAGCCTGAAGAACTCTCCCAGATTAAAGAAGACTAAGGCAATATGACAACTAAATGCAATGAACTGACTCCTGGACTGGGGAAAAAACAGCTAGGAAGGACATTACTGAGGCAACTAAGAAAATCTGAATATGGACTGTGGATTCCATAATAATGTTAAATTTCTTGATTTGAAAATTGTGCTGTTTTTGTAAGACATTTTCTTACAATAAACAAAACATAATTATCAAAAATTCTTGATCTTAGATAAATATACAGTGAATTATTTAGCAGAAAATGGGTACGATGTCTGTAACTGCTCTCGAAAGGTTCAGAAATAATAAGTGTGCTTAGATACATATACATACATGCACATACATGTGTATACACGTACATGCACATGAATACATATACATACATATGTGGAAAGAGAGAAAAAGAGAAAGAGAGGTAGGAAGGAAGGGAGACAATAATACATGAGACAAAATGGTAGCAACTGGTGAATCCTGCTAAGGGCATATGGGAGTTCTCTGAACTATTCTTGTGGTATTTCTGTATGTTTGAAATTATATCAAAATAAAGTCACCCAGAAAAAGGAAATTATAAAAAATTATGATTAGAGATCGGAATTAAAATTTAACATAGCCTCATTTAACACGATACCATTATAAGTGATTATACATACTGGATACAAAATACATGAACACATTTTACAAGGTCTACTTGCTACTCATCTGTCTATCCTAAAAGACAAAACATTAAAAAAATGAAAAGAAAAGCATCAACTCAATACATTTTAACTAAGTTAAATTTAATCATTAGTCTTATTCAACATACGGAGCTAAATAATTATTCGATTATTTCCCTACTGATTGAATGGTAGATCTCTAGGTAACTGCCAAAATCAGAAACTGTATCAGAATTGGGTTCCCTGAAACTGATTTCCTTAATTAGCTCTGAAAATGTAGGTTACTTTAATCCCACCTCCAGGTTTGTTCTCCTGCACTTCAAGCTGATTCACTTAAAGGGAGGCATACATAACTGTATGTAGCTCAGTCAGCCAACAAATGGTTACTATACAAACATCTAGAGTGTGAGGCCAAATAATATGACTCTTCAGCCATAAACTGGGGCATCCTCAAGTCTGAAAGCAAGATCAAAACGTACTTTTCTTTCATCAAGGATGTTATCTGCTTTGGCAATACTGTAGGAGTAGTTATTTTTAGATGACAGGTTTAAAAGCTTTATTTGAATACTTTATAAAAATATTTTATGTGTTACGTATCTTTACACAAACTTTGTTTCCAAACTCCCAGAGAACTGTTTCCCTTCAGGAAATATTTGCTCTTCAGCCAACTACATTTTCCCCCTAAAACAGCCACTTTAAAATTGGCAATAATATATGCAGTGTAACTTTCAATTTTTCCCTACAGATATAATTAATGTTTTGATGGCTCCATATGGCTTGACACTTTTTAAATCTGTCTCAATGTTTTTCAACATCTTTTTCTTTTACTAACAAAAACTGGAGCAAAATAATACTGCAATACTTGAAGTAGAAACTAAAAAAAAGCAAACCTCAGAAAATATGTGCCTCAACAACAACAAAAAAAAAGATAATATATTAAAGATACAAAATTGGTTATTAGGGGAAAGATGTCTAGAGAATAGGTGGAAAAAAAGAAGAAAGTGATAGCCTCACTATAAGCTTCTCCTCCACAAAGAGGCAGCTCACTAAGACTGCCTGTGGGAGGAATACTGGAGAACTCAGGGTCTGAGGAATAAGACTCATCTTTCCTTCCCTAGATAGCCTTTTATACTTAATTTTTCTACTGTGTGACTGTATTACTGGAGCCCTGGTGGTGCAGTGTGGTTCAGAGTTTGGCTGCTAACCAAAACGTCCGCAGTTCAAATCCAACCAGCTGCTCCTTGGAAACCTTATGGGGCAGTTCTACTCTGTCATATAGGGTCACTATGAGTCAGAATCGACTCGACGGCAAAGAGTTTGGTTTTTTCTTTTTTCTTTTTTTTTAATGTGACTGTATTAGCTTGAAAATAAAAGAAAAAAAATTACACTCTACCATACCATACCCTCTTATATCCCAGTTTTACCAATCACAAATAATTAGATTGCTTCTACATACATGAACGTAGAGGCTCTTGACTCTGTTGGAATAAAGGTAAGTCTTATCCTAAATCTCTGCTATGGCTGAATCTCTCTTTCCTGTTTGCCCATCTGCCTTTTACTCCTAAATAGACCCCTTCGCCTCTCAAACAAGACTGATGAAAGACATCTGGAATAGGTTAAACTAAATTTTCTATATTATGTAAGAATATAATATAAAAAGAAATGCAAAACACAGATAGCTGTATGATGAACTTCTTTATTCAAGGTGGCTATTAAGAGCTCAATAAAGTAGCTGAGACCTGAGCATTTTAAATGTATTATTGAATTTAACTCATATTGCCATTTTATAGTGGAAAAACAGAAAGGTTAAGTAATTTACCTAAGGTCAGCTGAGATTAAACCCAGGTCTGCTGACTTAACTATGTTACAAATGGGTAGCCACTATATATTATTGCTTTCAATCTATCAATAAGCAAGTGTTCCAAAATAGCAAATCATAAACTTTAAGGAATTGATTTCTAAAATACAAATTTCTGTAACTGATAAAAAGCAGATATGTATCTATAACTCATTAAAACTTCTTTAGTACTACTCATAAATAATTACCTAAAATTAGATTTTCATCTTTTCATATTGGAAAAGAACTTCAAAGAATAAACATATTACTATCTTATTACTTATACAATATTACTTATTATTAACTATCTTATTACTTATACAATATTGCCATCTCTAAAGATCAAATTATTCCACAGAGCACACTAAACCAGCCTTAAAGTTAGTCAAATAAATCCAATGTGACTACATGTTAAAAGGAAGAAAATGATTCAATTTCTTGATAAAAATGTACTTTGCACCTTTTTCCTTTTCCTTCTCAAGCTACTCCTTAGTTAGAAATAGCCTCATTACCTAATAAATGTTACCATTTATTCAACTCTCTTCTACAAAGCAGTAAATAAAATTTTAAATCTTCTAAGTAGTCCAACTGAAATGTAGTATCATAAAATAAAAGCAATTAAATTCCATTTCTAGAACCACTATTTTAATGACATGTTTTACAAAAACTGCTATGGTGCAATGAATTTCTTAATATGACCCTTTTAGTCACAGTCTTTGTGACTCTCACAAAATGACTAGGTGGGACTATGCAAATAAGGTGCTTGTGTTCCAGCAAGCAGACTGGACAGCTTGCTAACACAAATAAGGTGCACGGGACCCTTGTAGGGGTGGGAGTCCTTGCGCTGAGAACTTCCTAGACTCAGAAGACAGAGAGGTGTAACACCAAAGGAAGCACGAGATGGCAAGAAGTGGCAGCAGGTACGGCTGAGAAAAGACAGCAGCAGAACCAGAAGACCATCGTGAGACGGTGATGTGGGCTTCCTGGCCCACAGTGCAAGGTGGCTACAGTGGTGTGCCAACCCAAGGAGTGAGAGAAGTGAGCACCTTCAGACAGGAGGCTTGCTGATGGAGTAGGGTGCCTCTGGGCACTTGGCAGAACTGGGCTCACTGACCCATGGAGAAAGACAGCTGAGCATCTTCCAGCCAAGGCTTACTGGTGGAATGGCATGCCTCTTGGCACTTATTGGTAGACCTAAAGAGCTTTTAACACTTGCCCCAGTTGAGGGCCTAGATGCCAAGAGGCCGATAGGCCAAGGGCCAGAGAGAGGCAGGCATGGCTGAGAAGCTGTCCTGACTGAAGAACTGTATCCTGAGTGGTTCTTGATCCTGAATTGTAACCCCTTACTTCCCTAATAAACCCCATAATCATGAGTATTGTCTGTGAGTTTTGTGTGGCACTGCAACGAATTATCAAACCCCTAGCAGAGAAGTAGAGAGTGCTGTGGGAGGGAAGGCTGGTGTCAGAATTGGTAAAAAGGTTGAACAGAGGAAGTATGTCTGACCTCCACCTCACAGGAATTAGCCTTGGGCTGATGCTGATGGTGATTCTCCTCCCTTGTGAAGTTAGAGGAGGAGGTCTGAGGATGTCACCACACCAAATCACTTCTACAACTGCAGAGATAAATTACAATGAGCAGTAATTAAGTCATCTATGAAAATTACCACAAAAAAGCTACTCAGTTGATAAAAGGATATAATTTGGAGGAAGAAAGTTCCAGCTCAACACTTGATTAGCAAGGGCAAGGTAACGCTGAAATACTGAAGACATCTGAGCATTGAGGTTTTCCCGCCTGCTGAACTCCTGCAGAACTTCAACAGTTAGCATGAAGATTTGACGAAGATCTTCTTCCTACAGTAAATAAATAACCACAAATATTTTTGTATCAAATGCTTACTCTGAATATATTCCTTTCCAGAACCATAAAACAAAACAAATACCTTAATATTTCCAATGGAAAATACTGTTTCCCAAAGAATGTTTTCCATTTTTAGTCCTGCTCATACTTTACATCATTGCATGCTTTCAAGGAATACCAATCTGAATACATTTTCTGTGATATAAATGTTATTCTCATAGAGAAGTACGTATTTGACCAATAGACAGACAAAGTCTTTGACTCTGTAGCACCACTACAAAGCTGGCAAAGTCAGTTGTTATACTACAGAGCCCCAGGATTTAAACCAATGCCTTCACATAACTTTGCTCCAGAGCCAAACAATACATATGAGACAAAGAGCCCACACCATCTGCAATAACATTTTAACTACATGGCCCTCTGTGGCATTCTGCCAGGCCTATTTTTAAGACTAGCCAAGTCCTACCAACTGAATTAATTACATCTAAAAACAGTGATAAACTAAGGATCTTTAGATTAGTATTTCCTTTTTGTTTTGACTAAAATTAAACTAGAATTTGTTTTGACTAGAATTATACAAGTAATTTGAATGATCAACTATTTCCACCAAACCTATCCCTTCACTGTATCCTAAGAAATCACAACACAAATCCTTGAGTACACGCAGAATAAATAGTCTTGCCCCATAAAGAAAAGATTGAGTAAAAAGTGAATGATCTAGCAATTAAAAAGTAACAATAAAAAAACCAGTACCTGAAAAATTCTTTTGCAGTTACCATGGAATTCCATACTTAGTCCAATGTTGCTAGTTTTACTTGAACTTGAGAATTCACTCAACAGTGCAGTTAGAATAGAACAGGCCAGAGTTTGCTGTAATTATTCAATAAGAAAAAATTATGAAGCATTATTTTTTATAATTCCGTTTCAAAACATTTGTTCAAACATAACGGAACACTTTCACTTTCTCTTTAGCTCTTCCATTATATCATCAGATCTTATAACTACCAGTCGGAAAATTAGATATGATGTAATAAAGATTAGCTCTCCTTTCTAAATTGCCTGGTAAGTATTAATGGTACTTCCTCAAGCTCATAGTCAAACAAATTCATTTAAGACTTGAACTCAAGATGCACTTCTACTCAATCAGTGTTCAAACAATATTTTAAAGTAATCATTGTTAAATGTTATATTTCATTTAATTCACACAACAACCCACATCCCCACTTTACATCTGAAAAAAACTGAGACTCAGGAAGTTAAGTAATTTGCCTAATGTCAGCAGGATTTGAACCCAGGTCTATCTGACTCTATGTTCCCATCGTCTGTAGAATGCACTTCCTAAACAGTTAAAAAGTAAAACAGATTTTACAGCCTCCAAAATATTTACCTGGTAGTACCCAATAGTTTTTTGTTTTTTTTTTTTAAATCAAAATCATCTTTTTCAATGGCTCTATCCAAAGGCTCCTAATATCAACTCACTGATTTCATTCACAGACTAAGAGTCAAGGTGCCAAGGACGGAGAAAAGGATACAAATTATTTTGGCATGTTTCCAGGGTTTAAAGAGAAATATGCAGGCTACCTCTGAACAACCGAAAGATTAAAGTCAGGATGATACTATTTATGCAAGCTTACACAACAGCTGAACACAGTCATATCCACCCACCAACTGCAACATCTTTGTTCAGAAATGCTTCTGATGTCAGTACCTTGACCTTACAGATGCTTATCTTGTCAAATCTTAGCAAATATACATAAAATTAAATTCTTAAAGACTGGCAAGAGTTGACAAGCTGTTGAAGCTGAGTGATGGTTACATGAGTGACCATTATATATTTGCCTACTTTTGTATATGTTTGGAATTTTCCTTTAAAAATGTAAAAAATATTAAATTCCTATTTGTTACTTACTCACAACTAAAATAAACATGACTGTATAACTGATATTTATGGACGGCCCACTACCACATACACTAAAATAGTTTCTCAGACTTTTCTACACTAGGAATCCCTAACATAAAAGGAAAGTAAATGCAAATTCTCTGGGAAACCTAGGGATAGAGCCCAAAGTTACCTCCTACAATGACAAAAGTACTCTGAATGCTCCTAGGTTAGCTTAAAAAAGAAAAAATTGCAATTTCACTTCAAAAATACACATTTGCTTTAATATAAAAAAGTTCCTCCTCCCCAAATCTTCAAGAAAAGTATGCACGTATAATGGGGCCTTTGCGTGGCCCCAGGCATATGGAGAGAAAGAAATCTGGTCTGAAAAAACAGGTAAGAAAGCCTTTTATAAGGTTTGATGGGAAGCCTAGGGAGCAGTGAGTTGAAGATAATGGTGATGGAATAATTTGGAAAAGGATAGTGAGAATAGCTGCACAACTGGAAGAATGTAATCGATGTCAATGAATTGTACATGTAGAAATTTTTGAAATGGTTATCTTTGGCTATGTATATTTTCACCAAAAAAAAAGGTCCTCCAAGGTTGAGAAGGGAGAGTGTTGACATGCCGTGGGGTTGTTAACCAGTGTCATAAAACAATATGTGTACTATTTAATGAGAAACTATTTGTTCTGTAAACCTTCATCTAAAGTACAATAAAAAATTTTTTAAAAAAAGAAAGGCTTTTATATATATAGTTTTTCACCTACTCACTTCATTTTATAGTTTAAAAGGATCTTAGAAACTAATTCCTTCATATTGTAGTTAACAAAATTGTGGATTAAAAATGGCTTTCTTCTAAAATAGTCACTAAAGATTAGTGTCAGCAATCAAAACTTCACAGGTACATTTTAAATAACACCAGGCTCAACTCTGAACAGTTTTTGAATATAGTAAGGTTTTCATTGGGAGTGTCAAGTATTAAGTTCAAATTAATGAAATTCACAGAAAAAGTTAACTCACAAGGATTGAACAAGATGATTTCCAAGATCCTTTTTAGTTTCAAAATTCTATGACTCTGCAAATCATTTTAACTATCCCATATTTTTAAATCTTTTAGTCTTTCTTTCCCGCTATCCTTTTTAAATGACTTCAGTCAATAAAATATTGTAAACAGACGCCTAAATGTTTGACACAATTTATCTTACTAAAAAAGTAAACTGATTTCAGAATCTCAGACAAAACAGTCAATCTACTGAACACAGAATTCATGTACAACTTACACAAAAACATGCAGGTTAAAAAGAACCCCAAAGGACTCCTTAAACTATTATCATTCGTACAAATAAATTATCTATTACAATTTTCCACAAGTAATTTACAACTTGCCAGAAATTGTTTTTTAGTGCCAAACTACATTCACCACAAAACTGTAGATGTTTACACTATGACTGTATTCAAATTTTCAGTAGCACAACTCTAGTGATTAAAACAACATTTACTAACAAAGCTTTACTTTTACGTGAAAATAAACATTGCCTAAGATTACATACATATGTTTATAGTCAAGACATGAAGAAACAAGTAAAGGAAAGTGGCAAGATCAAGGAAAGGTGTGAGCCTTTCTGTGGTTACCGCTGCTCAGAAAAAGGAATCGTGGGTAAGGAGAAAAGGAACGACATTTAAAAGAAAGTCTCTTAACTACAAAATTCATCAAACAAGGAGCCCTCAGTGTAATGGAATTTATGAAAGTAGTTGCTTCTAAGGTGTAGCAATAAAGATACTGCTCCAAAACAGCAAACCTTCAGACTAATGAAGTACAAAATCACCTATAAAATAAAGGCCATTTTTAATACAAGAGAATTAAGAACAAAATGCATTCTTCTTACAGACTTAGCTCCCTGAACATATTTTTTTTTAAATAACCTCTTTTCCAAAAAAAATAATATAACTACATCTTAGAAAAACTAGAAACTATAAAGAAAATAAAACTGCCTACAAGCCTATCATCCCTGGATCAATACTGTAACATTTCTTTATAACTTTCCAATTTTTTAATGTATAGGTATCTATTATGTATATACCACTGCTTCCAATTCATCTATATTATTCTAGTTTTTCCACTTTATACTTGTGAACTGAAAAGAGAAATCTTTAAAACCAAGTGTACACTTTAATTTACCACTTAAGGGCTTAAGAAATACAAAAAAAATAGATTATTGTGCAGTATATGTTTAGAGACATTACCACAAGTCAAAATTCTGGTCTTAACCCTACCTAAAACTGCCAGCTTTCAAATCATTAAAATTCAGTAAGTAAGATATTTTTGTCATTAAAAGATAATGAAAGTTTAATCACTCCTTGATTTGGAGGCCCTAATTATACTATATGGTATGGTTCAGCGGTATCAAATTAATAGAACTATCTGGAGAATGATGAATAATTTAGCAATGATTATACATGAAAACAGTAAAGCACTTGCACATATCCACAAAGTATTTATTTCTATTCATAGAGGAATTAAACATATCACAAATTATCTAAGACTCATTACCAGATACTCATTCATTTTCAGTATTTAACAACCAATTAAGTCCCCTTAAAATGAAGTTATTCTCGCTGTAGGTGTGGTCTGTTGTACTGAAGATAGCTAGGGAAGCAAGCCAAAAGTGAAAACCTAAGGTAGAAAAGAGGACAGCTCCTTCCCAGGATAAAGAGAGGAAAAAATAAAAAGTATCAATCTGCCTAGGAGCAATCACACGCTTTTTTTTGTCTTTCTTACCCTTGTCCACGTTTCCTGTCTGTTAACTTCAAGCCTCTACGTCTCAATGATCATCCGAAGCGCATTACCTCTCCACTCCCCTTTCTACAGTGCTCCCTCTCTGCCTTTTGTCACAGTCAGGGCTAGATATTATTTCTGTATTACATAAAGGGACTCTGATACTTGAGGGTTCAGAGAAAAAAAGCTGCTGCAAATAATTCAGACGGTGAATTTCAATGAAATCAGATCAAAGTTGACCAGCTAAATGATTGATAAGAAGATACTATAAGACTACCATACTGAAGTTAACTGGGATTTCACCAGGATAAAATACCATTAGTACAAATCTTAGACTTGTAAAAGGTTAATATTAACAGAGCAATGCTTATTTATCCAAGAGCATAAAGAATTAAGTTAATATCTAACAATTTTCTAAATGCAGCAAGCAAACATTTTTAATGAAATTTTCATTTAAATTTTTCTAAAAGAATTCTTTCTAAGGCAATTACTATGTCATGTTTTAATAAAGTGACCATTTGGAGGCTACTTAAAACATAAGGGGCTTTTCGGCCTTTGATAAAGTGGTGCCCAATCCCAGTGCTTTTTGATTTATGTCAGCTTCCTAGTTTCTCTTTGTCATCCTTTGTTGATGTCTACCACTCAGGACTGTTAGCAATCTGAATACCACTAACAGGTCATCCTAGACTGATCATTTTCATTTGCAACAAGTTAGAAACCAAATAACAAAATTTATTAACTCCGTATCAAAAAAAATAAAATAAAATGAAAACACACTGCAGGCCTCTGTTACTAGTCAAGCTCATGAATTTTACTGCTTGGATCAAGGTGTCAGAAAATCTAAGTTCTAACAGTCCAAGCTTTACCTCTTCAACTAAATGTGGGCTAATCCCTTCATCTACTTTGGTCTCAGTCTTCTCATCTGCAAAAGGGGCTACTATTCTTTATTCTGCCTAACTCATATGATTGTCCTAATGTTCAAACAAGATAATGCCTATAAATGTACCGTGTAAATGTTACAGATTACATTATAAGGTAAAGTGGCAAGAGTATTTTCCTCATTATCATAAAAATAGCAACCATTTGTTTTGGCCAATCATCCTAGATGATTGTTATCTAAATTCTACCAAATTAAAATTACCAGATAAGTTATCTCTTAAAAACAGAAATCTATAACTAAAGCAATATATTAGATGCTCAGTAAATATTTCTTGGATTGATGAATCAATGTTTACTTCTATATCCAACACTATGTTAACACATCAAAAAATAAAAAATAATTAAACTGTATGTTCCCTATTTTTTAGCTATTTATAAATTTCAAAGAGAAAATTTTAATTTGTAAAACAACTAGAGACAATGTAATGAGGTTTCAAGGTTATAAGAGTCTAATATGTCTTCTTTCACCGAGGTACTGAAAATTCACAAGTTAATTCACTAACTAATTCTGTCTTCACATTAAAAGCCTAACAGCACCACTGTCATTTCTAGTAAAAGCAGTAATTCCATGCTAGTGAAAAAATACTCTTCAGATATAGCTTGCCTTACTCACCAGCTTACTGTCACAAGCACAAGATACTCAAACACTAACTCCAGCTGATAAAACACTCCTGTTCAGAGAGAGGATTGTCTCTTATAATAGCCTGGCTCTTACCCCAGGAGCTTTATCACCAAGAATAAACTTTATGAAAGGTTGTCATACATAAAGCAGACTTTCAGCTGCTCTTCTAAGCAAACATCAATGAGATTTGTGATAAGAGAGATTAACTTGGCTATCACTTCCAGGGGCAGCACTGCTGTAGACAAGTGACTTTCTCACCCACTTCTCTGGAGCATTACAAGAGGAAGAAAGGAGGCTTAAATGATAAATTAAACAGCTTTAAAAGTTACTTTAACACATGCCTACCACTTTCAAAGGAAATAAGACAAACATAAATAAAAATTTAGCTTAAATGCAGGCTTAAAATAAAAAAAAAAAAAAAATTAGCTACTTTGCTCAGAAAGGAAAGTTTCCATATCTTTCTCAAATCAGTATTGAGAGCAAGTCTGACAATGGTGCAAACTGAGATGAAGTAGGTCTTTCATAACCACAGAAGGAAAACAGCCTATCCAAAAAGGTATGCATGAAATAATATATGATTTAATAACTATACAAGCATAATTATGCTAAGAATATATCATGATACATGGAAAATTGTATTATGTCTAAAAAATATTTTTTCCTTAGGAAAATATTTTATAAGTTAGATATAATTTTTACGTAAAATTATCTGTAGGGAAAGTTCTGGTGGTGCAATGGGTAAACACTTGGCTGCTAACCAAATGGTCCGAGGTTCAAACTCATGAGCTGCGCTGCAGGAGAAAGATGTGGCAGTCTGCCTCCATAAAGATTTCAGCCTTGGATATGCTGGGCAATTCTACTCTGTCCTATAGGGTCGCTATGAGTTGGAACAGACTCAACGACAATGGCTTATCTGTAGGGAACTACAAGAAAACAGATTAATCAAAACTGTGAGGTACTCACAAGTTATCCCCAGTTTCTAACTAGCTACAAGGCCATTAGAAAAAGAGAACGTAAACAACTAAAATATGGATTGCTCTATGAACATCATGTCCTTCCGATCAGAGCCTGAACATACATGACTCTCCCCGACCGTCAGCACACGGAAAGTAGCTTTTATGACTTACAAGAAGCACACAGTACACCAGAACGAATGTGGAGCCATTTTTTAGTATCCCCCCAACAAGGAGAAGGCTGTCCAAGTAAAGTTTTCGACTCTTCCACGTGCTCCCTACTCTGTGCCAGGGTGAGGAACTTAAAGAGGGGCAGGGGTCTACCTTCTGCCAGACTCCCTGACCAGGTAGGCCTAGTTAAGTGCTCTGGACACTTACGCTACATGTACTTCTACCCATACCATAGCTGAAAGATCATAAGGTCCCTCAGCTGGTCATTTTTAAACCTCAAAGCCCAGTTGGCACACCACAGGGGCAAACATCAGACCTCAGAGGTCATGCCCCCCTTTCCTTTCTGAAGCTTGCTGCCAAGGTGATGAGCTGGGCACTCCCAACTCATTTACATATGTTCAAGTATTACCTAGGTGTTTTAGAAAAGACAAAAGCACCTTAATTGCTTAGGCTACTTTCAAAGACAAGAGGCCAAATTTAGTTCCTTGTTCCACAGTTGACTGCCTTGGCCTTTGAGTATGGCTTCTCTTTATATATCTAACATTTAGAAAATTACTTCTTGTCCCCCCCTTAATACCATCAGTATTAGTCTAGTAGAGGTGAAGAACAGTTAAGACATGGCCTTGGAGCCAGTCTGAGGAACAGCTTAATCACAGGAACCAAGATTATAAGGTACTTCTTAAAATTTAGAGGAAAAAAAACGATGAATCCATGAATCATCTTATAACATGGAGGAATCTGGAGGACACTATCCTGAGTGAACTTAGTCAGTCACAGAAGGACAAATATCGTATAAGACCACTATTACAAGAACTCAAGAAAAGGTTAAACACAGAAGAAAACACTCTTTGTTGGTTATGAGGGTGGGAAAGGACGGTGAAGGTTATTCACTAACTAGAAAGTACACAAAAATTATCTTAGGTGAAGGGAAGGACAGCACACACTACAGGAGAAGTCAGCACAACTGCACTAAACCAAAGCTAAGGAGTTTCCTGAATACAAACAAACACTTCGACGGACAGAGTAACAGGGGCAAGGATCTGGGGACCATGCTTTCAGGCGACATCTAGTTCAACTGGCATAACAAAGTTTATTAAGAAAATGTTCTGCATCCTACTTCGGTGAGTGGCATCTGAGGTCTCAAAAGCTAGTGAGTGGCTATCTAAGACACATCAATTGGTCCCAATCTGCCTGAATAAAGGAGAATGAAGAACACCAAAGATACAAGGAAAGTATTAGCCCAAGAGACAGAAAGGGCCACATAAACCAGAGCCTGCATCCTCCTGAGACCAGAAGAACTAGATGGTGCCCGCTACCACCAATGACCACCCTGACAGGGAACACAACAGAGAGTCCCTGATGGAGCAGGAGAAAGGTGGGGTGCAGAACTCAAATTCTAGTAAAAAGACCAGACTTAACGGTTTGACTGAGACTGGAGGAACCCTAGAAAGCATGGCACCCAGACTCTCTGTCAACCCAGAACTAAAACCATTCCCAAGGTCAACTCTTCAGACAAAAGACTGGACTGGACCATGAGACATAAAATGATACTTGTGAAGAGTGTGCTTCTTAGCTCAAGTAGATACATGAGACTAAATGGGCAGCTTCTGTCCAGAGGTGACATGAGAAGGCAGAGAGGGTCAGGAGCTGGCTGAACGCACACGGGAAATCGGGGTGGAAAGGAGTGTGCCATCACACTACAGGGAGAGCAATCAGGGTCATATAAAAATGTATGTATAAATTTTTGTATGAGAGACTAACTTGAATTGTAAACTTTCACTTAAACTACAATAATAATAAATAAAATATTTAAAGGAAAGCCCATATGTTGATTATCTGTATTTTTTAAATACATTAAGCAATTTCACTCATGGATAATAGCATAAATACTTTCTTCTGATTTTCAAAACTTAAAATATTGTTTTATAGAAAAACAGATGATTTAATAGTGTTCACTTCCCAAGATTCTATAAAGGGTTGAGAAGACCACTAGAGAGATGAGACAAACACTAGCTGAATGCTTACTAAATGTACTTATAATTCAGAGCAGCCCCTGAAATTAATATTATCACACTGATTTTACAATTTAGTAAATTAAGGCCTAGAGAAGTTAAATAATTTGGGCAAGTTAGTTAGATACTAAATTGCAGAGCTGGGATTTAAACCTAAGTGTGAATCCAAAATCAATACTATACTTCCCCTAAACTTATATATTAGAGGGTCAATGAAAAAGAGGAAGACCCTGAAAATAAGATGGATTGACACAGCTGCTGCAACAATGGGCTCAAACACAGCAACAACTGTGAGGATGGTGCAGGACCACGCAGTGTTTTATTCTGTTGTACATACGGTCGCTATGAGTTGGAATCAACTTGACAACACCTAACAACAACAATAAACCTACATAAACATGTACACCAAACCAGTCAAAGGGATGGGCCACCAAAAATCCATACTCTTAGAAAGAGAAGGGGAAAAGCCAGACTACATACAGCTTCTGGCCAATGAAGGTTGGCAGAAGGGGCATTCTAGAAGAGACGCGAGGCAAAGTCAGTTACCTAACTTAATTGCTCATGAGGTCAACCTTTTCTTTCATCTATAGACAACCATCAGTTAATTAACTCTTCTTTTCAAATATCTCTTAAAATCACCTTTATGAAGTTTCTAGTCAACATTATATCATCATTCTGATCATTTTATCATTGTACTTTCTTACGGAAGTTTTAAACCTCTCTTCCACTGCTATTCATGTCTCTGAGACTAAGATAATCTTAAGTAAATTCTTGAATCACTCCCACAAATTCTTAACAGTCTGAGAGGAAGATAAAGAGAGAGGAAGATACATTAAAACGATTTACTGGTCTGTAGCCTCCTTTGTTTTAGACCTGCCAAATGAGCTGGTTTCAAGCTGCTGGGCAAAGACAGGCAACAATGACCACACTGTATGCATTTAACTTGCTGGAGAAATGTACAGAATAGTTTTTAAGTTTAAAGTTTTCAATGTGGTGATCAAAATAAATACATCAAAAATAAATAAATGAATTCATCCTGCAATTCTGAAATTAAGTTCTACCTCCCACTATTGATTTCCTACTACTGTAGGTATTTTTAGCCCTGTTAAATTAGAAATTCAACTTTTAAAAAAATACTGTTTTGGAAGATTCCATGAGGGTATTAAATTTATCCACTATCCTCAAATTGTATGCACTGTGAACAGAGCAAAATCTTCTCTGACTGAACAGCTACATCTGTTCCAATCATTCTCAGAACATCAGTTATTTCAGTGGCTCAAAAAAAACCCAATAGCCAGGTTTCAGTGGGACTACTTTTTGTCCTGGGTCGAATTACCCAAAGGGAAAGAACAAGAGAACACAATTCCTGTGTATGTGCTCATTCCTAATAGAGGCAAGAGGACTCTTGATCCTTTCACTGCAACATCCTGGTACCAATAAGCTGCTGTGGGGGATGAGGAAGAGGCTACAGATATTTTACCTTAGTACTGAAATCCCAGCTGTAATGATCACCAAACTAATAAGGGAAAAAAGCATTAGTCACAAGCATATAGATTCTAGAGTTACTGGTAAAATTCCTCAAATTTAAGTCCTGGTCAATTATAATGAGCTCAAATCCTTTACTTCAAATTATCAAAATGAAATAAAATGTCCTGAGGTAAAATCTAAACAATAACTTGATTCAGAGTAGTAGGGTATAGGATATTTCCAAGGAGCAGTCTTAATTTCTAAACATTTTTCCTGCTAGTTATACCCACCACTTTATCTTCCCCTGACCATCAGTGAGTGAGTGCTACCATAGTACTATGCACAGTGGCCATTAGTCAAGAACTAAAGGCTAACAAAAAATCCAAGCAAATAACAAGATTACCACTACACAATTAATGTAGGCATCACTGAAGCATCAGCATCTCAAGAGTAAAGCTCTTCATCAAAAATGGAGACTAAGTCTACCAAGAGAGATCTTTAAGACTATAAAAATTAATATAAGTAAAAAACTAGCATCCCAATAATTTTCATCTCAAAAAATGAAAATTAAAATTATTTACAAGGGATCTTCTCACTACATAAATAAGGCCACAACGACTCATAAAACATAATGATTCAAAATGCAGGTTTCTGAGATTGTTGGTTTTATACAAATAATTAAATTTTATAATACAAACATTACATGAAAAGAGTATAAAATTAGACCTTTGGATTAGGAAAGTCACTAGAACTACACTGCCCAGTAAGGCTGCTGTTAGCTACATGTGACTACTTAAATTTAAATTAATTACAAGTAAATACAATTTAAAATTCAGTTCCTCAATCACACTAACCACATTTCAAGTGCTCCAAAGCTACACGTGGGTGGTGGCTATATATTGGCATGTACAAATATAGAACATTTGCATCAACCCAGAAAGTTCTACTGAATAGCACTACTTCAGAAGAAGTTTGTCACAAAAATGGCATAAAACACAATCAAAAATCAAGACATAGAAATGTTCTGTATCTTGACTATGGTGGTGGTTTCACTGTTATATATAACAGTTAGAACTTGTCAAAATGTGACTAGCCAGACAACATGGAGCTATAATCAGAAGGACCACGCTGTCCCTCCACAGCAAAGATCTGAAAAACTAAGTCAAACAGAGTCACACGTCAATCCTGAAACCCTAAGCATCAAATGAAGAGATAAAGAACTCAGTCAAGTAACGAATGGAATAAGAAACTGACCAAGAACAGAGAGCGAGGACAGATACATGCAGAGGTCCCCTATCAGCTACCTCAGCAAGGATCCACCATCTTGGACTCCAATTGGAGATCAACGAACACAGGGTATCAGAAAGCAGCTTCACAGAGCTTGCAACAGGAGACAAAACAACCGGTAACCAGCTGTGATAGTTAAGATTGTGTCTCAACTTGGCTGGGCCACGATTCACCATGTTTTAATGTAATCACTCCCATGATTGAATATACTGTGAGTAGCCAATCAGATGAAAGCCAGTCTCCTTAAAGGTGTCACCCGCATCTGTATATAAGCACACGTTCTGGCTATTTGCTCTCTCTGGATCCTGTGGCTGCTTCCTGTCATCACATCTCCTGTTCTTGGGACTTGAACTGTCAGCTTATCTGCCGAACCTGGGATTCGTCGATCTGCACAGCCTGTGAGTGGGAGCCCTGCTCTCCAACCTTCCGATCTTGGGCTTGCCAGCTTCTGCAGCTATATGACTCGGGAGAGGCCTCTACCCTAACACACGGACTTGGGACGTTCTAGCCTCTACAATCACGTGAGCTGTTTCCTTGATATCTATCTATCTATCTATATATATATGTATATATTTTATATATTTTACTGTACATCAGGTGAAGGCTTACAGAACAAATAGTTTCTCATGAAACAGTAGTACACATGTTGTTTTATGACATTGGTTAACAACCCCACTACATATTAACCCTCTAACATCTCAACAATTTTTTTTTTGTTGTTGTTGAAAATACACATAGCCAAAGATACACCATTTCAAAAATTTCTACATACACAGATCAGTGACATTGACTACACTCTTCCAATTGTGCTGTTATTCTCACTTAAGATGAAGGCTTATAGAACAGCACACTTTCTCATTTAACAGTTATTACAATTGTTGCCCTATGACAATGGTTAACAAACTCACAACACATCAATAATATCCTTACTCAACCTTGGGTTCCCTATCACCAGCTTCCTTGCACCCTTCTGCCTTCTGGCCCTTGTCACTGGACTCCGGCACCTCGTTAGTCTGAAGTGGTTTTACGGGGCTGTCCACTCCCAGACTGAACGGTGAACCTCGGAGATAACTTCACGACTGAGCGAAAAGGGTGTCTCGGGGCCATACTCTCAGGGTTTCTCCAGTCTCCTTTAGGACAGTAAATCTGGTCTTTTTTTTGTGAGTTAGAATTATGCTCTACATCCTTCTCCAGCTCTGTCCAGAACCCTCTCTTGTGATCCTGGTCAGACCAGTCAGGGGTGGTAGCCGGGCACCATCTAGCTGTACTGGACTCAGTCCGGTGGAGGCCTTGGTAGCTGCGGACAATTAGTCCTTCAGACTAATCTTTTCCTTGTATCCTGTTCTCTTCATTCTCCCTTGCACCAGAACGGATGAGACCAGTGGAGTATCTAAGATGGCCGCTCACAAGCTTTTAAGACTCCAGACACTACTCATCAAGGTAGAATGTAGCGCATTGTCTTTATAAGCAGTGTCATGCCAACTGAGCTAGATGTTCCCCGAGACCATGGTCCCCACAGCCCTCTGCCAGGTAATTCAGTCCCTCAGGTAGTTTGGATGTGTCTATGGGGCTTCCATGACCTTTCCTTGTACAGGTTGTGCTAGTTTCCCCTGTATTGTGTACTGTCTCACCGTTCACCCAAGATACCACTTATCTATTGCCTATTTAGTATTTCCACTCCACCCCTCCCATCCCTAGTAAACAACAAAGATTGTTACATTTTGTGTGTGAACTTTCTCATGGGTTTTTACAATAGAGGTCTCATATAATATTTGTCCTTTTGTGATTGACTTATTTCACTCAGCATAATGTCCTCCAGTTTCATCCATGTTATAATATGCTTCACAGATTCATTGTTGTTCTTTCTCGTTGCATAGTACTCCATTGTGTGTACGTACCATAATTGGTTTATCCATTCATCTGTTGATGGGGACCTACGTTGTTTCCATCGTTTTGCTATTGTGAACAATGCTGCCATGAACATAGGTGTGCATATGTCTATTCGAGTGACGACTCTTATTTCTCTAGGATATATTCCTAGGAGTGGGACTGCTGGATCGAATGGTATGTCTATTTCTAGCTTTCTGAGGAAGTGCCATATCATTTTCCAAAATGGGTGTATTATTTTGCATTCCCACCGGCAGTGCATAAGAGTTCCCATCTCCCCGCAGCCCCTCCAACATTTGTTATTTCCAATGTTTTTGATTCGTGCCAGTAATGCCGGGGTGAGAGATTACCTCATTGTGGTTTTAACTTGCATTTCTCTAATGGCTAGTGATCGCGAGCATTTCCTCATGTGTCTGTTGGCCATTTGAACGTCTTCTTTGGTGAAGTGTCTGTTCCTCTGCCCATTTTTTAATAGGATTATTTGCCTTTTTGTTGTAGAGGTGTTGGGATTTTCTTGTAGATTATGGAGATCAGACCTCTGTCTGACTTGTACTGTCCAAAAAATTTTTTCCCAATCTGTAGGTTCTCTTTTGACTCTTTTAGTGAAGTCTTTTGAAGAGCATAGGTGTTTGACTCTTAGAAGATCCCAGTTATCTAGCTTATCTGTTGGGGTTTGTGCGTTAAAGGTTATGGGTTGTATCCTGTTAATGCCATGTATTAAGGCCTGACATGTTGGTTTTATTTTTTCTTCTATGAACTTTATACTTTTAGGCTTTATATTCAGTTCTTTGATCCATTTTGAAGTAGTTTTTGTATACAGAGTGACGTATGGGTCCTGTTTCATTTTTTTGCAAATGGATATCCAGTTTTGCCAGCACCATTTCTTAAAAAGACTATCTTTTCCCCATTTGATGGACTTTGGGCACTTGTTGAAGATCAGGTGACCGTAGGTGGATGGATTTACATCTGGGTTCTCAATTCTGTTCCATTGGTTGATGTATCTGTCGTTGTACCAGTACCAGGCTGTTTTGACTACTGTAGCTATATAGTAGGTTCTGAAGTCAGGTAGTGTGAGTCCTCCAACTTTATTCTTCTTCTTCAGTAGTGCTTTACTTATTTGGGGCTTCTTCCCTTTCCATATAAAGTTAATGATTAGTTTTTCCATCTCTTTAAAGAATGTTGTTGGTATCTGAATCGGGATTGCGTTGTATTTGTAAATTGCTTTGGGTACAGCTGACATTTTCACAATGTTGAGTCAGCCTATCGATGAGCATGGTATGTTTTTCCATTCATGTAGATGCCTTTGGGTTTCACACAGTAGTGTTTTGTAGTTTTCTTTGTATAGGTCTTTTACATCCCAGGTCAGATTTATTCCTAAGTATTTTATCTTTTTAGGGGCTACTGAAAATGGTCTTGTTTTCCTGATTTCCTTTTCATCGTTCTCCTTACTGGTGTATAGGAATCCAACTGATTTTTGAATGTTTATCTTGTATCCTGCTACTCTGCTGAATCTTTCTATTGGTTCCAGTAGATTTCTCATGGAGTCTTTAGGGTTTTCTATGTATAGTATCGAATCATCTGCAAACAGGGACAGTTTAAATTCTTCATTACCAATTTGGATGCCCTTTCTTTCTTTTTCTTGCCTTACTGCTCTAGCTAGAACTTCCAGCACAATGATAAACAGGAGTGGTGATAAGGGCATCCTTGTCTTGTTCCTGTTTTCAAGGGGAATGTTTTCAGCCTCTCTCCATTAAGAATGATGTTGGCCATTGGTTTTGCATAGACGCCCTTTATTACCTTGAGAAATTTCCCTTCTATGCCTATTTTATTGAGACTTATTATCAGGAATGGTGTTGGACTTTGACAAATGCCTTTTCTGCGTCAATTGAGATGATCATGTGATTCTTTTCTTTCCTTTTATTTATATGATGGATTGCATTGATTGATTTTCTAATGTTGAACCATCCTTGCATACCTGGTATGAATCCTACTTGGTCGTGATGGATAATTTTTTTGATATGATGCTAAATTCTATTGGCTAGAATTTTATTAAGAATTTTTGCGTCTATATTCATGAGAGATATTGGTCTGTAATTTTCTTTTTTTGTGACGTCTTTGCCTAGTTTTCGTATCAGCGTTATGCTGGTTGCATAGAATGAATCTGGAAATGTTGCTTCCTCTTCTATGCTCTGAAATAGCTTGAGTAGTACTGGTACAAGCTCCTCTGAAAATTTTTTGTAGAATTCTCCAGTGAAGCCATCTGGGCCAGGGTTTTTTTTGGTTGGGAGTCTTTTTATTACCTTTTCAAGCTCTTCTCATCATGGGTCTGTTCAGATTTTCAACATCACTTCGTTGTAGTTTGGGTAGGCTGTGTGTTTCTACAAAGTTATCCACTTCCTCTATGTTTTCAAATTTGTTGAAGTATAGTTTTTCATAATATTCTGTTATAATCCTTTTTATTTCAGTTGGGTTTGTTGTAATGTCCCCCATTTCACTTCTGATTTGGGTTGTTTGTGTCCTCTCCTGGTTTTCTTTTGTCAGTCTGACCAGTGGTTTGTCGATTTAGTTGATTCTTTCGAAGAACCAACTTTTGATTTTGTTGATTCTTTCTATTGTTCTTCTATTCTCTATTTCATTTATTTCTCCTCTGATCTTTACTGTTTCCTTTCTTGCGGTGGTTTTGGGCTTTTTTTGCTGTTCTCTTTCTATTTGTTGGAGTTCTGTATTTAATGTTTTGATTTTGTCCCTTTCTTCTTTTTTGATATGTGCATCTATTGCTATAAATTGTCCTCTGAGGACTGCCTTTGCTGTGTCCCAAAGGTTTTGGTATGGTGTGTTTTCATTCTCATTTGATTCTAGGACTTTTTTGATTCCATCTCTGATTTCTTCTATTACCGACTGATGTGTAAGCAGGGTATTATTCAGTTTCCATGTAGTTGATTTTTTTTTCCTTGCTATTTCTATTGTTAATTTCCACCTTGATGTCATTGTGGTCAGAGAAGATACTTTGAATTATCTCAACATTTTGGATCTTGTTGAGGATTGCTCTGTGGCCTAAGATATGATCTATTCTGGAGAACGTTCCATGTGCATTGGAAAAGAATGTGTACTTTGCAGCGGTTGGATGGAGTGTTCTATATATGTCTATGAGGTCAAGTTGGCTGATTGTGCCCTTTAGGTCTTCTGTATCTTTGCTTAGTTTCTTCGTACTTGTTCTGTCCTTTACTGAGAGTGGTGTGTTGAAATCTCCTACTATTATTGTGGAACTGTCAATTTCTCTTTTCAGTCTTGTTAGAGTATCTTTTTTGTATTTTGGAGCCCTGTCATTGGGTGCGGAGATGTTTATTATGGTTATGTCTTCATGATGGATCGTCCCCTTAATCATTATATAGTGTCCTTCTTTGTTTTTTATGGTAGATTTTGTTTTAAAGTCTATTTTATCTGAGATTAGAATTGCCACTCCAGCTCTTTTTTGGTAGTTGTTAGCTTGATATATTTTTTTCCAACCTTTGATTTTAATAAATTCACATCTTTGTTTCTAAGGTGTGTCTCCTGTAGACAGCATATTGATGGATCCTGCTTTTTCATCCATTCTGTCACTCTCTGTATCGTTACGGGTGCACTAAGCCATTTACTTTCAGTGTAATTATTGACAGATGTGGGTTTGTTGCTGTCATTTTGTAGTGCTTTTTTTTGTGGTGCTTTAAGTTTCCTTTGTTCTTCTTACTCTCTTGTGCTAAGTTACTTTTGTTTGTGGATTTTTTTTTTCATTTCTTTTGTTTTTGTAGGTTTTTTTTTTGCCGAGACTTTATGTTTTTCGTCTTTATTTTTATGAGTATGTTTGTTAACTTTCGTTGTGGTTACCATGAATTTTACCCTGATCTTTCTAAGTTTGAAGCAGTCTACCATTACTTGGTATCACCTTGCCTTCCTCTCCATTAGAAGGTTCTATACCTATGCCGTTTATTCCCTCTTTTATTGTATTGAAGTTGTTGTTATTTATTGATTAACTGCTCTGATTCCCTGTTGTATTTCTTTTGTTTCTGGATAGTCCACGAGAGTTCATTTCCTAGATTGGTATCTGGCTCGTATGATCCTGCGTCCTAGGTTCTGCCTGTGAGATGAAGCTGTTTGTCCTCAGATCGAAGAACTTGCTTTAATAATTCTTGTAAGTTTGGTTTGACTTTTACAAATTCCCTTAACTTCTGTTTATCTGGAAATGACCTAATTTCACCATCAAATTTGAACAACAGTTCTGCGGGATACATTATTCTTGGCTGACAATTTTTTTCTTTCAAGATTTTATATGTCATCCCATTGCCTTCTTGCCTGAATGTTTTCTGCCAAATAATCTGAGCTTAGTCTTATTGTTTCTCCTCTGAATGTGACTTCTTGTTTTTCATGAGCTGCTCTCAGGATTCTTTGTCTGTCTTTGGTTTTGGGGAGTGTGAATATGATATGCCTTGGTGATTTTCTTTTGGGGTCTTTTCTATATGGGGTTCGTTGAGATTCTTGGATGGCCAGCTTTTCATCTTTCACGATATTGGGGAAGTTTTCTGTCAGCAGTTGCTCAATGATCCTCTCTGTGTTTTCTGTTTTCTCCCAGTTCTGGAATACGAATCACTCGTAAATTTTTGCTTTTAATTGTGTCCCACGTAACTCTCAGGGTCTCTTCATTTTTCTTTGTTCTTTTTTCTGAGTTTTCCTCAAACAGAGTCACATCCAGGTGTTTCTCTTCAATTCCACTGATCCTGTCTTCCACCGTTTCAAATCTGCTTCTAAGCCCTTCTATGACATCATCCATTTCTGAAAGCTTGTTGTTTATCTTTTGGATTTCTAATTGTTGTTTTTGAATAATTTCTAGTTGTGAATTTATTCTGGCATTTTGTTCCTGCATCATCTTCCTGAATTCTTCCAATTTTTTGTTTGTATTTTCCATGAATTTGTCTATTTTTTCCTCACATTTGTCAGCTTTTTGCCTCAGTTCTTGGAGAATTCCGAGTATTAGAGATTTGAATTCCCTATCAGGTATTTCTAGTACATTTTCTTCAACAGGAGAGTCATCTGGTGTTTTAATTTGGACAGCTACTGCAACCATCTTGTCCTGTTTTTGTAAATGTTTTGATATTGTCTGCTGTTTTCAGGGCATTCAGTAGTTATTTTTCTCATTTATTGATTTTAGATTTGTTTGTTTCATCCCTTTTTTAAAAAAAAAAAATTAGACTATGTCTGAGGAGGCTGACTATGGGTTCTTTGTTGTTTGCTCGTCTGTGTGCTCAATACTTTTCGCCTCCTTCTCCAACTGGCAGGGTCAGTCACTCAGATATGGTACAGCAGGGCAGGTCTAGCTGAAGAGGAGTTACTGGGACGGGTTGTTTGTGGCACTCACTACAGCCACCAGAGCAGGTCGGTAATCAGTGCAGGGCATGTTCCAGTAGGCCGTGCCTGTGCTGCTTGTTGGTGTGATGTCAACCGCACGGTGCAGTTAGGCAGGATGCAGCGGGGAGATTGTTATGTGTGGAACTAAGATGGATATGGGGGAGAGGAGAGAGAAACAGGAGCCAAAAACATACAAACAAACAAAAAACAATGCTAGGGGAGCTTGCCGTTGGAATGGAGAGATGAGAGACTATGAAATGGAGACAAACAGAAAGGGGAAGATGAAGAAAAGAAAAGAATGAATAAATAAAAATCAGAAAGGTTAAAGAACCGAAAAATTCCCAGGGATCCCACCAGTGCAGCTATGAGGTCTGGGGAAGTTGCTCTCAGGTGTTGCAGTACAGCCTGGCTAGAAGGTGTAGCGGTATACAACGCCTGGTATTCAGGGATCAGAAAGGGAAGGAAGATACAGAGAGACAAGAAACTGAGCACTGAAGAAAGACAAAAAGGGAAAAAGAGGGAAAAGAAAACAAAACAAATTAAAAAAAAAAAAAAAAAAGAACACAAAAGGCCCCCGAAAAAAACAGGAAAAAAAAAAACCCAACGAAAAAAGAAATGCTCTCAGGGATCCCTCTGCACTTCTGTGGAAGCTGAAGGGGAGTTCCTTGCCACGCAGCTCCACCTGGCCAGAAAGGGCTCCCAACTCAAGAAAAGGAAAAGAAAACAAGCAAACAATTCAAAATGAACAAACGAACAAAAGCCCCGGGATCCCACCAGCACGATAGCCCAGATCAGGAAGCAGCTCCACAGTTGAATGGAGCTCCGCAGCCCCTCAGGAAAAAGCAAAGATGGCGCACAGAGCCAGGCACTTGAGCGAAAGGAGGGGGAGGCGGCAAGAGGCAAGCAAGAAATCAAAAGAAGGAGGGGAAAAAAAAAACCGCAACACCAGCAGCCAACAAACGGCACTCAGAGAGCCAGCTAGTGCGGGCTGGTGTTTCTAGACAAGAAACTGTGTCCGCGGGAAGAAGAGGAGGCCGAGTGTAGGTTAAGAAGGGGAGAGAGTGGGAAAGCATATATCACAAATTGCCGGCGCTCTGCAGCCCCTCAGGAAGAAGCAAAGATGGCACACGGAGCCAGGCACTCGAGTGAAAGGAGGGGGAGGTGGCGAGAGGCAAGGGAGAAATCAAAAGAAACAGAAAAAAAAAGCAACACTAGCAGCCAACAAATGGCACCCAGAGAGCCGCCCGCTTGGGTGTGTGGAATCCAAGCAGCCGGCACTTCCCGGTCAAGAGACCGTGGCTGCGGGAAGCATAGGCGGCCAAGCCGGGGCGAAGAGCGGTGGGGGTTGGGAAAGCGCACACCACAAATTACCGGTTTTGTCTCCCGCTGGACGCTCCCTGAGGCTGCTTTCTCGTACCCCCGTTTGCTCGTCTCCAATAGGAGTCCAAGATGGTGGATCCGCGCTGCGTTAGCTAGTAGGGGACCTCTGCATGAATCTCTCCTCGCTCTCCGTTCTCTGTCAGTTTTCTCACTCCGTTTGGTGCTTGGCTGAGTCTTTATCTCTTCATTTGATGTTTTAGGGTTTCAGGATTGTTGTATTCTCTGTTCGGCTTAGTTTTTCCGATCTTTGCTGTGGAGGGACAGCGTGGTACTTCTGCCTAGAGCACCAATTTGCTGGAACTCTCTCTCTATATATATATATATATTTATACACTTTACTGGTTTTGCTTCTCTAGAGAACTCAGCCTAAGACACCAGCAATACAGGCTTTCCCACTACCCACCCTTCTTCACCCCCACTTACCCTCCTCTGCTTCCTGCAGCCACAGTCTCTTGGCCGGGAAGCACCAGCTTCACCCTAGTGTTGCCTGGATTCCACCCGCCCGCAGTGGCAAGCTTCCTGAGTGCCTTTTGTTGGCTGCTGGTGTTGCTTTTTTCCACTTCTTTAGATTTCTTCCTTACCTCTCACCACCTCCACCTCCTTTCTCTCAAATACATGGCTCTGTGCGCCATCTTTGCCTCTTTCTGAAAGGCTGCAAAACACCACTTGACTGGGAAACTGGTTCCTGGCCCGTGCTGCCACACTGGTGGGACCCTGCGGGCTTTTTTCTTTGTTTGCTCTGATTTGTTCTGTTTTGATTTATTTGTCTTCTTTTGCTTTTCTCGGCATGGAAGCCCCCTCTAGCCCAGCAGTACCGTGCGGCTTGGAAGCTACTCCTTTACTCTGCACAGACACACAGGGATGTCCCTGGGGGCATTTTTTTGTTTGTTTGTTTGTTTCTTTATTTTTGTCTCTCTCCTTATTCCCTTTTTATCTTTCTTCATTTCCAGTTTCTTGATTTATTCATTTTTTTCTTTTACCCTTTTTTTTTTTAATTTTTGTTTTTCGTCATTTCTCAGTCTCTCATCTCTCCACTCCAATAGCAAGCTCCCTTAGCACGCTTTTTTGTTTGTGTATATGTTTTTGGCTCCTGTTCCTCTCTTCTCTCCCTCATCTTTCCCATGCTCATCTTAGCTCCACACATCACAATCTACCCCATCCTTCCTGCCTACCTGCACCATACGCTGAACATCACGCTCCAAAGCAGCACAGGCACAGCCTACTGGAACCTGCCTGGCACTGAATCCTGGTCCGCACTTGCAACCCTGGTACGTGCTACAAACGACCCATCCCAGCAACTCACCTTCAGCTGGACCTGCCCTGCTGTACCATACTTGAGTGACTGACCCTGCCTATTGGAGAAGAAGGTGAAAAGTATCATGCCCACAGATGAGCAAAGAACAAAAAACACACAGTCTGCCTACTCAGACATAACCAAATAAAACAAAAAAGGACAAAACAAAGAAATCTACAATCAATAAACGAGGAAAATAACCACTGAGTGCTCCGAAGACAGCAGACAATATCAAAACATTTACAAAAACAGGACAGGATGGTTCCAGCAGGCGTCTAAAATAAAACATCAGATGACCTTCCAGTAGAAGGAAAGGCACTAGACCTAACTGATAGGGAATTCAAATCTCTAATATTCAGAATTATCCAAGAGTTGAAGCAAAAAGCAGACAAAAATGAGGAAAAAATAGAAAAATCCATGGAAAAGGCGAACTCATGGAAAATACAGACAAAAAAATGGCAGAATTCAAGAAAATAATACAGGAACAAGATGCTAATTCACAACTAGAAATCACACAAAATCAACAATAAGAAATCCAAAAGATAAATAAGATTTCAGAAATGGACAGTGTCATAAAAGGGCTGAGGAGCAAGTTTGAAACGATGGAAGACAGGATCGGCGAAACTGAAGACAAACTCTTGGATCCAACTCTGAGGAAGACTCAGAAAAAAGAACAAAGAAAAATGAAGAAACCCTGAGAATTATGTGGGATACAATCAAAAGCAAAAATCTGTGAGTGATCGGAGTTCCAGAATGGGGTGAAAACAGAAAACACGAAGAGGATCGCTGAAGAACTGCTGACAGAAAACTTCCTCGATATCATGAAAGATGAAAAGCTGACCATCCAAGAAGCTCAAAGAACCCCATATAGGATAGACTCCAAAAGAAAATCACCAAGGCATATCATAATCACACTCGCTAAAACCAAAGACAAAGAATCCTCAGAGCAGCTTGAGAGAAGCAAAAAATCACATACAGAGGAGAAACAATAAGACTAAGCTTGGATTATCTGGCAGAAACCATGCAGGCAAGAAGGCAATGGGTTGACATATATAAAACCTTGAAAGAAAAAAACTGCCAGCCAAAAATAATATATCCTGCAAAACGCTTGTTCAGATATCATGGTGAAATCAGGTCATTTCCAGATAAATAGAAATTAAGGAACTATGTAAACACCAAACCAAACTTAGAAGACTTATTAAAGGGAATCCTTTGATCTGAGAACAAACAACATCAGACCACAAGCTGAATATATGACACAGGATTGTACCAGGCAGATACTAACCTAGGAAATGAACTCTTAAGGACTATGCAAAACCAAAAGAATTACAACAGGGAACCAGAGAGGTTAATCTGTAAATGACAACAGCATCAGAACAATAAAAGAGGGACTAATGGTGTAGGTATAGAACCTTCTGATGGAGAGGAAGGCAAGACAATACCAAGTAATAATAGACTGGTTCGAATCTAGGAAGATAAGGATAAATTTCAAGGTAATCACAAAGAAAGTTAACAAACCTACTTGTCAAAATAAAGAAGAAAAGCAAAGTCTCAGTAAAAACAAAACCTACAAAAACAAAAGAAATGAAAAAATCCACAAACAAAAGGAACTCAGCACAGGAGAGTAAGAGGAACATAGAAAACGTCAGCACCACAAAAAAAAAGCACTACAAAATTCAACCCCACTCCTAGGAATATATCTTATAGAAATAAGAGCCGTCATACAAATACACATATGCACACTCATATTCACTGCAGCACTGTTCACAACAGCAAAAAGATGGAAACAACCTAGATGCCCATCAACAGATGAATGGATAAACAAACTACGGTACATACACACAATGGAGTATTATGCAAAGATAAAGAACAATGATGAATCTTTGAAGCATCTCATAACATAGATGAAACTGGAGAACGTTATGCTGAGTGACATAAGTCAATCACAAAAGGACAAATATTGTATGAGACCTCTACTGTAAAAGCATGTAAAAGTTTATACACAAAAAGAAACAATGTTTGTTGGTTACAAAGGATGGGGGGACTAAATAGACAATAGATAAGTGGTAACTTTGGTGAAGGGTTAAGACAGTACATAATACTGGGGAAACCAGCACTACTTGTACACGGAAAGGTCATAGAAGCCCCACAGACACTTCCAAGCTCCCTGAGGGACTGAACCGCTGGGTGGACGGCTGTGGGGACCATGGTCTCGGGGAATATCAAGCTCAACTGGCATAACATAGTTTATAAAGAAAATGTTCTACATTCTAACTTGGTAAGTAGCATCTGGGGTCTTAAAAGCCTGTAAGCGGCCATCTAAGATACTCCACTGATCTCACCCCTTCGGGCGCAAGGGAAAATGAAGAGAACAAGCTACAAGGAAAAGATTAGTCCAAAGGACTAACGGACCACAGCTACCATGGCCTCCAACCAGACTGAGTCCAGTACAGCTAGATTGTCCCCGGCTACCACCCCTGACTGCTCTGACCAGGATCACAACAGAGGGTTCTGGACAGAGCTGGAAAAGGATGTAGAACAAAATTCTAACTCACAAAAAATGACCAGATTTACTGGCCAGACTGGAGAAACCCTGAGAGTATGACCCCCTGAAACCCTTTTAGCTCAATGGTGAAGTCACTCCTGAAGTTCACCATTCAGCCAGGGACTGGACAGCCTCATAAAACAAAACAGGACTAATGAGGCACAGCAGTCCAGGGACAAGGACTAAAAGGAAGGAGGGGACAAGAAAGATGGTGATAGGGAACCCAAGGTTGAGAAGGGACAGTGTTGACATGTCATGGGGTTGTTAACCATTGTCATAGGGCAATATGTGTACTAACTTTTTAATGAGAAACTTTGTTCTGCATAGCTTCATCTAAGGTACCAAAAAAAAAAAAAGAAAAGGAATTACCTAAGTGAGATCAAACTGACAACAGCAACTCAAAAGGTTTGATGGGAAGGCTAGGTGACAGTGAGTTGAAGATAATGGTGACAGAATAATTTGGAAAAGGACAGTGAGAATAGCAGCAGAATTGGAAGAATGTAATCAATGTCACTGATTTGTACATGTAGAAACTTTTGAAATGGTGTACATTTGGCTATGTATATTTTCACCCCAAAAAAAAAAAAAAAAAAAAAAAAGGTCCTCCAAGGTCTAGAAGGGAGAGGGTTGACATGTCGTGGGGCTGTTAACCAATGTCATAAAACAGTATGTGTACTGACTGTTTAATGAGAAACTATTTGTTCTGTAAATCTTCATCTAAAGTACAATTAAAAAAAACAATAGAACGTGTCGAAGTGTACATTTTAAATGGATGCAGTAAATTGTATGTAAATTATTCTCAATAGAGTGGTAAGAGAGAAAAGAATAGACACAAGACCACTGGTGAATACCAAAGAAAAAAAAGGAGTCTAGTACAAACCTTTCGCGCCACCCAGAGATCCAGGTTATGTATAGTAAGTTCCAAAATACTGACAAGCTTGCTTACATATTCCTTCAGTCTAGATCCCTGTACATGGGAGTCTCAGCCAGAAAGAAGAAAGAAGATGGCTAGAGCAATAAGGTGAGTGTACCTTTGGGTAGACTGAGTTAGGGATGGATAAGAGACCCGACACTGTGGAAAGTAAGGGACAATGTACGTGGCCCTACTAACATATACCTCGGAGCCCTGGTGGCGCAGTGGTTAAGAGCTGGACTACTTACCCATACCAGCCACTCCTTGGAAACCCTATGGGGCAGTTCTACTCTGTCCTAGAAGATCATTATGAGTCAGAATCGACTCAGTGGCAACAGATTTGGTTTTTTTAACACATACCTCTCTACATCTTAACCTCAAAGTCTCAAATGTATTATTAAAATCATACAATTCACCGAGTGGATCACTGAAGATATAAAGTAATTCATAAAGAGTTGTAACATATATAGTTTCACACAGTTATCTTTAAAATGATTAAAGAAGAAAAGTAAAACTGTGAAACTGAAAAAAATACCCATAATATTTAAAAGTGTAATACCTGAGAAACAGAATGGCCAGGTATTACCAATCCCAAGTCTACTTGAGTTAGAGATCATTCAGTTGGTTAAAGACAACAGTTCTAATCAAAGATCACAGCTGATCAGCTCAAGCTCCTCCTGCCTCTGACAGAATGATTACAACCAAACAGTCTCTCGGCATGACCCTAGCTCTCTAAAAAGTCCAGAGAAGACTGAGAGGGGAAAAAAGTCACGCTCTCTAAAGTAATTCAGTCAATAACCATGATTCTCAAACCTGTCCAGTTGACAGCAGCACTTGGAAGTCATGGTATGCCTTCAAACATTTAATGATATTTGTTATCAGGTATCATTTTATATTTGCACATTTCTATAATCGCTAGCAGGTATCAAAGTTTATTAAAAACGAGGAAAATGGTTAAGAATATAGACGATATTTTATGTATTTTGCAATGATTAACTTATAATATTTTACAACCATTAAAATGATTATGAACACCATGGCATAATGTAAAAAATTTATAAAATCAAATCAAAGAGCAAAGTACACTGTATCGACATTATGTACACATATAAAAGAGAACTAGAAGAAAACCTGGAGAAATCAAAGTTGTTTGATTTATTGGATTGTGCACTTTCTTTTATTTAGCTATCTATCAATGCTGTTAAAATGCTGTTTGTGTAATTTTAAATTAAATTCATTTTAATTTAAAAAATTTAAAATATTTGTAAATATAAATAGTTGGCACACTTACCACAGTCGGACTGCCACTACTTATCAACTGGCTGACTTCATGAAAAATGCTTTTGCAGTCAATTGATTTATCTAATGATCCTCGTTTTACAATTACAGCTACTGCTAATAGAATCTGTTCCCGAACATATTTTTGGAGGCTGTAAAACATAAAAATCATTGTGAAAAAATTTACCTAAATCTGATATGAAAAATACTCCCAGTTTCCCACTATGCCTGAAGCTACTGATAACACTGCTTACATTTGAGGGTAATATAGCCAACTGGTTACGCACACACTCCAAAGCCAGAATGCCTGGGTTCAAACCAGGGCCCTATTATTTACTACCTATGTGACCTTGGGCAAGACAGCACTCAGAGCCTCAGTTTTCTCATCTGTAAAATGGGAACAATAATAGTAATAGGACTGTTATAAGGATTAAATGTTCCTACAATTGTGCCTGGTACATATTAAGCACTATATAAGTGTTAGCTCCTTCAGACAGTGTTTAATAGATGTAAGTCTGCTCCCTGTTAAATATTTGGGAGAAAAAAATCACTAAAAGTCAGATTAAGATCCCACTGATAAGGAGATAAGAATCTGATCTAACATCCATCTCTAACCAGTAGTATAATCGTTAAGTCCCATTTCCCTTTAATATGAAAAGGTAACATGCTAGCTATCCAAGACACAGTATTATGAATAGCTACAAGTTCCAAGAAACTTTTTAAAATTTCATATCCAAGTTCTGTTCCTCAGTCTGGTGGCAGAAGCAATGATTCCCAAGTCAAAGCATCCTACAAAGCTATTCAACCACAAGAGCCCAGAAATATATTATTGCCTTTTCACAATCTTCTCCTAAAGGTTAGTCCCAGAAAAACATAACCTTGAACTGTATAATCCAATCTCCAGATGACCACAAGGACACAACAACCATGTGTCCTTGGGATAAAACCCCAACTCTTAACATGACTTATAAGTAGTATAACCTATCCCGGTTTTCCTGGTAGAGTCTCGATTTACCTGTTGACCTAGCATAATCACTAGTAGTGCTCTCTTTCACTCTCAAAAGTGTCCCAGTTTGGACATAAATTATGTGATCACCCATTTAAAAGACGCTACATGATCAAACGTGCCCTTCCCTCTCTGAATTCCTCTTCCACGTACGCTCAAAACTGCAGATAAACTGAACTTCTTTCAGTTTCTGGTACCATGCTCTTGTACCTCCAGGCTTCTAAACTTCTATTCCCTCTACCAAGATTCTGATGTCACTTTCTCCAGAAAGCATTCCTTGAACCCGTCTTCTAGACTTGGTTGGATATTACTAGTGTGGGCTCCTACAGAATCTTCACATGACATGTACACATCTGTTGTTATTGTTGTTAGCTACCACTGAGTTGCCCCCGAATCATGGTGACCCCATCATAACGGAACGAAACATTGCCCAGTCCCATACCATCCCCGTGATCAGTAAGGTTTCAGGTGGTTGATTTTTGGAAGTAGATTGCCAGGCCTTTCTTCCTAGTCCATCTTAGTTCAAAGTACCACTGAAACCTATTCAACAACGTATCAATACACAAGCCTCTACTGACAGATGGGTGATGGCTATGCGTGAGGTGTACTGGCCAGAAATGGACCCCAGGTCTCCCACATGGAAATTCTACCACTGAACCTCCCCCACACACATCTGTTACTACTTGTTTAACTGTATCTGCCAAGATACACTGCCTACTCTAAGCTCACTACTGTATTCCCATGGCAAAACACATTACCTGCCACATAACAGGCATTTATATAAATGAATCAACGGGTTCCTTATGTCAAGACTAAAGTGAAATATATTCCTTCAAAACATAAACTTGGAAAATTCCTCCTTCATTTATTAAGTAAATAAACACAGAGATCCTACTATGTGTAAGAATATTAGTTGACCAAACGGAATTTTTGTACTTTTGTGGGGACAGAACTGTTTCAGATACACTAACTACTAGTAGAACATGTGCATAAAGCTGAACACTACTACCAGAAATGTACACAAAGCTCGTTTTAAATATTTCTGTTGGCAAGAATTATAAATTGTTAGGAAAATAAATAATAACTAACATTTATTGAGTGCATATGATAATGCAAGGCTTTATATAAACTGTACAAAAATTAATAAGTCAATCTGCACAACAATCTTTTGAGTTAAATACTATCATTCACTGCATTAATAATCAGAAAATTAATGCACAAAGAGGTTAAGTAATCTACCTAAGGTCACAGAGTTAGTAAGTGGGAGAAGTGGGATTGAGAGTCTATTTCTCAACCCACTGCCATACTGCCTCTGCCTCTCTAAGAAAGTACACTGTGAATTTCAGTCTATGTAAATTTTACTTCAATCAGGAGGGAAAAAAAAGAAAACATCCTGTTCATGTAATAGGAAGCACACATTTCCTATGTAGTATTCTATACTACATTACCTGTAGTCTTCCACCTACATGTAGTACGCCAAACTTTTTTAACCTGACTCTAATCCATACTGTAGGACATTCTATAAGGTAAAACTGTCTGTGTCATAAAAGACCAAAAAAAAAAGGCAGGAGAATTGTTCTAGATTAAGATACACTAAAAGGGTATGACAACTGAATACAATGTGTAACCTCTGGTTAAATTCTGGATCAAAAAAATAACTTGTAAGAGGCTATAAATAACATCATTCAGACAACTGGGAAGTTAGAATATGGAATATATATTAGATAATATAAATATACCAATTGTATCAATAGTAATGAGATTATGTTCTTAGGAAAGGCACGCTGAAATATTTAAGGATGAAGTATCATGATGTCTTTGGCATACTTACACAAATGGTTCGGAGGGGAGGCATATATGCACGAGAGAGAGAAATCAAATGTGACAAAATCTTAACCATGCCTTTACTAGCAAAAGGGTATGTGGGTGTTTATGGTACTATTCCTTCAACTTTTCTGAAAGTTTTTTAATTCTTTAAAAATATATAAGCAAACTATTTCAATTGTGGTACCCTACAATCAACTCTAAAATAGCTTCTGAACTAATAAAAAATATTTAAGAGTAACATTATTTTGGATAATACAAGAGACTACATACATATACACAATATTTGTCTTAGACTTAAATCTACTACACTCTGAGTTTAGCACTTCCCAGGGTGGGAGGTGGGTGGTTCTAATAAATAAGAAGCCCCAGGGGAAAGAGAATTTGTCTTATGTAGTCAAAGCTCCCCTGGCCGCCCTAACTCCTTCAGGAACACTGCCTTAGCTGACAAAGGTGGAGGCAGCAGCAGTCAGAGCTCTCAGGGCCAACCAGACACTGTGCTCAGGGACTGACTGTCCATGTCATCTTTACACCAACCACACCAAGCAGGTACCAAGTCCCTATTTGACAGGTAAGAAAACGGAATAGTAAAGAGAGTTTTAAGTCATTTCCCCAAGGTCACATAAATAGACATCTTCAGACAACTTTGTTTTCTTTAACACTTCAGGCTAGGGGCCAAAATATAAAAAATTCTTTACACGTATAAACTCTTACAAACACAGATGTCTTAAGGTTTATTTTTTTTTATCATAGAAATATAAATGTCAAGGTCTAGACTTGTCTTCAACAACTTCTCGTAAGAACAGATTATCAAAATTGATTTCAAAAATATTTTGCTAGGCTAAGAAAAGATCAAAGCATATATCATTTTTAATAAAATTCAACAAAGTCTATCTTTTTCCACAGTTGCTGCCTATAACAAATGTTTTAATGTGAGTTAAAGTGTATGCAAAAGAAATGAACAAAATAATGCAACAAAACACTCACTTGTCAAGACTTCTACTTACCTTTCTTTTATGTACAGAGGGGACAAAAGAAAAATAGTCCTGTCAGGCCTAGCAAATACAGTTAAATGGAAACAACAGAAGGGCATGCTAATATCACACTCAAATGGTCTCACCAAAAAAGCAAAATGTACAATAAATGAAACCAGCATGAAGGAGAAGAAAAAGGTTTAAAACCAAGAGTAGTTCTCCCTTACGCTATTAAAACCAGGGGAAAAAAATGCCCCCAACCCTGTCTCTCTCCCACATACATACACACACACATTCACTTACCTACAGAACACGTATCATTACACTGTAATGCTAATTAGCTAAGTAAACCTCAACTTTTTTCTCTCATGTATTTCTCTATATGTAAAGCAGTTTCCAGAGCCTGGGATAACTGAGGACTGAAGACATCAGTAATTATTAAATATTATCAACTCACAGACTTTCCTAGTGAACAGTCAGTAGGAACAAAAGGCTAACAGTATACTCTAAATTAGATTTAAAGCTTTGTGTGTGTATTTACGTAAAATCGCCACTCCTAAGTACAAGCATAGCTGATTACGTAGCAAAAGTTTTCTTCATTAATTTGGAAATTAACATCTATGCAAAAAGTACTGTACTAAGTACAAACAGCAAATATACAATATACATTGCCTGTTCTTAAAAGAAGACTTGGCGTTTGGGGGGACTTTTTAAAAAATGGTTAGTAGTGAATTAATTTCTCCCCACAAGTTGTAATATAGCTGATAATCTTCCTCGTATTTTTCCAAAACATCATACAAGCAATAAATGTACACAATCTTGTAAAATGTTTAAACAATACAGATGTGAACAGCATAAAAAGAAAATTCACTCTCAACCCATTCCTCAAACCTGGTCTCTCTCCAAAAGAAACTATTAAAGAATTTGGTGCTTATTCTTCCAGAACCTTTTCTATGCATACGTCCATGTATAAGTACATGTAACGTTTGGTTCGTTAATGGTACTTGCTCCCCTCCCCCAACTTGGGATATTCACCTATATCTTAATAATACTTATGATTCAAAATTTAAAACATGTTCAAAGAAATAACTACCCCCAACAAGCACCAAAAGAAAAAGTATAAACGATTTTAGACTGAGTCCAAGATCAACATTTATTTATACGCAAAATCTTTAGAACTCAACAACAACAAAACCTAATACCCAGCACAATCTTTTTGGAGAAACAAAATCAAATATCATAAGCTAAAATAAAAGGTATTATTTAAAGTACCAAAACAACCTATAATCATGTATGTATTATGGGCTTTTAAAATATTAGCCCCACACAGAGTTTAACCATAAATGCCTATCATTAAAACTGAAGAACAAAAAGACAAAAAGGATAGACACATAAACTTAGCAAAGTATTCTAGCGGTACTTCCTCCATGTACTTACTTAGGTCTTTGTAAGACATAGGTTAAAAGGAATGTTCGTAGTGACTCGATGCTACCTTTTTCCAAGAGAATCCACTCTCGTACAACTGCTTCCATTATGGCTGTGGCAGCTTGAAAAAGGACATAGTCCACTTTACTAGTTTCTGAGGAGAAAACAAAAACCTTCTTTAAAAAGGAGTTCATATTGCCATGAACATTTTTCATTTATTAATTTTAAAACAGAACTTTTCAGACAAGGAATAAGATGGTTACCTGTTCTTTTTTTAATCCAGTGACCTTGCTCTAGCACCACAAAGAGGTTAGTTCCTCTCAGAAGACACCTCAGGCAGGTGGCAGCTAATCACCGATCACAATTTTCACAAACTTTCCTCACCTCTCTTCAACTGTTACTTCCAAAGCATGAAGAACTAAAAAATAACACAGCTTTAAAAAAAATAAAAATAAAAATTTAAGCAATCAGAAAATTTCCTAAGAGATTCTCACCCTGTGTAAAACAGAACTTGGTATCTGAAAAACACCTTAATAGTCTTTGAACATTACTACTTGTGATGAGCCATGCTGTTAAAATATTTGTATATTTAAGTAAATGAGCTTTCAGCAGGATGACCCATCTCTAATAGCAAGTTCAGAAATAAACACAATCATGTTCAGGTTAATTTTTCAAAATATAAAAAAACAAATCACATTTACACAGGTGAGAAGTTCTTGTGAATTTTCTGATTGCAATACTGATCAAACTGAGTAAAATCCCAAAGCTACACTTAGAAAGACCCAGCCTTAACTAACAAGTTATAGTATCTGAACTGAAAGCTAAACCAGGGTGGAAAAAACAGAAAATTAACACATCTGAAAAATATTTTATATTAATTTTCTATTTTTTCTCTTATTCATCAATGCCACTACAGTTTCCAAACAGCATTATCAAAAGGGAGAAACAGTCAAAATAAAGTCAAGAAAAAGGAGAAATTTTCTGAAGCTCTAAAAAAATAACCACTATGTAAGATCCATGAAAGTCTATGATTAGATTCCAGATTATTCATCAAGATCACTGGACATGAGAAATTAATTGTAGCAGAGAACAGTTCCTTCAAGAATTTATCAGAAGAGCATGAAGATAAAGTCAGGCACATCATTTTCTCTCCTATTCAGGCTCAGGCCACTTAAAAATTTAAGTAGTCCTGACACAATTAGCTATAAAAATCTGTAAGAAAAGGCATACCCTACATAAATCTCTATCATATTAGACTCCTACTTAGAAGTTTTGAATCTATCAAAACTAATAAAAGGAACCAATCTGGACTTTAATTTTTTTTAAGTTTGATTATTCCCTGCTAGCTTAACATGAATGCTAATTGAGATGATAATCAGAATTCACAAAAATTTAGAAACCATAAAAAATAATCAATAAATAAAGCAAAGCAAGAACTTCTTAAAACGTGAACATATCATAAAAATATGTGTTCAAAGTTCCAGAAGGGGAAAAACTGGTTTTATTCAAAGAAGATTTGAAACAGAACCCAACTACATCTACTTCAGTCACTTAAGGAGAAATATTGTACTGCCTCATAAAGCTAATTCAAAAAAATCCCTCATCAGAAACCTCTTCTTGAAAGAAATGATGGTAGTTTCCCTGTCTTCATTTTCAACTGCAATAAAATTTTTAAGGACAAGAATAAAATCCTTAGCCATGAATTTTAACAAGGAAGCATAATCTTAGGGATTCACAGAATTTCAGGACTAGAATGCAAAAGATCCCTGAATTTTGAAAAAACTGATGCCCCAAGAGATTAAGAGAGGAAACTCAAGGTCACATGGATGGTAAGTGTTGTTTGAACAATACTAAACCATCCCTAAATGCACATATGCCAATGAAGATAAGACTAAATAAGCACCCTCAGATTTTCATGAGCAATGAAACATGATTATTTCTAACTATTTATTCTTATATCCTAGCCTTTTTTCTGCCATTTTTGGGGGCAATTACAGAGGGTGAGGGACATTCAAAAGTGTTCAAGACAAAAAAGGAGTTTAATAACTCTTTTTCTTAGATACCTCTCAATGGTAATTTAGTAATGAAGATTTCTAAATTCCCATTCTCATAAGAAGCTGTCTCTAAGAACAGAGGAATCTGGGGGGAAAGAAAAAAATTCCAAACTTAAAAGAAGAAAATTTCCTAATTTTCTTCCTAAGAAATTTTCTCATAAAAACCAGTAATGATAAACTATACTTATAAATAATATAAATTTGCAAGAGATGTTAGAAGGAACTCTAGAAGCCTACCAATAGGAAATAAGGATTTCAGATATACATAGGAGACTTACTCTTGCTCTCTGCTATAAAGATGCTCTAAACTGCAAAGCCTTCAGGAAGAACTCACAGTTCATCTAGAATTTCTGAAGAAACCACTTTTAGGAATACCTGTCACTGACTAGGACACTGCCTAGATACTAAATTAGTTTAGGCTACTTTAGCAGGAAGCTTTTACTTCCTACCATGGTAACTTTCTTTTAATAATAATTATGTAAATAAAATTCACTTGTATCTCATCAGTCAACTGAAACTAAACAGAGCCATGGAGACACAAGTTATAGTGAAGCAAATAATGAGAGAGGAAAAGTACTACATTCTGGTCAAAAGAGCTTTAAAAAAAAAAAACAAGAAGAACCCTAGTATTCAAGCCACAGATGCTCAGCTGCTACAATCACTCCTTGGCCTTAAAGATTTCTTTCCAAAGCAAAGGCAACGTGAGCTCCATGCACAAGGTCTGCTCTCTGACCAAGAAAAGACATGCCCACCAACCAGTCTCAGCTGGAAGATGACAGTCATTACACAGCATTACTTACGAAAACAATTTTCCATATTTAGAGAAGAAAATGCTTATTAATAACTGACTTTTTGGTGGTTTCTTTCTTTCTTTTTTTTTTTTTTGGCTACTTCTGTGATAAGAAGTAAAAGAAAAGTGAGATTAAAAAGTATACTTCTGAAAGAAGGACAAAAGAATGCTACAAAATTATCTCCAGAAATCAATTCTCCACTATTCTTGGGTACCGTATTTTTACAAAAATAACAAGTGTGTTGTACGTTTTTTTTGGTCAACTGTGCAACCCCCCTCGCACATTATTTCCTAGGCATGCTATGCACATCATGTGTGGGGCACATTATTAACATGGGCACGTTATTTATGAAAAAATATGGTATTTCTTTAACAAGACTAGAACTCACAGGTTTTTGAAGGTTCATTTGATCCTACAAGACCAATTAAGTGCCAAAGGCTTCTGAGGTAAAGAAGTCTAAAAGTGCTCTTCTGACAAAATGGACAACCACACACATGCACACACGTGCACACATTCAGAAAAGAGCAAAGGAAATGAAAAATAGAACAAAAACAAAGAGATAAGAGAAAGAAATGAGGAAAAACCAGAAACATATAAAACTTAAGTTAGAAGCGAGAAGGAACAATTTTAAGAGGCCAGAAAAGGGAAGCATCAAAGAGAAAGTCTTCCCCTTTATTAGAATATACTACCCAGACATTCTATACAAATGAAATATAATCCCTAAATAAGAATGTGAAAATTCTGAATCGTGATTGACTGCCACTTGTATGAGAAGTCTTCTTAGAGGAATTAACCCTTTTGTGCTGGTGGCAACTAAGTAAGGAGTTAAAAGATTTTCTGTGAAGTTTAGATGTAAACATTAATGTAACACAGGGCTTTGCAGTAAATTAATGATTATGCTTTAATACATGCACTCATACTTTTAAATAGTTAATATCTCAAAACCCAAACTGATTTTAAAAGCACAGCCGGAACTAGAAATATTACTCTTTAGAGAATTTTATCAGGAAAACAAAAGTATTCCAACACAAGCTCAAATAGTGACAAAGCAATAATACTTCATAAAATATACACACTCTAAAAGGAAAGAGTGGTATAAACAAACATGCTCTAATAAAATATTTATTATTTAAATCAACTATTTCCAAACGAGTATAGAATAACAACTAATTTACAATAGGAAGTCAGATGAAACACTGATGAAATCCTAGCTAATGTACTTAAAGCGTATGCCAAGAAAACCAAACTCAAATTACTTTAACAGTTTAACTCAATCTAAATCTATTAATGCTAAACAATTTCAAGGCAGTAAGGATGAGGTAACACTCCCTTAAACTCTTTATAATGACATTTAGTTTTGCTTCTTTTAATTTAACATTCAGTTAATATATTCTGCATAGGTGTAAGATGAGAAATTTTGTTAGTGTCAGAAACAAATTCACTCAGGTATAAAAAGTGACCACTCAAAAAAAATAAAAATAAAAAACTGCCTCATTTAGAATTTAAAAGGTGGTTGTTAAAGCACTTCTTCTAATGATAAGATCTAATTCCTAAATAAGACAGAAAACAGAATTTTTTAAGCTTATTATATTTTTAAAAAGCCATTTAAAATGAGGTAATGTGGCATGACATTTATATACTACCTTACTGTTTACAGGAGCCCTGGGTGCACAGTGGTTAAGAGCTATGTTGCGCTATGGCTGCTAGAACCAAAAGGTCAGCAGTTTGAATCCACCAGCTGCTCCTTGGAAACCATATGAGGCAGTTCTACTCTGTCTATAGGGTCACTGTGAGTTGGAATAGACTCGATGGCAATGGGCTTTTTATTGTTTATGAAGTGCTTTTCTAAATGTTATTTGAGCCTCACAACGACTTAAAATAGCCAAGTTCATTAAGGAAACTGGTATCATGTTGCAGATGAAAAACAGGCCCAGGGAGGTTAAGAGACTTTCTTAAGTTTGCAAACTACAGCAGGCATCACTGGAACCTGGATGGCTTGGTTCCTACTCAGTGCTCTTTCTACTAAAATCTAACAATGCTTATTTATAAGCCCCTCTAGGTAAAGCATTTTAACATATAATTTTAATTGTAATTTATTTCAGTCTGGAAACCAGAGTGTTGGTGGCTAACAGAGAAGCCTTACTATAAACGCCTTACTATAAACACAAGCATAAAAAGATGTTTTAGTCCCTAATACTCAACTAACCAATTCTGTCATCATGGAAAACTCAAACAGCCTTTTTGAGCCTTAAATACGGCTTATAAAAGATAGCTCCAATTACAAAAACAGCCAAAAATGATCAGGTCATAAAGTAACAATAACCAGTGAAATCTCTCTTACTGTTACTGAAAAATATCTAAGAGGCAAATGGCAGCATTATATAACCCTTATTAGCAAATGCCATCTTTGAATAAGAGATTATAATTCTTATGATTGTTTTAAAAGATATCATTTCTGTACATATATCAGATACAGGAGACTCATAAAGCATATTTTATAAAAACAAAAAATCAATGCTTTATTTTTAGGATATACAGTAATAATCTATCTGGAACTGAGTAATATCTGCTAAGCAAGCTGACTAAAAATTAAATGGTTAAAAAATAAAAACTATGAGGAAAAACTAAAAGAAAGAAAATGTAGAAACCTCCAAAAAGGCTTAAAATTACCAATAAATACTGAAGTGGTTTAAATTTTTTAAATTTTTCTAAAATGGTAAAATATATTACATGTTAGGCTTAACAATCTTAATTTTAAAGCCAACACTTAGAAAACGGGGATAAGATATATTATTGTACATTCCCTGTAATAAATAATATCACACCTGAAAAACTGAAAACAACATTAATTTTTCCCACCATTAACAACCTTCATGTTAGTCAATAATAACACAAATCATTAAACACTATCTGTTTAAAAAAAAAAAAATTAAAAACAGAGTTTTCTGTCTTGCTTTATGGAATATCTTTAAAGACACTTCAGTAGAATGATTATTAACGGAAAATTATAACCATACAAACCTATTTGTTTTTAAACCAAACTGAAATATCCAATGTTCAAGATAGAAAAACTAGACCTGATTATGCAAAAATATTTTTAAAGTGAATACTTACCCAAAATATGCTTGCAAACTGCAAATGGTGATTTTGATTTCCTAAATGATAAGAATATGTGCTCTGCATGCTGGCGCTGCTCATTATTGACCATAGAAGGTGGTGCCTTGAGAGTTTAAAAAGAAAGAGTATACTTGTTTAATGAGAAAGCTTAAACAATAGCAATCCTTTTTCCCATAACAAGAGTAAATGCTTTCACTTTTTGGGGGACTGGGAGAACAAATTCCTGCTTAAACTTTTCAGGAACTGTAGTATAAAACTTCATAATAAATATTTAAGATATGGTTTCAGGAAAAATGAAGAGGTTCCTGGCAAAGTTATGGTCACAGAATCCTTTAAAATGCATGCATTTTAGAAAGATATTTATCTAAAATTTTTGGTAATTTTTTAAAATATAGCTGACTTAGCATTGCCTTTTACTCCAAAATATACCTCTTAGTCTAACTTGACCAAGTTCAAAAAATTTCTGAATTCTTAGCACTGGTGACACTTAATCTAAAAGTTATTAAGAACTGATTTCTGAAAGCCATCCTTTAAGATATAAGTATTATCAGATAATTCTACCTCAAGTTTTCTAAAGACATCATTAAACCAAGAATAATTAGGGAATAATTAAAGTTTGGAATTTACGGAACTCCTCTGAATAACTTAATGAGCCAGAAAAGTCTTCTATCTCAACAAAAACAGCCTTTAAATTCTGCCCTCTTTAGAAACTGGTTCAGAACAAAACTCCACTTATTCTACCAATTTTTCTTCTAAAGATAATACTTTTCCGAACTAGATCTACCTAAAATATACATTCCCATAACATAGTTTGGTTACCTTTTGACCTACTAAGATCCATCTGAAAAGAGGAAAAAACTGCTTCTACCTTCCATCAATTTTACATCAGATATTCTCAATTTGGGAGGGGAGGCTAAAGGCAAGTGGTGGAAAAGGAATCGACTCGATGGCAATGGGTTTATTCTCACAAATATAACAGTGGGAAATCATAATTTCAACTGTATTCACAGAATCTGGAAGATGAAAAACATTTTGCAATCAAGTACTATTAGCTCAACATTGATTATATCAATTATGCAACATTGTTGTTGTTGTGTGACATTCCAACTCATAGCGACCCCATATGACACAGCAGAACTGCCCCATAGCATTTCCTAGGCTGTAATCTTTACGGGAGCAGATCTTCAGGTCTTTTCTCCCCATCAGCGGCTGGTGGGTTCAAACCACGGACCTTTCAGTTAGCAGCCGAGCCTTAACCATTGTGCCACAGGGTACCTTTATGCAACATTAGTCATTCTAATTTCAGTGAAAATAGTAAGAAAAGATGTAAAGTACATTCAAGAGAAATTAACTTCAACACTCTGACCTGAGGAAATTCTTATAATTAGCTAGTCAGTTCAAACTATTATCCCTAATGATACAGCACCCTCTAGAGTTTGCTAGGTAAAAATGAAACTATTTCCATTACAGAATTTTGTTTCTTTAAAAAAAAAAACACAAACTTTGCTAACAAAATACTGTGAACAGCTAACTATATGCCAAAAGTAAGTATTTTTGTCCTTCTGTTTACAAATTCTTTATTCCAACCATTTGTCCATTTAACAAGGAGATTTTGTATGTCACAAGGTATTTCATCATTAATATCTACTGGCTCTACCCTGAATACATGGCGTATCATGAAACACTACTACCACGTTATACTGCCATAAACACCAATCAACTATGGATTATACCGGCAATTTCTGAATGACACATTCTTTCTTCTCATCTTCCTTTAAAAACACTATTTATGCATAATTATGTAAATTAAAATGCTAGGTATTCTACAACAAAATTGCTTCTAAGGCTAATGAACCAAAGACACCCTGATACCCACACACACTTAATCAACAGGGTTGCTATGAGTAGGAATCAACTCAACGGCAATGGGTATGGTTTGGTTTTTTGGTTAATCAAGGGGTAGTTTGTATTAACCACCTAGCAGAAGATTATCACACAAACAATACAATCACCAAGTCAGTATATAAAATGGCAGTATCGTATTCACTTTAGATTCCCAAGACCAAGTGTTTAAATTCCTTCCTTTTTAACTTTAAAATCCCTAAGAAAATAACAGCAGTGGTTTCAAAATACCACATTATCTGCATCAGAAAGTCCTGGGAAACTTGAAAAAAAAAAACAGATGCCCAGCCCCCAAAGATTCCACAGGCTGAAACCAAAAATATGTATTTTTTCTCTCAAAGCTCCCCAGAAAGTAGTGACCTATAGAATCCCCACCTTCACCCTTCAGAGATCAGAACTCATCCTTCAAAAAACTGCTGAAGTCTCTCCTATGTCAAACCTTCCCTGATCTATCCCCAGTCTGCCTCAGCACAACTCATTTCTCTAGCCCACCTCACACTACATGTGTATCTCCATTATCCAATTTTTCATGATGGACTGTATTATTTATTTGTTCCCCTTGCCTTTTCTTTATTAGTTCTTTGACAGCAGGGGCTTTATTTTACTCATATCTAAATTTCTAGGGCCTAGCACAAACAAAAGGGTGAGGCATTTTAATAATAATCACCAATTTGACACCGAGTCAACTCACACTCATGTCGACCCTATGTGTGTCAGAGAAGAACTATGCTCCATAGGGATTTCAATGGCTGAGTTTTTCAGAAGTAGATCGCTACAGGTCTTTCTTCTAAGGAGTATTTAAGTGGGGTGGGCTCAAATCTCTAACCTTTTTTAGCAGACAAGTGCCTTAACCATTTGTACCACCCAAGGAATTAATGATACTAGCTGGCATTTATTATTTAGCATTGCAAAGATGTGTGTGTGTGTGTGTGTGTGTGTGTGTGTAATTTCATTAACCCTAACAACAACTCTATGAGGTAGATACTATTATTATCCCCATTTTACAGATGAGGAAACCGAGGCACAGAGAGATTATGTAATTTGCCCAAGGTCACATGACTAGTAAGTAGCAGAGCTAGAATTAAACCCAGGTAATATGACTCGGAGCCCCGATGGCACAGTGGTTAAGAGCTCAGGTACTAACCGAAAGGTCACCAGTTCCAATCTACCAGCCACTCCTCCGAAACTCTATGGGGCAGTTCTACTCTGTCCTATCGGGTCACAATGAGTCAGAATCAACTTGAAGGCAATGAGTTTGGTTTTAATACAATGCCAGGGCCCTAACTTTTAACAGAAACTAGATGCACATGGCTCAATTTATTTACGACTCATCATTCTTAAGGCTTGGGGCTAGAAAGGAAGCAAATCTCCCCTAAAAGTTTTCCTCTTAGGACCCAATACAGATATTCAGGTGTTTTACAGCTTCAATAAAGAAATAATAAAGGTGCCTTTTTGTATTCCTTATTTATGTTTTCCCATTGTCACTAATAGTAAAATCTTTTCAAGGGCTCATTTCAGAGATGGAATCAAATGAATCAGAAGAGTTGGAAACAACAGAAGGCAGTAGTAGAGTGCAGTGATGGTAGTAAAGGACAAAGCAGGTGACCAAGCCCAGGTATCTTCAGGAAAATAAAAGCACTGATATGTTTCTAAGGAGTCACACCAGCCAAAGACCTGGATCTCACAAATTCCTAGCTCAATATTCTGGTGTTTCTTGGTCCCACTAGCCCAGCCCAACCCCCTTCAGTTTACAAAAACTTCTGGAGAACACTTACCAGTGGCTCAGACCTACGTATATCCAAAGGTGGAACTCTGGAGATTATGTACTGATGAATGGATGATATAATAATATTAGTTTTCAATTATCAGTATCTGTAAATCCAATCTTTATTTGTCTTTGGGGGTCAGCATGAGAATGGTAACAGCAAATTACACACTGCAACACTGTATGTAGTACTTATTACTAACGGTAAGATGTACCCAGAAAATGACAATCGTAACTGCAGTTCACTGTAACTTGAATACATCATAAGTCGAGGAATACCTGTATACGTAAATGGGTATGTGGCTGTACGTGAGAGACAGAGACATAGAGAGAAAGAGGCAGCAGAGAAAGAGAGAGAGAGAAATCGCCAAAGTATCTAAATAATTTCCATTCATTTAAAAAATATTTACTTAGGACTGACTAAGTATATACCAAGCAGCATGCCAGAATCTAAAGATACAAAAGTAAGGAAAACAGTCCATCCCTTTATGGAATTATGAGTCTATTAGAAAGGACAGATACTAATTAAATAATCATAAAATAATTATGATAGTCTATAATTTCTACCTCCCCTGACTGTATTCTAATTTCTTCCCCATCATGTTACTAAACCGATTCTCAAAAAAGTCAGGAATTCCAATTATCAAATCCAGTAGGATCTTTAGACACTTTCTTTCCCTTGGTAGCTATAATTATTTTTATTACTGCTGTTAACAACAGTGCCTACCCACTTACTTGTCAAGCAGAGTGCAAAATACATAATCTCATCTAAGTAACAACCTTATAGGAATTATTTCCTTTCTTTTACATAGAGAGAAACTGAGTTTCAGATATTGTCACATGCCCAAGCACACAAAGTTAATAAGTAGCATAGCCAGTCTGCGTGACATCAAAGCCCATGCTTTGAACCTCCTTCTGTATTATTGTTGGGGATACACTGTTGGGTAGATTTTCGTGATACAAAAATTTTCTTATTCTTATCTGCTTGACTAATATCTCTCAGGTATCTAGTAGAGAAATCTTAAAATACTCCTAGCTTATTACAAATATCATTATTTACAGGATTATGAAAAACACAAAAGCGAGGACATCAAAGTCAGACTGAAAATCAGGAATTACTTGGAAATAAGCTACAAAAGTAGAAAAGAAAACTTGTTTTGAAGTAATAGCAGAGCTCATATTAAGGAATTTCTTAATTCTAGTCCCTCTCATAGAGAGACAACATGGTATTGTGTTTCAATTAGAAAATGACAGACCACTCGAAAAAATAATGATAGCTTTGACTCGTTCACTGAAAATTTTAAGTTAATGACAAGAAATTGCTCAATTTTCAATCTCCCACCTCCCATAACTTCTTTGCTAAATGATCGGAGCTTACTACTGCTCGTATCTAAATTTAAATCCACTTGCATAAAATGATACTTTGTTACTTTAAATTCACCATACCAATATTTCATAATATCCTACAAACAAAAAATGCAAACCAAACACACTACCACTGAGTCAATTCTGACTCATAAAGACCCTGCAGGACAGAGCAGAACTGCCTCATAGGGTTTCCAAGGCTATAAATCTTTATGGAAGCAGACTGCCACATCTTTCTCCTGTGGTGCAGCTGGTGCGTTCAAACCATCGACCTTTCAGTTAGCAGCCAAGCGCTTAACCACTGTGCCACCAGGGCTCACTAATATCCTACAAAGAGCATTATAAATTCCAAGTACTGAACCTTTCTAGCTAAACAAACTTGAGTCACTAATCTAATCCCATATGATTCCCCAGCATACACTCCGAAATTGTTCTTTCAAATTCCTTTTCCTCTCAAGTCTCTCATCTCATTTTAATATCTATTATGATCAGCATTTCTCAAGCTAAAAGATTTGAACAGAAAATTCAAGCCTTGAATTGCATTACTAAAGAATTCTATGGGCAAAAAACTGAATGACGTAGGAAGCATCAAAAGAAAATGCAAGGAATACACAGTCACTGTACCAATAAAGGGACACTGGTGGCACAGTGGTTAAGAGCTCAGCTGCTAACCAGAAGGTCAGCAGTTTGAATCCACCAGCTGCTCCTTGGAAACCCTATAGGGCAGTTCTACTCTGTCCTACAGGGTCTCTTATCAGTCGGAATCAACTCAATGGCCAACAGGTTTGGTTTGGTTTTGGTTATACCAATAAGAACTGGTTGATGTTCAACCAATTCAGGAGGTAGCACATGATCAAAAACTGCTAGTACTGAAAGAAGAAATTCAAGCTGCACTGAAGGCAATGATAAGTAACAGACTCCAGGAATTGAAGAAATTCCAATTGAGGCACTTCAACAAACAGATGCAATGCTAGAAGCGCTTACTCACGTATATCAAAAAAAAATTTGGAAAGTAGAGAATACCAATAAGATGTTTATCTGTGCTTTATCAACTGCGCAAACGCATTCAACTGTGTGCATCATAACACATTATGGAAAACATTATGAAGAATTGTAATTCCAGAACACTTGACTGTACTCATGCTGAGCCTGTATGTGGATCAAGACGCAGTTGTTCAAACAGAATGAGGAGATACAAAAATGTGTGTAACAACAGGGTTGTATCCTTTCATCTTATTTATTCAATCTGTAAACTGAACAAATAATTTGTGAAGCTGCACTGTATGAAGAACACGGCATCAGGACTGCAAAAGACTCAACAAAAGCATGCAATATGCAGACACAACCTTGTTTGCCAAAAATGACGATGACTTGAAGCATTTACTGATGAAGGTGAAAGACTACAACCTTCAGTATGGATTATGCCTGAATGTGAAGAAAATAAAAATCCTCACAACTGGACCAAGAGACATCATGATAAATGGAGAAAAATTGAAGTTGTCAACGATTTCATTCTACTTGGATCAACAATAAATGTCCATGGAAGTAGCAGTCAAGAAAGCAAATGACGTATTGCATTGGGCAAATCTGCAGCAAAAGACCTCTTTAAACACAAACGCAAAGATGTCACCTTGACAACTGTCTTAGACTGGGTTCTCTAGAGAAGCAAAACCAGTAAAATGTATAAATATATACAGATTTTATACCAAGGAAATGGCTCACGTGGTTGTAAAGGCTATAACAACTCAAGTCCATGGGTCAGGAAAGAGACTTCTCCTGATTCATACAGCCACAGGGGCCGGCAAACCCAAGATCAGCAGGCCAAAGAGCAGGGCTGTTGCTTGAAGGCTGTGAAGATTGACAAATCCCAAGATGGGCAGGCAAGACCGCAGGTAAACTGCCAGCTCAAGTCCCAAGAACCAGAGGTTAGATGAGCAGGAGCCAGTTGCAGGATCCAGAACAAGCAAAAGTTCTGGCAAGGAGAGCAGGAAGACCCAGGCTGCAGGGGCGGAGAGATTAAGGCTCAGATGGGCAGTGAGCTGACATAGGCCCCACCCCTGCCGGTATGGACTCACAGCAGATCCCATCATGGGGTGATCACGTATCAAATTTCAAAAGGGAAGCGATCACAACATTATACGTGTGCCAAAATACTGAGAATCACGGCCCAACCAAGTTGACACACAATCTTAACCATCACAATGACGAAGGTATGCCTGACCCAGGCCCTCACCTTTGCAATCGCATCAATTTGTGAGAAAACTGGACAATGAAAAAGGAAGATAGAAGAATTGATGAATTTGAACTGTGCTGGTGAAGAATATTGAATATCCATGAACAAACAAATCTGTCTTAAAAAAAATAAAACGAGAATACTTCTTAGAAGTGAGGATGGCGAGACTTCTGCTCACTTACTTGGGACACAGCATCAGGAAAAACCATTTACTAGAAAAGGACATCATGTTGGGTAAAGTAGAGGGTCAGCAAAAACAAGGAAAAACCTTAATGAAATAGATTGACACAATAGTCACAACCATAGAGTCAAACATACCAACCATCATGAAGATGTCATAGGACCCAGAAATGTTTCATTCTGTTATACCTAAGGTTGCCATGAGTCAGAGCAGACTTGATGGCAACTAACAACACCACTCCCTTCTCTCAGAAAATAATCTTTTTACTTTCCCCAAGTAAAAGCCTTCCAATTTGGTGAGCTCCTTTATGTATTTATCTTTTCAAAATCTCTCTTCATCCCTGTTATGGATTGAGTTGTGTCCCCCAAAACTGTGTACCAACTTGGCCAAGCCATGATTCCCGGTATTGTGTGGTTGTCTACCATTTTGTAATCTGATGTGATTACCCTATGTGTTGTAAATCCTAACCTCTATGATGTTAATGAGGCAGGATTAGAGGCAGTTATGTTTAATGAGGTACACTCAATCTATAGGATTAGGTTGTATCTTGAGTCAATCGCTTTTGAGATATAAAAGAGAATGGAGCAGAGAGGAGAGGAACGTCATACCATCGAGAAAGAAGAGTCAGGAGTGAAGCGTGTCCTTTGGACCCAGGGTCCCTGCACTGAGAAGCTCAGGGAAGATTGATAACAAGGCCCTTCCAGCAGAACCAACAGAGACAGAAAGCCTTCTCCTGGAGCTGATGCACTGAATTCATACTTCTAGCCTCCCAAACTGTGAGAGAATAAATTTCTCTTTGTTAAAGCCATCCACTTGTGGTATTTCTGTTATAGAAGCACTAGATAACTAAGACAGAACTTGCTACCAGGGTGAGGTGCTACTCTAACAGATACCTACAATGTGGAAGCAGTTGCAGAACTGAGTAATGGGTAAAGGCTGGAAGAGTTTTAAAGTGCCTGATAGTAAAGGCCTAGATTGCCTCAAAGAGACTGTTTGTGGAATTACAGATGTCAAAGACAATTCTGGTGGGGTTTCAGAAGGAAACTGGGGAGAGCTGTAACATGAGAGATGGCACAGACGACCAGAAGCAGCAGCAGAACCACAAGACCAGTGCAAGACCACGCAGGAGCCAACTCATGGAGGGAGAGAGCTGAGTGCCTTTCGGCAAGAGGCTTCCTGGAGGAGTGGAGTGCCTCCAGGCACTTATCGGTGGAGCTAGACTCACTGACCTATGGAGCAAGAGAGCTGAGAGCCTTCCAGCCAAGGTTTACTGGCAGAGTTGGGTGCCTCCAGCTCTTATCAGCAGAGCTAAAAAGGTTTCTAACACTTGTCAAGCAGGTCAGATACCTGGCTGGCCCAAGAGACTCAAGGGGCTGAGAGGCCAAGTAACCAGGAAACAGAAGCTGAAGAGACAAGGAATACAGGAAGCAGAGTTGCCTCCGTCTCAAAGGGTATGGTCATAACCTCCAAGGTCTCAAAGGATGGAACCACAGCCTGCTGGGTCTGAAAGGATGGGGCCAAGGCTTCCTAGGTTGCAGAGACTCAGATCTTCACCAACTCAGTTCCAGAGTGTGGAGCTGCTGTTCATGAGTTCCAGCAAGACGGGACCAGATCTGCTGCCCAAAGTTGAGGGGGAAGGCTGCCCTGCCCAAGAGGCAGAAGAACAGGGCCTGCCAAGGCCGAGGGGGTGGGGTCGACATTCAGATGGACTAGGAGAATGGGACTGCCCAAAGCCAAGGGAGCAGAGTTGCCATCCCAGAGGGCTTGGAAGGCAGAGCTGAAGCCCAGGGCCAAGGGGCCTCCACCCAGAGTACAGAACATATGGCCAACACACAGAGTCTGGAGGACATGGCCATTGCCTAAATGGTCTTAGAGAACAGAGGATTATTTTCAAGCCTTGAGAGCTAATGTAATGTGTTCTGTTAACTTGCTTGGTGCCTGTTATCTCTTCTTTCCCTCCAATTTCTCCCATTTGTAATGGAAATGTGTAGCTTGTGCCTATTCCATCATTGTACTTTGGAAGCAGATAACTTGTATTCTAGATTTCACAAATGAAGAGGAATTTTGTCCCAGGATGGAATTTGGACTTGGAATTGATTTCAGACTTTTGGGATGATATGATGGAGTGAAACTGTTTTACTTGTGGCAAGGATATGAATTTTGGTGGACCAAAGGGTGGAATGTCACGGATTGAACTGTGTCCCCCAAAATGTGTGTCAACGTGGCTAGGCCATGATTCCCAGTATTGTGTGGTTGTCCATCATTTTGTCATCTGATGTGATTATTCTATATGTTGTAAATTCTAACTTCTATGATGTTAATGGGAGCCCTGGTGGCATAGTGATTAAGAGCTCAGGCTGCTGACCAAAAGGTCCTCAGTTTGAATCCACCAGCCGCTCCTTGGAAACCCTATGAGTTTCAGTTCTACTCTGTCCTGTTGGGTCGCTATGAGTCAGAACTGCCTCGACAGTAACAGGGTTTTTTTTTTTTTTGGATGATGTTAATGAGGCAGATTAGAGGCAGTTATGTTAACGAAGTAGGACTCCATCTACAGGATTAGACTATATCTTCAATCAATCTCTTCTGAGATATAAAAAAATCATGCAGAGAGCAGAGGGACATCATACCATCAAGAAAGAAGAGTCTGAAGCAGAGCATGTCCTTTGGACCCGGGCGTCCCTTTACTGAGAAGCTCCTAGACCAGGGGAAGGTTGATGATAAGGACTTTCCCGCAGAACTGAGAGAAAGAGAAAGCTTTTCCCTGGAGCTGACATACTCAGTTCGTACTTCTAGCCTCCCAAACGATTATAAATTTCTCTGTTAAAGCCATCCACTTGTGGTATTTCTGTTATAGCAGCACTAGATAACTAAGACAATCCCAATCTTCCCCTTCTATTACCTTCTCCAATTTCTTGCAAAATATTTCCTCCCCTACAACCTTCTCTTAAATCTATGTCCTCCTCCTTCCCACATAGATTACTTTCCTTCCTCATCTCTTCTCTACCTTAAGGTTGTCCTCAGCAGTGACTCCGTTTTTTCTACTTAAAACAAGGTCTACCCTATCTCAAAAATCCCTTTATACAAGCTTCCAGCACCCCTTTAACTACAAAAACAGGATACCAGAATCAGAAAGATCTGGTTTCTAATTCCATTTCTGCAGAATACTAGTTGGAAAATCTTAGGCAAGGATTCCTCTCTGCACTCGAGGGTCCTCATCTGTAAAATGACGCTAATGAATCCATCCCATAATGATATGAGAATTGCACTGAAAAACGTATATGCAGGTCTCCCAAAATTAATCTATACGAATACAATCCCAATTAAAATCCCAGTAGGAGTTATCTCAAAATGTGAAAGGCAATCCTAACAACATGTAAAAATAAAGGCCAAGAATAAGTAGATTAATTTTGAAAAATAAGAAGGGGGTTTTATCTTACCAGATATGAGCACTTATGATATACATATGTGTAGGTTTATGCACATACACACACACACACACACACACACACACACACACACACATATATATTATTAGAGCTGGAAAAAAACAAACAATGAAGGTGAGAGAATTCCCCGAAACAGATCCACAATGTATGACAGATAAGTGAGGAAAGTATTGACTATACAATAAATGCAACTGGAAAAACTGGTTATTTATAAGGAAAAACATAAAATTTTAGATCTTTACTGATCTCATACCCAATAATAAACTATGGGTAAATTTAAGGTTTAAAAACTAAAAGCAAAACCTCAAAACTATTTTTAAAAATTAACAAACATAGGAGAATAAGACAGCAGAGTAGGAAAGGGTTTCTTAAGAAATAAAGGGCATAAACATCTTTTAAAAATTAAAAAATTTGACCATGTTAAAATTGATATCCTTCTAAATATTAAAAGGCACCACAACAAAACTAATGACTGACCACAGATTAGAAGACAATAACTGCACTGCATACAATTAACAAAGGATTAACATTCAGAATGTAAAAACTCTCACAAAAGAGTTAGAGACAACTCAGAGCAGAGACTTGTAGTGACATCCTCAACATTCACTGTTCCCTTCTTCCTTAGTAATAGAACACTACTTTTATTCAGGCAGCAATGTGCCCAGCTTAATGAAATTTCCCAGTCCTCTTTCCAGCTAATAGCAGTGATGGGACTAAGTTCTGACCAGTGAGATGTAAGCAAAGTTTTGGATGGGACTTCCTAGAGGGAACTGATTGAGCTGGAAACGTACTTGCGGGGGAGGGGGATCCTTGTATCTTCTTCCTTCAGGTTCCCTGAAATAGACATGTCATTACCAAACATCTTGGACCATAAGAACTAGAAGATAGAAGCCACCTGCTAAAACAGTCAAACAGAAAAACAGAAGAAGCCTGGGCCCCTGATATTCTAGGCTCACTAGACCATCTCTGGGATCACCATACTTAATGTGAGAAATAAACCTCCCTTTTTAATGACACTGTTATTTGAGTTTCCTGTTCATTTGAAAAATACCTACTCAGGATTGACTATATGCCAAGCAGCATGCCAGAACCTAAAGATACGAAAGTAAGGATCTAGACTAAACCCAAATCAAATTGAAACCCAAATCTAGACTAAAACACAATGCAATGAAAAAATGGGCAATGAACAACTGACTAGACAATCACAGACTAAAAAATAACAATAGCTAGTAAATATAGCAACATATTTAACCTCACTAGTAACAAAGGAAATGCAAATGAAGAAAATGAGCTATCATTTCTGACTGATCAGCTAGACAAAAACAAAGTACACTAACGAGTGCTTGGGAAGTTTTAGGTAATGTGGACTCATAAACTGCTGACAGTAATATAAAATGCAACGTCCACTTGGAATTTAGAATTGTCTAGAAAAAGTTGATGGTGCTAAACAACAAGTTAAGCACAAGACCACTTGTAGGCATTTATTCCCTAGAAATCCTCTCCCACATACATAGGAACAGCACAAAAATGTTCCTACAACACTGTAATAGCAAAAAAAAATTTGAAAAAGTAGCAATTTGAATTCCCACCAATAAGGAACATACTGTAGTATAGCCACAATTCATAAAGGAGTTAGATGACTGAACTAGAGTTATATTTATCAATGTGGATAAGCCATGAAAATGGGCCTGAATGAAAACACAAATGACAGAAAGTCATGTACAAGATATCATCTGTGTAAAATCTTAAAACTCAATTTTTTTCCCCATTGCCATCGAGTCCATTCTGACTCACGGCAACCCCATGTATTACAGAATAGAACTGGCCTGTAGTTTTTTTGGCTGTAATCTTTACGAAAGCAGATCACCAGGCTTTCTTCCGTGGCACTACTGGGTGGGTTCAAACTGCCAACCTTTAAGTTAGTGGTCAAGTGCAAACCACTTACGCCACCCAGGGACCCTAATAACTCCATACCATACATTATTTAAGGCTACATTGCTTTTTGGGAGAAGTGTAAACACATGGAAGGAAAGTATAAACAACTTTAAATTGTGGAGGAAAAATCAGAAGCTGGAACATGGTATCTAAAAGGGATTCAAAGTGGCTTCAATTACATCTATGATAGAATATTTTTTAAAAAGATTATAGCCAAAATAGCTATAGAAACTTGTTAATATAGGAGATGGGTACATAAATATGATTTATATTATTCTATGTGCCTTTCCATATATTTGAAATACTACATTTTTTAAATGGGTGTGCCTTCCATTCCCAATGGTACAGCTGACCAAAAATTATGCATAGAAACATTTTTTTAAATGCATCATTGAGCTTACAAGAAATTAAGGAATCCTCAGAGACTCAAAAAAGAAGCAGGAATCCAAAGAGGAAAGCAAGTACTCAAGACGCATTTACTCTGGGGACATGTGCCAACTCCTAGTGGCCTTGCCCTTCCATTTTAACAGCTGCCCAGGACACAGGAGACAGGAGGAGATAAAGCCAGGGCCCACCTAGGATGGGGATCTAACAGGATACCCCTTTATATAAAGCTGTGATCCTCAGTGTAAGAGTAAACTATTTTAAAACCTATGGGAAAAAAAAAGAAAGAAATTTGCCACTCTGGACTTCAATGATAGATGAAAGATGGAAAAATTATATCAGAGAATTGACAACCACAAGCAGGTTCTCAAACACATTGCTGTCCCGTTACCCATATGCTCTAAAAAACTGCAAGCCAATAAACTTAAAGTAATCCTGTGTTGGTAATGCACCCAGGCATTGGAAGAATGCACCTTTACATGGGCTTCAGGGTTTCCCAGAAACACTTTCAAGAGCTAATACTCAAATTTTAGTAAAAACACAAAAAACAAGTCACTATGAGATTGCAAAACAACAAATTATAGAATTAGATCAACAAAATTCATAGCTACTGGAAATGTCAGAAGCAGAATATAAAATGAGCAGATTTTAAGAAATTAAAGAGACACTAAAAAATGTAAACAGCACAACTTTCAGAAGCAATATAATAAGCCTGGAGTCATCGAGTCAATTTTGACTCATACTGACCCTACATTACAGAACAGAACTGCCCCACAGGGTTTCCAAGTAGTGGCTGGTGGACTCGAACTGCTGACATTTTGCTTAAAAAAAAAAACAACCAAATCTGTTGCCATCAAGTCGATTCCACCACATAGCAACCCTACAAGACAGAGCAGAACTGCCCCATAGAGTTTCCCAGGAGCGCCTGGTGGATTTGAACTGCTTTTGGTTAGCAGCAAAGCTCTTAACCACTACACCACTAGGGTTTCCGTAAAAAATCAATGCACATGTATCTTGTTTGGGTGGTAGTTATAGGGGTGTATACAATTGTCAAAACTCATCAAACCAGACATCTATGCTCTGTGAATTTTACTGTCATGTTAATAGATGGCAAAAAAATATACACATTCAAGAGAGCCGGGGCCAAGATGGCGGAGTAGTCAGATGCTTCCCGTGGTCCCTCTTACAACAAAGACCCAAAAAAACAAGTGAATCAATTATATATGACAATCTAGGAGCCCTGAACATCAAAGGCAAAGTTGAGCACTCGGATTGAGTGGTAGGGGGAGGGAGAGATGGTCCGAAAGCAGCGAGGAGTTGCCAGACCCGACCCGGTGAGAGCTGGTACCCTTCAGGCCAGACTGGCTCGTGTGCATGGCGAGGCAAGCAATGGCGCTCGGGAGTTGTTTGCCACATCAGGAGAGACCCAGCGGCAGACAGTCCACTCGGGCATCCAGAACCAGTGAAAAGCAGTGCTCAATCAGCAAAAGATAAGTACTTGTGTCTGGCATACTGCGCGGATCAAAAAACATTTCATTTGAGAAAAACCTTTCCCCCATTTACCTCCCACTCCCCGCTCTGCACCGGGTCCTGGGCCTGCTTCAGCCATGGCCGAGTCCCGAGCCGGAAGTAGGACCTGTCTCGCACCCTGAGCCGTTCTCCCAGCCTTGGAGAGGGAACAAATTAACAAACAGGGAATAAATAATCTGCCAGCTCCCCTAAGCCAGGAAATCCAGGGTAGGCACAGCTTTTTGCCTAGGCACAGGCATAAAGGGTCCACGGACTTCGAATGTCTTTCACCCCTGCACAGACCTGCGTGGGCCCAGTTCAACAGTGTACACCCTCATTACCAAAGTACAACAGGGTATATACCTGAAGTTTAACTTCAAATGTTTCAGCTATATGGTGAAGTGCCAGGTTCATGACATTTGACATTGCTCTGCCCATTATGCAGGGTCCTCATCTATCTACATCAGTGGCCTGAGGACTGGTGGCTCCACCCACACCATCCAGCCACCTGCGACAGGGGTCCAAGAATAAGTGGTGCATCCCCAGTACTTACAGCCAACAGCATTGGGTGCTCATAGTATGGCTGGAAAACCCACCCACCTATGCACTCTAGGAAACAGGGACACGCTTTTCTCCCAGACACTCAGGGGCAGCCAGGAGTCCCATCTTGCTCAGTGTGTGACTCTCTACTGCAGTGAGATACCTATGCCTACACCAGTTACCCCTGCCTGTCTAGGACTGTAGGTGAAAGCCTGCACCACACACTTAGGGATCAACTACCTGGACACCTGAGCTGAATTCATTCAAGAAAAGTAAACAGACTCCTGGGGTCATGTATCTAATAACAGCTTTAACCACCTGGTAACAGTACATTAGAGCTTCAAAAGTGCCAATAATCAAACTAGCTCCCAGAGCAGCCTATTTGGGCATATCAAAACAAAACAAGAAGTTACAACACAGTAACCAAACATAAAATAAAATAAATATAATAACTTATTGATAGCTTGGAGACAACAGTCAGTATCGAATTACATAAGGGGGCAGACCATGATGGCTCAGCAAGCTCCCAAACTAAAGAATCAAGAAATTTTAAGCAGGAAGAGAATTTCTTGGAATTACAGAAGATAGAATACAAAAGATTAACATACAGAACTCTTCAAGAGATCAGGCAAAACGCAGAACAAGCTAAGGAACACAGAGACAAGCAACAGAGGATCTTAAGAAGGTTACTGAAGAGCATAATGACGTATTTAACAGGTTGCAAGAATCCACACAGAAAGCAATCAGAAATCCAGAAAACTAACAATAAAATTTCAGAATTAGACACCTCAACAGAAAGTCAAAGGAGCAGAATTGAGACAACAGAAGTCAGAATTAGTGAGACTGAATATAAAGCACTTGACATCGACTTATTTGAGGAAAAATTAGATAAAAGAATTTTAAAAAAGGAAGAAACTCTAAGAATTAAGTGGGACTCTATCAAGAGGAAGAGCCTACAAGATACTGGAGTACCAGAAAGGGGGGGTGGGGACGACAGAAAATACTGAGAGAACTGTTGAAGATTTCATAGCAGAAAACTTTCCTGATATCATGAAAGATGAGAAGATATCTATCCAAGATGCTCGTCGAACCCCACATAAGGTAGATCCCAAAAGGAAGTCACCAAACATAATCAAACTTCCCAAAACCAAAGATAAGGAGAAAACTTTAAGGGCAGCTAGGGACAAACAAAAAGTCATTTACAAAGGACAGTCAGTAAGACTAAGCTTGGACTACTCAGCAGAAACATGCAGGCAAGAAGGCAATGGGATGATATATATATAAAGCCTTGAAGAAAAAAAACTGCCAGCCAAGAATTATATATCTACCAAAACTGCCTCAAAAATGATGGCAAAATTAGGGCATTTCTAGATAAAAAGAAGTTAAGAGAGTTTGCAAAAACCAAACTAAAATTTCAAGAAATACTAAAGGGAGTCCTCCAGTTAGAAAATCAGTAACATCAGATAACAACCCAACACTAGACTACAGGACAGAGCAACCAGATATCAACCCAGATAGGGAAATCACAAAAATAAATGAAAGCTAAAACACTGAAAACAGGGAAACAGAGATGTTAATATGTAAAAGATGAAAAAATTAAAACAAAAAAAGGGACTAAAAAATGTAGCCAGATTTTTCATATGGAAAGCAAGTCAAGGCAATATAAAGAAATAAAAGACTGGTTTAAACTTAGAAAAAACAGGGGTAAATATTATGATAACCACAAAGGAACCTAACAATCCTACACATCAAAATTACAAACAAGAAAAATATAAAGACTCAGCAAATACAAAATCAACAATGAAAAAGATGAAAAGAAAATACATAAAGAAAAATGACTCAGCACAGAAAATTAAGTAGAACAAAGAAACAGTCAACAACATACAAAAACAGACATCCAAATAACAGCACCAAACTCTACCTATCAATCATTATGCTGATGTAAATGGACTAAATGAACCAATAAAGAGACAGAGAGTGGCAAAATGGATAAAAAACACAATCGGTCTATATGCTGCCTACAAGAGACATACATTAGACTTAAAGACACAAACAAACTAAAACTCAAAAGACACAAACAAACTAAAACTCAAAGGATAGGAAAAAATATATCAAGCAAACAGCATTCAAAAAACAGCAGGAGTGGCAACATTAATCTCTGACAAAATAGGCTTTAAAGTAAAATCCACCACAGAGAATAAGAAAGGACACTATATAATGATCAAAGGGTCAATACACCAGGAGGACATAACTATAATAAATATTTACGCACTCAATGACAGGGGTCCAAAATACATAAAACAAACTAACAGCATTGAAAAGAGAGACAGACAGCTCCACAATAACAGACTTCAATATACCACTTGTAGTGAAGGATAGAACATTCAGAAAGAGCTCAATAAAGACACAGAAGATCTAAATGTCACAATCAACCAACTTGATCTCATGGGCACATACCGAACACTCCACCCGACAGCAGCCAAGTATATTTTCTTTTCCAAAGTGCATGGAACATTCTCTAGAATAGACCACATATCAGGCCATAAAGCAAGCATCAACAAAATTCAAAGCATCAAAATATTACAAAGCATCTTTTCTGACCATAAAGCCATGAAAATAGAAATCAATAACAGGAAAAGCAAGAAAAAAAATCAAACACATGGAAACTGAACAACACCTTGCTCAAAAACTACAGGGTTATAGAAGAAATTAAGAATGGAATGAAAAAATTCATAGAATCAAACGAGAATGAAAACAGATCCTACCAGAATCTTTGGGACACAGCAAAAGCAGAGCTCAGAGGTCAGTTTATAGCAATAAATGCACTCATCCAAAAAGAAGAGCCCAAATCAAAACATTAACCCTACAATTTGAACAAGTAGAAAGAGAGCAGCAAAAGAAGCCCTCAAGTGGCAGAAGAAAGGAAATAATAAGAATTAGAGCAGAATTAAATGAAATAGAGAATAGAAGAACAATTGAAAGACCAAAAGTTGGTTCTTTGAAAAGATCAACAAAATCACTAAAAAACTCACAAAACTGACAAAAGAAAAACAGGAGAGGAAGTAAATAATCTGTATAAGAAATGAGATGGGTGATATCACAACAGATCCAACTAAAATTTAAAGAATCATAACAGAATACTATGAAAATGTGTACTCTAACAAATTTGAAAACCTAAAGGAAATGGACAAATATCTACAAACTCACTACCTACCTAAACTAACACAAATAGAAGTAGAAACACTAAATAAACCTACAACAAAAGAGATTGAAAAGGTAATTTAAAAACTCCCAACAAAAACAAAGCCATGGCCCCGACGGTTTCAGTGGCAAATTCTACCAAACTTTCAGAGAAGAATTAACACCAATACCACTAAAGGTATTTCAGAGCATAGAAAAGGATGGAATACTCCCAAACTCATTCTATGAAGCCAGCATTACCCTGATACCAAAACCAGGTAAAGATATCACAAAAAAAGAAAATTACAGACCAATATCCCTCATGAACATTGACGCAAAAATCCTCAATAAAATTCTAACCAAGAGGCTTCAACAACACATCAAAAAAATAACTCACCATGACCAAGTGTGACTCGTAACAGGTATGCAGGGATGGTTCAACATTAGAAGAACAATCAATGTAATCCATCACACAAAAGACAAGAACCACATGATCTTATCAATTGATGCACAAAAGGCTTCTGACAAAGTCCAACATCTATTCATGATCAAAACTCTCAGCAAAATAGGAATAGAAGGAAAATTCCTTAACATAATAACAGGCATTTAAACAAAGCCAAAAGCCAACATTATCCTAAATGGAGAGACTTTGAAAGCATTCCCCTTGAGAATGGGAACCAGACAAGGATGCCCTTTATCACCACTCTTAGTCAACGGTGTGCTGGGGGTCCTACCAAGAGCAATTAGGCTAGAAAAAGAAATAAAGGGCATCCAAATTGGTAAGGAAGAAGTCAAAGTATCTCTATTTGCAGATAATATGATCTTATATGCAGAAAACCCCAAAGAATCCACAGTAAAACTACTGGAACTAATAGAAGATTTTAGCAAAGTATCAGGATACAAGATAAACATACAAAAATCAGTTGGATTCCTCTATACCAACAAAGAGAACTTCAAAGAGGAAATCACCAAATCAACAGCATTTACAATAGCCCCCAAAATAAAATACTTAGGAATAAATCTAACCAGAGACATAAGACACCTATACAATGAAAACTACACGACACTACTGCAAGAAACCAAAAGGGACCTGCATAAGTGGAAACACATACATTGCTCATGGATAGTAAGACTCAACACTGTGAAAATGTCAGTTTTCTACCCAAAACGATCTACAGATACAATGCAACCCCGATCCAAATTCTAAAGGCATTTTTTAATGTGATAGAGAAACAGATCATCAACTTCATATGGAAAGAGAAGAGGCACCAGATAAGTAAGGCATTACTCAAGAATAAAAAAAAAGTGGGAGGCCTCACACTACCTGATTTTAGAACCTACTATACTGCCACGGTAGCTGAGACAGCCTGGTACTGGTACAACAACAGATACATAGACCAATGGAACAGAATGGAGAATCTTGACGTAAATTCATCTACCCACGGTCAACTGATATGTGACAAAGGTCTAAAGTTCATTAACTGGGGAAAAGACAGTCTAACAAATGGTGCTGGCATAACTGGATATCCATCTGCAAAAAACTGAAACAAGACGCTTACCTCACACCACGCACAAAAACTAACTCAAAATGGATCAAAGACCTAAATATAAAATCTAAAACGATTAAGATCACAGAAAAAAACACAGGGATAACACTAGGAGCCCTAATACATGGCATAAACAGAATAAAAACCATAACTAACAATGCACCAACACCAAAAGAGAAACTAGGTAACTGGGAGCTCCTAAAAAGTAAACACTTATGCTCATCAGAAGACTTCACCAAAAGGGTAAAAAGACAACCTATAGACTGGGAAAAAAAATTTGGCTACGACAAATCCATTAGCATCTGATCTCTAAAATCTACAAGATACTGCAAAACCTCAACAACAAAAAGACAAATAACCCAATTAAAAAACAGGCAAAGGATATGAACAGGCACTTCTCCAAAGAAGACATTCAGGCGGCTAACAGGCACAAGAGGAAATGCTCATGATGATTAGCCATTAGAGAAATGCAAATCAAAACTACATGAGATACCATCTCACCCCCACAGGGCTAGCATTAATCCATAAAACACAAAATAAAAAATGCTGGAGAGGTTGCAGAGAGACTGGAACACTTACACACTGTTGGTGGGAATGTAAAATGGCACAACCACTTTGGAAATCAATTTGGCACTTCCTTAAAAAGCTAGAAATAGAAGTACCATACAATCCAGCAATCCCGCTCCTTGGAATATATCCTGAGAAATAAGAGCCATCACACAGATAGATATATGCACACCCATGTTCACTGCAGCACTGTTCATGATAGCAAAAAGATGGAAATAACCTAGGTGCCCATCAACAGACGACTGGATAAACAAATTCTATATTCACACAAGGGAATACTACGCAACAATAAAGAACAACGATGAAGCTGTGAAACCTAACATGGAGGAATCTGGAAGGCATTATGCTGAGTGAATTTAGTCAGTCACAAAAGGACAAATATTGCATAAGACCACTACTATAAGAACTCAAGGAAAGGTTTAAACACAGAAAAAAATATTCTTTGTTTTTACAAGGGAGAGGAGGGAGGGAGAGAGGTATTCACTAGCTAGATAGTAGACAAGAATTATCTTAGGTGAAGGGAAGGACAGCACACACTACAGGGGAAGTCAGCACAATTGGACTAAACCAAAGCTAAGAAGTTTCCTGAACACACCCAAACACTCTGAGGGACAGAGCAGCAGGGGCGGGAGTCTGGGGACCATGCTTTCAGGGGACATCTAGGCCAATCGGCTTAACAAAGTTATTAAGAAAATGTCCTACATCCCACTTTGGTGAGTGGCGTCTAGGGTCTTAAAAGCTAGCGAACAGCCATCTAAGATGCATCAATTGGTCCCAACCCACCTGGAGCAAAGGAGAATGAAGAACACCAAAGACACAAGGAAAGTATTAGCCCAAGAGACAGAAAGGGCCACATAAACCAGAGACTTCATCAGCCTGAGATCAGAAAAACTAGATGGTGCCCCGCTACTACCAATGACTGCCCTGACAGGGAACAAAACAGAGAGTCCCTGACGGAGCAGGAGAAATGTAGGGTACAGAACTCAAATTCCAGCAAAAAGACCAGACTTAATGATTTGACTGAGACTGGAGGGACCCCAGAAAACATTGCCCCCAGACTCTCTGTCAGCCCAAAACTAAAACCATTCCTGAGGCCAACTCTTCAGACAAAGATTAGCCTGGACTATAGGATATAAAATGACACTCGTAGAGAGTGTGCTTCTTAGCTCAGGTAGGTACATGAGACTAAATGGGCAGCTCCTGTCCAGTGGCAAGATGAGAAGGCAGAGAGGGTCAGGAGCTGGTTGAATGGACACAGGAAATCGGGGTGGAAAGGAGGAGGGTGCTGTCACAGTATAGGGAGAGCAACAAGGGTCGTATAACAATGTACATACAAATTTTTGTATGAGAGACTAACTTGAATTGTAAACTTTCACTTAAAGCACAATTAAAAAAAAAAAAAAAAAAAAAAACCCACTGTTTAGGCAGTCCTAACAGTAAGATAAGAAAAAGAAGTAAAAGGTGTAAGGATTAGAAAGGAAGAGGAAAGAAACAAAATTATCCTTATTTGCAGATGTTACAACTATCTAATGCAGAAAATCCACAAGAATCTATAGATAAATTATTAGAATAACATAGTTAAACAAGACTGCAAGATACAAAACAATTCAACAAACAAAATTTAACTGCATCTGTATTCATTAGCACAGAGAATACCAAACTTTAAAATGGATACCAATTAAAATGGTAGCAAAAAGTTCCTAAGAATAAAGCTGTTTATGAGTGACACTGGCTTGTAAGTTTCTTTCCTGGCACTGTCCTCATTTGGTTTTGATATTGATGTAATAGTGTCTAAAGGCATCATGTTTGTAGTCTTTTTCAGTTTCATTGAACACCACTGAAAATTCAGAATTTTTCATTTTCTGCCCATAATGGCAAAGAGGAGAAAATTAACAAAGGAAGACATTTCACAAAATGCGTACTAAGTGTTGAGTGAGAAGATGAATGCAAAGACAGTGGCACTCTAGACTTGCACCGCACAATAAGGTATCCACTAGCCATATATGACTATTTAAATTTAAATTAAAAACTCAGCTGCTCCATTGCCCTACCACATTTCAAGTGCTGCTCAACAGCTGCATGTCACTAGTGATTACTATATTAGAGAGTGCAGATACAGAACACTTCTAAGAGAGAAAGTTCTGTCCGCACTATTCTAGAAGAAATGTAATTAAAAAATATTTGAGTACTTACTATACATAGGATTACACTGATTTATGTGCTTTGGTACAATGTTATTTGATACATTAAAGAACAAAATTACAGCTAACATTTATATAGCACTATGTGCCAGGCACTACACTAAGCACTTTCCTCCTAATATACGTTAAATCATTTAGTCTTCACATAAACCCTCTCAGATATGTATTATTATTTTCCTATTTTAGAGCTGGAGAAACAGAGACACAGAGGTTAAATGACTTGCCAAATGTCACAAAGCTAGTCACTGGTGGCGCTAAGAAGAGTCTAGACTGTCTGGCACCAGACACACTGCTACACTGTTGTTGTTGCTATTAAACCAACTCATGGTGACCTCATGTGTCCAGAGCCGAACTGTCCTCCCTATGGTTTTCAAGGCTATGACTTTCAATTCCTAAAGTTTCAATAATTTCTCCATGTGTGCTGACACATATAGCACCAGGGTAATTTTCTAGGATTTTACCTGATCAGGACTCTGTGACTGCTGATTTTGTTTTCTAATTAGTTCTCTAATCTCCTGCCACAAGCCTCAAAATAAAGACCAGCATTCTAAAATTATTAATCGTATTCAAAGACTGAACATTAATTGAATTTGATATTAAAATATGCATATATGGTGGATGAGAATGGAATTCCTAATAATTTTTTTAAATAATATTTTACTGTGATTTCAATGAAGGTCTACACTGCCGTTTAGGCTCCCATTCAACAATTTCTACACAAATAGTTCAGAGACATTGGTTACATTCTTCACAATGCGTGAACATTGTCAATATTTGTGTTCTAGTTGTTTCATTTCCAATAATCTAGTTTCCCTGGCTCCTTTACATTCTCAGCTTTGTTTTAAAGTAATTGTTGACCATTGGGTCACATACAGATGATTTTTTAAAGGAGCACAGTACTCACAGGTGATGGTCTTTATTTTGTGAGCCAATCTGTTACTTAGCTAAAAGGTGACCTCAGGAGCTAGTTTTGGTTCCAGGTTTGATAAGTATCTCAGGGAAATAGTCTCAGTGTGTCCTCCAGTCTCAACTGGTCCAGTAAGTTGGGGTGGTTGGGGGGGTGGGGAGTTTTGGGTTTTTTTTGTTTTTTTTTTTTAGGAAGTTGAGGTTCTGTTCCACATTTTTCTCCCATTCTGTCAAGGTCCATCCATTGTGGCCCTGATCAGAACAGTCAGTAGTGGTAGCTGGGCACTTCTGGTTTCAGGGTAGATGAGGCTGTGGTTTGTGTAGATTATTAGTCCTTTAAACTAGTTTCTTCCTTGAGTTTTTGGTTCCCTTCTTTCTCTTTTGCTCCAGAAGAGTAGAGATCAACAGTAGTATCTTAGATGGCCACTCGCAAGCTTTTAAGACCTGAGACACTACTCACCAAACTAAGATGAAGAACATAAACTTTATGAACTACATTATGCCAACTGACCAAGATATCCCATAAGATTATGGTCCTAATCTTTCAAATCCAGGCAAACAATCCCATGAGGTGTTTGGTTATGTTTAGGAAGTATCCGTAACTGTGCCCCCATGTGCTTTATTATACATATGAATACAGATGCACAGTCACATACATGCATATATATACATGTATACATATATACTCACACATAACCTACATATATACGTCTACATATATACATATATACCTGCACATATATATTTTGGTTACTGTTATTATTGTTTTAAAATTACATATGCCATAGCAATTGCCAAAAAGTCCTTTTTCCTTATGTACATTTTAGTGACATCATTTACTTTCATCAAGCTGGGCACACTTCACCCTCATTCAGTGCTATCTTCTCCATCACCAAAAATAACAACTGCCTACTACTTAGACAGTGAATCCCCCTTTCCCCCTGCCCCCTATTCCTGGTAACCACTCATCTATAAATTTTTTAAATAAAAGTTGAGAAGAGAAATCTTGAGCTTGCACAAGCTATTTTGGCACACTCCCCAGTTTCCCCAAAATTCACTCTCCTTTACCATGAACATTTTTTGGCATTAAAAACAAAACAAATATAGGTTTTAGACCAACATATCCCCATTCTACCCAAGCTTTAGGAGTCCGGGTGGCACAAAGGTTAAGCACTTGGCTGCTTACCAAAAGGTGGACAGTTTGAACCCACCCAGCAGCTCCATGGGAGAAAGACCTGGCAACTTGCTTCCATAAAAATTACAGGCAAGAAAACCCCTGGGGCAGTTCTATTGTCACATTGGGTCGCCATGAGTTGGAATGAGTTGACGACACTCAACAACAACCCAAGCCTTGTTCAGAATCTCCATCATCTCTCTGTTGAACACCTTCAACAGCCTTCTAACTGGTCTTCCTGCCTCACATCTTGCCTTCCTGAGATCTGGTTTTTCACACTGCTGCCAAACATCTAAACCACAAATCTGACCAGTCACACATTACTGGGTGGATTCGAGCTAATTATTATGGTAACTCAGGCCTTAGATGACCCAGCCTCTGCCTACTTCTCTAGGCTCACCTCACACTACTCCCTTCCTCATTTATTCATTTAATTTTTCATTCAACAAATATCACTGAAATAACACTATGTGCCAGGCACCGTGCTTAATGCTTGATCCACACCATCAAGGAGAAGCAAACAAGGTCTCTGCACTCATATATATTACAGTCTAGTAAGGGAGACCAACATTAATTAATTAATCACACAAGTATGAGATTCCAAATGTGGTAGGTCCTAGGAAAGCACTAAATCGATTATCTGAGTAAAAGATTGGAGAATTTCACTTTTCGGTGAACTTAAGGAAAGCCTCCCTAACAAAGTGACTGAACCTGAGTTCTGAAGGATTAGGTGCAAGTGAAGAGGAACAGGGAACAGTACATACATGTGGCCCTGTGGCAGTATGGAGGACAGGAACAGAAAAGATGGGAAAAAAATGGTGTGGTTAATGTGCACAGAAAATGCAACTGGGGGTGGGGGGAGGTAGTATACAAAGCTGAAATGGTAGTAACTTAATCAAAGTCACTCAAGGAGTAAGGAGTGAATAAAACGTCAATTCAAACCTGTGGAATCTGTCTCTAGAACCCACCTCTACAATATATGCCTTCCCCCACAGCAGTTTATTCATATATTTCAGTCTATAAATATCTATCGAATGCCTACTATGTAACAAACAATGTGCCAGATGCTGGAGACACAACAGTGAGCCAATGATGAGCAGAAGCAAACAGAAACCCTGTCCTCATGGGGCTTACAATCTAGTGGAGCAATCAATAATATAATCAAACAAGTCAGTTTAAAACTGCAGGTGTAACAAATGTTACAAAGCAAATGGTCATATAAAGTAAGAATATAATCTAGTTCAGAGTGGTCGAGTTTATCTGACAAAGTAAATTACTCAGCTGAGCTCTGAAGAATTAAATGTTAATTAGGCAAAGGTGGAAGAAGGGCATTCTGAGCCAAGGAAATACACACATGTAAGGTTCTAGAAAGAAGCAGATCAAAAGCCAGTGTGGTGGAACCAGAGACAGCTTCATGGGCGTGCAACCTGTGCACTGTCACAAGGCCCTACTCTCAAAACGGCCCCACGCTTGGTTTAACACTTTGCTATCACTGTCCTGAAATCCTTAATAATTCTATCTTTAAACGTGTGTTTTCTGAGTCCAGTGGGACAATGGAGCCGGTGTGTGAGTAGCATGCACACATGCACAGTACAGGGAGCCACAGGCCAAGGTGGCTAGGTTTGGTGGGACCTGGGCCGAAATTCGGCAGCCGCAGAACAGAGGTGGTCCACGTGGGGAAAGTTGGGACCCACAGCAGGAGGCAGGCTTGCCTGTCCATCCCCAGAGTCTGAAACACATGCACAAATATTATCTCTCCAGCCTGAGCACTGGGACAGGGACAGTCACACTCAGGCAGTAAACAGTGTCAGTAAATTACAGAACAAAAGCATACACACAGACACTGCAATAAAGCATATGGGGAATTCTTAGAATTCTTCAAAGAGTTTAGAACCTCTGATTTTGAAAACTGCTGCGACACTGCAAAGCAAATATTCACAGGCTTAGAAGAATTAAGTATATGATCATCACATTCAGCAAAAAAGATGCTGTTTTAATATGAAGCTTCAGATGAACCAATTATTAACAAGGAAAACAAGTTTAAAGTTACTTTTTTCTTATAACTGAAGATGCAGCAACAGAATACATAAACAGGCATTTAGAATTATATACAAATCATGAAGCCACTTTTAGTTTCTTGTATGACCTCTACAAGTTATAATACTAGAGGAAACAGTAAAATATCACTGTATAAATTTACATTTAAAATTAAATTCAGACTTACATACAACTGATTTGTATGAAGAGTTAAATCTTTTTCAAAAAAATTGTTCTGCAAGGATCATCAGCTCTAGATGTACCAAAATTTATATTTTTTGAAATAATTTATCTGATATTTATCCCAATGTTGTCACAGCCTATAAAATACTTTTAAATAGGCCCCACACTTTCATTTTGCACTAGGCCCTACAAATCATGTAGCTGCCCCTGGCTGGAACACAGACAGTAAGTAGGAACAACTCAATTAGAAATATGGCTAGGATATGAAGCAAGCCCTAACAACTATGCTGAGCTTTCAGAACCCTGTGAAGAAACCCATTAAATATGAAGGAATAGAATGAATCAGAATCTTTACAGGTAGGGCTCAACAATCTGCAGTTTTAACAATCACCCTACAACTGATTATGCAAGGTCAAAACTTTGACAGCCCCTGTTGATCTTTTTAGGTGTCATAAGGTCGATTTCAACTCATAGTGACCCCATGTGACAGAACAGAACTGCCCCATAGGGTTTTTTTGGCTGCCATCTTTACGGAAGCAGATCACCAGGTCTTTCTACTACGAAGTTGCTACTGACTGGGAAACAATTCCTACTGACTGGGAAAAATTTTTTGGCTATTACAAATCCAACAAAAGTCTAATCTCTAAAATCTACAGGAAAATCCAACACCTCTACAACAAAAAGACAAATAATCCAATTAAAAAATGGGCAAAGGAAATGAACAGACACTTCACCAAAGAAATTCAAGCAGCCGGCAGACACATGAGGAAATGCTCACGATCACTAGCTATTAGAGAAATACAAATCAAAACCACAACCAGATACCATCTCACCTCAGCATTACTGGCAAGAAATTAAAAAAAAAAAAAAAAACAGAAAATAATAAATGTTGAAGCGGCTGTGGGAAGACTAGAATGCAAAATGATACAACCATTTTGGAAAACGATATGATGCTTCCTTAGAAAGCTAGAAATAGAAATACCATGATCCAACAATCCCACTCCTAGGAATATATCCTAGAGAGATAAGAGTTGTCACAGGAATAGACATAGCACACTCATGTTCACTATAGCATTGCTCACAATAGCAAAAAGATAGAAACAACCTAGATGCCCACCAACAGGTGAATGGATAAACAAACTATGGTGTATATATACACAATGGAGTACTACGCAACGATAAAGAACTGATGAATCTGTGAAGCATTTCACAACATGGATAAATCTGGAGGGCATTACGGTGAGCGAAAATAAGTCAATCACAAAAGGACAAATATTGTATGAGGCCACTACTATAAAAACTCATGAAAAGATCTACATACAAAAAGAAACAATCTTTGATGGTTAAAAGGGATGGGAGGGGTGGGAGGGTAAATACTAAATAAACAATAAATGAGTGGTAACTTTGGTGAAGGGTAAGACAGTACACAATACTGAGGAAGCCAGCACAACTTGTACAAGGCAAGGTAATGGAAGCTCCATAGACACATTCAAACTCCGAGGGACCGAACTGCTGGGCTGAGGGCTGTAGGGACCATGGTTTCAGGGAACATCTAGCTCAACTGGCATAATATAGTTTATAAAGAAAATGTTCTACATTTTACTTTGGTGAGTAGCGTCTGGGGTCTTAAAAGCTTGTGAGTGGCCATACTCCACAGGTCTCACCCTTTTGGTAGCAACGGAGAATGAAGAAAACTAAAGACACAAGGGAAAGACTGGTCCAAAGGACTAATGGACCACAACTACCATGGCCTCCACCAGACTGAGTCCAGTACAACTAGATGGCGCCCGGCTACTGCTCTGACAGAGATCACAATTGAGGGTCCCGGACAGAGCTGGAGAGAAATTTAGAACAAAAATTCTAACTCACAAAAAAAGACCAGACTTGCTGGCCTGACAGTCTGGAGAAACCTGGAGACTATACCCCTGGACACCCTTTTAGCTCAGTAATGAAGTCACTCCTGAGGTTCATCCTTCATCCAAAGACTGGACAGGCCTATAAAACAAGGTGAGACTGAGGGAGCACACCAGCACAGGGGCAAGGACTAGAAGGCAAGGGATAGAAAAGCTGGTAATAGGGAACCCAAAGTCAAGAAGGGAGAGTGTTGATGTGTTGTGGAGTTGTTAACCAATGTCATAAAACAATATGTGTACTAACTGTTTAATGAGAAGCTGCTTTGTTCTGTAAACCTTCATCTAAAGTACAAAAAAAAAAATTTCTTAAAAAAAAAGATTATAGCCAAGAAACCTCTTCAGAGCAGTTCTACTCTGCAACATATAGGGTTGCCACTGCCATGAGTCAGAATCAACTCCATGGCAATAGTTTGTTTTTCTGAAGACTCCCCTATATGGAATTTAAAAAAAAAAAAAAAAACCCCACTGCCAATGAGTCGATTCTGACTCACAGCTGCCAACCTTTTGGTTAGCAGCTGAACACTTTAACCACTGAACCACCAGGGCTCCCTATTATATGGAATACCATAGTTTATTTAATCAATTTCTTACCTCCAGACATTTACATTGTTTCAATTCTTTTCTACAGCCAAGTATATGACAGTAACATCCTTTGTCAATGTACAAGTATTTCCATAGGCTAAAAAACTGACTAGAAGTCAAAGGACATGTAAATCTTTAAGGCTTTTGTTAACATACTGCCAAATCATCTACCAAAAATGTGTAGCACTTTATATTTCCATTAGCAGTGACTGCTTCCCCACACCTTTACAATTTGAAATACCATTTTAATGATAGTTCTGCTTCTATGAAGAATAGTTTCACCTTTCTATTCTTTTCCCATGCCAGTGCTATAATGTTTCAATTACTGTAGCTTTCGAATGCATTTTAATAACTGGGACATCAAGTTCCCCAGACCCTCCACTCTTCTTTTTTAAAATGTTCTTCATTATTATCATACAATTATTCTGCCAGATGTACTTTCTAATAATTAATTAGTCAAGTTTTTCTCCCACCTTAAAAAAGGAGTGAGGTGGGAGGAAGGATTTTCATTGACAGTGTATTCAATTTAGATTAACTTAGGAGGAACTGCCACCTTAACTAGATTGACTCTTGGATCCAGGATCAGTCTTCATTTAATTCACATCTTCTTTTCTATCCTTCAAATAAGACGTATAGTCTTCTTCATAAAAATGTTATATGTTTCTTATTAAATAGTGTCCTATAATTTATCCCTATAGTTTTAATTCCTACGGTTTTTCTTCAATTTTTAAACTGATCATTGTTGGTATAAAGGAATCTTGCAATTGGTTTATTTATCTTGCATCTGGCCACCTTACCAAACTATCTGTTCAAACCTTTTTTTTAGTTAATTTCCTTGAATTTTGTTTTTCTGAATGTCTTTTTCTTTCCAATATATGCCCTTATTCCTTTTACTTATCTTACTGCCTCAGCTAGGCCCTCCAGAAGGCAAAGAACAACAGTCATATTAAAACTCCCTATCTTATTCCTAAGAATATCACCATTTAATAGTGGTTTCAAATAACTGTTTTATATTATATTGAGAATTCCTTTCAAATTTCTAGTTCACTACATTTTTCATGATGAAATGCTGTTAAATTTTATCAACTACCTTTTAGGCATCTATGAATGATTTCAAAGGTCTTTTCACATTTTTTCCTTGGGTCACTGGCTATGTTTCAATTAGATAAGTCTGACACAAGTTAAATGCAAAATATATATTTAATTTTGAATATGAAATATAAATTCCCCATTAATTAGTTTCTTGAGGGAAAGAATTCTGTTACTGCCATTTTTCCAGTATCTATTTCCACAGCAGGGACTAAAAGATAGAGTAATAAATAAAAATGCTTACTCATATAATGCATCTTTGCAATAAGAAAAGTAAACGCTCTAATCAAAATTCTTAATTTTACGACATGTGCATCTTGGTTGTTGTTATTGTTAGTTGCCATCTAGTCAATTCAGGCTCATTGTGACTCCGTATATGCACAGAACTGCTCCATAAGGTTTTCAAGGCTGTGACCTTTTAGAAGCAAATTGCCAGGCCTGTCTTCATAGGTGCCTCTGGGTGAGTTTGAACCACCAACCTTTCTCAGCTAGTAGTCGAGCAATTTAACATTTACACCACCCAGCAACCTTCGTGTACTGGTTACAAAAAAAAAGCATTGTATCTTACACATAAGAGAGGGTCAATATCTACTAAATAAATGTCCAAACACACTATATGCTCTCTCAGGCCTTCATACAAATACAATCCTCTATCGGGGATATCCCTTATCCAAATGGGGAACTCCAATTTATCCTTCATGACTCAGCTTAAGAGTCACCTGTTCCAAGAAGCTCTTTCTACATCCCCACCTCAGTCTGTGATAGACACCCCTCCTCTGTACTCTCACAGAACACAAGTACCTACCTCTACTGTAACATCACCTCACAGTTGCTCATTTATTTGCCTTTCTGCTCCACTACACTATACACTCCTTGAAAACAAGGCCTGTCTTTTTCCTGTATCCTCAGCATATAATAATAACTAACATATACATACTGAACAAATGTTCTAGAATGAATGAATGGCCAGAGTTTGAATTTCAGATCCAAACTAGCTATACGACCACAGGCAAATCATTTACCATCTCTGAATCTCAGATTTTCTCATTTATAAAGTTTAAGAATATCTCTTCATCCTATCTACTTCACAGGATTGAAGTGAGAATCAAATGAAGATAGTAAGAATTTTTGTATAGCACTATAACTTTGCAGACGCTTTCAAAGATATTAACCAAATTTCACTACAATTAAAACTATGAAAACCAGTCAGGAATTCCTTTCATTAAAGCTGGATTCAGACTTACTAAAATCCATTCTGGTATTAAAACAAATACATAAAATTCTTTTCCTACAAAGTATCAGTTATCATATGTGCTCTGCACTTTCTTATATTATCATTGCACACATTCACTAAAAATCACTGCATACACACTAAGGACAATCCATACCAACCTACAAGAGTCAGGGTAACCAAACCAAGAAAGTTCAAGGCAATAAATAAAGCACTCAGACTTATGGTTCAAACCAATGTAAAATTCATACACAATGAGATGAACAAAGATAACTGCAGGAGACTATGGATTATATAATCACATTTATGTTTAAAAAATAGTTTTTATTGTGTTTGTTTTTATATACTTAGAAAATTTCAATAAGGATATGTGAGAAACTGTAAACTGTCATCTCTGAAGAGTGGAAATGTGGGTTTAGGGAACTTTTACTTTTCCCTACTCACCCTTCCATACAGCTTTAACTTCTTACTGTGCAGAAAGATACCAAAGATTTTTTTTTTAATCAAAGAAAATATATTATCTCATTTGCACTAGAAAAAAGAAAAATTAGATATACATGTATATTTTTAAAACATAGGGAAAAGATCAAGATATATTCAGTCAAAATGTGGATTACTCAGGGAGCAGGAGCTGAGTCTGGGGTGGGGAAAGGGAAAGGAGGGAAAGTCTCACCTTTTATTCTGTAAATTTGTGTACTCCTGATCTACTTAAAAAGAATGTATTCTGGTATTACAGTTATAATTTTTAAATAACATAAAATTCCAAACTTTCAGGTCTACGATTAGGTGACCTCCTAAATTTACATAGTAAGACTCCCACTAAAGAGAATGTTAGCACAGAAGTGTCAGCTTTACTTACTCTGATATGTATTTAACATACTCTTAATCATGGGTGAATTTTTTGGTGATGCCATGTTTTTCACTAATGGTATGGATGCTCAATCACTGTTTGTTGGTACTTTCTTATTATTTGAAAAAATGAGCGCCAACTGCAAGCAGGATATAACAGTTCCATGTTCCATGCAGCACATCACACGTGGGTCACATGGGTCCCATGGCACATCACATTTTCAGGTTACACTTGAGCTATAAAACACCTTACTCAACTTTCGAAAAATACACAAAAATACACACAAAATACTAAATAAACATTGCACTTGATGCACATAATTGGTATTAGTTTGATTTAGAGTAGGCTATATCAGTCCCATGTTCAATGAAGCACATCACACTCGTGCGACACAGCAGTCCCATAGCCCAAGATGTGCATCACAAACTGTTTTCACCAAAAAAAAAAAAAAAAATTAATTTACTTGAATATTTTTGAATGCTGGTAACTGCACCTTCCCAATAACATGAAGGAAACAGTAAACATACTTGCAAGCCTTATCTTGCTATACAGAAGCCAAAAGACACAAAAGTTTCACACAATCACTCCTCCAAGAAGCATCCATGAAGCATCCCCTCATATGAATGGCTCTCAACACTCAAATGTGGCACAGACCAACTTTGTGTTTAGGCCATTGCACCAGTATCCGCCAAAATGCCAGAACATACTAAAGTGGCTCAAATGCCTACCAATAAACCTCCAAGGGTGGAAAATGTAACTGGGACATGTATGTCCCAGAGACCATAGAAGGGTTAAAAATTTGTTGCTGCTGTTAAGTGCTGAGTCGATTCTGACTCATCGTAATCCCATGTGTTGCTGTTCTTTATGGGAGCAGATCTCCAGGTCTCTCTACCATTGGGGGGAAAATCATTCTTTATGTTGAGCACTATAAAATTCATAAATGTTTCTTTTACTCTATAGGTCTAGTATACTACTATATTTTGCAGCTTATCCAATAACCTAAACAGGAATGAATTCTAGAAATATGCAGTAAGGCAACTGCAATGTCCAAAAACATATTTAGAAATTTCTCATCAAGCAATGAAATGTAACATTTATAGTACTATAATACGTTGACTTTGAAAAGCAACACAGTTGAGTAAAAAGTAAAAACTAAACAAGAATTCTCAAATGGGAATCTGGTGATCTGGGTTCTGAATCAGTCTTGTCACTAATTTGCTCTGTGACCTACCCCAGCAAATCACTTCTACCTCTTTGAACATGAGTTTCCCCAGCTGTAAAATGAAAGGGAAAATGTTTAGACTAAGTTCTTATTTTTCAGGGTTGCCACTTCCTGTGAGAAGCTGATAAAAGCTAAAGACCCTATTACCAAAAATGTATGTTTGCACCCAAACATAATTCCTTACAATTTCCTTCTTGAACTCCCGAAGTTAAGACCTCCGTACTAAAAGATCTCTTACAACTGTTCTACAGACTAAAATTCTGTGCTAAAAGGAATGTATGAATTATTAAAGGAAAAACTAAGCAAAAATAATTTTGAAAGTCATCACTAATTAATTAGAATTTTAAAACACATTTTTATAGTTAGAAAATAGCAATTCTCTATGAATAAGAGTTTCTCAGATATACATACGAATAAATGGTAAAATCACACATTCATCTTTTTTATATTCCAAAACTTAATAACTGAAGGAGATTTAACAATTTTAACTAACCCCAAATGAATTCATTTACCCACTTTCTGGTCACACCATCCCATAGGTTAGGAACTGGTAACTGGTAACAGACAAACCTGAGTTTGAGTCCTCACTCTGCCACTCTCCATGTAAATTTGGGTAAACTACTTAGCATCCACATATTTAAGTTCTTTAGTCTATAAAATGAAAAGTAATACCTACCTCATAGTTACTGAGGATTAAATAAGGTAACATATGAAAAGTGTATGGCATAGTGCCTGGCATACAGTAAGCACTCAATAAAAGTTAACTAATACTATATGAGTCGGAATCGACTCGACAGCAAAGAGTTTGGTTTTTTTGTTTTAATACTATTAATAATAATAAATGAAATGCAGCTTTCATACTGAGAAATAATATAAAACTGCCAGTCTTACCACCAGGTACACTTTTTTGAGTAAAAACAAAACCAAACTCGTTGCCGTGAATAAATAAAATTTTCAAATAGTAAATTCCTATTCCTACGTTTCCTTTTCAATACTCTTTTCCTCTGGAAAGATAAAAAGCATGTAAATGCGTATCTATACAGCATATCAGAGGTAGTGAAGTAAAGGGGAAAGAAACCCAGTTTTGGAGTCAGACCTAATTCAGTCACTTAGTAATTATGTAGCTTAGGCCACTTAAACTCTGTCTTTCAACCTCTTAAGGCTGTTCCAAGGATTAATAAGTATGTAAAGCATCAAGTCCAGTATCTGGCATGTAGTATATACTCAATAAACAATATTATTATTATTATACAATATTACAACTGTTTTTCTCAGCTACCCCTGACAGGTGATAAAACTAGCTTTGCCAGGGAAGAGGGACAGTACTGGCAAGCACAAATACTAATTTACCAATGCTGAAGGATATTAATTTTATCATATCAATGTAAGAACTAAAGCAGTGTTTTCTGGGTCACATGCTCCTTCTAGAGTCCAGTGAAAAACTTCAGGGATTTCAGGTAACCCTGCATGATAGGGATTTTAAGAACTTTGTATTAAAAGGAATAAGTAGCTAGTTTTTTCTGGACTTAGCTGCAAGAGTTTGAAAATGTTATCTATTCAGTTTGTGACAAACAAAACTATACACTTAATTTTACTCATGATGAAGAAGTAATTTTTAGACTTCTCAATTTCATGTGCTAAAATATGTGGTGGAGCCCTGGTGGCACAGTGGTTAAGGGCTCGGCTGCTAACCAAAAGGTCAGCAGTTCAAACCCACCAGCCACTCATTGGAAATCCTATGAAGCAGTTCCACTCTGTCCTATAGAGAGTCTCTATGAGTCGGAACCACCTCGACGGCATCTAACAACAAAATATTTGGTGTTGAGTATGAAAACAAAACTTGATAAATGGAACTACAAAGTATGCTAGAATTAGTTGAAATATTTTTAAATATGAAGCTCAGACACATAACTCAAACACCAAACCAAAAGGAAAAGAAAAAAGGTCCAAAAAGTCAACAAAAGCTGGCTGCATTAATTCTTAGAAAGAATTAATTCAAGTAAGTAAATAAGCCAGCCTCTAACTTCCAAAACTAATGTAGAAATAGGAAAGTCATAATTTACAAACAACAAAGCTGAACCAGCAAATACAAATACATAGTTTACTGAGTAACTGAATGTAGTTTACCTTACTTCTACTACCTGCGTGGAGTACTTTTATCCTTTGGCTCGGCCTTCTCAAACTCCCTGGATAAATAACCCACTCATCAAGCTACTTACTGTATAGGGTAAGAATGAAGTCAACGAGTACCGTAGAGTCGACTCTCCTTGACGCGCGACCCACAAGAAGCTCAGTACTAGACCAGCTTTTGCCCCAGTGACCTTGGTCCCAAAGGTGCCCCTCACTCCCACCTGCTGGCCCATCCACGTGCTGCCGGCTGCGGTTACCCCAGAGGTAGCTGCATTTCAGGGAAAGGTCTTGGGGACTCGAATGCACGAAAAGAAGGGCTGCTAACAGCATCCAGACTGTCCCATCCCTTTCCTCCCGACACCAACTCCCCAGCGGTGCGCACACAGCTCCACAAATTTCCCCGACCCAAACCCTGAGGAGGCAAACCCCGACCTCCCTATCCACGTCTTCATCTGCAACCCAGTCTGCGGGGCAAGGTGTAGGGTGAAGACGTGGCACAGAAAATCCTCCTTCCTACTCCACCAAACTCCCGATGCCTGGCTAGAGTGCTGGGCAGCTAGGGGAAGGAGAACAGCCCCAGGAAAGAGAGGCCGAAAGCAGGAGAAAAGAAGTAGGATGGAGAATCCTGCGCCACGCCACCGCTACCTCCTCCTCCACTTCCAGAGCTCTCTGGAGGCCCTTTCCGGTCGCCAGCCCAGCGGGAGGCAAGAACTGGTACAGCAGAGTTGGCCGGAGGCCAAAGGGTCCCGGGGCCGGGGGCGCGAAGTCCTCACCATCAGAACTTTGGCTGCGTTCTCCAGCTGAGCGATCACTTCTGGGGGCCCCAGCGCCGCCGCCATCATGGTCTCTCTTCAATGACGCGCCATGCGCTGCATTATGGGAGCGGGCGCCAGGGCGGCCAATCGCCGCGGCGGCCCTGCAGCGCCACGCGTTGCTCGGGGGCTGTCGCGGCCTCCGCGGGTCTTAGTCAACGCCGCGGCCTGTGGCGGCAGGGGAGGACAAGGGCGAAAGGCGGACCCGCGTCACCGGGGCAGGTAGCGCCGGAGCTCGGTGTTCGGTGAGGCCGAGCAGCGGGCCCAGACCGCTGCACAAAGCCTGCTCCGCTGCGAGGTATCTACACTGCTCACCCCGGCGGCGGCCCGCGCGCATGCGCACTGGCACGCTCCGCACGGCCCCGGCTCCCCGCCGCCAGAGTTCCCGGTCTTCGCCCGCTGAACACACTCTGCTCTGTCACCCGGCCTTGCTCGAGACGCCAGTCCTCTCCTTCCGTTCTCTGCCCTTCTCGATGCCCACACCTTGCCCCTCAACGTCTCTCCCATCTGCCTCTGACTAGAAAGTGTTAGACTTGGAACCGCTCTCTTCCTGAGATTGCACTTCCTTTCAGAATCTCTCTGCCTTCTGCGTCCTGCTTCTCTGTTTCTTCTGGCAATAGGACAGAACGCTTAGTTTTCTTAGTGGAGGTCCTTCTGCAGGAGATTTGTCCCAATTTATTTGGACAGCCGGTTGCTGCGAGACCTGAGCAGGAAAACGCATCCTTTTGCCTTTTCATTTTCAAGGGCTAGGTCGTATAAAACCAAGAAAACCAAACGCATTGCATGGAGTCGATTTCGACTCATAGCGGCGCTATAGGACAAAGTAGAACTGCCCCATAGGGTTTCCAAGGAGCAGCTGGTGGATTCAAACTGCTGACTTTGCCGTTACCAGCCATATCTCTTAACCACTGCGCCACAGGAGCCCTAACTTTGACTACCTGGTGTCATGAATCCAGTTACACCTCAGTTGCCACCAGGTTTGTCGTGTTTAAGGAATTCAGAAGAGTAATGTTAATTATGGACTCAATGTTGAAAGCTGCGTTAGAGTATCTGCTAATCCAACCTTTCCTCCAATGCTTCATTCTTTTTTACAGCATTCCAAGAAAGCTAAGGGGTTAACAGTGCCTGACGTGTAGGAAGCACTCAATAAATATTTGATCAAATATAGTAATGTACAAAAAGATTACGAAATGACTTTAGCTGCAACAAAGAGTGATTGCCGCAGATCAATGATATATGTGCAAATGCATAGATGAATGAATAGTTTGTGACATTAAAGGTCTCCATGAGGCTTATAATGCTTCGGATTTGGCCCTGAGTCCCAAAGCATTTGTTAGGTGCGATTCCATACGAAGTTTTGCATCCAGATACTCTTCATAAAGAGAAAGAAGGAAATGTTTCATCAAATGTGAGGATGAGTATGCTTCCTTTCAAATTAACTTCGTGTTTTGAATTTAGAGACTTTATAAGTGGGTTACAGACTAATCACATGCAGCTGGGAGCCGTGAATTTTAGAGAGTAAACACTTAAGTTGAGAATCTCAATCTTGGAAGACACTTCAGAATTTACCTAGAAGGTCAGTCTCCCCTCCAATGCTTGAATCTTGTTGCTTGATTTATCTTTCAATAATTACACACTTATGGGGGAAAAGGTAGTATTCCAACCTAGCCACATGCTCTACATATCCTAAAATTGAAGAGGAGAGAAAGTTGTGCAAATTAAAATAATTTCTCCCTAGGCATGAGAGAAATGTTGTTAGTCTAGGAAAGGGTAGATGCCTGGTAGAAAAGTGATTATTGCTGAAATCAAGAACATTTTACAAACACGTACACTCTAGTTCCAGGGTACTCCTGTGTTGGTGAATTGTGTCCCACAAAAATATGTGTTGTAAATCCTAATCCCTGGTGGTGCAGTATTAAGCGTTCAGCTGCTAATCAAAAGGTCAGCAGTTTGAATTCACCAGCCACTCCTTGGAAACCCTATGGGGCAGTTCTACTCTGTCCTGTAGGATCACTATGAGTCGGAATCTACTCAATGGCAACACATTTGGTTTTTATGCCTGTGGTTATGGAGCCGTGGTGGTGCAGTGGTGAAGAACTCAGCTGCTAACCAGAAGATTAGCAGTTTGAATCCACCAGCCACTCCTTGGAAACCCTATGGGATGGTTCTACTCTGTCCTATGGGATCGCTGTGAGTAAGAATCGACTCTACTGCAATGAGTTTGGTTTGGTTTTTTATACATGTGGTTATAGTCCCATTTTGGGAATGGGTTTTCTTTGTTGTGTTAATAAGCAGCATTAGTATAGGGTGTGTCTTAAATCAGTCTCTTTTGAGATATAAAAGAGCAGATTAAGCAAGCAAGCACAAACGGAGGGAAAGATACATGCCACGTGATCGCCAAGGAACCTAGGAATGGAAACTGAAAAGAGACAAGGACTTCTCCCAGAACAGTAGACAGAGAGAGCTTTCCCCTAGAGCTGGTGCCCTGAATTTGGACTTTTAGCCACCTAAACGGTGAGAAAATAAATTTCAGTTTGTTAAAGTCATCCACTATAATATACTAGTTGAGTATATTATGTATTTTTTCCTTGGGAATATAGGGGTTTTATTTTTTTAATGGTAACTAGTAGGATTTGAAGGAGCCCTGGTGGTGCAGTGGTTAAAGCATTGTGCTGCTAACCAAAAGGTCAGCAGTACAAACCCACCAGCCACTCCACGAGAGAAAGATGTGGCAGTCTGCTTCCATAAAGATTATATAGCCTTGGAAACTCTATGGGGCAGTTCTACTCTATCCTATAGTGTCACTGTGAGTTAGAATTGACTCAACAGCAGCGGGTTTTGGGCAGTGGGATTTGCTTTATAGACAGCTTTTACTAAATTTTGTGTCTTTCCTAAATTAGTGGCTCTCTGGGAACATATGATGCAGTTACTGTCTTCACTGCTTACATTATGGTGCAAGGGAAAAGTCAACTGTCATTAATCACAGTTAATATTTTTAAACTGGTAGAAAATTTAGAAATTATAGAATCTTCAGTTTTGGAACTGAAAATACTTTAAGAATCCCCTGTTTTTCGGATGAAGAAAATAAGACCAGAGAAGTTAAGTCAATTAGGACCAAGTTAGTTAGAACTAGTCACTTGTCTTACAGTCCAATATGGTGAACTGGGCAACAGCTGGAATTCAAATCAGGAGAACTGGGTTTGAATTATAGGTATCTTTGCTTCCTATGAGCTATGTTTATTGTATAGGTAACTCAGCTTCTTGGGACATCAGTTTAATCATCACAAGTGTGTGAGATTCCAATGAAATACTACATTTGACACAACTTTGTAAAGCTATGAAGGCTTCTATGAGAGCAAGGTGCTACTGTTACTACAGCATGGCAATTAATTGAGTACTTATTTGGTACAGTGCTTGGTGCTGTAGGAGACCTTGAAATTGAAGGCATGTTCTTTGCTTCCAAAGAATTTGAGGCCTAGTTGAGAAGATAAATCAACACATTTAAAATAACGTTGTTGTTGTTGTGTGCCGTCCAGTCAATTCCAACTCATAGCGACCCTGTAGGACAGAGTAGAACTGCCCCATAGGGTTTCCAAGGAGTGGCTGGTGGATTCTAACTGCTGACTTTTTGATTAGCAGCCTGAGCTCTTAACCACTTCACCACCAGAGTTCCTTTATAATAATAGTGGTTAATTAATTCATTTTCATCAGTTGTTCTCACTCCTTTCCGACATATAGATTAATGGTGTAAACAAGAATTTGATATCAAAATAGTAGATGTTTCAAACAATTAGAAACTACTACAATAATAATAGTTAACATTTATAATTACTAATAGTTATGGTATACTTATACAATTACCATGTATGATCATTAAGATTGTGTGTCAACTTGCCAGGGCCATGATTCTCAGTGGTTTGGCAGTTATGATGTAGTTCGGCAGTTGTATAATGATGTGATCACCTCCATGATGAGATTTGATATAACGTGATCACCTCCATAATAGGATCTGCTGTCAGTAACCAGTCAGTTGAAAGGGAGTTTCCTTGGGGGTGTGGCCTGCATCCAATATAGGTGGACTTTCTGGCAAGGTTCGTGGACTTCTGCTCTCTCTGAATCCTGCAACTGGCTCCTGTTCATCTGACCTCCAGTTCTTGGGACTTAAGCTAGCAGATTACCTGCTGTTTTGCCTGCCAATCTTGGGATTCATCGGTCACTGCAGCCTGTGAGCCAGAGCCCTGCTGTCTGACCTGCCAATCTTGGATTCGCCAGTCCCTGCAGCTACGTAAGTCTACAGGAGCCTCCAGCCTGACCCAAGGACTTGAGACATTCCAGCCTCTACAGCCACATGAGCCATTTCCTTGATATAAATCCCTCTCTGTATATATTTATATGCTTTCCTGGTTTTGCTTCTCTAGAGACTCCAGTCTAAGACACCATGTGATGGGCAGTAAGCCATTTTCATCTATTAACTCATTGAATTCTCATAGCCACCCTATAAGATAAATAGTATTGTTATCCCCACATTACAGATGAGGAAATTGAGGCATACAGCAGTTAATTAACTTGCTTTAGACGCATTGGAATTGATATTTGAACCCAGGCAATCTATCTCCATATCCCATACTCTTAACTGCAGGATACTGCCTCTAGGTAGAGGGTAAGTTACTTGAAATGATAGTAGCTTAAGTAAATTTATTTTAAGCAATCATGTCAACTTTTTCACTTAGGCATAATTTTAAAAATCTATGTTAAAAAATCTCTGTCAAATTTGAAACATACTTGAGAGAATCAGGAGAGGAAGAAAACCTCTTTTTAGAATGCATCTCTAAAACTTAAATGAGAATGCTATTAATAGGAATAATTCCCTTGAATATGAAAGACCCTTGATCTAGAAAATATTAAGGGATCTTATAACCTGAAGTTCTGAAATGTTCAAGGGCAGCAGTACAGAACCTAATATATTTCCCCAGAAGCATGACAGATCAAAAGGAAAAAATCTCTCTCCTTAAAATACTTCTTTTTCATAGAAAGTATATTTGTGCACTTATAATATGGCTATGAAACATTAGTATTTGGAGTTCTAAAATATTAAATATTAATATATAGCACAATTTTGGTGTGTACATGTTTGAATGATTCAGTTAACTGTAGAGTGGCTTTATCCCTCCTGCTCTTGCTGATTAGCATCTTAAAATTTATTTTTGAATAAGTTTACATAACATCAGAATGTAAAACCAAAACTTCTGTCGTGCTGTTGTACTCTACAGTACCACTTTTCTTTTTTCTTTCTTTTTTTTATTTATATGATGTATAACAACTTGACAACTCTCTTATTAAGTAAAAGACTTCTAAGTAACAAACCCCTTCCTTATAAAACACAATATTATAAGACATCCATCCAATTAAAAGTTTTTGAGATTGTGAGAAAGACCTTAAATTTTTTTCCAGAAAATTTTCTGAAACTAAGGAAAAGTACTCCCTATCCACCCGACAACCTGAAGGCATGAGGTATTCACAAATTTTCAAAGACTTTAAATGAACCTGCCTGCTGTAGGAACCCCTTCTGGACCGTTGTGGTGCTGTGGGGAGAGATTCATGTCTAACAAATTACTATTTGAGGTAGGGCTTGCCGTGTGGTTCAGTGCATGATGCTATTGCTTGGAAAGGCCATCCAAGGATAAGGGCTGCCTGGCCTGGAAAACTGAATTATAAACCACCTAGTGCTGCTAAAATGGAGGGCACCTCTGTGGAAAGACTGAAAAGGTGCTATTGAGAGAGTTGGCACTGGTGGTGCAGCAGGATGCAGGAATCCAGGTAGTCGGAGTGTGTGAGGAAGAGTTCTGAAGAGATGTGGGCAAAGGGAATGTTAGGGATTGAATTGTATCCCTTTGTAATGGTTATAATCCCATTTGGGAATGAGTTTTCTTTGTTATTTTAATGAAACAGTGTTTATGCAGGGTGTGTCTCAATTCCCTGGTGGCGTAGTGGTTAAGAGCTCAGCTACTTTCCAAAAGGTCTGCAGTTTGAATCTACCAGGCGCTCCTTGGAAACCCTATGGGATAGTTTTACTCTGTCTTATAGGGTCACTATGAGTCAGAATCAACAGCAGCAGGTTTGTTTTTTGGTTTTTGGTTTGAAATATAAAAGAGATTAAACAGCAAGCTAGAGAACAGAGGTGAGGGAAGATAGATGCCATACCACATGACGATTACCATGGAGCCAAGAGATAGAAGCTGAAGAGATGAGGACCTTCCCCGAGAGCTGACAGAGACAGAAAGCCTTCTCCTAGAGATAGCACCCTGATTTCGGACTTCTAGCCTCCTAACTGTGAGAAAATAAATTTCTGTTTGTTAAAACCATGCACTTGTGATATTTTCTGTTATAGCAGCACTAGATAACTAAGTGAAGGAGGGTTGGTTTGGACTGACAGCTCCTTCTCAATCAGGTTTGCTAAGGCTTTTCAAGAGACATCAAAGGGATCAAAACCCAAGACGTCCTCTTGTCATGTAGAAGAACCAAAGCCAAGAGCTGTTTGCCAGTCCAGAGAGGATGATGATGTTGTTTTTAATTGCGATTGAGTCAGTTCCGACTCATGGTGGCTCCATGTGTGCAGAGTAGAACTGCTCAACAAGGGTTTCAAGGCTGTGACTTTTGGAAGCAGATTGCCAGCCAGGCCTTTCTTCCGACTAACCTCCAGCCTTTCGACTAGTAGTTGAGCACTTAGCTGCGCTACCCAGAGACTCCCAGAGGGTGATAATGAACTGTTTCTGACGTAAGGAGCTCTGTGGTTCTGGTGCTGTAGACAGGTCCTGAACATCAGAGGGATGCTGGGGAAAGGAGAAAGCCCGCCTGGGATGGGTTGGGGAGGTGAAAGTTGTCAGAGAATAGCCACTGTGACTCTGTTACTGCCCCTTCCAAAAGGGATCAAGTACTGTGATTGGATGAACTGATGATTGGATTGGACTTTTATTTTTTTCAGAAACAAAATGCTTATTTGTACTATAAAGCTGTAAAAGAAAAGCAAGTTTACTGTCAACTCTTTTTTTTTTAAAATTTTAATACACTTTATCTTTTAGAGCACTTTTAGGCTGAAAGAATGGGTTGAGTTTTGACAAACCAGGTAGTGGTGAAGACATATTCCTGTTAGTTATCTGCTGGGAATTGCCACTGTTTCCTGTACTGAGCGAGTCTGGAGGTTTGTCAGTAGGGCTCTGCAGTACTGTCACTTTGTTCTTATCATTTAAACTCATGAATAGTTGTTGAAAATTGGGACTTCAGTAGCTTCTGTTCATATTCTTGGTGTTTACCCACATCCATTTCCTCTTTTGTGGAGCTGGCCACCCCCAATTCCTGTAGACACATGAAGTCAGGTTTTGGACACTGCATATGCTTTAAGCAGTTGCTGCAGAACCTTGTTGTCCCTGGAGATGCTGGAAGTGTTCTGCCATCTACCACCCCGTTGTGGACATGCTGTCCTGCTCTGAGGGCATCTTCTGACCAGACGGAGGTTGCATCATCACTGGCACTTAGACGTGGTGGGCCTGAATGTGATGTGCTATTATTGATGGCAGCTTTTATATCTTACCAAACTTCTCAAAGTATCCCAGTCCTTTTAAAACCTCTGAGTCTGCTAGGTGCTGAGACAGACCTACAACAAAGACAAGGTTTTTGTACATGTACACTAGCCAAATGTTAGCCATTTTTCTGATACTTTCTGTTTTCTCTCATTTGTTTCTGGTTTTTCCTCATTCCTGATCCTTTGCTGTTCTTCCTGGGAGAGTGGTTTGTACACTCAGGGTCTTCTGGATGTAGCTTTCTACATGGAGAACAAAGCCAGTTTCATCAGTGTGAATGTGATGCTAACAAAATCGGCACATCTGGTAGCCACACACGCAAGGAAGAAAGCTGATATCATCTCTCTTCAGTGCTAAGAGGGCATTCCACAGGGTCTTCCTTCACATCAGCACGTGAGACATCGTCCCCTTTCTTAAATTGCAGCAGAAGTTTATACAGTGAAACCTGTGAGAGCAGGAACTTGATGGGATTGCCTTGTTTTTCCAGGTCTCGCAAGTTGTCCTCCTTTGACAGGGTTCAGTCTTACCACTTTTCTATCACTCATTTTAGTGGAAAATATTTCAGTTTTCCTTCCCTGACAGGTTTCCACATTACACAGGTTCTGATTTTCACAGGTTTTACTGTAATAACAAGGGAGAAGGAAGTTCAGCCCTGAGAGCTAAAATAGTGCTCTGAAGACCCACCTTCCTTGTCTTGCTTTTTCCCTAGCCAACCTCACAAGGAACCACAGAATGAGTGTTTGAGAACAGCTCCTTGTACCAGGCCTGATTGCTGCTGTGAACGACCTTCACCGCTGAGAGAGATTCTGTTTTTGGAGAGTTCCTTGGCAACGATTTTTTTTTCTTGTACTTTAGATGAAGGTTTACAGAACAAACTAGCTTCTCATTAAACAGTTAGTACATGTATTGTTTTATGACATTGGTTAACAACCCCACAACATGTCAACACTCTCCCTTCTCTTCTCAACCTCAGATTCCCTATTACCAGCTTTCCTCTCCCCTCCTGCCTACTAGTCCCTGCCCCTGGGCTGGTGTGCCCTTTTAGTCTCATTTTGTTTTATGGACCTGTCTAATCTTTGGCTGAAGGGTGAACCTCAGGAATGACTTCACTACTGAGCTAAAAATGTGTCTGGGGCCATACTCTCGGGGTTTCTGTAGTCTCCGTCGGGCCTGTATCCCTGTCAATGATTTTTAAGAGTGTGAAGGAGTTCCAAACCCAAAAGTCTAGGAACCGGGCCTCAGAGATCTCCTCAATTTGGAACAGCGTCCTCCGACACATCCAGTCTAGTGGGGAGGAAAGAGGCGTTTGCCAAGAGCACTTTTGTTCATTTGTGGGGTTTTTTGTTGTTTTTACTTTAAAATTTTTTTCTCTTCCAATCCACCAGGCTGACTCCCACTGCCCCAGAGACCAGACGCACTGTCTACACTTTGCCGCTACCACATGACTGTGGCTTCTCTCACCTGTTGTTTTCCTCCCTGTAACACCATCCCTGCCCCTGCAGTGATTTTCCTCCTATTTATCTTTCAACAAAGCTCAAGCCCACCTCTTACCAAAGACTGCCCTAACCAGCTCAACTAACCCTGTCCAATATTTGAAGCAAAAACATGTTCTTTCTGTAGCCTTAAAATAATTCTCTCTCCAAAGTTCTATGTTCTTCTAAATCTGGAAAGTAAATGCTACAAATTTCAAGTTGATGACTATAAGTACTAATGATCTATAGCATTTACTAACAGAATCAATGAGATAATCCTCTATGCTTTATACTGTTGTTCTATAAAAACTTGTGATAAATTTATGTAGGGACTCCCCATGGATTTTAAAAGCACATAAGCTTCAATTTTAAGCATTCAGTATGTGCAAAATGATTGAACATAATGCTGCTCAGTGTATTTTTGTTGACTTAATGTGGAATGAATGAATACGAGGTGCCTATAGTGGTTTAAAGGAGCCCTGGTGGCCTAGTGGTTAAGAGCTTGGGTGCTAACCAAAAGGTTGGCAGTTCGAATTGATTAGCTACTCCTTGGAAACCTTGTGGGGTAGTCCTACTCTGTCCTATAGGGTCTCTATGAGTTGAAATCAACTCAAAGGCAATGGGTTTTGGTATGGTGGTTTAAGAACAGAGTAGGCTATGCCACTCAATTGTCTGGTTTGTTTGATTGTTTTTGTTTGGGTATATAATGCAGATTTGGCTTAACATAATAGAAATCTGCAAAATATTTGTTGTTTCTGACTGTGTTGGTTCAACAGCAACTTCCTGGAAAATATAGATAGAAAAATAAATGATTAAAAAGAAAATATTCCAGTTTGCAGGTGGTTTGATAAAGAACTCATGCTTTCCTCTCCATGGAAACAGCTCCCTCTGCTGTTTGTTGGGTCGATTTGGAGCTCAGAGAAGCTACAGTACTTACTGGATTAAAATACTATGTAGAGTTCGGGAGAAATTATTTACTGGAGTAGGCATAGGCAAGCATATTTTGTATACATATATCAGCATATTCTGTGTGTATATTCCAGACTGAAGAGAATTAAACCATCAAATACATTGTTGTTGTTGTGTGCCGTGGAGTTGATTCCAAGTTATAGCGACCCCATATGACAGAGTAGAAAAGCCTCGTAGGGTTTCCTAGGCTATAATCTTTACAGGAGAAGATCGCCAGGTCTTTTCTTTCTAGTGACAGCTGGTGGGTTCCAACTAACCCTTTGGTTAGCAGCCAAGTGCTTAACCATTGCGCCACCAGGGCTTCTTACCAAATACATTAGCATCAGAGTATTCTACATGTATTCTTATTATCTTCTCCTCTCTCTTTTTTGTTTTAGCTGTGATCATGTAACCTGTTACTGTGAAGAAATGAGACTTGCAACAGTTATTTATTCAAAATCATTTGGTATAAACTTCCATGGCCCAGAAGAGAAGCAAGCAAAATCTACTCAACAAAAATCAGATGATCTCTGGAAAAGATATTTGCAGAAGACTAGGGCAAGCAACAAAATCCCATATTGAAAAAACCAAACCGTTTGCTATCAAGTCAATTCCAACTCATAGTGACCCCATGTGTGCAGAGTAGAACTGCACTCATAGGTTTTTTCTTTAAATTGTTGTTGTTGTTTTTAATTTAGCAAGTTTTATTGAACACCTACTAAGTCACACATAAAGAGAGTAATCTAAAGCCAGATACTAAAATTGGGCATAAAACTACTTTTCGTATTGTTTAAAAATACCTTTATTATCTTTCACAATTTTTCCTCGGAGTGAAAACCATCAGAATAGTCTGAGTTTGCATCAAATAATACTTTTTTAATCAAATAGCCAAAACTTTTTATTCCTTCTTTGAACTTTAAATTATTACTGTAAACATTTTGCATATTACTTGGGATGTAACAACATCAAAATTTTTTGTAATATGGTAAGTGAGTATATACAGTCATGCACTGCATAGTGTCCATTTGGGCAACGTTCAACTGCATATATGTCTGTGGTCCCACAAGGTTATAGTATATAGCATGGTGTTCACACAATGTCCAAATCACATAACGACCTATTTCACAGAACATGTCGTCTGTTAAGCCACTCATGACTGTATATACAATTTTTTTAATTAATAATATTTTATCGTGTTTTCAGTGATGGTTTACACAGCAGTTTAGGTTCCCATTCAACAATTTCTATACAAGTTGTTCAGTGACATTAATTACATTCTTCACAATGCATAAACATTCTTGTTATTGCCGTTCTAGTGTTCCATTTTCATTAATCTAATTTCCCTGCCCCCTCACATTCTCATCTTTGTTTTACAGTAATTGTTTACTATTTGGTCTCAGATAGGTGATTTTTTAAAGGAGCATAGTATTTACAGGTGATATTCATTATCTTTTGAACCAATTTGTTATTTAGCTACTCCATAAGGTTTTCAATGGCTGATTTTTTGGAAGCCAATCAACAGGCCTTTCTTCTGAGATGCCTGGGTGGTGGGGTGCACACCACTAACCTTTTGGTTAGTAGTCTAGTGCTTAACCATTTACACTACCCAGGGACTCTAAAGTTGGCTTAATGGTAACTAACAACAACAAGAACAAGGAGCCTGGGTGGTACAAGTGGTTTATGATATTCTGTTAACCTGAAGACTGGTGGTTTGGACCTACCCAGGTTCTCTGTGTAAGAAAGGCCTGGAGATCTGCTTCCATAAAGAATACAGCCAGGAAAACCCTACTGAGAACAGTTTTATTCTGCACCACATGGAGTTGCCATGAGTCAGAACTGACCCCATGGCAACAGATTTGGTTTGGTTTGGTAACAAGAAAATTTATCAAGACAATTAAGAACCTCAATAAAAAAAGTCCCTGCCTGAGAATATAAACACCCAAGAGGCTGCCTGTGCTTTTAATTAAAGCCTTCATCTCTACTCCAACAATTCTTTAGGTTCAAAATTCTGGGGGGAAAAATTACTAGGAAGAAAACTTACATCATATTTGAGGTGACAATTTTATTTTCTTTCTCTAGCCTTAAATTATGTCTCATTTAAAAGTACTAAAATCTTAGAAATCTGGAATGTGGGTTCTAGTTATTTCTCCTTAACAAAGGTAAATAGTAATTTTAAAAATTACCTGTAAATAGTTAACTTTCCTAATATTTATATACCTAAGATATCTCACCTACATTATTTTACTAGTTATTAAAGAATTGACTTAATTGAAAAAGATAGATTTATTTGGAAGAAGGAACCTGTTATATTTTTACAAAACAATAATCTTTGGGTAAAAATAGGAGAGATTATCTATGAAAAGGCATGATCCATGGAAATAACTTTTCTTGAAAATGTAGATCACAGCTGATATTTGTTAGTGCTGCAGGTTAGTTCTCTGGATTAATCACTGATGTAATAAGAGGAAAGTGTCATGGGTGTGCATTAGAAAATTTAAAAATAACATTTTCAGGAGAATTTGTTTTAATTATTTTATCTTTAGGACTCAATTCCTCACATAAAGCAACGGTTGTTGAGTTCCTTTGTGCTCATTCTCTCCTGGAACACAGAATGGGGCTAAATGCCCCCCACACCCCACACCCCAAAAAAAACCTGTTGCCCTCAAGTTGGTTCCAACTAAATCTATGCCTTGTTCGTACCAATTCAAATTCCTTTCAGTTTACTTAGATATGGAACAAAATCCCCCCAAAATGTAAATATCAATGACACTTGCACAAGAAAATGCCACATACCATTGGTTTCTTCCTTATACTTTGAAAAAACAACTCCTTGTTATTAGAAAAATAAATAGCATTAACTGATTTCTATAACACTCACCATCTTTGACTGTCATAGGGTCAAATGTTTTGATGTTTTCTTTTCTAAGGTAGGGAGATTTTTCTCTTTTTATTGGTCTCAAATAACCATTTTAATCTAGAACTCATTAGAGAAAAGCTCAGGGTGGTTTTCTGTCTCCAGAATAGACTTCGTATTAAAAAAATAGATTGGAGCTACTGAAATTTAAAGGTGTAGGCATACATAGAGATTCCAGTTAGCACAATAGTTACCTTTTCTGGCTGACTGGCTTTTTTTTTTTTTTTTTAAATTGTACTTTAATGAAGGTTTACAAAATAGTTTCTCATTGAACAGTACACATATTGTTTTATGGCAGTGGTTAACAACCCCACGACATGTCAACACTGTCCCTTCTCAACCTTGGGTTTCTTGTTACCAGCTTTCCTGTCCCCTCCTGCCTTCTAGTGCTTGTCCCTGGACTACTGTGCTCCATTAGTCTCATTTTGTTTTATGGGGCTCTCTAATCTTTAGCTGAATGGTAAACCTCTGGAGTGACTTCATCACTGAGGTAGAAGGGTGTCTGGGGGCCATACTTGTGGAGTTTCTCCAGTCTCTGTCAGGCCAGTAAGTCTGGTCATTTTTTGTGAGTTAGAATTTTGTTCTACATTTTTCTGCAGCTCTGTCTGGGACCATCTGTTGTGATCCTTGTCAGAGCAGTCAGCAGTGGTAGCCGGGGACCATCTGGTTGAACTGGACTCAGTCTGGTGGAGGCTGTGGTAGTTGTGGTCCATTAGTCCTTTGGACTACTCTTTTCCTTGTATCTTGTTTTCTTCATTCTCCCTTGCTCCTGAAGGGGTGAGACCAGTGGAGTATCTTAGATGGCTGCTCACAGGCTTTCAAGACCCCAGATGCTACTTGCCAAGGTAGAATGAAGAACATTTTCTTTATAAACTGTGTTATGCCAGTTGAACTAGATGTTCCCTGAGACTGTGATCCTCACAGTGCTCCACCCAGCAATTCAGTCCCTCAGGGAGTTTGGATGTGTCTGTGGAGCTTCCATAACCTTTCCTTGTACAAGTTATGCTGGCTTTGCCAGCCAGTACTGTGTACTCTTACCCTTCACCAAAGTTACCACTTATCTATTGTCTGTTTAGTGTTTACCCTCCCACCCCTCCCATCCCTCATAACCAACAAAGATTTCTTTTTGTGTGTAAACCTTTTCATGAGCTTTTACAGTAGAGGTCTCATGTAATACTTGTCCTTTTGTGATTGACTAATTTCGCTTAGCATAATGTCTTCCAGTTTCATCCATGTTATGAGATGCTTCACAGATTCATCACTGTTCTTTATTGTTGGATAATACTCCATTGTGTGTATATACCATAGTTTGTTTATCCATTTATCTGCTGATGGGAATCTAGATTGTTTCTATCTTTTTGCTATTGTGAACAATGCTGCAATGAATATGGCTGTGCATATGTCTATTCATGTGACGGCTCTTATTTCTCTAGGATATATTCCTAGGAGTGGGATTGCTAGATTTTATGGTATTTCTATTTCTAGCTTTCTAAAGAAGCGCCATATCGTTTTCCAGAATGGTTGTATCATTTTGCATTCCCACCAGCAGTGTATAAGCGTTCCGATCTCCCCACAGCCTCTCCAACATTTGTTATTTCCAGTTTTTTTGATACGTGCCAGTAATGCCGGAGTGAGATGGTATCTCATTGTAGTTTTAATTTGCATTTCTCTAATGGCTAATGATGGCGAGCATTTCCTCATGTGTCTGTTGGCCACTTGAATGTCTTCTTTGGTGAAGTGTCTGTTCATTTCCGTTGTCCATTTTTTAATTGGATTATTTGTCTTTTTGTTTGTAGACATGTTGGATTTTCTTGTAGATTTTAGAGATTAGACCTTTGTATGACTTGTAATGTCCAAAAACTTTTTTCCCAGTCTGTAGGTTCTCTCTTTTTTTTTATTTTTTATTGTACTTCAGGTGAAGACTTACAGAACAAATAGTTTCTCATGAAACAGTAGTACACATGTTGTTTTATGACATTGGTTAACAACCCTACAACATATCAGCCCTCTAACTTCTCAACCTTTTTTTTTTGGTGAAAATGCACATAGCCAAAGATACACCTTTTCAAAAATTTCTACATGCACAGTTCAGTGACATTGACTACGCTCTTCCAATTGTGCTGTTACTCTCACTTAAGATGAAGGCTTCCAGAACAAAATAGTTTCTCATTTAACAGTTACTACAAATGTTGCCCTATGACAATGGTTAACAATCTCACAACACATCAACAATATCCTTACTCAACCTTGGGTTCCCTATCACCAGGTTCCTTGTCCCCTTCTGCCTTCTGGCCCTTGTCACTGGACTCCTGTACCTCGTTAGTCTCATTTGGTTTTACGGGGCAGTAGATTCTGTTTTTACTCTTTTGGTGAAGTCTTTTGACGAGCTTAAGTGTTTAATTTTTAGAAGATCCCAGTTATCTAGCTTGTCTTCTGGAGTTTGTGTGTTGTTGGTTATGGTTTGTATCCTGTTAATGCTGTGCAGTAGGGCCTCTGGCGTTGATCCTGTTTTTCTTCTATGAACTTTATAGTTTTTGGCTTTATATCTAGGTCTTTAATTCATTTTGAATTAGTTTTTGTATATGATGTGAGGTATGTGTCCTGTTTCATTTTTTTGCAGATGGACATCCAGTTTTGCCAGCACCATTGGTTTAAAAGACTGTCTTTTCCCCATTTGATGGACTTTGGGCCCTTGTCGAAGATCAGGTGACCATAGGTGGATGGATTTACATTTGGTTCTCAATTCTGTTCTATTGGTCAATGTATCAGTACCAGGCCATTTTGACTACCATTGCTGTATAGTAGGTTCTGAGGCCAGGTAGTGCCAGTCCTCCTACCTGGAAAGTCCTTTATTCTTCTTCTTCAATAGCGCTTTACTTATCTGGGGCTTCTTCTCTTTCCATATAAAGTTAATGATTAGTTTTTCCATCTCTTTAAAGAATGTTGTTGGTATTTGGATCAGGACTGCATTGTATTCTAGATTTCTTTGGGTAAAATTGTCATTTTCACAGTGTTGAGTCTACCTATCCATGAGCATAGTATATTTCTCTATTTATGTAGATCCCTTTGGGTTTCTTGCAGTAGTGTTTTGTAGTTTTCTTTGTATAGGTCTTTGACATCCCTGGTTAGATTTATTCCTAAGTATTTTTTTTTTTTTTTAGGGGCTATTATAAATGGTATTGTTTTCCTGATTTCCTTTTCATCGTTCTCTTTATTGCTGTATAGGAATCCAACTGATTTTTGTATGTTTATCTTGTATCCTGCTACTCTGCTGAATCTATTAGTTCTAGTAGTTTTCCAATGGAGTCTTTTGGGTTTTCTATGTATAGTATCATATCATCTGCAAACAGGTATGGTTTAACTTCTTCATTACCAATTTGGATGCCCTTTATTTCTTTTTCTTGCCTTATTGCTCTAGCTAGGACTTCCAGCACAATGTGAAATAGGAGTAGTGATAAATGGCATCTGGTCTTGTTCCTGTTCTCAAGGGGAATGTTTTCAGTCTCTCTCCATTAAGAATGATGTTGGCCATTGGTTTTGCATAGATGCCCTTTATTATGTTGAGAAATTTCCCTTCTATGCCTATTTTATTGACAGTTTTTTATCAGGAATGGGTGTTGGACTTTGTCGAATGCCTTTTCTGCATCAGTTGAGATGATCATGTGATTCTTTTCTTTCCTTTTATTTATGTGGTGGATTATGTTGATTGATTTTCTAATGTTGAACCATTCTTGCATACCTGGTATGAATCCTACTTGGTCGTGGCATATTATATTTTTGATACAATGCTGAATTCTACTGGCTAGAATTTTGTTGAGAATTTTTGCATGTATATTCATAGAGATATTGGTCTGTAATTTTCATTTTTTTATGGCATCTTTGCCTGGTTTTGGTATCAGGGTTATGCTGGCTTCATGGAATGAATTTGGAAGTGTCGCTTCCTTTTCTATGTTCTGAAATAGTTTGAGTAGTACTGGTGTAAGCTCTTCTCTGAATGTTTGGTAGAATTCTCCAGTGAGGTCATCTGGGCCAGGGCTTTTTTTTTGTTGGGAGGTTTTTTTTTTTTTTTTTTTTTTTTTTTTTTTTTTAAATTACCTTTTCAATCTCTTCTCTTGTTATGGGTCTGTTCAGATTTTCAACATCATTTTGTGGTAGTTTGGGTAGGTAGTCCATTTCCTCTAGGTTTTCAAATTTGTTGGAGTATAGTTTTTGATAATACTCTATTATGATCCTTTTTATTTCAGTTGGATCTGTTGTAATATCCCCCATTTCATTTATTATTTGGGTTAGTTTTGTCCTCTCCTGTTTTTCTTTTGTCAGTCTGGCCAGTGGGTTTTTTGATTTTTTTGATCTTTTCAAAGAACCAACTTTTGGTTTTGTTGATTCTTTCTATTGTTTTTCTAGTCTTTATTTCATTTATTTCTGTTCTGATCTTTATTATTTCCTTTCTTCTAGTGGCTGTGGGCTTTTTTTTTTTTTTTACTCTTCTCTTTCTATTTGTTTGAGTTGTGTAGTTAATGTTTTGATTTTGTTCCTTTCTTCTTCTTTGATGTGTGCATCTATTGCTGTCAATTGCCTTCTGAGGACTGCTTTTGCTGTGTCCGAAAAGTTTTGGTGTGATATGTTTTCATTCTCATTTGATTCTATGAATTTTTTTATTTCATCTCTGATTTCTTCTGTTTCCTAGTGGTTTGTAAGCCAGGTGATATTCAGTTTCCACGTAATTGATTTTTTTTTCTTGCCCTTCCTGTTGTTAATTTCTACCTTGATGGCATTGTGGTCAGAGAAGATACTTTGTATTATCTCAGTGTTCTGGATTTTGTTGAGGGTTGCTCTGTGGCCTAAGATGTGGTCTATTCTGGAGAACATTCCACGTGCTTTGGAAAAGAATGTGTACTTTGCAGCTGTTGGATGGAATGTGCTATATATGTCTGTGAGGTCAAGTTGGCTTATTGTGCTCTTCAGATCTTCTGTATCTTTGCTGAGTTTCTTTTTGATTTCTGTCCTTTACCGAGAGTGGTGTGTTGAAGTCTCCTACTATTATTGTGGAACTGTCAATTTCTCTTTTCAGTGCAGTTAGTGTTTGTTTTATGTATTTTGGAACCCTGTCAGTGTGTGTGTAGATGTTTATTATGGTTATGTCTTCATGATGGATCATCGCCTTAATCATTATAAAGTGTCCTTGTTTGTCTTTTATGGTGGATTTTGTTTTAAAGTCTATTTTATCTGAGATTAGTATTGCCACTCCTGCTCTTTTTTGTAGCTGTTTGCTGGATATATTTTTTTCTATCCTTTGATTTTTAATAAATTTATGTCTTTGTTTCTAAGGTGTGTCTCTTGTAGACAGCAAGTTGATGGATCCTGTTTTTTTATCCATTCTGTCACTCTCTGTCTCTTTATGGGTGCATTTAGGTCATTTATATTCAGTGCAATTATTAATAGTTGTGAGTTTATTGCTGTCGTTTTGTAGTGATTTTTTTGTGGTGCTGACATTTTCTTTGTTCCTGTTACCCTCCTGTGCTGAATTCCTTTTGTTTGTGGATTTTTTTTTTTGTTTCTTTTTTTCTTGTAGATTTTGTTTTTACTGAGACTTTACGTTTTTCCTCTTATTTTGATGAGTAGGTTTGTTCCCTTTCTTTGTGGTTATCTTGAAATTTAGCCTTATCTTCCTAGGTTTGAACCAATCTGTTATTACTTGGTATCATCTTGTCTTCTTCACCATTAGAAGGTTCTATACCTACACTGTTAATTCCTCTTTTATTGTTCTGATGTTGTTTTCATTTATAGATTAACCTCTCTGTTTCCCTGTTGTAATTCTTTTGGTTTTGGATAGTCCTTGAGAGTTCATTTCCTCGGTTGATATCTGGCTGGTATGATCCTGCGTCCTGGATTCAGCCTGTGGTCTGATGCTGTTTGTTCTCAGAACGAAGGACTCCTTTTAATAATTCTTATAAGTTTGTTTGGTTCTTACATAGTCCCTTAATTTCTGTTTATCTGGAAATGTCCTAATTTCACCATCATATTTGAATGAGAGTTTTTCAGGATATAGTATTCTTGGCTGGCAGTTTTCTTCTTTCAAGGTTTTATTTATGTCATCCCATTGCCATCTAGCCTGCGTGGTTTCTGCCAAATAATCCAAACTTAGTCTTACTGTTTCTCCCCTGTATGTGACTTTTCATTTTTCTTGAGTTGCTCTCAGGATTCTCCAATGGGAGTCCAGCATGGCAAATCCATGCTGTGTTAGCTGACAGGGGACCTCTGCACATATCTCTCCTCACTCTCTGTTCTCTGTCAGTTTCTTATTCCATTTGGTGCTTGGGTGAGGTCTTAGGGTTTCGGGATTGATTTGTTTGTCTCTGTTTGACTTAGTTTTTCAAGTCTTCGCTGTGGAGGGACGTGTGGTGCTTCTGTCTATAGTGAAGTCCTGTTTAATCTCTTTTATATCTCAGAAGAGATTGACTTTGAACACAGCCTACAGTAATCCTGTCTGATTAACAGAACAAAGACAACCCATTCCCAAATGGGATTATAACCACAGGCATAGAGTTTTACAACACATATTTTGGGAGAATACAATTCACCCCATAACAGGAGTGGAATTGCAGTGTAATAAGGTAAATTTATGTTTAGCTTTTTAGAAAACTGCCAACCTGTTTTCCAAAGTGGATGTATTTTTCGTAATTTTTAATTAATTATATTGGTATCTTTTACTGCAGTCCTCACAGCCTCCTAACTTTACACATAAGGTCACTGTATTCAGTAACAACCAAACAAGTCAATTTTCAATACAAATTATAGCTTTGTAATGAGAAAGGATGTAAGTTGAAAGATGCATCTAAACCTCATGACAAGGAATTATCAGACTTATGACAGTATGACAGCGTATGTGAGGGGTGAGGATGCTTTATCCATAAAAACTGCACTCTCAGGGCCCATGTTGTTCACATTTTCTTCCTCAGTTGTAGCCCTTTCACCTCCCAGGTACACTGTAGTCAGTGAAGGTCAGTCCCTGTAAACATGGAAGCATGGCTGCAGCATGGTAGCTGCTGGCAGAACAGTCTTTTTAGGATACTCCCTGTTGTCACTTCCTGGTCTGCCCCTCTGTGCTTAGCCTCAAGGTCAACTCTGCCTGTTCTCCTCTTTGGGTGAAGTCCTGTGACCCTTTTTGGATGGCCAAAGGAATAAGGTAAAGTGTTCTTTTGTTTCACTTAGGTCAACTCTTCTGGCCGAAATTGTTCTTTGCAAAGCTGCCTCCCTCCACCAATGGTTGATGTCCTGGTGGACTCAGCAGAGGAAACCTGTTTACTCTTTAGCACTACTCAACCATCGACAGGCCTCCCTTCTTTTTCCTCAGTCCTTCCATTCTGAGTCAATTCCTCTCTTGCTTACTACCTTCTTTCTTTCTTTTTACAAACATACATTGAGTACCTCCTACGTTCCAGGCACTGAGCAAGGAAGCAAGAAAACAAAATAACTAAGGTATAGTCCCCATCATCAGGCACTCACACTGTGGGGAAGACAAACACATAGACAGTTGTTTGGTGTTTTTTTTTAATGCAATAAATTCTGCTCTCATGGAAGCAATGAAGTATTTTTTTTTTACATTTTTTATTTGTCTTAATTTTTATTGGATGAAAAATTGAATGATTTTATTAATAGAGAAGTTTAAAATTTTAATAAAGTCAAATTTTATGTTATTTGAGATCGTATTTTTTATTCAGAGATTAAATATTCATCTACTTTCATTCTAGTGTTATCATATTTTCGTTTTTACATTTAACTCAATAATCTACCTGAAGCTTATTTTTTTCTGAAACATATTTTGATATATGCTATGGCAAGAGATAGACATGATTTTTTTTTTTTTTTACTTTTGTGTTGTAGGTGAAAGTTTACAGCACAAATTAGTTTTTCATTCAAAAATTTATACACAAATCGTTTTATGACATCAGTTGCAATCCCCGCAATGTGTCAGCACTCTCCCCATTTCCCTTCCCACCCTAAGTTCTCCACATCCGTTCATCCAGTTTTCCTGTCCCTTCCTGCCGTGTCATCTTTGCTTTTGGGCAAGTGTTACCCATTTGGTCTTGTACACTTGGTTGAACTAATAAGCATATTCCTCACATGTGTTATTGTTTGTTTTGTAGGCCTGTCTAATGTTAGGTAGACTTCAGAAGTGGCTTCAGTCCAGAAGCCATAGTCTTGGGATTTCCTCCATTCTCTCAGACCAGTAAGTCTTGGTCTTTTGTGTGTGTGAATTTGAATTTTGTTCTACATTTTTTCCCCTGCTCTGTCCAGAACCCTCTATTATGATCCCTGTCAGAGCATTAGGTGATGGTAGCTGGGCACCATCTAGTTCTTCTGGGCTCAGGCTGGTAGAGGCTGTGGTTTATGTGGTCCATTAGTCTTTTGGACTAATATTTTCCTTGTGTCTTTGGCTTTCTTCATTCTCCTTTGCTTTAAACATGATGAGACCAGTAGCTCTTAGATAGCTGCTCAAAAGTTTTTAGGATCTCAGATGCTACTCACGAAAGTAAGATGTAGAACATTTTCTTTATGAGCTGTGTTATGCCAGTTGACCTAGATGTCTCCTGAGATCATGAGCCCCAGCCCTCAGCCCCTCAAGGTGTTTGGATGTATCTAGGAAGCTTCTATAACTTTTCCGTGGTCAAGTTGTGCTTACTTCCCCTATATTGTGTGTTGTCTTTTCCTTCACCAAAGTTAGCACTTATCTACTGTCTAGTTAGTGATTTCCTCTTGCCACATCCCCCATCAAAGATTGTTTTTTTTCTGTATGTAAACCTTTTCTTCGGTTTTTATAATAGTGGTCTCATACAATATTTGTCCTTTTGTGATTGACTTATTTCACTCAGCATAATGCCCTCCGGATTCATCCCTGTTGTGAGATGTTTCACAGCTTCATCATTGTTCTTTATCATTGTGTAGTATTCTGTTGTGTGTATGTACCATAGTTTGTTTATCCATTCATCTATTGATGGACACTTAGGTTGTTTCCATTGTTTTGCTATTGTGATTGATGCTGCAATGAACATGGATGTGCATACGTCTATTTGTATGATGGCTCTTATTTCTCTAGGATATATTCCTAGGAGTGGAATTGCTGGATTTTATGGTGTTTCTATTTCTAGCTTTTTAAGGACATGTCATATAGTTTTCCATAGTGCTTGTATGATTTTACATTTCCACTAGCACTGCATAAGAGTTCCAATCTCCCCATAACCTCTCCAACATTCGTTATTTTCTGTTTTCTTGATTCGTGTCAGTAATGTCGGGGTGAGATGGTATCTCATTGTGGTTTTGATTTGCATTTCTCTAATAGGGTCACTATGGGTCAAAATTGACTCAACAGCAACGGGTAATGGTCATGATAAAGGCTAATGATCACAAATAGCTAATGATCATTTCCTCATGTGTCTGTTAGCTGCCTGAATGTCTCCTTTGGTGAAGTGTCTGTTCATATGCTTTGCTTGTTTTTTAATTGGGTTATTTGTCTTTTTGTTGTTGAGGTGTTGAAGTATTCTATAGATTTTAGAGATTAGACCCTTGTTGGATATGTCATAGCTAAAAATTTTTTCTAAGTCTGTATGTTCTCTTTTTACTCTTATGGTGAACTCTCTTAATGAGCATGTGTTTAATTTTTAGGAGCTCCCAGTTATCTAGTTTATCTTTTGGTGTTTGTGTATTGTTAGTTATGGTTTGTATTCTGTTTGTGCCACGTATTAGGGCCCCAAGCATTGTCCCTATTTTTTCTTCCATGATCTTTATCATTTTAGGTTTTATATTTAGGTCTCTGATCCATTTCGAGTTAGTTTTTGTGTATGGTGAGGTATGGGTCCTGTCTCATTTTTTACAGATGGACATCCAGTTTTGCCGGCATCATTTGTTAAAAAGACTGTCTTTTCCCCATTTGATAGATTTTTGACCTTTGTCAAAGATCAGCTGACCATAGGCGGATGGATTTACATCTGGGTTCTCAGTTGTGTTCCATTGGTCTATGTGACAGTCATTGTACCAGTACCAGGCTTGTTTTTTTTTTGTTTTTTAATGAAGAGAAGTTTATTTAGTCACAGTCAAAGTAGGCTAAAAGTCCAAATTCAGGGTGTCAGCTCCAGGGGAAGTCTTTGTCTTTCTGTTGGCCTTCTCATCAGTGTTCCCCTGGACTATGAGCTTCTCGGCGCAGGGACCCCTGTCCAAAGGATGCGCTCTGCTCCTGGCACTGCTTTCTTGATGGTATGAGGTCCCCCTACCAGGCTGTTTTGATTACTGTGGCTGTGTAGTCAGTTCTGAGATCAGATAGTGTGAGGCCTCCTACTTTGTTCTTTCTCTTCAATAATGCTTTGCTTATCCGGGGCCTCTTTCCTTTCCATATAAAGTTGGTGGTTAGTTTTTCCATCTTGTCAAAGAATTCTGTTAGTTTTTGGATTGGAATTGCATTATATCTGCAGATTGCTTTGGGTAGGATTGACATTTTCACAATGTTGAGTCTTCTTATCCATGAGCATGGTACGTTTTCCCACTTACATAGTTCTCTTTTGATTTCTTGGAATAGTGTTCTGTAGTTTTTTTTTTATAGATCTTTTACATCCCTGGTTAGATTTATTCCTAAGTATTTTATATTTTTAGGAGCTATTATAAATGGTATTGTTTTCTTGATTTCCTTTTCAAAGTTCTCTTTGTTTTTGTATAGGAATCCAGCTGATTTTGGTATGTTGAGCTTGTATCCTGCTACTCTGCTGAATCTTTCTATTAGTTCCAGTAGTTTTCTGGTGGAATCTTTGGGGTTCTCTATGAATAGAATCATATCATCTGCAAATAGGGATAGTTTTACTTCTTCCTTTCCAATTTGGATGTCCTCTATTTTTTTTTTTTTTTCTTGCCTTACTGCTGTGGTTAGGACTCCCAGCACAATGTTAAATAGAAGTGGCGATAAAGGGCATCCTTGTCTTGTTCCCGTTCTCAGGGTGAATGCTTTCAGCCTCTCTCCATTGAGAATGATGTTAGCTGTTGGTCTTGTATAGATGCCCTTTATTATTATGTTGAGGAATTTCCTTTCCATTCCTGTTTTATTGAGAGTTTTTATCAGGAATGAGTGTTGGACTTTATCAAATGCCTTTTCTGGGTAGATTGAGATGATCATTTGATTCTTCTCTTTTGTTCTATTTATCTGGTGGATTCCATTGATTGCTTTTCTAATGTGGTTGTGGTATATTATTATTTTTGATATGATGCTGAAATCTATTGGCTAAAATTTTGTTGAGAATTTTTGCGTCTGTATTCATGAGAGATATTGGTCTTTAATTTTCTTTTTTGTGGTGCTTTTGCCTGGCTTCGGTATTAGAGTTATGCTGGCTTTAGAGAATGAATTTGGGAGTATTCCTTTCTTTTCTATGCTCTGAAATAGTTTAAACAGTACTGGTGTGAGCTCTTCTCTGAATGTTTGGTAGAATTCTCCAGTGAAGTCATCTGGGCCAGGGCTTTTTGTTGTTGTTGTTGGGAGTTTTTTTTTTTTAATTACCTCTTCAATCCCTTCTCTTGTTATGGGTGTGTTCATATCTTCTATCTCAGCTTGTGTTAGTTTAGGTAGGTAGTGTGTTTCTGGAAATTTGCCTATTTTCTCTAGGTTCTCAAATTTGTTGGAGTACAATTTCTCATAGTATTTTGTTTTTCTCTTTTTTATTTCAGTTGGGTCTGTTGTAATGTCCCCCATCTCATTTCTTATTTAGGTTATTTGCTTCCTCTCTTGTTTTTCTTTTGTCAGTTTGGCCAATGGTTTGTCGACTTTGTTGGTTTTTCAAAGAACCAACTTTTGCTCTTGTTGATTCTTTCTAATGTTTTTCTGTTCTCTATTTCATTTATTTCTGCTCTAGTCTTTATTATGGAGCCCTGGAAGTGCAATGATTAAGGGTTCAGCTGCTAACCAAAAGGTTGGCTGTTTGTGGGGAGGGTGGGGAACAGGAAATCACTAACTAGATAGTAGACAAGGGTCAACTTCGGTGAGGGGAAGGACAACACACATTACAGGGAAGTCAGCACAACTGGACCAAAGCAAAAGTAAAGAAGTTTCCTAGACACATTCAAACACTTTGAGGAGAGAGTAGCTGGGGCTGGGGCTGGGGCTGGAGACTATAGTTTCAGGGGACATCTAGGTCAATTGGCATAACATAGCTTATAAACAAAATGCTCTACATCCCACTTTGGTGAGTAGCATCTGGGGTCTTAAAAGCTTGCAAGGAGCCATCTAAGATACAGCTATTGGTCCCATCCCACTCAGAGCAAAGGAGAATGAAGAAAACCAAAAACACAAGGAAAATACTAGCCCAAAGGACGAAAGGACCAAATGAACCAGACTCCACCAGCCTAAAACCAGAAGTAGATGGTGCCCAGCTACCACCAATGACCACCCTGACAAGAAACACAACAGAGTCCCAGACAGAGCAGGAGAAAAATGTAGAACAAAATTAAAATTCATGTAAAAAGACCAGACTTAAATATCTGACAGAGACTGGAGGATCCCCCGAAACTATGGCCCCTGGGTGCTGTTAACCCAGAACTGAAACCATCCCTGAAGCCCACTCTTCAGACAAAGGCTAGACAGGACTATAAAACAAAAAATAATACACATGAGGAACATGCTTCTTAGTTTAATCAGATATACTAGACCAAATGGGCAGCTCCTGTCCAAAAGCAGGATGAGAAGGCAGGAAAGGACAGGAACTGATCGAATGGACACAGGTTACCCAGGTGGAAAGGGGGAGTGTGCTGTCACATTGTGGGGATTGCAACCAATGTCACAAAACAATATGTGTATAAATTTTTTAATGAGAAATTAATGAGCTGTAAACTTTCACCTGAAGCACAATTAAAAAAAAAAGGTTAGCAGTTTGAATCCACCAGCTGCTCCTTGGAAACCATACGGGGCAGTTCTACTCCATCCTGTAGGGTCACTATTTGTCGGAATCAACTCAACAGCAAAGCGTAGCGGGGTAGTCTTTATTATTTCCTTTCTTCTGGTGGCTGTGGCCTTCTTTTGCTGTTCTCTATTTTTTTTCGAGTTGTAGGCCTAATGCTTTGATTTTGGCCATTCTTCTTTTTTGATGTGTGCATTTATTGCTATAAATTGACCTCTGAACACTGCCTTTGCTGGGTCCCAAAAGTTCTGGTATGATGTGTTTTCATTCTCATTTAATTCTAGGTATTTTTTTAATTCCCTCTTTGATTTCTTCTGTTACCCAGTTGTTTTTAAACAAGGTGTTATTCAGTTTCTGTGTTCTAGATTTTTTTCCCTTGGTCTTCCTGTTATTGATTTCTACTTTTATGGCATTGCAATCAGAGAGAATGCTTTGTATTATTTTGATGTTTTGGATTTTATTAAGGGTTGCTTTGTGGCCTAAGATGTGGTCTATTCTGGAGAATGTTCCAGTGCATTAGAAAAGAATGTATACTTTGCCGCTGTTGGGTGGAGTGTTCTGTATGTGTCTATGATGTCAAGTTTGCTGACTGTGGCCTTTAGATCTTCTGTATCTTTGTTGAGTTTCTTTCTAAATGTTCTGTCCTTAACTGAGATTGGTGTGTTGAAGTCTCCTAGTATTATTGTGGAACTGTTTTTTTCTCTTTTCAGTATTGTTAGGGTTTGTTTTATGTATTTTGGAGCTCTGTCGTTGGGTGCATAGATATTTATTAAGGTTATGTCTTCTTGGTGGATTGTCCCTTTAATCATTATGTAATGTCCTTCCTTGTCTTTTATAGTTGATTTTGCCTTAAAGTCTATTTTATCTGAGATTAGTATTACCACACCTGCCCTTTTTTGGCTACTGTTTGCTTGATATATGTTTTTGCATCCTTTGATTTCTAATATATTTTTGTCTCTGTGTGTAAGGTGTGTCTCTTGCAGATAGCATATGGATGGGTTATGCTTTTTTTTATCCATTTTGCCACTCTGTCTCTTTACAGGTGCATTTTTTCCATTTACATTAAGTGTGATTATCAAGAGGTACGAGTTTATTGCTGTCATATTGTGCTTCTTCTTCTTTTTTTTTTTTTTTGTGGTGCTGACATTTTCTTTGTTCCTCTTACTTTCCTGTGCTGAGTTCTTTTTCTTTGTGGATTTTCTTCCATTATTATAGATTTTGTGGTTACTGAGACTTTATGTTTTTCTTCTTTTTAATTCTGATGAGTAAGTTTGTAACTTTCTTTGTGGTTATCTCAGTTATCCTCCTGGAGAACCCTAAATATTAATCTTTTGAATTCTGTATCAGGTAGTTCTACTGCCTTTTTTCTACCAGAAGCTCATCTGATTCTTTATTTTAGTCACTTTTTGGAGCCATCTTGTCCTGCTTTTTATATGTTTTGATATGGTCTGCTCTGTCCGAGACATTCAGGTATTATTTTCTTTATTTATTGATTGTATGTTTGTTTGTTTTGTCCTGCTTCTTTGTTTTGTTTTGATATGTTAGGAGGGCGGGCCAGGTGTGCTTTGCTGCATGCTCATCTGTGGGCGTGACAGCTCTGACCACTTTTTCTGGTGGGCAGGGCAGCAGCAGGCAAGGTGAACCCTCTTCACTGTACACTGGTTTGGCCAGGTGGCTGAGGACAGACTGGGTGGGTGCTGTCTGCCTCCTGATGTTGGGCCAGTGTGTGGGAGTGTTCACAGCCCCTCTCCAGATTGGTCAGGGTGTCAGACAGGCAGTGGTACGGGACTGCTTCCCTCCATTCAGCAGCTAGTCGTGTGGCAGGAGGGAAGGGACAGTGTGGGCTCGGTATGGCAGTGGGCCTTAGCTGGGAATGCTGTAGCTGAGATGGCACAGTGAGGGCCGACAGGAAGGAGGCGTGGGGGTATAGGGCTAGGTGAGGGGAACAAAGAAAAGAAAAGAGATAGAAAAGAAAAAAATGGTGCAGCCGCAGCCATCAGGTGGGAGCAGGGTGGACCTGGGGTGGCGATGGGCTGGTGCCTCTCAGGCCAAGGCAGTGTGGCATGTCCTGGTGGGAATGGGTAGAGATGAGGTACAGGGCTAGGTGGGAGGGAGAAAGAAAAGGAAGAAAGGGGGAAAATATTAAAAATTTTTTTTTTCAAATGGCACATTAGGAGCCAGCAGGTGGGCGCAGGGCAGACCTGGGATGGTGGTGGACTGGTGTTACTCTAGGCAAGGTGGCCTGATGTAGCTTGGTGGGAAGCGGTAGAGATGCGGTATGGAGATAGGTGGGGGGGAGAAAAAAGGAAGGGGAAAAAAGAAAAAAATGGTGCGGAAGGAGCCTGCAGGTGGCGGCAGGGCAGAACTGGGCTGGTAGCGGGCCAGTTTCTCTCCAGCCATAGTTCAGCAGGAAGAAGTAGAGGTGGGGTACATGGCTAGGTGAGAGGGAGAAAGAAAAGGAAGAAACGGGGGAAAAATGGCAGGGCAGGGTGGACCTGGGCTGGTGGGGGCCGGTGTCTCTGTAGCCTAGTCTAGCCAAGGCAGTAGGGTGTTGCCAGGCAGGAAGGGGTAGAGGTGAGATACAGGCTAGGTGGGAGGGAGAAAGAAAAATAAGCAAGGGGGAGAAAATGGCATGGCAGGAGCTGGCAGGTTGCGGTGGTGCAGTGTTCAGGGCAGAAATATGAGGGGTGGGAAAGTGTGTTTCTCTGGTTACTGGGTGCTGTGTCTCCTATTGGGACTTCCATGAAGTTGCCTTCCCATACTTCCTGTCTGGGTTCATTGATTGCTGTGCTACAAGATGATGACACTGTGCCATGTTAGTTGGCCAGAGACCTCCACTCTGTATCTCTTCTCATTCTCTGTTTTTCTTCAGTTTCTTCTTCCATTTGGTGTTTGATCTATTTCTTTATCCCTTCATTTGATGCTAAGTGTCTTAGTGCTGCTATAACGGAAACATCACAAGTGGATGGCTTTAACAAACAGAAGCTTATTCTCTCACAGTCTAGTAGGTTAGAAGTCCAAATTCAGGGTGCCAGCTCCAGGGGAAGGCTTTCTCTCTGTTGGCTCTGGAGGAAGGTCCTTGTCATCAATCTTCACTTGGTCTAGGAGCTTCTCCCATGCAGGAACCCCAGGTCCAAAGGATGCACTATGCTCCCAGCACTTTCTTGGTGGTATGAGGTTCCGCTGTCTCTCTTCTCACTTCTCTCTTTTATATCTCAAAAGAGATTGACTTAAGACATAATCTAATCTTGTAGATTGAGTCATGCCTCATTAACATAGCTGCCTGTAATCTTGCCTCATTAACATCACAGAGGTAGGATCTACAACACATAGGAAGATCACGTCAGATGACAAAACAATGGACAATCACACAATACTGGGAATCATGGCCTAGCCAAGTTGACACATATTTTTCAGAGACACAATTCAATCCATGGCATTCCACTCTCTGGCTCCCAAAAATTCATGTCCTTGCCACATGTAAAACGCACTCACCCCAACATATCAGAGCAAAATTCTTAAATCAGCTCCAAATCAAAAATCTCATCTTCTGCAAAATTTCTCTTCATCTATGAAATCTAGAATACAAGTTATCTACTTCCAAACTACAGTGGTGAAACAGGCACAAGGTAGACATGTCCATTACAAATGGGATAAATTGTAGGGACAGAAGGGATAACAGGCACCAAGCAAGTCAGCAGAACACATTGCATTAGCCCTCAAGCCTTGAAAATATTCCTCTGTTCTCTGAGATCATTTAGACAATGGCCCTGCCCTCCAGACTCTAGGTATTGGCCACATTCTTCAGATCCTGAGTGGAGGCCCCTTGGCCCTGGGCTTCAGCTCTGCCTTCCAGGTCCACTGGAAAGGCAACTTGGCTCCCTCAGCTTTGGGCGGCTTCATTCTCCTAGTCCATCTGAGTGGCGACTCCACTCTTTGAGACCCAGGCAGCTCTGCTTCCTGTGTTCCTTCTTTCTTCAGCTTCTGCTTCCTGGTTCCCTGGCCTCTTGGCCCTTCGGGCCTCGCCACCCGCATCTTCCCAGATCCGGCAAGTCTTCCAAGGCTCTTTAGCTCCACCGATAAGTGCCTGGAGGTGCCTCACTCTGCCAGTAACCTTCAGCCAGAAGGCACTCAGCTCTCTCATTCCGTGGACTAGCTCCAGCACTGTCTCGCGCTTATCTCCTGGTTCTGCTGTTGCCAGTTCTCTGCTGCTGCTTCCAACTGTCTGTGTCGCTTTCCTCACTTCCTTCTGAGTCCTTACCAGAGTTGTCTTTGACATCCGTAATTCCTCCAACAATCTCTTTAAGGCAATCTTAAAACTCTTCTAGCCTCTATCCATTCACAGTTTCAAAACTGCTTCTACATTTTAGGTATCTGTTAGAGCAGCACCCTACTCTCTTGGTACCAAATTCTGTCTTAGTCATCTAGTGCTGCTGTAACAGAAATACCACAAGTGGATGGCTTTAACAAACAGAAATTTATTCTCTCACAGTCTAGGAGGTTAGAAGTCCAAATTCAGGGTGCCAGCTCCAGGGGAAGGCTTTCTCTCTCTGTCAGCTCTGGAGGAAGGTCCTTGTCATCAATCTTCCCTTGATCTAGGAGATTCTCCCTTGCAGGAACCCCAGGTCCAAAGGATGCACTCTGCTCCTGGTGCTGCTTTCTTGGTGGTATGAGGTCCCCCTGTCTCTCTGCTTGCTTCTCTGTTTTATATCTCAAAATAGATTGACTTAAGACATAATCTAATCTTGTAGATTGAGTCATACCTCATTAACGTAGCTGCCTGTAATCCTGCCTCACTAACATCATAGAGGTAGGATCCACAACACGTAGGAAAATTACATCAGATGACAAAATGGGGGGCAATCATACAATACTGGGAATCACGGCATAGCCAAGTTGACACATATTTTTTGGGAACACAATTCAATCCATGACACTTAGGTTTCCAGAATTGACATTTGTATCTGTTTTACTTAGTTTTTCAAGCTTTGCTTCAGAGGGATGGCATGATTCATTTGTCTAGGGCAGCATGTTGACTCTGCCTTCTGATATGATTTTTCTTAAGAGTTCATGTATTTATTGTATAATGACCACCTATAAAGCAGCATATAAAAAATGAGTAAAGAACATGAACAAGAAATTCACAGAATACAAGGAACTAATAAACATGACAAATATCCATCCTAATCCTAAGTATTAACTGAATAAATGCAAATTAAAACTTTGAGATATCATTTTTCGCCTATCAATATGGCAAAGATTAAAAATTATAACATTCCAATTCTAGATTGATAACATTGAAGTAGACACTCCGTGCAATGTCAATGAAAGTAAAAATGGTTACAACTTTTCTGGAAAATAATTTTGGCAGAATAGAACTACCCCATAGGGTTTCTAAGGCTGTAATCTTCTCTGAAGCTGACTGCCACATCTTTTTCCTGAGGAGCCAATGGTGGGTTTGAACCATTGACCTTTTGGTTAGCAGCTGAGCATTTAACCACTATGCCACCAGCATTCCTATAAAGACGATAGCATGATGCAGCCCATAATTGAGTTCATACTGTACATACAATTTGTATCCTGCAAATTTACTTAACATTGTGTAGTTATCATTTTTTCTTTGTCATTAAAAACTCCTTGAAAATATGATTTCTAAAGATTGCATAATGTGCCAATATGGCATAGAGTTATAAAGATGATAGTATGGTATAACTGTATGCCATATTGGCATATTATACAGTCTTTAGAAATCATATTTTCAAGGAGTTTTTAATGACAAGGTACAATGATTATTACACAATGCTAAGTAAAAATTGCAGGACACAAGCTGTACATAGGGTATGATCTCAGTTATGGGTTGTAGAGAGAGAAAAAAAGGAAATATGTGAAAAAATGTTTTTAAATGTCTGAAAGAAAATATAGCAATCTGTTAAAAAACGATTGCCTCTTGTCAGTGGTTTAATTGGGAGTAATTTTTTTCTTCCTGCTTCTTTATATCTTCTGTATATTTCCAGATTTTCAAAGGAGCTCTGGTAAGTACTCAGCTGCTAACTGAAAGGTTGGCAGTTTGAACACACCCAGAGGCTCCGAGGAAGAAAAGACCTGGCGATCTGCTCCCGTAAAGATTACAGCCTAGGAAACTCTATGGGGCATTTCTACTCTGTTACATGGGGTTGCTGTGCATCAGAATTGATTTGACGGCACCCAACAGCAAGGTAAAAACTGAAGGTTGACCTCTATGATCTCTGAAGTCACTTTTAGCTCTAAAATTCTGTAATTCCAAGTACTTTCTTATTACTAAGATTTTTTTTTTAACCTGCTGATAATAGCAGAATGTAGTACAGGTTTGCTAAGAGCAACATGGTTTCGGCATGTCATTGCCTAAGACTTATAAATCTTGGGTAAGACTTCAACATTGTCTGTAGAACTTAAGTGCAAGGTTGTAATCTTTTATGAAGTCTGTTAACACTGCCAGGAGACTGAACGTTAAGATAGTAATTCAAATAAACCAAAACCAAACCCGTTGCAGTCAAGTCAATTCCGACTCAAGTAGAGGGTAATGATGTGTTACTTGTAAATGTGACATTATTAGATGGAGAGTAGTGTAACAGTTAATATATCACTTAATCATCCAAAAGACATTTTAATTTTACTACATCATTATAACACTTTTGATATTCTCTTTAAGATGAGGAGATAAGCACAGTGATTGCTAAAGGATAGTCTTCTCAGAATGGTAAACAAACACATACAAACTAGTGCATGTGAGTGTGTGGGCACAGACCTGTCACTCCCAAATTCTTATACTTTTTTCCCACCTATGGAGAAGGTGTATCCCAGTCCCAGTTGCTGTGGAGTCAGCTCCTACTGATGGCGACCCCATGTGTGTCAGAGTGGAACTGTGCTCCATAGGGTTTTTGATGGCTGATTTTTCAAAAATAGATCACCAGGCCTTTCTTCTGAGGCACCCCTGGGTAGACTCGAACCTCCACGTTTTCATTTAGCAGTCAAACGCATTAACCATTGCACCACTCAGGGACAGAAGGTGTATCGAAGTGGAGAAATAGGATGTGTTATGGATTGAATTGTGTCCTCCAAAAATATTTGTCAGTTTGGCTAGGCCATGATTCCCAGTACTGTGTGGTTGTCTACCATTCTGTGATCTGATGTGATTATCCTGTGTGTTGTAAATCCTAACGTCTGTGATGTTAATTAGACAGGATTAAAGGCAGTTATGTTAATGAGGCAGGACTCAATCTACAGGATTAGGTTGTATCTTGAGTCAATCTCTTTTGCAATATAAAAGAGAGAATTGCGTAGAGAGGAGAGGGACCTCATACCACCAAGAAAGAAAGGCCGGGAGTAGTGTGTCCTTTGGATCTGGGTCCCTGCTCTGAGAAGCTCCTAGACCAGGGGAAGATTGATGACAAAGACTTTCTCCCAGAGCTCACAGAGAGAGAAAGCCTTCTCTTGGAGCTGGCACGCTGAATTCAGACTTCTAGCCTCCTAGACTCTGAGAGAATAAATTTCTGTTTGTTAAATCCTTCCACTTGAGATATTTCTCTTATAGCAGCACCAGATAACTAAGACAGGGTGTCTTAGCTCAGGGCCTCTGGACTTCTCAGGTGGAGGACTAGGGGGTCTGCCCGCTTTGCCTCCAGCCAGGAATCCCTTTGAAGCAGACAGCTATCCTGGGACATGTGGGCCAATTGGCCGGAGTTTTCTGGGCAGTGTGGGCACTTCTCCTGCTGGGCAGTCAGCTAAGGGTGGGCATTCTCTTCTGGGGGCCACCTCAGCTGGGAGTGGCTGTTGCTCAAGCCAAAGCTGAGCTGTCAGCCCTGGGGGGGGGGGGTTCTGGCCCAAAGCCCTGGGGTTCCAATAATACCCCCTCACATTGACCTTGCTCTCTGCCCTCTCAATAAAATCAGTGGGCCCTTCTGGGACAGGTGTCCTGGATCAGGTCCCAGGCTTTGGGCAACTCCATCCAGCATCCCTGACTTGTTCTTCCTCTCTTCATCTTTGTATTCTTCCTCTTATGAGCTTCCTTGTCTCTTCTTTCTCAATATACCTTTAGATGATCCCTTAACATCATACCTATGTCTTTAGCACTCCCACCCCGCAAATGGGTTTTTCTTTTCTCTTGAGCAAGAATTGTTCAGTCTGGCAGGTGTGCCACTTCCTTTATGATGGGTTGGTACTTCTCAGACAGAGAAAAAAATGCAAGAAAGAAAATAAAACATTTATATTTTAATATAAGTACAAGTTGAACAGTCACTTCCTATAAGAGAACTCTGGAGCCCTGGAAACACCTAGAAGCACAAGCTTCTGTAGACTACAGTATATGAGTTTATGGACACCCACAAAATGTGAGAAGTCACTAATAGGTATATGTGTAGAAAAATAATTTTAAATGCTTAATGATTTAATTTTTCTGATTGTAAATGCATCACATTTTAAAAATAGAAAATGTGTTGGAAAATACAGAAAAATATATAAAAAAAAATTACAGTTTTCTGTAGATAGTTGAAAATGTAATTGGGATGATTTTGTATAACATTTTTCTTTTCTCATTTGTTTGTGATTTAGCCAATTTTTAAATTCTTAATATGTGCCAGAAACTGTGCTAGCTACTTGAATCAAAACAATAACATAAAAAACATACCTTACATTTATGGAGTGCTTACTATGTGCGAAGCATAGTACTAAAGATTTTTATTACGTATCTCATTTTATTCTCACAACAGTCTATGAGGTGGGTATTGTTATCCCTATTTTTCAGAGAGGAAACTGACATACTGAGATTAAAGTACCTCACCCAGGTTTGTAAATAATAAGTGACAGAGACCAGACTGGAACCAAGATCTATCTTACATCAGAGAACATGCTCTTAACCCTGTACTGTCTAGTGGAGGATTGCTAGCATAGAAACTGGCAATTAAAATATCACTAGAAAAAGTTTAGGATACTTTGGAAATACAATGAAGAGGTGCCTATAGTAATCACTTTCCCAGTCTTTATAGCTTACAAAAATAGGACTTTGAATGGCTATATAATATTCCACTATGATGACATGGTCAAGATGTGCCTGATCCAAGCCATGATATTTTTTCTTTTCTTTGTTTTTATTGTACTTTAGAGGAAGGTTTACAGAGCAAACTAGTTTGTCATTAAACAGTTAATACACATATTGTTTTGTGACATTGGTTGCCAACCCCATGACATGTCAACACTCTCCCTTCTCAACCTTGAGTTCCCCATTACCAGCTTTCCTGTCCCCTCCTGCCTTCTTGTCCTTGCCCCTGGGGTAGTGTGCCCATTTAGTCTCATTTTGCTTTACAGGCCTGTCTAAGGGTGAACCTCAGGAGTGACTTCATTACTAATCTATAAGGGTTTCCAGGGGCCGTACTCTCAGGGTTTCTCCAGTCTCTGTCAGATCAGTAAGTCTGGTCTTTTTTTTGGGGGTGGGGGTTTGGGGGGGGAGGTTTAGAATTTTCTTCTACATTTTTCTCCCACTCTGTCTGGGACCCTCTATTGTGATCCCTGTCAGAGGAGTTGGTGGTGGTAGCCAGGCACCATCTAGTTGTGCTGGACTCAGTCTGGTGGAGGCTGTGGTGGTAGTTGTGGTCCATTAGTCCTTTGGACTAATCTTTCCCTTATGTCTTTGGTTTTCTTCATTCTCCCTTGCTCTAGGTGTAATGAGACCAGTGGACTATCTGAGATGGCCACTCGCAAGGTTTTAAAACCCCAAACGCTACTTACCAAAGTGGAATGTTTTTCTTTATAAACGATGTTATGCCAATTGAGCTAGATGTTCCCCGAGACCACAGTCCCCAGGGCCCTCAGCTCAGTAATTCTGTCCCTCAGGGAGTTTGGATGTGTCTATGGAGCTTCCATGACCTTGCCTTTGCCAAGTTGTGCTGTCTTCCCCAGTACTGTGTACTGTCTTACCCTTCACCAAAGCTAACACTTCTCTATTGTCTATTTAGTGTTTTGCTCTCCCCTCCCCTCCCTTGTAACCATCAAAGATTCTTTCTTTTTGTGTGTAGATCTTTTCATGAGTTTTTTTAGTAGTGATCTCATACAATATTTGTCCTTTTGTGCTTGACTTATTTCACTCAGCATAATGCCCTCCAGATTCACTCATGGTGTGAGATCCTTCACAGATTCATCATTGTTCTTTATTGTTGGGTAGTATTTGTCTTAGTTATCTAGTGCTGCTATAGCAGAAATACCACAAGTGGATGGCTTTAACAAAGAGAAGTTTATTTACTCACAGTAATGTAGGCTAAAAGTCCAAATTCAGGGCATCAGCTCTAGGGGAAGGCTTTTTCTCTCTGTGAGCCTTCTCATCAATGTTCCTCCAGACTAGGAGCTTCTCCACACAGGGACCCTGGGTCCAAAGGAAACGCTCTGCTCCCTGTCACTGCTTTCTTGGTGATATGAGGTCCCCACTTTCTGCTTGCTTCCCTTTCCTTTTATCTCTTGTAAGATAAAAGGTGGTGCAGGCTACACCCCAGGGAAACTCCCTTGACATTGGATCAGGGATGTGACATTAGTAAGGGTGTTACAATCCCACCTGAATCCTCTTTAACATAAAATTGCAATCACAAAATGTGGGCAGCCGCACAATACTGGGAATCATGGCCTAGCCAAATTGATACACACATTTTTTGGGGGACATAATTCAATCCATGACAGTACTCCATTGTGTGTCTGTACCATAGTTTGTTTATCCATTTGTCTGTTGACGGACTCCTAGGTTTTTCCCATCTTTTTGCTATTGTGAATAATACTGCAAGTGACAGCTCTTATTTCTCTAGGATATATTCCTAGGAGTGGGCGAAGCCATGATATTTTCAATCGCCTCGTATGCATGGGAAAGCTGGACAATGAATAAGGAAGACCCAAGAAGAAATGACGCATTTGAATTATGGTGTTGGTGAAGAATACTGAATATACCATGGACTACCAGAAGAATGAACAAGTCTATCTTGGAAGAAGTAAAGCCAGAGTGCTTCTTGGAAGTGAGGATTTAAGACTTTGTCTCACATACTTTGCACATGTTATCAGGAGGGATCAGTCCTTGGAGAAGGACATCATGCTTGGTAAACTAGACGGTCAGTGAAAAAGAGGAAGACCCTCAGTGAGATGGATTGACACAGTGGCTGCAACAATGGGCTCAAACATAGCAATGATTGTGAGGATGGTGCAGGACCAGGCAGTGTTTTGTTTTGTTGTACACAGGGCCGCTATGAGCCGGAACTGACTCAATAGCACCTAACAACAACATGATGATATAGCACAACCTATTTAACCATTTACTTATTATTGGAAATTTAGATTATTTCCAATTCTAAATAATCTTAAATTAATTAGAAATATAAATATTACTTCTAAATGATATCATAATGCATACCTTTGTACATCATTCTTTCTGCATCTCTAATTATATCCTTAAGAACATTTTAAAGACTCTTCTTACATATTGCCAAATTGAATTCCCAGAAATGTTGTGCCCATGGGAGTGTTAATTTCATGATAGTGAGTGCTGTCTTTATTTTTAAAATATGTTATTGCTGTATTTTCAATAGGTAATCAATGTACAGCATGACATTTCATGTAGCTTTTTCTTTTGTTTCAGAATTGCAGCTGAGGCCCAAAGCCATGGACAAAACATGTTAAGGACCCCTCATTCTAAGTTCAGGGAGCCTTCAAGACCCCTTTCCCCCAGGGCTTACTGGGAAATACTAGGGGACAACCAGCCCTATTATCAATCACCTCTGGAAACCCTTTCTCTCTGTAATCAACACACACTTTTTGTTCTCTGGTTGGACTTCTGCGCCACCAGAGTTTTGCTTATCAGAAAACCTGTGTTATTAGAGAAAGGGGAGAAAACTGGAAAGAGATGAAAGGTAAAAGAGGCAAGGCATGAAACAGTTTCACAACCAACACTTTGGCTTGAGTTTTTTCCCATGGATGAAGTCAGATTCTTGTTGGTGAGTGGACACCAAGGAAGATGACTGGACTTGGGGCAACCCATCCAAGAAGGCTGCCCACTGGGTGAAGTTCTGAGAGACCTCAGATGCCAGTACAAGAGGCCCAGCTGGAGCTGGAGCTCCCATGTCAGGGGGCTGTACAGTGGGGAGGCGCATTTTTCCCAGAGCCTTCCAGAGGACTCCCCCCCCCATGCACCCCAAGGAAGGGCACCAGCAATGGAGGGCTCCCTCACAGAGCTCATGCCAGTCAGGATGAGCCAGGAATGTGGGGATAACCAACAAGAAGTGGGAAGCAACCTTGTTGCTGGCTCTGCAGGGGTGAACTTACCATGAATTAATGAAGTCTAAGCTTCAGGGCTTATTTTCAGTTTTAGTATTTGAGAGTCTCTGACATTTCACAAATTTTTATAAGCTTCATGTCTCACAAATCTTGGATGGGTACTGGTAGGAGGTCACCTAAGGCCCTTATACTTCTTTCACAAATACCAGACATGCCAGCAGAGGAAAGAGGGGGGGAAGGGGCAAATATTCCCTTCAACTCCCACCCCACCCCCACTGGATGTTCCAAGGCACAAGTGCAGCCTGCATAGAAAGTTCTGGAATTGGCCCAAAATGTCTTTAAGGAACCAGCTACCCAGTGTGAAAGGGGAGTTTGATGTCATATATTTTGGGTAAAAATTATTGGAAGAAAATCAATATATTTTATGTTACGTCCCAGTGGATTGGCTCCACAACTAGATTCAAAGACTATAAATGGTATATAGCTGCAGTTCTCAAACTATGTGCCTAGGCACAGAAAACTCACAGGGGCAACAACGGATATTTTAAGTTTTAGAGGAAAGCACTGGGATGTCTGTTGGACACTGCTCTAACTACTGGCTCAGAGTACTGCACAGTTTCAACACTAGATCACACTACATTCCTTTCCATGACCTCATATCTTTGCACGCTGGGATCTGGGTGATTGCCATGATAAAAAGCGAGTACCTCAAGAAAATCAATGTGGGACAGGAAATGAGGGTGGTGGTGGTATCCAATCTGATTCCAGGGATTGAGTAGTTGTAGAGAAGAAAAACAGCTCGAGAAAAACAAATCACATACAGAGGAGAAACAATAAGACTAAGCTTGGGTTATTCAGAAGAAACCATGCAGGCAAGAAGACAATGGGATGACATATATAAAACCTTGAAAGAAAACATTGCCAGTCAAGAGTAATATATCCTGCAAAACTCTCATTCAAATATGATGGTGAAATTAGGACATTTCCAGATAAACAGAAATTAAGGGAATACATAAAAACCAAACCAAACATACAAGAATTATTAAAGGGAGTCCTTTGGTCTGAGAACAAACAACATCAGACCACAGGCTGAATCTAGGACGCAGGATCATACCAACCAGATACCAACCTAGGAAAGGTAACCACAAAGAAAGTTAACAAACCTACTCATCAAAATAAAGAAGAAAAACTTAAAGTCTCAGTAAAAGCAAATCCTACAAGAACAAAAAAATGAAAAAAAGATCCACAAACGAATTCAGCACAGGAAAGTAAGAGGAACAAAGTTAGCGTCAGCACCAGAAAAAAGCACTACAAAATGACAGCAATAAACTCACACCTATCAATAATTACACTGAATGTAAACAGCCTAAATACACCCATAAAGAGACAGAGAGTGATACAATGGATAGAAAAACAGGAGTCATCAATATGCTGCCTACAAGAGAGACACACCTTAGAAACAAAGATGTAAATTTATTAAAAATCAAAGGATGGAAAAAATATATCAAGCAAACAGCTACAAAAAAGAGCAGGAGTGGCAATACTAATCTCAGGTAAAATAGACTTTAAAACAAAATCCACCATAAAAGACAAAGAAGGACACTATATAATGATTAAGGGGACAATCCTTCATGAAGACATAACCATAATAAACATCTACGCACCCAATGACAGAGCTCCAAAATACATAAAACAAACTCTAACAGCACTGAAGAGAGAAATTAACAGTTCTGCAATAATAGTAGGAGACTTCAACACACCACTCTCGGTAAAGGACAGAACATCTAGAAAGAAACTCAGCAAAGACACAGAAGATCCAAAGGGCACAATCAGCCAACTTCACCTCATAAACATATATAGAACACTCCACCAAACGGCTGCAAAGTACACATTCTTTTCCAATGCACATGGAACATTCTCCAGAATAGGCCACATCTTAGGCTACAGAGCAATCCTCAACAAGATCCAAAACATTGAGATAATACAAAGTATCTTATCTGACCACAACACTATCAAGGTAGAAATTAACAACAGGAAGAGTAAGGGAAAAAAAAATTACATGGAAACTGAATAACACTCTGCTTACAAACCACTGGGAAATAGAATAAATCAGAGATGGAATCAGAAAATTCCCAGAATCAAACAAGAATGAAAACATATCATACAAAAACTTTTGGGACACGGCAAAGGCAGTCCTCAGAGGACAATTTATAGCAATAGATGCGCACATTAAAAAAGAAGAAAAGGACAGAATCAAAACATTAACTACAGAACTTGAACAAATAGAAAGAGAACAGCAAAAAAGCCCACAGCCACTAGAAGAAAGGAAATAATAAAGATCAGAACAGAAATAAATGAAATAAAGACTAGAAAAACAATAGAAAGAATCAACAAAACCAAAAGTTGGTTCTTTGAAAAGATCAAAAAAATCAACAAACCCACTGGCCAGACTGACAAAAGAAAAACAGGAGAGGACAAAACTAACCCAAATAATAAATGAAATGGGGGATATTACAACAGATCCAACTGAAATAAAAAGGATCATAATAGAGTATTATCAAAAACTATACTCCAACAAATTTGAAAACCTAGAGGAAATGGACTACCTACCCAAACTACCACAAAATGATGTTGAAAATCTGAACAGACCCATAACAAGAGAAGAGATTGAAAAGGTAATTTAAAAAAAAAAAAAAAAAAAAAAAAAAAAAACCTCCCAACAAAAAAAAAGCCCTGGCCCAGATGACCTCACTGGAGAATTCTACCAAACATTCAGAGAAGAGCTTACACCAGTACTACTCAAACTATTTCAGAACATAGAAAAGGAAGCGACACTTCCAAATTCATTCCATGAAACCAGCATAACCCTGATACCAAAACCAGGCAAAGATGCCACAAAAAAATGAAAATTACAGACCAATATCTCTATGAATATACATGCAAAAATTCTCAACAAAATTCTAGCCAATAGAATTCAGCATCGTATCAAAAATATAATATGCCACGACCAAGTAGGATTCATACCAGGTATGCAAGAATGGTTCAACATTAGAAAATCAGTCAACATAATCCACCATGTAAATAAAAGGAAAGAAAAGAATTGCATGATCATCTCAATTGATGCAGAAGAGGCATTCGACAAAGTCCAACACCCATTCCTGATAAAAAACTGTCAATAAAATAGGCATAGAAGGGAAATTTCTCAACGTAATAAAGGGCATCTATGCAAAACCAATGGCCAACATCATTCTTAATGGAGAGAGACTGAAAACATTCCCCTTGAGAACAGGAACAAGACCAGATGCCATTTATCACTACTCCTATTTCACATTGTGCTGGAAGTCCTAGCTAGAGCAATAAGGCAAGAAAAAGAAATAAAGGGCATCCAAACTGGTAATGAAGAAGTTAAACTGTCCCTATCTGCAGATGATTTGATACTGTACATAGAAAACCCAGAAGAATACATGAGAAAACTACTAAAACTAATAGAAAAATTCAGCAGAGTAGCAGGATACAAGATAAACATACAAAAATCAGTTGGATTCCTATACACCAATAAAGAGAACCAATAAAGAGAACGATGAAAAGGAAATCAAGAAAACAATACCATTTATAATAGCCCCTAAAAAAAATTACGTAGGAATAAATCTAACCAGGGATGTCAAAGACCTATACAAAGAAAACTACAAAACACTACTGCAAGAAACCCAAAGGGACCTACATAAATAGAAAAACATACCATGCTCATGGATAGGTAGACTCAACACTGTGAAAATGACAATTTTACCCAACGCAATCTAGAAATACAATGCAATCCTGATCCAAATACCAACAACGTTCTTTAAAGAGATGGAAAAACTAATCGTTAACTTTATAAGGAAAGAGAAGAAGCCCTGGATAAGTAAAGCACTATTGAAGAAGAAGAATAAAGTAGGAGGACTAGCACTATCTGGCCTCAGAACCTACTATACAGCTATGGTAGTAAAACAGCCTGGTACTGGTACAATGACAGATACATTGACCAATGGAACAGAATTGAGAACCCAGATGTAAATCCATCTGCCTTCAGTCACCTGATGTTCAACAAGAGCCCAAAGTCCATCAAATGGGGAAAAGACAGTCTTTTTAACAAATGGTGCTGGCAAAACTGGATGTCCATCTGCAAAAAAAGAAACAGGACCCATACCTCACATCATATACAAAAACTAATTCAAAATGGATCAGACCTAGATATAAAGCCAAAAAGTATAAAGTTTATAGAAGAAAAAAAAGAATCAATGCTAGGGGCCCTAATGCATGGCATTAACAGGATACAGACCATAACCAATAACACACAAACTCCTAAGATAAGCTAGCTAACTGGGATCTTGTAAAAAATTAAACACTTATGCTTATCAAAAGACTTCACCAAAAGAGAAAAAGAGAACTTACAGACTGGGAAAAAAATTTTTGGACATTACGAGTCAGACAAAGGTCTAATCTCTAAAATCTACAAGAAAATCAAACACGTCTACAAACAAAAAGACAAATAATCCAATTAAAAAATGGACAAAGGAAATGAACAGACATTTCACCAAAGCAGACATTCAAGCGGCCAACAGACACATGAGGAAATGCTCATGATCACTAGCCATTAGAGAAATGCAAATCAAAACCACAATGAGATACCATCTCACCCTGGCATTACTGGCACATATCAAAAAAACTGGAAATAACAAATGTTGGAGAGGCTGTGGGGAGATTGGAACTCTTATGCATTGCTGATGGGAATGCAAAATGATACAACCATTTTGGAAGGCAATATGGTGCTTCTTTAGAAAGCTAGAAATAGAAATACCATAAAATCCAGCAATCCCACTCCTAGGAATATATCCTAGAGAAATAAGAGCCGTTACACGAACAGACATATGCACACCCATGTTCATTGCAGCATTGTTTACAATAGTAAAAAGGTGGAAACAACCTAGATGCCCATCAACAGATGAATGGATAAACAAACTATGGTACATACACACAATGGAGTATTATGCAACGATAAAGAAGAGTGATGAATCTGTGAAGCATCTCATAACATGGATGAAACTGGAGGACGTTATGCTGAGTGAAATAAGTCAATCACAAAAGGACAAAAATTGTATGAAGCCTCTACTGTAAAAACTCATGAAAAAGTTTACACACAAAAAGAAACAATCTTTGTTGGTTTCGAGGGATCGGAGGGGTGGGGGGGGGAACAAAATAGACAATAGATAAGTGGTAACTTTGGTGAAGGGTAAGACAGTACACAATACTGGGAAAGCTCCATAGACACATCCAAACTCCCTGAGAGACTGAATTGCTGGGTGTAGGGCTGTGGGGACAATGCTCTCAGGGAACATCTAGCTCAGTTGGCATAACACAGTTTAGAAAGACAATGTTCTGCATTCTACTCTGGTGAGTAGCGTCTGGGGTCTTAAGAGCCTGTGATCAGCCATCTAAGATACTCCACTGGTCTCACCCCTTCAGGAGCAAGGGAGAATGAAGAGAACAGGATACAAGGAAAAGATTAGTCCAAAGAATTAATGGAGCACAGCTACCAAGGCCTCCACCAGACTGAGTCCAGTACAGCTAGATGGTGCCCGGCTACCACCAGTGACTGCTCTGACAAAGATCACAACAGAGGGTCCCAGACAGAGCTGCAGAAAAATGTAGAACAAAATTCTAACTCACAAAAATCTACCAGAATTACTGGCATGACAGATACTGGAGAAACCCCAAGAATATGGCCCCCAGACACCTTTTTAGCTCAGTAATGAAGTCACTCCCGAGGTTCACCCTTCAGCCAAAGATTAGACAGACCCATAAAACAAAACAAGACTAATGGGGCACAAAAGCCCTGGGACAAGGACTAGAAGGCAAAAGGGGACACGAAAGCTGGTAATAGGGAACCCAAGGTTGAGAAGTGAGAGTATTGACATGTTGTGGGGTTGTTAACCAATGTCATAAAACAATATGTGTACTAACTGTTTAATGAGAAACTACTCTGTAAACCTTCATCTAAAGTACAATAAAACAATTTTTTTTTAAATAGATTAAACAAGAGAAAAAGGCAGACATAGGGAAAGAGAGATGCCAACCCACGTGAAAATCACCCAGGAGCAGAAGCTCTGAAGATACAAGGACCTTACTCTAGGTCTAGAGCCGACAGAGAGAGAAAGAATTTCCCTAGAGCCTACACCCTGAATTCGGACTTCCAGCCTCCTAAATTGTGAGAAAATAAATTTCTGTTTTTGAAAGCCATCCACTTGTGGTGTTTCTGTTACAGCAGAAATAGCTAAGATAACTAGACAAGTAGATCACTAGATAACTGTCATGGATTGAATTGTGTCCCCCACAAGTATCTTTCAGCTTGGCTAGGTCATGATTCCCAGTATTGTATGATTGTCTACCATTTTGTAATCTAAGGTGATTTCCCTATGTGTTGTAAATTCTATCACTATGATGTAATAAGATGGATTAGTGGCAGTTATATTGATGAGATCTACAAGATTAGATAGTCTCTTAAGCCAATCTCTTTTTTTAAAAATTTTTTTTATTGTACTTTAGATGAATGTTTATAGAACAAATAGTTTCTCATTAAACAGTCAGTACACATATTGTTTTATGACATTGGTTAAACGATGTGTCAACACTCTCCCTTCTCAACCTTGAGGACCTTTTTTGGTGAAAATATAAGTAGCCAAATTTACACCATTTTGAAAGTTTCTACATGTACAATTCAGTGACATCGATTACGTTCTTCCACCTGTGCTGCTATTCTCACTATCCTTTTCCAAATTATTCCCTCACCATTATCTTCAACTCACTGTCCCCTAGGCTTCCCATCAAACCTTTTGAGTTGATTTTGTCAATTTGATCTCACATAGATAATTCTTTTTTTTTTTTTTGTACCTTAGATGAAGGTTTGCAGAACAAATATTTTCTCATAAAATAATATTGCCCTATGACAATGGTTAACAACCCTATGACATCAACACTGTCCCTTCTCAACCTTGGGTTCCCTATCACCAGTTTTCCTGTCCCCTCCTGCCTTCTAGTCCTTGTCCCTGGACTGCTGTGCCTCATTAGTCCTGTTTTGTTTTATGAGGCTGTCCTATCCCTGGTTGAACAGTGAACTTTGGGAGGTGCTTCATCACTGAGCGAAAAGCGTGTCCTGGGGCCATACTCTCGGGGTTTCTCCAGTCTGTCAGGCCAGTAAATCTGGTCTCTTTTTTGTGAGTTAGAATTCTGTTCTACATCCTTTTCCAGCTCTGTCCAGGACCCTTTATTGTGATCTAGTCAGAGCAGTCAGTGGTGGTAGCCGGAGCTTGCTATTGGAGTGGAGAGATGAGAGACTGAGAAATGGAGAAAACCAAAAATGTAAAAAAAAAAAAAAAAAAAAGGGTAAAAGAAAAAAATGAATAAATCGAGAAATTGGAAATGAAGAAAGACAAAAAGGGAATAAGAGAGAAGAAAACTAAACAAATGAAAAAAAAAAACAAGAAAAAAGAAATGCCCCCAGGGATATCCCTATGTGTCTGTGCAGAGTAAGGGACTAGTTTCCAAGCCACATGGTACTTCCCAGCTAGAAGGGGCTCCCAAGCAGAGAAAAGGAAAAGTAAACAAACAAACAAATCAAAACAGAATAAATCAGAGCAAACATAAAAGCCCCAGGGGTCCCACCAGTGTGGTGGCACGGGCCGGGAAGCAGTTTCACAGTCCAGCAGTATTTCGCAGCCTTTCAGGAAGAAGCAAAGATGGTGCACAGAGCCAGGTATTTGAGAGAAAGGAGGGGGAAGTGGTTAGAGATAAGGAAGAAATCTAAAGAAGTGGAAAAAAGGAACACCAGCAGCCAACAAATGGCACTCAGGGAGTTGGCCAGTGCAGGCGGGCGGAATCCAAGCAGCACTGGGGGAAGCTCGTGCTTCCTGGCCAGTAGACTGTGGCTGCAGGAAGCAGAGGAGGCTAAATGGGGGTGAAGAAAGGTGGGGGGTGGGAAAGCCTATATCGTGGGTTACCCGTTGTTCTGTCTCCTGCTGGAAGCTCTGTGAAGCTGCTTTCTCCTACCCCCCATTCGCTTATCTCCGATAGGAGTCCAAGATGGCAGATACGTGCTGCAGTATCTGGTAGGGACCTCTGCATGTATCTCTCCTCGCGCTCTGTTTTCGGTCAGTTTCTTATTCCATTCGATGCTTAGCTGAGTTCTTTATCTCTTCATTTGATGGTTAGGGTTTCAGGATTGATGTGTGACTCTGTTTGACTTAGTTTTTCTGATCTTTGCTGCGGAGGGAAGGCATGGTGCTTCTGACTATAGCACCGTGTTACCCGGAAGTCCTTAAGCCAATTTCTTTTGAGATATAAAAGAGAGAAGTGAGCAGAGAGACAGGGGTCCTCATATTACCAAGAAAGCAGTGCTGGGAGCAGAGCGTGTCCTTTGGACCTGAGGTTCCTACTCTGAGATGCTCCCAGACCAAGGGAAGAATGAAGCAGCACAAGAAACTTTCTCCAGAGCCGATAGAAAAAGCCTTCCCCTGGAGCTGATGCCTTGCATTTGGATTTGTAGCCTACTAGCCTGTGAGAGAATAAATTTCTCTTGGTTAAAAGCCATCCACTTATGGTATTTCTGTTATAGCAGCACTAGATAACTAAGACAGTAACTAAGATAGAATTTGGAACTGAGAGTGGGGTGCTGCTCTAACAAATACCTAAAATATGGAAGTGGTTTTGAAATTGGGTGATGGGTAAAAGTTGGAAAAATTTTAAGGTGCCTGATAGTAAAAGCCTAGGTTGCTTTGAAAAGACTTTTGATAGAATTATGGACATCAAAAGCAATTATGGTGAGGGCTCAAAAGGAAGTGAGGAGAGCTATAGAGAAAGTCTCTATCATTTTAGAGAATACATATGGCACCAGCAACAGAAAGTTGCTAGAAATGTGGATGTTAAATGTGTTTCTGGTGAAGCATTAAAAGAAAATGATGAACAATGTGATTGGACAATAGAAAAAGGGCAATGCTTTTGAAAAATAATTTGTATGAATTATGTTAACATGTTTCGTGGAAGGTAGAACTTGTAAGCGATGAACTTGGATATCTGGCTGATGAGATTTCTAAGAAAGCTCTTATAGTAAAATTAAAATGCTAGAGGAAAGAGATAGACTTAAAAATGAACTGTGCAAAATGGAAACAGAACTTAAAGATTTGTAAAATTCTGTTGTACAAACGTGTCCTAGAATGTTCACCAACGACGTGGCTATGCAATCTTTTGATAAAGAGATTAAGCCTCTGACTGTGATGGATCTAACTAACTACCATAGCAGAAAATTCATCAGTTTAGATTGAAGGGGACAGAGAAAGAACAAAAGGAAAGAACTGTCTGCTTCATGGAATTCTACAGGCAGGATACAGGTCAAAGGAGCTACATCGACAAGAAAAGAAAAGGACCATCCCTGAAGCAGCTCAGAGGTGAACAGAACTGTTGGAAGGAGTGTGGAAAACAGCCTCCTCAGTGTCAAAATGTGGGGTCACAGTCTCCTTTATCTCAAAGGGTGGGGCCACAGCCTTCTAGGTTTCAAAGAGTCATCTTCACCACCTAAGGTGTGCTAGGAGGATGGGGCTGCAGACCAAAGCTTAGGGGGGTAGGGCTACCAAGTTTTAGAGTTTCCTAAAGTAACATTCTTTTCTATTATCCAAAATATTAGTATTTACTGAGTCCTGTATTCAGGCCCTCTCGATGTCTCAGAATACAACAAAATCTCTATCCTTAAGGAAATTTGTTTAAAATTGTGCATGGTTCAAGCTTACCTGCTGAACATTTTAGATGTGAAAGAAGAAATTAGGGATTCTTAGTTTTTATCTATCACACTTATTTTGTTTTTAAACTTTATTGAGGTATAATCTAAATAATTCATATATCATAAAATTTACATTAAAAAGTGTACTATTCAATGCTTTTAAGTTTACCATGTTGTAAAACTATCACCATAATTCAGTTTTAGAATATTTTCATCATCCCAATATCTCTCATGTACATTTACCATTACCACCAGGAAACCACTAATCTACTTTCTGTCTCTATAGATTTACCTTTTCTGGACATTTCATATAAATAGAATCATATAATATGTGGTCTTCTCCTCACTCATATAGATGCAGGGGCTGATGAACCCAGGATTGGCAGGTCAGAGAGCAAGCTGCTGGCTCACACGCTGTGGAGGCTGATGAATCAAAGATTGGCAGGTACGATGGCAGGCTGCTGGCTCAAGTCCTAAGTACAGGAGATCAGATGATGATGGGCCAAATGCAGGATCCAGAGCAGAACAAAAAGCCAGCAAGCTTTACCAGAAGGTCCATATATATTGGATGCAGGCCACACCCCCAAGGAAACTCCCTTTCAACTGATTGACTGCTCATAGCAGATCTCATCATGGAGGTGATTGCACTATACGAGACCTCACCATGGAAGTGATTACATCGTTACCTAACTGCCAAACTACATCATAACTGCCAAACTACTGAGAATCATGGCCCAGCCAAGTTGACACACAACCTTAACCATCACAGGTGTCCTTGAGTGGGTTCCACTCGTGGTCACCCTGGGTACCAAAAACCCAAACCCACTGCCATTCAGTTGATTCTGACTCATAGCAACCCTATAGGGTTTCCAAAGCTGTAAATCTTTACGGAAGCAGACTGCGACATCTTTCTCCTGAAGAATGGCTGGTGGGTTCTAACTGCAGACCTTTTGGTTAGCAGCCGAGCACTTAACCACTGCACCACCAGGCTCCTGCTTTATGTACGACAGAATGAAATGTTGCCCAGTCCCACATCATCCTAATGATGGTTGGTATGTTTGAGTCTATTATTGTGGCTATTGTGTCAATCCATCTCATGGAGGTTTCCCTCATTTTCACTGACCCTCTACCCAAACTGGTAGATCACACCACAGGTTGCTGGCTCACAAGGCTGCAGAAGTGGTTGAATCAGGTCAGATGATAGGCCACCAGCCCACAGGGCTGCAGAGGCCAGTGAATCCCAGAATTGGCAGGTCAGACAGCAAGCCTCTGGCTCAAGTCCCAAGAACTGGAGGTTAGATGATCATGAACTGGATGCGGGATCCAGATGCAGAGAGAGAGAGAGCCCCACCAGGGCACCCACATATATACCTTGGATGCAGGCTACACCCTAGGGAAGGGCATAACTTGAGTAAGGATGGGACTTGAGATTCACCCTCCTGCAAAATACACCCCACACCAATCCTGCCTCATTAACATGTAGAAGTCAGAATTTATAACACATGAAATGGAGGACAACCATACAATACTGGGAATCATGGTCTAGTGAAGTTGACACATAATCCCAACCATCATGGGTTCCATATACTTTATTTGCATATTCCCACTCAATCATTGTGTGAGTCACAAAGACTAGAAGGGCCATATTAAGTAATTCATTGCACTGCACATCCTTAAAAATTGTTGAGGGCCCCAAAGAACTTTGGTGTATGTTTGTTTCAGAGGTGTAGAGAAGGGTTGTATCCATCAATATTTATCGTATTAGAAATTAAAACTAAGAAAATTGGAAAATATTTATTAATTTTAAAATGACAATATAAACTTATTACTTTAACATAAATGTTTCATGCAAAATAACTATCTTTTTAAAAAAAGTTAGTGAGGTAAGTGGCATTATTTTACTTTTCGCATTAAACTCCTTTAATATCTGGTTTAATAGAAGACAGCTGGATTATTTCTGCCTCCACATTCAATCTATTGCAATATGTTGTTTTCGTTGACATCTATGGAGAAAGTCCATCTTCATCCAGATATGTGGTTGGAAAAGGGGAACTTGTAGACCCCCTGAAATCCCCAGATCACACTTTGAGACCTGCTGCTCTAGTATAAATCACAATTTTTGCTATCATATGAACAACCCTAGCAGAAACTAGTACTGTATGTGTTCAACGAGACTAGAAATCAATTCTGTTTTGAAAGGGTTTCCTAGGAGTTGTTATAAACCACACAACTCATTTGAACATTTTTATTACTTTGAAAAATGCTTCAGCTATGCAGCTTGTTCCTTGTTCCAACCAAAGGCATTTGCCTAATAAAAGCAATCTAGCCGCATGGCTCTGACCACAAGGGGGCGCCTACCTCCGTCTTTTATACGTAGTCACTGGGGACTCCTTGGCATTCCTTAATGCAACGCTAGTTGCTGAAGTCAATGTGGATTAACTGTCTTTGTTTTGTTCAACATAAGAAAAGAGTTGAGTGGGGAAGATTAAGTTCAGGAAAATGGAAGTTAAAGACTAGAACTATGTTTTAATATGAGGGTTATTAAATAAATTCTAAAAGGGTTCTAAATGTTGGAAGATGCACTATTTGGCACTTTTGATCTCTTTCTAACTATTGTGGCTTTCTCTTTCTCTTAGTGTTTTTAACTGACGTGCTTACTTGCGTATCATTATCTCTACTAAAAGAATTCCCTCCCAAAGTAAGACATTGCACTAGAAACCATGTGGCATAAAACGGCTGGTGGCAGTTTAGTGAGTCACTCCATTCTGAGACACAGGAGAACTGAGTTATTGTTTTCACAGTAGCACTTACTAACTGTGACACTGGGCAGGTTACTCATCTCCGTCAGATGAATGATCCATCCCATCTGTAAAACAGGGCTAAAAATACCTTATCTGCCCAAAAGTTCCAAACGAGATTATCTCTGGAGTTTATTGCTAGCTTTGAGCTGTATGAATCTATGATTCAGTTTGAATCCAGTAGTGTTCTTTGATTGTAAGCAATAGAAATCAACTTTGGTTAACCTTGTCCACAGAATAAAGCCCAGTTTCCTTAATAAGACTCACAAGGCCCTTCATGATTTGGCCCCTGCCTATATCTCCAGCCTCAAACATCCTTCAGGCATTTTATGCTCCAGCCATACTGTAACATACCCTCCCCCCTTCCCACCTCCCCTCCCCACCCCAACCTCACCTCCCACACTCTTCTTTTTTTTTTTTTTTTTTTGGCTTTAACAGAGAGAAATTTATTTCCTCACAGTCTAGTAGGCTATAAGTCCAAATTCATGGTGTCAACTCCAGGAGAAGGCTTTCTCTGTCTATTGGCTCTGGAGGAAGGTCCTTCTCATCAATATTCCCCTGGACTAGGAGCTTCTCTGCACAGGAACCCCAGGTCCAAAGGATGCACTCTACTCCCAGTGCTTCTTTCTTGGTGGTATGAGGTTCCCCTCCCACACGCTTCTTATCTGGCCATTTTCTACTTGTCATTTAGGTCTCAGCACAGGCATCACTTCCCATTTCCTCTGGACAGCCTTGTCTGACCTCCCCAGTCTGAAGCAGGTATTCCTGTAGGTACTCCCATAGATACTCTCATAGGTACTTTCTGCAGCACTCTACTTCCCCGTTTAGACTATTGTATTATAACTGTCTGAATGCTTCACTCCAGTGGGAGTCCCAGGAAGTAAGAAGCATGTCTGCCTTCTTCATGGGAACCCCCAATACAAAGCACAGTCCTGGCACACAGTAGGTGCACAGAAAACTATTTATTGTCCTGGGATAGTGCCAGTCACATTGCAGGTGTTCATTAAATACCCATCAATTGAACTGAGAACACAGAAATCCTTAAGAGGATTTAAAAACTCTGTTAAGATAAATATAGACACGCATAGAAGTCTGATAATGAGATGATGTGATGCTTAAGGTTATGTGTCAGCTTGGCTAGGCCATGATTCTCCATGGTTAGGCAGATATTGTGTAATCATCCTCTACCTTGTGATCTGATGTGAGCAGCCAATCAGTTGAAAGCCAATCAGTTTTCTTGGGGGTGTGGCCTGCATGCAATATATATGGATGCTCTGGCAAACTGTCCCTGGATCCTGCATCCGACTTGTCATTCTCTGATGTTCAGTTCTTCGAATGTGAGCCAGCAGCCTTTCTCCCAACTTGCTGATTTTGAGTTTGTCAGCCTCTGCAACCTCGTGAGTCAGGAGAAGCCTCCAGCCTGATGCCGGACCCATGGATTTGGGACTTGCCAGCCTCCACAACTGCATGGCTGAGTCTGTGGATGAGCACCCAGAAGAGGTAAAGTAGATGGAAGCTTCTGGGAGGCCACAATGAAGACCTAGCCTCACACAGGCATTCTCCTCCTAAAAGAGCCCATCATGACTCCTCAAATCCTTTTCTTCTTAAGAGGGTTTGTCATGACTCCTTGGATTTATCTCCTCCTAGGAGGGTCCATCATGACTCCTCAGATCAATCTCCTCCTTGGAGGGTTTGTCATGACTCCCTAGATCCATCTCCCCCAGGAGGGTCCATTATGACTCCTCAGATACTTCACCACCCTGGAGGTCATATCATGATTAGCCAGATCCTTCTCTGCCCAGGAAGCCTCATCATAATTCTTCAGATGTATCTCCTAGGAAAGCTCATCATGACTCACCAGATCCATCTCCTCCTAGGAGAGCCCATCATGATAGTTCAGATACAGCTCCCCCCAGAAGGGTTTGTCATGATTCCCCCAGTTTGTCTGTTAATGTCCTTCATGCCCAGAACCAAAAGCAGTAAAGCCCCAGAAAGAGCCTCTAGCAAGTCTTCTCCACATTAGAAGGGACCAGGACCCTCTCATTTGTCACTTCCAAAGAACAGCAAATATGAATATGCCTTGGAACTTTCTTCTCCATGAAAAAAGCAAGCAAAATCCCATTTTAGAAATAAGGAGCAGCATGATTCTAAAGGCTCTTCCCCCAGCCATAGGAAATTTTATTTAAGCTCTTCACCTAGGAGACATCAGAGTCACACCTTGGAGTCTTCTTCCTACCCAAGTGACAGCTGGAAACCCTCTGATTCAGATCTTTCTCCTTCATGGCATAAACCTAAAACAAAGTCCAGGGCACCAGGATTCTGGTTCGGATCTGTTGCCTCCACAGAATAGACCTAGACACTGGAGCTCTGATTCTGACCTCTCTCCACCAAGGAAACATAGGACCAAATCTTCGGATTCTGATCTGTCTCTACCTCAAAGGAGTCAGCCTCCTGGAAAGAAGGCTGCACACATGTTTTCTGAGGGCAAAACTGGGTTGGTGTTAACTGATACACAGCAAGAGCAGCTGGAGCTCAACAAGTGAGACCAAGAAACCATGAAGTTTGAAGCTGAATTCCAGTATACTGAAACTGTATTTCGAGATAAGTCTGGTCATAAGAGCAACTTGAAACTGGAATGTTTAGAGCAAAGGAGAAAACCAGAGAAGCACATGGAGAGAGATGAGCTGTATGTCCAGTGGGGAAAAGAGCTTGCCCAGAGCCACCAACAGTAACAAAATGTGGAGGATGCAAGTAACTGGATTATAACAAGACAAGGCAGATTAAAGAGAAGATGGAAGGAGGGAGGGAAGAGTTTTATCCTAGTACAGTACAGAACCTCCTGATCTGAAGACAAGAAGATAAATACATGGGATTATACTTTTCATTCGTATGAACCACACTCTCCTTGCTGTGCATTTTTGTCTTCTAGCGCAGTCCTGCCCTATTACTCTTCTTTCTCGCTCTCTGAGAAGATAAAATCAGAGCAATTGTCCTGACTCGCTTGCTGGTCCGCTGGCGCTAGCACTGTGTGTGGTGGAGGTGGCAGGTAGTGAGAGGCAGGGCCCTCGGGCCGCGGAGTCCTGCACCAGCGCAGCGCTGTCTAGTTTCCAAAAGGGTCGTGGGCTTGGACCGGGCAATTAAAAAAGAAAAACCCTTCACTGTAAAGGGCCAATAGAAGCCTGCGACGTTGACACGGAGTTGTGGGCGGCCGAGCTCACTCCACCAAAGATACCTGACTGCAGCTGCCAAAGGGTGACGGTGCCCTTCCGCTCCAGGGACCCTTCCATCTCCAGAGACCCTTCCCCCCCAGAGACCCTTCCCCACCTCCGGCAGCACCTCCTCATGCTGGCCAGGCCTTGTGGGACTATTTTTTTGGAGGAAGAATGCATTTCACTCTTTTAAATGAACTGTTGAGAAAGACATGGGAATCAGGTTTGAGTTCTGATCTCCTAGCTGACAAGTGCTAGTTTTGAGAAGCAAGTCGCCTAGTCCTCAGTTTCCTCGACTGTAGTAGATTCACCATTTTTCAGGTTTGTTGCAAATATTAAGTGAGGTCATAGGCATGAACATAAGTGTGAGCTTCAAGCATCATCCAGTGTAAATTATTACTATTTTTGTTGCCAACTGAGATATGGAAATGTATCCTGTGATGGTTAATTCATGCAAGACAGATTTGAAGAAGTTTCTTAACATAAAAACTGATCAACTATTATATCAGGTAAATAGATGAAAATAAGTTTTTTTATTTTCTGTAGACATTTAAGTAACTTTAAAAAATATATTTCACAAAAATCACTTCTCAAATATATTCATGTTCTATTAAAGCTGCTTTGAATCCTGTCTTATGTTCCCAGGGCCTTGAGTTGTAGATCTCTTACTATATAAGCCCTCTGGAAATGTATGAGTATGTTAAACACTGACTTAAAAAGGAGTGTTGACATAAAAATCACATAAGAAAAAGTCTTGAGAATGGACATGGGGAATCAGGGGTTGAAAGGAGGAGTGTGCTGTCACAGCAAAGGGAGAGCAATTACAGTCACATAACAATGTATGTACAAATTTTTGTATGGGAAAAAATAAAAAAAAAAGAAAAAGTCTTGAGAGAATAACTTTAGAAATAATTTGGTCTACCATGTCATTTTGCAGATGAAGAAACAGGTGGGAGCAGTTATGTGACTTATGCAAGGTAAAATGATTAGATAATAAGTAACATTTTAAGATGGTAACAATGAACCTGACACTGAGCTAAATACCTTACATACAGTGTATCATTTAATCTGTTAAGGCAAAAATCATATTAAGCCAATAATAGAAATTGATTGAAGGTTTCATCACAGGGTCTGAGATCCCTCCATCTGAGATGCTGGCAAGTCAATAAATTTTATGTAGAACCTGTTTTTCTGTTTAAATGAGTCAACCTTACTGAAAACAGCTTGAAATTGCAGTATCTAGTTTTCTGTGTGTATGTGTTGTCTTGTTTTTTGTTGTACTGCTTTAACAGTATTATGCTATTGTTGATTGTCATAAGAGGAAAATCATAAGGTAGAGCACAAGCATAGACCCCATAAGCCTGTAGTTCAGACTGGCCACACAGACAGGTGAGCTTGTGGTTCTCACCAAAAATGGCATCCACATGAACAAATTTTGCAGTGAGTCACCACTAAAACTGGATGTGATGGTTAAGATTGTGTGTCATCTTGACTGGGCCATGATTCTCAGTGTTTTGGCAGTCATATAATGTTATGATCATTTCCCTGTTGAGTTTCAATATATGATCACCCCCATGATGGGATCTGCTGTGAGTAGCCAGTCAGTTGAAAGGGAGTTTCCTTGGGCATGTGGCCTGCATCGAATGTAAGCAGACATTCTAGCTAGGTTTGGGGGCTTTTTGCTCATGCTGGATGCTGCAGCTGGCTCCTGTTATCTGAGTTGTGGTTCTTGGGACTTGAACTAGCAGCTTACCTGTGGTCTTGCCTGCCGATCTTTGGATTCATCAATGTTTGCAGCCTGTGAGCAAGAGCCCTGCTGTCTGACCTGTAGATCTTGTGTTTGCCAGCCCCTGTGGCTACATGAATCAAGAGAAGCCTCTATCCTGACCCACAGACGTGGGACATTCCAGCCTCCACAACCATGTGAGCCATTTTCTTGATATAAATCTCTCTATATTTTTATGCTTTACTGGTTTTGCTTCTCTAGAAAACCCAGCCTAAGACATTTGGTACTGAGAGTGGTTCTAGGGAACCAAAATTGTAAGGATGAGTTTTCTATATTGGTTCTCAAGTCTGGTTAATCTTAAAGATGTTGATGACTTTACTTCCAGTAGTAAAGAGGGCACTGCTAATCCATGGCGTGAGGTGGCAATACAAATATGCAAAATATCACCACCAATAAATCCTGTATTGTTGAAAGGTGACATGACTACTAATGGCCCAGACCCTTCAGGAGTGAAGGTGTTGGTCACTTCACCAGGCAAAAAAACATGACCAGCTGAGGTGTTTGCTGAGGAAGGTGGAAGAAGGTAGTTTTAAATACCAGTTAAAGTCATGTGACCAATTGTAGAAATGAGGATTATAATTGTTAAGAGTATTTCTGCTTTGTATGTGTGCATCAAATATTTTTGTTTTCTTCACTTATAAAATATAAGATGTAAACAGGGCTAATGCACTTTCGGTTGTATGTGTGTTTGTTGTATCATGTTAGGAACAAGTATGACTTTATAATTGTCTTTATTCAGAGATTACGTATGGTTTAAGGAGATGTGTACAGGTGCCAAGTTGACAACAGGTGGACTGTGATGGTTAAGATTGTATGTCACCTTGGCTGGGCCATGATTCTTAGTGTTTTGGCAGTCATATAATGTTGTGATCGCTTCCCTGTTGAGATTTGATATATCACCTCCATAATGGGATCTGCTGTGAGTAGCCAATCAGTTGAAAGGGAGTTTCCTTGGGCGTGTGGCCTGCATCGAATGTAAGTGGACATTCTGGCTAGGCGTGGGGGCTTTTTGCTCATGCTGGATGCTGCAGCTGGCTCCTGTTCATCTGATCTCTGGTTCTTAGGACTTGAACTAGCAGCTTACCTGTGGTCTTGCCTGCCAATCTTGGAATTCATTGATGTTTGCAGCCTGTGAGCAATAGCCCTGCTGTCTGACCTGCAGATTTTGTGTTCACCAGACCTTGCAGCTATATGAATCAGGAGAAGCCTCTATCCTGACCCAGGGACTTGAGGCATTCCAGCCTCTACAACCACATGAACAATTTCCTTGATATAAATATCTCTCTCTATATATATTTATACGCTTTACTGGTTTTGCTTCTCTAGAGAACCTAGCCTAAGACATTGGATGAGATTTTTCTTGAGAGTTTCAGCTTTGATCTAGAGAGAGTGTTCTGAGTTTTTTGTCTGCGGTCAGGTTGGAGGCCATGAATGACTATTGCCAGCTTTTAATGAGGCCATCTTAAGTCTCAGTTCTTTCCTCTGCAAGAAAATGCCTGTTTTTCTAAACAGTATAATTTCACTATAAATAATTTGAGCTTTCAGTAGCTATTTTGAGAAACTTTAATGTAAATTGGTCTGTTTGAAAAATACACTGGAAAAAGGATGAATTGTTTATTTTGATTGACATAACAAGGCCTTAAAAAGACAAAAATGTTCTAAGTTGTTTCTCTAAAAGATTCTTCAAAGCAAGAAGAAGATAGGGTTATGAAAATGGAATGTTTTCCTACTTCTGGAAGGTACTATTAAACTAGATTATAATATTTTTCAAAAAGCTTTATTCTGATTGGTTTAGTGATAAACAAGCACTTACGTAAATTAAATAGTCCTAATATTATCAGGAATTAGTGAAAATGAATTTGCTCTGACAAAAGGTTTTATGTTTTGTACTATGTTGGCCTAAAAGCAGGTTTCAAGAATTTATAAGTACCTTAGGCTAGATTTAGTACATGGAATGTGTTTTGTTAAAGGAAAAGATAGTCACTTTGTCCTAAAGTGAAAAAACAAAACAAAACAAAAACCTGGCAGTTCCAGAATGAGAAAAAAGGAAGCATAAGACAAAACTTAGATTAAAAAAAAAGTTAAAAAAGGTCAAAAAGTTAGGTAGGTTAGGTAAGATTTGATGGGTTTATCTATAAAGAAAGGTTATGTTAAAGAGAAGGCTAAACTGTTTACCAAGAGAATAGTAAAGAGTCAAGGGACCTCTCCCAACAGGGGAGATGTTTCAAGGATATTAAAAAATAGGATAAATAAGGTGGACATTGATGGAGTTAAGACAGGAAAAATGCTCTATAAGTACAATTATCAAAAATTGGATGGATTCCCAACACTAAAGAACCATAAACAAGTCCTCTGTGTTGTAGAGAAATTTTAAAAAGCCAGAAGATAAAAAATTGTAACGTAAAAACCCTCCCAAAATGGGGAAAATGCTTTCACCCCTACCTTGAGACTTCAGGTTATATCCATATCAATGAATTGGTTGGGTTGAGTAGAGACTTTTTTTTTTTTTTTAACTCCAAAAAACCAGTCGATAAAATCTTAAAAGAGCTAAGGTTAGATTGGAAAAAATATGGGAAACAGTAAAAGTTTAAATGAAGATTTAGAATATTTAAGTAAACTTTATTTCAACAGTAATGTGTTTTGTGGTATATAAGATTACTTAAAAATAACTGCAAAATCTTTAGGTAACTTACTGATATTAAATTGAGTTACTGGTTCATTATAATTTAAGTTTATGAGCTTTTGCTTTCTATTATGCCACAGAAAGGAGATATATTATATGTAGAGAGAGAGCACACCTTTGTCCTACAGGGTCACTATGAGTCAGAATTGACTCGACAGCAACAGGTAAAAGGGTATATATACGTGTATATATATATTTGGGTCTGCTAATGAATGTGTTCATTTTGCCACTTAAAAGGTTGCATTGTAAGGGATATGGGACAAAGACAAAGTTTAAAAGGCTTATGAAAACAAATTTATTTGATGTGGTCAAAGTTTTTATCTGTCCTGGCTAAAGTTTGATGGGTTAATTTATAAGATTTTTAAAGACTTTTAGTATCAAATAGTATATATAAAGATAATAATTGGGTTTTTCTCTGTTAAAATGACAACATTTTCTTTAATTACTGGGTTGAAGGGTTAGTTTTATCTTTTGTATAATCTGCCTGGGAGGCAAAGAAAGGGTTCTGTGTCTCATTAGAATAAACTGAGTTTATGTTGACTTTCATGTCCTTGATTAAGAAAACCAAGCCTCATGGCTTTTGAAAAAGCTAAGGTTTTTACCTTAAAAATCCTTTATTGTCATTTTGGTTGAATAACTATCCAAGTATTGTTTCTTGGTGACCTATGATGTACTCCTGACAACTTTGAAACTTCGTGAAAAGCCATGAAAGATTTTTTTCCTGCTTTGTAAGGGGAAAAGTGCTAGGGGAAAAAAAAAAAGGTTTATTTATTGTATTGTGAATTACATGCCAAATCAAGAGAAGTGACTAATTTTCTTTGGGTTAAAATTTATGTGTCAGTGTCTCCTCTTAAGTTTTGCCTGATATTAGACACTAAGAGCATAATATTATCAGTACAAATTTCTTTCTTTAATTTAAACCTAGTAACACCAAAGCCAGGTTTAACTGGGAATTCACATAGTTTACCTAAATAGTTTTATTAATATTCAGATGTTTAGAGACTTGATAATCTTGGTATATCCTGTATATGACATTACATTTTAAGATTATTATATGTTATATCTGAAGTTCTTTGAAGATGGATTTAATCATTATGTTTACAGATATTTTGTCTAAATCCTTTTTTTTTTAGTTGACTTTATTTTGCATTATTTTGTAATGAGTTCTCCCCAGGTTTTTATTAGTAGTAATTAGTTAACCATGTCTATTATAAAGTTTTGTTGTCTGCAGATAGTTTTTACGTTGCTGACTCCCTAAAAGTGCTTGACCAGAGTATTTCCACAAAAGATGGACTTCATAAGAAATTTATGGGAAGGACTGTGATATTTTAAATATGGATACAACTGGACTGAATCAAGATTTTCAGAACACTTATGTAGAAGCTGATGGGCTCACAGATTACTGCTGATCCAGAATTGCGTGAAACAAAAATTTATTACATAGGACTGAGTGGACTAAAAGATTATTATGGGTTTTATGTGGAGATATTGCTGATGTTTTAATGTTCTGTTTTGTGGATATAAGAAACTGTTTTCTCCTAAATTATTTAACTAATGGGTTTGTTTTTTACCTGCAGATTGGACTGGTTATTCCTATGTGTTTATATATAATCAATTAACCAAAAGAGAAAATAAGAAATATGAGAAGAATGTAAAAGTTGAGATCAGTAAAGAAACTTCAAGAGGATTAAGAGAAGAATTAGGAGATGAGAAAAACCTTACCATAGGATACTTAATAGTCAGCATAGTTTACCTATGAAGTTTTAGTAATTTATTATTAAGCTATTAGTTACAGAAATAGCTGATTCATACATTAAAGGATAATAATCAATATCTAAATGGGTTTAGATATTTTAACTCTTGAATTAGAAGTTTCTGTTAATAAACTTAGCAAAGTTGTAAAACTATAACTAGAGAAGTATCTGAAGTTCCAGCTATGACTTTATAAAATAGAATAGAATTATATTTCCTGTTAGTCTCCCAAGGAGGAGTTTGTGCCATAATAGATGAATGCCCATATGTTTGTATTAATAACATGCAATCTGAGGTTTTTCAGAATGTAGTTGCTACTGAGGCACATGGAAAGCAGTTACTCATGCTTCTTATGTACAAACAAACACCTCATGGGGAATTGTTTCCTTGGTTCTAAGGCCTAGAGTCATCGTTTCCTGGGTCCTTTCAGTCAGTTTGCCTAATATTGTTCTTAATGTTTCTGTTCTACAGCTTAGTTCATTGTGTAGTGTCTGGGGGTCTTAAAAGGTTGTGAGCAGCTATCCAAGGTGCAACAACTGGTCTCTATTCGTCCGGGACCTCAGAGAAAAAAAGAAAGCCAGGTCGAGGAGGAAATAGACTGTATGTCTGATTGCCTCCATTAACAACTGTCTCCTTTGCCATGAGGCCAGAAGAAACTGGATGGTGCCCGGCTACCATTATTGAACATTTTTGATCAAAGATTCTATAGCAGAATCCTGATCAAAAAGGGAGGAGCTAAGAAACAGTTTCAATTCTCCTGGAATCCAGATTTCTGGGGTCCATGGAGTTGGGGTAACCCACCCAGACCATTGCTCTAAAGTTGATCTTTTGAATCTTGAGCCTTGAGCAGACTGGTCTCCTAAAAGTCATGTTTAAGTCAAACAGTAAAACTCCAGAACCAAACCCATTGCCATCGAGTCAATTCCAACTCATAGCAACCCTACAGGACAGAGTATAACTGCCCCATAGGGTTTCCAAGGCTGTAAATCCTTCCAGAAGCAGACCGCGACATCTTTCACCGAGTGGGCTGGTAGGTTTGAACCTACGACCTTTTGGTTAGCAGCTGAGTGCTTAACCACTGCAACACCAGGGCTCCTAAGTCAAACACTAGTCTTGCTAATTAGTAAAGGTTGTTTTACCCTGGGCATTGGGCTTTTTGGAAGAATTCAGTCAGTTCTGGGAAACAGAAACTCCAGGGTTGAGCTAGAAGCTGTATTTTAGGGTAATTGTTATTATGTAAATTCTGTTCCCCAGCCTTTTTCCATGGAAATGTTGATAAAATGGGGTATAAGAGTCTTTGGAGGATCTCTCATCTTTGGAACATTTCTGACTCCCTAGTTGAAATGTTACCCTGATTTGCAAATTGTGTATTAAATAAACTTCAATCAATTTCTATTATTGGCTTAATGTGATCTTTGTTTTAACAGATCCTTTACAGACTCTTATACTCCAGCTTATAGTCATAATTCAGAAATTTCCAACAGAAACTTCTTATACTCCAGAATACTTACAGATTCTTATACTCTAGCTTATTCTCATACTCCAGAAATTTCCAACAGAAACTTCTTATACTCCAGAATACTTATAGATTCTTATACTCTAGCTTATTCTTATACTCCAGAAGTTTCCAACAGAAACTTCTAATTTAAGAGTTTCAATATCTAAACTCATTTAAAATCTGATTATTTCCTTTAATGTAAGAGTCAGCTATTTCAGTAACTAATACCTTAATAAATTAATGAAACTTCATAGGTAAACTATGCTGTATATTGCTAGTAAAACAATTTGTGGTCAGTAAGAGTCCATATAGCACTGTCTTGATGAAAAATTAAAGTAATTACTGACTTATCCTAAAACATAGCTCTAGTCTGACCTTTGGAGTTTCTGTTGTAACTGCACATAGATAATTCTTTTAAAAGAGCACAATGCCTAAGGCAAAATGTTTTTACTAATTAATCTAGATCATTGTTTGACTTAAAGGTGACCTTTAGAAACCAATTTTCTCAAAGCTCAAGGTTCAAAGACTATCTCTGGGCGATAGCTTGGGTGCGTCACCTCAACCTTCAAGGAACCAAGAAATTTGAATTCCATGAGGATTAAACTCAGATCCTTACCCAAAAAAGCTCTGAAATAGATACTACTGTTATCTCCATTTTACAGATAACAAAACTGAGGCTCAGAAATTTTAAGAAATGTGCCCAAGGTCATATTTAATAAGGGCTGGAGTCCTTTGTCTGACTCCAGAGTGGAAGAGCCATTAACAGTTATTAATTTTCATTCATTTATTCAGCAAACATTTTGCAAGTGCCTACTACGTGAAAAGTGGTTGCAGCAGTACATTGACAGGGAACTGCCAGAAATTCAAGCCGGATTCAGAAGAGGACGTGGAACAAGGGATATCATTACTGATGTCAGATGGATCCTGGCTGAAAGCAGAGAATACCAGAAAGATGTTTACTCATGCTTTATTGACTATGCAAAAGTATTTGACTCTGGATCATAACAAATTATGGGAAACATTGCAAAGAATGAGAATTCCAGAACACTTAGTTGTGCTCATGCAGAACTTATAGATAGACCAAAAGACAGTCGTTCAAACAGAACAAGGGGATACTGTGTGGTTTAAAATCAGGAAAGGTGTGCATCAGGATTCTTGTATCCTTTCACCATACTTAATTTGTATGCTGAGCAAATAATCTGAGAAGCTGGACTATATGAAGAACGCGGCATCAGGATTGGGGGAAGATTCATTAACAACCTACGATATGCAGATAACACAAGCTTGCTTGCTGAAAGTAAAGAGGACTTGAAGCACTTATTGATGAAGATCATAGACTACAGCCTTCAGTGTGGATTACACCTTATAAAGAAAACAAAAATCCTCACAACTGGACCAATAAGCAACATCATGATAAACGGAGAAAAGATTGAAGTTGTCAAGAATTTCATTTTACTTGGATCCACAATCAACGCCCAGGGAAGTAGCCATCAAGAAATCAAACAATGCATTGCATTGGGCAAATCTTCTGCAAAAGACCTGTTTAAAGTATTAAAAAGCAAAGATGTCACTTTGAGGACTAAGGTGCACCTGACCCAAGTCATGGTGTTTTCAGTCACCTCATATGCATGTAAAAGCTGGACAATGAATAAAGAAAACTGAAGAAGAATTGATGCCTTTGAATTATGGTGTTGGCAAAGAATATTGAATATACCACGGACTGCCAGAAAAACGAAAAAATCTGTCTTGGGAGGAATGCTCCTTAGAAGCAAGGATACTTTGGACATGTTATCAGGAAGGATCAGTCCCTGGAGAAGGACATCATGCTTGGTAGAGTACAGGGTCAGTAAAAAAGAAGAAGATCCTCAACAAAGATTGATTGACACAGTGGCTGCAACAATGAGCTCAAGCATAACAACAATTGTGAAGATGGCGCAAGATCAGGTACTGTTTCGTTCCGTTGTACACAGGGTCACTATGAGTCGGAAATGACTCGACGGCACCTAACAACAACTATGTGAAAAACAACTATGTGCCACACTGCTTGGCCCTGGGATACAAGAAAAATATAACTCAATCCCTGCCGCCAAGAAACCCATAGTCTAGTAGAAGCCACAGGCTTGTGCACAAATTACTACTGTTGTTGTTGTTAGGTGCCATCAAGTAGGTTCTGACTCATAGAAACCCTCTGTACAAAAGAACGAAATACTGCCCAGTCCTGTGCCATCCTCACAATCATTGCTATGTTTCATCCCATTGTTGCAGCCACTGTGTAAATCTATCTCATTGAAGGTCTTCCTCTTTTTCACTGACCCTCTACTTTACCAAGCATGATGTCCTTCTCTAGGGACTAGTCCCTCCTGATAACATGTCCAAAATATGTAAGACCATAGTCTCACCATCGCTTGCTTCTAAGGACCATTCTGGTTGTACTTCTTGCAAGATAGATTTGTTCTTTCTTCTGGCAGTCCATGGTATATTCAACGTTGTTCACCACACCATAATTCAAATGCATCAATTCTTCTTTGGTCTTCCTTATTCATTGTCCAGTTTTCACATGTATATGAGGCGATTGAAAATACCATGGCTTGGTTCAGGCACACCTTAGTCCTCAAAGTGACATCTCTGATTTTTAACCTTTAAAGAAGTCTTTTGAAGCAGGTTTATGCACTGCAGTACATCGTTTCATTTCCTGACTGCTGCTTCCAAGGGCATTAATTGTGGATCCAAGTAAAATCCTCGACAACGTCAATCTTTTCTCCATTTGTCATGATGTTGCTTACTGGCCCAGTTGTGAGGATTTTTGTTTTCTTTATGTTGAGGGGTAATCGATACTGAAGGCTCTAGTTTTTGATCATCAGTAAGTGCTTCAAGTCTTCTTCACTTTCAGCAAGCAAGGTTGTGTCATCTGCATATTGTAAGTTATGAATGAGTCTTCCCCCAATCCTGATGTTGCATTCTTCTTCATATATTCCAGCTTCTCAGATTATTTACTCAGCATACAGATTGAATAAGTATGGTGAAAGGATACAACTCTTTCTTTATTTTAAACCACATAGTGTCTCCTTGTTCTGTTTGAACGACTGCCTCTTGATCTATGTACAGGTTTTGCATGAGCACAACTAAGTGTTCTGGAATTCCCACTCTTTGCAATGTTATCCATAATTTGTTATGATCCACACAGTCCAATGTCTTTGCATCATCAATAAAATATAGGTAAACGTCTTTCAGCTATTCTCTGCTTTCGGCCATGATCCATCTGACATCAGCAATGATATCCCTTGTTCCATGTCTTCTTCTGAATCTGGCTTAAATTTCTGGCAATTCCCTGTCAATGTACTGTTGCAACCAGTTTTGAATTATCTTCAGCAAAATTTCATTTATATGTGATGTTAATAATATTGTTAAATCATTTCCACATTCTGCTGGATCACCTTTCTTTGGAATGGGCACAGATATGGATCTCTTCCAGTTGGTTAGCCAGGTAGCTGTCCTCCAAATTTCTTGACATGGACAGTGAGCATTTCCAGCCTTGCATCCCTGTGTTGAAACATCTCAATTGATCTTCTGTCAATTCCTGCAGCCATGTTTTTCACCAATGCCTTCAGTGCAGCTTGGACTATAAGATAAAATGTAAGATCAAAAAGTTCCCAGGGGGACCAAAAGAGAAGTGGGGTGGCAATCTTAATACCAGAAAAAATAGTCTTTAAGACAAAATCTGTTAGAAGAGAGAAAGAGGGACATTATATAATGATATGTGTCAATTCATCAAGGAGATTTAACAATATAAGTATGTATTCACCTAATACCAGAGCACCTAAATACATAAAGCAAACACTGATAGAATTGAAGGGGGAAATAGATGGCACTACAATAATAGTTGGAGACTTCACTACACCACTTTAAATATTGGACAAAATATCTAGAAAGAAGATCAACAAGGAAACAGAGGACCTAAATGACACTATAAGGAAACTAGATTTAACAGACATATATAGAACACTTCACCAAACAACAGCACAATATACATTCTACTCCAGTGCACATAAATTATTTTCCAGGATATACCACATGTTAGGTCACAAAGCAAGTCTCATAAATTTAAAAAGATTGAAATACAAAGTAGTTTCTCTGACCACAACAGAGTGAAGCTAAAAATCAATAACAGAAAGAAAAAACATAGAAATTTAAAAATATGCTATTATACTATCAATGGCTCAAGAAAGAAATTAAGAGAGCAATCACAAATTACTTAGAGTCAAATGAATGAAAGCAAAACATACCAAAACTTATGGGAGGAAGCAAAGGCAGTACTCAGAGGGAAACTTATAGCAATAAATGTCTACATGAAAAAAGAAGAAAGATCTCAAATCAACAGCCTAACTCTAGAACTTGAGGGACTACAAAAAGAAGAGCAAGCTAAGCCCAAACCTACCAGAAGACAGGAAATAAGAAAGATCAGAGCAGAAATAAATAAAATAGAAAAATAATACAGAATCAACAAAACCAGAAGCTGATTCTTTGAACAGATCAATAAAGTTGACAAACCATTAGTTAGACTAACAAAGAAAAAAGAAAAGATGCAAATAACCAAAATAAATGAAAGAGGAGACATTACAGCTGACCTGATAAAAATAAAGAGAATTATGACAGACTATTATGAAAAACTATCCAGCAACAAACTGGATAACCTAGATGAAATGGACAAATTCTTAGAAGCACACATTCTACCTGTCTTAGGCTGGGTTCTGTCGAGAAGCAAAATCAGTGAAGTGTATATATAAATACATATAAACCAAAACAAACCAAATCTGTTGCCATCGAGTTGATTCCAACTCATAGTGACCCTATAGGACAGAGGAGAAGTGTCCCATAGGGTTTCCAAGGCTGAAGTCTTTATTGAAGCAGACTGCCATATCTTTCTCCTATAGAGCACCTGTGTTTAAACTGCTGACCTTTTGGTTAGCAGCTGAGCACTTAACCGCTGTGCCACCAGGGCTCCTATGTACATATTAAAAAGAAAAAAAAAAAAAAACCAAACCCATTGCCATCGAGTTGATTCCCACTCATAGATGACCCTATAAGGACAGAGGAGAACCGCCCCTAGAGTTTTCAAGGAGTGCCTGGTAGATTCCAACTGCTGACCTTTTGGTGAGCAGACATAGCTCTTAACCACTGCACCACCAGGGTTTCATATACAGAGATTTATTTAAAGAAAATGACTCATGCAATTGTGGAGGCTAGCAAGTCCCAAATCTGTGAATCAGGCCGCTGATCTTCTCCATGGTTGCAGGGGCTGATGAACCCAAAAATCTACAGGTCAGATGGCAGGCTGCTGGCTCACATCCCCAGAACCAGAGGTTGGAAGATGACAAGACAAATGTAGGATTGAGAGAGAGTTTTGCCAGAACATCTATATATGTTGGATGAAGGCTACACCCCTAAGGAAACTCCCTTTCCAACTGATTGTCTATTCACATCAGATCACAAAATGGAGGATGATTACAAAATGTCTGCCAACCACTGAGAATCATGGCCTAACCAAGTTGACACATAACATTAACCATCACACTACCCAGACTGACTCAAGAGGACACGGAAAATCTCAGCAGATGCATAACAAGTGAAGAGATTGAATCAGTGATCAAAATCTTCCCACCCTCCACCCCACCCCCCACCGACAAAAAAAAGTCCTTGTTGGTGAGGATGTGGGGAAATTGGAACCCTTATTCATTGCTGGTGGGAATGCAAAATGGTACAGCCATTGTGGAAAACAGCGTGGCGCTTCCTCAAAAAACTAAAAATAGAACTACCATATGGCCTGTGTCATGGATTGAATTGTGTCCCCCAAAAATGTGTCAACTTGGTTAGGCCATGATTTCCAGTATTGTGTGGTTGTCCTCCATTTTGTGATTGATGTAATTTTCCTGTGTTTTAAATCCTAATCTCTGCCTGTGGTTAATAAGGCAATATTAGATTACATTACAGAATATTAGGGTGGAAGGTAACACCTTTACTTAGGTCACATCCATAATCCAATGTAAAGGGAGTTTTTCTGGGGTGTGGCCTGTACCACATTTTATCTTACAAGAGATGACTAAGACAAACCAGCAATTCTACCCTTAGGTATTGTCTTAGTTATCTAGTGGTCCTATAACAGAAATATCACAAGTGGAAGGCTTTAACAAACAAAAATTTATTCTCTCACAGTCTCGGAGGCTAGAAGTCCAAATTCAGGGTGCCAGCTCCAGGGGAAGGCTTTATCTCTCTACTGGCTCTGGAAGAAGGTCCTTGTCATCAATCTTCCCCTGGTCTAGGAGCTTCTCAGCACAGGGACCCCAGGTGCAAAGAACACACTCTGCTCCTGCCTCTTATTTCTTGGTAGTAGGAGATCCCTCTCCTCTCTACTCAATTCTTTTATATTTCAAAAGATAGTGACTCAAGATACAAGCTAATCCTGTAGATTGAGTCCTGCCTCATTGACATAACTGCCTCTAATCCTGCCTCATAAACATCATAGAGATTAGGATTTACAACACATAGGATAATCACATCACATCACAAAATGATGGACAACCACACAATACTGGGAATCATGGCCTAGCCAAGTTGTTACACATTTTTGGGAGAAACAATGTAATCTATAACATTCCACACTTTGGCCCCACAAAATTCCTGTCCTTGCCACATGTAAAACACATTCACCCCATCATATCATCCCAAAAGTCTTAAATCACCACCAATGACCACCCTGACAAGGAACACAACAGAGAGTCCCTGATGGAGCAGGAGAAAGGTGAGCTGGAGAACTCAAATTCTAGTAAAAAGACCAGGTTTAATGGTCTGACTGAGACTGGAGGGGCCCTGGAAAGCATCGCCTCTGGATTCTCTATCAGCCCAGAACTAAAACAATTTCCGAGACCGACTGTTCAAAGGTTGGATGGGACTGTGGGACATAAAATGATACTCATGAAGAGTGTGCTTTTTAGCTCAAGTAGATATATGAGACTAAATGGGCAGCTTCTGTCCAGAGGTGAGATGAGAAAGTAGAGATGAACGGACATGGGAAATCAGGGATGGAAAGGAGGAGTGTACTGCCACAGTATAGGGAGGGCAATTAGGGTCACATAACAATGTATGTATACATTTTTGTATAAGAAACTAACTTGAAATGTAAACTTCCATTTAAACTACAACAATAAACAAAATAATACAAAAAAAAAAGTCTTAAATCACCTCCAAGTCCAAAATCCCGTCTTCTGCAGAATTCCTCAACATCTGTGAAATCTAGAGTACAAGTTATCTACTTCCAAAGTACAATGGTGGAACAGCCACAAGCTACACATATCCTTTATAAATGGGAAAAATTGGAGGGAAAGGAAGGATAATAGGCACCAAGCAAGTCAGCAGAACACATTACATTAGCTCTCAAGGCTTGAAAATAATACTTTGTTCTCTGAGACCATTTAGGCAATGGCCCTGCCCTCCAGACTCTGGGTGTTGGCTACACTCTCTGGACTCTTGGTGGAGATCCCTCAGCCCCGGACTTCAGCTCCACTTTCCAGGTCCACTGGAACGGCAACGCTGGTCCCTCACATTTGGGCAACCCCATTCTCTTAGTCAATCTGAGTGTTGACCCTACCCCCTTGGCCCAGGCAGGCTCGTTCTTCTGCCCCTTGAGCATGGCAGCCCTGCCTCCTCAGCTTTGGGCAGCTTGTGTTTTCAGCTTCTGCTTTCTGGTTCATTGGCCTCTCAGCCCCTTGGGCAGTTGGGCTGGCCCAGCATCTGCCCTGCTTGAGCAAGTGTTCTGAAGCTTTTTAGCTCTACCAGTAAGTGCCCAGAGGTACCCCATTCCGTCAGTAAGCCTAGGTGCAAAGGAGGTCAGCTCTCTTGCTCCATGGGTCAGCTCCTGTGTCATCTAGCACCAGTCTCCTTGTTCTGCTGCCGCCATTTCTCTGCTGCTGCTTCTCTCTTTCTAAGCTGTCTCTGGTGTTACAGCTCTCCCACTGCCTTCTGAGTCCTCACCAGAATTGCTTTTGACGTCCATAATTCCACCAACAGTCTCTCCAAGGCAATCTAGGCTTTTACTATCAGGCACTTAAAAACTCTTCTAACCTCTACGCATTACTCAATTCCAAAACCACTAGATATCTGTTAGAGCAGCACCTCACTAACCAAATTCTGTCTTAATTATCTAGTGCTGCTATAACAGAAATACCACAAATGGAGGGCTTTAACAAACAGAAGTTTGTTCTCCCACAGTTTAGGAGGCTAGAAGTCTGAATTCCAGGTACCAGTTCCAGGGGAATTCTTTCTTTCTCTGTCAGCTCTGGGGGAAGGTCCTTGTCATCAATCTTCCCCTAGTCTAGGAGCTTCTCAGCACAGGGACCCTGGGTCTAAAGGATACCCTCCACTCCAGGCTTTTATTTCTTGGTGGTAAGAGGTCCCTCTACTCTCTGCTTGCTTCTCTCTTTTATAGCTCAAAAGAGATTGACTCAAGACATAACCTAATCATGTAGATTGAGTCCTGCCTCATTAACATAACTGTCTCTAATCCTGCCTCATTAACATAATAGAGGTAGGATTTACAACACATATGAAAATCATATCAGATCACAAAATGGTGGACAACCACCATTTACCTAACTAAGTTGACACAAATTTGGGGGGCAAACAATTCAATTCAGAACAGCAGGGTTGCACAGCCAATTATTGTAATTGCTGTCAAGAAGTTGTACACCCATAAAAAGTTGAACTGGCAAAAGTTGTGTGGTATATATATTTACAACAATGACAAAAAAAGAAAAAGAGTAGCTGCTGATGCTGCTTATGTACAGCCAAACACCTCATGGGATTTTGTTCTTTGGTTTGGAGGTTTAGGGTCATGGTTTCATGGGACATTCCAGTTAATTGACTTAATAACATGTTTAGTGCTTCTTTTCTACTTCCTAGTTCATTGCATAATGCCTGGGGTTTTAAAAGCTTGCAAGTGGCCATCCAATGTTCAACAACTGGTCTTGAGCAACAGAGGAAGGAGAGTCAGGAATAGGAATAGAAGGAGGATATGGAATGTGTGGCTGATTGCCTCCATGAACAACTGCCTCGTTTGCCATGAGGCCAGAAGGACCGGATGGTGCCCAGCTACCATTACTGAACATTTGATCAAAGATTCCGTAGAAGGATCCTAAGAAATAGGGGGAAAATGCAGAACAGAACTTTAAATTCCCATGGACTCCAGACTTTCTGGAGCTATGGAGGGTGGATGAACCCCTGAAACTATTGCCCTGAGATCATTTTTAAACCTTACACCAAAAATATCCCCTGAAGTTATCTTAAAACCAAACAGTAGTATAGGTTAGCTAGTAAAGAATGCCTGCCTTGAGCATTAGGCTTTCTAAGAACTATCTATATGGGATAAAATTGACAACAGCAATTCAAAAGATTAGATAGGAAAATTAGGGGGCAGTAAATGTATGTTAATGAGGGAGGAACAACTCAGAATATGAGGGTGAGAATGGTTGGACAACTTGAAGAATGTAATCAATGTCACTAAATTGTACATGTAGAAACTTTTGCTGTGTTTTGCTGTGTATATTTTCAGCAACAACAAAAAAAATTAAAAAAAAAAAAAAATTCCCGCACCAGATGGCTTCACTGGGGAATTCTACCAAACGTTTACAGAAGAATTGATATCAATCCTCTTTAAATTCTTCGGAAAGATAGAGAAGGAAGGAATAATCCCTAATTCATTCTGTGAAGCAAACATAGCCTTGATACCAAAACCAGACAGACACCACAAGAAAAGAGGACTATAGGTCAATATTCCTTGAGAATATAGATGCAAAAACCCTCAACAAAACACTAGCAGACAGAATTCAACAGCATATTAAAAAGATCAGGCAAACCCTCTTCCCCTGTGCATGCTTTAGGAGGGCTCGTACTATGGAACCACTGGTAAAGAAGATCTTTAAAGGAGAGTTTTAGTAGCTGAACTTATGGGTATTTTTGGAGGCTATTTTTTGGTTTAATAAAATGAACACAAGCCACGATTTCAGACAATGAACAAGAAATTTCCCTCCTTCTTGGAAGTTTATTACAAATCCTATGAACAATCTGGAATGTATGGAATCAGAGAGCAAGATCAAGAAAAATGGTTAAACAGCAAAAATTAGGACCAGTCATCATGTTCAGCCTCCCATTTAAGCTGTTTGAGTCCTTTGGAAGAAATAGAAGAAAGATGAGCCCACAACACTGTACACTACTGGTGGTTCCACAGAACATCTGACTGAATGGGAACTCCTGGCCTGCCATAGCCTGCAGCTTGTTTCCCACCCACTACACAAAAGCCACAGTTTGTTGCTTTTCTTCTGTACCATTTTTTATCGTCCCAGATTCATGCTTTGCAAGTAAAAGACTATGAAAGGAAGGGAATAAATGCCCTAAAGATATTTTTCCCCTGAACACTTGTACTGGTAAAAAAGTAGAAACCAGTAACTATCAATATCTGAAATAATTAAAATGTCTTTACTTGGCGTACTCATACAATACGACTTTTAAAAAGGCGGTAGGCAGTTTAAGTACTTTTTCTTTTTTTAAAAAATTGTGCTTTAGATGAAGTTTTACAGAGCAAATTAGTTTCTCATTAAACAATCAATACACATATTGTTTTCTGACATTGGTTGCTAACCCCTATCTAAGTAGTTTTTAATCCTACATTCTGCCCAGATTGTAAGGTAATATAAAAAAAGAAAAAAAAAAAGGTCCTCCAAGAATATTTACATCTTCAGAAGTTCTAAGTCAAGGCTATTTTGAAACCTCAATAAGAAATTCAAGGTAAAAAAAAAAAAAAAGATCAGACACCATACCAAGTGGAATTTATTCCACGAATGCAAGAATGTTTCAAAACTAGAAAATCAATCAACTAATACACTGCATCAATAAAACAAAGGAAAAGAACTACATGATCACCTCTATGGATACAGAAAAAGGATTTGATAAAACCCAAAACCCTTTCTTAATCAAAATCCTCAATAAGATTGGAATAGAAGGAAAGTTCCTCAATATGATTCAGGGCATGTATGAAAAGCCAACAGCCAACATTATACTTAATGGAGAAAGACTGAGATCTTTCCCCTTGAAATGGGGAACAATACCAGGGTGCCCACTCTCACCACTTCTATTCAATATTGTATTAGAAGTCCTAGCCAGAGCAATAAGATAAGAAAAAGAAATAAAATTATCCAGATTGGAAAAGAAGAAGTAAAATTATTCCTGTTTGTGGATGACATGATCCTATATATAGAAAATCCCAAAGAGTCTACAAGAAAGCTTCTAGAGCTAATAGAGAAATTTAGCAAAGTTGCAGGATACATAGTCAACAAACAAAAATCAGTTGGGTTTCTACACAGCAGCAATGAGAAATCTCAAAGGGAAATTAGGGAAAAAATTCCATTTATAATAACATCTAAGAGAATCAAATACCTAGGAATAAGTTTCACCATGGGTGTGAAAGACTTATACAATGAAAATTATAGAACAGTGCTGAAAGAGATTAAAGAAGACTCAAATAAATGGAAAGATGTTCCATGTTCATGGATTGAAAGACTTGATAATTTTAAGATGTCAATACTACTCAAAGCGATCTATAGATTCAGTGCAATCCTGATCAAAATCCCAACAGCCTTCTTTACAGAAATAGAAAAACCAATCCTTAAGTTTATATGGAAAGACAAGAGGCCCCGAATAGCTAAAGCAATGTTGAAAGAGAAAGACAAAGTATTAGGATTCATACTTCATGATTTTAAAACATATTATACAGCTACAACAATCAAAATAGCCTGGTACTGGTCGCTATGAGTCAGAATCAACTCGACAGCAACAGGTTTTTTTTGGGGGGAGGGGTGTAAAAATAGACATAGAGAGCAATGGAATAGAATTGAGAGCCCAGAAATAAACCCACACGTCTGTGGTCATCTGATTTTTGACAAGGGTGCTAAGTCCATTCAATGAGGAAAGAAGAGTATCTTCAATAAATGGTGCTGCAAAATTTGAATTTCTCATGGAGAAAAATGAAACAAGATACATGCCTCACACCACACACAAAAACAAATTAAAAATGGGTTAAAGACCTAAAGGTGAAAACTAAAACCATAAAATTCTTAGAAGAAAAAGCAGGCGCAACGCTGTTGGGCCTAGCTGTTAACAAAGGATTATCTAATATAATAACAAAAGCACAAACAGCAAAAGACAAAATATAAATGGGACCTCATAAAAATTAAAAACTTTTGTTCATCAAAATGCTTTACAAAAAAACTGAAAAGACAAGCTACCAACTGAGAGAATATCTTCAGAAACCATGTATCCAAAGTCATGGATTGAATTGTCCCCTCAAAATATGTGTCAACTTGTCTCATCATTATTCCCAGTATTGTGTGGTTGTCCTCCATTTTGTGATCTGATGTAATTATCCTCCATTTTGTGATATGTTGTAAATTCTAAACTATTTATGTTAATGAGGCAGGATTAGATCATGTTAATGAGGATTAGATTATGTTTGTTATGTTAATAAGGCAGGATTAGGGTGTATCTTGAGTCAATCTCTTTTGAGATATAAACGAAATTTAACAAGCAAGCGAGAGAGCAGAGATGGGGGAAGAGAGGTGCCAAGCCACATGAAGATCTCCCAGGAGTAGCACTCCAAAGAGACAAGGACCGTCCTCCAGAACTGACAGACAGAAAGCTTTCCCTGAGAGCCTGCACCATGAATTAAGACTTCCAGCTTCCTAAACTGTGAGAAAATAAATTTGTTTGTTAAAGCACTTGTGGTGTTTCTGTCATAGCAGCACTAGATAGCTAAGACATCCAATAAGAACCTAATAACCAAAATATATATAAGACTTCTACAACAACAAAAACACAAATAACCCAATCATAAAATGGGCAAAGGACTTGAATAGACATTTCACCAAAGAGTACATTCAAATGGCCACCAAACACATGAAAACATGCTCAATGTTATTAGCCATCAGAGAGATGCAAATCAAAACTGCAATGAGAAACCATTTGACTCCCACTAGGATGGCTAAGATTAAAAAAATAACACCCTAGAAAATAACAAATGTTGGCGAGGATGTGGGGAAATTGGAACCCTTATCCATTGCTGGTGTGAATGCAAAATGATACAGCCGTGGAAAACAGCCTCAAAAAATTAAAAATAGAACTAATATAAAAACCAAACACTAAACCCACTGTTGTCAAGTTGATTCCAACTCATAGTGACCCTATAGGACTAAGTAGAACTGCTCCCTAGGGTTTCCAAGGCTGTAAATCTTTACGGAAGCAGACTGCCACATCTTTCTCCCATGGAGTGGCTGGTGGGTTTGAACTGTTGACCTTTTGTTTAGTAGCCAAGCACTTTAACCACTGTGCCACCAGGGATTCTTAGAACTACTATAACCAAAACCAAACCCATTGCCATCGAGTCCAACTCATAGCAACCCTATAGGACAGAGTAGAACTGCCCTATGTGGTTTACAAGGAGCAGCTGGTGGATTGTAACTGCTGACATTTTGCTTACTAGTCATAGCTCTTCACCACTGTGCCACTAGGGCTCCACATGTAGCCTAGCAATTCCACTCCTACATATATACCCAAAAGATTTGAAAGCAGAGACACAAACAGATACTTGTACACCAATGTTCATTCTAGCACTGTTCACAATAGCCAAAAAGTGCAAATAACCTAAATTTTCATCAATGGATGAATGGATTAACAAAATGTGGTACATACATACAATGCAATCCTACTCAGCCAGTGTGATGGTTAACATTGTACATCAGTTTGGCTGGGCCATGATTCTCAGTGTTTATATATGATCACTCCCATGATGGAATCTGCTGTGAGTAGCCAGTCAGTTGAAAGGGAGTTTCCTTGGGGGTGTGGCCTACATCAAAATATAAGCAGACATTCTGGTTTTTTGCTCACTCTGGGTCCTGTGGTTGCCTCCTGTTTGTCTGACCTCCAGTTCTTGGGACTTGAGTGAACAGCTTATCTACCAATCTTGGGATTTGTTGATCTTCACAGCCTGTGAGCAAGAGCCCTGCTTTCCAACCTGCCGATCTTGGGTTCACCAGCCCCTGTGGCTACGTGAATTGGGAGAAGCCTCTATCCTAATCCACAGACTTGGGACATTCCAGCCTCTACAACTGGGTGAGCTGTTTCTTTAATATAAATCTCTCTCTATATATATTTATATGATTTACTGGTTTTGCTTCTCTAGAGAACCCAGCCTAAGACGTTTGGTACCAAGAGTGGGTTGCTGCTCTAACAGATGCCTAAAATGTGGGAGTGGTTTTTGAAACTGAATGGATAGAGGACTGGCAGCAGCAGAGAAGCAGCAGTGGCAGAGGACCGGTAGCGGCAGAAGACTGACAGCAGCAGAACCAGGAGACCAGCACCACACGGTGCTGGAGGTGACCCACGGAGCAAGAGAGCTGAGTGCCTGTGCACAGGCAGCTTCCTGGCGGAGTGGGGTGCCTCCAGGCACTTATTGGTGGAGCTATAGAGCTTTAAAACACTTTCCCCAGCAGGGCAGATGCGGATGTGAGGCCCAAGGGCCGAGAGCCCACAGGAAGCAGAAGCTGAAGAGACAAGGAATACAGGAAGCCGAGCTGCCTCAGTCTCAAAAGGTATGGCCTCAACCTCAGGGGTTTCAAAGGGTGGAGCCATGGCCTCTGGTGTTTCTAAGGGTGGAGTTGCCACTCAGGACTAGGAGAATGGTGTGCCTAAATCTGAGGGAGCAGAGTTGCTGTCCCAGTGGGCCTGGAAGGCGGAGCTGAATCCCAGGGCCAAGGGGCCTCCACTCAGAATCTGGAGGGCAGGGCTGTTGTGTAAATGGTCTCAGAGAACAGAGGATTATTTTCAAGCCTTCAGGGCTAATGTAATGTGTTCTGCTGACTTGCTTGGTGCCTGTTATACCTTCTTTCCCTGCAATTTCTCCCATTTGTAATGGAAATATCTAGCTTGTGCCTGTTCTGCCATTGTACTTTTGTAAGCAGGTAACTAGTATTCTAGATTTCACAGACGAAGAGGAATTTTTGGATTTTGGACTTGGGATGAATGTTTTGCATGTTGTAAGGATGTGATATTTTTGGGGTCCAAAGGGTGGAATGTCATGGATTGAATTGTGTCCCCCCAAAATATCTGTCAACTTTCCTAGGTAATGATTTCCAATATTGTATGATTATCTACCATTTTATCATCTGATGTGATTTCTCCGTGTATTGTAAATGCTATCACTATGATGTAATTAGGTGGATTAGTGGCAGTTATGTTGATGAGGTCTACAAGATTAGGTAGTGTCTTAAGCCAATCTCTTTTGAGAAATAAAAGAGAGAAGTGAGCAGAGACCCACGGGGACCTCATAGCACCAAGAAAGCAGTGCTGGGAGCAAAGTGTGTCCTTTGGACCTGAGGTTCCTGTGCTGAGATGCTCCCAGACCATGGGAAGACTGATGACAAGGACCTTCCTCCAGAGCCGATAGAGAAAGCCTTCCCCTGGAACTGATGCCCTGAATTTGGACTTGTAGCCTACTGCACTGTGAGAGAATAAATTTCTCTTTGTTAAAGCCATCCACTTGAGGTGTTTCTGTTATAGCAGCACTAGATAACTAAGACAGCCAGTAAGAGAAATGAAGTCTTGATACATGCTACAATATGAATGGTGCTTAAAGACATTATAACCCACTGCCGTTGAGTTTGTTCCATTGAATGGATCCATCCTCACAGTCATTGTTACGCTTGAGCCCATTGTTCTAGTCACGGTGTTAATCCATCTCATTGAGGGTCTTCCTATTTTTCACCTACCCTGTTTCAGTTTATGGTGATGGAAAAATCGCATTAAGGGTAGGGTCACAGAGCTGGTTAATGTAACTGCTATCAATAAGTTGTACACCTGTAAAAAGTTGAATTGACAAAAGTTGTGTGATATATATACAACAGTGATCAAAAAAAAAAAAAAAAGAATAGCTGCTGAGTTTGCTTATGTACAACCAAACACCTCATGGGATTTGGTTTCTTGGTTTTGAGGTTTAAGGCCATGGTTTGATGGGGCATCCCAGTTAATTGGCCTAATATTATGTTTTGTGCTTCCAATCTACCTCCTAGCCCATTGTGTAGTGCCTGGGGTCTTAAAAGCCTGTAAGCAGCCATTCAAGGTACAACAATTTGTCTTTTTTTACCTGGAGCAAAAGTGGAAGAAGAAGAGTCAGGAATAGGAGGAAATTGAATGTGTGGCTAATTGCCTCCATGAATAACTATCCCCTTTGCCATGAGACCAGAAGAACTGGATGGTGCCCAGCTACCATTACTGAACATTTTGATATAAGATTCTATAGAAGAATCCTGATCAAAAGGGGGAAATGCAGAACAGAATTTAAAATTCTTATAGATTCCAACATTTCTGGAGCCATGGAGCCTGGATGAACACCTGAAAATATTGCCCTCAGATAATCTTGAAACCTTAAACCAGAAATATCCCCTGAAGTCTTCTTAAAACAAAACAATAGTTTAGCTTAACTGGTAAAAAATGTCTGCCTTGAGCCTTGTGCTCTTTTAAGATCTATGTGAGATTAAATTGACAACAGCAACTTGAAAGATTACATAGGAAATTTAGGGGGCAGTAAGATTATGTTAATAGTGGAGGAACAACTAGGGAAAGGAGGGTGAGAATGGCTGGACAACTCAAAAAATGTAATCAATGTCACCAAATTCAATAATTGTATGTAGAAATTATTGAATTGGTGTATGTTCCACTATGTATATTCTCAATGACAACAAAAATAAATTATTAAAAAAGAAACAACAACAACAACAACAAAAAAAAAGGTTCCTAGGAAGCACATGGAAAGTGGGAGTAAAGAGCTGGTCCTGTTCTCCTGTAATCTCTTACACTGCTCACAGCTTTGGTTTGAAGACTCTGAATTTTAAAGACAGATTAGCTGTAGACTCAGCCTCCTTCTCTCCATCTGAAGAACAGCACCTGTCAAGTCTAGGTGCGGCACAGCAGGGCTTTGCCCTGGCTCCTTGGGTACATGAAGAAACCCAGCTTTGGCCTTTATTCTTGGCTTCTTTGGGCACCTATTTATTTAAGATTATTATTTGTATAGCGTCGTGTTAGGCACCAGATGATGGAAATGGTTTGGGGAGAAAACAAATGAGTGTAACACATAGCCCTTGCTCTAAAGTTAACAAAAAAGTTGAATGCCTATTGTGTGTTAGGCAATGGGAATTCAATGGAGCGTAAGACATGTTCATGTTAACAAAAGTCATTAAACACTCAGACATGGCTGTGGCAGCAGGCTTGTCAGTTTTCCGATTCTTGCCTATTCTGTAATATTCTTTGGACTCGGGCAGACATGGCTCTAGCAGCATGCTTGTACGCTTCCCACTTCTGCCCTTTTGAATATATGCCAAATAACACTTTCTTTTTGCTTTAAAAAAAAAATCATTAAACACAAAAAAATAGTTAAGATGGATCTTAGATCTGAAAGGCTGCTAGAAGAAAACACAGAATTTCTTCATGACCTTAAAGCAGGCAAAGATTTCTTAAATAGAACACAGAAATACACTAACCATGAAAGAAGTAAATAATTGGGCCTCATTAAAATTAAAAGCTTCTGCTCTTTAAAAGACACCATTAAGAAAAGGGCAGAAGATATTCTCAATACATACATCTGACAAAGGAATCGTAACCAAATAACATGCCTGTAATGCAACACCTTGAATTTTCCATCTTAAGCATGATCTCATTATTTCCCATTATGGAAGATGGGAGTTTAACTCTTTTTAAGCCCCCTGTCCCCTACATATGCATGCCTTTCCTGTTCCCCCTTCTTCCTAATAAAGGCCATAATTTAGTGAAATCAAAATTTAGTATTTTATTATTATGACTATGCAAATACCATTCCTAACTGAACCATATAGTAAGCTATAATTACTTTTGTTTTTCTGCACAACCTTTAGATTTTCCTGGAGTTAATAATTCTTTTTCACTTGCTTAGTTTTCTATGAACTTATTCCAAATCCAACTGCAAACTCTTCATGTATCATGGAATTACTACTCAGCAATAAAAAGAATGAACTATTGATATGCACAACAATCTGGATGAATCTACAGAGAATTATGTGGAGTGAAATGTCAGTTCCCAAAGGTTGTGTACTGTGTGATCCTGTTTATATAACACTCTTGAAATGACACATTTATAGAAATGGAGACTAGATGAGTGGTTTCCAGGAGTTAAAGAGGGAGCAGTAGGGGGGTGGGATATGGGTGTGGTTATAAAAGGGCAACATGAGGGATTCCCGTGGTGATTGAACTGTTCTGTGTCTTGACTCTACCAGTGTCAATATCCTGGCTGTGATACTGTACCCCAGGACGGAACACACTCGGAGTCTCACTCATACTTGACTTAGATGATTGACAAGATATTTTGGACTTAAAGTTGATGCTGGAATGAGTTAAGATTTCTGTGGATGATGTGATAGGGTGAATGTATTATGCAGGTGGGAAGAACATGAATTTAGGGGGCCAAAGGGCAGAATGTTATACATTGAATTGTGTTCCTTCCAAATACATGCTGAAATCCTAACCTCTGTATCTGTAAATACGACCCCGCTTGAAAATAGGGGTTTTCTTTGGTATGTTAATTGGGCAATACCAGAGGTTAGGCTGGGTCTTAAACCTATTAACTTCTGAGTTATAAAAAGAGCAGATTAGACACAAGAGACACACAAAGGAGGAAGACAGACATGTTAGGTCTACAAGCAAAGGAACGATAAGAAATGCCAAGAATCGCTGGGAGACACCAGGAACTAGGAGAGAGGCTCACAGAAGGAATTGACCTGGCCAAGACCCTGATTAGACTTTCAGCCTCCAGAACTCTGAGAAAATAAATTTGTTCTTCCAAGTCACCCACTTGCGGTATTGCTGTTATGACAGCACTAGTTAATTAAGACACTCACCTAGGCACAACCACAGGCTTCTGCCTTGTTTTTTCTTCCAACTTTCCCAGGAAGGTGTTTGAGAAGTCCAGAGTTGTGTCTCACTCAGTTTCTCCACATGGCAAAGGGGATTGGAGAGAGAGCATACCCATCAACTAACTAGTTCTTCTTAGAAGAAATAACCATTATTTCTAATGACCTGTTTCAGAGAGGCAGTGGAATGTTTGAACCTAGTTGAATTCATGTAGCCAGTCCAGGCTAACTTTCTCTCCTTAGTAATAGGCCACGTGTATTTTCATTCCAGTGTCGAGTAATAAAAGTTTTCTGCCTTTTAAGGTGAATAGCTCATTTTGACCATTAAATTCAGGCTGCCACTTTTGGAAATGGAAAATTCCCTTGCTAAGGAAAAGTCCTTCATTGCTGGAAAGGGATATAATGGTTGGCTAGCAACACTCACATAGTAGTACTACTTACAAATATGAACTGAATAGTAAAGAACTTTTTGGTGATGCTGAATTTTGCCATTGGAAGTAAAAAATTAGGTAAGTACTTAAGATTTTAACTTGGTTTATACATCTTATCTGGAGGAAGTAGAATGAACTCCATTTCAAAAATCTGCAACTGAAAAAGTTAAGCTCACAGGAGGTTAAGGGAAAACACACCATGCTGGCTGATGTTTTTGTCTTTATGAACTGCACGTAGATTTAGCAAAGGACACAAAACATGCAAGTGCGAAGAATGAAACTTGGAAAGAATGTAATGAGTTACTTCTCCCAGCAACAGACTCTAATCACATCCCACAACGACCACAAATATGTTGAAGCCAGGCCTGGCTGTGCCCTTGTGATGCTCTGAGCAGAGTATTCATCTTCCAAGGAATCTTTCAAAAACACTAAAGAATTTTCTGTTCTCAGTAATCTCTTATCTGTCCACTAGCCCAATTAAACAGTTCACTTGGGCTGACCAGGAAGAGAAGATAAACGGAAATATTTTGGGATTCTCTAAGGCAGGCCTCAGGCAGTAACACTCAAAATAATGTGTAAAATTAGGGTCATTACTCTAAAAAATTGTCTCAGCTATCTTACATCTTTCAAGTAAAGAAATTCAGTTGGATATTAAGCATACATGAAGATGCTCACCTTCTTTCAAAATAGTGGAATATAAAGTAAAATCACATCAAGATACCATTTTTTCATCAATGGGCGAAGATCAAAAAGGTTAATACATTGTGTGATTGGCAAGGCTGTAGGTAAGTATCCCCATGTAGTGGTACTGGTAGCATATATTGGCACAATATTCATTGGCAGGTCTAATCTTTGATTTTACCTTATTTACACTAGTAAGTTATGTTACTCTTCTATGGAAGAGTAGAAACTCTTGAATCAGAGATACAGGACTTTACTACAGCACAGTAAGCAAATAAGCATTAGCATATTAGCATCTGCTCCTTTTGCCCCCAAGTCCAGCAGGGACAACATAAAAGGCCCAGATGTTTGCTGTATATTTACAGTGGGTTCTTGTTGCAACTGAGGAATGCTGAGCTCGGGGAAAATTAACCTGTTTGATAGCAAGCAGTAAGCATGCTTGCTCTTTGGCCAGGGACCCAGAGAAACATTACTTCATCCCTCAAGGTTGTTCCTGGCAAACCCAACTTTGACAAATGGCCAGGTTGAGTGGTCAGGGCCTGCATTCTTGGCATACCTTGCAAAATGTGTAGGGGAGAACCATGGAGGAGTGTCTCCCAACACTATGCCGGGCAATTTGGCAATGTTTATAAAAGTTGTGAATACTTGCCTTCTGACCTAGCAATTCCACCTCTAGGAGTCTATCCTACATATTTTCCTATGCGAAAATAATGTTTGTAGGTTATTTATTCCAACATTGCTTTAATAGCCAAAAATCAGAAACAACTGAAATGTCCATCAATATGGGACTGACTTGATTATGAAACACCCTCACAACGGAATACTATGCAGTAGTAATAAAGAATGAAGAATTTCTTTATGTGCTGATATACAGACGGCCAAGGTACACTAAGTGAAGAAAAAGGATGCAGAAAAACATTAATAGTCTCCCATTTGTATAAAAGAGAGAAAAAAAAAAAGGTATATTTTCTTATATTGTGTATGCACAGACTCTTCATTTCTAGTATCGTTTGTTGTCTGTGGAGAGATGAATGACCGGGTAATGGAATAACCCAAACCAAACCCATTGCCGTCAAGTTGATTCTGACTCATAGCAACCCTTCAGGACAGAGCAGAACTGTCCCATAGGGTTTCCAAGGAGTGGCTGGTGGATTCAAACTGCCGACCTTTTGGTTAGCGGCCATAGCTCTTAACAACTGTGCGGCCAGGGCTCCAAGGGTAATGGAATAGATTTTTTTTGTATATCCCTTTATACATTTTGATTTTTAAACCATGTGCTTGTACCTATGCAAAACACTAACCCAAAGTAAAACAAGCTTATTTTTTTCCCGAATTTCTTAATACCACCCATTTTAAGGCAAAGGTTGGGGCACTGCACTTACCCTCTCAGTTTAACTTTCTCCTGCAGGGAAATAAGCTATTATTTATGATGTATTTTATAACCCACCCACAATGTATACAGTGGAGCCCTGGTGGTATAGTGGTTAAGAGCTCAGCTGTTAACCGAAAGGCCAGGAGTTTGAATTCCACCAGCTGCTCCTTGGAAACCCCATGTGCAGTTCTACTCTGTCCTATAGGGTCACTATGAGTTGGAATCGACTTGATGGCAAGGGGTTTGGTTTGGTATACATACAGTAGCCTCCCCTCTGTGGTTTCATTTTCCTCAGTTTCGGTTACCCTTGGTCAACCGCCACTGGAAAATGTCAGATGAGTAGGTAGCATGATGAAATCTCATGCTGTCCTGCTCTGTCATTCTATTAGTTATTATTGTTAATCTCTTACTGAGCCTAATTTATAAATCAAACTTTATCACAGATACATATGTATAGGAAAAATCATGTATCTATAGGATCTGGCATTATCCCTGGTTTCAGGCATCCATGGGAGGTCTTGGAACATATCCCCTGAGGATAAGGGGGACTACTGTATCTGATATCCTATTTAATCCATTCAACAACATTAATGACTAACGAGGTATATTTTGTCTCCATTTTACACAAGAGAGACTGGGTCGCAGAACCACAGCCTGATTTGGACTTTGTGTGTCTGACGTGAAAGCCTGTTTTTCTGACATCCCCAGGGCCTTCGTCAGACAGAACTGTGTCTGGGGAGAGTCTTCTCCCCTCCCCTCTTGTCATGGTGGCTCCTTCAGTAAGTAGTTCACAGACCCAGCTATATGTGCATCACTGGACAGCTGGTGAGAGTTATGTCGATAAAAGCAAGAACTTACAAATCCCAATAAAACATGACACCAACTAAAGTATTTGGATTCAAAATTTTAATAATAAATTGTGCCAGTAGAAGCTCTTCAAAGGCAATGGTATATCAATAAATAATAGTTAAATTGAGTTCCTGAGAAAGAACCTACCACATGAAAAGTATGTCAGAGTGCTGTAAATAACAAAATGGCGTTACTATAAAATAGCAAAATACTGACATTCACGATACAAGCACAGCAGACTTCAGAATATGCCATTCATACAAATGTAAACAAGTACACAGGAATCATTTTTTTTTTTAAGTTTAGACACTGATAAATTTATAAGTGTTGTTGCCTAGATAGGTACTAAATAATGGATACATTACACAATAAACTTCAAGGAAAATTATGTGGAATAATATAATGAAAAATATGATGCATCAGATTTTTTAAAAAGCAAGAAAAATTGAACGTTTTACTCAAATATAAATCACTTTAAATAGGATTCGTACTGATTTGAAATAAGGAATATTTTGTGTTTATGTAGTTATATATACACCTCTACTTCTAAGAAAATATGTATGGCTTAATCATTTTTGTATTCCAATGTCACTTTGAATAATCCTTGCTGTTTTACAAAGATTGGAAAAATGTATTTAAAAACAAAAAACAAGATCTGACGAACTTCAATGCACACCAAAAGAATGTGAAGGAGACATAAGATTACTAAATCTCATTGTGATAACATCTCATTGTGGTAACACCTCAGTTGCTGAAGACAACAGGTGGATACCTTTCACTTTAACCTTTCAGTGTGGACAGTCTGCTGGTGAAAAAACAAAGCAGTACGGGCATAGCTACTGACAGAATTCTACACATTAGCTATCCCAAAAATGAAGAGTGTACTGACTAGAGAAATGGACATAGTTTCATAATTAACTTAAACATTTTTTGGCATCCCTAAATTAATCCCTTTTGATGTGTACAATTTTAGTATATGATAGATGTTTAACTCCCCAAAGAATTCAATCACACCCCAAGGCACACAAAAAAATTGCTTCTCATACACATCTGCATTTCTTAACAAAACAATAAGGGATACAATCATAGCAAGGAAATCACCCACACTATACATTATTAACACACTGCCTAGAACACCTCACTTAAAAATACTCGATAAAAACATATTCACAGGACCTGCTGTGAATGGCAAGATATGGTAATTTTATTATAGAAAAACCCTACTCATGCAGCATTCTCCACACACCAGACATCTAAAACCACAGCCACATAATCGTCTTGCTCACACTTCCTACTGTACTAGAAATATGCAAAAAGCAAACAAAAAGCAGCCTTTAACATTATATCACAATTTTGAAATGTGGGAAAAAATATAAAATAAAAACCACTGTGTAAAATAAAATGGTATCAGTAACATCAGTGTTTTTTTGTTTTGTTTTTTAAATTATTGCACAGAGATTTTATCACATGTTCTTCAGTTTTTATGTCTTTCCCTAAATGTGAATAAGAGCTATGGATAAAATACAAACGTAGAAAGTAACAGCAGCATGATTTGTCAAAGTTAATCCCTATAATTTAGTAAGAAAAAATGGCTATAAACAAAATAAGTGCTCTTTTAAACTGTACTAAGTTTTTAAAAATATTGTTTTAATGTGGTGAAGGTCCTTAAAAGCCAATTCAAAGGTAATATTGACCCCATCAACCAGATCTACAATAAAGATCTGCTAGACTCGAGTCTTTTGAAAGTTTTGATTTGGTTGGTTCTTTGTTGTTAAAGGCCAGTATTCACATGTAGCATCAATAGACTAACTCACAACCTTCCTAGCCAGCCTGTTCCGGGTATGCCTGCGAGGAAGTGGCTTCTGAGGATGTGAAGTGTCTACACGTACACGGGCTGGCAGCCCTCAGTCTGGTCCCCGACAGCTGCGTTTTCTCCATCTGCACTCTCAGACTGATTGCCTTCTGCTCCTGAAGGTTTAGGGCATCGGAAGGGGTAGCCATTGTCATCAAAGAACCTTCGGAAGGTGAACTCATAGAAGGCATGCTCGGGGTGTTTGTTGTTGGCAGAGGTGAGCGTGTCCCATGCCTTGGTGCTGTCTTCGCTGGCTGCATCCCATGGGCCTTCCTCATCCACGGGGTCGAAGTTGGAGGTGTCCATGGGATGGCTGATCTTGGGCACATAGGGCGCGGGCTGCTTACGGATGTCGCTGGAGAAGTCGATGGTACTGAAGAATGGGTGGGCCTTGAGCTCGTCGGCTCCAGCCCTGCCTAGCCGGCTATCAGCAGCACAGCACAGCCTGGTGATGAGGTCCCGGGCCTCAGGGCTCAGTTTGACCTGGGCTGGGATGTGGAGCGTGCTCTCCCAGTTTATCACCTGGAGGGGCAGAGAACAATGCCTGAGTGCCTCTGCACATGCAGGGCCAACCTAGGGTGGTTTTGGGCCTCTATGTGATAACATGTTAACTTTAGGTAGTCTTAGTTTCCTAATGGGAGAACAGTTAGAATAGAATTAGAAGCAGCAGTTGTTGATTTGAGAAGCTATAAAAAGTCACTCTATTCACCTGGAGCAACAGAGGATGAAGGAGAGTCAGTAACAGGAGGAAGATATAGAATGTGTGGCTAATTGCCTCCATGAATAACTGCCGCTTCCTTTGCCATGAGACCAGCAGAACTGGCTACCAGTTAGTGAACATTTTGATCAAAAATTCCATATAAGAATCCTGATCAAAAGGTAGAAAATGCAGAACAGAATGTCAAATTCTTCTGGACACCAGACTTTCTGAAGCCATGGAAAATGGATGAACCCCTGAAACCATGCCCTGATAATCTTAAAACCTTAATCTTTAAACCTTAAACCAAAAATATTCCCTGAAGTCTTCTTAAAACCAAACAACAGTTTAGCTTAACTGATAAAAAATGTCTGCCTTGAGCATTATGCTCTTTTAAGAACTATCTATATGGGATCAAACTGACAATAGCAACTTGGAAAATTAGATAGGAACCTTAGGGTGCAGTGAATTTATGTTAATGAGAAAGGAACAACTCTGAAAAGGAGGATGAGAATCGTTGCACAACTGGAAGAATGTAAGCAATGTCATCAAATTGTACATGAAAAAACTGAATTGGTAGATGTTTTGGTGTGTATAGTCTCAACAAAATCAACAAAATAAAATTTAGGTTAAAAAAAAGTCACTCTACTTTTGGTAGGTGGTTCACGGTCTGAGACACAGGATGATAAAGCCAAATACAGACAAAAAGATACTGATTTTCTTCTATCATAAACATTGTTTAACAAAATAACTGCGCTTTCTACAAAAATGACAGTACTGATCCCTCTATGAGTTGTTTCTTTAGCTATGGCAATGGGTTTTTGTTTAACCATCACCACAGCTCTCGTTCAAGATTCACTGTGGCTGAGAGATGGTCAATTGTTTTTTTTTAAACTGCCACTTCACAGACAGCAAGAATGAAGATGACTGGCCCTATAGCCTTGGCCTCATGTCATGGTGCCCAGCCACACAAACCAGCCATCGGATGTTCAGAGAGATGTGTCTACAGGGAAAAAAAGAACCTACAGAACTTCTTCAATGTTTATGCTTAGAATCAGGATCAAACAAGGCCAGTATAACTGGCTACAGCTGGGGGTGCAGTGACAGTGGGTGAGGCATGAAAGTGGTTGGTGTATGGGTGGGTGGGATGGTTTGAACCTAAGCAGTTGTTTTTGCAAAGAATATGACTATTTATTCTGCCACTTCAATGAGGAAAGAGAAAAAACTGTCTATACATTCTGCTTTACTAGGTGACAAACAATGAGTAAGGGGAAAGTGGGTCCTCTGGGGGAAGTTTAGGAAGATGGGGTTGAAAACCAAATCCTAGTCCTCCATTGGGCTTAACTTCAATGCTGCATAATCTTTTTGTGAATGATTTAAAGAAAAAGTTGTAGAGTATATAACAGTATTAAAACCAGACTGCTTAATTAGGTATGCATTTGGGGGGGCCGGTGAGGGAATATAGGGAAAAGGAGGTAGGCATGGTGTAATACAAAAAAACTAGTTGCTGTTGGGTAGATTCTGACTCACAGAGACCCTACAGGACAGAGCAGAATTGCCCCACAGGGTTTCCAGGGCTGTAAATCTTTATGGAAGCAGACTGCCACATCCTTCTCCTGTGGAGTGGCTGGTCTGTTCAAACCGCTGACCTTCTGGGTAGCAGTCAAGTTACACCACTACACCACCAGGGCTCCTTAGGCATGGTATAGAGGAAATCAAGGAAATGAGATGAGGCTTGGTGAACATAACAGTAGCTGTTTGGATCAGTCAAGTACTAGAAGAATTAATCACCAAATCACCTGCCTATAATTTGGCAATATTAAAAATCTGAAGAATGTGCACACCCCCTGACCTAGCGATTCACTTCTAGGAATCTATTCTGAGTGAACAACATGGATAGTTACGAAGATTTAGCTATAGGAAGATGTTCAGGGTGAAAAAAATCTGGAGCAATCTAAATGGCTTATTAAAACATACTGGTTAAATTATGGTATATTTATATATAATGGACCATCATACAATCATAAAAATAATACCACAGAATATTAAGTAATATAATACAACTTCATGATTTGCACCATGCCTCAGTGCTTCTAACTAGAATAACAGCTCACAGTCCTTCCCTGGAAATACCAAGATGGCAGATAACCAATGGCTTAAATAAAATTTCAGGTACATATATGCATATAAAAACTGGCTCTAATTCTTATGTCTTCAGTTATCAAAACAAATTTTTAAAAAATAAATGATAATATTTAAAAAATCCCATTATATACAACTGACATTCCTACCCTACTCAGAATAAGAGGTCAAATGTTCACCAAGGAAGGGGTTCATCAGAAAACCACTGTCTTTTCTGCAACCAGACAGATGTTTCTTTCTTAGTTACCTTCAGTTGGGTTTCTGTGGGAGTAGGTGCCAAAAAGGGCGGTTGCCCCACCAGCATCTCGAAGAGAATCACCCCAACACTCCACCAGTCACACAGCTGAGTATATCCTGCAAGACAGAGGCTAACTCCATTACTACCCTGGCACTTGGTCATTCTTCTCAGAGATGAACTTTATGAGATACAGAAAGTACTCATTTACTCTGAAGTGGAAAAGCTATCAAAGTAGCATATGTATTATGGCATGCGCAAAAGAAAACAGATCTACATAAAAATGATCTATCTGCATGTAGGGCTTAGAGGAGAAGGCAAGAAAGGACATACATCAAGATGTTAGCAGTGTTTGCACAGGTGGGCCTATGGCCACTTTTTCTTTTCTTATTTTAAATCATTATTTGTGAAATGTCAGGTGAAGCCAGTCATGGAGGGCTGTTGAATACGTTCACTAAGTCAGTTTTGGAAGAAGTGGAAGACTGTGGATTGGGAAACAGATGGGCGCTTTAGCAAAAGGAGTATATGGACAAATTCCCTTAACCTAAAACAGGCTCTCTGTGCCAGGCACTAAGGAAGACCCAGGTCCTTCCTCAAAAACTGCTGTTCCCTGTCAGCAGCAGCTGGGGCCGACGTTCTGACCATGTGGCCGGGCCAATCCTTACGGAGGCTGCAGACCAGGTTCATTTGTCTTTGATTTTCTCCCACTTTTCTGTTAGAGCCCAACATCCCAGTCACCATGTTCCAATCTTGATGTCGCCTACTCCTTGCTCAGGTGTGAGCTGGCACTTATGATATGCCAGGCTAACTCCTTCAGATCTCCTATGTTCTCCCTCTATTCCACCTCATCCCCACCCAGCTGGGCACTTAAGGCTACAGAACTCCAGCTGCTCCCAATCACCAGTTCCTCTGGCTGCTGCACATGCAGTAGGGCCAGCGGGGACTGGAGTGGGGTGCGGCAAGGGCTGTTCTTAGCCCAGCACCTCTAACCTTCCCCTGTGAGAGGAGGGGAAGCCAAAGTAATATTGGGCACCAAAGTCAATATTCACAATCATGTTTCAAAATAGTTATTATTACAGATGAGAGAATGTGGCTCTAAGTGGTTAAGTAACTTATCCTGGATTATCATCATTAATAAAGAAAACCTAGTCTTCAACTACTCATCTGTCAATTTGTCATACTGTAGTGGCTTGTGTGTTGCTGTGATGCTGGAAGCTATGTCACTGGCATTTCAAATACAGCAGGGTCACCCATGATGGACAGGTTTCAGCAGAGCTTCCAGACTAAGACAGACCAGGAAGAAGGACCTGGTGATCTACTTCTAAAAAAAACTGTCCAGTAAAATCCTTATGAATAGCGGCAGAATATGGTCTGATATAGTGCTGGAAAATGAGCCCCTCAGGTTGGAAAGCACTCAAAATATGACTAGTAAAGAGCTGTCTCCTCAAAGTAGAGTTGACCTTAATGACGTGGATGGAGTAAAGCTTTTGGGACCTTCATTTGCTGATGTGACATGACTCAAAATGAGAAGAAACAGCTGCAAACATCCACTGATAACTGGAATGGGGAATACATGAAGTATAAATCTAGGAAAATTAGAAGTTGTCAAAAATGAAATAGAATGCATAAACATCAATATCCTAGGCATTAGTGAGCTGAAAAGGACTGGTATTGGCTATCTGAATCTGACAATCATATGGTCTACTATGCCAGGAATGACAAACTGAAGAGGAGCAGCATCACATTCATTGTCAAAAAGAACATTTCAGGATCTATCCTAAAGTAAATGCTGTCAGTGATAGGATAATATTCATATGCCTACAAAGAAGACAAGTTAATATGATTATTATTCAAATTTACACACCAACCACTAGCGCCAAAGATGAAGAAACTGAAGATTTTTACCAACTCCTGCAGTCTGAAATTGATCAAACATGCAATTAAAATGCATCGATAATTACTGGTGATTACAATGCGAAAGCTGGAAACAAAGAAGAAGGTTCAGTAGTTGGAAAATACGGCCTTTGTGATAGAAATGATGCCAGACAAGGGTAAGATTAGCCCAAAGCACCAACGGACCACAACTACCATGGCCTCCAACAGACTGAGTCCAGTACAACTAGATGGTGCCCAGCTACCACTACTGACTGCTCTGACATGGATTACAACAGAGGGTACTGGACAGAGCTGGAGAAAAATGTAGAACAAAATTCTAACTCATAAAAAAAGACCAGACTTACTGGTCTGACAGAGACTGGAGAAACCCCACGAGTGTGGCCCCTGGACACCTTTTTAGCTAAGTAATGAAGTCACTCCCGAGGTCCACCCTTCAGCCAAAGATTAGACAGCCCCATTAAAAAAACAAAACCATGAGACTAATGGGGCACAACAGCCCAGGGACAAAGACTAGAAGGCAGGAGGGGACAGGAAAGCTGGTAATAAGGAACCCAAGGTTAAGAAGGGAGAGTGTTGACAAGTCATAGGGTTGTTAACCACTGTCATAAAACAATATGTGTACTAACTGTTTAATGAGAAACTATTTGTTCTATAAGCCTTCATTTGAAGTACAAAAAAAAAAAAAAAAAAAAAGATGCCAGAGATCACATGATAGAATTTTGCAAGACCAACAACTTCTTCATTGCAAACACCATTTTTCAACAACATAAACAGTGACTACACACATGGACCTTGCCACATGGAACACAGGAATCAAATCAACTGCATCTGTGGAAAGAGATGATGGAAAAGCTTAATATCATCAGTCAGAACAAGGCCAGGGACTGACTGCAGAACAGACCATCAATTGTTCATATGCAAGTTCAAGTTGAAGCTGAAGAAAATTAAAACAAGTCCACGAGAGCCAAAATACAACCCTGAGTACATCGCACCTGAATTTAGAGATCACCTCAAGAATAAATTTGATGCACTGAACACTAATGATTGAAGACCAGATGAGTTGTGGGATGACATCAAGGACATCATACATGAAGAAAGCAGAAGTCATCAAAAAGACAGGAAAGAAAGAAAAGACCAAAACGGATGTCAGAAGAGACTCTGAAACTTGCTCTTGAACACAGAGTAGCTAAAGTGAATGGAAGAAATGATGAAATAAAAGAGCTGAACACAAGATTTCAAACAGAGGCTCAAGAAGACAAAGTAAAGTATTATAATGGACCATGCAAAGATCTGGAGTTAGAAAACCTAAAAGGAAGAACACACACTGCATTTTTCAAGCTGAATGAACTGAAGAAAAAAATTCAAACCTCATGTTGCAATGCTGAAGGATTCTATGGGCAAAACACTGAACGATGCAGGAAGCATCAAAAGAAAATGGAAGGAATACACAGAGTCACTGTACCAAAATGAACTGGTCGACATTCAGCCATTTCAGAAGGTAATGATCAAGAACTAATGGTACTGAAGGAAGAAGCCCAAACTGCACTGAAGGCAATGGCAAAAAACAAGTCTCCAGGAATTGATGGGATATTAATTGAGATATTTCAACAAATGGATGCAATGCTGGAAGCGCTCACTTGTCTATGCCAAAACATTTGGAAGACAGCTACTTGGCCAACCAACTGAAAGAGATCCATATTTGTGCCTATACGAAAGAAAGATGATCCAACAGAATGTGGAAATCATCAAACAATATCATTAGAATCACACAAGTAAATTTTGCTGAAGATAATTAAAAAACGGACAGGGAACTGCCAGAATTTCAGGCTGGATGCAAAACAAGGGATATCACTGCTGATATCAGATGGATCTTGGCTGAAAGCAGAGAATACCAGAACGATGTTTACCTGTGTTTTATTGACTATGCAAAGGCATCCGACTGTGTGGATCATAACAAATTATGGATAACAGTGTGAAGAATGGGAATTCTTAATTGCATTCTAATAATGGAACACTTAATTGTGCTCATGAGGAACCTGTACATAGACCAAGAGGCAGTCGTTTGAACGGAAGAAGGGGAGCTGCATGGTTTAAAATCAGGAAAAGTGTGCGTAAGGGCTGTATATTTTCACCATACTTATGCAATCTGTATGCTGAGCAAAGAATCTGAGAAGCTGGACTATGATGAAGAACACGGCATCAGGATTGGAGGAAAACTCATTAACAACCTGTGATACACAGATGACACAACCTTCTTTGCTGAAAGCCAAGAGAACCTGAAGCACTTACTGATGAGGATCAAAGACTACAGCTTTCAGTACGGATTACACCTTAACATAAAGATAACAAAACTCCTCACAACTGGGCCAGTAAGCAACATCATGAGAAATGGAGAAAAGACTGCAGCTGTCAAGGATTTCATTTTACTTGGATCCACAATCAATGCCCATGAAAGTGCCATCAAGAAATCAAACGATGTATTGGGCGAATCTGCTGTAAAAGACCTCTTAAAAATGTTAAAAAGCAAAGATGTCACTTTGAGGACTAAGGTGTGCCTGACCCAAGCCACGGTGTTTTCAATCACCTCATATGCATGCAAAAGCTGGACAATGAATAAGGAAGACCGAAGAATTGATGTCTTTGATTTATAGTGTTGCGAAGAATACTGAATATACCATGGACTGCCCGAAGAACAAACAAATCTGTCTTGGAAAAAGTACGGCCAGAATGTTCCTTAGAAGCAAGGATGGTGAGACTTCATCTCACATACTTTGGATATGTTATCAGGAGGGACCAGTCCCTGGAGAAGGACCATCATGCTTGGTAAAGTAGAAGGTCAGTGAAAAAGAGGAAGACCCTCAACAAGATGGACTGACACAATGGCTGCAACAATGGACTCAAATATAGCAATGATTTTGACGATGGCGTAGGACTGGTGTTTTGTTCTGTTGTACATAGGGTCGCTATGAGTTGGAACTTACTAAAGGGCACCTAATAACAACAACAACAATAGACTTTTACCCAGGTCTGGCTAGCTCCAAAGACACTGCTGTGCGAAGAATTACTTAATATGGTCCTCCTAGCCATGGTCTTTGTGACTCACACACAATGACTGAGTGGGACTATGCAAATAAGGTACATGGAATCTGTGATGGTTGGGATTGTGTGTCAACTTGGCTGGGACACGGTTCCTGGTATTGTGTGGTTGTCCTCCATTTTACGTGTTGTGGATCCTGACTGCTACATGTTGATGAGGCAGGACTGGTATCAGGTGTGTCCTGGGTCACAGCCTTGCAGGAGGGCATAACTCAAGCCCTACCCTTACTAAAGCTATGCCTTTCCCTGGAGTGTGGCCTGCATCTAAGACATATGCTTGTGTCCTGGAAAGGCTCTCTTTCTCTGCATCTGGATCTCACATCCGGTTTGTGATCAACTGACCTCGCCAGAGGCCTGCTGTCTGACCTGCTAATTCTGGGATTTGCCAGCCTCCACAGCCCCTTGTGTATGACCTGATTTGCCAGCTTCTGCAGCCTTGTTAGCCAGCAGCCTGTGGTATGAACTGCCAGTTTGGGTTCATCAGCTCCTGCAGCCACATGGGTTGGGAGAAGCCTACATCTGACCCACGACTTGCCAGCTTCCACAACCACGTGAGCCATTTCCTTTACAGGGTTCATGAGTTCTGTGAGACATTGCAGTGAATTAGGCAACCCAAAGATGGGAGGGAGAGTGCTGAGGGGAGAGGGAGTAGTTGATGTTAGAGATGATGGAGTGGTACAGCAGCTTGGAAAAGTTGGACATTTGGGACATCTTTAACCTCCGCCTCATAGGAACCAGCTTTGTGCCAATTCTTACAAAAGAAATTATTCATTTAGACACCCCTGAAGCAATACATATAAAAAGAGAGGCTTTCTATCTCTGGATTTATTACATAGAATCAGATTGGCAAACCATCATGACTCTGGGCCATGCACGTGATCACTGAGCCAGATGTCACATGGGATAAAATGGATCATCCATCCAGGAGACAAAGTCTACTCATGCACCCTACTGTGCACCAATCTTACCCTCAGAGCACCTCTGGTCTAGTAGGGGTGAACTGGAGTATGTTTTGTGTCATACTCAATAGCCAGTTTGAGATGGTATACAACTCAGCTAGGAGCCCAGGTAAGGAGAGTTAAACCTGGAGCCTGGAAATAAATGGTTTAGGCAGACTGAGAACCACTCCTTGACCCTGAGAGCTATTTTGATCATATAACTGTTCCCAAAGTCAAACCCAGCTCTACCTGGGTTCCAGGCAGAAAGCCTTCACCCCACGGTGAACCCATCACCTCACGAGGAAAGGCCACATCGCCAACCACAGTCAACAGCAAGCCGAGACTGGCCTATGTGCATGTTTTCTATTACCCCTGGAAATCGGCAATTCCAAGATAGCAGTGAAATACATGGAGGCTTGTTAACGAAATTGAGTTCTGAGGCTTCCATGGGTACAACAATTTCATTTGACTATCTAGAGTCTTAGAATGCCAGAGCTGGGTAGAATCCCAGAGGTCACCTGGCTACATGGGTTTGAAGTTAAAGACTGCTACAGCTCGGGAGCAGGACTGTGAGCACTCAAGGCTGTGAACACTCAAGACGTCACGAGCACACACCTTTGCGAAGGAGCACCTCCGGAGCGATGTAATTCGGAGTCCCCACTAGGGAGTGTGCCAGGCACCTCTGGTGCTGCTTCCGTGCCCTCTGCTCCAGGGTCTTCAGCCGATCTCCACAGCGACAGTTAGACACATCATCCCAGAAGTCGCTGGGCTCCATACTGTCCTGCCGGATGTGGTTCCCTTCCACCCGGGAATCAGGGTGGTGAAAGGAGAGAGTGAATAGGAAATCTTCACTATCTAACAATGCAGCAAACCCACAGCTTAAAGAAGAAAGATCATTGGGGCACCTGCTCTTCTGGGGCCTAAAACACAAGCTGTACAGTAAACACCAGCACCAGGGTAGGAACAGCAGCTGAAGCAACAAGAAGAGACCACAGTGAGCTGAGCTGGCAATAATAAAAAAGCTAAACTACCTGCGAGGATACCATTCTTAGCAATTGTCAGGCCAACATCTTAGTACCTGTTTAACACGTTTTAAGAAAAGCATGGAAAAACTTAAGAGGATTTAAAAAATATGAACAAAAATAACTTAAATGCCATAAAAAGAGAATAAAGAAGAGTTAAATGATTTAGGATTAGTTTTGAATTAAAAATAAAAGCCTGAGCTATGGCATTAAAACAGCTATTTCAAGAATCTGAACAATAAAGACGATAATGACCAGCTGTTTGAGATTTTTCCTAATAGCAGAACTATAGGAAATGGCGTTAAATTATACATCGAGATAGTCAGGTTAGATATGAGAGGATTCTTGATAGGAAAAGTGAGTGAACATGAAAACAATGGGAGACTGTGGAACTTTTACTTTTTTCAGTCTCTTTTCAATAGGGCAGAGTGGCTCCCAATGAAGGCCCTGTGACACCCCATAGCCTGTTGTCCTAAAAATATTACAATGAAACTTAAATCCACAAACTTAAAAAAAAAAGTTTCACACAAATCATACTATTCCTTTAGGAAGAAAAGCACGTCACACCAAATTAAAAAAAGATGGAATTACAGATAAATTCAAAATGATCAGGCCCCATCTGGATGGGGAAATCTTTGTCTTGGGTTCCATTACATTTCAATATAGAGAGTGGATGGAATGACAGTGACATGCATAAGACAATACCTTTCTGGTAATATTTGGAATTGTGAGTCCACCGGAACCCTGTGCAGAGGCCAAAGTCTGTCAGCTTGATGTGGCCATCGAGATCAATCAGAATGTTGTCCGGTTTGATGTCACGGTGGATGAAGCCCATCTTGTGCACGCTCTCAATGGCCAGCGTCAGCTCCGCGATGTAGAAACGGGCCAGTGGCTCGGGAAAGACCTCCATCCGGATCAGCAGGCTCATCATGTCCCCCCCAGGAATGTAGTCCATCACAAAGTACAGGCTGTCCTTGTCCTGGAATGAGTAGTAGAGCTTCACCACCCACTCATTGTCTGCCTCAGCAAGGATGTCCCTCTCCGCCTTGACATGGGCCACCTGGTTCCGATTCAGGACATCCTTCTTCCTTAGTGTCTTCATGGCATACAGCGCATGTGTGTCCACCTTACAAGCGAGGCACACCTCCCCAAAGGCGCCGATGCCCAGTGTTTTGATTTTCACAAACATGGACTTATCCATCTTGGCCCTCTTCAGCCTGTTGTAGTTGGACTCCTTCTGGTAGAGGATCTTCCTCATCTGCTCCTGCTCGGCTTCACAGAGGCCAGCCTTGGCGGAAGAACAAGGAGGATGAGTCACATTGGAGTAGCCCCACGACAGACATGAACTAGGAGATGCTGACTTAACTTACAGATTTGAGAATACAGAGAAATGGGGCCCCCAAGACTATGCGCAAGATGACTGGTTCTGCTCTTAATGTCAACATACGGACATCTATCTGGAACCCAAAGGTAATAAAGAACCAGTTCTTTCTCTAGGTGACTTCAGGCACTAAAACTAAGGAAAACAGATTAAGAAGATTAATAAACAGATTAATAAAAATCTGTGGGGAAGGGGGACACAAACTACCTGGAACTCCAAGAGCAAATTAGTATTTAAATAGCTCAGGGAACATGGGAAAATAAGAAAGAAAAAAGGCAATGAAAATGGGACAGCAGAAAGCAAGAGCATAAATTTGTTTAGAGTTTGGAATTATTGGCTTTGTGTGGTGTAATTTTACTGTTACCTTTTAATTTAAATAATTTCATTAACAATGACCTTCAGCTAAGGTATACTTAGAACATTATTCACTCAATAATGACTTAAATTAAGGATAAATGGATCATGTTTTTTTCCTCACAATCTAAATTTATAAAATCTCGGACTTTGTTTTTGTTCTTTCAAAATGTTACATTATCGTTCGTAATCCTTGATGAATTGTGTTAAAGAATAAAGACACACCAGGTGATGGTTAATGTTATGTGTCAACCGGGCTTGGCTATGATTCTCAGTGGTTTGGCAGACGCTATGCAATCACCTTCCATGATGTGATCTGATGTGGGCAGCCAATCAGTTGGAAGGGGAGTTTCCTTGGGGGTGTGGCCTACCTCCAGTATATAAATGGATATTCTGGCAAAGCATGCTCTCTTTCCCTACCCTGCACTCTTCTCGTTGCCTGACCTCAAGTTCTTGGGAAGTAAGCCTGCAGAAGTCTTTGGCCTGCCACGTGACTTGCAGATTTTGGATTCGTCAGCCCCCACAACACTGTGAGCCAGCAGAGGCCTCTACCCCTGACCTATAGATTTGGGTTCATCAGCCCCTGCAGCCACATGAGCCAGCAGAGGTTTTCAGCCTGTTGCCTGATGCACAGATTTGGGACTTTCCGGCCACCACAACTGCGTGAGCCATTTCCTTAAGGTAAATTTCTCTCTGTATATATCTACATATGCTTCACTGGTTTTGCTCCTCTAGAAAACCCACACTAAGATATACCATAAAAAATCAATTTGTTGATTCACCTATTAGCAAAACAAAACTACAGGTTGCGGGAACAGTTTTCACCGACTCCTGGAAGAGTCAGGGTAAAAGGGGAGGCCCTGGTGGCTTAGTTAATAACGTGTACCCTTTGTAACTTCTCCAAGTTGCTCCCATCATAACCAGACTGTCACCATGGGAGATGGGTTTGTGATAAAGGTGTATAAAGCAGAAACAAAAAAACAAACGAGATTTTGCTGTGGCCCATGTTACCAGTTAAGGAAAGAGCACAGGTCAAGTGGTGAGCATGCAATGAGAAATTACTTTTGCCATTTCCTGTTCCAGTTGCAGCCTGCGGTTGACCTTCTGCTGGTAGGTTTTTATGACGTTCTCTACGTGTTGCTCCATGAAGAATTTAAACGCATATGGTGAGTAGCTTTTGATGCGAGACTCTCTCTTCTCTTCATCTTGGCTGTTTTTCCGAACAGGAACAGGAGAGGTCTGGATTTGCTTTTTATCCTTCCCCATTTTCTCCCCTTTGGTACTCTTGTGGCCCTTGTCACTCCTGTCGGCAGGCTCGGCAGCCTGGCCGGCTCGAAGGCCCTGCTCCAGCCCTACACACAGGCTGTCCACTTCATACTGCTCCGGCTTACTCTGCAGTAATAGGTGCTTTGGGTATGGCGGGGGTGGGCAGCGCATCTCTGAGCTGCCATACTCCATGTCCAGTGGGTATGCAGTCGTGCCCCCCAAGGGCAGAGGATGCTCATCCTTGGGGTCCAGGCCCTCTACAGCCGAGCTGGGCGCTGGCATCCAGGCAGGGTGGGAGGGTCCCACGGCTGTCTGGGGCTCTGGCCTCAGCACCCTCACGCTCTTCACTGGGTGCAGGATGTGGGCAGATGTGACGGCTGTGATGGTGTTGGGAGAGGGCATGGAAGGCTCTGCTTTGCTGGGGGCTCCCGCCCTGATGGGCACCACCACCTGCTGCTGGTGGTTGTTAAAGGAGCTGGTTCTGCTGGGGACAGGACCGTTGGGCCGGAAGGGCACATGCTGACGGGAGGGTTCATCTAGGCCAGGCTTCTGAAGAGAGTCCCGGCGGGATAGAGTGGAGGACGGCCACTGCTGGACAGGAGAGGTGTTCATCTCATTCAAGTCCATATTCAGGCTGTTCCTTGAAGGGGTGAGCAGACTCGGTGAAGGGGTGAGCAGACTCGGTGGAGGACTGTCGTTTGCAAACACCTGCCCCCGAGAGCCCATCATATGGATCTGGTGGGAGGAGGGGCCGGTCTGCTTATGGTGTGGGTGCGGCAGGTACAACCCGGCAGCCGCGCCTGAAGGCAGAAACGTGAGGCTGGCATTGGGCTGGGTCCCCTGGCCCTTTGCAGGAAGGTTTGCATACCCTCCTGCCTCCGGTGACCCCTTGTTTTGGAAGGAAGGGCTGCGCTGGAGGCCATAGACCAGCGGCTCCCCGTGAACCATCAGGTGTGGGCGGCCATAGTGTGGGCCGTTGGGGCTGTGGGGGCCTGGGAGCTGCAGGGCTGGGCCCCCATGGTTACTGACAGGGAAACTCAGCACTGGGGCCTCCATATTTGCACAGTACCCTTTGGGTGGCTGCTGATGGCCACCAGGCAAGCTGTGGGCACTGGCTCTCGAAGGCCTCTGTCCAGAGAACATAAAGTCCATGTACTGGCATGCCACTTCTTTCAGCACAGTCGGGCCCTCTGCTCTGAAGCTGGGCCCCTCGTAGGCTGCCCCACTCATCTGACGGTAGGACGGGAAGGAGTCACCTGTTCCTTCGAAACTCGGCCTCCGGGCCACGCTGGCCGGTACCATGCCCTTCCCTGTGGTGGAAGAAGGGAGAGACCTGTTAGAGGAGGTGTGGGCCACACACTAGCATGTCCTCAGGCTAAAGGTGCACCACAAGCCACAGGCTCCCACTGAGGCTCTGTGACTTGATGGGGGGGTGGGGGGGATCAGCAGGGAGCCCGTGCTAGAGGCAGAGACCAGTTGCTGCTCAAGTGGCTATGAGGAAGGAGCCTGGAGGTCGGCAGGCACATGGAAGGCCAAGGGCAGCCAAAGGCAGCAGTGGAGGGTGTCCTAGTCCTTCTGGGGAGCATTCCTCCCCCTCTGAGGGCACAGTGCTGCCCTGAATCAACACCACCCGCACCACTACCCTCCAAGACTTAGTAGTCACTGGAAAATAAACTTTGCTTTTTTTATGAGATGCCTAAGTCGCTGGGACTATTGAGCTCATTGTCACACGTTTCCCAAAGTCTGCTTTTTTCTAACACGGGGCAGAATTGGATCCACTGCCCAAATGTCTAGTTTTTCACCTTGTTTCAAAATTAAACATCTTCTGGGTTTTTTGTCTTTATTAAAACAAAACACAGACAACAACAACAATAAAAATAACCATACAAAACCCCTCTACAAATAACCACACTGACTTCAGCTGCTGCTTTCTTAACCCTGACTTTGTCCAGGTTGTAAATCTCTCCCCATCTGCAATAGCTGCCTGGAAGGAAGGGCAGCAGGCTCCTTAACTTCCTTTCCATGCACCACTCTGTTTAGCTGACTGCTGCCTCACCCCTCCTTCTGTGGCCCCCTCTCCCAGAAATGCCTCGGCAGACTGAAGACCCTAGACAGCTCCACGTCCGCAGAAATCACAGCCAGACACACACTGCCTTTTGCCTGGGATAAGAAAATACATCATAAGGGAAATGCAGAAGGTAAACACCGCAAAGTGGGTCTGCAGCTGTCTTTGGAGCTGTGCAGAGATAGCCCCCAGGCCTCTGAGAGGTGGGCCGTGACAGAGACTGATTATGGAGAGTCCTGTAAACAAACAAAAAAGCCAAATCCTGCTGCCATCGAGTGGAATCTGATTCATAGTAACCTTACACGACAGAGTAGAACTGCCCCAAGGGGTTTCCAAGGCTGTAATCTTATGGGGGCAGACTGCCACATCTTTCTCCTGCAGAGCCTCTGGTAGATTCAAACTGCCAACTCTCCGACTCTCCAGTAATGTATGTCCTCAGAACAATGAAGATACAACTTACAAAGCCTGTTTGATTTCCTGCTCACCAGATGAAGTGGGTTTTATCTAAGGCTTTCCACAAATGGGGAAAATTCCTTTTGCTAATTATCATAAATCCTTTATCATACCCAAGGGACCTCAAGTACCAAAATACTGCCCATCTGCTCCATCCTGAAGGAGGAACACTCACTGCAGGCTGTGAGAAGCCCTCTGTGCTGGTGCCCTCTCCATCTTGAGGGGACGGGGTGTACTCAAGGGAGGCATCCCCGCCACTAGGGAGCAGTAACTCTCAGATCTGCAGGCTTGAGGAGGCACAGCCATTGCATCGCTCCACACAGTTTCAAAGGTTAATATGTGGAAAAGGTGTGTTTTAGAATTGATGAAGGAAGTCTCCTTTTTCGAAGGCCCAGGAGAAAATAAAGGACATTTTTTAGCTCCCTCACTTTGATAAGCTGCCAAATTCTATATCCAGTGAATTTTTTGATCTTTCATAAAACAAGCACAGGTAGTAAATATCACAGGTTATTTTGGATGGGGAGGGGTGAGGACCCAGATAAGTTCCCTCTCTGATCCACCACCTGCTAATTTCTCCCCGCCGGCCCTCTTTTGGAGCCCTGGTGGCTCAGTGGTTAAGAGCTTGGCTGCTAACCAAAAGGCTGGCAGCTTAAATCAGCAGCCACTCCTTGGAAACCCTATGGGGCAGTTCTACTCTGTCCTATAGGGTCACTATGAACTGGAACTGACTCTATGGGGCCCTGGTGCTGCAGTGGTTGAGCATTTGGCTGCTAACTAAAAGGTCAGCAGTTGGAATCCACCAGCCACTTCTTGGAAATCCTATGGGGCAGTTCTACTCTGTCCTATAGGACTGCTATGAGTGGCAATTGACTCAATTGCAATGGGTTTGGCTTTTATTTTTTTTAGGGGGACTCTTCTGCTAGCACAAGGTGTGGCCTGGGTTCATTGAACAAGTCTACATTTCCCGGGAATTGTGCCAAGACTGTCCACTGCCATGCTGGGCCTGCCCTTCCTCCCACAGCAATCTTCACAAACCGTGTGGCACATCTGGGCTCACCTGAGGAGGTCTGCTTAATGACCCGCACAATCTGCTCATTCCTTGGGTCCAAGTAGCCCATCTTACTGATGTACTCCAGAGCAGCCTCAATGCTCCTGCTGCCCGTCTGCTTGAGTGCTCGGACCGCCATCTCCTAGGGGAGAAGCATATGTACAATCAATCCATCTTCAAACCATTTGAAAAAGGTCATCAAATGGTTTCAACTCCTGACTCTGCGTGATTTTGCTGTAACAATTAACGTCTCTGTGATTGCTGGTGGCCTGTCCTTCATGAGCTACATGCAACATACTACAGAGAATTCTCAGAGTTAGCACAGTTGGCTACATGTCCTGCAGGTACCTAATGACAGCATCTAACATACACTAAACCAAAGGATGTGAAGTGTATGTCAAGAACATAAATTTTAAAAATAGTAATTTATTTCATTTTTGTTATTGTTGTTGAAAAAATACACAGCAAAACATACTCTAATTCAACAATTTCTACATGTACGATTCAGTGACACTGATTACATTCTTCATATTGTGCAACCATTCTAACCCTCCTTTTCTGAATTGTTCCTCTCCACTAACATAAACTCACTGCCCCCTAAGCTTCTTATCTAACCTTTCAAGCTACTGTTGTTAATTTGACCCCATACTGATCTTTAAAAGAGCACAATGCTCAAGGGAGATGTACTTTGCTAACTGAGCTATTGTTTGGTTTAAAGAAGACTTCAAGGGATATTTTTGGTTTAAGGCATAAAGTCATTTTCATGCTGGACCTAAAAGTAAGCTCTGCTTCTCCTTAGAAAACTCTTGTGATTAGACTGATAAATTCAGGTTTGCGGATAAACCTAAAACTGAAGAAGCTTAATGGGAAGAAGGATGGCCAGAGTCAGAAAATCTGGGTTTCACCCCAGCACAGCCACAGGCTGACCCTGGGAAAGGACTCGGTGAAGGGCATCCTCAATGCTAGAAGAGGAGCCCCAGGGCTGCCCCCGGGGGAGGGCGGAGTTGCTGGGGTCATTTATGAAACACTCAGTAAATGCCTACTATTTACAGTGCCCTGTGCTAGGCTGCAACAGTAGAGGACCTTGCCCTTCGGGACTTGGTCTAGGTGGAGAAAGAAAAGATAGGCACACAAGTGCCCCTTGGAGCAATGTCCAGGCCATACCAAGTCCTTTAAAATTGCTTGTTGGATGAATGAATACAAAATAGAACCCCATGGTGCCCTAAGAAAGTGACAAAGTTGGACAAGAGTTCAGAGGAGACAAGATTTCTTCCACTCCAGGGAAAGTGCCACACATGGCAAGCGCTGGCAGAGAAACAGTGCTCCTGGAAGATGGATTGGTCAGTGGTCAGTGCAGGAACTGGGGATGAGAATGCAGCACAGTGAAGGATGGGGTGGATGGCAGGGAGTGTGCCGGGAGACGAGACAAGTGAGGAGGACTCACAGGCATGGCCAGACTGCACGGGTTTGGATGGCAAGTTCCAGAGGCTGTGCCCTCTTGGAGGGGAGTCACCGGGAACATGAGGCAATCTGAAATCAACCGGGTGGCAGTTGCAGGATGCACTGAGCAGAGAGGCATAGCAAAGCCTGGGGCCTCTCAGGGGAGGTGTGAGGGCTTGAGCAGTGGGGCAGAGGCCGGGATGACAGAAGAGAGGTTAATCAGAGCTACAGGGCAGCTTGTGTCAAGCAGTGGCTCGGTGCCAAGGGAAGCGTGAAGTTCAAGTGGGATGTTAGACATGTCAAACGCAGCAGCAGGGGATGAGACCGTGAAGATTGTGAGCCAGGCAGGCTGTAACCTTCATAAACAGTTCTGCAGAGTCTAGGTAAATGGGGAGAAGGGGAAGAGGGAAAAAAAGAAAGTCACGGAAGCCAGCCTTCACTTTCAAGAGGCGAGAAAAAAAGCAAAGGCAGTAAAAGGGGATTTAACAGGAGAAGGGAGAAGCAGCATTCTGTAGGCTAAGGGGCAGGCATAGCAGGAGGGGGAAGAGGAAATGCAGAAAAGGGGGTGAGAACACAAGAGAGGATCAATTACAGAGGAGAGAGAGGGTATTTATCGGAGGGGGGGCGCTCTGAAAGGAGGTCACTTTCACTAGACAGGAGCAAAGAAGGAAAGAGGTGAAGATGCAGGGAGATCTGGACAGCAAGGAAGGACGCTGGGCCTGTGCAGCTTCAGGAAGACTACCCAGAGCAGAGGCGACAACAGAGCTGCATAATGGAGAGAGACACAGCAGCTGGATTTGTAGTTTACAAGCCCTAGACATGGAAGAAGGTGAAGCTGAGAATAAACCAATCCTTCCTACCTGCCTAGTTACATGTTCTCAAGGCTAACTCACAGGCCATAGGCCAGACTGACCCTGCCCCACTCTGTGTCCACTGTCCCCCAGACGGCCCCTTGCGGCACCGCATGGTCTATGTACCTGTCTCCTCCTGTCTCCCCATGGTACTCATGGCGATAGCCCATAGCACAGCACCTAGAACAAATCAAGTGCTTCATATACGTTTGTTTAGCTAATATTAAAAGCAGATTTTCCATCACTGGCCACATGCCAGGTGGGTGGTACGAAAAAGGAGACAGGAGCACAAAGGCCATCAGAAAGAAGCATCTTTAGGAACAAAAATCCACCAGACAAAATCTGCACTTTGAACGAAAAAGACTGGCTGTACTTGGCTGTAAACTGTGCCAATATGCTTAGTGATATGGGTGAGGGACACCGCAAGATGATGGAGAGAAGGGGGTACCAAGAAGGACTGAAGAGCGCATAGGCCTGGGTAGGGCTGTTGTAAGGGGCAGGCGACAGAGACGGGGCTGTGTGTGAGAGGATGAGGTTGTGACAGGAGAACAAGAAGTGACAGCTTAAGGGGCAGACTGGAAAATGGTAACAAGAACAGAGCTGCTTTTAAAAGCACCACTTGGACTCACAGAAAGGGCAAGTGTTTGCAATCTGGAAGAGCAGTTGGGAGAAGACAGCTATAGTTCAGAAGCAGAACACCTCCATGCCTCACCTGCAGACTGGAGATGATACTTCTAACCACCCTACTTCACAGCTGGTTATGCTATGAGATCCTGTCTAGGAAGAACTCTCAACAGCTTGGAGAAGGATGATATAATACCACATATTATCAGGATCACCCTGAAGCTCTGGCGCCCATTAAAGAATGCACCAAGAGGAGCCGACCCTAACCCCAAGTACTGAACCCAGCATGCACTGTTCAATCTGCTTCATCTGAACGTGACCATTGACTCCTGTCTCCCTACAGGGAGTCACACCAATGTATTAATTAGTACCTGCTAGGTGCTAAGTAAAGACCCTGGCAGCACAACTGTTAAGTGCTCGGCTGCTAACTGAAAAGTTGGCAGTTGGAACTCATCCAGCAGTTCTGCGAGAGAAAAGACCTGGTGATCTGCTCTCGAAAGATTACAGCCTAGGAAACCCTATGGGGCAGTTCTACTCTGTCACATGGGGTCACTATGCATTGGAATCGACTCAACGGCACACAACAACAACAAATGCCAAGTAAGTGACACCTCTAGGATTGACCACCTCAAAATTTTTACCTATTTATACTTTCTGTTTATGGGGTATCCACTACTTCAAGATTTGTACTTCTGCTATGATTCAAATCTAGGAACTTAAACAAGAAACATCAACACGAGGAGAACATAAGTAAAAACTCGTGTTCCCAGAGATGCTTCAATCATAAAACCTAACAGCACGAATGAGCCAACTTGCTTATCAAATAAAAGCTTGGCAATAATCTGAGTCCACTGAGTCTTGCCCTTACTGTCTGTCCATCACCCTTATTTAGTAAGTACTTAGTTTCCATACATTAACTCTCTCAAAAGTGTTACTAGACATATAAAAATAGCTATTACCTAAAGCTGAAGGAAGTTCAGAATCCATGTCTAAACCCTATCAGAAATCACAACAGCCCTGTTGTCTCATCAGTTCTCACCACATGCTTGAGGACTGCTAACAAGCCTGAGCTGTGGGCTCCTTCGCAGCACAACCTCTTCCTCCTGCAGGGCTCCTGTGTTTTAAGTGACTTCCTCTAGTGCTCCAACTGACTCAAACCTCCCTCAGATGACAAATCCAGTAGCTGAGTGTTGCAGAGGAAGTGATTCCAAAGCACTGCCTGGTGGACAGGGAGAGATGGCGGGAGGGAAAGTGGCCGCCACCGCCAATGAACAGCCCCACTGTGCCCGGGTGCTGGAGGGGCAGGTTAGCTGTCCCTCCTGACATAGGTTAGAGATTATGTGGGGGCTAAGGGTGCTATTCAATAGAGTATTTCTAGGTGATTCACACGTGCCTGGGTTCTAACCTAAAGCAGTCACTCCTCGTGGATCATCCTTATGTTTCTTTCTAGAACTCTGCTCTCGGGAACAGGCCAGACTGTCTCACAAGGCTAACCTGGGCACACTCGGCTCCATGTTGGCCTAATGTCCCCTTGCCCCTGTTTTTGGTCCTGCCGCCTCTGGACTGCCTCCCCCACCACATGCCCCTCTTGCCGTGCCTGTCACCTGGTGTTTGAATTCTCCTTATAGACTAGGGGCCCCTTGGGAATAGGATAACATCTTATTCATTTTGGTTTCCCCAGTACCTACAGTAATAAATGTTTTAAATCACACTAAAAAGAGGCTTATAACATATTAGTAATACAGAAAAGGAAAACAAAATAAGAATTGAGGGAGCAAGAGTGTCAGAATGACCTAATGAAGCCTGCACTAAAGTCATGTGGCATATATGGGGACACAGCAGTGACACCCATACAAGGACATCACTCATGCATGCCATGAAAACAAAGAATGCATAGCCTTTCAGTTTGTCACTACAACTTGACTTACAGTGCCACTATTTCCCGCACCCCTTTTTGTCAATGAACACCCTTTCCTTGAACCCTCCATTTGAATACAGCAACTGCAGCAAATCTGCTCCCCAGAAATGCCCCCTCCAGAGTAAACTGGGTCTGGGGAGGAAATGGGCTCAGCAGCTCTGCCTGGCAGGCCACCCTCTCGCAGCCCCATCCCTCCTCCATCTGCAGACTTCAAGGGGAGATGAGCAAGGGGATAGGACAGGCTCTGGGTGGGTACAAGAGTCCTTAGCCACTATGCAGCTGCCATGGGGCCCAAGTGAGAAGGGGAAAGGAAGGGGAACAGCTCATGATATGCAGATAAGTCAGTGTGGGTGATTCTGAGGACATTCGGACCTCACTGTCTGCTTCTGAGCATCAGTGTGCCTGAGGACACCATATCCTCCCTATTTCTGCCAGCCCTACTGTCTCCTCCCTGCCCCACTCCCTGTCTACTTGTTTCATATTGTCTCTCCATTTCACTAAATTGTTCACCATTTCCAATAAATGCTAACAGTGTTAACGAATTTACAAGGAAAATTAATAGTAGAAAAAAATCAACACACAATGGAACTAACAACAGCTGAGAGTACATATCAGAGAAACGATCAATACCTAAAACTTGACTAAAGGATTAACTCTTCTACCCAACACTTAAACCTGGAAGACTTGACCTAGAGACTTGGAGTTGACAGAAATACTGGCTTCCCAAAACTCACAATGGTGGAAGTGAATGGGTGTGAGCTGGTATGACCAAAAGCTGAATCCAATCTTCACTATAAAATTTAAGTGGAAAAAAATTATTCTGATGAAAATAATTACAAGATGGAAACTACTGGAAGTTATTTAAGTGGACACTATGTTTAGCTTGGCCTCTGATGAATAATGAGATGACCTTCAGCAAGTCCTGAAAGTCACTGAAGTGTGCTTTCATGCACGCTTCCCACTTACTAGAAGTTACCTGACACTTCCACACCTTGAAGGTGTGACTCCTTCCGCCATGCTCTGACATAACCCGTTCAGTGCAGGTGATCACAGGGAACGTGACTTTAACGCTGTATGACTATGTTGACTGTAAGAAGTATTGTTACCCAACTACTTAAATATTTGGAGTCCCTGGATGGTACAAATGGTTGATTGCTTGGCTACTAACCAAAAGGTTGGTGGTTCAAGTCCACCCAGAGGTGCCTCAGAAGAAAAGCCTGGTGATATACTTCCAAAAAAACCAGCCATTGAAAACCCTATGGAAAATAGTTCTACTCTGACACACGTGTGGTCACCATGAGTCTGAGTAACTTAAATATTAGGTAGAGCTTGAGGGTTTGTTGTTGTGGTTGTTGTTAGGTGCTGTTGAGTTGGTTCTGACTCATAGCGACCCTGTGATCAACAGAACGAAACACTGCACCATCCTCACACTTGTTATGCTTGAGCCCATTGTTGCAGTCACTGTGTCAATCCATCTCATTGAGGGTCTTCCTCTTTTCAATGACCCTCTACTTTATGTAGCATGAGGTCCTTCTCTAGGGACTGGTCCCTTCTGATAACATGTCCAAAGTATGTGAGGCAAAGTCTTGCTATCTTCCCTTCCAGGAACATTCTGGCTGTACTTCTTCCAAGACAGATTTGTTCATTCTTCTGGCAGATGATGGTACATTCAGTACTCTTTGCCAACACAATAATTCAAAAGCTTTTTAACACTTTCAAGAGGTTTCTGCAGCAGATTTGCCCAATGAAATACATCATTTGATTTCCTGATTGCTGTTTCCATGGGCATTGACTGTGGATCCAAATAAAATGAAATTCTTGACAATTTCAATTTTTCCTCCATTTATCGTGATGTTGCTTATTGGTCCAGTTGTGAGGGTTTTTGTCTTATGTTGAGTTGTAATCCATACTGAAGGCTGTGGCCTTTGATCTTCATCAGTAAGTGCATCAAGTCGTCACTTTCAGCAGGCAAAGTTGTGTCATCTGCATATCAACGGTTGTTAACAAGTCTCTCTCCAGTCCTAATGCCGTGTTCTTCTTCATACAGTCTAGCTTCTCAGATTATCTGCTCAGCATACAGACTGATTAAGAATGGTGAAAGTATACAACCCAATGCACACCCTTCCTGACTTTAAACCACACAATGTCCCATTGTTTTGTCTGAATAACGGCCACTTGGTTTGTGTACAGGGTCCTCATGAGCACAATCAAGTGTTCTGGAATTCCCATTCTTTGCGATGCTATCCATAATTTGTTATGATCCACTAAGTCAAATGCCTTTGCACAGTCAATATAACACAGGTAAACATCATTCTGGTAGTCTCTGCTTTCAGCCAAGATCCACCTGACATCAGCAATGATATCCCTTGTTCCACTATCTCTTCTGAATCCGTCTTGAATTTCCGGCAGCACCCTATTGCAAACGTTTTTGAATTATCTTCAGCAAAATTTTACTTGTATGTGATATTAATGATATTAATGATATTAATGATATTGTTCAATAATCCATGCATTCTGTTGGATTACCTTTCTTTGGAATGAGCACAAATATGGATCTCTTCCAGTCGGTTGGCCAGTGTCTTAGTTACCTAGTGCTGCTATAACAGAAATACCATAAGTGGATGGTTTTAACTAACAGAAATTTATTTTCTCACAGTTTAGGAGGCTAAAAGTCCAAAATCAGAGCACCAGCTTGATCTGAAAGTTTTCTCTCTCTGTGGTTTGGAGGAAAGTCCTTGTCTCTTCAGCTTCTTCTTCCTGGTTACTTGGAGATCTCCATGCGTTTTGGCATGCGAAACCTATGAGAAATTTTTCACTACAGATTAGTAAGTAAACACAATTAAGCCTGTGCATACCTTGCTTACTGGTCAGTCACAGGCTTAATCTCTTTAACAAAAGATTTGCGTAGCCATGTTCTCGCTGAACATTCTAGGACATGTCTGTACAACAGAATTTTCCAAATCTTTAAGTTTTGTTTTCACTTTGCACAGCCTATTTTTAAGTCCATCTCTTTCTTCTCGCATTTCAATTTTACTATAAGCGGCAAGGAGAAACCACACGGTCCCTTTAAGATCTTGCTTAGAAATCTTCTCAGCCAAATATTCAGGTCATCACTGACATGTTCAACCTTCTATCAATATTAGAACACAATTCATACAAGTTCTTTGCCAGTGCATAAAAAGTATCATCCTTCTTCCATTGTCCAATCACATGTTCATCATTCTCTTTTAAAGCCTCAACAGAAGGGAGGGGCCGAGACGGTGGAGTAGTCAGATGCTTCCCCTCTTACAACAAAGACCCAAAAAAACAAGAGAATCGATTATATATGACAATCTAGGAACTCTGAAGTTCAAAGGCAAAGTTGAAGAATCGGACTGAGTGGCAGGGGGTGGGAGAGATGGTTCAGAAGCAGCGAGGAGTTGCCAGACCTGACCTGGCAGGAACCAGCACCGTGTAGGCTGGATCAGCTGGTGGGCGCGATGAGGCAAGCAGTGGCGTTTGTATGACACATTTTCCACATCGGGAGACACCAAGCATCGGACAGTCTACTCAAACCTCCAGAACCAGTGAAAAGTGGTGCTCAATTGGCAAAAGATAAATACATGCATAGAACCTACCACGGATCAAAAAACACATTGTTTGGGAAGAACTTCTCTCCCATTTACTTGCTCCCTCCCCGCTCTGCACCAGGTCCCAGCTTCAGCAACTGCCACGTCCCCTGGGCCAGAAGTAGGACCTGTCACATGCCCTGAGTCATCTGAGCCATTCTCCCTTGGAGAGGAAACAAATTAACAAACAGGAAAAATAATCTGCCAGCTCCCCTAAGCCAGGAACTCACAGCAGGCTTAGCTTCCGAGGCACAGGCATAAGGGGTCTATGGACTTTGAATGCCGTTTCCCCATGCATAGATCTGTGTGGGCCCATTTCAACAGTACAGGCCCTCATAAGCACAGTACAACAGGATATATACCTGAAGCCTAACTTCAACTGTATCAGCTATATGGTGGAGTGGCAGGTTTGTGACATAGGAAACCGCTCTGCCCATTAAGCAGGGTCCTCACCTCCCCACATCAGGCGCCTGATGACCGGTGGCTCTACCCACGCTACCTAGCCACCTGCATCAGGGGTCCAAGAATAAGTGGTGCCTCCCAGTCCTTACAGCCAATAGCACTGGGTGCCCGTAGTCTGGCTACAAAACCCACCCACCTACAGCCACTAAGTAACAGGCACATGCTTTCCTCCCAGACACTCAGGGGCAACCATCAGCCCCTGCTTTGCTCAGCATGTGACCCCCTACTGCAGCCAGATACCTGTACCTACTCCAATCACCCCAGCCTATCTAGGACTGCAGGTGAGAGCCTCCAACTGCACCTTGGTGAATGACTACCTGGTCACCTGAGCTGAATCCATACAAGAAAAGTAAATGAACTCCTGGGCTCAAATACCTAGTAACATATCTAACCACCTGGTAACAGGATGCTAGAGCTTCAAAGATGCCAATAATCAAAGTAACTCACGCGAGCAGCCTATTTGGGCATATCAAAACAAAACAAAGCAAGCAGCTAAGACACAGTAAGTAAACATAAAATAAATTAATAACTTACTGATGGCTCTGAGACAACAGTCAGTATGAAATCACACAACGAGGCCAACCATGATGGCTTCAGCAAGCTACCAAAACAAAGATTCAAATCTTCTGGAAGAAGAGAATTCCTTGAAATTACTGGAGGCAGAATACAAAAGATTAATATACAGAGCTCTTCAAGAGATCAGGAAGGAGATCAATCAAAACACAGAACAAGCCAAGGAACATACAGACAAAGCAACAGAAGAACTTAAGAAAATTAGAGTAGAGCACAATGACAAATTTAACAGGGTGCAAGAATCCATAGAGAGACAGCAAACAGAAATACAGAAGATTAACAATAAAAATTAAGAATTAGACAACTCAATAGAAAGTCATAGGAGCAGAACTGAGGTAATGGAATTCAGAATTAGTGAGATCAAAGATAAAGCACTTGACATAAACTTATTTGAGAAAAAATTAGATAAGAGAATTTAAAAAAATGAGGAAACCCTAAGAATTATGTGGGACTCTATAAAGAGAAATATTTGTTGGCAGACACCTTCCCTGATATCAAGAAAGATCAGAAGATATTTATCCAAGATGCTCATCGAACCCCACACAAAATAGATCCCAAAAGGAGTCACCAAGACATACTATAATCAAATTTGTCAAAATCAAAGATAAAGACAGAATTTTAAGAGTGGCTAGGGACAAACATAAAGTCATCTACACAAAGGAGAGTCAATAAGACTAAGCTCGGACTACTCCACGGAAACCATGCAGGCAAGAAGGCAATGAGATGACATATATAATGCTTTGAAGGAAAAAAAACTGCCAACCAAGAATTATATAGCCAGCAAAACTGTCTCTCAAATATGATGGTGATATTAAGGCATTTTCAGATAAAAAGAAGTTAAGGGAATTTGCAAAAACCAAATCAAAATTATAAGAAATACTAAAGGGAATCCTCCAGTTAGAAAACCAATAGCATCAGATAACAACCCAAGGCTAGAACACAGGACACAGCAACCAGATATCAATCCAGATAGGGAAGACATAAAAACAAATCAAAGCTAAAACACTGAAAATAGGGTAACAGAGACGTCAATATGTCAAAGATGACCACATTAAAGCAATAAAGAGGGACTAAAAATGTAGTCACAGATCTTTCATATGGAGAGGAAGACAAGGCGATATAAAGAAATAAAAGATTGGTTTAAATTTAGAAAAATGGGTAAATATTAAGGTAACCACAAAGGAAACTAACAATCCTACACATCAAAATAAAAAACAAGAAAAACATAAAGACTCAGCATATATAAAAGCAACAATGAAAATGATGAAAAGAAAAACGACTCAGCACAGAAAATTAAGTGGAACAAAGAAACTGTCAATACACACGAAAAAAGATATCAAAATGACAGCAATAAACTCATTACCTATCAATAACTACACTGCATGTAAATGGACTAAATGCACCAATAAAGAGACAAAGAGTGGCAGAATGGATAAAAAACCATGATCTGTCTATATGCTGCCTACAAGAGACACACCTTAGACTTAAAAGACATAAACAAACTCAAACTCAAAGGATGGAAAAAAATGTATCAAGCCAACAACAATCAAAAAAGAGCATGAGTGGCAATATTCATCTCTGACAAAACAGACTTCAAAGTAAAATCTACCACAAAGTATAAGGAAGGATACTTGATTAACGGGTCAATACGCCAGGAGGACGTAACGATCATAAATATTTACGCACCCAACGACATAAAAAAAAATTCTAATGGCATTGAAAAGAGAGACAGACAGCTCCACGATAATAGTAGGAGACTTGAATACATCACTTTCAGTGAAGGATAGAACATCCAGAAAGAAGTTCAATAAAGACAAAGAAGATCGAAATGCCACAATTACACAACTTGATGTCATAGATATATACAGAACACTCCACCCAACAGCAGCCAAGTATACTTTCTTTTCCAATGTATATGGAACATTCTCCAGAATAGACAACATATTAGGCCATAAAGCAAGCCATAACAGAATCCAAAGCATCGAAATATTACAAAGCATCTTTTCTGACCATAAAGCCATAAAAGTAGAAATAAGTAACAGTAAAATCAAGGAAAAAATATCAAACACATGGAAATCGAACAACACCTTGCTCAAAAACTACTAGGTAATAGAAGAAATTAAGGTTGGAATAAAGAAATTCATAGAAACAAACGGGAATGAAAACATATCCTACAAGCAACTTTGGGACACTGCAAAAGCAGTGCTCAGAGGTCAGTTTATAGCAATAAATGCATACATCCAAAAAGAAGAAAGGACCAAAATTAAAACATTAACCCTACAACTCGAACAAATAGAGCAGCAAAAGTAGCCCTTGGGGACTAGAAGAAAGCAAATAATAAAAAACAGAGCAGAATTAAATGAAATAGATAACAGAAAAACAATTCAAAGAGTGAAGACCAAAAGCTGGTTCTTTGAAAAGATCAAGAAAATCAATAAACCATTGGCCAAACTGACAAAAGAAAAACAGAAGAAGAAACAAATAACAGAAATAATAGAAGAAATGAGATGGGCCATATCGCAACAGACCTAACTGAAATTAAAAGTGTCATAACAGAGTACTATGGAAAACTGTACTCTAAAAAATGGAGAAACCTAGAGGAAGTGGACAAATTTCTAGAAACACACTACCTACCTAAACTAACACAAACAGAGGTGGAACAACTAAAATAAACCTATAACAAAAGAAGAGATCAAAAAGGTAATTAAAAAATTCCCAACAAAAAAAAGCTCTGGCCTAGATGGTTTCACTGGAGAATTCTACCAAACTTTCAGAGAAGAGTTCCCACCACTACTACTAAAAGTATTTCAGAGTACAGAAAAAGATGGAATATTCCCAAACTCCTTTATGAAGCTAGGATAACTCTGATACCAAAACCAGCTAAAGATACCACAAAAAAAAAGAAAATTACACACCAATATCCCTCATGAACATAGATGAAAAAATCCTCAACAAAATTCTAGCCAACAGAATTCAACAACATATCAAAAAAATAATTTATCATGACCAAGTGGGATTTATACCAGGTATGCAGGGATGGTTCAACATTAGAAAAACAATCAATGTAATCCATCACATAAATAAAACAAAAGACAAGAACCACATGATCTTATCAATTGATGCAGAAAAGGCATTTGACAAAGTCCAACACTCATTCATGATAAAAACTCTCAGCAAAATAGGAATAGGAGGGAAATTCCTCAACACAGTTAACGGTATTTATACAAAGCCAACAGTCAACATCATCCTAAATGGAGAAAGTCTGAAAGCATTTACCATGAGAACTGGAAACAGAAAAGGATGCCATTTATCGCCACTCTTATTCAACATTGTGCTGGAGGTCCTCGCCAGAGCAATGAGGCTAGAAAAAGAAATAAGGGCATCCAAATTGGTAAGGAAGAAGTAAAAGTATCTCTATTTACAGATGATATGATCTCATACACAGAAAACTCCAAAGAATCCACATGAAAACTACTGGAACTAACAGAAGATTTCAACAAAGTATCAGAATACGAGATAAACGTACAAAAATCAGTTGGATTCCTCTACACCAGCAAAGAGAACTTCGAAGAGGAAACCATCAGATCAATACCATTTACCATAGCCGCCAAGAAGATAAAATACTTAGGAATAAATCTAACCAAACATGTAAAAAACCTATACAAGGAGAACTACAAGATACTACTGCAAGAAACGAGAAGAGACCCACAAAAGTGGAAAAACATACATTGCTCATGGAAAGGAAGAGTCAACATCATGAAAATGTCAATTCTACCCAAAGCAATTCACAGATACAATGCAATCTTGATCCAAATTCCAACAACATTTACTAAGGAGATGGAGAAACAAATCACCAACTTCATATGGAAAGGGAAGAGGCCTCGGATAAGTAAAGCATTACTGAAGGAAAAGAACAAAGTGGGAGGCCTCACACTGATTTTAGAACCTATTGTACAGTCACGGTAGTCAAAATAGCCTGGTACTGGTACAACAACAGATACACAGACCAATGGAACAGAATTGAGAATCCAGACGTAAATTCATCTGCCTATGAGCAGCTGATATTTGACAAAGGCCCAAAGTCCATTAAATGGGGAAAAAACAGTCTCTTCAACAAACGGTGCTGGCATAACTGCATATCCATCTGCAAAAAACTGTAACAAGACCCATACTTCACACCATGCACAAAAACAAACTCAAAATGGATGAAATACCTAAATATAATCTAAAACGATAAAGATCATGGAAGAAAAAATAGGGACAACACTAGGACCCCTAAAACATGGCACAAACAGAATACGAAACATTACTAACAATGTACCAACACCAGAAGAGAAACTAGGCAACTTGGAGTGCCTCAAAATCAAACACTTCTGTTCATCAAAAGACTTCACCAAGAGTCAAAAAACAACCTACAGATTGGGAAAAAATTTTTGGCTATGACAAATCTAATCAGGGTCTAATCTCTAAAATCTACAAGATACTGCAAAACCCCAACAACAAAAAGATAAATAACCCAGTTAAAAAATGGGCAAAGGATATGAACAGGCACTTCACCAAAGAAAACATTCAGGGGCTAACATATACATGAGGAAATGCTCATGATCATTACTTATTAGAGAAATGTACATCAAACTACAACAATGCTAGCATTAATCCAAAAAACACAAAATAATAAATGTTGGCAAGGTGGTGGAGAGACTGGAACACTTACACACTGTTAGTGGGAATGTAAAATGGTACAACCACTTTGGAAATCGATTTGGCACTTCCTTAAAAAGCTAGAAATAGAAGTACCATACGATCCAGCAATCCCACTCCTTGGAATAGATCCTAGAGAAATAAGAGCCATCACACAAATAGATATATGCACAACCGTGTTCATTGCAGCACTGTTCACAACAGCAAAAAGATGGAAACAACCTAGGTGCCCATCAGTGGATAAATGGATAAACAAATTATGGTATATTCACACAATGGAATACTACCCAGTGATAAAGAATAAAGATGAATCCATGAAACACTTCATAACATGGATGAATCTGGAAGGCATTATGCTGAATGAAATTAGTCACAAAAGGACAAATACTGTGTTTAAGATCACTATTATAAGAACTCAAGAAAAGGTTTAAACACAGAAGAAAACATTCTTTTATGGTTATGAGGGTGGGGAGGGAGGGAGAGGGGTATCCACTAACTAGACAGTAGAAAAGAATAATCTTAGGTGAAGGGAAGGACAACACACACTACAGGAAAAGTCAGCACAACTGGACTAAACCAAAAGCTAAGACGTTTCCTGAATACAATCAAACACTTCGAAGGACAGAGTAGCAGGTGCGGGGGTCTGGGGACGATGCTTTCAGGGGACATCTAGGTCAATATGGCATAACAATTTTTTTTTTTAATTGTACTTCAGGTGAAGGTTTACAGAACATATAGTTTCTCATGAAACAGTAGTACACATATTGTTTTATGACAGTGGTTAACAACCCCACGACATGTCAACCCTCTCCCTTCTCGACCCTCCCCTTTTTTTTTTTTTTTTTTGGTGAAAATATACATAGCCAAAGATACACCATTTCAAAAATTTCTACATGCACAGTTCAGTGACATCGACCACTCTCTTCCAATTGTGCTGCTATTCTCACTTTAGATGAAGGTTTATAGAACAAAATAGTTTCTCATTAAACAGTGGCATAACAATGTTTTTTAAGAAAATGTTTTGCATCCCACTTTGGTGAGTGGCGTCTTGGGTCTTAAAAGCTACTGAGCGGCCAACTAAGATGCATCAACTGGTCCCAACTCACCTTGAGCAAAGGAGAATGAAGAACACCAAAGACACAAGGAAAATATTAGCCCAAGAGACAGTAAGGGCCATATAAACCAGAGACTCCATCAGCCTGAGACCAGAAGAACTAGGTGGTGCCCAGCTACCACCAATGTCTGCCCTGACAGGGAACACAAAAGAGAGTCCCTGATGGAGCAGGAGAAAAGGGGGGTGCAGAACTCAAATTCTAGTAAGACCAGACTTAATGGTCTGACTGAGACTGGAGGGACCCCAGAAGACATGGCCCCGGTACTATCTATCTGCACACCCAGGCCATTCATCAGGAGTCTTTTCTTTGTAAGTTCACAAAATCTTAAAGCCCTCAAAAAATCAAACCAAACTGACTGCTGTTGACTTGACTCCAACTCATATTGCTTACCATTTACTATTTATTAGTGGTTGTCTTAGTCATCTAGTGCTGCTACAACAGAGATACCACAAGTGGATGGTTTTAACAAAGAGGAATTTATTCTCTCACAGTCTAATAGGCTACAAGTCCAAATTCAGGGCATCAGCTCCAGGGAAAGGTCTTCTCTCTCTGTCGGCTCCAGAGGAAGGCCCTCGTCATCAGTCTTCCCTTGGTCTGGGATCGTCTCAGAGCAGGAACCTCAGGTCCAAAGGACACGGACACGCTCTGCTCCCGATGCTGCTTTCTTGGTGGTACAAGGTCCCCATGTGTCTCTGCTCGCTTCTCTCTTTTATATCTCAAAATAGACTGGCTTAAGACACTATCTAATCTTGTGGACCTCATCAGTATAACTGCCGCTAATCCACCTTATTCCATCATAGTGACAGAGTTTACAACACATAAGGAAAACATATCAGATTACAAAATGGTACACAATCATACAATACTGGGAATCATGACCCAGCCAAGTTGACAGATATTTTGGGGGAACACAATTCAATCCATGACACTCCACCCTCTGGCCCCCCAAAATTCAAGTCCTTGCCACTTGTAAAACATATTCACCCCATCATATCACAGCAAAAGTCTTAAATCAACTCCAAGTCCAAAATCCAAAAATTCCTCTTCATCTGTGAAATCCAGAATACAAGTTATCTTCTTCCAAAGGTACAATGACAGAAAGGCACAAGCTATACATTTCCATTACAAATGGAGAAACTGCAGGGAAAGAAGGCATAACAGGTACCAAGCAAGTCAGGAGAACACATTACACCAGCCCTCAAGGCTTTGAAAATAATCTTTTGTTCTCTGAGACAATTCATACAATGCCCGGCCCTCCATAATCTAGGTACTGGCCAAACTCTCCAGATTCTGAGTGGAGGTCCCTTGGCCCTGAGCTTCAGCTCTGCCTTCCAGGCCCACTGGGACAGCAACTTTGCTCCCTCGACTTTAGGTGCAGCATTCTCCTAGTCCCTCTGAGTGGCAACTCCACCCTTAGAAACACCAGAGGCCATGGCTCCACCCTTTGAAACCCCTGAGGTTGAGGCCATACCTTCTGAGACTGAGGCAGCTCAGCTTCCTGTGTTCCTTGTCTCTTACAAGCTTCTGCTTCTTGGTTCCTTGGCCTCTTGGCCCTCGGGCCTCATGCCCACATCTGCCCTGCTGGGTCATGTTCCAAAACTCTGTAGCTCCACTGGTAAGTGCCTGGAGGCATCCCACTCCATCAGGAAGCCTCCTGCATACAGGCACTCAGCTCCCTCACTCTGTGGGTTGGCAAGCCTAGCTCCACCCATAAGTGCCCGGAGGCACCCCACTCTACCAGGAATCCTCCAGGGCACAGGCACTCAGCTCTCTCACCCTGTGGGTCAGCTCCAGTGCCATCTTGCTGTGTTCTACTGGTTCTGCTGCTGCTGGTTCTCTGCTGCTGCTGGTCCTCTGCCACTGCCGCTCCTCTATTCATTCATAGTTTCAAAACTGCTTCCACATTTAGGTATCTGTTAGAGCAGAACCCTACTCCTACCAAATTCTATCTTAGTCATCTAGTGCTGCTATAAGAGAGATAACACAAGTGGATGGTTTTAATAAAGAGAAATTTATTCTCTCACAGTCTAATAGGCTACAAATCCAAATTCAGGGCATCAGCTCCAGGGAAAGGCCTTCTTTCTCTGTTGGCTCCAGAGGAAGGTCCTCATCATCAGTCTTCCCTTGGTCTGGGACTGTCTCAGTGCAGGAACCTCAGGTCCAAAGGACACGGACACGCTCTGCTCCCAAGCTGCTTTCTTGATGGTACGAGGTACCCCATGTGTCTCTGCTCGCTTCTCTCTTTTATATTTCAAAATAGACTGGCTTAAGACACTATCTAATCTTGTAGACCTCATCAGTATAACTGCCGCTAATCCATCTTATTCCATCATAATGACAGAGTTTACAACACATAAGGAAATCACATCAGATTACAAAATGGTACACAATCATACAATACTGGGAATCATGACCCAGACAAGTTGACAGATATTTTTGGGGGACACAATTTAACCCATGACAGTGGTCTAAAGAGTTGAGTTCATATAATACAGTGGGTTAGCAAGACTTTGATATCTTTATGTCACCTATCACCATGCACCAAGAAAATCTTATACACGATTAAATTCTTCTCCTATGACACTCTAAAAAAACCTCGTTGCCGTCAAGTTGATTCTGACTCATACAGACTCTATAGGACAGAGTAAAACTGACCTATAGGGTTTTCAAGGAGCAGCTGGTGGATTCTAACTGCCAATCTTCTGGTTAGCAGCCGAGCTCTTAACCACTCTGCCACCTAGAAAGCTTAATTTAGGGTTGCTTAATGTCTCATATACAAGTTATGATACATTGAGAACTCAGTCACCACATACACATACAGAGCCAGCCTTCTCTGATAGGCAGGTCATCTGTGCTGGTGGAGTCGACTCCCTCATTAGGTGTGCCAAATTTGGTACAAAATGCCTCCAGTGTTCAAGCTAGTGTCATTTGTGGCCACTCCATGTCACCTCGTGAAATGGGAAGATAACTTAACATGGGCAAACCCAAACTCCTAACTTCACCTCCACCTACTTTTCCCAGTCTTCCTATCTCAGTTAATGGAAAATCCATTCTCCCAACCTTGCAGTCGTTTGGACTTTTACAGTCCCTTCAGATCCCATATACAATCCAGCAGCATTTTTTTGTGGTAGAAGACTCTGGATACTTTGAAAGCAGAGCTGACAATTTCCTTCCCACCACACATCCAAGCCAGCAAAACTTAACATGGCATAAATTCCATGCCTCACAATTTGAAGAATCATAATAGTTAATAAATAGGAATAATTCCCATTTGATGGGCCCATACTTGTTACCCTGTGGGAATAGGACCAGGTAGGGCTAAATTAATGAGCCCTGGTGGCACAGTGGTTAAGGGCTCGGCTGTTAACCTAAAGATTGGCAGTTAGAATCCACCAGTTGCTCCTTGGAAACTCTATGGGGCAGTTCTACTCTGTCTATAGGGTGTCTATGAGTTGGAATTGACTTGAAGGCAACAGGTTTGATTTTTTTGGGGTTTGGTGGCACTCAGCTGCTAACCAAAAGGTTGGCAGTTCAAATCCACTAGCCATTCCACAAGAGAAAGATGTAGCAATTTGCTTCCATAAATATTACAGCATTGGAACCCCTATGGGGCAGTTCTACTCTGTACTATAGGGTCACTGTGAGTTGGAATCGACTCGATGGGCAATGGGTTTGGGTTTTTTGAGGGCTAAATTACTACAGCACTGAAGATAAATTTAGGGGTCTAGTATCCTCATCCCTTCTTCTTCTTTCAAATAATACTGAGTTTTGGGGGAAAGTTTACACAGCAAGTTAGGTTTCCATTTGATAATTTCCACACAAATTACTCAGTGACATTAGTTACATTTTTCACACTGTGTCAACATTCTCTTTAATTGTGTTTAGTTTGTTCCCTTTCCAGTACTGTATAGTTTCCCTGCCCCCTTATCCCTTATCCCTTCTTATGAGAGGCCTCATGGATAGCAGTCGACTATTCTCAGCTTCAGGTGGTGTCTTTATAGCAGATAGAAAGGAATTCTTTCTCACAGCCATTGAAGCAGAGCTTGGCAAAAGGCTTTCTGCCTCATGGCTGGAACAGAGATTTGGAGACTGAGGCGAGTAAGATAAACTGAGGTTTCAAACTTCATTTGTTTCCTGCTGCTACTGAAAGAGCTTGTAAAATTCCGCCTTAGGGATTTCTCCTCAATTTTTTCTCAACAAATTTTTGTTAACTTAAAACTGGTTTAGCCACAATGAATCCTGGAAAACGTGAAATTAGCCCATATACTGTCCAATATGGAAAGGGCTGTAAAAAGGCAGTTTAACAAAATGGTCCAGTAAAGGGTGGTGACGCTGACATTTAGCTCCATACCTAGACCTTAAGTCAGTGGGGCTGAGGTTCTCTGCCATGGAACTGCCCCCCACCGCCTGCCAGATTCTCAGGCTAGTCCCTGTGTTTGGGGTGCGTCTCCATCCCAAAGCCAAGGCTCACTGTGAGGTGGGCTGAGGCCTCTGTTGCAACTGCGTTACCATCTAACTTCTGCCCAGACCGAATTCCCTTGTCTCTCAATAAATCTCCTACCGCAAACCTCTGCCTCACTGTTTCCCCGGAAACCCGACCCAGGAGCCAGGTCTACCACCCGAGCCAGGTCCACTCAGGCCTCGGCACCAAACAGCGGAGCCCACGAGACATAGCAAGAACTGGCCACATCACCTTGTTACCTAGCTCCTGAGATGGCCAAAATCACACCTTGGGCTCCTCACAGGCAGGCTGCTGCTCTGGGCTCACTCTGCTCTGTGGCTGAGGTGGGGAAAGCCTGCCTGGCCAGACATCTGGCCAGGATGTACATCCCTCGCCTGCCTTTTGCTCTACTCTGACGTGGTCACCCTCAACTGCCTGTACTTTCTCCATTACTCATAGGTCCTACTTGGGGAATAGCTGTAGCAAACTTGAATATGCTCTTAAAATTTATGACTCACAACTCCTAGGACGGCGGCAGTTGGGTTGACATTTTCTAGCTAAATTATTTTACTGGCATCAACACATGACTGAGAGTAATTTAAATTCAATGAAAAATTATTACATATGAAGAAAGGAATTTCCTATGGCGATCTCTCCCCTCCCCCTTCCTAGTAAGGAAGCATTTTTCATTTGTTAGGAAATCTATATCCCAACATTTTAACACTTCAACTATGAGTTTTGGCTGAAAAACTAAAATGTAGAACTTTGGTCTTATTGGGTCTATGTGGGACTGCTAGTCTGTCTCTCAGTTTTCCTCGCACGCAGTATCAATTTAAGTTCAAAGTTGAAGTGGAAGGAAAAAAATACCAGCCATTCCTAGGCGAAAAGGCTGTAACCCTGCGGGCAAACTGAGCATGACTGTCCTGTGGTTGAAGGTTCCAATAGCTTCTGAGGTTCTATACTCATCTCCCCATCCTCCTCCACTGTCCTCTAAACAAACCAACACTTCCTCAGATTATCAAGGAGAGAGAAGACAGCGCAACGAGCTTTTAAATTTGGTGGCATTATCATCATTATTATTCTTAAAAAAAAAAAAAAAAATCTCTGACCCAAAAGACTAGATTTGTTGGAGAGAAAAGAGAAGGAGAAAAGAACTAAGGAGCATGATATTTCTAAAGGGTACTACATCCAAGTGACAGTCCCTGGGTGGAAAGGGACTCAGATGAAGGACAAAGGTAGACACCCTTCTTGAAGCACCTGGAGGCATCACTCTAAAGCAAGCTCTGCTGTTTTCATTCCCTGAACTAAAAGCTTCCAGGGGTTCTTTTGGAAGCAAAGCAGAACACAATGTTTTAGTGCATTCTGCAGCCAGTTGTCAAGCCTTAATAAGAAACACAAGCCCTTGGCAGAATGTATGTAAACCATAAGCCAGCCCAGCAGACCCAGTCACACACCATTCTTCACATTCTATGTATTTCCCAGAGAGCATTAAAATAGTTCAACATGGGCTTTCAAAGCTTCTTTGTGTGTGTGTGCTTGTGTGCACTAGCGTGTGCGTGCCTGTGTAAGCACTTAAACTACATGAAGAAAAACATGCAGTAATCTCTGAATTTTAAATGTGTGTGAATGAAAGAAAATTAGTTACTACTTCACAAGAGTACAACTAATATGAACTTCAACCCCTGATGGTGGCCTCTTAAATGTCTGCTGGAGGAAGCAAGCCACAGCTCCTGTATCTTAGAGTATTTATGCAGCAAGTGGCATAGGGTAGGGTAACTGCTCAGCATTTCTGAGGGAAAACAAAAAAATTTTTTAAGTAACTTAATGGCTAGGAAATGAAGAAGCAATTTGGCCCAAAAAGATTAAACAAATATGAAAAACTGCCAACGTTGCCAATGATCTAAGAAACACTAATAAAATAGCATTTTACACCTCTTCTTAGCACCAAAATAAAATAATTATGAAGATAAATGGTGCTGGTGAAACTCTTCACAGTCATGTATTTTTGGTGTCAGTACAAACCACAAAATCCCTTTAAGGTGAATATTTATTAATAAGTATAAAAAGTCATTAAATTTTGTACCCTAATTTAATAATTTTACTCTTTGAAACTTATTCTCAGCCTCATCTGAAATAATTGTCTTTTAAAAATCTACGTGCATAAAGATGTCTGTCAGAGTTAGGTATAATATATACCATCTCTTCAAACAGAAGAAGGTGGGGTGGGGGTCAAAAAGAGTCTGAGTATCCAATAATAAAATGATTAAGTAAATTATAATTAATGTATCCCCTAGAATACAATTAATGTAGCCACAAGAAATACTTTATATGACAACAATTCTTTTCTTTGACATTTACTGAGCATTTACTACTGTTCTAGGCACTAAATATATAACAGTGAACAAAACACGGAACTTTTAACAGTGAACAACACAAAAAAATGCTTATTATATAAAATTGTATGTCTCTTAGGATTATAACTATATACAAATGAATTATATTTTAGGATTATAACTATATACAAATGAATTATATCTATGAACAAGGGCTTCTTCACAACATGAAAAAAATAATAAAGGTTTGATTAAATTTTGTTTTATGTTGCTATACAATAATTTCTTTTTCTTGAAGATGATATGACGATAGGAATATTTATACATATGTCAAATTCCACTATAATAGAATTGTCTATATTAAGCTACATAATTGTGGACAGACCACAAAAATTCTCCAGATCACTGTCTGACTCCAATGAGAGAGGTAGATATCACAAGGTAATCCCAAAGTTCCTTTCAACTCTAAAATTCTATGATTTCGAGGGACGTTTGCTAAAGTAAGATTTTACTTTTGCCACCATCAAGATAGGGGAGCAGAGGTATGACATGTTGCATGAAAACTTAATATACCAAAATTCTCTTTTAGTTTTCATATACAACACACACACACGGAGGCCTCAGGGGTCCTGGATCCTGTATTTCTATTCATGTACTGCGCTAGTGTTAAAAAATGACTACCAACAATTCCTCCTAACCCTTGATGCACACATTGCAACTCCCATCAGGAGGTGGAGTCTATTTCCTCTCTCCTTGAATCCTGGCTGGCACTGTGATTTTCTTTGACCAATGGAATGAAGTGGAAGTGAGGTGCCAGTTCTGAGTCTAGTCCTTAAGAGGCCTTGCTGTTTCCTGGCTGCTGGCCACTCCCTTGGATCCAGCCCCCGGCATTTCCAGCTACCCTTGCTAAAGTTCCTAGCATAAGAGTTAAGCCATCTTGGATGTTCCAGCCCCAGCTGAGCTCTCAGCTGAATGTAGCTACACGGAACCCCAGCAAACACCACATGGAACAGAAGAACTGTCCAGCCGAGCCCAGACAACCATAAGAGTCATAAGAAATAATAAGTCATTGTTGTTTTTAAGCCACTAAAAGTTCTGGGTTGGCTCATTATACAATAACAGATCACTGATAATTGACCCTACTTCTTTTTCTGCTGGGTATAATCTGGAAAATATGTCCACCTGTTTGTTTTATCTTAGATTTTCATCTGATCAGCTTTTGTCCAAATAAACTCACTTGCTTCTGAGATCAGAAAGTTTTCTGAGAAGTTCACTTTACAGACATGTAAGATGATTAGTATTAATACAGGTTTAACAAAACGTTAAGAAATAATATTTCCCCAGAAAATGAAAACATTATCCTACTATTGATTGCTGGTGTGATTACTGAAGTTTGAGAACCTAAATAAACATGTTTTTATTCTAGTCTGTTCCATTAAGTTATTCCAGTTTTCCTATTATGCCTCCAATCATAAAATAATGACTTTGTATTTATTTTTCATAATTTAGCTGCATAATCAGCAGTAAGTATTACCCTCAAACAAATATTTGGTTGGGTTAATACTTGACTACAAAATTATTATTATCTCTTTAAATACTCTTGTTCTTAAAAGTATGGCTATTATGATGACTTAGGTCCAATCTTATTTTGAGAAAAACACACTTCAATTTTTTTTTTAGAGTAATATAAATCAATAGGAAAACAGACTACATACAAAAATACTTTAAAGAAAACTGCTTCAGGAAAGGATGGGAGAATTAATCTCTAACAATATGTATTCCTGTCCAACGGGGCCCTGGTGGCACAGCTGTTAAGTACTTGGCTGCTAACAAAAAGGTCGGAGGTTCAAACCCACCAGCTGTTCTACTGGAGAAAGATGTGGCCATAAGCTTCCCTAAAGATTTACAGCCTTGGAAACCCTATGGGGCAGTTCTACTCTGTCCTACAGGGTCGTTAAGAGTCCGAATCCACTCAAAAGCAACAGGTTTGGTTTTGATTTGATCCTTGTTCAGCTGCAGTTTCTTACAAAGCAGAATTCCTGAATGCAGACCAGCAGGTGTGTCCATGGGCATAAACTTGCACAGACACACAACTGGCCTGCTTCTCTGAGCTTGGAAAGCCAGGCCTCCAGTCAGCCCTTTGGCTCTAGCCTCCATCTGGCAGCGTCACTCTGCTTGGCAGCCAAGCCTTCGCTCTAACAGCACCAGGGGAGGTCCAGCAGTGGCCTCATCCAAGGGTCCGAGAGCCAAGCCCAGTGCCAGATTGCACAAAAGCTTCAGGAGGCCCCTCCCCCACCAAGATATTACTGTTTTTAATGAGGACAATAGGTATTCTACAATTTGGCCTGTATGATTCATCAATAAAAATCAGCAAACAGAACCACAGGAGAGTTAATCATATGCCTCACTTTTACAAAAAGTCTCTAAAACTATTTCCCCCGGGAACAATGAAGAAAATCCAGATCAGGTCAGGACCCCATCCTCATTTCCAGGGACAGAGACAGGCCCCAGTGCTTTGAGTGCTTGGGCAAAGAGAAGAACTTTGGCAGAGAACACAGGAATGGTACAACCCATGGACAAGAATGATGCTAGTCCCACAGGAGGTCAGATTCTAGGAAAAATTCTGGGAGCCATCAGCCAGAGGACGTGCCATCCAGAGCAGAGCAGAGGTCTATGCATTCCCAAACCAGAAGAAAACCTACTGCCAAGTTAGAAAGGCACCCACTTTACAGGAATGAACAGAATGATGCCATGTGCAGGGCTGGGCTCAGGGGAGACTGCAGAACTTAAAAGACTACACAACAAACTCTCTCATATGCAGGAAAAAATACTATACAGAGGAAACAACCTGACTTTGGAAGAGTGTGGTCTAACTAAGAGACCCACAGTCAGCCTTTGGCTTCCCTGCTGGGCAGGGCTCAGGTCGTTGAGACCCCCCGGGTTGAACGCGGCTTTCTTTCCCTTTCAAGGTAGGTTCAGAGATCAGGACAAGAGTTAAGAATGGAGGGCTTGCCAAGCTAGCTATTCCTGACAGGGAAAGAGATATTAAAACAAAAGGTCTCCTGGACCCCTTGTCTTCTGGTGACTACTTTTGTTGCTGTCAGTTGCCATCGAGTAGATTCCAACTCATGATGACCCCATGTATGTCAGTAGAACTGAGCCCCATAGGGTTTCCAACCTGTGACCTTTCGGAAGTAGATTGCCAGGCCTGTCTTCTAAGGTGCCTCTGGGTTTGAACTGACAACATTTTGGCTGGTAGTCGAGCCCGTAACCATTTTACCACCCAAGGACTCTTCCAGTGCCTAAAGGAGTATTATTCAACAGCAAAGAGAAGAACTAAGTAAGAAGAAAGAAATTAAAGTTCTGAGACGGACTTTAATTGACACTTTTGTTGGGAACTCTACCTTCAGTGGGAAAAGGTCATCATAAAGGAAAGGATGCAGTTCCTACTTCAACCCATGATGCTGGAGGGAGAAAACTATAGCAAGAAAGGATGCACCAATGGTCTGTGAGGGGGCAGGGAAGCTCTCATTAGTGAGGCAGAAGAAAGACTGTAGTGAGAGATATGCGCGGTTATCAGAGGCAGCCCCTGGCCTCCCAACCCTGGTTTCCACGGCCAACGTCCACCACACATAACCTTTACAAGAGGGAGGGATAGGAAGGTCAACTCTATGGAAGAAATGTTGTGATTAGACTGAATTTACAGGTAGTGCAGTGGTTGAGTTTGGCTGCAAACCTAAAGGTCAGCAGTTGGAATCCACCAGTCGTTCCCTTGGAAACCCTATGGAGCAGTTCTACTCTGTCCTACAGGGTCGCTATGAGTTGGAGTCAACTCAACAGGAACAGGTTTGATTTTTTGGGGGTTTAACATGAGGATCACTCTGCACAGAAATCGACAGCACCTAACAACAACAACGTGTGCTGTAATGAGCATGAAGATGGCCTAAAAGTAAACCATAGAGTAATCAGAGCTGAAGCACCAACAGCTTAAACATGATTCTGAAAGAACAGACTTTCCCATTTGGGCTGTAAGCCAATCCTGGCTCCTGAAATTGAGTTGGCTGAACATGCTGGAAGACTGGCTGTTCTTCACTTTCTGCCACCACTGATTGTTCTAAGACCACTTACGAGGAAACGGCGCTCAGGCCTACCTCACCAAAACACTCCTTTGTCACAAAACTCAAAGCTTTTTTTTAAACCTGCTACCTACACCTTTGCTTTTTAAATGAGTAGCTGTTTTTTCTTTCTGCATGTTCTGCAGTCCCGCATGCCGCCGGTTCACTTTGTGGAAGATGTAAGGCTGTAGATGTCAAAGGAAAGGGAGCATCTGAGTACAGACTGTACAGAGCTTGCTTCTCTACTTTTAATATGTTATTAAGCAAATTGGAAGATCTGAAAAGTATAGGCTCATCGAAGAGAGAAGACAGTAATCTGAGACCCTTACAAAGTGCCGTTGAGTCATGACTCAATGGAATTTGGTAAAATGCACAAATATTTTAGTTATGAAATATGGTAGTAAAAACACTAATTCTCTGGTGATCTACTTAAGTTTTTAAGTATTTTTCAGAAACAGTTACAGTATAGCAGTATGTAATGGATACATACTGGGGGTTTGATTTTTAATTCACATCTCCAACGGCTCCGAGTCTCTGTAACAGTTTCCATTTTTCAACAATGTTTTAAAATCCAATCATTTACAACTTGGTTGTGACTCTACCAGTTAGAATTTTTTTTTTTTAATTCTGTGTTGTGAAATATCAGGACACACACTGACAAATTTTCTCATTAAAAAAAACTGCAGTGAAGTTATCTCTGAGGTTCACCGTTCAGCCTGGGAGTGGACAGCCCCGTAAAACCAAATGGGACTAATGAGGTACAGTAGTCCAGTGACAAGGGCTAGAAGGCAGAAGGGAACAAGGAAGCTGGTGACAGGGAACCCAAGGTTGAGTAAGGATACTGTTGATGTGTTGTGAGATTGTTAACCATTGTCATAGGTCAACACGTGTAGGAACTGTTAAATGAGAAACTATTTTGTTCTCTAAGCCTTCATCTTAAGTGAGAATAGCAGCACAATTGGAAGAGCGTAGTCAATGTCACTGAACTGTGCATATAGAAATTTTTGAAATGGTATATCTTTGGCTATGTGTATTTTCACCAAAAAAAAAAAAAAAAGGTTGAGAAGTTAGAGGGTTGACATGTTGTGGGGTTGTTAACCAATGTCACAAAACAGTATGTGTACTACTGTTTCATGAGAAACTATTTGCTCTGTAAGCCTTCACCTGAAGTACAATTAAAAAAAAAAAAACTGCATGTATATTGTAATATATTTTAAATAGAATACTGCATTTAATAGGGCAAGAACAGCCTTTTACCAGTAGATGACCTCTCTGCCACTGATTTTTCCTGGAAAGAAGAAAACTAAGCATCAGTGACGTTTCTCAGAGTGCCAAGGAGAGACATCATGTGAAGACCCTTCACACCCCTTGACACTGCCATGCCTAATAGCAGCCCTATCTCACTGCAGGGGGCACACAACAGTGCCAGCCCTGGACATCTTTACCTGCCAGTGACTGCGTCAGCCTGGACACTTTTACCCAGCCTCACACAAAGCATGGGCATGTGTTGGAGTCTGGGGTAGGGGACAGAAACAGAGAGAGACTGATTGATTGATTTTATAAATCAGCAGCCCAGAATCAATACAATTCCGTACTTGGAGGACAAGGTTAAAAAGTGCTTTCCTCTGAAGTTACAAAAAGGATCAAGAATGTGTGACTTCATCTCCAGTATTCCTCATGCCAGTAACTAATACCGACAAAAGTGTATCCTTCCACACTCGACATCCTCCTCCAACCCTCCCAACCAAATCACCTCACAAAATTTTTCATAATTGGGGGGAAATTATAATTATTAATGAGGATATGCAATTAAGTAGGCAGTAAATGCAGCACACTGAAATGTTAACACTGCCATTGTGTGGTGGGGTGAAGGTGTAAATTTTATATTCCTTATCCTACATTTTCCAAATTTTCTATAATGATATTGCGTTACTTCTATATTCAGACAATAGATAAACATACCAAGGCTGCTGAGGACTTAATTCAGGTACTCACTGGCTCTCAGCTGGCCTTTCTGACTTTGGTCTTCATATCCCTTCTCCCAAAGCCAACCTAAACACTGTGGCTACCAAGTAATGCCCAGTGAATGCCAGATACCGTCCAGTCTGCAGGATGCCTATTCCCTAGGGCCCCTGCCTGCCCCTCTGGCTTGCTGGGCCCTAACTCTCACATGACACAGAGCCACAATGAACTACCTGCCACTGTGAAAATGTATCACAGATCTATCACGCAGTTTAATACCCTAAGACCTTTGCTCACGCTGTGTCCTATACCTGGAATGTCTCCCACCGCTGTCTCCCCTCAGCAAATGCTACACATTTCTGTAGACTCAGCATAAGCCTTACCCTACCATGAAGCCCTTCCTGATGATGTCCCAACGAACAACCCAGACGGTACTGACAGCTCAGCCTTCTGCCCACCAGAGCACCCTGCACCTACTCTCACCCAACAGGTACCTGCCCCTACTGGGCTGTAGTAAGCTTCATTGAGTGCCTATTATTCATTCATTCAACAAACACATCTCTTGGGAGCCCACCATGTGCTAGGCACCATTCCAGGTCTTGGAGTAACAGCAGTGAAGAAAAGCGAGGAGTGGGACCAACAACAAACAAACAAGTAAATCTACAGGATGTCAGATGGTGACAAGTGCCACAGAGGAAAAAGCCTAACAAGGGGGAAACGGAGGTGTGTGTTGGGAGGGGGGAGGTATGGTTGCCATTTTATAAAGGATCTTCAAAGAAGGTCTATTATGGGTCCATCTGAGCAGAGACCTGAGGAAGTGAGGGAGTAGGCCACAAAAGTTATGCAGAAGTGGGCACCGCAGTTGCAAAGGCCCCGAGGCAGGTGCGAGTTGTGTTCAAGGTAGAGCAGGAGCTCAGTGTGGCTGGACCCGAGCAGGCTGAAGGATCAGCAGGGCACAGCGGCAGTGGGTGCCGGGTCACACTGAGTCATGTAGGTTTGGAAGATGTTTTGACTACAACCACAGGAAAAAATATATTTTACAAGAAAACTCAGTACGTACACACATAACTGATTCAAAAGTAACATTAACGGTACACTCTTCTACTCTATTTCATGGTTTTGAAATTCTCGTCATAACCCTTTAAACTGAGTTCAGGACTCACGAGTAGGTAACTATCCACAGTCTGAGAAACAGTTTTGTAGGCCATAATAATAAGCACTTTGGCTTTTGCCTTGAGTGAAAAGGAAGCCACAGAAGTTCTGAACAGAGAAGCAACAAGACCTGACATTTGCTTTAAAGGATCACTCTGGCTGCTCTGTGGAGAACAGCCTATAAGAAGCCAAGAACGGAAGCAAGGGGATCAACTAACAGGAATCGGCAGAAAAGCAGGCGCTAGGTGGCAGACATCACTGGTCTCCAGCTGGTAGTGACTTCTGCAGGTGCCCTCTGGGGCACAGGCATCCACTGTGGCCGCCCCACTGGGACACGCGGTGGTGTTCCAAGGAGAGTCCTCCCAGCTCCAGCAGGACCTCTTGTACTGTTCCCTGCCATCAGGGTCTCCTCAGTGGGGGGCAGCCCTCAGGGAGCTGCTGGTAGAAGGACTCAAGATTGAGACAGAAATGAAGCCAGGTACTGTGCACGTTGCCTCTATTTCTCATAATAATATCTCTAAAATGTAGGAGTGCTCAGGTTTTATCCAAACCAGGAGACTGAGGCTCAGAATGACTAGTTCATTTTCCAAGGTCATACGGTCAGGGGTAAAGTCAGAATTCAAAACCCAAATAGCCAAAGGAGGCCCAACTCATTAGTAATCACAGAAATGCATTTTTATGGCATGTGTTTTGTTATATAAATTTGTACAATTAAAAAAAGAAAAACATCAGACAAACACAAATTGAGAGACTTTCTACAAAACACCTGGCCAGTACTCAAAACTGTCAAATTCATGAAAAACAACAAAAGATTGAAATTGTCACAGACCAGAGGAGACTAGGGACACATGACAACTTAATGCAATGTGGTATCTTAGATTGAATTCTGGAACAGAAAAAGGGCATTAATGGAAAAACTGGTGAAATCCAAATAGTGTGGAGTGCAGTTAATAGTATGGACCAGTGTTGGTTTCTTAGTTGTGACTAAAGTACCATGGTAATGTAAGATGTTAACACAATAGGGGAAACTGGGTGAGGCGTGTACAGAACTGTATGTACTATATTTTCAACTTTTCTATAAATCTAAAACTATTGCAAAATAAAATACATAAATACGGTTAAAATGTTTTGTTTTGTTTTTTCTAAAAGGATCATTTCACACCTACTAGATTGACAAGTATTAAAAATGTCTGACACCACCAAGGATAGACTTGCACTCAAACTAAGGAAAGGAGTATAAATGGGTACAATCACATGGTAGGGTACTTTGACAATATCTAGTAAAGTTAAATATGCTCAAACCCTATAACCCAAAAATTTCACTGCTAGGTATACACTGTAGAGAAATTCCCCACATGTGCACCAGGAAACTACAGAAGACTGGTCACTGGTTCTGTGTAGAATAGTGAGAAATCGAAAACCACCTATGTGTCCACCAACAGGACAATTACACACTACAATACAGTTCAGCAATTAAAATGAATCAGAGCCTCATCTATCAACATGGATAAACCTCAAAACTAATGTCAGCAAAAAAAGCAAGTTGCAAAATGATATTGCAGAAAGTTAAAAAAACCTTGCCAAACAGTATTACATATTAGTTACAGTATGCATCTATAGTAAAAGGACAAAAAACATGAGCGGGAGTAAGAAAACTAAATTTAGGACAGTGGCTGCCTCTGGGGTAGGAGGGAGGGAGAGAATGCGACTGTGGAAGAAAACAGACAGGGTTTCAATTACATATGAGATGAGAGTATTTCTTTTAAAGTATCTGAAACAAATGTGGCCAAACGTTCAATTATTCTCTCTACTTTTAAAAATGTTTGAAATGTTTCATCATCATCATCACCAAACACATTCACAGTAAAATAAAGACCCAGGTTCTGTCCAAGGCCCTTGCCTCTTTTTGCATAGCCCCAACCCTTGTCCTGTAAGCTCTTGAGGCCAGAAACTGAGTGACATGCACATTTGTATCCACTGTGCCTAGCAAACAAACACTGTTCAGAGAGGTTTGTGAAATGATGAAAGAATGGGTGAGTGAAGGAACGAATGAACGAGCAAAAGAACAGCTCTCTCATGTCTTGTTTCCTCCACCACACTATAAGTGTTTGGAAGCCAGGACCACGCACTCTTCTCCTGTCTGACTCAGGGCCTTCAGAGGGCTTCTGAAAGTGCAGAATAACCGACTCTTCCCTGCACCTGCTCCTCGTCCTCTACTGGTGGGCAACTGTCCAGACCTCTCTCTGCCATATTGGTTCCAGTCCTCTGTGGGACAACTGGACTCAAAACTATACCTACTCTTTGACCCAGCAAGTCAATGTCTAGGAATTTCTCCTTATGCTAGGAACAAGCTGAAATAGTTAATTAAAAGAATATTCATCCGGGTGCTGCTGATGGGTAAAAAATCACAAACAACCTCAGTACCCCAAAATAAATTAAGGTCTACCATTCCTTTAATGGGATACAATGTTGTTTAAAAAACACGTTAGAGAATAAAATTTAATGACATGGAGCAATGTTTACATTATACTGTGTTAAGTAAAAAACAAAAAATGGGTACAGGTATAGGACTGCTGGTTATACATGGTGCATGAGCCATACCAAATTACTATCACATTGCTCAGCTTAATTTTTTAACATAGCTCTTATGTAATAGCCACAGAAAAGAAAAAGAGACTTCAGTATCTTTTAGAATACAGAAGCCAGGTGGAAGGGCAGCTACTAATTCCATGTAACAGAGGAGGGTACACCAAGTGTCTGCTTTGAGCCCACCAGGCTACTGGAGTTCTATATACAGAGCGCCTGGATCCCTAGGGCTCCCCTTCTCAGTGCCCTCCCAAGAGATACCACATCAGAAGTCTCAAATCAGAGACACTGGTGCAATGAGGGGCAGGCTGGAGCACAGGGGTAAAAACAGAGGTTTAAATGAATGTACTTCCTTCATCAACTATGGGGATCTGTAGCCCCTTCCCTGCCTTGCTCCCAGAACCCCAAGAGCCACTGCCCGTCCTCCCCACACACCCTGTAGAAGATTTGAGGGTCTTCTCCAGACACAGATGTGAAAAGTCTGGCTTTCCACCTGACCACCCCACTGAGAAGCCCACCAATCCACAAGCCCCACCCCACAGCCCTTTCTTAGTGCATCACTGCTTAATACAAACTGCCAAGAGTCACTGGACACCCAAGAAAGTTTCCAACACAAAGCAAACAAACATAACGGTATATAAAAATATGACCCTGTTTTTGTAAAATTAAAAAATTACAGCATAGAAAAAAACTGCCATATTTTTCTCAAATAACACGTGTTATACATAATTAAAAAAAACAAATACCAAAGTATTAATGGCAGCTACCTCATAGTGGCCACCACCTATCACTTTGTCATACTGTGGTAGCTTGTGTGTTGCTGTGATGCCAGAAGCCATGCTACTAGTACTTCAAATACCCACAGGGTCACGCATGGTAGACAGGTTTCAGTGGAGCTTCCAGATTAAGACAGATTGGCCATCTACTTACAAAAATCAGCCAATGAAAACCTTATGGATCACAATAAAACACTGTGCTTGCTTTAGACACATCATCTGGAGGTGAAGTACAGGGCCAACAAAGGCACAGGAGATCCTTGATGAGACGGATTGGCTTAACAGCCACAACAATGGATTCGAACATGCTGGTGATAGGGAAGACGGCGAGGGACCGGGCAGCATTTCATTCTGTTGTAAATAAGGTCACTGTGAGTTGGAACTGACTTGACAGCAGCTAACAACAACCTCATAGTGGGGGTGGTATGATGATTGTTCCAGATGTGCATGCCAATTAAACATCAAGTCATCATACATCAGAGCCCATGGCCTGTCCGTCTTCCTTCTCACCTCTCTCTTGGCTGCTATTCAGAAATCTTTTTCTTCTGTTGACTCCTATCATAAAACACTGAAGCTGTCTTCTGAAGAAGGTAGAACTATGTGTCAACTTCTGGTTAGAAGTCAGAATCTACAGATTCTCTCCACCCTGTCCACAGATTTTAGACATTCATGGAATATGTAATCTGACACTTTGCTGCAAATTATTGGGCTGGAGGTAATATTTATTACAGGGAGACTCTGTGATTTTAAACTAGGCAATGTACGCACAAGGGGCAGAGAGCCAGTGAACTAAAGTCAGAAAGACGACTTCACAACTTCTCAGGTCCATCCACAATTTCTCTGGGAGAACAGCCATTGTATTCTATGCACATGGTGGAGTGACTCCACATGATGGATGACTAAAACAGTGTTCTTATCAAAGGCTACTGCTAGGAGACCTTGCTGGAGTCCAGGAATTTCAAACATCTACCGGGCTTCTTTCCTGACTTTGGAAAATCTGGGTGCAAAATACCAGCTGGCTATTGCAGAGATAATAGGATCCCAAAGACAGTGGAATGCTTCATTTATTAATGCTTTCCAAAGACTTCAACTTTTGGACTAGGAAAATTTCTAGTTAAATTTTCTACCTAGTAGTGTCACTACTGTTAAGATAATTTTCTTAGAAAATGCTATTCATGCTCATGTTGGAAAGTCAATAAATACAGCTATTGATATGATGAGAAGAGAGAATGAAAAGTGCTGATGAAGGGCCAGGGGCTGTGCAAGGCTCTTTACCGAATCACCTCATGCTCAGCCCCACCATCACCTATGAAACAAGCACTCCCTGGGTATGCAAACAGTTAATCTGCTCAGCTGCTAACCTAAAGATGGGAGGTTCAAGTCTATCCAGAGGTGCCTCAGATGAAAGGTCTGGAAATCTACTTCCCAAAAAGCAACCATTGAAAATCCTATGGAGCACAGCTCTACTCTGACACACATGGGGTCACCATGAGTTGGGGTCAACTCCATGACAACTTTTTTTTTTTTTTTTTTGTGGTACTTTTCCAAGAAAACGGAAACTAAAACAGATTAGCAGGTGACATGGATACCATGGATGGAAGGGGGTACAGTAGGGAGGAGAAGCACAAAATACTTGCTTCCACTGCAGAGCAACAAGTTACAGACACTTTTTTTTCAAGTCAGTGACTTCATGGTCTCAGTTATAAATATTTCATTCATTCGGAAACAATTACTGAACAAACAGTGCTCAGCTCTGTTACAGGTATTGGGGATACAACAGTGACAACACAAACAAAATCTCTCTGCTCATGAGAGTTTTATTCTAGTGGGTAGGGGATGTTCTTACATGTACAAGCTCTCAATCCTTGTTCACTGGGGCCGATACAACAAATCTGCTGCTATGACAGGCAAAGCACGGCTGCTTTCAGTTAATACCAATAGCTGCTCACTAGAGTTATGGAAGCATGTTGTTAATCCCAATCGGACCTGAACAGCTGTCCTGGCTTGACGCCTAATAATATTCTCATTTCTTAGACTGTGAGCAATGTGCTTGAGGGAATATTTATTACTATGCCTTATAAAAGCTGAAAATTAGTGTTCGCTAATTCCAAAATTAATGGAAAGGTTCCAATGTTCTGTAAACAAGACCCCAAAACAGGCAGGAAGGCAATGGCAGGGTTGTTTGGAAGGACGCACCCAAGGGGCTGTGACTGATACAAAGTCTTAACCTTTGAAGACCTGCTTTAAAAAAAATAAAAATAAAAAATCCCCCTCTCACATTTATGTTAGAACATTCTCTTTATTTACTTTCTGAAATGTCCCTTTTCTTGTCCTGTCATCAAATTTCTATAGATCATTTAAAAATGGAACAAGTGGAATTAAAATGTCAATCACTAAGAGAAAATATATAAAAGAAAAATTATCATAAGAAACAAGAGTAAGCCAGTGAGAGCTCTGCGACACTACCCGGGGGTAGTTCCCTCATCAACACTCCAGGATTGGCAGATCTGGACCTCAAGCACGCAGCAGCTTCCTTTCTTGTTCTTTCACAGATGAGTGAAAACCACAGAGGACAGTTAGAAATGCAACCAGCTATAGTCTCAAAACTCAAATTATGGATTTGAACCAAATTCCGGTTTTAAAACACACCACCTAAGAGATTAGTAACACAGGGTTTTTTTGTTTTTGTTTCTTGGAGGGGAGTGGTGTAGCCCTAGTCATTTATTCCAAGAGTTGGTTCTGGGGGCCAGGCTGGGCCAGGGCAGTCAGCTGGAGCTCGGGAGACCTTGGAGGCTTCTCTGGGATGTGGGCAGGCTTCAGAGGCAGGGGAAGGACAGGGAGTAAAGTGCTTGCAGGGGCCCCCAGGGTTAGTCCCGCCACCTCCCACCTCAGGACAGGTCAGGGGCCAGGCAACCCAGGGCTGTGCTCTCTAGGTCCCACCCAGCTCTGCTTAACTAAAATCTGAATAAAGCACCATCTTTGCTAAGAAACTGCTATTTTTGAATAAGTGGAAAGTAAATTCTTGATATTTCTTAGAAAATTACACTCCAGAAGGGATTCACTCTGACTCTATGAAAATGCTAAGACAACACATGCTCGCAACATCCCTTGCTGCCAGTGCAGATCTTGGTCACTCACCGTCAGCCCAACAGCCAAACAAGCTCTGCTGATTTCACTGAGCTGGAAGAACCTATGTCTGCAGCAAACTCTGCTGCCATCAGCCTTAAAGTCCAATTTGAGCAACAAAAAATAAACAATAGAGGGTCAAGAAAAGGAATATGATGCTTAAAAAAAAGTTTGAGTGGTTTGAGATCCAACCAAATGAAAAACCCTTTCCCAGAAATTCATACTACATAACATTCTTTTTCCAACTGGGACAATCTAAACTATTATAAGATCTTGTTCCTTGCATGACAATTAAGGTAGTTTTAAAAAAAAGTACTGAAGATGCATTTGTTGGCTGGTTTATAACCCTCGACTGTAAACTCCACAAGGGCAGACCAGGTCCATTATGCTCATCGCTGTATCCCTTGGACCTAACACAATGCCTGGCAAACAGCATACATTCTGTAATGCTGAATCAGTGGTTAGGGGTGATCAAGAATTCCTTTTGAGTTTCAAATGTATGGTGTTTTAGGTAAAACTGTGTAACTCTCTTGGTCCTTTTAGACTACCGAAATGAGCTATACTACGTTTTGCCAGGAATGGTTTAATAACACATTTCCTTGCTCTTTCTCCATCATTAAATTCATAATTCTAAAGGGCTCAGACATTATCAGCTGGCAGTAAAAGTCCAGATTGGCCATACAGATAAAAGAGCAACCAGCTAGAGGATTTAGTACAGTAGGATGTTTTGCTTTTTGCTGACATTTTGCTCTGTGTTGTTTTGTTGTCGCTGTCAGGACCCTGACGCTCATCTCTTACCAGTGTCTGGTGCCAGGAAGGGCCAGAACTCACTAGCAGGGACTGAAAATATCGGGGAGTGCCAAAAGAATGAAAAAATCAGTCTTACAAGAAATACAACCAGAATGTTCTTTAGAAGCAAGGATGGTGAGACTTTGACTCACTTACTTTGGACATGTCATCAGGAAGGACCAATTTCTGGAAAGGGACATCATGCTTGCTAAAGTAGATGGTCATCAAAAACAAAGGAAACCCTCAGTGAGATGGGATGACACAACAGCCACAACAATGGACTCAAACATACCAATGATCAGGGAGACTACACAGGGCAGGGCAATGTTTTTTTCTGCTGTACGAAAGGTTGCCATGAGTTGGAGCTGACTAGATAGCAACTAACAACCACCACCACCCAAATCCACACTATACACATTCTCACCTAAAACTCAAATACAACTTATTCATGAACTTATGCAAGCAAAGCATTTTTGGCTTCACTAATCTCCAAGTCTTAACAATTTTCCTAGATAGGTGTCATAAATCAGATTCTGGGAATTGTCTAAAATAAATTTGATTTTCTATAACAAGCAGTTTGTTAAAAAAAACCCAAAAACAAAAATGTCATTCCCCTTCTTATACCAGTTCATTCCCTTAAAAATGGTCAGGGGAAAAAAAAAAATCTTTCTTCCCACTTCACTCCTATCCTAAAACAGCTAGAAAATATCCACTGCAAAAACTAAGGCACTGAGAGCAGTCTCTCTAATGCCTCTCTCCACCAAGGCAGTTGATACCTTTAACTTCACAGTGAAATTAGCAGGAAACAAACCTCTCATTAACAAAACCCCACTCCAATACTTGAAGTAACTCTCTTTACCACAGGCAGAGTCCTTAACTACCTTCCTTTTCATCCTCTGGTTAAATCCAGTTTCCTAAAGATAAGAAAAGGAGCCTTGATGGTGCAGTGGTTATAACCAAAAGGTCGGCAGTTCAAACCTACGAGCCTCTCCAAGGGAGATGTGGCGATCTGCTTCCATAAAGATTACAGCCTTGGAAACCTTATGGGGCAATTCTACTCTGTCACATAGGGTCACTAAGAGTTGGAATCAACTTCATAGCAACAGGTTTGGCTTTTTTGTTTGTTTGTTTGTTTTTAAAGATAAGAAAAATCAGGACAAAGACATATCATGACCACGCAGGGGGCTCAGAGTAGATCTGCATCTGTTCTCGGACACAAGACAAATGACTGTACCAAATTACTTACGAGAAAAAAACCACATAATGATCCCCACAAAGGAAAATAGTACGGCAAAACTGGAAACAAATCCATCCTAAGGAATGTGAAGCATCATAGCAGTTACCACCAGTTGCTGTCGAGTCGACTCCGGCTCATGGCAGCCCCATGTGTGTCAGAGTAGAACTGTGCTTCAAAGGGTTTCCAAAGGCTGAGTTTTCAGAAGCAGACCACCAGGCCTTTCTTCTGAGGCATCTCTGGGTGGACTCAAGCCTCCAACTTTTCAGTTAGCAGCTGAGTGTGTTAACTGTTTACAATACCCAGAGACTCTACAGCAGTCACCAAAAAAACCAAACCCAGTGCCATCAAGTTAATTCCGACTCATAGCCAGACAGAGTAGAACTGCCCTATAGGGTTTCTAAGGAGTGACTGGTGGATTCGAGCTGCTGACATTTTGGTTAGCAGCTGAGCTCTTAACCACTTTGCCACCAGGGCTCCACACTGGTCACAGGAGGTGGCAAATAAACCATCAGCAAACCCCTTAGCAAAGTGCCTGGCACCAAAAGCGCAGCTACTCTGATGGAACAAAATACTGGGCCCTGCCCCACTCTTCCCCCATACAGAAAATATTAGGATTCTGTGTAGAGTTGGGTTTTACTAACTTGTTTTACCATGACCCACAATTTCACAAACACAACACTTACCCATATTTACATGTGATGCAATTCTTTTCAATGTTATTCGCAAGCCACAAAATTTATTATTTGATCCGCTCCTGGAGCTCTTTCTGCAGTTTGAAAAATACTTTACTAAAGGATGCTTGCATAACATCAGCAACCAACACCTTCCCTAAAGAAAGAACTCACTTCTTCATGCTGATAATGTGAGCTTTTAAGATGGCCTTCCCTTCAACTGGAGTCCCTGGGCGGCACAGTTAAGCACTTGGCTAATAACCAAAAGGCTGGAGGTTCGAGTCCACCCAGAGGTACCTCAAAAGGAAGCCTGGCAATCTACTTCCCAAAACATCAACCATTGAACACCCTATGGAACACAGTTCTATCTGACAAAGATGGGATAGCCATGAGTTGGCATCAACTCAATGGCAACTGGTACTGGTTTATCCCTTCAACTAGGTGCCATGACCCTCTAGCCTCTAAATTTAAAGCTACCTTGTAGAAGTGAGAAGTCTTAAGTCAATTTTGTTTACCTCTTCAACCTTGATTTCATTTGGTGTACACAGCTCTCTAAAGTCCCTTAGGAACAATGAATATGTTAAAAAAAAAAAATCCATTGTTGTCAAGTTGATTCAAGCAGAACTGCCCATAGGGTTTCCAAGGAGAGGCTGGTGGATTTGAACTGCCAACCTTTTGGTCAGCAGCCATAGCTCTGTGCCACCAGGGCTTCGATGAACATGTAGGGCCAACTTATTCAATAATGCATAAGCCCATCAGGTGGTTTTGACTGTAAGAGATTTTTAAAGTAATAGATATGTAAATTGACAGGTAGGTTAAAACCTAAGACATTCTCTCAGGCATGTGTTAAATATTTCAAATTCAACTGGAAAGTAAATATTTATTTTAAAAATTCTCTTTGTGGAGATAAATGAAGACAAGTTTCCTCCCAACTTGGAACGGACTATCCTATCCACAGCATGTAAGCGTGGGGTGCTGGACTAGGTCTGCAATGACACTGAAGGAATTTATTACTGTCTAGTTGGCAAGGTGAGGCACAGACATCAAAAAAGTAAAACTAGCACCACATGACAGAGTGAAAATACCTCATGACAGGAACAAACAGTAAGTGTTATGAAAGTTCAGAAGGAGAAGAGACCTTTCTTGGCTGGGGTTATCTGGGCTTTGACGTAAGGGCAGAAATCACCCAGGCAGTGTGGGGGTCAGGAAGACCATGGTCACTATTCTGATATCTATCACCCAGGTGACCCATGGTGACATGGTGTTCCACACCGATACACTCAAGATTCCCCCTCTTTTTGACTATTTTTCCTTCCTGGTCTTTCATCAGGAGGGACCAATCACTGGAGAAGGACATCATGCCTGGTAAAGCAGAGGGTCAGCAAAAAAGAGGAAGACTGTCAATGAGATGGACTGACATAGTGGCTACAACAACAGGCTCAAACATAGCAATGATTGTGAGGATGACGCAGGACCTGGCGCAGTTTCGATCTGCTGTATGTGGGGTTGCTGTGAGTCAGAGCCCAGTCAACAGTATCTACTAACAACAGTAACAGTCTTTCTCAGATACCCTCCTTCCCATCTTGTACTCTAAGGAGACCAGTGGTTCTGGTGCAGAAGCCAGCTTTCCTGAGTCTGAATCCTGGATCAACCTTCTTCTACCTGTGTGACCTAAGAAAGTTCTTGAATCACTCTATGTCTGCTTCCCCTTCTGTGAAACAGATTTGACAAACATACCTATGTCTTAAGACATCTGAAGCACTTAAGACAGTGCCAGGTATGTAGTACATACCCAGTAAATGTTAGCTCTTATAGTCACAACATACAGCTGAAAGTTTTAAAAATGAATTGTACATACTAATTCATCATGTGTTCTCATAATAATTTTTATTAAATATTTTAATCTCTCAAAAATAAAAAATTAATTTGTGTTCATTGGCAGGTTTTTCTAGAGAACAGGAAGCATGGATTTTCTTGTTAATGGCTCCTACTCAAGTGGTTGGCAGGAAGGTAGACGTACTTTCTTTGCCCCATGAAAGGACCAGTATACAGCTGTTGACCGTCACTATGACTAGAGGTTGAGAATGGGCTGCCCAAAGGGCAGGCCCTAAAGTCAATCAATTTACACAAAATATACCTGAATGTACATCATGAATTCCCACTGTGACATAGGTGAGCCTGACAAGATTCTTCATCAAAGAAGCAAGCATTTCTGATATAAGCAATTCTAGTTTCCCAATGTAATAAGTCAAATGAAAGTTTGGGAGTGGCTGCCTTATTTCAGAGTTGTCACTGGAAGTTCTACAAGTAGAAAGAAAACTAAATTGTTTATAGCCATATATCAATTTACACAAAAAGAACCTTAGAGAAATTACAAGAAAAAATTAACCTCTGTAAATAAAATAGTATTTTTAATTCACAAGACCTTGCTTTTTAAAAAAAAAAAAAAATCACTAATTTCAAACACAGCTAGATGGTCACAAATGTTGTCCTGCTTAAAATGAGGTCCCCCTGGACTGCATGCAAGTTATCAAGAATTCACACTATCAGCTGCCACAGCCAGAAAGGGCCGACTCAACTCTGCACCTCTCTCCACTCAGAGAGCCCTGCCTTCACAGAGTGTGGTAACTGCTGCCCAAAGGACAATGGCTTTTCTCCCTTATGAAGAATGTTTCTATAAAACACAACCTTTCTACCATGCTACTGGAACAGAAATGGACACCTACACCACATGGGACAAGCAACTCCTTTCACAGAAGTAAACCCCAAGAAGACAGCCATTCCCTCCTTTCATGTAACCAATATATACAGCATCAACTGCGTCACACCTTTAGCTACCTTTGGAATCCAAAGTATACTGGAAAAAGGAAGCTCTCTTTAGAAGTGGCCATAATGTGATCATCTGTTTTGCTTTGCTGTTCACGCTAAATTCACTTTATTATCTATAAGCCATACATCAATCTTAGGGAAGATGTTTTTACTTCTTCAAAAATTAAAAGGCTGTCTTGATATGATGTCTGGAATGTATGTGAATCACCTAGGAGGTGTGGAATGGGCGGGGGAATGGGTAAGACAAAGAGCCCTGGTGGCACAACAGTTAAGAGCTCGACTACTAACTCAAAGTTTGGCAGTTCAAACCCACCCAGATGCTCTGCAGGAGAAGGACCTGGCAAACCACTTCCATAAAGATTACAAACTAGGAAACCATACGGAGCAGTTCTACCCTGACACACGGGGTCACTCTGAGTCAAAAACTGACTTGATGGCAGCTAACAACAACAAAATAGGTAAGATAAGACTAGCTGTGTGTGGGAAATTGTTGGAGCTGGGCAGTGAGTATGTAAGAATTCATGGATTTATATGGTCTCCTTTTGAATTTTTAAAATGTCCCTAATTAAAATTTTCTTTAATGGCATTTCTAACATGCATATTTTAGCTTCCAGAGAAAACAAAATCCTCTTCCAAATTCTTACTCCAATATGCTTAAATTTAACATTGTTCAGATGTTCAGTTTACTTGTTGTCATCAGTAAGAACTGCCTACCCCTCCACCACGTGAACCCTTGATGCTCAGCACCACTCTGGGGCCGTGCCTTCTCTCATCACACACACATTTTAGTACGTTGTCAGTCCGTCCTTCTCTCACAGCTCCCAGGTGCCTTCCACACCACCGGAGAACCAGTGCAACTGGTACAAGGCAGCAAAAGGTGGAAAACTCTTCGGTTTTCAGTTCCACAACTATTTTGACAAGAGGAAAACAAAAACCCATGCTCAGATCATCTTTTTCCACACTTTGTTCCTTAAACCAGAGGAGCTGATTTTATTTGTGACACCAAACTGGCTGGGGTAAAGGGTAGTGGGTCCAAGGCAATGAAGACAGAAGAGGAAAACAGAGTGGAGACTAGTTCAGTGGGTTCACAGACATGCTGCTGGCAGCTTTAAAAAATATCAACTGCTGGCACCAGGAGTGTGTGTGTGTGGTATGTGTGTGTGCGTATGAGTGGTGTGTGGGTGTGTACTATGGGTAGTGTGTATGTGGTATATGTGCAGGGTGGGGTGTATAGTAGGTAGATTGTGTGTAGTGTGTGAATATGAGTGTATGTGGGAGTATATATGCATATATATGTTGAGTGTCTCTGTGTGTGAGTGTTGTGCGGGTGTGAGTGGTGTGTGGGCGTGCAGTATGGGCAGTGTGTCCGTGGTATGTGTGTGGGGGAGGTATATAGTATGGGTAGTATGTGTTGTGTGTGTATGTGAATTTTTATGTGAGTGTCTCTGTGTATTGAGTGTGTGTGTGTATCTTAAAGCTCCCTGTTGAGTCTAATGTACAGTCAAGTTTGAGAACCATTGCTGGAGTCCAGAATTTTACCTTGATATTCTAGACTTCCCCTTACACAACCCTTTACTTTTTCTCTACCACTGGCCCTGAAGACTATAATCCTATCTTCAAATTGCTGTTAGAAAATTCTTCCTCATAGCATGCCAAAATCTGTCCATGTGGACCTGCCACCCATCGGACCTAGTTCTAGCCATAAAAAATAAATTTTGTCCCTCTTTCCAAATGTTTGAAGAAATGAAGTAAGCTACACCAAAGTTAAAAAAAAGCCTTTTATTTAACCATCAAAGTGCTTTTATGACTCCTGGGTTTTCTACCTGAGTCAGAGAAACTGAATACACAAACAAGTGGGAAACAGAGAAGAGGGATGGGTAGAAACACATGCACAAAGTCAATTTAGATATGAAAGTGAGGGATTTCATTTATGTTTTTTTGAGAAACTTAAGTGACAGAAACACAATTATTCACCCTGAATAGAGAATAAAAGAAAATCACAAAGGGATTTTCCAGAAGCTCTTTGAGAATAAAAAGCCATAATCCTCTCCTTTAAGAGACATAATCACTTTTTCTGGAACACATCTATTGTCTTGATCATATACAAATAAATAACAAAAACTGCCCTTTTTACTCTTCAGCTGGATGCTTTTCCAGTGGCTGTCTTATTCTACCCTCCCACGCAGGCAAAGTTAGGAGATAGCGGAGCCCAGGTGATATGCGCCCAAGGGATCAAAGGAAGGAGAATTCTAGGAAAGAGTCCCCAGTGTTTCTCAAGCCCAGCACACTCCCCTACTCCCCACCAGACCACACTTTTCCTGAGTCAGCAATGAACCAGAGCTGCAAAAGAGGGCTCAAAGGAACCCAAAGGGCCATGAACCCACTTCCGTATGAGGACAAGCCACAGCTTCTACTTTTTAAGAAAAACGAAAAATCCAAGTTTCAATTTGAAAGCCCCTGGTTTTTAAAAGTTGCAAACAAATGTTTTTTAAAAAGTTTAAGGCACTGTGTGGGTTGAATAAAATACAACTGCAAAACAGACACTCAGGCTTCCAATTTGCTACCTCTGCTTTGCAGACAGAGCCTGAAGGAGGACTGGCAACCTCAGAGGTGGGCTGTGCAAAGTAGGCCTTTGACTTTCTGCATTTTGAACCTGTAATCATTCAAAAACCATCTGCTCAGCACAACCAATGTACATTAGGTAGTGATGGTCTTAATGTGAACATTTAGTTCCCTAGTCTTCTGAAGTTGAGGATCAACAATGAAACAAGATCTTCAAACTCCAAAGGATGGGGGAGAGGGCCAATTAATGACACATTTTGTGCTACTGACTAAGAAAAAAAATCAAGGACTTTGGAAAACAATAAAGCAGGCATCCTGGAATCCTGTGAGGGAGGGATCCCCAGAGGGAGTTTATAGAACTTTACAGAGAAAAGTTAGAAAAAGTATTTACTGTGAAAAACAAAACAGTCATTTTGAAAAGCAGCAAGAATGGGTTTAAGCAACAAGAAAAAGGTCTGGAATATGGAAAAAGGAAGCAACTTATGAAATGATAAACCTAAGACCTTTGGTAAAAATCAAAATGCTGGTAAGAATACAAAACAATGTACTTCCAGTTTTGTTTTTTTAATAAAATAAATGCACACAGAAAGACTGAAGGTATACACATCAAAATGCTCTCTTTCATCTCTATCTCCCATGGGCTAGATCAACAGGTGCCACCCACCCATAAGCTTAGGAGTCCACACAACTCCCTGCACTTCTGACCAGCCAGCCCTTTCTCTCTCTCTCTCATCCTTAGTCTCCATGGGCTAGGGCAATGGCTGGCAATGGAACATGTCCAAACTCAGCACATCTCTTTGTTGCTGTACTTCCCCCACCCATGAGTGGACCCAGGTGGTTACCACAAGCGAGCATACTAAGGTTTAGAAAATTAAGATCCTCATTGCTGTTATTTTCATTAAGAATTCCTAAAATTTTCTGCCAAACCAGTTGCCGTGGAGTTGATCTGAACTCATGGTGACCCCATGTGTGGCTGATTTTTCAGAAGCATGTTGACAGGCCTTTCTTCTGAGGCACCTCTGGGTGGGTTTGAACCACCAACCTTTCGGTTAGTGGCTGCGTGCTTAACTGTTTGTGCCACTGAAGGACTCCGAAGATTTTCCACAATGACATATATTATTAGGAGCCCTGGTGGCACAGTGGATAAAGTGCTAGGCTGCTAATCAAAATACCGGTGGTTGGAAACCACCAGCCACTCCAAGGGAGAAAGATGTGGCAGTCTGCTTTTGTAAAAGATTTACGGCTAATATGATAAACAGTAATCAAAGTGATAATAAAACGATAAAAGTTATCTTTTCTTAGTTGGCTAAACTTTTAGTGAGGGCAATTTTAGCGAAAGCAGCTCTGGGCAGGGAATGTCTAAAGGTACAGGAACACCACTGCGGGAAGCTTTTCTATCCATGTGTGCTGTTACACCTTTACTGTTACTGCTGACTAGAGCAACAGTGCCCAATAGAGGTAAAGAAAGCCACATATGCAAGTTTACATTTTCTTGTAGCCACATTTAAAAAGTAAAAAGAAATGGTGAAGTTAATTTTAATATTATAGATATATAGATACAGTCAATTACAATCAGTATTACCTTTTATGTCTAACCTGCTATTCGTTACTCCCAATGAGTTTTGGAAGCCGAATGTTAACCATAAGGGGCCTGACCTAAACTGCAAAAGCCTGCCAGCAACGGCTCTAACCTACTGCCATTGATGTGATTTTGACTCTTAGTGACCCTATAGAGTAGAACTGCCCCAAAGGGTTTTCCAAGGAGCGGCTGGTTAATTCGAACTGCCAACCTTTCGACCTTTTGGTTAGCAGCCAAGCTCTTAACCACCGCACCACAAGCAATGTAAATTTGTAAATTTGTCTTATCCTGCTAGAAAGGGATAGTCATCAAACTATTACCTCCTAATTCATACCTCAAAAAGCCTCACGGCTGTAGGTTGAGTGGAGGGCCAAATAATTAGCAGCCAGACCAGAAGTAACCTGATATCAGTTGATCAGTAAAGCAGGGTTCAATCAATCATGTTAAAATTAGCCAAGAGTTGATCTTCTGTATTTCTCCCTCTTCTTCGCCTTATAAGCCTCGTATCTAGCTTCTTCAAGCCATTTGTTTTTTCTGGAATCAAAATGGCCTCCTTATATGCGTACAAAATAACTGTTCAGCATAAACCTTATGTTCAAATTCCAGTGACTTTTGATTATTTTTAAAAACAGCAGTAAGGTTCCCACTCAACAATTTTTACACCAATTGTTCAGTGACATTGCTTACATTCTTCACAATGTGTCAACATTCGCATTATTTCCCTCTGGTTATTCCATTTCCAGTAATCTAGCTTCCCTGCCCCCTTACCTTCACATCTTTGCTTTAAAGTAATTGCTGAACCCAATGAGTTTTTAAAACAACTTTAATGAGGTACAATTTATGCTAACATCAGTGAAGAAGTTTCTGGTTGGATATCGATGGAAGATGTGGCATGGACACCCTTCTCAGGAAGACATATGGAGGATTTCTTAAGAGGAAAGGTACCGAGATTAGTGGAACCCTCTTGTTCAGTGGCCTTACCTTTGGTGTCTTCCTCCATATAGGATCACCCAGGTGCTTATTCATGACATGTGAGATCACATACATGAAACTGTGTCTGCATTTCATGGGCTCTGGGCTCAAAATAATTGACGAAGACAGGTTCAGGTCTTGAGTTGACATTGTTCATATCATCATCTAGAATTATATTAAACTTATGCTGGTCAGCTGGCCTCCCACCCTCAGTACAGAGGAAGGAGTGACCCCTCACACAGATGCCCCGGGCCTGAGGGATGCAGAGGTGTGGATGTGTTGCTGATAGCTGCACAGCCCTGAAGATCTGGATTGGTTCTTTCATCAGCCTTGGGTCTCTGGTAGCACTGGATTAGAGTGCCTGTCTTAAGGTTTTTTAAAGTACAGCTTATTTCTGGCCTTGATTTTGCCTGACATTTTGGAAGTCACCCTCCACATCCCTTCCTCCCAGAAATTTGCCTGATCAACCTTAAGCCACCTCTGAAAGTACCTACCATTAAGAGGGTTGCCTGTGAGATCAATATGAGTCCCTAGAACTTCCATCGGATGCCCCATCCTTCTTCTCCAGGGTAAAGGCAGAGAGAGAACAAAACAAGCGACCTATTTTCATCTATTTTAATTGGGCAGTTCAATGAGTGTGACAGATGATACATACTATAAAACCACATCACAATGAAGACACAGAAGATTTCCTATCCTTCTAAAATTTTTCCTAGTACCCGTCTGTAGTACTCCCTCCCTCTACCCTCATCCTAGGCAACAACTGATCTACTTTCTGTCACAATAAATTAGAATCACATGATCATCTCAATTGATGCAGAAAAGGCATTCAACAAAGTCCAACACCCATTCCTGATAAAGAACTCTCAATAAAATAGGCACAGAAGGGAAATTTCTCAACATAATAAAAGGCATCTATGCAAAACCAATGGCCAACATCATTCTTAATGGAGAGAGGCTGAAAACATTCCCCTTGAGAACAGGAACAAGACAAGGATGCCCTTTATCACCACTTCCATTTAACATTGTGGTGGAAGTCCTAGCTAGAGCAAGAAGGCAAGAGAAAGAAATAAAGGGCATCCAAATTAGCAATGAAGAAGTTAAACTGTCCTTGTTTGTAGATGATATGATACTATACACAGAAAACCCTAAAGACTCCATAAGAAATCTACTGGAACTAACAGAAAGATTCAGCAGAGTAGCAGGATACAAGATAAACATACAAAAATCAGTTGGATTCCTATACACCAAAAAAGAGAACAATGAAAAGGACATCAGGAAAACAATACCATTTATAATAGCTCCTAGAAAAATAAAATACTTGGGAATAAATCTAACCAGGAATGTAAAAGACCTATATAAAGAAAACTACAAAACACTACTGCAAGAAACCCAAACGGATCTACATAAATGCAAAAACATACCATGCTCATGGATAGGTAGACTCAACATTGTGAAAATTCTACCCAAAGCAATTTACAAATACAATGCAATCTCAATCCAAATACCAACAACATTCTTTAAAGAGATGGAAAAACTAATCATTAAGTTTATATGGATAGGGAAGAAAGCCCAAATAAGTAAAGCACTACTGAAGAGAAAGAATAAAGTAGGAGGACTCACACTACCTGACCTCAGAACCTACTATATAGTTACAGTAGTCAAAACAGCCTGGTACTGGTACAACGACAGATACATTGACCAATGGAACAGAATTGAGAGCCCGGATGTAAATCCATCCACCTACGGTCACCTGATCCTCGACAAGGGCCCAAAGTCCATCAAATGGGGAAAAGACAGTCTTTTTAACAAACGGTGCTGGCAAAACTGAATTTCCATCTGCAAAAAGATGTAACAGGACCCATACCTCACACCATATACAAAAACTAATTCAAAATGGATCAAAGACCTGAATATAAAGCCAGAAACTATGAACTTCAAAGAAGAAAAAATACGATCAATGCTAGAGGCCCTAATACATGGCATTAACAGGATACAAACCATAACCAACAACACACAAACTCCAGAAGATAAGCTAGATAGGGATCTTCTAAAAATCAAACACCTATGCTCTTCAAAAGACTTCACCAAAAGAGTAAAAAGAGAACCTACAGACTGGGAAAAAATTTTTTGGACGTTACAAGTCAGACAAAGGTCTGATCTCTATAATCTACAAGAAAATCCAACACCTGTACAACAAAAAGACAAATAATCCAATTAAAAAATTGCAAAGGAAATGAACAGACATTTCACCAAAGAAGACATTCAAGCGGCCAACAGACACATGAGGAAATGCTTGCAATCACTAGTCCTTAGACAAATGCAAATTAAAACCACAATGAGATACCATCTCACCCCGGCATTACTGGCATGAATCAAAAACACTGGAAATAACAAATGACGTAGAGGCTGTGGGGAGATCCGAACTCTTATACACTGCTGGTGGGACTGCATAATGATACAACCATTTTGGAAAATGATATGGCGCTTCCTTAGAAAGCTAGAAATAGAAATACCATAAAATCCAGCAATCCCTCTCCTAGGAATATATCCTAGAGAAATAAGAGCCATCACACAAATAGACATATGCACACCCATGTATATTGCAGCATTGTTCATAACAGCAAAAAGATGGAAACAACCTAGATGCCCATCAACAGATGAATGGATAAACAAACTATGGTACATACACACAATGGAGTATTATGCAACGATAAAGAACAGTGATGAATCTGTGAAGCATCTCATAACATGGATGAAACTGGAGGACATTATGCTGAGTGAAATAAGTCAATTACAAAAGGATAAATATCATATAAGATCACTACTGTAAAAACTCATCAAAAAGTTTACACACAAAAAATAATCTTTGTTTGTTACAAGGGATGGGAGGGGTGGGGGGAAATACTAAATAGACAACAGATAAGTGGTAACTTTGGTGAAGGGTAAGAGAGTACACAATTCTGGGGAAGCCAGTACAATTTGTACAAGGAAAGGTCATGGAAGCTCCACAGACATATCCAAACTCCCTGAGGGACTGAACTGCTGGGCAGAGGGCTATGGGGACCATGGTCTTGGGGAACATCTAGCTCAACTGGCATAACACAATTTATAAAGACAATATTCTGCCTTCTACCTTGGCGAGTAGCATCTGGGGTCTTAAAAGCCTGTGAGCAGCCATCTAAGATACTCCACTGGTCTCAACCCTTTGGGAGCAAGGGAGAATGAAGAGAACAGGATACAAGGAAATGATTAGTCCAAAGGACTAATGGACCACAACTACCACGGCCTCCACCAGACTGAGTCCAGTACAGCTATATGGTGCCCAGCTACCACCACTGACTGCTCTGACCGGGATCACAACAGAGGGTCCTGGACAGAGCTGGAGAAGGATACAGAACAAAATTCTAACACCTAAAAAAAGACCAGATGTACTGGCCTGACAGAGACTGGAGAAACCCTAAGAGTATGGCCCCACGACACCGTTTAAGTTCAGCAGTTCACTGTTCAGCCAGGGATTGGACAGCCCCATAAAACAAAACGGGACTAATGAGGCACAGCAGTCCAGGGACAAGGAGTAGAAGGCAGGAGGGGATAGGAAAGCTGATGATAGGGAAGTCAAGATTGAGAAAGCACAGTGTTGACATGTCATGGAGTGTTAACCATTGTCATAGGGAAACATGTGTACTGTTTAATGAGAAACTATTTGTTCTGCAAACCTTCATTTAAAGTACAAAAAAAAAGCATTATCTATGTGTGATGAAATAAACTGCAACTCAAAAGGTTTGACGGGAAGCCGAGGGGGCAGTGAGTTCAAGATAATGGTGATGGAATAATTTGGAAAAGAATAGTGAGAATACAACAGCAGCACAACTGGAAGAATGTAATCGATGTCACTGAATTGTACATGCAGAAATTTTTGAAATCGTGTCTTTGGCTATGTATATTTTCACCAAAAAGGAAAAAAGCTCCTCTAAGATCAAGAAGGGAGAGTGTTGACATGTTGTAGGTTTGTTAACCAATGTCATAAAACAATATGCGTACTGACTGTGTAATGAGAAACTATTTGTTCTGTAAACCTTCACCTAAATTAAAAGATTTGCCTATTTCACCTAAGTAGTCGAATTTATTAGACAGAAATTTATTTTTTTCGTTTTTTCAAAATAATATTGTTTAAATAATATTCCCTTATAATCTTTGCAATGTCTGCTGGATCCACGGTGGTGTCCTCTCTCATTCATTCCTAAAACTGTAATCTATTTACTAGGGTGTTTGCTGCTGTTTTGTTCTCTTGTGAGTTTTTTGTTTTGTTTTTTTGGTAAATTTAGCTAGAGTTTTATCAATCTTATTGATATTTTCAAAGATCCAGCTTTTGATTTCATTAATTTTCTCTATTGTTTGTCTATGCTTTATTACTTTTTTCTCTTTATTTCCTTCCTTTGACTTACCTTGGGTTTAATTTATTTTTTCTAGCTTCCCAAAGTAAAAGTTTAGGTAATTGATTTTAGACTCTTCTTCTTTTCTAAAATAAACATACAAAGTTATAAATTTTCCCTCTAAGCACTGCTTTGGCAGAATCACAAATTTTTATATGTTGTATTTTAATTATTTAAAAATATTTTATAATTTCCTTTGTGACTTCTTCTTTGACTCATGAGTTGCTTAAAAGTGAATTGTTTAATATCCAGACATTTGGGGCTTTTAAGATTTTTGTTTTATTTCTAATTTCATTGTGGTCAGAGAATATATTTTGTAAGATTTCAATCTTCAAAAAATCTATTCAGACTTATTCTATATCTTAACATCTGGTCTGTCTATGAATATTCTATGTGCACTTGAATGTATTTTCTGCAATTGAGTGTGGTGTTTTATAGATGTCAATTAAAGTGACTGACAATGCCATTCAAGTCCCCTATATGTTCTTAATGATATTTTTGTCTATTTTTTCTACCATTTATTGAGAGGGGTGTGTTAAAATTTCCAAGTATGTTTGTGGATTTACCTATTCCTCCTTCTAGTTATTGTTTCATATACTTCACTTCATATATTCTGAAGCTTTGTTACTAGGCACATACTCACCATCACATCTTCCTGATGTACTCTGTCTCAAGTAATACTCCTCACGTTGAAGTGTATTGTTTGGTATTACTATTTCCATTCTATCTATTTTACGCTTACTATTTGCATTAGTGTCGTTTTCCAGCCTTTTACTTTCAGTCTATTTGCATCCTAGTATTTAAAAGTTGTCTGTTGTAGAGAGCATGATTGCCTTTCTGATAATTTCTGCCTTTTGAATGGAGGGTTTAATCTTTTTAATGTGAATATACATATTGATAAGGTTTTACTTAGGTTTGCTACTTCCATTTGTCTCGTCTGTTTGTTCCTTTGTTCCTCCTTTTGTGCTTTTTTTTTTTTTAGTATTCCATTTTAATTCCTCTATTGGCTCTTGTCATGGTTTGAATTATGTCCCCCAAAAAACACGTGTATCAATTTGCCCGGGCCATGATTCCTGGTATTGTGTGGTTTTCCTATATGTTGTAAATCCTGCCTCTATGATGGTAGTTGTGTTAGTAAGGCAGGACTCAGTCTACAAGATTAGATTGTATCCTGAGGCAATGTCTTGAGATATAAAAGACAGAACCGAGCAAAGAGACAGGGGGACCTCATACCATTAAGAAAGCAGTGCCGGGAGCAGAGTGCGTCCTTTGGAGTGGGGTCCCTGTGCCAAGAAGCTCCTAGTCCGGGGGAACATTGATGAGAAGGCCGACAGAGAGAGAAAAAGGCTTGCCCTGGAGCTGACGCCCTGAATTTGGACTTTTAGCCTACTTTGACTATGAGGAAATAAATTTGTCTTCGTTAAAACCGTCCACTTGTGGTATTTCTGTTGTAGCAGCACTCGATGACTAAGACAGCTCTACTGCTGTATCTCTTTCAATCATATTTTAGTGGTTGCTCTAAAGATTGCAATACACATCTTTAACTTATCACAATCTACGTAGTTAATTTTGAATTATATTAGACAAAATATACCTGTTTTGTAATAATATATTTCCATTTATCCCCCCATCCACAGTGTTATATATAACATCTATAGGCATGATAAACACATCTAATACAGTGTTATTTTTGCTTTAGTCACGTGTTGTAAAGAAATTAAGAGAAGAAAGATAGTCCTTTCTACTTACCCATGTCTACCATTTCTAGTGTTCTTCATTCCTTTCTGTGCATCTGAGTTGCCATCTGGTATGAAACTTTAACATTTCTTTTACTACAGGCTCCCTGGTGACAAATTTCTTGGATTTTTGTTTCTCTGGAATTGTCTTTAGTTTGCTCCCATTTTTTAAGGACAGTATTGCTGGATATAGAATTCTCAGTGGTCAGGGTTTGTTTTTTGTTTTTTCTTCAGCATTTTGAATACTTCATTCCAGTATATTCAGCTTTTATACTTTCTAATGACAAGTCAGACATTAATCTTATGTATGTTCCTTGTATGTAATATAATTTTTCTCTGGCTGCTTTCAAGATTTTTGTCTTTATCTTTAACTTCTGTTAGTTTAAATATAATATGTCTAGGATTAGTTTTCTGTGTTCGTCCTGCTTTAAGTTCACTGAACTTCTTGCATCTGTACCTTAAAGTTTTTCACCAAATTTGGGAAGCTTTTGGACATTCTTGCTTCAAACATTTTTCTGCCCCTTTCTATCTCTCTTCTTCTAGTGTTCCAATTTCACATATGCTGGACCATCTGATATTGTCCCACTGGTCTCTGAGATTGTTTATCTATCTTCAATCTTTTCTATGTGTTTTGTACTGGGTAATTTTTGTTTTAATTGTTTTAGTTTAAGTGGAAGTTTACAATTCAAGTTAGTCTCTCATACAAAAATGTATACATAACATTGTTATGTGACCCTAATTGCTCTCCTTATACTGTGACATTAAACTCCTCCTTTCCACCTTTCCTGTGTCCATTCAACCAACTCCTAACCCTCTCTGCCTTCTCATTCCACCTCTAGATAGAAGCTGCCCATTTAGTTTCATGCATCTACTTGAGCTAAAAACCACACTCTACGAGTATCATTTTATGTCCCGCAGTCCAGTCCAATCTTTGTCTGAAGAGCTGGCCTTGGGAATTGTTTTAGTTCTGGGTTGACAGAGTCTGGGGGCCATGCTTTCCAGGGTTCCTCCAGTTGTACTGGGTAATTTCTACTGACCTATATTTAAGTTAACTAATTCTTTCTAGTGCCATACCTAATCTTAAGTTTAGCCCATCAGTAACAGTACTTCTCAGCTTAGAATTTCCAGATGTTGGATTTGGCAGACAGAGTTAAAAGAGCTGTTATAAATTTGTTCAAAGAATAAAAGGAAAATGTACATACGAATTAAAGGAAAATACAGTATAAATGAACGCACAGACAGGAAATCGCAACAGAGAAATGGAAACTACAAAAATGGAAATTCTAAACTGTAAAGTCTGGATTTCCTCTTAAATTTCCAGTTGTCTTTCTGGACTTGAACACTGACCTCTACATCCTTAACCAGTAAGACTCAAATTTTTCTCTTTACCCCATCTTATTTTCTGCAGCTGTGAGGATTGGACAAGGTCCCACAAACTCCTAATTTGCACCCTTTCCAGTTACTTTTTGAGATTAAACCTCTCCTGTGGTGTCTGCTTTTAGATACTTTCCAGTGTCTTTGAATTTTTCCTTAATCCAGTTTTTATAACTGCTGTTGGCATGAGGATTCCTGTCACCACTTAACTCCTCCACCATTAGTAGAAATACCTTTCACAGAATATAACTGGCAAATGAGAATGAGTCTAGAACCAACTAGGCAGTGAGAGGTTGGATATCAAGTCTTAGACATCTCTGAATCTTCAGTGCTTAGTATAGCATATGACACTTCGTAGCGCCATGCACTATACTAAGTATTGCTGAAAGAATGACTGAAAACACAACTTAAGTTCTACTTCTGGTTCTGTAAATCACTTACTACTGTGGGACTTTGGGCAGATTACTTAATCTCTAGGCCAAACTAACTTGCATGAAACAACTAGAGAACAAGTTTTCTGGAGTAATTTCACTTCTAAAAATCTAATCTAAGGAAAGTAGTGAGATGGCTTCCAAAATTTATAAACAAACACTACAGCATTGTTATCAACAGTAAAAAACTGGAAACTATCTCACTGTCCAACAATAGAGAAATTGTTCAATACATTCTGACAGATGATGGACTACCATGTAAATGGTTTTAGAACATTTTTTTAATTATATGAAGAAATGCTAAGTATATAAATGTTCATGGAAAATACTTCAGGATACAAAACTAGAAACCAATCAGTTACTTAGTAACTGCATCATTTACCTGGTGCAAATTAACCTAAGATCCAGTTTTTTCATCTATAAAATGGAGAAAATGATAAAAGCTTTCTTGTGGATTTGTTATAAGAATTAAACAATATTCACATAGTAATTGCTTAAAAAATATTAACTTCACTTTTATGGTAAGTAGTCATAAAATGTTAACCAAAAATTTATATTAAAATTAAACATATACAAGTTATTTTGTTGGATGAAATGACAGTATTATGGTCATTTTTATTTTATCTTTTGTGCCTCTTTTTTTAATCTTTTAGCGATATATACTTAAGTATTTATGGGTAAAATGATATGAGGCTGGGATTTGTTTTTAAAATACCCTAGATATTATACTTCAATTATTTTAAAAAATATTCCAGAGATAGATGAAACAAGAATGAATGTTGATTGTTGAAGCTGGTTGATGGATATATGAGGTTTCACTACGCTACTCACTCTACTTTTTACAAATTTCTAAAATAAACAGTACACATATGTATATATATAATTTGACCATAAATATATGTAATTTGACTATACATATATCTATACGTACAATTTGACTATATATATTGGCTATATACTGACTATAAATATATATATACTTATTTGACTATATATTTGATCATATATATGTCTATACATATACTCATCTTGGAAGAAGTTCAGCCAGAATGCTCCTTGGAAGTGAGCATGGCAAGACTTGTCTCATGTACTTTGCACGTGGTATCAGGAGGGACCAGTGCTGGGACAAGGACATCATGTTTGGTGTCATGGACTGAATTGTGTCCCCCAAAAATATCTGTAAACTTGGCCACGTCATGATTCCCAGTATTGTGTGATTGTCTACCATTCTGTCATCTGATGTTATTTCCCTATGTGTTATAAATCCTATCTCTATGATGTCAATGAGATGAGATTAGCGGCAGTTATGTAGACTCAATCTACAAGATTAATCTACAATTTAAGCCAATGTCTTTTGAGATATAAAAGAGAGAAATGAGCAGACACAGGGGGAACTCATACCACCAAGAAAGTAGTGCCGGGAGCCAAGTACATTGTTTGGACCCAGGGTTCCTGCATGGAGAAGCTCCTAGACCAAGGGAAGATGGACGACAAGGACCTTCCCTCAGAGCTGACAGAAAAAGCCTTCCTCTGGAGCTGACGCCCTGAATTCGGACTTCTAGAATTCGGACTTCTAGCCTACTAGACTGTGAGAGAATAAACTTCTATTTGTTAAAGTCATCCACTTGTGGTATTTCTGTTATAGCAGCGCTATAACAACCAGGACACTTGGTAAGGTAGAGGGTCAGTGAAAGAAGAACACCCTCAAAGAGATGGACTGACACTGTGGCTGCAACAATGAGCTAAAACACAGAAATGATTGTGAGGATAGTGCAGGATGGGTGGGTGTTTTGTTCCATTGTACACAGGGTCGCTATGAGTTGGAACCAATTCGACCGCACCTAACAACAACATATATATAAATATATCTGGATACACACACACACACACACACACACACACACACACACACTTCACTATACAGTGAAAGCTGTGACAGCCAGAACTCATCGGGGTTACCTTGTTTTTCTGGGTCTCACACATTTTCTGCCTTTGACAGTGTGAAGTCTTACCACTTTTCTAACGCTCTTTTTATGGGAAAATATTTTAGTTTTCCTTCTCTGACAGGTTTCCAACTTACACCGGTTCCAGCCTTCACAGGTTTTATTGTATATACATTTTAATATACAGGCAGTCCCCAAATTATGACATATTCAAGTTAACAGGTCTTTTTTTTTTTGGTACATCTTGTCGTTAGTAATATGTACTGCATACAATGTTGCAGCGTGTAATTTGCTGATGTTATCATTATCAGATGTTCACTCCCAGATGTTCAAAGATTGGATTTATAAAGACACTGATAATAAAAGGCAATAATAATGAAAACTAAATAAAGAAAAAAAGAGGTATTCGACTTACGTCAGAACCGACTTATGATGGAGTCGTCGGAAGGTAACCCCATCCTAAGTCAGGGACTACCTGTGTGTGTATGTGTATATGTATATGTTTATGTTTATATATATAATAGTGATTTCCTCTGGAGAGTAGGTTGATGCGTGGTTTTTATTATATGAAAATGTCTTATTTTTATAAATGGAGAGGTGGACGTTATTTGTTTCTTTTTCTCTTTCAAGTCCCATGGGCAAAAGTGAGAGGCTTCTAGCTCTAGCTCTGCCCCTCACTTGCACAGCCACGAACTGACCACATCGTCGTTCTAGGGCTCAGTTAATTCAGCTGTGAAAAGAACCTGGCAGGCTAAATAACCTCAAATATCCTGTGTAGACCTACCATGGTTCCCTGGGTAGTACTGACAAAAAAGGGAATTCAGAAAAGGAAGCGCTCAGCCTGCACTGGTATGAATAGCTGGAGAAGTCCACAAGCATAAATCAGTGAAGAAGCAGGACCTGAGTGAGTAGAATTTGGCTGGGCTAGGGAGAGTGCATCCCAGGTGGGGTGAACAACATGAGTAAAAGCTAGTGTCAGGGAAACTGCTCAGCTTGGTGGCAGGCAGCATGTAAAGATACAGACCCAGCTAGAGTAAGAGGGTTGGGCTGGTAATGAGAAAAATATGAAGTTTGCAATGTAAGCAGAGATCAAATTGTAGAAGGAGGGTAGCTGTTACCAAGGAAGTGGCGGACTTGCCACCATCTTATGAAAAGTTCACTTGAAGAAATACTGGGGCAGGGCTATCTCTTAGGACACCATGGCAAGAATCCAGGTGTGCAGCAGAGTGTTTGTTAGCAGTGAAAGGATTTAAAAGCTACTTAGAGAAAAGCAATAGCAGGTATTGGGGAAAGTAGAGACTAGAGTCAAAGACAAGACTACCACAGAGGTATCCAGCTTTTTGTTAGCAACCGCTCATGGCCTTTCTTAAGAGTGAGAGAGAGATAAGACACACCTTCACATTGTGGGGGAAAGGATTCTGAAACCACAATGAAATCATGAAAGGAATAGGGTAGGCTGATTCTCTGCTGACTTGACTCCCCTTTCTTCTAGGGATCTCAGAAACCTTGACCCAAAAGGGAGAGATGCAAATATGGCAGGTTGGAAATGCATCAAGATTTACTAATAGATCCCCAGCTATTGGTTGGGGCCTCCTGCTCTAACATTTCCAGCCTGAAAAAGCAGAAAAAATAGTGGAAACACTACAAAGGTAGAGCTGAATGAAGACCTTTGGTGTGGAAAGCAGAAGAGGTGAGCCAACATGGCCACACTCATCATTCCTAAGGCGTCCTCTCAGTCGCTCCTTGGTTGGTGAGGCACAGAGTCCGATTTGTTCTAGTACACTAGCCCACATTTTTGGGCCTCCCAGATGCCAAAGGCCACTAGCTTTACAATGGCTCTCTGCTGAATAAAAGCTTTTGTAAACCAGATGAAGTTGCTTTAAATTTACATTGAATGTTTACTTGTTGGCTAGGAAATTTTGTCATGTTTATCATTTACTTTTGTACGGAACAATCTTTATTTCTATCACATGATTAATAATTCTTCTAATGTCATATCCAGCCAAATACATATCAAAACTGCAAGGGCACACATATCACCAAGTTAGAGCAAATCTTTTACAAGTAATTACTATGGGAAGAGAAGACCAGCAGGACCAAGGCTGGTAAGAAAATAATTTTACTATTAAGTAAAATAAGTCACAGTGCCCTAAAATCCAGCTCCGCAACTAATTCACAAATTTTCAATGATGACACACAGCACTATGGTTTAGCCATCATTTTTTGTGTGCCTACCATGTGCCAGGCATTCTTTAAACATTCTTTCTGTCCTGCAGGACAACTGATGAGGCAGAGGTAATTACTATTCCAAGTTTACAGATGAAGAATCTTGAGGCTCAGAAAGGTAAGTCAGTTGCTTGTGGTCACGTAGCCAGCATGACACAGTCTTCTTGTTTCCTAACCAAGAGCCTTTCTTTCTTACTAACAGAAGCCCAATTTTATTAGGACAGCCATGTGTCTAGCTAAAATACACATTTCCAAGCCTGCTTTAACTCCCTGTGACCAACTGACTAGGTTCTAGCCACTAAGATGTAAGGGAAGATAAGAAAGAGACAGAGCTAGAGTGCCCCATTTTTGCTGCCTCATCCTTCTGCTTCTTGCCTGGAATGTTGATTGGAGAGGTGCCATATAGTGAACCTGAAGATGGAAGCCCTCGTTAAGAATGGCAGAGCAGAAAGAGAGGAATCTGGGTCCTTAATGACACTACGGGACCACCATGCCAACCATAACCTGCCAACCTCCAGTTTTCCATTTTATCAAAGAATAAACCTATGTAAACTAAGTCTCTGTAGTTGGGGGTCTATTAGCAGCAGCTTAATTCAATTCCCAGCTGATACTGGCAAACAGGAATCTCAGTCAGAATCTAAACACAGACATACAAGTCTGTCTTACTCTAACACCTAAGACATATCTGTTGAGAATTCATTATTTATACAGGACTACAGTAGCTGGCGAAGAATGCTGAATACACCATGGACTGCCAGAAGAAACAACAAATCAGTCTTAGAAGAAATATAACCAGAACACTCCTTAGAAGTAAGGGTGGCAAAACTCACACTGGACGTATCATTAAGAAATATCAATTGCTAAAAAACGATATCATGGTTGGTAAAGTAGAGGGTCAGGGAAAATGAGGGAAACCCTCAATGAGGTGGACTGACACAAGAGCTGCAACAATGAACTAAAACATAGCAACAATCATGAAGATGGTGCAGGACCAGGCAACGTTTTGTTCTGTTGTACATTAAGTTCATCATGAGTCAACTAACAACACTAGATGCTAGCGGTACAAAGAGGGGTGGAAGAGAATGGCATAAAGGGAAGAGAAATTATGGTCTTCCATAACCACAAGCAAGACATCAAGAACTCTTATAAAAATGCAAACTGTTCCATTAAAAATAAGTCAATTATATAAAATTACACATTGGAAAAATACAATTATGAAATTATTGCCCTTTCTAAATATATGACTAAAGAAAATAAAGAAATGTAAGATGGGTAAAACCTAAAATTTTAACCAATTTAAAAACTGCATGGTGTGAATGCATTTTGCTTTAAACGTGAAATTATGAACTTCTGGTATATGAATTATAATACCAAAGTAAAAAGAAGCTGAGTAGTGACTGCGATAATGGATGTGCCTTTTTTTTTTTTTTTTAAGTTTCAAACTCATAATAAGCCTATTAAACATAGTTCTAAAAGAGATTGTTGTTGAACAATATTTTAAATGTTCAATTTCCTTCTTGTTTTTTTTCCCTTCTCTTTATATCCACAAGTTGGTTGGCAATGACAGAAACCTTTTGAAAAGGAGCCCCAAAAGAGAATAAAGGCAAACAGAATACTAATCAATCTTTGTTGTCTAAGAGGGCATTTCAGAGTTCCTCTCCTGGGTCCCAATCCATAATTTAGTCAAGTGCATAGATGAAGTTTGAGGCAGCAATGATTCGCGACCCTGGCTGTTATTAGTTATAAGCTGAGGCACTTAAAAAGTACTCACTCCTGGGAGGGAGGGGGAATTATTTTCTAGATAGTAGACACTTGTTTTATTTGGTGATGGGAAAGGCAATACCCAATATAGGTGAAGTCTGCACAGCTTCACCAAAGTAAATGAAGATACCAAGAAGTATGCAAGAATAAGAGACAATTTCAGTAAATGCTATAACATACACAATTTTGCAATAGTAGTAACACCCAAAGAATGTGTGTACTTTCAGGCAGATATGTATCCATATATGAGTATAGGAAGGCATATGTGAGTATATGCACATACATGTATAGGTTTATCTGTAAGCATATGTATATACATGCTTGTGTGTGCTGCATATATATTCATATATATAATAAAGCTCATGGGGGCACAGTTACGGAGACTTCCCAGACACACCCAAACACCTTGCTGGATTAATTTACTGGGTTAAAAGGCTTAGGACCATAGTCTAATGGGACAACTCAGTCAACTGGTATAACACAGTTCATAAAGATAACATTTTACACCTTAGTTTGGTGAGTAACGTCTGGGGTTTTAAAAGCTTGCAAGCGGCAACCTAAGATACAACAATTGGTCTCTACTCGTCTACGGTGAATGAGAATGAAGGAAACCAAAGACTCAAAGAAAAAACTGGTCCACAGGACTAACAACCCACACAAAGCACAGACTCTTCTAGGCTCAGACCAGAAATAGATGGTGCTCAGCTACCATTACCGACCATTCTGACCAGGGACACAACAGAAGGTCCCGGATAGAACAGGAGAAAAATATAGAATAAAATTCAAATTCCTAAAAAAAGCCAGACCTACTGGACTGATAGAGACTACAGGAACCCCCAAGACTATCACCTTAAGATACCCTTTGTACTTGGAAGTGAAGCTACTCCCAAAGGTCACCTTTCAGCCAATTAACAGTGTCTTATAAAATAAACCATATCACCTGTGAGTAATGTGTTGCCTTAAACTATCAACTGTATGAGACCAAACAAGAAATATTTATCCAAAAGCAAAGGTAAGAAGGCAAGGAGAAAAGAAGCTAGACCAATGGAAACAGAACAAACAGAATGGAAATAATGAGAATGTTGACACATTGCAAATACTATAACCAATGTCACAGAACAATCTGTATAAAAATTGTTAAATGAGAATCTAATGTGCTGTGAAAACTTTCACCTAAAACACAAAATAGTTTTTTTTGGAAAAATGTACTCACTCCCAGGCCCCACTCCTCAACAAATGCATCCAAACTTTGGGGGATAGGAAGGAGTTGGGCAACAGTATTTTTCTCAAAGCTCCCCAGCTAATTCTAAAGTGCAGTTAGGGATGGAAAACCACTGAGTTTGGGAAAAGAGGAGCAAGTAATTATACCCAGATAATTCTACATCACTCTTTCAAATCTGCCCAAACAACACATGGTAAGGGAGAAAGTACTTAGGTAAGTATACATATGTTGACAGGTGCCTTTAAGTTGATTCTAACTCATAGTGACAAAACAGAACTGCCCCCACTGGGTTTCCTAAGTTGTAATCTTTACGGGAGCAGATCACCAGGTCTTTCTCCTAAGGAGCAGCTGGTGGGTTCATACTGTCAGTATTTCGGTTAAGCAACCAAGGGCTTAACCATTGCACCACCAGAGCTCCTTAGTATATACAGAAAAGTACTATATTAATGCAACCATTAATCACCTTCTAAAATGACATGAGTAATCAAATGGCCCACAACCATATGACAGTAAATAACCCCAGTAGGAAACTGGTCAGTGTGACATAATAGATGTTAAGTAAGCTCTATTTGTGATTCCCAGTATTTCTCACATTATTGTACACGTTGTTGTTAGGTGCTGTCGAGTTGGTTCCAACTCATAGCGACCCTATGTAAAACAGAACGAAACACTGCCCCGTCTTGCACCAAGCTCACAATCATTGTTATGCTTGTAGCAACCACTATGTCAGTCCATCTCCTGGAGAGCCTTCCTATTTTTCGCTGACCCTCTACTTTACCAAGCATGATGTCCTTCTTCAGGGTCTGGTCCCTCCTGATAACATGTCCAAAGTATGTGAGATGAAGTCTCATCATCCTTGCTTCCAAGGAGCATTCCACTCTGGCTGCACTTCTTCAAAGACAGATTTGTTCATTCTTCTGGCAGTCCATGGTATATGCAATACTCTTTGCCAACACCACAATCCAAGGGCATCAATTCTTCTCCGGTCTTCCTTATTCATTGTCCGGTTTTTGCATGCGTACGAGGTGAATGAAGATACCATGGCTTGGGCCAGATGCACCTTAGTCCTCTCAAAATTTTGCTTTTTAACACTTTAAAGAGGTCTGTTGCAGCAGGTTTGCCCACTGCAGTACATCGTTTGATTTCTTGACTGCTGCTTCCATGGGCTCTGATTATGGATTCAAGTAAAATGAAATCCTTGACAGCTTCAATATTTTCTCCATTTATCATGATGTTGTTTATGGTCCAGTTGTGAGGATTTTTGTTTTCTTTATGTTGAGGTGCAATCCATACTGAAGGCTGTAGTCTTTGATCTTCACCAGTAAGTGCTTCAAGTCCTCTTCACCTTCAGCAAGCAAGTTTGTGTCATCTGCATATCGCAGGTCGTTAATCAGTCTCCCTCCAATCACGATGCTGCATTCTTCTTCATACAGTCAAGCTTCTCAGATTAACTGCTCGGTTTACAGACCGAGTAAGTATGGTGAAAGGATACAACCCTGACACACACCTTTTCTGACTTTAAACCACGTTATCCCCTTGTTTTGTTCGAAAGACTGCCTCTTGGTCTATGAACAGGTTCTGTCCGCATGGGCACAATTAAGTGCTCTGGAATTCCCATTCCTTGCAGTGTTATCCGTAATTTGTTATGATCCACACAGTCGAATGCCTCTGCATAATCAATAAAACACAGGTAAATATCTTTCTGGTATTCTCTTCTTTCAGCCAGAATCCATCTGACATCAGCAATGATATCCCTCATTCTATGTCCTCGTCTGAATCTGGCTCGAATTTCTGGCAATTCTGTCAATGTACTGTTGCAACCACTTTCGAATGATCTTCAGCAAACTTTTGCTTGTGTCTGATATTAACAATATTGTTCGATCATTTATCTACATTCTGTTGGATCACCTTTCTTAGGAATGGGCACAAATATGGATCTCTTCCAGTTGGTTGGCCAAGTAGCTGTCTTCCATATTTCTTGACATAGACTAGTGAATATTCTAGCACTGCATCTGTTTGTTGAAACATCTCCATTGGTATTCCGTCAAGTCCTGGAGACTTGTTTTTCACCAATACCTTCAGTGCAGCTTGGACTTCTTCCTTCAGTACCACTGGTTCTTAATCATGTGCTACCTCCTGAAATAGTTGAATGTTGACCAATTCTTTTTGTTACAGTGACTCTGTGTATTCCTTCCATCGTCTTTTGATGCTCCCTGCGTCATTCAATATTTTCCCTGCAGAACCCTTCAATATTGCAACTCGAGGCTTGAATTTTTTCTTCAACTCTTTCAGCTTGAGAAATGCCAAGCAGGTCCTTCCTTTTTGGTTTTCTGATTCCAGGTCTTTGCACATTTCATTATAATACTTTACCCTGGCTTCTCAAGCCTCCCTTTGAAATATCCTGTTCAGCTCTTTTACTTTATCATTGCTTCCTTTCACTTTAGCTACTCGACGTTCAAGAGCAAGTTTCAGAGGCTCTTCTGACATCCATTTTGGTCTTTTCTTTCTTTCCTGTCTTTTTAATGACCTTTTTACTTTCTTCACGTACAATGTCCTTGATGTCATACCACAACTTGCCTGGTCATCGGTCATTAGTGTTCGAAGTGTCAAATCTATTCTTGAGATGGTCGCTAAATGCAGGTGGGATATGCTCAAGGTTGTACTTTCGTTCTCGTGGACTTGCTCCAATTTTCTTAAGCTTCAACTTGAACTTACATATGAGCAATTGATGGGTCTGTGCTGCAGTTGGCCCCTGGCCTTGTTCTGACTGATGATATTGAGCATCTCCATCATCTCTTTCCACAGATGTAGTCGATTTGATTCCTGTGCATTTTATCTGGCGAGGTCCACATGTACAGTCACTGGTTACGTTGTTGAAAAAAAGTATTTGCAATGAAGAAGTCGTTGGTCTTGCAAAATTCTATCATGCTATCTCTGGTGTTGTTTTTATCACCAAGGTTATATTTTCCAACTACTGATCCTTCCTTGTTTCCAACTTTCACATTCCAATCACCAGTAATTATCAATGCATCTTGACTGCATGTTTGATCAATTTCAGACTGCAGAAATTGGTAAAAATCTTCAATTTCTTCTTCTTTGGTCTCAATGGTTGGTGTATAAATTTGAATAACAGGTATATTAACTGGGGTTCCTTGTAGGCATATGGATATTATCCTATCACTGACAGCATTGTACTTTAGGATAGAGATCTTCAAATGTTTCTTTTTGACAATGAATGGGACACTATTCCTCTTCAATTTGTCATTCCCAGCATAGTAGACCATATGATTGTCTGATTCAAAATGGCCAATGCCAGTCCATTTCAGCTCACCAATCCTAGGATATCGATCATTATGCGTTCTATTTCATTTTCGAGGACCTCCATTTTTCCTGGATTCATACTTCATACATTCCATGTCTGATTATTAACTGATTTTTGTGGCTGTTTCTTCTCATTTTGAGTCATGCCACATTAGCACGTAGAAAATGCTAATATTTGTACAGCATGCTGGGATAAAAGAAGAAGGTTGCTCAAAGTAGGAGGTCAGGGACCTGGTACCCAAGGGCTGAGGGGACCAGCACCTCAGCCCATTATTCCTAAACACTGGCTGGGAAGCTCTGGCTTCATGCATGAAACTTTGTGTTGCAGCAAATCAAGTTGGATATCTAGATAGTTCTGCCCCCCAGGGTTCTTGAGGTTCTTCCTTCTCCCCAGAGTGCAGGCCACACCAACACCATCTCTCTGCTGCAACTCTACCAGGACTGAAGGTTTCTATGCCAACCATATTCTGTGCCACTCAAATATGTAAGTTACTCAGGGAGGCGAGAAAAGACATGCTCCTCAAAAGACGTAGTTTTGGCTTAATGTGCTAGACTTTGCATCTCATTTTAGCAGGTAAATAGGTTCAGTCTCAGACACTTGGTATGAGCCCCCCTCACAATATGACACAGTTTTCTGCTACTTAAAACTGGAAAACCATCACCATTTTCTCTTTATTACCAGACACACCTATTGCCACAATGTAGAACAAACTATTAAACTGACAAAGATTTGTTACTGTAATATTCACTGTTGCCAGGGTTGGAAGTTTAATAACAATTTAATAATTTTTAAAAGGTAATTTGGCAATATGATTAAAACTGCAAAATGCTCTTATCATTTTCCCTAGTAACTCATTTCTAAAATTTATTCTTAAAAAATCAGTGATGGTCAAGGGGAAGATTAGTCCGAAAGACTAATGGACCACAACTACCACAGCCTCCTCCAGACTGAGTCCAGTATAATTAGATGGTGCCTGGCTACCATAGCCAATCACTCTGACAGGAATCACAATAGAGGGTCCTGGACAGAGCTGGAGAAAAATATACAACAAAATTCTAACTCACAAAAAAAGACCAGACTTACTGGCCTGTCAGAGACTGGAAAAATCCTGGGAGTAGGGCCCCTGGACACCCTTTCAGCTTAGTAATGAAGTCACTCCTGAGGTTCACCCTTAAGCCAAGATTAGACAGGCCCATAAAACAAAACGAGACTAAAGGGGCACACTAGCCCAGAGGCAAGGACTAAAAGGCAGAAGGGGACAGGAAAGCTGGTAATAGGGAACCCAAGGTTGAGAAGGGAGAGTAATGACATGTCATGGGGTTGGTAAACAATGTCATAAAACAACGTGTACTAACTGTTTAATGAGAAGCTAGTTTGTTCTGTAAACCTTCATCTAAAGTATAATAATAAAAAAAATCAGTGATGGTGGTGGTGGTTGCACAGCATGTGAGTGTGATTAGTGTTCCTGAAGAAGAACAGCATGGTGGTATGGCAGTGGACGGAGAGAAAAGGACCAATGTAAGAGATGGTTCAAAGAGAACTTGGTGGGGTTGGTGATAGATTAGCTATTGAAAGTGCAAGGGAGGGATGTGATACATGGAAAAATATATACACTATGACCTCAATCTTGTTACAAAAAAAAAAAAATGTATATACACATATATATGTCAATGTATATATATGTGCATACACACACCTACACACACATAATTTTAAAATTAGGGAAAATTGGCCAGCTTTATATTAAAATGTTAACAGTGGTCATATCTGGGTTAACATAATTACAGGGGACCTTCAGCTTCTTCTCTATACTTTTCAATATTTTAGAAACCTATACAATGAACAAATACCACATTAACAAGTAGGGATAAATGTGGAAAAGGCCATCTGATAAAATTCAACACCCTTTCCTGATAAAAACTCTCAGCAAAATACGAATAAAAGGGAAATTTCTCAACAGAATTAAGGGCATGTATGCAAAACCAACAGCCAACATTATACTCAATGGAGAAAGGATGAGAGCCTTCCCTTTGAGAACAGGAACAAGACAAGGATGCCCATTATCACCATTCTTATTCAATATTATACTGGAAGTCCTAGCCATAGCAATAAGACAAGAAGGAGAAATAACAGGTATCTAAATTGGAAAGGAAGAAGTAAAATTATGTCTATTTGCAGATAACATGATCCTATACATAAGACCCTAAAGATTCCACAAGAAAACCGCTAGAACTAACAGAAGAATTTAGCAATGCTGCAGAGTACAAGATCAATACACAAATATCAGCTTGTTTCCTCTACACCAACAAAGATTACTCTGGAAAAGATATCAAGAAAACAATACCATTTACAATAGCCCTCAAATCGATAAAATACCTAGGAATTAACCCAACCAGGGACATAAAAGACCTATACAATGAAAATTAGAAAACACTACTGCAAGAGTCTAAAAGAGACCTACAAAAATGGAAAGACATTCTGTGCTCATGGATGGGAAGATTTAGAACAGTGAAAATATCAATTCTACCCAAAGCGATCTACAGATACAATGCAATCCCGATACAAATCCCAACAACGTTCTTTGCTGAAATGGAAAAACTAATGACCAACTTCATATGGAAAGGAAAGAAACCCCAAACAGCCAAAGCAATACTGAAGAAAAAGAACAAAGCAGGAGGCCTCACACTCCCCAATATCAAAACATTCTATACAGCCACTGTAATCAAAACAGCCTGGTATTGGTTCAACGACAGACACAAACACCAGTGGAATAGAACTGAGAACTCAGAATTAAACCCAGCCATCTATGGGACAACTGATTTTTGACAAGAGGTCAAAATCCATTCAGTGGGGCAGAAACAGTCTCTTTAATAAATGGTGCTGGCAAAAGTGGATATCCATCTGCAAAAAAAGAAATGAAACAAGACCCATACCTCACACCATACGCAAAAACTAACTCCAAATGTACCAAAGACCTAAATGTTTAACCTAAAACCATAAAATTCCTGGAAGACAAAATAGGAAGATAACTATGGGACCTAATCTTTTGTAAAAGTAAAATAACAAGTAGTAAAACAAATGCACAAATAGAAGACAAAACAGGTTAAGTGGGACCTCATAAAAATTAAAAACTTACGCTCACCAAAAGATTTTATTAAAAGAGTAAATATACAACCTACAGACTGGAAAAAAATGTTCAGAAACAACTTCTCTGATAAGGATCTAATCTCTAAAATCTATAGAAAATTCTAACAACTCCACAACAAAAAGACAAACAACCACTCACAAAATGGGTAAAAGACATGAACTGAATCTTCACAAAAGAGTACTTTCAAGCAACCAGTAAACATATGAAAAGATGTCCACAATCATTAGCTATTATAGAGATGCAAATCAAAACTACAATGAGATACCATCTTACCCCCAGCTAAAATGGCAATGATTAAAAAAAAAAAATACACAGATAACAACAAATGTTGGAGAGGATGTGGGGAAATTAGAACCCTTATCCACTGCTGGTAGAACTATAAAATGGTACAACCACTATGGAAAAATATAGAGCAGAACTCAAATTCTTATTTAAAAAAAAAAAAAGCCAGACCAACTGGAACAGTAGAGAACAGAAGACTCCCTGAGACTATTGCCCTGAAACACTCTTTAAACCTAGAACCAAGCCTATTCCCTAAGATCACTTTTTTTCCTTTAACTTTTTATTATGAAAAGTTTCGGTCACACACAAAAACAGAGACAGATTAGTAAAATGAACATCCATATTCCCATCATCTAGATTTTTTTCCATTTAACAATTTTTATACAAATTGTTCCATGACATTGGTTACAGTTTTTACAATGTGCCAGCATTCTCATTATTTTCATTGTTTGTTCTGTTTCCATTGATCTAGCTTCCCTTCCCCTCCTTGCCTTGTCATGTTTGCTTTTGGGTGAACGTTGACCGCTTGGTCTCAGACAGTTAATTGTTTAAGGGAGCACATTACTCACAGGTGATATTGTTTATCTTATAAGACAATCTATTATTTGGCTGAAAATTGACCTGTAGAAATAACTTCAAATGCAAGTTCAAAGGTTATCTTAGGGCAATAGTTTCAGGGGTTCCTCTAGCCTCTCTTGGTCCAGTAGGTCGTCCTTTTTTAGGAATTTGAGTTTTTTCTACATTTTTCTCCCATCCTACCTGGGACCTTCTACTGTGTCCCTGGTCAGAACAGTTGTGGTAGCCAGGTACCATCTAGTTCTTATGGTCTCAGGTTAAGAGGAGGCTGTGGTTCATGTGGGCTATTAGCCCTATGGGCTAGTTTCTTCTTTGAGCCCTTGATTTCCTTCATTCTCTTTTGCTCCATATGAGTAGAGGCCAATAGTTGTATCTTACATGGCCGCTCGCAAGTTTTTAAGACCCCAGATGCTACTCCCCAATCTAGGATTAGAACATCATCTTTGTGAGCTATGTTATGCCAACTAAGATGTCCCCCAAGACTATAGTCCCAAACCTTCTAACCCAGTAAACCAATCCTGCGAGTTGTCTGGATATGTCTAGGCAGCCTCTGTGACTGTGACTTGTTATTTATTTATGTCGGTATATGTGCAGCATACACAAACATGTATATACATATGCCTACAGATACACCTATACATGCACGTGCATTTACTCACATATGCCCTTCTGTAACATATATGCATGCATAGCTACTCATCTAACCTCACACATATTTTCTGGTTGTTTTTAACTGTTGTTGCAAAATTATATACTGTATATCATTTACCACAATTGCCCCTTTTTCTCATGTACTTCTTAGTGTCTTTATTTACCTTGGTCAAGTTGTACTGAGATCACCTTTTAGCAAAATAGCAGAGTGGCACATAAAATAAAAGATATTACCCATAAGATCAGTGCCCTACTTAAAAACCATTAGTACGAGACCTAAAAGTCAACAATTGCTCAAAAGCAAAGACAAGAAGAAAAGGAGGCAGAGAAACTAGAGTTCTAGAAAGGGAACAAACTGAACACAATTAAAGAGAATGCTGACACATTGTAATAAATGTAACTAACATGACTGAACAAGTTGTGTGGAAATTGTCAATTGGGAACCTAACTTGCTGTGTTAAACTTTCACCAAAAACTCAATAAAATATTATTTAAAAAAAAAAAAAATCAGAGGCAAAAACCTGTAGAGGGAAGACATACAACCCAGAAAAGCATGATTTGCTTGGGTCTTGTTAAAATAATTTTATATCCTACTTTGAAAAGGCATGCAGTTTACAATTACGGCCAAATTTAATTTGAAACCTGTTTAAAAAAAGAGGGGGAAAAGGCAAGGAAATGCTACACCCAGAAGCCATTGTAATACAATTTCCTGTTTCACTACTAACATTCCTAAACTTAAGTGTTTCTTTTTTTCTTCTCCTTTCATTAACATTTCAGGGTAGAACTGAGTGTTCATAACACTGAAAAGTGGTTCCCTTACAAGAGGAAGAGTGCAAGTTATCTTCCCTTTATCTTTCATTAGCAAAATATTTTTATTATAGTATAATCCTGAAGGTAAGGTTTTGTAACCAAGACAAAGAAATAGCAGTTTAGCATTAAAATTTCTCTAGGTTTTTCTTTACTGTTTTCTTGATGCATATTGTTAAAGCTAAATAATGAACACCATAAATGAAGAACTGTGTTCATGTTTAGCATTCTATCCTAATGGCCAACAATTTAGATGTGCATTTTTGCCTGGATTAGTACATGAAATCATCTCTGCAAAGCTTGTGTGCATCTACCACAGGCTTAGCAAATATTTATTGAGCACATCAGCCCGCCAGGCTTTCTGGGCACATGGAGATAACCACGGGCTCCAGACCCCAGGAGGAGTGGCAGACAACAGGGAGGGTGGAGGACAAGATAAAACAAACATCTGCCAACACAAGCCTGGTACATCAAGTACCCTATGAGAGTCAGAAATAAACTCTGTATAAGTTTGATTGGGGAGGAGCAGATCAAATTTGGGCAGAAGAACCAGGAAAATCCTGTGGTAAAAAGAATGTGAGGCAAAACCAGAACAGATCCTAGAATCCAGACAGGTGATGATGGGAGCAGACATCACCAGCCAACAAAATGACAGCTGGGGAGGCCCCAAGACAAGAAAGGGTGGAGCTGTGTCTTGGAGTCTCTCCCAGGCACAGAGCACAAGAAAGCTGCCGGGAGAGGTTGTCTGCAGAGGAGGGGACAGTGTGAGAGTGCTGGATGCCAGGCAGGGAGGGTCAGCCTCAGCCTGGGTGCTCACACCACAGCACCGAGGGGCTGCCTGTGGAGATGAGGGATGATGATAAACCCTGCTGAGTTGCTGGAAATGAGGGAAGCGAGAGGAAAAAGTCAGAGAAGAAACATGCAAGCGGACAGGACGTACATCAACAGGGGACTGAAAAAGGCAAAAGCCCTCCAGCGACTGGGCTAGCAAGAGAAACACAGGACACTAGACAGAACTCTAAAATGACCCACTGGGTGAGAGGATTAACTCTTTTCCCCTCAGAGGAGTGTGTCCTTCACTCAGTCTGTATAACAAGCAAACAAATAAATAAATATTCAGGGAATCCGAGCTCAGGTAGGAGTGGGGAGCTGGAGTCACGTGGCCGACCTGTCAAAGCCTTGTTTCCTCTACAACATTGAGGTAACAGCTAGAATCCATCTCAAATAGCTGCTGTGAGTTTAAATGAGATGATATATGTTAAGTGCTTACAGCAGTGCTTGAACCTCTCTCCAAACCAGCTGCAACTGAGTGGATTTTTCTCATGGCAACCCCATGTGTGTCAGAGTAGAACTGTTTTTTAGGGTTTTTAATGACTTACTTTTTGGAATTAGATCACCAGTCTTTTATTCCTAGGCACCTCTGGGTAGATTCAAACCTCTAGCCTTTTGGTTAGCAACCAAGAGTGTTAACCGTGTGCACCACCTGTTATTATCAGACTTCACCTCCCCTTGGCAGCGTTATCTCGTTAGCAAAGGACCTGGGTCAAGATATAACTTGTAAACTGAACTGAGAAACTTTTTTTTCTGTACATTTTGGCTTGAGAATGCAAAGAATTCACTCTCTTTTCTTACTAACCAGATCATCCCTGATTTATTTGGTGCCGTGATGGCTGTTCTTAGAAAGCCTGTCTCTGAATACATAACCTGACCGTCGGCTATTTTTCTTATGCTGAATTTGGTGTAATAAAACCAATGTGTTTTTTATATTTCTCATTACCCTCATTCCATTAAACATTTAAATCATTTAAACAAATGCAATAAAGAGAGGAGAAATTGATTGGGATTAGGGAAATTAGAGCTAACCTAGAAATTCAGGAGCACAACTGGAGAAATACAGATTTGCTAGGCCATAGCCCTAAACAGGGTTTTTTTTTAAGGTCTGGGCACTTGATAGCAGCCCTGGTGGCACAGTGGTTAAAGCACTTGGCTGCTAACCAAAAGATCAGTGGTTCAAACACAACATCCACTCCACAGGAAAAAGATATAGCAGTCAGCTTCCATAAAGATTTAAACACTTGTAAACTCCAGAGGGCAGTTCTACTCTGTTCTACAGGGTCTCTATGAGTTGGAACTGACTCAATGGCAACAGCGTTTGGTTTGGGGCACTTGCTAAACTTAAGCCTGAGGGTATATTTTTGTTTAAAAAAAATTTTTTTTACTAACATAAAATCTGCCGTTTTAACCATTTTTAAGTGTACAATTCAGTGACATTAACTACATTTACAATGTAGTACAACCACCACCTATCACTCATCTGTCAGTTTGTTGTACTGTGGTGGCTTGTGTGCTGCTGTGATGATGGAAGCTATGCAACTGGTATTTCAAACACCAGCAGGGTCACTCATGGTGAACAGGTTTCAGTGGAGTTTCCAGATTAAAACAGACTAGGAAGAAGGACCTTCTGAAAAATCCACCCAGTGAAAACTTTAAGAACAGCAGCAGAACACTGTCTAATATAGCAGTGGAAGATGAGACCCTCAGGTTGGAAGGCATTCAAAATACAACTGGGGAACAGCTGCCTCCTCAAAGTAGAGTCAACCTTAATGATGAGAATGGAGTAAAGCTTTCAGGACCTTTATTTGCTATGTGGCATGGCTCAAAATGAGAAAAAACAGCTGCAAACATCCATTAATAATTGCAATGTATGAAGTATGAATCTAGGAAAATTGGAAGTCGGCAAAAATGAAATGGAATGAATAAAGATCAATATTCTAGGCATTAGTGAGCTAAAATGGACTGGTATTGGCCATTTTGAATCAGACAATCATGTGGTCTACTATGCCAGGAATGACAAATTGAAGAGGAATGGTGTCACATTCATCATTAAAAAAAACATTTCAAGATCTATTCTGAAGTACAACGCTGTCAGTTATAGGATAATATCCATCCACTTACAAGGAAGACCAGTTAATACAACTATTATTCAAATTTATGCACCAACCACTAAAGCCAAAGATGAGGAAACTGAAGATTCTTACCAATTTCTGCAGTCTGAAATTGATCGAACATACAATCAAGATGCACTGATAATTACTGGTGATTGGAATGCAAAAGTTGGAAACAAAGGATCAATAATCGGAAAACAAGGCCTTGGTGACAGAAATGACGTCAAAGACAGCATGACAGAATTTTGCAAGACCAACAACATATTCACTGCAAATACATTTTTTCTCAACAACATAAACAGCGACTATACACATGGACTTTGCCAGATGGAATACACAAGCATCAAATCAACTACATCTGTGGAAACAGATGACAGAAAAACTCAGTATCATCAGTCAGAATAAGGCAAGGGGCCGAATACAGAACAGACCATCAATTACTCATAAGCAAGTTCAAGCTGAAGCTGAAGAAAATTAAAACAAGTCCACAAGAGCCAAACTACGACCCTGGGTACATCACATCTGTATTTAGAGACCATTTCAAGAATAGATTTGACGCACTGAACCTAAATGACCAAAGACCAGATGAGTTGTGGGATGGCGTCAAGAACATCATACACAAAGAAAGCAAAAGACCATTAAAAAGACAGGAAAGAAAGAAAAGACCAAAATGGATGTCACAGAGACTCTGAAACTTGCTCTTGAAAGTCAAGTAGCTAAAGTGAAAGGAGGAAATGATAAAGTAAAAGAGCTGAACAGAAGATTTCAAAGGGTGGCTTGAGATGCCAAAGTGAAGTATTATAATGAAATGTGCAAAGACCTGGAGTCAGAAAACCAAAAGGGAAGAATATGATCTGCATTTCTTAAGATGAAAGTACTAAAGACTAATTTAAGCCTCAAGTTGCAATAAATATAGAAGGATTCTACGGGCAAAACACTGAATGACACAGGAAGCATCTGAAGAAGATGGAAGAAATACACAGTCACTGTACCAAAAAGAATTGGTCAACGTTCAACTATTTCAGGAGGTAGCATATGATCAAGAACAATGGTACTAAAGGAAGAAGCCCAAGCTGCAACGAAGGCACTCGTGGGCAGGAATTGACAAAATACCAGTTGAGATGTTTCAACAAACAGATGCAATGCTGGAAGCACTCACTAGTCTATGCCAAGAAATATGGAAGTAAGGTACCTGGCCAACCAACTGGAAGAGATCCATATTTGTGCCCATTCCAAACAAAGGTGATCCAACAGAATGTGGAAATTATCCAACAATATCATTAATACCACATACAAGCAAAATTTTGCTGAAGATCATTCAAAAGTGGTTGCAGCAGTATATTGACAGAGAATTGCGAGAAATTCAAGCCAGATTCAGATGAGGACATGGAATGAGGGACATCATTGCTGATGTCAGATGGATCTTGGCTAAAAGAAGAGAATACCAGAAAGATATTTACCTGTGTTTTATTGATTATGCAGAGGCATTCGACTATGTGGATCATAACAAATTATGGATAATGATGCAAGGAATGGGAGTTCCAGAAGACTTAATTGTGCTCATGCGGACAGAACCTGTTCATAGACCAAGAGGCAGTCTTTCGAACAAAACAAGGGGCTACCACGTGGTTTAAAGTCAGAAAAGGTGTGCGTCAGGGTTGTATCCTTTCACCATACTTATTCAATCTGTAAACTGAGCAATTAATCTGAGAAGCTTGACTATATGAAGAAGAATGCGGCATTGAGATTGGAGGGAGACTGACTAACGACCTGCGATATGCAGATGACACAATCTTGCTTGCTGAAAGTGAAGAGGACTTGAAGCACTTATTGGTGAAGATCAAAGACTACAGCCTTCAGTATGGATTGCACCTCAACATAAAGAAAACAAAAATCCTCACAACTGGACCATAAACAACATCATGATAAACGGAGAAAATATTGAAGCTGTCAAGGATTTCCTTTTACTTGGATCCACAATTAACGCCCATGGAAGCAGCAGTCAGGAAATCAAATGATGTACTGCAGTGGGCAAACGTGCTGCAAGAGACCTCTTTAAAGTGTTAAAAAGCAAAGATGTCACTTTGAGGACTAAGGTATGCTGGACCCAAGCCATGATATTTTCAGTCGCCTCATATGCATGCAAAACCTGGACAATGAGTAAGAAAGATGGAAGAAGAAGAATTGATATCTTTGAATTATGGTGCTGGCAAAGAATACTGAATATACCATGGACTTCCATAAGAACAAACAAGTCTCTCTTGGAAGAAACACAGCTAGAGTGCTCCTTGGAAGTGAGGATGGCAAGACTTTCTCTCACATACTTTGCACATCATCAGGAGGGACCAGACCCTGGAGAAGGACATCACGCTTGGTAAAGTAGAGGGTCAGTAAAAAAGAGGAAGATCCTTGACAAGATTGATTGACACAGTGGCTGCAACCACAGACTTAAGCACAACGATTGTGAGGATGGTGCAGGACCGGGCAGTGCTTCATTCTGTTGTACACAGGGTAGCTATGAGTCAGAATCGACTCGATGGCACCTAACAACAACAACATTCCCTTAAGGAGTCCTGGTGGTGCAAACAGTTAAGCACTCAGCTGCTAACTGAAAGCTTGGTGGTTCAAATTCACCCAGCCTCTCCACAAAAGAAAAACCTGGTAATCTGCTTCTGTAAAGATTGTTGTTGTTAGGTGTCATCTAGTTGGTTCTGACTCAGAGTGACCCTATGTACAAAAGAATGAAACACTGCCCAGTCCTGTGTCATCCTCACAATTGTAATGCTTGAGCCCACTGTCGCAGCCACCATGTCAATCCATCTCGTTCAGGGTCTTCCTCTTTTTTGCTGACCTTCTACTTTTCCAAGCATGATGCCCTTCTCCAGGGACTGGCGCCTCCTGATACCGTATCCAAAGTACATGAAACGAAGTCTCACCATCCTCACTTCTAAGAAGCATTCTGGCTGTACTCCTTCCAAGACAGATCTGTTTGTTCCTCTGGAAGTCCATGGTATATTCAATATTCTTTGCTAACACCATAATTCAAAGGCATCAATCTTCTTCAGTCTTCCTTATTCACTGTCCAGCTTTCACATGCATATGAGGCGAATGATTACGGGTGCACCTTAGTTCTCAAAGGATATCTTTGCTTATTAACACTTTAAACAGGTCTTTTGCAGCAGATTTGTCCAATGCAATGGGTCATTTGATTTCTTGACTGCTGCTTCCGTGACACTGATTGTGGATTCAGGTAAAGGGAAATCCCTGACAACTTCAATCTTTCCTCTGTTTATCATGATGTTGCTTATTGGCCCAGTTGTGAGGATTTTTGTTTTCTTTATGTTGAGGTGTAATCCCTACTGAAGGCTGTAGTAAAGATTACAGTCTAGAAAACCCTATGGGGCAGTTCTACTCTGTCACATGGGGTCACCATGAGTCGAAATCGACTCGAGGGCACTTAACAACAACAAAATTCCATTGTGTGGATTTACCACGTTGTTTTTCCACTCATCTGCTTATGGACACTTGGGTTTTCCCCATCTTTTGGCTATTGTAACAACACAGCAATGAATGCTGTTGTACACGTATCTGTTTGACCATAACAAGTTGCTGCACATGTACGTTTCAATTCTTTTGGTATATACCCAGGAGTGGAATTGCTGGGTCATACGGTAATTCAGTGTTTAACTTTCTGAGGAACCACCGAAGTTTTCTACAGCAGCTATACCATTTTACATTCCCACCAGCAATGCACAGGGTTTCAATTTCTCCACATCCTTGCTGTTGTTGTTAAGTGCCATCGAGTCCATTTTGCCTCACAGCAACCCCATGTAACAGAGAAAAACTGCCCCATAGAGTTCCCTAGGCCATAATCCTTATGGGAGCAGACTGCCAGGTCTTTCTCTCGCAGAGTAGCCGAGTGGCTTCGAAATTTGCGCCACCAGGGCTCCTTATGACCTTGTTAACACTTTTTATTTTCTAGTGTTTTTCTGTTTGTTTGTTTTTAAATAGTCACCCTTGTGGGTGTGAAGTGGTATTTCACTGTAGTTTTGATTTGTACTTCCCTAATGATTAATGATGTTGAGCATCTCTTCATGTGTTCATTGGCCATTTGGCTACAATAATGGTCTCAAAAGTAACAACCATTTTGAGGAATGTGCAGGAGCAGGCAGTGTTTCATTCCATTGGACACATGTGCACTACGAGTCAGAACTGACTCGATGGCACCTAACAACAACAGCAACATATCTTCTTTGGAGAAATGTCTATTCAAGTTATTTGCCCCTCTTTAAATTGGGTTGTTTGTTTTTCTGTTGTTGAGTTGTAGGAGTTCTTAACGTATTCTGAAAACTAAACTTTTATAAGATGTATGATTTGCAAATATTTTCTCTCATTCCGTACATTGTCTTTTCACTTTTTTGATAATGTTCTTTGATGCACAAGTTTTTGTTCTGATTAAGTCCAATTTATCTATTTTTTCTTTTGTTGCTTGTGCTTTCGGCATCATATATAAGAATCCGCTGCCAAAAACAAAGTCTGAAAGCTTTATCTCTATGTTTTTCTTCAATGAGTTTTATGGTTTTAGTTCTTATATTAGGTTACTGATTTATTTTGAGCTACTTTTTCTATGTGTGTGAGGTAGGGCATCCAAATTCATTGTTTTGTATGTAGTAATCCAGTTGCCTCAACACTTTTTGTTGAAGAGACTATTCTTTCCCCACTGAATGGACTTGCCACCCCTGTCAAATTGTCCACAGGTGTATGGGTTTCTATCTGGACTCTCAATTCTATTAGACTGGTTTATATGTCCATCCTTACGCCAATACCACACTGTTTTGATTACTACAGTCTTGTAGTAAGTTTTGTAATTGGGAAGTTTGAGTCCTCCAACTTTGTTCTTTTTTACCAAAACTGTTTTGGTTATTCAGGGCCCCTTACAATTCCATAAGAATATAAGGATCAGCTTTTCCATTTCTGAAAAAAAGGCTGTTGGAATTTTGATAGGGCCTAAGCAGTTTCGAAAGCTGAACTCCAGACCTGGCAGACCAAAGAGGGAGGCATAAAAAACATGAGGATACAGGCTGTTCCTACAGAAAGAGTACATACCGATTTCTCAGGGAAAACAAAAACATTTCCTAGTACTTACATGTAAAAGAAGTTTCACCTGTTCACGGCAGCATTATTCACAATAGCAAAAAGATGGAAACAATCTAAGTGCCCATCAATGGATGAATGGATAAACAAACTGTGGTACATACATACAATGGAAAACACTACGCAACCAGAAAAGAATAAATGACAAATCCACAAAACACCTTATAACATGGATGAATCTGGAGGACATTATGCTGAGCGAAATAAGTCAATCACAAGAGGACAAATATTTTATGGTCCCACTATTATAAAAAGTCAAGAAGAAATATACACACAGAAAGCAACCTTCTTTGATGGTTACCAGAGATGGGAGGGGGTAAGGAGAGGGAATCACCTTCTAGGTAGTAGACACTTGTTATTTTTGGTGATGGGAAAGGCAATACCAAATATGGGTGAAGTCTGACCAAGGTAAATGAAGACACTAAGAAGTACACAATAAAAAGAGACAACACAATTTCACAACAACAGTAATAACCAAAAAATATATGTATGGTTACAAAGGTAGATATGTACACATATGTGTACAGGAAGGCGTAAGCGAGTACATGCTGGTACATGTATAGGTGTATCTGTACAAAAAACACCCACTGTTGTTGAGTCAATTCCAACTCATAGCACCCCTACAGTGACCCTACAAGACAGAGCAGAACTGCCTCATAGGGTTTCCAAGGCTGTAAATCTTTACGGAAGCAGACTGTCCCATCTTTCTCCACGGAGTGGCTGGTGGGTTTGAACCGCTGATCTTTTGGTTAGCAGGGACTGCTTTTAACTACTGCACCACCAGGGCTCTCTAGGTGTATCTGTAGGCATATGTATATACATGTTCATGTGTACTGCGTATATATCCGCATATATAATAAACCGCATGGGGGGGCACAGTTACGGAGACTTCCTAGACATATCCAGACAACTCATGAGACTGGTTTACTGGGTTAAAAGGTTTAGGACTGTAATTTCGTGGGACAACTCAGGCAACTGGCATAACAGTTCATAAAGATAATGGTGAGTAGCGTCTGGGGTCTTAAAAGCTTGCAAGCAGCCATCTAAGATACAACTATTGGCCTCTACTCATATGGAGCAAAAGAGAATGAAGAAAACCACGGACTCAAAGAACAAACCAGTCTATAGGAATAACAGCCCACATAAACCACGACCTCTTCTAACCTGAGACCAGAAGAACGAGACGACGTCTGCTACCACTACTAAGCGTTCTGACCAGGGAGGGACATGATAGAAGGTCCCGGACAGAATGGGAGAAAAGTGTAGAATACAATACAAATTCCTAAAAAAGACCAGACCTACTGGGCCGATAACAGACTAGAGGAACTCCAAGATTACCACCCTAAGACACTCTTTGAATTTGTAACTGAAGCTACTCTTGGATGTCATCTTCCAGCCAAATAATAGACTGGCTTACAAAATAAACAATATCACCCATAAGTAATGTGCTCCCTTAAACAATTAACTATATGAGACCAAATGGTCAACTTTTACTCAAAAGCAAAGATGAGAAGGCAAGGAGCAGAAGGGAAGCTAGATCAGTGGAAACAACAAACAGAATGGAAACAATGAGAATACTGACGCATTATGAAAATTGTAACCAAAGTCACAGAACAATGTATAAAAAATATGTTAAATGAGAACCTGTGTTAACTTTCACCTAACAACACAATAAAATATTTTTTAAAGAATGGACATCATAATTTCTGATTCACAAAGCTGCCATAAATAGTCAATAAATTCTTACAATAGAGTCTCAAGTCATAAACGTAAAATGAACAAACATAAAAAATAAGAGGTTTCACACCTCAGTCTTCATGTAAGGCACACAAAGTGATGAAGTGCTTTGCTATTCTAAAGGGTCCAGGAACTATGGGCATCACCTGGGAGCTACTGAACCAGAGTCTGCATTTTAAAAAGATGCCCAGGTCATTCACATGTGCATTAAAATCTGAGAAGCACTGAGGCAGAGTGAACCCGCCTCAATGCCATCCTTCCATACATGCAGTGCAGGGGCCACACCCGTTCTCATGGATTCCCTCAGTAGGGAAGTAGATAGCCAAACTGCAATTCAGCAAGAGAGTACACGTCACACATTTCTGAGAAACAGACAAAGGGTACCCAAATCAAAACCGCTGCAAAATCAAATTAGCGGCTTTTAAAATTTTGCCAGGAAGAAAATGAAAGGAAAATCTGGTAATATAGGAATTTGAAAGCATAAAGATGAAAAGAAATAGCGGAACTAATTTATATAAGGAAGATAAAATAAAAACTAAATTTAAATTATTACTTATGCCAATAACAAGAAAAATATCTGATGCTACAAGATGACAGTCATAACCAAAAAATTTCTTTTCTTTCCAATTCTTTAAATCTATATTTGAAGATTAGCACCTCCCTTAAGGAATATTAATCTTTGACCCAGATTTTTTCCCCTAAAATTTTTTCATAACTCTTTAGTAATTTATGTAAAAGATTTATGAACATTTGACATATACATTACATTATACAAAAAATACTTTATCCTAAAGTCTTCTTTTTTTCCAGAAAATAAGTATTCTTAAAAGTTTTAATTAAAAATATACCTTGACAATAAGTCTCAGTCCAAATAAAATGGAAATATATATACATATATATATATATGCGCATGTGCAATAAGTAAAAACACTGCATGCAAAAGCGTGTACCACCACTAGTGGGAAAACACGCAGCTTATTGCCATGATGAATATAGAGGTAAAAGATGGCACTTCACTCAAAATACAAGAGAACAACCTGAATCTAAGTTAAAAAAAAGGCAATACAATAGGAACCAAAGGAGGAAAAGAAGCTGCAACAATAGGAATTCTCTTTATCTGTTACATTGGAATGCTAATAATCTGCTTTATCCAACAAATACACACACAACTCTAGAAGTAATGGTTTATCTTTTTCTCTCACATCATTTCGGTTCACATAAAGACTTTCCTACCAGAATGTTCTCAAAGCAAATGCATCCTCTTTTCAGAGCAAGAAAAGTCTGAGTTGGATGGTAAAGGTGCAGGCGCAGGTGTTTTAAGTTATAAAGTAACACGATACACCAAACTGACTGAATTTTTTCAGGAGTATTAAATACGGTAGATGAAGTTCTTTCTGCTGTCAATTAACATAAATTAACTGTTCATGGGAATTTTACCAGTGTCGTGATCCTTAATTTTACTATATTTTACTTTACTGCATTGGAAACAGCACCAGCTTCATTATTTTTTGCTCTATAATTATCACAAATGGATTTTACCATAATGAGATCCCACCTGTATTTTGGATTACTTATTTCTTTTTATCACAGCTAAAACACAACTGCAAAGAACACGCCAGCTCTGATTACCTCTTTTGTTTGCAAGTGATTTACAGGAGAACATTTTAAGCTCTGCTGTTGGCCTGCAAGTCCCTCTGCAATCTCACTCCAGTTATTTCCCCAGGACTGCCCCCTCCCTACTTTCAAACCCATCAAGTTCTGTTTATCAGGGCATAGCACTTGGAAGCAGATTTAACATCATATTTTCACAACAAGCAAGGTCATGCCTGTGCTGCCAGCTTCCACCACTAAAACACTCTGCACCACATTACTCATGATCTCATGCTTTGTAAAACCAACCCTCGACATAAGAATGCTTGCTCAATACAAGTTAATCCCAGTATATCCCGAAGTATCAACGACACCCCCTACAAAACAGTGGGGTTAGTTTCACGAACAAATTATATCATCTGAGAAACGTAAATTCTCCTGTCACATCCTATGGTAATAAAATACAAGAGGACTGAAACCGCTTTGGAAGTAAAAAGACAACAGTGTTAGCCTTTTATTGTGACTGGGATGCCTACTGATATGCTCTGAGAATGAGATCTCCCTAATTTTCCAAGGCAGCAGAAATAGCTTATTTTCATGCAACTGTGATTTTTTAAGACGACAGGTGATAAAACACTGGCTTTCAGAAGCCATTTCATAAGGCAATTACATTTTTACTGGTTGTATTTACTTAACTGCATTTTTACCTGGATGGACGCTAGGTTGGACGTTTCATCTAGGCCTCCCCCTCAACTTAGATTTTATCCAGGAATGTGAATTGCTAAAGAAGCATACATACATGCACAGCTGTAAGTTGTATACTTAATGTATAATTGATGCCACCTCCATCAATGTGTCCTTTATTCTTAAGCAGCTGAGAAGTTAGACTGGGTTGCCATTTTCTCAAGCTGTTTCTTTTCTAGTTCTTCTCATCTAACACAGTTCCATCTGTGACACCATACATACCACTTTTTAAAGAGTCAGAATGGTGCCCAGCTATCACCACTGACTGCTCTGACCACGATCACAACAGAGGGTTCTGGACAGAGCTGGAGAAGGATGTAGAACAAACTTCTAACACACACAAAAAAGACCAGATTTACTGGCCTAAAGGAGACTGGAAAAACCCCGAGAGTATGGCCCCCAGACACCCTTTTAGCTCAGTGGTGAAGTCACTTCCAAGGTTCACCGTTCAGCCGGGGAGTAGACAACCCCATAAAACAAAACGGGACTAATGAGGCACAGCAGTCCAGGGACAAGGGCTAGAAGGCAGAAGGGGACAGGAAAGCTGGTGATAGGGAATCCAAGATTGAGTAAGGACAGTGTTGATGCGTAGTGAGCTCGTTAACCACTGTCACAGGGCAACATGTGTACTGTTTAATGAGAAACTACTTTGTTCTGTAAACCTTCATCTAAATGAGAATAGCAGCACAACTGGAAGAGCACAATTGATGTCACTGAACTGTGCATGTAGAAATCTTTGAAATGGTGTATCTTTGGCTATGTATATTTTCACCAAAAAAAAAAAAAAAAAAAAGGCTCGAGAAGGGAAAAGGTTGACATGTTGTGGGGTTGTTAACAGTGTCATAGAACAATATGTGTACTACCGTTTAACGAGAAACTATTTGTTCTGTAAACCTTCACCTCAAGTACAATAAAAAAAATAATAAAAAAAATAAAAAGAGTCAGAGTATAGCTAATCCATGTTAATCAACCAACCAAAAAAAAAAAAAAAAAGATGATGGGAGCAAGTCTCTTTCCCATGACAGTTCAGAATAACCCCCAAAGAAACCCTAAAGAAAGCTAAGCGTCAAAGCCCTTCTCATCTTCACAAAAACAGAAGAGAAAATACATGCAGCACAATTTCAGGAGAGTTCAGGAACTTCTGAATCTTGCAGGGAAAGGAAAGTAATAAGCAGACCCTTTCAGAGAGAAGGTAAACAGCTGTTCAACAATACGTTCAAAGGGCCTTGGGTTTTTAACCTAGAAACAAACACTTCTACGAGTAGTAACCAAATCAAAGCCTTCAAACAGCCCAAGAATCCTTGGTCTCAACTCTACTCCAAACATGCTCCTCACTGGGACTGCCACCCCAGGGAGCCTCAAGGGAGGTTCACACCCACCTGGTCACATCCTGCATTCACTAGTTCCTGCAGCATTTGTCGGTTTACTTCTGCAGCAGTGGGAGTGCCCGACTCATTAGCAAAAGGCAACAAAGAATATCTGATTTCCCGCAAAGCTTTCTGATAAGGTCCAAACTTTGGGGTGGCTCTCATCTGCTGCTGCTGCCTGGCAGCGTCCTTGCTCCCCAGGACCTTGGTGTCCAGGGAAGGGTCATTGTTTGGTCCCACAGGTAACCCCTGAGCCGAAGACTTGGACGGTTGCTTTAACCCTTCACGAATCTCCTGCAGTCGCTGCCTGCTATTTCCAGAATAAGTTGTGGCAGGAAAAGTCTTTGGCCTCATTGTTAGTCCAGTTTCCTTTTACCATAAATACAATCTTCTTAAAGTGTTTATTATTTAAAAAAAAAAAAAAACTGTCAATATCAGTCAGTTGTAAACATACTTTCAAAGCAACTTCTTTTTGAAAATTTTTTTTCCTTCAACTTTCATTGTTCCTATAGAGAGAACCAAAAATTTTCCAGAGTCTTCATTGTGAAGATCATCACTATCTGAAAAAGAAAATAAATGGGAGAAAAATGTTCATTTGTGGTTTCCACATAATGTTAATACTTTTCAGAAATGAACAGTGATCCTGGAAATATTCTACTTGGCAAGATTAAGAACGAACACATCATCTCTCAGAAATGACAAAAATACTGTTCAACTCTGGTCAGAGCACATGACAAGGGATGTCCCAAGATGTTTCTTGTAAGATGTAATCAGCAATAAAGTAAATCTGCACAAGCTGGTATCAGCTTATAAACAGTCAACTCAAGGCAAGGACAGTAGTATTAGCAAATGAGTTTGTTTAAAATGTTTCATTATAAAATAATTTCATTTTGAAATTCACAGCTTGGAGTTAAATTATCTAGATAGGGTCTTGCATTTCTGGCTTGTTCCTATTCATCAATCTCATTTCCCAGACCACACTGTTGTCTCTTACCCCTATTGCTTTGCTAACCTCCCACCCACCTGAAGCTGTGGTCCTTCCATACCTTTGGAAATTTCTCTCTATAAAACCTTCCCAATCATCCTGAAAGACACCACAAAACATGTCATATTAAAGATGTCTTATATTACAGTTAAAAGCAGTTCTAACACAATGAATTATGAGGCTCTGAAACTATTTCCTTGATTTTCTTACAAGATAGCACTTTTTATCAGCATTTCGACCTGTGTGGGAAGGAACTAGTAAAAGCATGTGGGTGATTTCTTTCTCAGAGTCCACTGTGATCACACTAACAGCAAAAGACTCTATCAATAGAAGTCCTATTAGTATAGACCACCTACTACTGCAGCACAGAAATCACCTCATTACATTGAACTAGACATCACAAAGGTATTTTGCAATAGTGAATTACACCTACCCCATTCCCTAATTCAGTAAATACTCTGTGGTTCTTTCATTCAGAAAACAAAATCAAGCCAACTCCTGAAACTGGTGTTAGCAGCCAGCTTTACTGGAGGCAGTGTCCAGTTCCAGTCACTTATCAGCTGTGTGATCTTGGACAAGTACTGAGCCTCCCTCATTCCAGCATTCTCATCCGTAAAAAGGAGACAGCGTTTGGTTACAGGGTAGTGCTGAGCACTAAGATACAGTATATAACCGGTTCAGCAGCACTTGGGACACAGTTAAATCCTCACTGAACTGTAATTGCTACTATTATTGTTATTATTATTTATATAATTGTTATAATCTAAGCTTTGATAATGGAGACACTGCTGGAACCAGTGGTAGAATTCTCGCCTCCCATGCAGGAAACTGGGTTCAATTCCCGGTCAATGCACCTCATGCACAGCCACCACCTGGCTGTCAATGGAGTTGCTAGACTAAGATGGACTAGGAAGAAAGGCCTGGTGACTTACTTCAGAAAAATCAGACAATAAGAACCCTATGGATCACAACAGTCTGATCCCCAACCCATCATGGGGATGACACAGGAGTGGGCAGCGTTTCCTTCTGTTGTGCGTGGGGTCGCCATGAATTGGGGGCGGACTCAATGGCAGCTAACAACAGCAAGTGTTGATATCCACTGCTGGTAAAGGCAAAACTCCGAAGTCTCCCCTGAGCACTAGCTGCTCCTTTCTCTCCCTTTCCTGTCCCTCTCCTGGTCCACTCCCTTTTACCCCACAGAAAGCAATGAGCAGACTCTGAAAGATAACTTTGAGTTTTAATAAACAAAGAAAAACCGATCCAAAACAAGCATCCTTTAGAAGGGAAGGGGAGGAGGGACCTGGCATTTTAGCTTAAGTAAGGAATTTTATAAGTGTAAAATGGAACTCAGTTTCACAGACATTTCTCACGTGGAAAAACACGGCTAATATTTACTGATTGCTTACTACATGCTGGAAACCCTGGTGGCATAGTGGTTAAGCGCTATGGCTGCTAACCAAAAGGCAGGCAGGTCAAATCTACCAGGCACTCCTTGGAAACCCTATGGGGCAGTTCTACTCTGTCCTATAGGGTCGCTATGAGTCGGAACTGACTCAACAGCAACGGTTTTTTTTTTTTTTTTTTTTTTTTAGTTACTATGTGCCAGGCATTGTCCTAAAAGTTTTACATAAATTAAGCCATAAAGATAAATTTATATATATATATAACATAAATAATAAACACTAAGAAATGACATTAAAATTACTATTCCTTTCTTAGGGAAGTGAGGAGAGTGTCTTAAATCATTTAAATTGCTCCCTTTCTCAATGTAACTAAGAGAGAAAATTCTGTTAAGTAGGTACAAACCAGAGTAAGTAAATTTTTCAACATGGAATTAGTATTTTAACATGCAATTGCTGACACGCTAAAGTTGATGAGATGACTGCACGTTCAGGGACAGCTGAGACCTGCTGTGGCCCGTGCTGGCAGGCTGCCAGAGTCTCGGGGCTCTACTTAATTGGTATAAAACCAGCATATTGCAACCACAGTCATTTTCAGTAGTGGTCTAAGCATCTGTTTTGAAATACCTAACTGTCTAAAACCATAAGTTCACATTCCGTCAAAAATGGAGAGATTCTCAAGGGGCTGCCAAGCACGTGTGGAGAATCTTAGAAGTGACTTGGTGTGTCTAGAGCAGGCAGAGATGTTATCTCTTTTCCAAGGGGAATTCACACACATCACTTGGTTTCCAATCTTTGGTTTTCTTCCCTTTCTTTGAAAACTGTAAAATAGAGAACTATAAATCATCTACTTTTACAACAAATAATTAATGCAGATATGTGAGAAGGGTTTTTTCAGGGTCAAAATGTATCCATCTCTCCATCTACCAACATCTACCCACCCATCCACTCAACCACCGTCCTCCACTCATCCATCCACCTGCCCACCCACCTATCTATCCTGCAAACATCTATGAAATGCCTACTAAGGTACAGGCACTGCTAGGAGGTAGTACAACAAAACCTGCCTTTAGGTGGGAGGTGAGGGTTAGATAGGCAAATAAACAGTTTCAAAGAAAAAAGATGCCCAAGGGAAAAAAACAAAAATCAGAAAGTCTAGAGATGCTTCATAGTAGAAATAACTACTAAATCTTAGTGCTGGGAGAAGCCCTGATGGCACAGTGTTTAAGTGCTGGGCTGCTAACAGAAAGATCAGCAGTTCAAACCTACCAGTTGCTCTGTGGGAAAAAGATGTGACAGTCTGCTTCCATAAAGATTACAGCCTTAGAAACCCTATGCGGTAGTTGTACTCTGTCCTACCGAGTCCCTAGGAGTCGGAATCGACTAGACGGCCAGGGTTTTGTTTCGATTTTTTTCTGAGTGTTGGGAGGAATGGCATTCCAGTCAGAGTGAACAGTATAGGCAAAGGAAGACAGGTATGTGAAAGCCTGCAGTGTCTACCCACCACGTTTAGATCTGTGTGGCTGAGGCTTTTCCTGGAGAGTCGTGGAGGGGTGAGGCTGTGGAGGTAGATAGGGGCTCAGTCCTGAAGGGCGTCTGAGACCATGTTAAGAGTCTGGACTCAATGCAGAAGATGAGGAGTCACTGAATGCGTTTAAGCTTAAGAGTGACATGGCCAGAACTACCTTGTAGAAAGTGAAGTTTGGCAGCCAACTGGAAGAAGGGTTGGAAGGAACAACTGTAGCACTCCAGGCAGAAAAGATAGAGCCTGGGTGAGGAGCAGCCACCTCACGGTGGGGTAGGGGGGGCTTCAGGAATGAGTTATACCATGGCCAGAGGTCTGGATTGAAAGCTACATATGGGAGAGTCATAAGCATATGAGACATTGACAAAACCTGTCTGCTCACCTGTGAAATTTGGCAGTTAGGTGAAGAGAGTGAGTGGCTCAAGCCCCCCACCCCCACCCTGCCCCCAGTCTCATTTCACCATCAAGTAATAAGGGCCAACTAAAGATAAGGAGCAAGCTGCTTTTTACTCACCTAAAAAGGAATAAGGACCCCAAGAAATGGTCCGGGTTGAGGAGCTAAGAAAGGTCCATGTTAGAGCCCGACCACGGGGATGCCCTCTCTGCCTGTCACAACCATCACAGGGAAAGGACGTCAGGAACAGCTGAAGGAGGGCCTGGTTGATTCTGAGGCCTCAAAGCTGTCTCTGTAATTTGCTCGAAAAGGAGGAAGCTGCTGAAAGCTGGGAGAATTAGTAGAGCTCTCTTTGGGGAGGGGTGTAATCTTTTTTATTTAACATTCATTTTCTAAAATACATAAATCATAAAATTAATAAATATTCACAAAAAGAGCCAAAACCTGCTGCTGTTTGGTCGATTCCAACTCGTAGCACAAAGAGAGCACCCTCTGTAAACCACATCCAGATCAAGGTACACACCATTACTACAACTACACAGTCTCCAGTCCTCCCAGCCACCCACAGACAGACTGGTGTTATGACTTCTAACACCAAGGATTAGTTTGACTAGTTTTTGAACCTTATATACATGGAATTACAGAGTCTGTACTCTTTGTGTCTAGCTTATTTCGTTCAACGTCATGTTTGGTTACTCATCCATGTGGTCTGTCCTTTTTTTTTCTGTATAGTATTCCATGGTAGGAATATACCATAACTTATTTATCCATTCTGCCATTGACGGGATTTGGGCTGTTTCTAGTTTGGGACTATTACAAACGGTGCTGCTGCTATTAAGACTTTAATGTCTAAGTGGCCCCAGTGCCAGAACTGTGAACAACATGCTACCATGAACAATGCATACCTCTTATCCGGGGGAGCTTTCAGAGTCCTGTGGGCAGCAGCCCTGGCCCACTCATACACATACCCTGACACCGTTACACACAATCCACAACCCACACACACACACCCCTCAGGAAAGGAGGGCAGGAATATCTGGATTCAAGTGGAGGGTGGGGACTGGACCTCTGAGGCAAAGGACAGAAAGGAATGGCCTGAGCACCAGGTCACAAACGAGGTGTGTGATTGCATGTGCTCTCTGGAACATGTGCACAACCACATGTGCATGACCACACATGCCCGTGTGGCTGTGCTGGGCGGTGGCACTCCACTCTGCTCAGGTCTTCTAAGATGGCCAGGTTCCCAAAGCCAGCTGTCCATGGTCTCGTTAAGTTAGTATACACATGAGGTGAGATGAGGCATGCCCTCTGAGATACGGGGTCCTTGAGCAGTGCACAGCCTGAATGCTCATACAGGGTGGCTTGTTTCCCAGGGCCTGGGGATGCAGAAAAGAACAACTAGCCTCTGAGTTCAAAGAGGATGAGGAGGTTAAAAAAAAAAAAAAAAATCAATTATTTAAATACAATATATATGTGTGACAATAAATATATACCCTAGGAATTTGAGGACTATATCTCCCAAAAAAACCAAATTCAGCTTAGGTGGGGCAGGAGGCAAGCGCAAATTAGGTAAAGATCTTGAGGGGCAAGTAAGAGATATCCATCGGAAAAAAGAGGGTTTGAGGGGTAACGAATTTCAGGCAGAGGAAACGGCCAGGCACAGGCACTGAGGTGGAAGAGAGGACAGCACAACTGAGACTGTCCCATTGGTGAGTGTAGCTGGCTTGGGAGCAGTTAGTGAAGAATTTGGTGGGGACAAGGCTGTGGATCAGTTACTATTTAATGAGCAGGTGCTCTACACCAGCCCATTCTAAACCTGTTACATCATCCCCTTTAATCCTCATGACAACTCTCTCGGGTAGACAGGGTCATGAGCTCCATTTTACAGTTGAAGCAATGAAGCACAGAAGTTAATGATCTGTCCAGTCACCAGCGAGTACTAAGTGGCTGTGCAGCTGAAAATGGAGGAAGAAGCCAGATCATGAGAGGCCTGCATATCCATGACAAGGATCTAGGATGTGCCCTGACAGCGACGGGGATCGACGGTGGGTTCTGCAGTCATCCACTCACAATATTCACTGCACACTAACAAACACTGGATGCTAAATACAACAGTAGATAAGACAAACTGTACAATCTGCATGGGACATAGGCAAGTCACCAAACATCACGATGAGATGGGGGCTTCACAGAAACCAGGAGGAGAGGCAGAGTCCAGGCAGCCTGAGCAGCACAGGCAAGTCCTGGAGGTAAGGGAGGACAGGGAAGACCCATGTGCACAGCAGGGCCCAGGGAGGAGAGCGCACAGTGAAACAGGACCCAAGTGCAAAGAACTCATCAGTAATTCAGTATTACTCAATTCAGACTTCAAGCCAGTTGTTCAGTAACCTGCCTTTTATTTTCAGGGAAACATGGAGCGCTAAAGGGCTTCAGGCAGTTGAGTGATGTGATCCGATTTGTTTCAGAGAGATTCTGCTGGCTATGGTGTGGGAGGAGAGCTGGGGACACAGAGCCACAAGACCAGAAGTCCAACTAGAAGGCTGGTGCCATAATGCTCACAAGAAATGATGGTGATATGAAACAGGTTAACAGCGGAAGGACAGAATCTAAGAGGTGGAATCCATAGGGTTTGGTGTTTATAAGAAAAAGGACTGGTTTGAAAGACAATGCCCAAGTTTCTGGTTTGGAAAGCTGGGTTCATGGTGTTGCCATTCTCTGAGCCAGGAAACATGGACCCTCTAGACACTGGTGACCATCAGAAGGATGGTCCCAGTGATAGGTGGAGGGAGGGCAGTCATTAGGGGATATGACTGAAGGAAAACACAAAGCAGGGGAGGCTTATTTATAAGATAGACAGACATACAATTACATCTCAGTAACTAGAGACGAAAGCCTACGTTCCATTTCTAACTCTGACACTTAGCTCTATGATCTGTACATGCCACTGAACTGCTAAAAAACTAGTTGTCACAGAGTAAACTCCAACTCATGACGACCCCACGTGTGTCAGAGAAGAACTGTGCTCCTTCGGGTTTTCAATGGCTGATTTTTCAGAAGGAGATCACCAGTGCCTCTGGGTAGACATGAACCGCCAATTTTTCAGTTAGCAGAGGAGGACATTTAACCAGTTTGCACGACCCAGTGACTCCACTAAACTCTTGGAGCTTCCATTTACTTTTCCATAACCTTGTCCTATCTGATACTGGGTGTGAAAACAGTCTCAATCTGCAATGCATGATATACAGGTTAATTACTATTACTATAATTATGAATAAATTAAGTACTCAGAATAAATTGGGCAGGTTTTAATCAAGTCAGGAGATAAGCTCAGCGCAAAATCCAGACAGGCTTAGTGGAAAATTACCAAAGGGAATGTAGACACATGGGATCTCATGCTTTAAAAGGTCACTCCAAGTGGCTCTACTTTAAGTCAGTGTTTGATAACAATGCTTAAAAAACTAAAGCATCTTTTTTTTTAAAGAAACAAAAGCTGAGAGAAGAAAAGCTTGCTGAAGTCGCTAGACTCACTGAATGCTGCCTGCAGCCAGGCTTCCAGCTTGCTCCAGTCATCTCAGCAGTGCGTGAGACTCATGAAGCTGACCATGGCCCGATCAGTCAGACCTGGGGTGGAACCTGGCTCTGTCACTTACTGGGCAATTTAAATGCATCAAATTCTTCCTTACACCTCCAAAACTTGGCAAGACGTTCTCCCTGGTAGGAATGCTCACCCCCTACATCCCAGCCTGGCTGACTCCTACTCCTGGAAATCTCAGCTTACAAATCCCTTCCTTAAAAAGGGCTTTCTTAGAGATCACAACAGAGGGTCCCAGACAGAGCTAAGGAAAAATGTAGAACAAAATTCAAACTCATAAAAAAGAAGACCAGACTCACTGGTCTGACAGAGACTAGAGAAACTCCAGGAGTATGGCCCCCAGATATCCTTTTAACGCAGTACTGAAGTCACTGCCGAGGTTCACCATTCACCCAAAGATTAGACAAGCCTATAAAACAAACAAACACATGTAGTTCAACCATGTATGTAAGACTGAACGGGCACACCTGTCCAAAAGCAAAGACAAGAGGCAGGAAGAGACAGGAAAACTGGAAGAATGGAAACGCAGAACCCGAGGTCGAGATGGGCAGAGTGTTGACACATCGCAGGGTTGGCAAGCAATGTCAGAGAACGATTTGTGTATTAATTGTTTAATGAAAAACTGATTTGCTCTGTAAACTTTCACCTAAAGCACAATAAAAAACAAAGACGGGGCGGGACTTCTTGCCCACCAATCTAAGGGACCCTAGAGTTCACTCTTACAGCCCTTCTCAGCACTCAGCACAACGGATAATGACTTGTGTTTTCCTTTGAATTACCGGGACGGTAAAGAACCGTGAGGGCAGGAGTAGTGTTTGGCTCACCCCTGTCTACCTCCTAGCACAGTGGCATACAGACCCAAAAGTACCTGCTGAATTCATACATGAGGTCACTTACCATTCTTGAGTTTCCGCATTTCTAAACTGGGGATGGAACCCACCACAGGCGTGATTAGCACAAGGCTGTGCACACAGACGGCACTGGATAAGCAGGAGTGCTCCTTCTCTGAAGTTTAAGATGCAGGCCTAAGTTAAGTGTATCCTAATGAAGCACACATTATTATAAAATGTCACATAACTGTTCACATCTAACTAACCAGTGTTTGAACAATGGTTCCCTTTCCAAACACAGCTGCACAAATGCAAAGATCGGACTTAGGGACTGGGGACGGATAGGAGGGCAAAGTCCCCATGTCAGAGTGACTCCTGAGCTCTGGGAGTGGTGCAGCCACACATCCCCACCTCCTACAAATAAGTAATGGATTTTCTCAGCTTGAGACCTTGTATTTAAAATTTTGGTTTGGAGACAAGTTGATTCCATGGCCAAATTATAAACTTCTGAAAGAATTTATCATCAGTCAAATTAAAGTTAAAACTAAAAACGAGCTACTTTGACATGTTACTATATTGTTTTAGTACGACCTAATGTATGAGAAGGGAGCAGGGGTGGCGCAGTAGTTAAGCACTTGGCTGCTAACCCAAACGTTGGCGGTTTGAACTCACCAGCTGCTCCGCAGGAGAAAGATGTGACAGTCAGCTTCTGTAAAGATTAAAGCCTTGAAAACCCTATGCGGGCAGTTCTACTCCGTCCTATAGGGTCATTATGAGTTGCAATCAACTCAATGGCAACGGGTTTTTATATGGGAAGTTTTCCTTCATCAATAATTTTATAAATATAATCCTAAATCCTTACGGATGTAAACTTAAAATAATGGAAGTATCAAGAAAAGTAACTTAATTTTTGAAATTATTTTCGCATCACCAATCAATTTAAATATACTTTAAAAGAAACTACAAGACACTAGAATTTTAAACCTGCAACACAACTCAGAACAAAAACATCTCATTTTCAAATACTAACGCATGCTTAGTATAAGTAACTCATGTAAAAACTTAATGTGAGAGCAATACTTCAGGCATCTCAATTTGGTCCTACCAAACCCAATTCCAGTTGTCAACCCAATCCTAGAAAATGCTATCAAATGTTCAAGAACTTTTATTCTAATTTCTCCAAATGCCCTCACAAACCCACTGGCTGCTAAACATACATCAAGTCACCAACCAAACTGGTGTCTCACAGGATCTGCACAAGGACACACACAGGCATCTTTAAATTCAGTATTTCTTGGACGTAACATTCCAGCTGTTACTGAAATCATACCTCTACTACAACCGATGAGCAAAGCTGAAACCAAGTCAAGCAGACGGGCCAGGACTTCAACCAGATGCTGAAGGTCATACTCATAAAGCACCACACTGATATACCACTCCAGGAGTGTTCAGTCAGCAAACCACACAATGGGGGCTACCCTGTCATAATAAGGGTCTCTGAGGAAACCAGTGACTACAACCCTCTGGGAATCCAGGAAAACTCACTTTATAAAAAAGTCCCACTCACCAATAAATGGTATCATCACAAGAATTCAGTGTGTTTAGAAGTACCATATGTGTGCTTAATGCTGTGCTGGTTGTTATGAGATTTAATCCAGGCAGGACAGACTCTCACCTCTAAATAAGCTTACAATCAAAAGAAAAAACAAAATAACACATTATATTAGACAGCTTTGTACGTTATTCACGTGATATATTTGTACACAAGTATGAATAATGACATAACAAAAAAGACCCATGTAAGTTTGTACCAGGTTGTTGAAAAATTTGTTAGTTCTTTCTGGCACTTCTAATTAAAAAAAACAAAACAGCAAGCAACTGAACAGGATGAGTCTCCTTATATTCAATTCCATACTCCAACTGGGGTTTCTCAAACTTTGAGAAAGCCCTGCCTCCTCTGCACTCAGCCCCCTCTCAAGTTTCAGCTATCCCTGGGAGCCAATTTGAGAATCACTGCTGTAAACAAAGGTAATACTGCCACTGCCCAAAGATCCCAGTGCAAGTATCTATTCCTATGGAGGAGCAATGCTTCAGGAAGGTGTTCAGATTATGCGGAGAAAGCCTCCTCAAGAAAGGAAAGTTTCACCAAAACTGGAAAGGCCGAAAGGCTATGATCTGATGGAGGAAGTGTGAAGCTATTCTTGGAGTCTGGAACTTCCTGTGAAAAGGCTTACACACAAAAGGGAAAGACCAGCAGCAAACAATGTTGCGGAGGGGCAGGTGCTGCTGGGTACACTTACTGAAAAAACAGACGTGAGGCTAGTGAGGTAGGATGGAGTGAATTAGTAATAGAATGTACTCGTCCTTAGCATTCCTACTCAGTATAATTGCCTGGAGGCCCAATATTCCAAACAGAGGCCCCCTCCATCAAATTCCAACTTACATTCTTAAGATCTTTACCATCTTAACTGATTCTGGGGCTATGAGACCTGCATTATGCCTCAATAGCTTAACAACTGGCGTTAATAAATACAAATCACGACTACAAAATTGGAGATTTTTCATTTTTCCTCCAGAAAAATTCCTATGTATGTCAAATATTGGCATAGGAACAAAAAGAGTATTGTCTTTTCATTTTAATTAACTTAAAAAAAAAAAACCACTTATCACAACTAAGTTGACATGTTCTAGATGGTAACCAACACAAAGTCTTCGTATAGTAAACGGCAAACATTAAGCAATGTCAAATTTCCATCTTAACTTTAGCATCATAACCAATACCTTTATTTTCAACATTACCTTGTTTCAGTAACACTTTCAAAATGACACTATAAATCAAATACCCTTAAAAATACTGAAAAAACTAACACTAAATGAAATCTTCACAAAAGACACCGTTCACGTGGTACTCTATGTAAATAGAGCCCCATTACAGAGAGCACCATTTACATAGCATACAACTGGAACCATGCCCCCTGGAGTTGTACAATTTGCCTGCCCAGCTCTATTCAGACAATTTACTAATCAACGTTGTTGTTGCTGTTGTTGTAAGTTGTTATGGAGTCAATTAATTGTCAACAGAATTTTTTAAGAGGAAGGAGATCAAATTTTTCAAGCTATTATCAAGTGCAATCTTTTCATTCTGTGAATGAGGATATTTTGCTCCTTTTTTGAAGACAAAGTAAACTTATCCTCTGTATTTTTACAAGCCCACTATTTAAAAAAAAAAAGTCAGTAAGATATATATTATTCAGAAGTTTCTATTATAACTGTGAAGTAAAATAAAATATAAAAATATAAATTATATAAAATATAAAATTTAAATTGAGTTGGTCTGGTTTTTCCAATACAACACAGAACACTCCACAACCACTCCCAAAAGCTTTCCAAAATCCTGTTCCACTTCCTGTGTGTTTATGGTGAATTTATCAGCTTCCTCCTCCCCTCAATGGGATTCAGAAGCCCAAAGCTGACTATTTACAACTTAGCATTTAAAATAACAAGGCATCTTATTGTAAAAGCATTCCCCTCCCACCAAAGGAAAGTCCCTCCCACCAACCCCGTGATTTGCTAATAAAGAAACATGTACAGCTTCAATATACACTTAAGTTAAAACCATTTCAACCTAGGTGAAGCAGCTAGAAGAATCCCTTTCAGTTCTAAGATTCTATGACTCTTAATAATTCATCTTAAAAGTTTTGCATGATATCCTCCACTCAAATACCATTTCAAAATAGCTTGACATTTTGAGATTTATTAAGTGCTCAGCAGTTTAATTTCAAAGGAATGCTGGCAAAGTCATTAAACAGTGCTCTACAGACCTGGATAATTAGGCAAAATTTTATGAGAGACTGAACACTGTATTTTGTTAATTATTGTTAATTTAAAAGAGACTTTCTTAACAGTCTCTGCATTCTTATTTTGGAAGATTTGTCTGGTACTACCTCACCACAAAATTTAAAAGATACAAAGCAGCTTAATCTCTTAAGAATGGTGATCCATCATGCTGAGATTTAAGCAGAGATTAAAAACAAACAGCAAGATCTATTTAGTACAAACTTCCTAATAATAAGCCAGCCACAAGTTACTTTCTCCATTACCAAGGGAAGGCCCCTAAAATAAGTTAAAATTTTAACCACAACACCTGCACTCAGATCACACACACTTCGTGACTTTCCATTTAGATTTCAGTATATTCAAATTTCTTGGTAAAATGTACTCAAACTTTCCTAAAAAGTGTACCTAATTGCTGAATAAATGCTTTGTGAAGAGAGCTGTCCTGCTATTAATTTGAATTTCTACCTGCCAAATGTATACTCCCTGGCTTAATGATTAACGCTAAATAATTTTAAAAAGCCTAGACAATTAGTACATTAAGAACACTTTTTTAACCTAGAGAAATGTGGAAGTTTTTCCTTTTTAACTTTTTGGTAAATATAACAAAATACACAAATAGTGTACGCCCGTGGTTATGTCTGCAAACACAGCACTTCTCATCCAAGGGCCTCAAAACCCGTCCACGGCCTTACTTTCTCCTCGCCATGTTTTTCGGAGGCTGTCGCTCACCAGCCTGGGTCACAAGGTGCTGGAAGGTGTGTTCCCTGATTGACTGTCGGCCTCTGCCAACCCCATACGCACAGGCGACTGAGTCAACAGACGGAGGTTTGCTCCAGCGAGGCACTCTTGCCCAGGCCCGCTGTCCGGTCCTCATCCCCTACGGAGATGCTCTTCCTGAAGTTTTCAGAGTCAGGCATGACAAAAAGAGACTGACAAAAATATGAATCACAGCAGAACGTGGCCGGGGAGCTAGTTGACCGAAAGTGATTTGCAACAGTGAAATCGAGTCCCAGAAAAGTCGGCCCGGGAAAGGCGTGTTACGCAACTGCGACCACTTTCTCCGCCCGAAAGTGCTCCGGAAACTCTGACCGGGTCCTACGAACCCGAGGCGCTGGCCGAGAAAAACCAGAGCGCGCCCACCCCCGTCCTCGCCCCCACCCCTCACCCCAGTCTCCCGAGGCGCGGCCTAGGGGCGCGCAGGGATCGGCGTGCTGTCACGACTGCTCCCGGGACCGGCCGGCCCAGCCGCAGGCAGGCGCACAATAAAGCGCCGCGCACCCGGCCACCACCTCCGCTGCCGCCGGACACACTCGGGCCCGGCCCGCCAACTCGCCCAAACTTCTGCGGCTCGCGGCCGGCCCGGGCGGCTCCTCGACGCCCTCGCCCAGGCCAGGCTCCGCGGGCTAGGGCGGAGAGCGCCTTTGGTCTGGAGATAGCCCCTTCGGTCTCACTCCCAGACCTCGGTCAGGCCGCCCGCGAAGCCCCATCCGCGGCGGAGGGTGCAGAGGAACTCGCAGACCCGCAGCCAACTTCCCACCAGCGGCCCTCATCCCGCCGGCCGCCGCCGGCCCGGCGCCCCTCACCTCCGGGCGCCGTCTAGGCTCGCGGGACGCCCCCCACTTTCGGCTCCGTGGCGTCGCGCGCCGGGCGGCCCGGCACCGGGGGCCGGGGCCGATGCGGGCCCCGCAGCGAAGGGGGCGCCCCGGGCGGCGCAAGTGGCGGCGGCTCCATCGTCCGGCGCTCGCGCCGGGCTCCAGCGCGCACCCCAAGTGGGACATTCGCTACATTGTTGGCATTCCACCGGCGTCACGTGAGCCGCCGCCCGCGTCACTCCCGGCCGCATACCAGCCGGGCGGGGCCTCGCCGGGTGCGCTCGAACGGACGGACCGATGGACGGTCGCCCGTCCGGTCCGCCTGCGCCCTTCCTGCACGCGCCGGTTCGCCCCCGGGTCCTTCACTGCCGGGGTTCGCAGTCGGCCAGTGCCATGAGAGCCACAGCTTTCTAGGCTCCTCACGCCCAGGGCGGCGAAGAAAGTGAATTAACAGGCCTGAAGGAACCGCCAAAGGAGCGAGGAGGCGCCAGCCTCTCCGATCAGAGCAGGAAGGGACAGAGAGCTGTTAGGACCATGGAACTGAGGTCTAGAGGAGGACGGCTGCCGGGTGCCTTCATCCAAGCAGACCTGATCACTCACCAAGCTTTTGCATTCTGTTTGTGAGACGTGTTTACGGCATGCAGAGCAGCGCAGTGACATTCACCAACAAGTGAAAGGGTGGGTACCCACTTGGACTGTTCTGGCTGTGGGTTTGGGACAGGACACACGCAGGGTTGCGCAGAGGCGCTGGTGGAAGTAAGGCTGGAAGTCAGATCCGGAATCCGTTTCTGGTGCGCCTTCTCCTTCCAGCACACCTCCTACCACCTAACAGTGGTGAAAGTAAGTGATGGTGAAGGCTAATATACTTTTAAAAGTATTTCCTCTTTAATAAACTTTTGTGAGGTTTTAAAATTTTAATCTCCGGAGAAACAGTAATGAAGGTCATTATCTCTGGACTATTTTAACGTCCTCACGAGCCTTCAAGTCCTTTTCCTCCTTCCTCCCAGCTTTTACTCTTTCTAATCCCAGCCGGTTTTCAGGCCCTGCTCCTGCCTTGGCTCTTCAGGCAGTCTCCTCAGAGCCGCCTCCTGGTTTCTCTTCCTTGAGCTGATTTGTTAAGTCATTGTCATGCAGTTTAGAATTCAGTTTCATTTTTCAATCTCCTACCGTACTTTACCCACGGATCTTGCCCAGCATTGGAAACAAAATATGTCTCCAATGTAAGCCCTGGTGGCACAGTGGTTAAGAGCTCAGGCTGCCAACCAAAAGGTCGGCTATTGGAATGCACCAGCCGCTCCTTGGAAACCCTATGAGACAGTTCTCCCTGTCCTATAGGGTCGCCATGAGTCGAAATCACTCCATGGCAAGGGGTTTGGGGTTTCTGTTTGTTTTTTGGTTTGCGTTCACCAAGAACATTCTCTCTTGTCTTTTTCACTCATATTGATCATACTTGTCCTACCCCAACCCCAAGCCACACGACTGGCTGCCAGGCTCCCACTGTTTAAACGGCCTGCCCCTGCTCTGCTTTCAGAGGTGTAAACATAATTAAATTTAAAAAACAAAACCTTTTGTCGAGTGAAATATTGTAAAGTAAAAGGAATTTAACTGACTGTTAAATCTGCATGTAAAATATCTTGTAAAACATTTGCAATTACAATAACCATTGTAGCATTGTTTACAATAGTGAAAAATAGAGACCAATGCAAATATCCAACAACAGGGGAGTCGGAAAATAAAAGGTGGGTATTCAAATGATGGAATATATCCAGTAGCTAAGTGAATGGAGTAGCCCTGTGTTTCTTAAAGGATAAATGATTCTGGATAGAACACAAAACCAATGTGGAGTGAAACAAAAGCAAGTTGCAAAACTTTATATACACTGATACCATATTTATAGATAAAAAATTCCACAGAATCTATACATATACTTTATATAAGTATAGATGTGGACTGCAAGAGTACACACCGAATTCATTGACAGCTATTTTCTATGGAGAGGGAGGGAGGGAAATGGGACTGGGGAGAGAAAAATAGGGACTTCAACTTTATCTGCAATTCTTTATATCTTTTATTTAAAAATATGAAGCTAAACAGGAAAAAAACCTTAAAATTTGTTGATTCTGGGTGGTAGGTTCACTGTGTCCTATATTATACTTTGTGCTTTTTATTAACATTTAATTTTTTTTTCAAAAGTATAGATGGCTGGAAAATAGAGACAAATTGAAAACAAGTCAATTTCCAAGACAGAGGACTGGTTGGGGACGCTATTCCACATCTATACGGGTCATGATTCATCATCTTGTGGGTGTGTGATTATTGAAATGGAGCCATTCATTCCTTGGGTTTTTTTATTGAGTACCTGCTATGAGGCCGCACTGGTGAGCAAAGCTCCATGATTTGTCCCGTGGTGGAGCTTACAGGCTGTTAGATGTGCTCAAGAAAAAAGCACGTGACAAAATAGAGCACAGTTATCTAATTTTGTAAAAATTATTTATATGTATATGTACATATATATATGTGTATGTATATATATATATATATATATAAAGTCCAGAAAAGTATACAGACAAATGTTAAATATAGTAGCTCTAGATGTAGTGATTCTGGGTGATTATCTTATAATTTCTGATTACAACAGGATAAGTAACAAAAAGAAATTTGTAAATTGAACAACCAGCTAAATAAGTACCTCTGTAAATGTATCCATCTGAGGAGAAAAAGGGCAGAGAGAGCCTCATGGTTTAATGACCACAAGGCCAGCTGAGCATAAAGTCTACGGTAATTGCAAAGCCGAAGTCTGTGTAATAGATTAACATAGGATATATATATATATATCCTTACTTTATGTCAGGCATTGATCTAAACTTGTGTGTTATCTCATTTAATCCTCAAGACAACCATATTATTAGCCTGATGTTGTAGAAGAGGACCTTGGGAAACAGCCCAAGACACTTGCCCAAGATAGAAGAACTGGGATTCAAACCTTGATGGTCAAACTCCAGAGCTTGGAAACACTGTAGTATAAGGTGATCTCAAGAAGATATGATTACAGTATGCTTATAAATAAGGAAACTGAAAACAAATTAACTCCCTCCTATGAGCCCTGGTGGCACAGTGGTTAAGAGGTTGGCTGCTAACCAAAAGGTCAGCAGTTCAAATCTACCAGCCACTCCTTGGAAGCCCTATGTGTCTGAGGGAAGACGAATGGACTTTGCAGAGTGAAGAAGAGGGGAGCTCAAAGATGCCTGTCTCCAGTATCAACCAGGGCAGAGAGAAGCTGGGGCCAGGAACAACCAGGGATCCAATCACAACCATGAGCAAGGCACCTACAGTTGTGGCGCCAAGAGAGTTCAGGCATCTCCCTGAGGCCACTCCGGAATATCCTCCTAAAACCACCTACCTACCTCTCTTGGGTATGAATGTAAGAAACTTAATTATAGACTCAGCCTCTTCATACTTTAGTGCATGGAAAGCAGGGACTGGTTTTTAGATACAATTTTTGGTTGGGGGGAGGGGGGAAGCATCCTTATTTATAAACAGTATGGAGGAGACATATTAAATCTGCCTGACTACACAAGAATATTCTCTGGGAGGGAGTAGTGAAAAAGAGTAGGGTTGGATTATGAAAGGCCTAGAAAGCCAAGAAAACGATGTCCTACACTGATTTGTTTTGGGGATGTTTTATACCCATATAATTTGTCTCCTAAACTAGATTATAAATTCTTCAACAACAGTGATTATATTCTCCGCCCCCCCCCCCGCAACTGTATATAAAGAGCCTCTTAATTGCTAAGTTGAATATATTGAATGAATTTTTAAAGGATACTTTAATATCTTAAATATCAAAGTTCATAATATCACAATTTTTTTTTTAACCCACCAGTCTGGGTCAGCCAGGGAGGCAGTCCATTCCACTGTTCTTTGGAATTTAGAGTTCTGTGTATTTATAGAACTTGCAGAGAAGACTTCACAGTATCACCCCCATTAGTTGAGGGCTCTGTCTCAATGACGAACTTTTTTTTTTAAATTGTGCTTTAAGTGAAAGTTTATAATTCAAGTTAGTCTCTCATACAGAAATTTATACATACATTGTAATGTGACCCTTGTTGCTCTCCCAATACTGTGACAGCACACTTCTTTCCACCACGGATTTCCTGTGTCCATTCAGCCAACTCCTGACTCCGTCTGCCTTTTCATCTTGCCTCTGAACAGGAGCTGCCGCTTTAGTCTCCTGTAACTACTTGAGCTAAGAAGCACATGCTTCACGGGTATCATTTTATGTCCCATGGTTCAGTCTAATCTTTGTCTGAAGAGTTGGCCTCGGGAATGGTTTTAGTTTTAGGCTAACAGAGAGTCTGGGGGCCATGTCTTCCGGAGTCCCTCCAGTCTCAATCAAACCATTAAGACTGGTCTTTTTCCTAGAATTTGAGTTCTACACTCCACTTTTCTCCTGCTCCATCAGGGAGTCTCTATTGTGTTCCTTGTCACGGCGGTCATTGGTGGTAGGCAGGCACCGTCTAGTTCTTCTGGTCTCAGGCTGATGAAGTCTCTGGTTTATGTGGCCCTTTCTGTCTCTTCGGCTAATACTTTCCTTGTGTCTTTGGTGTTCTTCATTCTCCTTTGCTCCAGGTGGGTTGGGACCAATTGATGCACCTTAGGTGGCTGCTCACTAGCTTTTAAGAACCCAGACGCCACTCACCAAAGTGGGATGCAGAACATTTTCTTAATAAACTTTGTTATGCCATATGACCTAGATGTCCCTTGAAACTATGGTCCCCAGACCCCTTCCCCTGCTACTCTGCCCCTCGAAGTGTTTGGTTGTGTTCAGGAAACTTAGTAGCTTTGGTTTAGTCCAGTTGTGTTGACTTCCCCTGAAGTGTGTGCTGTCCTTCCGTTCACCTAAGATAATTCTTGTCTACTGTCTAGTTAGTGAATACCCCTCTCCCTCCCTCCCCACCCTCGTAACCATCAAAGAATGTTTTCTTCTGTGTTTAAACCTTTTCTTGAGTTCTTATAACAGTGATCTTATACAATATTTGCCCTTTTGCGACTGACTAAATTCACTCAACAGGCCTTCCAGATTCCTCCAAGTTATAAGATGTTTCACAGATTCATCATTGTGCTTTATCATTGCATAGTATTCCATTGTGTGAATATACCATAATTTATTTATCCGTTCATCCGTTGATGGGCACCTAGGATGTTTCCATCTTTTTGCTATCGTGAACAATGCTGCAGTGAACATGGGTGTGCATTTATCTATTCATGTGATGGCTCTTGTTTCTCTAGGGTATATTCCAAGGAGCGGAATTGCTAAATCACGTGGTACTTCTATTTCTAGCTTTTTAAGGAAGCGCCAAATCGATTTCCAAAGTGGTTGTACCATTTTACATTTTCACCAACAGTGTATAGGTGTTCCAGTCTCTCCACAACCTCTCCAGCATTTCTTGTTTTGTGTTTTTTGGATTAATGCTAGCCTTGTTGGGGTGAGATGGTATCTCATTGTAGTTTTGACTTGCATTTTGCTAATGGCTAATGATCGTGAGCATTTCCTCATGTGTCTGTTACCCTCCTGAATGTCTTCTTCGGTGAAGTGCCAGTTCATATCCTTTGCCCATTTTTTAATATGGTTATTTATCTTTTTGTTGTTGAGGTTTTGCAGTATCTTGTAGATTTTTGAGATTAGACACTGATCAGATTTGTTGTAGCCAAAATTTTTTTCCCAGTCTGTAGGTTGTCTTTTTACTTTTTTGTTGAAGTCTTTTGATGACCTTAAGTGTTTGATTTTTAGGAGCTCCCAGTCCTCTAGGTTCTCTTCTGGTGTTTGTGCATTGTTAGTTACGGTTTGTATTCTGTTTATGCTATGTATTAGGGGTCCTAGCCTTGTCCTTATGTTTTCTTCCATGATCTTTATCATTTTAGATTTTATATTTAGGTCTTTGATCCATTTTGAGTTCGTTTTTGTGCGTGGTGTGAGGTATGGGTCTTGTTCAATTTTTTGCAGATGGATATCCAGTTATGCCAGCACCATTTGTTAAGGAGACTGTCTTTTCCCCAATTAATGGACTTTGGGCCTTTGTCAATGACAAACTTTTTTTTGGCATAATAAAACGATTTGGATATTAGAGGAAAAAGCCCAGTATTAAATTTATATTTTTACATGTGCTGTCCAGTATTGAAATCATGAGAGTAAACTTTTCTCTGATTTTAATTTATTTTTAATTGCCTTACTTTTAGCTATTTTGGAAATCAGAACTTCCTGAAAAATGTGGTGAAAACCCCTAGTGCTTTATGTTAATTGTGGTGAATAATTTGGTAAAGAATAGCGATAGTGGTTGCACAACATGAAGAATGTAATCAACGTCACTGAAATCTATATGTAGAAGTTGTTGAATTGGTGAATGTTTTGTTATATATGTTTTCACCAAAAGGAAAAAGAAAAAAAAACCTAGTGCACTGGGTGGTGCAAACGGTTAAGCATTCCACTACTAGCTGAAAGTTTGGTGGTTCAAACCCACCCAGAGGCACCTCGGAAGGCAGGCCTGGCAATCTGCTTCCAAAAAGTCATAGCCTTGAGAACCCTGTGGAGAAGTTCTACTCTACATGTGGGGTTGTCATGAGTCAAAATGACTTGAGGGCAACTAACAACAACAGTGCAGATTTAGTGTAAGGCCTGGGGTCCCACAAACCTTACAGCACCCTGTGGACCAGACTCTCCAGCCACCTCCAGCATAGAGCAGCTTCATTCTCTGAATAGCCATTCTGCTTCTCAGATGAGTAATAAAGTACGTGATTGCATAAATTATAATTGCACAGTAAGTTGAGAAGATTGGTTCGCAGAAGAACTGAAAGAAACACCCTCGATACAAATCACGTTCTGCATTTAAAAAATTCTTACGTTGACACTTCACATTATTAAGAGAATAATTGCTAAAGCAAATTTTCTTTACTTACCACATCTCCCATTAATTTACCTTTTATGGTGAGTGAGTTATTACAGCAACACCAGATATGTATTTCTCATTCCCCTTAGTTGCTGCAGTTTCAATTTCCTTTGCAGGCATGAGCAGAATATTACTGTAACTGAAAGAAAATCCCACTGAAAAGTGAAGTTTTACTTTATTTCCAAAACCTCCCATTCAAATTTTTAATCTAATCTGCAGTAAACCTTGGCAAAACTTGTTTTAGGTAGAACAAAAGAAGTTTGAGGCTCAAATTCTTATTTCAAAAAAATCTGTTGCTATAACAAAATCAACATTTTCAAAGTCACCACCGGGAAGCACCTGAGTTAAATTGACAATAAATATTTAATTGTGGAATTTTTTAAAAGAAACATTTAGATGATCTACTTTTGACTTTGAATTTAAAATTAACTACTAAATGTTGTTTTGGTTATTATTTAACAGTTGCTTTTAAGATCAGGTATTTTGCCTTATCAACTAGATCTTAAAAGAAGATCTAAGCCTGTTATCTTCCAATGGACCATAAATGGGTTTTGATAAAGCCATGATGATATTATGATTAGGTGATTTCACATGCAGAGGTGGAAGGAAGCCAGTGAGGAAGAGGCTGCCAAATTTCAGAGAGCAAAGGGAAATCTACAAAGTCAGGAAGCACCCACTGCAAATTGTATTTGATAGCTAGTAACCCCCAGCCAGGAAGAATGTATGGGTCTGGGGTTGGAACTCAAAAAATGCCCCAGAGCGGACCATGGTCTCGGGGAACATCTAGCTCAATTGGCATGACGCTACTTATAAAGATAATGCTCTACATTCTACCTTGGTGAGTAGTGTCTGGGGTCTTAAAAGCCTATGAGCGGCCATCTAAGATACTCCACTGGTCTCATCCCTTCGGGAGCAAGGGAGAATGAAGAGAACAGGATTCAACGAAAAGATTAGTCCAAAGGACTAATTGTCCACAGCTACCAAGGCCTCCACCGGACTGAGTCCAGTACAGCTAGATGGTGCCCGGCTACCACCACTGACTGCTCTGACCAGGATCACAACAGATGGTTCTGGGCAGAGCTGAAGAAGGATGTAGAGCATAATTTTAACTCCCCCCCAAAAAAAAAAAAGACCAGATTTACTGGCCTAAAGAATACTAGAGAAACCTCAAGAGTGTGTCCCCCAGACACCCTTTCAGCTCAGAGGTGAAGTTACCTTCGAGGTTCGATGTTAAGCCTGGGAATGGACAGCCCAGTAAAACTAAATGAGACTAACGAGGTACAGGAGTCCGGTGACAAGGGCCAGAAAGCAGAGGGGGAGTAGGAAACTGATGATAAGGAACACAAATTGAATAAGGACACTGTCGATGTATTGTGAGATTGTTGACCACTGCTATAGGGCAACATTTGTAGTAACTATTAAATGGGAGGCTGTTTTGTCCTGTAAGCCTTCATCTTGGGCGAGAATGGCAGCACAATTGGAAGAGCATAGTCAATATCACTTAAATGTGTAAGTAAAAAGTTTTGAAATGGTGTTAAAATAAAATAAAAAAAAACCAAATGAGACTAAAGAGGTACAGTAGTCCAGTGACAAGGTCCAGAAGACAGAAGGGGACAAGGAAGTTCCCTGGTGATAGGGAACACAAGGTGGAGTAAGGATATTCTTGATGTGCTGTGAGATTGTTAACCATTGTCATAGGGCAACATGTGTAGTAACTGTTAAATGAAAAACTATTTTGTTCTGTAAGCCTTCATCTTAAGTGAGAATAACAGCACAGTTGGAAGAGCGTAGTCAATGTCACTGAACTGTGAATGTAGAAATTTTTGAAACGGTGTATCTTTGGCCATCTGTAATTTTCATCAAAAAAAAAAAAAAAAAGGTTGAGAACTTAGAGGCTTAATACGTTGTGGGGTTGTTAACCAATGTCATAGAACAACATGTGTACTACTATTTCATGAGAAACTATTTGCTCTGTAAGCTTTCACCTGAAGTACAATAAAATATAAAAAAAAAAATGCCCCAGAGCTAGTGCACCTTCAAAAGGACAGAGGTAGGAGGAAGAACTAATGTTTGAGGTAAAGGTACTTGGAAAGGGGAAAGAGCAGAAACAGTCACAGGGAAAGCCTGGCATTTAAGGCATGCAGAGAATGGACTTATGGGAGAGTGTTAGAGAAACAGGGACTTGAAGTAAACAGAAAAGTTGGACAGATTCAAGAGCATAGCTCTGTGATTAAAGAAGGCAACATAAAACAATTGTGTGCTATCAGATTAATACCTGGGGAAGAGAGGAGGTGAAAAAACCATTTGGGAGATCTCACAGGAGATGAGAGAAAATAGAGCTCAAGTTAGCTCAAAGTAGGTAGAAAGCATCACGGTACCTACTACTAATGCAAGAAAAGAATAGAGCATTAGAATGTGTCTACACTAAAAGGCAACTTCCAAGTTTACTTCGGTCAACTTACTCTTTTTCTCTGGCATTTTGAATAAGTAGGAATTTTTCGTGTCTACATGGATAATGAAAGTTATAATTTCAATTATTAAGTCCCATATTTTTATTTCCACATGTCCAGCTGCTTGCTAGACATTTATACCTGATGTCTTGACAACCTTACAAAGCCTAAATTATCTAAAATGAAACTTATATATTCATTCAACAAATATTTTTTGTTCAACATATAGTTCTTGGGAACTCGGATGTGCTAGGCACTTGTAATAAAATAGTTAAAATGGACATTATCATGAGCTTACAAGTCTTGGGAGATATAAATAATCAAATAATGCTACAAACCAGTGGAAAATTTGGATTATGATTAATATTACAAAGGAAATATATTTCTACAAGAGTTTATAAGAGGAGGATATGACCTGGTCAAAAAAAATCAGGGAACATTTTTGTGAGGAAGTGGTGGTTTAGCTGAGACCTGAAAGATGAGAAGAAACTAACAAGATGAAGAAGAGTAGGGAACATATTCTGAGAGAGAGAACCACATACGGAAAGGCTCTGTGGGGGAAGGAACTTGATGCATGCAGTGTTTGAGGCAGTAAAAGAGACTACTGTAATTGCGATGCAGAATGAGGGTTTGAGAGACAGGAGATAGGAAGGAGAGGTGGTGGGCAAGGGCCAGCCATGCAGGACCTTGTGGGCCGTTTTAAGGATTTTAGTTTTTATATTCAAAGCAATGGGAAGTCACTAAAAGGTTTTAAGTGGAAAAGCCTGCTGAGACCACTCAGGTTGCTGTGTGGAGAATGGATGGGCGCTGAGAGGAAGGAGTGAAAACTGGGTGACCAGACTATTGTAGTAATTGAGGAGAGAAGTAACGTTACGTTGGATTAGAGTAGTAGCGGTGGACGTGGATGAAATGAAGAAAAAAAGATGGTAAAACTCACAGATCCTGCCAATAGATTGGCTCTGTAGGCCAAGGGAGCAAGAGATGGCTCCTGGGTTTCTAACTTCTGTAACTAGAGGGTGATGGTGCCATCCACCAGACTGAGATTGTAAATTTGTTTTTGGAAGTGTCTTAGTCTGGGTTCTTTGGAGGAGAAAAACTAGTGAAATGTATATCAATAGACAGAGAAATTTACTTCAAGAAAATGGCTCACACAATTGTAGGGGCTGGTAAGTCCCAATCAGTGGGTCAGGCAACAGGTTGACAACCTCCACTGGCTCACATGGTTGCAGGGGCTGACAAACCCAAAACCTGCAGGTCTGAGGACAGGCTGGATGCCTCTGCTGGCTCATAGGGTTGCGCAAGTTGGTGAATCCAAAATCTCCAGGTCAGGTGACAGGCCGGAGGCACCTACTGGCTTACGTCCCAGGAACCAGGGTCAGATGCTGAGAAGATTGCAGGACTGGAAAGAGAGCAAACTTTGCCAGAACATTCGTTTATATCATGGATGCAGGCCACACCACCAAGGAAACTCCTCTTTCAGCTGATTGGCTGCTCACATCAGATCACAAAATGGAAGGTGATACATAGTGTCTGCCAAACCACTGACAATTATAGACTAGCCAAGTTGACATATAGCTATCACAGAAGTGTCTTTGAGATGGAGTGGAGTAACTGGAGATACGAAGACAGTGGTAGACACTGATTTGTTGCTCTGTGGAGAAATCTAGTGAGAAGATATAAATTTGGGAGTTCCCTGTAAATACTGTGAGTGTCACTGAAGCTGAAAGTGTGGGTGAATTTGCCTAGGTGGACAGTGTGGAGGAGAGGAGGAGGGGACCTATACTTTGAGGAAATGCAACATTTAATAGCTAGAAGAGGTAGGGGTGAGCCTGCAGAAGAGACAAACTGCCGAGAATTGGAGGAAAATGTGGTTCAAAGAAGCAAAGGGAAGAGTGTTTCAAGAAGAAGGGAACAATCAACAAAGATGTAGGCTACTGAAAAGTCACAAGTGACAGTTGGAAAATGTCCACTGGAGTTAAAGTCACTGAGGTCATTGGAACCTTAGCAAGAGCTCCACTAGTAGAGTGATGAGAGTAGAAGCTAGATTGGAGTGAATTATGGTGACTAACAGATCAAAGAGTGAAGAAAACTCTACAGAGAAATTTAGTTTAGAAAGTGATAAAGTGGTAGCTAAAAGAAAAAGATGGTTCAAGCGGAGGACTTTTATTTATTAGTGGTAGAATCTTTTATACATAACCAAACCAAATCTGTTAACATGGAATCTATTCAAACTCACAGTGACCCTATAGGACAGAGAAGAACTGCCCCATAGGGTTTCCAGGGATGTAATCTTTACGGAAGCAGAATGCCACATCTTTCTCCTGAAGAGCCACTGGTGTGTTTGAACCACTGACCTCACGGTTAGCAGCTGAGTGCTTAACCACTGTGCAACCAGCACTTCATTAGATAGATAGGTAGGTAGATACACAGGCAGACACACAGATAGATGTTGTTAGTTGTCAAGTTGACTCCGACTCATAGCGACCTTATGTACAACAGAAGAAAACATTGTCTGATCCTGTGCCATCCTCACAATCTTTGGTATGTTTGAGCCCATTGTTGCAGCTATTGTGTCAATTCATCTTATTAAGGGTTTCCTGCATTTTTGATGACCCTCTACTTTACCAAACATGACATTCTATTCTAGTGATTTGTCTTTCCTGATGACATGTCCAAAGTAAGCAAGATGAAGTCTTGACACCGTTGCTTCTAAGGAGCATTCTGGTTGTACTTCCTCCAAGACTGATTTATTTGTTCTTCTGGCAGTCCATGGTGTATTCGGTATTCTTCGACAACACCACAATTCAAATGCATCAATTCTCCTTCAGTCTTCCTTTTTCATTGTCCAGCTTTCCCATGCATATGCGATGATTGAAAATACCATGGCTTGGACAGGCACACCTTAGTCTCTAAATGACATCTTTGCTTTTTAACACTTTTAAGGAAGAGTCTTTGGCAGCAGATTTTCCCAATGCAGTAAGTTGTTGATCTACTGACTACTGTTTCCATAGGCATTGATATATATATATGTGTATATATATAGAGAGAGAGAGAGTCCCTGATGATGCAAATGGTTAATGTGCTCAGCTGCTAACCAGAAGGAGGGATGTCTGAATTTACCCAGAGATGCCTCAGAAAAAAAGGTCTCGTGCTCTACTTCCAAAATATGTCATTGAAAACCCTATGTGGCACAATTCTGCTCTGACACACATGGGCTAGCCATGAGTCAGAATCAACTCAATGGCAACTGGTTTGATTATATATGTATATATATAAAATTCTATTGCTGCTATAACAAATTACCATGAAGTTAGTGGCATAAAGAAAAATACATATTTATTATCTTACAGTTCTGCAAGTCAGGCGATACCACAGTGTAAGTGAAGGATTGGCCTTAGGTCAGAGATGACAGCATCACTGTTATGGATTGAATTGTGCCATCCAAAAATGTGTGTAAATCCTAACTCTTATACCTGTAGATGTAGTCCCATTTGTTATGTTAATGAGGCCATATCAGTGTAGGGTGTGTCTTAAACCAATCACTTTTGAGATAGAGAAAGCAGATTAGGCACAGAAGCAAGGAAGCACAGATGAAGGAAGATAGATGCCATCTCACATGAAGATCACTTAAAGAACTGAGGAACAGAAGCTGAAAAAAGACAAGGACCTTCCACTAGAGCCGACAGAGAGAGAAAGTCTTCCCGTAGAGTTGGTGCCCTGAATTTGGATTTCTAACCTCCTAAACTGCAAGAAAAATAAAATTCTGTTAGTTAAAGCCACCCGCTTGTGAAATTTCTCTTGTAGCAGCACTAGTTGGAATCAACTCCTTGGTAACTAACAAGAAACTGACAATCACAATCCCCTTTCATTTGTAGACTAATGTAATGGCCTCAATGGGCTTCCCAGGTTTCAGTTTCTCCTTTTTTTTAATATAATTTTTTTTAACTTTTTTTTTATTGTGGCAAAAATATGTATAACAAAACATTTGTTATGTCCATCATGCTGTGCAACCACTAAACTATCCTTGTCCAGATTATTCCACCACCATTAACAAACTCAGTGCCTCCTAAGCAATGACTCCACCTTTCCCCCTCCCTCCCACTCCTGGTAACCACTGATAGGCTTTGGTCTTTATACATATAAATGAGAGCATACAATAGCTGTCCTTCCGTATCTGACTTGTTTCACAATAACATTTTCAAACTCATCCATGTCATAGTATGTATCAGCACTTCATTTCTCTTTATGGTTGAGTAATATTCCATTGTAAATATTACCACATTTTGTTTAGCCAGTCATTGTAAGTATATTATAATTAAATAAAAAATTGAAAGAGAACACCAGCACAGCCAAACTACTCTTCAAATGTTGAAGGCATCTGTAGACTTCAGTTTGCCGCCATCTACAGGATATGATTTCCCCACATACTGTCTTATAAATGTAATAATGATGTTTCATTTATCAAATAAAAAAGAACCTATCATCTGAGCTTGGAAGGCAAAGGAAGTTCTCACTAAATTCTCTCTCCTTCAACACCAAGTCAACTACAAGTGACAGTGAAAATATTCCCATAGGGAGGATGCATAGCGTGACCTTTTTTTTTTTTTTATTGTACTTTAGATGAGGGCTTACAGAACAAATTGTTTCTAATTAAACAGTTAGTACACATTGTTCTATGACTGGTTAACAACCCCACGACATGTCAGCTCTCTCCCTTCTTGACATTGGAGGATCTTTTTTTTTTTTTTTTTGGTGAAAATATAGTTTCTACAAGTACAATTCAGTGACATCGATTACATTCTGCTCTACCAGTTGTGCTGCTATTCTCAGTATCTTTTTCCAAATTATTCTTATCACCATTATCTTCAACTCACTGCCCTCTAGGCTTCCCATCAAACCTTTTGAGTTGCTGTTCTCAATTAGATATCACATAATTTTTTTTTTTTTTGTACCTTAGATGAAGGTTTACATAACAAATAGTTTCTCATTAAACAGTACACATATTGCCCTATGACAATGGTTGACAACCCCATGACATGTCAGCACTGCCTCTTCTCAACCTTGGGTTCCCTACCACTAGGTTTCCTGTCCCCTCCTGCCTTCTATTTCTTGTCCCTGAACTGCTATGCCTCATTAGTCCCGTTTCATTTTCTGGGGCTGTCCAATCCCTGGGTGAACCTCGGGAGTGACTTCACCATTGAGCTAAAAGGGTGTCTGGGGGCCATACTCTCGGAGTTTCTCCAGTCTGTCAGGCCAGTAAATCTGGTCTTTTTTTGTGAGTTAGAATTTTGTTCTATATCCTTCAGCTCTGTCCAGGACCCTCTGTTGTGATCCCGGTTGGAGCAGTCGGTGGTGGTAGCTGGGCATCATCTGGCTGTACTGGACTCAGTCTGGTGGAGGCCATGGCAGCTGTGGTCGATTAGTCCTTTGGACTAATCTTTTCCTTGTATCCTGTTCTCTTCATTTTCCCTTGCTCCCGAAGGGATGAGACCAGTGGAGTATCTTAGATGGCCGCTCACAGTCTTTTAAGACCCCAGAGGTTACTCACCGAGGTAGAATGTAGAACATTGTCTTTATAAACTGTGTTATGCCAATTGACCTAAGATGTTCCCCAAGACCATGGTCCCCACAGCCCTCTGCCCAGCAATTCAGTCCCTCAGGGAGTTTGGATGTGTCTATGGAGCTTCCATGACCTTTCCTTGTGCAAGTTGTGCTGGCTTTCTCAGTATTGTATACTGTCTTACCCTTCACCAAGGTTACCATTTATCTATTGTCTATTTACTTCCTGCCCCACCCCTCCCATCCCATCCCTTATAACCAACAAAGATTGTTTCTTTTTGTGTGTAAATTTTACATGAGTTTTTAAAGTAGAGGTCTTGTACAATATTTGTCCTTTTGTGATTGACTTATTTCACTCAGAATAATGTCCTCCAGTTTCATCCAAGTTATGAGATGCTTCACAGATTCATCATTGTTCTTTATCGTTGCATAATACTCCATTGTGTATGTGTATGTACCATACTTTGTTTATCCCTTCATCTGTTGATGGGCATCTAGGTTGTTTTCATCTTTTTGCTATTGGCAACAGTGCTGCAATGAATATGGGTGTGCATACGTCTATTCGTGTGAAGGCTCTTATTTCTCTAGGATATATTCCTAGGAGTGGGATTGCTGCGTCGTATGGTATTTCTATTTCTAGCTTTCTAAGGAAGCGCCATATCATTTTCCAAAATGGTTGTATCATTTTGCATTCCCACCAGCAGTGCATAAGAGTCCTTCCTGACCTCCCTGCAGCATCTCCAACATTTGTTATTTACAGTGTTTTTGATTCGTGCCAGTAATGCTGGGGTGAGATGGTATCTCATTGTCGTTTAATTTGCATTTCTTTAATGGCTAGTGAGCATTTCCTCACGTGTCTGTTGGCCGCTTGAATATCTTCTTTGGTGAAGTGTCTGTTCATTTCCTTCACCCATTTTTTTCCCATAGAAAAATTTCTGAATACATTGTTAAGTGACTCTAATTGCTCTCCCCGTACTGTGACAGCACACTCCTTTCCATCCCTGATTCCCCATGTCCATTCAACCAGCTCCTAACACTGTCTGCCTTCCCATCTCACCTCCGGACAGAAGCTACCTGTTCAGTCTCTTGTATCTACTTAAACTAAGAGGCACACTCCTCATGAGTGTCACTTTACGTCCCACAGTACAGTCCAATCCCTGTCTGAAGAGTTGGCCTCAGAAATTGTTTTAGTTCTGGGCTGATAGAGAATCCAGGGGCCACGCTGTCCGGGATACCTCAGTCTCAATCAAACCATTAAGTCTGGTCTTCTTATTAGAGTTTGGGTTCTGCACCCCACCTTTCTCTTGCTCCATCCAGGACTCTGTTGTGTTCCCTGTCAGGGTAGTCCTTGGTGGTAGCTGGGCACCAACTAGTTCTTCTGGTATCAGGCTGATGAAGTCTCTGATTTATGTGGCCCTTTATGTCTCTAAGGCTACTACTTTCCTTGTGTCTTTGGTGTTCTTCATTCTCCTTTACTTCAGGTAGATGGGACCAATTGATGCATCTTAGATGGCTGCTTGCAAGCTTTTAAGACCCCAGATGCCACTCACCAAAGTAGGATGCAGAACATTTTCTTAATAAGCTTTATTATGCCATTTCACCTAGATGTCCCCTGAAAGCATGGTTCCCAGACCGCTGCCCCTTCCACTCTGTGCCTCAAAGTGTTTGATTGTATTCAGGAAATTTCTTAGCTTTGGTTTAGTCCAGTTGTGCTGACTTCCCTGTAGTGAGTGCTGTCCTTCCCTTCACCTAAGATAATTCTTATCTACTATCTAGTTAGTAAATAACCCTCCCCCCCCCCCCGCATAACCATCAAAGAATGTTTTCTTTTGTGTTTAAACCTTTCCTTGAGTTCTTATAATAGTAGTCTTATACAATATTTGTCCTTCTGTGACTGACTAAATTCACTCCGCATAATGACCTCCATCTTCCTCCATGTTATAAAATGTTTCACAGCTTCATCGTTGTTCTTTATGGTTGTGTAGTATTCCATTGTGTGGATATACCATGATTTGTTTATCCATTCATCTGTTGATGGGCACCCAGGTTGTTTCCATCTTTTTGCTATTGTGAACAGTGCTGCAGTGAACATGGGTGTGCACGTATCTATTTGTGTGATGGCTCTTATTTCTCTAGGATATATTCCAAGGAGCGGGATAGCTGGATCATGTGGTACTTCCATTTCTAGCTTTTTAAGGAAGCACCAAATCAATTTCCAAAGTGGTTGTACCATTTTACATTCCCACCAACAGTACACAAGTGTTCCAGTCTCTCCAAAACCTCTCCAGCATTTATTGTTTTGTGCTTTTTGGATTAATGCTAGCCTTGTTGGGGTGAGATATATCTCATTGTAGTTTTGATCTGCATTTCTATAATGGCTAATGATCATGAGCATTTCTTCATGTGTCTGTTAGCCACCTGAATATCTTCTTTGGCGAAGTGCCTGTTCATATCCTTTGCCCATTTTTTAATAGGGTTATTTGTCTTTTTGTTGTTGAGGTTTTGCAGTATCTTGTAGATTTTAGACATTGACGCTGATCGGATGTGTTGTAGCCAAAAATTTTCTCCCAGTCTGTAGGTTGTCTTTTTACTCTTTTGGTGAAGTCTTTTGATGAGCATAAGTGTTTGATTTTGAGGAGCTCCCATGTATCTGGTCTCCCTTCTGGTGCTTGTGCATTGTTACTTATGGTTCCTATTGTGTTTATGCCATGTATTAGGGCTCCTAGTGTTGTCCCTATTTTTTCTTCCATGGTCTTTATCATTTTCAATTTTATATTTAAGTCTTTGATGTATTTTGAGTTAGTTTTTGTGCATGGTGCGAGGTATGGGTTCTTGTTTCATTTTTTCGCACGTGGATATCCAGTTATGCCAGCGGCATTTGTTGAAGAGACTGTCTTTTCCCCAATTAGTGGACCTTGGGCCTTTGTCAAATGTCAGCTGCTCATAGGTGGATGAATTTATGTCTGGATTCTCAATTCTGTTCCATTGGTCTATGTATCTGTTGTTGTACCAGTACCAGGCTGTTTTGATTACCATAGCAGTATAATAGGTTCTAAAATCAGGTAGTGTGAGGCCTCCCACTTTGTTCTTCTTCTTGAGTAATGCTTTATTTATTCGGGACCTCTTCCCTTCCATATGAAGTTGGTGATTTGTTTCTCCATCTCATTAAAAAATGCCAGTGAAATTTGGATCGGGATTGCATTGTATCTGTAAATTGCTTTGGGTAGAATTGACATTTTCACAATGTTGACTCTTCCTATCCATGTGCAAGGTAGATTTCTCCACTTTTGTAGGTCTCTTTTGGTTTCTTGCAGTAGTGTCTTGTAGTTTTCATTGTATACATATTTTACATTGCTGGTAAGATTTATTCCTAACTATTTTATCTTTTGGGGGGCTATTGTAAATGGTATTGATTTGGTGGTTTCCTCTTCCAGCTTCTCTTTCGTGGTGTAAGGGAATCCAACTGATTTTTGTATGTTTATCTTGTAGCCTGAAACTTTGCTGAAATCTTCTCTTAGTTCCAGTAGTTTTCTTGTGGATTCTTTGGGGTTTTCTGTGTATAAGATCATATCATCTGCAAATAGAGATACTGTGACTTCTTCCTTACCAATTTGGATGCCCTTTATTTCTTTTTCTAGCCTAATTGCTCTAGCTAGACATTTGCTCATTTTTTAATTGGATTATTAGATTTTTGTTGCAGAGGTGTTGGATTTTCTTGTACATTTTAGAGATTAGACCTTTGTCTCACTTCTAATATCCAATAATTATTTCCCAGTGTGTAGGTTCTCTTTTTACTCTTTTGGTGAAGTCTTTTGATGAGCATAAGTGTTTAATTTTTAGAAGATCCCAGTAATTTTATCTTCTGAGGATTGTGTGTTGCTGGTTATGGTTTGTATACTGTTAATGCAGTGCCTTAGGGCCTATAGCATTCATCCTATTTTTTCTTCCATGCACTTTATAGTTTTTGGCTCTATATTTAGGTCTTTGATCCATTTTGAATTAGTTTTTGTGTATGGTGTGACGTATGGGTACTGTTTCATTTTTTTGCAGATGGACATCTAGTTTTGCCAGCACTGTTTGTTAGAAAGACTGTCTTTTCCCCATTTGATGGACTTTGGGCCCTTGTCAAAGATCAGGTGACCATAGGTGGTTGGATTTACATCTGGGTTCTCAGTTCTGTTCCATTGGTCAATGTAACTGTCGTTGTACCAGCACCAGGCTGTTTTGACTACCGTAGCTGTATAGCAGGTTCTGAGGTCAGGTAGTGTGAGTCCTCCTACTTCTTCTTTTTCAATAGAGCTTTACTTATCTGGGGCTTCTTCCCTTTCCATGTAAAGTTAACGATTAGTTTTCCACCTTTTTAAAGAATGTTGTTGGTATTTGGATCGGGATTGCATTGTATTTCTAGATTTCTTTGCGTAGAATTGTCATTTTCACAATGTTGAGTCTACCTATCCATGAGCATGGTATGTTTTTCCATTTATGTAGATCCCTTTGGGTTTCTTGAAGTAGTGTTTTGTAGTTTTTCCTCTATAGGTGTTTGACATCCCTGGTTAGATTTATTCCTAAGTATTTTATTATTTTTTAGGGGATATTATAAATGGTATTGTTTTCCTGATTTCCTTTTCATCATTCTCTTTATTGGTATATAGGCATCCAACTGATTTTTGTATGTTTATCTTGTATCCTGCTACTCTGCTGAATCTTTCTATTAGTTCCCGTAGTTTTTTGTGGAGTCTTTAGGGTTTTCTATGTATAGTATCATATCATCTGCTAACAGGGACAGTTTAACTTCTTCATTACAAATATGGATGACCTTTATTTCTTTTTCTTGCCTTATTGCTCTAGCTAGAACTTCCAGTATAATGTGAAATAGGAATGGTGATAAAGGGTATCCTTGTCTTGTTCCTGTTCTCAAGGGGAATGTTATCAGCCTCTCTCCATTAAGAATGATGTTGGCTATTGGTTTTGCATAGATGCCGTTTATTATGTTGAGAAATTTCCCTTCTATACATAGTTTATTGAGAGTTTTTATCAGGAATGGTGTTGGACTTTGTTGAATGCCTTTTCTGTGTCAGTTGAGACGATCATGTGATTCTTTTCTTTTATTTATGTGGTGCATTATGTTGATTGATTTTCTAATGTTGAACCGTCCTTGCATACCTGGTATGAATCCTACTGGGTCGTGGTGTATTTTCTTTTTATATGATGCTGAATTCTATTGGCTAGAATTTTTGCATCTATATTCATGGGAGATATTGGTCTGTAATCTCCATTTTTTGTGGTGTCCTTGCCTGGTTTTGGTATCGGGGTTATGCTGGCTTCATAAAATGAATTCGGCAGTATCCCTTCCTTTTCTATGTTCTGAAATAGTTTGTGTAGTACTGGTACAAGCTCTTCTCTGAATGTTTGGTAGAATTCTCCAGTGAAGCCATCTGGGCCAGGGCTTTTGTTTGTTGGGAGTTTTACCTTTTCAATCTCTTTTCTTGTTATAGGTCTGTTCAGATTTTCAACATCACTTTATGGTAGTTTGGTTAGGTAGTATGTCTAGAAATTTATCCATTTCCTCTAGGTTTTCAAATTTGTTGGAGTATAGTTTTTCATAATACTCTGTTATGATCTTTTTGATTTCAGTTGGGTCTGTTGTAATGTCCCCCATTTCATTTCTTATTTGGGTTATTTGCATCCTCTCCTATTTTTCTTTTGTCATTCTGGCCAGTGGTTTGTCGATTTTCGTGATTCTTTCAAAGAACTAGCTTTTGGTTTTGTTGATTCTTTCTGTTGTTTTTCTGTTCTCTATGTCATTTATTTCTGGTCTTATCTTTATTATTTCCTTTCTTCTAGTGGCTGTGGGCTTTTTTTACTGTTCTCTATTTGTTTGAGTTCTGTAGTTAATGTTTTGATTTTGTCCCTTTGGTTTTTTTTTTTTTTTTTTGATGTGTGCATCTATTGCTGTAAATTTTCCTCTGAGGACTGCCTTTGCTGTGTCCCAAAGGTTTTGGTATGATGTGTTTTCATTATCATTTGATTCTAGGAATTTTTTGAGTCCATCTCTGTTTTCTTCTATTACCCAGTGATGAGTAAGCAGGGTGTTATTCAGTTTCCATGTAATTGATTTTTTTCCCTTGATCTTCCCGTTGTTAATTTCTACCTTGATGGCATTGTAGTCAGAGAAGACACTTTGTATTATCTCAGTGTTCTGGATCTTGTTGAGGATTGCTCTGTGGCCTAAGATGTGGTCTATTCTGGAGAACGTTCCACATGCATTGGGAAAGAATGTACTTTGCAGCTGTTGGGTGGAGTGTTCTATATATGTCTATGAGGTCAAGTTGGCTGATTGTGCCCTTTAGGTCTTCTGTATCTTTGTTGAGTTTCTTTCTAGATCTTCTGTCCTTTACTGAGAGTGATGTGTTGAAGTCTCCTACTATTATTCTGGAACTGTCAATTTCTCTTTACAGTGCTGTTAGAGTTTGTTTTATGTATTTTGGATACCCATCATTGGATGCATAGATGTCTTTTATGATTATGTTTTCATGATGGATTGTCCCCTTAATCATGATATAGTGTCCTTCTTTATCTCTTATGGTGGATTTTGTTTTAAAGTCTATTTTATCTGAGATTAATATTGCCACTCCTGCTCTTTTTTGTAGCTGTTTGCTTGGTATATTTTTTTCCATCCTTTGATTTTTAATAAATTTACATCTTTTTTCCTAAGGTGTGTCTCTTGTCAACAGCATATTGATGGACCCTGTTTTTTTATCCATTCTTTCACTCTCCATCTCTTTATACGTGCGTTTAGGCCATTTACATTCGGTGTAATTATTGATAGGTGTGAGTTTATTGCTGTCATTTTGTAGTGCTTTTTTTTGTGGTGCTGATGTTTTCTTTGTTCCTCTTACTCTCCTGTGCTGAATTCCATTTGTTTGTGGGTTTTTTTTTTTCCATTTCTTTTGTTTTTGTAGGTTTTGTTTTTACTGAGACTTCATGTTTTTCTTCTTTATTTTGATGAGTAGGTTTGTCAACTTTCTTTGCGGTTACCTTGAAATTTACCCTTATCTTCCTGGATTTGAACCGGTCTATTATTGCTTAGTATCGCTTTGCTTTCCTCTCCATTAGAAGATTCTATACCTATATTGTTTCTTCCCTCTTTTATTGTTCTGATGTTGTTGTCATTTATAGATTAACCTCTCTGGTTCCCTGTTGTAATTCTTTTGGTTTTGTATAGTCCTTGAGAGTTCATTTCCTAGGTTGTTATCTGGCTACTACAATCCTGTGTCTAGATTCAGCCTGTGGTCTGATGTTGTTTGTTCTCAGATCGAAGGTCTCCCTTTAATAAGTCTTGTAAGTTAGGTTTAGTTTTTACTTATTCCCTTAATTTCTGTTTATCTGGAAATGACCTAATTTCATTATCATATTTGAAAGTTTTGCAGGATATGTTATTCTTTGCTGGCAATTTTTTTTCAAGGTTTTATGTATGTCATCCCATTGCCTTCTTGCCTTATGGTTTCTGCCAAATAATTGAGCTGAGCCTTATTGTTTCTCCTCAGTATGTGACTTTTTCTTTTTCTCGAGCTGCTCTCGATTCATCTTTGGTTTTAGCAAATGTGATTATGATATGCCTTGGTGATTTTCTCTCGGGGTCTAGTCTATATGGGGTTCGTTGAGCTTCTTGGATGGTCAGCTTTTCATCTTTCATAATATTGGGGAAGTTTTCTGTCTCAATTCTTTAATGATACTCCCTGTGTTTTCTGTTTTCTCCCCCTGTTCTGGAACTCTGATCTCTCAAAGATTTTTGCTTTTGATTGTGTCCCGCATAATTTGTGGGGTTTTTTCATTTTTCTTCGTTGTTTTTTCTGATTTTAACTCAAACAGTGTTGTATGCAAGTGTTTGTCTTCAATTTTGCTGATCCTGTCTTCCATTGTTTCCAACCGGCTCCTCAGCCCTTCTATGACCCTGTCCATTTCTGAAATCTTGTTGTGTATCTTTTGGATTTCTAATTGTTGTTTTTTTTTATGATTTCTAGATGTGAATTCATTTTAGAATTTTTTCCTGTTTTATTTTCTTGAAATCTTCCATTTTTTTGTATTTTCCATGAATTTGTCTATTGTTTCCTCATTTTTGTATGTTTTGTGCTTCAACTCTTGGATAATTCTGAGTATTAGAGATTTGAATTCCCTATCAGGTAGTTCTAGTGCTTTTTCTTCTACTGGAAAGTCATCTGGTGTTTTATTTTGAACATCTACTGGAACCATCCTGTCCTGGTTTTGTATATGTTTTGATATTGTCTGCTGTCTTCAGGGCATTCAGTAGTTATTTTCCTCGTTCATTGATTGTAGATTTGTTTGTTTCATCCTGCTTTTTTGTTTTATTTAGTTATGTCTGAGCAGGCCGGCTGTGCGTTCTTTGTTGTTTACTCGTCTGTGGTCACGATACTTTTCACTTCCTTCTCCAATTGGCAGGGTCAGTCACTCAGGTATGGTACAGAAGGGCAGGTCCAGCTGAAGGGGAGTTGCTGGGATGGGTTGTTTGTGTCACATACTAGGGCTGACAGGGCAGACTGGGAATCAGTGCAGGGCAGGTTCCGGTAGGCCATGCCTGTGCTGCTTGGGAGTGTGATGTTCAGTGCATGGTGCAGGTAGGCAGGAAGGAAGAGGGAGATTATGATGTGTGGATGTAAGATGGGTATGGGAAAGAGGGGAAAGGAACAGGAGCCAAAAACATGCAAACAAAAAAGATTGCTAATGGAGTTTGCTATTAGAGTGGAAAGATGAGAGACTGAGAAATGGAAAAACCAAAAATGAAAACAAAAGAAAAAGGTGAAAAAAATGCAAAAATGAAAATTAGAATAAATAGAAAAGTCCCCAGGGATCCCAGTGGTACGGCTGCTAGGACTGGGGAAGTTGCTTCCAGGCCTTGAAGTACAGGCTGGCTAGAAGGGGTAGAGGTGTCACACAGCGCCAGGTATTCAAGAGACAGGGAGAAAAGGTAAGTATAGAGAGACGAGAAACTGGAAATGAAGAAAGACAAAAAGGGAAAAAGAGTGAAAAAAACAAAACAAAAAAGAAAACAAACAAAACAAGAAAAAGAAATGTCCTGGGGTGTTACTGTGTTTCTGCAAAGAGTAGGGGAGTATCTCCCAAGCAGCACGGTACTGCCCAGCTAGATGGGGCTCCCAAGCCAGAAAAAGAAAAAGAAAACAAACCAACAAATCAAAACAGAACAAATCAGAACAAACAAAAAAAAAGCCCCAGGGGTCCATCCAGCATGGCAGCACAGGCTGGGAAGCAGTTTCACAGTCGAGCAGTGTTTCACAGCCTTTCAGGAAGAAGCAAATTTGGCACACAGAGCCAGGTATTTGAGAGAAAGGAGGGGGAGGTGGTGAGAGGTAAGGAAGAAATCTAAATAAAGTAGAAAAAAGCAACACCAGCAGCCAACAAAAGGCACTCAGAGCTAGCCAATGTGGGCGGGCGGAATCCAAGTGACACTGGGGTAAAGCCGTTGCTTCCTGGCCAAGGGACTGTGGCCCAGGAAGCAGAGGAGACTGAGTGCAGGTGAAGAAGGGTAGGGGGTGGGAAAGTGTATATCACTGGTTACTGGTTGTTCTGTCTCCTTCTGGAAGCTCCTTGAAGCTGCTTTCTCATACCCTCTGTTTGCTGATCTGCGATAGGAGTCCAAGGTGGCGGATCCATACTGTGGTAGCTGATAGGGGGGCCTCTGCATGTATCTCTCCTTGCTCTCCTTTCTGTGTCAGTTTCTTATTCCAATTGGTGCTTGGTTGAGTTCTTTATCTCTTCATTTGATGCTTAGGGTTTCAGGATTGCTGTTTTTCTCTGTTTTTCGGATCTTTGCTGTGGAGGGACGGCGTGGTGCTTCTGTCTATAGCATCATGTTGCCCGGAAGTCTTCTCAATTTCTCCTTTTTCCTGCCTGTTCTAAGGCAGATCAACCTATTGCCATCGAGTTGATTCCAACTCATAGTGACCCCATAGGACAGAGTAGAACTGCTCCCATAGGGTTTCCAAGGAGCAGCTGGTGGACTCAAACTGCCAACCTTTGGGTCAGCAGCCCATCTCTTAACCACTATGCCACCAGGGCTCCATGGCAAATTAGTTTTCTTAAATTACAGCTTGCTCAAAAAACTTCAGGAACGCCCCCATTGACTACTGAAAAATGTCTGGGCTCTTTGATATATTAGGTCCTCCATAATATAGTCAAATTCTTTTTTCGAGCATTCCTTTTTTTCATTCTGTGTGTGCAGTTTTGTTTGTGTGTAGGATTCCTTGCTTGTTTCCTGAACAAAATCTGTCTCCACGTCCTGCTCATATCCTTTCCATGAATAAATGTCCTCTCCCCAAGTTCTTCCTGGTTGAAACCGTACCCATTGGTGGTAGACAGAAAAATAGGCCCCCAAAGATGTCCATGCCCTAATCCCAAGGACCTGTGACATGTCACCTTATATGGCAAAAAGGGCTTTTCAGATAATTACAGTTTAAGACCTTGAGATGGAGACATTATCCTGGATGATTTAGGTGAGTTCAATGCATCACAAGAGTCCTTTAACAGTGGAGAGGAAGGCAGAAGAGTTAGTCAGAGGCATGTGATTTGAGAAGGACTTGAACTGTTGCTGGCTTTGAAGATGGCAGAAGAGGGCCAGGAGCCAAAGAATGTTGTGGCTTCTAGAAGCTGGAAACGACCCCTGGCTGAAAATAGACTCTTCCGTGGAGCTTCCAGAAAGGGACGCAGCCTGCCTACACCTTGATTTCAGTTTGATGAGACATGTACTGGATTTCTAACCTATATGAGTGTAAGGTAATAAATTAGTGTTGCTTTAAGCCATTAATTTTGGGGTAATTTGTTAGTGTGTCTATAGAAAAGCAATACACTATCCTTTGTGGTCTAGTTCTAATTCAACATCTCAAAAAAGAAAAAAAAAAACTGACCCTGATTATCTCAGCCAGAAACTACCACTTTCCTTTCATTTGAACTCCCAATAGCACTATGTGGGACTTCTCTCCTGGTGAAAAATTGTCTGGTATTGTGGTTATTTGTAGACTTGTCCTACTTGTCCTATTAGACTCTAGCTCCTCAAGGTTAGAGTTTAGGATTTAGGCAGTATCTTGGTTATCTAGTGCTTCTGTAACAGAAATACCACAAGTGGTTGCTTTAGCAAAGCGAAATTTATTCTCTCACAGTCTAGAAGGCCAGAAATCTGAATTCAGGGTGCCAGCTCCAGGGGAAGGCTTTCTGTCCGTGTTGGCTCTGGAGGAAGGACCTTGTCATCAGTCTTCCCCTGGTCAAGGAGCTTCACGGCGCAGGGACCATGGATCCAAAGGATGCGCTACGCTCCTGGTGCTTCTTTCTTGGTGGTGTGAGGTCCCCCGTCTCTTTGCTCACTTCTCTCTTTTATGTCTCAAAAGAGATTGATTTACAATACATCATAATCTTGTAGATTGAGTCCTGCCTCATTAATATAACTTCCTCTAATCCTGCCTCATTAACATCAAAGAGGTAGGATTTACAACCCATAGGAAAATCAAATGACAAAATGGTAGACAGTCACACAATACTGGGAATCACAGACTAGCCAAGTTGACACATATTTTTGAGGGACACAATTCAATCCATGACAGGCAGTTATGGTAGCTGTGACAGTATCTAGTTCCTTGCTTAACACTCAACATTTTTTTTTTTTTACATAATGAACAAACAAATGGAAGGCCTCATGATGGCAGAAACAAATTATCCATAGTAAGTGTACCCTTTCCCTTCTCTTTTCCCTCAGGTTAGATATTATTATCCTAAAATTAGAGACCATCCTTTTAATATCATCTGAAGCCCCTAAGCCATTTGAATACTTATTGTTAAAAAATAAATATTATTTTTGTCACATAATTTTAAGTAGTTATATTTCATGTCTTTCCTCAGAAGAGGAAACTTTAGGAAATCAATAATAAATAAATAAAACCAAACCCATTGCCATAGAGTCCATTCCGACTCATAGTGGCCCTATAGGACGGAAAAGAACTGCCCCATAGGTTTCCAAGGAGCAGCTGGTGGATTCAAACTACCGACCTTTTGGTTAGCAGCCGAGCTCTTAATCACTGCACCAGCAGGGCTCCTAATAATAAATAAGAATGTAAAAAGACACCCTTTTACTTGCTGGCAACCAAGGTGTTATTTTTACTAATACTATTGATAATAATGATTGATAATTTCCACATTTGATTGGATCACCTTTCTTTGGAGTAGGCATAAATATGGATTTCTTCCAGTCAGTTGGCCAGGTAGCTGTCTTCCAAATTTCTTGGCATATGTGAGTGAGCACTTCCAGCACTGCATCCATTTGCTGAAACATCTCAATTAAAAAGCTTTTGCAGCAGTACATCAACCGGGAACTGCTAGAAATTCAAGTCAGATTCAGAAGGGGATGTGGAATGAGAGATATCATTGTTGATGTCAGCTGGATCCTGGCTGAAAGCAGAGAATACCAGAAAGATGTTTACCTGTGTTTTATTGGCTATGCAAAAGCATTCAACTGTGTGGATCGTAACAAATTATGGATAATATTGCGAAGAATGGGAATTCCAGAACACTTAATTGTGCTCATGAGGAACTTGTACATAGATCAAGAGGCAGTCATTCAAACAGAACAAGGGGATACTGCGTGGTTTAAAATGAGGAAGGGTGTGCATCAGGGTTGTATCTTTTCACCATACCTATTCAGTCTGTATGCTGAGCAAATAATCTGAGAACCTGGACTATGTGAAGAATGACACGGCATCAGGATCGGAGGAAGACTCATTAGCAACCTACAATATGCAGATGACACAACCTTCCTTGCTGAAAGTGAAGACGACTTGAAGCACTTACTGATGAAGATCAAAGATTACAACTTTCAGTATGGATTACACTTCAACATAAAGAAAACAAAAATCCTAACAACTGGACCAATAAGCAACATCATAAAAAATGGAGAAAAGATTGAAGTTGTCAAGGATTTCATTTTACTTGGGTCCACAATGAGTGCCCATGGAAGCAAATCAGGAAACCAAACCCATTGCCAGTGAGTAAGTTCCGATTCATAGTGACCCTATTAGAACCTCCCCATAAGGTTTCTAAGCAGCAGCTGGTGGATTCAAACTGCAACCTTTTGGTTAGCAGCCAAGCTTTTTAATCCTATGGAAGCAGCAGGCAAGAAATCATATGATGCATTGCATAGGGCAAATCTGCTACAAAAGACCTCTTGGGAGTGTTATAAAGCAAAGATGTCACTTTAAGGACTAAGGTGGGCCTGACCCAAGCCATGGTGTTTTCAGTCACCTCATATGCATGTGAAAGCTGGACAATGAATAAAGAAGACTGAAGAAGAATTGACACCTTTGAATTATGGTGTTGGCGAAGAGTATTGAATATACCATGGACTGCCAGAAGAGGGAACGAATCTGTCTTGGAAGAAATACAGCCAGAGTGCTCATTAGAAGGATGGCAAGACTTCGTCTCACATACTTTGGACATGTTATCAGGAGGGATCAGTCCCTGGAGAAGGACATCATTCTTGGCATAGTAGAGGGTCAGTGAAAAAGAAGAAGGTTGATTGGCACCTCCAGCAACAATGGGCTCAAGGATAACAACAATCATGAGGATGGTGTAGGACCAGGCAGTGTTTTGTTCTGTTGTACACAGAGTCCCTATGAGTTGGAACCAACTCGATGGTGCCTAACAGCAATTTATAATAATGAGTTATACTCAAGCCAAACAAGGCTTGCTTTTCTTATGAATGACTACCTCTATATTTTAACGTTTCTCTTCCAGGCTAAACTTATAATTAGGGGAAGAATATAAGGGTGAGAAGTTGTATTTACACTTCGAAAGAGAGAAATAGGTAAAATAAACTTTCCCCCAGATCAAGGAGCACCACTTCTTCATGTTCATGTCTGTGTATACTCAACAAATGTCGTGATGAAAATAAAAAGTTGGACTTGTTGTAACTTGTATAATAGTTATACACTACTAAAAAATTCTTTAGCCACAAAGTTTCAGTGTTCAAATAATCAACGTGAAAGCATAAAGCAAGACTCAAATATTAGACGGGACTGTTCCCTTGCCAATGGGGAAAAAAAAACCCTTTGCCATCAAGTCAGTTCTGACTCATAGCCATAGCTCTTAACCACTACGGCTGCTAACCAAAAGGTCAGCAGTTCGAATCCACCAGGCACTCCTTGGAAACTCTATGGGGCAGTTCTACTCTGTTCTATAGGGTTGCTATGAGTCAGAATTAACTCCGTGGCAACAAGTTTTTTTTTTTTTTTTCTCCAATGGAAGCATGAATTTCACATACCAGAACTAGAAATTTAAGAAGTCAAGAGAAAGGAAAGTATTTCCTAAACAGTTGAAACTACACTAAAAATTACAACTCAGAGTTCAACTAATGAATTAATTTTACACTGAGAGAGCAGACATGATAGAGCTCGTTTTTTAACGAAGCTCTGGCTGCTTTCTAAGTTTCCAGAGTTCCTCTCTCAGGAAGCCCATCATCGAGCAAATAGTGCCCTCTTTATTTTTCAAAATGAATATGAACTGAAGATCTCTCTAATGAACGTGCAACTATTCAAATATTGAAGACAGTTTAGCTACCATATAATCTGGAGACATTTTAGATAAAATCTGGCTAGAGAGGGAAGTGGCACAGTGGTAAAGAGCTTGGCTGCTACCCAGAAGGTCAGCAGTTGGAATCTACCAGCCACTCCTTGGAAACCCTATGGGGCAGTTCTACTCTGTCCTGCAGGTTCGCTGAGTCAGAATCGACTTGACAGCAATGGCTTAGAGAGGGAAGTGGCAGGAAAATGAAGGGAGAAGCCCAGCAGTGCAGCTGGAGCAGAAGCTCAAAGCAGGAACTTGTGGGGAACCAGAACAGCCGATGATGGGAGAGCTGAGCACCACGGCAGGGAAAAATCAGAGACCATCAGGGCTCCTGAGGCTGAAGGGCTATCGGCTCTGGTGCCGACCTTGTTACTTAGAATTGTTCTTGGCAATACATTTTCCAATTTTCCTTCTCTAGATTAGTTTTTTAATAACTTGAGAACAATTAAAAATAGCATAGGATCCCATAGGCTCCCAAACCCAGTTCCTTTTTATTAATGGGCAACAGTAAGAGAGGGGGGACTTTGAAAATAATCCTTGAAGTCCCAGGCACACTTCCCTGAGAAGGTAATGCTGTGGTTATCAGGTCATCCTGCCTGCAGGGCTGGCTCTAGGTGCAGCTAGGAGCAGGAAGCAATGTCTGAGACCCTCCCTCCTCCTTTCTCTCTGGCCCATTCTGCACTGCATTTTCTCTGTTAACCAATAACTAGTGGGTGTTTGTATTTCAAAGAGAACCCCAGGAGATGTAAAGACTTTAAGGTTCAAGAGACTGAATCTCTTTAGGTGGAATTTCAGGAACTATAAGTATTCGTTCACTCATTCATTCACTATATTCCCACCAGCAATGGGTAAGGATTCACTGTTTAAATTTTGTCTGAGGCTGCTTTGTGCTACAACAGACTTGAGTAGTTTGGTCAGAGACCATAGACTCCACCAAGCCAAAAATATTTGCTATCTGGCCCTTTAAAAGAAAAGGTTGCTGACCCCTGGTCTAAAACCAAGGGAGTAGGCATGGAAAAACTGGATGGATGTGAGAGCTGTTTAAGAGGCAAGACTGACAAAACTTGGCATTAGATCAGGTAAGGGGTAACAAGGAGGGTGATGTCAATGTCTCCTGTTTTTCTGATGCCCCACAAATATTGCCATATAGCTCCAGCCTTTCCAACTTTTTTTCTTGTATGAAAGGCTTATTTATTTAGCAGATGCCAGGGACTTCACATACATTTGATCTTCATGACAGTATGAGACAAATGAGGAAACCAAGTCTCTAAAAAGTTTAAGAAACTTGATCAAGATGACACAACTAGACAGATATGCTGGCTCCAAAGCCCGGGACTTTCCTGGACCTCGGATCCTGCCAGAGCAGAGGTCATATGCTTGCAATCAAAGGATCAGGGACGACTTCATTGAGGATGTGGTATATACACTGTGAAAAACACAGAACTTAAAAAGTTAAACATAGAACTACCACAGGATCCCACAATTCCACTCCTAGGTGTATATCCAAAAGAATTGAAAACAAGTGGTCATACAAAAACTTGTACATCAAGCTTCATTGCAGCACTATTCACAATAGCCAAAAGGTAGAAACAGCCTAAATGTCTGAATAGGTAAACAAAATGTGGTACATATACACAATGGAATATTACTCAGCCATAAAGAGAAATGAAGTCCTGATACATGCTACTACATATATGAACCTTGAAAACATTATGCTGAGTGAAATAAGTCAGTCACAAAAAGACAAATATTGTAAGATGCCACTTACATGAAATATCTAGAATAGGCAAGTATATAGAAACCTAAGTTTATTTATTAGTGGTTACCAGGGCAGGGCAAGAGGTAGGGGAAAAGGAGGATATACTGCTTAGGGGGCACGGAGCGTCTGTTAAGGGTGATGGAAAAATCTGAAAATGAATAGTGGTAATGGTTGAAAAACAAAATGAACATAATGTCACTGAATTGTACACGTAAAAAATGTTGATATGGCAAATGTTTTGTTACGTATGTATTTACCACAATAAAAAAAGTAAACAAATGAGCAGGACCATATTCCAATAAAACTTTATTCACAGACACTAAAATTTGAATTTCATGTAATTTTCATGTCACAAAATATTATTATTTTTTCCAACCACTTAAAATGTAAACACAATTCTTGACTTGTAGATGATACAAAAACAGATAGTGGGCCAGATTTGGCCCTTGGCCCATAGTTTGCTGACCTCTGCTCAGACCAAGCTTCATCATCTCTGACCTCCGTGCTACAATTTTCACCTCCTTCTCTTCGTCTTTGTTTCTGCCTCTACCCTACCAGCCCCACAGCCCTCTCTCCACACAACAGCCAGAGAAGTCTCTTTAAAACCGTGTCACTCCCTAGTTTAACTTTTTTCACTGACTTCCCATTGCTCCTTGGTAAATAAAGACTTGAGTCCTCCATCCTTCCCACAAGGCCAGGGCCTGCCACCTTTCAAACCTTACCTCTCACCTCCTCACATGACACTCTAGCCACACTGGCCTTGTTCAGTCTGGACCCCCTCCATGGTTCTCCCCTGCCCTACACCCTTGCCAGGGCTGTATTATGACCAGTGCCTTTGTGGAGAGCCCTTTAGCCATAAAAATTAAAATTACACAGGTATGCATCGCTTAACATCCCTTCGGGCAACAATTGGCAGCATATACATCCGTGGTCCCATAAGGTGTTTTGTTTTTAAAAGAAAAGCAGCTCTCCTTTTGTTTATTATTTCCCCCAATGGTATTAAAGACCCCCAAGCCCCAAGGGTACATGAGCAGACGGCCTCCAGGGAGCATCCCAATCCCTGCAGCACCTCCTCCCTGACCTCTTCCTTCCTCCTTTACTGGCTTCATTCACCAGCCCAGCAGCGTTGCAGCCTTTCACTCCCTGTGCAGGACAGCGTCTGTCTCAGCTCCTCTGCTCCTGCCGCAGGCCCTGGCGGCCCCAGCCAGGCCCTGAGAGCTTACTGGGTTCCAGCGGCAGGCAGTGGCCACAGCGGTTGCACATGATCTGGAATCGGCAGCATCAAAAGGGCAGAAGCAGCCAGGGCCACCACCGCCAGCGGTGCTTCGAACACCGGCACACCCAGTCCCGTGGCCACCTCTCTGCCTCCCCCATCCACACCCCCTTCCCATCCTACCCCTATCTCCATCCTCACCCCGGAGCCCGGACTTGGGCAAAGTCGCAATCCCGGCTCACCTGCACACCTAGCAAAACTGGCCTCCTGTATCTGGTGTATACAGCTCTCACGCTTTGCCCAGAAGGCTCCCATAAGGTTTTAATATGATAGGCTTTACAGGGATTTAACTATGGATTGTAGAGAGATTGCCTGTATATAATAATATGGTGTTCCTTCAACGTCCAAATCACTTAACGTCATATTTCACAGAATTTATCTTGGACTTTAAGCCACGCTTACCTGTAGTTGTTAACCTGAATACACTAGCCCTAAAATAGAGTCACTTATGCTAAGCCCCATGTCAGCAAACCAAAACCTGGCTAGTATCTATGACCTGTAAATGCCAGATGTTCCCAGGAGCCAAAACATAAGTCAATCAATTGACTTTCTCAGAAACAGAAACCCGATCTAACCAATTAGAACTTGCCTGCTCAGTTTAACGCAGTTCAAAATTTTCCCTTAATCCAAATAAGGAAAGAAAATGCCCACTAGCCAATCTGAAATTTGCTCAATATAGCTTCCTTGTTCCTGTGTGTCTGTGCCCATAAAAACTCTTCCACTTTGTACCACTCTTCAGCTCTTGTATGACTTCCAGACTAGACATTCCCCAATTCCCCATTCAAGCTTATGAGTTCATACACAAATTTAATCTTGTGGGAATTTTATTTTTAACATATTTTACGGCTGTGTTGGTATAAAGACGAATATAATCTATGCAAGATTTATAACTATATATTCATTGTTATTGTATTCACTTTTTTCTTCTGATTAAAAAAAATGAATAAAATTAAAACATTTTCGTGGACTCTAGGCCCTGTGCCTAAAGGGTAAGTCAGCCCCAGAAGTTCCCTCTGCTCAGGGGTGAGGCTGAGCAGTGACACAAGAGTGATTTACAATCTCTTTCAGCCCTTTCAACTAAACATACGATCTAGTTTTAACAGTGTTAGCTCTGCAAAAGCAGTTTTGGGACAAGTTCCCAATCCTTCTTCTGACCAGACTGTGGCTCCTAAAATCACTCCTATCAGAGCTACCGAGTAAGTTTATTTAGAGGGTCAAGAAATAGGGGGGCATCAGATAGAGTGGAAACCCTGGTGGTGTAGTGGTAAAGTTCTACGGCTGCTAAACAAATGCTCAGCAGTTCAAATCCACCAGGTGCTCCTGGGAAACACTATGGGGCAATTCTACTCTCCTATAGGGTTGCTATGAGTCGGAATTGACTCGATGGCAACAGGTTTGGTTTTTGGTTTATCAAATAGAGCAGACTGGCTAAAAGGTTTTATGCAGCATTTGTACAAGTTGATCCAGGCCTCCCTCTGAATGGCAGCCATCCTCCCTACCCTGCTCTGTACTGGCACCCCACTGTTGTAGGGGAAGAACATCACAAAGTCTGGTAAAGAAAAAGAAAGTTTCATTCAATATATATTCAAAAAAGCAAAAGTAGGAAAAGGACAACCATGCTGCCAGAGCCACGTCTGCCCAAGTCCAAGGAAATATCACAGAACAGACAGATGTGGGAAAACGGGCAAGCATGCTGCTAGAGCCATGTCTGCCCAAGTCCAAAGAATATTACAGAATAGGCAAGAGTGCGAAAACAGACAAGCATTCTGCCACAGCCATGTCTGCCCAAGTCCAAAGACAATTACAAGTTATCAGTATATATTAACATTACAAATGGGCAAAACCATTGAAAGCTTCACCTTTTTACAGATTGGCTAGAAACTGTGATCCTACATTTTGAATTGTCTTAACAATCACTGGTACAGGTTTCAGTAACGACAGTCAGAAGGGAAGGGTCTTCATTGGTCCAACAGATTTCTATTCACTAAATGCTAATAGAAAAAGAGTAGAAAGTCTTTTGTGTTCTGTTTGATTGGCTTTATGTGAAAGTTTCCTTAAAACATACTTTCCAAGATTATCGTAGCTATTGTCTTTATACCTCAGGGCCCAGTTGATGTGTCCTTGTGAGTCCAGCTCCAGCTGGGTCACATTCTCTATGCTCAAGGAGAGGGAATAATAACTCCACTATTATTTCCTAAATCACCACCTCCATCCTCCCCTGCTCTAAAGAAGTCACCTTGACGGCAATACTACCCCCACCCCATTCCAGCTCTTTGCCTAGTTGACTTCCACTTATCCTTCAGCTCTCAATGTCATTCCCTCAGGAAAGCTATCTTTGACCCCTTCCTGCTGGAGGAATTAGATTTCTAGTTACATATTTGTTTTTATGGTTATTTGCTTTACGCTTGTCTTCTCTAAACTGTAAGTTCTCTGAGGACAGAGACCATGTCTGAACTTGCTTACCATTATAATATCAATGCCTAGCACTATGCCTGGAATTCAATGAATACTTAGTGAATGAACGAATACTTATAGCTCCTGAAATTCCACCTAAAGAGATTCAGTCTCTTGAACCTTAAAGTCTTTACATCTCCTGGGGTTCTCTTTGAAATACAAACACCCACTAGTTATTGGTTAACAGAGAAAATGCAGTGCAGAATGGGCCAGAGAGAAAGGAGGAGGGAGGGTCTCAGACATTGCTTCCTGCTCCTAGCTGCACCTAGAGCCAGCCCTGCAGGCAGGATTACCTGATAACCACAGCATTACCTTCTCAGGGAAGTGTGCCTGGGACTTCAAGGATTATTTTCAAAGTCCCCCCTCTCTTACTGTTGCCCATTAATAAAAAGGAACTGGGTTTGGGAGCCTATGGGATCCTATGCTATTTTTAATTGTTCTCAAGTTATTAAAAAACTAATCTAGAGAAGGAAAATTGGAAAATGTATTGCCAAGAACAATTCTAAGTAACAAGGTCGGCACCAGAGCCGATAGCCCTTCAGCCTCAGGAGCCCTGATGGTCTCTGATTTTTCCCTGCCGTGGTGCTCAGCTCTCCCATCATCGGCTGTTCTGGTTCCCCACAAGTTCCTGCTTTGAGCTTCTGCTCCAGCTGCACTGCTGGGCTTCTCCCTTCATTTTCCTGCCACTTCCCTCTCTAAGCCATTGCTGTCAAGTCGATTCTGACTCAGCGAACCTGCAGGACAGAGTAGAACTGCCCCATAGGGTTTCCAAGGAGTGGCTGGTAGATTCCAACTGCTGACCCTCTGGGTAGCAGCCAAGCTCTTTACCACTGTGCCACTTCCCTCTCTAGCCAGATTTTATCTAAAATGTCTCCAGATTATATGGTAGCTAAACTGTCTTCAATATTTGAATAGTTGCACGTTCATTAGAGAGATCTTCAGTTCATATTCATTTTGAAAAATAAAGAGGGCACTATTTGCTCGATGATGGGCTTCCTGAGAGAGGAACTCTGGAAACTTAGAAAGCAGCCAGAGCTTCGTTAAAAAACGAGCTCTATCATGTCTGCTCTCTCAGTGTAAAATTAATTCATTAGTTGAACTCTGAGTTGTAATTTTTAGTGTAGTTTCAACTGTTTAGGAAATACTTTCCTTTCTCTTGACTTCTTAAATTTCTAGTTCTGGTATGTGAAATTCATGCTACTATTAGCAAAGAACCAGTTATGTCTAATATTTGAGTTTTGCTTTATGCTTTCACGTTGATTGCTTGAACACTGGAACTTGGTGGCTAAGGAATTTTTAGTAGTATATAAATGTATTGTCCATCTTGTTATTGTCTTCATGGAATTGGTTGAGTATATATGGACATGAGCATAAAGAACATAATGATTATGGGCATGTCTTCTTCATGTTCATGTCATTCATTCATACACACCTCCCTTTTTCCAAACATTAACATAGTGAAAAGAACATCCTAGAAGGATATTATAGTCAATAATTTTCCTGTGGGTTTTCAATCTAATGAAACAAGTTATAAATGTCCCATGTGAGGAGGGAAATGAATTTCTACAGAAGGTAATGGCAATAGCTATGTTTTCTTAGGAATCATCAACAGAAAATCTAAAAAAGGCGTTTATCATGATATTAAGTAAGGCAAAGTTGTGATCAACATCCTGTAGATACTGAATTGTTTTTTATAAAACTACTTAGCTATATTGAATTTTACATGCTAAAAAATGAAAGGAATTTGGGGACTCTGAACAGAATTTCACTAACATAAGGAAAGAACACCACAAATTGACATCGTAACTGCCAGCTGTGGAATTAACTCTAAATTGTTTTAAGGCCTAACAAGTATTTTGTTTGGTTAGAGTACAGCAATGTGTTATGGAAGATCTCTGAAATTCAGGGATCTAGTTTAGGGATAATCCTAGTTTTTCTTTAACATTATTATACAAAGATAAGAAACAAAGGATTTATAGGTTAGCCTGGAAACACTCTGAGGATGACTCTGAACTTGTTGTAATCCCATAGTATTATGTTGCCACTTTACCTTTTTGTGTGGATTTGTTTTTATATTTATCCCATAATTAGCTGGACTGATCAAAGGCAGGCCTCATCCTTTGACAAGAAAGCACATACGTGCACACACACATGCACAAGCACACACGCACATACACACAGGATGGCATTGCTCTCAGCTGCAAATGAGAGGCAGAGTCACTCAGAGGGCAGCTCCGCACTGCACATCCTGTGGGCAACGCCCAACTTGGTCAGTTCACACGCCTAGCAAAATGTGTTACTGAAAAACTCTCAGAATGTTAGGAAATTGAGACTATGGGTGAAGAGAGATGGTTAAATGATTTCAATTCTTTCCTTGAGAGGAGCAATTCTTTATACCATGAGGAATGCTTGGAGGAATGTGCTCTTTCACTTCCAGGAAACAGTCCTCCTGTCTAATAGGCTTTATCTCAAATGCCAAATGGGCCCATCGAGGCCAGACGCCAGCACAAGGGGCTCAGCCGTGAACATTCCCTGGCAGTGCAGAACGTGAATTTGCAGTGAAGTCATTCCACGCAAGTTCTACAAAAAACGCTCAACTGACAAAACACTGACTTATAGGCTTTGCTTGTGTGGAGAACTAGCTCTTGTCTGCCTAGCTGAAAGAGAATTTCATGCTTGAACCTGTAGTTCAGCTTTCCCCTGCTAAACACTAAGTATGATTCTGGGCAGTGCTTGGGTAATAAGACAGCTATTTTTCTGGAGGGGAGGGTCTTCATCAACTCTTCGTCAATGACTATGATTTTATAAATGCTTAGAATTCTATAATAGTATAATTCTTAGTTTCTCTGATGGAATATTTGATAGGATTAGGCAAGACTAGATGTCAGCCAGTAGTATTTGTTGAGCACTTTTGTGCCAAGGACTGTGAAAAGAATTAACAAAATAGACTTGGTCTCTGCTACCCAAGGGAGAGATCCCCGCATAGAAGGGAAATAATGGATAGGATGCTTTTTATGGAGCAACATAACAACCAGAGGCTCAAAGTAGCATATTAACACACAGAGAGCTGAAGTGTTTAGGGGGTTTCAAACAAATTCAGGGGCTCAGCTGGAGTCTGAAGTGCAAGCAGGGGGAGCTGTGGAGAAAGAACAAAGGAGGTATACAAGCTTAACTCAGGGGGCAACTCTGAGGTACAGCTTGAGTAGGTTTAAACACAGGTTCACAGACTTGGAAACAGAGTATTTAAAAATAGCACCAAAAAATTAGGCTTGGAGAGCTATAATTTCACCCCCAAAATCTAGAAGACAGAACTAAACATTTTTTTTTATTGTATTCTTAAAAAAAAAAAAAAGTTTCTGTTGAACTACTAAGCTATTCTCATGTAAAACCAAAAATTGATTTGTGTGACTCTCTGCATAGTTAACTGATGTTTGGTTTGAAGACAATTTATTCTTAAACTTGTGGTACTTGATAGTGATAAGACAAGAAGTATAATAAAAAAGTGTAATATTAATTTAAAAACTTGGATTCAGTGAATTATGCTTGGCTTCAGAGACTTTTTTTTTTGGTGGAGGTGGTCTAATCAAGTGGTAAATTAATGAAATTAAACATTCCCAAGCAAACAAAATATAAACTAAGTTAATACATACACAACACTGTGCTAAGTCACAGGTTTTGTGAAAGCAAAGGAACATCCGTCACCATGGCTCCTTGAACACAGCCCTGGGTTTGGTAAAGCACCAGGGTGGTGAAAACCTGGGATGGATCTGGGGCTAGGCTAAGAGACACTCTGTGCATTTACAATTCACACATGGGGGCATAAATCTGCAAAAATGATTGTCTTTAAGGATAGTGTGGAAGGTTTGTTAAAAAAAAAAAAAAAAAAGGTAAGATTCCTTAATCTCTTACCTCAGGCATTCTGAAGCCAAAAGTCTCTGATGGCTCCAGGCACGTTCATTTTGTTTTTTATTATGGAAAGTTTAAAACATCCACAAAAGTAAAGAGATTATCATATAGAACACCCACTAGTATAAGGAATCACATAGATTCAACAATTATTAACTCACGGTGTATCTTATTTCATCTATGTCCCTTGTCCTCTCTATACTATTCTGAAGCAAATCCCAGATATAACTTTTTTCCATAAATATTTCAGTATTTATCTCTAAAAGATAAGGACACTTAAAAAATTAACCTATATAAAACACCGAGATTAGAAAAGAAGTAAAATCTCTATTTGCAGATGACATAATCTTACATACAGAAAATTCTAAAGAATACACACACACAATTATTAGAGCTTAAACTCAGCAAAGTAGCAGGATATAAGATCAATATTTAAAAAATCATTCTATTTCTATATACCAGCAAAGAACATCTGAAAATGAAATTAAGAAAACAATCCTGAGGCAGAGCCAACACGGCACTATAGACAGAAGCACCATGCTGTCCCTCTGCAGCAAAGAACTGAAAACCTAAGTAAAACAGATAGAAACATGTGTCCTGGAACCCTAAGCACCAAATGAAGGGATAAAGAACTCAATCAAGCACCAAATGGAATAAGAAACTGACAGAGAACAGAGAAGGAGGAGAGCTATGGAGTGGAGGTCCCCTACCAGCTAACGCAGCACAGATTCGCCATCTTGGACCTCAGTTACCAAGGAACGCAGACAGGGAGTACAGGAAGGCAACTTCACGGAGCTCCCAACAGGAGATAGAGCACCCGGTAACCAGGGATACACACTTTCCCACCCCGCACCCTTCTTTCCTCTACGCAGCCTCCACAGCTTTCCAACAGGCCACAGTCACTCGGCTGAAGAGACACCAGCTCACTGCCACTGGGATTCGCCTCAACCCCATTGGCCGGCTCCTTCAGTGCCATTTTTTTGTTTTTGTTTTTTTGGCTTTATCTTGTTTTTTCTCTCACTGACTTCCTTCCTTTTCTTTCTCCCACCCAGTCAGCATCATGTACCATCTCTGTGCCTTCTTGACAGGCTGTGCCACACTGCTCAGCTAGAGAGCCACTGGAACATGGCTTCCTTGGTTCACTCTACCCCACTGGAGAGCCCCCTCAGTGCCATTTTTTTTTTGGTTCCTTATCTCTCTCTCCCTTCCTTCCCTTCCTTTCTCTCACCCACCTAGCTGCATGTGCTGTCTGCGCCCCTTCTTGACAGGCTGTGCCACACCGCTGAGCTACAGAGTTGCCAGCAAACGGCCTCCATGGGTGTGCACCACCCGCACTGGCAGGCATCTTCGGTGCATTTATTTTTTCTTTTTTTTACTTTTATTTTTTCCCCTCTTTTTCTTTTCTTCTTCTTGTTGCTTCTTCTCTCTCTCCTTTCCTTCCTTTCTTTTCTCCTACTCACCTAGCCCTTTGCACCACTCCCCCCTCGATGGGTTGTATTGTACTCCTCGGCTAGAGAGCTTCTGGTACACAGCCTCCCCAGGTCTGCACCGCCCCCACAAGCCAGCTCCCTCAGCACCATATTTTTTAATTGTTCTTTATTTTTCTTCTTCTCCCTTTTCCTTCTCCCTCCCATCTAGGCCCTGCACTGCCTCTGCCCCTTCCTGACTAGCTGTTCCATGCTGCTCAGAGAGAGAGACATCAGCCCACCACTATCCCAATTCAGCCCCGCCCCCAACTGGCGGCTCCTCCAGCACCATGTTTTTTTTTTTTTTTTGCTTTTGTTGTTCTTTTTCATTTTGTTTTTGTTTTTCTTCTCTCTCTTTCCCTTCTTTCCTTTCTCCTGCCCACTTATCCCCATGTGCCACCCATGCCTCTTCTTGACAGACTGAGCTGCACTGCTCAGCTGGAGAGCCACTGGCACATGGCCTTGTGGGTCTGCCCCACCCCACCTACTAAATCCTACAGCCCTGCCATTTTATTCACTTCTTCTTATTTTTTCTTTTTTCCTGCATTTTTTTCTTTTTTGCTTCTACTTCTTTTTTCTTTCTCTTCTTTCTCTCACCAATTTAGCTCCACACATCACATCCTCTCCCTTCCCTCTTGCCTATCTGCACTGCATACCAAGCACTACACCTCTGAGCGACACAGGTGCGGACTACCAGACTCCAATCTGCACTGCCCCCTGGCAATGCACCATTGGCCCCAATACATGCTACAAATGACCAATCCCTGCCCCTCCCCCTCCTCTGGACCTGCCCTGCTGCACTATATCTGAGCAACTGGCCCTGGCCACCTGCACAAGGTGGTGAGAAGTATCATGTCCACAGAGAAGAAAGCAACAAAGCACATCCAGCTCACCTGCCCTGAAATAACCAAATAAAACAAAAAAGCAGGATGAAACAAACAAATCTACAATCAATAACAAAGAAAATAATTCCCGAATGTCCTGAAGACAGCAGACAATATAAAAACATTTTAAAAGGGACAGTATGGCTCCAGAAAGTGGCCAAAATAAAAGGCCAGATAACCTTCCGGTAGAAGAAAAGGCACTAGAACTACTTGATAGGGAATTCAAAACTCTAATATTCAGGGCTTTCCAAGAGATGTAGAAAAATGCAGAAAAAATAAAGAAAAAAATAGACAAAATCATGGAAAATACACACAAAATCAGGGAAAACACAGACAAAACAATGGAAGAATTTTGGAAAATAATACAGGAACAAAATGTCAAAATGAACTAGAAATCATACAAAAACAGCAATTAGAAAGCCAAAAGATAAACAACAAGATTTCAGAAATGAACAATGCAGGTTTTAGGAGCAAACTTGAAACAATGAAGAACAGGACCAGTGAAATTGAAGACAAAGCTTTGGATGCCAAGTTGATTGAGGAAAAATCAGAGAAAAGAACAAAGAAAAATGAAGAAACCCTGAGAAAGATGTGGTACACAATCAAAAGCAAAAATTTGTGTGTGACTGGAGTTCCAGAATAGGGGGAAGAAAGTGGAAACACAGAGAGGATCATTGAAGATTTGCTGACAGAAAAATTCCCTAATATCATGAGTGATGAAAAGCTGACCATCCAAGAGGCTCAACGAACCCCATATAGGATAGACACCAAAAGAAAATCACTAGGACATATCATAATCATACTCATTAAAACCAAAAGCAAAGGAAGACTCCTGAGAGCAGCTTGAGAAAAATGAAAAGTCACATACAAAGGGGAAACAATAAGACTAAACTCTGATTACTTGGCAGAAACCATGCAGGAAAGAAGGCAATGGGATGACATATATAAAACCTTGAAAGAAAAAATTGCCAACCAAGAATAATACATCCTCAGAAAATCTCTCTCATATAAGATGGCGAAATTAGGACATTTCCAGATAAACATAAATAAGGGGCCTATGTAAAAAACCAAACCAAACCTACAAGAATTATTAAAGGGAGTCCTTCAGCTAGAGAACCAGCAACATCAGACAACAATCTGAAATTAGGACACAGGAAAGCATTAGCCAGATACCAACATAGGTAATGAACTGTCAAGGATAAAACAAAACTAAAAGATTTACAACAGGGAACCAGAGTGGTCAATCTGTAACTGACAACAAGGTCAAAACAGTAAAAGAAGGAATAAACAGTGTAGGTATAGAACTTGTAAATGGAGAAGTCATGGTGATATCAAGTAATAAAAGACTGGTTTAAACTTAAGAAGATGGGGTAAATTTCAAGGTAACCACAAAGAAAGTTAATAAACCTACTCATCAAAATAAAGAAGAAAAACATAAAGTCTCAGCGAACACAAAATCTTACAAAAACGAAACAAATAAATAAAATCCACAAACAAAAGGAATTCAGCACAGGAGAATAAGAGGAAAAAAGAAAATGTCGGCATCACACACACAAAAAAGCACTACAAAATGATAGCAATATATCACACAGATGTAAATGGCTTAAATGCAACCATAAAGAGGCAGAGAGTGCCAGAATGGATTAAAAAAAAAAAAAAAGGACCCATCAATATTCTGTCTACAAGAGTTACACCTTAGAAACAAAGACATAAACATATTAAAAACCAAAGGATGGAAAAAATATATATATCAAGCAAACAGCAATGAAAAAAGAGCAGGAGTGGCAATACAAATCTCAGATAAAATAGACTTTAAAACAAAATCCACCATAAAAGACACAGAAGGCCATTATATAATGATTACAGGGACAACCCCCAAGAAAACGTAACCATAGTATCAATGCACCCAGTGACAGGTCTCCAAAATATATAAAACAAACTCTGACAGCACTGAAAAGAGAAACTGACAGTTCCACAGCAATGGTAGGAATCTTCAACACACCACTCTCAGTAAAGGAAAAAATATCTAGAAAGAAACTCAACAAAGATACAGAAGATCTAAAGGCCACAATCAATCAACTTGATCCCATAGACATATATAGAACACCCCACCCAGCAACAGCAAAGTACACATTCTTTTCCAAAGCACATGGAACATTCTCCAGAATAAAGTACATCTTAGGCCATAAAGCAACCCTCAACAAAATCCAAGACACTGAGATAACACAAAGCATCTTTTCTGATCACAATGACATAAAAGAAATTAATAACAGGAAGAACAAGGAAAAAAAATCAAATACATGGAAACCGAATAACACCTTGCTTAAAAACCACTGGGAAATAGAAGAAATCAAAGATGAAATCAAGAAATTCCTATAAGCAAAAGAGAACGAAAACACATCATACCAAAACCTTTGGGATACAGCAAAGGCAGTGCTCAAAGACCAATTTATAGCAATAGATGCACACATAAAAAAGAAGAAAGGGACAAAACCAAAACGTTAGCTACATAACTTGAACAAATAGAGAACGGCGAAAGAAGCCTGTGGCCACTAGAAGAAAGGAAATAATAAAGATCAGAATAAAAAAACCAAACCCATTGCTGTCGAGTCAATTCCAACTCATAGTGAAAGATCATAGCAGAAATAAGTGAAATAGAGAATAGAAAAACAATAGAAAGAATCAACAAAACCAAAAGTTGGTTCTTTGAAAGGATCAAAAAAACTGACAAACCATTGGCCAAATTGACAAAAGAAAAACAAGAGAGGATGCAAATAACCCAAATAAGAAATGAAATCGGGGACATTACAACAGACCCAACTGAAATAAAAAGAATCATAACAGAGTACTATGAAAAACTATACTCCAACAAATTTGAAAATCTAGAGAAAATGGACAAAATTCTAGAAACAAACTACCTATCTAAACTAACACAAACTGAGGTAGAAAATCTGAACAGACTCATAACAAGAGAAGAGATTGAAAAGGTAATAATTAAAAAAAAAAACTCCCAACAACAACAACAAAAAAGCCCTGCACCAGATGGCTTCACTGGAGAATTCTACCAAACATTCTGAGAAGAGCTTGCACCAGTACTATCCAAATTATTTCAGAACACAGAAAAGGAAGCAACACTTCCGAATTAATTCTGCGAAGCCAGTATAACCCTGAACCAAAACCAGGCAAAGATAGCACAAAAAACGAAGATTACAGACCAATGTCTCTCATAAATATAGATGCAAGAATTCACAACAAAATTCTAGCCAATAGAATTCAGCACCATATTAAAAAAATACACCATGACTAAGTAGGATTCATACCGGGTATACAAGGATGGTTCAACATTAGAAAATTAATCAACATACTCCACTACATAAAGAAAGAATCACATGATCATCTCAATCAATGCAGAAAAGGCATTCGATAAAGTTCAACACCAATTCATGATAAAAACTCTCAATAAAATAGGTATAGAAGGGAAATTCCTCAAATAATAAAGGGCATCTATACAAAACCAATAGCCAAATTCATTCCTAATGGAGAGAGGCTGAAAACATTCCCCCTGAGAACAGGAAAAAGACAGGGATGCCCTTTATCACCATTCTTATTTATTTAACATTGTGCTAGAAGTCCTAGCTAGAGCAATAAGCCAAGAAAAAGAAATAAAGGGCATCTGAATTGGTAAGGAGGAAGTAAAACTGCCCCAATTTGCAGATGAAATGATACTGTACATACAGAACCCAAGAGACTCCACAAGAAAACTACTGGAACTAAAAGATAGATTTAGCAGAGTATCAGGATACAAGATAAACATTAAAAAAATCTGTCGGATTCCTATACACCAATAAAGAGAACTACGAAAAGGAAATCAGGAAAGCAATAACATTTATAATAGTCCCTAAAAAAAGAAAATATTTAGGAATAAATCTAACCAGGGATGTAAAAGACCTATAGAAAGAAAACTATAAAACACTACTGCAAGAAACCAAAAGAGACCTACATAAGTGGAAAAACATACTATGTTCATGGATAGGTAGACTTGACATTGTAAAAATTTCTATTCTACCCAAGGCAATCTACAAATACAATGCAATCCCAATAGCATTCTTTAAAGAGATGGAAAAACTAACCTATAACTTTATATGGAAAGGGAAGAGGTCCCAGATAAGTAAAATACTATTGAAGAAGAAGGAAGTAGGAGGACTCGCACTACCTTATCTCAGAATCTACTATATAGCTATGGTAGTCAAAAGAGCATGACACTGGTACAATAAGAGATACATTCACCAATGGAACAGAATTGAGAACCCAGATGTAAATCCATCTACCTACGGTCACCTGATCTTTGACAAAGGCCCAAACTCCCTTAAATGCAGTAAAGACAGTCTTTTTAACAAATAGTGCTGGCAAAACTGGATGTCCATCTGCAAAAACTTGAAACAGGACCCATACCTCACACCATACACAACAAACAATTCAAAATGGATCAAAGACCTAAAAATAAAACCAAAAACTATAAAGATCATAGAAGAAAAATTAAGGTCAACCCTAGAAGCCCTAATATACAGCATAAACAGGATAAAAACCATAACTAACAATGCACAAACACAAGAAGATAAGCTAGATAAATGGATCTTCTAAAAATTAAACACTTATGCTCATCAAAAGAATTCACCAAAAGAGTAAAAAGAGAACCTACAGACTGGGAAAAAAATTTTGGTTATGACAAATCTGACAAAGGTCTAATCTCTAAAATCTATAGGAAAACACCTCTACAACAAAAAGACAAATAATCCAATTAAAAAATGGGCAAAGGATATGAACAGGCACTTCGCCAAAGACAATATTCAGGCGGCTATCAGACATGTGAAGAAATGCTCACAATCATTAGCCATTAGAGAATTGCAGATCAAAACTACAATGAGATATCATCTCACTCCAACAAGGCTAGCATTAATCCAAAAAGCACAAAACAATAAATGCTGGAGAGGTTGTGGAGAGACTGGAAGACTTATACACTGTTGGTGGGAATGTCAAATGGTACAGCCACTTTGGAAATCGATTTGGCACTTCCTTAAAAAGCTAGAAATAGAAGTACCATACGATCCAGCTATCCTGCTCCTTGGAATATATCCTAGAGAAATAAGAGCCACCACACGACTAGATATATGCACACCCATGTTCATTACAGCACTGTTCACAATAGCAGAAAGATGGAAACAACTTAGGTGCCCATCAAAGGACGAATGGATAAACAAATCATGGTATATCCATACAATGGAATACTATGCAACGATAAAGAACAACGATGAAGCCGTGAAACACAACATGGAGGAAGCTGGAGGTCATTACGCTGAGTGAATTTAGTCAGTCATAGAAGGACAAATATTGTATAAGACCACTATTATACGAACTCAAGGAAAGGTTTAAACACAGAAGAAAACATTCTTTGATGGTTATGAGGGTGGGAGGGAAGGGGAGGGCTATTTACTAACTAGATAGTGGATAAGAATTATCTTAGGGGAAGGATTGGTCCAAAGAACTAATGGACCACAGCTACCGAGGCCTCCACCAGACTGAGTCCAGTACAGCTAGATGGTGCCAGACTACCACCACTGACTGCTCTGATAGGGATCATAACAAAGAGTTCTGGACAGAGCTGGAGAAGGATGTAGAACAAAATTCTAACTCACACAAAAAGACCAGATTTACTGGCCTAAAGGAGACTGGAGAAACCCTGAGAGTATGGCCCCCAGACACCCTTTTAGCTCAGAGGTGAATTCACTTCCGAGGTTCACCATTCAGCAGGGGAGTGGACAGCCCCATAAAATCGAATGGGACTAATGAGGCACAGCAGTCCAGGGACAAGGACTGGAGGGCAGAAGGGAACAGGAAAGCTGGTGATAGGGAACCCAAGGTTGAGTAAGGGTAGTGTTGATGTGTTATGAGGTTGTTGACCATTGTCATAGGGCAACATGTGTACTAACTGTTTAATGAGAAACTATTTTGTTCTGTGGACCTTCATCTGGAGTGAGAATAGCAGCACAATTGGAAGAGCATAGTCAATGTCACTGAACTGTGCATGTAGAAATTTTTTAAATGGTATATATTTTCACCAAAAAGAAAAAAAAAGGTCAAGAAGGGAGAGGGTTGACATGTTATGGGGTTGTTAACCAATGTCATAAAACAATATGTGTACTACTGTTTCATGAGAAACTATTTGTTCTGTAAACCTTCACCTGAAGTACAATAAAAATAAATAAATATTAAAAAAAAAAAAAGAATTATCTTAGGTGAAGGGAAGGACAGCACACACTATAGGGGGAGTTAGCACAACTGGACTAAACCAAAGCTAAGAAGGTTCCTGAATACAATCAAACACTTTGAGGGACAGAGTAGCAGGGGTAGGGGTCTGGGGATCATGCTTTCAGGGGACATCTAGGTCAAATGGCACAACAAAGCTTATTAAGAAAATGTTCTGCATCCTACTTTGGTGAGTAGCATCTGGGGTCTTAAAAGCTTGCAAGTGGCCATCTAAGATGCATCAATTGGTCCCAACCACCTGGAGTAAAGGAGAATGAAGAACACCAAAGACACAAGGAAAGTATTGGCCCAAGAGACAGAAAGGGCCACATAAACCAGAGACTTCATCAGCCTGAGACCGGAAGAACTAGATGGTGCCTGGCTACCACCAAGGATTGCCCTGATAAGGAACACAACAGAGAGTCCTGGATGAAGCAAGAGAAAGGTGGGGTACAGAACCCAAATTCTAGTAAGAAGACCAGACTTAATGGTCTGACTGAGACTGGAGGTATCCCGGAAAGCATGGCCCCTGGATTCTCTATCAGCCCAGAACTTCTGAGGCCAACTCTTCAGACAGGGATTGGACTGGACTTTGGGACATAAAGTGATACTCTTGAGGAGTGTGCCTCTTAGCTGAAGTAGGTACAAGAGACTAAAAAGGCAGCTTCTGTCCGGAGGTAAGACGGGAAGGCAGGGAGTGTTAGGAGCTGGTTGAATGGACATGGGGAATCAGGGGTGGAAAGGAGGAGTGTGCTGTCACAGTATGGGGACAGCAATTAAGGTCACATAACAGTGTATATATAAATTTTTGTATGGGGAAAAAATTTTAAAAAAAGGATATGAACGGACACTTCTCCATAGAAGACATTCAGGTGACTCGCAGACACCTGAGAAAATGCTTGTGATCGCTAGCCATTAGAGAAATGCAAATCAAAACCACAATCAGATACCATCTCACCTCAACATTACTGGCACAAATCAAAAAACAGAAAATAACAAATGTTGGAGAAGTTGTGGGGATACTGGTACTCTTACACACTGCTGGTAAGAATGCAAAATGGTACAACCTTTTTGGAAAATGACATAGCCCTTCCTTAAAAAGCTAGAAATAGAAATACAGTATGATCCAGCAATCCCATTCCTAGGAATAGATCCTAGAGAAATAAGAGCCATCACATGAATAGACATATGCACACTTATGTTCACTGCAGCATTATTCACAATTGCAAAACGATGGAATAAACTTAAGGGACCATCAACAGATGAATGGATAAACAAACTATGGTACATACACACAATAGAATACTTTGCAAAGATAAAGAAAAATGATGAATCTGGGAAACATCTCACAACATGGGTGAATCTGGAGGTCATTATGCTGAGTGAAATAAGTCAATCACAAAAGGACAAATACTGTATGAGACCACTATTATTAAAACTCATGAAAAGGTTTACACACAGAAACAATCTCTGATGGTTAAGAGGGAAAGAAGGCGTGGGGAGGGAAAAACACTAACTAGACAATAGATAAGTGGAAACTTTGGTGAAAGTTAAGACAGTACACTATATAGGGGAAATCAGCACAACTTGACCAAGGCAAGGTCACAGAAGCTTCATAGACACGTCCAGACTCCCTGAGGGACAGAATTACTGGGCCAAGGGCTGGGGACCATAGTCTCAGAGGACATCTAGCTCAGTTGGCATAACATAGTTTATAAAGAAAATGTTCTACATCCTACTTTGCGAGTAGCGTCTGGGGTGTTAAAGGCTTGTGAGTGGCCATCTAAGATACTCCACTGGTCCCACCCTGTCTGGAGCAAGGGATAATGAAGAATACCAAAGACACAAGAGAAAGATTAGTCCAATGGACTAATGGACCACCACTACCACAGCCTCCACCAGACTGAGTCCAACACAACTAGATGGTGCCCAGCTACCACCACCAACTGCTCTGACAGGGATCACAATAGAGGTCCTGGAAAGAGCTGGAGAAAAATGTAGAAAAAAATTCTAACTCACAAAAAAAAGATCAGACTTACTGGTCTGACAGAGACTGGAGAAATCCTGAGAGTACGACCCCCAGACATCTTTTTAACTCAATACTGAAGTCACTCCTGAGGTTCACCCTTCAGCCAGATTAGACAGGACCATAAAACAAAATTAGACTAAATGGATACAGCAACCCAAGGGCAAGGACAAGATGGCAGGAACCCAAGGTTGAGAAGAGTGTTGACCTGTCATGCAGTTGGCAGCCAATGTCACAAAACAATATGTGTATTAATTGTTTAATGAGAGACTAATTTGCTCTGTAAACCTTCATTTAAAGCACAAAAAAACTATTATTAGTATCTTCAGAAATAGAATAAAATATATTGCAATCATATAATACAAATAGAATGTCATAAAAAGAAAAGTTCATAGAACAAAATAGTTATATAGCATAAAAATATTTTACAATTTAATAGGAAGATAAAAGTGAGAAAATCTCCCAGAAAGTAAAATAAAAAGAGAAAGGGGTAGAAATACGAGGAGGAAAAAATCCAAGAGAACTAGAGGACCTGTCCACAGACTCAGCCTGATAGTGATTCCAGATAGAAAGACAAACATCAGAAGGGAAGAAGTCAGCAACTGAGTAACTAAGACTGCTTCCTGAATTGAAGAACATGAGTTTCCAGATTAAAAGTGCAGGGCAATTATAATATTCCATATTGCTGGTTAAAAACAAAAAAATCTCATAAACTAGTTGACTATTTACACTATGTGCATGTATAAGTTTGATAAAAAAAATAAAAACAAAAAGGGAAAAAAGGAAATGAAATGAGTATATACTTCATTAGCTACAAAGTGATTTTTGGTTTCTATTAGTGCTATTTCCTTCCTTTTCCCATCTCGTGAAGAATATAGACTAGAAAGGATGCATGGACATGTTGAACAATCACTGCATCTTCAGGCTTAAATATATGTTGACTGTTTTTGTACTAACTTAGAAGTTAGGATAATTTTAATCCCATTACAAACAATTTCTAAATTGATGGTCATTAGTGGTGCCAGTGGAAAGACAGTTGTCATAGTAATCATTACTGTGATATTGTGGTAGTTATTAGTGCTGTTCACCAAATAATTCTGGCTCTCTGTCTTCTGGAAGCTTATGGAATTGCACTTCTATCCTTCTTCTGAAGGACAGGGACATATGACTAACTGCCAATGAAGTATGATCAGAAGTGATGATCACATTTAATTGCTGACATCAAACCGTCACAGCTCTTTTTTTCTCCAGGCACAACTACTGACAACATTCAAGACAGCGGCTGCTCCATCCGCTCAGGTCCCTAAGGGATGAGCAGAACCCTTACCAATTCTCAGTCAACATATTTGGTGGTTGTTTTTCTCCTGCAGGACAACTGAGGCTTTCCTAACAGATAAACCAATGGGATGCTGTTATGGATTGAATTGGGTCCCCCAAAAAATATGAGTTGGAATCCTAACCCCTATACTTGTGAACATGTTTAGGAATGGGGTTTTCTTTATTTTGTTAATGAGCCCACATCAGTGTAGGGTGTGTACTGAACCTAATCACTTCTGAGTTATAAAAAGCAGTATAGATACAGGAGCAAGCAGACACAGAAATGAGAAGCACAAACTGAGGAAGTCAGACGCACACGTGAGTATCGCCAAGGAACAGAGGAAGGCTGAGATCTTCCCCCAGAGCAAAGAGAGAGAGAAAGCCTTCCCCTCTAGCTGGTGCCCTGAATTTGAACTTTTAGCCTCCTAAACTGTGAGAAAATTAATTTCTGTTCTTTAAAAGAAAAAAGAAAGAAAACAATTCCATTGACAATACCATCAGAAAGAATGAACTACTTAGAAATAAATTTAAACAAGAAGTGTTTAAGACTTGTACACTGAAAACTACAAAAATCAAAGACCTAAATAAATGAAAAGACATCCCATGTTCGTGGACTGGAAGATTTAATATTAAGACGGCAGTATTCCCCAAATTGATTTATAGATTCAACACAATCCTTAACAAAATTTCAAATGCCTTTCTTTTTTTTAAACAGAAATGTCATTGATTCTAAATTTCATATGGAATTGCAAAAGATCAGAATAGCCAAAACAATCTTGGAAAAGAAAACAAAGCTTGAAAACTCATATGTCTCAATTTAAAAACCTACTACAAAGCTACAATAATCAAGACCAGTGTGATGGCATGTCTGTTGATCAATAGAATTGAATTGAGAGTCCAGAAATAAATCCATACATTTATGGCCAACTGATTTTTTACAACGGTGCCCAGACAATTAAATGGAGAAAGAATAGTTTTTTCAACAAATGGTACTGGGATAACTGAATATCCACATGCAAAAGAATGAATTTGGACTCCTATCTCATACCATACTATATGCAAAAATTAACTCAAAATGAGTCAAACCTAAATGTAATTGCTAAAACTATAAAACTGTTAGAAGAAAGCAGAGGTATACATTTTCATGACCTTGCCTTAGGCAACATTTTCTAAGATATGACAGCAAAAGCATCAGGACACAAAAAGAAAAAAAAATAGATAAATTGGATTTCATCAAAATCAAAAACTTTTGTACATCAAAGGACAGCATGAAGAAAGTGAAAAGATAACCTACAGAATGAGAGAAAATATTTGAAAACTATGCATCTGAAAAGGGTTTAATATCCAGAATACATAAAGAACATTTATAATTCAATGATAAAAGGCAAATAACCCAATTAAAAATTGGGGAAAAGACTTGAATAGACATTTTTATAAAGAAAATACAGACATATCTCATTTTATTGTGCTTCGCAGAAACTGCGTTTTTTTTTTTTTTTACAAATTGAAGGTTTGTGGCAACTGTTCATTGAGCCAGTCTATTGCACCATTTTTCCAAAGCATATGTTCACTTCATGTCTCTGTGTCACATTTTGGTAATTCTTGTAATATTTCAAACTTTTCATTATTATTGTATCTGTTATGATGATCTGTGATCTTTGATGTTACCATTGTGATTGTTTTGAGGCACCATGAACTGTGCCCATGTAAGATGGCAAACTTAATAAATGTTATGTTGTGCTCTGACTGCCCCACTGACTGGCCATTCTGTTGTCTCTCTTTTTCTCCTTGGGCCTCCCTATTCCCTGAGACACAACAATATTGAAATCAGGCCAGTTAATAACCCTACTGTCTTAGTTATCTAGTGGAGCTATAACAGAAATACCACAAGTGGATAGCTTTAACAAAGAGAAATTTATTTCTTCACAGTAAAGAACACTAAAAGTCCAAAGTCAGAGCATCAGCTCCAGGGGTAGGCTTTCTCTGTTGGCCTTCTCATCAATCTTCCCCCGGACTAGGAGCTTCCCTGCTCAGGGACCCCGGGTCCTAAGGATACGCTCTGCTCCTGGCTCCTGGCACTGCTTTCTTGGTGATATGAGGTCCCCCTATCTCTCTGCTTGCTTCCCTTTCCTTTTATCTCTTGTAAGATAAAAGGTGGTGCAGGCCACACCCCAGGGAAATTCCCTTTATGTTGGATCAGGGCTGTGACTTTAGTAAGGATGTTACAATTCCACCCTAATCCTCTTTAATGAAATTACAGTCACAAAATGGAAGACAACCACACAATACTGGGAATCATGGTCCAGCCAAATCGATACACACATTTTTTGGAGGGGCATAATTCAATCCATGACACCTACAATGGCCTCTAAGTGTTCCAGTGAAAGAGTCACACATCTCTCATTTTAAATCAAAAGCTAGGAATGATTAAGCTTAGTGGGGAAGGAAGCATGTCAAAAGCCAAGACAGGCCTAAAGATAGGCCTCTTGAGCCAAACAGCCAAGTTGTGAATGCAAAGGAAAAGTTCTTGAAGGAAAGCAAAAGTGCCACTCTAATGAACACACAAATGATAAGAAAGCGAAACAGCCTTATTATTAATATGGAGAATGTTTTAGTGGTTTGGATAGAAGATCAACCAGCCACAACATTCCCTTAAGCCAAAACCTAATCCAGAGCAAAGCCCTCTTTTCAATTCTATGAAAGCTGAGAGAAGTGAGGAAACTGCAGAAGAAAAGTTTGAAGCTAGCAGAGGTTGGTTCATGAAGTTTAAGGAGAGAAGTTATCTCCATAACATAAAAGTGCAAGGTGAAGCAGCAAGTGCTGATGTAGAAGCCGCAGCAAGTCATCCAGAAGATCTAGCTAAAATAATTGATGAAGTGGCTATACTAAACAACAGACTTTCAATGTAAACAAAACAGCCCTATACTGGAAGAAGATGCCATCTAGGACTTTCACAGCTAGAGAGAAGAAGTCAATGCCCGGCTTCAAAGGTCAGGTTGACTCTCTTGTTAGGGGCTAATGCAGCTGGTGACTTTAAGTTGAAGCCAATGCTTATTTACCATTCCAAAAATCCTAGGGCCCTTAAATCTACTCTGCCTGTTCTCTACAAATGGAACAACAAAGCCTGGATGACAGCACATCTGTTTACAACATGGTTTGCTGAATATTTTAAGCCCATTGTTGATACCTACTGCTTAGAAAAAAAGATTCCTTTCAAAATATTATTGCTCATTGGCAATGCATCTGGTCACCCAAGAGCTCTGATGGAGATGTACAAAGAGATTAATGTTTTTTTCATGCATGCTTACACAACATCCATTCTGCAGCTCATGGATCAAATAGTAATTTCAACTTTCAAGTCTTATTATTTAAGAAATACATTTTGTAATCCTGTAGCTGTCATAGCTAGTGATTCCTCTGATGGATCTGGGCAAAGTAAATTGAAAACCTTCTGGAAAGGATTTACCATTCTAGATGCTATTAAGAACATTCGTGAGGAGGAGGTCAAAATATCAACAATAACAGGAGTTTGGAAGAAGTTGATTCCAACCCTCATGGATGACTTTGAGGGCTTCAAGATCTCAGTGAAAGAAGTAACTACAGATGTGGTGGAAACAGCAAGAGAACTAGAATTAGAAATGGAGCCTGAAGATGTGACTGAGTTGCTACAATCTCATGACGAAACTTCAACGGATGAGGAGTTGCTTCATATGAATCAGCAAAGAAAGTGGTTTCTTGAGATGGAATCTACCCCTGGTGACAGTGTTGTGAACAATGTTGAAATGACAACAAAGAATTTAGAATATTACATGAACTTAGTTGATAAAGCAGCAGCAGGGTTTGAGAGGACTGGCTCCAATTTGGAAAGAAGTTTTACGGTGGCTAAAATGCTATCAAATAGCATCAAATGCTACAGAGAAATCTTTCATGATGTGGCAAACTTCATTGTTGTCTTATTTTAAGAAACTGACACAGCCACCCCAACTTTCAGCAACCACCACCCTGATCAGTCAGCAGCCATCAACATGGATGCAAGACCCTCTACCAGCAAAAAAGCTTCAGCTCAGATGATGGTTAGCATTTTTTAGCAATAAAGTATTTTTTAACTAAGGTATGTACATTGTTTTTTTAAATATAATGCTGTTGCACACTTAATAGACTACAGTATAGTATAAACATAAGTTTTATATACACTTGGAAATCAAAAAATTCATATGACTTGCTTTATTGTGATATTTACTTTCTTGCAAAATTCACTTTACTGCAGTGGTCTGCAACGGAATTCACAATACCTCCAAGGTATGCCTGTATACAAATGGCCCATAATCACATAAAAAGGTGCTCAACATCATTAGTCATTACCGTACCTACCCCATTGCCGTTACATCAATTCTGACTCATAGTGACCCTATAGGACAGAGTAGAACTACTCCATAGGGTTTCCAAGGCTGTAATCTTTATGGGAGCAGTCTGCCAAGGAGCAGCTGGTGGTTTCAAACTGCCAAACTTTCGCTTTGATGCTGAACATTTAACCACTACACCACCAGGGTTCCTTCATTAGTAATTGCCAAACCAAACCAAACTCCTTGCCATCGAGTCAGTTCTGACACACAGCAACCCTACAGGACAGAGCAGAACTGCCCCTTAGGGTTTCCAAGGAGCGGCTGGTGGATTCACACTCCAAACTGCCAACCTTTTGGTTAGCAGCTGAGCTCTTAACCACTGCACCACCAGGGCATTAGGGAGATGCAAATAAAAACCACAATGAGATACCACTTCACCTAGATGGTTATAATAAAAAAAAAGATAATAACAAGCATTGGCTAAGCTGTGGAGAAATTGGAACCATCCTTCATTGTTGGTGGGAATAGAAATGACACAGCTGCTGTGGAAAACAGCTTGACAGTTTCTCAAAAAATTAAACACTGGTTTAGTATATGACCCAGCAATTACACTCCTAGGTATATAGCCAGGAGAACTGAAAACATATATTCATCAAAAACTGGTGCTCAAATGTTCATAGCAGCATTACTCCTAATAGCCAAAAAGTGGAAACAACCCAAATATCCATCAACTAATGAATGGTAAACAAAATTTGGTACATCCATACAATGGTGTATTATTCAGCCATAAAAAGGAGCAAAGTTCTGATACATGATACAACATGGATGAACCTTGAAAACATTATGCAAAGTGAAATAAGCCAGACACAAAAAGCCACATATCGTATGATTCCATTTATATGAAATATCTAGAATAGGCAAATCCATAGAGACAGAAAGTAGATTAGTGGTTGTTAGGGGCTGGGGGAAAGGATGGAATGGGAAGTGAGTGCTAACCGGTATGGGGTTTCTTTGATGTGATGAAAACATTCTGGAATTAGATAATGGTGATGGTTGCACAACTTGTGAACATCCTAGAAACTTCTGAATTTTACACTGTAAAATGGTGAATTTTATGGATCTAAATAGTATCTCAATTAAAAAAAACTCACATAACCACGATATTATAATCACATCTAACAAAGTTAACAATCATCCTTTAGTATCATCAGTGTTGAAATTTTTAATCATCTCTTTAAAAAAGTTTTTTTCGGTCTGCTTGAATCAGGTACATAATAAAGTCAGTTCATTGTAATGCCTTCAGTACCTTTCAAGCTATAGTTTTGTCTTCTACTTCTCTCCTTTGTAATTTATTCATTGAAGAAATCAGACTGTTTGTCCTGTAGAGCTTCTCATGGTCTGATGAGGTGCTATTTAACATTTTCCTCTCTCCTCTTTGTATCCTATAAATTCGTAGCTAGATCTAGCTGCTTGATCAAATTCAGGTTTGATTTTTTGCAAGATGGAAGTGGTGTACTTCCAACAGGAAGTACTCAGTGTTTCTTCTTATGTTGTGTTAGAAAATGCTGATGCTCAATCCTAATACATTAATTCATTAGGAGTGGCACAGTGGTGTAATTCTGTCATTCCATCTTCATTTCCAGAAACCGTCAGTTTGTAGTGCTGTGGTGGCTTACACGTTGCTATTATGCTGAAAGCCATGCCACCAGGATTTCAAATACCAACAGGGTCACCAGTGGTGGACAGGTTTCAGTGAAGCTTCCAACTAAGACTAGGAAGAAAGGCCTAGTGATCTGCTTCCAAAAATTAGCCAATAAAAACTCTATGTCCTAGGTGTATACTCCAAAAAATTGAAAGCAGGGACTCAAACATATGTTTGTACATCAATGGTCATTGTAGCATTATTCACAATAGCCAAAAAGTAGAAATAACCAATGTGCCCAGCAATAGACGAATGGATAAACAAAATATAGTGTGTGTGTGTGTGTGTGTGTGTGTGTGTGTGTGTGTGTGTGTGTGTGTATATAGTGGAATATTATTCAGCCATAAAAAGGAATGAAGCTCGGGTACATGCTACAACATGAATGAACCCTGAAAACATTATGCTAAGTGAAATAAGTCAGACACAAAAGAACAAATATTGTATGATTCCATTTATATGAAATATCTAGAATAGCCAAATGCATAGATATAAAAGTAGATTAGTGGTTACCATAGGTATAGAGTTTCTGCTTGGGGTGATGGAAAATTTTGGAAACAAATAGTGATGATGGCTGCAAAACCTAGTGACTACAATTCACACCACTGAATTGTACACATGATTAAAATGGCAATGTTTATATTATATATATTTTACCACAATAAATATATATATATATTGCTGGTTTCATAGAGGGAAAAATAAATAAAGAAGTGCTGATACAGGCTGCAACATGGATAAACCTTGAAAACATTGTGCTAAGTGAAATAAGCCAGACCAAAAAAAAGGATAAATATTGTATAATCCCACTTATATGAAATAACTAATTAAGCAAATTCATGGAGACAGAAAGTAGATTAGAGGTTACCAGGGTTGTAGGGAGGGGAGAAGGGGGTTATTGCTCCGTGGATGTAGAGTTTCTATTTGGGTATTAAAAAAGTTTTAGAAACTACCAGTGGTGATGATTTCATAACATTGTGAATGTAATTAATACCACTGAATTGTACACTTAAAAATAGTGAATTTTATGTTATATATATTTTACCACTAAAAAAAAGTGGTGCTAAAAAAAAAAGAAAGAAAACTCTATGGATCACAACAGAATATTGTCCGATATAGTGCTGGAAGATAAGCCCCGTAGGCTGGATGACACTCAAAATATACAGTGGCAAAACAATGGACTTGTGCATACCAGTGATCACGGAGATGGCACAGACCAGGCAAAGTTTTGTCCTGTTGAGTCCGAGAGGACTCAGCAGCAACTAACAACAATAGCAACATTTTCATTCATTAGCTGGAATTCTTCTACAGAGATCTCCTTGCATCGACTATGTGGTAAGCTTGAGGTCCAGTTCTAATAACAGAGTAAGTATAAATGTTTGATTCTTTCCCTTTATCTTACCAGTTTTCAAAACAATAAGTTGTTTCTTTAGCATCCTGTAAAAGTGACCCATGAGTTTGTTTTTGGTAACATCAGAGCATATGGATCTAAACATATCCTGCTGATGTACTCGGTTGACATTTTTATCCTCACACTGCCTGTCTTGGACCAGTTCATGCTTCTTCAGGTGGCTCCCGAGTTCTTCTGAAGAGCTTCTTCCCTTTTCTATATGACAAGATATTCTAGGCTCATCTTGTACATTCAGCAAAGCTCATTCTAAGGCTCACAAAAATACACAGTCCTGAGTGGTTTGTCCATGCTGCTTGTCCTGAGCAAAATCATTTAAGTTTTCTCTAACGGCATATTTATCTGAATAGTTATTGGTGGGTGCTACTTAATGGTATCAGAGAATATCATAGAATTATAGGGATGATAGTTCTTACACTTATCTCTTTCTCTGGGGGAAAATAAACATACACGGGGCATCAGCAACCCACCACATCTGTGCCAAAGGTTGTATGGTATTAGGCAATGATGGGGATAATAATGACAATAATAACAGTTACCTATTATTTTGTGCCTACTATGTGCCCATTGAAGTCCCTGGGTGTTGCAGTTAATACACTCAGCTGCTAACCAAGAGGTTGGTGGCTCGAATCCGCTCAGAAGCACAACAGAAGAAAGGCCTGGTGATGTACTTGCAAAAAGGTCACAGCCATCGAAAACTCTAGAACACAGTTCTACTCTGACACACGTGGGGTCACCATGAGTCGGAGTTGACTTGATGGCAACTCGTTTCCATGTGCCCATCGCTATGTTAAGGGATTTATAAACATTATTTCCCTTTAATCTTCCAATTGGTCCTCTCACAATACCCTGTTTTGGAGATAAGGAAACTGAAGCTGACTTGATGTTTTTTGGCTTCTTAGCAGGCAAGTGTCTCCAAGCAGCCTTTATTCTCCTCAAGGTCCCAGAGAGGAGTGGGCGAGGAGTTTGGGGAGAGGCAGGAAGAGGAAAGGGCTTTATAATGGAAACTCTCCCTCACAGTGCTCTCAGTACCCAAGTGAACTCTCTTGTTTAACCATTCAAACTCCTATTCCCATAGTTTGGCTGATCTCAGTGGGGTGTTAGGAAGAAGACTGTTTGATATCAAAGGAGCTTGAAGTGAGGTACAAATGACTGATTAGAAGGATCCCCACGGGGCCACTACATTTTAAAACTGAAGTTTGTTGGCTCAACTGTTCTATTGTTGGAGGGTATGCAGGCAATATTTTGAAGCCGAGGTGCAGACCTGCTTCCACGCCTTAATCCTATATCACAAGAGGGGGACTCAGAACCTTGGTTCTCCTGAGACGACAATCCCCTCCCCGCATCAGGCCACTCCCAGGTGGAGGTATCTGGACTATTTTTAAAACTCTTCTGGCAGCGATAGTCACTACTGAGTTTTACTTTTCTCTTTGTAAGGAAGTACATTAATTATAAACAGCATCTTAGCAAACTGAATTTTTTTCTGAAAACAGCTAAAATGATTCAAGGAAATAGTGCCTTTCACATTGTATGTAAACAGTTTACAAATGCTGCTTAATTCATCTGGTTTCATACTAAAATGAAATGTGAGAGAGGAAAGCAAGGTACATTATGTGAAATAAATGTGGCAGAAAGATACCTCCACCTGTATAAAAATTGTTTCAAGAAATAGTTAACGTAAAGTTAAAAGTTACACAGGGCACTGAACTATCAAGTTAGGACTCAGGACATAAGGAAAATTGGCAACCCAGTCAGCACACATGGCTCAGGGGGCTTGGGAAAAATGATAGAATGTTTTAAAAATTATAAATGTATTCTTCTTTGCTCATCTGTATTTTCTGATTTTTCTCTAATGAGCAAATGTTGCCTTTGTGATCAAGGAAGAAAAGGACGATCAACTCTTATTCTGAAAAATTAAAAAAGGAATGAATATACCAATGTTTACTGCAGCACTACCTACAATGGTCAAAAGGTGAAAACAACCTAAACGTCCATGCACAGATGAATGGATTAAAAAAATGTGGTACATACACATAATGGATACAACTCAGCCATAAAGAGAAATGAAGCACTGATACATGCTACAACATAGATGAACCTTGAAAACATTATGCTGAGTGAAATAAGTCAGTCACAAAAGGACAAATACTGTATAATCTCACTTATATGAAATATCTAGAATAGACAAATGTATAGAGACCTAAGTTTATTAGTGGTTACCAGGGGCAGGAGGGGGAAGGGGGAAGCGGGAGCCATTGTCTAGGAAGCAGTGAGTTTCTGTTTATAGTGATGGAAAATCTGGCAACAGATATTGGGGAAAGATGCACAACATGATTAATTCAATTGATATCACTAAATTGTACATGTGAGAAATGTTAATTGGTAAATGTTGTGTTATATATATATTTACAACAATTAAAAGAAAAAAAGGAATGCCAAAGGACTCCGTGAGGAGAAGGGGCTATGGGGTCAGAGCTGAAAGACCAGGAGGGGGTTGAGGCCCAGAAGAATCCTGTCAGCACCTCCCAGTTGTCTTGAATCCTGGAGCCTGGCAGCTTCTAGCTCCATCATCTTAATCTTCTATCTTCTCATTATGTTCAGGGGGTTGAGGTGGCAGAAAAAGGGGTTGGGAAATTGGAAAGCCACTTGAGTGGACCTCTTCTGTTTAACGACCAACAGTGAACAAGTTTGGTGGTTCTCACCACCGGCTGTGAGGTATGAAGATCAGCTGTGAGCTTTAAAAAAATGCCAGTGCTGGGGCTTCAACCCAGAGGTTCTTACTTAGTGGGTTTGGGGTGGGGCCCAGGTGATTGTTCGCTCAGGTGATTGTTCCATGCAGCCTGTGCCTACCATGTGCCAATCTCCTTTCAGGGATTTTTCTCATTGGGTCCTCAAAGCAACCATATAAGGCAGCTACTCATAAGCCTCATTTGACAGATGACGAAAATGAGGCTCAGACTTTAATTTGCCTAAAGTCTCACAGTAAGTGATGAAACTAGGTTGCAAATACAGATCTAATGCTATTTTACAATTCACTAGATATATTGCAATTACAGCATCATGAAAATTAGTCATAGGGTGTCAATCTGCAAGCACTTTAATTAAAGGCCCCTTTAATAAAGTTAACAAGGTGTTCCTCTTTTTTGCTTCCTTACTCTCTCCCTCCTTCCTTCCTTCCTTCCTTTTTTCTCTTTCCTTTCTTTCTTCCCTCCCTCCTTTTTTCTTTCTTTCCTTCCTTCATTCCTCCCTTCCTCCCTCCCTCTCTCCTCCTTCCCTTCCTTCCTTTTCTTTATTAAACACACTGCATTCATTGAGTTTGAACATCTTTCAGTTGGATTCCTCAGCTGGCAAAGCAGGAGCAGTTTATCATGCATTTCTGTGCAAAGGGCAAAGGCTGAGCTTCACTGAAAACTATGCAATACATTTGCAATACATCTATTTTTGTTTGGGTGCCACTGAAAATACTGAGGTTCATACCAAAAGTGAGGTATTTGGGCATTGTTATTTTTAATAGCAAAGGACATCACCATAACAACTAAATGCTAGCAAATCGCCAGACCCAGATGGAGACACTGTGAAATGTTGACAGACGGACACAAAGGAACTGAGACAGATGCCTCTCATCCGTCCTGGTTTCTTCAGCAAGGGTTGTTTTCCATCATGATACAGTTTTACCAGCCCCCACCCTCCGGCTCCTTAGAATTCAGAATTCAAGTCTCTGGTGTTGCTGCCAGAGACCCAAGATGGCTTTCCAACCCTTAAGTGCTACCAAAATACATCTTTCTGAAACATCTTTCACCTGGGCTCAGCATCATTTCTGAATCTTTTTTGAGTCATGGCCCCTTTGACAGTGTGGTGAAGCCAGTGGACCCCTTCTAGAAGACTTTTAATGCATAAAATAAAATACATATGATTACAAAGAAAATCAATCTTATTGAAATACAATTATCACATATTCTTAAAACCTTGTTATATGGTAATATGTGTATTTCTTTTTTTATGCACTAAGATCTGGCAGCAGGGGTAATAACTACCATGATTGTGAAGTAGGGATGAACCACCAGTGAGATTTCAAGAATAACTACAGCTGTAACATGATATGAAAATGTCTCTGATTTCTATTTGAGACAAAGTCACAGGCACTGCTAATATTGCTGGGATGTGCTGCCTACATTTACGATGGAAAAATAAAACCAACTGCCATCAAGTCGGTTCTGACTCATGGAGACCCCATGTGTGTCAGAGTAGAACAGTGTTCCATAGGGTTTTCAGTGGCTGATGTTTTGGAAGTAGGTCACCGGGCCTTTCTTCCAAGGTGCTTCTGGGTGGACTCAAACCTCCAAGCTCACAGTTAACAGCCTACCACATCAACTGTTTGCACCACCCAGGGAAAGAAATGCTAAACTGCAGTTTGAAGTTAGGGAAAATAATGATGTAGCCTTTCCTCATTCAAGTTCTTGGACCCCTTGGAATCTATCCACAGACTTTTCAGAGTCTGCAGACCTCTGGTTAAAAAGCGCCTGGACTGGAGTATCACCTGCATGAAGAGGCAACCTGGTAAAAGACTTAATATGGAATTAAATGTTAGGAGTGATCACAATGTATGTCAGGTCATTAGATAGCCTTGCATGTAGAATAAATTTTCTGGAGTAATCAGTAAATATTTTTCAAAATTTTGGAAAAAAGGAGAAGTCTGGCTAACAAAAGAAGATTGTAATGAAGCCTAACCAGAAATCACAGAAATTCCAGAAGAAGGAATTTTAAAAGCACTAGAGGTAAACAGCTGAACTTCTGGTAAGGTGACCACATGAATTTTCCAAAACTATCTGGATATCAAATAATCTGTCACCTGCTATTGTAACTGACCTGAGTTAATTTGAGGACACACAGACTGTAGGTTCATTTTGGTAGGTCATGGTAGCTGCCAAAGAATTTTGAAGTGGTTAGGGTTAGCTGCTGTCTCACACCTCACTGTTGTTAACTGCCGATGAGTTGGCTCTGACGACTCATGACAACCTATACACAACAGAATGAAACGTTACTTGTCCTGCATCATCCTCACAATTTTTGAGGCTGTTTGAGTCCCTTGTTGTGGCTACCATGCCAGTCCATCTCCTTCGACCTCATTGGCCCTCTACTTGACCAAACATCATGTTCTGCAGTGACTGATCCCTCCTGATGATGTGTCCAAAGCAAGCTAGTTGATCAGTATTCTGTTGTGATCCATAGGGTTTTCGTTGGCTGATTTTCGGAAGTAGATCACCAGGCCTTTCTCCCTGTTTTAGTCTGAAAGCTCCGTTGAAACCTGTCCACCATGGGTGACCCTGCTGATACTTGAAAACCTGGTGGCAAAGCTTCTAGCATCACAGCAACGTGCAAGCCACCACAGTACCACAAACTGGCAGATGGTGGTGCACATCTCAGTAAACGTAAAAACCAAACTTATTGCCATTGAGTGGATTCAGACACATAGCGACCCTATAGGACAGAGTGTAACTGCCCCATAGGGTTTCCAAAGCTGTAATCTTTACGGAAGCAGACTGCCACTTCTTTCTCCTGGGGAGCAGCTGCTGGGTTCAAACTGCCGACCTTTAGGTTAGCAGTTGAGCACTAACCACTGTGAAACCAGGGCTCCTTGCACATCTCACTACCAGGTTATAATACAAGCAAGTCTCAAAATAAATTCTGACACATGTACATATTTATTAGACAGACATTTATTAGCAAAGTAAACACAAAACAGTTCATACAGTCTGTTTTGTAAGCTCACAAGTGTTCCAGCTCTCTTTCCTTGGAGGTACACTGACCACTCCCTCAATAAAAGGGTCATTCAGCATTCCTGGGTAGCAGAGGCTGGACCCAGATGGCTGGTCACCAAGCCTCAGGCTGTCCCTGAGGCCACAGGCTACAGGCCTCGCTGAATTCTCACACACCTTGCTTTTGCAAGCATGGAGAAGGTCTAAATTATTTTCACTAATCCACATGTAATGCCTTTAACTTCACCAATGGGAGCCTGTTTCTGGCATTCGTCATGCTAAATAACAAGGCACTCTTTTTACTAATAAAAACCCATTTTTAATATCAGTGGAGCCCTGGTGGCACAGTGAGTAAGAGTTCAGCTGCTAACCAAAAAGGTTGGCAGTTCCAATCCACCAGCTGCTCCTTGGAAACCCTATGGGGGAGTTCTACTCTGTCCTATAGAGTCACTATGAGTCTGAACCAACACGACAGCAATGGGTTTAGGTTTTGTTTGTTTGTTTATTATAAAGTCTAGTTTGTAGAGGGAAGCACAGATGCAGAAGGACTGGCAGTAGCCACCAGCAGAGGGTGGTCCTTTCTGAGACAAGCCTGCTGACACGCATGCACTGTGCACTCTTTTCTCCCCACAACGTTTTATTATGAAAACCTTCCCAGGGCTGCTGTAACAAAGTACCACAAAGTGGGTGGCTTATAAGAACAGAAGTTTACTGTCTCACAGTTCAGGGGGCTAGGAGTCCAAATTCAGGGTTTCGGCAGGGCCACACCCTCTCTGAAGGCTCTAGGATCCTTCCTTGTCTCGCCCAGCTTCTGGTCGTCCCAGGCATTCCTTGGCTTGTAGGTACATCTCTACATGGCCCTACTTCCTCTGTTTGTCTCTCTGAGTCTTTTCTCTTTTATAAGGACACCGCTCAGATTGGTTTAGGCAAGACTCTGTTTCCAAACAAGGACACATTCACAGGTACAGGGGTGATACACAGATAGACTTATCTTTTCAGGGGACACAATTCATTCCATACCAAACATACAGAAAACTTGAAAGACTTGTACAATCAACACCAATATGACACCATCTACAGCAATAGTTCTTAAATTTTAGGTGCATCAGAATTACCTGGAGGGCTTGTTAAAACACAGATTGCTAGGCCTACCCCCAGAGTTTCTGATTCAGTGGGTCTGACCTAAAGATTTGTATTTTTAACAAGTGTCTGGGTGATGCTGATGCTATTGGTTCCTGTGCAGCACTTTGAGAACCATAGACTTTGGTTTTACAATGAAAATTTTGTTATATTTGCTTTATCACATTTATCCATTTATCTACCCCTTTATCTGTCCGTTCATCAATTTCATTTTTTTGTATAATTCAAAGTAAGTTGCTGGCATCAGTACCTTACCCCAAAAACACTTCAGCATGCATATCATTAACCAGATTTCAATATTTGTTTACTGTTTCTTTAGGTGAAATTTACATACACTGGACTGTGCAGTCTTTTAACTTCTTTAAGTTTTCTTTTATTTAAAAAAGAAAAAAATGCCATTGCCACTGAGTCAACTCCAACTCAGAGCGACCCTATAGGACAGAGTAGAACTGTCCCATAGGGTCTTCTTTATGGAAGCAGACTGCCACATCTTTCTCCCATGGAATGGCTGGTGGGTTCAAACCACTGACCTTTCATTTAGCAGCAGAGCACTTAAACACTGAGCTACCTAGCATATTGTTAGCTGTACATTATTAGAATTTTTTTCTTCAATATTCTTTTTTTTTAATTGTGGTAAATATATATGTAACAGAACTTTTGTGATTTCAACATTTTTCACATGTACAGCTCAGCGGCATTAACTTATGTTCATCATGTTGTTCAACCATCACTCTTATTCTTTCTCAAATTATTTCATCTAGAATTAAATTTTAAAAACTGGCATGTGATATCAAACAGGTTAAACTGAAGTATTTTAGAGTAAATTACAGACACCACAGCACCTGCCTTTGTGAGGCTGCCTGGGTGTAGGATTCAGGCCTCAGTAATGGACAGTGCCTCACCTTCCCTGTGCTTCTTTCTTCTCACTAACTGCCAAACGTTTTTCTACTCTGAAGCCTGTAGTTTCCTTAAGATGACTTAATGGCATTTGATGTGCTGTCCACTTGTGGTGAAATGAGTTCCTTTATGTGGCATTTTGCCTTGGTTCTTTGGAAAAACATCTTGAGAGGTATTCCCCCTAAGCCCTGAAGAGTTACCTTCACCCTAGTTTTCTCCCCTAGAGGGTTTATTTTTGTCCAGGTAGATTGATATTTCCTGGGTAAGCTGTAAACAACTTGAGGCTTAATACTTTTTGTCTGGCCCTGGGCTGCAGCCTGCCCTGTAATTGGTCTATTTTACAAACCTTGCAAGGATTGGTCAATATATTTATGCAAATGAAGTGACTAGCTTACTATGCAAATGAAGTGCCTATGGCCTACCAAGAGGGGATTGGTCAGTTTGTGGCCCTGGTGGGAGGGCCATGACTGAAATAGACCAGAAGTTTGCTTATATATGTAGCCAGTCCCACAGAGCTTTGCAGACAGAAAGAGAAGGAAGACAGAAGCAGAAGGAAGAAAGAAGAGAGAAGAAGTAGAGAGAGAGGAGGCAAGGAACCTCCTAAAAGAGCAGTAGCACAGGTCAAGAGCTGTAACACTGAAGACAGCAAGAGGCCCAGAAGGGGCCCAGTGGCAGAGCTGGCCTCAAAAGGTCAGGAAGGGGCACTGCAACAGAGCCGGTGGCAATGGCAGAAACCTGCTGCTGAGAGTGCAGCTAAGAGAGCTGAACAAAGTTGCTACACTGACTATGTGCTGGGTCAGTTAGCAGTGGAGAGGCCAACAGCAGGGAGGCTGAAGGTGGAGAGGCCTGTCCTGAGGGCGCCAAGAGGAGGCCTGTCCAGAGGGGGCTGAGACGAAGCCTGTCCTCAGGGGGCCAAAAGAAGCCTGTCCTCAGGGAGCTGAGAGGAAGCCTGTCCTCAGGGGACATGCACAGCAGAGAGAAGGGCCTGCTTGCTAACATGGATGACAGGAGCTAAGAGAGCTGTCCTGTGCTACGGAAGGGAGGGATGTGCTCTCTACTTTGGGGGAGCATTCCAGATTTTGCTTACATGCTTCCTAATTCTGATCCTGAATTGTAGCCTGTTGATCCTCATTGTGAATTATACCATTTCTTAATAGACTACTTAACTGTAAGTATGTAAGCATGTGGCCATTGCAATGGATTACTGAACCCAGTAGAGAAGTAGACAGTGCTGTGGGAGGGATGGCTGCTGTCAGAGTTGGTAAAAAGGTTGGAGAGTGGAAGTTGTCTGACCTCTGCCTCATAGGGATCAGCTTTGGGCTGATCCTGGTCATTATCTCCATGACGTTAGACAGGTTTTGATGTTACTACTACTAGTATCATTTTACACCACCCCTTCACCCTCTCCTAGTAATTTCTGACACAGCTGCTTTCCATGGAACTGAGTGACCAGCAGTGGTGGGTATGAGAAGTCTGAATAAACTCCCCAAATAATTATAATATCATCCCACTCTTAGGCTAATTTCTCCTTCAGGCCAATGTGTACTTGTTTATACTTATGCATTTTAATATGAGTATTTTACTGAAAAGATTTCTAAAATAGCACTAAAAAAAAAAACCTGTTGCCATCAAGTCAATTCTGACTCATAAAGACCCTACAAGGACAGAGTAGAACTGCCCCATAGGGGTTCCAAGGAGCAGCTGGTGGATTCGAACTGTCAACCTTTTGGTTAGCAGCTAAAAACTTAACCACTGTGCCACCAGGGCCCCAAAATAGCATTAGCCAATGAAATATAATGCTAATTGCATATGTACTTTAAGCTTTTCTAGTTAGCCACAGAAAAGGAAAAAAACAGCTGAAATTAATTTTAACAATAAATATTATTTAACCCAAAGTATTATTTCAACATGAAATCAAGATTAATGAGATATTCTACTTTCTGTTTACTTATTAATGAGATATTTTATTTTCTGTACTAAGTCTTCAAAACCAAGTGTGTATTTTAACTTATAACACATCTGTAGTAAAATTCAAACCAGGCACACTTCAAGTGCTCAATAGCCACCTGTGGCTAGTAAATACTGTATTAGATACTGCATGTCTAAAAGTAACCATTAATCAGGACCCCCTTAGCTGAGAGGAGAAAAGAGGTTGATAATAATGTTAGAGCAGGTTTTGTTTTGCAGAGACTTTCCTAGACATTATTTCATGTAGTCCTCATAGCAGCCCTGTGAGAGAATTAACTGTCGTCATTTTGCGTGAGAATATTAAGGCACTTCTGGGTTAAAGGGTCTGGCCTGATAATACTCAGTGAGTGGGTGATGAAGCTTAACTTCTCTCCCTTGGGTGTCTCATCCCCACACAACCTCCCATTAAGCAGGGAGGTCCTGCATTCTGGAGTGTCACTGAGGAACGTTAAGTCAGGTAGGGTACTTCCCCAACCAATTTTTTTTTAAATTGTGGTAAATATATATTTAAAAACATTGGCCATTTCAACGATTTTTACATGTACAATGCAGTGATATTAATTACATTCATCAGGTTGTGCACTCATCACCACTGTTTCCAAACTATTCTACCACCATTAACAGAAACTCAGGGCCCCCCAAAGCAATGACTTCCTGTTGCCCCCTCCCTTCAACCACTGGTAATCCCTAATAAACTTTGATATCTATGTATTTACCTATTCTAGACATTTCATTTAAGTGAGATTATACAATATTTTTCCCTTGTCACTGATTTATTTTGCTCAGCATGGTGTTTTCAAGGTTCATTCATGTCGTGGCATGTATCAGGACTTCATTTAACTTTATGGCTGAATAATATTCCATCTTATGTGTATACCAGTTTGTTTATCCATTCATCTATTGATAGACACTTGAGTTGTTTCAACCTTTTGGGTATTGTGAATAATGCTGCTATGAACGTTGGTGTACAACTATCTGCTTGAATCCCTGCTTTCAATTCTTCTGGGCATATACCTCCAAGTGTAATTGCTGGATCATACAGTAATTCTCCCCATGTCTGTCAGTTTGTCGTACTGTGGTGGCTTGTGTGCTGCTGTGATGCCAGAAGCTATGCCACCGGTATTCAAATACTAGCAGGGTCAGCTGAGCTTCCAGATTAAGACAGACTAGGAAGAAGGACCTGGCAGTCTACTGCTGAAAAAATTAGGCAGTGAAAACTTTATGAATAGCAGCAGAACACTGTGTGATATAGTACCAGAAGATGAGCCCCTCAGGTTGGAAGGCACTCAAAATACGACTGGGGAAGAACTGCCTCCTCAAAGTAGAGTCAACCTTAATGACGTGGATGGAGTCAAGCTTTTAGGACCTTCATTTGCTGATGTGGCACAACTCAAAATGAAAAGAAATAGCTCCAAACATCCATGAATTATAGAACCGTGGAATGTACGAAGTATGAATCTAGGAAAATTGGAAGCCGTCAAAAATGAAAGGGAACACATAACCAATATCCTAGGCATTAGTGAGCTGAAATGGACTGGTATTGGCCATTTTGAATTGGACAATCATATGGTGTACTATGCCGGGTATGACAAATTGAATAGGAATGGTGTCACATTCATTGTCCAAAAGTACATTTCAAGATATATCCATGTACCTACAAGGAAGACCAGTTAATACAACTATTATTCAAATTTATGCACCAACCACTAATGCCAAAGATAAGGAAATTGAAGATTTTTACCAACATTTGCAGTCTGAAACTGATCACACATGCAATCAAGATGCATTGATAATTACTGGTGATTGAAATGTGAAAGTTGGAAACGAAGGAACAGTAGTTGGAAAATATGGCCTTGGTGATATAAACAATGCTGGAGATCACCTGATAGAATTTTGTAAGACCAACGACTTATTAATTGCAAATATCTTTTTTCATCATCATAAACAGCAACTATACATGTGGACCTTGCAAGATGGAATACACTAGAATAAAACTGACTACATCTGTGGAAAGAGATGATGAAAAAGCTCTTATCATCAGTCAGAACAAGACCAGGAGCTGACTGTGGAACAGAACATCAATTGCTCATATGCAAGTTCACACTGAAGTGAAGAAAATTAGAACAAGTCCATAAGAGTCAAAGTATAACCTTGAGTATACTGCTCCTGAATTTAGAGACCATCTCAAGAATAGATTTGACTCATTAAACACTAATCACCAAAGACCAAACGAGCTGTGGAATCACATGATACATGTAGAAAGCAAGAGGTCATTAAAAAGACAGGAAAGAAAGAAAAGACCAAAATGGATGTCAGAAGAGACTCTAAAACTTGCTGCTGAATGTACAGTAGCTAAAGCAAAAGGAAGAAATGATGAAGTAAAGAGCTGAACAGAAGATTTCAGAGGGTGGCTCAAGAAGACAAAGTAAAGTACTACAATGAAATGTGCAAAGACCTAGAGTTAGAAAACCAAAAGGGAAGAACACACTTGGCATTTCTCAAGCTGAAAGAACTGAAGAGAAAATCCAAACCTCAAATTGCAATATTGAAGGATTGAGTCTGCAAGGAAAATGTTAAACAACACAGGAAGCATCCAAAGAAGATGGAAGGAATACACAGAGTCATTGTACCAAAAAGAATTCATTGACATTCAACCATTTCAGGAGGAGCACAAGATCGAGAACCGATGGTACTGAAAGAAGAAGTACAAGCTGCATTGAAGGCACTGGTGAAAAACAAGGCTCCAAGGAACTGATGGAATACCAATTGAGATGTTTCAACAAACAGATGCAGGGCTGGAAGTGCTCACTCATCTATGCCAAGTAATTTGGCAGGCAGCTACCTGGCCAACCAACTGGAAGAGATCCATATTTGTGCCCATTCTAAAGAACGGTGATCTAACAGAATGTGGAAATTATCGAACAGTATCATTAATATCACGCACAAGTAACATTTTGCTGAAGATCATTCAAAAGCGATTGCAGCAGTACATTGACAGGGAACTGCAAGAAATTCAAGCTGGATTCAGAAGAGGATGTGTAACTCAGATATCATTGCTGATGTCAGATCAATCCTGGCTGAAATCAGAACATACCAGAAAGGTGTTTACCTGTGTTTTATTGACTATGCAAAAGCATTTGACTCTGTGGATCATAACAAATTATGAATAACATTGCAAAGAACAGGAATTCCAGAACACTTAATTGTGCAGAACTTATACATAGACCAAGGGGCAGTCATTTGAACAGAACAAGGGGATACTGTGGGGTTTAAAATCAGGAAAGGTGTGCATCAGGCTTGTATCCTCTCACCATACTTATTCAACCTGTATGCTGAGCAAATAATCAGAGAAGTTGGACTATATGAAGAAGGATTCGGCATTAGGATTGGAGGAAGACTTGTTAACAATCTGAGATACGCAGATGACACACCCTTGCTTGCTGAAAGTAAAGAGGACTTGAAATACTTATTGATGAAGATCAAAGACTACAGCCTTCAGTATGAATTTCTCCTTAACATAAAGAAAACAAAAATCCTCACAACTGGACCAATAATCAACATTATGATAAATGGAGAAAATACCAAACTTGTCGAGGATTTCATTTTACTTGGATCCACAATCAATGCCCACAGAAAGCAGCCAAGAAATCAAACGACGCATTGCATTGGGCAAATCTGCTGCAAAAGAGCTCTTTAAAGTGTTAAAAAGCAAAGATTACACTTTAAGGACTAAGGCCTGACCCAAGCCGTGGTGTTTTCAATTGTCTCATATGCATGTGAAAGCAGGACAATGAATAAAGAAGACTGAAGAAGAATTGATGCCTTTGAATTATGGTGTTGGCCAAGAATACTGAATATACCATGGACTGCCAGAAGAACGAACAAATTTGTTCTGGAAGAAATACAGCCCGAATGCTCCTTAGAAGCAAGGATGGCCAGACTTTGTCTCACATATTTTGGACATGTTATCAGGAGGGACCAGTCCCTGGAGAAGGACATCATGCTTAGAAAAGTAGAGGGTCAGCAAAAAAGAGGAAGACGCTTAACGAGATGGATTGACACAGTGGCTGCAAGAATGGGCTGAAGCATAACAATTGTGAGGATGACAGAGGACTGGGCAGTGTTTCATTATGTTGTACAGAGTTGCTATGAGTCAGAACTGACTCTGTTGCTGGACCAAGTGGGTCACTTCCGGATGAGCTGTAAAGCCAAGGGACAATACACACCAAGTTTTGAGGAAAGAGAAAGTTTATTCTAGAAAAGCAACGTAAGGAGCCAGGAAACTTGCCCAGATCTGACTCCTCAAGCAGGGGTTAGGTTATAGTCTTTTTTGGGATTTTAATCCAGGAAGTTATACATATTTATCAATTTTCTGGGAAATTTCATACAAAGGTAATTTGGGTACAGCTCAGCCTGACTGTGCATGTTCTGTGGGCCAGATCTGGTTCAGGTTGTTTTTTGTTTACCACTCTGGCCTTGGTTTTTTGAAACATCTGGTATTTTTTTGCAAAACAAGCTAACAAAGTAGTTAACCAAGGGGTGTGGGGGAGGTTAGATAAGAAACAGAAATACACTGGGGTGACTGAGGTGCAGGCCTCAGCTTCAACTCAATGGCACCTAAGAACAAGAACAACATAGTAATCCTACATTTAACTTTGTAAGTAACCACCAAACTGTTTTGTATAGTGGTTGTACCCTTTTACAATCTCATTAGCAATGGATGAGGGTTTCACATCCTTTCCAAAACCTGTTGTTTTCCTCTTCTATATATATAGCCATCTTAGTGGGTGTGAAGTGGTATATCATCGTGGGCTTCGTTTTATTTCTTCACATGTACAATTCAGTGACATTAATTATGTTCATTGTGTTGTTCAACCATCACCTGTATCTGTTCCCAAAATTTTCCGTCACCCTTAACAGAAGCTCAGTGATCCCTAAACACTGAGATTTTTTTTTTCCCCTCTCCCTTCTGGACCTTTTTTTTTTTTTTTTGGTGAAAATATACATAGCCAAAGATACACCATTTCAAACATTTCTACATGCCCAGTTAGTGACATCCACTACATTTTTCCAGTTGTGCTGCTATTTTCACTTTAGATGAAGGTTGACAGAATAGTTTCTCATTATAACAGTTAGTACACATGTTGCCCTATGACAATGGTTAACAACCCCACTACATGTCCATCCTGTCCTTACTCAACCTTGGGTTCCCTATCACCAGCTTTCCTGTCCCCTTCTGCCTTCTAGTCCTTGTCCCTGGACTGCTGTGCCTCATTAGTCCTGTTTTGTTTTATGGGGCTGTCCAATCCCCGGCTGAACAGTGAGCCTTGGAAGTGACTTCACCACTGATCTAAAAGGGTGTCTGAGGGCCATACTCTCGGGGTTTCTCCAGTCTCTTTCAGGCCAGTAAATCTGGTCTTTTTTTGTGTGTGTTAGAATTTTGCTCTATATCCTTCTCTAGCTCTGTCCAGAACCCTCTGTTGTATCCCAGTCAGAGCAGTCAGTGATGGTAGGCAAGCACCATCTAGCTGTAGAGGACTCAGTCTGGTGGAGGCCTTGGTAGCTGTGGTCCATTAGTCCTTGGGACTAATCTTTTCCTTGTATCCTGTTCTCTTCATTCTCCCTTGCTCCCGAAGGGGTGAGACCAGTGGAGTATCTTAGATGGCCGCTCACAGGCTTTTAAGACCCCAGACGCTACTCACCAAGGTAGAATGTAGAACAATGTCTTCATAAACTGTGTTATGCCAATTGAGCTAGATGTGCCCCAAAACCATGGTCCCCACAGCCCTCCACCCAGCAATTCAGTCCCTCAGGGAGTTTGGATGTGTCTATGGGGCTTCCATGACCTTTCCTTGTACAAGTTGTGCTGGTTTCCCCAGTATTGTGTACTGTCTCACCCTTCACCAAAGATACCACTTATCTATTGCCTATTTAGTATTTCCTCCTCACCCCTCCTAACCCTTGTAACCAACAAAGATTGTTACTTTTGTATGTAAACTTTTTCATGGGTTTTTACAATAGAGGGCTCATACAGTATTTGTCCTTTTGTGATTAACTTATTTCACTCAGCATAATGTCCTCCAGTTTCATCCAAGTTATGAGATGCTTCACAGAGTCATCATTGTTCTTTATTGTTGCATAATACTCCATTGTGTGTATATACCATAGTTTGTTTATCCATTCATCTGTTGATGGGCACCTAGGTTGTTTCCATCTTTTTGCTATTGTGAACAATGCTGCAATGAACATGAGTGTGCACGTGTCTACTCGAGTGACAACTCTTATTTATCTAGGATATATTCCTAGGAGTGGGACTGCTGAATTGTATGGTATTTCTATTTCTAGCTTTCTAAGGAAGCGCCATATCATTTTCCAAAAATGCATTCCCACCAGCAGTGTATAAGAGTTCAGATCTCCCCGCAGCCCCTCCAACATTTGTTACATCCAGTGTTTTTGATTCATGCCAGTAATGCCGGGGTGAGATGGTATCTCATTGTAGTTTTAATTTGCATTTCTCTAATGGCTAGTGATCGTGAGCATTTCCCCATGTATCTGTTGGCCACCTGAATGTCTTCTTTGGTGAAGTGTCTGTTCGTTTCCTTTCCCCATTTATTAATAGGATTATTTGTATTTTTGTTGTAAAAGTGTTGGATTTTCTTGTAGATTACGGAGACGAGACCTTCGTCTGACTTGTACTGCCCAAAAATTTTTTCCCAGTCTGTAGGTTCTCTTTTTATTCTTTTGGTGAAGTCTTTTGAAGAGCATAGGTGTTTAATTTTTAGAAGATCCCAGTTATCCAGCTTATCTTCTGGGGTTTGTGTGTTGATGGTTATGGTTTGTATCCTGTTAATGCTGTGTATTAGGGCCTGTAGCATTGGTCCTATTTTTAGTTTATACTTTATGAACTTTATAGTTTTTGGCTTTATATTTAGGTCTTTGATCCATTTTGAATTAGTTTTTGTATATGATGTGAGGTATGTGTCCTGTTTCATTTTTTTGCAGATGGACATCCAGTTTTGCGAGCACCATTTGTTAAAAAGACTGTCTTTTCCACATTTGATGGACTTTGGGCCCTTGTCGAAGATCAGGTGACTCTAGGCGGATGAATTTACATCTGGGCTCTCAATTCTGTTCCATTGGTCAGTGTATCTGTCATTGTACCAGTACCAGGCTGTTTCGACTACCGTAGCTGTATAGTAGGTTATGAGGTCAGGTAGTGTGAGTGCTCCTACTTTATTCTTCTTCTTCAATAGTGCTTTACTTATTTGGGGCTTCTTCCCTTCCCATATAAAGTTAGTTTTTCCATCTCTTTGAAGAATGTTGTTGGTATTTGGATCGGGATTGCATTGTACTTGTAAATTGCTTTGGGTAGAATTGTCATTTTCACAATGTTAAGTCTACCTATCCATGAGCATGGTATGTTTTTCCATTTCTGTAGATCCCTTCGGGTTTCTTGAAGAAGTGTTTTGTAGTTTTCTTTGTATAGGTGTTTGACATCCTGGTTATATTTATTCCTAAGTATTTTATTATTTTTTAGGGGCTATTATAAATGTTATTGTTTTCCTGATTTCCTTTTCATCATTCTCTTTATTGGTGTATAGGAATTCAACTGATTTTTGTATGCTTATCTTGTATCCTGCTACTCTGCTGAATCTATTAGTTCCAGTAGATTTCTTATGGAGTCTTTAGAGTTTTCTATGTATAGTATCTTTATTACCAATTTGGATGCCCTTTATTTCTTTTTCTTGCCTTATTGCTCTAGCTAGAACTTCCAGCACAATGTTAAATAGGAGTGGTGATAAAGGGCATCCTTGTCTTGTTCCTGTTCTCAAGGGGAATGTTTTCAGCCTCTCTCCATTAAGAATGATGTTGGCCATTGGTTTTGCACAGATGCCCTTTATTATGTTGAGAAATTTCCCTTCTATACCTATTTTATTGAGAGTTTTTATCAGGAATGGGTGTTGGACTTTGTCAACTGCCTTTTCCGCGTCAACTGAGATGATCATGTGATTCTTTTCTTCCCTTTTATTTATGTGGTGGATTATGTTGATTGATTTCTAATGTTGAACTGTCCTTGCATCCCTGGTATGAATCCTACTTAGTCGTGGTGTATTATTTTTTTGATATGGTGCTGAATTCTATTGGTTAGAATTTTATTGAGAATTTTTGCATCTATCTTCATGAGAGACATTGGTCTTTAATTTTCATTTTTTGTGGCGTCTTTGCCTGATTTTGGTATCAGGGTTATGCTGGCTTCATAGAATGAATTTGGAAGTGTTGTTTCCTTTTCTATGCTCTGAAATAGCTTGAGTAGTACTGGTACAAGCTCTTCTCAGAATGTTTGGTAGAATTCTCCAGTGAAGCCATCTGGGCCAGGGCTTTTTTTGGTTGGGAGTTTTTGTTATTACTTTTTCAATCTCTTCTCTTGTTATGGGTCTGTTCAGATTTTCAACATCACTTTGTGGTAGTTTGGGTAGGTAGTGTGTTTCTAGAAATTTATCCATTTCCTCTAGGTTTTCAAATTTGTTGGAGTATAGTTTTTCATAATATTTTGTTATGATCTTTTTTATTTCAGTTGGGTCTGTTGTAATGTCCCCCATTTCATTTCTTATTTGGGTTATTTGCATCCTCTCCTGTTTTTCTTTTGTCTGGCCAGTGGTTTGTCGATTTTGTTGATTCTTTCAAAGAACCAACTTTTGGTTTAGTTGATTGTTTCTACTGTTTTTCTATTCTCTATTTCATTTATTTCTGCTCTGATCATTATTATTTACTTTCTTCTGGTGGCTGTGGGCTTTTTCTTGCTGTTCTCTATTTGTTCGAGTTCTGTAGTTAGTGTTTTGATTTTGTCCCTTTCTTCTTTTTTGATATGTGCATCTATTGCTATAAATTGTCCTCTGAGGACTGCCTTTGCTGTATCCCAAAGGTTTTGATATGATGTGTTTTCATTCTCATTTGATTCTAGGAATTTTTTGAGTCCATCTCTGATTTCTTTTATTACCCAGTGATTTGTAAGCAGGGTGTTATTCAGTTTCCATGTAATTGATTTTTTTTCATTGCTCTTTCTGGTGTTAATTTCTACCTTGATGGCATTGTCGTCAGAGAAGATACTGTGAATTATCTCAACGTTTTGGATCTTGTTGAGGATTGCTCTGTGGCCTAAGATGTGGTCTATTCTGGAGAATGTTCCATGTGTATTGGAAAAGAATGTGTACTTTGCAGCTTTGGATGGAGTGTTCTATATATGTCTATGAGGTCAAGTTGGCTGATTGTGCCCTTTAGGTCTTCTGTATCTTTGCTGAGTTTCTTTTTCATTGTTCTGTCCTTTACTGAGAGTGGTGTGTTGAAGTCTCCTCCTATTCTTGTGGAACTGTCAATTTTTCTTTTCAGTGCTGTTAGAGTTTAGGTATTTTGGAGCCCTGTCATTGGATGCATAGATGTTTATTATGGTTATGTCTTCATGATGGATCATCCACTTAATCATTATATAGTGTCCTTCTTTGTCTTTTATGGTTCATTTTGTTTTAAAGTCTATTTTATCTGAGATTAGTATTGCCACTCCTGCTCTTTTTTGGTAGTTGTTAGCTTGATATATTTTTTCCAACCTTAGATTTTTAATAAATTCACATCTTTGTTTCTAAGGTTTGTCTTTTGTAGACAGCATATTGATGGATCTTGTTTTTTTTAATCCATTCTGTCACTCTCCGTCTCTTTATGTGTGCATTGAGTCCATTTACATTCAGTGTAATTATTGATAGATATGAGTTTACTGCTGTCATTTTGTAGTGCTTTTTTTGGTGGTGCTGATGTTTTCTTTGTTCTTCTTACTCTCCTATGCTGAATTCCTTTTGTTTGTGGATTTTTGTTTCATTTCTTTGTTTTTGTAGGTTTTGTTCTTACTGAAACTTTATGTTTTTCCTCTTTATTTTTGTATGTTTGTTAACTTTTTTTTTGGTTACCATGAAATTTACCCTTATCTTTCTAAGTTTGAAGCAGTCTATTATTACTTGGTATTGCCTTGCCTTCCTCTCCATTAGAAGGGTCTATACCTACACCGTTTATTCCGTTTTACTGTTCTGATGTTGTTGTCATTTACAGAATAACTGCTCTGATTCCCTGTCGTATTTCTTTTGGTTTTGGATAGTCCTTGAGAGTTCATTTCCTAGATTGATATCTGGCTGGTATGATCCTTCATCCTAGATTTAGCCTATGACCTGAAGTTGTTTGTTCTCAGATTGAAGGACTCCCTTTAATAATTCTTGTTAAGTTTGGTTTTTACATATTCCCTTAATTTCTGTTCATCTGGAAATGTCCTAGTTTCACCATCATATATGAACGAGAGTTCTGCAGGATATATTATTCTTTCAAGGTTTTATATTTGTCATCTCATTGCCTTCTTGCCTGCATGGTTTCTGCCAAATAATCTGAGCTTAGTCTTATTGTTTCTCCTCTGTATGTGACTTCTTGTTTTTCATGAGCTGCTCTCAGGATTCTTTGTCTTTGGTTTTGGCGAGTGTGATTATGATATGCCTTGGTGATTTTCTTTTGGGGTCTATCCTATATGGGGCTTGTTGAGCTTCTTGGATGGCCAGCTTTTCATCTTTCATGATATTGGGGAAGTTTTCTGTCAGCAGTTCTTCAGTGATCCTCTCTGTGTTTTCTGTTTTCTCCCCATGCTCTGGAACTCCAATCGCTCGAAAATTTTTGCTTTTGATTATATCCCATAATTCTCAGGGTCTCTTCATTTTTCTTTGTTCTTTTTTCTGAGTTTTCCTCGAAGAGAGTTGTATCCAAGTGTTTGTCTTCAATTCCACTGATCCTGTCTTCCACCGTTTCATATCTGCTCTTCACCACTTCTATGACATTTCTGAAATCTTGTTGTTTATCTTTTGGATTTCTAATTGTTGTTTTTGTATAATCTCTAGTTGTGAATTTATTTTGGCATTTTGTTCCTGAATTATTTTCCTGAATTCTTCCAATATTTTGTCTGTATTTTCCATGAATTTGTCTGGCTTTTACGTGAGTTTGTAAATTTTTTCTGCATTTTTGTCTGCTTTTTCCTTCAAATCTTGGATAATTCTGAGTATTAGAGATTTGAATTCCCTATCAGGTAGTTTTAGTGCCTTTTCTTCCACTGGAAAATCATCTGGTGTTTTATTTTGGAACCATCCTGTCCTGGTTTTATAAATGTTTTGACATTGTCTGCTATCTTCGGGGCATTCAGTAGTTATTTTCTCATTTGTTGATTATAGATTTGTTTCGTCCTTTCTTTTAATTTGGCTATGTCTGATCAGGTGGGCTGTGTGTTGTTGTTTGCTAGTCTGTGGCCACAATACTTTTTGCCTCCTTCTCCAATTGGCTGAGTCAGTCACTCAGGTATGGTACAGCAGGGCAGGTCTAGCTGAAGAGGAGTTGCTGGGATGGGTTATTTTTGGCACTTACTACAGCCACCAGGGTGGGTTGGTAATCAGTGTAATGAAGAAAGACAAAAAGGGAAAAAGAGGGAAAAGAAAACAAAACAAATTAAAAAAAGAACAAGGAAAGATCCCCAAAACAACAGGAAAAAAAAAACAACAACAAAATGCTCTCAGGGATCCCTGTGCACGTCTGCACAAGTTGAGGGGGGTAGGTCCCAAGCCACCTAGCACTGCCCAGCCAGAATGGGCTCCCAACTCAAGAAAAGAAAAAGAAAACAAACAAACAACCCAAAAGAAACAAACAAAAAAAAAAAATGCCCAGGATCCCACCAGCGTGGCAGCACAGATCGGGAAGCAGTTCCACACTCGAACGGAGCTCCGCAGCCCCTTAGGAAGAAGCAAAGATGGAGCATGGAGCCAGGTATTTGAGCGAAAGGAGGGGGAGGTGGTGAGAGGTAAGGAAGAAATCAGAAGTGGAAAAAAGCAACAGCAGCAGCCAACAAAGGGCACTTAGAGAGTTGGCCAGTCTGGGCAGGTGGAATCCAAGCAGCCGGTGCTTCCTGCCGTGGGAAGCAGAGAAGGCCAAGTGGGGGTAAAGAAGGGTGGGGGGTAGGAAAGCATATATCGCCAGTTACCGGTTTTTCTGTCTACTGCTGGAAGCTCTGTGAAGCTGCTTTCTTGTACCCCCATTTGCTGGTATCTGATAGGAGTCCAAGATGATGGATCCGCGTTGCGCTAGCTGATAGAGGACCTCTGCATGAATCTCTCCTCGCTCTCCATTCTCTGTAAGCTTCTCACTCCATTTGGTGCTTGGCTGAGTTCTTTATCTCTTCATTTGATGGTTTAGGGTTCAGGATGGCTGTTTTCTGTTTGGCTTAGTTCTTTCGATCTTTGCTGTGGAGGGACAGCGTGGTGCTTCTGCCTAGAGCGCATGTTGCTGGAAGTCCTCAACACTGAGATTTTGATCTGCATTTCCCTAATGAGTTTTACTGTAGGCCCCATGGAGTTCCTGGGTGGTACAAAGGGTTAACACACTCAACTGCTAACCAAAAGTTTGGAGGTTTGAGTTTACTGAGAAGCTCCTCAGAAGAAAGGCTTATTCATCTACTTCAAAAAAGTCAGCCACTAAAAACCCTATGGAATACAGTTCTACTCTAATACACATGGTGTCACCGTAAGTCTGAACTGACTCAATGGCAAATGGCTGATGGTAATGACATTGAACATCTTTTCATGTGTTTGTTGGCTCAATCATTTTTGATAATGACACCTCAAGGAAGAATGCTCAAATAATAAAAGGCCAGTGGCTCTTAAACTTTAATTCTCATAAGAATTTCCCAAATGGGGCTGTTTAAATTGAAGATCCCTAGATCCAAACCCTGACGCTCCTATTTAGTACGGCTGAGTTGGGAGCCCAGGAATCTGTGTTTTACCATGAGCTCTAGCTGAGCCTGATATAGGCAGTCTCATGACCCATAGGTTCAAATACACTGGTCTAGTAGAATATGTAGGATCTTGAAACAAGAAGACCTACTTAGTATTGAATTTAAACTTAGGTCAGAAAGTTGTTTGACCTGAGATATTTCAACACTCACAGAGAGGTGGTATGTCCACAAAGTAGAATACTGCAGAGTTATGAAAAAGTAGGTTGTATAAGATTTACTGACATGTTAAAATGCTTGTGAAGGAGCCTTTGGTGGCACAGTGGTTAAGTGCTCAGTTGCTAACCTAAAGGTTGGTGGTGAAAACCCACCAGCTCCTCCACAGGAGAAAGATGTGGCAGTCTGCTTCCATAAAGATTACAGCCTTGGAAACCCTATGGGGCTGTTCTGCTCTGTACTGTAGGGTCACTATGAGTCAGAATCGATTCCATGGCAATGGATTTTAAGATGCTTGTTATATATTCCATAAAAAAGGAAGTTATTAGATTTTTGCATTTTTCCCTAGTATGTTGTCTTCCCGTAACTGATGTCTTTGATTATGGTGTTGACCAAGAATATTGATTATACCATGGACTGCCAGAAGAATGAACAAATCTGTTTTGGAAGAAGTACAGCCAAAATGCTCCTTAGAAGCACGGATGGCGAGACTTTGTCTCACATACTTTGGACAAGTTATCAGGAGGGACCAGTCCCTGGAGAAGAACATCATGCTTAGAAAAGTAGAGGGTCAGCAAAAAAGAGGAAGACCCTTAACGAGATGGACTGACACAGTGGCTGCAACAATGAGCCGAAGCATAACAATTGTGAGGATGGCACAGGACCGGACAGTGTTTCGTTCTGTTGTACATAGGATCACTATGAGTCAGAACCAACTTGACAGCATGTAACAACAACAACATGTTGTCTTAGTTACCTAGTGCTAGTATAACATAAATACCACAAGCGGTTGGCTTTAACAAACAGAAATTTATTGTCTCACAGTCTAGGAGGCTAGAAGTCTGAACTCGGCGCCAGCTCCAGGGGAAGACTTTCTCAGTTCTGGGAGAAAGTCCTTGTCATCAATCTTTCCCTGGTCTAGGAGCTTCTCAGCACAGGGACCCCAGGTCCAAAGGATGCACTCCACTCCTGGCACTCCTTTCTTGGTGGTAATGAGACCCTCTCCTCTCTGCTCAATTCTTTCTTTTATATGTCAACTCCAGATACAACCTAATCTTGTAGATTGAGTCCTGCCTCATTAACATAATAAAGGTTAGGATTTACAACACACAGGATAATCACATCAGATCACAAAATGGTGGACAACCACACATTACTGGGAATCATGGCCTAGCCAAATTGACACACATTTTGGGGGGACACAATTCAATCCATAACATATGTTATACTTTGTGAGAGAAAAAATTACTAATAGACATCTCACTTTGATTTTAAGGGTTTTTTCCTTACCAATGAAACCAAAAATTAACTGTAAACAAGGCCTGAGCCAAATTACAAAAGTATTGACTTGTTTTTTCATCAGAAATTGCTCTGCAGTATTGTAAATTTGTTTTTTGCAGCTAGAGGAAAGCAATCAATAACAAACCCATTACTCATGGTCCAATAAAAAAGACTGTGTGCTTCCTTAATTTTAATTTCAAGAGGTCTCATAGCCACAAATGGATAAAGGGCCATGTTTTCAGGAGTTACTTCTTAACGTTAACTCAATAACCATTAAGTACTTGGTTACCATGGAAACTTACATTCATTAAGAAAAAAATATTTAAGCTTCTATGAAATCTACAATCCTTGGGAGCAGTTTTTTCTTCATTTTTCTTCATGCATGGAGACTTTTCGCTTCTCCAACCTGCAAATTGTTTATTTAATCATGAAACAATAAAAAATTATATTATTGTGTTGGGCTAATTCAAAGGTTTATTTTTTTTAACAGTTATAACTAGCCCACTTTGAACCACTTGTTTTTAGAAACAAAATGATTTCCCTCACGCATACAGAATGACTGCGTAGAATAAACTTTATGTTTTAATTTCTTTGTTTTGATTATTTTTTTAACAATTTCAATGAAAAAAAATTTTAAAAGGAGATTACCAAGCAGAAGTTACATTGTGATCTTACACTTGTATAAAAAATATGTATATATTTATTTATGGGTATTTATGTGTATATACATATCCATATAAAATGAACGCAAAACACCAAAATATTAACTGTGGTTATCGCTGCCTAACAGGGTTATCGATAATTTAAAAACTTTTTTCTTTTACCTTGATGTTTCTTCTGAATTTTATATAATTAACATGTGCTATTTTAATAAAAATGAGAAAAAAAACTTAAGGAAATCATCGATAATTCTCTTAAAGAGAAGTCTTGAAAGATAAGCGCAACTCGTAATCATTTTATTTTATAGATAAGATCTTAGGAAAGATTGCATTTGATAGTTTAAAAAAAAAATCCATGCTTCCTCATTTGTAATGTAAAGAATACCATTCATCCTCAGTACACCTGAATAAAAAAACCAAACCAAACCCGTTGCCAGTGAGTCAATTCTGACTCAGAGTGACCCTATAGTAACCATATAGGGCAGAGTAGAACAGTCTATACAGTTTCCAAGGAGCGGCTGGTGGATTTGAACTGCTGACCTGTTGGTTAGTAGCCATAGCTCTTAACCACTGTGCCACCAGGGCTCCATATTTGAATAATTACTGTAAAATTTAAACGTTACCATCTGTCAGGTCTTCTTCTAGGCTGTGAACTCCTTAAAGGAACTTTTGCTTATTTGGCATATACTAGGTGCCAGACCCTTTGCATTTGGTTTGTCATTTAACCTTCAACACAGCCTATGAGATAGGTAGTGAGGCCCAAAGTCCAGCATTTATACAGCGGTGCACAGATGTAGGGAAACCCCTTGAGTTTATCTAATATAAAACCCAGAGTTCATAGTTGAAACTGTGGGACAAAGAACTCCATTTGGCCTTTGTCTCCAGTTCCTGAAAATAACCCTTGAAATTTGCCAGCAATCAAGGTTCCCTTGTTTTCTAAAATTAAAATAACCAGGCAACATGTAAACATGTGCAAAGGGGCCATGATGCAATCAATCATGCATATCATTAATAACGACATGCCCACCTATTGACAATTTCAAGGCAGACATCTAAGTTTGTATATATAACCTTGTGAGATCTCAAGTTAATAAGCCTCATATTTCTTACTGATTGAAGAGACAGCAGCCCCTTGTGGAGTGTATGCAAGGATTAAAAGAGAAAATCCATGTGAAGTCCCTAGCACCAAGAGCCCATGGAGGGAACTGTTGCTCTGCTTTCTTGCTCTGCCACTTAGGCACTGGGGACTTCAGCAGGTTACTTCAGCTCTCTGGGCCTCAGTTTCTTCATCTGAAAAAAAGTGGGGAGAATAGTATTTACTTCATATGGCTTTTGTGAACATTACATGAAATAATTGGTGTAAAGTGCTGAGCATAGTATCTGGCTCAGAGAAAGTTCAACTAATGTTGTTAGTGATGCTACTTCTGAAAAGCTGTGGCTAGTGAACTAATAAAATGGAGCAAACAATTGAACAGAAGACTTTTCTAGAAAATCTAGGCCCATGGTTGCTTAACCATTATCATCTAAAGAGTAAAAAGAGAAAAAACAAAAACGTGTTGCTGACTTGTCAACTGTGACTCATAGTGACTTTATAGGACAGAGCAGAACTGCCCCACAGGGTTTCCAAGGAGCAGCTGGTGGATTTGAACTGCCGAACTTTGGGTTAGCAGCCAAACTCTTAACCACTGTGCCACCAGGGCTCCATCTTTTTCTTTTTTAAAATAATAAAGTGAATATAACTTTAGAGAGAGTTAGAGAAGTTAGGCAGCCACCACCCATCTGTCAGTGCAGGCTTGCACGCTGCTGTACCTAAAGAGTAGGAAAGAAAGCGTTGCAAATAGCTCTAGCCCACACCTTATGATTGTGTTCCAGTCACAGCTGGCTCCTTCGACTGCCACACAATTTCTCAACCTACAGTGCTTCACAATCATCTTCCAACAAAACCTAGCTTGCTTATTTTGCAATGAGTACCAGCAGGTTCTAGCATCTACTCCAGTTTTAGCTTTCCTTCCTTTTCTATGTATTTTGTGTCTGCGCACCTGCTGGGTAGGATTCGCCTGTAGATTAGGATCAAAGATTATGGGGAAAGAGCTTTGGCATTTCTAGGTGGCACTGCCTCATCTGTCATTAACCCGGTGGGCAGTGTGGAGAAGTCTGTGGCCTATGAATGGTAAACAAAGCTGGGGAGAAGAATAATGGGAACCCTATGATTTTCCCACAGTGGCAGAACAGGCACAGGACACATAAATCTTACAGGGCCACAGAAACTTAAGTACTGGAATTACCACAGGACAAAACAGGCATAAGAAGAACAGGAAAGACTTGTGTTAAATTCACTAAGTCATATCAATGACTGCATAATTGCCAGAAAAATATCTAGGTTTCTGATGAATGAAAAAACAAAGTAACCATTCCTTCCATTCTGCTCAGAGGGAGGTTGCATTTCATTTAGAATATGATACAAAAATAAGCTTAAAAAAAAAAAGTCACTCCAAATGCATTAACGAGGTCAAGAAGCACTTCCAAGAGAAGCTTCTGGCACTGCAGCCTCAGCCAGGGGAGAGGGTGGGGCTGAGGGGATTCCCAGCTGTGGCACCACAGGGAAGGAAGAGTCCCTTCTGGGAGGTGTCAGGGCCCCTCCTGGGTTCTGGTCAAGAGGCCTCTTGCCCGGAGAATAAAGGAGCACTCCTTAGTGCAAGCAAGTTTTAGCGGAAGAGAATTAAAGCAAATGGAAAAGCACCTTACAGAAAAACCAAGCACTTGCCGTCCAGTCAACTCCAACTTCGTGGAAACCCCATGTGTATCAGAGTAGAACTGTGCTCCATAGGGTTTTCCATGATTGATCTTTTGGAAGCAGATTGCCACGTCTTTCTTCTGAGATGCCTCTGGGTGGACTTGAACCTCCAAATTTTGGTTAGCAGTGGAGTGCATTAACCACGTGCACCACTCAGGGACTCCACCCTTACAGAAAAGATGCTCTATTGATATGCTATCCTGAATTTGTGGTCCAAATATTCTTAGACAGCCTTACAGATTGGTGAAATCATTAACCTTAAGAAAAACAATTTAGAGTTCATGTTTCCAGGTTTAAGTGTCCCCTCCTCATACACAGCTATAAAAATCTACACTTTTCTGACATTTTAATTTCAGAAATTAGTTTTTCTTTTTTAACGAAATGCCTTTATTAATTTTTTTTTGTCATCATGGTAATACATGCTCATTACAGGACATTTCAGAAAATGAAGTACTGGGAGAAACATATTCTCACCAGTGCTCTTATCACTTAAGAGATTTATTCACGTCAGTCTTCATTCACTTACTCGTTTAGCAAACTGTTATCCATTTAACCAGCTGCTGTGTTAGACCTCAGGGAAATGACAAAGAACCAAACGGCAAGGCCTCTTCCCCTGGAAGTCAGACTATAAACAGATTAAGTAAATCAATAAACATGTGATAGAATACCAGGCTGCGAAGTAAAACAGCTGAGAGAGTCACTGGTGAGGGAGTAAGATTTCAGCCAGCGACATCAGGAAAGATCTCTCTGAGGGTATGAAACTTGAGGGAAGGGAGAGGATAAGCCATGCATATCCCCATGGGAGAAACACATCAAGTGCCAAGACCTGCCTGGTCTACAGAAGGAACAGCAAGAAGGCCCTGTCCCTGGAAGGAAGAAGTGAGAGGAGCTCAGAGAGGCAGGCAGGAAACAGCTAACGAAGAGCCTCCTGGTTGTGGGTGGAGTTTACATTTTATTGCATGTGTGATGGGAGGCTGACGAAGGGCCAAGAAAGGAACTGAGGTGTTCTCACGGACAAGGTTTCACTCTGGCTGTTGTGGAGGACAGACTGGAAAGGGACCATCAGGAGACTGTCACAGTGATCCCTGAAGAGACAAGCATGGTGTTCAAACCGTACACTTAATATGTGTGCATTACGGTGAATTTAGTGGACAAAGATTGAGAGACAGAGAGACCCATCCTTAATATTTGGTAAATAGTCCTCCAGAAAATTTTCTGTATATATTTTTGAATCTTTTTTTTAACAAAAATGGGTTCCTACTATATGTAGGATTGTTGTTGTTGTGTGCCACTGAGTTGTTTCCAACTTACAGTAACCCTATAGGACAGTGACCTTTACTGGAGCAGATTGCCAGGTCTTTCTCCCGTGGAGTGGCTGGTGAGTTCGAATCACCAATCTTTTGGTTAGCTACTGAGTGCTTTAACCATTGTGCTACCAGGACTCCTTTATGTAGGATTATATTGTTATTATATTTGGTATGACTATTTTTTGGTGAGTCCATTCTTGCTTCTGCTTCTAGTAATTTCTGTCCCCCACCCCCCCAGTTTATTAAGGTAATATGTAAACACCATAAAGTACACAAGTTTGGATACGCAGCACAATGAATTATTATGTGTGTGTGCATGTGTGTAATCACCATCCTGGTGGCACAATGGTTAAGCGATTGGCTGCTAACCAAAAGACTGGAGTTTGCATCTACCCAGTGGCTCCACAGGACAAAGACCTGACAATTTGCTCCTATGAAGATTACAGCCTAAAAAACCCTATGGAGCAGTTCTACTCTGTTACATTGGGTCACTATGAGTCAAAAACTGACTTGTTAGCACCTAACAACCACAAATATATAATATACAGATATCTATGTAATCACCACCCCAGGTTAAGACATTAAACATCCTTCACCTCATCAGGCTCCCTTGTACTCCCTCTCAGTTTATGCTTGTTTTTTTAATTTAGAAACAGATCACAAATATGTCTCCAAGTCAATCAACACAGATCTACAAAATTATTTTCATTTCTGCATAGTATTCCATTTTATGAATGTTCCATCGTTTACTTAATTAGTGGTACATTTAGATTCTGTCCAATTTTTTATGTCAGACCATACTCATCTTGTTGTTGTTAGCTGCCGTAGAGTTGGCCCGACTCATGGTGACCCCATTACAATGGAACAAAACACTACTCGTTCCTGTGCCATCCCCATGGACCACTGTGATCCACAGGGCTTTCACTGGCTGATTTTCAGAAGTAGATCATCAGGCCTTTCTTCCTAGTCTATCTTAGTCTGGAAGATTTGCTGGAACCTGTTTAGCATCACAGCAACATTGACAGAGGGTGGTGACTGCACATGAGGTGCAATGGCCAGGAGTGAACCAGATCCCCCACGTGGAAGATGAGAACTCTATCACCGAATCACCACTGCCCCCACTGTACTCATAGACATAGTTTATCTCATTTGCCTAATGACAGTAAAACCTGCAAAAGCTGGGAACTGTGTAAGGTGGAAACCTGTCAGAGAAGGAAAACTAAAATATTTTCCACTAATAGAGAGCAATAGAAAAGTGGCACGACTGTACCCTGTCAAAGGTAGAAAACTTGTGAGACCCAGAAAAACAAGGCAGTCCCGTTCAGTTCTGGCACTCACAGGTTTCACTGTTTTTCCTTTAGGAGGTAGGATTGCTAAACTAAAGGAATGTACATCACCTAACTGACTTCCAAAAAAGTCATACTGATTTACCCTCTCAACAGTGTTGTATGGCTGTGTCCCATTTTCCCACACCTTTGAGCACTTCTGTCCCGAAATCCATCTTCACCTGTCTTATTTTCACTGGAACTACCCAGTGTATTTTAGAAACAGGGTTCGAAAAGTGCTTTACAGTGTTTGGCAAAGAGATTTCCAGACAGATTTAGGAAGACAAGTAAAGGCCTGCACCAGTGGGTGGGCTTTTTCTGATGGAGACACACTGCAGGTCTGAAGAAATGGTTAAAAGAATGACAGTGATAGTAGATTGTTTTCTTGTAGTTTACAAAATGCTTTCACACACATATTCCACTTTCTTAAAAATCCACTGAAGCTGGCCTCATAAAATGAGTTGGGAAGTGTTCTTTTCTATTTTATGAAAGAGTTTGTACGGAGTTGGCTTTATTTCTTCCTCAAATGTATGGAAGAATTCACTAGGGCATCTATCTAGGCCATCTAGAACTGGAATTTTTCATATGTAATAAAATGTTCCATCTTCTTTAACATACCTTTATACTCCTCTGAGTGAGTATTCATCAATTCACTTAAATATTGACTGAGAAGGATATATTATGTGCTTTGGGCATACAAAGAAGATTATCATTCCATTAGCATTAGAATCCAACTGAAGCTACTTGTGTTTAGCTTCTAAGGTACCTTAAAAAGCTCTTTGGTTTAAGATGGTTTTAAGGTTGTGGTTTTTTGCTTGTTTTGCGAGCTTTTTTTAAAAAAATGTAGACTTATAAATGATGTAGGAATTGGCTAAAAACAGCTATAATTTGGTTCTGCATAGTAGTTTAAAACCCAGATACCTAATTATGAATTCTTAAGGACTAATATATTATCATATATGAACCACTATATGGCATCATCCACAGTTTCACACCCTTGATTTTCAAATCTTAGGGCTGTTTAAAATTTCAATATGAGATCACCAGAACAATCCCGTTCCCATCATATGCATCCTTGTTAACTCAGTGAGAAAAGCTCAGACTCGTATTAGTTCATTAGTTGCTTTTGACTGGCACCTCTCTGGTGTTTATATGAAATGTTTATCTTTAAAGTCATTGTTTTTAAGTAATCAAGTATGCATAGAATTTCAAAATAATGAATTTGAGTAAAGTTTACTTTTGAGCAACTTTGAAAGTATAGTTGTTTTCTCTTAGTTTTTCAAGACTTTTACTTTAAATTATGAGGTTGCTCTCGGTTAGGGTCACTAGGATGTATGCACACTTAGCCCAGAAAAAAAAGAGGATGGCTTGCTGACCAACAAAAATATTCCAATGATTCTTATGGCTACAAATAGCAGTTTTGATGTCCTAGACCTAGAGACTAAAGGTGAGGCAAAGAAAAAAAACTTTGTTTAAGGGAATGTTTAAAAAACGGAGGTACCTGACATGATCTTAAATGGCCAGCTTGAAGTCTGGGTACAATCCTTGGTCGCTAGTTCCGTTTTCACCCCAACAGACATCTTCCGAGCTGTTTCTAAAAGAGCAATGTCCGGTAATGACGACGTAACTACCCTGCGACCCCCGCCGCCCCGCCCCATACTCTTGTAATTATCAGATTGTAACCAATGTAAGAAAGACATATATATCCTTTTCACTTAATCGCCTTACTAGCATCTTTTGATGATCTAAGCTTGTAAATACCAAGCAAGTGATGTGTTTTTTGTTCTCCCTTTATAAAACGTCACTGCTGAGTCGCCATTTTGTATTACTAGGTTTCATCGCATGGAATTCAAGTCTATCTCCAGCTGGAGCTGTCTCTTTACTTTCAATAAATCTCTCAATTTTACTTTAATCAGAATTGACGCTGTAGCACAACAACAACAACATAATAAGAATGGAAGAAAGGCCTGGTGATCTACTTTTTGAAATCAGCCAATTAAAACCCTATGGATCAAATCGGTCTCATCTGCAACCAATCATGGGGCTGGTGCGGGGCTGGTGCAGGACTGGATAGCATTTTGTTCTGTTGGGCATGGGGTCACTTTGAGTCAGGGTGATGTGACGGCAGCTAACAACAACATAATGAAAAAACACAGGAATTATGCAAAAACAGTTCGTAGAACCATGAGCAGCGGCTTTTGTTGTTGTCTATGCAGAATTTGTCTCTGCAGTTCATCTTTCTGATACTTCCAAGTCTTGCTGCTTTGGCTAACTGACACTAACAAGTTAGCAGATCTTTTTACTCAGCAATACAACGTTAAAACCAATAGCCAATCAAAACTGGACTCCCCAAATTGTATCTCATAAAACTACTCTCACACAAGCATATAGACTAGTTCTCCCTCCACCCTCATAACAAACACATATCACTTACAGGCACATACAAGCTTCCCTTACAAGCCAGACACTGTTGTAAGTGCTTTACAAGTTTATTTAATTTTATCTTCTCATCAATCCTGAAGCCCTGGTGACGCTGTGGTTAAGCACTCGGCTGCTAACCAAAAGGTCAGCAGTTTGAATTCACCCCGCTCCTTGGAAATCCTATGGGGCAGTTCTACTCTGTCCTGTAGGGTCGCTTTGAGTTGGAATTGACTTGGTGGCAGTGGGTTTGGTTTTTTTGTTTTGTTTTGTTTTGTTTTTGGTTTATCAATCCTATGCAGTTGGAATGATTATCCCTACTGTTACCGCAATAATGTGGATTGGAGCCGCCTGCCACGATAGACAATTCTGAGACGGGTGAGGTGAGCAGCAAGAGGTTTATTATATATTGATACATAGGAGACAGAGGGGAATAGATTCCTCCAAAAAACCCATCTGCCCCACTGGAGATCGGCTGAAGGTTTTTATGGGGATAGGATTATGGATCTTAGAAGTTTATGTTAGTTTCCCCTTGAGGTGGTGATGTCTTGGATGAGTTAATCTTCTACTGGTATTCTTGGGGGTTATCTGGTGACATCCTTGGGGATTATCTGGCGACATCCTGGTTTTTTTCTTGTCACAAGATGAGCTCTTTGTTTGGTTTTTATCCTTAGATCATTATCACTTGTTTTCCACTCTCCAAGGAGGAACATCAGTTAATCTTAAACCTTTTATAGAGACTGGAGAAACAAGATCATGAGACAATGTGGCGATTAGCAATGCGGAGTAAATAATAGTGAGCCAGGCCTGTGCAGCCTCTTCCACTATTACAGAGGAGGAATCTGAAGTATGGAGAAGCTAAGTAACCTCCCCAAGGTCACCCAGCTAGTAAGTGGCAGGACCATGATCAACCCCAGGCAGTTGGCCCCAGAGTATGTGCTATTAATCACTACATATGCTTCCTCTTATCCAAAAGAAAAGAAATATAGCAAGGAAGAGATGTACATAAAACCAAACCACAAGCTGCACGACTGGGTTGTGAAACTTCATTCAGAGGAGCTTGCATTTTCACATAATGAACCTAACCAAGAGTCTGAAAAAACACTTACAGTGGTGGAATGATTTAGAAAAGGATAGTGAGAATGGGTGCACAGCTTGAAGGAAGTAATCAGTGTCACTGAATTGTACATGTAGAAATTGTTAGGTTGGTGAAAGTTTTGTTATGTATGTTTTCACCACAATAACTTTTTAAAAATACTTATATTGGAATTATAAACAAATTCATTTTAAAAGTTTATTTAAGTCTTAGAAGAATGGAAAATGGAAGCAAAAGTAAAATGACTAAAAATCTTGCATTTGTGTTAGCTGGATTTGGAAAGTGTGAGCGTGGAAATTTAGCATGGTATTTATTCATAGATCAAGGATTTGAAAACCCCTCTGCTCAGCATTTCTTGTCACTGCCATGCGACGGAACTCAGCCTTGACCTGTTGGGACCACTTGCTTCAGGAATGGAGATTATTCACTGAACATCCTGTTTCAGAGGCACTGACACCCCCACCCAGAAGCTGCTCAGTCGTGGCTGAGCACTTGCACCCTTTTCTAGCCAGAGAGTTAAAACTCATTGTTAGCTCCAGGCAGACCACCAGGAGCCAAGCTACACTGAAGTCAAAGACAAACCAAAAACCAAACTCATTGCCATCAAGTACTTTCCTAGTCATAGCTACCCTATAGGACAGAGTAGAACTGCCCGATAGGGTTTCCAAGGCTGAAATTTTTACGGAAGCAGACGGCCACATCTTTCTCCCATGGAGTGACTGTTGAGTTCGAACCATGCACCTTTCAGTTAGCAGCTGATCCCTTACTTACTGTGCCATCAGGGTTCCTTGAAGTCAAGGACACAGCCTGATAATACTGCTCATTCCCCCACCCCACCCACCTTTTTGTGTGTATATATATATATATATATATATATATATATATATATATATACACACACACACATATATATATATATACATATATACATATACATATATAGTGGTAGATACATATGTAACAAAACATTTGCCATTTTACCATTTTTACCCTTACAATGTCCTTAATTATGTTCATGTTCATTGTGTTGTTCAACCATTACCATTATCTGTTTCCAAATTTTTTCATCATCCTTAGCAGAAGCTCAGTGCCCACTAAGGAGTGACTCCCCCTTTTCCCTCCCTCCTGCCCACCCCTGGTAAACAAACACTAGTAAACTTTGGTCTCTATACACTTGCCCATTCCACATATTTTCATATAGGTGAGATCATACAATATCTGTCCTTTTGTGTCAGACTTACTTCACTCAGCAAAATATTTCAAGTTTCATCCATGTTGTAGCATGCATCAATATTTCTCTTTATGGCTGAGTAATATTCCATTGTATGTATGTACGATATTTTGTTTATCCATTCATCAGTTGATGGACATTTAGGCTATTTCCACCTTTTGGTTATTGTGAATATTGCTGCAGTGAACATTGGTGTACACACGTCTGTTTTCGTTTCTGCTTTCAGTTGCTTGTCCCTTTTAAGCATTATCCAAGAAACTATTGTACCTTTTGTAGTAAATTCAAAACTCAAGTGTAATCTCTTAGAATCAATGCCATTAGAGTCACTATAAGGTTCTGATGACATCATGGCCTTAGCAATGGCAGGTTGTGTGTACATGAAATTTGTAATGCGGATCAAGTTTTGAGACTTTTCTACCTTGCTCCTAGAAGAAGTCTAATTCAAGGCCTACCTAAAATAACTGCCTTTGTTTTATATTCATTTTTCCGTATGTCCTTAAATGTATTAGGTAGGACCAATTTGTCAATCACTCATTCATTTGTTCATATATCGTTTCAACCAACGTTTGTTAAATGTTAGATCTCAGGCAGAAGCTAGGCAAGGAGAAATAACACAGACCCAATAGTCTAGGAGGATGAAAGAAATAATATTAGTTAAGTGCCATTCAACTATATGCCAGGCACTGAGCTAGAAAGACAGACTTGATAACAAATAACCAAAATTCTGTCGAAAGTTTGAAAGAGTGTCCTTCAAGGTGCTGCAGATACATGAGGAATGGGTGATGGAGTGGTCTTCAGATAGAGCTACTAAACTGGCCCCTCCAAACACAGGGAGTAGTTTATCTTTTCTAATTTTGTTTTTCTTCCATGCACTCTAGAATTTTTCTTTCCAAGAATACCGGGAGTCCTTCAAGTGTGAGGTGATTTAAGTACACAAACTATATACAACTGAGTTAAATTCCAAGTATAATCTTTATTTAGTGGGCATCATTTTGCTTGTTTATTTACTTAATTTAAAATGTATTTATTTTTTGATCAACTGGTTAATACATTTGCATGATTCAAAGATAGTAGCCAAAAAAGTGATGAGATAACTATTAACCTAAAGGTTGGCAGTTCAAACCCACCTAGTGATGCCACAAAGAAAGACCTGGCGATCTATTTCTACAAAGATTACATCCAAGAAAATCCTATGCAGTTCTACTCTGTAACATATAGGGTTGCCATGAGTTGGAATTGACTCAATGACAATGGGTTTTGGGGTTTATCAGTAACTACTGTTATTAGTTTCTCGTGAGTCTTTCCTATGTCCATGCATATATAAACAAATACAAATATACCTTCTTACTTTTCCCCTTTTTTACAAACTGTTTTTTCCCACTAACTACAATACTCTGCAACTTGCTTTTAACATTTAACAATATATCCTGGACATTGATAGCATCCTCATTCTTTTTACTGCTTCATATTATTCCTTCTTGTGGATGATACATAGTTTATTTAACAGATCCTATTGATGGTCACAAGGACCCATGGTGGTGCAGTGGTTAAAGTGCTTGGCTGCTAACCAAAAGGTTGGCGGTTCAAACCCACCAGCTGCTGTGTGGGAGAAAGATGTGGCAGTCTGCTTCTGTAAAGATTTACAGCCTTAGAAACCCTATGGGGCAGTTCTACTCTGTCCTACAGGGTTGCTATGAGTTGGAATCAACTTAGTGGCAGTGGGTTATTGAAGGTCATTTGGGTTTTTTAGTTTGTAGTCTCTTATTCTTACAACCTTCTAAGTACAGCATTTTTATGTATGCTTTTGTATCTGACTGATAAACACTCAGAAATAAAGTTGCAGGATCAAAGGTTAAATGTACGTTTAAACTGGATTAAATACTGTATTGACAATTGTCCTCTATAGGGGTGTACCATTTTACCGTCCCACCAGCAATGAATGAGTATCTGTTTGTCCAACATTTGAATTTTTTCCAATCTAATAGGTAAAAAATGATGTCTTGGTTAAGTTTTAATTTACATTTCTCTTATATAAAACAGATTGAACATCTTTTTTTTAAATGTATTCAAGGGCCATCATACTTATTCTGTAAATTATTCATGCCCTTTGTTCATGTTTCTTTTGGCTTCTCCTTTTTTAATATATTTCTAAGCAGTCTTTATAAGCTGAAGAGACTAGCCCTGTGTCTGAGGTAATTTCTAATAATTTTTTCCTGGTGTGTCATTTGTATTGCCTATGGTGGGTTTTGTTTTTATTTTGTGCATGTGCGTGTGCATGTGTGTAATTGAAATTACCAGTTTTCTATTTTTATAGCATTTGGATTTTGAGTCATAATTAGAAAAGCTTTCTCTATCCCAAGCATATAAAGGCATCCTCTGGGCACCATTTAAAGGAGTTAACTAGTCCTTTTCCCCCAGGAGACAGGGATGCTGTAATCTCTTGGAGATTAACAGAGTACATTTGCGTATTAGAGACAATGACCGTCTGGCACTTGAAAGACCTATTGACCTTGCTTTAAACATTAGAACACTTAAAATATATGTACACTCCTGTGGAATCATTTCAAACCAACCGTCATCTCCTCAGCCCAGCCTTCAAATTGGTTATAATTGGACTCCCTTCCATCTTGTTAGAGCATTCCTTCACCACCATCAACAGTTATGAGAAAACTGATTTTTCCCCCACAAAACTTAATCTATTTTTCTGATTCTTAAAAACAAAAAAAAAAAAAAAACTTTGAACTCTCCCCTAGATCAAAATAACACATGTTCACTGTATGAAATTTGGAAATTACAGACAGGAGTAAGTAAGCAGGAAAAAAATCACCTGTCATCCTCCACCCAGAGGCAACCACTGACACACTTCAGCATATTTCCTTCTATCTTTCTCTGGATAATATAATATCAAACTAAATGACTGAAATACAGAAATAAAAGTAAAAGTCCTCCCCAAAACCTCAATCCGTGGAGATAACTATTATTTTGTGTATATCCTTTCAGATTTTAAAAACGTCATTGTAAACACAGGCTCACATGCACATACTTTTAAAAATATTTTGTGATACAAAATACACATACTTTTAAAAATATATATTTAAAATTTTTATTCTGCTTTAGGTGAAAGCTTACAGCGCAAATTAGTTTCTCATTAAAAAATTTATACACAAATTGTTTTGCAACATTGGTTGCATTCCCTACCATGTATCAGCACTTTCCCCCTTTCCACCCCAGGTTCCCCGTGTCCATTCTTCCAGTTGTCCTGTCCCTTTCTGCCTTCCCATCTTCGCTTTTGGGCAAGTGTTGCCCATTTGGTCTCAATTACTTGATTGAACTAAGAAGCACGTTCCTCACGTGTGTTATTTTTTTTATGGGGTCGTCTAATCTTTGGCTGAAAGGTGGACTTCAGGAATGACTTCAGTTTTGAGTTCGTGGGAGCATCCGGGGCCATAGTCTTGAGATTCCTCCAGTCTCTGTCAGACCAGTAAATCTGGTCTTTTTTTGTGAATTTGAATTTTTTTTCTACATTTTTTTCCCACTGTGTCTGGGACCCTCTGTTGTGCTCCCTGTCAGAGCGGTCGGTGGTGGTAGCCAGGCTCCGTCTAGTTCTTCTGGGCTCAGGCTGGTGGAGGCTGTGGTTCATGTGGTCCGTTAGTCTTTTGGACTAATATTTCTTTGTGTCTTTCGTTTATTTCATTCTCTTTGCTCCACATGGGATGGGACCAATAGATGTATCTTAGATGGCCTCTCGAAAGCCATTAAGGCCCCAGACACTGCTCACCAAAGTAGAATGTAGAATATTTTCTTTATGAACTATGCTATGCCAATTGTCCTACATGTCCCCCGAGATTATGGTCCCCAGTCCTCAGACCCAGCATCTTGGTCCCTTAAGGTATTTAGATGTGTCTAGGAAGCTTCTTTGACTTTGCTTTAGTCAAGTTGTGCTGACTTCCCCTATATTGTGCATTGTCTTTCCCTTCACCAAAGTTAACACTTGTCTACTGTCTAGTTAGTTATTTGCCCTCCCTTCCCCTTCCTCATAACCATCAAAGATGGTTTTTTTCTATCTGTAAACCTTTTCTTGAGTTTTTGTAATAGTGGTCTCATACAATATTTGTCCTTTTGTGATTGACTTATTTCACTCGGCATAATACTCTCCAGATTCATCCATGCTGTGAGATGTTTCTCAGATTCATCACTGTTCTTTATCATTGCATAATATTCCATTGCATGTACATACCATAATTTGTTTATCCATTCATCTGTTGATGGGCATTTAAGTTGTTTCCATCTTTTTGCTATTGTGAATAATGCTACAATTAACATGGGTGTGCATATGTCTATTTGTGTAATGGGTCTTATTTCTCTAGAATATATTCCTAGGGGCAGGATTGCTGGGTCATACGGTATTTCTATTTCTAGCTTTTTAAGGAGGTGCCATGTCGTTTTCCGTAGTGGTTGTACAATTTTACACTCCCACCAGCAGTGTACAAGAGTTCCAATCTCCTACAAGGGATAGATTAATCCAAAAGACTAATGGACTACAACTACCACAGCCGCCACCAGACTGAGTTCAGTACAAGTAGATGGTGTCTGGCTACTACCACTGACTGCTCTGACAGTGATCACAACAGAAGGTCCCAGACAGAGCTGGAGAAAAATGTAGAACATAATTCTAACTCACAAAAAAAAGACCAGACTTACTGGCCTGACAGAGGACTGGAGAAACCCTGAGAGTATGGCCCCCAGACACCCTTTTAGCTCAGTAATGAAGTCACTCCCAAGGTTCACCCTTCAGCCAAAGATTAGACAGCCTCATGAAACAAAATGAGACTAATGGGGCACAACAGCCCAGGGACAAGGACTAGAAGACAGGAGAGGTCAGGAAAGCTGGTAATAGGGAACCCAAGGTCGAGAAGGGAGAGTGTTGACATGTCGTGGGGTTGTTAAACAATGTCATAGAACAATACGTGTACTAACTGTTTAATGAGAAACTATTTGTTCTGTAAACATTCATCTGAGGTACAATATTAAAAAAAAAAAAAAAAGAGTTCCAATCTCCCCACAACCTCGCCAGTATTTATTGTTTTCTGAATTTTTGATCAGTGCCATTCTTGCAGGGGTGAGATGGTCTCTCATTATGGTTTTGACCTGCATCTTTCTAATGGCTAATGATCATGACCATTTCCTCATGTATCTGTTAGCAGCCTGAATGTCTTCTTTGGTAAAGTGTCTGTTTGTATCATTTGCCCATTTTTTAACTGGGTTATTTGCCTTTTTGTTGTTGAGGTGTTGTAGTATTCTATAGATTATAGATATTAGACCCCTGTCAGATATGTGGTAGCCAAAATTATTTTCACAGTCTGTAGGTTCTCTTTTGGTGAAGTCTGTTGATAAACACAAGTGTTTAATTTTTAGGAGCTCCCAGTTATCTAGTTTATCTTCTAGTGTTTGTGCATTGTCAGTTATGGTTTGTATTGTATTTATGCCATGTATTAGGGCCCATAGCATTGTCTCTTATTTTTTCATCCATAATCTTTATCATTTTAGGTTTTACACTTAGGTCTTTGATTCATTTTGACTTAGTTTTTGTGTATGGTGTGAGGTATGGGTCCTGTTTCATTTTTTTACATATGAACATCCAGTTTTGCGAGCATCATTTGTAAAAAAGACTGTCTTTTCTGCATTTAATGAACTTTGGTCCTTTGTCAAAGAGCAGTTGACCATAGGTGGATGGATTTACATATGGGTTCTCAATTCTGTTCCATTGATCTATATGTCTGTTGTTGTACCAGTACCATACCAGTACCAGTTTGTTTTTTTTGTTTTTTTTTTTTTTGCTACCATGGCTGCATAGTAGGTTCTGAGGTCAGGTAGCGTGAGGCCTTCTACTTTGTTCTTTTTCTCCAATAATGGTTTGCTTATCCGGGGCCTCTTTCCTTTTTGTATAAAGTTGGTAATTAGTTTTTCCACCTCATTAAAGAATGCCATTGGTAGCTGGATCAGGATTGCATCATATCTGCAGTTCATTTTGGGTAGGATTGACATTTTCACAATGTTGAGTCTTCCTATCCATGATTATGGTATGTTTTTCCATTTATGTAGGTCTCTTTTGGTCTCTTGCAATAGTTTTTTGTAGTTTTCTTTGTATAGGTCTTTTATATCCCTGGTTAGATTTATTCCTAAGCATTTTGTCTTTTTAGGGGCTATTATAAATAGTATTGTTTTCCTGATTTCCCTTTTGAAGTTCTGTTTGTTGTTGTATAGGAATCCAACTGATTTTTTATGTTGATCTTGTATTCTGCTACTCTGCTGAATCAATTAGTTTCAGTAGTTTTTCTTGTGGAATCTTTGGGATTCTCTATGTATAGAATCATATCATCTGTGAATAGGGATAGTTTTACTTATTCCTTTCCAATCTGGATGCACTTTATTTCTTTTTCTTGCCTTATTGCTCTAGCTAGGTCTTAAAGCGCAATGTTAAATAGGAGTGGTGGTAAAGGGCATCCTTGTCCTGTTCCCATTCTCAGGGGGAATGTTTTCAGCCTCTCTCCATTGAGAATGATATTGACTGTTGGTTTTGTATTGTTGTTGTTAGGTGCTGTCGAGTTGGTTCCAACTCATCGTGATCCTACGTGCAACAGAACAAAACACTGCCTGGTCCTGTGCCATCCTCACAATTGTTGTTATGCTTCAGCGCATTGTGGCAGCTACTGTATCAATCCATCTCACTGAGGGTCTTCTTTTTTGCTGACCCTCTACCAAGCATGATGTCCTTCTCCAGGGACTGGTCCCTCCAGATAATGTGTCCAAAGTATATGAGATGCAGTTTCGCCATCCTTATTTCTAAGGAGCATTCTGGCTGTGTTTCTTTCAAGACATATTTGTTCATTCTTCTGGCAGTCCATGGTATATTTAATATTCTTTGCCAACACCATAACTCAAAGGTGTCAATTCTTCTTTGGTCTTCCTTATTCACAGTTTTGTACAAATGCCCTTTATTATGTTGAGGAATTTCCTTTCTGTTCCTAATTTATTGAGAGTTTTTGTCAGGAATGGATGTTGGACTTTATCAAATGCCTTTTATGCATAGAGATGATCATGTGATTCTTTTCTTTTGTTCTATTTATGTGGTGGATTGCTTTGATTGATCTTCTAATGTTGAACCATCCTTGCATACTTGGTATGAATCCTACGTGGTCGTGGTGTTTTTTTTTTTTTTTTGAGTTGATACTGAATGCCATTGGCTATAATTTTGTTGAGAACTTTTGCATCTATATTTATGAGAGGTATTGATCTGTAATTTTATTTTTCTGTGGTGTTTTTGCCTGGCTTTGGTATCATAGTTATGCGGGCTTCATAGAATGAATTCTGGAGTATTCTTTCCTTTTCTGTGCTCTGAAATAGTTTGAGCAGTACTGGTGTGAGCACTTCTCTGAATGTTTGGTGGAATTCTCCAGTGAAGCTGTCTGGGCCTGGGTGCTTTTTTTTTTTAACTTCTTCAATCTCTTCTCTTGTCATGGGTCTGTTCAGATTTTCTATCTCAATTTGTGTTAGTTTAGATAGATAGTGTGTTTCTAGAAATTTGTCCATTTCCTCTAGGTTCTAAAATTTGTTGGAGTACAATTTTTCATAGTATTCTGTTATCCTTTTTATTTCAGTTGGGTCTGTTGTAATGTCCCTCATCTCATTTCTTATTTGGGTTATTTGCTTCTTCTCCTGTTTTCCTTTTGTCAGTTTGACTAGTGGTTTGTTGATATGTTCAAAGAGCCAACTTTTGGTTTTGTTGATTCTTTCTATTGTTTTTCTCTTCTCTATTTCATTTATTTCTGCTCTAATTTTTGTAATTTCTTTTCTTCTGATGCCTGTGGGCTTCTTTTGCTGCTCTCTTCTTATTTGTTTGAATTTTAGGACTAATGTTTTGATTTTGGCCTGTTCTTCTTTGATATGTGTGTTTATTGCTATAAATTGACCTCTGAGCACTACCTTTGCTATGTCCCAAAGATTTTGGTATGAAGTATTTTCATTCTCTTTTGATTCTAGGAATTTTTTTATTCCATCTTTTATTTCTTCTATTACCCAAATGTTTTTAAGAAAGGTGTTATTCAGTTTCCATGTATTTGATTTTTTTTCCTTGCTTTTCCTGTTATTGATTTCTACTTTGATGGTGTTGTGATCAGAGAGAATGCTTCATATTATTTTGATGTTTTAGATTTTATTGAGGGTTGCTTGGTGGCCTAAAATGTGATGTATTCTGGAAAATGTTCCATGTGTGTTGGAAAAGAATGCATATTTTGCTGCTGTTGGGTGGAGTGTTATATATATGCCTGTGAGGTCATGTTGATTAATTGTGGCCTTTAGCTCTTATGTATCTTTGTTGAGTTTCTTTCTAGATGTTCTGTCCTTTACTGAGAGTGGTGTGTGGAAGACTCCTACTATTATTGTGGAACTGTTGATTTCTCTTTTCAGTGCTGTTGGAGTTTGTTTTATGTATTTTGGAGCCCCATCTTTGGGTGCATAGATATTTATTAAGGTTATGTCCTCATGGTGGATTGTCCTTTTAATCATTATATAATGTCCTTTCTTGTCTTTTATGATGGATTTTGTCTAAAGTCTATTTTATCTGAGATTAGTACTACCACTCCTGCTCTTTTTTGGTTACTGATTTTTAACATATCTATGTCTTTGTGTCTGAGGTGTGTCTCTTGTAGACAGCATATTGATGGGTCATGTTTTTTTGATCCAATTGCCACTCTCTGTCTCTTTACAAGTGCATTGAAGTCATTTACATTCAGTGTGATTATCAATACATATGAATTTATTGTTGTCATATTGTTGGGCTTTTGTTTTGTGGTGGTGACATTTTCTTTGTTCTGCTTACTTTTAAAAAATATTTTTAATTCAGAAAATTTCAAACACATAGAAAGTAGGAGTAAAGGCATAATGAACCCAATACTCCCATAGCCTGGCCTCAGCATGTATCAATACAAGTCCAATTTTACTTTGTTTACACAACCCTCTTGAAGTAACTCAGATATCATATCATTTCATCTACATACATTCTTGTAATTATAAACAGTGTTTTTACCAAAGACTCAAGGGAGGAATTAGTCCAAACGACTAATGGACCACATGAGCCACAGCCTACACGACCCCAAGACCAGAAGAACTAGATGGTGCATGGCTACAAATACCGACCACTCTGACTGGGATCATAATAGAAGTTCCCGGACAGAGCAGGAGAAAAATTGTAGGGCAAAAAAATCAAATTCACAAAAAAGACTAGACTTACTGGTCTGGCTGAAACAGTAGGAACTCCGAGACTATGGCCCTAAGACACCCTTCTGAACTGGAACTGAAGTCATTCCTGGAGACCACCTATCAGCCAAACCATAGATAGACCTGTAAAATAAACAGTAACACCCAAGACCGAGGTGCTCCTTAGAATGATCCATTATATGAGCTCAAAAGGGCAATATTTGCCCAAAAGCAAAGATGAGGAGGTAGGAAGGGATAGAAAATAAGACAAAAGGAAACAGGGAACATAGGGTGGAAATGAGGAGCATGCTGACACATTGTGGGGAATGGAACCATAGAACACTTTATGTACAAACTATCAAATGGGAAACTAATTTGCTTGGTAAACTTTCACCTAATGCACAATAAAAAATAATTTTAAAAAAAACCCCAAATTTAAAAAAAAGTGTTTTTTCTGGATTGCAGCAATAGTCTTCTAAGTGATCTCCCTGTATCTATTCTTAATACACAGCAAGAGATATCCTTTGAAAATGTAAACCAGATCATTCATTCCTCCTCTCAAAACACTGGAATGGCTTCCACTTCCTTTCAGAATAAAAGCCGAAGTTCCTGCAATAGCCTCCTCACAATCAGCTCCATTCCCCTTGCCCTGTCCATCTATTCTCCTCCCATTCTCTTTCTCACTCACTTCCCTCCAGCCTCACTGGCCTCCTAAATGGTCCTCAGACACACCAGGCTCTCTCTGCTTTTGGGTATTTGCATTGGCTCTTCCTCGTCTGTATTCTTTTCCTATTGCTTTTGTAACGGGAGCAGTGATGGCTTAGTGTAGAATTCTTGCCTTCCATCCAGAAGACCCAGGTTCAATTCCCAACCAAGGGACCTCATGCACAGCCCCCACCCATCTTTCAGTGGAGGCTTGTGTGTTGCTCTGATGACGAACAGGTTTCAATGGAGCTTTGAGACTAAGAAGGACTAGGAAGAAAGGCATAGTTATCTACTTCCAAAAATCAGCCAAAGAAAACCTTATGGATCACAACAGTCTGATTCTTTTGTGCATAGGGTCACTATGATTCGGGGGCCAAGTCAGGAGCAGCTAACAACATTGCTGTTGTAACAAATTGTCAGAAATTTAATGCCTTAAAACAACACAGATTAATATCTCACAGTTCTGTAGGCCAGAAACCTGGGTTGCTCTGCTGTCTGAACACTAAAGGTGTTAACCGTCTGGGCTCTTATTTGGAGGCTGGGGAAGAATCTGTTTCCAAGCTCACTCAGGTTATTTGGACAATCCAGTTCCTTATGGTTGTAGGACTGACGTCCCTGTTTCCTTGCTGGTTGTCAACTAAAGGCCGCGCTTATCTCCTTGAACGTGGACCCCTACATCTCAGAGCCAACAATCACCTGCAAATCCTTCTCACCCTTGGAATCTCTCTAACTTTTCCTTCTGCCACATCTCTCTGAATCCAGTTCGAGAAGTTACTCTGCTTTAAGGGTTCACGTGATTAGACTGGGCCCATCCAGATAATCCAGGATGTTGTTGTTGTTGTTAGGTGCCATCAAGTAGGTTCCAACTCATAGCGACCCTCTGTACAAAAGAATGAAATACTGCCCAGTCCTGCGCCATCCTCACAATCATTGCTATGTTTCTGCCCATTGTTGCAGCCACTGTGTCAATTCATGTCATTGAGGATATTCCTCTTTTTCTCTGATCATCTACTTTACCAAGCATGATGTCCTTCTTCAGGGATTGGTCCCTACTGATAACCAGAGGCATAGCAAGGGTAACGAGTGCCCAAGGGCTTTTTATAAGTTGGACTCTCCCCCCTCCCCAATTTTAAGATGAATAGATGTTGACAGAGGCTACACATCAGCAGAAATGCCTTCCCCCTTCTTGTCCAGCTGCCTCAGTCAGGTGCCTTTCATATTTGTGGAGCCTTAAAATGTCATTCCATGCTTCTTGGTGCCCCCTTGGACTTGGACCTGGGGGTAAGTGCCCCCCTTTGTCTTCCCCTCCTTACTAAGCCTCTGCTGATAACATGTCCAAAGTGCATAAGATGAAGTCTAACTGTCCTCACCTCTAAGGAGCATTCTGGCTATACTTCTTCTAAGACAGATTTGTTTATTCTTCTGGCAGTCCATGATATATTCAATATTCTTCACCAACACCATAATTCAAATGTATCAATTCTTCTTCCATCTTTCTTATTCATTGTCCAGCTTTTGCATGCATATGAGGCAATTGAAAATACCATGGCTTGGGTCAGGCACACCTTAGTCCTCAAGGTGACATCTTTGTGTATGTGTGTGTTTGTTGTTGTTGTTAGCTGCTATCAAGTCGGCTCCTGACTTGTGGTGACTCCATGTGTGTCAAAGCATAACTCTGCTCCATAGTGTTTACAATGGCTGACTTTTTGGAAGTAGATCGCTGCCAGCCTTTCTTCCGAGGCATCTCTGGGTGGACTCAAACCACCAACCTTTCAGTTAGTAGTCGAGCATATTAACCATTTGCACCACCTAGGGACTCCTTTTTCAGCTTAACATGACCATAAACATCTTCCCATACCTTTTAAAAATCTTTGAAAGCAGGGCACCAGGTAGATAAAATCAGGAGTCTGCTGTAACTGGGCATGTCTTGGCAAGTAGTGACCTATGCCCGATTATTGGTCTGAGAAAGAGGGTACTTCCTGGTAAACAGGGAATTCTGAGGGGAGAAGGAGCCAGGTTCAAGGAGCTTGATTTACTATTTTCCACCAATTCAAACACACTTTCTTGAATTTAACCTCTGGAATCAGGATGTCTCTGGATGGTGCAAACTGTTAACATGCTTGACTGCTAACCAAAAGGTTGGAGATTCAAGTCCACTCAGAGGCACCTTGCAAGAAAGCCCTGGTGATCTACTTCTGAAAAATCAGCCATTTGAAAATCCTGTGGAACACAGTTCTACTCTGACACACATGGGGTCACCAGGAATCATGGTTGACTCTATGGGCAACCAGTTTTTTACTGGGGAATCAGGATGTGTCTTATAATTGAAGGCATCTTACTACTATAGCTCGCAACATTTTTACCTTTTTAGTAGCATGCTAAATAGCCACGTGTCTCACAGTTGATAGATCTTGTTGTCATTGTTAGGTGCTACCGAGTTGGTTCCGACTCATAGTGACTCTATGTGCAACAGAAGGAAACACTGCCCAGTCTTGTGCTAGCCTCACAATTGTTACCATGTTTGAGCCCATTGTTACAGCCACTGTGTCAATCCATCTAGTTGAGGATTTTCCTCTTTTTCACTGACTCTCTACCTTACCAAGCTTGATGTCCTGTGTCCTGATAACATGTTCAAAGTACATGAGATGAAGTCTTGCCATCCTTGCTTCCAAGGAGCACTCTGGCTGTACTTCTTCCAAGATAGACTTGTTCGTTCTTCTGTCAGTCCATGGTATATTCAATATTCTTTGCCAACACCATAATTCAAAGGCATCAATTCTTCTTCAGTCTGCCTTATTCATTGTTCAGCTTTTGCATGCATATGAGGCGATTGAAAGCATCGTGGCTTGGGTGAGGCGCACCTTAGTCCTCAAAGTGACATCTTTGCTTTTCAACACTTTAAAGAGCTCTTTTGCAATAGATTCGCCCAATGCAGTACATCATTTGATTTCTTGACTGCTGCTTTCATGGGCATTGATTGTGGATCCAAGTAAAATGAAATCCTTGATAGATCTTAGATTTGATGAAATACAAAGAAAGTCTTGGTCACCCTAGAGGAGTGGTGGTTCAGACCAGATCTACTGTCTTTTCTTTTAGTCTGAATCCTAGCTCAATTACCTTTTTTGATTCTATGGCGAGCGGGGGAACTTAACGAAAAAAAAAAAAAAATGAAAGTGCTGCTCCACTACATACTAGGGAAAATTGGGACACAAAAGGTACTGGCATCCTTTATGATAAATTATGCCCCCCGCCTTTGCCATAAATTGCCTTACAGTGTGGCAGAGAGGTTTTAGGGGTATTGGTGGTGCCCGTGGAGCTGACCTGTTCGTGAGAGCATTGAAGGACCTTCCTGAGAAAGACCTGGAGGATAATGAATGGTCCCAGGCTCCTCCCAACATCTTGCAGCCCTGTCAGTGTGTAAGTTACCTCTTCCTGAGTCAGACTTGCATATGGCCTGGGGGGTCTGTTGATTTCACAGTTTAGAGGAAATGAAGGTGATGGGGCTAATTTTGAAGAGAATCAAAATTCATTCTCTTATAATACATCAGCCCGAGAAGATACGACTCAGGGGCTTCAAGCAAGGGGAGGCAAGTCTCCTAAGACAAGACAGGAAAAGCCACTTCTGCTGGCAAGAAATAGTCAGTTGGGATACGGTGCTTTGAAGTCCTTACATTCACCCAAGTACACCCAATGCCTCATTCCAATTCACAGAGGCCCTCTCTTTCCCCATCAAATCCCCAGATTTTACGTAAAAAACCTGGCCGGGTGTGAATTCAACTTGTGTTGTAATTTTGCAATGCACAGGTTTAATCCTTGAGTCTGATTTTTGGGCTTATTGGCTCTGCAGCTATAAGAAATAAGGATGGTTATTGAAGATCTCTGGCTTTCTGACTATGCCTTGAATCGACAATTATAAATTGTGAACATGAACTTTTCTCTTCATAAACTTTCCATGCATCCCAAAGAAATGAGCCCTCTCCATAATCCTTGTAGGCATCATTGTGGTCTCTGCAACAGAGCCTTCATTCCTAGAAAGGAGAGATAATAATTTAAGTAGCTGTGTGGCCACTATATGCTAGGCCGACCAGTATCCCATTTCCATTGAAACGAGGTCATCACTGCCTTTAAGACAATCGATTCCAGTCCCCACTGAGAGGCCACAAGGAGCTGTGTATATAAGCAGCCAACCCCACAGAGGTTTTTCGGAAAGAAAGAAGCAGAAGAAAAGCAGCAGAAAGAAGTAGAAGGAAGAAAGAAGAGAGAAGTGGCACGAGAGAGGAAGCAAGGAACCTCCTAAAGAGCTGCAACAAAGGACAAGGGCTGTAACACTGAAGACAGTGACAGGCCTGGAAGGGGCCCCGCAGCAGAAAACAGGTGGCTTTTGACCAGCTCAGACAACGGATCCCAGATTCCCACCTTTTTTATTTTTTTTTATTTTATTGTGCTTTAAGTGTAAGTTTACAGCTCAACTTAGTTTCTCACACAAAAATTTATACACACATTATTATGTGACCCTAGTTGCTATCCCTATAACATGACAGCACACTCCTCCTTTCCACCCTGGATTTCCCGTGTCCATTCAACCAGCTCCTATACCTTTCTGCCTTCTCATCTCGCCTCCAGACAGGAGCTTCCCATTTGGTCTCATGTATCTAATTGAACTAAGAAGCACACTCTTCACAAGTATCATTTTATGTCTTACAGTCCAGTCTAATCTTTGTCTGAAGAGTTTGCTTTGGGAATGGTTTCAGTTCTAGGTTAACAGAGAGTCTGGGGGCCATGTCTCTGGGGTTCCTCTCAGTCAGACCATTAAGCCTGGTCCTTTTACTACAATTTGCATTCTACGCTCCACTTTTCTCCTGCTTCGTCAGGGACTCTCTGTTGTGTTCTGTGTCAGGGCGGTCATTGGTGGTAGCCAGGCGCCATCTAGTTCTTCTGGTCTCAGGCTGATGGAGTCTCTGGTTTATGTGGCCCTTTTTGTCTCTTGGGCTAATATTTTCCTTGTGTCTTTGGCGTTCTTCATTCTCCTTTTCTCCTGGTGGTTTGAGACCAATGGATGCATCTTAGATGGCCGCTCGCTATATTTTAAGACACCAGACGCTGCTCACCAAAGTGGGATGCAGAACATTTTCTTAATAAAATTTGTTATGCCAGTTGGCCCAGATGTTCCCTGAAACCATGGTTCCCAGACCGCCGCCCCTGCTACTCTGTCCCTCCAAATGTTTGGTTGTGTTCAGGAAACTTCTTAGCTTTTGGTTTAGTCCAGTTGTGCTGACTTCCCCTGTATTGTGTGTTGTCCTTCCCTTCACCTAAGATCGTTCTTTTCTACTATCTAGTTAACCAATTCCCCTCTCCCTCCCTCCCAATCAAAGATGTTTTCTTTTGTGTTTAAACCTTTTCTTGAGTTCTTATAATAGTGGTCTTATACAATATTTGTCCTTTCGCAACTGACTAATTTCACTCAACATAATGCCTTCCAGATTCATCCATGTTATGAGATGTTTCGAGAATTCATCATTGTTCTTTATCGTTGGGGAGTATTCCATTGTGTGAACATACCATTTGTTTACCCATTTGTCCTTTGATGGGCACCAAGTTGTTTAAATCTTTTTGCTATTCTAAACAGTGCTGCAATGAACATGGGTGTGCATATGTCTATTCATGTGACGACTTTTCTTTCTCTAGGATATATTCCAAGGAATGGGATTGCTGGATGTATGGTACTTCTATTTCTAGCTTTTTAAGGAAGTATCAAATCGGTTTCCAAAGTGGTTGTACCATTTTACATTCCCACCAGCAGTGTATAAGTATTCCAGTCTCTCCACAGCCTCTCCAACATTTATTATTTGGTGTTTTTTGGATTTATGCTAGCTTTGTTGGGGTGAGATGGTATCTCATTGCAGTCTTGATTTGCATTTCTCTAGTGGCTAATGATCATGAGCATTTCTTCGTGTATCTGTTAGCCACATGAATGTCTTCTTTGGTGACGTGTCTGTTCATATCCTTTACCCATTTTTTAATTGGGTTATTTGTGTTTTTGTTGTTGAAGTTTTGCAGTATCTTGTAGAATTTAGAGATTAGACCCTGATTGGAAATGTTGTAGCGAAAATTTTTTTTTCCCAGTCTGTATGTTGTCTTTTTACTTTTTTGGTGAAGTCTTTTGATGAGCATAAGTGTTTGATTTTTAGGAGTTCCCAGGCATCTAATTTCTCTTCTAGTGTTTGTGCATTGTTACTTATGGTTTGTATTCTGTTTATGCCGTGTATTAGGGGTCCTAGCATTGTCCCTATTTTTTCTTCCATGATCTTTAACATTTTAGATTTTATATTTAGGTCTTTGATCCATTTAGAGTTAGTTTTTGTGCATGGTGTGAGGTATGGGTCTTTTTTCAGTTTTTGCAGATGGATACCCAGTTATGCCAGAACCATTTGTTAAAGAGACTGTCTTTTCCCCCATTTAACGGACTTTGGGCCTTTGTCAAATATCAGCTGCTCATAGGTGGATGAATTTATGTTGGGATTCTCAATTCTGTTCCATTGGTCTACATATCTGTTGTTGTACCAGTACCAGGCTGTTTTCACTACTGTGGTGGTGTAATACATTCTAAAATCAGGTACTGTGAGACCTTCCACTTCGTTCTTCTTCAGTAATAGTTTACTTATCCGGGGCCTTTTCTGTTTCCATATGAAGTTGGTGATTTGTTTCTCCATCTCATTCAAAAATGTAATTGGAATTTTAGTTGGGATTGCATTGTACCTGTGGATCGCCTTGGGTAGAATTGATATTTTCACAATGTTGACTCTTCCTATCCATGAGCAAGGTATGTTTTTCCACTTATGCAAGTCTCTTTTGGTGTCTTGTAGTTTTCTTTGTATAGGTCTTTTATGTCTCTGGTTAGATTTATTTCTAAGTATTTTATCTTCTCGGGGGCTATTGTAAATGCTATTGATTTGGTGATTTCCCCTTTAAAGTACACCTTGCTGGTGTAGAGGAATCCAACTGATTTTTGTATGTTTATCTTGTATCCTGATACTTTGCTGAAATCTTCTATTAGTTCCAGTAGTTTTCTTGTGGATTCTTTGGGGTTTTCTGTGTATAAGATCATATCATCTGCCAACAGGGATACTTTTATTTCTTCCTTACCAATCTGGTTGCCCTTTACTTCCTTTTCTTGCCATATTGGTCTGGTTAGGACCTCCAGTACAATGTTGACTAAGAGTGGTGATAAAGGGCATCCTTGTCTGGTTCCTGTTCTCAAGGGGAATGCTTTCAAAGTCTCTCCATTTCAGATGATGTTGGCTGTTGGCTTTGTATAAACGCCATTCATTATGTTGAGGAATTTCCCTTTTATTCCTATTTTGCTGAGAGTTTTTATCATGAATGAGTGTTGGACTTTGTCAAATGCCTTTTCTGCATCAGTTGATAAGATCGTGTGGTTCTTGTCTTTTGTTTTATGTGATGGATTACACTGATTGTTTTTCTAATGTTGAACCATTCCTGCATACCTGGTATGAATCCTACTTGGTCATGGTGAATCATTTTTTTAATATGTTCTTAAATTCTACTGGCTAGAATTTTGAGGATTTTTGCATATATGTTATGTGAGATGTTGGTCTGTAATTTTCTTTTTTATGGTGTCTTTACCTGGTTTTGGTATCTGGGTTATGCTGGCTTCATAGAATGAGTTTGGGAGTATTCCATCATTTTCTATGCTCTGAAATACCTTTAGCAGTAGTGGTGTTAATTCTTCTCTGAAAGTTTGGTAGAATTCTCCAGTGAACCATCAGGTCCAGGGCTTTTTTTTTGTTGTTGGTAGTTTTTAATTACCTTTTTGATCTCTTCTTTTGTTATAGGTTTATTTCGTTGTTCTATCTCTGTTTGTGTTAGTTTAGGTAGGTAGTGTGTTTCCAGAAATTTGTCCATTTCCTCTAGGTTTTCAAATTTGTTGGAGTACAATTTTTCATAGTATTCTGCTATGATTCTTTTAATTTCAGTTTGGTCTGTTGTGATATTGCCCATCTCAATTCTTATTTGGGTTATTTGATTCCTCTCTTGTTTTTCTTTTGTCAGTTTGGCCAACGGTTTATTGATTTTGTTGATCTTTTCAAAGAACCAACTTTTGGTCTTGTTAACTCTTTCAATTGTTTTTCTAATCTCTATTTCATTTAATTCTGCTCTAATCTTTATTATTTGCTTTCTTTTGGTCCCCAAGGGCTTCTTTTGCTGCCCTCTTTCTATTTGTTCGAGTTGTAGGGTTAATGTTTTGATTTTGGCCCTTTCTTCTTTTTGGATGTGTGCATTTATTACTATAAATTAACCTCTGAGCACTGTTTTTGCTGTATCCCAAAGGTTCTGGTAGGATGTGTTGTCATTCTTATTTGATTCTGTGAATTTCTTTATTCTTCTTAATTTCTTCTATAACTCAGTAGTTTTTGAGTAAGGTGTTGTTCAGTTTCCATGTATTTAATTTTTTTCCTTGCTTTTTCTGTTATTAATTTCTACTTTTATGGCTTTATGGTCAGAAAAGATGCTTTATAATATTTCAATGCTTTGGATTCTGTTAAGGCTTGTTTTGTGGTCTAATATGTCATCTGTTCTGAAGAATGTTCCATATGTATTGGAAAACAAAGCGTAGTTGGCTGCTGTTGGGTACAGTGTTCTGTATATGTCCATGAGATCAAGTTGGTTGATTGTGGCATGTAGATCTTCCATGTCCTTATTGAGCTTCTTTCTAGATGTTTTGTCCTTCACCGAAAGTGGTGTGTTGAAGTCTCCTACTACTATTGTGGAGCTGTCTATTTCTCTTTTCAATGCTGTTAGAGTTTATTTTATGTAATTTGGAGCCCTGTCGTTGGATGTGTAAATATTTATTATGGTTATGTCCTCTTGGTGTATTGATCCTTTAGTCAATATACAGTGTCCTTCCTTATCCTTTGTGGTAGATTTTAAAGTCTATCTTGTCAGAGATTAATGTTGCAACTCCTGCTCTTTTTTGATTATTGTTTGCTTGATATATTTGTTTCCATCCTTTGAGTTTCAGTTTGTTTGTATCTTAAGTCTAAGATGTGTCTCTTGTAGGCAGCATACAGACGTATTTTGTTTTTTCAATCCATTCTGCCACTCTCTGTCTCTTGATTGGTGCATTTAGTCCATTTACATTCAGTGTAATTATTGATAGGTATGAATTTAGTGCTCTCATTTTTAAAAAATTTTTTTAACGTACTTTAGGTGAAGGTTTACAGAACAATTATTTTCTCATTAAACAGTCAGTACACATATTGTTTTATGACATTGGTTAACAACCCCATGACATGTCAACATGCTCCCTTCTCGGTCTTGGAGGACCTCTTTTTTTTTTGGTGAAAATATACATAGCCAAAAATACACCATTTCAAAAATTTCTACATGCACAGTTAGTGACATCGACTACATTTTTCCAGTTGTGCTGCTATTTTCACTTTAGATGAAGGTTGACAGAACAAAATGTTTCTCACTGAATAGTTAGTACACAGATTGCCCTATGACAATGGTTAAGAAGCCCACTACATGTCAACACTGTCCTTACTCAATCTTGGATTCCCTATCACCAGCTTTCTTGTCCCCTTCTGCCTTCTAGTCCTTGTCCCTGGACTGCTGTGCCTCATTAGTCCCATTTTGTTTTATGGGGCTGTCCAATTGCCGGCTGAACGATGAACCTCGGGAGTGACTTCACCACTGAGCTAAAAGGGTGTCCAGAGGCCATACTCTCAGGGTTTCTCCAGTCTCTGTCAGGCCAGTAAATCTGGTCTTTTTTTGTGTGTTAGAATTTTGTTCTACATACTTCTCCAGCTCTGTCCAGAACCCTCTGTTGTGATCGCGGTCAGAGCATTCCATGGTGGTAGCCAGAAACCATCTAGCTGTACTGGACTCAGTCTGGTGGAGGCCTTGGTAGCTGTGGTCCATTAGTCCTTGGGACTAATCTTTTCCTTGTATCCTGTTCTCTTCATTCTCCCTTACTCCCGAAGGGGTGAGACCAGTGGAGTATCTTAAATGACTGCTCACAGGCTTTTAAGACCCCAGACACTACTCACCAAGGTAGCATGTAGAACATTGTCTTTATAAACTGTGTTAAGCCAATTGAGCTAGATGTTCGCCAAGACCATGGTCCCCACAGCCCTCCGCCCAGCAATTCAGTCCCTCTGGGAGTTTGGATGTATCTATGGACCTTCCATGACGTTTCCTTGTATAAGTTGTGCTGGCTTCCCCAGTATTGTGTACTGTCTTACCCTTCACCAAAGTTACCACTTATCTATTGTCTATTTAGTATTTCCCCCCGCCACTCCCATACCTCTTAACCAACAAAGATTGTTACTTTTTGTGTGTAAACTTTTTCATGAGTTTTTACAGTAGAGGTTTCACACAGTATTTGTCCTTTTGTGATTGACTTATTTCACTCAGCCTAATGTCCTCCAGTTTCATCCATGTTATGAGATGGTTCACAGATTCATCATTGTTCTTTACTGTTGCATAATACTCCATTGTGTGTATGTACCATAGTTTGTTTATCCATTCATCTGTTGATGGGCATCTAGATTGTTTCCACCGTTTTGCTGTTGTGAACAATGCTGCAGTGAACATGGGTGTGCATATGTCTATTTGTGTGACGGCTCTTATTTCTTTAGGATATATTCCTAGGAGTGGGATTACTGGATCGTATGGTGTTTCTATTTCTAGCTTTCTAAGGAAGCACCATATCATTTTCCAAAATGGTTGTATCATTATGCATTCCCACCAGTAGTGCATAAGAGTTCCAATCTCCCTGCAACCTCTCCATCATTTGTTATTTCCAATGTTTTTGATTCATGCCAGTAATGCCGGGGTGAGATGGTCTCTCATTGTGGTTTTATTTGCATTTCTCTAATGGCTAGTGAACGCGCGCATTTCCTCGCGTTGGCCGCTTGAATGTCTTCTTTGGTGAAGTGTCTGTTCATTTCCTTTCCCCCTTTTTTTAATAGGGTTATTTGTCTTTTTGTTGTAGAGGTGTTGGATTTTCCTGTAGATTTTAGAGATTAGACCTTTGTCTGACTTGTAATGTCCAAAAACTTTTTGCCAGTCTGTAGGTTCTCTTTTTACTCTTTTGGTGAAGTCATTTGAAGAGCATAGGTGTTTGATTTTTAGAAGATCCCAGTTATCTGGCTTATCTTCTGGAGTTTGTGTGTTGATGGTTATGGTTTGTATCCTGTTACTGCTATGTATTTGGGCCTGTAGCATTGGTCTTATTTTTTCTTCTCTGAACTTTATAGTTTTTGGCTTTATATTTAGGTCTTTGATCCATTTTGAATTAGTTTTTGTATATGGTGTGAGATATGGGTCCTGTTTCATTTTTTTTGCAGATGGATATCCAGTTTTTCCAGCACCATTTGTTAAAAAGACAGTCTTTTCTACATTTGATGGACTTTGGGCCCTTGTCGAAGATCAGGTGACCAGAGGTGGATGGATTTACATCTGGGTTCTCATTTCTGTTCCATTGGGCTGTGTATCTGTTGTTGTACCATTACAAGGCTGTTTCGACTACCGTAGCTGTATAGTCGGTTCTGGGGTAGTGCAAGTCCTCCTACTTTCTTCTTCTTCTTCAATAGTGCTTTACTTATTTGGGGCTTCTTCCCTTTCTATATAAAGTTAATGATTAGTTTTTCCATCTCTTTGAAGAATGTTGTTGGTATTTGGATCGTGATTACATTGTATTTGTAAATTGCTTCGGGTAGAATTGTCATTTTCACAATGTTGAGTCTACCTATCCGTAGGCATGGTATGTTTTTCCATTATGTAGATACTTTGGATTTCTTGAAGTAGTGTTTTGTAGTTTTCTTTGTATACATCTTTGACATCCCTGGTTAGACTTATTCCCAAGTATTTTTCTTTTAGGGGTTATTATAATGGTATTTTTTTCCTGATTTTCTTTTCATTGTTTTCTTTATTGATGTATAGGAATGCAACTGATTTTTGTATGTTTATCTTCTATCCTGCTACTCTGCTGAATCTTTCTATTAGTTCTAGTAGTTTTCTGGTGGAGTCTTTAGGGTTTTCTATGTATAGTATCATATCATCCACAAACAGGGACAGTTTAACTTCTACATTACCAATTTGGATGCCCTTTATTTCTTTTTCTTGCCCTCTTGCTCTAGCTAGCCCTTCCAACACAATGTTAAATAGAGTGGTGACAAAGGGTATCCTTGTCTTGTTCCTGTTCTCAAAGGGAATGTTTTCAGCCTCTCTCCATTAAGAATGAGATTGGCTGTTGGTTTTGTATAGATGCCCTTTATTATGTTGAGGAATTTCCCTTCTCTTCCTATTTTATTGAGAGTTTTTATCAGAAATGGGTGTTGGACTTTGTCGAATGCCTTTTCTGCATCAATTGAGATGATCATGTGATTCTTTCCTTTCCTTTTATTTATGTGGTGGATTACATTGATTGATTTTCTAATGTTGAACCATCCTTGCATACCTGGTATGAATCCTACTTAATTGTGGTGTATTATTTTTCTGATATGATGCTGAATTATATTGGCTAGAATTTTATTGAGAATTTTTGCATCTATATTCATGAGAGCTATTGGTCTGTAATTTTCTTTTTTTGTGGTGTCCTTGCCTGGTTTTGGTATTGGGGTTATGCTGGCTTCATAAAATGAATTCGGAAGTGTCACTTCCTTTTCTATGTTCTGAAATAGTTTGAGTAGTACTGGTGCAAGCTCTTCTCTGAATGTTTGGTAGAATTCTCCAGTGAAGCCATCTGGGCCAGGGCTTTTTTTGGTTGGGAGTTTTTTTTATTACCTTTTCAATCTCTTCTCTTGTTATGGGTCTGTTCAGATTTTCAACATCACTTTGTTGTAGTTTGGGTAGGCCGTGTGTTTCTAGAAATTTATCCATTTCCTCTAGGTTTTTAAATTTGTTGGAGTATAGTTTTTCATAATACTCTGTTATGATCCTTTTTATTTCAGTTGGGGTCTGTGGTAATGTCCCCCATTTCGTTTCTTATTTGGGTTACTTGCATCCTCTCCTGTTTTTCTTTTGTCAGTTTGGGTAGTGTTTTTGTTGATCCTTTCAAAGAACCAACTTCTGGTTTTGTTGATTCTTTCTATTGTTTTTCTCTTCTCTATTTCATTTATTTCTGCTCTGATCTTTATTATTTCCTTTCTTCTGGTGGCTATGGGCTTTTTTTTCTTTTTCTTTTTCTTTTTTTTTTTTTTGCTATTCTCTTTCTATTTGTTCGAGTTCTGTAGTTAATGTTTTGATTTTGTCCCTTCTTTTTTGATGTGTGCATCTATTGCTATAAATTGTCCTCTGAGGACTGCCTTTGCTGTGTCCCAAAGGTTTTGGTATGATGTGTTTTCATTCTCATTTGATTCTAGGAATTTTTTGATTCCATCTCTTATTTCTTCTATCACTCAGTGCTTTCTAAGCAGGGTGTATTTAATTTCCATGTAACTGATTTTTTTTTCATTGCTCTTTCTGTTGTTAATTTCTACCTTGATGGCATTGTGGTCAGAGAAGATTCTTTGTATTATCTCAGCGTTTTGGATCTTTTTAAGGATTGCTCTGTGGCTTAAGATGTGGTCTATTCTGGAGAACGTTCCATGTGCATTGGAAAGGAATGTGAACTTTGCAGCTGTTGGGTGGAGTGTTCTATATATGTCTATGAGGTCAAGTTGCCTTATTGTGCCCTTTAGGTCTTCTGTATCTTTGCTTAGTTTCTTTTTAGATGTTCCATCCTTTACTGAGAGTGGTGTGTTGAAGTCTGCTACTATTATTGTGGAGCTGTCAAATTCTCTTTTCAGTGCTGTTAGTTATGTAAATTGGAGCCCTGTCATTGGGTGCATAGATGTTTATTATGGTTATGTCTTCATGATGGATTGTCCCCTTAATCATTATATAGTATCCTTCTTTGTGTTTTATGGTGGATTTTGTCTTAAAGTCTATTTTATCTGAGATTAGTATTGCCACTCCTGATCTTTTTTGGTAGTTGTTTGCTTGATTTATTTTTTCCAACCTTTGATTTTTAATAAATTTATGTCTTTGTTTCTAAGGTGTGTCTCTTGTAGACAGCACATTGATGGATCCTATTTTTTTTTTTTTTTTATCCATTCTGTCACTTTTCATCTCTTTTTGGGTGCATTGAGGCCATTTACATTCAGGGTAATTATGTATAGATATGAGTTTATTGCTGTCATTTTGTAGTGCTTTTTTTTTTTGTGGTGCTGACGTTTTCTTTGTTCCTCTTACTGTCCTGTGCTGAATTCCTTTTGTATGTGGATTTTTTTCATGTCTTTTGTTTTTGTAGGTTTTGTTTTTACCAAGACTTTATATTTTTCCTCTTTCTTTTTATGAGTAGGTCTGTTAACTTTCTTTGTGGTTACCATGAAATTTACTCTTATCTTTCTAAGATTGAAGTAGTCTATTATTACTTGGTATTGCCTCACCTTCCTCTCCATTAGAAGGTTGTATACCTACACCATTTATTCCCTCTTTTATTGTTCTGATGTTGTTGTCATTTACAGATTAACTGCTCTGATTCCCTGTTGTATTTCTTTTGGTTTTAGATAGTCCTTGAGAGTTCATTTCCTAGATTGGTATCTGGTTGGTATGATCCTAAGTCCTAGATTCAGTCATTTTGTTCTCAGATCGAAGGACTCCCTTTAATAATTCTTGTAAGTTTGGTTTGTTTTTTACATATTCCCTTAATTTCTGTTTATCTGGAAATGTCCTAGTTTCACCATCATATATGAACAAGAGTTTTGCAGGATATATTATTCTTGGCTGGCAATTTTTTTCTTTCAAGGTTTTACATATGTCATCCCATTGCCTTCTTGCCTGCATGGTTTTTGCCAAATAATCTGAGCTTAGTCTTATTGTTTCTCCTCATGTGGCTTCTTGTTTTTCTTAAGCTGCTTTCAGGATTCGTTTGTCTTTGGTTTTGGCAAGTGTGATTATGATATGCCTTGGTGACTTTCTTTTGAGGTCTTTTGTTGTTTGTTGAGCTTCTTGGATGCCCAGCTTTTCTTCTTTCATGATATTGGGGAAGTTTTCTGTCCACAGTTCTTCAATGATCTTCTCTGTGTTTTCTGTTTTCTCCCCCTATTCTGGAACTTTGATCTCTTGAAAATTTTTGCTTATGATTGTATCCCACATAATTCTTAGGGTCTCTTCATTTTTCTTTGTTCTTTTTTCTGATTTTTCCTCAGAGTTTTATCCAAGTGTTTGTCTTCAATTTCGCTGATCCTGTCTTCCACCATTTCAAATCTGCTCCTTAGCCCTTCTATCACACTGTCCATTTCTGAAATCTTGTTTATCTTTTGGATTTCTAACTGTTGTTTTTGTCTGATTTCTAGTTGTGAATTTATTTTGGCATTTTGTTCCTGCATTATTTTCCTGAATTCTTCCATTTTTTGTCCGTATTTTCATGAATTTGTCTGCCTTTTCCATTTTTTTCCCCTCATTTATGTCTGCTTTTTGCTTCAACCCTTGGATAATTCTGAGTATTAGAGGTTTGAATTCCCTATCAGGTAGTTCTAGTGCCTTTTCTTCTACTGGAAAGTCATCTGGTGTTTTATTTTGGATGCCTACTGGATTTATTCTGTCCTGTTTTTGTAAATGTTTTGATATTGTCTGTTGTCTTAGGGCATTCAGTAGTTATTTTTCTCGTTTATTGATTGTAGATTTGTTTGTTTTGTCCTTTTTTTGTTTTATTTTACTATGTCTGAGCAGGTGGGCTGTGTGTTCTTTGTTGTTTGCTCGTCTGTGGGCATGATACTTTTTGACTCCCTCTCCAACTGGTAGGGTCAGTCACTCAGACATGGTACAGCAAGGCAAGTCTAGCTGAAGAGGAGTTGCTGAGATGGGTTGTTTGTGGCACTTAGTACACCCACTAGGGCAGACCAGTAATCAGTGCAGGGCAGCTTCCGGTAGGCCATTTCTGTGCTGCTTGGTGGTGTGATGTTAAGCACATGGTGCAGGTAGGCAGGATGGAGGTGGGAGATTGTGATGTGTGGAGCTAAAATGGGTATGGGAAAGAGGAGAGAGAGAAGAGAGGAACAGGAGGCAAAAACATGCAAACAAAAAAGAGTGCTAGGGGAGATTGTCATTGGAGTGGAGAAATGAGAGACTATGAAATGGAGAAATACAAAAAGGAGAAGAAGAATTAAAAAAGAAAAGAACAGAAAAAAAGAATAAATAAAAATTAGAAAGAAAAACGAAAAGCAAAGCTCTCAGGGATACTACCAGTGCAGCTACAAGGTCTGAGGAAGTTGCTCCCAGGTGTTGAAGTACAGCCTGGCTAGAAGGCGTACAGGTGTCACTCAGCACTAGGTATTTTGTAGCCTGTTGATCTTGATCCTGAGTTGTACTCTGTTACTTCCTTAATAAACCACTTACTATAAGTATGGTCTGTGAGTTATGTATGGCCGTTGTGATAGATTATCAAACCCAGAAAAGAAGTAGAGGGTGCCATGGGAGGGATGGCTGTTATCAGAACTGGTAAAAAGATTGGAGGGTGGAGGTATGTCTGACCTCTACCTCCTGGAACCAATCAGCTTTGAGACTGATCCTGGTCATTATCCCCTCCCTGAAGTTAGACAGGTTCTGATGCTACTCCTCCTCCCAACCTTTTACAACATCCCATTAAATAGCCTTCTCTATAATCAGAAATTCATCTCTCTTAATAAGATTCATTCTTCCTCTGAAGAATGCCTACCCATTCCATAGGCCAGCATTTCTCAATTATTATCCCAAGGGTCTTTTAAATGTTTCTTCCTAGGCCAGACCCCGAAACTACTAAAATGCACTCTCTGGAGGTGGTACATTTATTACCTAAGCTGGTTGTAGTCCACATTGCCCTTGAAGAGGCTTTTCCTTTTACTCCAGAGGTGAATCTGGAGTTTCAGCAGACTGCAATTGCTGCAGAGCCCACAGAACTTGCTCAGTGGGTGCCAGTCCAGGTCCAAGAAGCACTCTGCCCACCCTGGGGTGACAGCTTGTGTGGTTAGGAGTGGTGGGTATGTCCTACTTGCAGGAGACCTCCTGGACTGGGATAAGTGGCCCAGCTTCATCTGTGAGCACTAGGCCATGAGTCTACACACAAAGGGGAAGAGCATGCTGTCTGCTCCCTTTGTATGGGAGAATAATTATCCACACTAGGGTCCTCGTGCTGCTCAGTGAAACCCAATTCATACCCTGGCACCAAATACTATACCAGTCAGTGTTTGTCATGGATTGAATTGCATCCCCCAAAAATATCTGTCAACATGGCTGGGTCATAATTCCCAGTATTGTATGATTGTGTACCATTTTGTAACCTGATGTGATTTCCTTATGTGTTGTAAACTCTATCACTATGATGTAATAAGATGGATTAGCAGCAGTTATACTGATGAGGTCTAAAAGATTAGATAGTGTCTTAATCCAATCTCTTTTAAGATATAAAAGAGAAAAGCAGACAGACATGGGAACCTCATACCACCAAGAAAGCGGTACCGGGAGCAGAGCAAGTCCTTTGGACCTGAGATTCCTGTGCAGAGAATCTCCTAGACCAGGGGAAGATTGATGACACGGACCTTCCTCCAGAGAAGACAGAGAAAGCCTTCCCCTGGAGCTGACACCCTGAATTTAGACTTGTAGTCTACTGCACTGTGAGAGAAAAAATTTCTCTTTGTTAAAGCCATACACTTTTGATGTTTCTGTTATAGCAGTACTAGATGACTAAGACAATGTTCAATCCCCAAAACAGAAACCATTGTAGATACTGTGAGCAGAAAGTGATTTAATTCATGGAATCGGGTATTTAAAAAACTATTGGAAGGTCTAAAGGAACAAAAGCGGGCTTCGAACCATTTTGAACCAGTTCAGGCAGCCAGTGATGCAAAACCAGAAAAGACCCGAATTTTTACAGTTTGGGTGATCCAGAACCATAATCGGAACAGGGAAAATTACAGGTCGAAACCTTGGAATAGGAAACTTGGAAGAGGCGTAGTGAGACTTTTCAGAAGCCTGATGTGTGAGACTGGATTACTGTTAGGACTGAGGAGAATGACTCACATTCAAAGTGGTGCAGTTAGCCTCCATCTTTTAGCGGGGCACCACTGTTTCCAACTCTGTGCAAAATTCCGTGGGCAAGAGATATGGTTGCTATGCAACACGTACGCTACACTTGTTTTCTTTCTTCCCATACAAAAATTGGTACATACATTGTTATGTGATTCTAATTGCCCTCCCCATACTGTGACAGCACAGTCCTCCTTTCCACCCCTGATTCCCCATGTCCATTCAACCAGCTTGTAAACCACTCTGCCTTGCCAACTAACCTCCGGACAGAAGCTGCCTATTTAGTCTCTTGTATATACTTGAGCTAAGAGGCACACTCTTCAGAAGTATCACTTTATGTCCCACAGTCCAGTCCAGTCCAGTCCCTGTCTGAAGAGTTGGCCTCAGAAATTGTTTTAGTTCTGGGCTGATAGAGAATCCAGGGGCTATGCTTTCCGGGGTTCCTCCAGTCTCAGTCAGACCATTAAGTCTGGTCTTCTTACTAGAATTTGAGTTCTGCACCCCACCTTTTTCCTGCTCCATCCAGGACTCTCTGTTGTGTTCACTGTCAGGGCGGTCATTGGTGGTAGCCGGGCACCAACTAGTTCTTCTGGTCTCAGGTTGGTGAACTCTGGTTTATGTGGCCCTTTCTGTGTCTTGGACTAATTCTTCCCTTGTGCCTTTGGTGTTCTTCATTCTCCTTTACTCCAGGTAGGTGGGACCAATTGATGCATCTTAGATGGCTGCTTGCAAGCTTTTAAGGTCCCAGACGCCACTCAACAAAGTAGGATGCAGAACATTTTCTTAACAAGCTTTGTTATGCCACTTGACCTCGATGGTCCCCAGATCCCTACCCCTGCTACTCTGTCCCTCAAAGTGTTTGATTGTATTCAGGAAACATCTTAGCTTTGGTTTAGTCCAGTTGTGCTGACTTCCCCTGTAGTGTCTCCCTTCACCTAAGATAATTCTTACCTATTATGCAGTTAGTAAATAACTCTCACCCTGCCTCCCAACCCTTGTAACCATCAAAGAATGTTTTCTTCTGTGTTTAAACCTTTTCTTGAGTTCTTATAATAGTGGTCTTATACAATATTTGTCCTCCTGTGATTGACTAAATTCACTCATCATGATGACCTCCAGCTTCCTCCATGTTATAAGATATTTCATGGCTTCATCGTTGTTCTTTCTCTTTGCGTAGGATTCCATTGTGTGGATATACCATAATTTGTTTATACTTTCATCCCTTGATGGCATCTGGGTTGTTTCCATCTTCTTGCTATTGTGAACAGTGCTGCAATGAACATGGGTGTGCATATATCTATTCGTGTGATGGCTCTTATTTCTCTAGGATATAGTCCAAGGAGTGGGATAGTTGGATCGTATGGTACTTCTATATCTAGCTTTTTAAGGAAGTGTGAAATTGATTTCCAAAGTGCTTGTAGCATTTTACATTGCCACTAACAGTGTATAAGTGTTCCAGTCTCTCCAAAAACTCTCCAGCATTTATTGTTTTGTGCTTTTTGGATTAATGCTAGCCTTATTGGAGTGAGATGATATCTCATTGTAGTTTTGATCTGCATTTCTCTAATGGCTAATGATCAAGAGAATTTCTTCATCTGTCCTTTAGCCACCTGAATATCTTCTTCAGCAAACTGCCTGTTCATAACCTTTGCCCATTTTTTAATTGGGTTATTTGTCTTTTTGTTGTTGAGGTATTCCAGTATGTTGTAGATTTTACTGATTAGATGCTGATCGAATTTGTCATAGCCAAAATTTTTTCCCAGTCTGTAGGTTTTCCTTTTACTCTTTTGGTGAAGTCTTTTGATGAGCATAAGTGTTTGATTTTTAGGAGCTCCCAGTTATCTAGTCTCTCTTCTGGTGCTTGCACATTGTTACTTATGATTCATATTATGTTTATGCCATGTCTTATGGGTCCTAGCGTTGTCCCTATTTTTTCTTCCATGATCTTTACCATTTTCAATTTTATATTTAGGTCTTTGATCCAATTTAAGTTAGTTTTTGTGCATGGTGTGAGGTCTGGGTCTTGTTTTAATTTTTTTGCAGATGGATATCTAGTTATGCCAGCATCATTTTGTAAAAGAAACTGTCTTTTCCCCAATTAATAGACTTTGGGCCTTTGTCAAATATCAGTTGCTCATAGGTGGATGAATTTATGTCTGGATTCCCAATTCTGTTCCATTGGTCTATGTATCTGTTGTTGTACCAGTACCAGGCTGTTTTGACTACCATGGTGGTATAATAGGTTCTAAAATCAGTTAGTGTGAGGCCTCCCACTTTGTTCTTCTTCTTGAGTAATGCTTTATTTATTCAGGACCTCTTCTCTTTCCATATGAAGTTGGTGATTTGTTTCTCCATCTCATTAAAAAATACCGTTGGAATTTGGATTGGGATTGCATTGTATCTATAGATCACTTTGGGTACAATTGACATTTTCACAATGTTGAGTCTCCCTATCCATGAGCAAGGTATGTTTTTCCACTTATGCAGGTCTGTTTTGGTTTCTCACAGTAATATCTTGTAGTCTTCATTGTATAGATCTTTTAGGTCTCCGGTCAGATTTATTCCTAAGTATTTTATCTTCTTGGGGGCGATTGTAAATGGTACTGATTTGGTGATTTCCTCTTCGAGGTTCTCTTTGTTGAGGTAAAGGAATCCAACTGATTTTTGTATGTTTATCTTGTATCCTGATACTTTGCTGAAATCTTCTATTAGTTCCAGTAGTTTCCTTATGGATTCTTCAGGGTTTTCTGTGTATAAGATCGTATCATCTGCAGATAGAGATACTTTGACTTCTCCCTACCAATTTGGATGCCCTTTATTTCTTTTCCTGCCTAATTGCTCTGGCTAGGACCTCCAGTACAATGTTGAATAAGAGTGGTGATAAAGGGCATCCTTGTCTGGTTCTCGTTCTCAAGGGGAATGCTTTCAAAGTCTCTCCATTTAGGATGATGTTGGCTGTTGGCTTTATATAAATGCCCTTAATTTACTGAGGAATTTCCCTTCTATTCCTATTTTGTTGAGAGTTTTTAATCATGAATGGATGTTGGACTTTGTCAAATGCTTTTTTCTCCATCGATTGATAAGATCATGTGGCTCTTGTCTTTTATTTATGCGGTGGATTATATAGATTGTTTTTCTAGTGTTTAACCATCCCTGCATACCTGATATAAATCCCACTTGATCATGGTGAATTATCTTCTTGATATTTTGCTGAATTCCATTGGCTAGAATTTTGTTGAGCATTTTTGTGTCAATGTTCATGAGGGATATTGGTCTGTAATTTTCTTTTTTTGTGGTGTCTTTACCTAGTTTTGGTATCAGGGTTATGCTTGCTTCATAGAATGTGTTTGGGAGTATTCCATCCTTTTCCATGCTCTGAAATACCTTTAGTAGTAGTGGTGTTAACTCTTCTCTGAAAGTTTGGTAGACTTCTCCAGTGAAGCCATCCGGGCCAGGTTTTTTTTTTGTTGTTGGGAGATTTTAAGTTACCTTTTCAATCTCTTCTTTTGTTATGGGTTTATTTACTTGTTCTAACTCTGTTGTGTTAGTTTAGGTAGGTAGTGAGTTTCTAGAAATTTGTCCATTTCCTCTAGGTTTTCAAATTTGTTAGAGTAAAATTTTTCATAGTATTCTCTTATGCTTCTTTTAATTTCAGTTGGGTCTGTTGTGATATTACCCATCTCATTTCTTATACGGGTTATCTGTTTCCTCTCCCATTTTTCTTTTGTGAGTTTGGCCAGTGGTTTATCAAAATTTTGTTGATCTTTTCAGAGAACCAGCTTTTGGTCTTGTTAACTCTTCCAATTGTTTTTCCATTCTCTATTTCATTTAATTCTGCTCTAATTCTTATTATTTCCTTTCTTCTGGCGCCTGAGGGCTTTTTTTGCTGCTCTCTTTCTACTTGTTCCAGTTGTAGGGTTACCGTTGTGATTATGGCCCTTTCCTCTTTTTGGATGTGTGCATTTATTGCTATAAACTGACCTCTGAGCACTGCTTTTGCTGTGTCCCCAAAGGTTCTGGTAGGATGTGTTTTCATTCTCGTTTGATTCTATGAATTTCTTTAATCCGTCCTTAATTTCTTCTGTAACCCAGTAGTTTTTGAGCAAGGTGTTGTTCAGTTTCCATGTGTTTGATTCTTTTTCCTTGCTTTTTCTGTTGTTGATTTCTACTTTTATGGCTTCATGGTCAGAAAAGATGCTGTGTAATATTTCGATGTTTTGGATTTTGTTAAGGCTTGCTTTATGGCTTAATATTTGGTCTATTCTGGAGAATGTTCCATGTGCGTTGGAAAAGAAAGTATACTTGGCTGCTGTTGGGCGGAGTGTTCGGTATATGTCTATGAGATCAAGTTGGTTGATTGTAGCATTTAGCTCTTCTGTGTCTTTGTTGGGCTCTTTCTGGATGTTCTGTCCTTCTCAAAAGTGGTGTGTTAAAGTCTCCTACTACTATTGTGGAGCTGTCTATCTCTCTTTTCAGTGCTGTTAGAGTTTGTTTTATGTATTTGGGAGCCCTGTCGTTGGGTGCATAAATATTTATTATAGTTATGGCCTCCTGGTGCATTGACCTTTTAATCATTATACAGTGTCCTTATCCTTTGTGGTGGATTTTACTTTAAAGTCTATTTTGTCAGAGATTAATGTTGCCACTCCTGCTTTTTTGTGTGTGTTGATTGCTTGATATATTTTTTTCCATCTTTTGAGTTTTAGAGTATTCATGTCTTTAAGTCAAGGTGTGTCTCCTGTAGGCAGCATATAGATAGATCGTGTTTTTTTAATCCAATCTGCCACTCTCTGTCTCTTTATTGGTGCATTTAGTCCATTTACATTCGGTGTAATTATTAATAGGTATGAGTTTAGTGCTGTCATTTTGATGTCTTTTCTTGTGTGTTGTTCACAGTTTCTTTGTTCCACTTAATTTTCTGTGCTGAGTCGTCTTTCTTTATGTATTGTCTTTTCATCTTTTTCATTGTTGATTTTGTGCTTGCTGAGTCTTTATATTTTTCTAGCTTTTTATTTTGACTTGTAAGATTGTTAGTTTCCTTTGTGGTTACCTTAATATTTACCCCTATTTTTCTAAGTTTATACCAGTCGTTTATTTCCTTCTATCTCCTTAACTTCCTCTTCATATGCAAAGTCTATGTCTACATTTTTTAAGTCCCTCTTTTTGTTATAATGCTGTCGTCTTTTATATAGTGGCATCTGTTTCCCTATTTTCAGTGTTTTAGCTTTGATGTACTTTGGTGTCTTCCCTATCTGGGTTGATATCTGGTTGCTCTGTCCTGTGTTCTAGTCTTGGGTTGTTATCTGATGTTACTGATTTTCTCATCGGAGGACTCCCTTTAGTATTTCTTGTAATTTTGGTTTGGTTTTTGCAAATTCCCTAAGCTTCTGTTTATCTGGAAATGCCCTAATTTCGCCATCATATTCGAGAGAGTTTTGCTGGATGTATAATTCTTGGCTGGCAGTTTTTTTCCTTCAAGGCTTTATATATGTCATCTTGCCTGCATGGTGTCTGCTGAGTAGTCCGAGCTTATTCTTCTCGACTCTCCTTTGTAGATGACTTTTTGTTTATCCCTAGCTGCTCTTAAAATTCTCTCTTTATCTTTGGTTTTGGCAAGTTTGATTATAATATGTCTTGGTGACTTTCTTTTGGGATCTACCTTATGTGGGGTTCGATGAGCATCTTGGATAGATATCTTGTCATCTTTCACGATATCAGGGACTTTTCTGTCAACAAATCTTCAACAATTCTCTCTGTATTTTCTTAGGGTTTCTTCAATTTTTTAAATCCTTTTATCTGATTTTTCATCAAGTAAGTTGAATCTCACTAATTCTGACTTCCATTGCCTCAATTCTTCTCCTACGACTTTCTATTGAGTTGTCTAATTCTGAAATTTTATTGTTAATCTTCTGGATTTCTGATTGCTGTCTCTCTATGGATTCTTGCAGCTTGTTAAATTTGTCATTATGCTCTTCTCTGATCTGTTTACTTTCCTGTATTGCGTGTTCTGCCTTTTGATTAATTTCCTTCCTAATTTCTTGAAGAGTTCTGTATATTAATCTTTTGTATTCTGCCTCTAGTAATTACAAGACATTTCCCTCTTCTGGAAAATTTCTAGATTGTTTACTTTGGGAGCTTGCTGAAGCCATCATGGATTGCCTGTTTATGTGATTTGATATTGACTGTTGTCTCTGAGCCATCAATAAGTTATTATATTGATTTATTTTATGTTTGCTGAGTGTGTCCTAGCTTCTTGATTTGTTTTTATATGCCCAAATAGGCTGCTTGTATGAGCTAGTTTGATCATTGGCAACTTTGAAGCTCTAAATGTCTTGTCAGCAGGTGGTTAGATCTGTTACTAGGTATGTGAGCTCAGGAGTCCGCCCACTCCTCCTGTATGGATTCAGCTCAGGTCTCCAGGTAGATAACTACTGAGTGTGCGATGTAGGCTCTCACTTACACTCCTAGACAGGCATGAGTGATTGGTGTAGGCACAGGCATCTGACTGCAGCAGAGGGACACACTGTGAGCAAGGCAGGGGGCTTACGGCCACCCTTGAGTTTCCAGGAGGAAGGCACGTCCTTGCTCCCTAGAGGGTGTAGGTGGGTGAGTTTTGCAGCTGGAATATGAGCACCCAATGCTGTTGGATGTAAAGACTGGGGGGCACCTCTTATTCTTGAGCCCCTATCACAGGTGGCTTTGTGGCATGGGTGGAGCCACCATCCTCAGGTCCCTGATGTGGGTAGGTGAAGACCCTGCTTAATGGGTAGAGCAATGTCAAATGTCATGAACCTGCCACTTCACAGCTGAAACAGTTCAAGATAGACTTCAGGTATATAACCTGCACTACTGTGGTACTGAAGGCATATGCTGTTGAAATGGGCCCACACAAGTCTCTGCAGGGGGAAAGGCACTCAGAGTTCGTGGATCCCTTATGGCTGTGGCTAGGCAAAGGGGCTGTGCTTACCCTGGGTTCCTGGCTTAGGGGAGCTGGCAGTTTATTTTTTCTCCTGATTGTCAATTTGTTCACTCTCCAAGGCAGGGAGAATGGCTCTGGGCTTGTGTTGGATCCTACTTCCGGCCCAGGGGACTCAGCAATTGCTGAAGCCGGTCTGGGACCCAGCGCAGAGCAGGGAGCAGGGAGGTAAATGGGAGAGAGGTTTTTCCCTAAAGGAGGTGCTTTTGAGCCGCGTAGTAGGCCGTATGCAACTACTTATCATTCGCCAGTTGAGAGCTGCTTCTCACTGGTTCTGGGTGGCTGTGTAGACTCTCAGCAGCTGGGTCTCTTTCAGTGCAGAAAACACGCCCCCTCAGCACGGCTACTTGCTTGCCTCCCTGCTCACCCCCAAGCTGATCAGGCCTGAAGGGCTCAGGCTCTTGCCGGGTTAGAAATGGCGACTCCTTACTGCTTCCCAGCCATCTCTCCCTTCCCCTGCCACTCAGTCCTATTCCTCCACTCTTTGATGTTCAGGGCTTCTAGATTGCCATATATAATATAATCACTCATTTTTTCAGGGCTTTGTTGTAAGAGGGTCCACCGGAAACATCTGACTACTCTGCCATCTTGGCCCCCGCCTGCCCTTGTTTTCTAAGAGGGAGATTAAGTTCTAGAAGGCTTCCAACTCATAATTTTTCCTGTACCAGTTATGGTTCCAAATTTTAGAAATTGGAGTTTGTTCCAGTGTCACTTCCTTGGCCATGATTGAACCAGGAAGAACTCGTTCGTAGCCCTGAACAAAAGTCAAGGGAAGCAGATATAAATTACAAAGTTACATACCTCTACACCTTAGCAGAGCAAAAAATATATACATATATAGATGAATAAGTAACACTAGTGGCACAGTGCTTAACGCTCAGCTGCTAACTGAAAGGTCAGAGGTTCGAACCTAACAGCTGTTCCACAAGAGAAAGATGTGGTAGGCTGCTCCCATAAAGATTAGAGCCTTGGAAGCCCTATGGGACAGTTCTACTCCGTCCTATAGGGTCACTCTGAGTTGTAATCGACTTGATGACAGTGGGTTTGGTTTGATTTGTGTGTGTGTGTGTGTGTGTGTGTTTTATATTTTATTTTCAGCCATTATAGTGAATATATATATATTTTTTGTACTTTAGATGAAGGCTTACAGAACAAACTAGCTTCTCATTAAACAGTACATATATTGTTTTATGACATTGGTTAACAACCCCATGACATGTCAGTACTCTCCCTTCTCAACCTTGGGTTCCCTATTACTAGATTTCCTGTCCACTTCTGCCTTCCCTGGGCTGGTGTGCCCCTTTAGTCTTGTTTTGTCCTGTGGGTCTGTCTAATCTTTGGCTAAAAGTTTAATCTATGGAGTGACTTCATTACTGAGCTAAAAGGGTGTCCAGAAGCCATAATCTCAGGGTTTCTCCAGTGTCTGTCAGACCAGTAAGTCTATATTTTGTTCTACATTTTTCTCCAGCTCCGTCCAGGATCTTCTGTTGTGATTCCTGTGAGAGCAGTCAGTGGTGGTAGCCGGGCACCATCTAGTTGTACTGGACTCAGTCTGTTGGAGGCCATGGTAGTTGTGATCCATTAGTCCTTTGCACTAATCTTCCCTTGTATCTTGTTTTCTTCATTCTCCCTTGCTCCTGAAGGGGTGAGACCAGTGGAGTATCCTAGATGGCTGCTCACAGGCTTTTAAGATCCCAGACACTACTCACCAAAGTAGAATGTAGAACATTTTCTTTATAAACTATATTATGCCAATTGAGCTAGATGTCCCCCCGCCCCCCGCCCCGATCATGGTCCCCAGTCCTCAGCCCAGTAATTCAGTCTTTCAGGGAGTTTGGATGTGTCTATGAAGCTTCCATGACCTTGCCTTGGTCAAGTTGTTCTGGCTTCCCCAGTACTGTGTACTGTCTTACCCTTCACCAAAGTTACCACTTATCTATTGTCTATTTAGTGTTTTTCTCTCCCCGCCCCTCCCCTCCCTACTAACCATCAAAGATAGTCTTTCTGTGTGTAAACCTTCTCATGAGTTTTTATAACAGTGGTCTCATACAGTATTTGTCCTTTTGTGATTGACTTATTTCACTCAGCATAATGCCCTCCAGATCCATCCAAGTTGTGAGACGTTTCCAGATTCATCACTGTTCTTTGTCGTTCCATAGTATTCCATTGCGTGTATGTACCATAGTTCGTTTATCCATTCATCTATTGATGGGCATCTAGGTTGTTTCCATCTTTTTGCTATTGTGAACAGTCCTGCAATAAACATGGGTGTGCATATGTCTATTTATATGACGGCTCTTATTTCTATAGGATATATTCCTAGGAGTGAGATTGCTGGATCATATGGTATTTCTACTTCTAGCTTTCTAAGGAAGTGCCATATCATTTTCCAAAATGGCTGTACCATTTTGCATTCCCACCAGCAGTGCATATGTGTTCCAATCTCTCTGCAGCCTCTCCGACATTTGTTATTTCCAGTTTTTTTGATATGTGCCAGTAATGCTGGGGTGAGATGGTATCTCACTGTCGTTTTCATTTCCATTTCTCTAATGGCTAGTGATCTCAAGCATTTCCTCATATGTCTGTTCGCCGCCTGAATGTCTTCTTTGGTGAAGTGTCTGCTCATTTCCTTTGCCCATTTTTTAATTGGATTATTAGTCTTTTTGTTGTAGAGGTGTTGGATTTTCCTGTAGATTTTAGAGATTAGAACTTTGTCAGATTTGTAATAGCCAAACTTTTTCCCAGTCCGTAGGTTCTCTTTGTATTCTTTTGGTGAAGTCTTTTGATGAGCATAAATATTTAACTTTTAGAAGATAGCAGTTATCTTCCTTATCTTCTGGAGTTTGTATGTTGTTAGTTATGTTTGTATACTGTTAACGCCATGTGTTAGAGTCTCTAGCATTGATCCTATTTTTTCTTCTATGATCTTTATGGTTTTTGGTTTTATATTTAGGTCTTTGATCCATTTTGAATTAGTTTTTGTGTATGGTGTGAGGTATGGGTCTTGCTCCATTTTTTTTGCAGATGGACATCCAGTTTTGCCAGCACCATTTGTTAAAAATACTGTTCCCCATTTGATGGACTTTGAGACCTTGTCCAAGATGAGGTGACCATAGGTGGATGGATTTACATCTAGGTTATCGATTCTGTTGCATTGGTCAATGTGTCTGTCATTGTACCAGTACCAGGCTGTTTTGACTACCATAGCTGTATAGTAAGTTCTGAGGTCAGGTAGTGCGAGTCCTACTTTATTTCTTTTTCTTTAATAATTCTTTACTCATCCGGGGCCTCTTCCCTTTCCATATAAAGTTAATTATTAGTTTTTCCATCTCTTTAAAGAACATTGTTGGTATATGGATCAGATTGCATTGTATTTCTAGATTGCTTTAGGTAGAATTGTCATTTTCACAATGTTGTCTACCAATCCATGAGTATGGTATGCTTTTCCATTTATGTAGCCCTCTTTTGGTTTCTTGTAGTACACTTTTGTAGTTTTCTTTGTATAGTTCTTTTATATTCATGGTTAGATTTATTCCTGAGTATTGTATTATTTTTTAGGGGCTATTATAAATGGTATTGTTTTCCTGATTTCCTTTTCGTTGTTCTCTTTGTTGGTGTATAGGAATCTGTCATTGATTGAATTATGTCCCCCAAAAAATGTGTGTATCAATTTGCCCAGGCCATGATTCCTGGTATTGTGTGGTTTTCCTATATGTTGTAAATCCTGCTTCTATGATGTTAATGAGGGAGGATGGGTGGCAGTTGTGTTAGTAAGGCAGGACTCAGTCTACAAGATTGGATTGTATCCTGAGGCAATATCTTGAGATATAAAAGACAGAAGTAAGCAGAGAGACAGGGGGACCTCATACCATCAAGAAAGCAGTGCCGGGAGCAGAGCGCATCCTTTGGACCAGGGTCCAAGTGCAGAGAAGCTCCTAGTCTGGGGGAACACCGAAGAGAAGAAGGCCAACAGAGAGAAAAAGCCTTCCCTTGGAGCTGATGCCCTGAATTTGGACTTTTAGCCTACTTCAATTGTGAGGGAATAAACTTCTCTTCGTTAAAGCCATCCACTGTTATAACGGCACTAGATGACTAAGACAGAATCCAACTGATTTTTATATGTTTATCTTGTATCCTGCTACTCTGCTGAATCTTTCTATTAGTTCCACTAGTTTTCTAGTGGAGTCTTTAGGGTTTTCTATATATAGTATCATATTACTTGCAAATAGGCACAGTTTTACTTGTTCATTACCAGTTTGGATGCCCTTTATTTCTTTTTTTTTGCCTTATTGCTCTAGCTAGGACTTCCAGAACAATGTTAAATAGGAGTGGTGATAAAGGACATCCTTGTCTTGTTCCTGTTCTCAAAGGAATGTTTTCAGTCAGACTGTCTCCATTAAGAATGATGTTGGCTGTTGGTTTTGTATAGGTGCCCTTTATTATGCTGAGGAATTTCCCTTCTGTACCTATTTTATTGAGAGTTTTTATCAGGAATGGTGTTGAGCTTTGCCAAATGCCTTTTTTGCATCGACTGTGATGATCATGTGATTCTTTTCTATTATTTATGTGGTGGACTATGTTGATTGATGTTGTAATGTTGAACCATCCTTGCATACCTGGTATGAATCTTACTTCGTTGTGGTGTATTTTTTTTTTTATATGATGCTGAATTCTACTTGCTAGAATTTTGTTGAGAATTTTTGCATCTGTATTTATGACAGATATTGGTCTGTAATTTTTTTGTGGTGTCTTTGCCTGGTTTTGGTATCAGGGTTACGCTGGCTTCATAAAATGAATTTGGAAGTATCTCTCCCTTTTCTATGTTCTGAAATAATTTGAGTAGTACTGGTATAAGCTCTTCTCTTTCTCCAGTGAAGCCATCAGGGCCAGGGCTTTTGTTTGTTGGGAGCTTTTTTTATTACCTTCTCAATCTCTTCTTTTGTTATGGGTCTGTTCAGATTTTCAACATCATTTTGGGATAGTTTGGGTAGGTAGTGTGTTTCTAGAAATTTGTCCATTTCCTCTAGATTTTCAAATTTGTTGGAGTATAGTTTTTCTTAATACTCTGTTATGATCCTTTTTATTTCAGTTGGGTCTGTGGTAATGTCCCCCATTTCATTTCTTATTTGGGTTACTTGCATCCTCTCCTGTTTTTCTTTTGTCAGTTTGGCTAGTGTTTTTGTTGATCCTTTCAAAGAACCAACTTCTGGTTTTGTTGATTCTTTCTATGGTTTTTCTAGTCTCTGTTTCATTTATTTCTGCTCTGATCTTTCTTATTTCCTTTTTCTGGTGCCTGTATGCTTCTTTTGGTGTTCTCTTTCTATTTGTTCAAATTGTGTAGCTAATTTTTTTATTTTGTCCCTTTCATCTTTTTTGATGTGTGCATCTATTGCTATAAATTGACCTCTGAGCACTGCCCTTGCTGTGCCCTGAAGGTTTTGGTCTGATGTGTTTTCATTCTTATTTGAGTCTAAGATTTTTTTTATTCCATCTTTCATTTCTTCTATTACCCAATGGTTTTTAAGCAGCGTGTTATTTAGTTTCCATGTAATTGTGGTGTGCTGAAGTCTCCTATTATTATAGTAGAACTGTCAGTTTCTCTTTTCAGTGCTGTTAAAGTTCGTTTTATGTATTTTAGAGCCCTGTTGTTGGATACATAGATATTTATTATGGTTATGTCTTCATGCTGGATCATCCCTTTAATCATGATATAATGCCTTTTTTTTTTGTCCTTTTATGGTGTATTTTGTTTTAAAATCTATTTTATCTGAGATTAGTATTGCCGCTCCTGCTCTTTTTTGGTGGCTGTTTGTTTGATATATTTTTTTCCATTATTTGATTTCTAATAAATTTATGTCTTTATTTCTAAGGTGTGTCTCTTGTAGACAGCATATTGATGGGTCCTTTTTTTTTTTTTTTTTAATCCATTCTATCACTCTTTGTCTCTTTATGGGTGCATTTAGGCCATTTATGTTCAGTGTAATTATTGATAGGTGTTAGTTTATTTTTGTCATTTGTAGTGCTTTTTTTTTTTTTTTTTTTTTTTTGGCAGTGACGATTTCTTTGTTCCTCTTACTGTCCTGTGCTGAATTCCTTTTGTTTGTAGATTTTTTTTTCATTTCTTTTGTTTTTGTAGATTTTGTCTTGCTGAGACTGTATGTTTTTCTTCTTTATTTTGATGAGTAGGTTTGTTGACTTTCATTTTGGTTACCTTAAAACTTACCCTTGTCTTCCTAAGTTTTAACCAGTCTATTATTACTTGGTATCAGCTTGCCTTCCTCTCCATTGGAAAGTTCTATACCTACACCATTTATTCCCTCTTTTATTCTTCTGACATTGTTGTCATTTGCAGATTAACCTCTCTGATTCCCTGTTGTATATCTTTTGGTTTTGTATAATCCTTGAGAATTCATTACCTAGGTTGGTATCTGGTTGGTGCTATCTTGTATCCTAGATTCAGTCTGTCATCTGATGCTGTTTGTTCTCAAACTGAAGGATTCCCTTTAATAATTCTTGTAAGTTTGGTTTGCTTTCTACATATTCCCTTAATTTATATCTATCTGGAAATGTCCTTATTTTACCATCATATTTGTATGAGAGTTTTGCAGATATATTATTCTTGGTTGGCAATTTTTTTTGTTCAAGGTTTTATATATGTCATCCCATTGCCTCCTTGCCTGCATGGTTTCTACTTAGTAATCATAGCTTAGTGGTATTGTTTCCCCTCTGTATGTGACTTTTTGTTTTTCTTGAGCTGGTCTCAGGATTCTTCCATTGTCTTTGGTTTCAGTGAGTGTGATTATGGTATGTCTTGGTGATTTTCTTTCGACATCTATTGTATATGGGGGTCATTGAGCTTCTTGGATGACCAGCTTTTCATCCTGCATGATATTAGGGAAGTTCTCTGTCAGCAATTCTTCAATGATTCTCTCTGTGTTTTCCATTTTCTCCTCCTGTTCTGGAACTCCAATCAATGGCAAATTTTTGCTTTTGATTGTATACCACATGAATCTCAGGGTTTCTTCATTTTTCTTTGTTATTTTTTCTGATTTTTCCTCAAACAAAATTGTATCCAACTGTTTGTCTTCAATTTCCCTGATCCTGTCTTCCATTTTTTCAAATCTTTTCATCAGCCCTTCTATGACATTGTCCATTTCTGAAATCTCGTTTCTCTTTTGGATTTCTAGTTGCTGTTTTCGTATGATTTCTAGTTGTGAATTTATTTTGTCATTTTGTTCCTGTATTATTTTTCTGAATTCTTCCATTTTTTTGTCTGTATTTTCCATGATTTATTATGCATTTTCCATGAATTTGTCTGTTTTTTCCTCATTGTTTGTCTGCTTTTTCTTCAACTCTTGGATAGCTCTGAATATTAGAGATTTGAATTCCCTATCAGGTAGTTCTAGTGTATTTTCTTCTACTGGAAAGTCATCTGGTGTTTTATTTTGGATGCCTGCTGGAACCATTCTGCACTTTTCTATATATGTTTTGATATTGTCTGCTGTCTTCAGAACATTCAGTATTTTCTTTGTTTATTGATTCTAAATTTGTTTCTTTTTGTTGTTTGCTCATCTGCAGACATGATATTTTTCACCTCATTGTCCAATTAGCAGGGCCAGTCGATCAGCTCTGGTGCAACCGGGCAGTTCCAGCTGGAGGGGAGGGGCTGAATGGGTTGTTTGTGGCATACCAGAGCCGACAGAGTGAGCCAGTGTTCAGTGCAGGGCAGGTTCCAGTAGGTGGTTCCTGTGCTGCTTGGGAGTGCAATGTTCAGCACATGGTGCAGATAGGCAGGGGGAGGGGAAGAGGGAGGTTGTGATGTGTGGATCTAGGTTGGGTATGGAAAAGAAGAGAGAGAGGAGAGAGAAGCAGGAGCAAAATAAAAGTGCTGAGGGAGATTGCTGTTGCAGTGGAGAGACAAGAAACCAAGAAATGAAGAAAAACAAAAATAAAAAATAAATAAATAAATAAATAAAAACCTCCTAGGGATCCCACTGGTGTGGCTGCACAGACTAGGGAAGTGGATCCCAAGCTGTGCAGTACAGCCTGGCTAGAAGGGGTGGAGATGATACACAGCGCCAGGTGTTCAGGAGACAGGAAAAGAAGGTAAGCAGAAGAGACAAGAAACCAAGAAATGAAGAACGATAAAAAGGAATAAAGAAAGCAAAAACAAACAAGAAAAGGAAAGGCCCCAGGGATCCCACCAACAGGGCCATGAGGACTGAGGAAGCAGTTCCCCAACTGAGCAGTGCTTCACAGCCTGTCAAGAAGCAAAGATAGCACATGGAGTCAGATGTTTGAGAGAAAGGAGGGGGAGGAGGTGAGAGGCAGGGAAGAAATCAAAAGAGGCTGAAAAAAGCAACACCAGCAACAAAGAAACATCAGTGAAGAAGCCAGCAGGTGTGGGTGGGGCAAATCTGCACAGCACAGAACTGGCACCTCCCATGCCGCAGTTGTGGCCTCCTGGGAAGTGGCAGATGGCCCACTGAGAAGCAGCTAATCAGCCCTCTGGGAATCTGGGAATCGACCCACTGGGAAGCCGAGGATAGGCCAGCTGGGAAGCGGCAAATGTCTAGCAGGGGGAGTCAGGCTGGGGGCCGGGAAAGCATATCTTGCTGGTTACCAGATGCTCTGTCTCCTGCTGGGAGCTCAGTGAAGTTGCTTTCCTGTACTCCCTGTCCGCTATCTCTGACAGGAGTCCAAGATGGTGGATCCGTGCTACGTTTGCTGATAGGGGACCTCTGCTTGTAACTCTCCTCGCTCTCTGTTCTCTGTCAGTTTCTTATTCCATTTGGTGCTTGGCAGAGTTCTTTATCTCTTCATTTGAGGCTTAGGGTTCCAGGATTGACATTTGTCTCTGTTTTACTTAGTTTTTTGGGTCTTTGCTGTCAAGGGACAGCATGGTGCTTCTGTCTGTAGTGCCATGTTGGCTCCCTGGTTTGTTTTTTATATAGATGTATGTATGTTTGGAAGCCCTGGTGGCACAGTGGTTAAGAGCTACAGCTGCTAACCAAAAGACTGGCAGTTTGAATCCAACACCCACTCTACTCTGTCCTATAGGGTCACTGTGAGTTGGAATTGACTCAATGGCAATGGGTTTTTTTTTTTTAATGTGCTTTAGGTGAGTTTACAGCTCAAGTTAATTTCTCATACAAAAATTTATACATGTATTGTTTTGTGACATTAGTTAAAATCCCCACAATGTGACAGCATACTCCCCCTTTCCACCCTGGGTTTCCTGTGTCCATTCAGCCAGTTCCTCTCCCCTCCTGCCTTCAAACCAGAGACACCAATTTGGTCTCATATATCTGATTGAACTAAGAAGTACACTCCTCATGTGTATTATTTTTGTTTTGTAGTCCTGTCTAATCTTTGTCTGAATAGTGGGCTTCTGGAACAGTTTTAGTTCTGGGTTAACAGAGCTTCTGGGGGCCATGTCTTCAGGGGTTCCTCCAGTCTCTGTAAGACCATTAAGTCTGGTGTTTTTACATGAATTTGAGTTCTGCTCTGAACTTTTCTCCCTCTCTGTCAGGGACTTTCTGTTGTTCAGGGTGGTCATTGCTGGTAGCTGGGCACCATCTAGTTCTTCTGGTCTCAGGCTGATGGAATCTCTGGTTTATGTGGACCTTTAGCCTCTTGGGCTAATATTTTCCTTGATTGTTGGTTTTTATATATGTGTGTGTGTTAAGCTGAGCTACAAATTAGAGAGTTATTAAAAGCTTACAAATTATGGCTATGAAGAGGAATATATCTATTAAAATTTCTCAAGACAGTTTTTCTTTTAAGTCTAGATAACTAAAATTTAAATTTGTAAAAACACAACAAAAAATGAGGTATGCTGTCTTTCCCACCAAAATAGATTAAGCAAAAAATTGGATGTGGTTCTGTCTTAAAAATTCTTTGGAATTATAGTTGGATAAATAATAAAGAAGAGCTGTCTAAGGCACTGATAGTCTTGCCCAGTAATTGCCTGGGATCTTGATTTTCAAAGCTCATAACTTCACAAGTCAGTAAGCACAAAGCTTTAGAAGTGATCTCTTCATCATCCCTGGCTGCACATTAAAATTACCTGGGGAGCTCTTTAAGCACACTGAGGCCCAGAACCTTCCCTAGATATTTTTATTTGCTTAAGGTTTTTTTTTTTTTTTAAGTTTCCCAGGTGATTCTAATGTGCAGTCAGGATTTAAACTACTGGTTTAGAGGTTAAAAAATACCACCTAAATGTAAAATGCCAGTCACCATTGTTTATTTAATATAGACATCTCAATTTCTTTGCTATTATTGTCCCGCTACTTGGGCTACTATCAGAAATAATCTGGTAACTATTTTCCGACCCACAGTGTAATCTTTCTGAATTACTGCCAGTTAAAGTTGTTTCGCCTGGCCCAGAACCACCACCTGGTTTGTCTGCTTTCAGTAGCACAGGACTATGGCTGATCTTTGTTACTGAAAGGCAGTGAATTTCCCCGAGCAAAACAGTATGTACACTAGAGTTATTGTCTTCTTTCTTGGCCAGCCATTTTGAAATGCCTTCCACTACATTACATGCTATTATGTATGCTTTCTGTATGCTCTCAAATCACATCTGATTATATAATGTACTTAAAATACATTTGTGTAAGTCACTATTATGTGTGTTTCTATAATGCTTTTTACACTACACGGTTATGTTTTTATAGTGCTTTTCAACATCTATCTATAAGTCACGTACAATGTGAAGTTAGAGATAGAGAATTTCTGAACTTAGAAATAGAAATATACATATTTCTGTAATGCTTTTTAACCATTAAGTCATTAAGAAGTTGTTCTAACCTTAAAAATAGATAATAGATGCCATTTTTCCCATCACCAAAAATAACAAGTCTCTATGATCTAAAGTGTACTTTCTCCTCCTCCGTCCTCTCCCTGGTAACCACCAATGAACAGCACAACCAAAGTAAAATGGATGTTTGAGCATATATGGATGGGTATAGACATATTGATATACAGGTAGGTACAGGTGTGTACTAGGTGACAACAAATAGAAGTTATCTATACCAAAAACCAAACCCATTGCCATCAGGTCAGTTATCCATAGGTACGTGTAAATACAAATATGTGGGTGCAGCTGGGGCAGATTAACTGATAATCACAGTATGCACTGGCTTGCACTGAGCAAGGTACGCATGGGCTTAATTGTATTTACTTGCTCTGTGGTGAACAATTTCACATGGGTTTCACCACATCTTTGATGTAGTGGGGGACAGGTGAAATTGTGCAGTGCAGATTGGTGGGAAGGCACAACTGGTGCCTTTCTTACTGGGTAATCCAGCCCTTGTGCAGATACATACATTCATTCAAGACACAGATACAGATACTCCTCAGACATAACCAAACACCTTCCAACATTAGTTTTCTGGGTTTGAAAGCTTAGGACCATAGTCTCATGAGACAACTCAGTCAATTGACATAACATGGTTCACAAAAATCATGATCTGCCACCTAGTGAAGTGAGTAGCATCTGGAGTCTTCAAAGCTTTCGAGTGGTCATTATAAGACACAACTATGAGTCTCTACTACCACAAGCAAAACAGTAATAAGGTAACCAAAATTGCAGAGAGAAACAAGTCTACACGAGCCACAACCTCATCTACCCTGAGACCAGAATAGATGGTGCCTTGCTACCACCACTGACAGTTCTGACTGGGGTCTCAACAGATGGTCCTGGACAGAATGGGAGAAAAATATGAAGCAGAACTCAAATTCTTAAAAAACAAAACAAAACAAAACAAATTGGAACAGTAGAGAACAGAGGACTCCATGAGATTATTGCCCTGAGACACTCTTAAAACCTAGAACCAAACCTATCCCCTGAGATCATCTTTTAGCTAAATAGCAGAGTGGCAAACAAAATAAAGGATATTGCCTGAAAAATTGGTACTGTACTTAAAAACCATCTGTATGAGACCAAAAAGTCAACAATTACTCAAAAGCAAAGATGAGAAGATAAGGGGGCAGGGAAACTAGAGTAACAGAAATGGAACAAACAGAACACAATTAAAGAGAATGTTGACAAATTGTGATAAATGTAACTGTCACTGAACAATTTGTGTGGAAATTGTCAAATGGTACCTAACTTGCTATGTGAATTTTCACCAAAAACTCAACAAAATATTATTAAAAAAAAAAAAAAGTATGTGAAGTAGGTCGTAAATAACTTTTCCAATTGGGCTGTGCACCTGCACTCTGTGCTAATGGAATGTAACATTAATCAAATCTCTATAAATTAACATAACATAAATATGTCACTAAACAATTATCATAATTTTTAATCAGCTTGGCCTTGAACATATATAGTAAACAAGAACATAAATATACCCATTGCTGTCAAGTCAATTCCGAATCATAGCGATGCTACAGGACAGAGTAGAACTGCCCCATAGGATTTCCAAGGAGTGGCTGGTGGAGTCAAACTGCCAACCTTTTGGTTAGTAGCTGAGCTCTTAACAACTGTGCCACCAGGGCTCCTCAAATCTCTATAAATTAGCAAAATACAACAATTTCCCAATTGGCAATAAAACATACCAATTATAGTTAAACATGACAGCACACATGGTATATAAACCCGTGGATTTCCATTCATTTTCAGAGAAGACAGAGGCAAAAGCTCTCGCTGACTCTGTCTGAAAACTGAGAAGCCTGCTGAAATACAGCTCACCACAACCAACCTTGGACCCTATCTACAGTGGACCTCCTCTGAGTTCAAGGGGTGGTCAGGCCTCCTCCCTGAGACCACCCATTAAAGGTAAAAGGCTGAGTCTGAACATTTGGGCTCTAACATTTAAACTAACATTGTAATTGTCAATTCTGCTTCTCAAATGAATTCTCAAATGAATGTCTTGGGGTCTTACTTGCACGCTTTTCCATGACTACCTTGCAATAAACTAAATGAGTTTATGCATGAAAACCTGAACATTTCTTTATTTATTCTTAAATTCCTCCAGGACACATGCCTATTCAAATTTTCATTCTCGTTCTTTTCCTTACTTGGAACATAGAGTTTTGAAGGAAACTGATTAAAATAAACATTCTTGGTTGCCAAGAATGTAAGTTATTCACAACCTCAATGAGAAAGACTCCCAGCAATGAAAAACTTGCTCCCACACAGTGAGTCTTGACTTCCTTTAACATAGAAATCATTACTATTACCCTTAGGTAAACAAATGCTCCTATTTTGAATAACTTATGTTTTAATTTCATAACATCTAACAATAATATCAGAATGTTTATTCTGAGACGCAGGGTCAAGATGGCAGAGTAGTCAGATGCTTCCAGTGGACCTTTTTACAACAAAGACCCAAAAAAACAAGTGAATCAATTATATATGACAATCAAGGAGCCCTGAACATCAAAAGCAAAGTTGAGGAACTGGACTGAGTGGCAGGGGGAGGGAGAGACAGTTCGGAAGCAGCAAGGAGTTGCCAGACCTGACCCGGTGAAAGCCTGAGCCCTTCAGGCCTGATCAGCTCATGGGTGAGTGGTGATGCAGGCAAGCAGCAGTACTCAGGAGTTGTATTCTGCACTGGGAGAGACCCAGCACCAGAGAGTCTACTCGGCCACTCAGAACCAGTAAGAAGTAGCCCTAGATCAGCAAAAGATAAGTACTTGCTTACAGCCTACCATGCAGATCAAAAACACCTCCTTTAGGGAAAAACCTCTCTCCCATTTACCTCCCTGCTCCCTGCTCTGCGCTGGGTCCCAGACCGGCTTCAGCAATTGCTGAGTCCCCTGGGCCGGAAGTAGGATCCAACACAAGCCCAGAGCCATTCTCCCTGCCTTGGAGAGTGAACAAATTGACAATCAGGAGAAAAAATAAACTGCCAGCTCCCCTAAGCCAGGAACCCAGGGTAAGCACAGCCCCTTTGCCTAGCCACAGCCATAAGGGATCCACGAACTCTGAGTGCCTTTCCCCCTGCAGAGACTTGTGTGGGCCCATTTCAACAGCATATGCCTTCAGTACCACAGTAGTGCAGGTTATATACCTGAAGTCTATCTTGAACTGTTTCAGCTGTGAAGTGGCAGGTTCATGACATTTGACATTGCTCTACCCATTAAGCAGGGTCTTCACCTACCCACATCAGGGACCTGAGGATGGTGGCTCCACCCATGCCACAAAGCCACCTGTGATAGGGGCTCAAGAATAAGAGGTGCCCCCCAGTCTTTACATCCAACAGCATTGGGTGCTCATATTCCAGCTGCAAAACTCACCCACCTACACCCTCTAGGGAGCAAGGACGTGCCTTCCTCCTGGAAACTCAAGGGTGGCCGTAAGCCCCCTGCCTTGCTCACAGTGTGTCCCTCTGCTGCAGTCAGATGCCTGTGCCTACACCAATCACTCATGCCTGTCTAGGAGTGTAAGTGAGAGCCTACATCGCACACTCAGTAGTTATCTACCTGGAGACCTGAGCTGAATCCATACAGGAGGAGTGGGCGGACTCCTGAGCTCACATACCTAGTAACAGATCTAACCACCTGCTGACAAGACATTTAGAGCTTCAAAGTTGCCAATGATCAAACTAGCTCATACAAGCAGCCTATTTGGGCATATAAAAACAAATCAAGAAGCTAGGACACACTCAGCAAACATAAAATAAATCAATATAATAACTTATTGATGGCTCAGAGACAACAGTCAATATCAAATCACATAAACAGGCAATCCATGATGGCTTCAGCAAGCTCCCAAAGTAAACAATCTAGAAATTTTCCAGAAGAGGGAAATGTCTTGTAATTACTAGAGGCAGAATACAAAAGATTAATATACAGAACTCTTCAAGAAATTAGGAAGGAAATTAATCAAAAGGCAGAACACGCAATACAGGAAAGTAAACAGATCAGAGAAGAGCATAATGACAAATTTAACAAGCTGCAAGAATCCATAGAGAGACAGCAATCAGAAATCCAGAAGATTAACAATAAAATTTCAGAATTAGACAACTCAATAGAAAGTCGTAGGAGAAGAATTGAGGCAATGGAAGTCAGAATTAGTGAGATTCAACTTACTTGATGAAAAATCAGATAAAAGGATTTAAAAAATTGAAGAAACCCTAAGAAAATACAGAGAGAATTGTTGAAGATTTGTTGACAGAAAAGTCCCTGATATCGTGAAAGATGACAAGATATCTATCCAAGATGCTCATCGAACCCCACATAAGGTAGATCCCAAAAGAAAGTCACCAAGACATATTATAATCAAACTTGCCAAAACCAAAGATAAAGAGAGAATTTTAAGAGCAGCTAGGGATAAACAAAAAGTCATCTACAAAGGAGAGTCGAGAAGAATAAGCTCGGACTACTCAGCAGACACCATGCAGGCAAGATGACATATATAAAGCCTTGAAGGAAAAAAACTGCCAGCCAAGAATTATACATCCAGCAAAACTCTCTCGAATATGATGGCGAAATTAGGGCATTTCCAGATAAACAGAAGCTTAGGGAATTTGCAAAAACCAAACCAAAATTACAAGAAATACTAAAGGGAGTCCTCCGATGAGAAAATCAGTAACATCAGATAACAACCCAAGACTAGAACACAGGACAGAGCAACCAGATATCAACCCAGATAGGGAAGACACCAAAGTACATCAAAGCTAAAACACTGAAAATAGGGAAACAGATGCCACTATATAAAAGACGACAGCATTATAACAAAAAGAGGGACTTAAAAAATGTAGACATAGACTTTGCATATGAAGAGGAAGTTAAGGAGATAGAAGGAAATAAACGACTGGTATAAACTTAGAAAAATAGGGGTAAATATTAAGGTAACCACAAAGGAAACTAACAATCTTACAAGTCAAAATAAAAAGCTAGAAAAATATAAAGACTCAGCAAGCACAAAATCAACAATGAAAAAGATGAAAAGACAATACATAAAGAAAGACGACTCAGCACAGAAAATTAAGTGGAACAAAGAAACTGTGAACAACACACAAGAAAAGACATCAAAATGACAGCACTAAACTCATACCTATTAATAATTACACCGAATGTAAATGGACTAAATGCACCAATAAAGAGACAGAGAGTGGCAGATTGGATTAAAAAAACACGATCTATCTATATGCTGCCTACAGGAGACACACCTTGACTTAAAGACATGAATACTCTAAAACTCAAAAGATGGAAAAAAATATATCAAGCAATCAACACACACAAAAAAGCAGGAGTGGCAACATTAATCTCTGACAAAATAGACTTTAAAGTAAAATCCACCACAAAGGATAAGGACACTGTATAATGATTAAAAGGTCAATGCACCAGGAGGCCATAACTATAATAAATATTTATGCACCCAACGACAGGGCTCCCAAATACATAAAACAAACTCTAACAGCACTGAAAAGAGAGATAGACAGCTCCACAATAGTAGTAGGAGACTTTAACACACCACTTTTGAGAAGGACAGAACATCCAGAAAGAGCCCAACAAAGACACAGAAGAGCTAAATGCTACAATCAACCAACTTGATCTCATAGACATATACCGAACACTCCGCCCAACAGCAGCCAAGTATACTTTCTTTTCCAACGCACATGGAACATTCTCCAGAATAGACCAAATATTAAGCCATAAAGCAAGCCTTAACAAAATCCAAAACATCGAAATATTACACAGCATCTTTTCTGACCATGAAGCCATAAAAGTAGAAATCAACAACAGAAAAAGCAAGGAAAAAGAATCAAACACATGGAAACTGAACAACACCTTGCTCAAAAACTACTAGGTTACAGAAGAAATTAAGGACGGATTAAAGAAATTCATAGAATCAAACGAGAATGAAAACACATCCTACCAGAACCTTTGGGGACACAGCAAAAGCAGTGCTCAGAGGTCAGTTTATAGCAATAAATGCACACATCCAAAAAGAGGAAAGGGCCATAATCACAACGGTAACCCTACAACTGGAACAAGTAGAAAGAGAGCAGCAAAAAAAGCCCTCAGGCGCCAGAAGAAAGGAAATAATAAGAATTAGAGCAGAATTAAATGAAATAGAGAATGGAAAAACAATTGGAAGAGTTAACAAGACCAAAAGCTGGTTCTCTGAAAAGATCAACAAAATTTTGATAAACCACTGGCCAAACTCACAAAAGAAAAATGGGAGAGGAAACAGATAACCCGTATAAGAAATGAGATGGGTAATATCACAACAGACCCAACTGAAATTAAAAGACGCATAAGAGAATACTATGAAAAATTTTACTCTAACAAATTTGAAAACCTAGAGGAAATGGACAAATTTCTAGAAACTCACTACCTACCTAAACTAACACAACAGAGTTAGAACAAGTAAATAAACCCATAACAAAAGAAGAGATTGAAAAGGTAACTTAAAATCTCCCAACAACAAAAAAAAAAACCTGGCCCGGATGGCTTCACTGGAGAAGTCTACCAAACTTTCAGAGAAGAGTTAACACCACTACTACTAAAGGTATTTCAGAGCATAGAAAAGGATGGAATACTCCCAAACACATTCTATGAAGCAAGCATAACCCTGATACCAAAACTAGGTAAAGACACCACAAAAAAAGAAAATTACAGACCAATATCCCTCATGAACATTGACACAAAAATGCTCAACAAAATTCTAGCCAATGGAATTCAGCAAAATATCAAGAAGATAATTCACCATGATCAAGTGGGATTTATATCAGGTATGCAGGGATGGTTAAACACTAGAAAAACAATCTATATAATCCACCGCATAAATAAAAGACAAGAGCCACATGATCTTATCAATCGATGGAGAAAAAAGCATTTGACAAAGTCCAACATCCATTCATGATTAAAAACTCTCAACAAAATAGGAATAGAAGGGAAATTCCTCAGTAAATTAAGGGCATTTATATAAAGCCAACAGCCAACATCATCCTAAATGGAGAGACTTTGAAAGCATTCCCCTTGAGAACGAGAACCAGACAAGGATGCCCTTTATCACCACTCTTATTCAACATTGTACTGGAGGTCCTAGCCAGAGCAATTAGGCAGGAAAAGAAATAAAGGGCATCCAAATTGGTAGGGAGAAGTCAAAGTATCTCTATCTGCAGATGATACGATCTTATACACAGAAAACCCTGAAGAATCCATAAGGAAACTACTGGAACTAATAGAAGATTTCAGCAAAGTATCAGGATACAAGATAAACATACAAAAATCAGTTGGATTCCTTTACCTCAACAAAGAGAACCTCGAAGAGGAAATCACCAAATCAGTACCATTTACAATCGCCCCCAAGAAGATAAAATACTTAGGAATAAATCTGACCGGAGACCTAAAAGATCTATACAATGAAGACTACAAGATATTACTGTGAGAAACCAAAACAGACCTGCATAAGTGGAAAAACATACCTTGCTCATGGATAGGGAGACTCAACATTGTGAAAATGTCAATTGTACCCAAAGTGATCTATAGATACAATGCAATCCCAATCCAAATTCCAACGGTATTTTTTAATGAGATGGAGAAACAAATCACCAACTTCATATGGAAAGAGAAGAGGTCCTGAATAAATAAAGCATTACTCAAGAAGAAGAACAAAGTGGGAGGCCTCACACTAACTGATTTTAGAACCTATTATACCACCATGGTAGTCAAAACAGCCTGGTACTGGTACAACAACAGATACATAGACCAATGGAACAGAATTGGGAATCCAGACATAAATTCATCCACCTATGAGCAACTGATATTTGACAAAGGCCCAAAGTCTATTAATTGGGGAAAAGACAGTTTCTTTTACAAAATGGTGCTGGCATAACTAGATATCCATCTGCAAAAAATTAAAACAAGACCCAGACCTCACACCATGCACAAAAACTAACTTAAATTGGATCAAAGACCTAAATATAAAATTGAAAATGGTAAAGATCATGGAAGAAAAAATAGGGACAACGCTAGGACCCATAAGACATGGCATAAACATAATATGAATCATAAGTAACAATGTGCAAGCACCAGAAGAGAGACTAGATAACTGGGAGCTCCTAAAAATCAAACACTTATGCTCATCAAAAGACTTCACCAAAAGAGTAAAAGGAAAACCTACAGACTGGGAAAAAATTTTGGCTATGACAAATTCGATCAGCATCTAATCAGTAAAATCTACAACATACTGGAATACCTCAACAACAAAAAGACAAATAACCCAATTAAAAAATGGGCAAAGGTTATGAACAGGCAGTTTGCTGAAGAAGATATTCAGGTGGCTAAAGGACAGATGAAGAAATTCTCTTGATCATTAGCCATTAGAGAAATGCAGATCAAAACTACAATGAGATATCATCTCACCCCAACAAGGCTAACATTAATCCAAAAAATAAAAAATAGTAAATGCTAGAGAGGTTGTGGGGAGACTGGAACACTTATACACTGTTGGTGGGAATATAAAACGGTACAACCAATTTGAAAATCGATTTCACACTTCCTTAAAAAGCTAGATATAGAAGTACCATACGATCCAGCTATCCCGCTCCTTGGAATATATCCTAGAGAAATAAGAGCCATCACACAAATAGATATATGCACACCCACGTTCCTTGCAGCACTGTTCACAATAGCAAAAAGATGGAAACAACCTCGTCCATCAACAGATGAGTGGATAAACAAATTATGGTATATCCGCACAATGGAATGCTATGCAACGATAAAGAACAACAACGAAGCCATGAAGCATCTTATAATATGGAGGAATCTGGAGGGCATATGCTGAGTGAATTTAGTCAGTATAAGAACTCAAGAAAAGGTTTAAACACAGAAGACAACATTCTTTGATGGTTACAAGGGTGGGAAGGGAGGGTGAGGATTATTCACTAATTAGATAGTAGACAAGTATTATCTTAGGTGAAGGGAAGGACAGCACACACTACAGGGGAAGTCAGCACAACTGGACTAAACCAAAGCTAAGAAGGTTCCTGAATACAATCAAACACTCTGAGGGACAGAATAGCAGGGGTAGGGATCTAGGGACCATGCTTTCAGGGGACATCGAGGTCAATTGGCATAACAAAGCTTGTTAAGAAAATGTTCTGCATCCTACTTTGGTGAGTGGCATCTGGAGTCTTAAAAGCTTGCAAGCGGCCATCTGGGATGCCTCAATTGGTCCCAACTACCTGGAGTAAAGGAGAATGAAGAACATCAAAGACACAAGGAAAGTAGTAGCCCAAGAGACAGAAAGGGCCACATAAACCAGAGACTTCATCAGCCTGAAACCAGAAGAACTAGATGGTGCCTGGCAGCCATCAAGGACCACCCTGACAGGGAACACAAAAGAGAATCCCAGATGGAGCAGGAGAAAGGTGTGGTGCAGAACTCAAATTCTAGTAAGAAGACCAGACTTAATGGTCTGACTGAGACTGGAGGAACCCCAGAAAGCATGGCCCCCGGATTCTCTGTCAGCCCAGAACTAAAACAATTTCTGAGGCCAACTCTTCAGACTGGGATTGTTTGGACACTGGGACATAAAGTGATACTCGTGAGGAGTGTGCCTGTTAGCTCTGGTAGATACAAGAGACTAAATGGGCAGCTTCTGTCCGGAGGTGAGCTGGGAAGGCAGAGCTGGTTAGTAGTTGGTTGAACAGGCATGGGGAATCAGGGGTGGAAAGGAGGAGTGTGCTGTCACAGTAAGGAGAGAGCAATTAGGGTCATATAACAATATATGTATAAATTTTTGTATGGGAGACTAACTTGAAATGTAAACTTCATTTTAACTTCAACAATAAAAGATAAAAATTTTAAAAAGTTTATTCTTAGAACAAAAATGTATGATCATCAGTGTGATATCTGTGATATGGGAACAAACAAGGCCATCTAAATCTATTTTCTTTCTTCTCCAGTTCAGTGTCTACAAAGTGGATTAATGACTCAGGTGGTCAGTGAGTAACCTTTGGTGTAGGGGATAGGAGTTCCAACCACAAGGCATAAGTGTACTTGTAGTTGTGCTTAAAATGCTCCAGGGGACTTCCTATTCCAGAAGGACAGCCTGAGAACCACTGCTGACCCACTCCCTAGTGAAACTGCTGAAAATTATATGTATATAAAAACAACAACAACTTAAACCTCTGGAAATTGTCTTAAGGGCAAATAGCAAATGAGGAAACATCTATACAAGAAAATCAACAATAATTTGATAAGAAAGGCAAGAACATGTGTAATTTGAACCAAGACCACTCCCTCCCTGCCCTGTCCTAGCTCAGCAAGCAGAGACTGCACTCCAGACTGCCACAGCCAAGAACACAGCTCACTACCCCACTACGCACAGCTGCTACCTCAGCTCTCAGCCAGAGGGCTTTCTTCCAGGGGGGAGCAGGAAGCCAGTATTTCTCATCCTGCCCTCAGCTACCTGTAGCTGACACTGTGTCCCAAAAGAGTGCAGTTGAGACTTGCACTTATTCTGCCCAACCCCCACTTGTGGGAGGAGACTAGAATTGGGCATAGTATCCTGAGAACACTGGGACCTCTATCGTCCTGGCTTGTGAGGCAGTGGTCCCCCATCCCAGGAGAAGCAAGTTGAGAGGACTTCAGGCTGCTGCTCCCTGTCAACTGAGTGCTCAGCTCCTAGAGCAGAGATGTCACTCAGAGAGAAACTTGCCATTGTCCCTACCCCTAGCTCCAGAGCCCTGGCTCAGAGATTTTATCTGGGGGAAGAAGCAAGACATAAAGCAGATAGCTCCTAATCTTTTCCCAAAGAAACTGACTTCAGTTGCGAGAGAGGTGAAGAAGTTCATGCCCAAGGGCACTCTCAAAGAGTGGAGGTTGTGGTGAAAGGCAATTGGGAGGAGATTGCTGGATCTAGTTAAGCTACAACTTAGACCGTAGGCCAACTAGTTTGCAGGAGAGAACTAGGGAATGATACAACTATTTAGGCAAAAAGGGAAATTGAGCTACATAGGAATAACACTTCAGTATATCACTGGAATTAAGCTAGTTTAAATCCGAAGCTGATTCTGATAAGTTAAAATGTGTGTGGTAAACCCTAAAGTAACCACACAAAAATAACTAAAAAAAAAAAGTGAAAAAAAATTATTAAAGAAATGTAAATGCAACCTTAGAAAATATTCACTTGAAGAAAAAGCAGTTAAAAAAAAAAAGACAGCAATAGAAAACAAAAAGTTAAATGCCAGACATAATTCCAATGGTATCAATAATAATATTAAATGTGAATGGAATTAAGCAACTCAATCAAAAGGCAGAGATTGTCAGGCCGAATTAAAAGGAACATGATCTAACTATATGCTGTCTACAAGAGACACAATTCAGAAATATACAAATAGATTGAAGGTAAAAGGATGGAAAAGATATATGATGGAAACAGCAATCACAAGAAACCTGAAGTGGCTACACTAAAATAAACCTTAAAGCAAAAAATGTTATGAGAGATAAAGAGGGGTTTTTATAATGACAAAAAGGTACATCCATCATACATGCATCTAGTAACAGAACAGTAAAATACATGAGGCAAAAACTGACAGAAAGGAAAGGAGGAATGAATGATTCAACAGTAGTAGATGGAGACTTCAATACCCCACTTTCAATAGTGGATAAAACAACTAGACAGAATATCAATAAGGAAACAGGAGACTTGAACAACACTATAAACCAAGTAGACCTAACAGACATATATAAAACACTCCATTAAAAAGCAACAGCGTATCCATTCTTCTAAAGTCCCGAGGTTACTAACATCTGACTTACGGACAACTTGTACTTGCCCTTTAATGTTATGTAAATTTGCCCTTACTTTGAAATGACTGAACCAACCCCTACTTGCAACAAATTCTTCATCACAAGGATTTCAGATCCCGAGGTTCAGGAGCTGGTGAGTTCTAACAGCTGAACTTTCAGTTAACAGTTGACCACTTAACAATTTCATCATCAGGGCTCCTCACAACAAAAGACTAGCAAACCAAATTCAGTAACATAAAATACAGAATCATCTCCCACACTATCACCAAGTAGGATTCATCCCAGGAATGCAAGATTGGTTTAACATCTGAAAATCAATGAATCTCAACAGAATAAAAAAACAAAAATTACATGATCATTTCAATAGACACAGAAAAAGCATTTAAAAAAATCCAACATCCTTTCATGTTAAAAAAATACTCAACAAACTAGGAATAGAAGAGGAAATTCCTCAACCTATTAAAGGACATCTACGAAAAACCTACAGCTAATATCATACTTGGAATCCCTTGGTGGTGCAAACAGTTCTATTAATGCACTTGGCTGCTGACCAAAGGCTGTAGGTTCAAGTCCACCAGGCGTGACTCAGAAGAAAGGCCTGGCAATCTACTTCTGAAAAATCAGCCATTGAAGTTGTGTAGCTAATGAGTCAAGTCCTCAAGATGCCTTGCAGCTTCTGTTCTCACTCTCTTTGAACTCTGAGGTTATGAGGTGACCAAGAAGTGGAATCCATTTTTGCACCTCCTTGTTTCGTTGCACGGCCTTGTGTCTTGCTTTGACCAACAGAATGTGGCAAAAGTGAAGTTGTGTAGTAATGAGCCATGTCCTCAAGACGCCTTGCAGCTTCTGCTCTCACTCTCTCAGAACCGTGAGCTCATGATGTAAAGAAACCTGGATTTACATGCTAAAGACACATGACTCTGCTGACAGTCGCACAAATCGCTAGACAGAGGTTAACCCCATTTTAGAAATCTCGTCCCAGTTAAGCCATCAGATGACTGCGGTTGCATGAGGGAGCTCAGGTGAGACAAGGAGAAAAACCAGCCAGCTGAGGCCAGCCCAAAATGCTGAGTCTCAGAATCATCATGAGCAAATAAAATGGCTGTAATGTTAGACTTCTATGTTTTGGGGTGGTTTGCTATGCAGCAATAAGAAGATAACTGATTCAGAGATCAATAAATATTTATTATTATTATTATTACCATATAAACCTAAAAGGTGAGAATATGATTCTAAGATAACGAAGCACACTAAAATGATCTTAATCACTTAATACATATCTTAGTGTCAGGTATGTATAAGTCAAAGTCTTCAATTTTATTCACATCATGGCAGACATCAACACCATAAAGACATCTATCAACATACATTTCCTAATCCCAAAGAACTGCTAAATTATTGGATATCTTTCTTCACATACAATCGCAGAATCAGGGCCAGAAGAGTCACTCCAAGTCTTCAAAAAGCACACCTTACAGATTTGATGATTAAATACCTAAACCAAATAATTACCATAGCTGCCATTTTTTTTTTAATTGACTAAACATGCCTACTCTCAGTATTTCAAAGTGATCAAAGATTAGGTGATCTTTATTTGAATGTGCATGACAGTATGGTGAAATGACTTCCTTTATACAGCCTTTTGCCTTGGTTCTTTGGAAAAACAGCTTGAGAGAGTTTTCTTCTAAGTCCTAAGGAGTTACCTTTGCCTTAGTTTTCTACCCCAGATGGTTGTTACTTTTGTCCAGGTTGATTGACATTTCCTGGGTAAGCTGTAAACAACTTAACGGTTTGATATTTTTTGTCTGGTCCTGGGCTGCAGCCTGCCCTGTGATTGGTCTATTTTATGTACCTTGCAGGCATTGGTCAATAAACTATAGACTAGGCAAATGAAGTGACTATAGACAATGCAAATGAAGTGACTATGGTCTACAGAGGGGATTGATTAGTTTGTGGCCCTGTTGGGAGGGCCAAGCCTCAAAATTGACAAGGAGTTTGCATATATATGCCACAGAGGTTTCAGGAATAAAGAAGAAAAGGCAAGAGAATCAAGAAGAGAGAAGAAGCAGAGAAAGATGAGACAAGGAACCCCCTAAAAGAGCTGTAACACGGGTCAAGGCCTTCAACAATGAAGACTGTGAGGAGCCCAGAAGTGGCCCTGTGGCAGTCAGTGGTAACAGCAGAAACCTGCTGCTAGGAATGCAGCTAAGAGAACTGAACAAAGCTGCTACACTGGCTATAACCTAGGTCAGTTAACAGTGGAGAGGCTGATGGCAGGGAGCCCAAGGGCGGAGAGGCCTGCATGTCTGAGAGGGGGCATGCAGTGCCAAGAGGCCTGTCCTGAGGGGACCAAGAGGGGGCATGCACAGCAGAGAGAAGGGCCTGCTTGCTTGCAAGGCCAAGAAGAGCTGAGAGAACTGTCCTGCACTGAAGAAGGGAGAGCTTTCCAGACTTTGCTTACATGTTTCCTGATCATGATCCTTATCCCAAGCTGTAGCCTAGTGATCCTGATCCCAAGTTGTACCCTGTTACTTCCTTAATAAACCACTTAACTGTAAGTATAGTCTGTGAGTTCTGTGTGGCCATTGCAATGAATTATCGAACCCAGAAGAGAAGTAGAGTGTGCCTTGAGAGGGATGGCTGGTGACAGAATTGGTAAAAAGGTTGGAGAGGGGAGGATGGAGGTATGTCTGACCTCCACCTCATAGGAATCAGCTTTGGTCTGATCTTGATTTTTTCCTCCCTCGTGAATTTAGACAGGCTCTGATGCTACAATATCACAACAATGAATTAGGGAAGGTTTATAATTAAGTGATTATGACAGCAATGCTATTTTGTTCATGAAGATTTCATGGAATCAGATTTCCTTGGGCACTAGAGGGAAATGACAGAGAATTAACCTCTTAATGTGCCCCTTTTGCTTTACTTCAAGGAGACAGTCAAGATGATGATGATGGCTCAATTTGTTGAGGGCTTGCTGTATAGCAGACACTGTGCCAACTGTTTTATATGCATTTATTCCTTATTATAGGCTATTTGGTATTTTATTATTCTCAATTTACAGACGAGGGATCTGTGAATCAGAGCAGTTAAGTGACTCAAGATTAACCATCTAGCAAGAGACTGACCTGAAATTTAAAATTAGATCTGTCTGGCTTCAAAGGCTCAGCTATTGATCATTAATTAAGCTTTCATAGTTTCCCTCTAGGGCTTATTTCCAGTAAATATGTTGTTGAGATCCTATAGATTCATGAGGGAGAGAATTTTTGTTTAAAAACAATTTTCAATCTAGTCATTCAAATTAAAAGTTCTTAAAATGGGGTAAGGGGAGTTAAGAGAAATTTCAACTCTTCTGAAAAGGCAGTGCGACCCCTCATTCTGTTCCATCAGCTTAAAATGTACTATAAATGAGATGGTTCTCAGAAGAGCAACCCGACAAGCTGCTAAAAGAGTGGGTTCCCAAGCCCCCCACCACAGAGTCCATATTAGTAGGAGGGGCTTTGTGATTCATCCCTTTGTTCATTCATATCATTTGTTAGACATTTACTGAGCATCAGCTGTGTGTTGGGCTCTATGGCCCTGGCCAGGAGCTGGAGATGTAGAGGTGAATGAGACAGGACTGGGCCTCAGGGATCTTACATTCTGGACAGGGAGACAGGCCATCAGAAAGTCAGAAAGAGACGTCCTTTGAGAAACCAGCAGGTGGGGGCTGAGTGGAGGAGGGAGGGAGGTAAAGTCCTACCTTCCAGAGGACAGGAAGGGCATCTCTGAGGGGGTGACTAATGGGAGATGCCAATAAGGACAAGGGTCTTAGTGAGGGTCGGGCAAAGGCCTGGGGGGATGTTTTTTTCAGGCACAGGAAGCAGCAAGCCTGAAAGCCCTTCTTAGGTGAGGAAGTCATGTGCTGCAGAGCCATGAGTTCCGGGGTGGAAGAAGCAGCAGCACCATAGGTCAGCAGGGGCCAGGCTTTGAGATCTTTCAGATGAAGTTGGTTTTTATTCTAAATTGCAATGAGATACATCGAAGACTTTAATCAGGGGATCAAGCCTTTAAAATCGCCCTCTGGTTGTTGGTGAAGAATGGCTCAGGGGTGACACAGCAGGACCAGTTAGGAGCATCAGGGCTGGGCAGCAGGAGGTGCATCTCGGCGATTCTTGTAGTGGTGCTGCTAGAAAAACATTTTTATGTTCATTTGTCAAAATACAAAGGGTTTTCAGGGAGATATAAAGCAATCTATCTTCTAAGTAATAAGAATACTCTTTCACCTGTCCACCAATGTTCATCGCAACACTTTTCACAATAGCCAAATAGTGGAAACAATCTAAATGTTCATCAACAGATGAATGGGTAAACGAAATGTGGCATAGACATACAATGGAATACTACTCAGCCATAAAGAGAAGTGAAGTCTTGATGCATGCCACAACATGGATGAACCTCGAGAACACTATGCTGGGTGAACTAAGTTGCAAAAGGACAAATATTATATGACCTCACTTACATAAAATAAGCAAATACATTAAAATCTGTGAAAACTAAAACCTGTGCAAGGCAGAAATCTGTCAGAGAAGGAAAACTCCAATATTTTCCACTAAAACAAGTGGTTAAATAGTGGTAAGAAAGCACCCTGTCAAAGGTGGAAAACTTGTGAGACCTGAAAAAACAAGGCAGTCCCATGGAGTGAGTTCCAGCTCTCGAAGATTTTACTATATATAGAAACTAAAGATTATTAGTGGTTACCAGGGGGTGGAATGGCGGGAAAAAAGAGGAGTTTTGCTTAGGGGGCATTGAGGTGTTAACAATGGTAGAATGATTTATAAAACAATTGCAAGAATGTTACACATCTTGAAGAATGTAATCAATGTTACTGAACTGTAGAAATAGAAATGTTGAGATGATGGAGGCGGAGCCAACATGGCACTATAGACAGAAGCACCATGCCGTCCCTCCACAGCAAAGACCAAAAAACTAAGTAAAACAGAGACAAATGTCAATTCTGGAACCTTAAGTGTCAAATGAAGAGATAAAGAACTCAATCAAGCACCAAATGGAAGAAGAAGCTGACAGAGAACAGACAGCAAGGAGAGACACGGAGTGGAGGTCCCTTATCAGCTAACGCAGTGCAGATTTGCTATTTTGGACTCCTATCAGAGATTGGCGGACAGGGAGCACAGAAAAGCAGCTTCACGGAGCTCCCAGCAGGAGACAGAGCACCCAGTAACCAGCGATACACACTTTGCCATCCCCCCACCCTTCTTTCCCCTGGTCAACCTCTGCCATTTCCCAACAGGCCGTGGTCACTGGGCTGGGAGACGCTGGCTCTGTGCCACTTGGATTCACCCTGTCCACACCAGCCGGCTCCTTTGGTGCCATTTCTTTGTTGCTCGTGTTGCTTTTTTCAGTTTCTTCCCTGTCTCTCACCTCCTCCCCCTCCTTTCTCTTGAACACCTGGCTCCATGTACCATCTTTGCTTCTTCTTGACAGGCTGTGAAGTGCTGCTTGGCTTGGAAACTGCTTCCCCATTCCATGCCACCACACTAGTGCGAACCCTGGGGACTTTTGTTTTTTCTTTTTTGTCATTTCTCAGTTTCTTGTCTCTTTCTACTTACCTTCTTTTTTTGTCTCCTGAATACTTGGCACTGTGTGCCATCTCCACCCCTTCTAACTGGTCTGTACTTCGAGGCTTGGAAGCCACTTCCCCAGTCTGCGCAGCTGCACCTGTGGGGTCCCTGAGACATTTCTTTCCTCTCTTTTTTAAAAATTTCTTTTTCTTTTTCTTCATTTCTTGGTTTCTCATCTCTTTCTACTTACCTTCTTTTCCTGTATCTTGAATACCTGGTGCTGTATGCCATCTCCACCCCTTCTAGATGGGCTGTGCCCCGAGGCCTGGGAACTACTTCCCCAGTCACCAGTGGGATCCCTGGGGGCATTTCCTTTTTCTTTCTCTTTTATTTATTTCTTTTTCTTTTTCCCTTTTTGATTTTCTTCATTTCTCCGTTTCTCATCTCTCTACTTTCATTCTTTTCCTGTCTCCTAAAAACCTGGTGCTGTGTGCCATCTCCACCCCTTCTAGACCGGCTGTGTCCCAAGACCTGGGAGCCACTTCCCCGGTAGCTGATGGGATCCCTGGAGGCATTTCTTTTTTCTCTTTTTCTTTTTCCTTTTTGTTTTTCCTCATTTCTTGGTTTTTCATCTCTCTGCTCCAATGGCAGGCTCCCTCACCACTTTCTTTTCTTTTTCAGCTACTGTTTCTCTCTCTTCTTTCCTATACCCAACTTAGCTCCACACATCACAACCTCCCCGTTCTCTCCTGCCTATCTGTACTGTGCACTGAACATCGCATCCCCGAGCAGCATAGGCACAGCCTACCGGAACCTGCCCTGCACTCACCACCGGCTTGCCCTGTTGGCCCCAGTACCTACCACAAACAACCCATCCCAGCCCCTCCCCTTCAGCTGGACCTGCCCTTCTGCACCATAGCTGAACGACTGGCCCTGCCCATTGGACAAGGAGGTGAAAAATATCGTGCCCACAGATGAGTAAACAACAAAGCATGCACAGTCTGCCTGCTCAGACATAACCAAATATGACAAAAAAGCAGGATGAAACAAATAAATCTACAATTAATAAATGAATAAAATAACACTGAATGTCCTGAAGACAGCAGACAATATCAAAACATATTAAAAAAAAACAGGACAGGATGGTTCAAGTAGGCATCCAAAATAAAACACCAGATAACTTTCCAGTAGAAGAAAAGGCACTGGAACTACCTGATAGGGAATTCAAATCTCTAATATACAGAGCTATCCAAGAATTGAAGCAAAAAGCAGACAAAAATGAGGAAAAAATAGAAAAATTCATGGAAAAGGCAGAAAGAATCATGTAAAATACTGAAAACATGGAAGAATTCAGGAAAATAGTACAGGAACAAAATGTCAAAATAAATTCACAACTAGAAATCACACAAAAACAACAATTAGAAATCCAAAAGATTAACAACAAGGTTTCAGAAATGGACAGTGTCACAGAAGGCCTGAAGAGCAGGTTTGAAACAATGGAAGATGGGATCAGCAAAACTGAAGACAAATACTTGGACATCACTTTGTTTGAGGGAAAATCAGAAAAAGAACAAAGAAAAATGAAGAAACCCTGAGAATGACGTGGGATAAAATCAAAAATAAAAATTCACATCATTGGAGTTTCAGAACAGGGAGAGAAAATGGAAAACACAGAGGGGACCATAGAAGATTTGCTGACAAAAAAATTCCCTGTATCATGAAAGATGAAAAGCTGACCATCCAAGAAGCTCAACAAACTCCATATAGGATAGATCCCAAAAGAAAATCACCAAGGCATATCATAATCACACTTGCTAAAATCACAGACAAAGAATCCTGAGACCAGCTCAAGAAAAATGAAAACTCACATACAGAGGGGAAACAATAAGACTAAGCTCTAATTTCTCAGCAGAAATCATGCAGGCAAGAAGGCAATGGGATGACATATATAAAACCTTGAAAGAAAATTGCCAACCAAAAATAATATAACCTGCAAAACTCTCTTTCAAATATGATGGTGAAACTAGGACATTTCCAGATAAACAGAAATTAAAGGATTATGTAAAAACCAACCAAACTTACAAGAATTATTAAAAGGAGTCCTTCAGTTTGACGACAAACAACATCAGATGACACCCTGAATCTAGGACGCAAGGTCACACCAACCACATACCAACCTAGGAAATGAATTCTCAAGGACTATTCAAACCTAAAAGATTTACAACAGGGAATCAGAGAGGTTAATCTGTAAATGACAACAATCTAAGAACAATGAAGAGAGAATAAACAGTGTAAGTATAGAACTTTCTAATGGAGAGGAAGACAAAGTGATACCGAGTAAAAAAAGACTGGTTCGAGCCTAGGAAGATAAGGATAAATTTCAAGATGACCACAAAGAAAGTTAACAAACCTACTCATCAAAATAAACACAAAAAAATGAAGTCTCAGTAAAAACAAAGTCTACAAAAAAGAAAGAAAGAAAGAAAGAAAGAAATGGACAAAAAATACACAAACAAAAGGAACTCAGCACAGGAGAGTAAGAGGAAAAGAGAAAACGTCAGCACCACCAAAAAAAGCACTACAAAATGACAGCAATAAACTCACACCTAGAAATAATTATACTGAATGTAAACAGCCTAAATGCACCCAAAAGAAACAGACAGTGACAGAATGGATAAAAAAACAGGGTCCATCAATATCCTATCTACAAGAGACACACCTTAGAAACAAAGAGGTAAACTTATTAAAAATCAAAACATGGAAGAAAATATATCAAGCAAACAGCTGCCAAAAAGGAGCAGGAGTGGCAATACTAATCTCAGATAAAATAGACTTTAAAACAAAATCCACCATAAAAGACAAAGAAGGACACTATATAATGATTAAGGAGATGAACCATCATGAAGACATAACCATATCAAATATACACACACCCAACAACAGGGCTCCAAAATACATAAAACAAACTCTAATAACACTGAAAACATAAATTGACAGTTCTACAATAATAGTAGGAAATTTTGACACACCACCCTCAGTAAAGGACAGAACATCTAGAAAGAAACTCAACAAAGATAAAGAAGATCTAAAGGCCACAATCAGCAAACTTGAACTCATAGACATATATAGAACACTACACACAACAGCTGCAAAGTACACACTCTTTTCCAACACACATGAAACATTCTCCAGAATAGACTACATATTAGGCTAATAAGCAACCCTCAACAAAATCCAAAACACTAAGATAACACAAAGTATATTATGTGATCACAATGCCATCAAAGTAGAAATTAACAACAAGAAAAGCAAGGACAAAAATCAATTAAATGGAAACTGAATAACAGCCTGCTTCAAAACCACTGGGTAATAGAAGAAATCAAAGATGGAATAAAAAAATTTCTAGAATTAAACAAGAATGAAAACACATCATACCAAAACCTTTGGGACACAACAAAGGCTGTGCTCAGAGGTCAATTTATAGCAATATATGCACACATCAAAAAATAAGGACAAAAGCAAAACATTAGCTACACAACTTGAACAAATAGAAAGAGAACAGCAAAAGAAGCTTACAGGCACCAGAAAAAGGAAATAATAAAGATCAGAGCAGAAATAAATGAAATAGAGAAGAGAAAAACAATAGAAAGACTCAACAAAACCAAAAGTTGGTTCTTTGAAAGGATCAACAAAATCAACAAACCACTGGCCAAATTGACAAAAGAAAAACAGGAGAGGATGCAAATAACCCAAATAAGAGATGAAATGGGGGACATTACAACAGACCCCAACTGAAATAAAAGGATCATAACAGAGTATAATGAAAAACTATACTCCAACAAATTTGAAAACCTAGAGGAAATGGATAAATTTCTAGAAACACATTACCTACCCAAACTAACCCAAAATGATGTTGAAAATCCAAAAATACCCATAACAAAAAAAGAGATTGAAAAGGTAATTAAAAAAACTCCCAACAAAAAAAAAAGCCCTGGCCCAGATGGCTTCAATGGAGAATTCTACCAAACATTCAGAGAAGAGCTTATACCAGTACTACTCAAACTATTTCAGAACATAGAAAAGGAAGAGATACTTCCAAATTCATTCTATGAAGCCAGCATAACCCTGATACCAAAACCAGGCAAAGTCACCATAAAACAAGAAAATTACAGGCCAATATCTCTCATGAATATAGATGCAAAAATTCTCAAAAAAATTCTAGCCAATGGAATTCAGCATCATTTCAAGAAAATAATACACCATGACCAAGTAGGATTCATACCAGGTATGCAAGGATGGTTCAACATTAGAAAATCAATCAATGTAATCCACCACATAAATAAAAGAATCACGTAATCATCTCAATCGATTGCAGAAAAGGCATTCAACAAAGTTTAACACCATTCCTGATTAAAAACTCTCAATAAAATAGGAAGAGAAGGGAAATTCCTCAACATAAGAAAGGGCATCTATACAAAACCAACAGCCAATCTCATTCTTGATGGAGAGAGGCTGAACATTCCCCTTGAGAACAAGAACAAGACAAAGATGCCCTTTATCACCACTCCTATTTAACATTGTGCAGAAGTCCTAGCTAGAGCAATAAGGCAAGAAAAAGAAATAAAGGGCATCCAAATTGGTAATGAAGAAGTTAAAGTGTCCCTATTTGTGGATGATATGATACTATTCATAGAAAACCCAAAAGACTCCACAAGAAAACTACTGGAACTAATAGAAAGATTCAGCAGAGAAGCAGGATACAAGATAAACATAAAAAATCAGTTGGATTCCTATACATCAACAAAGAGAACAATGAAAAGAAAATCAGGAAAACAATACCATTTATAATAGCCCTTAAAAAAATAAAACATACAGGAATAAATCTAACCAGGGATATAAAAGACCTATACAAGAAAACTACCTAACTCTACTGCAAGAAGATCACATGATAGAATTTTGCAAGAACAACGACTTCATCATTGCAAATACCTTTTTTCAACAACATAAATGGTAACTATACACATGGACCTCACCAGATGGAATACACAGGAGTCAAATCGACTACATCTGTGGAAAGAGATGATGGAAAAGCTCAATATCATCAGTCAGAACAGGGCCAGGGGCCGACTGTGGAACAGACCATCAATTGCTCATATGCAAGTTCAAGTTGAAACTAAAAAGAATTAGAACAAGTCTATGAGAGCCAAAGTACAACTTTGAGTATATCTCACCTGAATTTAGATACCATCTCAAGAATAGATTTGACACTTCGAACACTAATGATCGATGACCAGGCAAGTTGTGGAATGACATCAAGGACATCATACTTGAAGAAAGCAAGAGGTCATTAAAAAGAGGGGAAAGAAAGAAAAGACCAAAATAGATGTCAGAAGAAACTCTGAAGGTTGCTTTTGAACATCAAGTAGCTAAAGCAAAAGGAAGAAATGATGAAGTAAAAGAAACGAACAGAAGATTTCAAAGGGCAGCTTGAGAAGACAAAGTAAAATATTATAATGACATGTGCAAAGACCTGGAGATAGAAAACCAAAAGGAAAGAACACACTTGGCATTTCTCAAGCTGAAAGAACTGAAGAAAAAATTCAAGCCTCAGGTTGCAATATTGAAGGATTCTATGGGGAAAATATTAAATGATGCAGGAAGCATCAAAAGAAGATGGAAGGAATCAGAGTTACTACACCAAAAAGAACTGGTCAACGTTCAACCATTTCAGGAGGTAGCATATGATCGGGAACCAATGATACTGAAGGAAGAAGTCCAAGCTGCACTGAAGGTATTGGCAAAAAACAAGGCTCCAGGAATTGATGGAATACCAATTGAGATGTTTCAACAAATGGATGGAATGCTGGAGGTGTTTGCTCATCTATGCCAAGAAATTTGGAAGACAACTACCTAGCCAACTGGCTGGAAGAGATCCATATATATGCCTATTCCCAAGAAAGGTGATCCAATTGAATGAGGAAATCATCAAACAATATCATTAATATCACATGCAAGTAAAATTTTGCTGAAGATCATTCAAAAGCAATTGCAGCAGTACATCGACAGGGAACTGCCAGAAATTCAAGCCGGATTCAGAAGAGGACATGAAACCAGGGATATCATATCTGATATCAGATGGATCTTGGCTGAAAGCAGAAAATACCGGAAAGACATTTACCTGTGTTTTATTGACTATGCAAAGGCATTCGACTGTATGGATCATAACGAATTATGGATAACATTGCAAAGAATGGGAATTCCAGAACACTTAATTGTGTTCATGAGGAATCGGGACATAGACCAAGAGGCACTCGTTCGAACAGAACAAGGGGATACTGCGTGGTTTAAAGTAAGGAAAGATGTGAGTCAGGTTTGGATCTTTTCACCATACCTATTCAATCTGTCTGCTGAGCAAATAGTCTGAGATATGGACTATATGAAGAGAAATGGGGCATCAGGATTAGAGGAAGGCTCATTAACAACCTGCGTTATGCAGATGACACAACCTTGCTTCCTAAAAGTGAAGAGGACTTGAAGCATTTACTGATGAAGATTAAAGACCACAGCCTTCAGTATGGATTACACCTTAACCTAAAGAGAACAAAATCCTCACAACTGGACCAATAAGCAACATCACGATAAATGGAGAAAAGATTGACTTTGTTGAGGATTTCATTTTACTTGGATCCGCAACCAACACCCATGGAAACAGCAGTCAAGAAATCAAAAGATGCATTCCATTGGGCAAATCTGCTGCAAAAGAGCTCTTTAAAGTCTTAAAAAGCAAAGATGTCACATTGAAGACTAAGGTGAGCCTGACCCAAGCCATGGTATTTTCAGTCACCTCATACGCATGTGAAAGCTGGACAATGAATAAGGAAGACGGAAGAATTGATGCCTTTGAATTGTAGTATTGGCAAAGAATATTGAATATCCCATGGACTGCCAAAAGAAGGAACAAATCTGTTGTGGAAGAAGTACAACCAGAATGCTCCTTAGAAGCAAGGATGGCGAGACATAGTTTGGACATGTTATCAGGAGGGATCAGTCCCTGGAGAAGAACATCATGCCTGGTAATAGAGGATCAGCAAAAAGAGGAAGATCCTCAATCAGATGGATTGACACAGTGGTTCCAACAATGGACTAAAGCCTAACAACAACTATGAGGACGGCAAAGGATCGGGCAGTGTTTTGTTCTGTCGTAGCTAGGAGTCAGAACTGACTTGACGGCACCCAACAACAACAGAAGTCAAATTGCTGGGTCATATGGTAGTTCTAGGAGCCCTGGTGATGCAGAGGTTAAGCTCTGGGCTGCTAACCAAAAGGTCAGCGGTCCAAAGCCACCAACTGCTCTGTGGAAGAAAGATGTGGTAGTCTGCTTCCATAAAGATTTACAGCTTTGGAAACCCTATGGGACAGTTCTACTCTGTCCTACAGGGTCGCTATGAGTCAGAATCAACTCCATGGCAGTAGGTGATTTTCTCATGGTAGTTCTATGTCTAATTTTTTGAAGAATTGCAAAACTGGTTTCCACAAAGGCTCCATCATTTTACATTCCCACCAGCAATGCACTAGTGTTCCAATTTCTCCACATCCTCACCAACATTTGTTATTTTCTTTTTTTTTTAATCTGAGCCATTTTAGTGGGAGTGAAGTGGTATCTCATTGTGGCTTTGATTTGCATTTCTCAGATGGCCAAAGGAGTAATTTCTCATTAAAAAGTATCTGTTGTATGTGCTACATAGAGAGAGGCAAAGCATACAACTCTACTTATCTTTTCTAAAATAATAATAATAATTACTAATGCTGCCCTGTTCGTGTTCTTATTTCTTTTATTATTAATTATTAATTTATTATTCTTTTTCTAAAAGATAAGAGTTTTTATAACTATAAAGGTAATACATTTTTACTGTCAAAAATGCTTAACAATATCAAAGCATCAAAAGTAAAGAGAGAAAACACATGGCTCACTTCCGCCATTCTTCAGATTTAACTACTTTTTTCTGGGCAGATGAAAACTTACACATACTGTGGTAGACACCACTAATTGCTTACTCAATATTCATTCTCCAGTTTTTCCTTCCTAACAGATTTTCATTTTGTTTGGAGTTGCAATGTGCCTAGTCAAAAGTATTGATCTCCTCAGCCTCTCTGACAGCTAAGTGATATAACCAGAAATCTACTTGGTGGAGCATCTGATAAAAGGAAATGTTTGCTGGCAAGTATCTTTGGCCTTGCACACACATTTCTCCATGCCTTCTGCTGGAATGCAGAGATGCAACACAGGAGGAATGAAAGGGCTAGCCTAGGATGGCAGACTGAATATAAGGACTGATTGACCAGGTCTCCGGAGGCACTACAGAGCCACTGTACCAGTCACAGTTCACCTCCCTCCAGACACCTTGTTTCATGAGAAAAATAAATCCGTTATTTTAGACACTGAAACTTGGTTTCTTTTATTTGCAGTTTGACAATGTCAGAGTTGATACCTCATAAAAAGTTACACCACCTTTTTTTAGTAGAATAAGATCTTAACAATTCATATTGCTTTGAAATTTGTTTATTTCACTCAAAATATGATGGCCTTCTTTCTAGGCCAGTTGCCGTTCAGTCTATTCTGACTCGTGGCGACCCCATATGTTACAGAGTAGAACTGCTCCACAGGGATTTCTTGGCTGTAATCTTTACAGAAGCAGATCACCAAGTCTTTCTTCTGTGGCATCTCTGGGTGGGTTCGAATCGCCAGCCTGTAGATTAGCACCAAGCATAAACTGTTTGCATCACCTGGGGACCTTCAGTACAACTAGATATATCACATCCTTAGCATTAGCTATTTTGCTGTTATATTGGATAAAGCATTATTTAGCATCATTTGGATTGTTTGCAATTTCTAATCATAACGGAAAATGCTACAATGAACATTTTTGAATGCATCTCTTTGAGCACTTTTGCTAATGTTTGTTGTTGTTGTTTTTCATTTGTAGTTGTTTATCATTCATTTTATGACCTGTGATAAATGATAAATTCTCTTTTCATCCTTATTTTCATGTTGGTAATTTTTTTTCCTTTTTAAAATTTATTTATTTAAAAAATGTTTTAGTGTACTTTAGATGAAGGCTTACAGAAGAAATAGTTTCTCATTAAACAGTCAGTACCCATATTGTTTTATGACATTAGTTAACAACCCCACGATATGTCAACACTCTCCCTTCTTGACCTTGGAGGACCTTTTTTTCTTTGGGCGAAAATATACATAGCTAAAGGTACACCATTTCAAAAATTTCTACATGTACAATTCAGTGACATCGATTACATTCTTCTGGTTGTGCTGCTATTCTCACTATCCTTTTCCAAATTATTCCATCACCATTATCTTCAACTCACTGTCCCCTAGGCTTCCCATCAAATCGTTTGAGTTGCTGTTGTCAATTTGATCTCACATAAATATTTTTTCTTGTTTTTTGTACTTTAGATGAAGGTTTACAAAACAAATAGTTTCTCATTAAACAGTTAGTACACATATTGCCCTATGACAATGGTTAACAACCCCATGACATGTCAACACTGTCCCTTCTCACCAGCTTTCCTGTCCCCTCCTGCCTTCTAGTCCTTGTCCCTGGACTGCTGTGCCTCATTAGTCCTGCTTTATTTTATGGGACTGTCCAATCCCTGGCTGAATGGTGAACCTCGGGAGTGACCTCACCACTGAGCCTAAAGGGTGTCTGGGAGTCATACTCTTGGGGTTTTTCCAGTCTCTGTCAGGCCAGTAAATCTGGTCTTTTTTTGTGTGTTAGAATTTTGTTCTACATCCTTCTCCACCTCTGTCCAGAACCCTCTGTTGTGATCCCGGTCAGAGCAGTCAGTGGTGGTAGCTGGGCACCATCTAGCTGTACTGGACTCAGTCTGGTGGAGCCTTGGTAGCTGTGGTCCATTAGTCCTTTGGACTAATCTTTTCCTTGTATCTTGTTCTCTTCATTCTCCCTTGCTCCCAAAGGGGTGAGACCAGTGGAGTATCCTAGATGGCTGCTCACAGGCTTTTAAGACTCCAGACGCTACTCACCTCACCTTGGTAAATTTTGCATTAGAGCTTAGGAAAGCATCTTCTAAGCAAGGAGATTCAATTGTTATTGTATTAAATGTTATATTGAGAGTTTACAGCAATTCATTTATAAGCTCTTATTCAAGTTGGAACAATCTACTTTGTTTCAAACTCTTGCTTAATTAAAATTCCTCTTTAAAGCTTGTATCATTTTGTAGTTCTCATTTGTGTAAATTCTAAAGAGAAATAAAAAGAAAGAATGCATACATCTAAATACTACAATTTGTGTTCAGAGCTGGCCCTACAAGGCCTAGCACGTGGATCGAGGGATGCCTAAAGGCAACTCTATCTATTCTAAAATATAGCTGCAATTCTATGCCTCACAGCATTGAGAAGCTCTGTTTTGGCAAGAGGTGGCTATTTGGAAAGGGTTAGAATGAGGGCTTATATCTAAGAAACCAAACCTCACCATTGTCACCAATTAAAGGTAGTGAGTTCCTTCATTTTCATAGTTTCAATGTTTTCCCTTTAATTGATTGATTAGACTGCCCTCAAGTGTCTACATTTTTATACTATGGAGGTTTTGAAAAAGATTTAGTATTAGAATCATACAACTGGGGAGGAAATTTAAATATCATCTTTTAAAAATATATGTTTATTGTGGTAAAATATATATAACACAAAATTTGCCATTTTAACCATTTTTAAGCGTACAGTTCAGCTTGTGACATTAACTGTATTCACCATCTTGTGTAACCATCAGCACTATATATTTCCAAACAGAAACTTAATACCCTTAAGCAATAACTCCCCAAGCCCTCCAATCCCTAGCGCCTGGTAACCACTAATAAACTTTTGTCTCTATTCTAGATATTTCATATAAGTGGGATCATACAATATTTTTCCCTTTGTGTCTGGCTTATTTCACTTAGCATAACGCTTACAAGGTTAATCGATATTGTAGCATGTATCAGAACTTCACTTTTCTTTACTGTTGAATAATATTCCATTATATGTACCACATTTTGTTTATCCATTCATCCGTTGATGAACACTTGGGTTGTCTTCACCTTGTGGCTATTTTCAATAATGCTGCTATGAACATCGGCATACAAGGATCTGTTTGAGTGCCTGCTTTCAATTCTTTTGGGTATATACACAGTATACCTAAGAGTGGAATTGCTGGGTCATATGGTAGTTCTATGTTTACCTTTGTCAAGAACTGCCAAACTGTTTTCCACAATGGGTGCAACATTTTACATTCCCATCAGCAATGCACAAATGTTCCAAATTCTCCATATCCTAGCCTATCATTGCTATTTTCTGTTTTTCTGATAATAGCCATCCTAGTGGGTGTAAGGTAAAATCTCACTGTGGTTTTTTTATTTGCATTTCCCTAATGAATAACGACATTGAGCATCTTTTCATGTGCTTATTGGCCATTTGTATCTCTTCTTCAGGGAATTCTATTTAAGTCTTTTGCCCATTTTTTGATTGGGTTGTTTGTCTTTTTGTTGTTGAGTTGTAGAAGTTATTTCTATATTCTAGATATTAAACCATTATCTGATATATGGTTACCAAATATTTTCTCTCATTCTATAGGTTTGCTTTTCACCTTCTTGATAAAATCCTTTGAAGCACAGAAGTTTTTAATTTTGATGAAGTCTAATTCATCTATTTTTTCCTTTGTCGTTTGTGCTTTTGATGTCATATCTAAGAATCCATTGTCAAAAACTAGATCCTGAAGTAGTGCCCTGTCTTCAGATAAGAGTTTTATGGTTTTAGTTCTTATATTTAGGTCACTGATCTATTTTCATATTTGGTGTGAGGTTCAGTTTCATTCATTTGCATGTCTAGGTCAAGTGGTCTCAACACCATTTGCTGAAGAGACTACTCTTTCCCCACTGGATGGACTTGTCCATAGATGTATGGGTTTATTTCTGGACTCTCAATTCTATTCCATTGGTCGATAAGTCTATCCTTACTATCAGTACCACACTGTCTGTATTACTGTAGTTTTAGTGAGTCTTCCTACTTTGTGTCTTTCTACTTTGTTCTTTGTTCAAGTTTTGGCTATTTGGGCCTTAATGCAACTCCATATGAATTCAAGGATCATCTTTTCCATTTCTATAGAAAAGGCTGCTGGAATTTTGATAAAAATTGCATATAATCTGTTGGCCACATTGGGTAGTGTTGACATCTTCTTAACAATAGCAAGTCAGCCAATCCATGAACACAGATGTCTTTCCATTTTTTAGGTCTTCTTTAATTTCATTCAGCAATATTTTGTAGTGTTCAGTGTAAAATTCTTTCACCTCCTTGGTTAAATTCCTTCCTAGGTATTTTATGCTTTTAAATACTATTGTAAATGGAATTGTTTTCTTAAATTCCAGATTGTTCATTGCTGGTGTAAGAACAACTGATTTTTATGTGTTGATCTTGTACCCTGCAACTTTGCTGAATTTGTGTATTAACTCTTCTATCTTTTTTGTGCCATCTTCGCTTTTTCTATATATAGGATCATGTCATCTGCAAACAGATAATTTTAGTTCTGCCTTTCCAATTTGGATGGCTTTTATTTCTTTTTCTTTCCTAATTGCTCTGACTAGAACTTCCAGTACAATGTTGAGTAGCAGTGGTGAAAGTGGGCATCCTTGTCTTGTTCCTGATTTTAGGGGGAAAGCTTTCCATCTTTTGCAATTGAGTATTATGTTAGCTGTGGATTTTTCACTTATGTTCCTTATCAAAATGTTGGGGAATTTCCCTTCCTTTCCTGGTTTGTGGAGTGTTTTTATCCTGAAAGGGTGTTGGATTTTGTCAAATGCCTTTCCTGAATTAATTGAGATGATCGAATAGTTCTTTTCCTTCATTGTATTAATGTGGTGTATTACATTATTATCTTATTTGAACCACCTTTGCATTACTGGAATAAATCCTACGTGGTCATGGTGTATTATCCTTTTAGTATACTGTTGGATTCTGTTTGCTAGTATTGTGTTGAATATTTTTGCATCTATATTCATAACAGATATTTGTAGTTTTCTTTTCTTGCAGTGTCTTTATCTAGCTTTGGTATGGGGTAATGTTGGCCTCATATAGAATGAGTTAGAAAGTGTTCCCTACTTGTGATGGTTAAAGTTGTGTGTCAACTTGGCTAGGTCATGATTCTCAGTGGTTTGGCAGTTATAAGGTAGTTTGGCAGCTATGTAATGATGTAATCACCTCTGTAATGAGATCTGATATAATGTAATCATCACCATGATGAGATCTGCTATGAGCAGCCAATCGGTTGAAAGGGAGTTTCCTTGAGGGTGGGGCTTGCATCCAATATATGTGGACTTTCTGGCAAAACTCACTGGCTTTTGCTCACTCTGGATCCTGAATCTGGCTTAACATCTGACCTCCAGTACTTGGGACTTGAGCTAGGAGCTTACCTGCAAGTCTTGGGATTTGTCAGCCTGCACAGTTGGTGAGCCAGTGGCCTGCTGTCTTATCTGCTGATCTTGGGGTCTGTCGGCCTCCACAGGCTGTGAGCCAGAGGCTTGCTGTCTGATCTGCCAATCTTGGGTTCGTCAACCCCATGAGTCAGGAGAAGCCTCCAGCCTGACCCACAGACTTGGGACTTTCCAGCCTCTACAACCTCTTGAGCCATTTCCTCAATTTAAATCTCTCTTTCTCTCCACATATATATATGTATACACGCCTCACTGGTTTTGCTCCTCTAGAGAACCCAGCCTAAAACAGTATTCTTCTATTTTTAAGAGTTTAAGAAGGATTGGTGTTAATTCTTCCTTAAAAGTTTGGTAGAATTCTCCAGTGAAGCCATCTGGTCCTGGACTTTTCTTTGTTGGGAGGTGTCTTGGTTATCTAGAAAGTAGATGACCTCAACAAACAGAAATTTATTCTCTCACAGTCTAGGAAGCTAGAAATCTGAATTCAGGGAGCCAATTCCAGGGGAAGGCCTCTCTGTCTCTTGGCTCTGGAGGAAGGTCCATGTCATCAATCTTCCCCTGGTCTAGAAGCTTCTCTGTTCAGGAACCCCAGGTCCAAAGGACGCACTTTGCTCCCAGCACTGCTTTCTTGGTAGTATGAAGTCCCCATGTCTCTCTGCTTGCCGCTGTCTTCCATATCTCAAAAGAGATTGGCCTAAGACAAAAGACAACCTTATAGATTGAGTCCTGCCTCATTAACATAACTTCCAATCCCATCTTATCAACATCATAGAGATAGGATTTACAACACACAGGAAAATCACATCAAATGACAAAATGGTGGGCAATCACACAATACTGGGAATCATGGCCTAGCCAAAATGACAGATATTTTGGGGGGACATAATTCAATCCATGACATTACACTCTTTGTTGTTGTTGTTAGGTGCCATCAAGTCGGTTCTGACTCATAGTGACCCTATGAACAACAGAACTAAACACTGCCCAGTCCTGTGCCCTCCTCACAATCATTGTTATGCTTCATCCCATTGTTGCAGCCACTGTGTCAATCCATCTTATTGAGGATCTTTATCTTTTTTCACTGACCCTGTACTTTACCAAGCATGATGTCCTTCTCCAGGAACTGATCTCTCCTGACAACATGTCCAAAGTATGTAAGACATAGTCTCACCATCCTTGCTTCTAAGGAGCATTCTGGTTGCACTTCTTCCAAGACAGACCTGTTTGTTCTTTTGGCAGTCCACGGTACATTTAATATTCTTCACCAACACTACAATTCAAAGGCATCAATTCTTCGGTCTTCCTTATTCAGTGTCCAGCTTTTGCATGCATATGAGGCGACTGAAAACACAATGGCTTGGGTCAGGTGCACCTTAGTCCTCAAGGTGACATCTTTGCTTTTCAACACTTTAAAGAGGTCTTTTGCAGCAGATTTTCCCAATGCAATATGTCTTTTGATTTCTTGACTGCTGCTTCCATGGGTGTTGATTGTGGATCCAAGTAAAATGAAATGCTTGACAACTTCAATCTTCTCCATTTATCATGATGTTGCTTACTGGTTCAGTTGTGAGGATTTTTGTTTTCTTTATGTTGAGGTGTAATCCATGCTGAAGGCTGTAGTCTTTGATCTTCATCAATAAGTTCTTCAGGTCTTCTTCACTTTCAACAAGGCTGGCCTCCCAAAATTCATGTCCTTGCCACAGGTAAAACACATTCACCCTATCATATCATAGCAAAAGTCTTAAATCAACTCCAAATCCAAAAAAATTCCTCTTCATCTGTGAAATCTAAAATACAAATGTTCTGCTGCCAAAGTACAATGGTGCAACAGGCACAAACTAGACATTTCCATAACAAATGGGAGAAATTGGAGGGAAAGAGGGATAAAAGGCACCAAGCAAGTCAGCAGAACACATTAAATTAGCCTTCAAGGCTTGAAAATAATTCTCTGTTCTCTGAGACAATTTAGACAATGGCCTTGCCCTCTGGACTCTAGGTATTGGCCACACTCTCTGGATTCAGAGTGGAGGCCCCGACCCTGGGCTTCACTTCTGCCTTCCAGGCCCACTGGAGTGGCAACTCTATTCCCTCAAATTTGGGCAGCCCCATTCTCCCAGTCCATTGAGTGGTGACCCTACCCTTTGAAAGCGAGGCAGCTTGGCTTTCCGTGTTCCTTGTCTCCTCAGCTTCTGCTTTCTGGTTCCTTGGCCTCTTGGCCCCTCAGTCCTCCCTGCCTGTGTCTTCCCTGCTGGGGCAAGTGTTCCAAAGCTCTGTAGCTCCACTGATAAGTGCCTGGAGGCACACCACTCTGCCAGGAAGCCTCCTGCGCAAAGGCACTCAGCTCTGTCATGGGTTATCACCAGCGCTGTCTCCCGCTGGGCCTCCTGGTTCTGCTGCTGCTGGTTTTTGCTGCTGCTTCCAGTTATCTGCTGCTGCTTCTGGCCATCTACACCATCTCCAGTGTAACAGCTCTCCTCATTTCCTTCTGAGTCCTCTATCCATTCACAGTTCAAAAACTGCCTCCACATTTACTGATTATTGATTCAATCTTTTCCCTTAATATAGGTCTGTTGAGATTTTCTATTTCTTCTTGCATCAGTTTAAGGAGTTTGCATGTTTCTAGGAATTTGTCTATTTCATCTACATTATCTAGTTTGTTGGCATACAATTGTGCATAATATTCTCTTATAATCTTTTTAATTTATGTTGGGTCAGTAGTAATGTCCCCACTTTCATTCTGATTTTAGGTATTTGTGTGTCTTTTTTTTTTTTTTTTCTTGTCAGCCAGCTAAAAATTAGTCAATTTTATTGATCTTTTCCAAGAAACAACTTTTGGTTTCGTTTATTTTCTCTATTGCTTTTCTATTTCAGTTATCTCTTCTTTTATCTTTGTTAGTTCCTTCTTTCTTGTAGTTTTGGGCTTAGTTTGCTTTTCTCTCTCTAGTTCCTCAAGGCAAAAAACTAAATTATTTATTTGAGGTCTTTCTTATTTTTTAATGTATGCATTTACAGCTATAAATTCTCTGCTGGCTACTGTCTTTATTGCATCCCATAAATATTGGTATGTTGTGCTTTCATTATCTCTAACTATTTGCTAATTTCCCTGTGATTTCATCTTTGACCCATTGGTCATTTAATAGTATATTGTTTGATTTCCGCTTGTTGTGAAATTAAGTTTTCCTTCTAGCTATTGATTTCTGGTTTCATTCTATTGCGATCAGAGAAGATCCTTCGTATGATTTCAATGTTTTTAAATTTACTGAGATGTGTTTTGTTAATTTTCATATATGGTATGCATTTTCCTGTCTTAGTTATCTCATGCTGTTATAACAGAAACACTACAAGTTGATAGCCTTAGAAAACAGAAATTCATTCTCTAACAGTTTAGGAGGCTACAAGTCCAAATTCAGGGTGCCAGCTCTGGGTGAAGGCTTTCTGTCTGTGTTGGCTCTGAGAGAAGGTCATTCTCTCCGTTCAACATCTGTGAGCCCAGCATTCCTTGGAGAACTACCTGTGTCTTGGCATCAATCTTCCCCTGGGTCTAGGAGGTTCTCAGTGCAGGGACCCTGGGTCCAAAGGACATGCTCTGCTCCCGGCTCCTCTTTCTTGGTTGTAGTCAGGTCTTATTGGGCAGGTCTACCCTGTCCTTTAGGGTTGCTATGATTCAGAATTGACTCGATGACAACAGGTTTAGTTTAGGTCTAGTTGGCTGTTAGTGTTGTTCAAGTCCTCTATTTCCTTACTGATCTTCTGTCTAGTGGTTCTATAAATTATTGAAAGCAGTGTAGTGAAGTATCCAACTATTATTGTTGTCTTTGTTGTTAGTTGCTTTCAAGTCAGTTCTGATTCATGGCAACCCCATGTGTAACAGAAGAGAACTGCTCCATAGGGTTTTCTTGGCTGTAATCTTAACATAAGTAGATTTTGAGGTCTTTTCTTCTGTGGTATTGCTGTGTGTGTTCAAACCGCCAACCTTTAGGTTAGCAGTTGAGCACAGTTTGTGCCACCTAGGAACTTTATTCTTGTAGAATTATCTATTTCTCCTTTCAATTCTGTCAATATTTGCTTCATGTATTTTGGACCTCTGTTGTTAGGTGTATATATATATATTTATAACTGTTATCTCTTCTTGATGAAATTGGCTCTTTTATCATTATATAAAGTCCTTGTTTTTCTCTTGTAACAGTTTTTTACTTAATACCTATCTTGTCTGATATTAATATAACCACTTCAATTGTTTTTGTTACTATTTGCATGGAATTTTTTTTTCATCTTTTCACTTTCAACTTATTTGTGTCTTTGGATCTAAAGTGGCTCTCTGGCAGACAGTATATAGTTGGATCATGTTTCCTTATCCATTTTGCCTATCTCTGCCTTTTGATTGGAGTGTTTAATCCATTTACATTTAATGTAATTACCAGTTAAAGAAGGTCTTACTTCTGCCATTTTGCTATTTATTTGCTGTGTATTATATGACTTTTTTTGCTCATTTCCTCCAATACTGCATATTTTTTGTATTCAGCTGATTTTTTTGTGGTGAACCACTTAGATTCCCTTCTCAGCTCCTTTTGTGTATATTTTTAAATATTTTTGTGATTACCAAGGTCATTACATTTAATATTATACATTTTTAACAACCTAGTTTAAATTGATAGCAATTCAACCTCAATAACATACAATAACTCTGCTCCTATGTCTCCTCTCCCCCACCTTTATGTTGCTGTTGTCACAAATTACATCTTTATACATTGAATGTCCAATAATATAAATTTATAATTATATTTGTACATCTGTTTTTTTTAATCATGTAGGACATACCAGGTAGGGTTATAACAAAAAATACCATAAAACTGGTCTTAAAAAAAATTATTGTTGTTGAAATTATACACAGCAAAACATACACCAATTTAACAATTTCTACCTGTACAATTCAATGACATTGAATACGTTCTTCAAGTTATGCAGGCATTTTCACCCTCCTCTTATGAATTGTTCTTCCCCCATTAACATAAACTCATTGCTCGCTAAGCTTTCTATCTAAACTTTCACGTTGCTGATGTCAATTTGACCCTATATAGATAGTTCTTCAAAAGAGCATGATGTTCAAGGAAGCATTCTTTACTAAAAAAGCTAAATTATTGTTTGATTTAAAGAAGACTTCAGGGAATATTTTTGGTTTAAAATTTAAAGATTATCTCAGAGCAACAGTTTCAGGAATTGTCTTATTCTTGTGTACTTCTTAGTGTCTTTATTTGCCTTGGTCAAGTTGTGCAGACTTCACCATATTGAGTATTGCTTTTCCCATTACCAAAAATAACAAGCGTCTACTAGCAGTTAAGAGCTACAGCTGCTAAACAAAAGATCAGCAGTTTGAATCCAACAGCCACTCCTTGGAAACCCTATTAGGGCAGTTCTACTCTGTCCTATGCGGTTGCTGTGAGTCAGAATTGACTCAACAGCAATGGGTTAATTTAATTGGTTACTATCTAAAAAGTGATTTCCTCTCCCTTGCTCTCCCATCCTTATTAACCATCAAAGAACACTGCTTTCGGTGTGTATACCTATTCTTGACTTTTTATAAAAGTGAGATATGCCATATTTGTCCTTTTGTGATTGGCTTATTTCACTTAGTATAATATCCTTCAGATTCATTCATGTTATAAGATGTTTCACAGACTCCTCATTATTCTTCATAGCTGCGTAGTATTCCATTGTGTTTAGGTACCACAATTTGTTTATCCATTCATCCATTGATAGGCACATAGGTTGTTTCCATCTTTTTGCTATTGTGAATAATGCTGCAATGAACATAGGTATGCATATGTCTATTCGTGTCACTGCTCTTATATCTCTATGATCTACACTTTAAAGAATGGGATTGCTGGATCATAAGGTATTCCTATTACTAACTTTTTGAGGATGCACCATTCTGTTCCATGGTGGTCCTACCATTTTGCAATCCCACTAGCAATGTTTAAGAGTTCCAATCTCTCCACAACTTCACCAGCATTTGTTGTTTTCTGGTTTTTTGGTCAGTGCCATTTTTGTTGCTCTCATTTTTAAAGGACAATTTTGCTGGATATAAAACTTGGTAGACAGTTCTTTTTTTCAGCACTTTAAATGTGTCATCTGATTGCCTTCTGGGCTCCATGATTTCTGAGAAGAAATTGGCATTAAATCTCATTGAGGATTTCTTGTATGTGACAATTTGCTTCTCTCTTGCTGCTTTCTGGATTCTCTGTGTTTTGTTTTCAAGAGTTTGGTTATACTGTATCTTGGTGTGGGTCTCTCTGGGTTTTTCTCACTTGGAGTTTGTTGAGGTTTTTGGATATATGGACTCATGTCTTACATCAAATTTGGGAAACTATCAGCCATTATATTTTTAAGTATTGTTTACTCCCCTTTATTTCTCTCTCCTTCTTCTGTGACTCCCATAATATGCACATTGGTCCATTTGAATGTGTCTCATAAGTTCTTTGACTGTCTTAACTTTTCTTCATTCCTTTTTTCATTGTGCTCCTTCCAAACCCAAACCAAACCCATTGCTGTCAAGTCAATTTCAATTCACAGCAACCGTATAGGACAGAGTAGAAGTGCTCCATAGGGTTTCCAAGGCTGTAATCTTTATGGAAGCAGACTGCCATGTCTTTCTTCCATGGAGTGACTTGTGGATTTGAACTGCTGACCTTTCAGTTAGCAGCCTAGGTTTAATCACTGTGCCACCAGAGCTCCTTATTTTGTTCCATAGAGGGAATTATTTCAACTGTCCTATCTTTAAGTTCTCTGGTTCTTCCTTATGCCTGCTCAAATCTGCTGTTGAATTCTCCAGTGAATTTTTCATTTCAGTTATTTTAATTTTCAGCTCCAGCATTTCTCTTTGCTTCCTTTTTATAACTTCTACTGCTTTATTGATAATGTCACTTTGTTCTTGTGTTGTTTTACTGATTTCCTTTAATTCTTTTTCTGTGTTTTTCTTTACCTCTTTAAGCATATTTAATACTGCTATTTTAAAGTCTTTGCCTAGTGTTATGGATTGAACTGTGTCCCCAGAAAATATGTGTAGTAAATTCTAACCTCTATGCCTGTGGTTATAATCCCATTTGGGAATGAGTTATCTTTGTTATGTTAATGAGGCAGGATTAGTGTAGGGTGTATCTTGAGTCAGTCTCTTTAGAAATATAAAAGAAATTAAAAGCAAGCTAGCAAGCAGAAATGAGGGAAGACACATGCCACGTCACATGAAGATTACCCAAGAGCAAGAGACAAGGACCTTACTTCAGAGTCGACAGAGATAAAAAGCCATCCCCTACAGCTCACACATTGAATTTGAACTTCTGGACTCCTAAACTGTGAGACGATAAATTCCTGTTTGTTGAAGCCATTCACTTTTGGTATTTCTGTTATATCAGCACTAGATAGTTAAGACACCTAGTAAGTTCATTAACTGCACTATAGGGACAATTTCTGTCCCTTTATTTTGTTCTTTTGAATAGGCAATCCTTTACTGTTTCTTTGCATGCCTTATGATTTTTTTTTAATTGAAACTGGGACATTTGAATATTATAATGTGGTAACTCTGGAAATCTGATTCTTCCTTTTCCCCAGGTTTGACTGGTTTTTGTTGCTGTTTGTTTTGATTTTTGTTTTTTAATTGTTAAAGGCTACAGTCATCTATTGTTTTAGTAACATCCCCTAACTAATATTGCAAAGACTGACTTCCAGGATGTATATGGACACTGAAGACTGTTTCTTAGTTTGTGCTCATTTAGGGTTTTGACAAATATTTCTTTGAACCCCAGGGATAAAAAATAAGCCCTCTTCTAGTCTTTGCAAATTGTCTCTGTGTCAGGGCTGTACTTCAACACTTAGCTAGGCTTGCACTGAGCCTAGAAATCAGCTCAAGTTGAAAGGTAAATTCTGAGCATTTGTCTTGCTTTGGGCATGTATGGTTTTCTCAATTGCCACATATACACAGTGCTTTTGAAAGCCTTAATTTCTGAAAGAAACTTTCTCTCTGGCCTCTCCTTCCAGTATTTAGACACCTCTTGTATGCCTGAATTACACTCTTTAGCCCCTGGCATCTACAGTTACCTATAGCCTTAGGTTGTTTCCCTGCTGTCCCTCACCCTGCATGCCATTCAAGACAAGCTAAATCAAGACAAGTGCCTTACTTCAGTTCTCTGGGAAGCCCCTAGACAGAGTACAACAGACACACACAATAATTTTCAAATTAAGTCTACTCTGTTCCTTCTTGATCCAGAGACCAGGTTACCTCTCTGAGAACATGTGTCACCACTCCTATAAGATCATATGAAGCTAGGGAGGACATCATAGGCAGGCAAGTAGAAAATCAAACCTTTTCAACATTCACTTAGTTACTGTAATCCTTTGTCTGGTTTCTAGAGTTCTGACAATGTTGGTTCTGCTAGTTTCTGCTTTTTTGGGGGGAGGTTGTTGTTTTTGTGGGGGGATGGGAGTGTGCAAGTCCTCCTGCTGCCATCTTTTTTTTTTTTTTAATTGAACATTGACTATATACCAGGCCCCATCCTAAACATACTTTATTTTGTTGTGCTTTAGGTAAAAATTTACAGAGGAAATCAGTTTTGCATTAAAAAAAATCATCCATAAATCGTTTCATGATGTTAGCTGCGATCCCCAGAATGTGTCAGTACTCTCCCTCTTTCCACCCCAGATTCCCTGTTTCCATTCATCCAGAACCTCTTTCCTTTCCCTATAAAGTTGGTGATTAGTTTTTCTATCTCATTAAAGAATGCTGTTGGAATTTGGATCGGGATTGCATTGTATCTATAGATTACTTTGGGTAGTACTGACATTTTCACAATGTTAAATCTTCCTATCCATGAGCATGGTATGTTTTTCCATTTGTGAAGGTGTCTCCTGGTTTCTTGCAGTAGTATTTTGTAGTTTTCTTTGTATAAGTCTTTTACATCCCCAGTTAGGTTTATCCCTAAGTATTTTATCTTATGGGGGACTACTGTAAATGGTATTTTTTTCCTGATTTCAGAGTTCTCTTTGTTAGTGTAGAGGAATCCAACTGATTTTTGTATGTTAATCTTGTACCCTGCCACTTTGCTGAATCCTTCTATTAGTTCCAGTAGCTTTCTTGTCAGTTCTCTGGGATTTTCTATGTATAGGATCATATTATCTGCAAATAAGGATAGTTTTACTTCTCCCTTACCAGTGTGGATGCCCTTTACTTCCCTTGTCTTATACTGTAGCTAGGACTTCCAGTACAATGTTGAATAAGAGTGGTTATAAAGGGCATCCTTGTCTGGTTCCCATTCTCAGAGGAAATGCTTTCAATTGCTCTTCATTGAGAATAACGTTGGCTGTAGATTTTGTGTATGTGCCTTTACTTATGTTGAGAAATTTCCCTTCTACTCCTATTTTGGTGAAAGTTTTTATCAAGAATGGTGTTGGACTTTATCAAATGCCTTTTCTGCATTGATTGAGATGATCATGTGATTCTTGTTCTGTGTTTTATTTATGTGGTGGATTACATTAATTTTCTAATGTTGAACCATCCTTGCATACCTGGTATGAATCGTGGTTGGTCATGATTTTTTTTTTTTTTTTTGATATGCTGTTGGATTCTACTGGCTAGAATTTTGTTGAGAATTTTTGCATCAATGTTCATGAGTGACACTTGTCTATAACTTTCTTTTTTAGTGGTGTCAGGGTTATGCTGGTTTTGGTATCAGAGTTATGCTGGAATCATAGAATGAATTTGGGAATATTCCTTCCTTCTCCATTTTCTGGAATGGTGTGAGTAGTGTTGTGTTGACTCTTCTCTGAATGTTTGGTAATTCTCCAGTGAAACCATCTGGGCCAAGGGTTTTTTTTGTTTTGTTGTTGGTAGTATTTTTATGACTTCTTCAATTTCTTCTTTTGTTATGGGTCTGTTCAGATTTTCTGCCTCAGTTTGTGCTAATTTAGGTAGGTAATGTGTTTCTAGGAATTTGGCCATTTCCTTTATGTTTTCAATTTTGTTGGAGTATTTTCGTAGTATTCTGTTATGGTCCTTTTTATTTCAGTTGGTTCTGTTGTGATGTCACCCATCTCATTTCTTATTTGTGTTATTTGCATCTTCTCCTTTTTTTCTTTTGTCAGTTTGGCCAGTAGTTTCTCGATTTTATTGATCCTTTCAAAGAACCAGCTTCTAGTCTTATTGTTTCAATTGTTTTTCTATTCTCTGTTTCATTTATTTCTACTCTAATCTTTATTACTTCCTTCCTTCTTGTGGCTACAGGCTTCTTCAGCTGTTCTTTTTCTATTTGTTTGAGTTGTAGGGTTAAAGTATTGATTTTGGCCCTTTCTTTGTTTTTGATGTGTGCGTTTATTACTATAAATTGGCCTCTGAGCACTGCTTTTGCTGTGGCCCAAAGGTTTTGGTGTGTGTATTTTCATTCTCATTTGATTGTAGGAATTTTTAACTTCATTTTTCATTTCTTCTATTACCCAGTGGTTTTTAAACAAGTCATTGTTCAGTTTTCAAGTATTTGATTTTTTTTCCTGGTTCTTCCTGTTATTGATGTCTAATTTTATAGTGTTGTGATCTGAGAAGATGCTTTGTATTATTTTGATTTTTTTTATTTACTGAGGCTTGTTTTATGGCTTAGAATATGGTCTATCCTAGAGAACAATCCATGTGTGCTGGAGAAGAATGTGTACTGTGCTGCTCCTGGGTGTAGTGCTCTGTATATATCTATGAGTTCAAGTTGGTTAATTGTGTTATTTAGATCTTCTATATCTTTGTTGAGTTTCTTTCTAGTTGTTCTGTCCATCATCAAAAGTTGTGTGTTAAAGTCTCTTACTATTATTGCAGAACTGTCTATTTCTCTTTTAATTTCTGTTAAGGTTTGTTTTATGTATTTTGGAGCTCTGTCATTGAGTGTATAGGTATTTATTATGATTATGTCCTTTGTGGATTGATCCATTAATCATTATATAATTTCATTCCTTGTCTCTTATAATGGAGTTTGATTTAAAGTATATTTTATTACAGATTAATATTACCACTCCTGCTCTTTTTTGGTTACTGTTTGCTTGATATATTTTTTTCCATACTTTATTTTTAACCTATTTACATCTTTGTGTCTAAGGTATGTCTCTTGTAGGCAACATATTGATGAGTCATGCTTTTTTATTCATCTTGTCACTCTCTGTCTCTTTACTGGTGCATTTAACCCATTTACATTCAGTGTGATTATCGATAGATATGAATTTACTGCTGTTATTTTGTTATGCTTTTTTTTGTGTGTGGTGTTGACTGTTTCTTAGTTCCACTTAATTTTTTGTACTGAGTTTTTTGTTCATGGATTGTCTTTTCATTTCCTTTGTTTTTGTGGATTCTGATTTTCTTCTTTATTTTGGTGGGTCCAAACCAACCAAACCCACTGCAATCGAGTGGATTCTGACTCATAGTGACCCTGTAGAACAGAGTAGAACTGCCCCATAGTGTTTCCAAGGAGCGGCTAGTGGATTCGAACTGCCAACCTTTGGTTAGCAGCCATAGCTGTTAACCACTGTGCCACCAGGGTTCCATTTTGGTGGGTAGGTGTATTACTTTTCTTTGTGGTTACTGTGAGGTTTACCCTTGCAATCCTCTGCTTACAACAGTCTGTTGTTTTTAGATATTGCCTGGATTTCCTCTTCATATGGAAGTTCAGTAACTACACCATTCATTCGCCCTTTTTGTTTTGAAGTCATCATCGATTTCAGATTGACATCTCTGGTTCCCTGTTTTCTGTTCTGTAGCTTTATTTTACTTTTGAGATTTCTCTATCTGGGTTGGCATCTTGGTGATGCTGTCATGTGGCTTGCTGTCAAGTTGTTGTCTGCTGTCGTTGGCTCTCTATCTGAAGGACTCTTTAATGTTTTTTCTAAGGATGGTCTGGTTTTTACAAATTCCTTAATTTCTGTTTATTTGGGAATGTCCTAATTTCACCATCATATTTGAGAGACAATTTTGCTGGGAATATGATTATTGGCTGGCAATTCTTTTCTTTCAGGGTTTTATAGATGTCATCCCATTGAGTTTTTGCCTGTGTGGTCTCTGCCAAGAAGTCTTATTGGAGTCCCTTCATAGGTGATATTTCATTTTTCCCAAGCTGCTCTCAGAATTCTATCTTTATCTTTGGACTCGGAAAGTTTGATTATGATATGTCTTGGTGACTTTCTTTTGGGGTCTATCCTGTATGAGGTTCGTTGAGCTTCTTTGATGGACATCTCCTCAGTTTTCATGATATTGGGGAAGTTTTCTTCCAGCAAATCTTCAAGAACTCTCTGTGCTTTTTTTTTTTTTTTTTTTTTTTTTTTTTTGGTATCCTCCTGTTGTGGAATTTCAGTCACATGTAAACTAATCCTCTTCATAGTGTATCACATAACTCTTAGGCTTTCTTTATTTTTTTAATGCTTTTTTCTTATTGTTCCTCAAATTGGTATCAAAGGGTTTGTCCTCTATTCTGCTAACTCTTTCTTCCATTGTTGCAATTCCATCTCTATGTCCACCAATTGAGTTATCTATTTCTGATATTTTATTGTTAATCTTCTGGATTTCTAGTTGTTGTTTTTGTATGATTTCTAATTGTCTATTTAATTTGTCATTTTGTTCTTGTATTGTTTTCCTGAATTCTTCTAGTGTTTTATCTGTGTTTTCCTTGATCTCTTTGAGGACCCTATACATAAGCCTTTTGAATTCCTTATCAAGCAGTTACATTACCATCTCTTTGTCAGGAAAATTTTCTGCCTCTTTATTTTGGTCATTTGGTTAAGCCATCTTGTCTTGTTTTTTACATGATTTGATATTGTCTGCTGTCTCTGAGGCATTAAGATGTTATTTGTAATTCGTTTTGTTTGGTTTTGATTTGTCAGTGGAGGCGGGTCGGGCGTGCTTCAGTGATTGCTTGTCTGGTGGCAGGGGGCATTCATTTCCTGTCCCTAGTTGGATGGGGCAATGGTGGGCAGGGCGAGCTCTCATTGCTGTTCACTGTACATGTGAAACAGCTGAGGGAGTACTGGGTGGGTGCTATCTGGTGGTATGGGAATGCTCACAGTTGTTCATGAGGTGGGCAGGTGGGGGGCACAGAGCAAGGAGTAAGGCAGGCATCTGGTGTGTGCTGAGGCCCTCCCTCCATTGGGGGAGTTGGGGTAGTCAGCAGGGGGTTGCACAGGTGTTCTCTCCTATGGGAGGGGGTGGGGAAGCTGACCAGGTGTCATGCAGGTGTTCTCTCTAGTGATGGAAAGGTGCAGCAGGTTGCCAGGGAAAGTGCAGTTGCTCTCTCAGATAAGGGAGGGTCGGGGGAGGGGCTGGGGATTGTGCAGGCACTCTCCGAAGCAGGAGAGGGGTGGGGACAGCTGGGGGGTCACACAAGTGGTCTCTCCTTTGGGGGAGGGGTGAAGAGAGAGAAAAAAGGGGAAGGGTTCTTCTAGTGCTATGTGCTTGCCACCCGACCTACTGGTCAGGTCCTGCAACTGGAGAGTCACCCTGTCTCTGGCTCCTGGCTCCCTCTCTGCTCTGTGTATGCTGAGATCCCTGAAACTCTCATTCACCTTCCTTTACTTTCCCTCTGTAGCTCCAGTTCATGTCCTACTCCCCTTGCTTCACTTGGGTATGTCAACACAGTTTCTCTGTTTCCTATTGAGAGTTCCATGACTTTGTCTTCCAGTGTTCCTCACCCAGGGTCACTGCTAACTTTGTCTCCAAATAGCCCTGCTGTGCCAGGCTGTCTGGCAGGGCACCTCTACTCTGTAACTCTCCCATACACTGCTGTCAAAAGACTTCACCAAAAGAGTTTTTTAAAAAGAGAATCTACAGATTGGGAAGAAATTTTTGGCTATGACATTTCTGACAAAATCTAATCTCCAAAATCTGTAGGAAAATCCAACATCTCTACAACAAAAAGACAAATAATCCAATTAAAAAATGGGCAAAAGGATATGAACAGACACTTTACCAAAGAAGACATTCAGGCAGCTAACAGACACATGAGGAAATGCTCTCGATCACTATTAGAGAAATGCAAATCAAAACTACAGTGAAATATCATCTCACCCTGAAATTACTGACATGAATTTTAAAAAAAAAAAAGAGAAAATAACAAATGTTGGAAAGGCTGCTGGGAGATTGTAACTCTTATGCACTGCTGGTTGAATGCAAAATGGTGCATGAATTTTGGAAAAAGAATATGGCACTTCTTTAAAAAGCTAGAAATAGAAACACCATATGATCCAGCAAGCTCACTCCTAGGAATATAGAGAAATAAGAGCCGTCACATGAATAGATACATGCACACTCATGTTCATTGCAGCATTAGTCACAATAGCAAAAAGATGGAAACAACCTAAGTGCCCATCACAGATGAATGGATAAACCAACTGTGGTACATACACACAGTGGAATACTATGAAACAATAAAGAACAATGATGAATCTGGGAAATACAATATGGATGAATCTGGAGGCATTATGCTGAGTGAAATAAATCAATCACAAAAGGACAAATACTGTATCAGACCACTACTATAGAAACTCATGGAAAGGTCTACACACAAAAGGAAACAATTTTTGATGGTTATGAAGGAGGGGAGGGGGGAGGGAAAAACACTACCTAGACAGTAGATAAGTGGTAACTTTGGTGAGGGGTAAGACAGTACACAGTACAAAGGAAGTCAGCACAACTTGACCAAGGCAAAGTCATAGAAGTTTCACAGACACATCCAAACTCCCTGAGGGACCAAATTACTGGGTTGAGGGCTGGGGACCATGGTCTCAAGGGACATCTAGCTCCATTGGCATAACATAGTTTATAAAGAAAATGTTCTACATTCTGCTTTGGTGAGTAGCGACTGTGGTCTTAAAAGCTTGTGATCAGCCATCTAAGATACATCTACTGGTTACACCTCATCTGGAGCAAAGGAGAATGAAGAAAACCAAAGACACAAGGGAAAGATTAGTCCAAGGACTAATGGACCTCAACTATCACAGCCTTCACCAGACTGAGTCTAGCACAACTAGATGGTGCCTGCTACCACCACTGACCGCTCTGACAGGGATCACAATAGATGGTCCTGGACAGAGCTGGAGAAAAATATGAACAAAATTCTAACTCACAAGAAAAGACCAGACTTCCTGGTCTGAAAGAGACTGGAGAAACCCTGAGAGGATGGCCCCCAGACATCTTTTAGCTCAGTACTGAAGTCACTCCTTCAGCCAAAGATTAGACAGGCCCATAATACAAAAAATAATACAGATAGCTCAATGAAGTATACAAGACTAAATGAGCACACCAACCTAAATGGGCAAGGATGAGAAGACAGGAGGGGACAGGAAAGCTGAATGAATGTAAATGGGGAACCCAAGGTTGAGAAGGGGAGAGTGTTGACACGTCACAGGGTTGGCAACCAACGTCGAAAACAATATGTGTGTTAATTGTTTAATGAGAAACTAATTTGCTCTGTAAACCTTCATTTAAAGCACAATTAAAAAAAAAAGTTTCACAGCCTTGGAAACCCTATGCAGCAATTCTACTCTGTCCTATAGGGTTATTATAGGGTCGCTATGAATCAGAAACAACTCCATGGCAGTGGATTTTGTTTGTTGTTGTTGTTAGGTGGCACAAAAGGAGCCCTGGTTGTGCAGTGGTTAAGCGATCGGCTGCTAACCGAAAGGTGGTTCAAACCCACCAGCTGCTCAATGGAAGAAAGATGTGACATTTTGCTTCTGTAAAGATTACAGCCTTGGAAACCCAGTGGGGCTGTTCTACTCTGTCCTACAGGATTGCTATGAGTTGCAATCCACCCTACAGCTGTGGGTGGGTAGGTTGCACAAACGGTTTGCACTCAGGTGGTAACCAAAAGGTTGGCAGTTTGAACCTACCCAGCTGTATCAGAAGAAAACGACGATCTGCATCTACAATGTTGTTGTTAGTTGTTGCCCACAAAGATTGTTGTTAGTTGTTGTCCAATTGATGACTACTCATGATGATCCTATCTGCCATGAAAACCCTATGGAGCAGTTCTACTCTGTACCACACAGGGTTGCCATGAGTCAGAATTGACTCCATGGTATAAGACGACAACAACATGGTGAATTTTGGAAGACAGATTTTTTTTTTTCTATTTTAACTTAATCAAGTTTATCAATCTTCTGTGGTTCCATACTCATTGCCATAGAGTGGAGTCCAACTCATAACCATCCTGTAAGTGTTATGGGGCCTTAAAAAAAAGCCTAATTAATTAGCACTCCACCAGTTATCAGGCCACTCCCAGTCACCTCCCCACCATGTCACTCACTTCCTTTAAGTTGCTTTGCAGAGTCTCTGGAGAATTCCTGACGGATTTGGATCTAACCAGTTGTCTTAGTCATCTAGTGCTGCTATAACAGAAATACCACAAGTGGATGGCTTTAACAAAGAGAAGTTTATTTCCTCACAGTCCAGTAGGCTAAAAGTCCAAATTCAGGGTATCAGCTACAGGGGAATGCTTTCTCTGTCGGCTCTGCAGGAATGTCCATGTCATCAGTCTTCCCTGGATCTGGGAGCTTCTCTGCACAGGAACCCCAGGTCGAAAGGATGTGCTCTGCTCCTGGCACTGCTTTCTTGGTGGTATGAAGTTCCTGTGTGTCTCTGCTCACTTCTCTGTTTTATGTCTCTACAGAGATTGGCTTAAGACCCTATCCAATCTTGTATACCTCATCGGTATAACTGCTGCTCATCTATCTTATTAGATCATAGTGATTGAATTTACAACACATAAGGAAATCACATCAGGTTATAAAATGGTACACAATTATACAATACTGGTAATCATGACCCAGCCAAGTTGACAGATATTTTGGGGGGACACAATTCAATCCATGACACTGGCTTAAGGAGGTCAAACATATGCAGAGCAGACAAGGGTGACTGACAAGATGACTTCAGATCCCCCACGCATGCTCAATAGTATGGGAAAACTCAGGTCAAGGAACCAAAAGACTCATGTCAAGTAATTTAAATCACCAGACTTACATCATCTGCAGTAGCCGAGTCCATTTCAAAAGCAAAGAGTCCATCGGCCACTTCCGTGCCAAGTCTTACCCCTGCCCCATAATAAATAATCAGTAAAAACTATGAATATGTAGAACTTCCTGATCCTGCCCACCTGCCTTCCTCCACCCCTATATGAATAATTCCCCAAACCTATAAAATGTAAATGCTTCCTCAAATCGAGGACCTCAATCTGAGGTTGATACCTCTGAGTTCCCGCTTGCTAACCTGTGAAATAAACTCTTTCTTTCTCTCAAAACCAGCGTCTGAGCTTGGCTTCTTGCACACTGAGCACGGATCCATTGGTCCGGTTTCATAAGGACAGAGTAAAACTGCCCCATAGGGTTTCCAAGGCTATAATCTTTATGGAAGCTGACTGCTGTATCTTTCTCCTGGTGGGTTCAACCACACCTAGCTGTTACCGGACCTCCAGGTCTCGCTCAGCGTGACACTGAGACACAAGTCCAGCAAAAGCAAACTTTATTTGGTTGGTCAAGCAAAGGATCACACCAGGATCTGTGTGGGCAAGATGGCTGCCCGTTCTGCAGGCACTGGGGTTTATATGGGGAGGAAACAGTAGTGGGTGGGCTCTTCTTCAGGGCATGTTCAGGGGCGTGGTCCATCAGGATTGGTGGACACCTCCTGTGATAATGCCAACGTCATCAGGTGGACGCAGTCTACTGGGGCAACAACAAAGGGAAAATGGCAGCTGAGCTTCTCCCAGCTGCCATCAAGCAGCTGCCTGTCTCATAGCGCTTAACCATTGAGCCACCAAGGCTCTTTCTTTTATGCTTAGTGCTTTTAGTATCATGTATCCGTCTTCATAAGTCATGAAGAAATTCTACTGTTATCTCTTAAAAGTTGTAGTTTTGCCATTTATACTTAGGTCTTTAATCCACCTGAAATTGTTGTGTGTGAGTGTGTGTGGTGTGGGAGAAGGCCAATTTATCTCCCCCAACCCCAACAGAGATCACTGATTATTTCATCATCACTTACTGAAAAGACCTTTCTTCCTCGCTTTGCATCGCCTCTTTTGTCATATCTCAGGGTCCCATTTACTTGGGTTTCACAACGCATTATTCTTTCAGCAGAAAGAAGAGATCGGGAGGCAGGGCCAAGATGGCGGAGTAGTCAGATGCTTTGGGAGGAACCTCTTACAACAAAGACCTGAAAAAATAAGTGATTCAAATATAATATGGCAATCTGGGAGCCCTGAACTTCAAAGACAGAGTTGAGGAACTGGACTGAGTGGCAGGGGGAGGGAGAATGGTTGGCAAGCAGCAAGGAGTTGCCAGACCTGACCTGGTCAGAGCCTGAGCCCTTCAGGCCTGATCAACACGTGGGTGAGCAGGGAGGCAGGCAACCAGCCGAGCTTGGGAGGCGTGTTTTCCACATCGGGAGTGACCCATGCCAGACAGTATATACGGCCACGCAGAACTAGTGAGAAGAAGCCCTCCGTGAAAGATAAGTACTTGCGTACGGCTTACCACATGGATCAAAAACACCTCCCTTAGGGAAAAACCTCTCTCCCATTTACCTCCCTCCTCCCTGCTCTGCACTGGATCCCAGACCAGCTTCGGCAACTGGCGAGTCCCCTGGGCCGTAAGTAGGATCCATCACATGCCCGGAGCCATTCTCCTTGCCTTGGAGAGTGAACACTTTAACAAACAAGGGAAAAAATAAACTGCTGGCTCCCCTAAGCCAGGAACCCAGGATAGGCACAGCTCCTTTGCCTACGCACAGGCATAAGGGATCCACGGACTTTGAGTGCCTTTCCCCCTGCATAGACTTGTGTGGGCCCATCTCAACAGCGTAGGCCCTTATTACGGCAGTACAACAGGGTATATACCGGAACTCTAACTTCAACTGTTTCAGCTGTGAAGTGGCAGGTTCTTGACATTTGACACTGCTCTTCCCATTAAGCAGGGTCTTCACCTACCCACATCAGGGGCCTGAGGACTGGTGGCTCCACCCATACCACCTAGCCACCTGCAGGAGGGGCCCATGAATAAGAGGTGTCCCCGAGTCCTTACAGCCAACAGCATTAGGTGCTCATAGTTTGGCTGCAAAACTAACCCACCCACCCACTCTAGGGTACAGGGACACGTCTTCCTCCAGGACACTAGGGGGGAACCGTCAGCCCCCTGCCTTGTTCAGAGTGTGACCCCCGCTAGAGCCAGATGCCTATGCCTACGCCAATCACCCATGCCTGTCTAGGAGTGTAAGTGAGAGCCTACACCACACACTTGGTGGCTATCTACCTGGGCACCTGAGCTGAACCCATACAGAAGGAGTAGGCGGACTCCTGAGCTCACATACCTAGTAACAGATCTAATCACCGGGTGACAAGACATTAGAGCTTCAAAGGTGCCAATAATCAAACTAGCTCATACGAGCAGTCTATTGGGGAATATCAAAACAAAACAAGAAGCTAGGATACAATAAGCAAAAATAAAATAAATAAATATAATAACTTATTGATGGCTCGCAGACAACAGTCAATATAAAATCACATAAAAAGGAAATCCATGATGGCTTCAGCAAGCTTCCAAAATAAACAATCTAGAAATTTTCCAGAGGAGGAAAATTTCTTGGAATTACCAGAGGCAGAATACAAAAGATTAATATACAGAACTCTTCAAGAAATTAGGAAGGAAATTAAACAAAATGCACAACAAGCAATAGAGGAAATTAAAAAGATCAGAGAAGAGCATAATGACAAATTTAACAGGCTGCAAGAATCCATAGAGAGGCAGCAATCAGAAATCCAGAAGATTAACAATAAAATTTCAGAATTAGACAACTCAATAGAAAGTCATAGGAGCAGAACTGAGGCAATGGAATTCAGAATTAGTGACATTCAAGATAAACCACTTGACACCAACTTATCTGAGGAAAAATCAGATAAAGGGATTTAAAAAAAAAGGAAGAAACCCTAAGAACTATGTGGGACTCTATCAAGAGGAATAACCTACGAATGACTGGAGTACCAGAACAGGGTAGGGGTGGGATAACAGAAAATACAGAGAGAATTGTTGAAGATTTGTTGGCAGAAAACTCCCTAATATCATGAAAGATGACAAGATATCTATCCAGCATGCTCATCGAACCCCTCATAAGGTAGATCCCAAAAGAAAGTCACCAAGACATAGTATAATCAAACCTGCCAAAACCAAAGATAAAGAGAGAATTTTTAAGAGCTGCTAGGGATAAATGAAAAGTCAACTACAAAGAAGAGTCAATAAAAATAAGCTCGGACAACTCAGCAGAAACCCTTCAGGCAAGAAGGCAATGGGATGACATATATAAAGCCTTGAAGGAAAAAAACTGCCAGCCAAGAATTATATATTCAGCAAAACTGTCTCTCGAATATGATGGCGAAATTAGGGCATTTCCAGATAAACAGAAGTTTAGGGAATTGGCAAAAACCAAACCAAAATTACAAGAAATACTAAAGGGAGTCCTCCGATGAGAAAATCAGTAACATCAGATAACAACCCAAGACGAGAACACAGGACAGAGCAACCAGATATCAACCCAGATAGGGAAGACACCAAAGTAAATCAAAGCTAAAACACTGAAAATAGGGAAACAGATGCCACTATGTAAAAGACGACAGCATTATAACAAAAAGAGGGACTTAAAAAATGTAGACATAGACTTTGCATATGAAGAGGAAGTTAAGGAGATAGAAGGAAATAAACGACTGGTATAAACTTAGAAAAATAGGGGTAAATATTAAGGTAACCACAAAGGAAACTAACAATCTCACAAGTCAAAATAAAAAGCTAGAAAAATATAAAGACTCAGCAAACACAAATCAACAATGAAAAAGATGAAAAGACAATACATAAAGAAAAAACACTCAGCACAGAAAATTAAGTGGAACAAAGAAACTGAACAACACACAAAAAAAGACATCAAAATGATAGCACTAAACTCATACCTATCAATAATTACGCTGAATGTAAATGGACTAAATGTACCAATAAAGAGACAGAGAGTGGCAGATAGGATGAAAAAACAAGATCCGTCTATATGCTGCCTACAAGAGACATACCTTAGGCATAAAGACACGAACAAACTAAAACTCTAGGGATGAAAAAAAATATATCAAGCAAACAACACTCAAAAAAGAGCAGGAGTGGCAATATTAATCTCTGACAAAACAGACTTTAAAGTAAAATCTACCACAAGGGATAAGGAAGGACCCTATATAATGATTAAAGGGTCAATACACCAGGAGGACATAAGTATAATAAATATTTATGCACCAACGACAGGGCTCCCAAATACATAAAACAAACTCTGACAGCACTGAAAAGAGACATAGACAGCTCCACAATAGTAGTAGGGGACTTCAACACACCACTTTCAGTGAAGGACAGAACATCCAGAAAGAAGCTCAACAAAGACACGGAAGGGCTAAATGTTACAATCAACCAACTTGATCACATAGACATATACTGAACACTCCACCCAACAGCAGCCAGTACACTTTCTTTTCCAACACACATGGAACATTCTCCAGAATAGACCAAATATTAAGCCGTAAAGCAAGCCTTAACAAAATCCAGAGCATCGAAATATTACAAAGCATCTTTTCTGACCATAAAGCCATAAAAGTAGAAATCAACAACAGAAAAAGCAAGGAAAAAAAATCAAACACACGGAAACTGAACAACACCTTGCTCAAAAACTACTGGGTTACAGAAGAAATTAAGGACGGAATAAAGAAATTCATAGAATCAAAGGAGAATGAAAACAAATCTTACCAGAAACTTTAGGACACAGCAAAAGCAGTGCTCAGAAGTCAGTTTACAGCAATAAATGCACACATCCAAAAAGAAGAAAGGGCCATAATCAAACATTAACTCTACAACTGGAACAAGTAGAAAGAGAGCAGCAAAAGAAGCCCTCAGGCGCCAGAAGAAAGGAAATAATAAGAATTAGAGCAGAATTAAATGAAATAGAGAATAGAAAAACAATTGAAAGAGTTAACAAGACCAAAAGCTGGTTCTTTGAAAAGATCAACAAAATTGATAAACCATTGGCCAAACTGACAAAAGAAAAACAGGAGAGGAAGCAGATAACCTGTACAAGAAATGAGATGGGTGATATCACAACAGACCCAACTGAAATTAAAAGAATCATAACAATACAAATAATACAAACAATACAAATTGTACTCTAACAAATTTGAAAACCTAGAGGAAATGGACAAATTTCTAGAAACTCACTACCTACCTAAACTAACACAAACAGAGGTAGAAAAACTAAATAGACCCATAACAAAAGAAGAGATTGAAAAGGTAACTTAAAAACTCCCAACAAAAAAAGCCCTGGCCCAGATGGCTTCACTGGAGAATTCTACCAAACTTTCAGAGAAGCGTTAACACCACTACTACTAAAGGTATTTCAGAGCACAGAAAAGGATGGAATACTCCCAAACTCATTCTACAAAGCCAGCATAACCCTGATACCAAAACCAGGTAAAGACACCACAAAAAAAGAAAATTACAGACCAATATCCCTCATGAACATTGATGCAAAAATCCTCAACAAAATTCTAGCCAATAGAATTCAGCAACATATCAAAAAAATAATTCACCATGATCAAGTGACATTTATACCAGGTATGCAAGGATGGTTCAACATTAGAAAAACAATCAATGTAATCTATCACATAAATAAAACAAAAGACAAGAACCACATGATCTTGTCAGTCAATGCAGAAAAGGCTTTTGACAAAGTCCAACACCCATTCGTGATAAAAACTCTCAACAAAATAGGAATAGAAGGGAAATTCCTCAATATAATTAAGGGAGTTTATACAAAGCCAACAGCCAACATCATCCTAAATGGAGAGACTTTGAAAGCATTCCCCTTGAGAATCGGAACCAGACAAGGATGCCCTTTATTCAACATTGTGCTGGAGGTTCTACCCACAGCAATTAGGCTAGAAAAAGAAATAAGAGGCATCCACATTGGTAGGCAAGAAGTCAAAGTATCTCTATTTGCAGATGATATGATCTTATACACAGAAAACCCCAAAGAATCCCCAAGAAAACTACTGGAACTAATAGAAGATTTCAGCAAAGTTTCAAGATACAAGATAAACATACAAAAATCAGTAGGATTCCTTTACACCAACAAAGAGAACCTCGAAGAGGAAATTAGCAAATCAATACCATTTACAATAGCCCCCAAGAAGGTAAAAAACTTAGGAATAAATCTAACCAGAGACTTAAAAGACCTATACAATTAAAACTGCAAGACACTACTGCAAGAAACCAAAAGAGACCTGCATAAGTAGAAAAACATACCTTGCTCATGGATAGGAAGAGTCAACATTGTGAAAATGTCAACTCTACCCAAAGCGATCTACAGATACAATGCAATCCCAATCCAAATTCCACCAGCATTTTTTAATGAGATGGAGAAACAAATCACCAGCTTCATATGGAAAGGGAAGAGGCCTGGAATAAGTAAAGCATTACCCAAGAAGAAGGACAAAATGGGAGGCCTCACACTACCTGATTTCAGAGCCTATTATACTGCCATGGTAGTCAAAACAGCCTGGTACTGGTACAACAACAAGATACATAGACCAATGGAACAGAACAAGAATGCAGACATGAATTCATCCACCTATGAGCAGCTGATATTTGACAATGGCTCCAAGTCCGTTAATTGGGGAAAAGACAGTCTCTTTAACAGATGGTGCTGACATAACCGGATATCCATCTGCAAAAAACTGAAACAAGACCCATACCTCACAGCATGCACAAAAACTAACTTAAAATGGATCAAAGACTTAAATATAAAATTGAAAATGATAAAGATCATGGAAGAAAAAATAGGGAGCCCTAGTACATGGCATAAACACAATACGAACCATAAGTAACAAAGCACAAGCACCAGAAGAGAGACTAGATAAACGGGAGCTCTTAAAAATCAAACACTTATGCTCATCAAAATACTTTACCAAAAGGTAAAAAGACAACCTACAAACTGGGAAAAAAATTTTTGGCTACAAGAAATCCAATCAGCGTCTAATCTCTAAAATCTACAATATACTGCAAAACCTCAATAACAAAAAGACAAATAACCCAATTATAAAATGGGCAAAGGATATGAACAAGCACTTGGCCAAAGAAGATATTCAGGTGGCTAACAGACACAAGAGAAATGCTCAGGATCATTAGCCATTAGAGAAATGCAAATCAAAACTACAATGTGATATCATCTCACCCCAACAAGGATAGAATTAATCCAAAAAACACTAAATAATAAATGCTGGAGAGGCTGTGGAGAGACTGGAACACTTATACACTGTTGGTGGGAATATAAAATGGTTCAACCACTTTAGACATCGATTTGGCGCTTCCTTAGAAAGCTAGAAATACCATATGATCCAGTAATCCCACTCCTTGGAATATATCCTAGAGAAATAAGAGCCGTCACACGAATAGATATATGCACACATATGTTCATCGCAGCACTGTTAACAACAGCAAAAAGATGGAAACAACCTAGGTGCCCATTAAGGGACGAATGGATAAACAAATTATGGTATATATCCACACAATGAAATATCTCGCAACTATAAAGAACAACGATGAAGCAGTGAAACATAATACGGAAGAAGCTGGAGGTCATTATGCTGAGTGAATTTAGTCAGTCACAGAAGGACAAATATTGTATAAAACCATTATCATAAGTACTCTAGAAAGGTTTAAACACAGCAGAAAACATTCTTTGATGGTTACAAGGGTGTGGGGAGAGGGTTATTTACTAACTAGATAGTAGATAAGAATTATCCTAGGTGAAAGGAAGGGCAGCACTCACTACAGGGGAAGTCAGCACAACTGGACGAAACCAAAGCTAAGAAGGTTCCTGAATAGAATCAAACACTCTGAAGGATAGAGTAGCAGGGGTAGGGGTCTAGGCACCATGCTTTCAGGGGACATCAAGGTCAACTTGCATAACAAAGCTTGTTAAGAAAATGTTCTGCATCCTACTTTGGTGGGTGGCATCTGGGGTCTTAAAAGCTAGCAAGCTGCCATCTAAGATGCATCAATTGGTCCCAACCACCTGAAGTAAAGGAGAATGAAGAATACCAAAGACATAAAGAAACTATTAGCCCAAGAGACAGAAAGGGCCACATAAACCAGAGACTTCATCAGCCTGAGACCAGAAGAACTAGATGGTGCCTGGCTACCACCAAGGACCGCCCTGACAGGGAACACAACAGAGAGTCCCAGATGGAGCAGGAGAAAGGTCGGGTGCAGAACTCCAATTCTAGTAAGAAGACCAGACTTAATGGTCTGACTGAGGCGGAGGAAACCTGGAAAGCATGGCCCCTGGATTCTCTCAGAACTGAAACAATTTCTGAGGCCAACTCTTCAGACAGGGATTGGACTGGACTGTGGGACATAAAGTGATACACATGAGGAGTGTGCCTCTTATCTCAAGTAGATACAAGAGACTAAACAGGCAGCTTCTGTGCAGAGGTGAGATGGGAAGGCAGAGAGGGTTAGGAGCAGGTTGAATGGACATGGGGAATCTGGTGGAAAGGAGGAGTGTGCTGTCACAGTATGGGGAGACCAATTAGAGTCACATATTTTGGTATGCGAAAAAATTGAAAAAAAGAAGCAAGGATGGTGAGACTTCATCTCACGTACTTTGGACATGTTATCAGGAGGGACCAGTCCCTGGAGAAGGACATAATGCTTGGTAAAGTAGAGAGTCAGTGAAAAGAGGAAGACCCTCAACGAGTTGGATTGACACAGTGGCTGAACAATTGGCTCAAGCATAAAAATGGTTGTGAGGATGGCACAGGACTAGACAGTGCTTCGCTCTGTTGTACATATGCTCAGTATATGAGTTGGAACTGACTTGACAGCAGCTAACAACAAAAGAATGAAATAAATACAATACTACATCAGCAGTATCTTAAAGGATTTCCATAGGTATTTGCAATCTATTGTGTCATGTTAAAGAACACTTTGAAATTAAAGTTAATAAAAATATTCCTCAACTAACTATAAGACAAGACAAGCTACATACTCTATTTAACATGAATATATGAAGATTAGTTTTGATAGTCACTGACATAGCTGCAGACGCAAGGCTTGAAAACCGTAACTGTAATATTGCTATTTATAATTGCAACTGACCTTTTCTGTACTGTAATTTTTTTAACATTTATTACTGGCATAGTTACATACATGTGAAGTTTAATAAAAGAAATTTTTCACTGTCAAAAAAAAAAATATCGACTTTTCTCTGGTAAAGCAATGCTGTTGCTTACTCATTGCCATGAGTATACACTTACTGCCTGTAATGTTCTAAAGCATTTTGTGTTTACTGAGGTTTTCATTATTACGTGTGAAAACGCCAATTTAAGTTTATTTTGCCTGGGAGAACTCAGAGGAAAAAAAAACTAGGCAACTACACGCCTGTCAACAGACGGCTAGCGCACCACTACCAAAGAGCCCGGCACCACCCCTCAAATGCTTCCGTCGCCGGTTCCACCCTGGAGCCACGGCGCAGGCGCGCCAGGGTCCCATCGTACGTCCTATACAGTGAAGGGCGCCTGCGCTAGGGACGCCGCGCCCCTCCCCCCCCAACCATTCCGCCCCCCCCACCCCCACCCCCCATCGGTATAAAGCCCGCGCGCGCTTCTCCTCGCGAGAGGCTTGGTTCACATGCTTGCGGTTGGGGTCGGAGGTCAGAGCGAGCGTCTCGCGGGCCGGAGGAGGAAGATGGCGGTGGAGTCACGCGTCACCCAGGAGGAAATTAAGAAGGAGCCGGAGAAGCCGATCGATCGGGAGAAGGTGATGGCCCAGGCGCTCGGGGTCCAGGCGGAGGTGGGGCCGCGGCAGCTTGGAGAGCAGCAGGGTCTGCGGATCGGAGGAGGCGGCGGCGGCCTGGTGTGCTGGACGGCCGGAGGGACCTCCGGGCTCACAGCGCTTTCTTTAACTGCTGTCCTTTTCCGCCTGTTTCCCAGACATGCCCGCTGCTGCTGCGGGTCTTCACCACCAATAACGGCCGCCACCATCGAATGGACGAGTTCTCCCGCGGAAACGTGCCCTCCAGCGAGCTGCAAATCTACACTTGGTGAGAGACCGCGCGCGGCGGGTGGGCACTGGGGGTTAAGGACCCCCTTCATGCATCTGCATCTTGAACTAATTCCCTTTCCTAGTGAAGAGCTGTTCTTGATTTCAACTTCTCTCCTCCATTCCGGGCCTTTGGGCGTAACTCTTGGAAAGTTAGAGGTTGTAGCTTGTACGGTAAAAAGGGATTTGCCCATCTTGTCATGCTTTTACTGTTAATGTTGAAACTTTTGGGTTGTTACGAAATGACAGATCCAAGATTGCTATCACTATTATGTCTGCCTGGTTCAAGAATGATAGACAATTAAAATGTGGTAACCGGCCTTGAGGGGCTGTAAAGTTGCATAAGTGATAGTAGAACAACATGGTCGGAGGAAGTGATGCTGTATAATGACTGATATTTGCTAGCCTCAAAGAGCATTTCCATATACTATTAAGCTTTGGGTGCCATAGCACCAAAAAATTAATCACCAACAAAAAACAGATGATTTCTGATCTGGACCTTACTGTAAAAACTTTTGGTGCATGTTTGGTGAAGACTGGCTCCTGAATCTTTTTCCTTTGTGTACCTTCCCTACCCCCAGGTCTGATTAAGGCCACCCCATACTACAAGCTTATCTTTAGTGCTGCGTGTAACTCCTTGGTTTGATACCATAATGGCTCTTTAGTAGCAGTAAAAGGTGTGTAAGTTTAAACTGTAAGCCGTGTGTGCTAGGACTCAAATCCTTTGAAGATTGGGACCTTATTTGTCTTTTTGGAGGTGCTTGTTAAATTTATGTAGTAGTATGATTCTAGTTTAGCATCAATTACTTAAAGGGTAAAAGTTCCAGGAAGGTTGATTTAACTTATAAGGTAGAGTGTTCAGTAATGGATTGATGAAAACCTCTGTTCAGAAATTAAAGCATGTATTTCTTCCAACAAATAAGAATTATTTACTGGAGTCCCTGGGTGGTGCAAACAGTTAATGTACTTTGCTGCTAACTGAAAGGTTGGAAGTTCAAGTCCACCCAGAGGTGCCTTGGAAGAAAGGCCTGGCGATCTACTTCCAAAAGAACAGCCATTGAAAACCGTATGGAACACAGTTCTACTCTGACACATGTATGGTTGCCATGAGTCTGAAGCAACTCTACAGCAATTGGTGATTGGTATTATTTGCCAAGTGCTGTACTTAACACCCTTAGACACCGAGGGTATAAAGTAAAGAAGGTACTACCGTTGCCTACAGTGAGTTTAGTCTAGTGGAGAAAGCAGATGAATAAATGAAATACCGTGTAAGACTTTAGGATTACAATGGCAAGGTGAGGTTGTACCACTATTTTCTACTCCCAGTCAAGAAACAAAGATTACCAAAAATTCATGTCCTAAATTCATATACTTCAAACAAAGAAAGACCAACCTTGTGTCATACTTATAATGGTGACCAAAGAAGACAAAGATTCTGAAAGAATGGATGGTTGGTGTGGTGGGAGTGGCACAACCCTCCCTGCCCCCACTCCCATAAGCAGTAATGAGGAAATACTAGTTAACAAATCTGGATAATTCTCATTAACATCGTCCAGTTTGGAAAAGTAGACTGAGGGGCTAAAGTAGGCAGTCCTAAGAATAGTAAAGGAAAAAATGAGAGGAGGTCCAGAGGAGCTCAGCAGAGGTAGATTGAATTTACCAAAGTCCAAGGCACTGTGTGGAGTTGGGGAAAAAGCCATTAACTCCACAGAAGTGGAATGTATATTCTGTGCTTGAGTGATCATTAAACAGGTATTGGAAGAGAACTACCTAGGTCAATTTATCAATCAGGTTCAACCAGAGAAAGAGAACCAGTTGGAGATACATATAAAGAGAATTATTGCAAAGAATTGGCTGATACGATAGTGAGGTCTGGCTAGGCAAGTCTCAACTTGTAGAGTAGGCCTCTATAAAGTATAGGCTGGAATTCTTGATTCTGAGCTGAAGCTGCTGTCCACAGATGAGATTTCTCTTCAGGGAAGCGACAACTCTCTTACGGTTTCCAACTGATTCAATCAGGTTCACCCAGATTATCAAGGATAATGTAATCTCCTTTATTTAAAGTCATCTGATTAGGGCCTTTAATCACACTTGCAAAATAACTCACAGCAACACCTAGATCATTGTTTTGAATAACTGAGTACTAGTAGTCTAGTGGACACATAAAACTAACCATTTTGGCACCCATAAAACCTCCTTAAACCGTAGTTAATGTCCAAGTAAAGACAATAACAAAGTCATACTTCTGCCTGTTATGATACAGCTACCTAGTTACAACTGAAAGCACTCTAATCCTTTCCCAAGAAGAGGATGCAAAGTCTTTGGATGATGTTTGCTCTTCTCTTTTGATATCTTATAACTTGAATTCTTTGATAAAAAGTTAACTATTATTGTATTAACTATCATTTTATGTTAGATGATAAAGGGATAAGAGAAGGAAAAAACAATATTTGGTTTGTATACAAACATTCATAACAGAATAAGGAAGAAATACTCATAGACACTGTAATATGGTTGTAGCTGGTATTTATAACTACTCTTTTCACTATCCATCCCACATTCCCTTTCCCCTGAGTAAGCACTTCAGCTGGTTGGGTTTCTTTGCCTGGTGGAGTGACACAGACCACCTTTCTGAAAGGTCTAAACCATTAATAGTCTTGCCTAAATTGGGCTATTAAATTTCCCATTGACTTTTATCACAGGCCATGGTAGTAGTAAGAGATGTCCTAAGGGGTCTTTTCTGTATTCCAGACATACTCTTAACTTTGTTGTGCACTAGCACAATTCTGATCATCAGAATCAGTCACCCAAGCAGTATAGTAACTCCCTGTTGATTCAGAGGCATGAGGAGCCCAAAGTGGTTGGGTGGCAGAGTCAGCTTCCAGCTTAGTGAAATCATCGTCTCTCCTGGTGAAAGCATTCCTCATTTTGGAACTAAGATCTCTAGACCAGCAGAGCCTAAGGTTGTGGGGATGGAAAGCAGAACTTTGGCTAGTGGATCACCAAGGGCAGTACTGAGTGGTGCTACTCTCCACCCCTTGATCTCTGGACCCATGAATACTGGCTATTGAGAAACAGCACTGTATATTGGATGCTGATTTAGAGCATATACAGCATCCTGGAGGACATTGCTGTATCTCCACAAGGTATTCCCACTTAGCTGGCACTGTAACTGGGTCTTCAAAAGGCCATTTCCCCATTCTGTCAAGGCAGCTGCTTCAGGATGTTGGGGAACATGGTAAGAACAGTGAATTCCCTGGCATGGGCTCATTACCTCACTTTATTTGTTAGAAGGGAGTTCATTGATCAAAAGCAGTGTTATGTGGAGTATACCATGATAGTGGAGAAGGCATTCAGTAAGTCCACAGATGGTGGTTTTGGCAGAAGCATTGTGTTCAGGGAAGGCAGACTCATACCCAGAGTAAATGTTTATCCCAGTAAGAGCAAAGTGCCGCCCCTTCCGTGATGGAAATGGTCCAGTGAAATCAGCCTGCCACCAGGCAGCTGGCTGATCATGTTGGGGAATGGTGTCATATCAGAGGCTTAGCATTGGTTTTTGCTGCTAGCAGATTGGGCACTTAGCAGTGTATGTAGGCAGGTCAGCCTTGGTGAATATGGAAGCCCATGTGGGTAGGCCCATGCCAAACCTCCATCCCAGCCACCATGACCACTTTATTCATAAACCCATTGGATAATGACAGGAGTGTCTAGGGAAAGAGGCTAACTGGTTGCCACAGACTGCATCATTCTATCCACCTGATTATTAAAATCCTCCTCTACTGAGGTCACCTTTTGGCACAGAACTATCCGTAAACCAGACCCAAGTTTTTTCTTTCTCAGTCAACTGATCATGATATACATGCAGGCTGGGAGAGAGAAGGTAATGTACAGGAATGGGGGCCATGGGCATTTGGACCACTTCTTCATGTAACTTGTACTTTCAGGGCCTGCTTGAGCCCAGTCTTGCATATACCACTTCATTTGATGATGGAGTGCTGCTGCACACACCCAACTTCATGGCTTGGTGGGTCAGACGGCACCCAGTTCATGATGGGCAGCTCAGGTCACCCATACAATCTACTTCATTTAGTCTTTGCTAAGGCCTGATAGCAACCTAAAAGCTGTTTCTCAAAGAGTAAACATCTTCAGAGGATGGCAAGCTTTGCTTCAAAATCCTAAGGGTCTGTGCTGTGATTTCACCTATAGGGGCTGTTAAAGGCACCAAACAGCATCCCTCTCTGCCGCTGGCATTCAAAGCACTATTGGATCTCCTGGGTCATATGGCCCAAGTGGCTGAGTAGCTTGCATGGCAGCCTGGATCTGTTGCAGAGCCTTTTGTTTTGGGGGGCTGCACTTAGAATTAGCTTTTCCAGGACACTTGGTGAATGGGCTGGAATAACACGCCCAAATGAGGAATATTTTGCTTCAAAAATCCAAGCACAAGCCCACTAGGCATTGTGCCTCTTTTTGGGTTGTAGGAGGGACCAGATGTAACACTTACCTTTCACCTTGGAAGGAATACCGTTTTTTTTTTTTTTTTTAATTTAAAAAAAAATTCTGATGTTGAGCATATATACAGCAAGACATACACCAATTCAGCCATTTTTTTATGTACAATTCAGAGACATTGATTACATTCTTTGAGAAGTGCAACCATTCTCACCCCTCATTTTCCGAGTTGTCCCTAAGGTTCCAGACTAATGTTTCGAGTTGCTGTTGTCACTTTGATCCCATATAGATAGTTCTTAAAAGGGTATAATGCTCAGCAGACTTTTTTGTTTTTACTAGTTAAGTTAGTTAAACTACTGTTTGGTTTTAAGAAAACTTCAAGGGATATTTTTGGTTTAAAGATTATCTCAGTGCAGTAGTTTCAGGGGTTCATCTAGCCCTCTTGGCTCCAGAAAGCCTGGAGTCCATGAGAATTTGAAATTCTGTACTTTCCCCAGTTTGATCAGGATTCTTTTATATAACCTTTGATCAAAATGTTCAGTAATGGTAGCTGGGCACCATCCAGTTCTGGTCTCATGGCAAAGGAGGCAATTGTTTCTGGAGGTAATTAGCCACATAGTCCATATGCTCTTCCTATTCCTGACTCTCTAGAAGGAATTTCTTAACATGCCCCACACCACTGGATCCCAAGCAATTTCAGTTGGGTACAAGGCCCCTGGATTTTTGTCAGATTTTATTTTTCACCCTTTGACAAACACAAATGTCTTACTGATATGTCTAGTTGCTATTTCTTGCTCATCAGGCCCATCCAGTATGCTGGTCCAGTGTAATGAACCAGCATGATGTCTTATGGAATAGAAAGGTGATCGAGGTTCCTGTGGACTAAATTACGGTACAATTAGAGAGCTGGGGAGTTGGTATCCCTGTAGAGTAGGACAGTGAATGTGTATTGCTGGCCTTGGCAGCTGAAAGCAAACTGCTTCTGGTGGACTTTACTAACAGGAATTGAAAAAAAAAAAAACATTTGCCAAATCAATACCTGCGTACCAGGTAGTAGGAGATATATTTCATCAAGCAATTAAACCATATCTGGAACAGCAGCTGTAATTGGAGTCACCACCTGGTTAAGTTTACGATAATTCAGTGTCTCATTCTCCAAGATCTGTTTTCTCCACAGGCCAAAAAGGAAGTTAAATGGGGATCACCATCCCTGCATCCTTTGAGTTCTTAATGTGGTATTAATCTTTGCAGTCTCTCCAGGAATGTGGTTTTGCTTTTGGTTTACATTTTTTTTTTTGTAGGGAGATGTCGTTCTAGTGGCTTCCACATGGTCTTTCCTACCATAATAGCCCTCACTCCACATGTTAGGGATCCAGTGTAGATTCTGCCAGTTGCTCAGTATGTCTGTTCAAATTATGCATTCCAGAACTGGGGGGACCATAGGATGGGTTCGGGGACCCACTGTGAGATCAACCTGAACTAAAGCTCCATTGATTACCTGACACCCTGCTGTGACTGGTAGACCGAAGTGATGTGTTGAATCTCTATGAATTAATACCACTTCTCAGCCAGTGTCCAATAATCCTCTAAAATTTTGATTATTTCCCTTTCCCCAGTGCACAGTTACTCTAGTAAAATGGCGATAGGTCCCTTTGGAGAAGGCTGGGAGAAAGACTAATAGTATAATTTTCTGGCAGTGTAGCAGGATCCTTCCTAAAGGAGACCTGGACTGCCTTTCATTCAAGGGTTCTGGGTCTATAAACTTCTTCAATTCAGGGAATTGATTGAGAGACCATGACTCTGGTGATTCAAGTTAGACTCCTGTTTACTTGATCTAGAGCTCTTACACTTACACAAATCAAGTAAGCTTTTGGTACACCGCCCTAGAAGGGGGACCCCATGATCAACTAGTCAGTGCCTTTAAATGTTTTCAGATTAGACAATCAATTCTAGAAAACCCAGAACAAATTCAGAAAACTCATCTTTAAGATTCTGTTCCCCTGGAGCCATTTCCAGTACCAAAATCTTTGTCAGGGTTTAAGCAGAAAAACAGAACCTGTCAGGGATACATATTAAGAGATTTATTGAAAGGAATTGGCTTATGCGATTGTGGAGGCTGGCTAGGCAAGTCCTAAATCCATAGGGTAAGCTGTCAGGAAGGGTTTTCTGGAACTCTGCAGCAGGAGCTGATACTGCTGTGCACAGGGGGGATTTCTTCTTTAGGGAAGCCGCAGGTCTGCTCTGAATGAGTCAGGCAACCCAGATTACCTACAATAATCTTCCTTATCAACTGGTTATGGATTTACCATATCTACAAAATACTCCACAGCAACACCTAGATTCGTGTTTGATTGAATAACAGGGCTATCACCTACCACAGTCACTGAGCAACTGCTTCAGCCACAGTGGAGCTCTTACTTCTCTGCCCCAAGTCCTCAGGTTCTATATACTAGTGGTTAGAAAGCAGCCACTTGGCACTCAAACTGGTCTGGAAAGATAGGCCACAGAAGGTAGGAAGCTTGGGGAAGATTTACACTGTCAGAACTGATAAAGGGTGTGAACCAGATTCCCTAAGTTAATGATGAGCAGGATGATAATATGAAAATATTTTTTTAGAAAAGAAGGAAGAATTAAATCTGCATATCGTAAGTATATACTTTGTGCCAGAGAATAATTTATATAAAATAATTAACACCAGAATATCAAGACGGAGAAGAAAATATCAGTCTGGCCTCAGACTTCATGCTACTATTGGAAAAGAAGGGGGCAAAGTTAAAATAACCAGAGTAATATGAACTCTGGCAAAGTAAAAATAAACTACAAAATTAGAAGATGAGAGGAAGGGTAACATTGTCAATCTTTATTTGAAGTTTTAAAATTCCTTCAGTTTCACATCAGTTTTTCTGTTGAATTCAAATAAAGTTACATTTAATAACTTAAAATATGTATAATAGTTAAAGCGTAAGTGATGTTTTGTAGTCTGAGAATATAATATGCTTGATAGTTTAAGAAAGTTTTTTTGGTAGCATTATGTAGAAACAAAAAGATGCTTGCAGTGGTGTTAACATGTTGAACTGGTTATTTATTGCATTCTTGCATGTGGGTTTTTTTTTTTTCTCTTTAAATAATAATACATCATTTTTATAAAAAAACAACAGTAACTTAACAGGCAGATGAGTTGAAGGCAGTTTATAGGGGGGTTGAATGATAGATTGAAATGAAGCAGAGTAAAGAGATTGATTGGCTGTGTATTTAGAAGGACTCTGTAGGGAGAAGGACTCCGTGTAACAGAACAGAGTTTGGAAGATGTGAATAATTCTTAGGTTTATGACCTGGACAACTAAGTGCATGATGGTATTTTGATAGGAATATAAAGGGAAGGGCATGTTTTGGGGAAAGTCTGTTGAGTTGAGAAAGATTTGGTAGCTGTAGAGAATGGAAGATGATTTTGTCGTCCTGGCTGTTTTTACTGTTGGATATAGTTGACGCCTTGGACTCACATGAGGATGATATGGTGGGGATTTGTAAATAGGGTACTGAGTTAAGCTAAATGATCTCTTTGGAGTTTGAGTCCCTGCTTGGTGTAAATTAGGAGTTAGGTTCTTTTACCAGTGCCTAGCATCCTTGTGCCATTTCATAGCACAAGGCAACTCTACAGGCAATACTGTTTCAAGTTCTAAACCATTAATTTCATCTTCCCAGATGTCATGGAAGAAAACAGTATAAAAATATATACTAGGTTGTTCTTATTTCTGAGATACTTATGTTTTAAAAGATTTTTACAGATTGTGATATATTAGCTCAAAGGGCTGTTAAAAGTTCTGAGTTCAAATAAGTATTTTCAGACTAATAAACCATCAATAAGGTAAAAGGAGCCTGTGCTTTTAGTCTTGAGAAATTTTCATATATTTCATTTGACTCTAGGACTCCATGTTATAAAATTAATCATAAACTTCCATCTAGAAAAGAAAAAACACCACACATCTTTCTGAAACTACTTTCTTAGAACATCAATTTTAGATGTATTCCAATTTTAAAGAATGTTAAAATGTGGGAAGGAACATATCTTAGAAATAATGAAATACAATTATTTTAAGTACTTGGTGGCATAATGGTTAAGCACATGGCAGCTAACAGAAAGGTTGGCAGTTTGAACTCACCTAGCAGCTCCACGGGAGAAAGACCTGGCTATCTGCTTCCGTAAAGATTACAGCCTAGAAAACCTTATGGGGCAATAAGATGTTACATAGCAATAGAACATGCACATATGTTCTCTGAAGTCCCTTTTAGCACTAAGAATTTGACTTTATTCATCAAAATTTCAAACAATGAGGCTGGTAATGAGAGGGTAAATAGTAATTTAAACACAAGTAAATAACTCATTGTAGTCAATATCTGTGTTACGTTATTGCTGATTAATGAAATGTAAATGTCTTTTTTAAATTCAGGATGGATGCAACCTTGAAAGAATTGACTAGTTTAGTAAAAGAAGTCTACCCAGAAGCTAGAAAGAAGGGCACACACTTCAATTTTGCAATTGTTTTTACAGATCTTAAAAGACCTGGCTATCGGTAGGTAACTTTTAATTTAATTCTTATCATCTCTCTTTGTTTTGGGTATGTTTTAACTGGTAGGGGCAACCCCTGTAATGAATCTCTTTAGTGGAAAGAATATAGCTTAATTTTTGTATCTGGTTTAGCTTAATATGTTATTGTTAGGTATCGTTAAATGTTTTGACTCATAGCAACCCTGTGTGTAACAGAATGAAACACTGCCTGGTCCTGTGCCATCCTCACAGTCGTTGCTGTGTTTGAACTCATTGTTACAGCAACTGTGTCAGTCTGTCTTTAGAGGGTCTTCCTCTGTTTTGCTGATCATCTTCTTTACCAAGCATGATGTCCTTCTCCAGGGACCGGTCCCTCCTAATAACATGTCCAAATTACGTGAGACAAAGTCTCGCCATCCTTGCTTCTAAGGAGCATTTTGGCTGTACTTCTTCCAGGACAGATTAGTTCACTGTTCTGGCAGTCCGTGGTATATTCAATATTCTTTTGCCAGTACCGTAATTCAAATGTATTGATTCTCCTTTGGTCTTCCTTATTCATTGTCCAGCATTCCCATGCATATGAGATGATTGAAAATACCATGGCCTGGGTCAGACGCACCTTAGTCCTCAAGGTGACATCTTTGCTTTTTAACACTTTAAAGAGGTCTCTTGCAGCAGATTAGATTTTTGTACTGTGCTGTAAAGAAGATGGAGCAAATCCATTCCTTTATTCATTTTGTAAGTAGGTGTTACCTTTTATTGATTTCTGAGCTGTTAACAGTTTCTCTCCTTTCTTCCAGAGTAAAGGAGATTGGCAGCACCATGTCTGGCAGAAAGGGGACTGATGATTCCATGACCCTGCAGTCGCAGAAGTTCCAAATAGGAGATTATTTGGACATAGCGATCACCCCTCCAAATCGGGCACCACCTCCTTCTGGGCGCATGAGACCATATTAAATTTTACTTACTGCTTCTTGAATGTATTTTCCAGTCAATTATGTAAAATAAACTTGCTCTTTTTCTCCCCCTGATTATTGCCATTAAGCCTTTAAACTCTATAAACAAATTGTAATGCATCTGTTTAGGTTAGATTTGGCTGTGTTGTGGTATGAATATTAATAGAAAGTCCATATTGTTTCAAGGTCTGCTGTAAAATATGAAAAGTGCTCTTAGCATTCTGTGTTAAATATATGTGTGCAATCAACCTGAGTTTGAAAGTTTATGGAGGAATGGGAATAGGATTTAATCTAATAATTGGGGTTTATGTTAAGTGATGGGAAGATGTGTTTAAGCCCAAATAGGGCAGAACAAGAAAGCCATGGGATTGTGTTAAATTGAGCACTAGTTTGTAGTATGGACTATAGCAGGCAGTTAGTTAGAAGAAGAACCAGTGTGAATGTAAATGAGGAGGCACTTTGGAATAGTATGAGCTGAGGCAAGCTGGAAAAAGGAGAGTGGGTCCCACAATGAGGGCCTTTTTTGTTTAAAATGGGGAGAACGGCATTTTGAAGGCAGGACGCAGTATAGAGGAAACGGGTTAGAATTTAGGGGTCAGGATAGAAAGGTTTACCTTGAAGATCTGAAAATGGAGGGAGGGATTAAAAGTAATCTTAGTTAGACCAAGTGAAGCAGAGCCAGGGATGAAGTCAGGCTGAGACAATAGGGGTTATTCACATGTTCTGTTATGTGCTAAGGACTGGTACGTATTTAAAATTTCAGATTACATAAGCTATCTGATTTGGGAGCCCCACTGAGTGAGGCTGAAGGTTTAAATCCTGATTGCACCATTGGTTCTGCAACCTTGGACAAGTTACTTCAGTCAGTTTTTATGAATTTGTAAAGTGGATATAATAGACTATACTGTTGTGAAGATTAAATATTCATGAAAGGCTAACATACAAGAAACAAATATTAGCTACTAGCCATAAATAGGAGTTTAGCTAAAACTGGAACTAAACTTCCATGGACTATTACATCTTGTTTTGAAGTATGGCAGTATGTTGTAGGTAGAATCCAATAGTAATTCCTTGCTGTAGTCTACTTTTAGTCTCTCTCTTACAATAAAAAATTGAAAATGTATATTCCAAGAAGAAAATATACATACTAATGATTTTCAATGTAAAATTGCATTAGTTTTATCTTTTACATACGAACACAGCCATTTAAAATCTGATGATTCTGTAGAATTGGTATCACTGCTGGAAAATAAATCAGCATGTGACAGAGACAAGCCTGGAATCTAGATTTAGTACCTTTTCTACCCAGTAGCTTATCCCAAACAGATTATATATCCATTCAGATTGGATAGACTTGCATTCTTTATGCTGTAAAATTAATTTGAACCTAATTTTTTTAACAGGAGCTATGATTACCATCCTATTTTTAGGAAAAAAAGTGCTGATTTACTATGCAGATGAATATAAGATGGTAGGAACTAAATAAAAGACCTTTGTAAGGCAGTTTTTCATATGTTGTGAACTCTTTAACAATGAGGATATCCTATAATTTCAGATTATTCTCCCACTAGTTTAAAATAAAGTGGTTTGGCTGATTTACCAAATTCTACCCTTCGGTTTCAACATGGAATTTTTCTTTTGTGTCAATTTCCCACCAAAAGTACTATTAAAGAATACCTGGTGATTTTATTACTGTGGGTAATGCTAAGAATCAAAAGACTTTTTTTTAATTCTAATTTTCCTTTTGACTTGGTAAGTTAAGTATGGCTTGGTAAGTAATGAATTGTTTCCTCAAACAGAAAGTAGAAATGGTCATCACGACGGCACTGCGCTTAAGTACCTTATTATTTGCCCCGACTTCCTCACTCATAAGGTGTCTTCCTCACTTACTCATAAGGTGTTTGGGAGTTGAAATTTTCCCTTTGGAAAATGTGAGTATAGCACATGGCATTTCCTATATCTTCATTTTTCTCACAGTGTGCATTAAGTTGGAATTTTCAGTTATTCACCAAGACCCTCAATGGGGAATCTTACATTTAAGATTATGAGTTTATAATTAAACTCTTGGGTTTTATGTACAAAAAGTAACCATGACTGTTAACACCCATCATAATCATTGGCTCAGGTGATTGATGTTCAGGTATCAATTTTGTGCATGTGTGTGTATGACATTATTAAACTGGCTAGGTTTAAAATTCAAGTACTGTCAATCTTAAGAGCTAAATCGGCCTACATTGTATTCCAAAAAACTTTTTTGTGAAATTGAGAAGGCAATACCATAAAACCAATAGGAGTATATTATAATAATTGATTTGAGCATATAACCTTCACATTACATACAATTATTGTTCTGTATAGTTACCAGTTTACTGACGAGATTGAGGCCTAAATTAAATAACAGTTCATGGTGGGACCAAGATGGCAGAATAGTCAGATGCTTCCTGTGGCCCCTCTTAAAGATCAAAAAGAAAAAAGTGAACTGATTATATATGACAATCTAGAAGCCCTGCACATCAAAGAAAGTTGAAGAGTCAGAACGAGTGGCAAGGGGAGGGAGAGACAGTTCAGAAGGAGCGAAGAGATGCCAGACCTGACCTAGCTAGCACCCTGCAGGCTGGATCCCTTGGTGCATGTGGGCTGAGGCAAGCGGTGGTGCTTGGGATGCGTTTTGCCATGCGGAGAAAAAAACCAAGTGGCAGAGAGTCTGTGCGAGCCTCCAGAGCTGGGGGAAGCAGCACTGGATCTGTGAAAGTTAAGTGCAAGCATCTAACCTACCACACGGGATCAAAATAACCCTTTCCCTGGTGGGACTTCCATAAGGGAGAACGCATCTCTTCCCCTCATTTGCCCTCTCCCCGCTCTTCTCTGGTCCCTGTCTAGCGGTGTCAGCAGTTGCTGCGCCCCCTAGGCCGGCAGTGGGACCCGTAATGCCTGACCCAGTCTCCCAGCTTTGCGGGGGGAACAAGTAAACACACACAAAAAGCAGGCCGTGAGCTCCCCTAAGCTGGGAGCTCAGGGCTAACCCAAACCACTCCCACAGCTTTAAAAAATCAAGCCAGGAACTCAGGGCAGGCACTACCCTTTTGCCTAGACACAGGCATAAGGGGTCTATGGACTTCGAATGCCTTTCACCCCTGCCTAGACCTATGCGGGGCCCATTCAACAGTGTAGGCCCTCATTAGCATAGTATAATAGGGTATATACCTGAAGCCTATTTTCAGTTGCAACAGTTAAGTGAGTGGCAGATTTGTGATATTTGGCACTGCCCTGCCCATTAAACAGGGTCCTCACCCACCCACATCAGGGGCCCGAGGACTGGCGCTTCACCCTATCTACCTAGCCACCCATGACAGAGGTCTGAGAATAAGTGGTGCCTCCCAGTCCTTACAGCCAACAGCATTGGGTCCTCAAAGTCTAGCTGCAAAACCCATCCACCTACGCACTCTGGGGAACAGGGGCACACTATCCACCTAGGCACTCAGGGGCAGCCATCAGCCACCTACCTTGCTTAGCACATAACCCCAACTGTAGCCAGATACCTGTGCCTGTTCCAATCACCCCTACGTAGCCCTGCCTGTCTAGGACTGTAGGTGAGAACCTGCACCACAGTGACCGACAACCTGGACACCTGAGCTGAATCCACACAAGAAAAGTAAATGGACTCCTGGACTCACACACTTAGTAGAAGATCTAACCACCTGGTGACAGGAGGTGAGAGCTTCTAAGATGAAAATAGTCAAAGAAAGGGGTGGGGAGGGGGTGGATAACAGAAAATACAGAGAGAATTGTTGAAGACTTCCTAGCAGAAAACATCCCTGATAACATGAAAAATGAGAAGGTATCTGTCCAAGAAGCTCAACGAACCCCACACAGGGTACATCCCAAAAGAAAGTCGCCAAGACATACTATAATCAAACTTGCCAAAACCAAAGATAAGAGAATTTTAAGAGCAGCTAGGGATAAACAAAAAGTCACCTACAAAGTAGAGTCAATAAGACTAAGCTCTGACTACTCAGCAGAAAGCATGCAGGCAAGAAAGCAATGGAATGACATATATAAAGCCTTGAAGGAAAAAAATTGCCAGCCAAGAATTATATATCCAGCAAAACTGTCTCTCAAATATGAAGGCGAAATTAGGGCACTTCAAGATAAACAGAAGCTAAGGGAATCTGTAAAAACCAAACGAAAATCACAAGAAATACTAAAGGGAGTCCTCCCACTAGACAATCAATGTCACATAACAACACAAGATTAGAACACAGAACAACCAGATATCAACCTAGATAGGGAAGTCACAAAAATAAGTCAAAGCGAAAACACTGAAAATAGGGGAACAGAGACGCCAATATGTAAAAGATGACAACACTAAAACAAAAAAGAGGGACTAAATAGTGTAGTCATAGAACTTTCATATGGAGAGGAAGTTAAGGTGATATTAAGAAGCAAACGATTGGTTTAAACTTAGAAAAACAGAGGTAAATTTAAAGGTAACCACAAAGGAAACTAACAAATCCACACATCAAAAGAAAAAAGAAAAAAAAACATACTCAGCAAATACAAAAGAAACAACAATGAAAATACAGAAAGAAAAACGACAACACAGAAAATTAAGTGTAATAAAGAAACTGTCAACACCACACACACATAAAAACATCAAAATGACAGCAGTAAACTCATACCTATCAATAATTACACTGAATGTAAATGGACTAAATGCACCAATAAAGAGACGGGGTGGCAGAATGGACTGAAAAAATGTGATTGGTCTATATGGTGCCTACAAGAGACACACCTTAGACTCAAAGACACAAACTAAAACTTAAAGGATGGAAAAAAATTCATCAAGCAAACACTCAAAAAAGAGCAGGAGTGGTAATATTAATCTCTGACAAAATAGACTTTAAAGCAAAATCCACCAAAAGGATATGGAAGGACACCATATAATGATTAATGGGTCAATACACCAGGAGGACATAATCATAATAAATGTTTACGCATCCAATGACAGAGCTCCAAGATACATAAAAGAAACTCTAATAGCATTGAAAAGAGAAATAGCTCCACAATAGTAGTAGGACACTTTAACACACCACTTTCAGTGAAGGACAGAACATCCAGAAAGGAGCTCAACAAAGACATGGAAGAGCTAAATGCTACAATCAACCAACTTCAACTCATAAACACATACAAAACACTGCACCCAACAGCAGCCATGTATACCTTCTTTTCTAACCCACATGGAACATTCTCCAGAATAGATCACATATTAGGCCACAAAACAATCCTTAACAGAATCCAAAGCATCAAAATATTACAAAGCATCTTTTCTGACTATGTAGAAATCAATAACAGAAAAAGCAAGGGAAAAAAATCAAATACATGGAAACTGAACTATACCTTGCTCAAAAACTACTGGGTTATAGAAAAAATCAAGGACAGAATAAAGAAATTCATGGAATCAAATAAGAATGAAAACACCCTACCGGAACCTTTGGGACACAGCAAAAGCAGTGCTCAGAGGTCAATTTATAGCAATAAATGCACACATCCAAAAAGAAGAAAGGGATAAAATTAAAACATTAACCCTACAACTTGAATAAACAGAGAGCAGGAAAAGAAGCCCTAGGGTACCAGAAGAAAAAAATAATAAAGATTAGAGCAGAAATAAATGAAATAGAGAATAGGAAAACAACTGAAAGAGTTAACAAGACCAAAAGTTAGTTCTTTGAAAAGATTAACAAAATCAGTAAACCACTGGCCAAACTGATAAAAGAAAAACAGGTGAGGAAGCAAATAACCCCAAAAAGAAATGAGATGGGCAATATCACAACAGACCAAACAGAAATTAAAAGAATCATAACAGAATACTATGAAAAACTGTACTCCAACAAATTTGAAAACCTAGAGGAAATGGACAAATTTCTAGAAACTCACTACCTACCTAAACTAACACAAACCGAGGCAGAAAAACTAAATAAACCTGTAACAAAAGAAGAGATTGAAGAGGTAATAAAAAAAAAACCTCCAACAAACAAGCCCTGGCCCACACAGCTTTACTGGAGAATTCTACCAAACTTTCAGAGAAGAGTTAACACCACTACTACTAAAGGTATTTCAGAGCATAGAAAAGGATGGAATACTCCCAAACTCATTCTATGAAGCAAGCATGACCCAGATACCAAAACCAGGTAAAGACACCATAAAAAAAAGAAAATGACAGACCAATATCCTTCATGAACATTGACACAAAAGTCTTCAGCAACATTCTACCCAATAGAATTCAACAATGTATCAAAAAAATAATTCAGAATGAGCAAGCGGGATTCATACCAGGTATGCAGGGATGTCTCAAAATTAGAAAAACAATCAATGTAAACCATCACATAAATAAAACAAAAGACAAGAACCACATGATCTTATCAACTAATGCAGAAAAGGCATTTGACAAAGTCCAACACCAATTCCTGATAAAAACTAGCAGCAAAATAGGAACAGAAGGGAAATTCCTCCACATAATAAAAGGCATTTATACAATGACAACATCTAACATCATCCTAAATGGAAAGAATCTGAAAACATTCCCCTGAAGAACAGGAACCAGACAAGCATGCCCTTTATCATCACACTTAGTCAACATTGTGCTTGAGGTCCCAGCCAGAGCAATAAGACTAAAAGAAATAGAGGGCATCCAAATTGGTAAGGAAGAACAGAAAATCCCAAAGAATCCACAAGAAAACTACTGGAACTAATAGAAGATTTCAGCAGAGTAGCAGGATACAAGCTCAACATACCAAAATCAGTTGGATTCCTCTACACTAACAAAGAGAACTTCGAAAGGAAATCACCAAATCAATACCATTTACAATAGCCCTCAAGAAGATAAAATACTTAGGAATAAATCTAACCAGAGATGTAAAACTCCTATACAAAGAAAACTACAAGACACTACTGCAAGAAACCAAAAAAGATCTACATAAGTGGAAAAACATAAATCATGCTTGTGGATAGGAAGACTCAACATTGTAAAAATGTCAATTCTACCCAAAGTGATCTACAGATACAATGCAATCCCAAACCGAATTCCAACGACATTTTTTAACCAGATGGAGAAACAAATTATCAACTTCATATAGAAAGGGAAGAGGCCCTGGATAAGTAAAGCATTACTGGAGAAGAACAAAGTGGGAGGCCTCACACTACCCGATTTTGGAACCTATTATACCATCACAGTAGTCAAAACAGCCTGGTACTGGTACAACAAACAACAGATACATAGACCAATGGAACAGAATTGAGAATCCAGACATAAATTCATACACCTATGAGCAGCTGATATTTGATAAAGGCCCAAAGTGCATTAAATGGGGGAAAAGACAGTCTCTAACAAATGGTGCTGGCATAACTGGATATCCATCTGCAAAAACTGAAACAAGACCCATACCTCACACCATGCACAAAAACTAACTTAAAATGGATCAAAGACCTAAATATAAAATCTAAAATGATAAAGATCATGGAAGAAAAAATAGGGACAATGCTAGGAGCCCTAATACATGGCGTGAACAGAATACAAACCATAACCAACAATGCACAAAAACCTGAAGAGAAACTAGACAACTGGGAGCTCCTAAGAATCAAACACTTATGCTCATCAAAAAACTTCACCAAAAGAGTAAAAAGAGTACCTACAGACTGGAAAAAAATTTTTGGCTACGACATATCTGATAAGGGTCTAATCTCTAAAATCTGCAAGATACTGCAACACCTCAACAACAAAGACCAACAACCCAATTAAAAAATGGGCAAAGGATATGAGCAGACACTTCACCAAAGAAGACATTCAGGTGGCTAACAGATACATGAGGAAACACTCACGATCATTAGCCATTAGAGAAATGCAAATCAAAACTACAATGAGATACCGTCTCACTTGAACAAGGCTAGCATTAATTTTAAAAAACACAAAATAATAAATGTTGGAGAGGTTGCTGAGAGACTGGAACACTTATGCACTGCTGCTGGGAATGTAAAATAGCACAACCACTTTGGAAATCGATTTGGGACTTCCTTAAAAAGCTAGAAATAAGTTTACACACAAAAATAAACAATCTTTGTTGGTTATGAGGGATGAGAGGGATTGGGGGGAAACTACATAGCAGTTAAGTGGTAACTTTGGTGAAGGGTAAGACAGTACACAATACTGGGGAAGCCAGCACAACTTGTACAAGGAAAGGTCATGGAAGCTCCATAGACACATCCAAACTCCCTGAGGGACTGACTGGCTGGGCGGAGGGCTGTAGAGACCATGGTCTTGGGGAACATCCAGCTCAACTGGCGTAACAGTTTATAAAGATAATGTTTTATGTTCTACCTTGGTGAGTAGCATCTGGGGTCTTAAAAGCCTGTGAGCAGCCATCTAAGATACTCCAACAGTCTCACTCCTTTGGGAGCAAGGGAGAATGAAGAAAACAAGACACACATGGGAAAGATTAATCCAAAGGACTACTGGACCACAACTAATGCGGCCTCCACCAGACTGAGTCCAGTACAACTAAATGGTGCCTGGCTATCACCACTGACGGCTCTGACTGGGATCACAACAGAGGGTCCCGGACAGAACTGGAGAAAAATGTAGAACAAAATTCTTACTCACAAAAAGAATACCAGATTTACTGGCCTGACGGAGACTCGAGAAACCCCAAGAGTGTGGTCGCTGGACACCCTTTTAGCTCAGTAATGAAGTCACTCCTGAGGTTCACCATTCAGCCAAAGATTAGACAGCCCCATAAAACAAAACGAGACTAATGGGGCACAACAGTACAGGGACAAGGACTAGAAGGCAGGAGGGGACAGTAAAGCTGGTAATAGGGAACCCAAGTTTGAGAAGGGACAGTGCTGACATGTTGTGGGGTTGTTCACCATTGTTCTAAAATGATATGTGTACTAAGTGTTTAATAAGAAACTATTTGTTCTGTAAACCTTCATCTAAAGTACAATTTTAAAAAAAAAAGCTAGAAGTACCATATGAATCAGCAATCCCATTCCTTGGAATATATCCTAGAGAAATGAGAGCTGTCACCCAAATAGATACATGCACACCCATGTTCACTGCAGCACTGTTTACAGTGCCAAAAAGATGGAAACAACCTAGGTGCCCATCAACAGACAAATGGATAAAGAAATTATGGTACATAGCCACAATGGAATACTACACAATCATAAAGAATGATGAGTCTGCAAAGCACCTCACTACATATATGAGTCTGGAGAACATTGTGCTGAGTGAACTTAGTCAGTTGCGAAAGGACAAATATTGTATAAGACCACTATTATAAGAATTCAAGAAAAGGTTTAAACACAGAACAAAACACTATTTGATGGTTAAAAGGCTAGGGAGGGTGGGAGAGGGGAATTCACTAACTGCGTGGTAGACAAGAATCATCTTAGGCGAAGGGAAGGACAACACACAATATAGGGGAAGTCAGCACAACTGGACTAAACCAAAAGCTAAGAAGTTCCCTGAACATAACCAAACACTTTGAGGGACAGAGTAGAGCTGGGAGTAGGGTCTGAGGACCATGGTTTAGGGGGACATCTAGGTCAATTGGCAGAACAAAGTTTGTTAAGAAAATATTCTGCATCCCACTTTGGCAAGTGGCATCTGGGGTCTTAAAGGCTTGCGAGCGGCCATCTAAGATCTATCAGTTGGTTCCAAACCACTTGGAGCAAAGAAGAATGAACACCAAAGATACAAGGAAAATATTAGCCCAAGAGACCAAAGGTCCACATAAATGACAGATTCCATCGGCCCGAGACCAGAAGAACTAGATGGTTCTCAGCTACCACCAATGAAAGCCGTGACAGGGAATATAACAGACAGTCCTTGACGGAGCAGGAGAAAAGTGTGCAGCAGAACTGAAGTTCACATAAAAAGAACAGATTTAATGGTCTGAGACTGGAGGAACCCCCAAAGCCATGGCCCCTGGATGCTCTGTTAACTCAGATCTAAAACCATTCCTGAAGCTCACTCTTCAAAGATTAAACTGGTCTATAAAACATAAAAGAATACTTGTGAAGAGTGTACTTCTTAGTTCAGGCAGATACAGGAGATCAAATGGGTGGCTCCAGTCTGGAGGCAGAATGAGAAGGCAGGAAGGGACAGGAGCTGGTTGGATAGACACGGGAAACCTGGGGTGCAAAGGGGGAGTGTGCTGTCACATTACAGGGATTGCAACTAGTGTCACGTAACAAGAACATGTATAAATTTTTGTATGAGAAATTAACTTGAGCTGTAAACTTTCACCTAAAGCCCACACCCCCCCCCCCCAAAAAATAGTTCAAAAGTAGAGCATATGAACCTAGGTAGTCACCATAGAGAATTACTTGAAATAGTCTGTTTCCAGAAATAAGTGTTTTCTTAGTTTCTTTTATCTTCAACTCACTATAATCCAGCTTCCACCACATTGTTCCACTGAAACTGAAGTTACCCCTGAAATTATAAATTTCTGCCAAGGTAATGATCCAGAATATGTGGACCTTTTTAGTCAGTTTTTATCAAGCCAAAAACATCATCTTTTTAAAAGTGATATGGTTTCCAATTTTATCATGGTAAAGAGCAGCCAAATGAGGTTTGCCTGTTCTGATTTGTATTTGACTGCTTAGACAGAGGTGGTTTTTGCCAGTAGCTGTAATATCCTGGAGTCTGCAGTGGAACAAGTTTGAAGGACATGTTTATTCTGTAAAAAAGGATTACCCATGACTAGGCAACTATTTTATGAAGATCAAGTCATGGATATTTTTTCCCATAAGAAATTCCTAGAAGGGAATAACTTAAAACCTAAAAAGCCATTTTAACACTGAATACTTTAGTAAAAAGTAATTTTAGAAAGCAAAAACCATTAGCTTAGAATTATTTGCAGAAGTTAAGGAAGTGGTGCATAAAGGAGTGCCTGGTAAAGTGTTCAGTAAAGGTATTCGCTATTTAAAAAGAAAGAAGAAAGGCACTCCATTTCTAGCCCTCTCACTTTGTGCCCTGAGCTGTTTTCTCACCTCTGCTAGCAAGCCAGCCCAGCCACAACTTACAGGAAAATTTCATAGATAGGATATGATGTAATTAAAGCAATTAAAATTACGAAGGTTTACCTCCTAAGGGATTTTTAAAATCTGTGTAAATTCTAAAGATAGTAATTGTTGGAAAGTGTCAGAGAATTTGGAGTATAAATGATCAACTCCCTTCACGTTTCAGCACTTTGCCTCTCTTATGCACCAGGTACTATTCTGGGCCTGGGAATACAAAGATAAACCTGACAAATACAGTCCTTTCTCAGAAAGTCTGTGGTGAAACCCATGTGAAATTGTTCACTACAGATTAGTAAGTGAACACAAGCCCATGCATACCTTGCTTATTGGTTAATCTGCCCCTGGGTACAGCATGAACAAAGGCATGAAAGTAGAAATGACAGACCTCAAACTACCATGGAGCACTTACTGCATAGTAATTTTGGCTGGAGTTCAGGATAAAGTATGAATGTCAGAGGCTAAAGAGGCTAATTTAGGTGAGAACTGGGGTGGACAGGAGGGAATACAAAAGAGAGATGTTAGAGACCATCAATAGGGGTTGGCAACCAACAAGATTTGAGGTGAGAAATGGGACATGGAAGAGGAAACAGTCAATCATCAAAGCCTGACCTTCCTCATCTCAAAATTGGGATCGATAGTAGCTGCCTCTTATGAACTAAATGTAAAACTTTTAGAACCATACCTAGCACATAGTAAGATCTGGATAATTGTTTGATGTTATCATTAATTCATTCAATAGATATTTTCAGTCGCTAGATACCAGCAGGATGAACAAAGGAAACAATCTGAGTCTTTGCCATTTGTCTTAGTCATCTAGTGCTGCTATAACAGAAATACCACAAGTGGATGGCTTTAACAAAGAGAAGTTTATTTTCTCACAGTCTAGTAGGCTTGAAGTCCAAATTCAGGGCGTCAGCTCCAGGGGAAGGCTTTCTCTCTTTGTCGGCTCTGGAGGAAGGTCCTCGCTGTCATCAGTCTTCCCTTGGTCTGGGAGCATCTCAGTGCATGAACCTCAGGTCCAAAGGACGCACTCTGCTCCTGGCACTGCTTTCTTGGTAGTATGAGGTCCCCATGTGTCTCTGCTCGCTTCTCTCTTCTATATCTCAAAAGAGGATTGGCTTAAGACACTATCTAATCTTGTAGACCTCCAGTATAAGACACTATCTAATCTTGTAGACCTCCAGTATAACTGCCACTAATCCATCTTATTAGATCATAGTGATTGAATTTACAACACATAAGGAAATTACATCAGATTACAGAATGGTACACAATCATACAATACTGGGAATCATGACCTAGCCAAGTTGACAGATATTTTGGGGGGACACAATTCAATCCATGACACCATCACTGAGCTTCTGGTCAGTGGGAGAGAGAAACATAAATAAATGTACACCAAAATAAATTCTTAATTACAAATTCTACCAAGAGCTAAAAAGAAAGAAAATACAGCGCTGAGAAAGAATTAACAGGGAGGACTACTCTTCCACTAGAAAGATGGGAAAAGTATTTGATAAAATGATGTTTCATCTGAGACCTGAAGTTAATCAGCCAGGACTGTTTCACATGATGCAAAATGTTCAAAAACAATTCGGTGATTCAAAAGTTTCAAATAATGAGAAAACTCCAGCTAGCTTAACATATTTTTTTTTGGTGAAAATATACACAGCAAAACATACACCAATCTAACAGTATCTACATGTACAATTCAGTGACATTGATTACATTCTTCAAGTTGTGCAACCATTCTTACTATCCTTTTCCAAATTATTCCACCACCATTAATATAAACTCACTGCCCCAAAAGCTTCTCATCTAAGCTTTCAAGTTGCTGTTGTCAATTTTCTTCCATACAGATAATTCTTTAAAATAGCACAATGCTCAGGAAGATATTCTTTACTAATTAAGCTAAATTATTGTTTGGTTTAAAGATGACTTCACGGGATAATAGTTTCAATTTAAGGTTTAAAGATTATCTCAGGGCAAAAGAGTCAGGGGATTGTGAGGAAGCTCATCCAACTTCAATGGCTCCAGAAAGTCTGGAGTCCATTAGAGTTTGAAATTTTGTTCCACATTTTATCCCTTTTTACCAGTAATGGTAGCCGGGCACCATCCAGTTCTTCTGGTCTCATGGCAAAGAAGGAAGTCGTTCATGGAGGCAATTAGACACACATTCCAGTACCACCTCCAATTCCTGCCTCCTGCTGCTTCTCCAGGTGAATAGAGACCAGTTGTTGTAACTTTGATAGCCATTCACAAGCATGGAAGACCCCAAGCACTATGTGATGAACTTGGAGGTGGAACAGAAACACTAAAAACAGTATTAGGCCAACTGACTGGATGTCCCATGAAACCATGACCCTGAATCTCCAAACCAAGAAAGCAAATCCCACAAGGTATTTGGTTGTACATTAGCATCAGCAGAGAGTTTTCATTTAAATGAAAAGTCAAGGAATAGAGCTAGCTGGCTTTAAGCCCAGCTGAATCTTGGGGCTCAAATAGTTATCACACCTCAACCCTTTCTCTCTCTCTTGCTTGGGTTACTCTGTGTTGGCACCATTCTCAGGCAGACTCTTTATGGTGGGAAAATGGTGGCCAGCAAGCATCTCCAGGTATATATCTCTGCATCTCCTGAAAAGAAGTGTGCTTCTCATTCCCATAGTTCCCCAACATCCCAGAATCATACTGCCTTATTTGGGTCACATGCCCATCACTGATTAGGGTTAGCCAGAGGACTGTGATTCACTTAGCTGAGCCTGGAACTGAGGATATGTTCTTCAAGGAAAATCGGAGTTTTGTTTCCTATGAAAGGGTAGTAAACTATGGGGCAGAAAAAAGTTAGTTTTCTACTGCATAAGGATGAGAGGGAGAGTTAGCTAAGCAGAGTCCTACTGCCGTCGAGTCAACTCTGATTCATAGCAACCCTACAGGACAGAGTAGAACTGCCACATAGGGTTTCGAAGGCTGTAATCTTACGGAAGCAAGCTGCCACATCTTTCTTCCATGGAGTGGCTGGTGGTTTGGTACCTCAGACCTTCTGGTTAGCAGCTGACAGCTTAACCACTGTGCCACCAGGGGTCCTCAAGGAAAAAGTGGGTGGGAAAAAGTATTCTAGGCAGAGAGGACACAGCAGTGTGTGTGAGGCTATGGGCCAGGATGAAGTGAAGGATGGCTTGTGTGGCTACAGAATAGGTTGCAAGAGGGAGACTGGCATGAGATTTGGAGAAGTTGGGGTCAAATTATGTAGGCCCTGTGGGGAGTCTTAGATTTCATTTTAAGAGCAAAGGGAAGATACTGGAGTTTTAAGCAAAGGAGAGACATGTTTCAAAGATCACAATATTTGAAGCTTGAGAAGTTAGAAGCATCGAAGTTCCAGTAATGGAAATTAGGATCAGAGGAGAAAAGCAGTAAGGGATAGGGAAAGAACTTGTTTTCATCTTGTTCAGAACTTACTTTTTTAACCAGCAGGATTCCTTTTTCACAAAAAATCTTTCCCTGAGCCCCAATATGCAATACAGTTGAGAGAGGGTCAGCTCTGGTCAAAGGTGGGGAGGAGACTCTTGTATTTTTTAAATTTTACTTTGCTTTAGGTGAAGTTTAAAGCACAATTAGTTTCTCCTCAAAAAGTTCATACACAAATTGTTTTCTGGCATTGGTTGCAATCTCCGCAGTGTGTCAGCACTCTTCCCCCTTTCCATTCATCCAGTTTTCCTGTCCCTTCCTGCCTTCTTGTCTTTGCTTTTGGGCAGGTATTGATCATTTGGTCTCATATACTTGATTGAACTAAGAAGCACATTCCTCACATGTGTTGTGGTTTATTTTGTAGGCCTGTCAAATCTTTAGCTTGAAAGGTGGGCTTCAGGCATGGCTTCAGTTTTGAGTAAGAGTGTTTGAAGGTCACAGTCTCAGGGGTTCCTCCAGTCTCTGTCAGAACAGTAAGTCTGGTCTTTTTTTGTGAATTTAAATTTTGTTCTACGTTTCTGTCCCGTTCTGTCTGGGACCCTCTGTTATGATCCCTGTCAGAGTGGTCGGTGGTGGTTGCTGGGCACTATCTTGTTCTTCTGGGCTCAGGTTGGTGGAGGCTGTGGTTCATGTGGTCTGTTAGTCCTTTGGACTAATCTTTTCCTTGCATCTTTGGTTTTCTTCATTCTCCTTTGCTCTGGATGGGATGGGACCAATAGATGTATCTTAGATTGCCGCTCACAAGCTTTTAAGACCCCAGACACTACTCATGAAGGTAGGATGTAGAAATTTTCTTTAAGAACTATGTTATGCCAATTGACCTAGATGTCCTATGGGAAAGATAAATTTCTGACAAACTGAATCTGAGGGCCATCATGAAACAAGTGGAGATATCTATCAGGCAGTCAGAAATGCTTAATACAACATTCTTTACTTCCCATCTTAAGTCCCTCTCTAGCTGCTACACCATTTCTCTGCTCCCTTCTTTAGCAGAACTCATCAAGACAGCTGTTTAAACCCATTGTCTTTACTGCCTCACCTCTATTCTCTCTTCAGTGCACTCATGACTGCTATCCTCAGTACTCCACAAAAATTAATCTTGTCAGGGTTGTTAATAATATCGATCTTGCCAAATCAAATGGTTAATTCTCAGTTCTCTTTTTACTTGAATTCTCAGCAACATTTAACAAAGTTGGTCACTCTCCTTACAATATTTTATTCCTACTTCACTGTCCTCTTTTCATTCTCCTTTAGATTACTCTGCCTCTTTTCAGTCTCTAAAGTTTGGAGAACTCCAGGATTCAGTCCTTAGTACTCTTAGAAGACACTCACTCCCAAGCAATCTTATCCAGTTCTGTGGATCTAAATACATGTATTTTATGGTAAATAGTAAAAGAAAGATTGATATAAATGTGGGAGTCATCAGTATATATAAGGCCGACCTTGAAAAATTAAACTAAATTTTTTAAAAATAATTTCTTTTACTGTATATTTAACAAAAATTAAATTATAATTGCAACTACATGCTAATTCCTAGAACAAAGATTAAATCAAGTGTTGAATTTTCAAGTGGGACAATTTTATGACATTTTAAGAGCACAATATGACAGGTCTTCACATTTGACTTTCGAAGCACAATCATAAAAGAGGGTCATCTTTACTGCATGAGAGTCCCCAAAGCCTGTTGCAGCCTTTGAAGTACCTTGTCATGACACTTGTCAATTGTTTCTTCTCAAATTTTTACTTGGTCTCCACATTAAGCCAGGTCCTTATTTTCTTACTGTCTGTAATTTGAAAAGTTCTCCAACAAGCATTTTCATGAACTTAATAAAGGTAAAATTACTTTCCCAATCATAGATAGTACCCAACTTATGACAGGGTTCTGTTCCTACAACTGCGTCATAAGTCAATTCTGACATAAGCTGAATACCTAATTTTTTTTTTTTTTTAAGTTTTCATTATTATTGACTATTATTATTAGTATCTTTATAAATTCAGTCTTTATTTGTCTTTAGGGGTTGGCATGAGAATGATAACATCAGCAAATTATGCACTGCAACACTGTATGGAGTACATATTACTAACAATAGGACGTAAACCAAAAAAAAAAAAAAAAAACCAGAACCAAAACATAGATGGTTTTAAGCGTGGTTCATCATAACTCAAATATGTCGTAAGCCAGGGACTGCCTGTATACTTAAATCAGAAGGATCTTAGCCTTGATCTGAAGGGCAATTTGAAGCTATCAGGGAACTTTAAAGGTATATAGTCTCCCATCTCCTCTGGCCAGGTGATTGTCCAGGGGAGGGCACCTTGCTCAAGATGAGTCAGCGAGAATCCTTCCCTGAGATTTAAGAATTTGGGACCAAAGTGAGGTGCAGTGTCTGTTGGGTGGTCAAACTGGAGAGATAAACCTGGGTGATGCCAGCAGTCATGTGGTGGAAGAAACTGATTTGAGAGGATGAAGTTGACACACAGAGAAAAGTTGAGATGAAAAAAGAAGAAAACCACATACCCTGACAGCATGTGAGTCTCTAATACCAACTGCCTGTGACCTACCACAGTGTGGTTTATCTAGGACTGTAAAGTCCTCACTTTCCCTAAATTAGTTTAAGCTGTGTTTGTCACTTGCAGACAACAACCGAGTCTTAAATAAAAGAGCACTGCTGAAATAAAAAGGGTAAAAGACGTTGGGAGAGTCACGAGAGGAGAAGAGAGTGGGCAAGCATAGAATCCAGGGAAAAGCCCTATCTGCATGAGATCATGCTTTGCTTTATTTGAGTAACAAACAGTAATATTCTTTTTTTTTTTAATTATTTGATCTACTTTCTGATTTATTTTAACCACTCAGTTAGATTAAACAAGGTAAATTTGAAATCACAAAACAGCGATTATCTTTAAAAGCTGAATGACTGGAGTACAGTTTAACAAGATTGAGGTCAAAACAAATCAAAACTTAATAAGAAGCATGTTATGACATCAAATGTCCATGGTTCTTCTTTAAAATGGGTTGGTTTTAACAAGGGGAGAAGAGGTACAGGAATGTGAATAAACAAAAATAAGTCCATCTCTACTTTCATTTCATTTTACTCAGTTTCTATAATGGATGACTCCACTAGAACTTCTGCAAATAGAAACAGATACATACAAATAAATAATATCAAGTATAACCAAAAGCCGTCAACAAAGCAGATGACACACTGCTGAAGATATACATTTTTACACTTCTAAAATAGTTGGGAATAGATGCTGAATGATATCATCAAACTGATAATTTGGGAGTCTGAGATGCAAGATCTCACACTCTGTATCAAAAGTTAAGATGGGCTATTAAGCTAAGCTGTCAAATTCAATTAAAAACAAAACTTTTTTACTACCATTAAAATATTGATTTTTAAATGTCCTCGGATAACACACATACGATGTCTTTAGAATGGTAACATACTCACTTTCACCAGTTTTCTTTGTTGCAAACATCTTGAATGTTTGGTCCTTTGTGTTTAGTAAGAAAGACTTTCCTAGGTGGCACTGCTTTAACGGCTACTGGAGTAGCTAGGTTTGAATTGTATTTTGACAAAATCTAAAACAAAAAGCAGATTACTTTTTACCAAGTTATACAAACAACATAACAACATAAATTTGGAAGGTGTTATAAAAATTTCAAGAAAAGTCATGGGAAAGAAGTCTACGGAAAAACTGAAGATGTGGATTACTTACAGCACTATGAATTTTTTAGCAGCATATACAAGATATTCAACAGCAGTGAATAAAAGATGGATTCAAATTTAATTTGGATGTGGAGACTCGATTTCTAAAGCTTTCTAAAACGCACTCTAAGGTTAATGGAAACAAGTAACAATGCATTCCTGAAAACAAATGAAGTCTTTACAAACATGTTTGGGAAAATATATATAGAAAATACCAGCTATAAAGACTATAAAAGGAGAAATCTGAAATATCAGCAATATTTTTCCATAAACAAAGACATGATACTTGAAATACAAGGTTTCCTTTCTTTCATACAGAAAAAGGAGAGAAGAGTCACCCAAAGGGAAGTGGAAATAATACAACTATAAAGAGAGAAAAGGCTCTTTCCTCACCCAGTTTACTATAACTCCCAGGAAAGCAGAAAATACACAGAAAAAAAGATAACAAACATTTAAACAATATCTTAGGATGAGTCAGTTCTAACGGCATTTGGGTATTTTCCCAAGTGGCTTTATCCTTCTCGTGGCTTTTCATAAGCTAGGAGGATTTCTAGAATGTTTTTTAGGAATTCCACTTGCCTGAGTAATGATTTCCAGACACCATGACTTCTGTTAAAGGGGAGCTGAAAGAATCAGGCCAGTTATTTAGCATAGCTAACAACTGTTCTAAATTCATAGTACACTAGTGGTAAATGGGACACCCTGGTGGTGTAGTGGTTAAGTGCTATGGCTGCTAACCAAAAGGTCAGCAGTTCGAATCCACCAGGCGCTCCTTGGAAACTCCACGGGGCAGTTCTACTCTGTCCTATAGGATCGCTATGACTTGGAATCGACTCAACGGCAACGGGGCTTTTTCTAACAGGCTTAGTGGTAAATGAGGTTGCACTAAAGAACCAGAGGTTCTAATAACATAAATCAGTATTTCTCAAACTGAGGTCTCCCAGAAGTCTCAAGTTCAAGAAATGCTGATTAAGTTATTCATGATACTCCGTTCTGGAGAATGGTAAGGTAAATGACATTTCTGCCGTTTCTAGCAATACCTCCAATGGAACAATTGTCAGTATGGTGACCACAGTTGAACACCTATTAGAAAATGTTGTAAGAACAGAGTTCAGACCATGAAGTTAAAGACAAAGAGAAAAAATTCTGTGAGGCAAAGTATAACTAAAAACATGATAAAATAACTAGTTTGTGCTTTTCTGAGAAGAGCCTTAGCCAGGTCGTCTTAAAAAGGCCTCATGGAGCCCAGAATTTAGATTTCTTGATACCTAAATCAGCACATTAACCAGATGGTAAATAAGACAGCTTATATGCAGTTTCAGTTCTTTAATGTAAATCTCTAATTTTTAAAAGACTATATCAGAAAAAGAAAAAAAAAAATCTCCTGGAACAATAACCTGGAAAATATCTTCTGGAATTGTAGTTACTTCTGGCGGTGTAGGTGTTCTGAGCAGATTCTCATAAGAAGAAATCTTAGGAGAAGAGGGATCTGCAAGATTCTCAAAGCAATCCCTTGAATTTAAAACTAATGAAGTACAATCTTTCCTTTCCAAATCATTTCTTGAATTCTTTGTTTTTGATAATGGATAATCTGTGGGTACCTATTGAATAAAAATAAATCATTATATTATGGTAGTTTAAAATAATGTAGCAAACAAAAGTATACCTCCAATTGTTAGTTCTGTTGGGGTCTCTAAATAGGTCCAAAAATGCCACCCCTCTTCCCTGAGTTTTAAACAAACTTGAGAAAACAGTGAAATAGCATATGGAGACCAAAATACCAATTAATTACTAATAAAGGCTAAGTTAGAGCTTAACATAGAACCAAATGGACTTGTCCACTGAAACCAAGATTTAAACAGATTCACCCACCCAGTCTCATGCAACACTAAACTGGGCCAAATAAGAGTCATAGCATTGATGAACAAAAGTGTTACCACATGCCTTCATCAGGCAGGCCCATTTCCACAAGGAAAGCGCACTTAGCATGCATTTTATTCACGCTAAATTTACCAATAAATAAGTCACTCCATCTCCCTAGAGTCGGAGTTAACAGAGGGAGGGAGAGAAGCTAGAAATATCACATCAGTAGAGTACCTGCCACATGAAAGGGAACATCAGGAATGTATTAAGTGTAAATGGCAAGTATCAGCAAGGCAGATAACCTGATACTTCAATTGATAATACAACATTATGTTTGTCCATAGCTGTGTTGTGGAGCCCTGGTGGCACAATGGTTAAGGGCTACAGATGCTCACCAAAAGGTCGGCAGTTTGAATCCACCAGCCGCTCCTTGGAAACCATATGGGCAGTTCTACTCTGTCCTATAGGGTCACTATGAGTCAGAATTGACTCTATGGCAACGGGTTTGGTCTTTTTTTCTTTTTAAATAGCTGTGTTGTATAATACAGTAGCCACTAGCCATACGGATTATTTCAATTTAATTTTAAGTTAAATAAAATTTTTTAAAAATTCAGTTTCTCCGATGCACATTTCAAGTACTCGATAGCTACATATGGCTAGTGGCAACAACAATGGACAACACAGATTATAGAAAATTTCCACTACTGTAGAAAGTTCTATTGGACAACCCTGGTCTACAGCTGTATGAAGTATTCTTACTGACTTTGAAAAGGGGTAGGGTTCTGATTATAGTAAATTTGTTCACTGGGAAAATTTTGGGGAAAAAGGCATAAAAACCACCCATTAAATCTATCACCCAGAGATAACCACATTTTACTGCGTTTCAACCCATTCTTTTTCCTTAAACTAAAATGTGCATGTGTGTATAACCATACATGTATATAACCATACATACACACATGATTGTACATACATACACATATACACTTACTCATATAAACATAAAATTGAGTTGATATTATAGTTAAAGTTTTATATACTCTAAGGATATTGTTGATGTGTTGTGAGATTGTGAACCATTGTCATAGGACAACATTTATAGTAACTGTTAAATGAGAAACTATTTTGTTCTGTAAGCCTTCATCTTAAGTGAGAATAACAGCACAATTCGAAGAGCATAGTCAATGTCACTGAACTGTGCATGTAGAAATTTCTGAAATGGTGTATCGTTGGCTATGTGTATTTTCACCAAAAAAAAAAAAGAGGTTGAAAAGTTAGCGGGTTGATATGTTGTGGGGTTGATAACCAATGTCATAAAATAACGTGTACTTCTGTTTCATGAGAAACTATTTGTTCTGTAAGCCTTCACCTGAAGTACAATAAAAAAAAAAAAAAAAAATGAAACAATTAAAAGAAAAGTTTTATATACTCTTTTTGAAAAACAAAACATAAAAGCATTTTTCTATATTATTAAATGTTTTTTGGAAGCTTTCTTTTTATATATTTTCAGAACAAATGATAGTTATATAACACGCTAGATCTTACGAATATACCTTAATGTATTTCATTACTCCTATCAGTTGACTTTCAGATTAATTCCAATGTTTTGCTCTTATTAAATAATGCTGTTAAAAAAAACTTCATTGTACATAAATCTTTGTCCCAATTTACCTTAGAATTTCTGAGACATGGTTGTTGTGTGTGCCATCTAATAAATCATGACTCATAGCAACCCTACAGAACAGAGCAGAACTTCCCCACAGGGTTTCCTAGGCTGTAATCCCCATGGGAGCAGATTGCCAGGTCTTTTCTCCCATGGAGCAGCTGCTGAGTTCAAACCACTGACCTTTCAGTTAGCAGATGAGTTCTTAACCATTGCACCACCAGGGATCCTTCAAGACATGGTTAAAAGGTATAAAAAAAGTTTTAAAGCCATTACTATATTCTGCTAAATTACTCTCCAGAAATGGATGGTAAATACATTCTTATAAGCTGTATTAGTTTAAGTTTTTCTGAACAGACTTGTTTCAGAGTCTGGAAGTAGTAATGTTTCTGAAGGATTAGAGTTTTCAGTTTTATGGAAATTTACCAAAGCTGTACTGTTCTTTGTAGAAGGAATTTTCAAACCAGGGGTGCAGAATGTAGGTGCTAAGGGTGAATTTGTATACTCAGCATCTAGAAGACATATGAAAATAAAGTTGAAATAAGGATTTGTTATATAAGATTTGTCAGTATAATTTGTCTTTTTTTTTTTTTTTTACTGTTTATTTTATTTTTTTAATTGTACTTCAGGTGAAGGCTTACAGAACAAATAGTTTCTCATGAAAAAGTAGTACACATATTGTTTTATGACATTGGTTAACAACCCCACATGTCAACCCTCTCCCTTCTTGACCTTTTTTTTTTTGGTGAAAATATACATAGCCAAAGATACACCATTTCAAACATTTCTACATGCACAGTTAGTGACATCAACTACATTTTTCCAGTTGTGCTATTTTCACTTTAGATGAAGGTTGACAGAATAGTTTCTCATTATAACAGTTAGTACACATGTTGCCCTATGACAATGGTTAACAACCTCACAACACATCAACAATATCCTTACTCAACCTTGGGTTCCCTATCACCAGCTTTCCTGTCCCATTCTGCCTTCCGGCCCTTGTCCCTGGACTACTGTACCTCATTAGTCCCATTTGGTTTTATGGGGCTGTCCACTCCCCGGCTGAACGGTGAACCTCGGAAATGACTTCACTACTGAGCTAAAAGGGTGTCTGGGGGCCATACTCTCAGGGTTTCTCCAGTCTCCTTTAGGCCAGTAAATCTGGTCTTTTTTGTGTGAGTTAGGATTTTGTTCTACATCCTTCTCCAACTCTGTCCAGAACCTTCTGTTGTGATCCTGGTCAGAGCAGTCAGTGGTGGTAGCCGGGCATCATCTAACTGTACTGGACTCAGTCTGGTGGAGGACTTGGTAGCTGTGGTCGATTAGTCCTTCAGATTAATCTTTTCCTTGTATCCTGTTCTCTTCATTCTCCCTTGCTCCCAAAGGGATGAGACCAGTAGAGTATCTTAGATGGCTGCTCACAGGCTTTTAAGACCTCAGACACTACTCACCAAGGTAGAATGTAGAACATCGTCTTTATAAACTGTGTTATGCCAAATGAGCTAGATGTTTCCGGAGACCATGGTCCCCATAGACCTCCACCCAGCAATTCAGTCCTTCAGGCAGTTTGGATGTGTTTATGGAGCTTCCATGACCTTTCCTTGTACAAGCTGTGCTGGTTTATTATTAGTATCTTTATAAATTTAGTCTGTATTGTGTACTGTCTCACCCTTCACCCAAGATACCACTTATGTATTGCCTATTTAGTATTTCCCCCCCACCCTTCCTATCCCTGTAACCAACAAAGATTGTTACATTTTGTGTGTGAACTTTTTCATGGGTTTTTACAATAGAGGTCTCATACAATATTTGTCCTTTTGTGATTGACTTATTTCACTCAGCATAATGTCCTCCAGTTTCATCCATGTTATGAGATGCTTCACAGATTCATCATTGTTCTTTCTCGTTGCACAGTACTCCATTCTGTGTATGTACCATAGTTTGTTTATCCATTCATCTGTTGATGGGCATCTAGGTTGTTTCCATCGTTTTGCTATTGTGAACAATGCTGCCATGAACACAGGTGTGCATATGTCTATTTGAGTGATGACTCTTATTTCTCTAGGATATATTCCTAGGAGTGGGATTGCTGGATCGAATGGTATGTCTATTTCTAGCTTTCTGAGGAAGCGCCATATCATTTTCCAAAATGGTTGTATCATTTTGCATTCCCACCAACAGTGCATAAGAGTTCCCATCTCCCCACAGCCCCTCCAACATTTATTATTTCCAGTGTTTTTGATTTGTGCCAGTAATGCCAGGGTGAGATGATATCTCATTGTGGTTTTAATTTGCATTTCTCTAATGGCTGGTGATCACGAGCATTTCCTCATGTGTTTGCTGGCCATTTGAATGTCTTCTTTGGTGAAGTGTCCATTTCCTTTGCCCATTTTTTAATAGGATTATTTGTCTTTTTGTTGTAGAGGTGTTGGATTTTCTTGCAGATTATAGAGATTAGACCTTTGTCTGACTTGTACTGTCCAAAATTTTTTTCCCAGTCTGTAGGTTCTCTTTTTACTCTTTTGGTGAAGTCTTTTAAAGAGCATACGTGTTTGATTTTCAGAAGATCGCAATCATCTAGCTTATCTTCTGGGGTTTGTGCATTGGCGGTTATGGTTTGTATTCTGTTAATGCCATGTATTAAGGCCTGTAGTGTTGGTCCTATTTTTTTCTTCTATGAACTTTACAGTTTTAGGCTTTATATTTAGGTCTTTGATCCATTTTGAAGTAGTTTTTGTATACGGCATGAGGTATAGGTCCTGTTTCAATTTTTTGCAGATGGATATCCAGTCTTGCCAGCACCATTTGTTAAAAAGACTGTCTTTTCCCCATTTGATGGACTTTGGGCCCTTGTCGAAGATCAGCTGACCGTAGGTGTATGGATTTACATCTGGGTTCTCAATTCTGTTCCATTGGTCAATGTATCTGTCGTTGTACCATGTGTACTTTACTTTTAATGACTTAAAAAAAATGATAACTATAGTATGTGCTTGACTGGACAGGAAAAAACAAAACTGTCATTATTCACATATATTAGTATTATTAGCACTAACATTAGCACTAATGAAAGCAAGATTCTAAGGTACAAGATCAATATACAAAAATGAACGGTTCTTACATAAGAGTAATGAATAATAAAAAATTGGAAAAAGACATCATTTATCACAATAGCAAGATACATACTAAAAGAAGACATCTACAAATAAATCTATTAAAAACTGTGCAAGATATTAATGGAGAAGGGTATCAATCTTCTGAAGAAGAAAAAGAAGGAGGAAGAGGCAGCCACTTGACCTCCAAAATATCAGGACTTATTCTAAAACTAGTAATTACAAAGAGTGGATCACTGGCCAGGAACTAAAAAATGGACTATTAGAACAAACCAGAAAACCTGGGAATAGACTCAAGCATACAGAGATATTTGATATCTATAACAGAGAATATTATCAAAACACCCTAAAAAAAAAAAAAAAACCTGAAGAGAAGAAGCAAACATGTTAGAAAAATGATCTAACTGGCAAAATTTATTAGGTCTAAAAACCACCAAGTGTTGGAAAACTTACAGAGAAATAGGAACTCAAACACTGCCGCTAAGAATATAAATCAGAACAGCCACCCAGAAGTGGCAATTCAGCATTTCTAAAATAAGTGATGATGTGCATACCCTTTGACCTAGAAATTCCACTCCTAGATGTTTACCTAGAGAAACACGTGACAAAAGGATAATTTTATTAGAGCATTGCCTATAATAATAAAAAATAAAAAACAACTTAATTATCTGTCATGGACTGAACCATGTCCCCCCCAAAAATATGCTGATGTCCTAACTAACCCCTGGTACCTGTGAATGTGACCTTGTTTGGAAATAGGGTCTTTTGAAGATGTTATCAGTTATAACATAACCCAGACTAAGGGGGTTCCTAGTCCAATAAAAGACACAGAGACACACAGAGACAAGGGAGTTATGCTGCAGTTACAAGCCAAGGAACAATTGGGGCTACCAGAAGTTAAGAGAGACAAGAAAGGATCTTCCTGTAGAGCCTTCAGAGAAAATATGGCCCTGCCGACACCCTGAATTTGGACTCCTAGCCTCCAGAACTGTCAGACAGTAAGTTTCTGTTCTTATATGCCACTCACTTGTGGTACTTTGTTATGGCAGCCCTAGGAAACCAATACAATATCCCTTAAGGAGAAGAACGAATATAACATGGTTTATTCATAAATTAGAATACCATACAGCAGTTAATATGGATGACCTGCACGGATAAACAGAAAAACAAAAAAACTATTGAGTGAAAAGAGTTAGTTAGAAAAGAATACGAATTGGATGCTGCCACTTACACAGAATTTTAAAACACAACACAACTATACCCTAGATCCAGGGACTAAAATATATCTGCCACACTGGGTCCAGGGGCTAAAGGTAGAGTTTTTGGAAAAATAATTAAAAACCAGAAGATCAAGTCCATATAAGTGTAGAGTTGTGGGTTCTGAATTCAGCCTACATGTCCAGTACAGGTATCCTGAGCCAAGCAGTTAACTGAAAAACTTGCCTAAAATTGGTGAAACCCACAGGACATTAGCTGGGACAGGCGTGAAACAGCCCTCTAAGGACTACGTGGCAGTCCAACACAAACAAAACTTCCCCTGAAAACAACTTCCTTTGACAATGAGGTCAGTTCAAAATTAAAAGTATATGATATGAGGAAACCACCTACCAAGAGAGAATCAACAGCAATAAACAAGACAATAAACATCTTAGAGTCTTTTAGATATATGTTTTAAATGTTCAAACAGATAAATGGAGGCACAGGAATCTTAAGGCAAGAGAAAGATATTACGGAAGGAGAAAGAAAGCGAAGAGTCACATTTGAAAGAAAAAATTATAAAAGAGAAAAATGTAGTCTCTAAAGCAAAAATTCAATTGCTAAATTAAAATAATTTAGACTCAGTATAAGAGAAAAATAGACAATTGTAAGAAATATGAAGCTAAAGCACAAAGCAGCATATAGAAATAAAATATGAAAGGGAATTTAAGAGACCCTGGAGACAGAATGACAAATTCTAAAATATATCTTAGGGGAATTTCAGCGGAAAAAATTAAGGAGCTAGAAGAAAGGTATTATTATTAAACAAATAAAGTCAGAGTGTTTTCCAGAATTGATGACATGAGTCCTTAGTTTGAAAAATTATACCAAATTCTAAACATAAGTAAAAACACACACATATATAGATAAATACTAAGTTATATTCAACAATGAAAGTGAAACGAGATGTTTCAAGACATACAAAACTACAAATTACCACTCATAACTAGAAATAATGTATCTGAAAAAATGACTAAAGGATGCACTTCACAAGAAGAAAACTTAACTCAGAAGGAATGAGTGAGATATAAGAAGTAATGATAAACATAGAAATTGGTCAACAAATTACTAAATGTTAATAAGTATGGACTATAAAAATCATAATAGTGGCACTTTTGTGGGATTAGAACAGGGTCAAGCTAAAATACAAGAGCAGCTCTCTTAACAAACCTCCATTTAACCAAATTACTGCCACTGGATAAACCTAAGCTCTCCATTCCCTCCATAAAATGTACTGCCTGTGGTACTGGTACTGCCTGTGGTACACTGAATGATTTGAGTTAGTAAGCTATTCTTAAGAAATTCTTCCCACTTCAGAAGTCATGTTGTTATTGTGTGCCATCAAGTCCATTCCAACTCATAGGGATCTTATAGGATACAGTAGGGTTTCCAAAGCTGTAATCTTTATGGAAGCAGATTGCCACAACTTTCTCCCATGGAGTGGCTGGTGGGTTTGAACCACCAACCTTTCGGTTAGCAGCCAAGCTCTTAACCCACTGCACCACCAGGGCTCCTTCTCAGAAGTCAGGAAGATACTCTTCTACATCATCTTCTAAAAAGTTTATAATCCGTAGGGAATTGATTTCAGAGAATGGTGTGAAGTGGTGGTCAAATTTCCTGTTTTTTTTTTTTTAAAATAAGCTACTCTTTAATATTATCATGCTTTTTTTTTTTTTTTTATATAAGCTGAGGTATAAGCTTACTATGAGTGAATTGTAATTTTTTTCAGTCAATGAAATTAGTACAAAAGGAATTTTTATCAGAAACATATGTCAAAAACTTTGAAAAGACCTGATAAAGTTAAAAAAAAAGAAAATTGCCGACACATTTGGTGCAGATAAGACAATTATTAAAAAATTACTCAAAAAATAATAAAATTCTAGGATTTTGCATTTGATATTTTCATGAAAACCAGTGTTTTCATGTTTGCTAAGGGAAGACGATGTAGAACTCTAATCCACAGACTCAAACAAAACTAAGGGAATAAAAAGTACTGTTGGCTCTACATCAAAATATTGGTGAACAAATAGATATTTTTATGTTTTAAGTTAAAATGTTAGAAATAAACAACATGACAAATACTGAACATAATCAGGAAGGGTATTCAAAATGTACCAGAAAATTATATCCTTCTCTTGTACAAAATCAATCGGAGCCTGAATAATAATGTAATTCAAGAAATATATGTATGATACAAATTGAGAAGATGAAGAAGGCTAAGGAGACAGAACCATTTTTGTACAAAGACAGTCTGGAAAGAGTACAGTTGAGAAGTAGTTTGATTTTTATACTTACCATTTTTTTCCAACTGCTGGATTATGGAGCCAGTAGAGGCAAAGATATTATCATTGGTCATTGGTTCTGTTTCTATGGTTTCTTCACTGGCATGATTCACAGGGAAACTGTAAGGTAAAAAAATAGTTAATATTAAACCTCTGGGAAAAAAAATAATTTTACTATATCTCATCAAGTCTGAACTAACGTTAAATTATGCTTTGTGGAACAGAAGTACCAAGGAACAATTTTTTTTTTTTTTTTTTTAATACCCATGACTCAAAGAGATTGAAAAGAACCATGTTCTATTGATGCTCTTGACTTAGAATCTGGCATTTTTTAAGACTAAAAACACTGATCCTGTCATCTTATTAAAGTTGTCCTAGACAATTACTCAGATCTCTGGAATACTGCTACAAGCAGGAGTATCACTGAATACTACAAGATGGTTCAGGATTGATTTTCACTTAGAACGTTTCCAATTTTAAGTTGGGACATGTTGAACCATGCTGTCCTGTATAAACACTTAAAAAAAAAAAGTGAGTGTAAGATATGTCACACATACAAAAGAATGTATATATAGTATGAAAACTTTAAGAATAATAAAATTAACACCTATTTGTCCACTATCATGCTTATGAAATAAAATACCACCAGTACCTTTGTCTTCCTGTATGGAACCTTCCCAACTAGGTGTCCTCTCTACCTCTTAGGGGGTAATCCTTTCGCAGATTTGCTAGGTACTTTAACTAATCTACATACTCTTAAACAATTAATTTTTTACATGTTTCTAAACTTCATATAAATGAACTCACAGCATTATATATACATCATTGCACACTTTTTGATTATTTCTCTTGAATTCATTTGTATAAGTAAAATTTCATAAAGGCTTTTGTATACATTGCCAATCTGCCCTACAGAAAGATTCACCAATGCCCATTAGCATTATAAACAATTTATTTTCCCACATCCTCATCAACACTGCTTATTGCCCATCTTTTTTAATATTATTTCTTTTAATATTAATAAACTCTTTAAAACCTGGAAATTGAACACATGCATCTGGATAGGTGAAAAATAAAATCTCATTTTTTACTTCAATTTATTACTTGTGAGGTTAAATGTGTGATCATATGCTTACTGGCAATTTGTTCATTTTAAAAATTGGAGTGTTTATCTTTCATTGTTGTCGTTGTTATTAGGTGCCATCAAGTCGATTCTGAATCATAGCGACCCCATAGAACAGAGCAGAACTGCCCCATGGGGTTTCCAAGGAGCGGCTAGTGGATTCAAACTGCCAGCCATTTCGTTAACAGCCATAGCTCTAAACCACTGTGCCACCAGGGCTCCTGTCTTTCATTAATTAACTTAAAAAATGAGTTTTTCTGAAAAAAGAGATGGACAGCTCCACAACAGTAGTAAGAGACTTAAACACACCACTTTTGGTGAAGGACAGAACATCCAGAAAGAAGCTCAACAAAGACACGGAACAGCTAAATGCTATAATCAACCAACTTGATCTCACAGACATATACTGAACACTCCACCCAACAGCAGCCAGCATACTTTCTTTTCCAACGCACATGGAACATTCTCCAGAACAGACCAGATATTAGGCCGTAAAGCAAGCCTTAACAAAATCCAACACATCGAAATATTACAAAGCATCTTTTCTGACCATAAAGCCATAAAAGTAGAAATCAACAACAGAAAAAGGAAAAAAAATCAAACACGTGGAAACTGAACAACACCTTGCTCAAAAACTATTGGGTTACAGAAGAAATTAAGGATGGAATAAAGAAATTCATAGAATCAAACGAGAACGAAAACACATCCTACCAGAAGCTTTGGGACACAGCAAAAGCAGTGCTCAGAAGTCAGTTTACAGCAATAAATGCACACATCCAAAAAGAAGAAAGGGCCATAATCAAAACATTAACCATACAACTGGAACAAGTAGAAAGAGAGCAGCAAAAGAAGCTCTCAGGCACCAGAAGAAAGGAAATAATAAGAATTAGAGCAGAATTAAATGTAATAGAGAATAGAAAAGCAATTGAAAGAGTTAACAAGACCAAAAGCTGGTTCTCTGAAACGATCAACAAAATTCTAAACCACTGGACAAACTGACAAAAGAAAAACAGGAGAGGAAGCAGATAACCCATATAAGAAATGAGATGGGTGATATCACAACAGACCCAACTGAAATTAAAAGAATCACAACGGGATAGAGTTCCGGCAAAATGGCGCTCTAGGCAGAAGCACCACGCCGGCCCTCCACAGCAAAGATCTGAAAAACTAAGTCAAACAGAGAATACAACAATCCTGAAACCCTAAAACATCAAATGAAGAGATAAAGAACTCAGTCAAGCACCAAAATGGAGTGAGAAAACTGACAGAGAACAGAGGCGAGGAGAGATTCATGCAGAGGTCCCCTACCAGCTAACGCAGTGCGGATCCACCATCTTGGACTCCTATCGGAGACCACCAAACGGGGGTACAAGAAAGCAGCCTCACGGGGTGTCCAGTGGGAGACAAAACAACCGGTAATCTGCGGTGTGTGCTTTCCCACCCACCACCCCTCTTCGCCCCAGCTCGGCCTCCTCTGCTTCCCACGGCCACGGTCTCTTGACCAGGAAGTGCCCGCTGCTTGGATTCCACACACCCGAGCGGGCGGCTCTCTGGATGCCATTTGTTGGCTGCTAGTGTTGCTTTCTTCTCCTGCTTCTTTTGATTTCTCACTTGCCTCTCGCCACCTCCCCCTCCTTTCACTCGAGTGCCTAGCTCCGTGCGCCACCTTTGCTTCTTCCTGAGGGGCTGCAGAGCACCCGCAATTTGTGATATACGCTTTCCCACTCTCTAACCTTCTTCACCCACACTCGGCCCCCTCTGCTTCCCACGGACACAGTCCCTTGTCCAAAAACACCAGCCTGCACTAGCTGGCTCTCTGAGTGCCATTAATTGGCTGCTGGTGTTGCTTTTTTTTTTTTTTTCCTGCTTCTTTGGATTTCTTCCTTGCCTCTCGCCGCCTTCCCCTCCTTTTGCTCGAGTGCCTGGCTCCGTGTGCCATCTTTGCTTCTTACTGAGGGGCTGCGGAGCTCCATTTGAGTGTGAAGCTGCTTCCCAGTCTGGGCTACTGCGCTGGTGGGATCCCGGGGCTTTTGTTCATTTCTTCGTTTTGAATTGTTTGTCTGTTTTCTTTTCCTTTTCTTGAGTTGGGAGCCCTATCTGGCCAGGTGGAACTGCGTGGCAAGGAACTCCCCTTCAGCTTCCTCAGACGTGCAGAGGGATCCCTGAGAGCATTTCTTTGTTGTTTTTTTTTTTTTTTCCTGTTTTTTTGGAAGCCTTTCTTGTTCTTTTTTTTTTTTTTTAATTTGTTTTGTTTTCTTTTCCATCTTTTTCCCTTTTTGTCTTTCTTCATTGCTCAATCTCTCATCTCTCTATACCTTCCTTCTCTTTCTGATCCCTGTATACCTCTACGCCTTCTAGCCAGGCTGTACTGCAACACCTGAGAGTGACTTCCCCAGACCTCATAGCTGCATCGGCGGGATCCCTGGGAACTTTGTGGTTCATTAGCCTTTCTGATTTTTATTTATTCATTCTTTTCTTTTCTTCCTCTTCCCCTTTCTGTTTTTCTCCATTTCATAGTCTCTTATTTCTCCATTCCAACAGCAAGCTCCCCTAGCATTCTTTTTTGCTTGTTTCTATGTTTTTGGCTCCTGTTCCTCTCTCCTCTCTCCCATATCAAACTTAGCTCCACACATAACAATCTCCCCACTGCATCCTGCCTACCTGCACCGTGCACTTGACATCACACTACCAAGCAGCACAGGCACGGCCTACTGGAACCTGCACAGCACTGATTACTGACCCGCCCTGGTGGCTGTAGTAAGGGCCACAAACAACCTGTCCCAGTAACTCCTCTTCAGCTAGACCTGCCCTGCTGTACCATATCTGAGTGACTGACCCTGCCAGTTGGAGAAGGAGGCGAAAAGCACTGAGTGCACAGACAAGCAAACAACAAAGAACACACAGTCCGCCTGCTCAGACATAGTCAAATTTTTTTTTAAAAAAGGGACGAAACAAACAAATCTACAATCAATAAACGAGAAAAATAACTACCGAATGCCCCGAAAACAGCAGACAATATCAAAACATTTACAAAAACTGGACAGGATGGTTCCAGTAGGTGTCCAAAATAAAACACTAGATGACTCTCCTGTTGAACAAAATGCGCTAGACTACCTGATAGGGAATTCAAATCTCTAATACTCGGAATTCTCAAAGAACTTAGGCAAAAAGCTGACAAACGTGAGGAAAAAATAGACAAATTCACGGAAAAAACAGACAAAAACTTCGAAGAGTTCAGGAAGATGGTGCAGAAACAAAATGCCAAAATAAATTCACAACTAGAAATTATACAAAGACAACAATTAGAAATCCAAAAGATAAACAACAAGATTTCAGAAATGGACGATGTCATAGAAGAGCTGATAAGCAGATTTGAAACGGTGGAAGACAGGATCAGTGGAATTGAAGACAATCACTTGGATACAACTCTGTTTCAGGAAAACTCAGAAAAAAGAACAAACAAAAATGAAGAGACCCTGAGAGTTATGTGGGACACAATTAAAAGCAAAAATTTATGAGTGATTGGAATTCCAGAATGGGGGAGAAAACAGAAAACACAGAGAGGATCATTGAAGAACTGCTGACAGAAAACTTCCCCAATATCATGAAAGATGAAAAGCTGGCCATCCAAGAAGCTCTACGAACCCCATATAGAAGAGACCCCAAAAGAAAATCACCAAGGCATATCATATTCACACTCGCCAAAACCAAAGACAAACAAAGAATCCTGAGAGCAGCTTGTAAAAAACAAGAAGTCACATACAGAGGAGGAACAATAAGACTAAGCTCAGATTAGTCGGCAGAAACCATGCAGGCAAGAAGGCAATGGGATGACATATACAAAATCTTGAAAGAAAAAAATTGGCAGCCAAGAATAATATATCCTGCAATACTCTTGTTCAAATTTGACAATGAAATTAGATCATTTTCAGATAAACAGAAATTAAGGGAATATGTAAAAGTCAAACCAAACTTACAAGAATTATTAAAGGGAGTTCTTCGATCTGAGGACAAACAGCTTCAGCTCACAGGCAGAACCTAGGACGCAGGATCGTACGAGCCAGATACCAATCTAGGAAATGACCTCTCAAGGACTATCCAAAACCAAAAGAAATACAACAGGGAATCAGAGCAGTTAATCAATAAATGACAACAACATCAAAACAATAAAAGAGGGAATAAACGGCATAGCTATAGAACCTTCTAATGGAGAGGAAGGCAAGGCAATACCAAGTAATGGTAGACTGCTTCAAACATAGAAAGATAAGGGTAAAATTCATGGTAACCACCAAGAAAGTTAACAAACCAACTCATAAAAATAAAGACGAGAAACATAAAGTCTCAGCAAAAACAAAACCTACAAAAACAAAAGAAATGAAAAAAAAATCCACAAACAAAAATAACGCAGAACAAGAGAGTAAGAAGAACAAAGGAAACTTCAGCACCACAAAAAAAACACTACAAAATGACAGCAACAAAATCACATCAATCAATAATTACACTGAATGTAAATGGACTCAATGAACCCATAAAGAGACGGAGAGTGACAGAATGGATAAGAAAACAGGATCCATCAATATGCTGTCTACAGGAGACACACCTCAGAAACAAAGATGTGAATTTATTAAAAGTCAAAGTTGGAAAAAAATATATCAAGCTAGCAACTACCATAAAAGAGCAGGAGTGGCAATTCTAATCTCAGATAAAATAGACTTTAAAACAAAATCTACCATAAAAGACAAAGAAGGACACTATATAATGATAAGGGGATGATACATCATGAAGACATAACCATAATAAACATCTACACACCCAATGACAGGGCTCCAAAATACATAAAACAAACTCTAACAACACTGAAAAGAGAAACTGACAGTTCCACAATAATAGTAGAAGACTTCAACACACCACTCTCAGTAAAGGACAGAACAACTAAGAAGAAACTCAGCAAAGATACAAAAGACCTAAAGGGCACAATCAGGAACTTTACCTCATACACATATATAGAACACTCCACCCAACCGCTGCAAATTACACATTCTCTTCCAATGCACATGGAACGTTCTCCAGAATAGACCACATCTTAGGCCACAGAGCAATCCTCAACAAGATCCAAAACGTTGAGATAATTCAAAGTATCTTCTCTGGCCACAATGCCATCAAGGTAGAAATTAACAATAGAAATAGCAAGGGAAAAAAATCAACTACATGGAAACTGAATAATACCCTGCTTACACATCACTGGGTAACAGAAGAAATCAGAGATGGAATAAAAAAATTCCTAGAATCCAATGAGAATGAACACACATCATACCAAAACCTTTGGGACACAGCAAAAGCAGTCCTCAGAGGACAATTTATAGCAATAGATGCACATATCAAAAAAGAAGAAATGGACAAAATCAAAACATTAACTACAAATAGAAAGAGAAGAGCAAAAAAAGCCCACAACCACCAGAAGAAAGGAAATAGTAAAGATCAAAGCAGAAATAAATGAAATAGAGAAGAGAAAAACAATAGAAAGAATCAACAAAACCAAAAGTTGGTTCTTTGAAAGAATCAACAAAATCGACAAACCACTGGCCAGACTGACAAAAGAAAAACAGGAGACGACACAAATAACCCAAATAAGAAATGAAATGGGGGACATTACAACAGACCCAACTGAAATAAAAAGGATTATAACAGAATATTATGAAAAACTATACTCCAACAAATTTGAAAACCTAGAGGAATTGGATAAATTTCTAGAAACACACGGCCTACCCAAACTACAACAAAGTGATGTTGAAAATCTGAACAGACCCATAACCAGAAAAGAGATTGAAAAGGTAATAACAAAAACTCTCAACCAAAAAAAGCCCTGGCCCAGATGGCTTCACTGGAGAATTCTACAAAACACGTACAGAAGAGTTTGTTCCAGTACTACTCAAGCTATTTCAGAGAATAGAAGAGGAAGCGACACTTCCAAATTCATTCTATGAAGCCACCATAACGCTGATACCAAAACCAGGCAAAGACGTCACAAAGAAAGAAAATTACAAACCAATATCTCTCATGAATATAGATGCAAAAATTCTCAACAAAATTCTAGCCAATAGAATTCAACATCATATCAAAAAAATAATACACCACGACCAAGTAGGATTCATACCAGGTATGCAAGGATGGTTCAACATTAGAAAATCAATCAACGTAATCCACCACATAAATAAAACAAAAGAAAAGAATCACATGATCATTTCAATTGACGCAGAAAAGGCATTTGACAAAGTCCAATACCCATTCCTGATAAAAACTCTCAATAAAATAGGAATAGAAGGGAAATTTCTCAACATAATAAAGGGCATCTATGCAAAACCAACGGCCAACATCATTCTTAATGGAGAAAGGCTGAAAACATTCCCCTTGAAAACAGGAACACAACAAGGATGCCCTTTATCACCACTCCTATTTAACACTGTGCTGGAAGTTCTGGCTAGAGCAATAAGGCAAGAAAAAGAAATAAAGGGCATCCAAATTGGTAATGAAGAAGTTAAACTCTCCCTGTTTGCAGATGATATGATACTATACATAGAAAACCCTAAAGACTCCATGAGAAATCTACTGGAACTAATAGAAAGATTCAGCAGAGTAGCAGGAGACAAGATAAACTTTCGAAAATCAGTTGGATTCCTATACACCAGTAAGGAGAACGATGAAAAGGAAATCAGGAAAACAATACCATTTTCAATAGCCCCTAGAAAGATAAAATACTTAGGAATAAATCTGACCAGGGATGTAAAGGACCCATACAAAGAAAACTACAAAACACTACTGCATGAAACCCAAAAGGATCTACATAAATGGAAAAACATACCATGCTCATGGATAGGCAGACTCAACATTGTGAAAGTGTCAATTCTACCCAAAGCAATTTACAAATACAACGCAATCCCGATCCAAATACCAACAACATTCTTCAAAGAGATGGAAAAACTAATGATTAACTTTATATGGAAAGGGAAGAAGCCCCGAATAAGTAAAGCACTACTGAAGAAGAAGAATAAAGTTGGAGGACTCACACTACCTGACTTCAGAACCTACTATACAGCTACAGTAGTCAAAATAGCCTGGTACTGGTACAACGACAGATACCTTGACCAATGGAACAGAATTGAGAACCCAGATGCAAATCCATCCACCTGCGGACACCTGATCTTCGACAAGGGCCCAAAGTCCATCAAATGGGGAAAAGACGGTCTTTTTAACAAACGGTGCTGGCAAAACTGGATAACCATTTGCAAAACAATGAAACAGGACCCATACCTCACACCGTATACAAAAACTACTTCAAAATGGATCAAAGACCTCAATATAAAGCCTAAAACTATAAAGTTCATAGAAGAAAAAATAGGACCAACACTACAGGCCTTAATACATGGCATTAACAGAATACAAACCATAACCATCAACGCACAAACCCCAACAGATAAGCTAGATAACTGGGATCTTCTAAAAATCAAACACCTATGCTCTTCAAAAGACTTCACCAAAAGAGTAAAAAGAGAACCTACAGACTGGGAAAACATTTTTGGACAGTACAAGTCAGACAAAGGTCTAATCTCCATAATCTACAAGAAAATCCAACACCTCTACAACAAAAAGACAAATAATCCGATTAAAAAATGGGCAAAGGAAATGGATAGACACTTCACCAAAGAAGACATTAAAATGGCCAACAGACACATGAGGAAATGCTCACGATCACCAGCCGTTAGAGAAATGCAAATAAAACCACAATGAGAGACCATCTCACCCCGGCATTACTGGCACGAATCAAAAACACTGGAAATAACAAATGTTGGAGGGGCTGTGGGGAGATGGGAACTCTTATGCACTGTTGGTGGGAATGCAAAATGACACAACCATAATGGAAAATGATATAGCGCTTCCTCAGAAAGCTAGAAATAGACATACCATTCGATCCAGCAATCCCACTCCTAGGAATATATCCTAGAGAAATAAGAGTCGTCACTCGAATAGACATATGCACACCTATGTTCATGGCAACATTGTTCACAATAGCAAAACGATGGAAACAACCTAGATGCCCATCAACAGACGAATGGATAAACAAACTATGGCACATACACACAATGGAGTACTATGCAATGAGAAAGAACAACGATGAATCTGTGAACCATCTCATAACATGGATGAAACTGGAGGACATTATGCTGAGTGAAATAAGTCAATCACAAAAGGACAAATATTGTATGAGACCTCTACTGTAAAAACCCATGAAAAAGCTCACATACAAAATGTAACAATCTTTGTTGGTTACCAGGGATGGGAGGGGTGGGCGGGAAATACTAAATAGGCAATAGATAAGTGGTATCTTGGGTGAAGGGTGAGACAGTACACAATACAGGGGAAACTAGCACAACCTGTACAAGGAAAGGTCATGGAAGCCCCATAGACACATCCAAACTCCCTGAGGGACTGAATTGCTGGGTGGAGGGCTGTGGGGACCATGGTCTCGGGGAACATCTAGTTCAATGGGCATGAAACAGCCTATAAAGACAATGCTCTACATTCTACCTTGGTGAGTAGTGTCTGGGGTCTTAAAAGCCTGTGAGCAGCCATCTAAGATACTCCTCTGGTCTCATTCCTTCTGGAGCAAGGGAGAATGAATAGAACAGGACACAAGGAAAAGATCAGTCCGAAGGACTAACTGTCCACAGCTACCAAGGCCTCCACCAGACTGAGTCCAGTACAGCTAGATGGTGCCCGGCTACCACCACTCACTGCTCTGACCAGGATCACAACAGAGGGTTCTGGATAGAGCTGGAGAAGGATGTAGAGCATAATTCTAACGCACCAAAAAAAGACCAGATTTACTGGCCTAAAGGAGACTGGAGAAACCTCGAGAGTATGGCCCCCAGACACCCTTTTAGCTCAGTGGTGAAGTTACCTCCAAGGTTCACTGTTCAGCCTGGGAGTGGACAGCCCCGTAAAACCAAATGAGACTAACGAGGTACAGGAGTCCAGTGACAAGGGCCAGAAGGCAGAAGGGGACAAGGAAGCTGGTGATGGGGAACCCAAGGTTGAATAAGGATATTGTTGATGTGTTGTGAGATTGTTAACCATTGTCATAGGGCAATAGTTGTAGTAACTGTTAAATGAGAAACTATTTTGTTCTGTAAGCCTTCATCTGAAGTGAGAATAACAGCACAATTGGAAGAGCGTAGTCAATGGCACTGAATTGTGTATGTAGAAATTTTTGAAATGGTGTATCTTTGGCTATGTGTATTTTCACCAAAAAAAAAGGTTGAGAAGTTAGAGGGTTAATATGTTGTGGGGTTGTTAACCAATGCCATAAAACAACATGTTTACTACTTCTTCATGAGAAACTATTTGTTCTGTAAGCCTTCACCTGAAGTACAATAAAATATAAAAAAAAAGAAAAAGAAAAGAATCATAACAGTATATAAATTGTACTCTAACACATTTGAAAACCTAGAGGAAATGGACAAATTTCTAGAAACTCACTACCTAACTAACACAAACAGTGGTAGAACAACTAAATAAACCCATAAAAAAGAAGAGGTTGAAAAGGTAATTTACGAACTCCCAACAAAAAAAAAAGCCCTGGCCCAAATGGCTTCACTGGAGAATTCTACCAAACTTTCAGAGAAGAGTTAACACCACTTCTACTAAAGGGATTTCAGAGCATAGAAAAGGACGGAATACTCCCAAACTCATTCTACGAAGCCAGCATAACCCTGATACCAAAAACAGGTAAAGAAACCACAAAAAAAGAAAATTACAGACCAACATCCCTCATGAACATTGACACAAAAATCTTCGACAAAATTCTAGCTAGTAGAATTCAGCAACATATCAAAAGAATAACTCATCATGATCAAGTGGGATTTATACCAGGTATGCAGGGATGGTTCAACATTAGAAAAACAACCAATGTAATCCATCACATAAATAAAACAAAAGACAAGAACCACATGATCTTATCAATAGATGCAGAAAAGACATTTGACAAAGTCCAACACCCATTCATGATAAAAACTCTCAACAAAATAGGAATAGGAGGGAAAATCCTCAATATAATTATGGGCACTTATACAAAGCCAACAGTCAAAATCATCCTAAATGGAGAGACTTTGAAAGCATTCCCCTTGAGAATGGGAATCAGACAAGGATGCCCTTTTATCATCACTCTTATTCAACATTGTGCTGGAGGTCCTAGCCACAGCAATTAGGCTAGAAAAAGAAATAAAGGGCTTCCAAATTGGTAGGGAAGAAGTCAAAGTATCTCTATTTGCAGATGATATGATCTTATACACAGAAAACCCAAAAAATCCACAAGAAAACTACTGGAACTAACAGAAGATTTCAGCGAAGTTTCAGGTTACAAGATAAACATATAAAAATCACTTGGATTCCCTTACACCAACAAAGAGAACCTCAAAGAGGAAATCATCAAATCATTACATTTACAATAGCCCCCAAGAAGATAAAAAACTTAGGAATAAATCTAACCAGAGATGTAAAAGATCTATACAATGAAAACTACGAGACACTACTGCAAGGAACCAGAAGAGACCTGCCTAAGTGGAAAAACATACCTTGCTCATGGATAGATAGACTCAACATAGTGAAAATGTCAATTCTACCCAAAGCGATCTACAGATCCAATGCAATCCTGAGCTAAATTCCACCAGCATTTTTTAATGAGATGGAGAAATAAATCACCAACTTCATATGGAAAGGGAAGAGGCCCCGAATAAGTAAAGCATTACTCAAGAAGAACAAAGTGGGAGTCCTCACACTACCTGATTTTAGAACCTATTATACAGCCACAATAGTCAAAAAAATGTGTTTTTAAGATACATATCAACAAACTTGAAATCGTCTACTGTCAATCTAGTTAATGTGAGACAATTAAATGCCTTTCTTGCTTAAAAAAAAGAAGATATATACAGTATAATGCATGTAATATATATAATATAAATCCACACATATTTGTTTTATCACATTATAAAAACTTTCTGCTTTGTTGTTTTGTTCTTTATTTCAGTGGTTTAAATTTTGTATGTAGTTAAATCTTATCTGTTTTCTTCACTATGATTCTGATTTCTGACTTTGATGTCATGCCGTAATTTAACTAGTTCTCTACGGTGGGATATTTTAGCTTTCAATTTTCCCCTATTATAAATAAGGCTACACTGAATACTACTGTGCCGAAATGTTCAGTGTTCCTAGAAATGGAATGAGTATGTAAACGTTTTGAACATTAAAAAATCAGCCCTTTTCATAAAACATTCCCAAGAGCAGCAGATGAACCTATCCATCTCATTGTACTCTTATAACAGCTAAAACAAATATAGCTGTGCATTATTTTAATAGATAAAAATTTTTTTTTATCGTTGTTAGTCATTAATATTTAATTTCTGTGAGTTGTCCACACATGCCCATAGCCTAGTAAGCTTTTGGATGTTAGTGTTTTCTTACTAATATGTGTGTAACAGCTATTGTAAGGATACTTTGTCATATTTGTTACAAGTACTTTCTTGATTTTTTTAAAAATTTTTACTTTTACTGGAACATAATACAGTCACCCCTCGGTATCCATGGGGGATTGGTTCCAGGACCCACATATCTGCAGATGCTCAACTCACTTAGATAATATGGCATAGCATTTGCATATAACCTAAGCACATCCTTCTGCATACTTTAAATCATCTCTGGATTACTTATACTGCCTAATACAATGTAAATGCTATGCAAATAGGTGTTACGCTGTATTGTTTAGGAAATAATGACAAGAAAAAAGATGAAATGGCAGGAGGCTACAGATGGGTATACATGCATTGTGCCCCTCAGCACCACCCCACCCCACCCCACCTGCATGTCTTGCACTTTAGCCAGAGAATGAGCCTCACCTCCATGTCCCAGCCTGCGCCAAGGCCCTGGCCCTGCACAGCATGCTGCTTCCTACCCTGCAGAGAGCTGCCTAGCCCATGCCCTGCAAAAAAGGAATACTAGGAGGTAAAGGCCTGAGGACTGTGGGGAGCCAGATTCCTGCAGGCAAGGGCAAAGTAACCAGTAAGCAAGGTATGCATGCTGTCATGGGTTGAACTGTGTCCCCCAAAAATATCTGTCAACTTGGCTGGGTCATGATTCCCAGTATTGTATGACTGTCTACCATTTTGTCATTTGATGTGATTTCCCTGTATGTTGTAAATTCTATCACTATGATGTAACAAAGATGGATTAGCAGCAGTTATATTGATGAGGTCTTTAAGATTAGATAATGTCTTAAGCCAATCTCTTTTGAGATATAAAAGAGAGAAGTGAGCAGAGAGACATGGGAACCTCATACCACCAAGAAAGCAGTGCTAGGAGTAGAGCGTGTCCTTTGGACCTGAGGTTCCTGCACAGAGAAGCTCCTAGACCAAGGAAGACTGATGACACGGACCTTCCTCCAGAGCCGACAGACAAAGCCTTCTCCTGGAGCTGACGCACTGTATTTGGACTTGTAGCCTAGTAGACTGAGAAAATAAATTTCTCTTTGTTAAAGCCACCCACTTGTGGTATTTCTGTTATGGCAGCGCTAGATGACCAAGACACATTGGGCTTACCTGTGTTTACTTACTAATCTGTAATGAACAATTTCACATGGGTTTCAACACATTAAAAATGTGAAAAACAGGTAAGATTGTTCACTACAGATATGCAAGTACACACAAGTAAATCTGTGCATTACTTTGCATATTAGGTAATCTGACCCTGCCAGCAGGCCACCCTGAGAACACGTGGCACGCCAGGACCATGGGTAACTGAAACTATGGAAAGCAAAACCACAGTAACTGGGGACTGCTGTACTTTTGATCTGCGGTTGGTTGAATCCACGAATGCAGAACCCACATATGGAGGGCCAATTGTAATTACGTTTGGTTTCTATATATTTGCTCATTTCATATAAGTGGTATCATATAGTATTTGTCCTTTTATGTCTGACTTATTTCACTCAGCATAATGCCCTCAAGGTTCATCCATGTTGTGGCATGCACCAGCACTTCTTTCCTCTTTATGGCTGAGTAATACTCTACTGGGTTTGTTTCTTTTTTATGTTTTATATTTTTTTGTGTTCCATTCTATAATACTGAATGGAATGACTGAGTATTGTTAAGATGTCATGTAAAATTAATTTATAGGTTTTATACAATTACAAATACACCTACTCCTCACTTATGGACTATCTCATTATCCCACATTTCGTATTTACAACAACAGTAAAAAATCTATTATCTGACTATTTTGTGCATTAATAATTTCCTACGTACTTGTTTTCATCGTTTAAATGGATAACTCATCTACATTTTCTTCTATTTTTAAATGGTTTGTTTAAACATTTATCTTTTTTAACTACCTGCAATTTATTTTGACATGAGACAAAGATTATTTTTTTCAAACAGTTCACCAACTATCCCAGCATAATTTATTGAATAATTTTTACTTCAAAAACAACTTCAAACTTCAAACCAAAACACAAATGTTGCCATTAAGTCCATTCCAACTAATGGTGACTCCATGTTTCAGAGTAGAACTGTGCTCCAGAGTTTTCAAGGCTGTCACCTTTCAGGAGCAGATCACCAAACCTTTCTTCAGAGGCTCCTCTGGGTAGGTTCAAACTGCCAATCTTTCAGTTAGTAGTCAAGTGCCTAACTGTCTGCACCACCCAGGGACTCCACAAAAACCAGCTGCCATCAAGTCGGTTCAGACTCATACAACCCCATGTGTGTCTGAGTAGAGTTGTGTGCCATAGGATTTTCAATGGGCTGATTTCTCAGAAGTAGATCGCCAGGCCTTTCTTCCAAAGCACCTCTGGGTAGACACAAACTCTAACATTTTGGTCAGCAGCAAAGCATGTTAACTCTTTGTACCACCTTACATTCCTATATAAATTAGAGTCTATTTCTGTGCTATTCCGTTTCAATGATACATGCCAGTTTTATGCTGTTTGACTTACTGTATGTAGCTTTATATATTTTAATATGTAATACATCAATACCACTCATTGCTGTTATTCCTCAATCCTTTTTTTTTAAGCTATCCTCATGTTTTATTCTTCCAAACAAATTTTAGTCATTTTTTCAGATATCTTTCTCCATCTTAAAAGAAAAATTCTATGGAGCCTTTGTATTGTATGAAACCTATAAATTAATTTTATAGACAACAATATTCAGTCATCCTATTTAGAAATATAATATCTTTTTTCATCCTAATTACCCCTTTATATAACTCTGAAATACTTTATGGTCTTCATCATATAGGTCTTTCACCTATGACTGGATGGGTATTTTCATTTTCTTTTTGTAGAAATTTTGCATGTTTTTTTTCTATAATATCTACCAACTATTAATGAAATATAGGAGAACATATTATTTTAAATAGCTATTTTATATAACTATATAAAAAACCCTATATCTGCCTCTTTTTTGAACTTTTATTATTTCGACAAGTTTTTTACCTGATATTCTTGAATTGTCTAGAAACACAACAGAAATACTTATTTCTGTTTCTTACCTCATTACATATGCCAGACCATCAAGAATGATGTTGGTGACAGCAAACTTCACTATTAAGTAAGGTACTGGTATTCTTTAGCACGTTAGGGAAGTACCCAAACATTTTAAATCAAGAATGAGGTCAAATTTTATCGAATTCCTTATCGGCATCTAATGAGATTATCCTACTTTTTTTATTTCCCTTATCGAATCATAGAAATAGTGTTATCATATGAGTTCCCAAATATTAAACTGTGCTTGCATTCCTGGGATAAGCTTAACTTGGAAGTTATTCATTATACTTCTAATATTCTGGTGAATTCCATTTGTGAGTATATTAATTAGGACTTTTACATCTGTATTCATAAAGTAGATGGGGCAATAGTTTTCTTTTGGGTGCTTTGTCAGGTTTTATCATGGCTATATCAATTTCATAAGCTAAACTGAAGAGTTTTCTTTTTCTAGCTTTAGAAAAAAGAAACTTTTTATAAAACATGGAACTTATATGTTCTCTGAAGTTACGAAAGAATTCATTCAGGAAAGTAATGGGCATACAGCTTTTCAGGACTAGCTCTTTGATAACTCTTAGTTTTCTTCTTTGATTATTGGGTCTATTCAAACTTTCTACATCAATTTTGATCATTTGTACTGTTTTTCAAAAAATTTTCATGTATTTGAAGATTTCAAATTTCCCAGCACTACACCTTATAGTAGTTTTTCATAGTTTAAGAAATAAAAATATATAACCCTTAGTTCCTAATTTTGTCATTTGCATTTGTTTAAATAAGAACCAGTTCTTAGATTTATCTACCCTTCTAAAAATTTTTTGTAATGACATTTTGTTTTATCTTTAGTGTTTCTTCCCTTCTATTTCCCCCAGAATTGTTGGTTTTTTTTTCATTTTTTGACTTGAAGGCTTATTTTCCTTCTTTAGTAATGAAATTTCTTAACAATATGGATTTAACTTTAGGTATTGCTTGGCTATATTGATATGTGGTAATTTCATTTTCATTGTAACTCTTATGGTTTTAATTATCATTTCCAAGCTAATTACTCCCAAAGCTTTTTAGTCTCATCTCTGAGCTTCAAATTCATATTAAAATACCTGAGCTTACAAAGCAACTCAAAATGCCTAAGGTAACTCAAAACTAACTTGTCTAAAGTAAACACTGAAACCCTGGTGGCACAGTGGTTAAGAGCTACAGCTGCTAACCAAAAGGTAGGCAGTTCGAATCCACCAGGCACTCCTTGGAAACCATATGGGGCAGTTCTACTCCATCCTATGGGGTTGCTATGAGTCAGAATCAATTTGACGGCAACAGGTTTTTAAAGTAAACACCTCACTTTTATCCCAAGCTGCAGGTATTCCTATCTTTTTGTTTTCCCTAGCATCGTCTCAGGCAAGCAAACAGAAATCTGGGATTTATCCTTGATATCCCTTTCTTCCTAAGTCTCCATGACAAATCAATTATAAGTTCTCACTAATTCTACCCCCTCTTCTCTATTGCTACAAATGTCTGTTTTTTCAGATGCTTATCACTCTTGCTATGAGCTCCCAACCCAAAGAAACCAAGAGCTTACACTTTACTGGTATAATTGTTGATTCAGGGAGATTTGAAAGGAAAGATACAGTCTGAAACATTGTATTTCTTCTAGGAAAAATCAATAAATGCAAAATATTTAGAAAGTTAGATAAAATGTGTCTTTTTCATAAGGTATCATGCAAAAGCCTTAAGAAAGCTGCTTACCTTTTATTATTTTTCACATGTTTAAGCCCCACTGTATAATCTTCATTTAAATATGTATATTCAGAGATACCAAAGTGTTCTAATTTAGGAGTCATACACTCAAAATCATCCATCTTTAGTGCACACTTTGGAGTTTTCAGTACTGTAGCTGGTGACTGTTTGGTAGGTGGAGAGAAAATTGTTAGCTCTTCCTTACAGTTATTTACTTCTTGTGGATGATTTGGCAGAGTTTGGGATATCATGTACCGCTCAAGTCCAAAATCTGAAAGTTGTGGACTGCGTGGAGGTATCTCAGAAATAAAACTGCTTGGAACAGTAAAATCAGACAGATCATCCTTCTTATCAGGCTTTTGAAGATTATCACATTTAGCCAATTCTGGTTTAGAGTTAATGATTTCATGTTCATCCACTAAGGGGAAAAATCAAAGAGAAAACATCTGGTCATATATCAAAACACAAAATCTCATGTACTCGAATCCACTAAAACCACAAAAAATAGCTCTATTTGAAATTTCCCAAATCAGTAAAAATCCTAATTCTCTCCTTAGTTTCTAAATATTTTATTTTAATTGCCCATTAGGTAAATTTCTAACATTAGGTAAACTTTCTTGTCCACCCGTATCCCATGTTGATGATACGCTGGAGCAGGGAAGTAAAAAAAAGTGTTAAAAGATGAAAAATTAGTATCCTGAAACAAAAGTCCAATTTCCTTACTTCCTCAGAGTTAATGTAATTTACAACAGTCTTTCTTAATATCATGTAGATGACATTAATTACAGCATGCAGTTAACTGTGTTCTAGATTTAATACAAAATACACTAATATTATTTTAGATTTTTGCCTTTCATTCAGATGATTAAATTAGAAAGGAAAAACTGCTCTACAAAGATAAATTTTCTCCCTGAGTTCAGTATGGAACAATCTATATCAAAAGCCTGTTTGAGAAAAACAATGGAAGCGCATTTGAAAGATATGTAGTTTCGTAACCATTAACAGGTTTTATGCTTTGATTTCTTGGTTTTTGGCCCTTAGAAGAGCTACTGATTCACTGAGTTCTGTTTTGGTATTGTGCTTTCTGTTAATTCTGAAGATGCTACAAAACTACCCAAATTCTACTGTTGTTATTTATCACAGGACTGTCAGTGATAAAATAAAATTATTACCATTAACCTGCCCTTAAAAAAAAAAAACCACTGCTGTTGAGTTGATTCCAACTCATGGCAACCCCGTGTGTTATAGAGTAGAACCGATCCATAGGGTTTCCTTGGCTGTAATCTTTATGGGAGCAGATCACCAGGCCCTTCTTCCATGGTATTCCTAGGTGGGTTCAAGCTACCAACCTTTACGTTAGTAGTCGAGTGCAAACCATTTGCGCCACCTAGGGATCTTCACGACCCATGTTGTTGTTTGCTGTCTAGTCAATTCCAACTCATAGCAACCCTATAGGACAGAGTAGAACTGCCCCATAGGGTTTCCTAGGCTGAAATCTTTACGGGAGCAGATTGCCAGGTCTTTTCCCCTGTGGAATGGCTGGTGGGTTCAGGGGTTATTATTATCCCCATTTTTACAAGTGAGGAAAAAGCAATTTAAAGAAATTATCCAAGGTCACACAGGTAGTGCAGCCAGAATTTGAATTAATGGCTCTGTCACATCAAAGCCAACTGCCTTCTTTCTATTATACCATATGGACTATTTAGTATACATTCTTAATAACATTTCTGCATACACATCCCCAATGAATATTTGTTTAATTAATGTTTTATTTATGTACAGAGATCATTCTTTTTTTTTTTTTAAAGTAAAAAAAGTTTTATTTGGCATATATTCAAAAGGACAAAAGTGGGAAGTGGACAAGCATGCTGCCACAGCCATGTCTGCCCGAGTCCAAAGAATATCACAGAATAGGCAAGAATGGGAAAATGGACAAGCATGCTGCCACAGCCATGTCTGCCTGAATCCAAAGAACAGTTACAGAGCCATTAGTACATATCAACATCACAAAATGGGTAGAATCACTGAAAGCATCACTTTTTCACTGATTGGCTAAAAATTATAATCTTACATTTTGAATCATCTTTCTTAACCATCACTGGTACTGGTTTCGGTTACGAAAGTCAGGAGGGTCTTCACTGGTCCAACAAATTTCTATCTACTAAATGCTAATAGAAAAAGATAAGAGTGGAAAGTCTTTCCTGTTCTGTTTGATGGGCTTTTGTGAAAACTTCCTTAAGATGTTTTCCAAGATTATCTTAGCTATTGTCTTTATACCTCAGGGCCCAGTTGATGTGTCCTTGTGAATCTTTGTGAGCCCTTGTGAGCCCAGCTTCACTTGGGTCACATTCTGTATGCTCAAGGAAAGGGAATAATAACTCCAATATTATTTCCTAAATCAGTCCTCCTTTTGATCGGAGATTGGAGATAACACATCGATGATCGATACCTGGACTTAGTCGAGCCCCTAGATGGCGGCCATTGCAGGCTCTTTAAACTCACGGTGCTGGTTTTCCACCGGATACCATCTGGTTCTTCACCAGGTTATTAAGTAAGAGCGATGTTACAGAGATCATTCTTGTAATAGAAGTGAATACACTGAAGCATATTGAAACTAATCATTCATAACTACAGGCACAACAATAACAACAATATTTAACAAGGGTGACTGTTCCATGCCTGGCACTGCTCTAAGCAAATTCTGTCTCATTTAATCTTTATACAAACTCATAAGGTAGATACCATTAAACATCCTTACTGTGTAGATGAGAAACTGAGGCACAAGGTCAAGTAACTTGCCAGAGATAATACAGCTAGTAAGTGGTGGAACAGAGATTTGAACCTAGGCAGTTTGACTCAGGAAACTGAGAACAAGAAAAATGAAATAGCATGCCTAAGGATACTCAGCTATTGATGAGCAGAGCTGACTTTGTTGTTAGCTGCCATCCAGTTGGCCCCCGACTCATGGCAATCCCACACACAACGGAATGAAACACTGCCTAGTCCTGCGCCATCCCCATCATCAGCTGCAGTTTGGACTAAAACTACCTATTCTAAGTCACAAAGATTTATATTGTACTTTTCTCCTAAGCAGCTCAAAGAATTCTTCCATTTAGCATTGTGTTAGTTCTCATCTAGCATTTTGGCAAATAGCGCAAGGATTGTGTTCTTTACCACAGATCAGCACTGCATCCAACACACATCGAGTGTTCAATAAGTGCTTATCAAATGATAGTCACATAATGGTACAGCCAGAACTAGAAACCTTTGCCAAGCCTACAGTTGACTGACTTAATCATGCTGCTTTTTTTAAAAATACAAAAACAAATTCTATAAAATGAAAGTGATTCAAACCTGAATTTTCCTTGGCCCGTGGATTATATCCATACTTCTGGAAAAACTCTCTTATTTTCATGATATCCACTGAATTTCTTTTCATCAGTACCTTGGTTGCCTTTATGAAATCAGTGTTTTCTTGACTTTCTAAGCTTGCTTTATGAAGAAGAATAGTAACATCATCCTTTTACAAGGAAAGAAAGTACATTAGAACTTCTCTGTTGACTAAGTCTATTTAGATTAATAAAAACTACGCATAACAGAAAAATGATAAATTAATATTGTAGCAGTGCTACCTTTAAAGTCCAGACTTCTGAATGTAGGTCATGTAAAATCTTCACTGCATAATCTTCAAACTCTTCAATATGAATATTGAATAAACATGAGGAAAGGAAAAGAAACAGAATAGAAAATATAATTTAGTACCGTTTCTTGGAATTGTAAAATCCATGTAGATATTTATTTATAATTTATATCCTGTCCATTGCTAACAAAAATATTAAAGTCTTTAAAAATGTAAGCTTTAACTGAACTTTAGTATACATACAGAAGTATACAAATCATAAGTACATGGCTTGGTAAACTTTACAAAGCGAACGTACCTGAATCACCAGCGCTCAGATCAAGAAACTGAGCATTAAGAAACCCATTGCCGTTGAGTCAATTCTGACTCATAGCAACCCTACTGCCCCACTGGGTTTCCAAGGCTGTAGTCTTTATGGAAGCAGACTACCACATCTTTCTCCTGTGGAGCAGCTAGTGGGTTCGAACTGCTGACCTTTCGCTTAGCAGCTGAGTGCTTTAACCACTATGCCAGAACTTCAGAAACTCTCTCTTGGAGTGTCTACTTTCCCCTCAAGAATAACCACTACCCTGATTTCTAACATCATGAATTAGTTTTGCCTATTTATTAACTTTATTTAAGGGAATCATGCAGTATGTATTCTCTTCTGACTGGCTTCTTTCACTTAACGTTACGTTCATCCATAGTCTCATCTGTTCATCCTCATTATCGTATAGAATTCCACAGTGTGATTATACCAAACTTACTTGCCAATTCTATTGTTGATAGACTTTGAATGGTGTCTAGTTTAGTACTATTATGAATACTCTTGCTTTGAACCTTCCTGTACATGTCTTTTGGGGCCTATATTCACATTTACGTATGCTCAAGATCTATAAAATGTGCTGCATTATATAGCACATATTCTGCTTTAGTAGATATTGCCAGTTTTCCAAAGTGGTTGTTATAATTTACACTTCCACCAGCAGTATATGGGAAAGTTCATTTGTTCCACATCGCTGCCAACAGTTGGTATTTTCTTTTTCATTTTAGTATCCTGGCGGGTGTGTATTGCCTTGGGATTTAATCTGCATTTCCCTGATGACTACTGAAGTTAATGACTTTTCACATGCTCACTGGCCACCCGAGGATCCTTTCTTTTGAAGTGCCAATTTAAGATTTTAGCCATTTTTCTATTTTGTTATCAGCCTTTTCTTGCTTATTTGTTGAGTCTTTATAAATTCTGGATATAAGACTTTTGTCAGACATCTGTATCACAGTACCTTCCACCACTCTAGTTTGCTTTTTCATTCTCTTGTGTCTTTTGATAAATATAAGTTCTTAACTTTAATGTAATCCTATTTATCAATTTTTATTTTAATGTGGGCACTTTTTGGTTCCTATTATAAAAAGTATTTGCCAATGACAATACTCTCTTATGCTTTCTTCTAAAAGCTTTATTGCTTTGCCTTTTGCATTTGGAGCTACAATTCACCTGGAATTGATTTTTGTATATGACATGAGATAGGGATCAAAATTTTTCTATATAGATATCCAACTGAACTGGCTTTATTTACTGAAAAGATAACCTTTACCCACTGTTCTGTCTCCTTGGTCATTAATCAGCTGGTCAAATATATGTTTTCTAAAACATGCCTCCTTTGAAGATCTCCTTCTTCTTCCACTGTTAAAAGCCAACCAATTTTCATTAAGGAAATACAAATCAAAACCACAATGAGATACTACTTCACATGCACTACGATGGCTTGTTAGACAATAACAAGCTTTGGTGGGGATGTGGAAGAACTGGAATCCTTATTCATTGCCGGTAGAAATATAAAATGGAGTAGCCACTTTGGAAAACAGTTTGGCAGTTCCTCAAAAAATTCCACATACATATGCTAACATATGACCCAGCAATTCCACTTCTAGAGAACTGAAAACACATGCTCTCATAAAAAACTTGTACACAAATGTTTATAGCAGCATTATTCATAATAGCTAAAAGGTGGAAACAACCCAAATGTCTGTCAATAGATGAACGGATAATTAAAATGTGGTATATCTATACAATGGAATATTATTCAGCAATAAAAAATAATGATCACCAAAGAGGACATACAAATTGCCAACAAACACATGAAAAGATGCTCAATGCCATTAGTCACTAGGGAGATGCGAATTAAAACCACAGTGAGATACCACTTTGTCCCTACTACAATGGCTACAAGGTGTTGACAAGGATGTGGAAAAATTGGAACCCTCATCCATTACTGGTAAGAATGCAAAATGGAACAGCCACTGTGGAAAAGAATTTGGTGGTTCTTCAATAAGTTAAACAGAACTACCATATGACCTAGCAATCCCAATCCTACCCAGAAATAAAGGCAGGAATGCAAACAGAAATCTGTATACCACTGTTCACTGCAGCATTTTTTACAATAGTCAAAAGGTGGACACAACTGAAATGTCTATCCACAGATGAATGCATAAACAAAATGTGGTACATACACACAATGGAATATTACTCAGCCATAAAGAGAAATGATGTGCTGATACATGTTACAACACAGGTAAACACTGAAAACACTATGCTGAGTGAACTATGTCAGTCACAAAAGGACAAATACTTTATGATCTCACTTATATGAAATATCTAGAATAGACAAATGTATAGAGATCAGAGTTTATTCGTGGTTACCAGTGGTGAGTTACATACACTTAGGGGACACTGAGTTTCTTTTAAAGGGTGATGGAAAAAAATCAGGAATGGGATGGTTGAACAACATGATGAACATATTTAATGTCACTAAACAGAGGGGCCCTGGTGGTGCAGTGGTTAAGAGATCGGCTGCTAATCAAAAGGTAAGAAGTTCGAATCCACCAGCCACTCCTTGGAAACCCTACAGGACAGTTCTACTCTGTCCTATAGAGTCACTATGAGTTGGAATTGACTCAACGGCAAGAAGTTTCTTTTGTTTTGTTTTTAAATTGTATATGTGAAGATTGTTGAAATGGCAAATGTTGTGCTACTTATATATTTACAATTAAAAAAAAAAGAACTCAAACAATTTAATGATTCATCCCCATGTTCAGGAATGGTGAAATTTTCTGTGATCATTTTCTTTAGCTATTACAATTCCACACTCTTACAGTATGGTCTCAACTATGTAAACAAAAGCAAAACATAACACCTAAAAAATAAGAATGATAAAACCTACTATAATTATCAAATACCATACTAATTTATATTTATCAATTAAAAAAAAAAAAAAACAGTTGCCATGGAACTGACTCCAACTCATGAAGACCCCACGTCTGTGCTCCATAGTTTTCAAGGGCTGATTTTTTACAAGTAGGTTGCCAAGTCTTTCTTCCAAGGTGCCTAAAGTGGACTCAAACCTCCAACCTTTTGGTTAGCAGTCACATTAATTGTTTACACCATTCAGAGATTCCAAGATATCAATAGTGGTGTCTTTTGATGGTGGGGTTATGGAGAATATTAATTTTCTTCTTTTCCATATCTCAAATTTCCTACAATGCACATATATTGGTTATTTTTTTTTAATAGGTTTTATTTTTTAGAACAATTTGAAATTTATAGAAACAAAGAAAAGAGAATACAGAGAGTTAGAAACTCTCTCCCCCTTTTTTCTGGGTTAAATAACATGTTTCTTTCCAGCAGAGTTTTGTCTTTGTTTTTATTTTATTGTGTAAAGGATATGACAAAAAATTTGCCACTTCAACTATTTTAAGTGTACAGTGACATTAATTACATTCACCATGCTGCACATCACCAGTTTCCAAAAGTTCATCACCCCAACCAGAAACTCTGTATCCCTTAAGCAATAACTCCCTATTATTCCCTCTCCCCATATGTATTGTTTTTACAGTCACAAAAATAAACATTTTTACATGGTTAGACAACAAATATAACTGAAGTAAAACGAGTCTGCATCTATAGAGTGCAACATTATCAGAAACATTACATTTATGACATTTATGTACGACTCAAAATCTGAACTACTCTTGCAACAACTTTAAAAAATCTCTAATACAGACTGCATCATCTTGAGACCAGAAGAACGAGATGGTGCCTGGCTACCACCAATGACTGCCCTGACAGGGCACACAACAGAGAGTCCCTGATGGAGCCGGAGAAAGGTGGGCTGCAGAACTCAAATTCTAGTAAAAAGACCAGACATAATGGTCTGACTGAGACTGTAGGAACCCCAGAAAGTATGGCCCCAGGATTCTCCACTAACCCAGAACTAAAACAATTCCCAAGGCCAACTCTTCAGACAAAGACTGGACTGGACTGGACTGTGGGACATAAAATGATACTTGTGAAGAGTGTGCTTCTTAGCTCAAGTTGATACATGAGACTAGATAGGCAGCTTCTGTCCAGAGGTGAGATGAGAAGGCTGAGAGGGCTAGCAGCTGGTTGAATGGACATGGAAAATCCGGGGTGGAAAGGAGGAATGTGCTATCACAGTATAGGGAGATCAGCTGGGGTCATGTAACAACATATGTATAAATTTTTGTATGAGAAACTAACTTGAAATGTAAACTGTTACTTAAACTACAACAACAAACAAAACAAAAAAAAAAGGAAAAATCTCTAATACAAAGGATCATGACAGTGAATTCTACTTTATTTATAAAGAAAAATAATATTGAGTATTATTGTTTGGGTAGGCAATATAGTTCATTGGCAAAAATGCAGAAGTTTACTGCAACTGTGGACCACTTGGATACATGCAAAGAACAATGCTAAATAGCTACATTTCAAAAAGAAATTGCTTGATTTTGTGTACCCTATTTTTATTGATAAGCATATAACATTATAGCTGACTTGAAAACATACTGTTGTTATCCTGTGCTGTCCAGTCGATTCTGACTCCTAGCGAGCCTATATGGCCGACAGAACTGCCCCATAGGGTTTCTTAGACTATAATCTTTATGGCAGCAGATCGCCAGGTCTTTCTCCCGCCTTGAAAGCATATCATGTATAAATTAGTGTATGCATTATCAGCTCAATCTGTCAACTTAATTTAGATTTTTATTCAAAAGTGCAGCTGTTTTTCTTAGTAACATAATAATAATGCTACTTTCATTATTTGAGGAGAGAATCGTGGCTGTACAGGGAACTAAAAACAGAGACATCACACTTGAGGGGTCATAAGAATAATAAAAAGGTGGCACTTTGGAGCTGTTACCGACAAACATTAACTGAGCATTTTGATATGTCCACCTACCCCGCCCTTACCCCTTATCTCTTTCGAAGCACTTCTCACATAAATAAATACATAACCACTTCTGTAGGTTTACTTATTTGTATTTGTTTGATGACTTTCTGACCCGCCCGACTTTCAGCACGAAGACGCCCTCAGCGCCTGGACCTGCCACCTCACTCACCGCTCTCCTCTGCGTTCAGCGCCCGCTGCAGCCGGGCCGTCTCGCTGTCCAGGGTAATGGCCACAGACCGCAGTTTTCCGTAGAAGTTCCGGATGAGATCCATTGGCGAGGACAGAGAAGCTGCCCCAAAACAGGAATCCGGCGGAACAGCTATCTCACCACGGCTCACCGCCCGCGACCAGTTTGAATCTCACGTCGCCGGAAACTTCCGAGGAGACGCACAAATCCTCTCGCGAGAGCTAGAGGTTCTCGTGAAGCGGCAGACGGTCCCAGGAGGCGGGCGTGTTTTCGGTGCTGTGTCCTCTAGCTTCCGGTGAGCAGCCAGAGCACCGGGGAGTAGGCTGGTGAGTTGCTGGTCGTACGTCGGTACGTTGGAAGTCCTCTTCTTCGCCTATCGACCTTAGCTGGTTCCCCATTTTCGTTCGGGCGGCAGCGCGCGTTCCTGGGTCTGAGATGGCGAGTGAGCAGGGTTCGCGTGCCCGGTTTCTCTCTTCGGCCCTGGCGGGCTGCCAGTTCGATTCTGCTTCTAACCCCTCTCCCCAACAGGCACCATGTTCCTGACCGCTCTCCTACGCCGCAATCGCATTCCCGGAAGACAGTGGATCGGGAAGCACCGGCGGCCGCGGACCGTGTCTTTCCATGCGAAGCAGAACATGATCCGTCGCCTGGAGATCGAGGCGGAGAACCATTATTGGCTAAGCATGCCCTACCTCACCGCGGAGCAGGAGTACGGCCACGCTGCAATCCGCAGGGCAGAGGCCTTCGCGGCCATCAAGGCAAGCAGCACTTCCAAGTTTCCCCCGCACAGATTTGTTGTAGACCAGCTCAACCATCTCAATGTCACCAGGAAATGGTCCTGAGTCTCCACTCTTCGGTTTATAGATTACAGGGCCCTCTCTTCACCTGATCCCGGAAATGAAAACCACTAGAAAAATGTGAGCTATTGAACCAGCTTTTTAAAAAAAAAACATGAGCATAGTGGTCTGCATATAAATCACTGTGGCATTGTATTTCATGCGTCTTCAGTCTGTTAGGGAAATACCGGTGATTCCCTGGGTCACAGATGATGTGAAACTTATTTGGATGAACGCTACAATAAATCTACAAACTTTATGGTTTCGGGTCTGTCCTTAAAGTTATACTTGATGGGGGATTGAAAATGCAGTATCAGTGTGTTTATCGTCTGTCAAAATTAATCTCTTATACTTAACGGAATTGTGAGCTTTTTCTCTTTAGACATACTGCTAAAAGTAGCATTTTCTGCTGTGATTTTGACTACTAGAAGTGAACGTTTAAATGAAGTAAAAGATATTTTTCAGAACTGTTACATGTAGGTGTATTTTTAAAAACAGCTTTATTGAGGTTTAATTCACATACCATACAACTCACTAATTTAAGCTGTTTTTTAAAATAAGTTTTTTCTGAATGTAATAAAAATAGTTAAGCACTTTACAAGCGTTGGTTACCAAATACAGCAGCTCTATGAAGTTGGGGCTATTTTGATTTTAGCCTTGAGGAAACAATTAAGGAGCTTGTCCAAAGTCGTTCTCCTGTTGCCAGGGTCTTCTGCCCAACCTGGGCAACCCCTATGAGGTTCTTGCCTTCCACTGACCAAGAATGACCAGGAGAGGCTCAAGTTTTCTGCACAAACAAAGCTTTATTGAGAAAAAGTAGCTCGCGAGCGGAGACATAGAGGGACAATACAGTGCTAGCCTTTGTCTTCCTGAATAAAGGATTGACTAGGGTTTATAAAGTTTTTTAGGCGGGGAAAAGGCATCCTCTTTATTCATGAAAGAGGCGGGGTTATGAAGATTAGGTGCGCGCCGAAGAGGTAATTCAAGTGGAACCCGTAACAAAGGCTGTTGGGACTGGATGGCAGGACTTATTATGGGGTGCTGCGCCTGCACAGTTCCCCTGTGGTGCCGGCTCGATTCCTGTCGCGGGTCTGTCAGTCACTTTGTGGATGTCTGCGCATGCTCCAGGGACAAGCTCGGGCAGGTTCTTTTGAAAAACATTAAGGAAGTACATTGAGAGCTGGGTGGGTTCTTCTTTCATTATTGCATGTTCTAAGATAATGGGTTTTGTGTCATTAGTTAAGCACATGTTTTTAGTTCAGGGTCCTTTGCCCAGGAACTCAGTCCCTTTTTCCCTTCCCTATCTCACTCCCAGTAAGGATTCGACTTGCAGTTTGGCCTGATATTAATCACTATGTGTTTTTAATAGAAAATGTGGAAACTACGTAGAATGAAAGTAGTAAATGATTCTGTTACCTAGAAATAATGAGATAATCCTGATTCATGTATTTTCTTTTAGTCTTTTTATATACATATACTTTTTGAAAACATACTGAGATTATATGGGTAAACAGAATTTCGTACGCTATTAAAACCTGTTGCCATCCAGTCGATTCCAACTCATAGCAACCTTACAGGACAGAGTAGAACTGCCCCAGAGGGTTTCCAGGGAGCAACTGGTGGATTCAGACTGCCAGCCTTTTGGTTAGCAGCCTACCTCTCGACCACTGTGCCACCAGGGCTCTACTAGTCTGGAAAAATGGACTCAAACATAGCAATGATTGTGAGAATGGCACTGTTTTGTTCTGTTATACATAAGGTGGCTATGAGTTAAAGCCCTCTCCAAGGTGCCTAAGACTAATGTATGAGCACATTGAATGTTCTTCCTCATTAACAAAGAATGCCACATTTGATTCAAATTTACGTGATTGACATTTTAGTATCTGTAAACAGTATGGGTAACTGTGGTCTAGGCACTTTGGTTTTCTTTACTCATTGCACTTAACAAGGTGCCTAACACGTAATAGACCCAAGCTGAACTATCTTATTAATATGTCATATTCTTCGTAGTACGTAAATATTTGTTGAAAGCTTTTCATTACTCATAGAAATGTCTCTAAAATCAAGGTGCATATGGGCAATTTAATATTTTCATACCTGGAAATGGTGATAGCAGATGCTGTTTAAGAGAATGGTGAAGGAAAGAGGGCCTGGGGACCTGCGTAAAACCACAACTACTTCTATTGCTCTGATTTCTATATAGCTCAAAAACTTCCTTAGACTTTGGAGTTTGAAAAAATATTAATAATGGTTAAGTTAAATCTCAGAAGATATTTAAGAAGCAAAAGGATGCTAAAGATAAAACCTCAGGTCTGAAGAAATGGAAGGTGTCTTAAGGTTGTCTACAGAAACAGAAGCAGTGAGATACATATATTTATGTTACTAGGTGCCCTTGAGTTGGTTCCATCTGATAACAACCCCATGTATAACAATGAAACATGGCCTGGTCCTAAGCTATTCTCACAATCATTGCAATGTTTGAGCCCATTGTTGGAGTCACTGTCCATCTCGTTGAGTCTTCATCTTTATCACTGACCCTCTACTGAGCATGATGTTCTTCTTCAGGGACTGGTCCCTCCTGATAAAGTGTCCAAAGTACATGAGACAAAGTCTTGCCATCCTTGCTTTTAAGGAGCATTCTGGCTGTACTTTCTTCCAAGATAGGTTTTGTGTTTCGGCAGTCCATGGTATATTCAATATTCTTCACCAACACCATAATTCAAACATGTCGATTCTTCTTCAGTCTTCTTTATTCATTGTCCAGCTTTCACGTGTATATAAGGCAATTGACAATACCATGGCTTGGGTCAGGCACACCTTAGTCATCAAAATGATATCTTTTATTTATTTATTATTTATTGTACTTCAGGTGAAGGCTTACAGAACAAATAGTTTCTCATGAAACAGTAGTACACACATTGTTTTATGACATTGGTTAACAACCCCACAACATGTCAACCCTCTAACTTCTCAACCTTTTTTTTTGGTGAAAATACATGTAGCCAAAGATACACCATTTCAAAAATTTCTACATGCCCAGTTCAGTGACATTGACTATGCTCTTCCAGTTGTGCTGTTATTCTCACTTAAGATGAAGGCTTACAGAACAAAATAGCTTCTCATTTAACAGTTGCTACAAATGTTGCCCTATGACAATGGTTAACAATCTCACAACACATCAACAATACGCTTACTCAACCTTGGGTTCCCTATCACCAGCTTCCCTGTCCCCTTCTGCCTTCTGGCCCTTGTCACTGGACTCCTGTACCTCGTTAGTCTCATTTGGTTTTACGGGGCTGAAAATGACATCTTTTTAACACTTTAAAAAGGTCTTTTGTAGCAGATTTGGCCAATGCAATACATCGGTTGATTTCTTGACTGCTGCTTCCATGGGCATTGATTGTGGATCCAAGTAAAATGAATCCTTGACAACTTCGATCTTTTCTTCGTTTTTCAGGTTGCTTATTAGTCCAGTTGTGATGATTTTTGTTTTCTTTATGTTGAGGTGTAATCCATACTGAAGGCTGTGGTCTTTGATCTTCATCAGTAAGTGCTTCAAGTCCTCTTCAATTTAGGCAAGCAAGGTTGTGTCATTTGCATAACACAGGTTGTTAATGTTTATAGAGAGAGATTTACTTCAAGGGATTGGTTTACACAATTGTAGGGCTGGCTGGTCCCAAATCCTTATGTCAGGTGACAGGCTGGAGACTTCTGCTAGATCACAAGATTGTAGGGGGCTGACAAGTACAAAATTCTTAGGCTTGCATCCCAAGATCTGTAGGTCAGGAGATGGAAACTGCAGAGTGAAGAGAGAGCAAGTTCTGCCAAAATAGCTATATTTAGCTTGGTGAGAGAACACACCTGTCTTAGGCTGGGTTCTCTAGAGAAGCAAAATCAGTAAAGTGTATAAATATATAGAGAGGGAGATTTATATCAAGGAAACAGCTCATGCGATTGTAGAAGCTAGAACATCCCAAGTCTGTGGATCAGGGTATAGGCCTCTCCCAAATGACGCAGCCACAGAAGCTGGCGAACCCAAGATTGGCAGGATGGAGAGCAGGGTTCTTGCTCACAGGTTGTGAAGGTCAACAGATTCCAATATCGGCAGGCAAGACCGCAAGGTTTCTTCTGATTCATGTAGCTGCAGGGGCTGGTGAACCCAAGATCAGCAGGTTGGGGAGCAGGACTCTTGCTCACTGGCTGTGAAGATTGATGAATCCCAAGATCAACAGGTAAGCTGCTAGCTTAAGTCCCAAGAACCGGAGGTGAGGCAGAACAAGCCAAAAACCTTGGCAAGTTTAGCAGGAAAGAAGAAGCCCGCAGAGGGCAGAGAGATGAAGGCTGCGGGGGCGGTGAGCCACCATAGGCCCCACCCCTGCGTACCACTCAGCAGATTCTATCACGGGGGTGATCACATACCGGATTTCAGTAGGGAAATGATCACAACATTATACAACTGCCAAAACACTGAGAATCATGGCCTCACCCAGTTGACATACAATCTTAACCATCACAACACCCTAAGGAAATTCCTTTTGCAACTGATTGATTGGTTACATTACATTAGATTACATTATAAAAGATAATTACATTATGTTAAATTACATTATGTAACAGCAGCTAGTCTACTGATTGGCCAAACGACTGGGAACCATAGCCTCACCAAGTTGACATAAAATTAGCCATCAGAGAAGGCAAGTGAGATTTGTAAGAAAAGCATTTTGATGTACAATTTAATTTTAAAAGTTTTGTGAAGTATTATCCCAACTTTATGGATACGGAACTGAAACTCAGTAATGTAAGGAACATTCCCAAGGTCACACAGTTAATAAATGGTAAAGGTAGATTGCAGGACCGTATTTATCAAAAAACATTCATTTTAATATAGTGTAATAGCTGCTATAAATAAAGGCTTGCAGTTTTAGTCACTTCTTGGTGAAGGGAATATAGTTAAAATATTTGAATTTTCTGTTGGAAACACTACAACTGTTCCAGCATAGAGCTGTTAATCTTTTTTACCTCCAAGCAAAGGCTCATTGCCACTCAGAACTGTTCACACATGTAATAAAATTTTTCTGCCACCCAGTACATCATGAATAGTCTCTGGCATTTATATGTAATACAGCTCCTAGTACTTTGTTTCATCCGATGGTTAACTTTTCAAATATGGAGGGTCTATCATGGAAACCCAGTGGCATAGCGATTAAGAGCTGCAGCTACTAACCAGAAGATTGGCAGTTCGAATCCACCAGGTACTCCTTGGAAATCCTGTGGGGTAGTTCTACTCTGTCCTGTAGGGTTGCTATGAGTCGGAATCAACTTGATGGCAGTGGGTTTGTTTTTTTTTTGTTGGGGGTGGGTATCATGAGTCAGAGGAGGCAGTGGTAGTTCAGTGGTAGAATTCTCCCCTTCCCTGGCAGGCGACCTGTGTGTGATTCCCAGCCAATGCAACTCAAGCAGAGCCACCACCCTTCTGTCAGTGGAATCCTCCGTGAACAGGTTTCAGCAGAGCTTCCAGACTAAGAGACTAAGAATGGCCTGGCTGTCTACTTCCTGAAATTCTGCTAATGAAAACTCTACAGATCACAAAGGTCTGATCCCATTGTGCTTGGGATGCCATGGGTCAAAGGCTGCTACATCACAGCAACAACAACATCATGAGTCAGACCTGCTGTTGTGGTTGTGTAGCTCAAGGAGTTTACTATCTTATTACTTATGCAATTTACTAAAATGCATAGGTAATACAGCATGATGATGAACTTCATGGAAATAAGTATATATAATGTGTAATACAAGTCCTAGGAAAAGACAATGTATCGACTTGGTCTGACCAGTCAGGAAAAGCTTCAGAAGAGATGATCTTTTATTTTTTTAATTTTTTTCCCATACAAAAATTTATACATATATTGTTACGTGACTCTAATTGCTCTCCACATACTGTGACAGCACAATCCTCCCTTCCACCTCTGATTCCCCATGTCCATTCAACCAGCTCCTAACCCTCTCTGACTTCCCATCTCACCTCCAGACAGAAGCTGCCCATTTAGTCTCTTGTATCTACTTGAGCTAAGATGAACACTCTTCATGAGTATCACTTTATGTCCCAGTGTCCAGACAATCCCTGTCTGAAGAGTAGGCCTCGGAAATTGTTTTAGTTCTGGGCTGATAGAGAATCCAGGGGCCCTGCTTTCGGGGTTCCTCCAGTCTCAGTCAGACCATTAAGTCTGGTCTTCTTACCAGAATTGGAGTTCTGCACCCCACCTTTCTCCTGCTCCATCTGGGACTCTCTGTTGTGTTCCCTGTCAGGGCGGTAATTGGTGGTAGCTGGGCACCATCTAGTTCTTCTGGTCTCAGGCTGATGAAGTCTCTGGTTTACGTGGACCTTTCTGTCTCTTGGGCTACTACTTTCCTTGTGTCTTTGGTGTTCTTCATTCTCCTTTACTGCAGGTAGTTGGGACCAATTGATGCATCTTAGATGGCCGCTTGGAAGCTTTTAAGACCCCAGATGCCGCTCACCAAAGTAGGATGCAGAACATTTTCTTAATAAGCTTTGTTATGCCAGTTGACCTAGATGTCCCCTGAAAGCATGGTCCCCAGACCCCTACCCCTGCTACTCTGTCCCTCAAAGTGTTTGACTGTATTCAGGAAACTTCTTAGCTTTGGTTTAGTCCAGTTGTGCTGACTTCCCCTGTAATGTGTGCTGTCCTTTCCTTCACGTAAGATAATTCTTATCTACTACCTAGTTAGTAAATAACCCTCCCCCTCCCTCCCCACCCTCGCAACCATCAAAGAATGTTTTCTTCTGCGTTTGAACCTTTTCTTGAGTTCTTACAATAGTGGTCTTATACAATAGTTGTCGTTCTGTGACTGACTAAATTCACTGAGCATAATGACCTCCAGCTTCCTCCATGTTATGTTTCATGGCTTCATCGTTGTGCTTTATCATTGCATAGTATTTCATTGTGTGGATATACCATAACTTGTTTATCCATTTGTCTGTTGATAGGCACCTAGGTTGTTTTCATCTTTTTGCTATTGTGAGCAGTGCTGCAATGAACATGAGTGTGCAGGTATCTATTCGTGTGATGGCTCTTATTTCTCTAGGATATATTCCAAGGAGTGGGATAGCTGGATCCTATGGTACTTCTATTTCTAGCTTTTTAAGGAAGTGCCAAATTGATTTCCAAAGTGGTTGTACCATTTTACATTCCCACCAACAGTGTATGAGTGTTCCAGTCTCTCCACAACCTCTGCAGCATTTATTATTTTGTGTTTTTTGGATTAATGCTAACCTTGTTGGGGTGGGATGATATCTCATTGTAGTTTTGATCTGCATTTCTCTAATGGCTAAGATCCTGAGCATTTCTTCATGTGTCTGCTGGCCGCCTGAATATTGTCTTTGGTGAAGTGCCTATTCATAACCTTTGCCCGTTTTTTAATTGGGTTATTTGTCTTTTTGTTGTTGAGGTTTTGCAGTATCTTGTGGGTTTTAGAGGTTAGATGCTGATCGGGTATGTCGTAGCCAAAATTTTTTTCCCAATCTGTAGGTTGTTTGTTTACTGTTTTGGTGAAGTATTTTGATGAGCATAAGTGTTTGATTTTTAAGAGCTCCCGTTTATCTAGTCTCTCTTCTGGTGCTTGTGCTTTGTTACTTATGGTTCGTATTGTGTTTATGCCACGTACTAGGGCTCCCTATTTTTTCTTCCATGATCTTTATCATTTTAAATTTGATATTTAAGTCTTTGATCCATTTTGAGTTAGTTTTTGTGCATGCTGTGAGGTATGGGTCTTATTTCAGTTTTTTTGCAGATGGATATCCAGGTATGCCAGCACCATTTGTTAAAGAGACTGTCTTTTCCCCAGTTAATGGACTTTGGGCCTTTGTCAAATGTCAGCTGCTCATAGGTAGATGAATTTATGTCTGGATTCTCAATTCTGTTCCATTGGTCTATGTATCTGTTGTTGTACCAGTACCAGGCTGTTTTGACTACTGTGGCGGTATAATAGACCTGTCCATAAGCAAGGTATGTTTTTCCACTTACACAGGTCCCTCTTGGTTTCTTGCAGTAGTGTCTTGTAGTTTTCATACGTCTCTGGTTAGATTTATTCCTAAGTATTTTATCTTCTTGGGGGCTATTGTAAATGGTATTGGTTTGGTTTTTTCCTCTTCGAGGTTCTGTTTGTTGGTGTAAAGGAATCCAACTGATTTTTGTATGTTTATCTTGTATCCTGGTACTTTGCTGAAATCTTCTGTTTGTACCAGTAGTTTTCTTATGGATTCTTTGGGGTTTTCTGTGTATAAGATCATATCATCTGCAAATAGATATACTTTTATTTCTTTTTTACCAATTTGGATGCCCTTTATTTCTTTTTCTAGCCTAATTGCTCTGCCTAGGAAGACAAGGTGATCTTTGAACAAATTCTTAGTATAATCTGACAAGCAAGGGGGTGACAGAAATTATAGGCAGAGGGAACAGCCTACTGATTACTCAGGGAATTGCCAGTACTTCAGTTGCAATATAGAGAAATGATACAAGATGAGACTGGAGAGATAGGCAGGAACCAGAACATGAAAGGCCTTGTATGCCACTGTTAAGAAGTTTTTATTTAGCTATGTAAGTAGTGGGGAGCTACTGAAAAAGTTTAATGGAAAGTGTAGAGAATGGCATGGGAAATGGACGAGATTGGAAATACAGAGTCCAGGTAGCTATTGCAATAATCTAGTTAAGGATTGCATTTGGATGGCACGGGTGGAAAACGTTAAAGGATTAAGTGATTAAGAGATAGAATTAACAGGAGTTTGTGACCAGTTGGATGAGTCCTAATTTTTTTGTGTAGCGGCCTAGGTGGAGGGTGCTTTATGATTTAATTAGGATAATACAATCACTGTCAGTGACTTGTACCTCTCTTTCTCTCTAATGTATTAATTGGAAAATCCCCTGGATGAAATCTGCTGTCTTTCCTTGTTTGAAATTCACCTAACTGCTGAATTTGAATTCTTTTTGGAGAAAATCACATAACTGAGGTTATTGGTTTCTCTTTAAATTCATAATCACAGATCTCAAATGGGAAGTCAAAAATGCTCAGCAATGTTACTGTATTTCTCTGATTAGTGTAATTTTCTATTCAGTGAGATAACTCTTACCTTTTCTTCACTCCAGAAATCTTCTACCTATACACCCTCCTCCGTCATCACTAACAGCCTCATATTTCACTGATAGAGTTGACACCCACAGATGTAAACTCCTTCATTTTCCCAGCACCAAATTTACTGTATATGCTCTCATCTTTCCTTTATTCAAATCCAGGATGTGTCCTTCTCTTCAAATTCTAGACCTGGATCCCAGTTTGAAATGAATAATTATACACATGGGCTTACTTCTTCTCTCTCCAAAAACCTTGCTGAGATTACAGTAAAATAATTTTTTGTTTTCATTATTAACCCTCAGGAAGAAAAATGGAGTGAAAACAATAAGAGATTTCAATGAATATTTTGGAAAAAAAACGTGGTTAGAGGAATGTCTGGCATAACAAAGGGAAGAAAGCTACAATCTAAATGTCTGTAGAAGAGAGGCAAAGAACCAAAAAAAAAAAAAAAACTTTAAATGGGAGGCAAAGCCAGAGAGTAATGCAAGAATGAGAAAGAAAGAATTTTAAAATATAGAAGAACAATGAAGGGAAGTGCCAACACGAATGTTTTGAAGTGGCTCAGAAATCAACACATCCAGACTGGAGCAGAAGGATAAAAGACTCAGGAAAGGAGGTGTCTAGGAAAATAGTAGAAATGATGTGTTGAGCACATGGAGAGTATCATTGATAGACCTATGGCAGAAGTGTTAGAGCTTTTGGGAAGAAAAATCTTAGCCACATGGATAACCAGGCAGATGAAAATGAAAAGCAATTATAAACAGGAGGAAAAACATATGTTGTATAAGAAAGAAGTTGTGATAGTAGTACACTATTTTAGTACACTATTTCCCAGCAGTCAAAAATACTTGCCTGGTCATAAAAATATAAACACTATTGATTTGATTTTTGAAAGTGTGATAGTTATGTTGAGATGAGGGAGGGGAAGTGAAAGAGGTGGCTGTATGGAAGAGTTTAAAGTCAAAGTCTATCTTGGTGGAAAACTCACAGATAAGGCCTAAAATTGATAAATAAGGAAATCATATTATACATAATAAAAGAAATGAAAAAAAAAATTGTTACAACTTCCATTTCTGGAATTATGACAAGGCCTACCTAATGAAAACAAATAAAAATGCTGGAATAGATTTTTAAATTAACCCCATTGAGGTATAATTTATATACTATCAAATCCACTTATTGTATTGTGCAGTTGCGATTTGATGTATGTATATGTCCACGTAACCGTCATAATACAGATATAGAATATCTCCGTCACGTAAAAAGCTTCCCTTGTGCTTTTTCTCAATCATACACACCTCACACACACACAGAGAGAAAATGAACCTGGTTCCAGGCAACCACTGATTTGCTTTCTGGCACTCTAGATGCCTTTTTTAGATTTTAATGTAAGTTTAATAATAATAATAAAAAAACCCGTTGCTGTCGAGTCGATTCTAACTCATAGTGACTCTATAGGACAGAGTAGAACTGGCCCATAGGGTTTCCAAGGAGCAGCTGGTGTATTTGAACTGCAGACCTTTTGGTTAGCAGCCGAATGTTTAACACTATACCACCAGGGCTCCAGTTGAATATTAAGATATATGTGTATATATATGTGTATATACACACACACACATATATAAAGTACATATACATGAATTTATATATAATTTGTCTTCTTCCTCACCATAATATTTTTGAGATTCATCCATTTTGATGTGTCTTAGATATCTAGTGCTGCTATAACAGAAATACCACAAGTAGATGGCTTTAACAAAAAGAAATTTATTCTCTCACAGTCTAGGAGGCTAGAAGCCCAAATTCAGGGTACCAGCTTCAGGGGAAGACTTTCTCTCTGTCAGCTCTGGAGGAAGATCCTTGTCATCAATCTTCGCTGGCCAACGAGCTTCTCAGTGCAGGAACCCGGGTGCTGCTGTCTTGGTGGTATGAGGTACCCTTGTCTCTCTGCTTGCTTGTCTCTTCTACATCTCAAAATTGAGACCGACTCAAGACACAACCCAATCTTATAGAGTGAGTCTTGCCTTATCAGCATAACTGCTGCTAATCCCACCTCATCAACACATACAGACAGAATTTAAAACACACAGGAAAATCATATCAGATGGCAAAATGGTGGACAATCACACAGTACTGGGAATCATGGCTTAGCCAAGTTAACAGACATTTTGGGGCACACAACCCAGTCCATAACATGATGTGTTACACAGTAGTTATTCTCTTTTAATTTTCTCCAAATAGTAGTCCGTTGTATGGATATACCACAATTTGTTTATCTATTTTAGCTGTTGATGAGAATTTGGGTTGCTTCCAGTTTTTTTGGTTATCATGAATAAAGCTGCTATGAATATTCCAGTACAAATATTTGTGAGGACATATATTTCCGTTTTTTCCTGGTAAATACCAGTGCAACTTCTGGGTTGGATGATCAGTGTGAATTTGGCTTTTGAAGAATTTGCAAAATTCTTTTCCAAAGAGGTTTTATCCTTTTATTTTCCCACCAGCAAAGTGTGAAAGTTGCAGTTGCTTTGAATTCTCTCCAACACTTGGTGTTGTCTGTCTTTTCAATTTTAGCCATTCAATTGATTCAAATGATTATGGTTTGAATTTGCATTTTCCTGATCACTGATGTTAGGAACCCTTGTGGCATAGTGGTTAAGAGCTCAGCTGCTAACCAAAAGGTTGGCAGTTCAAATCCACCATCCACTGCTTGGAAACCCTATGCGGCAGTTCTACTCTGTCCTGTGGGGTTACTATGAGTCAGAATTGACGGCAAGGAGTTAATGATGCTAAGTATGCATTCACATGCTTCTTGCCTATTTCTATGCCTTTTCTTACAAAGTGTGTGTTAAAGCCTTTTACTTACTTTTTGTTAGATTTCTTTTTTTGACAGAGTGGTAGAATTCTTTATATTCTGTATATAAAGCCTTTGTCAGATATACATTGAATGCTTAGAAATGAAAATGACTATGTATGAAATGAAAGATATGCTGGATGGAATCAATAGCAGATTAGAAAAGACTGGTGAATTTGAAGACACAGGAGTAAAAACTATCAAAACTGACACACACACACACACACACACACACACACACACAAAACAACAAAAAAACAAAGAAACTGTGGGACAACTTCACATGGCCCAATATACATGAAAGAAGATGGGGGGGGGGCAATTACAGAAAAAGTATTTGAAGAAACATGGTAAAAAAAAATCCAAATGTAGCTCAACCATGTATATAAGACTTAATGGGCACAACAGCCCAGGGGAAAGGACAAGAAGGCAGGAGGGCAGAGTAAAACTGGAAAATTATGATGGCGAAATTAGGGCATTTCCAGATAAAAGCTAAGGGAATTTGTAAAAACAAAACCAAAATGACAAGAAATATTAAAGGGAGTCCTCAGGTTAGAGAACCAACAATATCAGACAACGACCCAAGACTAGAACACAGGACAGAACAACCAGATATCAACCCAGAGAGGGCAGTTGCAAAAACAAGTCAGAGCGAAAAGGCTTAAAATAGGGAAACAGAGACGTCAATATGTAAACGATGACAACATTAAAACAAAAATGAGGGACTAAATAGTGTAGTCTTAGACTATGGTCTTGGGGAACATCTAGCTCAATTGGCATAACATAGTTTATAAAGAAAATGTTCTACATTCTACTTTAGTAACTAGTGTCTGGGGTCTTAAAAGCCTGTGAGTGGCCAACTAAGATACTCCACTGGTCTCACCCTTTCGGGAGCAAAGGGAGAATGAAGAAAAGTAAAGACACAAGAGAAAGATTAGTCCAAAGGGCTAATGGACCGCAACTACCACGGCCTCCACCAGACTGAGTCCAATACAACTAGATGGTACCCAGCTACCACCACTAACTGCTCTCACATGGATCACAATAGAGGGTCCTGGACAGAGCTGGAGAAAAATGTAGAACAAAATTCTAACTCACAAAAATGGACCAGACTTACTGGCCTGACAGAGACTGAAGAAACCCTGAGAGTTTGGCCCCCAGACACTCTGCTAGCTCAGTAAAAGTCACTCCTGAGGTTCACCTTTTAGCCAAAGATTAGACAGGCCCATAAAACAAAATGACACTGAGGGGGCACACTAGCCCAGAGGCAAGGATGAGAAGGCAGGATGGGACAGGAAAGCTGGTAATAGGGAACCCAAGGTCGAAAAGGGAGAGTGTTGACATGTTGTGGGGTTGTTAGCCAATGTCATAAAACAATATGTGTACTATATGTTTAATGAGAAGCTAGTTTCTTCTGCTAACCTTCATCTAAAGTAAAATAAAAAATAAATAAATAATAAAATAGTGTACTCATAGAACCTTCATATGGAGAGGAAGTTAAGGCTATATCAAGAAATAAAAGATTGGTTTAAACTTAGAAAAATAGAGGTAAATATTAAGGTAGCCACAAAGGAAACTAACAATCCTACACATCAAAATAAAAAAGAAGAGAAACATAAAGACTCGGCAAATACAAAATCAACAACAATGAAAAAAATGAAAGACAAAACAAAGAAAAACAGCTCAGCACAGAAAATTAAGTGGAACAAAGAAACTGAACAACACAGAAAAAGTGACAGCACTAAACTCATACTTATCAACAATTATACCAAATGTAAATGGACTAAATGCACCAATAAAGAGACAGAGAGTGGCAGAATGGATTAAAAAAACACCATCCGTCTATATGCTGCCTACAAGAGAAGCACCTTAGACTCAGAGACACAAACTAAAACTCAAAGGATGGGAAAAAAATATATCAAGGAAACAACAATCAAAAAAGGGCAGGAGTGACAATATTAATCTCTGAAAAAATACACTTTAAAGCAAAATCCTCCACAAAGGATAAGGAAGGACACTGTATAATGATTAAAGGATCAATACACCAGGAGGACGTAACCATAATAAATATATACAAACCCAATGACAGGGTTCCAAAATACATAAAACAAACTCTTAACGGCGTTGAAAAGAGAAGTAGCTACACAATAATCATAGGAGACTTCAACACATCACTTTCAGTGAAGGACAGAACATCTAGAAAGAGGCTCAATAAAGACAAGAAAGATCTAAATGCTACAATCAACCAACTTGATCTCATAGACATATACAGAACACTCCACCCAACAGCAGCCAAGCATACATACTTTTCCAATGCACATGGAACATTCTCCAGAATAGACCACATATTAGGCCACAAAGCAAGCCTTAACAGTATCCAAAACATCGAAATTTTACAAAGCATTTGTTCTGACCCTAAAGCCATAAAAGTAGAAATCAATAACAGAAAAAGCAAGGAAAAAAAAATCAAATACATGGAAACTGACCAATACCTTGCTCAAAAACTACTGGGTTATAGAAGAAATCACAGATGGAATAAAGAAATTCATGGAATCAAATGAGAATGAAAACACATCCTATAAGAACCTTTGGGATGCAGCAAAAGCAGTGCTCAAGGGCAATTTATAGCAATAAATGCACACATCCAAAAAGAAGGGACAAAATTAAAACATTAACCCTACAACTCAAACAAATAGAGAGCAGCAAAAGAAGCCCTTGGGCACTGGAAGAAAAAAAATAATAAAGATTAGAGAAGAAATAAATGAAATAGAGATTAGAAAAACAAAAGAGTTAACAAGACGAAAAGCTGGTTCTTGGAAAAGATAAATAATATCAATAAACCACTGGCCAAACTGACAAATGCATAACAGGAGAGGAACCAAATAACCCAAGTAAGAAATGAGATGGGTGACATCACAACAGACCAAACTGAAATTAAAAGAATCATAACAGAATACTATGTACTATGTACTCCAACAAATTTGAAAACCTAGAGGAAATGGACAAATTTCTAGAAACACACTACCTACCTAAACTAACACAAACCAAGGTAGAAAAACTAAATAAACCTATAAAAAAGAGATTGAAGAGGTAATTAAAAAACTACCAGGAAAAAAAAGCCCTGGTCCTGACAGCTTCACTGTAGAATTCTACCAAACTTTCAGAGAAGAATTAACACCAGTACGACTAAGGTATTTCAGAGCATAGAAAATGATGAAATACTCCTGAACTCATTCTGTGAGGCCAGCATAACCCTGATACCAAAACCAGGTAAAGATACCACAAAAAAGAAAATTAGAGACCAAAATGCCTTATGAACATAGACAAGAAAATTCCTAACAAAATTCTAGCCAATAGAATTTAACAACATATCAAAAAAATAATTCACCATGACCAAGTGTGATTCATACCAGGTATGCAAGGATAGTTCAACGGTAGAAAACAATCAATGTAAATAAAAGAAATCACATAAAAGATAAGAACCACATGATCTTATCAATTGATGCAGAACAGACATTTGACAAAGTCCAGCACTCATTCATGATAAAAAAAAATTCTCAGCAAAATAGAATAAAAGAGGAATTCCTCAACATAATTAAGGGCATCTATACAAAGGCAACAGCCGACATCATTCTAAATGGAGAGAGTCTGAAAGCATTCCCCTTGAGAACAGGAACCAGACAAGGATGCCCTTTATCACCACTCTTATTCAGCATTGTGCTCGAGGTCCTAGCCGGAGCACTAAGGCAAGAAAAAGAAATAAAGGGCATCCAAATTGATAAGGAAGAAGTAAAAGTATCCCTATTTGCAGATAGTATGATCTTATACACAGAAAACCCCAAAGAATCCACATGAAAACTACTGGAACTTAAAGAAGATTTCAGAAATGTATCAGGATACAATATAAACACACAAAAATCAGTTGGATTCCTCTACATCAACAAAGAGAACTTCTAAAACGAAATTACCAAATCAATACCCTTTACAATAGCCCTCAAGAAGACAAAATACTTAGGAATAAATCTAACGAGAGACTAAAAGATCTATACAAAGAAAACTACAAGACACTACTGCAAGAAACCAAAAGAGACATACGTAAGTGGAAAAACATACCTTGCTCATGGATAGGAAGACTCGACATTGTGAAAATGTCAGTTCTACCCAAAGCAATCAACAGATACAATGTAATCCTGATCCAAATTGCAATGACATTTTTTAAGGAGATGGAGAAACAAATTACCAACTTCATGTGGAAAGGGAGGAGGCCCCGGATAAGTAAAGCATTACTGGAGAAGAAGAACAAAGGGGGAGGCCTCACACTACCTGATTTTAGAACCGATTATACTGCCATGGTAGTCAAAACAGCCTGGTACTGGTACAACAACAGATACATAGACCAATGGAACAGTATTGAGAATCCAGACATAAATCCATATACCTGTGAGCAGCTGATATTTGATAAAGGCCCAAAGTCCATTAAATGGGGAAAAGATAGTCTCTTTAATAAATGGTGCTGGCATAACTGGATATCCATCTGCAAATAAATGAAACAGGACCCATACCTCACACCATACACGAAAACTAACTCAAAATGGATCAAAGACTTAAGTATAAAATCTATAACGATAAAGATCTTGGAAGAAAAAATAGGGACAATGCTAGGAGCCCTAATACATGGCATAGATAGTGTACAAACCATAACAATGCACAAACACTAGAAGAGAAAATAGATAAATGAGATCTTCTAAAAATCAAACACTTAGATGCTCATCAAAAGACTTCACCAAAAGAGTAAAAGGACAACCTACAGACTGAGAACAAGTTTTTGGCTACAGCATTTCCAATAAGAGTCCAGTCTCTAAAATCTACAAGATACTGCAAAACCTCAATGACAAAAAGACAAATAATCCAATTTAAAAATGGGCAAAGGATATGAACAGACACTTTGCCAAAGAAGACATTCAGGTGGCTAGCAAACACATAAGGATATATATGTTCACAATCATTAGCCATTAGAGAAATGCAAATCAAAACTACAATGTGATATCATCGCACCCCAACAATGCTTGCACTAATTCAAAAAACACAATAAATGTTGGAGAGGTTGTGGAGAGACTGGAATACTTATGCACTGCTGGTGGGAATGTAAAATGGTACAACCACTTTGGAAATTGAGTTGGCGCTTCCTTAAAAAGCTAGAAATAGAAGTACCATATGGCCCAGCAATCCCACTCCTTGGAATATACTAGAGAAATCAGAGCTGTCACATGAATAGATATATGCACACCCATGTTTATTCCAGCACTGTTTACGATAGCAAAAAGATGGAAATAACCTAGGTGTCCATCAACAGACTAATGGATAAACAAATTATGGTACATATACACAGTGGAATATTATGCAACAATAAAGAACAATGATGAATCCGCAAAACATCTCACAACATGGATGAATCTGGAGGGCATTATGCTGAGTGAAATTAGTTAGTCACAAAAGGAAAAATATTGTGTGAGACCATTATTATAAGAACTCAAGGAAAGGTTTAAACAGAAAAAAAGCTTTCTTTAATGGTTATGAGGATGGGAAACGAGGGAGAGGGGAACTGGCTAACTAGATAGCAGACAAGGATCAACTTTGGTGAAGGGAAGAACGATACATAATACAGGGGAAGTTGGCACAGCTGGACCAAAGCAAAAGCCAAGAAGTTTCCTGGATACATCCACTTTGAGAGACAGAGTAAATGGGGCTGGGGCTTGTGGACCATAGTTTTGGGGGACATCTAGGTAAATTGGCATAACAAAGTTTATTAAGAAAATATTCTGCATCCCTCTTTGGTAAGTCCCTCCTTGGGTCTTAAAAGTTTGTGAGCGGCCATCTAAGATGCATCAATTGGTCCGATACCACTTGGAACAAAGGAGAATGAAGAAAACAAAGACACAAGTAAAATATTAGTCTCAGAGACTAAAGGACCACATAAACCAGAGAATCCATCAGCCTGAGACCAGAAGAACTAGATGATGCCCAGCTACCACCAATAACCACTCCAACAGGGAACACAACAGAGAGTCCTGGATAGAGTGGGAGAAAAGTGTGGAGCAAAACTCAAATTCACATAAAAAGACAAGACTTAATGGTCTGACAGAGACTGGAGGAACCCTCAAAACTATGGCCCCCAGAATCTCTGTTAACCCAGAACTGAAACCATTCCTGAAGCCCGCTCTTCAGATAAAGATTAGACAGGAGTATAAAACAAAAAATAATACATGTGAGGAGTGTGCATCTTAGTTCAGTCAGATACACGAGACCAAATAGGTGGCTCCTGTCCAGAGGTAGGAAGGATGAGAACAAAGGAAGTGACAAGAACTGGTTGAATGGACACAGGGAATGCAGAGGAGGAAGGAAGAGTGTGCTGTCACATTGTGGGGATTGCAACAAATGTCACAAAACAATGTGTGTGTAGATTTTTGTATGAGAAGTTAACTTGAGCTGTAAACTTTCACCTAAAGCACAATTAAGAAAAAAAAAAACCCGAAAAAAAATTCCAAGTGTGCTTAAAACTATAAACCTACACACTCAAGAAGCTCAAGAAATGTGAAAAAACTACACCAAGCCCATTATAACCAATCATAAAAATAAAATCTTAAAAGTGTCAGAGAAAAAGTACACAAATGTACAGGGGTTCAAAAATAAGACTTACAGCAGACTTCTGATCCAAAACAATGCAAGCCAGAAGACAGTGGAATCAACATCTTTAAAGTACTGAAAAGAAAAAAAAAAAACCCTGCCAACCCTAAAGGAAGAAAAAGAAAGGAAATAATAAATACCAGAGCAGAAATCAATGATATATGAAAGAGAAAAATAAATAAATAAAATTGATTTTTTGAGAAAATTAGTAAAATTGATAAACATCTTGCCAGACTGATCAGGAAAAAAAAGAGAAGACACAAATTACCATTATAGGAATGAATAAAGAGACATCACTAGAGTTACCACAGATTCTTTAATGAAACATTATGAGGAACTTTATGCCAATAAATTGGACAACTTAAATGAAATAGACAAATTTCTTGAAAGACTCCATACAAAAACTCACTCAAGAAGAAATAGATAACACAAATGGCCTTATATCTGTTAAATAATTAAATTTGTAGTTAAAAACTTTCCTGCAAAGAAAAATCCAGGCCCATATAGTTTCATGGATGAAATTTACAAAACATTTCTGGAAGAAATAATACCAATTCTACACAAACTCTTACAGAAAATTGAAGAGTAGGGACTACTTTCCAACTCATTGTATGAGGCCAGAATTATCCTGGTACTAAAACCAGAAAAATGACTTTAGAAGAAAAGAAATCTACAGAACAATAGAACTCATGAACATAGATGCAGAAATTCTAAACAAATTTTAGAAAGTCAAATCCTACAATTATATTAAAAACAATAATACATTTTGATCAAGTGGAGTTTATCTTTTGAATGCAAGATTGGGTTAACATTTTAAAATCAATTCAATTTATTAACACATTAAAAATATTATGATCATCTCATTATATACAGGAAAAAGAATTTGAGAAAATCCTGATAAAAACTCTCAGCAAAGTAAGAATTGAAGGGAACTCCCTCAACCTGACAAAGGAGCTTTATGAAGAGCCTACTGCTAATATAATGCTTGATGGTGAAAGATCTAATTCTTTCCCCTAAAATCAGGAACAAGGTAAAATGTCTACTCTCACCTCTTCTATGCAGTATCATGTTTGATGTTCCAGCCAGTGTAATAAGGCATAAAAAGAAATAAAAGAAGTTAAAGTGTCCTTATTCATAGATAACAAGATTGTGTATGTAGAAAATGACAAAAATGCCACTAGATCAAACAAGTAACTTTACTAAGGTTTCAAGATAAATGATTAATATACAAAAAATTGGTTGTATTTTCATATATTATCAATGAAAAAAACAAATAAAAAAGCAATGTCATTTAAAATAACATTAGAAGTATAAAACACTTAGGGGTAAATCTGTACCTTGAAATATGAAATTCTTAGGGATCAATCTGTAAATTGAAAACCACTACGAAGTGTTTCAAAGAGAAAGAAACTAAATAAATGGAGAAATAGTCTGTGAGCTTGGGTCAGAAGACTCAATATTGTAAATATGACAGTTCTACCGAAATTCATCTATGGTTTCAGTGCAATCTCAATCAAAATCCCAGCAGGCATTCTTGTAAAAATTGACAAGCTGATTTTAAAATTCGCATGGAAATGCAAAGGATCTAGAATTGCCAAAACAACTTTGAACTAGAAGGACAATGTTGGGAGACTTATACAACCTGATTTCAAGACTTAGTATAAAGTTAGGGTAATCAAGAGAGTGTGCTGTTGGCCTAAAGATAGGCAAATAGATCAATGGAATAGAACAGAGAGTCCATAAATAAAAAACCTGTTGCCATCGTGCCAATTCCAACTCATAGTGACCCTATAGGACAGAGTAGAACTCCCTATGGGGTTTCCAAGGCTGTAATTTTTAAAGAAGCAAACTGCCACATCTTTCTCCCATGGGGTGGCTAGTGGGCCGACCTTTCAGTTAGCAGCTGAGCACTTAACTACTCCACCACCGGGGCTCCTTTAGTCCATAAATAGACACACACATATATGGTTTATTAATTTTCAATAGAGTTTGAAAGGTAATTCAGTAGGGAAAGGACTGTCTTTTCAAAAAATGGTTGGAACAAATGGGTATTGGTATACCAAAAATGAACATTGATCTGTATTTTATGCTATATACAAAAATCACATCAAAATGAATCATGGCGTCTAACCCTGGCTAAAATGGCACTGATAAAAAAAAATTAAAAAAAAGGTAACAACAAATGTTGGTGAGGTTGTAGGGAGATTGGAATCCTTATCCATTGCTGGTGGGACTGTAAAATAGTGCAGCCACAATGGAAAATGGTATGGCACTTTTTCAAAAACTAGAAATAGAGCTACCCTATGATCCAGCAATCCCACTCCTAGGTATATACCCTAGAGACCTAAAAATAATGACACAAACAGACATATGTTCATTGCTGCTTTATTCACAAGAAAAGAACAAATACATGGATAAACCAAAGTGCCCTTCAATGGATGAATGGATAAATTGTGGTACATACATACAATGGAATACTATGCAACCGTAAAGAACAATGATGAGTGCAAAACATATTGTAACATGCTTATAATATAAACATAGCGTAGACCTGGAGGGCATAATGCTAAGTAAGTCAAGCATATAAGGACAAATATTGTATGATCCCTCTTTTCTAAGAAGACAAGAATAAATATTGAGAGACCAGTGTTCATTGGTGGTTACCAGGGAGAGGAGTGGGGTGAGGGAAGCATACTTTATACTGTAGAGACTAGTTATTTTTGGGTGATGGGAAAAGTGGCACCTAATGTAGATGTAGTGAGCACAGCACAACCAAAGTAAAAATGTGTGTTTGAGCACATATGTATGGGTATAGGCAAACTGGTATATGGGTAGGTACAGGTGTGTACATAGGTGAGAACAAATAGAAGTATCTATAAACCAAACCAAACTCGCTGCCATCAAGTTGATTCCAACTCATAGCAACCCTACAGGACAGAGCAGAACTGCCCTATAGGGTTTCCAAGAAGTGCGTAGTGGATTTGAACTGCTGACCTTTTGGTTAGCAGCCATAGCTCTTACCCACTACACCTCCAGAGTTTCCAGAAGTATCTATAGGTGCGTATAAATACAAATATGTGAGTGCAGATGCATAAATTCATTGACGACACAAATACAGGTATTCCTCAGACATAAGCAAACACCTTCCAACATTGCTTTCCTGGGTTTGAAGGCTTAGGACCATAGTCTCATGGGACAACTCAGTCAATTGGCACAACATAGTTCACAGAAATCATGATCTGCATCCTAATATCGTGAGTAGTGTCTAGGGTCTTAAAAGCTTGCGAGTGGCCATCTAAGACACAACTACGGGTCTCTACTCACCAGAAGCAAAACAGTAAGACGGTAACCTAAAGTGCAGAGAAGAAACAAGTCTACACAAGCAACAACCTCATCTACCCTGAGACCAGAAGAAATAGATGGTGCCTGGCTACCACCACTGTCATTTCTGACTGGGGTCACAGTAGTTGGTCCTGGATAGAATGGGAGAAAAATACAGAGCAGTACTCAAATTCTTTAAAAAAAAAAAAAAAATCCAGACAAATTGGAACAGTAGACTACGAACAGAAGACTCCTTGAGACTATCGCCCTGAGACACTCTAACCTAGAAATGAGTCTGTCACCTGAGATCACTTTTTAGCGAAATAGTACAGTGGCACACAAAATGAAAGCTCTTTCGCAAAGGATTGATGCCCTACTTAAAAACCATCCATATGAGATCAAAGGGTCAACAATTACTCACAAGCAAAGACGAAAAGATAAGGGAGCAAGGAAGCTAGAGTACTAGAAATGGAATGAACAGAACACAGAGAATGTTGACACATTGTGATAAATGTAACTAATGCCACTGAACAATTTGTGTGGAAATCGTCAAATGGGAACCTAACTTGATGTGTAAATTTTCACCGAAAGCTCAATAAAATATTATTTAAAAAAAAAAAGAAAAGCCATTCATGCCAAAAACAAAAACCAAAATGGATCATGGACTAAATATAAAACTTCTAGTAGAAAACATAGGGAAAAAAATCTTTTGAGACTTTGGATTAGGCAAATACAGAAATATAACCAAAACTACAATTCATTAAAGCAAAATTTGATAAATTGGACTTCATCAAAATGAAGACGACACAGTGTCTTCAAAAGACACTTAAGAAAATCAAAAGACAAGACACACTGCGAGAAAATATTTACAAATTACATAGCTGATAAATGACTCATATTCAAAATATATAAATCACCCTCAGAATTCAATAACAAGAAACAACCTACTTTGGAAAAACTATTTGAACAAGCACATCTTCAAAGAAAATATATGGATAACAAAAAACCACATGAAAAAATGCCCAACATTGTTAATCATAAAAGAAATTCAAATTAAAACTACCATGACATAGCACTACACATGTATTAGAATGTCTGAAACTTAAAAGATTGTCCATACCAAGTGTTAACATGCGTGTGTATGTAGCACCTGTAACTCTTATATGCCACTAGTGGGAATATAAAATGGTGCAATCACTTTAGAGAACAGTTTAGCAATTCTTAAATAGCTAACCATAACACTTATCATATGCCTCAGCCATTCTACTCCTAGGTATTTACCTAAGACAAATGAAAGCATATGCCCATAAAAAGACATGTACCAAATGCTCATATCTTTATTGTAACAGCTAAAAACTATAAACAGTTATCCACTAACTGATGAATGGATAAACAAATTCTGGTATTTCCATTCAAAGGAATATTATTTAGCAATAAAAATGAATGATCTATGGGTACACAGAGTAACAAGGATGAATCTCAAAATAATTGAGTGAACAAAGCCAGATAAAAAATAAGTACATAATGTATTACTCCATTTATATAAAATTCTAGAAAATGCAGACTAAGGTATAGTGACAGACAAAAATTAGTGGTTGCCTGGGCTTGGGGGTGGGTAGGGAGGAAGGGACAGGAGGTAGGGATTACAAAATGGCATGAGGAAACTTTTGTTTATGATGGATATGTTCATTATCTTGATTGTGGTGATGATTTCACAGCTGTATACATATGTCAAAACTTATCAAAATAGACATTTAAAGTCTGTGTATTATATGTCAATTATACCTCAATACAGTTGTGAAAAAATGGCAAATTTTTTCAAAGCGTCTTTCAGGCCATTTACATTTTTACCAGTAGTGTATCAAAATTCCTGTTTATCTTGCATCTTCACCAACACTTATTATCAGTCTCTTTAATTGTAGCCTTTTGAATGTTGAATAGTAGTATCTAATTGTGGTTTAAATTTGTATTTCTATGATGATGTTTACCATATTTTTCACGTCTTGACTGTATGTCTTCTGAAGTGTCTGTTCAAGTCTTTTGCATGTTTTTAAATTGGGTTGTCTTTTTATTATTGAGTTGTAGGAATTGTATTTGTTTTTAAATATAATTCTGGATACAAGTCCTTCATCAAAAATGAATTTTCTCACTGAGGCTTATTTATTCATTTCCTTAATAGTGATTTGTTATTGTTGTTAGCAGAATTTGTAAGTTTTGACAGCCTAATTTATCAATTTTTTCTTTTATGATTATTGCTTTCTCTGTCCTAAGTAATCCTTACCTCACCAAAGTCATACTCTATTTTTTCTCCTAAAAGTCTTTTAGTTTAGCTTTTGCATTTAGCTCTGTGCTCCATCCCCTATTAATTTTTGTGTAGGAATGGTTTGAGTTAGGGAATGAAGTTTTCTTTTTTACATATAAATAGCCTGCTGGTTTAGTACCATTTAAAAAAAATTTATTTTTGCTGTTGCTGTTGAGAATATACACTGCCAAACATATATCAATTTAAGTTTCTAAATGTACAAGTCAGTTACACTGACTGAGTGGTGCAACCATTTTCATCTTCCTTTTCTAAATTGTTCCTCCCCCATTGACATAAACTCACTACTAAGGTTCCCACCTAATCGTTGGAATTGCCGTTATTAATTTGATCCATATAGAGCTTTTATTTTTTTTTAATGATATTTTGTAGTTTTGGTGAAGGTTTACACAGCAATTTAGGTTCCCATTCAACAATTTCTACACTAGTTGTTCAGTGATATCGGTTACATTCTTCACAATGAGTGAGCGTTCTCATTATGTCTGTTCTGGTTGTTCCGTTTTCATTTATCTAGTTTCCCTGCCCCCTGACATTCTCATCTTTGTCTTAAAGTGATGGTTGACCATTTGGTCTCATATAGGTGATTATTTATTTATTTTGAGCCAATTTGTTATTTAGTTACAAGGTGACCTCAGGGAATATCTTCGCTTCAAGTTCTGAAGAATATCTCAGGCCGATAGTCTTGGGGAGTCCTCCAGTACTCTACCAGTCCAGCGTTTTTTTTTTGTTCTTTTTTTAAGGAATTTGAAGTTCTGTTCCACATTTTTCTCCCATTCTATCAGGGTCCATTTACTGTGGCCCTGATTAGAACAGTTGGTAGTGGTAGCTGGGCACCATCCAGTTCTTCTGGTCTCAGGGTAGATGAGGCCATGGTTCATTGTAGACTGTTTGTCCTGCAGACTAGTTGTACTCCATCCACTTTTAACATATGGAGACCACATCTAAATACCTAGAAAGGCTAGATGTTTCAGTTAAAGACCTAAGTTTGATCACTATAACACTGTATACACAGAATATTGACTGACCATGCACACATTCTGGTGTGGAACCTTCACCCTTCTGTCTTCTGCTCTCCCACCATACATAGCCATGAGTCTAAGAAGTGATGTAAAAACTGCATCCCCAAGTCATTTCCAGATGTTTCTTGCCAGTGAGTTTTAACAAAAAAGAGGATTACAAAACAAGTATTTTTTCAAACTGTACTTTTAGCATATGTGGGCAACTTCTTCACATCCATAAGGGCTACATGTTGCAAAGATTCGAAGTTTATTTTAAAAGGCTGAGGGAACAGCATACAGCAACTTGCCCATATTCTATATGCACAGGTTTATGGTTGGTATAGCTTCCAAGTGGACAGCGGTCACTTCTGGGGGCCACATGAAGCAAATTACAATGAAGCTGGAGGCCCACTGGGCTCACCACAAGGCGCTTCGGCAGCCCCCAGCTGTGTGTGGATCCTGGAGGGTCACAGCCAAGGTGTACTAATGGCCCTGTGCTGGACTGCTGAGCTCTATTCCCACCCAATCCATCACCAACAGGTGCTCAACGGATATGGTGTGAACACACACGTACAAGTAATGTAATTTTCAACATGGGATCATACTATATAGGGATACTTCTGCAATTTGGTTTTTTTCACTCAATGTCTTTAAGATGTTTCCCATGGCGATAGCTAAAGATTCTTTAAATGGCTTCACTGTAGCCTCTGGAATAGAGCAATATAATTTAGCCAATATCCTATTGATAGACATTGTTTTTCCTAATTCATTGATTAAAATAAAAAAAACAAAACCTCTCCAATTAGCTTCATAAACACAGCTCTGTGTACATTCCTAAGGGCGAGGTTACTAGGTCAGAGGTGACATACAGTGAAGACACACATAGCTAAATTTCTTTTTAAGGAAGGTTATGCTCCCTCCAAAAATGCTGCTTTGCCCACATCCTCCAACACTGGCTCTTGCTTAGCCTAGGCAGAAATCTTAATGTCTTGATTTGGACTTCTTTACTAGTGAAGCCTCTTTTTACATGCTGTATATTGATCATTTTTATCTCTGTGAATTTCCTGTTCTTGTTTTATCTCCATTTTTTCCTATTTAGCTTTCTTTTTAAAAAATTCATGTACTCAAATCTGTTTTCCTTTATGATTACTAGCATATGTCAGTTTAGAAATATCTTTCCTATCCTATCATAAAATTCTGTACCTATGTTTTCTTCCAGTACCTGTTTTCAGTTTTTAAGTCTATGAGCCATCTGGAATTTGTTCTGATGTAAGACGTGAAGGGTGGAAGAGGCAGCTTATTTTTTCCAGCATCATGTATCAAATAACGTACCTTTCACCAGAATGTCAAAGTACCTGTTTTCTTTCTTAAAAGTAATTCATGCAATTGTAAGAAAATAAAATGGTACCATAAATAAATATAACTAAAAATTGCTTTGCCCATACTGGTCCCTTGATGCAGATATTTTGAAATTTTATTGATCTCAAAACTAGAAATCACAGCCCTAGCTCAGAGTCTTCCTGCTTTATTCCACAGCCTCAATATCTCATTATCATAAAACTGGAGGGAACTGGAGTACAGATGCTATGAAAGAATTCTCCATGAGATAAACTGTATTATTTAATATTTTAATAACCACAACTCAACAACCTTTACAGTGATTTGAAGGTACTTCAGATCTTAAAGTAACTTCCAAATTGAAAATTAAGTTCTGTTCAGTAAAAGCTAAGTTAAACTCTTTTTGAATAATCTATACCTCTGGCCTAAGTAAACAACAATTTTGATACACTCAAATTGTACCTAATAATAAATAATAATACCTACATCATTAGCTAAATTTCTTTTTTTAACTAAACACCACTTTACCTAACTTTCAAGTTAATCAAAATAATAGTTACTCTCTTGCTCAGTAAATACCACTTTATAAAAACAAACTGCTCAAATACAGGACTTCATCTTTATTTCTTTATTAACAAAATAATTCATTATTATGATTTTTGAAACAAAAGTTTAAAACTGTTCTGCTTTCATGTTAATATAGGTTAGGCCGTTCAAAAGACAAAGCAAAGTTAACTTTAAGTCATGGTCCAGGATTATACTCATCAGAAATAAAAACATGGGTTATGGTATTAAGTAAAGACAACCAAAGTAAACTATATTTCAAATTTGTTTATATAAAAGCATATTAAAGATCACTTTAAAATAGTGCTGTCTTTTCTTTAAAATGGGTATAGACTCATCTGCAATATATACAAATATAATAAACTTGACTCATTAGCTTTCTTAATCTTTTAATACAACTCCTTGTTTCTTTATGCAACCCAACAAAATAATATAAAGTGAAGAATACATTAGAAAAATATGGATTTTTCTGAATCTATATTGTATTTTTAGTTTTAATTGGAAAATATATTTTAGATAATATGAAATACATGGATTTCAGATTTACATATTATCTGTGTCTAGCAGATTATTAGATATGGTCTTTATTTTGACTGAAATGCAAAAATATGATTAATTTCTTAATAACAGATTAGTTATAAAATATCTTCCACTGATAGCAGTGGTAGTCTGAGAAAAAAATGTAAGCTGAACATATTTGTAAATCACTTGTCCAAATTGTGCACATTAACTTTAAGCCCTTAATATACATTTACTTTAAAGATTACTGAATGGACATCTTATATATGATATTTAAACAATCTTGTAAACATAGTCAAAATCTGCTTTCTAGAAGAGATAAAATTCAAGTAAACACTGCATATTTGATTTAAACTAACCTTACATTTATGACACATTAGATTATAACCACTGAATATGTAACAAGATTTTCAAAAAATCATCTGTATGTAAAGATGAAACTAGATGGCTATAAACGTGTTCATTTTAATAATTAATATACTGTAGCTGCTCTTTGGTTTGGTCAGATGCTTCAGGTTCAGAATACTCAAGTACATTCATATCCACATAAACCAAGTCTCCTAAATTTGTTTTTAATGGCAATAGCAAGACGTGAAATTCAACTTTATTTTCCTTAAATGGCATCACAAATGTTCAAGTGCTTGAAAGACAAAAGATAGTACTTACAAACTTTGTCAGGGCTTCAGTTTGACCTTTTCTCCCCAAATAGTTGATAGCAATAATCAATATCAGTTGAACTACCAAAGAGGCAGCCTTTCTCTGACTCCCTTACCACCAGCAGGCCCACTTGCTGAATGGGAACCAACATGCACGAACCAACCCAGCCAAATATTATTTATAATTTGGCAAAATGTTGGCCATAAATTAAATCAAAGGTAACTAAAGTAAAAGGTTTTAATTGAAAAAGCTTTAAAAGGTGTGTACTATGCTATTAAAGATTATGTTAAATAATAGAAATTAAAAGAATTGAGAAATATTACAATACCATACAAGTGCCTGCCAGGTTAAAGGGGAAATAATGTTTCCTCAGTTGTTAACCAAGTACATGCAGAGCCTTTGCACTAAATGTAGAAAAATACACAAAAGTACCAGGAGAAAGTTTCTGACAGTGGTCAAGCAAGTTTAAACATTTACTGTTTCCTTATAATATGGAAACCTGGAAACTGCCAAACTGAAGTGATGTTTTTGGTTGGTAACTGACATCTCTTAAGCTCATACATAAGTTTTCTAGAATCAAAATTAATATGACTAAAGAGTTAAAACAAAGGTAGTATTCCAAATCAGACTTTAAAGCTAACTCATTCCTTTGGTTCAAAGGGAAAAAAGTTATTTTCTCTTAAAATCTAATGTTTGTATAGCCAATGGAATTAGACAAATTCTAGAAACTAAACTGGGCAGAGTTAGCTATAAAATCTGTTACGTTAGGAAATTATAGAGCTATGCCTTCTATATTGTTTGGCATTTAGAAGGTACTCCAAAAATATTTGTTGGATGAATGAAAAGTAATTATTTTGGAAAATTAGAAATCACAGAATGTTAGAAGTCATCCGTCTTTCACAACAGCCTTCCCCCGCCCCCTCCCCACACCTAATTTTACAGATAAGGAAACTATAGCCTTTGATACTTACGGACATGCTGGTTAAGACTTATCTCTACTCATCTGCTAAAAGCAATCAATTATTTTGGTTTGTGTTTGATTAAACAGTATAAATGAGGAACAACTGTACTTGACTAAAGAGTATCAATGAGGAATAACATGTCTACATTGTTTCTCTTTGAAAACACTATACTTTTCTTTAGAATCAAGGCAATAATTCCTACCAAGCATACTAGATTTTAAAAGGAGATGTTATCTAGGCAGAAAGGGGCTGCTCTGAGAGAAGTCAGATGTGAAATTCTGCATTTAAGAGTGGAATCTACTTTTCAGGGACTGGAAGCGTTTAAACGACTATTCAGGTTATAAAAATTTCTTTCTTGAGAGTGGTATTATTCTAACGTCTTTCCCCTAGTTCCAACTGCATTTTATATCACTGTTTAAGCTATTACAGGATTACTGTAAAAAGTTTCAACATAATTTTCAGTAATTACTTTAAAATTTGAAAGAAACAGTAATATCAACTCAACAGCATGTTACATTCTAAATACCTTTAGGAATGAAAATATTTTTTTTAACAACTTAACAATATCCTGCCTATCTTTCTCTTTACCCTTCTTCTAGCCACTTCTCCCTATTCCTACTGTGTCAATATTTGTATAGAACATGTACTTTTGTGTTTCCCTGCCTGTATAAATACCCTTGAAAATTCAACAAAAAAGTAATTAAAAAGTAAAGAGAACCCCAAATATTCCTTATACTGCCAAGTTTCCTTTAAGCCTTGGGTATGCAATAGACTACATGGTTGTATTAATGATTATAACTCAGCCTTTAATGAATTATACAAATGTGCTCTATGTTTTATATGATTATATTTAGATATCTGAGTCCTTCTGAATGTTATTTTATAGCCAACAATAAAAAATTATTAAAAATGTTGCAAGTATAAAACAGTAATTATAAATTAGCAAACACCCAATAAAAAAAGCAGTTATTTCTTTTTCCTTATAGAGTATAAACAATAGTAATTTGGATATTATTACCCACTTTCAGTTACCACACTGTCCGAGACAGACTCACTTAGACAAGTTTTTAGCTTGGGGTGAAAACTTATAATGTACACTAAGAAATAACTCTAATAATGTAACTCGAGTATCAAAGAAATACATGTGTTAAACATGTGACCTGATGGCTCATATTATGGCATCTCATAAAAGGTAAGTATTATTTCCAGAGTAAAATGTAGTCACTTTTGTAGACATAGGTCAATGCTGCACAAATGGACATGTGAGATTAAGGCATCTTCCTGCTCTGGAGTAGTGCTTCTGTGGAAACAGTGATCTGTACAAAGGCTTCCTTTATTTTTTTTTCCCCAATACATCTTCTATTATACTTTATTTCATTCCACTGATCATTTTCTTCCAAATAAAACCGAAAGTATCAGTTCATAATGTATTTCTATAAACCTATAAAAAAAGAAACAACTGAGTTATTGGTTAAGACTTGATTTCATATTTCTAAATATAAGATTTTGTAAGTGGCTCTGTGGGCTAAAGATACAATGCTGATACGACAGGACATGAATAACTTTAATACTACAAATATTGTAATAATGATTTTTATAAGCAGTAAATAATGGGATGGTACTGACTTTCTTCCCTTGGAACAATCAAAAGAGTATTTTAGGAGGTGGATTATAACAGTTCTCCCTTGTTGTTAGCTTGGGTATCACTTGAGGAAACATTTTAAAAGTACTTGCTCTAAGACTGCTAGCCATCACCAGCATCAGCCACTAACGTGCTCCCATGATGAAGCTCATGTGGAGGGAGCCATGCTTCTTTGCAGGACCATTACACAAGACCACAACATACTGCTCCTGTTGCTCCTCTTCAGACTCAAGCCCATTCTGCCCAAATTGAGCCCTGAAATGTGCGTTTGATTCTGTTTAAGTCTTAGGCTCTGGCTGCAGCTTTGGACACTGGCTCTAGGTCCTTTTCAAGGAACTGAATCCTGCCAACAAATATGCAAACAAGGAAGCAGATGCTCCCCTAGGTGAAAAGATAGAACTCCTGACCCACAGAAATTGAGACAATAGATGCGTGTTGTCTTAAGCTAGCAAGGCAAGTTTGTGGTAATTTGGTACGAAGCAACAGATAACTAACAAACACTCTAAGTAGGCTGTCAAAACATCTAATATCTGGATGAGATGCTTTAGGTCATTCAGCTTAGCTCCTGTCTTAAAAATAGATAGCTGTCTTCTTTATTTTTAAGTATCTGAAGAGAAAGAGCTCACTACCTCACAGTTTAAGTGTTAAACATTACCCTCATTGTATATACTACTGCTTATACACTGCTTATAATTCTCTCTCTGAAATGTCTTTTATTGCTATTTAAACTAATTTCTGCTGGCCTGGTCTCTGGGCCCACAAAGAGGTACATCAGTGTACCTGGCTAGAATAAACTGCTTTCTTGCCCTTTTACAAATTAAACAACATGAATGAACCTCTTAAGTCTTATTTTTCAGCCTTTGATTTTAGTTACTCTACTCTGGATCAAATTTCTTCAATAATGGGCAAAAGTCACTTTTTCTTCTTAAACCAACTAATAATCTATACTGAAAAGGTTAGTTGCCCATACACCAACTCTAAACAATTTTTGTTAGTTTCTTTACTAATCTGCCATCAAATATTTACTAAGATTGTGCTATGAGTAGTAAGAAAAATGGTACACAGGCAGATGTTAATTTACCCTCCAGTCTCTCCTAATTGCCTAATTTTGCGATACAACTGAGAAGAACAAAAAAAAAAAAAAAAAAAATTGTTTTAAAAGATTATAAAATATGCAAATAAAGTGCATTTGTTCAAGGAAATTACCTTTATACTGTCTTACCTTGCTCTTATTCAAATGGTTAGTTATGAACAAGTGGTACTCAGTTTTCTATTGTCACTGTAACATGGTTATTTGTCCCTGTAAGCACATAATTATATATGGCGTGACCAATTAAAAAAAAAAAAAGCATTAAGTTTCTGGTTAAATGCTAAATTTATGATTACAGCAAAAGCAACTATTATATAGCACTAAAAAGGCTGATGCCCACTAACTATTTGTCTTCTTGTAGAACTCAAGTAAGTAGAACAGCTTTAACAATCAAAGTCTGCTTTTATGCTTGTCCTGGTGACAATGCCCACTGGCTTTAAAGACATTAGGCAGCAATGATTCAGAATTCCACAAAGTGAATTTTTCCCTTGATGTTACACAGAGAATTAATGATCCTAATGAAGATCTTAATGAAATTAAGAGAATGTTTCAAATGCTGCTAAAAGTAAGAAAATAAATAAATAAAAGCAAGAAAAGATCAGAAATTCTCACAGCAAGTTCTAGGGTATACGCTAGAGTTGGTACAACTTGATCTGAATGTCCCAAACCATTTTCTACAGTGCAAGATGATGACAATGTTATTATTCTTAAGAAATACCACAGCTCATTTTTATGCTGTAATGCTAGTAAGTGGCCAGACTATATTGTAAACCCAGACCTGATTCAGAAGCCCACTTCTGTTTTATCAACTATCTATACTGCATCCAGTATTTATGAAATGATCAAGTCATCAAGAAAAGGTTAAAATATATTCAGTGTATTCTTTTTTCAAACTAAGCGAGTAAAGAGTACAATGCTTTTCAAAAATTATTTTTGACTAAAAAATCCTAAAGGATAATCTTGTTCAAAACATAATTCAGAATATACAATGTCAAAAGAACTTTCCATATATCTGAGATAAAGAGTAGGGGATTGCATAACACACACACACAGACACACATACACACACAAAACCTTTCCAACGAAACAAAAAACAGCAGCAACCACTATACCTTCTTCATCCAAACCCCTCCCCAACAAAACACCAATAAAGATTAACATTCCATATATGTAGAGTATCACATTATTTTGATTTTTCCATGTTTATTAAACCTGGTGATTTTCATTTTCACCAGATGAAGCAATGTGTTCAGATTAGAAGTTATTACCTGATCTGACGATGCCTTCTTCAGATCCAGTCTCTGTCCATTGAGATTCACTGTCCAACAATCGGTTTTTTGATTCACTAAGCGGTTTGATAGGAAAGGGTGGATTTGATCCAATACTGAAAAGAGGAGCAAATCATTTTGTAAATAGCTTCATGCTCGATTTAGGATACTTAATAAATTAATAAGCAGCAAATTAGTATTCTTTCTCCTAAATATGAGAGCACAACTCATGGGATCTTAGCACTCTGAAAAAAATTCTATCTTCAAAAGAAAAATACACCCCCGCTCCCCCCACTAACTGGCTTTCTCGACCCAAGTATCTGTATTATAACACTGTCAATGAAAACAATTAGACAAAAGAAAAAAAGCTTTGGAGGCCAGTCTGAAATGCTTTTAACATGTTAATCAAGAGCCATAAGGTAGAACAAGGACAGGTGAGGATCTATGTCTGTGGCCAGTACAAAAAAATTACCTGTCATTTCCCAAGTTTTCTGCTTTCTACCTCTGCAGTTTAGATCTAAGGGGAAAAAATGATTTAGTGATTTAGTGTAGACTTATTTTACTAGTTAAGAGATCCAGGGAGGGAGGGAACACAGAAGGAAAGGAGGAGGAAAAGGGAACTAATATTTGTTGTGTATCTATTATGGGCCAGACACAGCACAAGGTGCTTTCTACACATTATCTTGACCCCCACAAAAACCCCTGGAGGTAGGTATGATTATCTCATTTTGTAGAGGTAGAAACTGAGGCTCAGAAAGTTTGAGTGATTTGTTCAGAATCATAAGAAATGTTAGAGCTTTAAGATCTGAGGCTTTAGGTTCTAGGTTCTAAGGCCTATGCTCTTCCAATATTACCATGCTAGTTTGGAGTTTATAATCCTTTCTCCCCCACCATTTATTTATGTGATAAATACTTTTCAACTGTTTAACTTTGGCAAAAGTATCTCTAGCTTCTTTAAAATTTCATTTAAAATGACCTAATTCTCAAAATTTGTGAAACAGTTTTCTTGCCATTGAAGTACGATAAAAAAATTTCCTCTAAGAAGAATTAATGAGAAAAATATTTATAATTGTATTTTTGAATCCTCAATAGTATTTTGACACCGTAGTTAAAATCTGTTTATCAAACAAAAATGGTAAGTAATAAAATGATAAATTTCTTAGAAAACAACATAACCGATATAAACCAATAAAATCAATTCCTGAAACAAAGCCTTGGTTTCTAGCATATTTAGGGTCGCCATACTTCCCACTTTGCCCAGACATTTCCCATATTATGCAACTGTTCTGGTCTAACTATTTATCACTAGCAAGAATTCTACTCTCGAAAGTGTTCTGGCTGGGAAGACAAAATATAAACACATAAACATATTAGCCTTCAGTTAACAAAAAATTTAAAGAGAATTACTCTTTATTTATGCTGGCTTACTGAGTTACTATTGTACTTATCACACTAATATGTATGTATAACACATGTACACAGCTTGGTTTATAATGAATATTAGAATACTAAAAAACTTAATGACAAGAAGCACACCTTCTAGCATATTCATTTTGGCTTGTAACAGAAGCTTGTTCTGGATCCATCCCCACAAGGCGAGTTGGAAAACTGCAACCATCACCCAAGCTGCATAATGAAAAACAGCAATAATATATAATTTAAACCATATTAAGTTAAATCATAGTGGCCAAATTTGACACCCATTTTTCAGAGACAGGGAAAGAAATTATTATAATGTCATTTCAGGGAATAATTCCTAAGATTTCTAATTAGAGAGTTATTGGCCTCCACTGAAGAAATAAGCTTTCTTCTTTTATAATCTTCTATAGGTGGCAAAACCTCTTTGCAGGGGCAGAAGGATTTCTTGTTCTACTATGATTTACAAGAGTATTTAAAAACAATGTTTCATATACCACTATTAAGACTAGGATGCCCAGCAGAGTACATCAAATACAGGTATTCAAATATTTGGGGAATTTAATCATAACGGCTAGAACTGAAATTAAAGGTAAAAGTTCCACAAATTTACTGTCTATGATGTTCCAGGTACTATTTTAAGCACTAGGGATACAGCAGTGAATGAAAAGAAAATCTCTACCCTCAATATCACAATCTAAAAAATTGTATAGTTATGCCTTACTTTCACATTCTATAAATATCAAACAGGGACTTTCATTTCCAGCCAAGATGGAATAAGCTGTAAACCTGACCTTCCCACTGTAAACAACTAGAAAGTGGAACAATATAAAATGACTGTTTTCAAAACATGCAGCAAAGGACTGTAATCTCTGAAAGAAGAGAAACAAATCAAGTAAGCCCCAGCTTTCAACCAGGACCAAGGCGAGCAAAGTAGTCTTTCTGGATTGAGGTGACAGAGATGGGAGTTTGGGAGGCTGAGGTGGCTTGGATCTCTGGGGCAGAACTGAGATAGAGGGACATATGCAGAGAAAGGGCTACAGAAATCTGCACACTAGTACACTTAAGTTCTGTGGTAAATACTAAGCTACACATATGAATCTGGGAAGAAAAGCTAAAAAATGTAAGTTGAGCAATTTAGAGAGCTCCCAAGAGCTCCCACAGGACCAGGGGCATTCAAATTGGACCAACATGAATGGACAGATCTCACTGAACACCCGGATTTGATGCTAGCAGACTCTCACCTTAGTTGGAACCCTAGAGAAAAGGCTACTTTAGCTCCACCCTAACAAACAAGCCTCAAAAGGACCACACTGAAACACAAGTAATGTAATTGCCTGACATAACAAAATTCAACATTTCTTTAAAGGAAGACAATAAAATCCAGAAAGCTCAGCAAACTAACATCCAAAATGTCCAGCATCCAATCAAAAATTACTAGATATGAAAAGCAGCAGGAAAATGTGATCCATAACTAGGAGAAAAATCAGTCAGTAGAAAAAAAAATGACAGTGAAAATTAGCAAACAAGGACTTTGAATGAGTAATTACAAATATGTCCATGAATATTTACATGAAATGAATATAATGAAGAGAGAAATGGAAGGTATAAAAAATAATCAAATTGAACTTCTAGAGTTGAAAAATTCAGTATCAGAAATAAAAAATGCATGAGATGGGCTTAACATATTAGACACTGCAGAAGAAAAGATCAGTGAATTTGTAAATATAGCAATAGAGACTATCCAAACTAAAGCAAAGAGAAAAAAACACAATGGCTGGGGACAGAATAACAATGACCTGTGGGTCACTATCAAGCCATCTAACATGTACTTGAGAGTCCCAGAAAACCTGGGGACGAGGGGAGGAGGAAGGGAAGAAGCAGGCAGAAAAAATTTCTGAAGAATAGATAAGAATTATTCAAATTTGATGAAAACTATAAACTCACAGATTCAAGAAGCCTACTGAAACCCAGGCAAGATACACACAAAGAAAACCACACCAATGGGTATCATAATCAAACTGCTTAAAACCAGTGTGATAAAGGTAAAAAATCTTTAGCCAGAGGGGAAAAAAAGACTTACTATAAGCAGTGGAATAAACCGCAGTGGAATAAACAGTGATGCTGACTTCTTGTCATAAACAAAGCAAGCCAGGAAATAATGGAATAGTATTTTTAAAGAAAGCGTGATGTACCCTCAAAACCTGTCAACGTTGAATTCTACGTTTATGGTACACAGAAGGGATACAGCAATAGATCTATCCAAAATGAAGCACAGAAAAGACTGAACAAAAAAATAACAGCATGTTAGTAAGCTGTGGGAGAAGTTCCAAAACCAAACCAGTTCATGTTGAGTCGACTCTGACTCATGGTGATCCCATGTGTGTCAGAGCAGAACTGGGCTCCATAGAGTTCTCAACGGCTGATTTTTGGAAAGAAGATCATCAGGACTTTCCTCTGAGGTGCCTCTGGGTAGACTCAAACCTCCAACCTTCTGGTTAGCAGTCGTTTGCACCACCCAAGGACTCCAGAAAATCATAAGAATTTATACTTATTAGCCACAGTTTCAAAGATTCCATAAGTTAATTACATATTCTGCTGTGCCTTAAATGAAAGAAGACCCAATACATAGACAGATAGTCCCTGACTTACACTGAATTTGCATTACAACTAACTGCACTTACGACCATCCTTTTTTTTTGTTTTTTAACACCTTATTAGTAATACGTACTACATACAATGTTGTAGCATGTAATTTGCTGATGTAATATCAGGTATTCGCTTGCAGGTGTTCAATTTTATGATTTACTGTTAAAGATGCTGCCGTATAGCAGGCTATGGCCTGGTCTACAATGAAGTTGGTGCTGGGAGTCATAATGTTCAACTCTAATGACACAGGACAATTGAACTTTGCACGCACCCAACAGCTGTTACAACTCCAAATTCATTGTTATGACACTGATGCCAACTTCACCGCAGACCAGGCCTATAGCATGATCTTATTCAGCATTTCTGTACTGTAAGAAACATCAGTTAATACAAAATGACATATTTGACTTACGTCAGAACTGACTTACGATAGCGGTGTCAGAACGGAATCTCATTGTAAGCTATAGACTACTTGTCTTAGTTATCTAGTGCTGCCATAACAGAAATACCACAAGTGGATGATTTTAACAAAGACAAGTTTATTTCCTCACAGTCAAAGTAGGCTAAAAGTCCAAATTCAGGATGTCAGCTCCAGGGGAAGGCTTTTTCTCTGTCGGCCTTCTCATCAATGTTCCTCCGGACTAGGAGCTTCTTGACGCAGGGACCCCAGTCCAAAGGATGCACTCTGCTCCCGGCACTGCTTTCTTGATGGTTATGAGGTCCCCCTGTCTCACTGCTCACTTCTGTCTTCTATATCTCAAGAGATTGCCTCAGGACACAATCCAGGGTTGTGGATCAGGTCCTGCCTTACTAACAACTGCCACCCATCCTCCCTCATTAACATCATAGAGACAAGTTTACAACATACAGGAAAATCACACAGTCCCAGGAATCATGGCCTAGCCAAACCGATACACATATTTTTTGGGGGACATAATTCAAACCAACACTACTTGTACAATTTTTACCTCAAATTTAAATGAGAATGCCTGAGATAATTTATAGTATCCTTTTGTCCCTAATTCCCAGCCATCTTAGGCCATACCAAAGTCATTATAGAGAAGGAAAAAATACCTGACATTCAAGCAACATATTTCTAAGTGTTGTGGAGTGGTTTTCTTTCTTCATTAACTGAAGTGCCTTTTTTTTAAACTAAAAATGACTTATTTTGCCCCAAAGACATTTTGTTGTATACAGGATTCTGCTTCACTGTCTTCTGGTTTTTTTGTTTTCTGACAAGAAGTTTGGTGTCATTCTGATTTTTGTTACTTTATATGTAATGTGTCTCCCCACCCCCTCCCCACCCTGGCTGGTTAGGATTTTCTCTTAGTTTCATGCAATTTGATTATGATGTGCTTTGTGTAGTTTTCTTCATTTTTGTTGTGCTCAGAGCTGTTTGAGCTTCTTGGACCTGTGGTTTTATAGCTTTTAGCAAGCTTGGAAAATTTTTTAACCATGATTTGTTTCTTCAACTATCTCAACTGATTACTATGGGAACTCCAATTCTGATTATATTAGGCCACTTGAAGTTCTTCCAGAGCCCTGTGATGCAAATGGTTAATGCACTCAGCTGCTAACTGAGGCGCCTCGAAAGAAAAAGCCTGCACTATTGAAGAAGAAGAAGAAGAAAGTAGGAGGACTCGCACTACCTCACCTCAGAACCTACTATACAGCTATGGTAGTCAAAACAGCCTGGCACTGGTACAGCAACAGATACATTGACCAATGGAACAGAATTGAGAACCCAGATGTAAATCCATCCATCTATGGTCACCTGATCTTTGACAAGGGCCCAAAGTCCATCAAACGGAGAAAAGACAGTCTTTTTAACAAATGGTGCTGGCAAAACTGGATGTCCATCTGCAAAAAAATGAAACAGGACCCATACCTCACTCCATATAATTCAAAATGGATCAAAGACCTAAATATAAAGCCAAAAACTATAAAGTTCAGAGAAGAAAAAATATGATCAATGCTAGAGACCCTAATACCTGGCATTAACAGGATACAAACCATAACCAACAACATACAAACTCCAGAAGATAAGCTAAATAACTAGGATCGTCTAAAAATTAAATACTTATGCTCATCAAAAGACTTCACCAATGAGGAAAAAGAGAACCTACACACCGGGAAAAAAATTTTGGATATTACAAATCAGACAAAAGTCTAATGTGTAAAATCTACAAGAAAATCCAACAACTCTACAAAAAAGACTAATAATTCAGTTTAAAAAATAGGCAAAGGAAATGAACAGACATTTCACCAAAGAAGACATTCAAGCGGCCAACAGACACATGAGGAAATGCTCGTGATCACTAGCCATGAGAGAAATGCAAATCAAAACCACAATAAGATACCATCTTATCCCGGCATTACTGGTACAAATCAAAAAAAGAGAAAATAATAAATGCTGGAGAGGCTGCTGGGAAATTGAACTCTTATGCACTGCTGATGGGAATGCAAAATAATACAACCATTTTGGAAAACGATACGGTGCTTCCTTAGAAAGCTAGAAATAGAAATACCATACGATCCAGCAATCTCACTCCTAGGAATACATCCTAGAGAAATAAGAGCCATCACACGAATAGACATATGCACATCTATGTTCACTGCAGCATTGTTCACAACAGCAAAAAGATGGAAACAACCTACACGCCCATCAACAGATGAATGGATAAACAAACTATGGTACATACACACAATAGAGTATCACGCAACGAGAAAGAACAATGATGAATCTGCGAAGCATCTCATAATGTGGATGAATCTGGAGGACGTTATGCTGAGTGAAAATAAGTCAATCACGAAATGACAAATATTGTTTGAGACCACTACTGTAAAAACTCATGAAAAGGTTTACACACAAAAAGAAACAATCTTTGATGGTTACGAGGGACGGGAGGGGTGGGAAGGGGAGCACTAAACAGACAATAGATTAAGCGGTAACTTTGGTGAAGGGTAAGATAGTATACAATAATGGGGAATCCAGCACAGCTTGTACAAGGCAAGGTCATAGAAGCTCTAGACACATCTAAATTCCCAGAGGGACCAACTGCTGGGCAGAGGGCTGTGGGGACCATGATCTCAGGGAATATCTAACTCAACTGGCATAACACAGTTTATAAAGAAAATGTTCTACATTCTACCTTGGTGAGTGGCGTCTGGGGTCTTAAAAGCCTGTGAGCAGCCATCTAAGATGCTCCACTGGTCTTACCCCTTCCAGAGCAAGGGAGAATAAAGAAAACAAGATATAAGGGAAAGATTAGTCCAAACGACAAATGGACCACAACTACCACAGCCTCCACCAGACTGAGTCCAGTACAACTAGATGGTGCCCAGCTACCACCACTGACTGCTCTGACGGGGATCACAACAGAGGGTCCCAGACACAGTTGGAGAAAAATGTAGAACAAAATTCTAACTCACAAGAAAAGGCCAGATTTACTGGCCTGACAGAGACTGGAGAAACCCCGAGAGTATGGCCCCTGGACACACTTTTGGCTGAGTAATGAAGTCACTCCTGAGGGTTCACCCTTTTAGCCAAGGATTGGACAGGCCCATAAAACAAAACAAGACTAAAGGGGCAGAACAGCCCAGGGACAAGGACTAGAAGGCAGGAGGGGACAGAAAATCTGGTGATAGGGAACCCAAAGTCGAGAAGGGAGAGTTTTGACATATCATGGGGTTGTTAACCAACATCATAAAACAATATGTGTACTAACTGTTTAATGAGAAACTATTTGTTCTGTAAACCTTCATCTAAGTACAAAAAAATAATAATATTTAAAAAAATATAGGCCTGGTGATCTACTTCTTAAAAAAAAAAACAAAAAACAGCCATTGGAAACCCTATGGAGCACAGTCCTACCTACTATGACACACATGGGGTTGCCATGAATCATTATCAACTGAACAACAACTGTTTTTCTGATTTTTTATGATTCTCTACTCCAAACAACTTATTTTCATTTTGAAGGAAAAAAGAATGACCTTTTTTTTTTTTTAAATAAATCATCTTTATTTTTTCTCCTTTCCATATACTCAAACACTCCTTTAGGCTATTAAAAAAAAGAAAAAGAATAAAATCTTTTATATATGATCAAGATATTTGAGTTTTCATTCTCAAGGCCCACAAAAATATATTGTATTCTCTGGATCTTAAGATATTTCACCATATACAGAGACAAGAGACTATCATAGATTACATATTTTCTGACACAGAACTTTATAAATAGATTACCTTGAAAATACTGGAAGTAACCAATATTTCTTTTCATCACCAAAGACTTCTCTCCAATTTTTACTGTATCCAAGAGAGAAACCATTTCCATCAGATCCATATGAAAATGCAGGAGCACGGAATGATTCTGTTACATTAAAAAAAAAAAAACCAGTCAATCTATTTAAGAACTGTAGGAGGGATGGAGCATACTAGTTTTTGTACTTTATATACTTAAGCAAAACAATACATTTATATCAATTAAAAGATAAAGCTCTAAAAGTTCTCTGGGAAAAAGTATCACATCTGAAGATTTCATCAACCTTATAAAATGACATTATCAAAATAATCACTTAATATTACTGAAAACCTACTGAAGTGTTGGTAATAATAACTTACTTGGGTTTTCTTGGGGAAAAAAAAAAGATATTCTAACTCTTGCAACTTCACTTACTCATTTTACCTACTACGCACCTGACAGTATTTGGGATCCAAAGACAAACTAGGTAAAATTTCTACTAAGGAACCCACAGTCTAACAAACAATCCTTTTCAAACTTTCACAATGTGGTTAAGTGCCCAAACAGCAATTATGCATTGGGAGCACAGAAGTGAAAGAATCTCATTTTGTCTTAATAGGGACATATGTGTGTATTGTGGGTGGTGGGAGGGGAAGGTGAAATATTGAGGAGGTCACATTTGAGCTTGATCTTGAACAATGAATAAGAGATGAGGATGCAGATGGTGATTATAACCATTATTCATTTCAAATTTGGCTGTAAAGGAAGTAGGTGTGGGCTAGAGAAAGACATAGGTTTCATAAGAATGGTATTCATTCTTTCTTTTTTAAAAAACAGAATGCATTTCAGCATGTTTTATAAGCTAAGGAAAAGAAGAAGCCAGGGCATTGACGAGGTTGATACAGTAAAGTAAAAACTGATAGAAAAGAATCTTAGAACAGTTCTAAAGATTAACTGTGGTTACCAGAAAAACATCTTTTCCTCAGAAATGAGAGGGAGGATGATAGTGATGGGTATAAAAGTGGAAATGTTTGTGTGGGGTCATAAAGGTTGGAAGATGAGAGTTTACTTGTGACCGCATGTAATTCTTCTATGAAGAAGGAGTCAAAAAATAGGTAAGATTAGGGAGAATGGCAAAAAAACCTAGAAAAAATGTTGCAAGGAACCTTATCAGAGGACCTAAATGAAATCTGTAGTTGGAACAATCTGTGTAAGTGGGAGAGATTTCCTTCAGCAGCTTTCATTAGCCCTATTATACATGTGGACAAAGTGGGTGGTTGGACTGACCCACATTACGCATTAGCAAAGAAATTAAGGGAGAGCCTAGGAGCAGAAGATTTGAGGGTGCTGTCAGCCGTTGCTGAAGTCATTTATGATAGTTTCTAGATCGGAAAAGGGTAAGAAATGAAGCTAGAAGGTAAATAAAAATGTGGGAGAAAAGAGTTGGAGAATGGAGAACTCATTATATAAAAATACAAGTACATTAGGGTAAAGAAGCGGGAGAGTTGAAAGGTTAAAAGATTGTGGTCAGAGGACAGAATATTCACATTTAGAATTTCAGAGATTCTTTAGATCCAAGTGATTAAAAGGCTTACTGTGCAGTTATGGGAATGATTTATTGAAGGTAAAGGCCACTAGAACCAAAGGGACCAGCTTGCCTGTATCAAATGATGGCAGAAATTTGAATATTGGAACTACAAGGTAAACTGGGGAAGGGCCTCATTAAATGTCAGGAAAATAACATCAAGGTTGGTAGGTGACAGATACAAGAAGGGAAGAGATGATATAGCAGAATAAAATAACTCTCAAAGGACAGAAGAACAAAAATGTGGATGTAGTAGTACAGAACTAGCCAAAGATCAGGAATTTGGAGAATGAAGCTGTAAAGGAAGTGCTGTGCTAAGAAAATGCTTTTGCAAAGTGTTAAAATCCCTTCAGATCAAAAAACCAAACCCACTGCTGTCAAGTCAATTCCAACTCATAGCGACCCTATAGGACAGGGCAGAACTGCCCCATAGGTTTTCCAAGGAGGATTCAAACTGCCAACCTTTTGGTTAGCAGCTGAGCTCTTAACCACTGTGCCACCAGGGCTCCTAAAACCCCTCAGTAGGTTATAAAATAATTAAGTGGTTTGCAACCAGCATTTCTTTTTAATGAACTAGAACAGAAAATATCAGAGTATATTACACATAGTAGAGATTAATGTTGTTTTGGGAAATTCAAAAAATTTTATTTATGTAATTTTATACGTGTATGCATGCATTAGGTCATGATATAAAACACATTTCTTATTGTGGTCACTGGCGAGAAACTTTGAAAAAGACTTTTCAAAGAGAAGAGTTGGGTTTCCCAGGAGGCACTCACCTCTCAAATAAGACGGGCTGGGCAGGAATCCAATGAAGCAGGCATGGTGCGAACTGTGGCAAATTAATGTTCATGCCCCATCTAAATCAGGTGACTACTAGTTAGCTCCCACTGATTGATGCCATGTTGGAAAATGGGCCTACTGTTACCCGATTTATCAATTTTGAAAAGAAAAAATCTAGTTTTTTATGTGAAATCTCTCAGTTTTCAGATCTTGTGGGAGGTATAAGGGCGGGACTTTGCCTTTTTCAAGATAGTCTGAGAAGAGGATATAAATTAGATAATGGTCTAAGGAAGCTTATCCACACTGAAAATAAATGAAAGCATAATGGAACTGGAAGACATTCAACAGTGAGAGGGTTAGCCGGGGAAGCAAGGGCCAAGTAATCCTTAAAATGGAAGGTCCTCATAATTTACATGTTTTAGGAACAAATTAAGATTAAAATTATTTAAATATAAGATTATTCTAAAAATCTCCCTAAAAAGACCTTCATCCATCTTAAAAACGGTACCCTTCCAATTCTCCTGGCAGATATATGGCTTTTGATGGCAGGTAGTCTTTAACTTTCTTACAAAACATTATAATGACAAATCCCTAATTTGTATATTGGTACATTAGTCAACACATAAATAAATAAATTACAGCTGATTATATGGCAACAGTTCAGTATGAACAATGCCATCATCTTTGTACAGAAAACGTCTGTCCAATTATTTGAATACCTTATTTAATTCTTCCTCTATACTTTTATTTTTAAAATGAGCAAAAAAAAAGAAAATAAACTCTGATACTATAATACAAGACATAAGTTTCAATGACAAATGATGCAAGATGGAAACGATTAAGCATGTCAAAAGCACTAATCCTAGCCTCAAAATCATGAAACATGTCAGTCAATTGTGTAACAAATTGTAGTGAGAAAAGTAAAGAACATATATGAATTATACTGTTGATATTTTAGCTAAAATATAAGCTGTAATTAAGGATTTAAAACTATCCTTTGCTGAGAATGAACCTGCTTACGGTGTGTACATCTACTGTTTTGCAGATTGATTTTGAGAAGACATTTTATAAATGCACGAAACCTCTTTTATTTATTAAAATTTAGAAAACACTTCTCTACTTTCATCTACAATGCATTACTGAAAAAATACATAAAAGTCAATCTCTCAACCTTCCTCAAAATAGTTAACATTTACATTACGTACCCATTGTTCCTATTCAGCCAGTTAATTTTAACACAACTATTTAATACTTCATTATCACTTGACTATTGTCCTTCTCTAGATTTCATATTCACTTGCAGTCAATTTCCTAAATAATTATGATTTATTTAACCTACTGACCTATTGTTGTTCTATTTTTTCCAACTAGCCAGCAGTGGTAGCTGAAAAGTGACAGGACGCTGATGAAGAACATTGCAGACACAAAGAAAAGAAAAAGTACGTGGAATTTTGCACGTGTATCAGACAGTTCATTCTGAGGAAAGAAAAAAAGGTTAATTCTGAGGATAGTCAACCCATAAATTATACTCCTATTACTTAGTTTTCCTAAAGATTGTTGAACCTACCAAAAAACTTGCTAAATATGAAGAATAACAAAATAATTAGATAATATATTCAAAAGCAGTAACTGCAAAAGTGGAGAATTGATATTATCAAAGGAGCTTTCTTACATTAAGAGGTCAGAGTCATCTTAAAAACTGCTCTTAAGTATTTAAAAATTTTAGAAATATTTCAGTAATAAAAAGATATTTTTATACTCAACAATCTTCTTTTGTACCTTAATACAGATATTTAAGCTTTCCCCAACATCCTGAATATATGAGGGTTTTCCCTCATCTATGCTAAAAATACTTATTTTTATTATATATGCTGCTAACTGGAAATTAATTGTGATATATTTAAGTTTCTTTTTGTACTTCTCTATCTCAATTTTCTGAACACCACTGCAAAGATGCCCATGGCCTCAGCTACTTAGATTCCTACCTTTTTCACCCTTGCTCAATTTCTACAGAGCCTTGGCATGTAATTACCAAGTTTCATAAATAAATTTACCATATGGTATTAGTGAATGAAAACAGTGTTCTCTGTTATTCCTTCTTACGGCTATGTGCATTTAAACAGAAACAAGGTCTTAACCTAAAAGAAACCAGTAACTATTAATAGTAGGAAGGAGAAATCTTTGTTAGCTCTTAACATAAAACTGTATAGGCAAACCACCTACTCCACCAGAACACAAGGCTCTCCTGTTTGATTTAAAGTCTGCCCAAGTTAAAAGAAAGGTTTTTAGCATTAGATTATTCTGACATTTATTCTTTTCTCTTCTCTCCCAGAGTAACTGCAATACCTTTTAAACCTATTAAGGGATTCTTACATCTCCCCATCTTGTGAAGTAAATTAGTATTATACATATTCACTATAAACGTCACAAGAGATCACAAGAATGTCACTGGCAACAATGTATTTTACCTTTGGACAACTTTCTGTAGACTTCCTGTGGCAAAGCTTGTGCAAATAAAGACAATGTATTAAGAAACCAATTTTTATACAAAATTATTCAAAACACTAGCTTTTAAAATCTTTTGTGTTTTGAAGGAACACTAAGATGTTGCTCTCTAAAAGCCATCTATTTTCTCAAAGAACACAAAAAAGAAAACAGACAAGAACATTAAGCTCTGCAAGCATATTTCAGATACCCTTTAAACATACACCTTTTTCACCCAGTTTTTAAAACAAAGATTTGTGCCTGGAAAGGAATAAAATTTTTTTTTTTTGGAAAACAGATTTTAAAAAAAGTTTTGATGAACAGTTTCTAAATACTAGATCTGATGGTTTCTTACCACCTTCACTGCCAACTTCATTGGTTCAAGCTGGGTTACTGCAACAGCCTTCTAAACCCATGTCGTCTCTATTTTCACACTTGCCCGTTTATAGTCTACTTTCAACTCAGCAATCACAGCTATCCTTTTAGAAGTCAGATAAGGTCACTCCTCTGCTCAGAACACTCTAGTGGCACCCTATTTCACTCAGAAGACAAGCCAAAATCCTTGCAGTGACCTCAAAGGTCATACCATCACGGAGCCCCAGCTCTTGGAACTCCGTTGAGTCTCCCTCTCGCTCATTCTCCTCCAGCCACACTAGCCTCCTTGCCGTTACTCAAAACGTATCTGGGATGCTCCTGCCTTTGGGCCTGCTCTATGGTTTAGATGTCCTCTTTGCCTGAAATGCTCTTCTCCTAGAGCTCCACTAACTCCCTCACCATCTTTAATCTTTGCTCACATCTTACCTTCTTAGTGTGGTCTACCTTGATCACTCTCTGTAATAGCAAAACCTGCCCTCTGTAATAACTACCCCCACATACACACCAAATCCCTTTCCCTGCTCTACTTTTGTTTTCTTCATAGCATTTACTTTCTAACATACAGAATAATTCATTTATTATTTATCTCCCCCTGCTCAAAAGTAAGCTCGACAAACACTCTTTGTCTGTTTTGATTACTGAAAAGCAAGTAAGTTCAAGTGCCTAGCACAATGCCTGGCACATAGCACATGCACAATAAATATGTGCTGAGTAAATGAAGAAAAAGGTAAAATTAAGTTTACCAGTGTTGCCTCACTCATGATAAATCTAATAAAAAAGTTAGAAAATATTTACTCTTTGATTAATAAATCACTACATGCAAACACTACTTGAAGTTCTCGATAGAGAAATGTGAAATTCTCTCATGTGGACTTCATTCATCTGGCCCTGAAGTCTCTTCTTTTAAATAGGGTCACTAAGTACAGCTGAGTAGATGGTAAGCTGAACACAGGTGCCCAGCTCAGGCAACAAAAGCCAAAATCCATGAGGCTGAGACTACGCAGAGGTAATGGTGCTCTTTTCTAATAGGCACAAAAGCACTGTAAGTACCAGCACCACCTGGTTTTATATACCCAAGTTTTAAAAGTCTAATGATATTTTGATGAAAATCCCTCTTAAATGTATTAGATACTTTCCAGAAAATACTGTGTTTAGTGACTCAGGGCTTTAACTACGACTTTCCAACTATGATTATGAGTAGCAAGTTATGGTTGAAAGTGTCTGGATGCTGGAACAGAAAGATTTAAATTTAAATTCTGGCTTCCTATAGTACTAAGTATGCAGCCTTCGGTAAGTTACTTCTTCAATCTATATCCAATTCTAACACTGGAGTAATAATACCTCCTTCATAAGGCTCTTAGAGTAAATATGAGAGTACTTTTCACCACGATAATCAACCCTTCAAAATTAAAGATTTAACTGTAAAAACCAAAGCAATAAAAGTACGAGGCAAACATGGGTGAATATTTGTATAAATTTACATTGAATTTCAGACTCCAGTTAGAAACCATAAATGGAAATTAATAGCCTTAAAAATGTAAAACTTTGATTTGGCAAAAACAAAACAGGGTTAGAAGCTGTAAACAGAAAACATGGAAAAAACACTTATGACAGAAAAAGGATTCAAATCTTTAGGCATTCCTTATGTATTCTACATGAGTCCTTCGTTGGATGTATATATTGCAAGTATCTTCTCCCAATCTGCAGCTTGCCTTTTCTCTCTAAAAGTTGCCTTTTAATGAGAAGAAAGTTCTTAATTTTAATGAAGCCAACTCATCAATCTTCTTTTACGGTTGCTAATTCCATGCACTATTTAAGAAATCTTTGTCTACTCCAACATCAGGAGTAAAGATTAATATTTTTAATATAATAAAACCTCTAAATACATACATATAAAAACCTACTTTAAAAAAATGGGCAAAGAACACAAATATGAAGCAAAAAAAAAAAAAAAAAGACATGTCAGTGGCTAGCAAGTATACACTGTGAAGCATAAGCAAAACAAAACATGTTATGGATTGAATTACGTCTCCCAAAAACGTGTTGTAAATCCTAACCTCTATGCTTGTGGTTATAAACCCGTTTTGGAATGGATTGTGTTTGTTATGTTAATGACACAGGATTAGTGCAGGCTGCATCTTGAGTCAATCTCTTTTGAGATGTAAAAGAAATTAAACAAGTGAGCAGAGCAGAGACGGAAAAAAGAGATGCCAAACCACATGAAGACCGTCCAGGAGCAGAAGCTCAGAAGAGACAAAGACCTTCCTACAAAGCAAAGAGAGAGAGAAAGCCTTCCCCAAGAGCCAGTGCCCCTGAATTTCGACTTTAAGCCTCCTAAATTGTAAGAAAATAAACTTCTGTTTGTGAAAGCCATCCACTTGTGGTTATTTCTGTTATAGCAGCATTAGATAACTAAGACAGAATTTGGTACTGGAAAATTAGGGTGCTGCTCTAACAGATACCTAAAATGTGGAAGCAGTTTTGGAATTGGGTAATGGGTAGAGGCTGGAAGAGTTTTAAGGTGCCTAACAGTAAAAGCCTAGATTGCCTTGAAGAGACTGCTGGTAGAATTATGGATGCAAAAGGCGATTCTGATGAGGGCTCAGAAAAAAGTGAGGAGAGCTACAGAGAAAGTCTCTTAGCATCTTATGGAATACATATGGTGCCAGCAACAGAATGTTGCTAGAAATGTGGACGTTAAATGTGCTTCCGGTGAGGCTTTAAACAAAAATGAAGAACATGTGACTGGACAATGGAAGAATGGAGATGCTTTTTATGCAGTGGCAAAAAACTTGTCTGAGTTATATTCAAATGTCTGGTGGAAGGTAGAACTTGTAAGTGATGAACTTGGAGATCCTGCTGATGAGATTTCTAAGTAAGATCTTAAAGGGGCCATGTGGTTTCTCATGCTGCTTTTATAGTAAAATGGGAGACGAAAAAGATGGACTTAAAAATGAACTGTGCAAAACGAAAGTAGAACTTAAAGATTTGGAAAATTCTGTTGTACAAACTAAGGACACGTGTCCTAGAATTTTCACCAAGGACGTGGCTGCACAACCTTTGTTAAAGAGATTAAGCCTGTGACTGATGGATCTAACCAACGACTACACCAGAAAACCCATCAGCTTAGGCTGAAGAGCACAGAGAAAGAACGAAAGGAAAGAAGAATGCTGTCTGCCTTTTGGAATTCTAGAGGCAGGAATAGGCCAAAGAACCTACATCTGTTGTCCTCCAAGAAAAGAAAAGACCTATCCCTGGAGCAGTTCAGAGATTAGCAGAACTGTCAGAAAGATGATGGGAAGGAGGGCTGCCTAAGTTTCAAAAGGTGGAATCATGGCTGGCTGAGTTTCAAAGGGTGGGGTCACAGCCTCCTAGGTTTCAGAGACAGATCTTCAGCAACTCGACTCCAGAGTGTGGGGTTGCTGTTCACAAGTGCCAGGGGAATGGGGCCATTGCCCAAAGCTGAGGAGATGGAGCTGCCATGCCCAAGAGGCAGAAGAACAGGGCCTGCTGGGGCCAAGGGCAGGGTGTTACCACTCAGACGGACTAGGAGAATAGGGTTGCCCAAAGCTCAGGGGGCAGAGCTGCTATCCCAGTGCACCTGGAAGACGGAGCTGAAGCCTAGGGCTCAGGGGCTCCACCAAGAATCCAGATGGCATGACCGACACTCAGAGTCTAGACAGCAGGGCCATTGCCCAGGTCGTCCCAAAGAACAGAGGATTATTTTTAAGCCTTGAGAACTAATGTAAATTGTTCTGCTGGGTTTTAGAGTTGCTTGATACCTGTTATCCCTTCTTTCCCTCTAATTTCTCCCATTTGTAATGGAAATGCCTACATTCTGCCTGTTCCACCATTGTACTTTGGAAACAGATAACTTGTATTCTAGATTTCACAGGTTCACAGATGAAGAGGAATTTTGTCCCAGGATGGAATACTCCTAAAGTCTCACCTATATTTGATTTAAATTACTCAGAAGATGAGATTCTGGACTTGGAGTCGATTTAAGACTTTTGGGATGATGTGATGGGGTGAATGTGTTTTGCATGTGGCAAGGACATGAAGTTTTGGGGGCCAAAGGGTGGAATGTTATGGATTGAATTATATCCCCCTAAACTATGCTGTAAATCCTAAACTCTATGCCAGTGGTTATACTCCCATTTGGGAATGGGTTGTCTTTATTATGTTAATAAGGCAGCATTAGTGTAGGGTGTATCTTGAGTCAATCTCTTTTGAGATATAAAAGAGATTAAACAAGTGAGCCGAGCAGAGATGGGGAAGAGAGATGCCAGCTTACATGAAGATTGTCCAGGAGCAGGAGCTCAGAAGAGACAAAGACCTTCCTACAAAGCTGACAGAAAGAGAAAGCCTTCCCCTACAGCCGGCACCCTGAATTTGGACTTTTAGCTTCCTAAACTGTGAGGAAATAAATTTCTGTTTGCTAAAGTCATCCACTTGTGGTATTTACAAGCAGCACTAGATAACAAAGACATCATATTTTTCTCAAAACTTGGCAGGCACTACACTTAAGAAAGGGAGTAAATAAAGGCAGGGGAAATTAGGAGATGGAGGATCTAAACCACGTCTGTGATATTAGGATTGGAATGATTTGACGCACACTGAATTGGAAAAAAACAAACCAAAACCCAAATCCACTACCGTTGTCAAGTCAATTCCGACTCACAGAACTGCCCCATAGGAGTTTCAAGGCTGTAAATCTTTAAGGAAGCAGACTGCCACATCTTTCTCCTGTGGAGCAGCTGGTGGGTTTGAACTGCTGTCCTTTCGGTTAGCAGCCGAGTGCTTAATCACTGTGCCACCAGGGGAAACTAACAAAAGCATCCACTAAATGCTTTCTACATATCAAGTGTGTACATTATTTAATATAACCCTCATATCAATCCTATGAGATAGATATTATTCCAACTTTTAAGGATGAAGGAACAAAGACTCTAAAGTTTAAGTATCTTGACCATGGTTACTCCTATATTTACAAATATTTACTGAATGCCTAGTGTGTCCAGAAAATATTCTAGGTAGATCAATGAACAAAAGAGACAAAAATCCCTGCACTTGTGGACTTTACATTCTAGTAAATAAATGGTATTCATATGGAAACAAAGCCTGTTTTTTCTCCTTCACCACCCTGCTTCCAGACCTAAGTTTCATAAGGGAATAACAATAACTCAAACATGACATTACTTTTTCTAACCTGATGACTAATAAATTTGCATAGATTTTGGTCCCATTAAATCATGTAAACATCGGAAAAACAGTGGGGAGAGAAGGAACGTAGGTTGACTTTAGACACTGATTTTTATGATGCTTTTGTAATGGTTCAATACATAAAAACTGAGGACTGGGGCTTAGCAGATGCCAAGAGCTAGGATTGAGAACAATGATTGTGAAAGTCACAGGAGCATACGAGACCACCAGAAACACACTAGAGAGCAAACAGTGAAAGTCAAGGATGAGACCAAAAGGTCAACAATTTCTCAAAAGCAAAGATGAGAAGATAAGAGGGCAGGGAAACTAGAGTACTGGAAAAAGAACAAACTGAACACAAAGAATGTTGACACATTGTGATAAATGTATCTAATGTCACTGAAAAACTTTGTGGAAATTGTCAAATGGGAACCTAACTTGCTGTGTAAACTTTCACCAAAACTCAATAAACTGCTGGTGGGAATGCAAAATGATACAACCATTTTGGAAAATGATATGGCCCTTCCTCAGAAAGCTAGAAATAGACATACCATTCGATCCAGCAATCCCACTCCTAGGAATATATCCTAGAGAAATAAGAGTCGTCAATCGAATAGACTTATGCACACCTACGTTCATGGCAGCATTGTTCACAATAGCAAAATGATGCCCATCAACAGATGAATGGATAAACAAACTATGGTACATACACACAATGGAGTTCTATGAAACGAGAAAGAACAACAATGAATCTGTGAACCATCTCATAACATGGATGAAACTGGAGGACATTATGCTGAGTGAAATAAGTCAATCACAAAAGGACAAATATTGTATGAGACCTCTACTGTAAAAACCCATGAAAAAGCTCACATACAAAATGTAACAATCTTTGTTGGTTACCAGGGATGGGAGGGGTGGGCGGGAAATACTAAATAGGCAATAGATAAGTGGTATCTTGGGTGAAGGGTGAGACAGTACACAATACAGGGGAAACTAGCACAACCTGTACAAGGAAAGGTCATGGAAGCCCCATAGACACATCCAAACTCCCTGAGGGACTGAATTGCTGGGCGGAGGGCTCTGGGGACCATGGTCTCGGGGAACATCTAGCACAATTGGCATAACACAGCTTATAAAGACAATGCTCTACTTTCTCCCTTGGTGAGTAGCGTCTGGGGTCTTAAAAGCCTGTGAGCAGCCATCTAAGATACTCCTCTGGTCTCATCCCTTCAGAAGCAAGGGAGAATGAATAGAACACGATACAAGGAAAAGATCAGTCTGAAGGACTAACTGTCCACAGCTACCAAGGCCTCCACCAGACTGAGTCCAGTACAGCTAGATGGTGCCTGGCTACCACCACTCACTGCTCTGACCAGGATCACACAGAGGGTTCTGGATAGAGCTGGAGAAGGATGTAGAGCATAATTCTAACTCACAAAAAAAAGACCAGATTTACTGGCCTAAAGGAGACTGGAGAAACCTCGAGAGTATGGCCCCCAGACACCCTTTTAACTCAGTGGTGAAGTTACCTCCGAGGTTCACTGTTCAGCCTGGGAGTGGACAGCCCCGTAAAACCAAATGAGACTAACGAGGTACAGGAGTCCAGTGACAAGGGCCAGAAGGCAGAAGGGGACAAGGAAGCTGGTGATAGGGAACCCAAGGTTGAGTAAGGATATTGTTGATGTGTTGTGAGATTGTTAACCATTGTCATAGGGCAACATTTGTAGTAACTGTTAAATGAGAAACTCTTTTGTTTTGTAAGCCTTCATCTTAAGTGAGAATAACAGCACAATTGGAAAAGCGTAGTCAATGTCACTGAACTGTGTATGTAGAAATTTTTGAAACAGTGTATCTTTGGCTATGTGTATTTTCACAAAAAATAAATAAATAAAAGGTTGAGAAGTTAGAGGGTTAATATGTTGTGGGGTTGTTAGCCAGTGTCATAAAACAACATGTGTACTACTGTTTCATGAGAAACGATTTGTTCTGTAAGCCTTCACCTGAAGTACAATAAAATAAAATAAACAACAAAAAAAACTCAAACTATTATTTAAAAACAAAACAAAACAAAACAATGGAGAACAATCACTTGCACAGTAACAACAAAAATGATAAAATATTTAGAAAAAAATGTTACTCAAAATGTGTAAAATATATAGAAAGAAAAACTCATACTGTGTATTTGATTGTAAAGATGTTGTTTTCCCCTAAATGAGTCTATAAGTGTAATTCCAGGAAAGATCAAACCAATCAATCAAACAAACAAACCCTACATTTAAGGGGCTGGGGGAGGTGGGGTAGAGGGAGAGAAAGAAAGAAGGGTTAGGCAAAGAATTAGTTGTGAATAATATCTTGACACCTAAAGACAGAATTTAAATAAAGGGGTGGAAAGTTTTATTTTAAAATTTAAAAATTTTTATCAAAATGGTACAAGCACAGATAAAATCAAACAGTGTTAAAAGGTTATTAGTGAACAACAACAGTTGTTCTCTGCCCCAACCCAAAAAGCAGTTACTTTCAACAATTTTAGTAGCTTTTTTTCCCTAAGGCATATACTTCCATATTAAAAAAAAATTTAAACTCTATTATCTGTTTTGAATAGATTAATACTTCTACCTAGTACATAAAATTCAAAGGATAACTATAAAATGCATGTCTCCCTTCCATTCCAATTGTACTCTCCAGAGGCAACTACTGTTAGCAATTTTTAAATGCACTCTCCTAGAGGTCGTCTTTACACATACAAATATATACTATAAAAGAAAAGGCAGCATACTATATACATTCTAAATACGTTCACATAATAACAGATCTTGAAGATCATTTCACATTAATTTCTCATAAAGAGCTTCCTCATTCTTTCTTAAGGATGAACACTATTCCTTTCTAAACATATATCCTAGTATAAGTAGCCCCTATTGATGGACATTTGGATTGTTTTCAATCATTTGCCATGAGAAACAGTGTTTTACCTATAGAGACAGGAAGCAGATTAGTGGTTGCTGGGGGCTGGTGATGTCATTTTTATGCCTGTCAGACTGCAGTAAGTCTCACTAACTCAAAGAAAAGCAATTACTCCCCTAAAGATGATTTAACTACTGGTAGCGTGTTGCTGAACCAATTTGGATCACTAAGAGAGAAGCTCACTATATCCTGTTTAATATCATTTACAAATAAACTGTTTAATATCATTTACAAATAAATCAGTGTATAAAGGTAAACTGTAGCCCTGTCTACCCTCTGATCCATTATAAATTCAAACCAGTAAAATTAGAATAAAGTATATCTTCTTATAATAAAGAATGAAATAAATCGTTAAGAATATAGTATCTAAAAAAGACTCAAATATTATTTAAGACAAAAAACAGACTTACCGTCCAAAATTTTATAAAGTACTGTAAAACTGTTGTAGCCACGAAAAGGCAATATAATAGGGAATATAATAAAAACAGCAGGAAAAATTTGTAATTAGAAAATCCCACACAGTTATTCACCCTAGAAGAATAAAGAAAGTTACACTGTAAAAATAAGATTAAATCAGAAAATTTAATCATTGTTACTTGGTAACGGATCATTTGGAAAGTGTAAGGGAGCAATGTCTTAATTGTGTTTTTAATAAATTCTGTAAGGAACAAAATTATGACAAATATTGGAATTTTGATGTTAATTCTTAAATACACCATTCATTATTTGGCTTAAGGACATCAGAATATATTTTTAAAAGAAAAGCTGTTCATAGAAATACGTACACACACACACACACACACACACACACACACACACACACACACACAGAGATCAATCTTATGCTTATGAATAATTAAAATGACCTTCAAAATAGCAAAACTGAGATTAATCACTCTAAATTCTCCCCTCCCCTCCTTTTCACCCCATTATATAATTTCCCTTTTTTTTTCTTTTACATACCAAGGACAGTGATGATCCATCTTAAGAATACATCTAAGAAACAAACAAGAAAATTCATGGAGAAAAATTCCTCCAATTCGAATTTCTTTAATTTTAATTAAATTTTCCTTTTACAAATATATTTTAGAAAACCAACCCAGCAAACATTAGGTTACAGATAATTTCTGATATTTCCACAAGTAACTTCACAGATAAGAGGTAATGCTTTTTTCTACTGAGAATTCACTTCAGCACAACCAGTTGCGTTGGACCACATCAAACGACAGTTTAAAGCACAGATCTGGTACTTGGTACATTAGATAGTTCCAGCTTACAGATTAGCTGAGGGAAATAAAATGCAATATAGATGATACTTATTATGTTATTTTAAATGTGTGCAGGCCATAAAAACAAAATTCCAGAAGCAAATATGTCAAAATATTAACACTGATGGGATTACAGATGATTTTTTTCCCTCATATTTTATAAAATTTTACTAATGGATAAGTATTGCTCTATTCTTGTTGGTCAAGTTATTTTTTTAATTAATTAATTAATTTTTTAAATAATTAAAAAAAAATTTTTTTTATTGTACTTTAGCTGAAGGTTTACAGAACAAGCAGTTTCTCATTAAACAGTCAGTACATATATTGCTTTATGACATTGGTTAACAAGCCCATGGCATGTCAACACTGTCCCTTCTCGACCTTGAGGACCTTTTTTTTGGTGAAAATATACATAGCCAAAGTTATACCATTCTGAAAGTTTCTATGTGCACAATTCAGTGACATTGATTATATTCTTCCAGCTGTGCTGCTATACTCACTATCCTTTTCCAAATTATTCCATCACCATTATCTTCAATTTTTTTGCTCTATTCTTATAATCAGAAAAAAAAAAATCCTCCCAAACTTGCCCCTTCAAGTATATGTATTCTATATTTATATAAATTTAGACCACAGACCATCTCAAATAATATAACAAATGAGTAAACTAATACCCAGAAGGTTAAGTAGCTTGTTTAACTATCAAGGGTTAACTAGGATTCCCAAACTAGGGCTCTTTCCTTCCACACACTACCTTCTCACAAGGTATTACAATGGGCCCATATGCACAAGGAGTAGATTATTGCTGGGCAGCATCTTCTGGTCTGGTTTGTGAAAGTTTTAATATCAACATTAATAATAAAACAGCAAAATTGTCACAGTCTTTTAAATGCAGGAAACAAAAATCTTTCTCAAGGTGGTTATTACTACTTGCTCATCAATATTATATTAAACACAAGCATAGGAAGCTGAAGAAAATTCTATCAACTAGTACAGGAACTTATCAAAGACTACTTCTGGGTATATCCTAGCCTGTACGAATTTTTCTGTTAGCCCTTTATGCATAGCAAGTAATGGGAGAGGAGATGTTTGGTAAATATAAACTATATAAAATGTTCCTTTCCCTAACATTTTCCTATCAGCAACTTCCAGTGCTAGGTTCAAATAGGAACAAATGAGTGAATCACACTTACATGTCACATGCTGAGCAGTGATGTGCACGATCAGGTTTAATCAACTGACATCTTTCGCAATATCTGATGGCTACATTTAAGAATTAAAAGAAAGTTGTTGAAGGATATACAAGTTAACTATTTTGACCAACACTTGCTTTCATTTCTTTTGTGAACAACCCTGGGAAATTGACAACTAATAATTTTTAAATACCAAAATGCACTGGAATGTCTCAAATCAAAATGCCAAGTGGTAAAAAATCCCAGAAATGTAGTTCCCCCAGTAATTTTCAAATGAAAGAGTAGAGCCAAAGCAAATAAATGACCTTGAATGCATTTCTTTTCCTTTTTGTCTTTTGCTTCTTCTCCTTCTAAGTTAACATATTCTTGATTAACTATAATTTTGTATTACTCAGTGATGACATACAAAAGAATAATACTTGAAAGTTTTACCTATGAAGGATGAGTTTAAAAAAAAAAAGAGTATGCAGAGACGAGACTCTTACATTAAGGTGAGCCCCTTAAGAACATCTATATACATATTTACGTATCTGTATCTAAAATAACATAAACATGCAGGAGACAGGAAAATTTTGTTCCTGCAGATGTCATCTGTGGCAATTAATAGTCAAATCATGCAAATACATCACGGCAGAGATGAATATATTTTAAAAAACACTTGGAAAGGAAAACTTAAAATTTGTTGTTCTTACTCCTTGAAGCTGATATGGTATAGATAGGTAAGTCCCTTGCTGCTCTTCTCAAAATTTCTTGCTGTCTTTCTTGGCTGAATTCCTTTTCATAACGTTCTTTTTCAGAATTGGATAAGTAGAACTATAAAAAGAGAGAAAACTATTAATTTTTTTTACCCCATAATATTACCATCATGCTCAGAAAGAGTTCTATCCAGAACAGAAAAAAAAAAAAAAACCCACAAGATTTTGTTTTCTGAAGGCAAAACTTGTGTTCAAACTTAATTTCAAGAAGTTAAATTAAGCACATTTTAATAAAAACTATATGCCTTTGCTATACTAAAAAATATTTGCCCTTCATACTAATAATGATGGCAAAGACCACAGGCTAAATATTTTTGTATCTTTGTTTTACTTCACAATAAGATTTAATTCCTCCATCAAAAAAATTTAATATATACTTGCTATTAGTAAAACTTCTGGTGTTGGAAGGTTACTGTCAAGAGATTTTTAATTTTTAAAGGATCTTCAAAGATTCACGCTTCTGGGTAATAGGATAAATCACAGGAATGGGATTCCACTGTTTTGTGGCCAAATGTTTCCATGAGGTCAACAAGTCATTATTCTTTTTTTTACACTTTATTTTGTTGTTGTTGCTGAAAATATACACAGCAAAATATACAATTCAACAGTTTCTACATGTACATTTCAGTGACACTGATTACATTCTTCAAGTTGTGCAACTATTCCCACCCTCCTTTTCTGAGTTATTCCTCCCCATTAATATAAACTCACTGCCACCTAAGCTTCCCATTTAACTTTTCAAGTCGCTGCTGTCATTTTGATCCTATATACAATAGTTTCTAAAAGAGTGTAACACTCAAGGCAGACATTTTTTACTACTTGAGTTAACTATTATTTGTTTTTTAGAAGACTTCAGGGTACATTTTTGGTTCAAGTTTTAAAGATTATCTCAGGACAGTAGTTTCAGGGTTCATCCAGCCTCCTAGGCCCCATAAAGTCTGGGGTCCAAGAGGATTTGAACTTAATTCAACAGGTCTTTTAGTACTTTATTTTAGCTTTAAAAAAGCTGATAGGATTATTGTTTTCAGAATTATAAAGGACTGTCAAGGCAAGCACAGTCTCCTTTTTCAGGAAGAGATTCCTTTATTTTGTTTCTAATTCCCATTTCTTAGTGTTTGTTCCCACGAGACGGCCAGCCTCTGGCTCATTTCTTTTAATAGCATTTTCTCTACAGAAGTACTTGGTTAGCTGCTTGTCTTTCCATGTCATGCCAGCAGTTCAAGGACTCTCAAGTTTTATGCCTGATTTAATGTAACAAGGAGCTTTAAGCTTGTCAGTCTTCATTTTGCAGAATTTTTTTTTAAACTAAGAGTAGTTTGAAATTTGTTCCTGATCATGTTCCTCAATTTTTTTTTTATTATTTATAGAGTTCTTTTTGAAAAGGCCTAAACAATCATGAATGGAATTTTATTTTTCATATTTAGTGAGTAGTTTGGCCTATCTGCTAACTTAAATATGAAAACTTCACATACTTGTGCTGCCTTGTTATCAATAACAGTATTAGTTTAACATTCTGTTATAAACAAGATAGTAGCTTGGCATAGAAGAAAAAGCCCTGGGTTGGTCCCAAGAGGCTTGTGGAATTTTCTAAGATTGCATAAATATTGGCAGAGCTGATATTAAAATACAGGTCTTCCGAGTGCTACTACAGTATGTTTTCCTCTACACTGTTAATCTAGACAAACGTTCTTGCTTTTTACAGGCTATTACTCCAATCTCACCAAAATACCACACTTTAGTAAGTAGAAGAATATATATTTGGATTACCTAGCTTACAGCTTGGCTCCCACAATTAGATCCTAATGGCACAAGAAATTCCCAATTACTTAGAAGGGACAAGAAGCAACATGGACAAATGAACAGGACGGAAAGGGGTCGGAAAAGACTCACACCATCTTAGACGTGGAAGAGATTGCAGAGATCACTTATCTAACTTAGCATAAGCAGGGATTTTCACTGTAACACATCTGACACATCCACCCTTCTGGAATACTTTCAGAGACAGAAACACTTTTCTACTTTGCAAGATGGCCCATTCTATTTTAAGACACTTCCAACTTGTTAGAAAGTTCTTCCTTCACATTAAGCAGAAACTGGTCTCTGAAACTTTCATAGTAGAGTATAAAAATTACAGAGTATGATGCTGAATTAGGCCTTTTTCAATTTAAACTTTAAGAAATGGATGGCAGTTTGTGGCACAATTTTAAGGATGGTGACCAATTACCAAATGTCTGAAGAATATATGTAAGAAACACTAAGTTTGATTTATGGTTTATTTACCCCTTCGAGCCCTGTTGGCACAGTGGTTAAGAGCTTGGCTGCTAACCGAAACGTTGGCAGTTCAAATCCACCAGCTGCTCCTTGGAAATCCTATGAAGTGGTTCTATTCTGTCCTACAGGGTCACTATGAGTCGAAGCTGACTCGATGGCAACGGGTTTTTTTGTTTGTTTGTTTCACCCCTTAAAACAAAAGCATTCAGCAGAAAAAAATGCAAAAGACTGTTTGGCATTATCTACTAATGCCAAGTGTACAAACAACGTATGATCTGGCCATTCCACGTTTAGGCATCTACCCAAAAGAACTGCATATATATGTTCCCCCAAAGACATGCATTAGAATGTTTCCAGCAGCTCTATGTGTAATAGCCCTAAATGCCCATCAACAGTTGACTAGGTAAATAAGCAATTACACAACATGCAACGACATGGATGAATCAACATGGATGAATCTCACAAATAGAATATTAATGAAAGAAGCCAGACACACAAGCATTTGTACTGTATGACTCCTTTTATATAAAGTTCAAAAACAGGCAAAACACATCTATGCTGTTAGAAGGCAGGACAGTGGTTTCTTATGAGTGGGTAACTGGAAGAAGCATGAATAGGGTACAAGTAATGTTCTGTTTTCTTGAACTGGGTGCTGGTTACACGTGTTCAGTTTTTGAAAATTCAGCGAGTGTACATTTATGTACATCTCTGTATATATGTTCTTCATTAAGAAGTTAAACAGATAATGATATTACTTTCAAAGATATGGTGTATAATTGTGAATGAATTTGGATGAACTTAGTATGAAGATAAATAATTATATCGTCATCACCAACCAATCATCATCTAACATCTGAGTGCTACCCATGTCAGGCATGATGTTAAAAGCTTCACATGGATAAATCTGACTTAATCCTCACAAGCATCCTACAGAGGTAGGCACTGTTTTTAGCTTCATTTTCAGGTGAGAAAACTGAGGCTCAGAGAGATAAGTAATGTGTTAAGAGCAGAAAATCAAACTCAAGAGACAATCCTATATCTAGAGACTATATTCTTTGCTGTACTAAATTTTAGGTGAAGGAAGAATTCAGTCTGCTATGTCAACGTAAAAGAGAAGTACTGGTCTTAAAACTTTACTCCATGTAAACGATTACCCACATTATTTTCCAAATGAAACCTCAAATTAGAAGAAACACTACTCATTATCAAGGAGTAACAAGCTAGAAAATTTGTTTCCCACAATCAAAACACTTTTTGAGTTATAGCATATTTGTTTCAGGTCTGCGAAAATACAAATATGTTTCTAACACATAAGCTCTACTTTCGTAACTCAATTCTGTCCCTTGAGACTTTTTTTACTCCAGTAATATAAAGTACGTCTTTAATTTAAGAAAACACAGCACAGCAGAAAAGTTATCAGTACTGCTAAATGTCAGGCACTATTATCAGTCTTTTACTATGCTATGTCAATACCTTGTATCTGAAAATTGACTAATGATGAGGCGTTACTGAGCATTTTTATGAATGGAAACAAACAAATGCACTATGTAAAGTTCTAACAAAGGTAACACAAGGGAAAATAATTCCATAACCAGTTAAAGCACTTGGTAATTTACCAACATTAAATTTACCTCTTTGGAGGGGGAAGCGGGAGATGTGAAAATTGTCATCCAATAGGACCATACAAACATAACAAAGAACATATGGAAAGCCACAAGGTAAACAACGGCCTTTCCTGGTAAATAAAAACAAATAACATTTTGTTGAATCTAGGTGAAAACAGGAAAAAGCAATACATTAAAATACAATTACTACTGAAAACATCAAATATATAAACTCCTTTATCTGCATGATGTAATATTACTAGATATGAAGAAATATTCCTGTTCCTGCATTTAAGGGCTAGCAGCCTAGTTTGTAAGTAAAGACTGCTGCCTGACATGAGTTTTAATTTTATTATGTTGCTAGGGGATGTTTTTAAGTTAAAACATTTCCTTTTTTTTAAATTTTAAGCTGTCCCTAAAAGCTACATTTCAAATATGCCTCAAAATTATTTAAGACAGAATCCATCACTATGAACATTAAATCCAAAGAACTGTAAAAGAAGGAAGTCACCACAGCCATGAATACTGAGCAAATTTGAAAAGCTCAATTTCTGTATTGTTCAAAACAAGGTACTCTAAATTTTATCCTCTTTTTCAACATAAGCTAACAAGAAAAATTTTTAGGCACTTCGAATTCCTGCCATAACTGTTTCCCAAAGGGATTAATGTAACTTTACAACATCTTTCACCTCCAAGTGTTAACCACTGATACAACTTAATGCTTTTTGTTGTATTGTGTAGTTTCTCTATTTGGAAGAAGTGGCCTGGTTTTCATAAGAAGAACTATCTACAAGGTGCTTAAGTTCTTTTTCGTTTTGGAATGCAGCACCACAAACCCACTGAAGAAAACAAAATACATGCAAACATAAATGTTTGAAATTCTATTAATTTTTAAAGTTTTCAATTCAAATGTTATTTCTTCCACGAAGGCCTTGCCCATTACTTTTAGAATTCATTACCCTGTTTGGCATTATCTACTGTACTCCACAAATAATTTGCTTATACTTCAATCAAAGCCCTTAATTTGTCTCATTAAAATTAGTTGCTTAATATCGATGAGCTAATACATGCAAAACACATTTAGAACAGTGTCTGCTACGTAACAGTGCTCAATAAATATTGGCTATTATTACTACTACCCAGGTATCTTAATTTCTTCTTCCCAAAATTTGGTTCTTTTTGTGCATTCCCAAATTTAAAGACAGATAAAGTTTTCACTGAAATGAGAAACATTAAGAACAATGTAGTTAGGTTTTTATAAAGCTAACGTATTCAATTCAAAGTATCATCCTTTCTTTGGTCTGAGATTATATTTCCTTAGATTTTTGGTTTACAGAAGTTCCTTTTAAAATAAAATAATGTGATACAAACTGATACTCCTTTGATGTACCTCAAAATTTTCTTTTGAAATTGTTCCAGTCCATGTAAGTCCCAAAGTCTTACCTTTTCTCAGAGAACAAAAATACCATCCACACAGTTGACCAATGCAGGAACCCAGGTGTCAGATGACTCTTCACATCTCACATCTAATCAGTACCAAGTACTCCCAATTTTATCTTTAAAACTTCTTTCAAACTGAACTCTTCATTATTTCCGCTGCCAGCACAACAGTTCATAAATTCTTGCGTATCTCATTTGGATTACTGCAAAAGTCAGTTTGGTCTCCTTGCCTCTAATCTCTCTTGCTTCTAATTCATCTCGATGGCCAGTGTAAACTGTGTTGCTCACTTCTTTTCCCCTTGGCTGTGAAATTCGTGGCAAATAACTCCACCTGCATGACTAATGCATCCTAAAACTACAGAACTTCACAGTAACTATATTTGACTATAGCTACTCAATCACTGGGCAACATTTCATAGTGTTACACATAAGGTCGCTATGAGTCGACTCAACTAACACAACTAGCAAAAACAACAAAACTCAATCACCATTCCCACCTACTGAACATCTACATATACCTTATTTCTAGGTATTTTAGGTATTCTTTCAGTTTCAAAAACTGAAGCTCAAAGAATGTGGTATCCTGCCCCAGGTCACTGACCTACAAAATGATAAAGCCACGATTCAAACCCATACCGGCTTGATAGCAAAATCCAAGGTTCTTTTCACCATGACATACACCATCAGCTTAATGGTCACATTCTACTTCTGAGCCCGGAACTGATAAAATGCTAACCATGACTTCCTACTTTTGACAAATTCTGCTGTTCTCCCTTCCACTAAAAATTCTGGTTTCTCAAAATCTTCTATTTTCCATCCTGTCAGCCCCCTCCATGCTAAACCCATGGCCCATCCAATGGACTCATTATCATCTTTAGATTCTCCCTTGGCCTTTTATCACATGCACCTTGTTGCTGTTGTTAGCTGCCATTGAGTTGGCTCTGACTCATGGCAACTGTCTTAGTTATCTAGTGCTGCTGTAACAGAAATACCACCCAAGTGGATGGCTTAATAAACAGAAATTTATTCTCTCACAGTCTAGGAGGCTAGAAGTCTGAATTGAGGATGCCAGCTCCAGGGGAAGACTTTCTCTCTCTGTCAGCTCTAGGGAAAGGTCCTTGTCATCAATCTTCCCGTGGTCGAGGAGCTTCTCAGCTCAGGAACCTCGGGTCCAAAGGACATACCCTGCTCTGGTGCTGCTTTCTTGGTGGTATGAGGTCCCCGTCTCTCTGCTTGCTTCTCTCCTATACATCTCAAAAGAGACTGACTTAAAACACAACCTAATCTTGTAGATTGAGTCCTGCCTCATTAACATAACTGCCGCTAAACCCACCTCATCAACATCATAGAGGTAGGATTTAACATCAGATGGCAAAACGGTGGACAATCACACAATACTGAGAATCATGGCCTAGCCAAGTTGACACATTTTTGGGGGACACAATTCAACCCATAACAGCAACCTTATGTATGTAACAGAACAAAACGTTGCCTGGTCCTGCACCATCTCCATGATCTGGTATGACTGAGCCCACTGTTGAGGCTATTGTGTCATATCTTGAGTACCTTCCAACTTGAGGGGCTCATGTTCCAGCACTATATTGGACAATATTCTGTTGTTATCTATAAGGTTTTCATTGGCTAATTTTCTGAAGTAGAACACCAGGCCTTTTTTCCTAGTTTGTCTTGGTCTAGAAGCTCCACTGAAACCAGTCTACCATAGATGATCCTGCTGGTCTTTCTAGTACCAATGGCCTAGCTTCCAGCATCACAGCAACATGTAAACTGCCACTATATGACAAACTGTACTTTACTAACTTCCAAACATGGGTAAATCCCACCTCCTTACCCCCTCTTTCCTGCAGTTACTAGCACTGTTGGTGGAAAAGTCTTAAAATGAAGTTGAACTGGCCTCCTTTATAAAGCCCAGCACCTGGCACATACCAGAATTTCCCCCTTTCATTAACAATTCATATTGTCCATCTTGGACAATGGTTGGACATACAGTCCATCAATTATTTTAATTTATCTTTAGTTAAATCTCTACCTTATTTCCGATAGAAGCTGCTTTAGGCTTCTCCCTTACTCTTCTTAAATTTCTAATTTCACCCTGAATCCATCACTTAGGAAATGTCATCTCTGACTTCACTAGAACTTTTTCAAATTCCTTTCCCTCAAAATTTTTTTTTCTTATTCACTTAGTTTTCCTTCTCCTATTCTGCTGCAGAGTGTTCTTCTCCAAGGTCAGCACTGCTATCAGTGCTTTTGATCCTAGTCTCTTCCATTCCTCTCTCCTGCACACTGTTGACTATTAATTATTCCCCCTGTACCACTTAGCATTATTCATACCTTCCTCTCCACTGGCTCCTTCCCTCCAGCTTACAAACATTGCTTAATTAACATTCTCCTTTCTTTAAAACAAACAAACAAACACCTCCTTCAATCTTGATTTCCTCATAAGGTATCATATCATCTCTCCTTTCCTTCACAGCCAAAGTTCCCAAAATGGTGCATACCCTCATTGCTTGCATTTCCTTACCAACAAATTAAACCTACTGTTGTTAAGTTGAATCCAACTCATGGTGACCATGTGTGTCAATAGTGGAACTGCGCTCCATAGGGTTTTCAACAGCTGATTTTTCGGAAGTAAATCCCCTAACCTTTCTTCTGAGGTGCCACTGAGTGGACTCAAACTGCCAGTCTTTTGGTTAGCCAAGCATGTTTAACTGTTTGCACCACTCAGAAACCCCTATCACCAAATCACTCTCCTCATAATCTGGTTCTGCATTTAGCAACCCATTAAAACAGGTTTGGCAAAGGCCATTAATTATCTCTTAATTACTAAATCCAGTATCCCTTCTCAATCCTTATTCTATCTACCTGTTCACTCAGCATTTGATGCAATGATTCACCTCTTAAATTCACTTCCATTAAAACTCTATTACTAAAACATTGCATTTAAAATATAGTTTTGCATTTTAAATGCAAATACTATTTATTAGAATATTTCATTTTAAAAATGCAAATTTTAAATTTACTTAAAAGTACCCGTAATTCTACCATCTTAATATATTGGTCTTTTGCTTCTGGCTGTGGGCATTTCCAGAGAAATGAAAAAACTGCATACGGATCTGCACAAGATCCACCAAGACTGGAAAGAGGCTAGTATGGGTCAGAGTCAAGGATACTATGTATGGGGCCATGGGGCTGTGGAAGGGAGCTCCCATGTCTGATGCAAAGAAATTTAAAGTCTGGGGTCTATATGGCACTACTTGTTCTTGGGAGTCTGTTCTTTGTCCTTTAACTCCTCCCTTTTTTATCAGTATTCTGTATTGCTTTTTTCTCTGCATGCCAAAAGTACTTTTTCAAATCTTCACATTCTGTTTATTTACTTGTTTGTCTTTATTAAGTTCTTTGAGACCAGAACCAGCAAATTTTGCACTCCTGGCACTTGCCTAATAAAATTAAAAGAATGCAAGACTATTCAATAAATGCTTGTATCTAAGTAGCAGAAGTAGTTCTAGTACTAAGCAGTTCTGAAAGTGTGGTCTGGGGATCCCTGGCATTCCCCATACGCTTTCAGAGCATCTGAAAGGTAAAAGCTTTTTACATAATATTAAGATAAAATTTATTTTTTTCACTCTTATTCTCTCAAAAGCATACAGTGAAGTTCCCCAGAGGCTAGATGAATGAGGTGGAAGCAAATATGAGAATCTAGCTGTCTTCTATTAAGCCTGACATTAAAGAGATTTATAAAAATAGAATACAATGATATTTTTCTCAAACATTTTTTTATTTTGGAAAATAATTATTTTTCATAAAAATGTTATTTACGTTAACATGTAATGGCTTATTGTTATTCTTAAATATTTTACGAAATAAATCTTTTAATTTTTTTAGTTTTAATTAATATGGAATATTATCAATAAGTATAACCCACATAAACCACAGCTCTTTGGGATCTTCAATAATTTAAGAGTGTTACAGGGGCTCTGAGGTTAAAAAGTTTGAAAATTCCTGCTTTCTCTCTCTCCATAAAGCTTCTTTTTGCAATCTGGGAACAGTCTCTAACATCTAAGGTCAAATATTTTAACCATTTCCTTGGTACCTTTCCTCACGAGTGAAAATGAGAAGTAATTTTTGTTTTGAATAAGGCCTATTAGAAAGTACTAAAATGTAAATTACTTCAGCCTCTCCCTTCCTTTGTTTCTCCTTTGGCAAAACATGCTGGAGCTCAGTCCCTATCCTTCTCTTGCTGCCATGCTAACGTGGAGGTGAACCTCAAAGTTATCTCTGCCCAGCTTGTTTCATTTACACTCTTGTCTGGCCACCAGATTTAAAGAAGTTTGCCATCTCTCATCTATATACTCTTGGATAGCTGTAAGATAAACTATAACCTTGAGCTACTTTACACTTCTGAATCGTTTAGTTATTTATGACTAAGGCTAGAATAGAATGTAAAACAATATATTCTTAGAATATTTTCTGAAATACTTTATATTTTAAGAATACATGTTTTCCATGAGAACAAAAACAAAACATTTATTTGCTTAAAAAAAACTTAACTCTCAGTTAAACAAAAAATAAAATAAAATGAAGCTCTTAGCACAATGCCTGGAAAACATAAGTACTTAACAGATGGTAATTATTATGTTTAGTAAACAGTAATAGAAGAGATATTGCTATAACAAAGTTCAAATTAATATGATTGCTAATAGGCAAACTTCTGGTCACATATACATACTATAAACTATAGGTTAGTTACAAGCAATATTGAAAAGTAAAACCTTAATCATGCAAATTAAATCAAAGCTGAAAGAGGAAATAACCCATATTTATAAATAAAAAAGTCTGTCTTCAAAAATCACTTGTAACTTAAGTGAAAAACAAACAAAACAAGCAAACACAAAACTTCATCAAAAGACTCTTTGAAAAACACAGTAAAAAGAGCCACAAGAGATAATGACATAAGGTAAAAAAAAAGGATTTTTACAAGAACTTCTGAAATTCTCTGCTCTCTGTGTCTGTGCTTTCAACACAAGGAAACAGTTTTCATTTAAAAGAAAAAAATAAGCCTACCAATATTGAGTCTATGTTTAGTCTGTTATTGATAAGTTAGACTCAAAGACAATTTGAAATTTTCGTGCTTAATGCCTAATTATCTCCAATAATAATAATAAATATTCATCAATAATTTCCAACTCTTTTAGAAATTCTCTGGATTTTTGTATATAAAATCAGATTTTATTTTTGAAATTTGATCTCAATAGACTTCTAAAATTTTCTTTTATCTAGGTGAGATTTTGAGAAAATTTTCCCTCTAGGCATAGTCTTTTTAACTAATCATTATAAAAACTTTAATTCCTTTTCAAAATGAACTTATAATACAACTTACAAATTTACATTCTGGTTATAAGGAAACCCTAGTGGCACAGTGGTTAAGAGCTGCGGCTGCTAACCAAAAGGCCAGCCGTTTGAATCCACCAGGCATTCCTTGGAAATCCTACGGGACAGTTCTACTCTGCCCTATAGGGTCACTATGAGTTAGAATCGATTCAACGGCAATGGGCTGTTTTGTTGTTGTAATTAGTAAAATGCTATTTTTTAACAAATGTATAAGCAGAAATCATCAATAAAATCTGCACACCATGAAACTATAAATGCATAAATGATTTAACCCCATTTAGCAGTAAAGTTTTTCCAAGGAAAACAATGCCCTTCACAACTGCATCAAGTTAAAACAAATATTAAAACACTGTGAACTACTATAAAGAGTCCTGAAGAACTTAACACACAGACATATTTGCATAAATACACACAAAGAAGTTTGGGTGCTAGGTGCCTTACAAAATAATTGCTATTTCAATTTATATAAATAACACGAGAATATACTGAATGTATGAAACTAAAACCAATACTTTTAATTACTCAAATTTTAAAGATAGGTATTTTCTTCCTGAAAAACAAAAATACACGTAGTCACCATTAAATAAATAAAAAGTATGTGAGTTTCAATTAAGATATCATAATCTACATAAATTGAGACTACAAGTGCCTTACCATTTTCTCCATTTCCAGTAATCGTAACTAGAAGATAAAAAAGAATATTACTTTAAATATTTTATACATATATTTTATTTCAGATGAGTATTCACTTAATATAATTTTACATAAAAAGAAAATTTAGTTATAAAATGTGAACACTAATGCAAACTCAGAACTGAACACTCAAAAAACCTCAAAACACTAAACTGCTAAAATTCAAACTCTTCTTTATCATTAACACTGTAATCACATTTAAAAAAATTTTCAGATCTTTCTTAATTTTAAGTGTATCGCTACTGTTATATTTATATTTTCTTTAGCTCTTTTCTTAATGCTACTTGCAGGATCAATAGGACTCTCCTCCATAGCACTCATAGTTATTTAATTAGTGTGTGATGTACTTTACCAACCACTCTGTAAAAACTACATTCAAGACCAATAGTATTTCCCTATATAGAGGAGTTAAGAACAATTAGGCAAGAAAAAGGAATAAAAGGTATTCAAATTGGAAAGGACGAAGTAAAGCTATCCCTTTTCACAGATGGCATGATCCGATACACAGAAAACCCCAAAACATCCAGAAGAAAGTTACTAGAGCTAATAAATGAATTCAGCAAAGTGGCAGGATACAAAGTTAACACACAAAGTCAGCAATGAACAATCTGAAAAGAAAATTAAGGAAACAATTCCATTTACAATAGCATCTAACAATACATTGGAATTAAAAAAAAAAAAAAAATTTAACCAGGGAGGTGAAAGACTTATACACTGAAAACTATAAAACACTGCTGAAAGAAATTTTAAATGACTTAAACAAATGGAAAGAGATTTTGTGTTCATGGATTGGAAGACTTATTAATATTGTTAAGATATCAACACTACCCTGAGCAATCTATAGAGTCAACGGAATCCCCATGAAAATTCCAACAGCCTTCTTTATGGAAATGAAAAAGCCAATCCTCACATTTACATGGAATTACAGAGCACCCCGAATAGCCAAAGCAATCTTGAAAAAGAATAAAGCAGGAGAACTTACATACTCAATACATACTATACAGCTACAGTAATTAAAGGAGTCTGGTACTGGTATAAAAACAGACATACAGAACAATAGAATAGAATTTAGAGTCCAGAAATAAACTCATACATCTGTGGTCAACTGATTTTTGACAACCGTGCTAAGTCTATCCAATGGCGAAAGAATACTCTGTTCAATATGTGGTGCTGGGACAACTAGATCTTTCCCTTGTGTCTTTAGTCGTCTTCATTCTCCCTTCCTCCAGGTGAGGTGAGAGCAGAGGAGTAATCTTAGATGGCTGCTCACAAAGGATCTAATTTTTGACAATGGATTCATGGATATGAAACAAAAGCCACCAGCAACAAAAGGCAAAATTAGACTTCATAAAAATGAAAAATTTTTATGCATCAAAGGACTTTATCAACAAACTGAAGAGACAACCCACCGAATGGGAGAAAATATTTGAGAATTATATACTGGAGAAGGGTTTATTATCCAGTATATTTAAAGAACTTCTACAACTTAACAACAAAAAGACAAACAGCTCAGTCAAAAATAGGCAAATGACTTGAATAGACATTTCACCAAAGAAATACAAATGGCCAACAAGCACATGAGAAGATGCTCAATGTCATTACTCATTAAGAAAATGCAAACCAAAATCACAATGAGATACCACTTCACCCCACTAGGGTGGCTATGACCAGAAAAATAGAAAACAACAAATGTTGGCGAGGATGTGGAGAAATTGAAACTCTTATCCACTGTTGATGAGATTGTTAAAAGCTACAGCTGCCGTGGAAAACAGTTTAGCGGTTCCTCAAAAAAGATAAACATGGAGTTATCATATGACCCAAGAATTCTACTCCTAAGTGGTGTCTAGGGTCTTAAAAGCTAGCGAGTGACAATCTAAGATGCATCAATTGGTCCCAGCTCACCTACAGTAGAGGATAATGAAGAACACCATAGACACAAGGAAAGTATTAGCCCAAGACACAGAAAGGGCCACATAAACCAGAGATTTCATCAGCCTGAGACCAGAAGAACTAGATGGTACCTGGCTACCACCAATGACTGCCCTGACAGGGAACACAACAGAGAGTCCCTGATGGAGCAGGAGAAAAGTGGGGTGCAGAACTCAAATTCTAGTAAAAAGACCAGACTTAATGGTTTGATTGAGACTGGAAGGACCCTGGAAGACATGGCCCCCAGACTCTCTGTTAGCCCAAAACTACAACCATTCCCGAGGCCAACTCTTCAGACAAAGACTAGACTGGACTATGGGACATAAAATGATACTCATGAAGAGTGTGCTTCTTGGCTCAAGTAGATACATGAGACTAAATGGGCGGCTCCTGTCCAGAGGCGGGATAAGATGGCTGAGAGGGTCAGGAGCTGGTTGAATGGACGTGGGAAATCCGGGGTGGAAAGGAGGAGTGTGCTGTCACAGTATAGGGAGAGCAAGAAGGGTCACATAACAATGTATGTATAAATTTTTGTATGAGAGACTAACTTCAATTGTAAACTTTCACTTAAAGCACCATTCAAAAATAAAATAAAATAAAATAAAAAAAGAATTTTACTCCCAAGTTTATACCCAAAAGAATTAAAAGCAAACATACAAACAAATACCTGCACACCAATGGACACTGCAGCACTATTCACAATAGCCAAAAGGTGGAAACAACATAAATGTTCACCAACAAATGAATGGATAAACGAAATGTGGTATATACATACAGTGGAATATTACTCAGCCATAAACAGTAATGAAGTCTTTATGCACGCCATGACATGGATGAACATTGAAAACATCATGCTGAGTGAAATAAGCCACAAAATGGCAAATATTGTATGCTCTCAGTTATATGCAATATCTAAAAATAGGCAAATGTACAGAGACCAGAGTTTATCAGTGGTTACCAGGGGCAGGAGGGAGAAGGAAAGGGGAAGTTGTTACTTAAAGGGCACTGAGTTTCTCTTAAGAGTGATGGAAAAATCTATAAACAGACAGTGGTGATGGTTGCACAAGATGATGAAAGTAACTGATTTCACTGAATTGAACATGCAAGAAATGTTGAAATGGTAAATGTTTCGTTATATACATTTTTACCACAATTAACAAACAAAAAGCCTAGAATTTATCCCTGTTATTTTTAGAGTGCTTTTCCTGTGAACACTAATATTCAAAAAATTAGACTAAGCATAGTAGTTAATTCAGTGTCTACCTTTCTGACATTTTTCTCCATCTTAATATTCCTATTTTCTTTTTTGCAACGGGTTTGCCACCAGAACACAGGTGTTGGTGAAAACTATCACAAAGTTTAAGCCAAAATGGGAAAGGGAAAGACTCATATCAACATTGTCGTCACTGGACACGTAGATTTGGGCAAGTCCACCACTACTGGTCACCTGATCTACAAATATGGTGGGATCGACAAAAGAACCATTAAAAATTTTGAGAAGGAAGCTGCTAAGATGGGAAAGGGCTCCTTCAAGTATGCCTGGGTCTTGGATAAATTGAAAGCCGAACGTGAGCGAGGTATCACCACTGATACCTCGCTGCGGAAATTTGAGACCAGCAAGCATTACGTGATCATCATTGATGCCCCAGGACACAGAGACTTCATCAAAAACATGATTACAGGAACATCACAGGGTGACTGTGCTGTCCTGATTGTTGCTGCTGGTGTTGGTGAATTTGAAGCTGGTATCTCCAAGGAGGGGCAGATCCATGAGCATGCCCTTCTGGCTTACACGCTGGGTGTGAAACAACTAATTGTTGGTGTTAACAAAACGGATTCCACTGAGCCACCCTACAGCCAGAAGAGAGATGAAGAAATCGTTAAGGAAGTCAGCACCTACATTAAGAAAATTGCCTATAACCCTGACACAGTACATCTGTGCCAATTTCTGGATGGAACGGTGACAACATGCTGGAGCCAACTGCTAACATGCCTCAGTTCAAGGGATGGAAAATGACCCATAAGGATGGCAATGCCAGCAGAACCACGCTGCTTGAAGCTCTGGATTGCATCCTGCCACCAACTTTCCAACTGACAAGCCCCTGCGTCTACCTCTCCAGAATGTCTACAAAATTGGTGGTAGTGGCACTGTCCCTGTGGGCAGAGTGGAGACCGGTGTCCTCAAGCCTGGCATGGTGGTCACCTTTGCTCCAGTCAACGTCACCATTGAAGGAAAGTCTGCTGAAATGCACCATGAAGCTTTGAGTGAAGCTCTGCCTGGGGACAATGCAGGCTTCAAGGTCAAGAATGTCTCTGTCAAAGATGTTCGTCCTGGCAATGTGGCTGGTGACAACAAAAGTGATCCACCAATGGAAGCAGCTGGCTTCACTGCTCAGGTGATCATCCTGAACCACCCAGGCCAAATCAGTGCTGGCTATGCACCTGTGCTGGATTGTCACACAGTTCACACTGCTTGCAAGCTTGCTGAGCTTAAAGAGAAGACTGACTGCCATTCTGGTAAGAAGCTACAAGACGGCTCCAAATTCCTGAAGTCTGGTGATGCTGCCACCGTTGACATGGTTCCTGGCAAGCTCACGTGTGTTGAGAGCTTCTCTGACTATCCTCTGGTCGTTTTGCTGTTCATGATATAAATGAGACAGACAATTGCTGTGGGTGTCGTCAAGGCAGTGGACAAAAAAGGTGCTAGAGCTGCCAAGGTTACCAAGTCTGCTCAGAAAGCTAAATGAATGTTAACCCATAACACCTGCCACCCCAGTCTTAGTGGTGGAAGCAGAGTCTCCAAACTGTTTGTCTCAATTGGCCATTTAAGTTTAATAGTAAAAGACTGGTTAATGATAACAATGCGTCATAAAACCTTCAGAAGGAAAGGAATGTTTTGTGGACCATTTCTTTCTTTTTTTGTGTGGCAGTTTTAAGTTATTAGTTTTTAAAATCAGTACTTTTTAAATGGAAACAACTTGACCAAAAATCTGTCACAGAATTTTGAGACCCATTAAAACAAAGTTTAATGAGGGGAAAGAAAAAAATCCTATTTTGCTGAATAGAACCAACAACCACTTCAGCCTCCTGAGCTTGAAACCCTGTGAAATGCTATTTACTCCTTCCTCTCCCCAAATATTCCAATGGCTACCAGGCTCTGTTGATTCTACCACCTAAAGTCTCTTTCAAATCCATTACCTCTTCTCAGTCCTTCCCATGCAATTCACACCTTCCTTAAATGCAATAGCTTAAAGTGTCTCCCTACTAGCAGGTTAACACACCCTCAACCACCAGCAACTCTGACGGCTGAATATTCAACACATGCCAATCACTTACAGAATAAAGTCGAAAATCTTCAGAGCAGCAAACACTATAGATGCTCTGTGATCTAAAATCTGTCTACCTCTTCCATCATTTGTCCATAACATTGATCTAATTACTCTTAATGAAATGCAAGTTCCTGAGTGCATTAAGCAATTTCAAACATCTTTGTCTTAATATATGCTGTGGGCCTCCCCTATTTATCCTTGAAGGCTCAGTTTTAAATATCACCTCCTTTGTAAAGCCTTCTCGCGTCCCTCTGGAGGCAAGAGATCACCCTTTATATCACCTCTGCTCATTCTTCCATCTCCACCATACAGTCTCATTATTTTGCAATTACAGTACTTGTTGATAAATCTGTCTCAACCTACTGGACTGTATACTTCCTGAAGTGAGAATCATGTCTTAAAAAATTAACAACTCCACAAGTTATCATCAACTCCATATTAGAGATGAGGAAACTAAGGTCCAAAATAATTAGTGAAAAGAGTATTAAACGACTTGCTTTAAGGTCACACAGTTAGTATGTGGTGTAGATGGGATTTGAACTCTAGTCTTTTGGACTTGTATTCTTTCCTGTAGGGTGTCTCATCTGAGTAACTGTTTTAGTTCTAAAGCATAGCGCATAGCAGCAATGCTTAAGAAATACTTGAGTCAATACACATTCTTGACTAAAACCTCTGAATAAAATAGAATTACGTGGATACTTCCTTAATATACTTAAATATATGTACATCAACCTCCAAACCAGCAAAATTTGATTACACACTTTGAGTAGTGCAACCATTCTAACCCTCCTTTTGTGAGCCGCTCCTCCTCCATTAATATAAACTTACTGCCTCCTTAGGTTCCCATCTAATCTTTAGATTTGCTGTTGTCACTTTGATCCCATATAGACAGTTCTTAAAGAAGCATAATACTAAAAGCAAACATTTTTTACTAGTTAAGCTAAACTACTGTTTGATTTTAAGAAGACTGCAGGGAATATTTTTGGGTTAAGGTTTAAAGATTATCTCAAGGCAACAGTTTCAGGAGTTCATCCAGCCTCCATGGCTCCAGAAGTCTCAAGCCCATGAGAATTTGAAATTCTCTTTGTATTTCCCCCCTTTTGATCAGGATTCTTCTACAGAATCTTGGATTAAAATGTTCAGTAATGGTAGCCAGGTACCATCCAGTACTTCTGGTCTCTTGGCAGAGGACGCAGTTTTCATGGAGGCAATTAGCCACACATTCCATTTCTTTCTCCTATTCCTGACTCTCCTTCTTCCTCTGTTGCTACAGGCGAATTAATCAAGTGTTTTGCCTTGGATGGTCACTTGCAAGCTTTTAAGACCTACCCCCCTAAAAAAAATCCAAACCCGTTGACGTCAAGTCAGTTCTGACTCATAGCGACCCTATAAGACAGAGTAGAACTGCCCTATACAGTTTCCAAGGAGCAGCTGGTGGATTTGAACTGCCGACCTTTTGATTAGCAGCTGAGCTCTTAACCACTGTGCTACCAGGGCTCCTTTAAGACCCAGGGTACTACAAAACAAACTAGAAAGTAGAAGAGAAGTACTAGATATGTTATTAGGCCAATTAACTGGGATGTCCCATGAAACCATGACCCCGAACCTCCAAACCAAGGAACCAAATCTCATGAGGTATTTAGTTGTACATAACTAGCCTCAGCAGCTAGTTTTGTTTTTTTTTTTTTTTTAGTGTTGTAAACATTCAAACTATCAAAATTTAATAGGAAAACACTAGAAATATTCTCACTAAAGTCAGGGACAAGACATGTATATTTACTATTTTATACATACGTACATATATATATGTATATATATATATTAAAGGCACAGGGCTTCTTTTCAACCCACCTTAGGTCAGTCAGGTGGGGCTTGGGGTAGTTAAACCCTAGGCTTGTGATTTCTGGCCTCGTACAGCATTTTCCATTTTATTCTAGTGTATACTGAAAATATTATGAATTGTCTATGTGTGCCACGCCACGATGTGAAAATTATTGCGAAAGACTACACCCGCCAAACAATTATAAAAGAGAAATAAATCAGTGGCACAGAAAATTGGAAAGGAGAAGCCAAATGTATCACTTATGCACATTATATGACTACACTCTTGGATAGTCATAGAAAATCAACTGGATAAAAACTACTATAGACAAGAGACTTCAGTAAGTCGGTAGTGTACAAAAACTGATATAGAGAAATGAGTAATTTTCCTATATACATGTGTCATGGATTGAATTGTGTTCCCCCAAAATATCTGTCAACTTGGCTGCATCATGATTCCCAGTATTGTTCGACTGTGTAATCTGATGAGATTTCCTTATGTGTTGTAAACTCTAGCACTATGATGAGGTTATATGGGACCTCCTTATGTGTTGTAAATTCTATCACTGTGATGAGGTTATACTGATGAGGTCTTAATCCAATCTCTTCTGAGATACAAAAGAGAGAAGTGAGCAGAGACAATGGGAACCTCATACCACCAAGAAAGTAGTGCCGGGAGCAGAGCGCATCCTTTGGATCTGAGGTTCCTGCGCCGAGATGCTCCCAGACCAAGGAAAGACTGATGACAAGGACCTTCTCCCATAGTCGACAGAGAGAGAAAGCCTTCTCCTGGAGCTGACGCCCTGAATTTGGACTTGTATCCTACTGGACCATGAGAGAATAAACCTCTCTTTGTTAAAGCCATCCACTTGTGGTATTTCTGTTGAGCATCACTAGATGACTAAGACAACATGCAACCACTATATAGACGTTATAATGGAAGCAAAGATTTTGCTTACATAACCACCTGAAAAGATTCCTAGATATAAATTCCTAGGTATAAGTTTAATAAGCAAAGAAGATTTATACAAAAAGAAACATTATAATGCTTCTGAGGTTGTTGTGTGTCATTAAGTCAATTCCAACTCATAGCGACCCTATATGAACAGAGTAGAACTGCTTCATAGGATTTTCCTAAGCTGTAATCTCTATGACAGCAGATCGCCAGTGGGTTTGAACAGCTGACCTTTCAGTTAGCAGCTGAGTGCTTAACCACTGTGCCACCAATATGAACAAATGGAAAGACTATGTTCTAATACAGAAAGTCATTATTAAAATGTCAATTCTCCCTAATCTAAAAATTTAATGTGATTCCAATAAAGATGCTTTTTAAAAAACTAGACAAAGTCTAACATTCATTTTTGAAGATAAACTTACATGAATAGGTAAGAAAATCTTGAAAGAATAATGATGCAGCACTAGTTCTGCCAAATATTAAAACATATTACCAAAAATATTATAAACGGCCTAATTATTAAAATAGTTGTACTGGTTAATGACTAAACAGATAAATGGAATAGAACAGAAAGTCTAAGAATGAACCCATACATATGGGAATTCAGTAAATGATAAAAATGGAATTTCAAATCAGTATGGGAAAGAGTCACTAAATAGTGGTGGGACAAATGGGTAGCCATCTAGAAAAGTTACAATTGGGGTATATCTCACAACACAGGCCAGAATAAATTCCAAATGTATCCAAGATTTAAATGCAAAAAAAGAAAACCAAAACCACGTAAGTACTAGAAGAAACTGGGGAGATTTTTAAAATATATATAATTTAGGAGCAGAGTGCGTCTATCAGAGTACGACACAAACCCTAGATGTCATAAAAGACTGACACACTCAAATATTTATTTTAAAAAAATAAATAAATAACAACTGCTTGGAAAAATCAGTAGAAGAAAGTGAAAAAACTAACAACAAACTAGGAAAAAATATTCACAATTTTACTACAGGCTAAGAACTAATTTCCCTAATATTTAGAGTATATACAAACCAGAGATGAACAGGGAGTTCACAGAAAAGGAAATACAAACATCTTAAACAAAAAATGATGCTCAGTCTCATCCAAAAGAGAAATCGAAAGTACAATTACACTACTGGTTTTTTTTTTTTTTTTTTGGTATAGAATAACATAATTTATTTAATTAGAATTCTACTGATGGTCATTTTTGTTTGTTTACACTCTTTCACAATTACAAAAAACACTGCAGGGAACATCCTGAAGTATACCAGCTTAGAGGGTACGTGTATTTAAGTTTTGATACATGTTGCCAAACTGACCTCCAGAAAGATCAGTTTTATGTGCTCACTGAGTATATGAGAGTACTGGTTTCTCTGCACTATTGCCAAATATATTATGCTTTTTGACGTTTGTCATCTGAGAAATGGTATTTCATTACAGTTTTAAATTGCATTTCTCTTACAAGTGAAGTTGAGTTTTTATATTCAAGAGCCAGCCACGTTGCTTTTCTGTGAGCTCTTTCTTTATATTCTTTGCCTACTTTTCTTGTGGTTTAGTGGATTTTTTTTCTTAATTGATTTTGGGATTAAGGAAACTAGCCCTCTATCTTTGATGTTGTTGTGGTTGTTGTTGTTGTTAGGTGCTGTCAAGTTGGTTCTGACTCATAGCAACCCCACGCACAACAGAAGGAAACACTGCCCGGTTCCTGCACCATCCGCATGATCGTTGCTATACTTGAGCCCATTGTTGCAGCCACTGTGTCAGTCCATCTCGTTGAGGCTCTTTCTCTTTTTTGTTGACCCTTTACTTTACCAAGCATGATATCTTTCTCCAGGGACTAAGTCCTCCTGATAACATGTCCAAAGTATGTGAGGTGAAGTCTTGCCATCCTCACTTCCAAGGAGCATGCTGGCCGTACTTCTTTCAAGACAGATCTGTTAGTTCTTCTGGCAGTCCTTGGTATATTCAATATTCTTCACCGTCACCACAATTCAAAGGCGTCAATTCTTCTTCAGTCTTCTTTATTCATTGTCCAGCTTTCCCATGCATATGAGGCAGTTGAAAGCACTGTGGCTTGGGTCAGGTGCACCTTAGTCCTCAGGTGACATCCTTGCTTTTTAACACTTTAAAGAGGTCTTTTGCAGCAGATCTGCCCAATGCAGTGTGTTGTTTGATTTCTTAACTGCTGCTTCCTTGGGTGTTGATTGTGGATCCAAGTAAAATGAAATTCTTGACAACTTCAGTCTTTTCTCCATTTATCATGATGTTGCTTATTGGTCCAGTTGTGAGGGTGTATCTTTGGCTATCTGTATGTTCATCAAAAAAAAAAAAAGGTTGAGAATTTAGAGGCTTAATATGTTGTGGGGTTGTTAACCAATGTCATAAAACAACATGTGTACTACTGTTTCATGAGAAACTATTTGTTCTGTAAGCCTTCACCTGAAGTACAATAAAAGAAAAAGAAAAAAAAAAAAGAACTGATGGTACTGAAGGAAGAAGTCCAAGCTGCACTAAAAACACTGGTGAAAAAACAAGGCTCCAGGAATTGATGGAATACCAACTGAGATGTTTCAACAAATAGATGCAGAGCTGGAAGGGCTCACTTGTCTATGGTAAGAAATTTGGAAGACAGCTATCTGCCCAACTGACTGGAAGAGACCATATTTATGTCTATTCCAAAGAAAAGTGATCCTACCGAATGCATAAATTATTGAATTATATCATTAACATTACATGCAAGTAAAATTTTGCTGAAGATCATTCAAAAGCAGTTGCGGCAGTACATTGACAGGGAATGGCCAGAAATTCAAGCTGGATTCAGAAGAGGATATGGAATGAGGGCTATTACTGTTGATGTCAGATGGATCATGGCTGAAAGCAGAGAACGCCAGAAAGATAATTACCTGTGTTTCATTGACTAAGCAAAGGCATTCGACTGTGTGACTCATAACAAATTATGGATAACATTGCAAAGAATGGGAATTCCAGAACACTTAATTGTGCTCATGAATAACCTGTACATAGATCAAGATGCAGTCATTCAAACAGAACAAAGAAATACTGTGTGGTTTAAAGTCAGGAAAGGTGTGTGTCAGGGTTATATCCTTTCACTAAACTCATTCAATCTGTACGCTGAGCAAATAGTCTGAGAAGCTGGACTATATGAAGAAGAATGGGGATATCAGGATTGGTGGAAGACTCATTAACAGCCTGCAATATGCAGATGACACAACCTTGCTTGCTGAAAATGAAGAGGACTTGAAGTACTTACCGATGAAGATCAAAAACTACAGCCTTCAGTATGGATTACACCTCAACATAAAGAATACACTGTTTTTTAATAATCATACTAGTAAAAATAAAAAGTTGATAATATACTGTGTTATCACACTCCTCAGAATGGAGAATTCAATCTAAAATGGCATCTGACTAACAGTTCCTAGTGTTGCCTCTTTCAACTTTCCACTAAGATAGTCATACAATTACAGAAAATAAAACTGTTCCAAACTAAAAACAAAACTACACAAACCATCCAAAGCCAGAATCACTTCTTCACAGAGAACTTCCTTACCCCAGGAGTAGATGCAACAGGAGAACTTTCTTGCCCACCAACTGAAATGATAGCCTGGATGATAAGAATCAACATGAAGCTGGTTTCTACGAGGTGGAGGTCAAATATACCTTTACCTTCGAATTTTCCGGAGCCCTGGTGGCGCAGTGGTTAAGTGCTTAGCTGCTAACCAAAAGGTCGGCTGTTTGAACCCACTAGCTGTCCGCGGGAGAAAGATGTGGCAGTCTGCTTCTGTAAAGATTACAGCCTTGGAAACCCTATGGGGCAGTTCTATCTACTCTGTCCTATAGATTGCTACAAATCAGAATCAATTTGATGGCAATGCATTTGCTTTTTGGATGTTTTCCAACTTTTCTACTATTGCTGACACAAGCTGCTCCCCCCATGACATTCTTTCTCTATTGGGTTTGATAATTCACTATAAGTTACAGAGAACTCACCGAAACACCATAACTACAACAACTTCAGTAACAGAGAAAGATATAAACAGAAGTAAACATAGGGTGAGGTTTAGGAGGGGTACCAGCATGGGTCCTCAAGATCTCAAGGGGACCTGCTTACCCTTCCCGAAAACTGATGTTCACTCTTGTCAACCAGGAATCCTTTTAACCAGGAACTGGCTGCTCCTCTCAACTGGCTCCTGGCTCTCTTTCAGCTGCCACTGTCTGGGTCCGATCGTTGTCTCCACTTCTGGTACTGCTGCAACCGCTACTTCTTATTGTTGCAGGTTTACCCAGTCTGGAAGGGACCCATCTAAGCCTCCGTGTTCTAGGGTTTACATCAGTCACTGGCTGGCCCCCCATTAATCCATGTAAAGGTGAGACTGGACCAGGGCAGGGGGAGGGGAGAGCAACTGATTTGGATAAAGGTCGGCCCCACTGGTGCTCAGGAATCAGGAACAAAAGGCCAAACTGCTTTTTGCTAATATGATTCCATACTGTGTAGCAGGTTAGATAAATCTCCTTGGTATATATTCCCACAGACCTTATAGTTTTCTTTTCATAACATTCCAACATTTGTAATTACTGATTTACAAGATGTTGTTCCAATTGTTCTTGAAGGTAGCATACATAACTGGTTTACTAGCATGCAGAACAACGGATAGAATGGAACAAGCTCTTTGTATTTATTATCTGAACCTCTAACTACAGAGACAATGACATGGTTAAGAACAGCAAACACTGGGCTATCTGCAGAACTGCTCAGATAGAGGAAGGCAAGACTATTTCATTTTCTGAAGATTGCAATATACTTAAAAAATTCTTTTGATGACAAAACCAAGATTACCATTTTTTACACAAATAACGTGCACCTTCTACGTTTGTTTGCCAACTGCATCCTTCCCCCACAAAGTATTTTTTTTTCCATTTTTTTAATTGTTGTAATTAAATGAAGTTTACATTTCAAGTTAGTCTCCCATACAAAACTTCTTTTACATACACTGTTATGAGACCCTAATTGCTCACCCCATTCTGCGACAGCACACTCCTCCTTTCCACCCCTGACTCCTCATGACCATTCAACCAGTTCCTAACTCTCTCTGCCTTCCCATCTCACCTGTGGACAGAAGCTGCCCATTTGCTCTCTTGTATCTACTTGACTAAGAGGCACATTCTTATCACTTCATGTCCCACAGTCCAGTCCAATCCCTGTCTGAAGAGTTGGCCTCGGAAATTGTTTTAGTTCTGGGCTGAGAGTCCAGGGGCCGTGCTTTCCGGGGCGCCTCCAATTTCAGTCAGACCATTAAATCTGGTCTTCTTACTAGAATTTGAGTTCTGCACCCCATCCTTCTACTGCTCCATCAGGGACCCTCTGTTGTGTTCCCTGTCAGGACGTTCATTGGTGGTAGCTGGGCACCAACTAGTTCTTCTGGTCTCAGGCTGATGAAGTCTCTGGTTTATGTGGCCCATTCTGTCTCTTGGGCTAATAATTTTCTTGTGTCTTTGGTGTTCCTCGTTCTCCTTTATTCCAAATGGTTGGGACCAACCGATGCATCTTAGATGGCCGCTTGCAAGCTTTTAAGACCCCAGATGCCACTCACCAGAGTAGGATGCAGAACATTTTCTTAATAAGCTTTGTTATGCCAACTGACCTAGATGTCCCCTGAAAGCATGGCCCCCAGACCCCCTATCCCTGCTACTCTGTCTCTCAAAGTATTTGATCGTATTCAGGAAACTTCTTAGCTTTGGTTTAGTCCAGTTGTGTTGACTTCCCCTGTAGTATGTGCTGTCCTTCCCTTCACCTAAGATGAATTCTTATCTACTATCTATTTACTGAATAACCCTCACCCTCCCTTCTCCACCCCCATAACCATCAAAGAATGTTTTCTTCTGTGTTTGAAACTTTTCTTGAGTTCTTATAATAGTGATCGTATACAGTATTTGTCCTTCTGTGACTGACTAAATTCACTCAGCATAATAAGTTCCAGCTTCCACCACGTTACACAATGTTTCACAGCTTCATCGTTGTTCTTTATCGTTGTGTAATAGTCCATTGTGTAGATATACCACAATTTGTTTATCCATTTGTCCATTGATGGGCACCTAGGTTGCTTCCATCTTTTTGCTATTGTGAACAGCGCCGCAATGAACATGGGTGTGCATGTATCTATTCACGTGATGGCTCTTGTTTCTCTAGGATGTATTCCAAGGAGTGGGATAGCTGGATCGTATGGTACTTCTACTTCTAACTTTTTAAGGAAGCGCCGAATCGATTTCCAAAGTGGTTGTACCATTTTACATTCCCACCAACAGTGTGTAAGTGTTCCAGTCTCTCCACAGCCTCTCCAGCGTTTATTATTTTGTGTTTTTTGGATGCAGCCTTGTTGGGGTGAGATGACATCTCATTATAGTTTTGATCTGCATTTCTCTAATGGCTAATCGTGAGCATTTCTTCATGTGTCTGTCAGCTGCCTGAATATCTTCTTTGGTGAAGTGCCTGTTCATATCCTTCGCCCATTTTTTAATTGGGTTATTTGTCTTTTTGTTGTTGATGTTTTGCAGTAACTTGTAGATTTTAGAGATTTGATGCTGATCGGATTTGTCATAGCCAAAAATTTTTTCCCAGTCTGTAGGTTGTCTTCTTCCTGTTTTGGTGAAGTCTTTTGATGAGCATCAGTGTTTGATCACAAGGTATTTTTGTAAGCATACTACGCCAATTTTTTTTACAGCAACGTAAAAAAAAAACAGCATAGCGGCACTTATGAAACTACCTCATGGGGGGAGGGTGTGGTTGGCAAACAAACATAGAAGATGCGCGTTATCTGCGTAGAAACATAGTACAAAATTAAACATATTAAGTGCTTATATACGGTATTTAAAACTGGGTGATGAATGTCCTATTTCAATCTTGTCAGTGCAATATCTGTGACTCTGCATAATGTTATTTAAAAGTATTAATTGAAATTTAAGGTTCTCGGAACATGTAGGTTTGCTGCATCTTATTTTCTACTTAATTTTCCCTTTTTTTGCCTGCCTCCCACTTGGTGAGGCTGACAATGCCAGGTACTCATTTTACCAGCATCCCTTGTAGCTACTATGGCCATGTGATCTAGTTCTTGATAATGGATTATGTCTGGGATAGGGGATTAAGGAAAGTTCCTAGAAAAAAATTTTTTTCCTCCCTGACAAAAGCAGCACACGAGGAGAAAATCGTATCATCTCCTTTATCCTACTTTTGCTTTGAATGCTTGTAATGTGAAGATGTGCCATATGGATATGCAATTGCCAACTTCAGCCTTGAGGGGGCCAGTTTTCACTGATACAAGATTCAAGGTTAACAGTTCTTTTCTTTCAGTACTTAAAAAACATTGTGCCACTTCTTTCTGGCCTCCATCGTTTCTGATGAAAAATCTGCTATTATTCTAATTGTTTTTCTCTTTATAGGTAAGGTGTCCTTTTCTCTCACTGCTTTCAAAGATTCTTTGTCTTTAGTTTTCAGAAGCTTGGTTATGATGTGTCTTGGCATAGATTTCTTTTGGTTTATCCTATTAAAAGGCTACTGCATATGTGTACACAGTAGTTGTCATAGTCATGATCCACCCACATTTGAGATGTTTTCAGTCTTTGGCTATTAAAAATATTCACATACAGGCCTTCGTGTGGACATGTATTTTCATTACTTAGGTAAATACCTAGGAATGAGGTTGCTGGATCTAACAGTAAATGCACATTTAACTTTATCAGAAATGGTATCTCATTGTGGTTTTAATGTGCAGTTCCCTAATGATTAATAATGCTGAGCATCTTTTCACGTACTTGTTATTAGCTATACTTATTTCTTCTTTGTGAAATGTGTACTCAAAATTTGGACCACTTTTCAATTGTGTTGTCTTATTATCAAGTTTAAAGAGTTCCTTATATATTCTGGATATAAGCCCTTTAACAGATATGTTTTGCAAATATTTTCTCCTGGTCCATGTCTTATCTTTTCCTTCTCAAACAGTGTCTTCTGAAGAGCAAAAAATTTTAATTGTGATGGAGTCCAACTTATCAGTTTCTTCTTTTGTGGTTCACTCTTCGTACTCTATTAAATCTATGCCAATCCAATATCACAAAGATTTTTTTCCCTATGTTTTCTTCTAAAAGTTTTATATTTAGGTTTGTAATCTATTTTAAAACTTGATTTTTATATATAGTACAAGTGAAAGGTCAAGGTTCTTTTTTTTCCTTTGCATACAAATGGCCAATAGTTCTAGTACCATTTTGGAAAAACTATCCTTTCTCCATTGAATTACCTTAGAACTTTACGAAAATCAGTTGAACATATTGGGTATTTCTGAATTCTTTATTTTGTCCCATTGATCTGTATGTCTGTTCTTATTCCAATACCACACTGTCTTCATTACATACACTTTTTAATAAATCTTTTAAGTCAGATTGTTTCAGTCAATGTTAAATGAGTAAGTTAATAAATAAATACTTATAAGTTCAGGAAAGTATTTGTATTTGAAATTAATAATGTTATCTACTATGTGAAAAGATTCCCATTCTCACCCCTCTACTAACATGAAATCTGGCAGCTACACAATCAATTCTTTCAACAAATTATTTATTGAGTGCATACTATGCTAGGGCCTATTTTAGGTTCAGAAAATAAAGCAGTGAACATTACTACTCAGGAGAGAAACACAAATAACTACATGTCAAATACTATAGAGTGCTAAGAAAAAAATAAAGCAGGGTAAAGAAACAGAGAATGAAAGAGGAAAGAGAAAGTACTTGTTTTATATACAGTAGTCAGTAAAATCTCTCTGGTAAAGTGAATATTTGAACAGAAATCCAGATGAAATAAGAGCAAGCCATGTGGAAATCTGGGAGAAAAGCATTCCAGGAAGAAGAAACAGAAGTGCAAACGTCCTCAGGTGGGAGCAGGCCGGGTCTGTTAGATAAAAAGCAAGGCGGCCAGTTTGACTGAAGCTGAGTGAGAAAAAGAAGGGATGAGCTCAAAAGGAGTGGTGGGCCACAGCATTTAGGGTCTTATAGGCTATGGAAAGAACTTGGATTTCATTCTCAGTGGGATGGAAAGTGAGTGGAGGGTGCTGAGCAGGAGTAATAATCTTCACTTGGATTTTAAAAGATTCATTCTGGCTGTGTGGGGGGAACATACTGTAGGAGGAAAAATTTGAAAGCTTCCTATTAGGGAGCTATTGCATATGCGTACACAATATTTGTCATGGCTGTGATCCACTTACCTTTTTAAAAACAATTATTTAAAAAGCATACCAGTTACCCATAGAAAAATGGGAATCAAAGAGTATTAGGAAGTAAAAAAAAAAAAAAATTTATCTATAACCTTATACCTGGTGACTTTCACTATTAACATTCGGGAGTATGTGGTATTATTTCCTTCAAAGTGCTGATGATATCCTTTCCATGAATGTGGTTTAAAAAGCTTCCCTGAAAAGACTTCAGATATAATAAGTTCATACTTGTTTTTATAAAACACAACCAAACTTATATGGTGATATAAGTAAATTAATATTTAATAAAATTAATACGCTAATAAAAAGTAACTTCTCCTGAGGATTTCCGGCAAAATGGCGCTCTAGGCAGAAGCACCACACCGTCCCTCCACAGCAAAGATCCGAAAAACTAAGCCAAACAGAGAATACAACAATCCTGAAACCCTAAAACATCAAATGAAGAAATAAAGAACTCAGCCAAGCACCAAATGGAGTGAGAAAACTGACAGAGAATGGAAAGCGAGGAGAGATTCATGCAGAGGTCCCCTACCATTTAACGCAGCGTGGATCCGCCATCTTGGACTCCTATCAGAGACCAGCAAACGGGGTACGAGACAGCAGCCTCAAGGAGCTTCCAGCGGGAGACAAAACAACCGTTTCTCATCTCTCTATATCTTCCTTCTCTTTCTGTTCCCTGAATACCTGGCGTTGTATACCTCTACGCCTTCTAGCCAGGCTGTACTGCGACACCTGAGAGCGACTTCCCCAGACCTCATAGCTACACCAGTGGGATCCCTGAGAACTCTGCGGTTCTTTAACCTTTCTGATTCTTATTCATTCATTCTTTTCTTTTTTCCTCCTCCCCTTTCCGTTCTTCTCCATTTCATAGTCTCTCATCTCTCCACTCCAACGGCAAGCTCCCCTAGCATTCGAATTTGTTTGTTTCTATGTTTTTGGCTCCTGTTTCTTTCTCCTCTCTCCCATATCCATCTTAACTCCACACATAACAAATCTCCCCGCTGCATCCTGCCTACCTGCACTGTGCGCTTGACATCACACAACCAAGCTGCACAGGCACAGCGTACTGAAAACTGCCCTGCACTGATTACCGACCCACTCTGGTGGCTGTATAAGTACTACAAACAACCCGTCCCGTTAACTCCTCTTCAGCTAGACCTGCCCTGCCATACCATATCTGAGTGACTGACCCGGCCAGTTGAAGAAGGAGGCAAAAAGTATTGTGCCCACCTATGAGCAAACAACAAAGAACACACAGTCTGCCTGGTCATAGTCAAATTTTTTTGAAAAAGACGACAAAACAAACAAATCTACAATCAATAAACAAGAAAAATAACTACCAAATGCCCCGAAAACAGCAGACAATATCAAAACATTTACAAAAACAGGACAGGATGGTTCCAGTAGGTGACCAAAATAAAACACCAGATGACTCGCCTCTGGAAGAAAATGCACTAGAACTACCTGATAGGGAATTCAAATCTCTAATACTCAGAATTCTCCAAAAACTCAGGCAAAAAGCTGACAAACATGAGGAAAAAACAGACAAATTCATGGAAAATATGAACAAAAAATTGGAAGAATTCAGGAAAATAATGCAGGAACAAAATGCCAAAATAAATGCACAACCAGAAATTATACAAAGACAACAATTATGAATCCAAAAAATAGACAACAAAATTTCAGAAATGGACAATATCACAGAAATACTGAGAAGCAGATTTGAAACGGTGGAAGACAGGAATCAGTGGAATTGAAGACAAACACTTGGATACAACTCTGTTTCAGGAAAACTCAGAAAAAAGAACAAAGAAAAACGAAGAGACCCTGAGAGTTATGTGAGACACAATCAAAAGCAAAAATCTGCAAGTGACTGGAATTCCAGAACAGGGGGAGAAAACAGAAAGCACAGAGAGGATCATTGAGGAACTGCTGACAGAAAACTTCGCCAGTATCCTGAAAGATGAAAAGCTAGCCATCCAAGAAGCTCAATGAATCCCATATAGAAGAGACCCCAAAAGAAAATCACCAAGGCATATCATATTCACACGCGCCAAAACCAGAGACAAACAAAGAATCCTGAGAGCAGCTTGTGAAAAACAAGAAGTCACATACAGACGAGAAACAATAAGACTAAGCTCAGATTAGTCGGCAGAAACCATGCAGGCAAGAAGTCAATGGGATGACATATATAAAATCTTGAAAGAAAAAAATTGCCAGCCAAGAATAACATATCCTGCAAAACTCTCATTCAAATTTGATGGTGAAATAGGGTCATTTCGACATAAACAAATTAAGGGAATATGTAAAAGTCAAACCATACTTACAAGAATTATTAAAGTGAGTTTTTCGATCTGAGAACAAACAGCTTCAACTCACAGGCAGAACCTAGAATGCAGGATCATACCAGCCAGATACCAATCTAGGAAATGAACTCTCGAGGACTATCCAAAACCAAAAGAACTACAACAGGGAATCAGAGCAGTTAATCAGTAAATGATAACAACATCAAAACAATAAAAGAGAAAATAAACAGCATAGGTATACAACCTTCTAATGGAGAGGAAGGCAAAGCGATAACAAATAATGGTAGACTATGTCAAACTTAGAAAGATAAGGGTAAAATTTATGGTAACCGCAAAGAAAGTTAACAAACATTAAAAAAAAGAGGAAAAACATAAAGTCTCAGCAAAAACAAATGAAAAAAAAAAATCCACAAACAAAAGTAACTCAGCACAAGAGAATAAGAAGAACAAAACTTCAGCACCACAAAAAAAAAAGCACTACAAAATGACAGCAACAAACCCACATCTATCAATAATTACACTGAGTGTAAATGGACTAAATGCACCCATAAAAAGACAGAGTGACAGAATGGATAACAAAACAGGATCCATCAATATGCTGTCTACAGAAGACACACTTTAGAAACAAAGATGTGTATTTATTAAAAGTCAAAGTTGGAAAAAAATATATCAAGCTAACAACTACCAAAAAACAGCAAGAGTGGCAATTCTAATCTTAGATAAAACAGACTTTGAAACGAAATCTACCATAAAAGACAAAGGACACTATATAATGATTAACGGGACGATCCATCATGAAGACATAACCATAATAAACATATACGCACCCAATGACAGGGCTCCAAAATACATAAAACAAACTCTAACAACACTGAAAAGAGAAATTGACAGTTCCACAATAATAGTAGGAGACTTCAACAAACCACTTTCAGTAAAGGGCAGAACAATTAAAAAGAAACTTAGCAAAGATACAGAAGACCTAAAGGGCACAATCAGCCAACTTGACCTCACAGACATATATAGAACACTCCATCCAACCGCTGCAAAGTACACATTCTTTTCCAATGCACATGGAACGTTCTCCAGAATAGACCACATCTTAGGCCACAGAGCAATCCTCAACAAGATCCAAAATGTTGAGATAATTCAAAGTATCTTCTCTGACCACAATGCCATCAAGGTAGAAATTAACAATAGAAAGAGCAAGGGAAAAAAATCAACGACATGGAAACTGAGTAATACTCTGCTTACACATCAGTGGGTAACAGAAGAAATCAGAGATGGAATCAAAAAATTCCTAGAATCCAATGAGAATGAACACACATCATACCAAAACCTTTGGGACACAGCAAAGGCAGTCCTCAGAGGACAATTTATAGCAATAGATGCACATATTAAAAAAAGAAGGGACAAAATCAAAACATTAACTACAAAACTCAAACAAATAGAAAGAGAACAGCAAAAAAAAAAAAGCCCACAACGACCGGAAGAAAGGAAATAGTAAAGATCAGAGCAGAAATAAATGAAATAGAAAACAGAAACAATAGAAAAAATCAACAAAACCAAAATTTGGTTGTTTGAAAGAATCAACAAAATTGACAAACCACTGGCCAGACTGACAAAATAAAAACAGGAGACGACACAAATAACCCAAATAAGAAATGAAATGGGGGACATTACAACAGAACCAACTGAAATAAAAAGGATTATAACAGAATATTATGAAAACCTATACTCCAACAAATTTGAAAACCTAAAGGAAATGGATAAATTTCTAGAAACACACAGCCTACCCAAACTACAACAAAGTGATGTTGAAAATCTGAACAGACCCATAACAAGAGAAGAGATTGAAAGGGTAATAAAAAACTCCCAACCAAAAAAAGCCCTGGCCCAGATGGCTTCACTGGAGAATTCTACCAAACATTCAGAGAAGAGCTTGTACCAGTACTACTCAAGCTATTTCAGAGAATAGAAGAGGAAGCAACACTTCCAAACTCATTCTATGAAGCCAGCATAACGCTGATACCTAAACAAGGAAAAGATGTCATGAAAAAAGAAAATTACAGACCAATATGTCTCATGAATATAGATGCAAAATTTCTCAACAAAATTTTGGCCAATAGAATTCAGCATCATATCAACAAAATAATACACCACGACCAAGCAGGATTCATGCCAGGTATGCAAGGATGGTTCAACATTAGAAAACCAATCAACGTAATCCACCACATAAATAAAAGGAAAGAAAAGAATCACATGATCATCTCAACTGATGCAGAAAAGGCATCTGACAAAGTCCAACACCATTCCTGATAAAAACTCTCAATAAAATAGGTATAGAAGGGAAATTTCTCAACATAATAAAGGGCATCTATGCAAAACCAACCACCAACATCATTCTTAATGGAGAGAGGCTGAAAACATTCCCCATGAAAACAGGAACAAGACAAGGATGCCCTTTATCACCACTCCTATTTAACACTGTGCTGGAAGTTCTAGCTAGAGCAATAAAGCAAGAAAAAGAAATAAAGGGCATCCAATTTGGTAATGAAGAAGTTAAACTGTACCTGTTTGCACATGATATGATAGTATAAACAGAAAACCCTAAAGACTCCATGAGAAATCTACTGGAACTAATAGAAAGATTCAGCAGAGTAGCAGGATACAAGACAAACATTCAAAAATCAGTTGGATTCCTATACACCAATAAGGAGAATGATGAAAAGGAAATCAGGAAAACAATACCATTTTCAATAGCCCCTAAAAAGATAAAATACTTAGGAATAAATCTGACCAGGGATGTAAAAGACCTATACAAAGAAAACTACAGAATACTGCTTCAAGAAACCCAAAGGGATCTACATAAATGGAAAAACATACCATGCTCATGGACAGGCAGACTCAACATTGTGAAAATGTCAATTCTACCCAAAGTAATTTAAAAATACAATGCTATCCCAATCCAAATACCAACAACATTCTTCAAAGATATGGAAAAACTAATCATTAACTTCATATGGAAAGGGAAGAAGCCCCGAATAAGTAAAGCACCACTGAAGAAGAAGAATAAAGTTGGAGGACTCACACTACCTGACTTCAGAACCTACTATACAGCTACAGTAGTCAAAACAGCCTAGTACTGGTACAAAGACAGATACATTGCCCAATGGAACAGAATTGAGAACCCAGATGTAAATCTATCCACCTATGATCACCTGATGATCTTCAACAAGGGCCCAAAGTCCATCAAATGAGGAAAAGACAGTCTTTTTAACAAATGGTGCTGGCAAAACTGGATATCCATCTGCAAAAAATGAAACAGGACCCATACCTCACACCGTATACAAAAACTACTTCAAAATTGACCAAAGACCTGAATATAAAGCCTAAAAGTATAAAGTTCATAGAAGAAAAAATAGGACCAACACTTCAGGCTTTAATACATGGCATTAACAGAATACAAACCATAACCATCAACGCACAAACCCCAACAGATAAGCTAGATAACTGGGATCTTCTAAAAATCAAACACCTATGCTCTTCAAAAGACTTCACCAAAAGAGTAAAGAGAACCTACAGACTGGGAAAAAATTTTTGGACAGTACAAGTCAGACAAAGGTCTAATCTCCATAATCTACAAGAAAATCCAACACCTCTACAACAAAAAGACAAATAACCCTATTAAAAAATGGGCAAAGGAAATGAACAGACACTTCACCAAAGAAGACATTCAAATGGCCAACAGACACGTGAGGAAATGCTCGCGATCACTAGCCGTCAGAGAAATGCAAATTAAAACCACAATGAGATACCATCTCACCCCGGCATTACTGGCACGAATCAAAAACACTGGAAATAACAAATCTTGGAGGGGCTGCGGGGGAGATCGGAACACTTATGCACTGCTGGTGGGAATGCAAAATGATACAACCATTTTGGAAAATGACATGGCGCTTCCTCAGAAAGCTAGAAATAGACATACCATTTGATCCAGCAATCCCACTCTTAGGAATATATCCTAGAGAAATTAGAGTCATCACTCGAATAGACATATGCACACCTATGTTCACGACAGCAAAACGATGGAAGCAACCTAGATGCCCATCAACAGATGAATGGATAAACAAACTATGGTACATACACACAATGGAGTTCTATGAAACAAGAAAGAACAATGACTCTGTGAACCATCTCATAACATGAATGAAACTGAAGAACATTATGCTCAGTGAAATAAGTCAATCATAAAAAAACAAATATCGTATAAGACCTCTACTGTAAAAGCTCATGAAAAAGTTCACACACAAAACGTAACAATCTTTGTTGGTTACCAGGGATGGGAGGGGTGGAGGGGAAATACTAAAGAGACAATAGATAAGTGGTATTTTGGGTGAAGGGTGAGACAGTACACAATACAGGGGAAACTAGCACAACCTGTACAAGGAAAGGTCATAGAAGCTCCATAGATACATCCAAACTCCCTGAGGGACTGAATTGCTGGGCGGAGGGCTCTGGGGACCATGGTCTCGGGGAACATCTAGCTCAATTGGCATAACACAGCTTATAAAGACCATGCTCTACATTCTACCTTGGTGAGTAGTGTCTGGGGTCTTAAAAGCCTGTGAGCGGCCATCTAAGATACTCCACTGGTCTCATCCCTTCAGGAGCAAGGGAGAATGAAGAGAACAGGATACAAGGAAAAGATTAGTCCGAAGGACTAATTGTCCGCAGCTACCAAGGTCTCCACCAGACTGAGTCCAGTACAGCTAGATGGTGCCCGGCTACCACCACTCACTGCTCTGACCAAGAACACAACAGAGGGTTCTGGATAGAGCTGGAGAAGGATGTAGAGCATAATTCTAACTCACAAAAAAAAGACCAGATTTACTGGCCTAAAGGAGACTGGAGAAACCCTGAGAGTATGGCCCCCAGATACCCTTTTAGCTCAGTGGTGAAGTCACCTCCGAGGTTCACTGTTCAGCCTGGGAGTGGACAGCCCCGTAAAGCCAAATGAGACTAATGAGGTACAGGAGTCCAGTGACAAGGGGCAGAAAGCAGAACGGGACAAGGAAGCTGGGGATAGGGACTCCAAGGTTGATTAAGGATATTGTTGATGTGTTGTGAGATTGTTAGCCATTATCATTGGGCAACATTTGTAGCAACTGTTAAACGAAAAACTATTTTGTTCTGTAAGCCTTCATCTTAAGTGAGAATAACAGCACAATTGGAAGAGCATAGTCAATGCCATGAACTGTGCATGTACAAATTTTTGAAATGGTGTATCTTTGGCTATGTATATTTTCACCAAAAAAACAAAAAAAAAAGGTTGAGAATTTAGAGGGTTTATATGTTGTGGTGTTGTTAACTAATGTCATAAAACAACATGTGTACTTCTGGTTCATGAGAAACTATTTGTTCTGTAAGCCTTCAGCTGAAGTACAATTAAAAAAAAAAAAAATTAACTCCTCCTATGATTCCAATGGAAACCCTGGTGGCATAGTGGTTAACAACTACGGCTGCTAACAGAAAGGTCGGCAGTTTGAATCCACCAGGTGCTCGTTAAAAACCCTATGGGGCAGTGCTACTCTGTCCTATAGGGTCGCTATGAGTTGGAATCGACTCGACAGCAACAGGTTTGGTATTTTTTGGTATGATTCTAATTGAGTACTCCAAAGTTCATCTTCGTAAGTATATAATAAAGCATTGGGAAGAACTAACGAAGAGATTAGTGAGAAACAGTTCTTAATTCTCCTGAAATGCAGATTTCTGGGGTTCATGGAGTTGTGGTGACCCACCGAGGCTACTCCCAAAGTCACCTTTTGAACCCTGAGCCTTGAGCAGACTGGTCTCCTTAAAGTCATCTTTAAGTCAAACAGTCTTGTAAAGACTCTTTTGCTATGGGCACTGTACTCTTTTGAAGTATTCAGTCAGTTTCAGGAACAAACTCCAGGGTTGGACTAGAAGCTGTACTTTAGGGTAAACTGTTACTGTGAAAACACTGTTCCAGTCCTTTTCCATGTTAATGTTGATACGATGAGGTGTAAGAATTTTTGGAATTTCTTTCATCTCTGGAACACTTTTACTCCTTAGTTGAAATGTTACCCCGATATGCAAATCATATATTAAATAAACTTCAATCAATTTGCATTACTGGATTAATATGACTTTTGTTTTAACACCAGAAATGTTTTCAAAGCAGAATTTAATCTTTATTATCCAGACCCATGGATCTCTATCTTAGAGAAATCTATTCTCTATAAAACTGCAGTCATCTTTACTTTTGAAATATTATTTTGGTTAAGTGTAGATACCCATCTGTTCAAGAATATGTGCTGCATATTTGAGCAATGCCTAAATATGTATTGTTTATATGCATACAAGAATAGTGTTGGGTATTAATCCTCTTAAAATGCCACAGGATGCTGATGTGGACAGCTTCCTCCCTTAGACAACATACCTTCCCACACACACATTCCTGACACTATCAGCAGCTCAAAGCAAAATATGCACGTTTTTGCAATAGGATTTTCAAATAGAGCCAATTTAGAAGAGAATATAAAAACTAGGTGAAAACGTGCTCCTTCATGCACTAAACAGTGTAGAGGAGGGGAAAAACCTTAGAGTTAAAAAACAAAACAAAACAAAACCCAACTCCCATTAAAAAGTGGAAGCAAGGAAAGTATGCTGGTGGCTATTTAAATCTTTTCCCATCTCCAGTAACACGTGAAAGCTTATTCTGCTAAGAATTTTACATTATTCTATAAGATAGTGCACTGAACAAGGAGCACAGTGGGCAAATTCTACCTTCATTGCTAACTACATGGTAAGAATCAGTATGAATCCAATTTCCACCTGGAAATGGATACAGTCCTCACCTTCTCACGCCTTCATTCTTGTCATCAGCTGCTCCAAGAGGTACTCTCTCATCCTCAGTCACCTATGGCCAGGTCAAGGGGTACCAGCCACAAGTACAGGGGTCCACACAACTCCCTGCACTTCATACCAGTTGACTCCATCTCTCTCTCATCCTTCCATACCTGGGGCCAGGTCAGTGGGTGTTCGCCTCAACCTCAGAAATCCACCATTCCCTCCACTTCAGACCACTATGGTGATCCTAGCCACCCTCAGCAAGGTGAGGGCACACAAGTTAAAAGGACACAGTCCTTCAGACTGCCAAGTAGGCAGATGTCAGCCTCTGCTGGCTCACTGCCCCGATGGGTTCGTTAACACCCTGGAATGGCTCACAGAATTCACAGAGAGTATCTATACTTACAGCCACTGATTCATTATAACCAGAAAAGATATAAACAAAGAGACTCATAGGGTGAGGTCCAGAAGGTGTCCCATCGCAGGGCTTCCCTGTGTCACCAGGGATGTGCAATGCCCTCCAGTGCACGGATGTTCTTCTCCAACCAGGAAGTCCAAGGACTTCCATTTACAAAGTCTTTCATTGCATAGTCATGATTGGGGCCCCAATGCATAGTCATTATAGAATCAATCACTGAATATGCATGATTCGTTGAATTATACCCCTCTCCCTTCTTGAGGTTAGCCAACCAGGTGTGGTCTGTGCAGCTCCTATTCATTTACAAATTTTCAAATTCTCAAGTGTGCCAGTTGGTTTTAGAAGACAAAGACACTTGAAATACTTGGGAAATTTCGACGGCTATCTTTCAAGACCAAAGACAAAGGCTAAATCGGGTTCTCTGTCTCACAGATAGCTATTATTAGCCCATTTTATAGCAGGACAACAAGCTTAGAGAAATTAAATAATTTATTAAGATCATCCAGCAAATATTAATCAAGCACTTACTAAGTGCATGGCATTATTACTGAGGATGAGCAAATGAATAAAAAAGTCTTTGTCCTCAGGAAGAATGGCAGACAATAACATTACTTCAGCCACTGAAAATCCTGTGGAGCACAGTTCCACTCTAACACACATGGGATCGCCATGAGTCAGAATCAACTCAACGTCAACCAGTTTTTCCAAGAGTGCTAAGTACCTCAGAGAAAAATAAAGCAAGGTTAATGAACGAGACATGCCACAATGTGAAACTAATAGTTCAGAAAAGATCTAAGAAAGTAAGAAAACCAGCAGTGTATAACTGGAGAATGAGTCTTCCAGGCAGAGGGTACAGCAAATACAAAGGCCTTGAGACAAGAGTGCACTTGGCAGGTTCAAAGTATAACAAGGTGGCCAGTGTGGAATGGGTAGAATGAATAAGATTGGAAAGGAAATTACGTCAGAGAAGTAATGCCTTTAGATGTTCCACTGAACAAAACAGGAAACCAATCAAGGTTTTGAGAATTAGTGACAAATTTGATACTAACTTGAAAACGACTGTTCTGGATGCTTTGTGGAGAATAAACTGGGTTGGGGGAATGAGGAAGTTGATAAGGGAGACCAGTTAGAAGACTACTACAATGACATAGGTGATAATAGGGCATAACAAGCCAGCCTGAAACTTAGTAGCTTTAAACAACAACTATTTGTCATTTCTTACAATTCTGTGGGTCAGTATTTTGAGCTATAATCAGATGGGCTGTTTTTCTACTAACTGCAGGCACTTAGCAACTTGAATATGGTGGGAGAGTTTAAGGATTTAGTCACACATAAGGGACCTTGACTCTTGGCAGACTGGCTGACCTCTCTGTGGTCTGTCATTATTCAATAGTCTAGCCTGGACTCACTTATACAGTGACAAGAATGCTCCTAAAGAGCTAAGGCAGGCTCTGGAACTCACACAGCGTCACTTCTGCCACATTTTATTGGTCAAAGCAAGTACATCACCAGCCCAGATTCAAGGAGTGGGTAAGCAGACTCCACCCACCTCTTGATGGAAGATGGAAGGAGATGCAAAATATTGTGGCCATATTTCGATTTACTATACTTGGCAGAGATCACACGGTGACTTGAATGAGTATAGCTGCAGTGGCAGTGTTGAGAAGCAGCTGGATTTTTGTACATTTAATGGCAGGATTCGCTAATTGGATGTGGAATGATTTTTTGACCCAAGGAACTGGGATGATGAAATTGTCATTTACTGAGCTACGGGGGACTAGGAAGTGTAGAGAAAGAAAAAAAAATCAAGAGTTTGGTTTTAGACATCAGAGGTTTAAGATGCCTATTAAATATCCAAGTAAAGAGGTCAAGTAGACAACCGGATATTAGTATGGACTTCAGCATGCGATTTCTTCTTTGCGATAGAGTGGAAGTGGCCAAGAGGAGAAAAAAAGCTTTTATTTTGCATTATCAAAAACCCGTTGCCGTCAAGTTGATTTCAACTCATAGCAACCCTATAGGGGAGAGCAGAACTGCCCCACAGGATTTCCAAGGAGTGGCTGGTGGATTCAAACTGCCGTCCTTTCGGTTAGCTGCCATAGCTCTTAACAACTGCACCACCAAGGATTCGTATTTGCATTACTAGGGTATAATGTTCTTTCAAACAGTCTGACCAAGTTTCTAAGCTGTCCAGTATCTTTTCCTTCCATTTGTCTTATCTTTCAGGAAACAATAAAGCCCCAAAGTTCAATTTATATGAAAAAATCTGTAAAAACTCTTTTTGTTCATTTTTTTTTTTTTTGCATATATATTTATAGAGCTATCACACACCAGTTTGTTCTCTAGTATCATCAAAAAATGATAACAGAATAGCTTAACTTACTAGCAAAGTCATTCCTCAGTATCCACGGGGGATTGGTTCCAGGACCCCTACAGATACCAAAATCCGTGGATGCTCAAGTCCCTCATATAAAATGGTATAGTATTTGCATATAATCTATGCACATCCTCCTGTATATTTTAAATCATCTCTAAACTACTTATAATACCTAATACAATGTAAATACCATGTAAACAGTTGTTAATGCTTACACTTAACACTTAATGCTTTCTCAGTCTTTGCAAACACTTTATCAGAAACCAGAAACACCATTTTTGCCGTTGTAGGGGGAACATTTAACACTTCCATGAATTTCAGCTTCTTTTTGCTTTACTGTGTGAATCCTAGATTTGTTCTTACCAACCTCACAGCCCACTCCAGCAAGCAACATGTCACTTTTCAAAAGACCTAAGGTTTTTATTTTCTTGTCGAGAAAAAGCGCTTTATGCTCCCTCTTAGCCTTTGAGGGATTGCTATGACCACTTAATTGCTTTTTAGGAACCATTTCTTCACAGAAACAAAGGGCGCACACAACACATATAGCGAACAAACGAGACACACACGAAGCGAACAATGCTCAAACAATGAGTGCGAGAGAGAGACTGAGGATCTGTGAGATGGTGGGAGACTACAGCAGGAGATGCTTACACATCATTTCATTTGCATGGATTCAGTGTAGGGCTCAACACATGGCAAACTCAAGTTTTGTTTTTCGGAGCTTTCTTTTTTTCTTTTGTATGTAAGCTAAAATAGAATTTATCTTTTTTAATATTTTTATTCCGCAGTTGGTTGAATTCAGGGATGTGGAACCCACGGACATGGAGGGCCTACTGTAGTCATAAAAAACACCACCGGTCTGTTTGCCAAACTCTGGTGGCTTGTGTGTTGCTGTAATGCTGGAAGCTATGAAAGTGGTATTTCAAATATCAGCAGTCACCCACGGTGGGTGAGTTTCAGTGCAGCTTCCAGACTAAGAGGGATTAGGAAGTAAGGCCTGGCGAGCTACCTCTGAAAATTAGCCAATGAAAACCTTATGGGTCACAGAGACTTCCGGACAACACAGCGCTACAGATAGAAGTACCACACCATCCCTCCACAGCAAAGATCTGAAAAACTAAGTTAAACAGAGACAAACGTCAATCCTGAAACCCTAAGCATCAAATGAAAAGATAAAGAACTCAGCCAAGCACCGAATGGAATAAGAAACTGACAGAAAACAGAGAGTGAGGAGAAATACATACAGAGGTTCCCTATTAGCTAACGCAGCACAGAGCCGCCATCTTGGACTTGGTACGAGAAAGCACCTTCACGGAGCTTCCAGCAGGAGGCAGAACAACCGGTAACCAGTGATACATCCTTTCCCACCCCCCACTCTTCTTCATCCACACTTGGCCGCCTCTGCTTCCTGTAGCCACAGTCTCTTGGCAGAGAAGCATTGGATTCATCCTGGTGCCGCTTGGATTCCACCTGCCAGGGTGGCTTTTTTCCACTTCTTTTGATTTCTTCCATACCTCTGATCACCTCCTCCTCCTTTCTCTCAAATACCTGACTCTGTGTGCCATCTTTGCTGTTTCCTGAAAGGCTGCTAAACACCGCTCGTGCCACCATGCTGGTGGGATCCCTGGGCCTTTTTTTGGTTGCTGTTTGTTTTTTCTTATATTTTTCTGTTCTGATTTGTTTATCTCTTTTTCTTTCCTCAGCTTGGGAGCCCCTTCCAGCCAGGCAGTACTGCGCGGCTTTGGAGCTACTCCCGTACTCTGCGCAGATGCACAGTGGGGATACCTGGGGGCATTCCTTTCTTCTTGTTTTTTTGTTTGTTTCCTTTTCTTTTCTTTTTCCCTTTTTGTCTTTCTTTATTTCTCGTTTCTTGTCTCTCTATATTTACCTTCTCTTCCTGTCTCCTGAATACCTGGTGCTGTGTGACACCTCTAACCCCTTCTAGCCAGGCTGTACTTCATGGCCTGGAAGCAACTTCCCCAGTCCCTGCAGCAGCACCGGTGGGATGTCTGGGGGCTTTTCTTTTTTTTTCCCCCAATAATTATTTATTCATTTTTTTCTTTTACCTTTTTCTTTTTTTTCATTTTTGTTTTCCCCCATTTCTCAGGCTCTCATCTCTCCAGTACAGTAACAAGCTCCCTTAGCAATCTTTTTTGTTTGTGTGTATGTTTTTGGCTCCTATTCCTCTTTCCTCTCTCTCATCTTTCCCATACTCATCTTAACTCCACACATCACAATCTACCCCTACTTCTTGCCTACCTGCACCATGCACTGAGCATCACACTCCCAAGCAGCACAGGCATGGCCTACTGGAACCTGACCTGCACTGATTCCTGGTCCGCACTGTCAGCCTGGTACATGCCACAAACAACCCATCCCAGCAACTCCCCTTCAGCTGGACTTGCCCTGCTGTACCATACCTCAGCGACTGACCTACCCATTGGAGAAAGAGGCAAAAAGTATTGTGCCCACAGATGAGCAAACAACAAAGAATGCACAGCCTGCCTACGCAGACATAAGCAAATAAAACAAAAAAGCAGGACGAAACAAACAAATCTACAACCAATGAACGAGGAAAATAACTACCAAATATCCCGAAGACAGCAGACAATATCAAAACATATCCAAAAACAGGACAGGATAGTTCCAGAAGGTGCCCGTAATAAAACAAAAGATGACTTTCCAGCAGAAGAAAAGGCACTAGAACTACCTGATAGGGACTTCAAGTCTCTAATATTCAGACCTATCCAACAGTTGAAGCAAAAAGCATAAAAAATGAAGAAAACACAGACAAAGTCATGGAATAGACAGACAAATTCAGGAAAATAATATAAGAACAAAATGCTAAAATAAATTCACAACTAGAACTCATACAAAAACAATAGGCAGAAATCCAAAAGATAAACAAGATTCCAGAAATGGACAGTGCCACAGAGGGGCTGAGGTGCAGGTTTGAAACAATGGAAGACAGGATCAGTGAAACTGAAGACAAACACTTGGATACAACTCTGAAAAATCAGAAAAAAGAACAAAGAAAAATAAAGAAACCCTAAGAATTATGTGGGATACAATCAAAAGCAAAAATCTGCGAGTGATCAGAGTTCCAGAATGGGGAGAAAACAAAAAACACACACAAGATCATTGAAGAACTGTTGATAGAAAACTTCCCCAATATCACAAAAGATAAAAAGCTGACCATGTAAGAAGCTCAGTGAATACCATACAGGATAGACCCTGTCATGGATTGAATTATTTCCCCCAAAAAACGCATGATTTTGGCTGGGCCATGAATCCCGGTATTGTGTGATATTCCCAGGTGTTGTAAATCCTACCTCTACGCTGTTAATGAGGGAAGATAGGCAGCAGTTGTGTTAGCAGGGCAGGACTCAATCTACAAGACTGGATTGTGCCCTGAGGCAATCTCTTGAAATATAAAAGAGAGAAGTGAGCAGAGAAACAGAAAGACCTCATACCACCAAGAAAGCAGTGCCAGGAGCAGAGCACGTCCTTTGCATCTGGGGTCCCAGAGTGGAGAAGCTCCTAGTCCGGGGGAACACTGATGAGAAGGCCAATAGAGAGAGAAAGCCTTCCCCTAGAGGTGACACCCTGAATTTGGACTTTTAGCCTACTTTACTGCAAGGAAATAAATTTCTCTCTGTTAAAACCATCCACTTGAGATATTTCCGTTGAGATATTTCTGTTATAGCAGCACTAGATAACTAAGACAGACCACAGAAGAAGATCACCAAGGCATATCATAATCACACCTGCCAAAACCAAAGACAAAGAATCCTGAAAGCAACTCGAGAAAAACAAAAAGTCCCATACAGAGGAGAAACAAGAAGACTAAGCTCAGATTATCTGGCAGAAATCATGCAGGCAAGAAGGCAACGGGATGACATATATAAAACCTTGAAAGAAAAAAAACTGCCAGCCAAGAATAATATATCCCACAAAACATTTCTTCAAATATCATGGTGAAACTGGGGCATTTCCAGACAAAAAGAAATTAAGGGCCTATGTAAAAACCAAAATAAACTTCCAAGAATTATTAAAGGGAGTCCTTTGATCTAAGAACAAACAACATCAGACCACAGGTTGAATCTCAGATGCAGGATCGTGCCAGCCAGATACCAACCTAGGAAATGAACTCTCAAGGACTATCCAAAACCAAAAGAAATACAACAGGGAACCAGAGACGTCAATCTGTAAAGGAAAACATCAGAACAATAAAAGAAAAAATAAACAGAGTAGGTATGGAACCTTCTAATGGAGAGGAAGGTAATGCAATACCAAGTAATAATAAACTCTTCAAACGCAGGAAGATAAGGGTAAATTTCATGGCAATCACAAAGAAAGTTAAAAGACCTACTCATAAAAACGAAGAAAAACATAAAGTCTCAGTGAAAACAAAATCTACAAAAACAAAAGGAATGAAAAAAATCCAAAAACAAAAGGAAATCAGCAGCAAGAAAGTAAGAGAAACAAAGAAAACATCAGCATCACAAAAAAAAGCACTACAAAATGACAGCAATAAACTCACATCTATCAATAATTACACTAAATGCAAATAGCCTAAATGCACCCATAAAGAGATGGACAGTGACAGAATGGATTAAAAAAAGAGGATCCATCAATATGCTGTCTACAAGAGACACACCTTAGAAACAAAGATGTAAATTTATTAAAAATCAAAGGATGGAAAAAAATATATCAAGCAAACAGCTACCAAAAAAGAGCAGAAGAGGCAATATTAATCTCAGATGAAACAGACTTTAAAACAAAATCCACCATAAAACACAAAGGACTCTATATGATGATTAAGGAGATGATCCATAGTGAAGACATAACCGTAATAAACGTCCACACACCCAATGACAGGGCTCCAAAATACACAAAACAAACTCTAACAGCAACGAAAAGAGAAATTGACAGTTACACAATAACAGAAGGAGACTTCAACACACTACTCTCAGTAAAGGACAGAACATCTAGAAAGAAACTCAGCAAAGACACAGAAGACCTAAAGGGCACAATGAGTCCAACCTCATAGACATATATAGAACACTCCACCCAACAGCTGCAAAGGCCACATTCTTTTCCAATGCACATGGCATGTTCTCCAGAACAGACCACATCTTAGGCCACAGAGTAATCCTCAACAAGATCCAAAACGCTGAGATAATACAAAGTATCTTCTCTGACCACAATGCCATCAAGGTAGAAATTAACAACAGGAAGAGCAAGGAAAAAAAAATCAATTACTTGGAAACTGACTACACCCTGCTTACAAACCACTGGGTTATAGAAGAAATCAGAGATGGAATCAATAAATTCCTAGAATCGAAAAAGAATGAATATACATCATACCAAAACCTTTGGGACATAGCAAAGGCAGTCCTCAGAGAACAATTTATAGCAATAGACACACACATCAAAAAAGAATGGACAAAATCAAAACATTAACTATACAACTCCAACAAATACAAAGAGAAGAGCAAAAAAAGGCCATGTCCACCAGAAGAAAGTAAATAATAAAGATCAGAGCAAAAATAAATGAAATAGGAAATAGAAAAATAACAGAAAGAACCAAACCAAAACTTGGTTCTTTGAAAGGATCAACAAAATCGACAAACCACTGGCCAAACTGACAAAAGAAAAACAGGAGAGGATGCATATAATCCAAATAAGAAATGAAATGGGCAACATTACAACAGATCCACCTGAAATAAAAAGGATCATAACAGAGCATCATAAAAAACTGTACTCCAACAAATTTGAAAACCTACAGGAAATGGATAAATTTCTAGAAACACACTACCTACCCAACTACCACAAAGTGATGTTGAAAATCTGAACAGACCCATAACAAGAGAAGAGACTGAAAAGGTAATTTAAAAAACTCCCAACAAAAAAAACCCTGGCCCAGATGGCTTCACTAGAGAATTCTACCAAACATTCAGACAAGAGCTTATACCTGTACTACTCAAATTATTTCAGAATGTAGAAAAGGAAGCGACACTTCTGAATTCATTCTATGAAGCCACCATAACCCTGATACCAAAACCAGGCCACTCACACAAAAAAATTACAGATAAATAACTCTCATGAATACAGATGCAAAAATTCACAACAAAATTCTAGCCAATAGAATTCAGCATCATATCAAAAAAACAATACACCACGACCAAGTAGGATTCATACCAGGTGTGCAAGGATGGTTCAACATTAGAAAACCAATCAACGTAATCCACCACATAAATACAAGGAAAGAAAAGAATCAAATGATCATCTCAATTGATGCAGAAAAGGTGTTCAACAAAGTCCAACACCCATTCCTGATAAAAACTCTCAATAAAATAGATATAGAACGGAAACATAATAAAGGACATCTATGCAAAACCAAAAGCCAACATCATTCTTAATGGAGAGAGGCTGAAAACATTCCCCTTGAGAACAGGAACAAGACAAGGATGCCCTTTAACATTGTGCTGGGAGTCCTAGCTAGAGCAACAAGGCAAGAAAAAGAAATAAAGGGCATCCAAAGTGGTAATGAAGAAGTTGAACTGTCCCCGTTTATGAATAATAGGATACTATACATAGAAAACCCTAAAGACTCCACGAGGAAACTACTGGAACTAATAGAAAGATTCAGCAGAATAGCAGGATACAAGATAAATGTACAAAAATCAGTAGGATTCCTATACACCAAAAAAGAGAACGATGAAAAGGAAATCAAGAAAACAACACTATTTATAACAGCCCCTAAAAAAAATAAAATACTTAGGAATAAATCTAACCAGGGATGTCAAAGACCTATACAAAGAAAACTACAGGACACTACTGCAAGAAACCCAAAGGGATCTACATAAATGGAAAACTTACCATGCTCATAGATAGGAAGACTCAACATTGGGAAAATGACAATTCTACCCAAAGCAATTTACAAATACAATGCAATCTCAATCCAAGTACCAACAACATTCTTTAAAGAGATGGAAAAACTAATCATCAACTTTATTTGGAAAGGGAAGAAGCCTCAGATAAGTAAAGTACTACTGAAGAAGAACAAAGCAGGAGGAGTTGCACTACCTCACCTCAGAACCTACTATACAGCTACGGTAGTCACAACAGCCTGGTACTGGTACAATGACAGATACATTGACCAATGCAACAGAATTGAGAACCCAGATGTAAATCCATCCATATACAGTCATCTGATCTTTGACAAGGGCCTAAAGTCCATCAAATGGGGAAAAGACAGTCTTTTTAACAAACAGTGCTGGCAAAACTGGATGTCCATCTGCAAAAATATGAAACAGGATCGATCCATACTTCACACCATATACAAAAACTAATTCAAAATGGATCAAAGACATAAATATAAAGCCAAAAACTATAAACCTTATAGAAGAAAAAATAGGATCAAAACTAGAGGCCCTGATACACAGCATGAACAGGATACAAACCATAATCAACAACACACGAACTCCAGAAGATAAGCTAGATGACTGATCTTTGAAAAATTAAGCACATATACTCATCAAAAGACTTCATCAAAAGAGTAAAAAGAGACCCTACAGACTGGGAAAAAATTTTTGGACAGTACACGTCAGACAAAGGTCTAATCTCTAAAATCTACAAGAAAATCCAACACCTCTACAACAAAAACACAAATAATCCATTAAAAAATGGACAATGGAAATGAATAGACACTTCACCAAAGAAGACATTCAAGCGGCCAACAGACACATGAGGAAATGCTCCCGATCACTAGCTTTTAGAGAAATGCAAATTAAAATCAAAATGAGATACCATCTCATCCTGGCTTTACTGGCACAAATCAAAAACACCAGAAATCACAAATGCTGAAGAGGCTGTGGGGAGTTCAGAACTCTTATGCATGCTGGTGGGAACGCAAAATGATACAACCATTTTGGAAAATGATATGGTGCTTCTTTAAAAAGCTAGAAATAGAAATATCATAAAATCTAACAATGCCACTCCTAGAATATATCCTAGAGAAATAAGAGCCGTCACAATAATAGACATATGTGGACTCATGTTCACTGCAGCATTATTCACAACAGCCAAAAGATGGAAACAGCCTAGATGCCCATCAACAAATGAATGAATAAACAAACTATGGTACATACACACAATGGAGTATTATGCAACAAGAAAGAACAATGATAAATCCATGAAGCATCTCATAGCATGGATGAAACTGGAGGACATTATGCTGAGTGAAATAAGTCAATCACAAAAAGACAAATATTGTATCAGACCTCTAATGTAAAAACTCATGAAAAAGTTCACACACAAAAAGAAACAATCTTTGTTGGTTATGAGGGATGGGAGGGGTAGGTGGGGAAATACTAAATAGACAATAGATAACTGGTAACTTTGGTGAAGGGTAAGACAGTACACAATACTGGGGAAGCCAGCACAACTTCTACAAGGGAAGGTCATGGAAGCTCCATAGACACATCCAAACTCCCTGAGGGACTGAATTGCTGGGCGGAGGGCTGCGGGGATCATGGTCTTGGGGAACATCTAGCTCAACTGGCATAACGCAGTTTATAAAGAAAATGTTCTACATTCTACCTTGGTGAGTAGCGTCTGGGGTCTTAAAAGCCTGTGAGCAGCCATCTAAGATACTCCACTGGTTTCACCCCTTCCGGAGCAAGGGAGAATGAAGAAAACCACACACAAGGGAAAGATTAGTCCAAAGGACTAATGGACCACAACTACCATGGCCTCCACCTGACTAAGTCCAGTATAGCTAGATGGTGCCCAGCTACCACCGACTGCTCTGACAGGGATCACAACAGAGGGTCCCGGACAGAGCTGGACAAAAATGTAGGACAAAATTCCAACTCACAAAAAAAGACCAGACTTACTGGCCTGACAGAGACTGGAGAAACCCCGACAGTATGGCCCCCAGACACCGTTTTAGCTCACTGATGAAGTCAGTCTTGAGGTTCACCCTTCAGCCAAAGATTAGACAGCCCCATAAAACAAAACGAGACTAATGGTGCACAACAGTCCAGGGACAAAGACTAAAAGGCAGGAGGGGACAGGAAAGCTGGTAATAGGGAACCCAAGGCTGAGAAGGGACAGTGTTGGCATGCTGCGGGGTTGTTATCAACTGTCATAAAACAATATCTGTACTAACTAATGAGAAACTATTTATTCTGTAAACCTTCATCTAAAGTACAATGAAAAAAGAACAAAAAGAAAACCTTATGGATCACAACCAGAACACTGTCTGACTGGGCTGCTCTGCACACATCATCAAGAAGGATCAGTTGCTGGAGGAGGACATCATGTTTGAACCAGCGGGCCAGTGAGGGCAAGAAGACTCTCAGTGAGATAGACCAGCACAATAGCCACAACAACTGACTGAAACATGATGGCGATTTTCAGGATGATGCTTCCTTAGACACCATGAGTCGGAGTCAACTTAAGAGCAGCATCCATCTGTCCAGTTATAAGAAGAAACAAAAAAAAAAAAAGGGAAGAGGAGGCTGCAGAATGCAAATAAAGAGGTTTGCAGGGCACTAAACCTTTCAAAGGAGCCCTGGTGGTGCAATGGTTAAAAACTCACTTGGCTGCTAACTGAAAGGTTCACAGTTTGAACCCACCAGCCGCTCCACAGGAGAAAGATGTAGCAGTTTGTTTCCATAAGGATTACAGCCTTGGAAACCCTATGGGCCAGTTCTACTTGGTCCTACAGGATTGATATGAATTGAAATTTGACTTGATGGCAATGGGTTTGGTTTAGTTACAGCCTTCAAAGAGAAGCCCTGCTGGCCCAGTGATTAAGTGCTCAGCTGCTAACCATGGGTCAGTGGTTCAAACTCGCCAGCCACTCTGTGGGACAAAGATGTGGCAGTCTGCTTCCGTAAAGATTACAGCCTTGTAAATCCTATGGGGTAGTTCTACTCTGTACTACAGCGTCACTGTGAGTCAGAATTGACTTGGCAGCTATGGGTTTTTTATAACTGTAATTCAGCACCTGAAAACAGATTAGGAAATAACAAAACTAACACAAAGTTTTTATTTGTTTTTAATTCTAATTCATGCTTTAAGTTTCTCTATAACTATGTCAACCTTGAGGATGAGATTTAGGACAGCCAGGTTTTTGTTTTTAAAACAATGTCAGTGTAATTTCAAAGACTCATTGTTTCGTAATCCAAAACAAAGACTGCAGAACCAATATACAATTTCTGTAGCCCGACTCCCAGAACTGTTGAAATGTATGTTTTGTAATTATAATCTAATTAGCACTATTAATGTGGATGTTCGTTTTAACGTATTCAAACGTGATTCAACTGAGTTTATTAGTGTATATTTCTATTCATTTCAACACATAGCAATTGAAAGGTACCAGTTTGAGGCTCTCCAGTAGATAAGAAGATGAATAGGACCTAGTTACACCATAAGTTTTGTAATGAGGATTACTCGAGTACTTAAAATAAGTATGACATAATGAATGCATACTTTTTGTTTATTTTCTAATTCAAAGCACAAAGGATTAGGAGGCATACTAGAAGTATATTCTTAAGTAAAACTATAAATTTATTTTAAAAACAGAATACAAATTGGAACGTGAAGTAGAGAACAAGGGGAAAAATACTGATACTTGCTATAATACAGATGAACCTCAAAAACATTATGCTAAAAAAGAAGACTACAACTGAGCATAAAGAAAATGAAAATTGTTACAACTGGACCAATAAACAACATTATGATAAATGGTGAAGAAACTGAAGTTGTCAAGTATTTCATTCTTCCCTGATCAATGATCAATGCCCATGGAAGCAGCAGTCAAAAAATCAAATGACATATTGCACTGGGAAAATCTGCTGTAAAAGACCTCTTTAAAATGTTAAAAAGCAAAGATGTCATTTTGAGGACTAAGGTGCGCCTCACCCAAGCCATGGTATTTTCAATCACCTCATATGCATGTGAAAACTGGACAATGCAAAGGGAAGACTGAAGGAGAATGGACACATTCTAATTGTGGTGTTGGTGAAGAATACTAAATATACCATGGACTGCCAGAAGAATAAACAAGACTGTCCTGGAAGAAGTACAGCCAGAATGCTCGTTAGAAGTCAGGATAGCAAGACTTTGTTTCACATACTTTAGACATGTTATCAGGAGGACCAGTCCCTGGAGAAGGATATCATGCTTGGTAAAGTAGAGGATCAGTGAAAAAGAGGAAGACTCTCAACAAGATGGAATGACCCAGTGGCTGCAACAATGGGCTCAAACATAGCAATGACTGTGAGGATAGCACAGGACCAGGCAGAGTTTTGTTCTTTTGTACATAGGGTTGCCATGAGTCAGGACCAACACAACAGCACCTAAAACCAAACTCGTATGTGAAAGAAAGAGTCAAAAGTGAAATTAGGGTCACCTAAGACACAATAATTGGTCTCTATTTGCCTGGAGCAACAGAAGAAGAAGGAGTCAGGAATAGGAGAAGAAAATTGAATCTGTGGCTAATTACCTCCATGGACGACTGCCTCCTTTGCCATTAGACCAGAAGTACAGGATGGTGCCCATTACCATTACTGAACATTTTGATCAAAGATTCTACAGAAGAATTCTGATTAAGAGAAGGAAAATGTAGAATAAAATTTCAAATTCTCATGGAATCTAGCTTTTCTGGAGCCATGGAGGCTGGATGAACCCCTGAAACTACTGCCCTAAGATTATCTTTAAACCTTAAACTAAAAATATCCTCTGAAATCTTCTTAAAACCAAATAATAGTTTAGCTTAACTAGTAAGTAATGTCTGCCTTGAGAAGTCTGCTCTTTCAAGAATTATCTATATGGCATCAAAGTGACAACAGCAACTTGAAAGATTAGATAGGAACCCTAGGGGGCAGTGAGTTTATGTTAACAGGGTAGGAACAAAGCAGAAAAGTAGAGTGAGAATGGTTGCACAACTTGAAGAATGTAATCAGTATCACTGAATTGTACATGTAGAAACCTGAATTGGTGTATGTTTTTGCTATGTATATTCTCAACAACAACAAAAAATTACTTTAAAAAAGTGAAATTAGAAAATATTTGAACTCAGTGAAAATGAAAACACAACGTATCAAAACTGATGGGATGTGGCTACAGCAGTATTTATGGGTGAAATTATAGGACTAAATGCCTAAGAAATAAAAAAGGGGGTGGGGGTGCTACTTTGCAATCAATGTTCGCTATTGATCTTTCTTGATTCATGTTCATTTCCCTTTCTTTATTTGAAGAAAAGGAAGAAATCAGGAACAATTTAAGACTACTCACAGCATTATTTGATCTCATCACCTTTGAGTATTTTTGACAAAAACCATCTACAGGTGATGCTGTGTAATCTTAACATAAATGTACATTTTTAATGTTCCTTTAGAAGCTTTACTTCAAAACCACTGAGAATTAACATTAGCGTGTGAAAAGTCCTACAGAATTAAATAAGGCTGGTACAACTTTTGTAATAAATATCCACTTCAGAATGAATCTTCGGAGTAAATAAGAAGATAAAGTATCCTCAGAGGCTGAGAGTCCTAAATATCAATATGACTTTCTGGAAGTGACCTGAAGAAATACTTCAATCTGTTCAGTCAATTCTAATTGCTTCAAACAAATATAACTTTTGGCAAACATTTTCGTATCCAAAAAAAAAAAAGAGAGAGAGAGAGAGAAAGACATTAAACAATTATATTCAACAAGATTAACTCTATTACTGTTTGGAAATTTATTTCACAACTAATTTATTAGGGGTTTACCTACAGGGATAGTTTTCCTCAAAATCAAGCATTCTATAAACGCAAAATAATTTTCTTAGTGAAAAGCTGGATATTTTAATTTAGAAAAACCCTAACTGTAAACCTTTTAGGAAAAAGCATTCGTTTCCCTGGACAGAATTCTGGCTTTTTAACCAAGTACTTATTTGAGTATCTGTATTATTCCAGAGCCAATAATTTAGTAAGTCTTGATTCTGCCATTCTGTGGTATAGTGCCCTTTCATTCACACACTTAGTATTTACCTCATGTAGCTATTTTTTGAAAGAATAATACAATACCCGTCTTCCAGGTAACTATGGACTCAGTCTAGGATCTAAGACTACATCTTCTGAGATACCAAGGGACTGCTTTTACAAACACCCCTAGGTACTAGGTTTTCAAGAAAACATCAACAGCAGACAGAACAACCCTGTGGAAGCCAGCATATGTCAAAAACAGCTGTGTAAGTTAAGTAGTGCATTTTGACTCCTGGCAATCCCCCGCGTGTCAGAGTAGAATTGTGCTCCATAGGGTTTTCAGTGACAGATTTTTGGGGGAAGCAGATTGCTAGGGCCTTTCTTCCAAGGCGCCTCTGGGTGGACTCAAACATCCAACCTTTTGGTTAGCGGCAATATCAACCTTTGCACAATATCACACAGTGTTGTTGTTGTTAGAATCAAGTCTATTGTGATGCACAGTGACCCTGTATGACAGAGTAGAACTATCTCACAGGGTTTCCAAGGTTGTAATCTTTACAGGAGCAGGTCTTTCTCCTACAAGAGTGACCCGGTGGGTTCAAACGGCCTACCTTTCAGTTAGCATTGGAGTACTTAATCATTGCACCACCAGGGCTCCTTATCGTAGTTGTAGCCCCCAAACAATGTAGTTGATTAATGACAACTTCAAGCTTAAGAACAACTTATTCAAATCAGTATCCTGAATTCTTCAAGTGTACTGCATTGTTACTGCTTTTTTCCTCTGAGAATTAGGTAAGAATTGAGTACTAAAAACTTACCAGGGAAATGGAAGTAACGAAAACAAGACAGAACCCCAAATCTGAAGGTGTAAGAAACATAAATCTCCATATTAGCCAATAAAAAGATAATCAGGCTATGTATCGCTTCACCCATTCTTTCTATCTTAAAAAACACTTTGTATAAGCTAGAGGATTCAAACTGTAAAGAAATGAACTTTAAAATGGGTCAAGTACCCAAGTACCCAGCAAATATCACTGTTGGGCACTCATTCGTAGGCTCAGGCTAAACTACCTCCAGCAAAAGAGGCCACGGCAGAAGACGTCCCCCACCGCCCGAAGCCTGCTCTTCAGGTAACAAGGGTTTCTTTTAGTGCTATTTGGACAAAAAAACAATCTAGAGGGTACAGATTTATTTTTTAAAAAATAAACAGCACAAAACCAACCAAACAAAAAAAAAACCTACAAAAAAAATACAACTGGGGGGTGGGGGGGACTTTCTACCAAGCTCGACTCCTCCCGTTCGAAGAAAACACCTTTCTGAACATTCCTTCACAGAAGAATGAGGAACCTCGCTGATAACCGCAGACACCAGGAAGCCATCATTGCCTCCCTCTTCTAAGATCCCGAGCCCGAGAAAGCACCGGGAGGCGGCGCCGCGGTCGTCACCCAGCCGCCGCAGGCCCGGAGCCGCGCGGGCTCAACAAAGGGAGAGAGCCGAGTGGCCTCAGGTCTGCCGGAAAGATAGGGTCTCGACGCCCCCGGGGGCGAGCACCTCAGGCTGTCGCTAGGGCAAGACGCCCACCAAGCTCGGACCCGAGAGGCGCTGCCGCCGGCGGGCGGGGGCGGGGCTGGGTACAGACCCGCGGCGGGAGCGGCCGGGACCGCAGAAGCCCCGTCTTCCTCCCGGAGCGCGGCCACCCTGCCCCCCCGGCCCATCCGGCGCCCCCGGCCCCATTGTCCCCGGCCAGGCAGCCGTAGACCCCCCCCCCGTTCCCACCGTACAGGCCAGGCCGCCTTAGACCCCTCTTCCCACCGTCCTTAGCCAGACGACCCCGACCCCCATTCCCACCGTCCCGGTCAGGAGGCCCCGGACCCTCCATTCCCACCGTCCCCGGCCAGGCTACCCCGGCCCCGCCGCTCTCCGGACTCGCCGAGCCGCCCCTGCGGCGCTTGATACTTACACACGCACAGCTCCACCACGTACGCGTAGTAGGACCAGACTACCACGAAGGTGATGAAGATCACCGGCACCCAGCCCAGGCTTCGCTGGCAGCAGCGCCAGAACGTCCACGGCGCCATGTTCTGCTGGCGACGGCTGTGCCAAGAGCTCCGCGGTCTACAGGCGCGCCAGGTCTCCGGCGGCGACGACACGGGCACACGGGCCGAGTCCTCACCCAGGTCTTCTTCCTCCACGGAAGGGCTCACGGACGCGAAAGCAGTAGACACCCCCGCGGCTCCTCCCCTCACGGCCCCGCCCCTGCCCCTCATGCCTCCGCCGCCGCTGGTCGCTGCGATCACCGCGCCGTCGGGGGCGGGGCTTCCGCAGCCCGGGAGGCGGGGCCCGGGTGCGGGCTGCGGAACTGGGAGGCTAGGGAGCCCGGGGGTAGGGGGAGAGCTACCGTTGATCTTGCGAGGGACCCCGCCACGCCGGGCGAGAAACACCCCGTTGGTGATGAGGCAGTCCTGGAAGCCTCGAAGGGAGGGCGGCTACGGAAATTGTTCCTTCGCTGATTCGTGGCCTTGGAACGAATGGGATCTTCTGACCTCCCGGTGTACCGAGCTCGCTCTCCTGAGGTTCCGCGGACCCTAACTAAAAAACAGAACAAAACAAAAAACCAGTTGCCCCCGAGTCATTCCGACTCATATAACGACCCCAAGTGCTGCAGGAGGCTTTTTTTTTTTTTTTTTTTTCAAATCTAACGAGCCTATGGCACACCCTAGGCGGGAATGTATATTGCTATAAGTCTCCTCCAGTTTCTCTAAGGCTTATCTCTGGGTAGGAACCTCTGTGCTTTGAAATTTTTTGATCCATGTTTCAGTGGGAAGCCTTACGTTTTTCGAAGATGGAACCGGTAGATGCTTGGGTTCTAGGGTAGAGAAGCCTTGTAGGATCTATCACTTTGATTTTAATCCCAAATTTAGGGTTGAGTCGTTGAGGGGAGCATGTAAAGGGCCTGCTCCCTACCGCCAAATGACTACTGGAATTTTTCAGATTCCAGAATTTATTTATAGCTGGAGAACCTTGCAAAGCAATGCCTGTTACAATAGAACCTAGAAGCATCATTGTGCAGACATCATAATACAAGGTCAAAAACACTGAAAGTGATTACAAATCGCATTTTTATTACTAATTCCTGTTGCTGGTATGTCCCTTTTGATTAGACTGGGATTTTAATTTGGTATTGTTTACCAACATCTCCATGAAACGGATCTGTTTATAGTGTGATATAAAGGTAGTAAAGGTAAATAATAATTATTTAACCACTGCACACTAGTGCTAGAAGTAATAAAGGTTGTATAAAATAATCTGTTCTCCCATATTTTATGCCTTAAAAGTCACATTTAGAAGCATCTCATAACATGGATGAAACTGGAGGATGTTATGCTGAGTGAAATAAGTCAGTCACAAAAGGACAAATATTGTATGAGACCTCTATTGTAAAAACCCATGAGAAAGTTCACACACAGAATGTAACAATCTTTGTTGGTTACCAGGGATGGGAGGGGTGGGGGGGAAATGCTAAACAGGCAATAGATAAGTGGTATCTTGGGTGAAGGGTGAGACAGTACACAATACAGGGGAAACCAGCACAACTTGTACAAGGAAAGGTTATGGAAGCTCCATAAACACATCCAAACTCCCTGAGGGACTGAATTGCTGGGTGGAGGGCTGTGGGGACCATGGTCCCTGGGAACATCTAGCTCAATTGGCATAACACAGTTTATAAAGACAATGTTCTACATTCTACCTTGGTGAGTAGCGACTGGGGTCTTGAAGGCCTGTGAGCAGCCATCTAAGATACTCCACTGGTCTCATCCCTTCGGGAGCAAGGGAGAATGAAGAGAACAGGATACAAGGAAAAGATTAGTCCGAAGGACTAATTGTCCGCAGCTACCAAGGCCTCCACCAGACTGAGTCCAGTACAGCTAGATGGTGCCCGGCTACCACCCCTGACTGCTCTGACCGGGATCACAACAGAGGGTTCTGGACAGAGTTGGAGAAGGATGTAGAACAAAATTCTAACTCACAAAAAAAAAGACCGGATCTACTGGCCTAAAGGAGACTGGAGAAACCCTGAGAGTATGGCCCCCAGACACCCTTTTAGCTCAGTGGTGAAGTCATTTCTGAGGTTCACTGTTCAGCCGGGGAGTGGACAGCCCCATAAAACCAAATGGGACTAACAAGACACAGCAGTCCAGGGACAAGGGCCAGAAGGCAGAAGGGGACAGGAAAGCTGGTGATAGGGAACCCAAGGTTGAGTAAGGATAGTGTTGATGTGTTGTAAGGTTGTTAACCATTGTCATAGGGCAACATGTGTACTAACTGTTAAATGAGAAACTATTTTGTTCTGTAAGCCTTCATCTAAAGTGAGAATAGCAGCACAATTGGAATAGCGTAGTCGATGTCACTGAACTGTGCATGTAGACATTTTAAAATGTATCTTCGGTGTATCTTCGGCTATGTATATTTTCACCAAAAAAAAAGAGAAGGGAGAAGGTTGACATGTCATGGGGTTGTTAACCAATGTCATAAAACAATATGTGTACTACTGTTTCATGAGAAACTATTTGTTCTGTAAGCCTTCACCTGAAGTACAATAAAAAAAAAAAAAGTCACATATAGTTAGTGGCAAAGTTGGCACTAGATTTAGGGCATTAAAATGAATCAAATTCAACTTCTTTTCCAGAGAGGCAGGATAGGAGGGTGTCTTAGTTATCTAACCCGTTGCCTGGAATCGATTCCGACTCATAGCCACCCTATAGGACAGGGTACAACTGCCCCATAGAGTTTCCAAGGAGCGGCTGGTGAATTAGCAGCCATAGCTCTTAACCACTGCACAACCAGGGCTCCCTTTATCTAGTGCTGCTATAATAGAAATACCACAAGTGTGTGGCTTTAACAAACAGAAATACATTTTGTCACAGTCTAGAAGGCTACAAGTCTGAATTCAGGGCGCCAGCTCTAGGGGAAGGCATTCTCTCTCTTGGCTCTGGGAAAAGGTCCTTGACTCTTTTCGGCGTTGTAGGTAGGCACTGTGTTCCTTTGCTCCTTGGTGATCTTCATGTAGCTTGGCATCTGTCTTCCCCCACCTCTGCTTGCTTGCTTGTCCTAATCTGCTCTTTTTATATCTCAAAGGTGATTGGCTTAAAACGAATCCTACAGTGATATGGCCTCGTAACATAACAAAGAAAACCCATTCCAAATGGGATTATAACCACAGGTATAGCGGTTAGGATTTACAACACATATTTTTGGGAGACAAAATTCAATCCATAACAGAGGATTAGGCTTCGAGATGGAATTTGGATTAACATGGAAGAACATAATTTAAAAGCCTTTTATCCTCATATATCGCTGCATATCAAAATTATGCTACTAAAGCTTAGCACAAATAGCATGATCTCCAGAAACCTTTCTTGATCACATCAGTTGGAAATGATCTCTTCTTTCTGTTATGCTATTTTTTTAATAACACACATAAATCATTTAGATGCTAACTGTAAATGAGTCACCTTACCTACTACCTTGTAATCTAAAGGTAGGAAGTATTTCTTACAACCATCTGTTTTCCCACAGTGTCTTGCAAGTAGGAAATAGTAAATATTTGTTGAGTGGGCATTTGAAGGCTTCTATTGTCATCAGCTATTCTTTCTAACTTATGGAGTCACCAACCAGATCACATTACTTTCTGGCTTCTAAACAACTGCCACGTGCTCTATTAAGATGTTGACTCTATATGGGATCTAAAAAACATTTCCGGTCTACCTCCTTGTCTTAAAGTCATTCCAGTGAGGACACGTATTTTCAGGAAGGTAGTCATTTTCATTCTTTTGGGAATTTTTCTCCCTTAAATAACCGTTGTTGTTGTGTGCCATCAAGTTAATTCTAACTCATAGTGACTCTATAGGACAGAGCAGAACTGCCCCATAGCATTTCTAAGGCTGTAATCTTTACAGAAGTAGACTACCACATCTTTGTCTCACAGAGTGACTGGTAGACTTGAACCACCTACCTTCCGGCTAGCAGCTGAGTGCTTAACCACTGTTCCACCAGAGCTCCTTAATTAGTAGAATAAATATAAACAATAAGATCCACATTGTATTACACGGGAAAAATTGGAAGCAAAATGTTAGCCACAGTGATTTCTTCTGTATTTTCCACAATTCTACGAAAACATGTAATACTTTTATAATCATTTAAAAGAAGAGTACAATGGCTGGCACATAGTAAGAGGTGGTAATTATTAACATTAAAATTAGTTTTTTGCTACAATGGTTATGGCTCTTACCACAGGGCTTTGAATCTATCAAGCCTTCAAGGTGTGTGTGTGTGAGGGTGGGGTGGTTAGATGCATAGGAAAAAACAGAAAACTGTCTTTCTGTATTGCTACCAACAATAAAAACACTCAGAGAATTTCAGAAGGGCTGTGTGTCTTGCTGTAGCAACAAATGAGTTAGGAAAGGTGATGTATCCAGGAGAAGAGAAAAACAGCAGGATCAGGTTTGGGGGCAGGTTGAGGGGGAAAAAGGGGCTTAGGGAGCTGGTTGCAGAGATGTTACCTGTGGCAAGACCTATTTCCTTCCCCTGTGTAACCTTGGTCCTATGTAAATCCTGCCTTAGGCTGGAGAACCATCAACTCTTGTGGGGATTACACCAATAGCCTCCTGCCACGTCTCCCCACACTGACACTTGCCCTCTTCCAATATGTTCTTCATATTCATTCATTCATTCAACAAGTATTTTCTGAATACCTGCTTTGTGCCATGCACTGTTCTAGACAAAATCTTTGCTCTTATGCAGCTTTTGTTCTTTTTTATATTCTGTTGGGCTCCATACCATGGTTTGTGTAATCTCTTAGAAAAACAAGTCTGCTTAACACAAGGATAACTACAATGAAGCTTAATATGGCAGCATCACAGGCCCTGCAGCTCTGCTGCCTTCCTATCCCCCAACCTCACCTCTTAAGATCTTATGTAACTATTGTATATTTATGAAAACTAGAAATTAACATTAGTATAACACTTATAGCTAAAATACAGACTTTTTTCAAATTTCACCGTTTTGTGTGTGTGTGTGCATGTGTGTGTGTGTGTGTGTGTGTGTGTGTGTGTGCTTTAGGTGTAAGTTTACAGAGTAAATTAGTTTCTCATTAAACAGTTAATACACAAATTGTTTTGTGACATTGGCTGCCAACTCCATGATATGTCAAAAGTCTTTCCTTTTCCATTCCTGGTTCCCTGTTTCCGTTCATCCAGTTTTCCCGCCTTCTTGTCTTTGCTTTTGGGCTGGTGTGCCCATTAGCCTCGTATACATACTTGAACTACGAAGCATGTTCCTCACATGTGTTACTGTTGGCCCTATAGACCTGTCTAATCTTTAGCTGAAGGGTAAACCTCAGGAGTAACTTCAGTACTGAGTTAAAAGGGAATCCAGGGGGCATACTCTTAGGGTTTCTCCAGTCTCTGTCAGATCAGCAAGCCTGGTCTTTTTCAAATTTCACCAGATTTTCTACTGATGTCTTTTTTCTGTTTTAGGATCCAGTCCAGGATACCACATCTTTTCTTGTTTTTCGTGGAAACACACTTTTGAAAAGTACCGGCCAGGTATTTTGTAGAATGTCCTCAATTTGAGTTTGTCTGATGTTTCTCATGATTAACTGGAACTAGAAGGTTAGACTAGGATAATGGGTTTGGGGGAGAAAACCACAGAGGTTATGTGCCCTTCTCATTACACCGTATGGGCTTACATGATATCAGCATGACTTATTACTGCTAATGTTAACCTTGATCACACTATTCACTAAGTCCAGCCCTCAAGGTGTGGGGAATTAACTTCCACCTCGTGGAGGGAAGAATATCAAAGAATTTGTGAACACCTGTTCAAACCATTGGAAACCCTGGTGGCATGGTAATTAAAAGCTACAGCTGCTAACCAAAAGGTAGGCAGTTCGAATCCACCAGGCGCTCCTTGGAAACCCTATGGGGCAGTTCAACTCTGTCCTGTAGCACCCCTACGAGTTGTAATAGATTTGACGGCAACAGGTTTGGTTTTTTTAGTTTTCTTCAGACCATTACAGTACTTAGTAAATATTTGGGGGGGAGGGATTTTAAGGCTATGCAAGTATCCTATTTCTCCTTAAAGCTTCTCCTACTAATTTTAGCATTCATCAGTTGACCTTGACTACAGCAAGGTGGTTTTCTTTTTATTTGCTGCACAGTTGTCTAATAGTCAACTTCCTGACTAATGAAATGCAGCCGAAAAAGGGAGTTCAGACACTTGGCTGCCATGGGAGAGTGACATGTGCTCCTGACCCTGATGACTACAAAACTTTCTGGTTTGGACAGATCTGGTTTGTTTGTGTGGTTTTAGAAGACTGTCCCCAGAAAACTTCTTGGCCATGGATCCATTGATCACTCTAGGCATGTTTTATGTTTCTTCATGTGGCAGCAAGAGGCAGAGGGTAGTACAGTCAGTTATTGATTGAATTTAGGCGACAGGGCAAGTCTGGGCTTGGCTGCTGCCATTCAAAACATTTAGTTGGGTAGGAGGCAAGGATTTAAATTACCAGAGAATAGAAGGCTTTTAAGAAACATGACATAGCTCTGCCACGTCTGTTGCTGTGATATCTAAGATCTCTCTGAATTGAAAACCAGAGAAGTTCCTGATAAACGAAGGAAGAGTGGACATGGCATCCTCAGACATTTGGAGGGGTGTGTGTGTATGTGTGTGTGTGCGTGTGTGTGTGTGTGTGTGTGTGCTTATGTGTGGGTTAAGCATTTGAAACAGTCTTTGTAGCCATGTAGCCAGTCTATGTTAAATCTCTGCATAACATAGTCAGATACCTCTCCTATGTATGGGTATTTAATTAAAGACTTGCTTTCACTAGACTGTTGTGTGATGGATCACTTTTATATGGCTTTTCTCATCATGGTCTTGTAACTCCCACTGAAGTGATTGGGTGGGACTATGCAAATATGGTGTATGGAACCCTAGTGAGAGGATTGGTCAGTTTCACCATCCTGCTAGGCTTAAAATGAACCATCCTAGAAGTGGGAGGGGGAGGATCTCACCACCACCAAGGAAAGAAGTGAAGCATGTCCTTTGGATCTGGGATCCCTGTGCTGAGACCCTTCTGGGCCCAGGAGACAGAGAGCTGTGGCATCAAGGAGGGCAAGATGGTGAAAGGCAGTGGCAGAGAGGTGGCAGCAGTAGGGGCAACAGAGCCACAGGACTGGCTGGAGACCAGCAGGAGACAGAGTCAGCCCATGGATTGAGAGGGCTGGGTGCTTTTAGGCAGGAGGCTTGCTGTCAGAGTTGCGGTGCCTCTGGGCACTTGGTGGAGCTGAATTTGCTGACCCATGGAGCTGGAGCTGAGCGCCTTTTGCCAAGGCTTGCTGGCTGAGTGGAGTACCTCAGGCACTTATCAGCAGAGCTGGAAGAGTTTTGTGACACTTGCCCGAGCATGGCGGAAGCCAGGCTGGGGGGCCAGGGGCTGAGGGAGAGACCTACCTGTGGGAACGGCTGAGAGGAGGCTGTCCTGATCAAGGAACTGTATCCTGAGCATCCCTGAACCTGAATTGTGTCCTGTTGCTTCCCTAATAAACTCCATGGTCGTGAGTATTGTCTGTGAATTCTGTGTGGCCATTGCGATGAGCTAGGAACCCAGCAGAGAAGTAGAGTGCTGTGGGAGGGACGGTTAATGTCAGAATGGTAAAAGATGGCAGAGAGACGAGGCACGTCTGACCTCCGCCTCATAGTAATCAGCCTTGGGCAATTGATCTTGATTCCCCTTTTCAGTTGTGAAGGTAAAGGAGGTCAGATACTATCCCACGCCATTTTTACACCTGTAAACTTTTTAAAGGCTAGGCTAGGTCTGTTTTGCTTACCATTGCAAGCCCAGTACATTGCCAAGCACATAGAATGCATTAAATCATATTGATTGAATAAATACATATATACGTATGTATGTATAGGGAAAGTATAGACATCCCTAATTACGAGTTACTTGGTATTCACTTATTCAATCAGTATGATTTAATGCATTCTATATATACTCTCCCTGGACCGCTGGTGGTGCGGTGGTTAAGAGCTCGGCTGCTAACCAAAAAGGTTGGCAATTCGAATCCACCGGCTGCTCCTTGGGAACCCTATGTGGCAGTTCTACTCTGTCTTATAGGGTCGCTATGAGCTGGAATTGACTTTACGGCAATGAGATTTAACGGGTATACTTTCCCTACAGTTCTCCCTATACTTAATCACAGAAGTAGTCTTGCATATATCGGTTATGCTCTCCAGTACTATTAGAGCAGTGTTATATTTTATTTACAGTGTGAGGTAAAAAGATGTTTGCGGACTAGCCTAGGGACTTAACTATGATGTTGGATTCTTTTGGGAAAAAAATGACTTTGAGGTTCAAACAATGTTAAGGGCATAGTGGAAACAATACAGATAGAGTCAGTGATATTTACATTCAAACCTCAGATTTGTCACTTATTAGCTATGTGATATTGTGAAATTTACCTAAGCTCTCTGAGACTCAGTTTCTTCTTCATATAAGGGATAATAATATCTACCTCATGCATTTGTTGTGAGAATTAGATGAAATTTTATATATCTATGTATACATTGTATTTATATATAATTGTATATGTAGTATGGGTGTCCCTGGGTGGTGCAAAAGGTTAATGTGCTTGGTTGCTAACCAAAAGGTTGGAGAATTGAGTACACCCAGAGGCATCTCAGAAGAAAGGCCTGGTGATCTACTTCTGAAAAATCAACCATTGAGTAGTCAGAGTAGACAGTTCCACTTTGACACACTTAGGGTTGCCATGAATCAGTATTGACTCAAAGGCAGCTAATTTTTATATATGTAGTATAAGTTATGATGACTTCCAATTTTCCTAGAGTCATACTTCATACATCCCATGTTCTAATTATTAATGGATGTTTGCAGCTGTTTCTTCTCATTTTGAATCCTGCCAAATTAACAAATAAAGATCATGAAAGCTTGACTCCATCCACTTCATTACGGTTGACTTAATTTGAGGAGGCAGCTCTTCTCCAGTTGTATTTTGAGTGTCTTCCAACCTGAGGGGCTCATCTTCTGGCACTATATCAGACAATTTTCCACTGCTTTTCATAAGGTTTTCACTGGCCGATTTTTTCAGAAGTAGACTGCCAGGTCCTTCTTCCTAGTCTGTCTTAGTCTGGAAGCTCACCGGAAACCTGTCGACCAAGGGTGACCCTGCTGGTAGTTGAAATACCAGTGGCATAGCTTACAGTCACAGCAACACGCAAGCCACCACAGTATGACAAACTGACAGACGTATAGTGAAAAACTGACAGAATGCATAAACATCAATATCCTAGGCATTAGTGAGCTGAAATGGACTGATATTGGCCATTTTGAATCAGCTAATCATATGATCTGCTATGCCAGGAATGACAAAGAGGAATGGCGTTACATTCATTGTCAAAAAGAACATTTCAAAATTTATCCTGAAGTACAGTGCTGTCAGTGATAGGATAATCACCATGCACCTACAAGGAAGACCAGTTAAAACTATTATTATTCAATTTATGCAAACGCTAAGGCCAAAGATGAAGAAATTGAGTATTTTTACCATTTTCTGCAGTCTGAAATTGATGAAACATGCAATCAAGCTGCACTGATAATTACTGGTGATTGGAACAAGAAAGTTGGAAATGAAGACGGATTAGTAACTGGAAACTATGGCCTTGGTGATAGAAACGACACCAGAGATCACATGATAGAATTTTGTAAGACCAAAAGCTTCTTCGTAGCAAATACCTTTTTTCAACAACATAAATGGCTACTATACACATGGACCTTGCCAGATGGAATACACAGGAATTAAATTGACTACATCCGTGGAAATAAATGATACAGAAGCTCAATATTATCAGTCAGAACAAGACAAATGGCAGACCGAGGCACAGATCATCAATTACTCCTATGCAAATTCAAGTTAAAGCTGAAGAAAATTAGAGCAAGTGCACAAGGGCCAAAGTATGACCTTGAGTATATCCCACCTGAATTTGGAGACTATCCCATAAATTAAAATTTTTTTTTTTTATTGTGCCCTAGATGAAGGTTTACAGAGCGAATTAGTTTCTCATTAAACAATACACATATTGTTTTGCGACATTGGTTGCCAACCCTGCTACATGTCATCACTCTCTCCTTCTTGACCTTAGGTTCCCCATTATCACCTTTCTTGTCCTCTCCTGGCTTCTCTTCTTTGCCCCTCGGTTGGTGTGTCCATTTAGTATCATTTTGTTTTATAGGGCTATCTAATATTTGGCTGAAGGGTGAGCCTCGGGAGTGACTTCAGTACTGAGTTAAAAGGGTGTCCAGGGGCCATACTCTCTGAGTTTCTCCAGTCTCTGTCAGACCAGTAAGTCTGGTCTTTTTTTGTGGTTCAGAATTTTGTTCTACATTTACCTCCAGCTCTGTCTGGGGCCCTCTATTGTGATCCCTGTCAGAGCAGTTGGTGGTGGTAGCCAGGCACCAACTAGTTGTGCTGGACTCAGTCTGGTGGAGGCTGTGGTAGTTGTGGTCCATTAGTCCTTTGGACTAATCTTTCCTTTGTGTCTTTGGTTTTCTTCATTCTTTCGTTCCAGACGGGGTGGGACCAGTGGAGTATCTTAGATGGCTGCTTACAAGCTTTTAAGATCCCAGATGCTACTCACCAAAGTAGGATGTAGAACATTTTCTTTATAAACTATGTTATGCCAATTGAGCTAGATGTCCCCGGAGACCATGGTTCCCAGCCCTCAGCCCAGTTATTTGGTCCCTCACAGAGTTTGGATGTGTCGGTGAAGCTTCCATGACCTTGCCTTGGTCAAGTTGTGCTGACTTCCCCAGTTTTGTGTACTGTCTTACCCTTCACCAGAGTTATCTATTGCCTGTTTAGTGTTTTTCCTTCCCCACCCCTCCCCTCCCTTGTAACCATCAAATATTGTTTCTTTTTGTGTGTAAAGATTTTCATGAATTTTTACGTAGAGGTCACATACAATATTTGTTCTTTTGTGATTGACTTATTTCACTTAGAGTAATGCCCTCCAGAATCATCCATGTTGTGAGATGTTTCGCAGATTCATCATTGTTCTTTATCGGTTGTGTGGTATTCCATTGTGTGTATGCACCATAGTTTGTTTATCCATTCATCTGTTGATGGCAATTAGGTTTTTTCCATCTTTTTGCTATTGTGAATAATACTGCAATGAACATCTCGATTCCTGTGATGGTTCTTATTTCTCTAGGATATATTCCTGGGAGTGGGATTGCTGGAGCAAATGATATTTCTATTTCTAGCTTTTTAAGAAAACACCATATCATTTTCCAGAATGGTTGTACCATTTTGCATTCCCACGAGCAGTGCATAAGAGTTTCAATCTCCCCGCAGCCTCTCCAACATTTATTATTTTCTATTTTTTGATTCGTGCCAGTAATGTTGGGGTGAGATTGTATCTCATTGTGGTTTTGATTTGCATTTCTCTAATGGCTAGTGATTGCAAGCATTTCCTCATGTATCTGTTAGCCACTTGAATGTCTTCTTTGGTAAAGTGTCTGTTCATATCCTTTGCCCATTTTATAATTGGGTTATTTGTCTTTTTGTTGTAGAGGTGCTAGATTTTCTTGTAGATTTTAGAGATTAGACCTTGTCAGATTTGTCATAGCCAGTTTTTTTTCCCCCTAGCCTGTTCTGTTTTTACTCTTTTGGTGAAGTTTTTTGATGAGCATAAGTTTTTAATTTTTAGAAGATCCTGGTTATCTAGCTTATCTTCTGATATTTGTGCATTGTTAGTTATGGTTTGTATCCTGTTTATGCTGTATATTAGGGCCTCTAGTGTTGACCTTACTTTTTCTTCTATGATCTTTATAGTTTTTAGTTTTATATTTAGGTCTTTGGTCCATTTTGAATTAGTGTTTGTGTAGGGTGTGAGGTATGGGTCCTGTCTGATTTTTTTTGCAGATGGACATCGAGTTTTGCCAGCATCATTTGTTAAAAAGAATGTCTTTTCCTCATTTAATGGTCTTTGTGCATTAGTCGAAGATCAGGTGACCGTAGGGGATGCATTTACATCTGGGTTCTCAATTCTGTTCCATTGGTCAGTGTATCTGTTGTTGTACCAGTACCAGGCTGTTTTGACTACCATAGCTGTATAGTAGGTTCTGAGGTCAGGTAGTGCAAGTCCTCCTACTTTATTCTTCTTCTTCAATAGTGCTTTACTTATCTGGGGCCTCTTTCCTTTCCATATAAAGTTAATGATTAGTTTCTCCACCTCGTTAAAGAATGTTGTTGGTATTTAGATCAGAATTGTATTGTATTTGTAGATTGTTTTAGGTAGAATTGACATTTTCACAATATTGAGTCTACATATCCATGAACATGGTATGTTTTTGCATTTATGTAGATACCTTTTGGTTTCTTGCAGTAGTGTTTTGTAGTTTTCTTTGTATAGGTCTATTACATCCCTGTTTAGATGTATTCTTACGTATTTTATTTTTTAGGGGCTATTATAAATGGTATTGTTTTCCTGATTTCCTTTTTGTAGTTCTCTTTATTGGTATATAGGAATCCAACTGATTTTTGTATGTTTATCTTGTATCCTGCTACTCCTGCTACTCTGCTGAATCTTTCTATTAGTTCCAGTGTTTTTCTTGTAGGGTCTTTTGGGTTCTCTATGGATACTATTATATCATCCACAAATAGGGAGTCTTTCACTTCTTTCTTACCCATTTGGGTGCTCTTTATTTCTTTTTCTTGCCTTATTGCTCTAACTAGGACTTCCAGCACAATGTTAAGTAGAAGTGGTGATAATGGGCATCCTTGTCTTGTTCCTGTTCTCAAGCGGAATGTTTTCAGCCTCTCTCCATTGAGAATGATGTTGGCTGTTGGTTTTGTATAGATGCCCTTTATTATGGTGAGGAATATCCCTTCTATACCTATTTTATTAAGAGCTTTTTTTTAACAGGAATCAGTGTTGGACTTTGTCTTTTCTCATCAATTGAGATGATCATGTGATTCTTTTCTTTTGTTTTATTTATTTGATGGATTACATTGGTTGATTTTCTAATGTTGAACTGTCCTTGCATACCTGGTATGAATCCCAGTTGGTTGTGGTGTATTGTTTTTTAATATGATGCTGAACTCTACTGGCTAGAGTTTTGCTGATAATTTTTGCATCTATATTCATGAGAGATATTGGCCTGTAATTCTCTTTTTTTATTATGTCTTTACCTGGTTTTGGTATCAAGGTTATGCGGGCTTCATAGAATGAATTCGAAAGTATCCCTTCCTTTTCTATGTTCTGAAATAGTTTGAGTAGTGCTGGTGCAAGCTCTTCTCTGAATGTTTCGTAGAATTCTCCAGTGAAGCTATCTGGGTCAGGGCTTTTTTTTGTTAGGAGTTTTTTTGGAACTACCTTTTCAATCTCTTCTCATGTTATGGGTATGTTCAGATTTTCGACTTCAGTTTGTCTTAGTTTAGGTAGGTAGTGTGTTTCTAGAAATTTGTACATTTCCTCTAGGTTTTCAAATTTTTTGGAATATAGTTTTTCATAGTACTCTGTTATGATCTTTTTATTTCAGTTGCATCTGTTGTAATGTCCGCCATTTCATTTCTTATCTGAGTTAGTTATTTCCTTTCCTGTTTTCCTTTTGTCAGTCTGGCCAGTGGTTTGTCCCTTTTGTTGATCCTTTCAGCTTTTGGTTTTACTTATTCTTCCTATTGTTTTTCTGTTCTCTGTTTTATTTATTTCTGCTCCGCCCTTCATTATTTCCTTTCTTCTGGTGGCTGAGGGCTTCTTATGCTGTTCTCTTTCTATTTGTTTGAGTCGTATAGTTAACATTTTGATTTTGTCCCTTTCTTCTCTTTTGATGTGTGCATCTATTGCTATAAATTGACCTCTGAGCACTGCTTTTGCTGTGTCCCAAAAGTTTTGGTATGATGTGTTTTCATTCTTGTTTGATTCTAGGAATTTTTTTATTCCATCTTCGATTTCTTGTATTAGTCAGTGGTTTGTAAGCAGTGTGTTATTCAGTTTCTATGTATTTGATTTTTTTTCCCTTGCTCTTCCTGTTACTAATTTCTACTTTTATGGTGGTGTAATCAGAGAAGATACTTTGTATTATCTCATTGTTTTGGATTTTGTTGAGGGTTGCTTTGTGTCCCAACATGTGGTCTATTCTGGAGAACGTTCCCTGTGCATTGGAAAAGAATGTGTACTTTGCTGCTGTTGGGTGGACTGTGGAGTCAAGTTGGTTGATTATGGCCTTTACATCTTCTATATCTTTATTGAGTTTCTTTCTAGATGTTCTGTCCTTTACCGAGAGCAGTGTGTTGAGGACTCCTACTATTATTGTGGAACTGTCAGTTTCTCTTTTCAGTGCTGTTAGAGTTTGTTTTATGTATTTTGAAGTCCTGTCACTGGGTGTGTAGATATTATGGCTATATCCTCATTATTACTTTAATCATTATATAATATCCTTCTTTGTCTTTTACTGTGAATTTTGTTTTAAAGTCTATTTCATGTGAGATTAGTTTTGCCACTCCTGCTCTTTTTTGGTAGCTGTTTGCTTGATATATTTTTTCCATCTTTTGATTTTTAATATATTTATGTCTTTGTTTCTAAGGTGTGTCTCTTGTAGACAGCATATTGATAGGTCCTATTTTTTAACCCATTCTGTCACTTTCTGTCTCTTTATGGGTGCATTTAAGCCATTTACATTCAGTGTGATTATTGATAGGTGTGAATTTATTGCTGTCATTTTGTGGTGCTTTTTTTTGTGGTGCTGACATTTTCTTTATTCCTCTTACTCTTCTGTGCCAAATTCCTTGTTTGTGAATTTTTGTTTGTTTCTTTTGTTTTTGTAGATTTTGTGGTCACTGAGACTTTGTTTTTCTTCTTTATTTTGATGAGTAGGTTTGTTAACTTTCTTTGTGGTTACCTTGAAATTTACCACTATCTTCCTAAGTTTAAACCAGTGTTTTATTACTTGATATTGCCTTGACTTCCTCTCCATTTGAAAGTTCTATACCTCCACCACTTATTCCCTCTTTTCTTGTTCTGATGTTGTTGTGATTTATAGATTGACCTCTCTGGTTCCTTGTTGTAAAACTTTTAGTTTTTTTTTTTTTTTCCTTGAGAGTTCATTACCTAAATTGATACGTGGCTGATGCTGCCTTTGTCCTAGATTCAGGTTGTTGTCTGCTGTTGCTGGTTATCTAACTAAGGTACCCCTTTAATTATAATTGTAAGTTTGGTTTGTTTTTTACATATTCCCTTAATTTCTGTTTATCTGGAAATGTCCTAATTTTGCCATCATATTTGAGTGAGAGTTTTGCAGTGTATATTATTCTTGGTTGGCAATTTTTTTCTTTTGAGTTTTTCTGTATGTCATCCCATTGCTTTCTTGTCCGCATCATTTCTGTTGAGTAATCAGAGTTTTATTTTATTGTTTCCCCTTTGTATGTGACTTTTCATTTTTCTTGTGCTACTCTCAGGATTCTTTCTTTGTCTTTGGTTTTAGCAAATGTGGTTATGATATGTCTTGGCGATTTTCTTTTGGAGGCTATCCTACATGGGGTTCATTGAGCTTCTTGGAGGGTTGGCTTTTCGTCTTTCATGATATCAGGGAACTTTTGTGTCAGAAAATCTTCAGTGATCCTCTCTGTGTTTTCTGTTTTCTCCCCCTTTTCTGGAACGGGATCACACTCAAATTTTTGCCTTTGATTGTATCCCACATCATTCTCAGAGTTTCTTCATTTTTCTCCATTCTTTTCTCTGATTTTTTTCTCAAACAATGTGGTATCCAAGGATTTGCCTTCAATTTTGCTGATCCTGACTTCCATTATTTCAAGTTTGCTCCTAAAACCTTCTATGACACTGTCCATTTCTGAAATTGTGCTGTAATCTTTTGAATTTCTAATTGCTGTTTTTGTATGATATCTAGTTTTTTTTATTTTAACATTTTTTCTTATTATTTTCCTGAATTCTTCCATTGTTTTGTCTGTCTTTTTCATGATTTTTCTGTATTTTCCAATAGTTTGTTTATTTTTTCCTTATTTTTGTCTGTGTTTTCCTTTATCTGTTGGGGAACCCTGAATATTAGAGTTTTGAATTCCCTAACAGGTAATTCCAGTGACTTTTCTTCTACTGAAAGATCATCTAGTATTTTATTTTGGTCACTTTCTGGAGCCATCCTGTCCTTTTTTAAAAAATATGTTTTGATATTGTCTGCAGTCTCTGGGACATTCAGGAATTATTTTCTTCATTTATTGATTGTAGGTTTGTTTGTTTGGTCCTGCTTTTTTGTTTTATTTGGTTATGTCTAGGCAGGCCAGCTGGGCATGCTTTGTTGCTTGCTTGTTTGTGGGCATGATACTTCTCACCAACTTGTTCAGGTGGGCAGGGCTGGTTGCTCAGCTATGGTGCAACAGGGCAGCTTCAGAGGTGGGGGAGGTGTGGGTATGGGTTGTTTGCACCACATACAGGAGCTGACAGGGTAGGGATGGGGCCAGTGTAGGGTGGGGTCCCGTGGTCCATGCCTGTGTTGCCTGAGGGTGTGGCACTTGGCATGCAGTGCAGATAGGCAGGAGCCAAGGGAGAGGATGTGATGTGTGGAGCTAAGTGGGTGAGAGAAAAAAGAGAGAGAATCAGAAGCCAAAAGAAAAAGAAAAAAAAATGAAGGAAAAAGAAAAAAATCAATAAAATGACAGTATGGTAGGATTCAATGGGTGGGGGCAGGGCAGACCCAGCAAGGCCATGTGCCGGTGGCTCTCTAGTGGAGTGGTGCACCTGGCCTGTCAAGAAGGGATGTGGGTGGTGCATGGGGCTAGGTGGGCTGGAGAAAGGAAAGAGAAAAGAGAAAGAGAGAAAAGTAAGAAAAATCAAAACAAACAAAACAAAAACAAACAGAAAAAAAGAATATGATGCCAGGGGAGCAGCCCGTTGTGGGTGGAGTGGGATTAGGGTGGTGGCAAGCTGATTTCTCTTTCGCCAAGCCCTGCAGTATGGCCTGTCAAGAAGGTGCAGAGACAGTGCAGGGCCTAGATGGGAGAGAGAAGGAAAAGGGAGAAGGAGAACTATAAAAATAAAAAATATGGCCCTGAGGGAGCTGTCCTATGTGGGTGGTGCAGACATGGGGAGGTTGCTTGCCAGAGGCTCTCTAGCCGAGCAGTACAGCACAGCCTGTCGAGAAGTGGGGGCAGCATACAGAACCACGTGGGTGGGAGAAAGGAAAGGAAGGAAGGGAGAGAGAAGAAACAAAAACAAAAAGAAGAAAGAAAATAAGTGCACTGAAGGAGCGCCAGTAGGGGTGGCGTGGACCAGGTGGGCTGTGTGCTGGTGGCTCTCTAGCCGAGTGGTGTGGCACAGCCTGTCAAGAAGGGGCGGGACGGCACATGCGGCTAGGTGGGTGGGAGAGAGGAAAGGAAGGGAGAGAGAGAGAAGGAAATGAAAGCAAATGGTGTTGAGGGAGCCTGTTGATGGGGTGTCACAGACCTGGGGAGGCTGTGCGTTGGTGGCTCTCTAACTCAGCAATGTGGTGCAGCCTGTCAAGAAGGGGCAGAGATGGCACACATGGCTAGATGTCTGGGAGAAACGAAAGGAAGGAAGGGAGAGAGAGATAAAAAACTGAAAAAAATGGTACTAAGGGAGCCTGCCAGTGGGGTGGAGCAGAACTGGGGAAGCCATGTGCTGGTAGCTCTCTAGCCAAATGGTGTGGCACAACCTGTCAAGAAGGGGCGGAGATGGCACATGGTGCAAGCTGGGCAGGAGAAAGGAAAGGAAGGAAGTGAGACAGAGAGAAGAAACCAAAAAAAGCTAAAACAACAACAATAAAAATGGCACTGAAGGAGCCGGCTGGTGGGGTGAATCCAGGTGGCAAGGAGCTGCTCTCTCTCTGGCTGAATGACCATGGCCCATAGGAAAGCAGTGGAGGCCACATAGGTGGAAGAGAGGTGGGGGTAGGAAAGTGTGTAGTTACTGGGCGCTCTGTCTCTTGTTGGGAGCTCTGTAAAGTTGCCTTCCTGTACTCTCTGTCCACCGTTCTTGGTGGCTGAGGTCCAAGATGGCAAGTCCACGCTGTGTTAGCTGGTAGGGGACTTCCACTCTGTAGCTCTCCTCATTCTCTGTTCTCTGTCCCTTCAGCACTTGGTTGAGTTCTCTATCCCTTCGTTTGACACTTAGGGTTCTAGGACTGACATTTGTATCTGTTTTATTTAGTTTTTTTGGTCTTTACTTTAGAGTGATGATGTAGTACTTCTGTCTATAGTGCCACATTGGCCCCACCTCCAGAAATAAATTTGATGTATTGAATACTAATGACTGAAGACCAGATGGGTTATGGAAAGACATCAAGGACATCATACATGAAGAAAGCAAAAGGTCATTAAAAAGACAGGAAAGAAGGAAAAAACCAAACTGGATGTCAGAAAAGACTCTGAAACCTGCTCTTGAACATAGAGTAGCTAAAGCAAAAGGAAGAAATGATGAAGTAAAAGAGCTGAATGAAAGATTTCAAAGGGTGGGTTGATAAGACAAAGTAAACTATTATACTGATATGCAAAGACCTCAAGTTAGAAAGCCAAAAGGGAAGAACACAATTGGCATTTCTCAAGCAGAAAGACTGAAGAAAAAATGCAAGCCTTGTGTTGCAGTATTGAAGGATTCTACGGGGAAAATATTGAATGACACAGGAAGCATCAAGAGAAGAATGAAGGAATACACAGTGACTGTATCCAAAAGAGGAGCCCTCGTGGCATAGTAGTTAAGCATTTGGCTGCTAACCAAAAGGTCGGCAGTTCAAATCCACCAGCCACTCTTTGGAAACCCTACGGGGCAGTTCTGCTCTGTCCTACGGGGTCACTATGAATCAGAATCAACTTGATGGCAATGAGCTTGTTTTTTTTTGTTTTTTGGTACCAGAAAGAATTGATCAATGCTCAGCCATTTCAGGAGGTAGCATATGATCAAGAACCAATGTTATTAAAGGAAGAAGTCCAAGCTGCACTGAAGGCATTGGCAAAGAACAAGGCTCCAGGAATTGACAGGATACCAATTGAGATGTTTCAGTGAATGGATGCAGTGCTGGAGGTGTTCACTCTTCTAAGCCTAAAAATTTGGAGGACAGCTGCCTCCCCACTCGACTGGAAGGGATCCATATTTGTGCCCATTCCAAAGAAAGGTGATCCAACTGAATGTGGAAATTATTGAACAATATCATTAATATCACACACAAGTAAAATTATGCTGATAATCTTTCAAAAGCAGTTGCAGTGGTACATCAACAGAAAACTGCCAGAAATTCAAGCTAGATTCAGAAGAGGAAGTAGAACAAGGGATATCATTGCTAATGTCAGATGGATCATGGCTTGTCTCAGTCATCTAGTGCTGCTCCGACAGAAATACCACAAGTGGATGGTTTTAACAGAGAGAAATTTATTGTCTTCACAGTCCAGTAGGCTACAAATCCAAATTCAGGGCATCAGCTCCAGGAAAAGGCTCTCTTTCTGTCAGCTCTGGAGAAAGGTCCTTGTGATGCCTCCATCTTTCCTTGGTCTGGGAGCATCTCAGCGCAGGAACCTCAGGTCCAAAGGATGCGCTCTGCTCCCAGTACTGCTTTCTTGGTGGTGTGAGGTTCCCGTGTGTCTCTGCTCGCTTCTCTCTTTTATATCTCAAAAGAGATTGCATTAAGACACTGATCTTGTCAACCTCATCAGTACAACTTCAGCACAGTGACAGAATTTACAACACATAAGGAGATCACATATAATCTCATCATAGTGATAGAGTTTACAACACATAAGGAAATCACATCAGATAACACAATCATACAATACTGGGAATCATGACCCAGCCAAGTTGACAGATATTTTTGGGGGACACATCTCAATCCATGACATGGCTGAAAGCAGAGAATACCAGAAGGATGTTTACCTATGTTTTATTCACTATGCAAAGGCATTCGACTGTGTGGATCATAACAAATTATGGATAACATTGCGAAGAATGGGCATTCCGGAGCACTCAATTGTGCTCATGCAGAACCTGTACACAAAAGGCAGTCGTTAGAATAGAACAAGGGGATACTGCGTGGTTTAAAGTCAGGAAAGGTGTGCGTTAGGGTTGTATCCTTTCACCATATTTATTCAATCTGTATACTGACTAAATAATCCAAGAAGCTAGACTATGTGCAGAAGAATGCAGCATTAGGATTGGAGGAAGACTCATTAGCAACCTATGATATGTAGATAACACAACCTTGTTCGCTGAAAGTGAAGAGGACTTGAAGCACTTATTGATGAAGATCAAAGACCACAGCCTTCAGTATGGATTTCACTTCAACACAGAACAAAAATCCTCACAACTAGACCACGAAACATCGTGATAAATGGAGAAAATATTGAAGTTGTCAAGGATTTCATTTTACTTGGATCCACAATCAATGCCCATGGAAGCAGCAGTCAGGAAATCAAACAATGTATTACATTGGGCAAATCTGCTGCAAAAGACCTCTTTAAAGCGTTAAAAAGCAAAGATGTCACTTTGTGGACTAAGGTGCGCCTGACCCAAGCCATGGTATTTTCAGTTGCCTCATATGAATGCGAAAGCTGGAAAATGAATATGGAAGACCAAACAAGAATTGATGCCTTTGAATTATGGTTTTGGCAAAGAATATTGAATATATCATGTACTGCCAGAAGAATGAACAAGTCTGTCTTGGAAGAAGTACAGCCAGAATGCTCCTTAGAAGCAAGAGAGACTTCGTCCACATACTCTGGACATGTTATCAGGAGTGACCAGTCTCTGGAGAAGGACATCATGCTTGGTAAAGTAGAGGTTCAGCAAAAAAGAGGAAGCCCCTCAACGAGGTGGATTGACACAGTGGCTGCAACCGTGGGCTCAAGCATAACAATTGTGAGGATGGCACAGGACCAGGCAGTGTTTCATTCTGTTGTATGTAGTGTCACTATGAGTCAGAACAGACTCAACAGCACCTCGGAACAACAACTGTATAAGTTGCTCTTAAGTCAATTTTGAGTCATGGCGACCCCAAGTGTACAGAGCAGAACTGCGCTCCATGGGATTTTCAAAGTTGTGACCTTTTGGAAGCAAATTGCTAGCCCTTTCTTCCAAGGTGCCACTGGGTGGATTTGAATTGCCAATCTTTCAGTTAGTAGTTGAGCGCTTAACCATTTGCACCACCCAGGAACTCCACAGGAAGACTCATTAGCAACCTATGATATGTAGATAATACAACCTATAAATATCCTTGAAACCCTATGGGGCCATTCTACTCTGTCCTATAGGGTCACTATGAGTCAGAATCGTCTCGATGGCAGTGGGTAAGTACACGTGTGTGTGTGTGTGTGTGTGTGTTGTGTAGTTCCTGGTAAATAGTCATTTTATCAGTCAGGATCCACATTAAGTATTTCAACAGAGATAATATAAAACCAAAAAACCAAACCGTTGCCTTCGAGTTAATTCCAACTCATAGCGACTCTATAGGACAGTGTAGAAATGCCCCATAGTGTTTCCAAGGAGCGGTTGGTGGATTCAAACTGCCAGTCTTTTGGATAGCAGCCAAGCTCTTAACCACTGCACCACCAGGGCTCCAATTTAATGTAAAGGATTGGTTTAAGAGGTGTTGGAGGACTAAAACGAGGAGGACACTGAGGTAACCCAGAGAAATTAACAGCAGGAACAAAGAGAAGAGGTTGAGAGTATTAGAATCTAGAAGCTTAAAGGAGGGGGCTCCAGCCAGCTGGTGCTAGAATCTTAGTGGAGCACAATGAAGCTGGTTCTGGGAGTGCCAAGAAAAAAAAGAACTCAGAAAACAAAACAAAAAAGCTGGAGACTGGTACCAACTGCTGCTGCTGGCGTGAAGGGCTGTTCCTGTGGTGACACTGTCAGGACAGCAAACAAACAGAAAGGAGGTATTTCTTTTCTCACTCCAGTCCTGCAGTCTCCATGTAGAGCTCCCTGTTGGCAGAGCCTAACATGGCGCCAGAAGGCAAAGGAGAAAGTGTTTGCAGAGTCCCAAGTCCCAGCATCTTAAAGCAGGATCTGGGAGGGGGAGTTGGAACTGGGAGACAGTAGCTTAGTAACCAGCACAATCATGCAACTTACTTTGATTCATTCATTTTATTATTCATTCATTCATTCAGTTATTCATTCGTTTCGTTCAGTTGTATAACTATTGCACAATCTACTTATCCATTTTCATGGTGTTGGACATTCAAGGTGTTTCCAGATTTTTATTATTTGAAATGATACTGCAATGGACATTTTTGTAATTCTCTTTGGATCACAAAATTTTCTAGTTGGGGACAGCTTGCACCCCATATAGAAGTTATTACTACAGTTTATACCCCATCTAGGTGTTATTATTATTTTTTCTCCTAATACTGAATGTTTAAATATTTTGTGAATCCAGGTGTTACAGATGTTATAAGCAAACGATTTTCTCACGTTTCATCCCCTTGGGAATAGAAGTGTCATAGAAAGAAGACTAGCACCTACATTGACTAAAGCAGCTTTCAGTAAATGTTTGATGCTGGTTATACTGAAGAAATGAGATATCCAAAACGCTAAGGTGTTGCCTAGAGATTCCTGAGACTAATTTCCTTCCTCACTGAATGTAACCGAACCCAAACAGCACAGGTTAATAAATGGTAAGTGTGGTAAAGCACTTTGTTCATTTTTCTAAGAGCTGGTAAATATTTAGCTAAGGCAGGTCAGTCCAAAGTCTCCTGCTGTGCCTCTCCTTCAACTAGCAAATTATCTTTGAAATATTCTGTAATTTTCTGTATATTTTCCTTACAATATGCTTGGTGCTTAAGGAACAGAAACATTTTTGCAAAAGCAAGGGTGCCATCTTGTGGAACATTTGTATTTAATTCTTTTATTTGAAATGAGCTGTAGTGCTACTACAAATATTCGTTTAATTTTAAATATTCTTTTAATTATAAGACTTCTAATTTTTTCAATACAACTTTTCTGCCTGCATTTCTTCTTTTTTGTCTCATTTATTTTACAGCATTAGGGGTATTGGTGTCAATTTGCACCCCATCTTTTGAGGACATGCAATTTCCATTAAATCAAATGTACTTACTACCTTACTTATCCTATGCTGCCTTTGTCTGTATTTGCCTCAAACTCTGATTTTGCAGTTTGTCTTGTACTTCCCCAAGGACCACCAGGGAAATTTCTGTAAAAATCCACTCAACAGTTATAATTTAGAGGTAAACATCTGCCTCTTTTAAGGACTAGGTGCACCTGACCCAAGCCATGATGGTTTCAATTGCCTCCTATGCATGCCAAAGCTGGACAAATGAAGAATTAATGCCTTTGAATTATGGTGTTGGCTAAGAATATTGTATATACCATGGACTGCCAGAAGAATCAACAAATCTGGGTTGGAAGAAGTACAGCCAGAATGCTCCTTAGAAGCAAGGATGGCGAGACTACATCTCACATACTTTGGACATGTTATCAGGAGGGACCAGCCATGAAGGACATCGTACTTGGTAATAGAAGGTCAGTGAAAAAGAGAACAATTCTCAACCAGATGGACTGGCACAATGGCTGCAACAGTGGGCTCAAGCATAACAACGATTGTGAAGATGGTGCAGGACCAGGCAGGCAATCTTTCATTCTGTTGTATATAGAGTCACTATGAGTCAGATCCGACTCAACGGCACCTAACAACGTCTGCCTCTTAACAGGCAGAGGTGAGAATGTGGAACTACACAAATCACACAGCATGCCAATTCTTCACAGGTTAGGACTACCTCCTTTGGAGCGTAATTGACTTGAGTCACAGCTCGACTGTTTAACATAACCAGTAAAGACAAAAACAAAGCCAGATTAAAAAAACCCCTCTAGTTGCCATGGAATCAGTTTCGTCTCACAGCAACCCCATGTATGTCAGAGTAGACCTGTGCTCTACAGAGTTTTACAATGGCTGATTTTTCTGAAGTAAGAGCAACAGGCCTTTCTTCTGAAGCACCTCTGGGTAGACTTGAACCTCTAACGTTTTGGTTAGCAGCCATGCACATTAACCTTTTTGTACTGCCCGGGGACTCTGTTTAACATGTGCATTTGTTGATAGTGGTTGTGCTTCTGTTTAAGAGGTTAGAAGCCGAAGGAATGTTCCACATGTCATTAGGAGAAGGGTTCAAGGGTACTGTTTTTTCTCCATTCTTGTCTCCCTGCTTATAAACCACCTGGGCAGAGATGAGGGGTGGCAGGAAATATGAGGCACTTATGGGCTTAGAAAAGGAAAATCCATTACTCAAAGGGCCTAGCTGGCTCCTCTCTGCTTATACAAATCTCCCTGCTATCTTACCTCCCGGCCCACAGTAAAAGGCTAAAACATAACCTAGTAGTAGGAAAAAAAATATACAAATCAAATTAAAGTCTTTTATATAGCTGTTAATTTATTGCACACTTCCAAATGTATTGGTGAAAACGGTTACGTATATAGAATTCTTGGAGCAACTTACTCAATGGTATCCTTTTTAGGACAGGCAGCCAATTTCTTGAACACTCCCCTGAAACTGTCACCCTGATTGTCTAGTGTTGAGTGTAACTTGCCCCGCATGCCCCCCGAGACCTCTAAACTAGCCTTAAACCCATTGCCATCGAGTCAATTCCGACTCATAGTGACCCTATAGGACAGAGTAGAACAGCCCAATAGGGTTTCCAACACTGAAATCTTTATGGGAGCAGATTGCCACATCTTTCCCCCGCAGAGTGGCCGGTGAGTTTGAACTGCTAACCTTTCAGTTAGCAGCCAAGCACTTAACCACTGTGCCACCAGGGCTCCTCAAACTAACCTTAGCCTATAGGATTTCAAAATGGGGAGTAAGACCACAGTTTGTCTTCCCAGCACCCTTGCTTTCTTCTGGGAGTACTAACCCCCTTCTTTTAGAAAATGCTCCTCCCCTACCACACACCAGCCATGTGGGGCCATGGCAGTTGGCCACAGTTGATTGGTCTGATGAAACTTGATCCAGATGGGTCTGCCAATAAAAACCTTTCCCAGTGATTTTTGAATTTAGGCTCTGAGACAGCAGAGTTAGTCTTTTTCTGATGCATGTGCAGTGCAAGGGAATGAAATTGATACACAGAAGCAGAAAAAAGAATGGAGAGAATTCTGGTAATTTTCAAGACCCTTGTTGGAGTTATCCTAATCCCAGCTGCTCCCCTGACTTTCCCAGTTTGACTATGTGACACACCTCCATATCCTTCCAATTCCACTTTTGTCTAACCTATTTCAAGATGGATTTCTCTTGCTTGTGTTCAAGAGTCATAATGAATATCCATTGGAAGGCCCACCTCAGGGTCACAACGCCACAAAAGGCTGTCCTGGCCAGAGTATCCCTTCCCTATAAGCAGACCATATGGGGACCAGATTATCAGAAGATGGCTTGGTGAGTATAAAATCAGAACAAGGGGCATTAACTATGTGATTATTCAGTAGCATCAGACTTTGGGAAACTGCTGTGCCCATCTTCCAACAGGGACAGACCTGTCATGAAGGATAATACTTCATTAATAGGCTTCTCTCTCTCTGGAAAGCTCTTGGATGAGCATTGCATTGCTTGTTTCTGTGGCTTATTTTTCTGTGCTTTCATGGGGGGCCTATGTCTCTGATTTATTTATTCAACTAGTCACAACTATTTATTGAGCATCTACTATGTGCCAGGTGTTGTATCAAGTACTAAGAATACAGTAGTGAGAAAGAAAAAATCCCTGCTTTCCAGGAACTTAAATTTTAATAACCAAGTTAAAAAAAAAAATACACCAAAGAGGACATTCAGATGGCCACCGAACACATGAAAGGATGCCCAACGTCCTTAGCCATCAGAGAGATGCAAATAAAAAACAATGAGTTATCACTTCACTTCCACTAGGATGCTCAAGATAAAAAAAAACCAAAACCAAACAAACAAACAAAAAAAAAAAACCCCAGAAAATAACAAATGTTGGCGAGGATGTGGGGAAACTGGAACCCTTATCCATTGCTGGAGGGAATGCAAAATGGTACAGCCGTTGTGGAAAACAGAGTGGCAGTTCTTCAAAAAACTAAAAATAGAACTACCACATGAACCAGCAATTCCACTCCCACGTACATACCCAAAAGACTTTTGAAAGCAGAGACTCAAAAAGAAACTTGTATACCAATGCTTGTTGCAGTGCTATTCACAATAGCCAAAAGGTGGAAACAACCTAAATTCCTATCAACAAATGAATGGATAAGCAAAATGTGGTACATATATACAATGGAATACCACCCAGCCCGTAGGAGAAATGAAGTCTTAATACATACTACAATATAGATGGAGCTTGAAGACATTATGCTGAATGAAATAAATCAATCATGAAAGGACAAATATTGTATGACCTCACTTATCTAAAAAGACAAGAAAAGGCAAATGTATAGAGAACAAAGTTTATTAGTGGTTACTGGGAGCAGGAGGGAGGGGAAAAGAGGGGGTATTGCTTATGTAGTAGAGTTTTGGTTTACAGTGATGGGAAAAATTGCATTGATTAAAGGTAGGGTTGCACAGCTGATTATTGTAAGTGGTGTCAATAAATTGTATACCTATAAAAAATTGGAATTGGTAAAAGTTATGTGATAGACATATTTACCAAAAAAAAAAAAAAAAAAAAAAGTAGTTGCTGAGGCTGCTTATGTACAACCAAATACCTCATAGGATTTTGTTCCTTGGTTTGAGGTTTAGGGTGATGGTTTCATGGGACATAATTGGCCTAATAAAGTGCTTAGTGCTTCTCTTCTACCTCTTAGTTTGTTATGCAGTTCCTGGGGTCTTAAAAGCTTGAAAATGGTCATCCAAGGCACAATTGGTCTCTATTCACTTGAAGCAACAGAGGAAAGACAGTCAGGAATGGGATGAGGATATGGAAAGTGTGGTTAACTGCCTCCATGAACAACTGCCTCCTTTGCCATGAGACCAGAAGATCTGGATGGTGCCCAGATAGCCGTACTGAACATTTTGATCATAGGTTCTATAGGAGAATCCTGATTAAAAGGGGGAAAAATACACAACAGAGTTTCAAATGCTCATGGAATCCATACATTCTTGAGGCATGGAAGCTGGATGAATCCCTAAAACAATTCCCTGAGACGATCTTTAAACTTTAAACCAAAAATATCCCCTGAAGACCAGACTTAATTACTGGTCTGACAAAGACTGGAGAAATCTTGAAAGTATGGCCCCTGGACACCCTTTTAACTTAGTACTGAAGTCACTCCTGAAGTTCACCCTTCAGCCAAAGATTAGACAGGTCCATAAAACAAACTAATACTCATAGCTCAACCATGTATAGGAGACTAAATGGGCACACCAGCCCAGGGGCAAGGACCAGAAGGCAGAAGGGGACAGGAAAGCTGGATGTATGGAAATGGGGAACCCGAGGTCATAAAGGGGAGAGTGTTGACATGTTGCAGGGTTGGCAATCAATGTCACATAACAATATGTGTATTAATTGTTTAATAAGAAACTAATTTGCTCTGTAAACTTTCACCTAAAGCACAAGGAAAAAAAAATTATCCCCTGAAGTGTTCGTAAAACCAAACAATAGTTTAGCTCAACTAGTAAGAAATGTCTGCCTTGAGCATGTTGCTCTTTCAAGATCTATCTATATGGAATCAAACTGACAGCAACTTGAAAGATAGGAACCTTAGGTGGAAGTGAGTTTCTGTTAGTGGGGGCGGAACAACTCAGAAAAAGCAGAGTGAGAATGGTTGCACAACTTGAAGAATGTAATCAATGTCACTGAATTGTACATGTAGAAAACTATTAAATTGGTGTATGTTTTGCTGTGTATATTCTCAACAACAATATAAATAAAATTTAAAAAAAAGAGAAAATAGGGTAGGAGGATGGACAGTAGTGGGTGTGGGCCAGTGATGGTCTCTTTGATGAGACCTTTGAGCAGAGCTCTGTATGATGTGGAGTGAGTCCTGTGGCAGATCCAGTGACAGAACAGTATCGGCCAAGTGAATAACAAGGATGAAGACCTTGAGGCAGGAGTGAGCTTGGTGGGTTCTCAGAAGAACAAGCTGGCAGGGTGGCTGAGTAAGAAGGAGAGGGATAGCAGGTGAGGTTGGAGAAAGTCAGGGGCAAGGTTATGAAGAGCCTTGAGACCACGGTAAAGGTTTACATTTTCTTATGGGAAGCCTTTGGAAGTAACCTAAACAGGTTATGTATTTTTTTTCCTTTCCATGTACAGATTTTTTTTTTTTGTAAAAACAAGCATCACCAATATCCATTGCCAAATTTTCCATCCCCAGAAACAAAAACTTAGTGTTCCCTAAACAATGAATACACCCTTTCCCCAGATCTCCCGCCCCTAGTAACCACTATTAAACTCTCATCTCTATACATTTGTCTATTCTAGGTATTTTATATTAGTGAAATCATGCACTATTCGTCATTTTGCATCCGATTTATTTCACTCAGCATACAATTTTCAAGGTTTACCCATGTTGTGGCATGTATCAGGACTTCATTTCTCTTTATGGCTGATTAGTATTCCATTGTATGTATGGACCATATTTATTTATCTGTCCATCTGTTGATGGACATTTGAGTTATTAATTGAACTATTTAGTAACCCCACACATCTGTCAGTTTGTCATGCTGTCAGGGCTTGCGTGTTGCTATGATGCTGTTGTTCAGATACCAGCAGGGTCACTCATGGTGGACAGTTTTCAGTTGGGCTTCCAGACACAGACAGACTAGGAAGTGAGAACTTTATGAATAGCAGTGGAACATTGTCTGGGATAGTACCGGAAGATGAGCCCCTCAGATTGGAAGGCACTCAAAAGACGACTGGGGAAGAGCTGCCTCCTCAAAGTAGAGTTGACCTTAATAACGTGCATGGAGTCAAGCTTTCAGGACCTTCATTGCTGATGTGGCACAACTCAAAATGAGAAGAAACAGCTGCAAATATCTATTAGTAATCAGAACGTGGAATGTACAAAGTATGGATCTAGGAAAATTGGAAATAGTAAAAAATGAAATGGAATGCATAAACATTGATATCCTCCTAGTCATTAGTGAGCTGAAATGGACTGACAGTTGCCATTTTGAATTGGACAGTTATATAGTCAACTATGCTGGGAATGTCAACTTGAAAAGGAATGGCATTGCATTCATAATCAAAAAGAACATTTCAAGATCTATCCTGAAGTACAATGCTGTCAGTAATAGGATAATATCCATACACCTACAAGGAAGACCAGTTAATACGATTATTATTCAAATTTATGCACCAACTACTAAGGCCAAAGATCAAGAAGTTGAAGATTTTTACCAGCTTCTGCAGCCTGAAATTGATTGAACATGCAATCAGGAAGCACTGATAATTACTGGTGATTGAAATGTGAAAGTTGGAAACAAAGAAAGGTTGGTAGTTGGAAAATATGGCCTTGGTGATAGAAATGATGCCAGAGATTGCATGATAGAATTTTGCAAGGCCAATGATTTCGTTGCAAGTACCTTTTTTCACCAACATAAACAGCGATTATACACGTGGACCTTGCCAGGTGAAATACGCAGGAATCAAATTGACTACATCTGTGGAAAGAGATGATGGAAAAGCTCAATATCATCAGTCAGAACAAGGCTAAGGGCTGACTGGAACAGACCATCAATTGCTCCTATTCAAGTTGAAGCTGAAGGAAGTTAGAAGAAGTCCACCAGAGCTAAAGTACGACCTTGAATATATCCCACGTGAATTTAGAGACCATTCTCAAGAATAGATTTGACATGTTGAACACTAATGACTGAAGACCAGACGAGTTGTGGAATGACATCAAGGACATCATACATGAAGAAAGCAAGTGGTCATTAAAAGGACAGGAAAGAAAAAAAAGACCAAAATGGATGTCAGAAGAGACTCTGAAACTTGCTCTTGAACTTCAAGTAGCTAAAGCAAACAGAAGAATTGATGAAGTAAAAGAGCTGAACAGAAGATTTCAAAGGGCGGCTTGAGAAGACAAAGTAAAGTATTATAATGACATGTGCAAAGACCTGGAATTAGAAAATCAAAAGGAAGGAACACACTTGGCATTTCTCAAGCTGAAAGAACTGAAGAAAAAATTCAAGCTTCGAGTTGCAATATTGAAGGATTCTATGGGGAAAATATTAAATGATGCAGGAAGCATCAAAAGAAGATGGAAGGAATACATAGGATCACCGTACCGAAAAGAATTGGTGACGTTCAACCATTTCAGGAACTGACGGCACTGAAGGAAAAGGTCCAGTCTGTACTGAAGGCATTGGCAAAAAACAAAGCTCCAGGAATTGATGGAGTATCAATTGAGATGTTTCAACAAATGGATGCAGTGCTGCAAGTGCTCACTTATCTATACCAAGAAATTTCGAAGACAGGTACCTGGCCAGCCAACTGAAGAGGTCCATATTTATGCCCATTCCAAAGAAAGGTGATTCAACCTAATGAGGAAATTATCGAACAGTATCATTAATATCACACGCAAGTAAAATTTTGCTGAACATCATTCAAAAGTGGTTGTAGAGGACATTGACGGGGAAATGCCAGAAATTGAAGCTGGATTCAGAAGAGGAAGTAGAACAAGGGATATCATTGCTGATGTCAGATGGATCCTGGCTGAAAGCAGAGAATACCAGAAAGATGTTTACCTGTGTTTTATTGACTATGCAAAGGCATTCAACTATGTGGATCGTAACAAATTATGGGTAACATTGTGAAGAACGGGAGTTCCAGAACACTTAACTGTGCTCATGTAGAACCTGTACACGGACCAAAAGGCAGTCGTTAGAATAGAACAAAGGGATAGTGCGTGGTTTAAAGTCAGGAAAGGTGTGTGTCAGGGTTGTATCCTTTCACCATATTTATTCAATCTGTATACTGACTAAATAATCCAAGAAGCTAGACTATGTGCAGAAGAAATGCAGCGTCAGGACTGGAGAAAGACCCATTAGCAACCTATGATATGTAGATAAAACAACCTTCTTTGCTGAAAGTGAAGAGGACTTGAAGCACTTACTGATGAAGACCAAAGACCACAGACTTCAGTACGGATTTCACCTCAACATAAAGAAAACAAAAATCCTGACAACTGGACCAATAAGCAACATCATGATAAATGGAGAAAATATTGAAGTTGTCAAGGATTTCATTTTACTTGGATCCACAATCAACACCCATGGAAGTAGCAGTCAAGAAATCAATGTATTACATTGGGCAAACCTGCTGCAAAAGACCTCTTTAAAGTGTTAAAAAGCAAAGATGTCACTTTGCGGACTAAGGTGTGCCTGACTCAAGCCATGGTGTTTTCATTTGCTTCATATGCATGCAAAAGCTGGACAATGAATAAGACCGAAGAATTGATGCCTTTGAATTATGGAATATTGAATATTGAAGAATATTTAATGAACCATGGACTGCTAGAAGAATGAACAAATCTATCCTGGAAGAAGTACAGCCAGAATGCTCCTTAGAAGCAAGGATGGTGAGACTTGCCTCACGTACTTTGAATGTGTTATCAGCAGGGACCAGTCCTTGGAGAAGGACATCATGCTTGATAGAGGGTCAGGGAAAAAGAGGAAGACACTCAACAAGGTGGATTGACACAGTGGCTGCAGCTAGTGCCCTGAATTCAGACTTCTAGCCCTGGTGGCTCAGTGGCTAACGCGAAAGGTTGGCAGTTCGACCACCAGCAGCTCCAAGGGAGAAAGATACGGCAGTCTGCTTCCGTAGAGATTTACAGCCTTGGAAACCCTATGGGATAGCTATGAGTCAGAATCGACTCGATGACAGTGGGTCAACTGTGAGAAAATAAATTTCTGTTCTTTAAAGCTACCCACTTGTAGTATTTGTTACAGCAGCATTAGAAACTAAGACAGATCGGTTAATATATTCTATTAAATTATAACTGAAGCCATTCTTTTAGGTGATGCTACACCCCTCAGTTCAGATCCTTTATATTGTTATTCTTTTGTTCCTATCAGACCTCAGGTGCATAGAAATGAGTTAATCATACTCCGTTTGAGGCTGTCTGTCATCATTGGTCTAAGCAATGCCCGTCATTGTTATTTGCTTTTCCCTTCATTCCTGTTCCCCATGCCTTTCCCTCCCCTCACCATATCGTTTGTTTGTATAGACATGTTATTTATTTACATAAATGGTATTTGCTATCTTATTTATGTTTAAAAAAATTTTTTTTTAAAATTGTGCTTTAGATGAAGGTTAAGAGAGCAAATTAGTTTCTCATTAAGCAATTAATACACTTACTGTTTTGTGACATTGGTTGGTCCTTGTCCCTGGGGTGGTGTGCCCATTTAGTCTCATATACATTTGAGCTACATGTATTATTGTTTTATGGGCCTAATCTTTGGCTGAAGGGTGAACCTCAGGAGTGACTTCAGTACTGAGTTAAAAGGGTGTCTGGGGGCCATACTCTTAGAATTTCTCCAGTCTCTGTCACACCAGTAAGTCTGGTCTTTTTTTATGAGTTTGAATTTTGTTCTACATTTTCCTCCAGCTCTGTCCAGATCCTCTATTGTGATTCCTGTCAGAGCAGTTGGTGCCTCTTGTCTGTTCTATGTACAGGTTCCACATGAGCACAATTAGGTGTTCTAGAATTCCCATTCTTTGCAATGTCATCCATATTTGTTATGATCCAGAATCAAATGCCTTTGCATAGTCAATAAACACAGGTAAACATCTTTCTGTTCTTCTGTTTTCAGCCAAGATCCATCTGACATCAGCAATGATATCCCTCACTTCCATGTCCTATTCTGAATCTGGCTTGAATTTCTTGCAGTTCCCTGTTGATGCACTGCTGCAACCATTTCTGAATTATCCTCAGCAAAATTTTACTTGTGTGTGATATTAATGATACTCTTTGATAATTTCTGCATTCTGTTGGATCACCTTTCTATTATTAAATAGGCTATAATCCATTACTGACACTACTTATGTTGATACTCAAATTGTTCCAGATTTGGCCAGGGGGAGCCCCTTCAAGCTGGTTCCTGTCCTTCTGTAATGTCCTCATTATATTTTGAGCACTTCCTCACTTTTAGGCACAAGATGTTCCAGGCTCATCTTATACTTTCTCTATCCCAGCCCTGGAATCAGCAATCAGCCATTAAGCCAGGGAGTAGAACACATTTTAAATACTTGAAATTTACTTTTTTGAGAAGCATGTTTTTAAAGAATTTTTGTTTATCATGCAATTCCACACATGCTGTTTTTAATACTATGTTATATCTACTTTAGTGCCAGTGATTTTCTAGAGCCCTTTTAAACATTTTCCCACAACCTAGAACCAGGAGACTGTGATCTTGTGAGCAAGATTTTGCCACCACATTAGCTTTTAAGAACTAAAACTAATGAAGTTCACAAGGGGTGAGTGTATTTAACTTTTTTTAAAAAATGAAGTTTTAAAAAACACATGTAAAATAAAAAGCACATCAGTAATTTTTGTATCTATGTAAATCCTTTATTCTGTTTCCAGATAGAATATTGAAATTTACATGTTATTTTTAAGACAACTAATACACATTTCAGGTAACTGAAATAAAATATACATTTGTAAGAGATATAAGAGACAGATTAGAAAATCTGAAATGAGTTTTTAACTTAATTTGCCAGATTAGGAACATTGGGACTTCTGGAATTGATACTGGCCTTATGTACCAAGTACTTCTTTTCTGTATTTGTTTACCCTTCCAGAGACCATATCATGCTATTTTAAGAAATCAATGAATAATTAGGTTTTCTAGCTTATTAAAATACAAAACATTACTTCAATCTTAGGCCCTCTGACAGAATCTAATGTCTGTTTTCGTAAAAGAATACTTGTTCTTTTCAATAAGTTCTGTAATAAAACCTTATTAATATCAAGAAATTATTGATTCAGAAAGCAAGTACAAGGCATCTTTATATCACAAGGAAAATCAATGAAGACTGAAGATAAACACTTAGCACTTAAAAAAAAAGAAAACCCAAATTCTAACATTTGGAGTAATAGAATTTCCAACTTAAATCTTTTTTAAAAATGACTTTTTCCAGCTTGTTTCCAGACTTCTTTTACTCCTTTAATGCTTTCTTTTTTCACACACTTCCAGTATTCTTGTACACTTAGTTGTTGTGGTACCTGTTAGCCAGAAGTAAAAGTTAAGAGGTCATTCTCTTCACGATTAAACATCATTTAATGTGTACTTTATGTTATTGTTTACTTCCCCCACTCCTCCAAAAAGTGTCTGAGGTTAGAGTATGGTAGAAGATGATCTCAACAGACTGTTAAAATAAAGACAGAAGAAAAAAAGTGAGTGTGAGGTAAGAATGTCCTTAGGAAAACTAAGGAATGGGGCTGACCAAGTATAAATTAGTGGAGTTCCTTCCCTAAGAAGATAATGAAAACTTTGGGCAATCTTCTTTCATATAATGGTTTTAAAATGTAATTATTTTATAATGTTTTCCTTTTCTGGTGAACTTTATTTAGCTTTGTGGAATAATAGTTATAACCCTAAAACTTCAATTTAACCTTGGTTAAAATTAAAAAGAAACTATAGGTCACAAAATATTTGACAAGAAGCCTCATAAAGAATTTAATTCACATAAGTTTTTTGTGAATTAAAAGTTTTGTGTGGTTACTACCCTTCTCAACGAAGTGAAAAAGTAGAAGGTTAAACTACAGGAGCAGAGCCAAATGGAAGCAAAGGTCTTTCTTAGATTATACATGCTCTTTTTCCTATCACTGATTTATAGCTCTTCTCTTTAATGCTTATCAACAATGGGCAGAGAGGCTTCCAGGTATATTAAAATGTAAATTGCAAAGTTTGGTCTAATTTCCAGGAATATGACCAGTAACCATCTGGTACTAGATGACCACAGAGCTTGTAAAACATGTTTGCTAATGGAAAACATAATTCATTTTGCTTGAAATTATATTTGCAGCAGGAAATTGAATTTATTCTTCTAAGTTATAAATAAATAGCCCTGTCTTCATGAACCCACCATCATCTATCTCTGTCTCGTTCATTCCCTCTCTCCTTTCCTCTCCCTTATCTCCAGCCTAACTACCTACCTACATGTAGATTCTCTTTGGATCTAGTTTTCCCCTGCAGGCTGCTTTTACTAGAGTGCTTCCAGTAAATTCTAATCTCAACAAAATTCTGAGTTTGATCTCTACCACAGTTGCAGATCAACATGTGAATTTGAGTGAATAATGATAATAGCTAACATTTACTTAGTGTCCAATGTGTCTCACCCACAATACTAAGTAATTTAAATTCAATTCTCACAATTCTTTTTTGGTAGATTCTACTAGTTCCCTCATTTTATGGATGAGGAATCTGAGGCTCAGAAAATTAAATAGCTTTGCATGATTCAGCAGTTAATAAGTGGTAGAGCTAGGATATGAAGCTAGGTCTTTCTGACTCCAGAGCCCAAAGTCAAATTCTAGGCTGTGATTTCTGAATAGGTGATTTCAGATTAGTTTCAGATTAAAAATGACCCCATGTGCTTCAGAGTAGAACTGTGCTCCACAGGGTTTTCTTGGTTGTAATCTTACAGAAGCAGATAGCCAGGCCTGTCTTCCACGGTGCCACTGGGTAGATCTGAATGACCAATTTTTTTGGTTAGTAGCTGAAAGCAAACCATTTATGCCATCCAGAGACCTATGCATTTGCCCAGATGCTAGGTTTAATACTACTCATTTAAAAACAAAAAAAAACCCAAACCCATTGCCGTTGATTCTGACTCATGGCGACCTCATGTGTAACACAGTAGAACCACTTCATAGGGTTTTCTTAGCTATAATCTTATGGAAGCAGATCACCAGGACTTTCTTCCATGGCACCTGTAAGTTAGTAGCTGAGTGCAAACTGTTTGTGCCACTCAGGGACCTTTTAATTACACGTAAACATGTAGTTATTTAAAATGTGTTACCCATAAACCTCGATGCATCCTGTTTTTTAACACCCCAAGAAACTCTCCATGACTAAGACATTCATCACCATCCACATCAAAGATCTTGAAGACAGTGTCCAAGATATTGTCAGAGAGCTCCTGTCCTGTTGCTACTTTCACAGCCCTCCTAAACTCCGCTAAAAAAGAAAACACAAAACAACTCATCAACCATGTGAGCTAGTCCAAGTAGAATTAATCTAAATTTTCATCATTTCGGAAGTAAAAACTAACCTAAATTGTTAGCATTTGGGAAGTAAATTGAAAAAAATATACCCATCAAGAACATATCCGAATTATAAATTTGTTTAAAAAATGTCATGAGAGTAACTGTAAGATAAGCAAATTATTTTAATTTAATCAGTGTTTTAAACACAAATATTTAAATACCTTCTCCTTTTTAGGAGAAAAATGAGAAAGTAAAAACATCTGAAGAAACTGTTAAATGGGAGTGCTAGTGTTATAAATCCAGAAGAACCACATTGAATTAAAAGGCCAATCAATTATTTTCCTGATAACTGGCTCTTTGACTAGTATCACCTAATTGAAGGATACAGTGAAACTATCATAAAAGATAAAACTTAAATGATTTGTATAACTTACCCAGTCTGACAGGGCGATGAGCTAAACTAAACATTTGCATGGCAATAGCAAAGTCTTCCAAGTGGGTCGTAAAATGGCAAAATGATTTGAACTCATCCAAACTAATGCTCTAAAATAAAATGACAAAAGTGAGTTTTTATTACAATTTTGTAAAGAGAATAAATAACCTTATGAATTTAAGTGTGAGTCTTCTTATCTATCACAAAGTTTGTGAACTTAGATCTTTCTGAGCAAGTCTATTAAAAACTTCAAGACAGAATAGTAATGGAATTAGAGATTAGGAGGAACCACAGGAGAGTGACTGGCAGGGACACTAAGTATGGCCAGGCAGTCTGTACCCAGTGTGACTGGTGTCTCCTGGAGTCCTGCAGTATAAAAGGTGGGGTAGCCCCATTAGTGGTCCACCTCCTTGTCTTCTACTTAATCTTATTAGTCGACATAGCACCCAGTAAAAGCACCGGGTATTGGAGTTAGATGGACCTATGTGGAAATCCCAGTTCTGCTATTTACTATGTATATGATCTTGGGCAAGATTCAGTCTCTCTAAGCCTTAGGTAAGTAACCCTAAGGGGATAAGTAACTTCCCCAAGGTCTACTAAGTGCAACAATAAGAATTTGAATCTTGGTCTATCTGACTTCAAAACATACGTGCTTAAAAACAAAAACAAACAAAACCTAGTTTTTTCATTGAGAGAGTAAAAAAAGTGTGAGATCCCTAATTTGAAAGTAAACTCCTCCTTGTGTGAACAAAACCTTTCTTTGTAGAGACCTTCGGGATCATGACCTCTGCATATGTGTGGTCTTATTCAAGTTTTACTGTGTTCAATTTTTATGAATGTATGGAATTTTCTATTTAAAAAAATTTTTAAGTTTTGAAGAGGTAATATATGCACATGGTAAAAAACTGAAACAATACAAAGGATAAACAAGGAAAAGTAAGTCTTCCTCACCTCACTCTTCAGACCCCAGTTCCCTTTCCCAGAGGTAAGCACTATTACCAAGTGCTTATGTATCCTTCCAGAAATATCCTACTCATACAAAAGCACACATACATGCATATATATATATCCTTGTTCTACACAGTGGGAGCATCACCTTCTTCAGACATTGCTTTATTCTGTTAACTGTATATCTTATCAGCACAAGTAAGAGAGTGCCTGATTTTCTCTATTATTATCTCAAAAAGGCACTGGGGCAGCCTTCTTGATCTTTGCTTTTCTGACTGGTGAGAAAAGTAGTATCTCATTAGTGTTTAAATTTGTGTGTCTTTGTGAATTAAGTTAAATACTTTTCACATGTTTGTCAATTGTGGCTTTCTCTTCTTGTGTTCTCTTCACATCCTTTGCCCAGATTTCTAATAAGTTGTTAGGATCTTTTTATTGCTGGGAGACAATTCTCCATGGATCTCTTGCATTTCTACACATCTTGTAAACAGAGGCACTAACTGCTTTTTTGTTCCAGACTATCTTTTCCAGGATGTTTGTATAGTGAACAACCTTGACTATAGATAGTGTCTCCCTCTAGAGCAGAAGAGGACAGCTTTGCTTACTGTCCAGTGTGGCAATAATGCCTCTCCCTGCAGCAAAGTCAGGAAGGTTTGCTTACTGCCCATTAGAAAAGATTCATGTTCCCTAAGATCAGGTCTCCTCAGCTGGGATACAAATCCACTGGGCGTGCAGCATTCTCCTGGGATCATCAGCAACATCCCCATGGTACATGGGAAGCAAAGGAGAATGGAAACAAACATCATGCTCATGCTGTTGCTAAGCTATGTATAATAAAGTTTTTTGTTTCTGAACCAATAGTCTTGTATCTTCTGTCAGCATTCATGAAACTCTGGCAGGCTAACTTGTAAGTAGAGTCAAATCTCAGACACCAGAGTTATTAACACTTACAGATTCTATTATGTATTAAATAGGGCAAGATGTTAGACACTTTGTTTTTGGTACTTACTGATTTTTAAAGAACTCATTATAAACTAAGGAAATTGTTCTATTACATGTGATGCCAATATTTCCCGCCCTAGTTTGTTGATTTTTTTCCTTTGACTTTGATTATAATTTGTTTGAGGGTGGGGGAAGCAACAGAATTTTATAATTTAGGTAGTAAATTTTATGAATTTTTCCTCAAAAGCTTCTGGGTTTTGCTTAGAAAGATATATACCTACTCCACTTTAAGATGATAAACGGTTTCCATGTTTTCTAGTTTTATTTTTCTTATTAACATTTAAATCTTTGATCTACCTGGAATTTATTTGAGAGTCATATACTAAATGGAGTATATGGAGTCATATACTAAATTCCCATGTATATTTGTGTTTTTTTCTGGGCTCTATTCTGCTCAATTAATCTGTCAAATTCACTGTTAGTAACAAACTCTTAACTACCAAGGTTTGAAAATATTTTAATATCAGGGCATTCTTTGCATAAAGATTTTGTATGGTTTATCTAGCTCCCTTCTCAAGAATCCAGTGGTGTTTTTATTGAAGTCTATTACTGTTCACCAGTATCTGGTTCTCTTCTGATCCCTGCACATATGAAAGACTACACTTCTTAGTTTCCTTGCAGTTAAGTGGGGTTATGTGACTAGTCTGGCCAATGGCCAAGTGTCACGTGATATTTCCAGGCCAAAACATTTAATTGTTGGAATCCAACTTGTGCATTTCTTTTCCTGCCACAGCAACTGAGGATGGTGCTTCTGCCAGATGGTGAAGTTACAAGATGGCAGAGCCTCAGAGAGTCTCACAGAGCCTCCTACTAGCCCACAGTGGACACATAACACTATTAAGAAATAAACCTTTGTTGTGTTAAGCCACGAGGATTTCAGAGTTAATATATAACTGCAGTAAACCTAGACTGTTCTGACTACTATAACCATTACATTTATTGACTAATTTAAAGAAGAAATGCTATACTTACCAAAAAAAAACCATATAAACATATATTTATAATACTAATACTTCCTATCCATGTGTCTTCCAATGTGTCTATAATTAGATAAGTTTTTCTATAGTCATCAGAATTTTAAAGTTTTTATATATTTCTTCTTATATTTATTTTTTTCTTTTCCTTCTTAAATTTCTAATTGTTATATATTTCTATTGCAATTATAAATGAGATCTTCCCCTATGTTTTACTATCTTTTTCCTCACAATGGAAATAGCTTTTTAAAAAGAATTATATAAATAATAAATGCCCATTGCAAAAAAATTTTTTGGAGCAATACATAAAGGTATAAGGAAAGTGAAAATCACTTCAAATATCACCACTGTACATTAATCATTATTAATATTTTGGTGGTTATTCTTTTATCACACACATACACACACACACACACACACACGTGCACATGCATGTGCCATTACTTTTTTAACTTGAAATTCGCTCATAGGACAGTTATTCTTCCTTTCAAATTTTCATAATCTTTTATCTTATTTGGAGCCCTGGTGGCGTAGTGGTTAAGAGCTTGGGTGCTAACCAAAAGGTTGGCAGTTTGAATCCACTAGGTGCTTCCTGGAAACCCTATGGGGCAGTTCTACTCTGTCCTACATGGTCACTATGAGTCGGAATCAACTCGACGGCTATGGGTTTATCTTACCAACCTGCATTGGCTAAGATTTCCAGAACAGTGTTAAATAATAGCGGTGATAGTGGACATTTCTATCTTACTTCTGACTCTACTGGAACTGGAAAGAGTGGCTGCTATACTGATTCTATCTTAGGCAATAGTTCATTTGTAGGAAAACAGTATGTGGAGAATGCTCCTCAACTTGATTTTATACTTAAATAATGAATACAGACTAGCATACCAAAAAAAACCAGGTAGCACAGTCTTTGTTAATTTGCAAGTTACTTTAATTATATAAATGTGTCTAGCTTATCATTATCATATGCATAATAAAAGGGTATACTAACCTCTCCTGCTGATAACTTCTCTCTCACATTTTTCCAATAAATGTCTTTATTTCCAGTGTTAGTGAAAAAAAGGAGCCATTCTGCAAAGTCTTCTTTTCTCATGAAGCTTAAACCTCTAGAAAATTGAAGGAATTCCATTTCTTGGACTTCTGTTTGTAGATTTTCCATAAATCTAAATGTCAAAATACAAAATTGATATACGTGACATAATGGCATTTAACCTTAATACTGTAAATGCATTAGAATATTTATAATTATTTTATAATTTGATTTTACTTTCATTATTCATTTAAGAAAATTATACCACTAAGGTGCTCTCTAAGTCTATGCATCCCTGTCTATAGTTAATAGTAACACTGCAGCTTATAAAAAAGAAAATCAGTAGTGATGCAGTGCTGTCCTGGTATGTATTAACTCTACCAAAAGAAAGCAGTAGCAAGCACAGCAGAATATAAACGCTAAAAAATATGTCAGAGTTGCTGCTTTTAATGTTGCCTCCAACATGAATATGCCAACAAACCCACCTATTTGGAATTATCAGCCCTTTTCTTTCCAAGAGGACGCTTTGCTCTGTGACTTTATTATAAACTACTTGCAGGGCCCAAGATTTTCTTTTTCTTAACATCACAACCTGTCTGATGATATTGCTCAAACTGACGTAGCTCATAAAATCAAGCTCTTTTGGCATTTATTTCCCATCATACAGAGCTATGTTGCCCTGTCTCAAATTACATTCTGGTTCATCCTGAGAACTTTTTTTTTTCTTTCACGATCTACTCTGGTCCCTCCTGTAGAAGCAACTCGAATAAGCTGCATTGTTAATTCTCTGATCCAGATTAGAAGAGTTTTAGGAAATCAAGAATTAATTCAATGTTAGCAGGCTGGGCTATCTTAAAGTCTATTGTGTTGGTGATCCTGTATTGCCTGTTAATTAGGCTAATAAAACTGCCTAGGAAATTAGATAGGCTTATTCTATACAATCAGTTCAGGTTATTCATTTATATTGTGGTGAAAACATACACACCAAAACATCTGCCAACACAATAAATACTACATGTACAACTCAATGACATCGATATTTTTCATGTTGTGCAACCATTATCACTATCCTCATCTAAAACATTCCACCACCACTAACATAAACTCAGTGTCCCCCAAACAAAAACTCCATTCTCCCTCCTTCCCACCCTTTGTACACCCATTGTAATCTTTGGTTTCTATATATTTGCTTATTTCATATAAGTGGGATCATACAGTATTTGTCCTTTTGCAACTGACTTGTTTTGCTCAGCATGATATTTTCAAGGTTCATCCATGTTGTGGCATGTATCAGAACCTCATTTCTCTTTCTGGCTGAGTATATTCCATTGTGTGCATATTCCACATTTTGTATTATCTATTCATCTGTTGGTGTACATTTGTGTCATTTCCACCTTTTGGCTATTGTGAAAAGTGCTGTGATGACCACTGGTGTACAGGGTTCTGTTTGGGTTCCTGCCTTCACTTCTTCTGGGTAAGTCCTTTGGAAGACAGAACATTGCTATTACTTTGTAGAACTCTGGCTTGCTCTGAAGCCAAGTAATATGTTAGACATAATTTCTGGATGTCACAAAATATTTGAAAGATTTTTAATGTGCTAATTATGTCATCTAGGCAATCTTTTCTAGAGATTTGAATTTATAATCAGTACTAAAGAGGGAAACTGAATTTCTGAGGAAAGTGGTACATGGGAGTGAACTGAAAATGGATAATGAAGGACTTCTTTGGAATGCTAATTTTGTAGTACTAGTATGGCTACTTGTAAAAGAAGTAAAAGAGCTGAACAGAAAATTTCAAAGAGCAGCTTGAGAAGACAAAGTATTATAATGAAATGTGCAAGACCTGGAGATAGAAAACCAAAAGGGAAGAACATGCTTGGCATTTCTCAAGCTGAAAGAACTGAAGGAAAAAATTCAAGCCTCGAGTTGCAATATAGAAGGATTCTACAGGGAAAATATTGAACGATGCAGGAAGCATCAAAAGAAGAAGGAGGGAATACACAAAGTCACTGCACCAAAAAGAATAGGTTGATGTTCAACCATTTCAGGAGGTAGCATACGATCAAGAACCGATGGTACTGAAGGAAGAGGTCCAAACTGCACTGAAGGCATTGGCAAAAAACAAGGCTCCAGGAATTGATGGAACACCAATTGAGATGTTTCAACAAACGGATGCAACGCTGGAAGCGCTCATTCATCTACACCAAGAAATCTGGAAGACAGCTACCTGGCCAACCGACTGGAAGAGATCCATATATGTATCCATTCCAAAGAAAGGTGCTCCAACCAAATGTGGAAATTATCAAACAATATCATTAATATCACACACAAGTAAAATTTTGCTGAAGATCATTCAAAGGCGGTTGTAGCAATATACTGACAGGGAACTACCACAAATTCAAGCTAGATTCAGAAAACAACGTGGAACAAGGGATATCCTTGCTGATGTCTGATGGATCCTGGCTGAAAGCAGAAAATACCAGAAAGATGTTTACCTATGTTTTATTGACTATGCAAAGGCATTTGACTGTGTGGATCATAACAAATTATGGATAACATTGAGAAGGGGAATTCCAGAACACTTAATTGTGCTAATGCAGAACCTATACATACCAAGAGGCAGTCATTTGAACTGAACAGGGGATACTGTGTGGTTTAGTCAAGAAAGGTGTGCATCAGGGTTGTAACCTTTCACCATACTTATTCAGTCTATATGCTGAGCAAATAATCTGAGAAGCTGGACTATATGAAGAAGAATGTGGCATCAGGATTGGAGGAAGGCTCATTAACAGGCTGCGATATGCTTGGTGAAAGTGAAGAGGACTTGAAGCACTTACTGATGAAGATCAAAGACCACAGCCTTCAGTATGGATTACACCTCAACATAAAGAAAACAAAAATTCTCACAACTGGACCAATAAGCAATGTCATGATAAATGGAGAAAAGATTGAAGTTGTCAAGGATTTCATTTTACTTGGATCCACAATCAACACCCATGGAAGCAGCAGTGAAGAAATCAAACACTGCATTACATTGGGAAAACCTGCTGCAAGAGACCTCCTTAAGGTGTTAAAAAAGCAAAGATGTCACTTTAAGGACTAAGGTGTGCCTGACCCAAGCCATGGTGTTTTCAATCTCCTCAACTGCATGTAAAGGCTGGACAATGGGCTCAAGCATAACAACGATTGTGAGGATGACATGGGACTGGGTAGTGTTTTGTTCTATTGTACATAGGGTGGCTATTAGTCGGAACTTACTCAATGGCTCCTAACAGCAGTATGGCTACTTAATTCAACATAGAATAATACTGATCACTAAGAAATACATGCAACTAAAGAACTAAAAGGGCTTAATTATAAATAAAAACCCCATATCAAGGAGGAGCCAAAGAAGAGTCTTTACATGCCCATATTTATCACAATTTTCCCCTTAATGTAATAAAAATTAGATTATACAACACTAAAAAAGATAGAAGACAAATTAAAATGCTCTACAGTCTAGCCTTTATTATAAACAATCTACCTCATTAAAGAATTTATTTATACACCAAAGAAAAATGTGACTAAAGAAAAAAATGCATTTCAAAATCTGAACTAGATGATATTTAATTAGATGGAGAACAAGTCTCTAGAAATACCAGACTGACCTAGTATTACAATGACATTTTCTTAAAGATGCACAATTTCCCGAAACTGTTGATCTTCCCTTAATTATCTATCTATTCTATTTATTCAGGGTCCTGTATAATACAATACAAACTGGAAAGGAAAATATTTTGTGTGCTAAAGAAAATCTATGCTTACCTTCAGACTGATTTCCATCCCTTATCTCACCAATGTACAGCAGTTACCCCTTATTTGAGGTTTTGCTTTCCAGTTTCAGTTATCTGCTGTCAACCACCGTCCACAGTGCTTATATTCAAGCAACCCTTACTTTACTTAATAATGGCCCCAAAGCACAAGAGTAGTGATGCTGGCAATTCAGATATGCCAAAGGGAAGCTGTAAAGTGCTTCTATTTTATTATTAGTTATTTTTGTTAATTTCTTACTGTGCCTAATTTATAAATTAAATTTTATCATAGATATGTATATATATATATAGCATAGTATAGTGAGCTGGAACTGACTCGATGGCAACAGGTTTGCTTTGTTTTTTCTGTAGGGTTCGGTACTATCACGATTTCAGGCAGCCACTGGGGGTCTTGGAACATATCCCCTGCAGGTAAGAGGAGACTATTGTATTTTTTAACTTTGGCCAAAAATCACTAGGATTTCACTGTAGATATTTATGACCCTAAATTTGTATTTCTAGGAAAACAGCATTACAGTACAACACAATACAACATAACATCGAGTTAAATATCAATCAGTCCTCCAACTCCAACTACTGTATGTTTGTAATTTTTTCTTAAGTTGTTCAAAATGAATCATGGTTTTTCTAATGTTATCTTCTGAAAACTGAGTTGCTTAAATCCTACACATTCCAAACAAAGGACTAAGGTGCACCTGACCCAAGCCATGGTATTTTCAGTTGCATCACATGCATGCAAAAGCTGGACAATGGATAAGGAAGACCGAAGAAGAACTGACACCTTTTAATTATGGTGTTGGCAAAGAATATTGAACGTACACTGTATTTAAATGCTTTTTTGCATGTTTCTCTCACCAACAAGACAGTCCCCATGAGGGACTATCTCTAGTGTTTGAGACAGGGTCTGGCACAAAGCAGCACACAGTAAGCACTCAAAAATTCTTTATTAAACTGTACTGAGCAGAAAAGGATGCAGGTCTCCTGTCTTCCAAATCAGTGTTTTTGCCATCATTCTGTACTGCTTTCTGATTCATTTTTTTAAAAAAGACTTTGGTTAGTGTAGAGCCACAGGGAGGAAGATCAATTTGTTTTGCATAGAGTTATTCTTATTGGGAAGGTGCCCTGGTTGCACAGTGGTTAAGTGCTTGGCTGCTAACTGAAAGGTCGGTGGTTTGAACCTACCAGGGGCTCTGAGGGAGAAAAGATCTGGTGATCTGCTCCTGTAAAGTTTATAGCCTGGGAAACCCTATAAGGCAGTTCTACTCTGTCATATAAAGGTTGCTATGAGTAGGAATCGACTTGATGGCACACAACAACAACATGCTTATTGGAGAGTCTCTGGATGGTAAAAATGGTTAACGTGCTGAAATGGCTGCTAACTGAAAGGTTGGAAGTTTGAGTCTACCCAGAGGTACCTTGGAAGAAAGGCCTGGTGATCAACTTCTGAAAAATCAGCCATTGAAAACCCTATGGAGCACAGTTCTACTGTGACACGCATCGGGTCACCAAGAGTCACAACTGATTCAACAGCAACTGGTTTATTCTTATTGGAAAAAAGGTAAGCAGGACATTACATTTTAATGTTTATAATAATCATATAAGTATTATTATTATTTCCATTTTACAGATGAAGAAATGAACTCAGGAGGTTAAATAAGTTGTACAAAGTTACCATTAGTGACTGGTGGGACAGGATTTGTACTCTACTCTTTCTGGCTCTAGTGCCCATTTCTTTCCATAGTGTCATGCAGGAAATTGCTTTAGCTGGGAGCTCTGCTAATTCTGGCTTCCTCTTAAGTACTGATATTATCTACTTAAATATACACACACATAAAAAATATGAGTGTGGTAGAGTGATTGCATTCATGGCCTCAATAAATGGCCTTTCTATATCCATGCCTTCTGCCCTCTAACTCTGGAGTTCCCTCCCACTCTGACTTGCAGCTGGGCCATGTGACTTGCTCTGGCCAATCGACCAGTAGCAAACTTGCCACAGGCAGAGGTTTAAAAAGCAAATGCATGTATTTCCACTTTCTTCGTTAGAACCCTGACAGAGAAAAGTCTGGGTTTGCCTGCTACAGCAGAGGTCAGCAAACTATGGCTCACAGAAGAAATCCTGCCTATTGCCTGTTTTGTAAAGTTTTACTGGAATATGGACATCCCATTTGTTAACATACTGTTTATGGCTGCTTTCACGCTAACGTGGTAGAACTGAGTAGTTGTGACAGACTGTCTTTAGTATCTGCCCCTTTACAGACGCCTGCCAACCACTGTGCTAGCAGATCAGAGACCACATGGAGCAGAGTTGAGTTGTCCCAAGTGAGGCCATCTTAGGACAGTCAGCTGCCAGTCAACCCATCAGCCGACTGCAGATACATGAATGAATCCAGTCAAGATCAGTCAGTCTTGGCTCAGATCAGGAGAACTGCCCAATGACCCAAAGACTCATGGAAATAATAAATGGTCACTGTTTAGTTAAGACCAGTTAAGTTGGGCTGGTTTGTTCTGCATTAAGAACTGATACAAGAACATTTCCCTATTAGCTGCTAATATTAAATTGCTAAAGAGAATTATTATATTCTATACAAGATATTACTTTTCATAATAGGTTAGATATATTTTGAACACAGTAACTATTGCGATCGAATTTTGTCCGCCAAAATATGTAGTGTAGTCCTGACCCCTGTGGATGTGACCCTGTTTGGAAAGAGGGTTTTTCTTTTGTTATATTAATGAGGCCATACCAGAGTAGGGTGAGTTCTAATCCTAATCATTTCTGAGTTATAAAAAGAGCTTAACAGACACAGATACACACATGGGGAAAACAGTTGCCAAGGTACACCAAGGTACTCTCAGGGCTACCAGCAAAAAAGGCCCTCCTTTAGAGCCAATGCCCTGATTTGGACTTCTAACCTCCAAAACTGTGAGACAATAAATTCCTGTTTTTAAAGCCACCCACTTGTGGCATTTTTGTTATGGCAGCACTAGGTAACTAAGATAGTGACTTTATATTTATAGGTTTAGTTTTCAGAGACAAATACTATATAGACCCACAAACAGTAGTTATACGGTCTGTAGTTCTGGGAAATGAATATATTCAGTTGCTTTTTCACTTCTTACCTATAATATTTCCCTAAATGAATATAAATATTGCATTTACCTCCGAAACTCTTTATAATGAAGTTTTTTTTCTCCTCTTTTTCCAAAGAAACGTATCTGAAGAGTTGTGTTAACTTCAGATTCTTTCAATTTTCGTTCCTATAAAAAATTATATGATAATTTCAAATTATTATAAACAAACAAAAATGGATCCTGTAGACTGGAACTTTCAGGACAATATCCACATATGATTCTTGTAGCATACAAAAGAAAAGAAAAGGTGGAAAAGAAGAGTTGAGCTACTCTTCTTCTCGGTTACTTTGAATAATCACCTTTGCTTATGCCAGAGAAAAATAATGAGGGCTAAAATACTCAAAGCAGAATTTAGCAGTAAACAACATCTTAGATCAAGCCAAAAAGATAGCTTAGAATAGTTAAAAAAAATATATATCAAAATGTGACCCTAGGCATTTTCTAATGAAGCAACACTCAGAGAATTAAAGCAGGAAAATCTTTGAGATTTTGCTAAATGTTAGAAGCACTTAAAAAACATTTGTTTTCCTAGTTATAAAATTAGATGAGAATTTCATTAAAAGATAATGGAGTTACAGACTCACAGATTCTTCCAGCTTCCATTCTTTAATAAAACAAACAACAGAAAGAATGGCAAAACAAAACTGCCAAAAAATTATCGGCAGCAACCAGACATTGAAAAGGGGAACAACCTTAACCCAAATGTTCTGAAAAATAGCAGTCAGAGAAAGAAAAAGTACATTCAGGTGTTATTCTGGCACGTCTCTTAATCCTGCCCCCAACCCTACTTCTCAGAAATCACAGTACGAGATGAGATTATTACATTATGAGAACTTCATTAAAACTTTCAATTTGGCAATCTGTAGATTAATGGGGTGAGAAGGCAGCTCTGGGTCAACTCATGGAAAAACCCCAATAGAAACTCGTACATAGCTTGGTGGGACTTTAGGACTTCCAGAGCTTAGAATGTTCCAGGACCCTATGTTAAATTGAATATTAATCAGATGCCCACAGAATGGGATACACATTTGGAGTGATGAAAGTGGGCTGTGGTCTAGGACTTGTAATGGGATCAAAGAAGAGAGAACAGAACCTGATCCTCCAGCAGGACTGCATTCATTCAGCCCATGGAACTCCCTTTCCTGTCTCCACCCCTTCAGTCTCCAGAAAAGTGGGTCAAAATGCAATATTCAGGTATCAGGAGAATTTCATTTGTGCTCTATCAGAGCAAAGAGAAGGTTTAGACAGAACATGAGCGATGAAGGCACGGAAAAGAAATAGCATGACTACTAAGCAAAGGCAGTATAGTAAGAAAGAGAAAAGGAACAAATTAGGCAAAAGACACACAAAAAACCCAGTCTAGACATACAGAATTTCATCCTATCCCCTACCCCTTCCTTAACCTCTGGAAACCATTAATCAGGTCTCTATTTCTGTAATTTGGTCATTTGAAAAATATTATATATAGTGATGATGGTAGCACCATATGGTGAAAGTAATTAATGTCACTGAATTATTGTACACTTAAAAATGGCTAAATAACAATTTTTTTTTGTTTTATATAACTACAAAATAAAAAAAAAAGAGGTTATATAAATGAAACCATACAGCATGTAACCTTTTGGTACTAGCATTTTTTTCTCAGCTTAATTCTCAGGAGATTCATCTAGGTTGTTGTGTTTATCAGTATTTTGTTCTTTTTTTTATTGCTGAGTAGTATTCCCCATGATATGGATGCACCACTGTTTAACCAATTCACCTATTGCAGGAGATGTGAGTTGTTTACAGTTTTTGGCTATTACAAATAAAGATGCTATAAACATTCATGTATAAGTTTTTGTGTGACTACAGGTTTTCATTTATCTGGGACAGATGCAAAGGAGTGCAATTGCTGGGTTGTAAGTTAGTTGCATGTTTAGTTTTTGAAGGAACTGCCAAACTGTTTTCCAGAGTGGTTGTACCATTTTATATTCCCACCAGCGAGGTGCGAGTGTTCCAGTTTCTCCATATCCTTGGAAGCATTTAGCACTGTCACTACTTTTTATTGTAACCATTTGGATAGATGTGTATTGATAATCACACTGTGGTTATAATTTGCATTTCCCTGATGGCTAATAATGTTGAACATCTTTTCATGTGCTTATTTGCCATCTACATATCCTCTTCAGTGAAATGTCTCTTCAAGTCTTTTGCCATTTTCTAATTGGATTTTTTTTTTTTTTTACTGTTGAGTTTTGAGAATTTTATTTTATGTATTTTATATATTAGTCCTTTGTTGGATGTTTGATTTGCAAGCATTTTCTCCTAGTCTGTAGTTTGTCTTCCCATCATTTTATCAGGATCTTTTGCAGAGCAAAATTTGTTAATTTTGATGAATCTAATTTATCTATTTTTCCTTTATGGGTCATGCTTTTGGTGTCAAGCCTAAGAACTTTTTCTTTAGCCCTTGTCATGGACTGAACTGTGTCCTCCAAAAATATGTGTCTCAATTTGGCTAGGCCATGATTCCCAGTATTGTGTGATTTTCACCATTTCATCATCTGATGTAATTTTCCTATGTGCTGTAAATCCTATCTCTATGATGTTAATGAGATGAGATTAGCGGCAGATATGTTAATGAGGCAGGACTCAATCTACAAGATTAGACTGTGTCTTAAGCCAGTCTCTTTGAGATATGAAAGAGAGAAGTGAGCAGAGAAACATGGGGACCTCATACCATCAAGAAATAAAAGGCAGGAGAATAAGCACGTCCTTTGGACCTGAGGTCCCTGTGCTGAGAAGCTCCATGACCAGGGAAGATTGATGACAAGGACCTTATCCTAAAGCCAACAGAGAAAGAAAGCCTTCCCCTGGAGGTGGCACCTTGAATTCAGACTTCTAGCCTCTCAGACTGTGAGAGAATAAATTTCTCTTTGTTAAAGCCATCCACTTGTGGTACTTCTGTTACAGCAGCACTAGATAACTAAGACAGCCCTAGATCCCAAAGATTTTCTCCTATGTTTTTTTCTTAAATGTTTATAGTTTCACATTTTATATTTAAGTCCATGATCCATTTTGAGTTAATTATTCTATAAGATGTGAGACTTAGGCCAATGCTCATTCTTCCGGGGGGAGGAGGGGAGGAGTTGATTGATATTCCATTGCTCCAGCATAACTTGTTGAAGAAGATATCTATCCTCCATTGATTGGCTTAAGTCAGTTGGAGTATATCTGGGTGGGTCTATTTCTGTGTTTTCTATCCTGTTCCACTGATCTATGTGTTTATCCCTCTAACCATACCACACAGTCTAAACAATAAGTCTTGAAACCGGGTAGACTTATTCCTCTCACTTTATTCTTCTTTTTCAAAACTATTATCGCCTTGAGGCACTCTTTAAACCTAGAACTGAGCCTATCCCCTGAGATCACCTTTTAGTGAAATAGCAGAGTGGCACACAAAATAAAAGAATATTAGCTTTGGTGCTCTATTTAAAAACCATCAGTATGGGATCAAAAGGTCAATAATTACTCAAAAGCAAAGACAAGAAAATAAGGGGCCAGCGAAATGAGAGTACTGGAAATGGAACAAACAGAACAAAATTAAAGAGAATACTGATACATTATGATAAATTTTATTAATGTCACTGAACAATTTGTGTGGAAATTGTCAAATGGGAACCTAACTTACTGTATAAACTTTCACCAAAAACTCAATAAAATATTAAAAAAAAGAAAAAACAAAGGGAAAGGGAATGACTCAGTCCCACAACACCAGTATGGTTACTTTCACAAGGGACAGGCATTTTACAACAAACTGGGATAGTCCTTTGTTTGGTCTTGATACAAGGCAGCTTTTATAGTTGCAGCAAGAAAAAAAAGAATTCCTTAGACTCAAAATCCACAAAGCTGTATTCTGTTCAGTCGACCTGCTAATAATATTCATCCTCTGAAAGACTAAAGAATAAGAACCTTGGAAAGCTGTGACAGAGTGGCATGGCACAGCTTGATGGAAGCCCTACTTAAGAGACCTGTAATTACATGAGCTGATCTCAATTGTTCTGCTCATAACAAAGTGCCTTACATTTTCCTCCAGCAGAGACCTCCTAAAATCCCACTTTCTCTACTAAAACTTTCCAAACAAAAACCTCACAAACCACATGCTTAAAATAAACATATATTCATACTTAAATTAAAAAAACCCAAAACTATTGTAGCTACTCTAGCTCCTTTGCCTTTCCACATAAATTTTAGAGTAATCTTGTCTATATCTGCAAAAATTCTTGCTGGAATTTTGGTAGGAACTGCATTCAAACTGTACATCAATTTGGGGAGAACTGACATCTTTACTATGTTGAGTCTTTCAATCTAGGAATGTATGTCTCTCCATTTCTTTAAAAATCTTCTTTGATTTCTTTCTTCTGTGTTGTGTAGTTTTCAGCATACAAACCCTATAAGTGTTTTTTTTAGTTACACCTAAGTATTTGATTACCTTTCGCTTTTATTCTGATTTTTTAAAATTGAAGTATAATTGACATTAAATGAACAACTTTAGAATATACAATTAATTGGCATTTAGTACGTTCACAATTGTGCAACCATCACTTCTAACTAGTTATTTTCATAACTCCAAAAAGGAAACCCCATACCCATTAAGCAGTTACTCTCCACTCCCATTAACCCCCAGTCCCTGGGAACCAATAATATGCTTTCTGTCTCTATGGACTTATCTATTCTGGATGTTTTATATAAACGAATCACAAGAATATATGTGAACTTTCGTGTCCAGCTTTTTCATTCAGCATAATGTTTTTGAGGTTTATCCATGCTGTCGCATGTGAATTGGAATTGACTTGACGGCAACTGTTGATAGTGGTAGCAGTGTGTATCTATTTTTTTTTTTGGTGTGACTGAATAATATACTGCATATTGCATGGATATACTGCATTTGTTTTATCCATTCATGTGTTGATAAGACACATGGGTTCTGTCAACTTTTTTGCTACTGCGAATAATGCTGCTATGAACATACATGTACAGGTTTCGGTTTGAATATCTGTTTTCAATTCTTCTGAAATTCCTAGGAATGGAATTGCTGGGCCACATGGTAATTCTGTTAAACTTTCTGAAGAACTGTCAAGCTGTTTTCCATAGCATTGCCACCATTTTGCAATCCTACTGTAGTGTACAAGGTTCTGATTTCTCCCCATCCTTGCCAACACTTGTTATTGTCTTTTTTTTTCATGATCCCAATAGGTTTTGATTTGCACCTCCCTAATGACTAATGCTGTTGAGCATTTTTTCATATGCTTGTTGGTCACATCTTTTTTGGAGAAATGTCTATTAAAGTCCTCTGCACATTTTTTACTTTGGTTGTCTTTTTGTTGTTGAATTGCTAAGAGTTTATATATTCTGATACTAGACACTTAACCAGATACATGATTTGTAAATATTTTCTCCCATTCTGTAGATTTTTTTCCTACTTTCTCATAGCATCCTTTGATGCCCCAAAGTTTTAAACTTTAAACAAGCCCAATTTATCTATTTTTTTCTTTTGTTGCTTGTGTTTTTGGTGTCGTATCTAAGAATTCACTGACAAATCCAAGTCATGAAGATTTACCCCTATGTTTTCTTCTAAGAGTTTTACAGTTTTAGCTCTTACATGTAGGTCTTTGCTGCATTTCAAGTTAATTTTTTGTAAATAGTGTGAGGTAGGAGTTCACCTTCATTCTTTTCCATGTGGATATCCAGTTGTCCCAGTACCGTTTGTTGAAAAGACTTAATTACTTTTTTTGGAATGATTGTAAGTGATATCATATTTTAAATTTCGGTGTCCATGTGTTCATTGCTAGCATACAGACATGCACTTGATTTTTTTTTTTTTATATTGTACTTCAGGTGAAGGCTTACAGAACAAATAGTTTCTCATGAAACAGTAGTACACATATTGTTTTATGACACTGGTTGACAACCCCACAACATGTCAACCCTCTACCTTCTCAACCTTTTTTTTTTTTGGTGAAAATACACATAGCCAAAGATACGCCATTTCAAAAATTTCTACATGCACAGTTCAGTGACATTGACTACGTTCTTCCAATTGTGCTGTTATCCTCACTTAAGATGAAGGCTTACAGAACAAAATAGTTTCTCATTTAATAGTTACTACAAATGTTGCCCTATGACAATGATTAACAATCTCACAACACATCAACAATATCCTTACCCAACCTTGGGTTCCCTATCACCAGCTTCCTTGTTCCCTTCTGCCTTCTAGCCCTTGTCACTGGACTACTGTACCTTGTTAGTCTCATTTGGTTTTACGGGACTGCCCACTCCCAGGCTGAGCGGTGAACCTCAGAGATAACTTCACCACTGAGCTAAAAGAGTGTCTGGGGGCCACACTCTCGGGGTTTCTCCAGTCTCCTTTAGGCCAGTAAATCTGGTTTTTTTTTTTGTGAGTTAGAATTACATTCTACATCCTTCTCCAGCTCTGTCCAGAACCCTCTGTTGTGATCCTGGTCAGAGCAGTCAGTGGTGGTAGCTGGGCACCATCTAGCTATACTGGACTCAGTCCGGTGGAGGCCTTGGTAGTTGTGGACAATTAGTCCTTCGGATTAATCTTTTCCTTGTATCCTGTTCTCTTCATTCTCCCTTGCTCCTGAAGGGATGAGACCAGTGGAGTATCTTAGATGGCCGCTCACAGGCTTTTAAGACCCCAGACACTACTCACCAAGGTAGAATGTAGAGCATTGTCTTTATAAGCTGTGTTATGCCAATTGAGCTAGATGTTCCCCAGGACCATGGTCCTCACAGTCCTCTGCCCAGCAATTCAGTCCCTCAGGGAGTTTGGATGTGTCTATGGGGCTTCCATGACCTTTCCTTGTACAAGTTGTGCTAGTTTCCCCTGCATTGTGTACTGTCTCACCCTTCACCCAAGATACCACTTATCTATTGCCTATTTAGTATTTCCCGCCCACCCCTCCCATCCCTGGTAACCAACAAAGATTGTTAGAAGTGCACTTGATTTTTGTAGGTTTACCTTGTATCCTGTGACCTTGCTCAAGTCACTTATTTCTAGAAGTTTATTTTATAGCTTCACCACTCATCTGTCAGTGTGTCGTACTGTGGTGGCTTGAATGTTGTTGTGATGCTGTAAGCTATGCCACCAGTATTTCAAATACCAGCAGGGTCACTGTATTAGTCATCTAGTGCCACTATAACAGAAATACCACAAGTGGATGGCTTTAACAAAGAGAAGTTTATTCTCTCACAGTCCAGCAGGCTTCAAGTCTAAACTCAGGGTGTCAGCTCCAGAGGAACACTTTCTCTGTGGGCTCTGGAGGAAGGTCCATGTCATCAATCTTCCCTTGGTCTGGGAGCTTCTCTGCACAGGAACCTCAGGTCCAAAGGACATGCTCTGCTCCTGGCACTGCTTTCTTGGTGGTATGAGGTTCCAATGTGTCTCTGCTCGCTTCTGCCTTTTATATCTCAAAAGAAATTGGCTTAAGACACTATCCAACCTTATATACCTCATCAGTATAACTGCTGTTAATCCATCTTATTAGATCATAGTGATTGAATTTGCCACACATAAGGAAATCACATCAGATTACAAAATGGTAGACAATTATATAATACTGGGAATCATGACCCAGCCAAGGCAACAGATATTTTTGGGGGACACAATTCAATCTATTGACAGTCACCCATGGTAGACAGGTTTCGGTGGAACTTCCAGACTAAGACAGATTAGGAAGAAGGACCTAGTGATATACTTCTAAAAAAATCAGTCAGTGAAAACCTTATGAACAGCAGCAGAACATTGTCTGAAGATGAGCCACTCGGTTGGAAGGCACTCAAAATACGACTGGAGAATTGCTGGATCCTCAAATTAAGTAGATCTTAATGATGTGGATAGAGTAAAGCTTTTGGGATCTTCATTTGCTGATGTGGCATGACTCAAAATAAGAAGAAACAGCTGCAAATATCCATTAACAATTGGACCGTGGAATGTACAAAGCACGAATCTAGGAAAATTTTAAGTTGTCAAAAATGAAATGGAACGCGTCAAGATCAATATCCTAGGCGTTAGTGAGCTGAAATGGACTGGTACTGGCCATTTTGAATTGGATAATCATATGGTCTACTATGCCAGGAACAATAAATTTAAGAGGAATGGCGTCCCATTCCTTGTCAAAAAAGAACATTTCAAGATCAATTCTGAAATACAATACTGTCAGTGATAGGATAATATCCATACGCCTACAAGGAAGACCAGTTAATATGGCTATTATTCAAATTTACACACCAACTGCTAGGGCAAAGATGAAGAATTAGAAGATTTTTACCAACTTGTGCCGTCTGCAACTGATCAAACATGCAATCAAGATGCACTGATAATTACTGGTGATTGGAATGTGAAAGTTGGAGACAAAGAAGGATCAGTATCTGGAAAATATGGCCTTGGTAACAGAAACGAAGCCAGAGATTGTATGACATAATTTCGCAAGACCAATGACCTATTTATTGGCTATACCATTTTTCAACAACATAAACAGCAACTTTACATGTGGGCCTTGCCAGATGGAATACACAGGAATCAAACTGACTACATCTGTGGAAAGAGATGATAGAAAACCTCAATACTATCAGTCAGAACAAGGCCAGGGGCTGACTGTGGGACAGACCATCAATTGCTCATATTCAAGTTCAAATTGAAGCTGAAGAAAATTAGAGCAAGTCCATGAGAGCCAAAGTACAACCCTGAGTATAGCCCACCTGAATTTAGAGACCATCTCAAGAATAGATCTGGTGCACTGAACATTAATGACCAAAGACAAGACGAGTTGTGGGATGACATCAAGAGCATCATACATGAAGAAAGCAAAAGGCCATTAAAAAGACAAAAGACTTAAATGGATGTCAAGAGAGACTGTGAAACTTGCTAAAGCAAATGGAAGAAATGATGAAGTAGAAGAGCTGAACAGACGGTTTCAAAGGGTGGCTCAAGAAGACACAAATAAAGTATTATAATGAAATGCGCAAAGACCTGGAGTTAGAAAATCAAAAGGGAAGAACACATTTGGCATTTCTCAAGCTGAAAGAAGAAAATATTCAAGCTTCAAGTTGCAATATGGAAGGATTCTATGGGCAAAATATTGAATGACGCAGGAAGCAACAAAAGAAAATGAAAGGAATACACAGAGTCACTGTACCAAAAAGAATTGGTCAACGTTCAATGATTTCAGGAGGTAACATATGATCAAGAACTGAAGGTATTAAAGGAAAAAGTCCAAGCTGCACTGAAAGCACTGCTGAAAAACAAGGTTCCAGGAATTGATGGAATATCAATTGAAACATTTCAACAAACGGATGCAATGCTGGAAGTACTCACTCATCTATGCCAGCAAATATGGAACACAACCACCAGGCCAACCATCTGGAAGAGATCAACATTTGTGCCTGTTCCAAAGAAAGGTGATCCAACGGAATGCAGAAATTATTGACCAATATCACTGGATCACAAGCAAGTAAAATTTTGCTGAAGATCATTCAAAAGCAGTTGTGGCAGTACATGGATGGGGAACTGCCAGAAATTCAAGCCGGATTCAGAAAAAGACATGGAATGAGAGGTATCATTCTGACATCAGATGGATCTTGGCTGAAAACAGAGGATACCAGAAAGATGCTTACCTGTGTTTGACTATGCAAAGGCATTCGACTGTGTGGATCATAACAAATTACGGATAACAATGAGAAGAATGGGAATTCCAGAACACTCAGTTGTGTTCGTGAGGAATCTATACATAGACCAAAAGGCAGTCGTTAGAACAGAACAAGGGGATACTGTCTGGTTTAAAGTCAGGAGAGTGTGCGCCAGGGTTGTATCCTTTCACCATGCTTATTCAATCTGTATGCTGAGGAAATAATCCAAGAAGCTGGATTATATGAAGAAGAATGTGGCATCAGGTTTCGAGGAAGACTCATTGACAACCTGGGATACACTGATGACACAACTCTCCTTGCTGAAAGTGAAGAGGACTTGAAGCACTTACTGATGAAGATCAAAGACTACATTTTTAAAGGGTAAATCACACCAATGGATTATGGTTAACACAAGTGCTGATTTGGTTTTGTCTTTGCCACTTCTGCCATTTTCCTATCTGACTTCAAGTGTACTCGGTGGAACTAGGAAAGTGATACCCTGGGTGTAAGGACAGCACCCTACATGAAGAAGCTGGCATCTGAATTGGCCTGCAGGTATGCTTCAGAACAATGGCATCATTAGGGTTGGTGTCCCCTCACCCGGTGCAGTAACTCTTGGTGTCATCCTCCGCCAGGGACCTCTTCCCAAACCTGACCATACAGAATCCTTAGTAATGTTCACTGTCAATTTTAATCATAGAATAATATGTGATATAGTTGTAAATTGTTTAAATGTACTATTTCTTAGATTATATGAATACTAACAACAAAATCATGTTGTAAAAACAATTAGCTATAACATTATATTACTATAATACATTACATTATACAATACTACATTAGTTATAACATTATTATATTAGTAACTGAGCAGAAGCCTTTTTTGATTTTTCTCCTTTTCCTTTAATTACTACTTCATTCTCAAGAAAGTTATTGATATAGGTTTAAAAATACTAATTATCACAACATTGTAGCTAAAATACCAGAAAATTTGACAAAATAAAAAACTATAAAAACACTGGCAGCAACAAAAACAACAGCGTGTGTGCATAGGGTGCAGATGAAACCATGTGATTCAAAGCATCATTGTAATTGGGTAATAACGACACCTCTGAGCAGAGCACATTAGAAGGTTCAAAAGTAAATTGGCATAGTTTTAGCCTTGTAAGTATATTGATACATGTAAGCTGGGCTTACGAAAATGTTTTTGTTGGTATAGCTAACTACAGGGATATTTTTATAAAAAATAATAAATTTCTGCTGAAATACTGAAAAGAAAAAGAAAAGAAAGATCAAAGACTACAGCCTTCAGTATGAATTTCACCTCAATATAAAACAAAAATCCTTACAACTGGACCAATAACATCATAATAAACAGAAAAAAGATTGAAGTTGTCAACGATTTCATTTTACTTGGATCCACAATCAACACCTATGTAAGCAGCTGTCAAGAAGAAATCAAACGACATATTGCATTGGGCAAATCTGCTACAAAAAGACCACTTTAAAGTGTTGAAAAAGCAAAGATGTCACTTCGAGGACTAAGGTGCACTTGACCCAAGGCATAGTATTTTGAATTGCCTCATATGCATGCAAAAACTGGGCAATGAATAAGGAAGACCGAAGATGAACTGATACTTTTGAATTATGGTGTTGGGGAAAAACACTGAATATACCATGGACTGCCAGAAGAATGAACAAATCTATCTTGAAAGAAGTACAGCCAGAATGCTCCTTAGAAGAGAGGATGGCGAGACTTTGTCTCACATACTTTGAATATGTTATCAGGAGGGCCAGTCCCTGGAGAAAGATGTCATGCTTGGTAAAGAAGAGGGTCAATGAAAAAGAGGAAGACCCTCAATGAGACAGACTGACACAGTGGCTACAACAATGAGCTCAAACACTGCAAAGATTGTGAGGATGGCACAGGACCAGGCATATTTTGTTCTGTTGTTCACAGAGTTGCTGTCTTAGGCTGGGTTCTCTAGAGAAGCAAAACCAGTGAAGTGTATAAATATATATATATAGAGATTTATATCAAAGAAACAGCCCACGTGATTGTAGAGGCAGGAACGTCCCAAGTCCACAGATCAGGATAGAGGCTTCTCCCTATTCGTGTAGCTGTAGGGGCTGGCAAACCCAAGATCAGCAGGTCGGAAAGCAGGGCTCTTGCTCACAGGCTGTGAAGACTGATGAATCCCATGATTGGCAGGCAAGACTGTAACACTACTCTTGATTCACACAGCTGCAAGGGCTGGTGAACCCAAGATCGGTAGGTCAGAGAGCAGGGCTCCGCTCACAGGCTGTGAAGATGGACGAATCTGATGATCAGCAGATAAGCTGACAGCTCAAATCCCAAGAACCGGAGATCAGACAAACAGGAAGCAGCCGCAGGATCCAAAGTGAGCAAAAAGCCAGAATGTCTGCTTGTATTCGGATGCAGGCCATACCCCCAAGGAAACTCCCTCGGCTACTCACAGCATATTCAGTCATGGGAGGGGTCACATATAAACACATATAAACACTGATCAGAATCGACTTGACGGCATCTAACACAACATTTTATAGATACTATGAGAGTTTCTCTATAGACAATAACGGCATCTGTAAATAAGGACAATTTTATTTCTTTCTTTCCAATCTGAAGGCCTTTTATTTCCTTTACTTGCCTTTTGTAATAGCTAAAACTTCTACCACTCTGTTGAATAAGAGCTGTGAGAGCAGATATTCTTGCCCTGTCTTGATCTTATGGGGAAAAGCATTCAGTCTGAAAAAAATTTATAAAAACACCCTAATCTCCCTATTTAAGAATTACTGCTAACATAATGATGAACAGGGAGTCCCTGGGTGCTGCAAATGGTCAACATGCTCAGCTGTTAACTGAGAGGTTGGCACTTTGAGTCTACCTAGAGATGCCTCGGAAGAAAGGTCTGACAATCTACTTAGGAAAATCAACCACTGAAAACTATGAAGATAGTTCTATCTACTCTGACACACATGGGGTCACCATGAGTCAGACTTGAGTTGACGGCAAGTGGTTTAATGGTGAATAGACTTCCATAAATCTCTCTCTACAAACACCTAACGCAAACGTAATCACTATATACATGTTATGAAACCAGTTATTTATTTTTTAGAGTGCAGCCTTTCCATATAATGAATATATATATACAGTCATGTGTCGCTTAACATCCACGATACGTTCTGTGAAACAGGACGTTACACGATTTGGACGTTGTGTGAACGCTGTTACCGAACCCAGAAAGGTGGGTCCTTGTCTGGAGCACTCAGATTTGCCAATTATCTGGATACTGGTCTTTGAGAGAGAGAAAGCAGCTGTACTGCAATGTGCAGAGCAAGGAACTGGGAGGAAGTTCCTCAGATCCTGCTCGCCTGAGCTATGGGGAAGTGGTGCTTACATGTGATTTGGGCAGCAAGACGGCAGCTGCACAGGTGTACTGGGGAGGAAAAATTCTAGAAGGCAGCCAGGAAACAGGAGACATGGTTATTGTCGGACATCTTGCCTCAGGATAGGGTCGGGCTGATGATTTTCCTTTTGATTCGTTCCACCTGTTGTTGAGTCCGCTGTTGAGGTCAATTAGCAGCCAAATCTGGCTTGGGTCAGTTTAAAGACTAATAGAAATTTACTGGCATTCAGAGGTCAGGTCACACCATCATAATATATATAGGCAGTCCCCGGCCCCACCCGCTGTTCTACCCACCTGAGGAGCAGAAGCAGGCTGGGCTCTGCAGATCCTGCCACTGTCTGCCCGCTGGACAAGGCCAGAGAGCTGTATTCACTGGATACAAGAGGCAGGGCTTGGCGGGTGTGTGGCTGTGGGCTAGGCAGGGGCTGCGCTGGCAGGTGGACGAGGAGTTTGCGCTTGTCCAGGGGCAGGGTGTGGGGAGGGTGATGGGAAGGAAGGGGTGTGGGAGGGAGGGGGCATACGAGGAGCGGGGTGCATGGGGAGGGGTGCAGAGAGGTGGCGGCAGAAGCATGCAAGTTCCTTGGGACCTATGGGAGGAGTGGAAGAGCTGTGGCCGGTGCTGTCCTGCACCGGGAGTGGAAGGCTACAGGGCTACTGGGTAGTGGAGGAAGAGCTGCTGCAAGGACTGGGATACACCCTGGAGTTCTGCTGCTTGTTCACTCTGGGGGTTTGGGATCTTTGAAACCATTAGGGAGAAATAATAAACAAAAGGAGAACTGCTTTCCCTTTAAAAAAAAAAAAAAAATCTATGGGACTTCGGATGTATATGTGGTTGGACAGTGCCTGAATAGACGTCATCTGGTGCACGAATTGTATGGCATAACTTATAATGGCTGTATGTGCTGTTGTGTGTGTTTTTTTCTTTCTGTGTGTGTGACTGCCACATCTTTCTCCCTCAGAGAGGGTTCAAATTGGTGGGTTCAAACTGTCCACCTTTCAGTTAGCAGCCCAGTGCTTAACCACTATGCCACCAAGGCTGTTGAAGACAGCTCTAAGCAGTAGGAAATCCTACATCTGACATGTGAGCTAGCCAAGGCTGCCTGCCGTAATAGAATTAGGTCACTTCCTACTGATAGATATTTAGGTTGTTTCCAAACATTGCTGTAAACATTGCTGTTAGAAATACTGTTAAATATTTATGTTGGCGTACTTGTTTAATTATCTTATAGATCAATTCCTAAAAGTGGAATTGCTAGGTCAAAAGGCATTTGCACTTAAATTTTGTTGGAAATGTTTGCACCACCACCAGTGTAGAAGACTGCCCACTCCTTCATACCTTAGAAAACACAAAGGCTTATCAATGTTTCTAATCTCTGCCAATCTGATAGAAAAATAAACAAAACAGGTCACTATTATTTCACCTTGAATTTCTTTGATTATTCATGTTCATTGGTCATTTGTATTTCTTCTGTTAATTGCCCATTCATGTTGTTTGCCTATTTTTCAAATGAGATATTTAGTCATACAAAAAACAAAACAGTCAAATCTACCAGAATTTTCCTTTATGACTTCTGGAATAGAACTACATTACCTACCTCAAGAATATAAAAACATTTACCACATTTTCTTGTAGTACTGCCATGGTTTCATTTTTGACATTTAAATCTTTGATTCATCTGGAGTTTATTTTTATATAAGAAGTTGGATATAAATCCAGCAGTTAGTCATTCAGTCCATTAGCCATCCAAAAGGATGTAGTGAATGTCCATTATATGCCAGATACTATGTTAGGCCTTGGGGATTCATGGTTTTCCATTCATGTGAGATAGCTGGACATTAAATAAGTCATTAAAAATAGTAATTATAAGCATCAAAATGCTGGGACGAAGTACAGGGAGCTACGGGAGCATATAACAGGGTACCTGACTCACTTAGAGGCTCAGGCAAGTTTTCCTTGGGAAAATGGTATTTAAATTGAGACCTGAAGACCGAACAGAAGTTAACTAAGAAGTGGACATAAACATTCCAGACAGGAAGTATGTACAAAAGCCTGAAGGTGCAAAAGAACATGGTTCTTGCTCAAGAAATATGGGTGGGGTATAGAAAGCAACACTAAGTATAACAGCAAACATTTATACAGTACTTAAGTGTTAAGTACAGTTCTAAAAGATTTAAATAAATTAACTTAATCCTCCAAATACCCCAAAGAGGCAGGTTACTGTTATTCTCATTTTACAAATGAGGAAACCAATGAAAAGAGAGGTTAACTCACTTGCCCAGGGCCACACAGCCACTAAGGGATGAAGGCAGCATTTGAACTTAGGCAGTTTGGCTTCAGAGTCTGTGTTCTTAATTGCTATTCTATACTGCAGAGGAAAGGAGTGTAGTATGAGGTTAGTGGCATGGTCAGGGCTGGATTACTCAGGTCCATAAGGATTTTTGAGATTATCCCAAGAGCAACGGCAAATGACTAAAGAATTTTAAGGAGGGTAGTGATATACTTGTGCTTTTAAATCAGCCTGGCTATAATGTGAAAAATGAATTAGAAGAAGATTAAGAGTGGATACAAGGAAATCAGTTAGGAGGCTACTGTAGTAGCTCAAGTGAGAAATGATGGTGTCCTAATTAAATGGTAGTAATGGAAGCAGAGAAAAAAAGATGGATTTGAGAAATATTTAAGAGGTTGAACAGACAGACTTACTGACTAGCTGGACATGAAGAGTAAGAATTCAAGAATGACTTCTAGGTTTTTAGATTACTAAAAAGTAATTCGATAATTATTGTTTTCCTACTGATTTAAAATGTCACCTCTACGATATACTAATGTCCCTATGTGTTTGGGTTTATATTTTGTTTATTTCTCACCTATACCACTTTATCAATATCTGGTAAGACATCATTACTTGCATTTATACTCAGCTGCTGGGAGGTGATCTCTAAGATAAGGTCTTTGTTTATCTGGGTGCCTGGAGCCACACCAAATAGTCTAATAACATAAATTAGGTTGGAGATTTTGGGTCATGTGGTATCAGCTGGACCTGGAGGGGCTGGAGACTAAGATCAGCCACACAGGTGGCCAACCAGGTTTATGTGACAAAGCCCCAGTGAAAACACTGGACACCAAGGCTCTGGTGAGCTTTCCTAGTTGGCATTACTCCACGTCTTTGTCACACAGTGTTGCCAGGTTAGTTAGTGCTGTCTGTGACTCCACTGGGAGAGAACAACTGGAAGCTCTGTGCGTGAACTTTTCTGGACTCTGTCCTAGGCATCTCTTCCCTTGGTTGATTTTAAATCTGTATCCTTTCACTATAATAAACCCTAACTATAACAGAAACCCTGGTGGCACAGTGGTTAAGTGCTACGGCTGCTAACCAAAAAAGGTTGGCAGTTCAAAGCCACCAGGCACTATAACAGCTATGAGTATGCAGCTCTCAGTGAGTTCTGTGGGCCCTTCCAGTGAATTATCGAACCGGAAGGTGATCCTGGTAACCCTGAAACTTCCAATGGTGTCAGAAATAAGAGAAGTCTTGGGGACCCCTGAATTCCACAGTTGGTGTCAAAAGTTGGGGTGGTCTTGTGGACTGTTTCCTAACTTCGCACAAGCTTAAAGAGAGGCATGATGCTTATATTCCAGAGGAGGACACAGACAAACAATTAAACAATTAAACAAACACGCGATAGGTGTTAAGATGGAAGACACACAAGATATGTACATCTAGGAAAAGGGAATACCATTCAAGGGCATGAATGTGAGAGAAAGAAGTCCAGTATAGGATTGTTCAAAGAAAATGAAATTAAAAAATAATTGTGATTTTAATCATAATTAAATTTGGTCTATATTTATAAAAAAAACAAACCAAACCAAACCCGTTGCTGCTGAGTGGATTCCGACTCATAGCAATCCTACAGGACAGAGAAGAACTGCCCCACAGGGTTTCCAAGGAGTGACGGTGGACTGGCACTGCCGACCTTTTGATTAGCAGTTGAATGCTGTTTATAAAATAGTTGCTATAAATATAAATGTGGATTTTAAATGCATTATCAGGAAAGGTTATAACAATTTACAGTCCCATCAGTACTTAATAAGCATGCCCATTGATCAAAATTGCAAAATTTGAAGCAGACACTCTTTGAAAGATAAAATGATTTAGAAATTTAAGAAAAATCTACTGGAAAGCCTATTGTGGAATTAGAATTGATTGAAAGAATATGAACTGGAAATTTACTGACATACATTACTGGTGAGAATGAAAATCAATCTCTTTAGAAGTTATTTGTCAATGTTTATCAAAAGTTTATCAATAACTTCAAAAATGTTTGTGCCCAGCAATTCAACTTCTGGGAAACTATCTCAGATATATTCACAAACATGTGTGAAATGATGTAATTATAGGATTATTCATTGCAGCATTGTCTGTAATAGCAGAAGTGTCTTTCAAAAGAGGAACGGTTACAAAAACTGGTACATCCATACTATGAAGTACTATGCAGCCATTAAAAAGGAATGAGACATTTGGATGTATTACATGAAAAAAGGAAAGTGTGGAACAACGTATAATGTACTACTGTTTGTATAAAAAGGAAAAAAATATAGACATACTTATTTATCTATTTACATATATATGTTATTGAACAACTTTTCTTTATCATTTACTGATTTTGGTGCCTTTACTGAAAATCAATTGACCATGTGAGTGTGGACTCTATTCTGGTTCTTTGATCTACTTGTCTATCCTTATGCCAGTATCACAATGTTATCATTACTGTAGCATGTAGTAAGTATTGATATAAAGTAGTGTAAGGTCTCCAGCTTTGTCCTTGCGTCTTAAGATTTATCTGGGTGTTGTTTAAGTCCCCAGCTTTTACATACATATAAATACTCTGGAAGAATACAAGGAAACTGACAGCACTAATTGCTCAGGGAAGAAAACCTCGTGCCTCAGAGGAAAACTCTGCTCTATCTACATCCTCTAGTGCACCTTTTGAAGCCTGAACCATGTGAATGTAGCACATCTATTAAGAACATTAGAAAAATTAAATTACTAATAAATCTTATCAACTAGGAATATTTATATATATTTATTTGCACATACCTGGCATTCTGTTTCATTAGTTACAGTTGTCTTCAAGTCATCTTGTTTACTTATGATCTTCTGCAGCTAAAAAGATTGTAAACACAAGTTTACACGTGTCTAGTGGATTTTTCAAAACAACCTAAAAACAGATCCCAAATGTTTATTATGAAAATATATACTAGTAATTTGTTAGACATTAACTTAAATTCTTTCTGCATTATAACTTCTAATATCTTTTTTATTTCTTAGATTCTGTAAGAATTAAAGAAAACAGACATGAAAGTATTAATGTTATTATAGTTTGACTCATTTTTTTCTCCTAAGAAAGCTAGCTTATCTAATACTTGCATGTTCTAAAAGTATCACTCTGTAAAAACTTCATGATTACCCTGGTCCTTCTTTCAAGAGAATATTTATTCATAATTCATTTTTTCTACTGATAATTTTATCATTGATAGTTATGGCCATATTTTCAAGTACATAGTCTTAAAAAGTTATTTATGCCATACTCTTTCTTTCCTCTATATGTATTTAGTAAGCATTAAAATAATTTAAAGACATTTCTACTAATTATAAAATTGTCAAAAAAAATTGTCAATACTACCTTGAAACTGAGTACATTAAAAAACCTACCTACCTTTCAGAATCATTTGTACCAATCCTCATATGGAAAGCAACAACCAAAAAAAAAAAGGAATTTAAAAAAATCAAGTGCATGAAATCTTTAACTATGGACTCAAATCAGTTAGGTGAAAAATCTTTACCAAGTTTTTTATAGGCTATTTTTTGGTAATAGTTTGTGAATTGCTCGAATTAAATTCCAAATTAATTATCTCAAATTTAACCACTTGTTCTATGCAAATGGCTTACCTCTAGTTCTCTAAATCCCTCAGCCAAACTTTTCAACTCCTCTCAAGCTATGCATATTTGTTTAAGAAAAAAGTTAAAAAATTTCATATTTATTTTATCTTTTATTTTTTAAGTTGAAATCAAATGGTATAATATCAAGTTCAATACCCTAACATTTATTCTTTTGCTTAATTCTTCCTCCCTCTAAAATTTTTTTTAATTATGGAAATTTAATACATAATTGTCAGTTATCTAATGCTGCTATAACAGAAATACCACAAGTGGATGGCTTCAACAAACAGAAGTTTATTCTCTCACAGTCTAGTAGGCTAGAAGTAAGAATTCAGGGCATCAACTCCACGGGAAGGCTTTCTTTCTCTGTCCGCTCTGGAGGAAGGTTCTTGTCATCAATATTCCCCTGGTCTAGGAGCCTGTCAGTGCAGGAACCCCTGGTTCAAAAGATGTGCTCTGCTCCTGGCACTACTTTCTTAGTGGTATGAGGTCCCCCTGTCTCTCTGCTGGCTTCTCTCTTTTATTTCTCAAAAGAGAATGACTCAAGACACAACCTAATCTTGTAGACTGAGTCCTGCCTCATTAACATAACTGCCTCTAATCCTGCCTCATTAACATCATAGAAGCAGGATTTACAACACACAGGAAAATCACATCAGATGACAAAATGGTGGACAATCACACAATACTGGGAATCACAGCCTAGCCAAGTTGGCAGACATTCTTGGGGGACACAAGTCAATCCATAAAAATAAACAAAGTAGACAGAATTCTATAATAAACCACCATATATGTATTGCTCGGCTTTGACAATTATTAATATTCTGCCATTCTTGGTTCATCTATACTTCAACCACTCCCCATCCTCCTCTTGATTATTATTATTTATAATTTTCCTTTCCAGGAAAAATTTACATACACTGAAACACATACATCTTAACCATACCGTTCTAACAAACAGATAGGAATAAGGGTTATCCATATTCTGATCACGGTGTAAAACATTCCAATTTTTCTCAGAAAGTTTCTTGGTGTCTCTTCCCAGTCAATCCTCCCTCCTTGCATTCCCACAGAGGCAGATTCAGAGTTCTGATTTTTTTTTTTCCACCTAAATTAGTTTTGCCTCATCTAGAACTTCAAATAAATGGAATCAAACAGTATACAGTCTTTTGTGTTTGACTTCTTTTATGCATCATGTTTTTGAGATTAATCCATGTTGTTTTCCGTAACAGTAGTTTGCTGTTTCACCACTGGGTTGTATTCCATTGTATGAATATACCACCATTCATTCACCTGTAGATAGATGTTTGGTTGTCTCCAGTTTTTGACTACTATGAATATAGCTACCATAAAGTGTTTTGTACAATTTTTTTTTCATTTCTTTTAGATAACTACCTGGGAGGGTGTGATGTAAGACCTGAAATTAAGATGCAATTATTAATATTGCCTTGACATCTTTGGGTCTCACAGGGTCCCAAAGGCCTAATTCGTTCTTGACAGATATGCTCCTCACCCAGCAGGAAAGGCTTTCCACCTGGCTAGTTCCCCTATTAGCTGGACCAGCTGCACTCCACTCAATTCTCAACCCAACAGGTTTCACTTCTCAGTCAACCAATGGAATTATTCAAACAAGACAATAACATCCTCTTGTGGGAACCAGTGGTCACCCGACCCTCTTGTTACCACAAAGCCTGCCTCCCACATCACTGGTTGTTTGCTCTGTTCCCAAGTACAATCCCTGTGTGGCCCTGTGTGGTGTGCGGTGTTCTCCTTCCAGGGTTGGGAGATAAGTTACTAATAAATTGCTGTCCATCTTATCTGTCCAGTGTCCGGTGTTGTGCATTTGGCCATCCTCATAACCCTAGGGCAAGAATTCATCCTTCATCAATGGGGTAAAAAGGAGACATATCAAACAGAGGGGAACATTTAGGTCTGTTTTACTTTATAAAAAACTGTCAAACCTTTTTTTCCAAAGTGGTTGTTACATTTCAATTCCCATCAGCAACCTATGAGAATTCTGCCTACCCTAGACCTTGAAGATAGACTTTGTTTCCTTTCAGAAGCTTAGTTTTAGCTTTTGTTTATATTTATAACTCATCTAAAATAAATTTGTGTATATGGTGTGAGGTAAGGGTTATGACAACTTTTCCCCCATATGTATCTCCAGTTGTTCTAGTTTCATTTACTAAAGACTTTTCTTTCTCCATTAATTGAGTTGGTGCCTTTCCTGAAAATCAATAGACCATGTGAATGTGGACTCTTTATTCTTGTGTTTTGATCTAGTTGTTTATCCTTGTGCCAATATTACAATGTTATCATTACTGTAGTTTTGCAGTAAGTTTTGAAGTCAGGTAGTGTGAAGTCTCCAGCTTTGTCCTTGTTTCTTAAGATTTATTTGGGTGTTCTAAACCCCCAGCTTTTACATATACTCTTTAAAATCAGCTTGTCATTTCTATTAAAAAACAAATTAAAAAAAAAGGCTGCTGGGATTTTGCTTAGGAAAGTTGAATCTTAAGACCAATTTGGAAAACCTAACATCTTAATGCTACTGAATCTTCTATTCCATTAACATGGTATACATTTATTTAGCCCTCCTTGTGTTTCTACCAACAACGTCTGAAGTTTTCAGTGCATATTTTGTTAAATGTATTTCTAATTATTTTATGTTATTTGATACCATTCTAAGTAGAACTGAGTTTAATTTCATTTTCCAACTGTTTGCGGCTAGTTTATGAAAATACAAATGATTTTTACATAGGATATTCTATCCAAAGACACTGCTAAATTCACTTATAGTTCTAGTATTTTTTCTTTTTGTTGTTGGCTCCTTAGGATTCTCTACATACAACCATACTGTGAATAAGGTTAGATTTATTACTTTCTTTCAAATGTTTGTACCTTTTATTTATTTTTCTTGAATTACTGTTCTCTCTGAGACCTCCAGTAATATGTTGAACAGAAGTGAGAACATTCTTGCCTTCTTCCTGATCTTAAAGAGAAAAGTACTCAGTATTTCACCTTTTAGCATGATTCTATTTTTAATTTTTTTGTAAATGCCTTATATCAGATCGAGGAGGTTCTCTTGTATTCCTACTTTGCTGAGTTTTATCATGAAGTATTTTGTTCTTTATTCTGTAAATATGATGGATTGCACTGATCGTTTTTAATATTAAACTAATTTGTATTCCCTAGATAAATCTCACTTGATCATGATGTATCATTTTATATAGTGATCGATTTGATTTGCTCTATCTTGTTAAGTATTTTCGTGTCTTTGTTCATGAGGAACACTGGTCTATAATTTACTTTTTTTGTTAGGTCTTTGCCAAGTTTCAGTTATCAGGGTTATACTGGTATCATAAAATAAGACAGTTGTGTTCCCTTTTCATATATTTTCTGAAAGCTTAAATGCTTGACAGGTATCAGCACTGAAACCATCTGGGCCTGGACATTTCTTTGTGGAGTTTTTTTTTTTTAATATTGTGGTAAAAACATATATAACAAAATAGTCGCCATTTCAATACTTTTTACATGTATAATTCTTGTGACATTGGTTACATTCATCATCTTGTACAACCATCACCACTATCCATTTCCAAATTTTTCCACTACCATTAACAGTCAAGTGCTCCCTAAACAATGACTCCTCCTTCTCTCTACCTCTGGTAACCACTAATAAACTCTGGTGTCTACACATTAGTCTATTCTAGATATTTCATATAAGTGAGGTCAGATAATACTTCTCCTTCTGTGACTGACTTATTTCACTTAGCATGTCTTCAATGTTCATCCATGCTGTGGTGTATATCAGGACTTCATTTATCTTTTATGACTGAATAATATTCCACTGTATGTATGCACATCTTTTTTAACCATTCACCTGTTGATGGACATTTAGGTTGTTTCCACTTTTTGACTATTGTGAATAGTGTTGCAATGAACATTGGTGTATAGGTTTGTTTGCATTCCTGCTTTCAATTCTTTTGGCTATATACTACGAATGGAATTGCTGGGTCATATGGTAATTCTATGTTAAACTTTTTTTTTGTTTTTTTTGGTGTTTTTGTTTTTTCTACGTTAAACTTTTTGAGGAACCATCAAACTGTTTTCCACTGCAGCTACACCATTTTACAATCCCACCAGCAGTATCTCCACATTCTTGCTACCACCTGCTGTGTTCCATTTTTCTGATCAAAGACATCTTAGTAGGTGTGAAGTGATAACTCACTGTGGTTTTGATTTGCATATCCCTAATGACTAATGTCTGTCAGTGTGTCCTACTGTGGTGGCTTGCATGTTGCTATGATACTTGAAGCTTTGCCACTGGTGTTTTATATGTTTATCTTGTATCCTGAAACTTTGCTGAAATCTTCTATAAGTTCCAGTAGTTTTCTTTGGATACTTTGGGGTTTTCCGTATATAACAACATATCATCTGCAAATAGAGATACTTTGACTTCTTCCCTAGCAATTTGGATGCCCTTTATTTCTTTTTCTAGCCTAACTGCTCTGGCTAGGACCTCCAGCACAATGTTGAATAAAAGTGGTGATAGAGGGCATCCTTGTCTCGTTCCCGTTCTCAAGGGGAATGCTTTCAAACTCTCTCCATTTAGGATGATGTTGGCTGTTGGCTTTCTATAAATGTCCTTAATTATATTGAGGAATTTCCCTTCTTTTCCTATTTTTGCTGAGAGTTTTTATCATGAATGGGTGTTGAACTTTGTCGAATGCCTTTTCGACATCGATTGATAAGATCATGTGGTTCTTGTCTTTTGTTTTATTTACGTGATAGATTACATTGATTGTTTTTCTAATGTTGAACCATCCCTGCATACCTGGTATAAATCCCACTTGATCATGATGAACTATTTTTTGATATGTTGCTGAACTCTATTGGCTAGAATTTTGTTGAGGATTTTTGCGTCAATGTTCATGAGGGATACTGGTCTGTAATTTTCTTTTTTTGTGGTGTCTTTACCTGGTTTTGGTATCAGGGTTATGCTGGCTTCATAGAATGAGTTTGGGAGTATTCCATCCTTTTCTATGCTCTGAAATCCCTTCAGTAGAAGTGGTGTTAACTCTTCTCTGGAAGTTTGATAGAATTCTCCAGTGAAGCCATCCGGGCCAGGGCTTTTTTGTTGTTGGCAGTTTTTAAATTACATTTTCAATCTCTTCTTTTGTTATGGGTTTATTTACTTGTTCTATTTCTGTTTGTGTTAGCATAGGTAGGTAGTGGGTTTCTAGAAATCTGTCCATTTCCTCTAGGTTTTCAAGTTTGTTAGAGTACAATTTTTCATAGTATTCTGTTATGATTCTTTTAGTTTCAGTTGGGTGTGTTGTGATATCACCCATCTCATTTCTTATATAGGTTATCTGCATCCTCTCCTGTTTTTCTTTTGTCAGTTTGGCCAATGGTTTATTGATTTTGTTGATCTTTTCAAAGAACAAGCTTTTGGTCTTGTTAACTCTTTCAATTGTTTTTCTATTATCGATTTCATTTAATTCTGCTCTAATTCTTACTATTTCCTTTCTTCTGGCACCTGAGGGCTTCTTTTGCTCCTCTCCTTCTACTTGTCCCAGTTGTAGGGTTAATGTTTTGATTATGGCCCTTTCTTCTTTTTGGATGTGTGTATTTATTGCTGTCAACTGACCTCTGAGCACTGCTTTTGCTGTGTCCCAAAGGTTCTGGTAGATGTGTTTTCATTCTTGTTTGAGTCTATGAATTTCTTTATTCCATCCTTAATTTCTTCTATAACCCAGTAGTTTTTGAGCAAGGTTTTGTTCAGTTTCCCTGTGTTTGATTTTTTTCCCTTGCTTTTTCTGTTACTGATTTCTACTTTTATGGCTTTATTGTCAGAAAAGATGCTTTGTAGTATCTTGATGCTTTGGATTTTGTTAAGGCTTGCTTTATGGCCCAATATGTGGTCTATTCTGGAGAATGTTCCATGTACGTTGGAAAAGAAAGTATACTTGTCTGCTGTTGGGTGGAGTGTTCAGTATATGTCTATGAGATCAAGTTGGTCGACTGCAGCATTTAGATTATCCGTGTCTTTGTTGAGCTTCTTTCTGGATGTTCTGTCCTTCACCGAAAGTGGTGTGCTGAAGTCTTGTACTCCTATTATGGAGCTGTCTCTCTCTCTTTTCAGAGCTGTTAAGAGTTCATGTATTTTGAAGCCCTGTCGTTGGATACGTAAATATCATAGTTATGTCCTCCTGGGATATGGACCCTTAATCATTATATAGTGTCCTCCCTTATCCTTCGTGGTGGATTTTACTTTAAACGCTATTCCGTCAGAGATTAATATTGCCACTCCTGCTCTTTTTTGAGTGTTGTCTGCTTGATATATTTTTTTCCATCCTTTGAGTTTTAGCTTGTTTGTGTCTTTAAGTCTAAGGTGTGACTCTTGTAGGCAGCATATAGAAGGATCGTGTTTTTTTTTTTTTTTTTTAATCCAATCTGCCACTCTCTGTCTCTTTATTGGTGCATTTAGTCCATTTACATTCAGCGTAACTATTGATAGGTATGAGTTTAGTGCTGTCATTTTGATGTCTTTTTTTGTGTGCTGTTCAGTTTTTGTTCCCCTTAATTTTCTGTGTTGTTTTTCTTTATGAATTTTCTTTTCATCTTTTTCACTGTTGTTGATTTTGTGTTTGCTCAGTCTTCATATTTTTCTAGTTTTTTATTTTGATTTGTAGGATTGTTAGTTTCCTTTGTGGTTACCTTAATATTTACCCCTATTTTTCTAAGTTTATACCAGTCTTTTATTTCTTTATATCTCCTTGACTTCTCCTCCATATGAAAAATCTATGCCTACATTTTTTAAGTCCTTCTTTTTTGTTTTAATGTTGTCATTTTTTACATATTGATATTTCTGTTTCCCTATTTTCAATGTTTTAGCTTTGATGTATTTTTGTGACTTCCCTATCTGAGTCGATATATGGTTGTTCTGTCCTGTGTTCTAGTCTTGCGTTATTGATTTTCTAACTGGAGGACTCCCTTTAGTATTTCTTGTAATTTTGGTTTGGTTTTTGCAAACTCCCTAAACTTCTGTTCATCTGGAAATGCCCTAATTTCACCATCATATTTGAGAGACAGTTTTGCTGCATATATAATTCTTGGATGGCAGTTTTTTTCCTTCAAGGCTTTATATATGTCACGCCTTTGCCTTCTTGCCGGCATGGTTTCTGCTCAGTATTCCAAGTTTATTCTAATTGGTTCTCCTTTGTAGATGAATTTTATCCCTTGCAGCTCTTAAAATTCTCTCTTCTTTGGTTTTGGCAAGTTTGATTATAATACGTCTTCGTGATTTTCTTTTGGGATCTGCCTTACGTGGGGTTCGATAAGTATCCTGGATAGATATCTTCTCATCTTTCATGGTATCACGGACGTTTTCTGTCAACAAATCTTCAACAATTCTCTCCGTATTTTCTTTTATTCCCCCCCATTTTGGTACTCCAATCACTCGTAGGTTATTTCTCTTGATAGACTCCCACATAACTCTTATAGTTTCTTCATTCTTTTTAATTCTTTTATCCAATTTTTCCTCAAATAAGTTGGTGTCAAGGGCTTTATCTTCAATGTCACTAATTCTGACTTCTACTGCCTCAATTCTGTTCCTATGACTTTCTACTGAGTTGTCTAATGCTGAAATTTTATTGTTAATCTTCTGGATTTCTGATTGCTGTCTCTCTATGGATTCTTGCAGCCTCTTAAATTTGTCGTTATACTCTTGAATAACTTTTTTAAGTTCTGCTACTGCGTTGTGTGTTCTTTGACTTTCTCTGCATCTTGACCAATTTTCTAATTTTTTCAAGAGTTTTGTATATTAATCTTTTGTATTCTGCCTTTGGTAACTCCAAGAAATTCTCTTCCTCCAGAAAATTTATTGATTCTTTATTTTGGGAGCTTACTGAATCCATCATGGAATGCCTCTTTATGTGATTTGATATTGACTGTTGTCTCTGATACATCAATAAGTTATTATAATTTTATTTTATATTTGTTTAGTGTGTCCTAGCTTCTTGTTTTGTTTTGATATGCCCAAACAGGCTGCTTGTGTGCACTAGTTTGATTATTGGCACCTTTGAAGCTCTAACGTCCTGTCACCAGGTAGTTAGGTGTGTAACTAAGTATGTTTGCCCAGGAGTCCATTAAATTCTCCTGTATGGATTCAGCTCAAGTGTCCAGGCAGTTGGTCACCAAGTGTGTGGTACAGGCTCTCATCTGCAGTCTTAGAGAGGCATGGGTGATTGGTGTAGGCACAGGTATCTGGCTGCACTAGGGGGTCACGTGCTGCGCAAGTCAGGAGGCTGATGGCTGCCCGTGAGCATGTGAAAGGGAAGTGTGTCCCTGTTCCCTAGAGTGAGTAGGTGAGTTTTGCAGCCAGACTATAAGCACCCTACTCTGTTGGCTGTAAGGACTGGGGAGCACCACTTATTCTTGGACCCCTGTAGCAGGTGGCTTGGTGGCATGGGTGGAGCCACCAGTCCTCAAGCCCCTGATGTGGACAGGTAAGATGCCTGCTTAAAGGGAAGAGCAGTGTCAAGCATCACAAATCTGCCACTTCACAGCTGAAACAACTGAAGTTACACTTCAGGTGTTTACCCTATTGTACTGTGGTAGTGAGGGCTCACGCTGTTGAGATCGGTCCACACAAGTCTTTAAAGGGGTGGAAGGCACTCAAAGTCTGTGGACCCCTTATGCCTGTGCCTAGGCAAAGGAGCGGTGCCAACCCTGAATTTCTGGCTTAGGGGAGCTGGTAGCTCATTTTTTCCCTGTTTGTTAATTTGTTCCCTCTCCAAGGCCAGGAGAATGGGTCAGGTTGCCTTATGGGATCTACTTCCAGCCCAGGGGACTCAGAGATCACTGAAGCCAGCCAGGCCAGGTGCAGAGTGGTGAGGGAGGAGGTAAATGGGAGAGAGATATTTCCCAAATGGTTTTCTTTTTTTAAATCCCTGCAAAAGGCCACACGCATGTACTTATCTTTAGCTACTTAGGTAATGCTTTTCACTGGTTCGGAGTGTCCAAGCAGAATCTCTGCTGCCAGATCTCTCTCGATGTGGAAACTACCTCCTGAGTGAGGGAGAGGAGCTTTATGCCTGCCCCTCTGTGTAACCCAAGCCCATCCAGGCTGAAGGGCTGCAGCCCCTGCCAGGTCACGTCAGGCAACTCCTTGCTGCTTCCAAACCGTCTCTCTCTCCCCTCACCAGTCAGTTTGATTCCTCAACTTTGCCTTGTTCAGGGCTCCTAGATATTCATATACAATCAAATCACTTGTTTTTTCAGGTTTTTGTTGTAAGAGGGACATAGGAAGCCGTCCGACTACTCTGTCATCTTGGCCCCGCCTCCCACTGGTGTTTTAAATACCAGCAGGGTCACCTTTGGTGTACAGGTGTCAGCTGAGCTTCCAGACTAAGACAGAATAGGAAGAAGGACCCCTCAGTCTACTTCTGAAAAGGTTAGCTAGTGAAAACCTTATGAACAGCAGTAGAACACTGTCTGGAAGATGAGCCTTTCAGGTTGGAAGGTACTCAAAATATGACTGGGGAAGAGCTGCCTCCTCAAAGTAGAGTCAACCTTAATGACATGGATAGAGTGAAGCAAAGAATACTGAAGATACCGTGGACTGCCAGAAGAATGAATAAATCTGTCTTGGAAGAAGTATAACCAGAATGCCCCTTAGAAGCGAGGAGTCTCATGTACTTTGGACATGTTATCAGGAGGGACCAGTCCCTGGAGAAGGACATCATGCTTGGTAGAGGGTCAGCGAAGAAAGAGGAAGACCTTCAACAAGATAGACTGACACAGTGGCTACAACAATGGGCTCAAGCATAACAACGATTGTGAGGATGGCACAGGACCAGGCAGTGTTTTGTTCTGTTGTACACAGGATTGCTATGAGTCAGAATCAACTCGATGGCACCTAACAATGACGACTAATGCCATTCGGTTTGTGCTCAACGTAAAGATTGGTGGTTTGAACTCACCCAGTGATACTGCAAAAGCCAGGCCCGGCAATCTGTTTCTATTAAGATTACAGCCAAGAAAACCCTATTGAGCAATTCTACTCTGTAACACATGGGGTTGCCATGAGTCGGAACAGACTCAACAGCAACTAGCAATAATGACAACTGATGCCACCACCTGTCAGTTTGTACTGTAGTGGCTTGTGTGTTATAATGATGCTGGAAGCTATGCCACTGATATTTCAAATACCAGCAGGTCATCCGTGGTGAACAGGTCTCAGCGGAGCTTCCAGACTAGGAAGATCTAGCCAATGAAAAACTTATGGATCAAAACAGAACACTGTCTGAGTTGCTTGCTTTGGACATGTCATTAGAAGGGGTCAATTACTAATAGAGGACACCATATCTGGTGTAGAGGACCAACAAAGGCATGGGAAACTCTTCAATAAGATGGATTGGCACAATAGCCACAATCATGGATTTGAACACGCTGGTGATCGTGAGGATGATGCAGGACTGCGCAATGTTTTGTTCTGTTGTACAAAGGGTCGCCATGAGTCAGAGTCGACTCCATGGCAGCTAACGACGACTAATACCACTGATCATTTTTTCATGCTTCATCCATTTTCTTCGGTAAAATGGGTATTCAAGTCCTTCGCCCGTTTTTTAATTGGATTTTTTTTGTTTTTGTTGTTGCTAAGTTGTAAGAGTTGTTTATGTATTCTGGGTATTAAACCCTGATCTGATATATGGTTCCTCAAAATTTCTTCCCATTCTGTAGGTTGTTTGTTTACTTTGTTGGTAATAATTTGCATATTCTAGACATTTCGTATAAATGGAATCATATAATATTTAGTCTTTTGTGACTGGCTTCTTTCATGTAGCATGATGTTCTCAAGGTTCATTGATGTAGCATGAATCAATACTTTATTCCTTCTTATTGTTCAGGAATATTCCATTATACGGATACACCACATTTTACTTATCATCATCAGATGATGGACATTTGGGTTGTTTCCACTTTTTGGCAATTACGAAAAGTGCTATGAACTTTCATGTGTAAGTTTTTATGTGGATATATGTTTTCATTTCTCTTGAGTATATAACTAGGAGTGGAATTGCTGGGTCACAAGATAACTCAATGTTAAGCATTTTCAGAAAGTGTTCCAAAGTGGCTATATCATTTTACATTCCCGCAAGCACTGTACAAGGGTTTGCCTTCTCTACATCTTCAACACCACTTGTTATTATCTGTCTTTTGGATCATAACCATCTTAGTGGGTGTGAAATGGTATCTCATTTGGGTTTGATCTGCATTTCCCTGGTGGCTAATTATTCTGAGCATCTTTTCATGTACATACTGGCCATCTGTATGTCTTCTTTAGAGAAATTGCTTTTTATAAGTTTTTAGAGCTGTATTATTTGAATTTCCAAGCATTTTAGACTTTTGTAGGTATCTTATTTTGAGTTCTGATTTAAATTAGGTTGGGGTGAGAAAATATATTAAGATTTCCTTTTTTTTTTGAAATTTACTGAGACTTGTTTTAAAGTTTTGGTGAACATTTCATATGCACTTGAAAAGAATATGTATTCTGCAGTTGTTGAATATAATGTTATATAAATGCCACTTAGATCAAGACAGTTGATAGTGTCATTTAGATAGTCTCTATTCTTAATGTTTTGGTCTAGTTTTTTTTTTTAAATCAGTTACTGAGAGATGGATGTTAAAACTGCCAATTATGATTGTATGACTGTGGATTTGTCAATATTTTCCTTTAATTCTGTTTTTGCTTCATGCACTTTGAAGCTCTGCTGTCATGTCTTCATGATGTATGATTTTTTTACAACTATGAAATATTTCTCTTTACCTTTGATAATATTCTTCATCTTGAAGTCTATTTTGTCTGATATTCATATAGCCACTCCAGATTTCTTTTGATGAGTGTTTTGTGTATGTATTCTATCAAGGTTCTTACATTACTACTTTTATATTTCAGTGATGATTTTCATGTTTTCTTATTTGCAGAAAAGGCAGACCATGAGTCACTTCATTCTTTGAACTCAAGTGCTTAATTTTTAAATATTTTAAAACATTTAAAATAAGCTCTTACAGAAAAATTGCAAGTACAGTTCAAAAATCTTTTTTCCCCTGAATCATTTGAGAATAAGTCACTAATCTGAGGTCCTATCACCTCTGAATATTTTCCAGTAAAATTTCCTGAAGTGTTCTGTGTGTGGACATGTGGCTAGTGGTTTCTGTATTGGACAGTGTTGCTTTGGTGGGTATTTTCTACACACAAGGACATTCTCCTACATAACCAAAATACAATCATCAAAATCAGAAAATTAACACTGATACATTCATCTAATTCTCAGACTCTGTTCAAGTTTTGCCAATTATCCTAATATACCTACTCCTCACTTATCGACTGTCCCGTTCTCCAACTTTTTGCATTTATGACAATAGTAAAAAATCCATTATCCCACTATTTTGTGCATTAATGAGGAGCTGAGGTGAGAGGAAGAGGAGGATGGCAAGGTTTGTGAGAGGGAGGGGGGTTGCACAGGGCGCCAGCGGTTCTTATTACCCAGGTCAGGCGGAGGAGCAGGAGTTGGGGCACGGGAGAGCTTGGAAGTTTCTTCTTCCAAAGAGGCCTCTTTGCCACCTCTGCTGTGACCAGATGGCCAGGCCTCACCTGCTCACAGGCCCAGGAGCTGCCCGCTACTGGGGCTGGGGGAGCAGGAAGGTGAAGAGGCAAGATGATGGTGGGCCCCTGCTGCTCCGGAGGTGGCAGGCAATCCTCGACCACCACTGCAACCACCCCAACCCCTCCTTCACCCCTAGGGGGGTTCCATGGTGGTGGGGAAGGGGGGCCTGCTGTGCCATGCACATCCTGAGAGGCGTGGGGGAGGGGGGCCCAATGGGTGGTAAGGGGGGAGGAGGGGACACCAGAGTTGAAGATGGGCCCCAACTCTCCTATAATGCTGATTTTTGCATAACAACTTAGTCTCTGGAACCTAACCATGTTGACAAGTGAGGAATGGGTGTAATGTCCTTCTTAGCAAAAGGATCTAGTTCAGAATTAGAATCTGCATTTAGTTATTACGTCTCTTTAGTCTTCTTGGTATGGAATAGTTCCTCAGTGTTTCTTTTATTTTCACGGTCTTGATACTTTTGAAGATTGTGGGACAGGTATTTTGAAGAATATCCCTCAAACTGAATTTGCCTGATTTTCTTCAGGATTAGACTTAGGTTATGTATATTTGGCAGGAAATGACGCAAGACTCTTCTCACTGCATTCTATCAGATAATGCATGATTTCAATGTGTTCAATTACTGATGATGTTCCCTTTGATCACTTAGGTAAGGTAGTGTCTGCCACCTACTCTTTTTCTCTCTGAAACAAATACATATGCTGGGTGGAGGTATTTTCAAACTATATATATTCTCTTCCACATCAAGATTTCCGTCAATACCCACCTAATTACCAAATTATTTACCTACCTACCTACCTACCTGCCTACATGCCCTTCCTTCTTTCCTTCCTCCCTCCCTTCATTCCTTCATTCATCAATCTAAGTATGGACTCATGGTTTCTTATTTTACCAATTGGTTATAAGCCATTACTGTCATTATTTGTTACGTTGTTCTGATTGTCCAGACTTGGCCAGTGGAACACTTGCAAACTGCTTACTGCATTCATTTGACAAGTTCTCATCATTCTTTAAACATTTCCTTACTTTCTGACACAATTAGATGCTTGAGGGTCTTCTTGTAGTTTCCCTAATTTAGCTCTGGAATCGGTCATTTCTCCAAGGACTCCTGGTTTTTTGAGTGGAGAATGGTATTTAGAAGCCTAGTTATGAGTACTAGGTGTACTCAATACTACTGAGGTGTCATTGTTCTCAGGCTTTCTCAGTCGACAGGGTAGCTAGGGAATATATATGTATGTACTATGTATGTATGTTACGCACACACAAATCTCCACATTTATTTCTATATTTTTATTTTGAAAACTAGGCATTCACTCCGATACTTCCAATTTCAATTCAATACCACAGGAATCAGTTTAATCCTTCTCCATATATGTTAACTCTTCTCCGAAAATGAAAAATCTGACTTCCACTATCCTTAATATATTTACTTATTTGATCACTATTTCTGTACCTCTGTAATTAATCTCCCATCTCTACCACTACTTCCTCCCTTGTGTGAAAGCCCCCTGCTTTTTCTGTGCAGGCTCTGATCCCCCATTCCAGGTTATACCCATCATGTGGATATTTTCCTTAACCTGTTAGGATTCCAATACCCCATGCAAAGCTGTCCCTCTGCATGTTCCCCTTCCTCACCCTACTTGAACTTAAACTTTCCAGAGTGGGCTACACCTGCCCTCCCCTTCTCTTCTCACTCTGCTCAAGCTCTGACACTCTATGAGAGCCACCTCTGTCAGGAATGCCCTCCTTTCTCACTCAGGCTCTGAGTCCTATGCCAGGCCACTGCTCCATATGATGGAGCACCTATTATGTTTTGGTCCACCTAATGGCTTTATAAATGGATTGTTCAGGAAGGGAAAGGAAGAGGAAGAAAAAGGATAATTTATTTTTGAATCTTAAAGGGATGTATTATTAAAGGATTGTCCAGGAAGCAACTTATTTTAAATTGAATCTTAAATTTAACCTTAATTATTAAGACTACCATTATCTTTTTGGGCACAGTAGAAAATGCAGCAGAAGTAAAGAAATCTTGCTTTACTTTTAGCTCTGTCACCCTGATTAAGTGACTAAGTGACAATGTTTCCTTATCTGTTAAATGAACAAGATACACTAGATGATACCTAAGTCATTCCAGTTCTAGTAGTGTACAATTCTTAAATACTTCAGAGGGATTAATTAAGCTAAGTATTGAAAATTAGTCAAAATTTATCATCTAGAGGACAACTTAAAAATAGAAATAATAGATATTATCCTTAAAACACTGATTATAAATTGTAGAAAATTCACTTTTTTTTTTTTTTTGGTAAGACATTTAATTGTGGTTGGTATAAACTTCACATAGTCTTACTGTCAAATAGTTACAAACTAATAAGACAAAAAATAGGCTTAGTTCTTTCATAAGAATTTTTTTAAAGCTCATTACTATATCAACTTATTCTAATATGGTATAAAATTTAGAATAATGAAGGTCTGTCCTAAAGTCTATCCAAGTAAGTTTAGTGCCAGACAAACCTTGTTATGTCAGGGTCTTACCCAAATATTTCAGTTTGGATTCAAGGAGAGGGTTACCGCAGGTTCTAGTGTACTTTAAATATTATAGTGCTGTACGTTCAATTCTATAGTAATATCTCTATTTGAAGGGATATAAATATTTTGTACCTAGGCATTTTCTTAGGCCAAAGTCTTTGTGGTCTACTAAAATACTTTCTAAAATGACTGTACATGATGCTGATTCATGATCGAAATTTACTAAGTGCCTGTTATTTGATGACAAAACTGTTCTAGGTGTTGGGGATATATTGGTTAAAGACAGATAATGTCTTTTGCTCTCACTGAACTTATATTCTAATAGGCTAACATGATAAAAAGTATATAAATAAATAAAAAAGAAAATTTCAGATAATGTCAAGTGCTATGAATATAATAAAATAAAATGAAATAGGATTCAGAGACTTCTGGGAAGCAGTTACTTTTATAGACTTAATCAGGGTAGTTCTCTTTGAGGAGATGACATTTGGGCTGAGAATGGAATGATTAAAAGCTACTCAAAGAATGGGGAAAGGACATTCCAGGCAGAGGGAGAGTAAAGTTCCTGGCAGAAATAGGGGTGCTTTGTTAGAGAAACAGGAAGAAGATTAAAGGGGTTGTACGTAGTTGTGAAAGAAGCAGGAGGGTACATATTCCCTAGATACAAATTCTAAATGGCTAAAAGTGTATTGCCAAACTGACTATTTGAATTTATACTGATCCGTATTTTCAATTTCAGGGTGAAAATGAAGAAAACTATGTAAGGACAATTTAACTTAGTTTTGTTTTCAGGATTATGACAGTTTAAACTGAGGAACAAGAATAAAGTTCCAAAATCAAGAACAGTAAATTCTACTGAAGGCTCTTATATTAATTTAATAATAATTATAATATGTCCATTGAGCATGATAAAATTATGGTAAGACTACTGAATTAATAGTAAAGTCCTTCCTACCAGTATGGAAATAATGTAAAATAAAAGGAGAATTTTATACTATTAAACAGACTTGTTATGTATCTATTGTTTAGAAAAATTACACTAACCCTTGGTACTTACCTCAGATAAGTAGATGTGCCATCATTCAAGGTAAAGATTAAATGGATTAACTATTACTTTGATTGCTGCTGGTAGTGTTTATTATTATCTGACAGAGAACAGCCCATGCAAGATAGCTGCTATTCACTTGTTCATGGGATAAAGAGAGGCACACTTACCAACATAGTTTCTAGACAAAACATGAATGTACCATAAAACACAAAAGCAACAAATTGAGCCAATTTATATTTTAGGATATTTTCATAAGACTTTAGACATGTCTTTATTACTTTTGCATTTGCTATTCAAATCACTTTGTTACATTTATGTTTTGGGTACTAAAGTAATTCTCATTACCTAGTGTGGGAAAAGCAATGGATGAAATAAAATTTACCCAGGAAAGATTCAGGTAAGATAAAGAAAAACCTGCCTTTAAATATGGTTTTCTGGCCTAAAAAGAACTGTCAGGTCAATAAAAATTTAAGATGTTACTTAGGTTTACTAAGAGAAGGACCTTGGAAGTGAAATAATTATTCAAATAATTAATGTAAAGTTAGTTTTTTTCCCCAGTCCTATTTTTTTAAACTGACATACCATACCATGCATTATACAATCGTCAGGATCCTTGGTATGTTTGAGGCCATTGTTATGGCTATTGTGTCAATTCATCTCATTGAGGGTTTCCCTTGTTTTCGCTGGCCCTCTACTTTACAAAACATGATGTCTTGTTCTAGAGACTGGTCTTTTCTGATGAGGTATCCAATGTAAGCAAGCCAGTCTCACCATCCTCACTGCTAAGGAGCATTCTGGTTATATTTCTTCTAAGACAGATGTGTTTGTCTTAATTAACCAACAGAATTTCACCTTCACATGTCACAGCCTACTCATAATGCATTAACCTTCACTTGAATAATAACAACAATCTCAAATATACCCTTCTCTTATATATGTATAAGGTACACTGAGGTAGGTGGACAGTAATGGTACCTCGTGACTTACACACAGGTTGTACTTTGTGTACACTGATATGTTCTCTTCCTTAAACTAACCTCAAATTAATTTCCTTCCTTAACATCTGAAAAGATGATTTTTTTATCCATTGCCACCAATTTTGCACTTTCTACTTACTCATGTTCAGACTTTTGCACTGTGGCACAGGCCCCAACCACTCTTTGTAAACTACTTCTGTAAATGTTCCTAACAACCTACAAAATTTAATGTGCTCTCTACTCAATCCCTATCCTACTTGACCACCTTTTTTTCTATTGAGCTTTAAGTGAAAGTTTATAGTTCAAGTTAGTTTCTCATATAAAAATTTATACACACATTGTTATGTGACCCTAGCTGCTCTCCCTATAATGTGATAGCACACTCCTCCTTTCCACCCTGAATTTCTTGTGTCCATTCAACCAGCTCCTGTCCCTTTTTGCCTTCTCATCTCACCTCTGGACAGGAGCTGCCCATTTAGTCTCATGTATCTAGTTGAGCTAAGAAACACTCTCTACATGAGTATCACTTTATGTCTCATATTCCAGTCTAACCTATGTCTGAAGAGTAGGCTTAAGGAATGGTTTCAGTTCTGGGCTAACAAAGAGTCTGGAGGCCATGTCTTCCGGGGTCCCTCCAGTCTCAGTCAGACCATTAAGCCTGGTCTTTTTATTAGAATTTGAGTTCTGCACCCCACTTTTCTCCTGCTCCATCAGGGACTCTCTGTTGTGTTCCCTGTCAGGGCAGTCATTGGTGGTAGCCAGGCACCATCTAGTTCTTCTGGTCTCAGGCTGATGAAGTCTCTGGTTTATGTGTCCCTTTCTGTCTCTTGGGCTAATATTTTCCTTGTATCTTTGGTGTTCTTCATTCTCCTTTGCTCCAGGTGGGTTGGGACCAACTGATGCATCTTAGATGGTCACTCACTAGCTTTTAAGATCTTAGATGCCACCCACCATATGGGATGCAGAACATTTTCTTAATAAACTTTGTTATGCCAATTGACCTTAATGTCCCCTGAAACCACAGTCCCCAGACCCCTGCCCCTCCTAATCTGTCCCTCCAAGTGTTTGGCTGTATTCAGGAAACTTCTTAGCTTTTGGTTTGGTCAGTTGTGCTGACTTCCCCTGTAGCGTGTGTTATCCTTCCCTTCACATAATTCTTGTCTACTATCTAGATAGTGAATACCGCTCTCCCTTCCTCCCCACCCTCGTAACCATCAAAGAATGTTTTCTTCTGGGTTTAAACCTTTTCTTGAGTTCTTATAATAGTTGTCTCATACAATATTCATCCTTTTGCAACTGACAAATTTCACTCACATAACGCCTTCCAGATTCATCCATGTTATGAGATATTTCGTGGATTCACTGTTGTCCTTTATCGTTGCATAGTATTCCATTGTATGAATATACCATAATTTGTTTATACATTCATCCCTTGATGGGTACCTAAGTTGTTTCCATCCTTTTGCTATTGTGAACAGTGCTGAAATGAACATGGGTGTGCATATATCTATTCATGTGATGGCTCTTATTTCTCTAGGATATATTCCAAGGAGTGGGATTACTGGATTGTATGCTACTTCCATTTCTAGTTTTTTAAGGAAGGGCCAAATCAATTTCCAAAGTGGTTGTACCTACCATTTTATACTCCCATCTGCAGTGTATAAGTGTTCCAGTCTCTCCGCAACCTCTCCAACATTTATTGTGTTTTTTGGATTAATGCTAGCCTTGTTGGGGTGAGATGGTACATCACTATAGTTTTGATTTGCATTTCTCTAATGGCTAATGATCGTTTATAGCATTTCCTCACGTTATCTGTTAGCCTCTGAATGTCTTCTTTGGTGAAGGGTCTGTTCATATCCTTTGACCATTTTTTAATTCGGTTATTTGTCTTTTTGTTATTGAGGTTTTGCAGTATCTTGTGGACTGTAGAGATTACATGCTGATTGGATTTGTTGTAGCCAAAATTTTTTCCCAGTCTGTAAGTTGTCTTTTTACTTTTTTGGTGAAGTCTTTTGATGAGCATAAGTGTTTGATTTTTAGGAGCTCCCAGTTATCTAGTTTCTGTTCTGGTGTTTGTGCACTGTTAGCAATGTTTTGTATTCTGTTTATGCCATGTATTACGGCTCCTACTGTTATCCCTGTTTTTTCTTCCATGATCTTTATTGTTTTAGATTTTATATTTAGGTCTCTGATCCATTTTGAATTAGTTTTTGTGCATGGTGTGAGGTATGGGTCTTGTTTCGGTTTTTTGCAGATGGATATCCAGCTATGCCAGCACCATTTGTTAAAGAGACTTCTTTTCCCCAATTAACGGACTTCGGGCCTTTGTCAAATATCAGCTGCTCATGGATGAATTTACATCTGGATTCTCAATTCTGTTCCATTGGCCTATGTATCTGTTACTGTACCAGTACCAGGTTGTTTTGACTACCATGGTGGTATAACAGGTTCTAAAATCCGGTAGCGTGAGGCCTCCCACTTTGTTCTTCTTCTTCAGTAATGCTTTACTTATCCGGGGCATCTTCCCTTTCCATACGAAGTTGGTGATTTGTTTCTCTATCTCATTAAAAAATGCCACTGGAATTTGGATTGAGATTGTACTGTATCTGTAGATTGCTTTGGGTAGAACTGACATTTTCACAATGCTGAATCTTCCTATCCATGAGCAAGGTACGTTTTTCCACTTATGTAGGTCTCTTTTGGTTTCCTGCAGTAGTGCCTTGTAGTTTTCTTTGTATAGGTGTTTTACGTCTCTGGTTAGATTTATTCCTAAGTATTTTATCTTCTTGGGGGCTACCGTAAATGGTATTGATTTGGTGATTTCCTCTTCGAAGTTCTCTTTGTTGGTGTAGAGGAATCCAACTGATTTTTGTACATTTTAGCTTGTATCCTGATACTTTGCTGAAAACTCCTATTAGTTCTGGTAGTTTTCTTGAGGATTCTTTGGAGTCTTCTGTGTTAAGATCATATCATCTGCAAATAGAGATACTCTGACTTCTTCCTTACCAATCTGGCTACATTATTTCTTTTTCTAGCCTAACTGCTCTGGCTAGGACCTCCAACACAATGCTGAATAAGACTAGTGATAAAGGGCATCCTTGTCTGGTTCCCATTCTCAAGGGGAATGCTTTCAAAGTCTCTCCATTTAGGATGATGTTGGCTGTTGGCTTTGTATAAATGCCCTTTATTGTCTTGAGGAATTTCCCTTCTATTCCTACTTTGCTGAGAGTTTTTATCAGGAATGGGTGTTGGACTTTGTCAAATGCCTTTTCTGCATCAATTGATAAGATCATGTGGTTCTTGTCTTTTGTTTTATTTATGTGATGGATTACATTGATTGTTTTTCTAATGCTGAACCATCCCTGCGTATCTGGCATGAATCTCACTTTGTCATGGTGAATTATTTTTTCGATACGTTGTTGAATTATATTTGCTAGAATTTTGTTGAGGATTTTTGTGTCTATATTCTTGAAGGATATTGTTAACTACCTTTTTAGAGTTTGATATTAAACATGATTTCTGTTACTCTTTTCTTTCTCAGATTCCATTACCATGCACTCTCTGGGCTTTCTTCTTACTTCTCTGGTACTCTGCTGCTTCTCAGTCGTATTCCTTGGCTCTAACTCACCTTGACCACTTAAATGAAACTGTTCTCCAAAACTCTGGTCTTAGCCCTCCACTCTATATTTTCCTCTTTTAAGGTCATAAATTACCATGACTTAACTCTGTCAATATGTTTCTTAATCCTGGCTACATTCTTGATTTCTAGATAGTTGCTTGCTACACTTGTCTATCTATCTATATAGTCATGTCCTAACAGTTCATCAAACTCAACATTTCCAAGCTCAGAGCCAAGATCTTTCTCTCAGTCTAGCCCTCCTTTGAATTCTCCCTTAAATGAGGCAGACTAGCATGCAAGAAGGAGCAGGGCTCTAGAATTGGATGAGCTTAGAATCAAATGGTTCTAATTACCACGTTTTAATTTTCTCAACTTTAAAATGGGGATAACCAAAACCAAACCCAAACCCACACTGTCGAGTTGATTCTGATTCATAGCGACCCTATAGGACAGAGTAAAACTGCCCTACAGGGTTTCCAAGGCTGTAAATCTTTATGGAAGCAGACTGCCACATCATCCTACCATGGAGTGGCTGGCATTTTTGAACCGCTGACCTTTCAGTTAATAGCTAAGGACTTTAACCACTGCGCCTACAGGGCTCCTTAAAATGGGGATAATAAAACTTATTTTGTACGTTGCTGTAAGGTTCAATAACTTAACATATATCTCTGACATAACCGATCCTCAAAATAATTAATTTCCTTTTTTTTTTTTGGTCAGTCAAAACTATCATTATTCCTAGTCAGATAGTCTGAAAAAAGGAGCAACAACTGATTCTTCCTTTTCCCTTCATTCCTCTAATCCAAATGGGTACCAGGTTCTACAGTCTATTCCACATTAGCGCTTGATTCTATTTCCTACTTTTCTTTGACAGTTGTAAACTGGACTATTGCAATAGCCTAAGGAGTCCTTTTGCCTTCAATTTCTCCCTTTTTAACTTCATCTGTCATACTGTGACCACAGGTGAATACTGGAACATTTAAGTGCAATTATCTACATGATTACTGTCTGCTGATTTCTCCTGATAGTAATTTACAGTTTATACTAGAGAATCCCAGTTCTTAGGTGTTTCTACTCACGATTCAGCTGTGTTGCAACACAACAGCAACAACTGCTTTTACAGTACTGTAGTGGCTTGCATGTTGCTGTGATGCTGCAAGCTATGCCAGCAGTATTTCAAATACCAGCAGGGTCACTCGTGGTGGACAGGCTTTAGTGGAGCTTCCAGACTAAGATGCCTAAGAAAGACCTGGCAGTCCACTGCTGAACAAATTGGCCAGTGGAAACCTTATGAATAGCAGAGAACAATGTGTGATATAATGCCGGAAGATGAGCCCTTCAGGCTGGAAGGCACTCAAAATACAACTGGGGAAGAGCTGTCCCTTCAAAGTAGAGTCGACCTTAATGAGCTTTATGGAATAAAGCTTTTAATACCTTCATTTGCTGAGTGGCACAACTCAGAAGAAACAGCTGCAAAAATCCATTAATAATCGTAAGATGGAATGTATGAAGTATAAATCTAGGAAAACTGGGAAAAACAAAATAAAACAAAACAAAACAAAAAAACCCAAACGCATTGCTACTGAGTTGAATCTGACTCATAGCAACTCTACAGGACAGAGAAGAACTGCCCCATAGGATTTCCAAGGAGCAGCTGGTGGATTTGAACTGCCAACCTTTTGGTTAGCAGCTAAGTTCTAAACCACTGTGCCACCACGGCTCCAGGAAAACTGGAAGTCGTCAAAAATGAAATGGACCGCATAAAGTTCTATGTCTGAGGCATTAGTGAGCTAAGATGGACTGGTACTGGCCATTTTGAATCAGACAATCATGTAGTTTACTATGTTGGGAATGACAAATTGAAGAGGAATGGTGCTGCATTTATTGTCAAAAAGAATGTGTAATAGGATGATATCCTTAAGTTTACAAGGAAGACCAGTTAATATGACTTAGTGAGCTGAAATAGACTGGTACTGGCCATTTTGAGTCAGACAATCATGGGGTTTACTATGACAGGAATGACAAATTGAAGAGGAATGGCACTGCATTTATCATTAATAAGAACGTTTCAAGATCTACCCTTAAGTACAACACTGTCAGTGATAGGATAATATCTACATGCCTACAAGGAAGACCAGACTATTATTCAAATTATGCACCAACCACTAATGTTAAAGATGAAGAAACTGAAGTTTTTACCAACTTCTGCAGTCTAAAATTGATCAAACATGCAATCAAGATACATTGATAATTACTGGTGATTGGAATGTGTAAAGTTGGAAACAAAGAAGAAGGATCAGTAGTTGGAAAATATGGCCTTGGTGACAGAAATGATGCCGGAGATCATATGACAGAATTTTGCAGGACCAATGACTTCTTCATCGCAAATACTTGTTTTCAACAACATAAACGGCGACTTTACATGTGGACCTCGCCAGATGGAATACACAGGAATTAAATCGACTATATCTGTGGAAAGACAGGATGGTAAAGTTCAATACTATTTGTTAGAACAAGGCTAGGGGCCAACTGCAGAACAAACCATCAACTGCTTGTATGTTAAGTTCAAGTTGAAGCTGAAGAAAATTAGAGCAAGTCCACCAAGAGTCAAAATATGACCTTGAATATATCCCACCTGAATTTAGAGATTAGACACATTGAACACTAATGACCCAAGACCGGATAAGTTGTGGAATGACATCAAGCACATCATACGTGAACAAAGCAAAAGGTCATTAAAAAGACAGGAAAGAAAGAAAAGACTAAAATGGATGTCAGAAGAGAGTCTGAAACTTGCTCTTCAACGTCAAGTCGCTAAAGAGAAAGGAAGAAATGATGAAGTAAAAGAGCTGAACAGATTTCAAAGGGTGGCTTGAGAAGACAAAGTATTATAATGAAACATGTAAAACCTGGAGTTAGAAAACCAAAAGGGAAGAACACACTTGGCATTTCTCAAGCTAAAAGAATTGAAGAAAAAATTCAAGCCTCAAGTTGCCATATTGAAGGATTCTGTGGGGAAAATATTGAACAATGCAGGAAGCATCAAAAGAAGATAGGAGAAATGCAGAGTCACAGTACCATAAAGAACTGGTCAACATTCAACCATTTCAGGAGGTAGCATATGATCAAGAGCTGAGAGTACTGAAGGAAGAAGTCCACGCTGCACTGAAGGCATTCGCAAAAAACTAGGCTCCAGGAATTGAGGTGTTTCAACAATCAGATGGAGTGCTTGAAGTGCTCACTTGTTATGTCAAGAAATTTGGAAGACAGCTTCCTGGCCAACCGACTCGAAGAGATCCATATTTGTGCCTGTTTCAAAGAAAGGTGATCCAACAGAATGTGGTAATTATCGAAAAATATCACTAATATCACACACAAGTAAAATTTTGCTGAAGATCATTCAAAAGTGGTTGTAGCAGTACATCGATAGGGAACTGCCAGAAATTCAAGCGGGATTCAGAAAAAGACGTGGAATGAAAGATATCATTCTGACATCAGATGGATCTTGGCTGAAAGCAGAGAATACCAGAAAGATAGTTACCTGTGTTTTATTGACTATGCAAAGGCATTCAACTGTGTGGATCATAACAAATTATGGATAACATTGAGAAGAACAATTAATTCCAGAACAATTAATTGTGTTCACGAGGAACCTGTACATAGACCAAGAGGCAGCTGTTAGAACAGAACAAGGGGATACTGCGTGATTTGAAGTCAGGAAAGGTGTGTGTCAGGGTTGTAGCCTTTCACCATACTTATTTAATCTGTATGCTTAGCAAATAATCAGAGAAACAGGACTGTATGAAGAACATGGCATCAGGATTGGAGGAAGACTAATTAATAACCTGCAATATGCAAATGACACAACCGTGCTTGCTGAAAGTGAAGAGAACTTGAAGCACTTACTGATGAAGATTGAAGACCACAGCCTTTGGTATGGAATACACCTTGACATAAAGAAAACAAAAATCCTCACAACTGGACCAATAAGCAATATTATGATAAATGGAGAAAATATTGAAGCTGTCAAGGATTTCATTTTACTTGTATCCACAATCAATGCCCACAGAGGCAGCAGTCAAAAAATCAAATGACACACTGCACTGGGCGAATCTGCTGCAAAAGATCTCTTTAAAGTGTTCAAAAGCAAAAATGGCACTTGGAGGACTAACGTGCACCTGACCCAAGCCATGGTATTTTTAATTGCCTCATATGCATGTGAAAGCTGGACAATGAATTAAGGAAGACCTAGGAAAAATTGATGCCTTTGAATTATGGTGTTGGCAAAGAATATTGAATATACCATGGACTGTCAAAAGAACGAACAAATCTGTCTTGGAAGAAGTACAGCCAGAGTGCTCTTAGAAGTGACGATGGCAAGACTTCATCTCACATACTTTGGACATGTTATCAGGAGGGACCAGGCCCTGGAGAAAGATATCATGCTTGGTAAAGTAGAGGTTCAGTGAAGAAGAGGAAGACCCTCAATGAGATGGATTGACATGGTGGCTGCAACAATGGGCTCAAGCACCACGGTTGTGATGGCGCAGGACTGGGCAATGTTTCGTTCTGTTGTATGTGGGGTTGCTATGGGTTGGAGTCGACTCGATAGCACCTAACAACAAAAATAACTTTTATAAAATTTATTTCAGAATTACAGACTCCTTTTCATTTAAATAAATTTTCAGCTAATTTTATTTCCGCAGGGGATCATAAATAATGGTTACTTCATCACTGTTCATGCCTAGTAGAGCAATAATGTTATCTTTGCTTCTTCAGTTTGAATGGAACTGAATTCAACAATAAATTTGACTTTCCGGTCATTTTATTTCCTTGTTTTTTAAGTATTTTTTAATCTGAGGTCCCAAGTAAGAGACATAATTTCTGGAAATCCTTGGTTTTTTCATTTTGTCTCTTCAGATGTCCCTTCAACCTCTCAGTGAAATTCTTGCTGCTTTCAAAAACCAGTTACTATACAATGATAAACTTTACCAGCACTGCTTCTTTGGAAACAAGCAGATTTGCTAACTAACATTTCATACTGACTTTCTAATGAAATATTCTTTTTTCAAACTCATATCTCTTACATATAACATATTTTTGAATATATGAAACATTACAAATATTCTTTAAGCAGTTAAGTAGTATAATTTTGTCTATGGCTTTCCATCAGATTTAACTTCTGACACTTTGTGAAAAAATAAATTCTATAAGTTTACTACCTGTTTTTCTGAATAGTACAGTGCAACCTCATATATCCAGAGGTCTACTTCAGGCAACTTCAATCCTCTGGAATCCTCCAGCTTTGTTACTTAAGCTGCAAACCCAGGAGTAAGAAAAAGCTTTTTCAGCATTTGACATAACTGTCATAAAGGGCATGCAATAAAATCTATATGAAATTTTCTCAGAATCTATAGTATCTATAGTATAGTCTAAAGCAGTGCTGTCTAACAGAAATATAATGGATTCAGATTAGTAATCTAAAAATTTCTCAGTAGCCACATTAAGAAAGGTAAAAAGCAACAGGTAAAACTGTTGATACCCAGAAATAATTACTAACTATGTATTAAATATGAAATTATTTAGATATTTTACATTCCTTTGTTCTTCAAAATCCAATGTGTATTTTACACTTACAGCACTTATCAATTCAGATGTTACCTTTCATTAGGTATCTGTATTTAGAGTTCATAAAATTTACAACTGAAATAGTAGATATGCATACCCAAGTTCTTCCAAAGTTTTCCAATATCAGAAGTGAATGTCAGGGAATCAAGTGAAGTTTTGTACAATTTTAAGTAAATTAAAATAAAAGAGAAAAACCCCAGTTCCTTAGCCACACTCGCCATATTTCAAAGGCTCAACAGCCGCATGTGGCTACTAGCTATTATACTGGATGATGCAAGTAGAGACTTTATATTTTACACACAATTTTAACAAGCTTTGTCTGTTTTTCTAATACAGAGGAGATAAGAAGAAAAAAACAGGAGACTAGAACTGACAGGAAGATCTGCTTTTCATTCACACCGGAAACAATCAGAAGTGACAGGTAATCTCCTATATCATGAGGAAGAAAAAAGAAACCAGAAATGTGCATGAAAGTCTAGGACCATTCAATGTAAGGGTAAATAGCCTAACTACCCTTAGTAGACTCTGAATGTCTAACTATTCCATCACTGTGAAATTGGTCTTCATAATGATAATCCTGAGCTATCAACAAAAGGATAAATTCTACACAGTGTTAACTGGTTTCAAAAGACAGGGAAATACACATACAGGTTCTTGGAAGACTTAAAAAGTTACAAACGTTAAAAAATTTAATCCTGTTAAAAAAATTTAATCATGTCAATTAGTTGGAAAATTCACCTATGTGAAACATTTCATTGCCTGATAATGCCAATAAAAATTATTCAGCTACCTTTATAAATTCTAATCTTCTCTCTGCTAGGTTTCAATAAAATGTTCTCTCCATTCAAATGTTCTAAAATTGTGGACTTATTTTATGATCTGATAGACTTAATCATAAATCTTTCAACTCTTTTTCATAGTCCAAATATATCCTATTTTTAAGCATCCTACATCCTCTTGATTATTTCTCTTTTTTGAACATTTCCATGTGATTCATGAAGTGCACCTGATTAGAAATACATACAGAAATCCAAAGGTATTTGGTTTGGTGTAAGGCCGTATTTCCTATGTTTTTTTTTTTTAGGATATCTCTCCAGAATTTTGAGGCAACACACTGGGCTGAGATCTTGAGGGTGGTATAAAATTATGCCTGAATTTATTCCCCTCTTGGGTTGGAAATAATATTCCAGAATCTAATTTCCTAGAATTGTATACTGGATTCTTTTCCCTCAAATACAATGTAGTAAAAACAATCTTAACTGGCCTCCACCTAACTGATTAGCCAGATTAATTAATGTTCCCTACCCTCCTTTATAGAACTTAATGATATATGCTCATGGAAAGCTGTGTATATGAAGCTGTAGGCCAATCTCAAGCAGACTTGCACATTCCTGCTCCTAGCAGTTGACATCAATATTTGCTGTTGTCTTTTCCATTTCCAAACTAACTTATGCATGTTGTACTTGTTATTGCAATTACTAAATCTTATTAAATATTACTGTAAAGTAATGGGGTTTTCTGAAAACTCCAGAAAGATGGAAGCAGAAGTTAACTACTTGAAGACACTAGGACCTTGGACTTTCTTTTTAGCTTGGGTAAGGATGTGACTTCAAAAACAACTGAGTTTGGTTTAAAAACCAGAAGAAACTGAAATGGAAGCATTAAGCATAGAGACTATGTAAATTTCTTTTTCTGAATGGTGATATAAAGTCTAAACATAAAAGCACAAAATTAAATCTCTTAGATCTGGCAAGCCCCTGCACTTTGTCAAGGAAAAGTACACCAGCTCTGATCTATGTGCACATCTTGCTTCACTAAATTTATGCTCCTTGGTTAAATAAGGAGCACTGGTAGCGCAGCAGTTAAGAGCACAGCTGCTAACCAAAAGGTAAGCAGTTCAAATCCACCAGCTGCTCCTTGGAAACCCTATAGAGCAGTTCTGCTCTCTCCTATAGGATCGCTATGAGTGGGGATCAACTAGATGGCAATGGGTTTGGTTTTTTTTTTTTTTGGTTTGGTTAGATAAAGGAGAACTTTCTGTGTGTGTGTGTTTAGTCTCTTCCTGTCTATCCATAGCCCACTTGAAGCAATGTAACTGCTTATATTAATGAAAAATGAGTCTGAAAAGAGGAGTTGTTTTTATTAGAAAATGGGTTGAATGCTTTATTTGACAAACGCACATGGCTAAAACATTTGCTTCCAAATTAGCTGGGGTAAGATTGTAAAGATCAGGAGAAATCATAAAAATCTAGAAGGATTCTACATTTAGACTGCTTTGTAAGTGTCTTTAAGTTTCTGCTGCGCTTTAAAGAAAATGAAAATGGAAACTGCAGAAAATACATTATGGGTATACTTGTGCAAGCAAAATAACAAGGCATTTTCATCTGTTGCTCAAACTCAAAGACAAGGCCTTGGTTCTAAATCAAAAGACTGACAAATCGATATACACTGATTTAAGTTAAATTAAAATGTTTGTTATGTAGGTATCTTTATTATTATTATTATTTTATGATTCCTACCTCAACACTTAAGATTAACTGAAATACTACTGATCCTGGTCACATCATATAAGATTACTTCTACTAAATTTTAAGCTAAAACACTGACAATTTCATCCGCTACTTTATTTGTCCACCCACATAGATTTTCATGTCATTTACCCTAGTTTCCCCCATATGCTTATATTTATACACTGTATATACTCTCTTCCAGATAATTTCTAAAGATTTTAAACATTTATAAATCTATTTTTTGTGGGATTCTACCATTTATAAATTTATTCTCTATTTAGGACCTACTTTGCTATGTCCTTTGTTTCTAGTCTTTGAAATGGTTTTTTACATATAAAACCAGATTAAAAGTGTAAAGTTTGATGAGTTTTGACAAATTTATACACTCAAGTAACCATCACTCTAATCAAGATCTAAAATATTTCCAGCACTCCAGAAAATTCCCCCAAGTATTTTTGCAGTCAATTCCTCACTTCTGCCTAGTCTAGGCTGGAATGATGTACTTTCTGTCACTACAGATATATATTTTTTCTAGAATTTCATATAAATGGAATCATATGGCATGCACTCCTTTTCTTTCACTCCAATTCACCCATGTTGAAGTTTATCAGTAGTTTGTTTCCTTTTAATGGTGATCCCATATTTTTATGCATACATGTTGCTGTAAAAAAAAAAAATTAGCATAGTGCACTTACGAAAATACCTCATGGGGAAAGGTGCAGCTGGCAAACAAACATAGAAGGTGTGTGCTATTTGTGTAAAACTACTAGTAGTATTTATTGTATTATACAAATACACCAAAATTTGTTTATCCAGTCACTTGTTGATGAACATTTGTTTCCAGTTTTGGTCTATCATGAATATTCATATACAGGTCTTTGGGTGAAGTTTTTGTTTTTTTTTTGAGCTAAATACTTAAGAGTGAAATTGCTAGGTCATAGGCTAAGTACATATTTAACTTTAAAAGAAGCTACCAATTTTGTGTTCCAAGTGTTTCTACCATTTTACATACCTACCAGCAATGTATGAGAGTTCCATTTATTGCATATCTCAAAAGATTTTTAAAAGTGTAATAAATTTGTCAGTTATGTATGCACTCAGAAAAATCACTGATGAATTAATGAGTAGCTAGTACACACTAAGCGCTGTGCTATGTATTTATCCATATGTCTTCTTCATTTTTCTCTCCATAGGGCACTCTAATAGATTAAAAACATCTAACTCTTAATTATCACACTGCCTTGCTTCCAACAGTTTACTTTTTTTTTATATTACCACCCTCTTTTTTGGAATGGAGTAAAATTTACTGGTTTATATTCCAGAGTTATGTCTTGAGAAACATCATTTAAACATATTTTCAGCTTTTCAAATATTATCCTTAGCAAATTCCTGGAAAATTTTACCAATGTATACTTATTGTGGCCTTTTCTTTATTTTTTTCATTTTAGGGAGAAAAAGGAAAGCCTTTTTTAGGCTTTGTTGTTGGAAACCCTGGTGGCGTAGTTGCTAACAGCTCAGCTGCTAACCAAAAGGTTGGCAGTTCGAATCCAGCAGGTGCTCCCTGGAAATCCTATGGGGCAGTTCTACTGTCCTATAAGGTCACTATGAGTCGGAACCAACTCGATGGCACCTAACAACATAACAACAAAAACCAAAAACCAAACCCACTGCCATTGAGTTGATTCTGACTCATAGCAACCCTACAGGGCAGAGTAGAACTGCCCCATAGGGTTTCTAAGCAGCACCTGGTGGATTCGAACTGCCGATCTTTTGGTTAGCAGCAGAGCTCTTAACCACTATGCCACCAGGACTCCTTTTTAGGCCTTAGGAAGGCCTAAGTTTCTATTTCTTTTTTTTTTGGTGTAAGAATAATTTTTAACACATCTTTAAAACATATTCTTTGAAGCCCTTCCTACTGTAATATCATTTACTGAAACTAAAAAATAAAACAAACATATGAAAAACAAATGCTTAAGCTAGTTTCTCCTTTTGCAATCTTATGTCTACTTGCTTATTATCCATTTCCTCAAGGTAGTAGCACAAAAAATTTAATATTTTTGAATGTACAAATGATTTATTGACATTTCATATGTAAAAAGTTAATATAATTTTGATTTTTTTATGGAAATGTAAAATCATCAAAGAAGCATCAATGTGTTTTATATGAACATGCCTAAGATAAACCTAAATAACTAAAGTGGACTTACCTTAAAAAATTCCTTTTTCTCAACCATCTCATCGCCATCTGAATCCAGCATTTTAAAAGCAACATGAAACCCAGTGTGGGGTTCTGTAGTTAAGTGAAAAATGAATAATAATTTAAATCTTGGTGAAACAAATTATCTGCAATTATTTGAAGGTCTATAGATCTTACTATGTAATTAAATGCCTAAACAGAGAAAAAATGATTACTTCTTATGTTAACAATTTTCAAAGGCTGATATTTTGTGCTAAGGCCTGTTCCCTGCATTCTCTAACATCTTTTTCATGGGGTGCTGCTGCTGTTCTGCTATCAAGCATAATTGAGAACCTAATTGATTTCATTAGTTCTACCAGGGGCTTTTCTATATTTTTACAGTGGTTTGGTTATTCTCATATTGATTATCACTCCTTACTTTCTTTTCTCAGAGGAGGGTTTTTTTTAACTTTTTATTTTGGAACAATTTTAAGCTTACAGAAATGGTGTAAAGATAGTAAAGAGAGTTTCCATATACTCCTCACGCAGGTTCCCCTATTGTGAACACCTTCTAAACCACAGCACAGTGATCAAAACTAAGAAATTAACATTGGTACAATATGATTAACTAAACTACTGACTTTATTTGGATTTCCCCAGTTTCTCCATTGATGTTCTTCTATTCTAGGATAAAATACAAGATACCATGTTGCATTTAGTTGTCATGTCCGCTTAGTCTCCTTCAATCTGTGTCAATTCTTCAGTCTTCCCTTGTTTTTCCTGACCTTGGTGTTTTTAGAGTGCTCATCAGGAATTTTATAGAATGTAAGATGAGAGTTTTTTAATATTCCTGAGTAAAGGCTAACTCTAGGAGACAAAGTTATGAGGATCCATACAGTACAAGGGAGGGAGAAAAGATCTGAAGTGATAATCTAAACCAAATTTATAGATGCAGAAACTAAGGTATCAATAATTTTTTTTAATGATAAAGACATAAATGCCAAATTTCCAAAAACCCTGTTTGGTAAGAACAGAGAATTCCATATGATCATTAAGAAGAATTATGGAATACTTACTAGTGAGAATTGTAAGCAAGAAAAGATACTCAGTATATGAAATTAGTCCTGAAAGAGATAAAATAAAACACACCAGAAAATAAATTTTAGATTAAATGGTTTAGGATTAATCATACAGAGATATTAACATTGAAACTTGACCTAATTAAGAACACACCTTTTTTTTTTTTTTTTAAAATAACTACTCTTTGATAGAGTGGAAAACTTTTATAATGGACAGGTGAGGTATAAGTACAGTAATAACATAGTGAATAATTAAATATTATTATAACTTCACCCAGCTTCAATAGTTATTACCTCATGGCCAGTCTTATCTATACCCTTTTCACTTCCCTCCCCCCACCTTCTACTGGATTATTTTGAAACAAATTCCAGATATCATAGCATTTTATAGTAAAACATTCATGCTATATCTCTAAAAAGGACTTTAAAAAAATCCCCAACAAATACAGTTATCACACTTAAAAATTATCAATAATTTCTTAATATCTTAAGAAGTTTAAATCAGTGTTATAAATTTCCATTTCAGAATTGTTTTTTTTAAAAAGTTTGTTCAAATCAGGATCCAAAGAAGATCCTGGCATTCACTTGGTTGGTAGGTCTCTTCAGTCTTTTTTAGTTTAAAAGTTCTCCCACTGTCTTTTTTTCTCTCTTTCAGTTTAATTGTTAAAGAAGCTTGGTTATTTGCCCTGTCAAGGTTCTCACAGTCTAGAAAATTCTGCTGATTCTATTTCTTTGGTATCATTTTCCATGTCCCTTTAACTTCTATATTTCTTATGGACTAGTAGTTAATCCAGAGGTATGCACCAATTCAGGTTTGATTTTTGGTAAGAATACTTCATAGATGATGGTATATAGTCTTACTAGGTCCTCCCATGCAAATGCTTACAGAAAATGCTAAGAACCACTGAGTGATATTGATAGTAAGAGCAATAGGAGTTTGGATGATCAGAGATGTCACAGAAGAAGTAATTCTAAAAATGGTCTTTGAATTCTTTTAAATTGTAATTTTTTATTGGAAAAGAAATATACAACTTGGAATGGATTTGAGGCAAACTGTGTCATAAACAGATTTTCTTTAAGTGGCTAAACAAAGTTTAAAAAGCAAGTAACAATAGAAGAAAATGTTTCTGGTACAGGACCAGCAGTACAAAAAGATAGTGTTCGTACCTGGGTAATACACCCATTTTGCAATAGTGCAACTTTAACTACATATTGTTGACTGTCCCTAGTCCACGTAGAGTTACAACTCTACACTTTAACAACATACTGACAGTTCCTAAAGAAAACTACTTTAAAAAAAAGCCATAATCCAGATGTTCCCTCATTTGACCAACTTCATCTAAGTTTAGATGTGCAGAAGGGCTTACATACATATCCAGAGTAAGCCACATGCAATATGCTACTTGATCAATTTTCTAAAATAAGGTTTCAGGACAATGACAGTAAAATAAGGGAAGAAAACTTGGAGGAATGGAGTCTTAATTACTATACACACATATTCTTTTGACAACAGGGGGAAACCTTTTACAGATAAGTTACAAAGAAAAGGCAAATAAACAATTTTGTGTAAGAAATTTAACACATTCTGTACAATGTCTTCACATTGCTGTTATCATTTGTACAAACTCTTCATAGTTTACTTGACCATCACCGTCAATATCTGCTTCCCTGATGATTTCATGAAACTCTTCATCTGTTAACTTCTCTGCAAGGTTTGTCACCACGTGGCGAAGCTCTGCTGCACTAATATAGCCATTGCCATCCTTATCAAACACACGGAATGCTTCTCTAATTTCTTCTTCACCATCTGTGTCTATCATTTTGCTTGCCATATTGTCAGAAATTCTAAGAAGTTAACTGTGCCATTACCATCAGCATCTACTTCATTAATTATATCCTGTAATTCTGCCTAAGAGACTTCATCACAGTTCCCAATTCTTTTGTATAGTTCCATCACTGTCCTTGTCAAATAGTGAAAAAGCTTCTTTGAATTCTGCAATCTGCTCTTAGGTCAGGTGGTCAGTCATGCTGCAAATGCTATCGGTCTCTGAGACGTGATCATACAACCACTTGGCTCGCTTGCTCCACTCAGACTGAATGATGGGTAAAATTTTTAATTATGGTGTAATGGGAAAGAGATATCAGATAGATGAAGCTGAATATGAAAATTGAAAATGACTGAAATAATGTTCACGTGGAAGTAACAATGGGAAATAAAGCTGTTACGGTAGCCCAGACATGAAGAATAAAGGCCTGAACAGGGTGATGGCAGTGGGAATATAATTTATCATTCTATGAAGGAATACCATACCTTAGTGGCTCCTGCAGTGCAATGGGTTTCTCTTTATATATGGCCTTTCTGGCTATGGGTTTATAATTTTGCCAAAAATGATTGGTTGGGCCACAGTCTGCCCTGTGATTGCTCTATTTTACGCACCTTGCAGGGATTGGTCAATTTACTATCCAAACTGTGGTTCATAAAACCACCAAATAAGATTTAGTGACTTGTAGAGATTGGTTGGTTTGTCCCCACGGAGTGGAGTGGGACCTCACTACTATCAAGAAGAGTCTGAATGAGAAACTTAAGCTGTAAACTTTCATCTAAAGCACAATAAAATTAAAAAAAAAAAAAAAAGAAGAGCCTGGAGTGGAGCATGTCCTTTGGGCCCAGGATCGTGTGCTGAGAACCTCTTAGATCCAGAAGAGAGAGCTGTAACACTGAAGATGGTGTGACACAGTGAGAAATGGCAGCGAGCACAGCAGAGTCCAGTGGTAGAGACACTGCGGCAGTAGTAAAAGTGGCAGGAACCATGGGACCAGCAGACTGCTGCAGGGGGGTTACTGGCCTATGGAAAGAGTAAGCTGAGTGCCTCTGGCCGGGAGGCTTGCTGGAGAGGCAAGGTGCCTTTGGGCACTTGTTGGTGGAATGAAAAGAACTGTTTAACACTTGCCCAAGCAAGGCAGAGACCTAGAGGGGCCTGGTGGCAGAGCCAGCAGTGACAGCAGAAGGCTGCTGCTAGGACAGCAGCCGAGCGAGCTACTACACTCACCATGTGTGGAGCCAGACAGCAGCAGAGAGGTTGACATCAGAGAGGCCGAAGACAGAGAAGGGCGGACTGCCTGCAGGTGTGGCCAAAAAGAGCGGCCAGCATGTGGGCACGGCTGAGAAGGATCATCGGCTGGCATGACCGAGAAGGAGCTGAGAGCTGTCCTGGTTGGAAGCAGTCCGGTCTCCTGAGGTGTATCCTGTTACTTCCAAGTTGATCCTTATCCCAGGTTGTAGCCTGTGAGTATGCTCTTTGATTTCTGTGGTCATTGCAACAAACTGTGGAACCCAACAGAGAAGTAGAGAGTGCTGTGGAAGGGATGGCTGTTGTCAGAAATGGTGAAAAAGTTCAAGAGTGGAGGTGTATCTGACCTTCACCTCATAGGAAGGAGCTTTGTGCTGATCCTGACTCTTATTCCTCAGGAATTTAGGTGAGTTCAGACTTCAGAACACAGTTCCCAATCAAATAAAACAGAAACGAAGGGCCAAAAGTAGTTCAGAACAAGGCAGTATGGATTTTACATCTAGATAATTTGATGTTTTATCTGTAAGTAGCTTCAGGCTTATATTTTAAATGCTTTTAAATGAATTAAATTTTTTTGCATTATCAATTTCTTTGTGGTTGTTGCTAATCTTTCTATATTTATATAAAAAAAAAAAGCCTACAGGAAGCCTTCATATTTTTTTCTTCTTGAACATGAATATGAAGAAAGAATAAATTAAACGTGCTTTATCATATTTTGTACTTGGGAGAAATACTCTAATGTTAGTTGAAGGATCAAAGTATTTTATCCTTGGCAGCCTCAAAAAAGTGGAAAGTAGCCCCCCCCCCCCCCACCATTCTCAAAGGAATATGGCAATGAGAAAAAGCAGCCAAACTGTCAGTACAGCACTGACAGCACTACTGGGCTTGGTGCTAAGAAGACCTCACCTTTCTTTTCTTTAGACACAGGTACATGTCCTTTATGCAAGTGGAACTTTTTGAAAAGGTAAATTCAAGTGTCTTTCTTTGAAATACTGACTTAAATAACAAGCCTGAATAAAGAGCTGAGACAGTGTCAAAATAGCACCCTAAATCTAAAGACAGATTATGAATAAACAATATAGTTCTAAACAGCATCTAGGCATCTGCTCTCTGAAAATGGTTTTAAAGAAAACTTACACTTCAGAATATTCATAGGAGAAACAGTATAACATACATTTAATTGTAAAATAAGTGCTGTTAAATGGCAATGGCAATGCTTCAAAATTACAATCAAATAGGGAAATATTTTAAATAATTTATATCTGAAAATTTGTGAGAGAATCCTTAAGAGTCACTGGAAGAGACAGTTACATTCTGCTACTTACTATGCTTCTCTAGAAATAATTTTAAGATGAAACCATGCTAAAATATGATCTGCTACTGCATGCAATTTTGAGAACACTGTTCCTCAAACAGTTAGGGTTTCCACATCTGCCGTAAGAATATATCTTATACTTTACATTCTAGACATCCTTGAAGATGGTATTATACTGAGAATTCAGCTCAATTTAAAAACATTTTATTGTAGTAAAATATCAATATAAAATTTGCCATTTTAACCATTTTTTAAGTGTACAATACAGTAACATTAATTAGATTCACAATGTTGGGCAACCCTCATCACCATCTATTTCCAAAACTTTCTCATTGCCCCAAACATAAACTCTGTACTCATCGAGCAATAATTCCCCATTTACCACTTCGCACAGCCTCTCATAACTACTATGAATTTGCCTATTCTTGATATTTCATATAAGTGGAATCATAAAATATTTGATCTTTTGTGTCTGGCTAATTTAACTTTGCATAATGTTTTCAAGGATCATCCACGATGAGGCATGTATCAGAACTTCATTCCTTTTTATAGTTGTATAATATTCCATTGTATGTATATACATTTTGTTTATCCATTCATCTGTTGACAGGCTCTTGTGTTTTCACCTTTTGGCTTTTGTGGATAGTGCTGCAGTGAACATTGATGTACAAGAATCTGTTTGAGTCCATTTTCAGTTCTTCTGGGTACATATCTAGGAGTGGAACGGCTGGGTCATATAGTAATTCTATATTTCATTTTTTGATGAATTGCCCAACTGTTTTCCACAGTGGCTGCACCATTTTACATTCCCAAAAGCAATGCATAAGGGTTCCAATTTCTCTACATCCTCACCAATAACTTGCTATTTTCTTTTTTTGATAACAGCCATCCTAGCGGGTATAAAGTGGTATCAAATTGTGGTTTTGATTTACATTGCCCTAAAGGCTAATGCTGTTGAGCATTTTTTCATGTGTTCACTGGCCATTTGTGTATCCTTTCTGAAGAAATGTCTATTCAAGTCCTTTCCTCATTTTCAAATTGGGTTGTTCTTTTTGTTGTTGAGTTGTAGGAGTTTTAAATATATATATATTCTAGGTACTACACCTTAGATATATGATTTGCAAATACTTTCCCCATTCTGTAGGCTGTCTTCTCACTTTCTTGATAATGTCTTTTGATTCACAAAAGTTTTTAATTTTGTTTAAGTCCGATTTATCTATTTTTTCTTTTGTTGCTTGTGCTTTTTGGTGTCATATCTAAGAATCTACTGCCAAATCCAAGGTCACTGAGATTTACATTTGCCCCTATGTTTTCTTCTAAGAGTTTTATGGTTTTATCTCTTATATTCAGGTTGTTGATACATTCTGAGTTACTTTTTCTATATATGGTGTGAGGCAAGGGTCCAACTTCATTCTTTTGTATGTGGAAATCCAGTTATCCCAGCACCATTTATTGAAGAAATTCTGCTCAGTTTTTTTAAACATAATAATTTAACTTAAAATTTGTTTTACAAATAATAATGCATGGTTGATGAATTATTTTCTTATTTCAAGGATGCACTTCCTTCTGCTAGTTTTAATATAGTATAAGGCTTGACAGTTCTTATATGTGGAAAAATAGATCATATGCAGTATTATAGCCAAGCTATAAAAAAAGTCTCAGTTCTCTTATTGTGTTGGACTCATTCACAATTTAATACTTAATTCAGTTGTTCTCTTGTCATTTTCTCCTTCAGAAATCAATACTTAATTCAGTTGTTTCATTTGTTTGTTCAGTCAAGAAATATTTATTGAGCACATACCATGTCCCAGACACAGTGCTCAGACCATAGCAGTTTATAGAAAAAAGGCACGGCCTTTTCTCTCAATGAGCTTACAGTCTAAGAGATAACATAAACAAGCAATTATAATACCATGTGGTTAGAGGGATATATAAAGAATAATGAGAACACAGGCTTTTCTTACTGAGGAAATTGAAAATTGTTAACAGAAGAGGTAAAGCCTGGGCTAATTCTCCAACCCAGAAGAAGGTGGGGAGGAAAGGAGGGTTAGAAAGTAGGAGGTACAGAACAGCACAAGCAGAGTGAACAGAATTTGCAAAGCACAAAAGCATGAGCTTATATGGCATAAGTAGAATGATATGAGGGGAAAAGACAAGTTTGTGTAGGGCTCAGACTACAAAGGGCTTATAGACCACACAAAGGTCATTAGCACCACCCAGGGACTCCAAGGGATTTAGATTTTACTGTTCTGCTTCCTGTAATTTCTTGAGGTAAGGAAAAAAGAAAGGAATAATTCAATGAATATACAGTAGGTAAAATTGGAAAGACTTCAGGTTTGATTCCGTACAGAGGATGGGAGGTGGAAAGGTTCAAAGATATCTCCTGGATTTTTCACTTGGGTGAGCTAGGTGAGCGGTATTACTAGCAAGTGAGACCTAGACTACAGAATGAGTTGGGTTGGGGAGAAGATGGTGACACATGCTAAACTCAAGGTAATTGAGAGAGATCCAAAAGCAGGTGTCTGGCAGCTGGTTTGGAAATAGGAGTCTAAAGCTCAGAAGTGTAGCCTGGGTTGGAGACACTGAAAGAGATCTGGAAGTCATCAGTATCCACAGAAGCTAAAACCAAGAGAAAGACCAAAGGAGAAGAGCAGGAAGCTCCAATCCTAGGAAGCACCAATGTTTGATGGCCAGAGGATGGAAGAGAAGCCAGTAACAGAAAGACAGGCACAAAGAGAAACAAGGTAATTTGGTTTCAGAGAAACCAAGAGAACTTGTGGCACATGGATTTGCCTAATAATAATACAAGGACACTTTTTATTGACACTTGATCAAGCACTGTACCAGAAGCTTTATATACATATATTACCCCCACTATAACTCTGGAGGAGCCCTGATGATACAGTGGTTAAGCACTTGGCTGTTCACCAAGAGGTCAGAAGTTTGAACTCACCAGCCCCTCGGCAAGAGAAAGATGCCTAGGGGGCAGTTCTATTCTGTCCTATAGGGTCGCTATTAGTCAGAATTGACTTGATGGCAATGGGTTTAGTTTTGTTGCTGCTGGTTTTTTTTTTTTAACTCTGGATGTAGATATTATTATCTTTTTTATACAGATGAAGAAGCAGGCTTTAAAGAAGCCTATAAACTACAGGATATACAGGAATCATAAGGCTCCATATATCCAGTCTGTGAAAACTTCCCAACCTTAGAGACACTTTTCTCCCAACTAGAATGTCTGTTGGAGAGATGGAGAATGCGAAGAATCAAGGTTGAGACCCTGGTCAGAGTGGGGTAAAAGCAAGTATAGGAAAGCCAAGCTAAAAGAAATCAGTATTTAGACAAATGGTGGGACAATAGTTTTGATTTTGTCCTGTTATGATACTTCTAAATCTGCATAATTATGTAACTTTTCCTTTCCTCCTATTTGTTCAATTACCTCCGTCAATTGCTTAACTTTCTTGTCATCCTTAAGTCGTATCTTTTAGTCCTGATTTCCCTGCCAGTCCTTTACTAATGATTTTTAATTTTCCTCCTGCAGTATCCCAGTGCACATTCTTTATTTCTTTCTGTCTGACTTTGAAATGTATGCTATCTATACTATCTATCCCTGCAGTCATTCATCACTTCCAGTTGCTCTTAAAGCTTCTACCTACCTATCTATCCATCCAATCATTGTTTTCCCTCTATTTCTTATATGACTATCCTCATGGACTTCACCTAAAGAAAAAAAAAATCAAACTTTCTGCTGTGGATTTCCATTTTTTGTTTATTTTTCTAACACTACATCACTAAGGCCCAATTATCCAGAAATCCTGGAAATATATGATGCCCTGGTTCATTTGGAGAATATAAACAGTTCTCCAGCTATGTAAAGAACAGAAAGAGATAAGCATTCAGTGAGGAAAACATGTAACCAGGCTGATGAATTTATCACCTTGATAGTTCTGAAAGCTGGAGTAACTTTCTACTTCCCCATTCAAATCTCACTGTTGCTTTCAAAGCCTCCATTAATTTGTTTTATATAATCTCTATCACTACTCCTTATCTTCTTCATACCAAGAGTGAATGTCTTCATTTTCTTACTGCACTTTGAAATCCCTACTCCCACATCATACTTTATGCCTCAAAAAATATCACTCTTCATTGCCATGTAGCCTCCCCACTTTCTTCAAAGTCTGTGAAATCTCGCCAGTTATCTCCTGTGAGATACAGAACTCTCAATGCATTTTTAGGATTGACTAGTCAGCCCCTTCCTTCAAGTTCATCCCATTATAATGATTTAATTGTTTCATTCTTGAGTTTAGGTGGTTCTGGTTGAATTTCACTGGAGCAGACAAAAACTCTTAACTTTGTCAAACATTGGCTAGAAAAACTTAGGAAAGGGGTTCAGGAAAAGTCTGATTTCTTCAATAATTCTAAGATTTAGGAATGACTTTTGTTTGAGAGAAGATCCCTGTGAGGGTTTCCCCTCCCCGCTCCCTCCAAATTGCTGAGTTGCTGTATTTAGGAATTTGGCTCTAAGAACTACAGCTGCTAACCAAAAGGTCGGCAGTTTGAATCCATCAGCTGCTCCATGGAAGCCATATGGGGCAGTTCTGCTCTGTACTATAGGGGTGCTATGAGTTGGAGTCGACTAGACGGCAACAGGTTTAAACTAGCATAGTCCTTTATTCTCATCTGTTTTGTGCCATGTACTATACTAGGATCTGATTATAGCGGAAAGAAAACAGACACGGTCCCTACCCTACGGCTGAATCAGACAGACAGACAATAAACAAGTCAATAAATATTTCATTGTAACTTGTTGTAGAGCTATAATGAAAACAAACAGGGTATTGTGGTAAGAATAAAGTGCTGGTGGCTGTGGGGACGTGTTCTACTTAAAGAGAATGGATAAGTAAAGCCTCTCTGAGGTCTCGAAGATGAGAAGGACCAAGCTGCGTGGCAGGTGGCAGGGTTCCAGCAAAGGAAATAAAAGCCCTGAGATAGTCAATACTTTGGTATCTTAAAAGAATAGAAAGGTCAGTGTGTGTGAAATAGAAGGAATTAAATAACATGAGATGAAGTTAGAAAAATAAGTCACGCAAAGTAAAGAGTTAGAACTTTATTGTAGTGCAATGGATTTTATTCTAGTACATGGAAGGGTTTCAAGTAGTAGACTGATGTGACCTCATCTGTTTTAGGAAGAACATGCTTGCTACTACATGGAGAATAAACTGGAGAAGCAAAGAGGGGAGTAGGGAAGAACAGATACAAAGTTATTATAGTAATCCAGAGGAAATAATGAAAATGACTTAGGATAAGGTCATGGCACTGGAGATAGAAACGACTAGATTCAAGATATATTCTGAAGGTAGAAAGTAGATTATTTGCTGATGGATTTTTTGAAAAAGCTTCCACTATCCTGATTCCTGCTGCTATCCATAAGGTTTTCACTAGCTAATTTTTTCAGAAGGCGATTGCCAGGTCCTTCTTCCTACTCTGTCTTAGTCTAGAAGCTCCACTGAAACCTGTCCATCATGGGTGACCCTGCTGGTATTTGAAATACTGGCGGCATTGCTTGCACCATCATAGCAACACATAAGCTACCACAGTACAGGCAGGCTGGCAGACAATTGGTAAATTATGGTGTTGGTGAAGAATACTGAACACACCATGGATTGCTAGAAGAACGAACAAATCAGCCAGAACACTCCTTAGAAGCAAGGATGGAGAGACTTCGTATTACTTATTTTGGACATGCTATCAGGAGGGACCAGTCCCTGCAGAAGGATATTATGCTTGGTAAAGTAGAAGGTCAGTGAAAAAGAGGAAGACCTTCAACAAGATGGACTGACACAGTGGCTGCAACAATGGGTTCAAACAGCAACGACTGTGAGGGTGGTATAGGACTGGGCAAGTGTTTCATCCTGTCGTACACAGGGTTGCTATGAGATGAAACTGACTCAACAGCACCTAACAACATCTTGACTTCTAAAATTACAGATTAGTTCTACTAGTTTTTATTTAAATTTTATATAAATGTAATCAGGTAGTATATATCCTTTTATGATTTTTTTGCCCAATAATATGCTTTTAAGATTCATGTTGTTGCTCTAGTTTCAGTTTGTTTTTCACTGGAGACGCCCATGAGATACCCAAGCAGGAGGTAAGATATACAATCTATAACTGAGAGAGGTGGTTTGGGATAGATATATAAATATGGAGATTTTTGGTACATATAGGCTGTATTTAAACATGGATAAGATCACTAGAGAGCACATAGAGAAGAGAGGGCCCAGGAGAGGGCATGACTAAAGAACCTCAACATTTTAGGAGAGGTTACAAACTTCTAGCACAATGTTAACAAATTTTTTGAATCTGAATGGCCTTTGCTGGGGCATAAGCTCTCTGGTTCACTACAAGCACAAATATGGAAGCCTTGGATCTGATAACAAAAATCTTGACAGAAGTAGTGTCCATGGTCTGGGGAGTGGTGGATGCCAGACTGGAGTTGGCTGAAGTATGAATGGGGGGAGAGGAAATAACCACAGCACAAAACCAGAGCTCCAGGAATTGACGGAATACCAATTGAGATGTTTCAACATACAGATGTAATGCTGGAAGTGCTCACTCACCTTCCAAGAAATTTGGAAGACAACTACCTGGCCAACTGACTGGAGGGGATCCATATTTGTGGCCAGAAGGATGTTTACCTATGTTTTATTGACTATGTAAAGGCATTTGGCTGTATGGATCAAATTATGGATAACACTGCAAAGAATGGGAATCCCAGAACACTTCATTGTGCTCATGAGGAACCTGTACGTAGACTAAGAAGCAGTCATTAGAACAGGAAAAGGGAATACTGTGTAGTTTATAATCAGGAAAGGTGTGCCTCAGGGTTGTATCCTTTCACCATACTTACTCAGTCTGTATGTTGAGCAAATAATCTGATAGGCTGGACAATATGAAGAAGAATGTGGCATCCGGACTGGAGGAAGACTCGTTAACAACCTGTTTTATGCAGATGACACAACCTTGCTTGCTGAAAGTGAGGAGGACTTGAAGCACTTACTGATGGAGATTAAAGACCACAGCCTTCAGTACAGACTGTACCTCTACATAAGGAAAACAAAAATCCTTACAACTGGACCAATAAGCAACATCATGATAAACAAAGAAAAGATTCAAGTTGTCAAGGATTTCATTTTATTTGGATCCACAATCTATGCCCATAGAGGCAGCAATCAGGAAATCAAACGACTCATTACATTAGGCAAATCTGCTGCAAAAGACCTCTTTAAAGTATTAAAAAGCAAAGATGTCACTTTGAAGACTAAGGTGCGCCTGACCCAAGCCACGGTGTTTTCAATCGCTTCATACGCATATGAAAGCTGGACAATGAATAAGGAAGGCGAACAAGAACTGACGTCTTTGAATTATGGTGCTGTCAAAGAATACTGACTATACCATGGACTGCCAAAAGAATGAGCCAATCCATCTTGGAAGAAGTACAGCCAGAATGCTACTTAGAACGAAGGATGGCGAGACTTGTCTCATGTACTCGTCTCATGTACTCTGACATGTTATCAGGAGGGACCAGTCCCTGGAGAAGGACATTATGCATGGTATAGTAGACGGTAAGCGAAAAAGAGGAAGGCCCTCAACGGGATGGACTGACATGGTGGCTGCAACAATGGGATCATACATAACAATGATTGTGAGAATGGCACAGGACTGGGTAGTGTTTCATTCTGTTGTCACAGGTTCGCTATGAGTTGGAACCGACTCGACAGCACTTAACTACAACAACACAAAACAAAAAGAGTTTGGCTATGAAAAAAAACAAAAACAAAAACAAAAACCCAAATCCACTGCCACTGAGTGCATTTCAACTCAGAGCGACCCTATAGGACAAGGCAGAACTGCCCCATAGGGTTTCCAAGGCTGTAAATCTTTACAGAAGCAGACTGCCACATTTTTCTCCCACAGAGTGGCTGGTGGGTTTCAACTGCAAACATTCTGGTTAGCAGTTGAGCGTTTCAACCACTGTGCCACCAGGGACCCTTGGCTATGGAAAGGGAGTAGAAAGGTATGGCAGTAGCTGGTGAGGAATGTGGGGTCAAAGGAGGAATTTTCATTCCTTAAGAATGAGCCATGTTTATAAGTTTACATAAGATAGGAATGATAGTGAAAAAAAAACAAACCCTAAATCCATTGCTGTCGAGTCAATTCTGACTCACAGCGATCCTATAGGACAGAGGAGAGCTGCCGCATAGGTCTTCCAAGGAATAGCTGGATTTGAACTGCTGAACTTTTGGTTAGCAGCTGAGGTCTTAATCACTGCACCATGAGGGCTCCAGGAATGATACAGTAGAGAGAAGAGACTGGTGATGTGATAGAGAAAGGGAATAATATCAAATAGAGAAGTCTTGCAGAAGCAAGAGAAGAAGCGTGGAGCGAATATGAAGAGACAGGTTTCTGTTATACGGAACAGCACTTCTGTAACAGGGAAGACAGAGAAAATGGATCAGATGCAGATAAGCAGTTGATTTGGAGGCAAGTTCTTTTTTCCTTTATATAAAGAAAAATGCATCAATTCTTCTTCGTCTTCCTTATTCATAAATTCTGCTAATTATCTTCATGAACCTTGAGTATGAAATACAAGCTTTTAGATATGTGTTCTTGTAGTCAATAGTAGGGCAGTACTATTAAAAACTGATCTGTTTAATGTTCAATATTGCCATGATCAGATTTATTTTGTTCAATTAAGTGACTCTATTTTATAGGTAATTTACTTTGAAATAGTTGTACACCATATTAAATACGGAAATACACTGAAAAGCCTCAATTTAAATAATATCTAGTTCAGAAAAAGGAAAAAAAATGCAAATCATTAAGTATTAAGCTGGTAAAATGTTAATCACTAGGAGGGAGAAATTTCATTTAGTATATCTCAAAAATAGTTCAGATCTGCTTTCCATCCTGGTCCAGGCAGGATGGCTCCTGCAAAGAAGGGTGGCGAGAAGAAGAAGGGCCACTCTGCCATCAACGAAGTGGTGGCCAGAGAGTACACCATCAACATTCACAAGTGTATCCATGGCATGGGCTTCAAGAAGCGTGCCCCTCATGCACTCCGGGCGATCCGGAAATTTGCCATGAAGGAGATGGGAACCCCAGACGTGCGCATTGACACCAGGCTCAACAAAGCTGTCTGGGCCAAAGGCATAAGAAACGTCCCCTACCGAATCCGCGTCTGGTTGTCCAGAAAACGTAACGAGGATGAAGACTCACCAAACAAACTCTATACATTGGTTACCTATGTCCCTGTCACCACTTTCAAAAATTTACAGACAGTCAACGTGGATGAAAATTAATAGCTGACCATCAAATAAAATTATAAAGCTGCCAAAAAAAAAAGTTCAGATCAAAAGGAAATGTGTTAATGAAAATGAAATAAAAATCAGATGAAGATAATTTCATGTTTTTATTCAGATGTTGGTAAACAGTTGATGCATTCTTTCTATCTCTCTAAAATTTACAGGAGCATTATTGCTAAATGGACTTAAATTTGGTGATGACCAAAGGACAAATACTGTATGAGACCACTACTATAAAAACTCATAAAAAGGTTTACACATAAAAAGAAACAATCTTTGATGGTTACGAGGGAGGGGAGGGGTGAAGATGTAAAACACTAAACAGATAATAGATAAGTGGTAACTCTAGTGAAGGGTAAGACAGTACACAATACTGGGGAAGCCAGCACAACCTGTACAAGGCAAGGTGACGGATGCTCCACAGACACATCCAAACTCCCTAAGGGACTGAATTACTGGGCTAAGGGCTGTGGGGACCATGGTCTTGGGGAACATCTAGCTCAACTGGCATAACAGAGTTTATAAAGAAAATGTTCTACATTCTACTTTGGTGAGTAACGTCTGGGGTCTTAAAAGCCTGTGAGCAGCCATCTAAGATACTCCACTGGTCTCACCCCTTTGGGAGCAAGGGAGAATGAAGAAAACTAAAGACACAAGGGAAAGATTAGTCCTAAGGACTAATGGACCACAACTACCAGGGCCTCCACCAGACTGAGTCCAATACAATTAGATAGTACCCGGCTACCACCACTGACTGCTCTGACACAGAGCACAATAGAGGGTCCTGGACAGAGCTGGAGAAAAATGTAGAACAAAATTCTAACTCACAAAGAAAGACCAGACTGGAGAAACCCTGAGAGTAAGGCCCCCGGACAGCCTTTTAGCTCGGTAATGAAGTCACTCCTGAGGTTCACCTTTCAGCCAAAGATTAGACAGGCCCGTAAAACAAAACGAGACTAAATGGGCACACGAGCCCAGGGGCAAGGACTAGAAGGCAGGAGGGGACAGGAAAGCTGGTGACATGGAACTTAAGGTCGAGAAGGGAGACTGTTGACATGTCGTGGGGTTGTTAAATAATGTCATAAAACAATATGTATACTATCCGTTTAATGAGAAGCTAGTTTGTTCTGTAAACCTTCATCTAAAGTACAATTAAAAAACAAACAAACAAACAAAAAAAAAAAACAGCTGAGCCTCAAGACTCTGGGGAAAAAAAAATGCAGTCCTTTGTAAGTCATTTCAATGGTCCTTAGTAGAATCCTGTGAATCACATAATACATTAAAAAATATGATTACCCTAATACATATCTTTTGTGTTTGCTCTAAAATTAGTGAGAGGTGCTTCTTTTTTATCTAAGTGATTCCTTTAGGCAGAAGAAAAAAAATTTGGTGATGAAATATCTATTAATCTTAAATGGGATATAAGAGGAATGGCTTCATTAGAATGAGACAAGTGACAGTAAAGTATAACAACAGGGAAAAAAAATGAGAGAGCAAGAAACCCTGCTCAATGGTATTAAAGATTACTTTCATAGAGTAAAATGAGTAGGAGGTTGTTCATGTATGTGGAGTATCAATGGTATTCCAGATAAAGGCAATGGACAAGCACTTAGGCCACTACCAATAGTCGTAAAGTTAGTGGCTGGGAACAAGGCTGTATAGATACTTCTTTTCAAAAGTAAAGTGTGCTTGCAAGGTCCACGAAAACGGGTCTCTCTCTTAAGTACTACAGACTAATTTCTTATGTCCCAAATATTTTATTCTTAGAATGGTTTAAACTTTCTCTTACAGTCACGTGCAGAGGCAGATGGGCCCCCACCCAAGGTTTGGCTTAGATGTCAAGACTGATGACACTAAGAGGATATGAAAAGGTTTATTACTTACACAACTGAGATCTCTGGAAAGACCATGGCAGGCATGTCAAGCAGGTCTGAAATGGTTTGAGAGAACAATGAAAGGAAACTGGCCTGGGTTTTATTGTGGTTAGGGGTGGGGATGGGGTGAGAATTCCCGCAGAGGCCAGTGACAAAGAAGGGAGCCTGCAGTTTTCTGATCAGCTTGTCCAATGTGGGGACAAAGGAAGAGAGGGAGGAGTGGGGCTTAAAAGCTGTCTGACGTTTAATACCAAAAAACGGAGTCCGATTCCTCAGTTCACTTTCTCCTTTCGGTTTTTATTTTACAATTTGCTTTGAAAATAATTTCATAATAGACTTTGTAAAATCACATTACATTTAAATAGTGCTTTACACAAATGCTGAATTAACCTATTTCCAGTTCTAATACTGTCATTAGGTCAAAATTATTATAGAACTCTTCCAACTTTTCCTTACTTCAGGAAAAAAAATTAAATAATCACAAACAACTTAATTTATATCCACAGACAATACCCATGTTTTCACATCTAATAAACAGTATCTTTTTCAACAATGCTTTCAGAAAAGTATATTCCATGAAAGGACACCCCAAAGCTGTAGCTTTGATCTAAATACTGGTCTTTGGGATTTAAATATTATACCTAAAATCCATTCTGAAGCACCAAATTAATGACAATTTCCTAAAGTAACATCTTACAAAATATTCATTACTATGATTAAAATGTATTATTTATTTTAATTTACAAATTTACTAATGAGTCCAGTTAATATTAAATCTTAATACCAATTAACAATATTACCAATAATAAATTTACAACATCCCAGAAACTCAGTAAGGTAAGTGAGGCTTAGAGAGGTTAAGTAACTTGCCCAAGGTCACACAGCTAACTAATTGAGCTAGGAACCTAAACCAGGCTTAAAAAGCCCATCCTCTTAATCATATTTCTGAGGGCTATGTACCAGACACTATAAACTTTAAAAACACTTTATTTTATTAATTCCTTCCAACAATCCCATAAGGAAGATACTACTATTTGTTTTAAAGGTGATGAAAGTGAGGAGGAAAGAGATTAAATAACTTCCCTAGGTCATAAAACTAGGAAAAATCTGAGGTTAGTTCTGTTGACACCAAAATATACACTTTTATCCACTACCTCCCACTAAATTTCCACTATAAAAAATTAAGGAATTTAACCTCTTAAAGTATAAGGATGCTCTGGTTCCACAACTGAAAGGAATGGGATGAGCGGTGGGGCAGAGTGGTATAAAGATAACTAGACAGTTTAGTACAAAGAACTAATACTTCTAGAATATAATGAAAATCTATCTGGCCCACTGAATATTGACACACTTAAGGGACAAGCAAAAATCAGCGCTTATTAACAATAAGCAATTTGATTAATTTCCTTTTTGGAGTTGGGATGCCAGTGTTACTATATCTTCTTTGTCATATTTTGCTTTCCTTTTCTAGGAAATGTTATGTGATAGATATTATCATTTTGAAATTAGTGTTGATTTGTGAATGTTATAAATCTCTTAGGATAACTGTAAAAACTCTTCTGTGTTCAATAAAAGGGTTACGAACCACTGATTTAGAAATTACATTTGCTTTCTAATCATCCATTTCCTTCTTCAGACAACAGTAAAGAACATTACCTGTTATTAATTTATCACCAAACTTCAGGTGAGCATTTTTTCTATAACTTGTCAAATATAGACTGGTTCTTAGATTAAAAAGGACCAGTGGAGATCCCCTATCTATTTGTATGAGCATACGTAAATATCTCCAAATGATATTTATTGAAGTGAAATTTTTGACTGACGACTACCCTTGAATTAGATATGAGAATAAAGCGAAATGGTATTTATGAATTGAATTTATTAGCTGTATGTGACCTTGGGCAGGTTGCTTAACTTCTTTGTGCCTCAGTCAGCTCATCTATAACACAGGGATATTAAATAACAGTATCTTCCTCATAGGACTGCTGTGAGGATTAAATGCACTAATACATGTAAAGGGTTCAGTATCTGACGCATAGGAAGCTGTCAATAAGTGTTTGTAATTATTGCTATTATTTATCATATGTCCTTATTTTGGAAGCACTACCAGCACAGCACTGACGCAGTCTCTCCCCTGGTTGAATCCCTGACTCTCTGGCCACTCCTTCTCAACCATCCTTAAAGGGTTCTCCTCTGCTTGTTCCTTAAACTATGACCTTCTATAGCAAGGTCTCTTCTCTCCTCACTCTACACATGCTTCCTGCATGGTCTAATCTGCAATTATGGCTTCAAGTGCCATTTAGCTGATGATAATTCTAAAATCTAAACTCACTATATTCTAAACTGGTCTCATCCCCTCCCTTACACCCACCAAAAAAAAACTTAGTCCTTTTCCTATGTTCCATGTACCTCAGGCATAATCATTCACTTAGCTGCCCAAACCAGAAACATGAGCATCACACTTAACTCCTTTTTCTTTCTCCCTTCTAACATCCAATCAATCACCACATCCTAGCAATTCTATCAAAAAATATCTATCAAATTTGTACTCTTCTCCAGCACATGATCTCTTGCTAAGGTTACTGCAAAAGCATGCTAAGGTTACTGCAAAAGCCTCCTAATTGTCTCTTCTTTTGCTCCTTTTTTAAATTAATTCATTCACCACTCTGATACCAGAGTGATTTTTCTAATCAGGTCTATCACTTTCTTACTTACAACTCTTCAATGTTAATTCACTGTTCTCAGGATGAGGTCAGACTTCTTTAATATGTCCTATAAAGCCATATATGATTTGGTCTCTGCTTACCTCTCTGGCTTATACCCAACCACCCTCAGCAACCCCATCTCCCTTCCCTACGATGGTATCTATCCTCTTTGGTTATAATCTGCATGCTGTTCTATGATTTTTCCTGACTCAACCACCTCCCACTCTTCTCCTTCTACCCAAACTTTTCTACTGTGTTCTCTGAAATTCCCATTTCACAGTAAACATCCTTAACCTATGCATTGTATGATTAGTCTCCTTACCTTATCTGAAATCTGGTTCTCTACTAATAATATTGGTACCCTTATAGGCTTCCCAAATGGAGGTTACTTGTTTTCTTCCACCCCAATGCTAATTCCAGACCTTTATACTTCCACCTTCCTGTAAAAATCTTCTGTTCCTTTGAGGCTAATGGCATCTAGCTAGATCACCTTCCACTTCTCCTCTAAGTGCCATCTACCAAACTTCCCTCTCATTATCTCTCATTCACTGGGGACTTTAGCACGTTTTTCACTGTCTTTCTCTCTACTCAAGTCATCATCCTAGGTGATTTCAACATACAAATGACAAAACCCTATCTTTCAGATCCTTGATAACCTTAACTAAATTGATTTTGCCACCTACTCCTACTTAGCCATCTACTTCCATGATCACATCCTGAACCCTGGAATCATTTAGAAATGCTTCATCTCTGAACTTTTAAATTCAGAAACGTTACTCTGTGACTACAAGTTCTTTTCTGCTCTTGTACTCCCACTATACCTGGCACCTCTCTCTCGTGACTTCTCCACTTGTACTTTTCATCTCTTCCTAATTTACTTTTTTCCCTATTATTCTGCTTAGACTCTGTGGCTTATTATTTAAAGCCTCTCTTGCCCTCAATATTCTCAACTCCCTAGCCCCACAACTCTTCTTCCAGCTATTTGTTTAACTAAGTCCTAATCCTGAATCAACACAACTGTCCAACATTTCTATTCCTACATGTGGGACGCTGGAAAATAATCACAATTGCACTGATTGGTGGCTCTATTCTTTCATGAGCTACATTCTCTTCTGATTCTTTAAGGTGTCACAGCAATTTTTCTATGTTTCTCTGGTCAGTTCTCTCTCCTTATCATAGAAGCTATTTTAAACCTATTTTCTCCATAAACTTTAACCCTACCACCTCTCTTATTTTTTTTAAAGAAAATCAAACTCACCCCGAAAGAACTGACTCAACATCCAACCACTAAACTTGCAAAATATTTGCCTTTAAATACCAATCTTTTCATCCTTTCTTACTGATACGATGGAGAAGCGATCCTCTCATCTCATGCTGATCCTTCCACTGTACTCTGAAGACAATCGCTTCTCACATTTTCCAGGGTTCCATCCTATTCATACTTTCTTTCTCTTACATTTTCCACTTCTCCCTCTCATCAGCATGAAACATGCTCAAATCTCACCATCAAAAATAAACCAGCATTCCCGTGTCCCCCCACAACCCCCAGCAGGACTATCCTCTATTGCTTCTATTCACACCCATGTCTTTCAAGCATCTGTACTGAAAGCTCACGTTTCTACTCACTCTCAACATTTTGTAATCTGGCTTCAGGTTCCATCACATCACTGACTCTGTACTTGTTGAGGCGTCAAAAAACTTTCTTGCTAAATGTAGTGAACATTGCTCGGTCCATAGCTTACTAAATCCCCTTAATTTACTGAATATTTACATGTTTGGTAACTCCTTCTTTCTTTAGCACTTTCTCCTTTTGGCTTCTGTGATAAACATTCTCCTGGAGTTCCTTTACTTCTCTCATCTATCTTAGTCTCTTTTGTGGGCACTTCTCCCTCTAACTCCGGAAATGTTGGTGTTCCTCTGGATTCTCTTTGAGGCCTTCTCTTATTTTAGATACTCTGTCTCATTCTCTCTCTCCAAGCTTTAATTGAAATTGATGTTTTAATAATTTATATGTAATTGCTCAAAGAGTTTAAGTACTTCCTACTTAATGAGTACTTTATCACTTTTTAAAAACATCTATTAAAAAATATGACACCACACCATTCTCTGTGTATATTCACTACCCTACATTCTCTAATGTACAGTTGCAAACCTCATACCTTAATCCCTTAATTATATGTCTATTAAATAAAAAGTATAAGTAGACACTTAAACAAATCAAAATTACCTTTATCACCAAGGTCTCTAAAAAAGGTTGGTCCCCAACCAGCTTTTTGGATTCCTGCCAATGCATCCTCGATATCCTTTGAATACAAATATTAAAAATTTCAATTTAACTTATAAAAGTTCATTTTTTATCTTACCAAAAAAAGAAAAACACACACATACACCTTGCTTACCTTTTTCATCAGCTTCTTGACTAAAGTTTTACCTACAGCAAAAAAGAAACATTATTTAATACCCATGTTCCTTGGTAAAACTCAACTCCCACCAGAAAGAAAATAATGTAAAGAAAAAACAAAAGTAAATATTTATAAAAACAAAAAGCTTGCCAATTCAGCTAATATCCTTAAACCAAAATTTTAAGCCAGAGAATTCTAAGTCTAAACCCAAAGATCTAGTTTTTTCACAAGACCTATTTCCAATTTCACTCATGGCTTTTCATACACGAGTCCTTGGGTGGCGTAAATGGTTAAGCGTTTGGCTACCAACCAAAAGGTTGGCAGTTAAAGTCCATCCAGAGGTGCCTCGGAATAAAGGCTACGTGATCTGCTTTTCAAATACCCTACGGAATGCAGTTCTACTCTGACACACTTGGGGTCACCATGAGCAGGAGCTGACTCCATAGCAATTATTATTTTTTTGCCAATTCAACTTTTTACAGGTGCACAACTTATTGACAGGAATTATATTAATTGGCTGTGTAATCCTACCCTTAATCAATGTGATTCTTCTATCACCGTAAACCGAAACTCAGCGCTCCATAAGCAAAACCCCTCCTTTCCCCCTCCCTCCCACGCCTGGTAACCACTAACAAACTTGGTCTCTATACATTTGCCTGTTCTTGTCTTTTTATGTAAGTGAGGTCATACAATATTTGTCCTTTTGTGATTGACTTATTTCACTCAGCATAATGTCTTCAAGCTCCATCCATATTGTAGCATATTATCAAGACTTCATTTTTCCTACTGGCTGAGTAGTACTCCATTGTATGTATGTACCGCATTTCCTTTATCTATTCATCTACTGACGGGAATTTAGGTTGTTTTCACCTATTGGCTGTTGTGAATAGTGCTGCAATGCACACTGGTGTACAAGTCTCTGCTTTCAAGTCTTTTGAGTATACACCTAGGAGTGGAATTGCTGGGCCATATGGTTATTCTATTTTTAGTTTTTTGAGGAACTGCCACACTGTTTTCCACAATGACTGTACCATGTTGCATTCCCATTGGCCATAAATAAGAGTTTCAATTTCCCCACATCCTTGCCAATATTTGTTATTTTCTGTTTTTTTTTTTTTTTTAAATCTTAGCTATCCTACCAAAAAAAAAAAAAAAATGCCTTTGAGTCAATTCTGACTCATAGCCACCCTACAGGACATAGTAGAACTGCCCCATAGGGTTTCCAAGGAACAGCTTGGATATGAACTGCCAATCTTTTGGATAGCAGCCAAGCTCTTAACCACAATAGCACCAGGGCTCCTAGCAATCCCAGTGGGAGTGAAATGGTATCACATTGTACTTTTGATTTGCATCTCTCTGATAGCTAATGACATTGAGCATCTTTTCATGTGTTTGGTGGTCATCTGAATGTACTCTGGTGAAATGTCTATTCAAGTCCTTTGCCCATTTTATGATTGGTTTGTCTTTTTATTGTCAAATTGTCAAAGTTTTATATATATTTTGGTTACTAGATTCTTACTGGATTGGTGGTTTCTAAAGATATTCTTCCAGTCCATAGCTTATCTTTTCACTTTTTTGATAAAGTATTTTGATGAACAAAAGTTTTTAATTTTTATGAGGTCCCATTTATCTATTTTGTCTTTTACCGTTAGTGCTTTTGTTATTAAAATACATTGAAAAGCTACACCCAACAGCCTTGCCCCTGTATTTTCTTCTAAGAATTTTACAGTTTTAGTTTTCACATTTAGATCTTTAATTCATTTTGGATTTGTTTTTTGTGTATGGTATGGGACATGAATCCTGTTTCATTTTTCTGCATGTGGAACTCCAGTTTTCCAAAAAAAACCATTTATTGAAGAGACTCTTATCTCCCCATTGAATGGACTTAGCACCCTTGTCAAAATTCAGTTAACAATAGATGTGTGGGTTTCTATTCTATCCCACTGGTCTGTCTATTCCCCCACGTGTCTGTCACTTTGTCGTACTGTGGGGGCTTGCATGTTGCTGTGATGCTGGAAGCTATGCCACTGGTATTGAATACCAGCAGGGTCACCCATGGCAGACAGGTTTCAGCTGAGCTTCAAGACTAAGACAGACTAGGAAGAAGGATGCCGGCAGTCTACTTCTGAAAAGAATTAGCCAGTGAAAACCTTATGAATAGCAGTGGAACACTGTCTGATATAGTGCTGGAAGATGAGCCCCCCAGGTTGGAAGGCATTCAAAAAACGACTGGGGAAGAGCTGCCTCCTCAAAGTAGTCAACCTTAATGATGTGGATGGAGTGAAGCTTTCAGGACCATCATTTTGTGATGTGGCATGACTCAAAATGAGAAGAAACAGCTGCAAACATCCATTAATAATCAGAATGTGGAATGTATGAAGTATGACTCTAGAATTGGAAATCATCAAAAATAAATGGAATGCATAAACATTGATATCCTAGGTATTAGTAAGCTGAAATGGACTGGTATTGGCCATTTTGAATCAGACAATCATATGGTCTACTATGCAGGGAATGACAACTTGAAGAGGAATGGTGTTGCATTCATTGTCAAAAACAACATTTCAAGATCTATCTTGAAGTACAATGCTGTCAATGATAGGGTAATATCCATACGCCTATGAGGAAGACCAGTTAATAAGATTGTTATTCAAATTTACACACCAACCACTAAGGCCAGAGATGAAGAAATTGAAGACTTTCACCAGCTTCTACAGTTTGAAACTGATCGAACATGCAATTAGGAAGCATTGATAATTACTGGTGATTGGAACACTAAGGTTGGAAACAAAGAAGAAGGATCGGTAGTTAGAAAATATAGCCTTGGTGATAGAAACAATGCCGGAGATCGCAAGATAGAATTTTGCAAGACCAACAAGACTTCTTTATTGCAAATACCTTTTATCACGAACATAAACAGTGACTATACACATGGACCTTACCAGATGGAATACACAGGAATCAAATCGACTACATCTGCGGAAAGAGGCAATGGAAAAATTCAGTATTATCAGTCAGAGCAAGGCCAGGGGCCGTCTGCGCAAAAGACCATCAATTGCTCATATGCAAGTTCAAGTTGAAATTGAAGAAAATTAGAGCAAGTCCACGAGAGCCAAAGTATGACCTTGAGCATATCCCACCTGAATTTAGAGACCATCTCAAGAATAGATTTGACACGCTGAACACTAATGACTGGAGACCAGACGAGTTGTGGAAGGACATCATACATGAAGAAAGCAAGAGGTTATTAAACAGACAGAAAAGAAGAAAAGACCAAAATGGATGTCAGAAGAGACTCTGAAACTTGTTCTTGAATGTCAAGCAGCTGAAGCAAAAGGAAGAAATGATTAAGTAAAAGAACCAAACAGAAGATTTCAAAGGGCGGCTCAAGAAGAAAAAGTAAAGTATTATAATGGCATGTACAAAGAGCTGGAGATAGAAAACCAAAGGGGAAGAACATGCTTGGCATTTCTCAAGCTGAAAGAACTGAAGAAAAAGTTCAAGCCTTGAGTTGCAATAGTGAAGGATTCTATGGAGAAAATATTAAATGATGCAGGAACCCACAAAAGAAGATAGAAGGAATACACAGAGTCATTATACCAAAAAGAATTGGTTGATGTTCAGCCATTTCAAGAGGTAGCATATGATCAGGAACTGATGGTACTGAACAAAGAAGTCCAAGCTGCACTGAAGGCATTGGCAAAAAGGAAGGATCCAGGAATTGAAAGAATATCAATTAAGATGTTTCAACAAATGGATGCAGCAGTGGAAGTACTCATTCATCTATGCCAAGAAATCTGGAATACAGCTACCTGGCCAACCTACTGGAAGAGATCCGCATTTATGCCTATTCCCAAGAAAGCTGGACGAACTGAATTTAGAAATTATCCAGCAATATCATTAATATCATACACAAGTAAAATTTTGATGAAGATCATTCAAAAGTGGCTGCAGCAGTGTATCGACAGGGAACTGCCAGAAATTCAGGCTGGATTCAGAAGAGGATGTGGAACCAGGGATATCATTGTTGATGTCAGATGGATCTTGGCTGCAAGCAGAGAATACCAGAAACACATTTACCGGTGTTTTACTGACTATGCAAAGGAATTTGACTGTGTGGATCATAACAAATTATGGATACCATTGTGAAGAATGGGAATTCTAGAATATTTTATTGTGCTCACGAGGAACCTGCACATAGATCAAGAGAAAGTCATTCGGAGAGAACAAGGGGATACAGTGTGCTTTAAAGTCAGGAAAGGTGTGTGTCGGGGTTGTATCCTTTCACCATACCTATTCAATCTATATGCTGAGCAAATAATCAGAGAAGCTGGACAATATGAAGAAGAATGTGGCATCAGGATTGGAGGAAGACTCATTAACAATCTGCGTTATGCAGATGACACAACATTGCTTGCTGAAAGTGGACTCGAAGCACTGATGAAGATCAAAGACCACAGCCTTCAGTATTGATTACAACTCAACATAAAGAAAACAAAAATCCTCACAACTGGACTAATAAGCAACATCATGATAAATGGAGAAAAGACTGAAGTTGTCAAGGATTTCATTTTACTTGGATCCACAATCAATGCCCATGGAAGCAGCAGTCAAGAAATCAAAAGACGCATTGCATTGCAAAAGACCTCTTTAAAAGTGTTGAAGAGCAAAGATGTCAGCTTGAAGACTAAGGTGCACCTGACCCAAGCCACAGAATTTTCAATTACATCATATGCATGTGAAAGCTGGACAATGAATAAGGAAGACCAAAGAAGAATTGACGCCTTCAATTGTGGTGATGGTGAAGAATATTTAATATACCATGGACTGCCAGAAGAATGAACAAATCTGTATTGGAAGAAGTACAACCAGAATGCTCCTTAGAAGCAAGGATGGTGAGACTTTGTCTCACGTACTCTGGACATGTTATCAGGAGGGATCAGTCCCTGGAGAAGGACATCATGCTTGGTAAAGTAGAGCGTCAGCGAAAAAGAGGAAGATCCTCAACGAGATGGACTGACACAGTGGCTGCGCTCAAGCATAACAATGATTGTGGGCATGGCACAGGACCGGGCAGTGTTTCATTCTGTTGTACATGGGTCGCTATGAGTCAGAACCGACTTACGGCATCTAGCGACATCTATACCAGTACCAGGATGTTCTGATTACTGTAGCTGTATAGTATGTTTTTACAGCCACAATAAAATAAATTCAAGAAGTGTGAGTCCTCCTACTTTGTTCTTCTCTTTCAACTTTGCTTAGCTATTTGGGGCCTCTTGTCATTCTATAAAAAGTTGATGATAGGTTTTTCATTTTCTGTAAAGAAGGCTGTTGGGATTTTGATAGTGATTGAGTTGAATTTGCTTTGGGTAATACTGACATCTCAATGATATTAAGCCTTCCAGTTCATGAACACGAAGTATCTTTCCATTTAAGTCTTTAATCTCTTTCAGCAGTGTTTTATAATTTTCACTAAGTGTTTCACATCCCCGGTTAAATTTATTTCTAGAAATTTTATTCTCTTAGATGTTATTATAAATGAAATTGTTTCCTTTATTTTCCTTTCAGATTTCTCATTGCTGGTATATAGAAACCTAAATGATTTCTGTCTGTTGAACTTGTAAGATCCCTCTATTAGCTCTAGAAGCTTTCTTGTGGATTCTTTGGGATTTTTTACATATAGGATCATGTCAACTGCAAATAGAGGTAATTTTACTTCTTTGATGGCAACTTTTTTTTTAATTTTAGACATATGAAATCTTAAAACCATCTTTGAGTAATCTTAGTTCTCTGCATCCTATGTAAATTCTTGCCACATATGATTTTCTTCACATGAGTATTAAATTTCTTTTGGCTTTCACTGATTAAAGAAACATATTCATGTTCTAGAAAGCTACCCTTTTGAATTGTGGATTTCTCTTAAGCTCACAACTATCTAGTCAAATTTAAAAGGCCAGCCAACATAACTGTCCTTTCTAAAGTGATGTTAACTGTAACAATTTCATAATAGAGAGATTTAAAATTCTTTCAGGTTTTTAGCTATCTTCTTTGCTGCCTACATCATTCTTCTCTCATCCCCCATAATTCTAAGTAATCACATTGTTCTTGTCCTGGGAGCTATTCTGATCATAGCCTCAAGGCAATTTACACATCTAGAACAATACTGAAAAAATGTTCTATATTGTCTCTCACGTAAGTAATGTGAATCGCAAATGTCCTTTCTTGCTCTAAAAATAAACTTATCTATGAAGTTTCCTCAGTACAACATTATTACATGGTCTTTGGGGACTATGGTGTGCCTGACCCACGCCATGGTGTTTTCAATTGCCTCATATTCATGCGAAAGCTGGACAATGAATAAGGAGGACAGAAGAAGAATTGATGCCTTTGAATTATGGTATTGGTGAAGAATACTGAATACACCACGGACTGCCAGAAGAATGAACAAATCTGTCTTGGAAGAAGGTCAGCCAGAGTACTCTTTAGAAGCAAGGACAGCGAGACTTCATTTCACGTACTCTGGACATGTTATCAGGAGGGATCAGTCCCTGGAGAAGGACATCATGCTTGGTGAAGTAGAGGGTCAGCAAAAAGAAGAAGACCCTCAACGAGATGGACTGACACAGTAGCTGCAACGATGGGCTCAAGCACAGAAGGATTGTGAGGATAGCGCTGGACCAAGCAGTGTTTTGTTCTGTTGTATGTAGGGTCGCTATGAGTCAGAACAGACTCAATGGCACCTAACAATAACAACATGACCATGTTTGTAAGCTTAACCTGTGAATCTAACCTGTTGCCGTTGAGTCGATTCTTAGGTGTTACTATTTGGGGGTAATTTTTATTTACTGAAAAATTATTAGGTGCCATCCAATGACAAAGAACTCTGGACTCTAACGTGAGCTGATCAAATAGGTAAAAGTTACCATTTAATTAATTAATGTGTATACAGAAATGTATAGTAATAAAATGCTGACAAAAACACCTCAGAAAACTGTGTACCTTATTTTTATGCAAATAACAAGTGCCTTCGATGTTTGTTTGCCAACTGTGCCCCCCCGCAAGGTATTTTCATAAGCACTGCTATGCCAATTTTTTTATGTATCTTGTGGGTGAAGAGTACATGTGGCAAACTTAGAAGACACACGTTATTTGCCAAAAATACGGCAATACATTTATTTTACCTATCTTTGTGTATTTTACTAACCTAAAAAAGAAATATCACGATTCATGTACCTTGTAGTGCTTTTCTTAAAGTCATGTCACAAATTATTCATTACCATGTGCACTTTTATTTTTAGGTAATTGTTGTTATTTTGGTTAGGTGCTGTTGAGTTGATTCTAACACATAGCGACCCTATATACAACAGAACGAAACACTGCCTGGTCCTGCGCTATCCCCACAATCATTAACATGTTTGAGTTCATTGTTGCACCCACTGTGTCAATCCATCTCGTTGAAGGTTTTCCTCTCTTTGGCTTACCCTCTACTTTACCAAGCATGATGTCCTTCTTCAGCGACTGGTCCCTCCTGATAATATGTACAGAGTACATGAGATGAACTCCTGCATCCTCATTTCTAAGCACCAATCTGGTTGTACTTCTTCCAAAACAGATTTGTTTGTTCTTCTGGCAGTCCAGGGTATATTCAATATTCTTTGCCCACACCACAATTTAAAGGCATCAATTCATCTTCGTTCTTCCTTACTCATTGTCCAGCTTTTGCATGTATATGAGGCAACTGAAAATACCGTGGCTTGGGTCAGGAGCACCTTAGTCCTCAATGTGACATCTTTGCTTTTGAACACTTTAAAGAGATCTTTTGCAGCAGATTTGCCCAATGCAATGGGTCATTTGATTTCTTGACTGTTGTATTCATGGGTATTGATTGGGGACCCAAGTAAAAGGAAACCCCAGAAAATCTCAATCTTTTCTCTATCATTATGCTGCTTATTGGTCCAGTTGTGAGGATTTTGGTTTTCTTTATGTTGAGGTGTAATCCATACTGCAGGCTATAGTCTTTGATCTTCATCAGTAAGTGCTTCAAGTCCTCTTTGCTTTCAGCAAGCAAAGTTGTGTCATCTGCACATCACAGGTTGTTAATGATTCTTCCTCTAATCCTGATGCCACATTGTTCTTCATATAGTCCAGCTTCTCTAATTATTTGCTCAGCATACAGACTAAGTTTGGTGAAAGGATACAACTCTGACACACACCTTTCCTGATTTTAAACCATGCAGTATCCCCTTGTTCTGTTCAAATGACTGCCTTTTAGTCTATGTACAGGTTCCTCATGAGCACAATGAAGTGTTCAGGAATTCCCATTCTTCGCAATGTTATCCATAATTTGTTATGATCCACACAGCTGAATGCCTTTGCATAGTCAATAAAACACAAGTAAACATCTTTTTGGTATTCTCTGCTTTCAGTCAGGATCCATCAGACATCAGCAATAGTATCTCTTGTTCCACGTAGTCTTCTGAATCCGGCTTGAATTTCTGGCAGTTCTCCATCGATGTACTTCTGCAATCACTTTTTAATTATCTTCAGCAAAATTTTACTTGTGTCTGATATTAATGGTACTATTTGATAATTTCTGCATTCTGTTGTATCACCTTTCTTTGTAATGGGCACAAATATGATCTCCTTCAGTTGGCTCACCAGGGAGCTATCTTCCAAATTTCTCAACACAGATGAGTGGGTGCTTCCAGCATTGTATCCATTTGTTGAAACATCTCAATTGCTATTCCGTCAATTCCTGGATCCTTCTTTTTCATAAATGCTTCAGTGCAGCTTGGACTTCCTACTTCAGTACATCAGTTCTTGATCATATGCTACTTCCTGAAATGGTTGAATGTTGACCAATTCTTTTTGGTACACTGAGTCTGTATATTCCTTCCATCTTCTTTTGATGCTTCCTGTGTTATTCAATATTCTTCTGATAGACTGTTTCAATATTGCAACTCAAGGCTTGAATTTTTTCTTCAGTTCTTTCAGCTTGAGAAATGCTGAGCGTGTTCTTCCCTTTGGTCTTCTATCTCTAGGGATTTGCACCTTTTTTTATAATACTTTACTTTGAAATCTTCTGTTTAGCTCTTTTAATTCATCATTTCTTCCATTCGCTTTAGCTACTCTATGTTCAAGATTGAGTTTCAGAGTTTCCTCTGACATCAGTTTTGGTCTTTTCTTCTTTTCCTGTCTTTTTAATGACCTTTTGCTTTCTTCATGTTTGATGTCCCTGATATCATCCCACAACTTGTCTGGTTTTTGGTCATTAGCGTTCTATGTGTCAAATCTATCCTTGAGATGGTTTCTAAATTCAGGTGCTTAAGAGTCAACTTTGTACTTCGGCTCTCACAGACTTGTTTTAATTTTCTTCAGCTTCCAGTTGAACTTCCTTATGAGCAGTTGATGGTCTGTTCCACAGTTAGTCCCTGGCCTTGTTCTGACTCATGATACTGAGCTTCTTCATCGTCTCTTTCTACGTATACAGTCAGCTAGATTCCTGTGTATTCTATCAGGTGAGGTCCATGTGTACAGTTGCCATCCAGGTTGTTGAAAAAAGCTATTTCCAACAAAAAGGTGACTGGTCTTGCAAAATTCTATCATGCAATCGCTGGTGTTGTTTCTATCACCAAGGCTATGTTTTCCAACTACTGATCGTTCTTCTCTGTTCCAATCACCAGTAATTATCAATGCATCTTGATTGCATGTTTGATCAATTTCAGACTTGTAGAAGTTGTTAAAAATCCTCAATTTCTTCACCTTTGGAATTAGCGGTTGGTGCATAAATTTGAATAATAGTCATATTAACTGGTCTTGCTTGTAGGTGTATGGTACTATCCTATCACTCACAGTGTTGTACTTCAGAGTAGATCTTGAAATGTTCTTTTCGATGATGAATGTGATGCCATTCCTCTTCAATTGTCATTTCTGGCATAGCAGACCATTTGATTGTTTTATTCAAAATGGCCAATGCCAGTCTATTTCAGCTCACTAATGCTTAGGATATCCATCTTCAAGTTTTCCATTTTATTTCCGACCATTTCCAATTTTCCTAGATTCATACTTTGTTCCATGTTGATTATTAGTTGATGTTTGCAGCTGTTTCTTCTCGAGTCATGCCACTTCAGCAAATGAAGGACCCAAAAGCTTTACTCCATCCACAGTGTTAAGGTCAACTATACTTTGAGGAGGAAGCTCTTCCCCAGTTACATTCTGAGTGACTTCCAACTGGAGGGGCTTATCCTCCGGCACTGTATCAGACAATGTTCTGCTGCTATTCATAGGTTTTCACTGGCCAATTTTTTAAGAAGTACATTGCCAAGTCCTTCTTCCTAGTCTGTCTTAGTCTGGAAACTCCACTGAAACCTGTCCACCATGAGTCATCCTGCTGGTATTTGAAAAACTGATGGCATAGCTTCCATTGTCACAGCTACACACAACCCATCACCGTATGAAAAACTGACAGACAAGTGGTGGGTTGTCTGATTAGTTTTTTAAAAAGAGATTAATCCTTGTACCCAACTCAAAAAAGTGTTCCAGGAAGTAATAATTGACAGTTGGAAGGTAAAAAATGACCAAGTATTTAGTATGACAATGATATGATCGTTTCTAAGAGTTTCTTAGAAATAAGATTATTGACGGATCTTCTATCTGCTTCATATCCATCCTTTTTGGTCTTTCAAAAATCTTTGGGCTTAAATAAACAAACAAAATTCTTCTAGTTGAAATTCAGCAAGGAAAGAAGGTAACAACATTTGCTTTCTTGCATTTGGAAGTCTGGCTGCCAAACAGCAAAGCTAATAAAATTCTATACCATGTGAATGAAATACAGTAAAGTCATGAATTAATTGAATCATATAATAGCGGAATCTCAGATAAAACCTAAATTGTAAAACACACAGAGGTAGACTGTAGACCTTTCTTATCTTTATGTAGCTCAGTGCTTTGTATTTAAATATTTGTTGAGTGAATGACTGAATAAAAAATTAGAAAAGATTTTAGAATATCTTCTTACCTAAAATCCCTCCCTTTCAGTGGTTAATGAATTATCCTGTCTTAGTCATCTAGTGCTGCTATAACAGAAATACCACAAGTGGATGGCTTTAACAAAGAGAAGTTTCTTCTCTCACAGTCCAGTAGGCTACAAGTCCAAATTCAGGGCATCAGCTCTAGGAGAAGGCCCCCTGTCTCTGTTGGCTCTGGAGGAAGGTCCTTGTGATGCATCAGTCTTCCCTTGGTCCGGGACCATCTCAGCACAGGAATCTCAGGTCCAAAGGATGCGCTCTGCTCCTGGCCCTGCTTTCTTGGTGGTGTGAGGTTCCCATGTGTCTCTGCTCACTTCTTTCTTTTATATGTCAAAAGAGACTGGCTTAAGACACTATCCAATCTTGTATACCTCATCAGTATAACTGCCGCTAATCCATTGTATTACATCATAGTGATAGAGTTTACAACACATAAGGAAATCACATCAGATTACAAAGTGATACATAATCATACAACACTGGGAATCATGACCCAGCCAGATATTTTGGGGGGACACAATTCAATCCATGACAATCCCTATTTTACATACGAGACAGATAAGGTCCAGGATTGGGCAAGAGAAATTAGGTAATGTTATGGGCATTTGAGGACTTCTCTTTTCATACATATTTTTCAAAAATAGCTGTTAAACTTCTTGAGCTCCATGAAAGCAGTAATGGGACCCCTTGAACTACTTTCAACACTTCAGAAAGCTTAGCAGATATAGAATAATTACACAAGACATGGTTATAGAGGCAGCTTTATTGACTTTGATTATAATTCACAATGCTAATGCTAGTTATTTCATGCTGACTACAAGCTCTGGTTGATACCTATGTATGTATTTGATTATCAAAAATGGAGAAATCTTGTTCTTAATGCAACTTACCTTGTAAAAAACATTTTTTAAAATGGAATCAATGATTAGAAAATGATATTCTCTTTGTTGGTAAAAAGTTTGGGAGCCACTCTCTATATAAAATTTATCTCTAGATTAACAGAAGAGATAAAGCAGAGATACTAGGAATGAACACCTATTCTCTCCTGGTTCCTCTTTGTTCTAAATCAATGTACTTTTTTTTTTTGAGTAGGAGTAGGGGTTGTGGTGTTTCAAACCCAGAATACTCTGGTAGGGTTCTTTTCAGTAGATGGTTGTCTTATCCAGGCACGGCTACTTTTATAACACTTGTTCATGGGCTGTACCAGAGAAGGGACCAGAGCAGCAAAGTAAGAGTTCTGTGGTCTAATCTGCTGTCTGAGGAGCCATGACCTGTCTCCTTCTGGCAACAATCACAAGTTAATGCTGCATTAAATATATCTAAATATTTTTCTATTTCAGAATGAAATTCATCTACAAATCATCTAATTTCTCCTCTAAACTTATTTTTTTGATTGGGGGAGGGAATGAGGGGACTCTAGCCTCTCTTTCTTTGGCTAGTTCTACATTTATATGAATAAAAAGTCCAGCCTTATTACTTTTATAGCTATTTCATATATATTCAAGCACTCAAATATAGAAATAACAGAGTGGGGAAAAAGCTTAACAGCATATAAGGTAGATGTGGGGTTTAAGCTGTGATGTTTTATTGTACAAGTATGAACGCATGGAAAATACACTGTGGTTATTATTATTATTATTATTGGCAGGGGAGGTACAGATCTTCAAGCATTATGATGGAATTTTGGCTCAGGAAATAGAATGTTTTTAAAGGTTCCCACCTATTCTAGAAATTCCAACATGTAGTTTTCACTACTTACAGAGGCTTTAATGAAGTAAAAACCAGATACAAGCACATTTTATTACATGCAGCGATTTTAACACTTAAAATAAGTAAAACCACATTAATAAATATTAAATGTTATTACAGGTCAAATAAATCCTTGCTTCTAGCCAAAATAAAGTTATTTGATAATCATAACTATAAAAACATTACCAAAAGTACCTAATTCAATTTCATTTTGTTGGAGGTAAATGGTCTTTTGACATATAAAAATCTGACAACAGAGACAATTTCTACTATTTCATACCTTTTTCATAAATATATGGAACAACTTGGCATTAATGTTAGAATATAAGACAGAGCTGATTCCTCTAAGCCTTCCTTGTACTCAGTTACAGCTATGATGGAAACCAAGGTAGAAAGTGAGGTATTAGCCAAATAACTAGACTTCCTAATATCACTGGTAAATGTGATAAATGGAGCAAAAAAGGTAGCAAATTCAATGGTGTTACTTTCCTTCACTAAAGCATACGGCTTGTTTATTTCTGCTGGAATGAGTGCAGGTGATCTCCTCTGGTTGATATTTTTCTAGAGGGAGACAGATGGCAGTCCCCTAAAACATCTAACATTGGCCTCCTTGCCAGCTTTCTAAATAGAGTCTTGAAATTCATTTAAATTGTTCAAAGAGGGGGAAAAGTGACTTTTTTTTTGCAACCTCAAACACTGTAAAATAATTAATTAGAACAACATTATACACAACAAATTATTTAATCGCAGTTTAAAAGCTGATATAATGGAGAAGTACAGCAGCTAAGAGAGTATACAATAGAGGGACTGTTATGGATTGAATTGTGTCCTCCAAAAATGCGTATCCACCTGGCTAGGCCGTGATTCCCAATATTGTGTGGTTGTCCACCATTTTGTGATCTGATATGATTTTCCTATGTGTTGTAAATCCTACCTCTACGATATTAATGAGGTGGGATTACAGGCAGTTATGTTAATGATGCAGGACTGAAAATCTGCAGGATTAAGTTATATTTTGAGTCAATCTCTTTTGAGATACAAGAGAGAAGCTAGCAGAGAGGCGAGGGACCTCGTACAACCAAGAATGAAGAACCAGAAGGGGAGTGGGTCCTTTGGATCTGAGGTTCCTGTGCTGAGAAGCTCCTAGACCAGGGGAAGATTGATGACAAGGACCTTCCCCCAGAGCTGACAGAGAGAAAAAGCCTTCCCCTGGAGCCAGCACTCTGAATTCAGACTTCTAGCCTCCCAAACTGTTAGAGAATAAATGTCTGTTGGTTGAAGCCAGCCACTTGTGGTATTTCTGCTATAGCATCACTAGATAACTAAGACAGGGACATAATCTGGCATGGAGGGAATCCGGGAAAGCGTCTCCAAATAAGATATGTTTAAGCTAAGACTTTAAGGATTAGTGTGAATTAGCCCAGAAGAGTGGGGTTAAAAGCATTCCAGGTAAACGAGAGTAGCATGTGAATGAATCAGTTATGAGATGGGAAGGTGCTGGAAAACATGAGGAACAGAGCAGGCTCTGTAAGTCTCTTCTGTTGTGATATGAAGATGAGTGCTGATGCAAGTTGTTTGCTGGCAGGAAGGTGAGGTAGTTCCTGTTTTCTCTGTGAGTAGGTGGTCAAGTAATTTGCTAGAGAGTGGGGGCGGGGGGAGTGTAAGGCTAGTGCCTTGCAGAAACTGAGCATAATGCATCTGAGATTGCTAGTATAAAGAAATACAATGGATTTTTATATAGTGATTCTATATTCTGTGACCTTGCCAAACTCACTATTAGTTCTAGTAGCTTTCAAATTTGTACATTCTTTGGGATTTTCTACGTTGATAATCATGTTGTCTATGAATAAAGACAGCTTTATTTCTTTCTTTTAAATCTATATGTCTCATTTCTTTTTTCTTGCCTTTTTACACTGGGTAGGACTTCCAGCCCACCACCCATCTGTAGGTTTGCCATACTGTGATGGCTTGCATGTTGCTATGATGCTGGAAGCTATGCCACCAGTATTTCAAATACCAGCAGGGTCAACCACAGTAGACAGGTTTCAGCAGAGCTTCCAGACTAAGACAGAGTAGGAAGAAAGGCCTGGCAATCTACTTCCAAAAATTAGCTAATGCAAACCCTATGGATCATAACAGAATACTGTCTAATATAGTGCTGGAAGATAAGCCCCTAGGTTGGGAGGTACTCAGTGGCCACAACAACGGACTCGAGCAAACAAATGATAGTGAAGATGGAGCAAGACTGAGCAACATTTCATTCTGTTGTACTTGGGGTCACCATGAGTTGGAGCCAACTTGTGAAGGCAATTAACAACAAATACAGAACTTCTAGTACAGTGTTGAATAGAAGTGGTGAGAGGAAAACATTGTTGCCTAGTTCCTGATCTTAGAGGGAAAGCATTCAATCTTTACCACTGAGTATGATATTAAACCAAAACCAAACCCATTGCCGTCAAGTCAATTACGACTCACAGTGACCCTATAGAACAGAGTCAACTGCCCATAGGGTTTCTAAGGAGTGGATGGTGGATTTGAACTCCTACCTTTTGGTTAGCAGCTGAGCTCCTAAACCACTGAGCCACCAGGGCTCAGATGACTATGACCTAGGTTCTGAAGTCCCATAATGTACTTTCCACAAACATTCTATTAGTTGAAGCAGTCACAAAAGTTCAAGGAGAGGGGCACAGGCTCCACCTTCTGATGGGGAGTGGCAAGGTTCTGGGAGAGCACGTGGGACCAAAAATACCGTTGCAGTCATTTCTGGAAAATACAAGCCGTTATCGCATCCTAACTCATTTATCCCTTTATATAGGATATCCTCCCTTTTGTTCTTCATCTAAGGAAATTCTACCCATCCTTCTCATCTCTTCTGTGAAGTCCCCTCTGATTATTCTAGCTTTCATTGATCTCTCTGCTGAAATTTTCCCACACTTAAGATAGTCTATTATTCAGATACTTGTACAAGTCTGTAAATTCCATCAATGCAATAACAGTATCTGTTTTCTTCACCACTATATTCCCATAAAATGTATCCAATAAAAATTTTAATAAATGGATTACAATTTATCATTTCACTATACAGTGTTTGTACTGACTGATGTATTTATTAACCTATTCAACAAACATTTATACCAGGCACTGTGCTAGTTTGGAAATACAGTGTCAAACAAGACAGACACTGATGCTGTTATTCCTTAGCAGAGGGGCCTAGTGGACAAGGCAGACATGGGTGTCTGTGTGTGTCTGGGGTGGGGGGTGGGCGTGGGGAGCGGAGGTAAAGCATCTGCAGAGCATTTTAGAGTTGCTGAGTTGAAATGCCTCTGGTACTTCCAAGACAGGTAGATATATGGGTGTGATGCGCTGGGAAGAGGTCTGGTCTGGAGATATAGATACGGAAATGGGTGTTACAGGGAAGAGCTAAGTCATTGATGTGAATAAGATCATCTAGGGAGAAGGTAAAAAATGAGGAAAGAAGACTAATGAAGATGGCACCTTAAGAAGTAAGGTAGGTGTTAGTTTTGACCCTACAACTAGATTGTAGACTCTTTGAGGGCAGGGCTCACATCTTATTTAGATTTCCTATCGCCTGTATTCTTCCAGGTACGTATTATAGTGTGAAGCACTTATTAAGCATTAAATGGCAGAATGTTCTGTGTTGCTTGATGAGCCAGGGTTACATATATCTATAAACCCCCATCAAAAAGCAAGTATCAAAACTGCAAGCTCTTGCAGCAGTCTCCATTTTAGAAACACGTTACAGAATGAATCTGGGAACATAATAAAATGCTTCAACTGTAAAAGAGGCAAAGTTGAGGGACTACAGTTTTTGGCACTGGTGAATAAATCTTTTAGGCTAATGCTTCTTGATGTCACATTCTAAAACAGTACAAAGTGGTGCTGACAAATGACCTTTTAAAAATGAATAGTAAAATGCACACCTATGTTCATGGCAGCATTGTTCACAATAGCAAAACGATGGAAACAACCTAGATGCCCATCAACAGATGAATGGATAAACAAACTATGGTACATACACACAATGGAGTACTATGCAACGAGAAAGAACAACAATGAATCTGTGAACCACCTCATAACATGGATGAAACTGGAGGACATTATGCTGAGTGAAATAAGTCAATCACAAAAGGACAAATATTGTATGAGACCTCTATTGTAAAAACCCATGAAAAAGCTCACACACAAAATGTAACAATCTTTGCTGGTTACCAGGGATGGGAGGGGTGGGTGGAAAATACTAAATAGGCAATAGGTAAGTGGTATCTTGGGTGAAGGGTTAGACAGTACACAATACAAGGGAACTAGCACAACCTGTACAAGGAAAGGTCATGGAAGCCCCATAGACACATCCAAACTCCCTGAGGGACTGAACTGCTGGGCAGAGGGCTGTGGGGAACATCTAGCTCAATTGGCATAACACAGCTTATAAAGACAATGCTCTACATTCTACCTTGGTGAGTAGTGTCTGGGGTCTTAAAAGCCTGTGAGCGGCCATCTAAGATACTCCACTGGTCTCATCCCTTCAGGAGCAAGGGAGAATGAAGAGAACAGGATACAAGGAAAAGATTAGTCCGAAGGACTAATTGTCCACAGCTACCAAGGCCTCCACCGGACTGAGTCCAGTACAGCTAGATAGTGCCTGGCTACCATCACTGACTGCTCTGACCAGGATCACAACAGAGGGTTCTGGATAGAGCTGGAGAAGGTTGTAGAGCATAATTCTAACTCACAAAAAAAAGACCAGATTTACTGGCCTAAAGGAGACTGGAGAAACCTCGAGAGTATGGCCCCCAGGCACCTTTTTAGCTCAGTGGTGAAGTTACCTCTGAGGTTCACTGTTCAGCCTGGGAGTGGACAGCCACGTAAAACCAAATGAGACTAACGAGGTACAGGAGTCCAGTGACAAGGGCCAGAAGGCAGAAGGGAACAAGGAAGCTGGTGATAGGGAACCCAAGGTTGAGTAAGGATATTGTTGATGTGTTGTGAGATTGTTAACCATTGTCATAGGGCAACATTTGTAGTAACTGTTAAATGAGAAACTATTTTGTTCTGTAAGCCTTCATCTTAAGTGAGAATAACAGCACAATTGGAAAAGCGTAGTCAATGTCACTGAACTGTGTATGTAGAAATTTTTGAAACGGTGTATCTTTGGCTATGTGTATTTTCACCAAAAAAAAAAAAAAAAAAAAAAAAAAAGGTTGAGAAGTTAGAGGGTTAATATGTTGTGGGGTTGTTAACCAATGTCATAAAACATGTGTACTACTCTTTCATGAGAAACGATTTGTTCTGTAAGCCTTCACCTGAAGTACAATAAAAAAAAAAAAAAAAAGTACTTTATTACAAAAATCACAAAAAATAAACTAGAAGTCATATGTATATGAATATTAGAAAAAGAATCTAAGAGAAGTTTTTATTTATCATGAAATTGGCAAGTTGAATCATATTAAAATTATATGCTTTATCTCGTTTTACTTTTTTGTTTTATAGAAATCCCATAAAATAGGCTTAAATTCGATGGAATTTCAAATTTAGAATTATTTAACAGAAGCTATGGGAAGAGTAATAAAAATATGCTTTGGATTTGGGTTATGAACATGTTTTTGTTTTTTTTTAATTTTCATTCTGTTATAGCTTTGCCTGTAACACATCCCTTCTTTTTAGTGATTTCTTTTTATACCACTGAGAGGAAAAAGTGCTTCAGTGAAAGCAACATTGAGTAAGTTGATCAAAGGCAGAAAAATGTCTAAAGAATATAAGGAGAGAAGGGATAATCTGTCCTAAATATTCCCTAGCATAAGTCTAGTCTATCTGTAAGAATGAAAAGCATAGTCTGTGGGCTTTGAACATGCACACTCCCCAGCTGAGGTGTGGGTTGGTGATGAGCCAGGGGACAAACAGGTTTTAAGTTATTTGCTACCTTGCAGTTTGACAATTAGAAGAATCCTTACTGGGCTCAATCTTAAGAGTGTGTGTGTGTTTACAAGAAAGCCCAGAGAGGAGAAGATGCTTATGTGTTGAGAGTGATTGGAAAATCTGATACTACTGTATCGTGTTCAAATGCTGTGGGGGCAGATCATGTTTATGGCACTGGTCACCCAGGTCCCGATTTTCTGCTTGACTAGAGGAAAGGAAATACAAGGCTTCTTAGTGTCCTTGGAGGCCTACACAGCTAATTTTTTTGGAAAATGAATTTATCACAAACTTGTGCTTTAAAAACTCTGATGATATAAAAACCAGTTGGCTCCTCCAAATCAGTTCACTTTCCTTGTTAGAATTGCACTAGGTAATGTTTTGGTTTACAAAGTTGCTTAATCCACAGTGAGTTTTCTGGTATTAGAAAAAGATAAAAAGAGTCAGGTTTTTGTTATTTAATGTCATTTTTCATTTATTTCTAAAGTGTAATAATTCTAAAATTATAATTTCAACTCGGAACAAGGATTGGTATTATTTTATACATGTATTTTTTTAGAGCTTTATTGAGATATATTTCACATGCTATAAAATTCACATTTTAAACTGTATAGGTTCAGTGGTTTTTAGTATACTCACAGAGTTGTACAACCATCACCACAATTTAACTTCAGAACACTTTCATCACCCCAAAAAGAAAAGCCCACTAGCAGTCACTTCCCATTACACCTGACCCCCAGCCCATGGCAACCAGTAATCTATTTTCTATCTCTATGGATTTGCATACTCTGGATATTTCATATAAACGGAATCATACAATACGTGGCCTTTTGCGATTGGCTTCAAAAACATAGCATAATGTTCTCAAGACTTATTCAATTTTGTAGCATGTCTTAGTACTTCAATTTTTATTTTACTGCTGAATAATATTCCATTGTATGGGGTGTATCACATTATGTTTATTCATTTGTCATGGATATTTAGGTTCTTTCTACTTTTTGGCTCTTGTGAATAATGTTGCTGTGAACACTATTGTACAAGTTTTTGTGGGGATGTATGTTTTCACTTCTCATGAGTATATATATAACTAGGAGAGGAATTTGTAAAACGGGAGTAGTAGCGTCAGAACCTGTCTAACGTCAGGGGGGATAATGACCAGGATCAGCCCAAAGCTGATTCCCATAAGGTATGTCTGGCCTCCACTTTCCAATCTTTTTACCAATTCTGACAACCAGCTGTCCCTCCCACAGCACTTCTCTGCTGGGTTCGACCATTCGTTGCAACGGCCACACAGAAACTCAAGAGACCATACTGATAGTTAACAGGTTTATTAAAGAAGTAACAGGGTACAACTCGAGAGCAGGATCAACAGGCTACAACTTGAGATCAGGATCAGGAAGCACGTAGGCAAAGTCTAAAAGGCTCCCCTGAAGAGAAGACTACATCATTCCCTTCTTTAGTGCAGGATGGTTCTCAGCTCCTCTCAGCCATGCCAGCAAGCAGGTCCTTCTTTCTGCCCTGCACGCCTCTACTCAGTTGAGCAGGTCTCCTCTGAGCCCCCTGAGGAAAGGCCTCCTCTCGATCCTCTCAGGATAGGCCTTGTCTTGGCCCTCTCAGAACAGGCCTCTCTGCCTTCAGCCTTCCTGCCATTAGCCTCTCCACTGCAAACTGACCCAGCTCATAGCCAGTGTAGCAGTTTTCTGCCATCACCACTGACTCTGCCACAGGGCCTCTTCAGGGCCTGTCGCCACTGGCTCTGCTACTGGGCTCCTTCTGGGCCTCTCACTGGCTTCAGTGTTACAGCCTTGACCCGTGTTACACATTTTTAGGAGGTTCCTTGCCTCCTCTCTCTCTGCTTCTTCTCTCTTCTTTCTTTCTTCTGCTTCTGTCTGCCAACCGCCATGGGGGTGGCTGCATATATAAGCAAACTCCTCACCAGTTTCAAGGCATGGCCCTCCCACCAGGGCCAGGAATTGACCAATCCCCTCTTGGTAGGCCACAGATACTTTATTTGCCTAATAGGCTATAGCAGTAATCTCATTTGCATAGTCTATAGTCACTTCATTTGCACAGCATATCGACCATGTCCAGTCCCTGCAACGTGCATACAGGCTTGGGATTCCTCAGCCTCTGCAGCCTGTGAGCTAGCGGCCTGCCGTTTGACCTGCCAATCTTGGGTTTGTCAGCCTCTGCAGCTATGTGAGTCAGAAGAAGCCTCCATCCTGATAAACAACCCACGGACTTGTCAGCCTCTTCAACCATGTAAGCCATTTCTCTTTCTATATATCCCTTTCAAAACTCAATTATTTTCTCCTTTGAATTTTTTAGTGATGCTATGTGTTTTCATTAATGAAGGCATGTTAATTAAAGGACCAATTCAGAGTTTTTGTTATGAGTTATGGATTCTGATTCCCATCATCTGGGATCACATATGTCCCAGCGGACATTGGACAATGTAAATCCTGCTGATATGAGTCAATGATAAAATTGTTTTCATTTCATTTCTTGAAAAATTGCAAAACATGAGATAAAACATGAAAGCACCTGGCAGTGACTGCACATACATTTTATCCTAGTCTCCTTTCTTAGCCTTATTATTTTTCATGAAACTTTTCAGAACATAGTACAATGCATTCTTCCTTACTGCAAAAGCAGTACTTACAGCCCAAATAAATAAAGCCAAGGGATTTTTTTATCTCAGGAAAATTACCACTACAATGCATTCTTCCTTACTGCAAAAGCAGTACTTACAGACCAATAAATAAAATGAAAGGAATCTGAATCTCAGGCAAATTACCACTACTTTGTATTCTTCATTATAACAAAAGCAGTACTAACAGCTAAGAAGCAGAAACAGCTGCCCTGGAATACTGCAGAACTGCTCACAGAGGTGCATTCTACCTGCCACAAGCGGAAGCAATGATTGGGTCCTAAGATTGAATGCAGGGTAAGAATAACTTATAGGAGTTCCAATCTCTTCAAAAGTACACTGCAATGCATTATTCCTTATTGGAAAGGCATTATTTACATGCAGCAGCTAGAAAAGAAGGGAGTCAGTAACACCTGGAAACTGAATGGCATGAAGGAGAAAATGGCCACTATGACTGAATGAAGACTGGCAGTAGCTTATTTTGGTGACAAGTAGATTCTCACTAGAACACAGTAACTGGGAAACATAGTGAGGATGCTTATCTCACGGAAATAAAGGCAAACCTGTCAAAAATTTAGAAAACTGACACATCCAGGAGGCATCACCTAGAACAACACTCAATCTAAACAAAAATGAGGCTCTCACTCAGGATTTTTGAATTTCATGCATTTCAAAAGGCTTCCACCTTGAGGCTAAATGTGTTAAAATCGGGTTACCCCATTTCCAAAGAACTCCAGAGGCAAAAAAAAAAAGTGGGTGGGATACTGTATGTCTCACAGGTCTTGAAAGGGATATATATATTTATGTGCGTGTGTGTATATGTGTCTGTGCTTCTTCACTGGTTTTGTTTCTCTAGACACTAAGACACTAACTCAAAACGGAAAGACCTAAATGTAAGAGCTAAAACTATAAGACTCTTAGAAGAAAACACAGAGGTAAATCTTCATGACTTTGACTAGATATGACCCCCATACAAGCAACCAAAGGAAAAAATTGATAAGTTGGACTTCATCAAAAACAAAAACTCTGTGTGTCAAAAAACATTTGCCAAGAAAGTGAAAAGACAACCCACAGAATGACAGAAAATATTTGGAAATCATATATCTGATCTAACATGTTAATAAATAAAGTCTAAGGTGGGACCTCACTCCTAAGGGAATCTACATCAGATATAGGGAAAAATCTTTAAGGAATTAAGCTAAAATCATAGCCCAACAACTGGTGGAACAGGTATTTTTAGAGGGTAGGGGCACTGTCTTAGTTTTCCCTCAGGTATTATTACTGTAACCAATAGCTGTATACACAGGAGCTACAAAGATCTGCTTGCTGTGGTTCAGAGACAGCTCTGAGCAAGAGCTATCATCTCAGCCTAGACACTTTTGATTTTCCAAAGAACTTTTGGTTTGCAGTTTTTACTATGAAACTAAGCTGAGTTACACTTAAAAATACTCATTGGGGGGCAATTATGGGAATAATAATGCTCAATGTAAAATCTTTTAAATGTTACAGAGAAAAACCCACTAAAATCTCTCATAATTAGTGAATTTTGATGTAACTGTTAATCATTTTGCATTTTCCCTATTAAGAGTAAAACAGCTAAAATTTCAGAGCTTCCTATGTACCAGGCACTCAGATTTTACATGCATTATATTACTGAATCCTTACAACAGCGCTTTGAGGTAGGTACTACTACCATTCCCCATCTTACTGATGATGAAACCAAGGCTAGAAAATCTTAAAATTTTTTGCTCACAGACACACTGCTACTGAGTGGCAGAGCCAATATTCAAAGCCAGTTTCTGTGCTACTCCAGACCTTCTACTATAATAATGCCCATTGTTCTTCTGTCCCCCCATTTATATATGTCAACTCCAACTATCCTTTGATCTCACTGGGCCCTGCAATCTATTGGACTCTACGTCTTTTTCATTAGTCCTCACTTGCTCATGTCATACCTTCCCATCCAGCTCATTCCCTTGTATACACATCAACTTCCTTGCCTCTTTTTCACTTTGTCATGTGCTCCTGGCTAACCCCAACCCTGGTTAGAGTCAATCAATTCTCTGCCTATTCTATGCTAGCACTTGTGCAGCTGAACATGATGGAGAAAAACAGCTACAATCATGCTGATTAGACTCATTCTAAATTCATGATTAATAACCTCAAGTGGGACTTTAAATAAGGCTACTGACATACTGTATTTCTCAATCCATTCGCTCTCTTATTGCTTTAGAAGACCATTTCTGAAAGCCTCTAATATCTTTCCCCTCTACACTCTCAGCTTCCCAATGCACTGAGAAAAAGAGAGACAAAAGAGAACTTCCAGAAGTTCCTACCAAATAACCATGTAGGTTGCCTTTTTCCCCACTATGATGGATAGTGTCTGTGCTTTAATATCTGCGCCCCCACCTAAAAATGCCAAATTTCCACTTATGTACTTAGATTCTTCTCCTCTTGCTTTCTCAAGGATTTTGTCCTAGAGATTCTTCCTTCTCTCTTGCACTGTCAGTTTTCCTCTGTCTCATCTGCTAACAAATATATTATTATTTCTCCCATCTTAAAAAAAAAAAAAATTCCTCTCTTGATCTCACACCTCCATCTACTGCTTCATCCCTCTCCATACCTTTATAGCAAACCCCTTCGGTGTCTATTTTTGCTTTGTACATTTTCTTTTCCCGCTTTTTCTTAAACTCATTCCAGTCAGGGTTTCACTTTCACACCACTCCACCAAAACTATTCTTATAAAGGTCACCAATGACCCTTATGTTCCCAAATCCAATGGTCAATTCTCAGTCCTCATCTTACTTCTCAGTGGCACTTTTCATAGCTGATCATTCCCTCTTCCTTGAAACATCTTCCTCACTTGGATTTCAGAACACCACATTTTCCTGGTTTACCTCCTATCTCTTTAGCTGCTGCTTCTCACTTCTACACACAAAAACAGGGGAAGGTGAAGACCACGAATTTAGTAGCTCTAGTCTGCACAATCGTATGGTTTTCTCCAACAGTTCATTGTAGGCTAGCTTCAACAGAAAGAAGAACAAAGGGCAAAGATATGTGAAAACAGTTATTAAACAGTGAAAAAAAGGGCTTTGAACCAGTTCAAACTGGTTCAGTTATGGCTGATGAAGTGAAATCAGGAGAGACCTGAATTTTTTAAAATTGGAGTGATCCAGAACTATAACCGGAATGGGAAAAATTACAGGTCCAAGCTCTGGAATGGGAGACGCAGAAGGGGCGTAGTGGGCCCTTTCAGGAGCCTAATGCGTGAGACTGGATTACTGCCAGGTCTGAGGAGAGCTACACACATTCAAAGCAGCATGGCTGGACATCAGCTTTGAGGTCGGCACCGTTGCTGACTGCACAGAATCCGAAAGGCAAGAGATTTGGTTCCTATGCAACGTGTATGCTGTCCTTGTTTTCTGAGAGGGAGAATAAGTTTCTAGCAGGGATTCAACCTGTAATTTTTCTCATTCTGGCTATGGTTCCAGGTCGCCCACATTTAAAAAAATTCAGGTCCGTTCTGGTGTCGCTTCCTTGGCCATGACTGAATCAGGAAGAACCAGTTCAAAGCTCTGGTGAAAAAATGACAAACCATATTAACTATAGACAGGGAAGAAGATCCAGAAGGAGTGGAGAGCTTTAGAATAATGGAATAGTTGAGACCAGGAGTTTTTATGAGGTCAAAGAATAGGTGTATCGAGTATTAGAAAGTGAGAAAATTAGAAGGATAATAGACTGTTGCCAGAGAATGAAATTGTAAAATTTCAAAACTGGAGCAATTCCAGGTAATAGACATGAGATGTTGAGAATGAAGGTAAGGGTCAGGAACTGAGGAGATCTAAAGAACTATAAGGTTAAAGCAATTCAATAGAAAATAGCAGCAAGACTTAGAATTTGGTAGAAAATAGCAACAAGAAAGGGAAAATGATATTTCAGCTAGATTACCTATGTTTCAGAAGAGCACGTTTTTATGGTTTTTAGAGTGTGCAATGGGAGACTAAGCATGAGACTGATTTCCTCCAAACCTAGCATGGAAGAAGGCAGCATAAGCAGCCAGCCTCCACTTGAAAGAAGCCTGGAGAGATGGTTTACATAAGGCTCATCTATTACTATTAATACAGTGTGTTATTTGCCAAAAGTCCCAAAAGATGGAGATTAGGTAGAAATGAGTTTAGGACCTAATAAATCTCAAGAGTGTTTTGTTTCCATCTGTTTATACATGGAGATCATGGGTCAGTGGGTTGGCCCTGTTTTTCCTTGTTTTTGCTGTTAACCATGATCCGCAGGAATGCAAGGAAGATTATTATTCTTCTTATCCATGATGAAAAATGAAGATGAAGTACATCATATGCATAAAGAATGTTTTATTTGGCCTGCAAAATTACTGAATTCTTGATTTAGCTAAATGCCTTCTGATAGAGTTTAACTGCATTCCAATGAATAACAGAAGTGGAAATGTTGTAAGAAACTAAATTGGTTAAATCAAGGGTTACATAAAAACTTGAAACAAAGAAGAAAGCCATGGAAACTTTTAACTTGATTAGAAGAATAGCATGGACCTATGGCTGAAATAAGGCAAACCAAAGCAAAAAATAGATTCTAGCGAAAGGACATAGAAGGGGGGAAAATTCTTCAGCTTCATTAAATACAAGTAAAAAATAGTTCATGTTAGGTGAGAAAGAAAATACAGATGTTTAGTGAGAGAAAGTCAAAGGTTTGAACCACTTAGTTAAGTGAAGAGAAAACAGAAATTAAAACACATAATTTACAAGCATACAGTATGTCAATATTTTGAGAATGTTGACGAAGATTCTAATATGAAAAAATGCACATAAATTTTAGTATAAGACACAGCGTACACATTTCTGATTACTAAGGGCTCTTTGGCTTATAAATATTTCTAAGGAATTCTTTCATTCTACTTCGTTTTCCCTCATATTATCATCCTCTCTGTTTTGTACCCCGTAGAACCAAAAACTCATTTTCATTTCCTCTTCACTCTCTTTAACCACCCACCGCTCTCCTGAAACTTATCTACCAAAGGTCCTAATGACCCATGCTAGTGACCAAATTCAGCAACCTCTTGGCAGTTCTCATCCTACCAGATCTTTCCGTAGCATCTACACTAATGAACACACCTCCTCTGACTTCCATGATACTGCATTCTCATCCTTGGTCAATGGTCACATTTTACAAATCTCTGTAAGTGGTTCTTCTTTCTTCACTTACCTTTTAAATGATAGATTTCCTTAAGAACTGTTTTTAACTTTAATGTTTTTCTTTTTATACAAGTTATAAATGTTTATCGCTGATAAATAAGAAAACCATGTGGGCAAAAAGAAAACAAATACTGATAATTTCATAAACCAAAGTGAACTGTTAGCAATTTGGTGAATATCCCTGTAGACTGTAATTTATTTATACACATATATACATAAAACAAAAAATGGGAACTTACTCTATATACACTTTTCTAAAACCTGCTTAATTGTGTATATGAACATTCTTTAATGACAATAAATGTCTTTGTATGAAGACTTTAATGGCTATGTGATAGTTCATTTTACCAATGCTTTATTACTGAACATGTAAGTTGTTTCAGATGTTTAGTCATGATATACAAAATTACAATGAACATTCTAAATCTCTGTTGTTTTTTCTAAATTATTTCCTGAAAATAAACTCTTAGAAATAAAATTGCAATATCAAAGCAAAAGTACTTTTTAAAGGAGTTTAATTTTCTAGAAATTGCTTTTAGGAAAAAAAAAAAACCCAAAAACTCACTGCCATTGCGTCAATCCCAACTCATAGCGACCCTACAGGACAAAGCAGAACTGCCCCATAGGATTTCCAAGGCTGTAATCATTATGGAAGCAGACTGCCATGTCTCTCTCCCATGGAGCGGCTGGTAGGTTTGAACCGCTGACCCTGCAGTTAGCAGTCGAGCATTTAAACACTGCGCCACAAGGGCTCCCTCCTTTTAGAAAAGTTATACCAATTTACAGTTCACCTAGAATATATGAGATGACTCATTTCCTAAACACTTGCCATCATTGAGCATTATCATTTTATCTATTAAAAATTAGTATCTCATTGTAGTTTCACTATGCATGTCTTTGATTACTAATGAGGCTGAACATTATTTCATATGCTTATTAATTACTTGTTTTCCTTCTCTGAAAATTACTTTTACTATCCTTGCTCATTTTCTTCTTACTGATTTGTAAAAAAATTTTTTAAGTCCTACATGTATCTTGCAAACAGCCCCCACTCCAGCTTAGGTTTGTCTTTTTAACACTGTTATGGTAGCAAAGCTATCAAAGATCCCCGGGTGGTGCAAGCACTTTGTGCTCAACTGCTAGCCAACTGGACCAATAAGCAACATCACGATGAATGGAGAAAAGACAAGTGGTCAATGACTTCATCTTACTTGGATCCACCATCAACACCTATGGAAGCAGCAGTCAAGAAAACAAACAACGCATAGCACTGGGCAAATCTGCTGCAAAAGACCTCTTTAAAGTGTTGAAAAGCAAAGATGTTACCTTGAAGACTAAGGTGTGCCTGACTCAAGCCACGGTGTTTTCAATCACCTCATATGCATGCGAAAGCTGGACAATGAATAAGGAAGACAGAAGCAGCACTGATGCCTTTGAATTGTGGTGTTGGCGAAGAATACTGAATATACATACCATGGACTGCCAAAAGAATGAACACATCTGTCTTGGAAGAAGTACAACCAGAATGCTCCTTAGAAGCAAGGATGGTGAGACTATGTCTCACATACTGGGGACATGTTATCAGAAGGAATCAGTACCTGGTAAAGTAGAGAGTCAGCAAAAAAGAGGAAGATCCTCAACAAGATGGACTGACACAGTGGCTCCAACAATGGGCTCAAGCATAGAGATTGCTGAGGATGGTGCAGGACCAGGCAGTGTTTCGTTCTGTTGTACATAAGGTCATTAGGAGTCGGAACTGACTCGATGGCACCTAACAACAACAGTAGCTAGCCTGAAGGTTGGCAGTTTGAACCCACCCAGCAGAGCCACAGAAGAAAGGCCTGGCTATCTGCTGCCAAAAAAATTACAGCCATTGAAAACTCTATGGAGTAATTCTAGTCTGTAACAAATGACGTCACCATGAGTTGGAACTGACTCGATGGCAACGGGTTTAGGTTGTGGTTTAGGGTATTTTTTTATTTTATTTTTTTACCACATATGGTTCACTTAAGGAGGTTATCGATAGTAAAATAATGATGACACAATGTGATAAAGACTATAATAGAGGTTTGTATAAGTGCTAGGGTCAGATAATATAGTTGTTTATTGGCCACATCTCATTTGCAGACACTGTGTCAGGAAATAGGCCCTGCAAGGTAGGTATTATCATCCTATCCTACTAGTGAGGAAAATAAAACCTATATATTATCTCTGAACTTGCTCAACAACCCACAGATAGTCAATGGAAGAACTGGGATTCAAATCCATGTGTATGTCTGATTACAAAATCTATGGATTAATCCCGGAAATTTAGGGAAAAGTTAGAGAGATAAAGATACAATTGACCTGGGCCTTCAGCTAGCACTTGTTGGCTGCCATTGAGTCGACTCCAACTCATGCACAACAGAACAAAACGTTGCCCAGCCCTGCCTCATTCTCACAACTGCCAGCATGTTTGAGTCCAGTGTTGTGGATACTATGCTAGTCCATCTCACTGAGGGTCTCCCACGCCCTTGTTGGCCCTCTACTTCACCAAACATGATGTCCTCCAATGACTGATCCCTCTTGATAATGTGTCCCAAGTAAGCGAGTCAGACAGTGCTCTGTTGTGATCCATAGGGTTTCCAAGGGCTAATTTTTAGAAGTAAATCACCTGGCCTTTCTTCCTAGTCTCTCTCAGTCTGGAAGCTCTGTTGAAACCTGTTCATCCTGGGTTACCCTACTGGTATCTGAAATATTGGTAGCATAGCTTCCAGCATCGTAGCAACATGCAAGCCACCACAGTAAGACTGACACATGGGTGGTAGCAACTAGCACTTAGGCAGCTGCAATCCCTTAATAAACAGCATCTCTGGATTTCTAAGCTCTAAAAAATCTAAGATGAATTTTTTATCTATCTTCTAAAGTCCTTGCCTTTAAGGAAAGAAAAAAGAAGATATCTGAACGTCATGTTAAAGGTTTTTATACATGTGAAGTGAAGTAACTAAGAACCATAAAACTGGAATAAGTAACCTATGGTTATAGTTGGAAACCCTGGTGGCATACTGGTTAAGTGCTATGAGTGCTAACCAAAAGGTCGGCAGCTCGAATCCACGGGCGCTCCTTGGAAACTCTACGGGGCAGTTCTACTCTGTCCTACAGGGTCACCGTGAGTTGGAATCGACTTGGCAGCAACGGGTTTGGTTTGGTTTTTTGGATGGTCATGGCAAATACAGAAAATTTTGTTACGGGATTTCAGGCCTAACTGTATTTAGACTTTTGAAATATTTTTCCTTTCTGAAACTATGCATTCAACCTATATATAGTAGTTTTCAACATAAACTAATATAACCAGTTTAGAGTTAATCTTTTAGCTAGGAGATTCAGCAATATCTGATCATTAAAACTTTTATCACAACTTCATTAAAATTTATTACAGAATTACTTTTGAGTTTTAATATTTATAATCAAATTTATTTTTAAATCCTTACTATTTTCCCTGCTTTCTACTGTTCAGTTTGTATGGCAAGTCTTTAAATGAATATAGAAGGGTACCCACTTACTATAAATCCTATTAAGCCTTGAATCCTTAATTCATGGTTTTATTTTCTGCCTCGGTTAATGGTAGTACCTTGTAGCTTATACTAGAAATCTAGAAGTTTGGGGCTTTTCTCAAGTATACTACTTTCAAGCTATTTTATCCTTGTTTAAATAGTAACAAGATTTATCTTGTTAATTTTTATATCACCACTACACAGCGTAGTACATGGGAGCAAGTGCTGAATGAAGTAATTCTACTCTTCTCTCACCCTTTTCTTCCTCCACATTGTTATACAGTTCTACTGATTCCAACAACTAAACTACTCTTAAATGTCTCTTTCTTTCACCTCCCATACAATGCCATCGCCTCAACTTGTGTCCATGTCCTCATTTCCTCCAGCCTGGATAACTGCAGCCTCTTGCCTCACAAGCTAAAAATCCTCCAAAGGCTCCCTGTCACACTCGAGATAAATCTAACTTGTAAGATGGTATCCAAGGTGCCTCCTTACAATTTAGTCCCTGCCTACTTCTCCAGCCTCATCTTCCGCCACTCCTCTGTATGTACCCATATTGAACCATTAAGCACTTTCTCTGAATAGGTCTTATTGTTTTCCAACTATGACTACGCAATATCTATTCTTTGCTCATCTTTTCCTAATTACTATATGAACTCCTACTCAACAGCTTTTTTATTTTATTATAAATTTAAATAGATAATTTGATACATCAAAATGTTCTATATATGTAATAACAAATACCTCAAAACTCATCACTCAACCTCAAAACTAGAACATTATCTGTAACTTACAGCTACCTATGATTTCTCCCCATTCCATCTCCCAATTTCTTCACTAGAGTTAACTACTACCCTTCATTGTGTCTAACATTTCATTACTTTTTTTTTTGTACTTTAGGTGAAGGTTTACAGAACAAACTAGGTTCTCATCAAACAATTAGTACACATATTAAACAATTAGTACACATAATGGCAATTTGGTTGCCAACCCCATGAGATGTCAATACTCTCCCCTTCTTGAACTTGGGTTCCCTATTACCAGCTTTCCTGTCCCCTCCTGCTTTCTAGTCCTTGCCCCTGGGCTGGTGTGCCCATTTCGTCTTGTTTTGCTTTATGGGGCTGTCTAATGTTTGGCTGAAGGGTGAACCTCAGGAGTGACTTCATTACTGAGCTAAAAGGGTGTCCAGGGGCCATACTCTTGGGGTTTCTCCAGTCTCTGTCAGATCAGTAAGTCCAGTTTTTGTTTTTTTTTTTGTGAGTGAGAATTTTGTTCTACATTTTTCTCCAGCTCTGTCTGGGACCCTCTATTGTGATCCCTGTCAGAGCAGTCGGTAGTGGTAGCCAGGCACCATCTAGTTGTGCTGGACTCAGTCTGGTGGAGGCTGTGGTAGCTGTGGTCCATTAGTCCTTTGGACTAATTTCTCCCTTGTGTCTTTGGTTTTCTTCATTCCTCCTTGCTCCAGACAGAGACAACTGGTAACATTCCATTACTTTTAAAAAATAGTTTTATTATAAAGACATGTGTTTAAATAATATTATTTAGTTTTGAACTCCTAAGTATTTTATTCTTTTTGATGTTATTGTAAAATGCAATTGTTTTCTTAATTTCAATTTTAGATTCTTAATTGCAAGTATATAGGAATACAATTGTTCTTTGTATATTGATTTGTATCCTGCAATCTTGCTGAACTTGTTTATTAATTCTATAGTTCTTTAGTGAATTCCTTAGGATATTCTGCATACAAGATCATGTCATAGTTTTACTGATAGTTTTATTTCTGCCTTTCCAATATGAAAACCTTGTTTTTTTCTTTGTATAGGTTTCTTACAAAATGTAAATCATATGCTATATACTACTTTTATAAAGAAATCTTTTTTACATCTGACTATTTACTTAATTTTCTAGGAGTGAACTTACTGTATCAAAAAAAACCCCCAAAATAAACAAACCAGATGCCCTCAAGTCAATTTCGACTCATACTGATCCCATGCGTGTCAGAATAGAACTATGTTCCATAGAGGTTTCAATGGCTAATTTTTCAAAAGCAGAGTGCCAGGCCTTTATTCCAAGGCACCTCTGGGTGGACTCCAACCACCAATCTTTCGATTAGCAGCCAAGCGCTTGACCGTTTGCACCACCCAGGAACTCCTTGCTGCATCAAAGTACTTTTAAGGCCTTTGATACATACTGCCAAAATTACCTCCATAGAAGCTATACCAAAATAATCTAAATACTTTTTAAAATTTAGATCTTTTTTTTAATTGTTGGGCTTTAAGTGAAAGTTTACAATTTTAGTCTTTTGTACAAAAATTTATACATACATTGTGTGATCCTAGTTGCTCTCCCTATACTGTCACAGCACACTCTTCAACCCCAGATTTTCTGTGTCCATTCAACCAGCTCCTGACCCTCTCTGCCTTCTCATCTCACCTTTGGACAGGAGCTGCCCATTCAGTCTCATGTAACTACTTGAGCTAAGAAGCACACTCTTCACAAGTATCATTTTAGGTCCCATAGTCTAGTCTAACCTTTGTCTGAAGAGTTGGCCTCGGGAATGGTTTTAGTTTTGGGCTAACTACAGAGTTTGGGGGCCATGTCTTCCGGGGTCCCTTCACTCTCAAACCATTAAGTCTGGTCTTTTTACTAGAATTTGAGTTCTGCACCCTACTTTTCTCCTGCTCCATCAGGGACTTTCTGTTGTGTTCTCTGTCAGGGCTGTCATTGGTGGTAGCCGGGCACCATCTAGTTCTTCTGGTGTCAGGCTGATGAAGTCTCTGGTTTATGTGGCCCTTTCTGTCTCTTGGGCTAATACTTTCCTTGTGTCTTTGATGCTCTTCATTCTCATTTACTGCAGGTGGGTTGGGACCAACTGATGCATCTCAGACGGCCGCTCGCTAGCTTTTAAGACCCCAGATGCCACTCACGGAAGTGGGATGCAGAACATTTTCTTAATAAACTTCATTATGCCAATTGACCTACATGTCCCCTGAAACCATGGTCCCCAGAACCCCACCCCTGCTACTCTGTACCTCGAAGTGTTTAGCTGCATTCAGGAAAACTTCTTAGCTTTGGTTTAGTCCAGTTGTGCTGACTTCCCCTGTAATGTGTGCTGTCTTTCCCTTCACCTAAGATAATTCCTGTCTACTATTTAGTTAGTGAATACCCCTCTCCCTCCCTTCCCACCCTCATAACCATCAAAGAATGTTTTCTCCTAGGTTTAAACCTTTTCTTGAGTTCTTATAATAGTGGTCCTATACTATATTGGTCCTTTTGCAACTGACTAAATTCACTCAGCATAATGCCTTCCAGATTCCTCCATGTGATGCTTCACGGATTCATCATTGTTCTTTATTGTTGTGTAGTACTCAGTTGAGTGAATACACCATAATTTGTTTATCTATTCATCGGTTGATGGGCACCTAGGCTGTTTCCATCTTTTTGCTATTGTGAACAGTGCTGCAATGAACATGGGTGTGCATGTATAATGTGTGATGGCTCGTATTTCTCTAGGATATATTCCAAGGAGCGGGATTGCTGGGTTGTACAGTACTAAATACATTTTTTACTACCTTATTTTACTGCTCATACAACTTCCTTACTCCCTCATAGGTTCAAGAAGTAAACCCATTCCCCCAAATGCACGCTACTGTGGTGGACGGACAGGGTCAGTGAAATCCCCTGTGACCCTTATTTGCTGGCCCAATCAGGCCCTTATTCGCTTTTCAGTTTGATTTCTTACTACTCCCAATGCAATCCTTTGGTTTCAATGACTGGTGAACTTATTGTTCCTAGAACAGGCCACGATCATTTTGTTTCGTTGTCTGTCATCTCTCAAATACTTGGAAAGCCTTCCCAAGTTCTCTCTGCCTTTTTCAATTCAATCTGTACTTCTCTCCTCATCCTTACCTTACCTTAGGCTCATCTCAGCTGTTTCATACATATTAACTATTTATAGGGCAGTAGAAGGAACTAGTTTAGATAATAAAACTAAGAATTTCTGGCATCATCTGGAATAACTGAGCATTGACTGTATATGAAATAAATTATGTAAGTACAGTTTTGGAATTTTTGTTTCTCATTTTATTTTATTTTCCATAGCATCATGACTCCATGACAACTATGTTACCTCGTAACTGCTCTAGTTGCATTGTTTTTGCTCAACTTAAAACATCACTACTCCCCAAAATGATCATCTCAAATTATTTTAATATATTTAATGACATTTAAAAATGCACCTACTTTTCCTCCTTTTAAAAAAAAAAAAAAACATATACAAAACAATTTGTGTCATTTCTGAGAGAGATACATACAAAAGTTTAACTAGTCTCACAAGGAATGTAAATGCATGGTACAAAGAATGATGATAATTAAAATGGAAAAAAGCTATCATCAATAGTTTTTTCAATCCCAATGTTTGGTTTCTTTAACTTAAACAAACAAACAACTCACGTTCCATTTGCTCAAACATTACGGAAAAGAGGAAGTCTCTTGGTGTCATATAATACTCTCCTTCATGTTCCAATGAAGAAAACTGCATGAAGCGCTGTTTTCGAAGAGACAATTTTCCTACCATCTCAGCAGAATCAACATTTCTCTAAAAGAAAAGAAATGGCAATTTAAGATTTTTTTCAACATTATTCCTAAAGTCAGTCACTTCTATAATAATTTTTAAAGAGTAATTTTAGTGTTTAGGTTGACATGGCCCAAAATTTTAAACCATTCATTTAACAAAGATTTGCTGAGTGACTACTATGCATTGTGACTACTATGAAGATGAAGCAGTAAACAAGATGCCTCTGAGAGAACTTACATTCCACAAAGGGCGAATGCCAGTTAATGAATAAACGTGTAAAATGGTGTAAGACAGTGAGAAATGCCATAAAGAACTACGAAGCAGGATAAGAAAATGGTAAGGGGCACTATTTTATAGAGGACACTCAAGGAAGGTCTTTCTGGAGATGACATTTAAAGAGACTAAATGAGGTGGAGCTAGTGTACCACGGGGCTCTCTGGGAGAAGAACATTCTAAGGAAGAGATAAACGCAAGAACAGAGACTGTGCATCGGGAATAAGCTTGGTGTGTCCAAGGAAAAGCAGGAAGGCCAGAGTGACTGAGTAAGGAAGAGAATGGTAGAAGATATGATCAGACAGGCACACAACATATTGCATAAAGTTGTGCTTTTATAAAGATAAAATGTATCATATCTGCTACCAACTCTGTTCTCAGAACAATAAGTGATAAAAAAAAATAAGTGATCAAAGAACAGGGATGGGCAAAATATTGCTAGTGTTAAGAAATCAAAACTCAGGCAATAGGACCTAGATTGTAACCTAACTGCTGACAGAGACAACATTGAAATCTTCCTTGCAAACCTTTCATTGAACACTTATATGTGCTAGGCACTGTACTAATTAAGTACTTAACATAGATTACTTAGTTAATCCTCACAATAACTCTGAAGAAGAGATACTATTATAGCTATGGAAACTGGAAAGCAAATGGTAGAGCCAGGGTCCCAAACAAGGTATGTCTGACTTTACCACCACACTATCCTCCTACACGACTGGGCCCTGTGGACTAGGCCAACGGGAGAAAGATGACACAGCTGGTAACACTGAAGCCAGTGTCAATACAGTAGTCTTGACACAATGTGAAAAGCAACAGCACACTTTCAGACTGGATTGCTTTCCTAAGGCACTGCTCTACCTGGGACCACAGCATCCTTCCTGGACATATGACCTACTTTTCATAGGTAGGACTGATCCTATTATCTAACCCTGACACACAGGTGATGCTCAGTGAGTGCTGACTTGAATTGAAATGGGAAAAAGGTGCATTCCAGTTGCTTAAACCTCTCAAAATTTAAAGCTGTCAACAGCTCCCTGGGGTTGATCTCAGTTCTCTGTGTAGTGTTAATTTTTTCTCCTCAATTAGACTATAGGTTACCTTAAGCAGCCAGTACTATACTTCTTTTGTATTTTGTATATGTCTACCAGAATGCTGGACATACACAGAATACTCAATCCTACTGTAGTGATCTGTACTCCTATATTCCCTGGAACTTGCCTATCATGTCCTTGCTTTTCCTTCTTCTTAAGTTACTACTCTAAAAATAACTCAAGGGGCATGTTTCAAAATGAATTCATACTCTTATCCTAATAATCAGAAAACTGAATTAATATTTTGTGATTTTTTTATACGAGGCAGATATATAAACATTTATACGTAAACCTATTGCCACTGAGTGAATTCTGACTCATAGTGACCGTATATAATAGAGTAAAACTGCCTCATAGCGTTTTCAAGGCTGTAAATCTTTACGGAAGCAGACTGCCACATCTTCCTTTCCTAGAGTGGATGGTGGGTTTGAATTGCCCCCCTTTCAGTTGGCAGCTGAGAGCTTAACCACTGTGCCACTACCACATATATATAAATAGAAACAGTTTGTGTTTGACTACCAACCTAAAAGATTAGCAGTTTGAACCCACCCTGCAGTGCCATGGAAGAAAAGGCCTGACGATCTTATTCCATAAAGATTACCATCAATAAAATCCTATGGAGCAGTTCTACTTGCTAATACGTGGGGCTGTCATGAGTCAGAATCAACTCAACAGCAATGGGTTTCTGAGTTTTGGTATATATATTCATTCACATACATATTTGTAGTAAACTATCAATATCTATATGAAGCAATAGGTATATATTATCATTTTATTTAACAAATTGTTATTGAATATCTGTTGGAAAACAAGACAAACATTAATTCCCACCAGAATGTAGTAAGTGCTGTGGCAGTGAATTTACAGACAGAATGAGGATGGGGCTAGGGAGAGGAGAGTAGGTAAGAGTATTCTGAGTAAAGGTCACGGCAGCATTTGTGAAGTCCCAGATGTAAGATAAAGTATAGTATATTAGAAGAACTGAAAGAAGATGAACATGGGCATATATATTATTAGTTAGCTTACAGAATTTTTATATTGATTATATTGTTAATATACAGTGTGTTAAACTAAAATTAATAATCTATACAGAAATATAATTTCATCCTTAAACAAATATTGGCTCCATTATACTTTCTAATACTAAGCTGTTCATGGCTGGCTAAAAAAATACCTTTTACCAACAACTTAATGCTTTTTGTATAAATGAACAAAATTCTTTCCAAACTTCAACCAACTAAAAGGGGTCAATTACTCATTTATCCTCACCTCTACAGGTCTCATAACAAGATGGACCATTTCATTAACTCTGTGGTTTTTCTGGTTTTCACTTTGTACTCTATCTTGTAGCAATCTTACTATTTCCTGTTCCTAACTTATATCTGAAATGACCAAGGACTAAAAACATAAACCTCCCATTCTCAGCAAGACATGAAAACTATTTTCAGAGAAATCTTTTTTCTTCTAGAAGGTTTAGACACTAAAAATTCTATCTGCCTGAGATGTATCCACAACTCGCAGTAAGTGTAACATTTCTAGTCTTGAGAAGAGTCAATTATTTAATAAAGTGCCATTTTATTAAGCTGATTGGTTGATTGGGTTGTTTGTTATCTCCTTCAATTTTGGTTAAATATCCTCTCCAACAGACAGGGAAAGGTACAGGAGGTGAAACCAAAGCCCCTTTCATAAGTTGATTTCTCATCTTGAAGCTGTCATAAGGATTATAGATCATCAATTAGAAGGCTACTGATACACAAATGACCCGAAATCTGTCCTATCACCTTGACTCCATTAATACTGTCGATGTTAGGTGCCGTCATTTGGTTCACACTCATAGCAACCCTACGCACAACATAATGAAACACTGCTGGGTTCTGTGCCATCCTTACAATCGGTGTTATGCTTGAGCCCATCGTTACAGCCACCATGTCAATCCATCTCATTAACAGTCTTCCTCTTTTTCGCTTACCCTCTACTTCACCAAACATGATGTCCTTCTCTAAGGACTGGTCCCTCCTGATAACATGTCCAAAGTATGTGAGACGAAGTCCTGCCATCCTTGCTTCTAATGAACATTCTGGCTGTACTTCTTCCAAGACAGATTTGTTTGTTCTTCTGGAAGTCCACAGTATATTCAATATTCTTCATCATTACTACAATTTAAAGGCATCAATTCTTCTCAGGTCCTCCTTATTGACTGTCCAGCTTTCACATGCATATGAGGTGACTGAAAACACCGTGGCTTGGGTCAGGCTCACTTTAGTCCTCAATGTGACATCTTTGCTTTTTAGAACTTTAAAGAGATGTTTTGTGGCAGATTTCCCCAATGCAATGTGTTGTTTGATTTCTTGACTACTGCTTCTATGGGTGTTGATTGTGGATCCAAGTAAAATGAAATCCTTGGCAACTTCAATCTTTTCTCCATTTATCATGATGTTGCTTATTGGTCCAGTTGTCAGGATTTTTGTTTTATGTTGAGGTGTATTTCATACTGAAGGCTCTGGTCTTTAATCTTCATCAGTAAGTGCTTCAAGTCCTCTTCACTTTCAGCAAGCAAGGTTGTATCATCTGCATAACTCAAGTTGTTAATGAGTCTTCCTCCAATCCTGATGACGTGTTCTTCATATAGTCCAGCTTCTCAGATTATTTGCTCAGCATACAGACTGAATAAGTATGGTGAAAGGATACAACCCTGATGCACACCTTTCTTGACTTTAAACCATGCAGTATCCCCTTGTTCTGTTCGAATGACTGCTTTTTGGTCTTTGTACAGGTTCCTCTGAGCACAATGAAGTGTTCTGGAATTCCCATTCTCTGCAATGTTATCCATAATTTGTTATGATCCACACAGTTGAATGCCTTTTGGTCTGTGTACAGGTTCCTCTGAGCGCAATGAATTATTCTGGAATTCCCATTCTTTGCAATGTTATCCATAATTTGTTATGATCCACACAGTTGAATGCCTTTGCACAGCCAATAAAACACAAGTAAACATCTTTCTGGTAGTCTCTGCTTTCAGCCAAGATCCATCTGACATCAGCAAAAATATCCCTCATTCCACGACCTCTTCTGAATCCAGCCTGAATTTCTGGCAGTTCCCTGTTGATGTACTGCTCCAATTGCTTTTGAATGATCTTCAGCAAAATATTACTTGTGTCTAATATTGATGATACTGTTCAATAATTTCCACATTTGGTTGGATCACCTTTCTTTGCAATTGGCACAAATATGGATCTCTTCTAGTTAGTTGGCCAGGTAACTGTTTTCCAAATTTCTTGGCATAGACGAGTGAGCACTTCCAGCACTGTCTCTGTTTGTTGAAACATCTCAAATGGTATTCCGTCAATTCCTGAAGCCTTGTTTTTTGTCAATGCCTTCAGTGCAACTTGGACTTCTTCCTTCAGTATCATCTGTTCTTGATCATACACTACCTCCTGAAATGGCTGAATATTGACCAATTCTTTTTGGCACAGTGACTCTGTATTCCTTCCATCTTCTTTTGGTGCTTCCTGTGTCGTTTAATATTTTCTCTGTAGAATCTTCTAAAACTGCAACTCGAAGCTTGAATTTTTTCTTCAGTTCTTTCAGCTTGAAAAATGCCAAGCATGTTCTTCCCTTTTGGTTTTCTCACTCCTGGTCTTGCACATTTCATTATAATATGTTACTTTGTCTTCTGAAGCTTCCCTTTGAAATCTTCTGCTCAGTTCTTTCACTTCATCATTTCCTCCTTTCGTTTTAGCTATTCTACTTTCAAGGGCAAGTTTCAAGAGTCTCTTCTGACATCCATTTTGGTCTTTTCTTTCTTTCCTGTCTTTTTAATGACCTGTTGCTTTCTTCATGTATGATGTCCTTGATGTCATTCCACTACTCGTCTGGTCTTCAGTCATAAGCGTTCAATAAATCAAATCTATTCTTGAGCTGATCTCTAAATTCAGGTAGGAGATTCTCAAGGTTGTAGTTGGCTCTCCTAGACTTGTTCTAATTATCTTCAGCTTCAGCTTGAACTGGCATATGAGTAATAGATGGTCTGTTCTGCAGTTGGCCCCAGGTCTCGTTCAGACTGAAAATATTGAGCTTTTCCATTGTCTCTTTCCACAGATATAGTTGATTTGATTCCGGTGTATTCCATCTGGTGAGGTCTACATGCATAGTCACCATTTATGTTGTTGAAAAAAGGTATTTCCAATGAATAGGTCGTTGGCCTTGCAGAATTCTATCATGTAATCTCTGGCATCGTTTCTATCACCAAGGCCCTATTTTCCAATTCCTGTTCCTTCATCTTTGTTTGTAACTTTCACATTCCAATCATCAGTAATAATCAATGCATCTTGATTGAATGTTTGATCAATTTTAGACTGCAGAAGTTGGTAAAAATCTTCAATTTCTTCATCTTTGGCATTAGTGGTTGGTTTTGTAAATTTGAATAATAGTCATATTAACTGGTCGCCCTTGTAGATGTATGGATATTATCCTATCACTGACAGCACTGTACTTCAGGAAAGATCCTGAAATGTTCTTTTTGAAGATGAATGCAATACCATTCCTCTTCAATTTGTCATTCCTGGCATAGTAGACCATATGACTGTCTGATTCAAAATGGCCAATATCAGTCCTTTTCAGTACACTAATGCCTAGGATATCAATGGTTGTGTTCCATTTCATTTTAGACTTCCGATTTTCCCAGATTCATACTTTATAAATTCCACATTCCGATTATTAATGAATGTTTGCAGCTGTTTCTTCTCATTTTGAGTCATGCCACATCAGCAAATGAAGGTCCTGAAAGCCTGACTCCATCCACGTCATTAAGGTCGGCTCTACCTCGAGAAGGCAGCTCTTCCTCAGTTGTATTTTAAGTGTCTTCCAACGTGAGGGGCGTAACTTCCGGTATTGCATCAGTGTTCTGTTGCTATTCATAAGGTTTTCACTGGTCAGTTTTTTCAGAAGTAGACTGCTAGTTCCATCTTCCTACTCTGTCTTCGGAAGCTCAGCTGATCTCTGTCCACCAAGTGTGACCCTGCTGGTATTTTAAACACCGGTGGCAAAGCTTCTAGCATCACAGCAACACTCAAGCCCCACAGTACATAAACTGACACACACGGTGTCTTCTCTCTCTCTCTCTATATATATATATGTATGTACATATATACGTACTTACAAATATACCAAAAACCCATTGCCGTTGAGTTGATTCCAACTCAGAGCAACACTGTAAGACAGAACAGAACTGCCCCATAGGATTTCCAAGAAGCAGCTAGTAGATTCAAACTGCTGACTTTTTGGTTAGCAGCTGAGCTCTTAAACATTGCAATATATCTAGGAATACAATGCACTAAAAATACAATTGTCTGTTTTTTATCTAATTCTCAACTAAAAAGTAAATCCCTGAAGGCACATATTTCTCCTTTGTTTCACCATACTGTGCAGAGTATTTAGTGCTTCAGTATACTGTGCAGAGTATTTAGTACTTCAGTGTATTGTGCAGAGTATTTAGCATGGTGCCTGGTCTGTAGTAGGAATATAATTGATATTTATAATATAGAACTTTTAAGAGTTAAAAGGGACCTAGAGATCATCTAGTCTAACAGCTCTGTCCAAGGGACCAGAAGTCAGGCTTTTGAGTCCCATATCATGGTTGGTTAACTAGTTTGCTTGGTAACTACTCCTAATAAATGTTGGAAACAAGTGGCTAATATCCAAATGCTACTAATTTACGGCTTGGGATAATGCATGCCAAATTATGTGTCATTACCCTGAACAATTAAAAGCACGGTTTACAAAAAGCCTTTGATGGAAAATGTAAGTCATCCCCATTGTGTTCAGCTCTCTTTCCTTCATCTGTGTGCCTTTCCTGCTCATGTGTGCCATGCCCTCTTTCTTCTCTCATTTTCCTTTGTATCTTTTCCTCCTTCCCTCACAGGTTCCAGGTGGGTTTTTTTTTTTTTGTTGTTGTTGTTGCTGCTGTTTTCACATCTATTAATTAACCATATTGTTGCGGGTACTCATTTCTTTTTTTCTAAACTCTGCCTTCTTTCTCACTCTGCTATATTTGTGGCTAGTACATTGGGCTTGGTAAACCAAGCTATGGCAAATAATATGCAAATGTAGGCTTTGGTAAACGTGGTTAGAATATCAGTTTGGATGGAAAGAATGGGGAGGAATGACAAAGGTCACAATACTGAAGTTATAGCTGAGATGGACAATGCAAGTGCAAATGCCTAGATTAGCACAAGTCGTCACTGACTTATGACAGGGTTCCATTACCATGACTTACATAAGTCAAGCACCCCCCTTTTTTTTGTTTTCATAGCCTGCTGTATGGCAATGTTTTGAACAGTAAATCATAACACTGAACATCTGGGAGTGAATATCTGAGAATGATGACAGCAAATTATGCACTGCAACACTGTATGTAGTACATATTACTAATAATAAGAGATACAAAAAAAAAAAAAAAAAGATGGTTGTAAGCGCGGCTCATCATAACCCAAATATGTCGTAAGTTGAGGACTACCTGTAGACTAAAGTTACTTCTGGGATTTTGGGTGGCCGAATTCATAGTGTAGTGTCTTTAGGGTTCATGACAAAAACGGACAGAAGAGGAGAAGAGCAGGCATTGGAAACAGCATCCTGGATTTTGACATTTTGTTTTGATAATTTATAAAATAGTCACTATACATGTAAGACATTAGAGCCTGCAAGACTGACTCAATAGAATATCTCATACCATGAGTCAGCCCTTACTTTACATATCAATCTAATAAACTTGGTTAATTAGATATAAAATCCACAGCATATAAAAAAATATAAATGCTAAGAGTCCAATATAACACTAATGGTAGAAAGGAAAACTAATAACCTAACAGTGAGGTAGGAGAGAAAAATAATACAAAACAGACATGGGCACAATAGTCTGGGACCAATTAATGATATAGCATAGCTATGAGGTCTATTCACGGTGATCTTAAGTCACTGAGAAACTAATGATTATGTAGAGAATATTCTGTTCAAATGTAGTAATATGTGTAATGTAGTTGAACTGTTTTTAATGTAAATCTTTCACATGAAAAAATGTTTTATTGCTTATGAGGGTAATTTTACTTATCTGAAAAATTCCCTTACATGGAACACCTCACATTCCATTGATGCTGGATAATTTCGGCATTACTGTCTGATCTACTATATATCCAAAGCACTCTGTAGAATGTATGTAAATATAAAAAATACCAGGGTTATGTTTATGTGAACTGAAAATGATTAGAACTGTGAGTGAAAATAGAATCCCTTTCAGAAAAATACAAGTAGCCATAGTTTCGGATTATCATATAAATATTTTTACATGTCAAATAAAAGTAGACCACAAGATGAAAATCCTTTCATCTTTCCAACATCCTTAACATAAACTTTTTAAAGAGTTCACTGTTAGTGTATTCTTAGTCATAATGAGGTATCACTTACAGGAAAACCATCTACATGAATAACAATTCGTATGCTGACACATAGGTTAGTGGATTTCAGGATTTTTTTCCTTTGGATTTTTTGTTTTTACTCTCAACTTGTGTAAGAATCCACTTGGAAATAAAATCTGGAAAGGTTCTTTCTCTATGCTTAGTTTCCTCCAAAGAAGGTATAATATACCTCTCCGACAGTTAACGTTTAGTAAAATCAACCAAAAAATCAAACTCGTTGCCGTCGAGTCCATTCCGACTCATAGTGACCCTACAGGACAGAGTAGAACTGCCCCATAGGGTTTTCCAAGGAGTGGGTGGTGGATTCGAACTGCTGAGCTTTTGGTTAGTAGCCAAGCTCTTAACCATTATACCACCAGCGGTCCAGTAAAATCAAAGGGTCATTTTAAAAAACCCACAAATTGTTGAAAAAGCGGTGAGTGAAAGTTCTTAAAACCTCCCTCCCCCGACCGGACAAAACCAGAAAGACGTAAAAACAGGAATGCTAAAGCTAGCTCCGAACTTTAAATCTGTTGCAGAAAGGTCTTTTGTTGAGTCGTTTCTGACACATAGCAACCCTATGCACAACAAAATGAAACACTGCCCAGTCCTGTGCCATCCTCACAATCATTGTTATGCTTGAGCCTATTGCTGCAGCCACTGTGTCAATCAATCTCGTTGAGGGTCTTCCTCTTTTCGCTGACCCTCTACTTTACCAAGCACGATGTCCTTCTCCAGGGCCAGATCCTTCCTGGTAACTTGTACAAAGTGTATGAGATGAAGTCTCACCATCCTTGCTTCTAAGGAGCATTCTGACTGTAGTTCTTCCAAGACAGATTTGTTCATTCTTCTAGTAGTCCATGGTATATTCAATATTCTTCACCAACACCGTAATTCAAAGGTGTCAATTCTTTGGTCTTCCTTATTCATTGTCCAGCTTTCACACGCATATAAGGAGACTGAAAATACCATGGCTTGGGTCAGGCACACCTTAAGTCCTCAAAGCGACATCTTTGCTTTTTAAAAGAGGTCTTTCGGAGCAGATTTGCCCAATGCAATACATCATTTGATTTCTTGACTGCTGATTCCATGGGCACTGATTGTGGATTCAAGTAATATGGACCAAACTAAGATCACACCAGGACTGAAATAGGTCTCTTCTTCCAGAGAGAACAGTGCAGTGTAATAGGATGTGAGGATGGAATTCTGAAACATCTTAATGATTAGGGCTTCCACATACAACTGTGTACTGCACAACTCGAAGGATCACCATTCATATCATACACTGATCTTGCGGATGGCAGTAAAGTGCACTGAAGAAGGGGTCTTTTTCTAATTTGCAAAAAGGTACCACATGGGCTAGGAGTAGTCCTGTCAGTGATATCTCCCAATAGGCAAGGAGGGAATGGGCAGGCCAGAGGACAGTGCTCAATGTCACATTTGAAGCTCCTGTCACTCACTGCACTCGCTAGAAACTCAATACTTGACTTTCTCTGTGTCTTGTCAAAAGTAATTTCCTAGTACAACTGTGTTAGTTGCAAGTACCAGCAAGTTATAGCTTGGCTGGGCATAGGGAAATACTGTATTCATGGCCACGCTAACCTAAAACCTATAAACTGTGAGGACTTTTCCCTAAAGTGGCAGACATTCCCAGATGGAAGAACAAAGTGAAACCCAAAGGCCACCTTCATGGAATGGAATAAACCTCAACTCTGCAGAACAGGCAGAAGTTCCAAACAAAGTAGATCCAGGCCACAGATATGTTCCCAGCTGCAGTAGTTCATAGCCTAGTTCTTCTCCAAATCCCTGAGACAGATGAATGATTCAACAGTTGATAGAAAGTATTAACATTCTGTTCTTTAGCTAATATTCTAATGGAAAGAAAACAGTGTTTAGATCAAGATGGAAAGGAGTCAAGGATATCTGATTACACTGTTTTTGGCAAATAACAGACTGGCTAGAATGTTTCCTACTCAAAACCCAACGTAATGCCTATGCAAAATTCTGGGGAAAGAGAAGGCAAAGCAATAGGAAACAAATGACAATGAAGATCACATTTTGAAAGAAAACAGAAAAAGCTTTACAGAAAATTAAAGGGATAATAGACTTCATACCACAAGAGAGCAAAGATGAGAAACAAAACAATAGAAATATTTAAAAAGGGAGCTAAATAAAAGAAACTGAAGAAAAGTATCATTATAGAACTTGAAAAAAGTCTGATAAACGATAAAGATTAGAATCACCATTGCAGAAAATATATGGACTCTAGGATTAGAAAAAAAATCACACAGAATGCAAAAGAAAAGCATAAAGGGATGAAAACAATCAGGGAAAAGATACCAAAGATTTCACATATGGATAACTGCTGTGCTTAAGGAAGAGAAAGAGCAAATCAAACATATACTTCAAAAATATAGTGGAAAAAAACTTCATTGAAACGAAGGATGACTTGAATTTCTAATCTATTTGCCAGTGCCCTATATGTGTACTCTAGATTTTGAATAATCCTAAAAGACCTCAGGGAACACTGATCAGTTTCAGTCTCTTTATGATAATCTAAATAAGGAATACATTAGAAACTCTAAATAAGGTTAGAATCATGCTACCCATATTGCTGGGTTCAGCTTTTTAAAGTATGTTCTCTAGAGTTAATACAAAAAAATGATACAGGTAGAGGACTAAACATAATTCATCTCTAAGATTATTCTTAAAAGCCCTTATATATTATGTGGGGATATAAAAGCAGTGCAAGGGAAATAATACCATTAAAACCATTCAACACAGAAGGCTGAAGAGAACATTTTGTATCCCTTCATCCCAACCTGTTAACTGCAGTTCAACAGAACTATTCCAGTAGGACTGAAATAAACAATATTAATCTTAACCTTTATCCGAATAATGAGATTTCATAGGCTACTTCTATAAGTCTACTCTGTTGGCCAATGTATACTATTACATATAAATAACTGATGGGCTAGCGTTAAGAGAAGCAGCTGTCCAAGGAACAGCTAGTCCAAAAGGGGACTAGAGCATAGAATGCAGTGGCAGAGATCAAAGAGCTGCTTATGGCTTGCTGGTGGCTCTCTGTTATCCTAAACCTAATTTAGACTAAATTTAGAGTCTTCATAGGTGGACAGTGGTGGGAGTAGGGGATAAATTCCTCCTGTTATCATGTTACCACAACTATGTGCTTTTCAAATCTGCACCTAAAGCTAAATATATGGGAAAGGAGGAGCAGGAGAAATGCTGGGATTTGGGGTTATACTGAATACATGAGAACCATCCACATGGTTCTGGTTATACATAAAATGCTCCATGGAGTTCAAGGATTACTTGTAATGCGTAAAAAATGTGACAAAGGAATTAAGAGCCATGAGTGATGTGAACTGGATAAAAGGGATCTTTGAAAGCTATGACTTCAGTTAAAACATTTTACTAGTTTATTGCCTTTAATGCAACAGGTGCTTCACCATTCTGTCTCTACTTTTTATCCACAAAGTGACAAACTGGAAGAAGTTAGTTTTCTGCTCTTTGTTGAACATTCTTCTGGTCTCTATATTTCTCAGGAAGAAAGCAGAAACAGAAAGAGCCTTACTTCACTGTTTCAGCTAATAATTCCAATATATACATACATTGTATTAGACAAAATACAGTAAAATCTCATTTATGTGGGGCCCTTATTTTGAAATTTATAATAATCTAGATAAAATATAATTGCTTTGTTGTCTTTGAATTGTCAATGATATAACTGAAAAAATAGCTTATCTTCTTAAAGAAAAACTTTATAATTGGAAAATTTCACTCATCGAACAAAACTGTTCCACTTGAAGTAAGAGGACTTTATTGTATATGAAACAAAATACTGCCAGGCTAAATTAGAAAGATTAACTGCATAAACTATGCTTCATAATAAATTCTACAAAATAACGGCACATTAGCCAAAGAGACAAAAGCTGTTCCCGGGAAACCTGGAAGCTCTGGGAACCCCTTTCTCTGGCTTCTGATTATTATCTGATATAGTGATGACCTAGTCTAGACTTCTTTCCAAAGGCTGGAAGAGAACTAGGGTGGCTTTTATTAGATGACCATAGCAAAATGAAATGGCATATGCCTATATATTGTCTTTTTAAAAACCTATAGAATTCTGTCTAGAGAAGAGTGGCCACTGTCAGGAGATGCTGATGAGTAAAGAAACAAGTATATTCTCTCCTAGAAATTGCTTTCTCTTTTCTGATCAGGTCACTGTGCAAAGCAGTCATTTCTCCTTCCTCCATAATTACCTTCTAGGAGTTACAACATAACTACATACATATGTATATGTGCACATATACATATATATACGTTTATACGCCCAACAAAAAATTTAAATTAGGTTTCAAGTCATTAAAAAAAAAAAACCACTAGAGCCTAAACTCAAAATCTCAGTATCTTCCTAAGTATCATCAGTACCATTTATTACAACCATAACTAAAAAATGTTTTTCTTAAGAAATGACTGAATTGCTTTTAACTTATTGCCCTATACTGGACAGCCCTGGTGGCACACTGGTTAAGAGACTGGCTGCTAACCAAAAGGTCAGCAGTTCGAATCCACTAGCTGCTCCCTGGAAATCCTATGGGGCAGTTCTACCCTGTCCTATAGGGTTGCTATGAGTCAGAATCAACTCGATGGCAACGGGCTTAGGTTTGTTTTTTTTTAAAGTTGTATATCCTGTGATACCATGGACTGTCAAAAGAACGAACAAATCCGTCTTGGAAGAAGTACAACCACAATGCTCCTTAGAAGCAAGGATGGCAAGACTACGTCTCACATACTTTGGACATGTTCTCATGAGGGATCAGTCCCTGGAGAAGGACATCATGCTTGGTGAACTGGAGGGCCAACGAAAAAGAGGGAGACCCTCAATGCGATGGATTGACACAGTGGCTGCAAAGATGGGCTTAAGCATAGCAACGATTGTGAGGATGGTGCAGGATCGGGCAGTGTTTTGTTCTGTTGAATATAGGATCACTGAGTTGTAAATGACTCAACAGCACCTAACAACAACAACAACAATCCCGTGACCACGCACTGCATTACAGATAAAATGATGGAAGAAGAGGCACTCACTTTCTAGAGGGGGAGACATACTAGGAACTGGTTAAGTGCTATAACTTAAGAAAGGAACAACCAGCATTTTAGCAAATGTGCATGCCCTACAATGATACATTTCAAATTCTGGTATTTTTTCCAATGTTATTTATCAACCATGACACTTTGACTTCTTACTTTTCAAAATGAGATATATACCAGAGTAGTATTTTTCAAGATTATACAATGAAATGTAAACAGAAAACTAGTAACAGGTCTGGTAACAGTAAATTTATGTGGATTGTGATCTATATCTTCTTTGGGCACCTCAGAAGTAGATCCAGAGTAGTAACAGAAATTTTGTGATATAAGCTATGATCTAATTTCAGGAACAAAAAATGAACCTAACATACTCGTGTTAAAAAGGTTTCCTTGAAAATGAGAAGTTCAAGCAAGCCTGGGTAAACTGCTGTTATCAGCGGGCTGAGTTATAAAGAGAGGCTACCACTATGGATAATAACGTTTAGGACATAGTATCATACAATATATGTATGACACAGTACAAAGCAAAGAAGGACTAGATTAAAGAATCCTTCTCTCCTCCTTCCCATCCCTTCTTAGGGAACAGCTGCAGTGTGCAGTTACAGTATTTTCTGGTTTGGGATTGTAGAAGGAAAGTGATTAATTTTGCCCTGCTCTTCCCCATGCTCTCACATTCTCTGAGACCTGCTCAGACTTCTTGATCCTCAGTACCCAGGAAATGGGTGTCCCCTTCTTTTGTTTCCTTAGCTTACAGGAAGATCATAGTGAGGATGGCTTTTTAAAGCTTGTGGCTGAATAAGCCCTACACCCTAACCCTATACAAAATTTGGTCAAGATTGGAATTATTAAAAAAAAAACAAAAAAAAAAAAAAAAACCCTAATGTATGCTGATTACCTAGAAACAGAAATTTTACCCAAAACCAAAACAGAATAATTTTTTAAAATAAAGTCTTAAGGCAAATAGGAAAATAATGAACGAAAGCTTAAACGAAGGGGCAGATACATTTCTTATTTAAAACAAAAATTACATATATATCTGAAAATCCATTGATAGTATTATTTTTAATGAATTGGTCTTTGTACAAAATAAATATTGTATTAATTCAAAATGCCAACCTAAGTTTTGATCATCACTAACATGAGTTCCCTAAAACTCATCTGGCTTGCTGGGGTGTCCTTAGCTTCAGTATTCACCCGGCTACTTTAATGAACTTTGACAAAACTTTATTTAATCTATCTTCTGAAAGGGTATGCAGTAATCACTTTATTTTTATTAAAATTAAAATACCTTGCAAAGCTAAGCACGTAATATAGTTCCTTGTCCCTTTTTCATCTGGCTAACTTCATTAAGATGAAGGTAGTTACTCCCTTTAGCAGTCCTTCCTTGAGTGCCCTTTTTGAGGTTGCTGTCCCCTTATGTGTACCTACAGAACACTGAGTAAACTTTTACCAAAGCTATAATGACTCTGTACTGGAACTGTCTGTCCTCCCCTACAATGAATTTTTCAAGGAGAAATATTTTCTTTGTATCCCCAGGGCCCAGTACATAACAGATAGTTAACAAACAAAAAAAGTGTGTAAGGAATGAATGAATCTTTATGAATGGGAACCAATCCCAAATTCAAAGTGCAAAAATAACAAAAAAAAAATTTCAGTCTTTGAATAAATATGCAAAAGTTTGGTTTTATGCTTATATATTTTAAACCCCAGTAATGATTTATTAAAATATCTTTATTTAGCTGGGTATGTACTGTGCAACAGGCAATTTCACTAAACAAGTATGTATATGAACAGAAATAAAGATCCTTTGTTCCTTTTATTATAATCACAAATTACGGGGGAAAAAAAAAAAAGCCTTCATAACCAGGGGGAAAAGGTAAAGCCTTTGACAGGTTGTGGTGGTGATAACTGTACCAAAAGATACTGTGTAATTTTTTGCCTATCATAGAAACCGTGGAATCTCAGAAACAAAATGCTCTGAAGTTAGATTACATCAGCTGCTAATATTTCTAAGAAAATTTTGTTAGTAAAATGTGTTTGTAGAGAATGAGTGGGGGATGAGAGAGACATTTTACCAAGCCTTGGCATAACATGTAAGATAAATGCTATTCATATTTCTGTTGATGTTTATAAATTAAATCACTAGTAAATAAAGTAGTAATACACAGATATGAACATATATTTGGGAAAGTTGATTTATCGTTCAAACAAAGCTCTGTTTTGTATCTGTGAAGTACAAGCTTAGAGCAACTCATTTAAGGCCCAGCAAGAATCTCCCAAAACTGCCTTTTCTGCTTTTACTTTACTCTTTTTGACATACTTCATGATACAATATCCATGTTCTCATTTAGTAACTTCTGAAGGTATTTTAATAGTGAAGATTTCTAAAAATTCCATAATGGAATTTGTTGTATGATGATTTAAAAGACATACAGATTTGTTTTTGTTTTTTTGCTTTAAGTTAGCACCGAGGATAACTGAAACAACAGTTAAGTGGAAAATAATTCCCTGTCTGTGATGGTTAAGATTGTGTGTCAACTTGGCTGGGCCATGATTCTCCGTGTTTTAATGTAATCACTCTCATTATTGAATATACTGTGAGGAGCCAATCAGATGAAAGGGAGTCTCCTTGGGGGTGTGGCCTGCATATGTATATAAGCAGACGTTCTGGCTTTTTGCTCTCTCTGGATCCTGCAGCTGCTTCCTGTCGTCTCATCTACCGTTCTTGGGACTTGAGCTGTCAGCTTATCTGCTGAACCTGGGATTTGTCGATCTGCACAGCCTGTGAGCGGGAGCCCTGCTCTCCGACCTTCCAACCTTAGGCTTGCCAACTTCTGCAGCTGTGTGACTTGGGAGAGGCCTCTACCCTGATCCACGGACTTGGGATGTTGTAGCTTCTACAATCACATGAGCTGTTTCCTTGATACAATCTCTCTCTCTATATTTATACACTTTACTGGTTTTGCTTCTCTAGAGAACCCAGACTAAAACACTGTCTTATTTAGTGCTGCTATAAAAGAAATACCACAAGTAGATGGCTTTACAAAGAGAAATTTATTTTCTCATGGTCTAGTAGGCCAGAAGTCCAAATTTAGGGTGCCATCTCCAGGGAAAGGCTTTCTCTCTCTGTCGGCTCTGGAGGAAGGTCCTTTTTATCAATCCTGCCCTGGACTAGGAGCTTCTCTGCACAGGAACCCCAGGTCCAAAGGACACACTCTGCTCCCAGTGCTGCTTTCTTGGTGGATGAGGTCCCCGTCTCTCTGCTCGCTTCTCTCTTTTATATCCGAAAAGAAATTGGCTCAAGACACAATTCAATCTTGTAGATTGAGTCCTGCCTCACTAACATAACTGCCGCCTATCCCCCCTCATTAACATCATACAGGCAGGATTTACAATACACAGGAAAATCACATCACATTACAAAATGGTGGACAATCACACAATACTGGGAATCATGGCCTAACCAAATTTATAGACATTTTTTTGGGGACACAATTCAATCCACGCCATTCCCCATTTTACCACTTCAGTTACCTCTACTACTACTACTTATAGTCACTTTTCTCCTTTAACTGCCTCTGCCCTTTTATATCTTTTACAAAAGGTGGACCCAAATGGAGAAAGATAAGTTTCTACATCTTAACCTTCTAAGATTTTCAAGTTCAGGAAAGAAGCGTTTGTCTGAAACACAGTGAGGTCTTTAGGCACATGTTAAAGAAAAATCATTATTCTGTCCCCTGAGAATTTCAGAATCTTACATGGGACGAAACTAGCAAAAACTTATGGTTATGATACATTGTTACATTCACACTTTAAGGGTAGGCATGGGACTGAGCTAGCATGTGGGTATAATCTTTCCCTTTTAAAATGTATTTGATCAATTTACTCCTTTACTATTTATAATCAAGAGAATGATCCTAGTTAGCTCTTTGGAAGAGAGTGGGGGAAAAGAAGGAACAAGCATTTGAAGTCCAGAATAGATAGAGCCTGAAGTTCTGAACTGATTCAGGCAATCCAAACATCCGAACTTGAATCGCTAGTTAAGTATCAAAGAGTGACTCTGAATATCTAAATAGTTGGATGGATTTTGCCACCTCATTTAGTTTAAAATTAGTTTCTAAATATTTATTGGCCATTGTTTAGACAGTCTCTTATAATTTTTCTAGAACTCTTTTATAACTAATAAATATTATTACCAGTATTAATAATCTTCCTGTGAAATTTGTTTATAGGTAGACTCCTTAGGCTCTGAGAACCTTGAATAACCCAACTCACTTACAGGCTAGAGGGGAAGAGAATAAACTTGAAAAAGCTCCCTTGGAAGATGGATCTTTATGACCTGAAGATAGAGAGTAGTGTGGTAACAGACTAGTGTAAGTAGGGTAAGCTAGTACACAGGGCTAACACATACACTGGGCTAGAACAGAAAACGTACAAAATCAGAACAGAAGAGAAGAACTAGTGAACGCTAAGTGGTAAACGTCATAAATTATCTGATCTGAGGTTGATGTCACCCAAAAGGCAGAGTAACGTGATGACATAATAGAAGCAGTAAACTGGAAAATAATTTTAGATATAACAATTGAAACATTTTTATAATGGAACTGAAACAATTTGATAATGGAATATAAGAACCAGGAAGGATCAAGGAGTGTGACATAAAAATTCGGAGTAGAGGCTCTTAACACTATGCTACACAGTCATACTTAAAGTGCTCTAACTCCCTGAAATCATAAATAAAATGTGCATATGTATTTTTCAGGAGAGAGGATGTATAATTTTTACCAAATTTTCTAAGAGATTAACAACCTACTCAAAGATTAAGAATAAAAGATAAAGATCAATCAGCAAACACAAGTGATAATGTGGTAAAATACAATAATGATTAGTAAAATAAAATGCCTCAATTTTAAGTACTACCCATTTTAGAATATCATATATCGTTAATGAACTCTAAATAACTGAGATGAATGTTAGACTCAACCCATTTCTACATATAGTAGAGGTCTATTCTAAAATTAAAAGGAAAAGAAATCTTTCCCAATTTGACTAAGTAAACATGAGTAATCTATTAATTCCAGGTTCTCTAACGTCTTACATTTTCACCAGCTAAAGCAAATTAAAATAAATCATACACAACTGCTGTCTAGCCAGAATATAGCAAAGTACCGAAGGAAATCATTGCTATGCAGAAATTTCAAACAAACACTTGGTTTTTAAATTTTATATGTATAGCTGCATAAATCTGACTTTTGTTTCACTAGTTCTTTTACCTTTCTACTGGTGAGGTAATAAGGCCACTGAAGACTGCCTTCCCCAAACTAGGCACTACTATACATAAGGAAGCTATCACTCCCGTAAGTATATAACATTTTTACAGCCTTTAGCAGATAAACAACTAGAAAGAAATATGGCTGAGAAGAGGCTGGAGGGCAAGGATATAAGGGGAAGGAATAGACTTTTGAGGTTTCACTGAACTGTAATATGAATTACACAACCAGCCTCTAAGTCAGTCCAAGGAATGGCTCTTACTCAGAAACAGTTTACTAAAAACAAAGTGATGCAGGGCATGGTCTACTTCTAATGTACAATACAATTTATTTTGTTTACTGTTTTTTTCCCCCACTGGAACATAAGCTCTATAACGGAAAGCCTTCTGGTCTATTTTCCTCACTGATATAGTCCCCAGGGACTAGAACAGCACTTGACAGATAAAAGGTCCTCAATAACAATAAATGTTTGCTGCACTGAATTAAGTGACATGAGCTCTGGTTTAGGATGTTTAACCGAATCTCACAAGACAAAAGAAAGTCCCGGTATCTAGTTATCTAGTGCTGCTACAATAGAAATACCTCAAGTGGATGGCTTCAACAAACAGAGGTTTATTGTCCCACAGTCTAGTAGGCTAGCAGTCCAAATTCAGGGTGCCAGCTCCAGGGGAAGGCTTTCTATCTCTGTCAGCTCCGGAGGAAGATCCTTGTCATCAATCTTCTCCTGGTGTAGGAGCTTCTTAGAGCAGGGACCCCAGGTCCAAAGGACATGATCTGCTCCTGGCACTACTTTCTTGGTTGTATGCGGTCTCCCATCTCTCTGCTCCTTTCTCTTTTATATCTCAAAAGAGGCTGACTCAAGTCACAACCTAATCTTGTAGACTGAGTTCTGTCTCATTAACGTAACTGCCTCTAATCCTGCCTCATTAACATCAAAGAAGTCGGATTTACAAGACACAGGAAAATCATATCAGATGACAAAATGGTGGACAATTACATGATACTGGGAATCACGGCCTAGCCACGTTGACACGTTTTTGGGGGACACAATTCAATCAATAACAACAGTATTCTAACAAAGTTTACATATGTCATCTGACACCCCTCCCCAATGCCCTCAAACTACAAAAAAGTGGAGCACAAAATATGCAGTCCTCACATAGTACCTTAAAGAGAAAAACAAACTGGTCTTATTTATTCAGTGGGAATAAAATCAAGCAGTAATCTCCAATAAATTAAGAGAAACAGAGCTAATGTAAGAAAAACAGCATGGTGAAACAGACAAGGATGGCTGTTACCACCACTCTTATTCAACATTGTGATGGAGGTCCTAGCCAGAGCAATTAGTCTAGAAAAAGAAATAAAGGGCATCCAAATTGGTAAGGAAGAAGGAAAAGTATCTCTGTTTGCAGATGATATGATCTTATATACAGAAAACCCAAAGAATCCACAAGAAAACTACCAGAACTAATAGAAGATTTCAACAAAGTATCAGGATATGAGATAAACATAAAAAAAATAAGTTGAATTCCTCTACACCAACAAAGAGAACTTCAAAGAGGAAATCACCAAATCAATACCATTTACAGCAGACCCCAAGAAGATAAAATACTTAGGAATAAATCTAACCAGAGATGTAAAGGACCTATGCAAAGAAAACTTCAAGGCACTACTGCAAGAAACCAAGAGAGACCTACTAAGTGGAAAAACATACCTTGCTCATGGATAGGAAGACTCAACATTGTGAAAATGTTAATTCTACCCAAAGCAATTTACAGATACAATGCAATCCCGATCCAAATTCCAATGGCATTTTTTAATGAAATGGAGAAACAAATCACCAACTTCACATGGAAAAGGAAGAGGCCCTGGATAAATAAAGCATTACTGAAGAAGAAGAACAAAGTGGGAGGCCTCACACTATCCCATTTTAGAACCTATTATACCACCACAGTAGTCAAAACAGCCTAGTACTGGTACAACAACAGATACATAGACCAGTGGAACAGAATTGAGAATCCAGATGTAAATTCATCCACCTATGATATTTGACAAGGTCCAAAGTCCATTAATTGGGGAAAAGACAGTCTCTTTAACAACGATGCTGGCATAACTGGATATCCATCTGCAAAAAAACTGAAACAAGACCCATACCTCACACCATGCATAAAAACTAACTCAAAATGGATCAAAGACCTAAATATAAACTCTAAAATGATAAAAATCATGGAAGAAAAAATAGGGACAACACTAGGAGCACTAATACATGGCATAAACAGAATACAAAACATTACTAACAATGCACAAACACCAGAAGAGAAATTAGATAACTGGGAGCTCCTAAAAATCAAACACTTCTGTTCATCAAAAGACTTCACCAAAAGAGTAAAAACACAACTTACAGACTGGGAAAAAACTTTTGGCTATGACAAATCTGATCAGCGTCAATCTCTAAAATCTACAAGATACTACAAAACCTCAACAACAAAAAGACAAATAACCCAATTAAAACATGGGCAAAGGATATGAACAGGCACTTCACCAAAGAAGACATTCAGGTAACTAACAGATACATGAAGAAATGCTCATGATCATTAGCCATTAGAGAAATGCAAATCAAAACTACAATGAGATACTATCTCACCCCAACAAGGCTAGCATTAATAAAAAAAAAAAACAAAATAATAAATGTTGGAGAGGTCGTGGTGAGACTGAAACACTTATACACTGTTGGTGGGAATGTAAAATGGTACAACCACTTTGGAAATTGATTTGGCACTTTCTTAAAAAGCTAGAAATATAAGTACCATAGGATCTAGCAATCCCACTCATTGCAATACATCCTAGAGAAATAAGAGCCGTCACATGAATAGATATACACACACTCATGTTCACTGCAGCACTGTTCACAATAGCAAAAAATATAGAAACAACCTAGGTGCCCATCAAGGGACAAATGGATAAACAAACTATGGTATATCCACACAGTGGAATACTACACAAGGATTAAAAACAACAATCAATCTGCAAAACATCTCATTAACATGGATGAATCCGGAAGGCATTATGCTGAGTGAAATTAGTCAGTCACAAAAGAACAAATATTGTATGAGACCACTATTATAAGAACTCATGAAACGGTTTAAACACAGAAGAAAACATTCTTTGATGGTTACAAGGGTGAGAAGGGAGGGGAAGGGGTATTCATTAACTAGATAGTAGATGAGAATTATCTTAGGTGAAGGGAAGGACAACACACACTACAGGGGAAGTCAGCACGACTGGACTAAACCAAAGGTAAGAAGTTCCCTGAATACAAACAAACACTTCAAGGGGCAGAGTAGCAGGGGTGGGGGTCTAGAGATCATGGTTTCAAGGGACATCTAGGTCAACTGGCACAACAAAGTTTATTAAGAAAAGGTTCTGCATCCCATTTTGGTGAGTGGCATCTGAGGTCTTATAAGCTAGTGAGCGGCCACCTAAGATGCATCAATTGGTTCCAACCCACCTGGAGTAAAGAAGAATGAAGAACACCAAGAACAGAAGGAAAGTATTAGCCCAAGAGACAGAAAGGGCCACATAACCTAGAGACTCTATCAACATGACACCAGAAGAACTAGATGGTACCCAGCTACCACCAATGACCACCCGACAGGGAACACAACAGAGAGTCCCTGATGGAACAGGAGAAGAGTGGGGTGCAGAACTCAAATTCTAGTAAAAATACCAGACTCAATAGTCTGCCTGAGACTGGAAGAACCCTGGAAGACATGGCCCTCGGACTCAATGTTACCCCAGAACTGAAACCAGTCCTGAGGCCAACTCTTCAAAGATTAGACTGGACTATGGGACATAAAATGATACTCATGAAAAGAGTGCTTCTTAGCTCAAGTAGATACATGAGACTAAATGAGCAGCTCCTGTCCGGAGGCAAGATGAGAAGGCAAAAAGTGACAGAAGCTGGTTGAATGGACGTGGGAAATCCGGGGTGGAGAGGAGGAGTGTGCTGTCACAGTACAGGGAGAGCAAGCGGCTAGGGTCACTCATAGCAATGTGTGTATAAATTTTGTATGAAAAACTGACTTACTGTAAACTTTCACTTAAATACAATAAAAAAAGAAAGAAAAACAGCATGGCAACTATGCAAACACATTTCAGCCGTATAGGGTCCCCACCCATCTCCATCTCAAAAAAGAGAAATAAAACATGTAGAAGAATCTAAAAGTTACATCAAGACACTGAAAGAAATTGATTACAATTATTTTAAGCTTGAAAACACCTTAAGAACATGAATTCTATAAAATCAGGAGTTCAAAGATGAGATAGTGAAACAAGACAATGAAATGAAGAAGGGAGATACAAACTAAGGATAAAAAACAATGGAGTTAGTAAGTCAGAAACAGCAATGCAGACTAGACACTGCTGAACATCTAACTACTGACAGAGAAAAGGCAAGAGACGGGAATAGTGAATGTTGATGAAAAACACAAAAAGAGATTAAAGTAATATCTACCAGCAAAACTAATAGATACTGATGTCAGATGAAGCCAAAAAATGTACTCAAGAATATGCTATAAGAGAGTTTTCTTGAAATGAAGAAAGAATTGAGCTACAGATTGAAAGAACAAACCATGATCCAGGAAAATCTGATACAGGCATCCAGGTGAAAAAGCAGATCATCTACAAGTGGAAACTACTCAGGATGGCTTCAGATTCCGCCACAGCACTGTTCAATGGAGCAGACAGCTGATATGAACATGTAGCTAAATAAATATAAGCATACATTCCTGTAGGTTTAATACCTAAGAGAGGAATTAATGCTTGTAGGTATGTGTTCCTTTAACTTCACTAGATAACGTCCAACACTGTTCTAAAATGGTTATACTAATTTATTTATCCAGTTTCTCGCTGGGATTTAGGAGAGCTCCTATTAAGTCCTGCAACCTTGCTAAGGCTTGGTATTATAAGACTAAAATTTAGCAGGACATCATTGTGAAATGGTACCTCACTGTGGTTTTAATCTGCATTTCTCCAAACGTTAATGAAGTTGAGTATACTCTTATGTTTACTCAACATACTGGATTTCCTTTCCCGTGATGAGACTGTTCAAGTCTTTTGCCCGTTTTTCTATTTGGTTGTTTTTCTTTTCCTCATTGATTTGCAGTTCTTTTAAATACTCTGAATGAGATATTTGTTGGTTATATGTTTTACAAGTATCTTTATCTATTTGGCAAGTGCAATTTCAATTTTTTTAAGTGGTTTTTCTTAAAAACAAAACAAAAAAAACCTTGAAGTAAATATACTGAGATTTAACCTTGTTGTTGTTGTTGTTAGGTGCTGTTGAGTCAGTTCCAACTCATAGTGATCCTATGTACAACAGAACGAAACACTGCTCAGTCCTGTGTCATCCTCACAATTGTTGCTATGTTTGAGCCCACTGTTGCAGCCACTGTATCAATCCATCTTGTTGAGGGTCTTCCTCTTTTTTGCTGACCCTCTACCTTACCAAGCACGATGTCCTTCTCCAGGGACTGGTCCCTTCTGATAACATGTCCAAAGTACGTGAGAGGAAGGAGCACTCTGGCAATCCACGGTATATTCAGTATTCTTTGCCAACACCATTGAGATTTAACAGTGGCATTAGTTCTGGGACATGAAAATAAGAATGACTGAAAACGTCCTATCAATCTCTTTCTACCAAATAAAGAAATTGGGGGGGGGGGGGCACGACTTAATTTTCTTTTTCTTTTTGAAATTAAAAAAAAAGTAAAGAATAGAACAAGTTAAAAAAATTTTCAGGTTAAAAAACAATGTTATCCTAGGAAAAGAATATCTGTCATTATATCCTTATTTCCAGAGCACTTCTAAGTGTTTCCTGATACATGCCAGGCAACCAAGACCTACCTTTCCAACTGTGCAATTCTGTGCAATTTTAGAATCACTTGATTTCTCTGTGCCAGAGGTTTGTCTTCTGTTAAATGAATTAGTTAAATTATTTCTAAGGTTTATTCTCACTTTGTAATTCTATGACTCTATCACGCAAATTTCTACATTTAGAGAAAGTGGAAATGATTTATAATGATAGTGTATTTTACATGATTTAATAAAAGATTGCGATGAAGATGCTCCAAACTCTTACCACATATTGTCTTGCTCATCTCTAAACCCTGACTTTGGAGATCTAAAAATGTCTGCTGCTTATTTTCATATCATACAGCTTACTTTCACTATACTGACACTACTTGGAACCACCATAATTATTTCTCAGCTTGAAAACTAACAGTTTTATTTCTATAATATGAAAGAACAATACTTTGTTAATACATTAACATTTTCCAAAGTTTTAAATAAGTTTAAAAAACCCTTTCTACTCAAGATATACACCCAAAACTTTTAACAGTGACCAATCTTTTGAAATCATGGTAGAAGGAAGATGGTTTTTATGTTTCTTTTTGCCTTTTTCCCCTACGTTTTCTATAATACACACATATTTCAATAAGGAAAAAATGAACATGTGATTAAGAAAGAATCAAGAAATAATCAAGATCTCTAACTCTCTTCCTAATCTATTTCAAGAAATTTCAGTAACCATTGTAAAACAGTATTCTTCTATTGTTTCAGAAGTAATCTTTTCATGATTGTAACTTAAGATGGATTTAATCACTGCCTAATGTCCAAGTCTACTAATGACATGCAAAGTCCTAATTTAAAAACAAAACAGTTACAGTTTTAAAAAAATAAGTGCAACTTTAATCACAGATAAATTATTACATTTCTAAAAAAGAAAAATTTATCTCTGGAACATATTATAGGGATGGCCCTTTTTCTATTGCAGTGGTTTCCTGGTTAAATCACAATGCTTTCTTATGATCCAGCTTGTCATTAAAGTATCTCATACTTGGAATGTCTAAGAGTAAGAACTACTAGAACAAAAAAGTGTGATAATTAGACAGTTATCTGATAATTAGAAAATTAAAAATAAAAACTGATACTTAGACGGACCTTTAGGAGGTGCTGTGGTGGATAGTTTTTCCTTCGCAGTATGGCAGTCATTGCCCTGCCCATGGTGCACTCCGCAAAGCAGCACTCAAAGCAGTACACCACTACCACCAGAGCAGTCCCCTAACCGAGACGGCAATCCCAGAGTAACTCCATATATTCCAAAACTTTCCAGGATCTTGAGTTTGAAAAGAGGCAGAAGCCGTACATCTATATATACATATGCCAGTTATTGAAAAATTACAAGCAGCGATAAAACTGCTAAGGTGAAGACTCTACTATCCTATCCGATTGGGTCCACACAAAAAAACACTTTACAAAGTGCTGGCAAGTGAAAGCCACTGTTATTATTATTTAAAGAAAGCAAACAGTAAACAACAGGGACACACTTGATAGTGAATCGGTTCTACCCCCTACACGAGACTCACTCTAGTGACCTGCTTACATAGTCAAAGGAGCTCTCTCCTACCCTTTCCCAAAAACTGATGTCCATTCTTATGTCAGCTGGTGGGCACACTGTGGCTCAGGAGTCAGCAGGTATGTTGCCAGCTCAAGTCAGGTGTTGGGTTCACATGACTACTGCCTCTGGCTCCTGACTCCTGCCACACTGCTCAGAGCCACATGGCTCCCACTGCATTGCTGGCAGACCCCTGCACCAAGTCTCCCAAGCCTCTGTGGGCAACCTCTTCACACAGCACGTACAGTCCCCTGCCAGGAACCTCTTCATAGGACATGCCCCCTGCATTCTCAAGTGTTACAGCCCTCAGCTCAGCTGGCGCATCTTCTGCCACCCTGTGCTGGCTTGGCCCCATGCCACTATCTGACCCGTGAGCTGGTTTGGCCTGGCACTGCTACCACTGCTGCCACTAGTCTCATGGTTCCCTATGCTGCTTGCACCACTGCTTGCTGCTACCGCTGCCTGCAGCTGCTCCGTGGGCAAACCTCACTCGCTGAGGCAGTCTGTGGGTCCTGTGTTTCCTGCCACTTGCACAGGTGCCGCTGCCTATGCCAACTGTGGGCCTGGCCCTTCCTGCTGCTGTTTCTCTGCGTGCTTCGGCCCCACTGCCATGATCTCTCAGTCTTCAGTGTTACTAAGTGCAATATCACAGTCCTTGACCCATATTACAGCTCTTTTAGTATTACAGCTCTTTTACTGGGGTCTAGGAGGTTCTGGAGCCCTGGAGGCACAGTCGTTAACAACTTGGTTGCCAACCAAAAGCTTGGCAGTTCAAATCCACCAGCCACTCCCTGGAAACCCTATGGGGCAGTTCTACTCTGTCCTATAGGTCACTATGAGTCCAACCGCAACGGGTCTGGTTTGGGTTTTCAGTTCTCAGCGCAGGGACTTCAAAAGGTCAGGTCCAAAGGATACACTCCTCTCCAGGCTCTTGTTGATCAGGAAGTCCCCCCAAACCTCTGCAGGACAGGCCATTTATACAGGAAAACTCCACATCAATTTTGAAGCACAGCTTTCCTAGCAAGATTGCAAAACCAACCAATCCTCTCAGATGGACTGCAAAATAACCAGTCACTCTTAGCTGGATTTGCAAACCCAGGGTCAGAAAGGCTACATAATGGAACCCACTGTGCCACACCACATTAGGAATCTGCCCAGTCTAACTAGTTCTTAACTGGGCAATCATGACCAGATTAAATAGAAAAAGATTCTGTCTTTAAAACACTTAAAGAGGCAAGGCTAAGATGACGGAGTAGTCAGACAATTCCTGCGGTCCTTCTTACAACAAAGACCCCAAAAAACAAGTGAATCAATCATATATGACAATCTAGGAGCCCTGAACATCAAAGGCAAAGTTGAGGAACTGGACTGAGCAGCGGGGGAGGGACAGACAGTTCAGAAGCAGCGAGAAGTTGCCAGACCTGACCTGGCGGGAGATGGCACATTTCAGGCCATATCAGCTCAAGTGAGCAGTGAGGCAAGGAGTGGCGCTCAGGAGGCATTTTCCACTTCAGAAGAGACCCCGTGGCAGAGAGTCTACTCAGGCATTCAGAACCAGTGAAAAGCAGCACTCAATCGGCAAAAAAAAAGCACTTGCATCTGGCCTAGCGTGCGGATCAAATAACACCCCTTTTGGGAAAAACTTCTCTCCCATTTACCTCTCTCCTCTCTGCTATGCACCCGGTCCTGGGCCGGCTTCAGCGACTGCCATGTCCCCTGGGCTGTAAGTATGACGTATCACGTGCCCTGAGACATTCTCCTGGCCTTGGAGAGGGAACAAATTAACAAACAGGGAAAAACTAATCTGCCGGGTCCCTGAAGCCAGGAACTCAGGGTTGGCACAGCTCCTTTGCCTAGGCACAGGCATAAGGGGTCCACAGACTTTGAATGCCTTTCACCCCTGCATAAATTGTGTGGGCCCATTTCAACAGCATAGGCCCTCATTATCATAGTACAACAGGGTATATACCTGAAGTCTAACTTCAACTATTTCGGCTGTGGGGTGGCAAGTTTGTGACATCTGACTGTTCTGCCCATTGGGCAGGTTCCTTGCCTGCCCACATTGGGGGCCAGAGGATTTGTGGCTCCACCCATGCCACCTAGCCACCCCCAGCAGGGGTCCAAGAATAAGTGGCGGCCCCTAGTCCTTACAGCCAACAGCACTGGGGGCTCATAATCTGGCTACAAATCTCACTCACCTACGCACTCTAGGGATATGCTTTCCTCCCGGACACTCAGAGGGGGCCACTGGCCCCCTATCTTGCTCTGCGCATGACCGCCTGCTGCAGCCGGATGCCTGTACCTACACCAATCTCCTATGCCTGTCTAGGACTGTAGATGAGAGCCTGCACCACATACTTAGTGGCTATCTACCTGGGCACCTGAGCTGAATCTATACAGGAGGAGTGGGTGGATTCCTGTGCTCACATACTTAGTAGGAGGCCTAGCCACCTGGTGGCAGGACACTGGAGCTTCAGGGGCGCCAGTGATCGGGATAGCTCAAACAAGCAACCTATTTGGACATATCAAAACAAAACAAGAAGCTAGAACACAGTAAGCAAACATGAAATGTATAAATATAATAACCTAGTGATGGCTTGGAGACAACAGTCAATATCAAATCACATAAAGAAGCAGATCATGATGGCTTCAGCAAGCTCTCAAAATAAAGACTCAAGAAATTTTCCAAAGGAAGAGAATTTCTTGGATTTACTGGAGGCAAAATGCAAAAGATTAATTTACAGAACTCTTCAAGAGATCAGGAAGGACATTAGGTAAAACACAGACCAAGTCCAGGAATACACAAAGCAACAGAGGAACTTAAGGTTATACAAGACCATGATGACAAATTTAACAGGCTGCAGGAATGCACAGAGACACAGCAATCAGAAATCCAGAAGATTAGCAATACAGTATCAGAATTAGACAAGTCAATAGAAAGTCACAGGAGGAGAACTGAGGCAATGGAAGTCAGAATTAGTGAGACTGAAGATAAAGCGCTTGACACCAACCTATTTGAGGAAAAATCAGATAAAAGGATTTAAAATAATGAAGAAAACCTAAAAATTATGTGGAACACTATCAAGAGGAGTAACCTACGGGTGACTGGAGTACCAGAACGGGGGGGGATAACAGAAAACACAGTTGAAGATTTGTTGGCAGAAAACTTCCCTGATACTGTGAAAGATGAGAAGATATCTATCCATGATACTCACTGAATCCCACATAAGGTAGATCCCAAAAGAAAGTCACCAAGACATATTATAATCAAACTTACCAAAATCAAAGACAAAGAGAGAATTTTAAAAGCAGCTACAGATAAACGAAAAGTCATCTACAAAGGAAAGTCAATAAGACTAAGCTCGGACTACTCAGCAGAAACCATGCAGGCAAGAAGGCAAAGGCATGACATACATAAAGCCTTGAAGGAAAATAACTGCCAGCCAAGAATTATATATCCAGCAAAACTGTCTCTCAAATATGATGGCAAAATTAGAGCATTTCCAGATAAACAGAAGTTTAGGGAATATGCAAAAACAAAACCAAAATTACAAGAATACCAAAGGGAGTCCTCTGGTTAGAAAAATCAGTAACATCAGATAACAACCCAAGACTAGAACACAGGACAGAGAAACAAGATATCAACTCACATAGGGAAGCCACAAAAATAAATCAAAGCCAAAACACCGAAAATATGGAAACAGAGGTGTCAACATGTAAAAGATGACAACATTAAAACAAAACAGGACTAAAAAATGTAAACATAGATTTTTCATATGGAGAGGAAGTCAAGTTGATATAAAGAAATAAAAGACTGGTATAAACTTAGAAAAATAGGGACAAATATTAAGGTAACTACAAAGGAAACTAAAAATCCTACACATCAAAATAAAACACGAGAAAAACATAAAGACTCAGCAAATATGAAATCAACAACAAAGAAAAAGACGAAAAGAAAATACATAAAGAAAAATAACTCAGCACAGAAAATTAACTGGAACAAAGAAACTGTCAACAACACACAAAAAAAGACATCAAAATAACAGCACTAAACTCGTATCTATCAATAATTATGCCGATGTAAATGGACTAAATGCACCAATAAATAGACAGAGAGTGGCAAAATGGGTTAAAACACACGATCCTTCTATATGCTGCCTACCAGAGACACACCTTAGACTTAAAGACACAAACTAAAACTCAAGGGATGGAAAAAAATATATCAAGCAAACAATACTCAAAAAGGAGCAGGAGCGGCAATACCAATTTCTGACAAAATAAACTTTAAAGTAAAATTCATCACAAAGGATAAGGAAGGACACTATATAATGACTAAAGAATCAATACACCAGAAGGATAGAACCATAATAAATATTTATGCATCTGATGACAGGGCTCCAAAATGCATAAAACAAACTCTAACAGTATCTGAAAGCAAGACAGACAGCTCCACAATAAGAGTAGGAGACTTCAACACACCACTTGCAGTGAAGGACAGAACATCCAGCAAGAAGCTCAATAAACACACAGAAAAGCTAAGTACTACAATCAACCAACCTGATCTCATAAACATATACCGAACACTCTACCCAACAGCAGCCAAGTATACTTTCTTTTCCAACGTACATGGAACATTCTCCAGAACAGACCACATATTAGGCCATAAAGCAGGCCTTAAAAGAATCCGAAGCATCGAAATATTACAAAGCATCTTTTCTGAACACAAAGTCATAAAAGTAGAAATCAATAACAGAAAAGCAAGGAAAAAAAAAATCAGACACATGGAAACTGAGCAACACCTTGCTCAAAAACTGAATTTTAAACTTTCACTTAAAGCACAATTAAAAAAAAAATAACAGTGATTTAATCTCTTGGTATTTATTTTGCACATACACACAAACCTAGATATCAATTGATTAATCATTTTTTTAAATGTATGTATCTTCTGATTGTGCACACTAGCCAATGAGGAAAATGACATGATAATCCCAAACAGGAAATACATACACAAGTCATTTATATTCTGCTTATAAACAATTCATGGAAAAACACTGTGCTTTCCTATTTAAGGTTCCTTTTGTCTAATTTTAAAAATGGTGCATATTTTCTGGGCACATACCAGCTAAGTGATGAGTGACTGAGAAAGAAGATGCCTGGGATGGTAGTTTGTAACAAGAAACATATTTAAAATACAAAGTTTCTAGTAGATAAAACATTAAGTATATAGAATACAAAAGGATAACCTTAAGATTTTATTGGGCATTATTTCTTATTTAATAGCAACCACACTTTTACTCTCCACACCACACATCCACGGAACTTTCATAGACGTCAATGAAAATTTTCTATACAGACCAAGGCCATACTTAAAAAAATAAATTCATTAAACATTATTTCTATTGAAAGGACTTACAATTTGAAAACATTCAACAATAATCTTATTTATGGAGAGTAGATTATTAACAGGATACATTCCTACTGGTTTAACAAATATTTACCACTTTTTAAACTATGAATATCTTTTAAATTCATATACTTCTACTATTAGAGGCTTAGAATATGTTTATGAATTGTTGTAACTCATAGACTACAAAATACACAGTAATGAGAGGATTAATTTGTATACATTACCCACCCGAACATATGTTTTATTGAATAAAAGCCAACAGTAATTAACAATTTTTTTTTAACTTAGGTTCAGCTGAACAAATATAATTGCAAAAGGAAAGATTAAAATACATTTCTGCTTTTCTATTACATTTTGTTTTTCTCTCCTCCTTGTCCTCTCACACCCCAGATTTATAGCAGGCTATATAAGTACTGTCCTTCTATTATACAAGGAAGGGAAATAAGACAGCCTCTTATTCATGCAGGACAAACAGCCATGCCAAAAGCACAAATTACACTAATTGTAGAATATAACTTTGTTATCTTTCCTTTCAAAACTTAGTCACTTACACACTTTGATTTTTGGCTTCCATTTGGATTTATTAACTTCAAAGCTTTGTCATTGCTTATCTGTTTCTCCATTTTTACCTGAGGCAAGAAAGTATATAAATTTTTTTACATTCTTGCTTTACTGTGGCAAGAAAGCTTTAGTGTTCATTTGGCTTACAGCGTTTCATAGTTATTAAACTTGTATATGGTAAAGTTTACTGCCCTTAGCATACCAATTTTAAATGCACTACCATTAAACCCAATAAACTGCACACAAATACATTAGCAGTAACACTCCAATAAATTCTAGTTTTACTCATTGTTAATGTCCTTTTTTTCCCACAAAAGGATGCTCTCGTATACGCTATAAGAAAACAGAAGAAAATATTGTTTTATTCCCAGAATTAGTTATGCTTCTGAGCAACTGGATACTGCGAGGCATGCAACTGGCCTGTTCCCCTCTTTGAACTCGCTACTAACTTTAAAATCAAATGTGTGATTCATCTCAAGCATAATACACACACACAGTTTCTTACAGCATATATATTATGGCTTCATCTTATATTGTCTCATTTCTCCATTTTTTTCTCTCCATTTAAAAATTCATGTTATAACTTGCAGTAGCATTTTTCTAAGCCACCATAAATCCTTAAAGTACCAAGGTCAGTATAAATAAACAAACATTTAAATACAGTTTGAGAAAAATAACAGCATTAAAGTTAGGAGGGTAAGGTGTCCACATTCCTCTTGCTAGAATCTGTGTTTCCAGGTACTCCCCTCCCTTTCCCGTATTTGTCTGACATTTCAGAGTATGGTTTGCCATATTTTAGGCAAATGACCTTTTTGTGCTACCTATGCTGAAAGCTCTCTTCAGATTAATCAGTTAATCAAGAATCGACTGTACCATCTCACTTTCTCCTTCCTCTGCCAAGGATGAAGGAAATGGGGCATGAAGTGCCCAAGGCCAAGCTTTTGGGAGATTCATTACGTATCAGGGGAATCAAGCATCAGAATAAATTATGATGGTTATGGACTGAAACTCTCTGAATAAATTAGGAAGCTTGAGTCCAAACAGATGTATATGAATGAATGAATGGGGGAGAAGGGAGCTGTATGAAGCCTCAAAGTATCTCCTCACAAAATACTTATAAATTTTTAATTTTACAGTGGAGAAATCTGGCAGACATCATCTTAACCAAATAAGAGATAACATCACCAGCAAAATTCTACATTGTGTGCCTCCTAATATGCTGCACTGAAAAGAACACAACTTTATTTTTGTGGCACTCCTAACAAAAATGCATAAATCATGAGGAAATCTCAGTCAAACCTAAATTTAAGGACATTCTGCAAAGTAACTACCCACTATTTAGGGATGGGTGAAAATGCTTTAAAATTGCAAACTTGCATCAATAACAACATAGATAGTCTAAAGCTTGAAGGAAAGGTACATTAATTTTCAACCAAATTAAGCATTTTAAACATAGCTTTAGCTGGGCACTCTATTGATTTATTTATTCACTCACTCATTCACTCACTTATTCATCCAACAATTATTTATGGAGTACCTACTACGAACCAGGCACTATGCTAAGTACTGTTAGTAAAATGATGAATAAAAGCTAAATAGTTCTGTATAAGTACTTTAAAATAGTGGTGGTACAGAAAAATATTAATGTGGGCTTAAAGTAGATGGAATTTCAGTGAGTCTTGGAGCTTGGAGCTTGATTTTCTCTTTTAATAGATTCGAAGAAGCCAGACTTAGAACTGCACTCTTGAACTGGCATTTTGCTTTGCTGCAAGATGAAGGTACCTAACTCAAATTTATTAAGTGATATAAAATTTAGCATACCCAATAAGTTTCTATAACATAACTAACTACAGAATTGATTATATAAACATTAATTTGAACATAACTGAGATTTCTAATGTGAGACAGTGACTGGAATACAATACTCTGCTATTGACAAAAGCCCTAAGACCAAATTCCAGGTAAGTTATAAAATAAGTAAAATACAAGATTTGGAGGAGGTGGAGCCAACATGGCGCTATAGACAGGAGGACCATGCCATCCTTCTGCAGCAAAGACCTGAAAAACTAAGTAAAACAGATACAGACATCAATCCTAGAACCCTAAGCATCACATGAAAGAATTAAAGAACTCGACCAAACACCAAACGGAATAAGAAACTGACAGAGAACAGAGAACTAGTAGAGCTATGGAGGGGAGGTCCCCTACCAGCTAATATGGCACTGACTTGCCATGTTGGACTCCAGCCACAAAGGAACACAGACAGGGAGTATGGGAAGGCAACTTCCTGGAGCTCCCAACAGGAGACAGAGCACCTGGAAACCAGGGATATGCGCTTTTCCACCCCCACCCTTTATCCCTGTACGAGGCCTCCTCCACTTTCCAACGGGCCATGGCTGCTCGGCCAGAGAGACACCAGCTCACTGCCACCTGGATTTGCCATCTTGGACCTCAGCTACTAAGGACCGCAGACAGCTTCAAGGAGCTCCCAACAGGAGACAAGAGCACCTAGTAACCAGGGATACACGCTTCTTTCCCCATCCTTCTCCCCTCTATGTGGCCTCGGCTGCTTGCCAATGGGCCATGGTTGCTCGGCCAGATACTAGCTGACTGCCGCCTGGGCCTGCCCTGCCCCCACAGGTTGGCCCCTTCAGTGCCTTTTTTTTTGGTTTGTTTTTGTTATTGTTTTTGGGTTTTTTTGTTGCTTCTCTAGCCCTTCCTTTCCTTCCTTTCTCCCGCCCACCCTCTCCCCTTCTTGATGGTCTGTGCCACACCACTCGGCTAGCAAGCCACCTGCCAGCAGGTGTCCTCAGTGTCATTTCTAATTTTATTCTGGTTTCTTCTCTCTCTCTCCCTTCCTTCCTCTCCTTTCTCCAGCCCATCCAGCCCAATGAGCTGCCCCCACCCCTTCTCAATGAGCAGTGTTGCACCACTTGGCTAGAGAGCCACTGGTGCAGTCTCCCTGGGTCCAGGTTACCTCCAACAGCCAGCTGCTTCAATGCCACATTTTCTTCCTTTGTTGTGTTATTTTTCTTTGTTTTTTTCTTTATGTCTCCTTTTCTTTCTCCTGTCTACCTGGCCCCGTGTGCCATCCCTTCCCCTTCTTGATGAGCTTTGCTGCACTGCCTGGCTGGGGGTCCACAGGCACAAAGACTCCCAGGGTCTGTGCTACCCCACCAACCAGCTTACTCAGCACCATATTTTTTGGTTTGTTTGCTTTGTTCTTTTTTTTTTTTTTTCCTGTTTCTTCTCTCTCTCTCCTTCCTTTCCTTTCTCCAGCCCACCTAGCCCTGTGCACCACACAGCTGGAGAGTCACTGGCGCGCGGCCTCCCCAGGTCTGTGCCGCCATCACCGACTGGCTCCCTCAGGGACATTTTATTTATGTTTGCTTGTTTGTGATTTTTTTCTTTTTCTGTTGGTGTTTCTTCACTCATTCCCCCTTCCTTCCTTTCTCCCACCCACCTAGCCCCGTGCAATGTCCCTCCCCCCCACTTCTTGACAGGCTGTGCTGTACCACTCAGCTGGAGAGCCTCTGTCACAGGCCTCCCTAGATGCACTGGCCCTGCAGGCTGGCTCTCGCAGTGCCATATTTTTTATTTTTATTTACCTTTCCACTTTTCCCTTTTCCTTCTCCTTCCCAGATAGACCTTGCCCTGTCTACACCCCTTCCTGCCAGGTCACCCAGCAGGAGAGATAATCAGCTTGCCCACTCCAATCCTGCCCTGTCCCCAACAGCCAACTTTCCCACCACCATATTTGCTTATTTCTGCTGTTGCTGTTTTTATTTTATGTTTGTTGATTTCTTCTCTCTTTCCCTTCCTTCCTCACGCCCACCTAGTCCCGTGCGCCACACATGCCACTTCTCAACAGGCTGAGCTGCACCATTTGCCTAGAGACACTGGCACATGGCCACGCCAGGTATGCCTCGCCCCCACCCACCGAATCCTGCTGCGCCATTTTGTTTACTTTTTTCTTTTTTCCTTTGTTTTTTTCTTTTTGTTTGCTTTTTTGCTTTTGTTTCTACCTACTCTTTCTCTTCTTTTACTCAACCACTTAGCTCCACACATCACACCCTCTCCCTTTCCTCCTGCCTAGCATCACTGTGTGCCGAGCACCACGTCCCTGAGCAACACCAACATGGTCCCCTGGACCCTGCCTCGTCAGCCCTAGTTCGTGCTGCAAACTACCCATTACACCCCACGCTGAACCTGTCCCGCTGCACCATTGAAGAGTGACTAAAATAAAACACTAGATGATCTTCCAGTAGAACAAAAGGCACTAGGGAATTCAAAACTCTAATATTGAGGGTTCTCCAACAGATGAAGGAAAATGCAAACAAAAATAAGGAAAAAATAGACAAAGTTTTGGAAAATACGGACAAAATCAGGGAAAACACAGACAAGACAATGGAAGAATTCAGGCAAATAAAACAGGAACAAAACGTCAAAATAAATAAAGTAGAAATCATACAAAAACTGCAATCAGAAATCTAAAAAATAAACAAGATTTCAGAAATGAACTGTGCAACAGAAGGTTTTAGGAGCAAATCTGAAACAATGGAAGACAGGATCAGCGAAACTGAAGACAAATTCTTGGATACCACTTTGTTTCAGGAAAATAATCAGATAAAAGAATGAAGAAACCTAGAAAATGATGTGGGATACAATCAAAAGTAAAAATTTGTATTTGACTAAAGTTCCAGAACTGGGAGAGAAAACAGAAAACAGAGAGGATCACTGAAGATTTGCTGGCAGAAAACTTCCCTGATAACATTAAAGGTAAAAAGCTAGTCATCCAAGAAGCTCAACGAACCTCATATAGGATAGACCCCAAAAGAAAATCACCAAAACATATAATCACACTTGCTAAAACCAAAGACAAAAAAAGAATCCTGAGAGCGGCTCAAGAAAAATGAAAAGTCACATACAAAAGGGAAACGTTAAGACTAAATTCTGATTACTCGGCAGACACTACGCAGGCAAGAAGGCAATGGGATGATATATATAAGATCTTGATATATATAAGATCTATCCAAAAATAAATATATCCTGCAAAACTCTCACTCAGATATGATGGCAAAATTAGGACACTTCCATATAAACAGGAATTAAGGGAATATGTAAAAACCAAACCAAACGTACAAAAACTATTAAAGGTACTCCTTCAGTTAGAGAACCAACAACATCAGACAACAACCTGAATCTAGGCACAAGAGAGCATCAGCCAGATATCAACCTAGGTAATGAACTCTCAAGGATAAAGCAAAACTAAAAGATTTGAAACAGGGAACCAGAAATGTCAGTCTGTAAACGACAAAAACGTCAGAATAAAAGGGAATAAATGGTGTAAGTACAGAATTTGTAAACAGAAAGGAAGTCAAGGCGACATCAAGTAATAAATAACTGGTTCAAACTTAGGAAGATGGGGTAAATTTCAAGGTAACCACGAAAAAATTAACAAACTTACTCATTAATAAAAAGAAAAACAAAGTTTCAGTAAACACAAAATCTACAAAAAAAATGAAATAAATGAAAAAAATCCACAAACAAAAGGAATTCAGCACAGAATAGTAAGAGGAACAAAGTAAACATCAGCATCACAAAAAAGGAAGTACAAAATGACAGCAATAAACTCACACCTATCTATAAACAGACTGAATGTAAATGGCTTAAATGCACCCATAAATAGACAAAAAGTGACAGAATGGATTAAAAAACCAGGACTCATAAAATTGTGTCTACAAGAGACATATCTTAGAAACAAAGATAAAAATATATTAAAAATCAAAAGATGGAAAAAAATATATCAAGCAAACAGCAACCAAAAAGGAGCAGAAGTGGCAATACTATTCTCAGGTAAAATAGACTTTAAAACAAAATCCACCATAAAGGACAACAAAGGACATTACATAATGATTAAAGGGACAATCCACCATGAGAACATAACCATAATAAATATCTACGCACCCGATGACAGGGCTCCAAAATACGTAAAAGAAACTCTAACAGCACTGAAAAGAGAAACTGACAGTTCAAAAATAATAGTAGGACTTCAACACACCACTCTGTAAAGGACAGAACATCAAGAAAGAAACTCAACAAAGATACAGAAGATCTGAAGGCCACAATCAGCCAACCTGACCTCATAGACATATACAGAACACTCCATTCAACGGCAGCGAAGTACACATCCTTTTCCAACACACATGCAACGTCCTCCAAAATAGATCACATCTTAGGTGACAAGCAACCCTCAACAAAGTCCAACACCCATTCCAGATAAAAAACTCTACATAAAATAAGTACAGAAGGAAAATTCCTCAACATAATAAAGGGCATCCATATGAACCAACAGTCAATATCATTCTTAATGGAGAGAGGCTGAAAATATTCCCCCCAAGGACAGGAACAAGACAAGCATGCCCTTTATCACTGCTTCTATTTAATAATGTGCTGGAAGTCCTCACTAGAGCAATAAGGCAAGAAAAAGAAATAAAGGGCATCCAAATTGGTAAGGAAAAAGTAAAACTGCTCCTATTTGCAGATGAAGAGCCCTGGTGGCAAAGTGGTTAAGAGCTCAGGCTGCTAACCAAAAGGTTGGCAGTTTAAATCCACTAGCTGCTCCTTGGAAACCCTATGGGGCAGTTCTACTCTGTCCTATAAGGTCGCTATGAGTTGGAATCAACAGCAAACAACAACAACATCACCTGCAGATGATATGATACTATGCACAAAGAACTCAAAGGACTCCACAAGAAAACTACTAGAACTAGTAGATTAAGTACAGTAGCAGGATACAAGACAAACATACAAAAATCAGTTGGATTTCTGTACATTAATAAAGAGAACAATGAAAAGGAAATCAGGAAAGCAATACCATTTATAATAGCCCCTAAAAAACATATATTTAGGAATAAATTTAACCAGGGACGTAAAAGACCTATACAAAGAAAACTACAAAACACTACTGCAGGAAACCAAACAAGACCTACATAAATGGAAAAATATACCATGTTCATGGATAAGGGAAAAATATACCACGTTCATGGGTAGGTAGCCTCAATATTGCAAAAATGGCAATTCTACCCAAAACAATCTACAAATAAAATGCTATCCTGATCCAAATACCAACAGCATTCTTTAAAGAGATGGAAAAACTAATCATTAACCTTATACGGAAAGGAAAGAGGCCGCAGATAAGCAAAGCACTACTGAAGAAGAATAAAGTAGAAGGGCTCGCACTAACCAACCTCAGAACCTACTATACAGCTACGGTAGTCAAAACAGCTTGGTACTGGTAAGATGACAGACAGATTGATCAATGGAACAGAATTGAGAACCCAGATACAAATCCATCCACCTATGGTCACCTGATCTTCGACAAAGGCCCAAAGTCCATTAAATGGGGGAAAAGACAGTCTTTTTAACAAATGGTGCTGTCAAAACTGAATGTTCACCTGTAAAAAAAAAAATGAACCAGGATCTATAACTCACACCATACAAAAAAATTAATCCAAAAGAGATCAAAGACCTAAATGTAAATCAAAAACTATAAAGATCATAGAAGACAAAATAGGGTCAATGCTAGAGGTCCTAATACTCGGCATAAATAGTATACAAACCATAACTAACAATACAGAAACACCTGAAGATAAGGTAGATAACTGGTACCTTCTAAAAAGTAAACAGTTATGCTCATCAAAAAACTTCACCTTAAGAGTAAAAAGCCTACAGAATGGGAAAAAAAATTTTTGGCTATCTAACAAAGGTCTAACTCCAAAATCTACAGGAAAATCCAACACCTCTACAACAAAAAGATAAATAATCCAATTAAAAAACGGGCAAAGGATATGAACAGATACTTCACCAAAGAAGACATTCAGGTGGCTAACAGACAAATGAGTAAATGCTCCCTATTGCTAGCCATTAGAGAAACGCAGCTCAAAACTACAATGAGGTAACAACTCATCTCAACATTACTGGCACTAATCAAAAAAACAGAAAATAACAAATGTTGGAGAGGGTATGAGGAGATTGGAACTCTTATGTACTGCTAGTGGGAATGCAAAATGGTACGATCATTTTGGAAAACAATACAGTGCTTCCTTAAAAAGCTAGAAATAGAAATACCATATGATCCAGCAATCCTGCTTTGAGGAATATATTCGAGAGAAATAAGAGCCTTCACGTGAATAGACATTTGCACATTCATGTTCACTGCAGCATTATTCACAATAGCAAAAAGATGGAAACAATCTAACTGCCCATCAACAGATGAATGGATAAACAAGCTATGCTACATACACACAGTATAGTACCATGTAACAATAAAGAACAATAATGAATCTATAAAACATCTCACACCATGGATGAATTTAGAAAGCATTATGCTGAGTGAAATAAGTCAACCATAAAAGGATAAATACCGCATAAGACCACTATTATAAAAACTCATGAAAAGGCTTACAAACAGAAAGAAACAATCTCTGATGGTTACGAGGGAGGGGAGGGGTAGGGAGAGAAAAACACTAACTAGATAATAGATAATAAGTGGTAACTTGTGTAAAGGGTAAGACACTGCACAATACTGGGGAAGTCAGTTCAACTTGACGAAGGGAAGGTCATGAAAGCTTCAGAGACACAAACTCCCTGAGCGACTGAATTATAGGGCTGAGGGCTGGGGACCATGGTCTCAGTGGACATCTAACTCAATTGGCATAATATAGTTTATAAAGAAAATGTTCTACATCTCACTTTGCTGAGTAGCATCCGGGGTCTTAAGAGCTTGTGAACGGCATCTAAGATACTCCACTGGTCTCACCCCATCTGAAGCAAGGGAGAATGAAGAAAACCAAAGACACAAGGGAAAGATTAGTCCAAAGGACTAACGGACCACAACTACCACAGCCTCCACCAGACTGAGTCCAGCACAACTAGAAGGTGCCTGGCTACCACCACCGACTGCTCTGACAGGGATCACACTAGAGGGTCCTGGACAGAGCTGGAGAAAAATGTAGAACAAAATCTAACTCACACACAAAAAAAGATCAGACTTACTGGTCTGACAGAGATTGGAGAAACACCGAGCGTATGGCTCCCGAACACCCTTTTAACTCAGTACTGAAGTCACTCCTGAGGTTCACCCTTCAGCCAAAGATTAGACAGGCACATAAAACAAAACGAGACTAAATGGGCACAGCAGCCCAGGGGCAAGGACAAAAAGGTAGGAGGCGCAGGAAAGCTCATAATGGGGTCGAGAAGGAGAGTGTGTTGACATATCGTGGCATTGGCAACCAGTGTCTGAAAACAATATGCATATTAATCCTTTAATGAAAAACTAATTTACTCTGTAAACCTTCATCTAAAGTACAATTTAACAAAAAAAGGGAGAAAACATATGTAAGAAAAGTTAAGACTTTTAAGACAGTCTTGATATCTATTTAGGAAGACTCCCTAATATTATTTATTAATTCTCAAATCTTATCAGTTTATTCATCATGGTTTGATCACAGTGACAAAATATCTTTTCCTGACAAATTTTCCCTAGTTTTACCTTTTTTCCTCCTTCCCTGAGCTCTGAGTAAACTTTTTTCTGATCTGAGGAATATCCTTCTCTATTCATTTTTTCAAAAATAATATTTTATTGTATTTTCAGTGAAAGTTTACACAGCAAATTAGGTTCCCATTTAACAATTACTATATAAATTGTTCAGAGACATTGATTACATCTTTCACAATGTTTTAATCCGAAGGCTGTCCCATAGGTAACCCTGCTGGTATTTGAATACTGGTGGCATAGCTTCCAGCATCACAGCAACACACAAGCCCCCACAGTATAAAAAACTTACAGACGCGTAGAGGAGTGTGTATACATATATATATGCAAAAGATTTCTTTAAAGTGTTGAAAATCAAAGATGTCACCTTCAAGACTAAGGTGTGCCTGACCCAAGCCATGGCATTTTCAATTGTCTCATATGCATGCGAAAGCTGGACAATTAATAAGGAAGACCAAAGAAGAATTGATGCCTTTGAATTGTGGTGTTATCGAAGAATACTGAATATACCATGGAGAGCCAAGAGAACGAACAAATCTATTTTGAAAAAAGTACAGCCAGAATGCACCTTAGAAGCAAGGATGGCAAAACATCGTCTACCATACTTTGGAGATATTATCAGAAAGGATCAGTTCTAGACAAGGGCATCATGCTTGGTAAATTAGAAGCTCAGCGAAAAAGAGGAAGACCCTCAACGCGATGGACTGACACAGTGGCTGCAAAAAAGGGCTCAAGCGTAACGACTATGAGGATGGAGCCAGACCAGGTAGTGTTTCATTCTGTTGTACACAGGGTGACTATGAGTCAGAACTGACTAAACGGCACCTAAAATAACAACATATACACATTTGTCTGTCAGTTTGTCATACTGTGGTGGCTTGCACATTGCTTGATGCTGGGAGCTATGCCACCGGTATTTCAAATACCAATAGGTTCACAATGGTCAACAGGTTTCAGCTGAGCTTCCAGACTAAAACAGACTAGGAAGAAGGACCTCGTAGTCTACTTCTGAAAAAGCTGACCAGTAAAAACCTTGTGAATAGCAGTAGAACATTGTCTGATACAGTGCCGGAAGATGAGCCCCTCAGGTTAGAAGGCACTCAAAATACGACTGGAGAAGAGCTGCCTCCTCAAAGTAGAGTTGACCTTAACGACGCAGATGGAGTAAAGCTTTCAGGACGTTCATTTGCTGATGTGGCATGACTCAAAATGAGAACAGCTGCAAACGTACATTAATAATTGGAGCATGGAATGTACAAAATATGAATCTAGGAAAACTGGAAGTCACCAAAAATGAGAAAGAATGCATACACATAGATATCCTAGGCATTAGTGAGTTGAAATGGACTAGTACTGGCCATTTTGAATTGGACAATCGTATGATCTACTACGTTGGGAATGACAAATTGAAGAGGAATGGCGTTGCACTCATCGTCAAAAACATTTTAAGATCCATCCTGAAGTACAATGCTGTCAGTGATAGGACAATATCCATATGCTTATAAGAAAGACCAATTAATACAACTGAGATGGGCAGCTGCTAGATGGCAGCTGGGAGGAGCTAAGCTGCTATTTTCCCTCCATTGTGGCCCCAGTACAAACAACTGCACAGACCCGATGATGTTGGCATCATCACAGAAGCTGCCCACCAATCCTGATGGACCACGCCCCTGAACATGCCCTGAAGAAGAGCCCACCCCTACTCTGTTTCCTCCTCATATATAAACCTCTGTGCATATGGATCACAGAGCCATCCTGGCGATGCAGGTCCCTGTGTGCTCTTTTGCTTGGCCAACCAAATAAGGTTTTCTCCTTTCGCTTTTGCCCCATTCGTGTCTCGGTGTTGTGCCAAGCGAGACCTGGAGGTCTGGTAACATATTTTGGCAAGCCAGCCAGGAGAACCCTGCTTAGTGTTTGGGGCACCCCATTCCCAACCTGACGAAGATCTCAGCAGCTGGCAACAGAACCACTTGTTCCATCTAGGCCCCTCTTCGGACTCTGGGCGGACGTGCTCCGCACCCAATGGTGACTCCGGAAAGCTAGGGAAGAAATCTACAATAATCAGGTGAGCATTATTTCTAGTGGATTCGAAACCTGGCAGGCCTGCAAGGTGGTCCGTGGTAGACAGGACTATGCCCCTGCCATCTGGTGGGTGCCCCACTGGGCTGAGGGGATGTCTGTCTGGTGGGCACACCTCTGGGTTGAGGGGATGTCCTTCTGGTGGGCGCCCCTCTAGGTTGAGAGGATGTCTTTCTGTCTGAGTGCATCTGGAACCGGTATTCTTTGTCTTTGTGAGAGTGTGTACAAGTATAAGAACGTAGGTAATATTAAAGCATTCCTGAGCGTTCACCCATAGGGTGTATTTTAAAGAACTGGCATAAATTCGGCTATAATCCTATGAAAAAGAAAAAATTAATTTTCTTATGTAGTACTGCTCACCCCCAGTATTGTCAAGGGGACCAAGAAAGGTGGTCAGTGAACAGATCACTGGACCGCAACACCATCCTTCAGCTAGATTTATGTTGCACAAGAAACAGTAAGAGGGATAAAAAACATTATGCGAAAGCCTTTGAATCATTGTATAATGATGAGAAATCTCAGAAGGTTTGTAAAATCTGTGCATAAAAGGAAAAGAAAAACCCCACTGAGCTGCTGCCAGTGCTAGTGGTAGATGACTCTTCTGACACCTTGAGGCTGTCACAGCCTCCTCCACCTTACCCTCTTTTCCCACTCCTGCCCCAGCTCCTGCAGCAACCCCCAGCAGTGCCTATGGCTCTCCTTCAGGAACTGCACTGGGGAGGGGCAGCCAGGGGAGGGAAAAGCAACTGTCCTTTCCTGGAGCCTAAGGGGAAGCGTGGAGAGCTGAACAGGAAACGAGGGCCATACAAATGTCCTGGAGATCTTCCACTGTTGCCACCACATACGAGGGGTGGAACACACTATCAAAGGACAAACACAGCCCAGGGTGTTGTGGAGCTGGGACAGAGCCAACAGGGAGAGTCAGCCTCTGACCAGTATCCACTCCACGAAACCCCAGCGGTGGACGAGGACCTGGCTCGGGTTCATGTTCCCTTTAGTACAGCAGACCTGATTAACTGGAAGAATTATATGTGAGATATTGTGAGGACTCGACAAAAATGTACGAACTGTTTCTTACTAAATTTAACTCTTCTGAAACTATATGGGCAGACTGTCAGTCTCTCTTAAGAACCCTCCTCTCCCCAGAGGAGAGGCCGATGCTCCTAGACAGGGCCTGAGAGTAAGCCCAGAGACGACATGATGCTCAGCCAACCGGATGTGCAGTTGATGACATCTTCCCCCTTCAAGACCTCTGCTTGGATCACAATCACAAGGCAGAGTACAGTATGCTCAGCCGTTATCGGGGTTATCTCTTAGTAGGTCTTAAAAATGGAGTATCGGCGGTGGGGCCAAGAGGGCGGAGTAGTCAAACACTTCCGGTGGACCCTCTTAAAACAAAGACCCAAAAAACAAGTGATTTGATTATATATGACAATCTAGGAGCCCTGAACATTAAAGGTAAAGTTCAGGAACTGGACTGAGTGGCAGGGAGAGGGAGAGACAATTCAGAAGCAGTGAGGTGGTGCCAGAACTGAGCCGGTGAGAGCCTGAACCCTCTAGGCCCGATCAGCTCGGAGGTGAACAATGAGGTAGGCAAGCAGCGTGCTCGGGAGGGGCATCTTCCACACTGGGAGAGACCCAGCCACTGAAAGTCTCCTCGGCCACGTGGAACCAGTGAGAAGGAACCCGCAATTACCGAAAGATAAGTATTTGCATCTGGCCTACCGCGTGGATGAAAAACACCCACCTCAGGGAAAAACCTCTCTCCCATTTAACTCCCCACTCCCTGCTCTGCACTGGGTCCCGGACAAACTTCAGTAACTGCCGAGTCCCCTGGGCCAGAAGTAGGTTCCGTCACACCCCTGAGCCATTCTCCCGGCCTTGGAGAGTGAACAAATCAACAAATGGGAAAAAATAAACCGCCAGCTCCCCTAAGCCAGGAACTCAGGGTAGGCACAGCTCCTTTGCCTAGGCACAGGCATAAGGGAACCATGGACTTTGAGTGCCTTTCCCCCTGCAGAGACTTGTGTGGGCCCATTTCAACAGCATAGGCCCTCATTACCTCAGTAAAACGGTATATACCTGAAGTCTACCTTCAACTGTTTCAGCTGTGAAGGGGCAGGTTCATGATATTTGACTCTGCTGTGCTCATTAAGCAGGGTCTTCACCTATCCACATCAGGGGCCTGAGAACTGGTGGCTCCACTCATGCCACTTAGCCACCTGTGATAGGAGCCCAAGAATAAGACATGCCCCCCAGTCCTTACAGACTACAGCACTGGGTACTCATAGTCCAGCTGCAAAACCCACCCACTTACACACTCTAGGGAACAGGGACACGCCTTTCTCCTGGACACTAGGGGGCGGCCGTTAGCCCCCTGCCTTGCTCAGAGTATGTCCCCCTGCTGCAGCCAGATGCCTACCCCTACAACAATCATCCATGCCTGTCTAGGACTGCAGGTGAGAGCCTTCACCACACACTTGGTGGCTATCTACCTGGGCACCTGAGCTGAATCCATACAGGAGGAGTGGTGAGCTCACATATGTAGTAACAGATCTAACCACCTGATGACAGGACATTAGAATTTCAGAGTTGCCAATAATCAAACTAGCTCACATGAGCAGCCTATTTGGGCATATCAAAACAAAACAAGAAGCTAGAACAAGAGCAAGCAAACATAAAATAAATAAATATAATAACTTATTGATGGCTCGGAGACAACAGTCAGTATCAAATCACAAAGAGACAGTCCATGATGACTTCAGCAAGCTCCCAAAACAAAGAATCAAGAAAATTTCCAGAGGAGGAATGTGGGGATATATGCCATTTAAACATGGCTGCGCTATTGACAACTGCAGCCCCCACAGGCCTCTATGCTGTATACGACATGTTGGAGACCTGTCAGCAATGAGAAAGAGATTAGGCACGACTTGTTTTCCCAAACCTATTGTCCTGCTACTGACTGGCCTGTTTACCTGAATTCCTTCTCCCTTGCCCGAAACTTATTGTTACTTACCCAAAGCCCACTGTTCTGTTATTTGCTTCACTGCTTGCTGTATTGATTATAAAATAAACTCCTGCGACTGAAGCTGGGGTTCGACTCCTCAGAGGGACCCTCCTGGCCCCACTTCTGTAAGAGTTGTGGCATTGGTTATTGTCTCCGCTGCCCCGACAACTGTCACCACTGTGACAGATGGTGCCCCGTGTGAGGGGCTGCGACAGAGGAAAACTTCTTGGAACTACCCGAGGCAGAATACAAAAGATTAATATACAGAACTCTTCAAGATATTAGGAAGGAAATTAATCAAAACACAGAGAAAGCCGAAGAACACAAAGACAAAGCAGTAGCAGAACTTAAAAAACTTATTCAAGAGACCTGCATAAGTGGAAGAACATACTTTGCTCACAGACAGGTAGACTCAACATTGTGAAAATGTTAATACTACGCAAAGCAATCTACAAATACAATGCAATACCAAACCAAATTCCAATGGCATTTTTTAATGAGATGGAGAAACAAACCACCAACTTCATATGGTAAGGGAAGAGGCCCAGGATAAGTAAAGCATTACTCAATGAGAAGAACAAAGTGGGAAGCCTCACACTACCTGATTTTAGAACCTATTGTACTGCCATGGTAGTCAAAACAGCCTGGTACTGGTACAATAACAGATATATAGACCAATGGAACAGAACTGAGAATCCAGACATAAATTCATCCACCTACGAGCAGCTGATATTTGACAAAGACCCAAAGTCTGTTAACTGGGGAAAAGACAGTCTCTTTAACAAATGGTGCTGGCATAACTGGATATCCATCTGCAAAAAACTGAAATAAGACCCATACCTCACACCACGCACAAAAACTAAGTCAAGATGGATCAAAGACCTAAATACAAAACCAAAGACGATAAAGATTATGGAAGAAAAAAATAGGGACAATCCTAGGAGCCCTAATATTGCACAAACACAATATGAACCATAAGTAACAATGCACAAGCACCAGAAGAGAGACTAGATAAATGGGAGCTCCTAAAAATCAAACACTTATGCTCATCAAAAGACTTCATGAAAAGAGTCAAAAGACAACCTACAGACTGGGAAAAAATTTTTGGCTACGACAAACCCGATCAGCATCTAATCTCTAAAATATAGAAGACAGTGAAAAACCACAACAACAAGAAAAATATAACCCAATTAAAAAATGGGCAAAGGATATGAACAGGTACTTCACCAAAGAAGATATTCAGGCAGCTAAAAGACACATGAAGTAATAGTCACGATCATTAGCCATTGGAGAAATGCAGATCAAAAGTACAATGATATCATCTCACCCCAATAAGGCTAGCATTAATCCAAAAAGCACAAAACAATAAATGCTGGAAAGGTTGTGGAGAGACTGTTGGTGGGAATGTAAAATGGTAAAACCTCTTTAGAAATGGATTTGGCACTTCCTTAAAAACATAGGAATAACCTATACAAAGAAAACTACAAAACTCTACTGCAAGAAACCCAAAGGGATCTACAGAAATGGAAAAACATACCATGCTCAGGAATAGGTAGACTCAACATTGTGAAAATGAGAATTCTACCCAAAGCAATTTACAAATACAATGCAATCCCGATCCAAATACCAACAACATTCTTCAAAGAGGTGGAAAAACTAATCATTAACTTTATATGGAAAGGGAAGAAGCCCCAGATAAGTAAAGCACTACTGAAGAAGCAGGATAAAGTTGGAGGACTCACACTACCTAACTTCAGAACCTACTACACAGCTACAGTAGTCAAAACAGCCTGGTACTGGTACAAGGACAGATACATTGACCAATGGAACAGAATTGAGAGCCCAGATGTTAAATCCATACACCTATGGTCACCTGATCTTCGACAAGGGCCCAAAGTCCATCAAATGGGGAAAAGACAGTCTTTTTAACAAATGGTGCTGGCAAAACTGGATATCCATCTGCAAAAAAATGAAACAGGACCCATACCTCACACCACATACAAAAACTAATTCAAAATGGATCAAAGACCTAAATATAAAGCCAAAACTATAAAGTTCATAGAAGAAAAAACAGGATCAACACTACATGCCCTAATACACAGCATTAACAGGATACAAACCATAACCATCAACACACAAACCCCAGAAGATAAGCTAGATAACTGGGATCTTCTAAAAACCAAACACCTATGCTCTTCAAAAGACTTCACCAAAAGAGTAAAAAGAGAACCTACAGACTGGGAAAAAATTTTTGGACACTAGAAGTTACACAAAGGTCTAATTTCCATAATCTGTAAGAAAATCCAACACCTCTACAACAAAAAGACAAATAATCCTATTAAAAAATGGGCAAAGGAAACGAACAGACACTTCACCAAAGAAGACATTCAAGCAGCCAACAGACACATGAGGAAATGCTTGCGATCACTAGCTATTAGAGAAATGCAAATTAAAACCACAATGAGATACCATCTCACCACTGCATTACTGGCACGAATCAAAAACACTGGAAATAACAAATGTTGGAGAGGCTGCGGGGAGATCGGAACTCTTATGCACTACTGGTGGGAATGCAAATGATATAACCATTTTGGAAAATGACATGGTGCTTCCTTAGAAAGCTAGAAATAAAAATACCATACGATCCAGCAATCCCACTCCTAGGAATATACTGTAGAGAAATAAGAGCCGTCACTCGAATAGACCCGTGCACGCCCACGTTCATGGCAGCATTGTTCACAATAGCAAAAAGATGGAAACAACCTAGATGCCCATCAACAGATGAATGGATAAACAAACTATGGTACATACACACAGTGGAGTACTATGCAATGAGAAAGAACAACGATGAATCCGGGAAGCATCTCATGACATGGATGAACCTGGAGGACATTATGCTCAGTGAAATGCCAGTCACAAAAGGACAAATACTGTATGAGACTTCTATTGTAAAAAGTCATGAAAAAGTTTACACATAACAAATAACAATCTTTGTTGGTTACGAAGGATGGGAGGGGTGGGGGGAATACTAAATAGGCAATACATAAGTGGTATCTTTGGTGAAGGGTGAGACAGTAGACAATGCCAGGGAAACCAGCACAACTTGTACAAGGCAAGGTCATGGAAGCTCCACAGACACATCCAAACTCCCTGAGGGACTGAATTGCTGGGAAGAGGGCTGTGAGGACCATGGTCTTGGGGAATATCTAGCTCAACTGGCATAACACAGTTTATAAAGACAATGTTCTACATGCTTTCTTGGTGAGTAGCGTCTGGGGTCTTAAAAGCCTGTGAGCAGCCATCTAAGACACTCCACTGGCCTCAACCCTTCGGGAGCAAGGGAGAATGAAGAGAACAGGATACAAGGAAAAGATCAGTCCAAAGAACTAATGGACCACAGCTACTAAGGCCTCCACCAGACTGAGTCCTGTACAGCTAGATGGTACCCAGCTACCACCACTGACTGCTCTGACTGGGATCACAACAGAGGGTTCTGGACAGAGCTGGAGAAGGATGTAGAACAAATTCTAACACACACAAAAAAGACCAGGTTTACTGGCCTTAAAGAGTCTGGAGAAACCCTGAAAGTATGGCCCCAAGACACCCTTTTAGCTCAGTGGTGAAGTCAGTTCTGAGGTTCAGCATTCAGCTGGGGATTGGACAGCCCCATAAAACAAAATGGGACTGATGAGGCACCGCAGTCCAGGGACAAGGACTAGAGGGCAGAAGGGGACGGGAGAGCTGGTGATAGGGAACTCAAGGTTGAATAAGGACAGTATTGACATGTGGTGGGGTTGTAAACCATTGTCATAGGGCAACATGTGTACTAACTGTTTAACAAGAAACTATTTTGTTCTGTAAACCTTCATCTAAAGTGAGAAGAGCAGCACAACTGGAAGAACGTAATCGATGTTACTGAACTGTGCATGTAGGAATGTTTGAAATGGTGTATCTTTGGCTATGTGTATTTTCACCAAAAAAAAAAAAAAAAAAAAAAAAGTTCAAGAAGGGAGAGGGTGACATCTCGTGGGGTTGTTAACCAATGTCATAAAACAATATGTGTACTGACTGTTCAATGAGAAACTTTTTGTTCTGTAAACCTTCACCTAAAGTACAATAATGATTAAAAAAAAAAAAAAAAGCTAGGAATAGAAGTACCATATGATCCAGCTAACCTGCTCCTTGGAATATATCCTAGGAAATAAGAGCCGTCACATGAATAGATATACGCACACCTATGTTCACTGCAGCACTGCTCACAATAGCAAAAAGATGGAAACAACCCAGGTGCCCATCAACGGATGAATGGATAAACAAATTATGGTATTTCCACACAATGGAATACTACGCAATGATAAAGAACAAGGATGAAGCCGTGAAACATCTTATAACGTGGAGGAATATGGAGGTCATTATGCTGAGTGAATTTAGTCAGTCACAGAAGGACAAATATTGTATAAGACCACTATTATAAGAACTCAAGAAAAGGTTTAAACTTGAAGAAAACATTCTTTGATGGTTACGAGGGTGGGGAGGGAGGGTGAGGGTTATTTACTAACTAGATAGCAGGTAAGAATTATCTTAGATGAAGGGAAGGACAGCACTCACTACAGGGGAAATCAGGAAAACTGGACCACACTAAAGCTAAGAAGTTTCCTGAATACAATCAAACACTTTGAGGGACAGAGCTGCAGGGGTAGGGGTCTGGGGACCATGCTTTCAGGGGACATCTAGGTCAGCTAGCATAACAAAGCTTCCTAGGAACATGTTCTGCATCCTACTTTGGTGAGTGGCGGCTAGGGTCTCAAAAGCTTGCAAGTGGCTATCTAAGATGCATCAATTGGTCCCAACCACCTGGAGTAAAGGAAAATGAAGAACATCAAAGACACAAGGAAAGTATTAGCCCAAGAGACAGAAAGGGCCACATAAACCAGAGACTTCATCAGCCTGAGACCAGAAGAACTAGATCGTGCCCAGCTACCACCAATGACCGCCCTGACAGGAGCAGGAGAAAAAGTGGGGTGCAGAACTCAAATTTTATTAAGACCAGACTTAATGGTCTGAGACTGGAGGAACCCTGGAAAGCATGCCCCCTGGATTTTCTATCAGCCCAGAACTAAAACAATTTCCGAGGCCAACTCTTCAGACAGGATTGGACTGGACTGTGGGACATAAAGTGATACTCGTGAGGAGTGTGCCTCTTAGCTCAAGTAGATACAAGAGATGAAACAGGCAGCTTTTGTCCGGAGGTGAGATGGCAAGGCAGAGAGGGTTAGGATCTGGTTAAATGGACACGGGGAATCAGGGGTGGAAAGGAGGAGTGTGCTGTCACAGTATGGGGAGAGAAATTAGGGTCGCATAACAATGTATGTATAAATTTTTGTATGGGAGACTAACTTGAAATGTAGACTTCATTTAATCTAGAACAATAAACAACAACAAAAAAATGGAGTACCTAAGCTCAAATTGGTATAAGGTATATGAGATTAAACAGCATAAAGATGAGGATCTTCAGCTTTCCTGAAAAGGATTTATAGTCTTTAGACAATACACTGATCAGGATCTGGAGGAACCAGCAAATGCTCAGATGGTTAATAGTATTTTTGTAGGACAATGTGCCCCAGACATTGGGAAAAAACTTAATTAGATGGGGCAGTATGATTAACGGATACCTGGTCAAGATGGCTTTCAAGGCCTATAATAACAGGGAAGACAAAGACAGAAAGCACCAGGTTGCCCTACTAGCAGCAGCAGTACAGGCTAGGCCCCCCTGAGAGAAGACCTGCGTGACGCCCTAGTGGGGCCCAACCCCAGTTCCCACCAAGAAGGAACACGTGTGCATATTGTAAGGAAGAGGGCCACTGGAAAAGAGTGTCCCAAGAAAAACAGTGGGCAATGAATAACTCAAATGCCAGCCCTAATTCTGGTAGAAGACTCTGACTAGGGCAGACTAGGAGCAGGGCCTCCACTCGAACCTCTGGTTATAATGAATATGGAGGGAAAACCACTCAATTTTTAGTTGATACTGGAGCTACACACTTGGTCCTCACCAAACCAATTGGACCTCTGTCCAGACATAAGATCCAGTAGTTGGGGTAGGGGATAAGGAGGACACCCACCCATTTCTTCGGCCCCTCACCTGCTCCCTCCCCAGCAAAGTAAGAATTCTGATTCACTCTTTCCTGTATATGCCTGATTGCCCTGTCCATTGTTGTGCCGAGATTTATCAAATTGCAGACTGAAATACACTTCAGCCAGGGACAGACACATGTTCAAGTTTCAGTAGAACAGGTGTGGAAAGCACACTTGCTGTTGTGTTCCGTTCTGCAAAATCAGGGGCAAGAAACAATCTGTCTTCCTTGTGAGGCCATGGTGGCAAAGATTATTATTTGGCCCATGGTGGGCCACTCAAAGACCAGGCAGGGCACAGACTGCAGTGCCAGTAAAGGCTGAGTTACTTCCAGGAATAATCCCACCTAGGCTAAAATAATACCCAATATGACAAGAGGCTTGGTTGGCGGTATGGCCTTTAATACAGAGATACTTAGAATTTGGACTGCTAAGGTCCCACACATCTGCCTTTAACACTCCCATCCTGCCTGTGAAGAGAACAGACAGCTTCTATTCGCCCAAAATCTGTGTGCCATTAACCAGCTAATAATAACACCACAACCCCACCACGGCTAATCCTTATACCTTGCTCTCAACAACTATTACCTGTTTGGAAATTTTTCTCAGTCTTAGATTTAAAGGGTGCTTTCTTCTGTGTACCCTTGGACTCCAGTAGGCTAGAGATTTTTGCCTTTGAATGGGAAGATCCATACACCAGAAAAAAACAACAATATTGCTGGTAGGTTCTGTCTCAGGACTTTAAAAACAGTCCCAGTCCCACTCTGTTTGTAACAACCCTGGCCCGAGAGCTCCAAAGGCTGACACTGTACGATGGCACCCTGTTGCAGTATGTGGACGACTTACTGACTGCCAGCTCTGAGGAGTTCAGCTGTGCAAAGAACACTGTGACTGTGTTAAACTTTTTGGCAGAGGCCCGGTATAGGGTGTCAAAAGAAAAGGCCCAAATGGTCCAGCAGAAGGTCACTTATTTGGGGTTTATCATCAGTGAGGGAAAGCGGGAGATCCATCCAGACAGGAAAGAAGCTATATGTAGACTAGTGCCCCCAGAGAACCGGAAACAGCTCCGAGGGTTCCTGGGGATGGCAGGCTTCTGCAACATATGGGTCCCTAATTTCAGGCTACTTACCAAGCCCCTCTATGCTCTCTTATAAGGAAAAGAGACAGACCTGTTTCTTTGGACCATACGAGAACAAATAACATTTGAGCAGGTTAAAAAGGCCCTACTAAAGGCCCCAGCATTAGGACTCCTGGACTCATGTAAGCCTTTCGATCTTTTTGGGCACGAGCATCAGGGCATAGCTGCAGTGCTCATCACCCAAAATCTGGGTCCTGGAGGCAACTGGTAGCTTACTTCTCCAACACTGTGGACCTAGTCACCCATGGGTGGCCAGCGTGCCTTAAAGCGGTAGCAGCCACTGTACAGATCCTGAAGACAGCCGAAAAGCTATTTGAGTTCATGCCCCTCATTCAGTACTCACTATACTGGAACAAGGGAGGAGTCACTGGCTATCCCAGAGTTGAATAACACACCAGACCTCTCTGGCTGATAATCCCAAGGTGTTGGTCCAATCTGCTGTCGCTCTAAATCCAGCCACCCTTCTCCCCACTCACCCTTGGGAGACCCCATCTGCCATGATTGTGTTCAGACTATAGACCTGGTCTATGCCAGCTGACCAGACCTATAAGATCAGCCTCTAGCGGATGCTGACTTAGAGATCTTCATGGACAGGAGTAGCTTCATAGAGTGTGAACAAGGGAGGGCAGGCTACACAACTGTCAGCTCCACCGAGGTCCTCGAAGCAAACGCTCTCCCCAACAGCCCTTTTGGGCCAAGCTGGTTCCAATGATCCAGGCTTTGAGGCTGGCCAGGTCTCAGCAAGTCACTATTTACACAGACTCAAAATATGTATTTTCAGTTTTACATGCACATGGGGCTTTGTGGAAGCAAAGGGGGCTTTTGAATTCGGCCGTAAAGAAATCAAACATGGTCAACAGATTTTATAATTCCCTGAGACAATATTACTCCCCGCCACTCTGGCTGTGGTACACTGCAAGGGACATCAGCAGGGAGATACAGCAGTGGCCTAGGGCAACCGAAGAGCCGACTTAGAGGCCAAGCAGGTGGCAAGAACAGTGACCTCAGTGGTAGTTGTTGCCCTCTTTCCACACCCTAGCTTGCCACAAGCCACGGAAGACCCTGGTTACAGTGAAAAAGACCTTCATGTGGCCAATCAATGGCAGCTCCAGAAAAAGGTTAAGTGGTTCTGTACAAGGGATGGGAGGATATTCATTTCACAACACAGGATCCCCGGCATCCTCAAGTACCTAAACTAGGCCACCCACTATAAGCAGGAAGCGATGTATGATTGGGTAAAGAGACACTCTGTCAGCCAAGATTTGCAGGCTAGTATCAGAGACATTACTATGCGTCGCCTGTCAGAAAAACAACCCCAGACCTTCTTGGCAGCGTCAGAGGGGACCCAGTACCATGGATACGTTCCAGGAGAAGACTGACAGATAGACTTCACTGAGATGCTCCAGGCTCCAGGTAATTACAGGTATCTGCTAGTGTTTACAGACGCCTTTTCCAACTGGGTCGAAGCACTCCCTCACAGTACTGAAAAGGCCACAGAAGTTGCCAAAAGACTGCTGGAAGACATCATCCCCACGTTTGGCCTTTCCCAAACCATCGGGAGTGACAACAGAACACACTTTACTCCTCAGGTCAGACCACTTGTAGCCTGACAGCTAGGGATAAAGTAGTGTATTCACAGTGCGTGGAGACCCCAATCCAGTGGAAAAGCAGAAAGAATGAACTGGACTATTAAAACCCATTTCGCCAAACTTTGCCAGGAGACCATATTTACTTGGGTTAAGGCCCTTCCCTTGGTTCTGTTCAGGATTAGAGCTGCACCTCGAACCAAACTTAAGGCAAGCCACTTCAAGCTTATGTACGGGTGTCCCCTCCTCCATAACTTTCGGGAGGGCTTAAGTACTCTGGATCCTGAAAACACTCTGGAGGCTGACAACATGCATGAGCAAGACCAGCTCGTTATTAAACAATATTTGTATTCAGTGGCAGGGGTGCTTGACTCTCTTCACAGGTATGCGATGTGGCAGATTCTTCTACAACCCAAGGTCCCTCTCCACATTTCAAAGCCTGGTAACCGGATATACGTCAAGACCTGGAACGCTGTAGACCTGGCAGGAAAATGGAAGGGACCTTTTGAGGTGTTGATGTCAACTCCCACTGCAGTCAAGATCACCAGGAGGGGAGCGTGGCTCCACCACTCTCGCATCAAACCAGCTCCCGCTCCCGATATTGACCAACAAACCTTGCAAAACAGTAAGAATTGGCAAAACAGTGATAACTGGGAGACTCAGCCTTTAGAGGGTTTAAAGTGGTTGTTTAACAGGAAGCAGGCACCACAGACAATAGTACCAGTTGACTGTCATCCCCTGGTGGCTGTGAGTGTTGTTTTAGCCTTATTAGTAGTTATTTTCTGGTTTTGTTTGAGTTGGTGCTGATTTCCTGCTGGGCTCAATGGCTGTCACCTAGCTGTGTTCACAACTCTGTTCATGCTTTGGGCTGTGCACGCTGCCACCCACGTGTGGCCTCGTATCCTGCTTGTTTATATCCTGTGTCTCTCTAAGGGAGATGCAAGGCCCCCAGAATGGCAAAGTAACTATCTCATAAGTACCTTGAACACTCTCCACTTGGAGGATTGCTGGGTCTGCTTCACCGTCCCACACCAGAACTAAAGACAATGTAGAAGCAGTCCCAGTCATCAGTTATACCCAACTACCCCCACCTACTAAAACCACCACCAGATTCCCCATGCAATGGGTCTCCCTCTGGGCCCATCTTTTGTTCACTCCCATATATGGGATTAACATTTCCTGGGTTGAGAACCAAACCTACTCTATCTGTTCACAACTCATTGACCAAGAGTTTCATTCCTCTAATTACAATAAAGACTTTGTCCAACAGACTATCTGGAGTCTCGCTGACTCCAATGCTAAACCCCAGACAACTGGAATGAGACAACTTGTAACCAAACTAATCTGACCAACCAAATCTGCTGCTCAGGGGCACCTACTGAGGGAAGATATGCAGCAATTTCCTAAGAACTTTTTCTTTGCTCTCTAACTACTGTTTGCCCTTCCACATGGGGCCTACAACCCATCACCTCCTAAGCATATTTACAATGACACAAGACAGAATACCAAAGCCCCACATGCCAAGTATACCGATCTGAACTTCATGGTCCCCTCACCCTGAACTTGCAAAGTAACACTTGGCTTGAGCAAGCTACCACAACCCTCAATAACTGCACCATTACTGAATCTTTATGTGCCCCCAATGGATACATCTGGATATGCGGATCCGGCTCATACCCAAATAGCTGCAGCCCAGCTTATCATCATCCAAGCTATGGATGGACAACTCCTTGCATCAACCCTGTCACTACCACTGGTCAATGCTCCCTAGGATTTTTGTCCTCCTCAGGTACCAGTGTCCAAATATACCAGGCCTCCAAGTGAACCTCAAGTTACAGACATAAGAGAGCACTAGGTTTAATTCTGGCTGGGACAGGTGCAGTAACAGGACTCCTGGCCACCCTCCATAATCTGACTTTGTACATAAAAAATATTGCACAGTCCACTACTCAAGCCATCAAAGATCAACAAAAGAGCCTTGACTCCCTGACGAGGGTGGTCTTAGACCATTGTATCGCTCTGGACACCTGCTAGCTGAACAAGGAGGCATTTGTGCAGTCACCAACACCTCTTGCTGCACTTACGTCAACACCTCAGGAGAGGTGGAAATAAATGTGAAAAAGATTTACGAAAAAGCTAAATGGCCACACAAGCTCAACTAAGGTCCAACTTCACAGGATATCTGGAATGCAGTAAAAGCTGTAATCCCAAGCTTAACATGGCTTCTTCCCCTTCTAGGACCTTTGATCTAGGACCTGCTGCTTGTATCTGGGCCTTGCTTGTTTAACCTTTTAGTAAAGTTTGTGTCTTCCACGCTCCAGAAGTTCCATCTGCAGATGATGTTACAACAGGGATATCGCACCATCTCCCCCGAACTGGTTATAGCTAGAGCCCAGTTCTACACCAGTGCCCCTAGCCAGCATGAAGTAGTTACAGAAGAATAACCTCTGGCCTATGCTCTCGTCTGGCCCAGGATTTGAACCTTATATGCGATCCAAATCCTGAAAAGGGGGGAGTGAGACAGGTGGCTGCTGGATGGCGGCTGGGAGGAGCTAAGCCACCATTTTCCCTCTGTTGCAGCCCCAGTACAACTGCGCAGACCCAATGACATCGGCTTCATCACAGGAGCTGTCCACCAAACCTGATGACCATGCCCCTGAACACGCCCTGAATACACCTGTGCCTGCGGATCAGAGAGACATTTTGGTCCCAGTATGATCCTTTGCTTGGTCAACCAAATAAAGTTTTCTTCTTTCGCCTTCACCCGACTCATGCCTCAGTGTCACGCTGAGCGAGCTGAGCCAGACCTGGAGGTCTGGTAACACAACTGTTATTCAAATTTACACACCAACCACTAAGGCCAAAGATAAAGAAATCGAAGATTTTTACCAACTTCTGCAGTCTGAAACTGATCAAACATGCAATCAAGATGCAGTGATAATTATTGTTAATTGGAATGAAAAAGTTGAAAACAAAGAAGGACTGTTATTGGAAAATATGGTCTTGGTGATAGAAATGATGCCAGAGACTGCATAATAGAATTTTGCAAGACCAATGGCTTCTACATTGCAAATACTTTTCAACAACATAAACGGCGATTATACACATGAACCCTGCCGGATGAAATACACAGCAATCAAATCGACTACATTTGTGTAAAGAGGCAATGGAGACGCTCAATACGATCAGTGAGAACAAGACCAGGGGCTGACTGCAGAATAGACCATCAACTGGTCATATGCAAATTCAAGTTGAAGCTGAAGAATATTAGAGCAAAACCACGGGAGCCAAAATATGACCTTGAGTATATTCCACCTGAATTTAGAGACGATCTCAAGAACAGATTTGATGCACTGAATAATAATGACCAGTGATCAGGCGAGTTGTGGGATGACATACATGAGGAAAGCAAAAGGTCATTAAAAAGAAGGAAATGACCCAAATGGACGTCAGAAGACTCTGAAACTTGCTCTTGTATGTACAGTAGCTAAAGCAAAAGGAAGAAATGATAAAGTAAAAGAACTGAAGATTTCATAGGGCAGCTCAAGAAGATAAAGTAAAGTATTATAATGAAATGTGCAAAGAACTGGAGTTAGAAAACCAAAAGGGAAGAACATGCTCAGCATTTCTCAAGCTGGAAGAGCTGAAGAAAAAATTCCAGACTTGAGCTGCAATATTGAAGGATTCTATGAGCACAATATCGAACAACACAAGAAGCTTCAAAAGAAGATGGAAGGGATACACAGAGTCACTGTATGATAAAGAACTGGTTGATGTTCAATCATTTCAGGAGGCAGCACATGATCAAGAACTGATGGTATTAAAGGAAGAAGTCTGAGATGAACTGAAGGCACTGCTGAAAAACAAGGCTCCAGCAACTTACAGAATACCAATTGGGATGTTTCAACAAATGGATGCAGCGCCAGAGGCTCTCACTCATCTATGCCAAGAAATTTGGAAGACAGCTATCTGGCCAAACAACTGGAAGAGATCCATATTTGTGCCCATTCCAAAGACAGGCCATCCAACAGAATGTGGAAATTATCAAACATCATTAATATCACAAGTAAAAGTTTGCTGAAGATAACACAAAAGCAGTTGCAGCAGTACATCGACAAGAAACTGTCAGAAATTCAAGCCGGATTCAGAAGAGGACGTGGAACGAGGGATATCACTGCTGATGTCAGATGGATCTTGGCTGAAAGCAGAGATTACCAAAAAGATGTTTACCTGTGTTTTACTGACTATGCAAAGGCATTAGACTGTGTGGATCATAACAAATTATGGATAACACTGGGAAGAATGGGAATTTCAGAACACTTCATTGTAACCTGTACATAGACCAAGGAAATGCTGGTGGCGTAGCGGTTAAGAGCTACAGCTGCTAAACAAAAGGTTGGAAGTCTGAATCCACCAGGCACTCCTTAGAAACTCTATGGGGCAGTTCTACTCTGTTCTATAGGATCACTGTCATGGATTGAATTATGTCCCCCGAAATATCTGTCAACTTAGCTAGGTCATGATTCCCACTATTGCATGATTGTCTACCATTTTGTAATCTGACGTGATTTCCCTATGTGTTGTAAATCCTACAACTATCATGTAATAAAATGGATTAGTGGCAGTTATATTGATGAGATCTACAAGATTAGATAGTGTCTTAAACCAATCTCTTTTGAGATCTAAAAGAGACAAGCAAGCAGAGAGACCTGGGGACCTCATACCACCAAGAAAGCAGTGCCAGGAGCAGAGCACATTCTTTGGATTTGAGGCTCCCGTGCTGAGATTCTCTCAGACCAAGGGAAGACTGATGGCAGCACAAGGACCTTCCTCCAGAGCCAACAGAGAAAGCCTTTTCCTGAAGCTGATGCCCTGAATTTGGACTTGTAGCCTATTAGACTGAGAAAATAAATTTCTCTTTGTTAAAGCCATCCACTTGTGGTATTTCTGTTAAATCAGCAGCACTAGATGACTAAGACAATCGCTATAAACCAGAATCGACTCGACAGCAACAAGTTTACACATGCCAAGATGCAGTCATTTGAACAGAACAAGCGGATATTGTGTGGTTTACAATCAGGAAAGGTGTGAGTCAGGGTTGTATCCTTTCACCATACTTATTCAATTTGTATGCTGAGCAAATAATCTGAGAAGCTGGACTATATGAAGGAGAACATAGCATCAAGATTGGTGGAAGACTCATTAACAATCTGCAATATGCAGATAACACAACCTTACTTGCTGAAAGTGAAGAGGACCTGAAGCACTTACTGATGAAGATCAAAGACTACACCCTCAGTTTGGATTACACCTCAGCATAAAGAAAACACATATGCACACAAACACACTCTTAACAAAACAAAGAAGAAATACTCTCAACAATTACAATCCTTGTTTCTACAACTGGTCATGTGCTCATAGCTGATATTCATAATTGATGTATCCACTTGAAGTTTTTTCTCGAAATTTTTCTTATTTAAATGAAATCAAACAAAATTAAAACATCTAGAGAGATGAACATATATATAAAACATCAATAAAGATTTAATGAGAAATCATTAAAATTAGATCTGACAACTAAATTTAGAATCACAATTACACAAGAAGGTAATTTTATTTACCCAGAAATAACATATCACACGAATGTAAATAATAACTTTCCTCTAAGATCAAAGTGATTTCCACACATTGAATCACATTAAAAAAAATTTTTTTTATTGTACTTTAGATGAAGGTTTACAGAACAAACAGTTTCTCATTAAATAGTCAGTACACATATTGTTTTATGACATTGGTTAACTACCCCACGACATGTCAACATTCTCCCTTCTCGACCCTGGAGGACTTTTGGTGAAAATATACATAGCCAAAGTCACACTATTTCAAAAGTTTCTACATGTACAATTTAGTGACATCGATCATATTCTTCTAGTTGTGCTTCCATTCTCACTATACTTTTCCAAATTATTCCATCACCATTATCTTCAACTCACTGCCCCATAGGCTTCCCATCAAACCTACTGAGTTGCTGTTGTGGAGTCACATTTTAAGGTTTCATAAAATATGGTTTTAAAATATATGTTTTCTGACAACAATTTCTGAGTCTCAGAAGACCAATTTTCATATTGCTATTTAATAAAAATTTCTCACTGAAAATAATTTTTATTGGAAAATTTAAAGGCATTGTAATACTTAACCTGCATGTTGAACTCTAAGACAAAGATAAGATTATAAGTCTGAGACTGTTTTTAAATTTTAGTAGCAGAATCCTGTTTTCTCTATAAAAAACAGATATAAAGAAGGGATGTCCCAAAGGCTCCTCATTTGATCTTCCCTTGGATCTTGAAAAACCTCTTTGATAGAACACAGCTAGAAAACATTACTCTCTAACTAAAAAACTAAATCTGTTGCAGTCAAGTGGATTCTGACTCATAACAACCCTACAGGACAGAGCAGAACTGCTCCATATGGTTTCCAAGGAGCGGCTGGTGGATTCAAACTGCCAACCTTTTGTTTACTAGCCTAACTCTTAACTACTGCGCCACCAGGGCCCTGAGTTGTATTTGTTCTTACTTACGTATTAATTGTGTGATTATTTCACTTATTCCTAAATTTTTTGTTTTTGCGTTTATACTATTTTTCTCTTCAAGTTATATGTAATATTGGATACTGTGTTACCCTGACTTCACAATAGGATTTTTTTTTTTGTTTGCTTTTCAAAGAAAAATTTATCCACTACTGTTTAAAAGGTAAAATTAGTTTACACAATCTAGTCTATAGAATGGTATAAATGGGTTCAGTTTTTTTCATTACAGCAGCTAACAACAACATGACAAGGTCAGGCTGCCTAGGTGGTGCCTTAAGGAGAATCCTAAATAGAGTACACCGGTATAATAAAGTTTTTAGAAGCTCATGAGCCATGTCAGGAATTTAAAACACAAACAGGCTAAAGTAGGCCAGAAAAAAATGATAAAATAATTTTATCATTAGACTTAGGGAGAAGAGAGACCATCTAAAATCGTCAAATTCCCTGACTCAATCCCTCTTCTTATTTTAGCTAGTCACACAAAAATGTCTATTTTAAGAACAAGCTGGACCCTAGCTGGGACCTTAGCTCAGTAGCTCCCTAATTTAATCAACAGCAAGTTAGTCTTACAGCCAGTCTCACTTGGATCTATTATTTCCCACTAACTGATTATTTACAGATTTAAGTAATTACTTGCTTAATGTCAACCTCTACCACTAGACTGTAACCTTTGTGAGGAACCATGACTGCACTGTATTCCCAGTGATTAGCATACTAGATATTTTTCAGTTAAGATTCCCTTGGTTTGAAGCAATAGAAATGGACTCAGCTAGTTTAAGGGGCTTAGGGTAGGGGAAGGTAGCAGAAATTTATTTGAAAGATAATGAGATGTGTCATAAATCAAAGAGCTGAACCAAGGCACAAGAAGCGAAGGAACAAGGGCAGCTCTACGGACCTCAGCAGAAGTTCATGGTTATTAACTGGACTTTACTCCAACAATTCCCCAGTTTCCATATGACTCTGTTCCAAACTTTCAATCCTTAGGACAGAGAATTTGGCCAAATTTGGGTCATAGGTTCATCCCCTGGACCAATCAGCTATGGCTACAGGGCAGGGTTATACAGTACAGACATAACCACTGGGGTCCACCTCTATGAGTCAGGAGTCATTTCTAGAGAAGGAAGAATTATGAAACAAGTCACCATCAAGAGGTATCTATTTCAGCAGTTTACTCCATACCTATTTTTGAATGAATGAACAATCTGTGTTCCTGTCTTGGCACCCTATGTAGAAAAACGGGAAAGCATACTTTGCGATATCTCAACTAGTTTTTTGTTTTGTTTTTGTTAACAGAAGCAAGAAAATACAAAGTAAAAGAAATACTGAAGAATACAGTCACTGTACCCTATACAATATATATAAAGTCCTATAGAATATCTGGGGCAGTAAAGGCAGCATATCTTGGTGATTTAGAGGTGGGACTCTCTGGGTTCAAATCTTGATTCCAACACTTAATAGTTTGTGACTTTGGGCATTGCTTTACCTCTCCATGCCTTTGTTTCCTCAACTATAAAACAGGAAGAGTATCTACCTCAAAGAGTTGTTGTGGGAACTATATAATACATATAAATGCTTACAACAGCACCTTCCATATAGTAAAAGTTCAATAAACGTTAGCTATTATTTTGTTGCTGCTGCATTACAATGCAAGTAAAGAAAACTGGCTCAGGAGATTATAATGAATAAATATCTAACTATCACTGTAATATGACATAAGCCCTGTGGTTTAAACTTGCTTTTTCATAACAATACAAAATTACAATAACGTTATCTCAAAAAGAAGAAATACTGACATGGACACTAAAGTAATAAAACTCCCTGGGTAACAGTTATGTCTTCAGGAGATTTTAACAAAATAATCCAGAAATAATCATTCAGAATCTTAAAGTATTCAGGAGTATAAGAAAAATTATTCTTGTAGGGATTTCTTCAGTGTTCAACAGCATAACTTGCTGGAGATTTTAAAGATAATTTTTCCTAAGGAAACTCTACATGGGAATCAAACAGCAGACTTCTACCAGGCATTTCTTATCACATAACTGATAAAATCAATTGTTTTTGAGAATCAAGTGTATTTCTGCTGGCAAGTACTGACAGTGAAAAGTAAAAGGCTCTATTTAGAAGAAAAGAATTTTATGTCAGGCAACGGACACTGCTACAAACCTCTTTAACCAGAGTCAAAGACAGACATAAAAGTGATGACAGTATCACCACTGCATTTGAGTATACTATCGAAGTTGTGAGCTTAGGACCTGATTTTCAAAATCAAAAGACATCTTTAGTTGTCTGGTCAGGAATCATCCTGGTACTCTGCCAAACATTTACCTCAAACAACATGGTAGCCAAGATCTCTGATGACAGCCTCTTACTCATCTCGCTTCTCACCTGTTTCAGATCCCTTCATCCTCCATAGCATATAAAAAAAACTAACCAATACTTGGAAATACATCAAAGCAAGGAATGCACTAGTCCATGAAAAGGTAGAGAAAATATGTAAATTTACAGAAATATTTAGTTTTTTCAAATCAATTAACAATGATAAGATGTAGCCTCAGAACCAAGACGGCTAACAGAAATGCTTAAAAATAGACTGATTACACAAAATCACATTCAAAAAAACTTTTTAAAAACATCTGTTCAATGAGTCGTTTTTTAAAAAATTCATTTCTCTTAACATACTTTCCTAAAAATGAGGGTTTCTGTATCTGCTATTCATCATGGCATACACTAAGACCAGAAACCATAACTAGTTTTTATTATAATTTTGATGACTTCCTTCAAGTTTAAATAATCTAGTGGGAATAAAAGATACATACATAAATACTAGCATATACCTCTCACAGCATTTATCAAAAAGTATTATGATTGTTGCCAAAAATATCTCCTGAAATCTTAAAACCAAACAATAGTTTAGCTTCACTAGTAAAAAATGTCTGCCTTGAGTACTATGCTCTTTTAAGAACTGTCTATATGGGATCAAAGTCACCACAGCAACTCCAAAGATTGGACAGGAACCTTAGCGGGCAGTTAAGTTTATGTTAATGGGAGAAGAACAACTCAGAAAAGAAGGGTTAAAATGGTTGCACAACTCGAAGAATGCAATCAACGTCACTGAATTATTCAGGTAGTCTCTGACTTATGAAGTATTTGAGTTACAAAGAACCGCACTTAACAACTGTCTTTTTGTTTTTGGTACATCTTATGTTAGTAATATGTACTACATACAACATTGCAGTGCATAACTTGATGTCATCATTCTCAGATGTTCAATGTTACATTTATAAAGATACTGATAATAAAAGGCAATAATAATGAAAACTAAAAAAAAATGAGGTATTCGACTTGCTTCAGAACCGACTTACCACGGAGTCATAGGAATGGAACCTCGTCATAAATTGGGGACTACCTGTACATGTAGAAATGGATGAATCGGTGTATGTTTTGCTCTATGTATTCTCAACAACAAAAAAAGTACTATGATTGAATGAAAGAAGGAAGGTTTTATTTGACTAAAGCAAATCAGGAAAGATTTAGAAAAGATGACATTTGAGCCAAATCTGGAAGTATGACTTTGCCAGTCAACGGAGAAAAAGGACATCTTAGTTGGGAAGTGCAGCAAAGTGCAAGGACATAAGGCTTTTGAAACTGACTGTGACTTCTCTAAGACCAGGATTTATGCGTTATATATCCTTCACAGTATCTGACATACAGATGAAAGCTGGATGAACTGAAATCAGTCTACAAATTGCAAACGTGGGAAAAATGAAGTCAAGGTCTGACGACACGGACTGAATCACTTTTGTTGGAAGGTATGTCTGAGTAGTTGACTAGAAAGAGCTCTGAAAGGGAAAGCTTATAAACGCGCATTTTATCCCAGGTAGAATGAGGCATAGATGGTTTCTGAAGAAGAAGGGTACAATATGTGGCTACAGAGCTATCTCAGGAATGTTAATCTAAGGGTCCTAAACAGGATGGATTAAGGTGTTTGGAATGGAGGCAGAGAAACCAGTGAATAACAAATCAAACTGCTCGATACAAGATTAATGGAAATGCTATAAAACACTAGAAGATAGATCAGAACTGCTGTGAGGATAGGGGAGACTTATTCCATTTATTATCTATGTGGTATCTTAATTTAATACAAGTCTAAAACATCATTTGCCAGAACAATTTTAATTCACAGAGTCTATTTTCCTCTCTTTTGTATTTGAATGTCCCTTGGGCTTTTAATCGGAAAGACACAATGTAAATCTAATAAAATCAAATTTAAAAAAAGAATCAAGTACTGCTTTTAATTTTTAAAAAAGTCACACAAAAAAACTAATTAAAACTAAAATGTCCATAAAGTATTTTAAAGTAGTACTGTTTAGTTTTCAGATGTTTTATATGGCAATATTACTTATATCGAAGCATAGAACCTGACCTGTATCTTTAACACATGGAAATTTTCGAAGAAACGATTTTTGCTTAGTGCTTATGGTCCACTAAAGCCTTAAAGTTTATGAGCACGTAATGTTTCTAACAGGTGATAAAACCTAGACATTATCAACAGTTTTTATGGTTGTCATTTTCATGATTAAGCAAAAAAGTCATCTTTTAGAATAACTTCACTATGTTATACAAAGAACGAGCCGTAAAACTTCTGGTTATAAAGGTTAAGAAAGGTGCGTCCCGACGCTCCCGGGGTTGGGTAACAGGGCACAGACTACCTGCAGACCTCACTGCGGAGAAGCGGGGCAAAGCGAAAAATCAGCAAAGGTGTTAAATCAAGATGCGCCCACATTGATCACTACCAAATCTGTGTCTTAGGTCTGCTGTCCGTAGTGTTCCCTTTCTCGGGGCTTCTCCCAGGGGAGGCTGAAATCTCCCCGTTTTCTGACTCGAATGCCCTGAGGCTTCTCTGTTAGGGGGCCAAGAAAAGAAGGAAGGACTTCTCACCTGCGAGGGGTATTGGCTGCTGTGCCCTCACTCTAGCTCCAGAAGACGGCAGGGACCACCCAGCTCCAAAGCCCTCCCTCCAGGGGCGTCTGAGGAGGGAGGAGCTTGACTTGGGGCTGGTGGAGGGGCCCGTCCCTTACCTGTGCTAAAACGGTGAGGTTGCCCTCGGACGCCGCAAGATTCACGCGGCCCTTGTACCAGCCCACTCCTGCTCCTGTCAGGGCCACTCCGGCCACAGCCGCCGCCAAGGGCGCGGGGCCCGGCAAGGCCCGTCTGCTGGCAGCGAGCACACGCCGCAGTCTCCCGCCCCAGGTCGCAAGCAGAACGCCACCGCCCGTCGCCGCAGCCGCCGCCATCTTTGCGGAAATGCGGAGTCGTAGCGCCTAGCGCGGCTCGCCGGGACTCGCACCACCTCCACCAAGCCTCAGAGCTCCCACTCTCGCGCTTCTCGCGAGACCCACTGCATCCTCTCGGACCTGGTGCGCTTGTCTGCGTTTGTGGCGTCCGTTGGCACCGGCAGGGTAGGCTGTACGGGTGGAAGCCACTTTGAATTGAAGGATTGATTTCTGCCAGAGTAGGAGGGGGGTAACTGGAAAAAAGTCGAAAAGCACAACTCAAACAGGCCTCTCCAAGACAAGATAGTGTCCTCTATTAGTGGCGACCTCATGTGTATCAGAGTGGAACTGTGATCGGTAGGGTTTTCAATGGCTGGTTTTCCAGAAGTAGATCTCTAGGCCTTTCTTCCAGGCACCTCTGTGTGGACTCTAATGTGTTATTGTGTAGGAAGGCCCCACCTTTTCTATAAGGGAAGTGTGTCTTCCTACTGGACACTGAGGGAGAATCCAGTGTTTGCTGGGCAGTGTGTGCGCTGGAGAAAAAAGTGCTAGTGGCGTAAGGTGGACACTTCCGATAATAAAACAAAACCCATTGTTATCAAGTCGATTCCAACCGACAGTGACCCTATAGGACAGAGTAGAACTGCCCCTTACGGTTTCCAAGGAGCGCCGGGTGGATTCAAACTGCCGACCTTTTGGTTAGCCATAGCTCTTAACCACTACACCACTAGGGTTTCCCTGACAATAAAAGGTATTAAGAGTTGTGATAAATTGTGTAATTTGCCTTTCTGACGGACGTGATGTGAAGACTAGAATCCCGTCCCTGAAGGGGTTGGGGATGTGAAACTGAAAAATTCTGTATCTTATTGAAAACTAAATAAGCTCTAAACTCCACAAATCTACCTATACTAAGAATTTCTTACATAATGCGATTCAGAAATCTACAATAGCTGCAGATGCTTCCTCACAAGTCATTTAAAATAACACCAATTAGCTTGCTCAGCCCCTAGTAAACATCCCTTGTTTAAAAATACGTGTTTGTGTGTGTGTTCTCCTACTTGGTCTCCCTTTAGCAGCCAAGCAAACTTTTTATTTATTTATATTTAAACAGTCTTCCCCATATGTCTTGTTCATCCCTGCCTATGCTCATATTCTTGACTGCTCTTTCATTTCCACTAAATGATATCCTATCCCAGACTTTTCACTTTGGTGAAGTATTTTCTTATGAGCGCCCAGACAAAGCCACTCTCTTTATTTCAGGTGGTCACTATTTGTGGAATGTTGAATGTAAATTCTGTTCCAACAAAGTGATGGTAGAAGATTATCCCACCTGGGACTAAAAGCTGGAGCCAGTTGCAGCAGCACCCCCACCTCATGAGTTTTGTAGGTGGTGTAGTGCTTAAGTGCTACCGCTGTTACCCAAAACGTCGGCAATTTGAATCCATCCACCAGGCGCTCCTTAGAAACTCTATGGAGCAGTTCTAGTGTGTCTTGTAGGGTTGCTATGAGTCGGAATCGACTCGTGCGCAATGGGTTTGGGTGGTTTTTTTTTTTGTTTGTTTGTTTGTTTGTTTGTTTGTTTGTTTGTTTTTTAATCAGGGACCCAGCTGCTTCCCCTAGTGCAGGCTTGGAGCAATACCTCAGTCCTGGAGAGAAGGAATGGCTCTGCTGAGGCAGAGGACTTCGCTTTCTTTTACAGCCTCTGATTCTCTTTTCTCTGGTCTTCCCTTTTCCTGAGTAAACTTACTTAATGAACTCTTTGTTGAGCCTCTGAAATATCCCCAAATACTAGAATCTTTTTTTTTTTTGGTTGGGGGGTAGGGGGCGGCAAGCAGTAACTTAGAGCTAAAGACAAATGTGCCAAGGCTTCTGATCATATAATCACTGCCATCTTGAAGTTCTGCAAAAGAAAAAAAAAAAGCGTCACACTAAATCTAATTTTACCACATAATCGAAGTTCTTTGGATCATTTTGTCATGATCCACCCTTAGTCCTTGCTCCCTTTCTCTTAGCCAGCTTATCTAAATTAACCTGCAGTCAGAACTTCTTCAGTTTTTCCCCGGCTGCTGAAACCATTTTCAATGTGCCTTCCTACACAGGAAGTAAATAGATTAGACTCACTGCAAAGACTTGTGAGCCAGACCACAGGGATTGAATGCTGGCTCTACCAGGATGATCACTGTGAATTGGGACAAGTTGCTTAATCTCTGTGAGTCTCAGTTTTCTCATCAATAAACAACTCTCTTATGGTTTGGGGAAAATTAAATGAGACATTCTATATGAAGTAACTAGCCAAATGTCTAGCATCGGATGTGAGTTTACCTTCTTCAATATCTGACTTCCTCCTGCCCTTTAATCACAAATGAGCTTGACTGAACGTCCCTGGCTACTTGGATTCAAGATCGCTAGCCTATCTTAACCTCTGAGACTTTTCTATTCTTTTGTATTTAGTCTGAACTCATAGACCCCTGGTCTGTTATTCACCACTACTAACTCTAGTAATGCTTGACATATGTCCTGCTTTTCTAGATTATGGACATTTAGGTTGTTTCTGTCCACTGGTGATTATAGGATTTCTAGAATCTGTTTTGACATCCTAGATGTCTTTACCTTCTAGCTTATTCTTGATCTCCAGAAACCGCAGTCTTAACGTGGTCTGCTTCAAGCTGCTTGATTCATACAGTTCCTATACCCATTTAATGAAACCAGACAACTATAGCTCAGTCATGGCCCCATACCCAAGACAGGTGCATTATAGCATTTGTATTATAGGTATATTATAGCTTTTGGCATATTTAAAACGTTGTGTTTATCCCATAGTGTAAGTCTTACAAGCAAGGATGTCTTTTTCTTCTCTGTTTCCCCAGGACCTAGCACAATGCCTGGCACATATTAGGTATCTAATGAATATCTGAATAAGGCAATACAAAAACGGCACAATTGCAACTCTAGGGTACCTATTTCCATTCTTAGGGAAATATATTATTCCTCTGGTGTAATTTATTTTCCAAGGAAAAAACCTCACTTTATTTTCTGTTATTGCAATAATCTCTTAACATTTTGCTGAAAATCTTTGAACCTACTTGGAAAGCTGTGCTTTGTATTAAATTTTTGGTGTCATGTTTCCAGGCCTCTAGAACTCTCATTAAGTTTTAATGTCTTCAAAATTTTCTTTTGTAGAGGAAACAAATTCCTATAAAAGAACTAATCTCTAGCCAACTAACCATCCTAAGTATGAAATCTTCCCTGGCAGCTGCTGACATTTGTTAAGCACATTGACTATACTGGTCTTTTCAGGCTCCAGCTTTGTTCATTTCTTCTCTACCAGCTGTAGGGAAAGTCCTTGTCTAGGATGTATTTTCAACCATGTAGTTTATAAAGCAATCCTCAAATAAGGAAGCATTTCTAAAGCTATAAGATCTATAGTGTTTTAAGTGGTAATTGGAGAAAAACAAAATAGAAACACTGATAGTTTCAAAGTATGAAAGTATAAAACGTGGCATTCTTAATTCATTTTCTCTGTGCTCTTTTTCTGTAGGAGGGACAAAAGTGAAATGGCAGAAAAACTGATCTCAAGGAGCTTTACTTGCACTGGAGAGACTAAGCCTGAATTTCAAAGCAGTGTAAGATGTATCAAGGGGGAAGACTGTGGTGGGCTAGAGCAGTTGGAAAGGCATTTGAAGAGAGGAGACTTGATCTGGAACTTGGAAAGTAAGGAAGGTTTGGATACGTAGAATCTGAGGGAGGCCTCCAAGATTGGAGGAACAGTATGACTGAGAGCATGGAGGAGGACTACATATGGCGTGTGTCTTAGTTATCTAGTGCTGCTACAACAGAAATACCACAAGTGGATGGATGGCTTTAATAAACAAAGGTTTATTCTCTCACAGTCAAGGAGGCTAGAAGTCCGAATTCAGGGTGCCAGCTCTAGGTGAAGGCTTTCTCTCTGTCAGTTCTGGGGGAAGGTCCTTGTCATCAATCTTCCCCTGGTCTAGGAGCATCTTAGCGCAGGAACCCCAGGTCCAAAGTATGCATGCTGCTCCTGCTGCTTTCTTGGTAGTATGAGGTCCCATGACTAGTTTCTGCGTATCATTCATGAGATGCATACAACTGGAGGCCTGTTATAGGGATTAATCCAACTGTTATATGCAACATGCTTCTGACACAATCAGTCATCTTCTAAAGTTGTAGAGGCTGGAATGTCCCAAATCTGTAGGTGAGGCTGGAGGCTTCTCCTGATTCGCATAGCCACAGAGGCTGGTGAACCCAAGATCGGCAGGTCAGACAGCAGGGCTCTTGCTTACAGGCTGGGAAGACTGATGAATCCCAAGACTGGCAGGTAAGACCACAGGCAAGCTACTACCTCGAATCCAAAGAACTGGAGGTCAGATGAACCCAGAAGCCAGCTGCAGGATCTAGAGGGAACAAAAGCCCTCGAGCCTTGCCAGAGAGTCCACTTATGTTCAATGCAGGCCACACTCCCAAGGAAACTCCCTTTCAACTGATTGGCTACTCATAGCAGATCCCATCATGGAGGCGATTACATCATTATACAACTGCCAAACTACATCATAACTGCCAAACCACTGAGAATCATGGCCCAGCCAAGTTGACACACAACCTTAATGATTACAGCATGTTCAAGAGAAGAAGGGCTGGTTGAGGGCTACCTTTGAGTGGCTTGGCAGTGTACGGCACACTTGTCGGCCCTCTTGACCTTCTACATGCCTCCTTCCCAGCATCTCTACATGCCTTGTGGCTAATCTCAGACACTCTACCCAGTAATTGTCTCCTGCCTGTTTGGACTTTATCCTGGCCTCTCTTACCGCATTATCTCATGTGTCTTAGTTACCTTGTGCTGCCATAACAAAGAATACCAAAAGTAGGTGGCTTTAAAGAACAGAAATTGATTGTCACACAGTTTTAGAGGCTAGAAGTCCCAGTCAGGGCATCAGCTTTAAGGGAGGGTCCTTCCTTGTCAGTAGACCCAAGAGTTCCTTGGAGTTCTTTTGTGTTTGTCTTTCCCCAGTGTAGGTCCCTGTGTCAGAAATGATTAGGTTTAGGACACACCCTTCTCTGGTAGGACCTCATTAATGTAATAAGAGAGAAACCCTATTTACAAACAGGATTATCTTTACCAGTAAAGGGGTTAGGATCTCAACATATATTTTGGGGGGACACAATTCAATCTATAAAATCATTTGCTTCTCTAAATTATCCCTACTGACAACCAAAATTTTGATTCCCTCTGGGTTGCTGGTCTTGAACAAAAGAGATCAACTTGCTTTTCTTATTGAAAACATTCACTCTGTTATATTTCCATTTTAAAAGAAGAGGTTATTGACTCAAATGCATCTTTGATGTTTGTGTATGGGGAAGATAAAAAAATTGCTATTCTAATTCTAAAAGATTGTTTACCATTATGTTACAGAATAGCATGTGTTAAGATTGATTATGAAGTTGCTGGGTGGTGCAAATAGTTAACACGCTCAAATGTTAACCAAAATTTGGAGGTTTGAAGTCTATTCAGCGGTGTCTTGGAAGAAAGGGCTGGCAATCTACTTCTGAAAAAAAAAAAAAAAACAGCCACTGGAGCACAGTTCTACTTTGACACACATGGGGTCTCCATGAGTTGGAGTCTACCTGATGGCAACTTTTTTTTCTAAAGATTTATTAAATTAACTGAAGGAGTAAAAACCTGAGGAATCTCAAAAGACAAGTCAAAGAGGTTGCACTCAATCCTATAGTAATGGAGTAAATGACATATTAGTGGACATTATAAAGAATCCTTGTGTGGCATAGACAGGGTAAACTACACTTAAAGGTAATTGTGTAGCACAAAGGGTGTGAATCACTTTCAGAGACTGTAGAGAGTCAAAAGAATTGCTAATCATGTCTTTTTATGTAGTTTGGGTCCATGGGTAAAAATATCTGGGTATCGTGATTGATACCAGCATATGTAGAAATAAGTCAAGATTAAATCTTACTGACAGTGAAAAAGCACTGTCAGTAAAACAGTGAAATAGCACTGCCAGGAATTGCATTTTCAACGTCTTTCAGATCCTCCTCTGTTTTTCATTCCATTCCCCTCATCCCAGTTTAAGCTCTCATTGCCTCATGCTTTGATTATTACCATAGTCTCTTAACATGTGCCTTTGCTTCTGGCCCTTTTCTCCTCCAAAGCATTCCATATATCTATGTCAGATCAATCTTCCTAAAACATTTCTTTCACCATACCTCCATTAGCTGTGATACTTAACCTTTCTAAGCCTCTGTATCCTTGTCAGAAAATGAGATTGGTTTTGGTTTATTTTTCCACTTCTAAAATTCTGAGTCTATGCCTCTTCAAAATGCCTTTTTTAAAAAAATTCAACAAACTTGTATTGAGTGTGAAATATGTGTCAAGTGTAGTACCATGCCTTGGTGATCCAAAGACAAGTAAGATGCAGTTCCAGTTCATGGTGCCCAGTCAAGCACAGGGGTCTCTACACATTTGATTGTGCTCTCCCATGTGTAAAACAACTTTAAGCATGTAAACCCCATTTATGTACCTTCATTTATTTCTTAAATCTACTCATTTACAACTAAACATTAAAAGAGACATAATAACAATACAAAAGGTGAGACAAATAATATTTATAAAATAAAACTATAATTTTATTGTTAAAGACAATAAATGTTTTGCTCTTTCTAAAATGTTAATAATATTTTAGTGAGACCAGTGTAATAAAAAATTCTCTTTATTAATTCAGAAAATCTTGGTTTAAGTTTTATGAGCTAGAGATAAAAAAGTCTATTCCATTAATTTAGGCATTATATTTTAATGACTGTTTATAAAGATAACTCACAAAACTACACTGATCCCAGTGAAAAGAGTGAGTGTATTATTAGCTGCAGTAATCAAATTATGATACTTGTGTATTTTTAAACTTTTTATTATGTAAAATTTTAAATACGTACAAAATTAGAATAAAATGATGGACCTCCAGGTGGAGCAATGGGACTACTTTTGGGTTACCTGGGGGGAAGGGGGATGGGAGGTCAGGCTTCAAGGAGACAGCTGTGGGCACAGGTAGGAGGTTTGGCCTGTTTCCACTTAGGCCCTCTGAACTTGAATGTCACGCTCACGGGGCCGATTTGTAGTTATATATTGGAGGTTCCCTTTGCCTTCTGGGAAGCTTGCTGCTCGGTGGCTGGCAGGGCTAGGGGTCTGCTTAGACGGGGTGGAGGGGTTCAAGCAGGAGTCAAATTCCAGGACCAGAAGGGCAAGACAATTGAGGAGCACCAGGAAACCCAGAGTGTGGGAGCTGAGCCTGGAGACATTCTATAGTCAAGAGTGAGGGTGTCTTAGTCTCAGCACTGTTGCTGAGGGGCTGGCCTATGCATTGTAGGATATTTGGCAGCATCCCTGGCCTCCACCCACTAGATGCCAACAGCAACTCCTCCCCTCCCCCCACCAGCTGTGGAAAACAAAAATGTCTCCAGGCATTGCCAAATGTTCCCCAGGGGCAACATTGCCCCCAGTTGAGAACCACAACACTAGAAGATCAGCTCCTATAGAGCAGTGAATTTTGCATTTGGTTCTCCTCTATGTCCCTGGAGCCTAGAACAATGCCTAGTACATAGCTGGCACTCTATAACTGCTTCTTGAATAAATAACTGAATATCATTTTAGTCATTTCTACTATGGCAGGGAAGGTTTTCTCAATAGTTATGGCTTTGTCTTTATGATCAAGTAACAAATCTCGAAAGGAGCTTGTTAACATTTAAGTTTACTAAAGTTTTGTTGAGTACTGCATTGAATATTGTGGAAAACATTTGTAGAGGCTTGTTTTCATGTTCTGGATCTTAGTTTTAAATTCCTACCATGGCTTCATATCATTAATAGCTACTATCTCAAGGGATAATAAATATTTAGGATAGGTTCATCATTAATGATAATGGTTATACATCCATTTTTCAAATAATCTCAATAATTTTCTTTTCTTATTTTGATGACTTTATCTAATTGTTGTTTTTGTTGTTAACTGCCATCCAGTAGTTCCCCAACTCATGGCGACCCCATACATAAGGAAACAAAATGCTGCCTGGTCCTGCACCATCCTCATGATCAGTTGTGGATTGGATCCCTGTGATCCATAAGGTTTTCACTGGATGATTTTTGGAAGTAGATCACTAGGCGTAGTTGTTTTTACCTCATAATAAAGCTGGAGAGCAGACATGTGAGCCCTGCTATCTTCTTTTGTTCATTAGTGCTTGCATTTTAGTATTCTATCTGGAGTGCTTTGTAGAAATCTTTTAAAGCCATTTATTGTCAGAGTTATTTTCATTAAAACTGGACAGTATAACCAGTAGATCCACCAACTGGACACACGTAAACCACAGTTCCTGACAACGTACCGAAGGCGCACAATCAGGTGAGGTCCTCTCTAGCACCTCCTCCACTCTCCAGAGTTCTTCCTCTTTCTGTCAGGATACTTTGTGTATCATGACACGAGGCCATCTTACAAGTGGGCTATACATGCTTTTCTTTCTGTTGGATTGAAATACAACACTACATAGAAGTTTTAATACATTATTCCCGTATCATCTTGTGCATACCCCGTGGTGTGTACACTCCCGTTTGTCAATCATAGGTCTAGTGTGTTTTGGATCAAATCCGATCTCCTCAGCCTAGCAGTCTCAGTTGTGGCAGAGACGACTTTATAACTCCACCAAATCCCATGCTATCTTCCTTGTCTGGGGCATACAGGAATTACATTTCCCAGTCTCCCTTTCAGTAAGGTGTGGCTGTGTCATTACATTCTCGCCAATGGGATGTGAACAGAGGTGACTTCTGTCAGTCCCGATCCAAGGTAGTTAAGAGCCAGTGTGCCTTCCTCAGGCTTTGTCTTTTCAGCTTCTGCAGTGATCTTGGAAGCTATGTGTTCCAGAGGGTGTAGCTAAAGAGTAGAAGACACCACTTGGAGGAGGTGTGCCAAGGAGAAACACACAATCTACATTTAACCTTGAATTTTATTGTGTTAAGCTAGTCAGATTTTGTGGTTGGTTGTTTCAGTAGCTGGCATTAATTATGCGGACAAATACATAGGTTACCTGTAAATATTCCCTATCTAAATTCTTCAGTGTTAACCAGTAAGCAGTTACCATTGAGTTGACTTAGACTCATGGAGACCCCATTTGTGTCAGAGTAGGACTGTGCTTGACAGGGTTTTTAATGGCAGATTTTTGGGAAGCCACTCGCCAGGCCTTTCTTCTCAGGTGCCTCTAGGTGGACTCAAACTTCCAACTTTTTGGTTAACAGCCAAGTGCACTAACCATTTGCACCACCCAGGGACTCCAGATTCTTCAATATAGGTCTCAATTATTTATCTTTTATTTCTATTACTCTGAAGAATGTTGTACACCAAAATGAAACTCACTATTATGTTATTAAATGACTGTTGATACCTCTGATGAGACTTCATAGGAGAGATTTCTCTTAGTTCCAGTAATAATAAGAGGTCCTTCACCTGTGCCGCTGTCCTGCTCTTATCTTCTGGGCAGTCTGCATCTCGTCAGTGATCTTGTTTTCATCAGTGCCATCTTTATGACTCATGCCTAGTACTGAGCAATCATTCATGATATACATTATTCTGATTTCCTACCATATTTTTCTGTCACCATACTTTGTTACTAAAAAATAAAAACAAATCTCTTCTTTATGTTTCTTTAAGTGCCTCAAATATTTTTTGGTAAAAAAGCAGGTGTAGATAAATAATAAGTTTGAAAATATGTAGACTTTTAGTGCTATCTTATTTGTCATATTTTTCAGTTAGAATATAAACTCCTTGAGAGTTTGTACCATGTCTTCTCGATTTTTGATAGCTCTCCCAATAACATTTAATAAATATTCAATGGTTGATTGACCAATAAAAAGTTAATATATTTGTTGATTTAAAATGTTAAGAAATTTGAAATGAAATTAGTTAAGACCAATGGAATATAGTTTAAAATATTGGCGAATGTAGGAAAAGGGACATTATAATTCTAAACAATTAGAAATTAGAAACAAATCTATAGGTATATCTATAAGATGTATACGTCTTGTTACATCTAAACTTTTCTATATTTCATTTCAAAGTAACTCAGTGTATATTGTAATATTTTTGTAAGAAACATTTCATTTCTCTCTCAAATGTAGATATATTGAAAGCATAATAACCTAAGCTATTATTTAGGCAGAATACAGTATTTACAAAATTTCAACCAGTTTTTTAAAATGTTTTAATAAAGCAAAAGGAGAAAAGTAGTGAGATAACATATGACTTTTAAAAATTAATATTAGAATTACATGTTTTTAATAGATTTTTTCCCCTAGTGCCAATATCAAAATGATCCTGGCTACAGAGGAACAGATACAGCAAAGCTGTATTGTGACATTTTAAAAAAGATGATGGCAGTGATGAATTACATGTCAGTGTAAGTGCAGATAAGGCTATGGAATTAGCAGTATCTGAAGCTTGTCAGTATTAGATGGGAAGGCAGCTATGCTACACTTAGAGGCCCACCAGGGCAGATAGAAGGTGCCATAGGCCTTTCTGTACTTCCCGAGAGATCTGAGATGGCCCTCTGGGAGAAGCTTTGAAAAATCACCATGGCTCTGAGCCCTTCTTAACCAGCAACTCTTCAGTTACAGGTCTGCAGCTTCAGAAAAGTATGCTATGTTTGAAAGCATGGCTATTATGGGTGAATAGTCAGAAAACATGAATAGATATGACTTTGTGTGTGTGTGTGTGTGTGTGTGTGTGTGTGTGTGTGTGTGTGTGTGTGACATTTGCTTATTTGTGAGCAAATAAATGTTTATTTGAATTTGTTTGCAGAAAGTATTTTTTTATATATGATAATATAGATGTCCAGAGGGTATAAAATTCAGGGATAAAGTACTATTTATTCATATATAATACAATGCAAAAAATATTAAATTGTATAGTATAGATCTGAAGCATTCTTGGAAAAAAAAAAAAAAAGAAGGTAGCCCTTTGTTAAAATTTCACAGTGCCTCTCTCTTCCTGCAGCCTTATCAAGGTTCTAAATCCTTTTTCTGGCATGTGTGAGACTCTTCAAAATACTTTCCTCAGAGATCAAAATTCTAAATTTCAGACTGAGTTAAATACATTTTATAATTCGTCTTGCAGCTGTTGGGGCTGTAACAGAGTAAAATGAGAATTGCTTTTCAGGGTGTATTTCTCAGCAGAGCAGTTCTGAAAATGAAACCAAATTTTCATGCTCCACTTGACATTGGAATTTAAAGTTATTTTTACAGGCTCCACTGGAGTTGCTATTTGAAACATTAAAAAGGGTATTAGAATATAGTAAGTTAATGGTTACAACAGTTTTTCTTCCAACAGCTTTTTCACTAAATAAAAAAAAAGAATACAAGTTATATCTTGCCGCACCTTTCATGGCTTTTCTTATTTATGCTTTAGCTGAATATCACATTTTCTTGTGTAAAATGTTTCTTCCCTTTTGCTTACAAATTTCCTGCCTCAGCAGGTAAAGCTTTTATTCACTTTAAAGAACGTTTGGTTTAAGTTGGGGATATGGAAGCAAATCTTTAAAGGAAAATCACATCTTCTGCGAGCGTGTGTGGCATCTAACAGTCTTTGCTGAGTCTCTAGACCATTGAGGAACAGGAAATTTTCAGGTGTCCCTACTGGGGACAGATCCGGTTTCGATTTTACAGAGTAGGAAGTCACTGAAGCAGAAGAGAGGAAAAAGGTCTTCACATTAATAGTGAAGCCCACAAAAGAAACACACTGGACCCATGTCCGGGCAAAGGAGGGACTGGGCCTGTCGTTTTCTTCTCCTTCCTTTGAATTGAAAGGCGTTTGCCCCTCCGCAGCAATGGTGAAGTGGGCGACCTCTGTTTTTGTCGTATTCCACTTCCTCCTTCCACTACATCCCCCTGCAAAGAGCCCGCGCCCATTCCTGGAGGGTCTTGCCCCAAGCTAACTGCCTACAAATCTCTGGTAAAGTAGAAATGAAAGGCTCTTTTCAGAAGAAAGGGACTGGCTGTCCCTAATCTCCACTGACCATGAGGAATCAGACTCAAACTACAGCTTAATAAAGATGCAGGGATTTAGGTTCATTTACAGTGAAGACTGAAATATCAGTTGCATATTAATTCCGGAAGTCTTTAAAACGGGAGAATTTCTCATATGTCTAGAACAGCTTAAATCCCGACTTCCCTAATATGGAAGTCAATGAAGATGTAGTAGCTCAACAGCAAATTTGGAGTAACTATATCATGGTTAAATGTATGATTTCAAGTTAGGTTTTTTAAATTCAAAAAAATTGAGATTTTATCATTACAATTTTGTCACATTCTAAAGGTCTGTGGACCCCAGTGTGGCAGCAACTAGTAGAAAACCCTTGTTTTGTATATTAAATGAATAATAATTAAAAAACAAAATAACGGAAATCAAACAAAGCTAATGTCTTGCCCAAAGTTATATAACTGTATAATAACAGAGCCAGGAATAGAAACTGAAGTTTCCTAGTCTCAATTTAGCACTCTTCTCAAAATTAAATTACAATTAATTAGTTAATTGATAAGTTTTTTTTTATAAATAATTAAAATACCCCTTAAAATGTAATACCAGCCAAATACCAATCTACTGTTGTTGTTAGTTGCTGTCAAGTCAGCTCTGACTCATGGTGACCCCATGTACGATAGAACAAAATGTTGCCTGGTTCTGTGCCATCCTCAAAATGGTTGTTGGTATGTTTGCATCTTCCAGCACTATATTGGACAATATTCTATTGTGATCCGTAGGATTTTCACTGGCTACTTTTTAGAAGTAGATCTCCAGGCCTTTCTTCCTAGTCTGTCTTAGTCTGGAAGCTCTATTGAAACCTGTCCATCATGGGTGACTCTTCTAATATTTGAAATCCAGTATCACAGCACAGAGCCACCACAGCACAAATATTTACTGAAATCAGTGTCGCAAATTCTAAATAGTTTAGATCAGTGCTTTCCAATACTGTGATGTGCAAACAAATGGCCTGGGCATCTTGTTAAAATGCAAGCTCTGATTCTGTTGGAATGGGATGGAGCTTGCATTTCTTACAATTCTGATGCTGCTGGTCTGAGGACCACTTTGAATAGTAAGGGCGTAGACTGACAATCGAAGACCCTAAGTGCACTAGGAAAGGCATGATTTTGGCTTTAAGGAGCTTACAGTATAGTAGATGAAATAAATAAGAAAAAGTAAATAATACAACAAATAAATATATCTTGAATATCTGATTTTTATATGTATTTGATTTCCTTCTGAATGAGAGATTTTTCCCAATTCGATGAAAGCACCTCCTAGGTCAGTATCTTTTTCACTCTTGACAGTGTCTAGAAAACCACTCTGTACCTAGTAGCTGTTTAGAAATGCCCACTGACTGACATCACCACAGGTCACTGGAAATACCAGATGCAAATTCCAGAGAGAGCTGGGTAATTCTTGTGATAAAATTCCTTTCAGTAATGGATGCTCTGAATGGCTGGATGGTAGCTTACTTTGTATCTCCATTGACTCCCTAAATATTTGCTACTTCATAACATGCTGCTGTCAAGTCTATTCTGACTCATGGTGACCATATAGGACAAAGCAGAACCCCATAGGGTTAACCACTGCACCACCAGGGCTTCTTGCTACTTCATAGGCAGAGTAAAAAAAAAAAACAAAAAACAATTGCCATCCAGTCAATTCCTTCTACTCATGTCAGAGTAGAACTGTGCTCCATAGGGTTTTCAATGGCTGGTTTTTCACAAGTAGATCACCAGGTTTTTCTTCCAAGATGCCTCTGGGTTTGCACCACCGAGGTACTCAATAGGCAGAGTAGGAGGCAGGCAATTTATTCAGTGCCTGGGGAGATCCTGCAAATTTCAAGGTGAATGGATAGAGTGTAGATGGATGATTCTTGGGTTGCTTCCTTTTAGACTGGAGTTTGAGGGTAAGGAAGCAGAAGGAAATGGAAGCAATAAAAAGACTGGGTTTTCCTTAAATGTAATCTGGAGCTGTGCTGTCTAGTATAGTAACCACTAGCCCCATGTGACTATTCAAATATATATTAATTAAAATCAATAAAATACTAAAATTCAGTTATGTAGTCACACAAGCCACATGCTAAATGCTCAATAGCCACCTGTGGCTAATACCTATGATACTGGACAGCACAGATACAGAACATTTCTATCATTGCAGAAAGTTCTATTGGGCAGTGCTACTCTAGAGGCATGAAAAGAATTAGAGCTTCATGAAGTGGTACTTGGGAGTTACTGAAGAGATGTTTAACTAGATAACAACATTTAAGATGGAGGAGAAGGGTAATGGGATGGGGCAGTTTCAATCATTTTCAACTGTTTAGTTTTGGGGGAGGAGAGAGGAAGGATAGGGTGGTGAGGGGTTTTAGGTATCGGGAAATAGGAGATTCTCATGGGTTGTAGGAGAGGTACAATAAATGGCACAGCATCTCATGCAGAGTCTTCCTGGCAACGTTGTTGTCAGGTGCCATTAAGTTGGCTGTGACTCATGGAGGCCTTACATAGAACAAAATGTTGCCCAGTTCTGCATCATCTTCATGATTGTTGGTATGTTTGAGTCCAGTTGTGATCTGTAGAATTTCATTGGCTAATTTTTGGAAGTAGATTGCCAGGTTTTCCTTCCTAGTCTGTCTTAGTCTGGAAGCTCTGCTGAAACCTGTCTACCACGGGTGACCCTGCTGGTATTTGAAATACCAGTGGCATAACTTCTAGCATCACAGCTTCTAGCATCACACAAAAGCCATCACAGTACGACAAACTGAAGACACGTAGTAGTCCTGGCACAGAGCTGACGTTTCATATATACTCTTTTCACTGAAAGGTAACATACAAGTACAGGAGAGGTAAAATGTGGGGGGAAACCAAAGAAAGATGAAGAGAAAATTAGTTGCTCACGTCACGTTGTGGATTGAATTGTGTTCCCCCAAAATACGTGTTGTAAATCTTAACCCCTATACCTGTGGTTGTAATCCCACTTGGGAATGGGTTTTCTTTGTTATGCTAATGGACAGTATTAGTGTAGGGTGTTGTTTTAGTTATCTAGTGCTGCTATAACAGAAATACCACAAGTGGATGGCTTTAACAATGAGTAATTTATTTTCTCACAGTCGAGTCCAAATTCAGGGTGTCAGCTCCAGAGAAGACTTTCTCTCTCTGAAGACTCTAGAGGAAGGTACTTCTCATCAATCTTCCCCTGAACTAGAAGCTTGTCTGCGCAGGAACCTCAGGTCCAAAGGACATGCTCTGCTCCCAGCACTGCTTTCTTGGTGATATGAGATCCCCTTTCTCTGCTCACTTCTCTTTTTTGTATTTCAAAGGAGATTGGCTCAAGACACAATCCAATGAGTCCTGCTTCATAAACATAACTGCTGCCTATCCCACCTCGTTAACATCTTAGAGGTAGGATTTACAACACATAGGAAAATCACATCAGATGACAAAATGGTGGACAATCACACACTACTGGGAATCGTGGCGTAGCCAGATGGATACATATACATTTGGAGGACATAATTCAATCCATGACAGGTGTGTTTTAAGTCAATCTGTTTTGAAATATAAAAGAGATTAAACAAGCAAGTGAACAAGCAGAGATGGGGAAGATAGATGCCACACCACATGAAGATCACCAAGGAGCCAAGGAATGTGGGACCTATGGATGCTGAAAAGAGACAAGGACCTTTTCCCAGAGCCCACAGAGAGAGAACGCTTTCCCCTAGAGTTGGCACCCTGAATTCGTTCTTCTAGCCCCCTAACTGTGAGAAAAAGCTACCCACTTGTGGTATTTCTGTTATAGCAACACTAGATAGTATTCTGACCGCTGACCTTTGAGTTAGCAGCTAATTGCTTAACCACGGTACCACCAGGGCTCCTAAATACATACACACATATATATACATGCAGGTCATTGATTTTAGCACCATTAAAGGTAGTGAAGAAGTAGGAACACAGGGAGAGCATGAGGTTTAACAAGGAAAAAAAGCATTGCTCTGACCATGGGTCCTCCCAGCTCCTCTAGGAGCAGATGGGACAAGCTGAGAGAAAGATCAAAGACATCCCAGGACCCGAGGGCGGAATGATGAGCACATGCATACTAAGTGGATTATAAATAACTTCTCATCCTTTTAAATTGTTGCTTCTGCCTTTTCTTCTCTCCTACCTCTTCCCTACCACTTGCCTCCTTCCTCTCCCACCCCCTCATTTTCCACTCAGTCTCTTGACAGTCCCGTTTACTTTGTGGCCCAAAGCAAGGAAGATACAAGTGATCAAAGAACCTGCAACGGACACTTGCATATTCACCATAGATTATCAATGCTTTATGACATTTCATCTTTTACAAAGAGAACAACCTAAATCCAGCATTCTGAGCACAAACCGTAGGGCAGGATTTGTAGGTTCTTTATGCCTAATATAGGAACCCTGGTGGGGCAGTTGTTAAGTACTTGGCTGCTAATCCAAAGGTCGGCAATTCAAACCCACCAGCCGCTCCTTGGAAGAAAGATGTGGCAATCTGCTTCAGTAAAGATTACAGCCTTGGAAATGCTATAGGGCAGTTCTACTCTGTCCAATAGAGTTGCTATGAGTCAGAATCAACTCGATGGCAATGAGTTTGGTTTTTTTGAGTTATGACTTACATCAACTAGGATTTCTTTGAACCAATTTTCTCAAGTTGTCCATCCTATCTAACTCCTTTCCATAGTGCATGGTAGCAATACAACATCTTATTAATCAATATATAAGCACAAAAAGAAATCAAGAAAGCAGGAAGGGCATCTTCTCTTAAAGTTCCCTGAAGAATTGCTGTATGTTATTGATTAATCTACTTTAATTTTAATGACACTTCTGTTCATCCTTATTACAAATATTTATAAAGTACCCACTATGAAGAAATGATTTTGCTAGAAATTGTGCATGATACAGAAATAAACAGGGCACAGTTCCTGCTTTTAAGAAGTTTGCAGTCTACATCACACCAACATCACTGGCACAAATTAAAAAAGCAAACAAACAGAAAATAACAAATGTTGGAGACGCTGCAGGGAATTGGAACTCTTATGTGCTGCTGATGGGAATGCAAAATGGTACATTTATTTTGGAAAACAATATGGCACTTCTTTAAAAAGCTAGAAATAGAAATTCCATATGATTCAGCAAACCCACTCCTACGTATATATCCCAGAGAAATAAGAGCTGTCACACAAATAGACATAGACACATCCATTTTCATTGAAGCATTATTCACAATAGCAAAAAGATGGAAATGACCTAAGTGCCCATCAGCAGATAAATGGATACACAAACTATGGTACATACACACAACGGAATACTACATGACAGTAAAGAACAATGATGAATCTGCAAAACATCTCACAACATGGGTGAATCTGGAGAGCATTATGCTGAGTGAAATAAGTCAATCACAAAAGGACAAATACTGTATGAGACCACTATTATATAAAAACTCATGAAAAGGTTCACACACACAAAGTAACAATCCTTGATGGTTATGAGGGAGGAGAGGGGTAGGGAGGAAAAACACTAACTAGACAATAGATAAGTGGTAACTTGGGTGAAGGGTAAGACAGTACACAATACTGGGGAAATCAGCACAACTTGACTGAAGCAAAGCCATAGAAGCCTTATAGACACATGCAAACTCCCTGAGCGGCTGAATTACTGGGCTGAGGGCTGGGGACCATGGTCTCAGGGGACATCTAGCTCAATTGGCATAACATAGTTTATAAACAAAATGCTCTACATCCTACTTCGGTGAGTAGCGTCTGGGGTCTTAAAAGCTTGTGAGCAGCCATCTAAGATACTCTACTGGTCCTGTCCCATCTGGAGCAAGGGAGAATGAAGAAAATCAAAGACACAAGAAAGACAAAGAAAGATTAGTCAAAAGGACTAATGGACCACAACTACCACAGCCTCCACCAGACTGAGTCCAAAACAACTAGATGGTGCCCAGCTACCACCACCGACTGCTCTGACAGGGATCACACTAGAGGGTCCTGGACAGAGCTGGAGGAAAATGTAGAACAAAATCTAACTCAAAAAAAAAAAAAAAAAAGATCAGACTTACTGGTCTAACAGACTGGAGAAACCTCAAGAGGATGGCCCCTGGACACCCTTTTAACTCAGTACTGAAGTCACTCCTGAGGTTCACCCTTCAGCCAAAGATTAGACAGGCCCATAAAACAAATAATAATAAACGTAGCTCAAACATGTATACGAGACTATGTGGGCACACCAGCCCATGGGCAAGGATGAGAAGGCAGGAAGGGACAGGAAAGCTGGGCGAATGGAAATGAGGAACCTAAGGTTGAGAAGGGGAGAGTGTTTACACATCGTGGGGTTGGCAACCAATGTCACAAAATAATATGTGTATTAATTGTTTAATGAGAAACTAATTTGCTCTGTAAATCTTCTTCTAAAGCATAATAAAAAAAATCCCCCCTCCCCCCAAAAAGAAGTTTGCAGTCTAGTGGGAAAGGGAAAACCTCATATATGAATAACTCTGCTATAAGGTAAAATGTAATAAAGGCTGCACTAGAGGTTCAGAGTGTTTGGGAGTTTTTGGGGAAGGAGGGATTAATTATGACTAAGGTATTCCTAAAGGAGGTGATAGGTATTGCAGTGGGAGCTCAAGAATGGCGAGTAGATATTCCTTGAAGGACATTACCATGAAAACTACTTGAGTAAAGTTGTTGAGGTATGAAAATATGAGTAGCGTATATTCTGGAAGAACTCCAGTAGCTAGAGGGTATGGTTCAAGGGAAGTGCAGTAGAAAATAAGGCTGAAAAGAAGTTTAAAGATCCAAAAGTGACCACATGAAACACGGCTTCTTCTAACCTGAGACCAGAAGAACTAGATGGTTCCCAGCTACCACTACCTACCTTTCCGACCAGGGACTCAGTAGAAGGTCCCAGACAGAATGACAGAAAAATGTAGAAAAAATTCACATTCTTAAAAATTGCCAGACCTACTGGACGGATAGAGACTAGAGGCAACCCCCGAGACTATTGGCCAAAGATACTCTTTGAACTTGAAACTGAAGCTATTTCTAGAGGTCACCTTTCAGCCAAGTAATAGATAGGCTTACAAAATACACAATATCACCTATGAGTAATGTGCTCCCTTAAACAATCAACTATATGAGACTAAATGGTCAACATTTACCCAAAAGCAAAGATGAGAAGGGAAGGAGAGGAAGGGAAGCTAGATCAATGGAAACAGAACAAATAGAATAGAAATAATGAGAATGCTGACACATTGTGAAAATTGTAACCAATGTCACGGAACAATTTGTATAAAATTTGTTAAATGGGAAGCTAATTTGCTGTGTAAACTTTCACCTGAAGCACAATGAAATATTATTTAAAAAAATCCAAGGGTGAATCGAAGAGCTTTGTTTTGAATTCCAGGTTGAAGTGTTTTGGACTTTATTCCATATTGAATGGAGCATCACCAAAGCTTCTAAGTGGAGGACAAAAAGATCAATTAGAGAACTTCTGTAATAGTCCAGGACTCAGGAGATAAAGACCTGCCCTAGGAAAGGAGGAAAGGACAGGGAGAAGAGGGGCTTTTGAGGCACATTGTAGAAGTAGAATCAAAAGCCTGACAGCTGGTAGGATGTTGAAGATGAAAGGCAAGATGGAACAATTGGAAGCGTGGCATTGCCGTGAAAAATGCAGGGGGGAGCAGAGGAGGAGAAGCTTTATGTAGGGGAGAAGGAATGTGAGAAAGAGGGGAGTAAACATTTTGGTCTTGTGGTATTGGAAGTGTTTTTTTGAGTATTCATATAGAGAAGCCCAGCGGAGAGAATGCATGTTTAGAGTTTTGAAGAGCAGTCAGGGCTAGTATTGCTGAACCCAGAGATGAGTATTGTTAACAACTAAATGATTTTTAGAGAGAAAGGGGATGGCAACCCTTTATAATACACTATTCATATTTAAACTAACCTTATCATACTAGAGAAACACTTAGAAACAAAAGCAATAGCATTTGCTAAACATAATCGTGTCTGGAGAGAAAAAATATATAAAATACAAAAATATTAACGGGGTAAGAAAAGACAAAAATAAAAAAATATTAATGGGGTAAGAAAAGACAATAATTCTAGAGAAAGAACTGTATATTCTTCTCAGGGTTTAATTTAAATAATTATTCATTAATTAATTTAAGGACATCTTATTATTAAGGCATTTTATATTTTATAATGGATCATTGGAAGGTTGTAGAACATATATACCTAAAAGTATTGCAATGTTAATATTTGGATGTGTCCGTCAGAATAGAGAACTGCTTGGGCAGGTAATGAACTGAAAAGTAATTTTGCCTCTTGCACCTAAGTCCTTCTAAGAATAAATCAGACCCAGAAGACAGGCATTTCTATTTTTATAACTTAATGTGAAGATGAATTTCCTAACAGTCATAAATGCCCAAGAATGGAGTTGGCTTTGAGGCCTTAAATTTCCCACCTCAAAAAGTGTTCGAGATAAACCTGATTGGCCATTTGTTGAGGATATGTTAAAAGGCATTCTTTCTTTGGGTGGGAAGTTGGCCTAAATGACACCCTAATACTCTGTGAGCTGTTGATGTTCTTTTCAGGATTAGGAGCTAAAGATTGCATTAGGCATTGTACTATTAGAGGTTGGGTTTTGTTCTCTGGTTGCAGGGGCAAACCTGTTGTTGAATCTCTTAGAACCCAAAGTTGAAAGGACCAGAAGAGATTGTAAATAACCTTAGTGCCTTTCATCTTTCCTTACAATTCCTATTTTCTTACCTTTTAATGTTCCCAGTGCCTGAAAGTAGAGATAAGAATGGGAACATTTTCATGAGTGTTTTGTTTTGTTTGAATTTCGAAGGCAGTCACAAAGAGAAGATTTACTTTTAAGTTACATCTTTAAAATTTTATTTCAAGCCAACTCTTGGATTTAAGTGGAAAAATTATCAAAGTATATTTATGTTATAATAGCTGAAGATTAGTATGTCCTAATTTTTTAGTAACACTGACAACTTTGTCTATACATAAGTTGTACACTTCCTTATTTAACTTATCTATGTTTTCATTTGAATCTTAATCTATTTTCTGTGCTCAGAATATGTGCTTGTGCTTACCATTATTATAAAACTAGTCAAATTGAATATGGCAAAAATGAAAACAATCTTTGTAAATCTTAAATAAAACAAAGATAAAGTATAACTACTTACTGTCTTCTACTACAGTAGAAATTTTGTAATAGATTAAAAATAAGATTGTGGTTCTACATTTGATAGTCTTAAAGCCAGTATTAATCCATTTTCTAGTCTCTTTAATAAGAGGCATATTTGCATCCATTTTTTCAACAATAGGTGGCACTAGCACACAAGCATCTCATCTCTATTCAACCCAACAGACATATTAAGAGGTGGGAGGGAATAAGAAGATATTCAAAATGCCTGAAGACCAGAAATTCAATGCTGATGAACACAGATATTGGGGAGCCATGTGAGATAAGAGTAATTCTGGAACAGGAGGATGCTTCAAAACACTAATGTAAGTGCATAAATAGATTAGATGGTCTGAAATTTATATTGAAGGGAATGGTACATGACTAACCAGAAAACTTATTTAATTTTCAAAATAAATGCTGAAGAATGGAGGACACCAAGGATTGTATCTTCTCCCACTGCAATACTGGCAGAGGCAGAAGCTGTAGAAGAGCATGAGGAAGAAAAAAGAGGAGAATTTTAGGAATAATTGGATGCCCTAGATATCTGACACTTCAAACAAAAAGGCGTCTCTTCCTAAAAAGTATAACAAGTTCGGTGACCACATAGATTACTAAGAAAATGTATCCTGGGAAGGAAAAACCCCCAGGAAGATGAAGAATTAGCTGTAATTATATGATGCTTGCAGTCACTTTATAGTTTTATATTTGAGAAACTAGCACAAATGTAACGATTTACTTCTATTAAACTCCACTTAAGAAGCATTGCAATTTGGGTGGTTGTCACCAAGTCGGTGCCAACCATGGTCATACAAGGGCTTCTCTTTAAATAAGTTACATTTCATTCTACACCATCACATAAAACTCTAATTACTTTTAAGTTTTTTCTTTTAACTAAAACCTTTATTAGAATAAGAACAATTAGAACAATAAGAACAATTAATGGATTCATTTAATACCTCTGGTTCTCCCTTATCTTATTTATAAAATGAAAGGACTAGATTATTTTTAAGATTCTTCTATTATTTTATGACACTGTGTATAAGAATCATACACAATTTAGAGCAAGATTTAAAGAAATATAACACACAAGGTACGATCAAATATCTTATTATTAATGCTTTAAAATTAATCCTTTAAAATTTTTCTCCTTCTAGTTATAAGTTGATAAATTCATTTTGAATCTTTTTCTAAGGTCAAACATCTACAGGGATACTGTATGGTTGAGTTATCTCTGGACTTCCATGGTCTTTGAAGTAAAAATATCTTGCTTTGAATATGTTCACATTATTTGATTATATTTTACTAATAAAATATTTCATCTTTCTATTACCTACTTTTCCTGTTTGCCTCCTGAAACTATGAATACATGTAAAATTGTAATTTTATCAAATACTTAAAATTAGCAATTCTTCTTAGCAATTCAGTAAGTTTTGTAACCTTCCTTTGACACTCATAAATGACATTTTGGAAGATGAAGTATTAAAAAATAACTTTTAAAAACACCTGCCATCCTAACACAGTTTATAAAGACAATGTTCTACATTCTACCTTGGTAAGTAGATCTGGGGTCTTAAAAGCCTGTAAGCAGCCATCTAAGATACTCCACTGGTCTCACCCCTTCGGGAGCAAGGGAGAATGAAGAGAACAGGATACAAGGAAAAGATTAGTCCAAAGGACTAATGGACCATAGCTACCAAGGCCTCCACCAGACTGAGTCTTTCACGGCTAGATGGTGCCCAGCTACCACCACTGACTGCTCTGACCAGGATCACAACAGAGGGTTCTGGACAGAGCTAGAGAGGGATGTAGAACAAAATTCTAAAACACACAAAAAAGACCAGATTTACTGGCTTGAAAGAAGACTGGAGAAACCCTGAGAGTATGGCCCCCAGACACCCTTTTATCTCAGTGGTGAAGTCACTTCCGAGGTTCACCATTCAGCCGGGGATTGGACAGCCCCATAAAACAAAAAGGGACTAATTAGGCACAGCAGTCCAGGGACAAGGACTAGCAGGAAGAAGGGGACAGGAAAGCTGGTGATAGGGAATCCAAGACTGAATAAGGACAGTGTTGACACGTAGTGGGGTTGTTAACCAATGTCTTAAAACAATATGTGTACTGACCGTTTGATGAGAAACTGTTTGTTCTATAAACTCTCACCTAAATTAAAAAAAAAAGAAAAAAAAAAAAAAACCCACACGCCATCCACATAACATTGTTTTAAGGATTGGTCAAATTCTATGTCTGCGTAAAATCTTTCAAAAGCTTGACTGCATTTGATAATTATCATCTTCATTAGTACATGTATTTCTCTAAGTAGATCATAAGGTACTTGAGGTACTTGAAGCCAAATTATTTTCTTGTGTATTTCACTTGTAATTTTTTCCATTTTCTGTTTTTTTTTTTTTTTTTTATAGCTTCTCCTTGAATTTCTATTAGTCTTGTATAACACCTCCTAGATTGATTCTAATCCTCTCTAGGGTTCTATAGTTTATGTTCTCAAGAAAGTTGTGACTTTTTTCATTCTGCACATTTGCTGTTACTGCTGTGTGCCATTGAGTCAATTCTCACTCCTAGTGACCCATATGACACAGTGGAACTGCCCCATAGGGTTTCCTAGGCTGTAATCTTTATGGGAGCAGATTGCTAGGCCTTTTCTCCTGTGGAGTTTCTCATGGGTTTGAATCGCCAATCTTTTGGTTAGCAGCTGAGTGCTTAACCGTTGTGCCACCAGGGCTCCTTGCACATCAGCTACCACTATTATAGTTGCTTTTTTCTAGAACTTTATTGTAATTTCTCACATTGATAGACCTTCTTGATTTTCTTATAATTACTTGGGTTTATCATTAGAAAAATTGCCTTTAGTTATATTTTAGCAGAGTCTTAGAAAGGAGACAAGATAAATGTGTAGGTATAATCTATCTCTATAACTGGAATTAAAAATACTTTTAAGGTTATTTTGGTTAAAATAAAAAGATGTTGACTTAGGTCAGTGGTTCTTAAAGTTTGGTCCTCAGACCAGCAGCATCAGCATCCCCTGGGAACTTCTTCAAAATGCAGAATCTTGGGCCCAACCTGGACCTACTCAGAAACTCTGGGGATGTGGTCCAGCAGTCCATGTTTTAACAAGCCCCCCAAGTGATTCTATTGCAAGCTAAAGTTTGAGAGCCACTGATTTAGACAATTAGACCCTTCTTAAGAACATTGTTTCTTTGTTACTCTCTGTCTTTATATTGAGTTAATTTTTACTCTTCTGTTTGTTTCTTCCCTTTTGTTTACTTTTTGTTATCTTTTTTTCTTTAACTTCTTAAGTAGGACACTTAATTTTTAGGTTTTATTCTTTACCAACATAATCATCTAAGTCTTTTAAATTTCCTTGAAGTATTGTTTTTGATACATCCCCACAAGTTGTTTCAATAATCTTACATGTTGCTTTCTATTTGTCTAGCTTTTTCTATGCATTTTTCCTCCTTCCTCCTGGGATAATTTTCCTTCTTCCTGAGTAGAAGTTTCTCTAATCAGTGCTATTAGTGGTAAACACTCTCTGTTTTTAATGTATCAGAATATTTCTTTATTTCATCCCTTTTCTTGAAAGATACATTTTCTGGGTACATGATCCTAGATCAATGATTTTTTATTCTCAGCATTTTGGAAAATATTTGACTGCCTTTTTGCTTTCATTGTTGCTTCTGAGAATTCTGCTCACTGTCTAATTGTTGGTTCTTGGTGATCTGTCTTTTCTTTTCATTGCTGGTAGTTGATCTGTCCTTTTGCTCTTAAGATATTGTCTTTATCTTTGGTGAATAGTAGTTTAACTAAAATGTGTTTTGGTGTGTTTTTCTCTTTTATTTTCTTGCTCCATCCATGTTGTGCTTACAATATCTGTGAATCATATCTTTTATTAGTTCTGAAAAATTCTCAGTCATCTTTTCAATTATTGTCTCTTTTCCATCCTATTTTCTCCTTTTATTAGAACTTTATTTTCTATTCCCCCATCTACCAATGTCTCTTTCAAATTTTCCACTTTCTTGTCTTTCTATGCTGCATCTGAGTAATGTCTTCAGACCAGTCTTCCAGTTCACTGATTTTCTCTTCAGCTATGTTTTCTACTGATTAATTCATTGAGTTTTTAAATTTCAACAACTATATTTTTATTTATGAATTATAAATATTTTATTTTTGATGATATCTTATTGCTTACTAATTTTTGTGATTTCATTTAAGCATTATAGGCCTGATAATTTTATCATATTTGTGTAGTAATTTAAAGAGCATCCAAATCTGTTTTGTTTTTGCTGACTCTCATTCATGGCAATGTTTTTTTCTTTTTTGGTCTTGTGGTTTTTGATGGGGAGCTCATATCTGGTTGATCTTAATATATGGAAAACCTGGGGACCTAAACTGAAGGTTTATTTCTGCTGAAAGCCAGTAGTTTCATTGGACACTGGTAGATTTTTGGCTAAATGTCTTCAGTTCAAATCCCTTGCCTTTTGTCTAGGCTGATATTAACATTTACCCTAGGGCAATGCTGCCTTTTGCCTATGCTTATAGCTCACTGCTCATAGGTTTTCATTATGAATCAGAACAAACTAGGCTGCATTGTTTTAAACAATTCAAAAGATTCTCAGTGGCTTAAAATAGCAAATGTTGATTTTTTTTCACCCACACAAAGCCTATTACTGTAGGTCACAGTATCTGCATCTCCAACGCACCTGTCCTCCATGCTGTGACTAAGCAACCCAGGTTACTTTGCTCTTATGGTTCCACTACCTCTGACTTCATGGCCTAAAAGGAAGACAGTGCACAGAGAATCATATGTAAAAGTTTTACCAACTGAAAGGTGACACTTGTCATCCTGCTTATGTTTCAGTGGCTGGAAGTAGTTTCATGACTCTCCCCAGTTTCTGGCAGCCTGGGACTTGCAGTCTTCCATACGCCCAAGAGGGAAAGGAGAATCAGATATTGGTGAACCCTAGTAATGCCTAATCAACCAATCAATTCCCATCAAGTTGATGCTGATTCTATGTGTGTTAGAGTAGAATTGCTCTGTAGGGTTGTCAGGGCTGTGTCTTTTTGAAAGCAGATTGCCAGCCCTGTCTTCCAAGGAGCCTCTGAGTGGATTTGAACTGCCAACTTGTCTGTTAGTAGCTGAGTGCTTAACCAGTTCCACCACCCAGGGACTTGTTCTAGTAATGCCTACCACATCTTAATCCTGTTAGTCCAGAATGCAGCAAAAATAAAAGTATTTTATGATGGATTTATTTGTTCCACAGAAAGACTACCTCTCAAACTACCTACGTGTCATTCCGCTCGATCAGAATTTCTCAGATCATTCTTATGTACACAAAAATTTAAGAGCCACTGGATGTCACAAAACCTACTTTAGTTTTTTAAAAACTCAATTCACTAATTTTGTTGAGGCATCTAGAATAATAAGATATAATCTTATTTTATGTGTCTGAGAGTAAATGCTTTTATTTTTTAAATGTAATGAAAAGGAATACAGTGGATATGAGTTTGGATAGCGGCAACACAGAGTTGTGTATCTAAATATAAAGAAAGACATTTGAAAAAATATGTAGCAAACAGGATTGGGAAAGGTAAATGAGTTTTTGAAAAATTTTTAAGGCTCATAGTCTATTATTCACCACTGATCTTTTGAAGTTATTTAGCATTTTCAGATTCCTGTCTGATAAGTATTGATAATGGAAATCAGGTAAAAATATTAATTCTTGAAAGCTTAGGATGTGTAACATTAGTGGAATTAGTTATTTTAAGTTCTTATGAAAATTATTTAATTTTGTTACTCTTTTTATTAATTGTTTCTCTTTAACACGGTGTTATATTACAAAAGTTTATATTATATTTATTTTTCTTTCTGGGCTCTGAAATAAGGTGAATTTAAGAAAGATGTAAAAATGGCAGTGCAGGGGTATCTGACCTCCTCTAACTTCACAAGGCGGGAAGGAGAATCAAGATCAACAGCCCAAGGCTGATTCCTATGAGGAGGAGGTCAAACATACCTTCTCTCTCCAAACTTTTTACCAATTCTGATACCAGCCATGCCTCCCACGGCACTCTCTATTTCTCTGCTGGGTTTGATAATTCGTTGCAGTGGCCACACAGAACTCACAGACCATACTGATGATTATGGAGTTTATTAGGGAAGTAACAGGTTACAATTCAGGATCAAGAATGACTCAGGATACAGTTCTTCGGGCAGGACATCTTCTCAGTTGTGCCCACAGGCAGTCCTCTCTCTAGCTCTCAGCCTCTTGCCCCCTGCCCTGCTCAGGCAATTGTTGCACAGCTCTTTAGCTCTGCTGATAGGTGCCCCGGGGGCACCTTGGCCTGAAGGTGCTCAGCTGTCTCGCTTTGTGGGTCAGTGTGCCTAGCTCTACCAAGTGCCTGAAGGCACCCTGCTTTGCCAGCAAGCCTCCTGCCTGAACACGCTCAGCTTTCTCACTCTGTGGGTCAACACACCCACTGTGTAGCTGCCTTGCTCTGTGGGTTGGGAAGCCTGCCTGTGCTGTCTTGCACCAATCTCCTGGATCTGCTGCTGCCCTTTCTCTGCCACTGGATTCTGCCGTGCTTGCTGCTGCTTCTTCTTGTCTCCGGTTTTACAGCCTTCTCTGTCTCCTGGGTCTAGGAGGTTCTCAGCAAAGGATGCACTACACTTCCGGCTCTTCTTCTTGGTAGTAGTGAGGTCCCCCCTTTCCGCCTCTGGGATGGCTCATTTTAAGCCTAGTAGAATGGCAAAACTGACCAATCCCTTCATTAGGGTTCCATACACCTTAATTGCATGGCCCCACCCCCACAAGGGTGCCATGCACATTATTTGCATTATTAGCAAGCTGTCCAATCCCCTTGGAGGGCCACAAGCATCTTATTTGCATAGTCCTACCCAATCATTGGTGGGAGTTACAAGACCATGGTGAGAAATGCCATATAAAAGCAATCCATTGTACTACATTCCATTATACTACATTGTACTACAATCCATTATACTACAAAGTATAATATTTCAAGTTTAACAAAGTTAATTTGTTTATGTTACTCTAAACTCTAGTAAGATTTATTAGGATTTCTAAGTCTAATGTGAGTTACGGAGTTTTGAATAATTGCTATGTATGCAGCTGGAAGAAACAATTTAAATAGGGAAGAAATCTATTACATCACAACACTATTAAGGAAACAAATATAGAATTACTAGTGTTTAAATCTATTTTCAGTATTTTAAAATTGTATGTTGTAAGGAAATGCTAAACTCGAAGAAGCTTATTGAGTCTCTAGTTTCTTTGTCTGAGCAGCTGCCAGGGGCTAATGATTGTAATTAGTATTATTACTGTTAATAATAATAATTAGTAGTAAAGTCTATCAGAAAATGTGATGCTTTTAAAAATAATACCGAAGATGACAAAGTATATATAATCTTTTCCCTCAATAAAGTTTAGGATTGTAAAACTACATCATAATTATTGTTTCCTACAAAGCACATTGTATTTTAACTGGGATTATTTCCTCTAGTGAAGCTATCTAAGGAAAATACTTATGAAAAATACATCAAACTCTTTGGAAAAGGAGGTACTATCTTAATAGAGTAAAAGGTATTATTATTCTAATATTTGTATTTATAACTAGAGAGAAAGACATGTTTGTCTATTGTATGCATTAATACAAATGTTTGAATTCTCTAGAAGTTAACTTTATTTTTTGAATGACTATTCAATTGTCCTAAAAAATTTAAAAAATACCTTTCCCCATGATAAACTGTGGTATGAGCTTCTGCAAATTTCCCAAATACTGACTAAAAAAAAAAAGGAGAAAAAAATTCTTAGTATTTAAGTATGGTATAGTAATAGCTAACACAAATTATCACCACATGCCTGGCATTGATATAACCCTTAGCATATATGAGCACATTTCATCTTCCCAGTTGTGATACCTTGTTGTTAGGTGCTGTTGAGTAGATTCTGACTCATAGCAACCCTATGTACAACAGAAGGAAACACTGCCCAATCTTGTGCCATCCTCACAATTGTTGTTGTGCTTGAGCTCATTGTTGCAGCCACTGTGTCAATCCATCTCGTTGAGGGTCTTCCTCTTTTTTGCTGACTCTCTACTTTACCAAGCATGATGTCCTTCTCCAAGGACTGGTGCCTTCTGATAACATGTCCAAAGTGTGTGAGATGAAGTCTTACCATCCTTGCTTCTAACGAACATTCTGGCTATACTTCTTCCAAGATAAATTCGTTCTTTTGGCAGTTCATGGTATATTCAATATTCTTCCGGACACCATATTCAAAGGCATCAATTCTTCTTTGGTCTTTCTTATTCATTGTCCAGCATTCGCATGTATATGAGGTGATTGAAAACACCATGGCTTGGGTCAGGCACACCTTAGTCCTTAAAGTGACGTCTTTGCTTTTCAACACTTAAAAGAGATTTTTTGCAGCAGATTTGCCCAATGCAATGTGTTGTTTGATTTCTTGAGTGCTGCTTTCATGAGTATTAGTTGTGGATCCAAGTAAAATGAAATCATTGACGACTTCAATCTTTTCTTTGTTTATCATGATGTTGCTTATTGGTCCAGTTGTGAGGATTTTTGTTTTCTTTGTGTTGAGGTGTAATCTGTACTGAAGGCTGTAGCCTTTGATCTTCATCAGTAAGTGCTTATTGTGATGTAAGTTATTACATTTTACTGCTGAGGAAACTGAGGCACAGAGAAGTTAGGTAAGTTGTCCAGAGATACAAAGTGATGATGGAACCAAGATTCAAACCCATGTAGTCCAATTTTAAGGTCTTCCTTCTTACCTATGCTGTTGTGCTAGCTCTCATGGAAGAAATCATTAAACTATATCACTGATATATTGGAACCGTCGTGGTGCAGTGGTTAAGGGTTCAGCTGCTAACCAAAAGGTTGGCAGTTTGAACCCACGAGCTGTTTTGTGGGAGAAAGATGTGGCAGTCTGCTCCCATAAAGGTTACAGACTAAGAAACCCTGTGGAGCAATTCTACTCTGTCCTATAGGGTCGCTATGAGCTGGGATTGACTCGACAGCAATGGGTTTGATATTTGGCTTATCAATATACTGCTCATTTCAAACCTAACTCTCCCAACTAATTAATATTCAGCAGGATAATAGTTGACTTGTGTGCATACAATATAAACAAGACAATATATTTGATAAATAAAATTAGAGTTAATAAAAATATAAGGTAAAGTATTTAAAATTTCTTTTTTAATTTTTATATGAATTATGTAATTTTAGGTCTGGAAGAAACTTTTGAAATTATTTATCAGCTCTCTTATTTCACAAATGTAATGAAATAAAATGAAGTCAGCATCTTAAAGTTATGTGGGCTGGATCAAACAATGTAAACCAGGTCTACTGTCTCCCAGCTAAATACTTTCTCATAAATGAAGATGTTAACTTTTTTAACACAAATTTGTTATTAGGATTGATACAATGGCTGCAACAATGGGCTCTAACATAACAACGATTATGAGGATGGTGCAGGACCGGGCACTGTTTAGTTCTCTTGCACACAGGGTTGCTATGAGTCGGAACCAACTTGACAGCACCTAACAACAACAACAACAACAACAACAACAACAACATAAGCCATACTAGTAAAAACAAAGCCTGTCATATTAGGTTGCTAATGACGAAAGTCTTGCTTAATTTCTTACCAAACAATCATGAAGCTACGTTTTCTACCTTTAGCACTTCCTTTTTTCTTAGCTGTCTTTCTTAACTAATCCTTATATAATGTGTGTCCATGTTCTCTAGGTGGATGGTTACAAGAACAGGGGCCTCTACTGTTTTTGATTCATCATAAAAAAAAATAGTGAAATAAGATCTATTACTTTATAGTCATTCTTTTGGAAGGCATAAAGAGATCAATGCTGTCTCTCACGGCCACCAACCTGATGGCACTGGTAACAATATTTTTGGGGCCAGTCTACACCTCATGTCTCTGCATCAAATTATTCAGTATAACATTGCTTCTCTCATTGACTTATTAACAACCTGCAATATGCAGATGACACAACCTTGTTTGCTGAAAGTGAAGAGGACTTGAAGCACTTACTGATGAAGATCAAAGACTACAGCCTTCAGTATGGATTATACCTCAATATAAAGAAAACAAAAATCCTCACAACTGAACCAATAAGCAACATCATGATAAATGGAGAAAAGACTGAAGTCATCAAGGATTTCATTTTACTTGGTTCCATAGTCAACACCCATGGAAGCAGCAGTCAAGAAATCAAACAACACATTGCATTGGGCAAATCTGCTGCAAAAGACCTCTTTAAAGTGTTAAAAAGCAAAGATGTCACTTAAAGGACTAAGGGGCACCTGACACAAGCCATGGTGTTTTCAATCACCTCATATGCATGTGAAAGCTGGATAGAAGACCGAAGAAGAATTGATGCCGTTGAAATATGGTGTTGTTGAAGAATATTGAATATACCACGAACTGCCAAAAAAACGAACAAATCTGTCTTGGAAGAATTACAGCCAGAATGCTCATTAGAAGCGAGGATGTCCAGACTTGATCTCATATACCTCAGACATGTTATCAGGAGGGACCACTCCCTGGGGAGCCTTCATCTCATGTACCTTGGATAGGTTATCAGAAGAGAGTGGTCCCTGGAGAAGGACATCATGCTTGGTAGAGTAGAGGGTCAATGAAAAAGAGGAGGACCTTCAAGGGGATGGATTGACACAGTGGCTGCAACAATGGGCTCAAGCATAACAACAATTTTGAGAATGGCACAGGATCGGGCAGGGTTTTGTTCTGTTGTACATAGGGTCGTTATGAGTTGGAATCAACTCGATGGCACCTAACAACAACAATATTGCCTCCCTAGGCTATATTAGAAGCAGGTCCTCAAACTGACCATTGCCATGTCTTTGGCACCCCACTATACACTGTCATACTACAGCCTTAGTAGCCACCTTTCTCTGGTACTGAGCTACCTCACCTGCAGCAGCAATAGCAGCCCTGAGATTTGAGGATGTTTGTGGCAATAACAGCAATGCACCATGGGAAAAGATCCAACTCTGATCCCTGAAGCAGCAGGGACATTACTGATAATGTGGACTCACCATTTTCAGTGGCTCTGGGATTGTGGGAGCGGAAGTGGCAATGGCTTTGCTAACAAAGGACCAGGGGGAAGAGAGGGAACCTAATGTTGATGAGGTGCTTACTGAGTGCCAGTCAAAAAATGGCTAACGTGCTCGGCTGCTAACCGAAAAGTTGGCCATTCAAATCCACCCAGAGGCACTTCAGAAGAAAGCCTTGGCAATCTACTTCCGAAATATCAGGCATTGAAAACCCTATGGAGCAGTTCTACTCTGACACACACTGCATTGCCGTGAGCTGGAATCAACTCTCTGGCAACTGGTTTTTACTGTGTCAGCGCTGTGCCAGGGACATTCAAATTGTGCAATGTAGATGTTTATCTCCATTTTATAGATTGGAAAATTCAGTTTCAGAGAGGTGAGGTAACTTGACCAATGTTACCCCGCTCAGATGGGCAGAAGTGGACTTAAAATTCAAGGCTGTGGTTCTGGGCCTCTGCTCTCAGACCCTCAGGGTCTGCCACCCATGGCAGGCTACATGCTCTGCTCCTGCTTCAGGTGCCTTCAGTGTAGCCAGGCAGCTACAAGACGGCTCTGGCAGGAGAGTGGCAGGAAAGAAAGAGAGGGCAGGTGTTTCTCCCTCTTTCTCTCTGCCTCAGGCTACATCTTGGGCAGCAGGTGCCTCTGCCTTGGCTCTGCCAGGCCCACCATGGGTCCAGCTTCCTACCCAGTGACCCTGGGTTCTGAGAACACCACCTCCTCCTTTAGCGTAGGGTTGGGTGGCTTCCTGTTGTTGCTAATGCTGGAGGGCGTCACTCATCTTGCCCATCATTTCTATGAGTAAATTCTCCATGCTTTAAATGCTTCATGAGTGTTCTGTTTTTGTGGCTGCATCCTAAGTGCTATCCCAAGTTTATCTGACTCTAAAATTAATATTAACAAAACATCTGATTTAAATCTAAGATATGCCCCTTATTACCTGCCTTCTCTTCTCTAAAATTGGGCTAAAAATTTTGTCTTCCTTTTCTTCCAGTATTGTTTAAAACTCACCAATGAGACAATGTAGGGGAAGTAGTTGTAGTAGAGAAATACACTGTATTTGTTGTTGTAGTTTCTGTCATTTAATCTGATAACCTCCAAAGGGATAGGTGAACAGCTTGGGAAAAGCCCTTCTTTTTGTAAAGGCTTTTGTCTGAGCAGTTGTAAAAATGCTAATGAATAGGTCCCACCACAGAAATTCCGGTTTAATTGCCTGGGGTGTGGTCTGGGCAACATGGTTTCAAAAGTTTCCAGGTGATTCTACTGTGTAGTTAGGGTTGAGGCTTAAACATTGCTTTATATCCAACCAACCAAACTCATGGCCCTCAGTCAATTCTGACTCATAGCGACCCTATAGGACAGAGTAGAACTTCCCCATAGGTTTTCTAAGCCTGTAAATCTTGTGCAGACTGCTACATCTTTCTCCCACGGAGCAGCTGGTGGGTTTAGACCATCAGTTAGCACCAAGCACTTAACCACTGTGCCACCAGGGCTCCTGTACTGTACATCAGTAGTTCTCAAACTAGGTCCCCGAACCAACAGCACTGGCATCACCTGGATACTTGTTAGAAATGCACATTCTTGGGCCCCACCCCAGACCCACTGAATCAGAAAGGACAGGATGGGGCCCACCCGTTTGTGTTTTAACAAGACTTCCCTGTGAGTCTCACATACACTAATGTTTGAGCACCAAAACTTTAGGTGAATTTGCCAGACTTGAGACACAGAACTGTAGCTACCCTTGGCCTTTCCCCTCCCGCTATCTCTGCTGGTCCTGATTGGCAAAGGGTCCCAACCACAGTTCGTTTTGTACTTGCTGTTGCCATGTGCACACCACTACCTGTATGGTTCCCTTGGCTGCTGCTTCCAGCAAGCCACATTGGGACATCAATACGGGATTTGTTTGTCCAACACATAGTTATTGAGCACCCACTGTGTGCCAGAAACTGCACACGGCACTAAAACATGCGAGAGTCAGAAGAGGAGACGGTCTTTCACAAAGCTTACAGACTAAGGAGAGAGACGGACAGGCAGCTAAGTAAGGAAAATGAATCATCATAATGCTATGAAAAATGGTCTTGCCCTAGTGTATGCTTTCCAAATATGAGAACAGCACTATTATTGCTTGAAGAATAATGATCACAAGATTTACTCATATCAAGTTTTCTTTTTCACATAATGGAGATAAAATTAATGTACAATGTTTGGTGACAAGAAAACCCAATTTCTTTACACAGGCACTATAGGGTCGCTATGAGTCGGAATCGACTTAACAGCAATGGTTTTCTTATTATAAAGCTGTGCTGGTTTCAGTATGTCTTGGAAGGACCTGAAGAAAGACAACACTTACTGAGTCCCAGGTCTTGTTTGAAATTCCAGTAGAGGAAGCACTCTGCATAGAGCCACCTCGGGGAGTTCATGGAGCTGTGGTAGATCACTGGTGGATCTGTAACTTCACCCAAGAACTAGAATTTTGGGAGACGAGATCTCTGATTGCAGAACAAATGAAACTATAATGCCCTTGCCTAGCAGGACAAGTATTCACTTTAGCAATAGTTAGGGAGGTGAACTTCTTTAAACATGTACATATGATTTGTGACATAGTCTGAAAAAATGATATGGAGAATGCAGGCAATTTTGAAGTAACGTTAGGTCTCTCCACAAGAGGGTGCCTATATTCTTTGTTTTTATTTTCTATCTTGAAGTAATTTATATTTTCATACTGGCTCAGAATAAACAGAAAAGTGACTTACTCTTTGCTGTTATTTCATATAATTTTGACAGTTCTATCACATTCACAACAGTTACAACTTTTTTCCTTTGAGACTTTAGATGTTAGATTAGCCCAACCCCACTGCCATCCAGTAGATAGACTAGGATATTAGAAAAACATGGACCTAAGTCTCTTCCAACTGTATCTTTATAATATATGGGATCTATGTGGTTTGGATTATCTGTAAAAATCTCCCCTTCATTAGTGCCTATGAACAAGATCTGTCAGTAAAATAATAGCCTCCAAACTATGCTTCTGCATATTTGAAAGAGTACACAACACTGAAGGCAACTGTTTGATTCATTTAGAACAGTGAAACAATTGAGTGATACATTTTCTTCCTATTCAAATAGTTACAGTATTATGGAGACATAGCCATTAATAAGTTCAGACATGAGTAACATGACACTCTTTTTCAGATTACACTCAAGAATAAGAAAGGAGTTGTCTGCCTCAGAGGTGGGTGGTGGTGGTGAGAAGAATACTTGCACACACATACCACACACCACACACACCACACACACTACACATACTACACATACGCACACACCACACACACATAAAATACATACCACACACCACACACAGTACACACTTACATATATACACATACCACGCATATATACACACATACCACACATATCACACACTCACATATACACACACTACACAATAAAACACCACATACATACACAAACCACACAAAAATACACACGGTACACACACCAAACACACCACATATACACACACATCACACACACACACTACACATACATACACACATGTCACAGATACACACACATACACACACCACACACATATACACACCACACACATACATATACACTACACACATACGCACACCATAAAAAAATACATAAACCACACACATGCCACACACATACACACACAAATCACACATACAGACACACATACATACACCCACCACATGCATACACATACATACCACACATACCACACACACACACCACACATACACACACCACACACACATATGTACACATATACATACGAACTCCTGTAGCGGCAAGAAGGGTGAGTGAAGACATCTGAAAACTAAAAAAAATTTTAGCTTTCTGAATGTAGCATAAAATTGCAACAATGATAATGAACTAAGAACAAAGAAATAGAAGTTAAATTTTAATGACACCAGATAGAAGTATGGGAAAATCAGTTCCTGAGGCCCAGGGGCTCTTCTTTGCCTGGTGGTGTAATATACTAGGCACATGAGTAAAGACAAAATTTTTAGAGTCTATTTTTGCAAATTTCTGTTTTTCTAAGAAATAATCCTCTCCCTCTCCCCTCTCCCACATATCTTTTTACTCCTAAATTAGTATGATATGGAGCGGGGATATTTGGGTTAGGCTTTACGTTCTGTACAGTTTTCTGCCAAAGTTCACAAACCAAAACCCAACCCTGTTGCCATCGAGTTGATTCTGACTCATACACAGTGACACTATAGGACAGAGTAGAACGTCCCCGTAGAGTTTCCAAGGAGCACCTGGTGGATTTGAACTGCCAACCTTTTGGTTAGCAGCCGCAGTACCTAACCACTACATTCACCCTTTAAATGAAGGTACCTGGCCTTCACACGCTGATTGTGTTGATGTGCCTGGCCGTGAGAAGATGTGGGGTCTGCAGTTTACTCTGTGGATTATAATCAGCAGAGATCATGAATGAGAGGCATGCTGGTTGGAGTCTCTGAACGTATCCAGTGTGTTCCATGTTTTGTTGTTACCTGGAAGGTAATTGGAGTTGGTGTAATCCATAAACACACACTAAAAACTCCACACACCACACGCAAATACACACACCACACAAACACACCATGCACGTACACGCACACATCACACGTCACTCTCACACACACACTCACACACACACACACACACACCACACAGATTACACCTCAACATAAAGAAAAGAAAAATCCTCGCAACTGGACCAATAAGCAACATCATGATAAGCAGAGAAAAGACTGAAGTTGTCAAGGATTTCATTTTACTTGGATCCACAATCAGCACCCATGCAAGCAGCAGTCAAGAAATCAAACGACGAGTTGCATTAGGCAAATCTGCTGCAAAAGATCTCTTTAAAGTGTTAAAAAGCAAGCATATCACTTTAAAGACTAAGGTGCACCTGACCCAAGTCATGGTGTTTTCAATTGCCTCATATGCATGTGAAAGCTGGACAATGAATGAGGAAGACTGAAGAATTGATGCCTTTGAATTATGGTGTTGTTGAAGAATATTGAATATACCATGGACTGCCAAAAGAACGAACAAATCTGTCTTGGAAGAAGTACAGCCAGATTGCTCCTTAGAAGCAAGGAGTCTCATGTACTTTGGACATGTTCTCAGGAGGGACCAGTCCCTGGAGAAGGACATCATGCCTGGTAAAGTAGAGGGTCAGCGAAAAATAGGAAGACCCTTAATGAGATGATTGACACAGTGGTTGCATCAATGGGCTCAAGCACAGCAACAATTGTGAGGATGGCACAGGACTGGTTGGTATTTCGTTCTGTTGTACATAGGGAGGCTATTAGTCAGAACCGACTTGATGGCACCTAACAACAATTGGAGTTGAGAGGCAGGACCTTCAGAGTGACTTCTATTCCCTAATGGTGTAATTGTGGAAATTACTGAAGCTCCTGTTGTTCTATGTGAGTGAGCAGGGGCTGGAGGCCTCCAGTGTGAGTTCCTCCAGGAAGTTTTAGACAATTGCCTAAAGGGTAGTCCCTGACATAATGGCGACAATTTCATAACAGCTACTTCAATAAAGCCAGTGTACATTAGTTAGAGACCAGTCTCACTGAGCAGCAATAGGTCTGTGGCAATGCCTACTCAGTGACTAGCAAACTGGCTTTGCTGGCTAGAAGTTGCCTTCATGTCTCTCGGAGGTTGAGGAGCTCCCGAGAAAACAAAGATAGATGTAGCACTTACCTATTCCTGTTTGCAAAACCAAAACTGGCATACCAAGTGAAAAAAGAAGCATACCTCCTCTCCAAAAGCTGCCTTCCACAAAGGCAACCTTTTCCTGGTTTACGGTGCTCCATTTTACAAGCTGTTGTTAGTTACCGTCGAGTCAGCTGAACTCATGGTGACCCCATGTACAACAGAACAAAACGTTGTCTGTTCCTGTGCCATCTTCATGATTGTTGGCATGCTCCATTATTGCAGCCACTCTGTATCCTGAGTGCCCTCCAACCTAGGGGCTCATCTTCCAGCAATATATTGGACAATATTATGTTGTGATACATAGAGTTTTCATTGGCTAATTTTTGGAAGTAGATCGCCCAGCCTTTCTTCCTAATTTGTCTTAGTCTGGAAGCTCTGCTGAAACCTGTCCACCATAGGTGACCCTGCTGGCATTTGAAATACTGGTTGCATTGCTTCCAGCATCATAGCAACACACAAGCCACTACAGTACAATAAACTGACAGATGAGTGGTGGATTTTATAAGTACAAAGCAGTAAAACCAAAACAAGACCATGAACCTCCCCAACCTGACTTCCGATTTATTTCTAACACTTTAGGAAGAATGTGGAAGGACAAAAGACAGAAGAGGGTTCTTATGATAAAAGCCAGAAAGAAAGCTGCCTTCACTCTAGTTGTGAGTCAGAGCTGTTCAGTGCTACTTAGCACAGTTTACCATGACAAGTTTTAATACCACAAGTGGGACAAAACCTGTGCTTCCAGTTCCTGGTGATGAGCATGGCTGTATTGTAAAGCCAGGGCATGGACTACTGTGACCCTTAAGGATGTGGCTTGGCTTGACCTAGTCTATTGGAATGACCAACCTTCCCAAGTAGGGCAGGACTGGCTTGATCTCAGAAGGGCCCGGACTGGGGTGAGTGAGGAACCTAGCATGCACACTTTCAGGGGGGCTCTGGTTGTACAGTGCAGATCCATTCCTGAGACTGGGAGCCTCTTAAAATTTGCCATAGGTGCCTACTTGCCTCATCCTAGTCTTGGCCCCAAGAAGAACTACTTAATTTTTAGTCTAAATGATTTGATAATTTTTTTTAACTGAATTTAATACTGTGGTCATTTTGGCCCAATATGAACATATCTTTTGTGTAGAAAGACATATGGGTTGAATGATTTGCCACATAATTTTTTAAAATATAAAAACTATACAAGAAAACCAAAGTTAAGACAACAATATGATTATTGGGCAGCCTCAAAGCCAAGCTGGGTCTTCTTCACTATCACAATTTTCTGGAGCATAATTGGCTGACTCAAGTCTAGACATTTTTGCTTGGAAAAAGGAGAAAAATGCAGAAGCTTTGAACTTGTTTAATTTCTTTGGATTTGTATACACATGTTATCTGTTGATTTATCATCTCAGAAAAGTGAGGCTGGGAGAAAAATCACAAGGACATTTCATGTGCAAAGTTTTATAAAGAGTCCTTGCCATCATTTCTAGGGTTAAGTGTTTCAGCCATTGGATGCAGACACAAAAACTGCTCATAAAATATAATTTCATTGGAAGATGATTCTTTATTCAGTCAAAATGAGGAACCAGCGCTCAACTCAATTCACAAATGACCAACTGAACTTACATTATTTGCACATGAAAATAATTGCAGGTGCATAAAGGGAGGGGACCTTTTAAGAAACTGGCCTTAAAAGATGGTGTGCTGGGGCAATGATGCCCAGTTAAGCTGGGTCCTGTAATATTAGTTCTCAACGTTGGCTTGAGTCACTTCAGTGACTTGTAGCTTGAAAGAGGAGGAAGCACAAAGAGAAGTATCAGACCTCAACTTATTTAAAATAAGAGCTTTATACTGATTTTATTTTGCTTTTTTTTGTTGCAGAATTTGCGGGAAAGCAAACAATTCACATAGCACCTATTTCTGGTTTGAAATAAAAGTTGTGGTTTCCCACTTGTTAAACCTTTGCTATATTTTAAGACTCTTAGGCTAAGAGTTGATAAAGTGCTTATAAAGTAATGGTTGTTGGGGAAGTTCTACAATCCCTAAAGGAACTCACTTCTGTTGTTTTTGTTACTCTGCAAATAGAAACGGAATTTGCCTAACATTGCAGTGATTTCCTGCAATGATTCCTAAATTCAAAGTTAATCTAGGACACTAAATCACTTTTTTGTGTGATCTTTGTGGGTTAAGAAGTAAATTCTTGCTTTCAGACCTCAATAGAATCCTTTTCTTTGGAGAAATAGAAAAACAAATCGAATGTGCTTGATAAGCATCATTATCTCACATTGATTAACTCCATAGAATGGACCTTGATTGATAATTAAGTGGCACCAGTGGAAGGTAATGGGTTTAGGTGTCATCCTGGTCCACAGACAACCTTGAGCACATGAGCAGAATGGTGACCCCCCCCCCCCGCCCCCCCACTTGTAACCATCAAGCAGTGCCAATTACTGGGGAAAACAAACAACTAGCAGTTTGTATATACCCATGAGGAGACATGAAAAATAAAGTTCCATACATTGTTAAATTTAGCACATTTCGGTTGCTCAATAAATGTACACTAATAATAATAATAATTACATTTTTGTTAGACACTGAGCATTTATGTGCAAGCTTGGTAGTCTCTTTGGGCCTCTGCCAGGGTCTAACGGAGCCTTCATGGTTGTTCAGCCTCCTTCCATAGGCTTTTTCCTCTTTTCTGCATATCTAAGGAAAAAACAGCACATCTACCTAGAGTAAAGGGAAAGTGAGGGTGAGAGCTTTTATTTTATCTGAGAGTTAATCTACCACAGCTTTTCCAACCCACGGACATTTTTTGTCCGAATTACAATGCTCTACGGCAAAACTTGGAACAGAAGACAATCATTCACAAAGGAAAAGAAAAATGCTGGCATTAACCTCTTGTTCAAAAATTGGTTTCTGATCCAAGTCTCCACATTCATTGACCCATTATGCTCAATAATATGTTTACTTACCAATAAGGGCAGAACCGAGACTTGGCACAAACATACCACATTGCTTTTTAGAAACCAGAAATGAAATATGGTTGAAGACAAAGTTAACATCACAGCTAATGCATATAAAATGCCTTGAGTGAATGAGAAACTTTGGAAGGTAGCCACAAGAAGTATTTCATAGAATTTGAAATTTTATTCCCTGTTATTCAAGCAGATGTTTGTAAAGCATAACGAAGCATCATAATCAACACAATCCTGATCAGGACAGGAGAGTTTAGTTTTGTGGTTTATATAATCAGACCCAGAACATAGAAGGGTGAGATGGGAACATCATTCAGTCCATCAACAGACACTTATTGGGCACCTGCTGTGTCCCAGGTTCCTTCTAGGGAGTTGGGACGTATCAGTGAAGAAACCAAAGACCCTGCCCCTGTAGCATTCACACTTCAATGTGTTGGGGAGCATGTCTCACTGAATAGCAAGTGCAGAGGAAACTCAAAAATAAATTTAAGGTTGGAAGGCGAGGAAAAAACAAAATGAAATAAGGAAATCAGTGCTACTTAGCATGGGAAGACACAATTGAAATGAGACTTATCTTTGGGAGGACAGGGGCCATCTCCACTGAGTATAGTACAAAATGAAATCTAAATTCGAAGACATGGAAGAATGGCAATGAGAACTGGAATGCAATTCCAATGTAAGAATAAGCAATGAGGTAAACTAGAATTAGTCATCCCTGGAAGCTGGTGGTAGACTAGATGGTCATCAAGTATCTTTATTTTATCCTACCTTCAAAACTTGACACAGCTGTAAACTTATTTAATGTAAGTAAATAATGAATCATTGTTTTAGAGAGATGAACAGAGAATAATACACCATACGTAGTTTTGTACATTGAGAGAACAAATGTATTTTGTGTCTAATTTGTAGTTGGATCAGGGAACATTTTTCATCTACCTGAGGTAATTTCACATCCATGGATGAATGTACTTCAGAATGTACACCACTCCTACATATGTGAGCGTACACACAATGTATGTACGTGTGTGTAATATATATACATATATTTATAGTTTATTTTTTTCAAGATTAACAGTAAACATATCTCCTAGATGAGAAATGTTTGAGATGTCCTTATAGTGATTTCATCTCTTGAAAGTCAGACAGGTACCAAGAAAGCAGTTCGGTTAGTTGTATGACATGATTAGTAAAGGTTTAAGCACAGGTTAAGTTCAGAGTTCATTGAGGCCTTCACAGCTACCTCTATTCCCCCTTTGTACTTTGTTTCTATTACAAAAATAGCACATAACACGTAGAATTATGGTGAGTTCCTTGAAGGCAGGGACCATATTTTACGTAGCTTTGAATTCCTAGCACCTAGCATAGGGCTGTGCATACAGTAGGAGCTCAATGCATGTTTATTGGACTGAACTGAATGTTATAAAACAGGCAAAGAAAGCTTCTTCAGGGAGAATGCAATACTAAGAACTATGCTAAAGGAATAGTCACTCTGGCCAGGTCTTGCAGAGCAAGTGAGATGGTACATCCTAACAGCTCAGAGATTCCCTGAGGCAGGGCCACAGAATTACACCACTCCAAGGGGCATCTTTCACATTCTTGAGGGTACCACTTCCTGCAGTTGTAGAAAGAGGGATACTGCCTTCAGGATAGAACTGTATCCATGGTTAAAGGGCCTTGGATAGTCATATGGCATTGTCTATATGAATGAAAAACTGTTGACAATCCAAACATCTATTAATAGGAGAAATGGTTAAATTATGTTTCACTGATACTATGGAAAATGAAGTTGCCATTAAAAAAGAATGTGATTCATACATTTATGGCCGGTTGATTTTTTACAAGGGTGCTAAGTCCATTCAATGGGAAGAGAATAGTCTCTTCAACAAATAGTACTGGGACAAGTGGATCTCTACATGTAAAAGAAGGCAGTTGGAAAAAATTAACTAAAAATGGATTGATGACCTAGATAGAAGTGCTAAAATCATAAAACCTTTGGAGGAAACATAGGAGTCTTCACACTTTGTTTTTGGCAATAGATTATTATATATGACACCAAAAGCACTAGCAACAACAGAAAAAATAGATAAATTCATCAAAATTAAAAAACATTTATGCATCAAAGGACATTATTAGGAAAGTGAAAAGACAACCTACAGAATGAGGGAAAATATTTATAAATCATAAATCCTATGAAGGTTTAATATCTAGAATATATAAAGAGCTCCTACAATGCAACAACAAAAATACAAACAACCCAATACAAAAACAAAACAAAAATCAGCAAAGGACTTGAATAGACATTTCTCCAGAGAAGATGTACAAATGGCCAATAAGCACATGAAAAGATGCTCTGCATCATTAGTCATTAGGAAAATGCAAATCAAAACCACAATGAGATACTTATATAACATTTATATACTAAATAATTGTATCCACATATAATGTTTATTTATTATTGATTAATTGATTAGATATTCGCTTATTTGTTCTTGCTAAAGCAGAACAGTTATCAAGAGAAGGTGGGACCATCCTTTTCTAGTAAGAATCCCCATTTTCTATGACTGAAAGCCTTATCATTTGCTCGGGCTTGGATTTCTTTGTGTTGGGAGTATGGGACAGTGACCTCAAAGGGTCACTTTGGGATTGTGTCCTGGATAAGGAGGCTTCAGTTCAGGAGGATCTCGCTCTCCTTGGCATGAAAAGTCCTTGATCTCTATGACTTGGCTGTCCCCTGGAGCAGGGGTCCCAGCCATGGATACCCTAACAGCCATTTGCTCAGGGAGTCAGAACTTGATAAGGGGGCTGGCTGATGGGCCAGTGGGCCAGTTAGTCTGTTTGAAGACGACCGACAACACCTTCACATTGGACCATCACCTGAGGAGTGTTAAAAAAAATTCATAAACAATATGTACATTAATTGTTTAATGGGAAACTAATTTTCTCTGTAAACCTTCATCTAAAGTACAATTAAAACAAATAAGCAAAAACAGACAGATTCTGGGAGCTGAGGGTGTGGCCTGGGGCCCAGGTGATTCCAGTGTACAGTCAAGTTTGAGAACCATTGGGTTAAGAAGAAAAATAGGTAAGAGCATATGAACCAATCAGCAAAAGTCACTTCAACAACAAAACAAAGGAAACAAACAAACAAACAAAAAAAACCCAAATCAAAGGCAATACCCTATCGCAATGCTTCTCCAGGCGTGAATTCCATGATTACCACTCAGAGTCACCTTAGGTATGTATTAAAAATGCAGATGTTTGGATTCCACACAGACATATAGAACTGGAATCTCTATAGGGTTGATCCCAGGAATGTCCATTGTTAACAAGGACCCAGGTGATTTCCAGGTAAAGTTCTAGAACCCTTAGTCCACAGACAGTGGTTCAGTAACAGCATCTTTATTGGCAGCCAGGTACAAGAAGATACTCATTCTGAGAAGGAGAGTCCTTTGATAAATTATTGAATTAGGCCTAAAAAAATCAAAACTAGTTGCCATTGAGTTGATTCTGACCCCTGGCAGCCTCATGTTACAGAGTAGAACTGCTTCATAGGGTTTTAAAATACAGTCATGTATCACTTAACATCCATGATATTTTCTGTGAAACAGGACGTTATGTGTTTTGGACATTGTGGGAACACCATATTATATGTTTAGCAAAGCTATGTGGGATACCTTTTGTTTCACTTTCAAACTGATACTTCTCCTTTGCTTCTTCCTGCTGCTATCACTAGCGCTGGTTTTGCTGCCTTTGGGAGCCATGATGCACTTCACAGTAATATTTTCAAAAGAAAATTAAACAGAGAGATAACACTACAACACTTAAGAAAGGCATGATACGTGAGATTGGATGCTGCTGCCTATGAGTCGAAGCATACACTGCTAAACGGGTAACTTTTTATTAGTAAGTAGGGAAAGTACACATTAAAAAAATGATAGAAATTACAGTATGGTACTGACATGAGCCAGTAACAATCAAGACATGTGTGTTACAGGTTATATATGTACTGTACCGTAAGATGCATGACAGAGCAATTACTTTGTATACAAGAGATGTGAGATACATGTGTTGTGTGCGAGAACCTGTTGGGTTCACTACACATCTGGTTACTACATCCTGTTCTCTGATTGGGATTTCTAAACTCTGTTCTAACCTTATGCAACCACAGATGTGTATACGGTCAGATGTTGCCTAAACGGACATTATGAGGTGCATGACTGTAACTAATTAACCAATCTTCCCAATTAAACAACAACAAAACCAAACCAGTTGCCCTGAAGTTAATTCTGACTCATGGTGACCCCCAGTGTGTCAGAGTAGAATTGTGTTCCATAGGATTTTCAGTGGCTGATTTTTCAGAAGTAGGTCACCAGACCTTTCTTTCAAGACACCTCTGGGTGAATTCGAACAGCGAACCTTTTGGTTAGTAGCCAAGTGCACCACCTACTTTCCCAATAGAGGTAATGTATTTCAGTAATGGGATTTGCAAAACTAAAGAAAATTTTTCTGATTATGTTTATTAGTGTAACTGTAATAATACTATAGCTGCAGTGTTTGTATCTATGTGGTACCTTTTATTTAAGGATCTTAGTGTATTATATAGGAATTTTTCTCATAATGGTTCTGTCATAGTTTGTAAACATTATTGTCTTCATTTCAGTATAAGAGTAACAGATTCATAATTAAAATCCACACCCTGGAAATAAGAACCAATACTTCTTTATTGGGACTTTTTTAGAGTTTATACATACCACATGACACAAGAAAAATATTTTTGTCATTAATATGAGAGGATTAAATTGTAATGAGGTGGCATTCAGATGTTGAATTATTGTTAACAGATATGTTATAAATGTGTAATGGAATTTTGAAAGGCTGGCTCCAGACATTGATCCAGTTTAAAATCAATACTCTCTACATTTATTTCTTTGTGAGCAACTTCAGAAAGGACTTTTGTAAGACTTCCCCTGGTCAAAAATAATATTTTAGAGGTGGAGAAAAGTAGTTGTGAAAACATTGTTTCTGAAATTGTAGGCCTTTTTAAAATCATAATTTGTATGGCCAATAGCCTCTTTTGTTTTTTCTTTGACTATGTCTAAAATAAGGCACGTCAAAAGCATGAGTAAAAATCTAGTTCAGCGTCCTCACCACAAGTGGAGGGCAATCAGATGAGTCACTCTGAGATGGGCCCCGAGCAACTGTATTTTCTGTGTGGCTCTGAAAGGGATTGTGATGCCCAGCCAGGAATGCGATCCACTCCTGTGGTTTCTTTGACTGTAACAACGCTCTTCAGATTGTAAACCAGGCTCTCAGATGCAACCTTGACTTAAAAACGTTGAAATAGCTAACATTATTTTACCAATACAAGTTTGTACTTTAGCGCTTATCTTAGTGATCAATATCAAATCCTAGTTTAATATTTAAATGTTTATCAGTACACTTAGCAGCGTTGCTGGTTTCTACCTCTAGATGCCAGTAGCACCCCCCACACCCCCTTGTTGTGACAATAAAAAATGTCTTGAAACATGCGCTGGTCTAGATACATACGGCATGAATAAAGCCAGTGACGTAAATTAGTAAGGGACCATTGCCTAAAATACATTTAGATAAGAGATTACCCAATGGGGCAGTTCTACTCTGTCCTACAGGGTCACTGTGAGTTGGAATTGACTCGACGACAGTGGGTTTGTTTTGCCCAATAAAAATAAAGTTTAAAAAAGGACAACAATCACGAAAAAATTGGGTGGTCTCCACCTTTTGCCTCCTCACATTTGACACTGTGGTCAATTAGGAAGCAAGTTTTACTTTTCATTGCCTTTTCTAATACCTCAGGAGTCCTGGTGGCACAGTGGTTAAGTGCTCAGCTGCTAACCAGAAGGTTGGTGGTTCCAACCCAGTAGCAGCTCAGCTGGAGAAATAATGTGGCAGTCTGCTTCTGTAAAGATTACAGCCTCGGAAACCCTATGGGGCAATTCTACTGTGTCTTATAGGGTTGCTATAAGTGGAATCGACTTGATGGCAATGGGTTTTTGGTTTCTAACACCTCTCTACTGTGGTTTTGACCCTGATTAAAGCCTGTCCAGAATAAGAATACTGTCCTACTTACTTAAGTCATTCTCTCTAGTGGGAGAGTTGTCAAAACTCTGTGGTGATGACTTTCTCACTAGGGAATGACTTAAAGGTAGGACAGTTTTTATTCCAATGATGGTTCAGTTAAGTGTGAAGTGCCGTTTGAACCAAGCACTGTGTCAAGTAGGCCTTGGGAAGAAAGAGAAGGCTTTAGCAGAGGATATTATTTTCTGAGCGTACTGCTTTTGGTGGTGACTCAAACAAGCTGTGAGTTCCTGGGTGGCGCAGATAGTTAAACTTCTTGGCTGCTAACTGCAAAGTTGGAGGTTCCATTTATTCAGAGGCACCTTGGAAGAAAGATCAGGTCATCTACTTCTAAAACGTTAGTCGTTGAAAACCCCCTGGAACAAAGTTCTACTCTGACATATAAGGGGTCACCATGAGTCAGAGCTGATTCAGTGGTAACTGGAAATGAGCTGAGCTATTGTTGTTGTTGTTGTTAGGTGCCATTGAGTCAGTTCCAACTCATAACTACCCTATGTACAACAGAACGAAACACTGCCTGGTCCTGCACCATCTGCACCATCATTGCTATGCTTGAGCCCATTGTTGCAGCAACTGTGTCAGTCCATCTCATTAAGTGCATTTCTCTTTTTCGCTGACCCTCTACATTACCAACCATGATGTCCTTCTCCAGGGAGTGGTCCTTCCTGACAACATGTCCAAAAACATGAGATGTAGTCTCCCATTCTTACTTCTAAGGAGCATTCCGGCTGTACGTCTTCCAAGACAGATTTGTTCGTTCTTCTGGCAGTCCATGGTATGCACAATATTCTTCACCAACACCATAATTCAAAGGCATCAATTCTTCTTCATCTTCCTTACTCATTGTCCAGTTTTGCACGTATAAAACTGTTTTGCATGACTGAAAACATCATGGCTTGGGTCAGCGCACCTAAGCCCTCAAAGATACATCTTTGCGTTTCAACCTTTTAAAGAGGTCTTTTGCAGCAGATTCACCCAATGCAATATGTTGTTTTATTTCTTGACTGCTGCTTCCATGGGCATTGATTGTGGATCCAAGCAAAATGAAATCCCTGATAACTTCAGTCTTTTCTCCATTTATCATGATGCTGCTTATTGGTCCAGTTGTGAGAACTGAATTTTTGTTTTCTTTATGTTGAGGTGCAATCCATACTGAAGGGTGTGGTCTTTGATTTTCATCAGTAAGTGCTTTAAGTCCTCTTGGCTTTCAGCAAGCAGGGTTGTGTCATCTCCATATCAGAGGTTGTTAATAAGTCTTCCTCCAGTCCTGGTGCTGTGTTCTTCTTCATATAGTCCAGCTTCTTGGATTATTTGCTCAGCATAGAAATTGAATAAGTGTGGTGAAAGAATACAACCCTGACACATATCTTTCCTGACTAAACCACGCAGTATCCCCTTGTTCTGTTCTAACGGCTGCATCTTGGTCTATGTACAGGTTCCACACGAGCACAATTAAATATTCTGGAATTCCCATTCTTTGCAGTGTTAACCATAATTTGCTATGATCCACACAGTCAAATGCCTTTGCATAGTCAATAAAACACAGGTAAACATCTTTCTGGTATTCTCTGCTTACAGCCAAGATCCATCTGACATCTGCAATGATATCCCTGGTTCCACGTCCTCTTCTGAATCTGGCTTGAATTTCTGGCAGTTGCTTGTTGATGTAGTGCTGCAACTGCTTTTGAATGATCTTCAGCAAAATTTTACTTCTGTGCGATATTAATGATATTGTTCGATAATTTCCACATTCTGTTAGATCACCTTTCTTTGGAATGGGCACAAGAATCTCTTCCAGCTGGCTGGCCAGGTAGCTGTCTTCCAAATTTTTTGGCATAGATGAGTGAACACCTCCAGTGTTGCATCTGCTTGTTGAAACATTTCACTTGGTACTCCCTCAATTCCTGGAGCCTTGTTTTTTTGCCAATGCCTTCAGTGCAGCTTGGACTTCTTCCTTCAGTACCATTGGTTCTTGATCATATACTACCTCCTGAAATGGTTGAATGTCGACCAATTATTTTTGGTACAGTGACTCTGTGTATTCCTTCCACCTTCTTTTGATGCTTCCTGCATCGTTCAATATTTTCCCTGTGGAATCCTTCAATATTGCAACTCGAGGCTTGAATTTTTTCTTCAGTTCTTGCAGCTTGAGAAATGCCAAGCATGCTCTTCCCTTTTGGTTTTCTAACTCCAGGTCTTTGCACATTTCATTATAATACTTTACTTGTCTTTTCGAGCCACCCTTTGAAATCTTCTGTTCAGCTCTTTTACTTCATTAGTTCTTCCTTTCGCTTTAGCTACTCTACATTCAATCACGAGTTTTAGAGTCTCTTTGGACATCCATTTTGGTCTTTTCTTTCTTTTCTTTTTAATGTCCCTTTGCTTTGTTCATGTATGATATCTTTGATGTCATTCCACAACTCTTCTGGTCTTCGGTCATTAATGTTCAATGCTCCAAATCTATTCTTGAGATGGTCTCTAAATTCAGGTGGGATATACTCAAGGTCGTACATTGGCTCTCGTGGTCTTGCTATAATTTTCTTCAGCTTCAACTTGAACTTGTGTATGAGTAATTGATGGTCCGTTCTGCAGTCGGCCCCTGGCCTTGTTCTGACTGATGATATTTAGCTTCTCCATAGTCTCTTTCCACAGATGTAGTCTATTTGATTCCTATGTATTCCATCTGGTGAGGTTCACGTGTATAGTTGCTGTTTATGTTGTTGAAAAAAGTTATTTGCAATGAAGAAGTTGTTGGTCCTGCAAAATTCTATTATGCAATCTCCAGCGTTGTTTTTATCATCAAGGCCATATTTTCCAACTACTGAGCTTTCTTCATTTCCAATTTTTGCATTCCAATTACCAGTAATTATCTATGTATCTTGATTGCCTGTTTGATCAATTTCAGACTGCAGAAGTTGGTAAAAATTTTCCTCACCTTTGGCATTAGTGGTTGGTGTGTAAATTTGAGTGGCTTTAAATAAACTAGGAAGTAGTAGAAAAAGAAAGAGAAACATCAAGTTACTGTCATGGTCGGTCTTATGTGTCAGCTTGGTCAAAAACTAGTCTAGGTGTTGTTGAGAAGGTATTTTGTAGATGTAGTAAACATCTACAATCAGTTAACTTTAACTAAAGGAGATTAACCTGGATGATATGGATGGACTTGTTCCAATGAATGAAAGACCTTAAGAGGAGAACTGAAGTTTCCCTGAGGAGGAAGAAATTCTGTCTGTGACCTGTAGCTTCAGCTCCTGCCTCAGAGCTTCCTGTAGATTTCAACTTTGTCTAGCCAGACCCACAATCCCTTAAACCAGTTTGTTACAATTTCTCTTTGTCTCTTTCTCTTACTCTCTTTGTCTCTCTCTCTGTCCAGAACCACTAGGTTCTGCTTTTCTGGTCGAATCCTGACTGATGCAGTGACCCTTTACAGGAGGAAAACCACCATCATTGTTATTATCGGGGGATGCAATGAGGACTGGGCTTTATCACATTTATTTTGTTTCCTCCCAGAGTCCAGTACATGGCTTTCAATAAATGAAGAGTTGAATGAAATCATTATTAGCAATCATTGCTAACAGCTCTGAAGTATAAAAAACAGTATTTTGAGTGTCTCTGTTAGGAACTATGTTGGCTCTACTTGCTCCACCAACTCACAGCACCCACCTGTTGAGCCAAGGTCCAAGGTCCAAGGTCTAGGGTTGCCAAGCAAGACATGAATTATACACAGGCATTGGATGGAACAACACTTTACTCATATAGAGAAGAGATAGAGCAAGGTCAACTTCAGTAGTGGGCACCTGTCCCTTATGGCCAGCAGGTCACTCCCTGCAGCCGACACAGGGCTGATATTCTGTGTCCACTCCTCTCATGGCACAGGTGAGGGACCTGGGGAACAGATACAGAAATGGGGTTGGCCAGGGGCCATATGGTGCCAGCACATGAACAGAACAGAGAAAGTTATTGTGTACCCAGAACAGGGATAAGAAGAAGACACTGGGAGAGAGAGCGAGAGAGAGGCTCAGTTCCCAGCTTCCATTATCAGTGTCAAAGGCTTCTGATTAGGCAGTCCAAGTGGGTGTTGGAAGGCTGTGTGATAGACTGCTTTCCTATTTTCCCAACAAACTAAGTAATTTATGAGAAACAACATCACTTAGCTTTCAAAAGTCAAAATATATTTTTCATTATGTTGTTGTAGTTGTTAGGTGTCATCGAGTTAGTTCCAACTCATAGTGACCCTATGTACAACAGAACGAAACACTGCCTGGTCCTGTGCTATCCTCACAATCGTTATGCTTGAGCCCATTGTTGCAGCCACTGTGTCAATCCATCTTGTTGAGGGTCTTCCTCTTTTTTGCTTACTCTCTACTTTACCAAGCCTGACGTCCTTCTCCAGGGAGTGGTCCCGCCTGATAACATGTCCAAAGTATATGAGATGTAGTCTCGCCATCCTTGCTTCTAAGGAGCATTCTGGCTATACTTCTTCCAAGACAGATTTGTTCACTTTTTTGGCAGGCGATGGTATATACAATATTCTTTGCCAACACCATAATTCAAAGGTATCTTCACTGATCTTCCTTATTCATTTATAAGCTTTCACATACATATGAGGCGATTGAAAACACCATGGCTTGGGTCAGGTGCACCTTAGACTTGAAGGTGACATCTTCGCTTTTTATCACTTTATTTTTTCATTATATAAGTAATATAATTTTTTCATTATATAAGTAATATAATCACATTATTGAAAATCTGGAAAATTGAGGGCAAAATCACCAATAAGCTCATGACCCCAACATAGCCACTGCTAGTATTTTGGTTTATTTTCTTCAGGCTTCCTCCCACCCCACCCCATGCATATGTTGTTTTTGTACAGTGGTAATCATACTGCAAAGCCCTGGTGGTGTAGTGGTTAAAGCTCTTGGCTGCTAACCAAAAAGTTCAGTGGTTCGAACCCACGAGCTGCTCTGTGGGAGAAAGATGTGGCAGTCTGCTTCTGTAAAGATTTATAGCCTTGGAACCATATGGGGCAGTTCTACCCTGTCTTACAGGGTTGCTATGAGTCAGAATCGACCTGCTTTCCCCCTTGTTGTTGCTTAGACTTCACAAACATCATTCTCTCTCTCTCTCTCTTTTTTTCTTTTTAAAATAGTTTTACTATTTAGGTAAAATTAATTTATATTCATGAATAAGAATGACCATTGGTTTAGCCCTTGTAAGGTACCAGGCACTGTGCTATGCATTTTACTTGGCCTATCTTATTTCATCCTCAAAACGAGTACATGGCAAGTGATTATTCCCATTGTACAGAAGTTGCTGTACAGATGGGGAGCTTTTGAAGAAGATGCTGTTTGTATTCTGCTAAACTGTCTCACTTTGCTCATTTTACATTATCTTTTCTTTTGTGGATAGAGGGGTATACAAATTGTGGGAAAGTATTCCTTTTTATCTTGTTCTGTGGAAAGGAGTATGTGCAAAGACTCAACATCTGGCTCCATATTTTACTATATGGTACCAATGTTTTGCTAAAACTCAGCATGCTTTTTTTCTTTCATTTATAACTACTGATATTTTACTTCAATTCATTTTTTCAAATTCAGTTCACATTCCAGTAATTTTTACTGAGGAGAAGACTGTACAATTTTCAGGCTTTGGGTTAGTCACTGATAATGAATCCGTTCAAAAATCTCCATAATCAGATACATATTTGAGGCTGGCAAAAAAAGTGTCACATAGTCATCCAACTTCATTGGAAAGGTCCCTAGGTGGAGCAAATGGTTTGCACTCAAATGCTAACCTAAAGGTTGGCAGTTCAAAACCATGCAATAGTACTGCAGAAGAAAAGGCCTGGTGATCGGCTTTTGTTAAGATTACAACCATGAAATCCCTATGGAGCAGTTCTACTCTGTAACACATGGGGTCATCATGAGTCAGAATCTACCTGACGACAACTAACAACAACAATAACAGTAAATTTAAAAAATTCAATTAACATTAAAAAAATGTTCAGAGATTTATAACGGGCACCGTCAGTTCAATCTATTCTTAGTTTTTCAGCTGTGAAGTGACTCAAAATATAGAATTCTCTTCATATTTAGGTGTGCTTAAAAATACTAAGAAACTTCTATTGTCCTTTCACTGTGTGTTCAACTCATTGAAGTAAACAATGCCATGCTAATGGCTAAAGTAAACAATCTCAAATATGGCAGATCAGCTAAAATATGTACCTGATAAATTACTGCAATGTAGAGAAGGAAGCATAGCCATTGTTGGCATGTTTAAATATGATTTCATTTCCTTTGCCCTCAAGTAGCTCCTGCATGTTGCAGATAAAAATGCCATACCAATGTTAACTGTCTGCAGTTATGCTGGAATTAGCCATATTTTCCTAATTTTCTTTAAAATTGTGCTATTCAATTATTCTTGACAGACTGCGCATACACAACTTGATATTAACTGTGCATCTTCTCGGTCTAGTCAGTTCATGAATAAGACTATGCTCTCTCCTCTCCTCACTGATTTTTCTTTTTTTGATTAGTGGAGCACAGGGACTTTCTGGATCTTTTACAGAGGATGCCATATAACTGTTGATGACCACCATGTCAAGACTAGCTGAGCTACGTAGTCTGAGCTACCCTGCCACGGTGAAAGGGGTTTTGTTGAATTGAAAAAGCTGTCTAGAAGCAGACACATAAATATGTTGCACATTCCACTTCATCGAAATGCTAGCTTGGTAAAGCTATCTAGAGAGATAGTAAGGTTAAATGTATCCTCCCAGTCCCACAATACTGAGAAGCCAGGACAGTTTTATAGAGATGAATCTTTATACTAGCATAATTCATAGAGTTAATGTGCTACGAGGTTCATATGGGGTACAATTTTGCTGTTATATATCAGTTGTCATCAAGTCAACTCTGACTCATGGTGATCCCACGCGTGTCAGTATGGAACAGTGCTCCACAGGGTTTTCAATGGCTGATTTTTTAGAAGTAGATTGCCAGTGCTGCTATATAGCCTTAGAAAATTTTGAGATGTTATTTTTGATTTTGTGTTTCCTTCAATCAGCCACTCAGAGAAAAATGTTATTTGAGGTGAACGTTTCATAAATGTTACCAATTCACCTTTAGCAAGATCTAGCAAAGTGATTCATTAGGAATTTTAAATATCAACTTGAATCCGTCTGCATCCATGCAGTTTTGAAGATCATGTTATTTAGCCTGCCAAATAATCTCCCATTTATTTTTTATATTCTTAAATTGGAGAGGGTATAGACAAGTTAGGTTTCAGAAGAACTTGGAAAAGCCCTCACAGCCTTTCACGTGGACATGCCTGTGTGGTGTGATTTCATGGATTCCCTGCTGTTGCACATACCCTGGCTTACCTAGGTCACAATCTCAGTTGAGATAGTAGATGAGTAAGACCTTTAAAACTATAAAAATTGTGAAATATATGGTAGAACACTTGATATAATAATTTGCTAATTTTCAAAAATAAAATATAAGACTACTACTTTTGGATAGAATGTAATCGGTTGAGGAAGGCCAGTAGTCCCACTGCAGCATCTAGGAAAAACTGGATACATTATAAAAATCATATTTTAAAAGGCATCAGAGAGTGGTGGAAGAAACGAGTACTAGACGAACTAGGATTACAGAGAGAAGAAAACAGTTCCAAGGTGAGCTAATGATTGACAGCTGTTTTTGGCCCTAGGGGCATTTGTTGATTCTGGACACAGTTGAAGACTGGACTTGGTTCAGGCACAGGGCCCCTGTGGAAGAAAGAGAAGCTAGCAAGGTTTTAAACAACATGGGGTTAGTGTGACAAACTGGAAACCTGAGGAACTTCAAACTCAGAGCTGGTTTTCTCCACAGGATATTTGCTGAGTTCTTTGGCTGCACAGGATGCTGAGGAGTGAAGCTGAAATTTTCTAAAAGGCAAAGAAACCTCCCACAGACTTACATTCTAAGGAAACAAGAGGCTTCTGGGGAATAGAACTTGCTTCAAGCACATGGCTGGTTTCCCCTGTAAGATTTTTCCCCAGAGTTTCAAGTTTTGTAGGGCCAGGAGGATGGGGAGCTGGTTTGAAAATCTTGGAAGGATTGATACAGATTTCTTACAATTTTTCACAGTTGAGGAAACAGATTCCCACCAGGTTCTCCATCAAATGCCTGGAAGGTCTATACCCAAGGAACAGGGGTGACCCAAAAGTTACTTGAGTCTTACTAAGACTGCAACCAATCCCCAACCCAACCTAATTCCTGGCTGGATTGAGGTGATCAGCCCCTTACCCAATCTGTTTAAAATAAGAAACGAGACACAGTCTCTGGTGGAATATAATATCATCTGGAGCCTCCAGTTTTTGATACACAATGCCTGGCATACAGTCAACAATATCTAGACATGCAAAGAAGCAAGAAAATATGAATGATAATAAAGAGGTAAAAAAAACAGACAATAGATCAGATCGCATGATAAAATTATCAGAATTAGTAGATGAGAATTTTAAATGTCCAAGAAAACAGATGGAAAGAGGAAAGGATGTAAATATGGAAAATCTTACCAGAGAAAGGAAATTTATTAAAAATATCAAATGAGCATTCTAGAACTGAAAAAAAAAAAATCCCCACAACATCTGAAGTTAAGAGCTTAATGAATCAGTTTAATAGAAGAATGGACATAGCAGAAGTTAGAATTAATGAATTAGAAGACAAGTCAATAGAAAATATCCAAACTGAAGTACAGACTGAGAAACTAATAGAAAACAATAACAAAATGTCTTACATGTGCAATAATTGTAGTCCCAGCAAAACAGAAGAGAGAGAAGGAAGAAGCAATATTCAAAAATGTAATGAACAAGAATTTTCCAAAACTGATGACAGACACCAATCACAAATTTAAGAAGTTCATCAGATCCCTACCAGAATAAATACACACACACACAAACTATATCTAGGCACAGCATATTATAAACTGTTGGGAAAAAAACGAGGAAAAAAGAAAAATCTTAAAAGTATCCAGAGTTAAAAGACGCATTATCTCAAAGTAGCCACAGCTTACTGTGGCTGACTTCTCAACCAAAATTACAGAAGACAGAAGACAATAAAATGACAACTTTAGAGTGCTAAAATAAATTGTTAACCAAAAAAAAAAAAAAAACCAAAAACTATGCCAGTGAAGATATTCTTAGAAGATAAAGGTAAGATGAAGACATTTTTGGACAAACAAAAACCAAGGAAATTTGTGGCCAGTGGGCTTCACTAGAAGAAAAGCCACAAGAGTTCTTTAGGCAGAAGGAACAGGATAATGCAGGCAAGAATTTAAAAAAAAAAGCAAAAATATAAATGAATAGAGGTTGTACAAAAATAAATGATGACATTAAGATTCATCTCTTATATATACACAAACTCTAGTACAATATCTTGCACAGAGTGCATGCTGAATAAATTTTTTCTGGATATTTATTTGTATTCTAAAGAAATTCTGTCTAATTAGAAAAGCAATTATTTAATAAAAGTATGAAATTGTTGCTGGCAGAGACATAATGGGAGTTAGATGCTCTTACTTTCTTCCTTAATAATTTTAATTTTACCTTTTTTTTTCCCTTTCTTTATCACCTTTCCTTCCCCACATTTGATATATGGCTTCTAGAAATTTGTCACATCTCCAATATTATTTTATTCTTCTTAATATAATTTATGCTTCTCTGGTTTTTCTATTCTTTCTCTATCTTATGTTTTTAGGGGTCATCTACTTATAAAAATGGTAACTTGGTAATTATCCACTGAATTACTAAAAACAATAGGACTATAAGAAATGAAGCAGACAGATGCTCCATTAAACTTAGCATTCTCATTAATGATGATAAGGGCAGAGTTGGAAAAAAATGGAAAAGAGGAAAATAATTTGGTGGGAGTCTGAGTAGAAATTAGGCTTAAGTTGGGAAGAAGGAGGAGGGGAGAAACCTAGGGGAAAATATAGTCTTAGAAAAGGATAATTAGCAACAGAAAGGATTAAGAAAGTTAAAAACTGTCATTCTAATAAGAATTAATAAAATTCCAGGCAGAGGATTTTCATGGTTACTAAACACTGCTTAGCATTTGTTGTGTTTGAAAAGTAAAGTAATTGCATTGTATAGCTCATGGATTTTTTTAAGAGAATCATTAACAATGGTTGTTCATTGCAGTTAGAGTAAGACCCAACTCCTGACCAAGTTTCTACAGGATCCACCCCTTGTCCATCTCTCCTGCTTCATTTCACACAACTCACCCTTTACTTATCTGCCAAAGCCATTAGCTTTCTTTCTATCTTTCAATCATTTCAAGCTCATTATACTTGCTGATGGTTCTGCCTGGAATTCTCTTTATTCAGATCATTTAAGTATGAGTTCAAGTGTCATCTTCTTAGAAAGACTTCTCTGATTATCCAACATAGATGGGAGCTTCTGGTCACTCCACATGACTTTGGTGCATTTTCTTCATAGCACTTACCACTATCTAGAGTTATCTTGTTTACTTGTTTATTATCTGTTTTCCTGCCACAGAATGTTAGCTCCTTGAGAGCAAGGGCCCTGTCTATTTGTTAGTGTAAATACTTCAGTCAGCAATAATTATTGTGAAGAGAAATAGTGTTAGGAGGAGAGCTATTTTAGATAGAATGATAGAGAAAAACCTGTGAGAAGGAGCTAATTCCATGGAGACCTTAATGAAGTAAGGAAATAAACCATGGATATTTGAGGGGTGAGTGTTCTAAGTAGAAGGTCAGCCGTTGATGGGAATGTACTACGCATATTTGAAAGCTGCCAAGAAGGCTAGTTTTAATGGAGTACAGTGAACAGAACAGTGGTAGGAGATGAAATCAGAGTGGTAGCCATGTACCAGATAATGAACGATGTTGCAGGTAATTAGGTGTAAGGATAACAGGAGAGTGACATGATGTGACTTATGTTGTGTGGCATGTGGATCAACACTTCAGCAGGGAGCTCAGTGAGGAAGTCATTGCAGTAATCCAGGTGAGAGATGTTGGTGGCTGTCATGAATTGTATCCCCCCAAAATATCTGTCAACTTGGCTAGGTCATGATTCCCAGTATTGTGTGATTGTCCACCATTTTGTCGTTCTGATGTGATTTTCCTATGTGTTGTAAATCCTATCACTATGATGTTAATGAGATGGATTAGCAGCAGTTATGTTGATGAGATCTACAATATTAGATTGTGTCTTAAGCCAATCTCTTTTGAGATATGAAAGAGAGAAGTGAGCAGAGATACAGGGGGACCTCATACCACCAAGAAAGTAGCACCAGCAGCAGACTGCATCCTTTGAACCCGGGGTTCCTGTGCAGAGAAGCTCCTAATCCAGGTGAAGATTGATGACAAGGACCTTCTTCCAGAGCCGACAGAGAAAGCCTTCCCTTGGAGCTGACACCCTTAATTTGGACTTCTAGCCTACTAGACTGTGAGAGAATAAACTTCTGTTTGTTAAAGACATCCACCTGTGGTATTTCTGTTATGGTAGCACTAGATGACTAAGCCAGTGGTTTAGAGCTAAGGTGGCATCATGACCATGGTAAAAAGTGATTGAGTTTTGGATATGTTTTAAAAGTATAACTGTTAGGATTTGGATGAGGAATGGCACCTATGTTTTTGGTCTGACAGCTCAGTGAATGCTGTGGCATTTAGTGAGCTAGGGAATACATGGGAGCCCAGATTTCTGCGGGGGGTGGTGGTGTGTGGAGAGGTAAGATTCCTGTATTGGTAGTGTATGGCTTTGGAGGTCTCCTAGACAATCAAGTGGAGATGTTGGGGAAGCAGCAGGTATATTTGGAGTAAAGGGAAGAATTGAGGGCTAGGAAGGCTCAGTGACTGAATGATATTTTAAGACTTGGGAGGAGATGAAACCTTCTAGGGAATGAGTATAAATGGAAAAAGTAAGAGATCTGAGAACTAAGCCTTTGAACACTCCAAATTTTGGATGTTGGGAAGGCAAGGAGGATGCAGCAAAGGAACTCAGAAAAAACGATCTGTGAGGTAGGAGGAAAACCTCTGCGTTTGTAATCAAGGAAGACACATGAAAAAAAGTACTTCAAAGAGGAGAGAGTGATTAACTCTGTCAAATTCTGCTGAAGAAGCACATATTGAAGAGACTGTTAAAAAGGAGGGGAAAATTTTTTCCCCTCATATGTTCAGTAGAAGAATTCCTAAGCTGGTTATTTAATAGCAAAAAGCTATTTTAATTTATTGTTAAATTATACAGTGTATCAAAGTAGATGAGAATTCAGGTTTTGGTGTTGGAAAGTCTATATTAGAATTCTGCTCCATCCCTTCCGAGCTGTTTAACTTTGATCAACTGTCCTAACCTCTCTAAGCCTTAGTTTCCTCAACCTTTACAAATAGAAATAATAATGTCTGACTGATAGTATAATCAAATTTAAATGAAATAATGTATGTATGTGAAATTCTTTGCATATAATGAGTGTCATGGTTAAGGCCGTGTGTCAACTTGGCTGGGCCATGATTCTCAGTGGTTTGGCAGTTATGATCTAGTTTGGCAGTCTGGCAGTCATATGATGTTGTGATCACTTCCACGATGAGATATGATATAATGTGATCACCTCCATGATGGGATCTGCGGTGAGTAGCCAATCAGTTGAAAGTGAGTTTCCTTGGGCATGTGGCCTGCATTGAATATAAGTGGAGATTCTGGCAAGGCTCATGGGTTTTTGCTCACTCTGGATCCTGCAGCTGGCTCCTGTTTGTCTGACCTCTGGTTCTTGGGACTTGAGCTAGCAGGTTACCTGTGGTCTTGCCTGCTGATCTTGGGATTTGTCAATCTTCGCAGCCTGTGAGCAAGAATGCTGCTGTCTGACCTGCCAAACTTGGGTTCGCCAGCTCATGTGGCTACATGAACCAGGAGGAGCCTCTATCCTGACCCATGGACTTGGAACATCCCAGCTTCTACAATCGTGTAAACCATTTCCTTGATATAAATCTCTCTATATGTATTTATAGCTTTACTGGTTTTGCTTCTCTAGAGAACCCAGCCTAAGATACTACCCCATAGGGTTGTGGTGTATTGAATGAGATATCCTTCCTTCTACTGTTCTTGGCTAACTTGCTTTGCTCTGAACAATTGGCTCCCAGTAAAGTCCTTCAGGGGATTGAGAGCCAGTCTCCATCCAGAGCTCTGGCGGCTGTCAGCACCTGAAACCCTGTGGCGGTTGTGGCCTGTCATGGGAAGACTCTACTGGTGCCTTCAGCAATGTTGCATCTACACCCATCTTGTTTGATTCTCATCTTTTTCAGAGAGGGTGTGATGCTTCTGTCAAATGGAAAAAAAAAAAAAAATACAAAAAACTTATATTGCTAAGCTTTCTCCTAGCCTTCTCCAAAGGGATCTGCGGTCTTTTACTAGAGTGACTGTTCATTGGGAAAAAGGAAATAATCAAATTTTTTGTGGATTACTAGATACTGGCTCTGAATTGACACTAATTCCAGGGGACCTCATACCACCACGAAACAAGAGCCAGGAGAATAGTGCACACTTTGGACCTGGGGTCCCTGCACTGAAAAGCTCCTTGACCAGGGAAGATCGATGACAAGGACCTTCCCCTAGAGCCAATGGAGAGAGAAAGCCTTTCCCTGGAGCTGGCACCCTGAATTCGGACTTCTAGCCTCCTAGACTATGAGAGAATAAATTTATCTTTGTTAAAGCCATCCTCTTGTGGTATTTCTGTTATAGCAGCACTAGATAACTAAGAAAGTGAGTGTTTGATAAGTACAGTGAAATCTATGAGAATTGGAACTCAATGGGACTGCCATGTATTTCTGGGTATTACAATTTTCTGCCTTTGACAGGATGCAGTATTACCACTTTTCTATTCTCTATTAGTGGAAAATATTTTAGCTTTCCCTCTCTGACAGTTTCTGCCTTACACAGGTTCTGGTTTTCACAAGTGTTACTGTATTACTACTGCTATTGTTACTATTTATGTTGTTGCTATTAGCTGCTGTAGAGTTGGCCCTGACTCATAGCAACCCATGCACAACAGAATGAAATGCTACCCAGTCCTGCACCAATCTAATAATAGGTTACCAATAGGACCAATGTGATCCATAGGGTTTTCATTGGCTAATTTTTCAGAAGTAGATTGCCAGGCCTTTCTTCCTAGTTTGTCTTAGTCTGGAAGCTCCACTGAAACCTGTTTAGCATCATAATAACATGCAAACCTCTGCTGATAGATGGTGGTGGCTGCTCATGAAGTGCACTGGCCAGGACTTGAACCTAGGTCTCCTGCATGGAAGTTAAGGATTCTACCACTGAACCACCACTGTCCTCATTATTATTTATGGAGCACTGGTGGTGCAGTGGCTAAGAGCTTGGCTGCTAACCAAAAGGTTGGCAGTTCAAATCAACTAGCCACTCCTTGGAAATTCTATGGGGCAGTTCTACTCTGTCGTATAGGGTCACTGTGAGTCAGAATCGACACAACTGGTTTGGTTTTTTTCAGTTCATGCTCCAAAAATAGGGAGATAGGCAGGAAAAGAAAAGTTAAAATGGGCTATGCTGAAGTGACCAAAAAAGAGTGAAGAGAAATGGAAATAAAGAAAAAAGCAAGGAAGGTCAGGGAAAATTAGAAAGTTGTGGAACTTTACTGGCTATAAGGATAGGCTCCAAGTGGGGGCTGGGGAAGGGGGTGGGGGTGGCATTTTGAACCAGCAATATGAAAGATGTAATGTTGGGACTATTACAGGTGAAGAAAACCCAGGGCTTTGTCAGTTACATTTTGTGATAGGAGAAATAGAGAGAAGCAGGAAGGTAAAATGGACAGGAAAAAAGCTGAAGTGGTTAAGGAAATGTAAAGAATTATAGTCAAAGAGATGGAAAGTAACAGTGTTTTGAAGCACTTTCCCTGAAGACTCAACGAGTTTGACTTTATCACATTTTCAGAGATGTGTCAATTCACAATGGGGTCGTGTGGAGAAAAGTGATCCCTAATTACAAAGTTTTCTGCAGTTGCTCACAAAATCTTTGCATCAGGAACTGTACTCTTCTATGCCTTTCAAAAGAGGAATATGTAATTATTTTTAAAAATTCAATTATTATTTTTTTTTGTAAATAAATAATATATTTACATGCTTCAAAAAGTTAAGCAAGTCTATATAGTGAAAAGCCTGCCTCTCACTCTTGTCCTCCAGTTACGCCATTTCTCTTTCCTGGAGGAGACCAGTGTTATTATATTTATTATAAATATTTCCAGATACATTACTTATATTTATAAACATAAAAGTTTTCCCTTAAGTACACAAGTAGTGGCATCCCATACACACTGTTCTGGACTGCATTTTTTTCTTAATATTTCTTACAGATGAGTCCGTATCAGTATATAAAAAGGTTTCTTATTTTTTTTCTTTTAACATTCTGAATAAAATTCTATTTTATGGACTTATTATAATTAATTTAGCCAGTCATTTCTTGATGGACACAGAGGCTGTTTCCAGTCTTTTGCCATTACAAGAGTGCTACACTGATAAATCTTATGCACACATGGCTTTGCATTTATCTGCATAGATCTGTAAGATAAATTCCTAGAAGAGAGAGTGCTGGGTCAAAGGGTCTGGTATTTGCAATTTTAATAGGTATTACCAAAGTGCTCTTCATAAAGATGTCAATTTAATCTCTACCAGTAATGTATGAGAATGCCTGAATTCCCCAAACTGTAACACACAGTGTTTTCTGTAACTTTTTGATATTTGCCAAATTTGTAGGTAAAAAATGGTATATGAGCAAGTTTTATTTTTTCATTTCTTTTATTATGAATGTAATTGAGCATATTTGCTAATGTTTAAGAGTTATTTGTACTTATTTTTCTGTGAACTGACTATTCTACTGGTATTTTTCTTATTTATTTGTAGGAGCGCTTTATATATTAGAAAAATTAGTCCTTTAACTTGATATGAGATGTGCATTTTTCCCATTTCGTCATTTATCTTTTGAATTTGCTTCACCCCAGCAGTTAAAATTTGTTGTGTGTGTGTGTGTGTGTGTGTGTGTGTGTGTGTGTGTGTGTGTGTGTATCTGTGCATGTGTGTGTTTGAATTAATAAATATTCTCTTTTAGCCTTTTGGATGCTGTGATACAATTAGAAACACCTTTACAACTCAGATTAAGAAGTGGTTCTTCCCTTGTTTCTTTTAGTGCTTGTTATCGTTTATTTTTTAAATTTAAATCGCTCCATCTGAATTTTATCTTCATGTAAGGTGTGAAGAATAGATATTACTTATTTTTTTCTAGATGTCTATTTTGTTGTTTCAAAACCATTTACTCAATAGCTCATTTAATCCCATTGACTGATTTTCATATACAGTGAAACATGTGAGACCCAGAACTTACTGGGACTACCTTGTTTTTCTGGGTTTTGAATGTTTTCTGCCTTTGATAGGGGGCAGTCTTACCACTCTCTATTAGTGGAAAATATTTGAGTTTTCCTTTTCTGTCTGACAAGTTTCCATCTTACACCAATTCCGGCTTTTATAGGTTTTACTGTATTAAATACCCACATATATTTGAGTCTATTTCTGTAATTTCTATTCTGTTACTGCGTTATATGTTTATTCATATGCTAATACCACTCTAAAGGAGCCCTGGTGGCACAGTGGTTAAGGGCCAGGCTGTGAACCAAAAGGTTGGCGGTTCAAACCCCCCAGCTGTTCCCTGGGAGAAAAGCATGGCAGTCTGCTTCTGTAAAGATTTACAACCTTGGAAACCCTATGAAGCAGTTCTACTGTGTCCTATAGGGTCGCTAGGAGTTGGAATTTGACTCTAGGACAATGGGTTTTTAATACCACTCTGTGTTAATTATTGTAGCTTTAAAATATTTAAAAAGATTGGATGACTAATTATCCCCTAATCATTCTTTCAAAAATTTGTCAATTTTAATTTATTAAAACTTGTATTACAGTTTTATAAAAACTCACTAAAACTATTAACTTGAGGATCAGTGTGTCTAATTAAAAAAAAAAAAACTTATTGGTGTCTTTCCTGAGATCATGTTTTTAGATTAATTTAGGATAGAGTGACATATTTATGAACTTGAATTTTTCTATCCAAGAACATTGAATGATTTTCAATTTGTTCAAGTCTTCTTTTGTATCCCTAGGGAGCTTTAAAAATATTTCTTGATATAGAGCTTGGCATTTTTTGTTAATTTTAGTCCTAGGGATCTTATCTCTCTCTCTCTCTCTTTTTTTCCTACTGTTGTTGTTACCTGCCCTTGAGTTGGGCCCTGATTCATGGTGGTCCCATGCACACTGGGATCTGTTGGTTGAGATCTGTGTTCTGTGGGGTTTTCATTGGCGATTTTTGGAATTAGATCACCAGGCCCTTCTTCCTAGTCTGTCTTAGTCTGATAGCTCTGCTAAAACCCATTCAGCATCATAGCAACGTGCAAGCCTCCACTGACTGATGGGTTGTTGCTGCGCTGAGGTGCAATGGCTGGAATCGAACTTAGGTCTCCTGTATGGAAGGCGAAAATTCTACCATGGAACAACCAATACCTATTTCCTATTGTAAGTGGGGTCTTTTCCTTCATTGTCTTTTAACTGTTTTTTTTTTTTTTTTAATATATGTGTATATAAGCCATTTATTTCTGCATATTTATTTCATGGAATTGTAAATTTTAAAAGTATGTGCATGTTATAATAGAGGACAGTACTACACAATGGGGAGTCCAGGGTCAATGAAATTGGCTCCATCATTTTTTAGCACTGTGGCAATAGACATGTTATTTAATCTCTATAAGCCACAGTTTCCTACCCGTAAAATGGGAATAATAATAATAGTATCTACATCATAAGGTAGATTTGAAGATTTTTAAAAAAGCACTTAGTATTGTGTTGGAACACGGTTAGTAAATGTTGGTTACAGCACTTCTGTCTTCCTACTGCTGAAGTTCATACCTAGCCCATGGGGCCAGAATGGGGAACAGACTTCAACCCCAGAGCCAGCCCTCTTTGCCCTATACTGCTATACGTTTCCAAACCAAAGCTCTTACGCATATCGACGTCCATACCTAGCTTGAAAGACTGTGGGGTGGGGAGTAGAGGAAATGAGGATGGAAGGGTAGAGGCACAGTTACGCTGTTACTGCTGTAGGAAAGGAATGAAAGGTTTCTATAGTGGTTTGCATTTGGGGGCTCAAGGAAATAGAAAAAAACAATTGATGTACGTTACAGGAGATCCACGTTAGTGAACAAAGCAGTGGAGGTGAATGGAGGGCTTTTTCAAACGCCACTTTAAATTTGTAGAGGACAAGCCACTTTATATGCATGTATCATGGATTGATATTCACAGCAACTGACTCGGGCTGATGAGGAAGGGACCGGAAACCACTCAGTAAGTAGATGGAGGGGTGAGGAGCCTTATTCCAGGCCTGCTGACTCCTATTCTAGTGCTCATTCCACTTTACGTCCCTCTTTCCTTCTCTTGAACTTTTTCCCATCTGGGTCTAATTACTACATTGAAAGCAGAAAAGACAGAATGACAAACCTGATAGAAAACACAGGTAAGGGGAATAAGGGAAAACAAGAGGGATTAAAATGTTTCGAGAAGAGATAGTCTAAGAAACTTTTGGGATTAAAATCACCAATAGTATTTGCTGACTAAGCCATAGGCAGAAATCTATGGGAACTCTACTTGCAAGGCAGGTGTTATTAACCCAATTACACCATGTGCCTCTAGAAAGCAAGGCCTAGTCCTCTTGGCACTTCACATCTATACACTCATTGCAGAATAGTTGTAAAACATACTATAGACCTGCCCATATGAGCTCATTATCACAAAAGAGCTGTGAAAGGATCTTCAGAAAGTCAGCAAGTGCGGCGAATGCAAGAGAAATGCAATGTGGTCAGTGAAAGGAAGGACACTGTTTCAATTACCAAAAGAGTAAAAATGACCAAACAGGCGCAGGGGAAATCCTGAAGGGCAAGCCAAAGGGGCAAGAAGGCAGCAAAAGCTTCTTGAAGTTGGAGTTAGGGATGCAGATGAAATGTGGACTAAACCAACTGCAGTGGAGACAGATGCCCAGATGAGGCTGCCTCTACCTGGGAAAGTGCTTCATCAGCGACTTCACCCTCTCCCATTGCTGCAGTACTTTTTAAAGTGACAGTCACCGATGTTGCAGGATTCAGAAGCAGAAATGATCTTTTGCTAAATTCAGACCGAAAGAATGTGGTTGGAGACAGCTGGGTGGAAACTGTTCTAGTCCTGTCTTCAGCGGAAATATCCACATGCCGATCGTCCCTTTCCTTACCAAGTGCCTCCTTGTCTCCGTCTCTCTGTCTCTCTTTCTTCTATCAGGTTTTTTTCAAAAGTAACCAACCCGGCGCATTGTGCCCAAGTGGTCCAGTAACTCCCCGCTTACCCCAGCGCTGCGGGCTGGCTGTCTCGGGTGATTACTGCGAGCTGTTCGGGTGGTTTATGAGAACTGACACTTCCTCACCCAGCTTCTTTTATCTGCCACTGAACAGTTAATGTTAAAAGCCCACTCTGTACCACCGTTGTCGTGACTGTTGTAAATACCACGGGGCAGGGCTCTTGCGCTTCATAAAAACGTAAGCAAGACGCACGCAGCAAGCAGCCTCGGACACTCAGTGACCCGAGACTGCGGCAAAGGGGTGTGGAAGTGGAAAGTGGGTGAACCGTCTCACCCCTTTCTCCTCCTCCAGCCAGGGCCCCAAGCACGCCTTCTACCCGGAGTTGGGGGTGGGGGGGACGGTAGGAGGAGAGGTCGGTCCAGGTCACTGGCATCCCCAGCGCCCAGGAAATCTGCAAATTCATCGCTCCCTTTCATCTTCTGGTGAAACCCTGGCGTCCGGAGAAGAGACTGCTCCAATGTCTCAGTCCCAGTCTTTGGCTAGACTACCAAGGCGGATTCAACTTCTCCCCTCCCAAAAAGGCCCCGATTCCTTCCCCACCGCAGGCGCTCATCTTCGGCTTTCGGCTTTGCTTCTTGCTTGCACGCCCCGCAATCTGGAGCTGTGCTCCGTCTCCACAACTTTCATCCTCTTGACCCAAGAGCGGGGCAGTTTACAAGACAATGTGAACAAAGAGGGGCCGGGCGCGAGGGGCTTGCGGGCGGGCTGCGGGGTGCTTGTGCGCGTCGGGGGGCGCCCTGGTGCTCCGCGCTCTACCGCCGCTAGGGGAGTCGGGGCGCGCAGGCAGCTGGCCGGAACGCGGTGCGTGCCTTCGGGCCCGGTTTCGCTGCCGGCCCGGGCAGGGTCCTTGGCGGCCCACCCTGCGGCTTTCTTTGTCCCAGCCTCTGGCTGCGTGCCCACAGCCGCCGGCCGGGTGCAGAAATCCGTCCGGTGCCGGGCTCCGGCCCGCAGGCTTCCACGGGCGGCCCCGCTGGCAGAGCAGGAAGGAGACTCCCGGCCAGCTCGCGGCGGCTCCGCGCCCGCAGCCACCCGCCTCCGCTAGGGACCGGGGGAAAAGCTGAGGCGCGCCCTTAGCTGCGCGAGCCGAGGCAGGGCTGGCCCCAAACAGCCTGGTTTGCGGGGAGAGGGAGACCCACTGAGCGTCCTCCACCCCCAGCTCCCTGAAGACACACACCCGAGTCTGGGGGAGAGTGGAAGGCGAGGACCGAGGGAGTTCTTTAGCGCCTCGCCTGCGGCCCGCAGGGGAGGGACCTCAAAATATCCCCAACGCCCAGTCCCCCGGAAGATGCCCATCAAGGAGCCCGAACAAAACCGCAGCGAGCGAGCAAGCGAGAGAATGGGCTGGGATCTTCGCCGTCTGTCTTACCTGCAACACAGTTTACGCTTCGGTGTGCCTGGCAGAAGAATGAAACAGCAACTGCCAAGTCCATCCAAGCCCAGCAAATCAACGCCCCTCCCGCCCAGGCTCTCCATTGCGCGGTATTCTATAATGCAAAATCCAAGTGAAAACTAGTTTCCTAATTTAAGCCCGAACCTCACCAATATCCCGGTTACATCCCCATAGCGAGCTAGAATTTAGGTTACCCGCTTCGATTCTGCAGGAAAACTCTGAGTCTAGGAGACTCATGGTTTCTGCCTCCTGCCTCCCTGTTCATCTCTTATTTGCGTTTTACTTTTGAAGTAAGAGTTCTTCAGTTATCCCTGTGAAGTGCTGCGCTTTGGCACTCTCCGCCCAGACTGCCGCAGAGCGGCGCGGAGCCGACGGAGATCTAGTCCCGGGTCAGGCGGGGAGGCTGTGCCGCCGCAGAAAGTGAGGAGGGCGCTAGGACCGCGCGGAGGCTGGCGGCGGCCGCGGTGCTACCTTAAACCCAGCCCAATGCCGCTTCCTGCGCCACTCTGCGTGCAGGCGGGGGTTGCGCTGGAGGAGCCGCTTCGCCCGAGTACAACACTCCCCGCGAGCCCGCGCGGGCAACACCTGTTTCACGCCAGCAAGGGCGGCACAAGAGCTCACGGACGCGGCTCTCCTTTGCTCGCTGCTCTACACTCATTCTGAGCCAATGGACATCTGCGGATCCTCTGAAGAATTCTGGATATTAGCTTTGGACGCCTGAAGTTTTTTTTTTCCTTTTTTATTTTATTGTTATTATTTTTGGAGGGGGGTCCGGGAGGGGAGATTTGTCTTCGCCAACAACGTGGGATTTTTTTTTTCCCCTTGAAGGATTCATGCTGATGTCTGCAGAGTCTGTTAGAGAGTAAAAACAGCGCATGCCTTCCTGGAGTCAGGATCCGTAAATTCTGACGTAGCCCGTGCATCTTAAAAATCCCTATAATAACGCCTAGGTATTTAAGTTGCTATGTTCATTGTGATCTCAAACCAAATGGAGAAACTACGGATTTTTTTCCTTATTACGGTTGGATGGGATGAAGACCTTACTGCCTGCTAAGAGCTGGGGATCTATCTGTAGAGATACATAGATATGTTTATAAATATGTCAGTGTGTGAGTATAAAGTGGTGGTTTCTTAGACTATCAGTGGTTTGACCTTGAACCTGTGCCAGTGAAAACAGCATATTACTTTTATTTATGCATTTAATGGATTGAAGAAAAGAACATTTTTTTTTTCTCTCTGCAACTGCAGTAAGGGAGGGGAGTTGGATATACCTCGCTAATATCTCCTGGGTTTGACACCATCATTATTGTTTATTCTTGTGCTCCGAAAGCCGAGTCTTCTGATGGCTCCCTTAGGTGAAGTTGGGAACTATTTCGGTGTGCAGGATGCCGTACCGTTTGGGAATGTGCCGGTGTTACCGGCGGACAGCCCGGTTTTGTTAAGTGACCATCTGGGTCAGTCCGAAGCAGGGGGGCTCCCCAGGGGGCCCGCAGTCACGGACTTGGATCATTTAAAAGGGATTCTCAGGCGGAGGCAGCTATACTGCAGGACTGGATTTCACTTAGAAATCTTCCCCAATGGTACTATCCAGGGAACCAGGAAAGACCACAGCCGATTTGGTAGGTATACCGTTAACCCTTTAGTGTCCTTGCTGTGAAATGTTCGGGATTATAACTACCAAGAAGGTGGTGGCTGGGCGGGGGATGCGGGCAAGGTCTGTCTCACTCTTCCAGCTCAGGAGGGGGGAAAAAAGCCTCCGGAATTGCAGATCTGCCTCTGGCACTGAATAGAAAGACCTCTTTTTTTTAACGGGGCGGGTGGTGGGTGGGGGAAGATGGCATGATTTATAAATGTAACATAACTTGGTTCTTTTGCATTAGATACACGGGAAGATCTGTTTAGGAAGTTTCTTTTGAATGGACTGACTCCACGAGTTTAAAGCTTTAATCATTAACTACTAAAAACTTTAAAATTGATTCAGTTCCCTGAAGGCAGTGGTTATCATCTTGTGCCCAAATTAAGATTTTATCCTTCCCCATTTCCCTCTAATAACTGTACTGCTTGAATTGTAAATTATGAGTACTGTTTATCCCCATTGTGAGGGTCCGTGAGCCCCACAGGCGGAAGTTGCTGATTGTGCTGTTGGAGAAGGACTAAGGTAATATTTTAGACAGCGCAGACAGCAGGGCAGAGACGCTTGGGGAAAATGACTTTTGAAGGGGCAGAACTCTCCTCGTGAGTATTTGTCCTTCCAGCTATCAAGTTATAACCTATGCTCTTTCATTTCCATAGTGTGCAACACTGTGTGCGTTTCCTGAGTGACCATCTGGTTTGAGTGTGTGGCGTGTGCAAAAGCTGTGAGCTAATTTTAAAGGGCATTCTGAGGACTTCACTTCCAGAGGGTGGTATTTGTGACTCAGCATCGAGGGCTGCGGACTCCAGGGCTGGTGATTCCATACACTTTTAAGTGCCTGCACACACGTGCCTGCTGGGGGCAACCTTAGCCCCAAAGGCATGAAGTCGAGTAACAGTTCCAACTTGGGACTCGCAAGTTTTTTCCTTCTTTACCAAAAAAAAAAAAAAAAAAAAAAAAAAAGCCACCAGACTGTTGGAAAGCGTTAACTTCTGAATGAACCCACCTGACAACACTTAAACTAGGTTGTAAAAAAACAGTCCTGTGGCGATTTTTCTTTTTCATGCTTTAATGCCAGATGTTGAACACGATCTAAACTGCACGTTTAGTTTCATGGGACTGTAGGGTGATGCCAGTCTGGTGAAGGTGAGGAGTCAGGCCTGAGGCGGGGATGGTCCCAGATACACGAGGCCCACGATTCTCTCTCCCTTTGCTCACCGCGCAGCCTAAGGGGAACCTGACAGTACAAATTGCTCTAGTTCTCTTCACCCCCTGGATTAAAAAAAAAAAAAAAAAAAAGTTGTAGCTCTCGGTTTTGCAATTATTCAGTTGAAATAGAACTTCTTTCCCCCAGAGAAGGAAACGCAGCTTTTGGTTGTTGCAAAGTGTAGACTAAACTTTACTAAAAGTGCTGTTGCTCTCTGGCTGCTGCAAGGGCGGCCACCGTGCCTAGAGTTTAAGACCAGAACAACAGGCGGTGGATGGACGCGTGTGGGAGGGCAAATCTGTCCAGGACTGCAGAGGCCACCCTTCGGGCGTCGGGCGAAGCGCCCCGCCGAGGGCGACAAGCATCGGTCGGGGCGGCCTCGGGACGCTCCCCGAGGCTAGACGACAACCAGAGCCCCGAGCCCTGCTGCGCGCGGGTCCGGCAGGTGCCGGCTGGGGCCGCCCCGGACGCCGCGCGCACTGGGCGGCCGCTGGACTGGGTCCGCGGGGTCCTAAGCGCGCTCCGTTTCGGGCTCCTTTCTGACCGGCTGCTGATGCCTCCGCGGATGCCTCCTCGGATGCTGCAGGGACCACGGTGCGGGGAGCGCGGCAGTGGGGGCCGAGATCCTCTGGCCGTGTCTAGGGAGCCGGAAGCTTGCTTTTGGTCAAAATTTGGGGTCTCGGCTCTCTTTGTGTGGGAGTGCGTCCAGGAGGCAGACGACGCCGTGCCGGGGCGCGGCGATCTGCGGGGTGAGAGCGCAGAGGTGGGCGCCGCCTTAGCAGAGTTGGCGGCGCGGATAAGGACAGTCTGCGGTCTGGCCCCGAGTCCCCTGCGTCCCATCCTTGTTCGGCCCCTGCTTCAGAAGGGCACCGCTGGCTCTCGGAGAGCCAGGGGGCTCCGCGGGACCCGGGCAGTGGATCGGGTTCCCAGGGCTGGCGAAGCCGGAGCCGCGGGGAAGCAGTGGGGCGGACAAAGGGCCGCGGCGCAGGCGGCGGGCTATTGTTAACTCGCCGCCGGATTGCAGCTAGGAAGCCCGCAGGCCCTGCTCCGCGCCGTCCTCTCCGCCCGGGGGAGCCCGGGAGCGTGCGGGGCGCGGGCGGCAGGCGTGCTTTGTTGTGTGAGGACGCCTCGCCGGAGCTCCGGGCGCACTCCTGGGCAGCGGGGAGGGGTCATGGTTTGTTGGAGTTCGGGCTCCTCCGCTGTCTCCCCTGCCCCTCCCCCAGGGCCTTTTTTTTTTTTTTTTAATGCAGTCACCTTTAGAATAGGACGTTTGTCACACGCAGTCGAGTCTTTACACATACAGAGACTCTGCCCCCGGGGAGAGCAGGGATGCAGCGTGGGATGGTGGGGTCAGTGGGTGGGAGAGCTCGAGGGGTATGTTCTGGGTCATCATCGGAAGAGGACTGCAGATACAGCAGTTGAAAAGAGACTATAAAACAAAAACGAGCCCCTGTTCCCCTATCCTGGAGGTTGGAGAAAAGTGTCGTCAAGGAAGTGACATCTCAACTCCTTAGAGTCGCTCGGCACCGTTATCTTGGGGTGGGGGGTGCAGCCAAAGGAAAGGCCCCCTAGTGTTGGGTGGGAGGGGAGGGGAGCCCTGGCCCAAGCTGGGGTAAGGGGCGCAGAGCGGAGGGACTGCGGGTCGGCCCCGGAGCCGGCCGCGGGGTCTGGGCGCCCCGCTTTGCCACTCATCCACCTTTGGCTGGAGCCGAGTGGGTGGTTGTGCGCAGTGGGGGTTGGGAGGAGGGTGAGGCAGGAGGGTTACTCAGTCTTTCTTCCGGTTGCAGTGAGAAGGGGGCCCCTGGGGTGACAGCAGTGTCGCGGTCTCCCGCTGCTACCGCTGCGGCAGGTCCCAATATTAGCAACCCACTGCGGCGCCGTGCTTGCAATGGGAGCCTCCTACCCTTTCTTCCGTTCCCCGCTAGTAGCGTGGCTGGGTGGTGTTCATCGGGCGGCGCTAGGACCCGGCGGGCAAAAACGAGCTGGCGGAAGGTGCAGGGGGCCGCGGTTCTGCTGCAGCGCCTCACACCTTGCGGTCCCCGCGGCTTCCTTATCTTCTGCCCTCCTCCCTAGCCACACCAACAGCTCCCTCACCGTCGGCTTTGCGCCCTTCTAGGGACTTGTCTTCACCCTCAGTTTCTTTTCACATACCCTGGAAAAGGGTAGCTGGGAGTGGATGGCTGGGGGCGGGGGGAGGGGGGCGGTTTACACCTTGGTTAAAGTAGAAGGCATTTTCTACCTGAAATGAAATGGCAGAAGGAAACGTGCTGGAAAAATAATTTTTGCCACCCCCATGCAGCTGCAGGTGACTGCAGCTGCTGGCACCCTTGGTGGTGACACAGCAGCGGCAGTGCAGGGGGAATGGTGGTGTAGGGAGAACCTTTACCGTTGTTACAGCCGGAGTTGCAGCAGCGACAACTTAGACGGGACCTTGGGGGACCCTTTGTATTTTTCTTTGGGGGTGATGGTGTGGAGATAAGGTTGAGCATTGACAGAAGGAACTGGGAATTGTATCTCTGTGTGACAAGCTGAGGGAGCCAGACGTTTCGTTTCATATTGTTTTCTCTTTTAAAGCTCCCCAGCATTGTTAGATGGAAAAAAGTGGCAGAAAATCAGCCGGGGTAATGATAATGCAGAATATGAAAAAAGTGTTGGTCCTGATCCTCTATTTATTTGCATAGTGCTTACAGACCATAGTGAAGCAGGGTTGACCACAGGTCTTCGTGGAAAGATGGAGTTCCTCTCCTCCCATTTTGGCCTAGTGTGGCAACTATGAAAGGTGGGCCTTCATGAGGACCCCAGATGAGCACCAAAATTGGGCTGCCTATTCAAAGGAGATCAGGTGTCAGGAGGAAGTTGTTCTAGAAGAGAGAAATATTATAGTGTTTTTTTTTTAGTTAAAAAAAAAACAAACTTAATTCCAGAGTTTTACACTTTAAAAAAGTTATCTTCTATATATCCGGAAAGACCACCTATTTGAGGAGCTGTGTTTAGGATTGGTTCAGATTCTTGAGAAATTGGAGGGGTTATAACTCTCCATTAAGTTAGCATTTCATAAGTAAACTTTGAGATTTGCTTGTTATAGGCTCTGATTTACTCTGACCCAGGACTCTGAAATTATTGATTCAGCAGCCCTGGTGTGGAATTCTCTGGATTAGTAGGAAGCTCGGTAGGGAGGGGGTTTGATAATCTATTTTCGAAAGGCTCATGTCATGCCTTTCTCTGCAGTCTGCATAAATTTTTGTTGTCTGAAGAATGCAGCTCTTGTAAATGTTGGGTGCTTTCAGGCTAGAGGGTTTTTTAACAGGGGCCAGAATGGCGCTGCTTTCACAGTCTTCCCACTTCCCACAGCTGGCCTTGTTATGGGCTTGGAAGGGAGGCCGGATTCAGATGGGCTTTGGGGAGTTGGTCCATTTGAGCAGAGGTGGGAAGCCCCATCAGCACTGGGCTGATTATTAACAGCTTGTGAGTCAGTGGCAAGGAGGAAGGTCCTCCTTGTCATTTTCTTGAAGTAGTTTCAGAAACTGACCTGGTCTTCTTGTCCAGGGATGATGTCGGACCTCATCAAACCCTTTAGGGCTCAACAATCATGTCCTCATTCGGAACTGTTGATGCTGTGGAAGAGAATAGAGAAACAACACTAGTCATTAACTCCGTGCTTCCCATGTCATTCCATCACTCACCATGACTGTGGCCTTTCTCAGCTAAGGGTGACTAGGTTGTGTCTGCCTAAGAGGAGAGACTGGCTGCCATGGTACATGAGGTTGAGGTCTACCCCTTCCTTCCTCTTTCCTTCATTCCCTTCCTCTCCCTTTTGTCGTTAAACATTTAAAAGTCTACACAGAAGCCTTCCATGGCCTATTACCGATACAGCATCCCTCTGTGCTGCACATTCAGAGAAACAAGTAACACGGGTAGAGGGTGGGTACTCAAGTTAGTACAGTTGGAAACACTTGCTTGGCACAGGCTCAGGCTCAGAGAAAGGTTAATTGACCTGATGGAGGTTTTAGTTCATTGTGGGTAAGATGTTACCGGTGATGATAAGGATTTCAATCTGGGTCAGGGCGAGGTGGATCATGTTGCCAGGTCTTTCTGACCTTCAACGTTGGCTGTCTCTGTATGTGGTGGAATGGCCATGACTTGTGCATCAGGGTGTTCTATTTGCCCTCAGATCCCTGAGCTGATCTCAAAAGAAAGCTGGGCTGTGATTTTGAGGTCTCTGTTTTCCAAGAAGCTGCAGAGATATGGATGCTGACAAAATCTTTTCTACCTGGGGTCAATAGATAGCTCCTTCTTCCATGAATAGGTCCTTGGAGACTTATCTCAGGTATTATTTCTTTCAAGAAGCCTCCTCTGGCTTCCCTTCCCAAACCTGAAGGAGCTTCCCATTTTTGGACACCAACCATGTCCTGAATATCTCCCTCTCATTGCAGTTGCCACGTTTTTATTATATTTGTTTGTTTGTCCTTACCTTCTGCTGGTGGTGAGCTCTTTGAGGGTATAGGGTCTAGGCTATATCTTACTCATCTTTATGTACTTGATAAATGGCATGGTGCTTGGCTTATAATAGTCACTCAATAATAGTTTGCAGAATGAATAAATGAATACATATAAATGGCAGCTATCTTGTCAATGCCTGGAAACACACACACACACACAACCAAGATAGATCTTAATACTTTCATTTCTAGATTATAATGATTATGACAACTGTATTTTGTATCTTTACTATTTTTCAAGTACAGTGCTAGGTGTTTTAGATTATTATCTCATTTAATTTTCATAAAATACTTTAAGTTTTGAGAAAGGAGCCAAGGAATTTCAAATTTCAAACTGTTCCATTTTTAAACACTGTACAATACATTTTAAATTATTTTTGTTACTTAGTCTGGATTAGCAAACTAGCAATGCTTACTTTTTAATAATTGGGAACTTTAGTTGCTGGATGAGTATGCCCCCACTGTCCCTTTCCCCCACTGTGTGCATTTCTTTGGCAGGGACAGCCACAGTCTTTCCCTTGGTTCTACCTGTGCAGGTGTATTGTAACATCAGATGTATTTCTTGTGGCTATGGGATCTGGGACTCGTGGGATGTCTTACAGACAAAGTTCAGCCACCAGCAGACAGTTTCCTTGTACTGCTCCAGGAAGTGTAGTCAGGCACGTTGTGCTTTTTGTTGACCCCTTTTCAGATGATGCTCAAGGCAAAATGTGACCACCATTGCAAAGAATGTGGGAAGGAGGCATAAGAAAACTTTTTCTCTTTTTCAAAGAAAGGACGTTTATAGTTATTTTTTGAATCTGAAGACAAAACCAAATTTAATTTAAAAATTGGGAATTAGTCACAGTTATGAATACCCAGAATATTTACTTTTCTAGCATTTTAGAGCATTTGGTAGACTGCATTGTGAATTGAACTGGAGTGAGGCTAACTTGATTGCAACATAGTTGGCTCATGTGTATCTTTTCTGTCTCAAAAATTTAGATGCCCTTTGGTGGTTACTTTCAAATACACTTTAATAGCCAGCTGCAGTAGTAGAATAGTGGTTAATTAAAACAGATGCTCATGTTTTGGAATAATAGATCCTTTCTTTTAATATCATGTATTAAACACCTAAGTAATAGGTATTTATTACTAAGTTGATTTCAGAACTTAAGTCCTTTAAGCAGAAAAAAGCTATGTGCTATCTGCAGTAGAGGAGTCCTCGTGGCGCAGTGGTTAAGCACTCGGCTGCTAACTGAAAGGTTGTGGGTTTAAACCTACCAGCTGCTCCTAGGGAGAAAGATGTGGCAGTCTGCTTCCATAAAGATTTATGGTCTTGGAAACCCTGTGGGGGCAATTCTACTCTGTCCTATAGGATCACTATGAGTTGGAATCCACTTGACAGCAACAGGTTTCGTTCAATGTGCACATAAATGACTTACTTAGGCAAGTAGTCTAGATAGGAAGACGCTTGCATCCTCAAGTTCTGCATGATGAGAGAGCAGTGTAGCGGTGATTGGCCTCTGTGTGCCCTGAAGATACCTGTGGAAGGGTCACAGTTCCAGTAGCTCAGCTGTTTTTCCTACCCCTACTTCCAGTGCCACTCACTGGGGCAATGCAGTCAGTCTGATTTAGTTAATGCTTTCTAGTCACTAGTAAGGGCATAACTACGTGAAAATGTTACAGAAATCACAGATACATTAAGCAGTTTCTGGAGTGGAAAAGAAAAGTAAAACCAATTGTTAGATGTGCATAATAGTTCAGGATTCAGGCTTTGGAGTCACATGGCTTGGGGGCAAGTTATTTAACCTCCTTAAACCTCAATTTCCCCATATGTAGATTGGGGATTAAAATATTATAATGACTAGGGTTGTTCTGAGATTAAATGAGAGCAGGTCTCTCATTTGGCACAGACTAAATGCACAAGTATTTTAGAGTTTATTATTATTGTTGTTGTTATTCTTGATGTTCTGCAGACCAGACAGTTAAATGATTTTGCAAAATCACTTAGTCCCTGTCCTTTGTTGGGTCTGATGGCTAATATTCATTATTAGTTCTCAGAGCTGCCTCATGTTTAGGGAAAATGGAAATACTATCAACTGCCCTTTTAGAGAATGCAAGTATCTTTCAGTCTGATAAGTAAACCTTTCCCCATTGACCTGGTAAATGAAATTGTTTAGACTTCAAATAGGGTGGAATGTTTCCTGTATTTCATTTTATAATGAAAATTGGACATTAATCAACTTCTTACACTAGTTTCAGGATGACTAAGACCTGTATTGTACTGCTTCTTCAGGTAGCTGAGATTCACATATATGAATCATAAGAGTTGTATTTAGTTCAATGAAATAAAGTGATTGCATTTAGAAGGGAGAGCATCTCATGTGAAATGAATTATGTAGAGACAGTGCCTTATTTATCCTTCATATGTTTTGTGAAATAGGGAAGGTTAGTAATAAACTGGCTTGTTTTAGATGTATCTTCCATGATATAGTCATAGATTATCAGATCCAAAACATAGTTTGTAATTTCTCTTTACATTTTTTCACATTCTATTAAAATAAATGGATTTGCATTCTAGAAAAATATTTTGTAAAGTGTAAGCATGAGGTATTTGTTGCATTTTGTGCACATAAAAGAATTAGGACTACCCCTTCATAAGAAACATCTCTTCTTTTTACATCACCTTTGAGTAGAGTTTTCTCTTGTGTTTAATCCTTTGCCTTATTAGATTTATGTAGTTCATGTCTTCTGTGGATTGCCACACAGTATGTTTTGTGTGAGTTGCAAAATTAATTGTTTAAAAATCCATGTAAGTGCTTTTTTATTAGTCACATGAGACTGACAATAGCAGAGTGTAACCCTTAGTTTTTTCAGAACTCTTGAATGTAAGTAATTTTTTCAGTATTTGAAGATATTTTTCAAATGAGAACTAAATATTAGCTAGGCATTAACAAAGTGTAACACTTTACATTATAACAAAAATGAGAAAATGGCTGAGTACAAGTAATATTAGCTTTGTTCTAAGTACATTTTGTGATGGTCATCTTGAAACAATATAGTTAGAGAAATTGAAGCTGTTGTGTGGACATAAAATTCTGGATTTTTGCCCAGCTTAGGTGTTGTTAGTGAGGTAAGCAAGAGGAGAGAAGGAACTAAAAGAAGATCATTATTTTGATTTGATTTTGGGATACAGTACTCATGTGTATTTTAAATCAAGAACATTTTTGGAACCAGCATTTTTTTTCTCCCAGAATGTTATGTTAGTTGTTTAACCATCTCTTTGAGGTTTAGATATGTATAACAAAAATCAATACTTCTTTAAAGCAGAAATATTTGGGTTGTGTGTAGGCTATTTTAGTTCTCCATATGGAGCTCAGTAAGCTTTTACAATAGAGGGCTGGAGAATTTTCTGTATAAATTAACCGAGGCTTTGGTTAGCACCTCGGGCTCTTATTTTGAGAGATAGGCCTTTTTCAATAGAATGTTTTACTGATATGTGCCCTTACACAAATACTTGATTTCACATTTATAAAGTGCAAATAGGTTGCTTTTCTGTTAAATTATACTCTTTGGGTTAATTAGAATATATTGGCTTATTTGTCATACCACTTCTTGGCATATCTATGCAGATACTAACTTATTTATTTATTTTACTTAAAATCTATTTAAAAGATAATATTTGTGTTTTTGGTGAAGGTTTACAAAGAATTTTAGACTCCCATTCAATAATTTCTATACAAATTGTTCAGTGACATCGGTTATATTCTTCATGAACATTCTTTATATTTGTTCTGCTTGTTCTATTTCCATTAATCTAGTTTCCCAGCTTTTTTATTCTTGAATTATTTCTTCAGTTATGTGAGTCATTATCTTGACAAGTATTTTATATCATTATTATAAGATAGAATTTATTTGAAAAATCAATTCTTTTAGGCAATTCTTTTAAATTGAAGACAGTTCTTTAACTAGCGTGAGATTATCAAAGTTGGGAGCTGGGCTCAATATCCTCTCAAAAACTACTTGTGATGCTAAGATTCCAAGGAAATGTGCTGTGCTTTGACTTGCTGTCTGTCTTTTCCCATTTGTTCTATAGGCATTCTGGAATTTATCAGTATAGCAGTGGGCCTGGTCAGCATTCGAGGCGTGGACAGTGGACTCTACCTCGGAATGAACGAGAAGGGGGAGCTGTATGGATCAGTAAGTACTGTGAGAGATATTGCCAGTGTTTATGTTTCGTATTTAATTTCAGCTGCATCTTCTCTAGATTAAAGATATCTAGAAGGGAAAATGAATCTATTTGGAAGAGAGTTTAATTTTTGACTTTTTGAGGCAAACCATTTCGTTTTTGTTAATAGATACCAGCTCTGGATCTTCGCTAGACCAAAGTTTATTTGAAAATTATTTATATGCCAAACTATCTTCATTATCAAGTAAATAAAAAATTCACAAGTGTGAAAAATTCAGTTTTATTATATTGACTGGGAGTTATTTTTGAAATGAATTGAAATTATCTTTTCTCAAGCCTTAAAAGTATTGTAAATAAAATTAGAAATAGATGCGCAATGCAGTGTGTATAAACCTTTCTGTGAGCTACATAAGATTTTCATTATGTGGGGAGAGAAAGGAAATGGAAAATATCAGATATTCTTGTATGTGAATGAGAATATAGTAATTATTTGAAAATATTTTGAGTTTCTTTTTTCCCTATTTCACTTCCCATCTCCACTAGGTGTAAGCTCCTTGTGGGAGGCAATCAGGATTATTTATCGTAGCCTGTCAAATGACAGGGGGCATTGGTGGTTCAGTAGTAGAATTTCCGTCTTCCATGTGGGAGACCTGGGTTTGATTCCTGGCGAGTGCACTTCATGGACAGCTACCACCCATCTATCAGTGGAGCTACGTGTTGCTATGATGCTGAACAGGTTTCAGTGGAGCTTCCAGACTAAGTCAGACTAGAAAGAATGGCCTGGCCATCTACTTTCCTAAATCAGCCAGTAAAAACTGTATGCATCACAATGGTCTGATCTGCAACAAATGCTGGGGATGATGCAGAGTAGGGCAGTGTTTCATTCTGTTGGAGGAAAGCCCCAGCCTTCTTGGAGCTTCCCCTCTGTGGAGAGAGGATTGAGTTTACATCTTTGTACCTCTTTACTCCTGCTCACACAGTATCTAGAATGGTACACAGGAGGTACTTAATAAATTTTTGTGAAATGTATGAGTATGAATAATAGATTATTAGTTAATATATACTGAACTGGATTTTCAACATTTAAGCTTGTAGGGAAATTCGCCTTTAGTTTTTTATTACAACTATTCGTGATCAAATGAGAATTTAATCTGTATTATCTGGAATATGAGAACTTTTAGTAGGGTCTTCAAAAGGTTGAATATTAAAAGGAGCTCAGACTAGGAAAAGTTCTGGGGTCCTCAGTCAACAGAAATGAAGGGTACTTTCATATAGAATCAGGAGAAATTTTTTCTAGATACACTCCTTTCCTATCCATATGCTATTAAAAATATACATGCAAGGGCTGGAAGTAGTATCATAGTTTTACTCAAAAACTCCAGTTGACAGTAAATTATGGCCTGTGTAATATGAATGTGATGCACACCATGTTTAATGACACAAGAATTATGTTTCTACTTTGGTAAAATTTTAAACTACAGGCTGGTTGATTTAGTTATTTAATTTTTTTTAAAGTGCTTCCTTGAGAAAATAAATTATTTTAAAATATGTTTTAAAGTATAAGATTAAATTTAGTTTTTAAAGAACAATACTTGGTTTAGACAATTACTTCCTAAACAATCACTGTCAGTACTTTTAGAAAGACACGAAGATACAAGATGAAGGAGGCTTTTATGTTTTAAAAACATAAAGTGATATTCTCCTTTTCACACCCTCAATTTTTTTCACTTTTAGGTATGTGATGTCGATTTAGTTAAGCCAGTCATAGTTGAACTCAGTAAAATGCTTTTTTGTGTAGAACTGAAGTTCTGACCTTTAGTGGGTAGATGGGTCTATAGCTTATCATAATGGCCTCCAAACTTTTTTTAATCACATAACGCCACCAAAAAAAAAAAATTTTTTTTAAATACAGATTTCAAAATATGCATATTTAATTATTTAGAAATTATGTATGTAAAAATATGGTTCACATGTATTACTTTATTTTATAAGACATGTATCAAAGTAAATGTTTTAAAAGGGTGAGATTAATGAGTAAACACAAGTAGAATCAATCTAACCAGTTGAGTTGACTTCCACTCATGGCAACCCCCTGTGGGTCAAAGTAGAACTGTTTTCCATAGGATTTTCAATGGCTGATTTTTCAGAAGTAGATTGCCAGACCTTTCTTCCAAGGAGCCACTGGGTGGACTCGAACCTCCAGCCTTTTGGTTAGCAGCTAAGCACGCTAACTGTTTGCACCACCCAGGGACTCTTAAATACAAGTAGAGGCCATACTATTTATTTTTCCACCCATGGATCACCACACACGCCCCAGTTTAAAAATGACCAGTCCATCTTCCATTCCCATGGTTAATGATTTAGACTCCTGAGATTTATTGGTTGACAAGGAGAGCAGATCTAACTTTGTGTTCAGCAGAATTGCCTCTGCGTTTGTTGTCCTGGCACAGCCGAATTTTGTCTCCCCGTCTAGATAATTTCCATGGCTTCCTTACTAGTCTCTTCCTCTCATATGGCTGCCTGCATGCCTTTGTCTGTCCTAGGTGGTAGCACAGTGCTGGGAGCAGGGTCAGGGCTCAGTTTGGTATGTGAATGTAAGACTGAATGAAGACTGGTGATAATACTGCCTGCAGTGGTGGTGAGATGGTACAACGTTGGAGAATATCATTTTGTCTCAGTATATTTCCAGTATGTTTCAGAGTGTTGTTTAGGGCTCTTTTAGCACACTCGCTTCCACCCATGCAGCCACATAGCTGCTTTAAGTCCTACTCACGGAATCCCATGTAGGTCAAGGGGGGAGTCCAAGAAAAGGCTCTTGTTCTTTCTGTGCTTGAGAAATGCATCCCTTCTGGTGTGAAGAGAGTCGTTAGGCTTGGAAACTGCTCAGAGGAAAGTATGACAAGGAACTCTTCTCTATACTGTGATTTCCTTGTGGAAAAGTATCTGAAGCTGCTTCCCTGCATCCAGTTTCTCCCATCTCCAATCCATTCTCCACACTAATGGCAGAATTACCTTTTAAAACCCAGAGAGGAGTGTCACTCCTTGGCTGGGAATCCTTCAAAGACTTCCCTTCGTAGTCTGTAGGGTAGCACTCAATACTTTTCACAAATCACTTTGCCTGGATTAACTTTGCTAATATCATCTCTTGTGACTCTTTCCCCATGTAATTTGTGTCTGTCTGTTTGCCATTCTCTGAACATGTCATGCAGTCTGGTTTGTACATGTGGTCAAGTTAGTCCCTGTCTACCTTCTCACCATGTGACACAATTTAAGACTCAATGAAAATGTTGCCTCTTCTTCAAAGCCTTCACCAAACTCGTAACTCTAACTCCACGTATTCTAGTCAGCATTACTTGTGTTTTCCTTTGGGCCTCAGTAACACTTTGCTTATATTTCCATACCTCACAAGCAACAGTATGATTTGTAGTATGGTCAGTTTTGTTTCCGTATTAATGTGTCAGAAGGGCATGGGACCACCTTTTTTTTTTTTGTTGCTTAACACATAGCAATGAGCCTTGCTCATAGTAGATGCTCACTAAGTGTACATTGGATTGAAATGAATTAAAAATTGTGATTTATTTCTATTCTTCATTGAATACACAAGTGTAGATCTTGCTGTATCTCTGTTTGTATGGCCAGTGAATATTTAGGCTTCTACTCGAAGGAAGAATCACCATCTTCCATTCCTATGCTTAATTGGACTGTGTCTATGTTGTCCCTGGTGTGTATGGCCCTAGGGGGATATGGCTGAGCCTGGAGAAGAGTAGTGTGGTGGCTAGAGCATGGGAACAGGAGTCAGGAGACTTGAACGCTCATTCTGTCTCTGCTGCTAACTAGGTACTGAGCCTCATTCTCCTTACCTATAACCTGAAAAGCTTGAGTTAGACCTCTGCAATATCCCTTCTCATTCTGGATCTCAAGAATTCAATATTTTGGAATTTTCTGGCTGCACTGTTGAGTCTTCTCTGCTTCTTTTGTGATGTTCTCTACGTACACAAAATGTTTATGCAGCCACATCTTTCTGCCTCTTATGGAAAAAGCAGGGAAGCATGCTCCCTGGGCAGCCAGGTGATTTTCCTATTGGTCCATACCTGATGCAGGTGAGGGGAGAGTGATGGTGAAAGGATCCTCACTGCTCTGTGGCTGGGAAGCTCACATTTTCCATTTGGTATGGCAGTGGGAATGAGGGGGGACCAAAATATCTCATTTTCACTGTGATGAAACTGAGAGTAGGAAAGAAAAGAAGTAAGCAATAAATATGTTATTAAATACGCTAATAATTGTAGCTTAAAAAATATATGAGTTGAAGTTGTATAAAGCTCAATTAACTAAAGTGGAGAAGATTTGTTTCTAAATGTTAGAAAAACCTTGAAAAGACTGATCTTATTATAAAACAAGGTAAATAAGTGATTTGGGAAACAGCACTTTTATAAAGTAATGTGTAAATGTAGTAAAAATTCATTTAAGATTACTCAATGGATTTTGGTATTTTAGATTAATTTTCTCATTTCATCCATGTAATTCTTTTGTCTCTAAGTTTACCTTGAAAGTAGACCTGAGAGGTCAGAGGTGAATGGGCTGACACTTTATCAAAAACATATAGAGATTCTCACATTCTGTTAGAATGTGGAGATAAAAACTATATTACTACTGAGTATCATGATTTGATTATTAGAAGGAAAACCTGAATAATTCTAACTCTGGGGTGAAGTTTAGTTATTGAATTCATGTATGAATTCATACTGTATCCACCCATTCATTCCACAAACACTTATACCTAATATTTGCCTAGTGCTGTGCTAAGTGCTAAGGGCATGACAGTAAAACAGATATCTCAAAATCTGGAAAGGGAGATAGAAATTATTCAGTGCGATGTGAAATGCACTATCACAGAGGAACACACAAGTGTCTCAGGGGCCCAGAAGAGTGTTTCAATAACTGCTTGGGGCAGCTGGTAACACTTAAGCTGGATCTTGAGGGACGGATAGAAGTTTTAGAAAAGGAAGGGCAGGTAAATGAAGGCATGCTGTTGTGTGCTGTTGAGTTGATTCAGACTCATAGTGACTCTATAGGACAGAGTAGAACTGCCCCATAGGGTTTTCTAGGCTGTAGTCTTTACAGGAGCAGATCGCCAGGTCTTTTCTCCCACAGAACAGCTGGTGGATTTGAACCACTGACCTTTTGGTTAGCAGCCAAGCGCTTAACTACTGTGCCACCAGGGATCCTTAATAAGGGCATGTAACTCTTCAAACATAAAGATTAGAATATCCTGTGTGGCTGGAATTTAAAGAGGATGTTAGATCACACACACGCACACATACGCACACACACACACCCCACATACACAAACACATATTTGGACAGAGGATTAGAGTATTAGTTTACATTTGTCACTTTTGTTTGTTCTTAGGAAAGCGACCAGAGGTTAGGCTCAGTTACTTTTAGGGTCTTCATCTGAGTACTATCAACATAATTTTAAAATATCAAGAGTAATTGACTATATAATAAATGTCTCATTAAAAATTAATGTCCCTTAAGAAGCTTATATTTAATGAAAAGTATAAAAAAAGCACAGTCACCAAAATTGGAATGATATGTATACGTATAGCACGGAATCTGCAGAAGTGGTGTGAAAGAATGCCACCAGAATGGGAAGTGCCCGCATTGCTGATTTGTACCCCTTTTATAGCACTTACTTATTAATTCACGTTGGTTTCTGTCACTAGATTAAGTTTTTTGGGGTCAACTCTCTATCTTGATAGTCTTTCTGTTTTGTAATGGGCCAGCAGTATACTTTATGTGTGGTTGGCACATGGGCAATGTTTGTTGACTCAGTTATTCCATCTATCATGAACCACACACATGCAGAGTCTTACCATACTGTCGAATCATGCAGTGATGATTATTATTAGCTGCTGTCGAGTTGGCTCCAATTCATGACGACTCACATACAACAGAATGAAATGTTGCCCGGTCCTGTGCTATCTTAATGATCTTTGGTATGTTTGAGTCCATTGTTGTGGCTACTGTGTATTTTGAGTACCTTCCAACAGAGGGGGCTCATCTCCCGGAACTATGTTGGACAATCTTCTGTTGTGATCCATAGATTTTCATTGGCTAATTTTTGGAAGTAGTTCACCAGAACTTTCTTCCTAGTCTGTCTTAGTCTGGAAGCTCTGCTGAAACCTGTCCATTATGGGTGACTGCTGGTATTTGAAATATCAGTGGCATATCGTCTAGCATTGTAGCGATACACAAGTCACCACAGTATACAACAAACTGACAGTTAATACATGGTTGTCAACTTATAGAGTCTAGGTGTTTTCACTGGAGTTACCTCATTTGACTACTAAAACTGAAAATGAGAGAGGCTAAGTGATCAAAGGCACAGAACTCATAAATGGCAGAGTGAGGACTTAAGCCTAGTTCTTCCAGCCCTGAGTTCAGTGCTTCTGAATCCTGTCATCATAATGTCAGAGACGTTTATTAACACAAGTGTTTACTTGTAGATTTGGTTGTTATGCTTCCAGCGGCACAAATGGGCCCATGGTTTAAGTGTATCTATATAATCAATAACCAAGGTGTGATGGATTCTGACTGTGTTTACATTTCTTTTAATAAATGCATTAGTTGGGGGCAGTTTTCTCTACTGGGTAGAAACTTGGGAGCAAAAGAAATTCCTTGCATGGTGTTTCCATAGTGGGTTACGTGGGGGAATTTTGAAGATCTATCTGCCCCAGAATTGAGTAACATATCAATCCCTTTAAAGGGAAAAAAATAAAGTATCTCAGAAGCCTGGAACCCTATGTTGACTTAAATTATTTTTAGTATGTTATTTAATACGTGCAAATATAAAACTAGATATAAACTCTGTATACTTGTACGTCTTAGACAACCATAATCCAAAACATATTTATTTTAAAATTCAAACTAAACTACAAGACCAATAAAATCCATATTAACATAATTGATTTACTGGGAAGGCTGATGTTGTCTGACTGAAACTAAGTGGTTGCTTCACTGTCAATATGGCAGTAGTGGCTGTAGCATAGACTTGTTTGAGCTCAGCATGCCTGGTCTTCAGAGGACTCAATTCTCCCACCACTTCTTCCTCCTTGAGTTACCGTGAAACCAAATAATATCACTTGGCCTTCACTTATCTCAAACATATCATTTATGTACCAAGTATGCCTTTTTTTTTTCCTATTAGCCTCTGGTGGTGAAAGTCGGACTACTTAGTGCTAAAAGTAATTTTCAACACCTATGTATTCTTGGAGGGCAGTATTTGGTTATAGGGTGGTTATGTGGATGATCCAGGATATGCTTGAAATGGTTCCTTTATCTTTCCATTGAAATTACAGTTAAAATATCCTTGTAGAGAACTTGTAGACCCCTGGATATGCCCTTTATCTTGCAAGGATCTGCAGATGCCAGTTTTTTTTTTTTTTTTTTAATGTTGTAATAGATGTGAAACTCTAGGAAGGAGGGTAAGTGATTTGTTGGGGAAGGGGCTCTGCCTCCATGCCTCCATGAGGTATTCTGCAGTGGCAGTGCTGAGCAGCTTTTGAACAAGCAGAACAAACTTGTGTGTTCATGGAATAGGATACCATACCAGATGACAAGGCACCACTAAACTTAATAATTTGTTATTGTATTGTGTCAGTTCAGATAGCTTTGATGTAGACATTCAGACATGCCTGTACATGGAGTCTCCAAAGAATGCAATTCTTGTAAAGGAAATGAAAAAGACCATTTATTTAGTAATCTACCTGATACTAGATGTACTCTGGAAATGGGTGGTTTTTAAGATATTTTTTGTTAATAGAGCATTGCCTTGTATTACATGAGTGCATTGCCAATTTTCAAAGGATTAAATAATAATTCCTTGATGATTGAGAGGGCACCAGCTCAGCATAGCATCTTCTACTATAATTTGATTTAGTTCTTACAATGTCGTTGTTTTAAGATGAGGAGAGTGAGATTTTAGTGGCTTAGTGATTTACTCAAGGTCACATAGGAAGTGACAAGTCAGGATTTGAATGTAGGTATCCTGATTCTACCTTTAGTACCTTCCCAATATACCATAGTGAAATATGTGAATCTGGTCTGATCTACACACATATTAAGAGTGACTATCCATTTTTTAAAAAATATTTATTTATTTTTATGGAGGTGAAATTAACATAAAATTAAGCATTTTAAAGTGAAAAATTCAGTGGAATTTAGTACATTTGCAGTATTGCACATCTATCACCTCTAGTTCCAAAACATTTTCATCACTCCAAGATAGAACCATGCACCTATCAAGGAGATACTCCCCTTTCCCTTGCATCCCCACTCACTGCCATTCACTCACTCACTCATCCCAGCCTCTGGCAACCACCAATCTGCTTTCTGTTTGTGGCTATTCATTTTTGTGAATAAAAATATTTTTACCAGGATAACCACATATTGGAGTAATATTTTACCATGTATTGGAGTAATAAAACAAAACAAAACAAAACAAAAAACAAACCAGACCCACTGCTGTTGAGTCAGTTCTGACTCATAGTGACCCTATAGGACAGAGTAGAACTTCACCATATGGTTTTCAAGGAGTGGCTGGTGGATTTGAACTGTCGACCTTTTGGTTAGCAGCTGAGCTGTTAACCACTGTGCCACAAGGGCTCCTATTGGAGTAATAGTACTGTTTATTTCACAGATATAATTTCATAATAATTTTTCCTTTCTATAGCTAAGTTTTTATTTAGTATTTGTTTCTTAAGCATCTACACTGCTGGCCATTACTGTAGTTATTGGAGAATCATCCTTTAAAGAATTATTTGTTTTTAGTTAAGTTTATATTATTTAGCAGGGTAGCTAAGTTTACTGGTTGTCTAAGACTCATTTAAAACCTCTCAATAAGGCCAAAGTCATGGACCACAGATCTGGAGATTTTGCAGGCTTTGGAAAGGAAATTTTTGATTATCGATTGCTGAATATACAAATTCTCCAGGCTTGGGATGAGAGGTGGAGGGAGGACAGTTCTGTATCCTGGGGTAATGTACTCAAGACAGGGCTTTCTTCAGCCTCAGAAGTCCCATAGCATAGCCGTCCTTGCCATAGCTTTTCCTGTGGTCGCGGTTCCTCTCTCTGACTGTCCTCGGGTTTACTCATGTTCCCCCTGTTCCACATGGTTGCATTTTCTGAAGTTCCCCTGCCTCAGTCTCTGCTGGAGAAGTCTGATGAGGAAAGCTTGATGGACTGGGCTTGGGAGGGCAATTCCTAAAGCTGTTTCTCTTGGTGGAGCCCATGGAAATGCAAGCTCTGTGAGGGCAGGGACACGGTTCCTTTTATTCCGATTGTACTGCCACTACTTAAACAGCACTTTGCAAGTAGTTGACACTTCATAAATATTGAATGAATGAATGTATTGTCAGTGGGATCCCAAATCACCGTTTTCTTTTTTCTACAAAGAGAAGTACAGGCAGACCCCTGGTTTAGAAGTATCTTATTTATGAATAGGTATTGAGCGCTACCACCCCTCATCCGTCAGTTTGTCGTACTGTGGTGGCTTGTGTGTTGCTGTGATGCTGGAAGCTATACCACTAGTATTTCAAATACCAGCAGAATCACCCATGGTGGACAGGTTTCAGTGGAGCTTCCAGACAAAGATAGACTAGGAAGAAGGACCTGGTGATCTACTTTAAAAAAAAAAAATTGGCCAGTGAAAACCTTTTGAATAGCAGTGGAACATTGTCTGAAATAGTGCTGGAAGATGAGCCCCTCGGGTTGGACGGCACTCAAAATACAACTGGGGAAGAACTGCCCCCTCGAAGTAGAGTTGACCTTAATGACATGGGTGGAGTAAGGTTTTTGGGACCCTCATTAGCTGATATGGCAAAACTCAAAATGAAAAGAAACAGTTGCAAACATCCATTAATAATCAGAACGTGGAATGTATGAAGTATGAATGCAGGAAAATTGGAAGTTGTCAAAAATGAAATGGAATGCTTGAAGATCCATATCCTAGGTGTTAGTGAACTGCAATGGACTGTCATCGGCCATTCTGAATCAGACACTTATATGGTCTACTATGTCAGGAATGACGAATTAAAGAGGAATGGCATCACATTCATTGTCAAAAAGAACATTTCAAGATATGTTCTGAAGTACAACACTGTCAGTGATAGGTAAATATCCATATGCCTACAAGGAAGACCAGTTAATACGAATATTATTCAAATTTATGCACCAACCACTAATGCCAAAGGTGAAGAAATTGAAGATTTTTACCAACTTCTGCAATCTGAAATTGATCAAACATGCAGTCAAGATGCGTTGTAATGGCCTTGGTGGTAGAAACAAAGCCAGAGATGGCATGATAGAAATTTGCAAGACCAATGACCTACTCATTGGAAATACCTTTTTTCAACTACATAAATGGTGACTTTACACGTGAACCTCATCAGGTGAAATACACAGGAATCAAATTGACTACATCTGTGGAAAGAGACAATGGAGAAGCTCAATATCATCAGTCAGAACAAGGCCAGGGGCTGACTGCAGAACAGACCATCAATTGCTCATATGCAAGTTCATGTTGAAGCTGAAGAAAATTAAAACAAGTCCACGAGAGCCAAAGTACAACCTTGACTATATCCAACCTGAATTTAGAGACCATCTCAAGAATAGATTTGATGCATTGAACACTAATGACCGAAGACCATATGAGTTGTGGGATGACATCAGAGACATTATACATGAAGAAAGCAAAAGGTCATTAAAAAGACAGGAAAGAAAGAAAAGACTAAAATGAATGTCAGAAGAAACTCTAAAACTTGCAATTGAATGTAGAGTAGCTAAACAAAAGGAAGAAATGATGAAGTAAAAGAGCTGAACAGAAAATTTCAAAGGATGGTTCAAGAAGACAAAGTAAAGTATTATAATGAAATGTGTAAAGACCTGGAGATAGAAAACCAAAAAGGAAGAACATGCTTAGCATTTCTCAAACTGAAAGAGCTGAAGAAAAAACTCATGCTTCGCGTTGCAATGTTGAAGGAGTCTATGAGCAAAATGGAGCCCTGGTGGTGCAACTGTTAAGTGCTCAGTTGATAACTGAATGGTCGGCAGTTTAAACCTACCCAGCGAATCCATGGGAGAAAGACCTGGTGATCTGCCCCCATAAAGATTACAGCATAGGAAACCCTATGGGGCAGTTCTGCTCTACAGAATTGACTCTACGGCACCCAACAACAACAACGGGCAAAATACTGAATGATGCAGGAAGCATCAAAAGAAGATAAAAGAAATACACAGAGTCACTGAACCAAAAAGAATTGATTGGTGTTCAACCATTTTAGGGGGTAGCATATAATCAAGAACTGATGGTATTGAAGTAAGAAGTCCAAGCTGCACTGAAAGCCTTGGCAAAAAACAAGCCTCCAGAAACTGACAGATTACCAATGGTGATGTTTCAACAAGTGTATGCAACACTGGAAGCACTCACTTGCCTATTCCAAGAAATTTGGAAGATTGCTATATGGTCAACCGACTTGAGAAGATCCATATATATACCTATTCCAAAGAAGGTGATCCAACAGAATGTGGAAATTGTCAAACAATATCATTAACATCACATGCAAGCGGAATTTCCTGAAGATAATTAAAAAACAGTTGCACTGGTACACTGACAGGGAACTGCCAATAATTTAAGTCTTATTCAGACAAGGACTTGGAATGAGGGATATCATTGCTGATGTCGGATGGGTATTGGCTGAAAGCAGAGAACACCAGAAAGATGTTTACCTGTGTTTTATTGACTATGCAAAGGCATTCAACTGTGTTGAATTAACCATAACAAATTATGGTTAATGTTGCAAAGAACAGAAATTCCAGATCACTTAATTGTGCTCATGTGGAACCTGTATATAGACCAAGAAGCAGTTGTTTGAACAAAACAAAGAGTTACGGCATGTTTTAAAATCAAGGAAGATATATGTCAGGGTTGTATCATTTCACCATACTTATTCAGTCTGTATGCTGAGCAAATAATTCAAGAAGCTGGACTACGTGAAGAAGAACATGGCTTCAGAGTTGGAGGAAGACTAGTTAACAGCCTGTGACATGCAGATGACATAACCTTGCTTGCTGAAAGTGAAGAGGATTTGAAGCACTTACTGATGAAGATCAAAGACTTCAGTATAGATTGCACCTCAACATAAAGAAAACAAAAATCCTCACAGCTGGACCTATAAGCAACATCATGATAAACAGAGAAAACATTGAAATTATGAAGTATTTCATTTTAGTTGGATCCAGGGTCAATGCCCATGGAAGCAGCAGTCAAGAAATCAAATGATGTATTGCATTGGGAAATCTGCTGCAAAAGATCTCTTTAAAGTGTTGAAAAGCAAAGATGTCACTTTTAGGACTAAGGTGCACCTGACTCAAGCCATGGTATTTTCAGTCACTTCATATGTATGCAAAAGCTGGACAACGAATAAGGAAAACTGAAGAAGAATTGATACATTTGATTTATGGTGTTGGCAAAGAATACTGAATATACCATGGCCTGCCAGAAGAATGAACAAATCTGTCTTGGAAGAAGTACAGCCAGAACGCTCCTTAGAAGCGAGGATGGAGAAACTTCATCTTTGGACACATTGTCAGGCGGGATCAGTCCCTGGAGAAGGACATCATGCTTGGTAAAGTAGGTCACTGAAAAAGAGGAAGAACCTCAACAAGATGGACTGAGACAGTGGCTGCAACAGTGGACTCAAGCATAACAATGATTGTGAGGATAGCACAGGACTGGGCAATGTTTCATTCTGTTGTAATGAAGTCACTATGAGTCAGAACCGAGTCGACAGCACCTAGCAGCAACAACTACAACATTAAGCGCTAGAAGAGGTGCCATATAGAACAGTGGTTCCTGATCATTTTGAGTATAAGGCTTGCTTTTTGATAAGTGTTACGAAGTCCCACATGATAGTAATTGTACTTGTATGTTTTGATTGAAAAAATACATTATGACAAACACTCCTGTGAATTCATTAACACTTCAAAATGAATTTGTTACAGATCAGCCTTTACCTAATTTGAAAACAGTAGCCTTCTGTGTGATGGGTATTTTATTTATTTAGTTTACCGACAATGCTGGGTGTGTGAATGGATTCTTGGAATCCTTACAGCTAACTCCTAGCTTCCTTAATCCTGAGCCTTGCCCCACACCCATGAAATCCAGTTTGTTTGTAAGTTGGGCGCTGTCAGCACAACCAGTAAAAACAGCGTTAGGGACAACAGAAGCACAAACTCACTGCCTCCAAGCTCTTCCTGCTGCTTCTGACTCCTTACTACCAAGTGTGCTTCAGATCAGGATTGGGGTTCATGTTGGAAGTACTCTCCAGCCAGTCAGTCATTCTGTCACCCACTCACTGTTACACTCACACACTCCCTCCCTCAGACACTCACTCACACTTACTCTTACACATTCACTGACACACTCACTGTCACTCACACAGTCACTGTCACTCACAAACTCACTTTCACTCACACACTTACATTCACTCACACTCACATTCACTCACTCCTACGCTCACACTCCCTCTCAGTCATGTTCACTCACACTCACTCACATACACACTCAAACTCTCATATTTACTCATACATGCTCACACACTCACTCTTGCTTGCCTCTTGCTTTCTTTCACAAGGTCAGCAGGCATTTGTTGTCAACTACTATAATACGTGCCACGTACTTTAGGAGGTGCTGGGGATACAAATGCAAATGATCTTCTTAGAACTGGGTTAGGAAGAACTTGCAACTTTAGCCAAGAATTGTAATTTGGTGTGATAAATGTTATAATAGAGTTATGTACAGAAGGCTCTGAGAATTTGGAGGAGGGGGTGTAATTCCAAGGAAGAATGTCAGGATTATCACAGAGGAGATGGTGGCTGAGATGGATGGAGGGAAATAGGCAAGAGTTCTCAGGAGAGAAAAAGCTGTGAGAAGGCAGCTTTGCAGCAGGGTTTGGAAACGTGGCAGCTGCTAGATGTGTACTGAGTGGGTCCATTCTCTTGGCCTTCCCTTGGTTCTTTCCATAGCCTTGTCCCTGCTTCTCTTTCTCCCAGCTGCTGACATTTGGAGGGTCCTTCCTCTGTCAACATCATTAGCCTCTCAGGGTATGTTGTGATGTTCTGTGTCCTGGCCTGCAAGGTGCCCTTGAGCCTCACAAGAAAAGCTGGGCCCTCTGGGGTGAAGTGGGAACCACAGGGTCACCTCAGCAGTGGCCTGGCCACTCCATCCTTCCTGTCTACCTCTCCTGCCTGGGACTGACTTTTTCTTGAGCAGAAGCATCATTTGTCAGCCTGCTGACCTGGTGCTCCTCAGCAGCACTGTGACAACCAGCTGAGAAAAATGTTTGCACCCCTGACACCCCTGCTGTAGGTGGTTCCCCCTAAGGAGCTAAGGGTCAGGGCGTTAAGTGGAGAGACATGCAGAGAGCTGCCTTCTTTCTTTCTCTCCACTGATGGTTAAAATCCTGACCTACGTTGATCTACTCCTTTATTCACCTTTTTTTTTTTGGTAATTCTTCACTGAAATCTCCACTGCAGTTTGCGTCTCTTTTGTTATGAGGTGCCCACAGCTTACTGCAGTATTCTAAGAACAGACTTGCCAAGGTCAAACCAGTGACATGACTCTTCCTGTGGTGAAATGTGATTGCTTTACTGTAGCATGGAATTATTTTTGCGTTTTTTAACTGCCATGTTGTATCGTGTGTTCTCATATACTTCGCTGTTCAGACTCAGTCCTAGGTTTCTTTCTGTTCTGCTGGCTGGCTCACTTCCCTCCTTTCCTTCTGTCTCCTTCCATCCCCTCACCTTCCCTTTTGTCCCTTCCCCTCCTTTCTCCTTCTCCCTCTCTCTTCTATCCTCCCTCCCTCCCTTCTCTTTTTTCCCACATGAATTGCTTTGTTTCAGATGGTGTCCCCCTTGATTGTGTTGACTTGGCTTGTATTTCTTTATTTCTCAGTCTTTCAAGATGACTTTCAATTTGTTGTGTTTTGATGGAATATTTTAGTCTATATTTTTATTCTGAGCACTTTTGAACTTGGAGATAAAGCACAGGGCTTAGAATCCCAGCTCTGTGGCTAACTAGCTGTGTGACCTTGGGCAATCTACTCACAATTCCTGAGCCATAGCTATCAAATAGGGCTAGTAATACCCACTTCATAGCATTATTGTGAGGATTAAAGGAGACAATGCCTATAAAGCAAGCAGCATAGTAGCTACTCAATACATGTTAGTTCCCTGAGCATTGTTTATGGATTACTGTGGCTGATGATGGAAATGTTCTAGTGCAACATTTGATTTTCTTAATTTATGTGAAATACACTGAAATTTTGTTTCTTGCAAGTTTGGATTTTGAAATTAAAATTTATGACATTGTCTCTGAAAATAAATAGATGTTTTCTTTCAGATCAAAATATGTCATTCATCAAATTATACTCTTAAATGTTAACTATAAAGGCTTATTATCAAGATTAACTTTATATACTTTGTTCTCATATCTAGCTCATCATTATTTTATCCACTTAGTTAGAAATTTCTTTTATTCGCATCTTAATTTACTTCGTGATTATTGTTTTTTTTAAAGTTCACATATTGGTGAACTCACCAGTGCCAGTTTTTTAAGAGTTAAGGCACTGTGCTTAAAAAGGCATATATGGGGGCCAAGATGGCGGAGTAGTCAGATGCTTCTGATGGACCCTCTTACAACAAAGACCCAAAAAAACAACTGAATCAATTATATATGACGATCTAGGAGCCCTGAACATGTAAGGCAAAGCTGAGGAACTGGACTGAGTGGGAGGCGGAGGGAGAGACGGTTCGGAAGCAGTGGGGAGTTGTCAGACCTGACCTGGTGAGAGCCTGAGCCCTTCAGGCCTGAGCAGCTCATGGGTGAGCAGTGAGGCAGGCAAGCAGCAGTGCTCTGGAGGCCCGTTTTCTGCACTGGGAGAGACCCAGTGCCAGAGAGTCTACTCAGCCACCCAGAACCAGTGAGAAGCAGCCCTGGATCAGCGAAAGATAAGCACTTGCGTACGGCCTACAGCGTGGATCAAAAACATCCCCCTTAGGGACAAACTTCTCTTCCATTTACCTTCCCACCTCCTGCTCTGCACTGCATCCCGGGAAGGCTTCAGCAATTGCTGAGTCCCCTGGGCCAGAAGTAGGATCTGTCACACATCCTGAGCCATTCTCCCTGCCTTGGAGAGTGAACAAATTAACAAACGGGAAAAAATAAACTGCCAACTCCCTAAGCCAGGAACCCAGGGTAGGCAGACCTCCTTTGCCTAGGCACAGGCATAAGGGAACCATGGACTTTGAGGGCCTTTCCCCCTACAGAGACTTCTGTGGGCCCATTTCAACAGCGTAGGCCCTCATTACCACAATACAATAGGGTATATACCTGAAGTCTAACTTCAACTGTTTCAGCTGTGAAGGGGCAGGTTCATGACATTTGACAATCCTCTGCCCATTAAGCAGTGTCTTCACCTATCCACATCAGGGGCCTGAGGAGTGGTGGCTCCACCCGCATCACCTAGCCACCTGTGATAGGGGCCCCAAAATGAGAGGTGCCTCCCCAGTCCTTACAGCCAACAGCATTGGGTGCTCATAGTCTGGCTGCAAAACCCACCCACGTACACACTCTAGGGAACAAGGACACGCCTTCCTCCTGGACACTTGGGAGCAGCTCTCAGCCCCCTGCCTTGCTCAGAGTATGTCCCCCTGCTGCAGCCAGATGCCTGTGCCTACACCAATCACCCATGCCTGTCTAGGACTGTAGGTGAGAGCCTACACCACACACTTGGTGGCTATCTACCTGGGCACCTGAGCGGAATCCATACAGGAGAAGTGGGAGGACTCCTGAGCTCACACAGCTAGTAACAGATCTAGCCACCTGGTGACAGGATATTAAAGCTTCAAAGGTGCCAATAATCAAACTAGCTCACATGAGCAGCCTATTTGGGCATACCAAAACGAAACAAGAAGCTAGGACACAGTAAGCAAACATAAAATAAATAAATATAATAACTTATTGATGGCTCGGAGACAATAGTCAATATCAAATCACATAAAAAGGCAATCCATGATGGCTTCAGCAAGCTCCCAAAATAAAGAATCTAGAAATTTTCCAGAGGAGGAAAACTTCTTGGAATTACCAGAGGCAGAATACAAAAGATTAATATACAGAACTCTTCAAGAAATTAGGAAGGAAATTGAGCAAAATGCAGAGCACACAATAGAGGAAATTAAAAAGATTAGAGAAGAGCATAATGACAAATTTAACAGGCTGCAAGAATCCATAGAGAGAGAGCAATCAGAAATCCAGAAGATTAACAATAAAAATTCAGAATTAGACAACTCAATAGAAAGTCACAGGAGCAGAATTGAGGCAATGGAAGTCAGAATTAGTGAGATTGAAGATAAAGCACTTGGCACCAACTTATTTGAGGAAGAATGGATAAAAGGATTTAAAAAAATGAAGAAGCCCTGAGAATTATATGAGACTCTATCAAGAGGAATAACCTATGAGTGACTGGAGTACCAGAACAGGGGGAGATAACAGAAAATACAGAGAGAATTGTTGAAGATTTATTGGCAGAAAACTTCCCTGATATCATGAAAGATGACAAGATATCTATCTAAGATGCTCATCAAACCCCACATAAGGTAGATCCCAAAAGAAAGTCACCAAGACATATTATAATCAAATTTGCCAAAACCAAAGATAAAACAGAATTTTATGAGTGGCTATGTATAAAAGAAAAGTTATCTATAAAAGAGAGTCAATAAGAATAAGCTCAGACTACTCAGCAGAAACCATTCAGGCAAGAAGGCAATGGGATGACATATATAAAGCCTTGAAGGAAAAAAACTGCCAGCCAAGAATTATATATCCAGCAAAACTGTCTCTCAAATATGAAGGCAAAATTAGGGCATTTCCAGATAAACACAGGTTTAGGGAATTTGCAAAAACCAAACGAAAATTACAAGAAATACTAAAGGGAGTCCTCTGATTAGAAAATCAGTAATATCAGATAACAACCCAAGACTAGAACACAGGACAGAGCAACCAGATATCAACCCAGGTAGGGAAGTCACAAAAGTAAATCAAAGCTAAAACACTGAAAATAGGGAAACAGAGATGTCAATATGTAAAAGATGACATTAAAACAAAAAAGAAGGACTTGAAAAATGTAGACACAGATTTTTCATATGGAGAGGAAGTCAAGATGATATAAAGAAATGAAAGACTGGTATAAACTTAGAAAAATAGGGTTAATTATTAAGGTAACCACAAAGGAAACTAACAATCCTACAAGTCAAAATAAAAACTAGAAAAATATAGACTCAGCAAACACAAAATCAACAACAATGAAAAAGATGAAAAGAAAATACATAAAGAAAAATGACTCAGCACAGAAAATTAAGTGGAACCATGAAATTGTCAATAACACACAAAAAAAGACATCAAACTAACAGCACTAAACTCATACCTATCAATAATTACACTGAATGTAAATGGACTAAATGCACCAATAAAGAGACAGAGAGTGGCAGACTGGATAAAAAAACACAATCCATCTATATGCTGCCTACAAGAGACACACCTTAGATTTAAAGACACAAACAAACTGAAACTCAAAGGGTGGAAAAAAATGTATCAAGCAAACAACACTCAAAAAAGAGCAGGAGTGGCAATATTAATCTCTGAAATAATAGACTTTAAAATAAAATCCACTACAAAGGATAAGGAAGGACATTATATGATGATTAAAGGGTCAATACACCAGGGGGGCATAACTATAATAAATGTTTATGCACCCAATGACAGGGCTCCAAAATACATAAACTCTAACAGCACTGAAAAGAGAGATAGACAGCTCCACAACAGTAGTAGAAGACTCCAACACACCATTTTTGGTGAAGGACAGAACATCCAGGAAGTAGCTCAAAAAACACATGGAAGATCTAAATGCTACAATCACCGAACTTGATCTCATAGACATATACCGAACACTCCACCCAACAGCAGCCAAGTATACTTTCTTTTCCAATGCACATGGAACATTCTCCAGAACAGACTACATATGAGACCATAAAGCAAGCCTTAACAAAATCCAAAGCATCAAAATATTACAAAGCATCTTTTCAGACCATAAAGCCATAAAAGTAGAAATCAATAACAGAAAAATCAAGGAAAAAAAAATCAGACACATGGAAACTGAACAACACCTTGCTCAAAAACTACTGGGTTATAGAAGAAATTAAGGATGGAATAAAGAAATTCATAGACTCAAACAAGAATGAAAACACATCCTACCAGAACCTTTGGGACACAACAAAAGCAGTGTTCAGAGGTCAGTTTATAGCAATAAATGCACACATCCAAAAAGAAGAAAGGGCCATAATCAAAACATTAACCCTACAACTGGAACAAGTAAAAAGAGAGCAGCAAAAGAAGCCCTCAGGCACCAGAAGAAAGGAAATAATAAGAATTAGAGAAGAATTGAATGAAATAGAGAATAGAAAAACAATTGAAAGAGTTAGCAAGACCAAAAGCTTGTTCTTTGAAAAGATCAACAAAACTGATAAACCATTGGCCAAACCGACAAAAGAAAAACAGGAGAGGAAGCAGATAACCCATATAAGAAATGACAAGGGTGATATCACAACAGACCCAACTGAAATTAAAGAATCATAACAGGATACTATGAAAAATTGTACTCTAACAAATTTGAAAACCTAGAGGAAATGAACAAATTCCTAGAAACTCACTACTTACCTAAACTAACACAAACAGAGGTAGAACAGCTAAATAAACCCATAACTAAAGAAGAGATTGAAAAGATAATTAAAAAACTCCCAACAAAAAAAAGCCCTGGCCTGGATGACTTCACTGGAGAATTCTACCAAACTTTTAACACCACTACTACTAAAGGTATTTCAGCATATAGAAAAGGATGGAATACTCCCAAACTCATTCTATGAAGCCAGCATAACCCTGATACCAAAACCAGGTAAAGACACCACAAAAAAAGAAAATTACAGACCAATATCCCTCATGAACGTTGACGCAAAAATCCTCAACAAAATTCTAGCCAATAGAATTCAGCAACATATCAAAAACATAATTCACCATGATCAAGTGGGATTTATACCTGGTATGCAGGGATGGCTCAACATTAGAAAAACAATCAGTTTAATCCATCATATAAGTAAAACAAAAGGCAAGAACCACATGATCTTATCAATCGATGCCGAAAAGGCATTTGACAAAGTCCAACAGCCATTCATGATAAAAACACTCAACAAAACAGGAATAGAAGGGAAATTCCTCAATATAATTAAGGGTATTTGTATAAAGCCAACAGCCAATATCATCCCAAATGGAGAGACTTTGAAAGGATTCCCCTTGAGAACGGGAACCAGACAAGGATGCCCTTTATCACCACTCTTATTCAACATGGTGCTGGAGGTCCTAGCCAGAGCAATTAGGCTAGAAAAAGAAATAAAGGGCATCCAAATTGGTAGTGAAGAAGTTAAAGTATCTCTGTTTGCAGATGGTATGATCTTATACATAGAAAACCCCAAAGAATCCACAAGAAAAGTACTGGAAGATTTCAGCAAAGTTTCAGGATACAAGATAAACATACAAAAATCAGTTGGATTCCTTTACACCAACAAAGAGAACCTCGAAGAGGAAATCACCAAATCAATACCATTTACAGTAGCCTCCAAAAAGTTAAAATACTTAGGAATAAATCTAACCAGAGACCTGTACAATGGAAACTACAAGACACTACTGCAAGAAACCAAAAGAGACCTGCATAAGTGGAAAAACATACCTTGTTCATTGACAGGTAGACTCAGCATTGTGAAAATGTCAATTCTACCCAAAGTGATCTACAGATACAGTGCAATCCCGATCCAAATTCCACCGGCGTTTTTTAATGAGATGGAGAAACAAATCACCAACTTCATATGGATATGAAAGAGGCCCCGAATAAGTAAAGCATTACTCACCAAGAAGAAGAACAAAGTGGGAGGCCTCACACTACCTGATTTTAGAACCTATTATACTGCCACGGTAGTCAAAATAGCCTGGTACTGGTATGACAGCAGGCATAGACCAATGGAACAGAATTGAGAATCTTGACATAAATTTATCCATCTATGAGCAGCTGCTATTTGACAAAGGCCCAAAGTCCGTTAACTGGGGAAAAGACAGTCTCTTTAACAAATGGTGCTGGCATAACTGGATATCTGCAAAAAAATGAAACAAGACCCATACCTCACACCATGCACAAAAACTAACTCAAAATGGATCAGACTTAAATATAAAATTGAAAACAATAAAGATCATGGAAGAAAAAATAGGGACAATGCTAGGAGCCCTAATACATGGCATAAACACAATACAAACCATAAGTAACAATGCACAGGCACTAGTAGGGAGACTAGATAACTGGGAGCTTCTAAAAATCAAACACTTATGCTCATCAAAAGACATCACCAAAAGAGGAAAAAGACAACCTACAGATTGGGAAAAAAATTTTTGGCTACAACAAATCCGATCAGCGTCTAATCTCTAAAATCTACAAGATACTACAAAATCTCAACAACAAAAAGACAAATAACCCAATTAAAACGTGGGCAAAGGATACGAACAGGCACTTCACCAAAGAAGACATTCAGGTGGCTAAAAGACACATGAAGAAATGGTCATGGTCATTAGCCATTAGAGAAATGCAGATCAAAACTACAATGAGATATCATCTAACCCCAACAAAGCTAGCATTAATCCAAAAAACACAAAATAATAAATGCTAGAGAGGTTCTGGTGAGACTGGAACACTTATACACTGTTGGTGGGAATGTAAAATGGTACAACCACTTTGGAAATTGATTTGGCGCTTCCTTAAAAAGCTATTAATAGAAGTACCATAAGATCCAGCTATCCTGCTCCCTGGAATATATCCTAGAGAAATAAGAGCCATCATACGAATAGATACATGCACACCCATGTTCATTGCAGCGCTGTTCACAATAGCAAAAAGATGGAAACAACCTAGGTGCCCATCAAGGGACGAATGGATGAATAAATTATGGTATATCCACACAATGGAATACTATGCAATGATAAAGAACAATGATGAAGCCTTGAAACATAACATGGAGGAAGCTGGAGGTCATTATGCTGAGTGAATTTAGTGAGTCACGGGACAAATATTGTATAAGACCACCATTATAAGAACTCAAGAAAAGGTTTAAACAGAGAAGACAACATTCTTTGATGGTTATGAGGGTAAGGAGGGAGGGTGAGGGTTATTCACTAACTAGATAGTAGACAAGTTTTATCTTGGGTGAAGGGAAGGACAGCACACACTACAGGGGAAGCACAACTGGACTAAACCAAAGCTAAGAAGTTTCCTGAATACAACAAAACACTTTGAGGGACAGAGTAGCAGGGGTAGGGATCTGGGGACCATGTTTTCAGGGGACATCTAGGTCAGTTGGCATAACAAAGCTTATTAAGAAAGTGTTCTGCATCCTACTATGGTGAGTGGCATCTGGGGACTTAAAAGCTAGTGAGCGGCCATCTAAGATGCATCGTTGGTCCCAACCACCTTGAGCAAAGGAGAATGAAGAACACCAAAGACACAAGGAAAGTATTAGCTCAAGAGACAGAAAGGGCCACATTAACCAGAGAGTTCATCAGCCTGAAACCAGAACTAGATGGTGCCCAGCTACCACCAATGACTACCCTGACAGGGAACACAACAGAGAGTCCCTGATGGAGCAGGAGAAAGGTGGGGTGCAGAACTCAAGTTCTAGTAAGAAGACCAGACTTAATGGTCTGACTGAGACTGGAGGAACCCCGGAAAGCATGGCCCCTGGATTCTCTATCAGCCCAGAACTAAAACAGTTTCTGAGGCCAACTCTTCAGAGAGGGATCGGACTGGACTGTGGGACATAAAGTGATACTTGTGAGGAGTGTGCCTCTTAGCTCAAGTAGATACAAGAGACTAAATGGGCAGCTTCTCTCTGGAGGTGAGATGGGAAGGCAGAGAGGATTAGGAGCTGGTTGAATGGACATGGGGAATCAGGGGTGGAAAGGAGGAGTGTGTTGTCACAGTATGGGGAGAGCAATTAGAGTCACATAACAAAGTATGTATAAATTTTTGTATGGGATACTAACTTGAAATGTAAACTTCATCTAAACTACAACAGTAAAAAAATGGCATATACATATACATGCCAGCATATTTATTCCGTATTGAAGGAACAGAATGATTAGTTGATTATATCAGCCCTGATTAGTGTTAAAAGTAGGTGGTTAAACCGTAACACAGAGAGGAGCCCTGAGAGAATTAGACAGTCAGGTAAGTAGTAGGTAGGGAAGGCAGCATAGATGGGTCACTTCCTAGGGAGACCAAAAAACCAACCCCATTGCTGTTGAGTCGATTCTGACTCATAGCAACCCTATAAGACAGAGAGATTTGCCCCATGGAGTTTCCGAAGAGTGGCTGGTGGATTCGAACTGCCAGCTTTTTGGTCAGGGGCTAAACTCTTAACCACTGCGCCACCAGGTCTCTTCCTAGGAAGCATATGGTCAGTTTATGAATCATGTGGTGTGTTCGGGAGGAAGGACTTAGCTCCAGAGAAATCTGGGGCTGACATGAGTACAGTGGGAGCTAGGAGTTGGGGACCCCAGTGGTTGGGAGGATGAAGACAAACTTCATCCACATTTCAGTTTTAGTTGGGATTTCTGTGTGGGTGTTGGGTAGAGGGAGTACAAGCATTGGCTGGGAGTGTTTGAAAAATTCAAGTGTTGTATGGAAATACCAAATAATGGTCGAGGGAGTCCTGATATTATTTCTCTTTGGTATGCCAACTTTTCCCTCAGACTCAAGTGCCCTACAACATTGCTAGCTTTTTATTTACTTACAGGATTTGGTTTTCCTTCCAAATAAGTTCTTGTAGGGAAGTTCATGATGTAGGGGTTATTGGTCAGGCAGACAGTTCATTAATGAGTAATGTTTATTGGGGCCGACATTGAGAAGAGGGCTGTGACAGGCCCCCAAATGCAAAAGGAAGTAGTAGGTAAGACCCACTCAAGGAGTTTATATTCCTAATGGTCTCCCAGGGAGGAAAAAGGAGGGGCCCTCCTGCAAAGTAGCTACCTTTCTCCCTTTCCATCTTTCCTCCTCAGAATAGCAATCTCATTCTTTTGGCTGCTTCTGGAAGCATTAATTCAGTCTTCATTTCTGACCTTCCCTTTCTGCAGTGGGCAACTGATGCAGCACATTTTATTTGGTTTCTTTCCCTATTTTTCAACTTCACTGCAGTTCTTTTTTCATTTCCTGTTCAATATGTCCTTCCAAAGCTATTGTGCCTAACGTATCCTGCTTTCCACATTTTAGTGTTTCCAAAACTGAATTAGTAGAATCTTAGACTCAAAGACGCATTAGAAATCTAGTCCAATTCACTCATTTTGCAGTTAAGGAAACTGAGGCCCAGGAGTGTTAACCCACCCATGGTTACCAGATTGTGTGTGTGTGTTTGTGGAGCACTGACATTCTTTTACCTAAGGAAATTCTGTCAATCTTAGTTTTAAAAAATTTTTTTTGACCTTTTACTCCCGCTATATTTACTATCATATTTTTATGCAAATAACACACAACATGTTAAAGAAAATCGGCATAGCCGTGCTTTTGAAAATATCTCGTGGGGGTGGGTGCAACTGGCAAACATGCATGCATTATTTATGTAAACGTAAGATAATCCTTCGATTTATCTAATTTTATTTCTCCAAACCAAGTCCTTACTTTAACCTGGGAAGTCTCCTTGGCACATTTTTCTTTTTTGATTGCTCCCCTTCCAATACAGTGGATGACATGGTGGCACCACAGTAGTTGAAGTCCATTGTCTCTGTGTAGGACTGTTCTTTTCCATTACTTTTCCTTAACTTCACCTCTGTGCTTTAGCTTTCTCCTCCACTGTATGATCCTTCAAGGGCTGTCTACTCTCAGTTCTTACTAGGGTAATGTCTTAGTTACCTAGTGCTGCTATAACAGAAATACCACAAGTGCTTGGCTTTAACAAACAGAAATTTATTGTCTCACAGTTTAGGAGACCAGAAATCCAAATTCAGGGTGCCAGTTCTAGGGGAAGGCTGTCTCTGTTGGCTCTAGGGTAACGTCCTTGTCTCTTTTCAGCTTCTATTCCTCGGCACCTGGGTGATCTTCATGTGGCATGGCATCTCTCTTCCCTCATTTCTGCTTACTCCTCTGTCCTAATCTGCTCCTTTTATATTTCAAAGCAGTGATTGGCTTAAAACACACCATACACAGATATGGCCTCTTTAACATAACAAAGAAAACGCATTCCCAAATGAGATTATAACCATAGGCATAGGGATTAGGATTTACATCACATATTTTGGGGGGACATATATTAACAGGTAATATTTAGTTTGAAGTATTTTCCGCTTTTGCATCTTTGATGTGCATTGTAAGTGGCCATTGAATGACAGTACTACTCTTATCAGATAAATAATGCCTACTTTAATAAATGTCAATTTATTAAAATGTAATTTTTTTTAACCTGCTTTTCTAAGATCATAAAAGAGATTTGATGATATTTTTCTGTAGTTTTTTTTGTGGAAGAGTAAAATGTACATCAATTACATGTTGGCACAAACAAAAATATTTACTAAGTGAATATTGAACTTCTCAAATTTGAATTCTGTTATATCTTGAGCAAGACTTTTTCTTCTGTGGAATTATATCTCTGAACATGTTTTTAAAGTTTATCAGCTAATAGGATTTGCTAAGGAAATGTTCATTTTTATAGGCAACTTCTAAGAAAGACCTCTACCTAATTTGTAAAGTGAGGACAGTCTGTCCTATAGTGGAGTGGGCAGATTCTGTCTCTGGCAGTATATTATCAGTGCCACATAGTTGGGGAGTGTGGAGCATGGAAGGAAGTGTGTGGGTGCACACACGTGTGTCTCTGTGCGTGCATGTCTACATTCAGACTGGAACCCCCGTTCTTTGAGTCCCTTAAATACCCAGGTGAGAAGCTTCTGGGGAGAAGTTGTTTTTTTTTTTAAGGTGGAGAAAGAGTAAGGAGAACATAACAATTCTTAATTTTCTATTTGTCCATCTTGGTGAAACAAAATGAAAATTGCTTACTTACTTTCTTCATTTTATGTTGACCAGACACATCTGATTCAGTTGTTCCCCTAATTCTAGTGATAATTATGATGAACAGAATCATGGATATAAAAGCAGGCCCATCTGGAATAGTGGGGATTTTAAAGAGGTTTTGAGAAACGAAACTTAAGGTGAGGTGTATTGAGGATACAAGGGGGTGAGATCTGAATTGGAGCTTCTAATAAAATAAAAAATAAGCCCTCCTGCCTAGTCTCTCTGTGTTTGTTGCTTTCCATCTAGTTGGGGACTTCTCCCAGGAGAAAGGAGTAAAAGACCTGGCTTCTTATTAATGGTCCTTTAGTCATTATATTTAATCACCCCCATCCTTGCAACAACTCCCATTGAGTCTTTACTGCTAGATTATTAATGAGGTAGAGTACATCTGTATGAGTAATTGTGGTTAAGGGAGGTTTAAATATCATGACTATAATAAACAGTAGATTTGAGAATGAGTGATTATATCAAAGTCATTAACTTATAAAATGTGCGGGAACTCTAGAATTAAGCCAGTGTCTATATATAGTTGCTGATCATGGATTTATGTGTTCTTGTAGTTTATGCAAGTAGTTTAAGCAACCCATTGGATGGTGTGGTTAAAGCTACACCATACCTATATTAATATGGAAATCATATTTTAATATGAATAGCATCATTCATATTATGTTTTCAATGAGAACTATTATTGAGACTCAAATTTTAAAACAACTCCCATTTCTTTTTTTTTTAAAAATGGATATAGATATTAATAATGCCCATGTGGATTACTCATTTAAAAAAAGTCTACTATTTTAAATCAGTGTCTACATAAGTTTATGTTTTATAACATGCCTAAATATTCTCTGGGGTGTACTATAATTTTCACATACTTTGGTATTTGGTATTATCTCATACTTTGGTTTTAATAGAATTGGTAAAAGTTTTGAAGTTTTAATTTCAGTTTTTCCCACTGCTCAGAATTTGATGGTATAAGATGAAAAGAGGTTTCCATAGTTACTAACATTCACCAGATTTTGTTCCAAAGTATGGACTTTTGAATTAAATCCACATTCTCCACCCAAGTCCAGTGATATAATCAAACAGTTCAAAGATAGGTATACCATAAACAGCTATAGCTAAATAATCTAAAAAAAGAAATTAAAACATGGAACTACAATAAAACAAGAATTGATCACTTTATAGTGGAATACTCTATAAACTGTCTGTATTGGAAACATGTGGTGACTTTTATAACATCTGAGTTCTATAATTCTAAAGTGTATAGTTTTTTTTTTTTTTGAAGGCAGACAACACTTTTTTCTCCTCTACGTAAGTATAAGAATACAGGTTAATTTTTTCTTTGCTGTCTCAGTTTGCATTTTTAACTTATTTTTTAATAAAAATCATTTCAGAGTACATATATATAACAAATATATTCACCCCAACTAAATATTTTATCACTAAGAACTGAAGTGTGATCATAAAGAGATTAATTCTGTAAATCTCACTACTCTTATCTACCTGTCTATCTAAAACTAAAATCACGTGTTGACATAATCCTAAATAAGAATAAGAAATTATTTAAAAGCATATAATGGTATAGAAAAGTAAGACTTTAATTTTTAAAGATGATTTTAATTTTTAAGATATGGAAGCTTATCTGTGTGGTATAACACCAATTGTAGTAATCACAGGAGCTGAAATGTGCCAGTGATTTTGCAATGTAATGTCTCCACAATCTCATTTACCTTTTTAACTGAAGTTATACATTCCTCCCATGTATAAGACGGCTGAACTGTTAACCACGATGAAAAAAATGCCAAGTATAGATTATACTGTTTCAAATTAACTAATTCACTTTATTTTCAGGGTTGCCTAGAAAGTTATATTATGTGTATATAAGTGAGGCTGTGATAGCCTTTGGAGCGCTGGTGGCACAGTGGTTAAGAGCAACGGCTGCTAACTGAAAGGTTGGCAGTTCAAATCCACCAGCTGCTCCTTGGAAACCCTATGGGGCAGTTCTACTCTGTCCTGTAGTGTCCCTATGAGCCAGAAACGACTTGACGGCAGCAGGTTTGGTTTGGTTTATTGGTTATAATAGCCTTCTATGGGAAAGAGAGCAGTGTTTACTGAGCAGTGACAATGCCAGTTCAATTTATTAGCTGATTCAACTTTTTTTTTTTTAAAGGGATTTTTCATATTCTGAAGAAAACATGTAAAATGAGAATCTTTTCTTAAATACTGAAAACAGATTAGTGTTCTGTTCTTAGGCTGTGGGGTATAACTGTAGAATTTTGTTCATGTTTTATGTTTTCCTTTCCTCTCCACCCATTCCTCCTGAAAAATTAATAGCATTTTTAAAAATCACATTTTGAGGTAAAAAAGAGGAAACACCCTTGACTCTCAAAAGAGTTACTCCCTTAGTTTTTAAGTATACCATGTGAATGCCAGCCCTTTACCTCTTGAACCCTCCCTAGCACCTGACCCTTTTGAGCAACACCAGAAGTCATGCTGGTTGAGAGGATCTGGAGGAATCATGCTGCTTAATGAAAAGTAGAAAAATTGAAGGTGGCCCCCGTCGCAAGAGTGTAGCGTCTTCAATGGGGTTTCTGGAAATGCTTGGCTTTGATGGCTTCATTACAGTAATAACAAGATCCTGTGGCGTAGCCCATGGGCAAATCATTTCACATCTGGGCCTCTCTCTCCCATGAGGTAAATGGGAAAAGTTGAACTAGATGTTTTGTAAGGCTCGTTCCAGTTCTAAGTGGTTATGATGTTAACATGTCAACAACCACCTTTGTTTATGGAGGGCTTCCTGCGTGCTGGGCACTTTTCTCTGATTTCATCTTTGTAACAACCCTGTCTCAAGACAGCTGTCATAACTTGTTTTAAAGACAAGATGAGATTTGCCAGTACCAGTTGCCACTGAGTCGATTTTGACTCATGGTGACCCCATGTGTGTCAGAGTAGAACTGTGCTCCATAGAGTTTCCAGTGGCTGATTTTTTGAAAGCAGATCACTAGGCTTTTCTTCCAAGGTGCCTCTGGGTGGGCTACAACTTCCAACCTTAAGTTAGTAGCTGAGCTTGCTAACTGTTTGTACCACCCAGAGAGTCCAGTAAGATTTAGAGAGGTTAAATAATTAGTTATAATTGTCCTACAGCTAGTGAGGGGTGAGGTTGGGATTCAAGTTAGGCTTTTGATTCCAAAGCCAGGCTTTTTACTATTGTACCAACTAGCTATATTCTGTTGACGTATATATTTTTATTCCAAGAAAGGTCATTATGCTATAGCCATTTTATGTATGCAAATGTAATATAAATTAGTACATAACTCATGGTCCCAAAAGCAGGAGGAAGTGTTCTACTTTTTCAATAAAGATTAATTTCATAGTGCTTGTCAGGTGATGTGATTTCCTGTTGAGAAAAAGAAAGCTTAATTGGAATTAACATTACGTGTTCTTTGTAGAACTAAAGGCTCAGGGTACAAGCCCATACTTTGGTTCATTTTATTAACTAAAAAACACATGCATTTTTTTAGAAAACTTGCCTAATTACAGCAAACCAAAACCAGCCATTTTTAGTCAGGAATAATCTTGCCTGTGAGGAGAGTATTTATTATACAGATGGAAGTAAACACTAAAATAGCTGTTAATGTCTTTAACATACAATTTTTGTTTCATTAGTTTTAATAGAGATGAAGAGAAATCACATTCAGCCTAACTCTCCCCATTGCAGGAGAATGTAGACTGTTGTATATCTACAGAGAATGCCACCCGAGGTTTTTACGTAGAGGAAAGTGAGAAGACCGTCTCTGCACTGTGCACCATCCTCCACCTGCTGTGTGGAAATTCTCAAAAAAAAAAAAAAAAAAAGAAGAAAAAGATCAGTTAAAACCAGTTGCCATTGATTTGACTCTAACTCATGGTGACTTTCATGTGTGTCAGAATGGAACTGTGCTCCACAGGGTTTTCAGTGGCTGATTTTCTGGAAGTAGATCTCGAAGTCTTTCTTCCAAATTACCTCTGAGTGGGCTTAAACCTCCACCCTTTATATTAGCAGCCAAGTGCATTAACTGTTGGCACCATCCAGAGACTCCAGAGCTTCTCTTGTTGTTGTGATTTTGACTCATACTGACCCTATGTGACAGAGTAGAACTGCCCTGTAGGGTTTCCTAAGCTGTAATCTTTACGGACACAGATCACCAGGTCTTTCTCCTACAGAGTTGCTGGTAGGTTCGAACCTCTGACTTTTTGGTTAGCAGACAAGTTCTTAACTATGGTGCCACCAGGGCTCCTCAGAGCTTCTCTTAAACCAAAAAACCAAACCTGTTGCCACTGAGTTGATTCTGACTCATAGTGACATTAGCACCCCACAAAATGGGAGTAGTCCAGCTGTGGGTGTAGCTATAGATAATTTCTTACTTTCTACAATTAATTTTGCCCTATCACTACAGCATCAGCCATCCAAAGTCTTCCCATCCTTTTTGCCATTGCCTGATGCTTTGGTTTTTCTTTCTGCATTCCCCTGCTCAATTCATTTAGGAAAACTTCTGTCCAATGAGATCATATTTTGCTGGAAAGCTACTCAGTGCTCTTTGATCATTGGGAAGAGCACCTGTTAGGAAGTACAGGCCCTCCTGCTATGTTGAGTGTTTTAAGCCCTTGGTTACTTAAAGAACAAAAACAGAGAGACCTGACTAACATTGGACTCATGATTGTGTCAAATTCTCTCTCCTCCTCCCTCCTTCCCTCTCCCGACTTATTCCACAAGCAGTGGGAGATGATGGGCACTACCCAGCTGACGTCTGTGAACTCAGCGTACTAGATTACACTCTTACCTGTATGCATGTAAAAAGGATGTCTGTATTCTAGGGATGTATAAAGTTTGCTGTCTGTCCTCTGGATCTGAATGATAGAAATGGAGGAAAGTCAAATACCCTTATCCGTTCTGCTGTTGCAGTTCTCTTTATATCTGTGTATTTGTTTTCTTGTTTATGTATGATGCCAGATAGGCAACAGCCAGGTGAATATTTTTAAAAAGTAATTTTGGTGTATATTTTTAAAGGTACTGTCTTGGAAGGCATTTAAGTTTTAATTTAGTGATGAAAAGAGCAAAAAAGCCCACTAAATCCTGTTGCCTTGTTTCTGTAGGGGCCAGCTTGAAAGTGTGCATTTCTGCGTGCTTTCTGGATGTGATGTGTAGGTTATCTCTGGTCATTGCTGCCCATGAGTAACAACCTGTAGGCACCTAGGTTGTGGGGCTCAATGGGAACCACGCTTTCATAAAGCTCAAGTGGAGAGGGGAGGAGCAGTGTATTTATGACAAGCTGGAATTTTTCTGCTCTGGGGATGTAAGAAACTGTGTGCCTGAGAGGGAGGCTCAGTGAGTTGGTGGGTGGGTGGGGGCTTCTTTTGTCAAAGTTCAAGGAAGTCGGAGGGCTGGAATATTTGTTTCTACTTCTTTGTACGCATACTCACTCAGTCATGATAGGAAGCATTCTGTCTTAAAATGTGGATCCAGGATTCTCTGCCTCATGATTCCACGAGCTGCCTGTTATAAATGCACATTTTGAGACTTCCTGGATCAGAATTTAAAGGATTGTGGCTCAGAAGTCTGCATTTTAAACAAGCATCCCAGGTGATTCTTCTGCACACTGAAGTTTGAAAAACATTCTTATAGAACAATAAATAAACTCTCCAGCCTAAGAGGGCAGAGAATATCTGACCTTACTGATAACGTTGCTAACATTGGCCTACTTCATAAAAAATATATATATTAAAGATGAAGCAGTTGTCTGAACTCTTGGCTTCCACTCCCAGCACATTAACCATCCTTATTGCTATAGCGAAAATGAGAACAGCCCATTACTTTCGTTGTCCTTTGCCTCTTTGACTCATTCAAGTAATTGGCACTGGCAAAATGGAAGCGAAAGCAGCAACTGTTCTTGAAGAGTTTCTTCAGTTTAACTAGAAAACATCGAGGATCTTTTGTGCTTTAGTCATTATGAATAAGAAATTAGAATGTAGTTGAATTTATAGAGATAAGCAATTTTTTGCAAAATGAGTAAAAATCAGTATTTTCTCACCAGGGCTATATTGTGTAGCAATTGAATAATATGTGCAGCAAGTAGCTCATTTTGCAACATATTTATTTATGTTTTCTTTTTACAGGAAAAACTAACCCAAGAGTGTGTATTCAGAGAACAGTTTGAAGAGAACTGGTATAATACATACTCATCGAATCTGTATAAGCACGTGGACACTGGAAGACGCTACTATGTTGCATTAAATAAAGATGGAACCCCAAGAGAAGGGACTAGGACTAAACGGCATCAAAAATTTACACATTTTTTACCTAGACCAGTGGACCCAGACAAAGTACCTGAACTATATAAGGATATTCTAAGCCAAAGTTGACAAAGACAATTTCTTCACTTGAGCCCTTAAAAAAGTAACCACTATAAAGGTTTCACATGGTGGGTTCTTATCGATTAGCTGTGTCATCACATCAGCTCCACTGTTGCCAAATTTGTCGCATGCATAATGTATGATGGAAGCTTGGATGGAACATGCTGATTTTGTTCTGCACTTAAAGGTCGGTCCTCCTGGAGGATTGCCTATGCCCACTTGCTTGATTTATTGTGAAAGGAGAAGAGAGAGAGGCTGAGAGAGAGGGAGTGTGAGTGCGTGAGTGGATGGCGGGGTGGGCGGGAAATTGGAGAGAGAGGAGAAAACAGAGAGGAAAACGGCCTGATGCATGCTGGGAAATAGACACGCTTTTACATTTTTGATCAGTTGTACTTCATCCTATATCAGCATAGCTGTCATACTTCGACTCATCAGGATTTTGGCTGGTGGCCTGTGCAAGGGTACGCTGCATTTTCAAAGGCATGGAGGGAGCGGTCTTACTTAAAAGACTTTTTCAGTTAATTCTCACTGGTATCAGCCCAGTGAATTTAAAAGCAAAGACCTCTTAGTAATAAAAAAATAAAAAATTAAAAAAAAGAAAAGAAAAAAGTTAAATTTATTTATAGAAATTCCAAAGGCAACATTTTATTTATTTTATATATTTATTTATTATATAGAGTTTATTTTTAATGAAATATGTACAGGCCAGATAGGCATTTTGGAAGCTTTAGGCTCTGTAAGCATTAAATGGCAAAGTCTGCTATGAACCTGTGGTAAATTCATGCAAGTAAATATAACGGTGCATGGATATGAGAAATTTTAATGACCCTAAATGTACTAAAGGCGACAATCGACTTTGTGCCCATGTTATTGTAAACGTATGCACATCACTCACAACACTGAGTATTCACTCTCCAGATTGCTTGTTTCATAGCTTACCCTAGAGGATTAAAGATAAACTGGGTCTCAAACTTTTATCCTGTGTCTGTAATATTTCCTCTCTCATAAGTGACTTATTCCATCATTGTAACTTCACGATTATGGAAAATATAAGGGTTGGTACATATCCTACTTGTTTAAATCTATTGCAGAATATACCAAAGCTAAACAATAACTATGCTTTTATTTTAGTGGATCTCCAGAACAACAAGACTAACAGCAAACATTGTACTAATTTAGAATTCTCAAAAAAAGAAAAAACAAAAAAAGCTTACATAGCACAGATTTTTTTTTTTTTTTAAGGACTAAGAATCAGATTAACAGGATCATTCTTGTATACTTTTATTTGTGCACTTGGTTATCAGATATGAAATTATACAAGTACCATAGGGGTCCTTGTAACACCTTTTATAGAAAATTGCTTTCAGTGTGAACTGTCATAATACATGGTAATAGCACCCTTAAGGTAAAATTTACAGAATGAAACTAATAAATCTTTATCAATAATGATAATGAGGGGGAAAGTATTATACTTGTTGACTGTGTTTATTTTTTTAAAATGGTCTTCACAAGCGTTCAGATTTTTTAGAGGGGAGGTTACTATATAGACTATCTTTTACAAGGCTTTTATAATGTTTTATGCTGGAAAGCATAAGAATATTATTTCTTTAGTAGCAATAATTTTGGAACTTGCCCTTGGGCAAGGGAGACTATTTCTTACTATATACTAGGGAGGAAAGAGCCAAATTCTTAAAGCAATATTTAAGAAAAAGGAATTTATAACAAATTCTCGTACCACGTAGAACACTTTCTAGCCCGTTAGGTTGGGAAACTGAAAGTGACAGTTAAAGAATGTGTTGGGATTTATGTAACTAATTTTAGAATTTGATATTCCAACTTTGTTTTGCTCTGATGCACATTCTCCGTGAAAAATAAAAGTATGTCACTGGCAAGTTAAAGCTGTTATGAAAGAGAAGCACGTGACTTACTGTCATGAGCACATAGAACCTTCCATGGTCCAAACTGGAGTGTGTCACAGTGCCCTCCTTCTGGTGGGCAAGGAGGAAAAACGACATCTAACATTTGGAATTAAGAAATATTTTGGGGGGAGGGGCCAGAAGCAATGTAAAATAGCTGATTTATGGTAAACGTCAGAATGTCCTCTTCATTTATTTTCTTGGGATTTTTTATGTTCTAAACAGAAACCACGTTTAATTCCAACAAGTAGTATTCTTATTTATTATTTAACCCTTTGCTGCTGCTGAAATGTGCACAGATTCAGGCTTTAGTTTTTCCAAAAGGCATTTAATTATTGGGGGTGGGTGGGGGTGGGTGGAGAACATTAAACATCTGACTGCAGGGAAGAATCAAGTTTTTAGAATGTTATAGGTATACTTAGAACTGAAGAAATTGATTTCAGAAGACAGCTAAAAGGTAATGTGAGAAAAAAAATTGTGACAAAGGCTAAAATATCCACGCATTCCTAGAAGATTGTCACTTTAATGTCTACATTTGGAGTTCATTTTGTTTTGGTACTTTTTTTTTAAGAAAAGCAAAGTGTTATATACTTTTGGCAATTGATACAACAAACTGTAATGGTCTGTAAATAAATAAACGCTGACTTATGCAATTTATGTAAATAGATATTTTCTGGAGAGTAGATGGCTCAGGGTCCAGTGTGGGCATTGTCCTATGGGGCAGTTGAATGTGTCTTCCCCAGGGCTCATAGGTTTGCATCTAGTTCTTATCCTAAGAGACCCAAAACCTAGCGACGGCAGCCCTGAGCTACTGTTGAGCGAGTGGCTCTGGTAGTCACAGACGGATGCCCCCACAGCCAAACCATTACCTTGGTGGTGCCAGCACTTGCACCTCAGTCAGACACTTACTGGGCACGACTGAACCACTCCTCTATCTGTCATGTGAGTGTCCCCAAGCAGTGTTGAAGGCCATGCTAGGTCAGTGCTGGGGACCCTGCCCTGCCAGGTCCTGCTCTGTAGATCAAACGAATGGCTTCGGTTTATGGTGTTTTCATTCTATTTCATCTCATTAACACTACAACATTGTGTTATTTACTTGATAATCTGTAATTGTATGTAAATACATACATGATTATGTAATTTGTGTAAATACATAATTACAGACTTTTGAAAACTGGTATTTTTTACTTGATGTCCATTTTGGAGCTGCTTCAGATTATGTGCCTACGTGAACCAATGGAATTTTGAAAACATGTTCTCCTTGGTCTTATAGCTGTTGCGTGTGTGTTGAGGGGATGTGGGGGCAGGGGGAGATGGATGGAGGTGGGAGGAACAAACTCATCCAGATGTCTTTTATGTAAGCATTACATGAAGAATCAAGTAATCTTCTGGGATGAAGATTTATGAATTTACAACCAGTAAAACGCTGTGTGTGTGCACATTTACGTGAATGGGTGGATGGACAAAGGGGTATTGTCTGAGGTCAAATTCTGTTTGCTGCCTCATTTGACCTTGAAATGTGCCAAACTCAGATCTGTCTGCTGTTCTTGGTCACTTGCATGAAACTGTAATGAAATGGTGGGGGCAGGGGGTATGCCAGATGGATTCAAAAGATATATTAGCCACCAAGTCCTCTTGAGTGTATGCGTTATACATGCTATATAATACCCACATTTATCCACAGACATTTTACATTTCAGAATAGACATTTTATCATTAAAAGTTGAGCGGTGAGGAATTATAAGACTAAGTTGTGCCTACCTCCTTCAGTATACAGCCCAGCATTTAAGAATTCAGTTTTGTACAATGGACTCTGACAGCAAAAGGTTTGGTTGTAAATGTGTGAATGGTGGCTCATGAGTGCGAGTTCTACCTTTCATTTTCAGCATCTCTTAGGTCTTAGCGCTTAGGTCTTCAGGAGACATTTTGATGTAACCTTTCCTTGACCAAGGAGGAACACGCAGAGATAAAGAACAGACTCTCTCTCTATATTTCTTTGGACAGAAAGTTAACAATGATCCTGACGTGTAGTCTTCTTCTTGCTTCTACGACAGCTGTGGCTGACTCTGGCTTTAACGATAGGCAGTCATTGTGAAGGTCACAAGGGAAGCAAGGAAAACCCCACAAGAGAAGCGTCTTTCCTGTTTTGGTTAATAGTAAATGGTAAAACTCTTACCTAGATTTTTTGTTATTCTCCAACTATTTTCCAGCTTACATCTCAGAAAACACTTAAAATTTAATTTTTATTTAAAATATTTGTAGGTCTACCAGCTATCTCAATAGCCCTTTGCAAGCTATGTTTGTACTGGCTCTTCCTTTTCTTTTTTCCTGTCCACTTCTGAAAGTCCTTTTAATTATTTTTGTGGTTTATTTATGATTTCCATTGCTATTAGTGGACTTAGCCAGGAAAATTTGATGGTGGGAACTAAGGAATTAAGAGAAAAAGTTGTGTAATGAGAACATTCAGAGATGAACAGATGGTTCTGCCTTCCGTACACAGGGGAAGGGCAGGCATTATTGACAATATTTATGGCTCAGTTTGGGGAAACTTATTTTTAAAAACTCTAATGCCATCTTTTTTATAACCCCTTTGTGGGATGTTACAAAACATTCTGTAAGCTCCACCTGCCTATTGCCTCTGGCTTCTAGCGTATGCACACGTACAGGGCTGGTAAATGACTGCTTTGTGAGATTTCTACTCTGGAGTACCTGGGTGGTGCAAATGGTTAATGCACTTGGTTGTTAACTGAAAGGTTGGAGGTTCGAGTCCCCATCAGAGGTGCCTCTGAAGAAAAGCCTGGTGATCTACTCGAAAATCAGCCATTGAAAACCCCATGGTGCTCTTTCAGAGAGAAGCAGTACTCCAAACTTCTCTTTAATCTATATTTGTTGACCAGTCTCTCCCTCCTCCTTCCCATTTTTCTTCTCATCACTTCCTTCCCTTCTTTCTTCATACTATTATGTGGGGCTAGCATCAGTGGTAAAGAAGGCATAGTTACTGAGGGCACACAGAGCTTAAACACACAGGCATCATAGTATTTGTGATGAACACTGAGATAGGGAAGATGCTGGGGGCTGCAAGCATAAGGTGCACCCAACTCAGGCCCAAGTTAGTGAGTTATATTCTGAAATGCAAAGGATGAGTAGAGGCTACAGAAGAGAGAACTGCATACTCACTGGCATTCTAAATGTGTTGAGAAAGTGCATTGTACTTCCTGAATTTGGGCCTACCATATCTTCCACTGAAGTTGTCCCAATGCCCATGGCAGAGCCTGAGGATTAGGGTGCTTGTTGACTGTTGGATAAGCATTGGTTTTGGAGGCGATCCTACCGTTGTGGTGGGGTGTTGCTTCATGGAGGTGATCAGACCACAGTTTTTGAGTCCGACTAGCTCTGTTGCCCTGTACTTAACCTGTGGCCAGGTTGTATTACTGAATAAGCAAAGTTCACACTGAAACTGTGCACTACAAATAAGTTAACACAAGTAAGCCCGTGCGTACCTTGCTTACTGTAAGCCAGTGCATACCTTGCTTACTGGTTAATCTGCCCCTTCCTGTGACCGCGTTCAGAATGCTCTTTTGTTACTCCTGGTTTCTATCCAGAGGAAGATGACCCCACTAGTTTTTGTGAATATTAACCAAAACCAGTTGTCATTGAGTCAACCGTGACTCAAGGTGATCCCATGTGCGTCAGAGTAGAACTGGGTTCCACAGGGTTTTCAATGATTGATTTTTTGGAATTAGATCACAGACGTTTCTTCTGAGGCACCTCTGGGTGGACTTGAACCTCCAAAATTTTGGTTAGCAGCTAAGTGCTTTAACTGTTTGCACCACCCAGGGACTCCATGTGAATATTACTTATTTTAATCCCCCTCACATTTACCTCATGCCACAGCCAAAATCTGCAATATAATAGCAATTAAAATGTAAGATAATAAAAGAGGTGGAAATATAACATAGTATGTAAAATATCCAGGTAATTCTTTCAATAGATGTGTATTTAGCAACTGCTTTGTAACATGGAACATTGCTGGGGAGACAGTAGTGAACAAAACATATTAAAATCTATCCTTGTGTAGCTTACATTCTGGTCTTGTTACTTATAGACCAAGCTGGGGTCTAGGTATAGAAACACATGATACCCTTTTAGGTCACTATAGCATTGGGATGCATGCACTATAAGGCAATTGGGACAACTTTGGCAATTTTCCATGAACTCCATATGCCTTTAACTGTTAGAATCATCCCCATCCAAATCCTATTGCTTGAAGTAGGGCAGCTTTTTAAGAGGTGTCCTCAAATATGATGTTACAGATCCTTTTGGTAGATTAGCTCCTTCTTGGCAGTAAATGAGTTACTTTTGGCATAAACATAATGAAGCCCACCCTGTTTTTTCCTTCAGAAAATCTAAGGGAACAAGCAGCAGAAATCAAATCTGAAAGTTGATCAGTTGTAGGTTTGTGATGTCTTTTAAGGGTACCGGAGCTCAATGAAGCTGACGCTTACTGGTGTGAAAAAATCAATGAAACTTTGGAAAATGCCTAATCTCCCCCACAGAACCTACCTCACAAAATATAAATGGGCATACAAGCATAGGTTTAATACCAGAGAGATGAAATTATACATTTTGGTTAGAGGGATAAAATATTTCACTTTGTTGGTCTTTACCAGAATTACAAATCTGTAGTTAATCAGACTCTGGCTTGCTTGTGGCTTCTTTTGGTTTCCTTTTCTGGTTACAGGGGTAATATGACTTCACCTCTCTTGGATCCTCCCTCTCCCTGCCCCACATTTAAAGAGTAGACATGTTTAGGCCCATGTTGCAGAATAAGTAGAACTGCCAAAGTGTGATGGATTCTCTTTAGAATTTCCCCAGAAGAGTTCTATGATCTTAAATTTGGTTTAGGAAATGAGGGTTAATGGGATTAGAGCAGTATTCAAAGCAGGGCCTGTTGGCAAGAAAAGAAACTCTCCATCCTCCAGGACACGCATCATGCCTGCCCATCTTGGCTAAGACCTCAAGACAGAACGTTCCCATGATGCTGCCGCTCTTCTGGCCTCTGCACTACCATCTAGAGAGAGATGAGGGTTGCGAGTGACTCTTCAGTAAGCACATGTAAAGCTAGAAAACAGGCCATTTCTTCTGATGATCTACTCCAAAGAAGCGACTTTAAATTTTGTGCTGACTCTACTATGCCGATATATATGCTTCCTGTTTCTTCCTCTTGGTGTATTTTCTATGCAAGCATGCTGAACTCTGCCATTCTCATCTCAGGGCTTTCATGTTGTTCCAGATGCAGGATGCTTATCCCTTTTAAAAATTGTTGGGTGGCATAGTTGTATCGTAGTAATAATGGTCCCTGTTGAAGCACATGAATTAACCTGCCTAAAAATACAGTCTAGTCACATACATCCCATACCCCAGAGCCCACAAGCAGATTTTAGTGTTCTGGCCCTAATCTGTGTTTGCCGTAGTCCTAAATGTAGTCTCAAATACAACAGTACCTTGAAATCACCAACTGCATCTCAAATGAGTTGTTGTATGTCCTAATGAGCTGGTTGCTATGGATGCATTGGTAGTATACATATTCTTTTCAAATATCCTAAGCTCAGGTTATAGAAGAATTAAAAATAAAATACAAATAAATATTATTATTTGTAGTTTGGATAAATAAAAGTTATTTTTTTATAGTCATGGGTCACATTTGGTGCTTTTTAAAAAAACAAACTGTTTAAAAATTGGTCAAGATTTGATTTTTATTCCTAGGTAAACTCATAAGTTTTCAACATGTCTATAATAACCAATGTATGGCTTAGAGCCTAACCAAAATTCAAGTGAGGAGAATTTTTCATTACAACTCAGTAACTTATTCAGCAGTTATTGATATGTACTGTGCTCCAGGGATTATGAGAGTAGAAACAGAATTATTACAATTTGTTTTCATATACAATATGAATATGCACTAACTCATCTGATTTATGCCTACTCCCTGAGGAAATATCATGGAATAATTGTCATGAACTACAGAAGACTCTATACTAAGTATCTATTTGTTACTTTTCTTCTTGTCTCCCTTATGGAAAATATAACTTCTTCCTGGGGAAATGGACTGGGCTGTGGTTTAAAACATAGTACCATCTCTTTAATGCTAGCACTTTAAATAGTGGACTATGCCATTTGGAAATCTTCTTTTGTTTCCCATTCAACTGGATGCTCAGAATTGTTCCAAAAAAGGATCCCCTTTTTATTTGACTTTGAATTGAAAAGTGTCTTTGAAAAATAAAACATGCATAAAGTCAATACAATGTAACATAGCATACCTTTTTGATATGTTTTGTAATGAATGATTAGTTCTGTATTTTTAGTTCAGCAGTTAAGTTTCAAAATTCCTGTGTGTCTGTTTTTATTTCAGAAACACGTGACAGCTTGTCACAAAGCTATCTAAGTTGCAACCACACCCAATGGTTCTGAGCACACTCAAGAAACCATATTAAGGGCCCCAGACAAATGTATGAACAAATTACAAACCCATTTGATTAGTTACTGCTCTCTAGAAAGGGACTGGGTACTGATTAGTGTACAAGTACAAGGAAACTACCTGAGAATGGGGAAAGAATCACCCTAACGGATGAGAGGTGAAAGTGCTTGCTGCTTACAAAGGGTCAAGAATAGTGCCTATTCTTACTAGCCACACTATAGAACCTCAGGATTCACAGGGCATTGGGTAGGGTACACATAAGGGTCTTGACTCAGTTGTGGGAAACAATTAGCTCCAGACTAAATACTATTCCAGCCCTGCCTCACATTTAGAAAGCATCACCCATAAGAATCAAACTATTTCCAAGTAACTTGAAAGCATCCCAGAACAAAGCTCAAGAATATTTATAGGAATAATAATAAAAATCAAGCATCCAGCAAGGTAAAATTCACAATGTCTGGCATCCAATAAAAAGCACCAGATATGCAAAGAGGCAGGAAAATACAGCCCATAATGAGGAGAAAAATCAATCAATTGAATCTGACCCAGAACTGACAAAGATGTTATAAAGGGCAGACAAAGGCATTAAAATAGCTATTATAACTATATTCTATATTTTAAAAGGTTAAATATAGACATTGGAGATATAAAAAAATTGAAATTGAACTTCTAAGATGAAAACTACAATGTGTGAGATGAAAAATACAATGGATGGGATTAATGGCAGTTTAGACATTGCAGAAGAAAAGATAAATGAACTTGAAGTCATAGCAATATAAACTAGTTAAAATGAAAGACAGAAAACAATTAAAAAATCAAACAAAGCTTTAACGAGCTGTGGGGCTACTTCAAGCAGCTTAATATATACTTAGTTAGAGTTCACAAAATAAAGGAGAAAGAGGTGGAGACAAAAACATTTAAATAAATAATGGCCAGAAAATTTCCAAATTTGATAAAAATTATAAACGCACAAGTCCAAGATGCACAAAGCATCTCAAACATAAGGAACATAAAGAACAAAACAAACAAAAAATATAAAGACAAACTACATCAAGACACAACATAATTAAGTGATAAATAGAAAACGTTAAAAGCATCTGGGGGCAGGGAGAAAACACAAGTTACATAGAGAAACAAAGTTAAGTATGACAGCAGATTTTTCATCTGAAACAATGTAAGCAAGAAGACAGTGAAGCAACATATTCAAAGTACTGAAAAAAAAAAAATCTGTCAAATTAGAATTATATACCCAGCAAAAATATATTTCAAAAACAAAGGTGAAATAAAGACTTTTTCTGGCACACAAAAGCTGAAAGAAGTCATCATTATAAGAAACGTTAAAGGAAATTCTTCAGTCAGAAGGAAAAATTCTTCAGTCACATGGAAATATAGATTTATACAAAGGACTGAAGAACACCAGAAATGATAATTACCTGGGTAAATATGTAAGACTTTTTCATATTATTTAAATCTCTTTAGAAGAGAGTTGATTCTTTAAACAGAAAGAATGGCAATGTAGAGTGGGATTTATAACATATGTAAAAGTAAAATGCATGACAACAATTGCACAAAGTTGGGAGGAAAGAAATGGAAGTACATTATTGTAAGGTTCTTATACTATGCATGAAGTGGTATATCACAATAAGTTAAAGATGTGTGGTATAACCCCTAAATCAATCACTAAAATAATAAAGAGTTATAACAAGATGATAGGCTTAAACCTAGCCATACTAATACACATTAAATATAAATGGTCTAAACAGCCCACTAAAAGGCAGAGATTGTCAGATGAGATAAAAAACAAAATCAAACTGTATGCTACCTACAACAAACATACTTTAAATATAAAGACACAGATAGGTTAAAAGAAAAAGCATGGAAAAATATGCCATGCTATTACTAATTTAAAAAAAAGCAGGAATGGCTATATTAATATCAGACAAATTTCATCACAAAGAATATTACCAAGGATAAAGAAGATCATTTTATAATGATAAAGGGACCGATCCACCAAGAAAACACATAAATCCAAAATGATCATGTACCTAGTAAACAAAGCTTCAAAAAGTGATAATAGACAACTTCACATTATAATCAAAGATTTCAATATCCCTCTTTCAATAATTGATAGAACAAGTAGACAAAAAATCATTAAGAATATAGAAGATTTAAACAACACTATCAACCAATTTGACCTGGTTGACATTTACAGAATACTCCACCCAACAACAGCAGAATGCATATTCTTTTCAAGTGCACAAGGAACATTTACCAAGATAGACCATATTCTGATAGACCACAAAACAAATGCCAATTAATTTGAAAGGATTAAAGTCATACAAAGTATGTTCTCTGACTACAATAGAATTCAACTAGCAGAAAGATCTCTGAAAAAATCCCCAATGCTAGAAACTAACATATTTCTAAATAACCCATGGCTCAAAGAATAAATTAAAAGTGGAATGAGAAAATATTTTGAATTGAATGAAAATTAAAATACAACATATCAAAAACTGAGCAACGCTGCTAAGTTAATAAGCCTTTAGCCAAACAGATCAGAAAAATAAAAAGTAAGAAGACACAAATTACAGATATCAAAAAAGAGATTTGATGTCACTACAGATTCCACAGATATTAAAATATAGTAAGGGTATACTATGAACAATTGGTATCAATAAATTCAGCAACTTAGATGAAATGGATAAATTCCTTGAAAGATAAAAACCACCAAAAATCACTCACGAAGAAACATAGCCCTGTTTTTTAGTAAATAAATTGAATTTGTAGTTTAAAAACCTTCCCACAGATAAAACTGCAGGCTCAGATGTCTTCACTGGTAAATTCTACCAAATATTTAAGGAAAAACAAATGCCATTTTAACATAAATTATTCCAAAAAATTGAAGAGAAGAGAGTACTTTTTAATTTATTCTATAAGCCCTGATACTAAAACTAGAGAAAGACATTATAAAAAGAGAAAATTACTGATCGTTATTCCTCATGAACATAGATAAAACATTCTAAATATAATTCTAGCAAATTGAATTCAACAGCATATAAAAAGAATAATATAGCATGCCCAAGTAGGGTTTATCACAAGAATGCAAGATTGATTTAACAATTGAAGATCAATCAGTGTAATTCATGATATTACCATACTAAAAAAGAAAAAAACATATTATCATCTCAAAAAACACAGAAAAATAAAAATAAAAAATTTGACAGAATCCACCAATATTGCTGATAAAGCTCTCAACAAATGAGGACTATAAAGAAACTTCTTCAGCTTGATAAACGTGTCTATAAAAAACATACAGTGAACATCAGACTAAGTGCTTTATTCCTAACGTCAGGAACAAGGCAAGAATGTGAATAATGCAAGAAAAAGGAATAAAAGGCATCCAGATTAGAAAGTAACAAGAAAAACTGTCTTTTTTTCCACAGATGATATGATCATTTATGTAGAAAATTTGATGGAATCTACAGAAAAGCTACTATAATTACAAAGTGGCTTTAGCAAAGTTGCAAGATACAAGAAGGGTATACAAAAATCGGTTGTATTTCTATATATTAGCAATGAAAAACCAGATATTTACATAAAATTACCATTTAATAGAATAAAAATACAAAATATTTAGGGATAAATATGAAGAAAGATGTGCAGGATCTATATCAAACTACAAAAAGATGGTGGAGACAAAGATGGAGACAAAATAAATGGAAAGATATACTGTGTTCATGTATTGTTATGATGTCAACTTTCCCCAAATTGCTTATGATGTCAGCTTTCACCAAATTGATCTGTAGATCCAAGGCAATGCCAGTCCAAACCTCACAGGCATTTTTAAAAAAAAAAAATGTGGAAATGCAGAGGATCTAGAATAGTCCAAAATCTTTGAAGAGGAATAAAGTTGGAGGACTAACACTACTTGAGTTCAAGACTTATTATAAAGCTACACTAATTAAGACAGTGTGGGACTGGTGTAAAGGTAGGAAAATAGATTCATGGAACAGAATACAGAGTCTATAAATAGACCATACATGTAGGGAAAATCAATTTTCAACAGAAATGTAAGAGGAAGTCAGTGGTGAAAGTGCAATTTTTCAACAAATGGTGCTGGAACAATTGGATATCCATATGCAAAAAAGTGAACTTCCATCCACACCTTGCACCATATATAGCAATTAACTCAAAATGGATTATAGATCTAAGCATAAAATCTAAAACTATAAAATTTCTAGAATTAAACATAAAACAAAAACACCACACCCAATGCCATTGACTTGATTCTGACTCATAGCGACCCTGTAGGACAGACTAGAACTGCCCCATAAGGTTTCCTAGACTGTAAATCTTTATGGAAGTAGACTGTCACATCTTTCTCCCACGGAGAAGTTGATAGGTTCAAATTGATGAACTTTTGGTTAGCAGCCAAGCACTTAACCACTGCACCAGCAGGCTCCTTTTTGAATTAAACATGTTGTTGTCAGGTGCTGTCGAGTCGATTTGACTCACAGTGACCCTATGCACCACAGAAAGAAACACTGCCCAGTCCTGCGCCATCCTCACAATCATTATGCTTAAGCCCATTGTTGCAGCCACTGTGTCAATCCATCTCGTTGAGGGTCTTCCTCTTTTTTGCTGACCCTCTACTTTACCAAGCATGATGTCCTTTTCTAGGGACTGATCCATCCTGATATCATGTCCAAAGTATGTGAGACGTAGTTTCACCATCCTTACTTCTAAGGAGCACTCTGGTTGTACTTCTTCCAAGACAGATTTGTTAGTTCTTTTGGCCATCTGTGGTATATTCAATTTTACCCACCACCACAATTCAAAGGCATCAATTCTTCTTTCGTCTTCTTTATTCATCATCCAGCTTTCACATGCACATGATGTGATGGAAAACACCATGACCTGGGTCAGGCGCACCTTAGTCTTCAAGGTGATGTCTTTTGCTTTTCAACACTTTAAAGAGATCTTTTGCAGTAGATTTGCCCAATGCAATGCGTCGTTTGATTTCTTGACTACTGCTTCCATGGGTTTTGATTGTGGATTCAAGTAAAATGAAATCCTCGACAACTTCAATATTTTCTCTGCTTATCATGATGTTGCTTATTGGCCCAGTTGTGAGGATTTTTGTTTTCTCAATGTTGAGGTGTAATCCATACTGAAGGCTGTGGCCCTTGATCTTCATCAGTAAGTGCTTCAAGTCCTCTTCACTTGCAGCAAGCAAGGTTGTGTCATCTGCATAACACAGGTTGTTAGCGAGTCTTCCTCCAGTCCTGATGCCCTGTTCTTCTTCATATAGTCCAGCTTTTCAGATTACTTGCTCAGCATAAAGATTGAATAGGTATGGTGAAAGGCTACAAGCCTGATACACACCTTTCCTGACTTTAAACCACGCTGTATCCCCTAGTTCTATCTGGACAACTGCCTCATGAGCACAATGAAGTGTTCTGGAATTCCCATTCTTTGCGATGTTATCCAAAATTTGTTATGATCCACACAGTCGAATGCCTTTACATAGTCAATAGAAGACAGGTAAACATCTTTCTGGTATTCTCTGCTTTCAGCCAGGATCCATCTGACATCAGCAATGATATCCCTGATTTCACACCCTCTTCTGAAACCAGCTTGAATTTCTGGCAGTTCCCTGTCGACATACTGCTACAGCTGCTTTTGAATGGTCTTCAGCAAAATTTTACTTGTGTGTGATACTAATGATATTGTTCGATAATTTCCGCATTCGGTTGGATCACCTTTCTTTGAAATGGGCATAAATATGGATCTCTTCCAGTCAGTTGGCCAGGCAGCTGTCTTCCAAATTTCTTGGCATAGACGAGTGAGCACTTCCAGCTCTGCAACCGTTTGTTGAAACATCTCAATTGGTGTTCCATCAATTCCTGGAGCCTTGTTTTTCACCAATGCCTTCAGTGCAGCTTGGACTTCTTCCTTCAGCACCATCAGTTCATGATCATATGCTACCTCTTGAAATGGTTGAACATCAATCAATTCTTTTTGATATAGTGACTCTGTGTATTTCTTCCATCTTTTGATGCTTCCTGCATCGTTTAATATTTTCCCCGTAGAATCCTTCAATATTGCAACAGGAGGCTTGAATTTTTTCTTCCTTCTTCCTAGTCTATCTTAGTCTGGAAGCTCAGCTGAAACCTGTCCTCCATGGGTGACCCTGCTGGTATCTGAATACCAGTGGCATAGCTTCCAGCATCACAGCAACACCTAAGTCCCCACAGTACGACAAACTGACAGACGTGTGGTAAGAATTAAACATAGGGGAAAATAATTGTGACTTTGTGTCAGCAAAGATTTCTTAGATATGACATCATAAGCATGATCTTTCAAAGATACCATTAAGAGTATGAAAAGCCAAGTCGCAGACTGGAAGAATATATTTGTAAAGTATGTATCTGATAAGGACTTACATCCAGAACATATAAAGAATCCTTAAAACTCAAGAAGATTAACAATACCATTAAAAAATGGGTGAAAGACTTGACAGACGCTTCACCAAAGAGAGTATCTGAATGCCAAATAAGCACATGAAAAAATGCTCAACTTCATTGCTCATTTGTTATTGTTGTTGGGTGTCATTGAGTAGATTTTGATTCATAGCAACTCCATTTGACAGAGTAGAATTGCCCCATAGGGTTTCCTAGGATGTAATCTTTACTGGAGCAGGTAGACAGATCTTTTTCCTGTGGAGCTGCTGGGTGGATTCGAACCATCAGTCTTTCAGTTAGCAGCCGAGTGCTTAACCATTGTACCACCAGGGATCCTCATTAGTGAAATGCAAATTAAAACCACAATGAGATACCATTAATAAAAAACTTGTTGCCATCGAGTCGATTCTGACTCATAGTGACCATGTAAAGACAGAGTAGAACTGCCCTCATACCATTTCCAAGGAGTGCCTGGTGGATTCGAACTGCCGACCTTTTTGGTTAGCAGCCAAGCTCTTAACCACGATGCCACCAGGGCTCCGAGATACTGTTATAAACCTATTAAAATGACCAAAATTAAAAACCTAACCATACCAAGTGTTGAGAATTTGGAAGAACTGGAACTCTCATACACAACTGGTAGGAAAGTAAAATTTTAGAAACACTTTGGAAAGCATTTTGGCACTTTCTTAAAAAGTTAAACATATGCTACCATTGGTCTAGCCATTCCACTTCTATGTACCCAACAGAAATGAAAGTGTATGTCTGTACAAAAACATATGCAGCTTTATTTGTAGTAGCCATAACCAGAAAAAAACCAAATGTCCTTTAACAGGTAAATGGATAAATAAATCATGTAATACATAGTATAAATACATAATATATAATTCTATATAATAGAATACTGCAAAGCAACAAAAAGGGATGAATTACAGAAACACTGCAGCATTGATGAATCTCAAAATAATTGAACTGAGAGAAAAGAGCTAGACAAAAAGAAGTACATACTGTGTGATTCTATTTAAATAAAATTCTAGAAAATTACATCTAATCTGTAGTTATAGAAAGCAGATCAGTGATTGGGGATGGGAGGGAGGGAATTCAAAGAGACATGAAGAAACTTTTGGGGGTGATGGATATGTTAACTATATTTAACAGCTGTATACATATATCAAACTTATCTAATTATACATTTTTGTGCAGCTCATTGCATGCCAAATATAAATTAAAAAACTATAAATAAAATTTTAAAAATTACAACATTTGTAAAAAAATTTTAAAAAAGAGACAAACAATATTGACTTCACAGTTAAGTCATGTGGATAAAATGGATAATGGATGCTAGTGTGATCCTGGTATGCTGAGGAGACCCAAATACGTCACTTTTCTTACAACTAGCCAGTTGCCATTGAGTTGTTTCTAACTCATTGCACACCATGTGTTTGCAGAGTAGAACTGTGCACCATAGGGTTTCCAAAGCTGTGACCTTTTGGAAGCAGATTGTCAAGTTTTTCTTTTGAGGGGTCTCTGGGTGAATTTGAACCACAATCCTTCAGTTAACCTTTTGTTGCATAAGTTTTCGCCACCCAGGGACTCTTACAACGACACTGAATCTATTTAGCCTGACATTTTTCAATCAAGGCAGAGCTCCTCAAAAAACAACAAAAAAATTAAAAATAAAATAAAACAAAGAAAGAGAGAGGGAGTTGTTGTTAGATGCCATCGAGTCAGTTCCGACTCATAGTGACCCTATGTACAACAGAATGAAACACTGCCTGGTTCTGCACCATCCTCACAATCATTGTTATACTTGTTGCAGCCACTGTGTTAACCCATCTCGTTGAGGGCCTTCCTCTTTTTTGCTGACCCTCTACTTCACGTAGCATTATGTCCTACTCCAGCGACTGATCCCTCCTGATAACATGTCCAAAGTATGTGAGGCAAAGTCTTGCCATCCTCGCCTCTAAGGAGCATTCTGGATGTACCTCTTCCAAGACAGATTTGTTTGTTCTTTTGGCAGTCCATGGTATATTCAATATTCTTTGCCAACGTCATAATTCATATGAGAGAGAGAGAGAAAGAAAGGAAGAAAGAATGAAAGAAAGAGAGGAAGAAAGGACAGAAAGAAAGGAAGGAAGAAAAAAGTGTAGGAGATTTCAGAGAAAGGGAAACAATACTAGAATGCCTTGATTACCACTTTCTAAAGTTCAGCTGTTCGGACAGAGGTGCTCTGGCAGAGAGAGGCAGATGAACCTGGGAGAGCTTTTTCTGAGGGTGAGAGCCAATAGGGCCTCCACCCCAATTTTAAAACAAACTTCTGTGTGGGAGGAGTCGGGGGACACTAAACCCTTCAAAGGAGAAAGTGGCTTGACTTAAAGGAGACGTGGAAGCAAAACAAAAACAACAAGAAAATCAAGTCAACATGATATAAGATAGCATATCTTTTTGGCATGCTTGGTAATGATTAGTTTTATATTTTTAGTTCAGAACAGTAGTTAAGTTTCAAAATTCCTGTTCAGCTGTTTTTACCTAAGAAACACATGACAGCTTGTCATAAGGCTATGTTGGGAATCACACCCGATGGCTCTGACACACTCAAGGAACTATATTAAGGGCCACGTGACAAATGTATGAACAAATTATAAACCCATTCCATTAGTTACTTCTCTCTAGAAAGGGGCTGAGAATCTGAAGCAAATGCCAGAATTCAGACATATGCTGTGAAGTTCATGAGAGATGAGAGGGAGGAATTGATATAACATGTAATGCGGTGACAGAACTACCCACTCTTAGGACTGTAGACTTTATACTGAAAATATGCCACAAAGGTCAAGACTGTAGGATATTAGATTGTTGTTGTTACATGCTGTTGAGTTGTTCTGACTCATAGCAACCCTATGTACAACAGAATGAAACACTGCGTGGTCCTGCACCATCCTCACAATTTTTGCCATGTTTGAGCCCTTTGTTGCAGCCACAGTGTCAATCTATCTTGTTGAGTGTCTTATTTTTCTCTGACCCTCTACTTTACTAAACATGATGTCCTTCTTCAGGGACTGGTCCCTCCTGATAACATGTTCTGAGAACATGGTGAGACGAAGTCTTGCCATCCTTGCTTCTAAAGAAGCACTCTGGCTGTACTTCTTCCAAGAACAGAGTGGTTCATCAATATTCTTCACCAACATCATAAATTAAGTGCGTCAATTCTTCTTCAGCCTTCCTTATTCATTGTCCAGCTTTCACATGTATATTAGTTGATTGAAAATACCATGGCTTGGGTCAGGGGCTCCTTAGTCCTCAAAGTGACATCTTTTTTTTTTTTTTTTTTAACACTTTTAATGAGATCTTTTGCAGCAAATTTGCCTAATTCAATACATCGTTTGGTTTCTTGTCTGCTGCTTCCATGGGCGTTGATTGTGGATTCAAGTAAAATGAAATCCTTGACAACTTCAGTATTTTCTCTGCTTATCATGATTCATGATGTTGCTTATTGGCCCAGTTGTGAGGATTTTTGTTTTATGTTGAGGTGTAATCCATACTGAAGGCTGTAGACTTTGATCTTCATCAGTAAGTGCTTCAAGTCCTCTTCACTTTCAGCAAGCAAGGTTGTATCATCTGCATATCGCAGGTTGTTAATGATTCTTCCTCCAATCCTGACGCACTGTTCTTCTTCATATAGTCCAGCTTCTCAGGTTATTTGCTCAGCATACACATTGAATGAGTATGGTGAAAGGATACAGCCCTGATACACACCTTTCCTGACTTTAAACCACGCAGTATCTTCTTGTTCTGTTCAAACGACTGCCTGTTGGTCTATGTACAAGTTCTGAGTGAGCAAAATTAAGTGTTCTGGAATGCCCATTCTTTGAAATGTTATCCATAATTTGTTATGATCCACACAGTGGAATACCTTTTCACTGTCAATCAAACACAGGTAAACATCTTTCTGGTATTCTCTGCTTTCAGCCCAAATCCATCTGACATCAACAATGATATCCCTCATTTCACATCCTCTTCTGAATCCGGCTTGAATTCCTGGCAGTTCCCAGTGGATGTACTGCTGTAACCGCTTTTGAGTGATCTTCAGCAAAATTTTACATGTGTGTAATATTGATATTGTTCAATAATTTCCAAATTCTGTTGGATTACCTTTCTTTGGCACGGGCACAAATATGGACGTCTTCCAATCTGCTGGCCAGGTCTTCTAAATTTCTTGGCATAGACGAATAAGCACTTCCAGTGTTTATCCATTTGTTCAAACATCTTAACTGGTATTCTCTCAATTCCTGGAGACTTGTTTTTCACCAATGCCTTCAGTGCAGCTGGACTTCTCCCTTCAGTACCATTGGTTCTTGATCATATGCTACCTCCTGAAATGGTTGAACATCGATCAGTTCTTTTTGGTATAGTGACTTTGTGTATTCCTTCCATCTTTTTTTGTGGCTCCCTGTGTCGTTCAATATTTTGTCCATAGAATCCTTCAGTATTACAACTCGATGCTTGAATTTCTTCTTCAGTTCTTTGATCTTGAGAAAGGCTGAACATGTTCTTCCCTTTTGGTTTTCTAACTCCAGGTCTTTGCACTTTTCATTATAATACTTTGCTTTGTCTTCTCAAGTCCCTCTTTGAAATCTTCTGTTCAGCTCTTTACTTCATTATTTCTTCCATTCACTTTAGTTACTCTACATTCAATAGCAAGTTTCAGAGTCTCTTCTGACATCCAGTTTGATCTTTTCTTTCTTTCCTGTCTTTTTAATGACCTCTTGCTTTCTTCATGTATGATGTCCTTGATGTCATTCCACAATTAGTCTGGTCTTTGGTCATTAGTGTTCAATGCGTCAAATCTCTTCTTGAGATGGACTCTAAATTCAGGAGGGATATACTCAAGGTTGTACTTTGGCTCTTGTGGACTTGTTTTAATTTTCTTCAGCTTCAACCTGAACTTGCATGTGAGCAATTTATGGTCTGTTCTGCCGTGAGTCCCTGGCCTTGTTCTGAATGATGATATTGAGCTTCTCCATTGTCTCTTTCCATAGATATAGTCAATTCGATTCCTGTGTATACCATCAGGTGAGGTCCACATGTATAGTCATCATTTATGTTGTTAAAAAAAGGCATTTGTAATGAATAAATCTTTGGTCTTGCAAAATTCTATCATGCTATCTCTGGAGTCATTTCTATCACTAAGGTCTTATTTTCCAACTACTGATCTGTCTTCGTTTCCAACTTTCACATTCCAATCACCAGTAATTATCAATGCGTCTTGATTACATGTTTGATCAATTTCAGACTGCAGAAGTTGGTAAAAATTTTCAATTTCTTCATCTTTGGCATTAGTGGCTGGTGCATAAATTTGAATAATATTTGTATTAACTGGTCTTCCTTGTCAGCATATAGATATTATCCTGTCACTGACAGTGTTGTACTTCAGCATAGATCTTGAAATGTTCTTTTGGACAATGAATGTGCCGTCATTCCTCTTCAATTTGTCATTCCTAGCATAGTAGACCTTTGATTGTCCAATTCAAAATGGCAAATACCAGTCCATTTTAGCTAGGATATCAATCTTTATGCATCTTATTAAAAAAATGAAATGAATATTAGGTTAATGATCTGAAAACTAGTTATGTGTAAAGGAGAGGAGGTCCAATCAAATCCTATTTTTTCCTTTCTATGGTCAGACATGAGAACTTTTTGTTTGGAAGGCAGTAATAAACCAGCTATGGGTTTGTCTCAATAGAAATTAGACATATTGTAACTAGCAGTATACAGTGTGGTGCCCAACACTAAATGGGAATCTGCTGGACTTAAAAATGACATGTTCCCACTTTGCTTCTTAACTATTTAAAAAGTAGAATTGAACCCATTGAAATATTAATAGTTTGCGCTCATGCTAATTCACATTTGGATAATAGTTTATAAGGCATGTTTACTTGCATTTTCTCACAGGATCCTGATGGTGAAGATCAATGATGAGACGGATCAATATTTTAAGTGTAGTGGATGTCACCATTATAGTGTCATTCTTCAATATTTTTTAAATACCCGTTTTCCACTGGGGCAGTAGTGGTTCAGTGGTAGAATTCTCACCTTTCATGTAGGAGACCTGGGTTCAATTCCCTGCCAATGCACCTCATGTGTAACCAACATCTGTCTGTCAGTGGAGGCTTGCGTGTTGCTATGATGCTGGACAGGTTTCAGAGAAGCTTCCAGACTAAGACACACTAGGAAGAAAGGCCTGGTGATCTACTTCCAAAAACCAGCCAGTGAAAACCCCGTGGAACACAACTGTCAGATCCCATTGTGTATAGGGTCACTATGAGTTGGGAAGTGACTTGAAGGCAACTAACAACAACAACATTCTACACCAGCCAGTTTAGCATTGTTTAAAAGTATGGAGTTTGTAATCATAGTGCTTGGATTTGAACCCCATCTCCACCATTTTTTCTAACTTTGTGATCTAGGACAAAATCAATTACTTTTTGTGTCTTAGTTTGTTCCTCTATACCTATGTCTGTAGTGAGTATTTTCAGGATGAAATGAATTAAAGTTTGTATAGCATTTTGAATAGTGTCTGGCTCACAGTAAGCAAGCACTCAACAGATCTTAGCTATCCTTTCAGATCTTACCTTTAATTCTTAACATAAGAAAGATGATTAGCCCTATTTTATTTTATTCCCCCCCAAAGAAAATAGCTTTATTATTCTGTTCTGATGTTAAAAAAGTCTGTGTTCCTAGTAATTTTAAACAACATAGATAGAAAAATAGAAAGAAAAATGACAATTACCCCAAATCCCACCATTATGAGACAACCCCTATAAATATTCCGACAAATAACTTCCAGACATCTTTCTGGGCATATAATTATATATGGATAAAAAAATTATATATATATCAAAATATCAATTTTTTTCAAACTATTTATTTCACTGGGCCTGTAATGGACATATTTACATATCAATAAATAAACACATATATTACTGTTTTTTCAATGGCCATATTGTATTCCAGGAATATGATTAATCTATTATTTAGATAAGAAATGTCCTACTGACAGACATTTAAGTTTTTCCCACATTTTGCCATTATAATTATCACAAGGAACACACTTATGCAACCATCTCTGCCAATCATCTCCTTAGGATACAGTCAGATAAGTGGACTCTCTGTAACAAAGAATATGGCTATTTTAAAAAAATTTATTCTGCTTTAGGTGAAAGTTTAGAGAGCAAATCACACACACACACACAAAAACTGATGCCATCAAGTCGATTCCAACTCATAGTGACCCTATAGTTTCTCATTAAATAATTAATACACAAATTGTTTTATGCCATTGGTTGCCAACCCCATGATGTGTCAATGCTATCCCCTTCTTGACCTCAGGTTCCCCATCTCCATCTGTCCAATTTTCCTGTCTCGCCTTCTCATCTTTGCTTTTGGGCTAGTGTGACCATTTAGTCTTGTATGCATGATTGAAGTATGTGTGTTATTGTTTTGTAGGCCTGTCTAATCTTTGGCTTAAGGGTGAACTTCAGGAGTGACTTCAGTACTGAGTTAAAAGGGTGTCCAGGGGCCATACTCTCGGGATTTCTCCAGACTCTGTCAGACCAGTAAGCCTGGTCTTTTTTTGGAGCTAGAATTTTGTTCTACATTTATCTCTAGCTCTGTCCGGAACCCTCTATTGTGATTCCTGTCAGAGCAGTTGGGGGTGGTAGCTGGTGCCATCTAGTTGTTTTGGACTCAGTCTGGTGGAGGCTGTGGTAGTTGTGGTCCATTAGTCCTTTGGACTAATCTTTCCCTTGTGTGTTTTGTTTTCTTTATTCTCCTTTGCTCCAGATAGGGTGGGACTGGTGGATGTATCTTTGATGACCACTCACAGCTGTTAAGACTCTAGATGCTACTCACCAAAGTAGGATGTGAAACATTTTCTTTATAAACTATGTTATGCCAGTTGAGCTAGATGTCCCGTGAGGCCATGGTCCCCAGCCCTCAGCCCGGTAATTCAGTCCCTCAGGGAGTTTGGATGTGTCTCTGAAGCTTCTGTGACTTTGCCTTGGTCAAGTTGTGCGACTTCCCCAGTATTGTGTACTGCCTTACCCTTCACCAAAGGTACCACTTATTTATTGTTTAGTTAGTGTCTTTCCCTCCCCACCCCTCCCCTCCCTCATAACTATCAGAGATTGTTTCTTTCTGTGTGTAAACCTTTTCATGAGTTTTTATAATACCAGTATTTGTCCTTTTCTGATTGACTTATTTCACTCAGCATAATGCCCTCTAGATTCATCCACATTGTGAGATGTTTTGCAGATTCATCATTGTTCTTTATCATTGCATAGTATTCCATTGTGTGTATGTAGCATAGTTTGTTCATCCATTCATCTGTTTATGGACACCTAGGTTGTCTCCATATTTTTGCTATTGTGAATAATGCTGCAATGAACATGAGTGTGCACGTGTCTGTTCATGTGACAGCTGTTATTTCTCTAAGATATATTCCTAGAAGTGGGATTGCTAGATTGTATGGTATTTCTATTTCTAGCTTTTTAAGGAAACACCTTATTGTTTTCCAAAATGGTTGTACCATTTTGCATTCCCACAAGTTGTACATAGGAGTTCCAAACTCCCTGAAGCATCTCCAGCATTCGTTATTTTCTGTTTTTTTTTGATTACAGCCAGTAATGTCGGGGTGAGATGGTATTTCACTGTAGTTTTTAAAAAAATTTTATTATGCTTTAAATGAAGGTTTACAGTTTTAGTTTCTCATACAAAACTTTATACTCACGCTACAGTGTGACCCTAGTTGCATTCTCCATACAATGACAGCACACTCTTTTCCATCCTGGATTTCTTGTGTCCATTCAGCCAGCTCCTGTCCCTTTCTGCCTTCTCATCTCTCCTCTGGATAGGAGATGTCCATTTACACTCATGTATCTACTTGAGCTAAGAAGCACACTCATCACGAGTACCATTTTATGTCCCATAGTCCAGGCTAATATTTGTCTGAAGAGTTGGCTTCAGGAATGGTTTTAGTTTTGGGCAAACAGAGACTCTGAGGGTCATGTCTTCTGGAGTTCCTCCAGTCTCAGTCAGACCATTAAGTCTGGTCTTTTTAATAGAATTTGAGTTCTGCACCCCACTTTTCTCCTGCTCCATCAGGGACTCTCTGTTGTGTTCACTGTCAGGGAAGTCATTGGTGGTAGCTGAGCACCATCTAGTTCTTCTGGTCTCAGGATGACGGAGTCTCTGGTTTATGTCATCCCTTTCTCTCTTGGGCTAATATTTTCCTTGTATCTTTGGTGTTCTTCACTTTCTCTTGCTCCAGGTGGATTGGGACCGATTGATGCATCTTATATGGCCACTCGCTAGCTTTTAAGACCCCAGACATCACTCACCAAAGTGGGATGCAGAACCTTTTCTTAATAAACTTTGTTATGCCAATTGACCTTGATGTCCCTTGAAACCATGGTCCCCAGACCCTTGCTCCTGCTACTCTGTCCCTCGAAGTGTTTGGTTGTATTCAGGAAACGTCTTAGCTTTTGGTTTAGTCCGGTTGTGCTGTCTCCTCCTGTCATGTGTGTTGTCCTTTCCTTCACCTAAGATAATTCTTGTCTACAATCTAGTTAGTCAATACCGCTCTCCCTTTCTTGTCACCCTTGTAACCAGCAAAGAATGTTTTCTTCTGTGTTTAAACCTTTTCTTGAGTTCTTGTAACAGTGGTCATATACAATATTTGTCCTTTTGTGACTGACTAATTTCACTCAGCATAATGTCTTCCAGATTCATCCATGTTATGAGATGTTTCACAGATTCATCATTGTTCTTTATCGTTGTGTAGTATTCCATTGTGTGGCTATACCATAATTTGTTTATCCTTTCATCCATTGATAGGCACCTAGGTTGCTTCCATTTTTTGATATTGTGAACAGTGCTGCAAAGGATCATGGGTGTGCATATATCTATTTGTGTGACAGTTCTTATTTCTCTAGGATATATTCCAAGGAGTGGGATTGCTGGATCATATGTTACTTCTATTTCTAGCTTTTCAAGGAAGCACTAAATTGATTTCCAAAGTGGTTGTACCATTTTACATTCCTACCAACAGTGTATAAGTGTTCCAGTCTCTCCACAACCTCTCCAACATTTATTATTTTGTGTTTTTTGGATTAATGCTAGCCTTGTTGGGGTGAGATGGTATCTCATTGTAGTTTTGATTTGCATTTCTCTAATGGCTAATGATCGTGAGCATTTCCTCAAGTATCTGTTAGCTGCCTGAATGTCTTCTTTGGTGAAGTACCTGTTCATATCCTTTGCCCATTTTTAAATTGGGTTATTTGTCTTTTTGTTGTTGAGGTTTTGCAGTATCTTGTAGATTTTAGAGATTAGACGCTGACCGGATTTGTCGTAGCCAAAAATTTTTCCCCATTCTGTAGGTTGTCTTTTTACTCTTTTGATGAAGTCTTTTGATGAGCATAAGTGCTTGATTTTTAGGAGCTCCCAGTTATCTAGTTTCTCTTCTAGTGTTTGTGCATTGTTACTTACGGTTTGTATTCTGTTTATGCCAAGTATTAGGGCTCCTAGTGTTGTCCCTATTTTTTCTTCCATGATCTTTATCGTTTTCGATTTTATGTTTAGGTCTTTGATCCATTTTGAGTTAGTTTTTGTGCATGGTGTGAAGTATGAGTCTTGTTTCAATTTTTTTCAGATGGATATCCAGTTATACCAGCATTATTTGTTAAAGAGACTGTCTTTTCCCCAATTAACGGAGTTTGGGTCTTTGTCAAATATCAGCTGCTCATAGGTAGATGAATTTACATCTGGATTCTCAATTCTGTTTCATTGGTTTATGCATCTGTTGTTGTACCAGTACAAGACTGTTTTGACTACTGTGGTGGTACAATACTTTCTAAAATCAGGTAGTGTGAGGCTCCCACTTTGTTCTTGTTATTCAGTAATGCTTTACTTATCTGGGGCCTCTTCCTTTTCCATATGAAGTTGATGATTTGTTTTTCCATCTCATGAAAAAATACCATTGGAATTTGGATCAGGATTGCATTGTATTTGTAGATTGCTTTGGGTAGAATTGCCATTTTTACAATGTTGAGTCTTCCTATCAATGAGCAAGGTATATTTTTCCAATTATGTAGGTCTCTTGGTTTCTTGCAGTGGTGTCCTGTAGTTTTCTTTGTATAGGTCTTTTATGTCTCTGGTTAGATTTATTCCTAAGTATTTTATCTTCTTGGGGCTATTGTAAATGGTATTGATTTGGTGATTTCTTCTTTGAAGTTCTCTTTGTTGGTGTAGAGGAATCCAACTGATTTTTGTATGTTTACCTTGTATCCAGATACTTTGCTGAAATCTTCTATTAGTACCAGTAGTTTTCTTGAGGATTCTTTGGGGTTTTCTGTGTATGAGATCATATTATCTGCAAACAGAGATACTTTGACTTCATCCCTACCAATATGGATGCTCTTTATTTCTTTTTCTAGCCTAATTGCTCTGGCTAGGACTTCCAGCATAAAGTTGAATAAGAGTGGTGATAAAGGGCATCCTTGTCTGGTTCCTGTTCTCAAGGGGAATGCTTTCACACTCTCTCCATTTAGGATGATGTTGGCTGTTGGCTTTGTATAAATGCCCTTTATTATGTTGTGGAATTTCCTTTCTATTCCTATTTTGCTGAGAGTTTTTATCATGGGTATTGGACTTTGTCAAATCCCTTTTCTGTATCAATTGATAAAATAGTGTGGTTCTTATCTTTTGTTTTATTAATGTGATGGATTACATTGTTTTTCTAATGTTGAGCCATCCCTGCATACCTGGTATGAATTGCATTTGGTTATGGTGAATTACTTTTTTGATATGTTGTTGAATTCTATTGGCTAGAATTTGTTGAGGATTTTTGTGTCAATGTTCATGAGGGATATTGGTCTGTAATTTTCTTTTTTTGGGTGTCTGTCCCTGATTTTGGTGTCAGGGTTATGCTGGCTTCACAGAGTGAGTCTGGGAGTATTCTGTCCTTTTCCATACACTGAAATACCTTTAGAAGTAGTGGCGTTAACTCTTTGAAAGTTTGGTAGAATTCTCCAGTGAAACTGTCCAGGCCAGGGATTTTTTTTTTTTTTTTGGGAGTTTTTAAATTACGTTTTCAATATCTTCTTTTGTTATAGGTTTATTTAGTTGTTCTACCTCTGTTTGTGTTAGTTTAGGTAGGTAGTGTGTTTCTCGAAATTTGTGCATTTCCTCTAGGTTTTCAAATTTGTTAGAATACAATTTTCCATAGTATTCTGTTATGATACTTTTAATTTTAGTTGGGTCTGTTGTGATATTTCCCATCTCATTTCTTATTCAGGTTATTTGCTTCTTCTCCTGTTTTTCTTTTGTCAGTTTGGCTAACAGTTTATCAATTTTGTTGACTTTTCAAAGAACCAGCTTTTCATCTTGTTAATTCTTTCAATTGATTTTCTTGTCCCTGTTTCATTTAATTCTGCTCTAATTTTTATTATTTGCTTTCTTCTGGTGACCAAGGGCTTCTTTTGCTGCTCTCTTTCTATTTATTTGAGTTGTAGGGTTAATGTTTTGATTCTGGCCCTTTCTTCTTTTGAATGTGTGTATTTATTGCTATAAATTGACTTCTGAACACTGCTTTTGCTGTGCCCCAAGGGTTCTGGTATAATGTGTTTTCATTCTCATTTGATTCTACGAATTTCTTTATTCCAGCCTTAATTTCTTCTATAACCCAGTTGTTTTTGAGCAAGGTGTTGCTGAGTTTCCATGTGTTTTTTTGTTGTTTTCCTTGATTTTTCTGTTATTGGTTTCTACTTTTATGGCTTTATGGTCAGAAAAGAAGCTTTGTAATATTTTGATGCTTTGGATTCTGTTAAGGCTTACTTTATGGTCTAATATGTGATTGATTCTGGAGAATGTTGCATGTGCATTGGAAAAGAAAGTATACATGGCTGCTGTAGGGTAAAGTGTTAGGTATATGTCTATGAGATCAAGTTGTTTGATTGTAGCATTTAGATCTTCTGTGTCTTTATTGAGCTTCTTTCTGGATGTTCTGTCCTTCACCAAAAGTGGTGTTTTGAAGCCTCCTACTGTTATTGTGGAGCTGTCTATCTCTCTTTTCAATGCTGTTAGAGTTTGTTTTATGTATTCTGGAGCCCAGTCGTTGGGTGCACAAATATTTATTTTGGTTATGTTCTCCTGGTGTATTGACCCTTTAATCATTATATAGTGTCTTTCCTTATCCTATGTGGTGGATTTTACTTTCAAGTCTATTTTGTCAGAGATTAATATTGACACTTTTGCTCTTTTTGATTGTTGTTTGCTTGATATTTCTTTTTGCATCCTGAGTTTTAGTTTGTGACTTTAAGTCTAAGGTGTGTCTCTTGTAGGCAGCATATAGAGGGATTGTGTTTTTAATCCATTCTGCCATTTACAGTCAGTGTAAATTATTGATAGGAATGAATTTAGTGCCGTCATTTTGATGTCTTTTTTGTGTGTTATTGACAGTTTCTTTCTTACACTTAATTTTCTGTGCTGAGTTGTTTTTCTTAATGTATTTTCTTTTCATTGTTGTTGATTTTGTATTTGCTGACTCTTTATGTTTTTCTTGTTTTTTATTTTGATGTGTAGGATTGTTATTTTCCTTTCTGGTTACCTTAATACTTACCCCTATTTTTCTAAGTTTAAACCAGTCTTTTATTTCTTTATATTGCCTTATCTTCCTCTCCATACAAAAGATCTATGACTACATCATGTAGTCCCTCTTTTTGTTTTAACGTTGTCATCTTTTACATATTGATGTCTCTGTTTCCCTATTTTCAGCATTTTAGCTTTGATTTGTTTTTGTGTCTTCCCTATCTGGGTTGATATCTGGCTGCTTTGTCCTTTGTTCTAGTCTTGTGTTGTTATCTGATGTTACTGATTTTCTAACAGGAGTACTCGCTTTAGTATTCCTTGTAATTTTGGTTTGGTTTTTGTAAATTCTCTAAACTTCTGTTTATCTGGAAATGCACTAATTTTGCCTTCATATTTGAGAGACAGTTTTGCTGGGTATATAATTCTTGGATGGCAATTTTTTCCCCTGAAGTCTTTACATATGTCATCCTATTGCCTTCTTGCCTGCATGGTTTCTGCTGAGTAGTCAGAGCTTAGTCTTATTGACTCTCCTTTGTAGATGACTTTTCGTTTATTCCTAGCTGCTCTATAAATTCTCTCTTTATGTTTGGTTTTGACAAGGTTGATTATAATATGTCTTGGTGACTTTTTTTTGGGATCCACTTTGTGTAGGATTCAATGAGCATCTTGGATAGATATCTTGTCATCTTTCAGGATATCGGGAAATTTTCTGCTCATAAATCTTCCACAATTCTCTCTGTATTTTCTGTTATTCCCCCGTTCTGGTACTCCAATCACTCGTAGGTTATTCCTCTTGATATAGTCTCACATAATACTTAGCATTTCTTCATTTTCTGAAATTCTTTTATCTGATTTTTCCTTAAATAAGTTGGTGTCAAGTGCTTTATCTTCAATCTCACTAATTCTGACTTCCATTGCCTCAATTCTGCTCCTATGACTTTCTATTCAGTTGTCTAATGCTGAAATTTTATTGTTAATCTTCTTTACTTCTTTTTGCTGTCTCTCTATGGATTCTTGCAGCCTGTTAAATTTGTCATTAACTCTTTTCTAGTCTTCTTAAGTTCCTCTATTGCTTTGTCTGTGTGTTCCTTGGATTGTTCTGCATTTTGTATGATCTCCTTCCTGATCTCTTAGAGAGTTCTGTATATTAATCGTTTGTATTCTACCTCCAATAATTCCAAGAAATGATCTTCGTCTGGAAAATTTCTTGATTCTTTGTTTTGGGAGCTTGCTGAAGCCATCATTGTCTACTTTGTTATGTGATCTGATACTGATTGTTGTCTCTGAGGAAATCCTGGTGGTGTAGTGGTTAAGAGCTAAGGCTGCTAACAAAAAGATCAGCAATTTGAATCCACCAGGTGCTTCCTGGAAACCGTATGGGGCAGTTATACTCTGTCCTATAGGGTCACTATGAGTCGGAATTGACTCGGCAGCAACAGGTTTTGGTTTTGGTTGTCTCTGAGCCATCTATAAGTTATATTTATCTATAAGTTATATTTATTTATTTTATGTTTGTTTACTGTGTCTTAGCTTCTTGCTTTATTTTGTTTTGATATGTCCAAACAGGCTACTTGTGTGAACTAGTTTGATTATTGAGGCCTTTGAAGCTCTAACATCCCGGCACCAAGTGGTTAGATCTGTTACTAGGTATACGAGCACAGGAGTCTGTTTACTTTTCTTGTGTAGATTCTGATTAGGTGTTCAGGTAGTTGGTCACCAAGTGTGTGGTGCAGGCTCTCACCTACAGTCCTAGACAGGTAGGGGTGATTGGTGTAGGCACAGATATCTGGCTGCAGTAGGGGATCACATGCTGAGCAAGGTAGGGGGCTGACAGCTGCCCCTGAGTGTCTAGGAGGAAAGTGTTTCCCTGTTCCCTATAGGGCATTATGGATGGGTTTTGCAGCTGGTCTATGGGCACCCATTTCTGTTGGCTATAAGGACTGGGGGGCACCACTCACTCTTGAACCCCTGGCGCAGGTGACTAGGTGGTGTGGTTGGAGCCATCAGTACTCAGGCCCCTGATGTGGGTAGGTGAGGACTCTGCTTAATGTGCAGAGCAGTGCCAAATGTCACAAACCTGCCAGTCTACCATATAGCTGACCGTTGAAGTTAGGTTTCAGGTATATACCCTGTTGTACTGTTCTAATGAAGGCCTATGCTGTTGAAATGGGCCCACACAAGTCTATGCAGGGGTAAAAGGCATTCAAAATCCATGGACCCCTTATGCCTGTGCCAGGCAAAGGAGCTACGCCTACCCTAAATTCCTGGATTAGGGGAGCTGGCAGATTATTTATTCCTGTTTGTTAATTTGTTCCCTCTCCAAGGCTGGGATAATGGCTCAGGGTGTGTGACAAGTCCTTACTTCCAGCCCAGGGGATGCTGCAATGGTTGAAGCCAGCCTGGGACCCTTTGCAGCAAGAGGAGGGAGTACGTAAATGGGAGAGAGGTTTTTCCCAAAGGGGGTGTTTTTTGATCTGAGCCATAGGTTAGACGCATGTACTTATCTTTTACCAGTTGAGCACCTCTTTCACTGGTTCTGGAGGCTTGAGTAGACTCTCCACTGCTTGGTCTCTCTTGACGTGGAAAACTTGTCCCAAGCTCCACTGTTTGCCTCACAGTGCGCATTGGCTGCAGGGTACCGGTTCCTGCCAGGTCAGGTCTGGCAACTCCTTGTTTCTGAACAGACTCTCCCTCCCCTTGCCACTCTGTCCAACTCCTCAACTTTACCTTTGATGTTCAGGGCCCCTAGATTGTCAATTCTCTTGTTTTTTCTGGTCTTTGTTGTAAGAGGGACCACAGGAAGTGTCTGACTACTCTGCCATCTTGTCTCTGCCTCCTTCACTGTGGTTTTGATTTGCATTTCTCTAATGGCTGGTGATCAAGACCATTTCCTTGTCTGTTAGTTCCCTGAATGTCTTTGGTGAAGTGTCTGTTCATATCTTTGCTCATTTTTTAATTGGATTATTTATCTATTTGGTGTAGAGGTGTTTGATTTTCCTATAGATTTTACAGATTAGAACTTTGTCAGATATGTCATCGCCAATTTTTTCCCCCCACTTTGTAGGTTCTCTTATTACTCTTCTGGTGAAATCTTTTGATGAGAATTAGTGTTTAATTTTTAGAAGATGCCAGTTTTCTAGCTTGTCTTCTGGTGTTTTTGTATTGTTAGTTATGGTTTGTATTTTATTTATGCCATATATTAGGGCTCTAGTGTTGATGGTATCTTGTCTTCCATGAACTTTCCAGTTTTTGTGTGTATACATATATATATATATGTCTTTGATCTATTTTAATTAGTTTTTGTGTATGGTGTGAGATATGGGTCCTGTTTCAGATTTTTACAGCTGGACATCCAGTTTTGCCAGCACTGTTTGTTAAAAACTGTCTTTTCCCCATTTAGTGAACTTTGGGCCTTTGTCAAAGATCACGTGACGTGGATTTACATCTGGGTTCTCATTCTGTTCCTTTGGTCAGTGTGTTTGTCATTGTACCATTACAGGCTGTTTTGACTATTGTAGCTGTATAGTAGGTTCTGAGGTCAGATAATATGAGGCCTCCTGCTTTATTCGTCTTCTTCAATAATGCTTTACTTATCCAGGGCCTCTATCATTTCCATATGGAGTTACTGATAAGTTTTTTCATCTCTTTAAAGAATGCTGTTGGTATTTGGATTGGGATTGCATTGTATTTGTAGATTATTTTGTAAAACTTTCATTTTCACAATGTTGAGTCTACCTATCCATGAGCATGATATGTTTTTCCATTTATGTAGGTCTCATTTGGTTTCTTGCAGTAGTGTTTTGTAGTTTTCTTTGTATAGGTCCTTTATGTCCCTGGTTAGATTTATTCCTATTTTTTTTAAGGACTATTATAAATGGTATTGCTTTCCTGATTTCCTTTTCCTAGTTCTCTTTATTGGTGTATAGGAATCCAACTGATTATTGTATGTTTATCTTGTATCCTGCTACTCTGCTGAATCTTTCTGTTACTTCCAGTAGTTATCTCGTGGAGTGTTCTGGATTCTCTATATATAGTATTATATCATCTGCAAATGAGGATAGTTTTACTTCTTCCTTACCAATTTGGATATCCTTTATTTCTTTTTCTTGTCTTATTGCTCTAGGTAGGACGTCCAGCACAATTTTAAATGGGAGTGATGATAAAGGGCATCCTTGTCTTCTTCCAGTTCTGTCTCCATTAAGAATGATGTTGGCTGTTGGTGTATAGATGCCCTTTATTATGTTGAGGAATTTCCCTTCCATTCCTATTTTATTGAGAGTTTTTATCAGGAATGGTGTTGGACTTTATCAGATGCCTTTTCTGCATTGATTGAGATGATCATGTGATTCTTTTGTTTTATTTTTGTGATGGATTACATTGATTGATTTTCTATTGTTGAACTATCCTTGCATACTTGGTATGAATCCCAGTTGATTGTGGTGTATTATTTTCTTTTTATATGGTGCTGAATTCTATTGTCTAGAATTTTGTTGCAAATTTTTGCATCTATATTCATGGGAGACATTGGTCTGTACTTTTTTTTTTTGTAGTGTCTTTGCCTGATTTTGGTATCAAGGTTATACTGGCTTCATAGAATGAATTTGGAAGTATCCCTTCCTTTTCTATGTTCTGAAATAATTTGAGTAGTACTAGTGTGAGCTCTTCTGTGAATGTTTGGTGGGATTCTCCAGTGAACAAATTGAGCCTGGACTTTTTTGGGGAAATTTTTTTTTAAATTACCTTTTTAGTCTCTTGTTATGGGTCTGTTCTGATTTTCTACCTCAGTTTGTGTTAGTTTGGGTAGGTGGTGTTTTTTAGAAATTTGTCCATTTCCTCTAGGTTTTCAAATTTTTTGGAGTACAGTTTTTCATAGTACTCTGTTATGATCCTTATTATTTCAGTTGAGTCTGTTGTAATGTCCCCCATTTCATTTCTTATTTGGGTTATTTACTTCTCCTGCTTCTCTTTTGTAAATTTGTCCCATGGTTTGTCTATTTTTTTGATCTTTTCAAAGAAACAAATTTTGGTTTTGTTGATTGTTTTTATTGTTTTTCTGTTCTTTATTTTATTTATTTCTGCTCTGATCTTTATCATTTCCTTTCTTTTGGTGGCTGTGGGCTTCTTTCACTATTCTCTTTCTATTTGTTCAAGTAGCAGGGCTAATGTTTTGATTTGGGCCCATTCTTTTTTGATTTGTGCATCTACTGACTTACATTGATCTCTGAGCAGTGCCTTTGCTGTGTCCCAATTGTTTTGGTATGATGTGCTTTCATTCTCATTTGATTTTAGGAATTTTTTGATTCCATCTTTGATTTCTTCTATTATCCAATTGTTTTTAAGCAAGGTCTTATTCAGTTTCCATGTAATTGATTTTTTTCCTTGCTCTTCCTGTTGTTGATTTCTACTTTTATGATGTTGTGATCAGAGAGAATGCTTTGTGTTATTTCAACGTTTTGGATTTTATTGAAGGTTGTTTTGTGATCTAAGATTTGATCTATTTGGAGAACACCCCTTGTGTGTTAAAAAAGAACGTACACTTTGCTGCTGTTGGGTGGAGTGTTATTTATGTCTATGAGGTCAAGTTGGTTGATTGTGGCCTTTAGATCTTCTGTATGTTTGTTCAGTTTCTTTCTAGATGTTCTGTCTTTTACTGAGAGTAGTGTGTTGAAGTATCCCACTATTATTGTGGAGCTGTCTATTTCTCATTTCAGTGCTGTTAGAGTTTTTTTTTTTATGTATTTTGGAGCCCTGTCGTTGGGTGCGTAGACATTTATTATGATTATGTCATCATGGTGGATTGTCCCTTTAATCATTATATAATGTCCTTCCTTGTCTTTTAGAGTGGAGTTTGCCTTAAAGTCTATTTTATCTGAGATTAGTATTGCCACTCCTACTCTTTTTGGTTGCTTTTTGCTTGATATATTTTTTTTCCATCTTTTGGTTTTTAATATATTTATGTCTTTGTTTTTAAGGTGTGTCTCTTGTAGACAGCATATTGTTGGGTTCTGTTTTTTTATCCATTCTGTCACTCTCTCTTCACGCGTGCATTTGAGACATTTATGTTTGGTGTGATTATCAATAGGTGTGAGTTTATTGCTGTCATTTTGTAATGCGTTTTTTTTGTGGTGCTGACATTTTCTTTGTTCCTTTTACTTTCCTGTGCTGAGTTCTTTTTGTTTGTGGAATTTCTTTTGTTTTTTGTTTACTGGGACTTCATGTTTTTCTTTTCTTTTGTTTTTGATGAGTAGGTTTGTTAACTTTATTTGTGGTTATCTTGAAATTTACCCGTCTTCCTAAGTTTAAACTAGTGTTTTATTACTTGATATTGACTTGACTTTCTCTCCATTTGAAAGTTCTACACCTACACTGATTATTCCTCCCTTTTATTGTTCTGACTTTGTTGTCATTTAAGAACTGACCTCTCTGGTTCCCTGTTATAAATATTTTATTTTTGTTTTATCCTTGAGAGTTCATTACCTAGGATAGTATCTGGCTGATGCTGTCCTGTGTCCTAGATTCAGATTGTTGTCTGATGTTGTTGGTTCTCAAACTGAAGGACTCCCTTTAATAATTCTTGTAATTTTGGTTTGGTTTTAAAATATTTCCTTAATTTCTGTTTATCTAAAAGTGTACTAATTTTGCCACCATATTTGAGCAAGAGTTTTGCAGGATATATTATTCTTGGTTGGCAATTTTTTTCTTTCAAGGTTTTATACGTGTCTTCCCATTGCCTTCTTGCCTGTATAGTTTCTGCTGAGTAATAAGAGTTTAGTCTTTCTTACTGTTTCCCCTTTGTATGTGACTTTTCATTTTTTCTTGAAATGCTCTCAGGATTCTTTCTTTGTCTTTGGCGAGTCTGATTATGATATGTCTTGGTGACTTTCTTTTGGGGTCTATCCTTTTGGGGTTCATTGAACTGCTTGGATGGTCAGCTTTTCATCTTTCATGATTTTAGGGAAGTTTTCTCTCAGCAAATCTTCAATGATCCTCTTTGTGTTTTCCATTTTCTCTCCCTGTTCTGGAGCTGCAATCACATGTAAATTTTTGCTCTTGATTGTATTCCACATAGTTCTTAGGTTTTCTTCATTTTTCTTCACTCTTTTCTCTGATTTTTCCTCAATGTGGCACCCATGGATTTGTCTTCAATTTTGCTGATCCTCATCCATTATTTCAAATTTGCTCCTAAAAAACTTCTATTGTGTTGGCCATTTCTGGAATTTTGTTCCTCTTTTGGATTTTTAATTGCTATTTTTGCATGATTTCAAATTGTTTATTTATTTTGACATTTTGTTCTTGTATTATTTTCCTGAATTCTTCCATTGCTTTGTCTGTGTTTTCCCTGATTTTTTCTGTATTTTCTATGATTTTGTCTATTTTTCCCTTAGTTTTGTCTGTGTTTTCCTTGATCTGTTTCCTAATCTCTTGGAGAACCCTGAATATTAGACTTCTGAATTCCCTATCAGGTAGTTCCAGTGCCTTTTCTTCTACTGGAAGGTCATCTGGTGTTTTATTTGCTTGCTTACTGGAGCCATCCTGTCTTTTTTTTTTTTTTGGTATGTTTTGATCCTGTGTCTGAGATATTGAGGAAATATTTTCTTCATTTATTGATTGTAGGTTTGTTTGTTTCATCCTGCTTTTTTTTTTTATTTGATTGTGGTCTGGGCATGTTTTATTGCTTGCTCATCTGTAGGCATGACAGTTCTCACCACCTTGTCCAGGTGGGCAGGGTCGGTTGCTCAGCTATGGTACAGCAGGGAAGGTTCAGTGGTGGGGGGAGGGTGGGGATAGGCTGTTTGTCTGCATCATGAACCAAGGCCACAGGATGGGTCTGTGGGTGGCATGGCGTGGCAGGGCTGGGGTCTGGGGTTCCACTCTGGTCCTGCATGGAGGAGAAGCTCTTGGCTGGGTGGGGCTAGGGGTGGCACGGGGCAGGGTCTTGGTGTCTGGAGGCCCATGCTGGTCCCACACAGAAGTGAGGCTCTTGGTGGAGCAGGCTGGGGGGGCAGTATGGGGTGGGGTTCAGCGATCTAGAGATCCATGCCAGTCCTGCTCAGAGGAGTGATGTTCAGTGGGGCTGGGCTGAGGGTAGTGTGGGATGGGGTCTGGAGGTCCGGGGATCTGCACAGGTCCCACATGGGGGCACAGCACCAGGCAGGTCATGGCCTGGTGTCAGCGTTGGGCAGGGCCTGGGAGTCTGGATGTCTGGAGGTCTGTGCCAGTCCCACTTGGGTGCGCAGCACTCAGTTGGCAGTTCAGAGAGGCAGGAGGGAAGTGAGAGGATGTGATGTGGGGAGCTAGGTGGAGGGAGAAAGAAGATAGAAGAGAGAGAAACAAAAGCGCAAAAAAAAAAAAAAAAGAAATGATGGAGTATGAGGAGCCAGCAGGTGGGGGCGAGGCAGACTTGGGGAGGCCGTGTGCCAGTTGTGCTCTAGCTGAGTGGTGTGCCATGGCCTGTCAAGATGGGTGGAGGTGGCACACAGGGGTAGGTGGGTAGGGAAAGGAAAGGAAGGAAGGGAAAGAGAGAGAAGAAAGAAACAAACAAAATATGGCTCTGAAGGAAGCAGCCGGTGGGGGTGAGGTGGAACCGGAGTGGCTTCAAGCTGATGTCTTTCTCGCTGGGCGGCACATCCCATCAAGAAGGGGTGGAGGCAGCACATGGGGCTAGGTGGGAGGGAGGAGGAAAAGGGAGAAAGGGAAAGAAAGGAAAAAAAAATATAGTGCTGAGGGAGCCAGCCAGTGGGGTCAGAGCAGACCTAGGGCAGCAGTGAGCCGGTGTCTCTCCAGCTGAGCAACAGTGGCCCATTGGAAAGTGGAGGACGCAGCATACAGGGCAGAAGGGTGAGGGATAGGAAAGCGTGTATCTCTGGTTACCGGGTGCTCCGTCTCCTGTTGGGAGCTCGGTGAAGTTGCCTTCCCATACTCCCTGTCCAGGGTTGTTGCTGGCTGTGCCACATTAGCTGGCAAGGGACCTCCACTCCACAGCTCTCTTTGTTCTCTGTTCTCTGTCAGTTTCTTCTTCCATTTGGTGCTTGATCTAGTTCTTTTTCCGTTCATTTGATGCTTAGGGTTCCAGGATTGATGTTTTTATCTGTTTTAGTTTTTCGAGTCTTTGTTGCAGAGGAATGGCATGGTGCATCTGTCTACAGCACCAGGTTGGCTCCGCCTCGGACTAGCTCCATTTTAAAGGTAACATGTATAGTTTCTGACCTATGCATTACTTAGTTTTTCTCTTCTATACTATATTACAGCATGTGAGACCTGCTGCCCACTAAGATTTTCACTTTTGGACAACTCCTACGTATCGATTTTCTTAAGCAGTAATGGATTTCTGTGTACTTCTGTCTGTTTGCCTTGGCAGTACAAATGAAGAGGCTATGTGAGGCACAGTGTCCTTTGCAAGCTATAGTGCCTATTGGCCTGTAAAGCAGAGAACAGGCACGGTCTCACTTACCTCTACCACATTCCAGAGAGGTGAGGAGTGGCCTGGCATTAGCCTTTTTTTTTTTTGAATTGGAAAAAAATAGAAGCCAGAGAATGGAAGTAACTTGACTTGTTCAGTTTTCACTGTGAATGAGAAACATAGTACACCTTAGTAGTCAGACCGTCCTATTTTTTTAAAAGTACCATAGTTTTATTATAACTTAATATCAAAATTACATAAATATAAAATTAAACAGAAATTTTGTTGCCTCACATGGCCTTTAAGAATCTCAAAACTTTGAAGTCTGCTATCTTCTACTGTCTTATTAGAAGGATAAAAAACTTTGAATGAAAATCCACTTCTTGGAAAAGAACCAGGGTTTATGCGGAGGCATTCGGTGAAAGGATCATATTTGTCTACAGTGACAAGCAGATCAGGCACAGGATAAACTCTCAAAGTATAGTTATATGCCCAGTACACTGGACAGATGTAAAGGGGTAGAGGAGTCAGATGTCCTTGGGATAAGATAGTCTTCATAAAATGATTAGGAATATCTAAATTGCTACTAGGACAAACTTTATGAAAGGCAATAATTTATTGTGTACAATATTGAATTCTGCGAGGGTTAGTAGTAAAAACTGAAAATAGTACTCTGTCTGAATTTATTTGTGATGCTTTCAGCAAGTGGTGGCCTTGGTAACATGGAACCAAATCCAGGATCCTCTGGACTGGGCACTAACACAAAACGACTACTTTGATGAATATTTGGGTATTCACATATTATGTCTGCCAAAGATTTTAGGGACTCTTTCAAAGATTGAACTTGATTTTTTCCATATGGTGCAGATGAAAAATTACCACATAGGATAAAGCAGGTTTGAGGTGCTAGTGAATAACCAGTAAACATTATGTGAAGTATTTCCCAATACTTCTACTTGGTCCAGCCAAACTTTGGATATAAACACAAACATGGCACCTTTGTTCTCATCTTCTAGTTGTTCTAGTTTTGCAGATGTCTTCACAAAAGTATTGGAAGGTCCTCCAAAAAAAATTAATGTTTCCATAGTAGGCCTTAGTAGTACTGGAGGGTTCAGTGGGTGGAAATCCAAATGCATTGACATGAAGCACTTGATCTGCAAACCAACCTTCTGCTAAGACAAAGCATGCCTCTGTGTATAAACCATTATGGAACTGAGCTTTACTAAGATCTAGTTGTATTGGTCCAGTAGGATCTTCCAGAAAAAATTTTCCCTCTTTTAACTGAGTTATCATTCCAAGAACAATCACATCTCCAGTTTTGGTTGTACTGCCCAATAAGGTTTCTATTGTTTTAAGCTGGAATTTGCTTCCAGTCTCATCAGGGTGAGAACCTATCACTGGCAGAGTAAACAATTCATGTCTGTGGGTTCTTTGGTGTAAAATGGTGTATCGTGCATGAAACAGCTCTGCTTTATCGCTAGCTGTTCCAAATAAATTTGGTGCAGGGTGATTGGTCATTAACAGAGGAAGAAATTTTTTTCTTTCTGAGTTGTACACAAAATGTGGAATATCAAATGCTCCTATGATATTGAATATATGGTCTATAGTTTCATCTACTGCCTGACTGCATTCCTGGACTGCCGTTTCCACTACAGATCGTTCAGTCATGTTGGATGACAAAGGCTGCTTTTCAACAGCATCGATTATTTTTTCCAGTGCATCTTCAAGCTCTAATTCACTGATAGATCGAAGAACCTCTGTGAGATACTTAATGGCTTCACCCCCGAAGCAGCAAGCCACGAAATTTGATGTTGACAGCGCCCGACTCCTCACCCGCTCTGGCGCCATGTTGGCGTTTTGTGGCCACGCCTGCAGCTCTGCCCCAGCCCCACCCCGGCCCTGCCCTGGCCCCTCACCGGCCATACTGTCCAATTTTGACTTTATGCCAGTAACATGCCTTCTCCCCTCTGTTCAACCTTCTAAATCCCTTTCTTTTATCCTCCATACAGAAGAGAACTGGCCAGATAGGGAGTTCAGGAATCTTGATACAGTCTCTGCCTGGGCCAAACTTGTCCTTCAGTTTGGTAAAGAAGACCACAGGCTGTCATTAAGGTCCATTTTTCCCTTCTGGTGGAGTCCCCGGAAGGTGCGAATGGTTCCCACGTTTGGCTGCTATCCCCAAAGCTGGAGGTTTAAATCTATCTAGAGGTGCCTCAAAAGAAAGGCCTGGCAATCTACTTCTGAAAATCCAGCCGTTGAAAACCCTATGGAGCACAGTTCTACTCTGACACACATGGGGTTGCCATGAGTTGGAATTGACTCAACAGCAATTTGGTCCCTTCTTCCAACTAGTGGGTAGCCTGGCCCACGGATATTCAGCTAGAGACTAAAATTTCCAACCTCCCTTGCAGCTGGGTTTGGCCACCTGATTGATTTCTAGCCATGAAATACGAGCAGAAGTGATTTATGGCACTTCTAGGCCTGGGCCTCAAAAATCACATGTGCACTATTTCATCTTTTTCCTTCCCAGGAACTGGAGCACATATAACTTTGACCATGCAGACAAGCTGAATGTCCTAGGGGCTAGTGGAATGGTGGAGATAGGAGAGGGGGCAAATCTTGTTTTTTTTTAAAATGTCCTCATGGAGTAGAACACCCAGCCCATCCACCCTGGGCTGTTACAAAAGAGAGAAATATGCAAGGATGTATTTTTGGGATGATATTATTAGCTCTCTTTATTTCATTATAGACTTTTACCCTATCTAGGAAGGTCTTTAGGTTCTCCATCTCAAGCAGCTTTATGCTGGATCTTTTACAACACAGCTTTGTCCACTTTAAATTGGTAACAAATTCTAAAGACAAAAACAAACAAAAAAATCAGTGCATAAGTGCTGCCCATCTACATTCATTGAGCAAGGAGAATTTATTTCTTAGAAAATGTCTTTGCAATCTTCACTAAATCCATTGTTTATTTTTAGCTCCTAAGCTCCATTTTTGTGTAAAATCATCTAATTAGAAACCCTTTGCTAGGTACATTATTGTGCGTTCTCTCCTGTTTTGAATTTGGTGGTTTATTGTTAGGGGCCATGCTTGTATTTTATAAATGGCTTTTGAAACCAGTTCAGAGATAATCTAGAGGAGAGTAAAAAATGCATATATGAGAAATGGAGCACTAGGAAAGGAGAGGTGTGGGAGGATAAGTGAATGTCTTATTATTATGTTCACTTATACTTAATAAAGGAGCCCTGGTGGCACAGTAGTTAAGAGCTTGGCTACTAACCAAAAGATCAGCAGTTCTAACCCACCAGATACTCCTTCGAAACCCTATGGGGCAGTTCTACTCTGTCCTGTAGGGTCGCTATGAGTCACAGTTGACTCTGTGGCAATGGATTTGGTTTTGGTTTACTCTTAATAAAATGCCTGCTTAGAAATCACATAACTATTTATTGCATCACTTTCAGAAGACGCGTAGACCTACATTCTTCTACCTCTATTATTCAATAAAAAGTGAAAGCCAACAATGTGTTTTTCTTTCATTGTTATATAATAGTGCTTGAATTGCTACCAAGTTCACCTAATCACTTGTCTCTCTGGAAGTAACAAAAGAGGACACGGATGGTAACACCCATGCAACTTAGTGGAGGCTACCCAAGGAGAGCTGTTTTGGTGCTAACCCTGTATGATGGAAACAAGCAGCTTTATATGTGACCAAGCCAGCCGAGGCCAGGCAAGCAGAAAGTTCCGTGTTTATCCAGGGAAGTCAGACAGAAGGACAAGACATCAGGGCAATCCAAAAGCCTTTTCTCTGCCTTCCTGCACTCCCTCAATTGCATATGACGGACCCTATTTAGTGAGTTGGTGGAGAGCCTAGCAGGGCGTTTTCTGCCTTTCTCACCTTGCTAGGTGGAAAAGAATTCTGAACTGCCTCTTGTCCTTCTTCTTTTGCTCAGGATCAATCCATGCAATTTTAATTTACCACCACACATTGCCAGAGTTTCCCCTGAGGGACATCTCTATCTGGATGTCTCCCCAGACTTCAAACTCGATGTGTTCCAAATGGGCCCTATTATTTTATCTCCTAAATAGAAGGTTGGAGCCCTGGTGGTACAGTGGTTAAGAGCTAGGCTGCTAACGTAAAGGTTGGCAGTTTGAATCCACCAGCTGCTCTTTGGAAACCCTGTGGATCAGTTCTACTCTGTCCTATAGGGTTGGAATCGACTTGATGGCAATGGGTTTGGTTTTTTTGTAAGCAGGGGGTCAGTGAAAAAGAGGGAAACTCTCAGTGAGATGGATTGACACAATAGCCACAAAACGGGCTCAAACAGACCAACAAACATGAAGATTGTGCAGGACTGGGCAACGTTTCCTTCTGTTATACATAAGGTCGCCATGAGTTGGAGCTGACTCAATGGCCACTAACAACAACAACAGATCCTGCTCTACCTCCTGTGAGTTCATCTTAATTGTGGCAACATGGCTCACCGGGTCCCCAAAAGAAACCTGGGAGTCCTTGTTTCCTCCTCCTCTTTTCCAGCCCTACATCTCACAATCCCCCAATCCTGCTGGTTTTATCTTCGAATTATTATTAAAAGTCATGTCCTTCTCTCTGTCCTTTCTACCACTGCTGCAATGTGGCCCTCCCGTGTCCTATGAATGTGCTGCAGCAGCTGAATTGGACTAATTCCTCAAATCATCTCCCCTCAATCCATCCTTCACAGAGCTGCCAGAATGTCACAGGCCCACAATCCTGGACCCCAGGGCTGCCTGTGTTTTGGAATTCAGTTTTCCAGATTTAGGAAAGGTGATACGGTGTATATACCGTATATTAGGTAGTGCCTCATGTTACCACACATTACTATTTCTGCAGGGAAAGTCATCACATAAGTGGATAAATAAAGTCTATAAACAGCTTCAGGCCAGGGCTGGTCAGTTTTGCAGATGTAAGTTCCCATCTGGTCTGATTTTGTCACCAAACGAGTTTAGAATAAACTTTTAGTTTTCGAAACATTTTTGGAATTCAAAGTTGTGCTTGAGGACTTTTAGACTTCACTCTAAGTTAGATCTCACCATTCAGCGTGCTCTGGTTTTGGTGCCTTTATGCTTCTGGTGGCCTACAGGATAAACTCCCAGGTAATCTACCAGCTCCTTGCAACCTGGGCTGTCTATGCTTCTTTGGCGTAAATATCCACACCTCCTGGCCCTCTGGCCAGCGCCCATGACAGGCTCGTGGTCTCCCAAACACACTCTGCTATTTCTCCACTTGATGCTTTTGTGCATGCTGCCCATTCTGCCTGGAGTACCACTTCCTTCTGCCACTGCGTTTACTGGAAAAAAAATTATTGTGGTAAATACATATGTAACAAAACGTTTGCCATTTCAACATTCCTTACATGTCCATTCTTTACAATGACATTAATTACGTTTATCATGTTGTGCAACCATCATCACTATCTGTTTCCAAATTTTCCTATTGCCTTTAACAGAAGCTCAGTGTCCCCTTAGCAGAGTCCCCCATTTTTCCTCCCTCCCACTCACCCTGGTCTGTATACACTTATCTATCCCAGAGATTTCATATGTGGGATTTAGGCTCAAGTTTAGACTCAGTTCTTGGCTATATAACCTTGCGTACTGTGGGCTCCTTGGGGGCGGCCCAAGTCTTGTTTACCTTTATGTACCCAGTGCCCAGCAGGCATTCAGCAAGTTTATTGAGTAAATCGAAAAACGGCTCCTCATCACTTTCTGCCTGGAATATATTTACCTATTGTATCATATCTCAAAACACCCTCCCCAGTACCTTGTGAATAGTGTAGCAAATCATTTTGCTTTCACTCATACAAAAATACTTCTTGTTCACCTAGGACTGCATTAGGCCTTCATTAGGGCTGGGATGCAGCAGGGGACAAGGCAGTCCCAGCCTACATGGAGGTTAAAGTCTAAGCGGAGGGGGACAGATTTTGAATAAATGTACACAGGATAGTCGGGGAGGACTAATATAATAGTCTGTGAATTATTTACTTTTTTGTTTTTTTATAGATTCAAGAGGCTTCAAGGTTATTCATGTAATAATGTCACTCTCATTATGTTGCATTCTGATAAGAATTTTTTATGGTAGAAAGAAAGGGATTGAAATATATTAGCATGCTGGAAATTGTGCATAAACATAGGTGTACACGTGAACTGGTTTGGGACAAAAGTTGAGACTCATTGAAACATAAGACTTTTAATGGCCCTTCTAATCCTAAAATTTTAAATGGTATAATCCATAGCAACCATCCTGCCTGGTCTTTGGTGATTTAAAATTCTCAATGTTATGTGTCATTTTTTTGAAAAGTGGTCATTCATTCAGTTTTTAATTCAGACAGTATTTACTGGATGATGACTATGAGCCTGGTATTGCCCTCTTGTTGTTGTTAGCTGCCATTTGTCTCATAGCGACCCCATGCACAATGGAACTGAATGCTGCCTGGTCCTGCACCATCCCCATGATTGGTTGTGGATCAGACTGTTGTAATCCAAAGGGTTTTCATTGGCTGATTTTCAGAAGTAGATCACTAGGCCTTTCTTCCTAGTCTGTTTTAGTCTGGAAGCTCCACTGAAACCTGTTCAGCATTATAGCAACACGCAAGCCTCCACTGATGGGTGCTGGCTGTGCATGAGCTACATTGGCCGGACATCAAACCAGGTCTCCTGCATGGAAAGCAAGAATTCTACCACTGAACCACCACTGCTCCGCAGATATTTCACTAGGTGCTGAGAAGTCAACAGTGAGAAAAACGGATGCCTTTCCACTCTGGCCGAGCTTTTCATCTGGTGTGTGTGTGTGGCAGGGGGCGGGGCGGTGCTCAGGTAATAAGGAGTGACAATGAGGTGCTATATCAGCTATGGTAGTGGCCGCACAGGGTGGACTGGAAACCCACATAACATAGAAGAATAGGATTTCCTCCTGCTGAATTGGAACATTACTCCTTGGGTGTCTTTAATTTCTGTCTCTCTCGCTGTCTTAAAAAAAAAGTTCTCCATCGTTCTTCATAAATTGTCCTTGTCTTCATCTTACCCTCATTACCCAGAGCTGTGCCTCCTTGTACCATGCTAAATACCTCTTCCCGCTGGTGTTTACATGTTTCCATTATTTATAGGCTGCTATGCTTCCCCCTTCGCTCCTCACCAGTCACCACCCAGACGTGCTGTACATAGTTAGTTATTTTAATCTTTCCTAGTAAATCAATTCTTCCAACCTCCCCATCATTTTTATTACTCTTCTCTGAACTCCCTTCAGCTTTCCTACATCTTTATGGTATTGAAGTGCCCGGAATGTAATGTAATTTTCCAGGTGGGGTTTGAGAAACGTTATTAAAGAAGGACTCTCACCTCTGTTCTCTGCTGATGAAACCATTGGGAACAAAGCCCAAAACTACATTAGCCCTTTTGCTGCTTTATCAGCGTTCCTAACTCATATCTAATTTTCTTTTCACCAGCACCCAGCTTGTTCTTTCACACAGCTTAAAGGTTGCTGGATGTATAGAACTCACTTTGAGATTTCTACAATGGGTTTTACTAGCTCTTAGCTTTTGAAATCAGGAATCAGTACCAAGCGTCAGAGAAAGAAAATAAAACCTGGAACACAGAACCATAGAGCAGATTGAGTCCTATAATTAATAATGATAATGATGATGATAATAACTACATGTATAAAGCACTGTGTGCTGAGTCTTATTTATATATTCTCCTATTTAATACTCTGTGTTCCTGGGTGGTGCAAACGGTTAAAAAGTGCTTGGCTGCTAACTGAAAGGGTGAACATTTGAGTCCACCCAGAGACATCTCAGAAGAAAGGCCTGGAAATCTACTTCTGGAAAATTAGTCATTGAAAACCCTATGGAGTTCAGTTCTACTCTGACACACATGGGGTTGCCATGAGTCGAGGTTAACCGAAAGACAACTTTTTTTTAAAATTTGATAATCATAATAATTCTGTCAAGTAGACTGAGGAAATTGACTCTCAGAGAGGTTAGTTAAGTATCTTTCGGTCACCCAGCTGGAGGTAGCACAGCTGGATTTGAATCCAAGCTTGCTTGATGACAAAGCTTTTGCTCTCAGGAGCCAGCACTTTTGAAGGTGGAGTGCGAAGTAAACAAGATAACACACTGTTGTGTGAAGCACCGAGGCCCTGGGGCAGAGAGATTTGGGTGTGAATAACATTTTTGACAGTTCCTCTCTGAGTAATCCTGGGCAAGTGCTGTCTGAGCCTCATTTTTTCATCATGATAAAATGTGGGCCCTCAGAGGATCATTGAGGTCTTTAAATAAGTGAGTGAAAGTTAAATTCCTGGAAGTAGTAGATACTCAATAAACATTACTAGCTGCCATGGTGTAGATTCTGACTCACAGTACCTTCTACGTGTGTCAGAGTAGAACTGTGCTCCATATGCTTTTCAGTGGCTGATTTTTTGGAAGTAGATTACCAGGTCTTTCTTCCGAGGTGCCTCTGTGTGGACTCAAACCACCAGCCTTTCAGTTAACTGCTGAGCACTTAACCGTTTGTGCCCTCAGGGACTCCCAGTAAATATTCCCTGTTGGTGTCAAGTTGATTCCTACTTATAGAGAACCTATAGGACAGAGTAGAACTGCCCATAGGGCTTCCAAGGATGTAATCTTTATGGAAGCAGATTGTCACATCTTTCTCCTGTGAGTGGCTGGTGGGTTTGAACTGTCAACTTTTCAGTTAGCAGCCAAGCACTTAACCACTGTGACACCAGGGCTCCCTCAATAAATACTAGCACTCCACTATCTTCCTCAACTTCACGCTCCAGAAAGTAGCCTCAGGAGTAGTAGTTAAGGAGTTATCCAAACTAGACAGAACCTGACGGAGCAGATCTTTCAAATTGTCATTCTAAGAAATAGAATTCACTAATATCTGAGAACATTTATAAAAGGTGCTTTACTTGAAGTGTGTCTCAATGGCTGATTGCCAACTCTTAGCAGTAGTCTTACTTCCTAACACTTCAGTTTTGTGTTTCCTCTCTTTTTTAATGTCGAAGTCAAAACTGAGTAACTCAAATTTATTTCCTCTAACACTTAGGTAAAACTTGATCAGGTGTATACAGGAAATGGACTTCGACAGGGGAGATTAGGAAACAAAAGGTATACTTAGTGTGCATAAATGCGGCCTCTTTTAAAGAAAAATAAAGTTGGTATTTTGAAATCATTACTGCATTGGAAATATACATCCATTAGTTCCTTATAGGCTGATTTGTGCAGCAGCACAGTATAGTAGAAATGGTACCATTGGAACCCAGACAGTGCCATTATGTAGTTTTGTAAAATTATTATTGTTGTTAGGTACCTTCAAGTTGGCTCCAACTCATAAAAGAACAGAATGTTGCCCGGTCCTGTGCCATCCTCATGATCATTGCTATGCTTCAGCCCATTTTTGCAGCTACTGTTTTAATCAATCTCGTTGTGGGTCTTCCTTTCTTTTGCTAACCGTTTACTTGACTAAGCATGGTGTCCTTGTCCAGGGACTGGTCCCTCCTGATAACATGTCCAAAGTAAGAGAGACAAAGTCTCGCCATTCTCTCTTCTAAGGAATATTCTGGCTGTACTTCTTACAAGACAGATTTGTTCGTTCTTCTGAAAGTCCATGGTATATTCAATATTCTTTGCCAACACCATAATTCAAATGCATCAATTCTTCTTTGGTCTTCCTTTGTCCAGCTTTTGCATACATATGAGGTGATCAAAAATACCATGGCTCGCGTCAGGTGCACCTTAGTCATCAAAGTGACATCTTTGTTTTTTAACACTTTACAGCTGGACACATCATTTATTTGATCTTAATATTTCTCATCTTTAAATTAGAATTTTCTGCCAATCAGTTGTTATAAGGTGTAAATAACGTATCCTGCATAGTGCTTTGTATCGAGCAGATGCTCCACAAATGCTGGTTTTCACTTCCACTTACCTCCACCTCTTATTCTCCTTTATAACTCATGTAGTGTATAGTTTGTAAGATAACCCACATATCAATAAATATTCTTAAATTATCTACTATGTGTTCAGAACTGTATGATGTACACTACTACTATCACAACCATGACCACCACCACCACCGCAACCATCACCACCACCATCAACACCATTACCACCATCACCACCACCACCATCACCACAACCAGCACTTACTGAGCACTCATTGTGTCAAGGCACAATGCCAAGCACTTTGCAGACATGTTCTCATTTAATCTTTATAATTAGCCTATAATGTAAGTACTATTATTATTATTCCAATTTTAAAAATGAGAATACTGGTTCTTGGAGAGGTTAAGTAACTTATTCAAGGTCATACAAGGTATGAAGGACAAAAAGCAAACTAAGCTGTGAGCCCTGCCCTGAGGAAGTACATGATCTAGTTGGGAAGCAAAATTAAAGCATATGAAAAATTAGTGACATTGTAGGAAGTATCAAATTACATGGTTCAGGTTGAAATGCTTCAGATGTCCAGGGAACAGAGGCTGAAGAAGTCAGTGTGCATGTCACATTCTTTTGTTATAAGAAACTAACACTCATTTAGGTTCCCTTAAGTAATGGAGGTTACTATATAGATACATGTAAAAAACAGGAATCTCAGCCAGTCATTCCAACATCACAAGAACCCGGGAGAGGGTTCTTAGGGAAAACAGAAACTAAATTGGAGGTGGCTGCTTGGAAACTGGAGCCCTGTTGGCATAGTGGTTAAGGTGCTTGGTTGCTAACTGAAAGGTCAGTGGTTCAAACTGACCGGCCACTGGGTGGGAACAAGATGTGGCAGTCTGCTTTTGTAAAGATTACAGCCTTAGAAACACTATGGGGCAGTTCTACTCTGCCCCATAAGGTCACTATGAGTTGGAATCAACTCAAAGGCAGTGAGTTTGGTTTTTGGTTTTTGCACGGAAACTGGACTTGGGAAATAGTATTGGATCCAAAGTCACTCCAGTAACAAGGCAATCCTGTGGCCTGGCAGCAGCAGGAATTCTGATTCTTTTCTCTAAGGCTCTACTGTTAATGTAACTGAACTACTTCCTGATATTTTCACGTGTGCTCTTGTAAATACTTTCTCTTTCTCTGTACCTTGTGTTCAGATTTCCAGTAGAGGGGGGCTCACTGGTCTGGCTATACCTCATCATTCTTGTTTAAGTAGAGCTTTTGCACCTGGCAAACTCATAGGCCTCTGGGTAGCCTATTGATTGTCCAGCCTATTTTAGGAGACCATCCTCATCTGTTTCAATTATTGTGTTGGCCAAAGGGTCTTTGCCATGTGGAACACGGCCACCTATGTAGAAGGAACTCGTTGGGACAGCTCCCTCACCAGAGTTGGGGTCACAGAGGTTTCTATCACAGGAGAGCTGTGGGTGTGGCAGACACCTTGACTGGCCTATTGAGTACATCTGGGAAAGACTCCATGAAGGAGCTGGAACTTGATGGGCAAGAGCTTTAAAGAGGGATATTATAATTCAGGAGAAAAATTTATTTAAAAAGGCACAGAGAATGGACTGAGATTAGCTTTCTGTATCTGAAGATGCAAGAAAGGAACAGTGTGGATGATGTAGACCAGGTCTGAGGCTCTTACAAGTAAGGCAGAAGAGTTTGAGGCACCAGGGAGCCATTAAGGGTTTTGTAGTAGGGCATCAGGTTAGTGGAAGACTCATTAATAACCTGTGATATGCAGATGACACAAACTTCCTTGCTGAAGGTGAAGATGATTTGAAGCACTTACTGATGAAGATCAAAGACTACAACCTTCAGTATGGATTACACTTCAACATAATGAAAACAAAAATCCTCACAACCGGACCAATAAGCAACATCGTGATAAATGGATAAAACATTGAAGTTATCAAAGATTTCATTGTACTTGGATCCACAATCAATGCCCGTAGAAGCAGCCATCAAGAAATCAAACAATGTATTGCATAGGGTGAATCTGCTGCAAAAGATCATTTTAAAATCTTAAAAAGCAAAGATGTCACTTTGAGGACTAACGTGCGCCTGATGCAAATCATGGTATTTTCAATCACCTCATATGCATGCGGAAGTTGAACAATGAATAAGGAAGACTGAAGAAGAATTGATGCATTTCAACTATGATGTTGGCAAAGAATATTATATATATCATGGACTGCCAGAAGAATGAACAAATCTGTCTTGGAGGAAGCACAGCCAGAATGCTCCTTAGAAGCAGGATGGCAAGATTTCGTTCACCTTGCTTACTTTGGTAGTGTTATCGGAAAGGACCAATCCCTGAAGAAGGATATCATGCTTGGTAAAGTAGAGGATCAGCAAAAAAGAGGAAGACCCTCAACGAGATGAATTGACATAGTGGCTGCAGCAATGAGCTCAAACATGTCTACTATTGTGAGGATGGCACAGGACCAAGGAACATTTTGTTAGGTTATACATGGGGTCCCTATGAATTGGAGCTGACTTAACGGCACCTAACATCAGCAACATGGAAATGCTATTTAAGAAGAATTAGGCTGGCACACATATGAGGCATAGGCTGGAGCAGAAAAGACCAGAGTTAGGGATTCCAATCAACGTGGTTACATATATTTATACAAGTGGCAAGGAAACAAGAAAACAGAATTCCTTTTCAGAGAGGTTTTAGTTTCTTATGCTTCGTTACCTTTTAGGATTTTTAGCCCTCTTCTGGGCTTAGGCAATTAACAGGTTCACATGACGCTCTGTTTATTAGATACTCAGCCAGTTTGGTTTGAACAACTAAAAAAGACCTATTTGAAAGAACTCAAATAATAGAGTAGGTTGGTAATGAGTCACAAGTTGTTTTAAAAGTAGCTATTTTGTTTACTGAATTCACCTGCTTGCTAAATTCATAAACTAAACTTTCATAACTTTTGCTATCATTTTTTTCTCTGATAGTTTCTGCTGTACTTCTTATCTTTAAGAGCTCCATTCTCAATTTTGCCAAACCCATACAATCAGCCACCGGCCTCCCTTATCCTGTTATTCTACCATTTTTATGTGCTTAGGTGCTGCTGCTTGAACACCACCACCTCACCCTTTGTGATCACTCCAGAAAGCACAGTGTCCTAAACACATAAGTGGATTTGATCAGCTTTTCTTAAGGAAGTACTTCATGGTCTCTAACAGCTTCCCTAAGATACAAGATTTTAAAATATGATTAACAAACAATACACACCAATGATGGTTTCACTTTTTGAACTGACATGAGTCATTCTATTGTCTATTGTGATTTGAACACATTCACCATATTTCATGAAATCTAAGATGCTGTCGATTGTAAGATCCACCATTGCTTAATGTACCGCTATAGCTATGAAAGAAAATATACTGCCAAATAATCTAAGACACAGGAATGTTTGTAAGATACATCCTAAATTTAGACAGACTAAAATGTGGGAAAAATGTATATTAGAATAGGTGAACTATGATGGATTATGAGAATCTTTTGAGTCATATTTTCGAACGGTAAGTAAGCCAGCCATAACCTTCCTCCTAGCCCAAACCTGAATCATAGCTGGAACCTAACCCTATGGCTAACCAACTCCTAAGCCTAACCAACTCTTATCCTCTTTTCCACTGCTGTTATTCAGCTGATCACTAAGTTATTTTGACGTTATAGTAGAAACTGTTCATGTTTGAGACGACTTTCCAACTCTACCGCCATGGCCTTCGTTAGGATCTTCGTCTTCATTTGCCTAGGCTCTTGTAACAGAAACTTACCTCTGGCCCTGCCCTCTTCTATCCTCCATTTTGCAGCCATTAATCTGTCTAAAAGGAGCCCTGGAGGCACAATGGTTAAGCACTCAGCTGCTAATCAAAAGGTCAGTGGTTAGAACCAACCAGCTGCTCCACGGGAGAGAGATGTGGCAGTCTGCTTCTGTAAAGATTTACAGCCTTGGAAACCCTATGGGGCAGTTCTACTCTGTCCTGTAGGGTCACTATGAGTTGGAATCAACTCGACAGCAAGGAGTAACCTGTCTAAAATTAAAATCTAATCATGTCAGTCTTCTACTTAGGTATTTCTTTCCTCTACTTGGAATGTCCTTTGTTTTTGATTCTTTGCCTGGCAAACAAAGATCCAGTTCATATATCATATTCTTTGTGATGTCGCTCATGACACCACAGATAAATCTTTGCTGCTGTGTCCTTCACGCTCCCTGTCTTAGTCACCTAGTGCTGCTATAACAGAAATGCCACAAGTGGATGGCTTTAACAAAGAGAAGTTTATTCTCTCACAGTGCAGTAGGCTACAAGACCAAATTCAGGGCATCATCTCCAGGAGAAGGCTTACTCTCTCTGTCGGCTCTGGAGGAAGGTCCTTTAATGCATCAGTCTTCCCTTGGTCTGGGAGCATCTCAGTGCAGGAACCTCTAGTCCAAAGGACGCGTTCTGCTCCCAGCACTGCTTTCTTGGTGGTGTGAGGTTCCCGTGTGTCTCTGCTCGCGTTTCTCTTTTATATCTCAAAAGAGATTGGCTTGAGACCCTATCTAATCTTGTAGACCTCATCAGTACAACTGCCGCTAATCCATCTTATTAACTCATAGTGATAGCGTGTGTAACACATAAGGAAATCACATCAGATTACAGAATGGTACACAATCATACAATACTGGGAATCATGACCCAACCGAGTTGACAGATATTTTCGGGTGACACAATTCAATCCATTACACTCGCATTAGTACTTTGCAGAGGCATAGTCGGGGCCGGGGGAGGGGAGGCTTGCCCCTGGACAAAAGTCCAAGGGGGCACCAGATGAGGCGTGGAATGACATTCTGTGACACCACAAATATGAAAAGTGCCTGACTGAGGCATCCGGACAAGAGGGGAGGAAGATGTTTCTGCTGACACGTTGCCGGTTTCACTGTCGATTCATCTTGAAATTGGGGTGCAGCAACTTAGAGATTGCCCTTGGGCACTTGTTATCCTTGCTACTCCCCTGGTACTTTGTGCAGAAATTAAACCCATGATCTAGCATTGTGTGGAGCTGAAAACTGGGACATGTACACGGTAACAGGTGAGAATGAAATGAATTGAAATTGATTTGACGGCAACAGGTTTGGTTTGGTTTATGATCTGAGAAGTAGGGCTCTGGCTGATTACTGAAGATGAAAACCATGGTTACTAAATGTGGTGAAATGAGTTCCTTTATGTGCCCTTTCGCCTTGGTTGTTTAGATTAAGCTTGAGAGATTTTTTTTCCCTAAACCCTGAGGAGTTACCTTTGCCCTAGTTTTCTACCCCAGAGGATTTGTTACTATTGCCAGATTGACTTTTCCTGGGTATGCTGTAAACAATTTGTGTTACGATACTTTTTGTCTGGTCCTGGGCTGCAGCCTGCCCTGTGATTGGTATGCACCTTGCAGGAAATGGTCAATATACTATGCAAAAGAAGTGACTATAGACTATGCAAGTGAAGTTACTATAGCCTACTATGCAAATGAAGTGTCTGTGGCCTACCAAGACAGAATTGGTCATTTTGTGGCCCTGGTGGGAGGGACATGTCTTGAAATTGAGGAGGAGTTTGTGTATATATGAAGCCAACCCCACAGAGGTTTTTATACAGGAAGCAGGAAGAAGCAGAAAGGAGAAAAGGCAAGAGAAAAGAGAGAAGAACCAGAGAGAAAGGAGGAAAGGAACCTCCTAAAAGAGCTGTAACATAGGTTAAGGGCTGTAACACTGAAGACAGTGACAGGCCTCGAAGAGGTCCCGTCGCAGAGTTTGTGATAATAGACGGCAGGGTCAAGCGGAGCCTGTTCTGAGGGGGCCTAGAGGAGACCTGTTCTCAGGGGGCTAAGGGGAGGGCTGCACAGACGAGAGGAGCTACGAGAGCTGTCCTGCACTGAAGAAGGGAGACTTCGCCTACATACTTCCTAATCCTGATCCCTAGTTGTAGCCTGTTGATCCTGATTCTGAGTTGTACCCTGTTACTTCCTTAATAAACCACTTAACTGTAAGTATGGTCTGTGAGTTCTGTGTGGCCATTACAATGGATTATTGAACCCAGAAGAGAAGTATAGAGTGCTGTGGGAGGAGCAGTTGGTGTTGGAATTGGTAAAAGGGTTAGAGGGTGGAGGTAGGTCTGACCTCCACCTCAAGGGAATCAGCTTAGGGCTGATCCTGGTCTTTATCCCCCCTGAAGTTAGACAGGCTCTGATGCTGCTGGTACTCAACCATTTTTACACTCAGAGACTCAGATGTGGACAAAGAGTTTCCCATAAGTCCTAGCATCAGGACTGGAAGTCAGGAAGAGAGATGTGTCCCTGGTTGAAAGAATGAAGAGATTTTTCCTCACTTACCTCTTTCTGGAGCTGTTTTTCTCAGGTTCTCCACGTCTGGGGTGGTTCTGGATCGAAGGCAGACGCTGGCAAACTACAGTCCGCAGGGCAAATCCGCATGTAGCCTGTTTATGTAAATAAATTTTTATTGGAGCACAGGCACACTCAGTTGTTTACATGCGATCTATGGCTGCTTCCACGCTACAGTGGTGGTGTTGAGTAGTTGTGACAGAGACCACATGGCCTGCAAAGCCTGAAATATTTACTATCTGGTCCTTTCTGGAAACAGCTTGCTGATCCCTGATTTAAAGCACCTTAGAGGCACCATTGGATGGTGCCTGACACTTTACACAGTCACTTCTTGCCTTCATTTAAAAAAAGTAGAAAAGGATTAAAAACTAAATAAAAGACAAGTTAATAAAAAGAAAGAATAAGTTAAAAATAGAATGTAAAAAGAAACAGAAAAAAAAACAGTAAGAAGCCAAGGGCTGGTTAAAATAGAGCAAGCAAACCCAAGGTCCAAGCCAAGGTCTTTCTCTGAATTAATACCTTTGGAAGTGCCTGGAAAATGCTCTCTGTGTCTGTAGTGACAGCCTGGAACTAATGACTAGCTGGGATCAGAGGCTTCAAGAAGTTAGTGGGAGCCACTTCCCACTGGGGAAGCTTGTATTTTAAGCTCTGAAGATGAACTCCTTACCGCTCTCCCTTCCTCCCTGCCTACCCTCTATCCTCACATACAGGAGTTGCTTGCACCCAGCTTGTAGCACAGACACGTTCTCCTTCTGTGTGTGGTTTCCCTTAGCTCTAGCCTGCATCTAGGAAATCTAAAGATGCGTCTTTGGGAGGGCAGAGGCCCTGGCAGAGGCCCTGCGAGCAACCATTGTTTGTAGAGATGGTGCAAACCTCCCGCCTGCTGATGGGCTGCGCTGTTCCTGAGAGAACATATGTCACCTAGGGAAGAAGCAAGTCTGGGTTCCCTCAGAAGTAAGTGTCTAATTCCCTGGCAGGCCCAGCCCGACGGTGGCCTGGGGCCTGGAGAGGGTGTTTCTGTCTTCCTTCCCAACTTTTCTCTTTGCGATTTATATTCAGATGTCATCTTTTGTTGAAGGTCTCTGGGAAAGGAGGTAATGGAGGGTCTCAGGTTAGCGGGTCCCAGGCACAAAGACCAGGCCCCTGATAATCTGAGTGTGGCTTGCATCCAACAGGGCCATATGTCAAGTAATCCTAACCTGGATTCTCTGCCAAGTCAAGGTATTTTTACTGTCATTCAGAGGACAGGTTCAGAAACGGCGTGTGATACTTAGGGTGTGTGGTGGTTATGCCCGTGCTACAATTTTAAAAATGTGCTTCTGATCAAATATAAAGTTAAAATAGCCTGTTAATCAAGTGGCTCATGCTAGGAGTGCCTTTGGCCAGGGCTTAGTTGCGGAAGGAAGAGGGCAGAGGTAGAGCCGTGCCAGATGTGGAGATTAGAAGTGACTACATGACTCTAAGCAGTGACGTGGAGAGGAGATGCATCCTCCGCCGGTGCATCAACTGAGACCTCAGCTCATGTCCTCACGCAGAGCCTGCACACAACACCTCCCGTGCCCCACCTGTAAGGCCTGTGAGGGAACTCCCTTTAGCACACTCTCCTGTGATTCATTTTTCTCCTCAATTCAGTTAAACAAATTGTATCGTGGATCCCCTCTGTTCATATGCACAGAAGCAGCAATGTTGGGGTATAATGTTTGTGTGTGATGATAAATATCATGCAAGGTAAAGTGAGAGAGGAATAAACAAAATGCTGGTGGGGGATGAGGAGAGAGTTTACGATAGTGCAATATGAGAGCTGAGATGGGTCTTGGGAGAGGGATTGAATTTCAACAAGAGAAAAACAATCCAGGTGTAGCATGAGAAAAGATAGAAAAGCAGAAGCATTTTGGGGACCAACATGTAGTTTAGTTTGAATAATGGACAGTATATGGTTAGGGGAGTGGGAAGATGTAGGTTAGGTGGGGTCTGTATTAGTGAGAATTATGTTTGACTGAGAGTGACAGAAAACCAACGATAACCATGGCTTAAATAGGACATAAACATGCAAAATTTCAGTGGGCCTTAGGCTGATATTGTCCTCCATTGTGCTAGGGACCCAGGTTTCTTCTGTCTTGTTATTCTACAGTGTGGACCTATAGTCCAAGATTGTAGCATCATCTTCTAGACATTAGGATGGAGAAAGCAGAGGCAGATTATCCAATAGGCAAGGTAAGCACAGTGCTTCCCTTGCTTAGCAGATCATCTGTAGTGAAAATTTTGCATTTTTTCATTACATCAAAGATTCTGTCTCTCTCCCAGCCCCACAGCACTTTCCTACAGAATCAAAGCCTGTTTTCAAATTTACAGATCCTGGCAGGGACGGATTGCCCAATAAACAAGGTAAGCACCGGCTTACTTGTGCTTACTTACTAATCTGTACTGACCAATTTCACAGTACCAAAGATGTGGTGAAACCCATGTGAAGTTGTTCACTATAGGTTAGTGAGTAAGCACAACTAAGCCTGTGCTTACCTTGGTTACTATGTAATCTGCCTCTGGGAGAAGGGGCAAAACAAGGGGGTAAAGGGCACATGTGTCCCGTCTCTTAGAGAAGTTTCCCAGAAGCTAACCCTTTGCACTTTGCATTCATTCCATTGGCTGGAATGTAGTCACATGACCACACCTAGCTGCCTCTTTTTTTTGTTTGTTTTTTTTCCTAAATTTTATTTATTTTGTTGTTGTTGAGAATATACACAGCAAAACACAACACATTCAAATTTCTACATTTACTATGTAGTGACATTAATTACATTCTTCGAGTTGTGCAACCATTCTCACCCTCCTTTTCTGAGTTGTTTCTCTCTCGTTAATATCAACTCACTGCCCCCTAAGGTTCCTATTTAATCTTTCAAGTTGCTATTGTCAGTTTGATCTGTATAGACAGTTCTTAAAAGAGCATAATGCTCAAGGCAGACCTTTTTTACTAGTCAAGCTAAACTACTGTTTGGTTTTGAGATGACTTCAGGGGATATTTTTGGTTTAAGGTTTAAAGATTATTTCAGGGCAATAGTTTCAGGGGTTTATCCACCCTCCATGGCTCCAGAAAGTCTAGAGTCCATGATAATTTTAAATTCTGTTCTGCATTTCCCCCCTTTTGATCAGGATTCTTCTATGGAATCTTTGATCAAAATGTTCAGTAGTGATAGCCGGGCACCATCCAATTCTTTGGGTCTCATGGCAAAGGAGGCAATTGTTCCTGGAGGCAACTAGCCACATATTCCATATGATGTTGACTTTGAGGTTCCAGCAAGACTTTCAAATGAGGCTTCAAATAGGCAGTTGAACTTGTGGGTCTAGGGAAAAATGGCAAATTAGTTGCTCATGGGCAACATTTGGCTGTCAGGTGTAATTTGTTTGCCCTGCATGAGACTGACCTGCACAATTAAAAAAAATTAAATTAGTTCCTAATCAATTGCTTATCAAAATGTGCATTTCTGACTTCCCTTGAAAAATCTTAAGATTTAGAATCATCAGGTCCTTATCCTGCCTGACAAAAAATTGGAGTTGTGAGTGGCTGCTGCCTTTAGATGGTATGTTGGCTTTCACTTCAGATGGTGCACATGCTCTCCACTTTGCTGCAGTCCGCATCACTCCCTATTCGTTATCTAGTTCTGCCTGTTCCAGTTATTTGTATTACTTGCCTGGCCCCTGTAAGTATTTGAGTGTTCAATCTCCTGTTATAGGTTTGTCAGGGCCACAGATACAGATTTGGGAGCCATGTTTCTAGGGAAAGAGAGTTGAAGCCATTGCAATGGGTAAGACTGATGAGGGGTTGTTGTTAGCTGCCTTGAGTTGGCCCCCGACTCATGGGGACCCCACGCACAACCAAATGAAACTCTGTCCAGTCCTGCACCGTCCACATGATTGGTTGCAGATTGGACTGTTGTGATCCATAGGGTTTTCATTGTCTGATTGCCGGGCCTTTCTTCCTAGTCTGTCTTAGTCTGGAAGCTCCACTAAAACCTGTTCAGCATCATGGCAACATGCAAGCCTACACTGACAGACAGGTGGTGACTGTGCATGAAGCGCAATGGCCGGGAATTGAACCCTAGTCTCTTGTGTGGAAGGCAAGATTTCTGCTGCTGAACCAACACTACCCCCACAATGGGGGTAGAGAATAGAAAGAGAAGGGAAGAGATCCTGAAACCTCAGGACATGGCCGTATTTATAAACAAGAAGGGCAAGGTTGAGCCTATATGTAGATTCAGAGGGAAAACATCAGAGAAAAAAACAGAGCATATCATATCACAGAAACCAAAGGAAAAAAGTTTTCCAGATGGACATCTGCCAGTGTCAAAAGCTGCAAAGAGAGGGAGGAAAATGAATCCCGGACAAAGGCCATTTGCTTGGGAGATTAGAAGGTCTTTGAGGGTTTCAGTAGAGTGGTGAGGGCAGAAGTCAAATTTAAATGCTGCTTTGATGTTCCTTGTAATCTGAGTTGATCCGTACGAAGATATCAGGGTATACAGGAGGGCAGGGTGCACTTGTGATCAGCCCCACCTCCAAGGTGGCAACCCCAGGTGAAGACCAGATAGGAGAGGAGAGGACTGCTCTCCAGGGAGGAAGGCACTTACTGTCTTCCACATCGATTAAGTGCTGGCCTCTTTAAAAAAAACTGTCCCTCATTTAATCCTCACAATAAGCCTGGATGGAGGTAGAGCTTGATATTTCTAGTTTTATAGGTGAGGAAACTGATGCTTACAGAGGTTAAGTGATTGGCACAAAGTGTTCATGCAGTAAGAGAGCTGAAGAGTTAGAATTTGAAGGAGAACTCTATTCAACATGTTCTTTCCATACACATCTAATTACATGGCCCCTCAGGGAGGGCTGAGGCTCCCCTTCGTTCCCTATAACTCAGACTGCAGCACATCAGGCTATAATCATACATGTGGTCAAAAAGACCTTTTTCTCATGACTTTTTAGCACTGTTTCTCTCAACATCTTGCTCTAAGTACTCTGCAATGGTTAAAAGACATTAAAGTTTTAAGGCGAAAATAACTTGTTTTGAGTCTCTTTGTATTACTCAGTAGATGAAAGGCTTTTACTTTGTCCAATTACATTAACATCATGTCAAGTTCGGCTTATTTCTGAAAATTGTGTCCCATGAATAATACCCACATTGTCACCATGAGAAAAGAAAATGATCTGTGTGACTATGATCAGCCGATTAGCAGACTGGATTTATTTCATTGCAGTCTGGGTGCATAGGTTAGGACACTAAATCTCAGTCTGTAAGAGGGAAGACAAAGGCAAAAGGTATGACGCTGTTGTTGTAGGGGCCCATGGAGTCAATTCCAACTCATAGTGACTCCATGTGTGCAAAGTAGAACTGCCCCATAGGCTTTTCAAGGCTGTGACCTTTTGGAAGCAGATCACCAGGCCTGTCTTCTGAGGCACCTCTGGGTGGGTTTGAACAGCCAACCTTTTGATTAGGAGGCTAAGTGCTTAACAATTAGCACCATGAGGAACTCCTAAAGGCATTAAAGTCCATTGCCGATGAGGAGATTCCAACTCATAGTGACCCCATCTAACAGAGCAGAACTGCTTTTCCAAGGCTGTAACCTAGATGGAAGCAACTGCCACACCTTTCTTCTGAAGATTCGAACCCCCAACCTTCTGGTTAGTAGTTGAGTGCTTAACCATTTTTGCCACCAGGGCTCCTTCAAGGCACAATACCCACACCGAAAACATTTAACGCACAGTAAGTAATCAGTATTTGAAAGAATGAATGATACTCCCATTGGCAAATTGGCAGGAAAAAGTCTGCACTCTCCATGTACCCGGCATCTTCTGGCTTTAGCAGATACAAGTAGAGTTCAAAGCCAAAGTTCTCAAAATCTCCCCATTTTTATCATTACTTTTTCTTCTGGGGAATCATCAACGTCTGTCCTAATAATTGCTAGTATTTCTTGGGCATTTACTCTGTGCCAGACACTGTGATAAGTGCTTTGACCCGCATTTCCTTGTTTCATATCCAAAACAATTTCTCCTGGTAGGTACTTTTTTTTGTTTTTGTTTTTTTTAATTTAAAAAGGGTTTAATAAAGAGATTATTTTAGAAGTTTGGAAAGGGTCTAGGGAAATCACAAAGGATAGCACTATTCTTACCCCTATGCTGAAAGGGACAAGGGGAGGGAATGGTTAGCAGAACCCAGGAGGAGAGAGCTGTGTAGACTAGGTTACCTTGAAAGAAGCTATGCTGGTAGGTGCTCTTATTATCCCCATTTTACAGATGAACAAACAGAGCTGGGAGAGGTGGAGGATTTCGCCCAAGGTGATGCAGCTAGTAAGTAATGGAGCTAGAATGAGTTGCTACTCTTAGCCATGTTACTGTGTGCCTACTTTGGAATGGGCTGTCCCATTAGAAGCGGAATCAACGAGGGTAATGATCAATACTAACAGCAACATGATGTCCTGGCAGGATGGCTTGACTTGAGACTCGAGAATTGCTTCTTCTGTGGACTGGCTTGTTTCCCTGTGGGGAGATGCCCCTTTACTTTCATTTCCAAAACGTGGTAGCTCAAACCAAGTGATGAATCTTAATTTTTGAGCCCAGAACCAGGACGCATAGTCCAACAAAAGATTGTTCTCTGACTTGTGCAATTATTTATATGCAGAATCTTCCACCAAATAAACATGAAAACATATTTGCTTCCATATTCAGTGATTTTGCTATTGACAAGAAACAAAATGGAGATCACCCCGAAAAATCTGGGGTGCCTGCTTGCCTGAGAGAGGCTCTCCCATCGCTTCAATTATAAGATTGGTTTTGTTAGTTTGGATCCGGCCCAAGACATCCTTTGGTGCCCAGATTGCTGCACAACTCCTCAATGTAGATGGCTCCTCTCTGGGAAGTAGCACTGCAGCAATGGACCCCCCGTGTTAACAGGAAACATAAGGTGGGGATGGGCGGGGACTTAACAAGGTATTTATCACCCTGATAGTGCCCAGGGGGTTTTCACAGTGATTGCTTCATACTTTTCAGTAATCTTTCCTCCTCTGATTTATGTGGCTTTTCTAAAGGGCATTGTTCAGCAGTACATTAATGTGGATGCTAAATATAGCTGGAAGGAGCCCAGTGCCTGATGTTCCAGTGCCCACCGGCAGGCAGGCATCTGCCAGTCAATAGCCTACTTTTGTTCCAGTCTTCCTTGCTAGAATATATCATGCCGTAGAGGCTATTTACATCTGGACAACATTCTGAAAGTTGTTAGAAACCCTTCCTACTGCCTCGTGCAGCACTCCTAGGAGCTGTGGAAGTGTAAATGTGCAGCCAGGTGTTCTTCCTGGCAGCGCCTGGGCGCGGTGACCTTGATGGGCTCCATCCCTCCTCTGAAAACAAAACATGGACTTGGAATTTTAATTAAAAGGCAGTGAGTGGGCTATCAGGCTCGTGTGTTGGCTGAGCTGCCCGTTAATCGCAGTGTGGATTTGAGGTCACCATTGTGAAGCCTGTAACATTAACTTATCAGGGAAAACACATCAGCTGAATCATCTCCAGGCTCACCAGGAGGGAGAGGCCCTGAGGAAGAACTTTTTTTTGGTGCCTGAAGCAGGCCGGTGCGGCTAGGAACCTGGAGAATTATATTAGGACAATGCCAGCGGCTGAGCTAGGGAGGGAAGGAATCTACACACATAATATCTGCTTGGTCCTCACCATGTGGAACCCATTGCTTTAACGTAGCAGAGCTAGTCACCCACGTGGTGACCTACAAAATGGCTCAGTTTGGCAGTTGAGCGGGGCTCTTAGAGCGCCCCTGGTTTAGTTTTAGAGCCGGCCCATAAAATGAATTAAGTCTGCTTAAGTGGGTTGTTTTGCATTGAAAAAGTTATTTAGAGCCTTTTAAAAATAGCATTATTGGAGCCTGTTATTGGTTTACATTACTTTGTGAGGAGGCACACACGTTGTTTATTGCAAAGATCCTCTGACTCCAAGGTTTAAAAAAAAAAAACAACAACAACCCTCTAAATAAAGGGATCATTTCTGTCTAAAGATTTTCAGACACCAACCACCTTTAGTGGTAGTGGTGACTTGCACCTGGGCCAAGAGACTGTGTGGGTTGGTAGTTCCTAAGTCTAGGTCAGCAACAAAATCGCTTAACCAGTTGCCACCCAGTTGACTCTGACTCATGGTCACCCCATGTGTGTCAGAGCAGAACTGCCCTCCAGAGGGTTTTCAATGGCTGATTTTTTTGAAGTAGATCGACAGGACTTTCTTTTGAGGTGCCTCTGGGTGGACTCAAATCACCAACCTTTCAGTTAGCAGCATTAACCCTTTGCACTGCCTAGGAACTCCACAAAAACAAAAAAGCTTATTTCTGGGCTAACCAAGATATTTTCATTCAGAGTCTGATTCTGTGCTTTAAGGAGTTTCCTGTAAGATTTTGATGATTAATCAGATTTGGGAGTTACTGGTTAAGGATCTTCTTAATGTCCAGTCTAGTCATGAGATAAAAATAACTGGAATTTTCAGAGAAGAGGAAAGAAAACGTTCATGTGAGCCCACCATTACTTTCTCCTGTTTCTCTTTTGAGGCCGTTGTTCACGTCAAACAGCAATATTGGCAACAACTGCAGCAGGAACTTACTCAGGGCCTGGCTGCTAGTCTTTCTCCACCCATTAATCCCTTAGACCATGCAATCCTGGAGCAGATCCCAATATCCCCATTTTATAAATAAGGAAACCAAGGCTTAGAGCTATCAACTGACTTGCCCAGGGTGCACAGCTGTGTACTGGAAAGTGACTTTGGCTCTGGCTCTTCCTTAGAGACTTGCCTCAGCTTTCCCTTGGGCTGTGAATGGAGCAGGGTAACCCTCATAATGTAAATGCACTTTTATTCACCATGCATATTTATAGAGCTGAACTTCCCCCGTATTTATAGAGCTGAAAAGAAAGGGGTAGGGAGCTAGGAGGACCCCAAGGTACTGCCCCCACATTCCATTCCCTTTGCTGTTCAGAGCATCAAACTCCAAATCAAACCAAAGGTGTAGCACAGCCTTTGCCAAACTCCATTATAATGTGGGCCAATGTACTTATAATTGAGGATGGCAAGACTTTGTATCACATACTTTGGACGTATTATCAGCAGGAACCAGTCCCTGGAGAAGGACATCATGCTTGGTAAAGTAGAGGGTCAGTGAAAAAGAGGAAGACCCTCAGCGAGATGGATTGACATAATGGTCGCAAAAATGGGCTCAAACATAGCAACGATTGTGAGGATGGCACAGGACCGGGCAGTGTTTCATTCTGTTGTACGTAAGGTTGCTATGAGTTGGAACTGACTCGACGACACCTAACAACAACAATGAATGTCCTACATTTTCTCTGATGGATCCCAGAAGAAGGGGAGAGAGGAAGGGGGAGGGGAGGAATTGTCAAGGAGATGGGTAAAGCCCAGGACCGGTAAATGCTTAACAACTGACAACTGGCTGGGGGTAGGAGGAGGCCTGGTCTGTAGAATTCAATGATTTCATGTTATAAATACTCTCAACATAACTGATTTCAAGCTACCAATAGTTTAACAACTGGCTTAGAAAATTCCTGAAAATGTGACACTGTGAATTGTGTATCGTCATTAAGGACATGCCTTACAGTTTTGGACCAATGTCTCACCTCTAAACCTCACGGTGCTTGGCAGCCTTCTTGGTTGGTGCCTCTCTTCGGCCCTGTTTCATGCACATTCTTGTGGTTGTATTAGCTCCCAAGCCATCGGATTGTCCTACTTACGTCTGTGTGTTCAGCGTGCATCATGCTGAGTATGACGACTTGCATGCAGTAGGCCTTCAGCAAATGTTGGCTGATGGGGAGTGGGCCTGACTCTAACCACACTAGCGACTGAGGCTATGTCCCCCAGCCCAGTGCAGGGGTGTTGTGAGCCTCTCAGCATTGGGAATCAGCAATTTCAGTGAGTCATACCTGTGGGGGTGGGTGGCCCAGGTTGTTCCAGTGCTGGCTGTGCAGGGACCAAAATGAGGGGGCTAAAGCAAGGTAGGAGAAGACAAGTCCTAAGGCACCCCGGAGCTCAGTTCCTCGTGATGCAGCCCAGAGGAAACAGCCTGACGTCAGCTGAAGCCAGCTGAGATGGGGGTGAGTGTGGGAGCCCAGGCCCTCTATGGAGAGAGTCTGAAACAGAGTGACAAATAGAGCCAGGTGGTGGGAGGCGCAGCTGCAGCTACACACCAAAGAACAATATTTATATGTGCACCATGTGGACAGGATTTCAAGCTATACACTGGAATTTTTAAGCCACTTCTATGCACCTCTCACCCTCCCTCTCACACACCCTGCCCCGAAGCTTCTTAGAACAGGAAAATAGTGACATGGATATGGCCATCTCTCGCTTAAATGTTGTGTAGGAATCTTTGAACCTCCAGTTCTCATTGTACTATTCCGTTCCACATCCTATTGGTCTCCAAGACCTGATCCTGTCACTCTCTCCAGAATCCAGCCACCTCCCTCCATTCTGTAGCCTCTGAGCTCTCAGATCAAGTCTTCTTAATGTCTCCTCAAGAGTATGTCAGTAACTCTCTATCTTGTGTTCCTATATCTGTTCTTGCTCTCCTTCAATTTGCCCTTCACTTGCTAGAGGGGATTTTCTACAATAAAAATCTGATCACGTCCTTGAATAAAATCTTTACTGCCTTCAGGGTAGAATCCAAACTCCTTGCGGGAGGATATGAGTCCTCTCTGGTCCAGACCCTCACTTGCCTCCCTAGTTTTATCTCTCAGCCCAAGCTGTAGCCCTGCAGACTGCTCTGGATTGCTGAATATGCTCAAGCTATTCCTTCTTAGGGAACTATCTTTGCCTAACTTGCTCCCTTGGCTAATTCCTGCTTCCCTTTCAAGTCTCAGTTCCAACTTTATCTTCTCGTGAATGCTTTTTCTAAACACGTTTCTTCTGGCCCCACTTCTCCCTGTTCTGAGCTCCTCCTTGGTGCTCTGAACTGCCCTGTACACACGATCATTTTAACAGCAGCACACTGCGTAGTAACGGTGTGGTTCTAGGGTAGACACTGTGTCTTGTTCACTCTGAATGCCAATCTCTTAACAAAATATCCAACATGGAACAAGAACAAAGAATATGCTTTTAAAAAATTTTTAAATTTATTTTGTTATTGTTGTTGAGAGTATACACAGCAAAACATACACCAATTCAACGGCTTCTACATGTACCATTCAGTGACATTGATTTCATTCTTCCAGCTGTGCAACCATTTCACCCTCCTTTTCTGAGTAGTTCCTCCCCTGTTAACATAAATTCACTGCCCCCTAAGGTTCCTGTCTAATCTTTCGAGCTGCTGTTATCAGTTTGATCCCGTACAGATAGTTTTTAAAAACGTGTAATGCTTAAGGCAGACTTTTTTTTTTTTAACTAGTTAAGCTAAACTATTGTTCTTTTAAGAGGATATACTCCAGTGGATTTTTCCTCTTTTGCATCAATCATGGTAACTTGGAACCCAGTCTCAAGAGCTCTCTTTAGGGAGCATTGAGTTGAAGCAAGGAGTACAAGGGCATGCACAGGGAGTTGCTGTTAGTTGCTATAGAGTCAGCTCCAATACATGGTGACCTTACGCAAAACAGAACAAAATGTTGCTAGGTCCTGTGATATCTTCATGATTGCTGGCATATTTGAGTCCATTGTTGTGATGACTGTGTGGTTTGAATGCCTTCCAACTTCAGCTTCCAGTAGGCTCCTCTTCTAGCATTATATCAGACAATATTCTGTTATCCACAGGGGTTTCATTGACTAATTTTTGGAAGAGATTGCCAGGCCTTTCTTCCTAGCCTGTCTTAGTCTGAAGCTCTGCTGAAATCTGTCCACCATAGGTCACCCTGCTGGTATTTGAAATACTGGTAGTATAGATAGCTTCCAGAATCACAGCTCAGATCCACTGCAGTATGACAAACTGACAGACAGGTGGTGATAGGGAGCAGAGGTGCATATATGCGGTGTGGGTGTGACCAGATTACAAAAAACGCTCTCGTCACCTATGCACCTCCTCTTTTTTTATTCCTAGGACCATGTAATTGATGACTGACTATATATCTGAGTATATACAACATTCTATGATAAGCCTCAAAAGGGCAGAGAGCACACAAACCTAATTTGTTTTGCCTCACGCCCAGCGCCATGAAAGGGGAAGCACCTAATAAGCATTCTGACCACTCTAATGGTAAGTGTGTGCCTGGTTCAGCTCTGGCTTAGGGCTCAGAGCATCCCCATCTGTGGACAGCTGAATTTCAATAAGGCTGCATTATTTTGAGCAAACATCAACAAGGGAAACAAGCATCTGTGATGTTGTGTAACCCGGCTTTCATCTTGCCCTTAGCAAAAATTGGGTCATTGAAATTTGGGTAGAGAACAGCCTAGGTGATGCCTGTGCTTGGAAAAAGAAATGATTTAAGTCGTTTGGTGCTGTTCTGATACCAGAGGCCATGGTACTGTGACGTGGATGGCAATATTAAAAGGACCGAGATGCAAGCCTTTCTGGGAGACCTTGGCCCTTTGTCTGATGTGTCAGTTTTGATTTTTATGACTGATGACGCAGTGAGTCAACACAGTAATAACACCCACAGCAGCATGAGAGGAAACTGTGCTGAGGGCCCATTCCGCTTCCATTCTATAGACATCGTGCCACTGTCTGACCGTATGATTTTAAATAAGCAAGAAAACAAACCCAAAGCTATGCAATCTGATGTTCCTGGGTCACAACCGGCAATTTTCAGTGCCAGCCCCAGCTCCTTCTTTTTGACCCAGGAATGTGGTGACTGGATCCTATTAGGCTTGGGGAAGAGAGAGAATCCCTGGGGAGTACTCTCTCTTTTAACAAATCAACATTGCTATTTTTATATATGTGTGAGTAAATCATATTACATTTCACAGGTCATTTAATAAAACTTTTCAGTAAGTAACAGTTTTAGATAGGTGATTGAGAATAAAAGAAACATTCATACCAAGCTCCAGTGATGCCTCTGTTTTCCCCAAGGAGACACATTAGTGATTAGGTTTATCAAAAAGTCTTCTCCAAAACACACTTCAAAGCCTTCAGATTGTTGTCACTTGATTCATTGATATCAGAGTTAACATCTGACTCATAAATTCATTAGTTTGCACATTATGTAGCGATTTTGTGCTGGAGTCACAAAAGTCAAGTTACATCAGATACATGTTTATCAACCATAATGACGATGATTATAAGAAGAATAACTTCCATTCATTAAACATTGTCAAGAGCTTTCGATATATTATCTCCTTTATCCCTATAAGATAGTTACTATTATAACCCAGATCTTACCGATGAGGAAACTGAGGCTGCTGTACATTGTCTAAGATCACTCTGTCAGTGGCAGAGCCAGGATTTGTGTTAAGTAGTCTGACTCCAAGGAGCCCTGGTGGTGCAATGGTTAAGTGCTTGGCTGCTAACTGAAAGGTAGGTAATTCCAATCTACCAACTGCTGTGGCAGTTGGCTTCCTTAAAGACTTACAGCTTTGGAAACCCTATGGGCAGTTGTACTCTGTCCTATAGGGTCACTATAAGTTGGAACTGACTCAACAGCAATGGGTTTGGTTTTGGGGTTTAGTCTGACTCCAGAGCTTGCAAAAAACCCACTGCCTATACTGCCCGAGGGAGTCCCTGGGTGGTGCAAACGATTAACATGCTTGGCCACTAACAAAAAGCTTGAAGTTCGAGTCTACCCAGAGGTGCCTCAGATGAAAGACCTGGCAATCCAATTCTGAAAAATCAGCCATTGAAAACCCTGTGGAGTGCAGTTCTACTCTGACGTACATGGAGTCACTTTGAGTTGGAATCGACTCGATGGCAACTGGTTTGGTTTTGATTATACTACCTGAAAATGTCATCCTGATCATGAAAGGCAGAGCTATAGACCAAGACTATGGAGTCCCTGGGTGGTGTAAATGGTTAAGTGCTCGACTACTGGCCACAAAGCTGGCAGTTCAAACCCACCCAGAGGTGCCCCAGAAGACAAGCCTGGTGACCTGCTTCCGAAAGATCACAGCCTTGAAAACCCTATAGAGCAGTTCTTCTCTGCACACATGGGGTCACCATGAGTTGAAATCAACTCGACGGCAACTAATAACAACAACAACACAGACTAAGACAATAGTATAGGCAACCAGCAACATGATGAGAAAGACCCCCATCTCTGTTTCATTCTTAAGGTAAATATCTCATGTTTGTTATTTGTTACATGGTTTCTTTGTAGGCCTGCCTCCAGAAAAGTGAGATGTATATACTGCTGGAATGCTAGTTAGGTTGACCTGCAATGTGGAGTCCGTGGCCCTTGTCTATGTTCCCCAGAGGTTCACCTTCTCCCCACGCCCCTGATCCCTGTGATCAGACCAGGTAGGCGGAACCCCAGCCTGTCGGGTGCTTAGTGACTGTGGCGGACTCCAGTCTTAATGAGCCTTGGGAATCTGGTCCCTGATTTCCTGGAGCAGTGGGGCTCCAAACCTCAGTGTGCCATAAAACTCACCCAGGAACCTCGTTGAACGCAGGTCCCTGGGCCCCATACTCTGATTCTGATTCAAAGCTAGGGCCCATGACTGTGTGCCTTTAATAACAAGCCAGTGACTCTGATGTGAAGGATCACTGTGAGTAAGCCTGACTTATAGGTGGACTAGATCCACGGCCATAATCATCACTTTCAATGTCAAGACTACAGAGTATGTTTTGTACATTTGTTTTATAGAACAAAAATATGCTTCTTTTTCCCTATAAATGACAAATAAAGAAAAATAAAGAAACTCATGCTACTGTTTTTATCGGAGAGGGTGTGAAAGGAAAGTGTCCCTTAGACAGTGCTAAGATAAGGGGCCATGTTATCTCCCACACCTGTCTGGGCTCTGAGGCCAACACTCAGCCTCACACCCTGTGTTATCTTTATTACCCTTTTTGTCTTTAACATCTTAGTGTTGACCCAATCCGTTGCTTTGGACCAAAGGATACCCAGTAGAGTTAGAAATAATTTTTCCATAACTTCCAGCTTGCTTTCTGGGCTTCCACTTCCCCAATCCACTGTGTGGCCAGAGCAGTTTCTCTACACATGAGTCTGATTCTGCCCTACTCTGCCTCTACCCGTTCAAGGGCACCCTGCTGCCTTTAGGGTAAAGTCCAAACTCCTTAGCATAGCAAGAGGCCTTTGTAATTTGGGCTCTATTTATTTCTCCACCTCTTCTCCCCAGCTTCCTCTCTTGACAGTCTCCACCTCTAACTCTATACCCCCAATTTACCATTCCACACTACACCCCTCTCCTCCCACATTTTTTCCTTGGCCTACGCTCAGATTCTTAGTTTAGAAGTCACTGCTGATAGGAAGGTGTTCTAGGAGCCCTAGTGGTGCAGTTGTTAAACCCTCAGCTGTTAACTGAAAGGTTGGTGGTTCGAACCTACCAGCCACTCCATGGGAGCAAGATGTGGCAGTCTGCTTCCGTAAAGATTACAGCCTTGGAAACCCTAGGGGGCATTTCTACTCTGTCCTGTAGGGTCCCTATGAGTTAGAATTGGCTCAAAAGCAATGGGTTTGGTTTTTTTTTTTTTGTAAGGCTGTGTGAGGAGCCTCTGCTAGGTACTTCTGGAGAATCTCAGCTTACCGTTGTAGCATGCATGACATCGGATTAAAGCTGCTGGCCTACTCCTATCATCACCCCCCTTAACCCCCCTGTTTCTCTGAAGACAGGATAATGTTTTATCAATGCAAAATCCCCAGTGCCTGACACATTGTCAGACACATACAGGTGCTCACCAGATGTTTTTGAGTCAGTGGCTGCGAAGTGAATATTCTCAGGTCTACCACTCAGTCTTCACTCTTCTGCCCAACTCCTGTTGTTGTGGGCAGTCCAGTCGACTCAAGGCCAACTGCTCCTTCTCCTCTGCCTCTGGGGTTGGGCTTCTGAACAACAGCTGGAGAAAATCACACAGACTTGAAGACTGAATTCACCTCCAGTACCCACATTTTCACCTCTGTGCTGCTGAAAATCCTTTTATTCACACCCAGTAGGCATCTATGCCACTGCTCACAGCAGCAATTTCACTATCCTACTCCCCAGTTCCATTCCCCCTACTTCTCAGAGAGAGGCCTGACCATCTAATCCTGCCTCCATTAGTTTTCCTTCCTAGGAGAAAAATCTCTCCTCCTAAGTCTAACCCTTCTACCTATTCCCTCGATTGCACACCTAGAATCCCCTCTGCCTCTATGCTTTAGCCATAATCTCTTTTAACTTTGATCCGTTCCTCCTCAATGTCTCCTGCCCTTCAAACTGCAGACATTGCTTATATCTGACCCCTCCTAAAAGTTATTGCCACACAATGTTCTCTTTTCAAACTTCCTCAACATCCATCCGTCTGTCCTTCCAACCGTCCGTCCATCCACCCCTCCATTCATCCATCCATCCACCCATCCATCCAATTCTTTACACAGTAGTCAGTATGATATTTTAAGAATACAAATTAAGATCAGCTCACTTTATTGTTTAAAGCCACACAGGAGATTCCCATGGTACTTAGGACAAAATCCAAACTCCTTCTTCACTGAGACCTAATTTCCTGTTGGCATCACACGATCTAGCTTTGCTTACTTTGCTGATTTCATCTCCTCCAGGCTTTCCATTGCTCACCATGCTTCAGCCACCAACCTTCTTGCTGTTCCTTGAACACCTTTTTAGGAAATGTACACTTTCTGTTCCCTTTCCCTGGGCAACTCCTCCCAGAATCTTCATGGCTGTCTTCTTTTCATTCAGAGCTTGGCTCTGACACCACTTCTTCAGTGGAGTTAGTCATCCAAAGATTTATTAGGGCAACATGTGTGAGGGAAAATGGGGCAGGAACTGGAGGAAGGCTGGGAGAGCTCTCACCTGAGATGCAGTTCTGATCACAGGTTAAGGAGAAGAAAAGAGGTAGGTTCGGTGGAAGAGTCTCTCTAATGGAGTTTGGCAAGGTGATTGGGGATTCCTTGAGCTAAATTTGGCTGTCAGAAGAGTCCCACCTCTCCCAGGAATGGACCTGCTTTAGTATCCCTGCTGCCTCCGTTACTGGCTAGGGCAGCCTGTGGGAAGCGTGGCCTCAGTGAGAACTCAGTGATGAATTTTGTAAGTAGGGCCATGGGTCAATTATGCTTCCCACAGAGATTTGAGAGGCTCATTTTTGTGGCTTTCTACACTGTTTTAAACTTAATATCTTTTTTTACAAAAACATTTACTAAGTGAGGAGCACAGTACTGACAGGTGATACGGTTTATTTTATGAGCCAATCTGTTATTTAGTCGAAAGGTGAACTCCAGGAGTAGTTTTAGTGCAAACTTTAAAGGGTATCTCAGGTCGATAATCTTGGGAGGTTCGCCAGAACTCTGCCTATCCAGTAAATCTGGCCTCCTTTTTTAAGATTTTGAGTTTTGTTCTACATTTTTCTCCCACTGAATCCTGAACCACCTACTGTGGCCCTGGTCAGAAAGGTCAATAGTGGTAGCCAGGCACCATCTGGTTCTTCTGGTCTCTGGATAGGTGAGGTTGTGGTTTGTGTAGGCAATTGGTGCTGTAGACTGGTTTCTTCTTTGAATCTTCGATCATCTTCTTTCTCTTTTGCTCCAGAAGAGTAGAGACCAATGATTGTATCTTAGATGGCTGCTCCAAGCTTTTTTTTGCTTTTTCTTTTTATTATTGTACTTTAGATGAAGGTTTACAGAACAAATAGTTTCTCATTAAACAGTTAGTACACATATTGTTTTATAACAATGGTTAACCCCATGACGTGTCAACACTGTCCCTTCTCAACCTTGGGTTCCCTATTACCAGTTTTCCTGTCACCTCCTGCCTTCTAGTCCTTGTCCCTGGACTGTTATGCCCCATTAATCTCATTTTGTTTTATGGGGCTGTCTAATCTTTGGCCAAAGGGCGAACCTCGGGAGTGACTTCATTAGTGAGATAAAAAGGTGTCTGGAGGCCATATTCTTGGGGTTTCTCCAGTCTCTGTCAGGCCGGTAAGTCTGGTCTGTTTTTGTGAGTTAGAATTTTGTTCTACAATTTCTCCAGCTTTGTTGTGATCCCTGTCAGAGCAGTCAGTGGTGGTAGCCAGGCACCATCTAGTTGTATGGGACTAAGTCTGTTAGAGGCAGTGGTAGATGTGGTCCATTAGTCCTTTGGACTAATCCTTCTCTTGTGTATTGTTTTCTTCATTCTCCCTTGCTCCCGAAGGGGTGAGACCAGTGGAGTATCTTAGATGGCTGCTCACAGGCTTTTAAGACCCCAGACGCTACTCACCAAGGTAGAATGTAGGACAATTTCTTTATAAACTGTGTTATGCCAGTTGACATGGTCCCTGAGACCATGGTCCCCACAGCCCTCCACCCGGTAATTTTGTCTCTCAGGGAGTTTGGATGTGTCTATGGAGTTTCCATGAGCTTTCCTTGTACAAGTTGTGCTGGCTTCCCCAGAATTGCGTACTGTCTTACTCTTCACCAAAGTTACTACTTACCTATTGTCTATTTAGTATTTCTCCCCCACCCCTCCCATCCCTCGTAACCAACAAAGATTGTTTCTTTTTGTGTGTAAACTTTTTCATGAGTTTTTACAGTAGTGGTCTCATGCAATATTTGTCTCTTTGTGATTGACTTATTTCACTCAGCATAATGTCTTCCAGTTTCATCCATGTTATGAGATGCTTCGCAGATTCATCATTGTTCTTTATCGTTGCATAATCCTCCATTGTGTGTATGTTCCATAGTTTGTTTATCCATTCATCTGTTGATGGGCATCTAGGTTGTTTCCATCTTTTTGCTATTGAGAACAGTGCTGCAATGAATATGGGTATGCATATGTCTATTCATGTGACAGCTCTTATTTATTTAGGATATATTCCTAGGGGTGGGATTGCTAGATTGTATGGTATTTCTATTTCTAGCCTTCTTATTTTGCATTCCCACCAGCAGTGCATAAGAGTTCCGATCTCCCCGCAGCCTCTCCAACATTTGTTATTTCCAGTGTTTTTGATTTGTGCCAGTAATGCTGGGGTGAGATGGTATCTTATTATAGTTTTAATTTGCATTTCTCTAATGGCTAGTGATCGCAAGCATTTCCTCATGTGTCTGTTGGCCTCTTGAATGTCTTCTTTGATGAAGTGTCCATTTCCTTTGCCCATTTTTTAATTGGATTACTTGTCTTTTTGTTGTAGAGGTGTTGGATTTTCTTGTAGATTTTAGAGATTAGACCTTTGTCTGACTTATAATGTCCAAAATAATTTTCACAGTCCATAGGGTCTCTTTTTACTCTTTTGGTGAAGTCTTTTGATGAGCATAAGTGTTTAATTTTTAGAAGATCCCAGGTATCTAGCTTATCTTCTGGAATTAGTGTGTTGTTATTTATAGTTTGTATGCTGTTAACGCTGTGTTTTAGGGCCTGCAGCATTGAGCCTATTTTTTTTTTCTATGAACTTTATAGTTTTTGGCTTTATGTTTAGGTCTTTCATTCATTTTGAATTAGTTTTTGTATATGGTGTGAGATATAGGTCCTGTTTCATTTTTTCGCAGATGGACATCCAGTTTTGACAGCACTGTTTGTTAAAAAGACTGTCTTTTCCCCATTTGATGGACTTTGGGCCCTTGTTGAAGATCAGGTGACTGTAGGTGTATGGATTTACATCTGGGTTCTCAATTCTGTTCCATTGGTCAATGTACCTGTTTTTGTACCAGTACCAGGCTATTTTGACTACCATAGCTGTATAGTAGGTTCTGAGGTCAGGTAGTGTGAGTCCTCTTACTTTATTCTTCTTCTTCAATAGACCTTTACTTATCCGGGGCTTCTTCCCTTTCCATATAAAGTTTTTCCCATCTCTTTAAAGAATGTTGGTGGTATTTGGTTTGGGATTTCACTGTATTTATAAATTGCTTTAAGTAGAAATGCCATTTTCACAATGTTGAGTCTACCTATCCATGAGCTTGGTGTGTTTTTCCATTTACATAGATCCCTTTGGGTTTCTTGCGGTAGTGTCTTGTAGTTTTCTTTGTATAGGACCTTTATATCCCTGGTTAGATGTATTCCTAAGTTTTTTTTTTTTTTTTAGGGGTTATTATAAATGGTATTGTTTTCCTGATTTCCTTTTCATCATTTTCCTTATTGGTGTATAGGAATCAAACTGATTTTTGTATGTTTATCTTGTATCCTTCTACTCTGCTGAATCTTTCTATTAGTTCCAGTAGTTTTCTCGTGGAGTCTTTTGGGTTTTCTAAGTATAGTATCATATCATCCACAAACAGGGACAGTATATCTTCTTCTTTACCAACTTGGATGCCCTTTATTTCTTTTTCTTGCCTTATTGCTCTAGCTAGAACTTCCAGCACAATGTGAAATAGGAGTGGTGATAAAGGGCATCCTTGTCTTGTTCCTGTTCTCAAGGGGAATGTTTTCAGCCTCTCTCCACTAATAATGATGTTGGCTCTTGGTTTTGCATAGATGCCCTTCATTATGTTGAGAAATTTCCCTTCTATACCTATTTTATTGAGAGTTTCATCAGGAATCGGTGTTGGACTTTGTTGAATGCCTTTTCTGTGTCAATTGAGATGATCATGTGATTCTTTTCTTTCCTTTTCTTTATGTGGTGGATTACACTGATTGATTTTCTAATGTTGAACCATGCTTGCATAACTAGTATGAATCCTACTTGGTTGTAGTGTATTTTTTTTTATATGATGCTGAATTCTATAGGCCAGAATTTTGTTAAGAAGTTTTGCATCTATATTCATGGGAGATATTGGTCTGTAATTTTTTTTTTTTTAATGGCGTCTTTGACTGGTTTTGGTATCAGGGTTATGCTGGCTTCATAGAATGAATTTGGAAGTGTACCTTCCTTTTCTATGTTCTGAGATAGTTTGAGTAGTACTGGTATAAGCTCTTCTTTGAATGTTTGGTAGAATTCTCCAGAAAAGCCATCTAGGCCAGGGTTTTTTTTGTTGGGAGTTTTTTTTTTTTTTTAATTACCTTTCCAATCACTTCTCTTGTTACGGGTCTGTTCGGATTTTCAGCATCACTTTGTTGTAGTTTGGATAGGTAGTGTGTTTCAAGAAATTTATCCATTTCCTCTAGGTTTTCAAATTGGTTGGAGTATAGTTTTTCATAATACTCTGTTATGATCCTTTTTACTTCAGTTGAGTCTGTTATAATGTCCCCCATTTCTTTTCTTATTTGGTTTATTTGCATCCTCTCCTGTTTTTCTTCTTTTTTGATGTGTGCATCTATTGCTATAAATTGTCCTCTGAGGACTGCCTTTGCTGTGTCCCAAAGGTTTTGGTACGATGTGTTTTCATTCTTGTTTGATTCTAAGAATTTTTTAATTCTGTTTCTGATTTTTTTCTATTACCCAGTGGTTTGTAAGCAGGGTGTTATTCACTTTCCATGTAATTAATTTTTTTCCTTGCTCTTCCTGTTGTTAATTTCTACCTTGATGGCGTGGTCAGAGAAGATACTTTGTATTGTCTCAGTGTTTTGGAGCTTGTTGAGGGTTCTCTGTGGCCTAAGATGTGGCCTATTCTGGAGAATGTTCCATGTGCATTAGAAAAGAATGTGTACTTTGCAGTTGTTGGGTGGAGTGCTCTATATATGTCGATGAGGTCAAGTTGGCTGATTGTGCCCTTTAGGTCTTCTGTATCTTTGCTGAGTTTCTTTCTAGATGTTCTGTTCTTTAGTCAGAGTGGTGTGTTGAAGTCTCCTACTATTATTGCGGACCTGTCCATTTCTCTTTTCAGTGTTGTTAGAATTTGTTTTTATGTATTTTGGAGCACTGTCATTGGGTTCGTAGATGTTTTTTATGGTTATGTCTTCATGATGAATCGTCTCCTTAATCATTATATAGTGTCCTTCTTTGTCTTTTATGGTGTATTTTGTTTTGAAGTTTATTTTATCTGAGATTAGTATTTCCACTCCTGCTCTTTTTTGGTAGCTGTTTGCTTGATATATTTTTTTATCTTTTGATTTTCAATAAATTTACATCTTTGTTTCTAAGGTGTGTCTCTTGTAGTCAGCATATTGATAGATCTTATTTTTTAATCCATTCTGTCACTCTCTGTCTCTTTATGGGTGCATTTAGGCTATTTAAATTCAACGTAATTATTGATAGGGTGAGTTTATTGCTGTCATTTTGTACTGCTTTTTTTTGTTCCTCTTACTCTCTTGTGCTGAATTCCTTTTACTTCTGGATTATTTTTTCCTTTCTTTTATTTTTGTAGGTTTTGTTTTTACTGAGTCTTCATGTTTTTCTTCTTTATTTTGATGAGTAGGTTTGTTAACTTTCTTTGTGGTTACCTAGGTTTGAACCAGTCTATTGTTACTTGGTATCTCCTTAACTTCCTCTCCATTAGAAGGTTCTATATCTACACCGTTTATTCCCTCTTTTATTGTTCTGATGTTGTTGTCATTTGCAGATTAACCTCTCTGGTTCCCTGTTGTAATTGTTTTTGTTTTTGATAGTCCTTGAGAGTTCATGTCCTAGGTTGGTATCTGGATGGTAGGATCTTGTGACCTAGATTCAGCCTGTGGTCTGATGTTGTTTGTGTTCAGACTGAAGCACTCCCTTTAATAATTCTTGGAAGTTTGGTTTGGTTTTTACATAGTCCCTTAATTCCTGTTTATATGGAAATGTCCTAATTTCACCATCTTATTTGAACGAGAATTTTGCAGAATATATTATTATTGGCTGGCAATATTTTTCTTTCAAGGCCTTCTTGCCTGCATGGTTTCTGCTGAATAATCCGAGCTTAGTCTTATTGTTTCTCCTCTGTATGTGACTTTTTGTTTTTTTTCGAGCTGCTCTCAGGATTCTTTCTTTGTCTTTAGTTTTAGCGAGTGTGATTATGATATTCCTTGGTGATTTTCTTTTGTGGTCTATCCTATATGGGGTTCGTTGAGCTTCTTGGATGGTCAGCTTTTCATCTTTCATGATATTGGGAAGTTTTCTGTTAGCAGTTCTTCAATGGTCCTCTCCATATTTTCTGTTTTCTTCCCCTGTTCTGGAACTCCGATCAATTGCAAATTTTTGCTTTTGATTGTATCCCACGTATTTCTCAGGGTTTTTTTTTTCAATTTTCTTTGTTCTTTTTTCTGATTTTTCCTCAGAGTTGTATCGAAGCGTTTGTCTTCAATTTCACCGATCCTGTCTTCCATCATTTCAAACCTGCTCCTCAGCCCTTTTATGACACTGTCCATTTCTGAAATCTTGTTGTTTATCTTTTGGATTTCTAAGTGTTGTTTTTGTATGATTTCTAGTTGTGGATTTATTTTTAGCATTTTTTTCCTTTATTATTTTCCAGAATTCTTCTATTTTTTTGTCTATATTTTCCATGAATTTGTCTTTTTCTCCTCATTTTTGTCTGCTTTTTGTTTCAACTCTTGGATAGCTCTGAATGTTAGAGATTTGAATTCCCTACCAGGTACTTCTAGTCTTTTTCTTCCACTGGACAGTCAACTGGTTTTTTTTTTTTTTTTTTGATGCTTACTGGAACTATTGTGTCCTGTTTTTGTATATGTGTTGATATTGTCTGCTGTCTTCAGGAAATTCGGTCTTTATTCTCCTCATTTATTGATTGCAGATTTGTTTGTTTTGTCCTACTTTTTTGTTTTATTTGGTTATGTCTGAGCAGGCAGGCTGTGCGTTCTTTGTTGTTTAGTCATCCATGGGCACGATACTTTTCACCTCCTTCTCCAATAGGAAGGATCAGTCGCTCAGGTATGATACAGCAGGGCAGGTCCAGGTGAAGGGGAGTTGCTGGGATGGGTCATTTGTGGCACGTACTAGGGCCTACGGGGCAGGCTGAGAATCAGTGCAGGGCAGTTTCTGGTAGGCCATGCCTATGCTGCTTGGGGGTGTGCTGTTCAGTGCATGATGCAGGTAGGCAGGAAAGAGGGGGGAGATTGTGATGTGTGGAGCTAAGATGGGTATTGGAAGGAGTAGAGAGAGAGGAGAGAGGAACGGGAGCCAAAAACATACAAACAAAGAAGAGTGCTAAGGTAGCATACCATTGGAGTGGAGAGATGGAAGTCTGAGAAATGGTGAAGAACAAAAAGGAAAAAAGAAAAAAGAAAAGGGTAAAAGAAAAAAGTATAAATAAAAATTAGGGGGAAAAAAAAAGAAAAGCAAACTCCCAAGGATCCCACCAGTGTGGCTGTGAAGACTGGAGAAGTTGCTCCCAGGCCATGAAGTACAGCCTGGCTAGAAGGGGTAGAGGTGTCACATAGCACCAGGTATTCATTCAGGAGACAGGAAGAGAAGGTAAGTATAGACAGATGAGAAACTGAGAAATGAAGAAAGACAAAAGAGAGAAAAGAAAACAATACCAAAAAAAAAAAAAAAAAAAAAGACAAAACCCAAAACCAAACCAAACAAAAAAATAGGAAAAAAGAAATGCTCCCAGGGATCCCACTGCCTGGCTGGATAGACTGAGGGATTAGATCCTAAACTGTGCAGTACAGCCTAGCTAGAAGGGGCTTCCAAGCAGAGAAAATTAAAAGAAAACAAACAAATCAAAACAAACAAACAAAAGCCCTGGGGATCCCACACGCACGTGACGTGGGCTGGGAAGCAGTTCCACAGTTGAGTGGAATTTCATAGCCTTTCAGGAAGAAGCAAAGATGGCATACAGAGCCAGGCGTTTGAGAGAAAGGAGGGGAAGATAGTGAAAGGTATGGAAGAAACCAAAAGAAGTGGAAAAAAGCAACACCAGCAACCAATAAATGGCAGTCAGGAAGCCGGCCAGTGCTGGCAGATTGAATCCAAGTGGCACAGGAGTGAATCCAGTGCTTACCAGACAAGCGACTTTGGCTGCAGGAAGCAGAGGAGGCTGAGTAGGGGTGAAGAAGGGTGAGGGGTGGGAAAGCATATATCGCTGTTTACCAGTTGTTCTGTCTCCTGCTGGGAGCTCCGTGAAGCTGCTTTCCTGTACTCCCTGTTTGCTGATCTCTGACGGGAGTCCAGGATGGCAGATCCATACTGCGTTAGCTGATAGGGGACCTCTGCATGTATTCTCTCTCTGTTCTCTGTCAGTTTCTTATTCCATTCAGTGCTTGGCTGAGTTCTTTATCTCTTCATTTGATGCTTAGGGTTTTAGGATTGACATTCGTCCCTGTTTGGCTTAGTTTTTTCGATCTTTGCTGTGGAGGGACGGCATGGTGCTTCTGTCTATAGCACATTGTTACCCAGAAGTCCTTCTGCTCACAAGGTTTTAAGAATCCAGACGCTACTTACCAAGCTAGGATGTAGAATAAACTTAATATCTTAAAGTGTATTTCTCACTTGTTCCTTTCATCCTTGTTGATCTTTTAGAGAGCATTTATCTATTAAGGTCCAGGTTAAATACTACCTCTCCAAGGAAATCCTCTCTGAATACATGATTCCCTTCTCAGAATTCTTATAGCAGAGACCAAAAGTTTAACCTTTACTTGTTCTCTGATGGTATCTTGTATGTTAATTATGTCTTTCCTAGCTTGTCTATGTGCTCCTTGGGGACAGCATGATCTATAGTTCTTTTTTTTTTTTCTTTTAAATTTTGTCTACTTATTTTGTTGTTGTTATTGAGAATATGCACAGCCAATTCAACAAAAAATACACCAATTCAACAGTTTCTACATGTACAATTCAGTGACATTGATTACATTGTTTGAGTTATGCAACCATTCTCATCCTTCTTTTCTGAGTTTTTCCTCTTCCATTGACAGAAACTCACTGCCCCCCAAGGTTCTTATCTAATCTTTTGAGTTGCTGTTATCAATTTGATCCCATATAGATAGTTCTTAAAAGAGCATAATGCTCAAGGCAGACATTCTTTACTAGTTAAGCTAAACTATTATTTGGTTTTAAGAAGATGTCAGGGGATATTTTTGGCTTAAGTTTTAAAGATTATCTCAGGGCAATAGTTTCAGGGGTCTATAGTTGTTTTGGAGCCCTGTTGGCGAAGTGGTTAAGAGATATGGCTGTTAAGCTGAAGGTCGGCAGTTGAAATCCACCATCCGCTCCTTGGGAACCCTATGGGGAAGTTCTGCTCTGTCCTGTAGGTTCGCTATGAGTTGAAATCAACTTGACGGCACCATTTATAGTTCTTTGCTATCTCTCACCATGTTTACCATAATGTTGGCCCATGTGTCACTGGATACATTTTTCTTGATTGGAAAACCCATTATTTACAAGCTGATACTGCCTTTCTCACACCTCAAGAATACTGTGACTTTTTACCTTGGGATTTGAAGCTTAGCCATTTATTCTTAAAAGTTATAATTACAATTTTAATTTTTGAAATAGATATAAGAATTAAAAATAGATATAGGACTATTCAGGTTACCTCTTTTTCAAGCGAGCTTTGATAGATTGTCTCTCTTAAGGAATTTGTCCATGTAACCTAAGTTGTTAAATCTGTGGTCATAAGGTTGTAGATTGTTGTTTTAGATTGTGTAGAATCTGTAGTGATGTTGTATCTGTCATTCCTAATATTGGTAATTTGTGTCTTCTCTCTTTTGCTCCTGATTAGCCTGGCTAGTGGCTTATCAATTTTGTTATTTTTCTCAAAAAGCCTGATTTTGGTTTCATTGATTTTCTCTATTTTTTTTTCTGTTTTGCATATTATTGATCTCTGCTCTAATCTTTTATTTAAATTTTCTTTATTCTTCCTACTTTGGGTTTAATTTGCTCTTTATGTATTTTGAAATTCTATTAGGTACATAAAGATTTTGGATTTTTATGCTGTCTTTATGCATGATGAGGAAAATCAAGTGAGAAATAATCTTTAAGAGATTAAGCTTAACAGAGTGTGGAGGCCACACACACTCGTTTTGTCATTATTAACTGACTCTCTTAATTCTTGGTAATATTCTTTGCTTTGAAATCTACTTTGTATGATATTTATATAGCCACTTCAGCTTTCTTTTGATTTGTAGAAACTTGATATATTCTTTTTCTTTTAATATTTTTTATTCTTTTTCTTTTAACCAATGTTAGTCTTTATATTTAAAACTGTTTTTCTTGTAGGCAGCATATAGTTGGGTCTTGCTTTTTTTTTTCCCCCCAATTCAATCTCTGTCTTTCAAATGGGGCATTTAAAACACTTATATTTAATGTGATTATTGATGTGACCGATTTAAATAAATATACCATCTTGCCATTTGTATTCTATTTGTCCCATCTGTTCTTTGTTCCCTTTTTGCTTTTTCTGCCTTTTTTAAAATATTGTGCTTTAGATGAAGGTTTACAGAACAAATTAGTTTCTCATTAAACAATTAATAAACACATTGTTTTGTGACATTGGTTGCAAACCCCACAATGTGTCAACACTCTCCCCTTCTTGACCTTGGGTTCCCCATTTCCATTCATTCAGCTTTCCTGTTCCCTCCTGACTTCTTATACTTGCCCTTAGGTTGGTGTGCCCATTGAGTCTTCTATACATGGTTGAGCTATGCGTATTATTGTTTGTTTTATGGGCCAGTCTAATCTTTGGCTGAAGGATGAACTTTAGGAGTGAATTCAGTACTGAGTTAAAATGGTGTCTGGGGGCCATACTCTCGAGGTTTCTCCAGTCTCTGTCAGAACAGTAAGTCTGGTGTTTTTTTTGTGAGTTTGAATTTTATTTTACATTTTTCTCCAGTTCTGTCTGGGACTCTCTATTGTGATCTCTGTCAGAGCAGTTGGTGGTGGTAGCCAGGCACCATCTAGTTGTGCCAGATTTGGTCTGGTGCAGGCTGTGTAGTTGTGGCCCATTAGTCCTTTGGACTAATCGTTCCCTTGTGTCTTTGGTTTTCTTCATTCTCCCTTGCTCCAGATGGGGTGGGACCAGTGGATTATCTTTGATGGCTGCTCACAAACTTTTAAGAACCCGAGATGCTACTCACTGAGGTAGGATGTAGAACATTTTCTTTATAAACTATGTTATGCCATTTGAGCTAGATGTCCCCTGAGACCATGGTCCCCAACTCTCAGCCAGTAATTCAGCCCCTCAGGGAGTTTGGATGTGTCTATGAAGCTTCTATGACTTTGCCTAGGTCAAGTTGTACTGACTTCCCCAGTTTCGTGTACTGTCTTACCCTTCACCAAAGTTACCACTTATGTATTGTCTAGTTAGTGTTTTTTTCTCCTCACCCCTACCCGCCCTTGTAACCATCAAAGATTATTTCTTTCTGTGTTGAAATCTTTTCATGAATTTTTATAATAGTGGTCTCATACAATATCTGTCCTTTTGTGATTGACTTATTTCACTTAGCGTAACACCCTCTAGATTCATCCATGTTGTGAGATGTTTCGCAGATTCATCATTGTTCTTTGTCATTGTGTGGCATTCCATCGTGTGTTTGTACCATAATTTATCCTTTCATCTATTGATGGGCACTTAGGCTCCCATCTCTTTGCTATTGTGAATAATGCTGCAGTGAACCTGGGTGTGCATACGTCTATTCGCGTGATGGCTCTTGTTTCTCTAGGATATATTTCTAGGAGCGGGATTGCTGAATCATGTGGTATTTCTATTTCTAGCTTTATAAGGAAGCGCCATATCATTTTCCAAAATGGTTGCACCGTTTTACATTCCCACCAGCAGTGCATAAGAGTTCCAATCTCCTCGCAGCCTCTCCAACACTTGGCATTTTCTGTTTTTTTGATCTGTGCCAGTAATGTCGGAGTGAGGTGGTATCTTATTGTAGTTTTGATTTGCATTTCTCTACGAGTCAGAATCGACTTGATGGTAACGGATTTGGTTTTTTTTTTTTTGGTAATGGCTAGTGATCGCGAGCATTTCCTCATGTGTCTATTAGTTGCCTGAATGTCTTCTTTGGTGAAGTTTTCTGCCTTCTTTTTAACAAATTAATTTGTATGGTTCCATTTTATCTCCTTTGTTGGCTTAATAGTACTATCTTTTTCCTATTTTGTGGTTGTTTTAGGGTATATACTATACATCTTTAACTTATTACAGCCTACCTTCAAGTAATATTATGCCACTTCATATTTAGCACAAGGACCTTAAAACAGTATACGTCCATTCTCTTCTTTCTGGTCTTTGTGCTATTGTCATGCATTTTACTTCTATTTACTTTATAAACTCCACAGTACAGTGTTATTATTTTTGTATTAAACAGTTAATTTTTTTTAAAGGGATGTTAAAAGTAATTAAAATGTCTTTTATAGTTTTATATTTACCCACATATTTATCATTTCTGATGTGCTTCATTTCTTTGTGCCAATTCGGATTTCTATCTTGTATCATTTTTTTTTTCCCCTGCTTGAAGGATTTCCTTTAATAGTTCTTATAGTTCAGGTCTGCTGGTGATGAATTATTTCAGATTTTAAATGTCTAAAGAAGTCTTTATTTCTCTTATCTTTAAAGTTATTTTTGTTGGGAATAGAATTCTAGGTTGACAATCTTGTTTTCTTTAAAGATGTTACTTCATTATCTTCTGGTTTACATCGTTTCCAATGAGAAGTCCACTCACATTTTTATTTTCGTACCTCTGTACCTAATGTATTATATTGTTTTTAAGATTTTTCTCTTTATCACTGGTTTTGAGCAGTGATAACAAAATTTGTTTACCATGTGCCTTCATGAAGTTTTCCTTATTTTTCTTGTGCTTGGGGTTTATTGAGTTTCCTGAATCTGTGTCTTTATGTTGTTGTTGTTAGATGCCGTCGAGTTGATTCTCACTCATAGCAACCCTATGTACAACAGAATGAAACAAGGTCCACTCCTGCCCTATCCTCACAATCCTTGCTATGTTTGAGTCCATTGTTACAGCCACTGTGTCAGTCCATCTCATTGAGGAGCTTCCTCTTTTTCTCTGACCCTCTACTTTACCGAGCGTGATGTCCTTCTCCAGGGAGTGGTCCCCCGATAACATGTCCAAAATGTGTAAGACTGTCTTGCCATCTTCCCTTCTAAGGAGCATTCTGGCTATACTTCTTCCAAGACAGATTTGTTTATTCTTCTGGAAGTCCATGTTCTTCGCCAACACCATAATTGAAAGGCATCGATTCTTCTTCGATCTTCTTTATTCATTGTCCAGCTTTCACATGCGTATGAGATGATTAAAATACCATGGCTTGGGTCAGGTGCACCTTAGTCCTCAAAGTGACATCTTTGCTTTTTAACACTTTAAAGAGGTCTTTTGCAGCAGATTTGCCCAATGCAATGTGTCGTTTGATTTCTTGACTGCTGCTTCTATGGGTGTTGATTGTGGAGCCAAATAAAATGAAATCCTTGACAACGTCAATATTTTCTCCTTTTATCATGATGTTGCTTACCTGTCCAGTTGTAAGGATTTTTGTTTTCTTTATGTTGAGGTGTAATCTATTCTGAAGGCTGTAGTCTTTGATCTTCATCAGTATGTGCTTCAAGTCCTCTTCACTTTCAGCAAGCAAGGTTGTATTAACCACATATCTCGTGTTGTGAATGAGTCTTCCTCCAATCCTGATTCTGTGCTCTTCTTCATATAACCAGCTTCTCAGATTATTTGCTCAGCATACAGATTGAATAAGTATGGTGAAAGGCTATAACCCTGATGCACAACTTTCCTGATTTTAAACCACACAGTATTCCCTTGTTCTGTTTGAACAACAACCTCTTGGTTTTTGTACTGTGACGTTCACCTTGACCTTTATATATTTTTTCTGTCACCCTTTGTCTCTCTGCTCCTTTGGGGATTAACAAGATTACAATAAACCTATATTAGGCTACTTGAAGTTGTCCTGCAGCTCATTGATGATATGTTCTTTCTTTTTTTTTTTTAAGTATTTTTTTTCTTTGTGTTTCATATTGGATAATTTCTTTTGCTATGTTTTCCAGTTAATTAATATTTTTTCTGCAGTGTCCAATCTACTGTTAATCCAATCCAGTGTGTTTTCATCTCACACATTGTGTTTTCACCTCCAGAAGATTAATTTGGATCGTTTTGCGTATCTCCCATGTTGTTGCTTAACAGGCTCATCTTTCTTCTAGCTTTTTGAGTATACAGAGTTCAGTTAAGTCATTGTTTTAATGTCTTGGCCTACTAATTCTATTATTTCTAAGTTGTTTTTCTATTGAATTTTTTCTGCATTATGGGTTCTTTGCATGCCTGATAATTTTTAATTGGATGCCAGACCACGTGAATTTTACCTATTGAGTGTTTTTTTTCTGGGACACAGGACAATTACGTGGAAATGGTTTGATGCTTCAAAGGCTTACTTTTAAGCTTTTAAAGGTGGGACCAGAGCCCTCAGCCTAGGTTTAATTTTTTTCCCACTGCTGAGGCAATACCCACCTGAGTGCTCTACCTGATAGTCTGTGGTTTTCCATTCTGGCTGATGGGAACATGAACAACTGTGATTCTGTTTAAGCTCCAGGGATTGTTTCCTCTGCTCCTTCTTTGTAGTTCTTTCCCTAGCCTTCTTAGCCGTAGGTAGTTTTCTTACATGCATGTGTGTATCAGTACTCACCTGAAGAGTCATTAGAGCTCTCTCTCTGTTCAGCTCTCTCCTTCCCAGTACTTTGCCCTGTGAACTCTGACTGCCCTGGCTTCCTAAGCTTACAGCTCCCTCTCTTCAGCCCAAGGAGACTGCATGGCTTCTGCTCCATCCCTCTTCACTGTACTGTGGCCTGGAAACTCTCTCCAGGCAGAAAGTTAAGGTAAACATAAGGCTCACTTCACATGTTTCCTCTCTCAGGAATCACTTTATTGTGTTGTCTGATGTCTAATTTCTGAAAACTCTTTTCCATTTATTTTGTCCAGTTTTTTGTAGTTTCTGTGGGAGTGTAAATCTGGTCCCTGTTAGTCCATCTTAGCTAGTAGTGGAAGTTCATTAGCATATATTACTAATTCTACCCCTCCCCCCCCGCCCCACACACATAGTGATATGGTTTAGTATTAGCAGAATGCTTGATTCTGTTCAAGACAGTGAGGAAGGCTTTAGCTCAATTCAGGAGGTTCACAGTGAGGGTTTTAAGTACCTCATTAAGTACTTGAATTTTGCCATCCAAGAAACACATGGAAACAAAAAATATAATCTCTCTCTTATGATGTTTAAAATACTAGGCTCATAAAGACTTCACAGTTTCCTGGTGAATACTTCCGAATAAACATAGGGCTAGTTCCAAAACTACAGGGGAAAGGAGGGACTAGATTCCTGACAGCATAATCAACACCACTTTTGAAGACTCCCTCAGGGGTAAAAATGAATTCCACCTCTGACTAGTACACAATTTCAAGTTTCCTTCAGGTTCTACAGAAACACACAAATCTCTTTGAGACTGATATTGACCGTAATTTTTCCTGTGGAGCTCCAGAGGCTATTTGCAATTTACCATAGACAGGCATCTTCCTAGTATGCCTGAGTGCCCTTGCTGCTTGGGACGTCAGCGCATGGGACAGGTGCCTCTCTGTACCTTGTCACTCTGAGAAGCAGAGGTGCCGTTCACTCTGCCTTGATATGCCTTAAAGTGTTGGATTTGCCCCCTCACTTCTATGGTTGAAGCCTCTTTCCAACAGCCTATAATTCCATCATTGAGTATTCATTTATTCGTGTGTGAAAGGCTTGTTGTGTCTTCACACAACATGTTAAGTCATTTTAAGGCAGGACTTAAAACATCCTGGGCCATGGCTCCTAAGCCCACGTGGCTCTTTAGAAGGCAGCCTCCAGCTCCCTAATCTCTGTGTTTGGGAGGCAGTGAAGTGTGGCAGAAAAAGCACAGGACTATGGGTGAGAAGCTGCATTCTGTCCTGGGTCTACAACTAATAAACTGTGTGACGCTCAGAAGTTATTTAACTTCTCTCTTCCCTGGGTTTCTGTTTTCTCAAATGAAGAGAAAATTAATCATAAGAAATACATTAAGTGTTTTATATCAATTTTCTCATTTGGTCTTTGCTGTGACCCTTTTTGAAGATTTGCTGTTTTTATTCCTATTTTGTGCCTGATGAAACTGGGGCTCAGAGACTTTGAGTTTAAGCAAGATGGTTAGCTAATGAATGACAGAGCTGCGATTAAAACTCAATTTATCCATTAAATTATATGATTAGGTTACCTTTAAGGTTCTTTCCATTTAGAATATGCCATGAATATACCTGATTGTAGAAAGTCTATGGCAGTCACTGAGCTCTTGTGGTTAATGATGTTTGAGCTTCAGAGTTACATAAATATAAGAACTTAAAATTGTTATTATTTATTGGAGGCCTAAAACATGTTATGTCCTCTGTGCCTGGCTTCTAGCCAGTGTCTCTTTTGATATCAATCTCTCTTTATTTCTTCTGGAATTCCAGTTAGATATTTGTTGGACATTTTCATTTTATCCTCCATGTATTTTAACCTTTTTTTCTCTTTCTATGCTGCATTCTGTGTAATATCCTCAGATTTAACTTCAATTTATTAATTCTTCCTTCAGCCTTGTCTAATTTTCTGTTTAACTCATTCACTGGGATGTTTTAATTTCACTGACTATACTTTTACCAATATAAGCTCTATTTTTTAAGTCCATCTATTCTTTTTTTATGGCATCTTGTTTGTTTCTTATTTTTTTGATTATTTTTTTGTCTTTAGTAATTTAAAATTTTATTCTGCAACCTCAGTACAATAGTTTTATTACAGGAATTTCTTAAGAATCTGATCCTGCTTTTTATTTTGTCTGCTGACTCTTGCTCATGGTGGTTTCTTTGCTTATGTCCTGTGTGTGAACTCAGGTTTGAGAATCATGTCTCTCCAGAGAGGTTCTTCATTTTTTCCCCCTAGGAGATCCAAGGGCAATGCAGTAATTGGATAAATTTTTATAGTAATTTTCCATGTTGGGCAGCAACTTTGAACCCTAAAACTGTATAAGACTTGGTCTGGGGTTTTGAATTCCCAGAGGATACTTTAAAAAAAAAAACCATTCAGGGATAGAAAGGTATTCTCATTCTCTACCTGTGCTAGTGGTGAATTTCCCCCTAGGTCATTGTTTCTCTGAGTTATCTCTGAGAGTCCTGTCTTTATAGGGGCATTTCAGTCTCACCTCATGGCTTTTCTGGTAACTGAGGCTGGTATCCCCATGCCCATCTCCACCTCCACCTGAGCTGCCATAGGTGGGTGCACACAGTTCTCACCCCGGTTTTCAGTTTCCTTTGGGGAATTCTCTTTTCTTAAGACCCTAGCTAGGCATTTAAAAGGAAACGTATATTTTGTTTAGTATGTATAATTATTGGTGGGAAAATTTTCAGGTTATTAAGTCCTTCATGTTGTTGGAAATGGAAATTCTCTATTTATTAAGTATAAATCTCACAATAGTTCTTCAAGGCAAGCATGGTTATCTCCAGTTTGCAAATAAGAAAATGCTTCACAGAGGTTTAGTAACTTGCCCCAAATTACACAGCTAGTCAGTGAAGGAGGCCAGACCTGTCTAACTCAAACCAGTACTCTGCCTAATACACACAGGCCCAGCAGGCCAGGAGCTTGGGGTAAGGAGTGAGCCTATATGGGAAGCGAGTGGCCAAAAAAAAAAGATTGGGATTTTGTCAGAGAATGGGATCTTGTCAATGGTATAATTCCCTTTTGTTGTTAGCTGCCATTGAGTTGGCCCCCAATTCATGGTGACCCCATGCACAACAGAACGAAATACTTCCCAGTCCTGTGACATCCCCATGATCAGTTGCAGATTGGACCATTGTGATTCATAGGGTTTTCACTGGCTGATTTTCGGAAGTAGATCATCAAGCCTTTCTTCCTAGTCTGTCTTGGTCTGGAAGCTCCACTGAAACCTGCTCAGCATCATAGCAACATACAAGCCTCCACTGACAGATGGGTAGTGGCTGTGCATGAGGTGCGTTGCCCAGGAATCTCACCCGAGTCTGTTGCGTGAAAGGTGAGAATTCTACCACTGAATCACCACTACCCCCTAATCTGAACTCCTAATCATTTTAGGGTTATAGGGTTATAAAACCCACTGCCCTGGAGTTGATTCAGACTCACAGCGACCCTATAGGACCAAGCAGAACTGCCCCATAGGGTTTCCAAGGCTGTAATCTTTACGAAAGCAGACTGCCACATCTTTCTCGTGCAGAGTGGCTGGTGGGTCTGAACTGCCGACCTTTTTGATTAGCTGCCACAACAGCAGTGGTAGTGTTAGGGCAACAAAAATGTGTCATGAAGAGATGAACATGTGTCATGAAGAGATGAACATGAATATGCTTGGGAAGAAAGAACAATTGAATTACAGAGTCATAGAGAAATGGTTCTTTTTTTAGCTTTTTATTGCATAGTTCCCTTGTCTTTTGAGAAAGAAGACAACAGGTACACACGGCGGTGTTCTGCAGATGACATGCCAGAGGGAAGTCTGTCTGAAGATCATCTCAGAACATAGGCAGAGGCCAAGGGCAACGAATACAAAGTCAGTGCTATGTGCAGGTCAACTCTGAGGGCTCCTGTGAGCCTGGAGTTTTTCCTTTAGGCCTAGGTTAACTCATGTAGGACTCGTCAGATCATTCTGTAGCTTAGATTAATAAATATAAAATCAGTGGCATTATTGTCCAGGGTAACAGCCTAAGTGATCAAAAGCAAACGTAAATAAGATAGTATATAAAAGTGTCTGGCACTGTATGGGTTATTAAGTGTTAGCTAAGAGTCCCTGGGTAGTGCAGATGATTAACATGCTTAGCTGCTAATGGAAAGGTTGGCGGTTCAAGTGCACACAGAGGTATTTTGGAAGAAAGGCCTGGCAATCTACTTCCAAAAAATCAGCCATTGAAAACCCTCTGGAGCACGGTTCTATTCTGATACACATGGGGTCACCATGAATTGGAATTGACTTGATGACAACTTTTTTAAAATACAGAAATATAAGCAAAGGAAAAACAGATTAAGTATTAACCCCAGGGAAAGTAATTTATTGTGTAGGCAAGGAAAAGTAACTGTTATATAACATGAATATCTGTGAATAGCATTTAAATAGATGTAATAATGTAATCCCTGAATATTGGTCTAATGCAAATTACAATAAAACTGAATTGGAAGATGGAGAAAGGAAATGTGTGTGTGTTTGGCAGGGGTGAGGTGAAAGCTAAATCTTCATCTGCTGTTATAACATATTAAAAGAGAATACCTAAAACTTGAAAAATCTAGAAGTAGCAATATCTGCAAGTTCTTTAGAGACCTGAAGGCAAATATAAAGTAATTAGCTAAAAGATTTGAAAGTGGTTGCCTTTGGGGAGAGGAAAATGGGTCAGGGGCACTGTTACTATTGCTTTTCTCAGAAAGTCTTGTAGAACTGTTTGACATTGAAGGAAACACATGAATAACTTTAATAAAAGAAAATGAAACATTAGCATGCAATTTCATAATAGAAAGTATTTAATTTTAAAAAAATAAGAAAGAAATTAGTTAACCCTGAGTCTTACCTGACATCAGAAGTTGTCATGGAAAGTCACCCAGGAACGATCCGGCTATGCCTGTTGTCCAGAACTGCCCTGCTGCCACCCGTCCGTGGGGCTCACTAGCCATTCCCTGATGTAGGCCTTGGCTAAGACAGTTTCTCACCAGAACCCGGCTCTTGGTGCTAGTGCCTCCCAGCTGTTCTGTTTACTCTGCTCTGCCCCTTGCTTTGAGTATCTTCCATTTTCTAGACCAGCTACTTAGTATTTTGACCGTTGGCTTTTTCTTGCTTTTCAGCTGTCAGGTTCTCTTGTTTTCCCTTTGACTGCTTTGTTTTTAACTTACAACTTGCCCTGACCATCTAGACTGGAGGTGGCAAATTTGGCCAGAGGGCCAATTCCTGCTGAAGATGTTTAATATGGCCAGCAGTGCTTTTTTTCATTCTTTTAAAAATATGAGTCTAATGTCTTGGGCTAGGCATGCACCCCTCAGTTTCTCCACAAGTGCCTTTCTCTCCATTCCTGCCTCTGTTGGTTAACTTCAGAGTTCCCTTCCTGTGCTGGCCGTAAAGGCCTTTGAGCAGGCAATCCCAGTTCTAGAGCCTCGTCCACAACAAGTTGCAGCCTCTGACTTTGGCTCATCTGTTTTCTCCTCCTTTTTATTTTTAAAATAAAATTAAGTTAAGAGCTTGGCTGCTAATCAAAAAATTGGCAGTTTGAATCTACCAGCCACTCCTTGGAAACCCTATGGGGCAGTTCTACTCTGTTCTATAGGGTCACAAATACACTTTATTTTTTAGAGGAATTTTAGGTTTACAGAAAAACTGAGCAGGATTCTTATACCGCTTGTTCCCCACCCCCTACACTGTTTCCTCTGTTTTTAATAACTTGCATTCTTGTGGTACATTTGTTACAGTTGGTGAACCAATCTTGATACATTATTATTAACTAAAGTCCATAGTACACATCAGGGATCACTCTTTGTGTTGTATAGTCCTATAAAACCAAAAGCCCACTGCCGTTGAGTTGATTCCAACTCATAGCAACTCTATAGGGCAGAGTAGAACTGCCGCCGTAGAGTTTCCAAGGCTGTCAATCTGTAGGGAGGTGGATTGCCACATCTTTCTCCTGAGGAGTAGCTGGTGGGGTCAAATTGCTGAACTTTTTGCTTTTGCCACTGTACTACCATAGGTTTTGACAAATGCATAAGGTCATGTGTCCACCATTACAGTATCATACAGAATAGTTTCACTGCCCTAAAAATGCACCGTGCTCCTACTGTGCATACCTACCATACTTTCTCCCGAATTAGGACATGGTCACTCTGCTTCTATTTTCTGGAACAGATTGTAGAGAATTAGTATCATTTTCTCCTTAAACATTTGGTAGAATTCACCAGTGAAACCATCTGGGCCTGGTGCTTTCTGTTTTGGAACATTATTAATTGTTGATTCAATTTCTTTAATAGATATAGGCCTATTCAGATTATCTATTTCTCCTTGTGTGAGTTTGGGTAGTTTGTATCCTTCAAGGAACTGATCCATTTCATCTAAGTTATCAAATTTGTAGGCCTAGAATTGTTTATGATATTCCTTTATTATACTTTTAATGTTCATGGGAGAGTCCTGGTGGCTCAGTAGTTAAGTGTTTGGCTGTTAAACTAAAGGTTGGCAGTTTGAATCCACCAGCTGCTCCTTGGAAACTCTGTGGGGGCAGAATTGTTTATCAGATTCCTTTATTACTATTTTAATGTTCATGGGATCAGTAGTGATGGCCCCTCTTTCATTTCTGATGTTAGTAATTTGTGTCTTTGTTCTTTTTTCTTAGTTAACCTGGATAAAGTTTTACCAATTTTATTGATCTTTTCAAAGAATCAGATTTTGGTTTTGTTGATTTGTTCTCTATGATTGCCTGTTTTCAGTTTCATTGATTACTGCTCTAGTCTTTATTATTTCTTTTCTTGTGCTTACTTTAGATATAATTTGCTCTTTTTTCCCCTAGTTTTCTAAGGTGGAGCCTTAGATTACTGATTTTAGGTATTTCTTTTTTCTAATATACGAATTCAATGCTATAAATTTTCCTCTAAGCACTGCTTTTGCTGCATCCCACAAATTTTGATAAGTTGTATTTCATTTTTTTTATTGTACTTTAGATGAAGGTTTACAGAACAAATAGTTTCTCATTAAACAGTTAGTACAAATATTGTTTTATGACAATGGTTAACAACCCCATGACATGTCAACACTGTCCCTTCTTAACCTTGGGTTCCTTATTACCAGATTTCCTGTCCCCTCCTGCCTTCTAGTCCTTGTACCCGGACAGTTGTGCCCCATTAGTCTTGTTTTGTTTTATGGGGCTGTCTAATCTTTGGCTGAAGGGTTAACCTCCAGAGTGATTTCAATACTGAGCTAAAAGGGTATCTGGGGTCCATACTCTCAGGGTTTCTCCAGTCTCTGTCAGGCCAGTCTGGTCTGTTTTTGTGAGTTAAAATTTTGTTTTACTTTTTTCTCCAGCTCTGTTGTGATCCCTGTCAGAGCAGTCGGTGGTGGTAGCTGGACACCATCTAGTTGTACTGGACTCAGTCTGGTGGAGGCCGTGGTAATTGTGATCCATTAGTCCTTTGGTCTAATCTTTTCCTTGTATCTTGTTTTCATTCTTCCTTGCCCCCGAAGAGGTGAGACCAGTGGAGTATCTTAGATGGCTAGTTACAGGCTTTTAAGACCCCAGATGCTGCTCACCAAAGTAGAACGTAGAACATTTTCATTATAAACGATGTTATGCCAATTAAGCTAGATGTTCCCTGAGACCATGGTCCCCACAGCCCTCAGCCCAGCAATTCAGTCCCTAAGGGGGTTTGGATTTGTCCATGGAGCTTCCATGACCTTACCCTCAACAAGCTGTGCTGGCTTCCCCAGTATTGTGTACTGTCTTACCCTTCACCATAGTTACCACTTACTATTATCTATTTAGTGTTTTTCCACCTGACCCCTCCCCTCCCTCCTAACTATCAAAGATTGTTTCTTTTTGTGTGTAAGTGTCTTCATCAGTTTTTATAGTCGTGGTCTCATACAATATTTGTCCTTTTGTGAATGAGTTATTTCACTCAGCATAATGCCATCTAGATTCATCCATGTTGTGAGATGCTTTGCAGATTCATCATTGTTCTTTGTTGTTGCATAGTATTCCATTGTGTGTGTGTACCATAGTTTATTTATCCATTCATCTGTTGATGGGCATCTAGGGTGTTTCCATATTTTTGCTAATGTGAACAATGCTGCAATGAACAGGGGTGTGCATATGTTTATTCTTGTGATGCCTCTTATTTCTTCAGGATCTATTCCTAGGAGTGGGATTGCTGGATTGTATGGTATTGCTATTTCTAACTTTCTAAGGAAGTGCCACATTGTTTTCCAAAATGGTTGTACCATTTTGCATTCCCACCAGCAGTGCATAAGAGTTCCAGTCTCCCTGCAGCCTCTCCAACATTTGTTATTTTCTGTTTTTTTGATTTGTGCCAGTAAAGCCGGGGTGAGATGGTATCTCATTGTGGTTTTGATTTGCATTTTCCTAAAGGCTAGTGATCGCGAGCATTTCCTCACACGTCTGTTAGCTGCTTGAGTGTCTTCTTTGGTGAAGTGTCTGTTCATTTCCTTTGCCCATTTTTTAACTGGATTGTTTGTCTTTTTGCTCTGGAGGTGTTGGATTTTCCTGTAGATTTTAGAGATTAGACCTTTGTTGGATCTGTCGTAGCCAAATTTTTTTTCCCAGTCTGTAGGTTCACTTTTTACTCTTTTGGTGAAGTCTTTTGATGAGCGTAAGTGTTTAATTTAGAAGATCCCAGTTATCTAGCTTATCTTCTAGAGTTTGTGTGTTGTTAGTTATGGTTTATATCCTGTTAATGCCATGTATTAGGTTCTCTAGCGTTGATGCTATGTTTTCTTCTATGGTATTTATAGCTTTTGGTTTGACTTAGGTTTTTGATCCATTTTGAATTAGTTTTTGTATATGGTGTGAGGTATGGGTCCTGTTTCATTTTTTTGAAGATTGACATCCAATTTTGCCAGCACCGTTTGTTAAAAAGACTATATCTTTTCCCCATTTGATGGACTTTGGGCCCTTGTAGAATATCAGGTGACTGTAGGTGGATGGATTTACTTCTGGGTTCTTGATTCTGTTCCATTGGTCAATGTATCTGTTGTTGTACCAGTAACAGGCTATTTTGACTACCATAGCTGTATAGTAGGTTCTGAGGTCAGGTAGTGTGAGTCCTCCTACTTTAGTCTTCCTCTTCAATAATGCTTTACTTATCTGGGGACTCTTCCCTTTCCATATAAAGTTAATGATTAGTTTTTCCAACTCTTTAAAGAATGTTGTTGGTATCTGGATCGAGATGGCATTGTATCTGCAAATTGCTTTGAGTAGAATTGTCATTTTCACAATGTTGAGTCTACCTATCCATGAGCATGGCATGTTTTTCCATTTATGTAGATCCCTTTGGGTTTCTTGCAGTAGTGTTTTGTAGTTTTCTTTGTATAGGTCTTTGACATCCCTGGTTAGATTTATTCCTAAGTATTTTACTTTTTTAGAGGCTATTATAAATGGTATTGCTTTCCTGATTTTCTTTTCATCATTCTCTTTGTCAGTGTATAGGAATCCAAATGATTTTTGTGTGTTTATCTTGTATCCTGCTACTCTGCTGACTCTTTCTGTTAGTTCCAGTAGTTTTCTTGTGGAGTCCTGTAGGGTTTTCTATGTATAGTATCATATCATCCACAAACAGGGACAGTATAACTTCTTCTTTACCAACTTGGATGCCCTTTTTTCTTTTTCTTGCCTTATTGCTCTAGCTAGGACTTCCAGCACAATGTTAAATAGGAGTAGTGATAAAGGACATCCTTGTCTTGTTCTTGTTCTCATGGGGAATACTTTCAGCTTCTCTGCATTTAGAATGATGTTGGCTGTTGATTTTGCATAAATGCCCTTTATTATGTTGAGGAATTACCCTTGTATACCTATTTTATTGAGAGTCTTTATCAGAAATTCAGAAATGGGTGTTGGACTTCGATGAATACATTTTCATGTCAGTTGAGACGATCATGTGAGTTTTTTCTTTCCTTTTATTTATGTGGTGGATTACGTTGATTGATTTTCTAATGTTGAACCATCGTTGCATACCTGGTATGAATCCTACCTGGTCATGGTGTATTATTTTTGTGATATGATGCTGAATTCTACTGGACAGATTTTTGTTGACAATTTTTGCATCTATATTCATGAGAGATACTGGTGTGAAACTTTTTTTTGGTGGTGTCTTTGCCTGGTTTTGGTATCAGGTTTATGCTGGCTTCATAGAATGAATTTGGAAGTGTCCCTTCCTTTTCTATGTTCTGAAATAATTTGAGTAGGACTGGTATAAGCTCTTCTCTGAATCTTTGGTAGAATTCTCCAGTGAAGCATCTGGGCCAGGACTTTTTATTATTATTATTACCTTTTCAATCTCTTCTCTTCTTATGGGTCTGTTCAGATTTCAGCATCAATTTGTGATAGTTTGGGTAGGTAGTGTGTTTCTAGAAATTTATTGATTTCCTCTAGATTTTCAAATTTGTTGGACTATAGTTTTTCATAATACTCTGTTACTATCCTTTTTATTTCAGTTAGATCTGTTGTAATGTCCCATATTTCATTTCTTATTCGGGTTATTTACGTGCTGTCCTGTTTTTCTTTTGTCAGTTTGGCTAGTGGTTTGTCAATTTTGTTGATCTTTTCAAAGAACCAACTTTTGGTTTGTTGATACTTTCTATTGTTTTTCTACTCTCTATTTCATTTATTTCTCCTCTGATCTTTATTATTTCCTTTCTTCTGGTGGCTGTGGGCATCTTTTGCTGTTCTCTTTCTATTTATTCTAGTTGTGGATCTAATGTTTTGATTCTGTCCCTTTCTTCTTTTTTGATGTGTGCATCTATTACTATAAATTGACCTCTGATCCCTGCCTTTGCTGTGTCCCAAAGATTTTGGTACGTTGTGTTTTCATTCTCATTTGATTCTAGGAATTTTTTGATTACATCTTTGATTTCTTTTATTACTCATTGGTTCTTAAGCAGGGTGTTATTTAGTTTCCATGTAATTAATTTTTTCCTTGATCTTCCTGTTGTTAATTTCTACCTTGATGGCCTTGTATCAGACAAGATACTTTGTATTATCTCAATGTTTTGGATTTTGTTGAGGGTCGCTTTCTGACCTAAGATGTGGTCTGTTCTGGAGAACGTTCCATGTGTGTTGGAAAAGAATCTGTACTTTGCAGCTGTTGGGTGGAGTGTTCTGTATACATCTACGAATTCAAGTTGGTTGATTGTGGCCTTTAGATCTTCTGTATCTTTGCTGAGTTTCTTCTTAGTTGTTCTGTCCTTTACTGAGAGTGGTGTGTTGAAGTCTCCTACTATTACTGTGGAACTGTCAATTTCTCTTTTCAGTGTTGTTAGAGTTTGTTTTATGTATTTTGGAGCCCTGTCATTGGGTGTGTAGATGTTTATTATGATTATGTCTTCATGATGGATCATCCCCTTAATCATTATATAGTGTCTTCCTTTGTCTTTTATGGTGGACTTTATTTTATAGTCTATTTTATCTGAGATTAGTATTGTCACTCCTGCTTTTTTTTGGTAGCTGTTTGCTTGATATATTTTTTCCATCCTTTGATTTTTAATAAATTTACATCTTTGTTTTTAAGGTGTGTCTCTTGTAAACAGCATACTGATAGATCCTGTTTTTTTAATCCATTCTGTCACTCTCTGTCTATTTATGGGTGCATTTAGGCTATTTACATTTAGTGTAATTATTGATAGTTGTGAGTATATTGCTGTCATTTTGTAGTGCTTTTTTTTTTTTTGTGGTGCTGACGTTTTCTTTTTTCCTCTTACTCTCCTGTGCTGAATTCCTTTTGTTTCTGAATTTTTTTTCATTTATTTTATTTTTGTAGGTTTTTTTTTGGCTGAGACTTTATGCTTTTCTTCATTTTGATGAGTAGGTCGGTTAACTTTCTTTGTGGTTACCTTCAAATTTACCCTGATCTTCCTAGGTTTGAACCAGTCTATTATTACTTGGTATTGCCTTAACTTCCTCTCCATTAGAAAGTTCTATAACTACACCATTTATTCCCTCTTTTATTGTTCTGATGTTGTTGTCATTTGCAGATTAACCTCTCTGGTTCCCTGTTGTAATTGTTTTTGTTTTTGATAGTCCTTCAGAGTTCATGTCCTAGGTTGGTATCTGGCTGGTAAGATCTTGTGTCCTAGATTCAGCCTGTGGTCTGATGTTGTTTGTTCTCAGACTGAAGCACTCCCTTTAATAATTCTTGGAAGTTTGGTTTGGTTTCAATTAGTCCCTTAATTTCCATTTATCTGGAAATGTCCTAATTTCACCATCATATTTGAATGAGAAATTTGCAGGATATATTATTCTTGGTTCACAATTTTTTCTTTCAAGGTTTTATATATGTCATCCCATTGTCTTCTTGCCTGCGTGGTTTCTGCTCAATAATCCGAGCTTAGTCTTATTGTTTCTCCTCTGTATGTGACTTTTTGTTTTTCTTGAGCTGCTTTTAGGATTCTTTCTCTGTCTTTGGTTGTAGCGAGTGTGATTATGATATGCCTTGGTGATTTTCTTTTGTGGTCTATCCTATATGGGGTTCGTTGAGCTTCTTGGATGGTCAGTTTTTCATCTTTCATGATATTGGTGAAGTTTTCTGACAGCAGTTCTTCAATGATCTTCTTGTGTTTTCTGTTTTCTCCCTGTTCTGGAACTCTGATCACTTGCAGATTTTTGTTTTTGATTGTATCCCACATATTTCTCATGGTTTCATTTTTCTTTGTTCTTTTTTTCTGAGTTTTCCTCAGAGTTGTAGCCAAGTGTTTGTCTTCAATTTTTCTGATCCTGTCTTCCATCATTTCAAACCTGCTCCTCAGCCCTTCTATGACATTGTCCATTTCTGAAATCTTGTTGTTTATCTTTTGGATTTCTAAGTGTTGTTTTTGTATGATTTCTAGTCGTGAATTTATTTTGGCATCATTTTCTTGTATTATTTTCCTGAATTCTTCCAGTTTTTTTGTCTGTATTTTCCATGAATTTGTCTTCCTTTTTCATGATTTTGTCTATTTTTTCCTTCTCTTTGTGGGCTTTTTGCTTCAATTCTCAGATAGCTCTGAGTATTAAAGATTTGAATTCCCTATCAGGTAGTTCTAGTGCCTTTTCTTCTACTGGAAAGTCAGCTGGTGTTTTTTTTTGGATGCCTACTGGAACCATCCTGTCCTGTTTTGTTTTTAATATGTTTTGATATTGTCTGCTGGCTTCGGGACATTCAGTAGTTATTTCCTTCATTTATTGATTGTACATTTGTTTGCTTTGTTCTGCTTTTTTGTTCTATTTTGTTATGTCTTAGCAGGTGGGTTGTGCATTCTTTGTTGTTGGCTCATCTGTGGACATGATATTTGTCATCCTCTTGTCCAGTGGACAAGGCCAGTTGCTCAATTATCGTGTAGCAGGGCAGGTCCAGCTGATGGAGAGGGGCTGGGATGAGTTGTTTTTGACATGCACTTGGACTGACAAGATGAGCCAATGGTCAGTGCAGTCTTATTTCCGGAGGTCGTGCATGTGCTGCTTGGGAGTGCAATGTTCAGCACACATTGCAGATAGGCAGGTGGTAGGGGGAGGGGAGGTCGTGATGTGTGGAGTTAGGATGGGTATGGAAAAGAAGAGAGAGAGGAGAGAGAAACAGGAGCAAAAAAACAGTGCTGAGGGAGCTTGCTGTTGGAGTGGAGAGACAAGAAACTGAGAAATGGAGGAAAACAAAAAGGAAAAAAAAAATTAAAAAAATTAAAAAAAAAAAAAGCCTCCAGGAATCTCACCAAGGCATAGCTCCCAATCCGAGAAGTATAGCCTTGCTATAAGGGGTGAAGATGATACACAGCACCAGATATTCAGGAGACGGTAAAAGAATAAGTACAAAGAGATGAGAAACTGAAAAATGAAGAAAAATAAAAGGTAAAAAGAAAGAGAAAACAACTAAACAAACAACCACAAAAAAGCCTCCAGGGATCCCAACAGTGTGGCTGCCCAGACTGGGAAAAGGGCCCAGGGAAGCATTTCCTCATCTGAGCAGCACTTCACAGCCTGTCAAGAAAAAGCAAAGATGGCACATGGAGTCAGGTGTTAGAGAAAAAGGAGAGGGAGCAGGTGAAAGGCAGGGAAGAAACCAAAAGAAGCTGAAAAAAGCAATACCAGCAACAAGGAAATGGCACTGAAGAAGCTGGCTGGTGTGGGCGGGGTGAATTCAGGCAACATGGAAATGGTGCCTCCTGTGCCACAGTCACAGCCCACTGCGGGGTGGTGGATTGGCTCTCCGGGAAACTGGGAATCTGTCTGCTTGGAAGCTGCGGACGGACTTGCCAGGAAGCGGCAAAGGTCGAGCAAAGGGAGGTGGGGGATGGGGTGGGAAAGCATGTCTCACCGCTTATACCGGGTGCTCTGTCTCCTGCTGGGAGCTCCATGAATCTGCTTTCCCGTACTCCCTGTCGTCTGAGCTCTGGCAGGTGTCCGAAATGGTGGATCCATGCTGTGTTAGCTGACAGGACCTCTGCTCATAACTCTCTTCACTCTCTGTTCTCTGTCAGTTTCTTAAACCATTTGGTGCTTGGTTTGACACTAAAGGTTCCAGGATTGACATTTGTCTCTGTTTTATTTAGTTTTTTTGGGTCTTTGCTGTGGAGGGACGGCATGGTGCTTCTGTCTATAGCTCCAAGTTCCCAGCTGCCTCATGTATTTTGATGCTCTATTGTTAGGTGCATATACATTTGAGATGGTGTGTCTTCTTTGAAAACTGATCCCTTCACCATTATGTAATGCCCTTCTTTGTCCCTTGCTGTGAAGTCAGCTTTGTCTGAAATTAATGTAGCTACTCCACCTCTCTTTTGACTAGTGTTAGTATGGTAGATCTTTCTCCATCCCTGTACTTTTAATCAATCTGAATATTTATATTTAAAGTGGGTTTCTTGTAGACAGGATATAGTTGGGTCTTGTTCTTTTTTTCCCACTCCAACAGTCTCTTTTAATTGGAGTATATAGTCCATTCACATTCAAAGAAATTATCGATATAGTTGGATAAAGACCTACCATATTTGTAACTGTTTTCTACTTCTTTTTTTTTGTCTTTCACTCTTTCTGCTTTCTCTGACTTTAACTGAGCATTTTATATGATTCCATTTTCTCTTAGCATAACAATTATATTTCTTTAAAATTTTTTTAGCAGTCACTTTAGAGTTGGTGGTATGTGTTTTCAACTAATCTCAGCCCACTTTCAAAAATAGCACTATTCCACTTCACAGATAGTAGACTTTTTACTAAAACATTAAGAAAATAAAAATGTTAATAACTTTTAGGATGACATGGTTTCAAGCTAGACATTTATTTAAAGATTCAAGGTGAGAAAATTTTTATCACCCTCATCACTGTTTAGCATTTAACAACATTCTAATGTAAGTTAGCCATTTTTTTTAGGTTAAATGTAACAAAAGAATCTTATTTACTCTTAGCTCTATAACTGCATCTGGTGAAAAATGAAGCAGCAAAAAAAATAACCCAGATTTGCAACCCAGAATTGGCAACTCCAAGATGATGAATTGTTCTCTTTTTACCATAGTTTTAAATCTAACTTTGTCATCAATAAAATATTTTTGGGTTACCTTATAATTCAAAGGAGTTCATAACCATTGTTTGTTCTTAGGAAAATATTCCAGCCTCTAGATTCCCATAGTCATTGTGGAAAGCCAATACTTACTTAATAATTGTTATATATTTCTTTGTACTGTTATGTACATTTGTTATGTGTTCTTAACTAGATTTTGATTTCCTTAAAGACTGGAGATGGTGCATGTCGTTTGCTAGAACTTGGTTTTTTTTTTTTTTAATCAAACATGTATCTAACACTTAACTTGCCGTACCTTTAAAGCTTTACAAATGTTAATTCATTGAATCCTCATAGCTTCTTTGAGGTAACCAGTTAATCAGTTGCAGTTGAGTTCACTCTGACTCATGGTGAGTCCATATGTGTCACAATTGAACTGTGCTCCATAGGGTTTTCAGTGGATGATTTTTTTGGAAGTAGATTGCTAGGCTTTTCTTCCTAGGTGCCTCTGGGTGGACTTGAACCTCTAATCTTTCAGTTAGGAACCTAGTGCATTAACTGTTTGCACCACCTAGGAGGTAGGTATTTTGTAATACCCCCATTTTGTACATAAGGGAATGGAGACACAGATGTTAAGTAATTTTCACAAAGCCATACAGTTAGTAAGTGACAGGGTCAGGGGTCAAACCTAGGAGGTCAGTTCCAGAACCTGCTATTAACCAATAAGGCATGCTGCATCTCAGAAATCTTTATTGTTGATGATTTAAATTGAACAGAATTTTAACATTGAGGGAGGAAGAAAATCTTCTCCTCTTTCCTACTCGCAAATCAGGGCTGGAATTTATGTATAGAGTTATGCAATCTTTAATCAGGACACTCAGGGAATTTAGCTTACAATAAACATGTATTTGATTTCCAGCTTTTTGCAAAGTGCAAACAAGCTTTGTACTTGTTTGCCTTAGAGTGATCTCTTGGCATAGTCTCCCAGATGGTCAAATGAGAACTTAGAAGCTGCAGAAGTAATAGTTTAATTTAATGGCTATAAAATTAACAGAGTTTTTCTTCAGTGCCTTCTCTCTCTCTTTCTATCTCTCTTTGGTTGAGTGGGGATTAGCGATTGGACTAATATGAGAAAAACAGGAGTCTGTGAAGTGTCCTATCTGATGCTGGCAGCATCCTGCTCTGAATAAGGTTACACAGATTGCATAATCGACAGAGGTAGGGCTTGGATAGGAAAAGGAGGATTAAAAATGCTAAGTTGAGTTTGTATACGGAGGCTAGAGTTCATTTTAAATTTAGAAATTTTCTTGGAGATCTGTAAATATTTTTTATCCCCTAACACCTAGGAACTAAAACTACGGTATCAAACTTCAGTGAAACAACTGTGATATTTTTTAGTAGCATGGACCCTGGGAATTGTATTTAACTTTTCCTTTATATATCTGAATACTTAGTTGTAGAGATATTCAGTAAGTGTGACAAAATATTAAATATAAGGGGACATTGTTTGAAACAATTGTTAACATATGTTTAATTATGTGGATTATATCCTTGAGAACAGTAAAAACAATTCAAGTTTCTAACTTCCTATTTTTCCTTTCACATAAGCGATTGTTTGTTATTCTGTTTGGTGAAGGCATTACAACTGGGGAGCTAGCAGACAACTTTAGGGTGGAACTCCTCAGCTCTTCAGCAGAAGATCTAAATGTATTTTAGTTGCTGCTTTTGGATAAGGGACCAGTGGCTAAAGAATCAGAGTATAATAACCTGTGTTAGGACATGAGCCAAGGATCGAGGACAAGAACCCATGTCAAACCGGGAAGGGCCAGGAGCAGTTAGATAGCCATTTAGATCTCATCAAAGAGAAGAGATTTAAAAATTAACGGGGACTCCCTTTCTGTTAGATCCCTGACACTCACTCCCCATTGTGTGTGAATTTGTAGACGCCTTAGAACTACTACACGTCACTCGATCCTAGGTGATCCAAAGATTTAGTGATGAGCTCAGGTACCAAGGACTTGAAATAGAAAAGCTGTAGATTTTTGGTTGTTGTTGTTGTTAGCCTCTGTGGAGTCAGCCCTGACTCATAGTGACCCTAAGCACTACATGAAACATTGCCCGGTCTTGTGCCATCCCTGTGATGAGTTGCGGATTGGACCGGTTGAGCCATATGGTTTTCCTTGGCTGATTTTTGAAAGTAGATTGTCAGGCCTTTCTTCCTAGTCTGTCTTAGTCTGGAAGCTCTGCTGAAACATGTTCGGCATCATAGCAATACGCAAGACAGTGGTGGCTGTGCATGAGGTTCACTGGCCAGGAATTGAACCTGGAACCACCTCTGCCCCCTAGACTCTTGGTAGGTGATTTTAAATATCAAGGCCAGTAGTGATGTACCCTCCTTAACAGATCCAAGAGTAAGTGAAACTAATGAGAGGAAAGAGGCAACTCCTTTTAAAAAAGCTTTGGTGCCAGCCTGTGGCCGTCATCATGCCCTGATATTCTTCATAATTCCTGAGGTCTTCCTGCAATGGTTTCTTTTTCCTGGGCTAGTCTGCAGATGTTCATCTTGGAGAAAGTCCAGTTGAATGAAAGAGCATGGGGTTTGGAATCAGGCAAATCTGAACTACCACTATTAGCTGTATGATTTTGGGCATATTTTCCTTTCTGAGCCTCAATCTCTTCATCTGTAAAATGCACTCAGAATACCTAACACTCAGGGTTAGTGAGAGAATTAATTAGCCAATGTGTACATGGTGCTGGTGCTTTGTGGTATTTAATAAGCATCAGTCTCCTTTCTCTCTGCTTACCTATTGATGCCCCTCATGTATGTGCATGTGTACATGCATGGTGGAGAGCAAGGTGGCAAAATTGGAAGATAACATCAATCTCTTGGGAGAATCTGGAAGCACTAGATGTGTTTGCCTGAGTAGGAGCATCCAGAAGTAAAGGTTTTAAAATAAGAAATTTTCTACCTAGATAAATTAGATTTTTTTGGATCTTCTGTCCATCTGTCTTTGTCCATATGTACATAGTTCATAGAAGGATGACTATGCCTCCCAGAATTGAGAGTCTCACTGACTTAATCATTCTGTAACTTGTTTCGTGGGTCATGTATCTGGAGGTAAATGTAAAGAATTGCATTTGCACGGTTAGTCCATCAATGCAGTTAAAACTGAAGTTAACTATCAGAATGTTCGTTTTTATCCTAATATCCTAGATGTTTGAATTGGCTGAGATGGTTTGGAGGTGTGCAAACAGATGCAATCCTTCTAACATCAGCAGTATGTGCTTCTTCACATAAGAATATTAGCAAGAAGAGTGAAGAGTATAAAACTTGTCCTGAAAATTCAATGCATGTAGATAGACCAAAAAAACCAAACCAAACCCACTGCCGTCGAGTCAATACTGACTCATAGCAACCCTATAGGACAGAGTAGAACTGCTCCATAGGGTTTCCAAGGAGTGGCTGGTGGAGCCAATACTAGAAAGATTGTGTGTCCTTTTCATAGAAGGTTGGTTGATTGATTTTTCAAGATAAATACCACAAATCTGTCTTCTTCATATTCTCAACTGCCCTAATCACACCAGAAAGGAGGAGAGGACGAGGAGGAAAAGGAAAAGAGGAAAGAGGAGGAGGCAGAGAAGGAGGAAAAGGAGGAGGAGGAGAAAAAAGAGGAGAAAGAGAAAAGTCGGTGGGGAAGAAAGGAGGAGAAGAAAGAGGGAGGAAAAGAGAATGAGAATGTGAGGATGTGCATAGGGAAAGGAAGTAGGAAATAGATTCTGAGCAAGCTTAGGAATCAGATAAGCAGAGATGGGTTTTAAATTTAAATCTCGACTCTCCCTTCATTTGATTTTTTATTTGCTCCTGAATTTTGATCCACAGTACATTGATAATTTTCTTGGTTAGAGTGTGGGACTTTCCCGGTCTTAACACCAAACTTATAAAACTCCCTTTTAAAATGTTCTTCTTTTTATAAATGTGGAAACAAAGAAACACACCTAATTAAACAAAGAAGTACAAATGCTGTAGCAGAGAGCTCCCTGAGCAGGGTGCTGGAGCCATTTTTCTCAATGAATATGTTATGTATTAAAACCTAGTACTTAACGTGAAGAAAACAGATTGTAAGATTAAGGTGACATTTTAAGAGTTCACAACCTCCTCTGATAACACAGCAGAAATTAAAAAGCAATTTTAAACATCGGAGCACAGAAAAATATGCAAGGGAGACTTGAAACAGTCAAGTCTGCAACGCCTCAAGCCAAGAAAAACTCCTAGCCCCCTAAGGCACATACCCTAAAGCACACCAATGGAGCCCCGGCAGATGGCAAGGAAGAAGTTTGCACAATTGGCCATCAGCTTACTCTCTTAATACTTATTCTTGGCATTTTGTGCAGGATGTACTTTGCAGTGAGTGGATCTATTTTTGAGAGCTATGCTTACGATCATCCATCTCCCTGTCTATTGCTCTTTAGTGTTTTGTCATATAACATTATGGTTCCTAAAGTTCAGACTTCCAAAGTAGCTTAGAAGAAAAATGTACCAGAAAAGAGTTTTTTTCTTTTCTTTTTTACCTCCCATGAGGTAAACTTTAAGGAGAATATCTTTGTATTGGGTTCCCCCATTTCTCTTACGAAGCACAAATCAAAATTGGATGTCTTCCTTCCTCTCTACAGTCCTCTCATAGCTGGTCTCAGCTCACAGTTTATTGTGTCTCTGCAGACCCCTAAATGGGGCATCTGAGAGCACAAACAGAGGAGTTGTTTATGACGAACAAGAAGGTGGTGTTTCAGGTTTGTGGAACATGGGGAGGGAGTGACTATCAGCTTACTCTGGGTTTTCACGCCTGTCTTTCATTCCAACAACTAAACTGCTCTGTACTTGACTTGATCAGCTTGAAATTATTTCAGTAAGATTTCCTTGGTCATTTTACTCAAAACATTGTGAGTTTCTGATGTGGGGTGAGCAGGAGGTGAACACTACCTTCTAGAATCTTTGTCAAATCTGCCCAGCACATCTCTATGCTTTTCATAAGTTAATTGCTAACTTCCAAGGTAAAATACTGTTTCTTACTTTCTGGTCTCTTATCAAACATGCTGAGCACGGCTTGGTTAAGCAGTAACTCTCACTATGCAAATAAACAGAATTCCCTGCCCCATCCCCCTCTTTTCCATACTGATCTAAATGAGTGGCACATGAGAACTTGGGTGAGCATAATCAATAGCTCTTACTAACGTGCCGAACTGGAAGTGATTCAATTTCTTGAAGATACCTTAGGAATATTTATATCCTAGAGGACAGAGTGTTTACAAGGGCCAATGCTTATTTACCCGAGAAAACTTTTCTGGAAAAGCAGTTTTACAAGCTCTGGGGGGCATTCTCTTGCAGGACATCAATGTTTAGCAACCCCAGGCTATTACCTGAGTAAAAACCTTAAGGCTAAGCTAAAATTGGCCCTGACTTTGACTTTTCAGTTTTATAAATGGCTAACCCCTCAAGAGCCGGAAGAGGTTTTGGGAGTAGGTAATGGGGTGAAGTTTGAATGGCATCCAGGCCTCAGATACAAAGAGGGTTGAGAAATGATGACTGCTCTAAGGCTTTGTCCCTGCAATCAAGTGGAGGAGCTGGGCCACCTATGTGGTGTGATTTGAAAGTTGCCAGAAAAGCAGCCCCAGCTAAGAAGTAGGGCTCTCTTCGCAAAGACCTACCTCAGAGTCTGAAATTGAGACCAGAAGATTTATGCATTTGTGTGTGGGCATGGTCTCCGAAACATCTCCTTTACAATAAAAGAAATCTGCTTACAAGAGGAATGTATTAACATATCAGCACCCAGACCACATAACACGAGTCAATGAGTCAAATAAATAGATGTCACCTGCAAGGTCCTGAAGGCGTGGGCTAAGGATTAATGCTTCCTGTCTCAGGAAGAGACACTGCCATCCCAGCAGGCTCCCAGACAGAGGAGGATGTGGCCTGACCTTCTCCTTCCCACCAGCCTCCGCTTTCATCTCCCATCTCACCTTACATAAAGGTACCTAAGGAGCATGTATGGAGAGAGCCCTCACTTCTATTCTGAGCTTCTATTTCTAATGACTGTTAGATTTCCATGGCAAAGTGTTCATTCAGGATGGGATTAAGACCTTTTCAGGCCCCGAATACTGAAAGCATTATCATGATATTTCTTGTCCTCTGCTATGAGGAACTCAAAATTAAGAATAATTCTAGTGAGTGACCATCTAAGATACACCACTGGTCTCACCCCTTCAGGAGCAAGAAAGAATGAAGAAAACTAAAGATACAAGAGAAAGATTAGTCCAAAGGACTAATGGACCACAAGTACCACAGGTTCCACCAGACTGAGTCCAGTACAACTAGATGGTGCCCGGCTACCACCACTGACTGCTCTGACAGGGATCACAATAGAGGGTCCCTCACAGAGCTGGAGGGAAATGTAGAACAAAATTCAAACTCACAAAAAAACACCAGATTTACTGGCCTGGTAGAGACTGGAGAAACCCTGAGAGTATGGCCCCCAGACACCCTTTTAGCTCAGTAATGAAGTCACTCTGGAGGTTCACCCTTCAGCCAAACATTAGACAGGCCCGTAAAACAAAATAAGACTAAAAGGGCACACCAGCCTGGGGCAAGGACTAGAAGGCAGAAGGGGACAGGAAAGCTGGTAATAGGGAACACAAGGTTGAGAACAGAGAGTGTCGACATGTCATGGGGTTGTTAACCAATGCCATAAAACAATATATATACTAACTGTTTAATGAGAAGCTAGTTTTTGCTGTAAACCTTTATCTAAAGTATAATAAAAAAAAGAAACATTCTAAACTCTGCACAACAAATGTAATGATGTTAAACCAAGTAATGATTTTCACCATGAGGACTAGTTTCTTGCTTTTTAAAATATAAAATGTGACGTTCTTTCAAAATAATTCATTCATTTATTCATTTTTTTATTGTTCCTGCTTTACTAATAACCCAAGCATATGCTTAGTGTTTTAGTTATCTAGTGCTGCTATTACGGAAATAACAGAAATATAGTGGGTGACTTAAACAAACAGAAATTTATTTTCTTACAGTTTAGAAGGCTAGAAGTCCGAGATCAGAGCGCCAGCTCTAGGGGAAGGCTTTTTCTTTCTGTCAGTTCTGGAGGAAGGTCTTGTCTCTTCTGAACTTCTGCTCCTGGACAATCTTCATGTGGCTTGGTATCTCTCTTCCCCATCTCTGCTTCCTTCCTAGCTTGTTTAATCTCAAAATAGATTGACTCAAGACACAACCTATGCTAATCCTGCCTCTTTACATAACAAAGACAACCCATTTTGGCACATATTTTGAGGGGACATAATTCAATCCATAACACTTAGTCTGTTTATTGGGCAATTTCATGAATGCAAAGGATGTGTTCCTGCCCGTTTCCCTTTCATAAACCCCATAACCTGGGCCCTCGCCTGCCTTTGCTCATTATGTCTTCTTTTTCTAGGTGAACTTCTTCACCTCATGGCTTCAATCGCTTTCTATGAGCCAACAGATCCAAACGTATTTCTTTATCCCATACTTTGCTTCTAAGCTCCAGGCCCAATTCTTAGTTGCCTAACAATTATTTTCAGTTGATGTTCCACAGGCTCTTCAGTCCTACCATGTCCAAAGCAGAACTGATGATGTTTTCCACCAGACTGGCTTCCCTTCCAGTTTTCCCCGTCTCAAAAAATTCATCCAGTAGCTCAAGTCGGAAGTCCGGGAGTCATCCTTAACGTCTTCTTCTTCTTCAGCCCCATGTCAAAAAAAACAAACCAACAAACAAACAAAAAAAAAAAAAACCAAGAAAATTTTCTCTCCTAAATGTATTTTAATTACATTTACTTTTTTTTTTTTTTTTTTTAGCTCCTTCCCTCTCCCAGTATCACTACCCCAATTCAAGCCACCACTAACTCTTGCGTGGTTCATTGCAGTCACTTTCTAACTAATCTTCTTGTTTCTACTCTTTTCATCCTAAAAATCCATTCTCTGCATTGCAGCCTGGGTGATCATGGTATCCCATGGCTTAACTGCCTTAATGAAACTTACAAGGCTGCTCATGATCCGGTTATGCTTTCTGCTCCAGTCCACCTCTGGATACTTTCTGCCTTGTATTCTACATCCTTGCTACAGTAAACTTCTATACGTCCCCATAAACACAGTAATCTGCCTAGACTTTAGACCTTTGCACATGCTGTTCCATCTACTTGAGCAGATATTACCTTTCCATTTGTTTGATTCCTACTCATCCTTTGGCTCAGACAGCACTTCATCTAGGAATCCCTCCCTCCAGGAAACACTTCCTCTGGGAAAGCCTCCCTCCAGGTACCTCTCTGCATGCTTCAAAAACACCCATAATTGCACTCTCCACACTGCAGTGATTTCTGTCCGTGTCCTTCACTAGTCTATGAGCTCCACAGGCATTGTGTGGGTCTTGTTAACATTGTATCCCCTGTGCCCAGCAGGATGCCTAGCACATAGCCAATACTCAACACATATTTGTTGATCAAATGAGTATATTTTAATACATCAAGTGTGAAGGATACTACTGGGAAGAGGGGCTTGATTGAAGCTATGCTTAAGAACTTTAGCAGAGAGATGTTGCATTTGGGTTCTGAGTATGGGGTGTGTGGGTATAGGTCTACAAAAGTTGGGATGTAAAAAATAATAATAGCCATCACTTAATGCTGTGTTTACCACTGTCAAATTCTTTATATATAGTACCTCATAGTTATCCCATTTTATAGATGAGGAAACTGAGGATTGGAGAGGTTAAGTAACTTACCAAAGGTCATTGGGCAGGTGTTGAGGAGAGAGGTAGTGGAAGAGTGACGTGATACTAAGGTCAGACTGTTTTCCCAGTTTGGCCCAAGGCCTGTCTTGTGTGGAGTCTGGTTAAATACATGAAACATCTCTAACACCACCACAGTTGTTTATAAAAGCACTGGCAGGAGTGGCACTGTCATCAGTGGTAGTCGCTCTGCTCTATATGCATCTTAAAAATTGTATTTGTTGTAGTGATAAGGTGCTTGTTTTTTTTGTGTGTGTGTTTAGTATTTTGTAGGGTAGAGAAAGCACTGGAATGATTAATGGAGATATAAGCATTTGTTATTTAGAATTCTACCATGCGTCTGTCAGTTTATTGTAATGTGGGGGCTTGTGTGTTGCTGTGATGCTGGAAGCTAGGCCACTGGTATTTCAAATACCAGCAAGGTCACCCATGGAGGACAGGTTTCAGCTGAGCTTCCATACTAAGACAGACTAGGAAGAAGGACCCAGAAGTCTATTTCTGAAAAGAATTAGCCAGGGAAAGCCTTATGAATAGCAGGGGAACATTGTCCTAAATAGTGCCAGAAGATGAGCCCCTCAGGTTGGAAGGCACTCAAAATACAACTGGAGAAGAGCTGTCTCCTCAAAGTAGAGTCAACCTTAATGACGTGGATGCAGTTAAGTCTTTCTGGACCTTCATTTGCTGATGTGGCATGACTCAAAATGAGAAGAAATAGCTGGAAACACTCACTAATAATAGGAATGTAGAATGTACGAAGTATGAATCTAGGAAAATTGGACATCATCAAAAATGAAATGGAATGCATAAACATCTATATCCTAGGCATTAGAGAGCTGAAATGGACTGGTATTGGCCATTTTGAATCAGACAATCATATGGTCTGCTTTGCCAGGAATGACAAATTGAAGAAGAATGGCATCGTGTTCATCGTCAAAAAGAACATTTCAAGATCTATCCTGAAGTCAGTGATAGGATAATATCCATATGCCTACAAGGAATACCAGTTAATACGACTATTATTCAAATTTATGCACCAACCGCTAAGGCCAAAGATGAAGAAAGTAAAGATTTTTACCTACTTCTGCAGTCTGAAATTGATCGAACATGCAATCAGGGTGCATTGATAATTACTGGTGATTGGAATGCAAAAGTTAGAAACAAAGAAGAAGGATCAGTAGTTGGAAAATATGGCCTTGGTGATAGAAACAATGCCGGAGATCACATGATAGAATTTTGCAAGACCAATGACTTCTTCATTACAAATATCTTTTTTCACCAACATAAACAGTGACTATACCTGGACCTCACCAGACAGAATACACGAGAATCAAATTGACTACATTTGTGGGAAGAGAAGATGGAAAAACTCAACATCATCAGTCAGAACAAGGCCAGGGGCTGATCTCAGAGCAGATCATCAATTGCTCATATGCAAGTTCAAGTAGAAACTGAAGAAAATTAGAACAAGTTCATGAGAGCCAAAGTACGACCTTGAGTATATCCCACTTGAATTTAAAGACCGTCTCAAGAATAGATTTGATGCGTTCATTGAACTATAATGACCGACGACCAGAAGAGTTGTGGAATGACATCAAGGACATCATACATGAAGAAAAGAAGAGGTTATTAAAAAGACAGGAAGGAAAGAAAAGACCAAAATGGGTGTCAGAAGAGACTCTAAAACTTGCTCTTGAAACATCGAGTAGCTAAAGCAAAAGGAAGAAATGATGAAGTAAAAGAACTGAATAGAGGATTTGAAAGGGCAGCTTCAGAAGACAAAGTAAAGTACTCTAATGACATGTGCAAAGACCTGGAGATAGAAAACCAAAAAGGAAGAACACACTCATCATTTCTCAAGCTGAAAGAACTTAAGAAAAAATTCAAGCCTCGAGTTGCAGTATTGAAGGATTCTATGGGGAAAATATTAAATGGTGCAGGAAGCATCAAAAGAAGATGGAAGGAATACACAGAGTCACTGTACCAAAAAGAATTGGTCAATGTTCAACCATTTCATGAGGTAGCGTATGATCAGGAACTGATGGTACTGAAGGAAGAAGTCCAAGCTGCACTAATGACTGAAGACCAGACGAGTTGTGGAATGACATCAAGGACATCATACATGAAGAAAACAAGAGGTCACTAAAAAGACAGGAAAGAAAGTAAAGATCAAAATGGATGTAAAGTATTGAGGAAAAACAAGGCTCCAGGAATTGATGGACTACCAATTTAGATGTTTCAACAAATGAATGCAGCGCTGGAAATGATCCCTCCTCTATGCCAAGAAGTTTGGAAGACAGCTGCCTGGCCAACCAACTGGAAGAGATCCACATTTATGCCCATTCCAAAGAAAGGTGATCTAACCGAATGTGGAAATTATCGAACAATATCTTTAGTATCACACACAAGTAAAATTTTTCTGAAGATCATTCAAAGGTGGCTGCAACAGTATATTGGCAGGCAACTGCCAGAAACTCAAGCCAGATTTAGAAGAGGATGTGGAACAAGGAATATCATTGCTGATGTTAGATGGATCCTGGCTGAAAACTGAGAATACCAGAAAGATATTTACCTGTGTTTTATTGACTATGCAAAAGCATTTGACTGTGTGGATCATAACAAATTATGAATAACACTGCAAAAACTGGGAATCCCAGGACACCTAATTGTGCTCATGAGGAACCTGTACATAGACCAACAGGCAGTTGTTCGGACAGAACAAGGGGATACAGTATGGTTTAAAGTCAAGAAAGGTATGTGTCAGGGTTGTAGCCTTTCACCATACCTATTCAGTCTGTATGCTGAGCAAATAGTCCAAGAAACTGGACTATATGAAGAAAAATGGGGCATCAGGATTGGAGGAAGACTCATTAACAACCTGCATTATGCAGATGACACAACCTTGCTTGCTGAAAGTGAGGAGGACTTGTAGCACTTACTGATGACGATCAAAGACCACAGCCTTCAGTATGGATTACACCTCAAAATAAAGAAAACAAAAATCCTCACAACTGGACCAATAAGCAACATCATGATAAATGGAGAAAAGATTGACATTGTCAAGGATTTCATTTTACTTAGATCGACAATCAATGTCCATGGAAGCAGCAGTCAAGAAATCAAACGATGCATTGCATTGGGCAAATCTGCTGCAAAAGAGCTCTTTAAAGTGTTGAAAAGCAAAGACATCACCTTGAAGACTAAGGTAGGCTTGACCCAAGCCATGGTGTTTTCAATTGTCTCATATGCTTGTGAAAGCTGGACGATGAGTAAGAAGGAAGAAGAATTGACACCTTTGGATTGCAGTGTTGGAGAAGAATATCGAATATACCATGGACTGCCAGAAGGAGGAACAAGTCTGTCTTGGAAGAATGCTCCTTAGAAGCAAGGATGGCGAGACTATAAGTCACATACTTTGGACATGTTATCAGGAGGGATCATTGCCTGGAGAAGGACATCACGCTTCGTAAAGTATAAGGTCAGTGAAAAAGAGGAAGACCCTCAATGAAATGGATTGACACAGTGGCTGCAACAACGGGTTTAAGCATAACAACGATTATGAGGATGGTGCAGGACAAGGCACTGTTTTGTTTTGTTATACATAGGGCTGCTATGAGTTGGAACCGACTCGACGGTACCTAACAACAACAATTTAAAATTACTTGGCCTATTTTTTCAAACGACTTTCTTGAAAATCAATTCATTATTCACTGACTCACCAAGTATTTATTATGTGGGATGCAAGATGCTGTTCTAGATTCTGAGAGAAAAGGGAATTTAGCAGATTGTCATAATCTAACAAGGAACCAGGATACAAACCACTCTTCCCTCACACAAAGCAGGACAAGGTCAGCACCACATGAGTGGTGCTGCGAAATGGATGGCCATCCAGAGACGGGAACCTTTTCTTATTTCTTGTAGAAGGTGACATCTGATCTGGCCACTTGCAGTGATTGTCATATAAAAGTGCTGTTCACCATTAACATGTCACCAAACCTGTCTCTTTGTGTAGGTTTATAAAGCTATGTATAACAGGCACTCTATACATATTTGCTGATTTGATTTTCAATGTCCATTTCGTATACATCAAAATATGAATGACTTCTATTCACAACTGAATAGAAGAATTGTATTTATTTATGAGTCTAGTACAGTGTATCTGGATAGTTTAGTACATCTATGATTTAAAAAAAAACTTCATATATATTTGCCTCACTTCTAAAATGCTTGGTATATCTTTATTAAAGGGTCAGGATTCTTAATCTTCGAGTCCCAGATGGACCTAACCTTTGGACCTAGATATTGAATGAAAAATTTTGTATGTATTGTAAATATTTATTTTTCTGCCTACAATTTTCATGAGATTCTCAAAGTGGTGTGTAGTGATTTCATAGACATATTTCACAAAAAGATAAAATTGACCTTATTTATTCATTTCTTACATAAAATCAACACATTATTCTTTTCTTATAATAAGTATTAGCAAGAAATTTATGTTACCTGTTGCAGTTTATTTAATGTTATAATTTGTAATAGGGATCTAGAATATGCCATTGTGGCTTGGAATGTGAGGAAAATTCAAGTGCTTAAGACAAAATTTTGAAAATAGATGCTGTAATACCTAAAATTGAATGATCAAGGCACACCAAAGTCCTTAATTAACTCTGTTCCATCCACCCACTAGAAATATAAAACCAACAGAGTTTCTATCAGACCCTGTTATTTGATTCTATTGACTTAACAAGTATGTGAGAAAGCTTTAGGGTATTGTGAGTATTCATGCAGTTAGTTCTCATCCTATTTAGGAAAGATGGCAGAATGATGTAGATGAGCTGGCAGTCAATTTTAATGGGAAATTGTCTAGGGTTGGATGCTGTCTTAGTTTAGGTTCCTCCAAAAGTAGATTCTGAGACAAGAATTCCAGTGCAAGTAGTTTCTTTAAGAGGTGACCCAGGAAACACAGGAAGGGGGGTGGGGAAGTGAGACAGGAAAGTATAAAGGTGGCCAGTAAACAGATATTCTCAAGTGAGAACCACTGTGGCCATCTGGACCTTATTCCTGCTGGGGACTCTGGGGCCGGTGTGGACTGTGTGCCTCAGAGACCCTACCCTGGATGAGTAGCTGGGGTACTTCTCCACAGACTTCTGTCAGTCATTGGTTGGAGCCACTTGGGGAACTGTGTAGTATCCCAGCACTCTGGCCTGCCTGCCTTGTGAGAGAGCAGAGGGGAATACAGGCAAGAGGAAGCCCTTGCACAGAGTCTAAGATTTATGGGGTAAGGGGTTGGCATTTGGGAAGTTGGGCCTGCCTGCAGGGAAAAGGTAAATGCTGGGGAGATATATAGGTGGGGCACCTGCAATGTTTGCTACAGACATCTTCTACTCAGCTGGCCAGGTTACGGAAGCACCCAGGGTCAGCAGACCCCAAATGTTCTACTCGCTTCCCAAATTGTAAGGAGTAGGCACAATAAACTTGCCGTCCCTCTCTCTGGAATAAGCAGTTCCTCAGGTTGTGGGAGGTGCAGTTGTGGGCAAAGTGCTTTACGTGGGTGTGGAAGCTGAGAGATTGTGGTATCAACAGCGGCTTGATATTAGAAATGATTGAGGCTTTCAAGCGCTTCAGACTAAAGTAGTTGGCTTATTCATGTGCTTAGGTGCTATGGTAACATAGATAAAGACTTCATTTAACTTCTTTCGTCCTTTCTTTCCTTCTCTCTCTCTCTCTTTCCAAGGCCCTTTGCTTTGAAAGCCTTTTCTTTAAATGCACTATTTTTCTCATCCTGTTATGAACGTAGTGAGGACAGGGACCATATTTTACTGGCCTCTGTATGATTGGTGTTTAGCGGAGTATGGTATATAGTAGGTTTGGAGAAAGTGTTTGTTGAGTGAAGGTGCCTCTTTTATGTACTGAAACAGAGCAGTGCCGAGAATTTCTCTGGGGTGCTGGTGGGAAAGCTTGGCTGTAAGGCTGCAGTTCCTGTATCGTGATAGCCTCAATCTGCGAGCGTGCATTTGTAGGACCCTCCCACTGCAGGTAAAGGGAGACTTTGATTTCTGAAATGCAGAGAAAGTGGAAGTCTTCCTGGGGTTGAACAAGGTAAAAAAAATAGTTTTTCAAAACCAAACTTTTCTCTTGAGAATTAGCAGAAAATACTGGTAAATGAGAAACTGTTGAGTTATTCTGTGATTGCTGTTTAAAGAATTTTATCTCTTCCAGTTGTTTAAGTTCAGCTGTGGAAAATTTCTACTGGCTGCAACTAAATGTAATTTTTCCACTAAAATCTGGATAACCCCAGCAGTGTCTTAATTGCTGCTAAAATGATCAGTACTTTTTCTTTTCCCATTCTCTGCAAACTCATTTTTATTATTATTATTTATCTTTTATTGTGGTAAAAGACACATAACACAGATTTCACCATTTTAACCATTTTAAAGTGTACAACTCAGTGGCATTTAGTACATTCACAATGTTGTGCACCATCACCAAGATCTGGTTCCAGAATGTTTTCATCACTGCAAAAGGGAACCCTGGACCCCTTAAGCAGTCATTCCCTGTTTTCCCTTTGCCCTAGCCCCTGGCAACCACTAATCTGCTTTCTGTCTCTATAAATTTGTATATTCTGGATATTTCACTTACATGGTATTATTATTTTTTAAATCTCTGATGAAAGTAATGCATGTATACAGGTAGTGCCCTAGTTATGATGGGTTCCATTCCGACAACTGTCTCATAAGTCGGTTCTGACGTAAGGTGAATACCTCTTTTGTTTTTAGTTTTCATTATGATTGCCTTTTATTATCACTATCTTTATAAATCCGATCTTTGAACATCTGCAAGTGAATATATGAGAATGATAACATCAGCAAATTATGTGCTGCTACATTATATGTAGTACATATTACTAACAATAAGATGTACAAAAAAATCCCCCAAAACCGGATGGTCATAAGTGTGGTTCATTGTAACTCGAATATGTCATTTGGTAAGTTGGGACTACCTGTATTGTAGAAAATTTAAAAGCATAAGATAATGAAATTTTGAACGTAATCTCATCATAAAAGCTATTAACATATTGATAGAAAATATATTTTATGGCTATAATATAATGTTTTACTTTATGACAAGCTAAAAGTGCTTGCTTTAGTATATATTTAGGCAAGAATGTCTGAGAAGGGCTCCTATTGAAGCTATTTCCCATTGAAGCCTTTCTGAGGTTCTATTTACAGGCCTCAGTTAGGAGAAGAATTTTAAATTAATGTGGAGTGAGATACAATTTACACAAGCATAGTTTTTACAATGCTTAAAGAATTTTACTGTATACAATAAATATTTTATTTTATTCATGCCACCTAGCTGCTGAAATTTGGACTAATTGTACTGTTTAAACCTTAAAGCTGTCATACAACAGTACTAACCTCCTCCCATGAGGTTTTGCTTATTTTGTTTATTTTCCCTAAATTATTTTTACTGTAGTATGCTAAAATAACACGTCACCGAACATTTAGTTTTATGTGGTGAGATTCAGCCAATGAAAGCATGATTTGGAATGCAGCCATATTTGAAGGTTGACAGAAAGGATTTATAAAACAATCTATGAGCAGTTTGAAAGAAGTTTTTAAAAGGACATGGAACATTTATTCAAATAGCAACATTAATGGGTGTGCTGAGGACAGTGCTTTCCAACCACCCGAGTTACACAGCGCCTGGGTTGATTCTATGATTGCGTGTATACTTATTAGAGGACAAGCATAACTGCCCTTATTTGATTATAATGTCTTTGCCAAAAGGTAAAAGTAGGGGAATAGCCAATTAAGATTAGTCTATGCTTATTGACAAATGGAGAAGCTAAGTAAGTGGTCAAAGAAGTGGCCAAATGTACCCAGATTTGAGGTATGTATGCTACAGCCAGCTCCTGGGATTGTAGAGCAACAACCATAGCCTCTGCTGCAACCATCACCACAACATTTATTTGAAAATAAAAATAGTGACACTGTGGATAACATTTTCCCTGGATCTGTTAAGAGGTAAGTTAAATATTACACAACCAATTAGAAACTCTTTGTTTAAAGCTACCAGAAAAACAAAAAAGAACTGCTAGAAAGCTTGCCTACATGAAGTTGCTAATATCTGAGCACACCAAGTGTTTACGTCTTGGTTTCTAAATACTATACCCTACTAAAATAAACTAACAATCCTTGGAGACACCGCTGATTTCAGCACTAGGGAGGAGAAAGTGCAAGATGAGCCTGAAACATCTTGTTTTATCAGAAAGGAAAGAAATGCTCACAAAATAATAGGGGCATAATCAAAAGGACAGAAGGACAAGCTTGAAGGCTCTCTCACTGACCAAATGTGGGAAAATCTGAGCATCAAAACGAATGATGACAGTGATGGAGTGTAACTCATTGACTTGTGTAAGATCCCTGAGTCCATACTGACAATAAATGAACGAATGAATGGAGGAGAAGAGGAAAGCTCTTCTTTACAGTAGACTGTCAACTGAGAAGTTTAGAAAGATAAATAGAGTTAGAAAGTCACCATTTTGCAACCATCAGAGGAAAGATTGATTCAGGCTGTAATTATCATTGGACACTAAAACTACAGAAGGATAGTCTCAAATAGTCTCCAAGACTTCCCCACAGATTACTTGTTAATTACAAAGGTATAAATGGTAACTTCATAGTGAAGAAACCTGAGGGACCTCATCTTAACCAAGTAATCAATGTTTATATCACCGATTATGAGACATGCTAACATCATGCAATCCTCATTGCAATGCACTTAACCCATCCCTCATGTAACATTTCTGTCAGAAATGCATAACCTGAATCTATTTCAAATTGAGGGACAGCTGACTAGTACCCTTCAAAAATATCAGTGTCATGAAAAACAAGAAAAGCTTGAGAAAATGTCCAAGATTAGACTAAAGTGACACCACAACTGAATGCAATGCATGATTCTAGATTGAATTCTGGATCCAGGGAAAATTGATATAAAAGATATTATTGGGACAATTAGTGAAATCTGAATATGGATTGTGGATTAGATAAGCTTGTTGAATCAATGCGAAGTTTTCTGAATTTTTAAATTGTTTGTGGTAATGGAAGGGAATATTCTTGTCTTTGGAAAATGCATGCTGAAGAATTTCGGGGTGAAGAGTCAGGAAATCTTCAAATAACTCTCAGAAGATTCAGAAAAAATACTTATGTGTTATATGTAGAGAGAGTTACATATAAAAAGCAAGTGTGGAAAAATGTTAAAATTGTGAATCTGACTAAAGGGTGGATAAGTTCTTTGTATTATTCCTGCAACTATTTTGAAATTATTCAAAAATGAAATGGTAAAAGAAAAAAAGGTTGCACCTGTTTGGGGTGGAGGTAGAAGAGGAAGTCAAATTCACATCTCGACCATTTCTTCCGTTTTCTTATGTTCCATGCTTTCCCCTGAAGCCTGCCTGTGAACTGAAGTATGTGTCTTTAGTGACCCTGCCCTCCTCTATGCTCCTGCGATGAAGGCTCCAGACGCCCTCCCTGAGACAGGCAATGTCAATCATCATCCTCTGCTAATCAATAAATAGCCACTATTGTAACTATGAGTCAGAATTAACTCGATGGCAATGGGTTTGTTTTTGTATTGTTTGTGTTGTTCAGAATCTCTGAGCTCTATTTCTTTTGCCCTTTACCAAAATAAGGACAATTGCTGAAAATTGTATTGGTACCCCTGAATGCCTAACCTTTGAAAACAATGTTATGTTTAAAAATGGAACAAACATCCCTTTAAAGCAAACATGACCACTGTAAACTACTCAGCTTTGATAATTTCTTCTTTCTCCATTAGCCTTGACCTTGGCTGAAACAAAACGATTTATAGCATGAGTGAATGTCTGGAGGGCAAAAACTATGTCATACATGTTCTGTGCTTGCCACTTCCTGTTTTTAAGTATAAGTCATTTGACATTTGTATTAAATAAATTAGAAAGTTTATGCATATGATTTATAAAATTATTTTATAGGATTTATTTATAGAATATATCTTTGCTCACTTTCTCTCTGTTTCTCTCTATATATGTATTTTTAGATATCCTTTATTAATTAATTTAAAAAATCAAAGTAATGTTTGTACAAAATTAACAAAATAAAACATTAGGACCTATGATAAAAAGCAGTGGTCCTTGGGCCCATTTCTTCCCACCCCTAGTCCCATTCCTCAGGGGAAACTACTTTTATCTCTTTCAAGTGTTTCTTCTAGTACTTATTTTCAGTCTTAAATATTATGTTTATATTTCTTTATTCTGATAGGATAGATGAAGATTTAGTTAATCTACACATTCCCATCACCATTTCTTCCAGCATCTCTGTATCATCACACCACATTTCCAATACCTCTGTTGTTGGATTATTTTTTAACTTTAATAATACAAAAAACCAATTGCCGTCGAGTTGATTCTGACTCATGGTGACCCCCTGTGTGTCAGAGTAGAACTGTACTTCATAGGATTTTTCAATGGCTGATTTTTCTAAAGTAGATTGCCAGGCCTTTCTTCTTTGGTGCTTCAGGGTGGACTAGAAGTGTCAACCTTAGGTTAGCGGCCAAGTGCAGTAACACTTTGCACCACCCAGGGACTCCTTTAATAATATAAGTAGACATTTATTTCTCATTGTATTAATTACAGAGAGAAAGTCAACTTCTAACTTTGTGCTGAGCACCAAGACTGGCTGCATAATTTTTAGGGCACAGTAGAAAATGAAAATGCAGGGCCCCTTGTTCAAATTTTATTGAGTTTCAAAATGGTGATAGCAGAGCATTAAGCCAATTTTGGAGCTCTTCCAAGCATGAGGTCCTGTGTGAGTGCACAGTTGCATGCCTGGAAGCCCACCCTGTTTGCACCAATCTGACCTTTCTGCCCCTTTCTTCCCTTCCACCTCTTAACTTCCATCATCTCTGCTTTGACTATTACAATATCAAGACTAATAACATTTTTATTTTGTTCTGTAACCATAATGATCTCATCCATACATTCTCTATAGCCTGAATATCTATGTTGAAAATTGGTAGTTTCATCATTGTGATGATGCAAATTTATTCATTGCAGGACCAAGCAATATCCAATGTTTCCTTTTTTGTACATCTTTTTGTTTTTATCTTTTGAGTTTCTAATTGCCTTTCTTTTTGTCTTGCCCCTTTTGGCCTTTCATTCTGGTTTTTACCAACTTTGCCCCATCTATCTAATCAGGTATTCAATCTAATTTTCCCCAGAGGCCTCCCCCAACAACAAATTCAGGGTCCTCTATCTTCATCTGCCAATTTGAAGTTATTTCTCTCCAGGCCTGCTGCACAGCTGTGATTCTGGGGCTTTTCTTGATTGCTTTCCTGATTTGGTCTCACTGCCTCTTAGATCCCAAGTCTTCATTTTCCTTGGTTTACTTTTTTGCATGCTCTAGCACTTCCTCAAATACCTTGTTTGAACCTGACCCAAATCATGATCTTTTCAGTCACCTCATAAGCATGTGAAAGTTGGACAATGAAAAAGGAAGACAGAAGAAGAATTGATGCATTTGAATTGTGGCACTGGTGAAGACTATTGACTATATCGTGGACTGCCAGAAGACCAGACAGATCAGTCTTAGAAGAAATACAATCAGCATGTTTCTTAAAAGTGAAGATGGCGAGAGTTTGGCTTGCTTACTTTGGACAGGCCATCAGGAAAGATCAATCGCTAGAGAAGGGCATCATGGTTGGAAAAGTAGAGGGTCTGTGAAAATGAGGGAAACCCTCAGTGAGGATGATGATACAGTGGCCAAGACAGTGGACTCAAACATACTAATGATCATGAAGATGGTGCAGGACCAGGCAATGTTTTGTTCTGTTATACATAAGGTTATACGTAAGTTGGACCAATTTGCTGGTACGTAGCATCAACGACAATACAGTATGAGCAGGAATAAAGTTTCTGAAGATGTTTATTTTACTCTGACTCTTGATTGATAGGTATGAATAGAAGGCTGAAAGTAATTTTCTCTCAGAGTTTTGAGGGTATTTCTCATTGTCTCCTGGCATTCACTGTTACTGATGAGAAGGTCACCTTGATGCTATTTATTTTGGAGAGTGCCTGATTTTTCTCCCTGAGGACATCTAGAGTTTTCTCTTCATCTTTGGTATTCTAAATTTCACAGTGATGTGCCAGGTGTGGCTCAGGTGTGGGTCCTTTCTCATTTATTATTCTAGGATTGTTGGGAATACTGTAAATCTGGAGAATGCTATCTTTTATTCCTGGAAAGTTACCTTGAATAAATTGTTTGATAGTGTCCTCTTCTCTGTTTTCCTCATTGTCTCTTTCTGAAACAGCTATGATCTTGGACTGATTCTCTATTCTATTATTTGTCATCTAAATTTTTTCTCTCTGTCTTTTAGTTCTCATTTTTGGGAGATTTTCCTAATTTATCTTCCAATCCTTTTATAATTTATCATGAAATTGCCATTGTTTAAATCTAATTTTTCCACTCATAGCATTCTGTTCTTGCTTTATGGATGCAATAACCTCTTTAATGATTATACAGATTAACATTTCATTTTTTTTCCCCCTAAGTACTCCATGGTATTTTTTCTATTTATTTACCCTGTTCTGTTTCTTTCCTGATGGAGGCTGATATGATATGATCTGTGGTTTACCCTCTGATTTTAAGATGAGGCATGTGAAAACCTGATGATGAGCTCTATATACATGAGTGGGGTTTTTGGACCGGTAGGGTTGGTCTTAGGGTGATTGATGGTGGTAGATCATCTTTTCTGGGGGACTTCTATATACTAGAATGTACAGATCCTTCTTTTGGAGTGGTCAGATGTTTTAGGGTGAAGTTCTACACCAGGTAGTCCTTGATTTTTCTTTTAATGTCCCATAGCGTCGGAATGTGCTAAAGATGAGATCGTCAAATATGTATCCATTGTTGGAGTTCCTGCCTGATGCAAATGGTTAATGCGCTCGGATGCTAACTGAAAGGTTGGAGGTTCAAGTCTACCCAGATCTGGTGGTCTACTTCTGAAAAATCAGCCATTGAAAACCCTGTGGATCACAATTCTACTCTGTCACACATGGGGCCGCCATGAGTCGATATCGATTTGATGGCAACTTGTGCTGTTTTTCAGGCAAATACTCTTTCATTCCTGTCACACGTCCCTTACTGTAGAGCTGAAGAAAAATTAGTGCAAATTTATACACAAAAACTATAGTATTAAGCCAGCCACTTCTGATGGGTATGAAAAGGAACTGGCTAAAATGGTAGAACATGCTAATGATTTCAGAGAGAATGCAAATGTGGCCACCTGTGGAATGGAGAGGAGGATTTTGTTGTTCCTTTTAGTTAGCACAGAATTTTAAAACATACAAGTGTTTTAGGCTAGTATATATTCTGTGAGGAGCCCTGTTGGTGCAGTGTTTAAGTGCTCAGCTGCTAACTGAAATGTCAGAGGTTTGAACCCACCAGCTGCTCCATGGGAGAAAGATGTGACAGTCTGCTTCCATAAAGATTTACAGCCTTGGAAACCCTATGGGGGAGTTCTACTTTGTCCTATAGGGTCGCTATGAGTCAGAATCGACTCGATGGCAATGGATTTGGTTTTTTTTTTTTTTTGGTATGTATTCTCCAAGTTATCAAGCCTTATATCTTTTTATTATCTTAAAACATACATATGGGCTAAGTGAGATCTTGCTTTATTCAAGCATGTCAATAGATAGCTGAGTAAAATACATATTTTTCATCCAGAGTTGGGGGCAAATGCTGTAAAAGTAAAATCTAAAATGGTAAAATGAGGGAATTAAAGTTAAGCTACCAGCATATGACTGATAGCTCTTTACTTCCTTTTTTTAATAGCGGTCACATTGGTGATTTACACTTGCTTAACCATAGTTTTGGAAACCCTGGTGGCATAGTGTTTAAGTGTTCTGGCTGCTAATCAAAAGGTTGGCAGTTCAAATCCACCAGGCACTCCTTGGAAACTCTATGGGGCGTTTTACTCTGTCCTATAGGGTCGCTATGAGTTGGAATGGACTCGATGGCAACGGGTTTGGTTTTTTTTTTTTTTAACCATGGTTTCTTCCTCTTCACATGGGAAACAGTCTTCTCAGTTCAAGTTTGGACATTAACCTAGAGGGCATCTTCAAGCTTTTGGAGACATTATTAACACTGCACATAAATTTCTCTCTGTGGCATTACAGAAATTCTTATGTAGAGATTTTTACTTCCAAGGAAAGCAAAGTGGCTAGCTGCTCTTACAGACTTCTTTTGGGCCCTCTTCCAGTTGTACAGCAGACAACAATGATATTTAGTAAACGGTTTTCAAAATTCAGTGCATAGGCTGGGACATGAGTACACTAGCCTCATGGTAGAGCTATGGGGGATGGCTGTGAAATTTGGAAAAGAGTGAGCTGTAATAATGTTGGGGGGCACTTTATCTGAGTCCACCCAGAGGCATCCTGTAAGAAAGTCCTGGGATCTATTTCTGAAAAACCAGTCATTGAGACCCTGTGGAGCACAGGTCTATCTGACATACATGGGGTCATCATGAGTTGGAATTGACTTGATGGCAACTAAGGCAGTGCTGGCCATCCCAAGTGAGAGAGTTTATCACATTGTGAGGTAAGGGTCTAGTTGTATAGATAACATTCCTGATTGTTTTTTAACCTGTTTTTTTGAGGAAGGTAGAAGACTACATAAAAGCTACAAGACTGTTCAGAAAAAAAGTATAATTGAATGCTTATCAGACTCCAAGGTATTCAAAGGCGAGGACCATTTGTTGTTCATTTTACTGCTCCATTCAGCAGCTACCTGTTGCCTTGCACGTACAGTATGGGTTATTTAAAAGCGTATTGACTGATAAGCCAACAAAGACAAAGATGTGTTCTAAAACAAGGTTGAACCACAAACCAACAAGGTTGTTAGTTGCCATCTAGACATCTCTGACTTAAGGTGACCCCATGTATAACGGAACAAAATGTTGCCCAGTCCCATGCCATCTTCATGATCACTGACATGCTTGAGTCCATTGTTAACGTCCAGCCTAGGGGGCTCGTTTTCCAGCACTATGTCAGACAGTATTCTGTTGTGATCTATATGGTTTTCATGGCTAATTTTCAGAAGCAGATCATCAGGTCTTTCTTCCTAATCTATCTTAGTCTGGAAGCTCCACTGAAACCTGTCCATCATGGGTGACCCTACTGGTATTTGAAATACTGATAGCATAGCTTCCAGCATCACAGCAATAAGCAAGCCACTATAATATGATAAATTGACAGACATGTGGTAGTTGAACCACACGATATGCAGTATACCCTAAAATAAACTTCATTCTGTTGACACCAGCTCATGCTGACCTCTTGATAGTTTGTGATGCCTAAGGGACTTTAACTAGGAAATTTTTTTTTTTAAATTTTGTTTGCATGAATTCCCCCAGTCTTTCTTTCTAACTTCCTGTAGCAGTTTTCATTCTTATCCTTTGTTGTAATTGCGGGCATTAAAAGACTGTGTGGATGTGTTATGAAAAACAATTGTATTGTACAGATACTCTTTATCTTGGGAATTTTTTCTATGATTCTGTGAGAAAGCTCTTTTTTACCTCCTGTCAAGTCTCTAAAGAGATTTTCACAGCAAATTTGAGATGATAAAGATATTCTTAGTGTAATGCAGATATTCTTTTTAGGAATACATATATTTCGGTAGCTTCTATTTAAACTTGCCTAAATTGAATGAAAATTTCCTTGTAATGTTTTTTAAAGAATAAATACATTTGCATCCTCCTCATAGTCTGCCCATCATCTCCCTATTCTCTGAAGGACAGTGCAACAGCTTTGAGTTCAGTCGCACAAAACAGCTCCTCAAGTGCTCTCTGCTTTTATCCACTATGTCAAAAATAGTAAGGGACAGAAAAATTAGAGGTCAACACATTGTTACCCACAACATAAGTGGACACTTGTTTCCACAATAAAGTGATCAGACTATGGAAGGTGAATCTTGAGGCCAGATGAGTGCGTTGGGAGGTGAAAGGGACATTGTCTAGGTGTGCTTGATAAAGGTCATCTTATTCTTTACTGAAAATAAAGTAGACAATGGGAAAATGGAGGGTTAATGAACATTTTACTTTGACAGTGCATGGTCGTTTGAAATAGATATCCATCTATAGGGTCTCTATGAGTCGAAATCGACTCGAATGGCAATGGGTAAGTACATGACCTTGTTGACCTCCTACACCTGTTGCCATTCACTTGATTCTGACTCATAGCGACCCTGCAGGACAGAGTAGAACTGTTCCATAGGGTTTCCAAGGCTGTGATCTTTACGGAAGCAGACTGTCACATCTTTCTTCCATGGAGTAGCTGGTGGGTTTGAACTGCCGACTTTTTGGTTAGCAGCCAAGAGCTTAACCACTGAACTGCCAGAGCTCCTTGTTTACCTCCTAGATCCTAAGAAATCTAGTTACCTCATTGACTTCCCATCTTTGTTTCCTTTATAAAGGAAGCATATGCAATTAATATGAAGTATCCTTTCCCTTCCCTTCTTCACCTAACTTTTCTTTTTTTCTCTGTCCTTTAATACCCAGTGCTTAAACCAGTTGCCCTGGATATGACTCTGACTCACAACAACCCCACGTGTGTCAGAGTAGAATTGCTCCATCAGGTTTTCAATGGTTGATTTTTTGGAAGCAAATCACCAGGCCTTTCTTCTGAGACATCTCTGGGTGAACTTGAATCTTCAGCCTTTTGGTTAGCAGCCCAGTGTGTTAACAATTAGCACCATCCATAGTCCCAGGTGTTTATTCACCCTTGGTGGTCTCTCTACCCTACCTTCTTAGGTCACGTCCTTTTTAAAGAAAATGGTTCTTTCCACATTTCACATGTTCAGACACACAGCCACACTTACTTTGATAATGTTGCAGGAAAGCACTCTTCATTAGCTTTGATTATACAGGTGACTGAAAGAAAATTTAAAACTCTTCATCATCAGTGTACTCACTGCCCTAGTCTATCAGGTAACTTCTCCCACTGGTTGCTTCCCTATATACTTGGTCACGCACTGCTCATTCATTCCTTGGTGATTCTGTTTTGAGGGCCTACTGCATGCACAGAACTCTCTTTCTGCTTCCTGCTCACTTTTTCTTGGCTCTGTTATGGAGAAAATAGGTGATCCTACAATTATGGAGGTGAAGAAGGGGAATCTTTGAGAACTACTGTTATTTTCTTTCTGCTTCTACTTTTTGCCTGAAAAGCATTTATTTAACTAAATGGTTTTGTAGAGCAAATGTTTGAAAAGCATGGGGACAAGTTTGCTAGGAATCCTTCTCTTTAAATCATTTATTAGATTAGAAGTCTTGAGTGGATAATATAAGGGAAAGTGGCTGGTCCTTCTTATTAAGGGCTTTGATGCAGCTTAACTGGATTAGGAACTTTCTGCACATCCAAGCAAAAGGAATAAAAAGAGAATTAACTACCTGGAAATGCAAGTGTGCCACTGAAATTAGAGCTCAGATAGTTTAGGGCAAATAGAGACTCTAGGATTACGTTCTGGCCACCCTCCCTGGAACAGAAGGATGTAGAGCCCTGTTATGGACTGAACTGTGTCCCCCACAAATATGTGTTGGAATCCTAACTCCTCTACCGTAGACGTAATCCCATTTGTTGTCGTTGTTGTTAGATACCATAGAGTTGGTTCTGACTCATAGTGACCCTATGTACAACAGAATGAAACACTTCCGGGTCTCATTTGGGAATAGATTTTTCTTTATTATGCTATTGATGCCACATCAGTGTAAGGTGTATCTTAAACCTAACCATTTTTGAGATATGAAAACAGCAAATTAGACATAGAAACAAGTAAACACAGATAGGGGAAGAGAGATGCAACATGGAGATCGGCAATGAAGTGAGGCACACTGGGGTTACAGAAGTTGACACAAGGAACTTCCCCTAGAGCCAACAGAGACAGAAAGCCTTCCTCCCTAGAGCCACTGCCCTGAATTTGGACTTCTAGCGTCCAGAGCTATGAGAAAATAAATTTCTGTTCTTTAAAGCCACCTACTTGTCGTATTGCTGTTATAGCAACGCTAGATAATTAAGACAGGCCTTAAGTGTTCTTAGACAGCATGGAAGTTAATATCTCTACAGGGATGAGAACACGGAGGTGCATTGGAAGCTTCCCACTGATTATCAAAGGGAGTGTGTGGTAACATAGTGCTAGTTTTAAAAATAAAAGTTAATGAAAAATAGGATTTTATTTCAAGAAATTGTCTTTTTAGCTTCTCTGGCACACACCTAGTCCACACACTGAGACAGCATTTTTTGCTATGCCAAAGAATTCTAGGCCTTCAGTGTTTACATTTTACTGTCACATCACCTTTTACTTATCTCCTTGGGCTGCTGTGCATACTTTGTTTTTGAGCTCTAAACTTTCTTAACTGTTTTGTTTTTTTTCTCTAAACTTTCTTTAATTTGCTTACATTTCCCTAGAAATTGTATGACTGACTGTGAGTCTTTGAGAATTCCTGCCTGGGAGAATGGGAGGTGAAAAGACTAACAGACAAATTCATGTTTTACTTCACTTCTTCCTGAAACTCTTCCAAGTTCTGTTAAGTTGAATAAGTGCGTACTTGGCTGATACCATTTAATAAGTGGAATATCTTTCTGGGGTTGGCAGGGGCTTTGGAGTCAGACAGACTTGTCTTTAAATCCCAGCTCCATCCTTTACTAGCTATATGACCTTAGACAAATTACTTAATTACTCAGCTCCTTCATTTTCTTATCTGTAAAACAGGACAAATAGTATCTATTGCATAAGGTTATTGCCAAGATTAAATAAAAGAACAGATATAAAGGAGTAGGTCTTTAATTATTAAAACACTAAAATTCCAAACCCACTGCCATTGAGTTGATTTCAACTCATAGTGACCCTATAGGACAGAGTAGAACTGCCCCATAGGGTTTCCAAGCTGTAAATCTTAATGGAAGCAGACTGCCACATCTTTCTCCTGCAATTATTAGACATTATCATTTATAATTATCAAGAACCATTTGTTTGTTTTCCAAGCCAAAAAAAAAAAAAAAAAGAAAAAAAAAGCGCTCTATATCTGGTTAAAAGAATTTTTACCTATTTACATACCTATCACCTTTTCTATATTCTCTTTTGTTTTCATAAGAATAAAAGGTAATAGAAACTAAAATTGTTTTAGTCTCATTATGTTACTTAGCCTGAGGAGAAGAAAAAATTTTGGAACTTCAAATAAAATTAAATTTAAAAATCTTTATCATTCATAAATGTCACTGTGGAGACAAAAACGTGTAGTCACCATGGCGACCTTTATCAACCAACTCTCTCCATCTGAAATTATTAGCATATAAAATTAGATTTGGCTGTTGTGATGAAAAGTCAGAGTAAAAATAAGTTGAACTGTCTTAATGTCAATGCTGGCCAAATCTGGTACCACGGTGTAGTTTTAAAAGTGTTACTAAATGGTAAGTGGACACCCTGCTAGAATTTCACATCACCCATTCTGGGCTCTGCCCTTTTCTTTCTGGGCTGACAGAGATCCTGAGATAAGGTTGCTTCTTGGTTCCTCTTTAGTCTCCTGCCTCATTCAAGGCAATTTACCCCATCTTTGCTTTTTTTATGGCTGCCTTAGGTCTTACTTATTGTTTCATTGAAGGCTACTTTATAAATTCTGATATGTTTATTAAAAAAATCATATGACTTGATAACAACTCCCATATATAGTTAAGTAATACATAATAATAGTAACTTTATTTTAGATGAGTGTTTTTGAGAAAGAGTATCCATTTTTATATAATGTGCTAAAATGCACCTCATACCTGTACCAATTGCCATTGACTCAACTCCAACTCATGACAATCCCATGTGTGACAGAGTAGAGCTGTGCTCCGTAGGGTTTTCAATATCTGAGTTTTTAAAAAGTAGATTGCCAGGACTTTCTTCCAAGGTGCCATTGAGTGCATTAACCTTTTGAACCACCCAAGGACTCCAGTATGAACCTCAAAACCCACATCATAACCCACCACAAATTATGTGTCTAAAATGAATCTCTCTTGTTATGGATTGAATTGTGTCCCCTCAAAATATGTGTTGTAAATTCTAACTTCTATGCCTGTGGTTAGAATCCCATTTGGGAATGGATTGTCTCTGTTATGTTAATGAGGCAGAATTAGTGTAGGGTGTGTCTTCCGTCAACCTATTACAAAATATAAAAGGAACATATTAGGCAAGCAGATATGGGGAATGAAAGATGCCAAACCACATGGAGTTCTCCAAGGAACCAGGAAACAGAAGCTGAAGAGACAAGGACCTTCTCCAGAGTCAACAGAGAGAAAGTTTTCCCCTAGAGCTGGTACCCTGAATTTGGATTTCTAGTCTCCTAAACTATGAGTCAGAATCAACTCAGTGGCAATGGGTTTGGTTTGGTATTTGGTTTTAAACTATGAGAAAATGAATTTCTGTTTGTTAAAGCCATCCACTTGTAGTACTTCTGTTATAGCAGCATTAAATAAGATAGAATCTCATACCTGGAGTGTGGTGCTGTTGTAACAAATATCTAAAATGTGGAAATGGTTTTGGAATTGGGTAATGAGTGGAGGCTAGAAGAGTTTTAAGGTGCCTAATAGGACATCATACATGAAGACAGCAAAAGATCATTAAAAAGACAGGAAAAAAAGAGAAGATCAAAATGGATGTCAGAAGAGACTCTGAAACTTGCTCTTAAATGTAGAACAGCTAAAGCAAATGGAAGAAATGATGAAGTAAAAGAGCTGAACAGAAGATTTCAAAGGGTAGCTCAAGAAGACACAGTAAAGTATTATAATGAAATGTTCAAAGACTTGGAGTTAGAAAAACAAAAGGGAATGACGTGCTCAGCTTTTCTCAAGCTGAAAGAGCTGAAGAAAAAATTCAAGCCTAGAGCTGCAATACTGAAAGATTCTACGGGCCAAATACTGAACGATGCACGAAGCATCAAAAGAAAATGAAAGGAATACACAGAGTCACTGTACCAAAAAGAACTGGTCGATGTTCAACCATTTCAGGAGGTAGCATATGATCAAGAACCAATGGTACTGAAGGAAGAAGTCCAAGTCACACTGAACACGTTGGCGAAAAACAAGACTGCAGGAATTGACAGAATATCAACTGAGATGTTTCAACAAATGAATGCAGCACTGCAGGTGCCCACTCATCTATGCCAAGAAATTTGGAACACAGCTACCTGGGCAACTGGTTGGAAGAGATCCATATTTATGCCTGTCCCAAGAAAGGTGATCCAAATGAATGTGGAAATCATTGAACAATATCATTAGTATCACATACAAGTAAATTTTGCTGAAGATCATTCAAATGCGGTTGCAGCAGTACATTGACAGGGAACTGCCAGAAATTCAAGCAGGATTCAGAAAAGGATGTGGAATAAGGGATGGAATTGCTGATGTCAGATGGATCTTGACTGAAAGCAGAGAATACCAGAAGCATGCTTATCTTTGTTTCATTGACTATGCAAAGGCATTCAACTATGTGGATTATTACAAATTATGGATAACATTATGAAGAATGGGACTCCAGAACACTTAATTGTGCTCATGTGGAACCTGTACATAGGCCAAGAGGCAATCATTCAAGCAGAACAAGGAGATACTGTGTGGTTTAAAATCAGCAAAGGCATGAATCAGGGTTGTATCCTTTCACCATACTTATTCCGTCTGTATGCTGAGAAAATAATCCAAGAAACTGGAGTATATGAAGAAGAACAGGGCATCAGGATTGGAGGAAGACTCATTAACAACCTTCGTATGCAGATGACACAATCTTGCTTGCTGAAAGTGAAGAGGACTTGAAGCACTTACTGATGAAGATCAAGGAGACAGTCTTCAGTTTGGATTACATCTCAATATAAAGAAAACAAAAATCCTCACAACTGGACCAATAGACAACAACATAATAAATGAAAAAAATCCTGAAGTAGTCAAGGATTTCATTTTATTTGGGTCCATAATCAATGCCCATGGAACCAGCAGTCAAGAAATCAAATGACTTATTTTATTGGGAAAATTTACTGCAAAAGACCTGTTTAAAGTGTTAAAAAGCAAAGATGTCACTTTGAGGACTAAGGTGTGCCTAACCCAAGCTGTGGTATTTTCATTAGCCTCATACGCATGTGGAAGTTGGACAATGAATAAGGAAGATTGAAGAAGAATCGATGCCTTTGAATTATGGTGTTGGCAAAGAATATTGAACATATTGTGGACTGCCAGAAGGATGAACAAATCTGTCTTGGAAGAAGTACAGCCAGAATCCTCCTTAGAAGCAAAGATAGTGAAACTTTGTCTGGCTTACTTTGGACATGTCATCAGGAGGGACAAGTCCCTGGAGAAGGACATCATGACTGGTAAAGTAGAGGATCAGCGAAAGAGAGGAAGACCCTCAGTGAGATGGATTGAAACAGTGTCTGCAACGATAGGCTCAAGCATAGTAATGATCGAGAGGACCTTGCAGGATCAGACAGTGTTTAGTTTTCTTGTACATAGGGTCGCTATGAGTCAGAAATGACTTGATGACATCTAACAACATTGTGAAAGTCTATATTACCTTGAAGAGACTGTCGGTAGAATTATGGACGTCAAAGGCAATTCTGACGAATCCTCAGAAGGAAGTGAGGAGAGCCATAGAGAGTCTCTGTCGTCTTAAGGAATACATATGGTGTCAGCAACAGAATGTTGCTAGAAATGTGGACGTTAAATGTGCTTCTGGTGAGGCTTTAAAAGGAAAGATGAACATGTGATTGGACAATGGAGGAAGGACGATGCTTTTTAATGCAGTTTCAAAGAATTTTGAATTAAGTTCAAATGTTTGGTGGAAGGCAGAACTTGTAAGTGATGAACTTGGATATTTGGCTGAGGAGATTTCTAAGCAAGATCTTAAAGGAGCCATGTGGTTTCTTCTTGCCGCTTATAGAAAAATGGGAGCAGAAAGAGGTGGACTCAGAAATGAACTGTGCAAAATGAAAAGAAAACTTAACAATTTGAAAAATTCTGCTGTACAAACTAAAGACATGTGTTCTAGAATTTTCACCAATGATGCAGCTTCACAATCTTTTGTTAGAAGGTTTAAGCCTGTGACTGATAGATCTAACCAACTAACATAGCAGAAAATCCATCAGCTTAGACTGAAGGGGACACAGACAGGATGAAAGGAAAGAAATCTGCCTGCCTCTTGGAATTCTACAGGCAGGAAACAGAGCAAAGGAGCTACATCTGTTGTCTTCCAAGAAAAGAAAATAACCATCGTTGGCGCAACTCAAAGATCAGCAGAACTGTTGGAAGGAGAATGGGAAGAAGGGCTGTCTCGGTTGCAAAGGGTGGGGCCAGAGCCTCCTGGTTTCAAAGAAACAGATCTTCACCAACTTGGTTCTGGAGTGTGGGGCTGCTGCTCACCTGTGCTAGGGGGATGGTGCCACTGCCCAAAGCTGAATGGGGCCTGCCAGGGCTGAGGGGGTGGTGTCACCACTCAGAAGAACTAAGAGTATGGGGCCACTCAAAGCCAAGGGAGCAGAGTTGCCATCCCAGTGGGCCTGGAAGATGGAACTGAAGCCAAGGGCCAAGGGGCCTCCACTCAAAATTCTGACAACATGGCATTATTCAGAGTTTGGAGTGGGGGACCCTTGCCCAGATGGTCCCAAAGAATAGAGAATTATTTTCAAGCCTTGAGAGCTAATGTAAATTATTCTGCTGGGTTTTTACTTGCTTAGTGCCCCTTATTTCTTCTTTCCCTCCAATTTCTCCCATTCGTAATGGAAATGTCTACCTGTGCCTCTTCCACCACTGTACTTTGGAAACAGATAACTTGTAGCCTAGATTTCACAGGTTCAGAGATGAAGAGGAATTTTGCTTCAGGATGGAATATGTCTAAAGTCTCACCTACTGTTGATTTAGATGTTTCAGAAGATCAGATTTTGGATTTAGAATTGATTTAAGACTTTTGGGGTGATGTGATGGAGTGAATGTGTTTTGTATGTGGCAAGGACATAAATTTTGCGACACCAAACAGTGGAATGTTATGAATTGAACTGTGTGACCCAAACATGTGTTGTAAATCCTAACCTCTATGCTTATGGTTATAATCCCATTTGGGAATGGGTTGTCTTTGTTATGTTAATGAGGCAGGATTAATGTATGGTGTGTCTTGAGTCAATCTCTTACAAAATATAAAAGCAGCAGATTACACAAGCAGAGATGCGGGAATATAGATGCCAAGACACATGGAGATCTCCAAGAAACCAGGGAACAGAAGCTGAAGAGACAAAGACCTTCCCCCAGAGCTGATAAAAAGTCTTCCCCTAGAGCTGGTGCCCTGAATTCAGATTTCTAGACTCCTAAACTGTGAGAAAATAAATTTCTGTTTTTTAAAGCCACTCACTTGTGGTATTTCTGTTATAGAAGCACTAGATAACTAAGACACTGTGTATATAGAAATAAATTATTCCTAAATGTATAATAGATCATTAGTTTATTCAAATGGTATAACCAACTACCGCAGTATGTATTAACGCGGAAATATGCATGTTCACCAACTATTAGATTCCTTGGTACAGAACTGTCTCCAGTGTGCACTGGAAGTGGGTAAGCTCCTTCACACTCAAGGAGAGTTAGTTGCTTTGGTGGAGACAGGCCAGGGCATGAGAGATGGTGAGAACCAGAGTTAAAGGAGACAGTGAGGGGATAGAAAGGAAGGTGCATGCAGGGACAGTAAACATTGACTGACTAGACCTGATATCTATGAGGATAAGAATTTGTTGTCAGATTTTTCCCAGTTTCAGAATAATACCCAATTTTGAGTTACATAGGAACCTCAAAACATTTCTTAAGTAAAAATATTTTATAGTCAGGTTTAAAATTTCAAAACAGAATGGGCTTCTTTTCAAGTACATCTTTTCATACATTGCCAGGCCACGCTCCAAAGAAAGAAAAAACAAACTCTTGCTTACTAGTCTTGTGAGCAAAATGACTAATGACTTCTCTTGAAAAGACTGATCATTACTTATATGAGTGCTTTCCAAAACACTGTATTCCCCAAAGGAATGGGTTTAAGTTCTTTGTGGCATACCCCAAAGGTAATGACCGACTTCCCCACATGGCTCACTGATCAGATTTTGGATTCTTCTGGAGGATGTAACATCTCATTTGCTGAATTCAAGGCCCACTGCAAATTCAAGAGCTGGAGATCTTGAGCCAAACCTGGTCTTTCAGGTCTGGGGATTGTTTTCCCTGAGCAAAATGTTGACCTCCACTTCTAATAAAAAAAGTCTTTGAAAAACTCTTTGGATGCTGAACCAGCTCTACAAAATAACATTTTGGTGCTTTAAAGTATGAACTAATCAGAAACACATGATTTCAGCTTCCCAAAATTACAAAGGGTTTTGCCTAACAGAAAAATGCATGGCAAAACACATCATGGACTAGGAGTTTAAGGCGATAATCTGGTTGCACAAGTAGGTCAAGGATTGAGGAAGGTGACACACAAATTTGCATTTACGTTAAGCATGAGGGTCATGTTAGCGTTAGCTCACATTTGGGAAAAGATCTGACCCTAGTAATGTTGTTGTTCTAGAGTGGACGGGCAGGGGGTTGGTTTCCTTGGTTTTGTTGTCCTTTAGTTGAAGCCTGAGATATCCTAGTGTAAACTTCTGTTTGGGATAGTTGTAGAGAAAATGAGACTGAGTTATTAAAAATCACAATTATAAAATTAATTAAGGAAACACATTTTTACTACTTTCCAAATAATCTAGCTTGCCCATTAACCTATTGCTCACTAATGATTACCTGCGTTAATTGATTAATAAGGGAGATTTAAACTCAGCATATGAGCAGAGCTTCAGAATGCTGTAAAGGTATTTGAAAACACTGCCAGGATTTTAAATATTCTGTATTTGATGTTCTTGGCATTGCAATTTGTACTATTAGTGAAGAAAGTTTTTACTAATGATGGTCCCTGCTGAAATAATTGCAGCACGTGAATTGATAGAGTTCAGATGAATTTGGCTTTCCTCTCTGTAGAAAAGCTTTTGCTTGTCTTGCACTTTGGTTGTGAGATTTGCTGGGAATTTCCTGGAATCTTCTTGATTCCTTTACAAGAGTTCCTTTGAGAAGCTGGGGGTAAAGTATTGAGTATCTACTACTAAGTGTCATGCGTTGTGATTTTAACTATGCCCTCTTTTTAAACACTCACAGAAGTCTTTTAAGAAAGTTTATTATCTTGATTTTACAGGTGAGGAAACAAGTTTAATCAAGATCAACAATGCCTATCATTTCCCCATTTGGTACAGAGCAATGTTGTGCAATTGGAAAATTATTTGACAGGATCAATTTATAGTTTGTCAGATTTGCAAGATTCCCTACAGATGGACTTGCTTTGCCTTGGCCTTGCTCTATCCTCCAAGGCTGCCAGCTGGAATGAGGACTGAAGATGTGTAAATTAGAAGCCCAAAGACCAATCTTCTTTTTTAATTAAAAAAAAAATTTCAGAGAAACTCAAGACTTAAAAAATACTTTCCTTTGTCATGTGAGCTCTGGTGTTGGTAAAAGGAGTGAAGAGCATCAGGAAGCCGGGCTTCTAATCCCAACATCCCACCATGCCACAATACCAAAGTGGTCCATAGGCTTGTTTATCAGATAAAGGAATCAGAATGAGGCCCCCTCCAGTAGTTAGACAAGTAAATATAAAGTAAAAATTTAAATAAAAGACTCAACTTTTTGTAAATTTTGACACTTAGGATAAGTATTTTTGAGGATGATCTATTACTAGGCAGTAAGTTACTATGAATGCACAGATGGTACCCTGAGCTCACAAAACTTTCTAACCTGCCTGTACTCGGAGGAAGCTGGTCTAGCCCTCCTTCTTTTGGTGCTTCTGTGGTAAGTGTGGTGAGTGTGTTGTAAGAGGCCTGGCAGAAATGACGGTGCAGTCTGAGCTTCACGATGGAAATTTCTCCAGGTGCTTTCTCTAAGAGTCATGGTGAATTCATCCATTAGGTATGTGGCTGTTTTGGCATTAAGTGATGCCTTTCCTCGCTACAATGAAAGCTAGAGCTTCAACTGGTTAATATTAATGACTTTCTCTAACCGAAAAACTACCAGCTGTCTGTCGGTTTGTCCTACTGTGGTGGCTTGCATGTTTCTGTGATGCTGGTAGCTGCGCCATTGGCATTTCAAATACCAGCAGGGTCATCCATGGTGGATAGGTTTAAACTAAGCTTCCAGATTAATACAGACTAGGAAGACCAATTTAGAAAAATTAGCCCATGAAAACCCTATGGATCACTACAGAATATTATATAGTCCTGGAAGATGGAAGTTGGAAGGCTCTCAAGAGACGTAGCGGCCACAACAATGGTGTTGAGCGTACCAATGATTGTGAAGACCGGGCAACATTTTGTTCTGAGCTGACTCAATAGCAACTAACAACAACTAACCAAAAAGGGATTTGGTGGGTAGGTTTAGAAACTAATGAAAGATTTCTGGTCACAATCATAGTCTGCCTGTGTCTTAGTCATCTAGAGCTGCTGTAACAGAAATACCACAAGTGGATGGCTTTAACAAAGAGAAATTTATTTACTCTCAGTCTAGTAGGCTAAAAGTCCAAATTCAGGGCGTCAGCTCCAGGGGAAGGCTTTCTTTCTCTGACGGCTCTGGAGGAAGGTCCTTCTCATCAATTTTCCCCTGGTCGAGGAGCTTCTCAGGTTCAGGGACCCCAATTCTCTGCTTGCTTTCCTTTCCTTTTATCTCTTGTAAGATAAAAGGTGGTTCAGGCCACACCCTAGGAAAACTCCCTTTACATTGGATCAAGGACGTGACTTTAGTAAGGGTGTTATATAATCCCACCCTAATCGTCTTTAACATAAAATTATAATCGGAAAATGGAGGACAACCACACAATATTGGGAATCATGACCCAGCAAAACTGATACACACATTTTTTGGCGGGACATAAGTCAACCCGTGACAGCCCATATCCCATGTTAAGAATCACTTAGCACCGATCATCTCTCTAATGATGGTGGCATCAAGAGAATGATGAGAGTAAAGCTCTGTGGCATGAACAGCAGCATTCACGTGAATTTTCTGTAATGCCATAACGATATACTGAAAATGATATTTGAGGGTGGTAACCTTTATTTAACTTAAAAAAATTGACTTTTAATATTTTTTAGTTATATAGGTTGTGTTGTTAAGGCTAATTTTGTCAATTTTTTACAGATTAGACAATGCTGTTGAATTGTATGAAAAAACATAATTTTGAAGGAACTCTTTTCATTACTCAGATTATTTTTCAAAGCCTGAATTCAAACTTGAGCCTTCTGTACTAGTTCCAATAAGCAGGGGCAGGAGAAAACAAAACAAAACAAAACAGAAACAAAAACAAATAAACAAAAACAGTGGTTCCTGGACAGCGACAGATCTTTTATTCATTTGGCAGCATTGTTCTCACAGGTGGTTAGACTGTGACCAATCTTTTTTTTTATTTTTATTTTTTTTAATTGTACTTCAGGTGAAGGCTTACAGAACAAATAGTTTCTCATGAAACAATAGTACACATATTGTTTTATGACATTGGTTAACAACCCCAAGACATGTCAACCCTCTCTCTTCTCAACCTTTTTTTTTTTTTTTTGGTGAAAATATACGTAGCCAAAGATACACCATTTCAAAAATTTCTACATGCACAGTTCAGGGACATCGACTACCCTCTCCCAATTGTGCTGCTGTTCTCACTTTAGAAGGCTTACATAACAAAATAGTTTCTCATTTAACAGTTAGTACACATGTTGCCCTATGACAATGGTTTTACAACCTCACAACACAACAACACTATCCTTACTCAACCTTGGGTTCCCTATCACCAGCTTTCCTGTCCCCTTCTGCCTTCTGGTGCTTGTCCCTGGACTGCTGTGCCTCATTAGTCCCATTTGGTTTTATGGGGCTGTCCACTCCCCAGCTGAATGGTAAACCTCGGAAATGATTTCACCACTGAGCTAAAAGGGTGTCTGGGGGCCATACTCTCGGGGTTTCTCCAATCTCCTTTAGGCCAGTAAATCTGGTCTTTTTTTTGTGAGTTAGAATTTTGTTCTACATCCTTCTCCAGCTCTGTCCAGAACCCTCTGATGTGATCCTGGTCAGAGCAGTCAGTGGTGGTAGCCGGGCACCATCTAGCTGTACTGGACTCAGTCTGGTGGAGACCTTGGTAGCTGTTGTCCATTAGTCCTTTGGACTAATCTTTTCTTTGTATCCTGTTCTCTTCATTCTCCCTTGCTCCCAAAGGAATGAGACCAGTGGAGTATCTTAGATGGCCGCTCACAGGGTTTTAAGACCCCAGACGCTACTCATCAAGGTAGAATGTAGAACATTGTCTTTATAAACTGTGCTATGCCAATTGAGCTAGATGTTCCCAGAGACCATGGTCCCCACAGCCCTCCGCCCAGCAACTGAGTCCCTCAGGGAGTTTGGATGTGTCTATGGAGCTTCCATGACCTTTCCTTGTACAAGTTGTGCTGGTTTCCCCGTATTGTGTACTGTCTCACCCTTCACCCAAGATACCTATGTAGTATTTCCCCTCCACCTCTCCCATCCCTGGTAACCAACAAAGATTGTTACATTTTGTGTGTGAACTTTTTCATGGGTTTTTGCAATAGAGGTCTCATACAATATTTGTCGTTTTGTGATTGACTTATTTCACTCAGCATAATGTCCTCCAGTTTCATCCATGTCATGAGATGCTTCCCAGATTCATCATTGTTCTTTCTCGTTGCATAGTACTCCATTGTGTGTATGTACCATAGTTTGTTTATCCATTCATCTGTTGATGGGCATCTAGGTTGTTTCCCTCGTTTTGCTATTGTGAACAATGCTGCCATGAACATAGGTGTGCATATGTCTATTCGAGTGACGAGTCTTATTTCTCTAAGATATATTCCTAGGAGTAGGATTGCTGGATCGAATGGTATGTCTATTTCTAGCTTTCTGAGGAAGCGCCATATCATTTTCCAAAATGGTTGTATCATTTTGCATTCCCACCAGCAGTGCATAAGAGTTCCGATCTCCCCGAAGCCCCTCCAACATTTGTTATTTCCAGTGTTTTTGATTCGTGCCAGTAATGCCGGGGTGAGAGGGTATCTCATTGTGGTTTTAATTTGCATTTTTGTAATGGCTAGTGATCGCAAGCATTTCCTCATGTGTCGGCCATTTGAATGACTTCTTTGGTGAAATGTCTGTTCATTTCCTTTGCCCATTTTTTAATCGGATTATTTGTCTTTTTGTTGTAGAGGTGTTGGATTTTCTTGTAGATTATGGAGATTAGACTTTTGCCTGACTTGTATTGTCCAAAATTCTTTTCCCAATCTGTAGGTTCTGTTTTTACTCTTTTGGTGAAGTCTCTTGAAGAGCATAGGTGTTTGATTTTTAGAAGATCCCAGTTGTCTAGCTTATCATTTGGGGTTTGTGTGAGTCCTCCAATAGATTCTTCTTCAGTAGTGCTTTACTTATTCGGGGCTTCTTCCCTTTCCATATAAAGTTAATGATTAGTTTTTCCATCTCTTTGAAGAATGTTGTTGGTATTTGGATCAGGATTGCATTGTATTTGTAAATTGCTTTGGGTAGAATTGTCATTTTCACAATGTTGAGTCTACCTATCCATGAGCATGGTATGTTTTTCCACCTATGTAGATCCCTTTGGGTTTCTTGCAGTGGTGTTTTGTAGTTTTCTTTGTATAGGTCTTTTACATCCCTGGTTAGATTAATTCCTAAGTATTTTATTTTTTTAGGGGCTATTATAAATGGTATTGTTTTCCTGATTTCCTTTTCATCGTTCTCCTTATTGGTGTATAGGAATCCAACTGATTTTTGAATGTTTATCTTGTATCCTGCTACTCTGCTGAATCTTTCTATTAGTTCCAGTAGATTTCTTGTGGAGTCTTCAGGGTTTTCTATGTATAGTATCATATCAACCACAAACAGGGACAGTTTAACTTCTTCATTACCAGTTTGGATGTCCTTTATTTCTTTTTCTTGCCTTATTGCTCTAGCTAGAACTTCCAGCACAATGTTAAATAGGAGTGGTGATAAAGGGCATCCTTGTCTTGTTCCTGTTCTCAAGGGGAATGTTTTCAGCCTTTCTCCATTAAGAATGATGTTGGCTCTTGGTTTCGCATAGAGGCCCTTTATTATGTTGAGAAATTTCCCTTCTATACCTATTTTGTTGAGAGTTTTTATCAGGAATGGGTATTGGATATTGTCAAATGCCTTTTCTGTGTCAATTGAGATGATCATGTGATTCTTTTCTTTCCTTTTATTTATGTGGTGGATTATGTTGATTGATTTTCTGATGTCGAACCATCCCCGCATACCTGGTATGAATCCTACTTGGTCGTGGTGTATTATTTTTTTGATATGATGCTGAATTCTATTGGCTAGAATTTTGTTCAGAATTTTTGCATCTATATTCATGAGAGATATTGGTCTGTAATTTTCTTTTTTGTGGTGTCTTTGCCTGGTTTTGGTATCAGCATTATGCTGGCTTCATAGAATGAATTTGGAAGTGTTGCTTCCTTTTCTATGCTCTGATAGCTTGAGTAGTACTGGTACACGCTCTTCTGTAAATGTTATGTAGAATTCTCCAGTGAAGCCATCTTGGCCAGGGCTTGTTTTTGTTGGGAGTTTTTTAAATTACCTTTTCAATCTCTTCTCTTATCATGGGTCTGTTCAGATTTTCAACATCACTTTGTTGTAGTTTGGGTAGGCAGTGTGTTCCTAGAAATTTATCCATTTCCTCTAGGTTTTCAAATTTGTTGGAGTATAGTTTTTCATAATATTCTGTTATAATCCTTTTTATTTCAGTGGGGTCTGCTGTAATGTCCCCCATTTCATTTCTTATTTGGGTTATTTGTGTCCTCTCCTGTTTTTCTTTTGTCAGTCTGGCCAGTGGTTTTTCAATTTTGTTGATTCTTTCAAAGAACTAACTTTTGGTTTTAATGATTCTGGTGTTTTTCTGCTCTCCATTTCATTTATTTCTGCTCTGATCTTTCTGTTTTCCTTTCTTCCAGTGGCTGTGGGCTTTTTTTGCTCTTCTCTTTCTATTTGTAGTTAATGTTTTGATTTTGTCCATTTCTTCTTTTTTGATATGTGCATCTATTGCTATAAATTGTCCTCTGAGGACTGCCTTTGCTGTGTCCCAAAGGTTTTGGTAGGATGTGTTTTCATTCTCATTTGATTCTAGGAATTTTTTGATTCCTTCTCTGATTTCTTCTCTTACCCAGTGTTGTGTAAGCAGGGTATCATTCAGTCCATGTAGTTGATTTTTTTCCCTTGATGTTTCTATTGTTAATTTCTACCTTGGTAGCATTGTGGTCAGAAAAGATACTTTGAATTATCTTAACGTTTTGGATTTTGTTGAGTATTGCTCTGTGGCCTCAGATGTGGTCTGTTTTGGAGAACGTTCCATGTGCATTGGAAAAGAATGTGTAGTTTGCAGCTGTTGGATGGAGTGTTCTATATATGTCTATGAGGTCTAGTTGGCTGATTGTGCCCATTAGGTCTTCTTTATCTTTGCTGAGTTTCTTCTTAGTTGTGCTGTCCTTTACTGAGAGTGGTGTGTTGAAGTCTCCTACTATTATTGTGGAACTGTCAATTTCTCTTTTCAGTGTTGTTAGAGTTTTTTTATGTATTTTGGAGCCCTGTCATTGGGTGCGTAGATGTTTATTATGGTTATGTCTTCATGATGGATCATCTCCTTAATCATTATATAGTGTCCTTCTTTGTCTTTTATGGTAGATTTCCTTTTAAAATCTATTTTATCTGAGATTAGAATTGCCAGTCCTGCTCTTTTTTGGTAGTTGTTAGCTTGATATATTTTTTTCCAATCTTTGACTTTTAATAAATTCACATCTTTGTTTCTAAGGTGTGTCTCCTGTAGACAGCATATTGATGGATCCTGTTTTCTTATCCATTCTGTCACTCTCCATCTCTTTATGGGTGCATTTAGTCCATTTACATTCAGTGTAATTATTGATAGATGTGGGTTTGTTGCTGTCATTTTGTAGTGCTTTTTTTTGTGATGCTGACTTTTTTTTGTTCTTCTTACTCTCTTGTGCTGAGTTACTTTTTTTTGGGACTTTTTTTTCATTTCTTTTGTTTTCATAGGTTTTGTTTTTGCTGAGACTTTGTTTTTCCTTTCTTTTTAATGAGTATGTTTGTTAACTTTCTTTGTGGTTACCATAAATTTTACCCTTATCTTTCTAAGTTTGAAGCAGTCTACCAGTACTTGGTATCACTTTGCCTTCCTCTCCATTAGAAGGTTCTATACCGATGCCATTTATTGCCTCTTTTATTGTTTTGATGTTGTTGTCATTTACTGATTAACTGCTCTGATTCCCTGTTATATTTCTTTTGGTTTTGGATAGTCTTTGAGAGTTCATTTCCTAGATTGATATCTGGCTGGTACGATCCTGTGTCCTAGATTCTGCCTGTGAGCTGAAGCTGTTTCTCCTCAGATCAAAGAACTCCCTTTAGTAATTCTTGTAAGTTTGGTTTGACTTTTACATATTCCCTTAATTTCTGTTTATCTGGAAATGACCTAATTTCACCTTCAAATTTGAATGAGAGTTTTGCAGGATATATTATTCTTGGCTGGCAATTTTTTTCTTTCAAGATTTTATATATGTCATCCCATTGCCTTCTTGCCTGCATGGTTTCTGCCGAATAATCTGAGTTTAGTCTTATTGTTTCTCCTCTGTACGTGACTTCTTGTTTTTCATGAGCTGCTCTCAGGATTCTTTGTTTGTCTTTGGTTTTGGCGAGGGTGAATATGATATGCCTTGGTGATTTTCTTTTGGGGTCTCTTCTATATGGGGTTCGTTGAGCTTCTTGGATGGCCAGCTTTTCATCTTTCATGATATTGGGGAAGTTTTCTGTTAGCAGTTGCTCAATGATCCTCTCTGTGTTTTCTCTTTTCTCCCCCTGTTCTGGAATTGCAATCACTTGCAGATTTTTGCTTTTGATTGTGTCTCACATAACTCTCAGGGTCTCTTCATTTTTCTTTGTTCTTTTTTCTGAGTTTTCCTGAAACAGAGTTGTATCCAAGTGTTTGTCTTCAGTTCCACTGGTCCTGTCTTCCACCGTTTCAAATCTGCTTATCAGCTCTTCTATGACATCGTCCATTTCTGAAATCTTGTTGTTTATCTTTTGGATTTCTAATTGTTGTCTTTGTATAATTTCTAGTTGTGAATTTATTTTGGCATTTTGTTTCTGCACCATCTTCCTGAACTCTTCGAAGTTTTTGTCTGTTTTTTCGGTGAATTTGTCTATTTTTTCTTCATGTTTGTCGGCTTTTTGCCTCAGTTCTTGGAGATTTCTGAGCATTAGAGATTTGAATTCCATATCAGGTAGTTCTACTGCATTTTCCTCCAGAGGAGAGTCATCTGGTGTTTTATTTTGGATACCTACTGGAACAATCCTGTCCTGTTTTTGTAAGTGTTTTGTTATTGTCTGCTGTCTTCGGGGCATTCAGTAGTTATTTTTCTCATTTATTGATTTGTATTTTTGTTTGTTTCGTCCCTTTTTTTAAAAAAAAAATTTGACTATGTCTGAGCAGGCAGACTGTGTGTTCTTTGTTGTTTGTGCATCTGTGCGCTCAGTACTTCTTTTCACCTCCGTCTCCAATTGGCAGGATCGGTCACTCAGGTATGGTACGGCAGGGCAGGTCTAGCTGAAGAGGAGTACTGGGATGTGTTGTTTGTGGCACTTACTACAGCCACCAGAGCGGGTCAGCAATCAGTGCAGGGCATGTTCCATCAGGCTGTGCCTGTGTTGCTTGGTGGTGTGATGTCTAGCGCACGGTGCAGGTAGGCAGGATGTAGCGGGTAGATTGTTATGTGTGGAGCTAAGATGGATATGGGAGAGAGGAGAGAGGAATAGGAGCCAAAAACGTACAAACAAACCAAACAGAATGCCAGGAGAGCTTGCTGTTGGAGTGGAGAGATGAGAGACCATGAAATGGAGAAAAACAGAAAGGGGAAGAGGAAGAAAAAAAAATCGGAAAGGTTAAAGACCCTCAAAGTTCCCGGAGATCCCACCGGTGCAGCTATGAGGTCTGGGAAAGTTGCTCTGAGGTGTTGCAGCACAGCCTGGCTAGAAGGCGTAGAGGTATACAATGCCAGGTATTCAGGGAACAGAAAGAGAAGGAAGATATAGAGAGATGAGAAACTGAGTAATGAAGAAAGACAAAAAGGGAAAAAGTGGGAAAAGAAAACAAAACAAATTAAAAAAAAAGAAAAAAACAAGAAAAGCCCCCCAAAAAAAGTGAGGAAAAAAAAAAAACAGTGAAAAAAGAAATGGCTTCAGGGATCCATTTGCAGGTCTCTGCAAGCCAAGGGGGTAGTCTCCTTGCCACGCAGCACCGCCTGGCCAGAAAGGTCTTCCAACTCAAGAAAAGGAAAAGGAAACAAGCAAACAATTCAAAACAAATGAACGAACAAAAGCCCTGGGATCCCACCAGTGTGGCAGCCCAGACCGGGAAGCAGCTCTACAGTCGAATGGAGCTCCACAGCCCCTCAGGAAGAAGCAAAGATGGCGCACAGAGCCAGGTATTTGAGCAAAAGGAGGGGGAAGTGGTGAGAGGTAAGGAAGAAATCAAAAGAAGTAGAAAAAAAAGCAACACCAGCAGCCAACAAATGGCACTCAGAGAGCCAGTTAGTGTGGGCTGGTGGAATCCAAGCAGCTGGTGTTTCTCAGACAAGAGACTGTGTCCGCGGGAAGCAGAGGGAGCTGAGTGTGGATGAAGAAGGTTAGGGAGTGGGAAAGCATATATCACAAATTACCGGAGCTCTGCAGCCCCTCAGGAAGAAGCAAAGATGGCTCATGGAGCCAGGTATTTGAGCAAAAGGAGGGGAAGGTGGTAAGAGGTAAGGAAGAAATCAAAAGAAGCAGAAAAAAAAGCAACACCAGCAGCCAACAAATGGCACTCAGAGAGCCGGCCCATTCGGGTGTGTGGAATCGAAGCAGCCTGTGTTTCCCGGACAAGAGATTGTGGCCACGGGAAGCAGTGGAGGCTGAGTCGGGGTGACGAAGGGTGGGGGGGTGGGAAAGCGTATATCAGAAGTTACTGGTTGTTTTTTCTTCCGCTGGAAGCTCCGTGAAGCTGCCTTCTCGTACCCCCTGTTTGCTGGTCTCCGATAGGAGTCCAAGATGGCGGATCTGCACTGCGTTAGCTGGTAGGGGACCTTTGCATGAATCTCTCCTCACTCCCCATTCTCTGTCAGTCTTCTCACTCCATTTGGTGCTTGGCTGAGTTCTTTATCTCTTCATTTGATGTTTTAGGGTTTCAGGATTGTTGTTTTCTCTGTTAGGCTTAGTTTTTCGGATGTTTGCTGTGTAGGGACAGCGTGGTACTTCTGCCTAGAGTGCCATTTTGCCGGAAGCCCTTGTAATTACTTTTTAACTAAATCTCATTCTTAACAAAAAATGATATTGTCCATCTTGACTGTAAAAAAACAAAAACCAAACCTGTTGCAATTGAGTCGATTCCAACTCATAGTGACCTCATAGGACAGGGTAGAACTGACCCATAGGGTTTCCAGGGAGCACCTGGTGGATTCGAACTGTCGACCTTTTGGACTATACAGCTTGCTATTCATGGTTGCATTTGAATGACTTCTGGATGTTCCCCAAATAAAATCTGCTGCTACTGAAGATGCAAATAATGTGCTGCAGATTGTGAAGGCGAACCCAGAGGAGATGAGAGGTGAGGGCAAGGGCAGTGGTGGCACCTTTGGAATAAGTTTGCAGAGTCTTTAGGGAATGGCTTAGAAGGCCCCTGCTCATTTCTGTGTGGGTGCCCTGGCACACTTCTGAAGATAAGTTGCATTTGTTCATGGTCACAGTGCTTTTCACAGACTGATTACCTAACTGCTGACCAGAAGGATGATTCTGAAATTCAAGAACCTACACAACTTCAGTTTCTAGATTTGTATTTTTTTTTTTTTCTAATTGTGGTAAACAGACCACCCGGACAGAGAACACAACAGAATCCCTGATGGAGCAGGAGAAAAGTGAGGTGCAGAATTCAAATTCTACTAAAAAGGACAGACTTAATGTTCTGACTGAGAACTAGGGAAACCCCAGAAGACATGGGGCCCGACTCTCTGTTAACCCAGAACTAAAAACATTCCCGAAGCCAACTCTTCAGATAAAGATTAAACTGGACTATGGGACATAAAATGATACTCATAAAGAGTGTGCTTCTTAGTGCAAGTAGATAACACGAGACTAAATGGGCAGCTCCGGTCCGGAGGCGAGATGAGAAGGCAAAAAGGGATAGAAGGTGGTTGAATGGTCACAGGAAATCTGAGGTGGAAAGGGGGAGTGTGCTGTCATATTATAGGGATAACAACTAGGGTCACATAACAATGTGTGTATAAATTTTTGTATAAGAAACTAACTTGAGCTGTAAACTTTTACCTAAAACACAATAAAAAGGAAAAAAAAATTGTAAACATATATGTAACAAAACATTTGCCATTTCAACAATTTTATCATGTACAGTTCAGTGACATTGATTATGTTCATCATGTTCTTCAACCATCACTGTTGTCTGTCACCCTCATAGACGTTGCATAGAAACCCTTTTTGTAATGGAGTTAAGCATGATGCATTTGTTCAGAGAGGCTCAGTTACCCTATAGGAAAAAGGAACCCAAACCTAACTGGCCACACAGAGTATATTTCTTCCTCACCCAGTATCTGTGCAGGTCAAGGCCACCCTCCAGAGCAGCTGTCCCAGGAAAAGTCAGTGGTATGGGCTGATTTGATCCTGTGGCTTCATCCTGTAAACATTTTACAGAGGCCCCTGTTGTCCCTGCAGCAGAGGAAAAAGAGGAACGTGGAGATGCATGGAAAGGTTGAGTGCTGGACTAGCCCTGGTCTCGTGGTCATGCCTCATGTCAGAGCATGGGAGGTGGCCTCGTGGTGCCCCAGAGGAGGGGAGAGTTGGACCCTCCTGGCGTTAATGGTTTCTACCACACACAATAAACTGGGCACAAATATTCTTTCTTGTTTTTTAGTTCGTGAATATTTGCTAAGCCAATACTTTATGTTTAGCCCTTTTCTAGGCGTGTGGTGATGGTGGTGGGGGACACACAGTATAAAACATATCCTTACTTTCAAAGATTTTAGAGCTTTTTGCAAAAACAAGTCACTTGAAAGAATTTAATAACAATACAAGGCCTTATGTGAGCTGATTTTTTAGACAACAGTACAGAGACGAGAAAAGAGTGGTCAGGAGAAGAAGAGAGAGGGGCATTCTAGGTGGGGAAATAGCATGAGCAACTGTGGAAGTGAGCACGGTGTGTCATCACAGAGAGAGACAGAGGCAGAGGGAAAGGTTAGCTTTTCTAGAGGAGAGGCTATAATCTTAGGAGAATGTATGGATTTGAATTTAACTCTGGTTCTAGAGCTCTGAATTACTTGCTCTATGACATTGGGCAAATTGTTTCACCTAATTTGGGCTTCAGTTTGCTTCTCTGTAAAATGGGTGATAAACACTGTACTCAACTCCAGGGTTGTTCTGAGGATTAAATGAGATAATACATTCATAGCATTTACAACAGTGCCTGACATATAGTAAAAAAAAAAAAAAAAAAAAACTCAATAAATGTAAGATCTATCATTCTGAGAATGATAGGTTAGAATGGATCTAGACTGCAGCAGAGTTTGGATTTTATTTTATGCAGAAGGGAGATCGGGAGATCTTGGGCTAAAGGATATTTCCCAGAATCTGTTTAAAATCTGCATTATAAGGTAAACCTCCATCTTCTGTCCTATTTGTTAACTTCAAAGATAGTGAAGTTGTATTAATCTCAACCTGTGGACAGAAATTGCGTGGAAATAATTCCTTTCCTCATGTCCATGTCTGGGTTTTTGCTTCTCAGCGGCCATGACTTCATCACTCATTCCTCTATCCAGTGCTGCTTCCTAAGATGACATTAAATTCTTGCCACTCTGGGATGGACACAAGGACGTAGGACACAGGCCTCCTGCTCTCAAGGAACTTATCAAACGGTTGTATCAAAACTTGACTTTTCCAAGTCCCTTTTTAGAACATTTTGTTTCAATGAAATGAGAAACAAAAAGTAAAAACATCTCATGCAGGCATTTCAAAGGTGTCTTAAATTGTTCTCCACTCATTTTTCTTCTTATGCTGTGAATATCTTTAACTCCTGTAGAGGGACGAAGAAAAGAAAAGTAAATTCCTAGCAGCAGTGGATTCTATTTATACTCAGCGGTACATTATGTTTCTATAGAAATGGCTCAGGAAGATGGAAAAGCCCTTTTTTATGGAAATTCAACTCTTTTGTGGTTATTGACAGTTTTTCTGTACATTCCAATGTCAACTAGATGAATGCATAAAAGGGGTGTGCACACTGAAAGGGAATTGTCTAAAAGCAGGGATGCTGGTCCCCGTATTACATACCAGATACAAATTCTGCCAGTCTGGTTCCTTGTATTCTCCCCACTCAATTTTCTCAGAAAAATTATAGCACTTAGGCCTGTGACAGATGATTTGCCTGGGAATTCCAGCAAGCCATAGAAATGCATGCATATTTGTTGATATGGCTTTGATAAAAGACATTTCTCCATAATCTTGACAAATATGAAGCTGTCACAACAAATGGGGCACGTGTGCATGTTTCCCCCCTTAAATCACCACCTTCTATTTGATTGTGTGGGCTTGACAGTGTGTTAAAGGTCATTCACTGCTTTTTCATGAAAACATTTTTTTCCTGTTTATTCAATAATCATGCCTTGAGACAACAAAATGTAAATATCAATTCACTGTATTGAATAAACATTTTTCTAAATAAAATGGTGGTGAGAGTTTATGGTGGATGGAGGAGGGGATTCATGGATACAAGACCCATCTGTTATTGTTTGGACCTCACTTAAAGGGAGTAATAAAATGCAAGCTGTGCAGACAGAAATTCCACGTGGCCATTCCTCTTGTGGGCAATTAGTTTTCTGTGTCCATGTTAGTTTCCATGGAGCTGTGTACTCTTTAGACACAGGTAGAGAGTAAGAGTGGCTGAATTACAGGATCTTTTCTCAAACGTATCCTGAGGCAGAAGAGACTAGAAAGGACAGGTGGCTTGATGCTTATAGTTTTTTGGTTGGAATGGCTACCATCTTGGTGCTGTCATCCCAAATGCCTGCCTTTGTGGACTGATAGACTGTCCTACAGTGGGCTGGAGGGCATTGTAAGGTCTTTCTCATCCTGTACTTTTATATTTATGACGACCTTACCACCAGGGACTCCGTGGGAGAAAGATGTGGCAGCCTGCTTCCATAAGGATTTACAACCTTGTAAACCTTACGTGGTTGCTATGAGTTGGAATCAACTTGATGGCAGTGGGTTTGGTTTTTGGTTTATCCTTTATTAGGAGTCCTTGGGTGGTGCAAATGGTTAACTGGAAGGTTGGTGGTTTGAGTCCACCTGGAGGTGCCTTGGAAGAAAGGTTGGTGATCTGCTTCCAAAAAATCGGTCATTGAAAATCCTATGGAGCACAGTTCTACTCTGACACACAAGAGATTTCCGTAAGTCAGAATCAACTTGGTGGCAACTGGTTTATTCATTATAAGAGCTACCACTTATTCAATATGTACTATGTGCCAGTTGCTTGACATTTCTCATTTAATTCCCACAATAGTCTAAGGAGATAGGAACAATTGCCAACATTGAGTAAGAAGCAGGCATACTGAATACTTTGGATTATCTCACTTTATATTTGTAATAACCATAAGAGGTAAGTATAATGCCATCGTCCAGTTGAGGAAAACCATTTTCCAGTTGAAGAAACTGAGGCTTAGAAAGATTAAGCAACTTTTCACATAGGCAGTAAACTATAAACCTAGGATTTGAACTCAAACTTGAGTGGCCCCAAAGCCCATGTTCTGCCCACTGATTCCTGTGGTCCAATGATGACAGCAAGTTCATCCCTATACAGATTATCATTTTGCTGTTCTTGAGAGTGCATAGATAGCATAGATGCTATCATGAGTGCTTTAGAAAAGGGTCACAGTTGATCAAAGAACACAAGTTTTAGGGCTTTTTCTACATTTTCTTTTACCTTGCTAAATATATATATATATTTGAAGCCTTGACAGCTTAGTGGTTAAGAGCTACAGCTGCTAACCAATTTAATGCCAATGGATCACTTTCTCATCAAAATTTTACAATAGAATAATTCTTTATTTTCTATGCATACTGTAATTTATTTAAAATATAATTATTCCAATTAAGTCAATAAATACATATACTTCAAAGATACGGCATATTATCAAAATATTTTGCAACTCTTATCCAAAATGTTCATAATTTAGATGACAAAAATTCTTATTTTTTAATTAATAAAAATATTCAGGCAAAATATTACATTTACTTACACTTAACATATAAAAACAACAGAAACCTGATCATATGCAGTGGACATCATTTACGTTTTTTATTCTTAATGACAATAGGTTTAATCATTGTTAAAATGAATTTGGCAGCTATCTACCTATATTGAACTCCCCAAATCACTAGTTTCATTGCCTTGTCTACATAACTGTGATATAGTAGGGTGGTTAAGGCAAGAGTAAGGGGGCAAGAGTTGGGGAAATACTTAATCTATGTCTGTAGTACCTCTTGATTACTGATCTCTTTATTCTGAATTACTTCTTTCACTATCCAACCTATTTTTATACCAGCTGCCAGTTGAGATGACTCTGACTCATGGCAACCCCAGGGTTTTCAATGGCTGATTTTTCAGAAGTCGATCACCAGACCTTTCTTTCATGGTTTCTCTGGGGGGACTCCAACTACCAACTTTATTGGTTAGAAGTTGACTCCATTCAATTTAAAAGGAGGTTGTTATCTTTTTCAGAGGCCATGTTCATGATCTCATAGTCTTCTGCCTGCCCTCTCTCCTTTCTGTTTCTCTTTTGTCCTGTCCTCCAACCCTACACCGTGCAGACGGCTCCTTAACAGGTGTGTGCAAATGTCTGAGCACAGGGCCGCCAGGGTGCTCATGCAGGCTGTGCCTGTGGGAGCTCCCAGGTGAGGATGGGCTGACGTCTAGTCTGCTCCGTGCCATCCCTGTGAGCTGCAGGTGCTCATTTCCCTGAGACGTGCTCCATGGGCGAAAGTGGTCCTGTTTGAGATCACAAGTGTCTAAACTTCATTATGAGGCAATCCCAGTAAGAGAGGATCCACAATGAGAAAAATCAATGGTCAGCGAGTGACCCTGCTGCATGTCAATCCCTGGTTAGAGTGCGTGGTGCCAAATCTCACTGTGGTAAGCACCTTAAGCTGCACTGGCCAATCTGATGTATGGATTCTGCTTTTCTGGTCCTTGACTTTGTCCTTGCCTGTGACAAAGGCTTCTTTCCTAATTTCCCTCCGAAGGCTGGAATGTTAAGTCCGCATCTCATATAACACCCCAGTCTTTTTCTTTTCTATTTAAAAAATTATCTTATTTTATTCAGTTTTCCCTCACAATGTTTGCAGCACTCACACAGTTTCCAGTTTCTCCAGGAATTTACTCACTGTCTTCTAGGCTCACTTTTCTTTCTTTTGGGGGTTCCATATTTTCCACTTGCTTTGCCTCCTTCTGATGTGAGACATCCCATGAACAACTTCATTACTGTTTTATTAAACCAGGATTTTCATAATAACCCTTACAAACATTGGCTGTTCTTTAAGAATTCTAAAATTTACTCTCTGGTTGAAAGGTTGGCAAGAACTTAGTCTAAATAATAGAAACATTACATTGGTTTGGAGACCAGAAATCTTACCAATCACTTCACTGTGAGCCTGTTGGGGTGGGGGGGTGCCAGAGGAGACTCCTATTATTGACTGGGAAATAGAAAATAAAAATATGTCTGAAAGTTCAGATTATAGAATGTGAGACTGGATCATCAAAAGAGATGATCTAGATCAGGTGTCAGCAAAAGTTTTCTATAAAAGACCAGATAATGAATATTTTAGGCTTTGCAACTACTCAACTCTGCCATTGTAGTATAAAAGCATAGACAATATGCAAATGGACATGGTCAGTATAGCAGCCCACTCAGTTGCTACCCGCCCATGCAGTCACTGCCAACTCTGCCACCAGGCCCTTTTAGGCCTCTGCTGCCTGGTCCTTCTAGGCCTCTGTTCTGCTCTGGCAAGTGTTACAGCTCTTTTAGCTCTGCCAACCAGCCTCCTGCTCGAAGGTGTTAAGCTCTCTCTGTAGGCTTGAAAGTCCACACTGCAGTTGCCTCTCTTCCTGGGCTGGCAAGCCCACCACAGCCATCTGGCTCTGGTCTTGTGGTTCCCACTGCTTGTATTGCTGCTGCTGTTTCTCTGCTGCTCAGCTCTGCTGTGCTTGCCACTGTTTCTCGCAGTTTTGCGACATCTTCAGTGTTACAGCTCTCTCTCTGGATCTAGGAGGGACCCCAGCACAGGGACTCCAGGTCCAAAGGATGCTCTACTCCAGACTCTTCTTGATGGTAGTAGGTACCCCCTGAACCTCTGTGGGATTGACCTTGTATACGGAAACTCCTTGTCAATTTCAAGGTATGGCCTTCCCAGCAGGACCACAAACGGACCAGTCCCTGCAATTCATTCAATCTTATTGGGTGGCTTCATGCAGCACTCTTTGCATAGTAAATTGACTAATTCCTGCAAGGTCCTTAAAATAGACCAGTCATAGGGCAGACTGTAGTCCTAACCAATCATTTTTGGCAGAATTATAAACCCAAGGCCAGAAAGGCTATATATAAGAGAAAGTCATTACACTGCATCCACAAAACCAGGAAAAGCTGAAGGATTGTCTAGGCTAGGAAGTTGAACTTCTTTGGTCAGAGGGCAGTGGAAGCTTAAGTGGTCACAATGGTCTGTTCTAGGGATAAAGGAGGGTGTTGTGGCTCTAGGGAAGTGCATCCCCAGAGGGTCTTTATTTTCTACAAAAAAAATACCACTTCCTAAAAACAGGTAATATTTGGGACCTTTTTTCTTTTTTTAAATTAGAATGAGTTTTAAATAATATAGAGAGAAGGGAAGGGAAAAACTAACTATTCAACCATTCAAAATTTAGTCTGTGTCCTTGCCTTGGATTCACTTTTTGACATAGGCCTAAGATGAATTATTACTTTCTAGGTTGTCCTAAAATGTCTTTTGAATTGTTTAGAAGCTGATTATGCAAAAAAGAATTGGTCCTGACTTCAACAGACATTAACATCTGTTCTCTTGTTTGTGACTCTGACCACATAAAAATATTTGATGTCCTTTTAAAAAAGGAAAAGGACTGCAGTATGGGTTTTGCTGAGGATCTCATTGACAAATACATTTCACTGCTCCCCTTTCAGTAGATGAATGTCATGGTGTCCCTTCGTTGCAGATGTCAAATTCTCCACAGCAGCTGAAGAAGCCCTAGTTGGCAGGCAAGTGCCTACAACGTCTGCTTGAACTTGCACTGGATTCTGAATAAACACGCACATTTGTTGAATGGAATAAATTTTCAAAGAGAGACTAAATGACCATTTTATGCTCTTTTTTTAAACCATCCTTATTTTATTTAACTCGTTTCATTGCAGTCTATTCCTAGCACCTTACCAAAGGAAAAGTAAGCCTAGAATTTGAACAATGAAAGTGTATTTTATATTTTTAGCTGTATTTGCATTTTTAAAAGATGATTTGAAAGATCTTTTTGGAGATTTAATCCCATTTTCCACTAAACTGTTTGAAAGTATTATTTTGAAAATATTAAAAAATAATAATTTTTAGCCTTTTTAATAAACATTAAAATGTCCTTTTAAAAAAAAGGCTTTTCCTTTCATTCCAAGTAAGAGTTTAACTGCAATAAGAAGCAGGCTTAGATGACTTTTATAAATTACCCAAACCCATTGCTGTTGAGTCGATTCCTGTTCACAGTAAATCTATAGGACAGAGTAGAGCTGCCCACAGAGTTTCCAAGGCTGTAATCTTTACGAGAGCAGACTGCCAGGTCTTTCTCCCATGGAGTGGCTTCTGGGTTTGAACCACTGACCTTTCAGTTAGCAGCCGAGTACTTAACCACTGTGTTACTAGGTCTCCTTTTCTATAAATTAGCCTGAGAAAATTCCTATAATTCCTGGCTATGAGGTTGTTTCCAAGGTGGGACGCATTTATACTGTTCCCATATTTCCTCAACAGGTTCTTCCACCAAGAGTAGAAAGTATAGGTCATGCTCAGTGTCAAAGGCCCAGCTGTCCTTCAGAATGACCTCAATTCTGGTGAATATTTGGGTCTATGAAATTTTCTCCTATAGAAAAATTAAATCGTGCCTGTGACGCAGATTCCATGATGCAGAGTTGTCTGGTTTTCATGACCTGGACTCCAGAAGATGAATTGCATCTGTTTTCTGTTCTTGAGTGAGCAGAGTGCTCATCGAATAGCATCCATATCAGCCCAGACTCTGGAGCAGAAGTGGTAGGGCTTACCCAATTAAGCTGTCTTGGTGTGCTGAGAATTCCATCATTCCCACCATCAAGAGAGTTACTTGTTTTAATTTCACAGTTTTTCTCAACCTCTTTTCTCCTTTGAGCTCCCTGGATCATTCCCAGAAAGGGTAAGTTTGAGGGACAAAAATGGTGCAGGGCACCTCCTCACCAGCTTCTGTGTTTATAAATAAACAGTAGAAGGCACGCAATGGAACTTACTTGTTTCTTGTGCAGGGCATGATGATAGGACATAATAATGATACATAAGTAAGGCAAATTTCAAGTAGTACAGATAACTGTAATGAAGGGAACGTTATGCTTGTGTACCAAGAGAAGTCTAAATAAGTGTTGTTGGAATTCAGAAGGAGGAGGGAACAGCCAGGAGTAGGAGAGGATCATAGTGGCTTTCTGGAGGAAGTGGAATCTAATACAAGCCTTAACTAGTGGTGCAGAAAAGGGAAGAGGGAATTACTTCATGTAAAAGAAGTAAAATGAGCAAAACATGGAGACAAGAAAGGATGTCTATATTCAGCAAATAGACTGATATTATACTGATATATTGAAGTCTTGATTGCAATATTTGAGTTATATATTCAAACAGTGATGTCTACAGCAGGTTAGAGAGCTCTGACTCCACCTTGGCATACCTTTGTGACATTGGCTAGACCTCTTCCCAGGTGTCAGTTCCCTTGTTTGTAAAAATAAGAAGACTTATAAAAAGCTTTCTAAGGTCCAGTTCTGAATGTGTCTGCCCTCTTCATGAATTTGTCTATTTTTTCCTCATTTTTGTCTGCTTTTTGCTTCAACTCTTGGACAATTCCGAATATTAGAGATTTGAATTCCCCGTCAGTTAGGTCTAGTGCCTTTTCTTCTACTGGAAGGTCATCTGGTATTTTATTTTGGGCGCCTACTGGAACCATCCTGTCTTGCTTTTGTGAATGTTTTGATATTGTCTGCTGTCTTCGGGCCATTCAGTCGTTACTTTCCTCATTTATTGATTGTAGATTTGTTTGTTTCGTCCTGCTCTTTTGTTTTATTTGGTTATGTCTGAGCAGGCGGGCTGTGCATTCTTCATTGTCGCTCATCTGCAGGCATGATACTTTTCACCCCCTTCTCCAATGGGCAGGCCAGTCACTCAGGTATGGCACAGCAGTGGTCCAGCTGAAGGGGAGTAGCTGGGATAGGTTTTTTGTGGCACGCACCAGGGCCGACAGTGTGGACCGGGAATCAGTGCAGGGCAGGCTCCAGTAGGCCGCGCCTGCACTGCTTGGGAGCGTGATGTTCAGCATAAGGTGCAGGTAGGCAGGAAGGAGTGGGTAGATTGTGATGTGTGGAGCTAAGATGGGTATGGGAAAGATGAGAGAAAGGAGAGAGGAACAGGTGCCAAAGACATACACACAAACAAAAAAGAGTGCTAAGGGAGATTGCTATTGGAGTGGAGAGATGAGAGACTGAGAAATGGGGAAAAACAAAAATAAAAGAAAAAGGGTAAAAAGAAAAAAAATGAATAAATTGAGAAACTGGAAATGAAGAAAGACAAAGGGAGTAAGAGAGAGAAGAAAACTAAACAAAAAAATGAAAAAAAAAAAACCAAAAACAAACAAACAAACAAACAAAAAAAAAAAACAAGGGAAAAAAAAAAAAAAAAGAAACTCCCCCAGGGATGTCCCTGTGCGTTTGCACAGAGTAAGGGACTAGCTTCTAAGCCACGCAGTACTGCCCGGCTAGAAGGGACTCCCAAGCTGAGAAAAGAAAAAGAAAACAAACAAACAAATCAAAACAGAACAAATCAGAGCAAACAAACAAACAAAAAGGCCCTGGGTGTCCCACCAGTGTGGTGGCATGGGCCAGGGAGCAGTTTCACATTCCCAGCCTTTCAGGAAGAAGCAAAGACAGCGCACAGAGCCAGGTATTTCAGAGACAGGAAGGGGAGGTGTTGAGAGGTAAGGATGAAATCTAAAGAAGTGGAAAAAAGCAATACCAGCAACCAACAAAAGGCACTCAGGGAACTGGTCAGTGCAGGCAGGTGGAATCCAAGCGGCACTGGGGGGAAGCTCGTGCTTCCTGGCCAATATACAGTGACTGCAGGAAGCAGAGGAGGCTAAGTGGGGGTGAAGAGGATGGGGGGTGGGAAAGCCTATATCGTGGGTTACTGGTTGTTCGGTCTCCTGCTGGAAGCTCTGTGAAGCTGCTTTCTCCTACCTCCTGTTCGCTGATCTCTGATAGGAGTCCAAGATGGCAGATCCGTGCTGTGGTAGCTGGTAGGGGACCTCTGCATGTAGCTCTCCTCACGCTCTGTTCTCTCTCAGTTTCTTATTCCATTCGGTGCTTGGCTGAGTTCTTTATCTCTTCATTTGATAGTTAGGGTTTCGGGATTGATTGTGACTCTGTTTGACTTAATTTTTCTGATCTTTGCTGTGGAGGGTTGGCATGGTGCTTCTGACTATAGCACCATGTTGCCGGAAGTCTAAGGTCCAATTCTGATTAAAAAAGACAGGGATCAGTTAGGGGACTGTCTTGTAGTCTAGGCAAACAATAGAAGGGTCTATTTGGAAGGGTGGCAGTGGGAATAGAGATGAAGGGAAAGGTAGGAGAGGAAGAATGTATGTTACTTGAAACTATTTCATGTGGGAATTGAGAGAGATGGAAATTACAAGGCTGTTGAGTTTCAAGACAATCTGCCTGGGAAAATGGTGATGCCATTAAGAGAAACAAGGTCAGGAGGAGAAGGAGTTAGTTTTGTGGGGGGATAAACTTAGTCTCAGACACAATAAGTTTGAGGTGTTGGCTTAAAATCCAGTTGGAGGTGTCTTACAAGTTGTAAAACATGCTTTGGGAAATGTTCAGGCAAAAGAGGTAGACTTATGAGTCATTTATGCCAAGGGGATGCAGAGGCTCTGAGGTGGATAAGAGCATAGAGCGAGGAAGCAGGAAGGAGAGCAAAGGTAGGACCAAGTCTGGGAGCAGACAGGGGAGCAGAGGAGAAGAGTGCTGGAGAAGTAGAGAGGAAGTCAGAGCAGTGAGGGAGGAGGAGCCTTCGACAGTGTCCAACGCTGCTATGGAGGTGATGGGGGACCATGAGGTTGGGGGAGATGAGAGAAAGACCCTGTGAAGGGTGATTGGGGGTCACTTCCTGTTGGAACTGGGTTCTTGAAATTCAAAGGAAGCCAAGAGAGAAAGAGAAGGGCAATCAGTGTTGTAGCTTCAGGAATAGATTTATTTTGGAAACCTTCAAGAGAGTCCTATTCTCATCTTACAGTTTTCTTCACTTCTGCTTCTCTTGATGCCGAGCTCAGGGGCTCTCTGGGAACCCCCAGTGATGGTGAAGGCCTACACTAGGGCACATTATGTCAATACTAGATTAGGTGGGATTTCCCAAAATAGCCAGAATGAGAGTTCAGCATTACCTGGAGTGGGGGTCAGGTACTTGGAACAATTGTCAGTGGGAGGAAAAAACATCCCAAATCCAGCAAAGCCAAAAGCAAGCTTTCACCGTTAGACAACATTACCAAACTATGGATAGAAGTTCCCCAGAAGTGTTCTTACTTTCTGTTAAGAGCTAAGACTAGGGAAATCATAGAAGCAAGTCAAAGGGTGACGGAAGAGTTGACACCTGGCCTGGGCACCTGAGCCAGCTCCGTCACCCACACCACTCCTGAGCAGCTCAAGCCTGCTCAGCTGTTGATTTCCTAAGCCCTCTCTCCTGCCCGCCAGGCCTGGTAACCTGAGTGACTGCAGCTCCCTTGCACCGCGGGCCCTCAGGATCAGGCAAGGGCTCTCGGCTAATGGTCCACGGGTTTGGGTTTCAGGGGTGGGAGCTCTCAGGCGGCGGCTTTGGCAGGCGGCCCAGATTTCTGGAATGCGTGCTCTGCTTGGTGGGCTAGCCGTTTGGCATCATATTCCTGCCCCTGAATGGAGGATAACAATAGGCATGCGGCTCTGGGTTCATTAGCTGTGCGGAACTGTGGGGGCCACCCCGCTCCCTGCTGCACCCCAGCTGGGCCCCCCAAGCTCGCTGCCACTCCTCTAGGGGGTCTGCTAGAACACTTGCTGGCTTTGGGAGCCCCGAAAGCAAAATGATGGGTCAGGGTACTGGAGTCAGAGGGCAGAGATCAGACTTGTGACTTCTGTCACGTGTGTGGCCTGTGGCACCCAGCCACTGCAGAGGTGACATTAGACCGGGAAATGCCACTGTGCTCTGGGGCCTGTGAAAAGCCACTGAGTTTCTTTTGGCACATTTGTACACTTGTCCATGAATAAGTGCGGATCCTGCTATAGATAAACATCCTGCCACAGCACCGGCTGTTTTTGGATGTGACAAGCTCAGAGCACTGAGGTTATTACATTTTATTAAACAATGTGAGGGGAATGTGCTTTCTATACCATCTGCCTTAAATGTGTCTATGTATTTTAGTGGAAGGTAGGCTGAACTGAGAACCAGGGCATGGAAGATTTCAGAGTTCATGGAACATCAGCCAAATTCTTGGGAGAATGTAATGGCTGCATTTAGAGGAATCTTAGCTTTGTGAGAGTCAAAAGATCTTGAATATTTGAAAGGAAAAAAGTTATTTTCCATTCAAGATCATCTAAACCAACAGGACAATTCTGATTTACATAAAGTTAAATTACGAATGCTATTTATTTAGCAAAAATATTTACAACAGGACTGTTTTACTAGGAGGACCTTCCAGTGGCTGTGAAACATAAGGAGAAGCTTAACTTACATGTTTTTAGGTATTTCTCTAGTTTAAAAAGCAAGGGCCATCTTTATTCTCACCTTCAAATCCTCTTTTGTCTAGATTGAGAAGAGTGGTAGAATTCTTAGAAGGCGTGAAAGAAAGGGACCTTGTTTCTTAATAGTGTTTTAACAAAAACCCCTCACTTCTTTCCTCAGGCGGCTCTCTTGCACTTGTTCTCAAAGTTTTTTTTCTTTCCTTCCCTCTCTCCTTAAGTGGCTCCCTTAAGATTTGAGACTGAGACTTGGCTTTAGGCAGCCCCGATAGGGTTATAGTTGAGGAAGCAGATATTTAAAAGACACTTAAAATGTTTAATATTTTCCCCCAATGTTCTTTAAAACAAAAAAAGGTTATCATTTTTTAAAAGTATGAAAGAATCAATGCTTGTTAGTGCATTTGGCAAGTTTTGCCCACTGCTGAACCTCTTACTCAAGGTGTGGTCTTCCAACCAACAGCATCAGCATGGCTAGGAATGTGTTAGAAATGCAGATTCTCAGGCCCAACTTCCAGAATCAGACCCTGCATTTTAACAAGATCTTGAGGTGATTTCTAAAACACAGAGCGTGGGAATAAATAGGTATGGCTGTAACTCCAACCCCAAATTCTCTCTTCTTTGTTCTGTCATAAACTTTGACCCCTCCTCTCGCTCTTTCATGGACAATGTTGTTTCTGTCTGTTTAGACTGTTAATCCACAGAGACTGGACCACCCTTGGGAGATCTAGATTTTCCTCCACATGAGGTGAGTGCGGGGATATGAGAGTTGGAGACCTTTTTGTTAACTGCCATCATAATAAAACATTCCCCCAAACCAAATTCGACAATTATTAACATGTTTAAACAGAAAACGATGTTTACTAAGGCATTCTTCCCGAGGCTTAACGTATCCTGTGAAGAGGGCAGGGCGGGGGGAGGGGGATGAATGGTAACCCTACCTCTGCCTGTAGTTCAAGGTAATGTCAGACTAGAGGTTTAAGTAAGAAAAACCCTGACTCTTCCTTAGAAGCTGGAAGTGGAGATCCTTTTACACATACTGTCGGCCAGTGATAACCTTGTCATCGAAGTGACTCCATTTAAGTAATTAGAGGATGTGCTCAGTAGCTGAAATTATCCTATAGTCCAGAATGTGAAATCTCTTGAAGAATAAGCCTGACAGGCACACGGAGCCCACCTGTATTGAGCCCATGCCTGCATTAGTGCCCCATGGGAGCCCCTAAGGACCCCAGTTTACCAGTTGCCCATACGTGTCAGAGTAGAACTGAGGTCCATAGGCTTTTCAATGGTTGATTTTTCAGAAGCAGATTGCCAGGCCTTTCTTTTGAGGTACCTCTGGGTGGACTGAAACCTCCAGTCTTTCAGTTAGTAGCCGAGCATGTTAACCATTTGCACCACCCAGGGAATCCCTTAAGGGCACAGCCCAGAAAGATTTACCTGCACCATAGCCTTGACGCCTGGCACAAAGTAGATGTCAATCAATATTTCCTCAATGAAGCATAGCAATTTCAATTTGTGTCTGGGGCTAAGAGTATCTGGATCTTTTAAGAATATGAATGCTTGTTTGTAATGGATTGGGAGGCTGCATTTTACATTTCAAACAGGATGGGGATGTAGGCATACCCTCTGGCATGTGTGGTTTCTTTCCTTGTCATATAGTCAACTCTAAAAAATATTTAGTGTGGACATACTGACATCTTGGACTTCAAGACTTGGAAAGTTCCTCAGGAGTCATCTAACTCAAGCTTGTGCTCCATGCGGGAATCCCCTCTGCAATGTTGACTCATTTGTCCAACAACCTTCACCTGGCCATTAGCAAGGTGCACTGTGTGCCAGGGACTATGCACGGCACTATGGTGAGGGGATAAAACACAACTCTGACCTCATGGACCCCCCAGTTCAATGGGGGTGTCACACATTTAAACAAATAATAACACTATTTCTTAAAGAATAATAAACAAACAAACAAACAAAAAACCCAAAAAAAAACAAAAACCAAACCCCTTGCCGTCCAGTTAATTCCAACTCAGAGCGACACTACAGGGACAGAGTAGAGCTGCCCCATAGGGTTTCCAAGGAGAGGCTGGTGGATTTGTACTGCTGACCTTTTGGTTGGCAGCCTGAGCTCTTAACTACTGAGCCACCAGGGCTCCTAAAGAATAATAGAAGTATAAAATGGACTACCTAGAAATTTGGGTCAGTGGTGGTTCAGTGGTAGAATTCTCACCCAGGGAGGACTGGGTTCCATTCCTAACAATGCACCACTGCACAGCCACCACACTTTCATCAGTGGAGTCTTCAGTGTTGCTATGATGCTGAGCAGGTTTCAGCAGAGCTTCTAGACTAGGATGGACTAGGAAGAAAAGCCTAGTGATCTACTTCCAAATATCAGCCAATGAAAACCTTATGAATTATGCATAACAAATTGTCTCTATTTGCCTGAGGCAGCAGAGGAAGAAGGAGAGTCAGAAATAGGAGGAGAAAATGAATGTGTGGCTAAATGCCTCCTCTGCCATGAGATCAGAAGAACTGGATGGTGCCTGCCTACCATTACTGAGCATTTTGATCTAAGATTCTATAGATTAATACTGATCAAAAGTGGGAAAATGCAGAACAGAATTTCAAATTGTCATGGACTCCAGACTTTCTGGATCCATGGAGGCTGAATGAACCCCTGAAACTATTGCCTTGAGATAGTCTGTAAACCTTAAAACAAAAATATCCCCTGAAATCTTCTTTAAACTAAATAACAGTCTAGCTTAACTAGTAAAAAATGTCTGCCTTGAGCATTGTACTCTTTTAAGATCTATCTATATGGGATCAAGTTGGCAACAGCAACTTGAAAGATTAGATAGGAGCTTTAGGGGACAGTGAGTTTGTTAATGGGGGAGGAACAACTCAGAAAAGGAGAGTGAGGATGGTTACACGACTCGAAGACTGTGATCAATGTCAGTGAATCGTACATGTAGAGACTGTTGAATTGGTGTATGTTTTGCTGTGTATATTCTCAACAACAACAACAACAAAAAGTAAAAGAAATTATATAAAAAACAACTCACAAAAAAACCCCTGTATGGGTCACAATGGTCCTATCTGCAACTGATCATGGGGATGGTGTAGGACTGGGAAGCATTTCGTTCCAATGTGTATGGGGTCGCCATGAGTCGGGGTAGACTCAATGGCAGCTAACAACAACAACGACATATAGAAAGCCAGAGAAAGGAGTGCCTACCTCTTCTTGAGGTGAGGGTGAAAAGGGCATGGATGGCTTTATGGAAGTGATATCTGGACAGCTTCTTAAGAATCGGAAGGCATACTTTGGGTAAATGATAAATAACAGTTTATTAAGTGTTTACTGTGTGCTAGGCACCGTTCTAAGTTTTTATATGTGCTAATTTTTTAAATCTTCACAAGAACTGCTAGTTTATTATCCCTATTTTGGAGATTAGGAAACTAAAGATCAGGAAGTAAGGTGATTTGTGCAGCTAATAAGTGGCAGAGCAGGGATTTGAACCTAGGTAGAGTAATTTCAGAGCTCTGGTTCAGGGCTGTTAGTCTTAAGCAGGAGTCCCTCGGTGCTGCAAACAGCTAAACACTCGGCTGCTAACCATAAGGCTGGTGGTTCGAGTCCACACAGAGGTACCTCAGAAGAAAGGCTTGATCATCTGCTTCTGAAAAATCAGTCATTTAAAACCCCATGGAGCATAGTTCTACTCTGATACACATGGGGCCACTGTGAGCTGGAGTTGACTTGACAGCAACTGTTTTCTTTTCTTTTTGTTTTCAACCCACAGTCTCTTCTCAAAATGTGGGGCTCACTGCTAAATGTAATGCTGTCAACATGGTCTGTCTGATGAGCTTCACCTTCCTTTCTCCAACACTGAACTTTTATTAATCCAAGCTGGAAGGTCATAAGGCACAAGCCAAAGACCCTGTCTCTCCTGCTTTTCTGCCTCTGGGCAGTGCCCGGCACATAGGAAATACTGGCTGAATGAACGAATGACTCTTTTTGCAGAAATTTCTACGGAAGGCGGAAAGCAATCCTTACTCCACAGAACTGAAGTAAAGAAGACTAAAATGAAGATAAAGTAAAATGATGTAGCTGAGAATACATACGAATCATAAAGCAGTATACACATGTTAGTTATCATCCTCAGCATTTTCTCTATATTTTTGGTAACCTGGACATATTTCTTCTGAATTCAGAATCCAGCCTTCACCAGCACCACCCAGCTTCATCATAATGTCGCGGTTCTCTCTTCACCACTCCTGCAATCCAGATGTTCTCACAGCTGTCTTGATGATTCAGGTGGGCTCATGTTAAATATCTGGGAGTTCAGTTTGCATAGTGGATGGTTTTTCTCAGCTGAAAAAGTACCTCTATATCTCAGGTGGGCCTACATCCTAGTTTACCTTAGTATTTTATCTTCGTGTGTAAAAATTAGAATCCCTCACTACCTTAAAATATTTTATTGTGAAAAACTTCAAATACACAAAAATAGGGAGAATAAAGAGTATAGTATATCCATCACCCAGATTCGACAGTTATTGATATTTTGCTGCTTTGCTTAAACTATCCATTTATAAAATTTTTATTGAAGGCATTAAAAAAGTTTATTGTGATAACATTTCATCTTACTCCTGCCTATGTCAGATTGCATGCCTAAAGGGTATAGACATTTTCTTTTATGACCAGCGTTCCATTTGCACACCTACTAATTAAGTATTACTTGCATCAGATTTCCCTGATTGATTCAAAAATGCTTTCTTACACTTGGTTTATTCCCTTGAGGCTCCATAAAGGCATCACAGGCTGCTTTTGTCTACAATTTCTCTGAGTCTCTTTCATTACAGAGCAGACCAGATCCTTCTTCATGTCACTGTTGCAGAAACTCCATCAGCTGTCCTGTAGAATGTTCCACATTCTGCATTTATCCGTTGGCTTCCTTGTTCTGCCATTAAACTTACTCCCTTCCCCATTTAATTTCCTATAAATGGAAGTGAGCTCTAAGAGGATTAATTAGATTTGGGCTCATCATTTTTGGCAAGACTATTTCATAGATGGTTCTGCTTGTTTCCTATTGCATATGATGGCAGGCTCACAAAATCTGCTTGTCCCGCCTTTAGTGATAGTAAGAATGGTCATGGGTTTAGGGGTGGCTACATGTTGTTGGTAGGCTCTGTCAAGTTGGTATCGACTCCATAGAGACCCTATACACGACAGAACGAAACATTGCCTGGTCCTGTGCCATCCTCACAGTCATTGCTATGTTTGAGCCCATTGTTGCAGCCACTGTGTTAATCCATCTCGTTGATGGTCTTCCTCTTTTTCATTAACCCTCTACTTTACCAAGCATGATGTCCTTCTCCAGCTACTTGTCCCTCCTGATCACATATCCAAATACATAAGACAAAGTCTTACCATCCTCCCTTCCAAGGAGCATTCTGACTGTACTTCTTCCTAGACAGATTTGTTCATTCTTCTGGCAATCCATGGTGTATTCAATATTCTTTGCCTACGCCATAATTCAAAGACATCGATTCTTCTTTGGTTTTCCTTACTCATTGTCTAGCTTTCAAGTGCATATGAGGCGATTGAGTAGCAGTAGAACTGGCTAGATAGTAACTTTTAAAAATACAGAATTTAAAATTTTCATGAACTCCAGATTTTCTGGAGCCGTGGAGGCTGGATGCATCCCTGAAACTATTGCCCAGACATAATCTTTAAACCAAAAATATCCCCTGAAGTCTTCTTAAAACCAAACAGTATATTAGCTTAACCAGTAAAGAATGTCTGCTTTGAGCACTGTGCCCATTTAAAGAGCTATCTATATGGAATCAAATTGACAACAGCAACTTGAAAGGTTAGATAGAAAGCTTAGGGGGCAGTGAGTTTATGTTAATAGGGGAGGAACAACTCAGTAAAGAGGGTGAGAATGGTTGCACAACTCAAAGAAGGTAATCGAAGTCACAGAATTGTACATGTAGCAATTGTTGAATTGCTGTATGTTCTGCTGTGTATGTTCTGAACAACAACAAAAATAAGGCAAATTATAAATAAATAAATAAATGTCATTTTAGAAATAAAGAATAACTCCACCAAAAGTATGTTGTTAGGTGCTGTCGGGTCGGTTCCGACTCATAGCAACCCTGTGTACAATAGAATGAAACACTGCCTGGCCCTGCATCATCCTCACAGTGGTTTCTATGTTTGAGCCCATTGTTGTAGCCACTGTGTCAACTCATCTCATTGAGTGTCTTTCTCTTTTTCGCCGACTGTCTTCTTTACCAAGGTGACCCTCTACTTATCCAGGGACTGGTCCCTCCTGATAACATGCCCAAAGTATGTGAGATGAAGTCTCGCTTCTAAGGAGCATCCTGGCTGTATTTCTTCCACGACAGATGTGTATATGTATTAAAAATGACTTTTCTTCTTATTCCAAAAGTAAACGCATACCAGTTGCTGTCACGTCACCTCTGACTCAATCTAACCCCATGTGTGTCAGAGTAGAACTGTGCTCCATACAGTTTTCAATGGCTAGTCTTTTGGAAGTAGACCACTAGGCCTTTCTTCTGAGTTGAGTCTGGATGGACTTGAGCCTCCAACCTTTCTTTTAACAGCCAAGCATGTTAAACATTTGTATCACCCAGGGACTTCAAAAGTAACACATTGTTACTGTAAAAAATCTAGAACATATAGATTAGCGAAAGAAATAAAGCCATCTTGAAATCCAATTCCTAGATAACTACCATAAAAATTTCACTGTAGATCCTTTTAGTATTTTTTTTACAACACATATTATTCTATAATCATTTTTTCCCACTTATACTATATCCTGCATGTCTTTTAATGTTTTTAGATATTCTTTTACAGCATCATTGGCTGTCAAGTATTCCTTATATGGCTGTACCTGAATTTAAAATTGCAAATCCACTCACCAATATGCTCATTCAGATTTGGCACACAACCCCTCTGAGAGCAAATAATCACTGAATGTTGACCTGTTTCCTGGGCTTGCTGCTCTGCTCTTCTCAGGGGCTGCAGACTGGGCATCTTATAAAATAATCTACCCCATTCTGGTGTTTAAAATCCCATGCCACAGACTAATAGCTAATTTAATGTTCCCTGAACGGCTTCCTACTCAAAGGGTGGTCACTGACCACGGTATCAACATCACCTGGGAGCTTCTTGGACATGCAGAATCTCAGGCCCCATGTAGAGCTGCTGAGTCAGAATCTGTATTTTAACATGATCCTCAGAAGAAGAGTTTAAGGCACACTGCTCTAAACTATTTTACTTAAGTAATACCTAGAAAACTTGGTCCGCTACAAGGTGCACATGGAACACACGTGCTAAATTCAGCAGTAGAGAAGATTTTAATGATGGTCCAACAGGCATGCTTTCTTTTTAAGGAGGAAGGAAAAAGCTCATGCCTTGAGTTAGAGAAGCTACCAGGCAGTGGTTACGAGCCTGGGCTTTGGCATTCAGGTCAATTTGGGTTTTGAGTTCAGGCTGTATCTCAATAGGGCTTTCAGTTTAGGCTGTATCTTAATGGTTGTTTGACTTTAAGTAAGTTATTTAGTTGCTCCAATCTTTGGTTTCCTTCTTGGTAAAACAGAGACAATATTCCTTATTTCATGGCCTGACGTTCATGTATCTAAAGCAGTTAGCACATTGTTTTGGCATACAGTAAGTGCTCAGTGAATGTGGGCTATTACTATTAATTATCACAAAAATGCTAAGTTTTATGGAGCAGCATTGAGAGTAAAGGTTAATGGAAGGCTATTACTTTTGGAAATACTTCTAACTTTAGCTACAAAAGAGGTCATCAGTAGAGTTTAGCTGCAGGTTCCATGTAAAGGAACAATAGACATTTTAGGTTGAACACATACGTGTTTAGAACAACCAACCACTATGTACCATAAGCTGCCATCTTATTCTTTTATCCAAATGAGAAAATAAAACAAACTTCCCTCACTCTTTTTTAAAGGTCTTTCTCCTCCATACAGGCTGAGGCTGCAATATGCTTTGATTTCCAAAGAGATTATGTTTACACAGAACCTTCATCTTTGAAGAGATCTGTCTAGTTCAATTCTACTGGGTTATAAGAGAGTAGCACAACAAAGAAAGGCACAATGATTTACACAGTCGACGGTACTTTTTGAAGTAAATGAAATAAAACTACTACCAAATGTAGTGTGGACTTTTTTCAACCCGTAAGATAAATATTTGTAAAAGCTGCCACAACATAGTGCTCAGTCTTGGTGGCATGAAGACCCACGGGTGATAGATGTTTAATACATGATAACATGCTTCTTCAAGATGGATCTTCCTGACAATTAATTGTTACCCTGGAATGGAGCCAGAATAAGTGAAATACTTTCGGGAGTTAAGGACTCCCCATGTGAAATGAATGCAATCTCTTGGGGGGCATTACTTAGGCTCCAGTGAAAGGAACTGACCCTGTTGCCATCTGGAAAAATAAGTTTACCTTGTATGAATAACCCCAAACTAATTCTCTAAAGCTGATGAAGTATCATCCTAAATTATTTTAACCCCAGAAAGCACCAGGCTCCCCTCTCCCTTTACACCTGTGACTGTTCTCCTTCCAAGATATTTTCTTGCTTCAAGTTACTCATGAGAATCTGGCTTTTTCATTGTGAAATTTGCTGAGCATGATATGGTGAATAAAGTGTCAAGTTCGCATTCCTGTTTTGATCGAGCCATCTCCGGTTTTGCTGTGGTCAATGTGTGAACAAGGGCAGAGTATTTGTCTCTGTGGAGATGCAATCCAGAACCTGCATTCCAGGTGAATAAGCCTTGTCTTGTAGTCCACCTACTAGGAATGTGTGAATGCCATAATCAATAAATACAGACAATCCATTTCTAGAAACACGGAAGTATGGTTTATTTGTGTAAAATCTGTTGCAGAATTTGTGTCAGTGTCATGGACTGAATTGTGTCCCACAAAAATATCTGTCAACTTGGCTAGGTCATGATTCCCAGTATTGTATGACTGTCTACCATTTTATTATCTGATGTGATTTCCCTATGTGTTGTAAATGCTATCACTATGATGTAATAAGATGGATTAGCGGCAATCATACTGATGAGGTCTGCAAGATTAGATAGTGTCTTAAGCCAATCTCTTTTGAGATATAAAAGAGAAAAGCAAGCAGAGAGACATGGGACCTCATACCACCAAGAAAGCAGTGCTGGGACCTGAGGTTCCTGTGCTGAGAAGCTCCCAGACCAAGGAAAGACTGACGTATCATAAGGACCTTCATCCAGAGCCGGCACAGAGAGAAAGCCTACCCCTTGAATTTGGACTTGCAGCCTACTGGACTGTGAGAGAATAAATTTCTCTTTGTTAAAAGCCATCCACTTGTGGTATTTCTGTTACAGCAGCACTAGATGACCAAGACAGTCAGGTAGTCAAAAAGTCAGGAGAAAGATGCGGCTGTCTGCTCCCGTGAGGATTACAGCCTTGGAAACCCTATGGGGTAGTTCTACTCTGTCCTATAGGGTTGCTGTTAGTGGGAATCAACTTGATGGCACACAACAACAACAACAACAGCAGCAGTCAAAAAGTAAGGGGGCTTATTATTAAGCAAAATAATAAAATTAATTATACTAATGTCCTAATTATTTTCTACTTTTATGTTTAGAAATATTAAACCAGTTTTTGTGGAGTCAACTCTGACTCATGGTGACCCCAGGTGTGTCTGAGTAGAACTGTGCTCCAGAGGGCTTTCAATGGCTGATTTTTTGGGAGTAGACCACCAGATCTTTCTTCCAAGACACTTCTGGGTGGACTTGAATCACCAACCTTTCAGTTAGCAGCTGAGCACGTTAACCATTTGCACCTCCCAGGGACTCTAGAAGTATTACTAGGCCCACGCAAATTCACAAATGGGCATTTCTCCATTCTTAGTTTATTAATTTCACTGTTTCTTGATTACTTTGCACCTTTTTAGAATATCCTTGCTTCCAGGCTAATAATTCAAACTTACCTGCTTATACCAGCGTTCCAATTCCTTCACCTCTGTGAGATCTATGAAACATCCTCAACAGGACAGCACATAACCAATTTCCTTTCAACCCATGGCTTGATTTTCATTAGTATGACACAAACTTCTTCTAACTCCCGGCCCCTAAGTCAATGCTTATTTCCTAAGGAAGACATCTGTTATTCCTTTACCCCTCTTTTCTTTGAGTGACTACACTTTCAAAATCAATTTGAGATCTTCCTTGTCACAAGTTTAGAAATATTTAGAAATGACATTCTGGAACATTTGTATAAGCCTAATGAAAACAAGTGAGGAAAGGCCACAGCTCGCAGACTGTCTTTTTGCCGAGCCAAACATAACTCAAAACGCTGTTGCTGGTTCCTGCATTTCTTCAGGGAATCTACTCTGGTTGAAGGTCCTGTATGTTGTCTAACTGGCACCTGGGTCTGAAAAACCTGGAAGGATGAATTTGTGAATATCACTTGGCCTCAAACACTTTTGCTCTGGGGACTTATAATAAAAGCCATGAGTTGGGGAAAATCACTCTTTTATTTTTAAACTACCTAGTTACAAAACAGAGCCACTTAAGTTATGCTGACTGCTCAGTTGCCATGTTAGTACTAACGCTGTCCATACATGGTTCTCCCAAAGGTCCTCTGGCATGACGGGCCCTTTTGCAAACTCAGGGAGAGTGAAAACAATTCTGTCAGCCAGTCAATCAACATCTACTGGCGTTTATGAGTGAGGCATTGTGCTAAGCATATGCTAAGTCCTGTTCAGATGGAGGCACTGATACAGCCTCCAGGTAACAGGACTTGATTTTTTTTTGGTAGAGTATTGTTGTTGTTGTTAGCTGCCATTGCATCTGCCCCCAACTCACGGCAACCCCAAGCATAATGGAAGGAAATGCCGCCAGGTCCTGTGCTATCCCCATGGTCATCTGAGGATGGAATCGTTGTGACCCATAGGGTTTTTATTGGCTGATTTTCAGAAGTAGATCACCAGGCCTTTCTTTCTAGTCCATCTTAGGCTGGAAGCTCTGCTGAAACCTGCTTAGCATCACAGCAACATGCAAGCCTCAACTGAGAGGTGGTGGCTGTGTATGAGCTACATTAGCTGAGAACTGAACCCCGGTCTCTGGAATGGAAGGTAAGAATTCTACCCAGGGACAGATTACCCAATAAGCAAGGTAAGCATGTGCTTAGGGCATCAACAAAACAGGGGCCCCAGTTGTCCAAAGCAAAGACCCAGAGATGCCAAGCAGACACAGAAAGAAAATCAAGCACTGCAATAGAAGGAAGCTGGCAGGGCACTGAAGGAAACTGATACCAGCACCAATGCTTGAGAATGTGCTGGCTGGAAATAAAATTCACACAGAGTCATGAGGGCGCCCACACACATGGTTCTTTAAGCTATGAGGCCCCTACCACTTCAACACCTTCGTTGACATCTCTCTCCTGCAGTTCCCTCCTGTGTAATTGAAACTCCTTATCTTGGTGTATCTCTTGGGAGTATACTATTTCTTTCTAATAGACAAGAGATGAGACTAGGCTGTCAAGTCTAACTCTTGCTGTAGTGACCCACTATGCAACTGGATACAACATTACTAGGCAAGGACAGATTATATTAATAGGTAACAATTCTCTGACCCATTCTGAGAGAACCGTCTTGCACCTCCAGGTCTGGTGATCCAACAACTCCAAGAGGGCCAGCCAGGAGGGCCAACAACACAAAGGTATGCTCTTGCTCACGTCTTGGTAAACAACCAATGGGAACTTCCACCTCAGATGATGCTCAAAAACGAGGGAACTCGAATAAGTCAGTCATTGCAACTAATTCAATCAAGTTACTTTTTAACTGTAAAGTATTTATGTATAGAGTTATGTTCTAAGTTTTGTAAATAATAACATTTACAACTTTAACTTTAAACATATGTTTGGTAATCTAGCATAGTTTAATATAATACTAACATGGGTATAATTTAATATAATGCTAACATAGCAAATGTCCAAAAAAATTGGAAATATTAATATTTATCTAACACAAAAAGTTTTAATTTATGTATCAAGTGAGTTTTGTTTTTTATTGTCTGTTACATGGGACACAGTGCTTGATATTACTCTCTATATATGAAATTACTGAAGAATTTGTAAGAGCAAAGAATAGAAGGAAATGTTTTTAATTATAACAGAGATGAAAGATCTATTTAAAAATAAAATATACTAATTTGTAATATTTGTTTTCTGATCATTAAATATTCTTTTATGACATCTTTTCATTTGTTCATTTATAATTACAGCATTTATTACAAAACAAGCATCAAAATTGAAGTATGAGCCCTTTAAAGCAAAATTGGTGAAAGTCAATTTTTTGTTACGGGAGATCAGCAGAATTTTACATTGATTGTTGAAACAACTAAGTTCACTGATTCATTTTCTTTTTTGTAGAATATGTGGAATATTCTTTTTGTAGAAGATGTGGTATAGAGTAAAACTAAGAGTTTTGCTAAGAGTACCACACATCCACTAAAAATTATATAATCGAGTTCATCTCATTCTGCTAAAATGGCATACTTCATTTTTGCATTTAATCGCTAATATTATAGTCACATTTAAAAACAAGTTTTCAATGGATAGCTAATACACATACATACATGTATATGTATATAGATAACTCACATTTCCAGTTGGAATGCATGAGTAAGCAGAGGAGGGGGCACCACAGATAATCAATGCTTAGGGCCCTCATATGCTTTATCTGGCCCTGATTCTACCACTGAACCTGCCTCTCTGGTAGAGTAGTTACCTGCAGTTTACCAAAGGGTTGAAACCAGATTGTGGGAAGCAAGGGAGCCAGCAAGTCCCCACATAAATCAGCAAGGAAGGCTCTCTAATCAGAAAACCCCCTCTTTCTCTGGAACAACAGCCCAACTGGATCCTCACTTCACTCTTTAGATATGATCTAACCGCTAGGAGGAAAGTTGTGTCACTGGAACAAAACATACTTTGGCACTTATGGCTCTTCCAGATAAAAGCTAAAATTCTTCTTCTTCTTCTTTTTTTTTTTTAACTTTTCTTTGAAACCGGGGACTTAGCATGATTTAGGCTCGTGAAAAGCCATAGTTAGCGCTTTCCCTCATCTTCAACCACTTACGTGGACCTTTACTCTACTCCACTCTCTAAACACAGATAATTACCATGGTAACCACAGCTTTTCAAGACTCACATACATATACTTGCACCTTTCTTAAAGAAACACAGAGCACAACCATGTAGAATTAAAACAGTAAATCATTTGAATGTTTTTTATTTGTTGTTACAGAGTTGTCAGAATTTAGCCAAGAGCTGGACATTGTCATGCACTATCGATTGGACTTGAAAAAAGTAGCTGTTTGGCCAGGCCCTTTGACATCCTGCAAGAAAAGAGGGGATTGTTTGTAACATCGTGTAAGGAATGACCCATGTAGTTCTAGATTGTCAGGGTCAGAAGATTCCCAAAGCAGAAAATGTCATTAAGAACATGAAGTACTGAATGCTATAGATTGTTACATGACACATTCATTGGGTCAACTCTCTTCAGTTATATTACAGTTGTGATTACCCTAACGTTGGTAAAGGTTTGGGCAAACATGCTCTTTTAATAGCATCTAATTTTATCTTTGGTTGTATTTGAAAACATGCACTATAATTTTGTTGTGCTTTCAAAAATTTCTCTTTTTCTTGGCTATGTAAACAAGTCGTTTATTGTCCCATGAATACTTGATGAATGGTCAGCAAAATGAAACCCATATGACACCTCCACTTGCGTCGTCTCTAAGCGGCTTCTGGGTAACTGCAGCATTTGGGGCAATGGCGACGACGGGGCAAAGCAAAGACCTATGGGGCCGAGGCTAAGTCATTACAAATACTTTGAGCAAGCTACCTTCCCTCGGTTTTAAATGTTCCACAAGTTTCTTTTGTCCACAAATGAAAAGAAATATCTTTCTGTAATTCTGCATGTAATGAGGACTAGCCTTCGTGCCGGCTAATGGAATGTAGCTCTGATTTCTCCATCATTAGCCTCTCTGTCTCTGGGATACTAATGTTTTGAAGAGAGAGAAGAAAGGACGTCTTCTGTTTGATTGTTTTCTTTTAAATTAAATGTAGTAATAAATCTAACTCAACCAAAATAACTGCTGAGCATTTCGTATTAACATAGCAGTGAAGATGAACTTGGGCAGTGGCATGATAAATGTTTCTCTGTGCTTAGATTGGAATGTCTCCAAACCCTTAAACTCCCACACCAATTTGGAAAAGCCTACCTGAGGTTTTTATATCCTTAGCTGGAAGATTCATTTTTCATTTGAAAGATAGAGCCTGTAGGTTTCAAGGACAACCATGCTACACTTGTGTAGAAGGAGTGCAGAGATAATGCTGGAATGAGGAACTTTTTTTTAACCTAGTGGATATATCATTTGTCTTCCAAATATACCATGTGTGTGCCTTTCTATGTTTTCTATAGTTTAATTATTATTCTGTAAGCCTAAATTCTATGAGGTAATCAACAAATCAATAGATATCTATTTACTGTGTACCTACTCTGTGAAGGATTAAGAACAGATGTGATGTAATTCTGACTCTTCCACTGCTGTCTTATCAAAGAAGATGGCTCATGAAATGCCCTACAACGTAGCCCGTTTCTGATCTCCAACAGCCCATCTGAATGCTCTGTTTTCATGAGTGTAGACTGTAGTGGTCAGGGAATGCTGTGTGGAGGAGGTGAGCCCTGAATAGGTGAGTGAGGAAGAAATAGAATTTGGAGGAAGACCAAGTAGCCAATGTGATGACACGATGATAATTCAGTTGGTTTGATGGGCTTCTGTTGGAAAGAACCACCCGTTGTTTCATGTCTGTTTTTGGAAGGGCCCCAGACAGTGGATGATACAGAGACTTTGTCTTCAAAGAACATACAATGTAGTGGGGGAGACAAAAAAGTGCTAAGGAATAAGTTCAGGTGCTATGGGAGTGAAGAGGGGTGGACAGTTCAGACCTGGGGATCAAGTCTTCTTCAAACCTGTATTTCCCGTGGACTCTTCTGCAACAGGGAACTTACCCATGCTCCTCCCCTGCTTAGACTGCCTCTTCACTAGCCAATTCCTCCTCATCCTTCAGATTTCAGTTCAAACACTGCTTCCTCAGTGGCACCTCACTTGATTCCCATGGAAAACTAAAAGTCACCCTCTTTTATAGGCACTCATAATCCATTTGTCACCTCAGTAACAATTTTACTTTTATTTGTGTGATGATATCTATGTCTGGTTTTGTTTACCATGCATCTTTAGTACCTCGCGTCTAGTACCTAGTACTTGGCACATAGCACATAGTGGTAGCTCACAAATATTTAACAAATAAATATTGCCAGGGGGCAGTTGTGGTTCAGCAGTAGAATTCTCAACTTTTATGTGGGATATAGGTTCCATTCTCAGCCAATGCACCTCATGCACCGGCACAACCCATCTGTCAGTTGGAGCTTGTGTGTTATTATGATGCTGAACAGGTTTTGGGGAGCTTCCAGACTAAGATGAATTAGGAAGAAAGACCTGGTGATTTACTTCCAAAAACCAGCCAATGAAAACCCTGTGGATCACAATGGTGTGGTTCCATTGTTCATGGGGGTCGGTATAAGTCGAGGACTGACTCAACAGTAGCTAGCAACAACATCAGCAACAACAACAACAACTATTGCTGAAACAATGCACGGATTCCTAGTAGAGTCCTATGGGGTTACTCCTCAATGATCTCATATCCATTCCCTTTCCACAATGCCTTAGAGTCACCTTTTTCAGACCTCATTATCTTGCCCTGCACTCTTGCTATAGGCTGCCAAATGGTTTTGCTGTCTGCAGTTTTGTTTGTGTTCATGTAAACAATTTCTCTTACAGCCAAAGGAAATCCTCTAACATGCAAATCTGATCACACCATTCTCCATGGAAGGTTAAAGCTTCTGAGACCCTCAGCAATGTAGTCCTCTGACTCTCTTCTCACCTGAAGCTCCTGGCCCTGTGCCTTTTCCTCTGCTTTTTCAACTTCCTAAACTCTCTGAGATGTTTCTCAGTTCTCTGGCTTTGCACATGCTGTTCCTCTAGGCTAGAATGCCTTTCCACCTATCTATTACCTGGAAAACTAATACTCATTCTTCACTGCCCAACCCAATAACGTCCTCCACTTCTCCAATCAACTCAATGATTCCTTCTTCACCATCAATTTTGCCAGGTGCATAGCTCTATGTTTTGCTCTTATCACACTGTACTATGATTATTTGTTTACATGTCTATTTCACTTGCAAGATTAAGTTCCTGTAGGGCACAGATCATGATATTAATGTATTGTCCCCATTTTGTTTCCATCACTTAATACAGTGTCTGTTGTTATTGTTCTGCACTGAAGAGTCGATTCTGATGCACAGTGACCGTGTAGGACAGAGTAGAACTGCCCCATAGGATTTCCAAGGCTGTAATCTTTATACCTGCCAATTCATCTGCCAGTTTGTCGTGCTGTGGGGGCTTTTGTGTTGCTGTGATGCTGGAAGCTATGCCACTGGTATTCAAATAACAGCAAGGTTACCCCATGGCAGACAGGTTTCAACTGAGCTTCCAGACTAAGACAAACTAGGAAGAAGGACCTGGCCGTCTACTTCTGAAAAGAATTAGCCAGTGAAGATCTTATGATTCGCAGTGGAACATTGTCAGATATAGTGCTGGAAGATGAGTCCCTCAGGTTAGAAGGCACTCAAAATACGACTGGGGGAGAGCTTACTCCTCAGAGTAGAGTTGACCTTAATGAAGTGAATGGAGTAAAGTTTTGGGGACCTCAATTCCTGCTGATGTGGCATGACTCAAAATGAGAAGAAACAGCTGCAAACATCCATTAATAATCAGAACGTGAAATGTGCTAAGTATGTATCTAGGAAAATTGGAAATTGTCAAAAATGAAATTCAGCATTAGTAAGCTAAAATGGATTGGTATTGGCCACTTTTGAATCTGACAATCAACTTGAAGAGGAATGACATTACATTTATCATCAAAAAGAACATTATAAGATCTATCCTGAAGTCAGTGATAGGATAATATTCATAATAATATCCATACCAAGGAATACCAGTTAATACGACTATTATTCAAATTTATGCACCAACTGCTAAGTCCAAAGATGAAGAAATTCAAGATTTTTACCAACGTCTGCAGTCTGAAATTGATCAAACATGCAATCGGGATGCATTGATAATTACTGGTGATTGGAATGCAAAAGTTGGAAACAAAGAAGAAGGATCAGTAGTTGGAAAATACAGCCTTGGTGATAGAAACGATGCTGGAGATAGTAGGATAGAATTTTGCAAGACCAATGACTTCTTCATTGCAAATACATTTTTTCACCAAAATGAACAGTGACTGTACATGTGGACCTCACCAGACAGAATACACAGGAATCAAATTGACTACATTTGTGGAAAGAGAAGATGGAAAAGCTCAATATCATCAGTCAGAACAAGGCCAGGGGCCTACTGCAAAACAAACCATCTATTGCTCGTATGCAAGTTCAAGTTGAAACCGAAGAAAATTAGAACAAGTCACGAGAGCTAAATTATGACCTTGAGTATATCCCACCTGAATTTAGAGACTATCTCAAGAATAGATTTGATGTGTTGAACACTAATGACCGAAGACCAGATGAGTTGTGGAATGACATCAAAAACATCATACATAAAGGAAGCAAGAGGTCATTAAAAAGACAGGAAAGAAAGAAAAGACCAAAATGGATGTCAGAAGAGACTCTGAAACTTGGTCTTGAATGTCGAGTAGTTAAAACGAAAGGAAGCAATGATGAAGTCAAAGAGCTGAACAGAAGATTTCAAAGGGCAGCTGAAGAAGATAAAGTAAAGTATTATAATGACATGTGCAAAGATCTGGAGATAGAAGACCAAAAGGGAAGAGCACACTAGGCATTTCTCAAGCTGAAAGAACTGGAGAAAAAATTTAGGCCTCAAGTTGCAATACTGAGGAATTCTATGGGGAAAATATTAAATGATGCAGGAAGTATTAAAAGAAGATGGAAGGAATACACAGAGTCACTATACCAAAAAGAATTAGTTAATGTTCAACCATTTCAGGAGGTAGCATATGATCAGGAACCAATGGTACTGAAGGAATAAGTCCAATCTGCACTGAAGGCAGTGGTGGAAAACAAGCCTCCAGGAATTGATGGAATACCAATTGAGATGTTTCAACAAATGGATGCAGCAGTAGAAGTGCCCACTTGTCTATGCCAAGAAAATTGGAAGATAGCTGCCTGGCCAACCGACTGGAAGAGATCCATATTTATACCTATTCCCAAGAAAGGTGATCCAACTGAATGTGGAAATTATTGAACAATATCATTAATGTCACATTCAAGTAAAATTTTGCTGAAGATCATTCAAAAGCAGCTTTAGCAGTATACTGACAGGGAACTGCCAGAAATTCAAGCCGGACTCAGAAGAGGACGTGGAACCAGGGATATCATTGCTGATATCAGATGGATCCTAGCTGAAAGAAGAGAATACCAGAAAGATGTTTACCTGTGTTTTATTGACTATGCAAAGGCATTCGACTGTGTGGATCATAACAAATTATGGATAATATTGCAAAGAATGGGAATTCCAAAACACTAAATTGTGCTCATGAGGAACTTGTACATAGATCAAGAGGCAGTCATTTGAACAGAACAGGGGATACCCTGTGGTTTAAAGTCAGGAAAGGTGTGTGTCAGGGTTGTATCCTTTCACCATATCTATTCAAACTGTATGCTGAGCAAATAATCTTAGAAGTTGGACTATATGAAGAAGAATGGGACATCAGGATTGGAGGAAGACTCATTAACAACCTGCATTATGCAGATGACACAACCTTGCTTGATGAAAATGAAGCAGACTTGAAGCACTTACTGATGAAAATCCACAGCCTTCAGTATGGATTTCACCTCAACATAAAGAAAACAAAAATCCTCACAACTGGACCAATAAGGAATATCATGATAAATGGAGAAAAGATTGAAATTGTCAAGGATTTCATTTTACTTGGATCCACAATCAATGTCCATGGAATCAGCAGTCAAGAAATAAAAAGATGCATTACACTGGGCAAATCTGCTGCAAAAGGCCTCTTTAAAGTGTTGAAAAGCAAAGATGTCACCTTGAAAACTAAGGATCACCTGACCCAAGCCATGGTGTTTTCAGTAGCCTCATATGCATGTGAAAGCTGGAAAATGAATAAGGAAGACTGAAGAAGAACTGACGCCTTTGAATTGTGGTGTTGACGAAGAATATTGAATATACCATGGACTGCCAAAAGAAAGAACAAGTCTGTCTCAGAAGAAGTACAACCACAATGCTCCTTAGAAGGAAGGATGGCGAGACTACGTCTTAAAAATACTCTGGACATGTTGTCAGGAGGGATCGGTCCCTGGAGAAGGACATCATGCTTGGAAAGTACAGTGTCAGGGAAAAAGAGGAAGACCCTCAATAGGATGGATTGACTCAGTGGCTGCAATAATGGGCTCAAGCATAACAATGATTGTGAGCATAGCGCAGGATAGGGCAGTATTTCGTTCTGTGATGCATAGGTTCGCTATGAGTCGGAACCAACTTGACAGCACCTAACAACAACAACAACATCATTGAGGATCCAAGTGAAAAATAAAAGAATCATTAGAATTGGACCTCAGAGCTGAGTGGGAGTGGCTAAAATTTGTTTAAGCCAGTGTGGTTCATGTAGTATGGCCCCCAGACCAGCAGCGTCAACATCACCTGGGCACTTGTTAAAAAAACAAATTATTTTTACCTCAGACCTCTGGGGGTGGGACCCAGTAATCTGAGTTTTTACAAGCCTCCCCGTGATTCTGATGCACATGGAAGTTTGAAAACCACTGCTTTAGTTGAAACTTTTTCTCAGTTCATGACTTCTACAACTTTCACAAAAGGGGCCATTCAACCTCTGCTTGACTTATTCAGGTAAGTGGAGATGGTATTTCAGCATGAGGAAGTCCACCCCATTTAAAAATAGGTTTGATTGGTAGAATATTCTGCCTGCCTTCTTGTAACTTCCATTCTCAGAGCTGTATTGCACTTTCTGGTGCTGTACAAAGTAAATACAATTCTTTTCCATGTAACAGCCTGGGCTCCATTTTCATTCTCTTCACTTTTTCCCAGATGAAACCCTCCTAAGTATCAACAATCCATATATGACATGCTTTTCAGGCTCAGCATTATCTGGGGAGCCCCTGGGTGGGGTCAACGTGCTCACTGCTAGCCGAAACGTTGGTGGTTCGAGTCCACCCAGAGGCTCCTTGGAAGACAGGCCCCGTGATCTACTTCTGGAAAATCAGCCACTGAAAACCCTATGAAGCACACTTTACTCTGACACACATGGGGTCGTCATGAGTCAGAATCGACTCAAGAGTAACTGTTTTTTTTTTTTTTTTTGCATTATCTGGATGAATTTCTGCATATCTGGATCCACGTAAACATTCCAGATTTGGGCTCTCCAGAGCACAATGCCATCTGGATGCGGTGTTTCTATCAACCTGGCTGAAGGCTGTGCTCACTTTTTTTAAATCAGTCATGCCATATTGTAGACTCCTATAGCTCTTGCAGTAAAACAAAAGCAAAAACAGGAAAACACAATCTAAGCTGCTTTTACATGAGCTGCAGTTGCTGTTAAGTTGACTTCTCCCTTCTGGTACAGTTTATTTTTTGAACCCAAATGAAGTACTTTATGGTGAACCCTTAGTGTATTTGATAGATATTGCTGTATTTGGCTCATTGCTCCAGACTCTTGAGATCTTCTGAATCTTGCTATACAACCTATTATATAGTGTCATCCATTGGCTTGAGAATTGTGCTTTCTGTATTTTTGTTTTAAACACAGATGCACACCAAGACAAGCCTATGAACTAAAGCTTTAGCACATCACTGGGAATTCAGATGGTTCTTATTTTGTTAATTAAAACTTGCTGGTTGGGCAATCAGCTAGACATCTACAAAGCTGGGTTATTAACTTTCTAATTTTTACCCCTACTCACAAAAATATTACAAGAGGCTTTGTTAAATACCTGGCTGAAATTAAGATACAAAGTGTCTGTAGTATTCCTTGACCTACCATCCTGATAATCTTAGCCAAATGGGTCTCAGTGGCATTAACTTGTCAATGTAGACTTTCAGTGAACCCAGGGTGGTTCCTTGAAGTGTTTACAAGACTAACTTTAATAATTTGTTCAATTATTTTTTCTGGGAATTGGCATAATGTTCTTTAATTTACAGATTCTGTTGTTGTTAGCTGCTATGGAGTTGGCCCCCAATTCATGCTGGCCCCCAACTTATGGCGCCCCTATGCACAATGGAACAAACTGTTGCCAGATCCTGCACCATTCCTATGATTGATTGAGGACTGGACTGTTGTGGTCGATAGGGTTTTCACTGGCTCAGTTTTTGAAGCTGAGTGCCAGGCCTTTCTTCTTAGCCTGTCTTAGTCTGGAAGCTCCGCTGGAACTTGTTCAGCTTCATAGCAACATACAAGCCTCCACTGATAGATGGGTGGTGGCTGTGCATGAGGTACCTTGGCTGGGAATCAAACCGGGGCTCCAGCGTGGAAGGAGAGAATTCTACCCACTGAACTACCACTTCCCCCTTTTTCCTGCTTTTGGAAGTCAAGGCATTTGTCTATTTTCAACCTTTTGGCACCTCTCCTATTCTATCTAAAGCTGAAATACAGTGATTCTGTGATCATTTTGCAAGTTCTTTTAGTACTTTGAGTATAATTCACTTGGACCTGGAGACTTGAATTTATTTAAATCAACAGGTTCTATCTCTTACTCTCATATTTATTTTGACTTCTAATTTCTTGAAACATTTCTATTTTGCCTTTTCAGTTTTAAGGCCCTCCTCCATGAGTGTTTGGGAACATTGCTGTTTTATTCATATTATTTACACAGTACCTGATGCATAATAGGCTCTTAATAAGCATTTGTTAAATTAAATCATCCACGGATGCTGCTCACTGGGCTTGTAATCCAATGAAGACCACTTGATGTACGGATCACTGTAATTTTGTAGATATTTCCTTTGCCTCAAAAATAATTTTATTTTTTCTATATTTTGTGTTTTCTATATATATTTTTATTTTTACTTGCTTTAAAATAAATTGTTTCACATAAAAATCCTGAAAATACCTTAAAATACAAATTTTACTTCTAAATCAACTTTATTTTCATTAACAATAATGCATCTTAAATATGCTTTTAAGGCTTAAATCATGTTTTCCCTTATGAAATTAGAATCTGTAATGTGAGCAATTCACCAAACTGAATATAGTATGCTTCTAAGCCACTGGCAGTCAGAGAAAGTGTCCCATACCATCATAAATCAGATGCTCTGCTCAATCTGATATACCCTCACTCTTTATAGGAATGGTAACAGCTAATAGTTTTTCATAGACCAAGAATGCCACTTCAATTCAAAGTGATTTATAGTGATACTTTTTTTTAAATTAACATCTGCATCTAGAACCAGCCCCTTAGACCACTGGCAAAATGGAAAATACAGACGTTGTAGGTTGAAATTCAGAGAACCTGTGCTTAGACTTACAGAGTTGCGCCTAGGAAAAAAAAAGAAAGAAAAAAGAGCTGAATGGAATAGTCAGGGAATTGGAATGGAGGTGAGATTGGGATCGCCCATAATTAATCCTATTATACACTGATGGAAGAATATGTTTAGAATTTCTTCTTACCTTATTTAATTAAAAAAATCCTTTGCTCTCAAACTATCGAGTCTACAATTTTGGTCCATTTATGGTAAATTAGAAGTGGGGGGCAGGGTAGTCACTTGCATGTCAGGGAAAGCAGGTTAATATTCTTACCATTTGGTCACCACCTTTTCTCTGTTGAAGTGCAGTTTGAGCTGGACAGAAAACATAATTCAAAGCTCAGTGAACTGGAGGTGATGGCTTCCTTGAGCCCAAGCCGGACAGGACCCACAGATACATTGACTTCTAAACCAGGGATGGCAAGGGATTTGTACTACAAAACGTCACCGAGCACTTTACTCCCCAGGATATGGTTTCTAAGATGTTACTTTTCCTGGCCAGGCAGTACCTTCTACTACTTCAGGACCCCAGCCTACCTAGATGGCAAAAAGCACGGAAACTGCCTCTCACTCAGCTGGAGCTAAAGCTTGGTTGGAAGTTGGGCATCCATGATTGGAACCAGGCTGTTTTCAATTCAGTTGTTCTATGTTTAAATCTTAGTCCAGACTAAGACAGACTAAGAAGAAAGGACCGGTGATCTACTTCTGAAACTTAGCCAATGAAAACCCTATGGAGCACAGAATATTTTCCCAGATTTTTACTTGTTTACTCTGGATGCATCATCAAGAGGGACTGATTGTTGGAGAAGGACATTATGTCTGGTAAAGTGGAGGGCCAGGGAGGGTGAGGGAAACCTCAGTGAGCTGGATAGACACAAAGGCTTTAACAATGGACTCAAACATATCAATGATCATGAAGATGTTGCAGGACTGGGCAACATTTCATTCTGTTATACATAGGGTTGACATCGAGTTGATGGTAAATAACAATAACATGTTCAAATAAGTTTCTGAGCCTTGTTGAGTTGACTCTTTTGGTAACATTTCTTCAGGTATGTGTTTTTTCCTTAAAGAAAAACAAATTTATGTTCTTAAAAAAGTATTAATCTATTCCTTTTTTATTTTTTTGGTATTGCAATATTAAATTAATTTTTATTTATTATTTTTGCAATGGCCTAAGTAAAAGAATAATTTCATTGTCCACATATCATTTCTGGCCAGTATTGCCTCATGTTTTCTCCTACAGAAGAGGGGAGTATTACAAAATGGTCCAATCTGGATGTTAAATACTCAGTTTTGCTACTGGCTCCAGGGGAGACAACATTTGGAGCAAAGACTTAGAGCAAGGAGTGTTTAGTGGCTCTGAGTAACAGATTTGCTAATCATTTCTTTCTTTTGTGAACTGTGAATAGTGCTGATGCTGGACATGTCATCCCTCACCAGGTAAAAGATGTGAGTTTGGTCCCAGTAGATGATAGAAGCATGGGAGAGAGCAAATGATGAAGTCTGGATCTAACCTCACATTAGTCTCCTCTTTGCTTTGGTGGAAGTCAAACTACAAATGGACAACCAAGACCAGTTGCTGTCAAACTGACTTTTACTCATGGAGACCCTGTGTGTGTCAGAGCAGAACTGTGCTCCACAGGGTTTTCAGTGGCTGATATTTTAGTAGATTGCCAGGCCCTTTTGAGGTGCCTCTGTGTGAACTTGAACCTCCAACTTTTCGGTTGGCAGCTGAGCACATTAACTGTTTGTACCACCCAGGAGCTGGATGAAATCCTGCCCTGTTGTTGCTCCACAACCTTGATTTCCAGCCTCTCTGGCGATAACTTTTGGCCAAGTTTCCCAGCCTACCTTTTGCTCTTCTTCCAAGCCCCTCACAAGGCCAACTTTCCTGAGATGGAACAGTTGAGTTGGAATAAGTAAAATTTAAGTGGAAGAAGTGGCAGCTGTGAAGATCAGGAGAGGGCAAAGGGAGGTACCAGTTGTAAAAAATTCTGATGTTTTGTGGAAACATTAGAATTTGACAAGTTGATGAAAAGTACACATTCTAAGAACATGTGAACTGCAGTAACATAAAATGGAATGTCCTTGCACGCAATTTCAGGTAACTTTCCAGAAGGCATTCAAGATATGAAAACAAAGAGACGCCACATTGCAGCCTAATTTAACAATATAAGAACCTCTTCCATTATTTTCTCTCTGCATATGCATCCCTTCTAAAAATATAAGTGCTTTTTTTTATTCAGCTCAAATGATTTGTTCAATTAGAAATATACAGCAAGCAAAGGAAAGCTCTTTGGTATCATTCATACTGTAAGATGAGCCTACATAACTTCGATTAATCAAAATAGCACCTTTTGTCTATGAAGCACAGTTTCAGAAATCATTAGCTCAAATATTTAAGAATAGTGACAATAGTATTATCATAGCAAATCTCTAGACAATAAACAGCATTTTGTATTATCACACTTCATAGACCATAGAGATTCTTACTGTGATCAATAGCAGAGCAAACAGGTTCTTGGGACAGCAGCAGGCAAATAATTCCAGATGTTCAGATTCTGCTAATAATATCATGCTTTTAGTTCCTTAAAGCCTTTGTCAGAGGATCATTAGAAATGTATCATTTTTTTACTGCGGAAAAAATATACATACCCAAATATTTGCCAATTCAACATTTTTTACATGTTCAGTTCAGTGACATGAATTATGTTCATCATGTTGGGCAGCCATCACCACTATTCATTTCCAAATCAGTTCACCACTATTAACAAAAGCTCAGTGCAGCTCAATGCTCCCTAAACAAAGACTCCCTCTTTTCTTCTCCCTTCCAGCTCTGGTAAAAACTAATAAACTTCGGTTTCTATACATTTGCTTATTTTGTATAAGTCTAATCATACAATACTTGTCCTTATGGTACCAACTTATTTCGCTCAGCATAATGTCCTCAAGGTTCATCCATGCTGTGGTGTGCACAAGGACTTCATTTCTCTTATGGCTGCATAATATTCCATGGTATGGATGGGCCACATTTCGTTTATCCATTCCTCTGCTGATGGACAATAGTTTGTTTCCACCTTTTGGCTCTTGTGAATAATGCTGCAATGAACATTGGTGTACATGTATCTGGTTCTGTTTCTGCTTTCAAGACTTTGGGGGTATATACCTAGAAGTGGAATTGCTGATTCATATGGTAATTCTCTGTTTAACTTTTTGAGGAACCACCAAACTGTTTTCCACAATGGCTGAATCATCATTTGGTTTTAATAGTCTGAAGTGTGCTTAGAGATATTTAAATCTTTTTATTCCACCAATGTGCATGTTAAAGATAATTGACAGAGTCTTTTTTACTGGGTAATAGTAAAATATTGAGACAACACCAAAATATTGTGTAGTATGAAGAAGGCACCTGAAATGATGGTAACATCAGGAGACTATAGTCAGGTTGTAGATTTGAGGCTTTGACATAGTTATCTCTTTGGGTCTCATTTCCCCATCTGGACAAGATCCTTAAGGTGTCCTCCAGTTCTGAATTTTATGATTCTACATATTCTTGGCTTAACCAAGATTTATAAGGTAGGTTTGCACACGTACTCTGTTACAGATTATCAGAGCTATTGGAAAAATGTCTGTTTGCTTGTCTTTCTCCTCCATGTCTTGGAAGAAGTACAGCCAAAATGCTCCTTAGAAGCAAGTATGGTGAGATGTCATCTCAAGTACTTTGGGCATGTAATCAGGAGGGATCAGTCCCTAGAGAAGGACATCATGCTTGGTAAAGTAGAGGGTCAGTGAAAAAGAGGAAGATCTTCAATGAGATGGATTGACACAGTGACTGCAACAATGGGTTCAAACATAGCAACAATTGTGAGGATGGTGCAGGACCAGGCAGTGTTTCATTCTGTTGTACTTAGGGTCACTATGAACTGGAACCAACTCAACCACACCTAACAACACAACAATCCTTAAGTTACTTGAGGGTTGGGACTGTACTTGGTCATCCTTGTGTCTCTGTTGTTGCTGTTGTTAGGTGCAGAACATTGTCTTGTATTTCTAACATCTAACAAAAGGCACCAACAAACAATTGTTGAATGAATGAACGGAATGCAGGAGGATCAAAAGCAACATTACTAGGAAAAGACTCTTGTGACAATGAGGTTGTGCTTTTTTTTGTGGCTAGAAAATGCTCTTCTGTATTCTTCTTCTACTGATGGACTATTACTGGTGGAAGACTAAGACCCAAAGAAAACATTAATCTGAAAGTAACAAAGTATGAGTTTTATAGGCTCTGGACATCTCTGGGTCCAGCTGTTTCCTTTTAATGGGGATAGCTTCTTCCTCACATCCCTATTTTCTGGCAAAGGGGTTCATGCACTGTGATATCCTCTTGCAAAAAAAAAAAAGGCTTTCTTTGTTGTACCCTCTTCACTTTAGACTAGGTTGAGCTTTATTTAAAGAACTAAATCTCCCGTAAGGTTTTAATGGCAGCCCAAATGGAATCCTTAGTCTTCACTGATAGCTACACCAAAAAACCCCAAACCGGCTGTCGTGGAGTTGACTCCAACTCAAGGCAACCTCATGTGTTGCAAAGTAGAACTGTGCTCCATAAGGTATTCAATGGCTGTGATCTTTTGGTAGAAGATTGCCAAACCTTTCTTCTGAGGCACCTCTGGGTGGACTTGAACTTCCAATCTTTTGGTAGCAGGCAAGTGCATTAACCATTTGAATCACCCAGGGACTCCCATTAATATCTATAACCTCCTTAAAAGCCCAGTTAAAATGTCTCTCTGTTCTCTTGTTCTCCCAGATCACAATGTCTTCCTCTTCTGAGTTTCTGTCAGTCCTTCTTTCTGTGACGACCCACATACTCACTTGATGTAGGACCCATTCTCTCTGCAAGACCACACACAACCTGCTCAGACACCAAGGCTGAGCTGTATGTGTTTCACACACCTGCTGCACCTTGCACTGCCCCTTTCCCACGTCAGCCCTCAATAGGTATTTTTTGAATGTGTGAATGAACTATTTGTAGGCAATGTTTAAAAATGGAGTCCAATTCCATATGCCAGGGAAATCACAGACTTTTTTAGAGCTGGGAGGGATCTTAGAGATGAAATAGTCCACGTTATTCGTTTTATATTCTAGCGTCATTTACTCGAACATTCTATCTGTAAGGCGGAATTATATGACTTGCAAAGTGAGTGTAAAGAGAGATTTTCGACAGCGCCGAGAGTTGCAGTTGTGAACTCCTTGTTCAGAAAGCAGAGCTGGAGCCTGTCTCCGTAGGATGGATAAGCGGCAGTAGAACACTTAACCGATGTGGCTCATTTAAATTCAGAGGGTTTGCACATCAATTTAATAGAGGTGTAGTCTCTTTCCTCTGCTCCCTCAACTCCTGCACTTAACATCTTACTTCACCATTGTTTGGTCTCCTGTGTCAAATAAAGCACCTTTTATATTTAGTACAATGGGCCCAGTGTCAAGCTTGTCTAATCCAAAGTGCTTTACAAACATTAACCCATACGACTTCCCTTGACCCCGAATCTCACACCCTTGTTTAAACACTACAGTTATTCTAGATAACCACTCTAGGCAGGAGCTAGGAAAATGATAGGAAGCGCATGCGAGTTTACATATCTGTTAGGGTGTGTTGCATGCTGATGTTTCCCCTGATGTTAAAGGTCTTAAATCCTGATTGTTTATAGTTCAAAAGTCTTCCGGAGGGAGGATTAAGGCTGAAACACATGGACTAGAAAATAGCTGAATGTCTTTTAGGAGGTGAGGGCTTTTGATGATGGACTGTCTAAAATATTTCAAAATAGTGATATCCAAAGATTTTATTACCAAAGTAGAATTAAGCAACAAATTCTTGAGACTCTCCATAAATTAAAAATTACCACCCCCCCCCCCCCACACACAACAAAATAAAAATATCTAGCTGAGTTTTGGGGAGTAAAGATATTAATTAATTTAAAAGACATGTTGACGGTAGCTTACTCTCGGGAGATTGTTTTTTCCCCTCTTCCCTCTGTGATGTCTAGCTCGCCCCCCTCCCCCTTTCTGCCTTTGGACTTTGTAATACATTTTAAAAAGTCCATTCCAATTCTATCACAAGGAATGGAATTTGAAGAGTTCCCAGTTGTTTCAGCTCTCTGAGCTTAAAAAACATTTTCATAAGAGAAATGCTGTATTCTTTCATTAGGATGATTCTTAGAAAAACATTTAAAAAGTTTAATCACAATGAAAATTTAACAGTCCAAAAATCCCTGTCTCGAATTTATGTACAACCTTTAGCATGTAACTTAAGTTTGTGGGCTTTCGCTTCCTCATCTGTAAAATGGGATGCATTTGATGAGTTTAAATATTAATGATTGTTTAATTTGACTATTTATTCAATATCCCAGTTAATTTAACATTAGCTTTAAAAAATAATAGCAGAAGAAAATAAAATTAATATTCCTGATTCAAAATCTTTGGTTTTTTGTATATTATCACTATTTTTGGCTGTGATGCTTTGGGAGAGGGTAGGACATTATATTCATACCACGTTCGCTGTCTCTTTGCCGTGTGTGGTTTGCGTGTGTATGTGTGAGTGTGTGAAGTATGTGTGGTGTGTAGTGTGTGTGTGGTGTGTGTGCGACATGTGTGTGGTGTGTGTGATGTGTGTGTGATGTGCGTGTGATGTGTGTGGTGTGAGTGTATCTTACACATGGGAAAGCAGACATTTCTGATTCATCTAATGGCTTGAATGGCTCTATGAGTATTTACTATTTTCACAGAATTTTAATGGGAAACATAGAACTATTAAGTGGCACTTTTAAAATGAATGAATCTTATAATTTTAGTTCTAATTTTGTCCAATAAGTAAAATGTAAAGGTGTGATTGTCAGCAAAGATAAATGGAAATTGCCATCAGTATCTTTTGAATAGTCTGTTGTGGCTTTAGTATATATTGTAGTATCCATGTGAAAAGGTGGATGGAATCCTGGTGCTGAGGATGAAGGAGAACACTTGTATGGAGCTTTTCCTGTTTTAGTGAGAAGTAGGTCTGACATTAGAGGCCCTCAGGAGTGAAGAGATTATGGTTAATGTCCAGCTTTCTACACGTCCTCCTTCTGTAGCAATGTGTAAATCAAAATATAAACAGTCCTAAATTATAAAATAACAAAGTTCTGATTTCCCTCTATAACTACTCCTAAACTTAAAAAAGTCAAATATCAAGTTATTTCCAGAAGGATTATCTTGATATTTTGGTGCCAATGCTTTGCTTTAATGTGTGCTCAGAGTTCCTGGTTGGTGCAAATGGTCAATGTGCTCAGCTGCTAACTGAAATGTTGGTAGTTCAAGTCTGCCCAGAGGTACCTTGGAAGAAAGGCCTGGCAACCTATTTCTGAAAAATCAGCCAATGAAAACTCTGTGGAGCACAATTCTACTCTGACACCTGTGGGGTACCATGAGTCAGAATTGACTAGAGTTATGGGGGCATTAGTATGGAGTCTGAGGACCATGATGTAGGGCAAAGCACAGATGCTTTTACCAATGAGCTTGGCTAAATAGATGTGACCCATTCAATTATTTCTGCATTTATGAAGGTATTGCAAACTATTGGGCAGATGCAGTGCCTAGCCTCGTTCCTGGCACATACTCAGTTTCACATTTATATAGCATTTTTCTATCTAAGAATGTTGATAAGTCAAAGAATAATGCTAATACTTATAAAGTGAATATATGAAAATATTTATATACAGAAATGTCTGTAAATGCTAATAAATCTTCAAATAAGGGTCAGATAAATTTGGAAAAATAGGTTTTTTGCCCAGATATCTCTTTTTACTGTAGAGTAGCAGACAGCTGTTCTGTTTTCCCTTTTGTATTGTAGATTTTTCCCCATATTTTGTTAGTTATAATTCTCATGTCTTTTCACTCTTTCAGAATAGGTTTTCTTATCTTTTTTGCATAAAACTATAAAATTATAAAAATTTAATTGTGAAAATGAGATTATGGCTTGAGACATGTAGAAACACTTCACTGTAAGTGAACAAACTGGCAGAGAATCTGGAAAAACATTGCATTCAATTTCTAGTTTAAACAATTATTGTTTAACATTATGTAATGCAGCCATGCTACACAAACATGGATCTACTATGGGTCAAATCATGTTTTCTGAAACTAGCTAATGTAAAAGCCCATTATAAAATTATTATGAGGAGTGACCATAAGTGAATTCCTTGTTTGTAAGGAGGTAATAATCTTATTTCAGAACATAAAAGTTAGTAAGAGTTCCACTACACATAGCAAGGTCGGTGTTTCCAAATCTCTAAATTTAATATAATATGAGGCTAATGGGAAAGTATCCTCCAAAATAACATGAAACATATTAGAACATATTTAAGTATGTTAAATTGGAATAGAGAATTTTAACATATTTATGGAATTACATGCTGCATAGTAAAATCATCATCTTCAGAGACTTAATGTTTAAGTTTGCCTTGGATTTTTTGTGTTTTCACATGTTTTTCAAAAATAGATTTCAGCAGCTTAGTAAGGTTTGAGAAGAAAAAGTTAATTCAGCTATAAAGTTATGCCAGGATGGAAAACATACTTTGATTCAATATGAAAAACAGCTAGAATCTTTTTAGAGTGTTTGCCTAACAAAAATAGCTGGTGCTATGAATTTCATTTTTGCCGAAATTATGGCATTCATGAAGGAAGAAAATGGCGCAAGAACCATCTTACGTGTATGAATTTGTTTTCCAAACCGTGAGCTGGTTTAATGAGAGAAGTTACTTTAGGGGTTTTTCTTTTTCCAGCTAAAATTTTGAATTCTCTGGGCAACTGTGTTGTACAGAATACCTCTTTATGGGAATGGTCTTGGGTTTGGAGAAATTGAGATCCTTTTGTTTTGAATGTTAATTATTTTTCTATTTTTTATCTGTATTGTCTTTATCTGGATGATGTGTTTATCATGTTGATTTAAGAATTTTTTCTATACCTTTTATAACGATCTCTATAGTTATGTCAAATCACATGGCTTATAAACATACTTTCCTGCTCTTAATTTATAGTTGATTTTCCACAATTTCTGAAGAACGGTGAAATGATTGTTAATGTAATGTGCAGTATACTAAATTAGAATAATAAGCCATTTCAGGGCTGCATGTCTTAAGGGATGTGGTGACTTTCTCTGGCCCCCTTTGGACCATTGGATTTTGATGGCAAATTTCCATTGTGACCTGCTGGTTCAGGGAAGGATCTAAGAAAGCCTAAATGTATTCTTTAATTCAGGACTTTATAATGATGACACAACCGATCTCACTCTGACTGAGAACCAAATACTGTTTACTAAACATTTACCTCAAGTGAACAGACATCCATAAGAACTACAATTGTAAGTGGCATGCACAGTGCTCCCAGGAAATTTTGCAACTCCCAGTCAAGAAAATGTTTCTGTCCTGGGCGTTTTTAGAGGCTCTTTTCTTTACATGGAAACCCTCGTGGAGTAGTGGTTAAGAGCTACAGCTGCTAACCAAAAGGTTGGCAGTTCGAATCCACCAGGCGCTCCTTGGAAACTCTATGGGACCGTTCTACTCTGTCCTATAAGGTCACTATGAGCTGGAATCGACTCGACGGCAACGGGTTTGGTTTTTTGGTTTTTTCTTTCCACATCTGTTAAACTCTTCTCTGTCATGCTCTTTCCACTCCACACTGTCGGTGTTGGTATTATCAACTCTTTGTACCAGGGCATTTCTTCATTTATAAGCATTTAAGGGTATCTGAGAGGTGTCAGGGACAGTACAAGGTTTGAAGGACCACATGGAACAAGGTCCCCATCTACTGGGAGCTCACCATTGGTGGGAGGAGACACTCAGGGCATCCCCTACAGGCATGGCAGTGACAGAGCAGCAATAGGGTGGTACCAAGAGCTGGGGCAACACAGGTTAAGGTCAATGGGACAGTCAAACTGACAACCAAACTGTCAAGACGCAAAATAGAATGACAACTTTCTGCCTTGTATTGTATCGGAAGATGGAAGATGGACATGTAAATTTCTATATAAAACAATAGTTTCGCCAAACTATAATAACAAAATAAACAACATAAACTTACTTTCTGGTAGGAATTTATCACCAGTCTCCAGTACTGTCTTTGAGACCACATACCTGTTTGGTGATGCTACTGCTTCCGCGGTGCCTTCAGAAGGCTACCTAGTGGCTGCTTGTCTCTAAAAGGAGCCTTTTATGAAAGTATTTACATAACAAGGATTAAATTAAAATAGGGGAGTTACTTCCTGTTTTAGGCCATTGGGCAATTGCTCAAAGAAAATCCTTCAGGCAAAAATATTTGTAAGTAGATCTTTTTTTTTAGAAGGTGTATATGGAAAGTTTGAGTGTATGTGGGCAGATGGAAGACACGGCTGCCTGTAAAAAATAAAGAATTGGCTTGTAATGTGAGTTATTTTAAACTGTACTAGTAGATACTAATTTTAGTATTTCTGATGCAAGTTTTTCTGGCTTCTGAAATAATTGGGACTATTTAGTCCTTTATTTTGCAAATATAAAAACAAAAAAATAATAAAACCACACAAAATACAAAAACTCCCCTAATCCTGCCTTTGGATGGAAAAAGCAAAACAAAAAATCTCCCTACAAAGTAACTATGATTTTGCCTGCATATTAGTTTATGATACCAGAGGATTTTTGTTCAACATTTTGAAAACATAAGCTTTACACTCTTGAGAAAAATAGTTTTGAACATTGTGGGTTATGTGTTAAAATATCCACAATTCTCTTATCTATGTTATCTTACAACCACATAATTCTTCTATGGTTTTAGTCAATTCTTTACCATTATGCTATTGTGTTTTGGCCACACAGATTGTGCCATTCTTTAAATGCTTGTTGTTTTAAACACCCCAATCTCTTTCATTGCTTTAGGAGTGTATTTTCTAATTTTTATCTATGAAACTGTTTATAGAGCTCTTTGCCTTTCTATCCCATTACAGAGAACTTTATACCTTCATTGCAGTGTTCTAGATCAATCTATTCCTTTGATATTTTATTGATCTTAAAAAATATATATATACTGCTAGTTTCTGCTGTCACTGTCTTGGCTATTTGAATTAAATTCTCTCCTATAATATTTGTCTCCCGAACTGACCTTTTCCACAAAGGTCACAATATATAAACCTAATTAATAACTTTACCAGACAATAACTGAGTATGTATTAGGTATTTCTCACCTTTGTCAGTCTTTAGTTAATGGTGAAGCATATAGGTGATAAGCAGATTTAATTTTTTGAAACCACTGATATTGATTAAAAGATAATGTTTAATTGATCTGTCTGTTGCTAACTCTGAGAGGGACAACTATAAAGCCATTATTTAATAATTTTAAATTAAAAAAAAATTCAATTGACTTGATGCCAAGAAGCTAGCAGATTTTATCCAAATATCCAGTTAGATATACAGGTCTGGAGAGGAGCCAGATTTGGGGACAGAGACAGCTTTAGGATCTGTCAGCACATGTGGCTTCTAAGGCCTGGAGTAGTGGCAGAGCTGAGGAGCTGTGTGGCTTCAGAGGCAGCCCTGGCCTTGTCACATAGCTCTGCTGGTTTCCTGAGATGTAAAATGAGAAAAATTGCCCCGAATATGAGGATTAGATGAGATTGTGTTTGTAAAATGATCAGCAGGGGAATCAGAAACTAGAATATGAAACTGGTTATAGAGCTCTTTGCCTTTCTATCCCATTACAGAGACATTTATACCTTCATTGTGGTGTTCTAGACCCTATCTATTTGTTTGATATTTTATTGATCTTTATATATATATATATTTATATATATATATATAGTTTCTGCTGTCTCTGTCTTGGCTATTTGAATTAAACTAGCCTGGCAGGGGAATCTCTCTTCCCGTGAAATCCCATAGCTCTTAATTGTTCCTCTTTTTGGGCACTTAACACTTTCTTCTTCGTAGTTTAACTGTTTCCATTCAATGTTAGCTCTGTAAAGACAAGGTCTGTGTCATATTCTCTTTTGTACCATCTACATTTCTGAGTAGAGTATATATATATATATATATATATATATATATATATATATATATATATATATATATATATATAATATTCTCGACTGAACTTACAAATGAATGATTAAATGTGTGGCTTGTATGTTGCTGTGATGCTGGAATCTATGCCAGCAGTGTTTCAAACACCAGTGGGGTCACTCATGGCGGACAGGGTTCAGCAGAGCTTCCAGACTAAGATCGACTCGTTTACTTTGGTCGTGTCATCAGGAGAGATCAATCTCTAGAAAAGGTTGGTAAAGTGGAACATCAGTAAAAATGAGGTAAACCCCCAATGAGATGGATTGACATAATCGCCACAACAATGAACTCAAACATACCAATGATCATGAAGATGATGCAGGACCAGGCAATGTTCCGTTCTGATACACACGGGGTTACCATGAGTTGGAGACGACTTGACAGCAAATAACAACTTTTGAATATTTTTGTTCTTCCTGGTAGGAATTTTGACAGTCGGTGTCTGATCTTGGCTGACACGGACATATAATCTGAACATAAATGTATGTGGTATTATAGGCCTGACCATATATGAATATAGCTTGGCAGAGATAAACCTACTATGGTCTCAAACCTAGAATCCAGGCACATCTTTAGATAACCAATGAGTGTTGACTCTCAAATTCTGAGTTTATAATTGTCTATAGAGTGGCTCCCTCAAGTATCCAAGTCTTTGTAAAATTGATTCAGAAGAGTGTATTATTTATCCACCAGTTAGGAATAAAGGGGTCACTGTGAAGTGAAATTAACTCGATGGCAACGAGTTTTGTTTTATTTTTTATTTTTTAGGACTAAAGGAGGTCCCATGCATTTTTCATAACAATCAGTCATTACATGTCGAAATGTTTGAAAATCTTATTCAGCTCTTTGAAATTTTTAAGTCTACTGACAGGGTGACGACATACTGCCTTGTCCCTGAGTGCCCCAGAGTTATAAAAGACTATCTTTTTCTGGGCTTTTGTCTCAAGGGGACTCATGTAACCATTATCAATCTGTGTGCCCCACTTTAGGCTGGGAAGCCTTGAAGCTTGCACACACACACACACTCTCATCTTCATTGTTCAAAGTCCCTGGAATACATAATGTGTTCAAATATCTGTCGATTGACCACATCTTGATCTTAGCGTTGCTAATCAAAGATTTGCTTCCAATACTAATATTTTTATTTTATTTACTTAAAAGTTAATTATGTTTAGTTTTGTACAGTTCCCTTGTTTCCCCAAAGGGGAAACTCAGATTAAAGTAAATATAAGCCTTACTCAGATGTCACTGTATCTCATTTTCTTTTGCAGAATTCATGACTTTGATACAATCCCAGATATTTTACTCCATATAGTTCAAAGTTGTCTTGGAGATGCTGAAAAACAATACAACTTTGCATGCTTCCCATTTTACAACCACTTTCTGTGCAATTATAATCATGAAGTCTATCTTCTCATTATTTCCCAGAGTTTATATTAAGATCTAGTAATTCACTGTGTAAAAAGAAGATCATGGACTTTTTGTATTAGTAAGGGTGCAAATAACATGCCCTAAGCTCCGCAGTGTAGGTATTTCTGAACATTAAAAGAAAATCATTCAATGTGACCGCCACAAGGGAAAGATTAGCATCTTAACCTTTTTGGCGGGGCCCTGCGCTTGCCAAGTGTTGCCAAGGAGCATCATGCCTGCTGTGGAGAAGGCCAGTTCTGGGCCATCCTGGAAGCCATGTCGTTTGCTAATTATTTCAATATTTGGGTGGTTTGGACTAGAACAACAGCTTCCCAACTCTGTAGCTGGCTCTCCTACCTTTCTGGAGAAGACACTGGATTTTAAATACAGGTCTTTGAGAAAATCTTCTTGAAACATTTTAGTCTGAAGTCATTTGATTTCGTGATCAAGTTGCCAGGGGGCCATGTTTGCCTTCAGTATGGTGTGTAAGAAAAAGTTCAGTGATATTGGGGCTAAAAAACCAAACCAAACAAAACCAGTTGCAGTTGAGTTGACCCTAACTCGTGGTGCTTCCATGTATGCAGAGTAGAACTGCTCCATAGAGTTTTCAATGGCTGTGACTTTTTAAAAACAGATCTCCAGGCCTTTCTTCTGAGGTGGGTTCAAACCATCAACTTTTTGGTTAGTTGTTGAGGACTTACTCATTTGTACCACCTGGGGAGTATTATCCAAATAAGTCAGAAGAACGTCTAAAAATGATAAATAGAAAAGACATTTGGGGTAAGATCTCACGATTGTTGGGGTCGTTAACAGTTTCTACTTGGACTTTATTGTTATTCTGTTCTCATTTCCAAACCAAGAAAAAAATCAAGAGAAGGTGGTAGTGGGAAGTAACTTCAAATCCCCAGAAATGGACTGCATCTCTAATATTCTTGCTGTGTTTTTTGGGGGCTACAAATCTGTTTTTTATGTGCTAAATGAGAATGAATGCTGTAGTTCTTTAGCTCAGCCAGTAGAGGGAATGGCACCTGTAACCGCTCATTACCATGTGGAACTACTTCCCCAAATCATTTTCTCATGCTCCAGAGTTGTAATCATACAGCCTTGCAAACTGACACTATTGAGAGAGGTCAGGGCCAATGACAGGAGGTGAGGTGACCTTCATTCTTTGAACTGTGTTCCTATACCTTCCTTCTTTTTATGACTGTTCTGACTTCGTTTCTATTGCTGTATTTCTGTTGTGGCCTCTTTGTCCTCCTTTCTGTGTATTTGCTTCTTAATAAACTCTTGGGGTATCTAGTGTTGGTTCTCACTGTGTCCACCAAGCCTAGAAACCCCTTAGATACCTCTGTGCAGTCTGCTGTGGGATTGGTGACAGTAGACAAGTGCCCCAAAGCTTTGTGGGCAAAATTCTGCTTGTCCACAATTTTCATTGCCCCCATCCAAATTACATTTCCTTCCTCCTGCCTTCCTATAACTACATTAATTCTCTCCAGTGCTCTGGACCAAAAGAACACAGTTAGGAGTCCCTGGATGGTTCAAAGTATTAAGTGCTCAGCTGCTAATGGAAAGGTTGAAGGTTTGAGTCCACCCACAGCACCTGGGAAGAAAGGCCTTATGATCTACTTCTGAAAAATCAACCACTGAAACTCTATGAAGCACAGTTCTACTCTCACACACATGGGGTTGTCACGAGTCTGGGCCGACTCAACATCAACTGGTATGTAAAACAACTTTTTTTCTACAGCACTAATTTTCATAAAAATTCTGTTCACATAGGGAAAGTCCAGGACTATTGTCATGCATTAGCTTACCTATTCATCCTAGATGTGTAAGGCAGAACTTGTATTCGTGGCTGAGACAAGTTCACAAACAATTTTCTAGACTGCGAAGACCAGGCCACTTCAAGTTTGTAGGGTTTATCTACCAGCTGTATAGACATCACTGTCCTAACTTTGAAGTTCCTTGGTTATGCTACTAGTCACAGCCAAGAGTCACATCCACCTTGGTCTGAAATCTAAATTCATTCACTTTTTTCTCTTCACCAGGCTGCCTCCCAAATCTGTCCCAGGAATTTCTCAGGTAATCACCAAGGTTTCTGCATGGCTATTTGTGCGACACCGGTTATGTGAATAGGTTGTTCTTATCTAACTTCGTTTTCTGAGCAACGTTCCTTTCTTGTATGTCGTAAATATTTTGTTCTAGTTTACAAACTCAGAGATGGAAAAAATATTGAATAAGAATTTCCAGCAAAATTAGTTCATTTCGTTTTAGGTTTTGAAAGACAAGGTGGATTCTTTCAGCACTAGATCATACCCAGGGTGTCCAGTGGTCAGATTGCGCCAAGATTCTTGAAGTTCTAGGGGTCCTGGTCTGCTCCAGGAATTGGAGCATGCTGAGAAGTGCAGGGTGCCATGGAGAGGTACATACAAGGAAAAGGGCTACCGGTCAACTCCTTCGCTCCCTAAGTCAGAAGGAAGAGACCTCCTACTATTATTGGGGCGGGTCCAGGGTTGTGGACTCCTGCTTGGCAAGGTAGAGTAAAAAAATGTGTTTATTAAAGAACTAGCTGTGGAGCATAAATGGATGTTGAAATAGACCAGAACCAGGCGAAACAGCCCACCAGCAGATAGCCATAAAATTAAGGTTACAAAACACAACACATACTTTGCCCTGTGCGTCTGTCTCTGAACTCGGGGTCAGGCCCTCGTCCTGAACCCTGTTTCCCAGCTGGTTTTTGCTTCACTCAAAACAGTCTTCCTCGGTTTCTCTTCCAGCTGAGGAGGCTAAGCCAAGGTGTCACTTCTCACCCTCTCCTTTATAATATTTATTGCATATTATTTGTGTGTGGGATGGCTGCGTTCATGTTTTTCTAGACAAGATGCAGGCTCCTCTTCGACATGGTAGAATTCCTGGGGAGGAGAACGTGGGAGAGGAGAGGGGGTGGGGACAAAGTGAGAAAAGTGATTGCCTCAATTGTTCAGGGTGTGGGGATTCTTAGCCAAGAGACCTCAGAAGACTTTGCCCCAGCCCCATACATCTCATCCCTTTCTTCCTCATATAATTAATTAACCTCTTTTAAGACCATCTTGGGCACTGGCTTTATCTGAAGCTTCTTTCAAGGAGATGCAAATTTCTCTTTTCTGTAGATTGAGAGGCACTTCACTAAATGCAGACACAGGAAGAAATGACTGAGAACTCGGTGATTTTGGGATCCAGACTTGAGAGTATAGGTTCAATGCAAATGCTCCTGGCAGAACAGGGCTTGTTTTGCAGAGATAGATAATGATTTGCTTTGCCAAAATTAGTCATGGCTTCTACAAGTTTCCAGTTTGTGGTTATGTTCTCCTTTAGACTGCAGCTTCTTTGTATGGGTTACCAAAGAGTAGATAGAATTTTAAGAATTCTGCTTTCATATCAAGATGATTCACGTAAGTTTCCTATTTCTTATCATTTTCTATGGCATGTAGAATGTCTTGGAATTTGTAATGCTCCCCACCATAAAACATATAGATTCTTAAATATAAAAACATCACTAAGTCCTTATGGTTTTATAAAATAGAAATAATTGTGATGAAAGTAATTATTAATGAGAAATTAAATTGGTGAAGCTTTCTTCATAACAATAGCATTTAAGATACTGAATACATTACACTATACAGATAACATCTGGGTACTCAGTCTTTTTAATCAGCAATATTAATTTTTGAGTATGAAATTAAGCACAGAGTCTTCCTGAATATAATAATTTCTTCTTATTATTGGCCCTTTGAAAGATTCTCTACAAATTCAAAGTCCTGCAGAAGCATGTTAAAATTGCAGGGAAATGAAGGAAGGAAAAAAAACAACAACAACATTGTTTTCCATACACGTGAAGATCTAGGCAAGGTAAATACAACAGGTCATGCAATTCAAATCCGATTTACTGCTATAACTCTTTTGCAGAAAAAGGGAGAAGAGGAGGAGGAATAATAATTATCCTATATTTTTATGGTGGCTATAAATGTCTTCATAAATAGGGTACCTGTTCAAAGGAATTTTTTCCTGAATGTAATGCTAGAGTGATTAAGCCAATAGAAAAATCCACGAAGAATAAAATTCCAAGGTTTGATACTTTCTGGGGAGGAGGTTGGAAGGCAGTGGTCTTTTAAATTTTTATCCATTGTGATTTTGCCACTTACCAAAAAACCCTTGCTAGCAATGTGAAACACGTTTAGTCTGCTTACTGATATTTATACCAAGCTACTCAACCCTTAAGAATCTTTAATCAAATATCTGTCATACTAATCCCTCCCGGTGAACCTCAGTGATTCTTCTTAGTATATCGGAGGCACAGAACCTCTATAAGTGCTTTGGTTTTCTTGGGAGTGAAGTTAGGTGGGAAAGAAAATTGGGATTCCTAAGTTGATATTGAGTCAGATGCCTATCTGTTGATTAAGATCCATTACTTGGAGAACGATATAAAGCCATTTTAGAATTCAGAACTTGGAAAAATTTGTTGCTACCTTCAAACTAGTAAGATTTTTGATTTTAGAAACTTTTTAAAAAGTTCCTTCCTTTCTTCTTTTTTCCTCCCTTCCTTTCTTCCTCCTCCCTCCCTCCCTCCTTCCATCTCTCCTTCCCTCCTTCTTTCCCCCTCCCTTTCATCCATCTTTTCATCTATCCATCCATTTGTTCATCCGTCAGACTGAAGTAATCAGATCTACGTAACTGCTTAAATTACTTTTTTGCTTGGTCTAGCTGATAAAAATCTAGAGTTAAGTTTTATGCTCAACTTCTGTAGTAAAAATAGTAATTATAATAACTAACATTTATTGAGTACTCTTTAGGCCTCTTTCAAGGTGGTAAGTAAGCACTTCACATAATCCTTTTATTTAATCTTTATAACGGCTGGCCCAGCAAAGGAACTACTCATATAATCATTATTTTACACATCAGGAAGCCCAGATTTACTGTGGTTACAGTAGTGGAGCCCCGGTTCAAATTCAGGTAGTCCATCCCAGATCCTGTGTTGTAACTGAAAATACCATAGCTTTGGTGAGGTGCACCTTAGTCCTCAAAGTGACATCTTTGCTTTTTAACACTTTAAAGAGGTCTTTTGCAGCAGATTTGCCCAGAGCAATCTAATTCATTTAAATAAACTGTTATATAAAATTCCATTCCATTAAATAATGTTTTGTTTATCCATTTCCCCCTGAGGGACAGTCAGGTTACCTTGCTATTTCTGAGAGTGCTGCAGTTGGCGTGCTTGTGCATTTCTGATAGGATGCATGTGTAGGAGTGGCTAGGGAAGATAGCGAGAGTGAAATTGGTGTATCTTACAACACATGGTAATCTTTAACTTTACTCGTTGTTACGTGCTGTTGAGTGGATTCCTGCTCATAGCGACCCCATGTGACAGAGTAGAACTGTCCCCATAAGGTTTTCTCGGCTTTAATCTTTATGGAAGCAGACTGCCAGATCTTTCTCCCATGGAGACGTTGAGTGGGTTCGAACACCAACCTTTTAGATTAGCAGTTGAGTGCTTAATCATTGCACCACCAGGACTCCTTAGTCTTCACTAGACCTGGACAAATTATTCTTCAAGTAGTTGAACCAGTTTATAACCCAAAACAAGTGACATTAGAAGAGTTCCCATCTTCTTATATTCTCCTCAACACTTTGTGCTATCAGATTTAACTGGTTTTTGCTGATCAGATGGATGCAAGATGTTATCTCATCATTTTAATGTGTGTTTCTCTGATTAGTAGAGAGAGCTTGAGAATATATATATTTTAAAATGTTTATTCCCAACATTTGAGATTCTTCCTCTCTGAATTCTTCATTTGCATCATTTGTTCATTGCTGAGTTAACTTCATATTGATTAGGCACATTCTTTATATATTCTGGATATAAAAAATAGCTTGTTTGTTGCATGATTTGAATTGTAAATATCTTTTTCTTATTGTTGGTTGATTTTTCACTTTGATTCTAGTATCTTCTGTCATATAGGAGTTTTCATTTTAATATCATCAACTTTATCAATATTTTTCCTTTCTGATTTATGATCTTTTGTGCTTTGTTAAGGAAATTCTTCCCTACTGCAACATTATAAAGATATTCTACTCTGTATTTTTACGGCTTTACTTTTCACATTTAGGGCTTTAATCTATTTTCTAGTTCTTTCTAGAACTTCTATTAGATATTTGCTAAATGAATAGACAAAAGAAGTATTTTGGAATGAAAGTTAATGAATCCAGAAAAGGAGTGGTACATAAAAAATAATTAAAAAAAAAACTGGCAAATACATGACTGAATTAAATAAGTGTTGACTACAAAACTCTTAATAATGATAAATTTGGGGGAAAAATAAAAATTAAATTGAAATACTGATTAACAATAAAATACATAAGGAATGAATGATATTAAAGTGTTTTAAGCTTCTAATGGAAATTGGACCCATTCATTTTATTTACATGTTGATTATCCTCTTTTACATATTTTTAATATCTTATATTTCTCTATTATATCTCAACTACTATTCAAATTTATGCACCAACCAATGCCAAAGATGAAGATTTTGAAGATTTTTACCAAATTCTACAAACATGCACTCAAGATGCATCAATAATTATTGGTGATTGGAATGTGAAAGTAAGAAATAAAGAAAGAACAGTAGTTGGAAAACAGGGCCTTGGTGATAGAAACAATGCCAGAGATCACATGATAGAATTTTTCAAGACCAATGACCTATTCATTGGAAATACCTTTTTTTCAACAACATAAATGGCAACTATACAAGTGGACCTTGCCAGATGGAATAAACAGGAATCAAATCAACTACATCTATGGAGAGAGACGATGGAGAAGCTCAATATCATCAGTCAGAACGAGGCCAGGGGTTCACTGCAGAACAGTCAATTGCTCACATGCAAGTTCAAGTTGAAGCTGAAGAAAATTAAAACAAGTCCACGAGAGCCAAAGTATGCCTTGAGTATATCCCACCTAAATTTAGAGACCATCTCAAGAAGAGATTTGATGCACTGAACACTAATGACTGAAGACCAGGTGAGTTGTGGGATGACATCAAGGACATCATACACAAAGAAAGCAAGAGGTCATTACAAAGACAGGAAAGAAAGAAAAGACCAAAATGGCTGTCAGAAGAGACTCTGAAACTTGCCTTTGAGCATGGAGTAGCTAAAGCAAAAGGAAGAAGTGATGAAGTAAAAGGGCTGAACAGAAGATTTTCAAAGGGCAGCTCGAGAAGACAAAGTATTATAATGAAATGTGCAAAGACCTGAGTTAGAAAACCAAAAGGGAAGAACATGCTCAGCATTTCTCAAGCTGAAAGAACTGAAGAAAAAAACCCAGGCCTTGAGTTGCAATACTGAAGGATTTTATGGGCAAAATGGAGCCCTGGTGGCAAAGTGGTTAAGAGCTCAGCTGCTAATCAAAAGATTGGCAGTTCGAATCCACCAGCTGCTCCAGCTCTACTCTGTCGTATAAGGTCACTATGAGTTAGAATCAACTTGATGGCAATGAGTTTGGTTTTCAGTACGGGCAAAATGTTGAATGACACAGGACGCGTCAAAAGAAGATGGAAGGAATACACAGAGTCACCATACCAAAAAGAATCGGTCAATGTACAACCATTTCAGAAGTTAGCATATGATCAAGAAGCAATGATATTGAAGGAAGGAGTCCAAGCTGCACTGAAAGTATTGGCAAAAAACAAGGGTCCAGGAATTAACAAAATATCAATTGAGATGTTTCAACAAATGGATGCAACACTGGAAGTGCCCACTCGTCTATGCCAAGAAATTTAGAAGACAGCTTCCTGGCCCACTGACTGGAAGAGATTCATATTTATGCCATTCCAAAGAAAGGTGATCCAACAGAATGTGGAACTTATTGAATGATATCATTAGTATCACACACAAGTAAAATTTTACTGAAGATAATTCAAAAACAGTTGCAGCAATACATCAACAGGGAACTGCCAGAGAATCAAGCCTGATTCAGAAGAGGATGTGGGACAAGGGATAGCATTGCTGATGGCAGATGGATTTTGGCTGAAAAGCACAGAATACCAGAAAGATGTTTACCTGTGTTTTATTGACTATGCAAAGGCATTTGACTGTGTGAATCATGACAAATTATGGACAACATCGCATTGAATGGGAATTTCACAGCACTTAATTGTGCTCATGTACAAACTGTACATAGACCAAGAAGCAGTTGTTCAAACAGAACAAGGGGATACTTCCTGGTTTAAAGTTAGGAAAGGTGAGCGTCAGGTTGTATCCTTTCACCATACTTATTCAATCTGTGTGCTGACTAACTAATTGGAGAAGCTAGACTATATGAAGAAGAACTAAGCATCAGGATTGGAGGAAGACTCATTAACAACCTGTGATATGCAGATGACACAACTTTGCTTGCTGAAAGCAAAGAGGATTTGAAGCACTTACTGATGAAGATCAAAGATTATAGCCTTCAGTATGGATTATACCTCAACATAAAGAAAACAAAATTCCTCACAAGTGGTCTAATAAGCAACATTACAATAAACAGAGAAAATACTGAAATTGTCAAAGTTTTTATTTTACTTGGATCCACAATCAAAGCCCATTGAAACAGTAGTCAAGAAATCAAATGAAGCATTTCATTGGGCAAATCTGCTGCAAAAGACCTTTTTAAACTCTTAAAAGCAAAAATGTCACTTTGAGGACTAAGGTGCACTTGACCCAAGCCATGGTATTTTCAATTGCCTCGTATGCATATAAAAGTTGGACAACGAATAAGGAAGACCAAAGAAGAATTGATGCCTTTGAAATACAGTGTTGGTGAAGAATACTGAATATACCATGGACTGCCAGAAGGATGAACAAATCTGTCTTGGAAGAAGTACAGTCTGAATGCTCCTTAGAAGTGAAGATGGCAAGTCTTTGTCTCATGTACTTTGGATGTGTTATCAGGAGGAACCAGTGCCTGGAGAAGAACATCATGCTTGGTAAAGCAGAGGGTCAGCAAAAAAGAAGAAATCCCTCAATGAGATGGACTGACACAGCGGCTGCAACAATAGGCTCAAACATAGCAACAATTGTGAGGATGGCCCAGGACTGGGCAGTGTTTTCTTCTGTTGTATGTAGGGTTGCTATGAGTTAAAACTGACTCGATGGCATCTAACAACAACACCATCTCTATGATGCATTATTTCCTTAAATCTTCCAGTTTAATACACTCTCATTAACCTGTGTATAATCTGTCATTAAACAAAAGAAAACCCAAACCGGTCATTGTATCTATTTAATCTCATATTTTAATAACTATATTTTTCACTTCTTAAATTTTTAGCTGGTTCCTTTCAATATTGAGTATTCTTTTTTTATGGTTATAAGTATTCTTCTGTGTTTTAAACAAATTTAAATATACCCGTATGGTAAGGTCTATACAATTACTTTATAATCAGTAGTGCTGAAATTCGATCCTACTTCCTTTTTGTGTTGACTTTTGCTGTTGTTGGATTACTCCTTTATATGTTTCGTAGTTTGGAGTTGCAAGTTCATCTTTAATATAGGTTTATTTGTAGAGATCCTGTTTGGCCTGGGTTGAGGGCCAGTCCCTAGAATACAGCTTATGACTATTGTTTTTGTGAGCTATCTCAGCACCAATCTTAATGCTATTTATCAGCTTGTAGGTTTCCTAGACCACAAAGGTAGGTTAATTCAAACCTCAAACACAAGTGTTTCACAGTCTGGGGTTTATAATCTCAGGGTCACCCCTGCCCTGAGCCCAGGCTGAGACAGGCAAAAATCCTTGCTGTCTTCCAGTCCTTACGAGAGAATCACTGTCTGTTAACTGAGGGCCAGGCTTTATGTAGCCATTTTGGTTCAAACTCCCCACCTTGAATGGGACCAAGGCCTTATTGCTTATTGCAGTGTGGGCATTAAAACCTGAGCCTCAAGGTCACTGAGACTTCCACCCTCTGACAGTCTCCCAGGGCATACGCAGAATCAGCCCACATGATTTCCTTTGCCTCTTTATACTTGGTATCTTGAATTTTTTCGTCTCTTTCTTGCAAGCTCAGCTATCATATAATAGTTTTTTGTTACTTTGTTTTTTCCCTTTTTACTTTTTTTATTGTTGTAATTAAATGAAGTTTACATTTTGAGTTAGTCACCCTACAAAATTTGTATACGTACATTGTTATGAGACTTTAATTGCTCACCCCGTTCTGTGACAGCACACTCCTCCTTTCCGACCCGATTCCCCATGACCATTCAACCAGCTCCTAACTCTTTCTGCCTTCCCATCTCATCTCTGCACAGAAGCTGCCCCTTTGGTCTCTTGTATCTACTTGACTAACAGGCACACGCTTCACGAGTTTTGTTTACTTTTTAATTGATCATTTCTAGGGGCTTATGGTGGAATAATTTTCAGATTATCTAAATCCATTGTCTTTTTGGAACAATAATTTGAAATCCTTTTATCCAGTTTTCAAGGAGCCCTAGTGGTGCAGTGGTTAAGCACTTCGCTGCTAACCAAAAGGTCAGTGGTTCCATCCCACCAGCCACGTCGCAGGAGAAAGATGTGTCAGTCTGCTTCTGTAGAGATTACAGCCTTGGAAATCCTATGGGGCAGTTCTACTCTGTCCTATAGTGTCTCTATGTGTTGGAATTGACTTGAGGGCAGTGGGTTTCTCCTGTTTTCAGGGTGGAGCCCTCTGTATACTTCTAGGTGATCTACAGCTTCAGGATAGGATTCTCAGGCGTTTTCTTGATCCTGGCTCCTCTGGGGAAACCACTCCAGTCTGATCTGTCTCATCTTCCTCACCAAATGTCTTCAGGCCCCACTTACCAGTTTTGAACCAGTAACAACTAAAATGTATCCCTTTTTTCTAATACCTTTTTTTAGAGCAGTTAACCTTGGATGCATCTCTTTGTCCCTTTTTGATCTGGCCATTAAGATGTCATTTTTCCCTTTGTATCTGTCTCTTCAGCCTAAAATCAGCTTCTAAAATCTCAACGTTTCTTTTAAAGATTCCTCTCCTATCTTCCTTTATTTTGATTTCATTATAAAAACTGCTCCTGATCTGATAATAAGACTGAAGCATACTTTTCAAACCAATCTAGTTTCTCCTTGATTAGCCAAGCAAATTGAACTCCTATATACAGAGTATTCTAGGCGCACGCCTTTTAAATTGCATTCTTAACCTTTGGGTTTGCAATAATTTTATTGAGTTGTCCATTACCTCAACTCAAGACTGTAGCGTATTTTCCTTTTAATAAATACCTTTGTTCAGTCATTCACTGAAAAAGAGATTCATCGAACACCTACTGTACACTTTTCTAGATACTTGGGATACTTCAGTGAACAAAACAATTTTTTTTTCTGTAATTATTAATAAAGTTTTACAATCCTACTGTGGATGAAGTCACAGTTCAGATCTCTGAACCCTAAAGCCATGGTCAGATCCTAATATAGTTAATAAAAGCTGTGCCAATTTGAGATCTTAAGGTGTGTGTAGGTGGTGACTTTTAATAGCCATTGGACAAGAATCATAATCACAAGAGTTTAGCTCCTCTCAGATTCCTTCTTTGGTCCTGAATTCAGGTGATGGGATGCCGTGAAGCATTTCTGTAAAAACAATTTAAAGCTGTACATTATATAGATCTTTCTAGCACGTAAGAAACTCAGCTGTCTGCAGTTTAAAGGCCCTGTGTCCTGGCTGAGAATAGTACAGGTAGCTAACCATTGTCTGTACTCTACCTTTTCCTCCCATAATAAAATCCTTGCTTCAGCTGACTGGCGTGCTAAGGCATGCCAATGCCCCAGTCGCCAGCCTGCTTTCTAAGGCTCCAACTTGTCCACTGGCTTGTTGATGCCCCAAGTGGCCAATCTTTGCTAAATTCCAGCCTGTTATGAAACCCCACTAATTGCAGAGATCTGCACAGGTCAATGTCCCCCATTACCTGCATTTACTAAAGCAGGAGTCCCTGGGTGACACAAACAGATAATGTTCTGGCCTGCTAACTGAAGGTTGGAAGTTCAAGTTCACCCAGTGGCACTTTGGAAGAAAGGCCTGGTGATCTACTTCTGAAAAATCAGCCATTGAAAACCTTATGGAGCACAGTTCTACTCTGACACACACGGGGTAACTGTGAGTCAGAATTGACTCAACAGTGACTGCTAAGACTTCATTAAATCTGCCTGCTGAAGGCTGCACTTGTATTTGCTATTGCTTCTGCATGTTATTTTGTTCTGCAAAGCCAAAACCAAACCAAACCAGTTGCTTTCGAGTCTATTCCTACTCATAGTGACCCCATGTGTTACAGAGTAGAGCTGCTCCACAGGGTTTTCTTGGCTGTAATCTTTTATGGAAGCAGATCATGAGGCCTTTTTTCCATGATGTCATTGGGTGAGTTCCAATCGCCAACCTTTTCTTTGGTAGTGCAGTGCAAATCGTTTGCGCCACCCAGGGATCTTCTCCAAAGCCAGTGCTAGGCTATTTCTCAAGTTCCCAGTCCATGCACCATAAATTAGGAATTTCGAGGGTCAATAAGTACAACCATCTTCCTCACCTGAGTTTGGATCAGCTGAGAGAGAGACACACAGAGGACAGGCAGATAGAGATCAAAATATCAGTTGCATTTCTAGTGGAATCTAGGTTGCAGGTGGAATGTTGATCTGTGGATGAGTGGGCTTGCTAATCTCTCGTCCCGGAGGAGGTTCACCCAGCCACTCGCTAGTGCAGCCGCACAGCCATGGTCCTCCTCCCACAGGGAGAGCTTCTCCCCATCCACTGCCCTTTGCAGGCAGGCCCACTGCCCTCTGCAGGAAGGCCCGCTGCCCTCTGCCGGAAGGCCGACAGAAGCGGGAGGAGCAGGGGCCAGGCCACGGGCTCAGATTCCTTCCACAAAGCTCACCTTCTCCCCTGGGGAGGAGTGAGTAAAGGGGTGGAGAAAGGCCAGGAATGCTATTCTAATGGAGGTTCTTCCACGTGAAAACATGAGGAATGTGTGGGGGTACATGTTCTCCCTGACAATTGACACCCCTAAAATAGCTTGTAGAATTTGAGTTTCAGCATTTGTCTGTCTCTTCCACTGTCTGAACTGGATCCTGTCCAGTTCTGTTTTTCCTCACAGTCCTGTGCACATGTGTGCCATGCCTGTTGATTGAAGGAAGCCTATTCTCCATTAGTGAAACTGGGTAAAAACGCACACCTGCCTTCTAATGGAATGATTACGCACCATGGCTGCTATAACAGATGAACAATTCACTTGCTGTTTTTTTCAGAGTATTTTCCTGTCCTCCAGTTGTTGAAGAAAGTAGAAAATGAATTTCAGAAAGACATTACGCGTCAATTCACACATTTCTTGCCCCTCATTTAGATGGGTTAGGTTAGAGCCCTAGAAAAGGTACAGTGACCAACCTTACAATGAAACTGACTTCCTGTTTAATCCTAAACAATACATAAAAAATAACTTACTGTTTCTTCCTATTTCACCATGTAATGGTGTATGCAGCAATAAAGGTGGTTTTTTTTTTTTTTTGGTCTTTTTTAGTTTAACATGTTTAATTGGTGTTGCAATAATAACTTATTTTGAGACTTTGAAGAGCAGATGTTGGTGGCAGATATTGTGCAAGATGAATCACACAGCTCTCACACCAGCACTCCCAGAGTTGCTATTTCTACTCACAGGGACAGAGACAGAAGGAGGCTCTGGAGAATTAGGTGCCTGCCCATGTTCTCGCAGCTAATGATGAGCAGGGTCAGGATCCAAACCAAGTGCCACCTGACTTCACATCTGCTACATTGTACACTACCATGTAACTCTCCCCAGCCTGTGGGAACATGTCTCAAGGGAAATCTGTCCCTGAATCAGTACTGGGGATCATATCCTTAGTCACTTCCCCTGAGGTTTTAAAGCAAGCTACTTCATATTAATTCACTTTCAGCAAAATACTTGCTCTTTGCACTGTTAAATTTTATTATTTCAAGCTTATGAAAAACATCAGTGGCAGCTCACTCATTTCTAAGGCAGGGATGGCGATGTCTTCGACAGAGTTTTGGTTTATATTATAGAATTGAAAGTAGAGGATAAGATGGAGTTGAATTGAAATCTCTCTGAGAAACTGCAGCATGGAGAAAATAATATAACTTTGCAATGATGTCATAGTGAATGCTGAGACAAAGTCCTGGTGGACACAAAGTCTTCTTGTATATTTGTTTCTAGGTACTCTATGTTCTAGTTTAGATTTATCAAAATTAGAGCCCCATCCATTTCTTGACAATTTCTGTTTGGAGAAACTTGCACTTCAGGAGAATTTTAAAAAAATTTCTCATTTTGTTCTTTTCCAAGTATTTCCAGCCCTTCTGGCCTGGGACACACATGCCAACAACAGAGATTTACACGCGTTCTTTGGAGCATGTTAACGTATTCCAAAGGTCTGCGCTGTCCAGGTCTATCTCCCCACATTGTCTAATACACACCAGGTTATGTTTATGATTTTCACATTATTGAATTAAATAGAGCTCTTAAATCTACTGAAGTTCCCCAGACGTTTTGATCTACATTTATCTGGATTATAAAACAAAGGGTAGGTTTCTCCTTTTCAATTTATTTTGTTCACTAGATGACTAATTGGGGTAGAATTTTAAAACACCACTGGGTACTTTTATGTGTTAATAAATTAGCCAAGATAAGCAGCTGAAACCCTGCTAGATAACGGTCTATTCCAATCAAACACCACTCTCTGCTTGAGCCTGTATCGTAAGAATAGCAAAACAAAATCATAATAGGTTAAATTATATCAAATTATTAGCTATGGGAAAATTGAAGAAAGTAAATACCTCTGAAAACTTAGCTGATAAGACTTCAAAACTATGGAAAAAATTTTCTATCTCACTTAAGAATAATAATAAAAATGATGATTCCACAAATTTTGCAAGTTTGCAGTAACTTGCTTAAAATGAAAGTCGACTATGTTATCATTACTGTTTCCTGAGAGACAGTTTATGGAAGGTGGTTTTATGATACATTCCTGAAAACCCTCCAGATTTCAAATATGCAATATAAACCTCCTTATGAAAACTGCAGGACTTATCCTTTTCATAAAGAGTACCACACCTACTTCAGATTAAATAGGATTTCCACATTTTGGTGTGGTCAGTTAACAATAAAAGATGGACACCAAAAAATGCTAACAAATCTATATATTAAGGATCTGATCCAGTTGATTTAAATTGGCCATTCTCAAACTTTCTGGTCTCAGGACTGCATTACGCTCTTAAAAACCTTTGAGGAACCCGAAGAGCCTTTATTTGTGTGAGTAATGTCAATATTTTCCATATTAGAAATTAAGTTTGAGAAAATTTTAAAACATATGAATATGTATATATGTATGTGTGTGTATATATATACATATATTCAATAGACAGAAAACCAGTCGCCATCTAGTTGATTCTGACTCATGGCAACCCATACGTGTCAGAGTAGAACTGTACTCCACAGGATTTTCAATGGCTGACGTTTTGGAAGTAGATTGCCAGGCTTTTCTTCTGAGGTACCTCTGGGTGGACTCTCGAATCTCCAGTCTTTTAGTTAGTAACCAAGCATGTTGACCATTTGCACCACCTAACCAAAAGGTTGGCAGTTCAAATCCACCAGGCGCTCCTTGGAAACTCTATGGGGCAGTTCTACTCTGTCCTATAGGGTTGCTATGCTTTGGAATCGACTCGATGGCAACAGGTTTGGTTTTTTGGTTTACATGTAATATATATAAGGGGCAGTGGTAGAATTCATGGTAGAATTCTTGCCTTCCATGAGGGAGACCCAGGTTCAACTCCTTGCCAAAGCATCTCGTGTGCAGCCACCACCTTCTGTCAGTGAAGGTTTGCCTGTTGGTTTAATGCTAAACAGGTTTCAGTGGAGCTTATAGACTAAAACAGGCTTGGATAAAAGACCTGGTGATTTACTTCTGAAAATCAGCCGATGAAAACCTTATGGATCACAATGGTCTGATCGACAATTGGTCATGGTGATGGGGCAGGACCAGGCAGCATTTCATTCTGTTGTGCCTGGGGTTGCCATAAGTCCAGCTGACCCAACAGCAGCTAACAAGAACAAGAACAGCAACAACAACACCACGCACATATTCCATTAGCCATCAGGGCGATGATGCCATGCCAGGTCACGCAGCCTCTGGGAAACTCCATGTACATTCGTGAGACAGTGAGAGTGGGAAAGACACATGATGCCTTACTATTATTATGAAGATAATTTTGACCTCATCTATCCCCTGAAAGTGTTTCTGGGAACTGGGGGGCCCCTGCTCACACTTTGAGAACTGCTGGTTTAAATTATTTGATGTTCTTATTTAACATTTACCAAACATAGAAACTTAATAAGTAAAAGGTGATGAAACATTGGAAAACATAGTCCCTGGCTGTAATTCTTCGGGTCAGCCAAACTTTTCTTGATATCCCCTTTTCTTGGTTACTAGCTCTGAGAGATTGTTGACAAGTCTCTTAGCTACTCAGAGCCTTGTTTTCTTGACTGAAATTGGGACTTGAAGGATTATTGTGAGGATGCAAAGCAGCTATCATTGCACCTGGCACAAGATAGGTATTCCCCAAGTGTTAGTTATAAAATAAGAAAAGAAACAGAACAGAGACCCACTTGCATGCAGTCCAGTCCTACACCCCACCTCCTAAGATGGAGCTGTACTGATTACTGTGGTATGAGATCGGAGAATTCTCCCCAGGAAAGATGGCTAGAAGAAAGAAATAGAAGTGAAATTTCAATCTCCCCCTCATTCAGTGCTGGACTCTTTACCTATAGTGTGTTTATCTTTAAAAGCTTTGATCTAGAATGAGTATAGGGTCACTATGAGTTGGAATCGACGCCAAGAGGTTTTTTGGTTTTGCACTTCCAAAGTCCAGGCTTATTTTGTCCTCCATATTTATGCTAATTTTGTTATGTTGTTAGATGAAATTTCACTACTATTAATAAAGTAACAAAATGTTTCCTTTTACTTCTTTTGACACCTTCCATTATTCTTAGCACTTTTAGCTACATACCTTGCTCGGTCTCCCCCATGAACACTTCACCAGTGTTTGATATGATTCTTTCTGATAAGATGCAGGTTATCCTCGGTCACTTTTCCACAGGTCTTTAGATTGTGTGTCCAGGAGCCCAGGTGGAAATGGACAATGAACAGTTACTTTAGCTGGCGAGTCCCTTGGTGACCACAGAAGGGGGCTGCAGGTGGAAGCTGCCTGGGCAGAGGATGATGGGTGAGGGCTGGCTACAGACCACAGCCAGGCAGTTGTCCTGCTGTATAAGGAGACAGGCCAGTGTGTAGGAACCTGGTGCAAATGAGCCCCTCTGCCGATTCCTCCCCGCAGATGGCCTGACAATGATTCTCCTGCACGGTCTTCATGACACATGCTGGGCTGTTCTGAGACCAAGAGGGGAAATGTCTCACCTCCTTCTGGTCCTTCAGGCTCTGACTTCTTGGCCACACTGAGCCTCTTCTGCTGCATGCAGCCAGTACTGAGTTGGTGAGCACTAAGAGCTGGGTCCTGTTCTATGCTGGGTCCTGGGGGTAGTGAGACGGGACAGTGATCATCCTGACAGTCCTGGATGTAATGTTGGCTATGTAAGAAGATGAGCCAGTCATGGGAGAAAGATAATAACTTCTGCTTTGAACGTCTTTTTTGAGTTGGTGGTAGGATATCTGTTATAGATTGAATTGTGTCCCCCAAAACATATGTTGACTTCCTGGCCCTTGTACCTGTGGAAAGAGCCTTGGTGGCTCAGTGGTTAGGTGCTCAACTGCTAACCAAAAGGTTAGCGGTTTGAACCTAATGTGATCTTGTTTGGAAACAGGGTTTTTCTTTTGTTATGTTAATGAAATCTTACCAGTATAGGGTGGATCTTAAACCTAATCACTTTTGGTTGATACAAAGAGCATAGACAGAGATATACATAGAGGGAAGACAGATACCATGTGAGGATCCTCTACAAGCCAAGGAATGCCAAGGAACCAAGGAATACCTTGGGCTGCCAAGAAAGAAGGAATCTACACAGCTGAGACTCTAATTTTTGGACTTTCAGCTTCTAGAACTATGAGAAAATAAATTTCTGTTCTTTAAAGCCACCCACTTGTGGTATTTCTTACAGAAACTATTTCTTAGTTACAGCAGCACTAGGTAACTAAGACAGATACCTAAATGAAAATTTTGTACTAATCTTTCTATAACCAGGCTTCTAAGCTATGGATGGCAGAAAAGCACAGTATTTAAGGATAAACTGTGGAGCCATACAGACTCAGATATAAGTCCAAGTCTACCATTTAGAAGCTGAGTGACCTTGGGCACGATTTCTAATGTATTGATGTTTCAGTGTCTTCATTTATAAAGCAAGGGTTCTTAAACCAAAAGGCAGGTGTGTGTGCTGTAGTGTTTCTTATAATGCTGTGGGAGCAGAGATCAGAACCGTGTTAGCTGATTCACTACTGTAGTTTGGGAAACTGCGATGAACGTGGCCTGCAGGAGCATGACCATACTACAGCTTCCCCTGGCAGAAGCAGGAGCACCTGAGATCTGACAGTGACAGCAAGGTGGAGCCTTGGTTGAAACAAAGTGACAGTGAGGTGCAGGGAAAAGGAAAGGAGTTTACTTATGGGGACACAGAGGTCAGAAGCAGAGTGGGAGATGGAATCCATGCTCAGTAACTCCAGGTTGATGTTTGGGGTCCACACAGGCTGGGTTTGAATCCTCTCCTTGACAACTTATCTGCTGTGTGTTCTTAGCCAAGTTCCTTGAATTATCTGGGCCTCAATTTTATCACCCATAAAAGTGAGGATAACAACATTAACCTCCCTCGGGGACCCATGTGGGGATTAAATGAGGTACTAAATGCTACCTACCTAACAGAGTGCCTGGTAAATATTAAGTGGTCAATAAATGATGATTATTGTCATCCCTTAGACCATGCTGCCTCTCAGACATATTCCTAAAAGTCAGCAAGTTATCTTAACACCAAATTCTGAAGCAATTATTTTGCAGTTTAGACGGTAAAATGTATGGTGTGTGGAAGCCTGCATCTCCCCTCCACAGGGCTGTCCCTTAGGGAGGACAGGAGTTCTGCCTGATGCTCAGGCTCCCTATTGGTATCAGGGAGAAAAACTGCTGCGTACAAAGAAGGCCAGAATGCCTCTTAAGGCTGTGCACATCACTCAGAGCTAGTTATCAGGGACTTCGTTCTAGTTTCTACACTCTAAAACCACCACTCTTTCTGTCGGTTTGTCATTCTGTGATGGCTTGCAGTTGCTGTGGTACTGGAAGCTATGCCACTGGTATTTCAAATACCAGCAGGGTTACCCATGGTAGGCAAGTTTTAGCAGAGCTTCCAGACTAAAACAGACTAGGAAGAAAGGCCTCGTGATCTACTTCCGAAAATCAGCCAGTGAAAACCGTATGGATCACAACAGAATATTGTCTGGTATCTTGCTGGAAGATGAGCCCCCTAGGTTGGAAGGCACTTAAGATACCCTGTGGCCACAAGAGTGCAGGACTGGGCAAAGTTTCCTTCTCAAGCCCTTGTTCAGCAGTGAGAGTGGTTCCCTTCCCAATATTCAAAGGATAATCCACAGGGCCTCATTCCAATATTTCAGGTGGTGGGGACTTTTTCTAAAGGATGTTATCTTGGAGGGGTAGGCTTGTGCTAAGTTAGCCTGGGTGCTGCCATTTTTATTCTCCCTTTGCTGTGGTAGTGGAGCTGTAGGAATGTTCTTCAGCCCTGCAGCTGGAGCCACTTGGTTGAGGTGCTGGGGAGTGTCCGAGTGACCAAGTGCTGGTGTCCTTATTGACATGCTTAGGCTGCTGCACACTTCCCTCCAAAACCCAAGTCAAACTCACTACTGTCCAGTCAATTCCGACTCATGGCAACCCCACAGAAGAGAGTAGAACTGCCCATAGGGTTTGTAAGGCTGTAATCTTTATGGAAGCAGACTGCCATATCTTTCTTCCAAGGAGTGGTTTGTGGGTTCAAACTGCCCACCTCTCAGTTAGCAGCTGAGCACTTTCACCACTGTGCCACCAGTGCTCCTGTGTAGTCCCCTCACCTGCACCCAGTTCCACTGCACAGGACACCCCCACCCCCTTCACTCCTAAGCCCACCTGCCCCACAAGGGTTGAACTGGGACACTAATGTGGAGAAAAAGTAAAGTTGAAATTTGATGCACAGTTACCTTTATAAATTAAATTTGACCTAATCAACAAAGAAAGTTCCAGAAAATGCCATGGCCTTCTCCTGGACAAGAAAGAGGAGAGTGGCATTGGCAATTTTTGGTCCTGTATCTGATAAGTGCCCAGTGGTGTACCCTTTGTCCCAAGCTCTGAAGGCCAACTGTCATCGCTGATGAACCCTCCTGTTTACACTTTATCCTCAGTCACATGCTGGTTAATACAGAGATAGATAGAGAGAGAGAGGCAGACACAGATAGAGACAGAGAGAGAGATAAATGGAAACAGAGAGACAGATAGAGAGATAGATAGGTAGATAAATAGACAGCTGTTGTTGAGTCAGCTCTGACTCATGGTGACCCCAAGTTCAACAGAACAAAACATTGCCTGGTCCTGTGTCATCGTCACAATGACAGGCATGTTTGAGTCCATCATTGTGGCCAGTGGGGCAGTCCATCTCACTGAGGGTTCCCCTTGCCTTTGCCGGCCCTCTCCTTCACCAAACATGATGTCCTTCTCTAGCGACTGATCCCTCCTGATGGCGGATCCAAAGCAAGCGAGTCAGACAGTATTCTATTGTGATCCATAAGGTTTTCATTGGCTGATTTTTGGAAGTAGGTCACTAGGCCTTCTTCCCAGTCTTAGTCAGGAAGCTCTGCTGAAACCTGTCTACCATGGGTGACCTTGTTGGTATTTGAAATGCCGGTGGCATAACTTCCAGCATCACAGCAACATGCAAGCTATCACAGTACAACAAACTGACGGACAGGTGATGGAATATAGAGATAGCATTCAATAATCATTTTTTTTTTTTCCACATTGCCCCTGCCTGGCCCATTCTTGCAGATGCTAGATCCTTGAATATACGGGTGTTGACTCTAAACACTTGGGGTGCTTGGGGCCAGTGTTCGAGAGCTGAGGATTTTGGGGGGCCACAGCATTAGGAATGAGCCAAACGATCTCTTTCTCTTCCCCTTGCAGAAAGTTACCACAACAGTCCTCCTGTTTTGTCATGGCAACACATACAATTTTCTTGGTGAGTGATCAAGTCCATTATCGCATATAGATAATTACTGGTTTCATACAAACTTCACACACAGAAGATTATTATGAGAACTGTACCAGATACAGAACTGAACTCACCTGGGGGTAAGACTCCTCCTGCCTGAATGCCAGCATAGACTATTCGCACCCTCTTCACAATGCGCCTTCTTGCCTGGCTCTGTACAGTGCAAACTTGCCTCTCTAACTCTCCTCTGTCTTGGAATCTGGGTTTACTTCAGGTCTCTTCTCTGAAGAGGATGTGGGTCACACAATGGTGGCTGTAGTCCTGGTTATTCAACCATTCAGGGGTGACCTGCACCTGACAAACACGTTCCCTCCTCAGGTCTTGTGAGGCCCTGGTGACCACAGGCAGGGCACCAGGAACTCAGTGTGGCTCCTAAGACCCAGGGTGTGCCAGGGCTAGTTGCATTCTCATAACTGGCTTCAATAACCTAGATCATTGGCGTCGCCTTTTTATTTACTGTTTTCTGATTCTCATGCACCAAATCACAGAATTCTCACCTTGTTATTCATCATGCTCTTTGTTATAAATGAAACAAATAGTATTAATTTGCTTGTCACACACTTTTCTTTCTCTTTGGAAGTATGTTGTTGATGTCAGTTGCCTACAAGTTGATTCCAACTCATGTCAACCCATATGTACAGAGTAGAACTGCTCCATAGGGTTTTCAAGGCTGTGACCTTTCGGAAGCAGATTGCCAGGCCAGTCTCCTGAGGCATCGCTGGGTGGGTTTGAACAGTCAACCTTTTGGCTAGTAGTTGAGTGCTTAACCGTTTTTACCACCCAGGGACCTCCCTGGAAGTACACTGAGCACCATGAACTTCCACCTGTCACGGGAAAGTAGATGCCCAGGCAGGATTTGAAATCAAAGCATCCATCCACCTTTCCTGCCCACACCTCTCTCTTTGGCTTCCTCCTGTTCCCAGGGGAACAACTCTGGGGTATCGGAATTCAGCTCTGTCCACTAGGTACAGCCTAGGGTCTTCATGTGGTTTAAAAGAGACTTTCATTTCTTGAATGTGTCTTCTAACTGGTTTATTTACAGTCCTGAGCAATGTCCCTATCCCATGTCCCCAGTTATGCTGGGGTAGTCACCCTGCAGAATGACTGTGTGCACCAACTCTGATGCAATGAACGCTAGATAGTGACTCCTGAGTTTGATGAATCTAAAGGAAATCTGATTGGGGAAATAAAACCAGTTGCTGTTGAGTTGATTCTGAGTTATGTTGATCCCCTGTGTTTCAGAGAACTGTGCTCCATATGGTTTCCGATGGCTGATTTTTTTGGATGTAGATCATCAGGCCTTTCTTCTAAGGTGCATCTGGTGGACTAACTTTCAGTTAGTGGCAGAGCATGTTAACCATTTGCACCACCCAGGGACTCTGGCTGGGGAAATGCTAGTCTGAAAACTCCATACCATGACACAAAGATAGCCTTAGAAACACGTCGGAACTGTGGCGATCTTACACTGTGGAAGATCCCTTTCTCTACTTTGGTGTGTGTGTAGGTATCTCTTTAACTGGAATTCAGCTTTATCCAACTTCATATTCTATGAGCGGAAACTCTGTGAATGCTGCACTCTTTCGTGGCAGGTGGAAGGACTTCCAGCAGTTGTTTCACGCTGTCTTACTGTGTGGTGGGTTTCCTAGCCAGTTGCTCTCTTCTGCACCGAGAACCGTGCGTGAGGAGACAAAGGAGACTCTGAACGCAGCTCTGTGATGGGCGTCATCACGGTGGAGATGCTCAGCCCCCCAGAGGGGATTTAATAGCCAATCTTTCCGTCATGAAAATGAAACGATGTGAAGTGATATGTCTTAACAAAAGAGCGCCGATGACACCACTCTCACCACCTATTGATGAACAAAGCTGAATTTTAGATTACACAGATAAGTGATTCCGCATGAAAGGAGGGATTGTGGCTCCTGAGGGGACCCAGCCCGGCTGCACTGTACCCCTTTGGTGCACATGCCTGGAGTGTGAGGGCGTCATTGTCCTGGGAGCACCATGAAAGGGCCCAGGGTGGCGTCTGTGCAGAGATCACAGGAGATAGCAGGACTGCAGACCCAGGGGGTTCTCTGTGCTTCACTATACATTGCTGAGGGCTTCAGTATAGGATGCCCTTGCTTCATTCTACAGTGTGTTTATTCTTCTTTGAGATGCAATTGCAGGTTACTTTTGTTAAATCTGTGGTGCCATGCTATAGTTGTAAACTGGGAAGGATTTCTGAAGATGCCCAGCAAAATGATTGAAACAGCTTGTCTTAATATGGCAGGAATTTTACCCCTAGTGGGGAAAATGGAATGCAGAGGAGATGGGTAGAGACAAGAGTGGAATAGAGATGAAGGGGGCATGGTGAGTGGGGGCTTGAGGCTGCTAAGAAGTTGGTCTAGGGGAAGAATCTGGAAGCAGTAAACACACTTTTGTATACATGGATTGTCCGAATTTGCTTAATGTAATTTTTTTTTATTTGGTAAGGATCATTTTAATAAAATCTACAGCAAACATACATAGTGGTGAAATTTTGAAAGTCTCCCCCCTGATTTTTTTTTCTATGAACCACTTTATTTTTATTTATTTATGTATTTAAAAAATTTTATTTTGTTTTTACTAATATCACAAAACAATTTGTGTACAAATTCTTGAATGAGTAGCTAATTTGCTCTGTAAACTTTCATCCAAAGCACAGTAAAGTTAAAAAAAATTTATTTTGTTGCTGTTGAGAATATACATGGCATAACATACATACATACAGCAATTCAACCATTTCTGCAAATACAATTCAGTGACATTGATTACATTCTTCGAGTTGTGTAACCATTCTCACCCTCCTTTTCTGAGTTGTTGCTCCCCTATTAACATAAACTCACTGTTCCCTAAGGTTCCTATCTAATCTTTCAAGTTGCTGTTGTCAGTTTGATCCCATATAAATAATTCTTAAAAGAGCATAATGCTTAAGGCAGATATTTTTCACTAGTTAAGCTAAACTGTTATTTGGCTTTAAGACAACTTCAGGGGATATTTTTGGTTTAAGTTTTAAAGATTATCTTAGGGTAATAGTTTCATGGGTTCATTCAGCCCTCTTGGCTCCAGAAAGTCTGGAGTCTATAAGAATCTGAGATTCTGTTCTGCCTTTTATCGCTTTTGATCAGGATTCCTCTATAGAATCTTTGATCAACTGTTCAGTAATGGTTAACCTAACTTGTTACGTCAAGTTGATTCCAACTCATAGTGACCCTATAGGACAGAGTAGAACTGCCCCATAGGGTTTCCAAGGAGCAGCTGGTGGATTCAAACTGCCCACTTCTTTTGGTTAGCAGCTGAGCTCTTAACCACTGTGCCACCAGTGCATTTTTAAAAAGGGCTTTGGTAACACCTCCTGGTCTGCAGTGTGTTTGGGGCGGAACTGCCCTCCCTCCCCCGCGACCATAAGCACTGCACTAAACATGGATGGACAGGCCTGAGTTTGGGTCTTAGCTTACTAAGGGTTTAATCATGGGCCAATTTCCAAGTGTGTCTTTTCATCCATAAAATGAGGATAGTGAGAGGGCTCACCTTATAGGGCCCTTGTTGGGGTTAAATGAGATGATGTAGTGAAGCACTTAGCGCTCTGCTCAGCATTTAGTAATCCCTCAATAAAGAGAGGCAATTGTATTGATTTGGAGTCCTTGGGTGGTGTAAATAGTTAACTCGATTGGCTGCTAACTGAAAGGTTGGAGGTTTGAGTCCACCCAGAGTCACCTTGGAAGAAAGTCCTGGTGATCTGCTTCAGAAAAATCAGCCATTTGAAACTGTATGGAGCACAGTTTTACTCTGACACACTTGGGGTTGCCATGAGTCAGAATCGACTAGAAGGCAACTGGTTTATTGTATTGATTACCAGTAGGGTTGGGCGGTTCTCTGTAGGGAGAAGGTGAGAGGGAGCAAAGGTAGATGGAGGCCATCTAAGGAGCTGGAAGACAGTGGTACCCTCAGGTGGGGAATATGAGTGGGCTTGTAGATTTCAGAGGTGATGACGGGTTCCGTTCTGTATATGTTGAATGTCAGGTTTCAGTGGGGCATCCCATCAGATTCTTCTTGGGGCAGGGAAATAAAAAATAAAGGCAAAGAGCGAAGTCTTGACAGTGGGTCTTGTCAGTACTGTAAAGGAAGCTTCTCCCATTTATGCCAAGGTCATGCTGCCTGAAAGCCACAGCTCACAGACACCTGCCCCTCAGGGCTGCCTGCCTCACCTTGCGAGGACACAGTCTTCTCACATGACCCTAAGGCCTAGTCTAACCCTTATTCTGCATGACTATAGGGTTGCTATGAGTCAGAATCGACTCAACAGCAACAGGTTTGGTTTTTTGGTTTATGTCCAAATAGGGGACTAATGGAGAGTATTAAAGATACGTTAACTAGTGTGATTTCAAACAATGTGGAGCATGAGGACGTGAGGAAGAAACATCTAGATTCTATGCCACGCTAGTGATCTGTGCTCCCTTGGATGTACTCTTGAACTTCTGTTGACCTTAGTTTGCTCCTTTATAAAGTGAGGGCCTTGGACTAGGTAATTCCGCAAAATCCTTCATGATCTACCACTTCATTCTATGATTAACATTAATCCACTCAATCTCAGTTCTTTCTTGAATTCATTCTTTCACTCAGGACATATTGTTTGCGTGCATACCATGTGCGCCATATGAGCAGACACTTTGTATACAGGCATAAGTAAGGCAATTTCTGCCCAGGTGGAGTATTAGGCATTAAATAAATAACTTTTGTACCATGCATTATTCTCTGTTAGTGGTAAATATGAATTGTTACTGCAGCATGAATTGTAAAGGACACTCAACCTTGCCCTTTTCTCTCTGGCTGGACCAGGGCTGGAGATGACCTATTTTGGAGGTGTTCACTGCGTTGACCTGTAAATATCAGATGCTGTTACCTGTGGCCATTCTCACCTGACACCTGAAAGCCACATACAATGACACCCAGGATCAGTCACCACGATGATGCAGGCGCTTTGAGGTCAGCAGATGAGATCTTCTCACGTTAACGGCTTGCACGTTGCTCAGTCTAGTACAAACAACAGTGCATCTGTTACAGCTGCCTCCTTTCTCTGGATGGCTGACAGGGTTAGCACATGCCTACTTTGATGGAAAGATGACATTGCCTTTACCTGCCCCTGTGGTGTAGCATGACTGTGTTTACACAATGTTCACAGAAACACATGCAGCAGTGAGTAGCACTTAGGTCTCAGTTTCCTTTCAGTCAGCGAATAGAGGGCAGATTTTGGCTCAAACACTTTTAATATGGTGCCATTGTAGAGTTGGAACATTATTTCTGCCTATTCTAATTTGTTCATGGTGCTATGTAAAAGCAATACAAATGCCTCATATTTTCAGGTTTATGAAAAAAGAGAAAAGATATTCCACATGAGAACATGCCCAGTATTCTTTTATGGGGTGGGAGGGTGTCCCTATGCCCACATATATTAAGGTGTGCACCTGCCTTCAATAAGTCCAAATCAGCATATTTCAGTGAGCTACAGGCCAAATTTGCCTTGTAAATCAAGAATAAAAAGAGCAGAGTTGCTTCTGGGCAAGGGGAAAAGTGAAGAGGTTCGGTGGACATGTATTGTGAGCTGAAAATAATCAGTTGAGCCCATGAAATACTTTGGCAAATTCTGTAGCATTGTAGTAGTTTTCAGATTTTAATATTTTTAAAAATAATCATTGCCATCCTATAGAGTAACATTTGCTAAATGCTCAAGCACTATATAAAAGCTGTAATGTCATGTGGTATTGTACTATTTTAAAAAAGTGCTCCTTCTACCATTATGGAAAAAAAGAGGCCAAATGGAACTAATCAGCATAGCCAGTCAGTTAATCCATTTAAAGCTTATTAAGAAAACTGATCGTATTTTGCCGATAACTCCCACTTACACATTTCCTCCAAGTGACTCCTAGTACTGTTGGAGATAACGGACTTACAGGTAATGTGATTACAGTTCTGACTACTCAGTGAATAGTCAGTTTCTGGCGCTGTGTGTGTGTGTGTGGGTGTGTGTGTGTGTGTGTGTGCCAGCGCGTGTATGTACTTATTTATTTATTTTGCTATTTGAGGTTGAGAGTCAGAGTGGCACAGCCTCTGGAAAAAGAGATTTATCAGGCAGTCTGTAGTTTTCGGGGACGAGGAGAAAAGGGTAGGGGAAGTGAAGGGAAGAAGAATTAGAACACGGTGCGCTATTTCTAGTAGCTCGGAACCATGCAAGTTCAGCCAGCCTGCTCCATGGAGATGAGCTGCTGGAAGCCTTTGTGAGATCAGAAACTGAGCACAAGCATGGTGTGCTTTTGATGGAAGCAGAAAGAAAGATTTGTAAATTTACCTAGTTAATTTAGACTTGATGAAACCAGACGGTGTCTAGAGCTTTCTTTTGTCATTCACTGGCTTTGAGCTGAGAGGTGCAGAGTGCCACAGCTATGACATTGAACCTACGTTGGTCCTCAGTTCTCAAACTGGCAGCTGAAAGTACGATGAGCGTGGCCGGGTACCCAGGACCAGCAGCTGCATTTGCATGGGAGCTTATGGTCAACAAGTTTCCCTGAGCATCTCTTCACACCAGCCCCCTGAGTCTTGTCATTTATTGATGTTATTGAAAGAAACTTCCTGGGGAATCCAAAATACATTGTTTGTCAGCCTGTGTAGGCTGATGTTTATAATCACTGAATGCAGTGTATATCCAGATTTTGCTTGGAAAGTATGCTCAGGCAGTTGGAGGGAATTTGTGACTGGATTTCATACTTGGGATTCTAAATCATTACTTCTTGTTTTTATTTTCCCATTGAGGGGATATTATGGGCCCTTTATGTGCTGGGTCACCTTCAAGCTGTACTTTAACTTTAATGGAGTCTCTACAGTGCATACAAGAGAGGAGAGGTTTGGGACATTTAATGAACACTGTCTTTGGTTGCAACCTGGAGGAGATGGTCATACCTTGAAAGCATATTGGCAAAAGTATTGACACATTATCAGATATTTTCATAGGCAGGGCCTCCCCATAAATTCTAAAACATTGACACTTTAAAGCTCTCCAAGAGCGTACCTCCTTCATCTCCCATGCTAGAAGAGAGTGCAGCAGACCTGACCACGTCTCAGTGTGGTGACGGCTGTCAGTCTGGTGAAGACACATCCCTGAGAATATAAGTGAGAAAGGATCAGGGTGCTGACAGCCCGGGAGGCCACATTCCCCAGGCAGGGAATGCACTGGTCAGAGCTTCAACATTGGAGAGGACCTGCTTCTGAATCCTGGGTCTGTGACTGTGGTCAAGGTGGCTCACCTTGGGGAGCTCTCATTTCCTCATCTGTAAAATAGGAATAAATAATAGTAGTAGTGACCCTACTGGTTGCTGTGGAGTCGACTCTGACTCAGTGACCCCATGTGAGTCAGGGTAGAAGTGTGTGCCATAGGGTTTCCAATGGCTGATTTTCCAGAAGTAGATCACCAGGCTTTTCTTCCAAGGTGCCTCTGGATGAATGTGAACTACCAGTCTTTCGGTTAGCAGTTGAGTGTGTTAACCATTTGCACCATCCAGGGACTCCAGTAGTCAGTTGTGACCCTAAAAGGCTAGTATAAGGATTAAGTCAGCAGCTCTAGGGACTTCCCACCTGTTATTTTCAGTTTACTTGATAAGAGGAGGATGAAGACTGCTACCACTTCCATTATCAGTTCACAGCATGAAAAGGCAGTAAGAAGGACAAAAGCACGGAGGCAAAGTTTTGGGCGCTTCATCTGTGCAGTTTTGCTTGACCATGGTTCTTTGTGACAATACCATTCAATTGTTCATTAGCTAATGCATTCAACAAATATTGAGTACTTGCTATGTATCAGATATGCTTCTATGTTCTGGAGATAAAGCAGGGAGCAGAACAAAGTCCTTGGCATCATGGAGTGCACATTCTAATACAGGGGTAGATAAAACAAATCAATAAGTATGTAATATGTCATAGGGTAGTAAGCAGTGTAGAGAGTAATTAAGAGGGGCAAAGGGGTAGGAATCTGACAAGGGGTGTGAAGTGCTGCTTTACATAACATGGTTTGAGAATGCATCCCTGGTCAGGAGACATTTGAGCAGGAGCAAGAAGGAAGGCAGCCATGCAGATATCTGAGGGAAGAGCTTCTCAGAGAGGGAGTGGCAAGTGCAAGGAGCCTGGAGCAGGAGCTAACTCGGTGTATCTGAAAACTCTCTAGGAATGTTATGTGACCAGAAGCAGAGTGAGCTGGTAGCTCGTGACTTCAGAGAGGAATCAGAGGTGGGGGCAGGGTGAGAAAATCATTGAAGGACTTTGGCTTTTTTTTGAGTGTGATGAGTAGGTGGCTATTGGAGGGTTTTAAGAAGATGAAGCCAAGGGATTTGTTAGAGGCTGTTGTCATAATCAAGGGGAAAGTTGACGGTGGTTTGGAACAGGTGGTAGCAATGGAGATGGTGACAAGTGATCAGATTTAGGATCTATTTAGAATATAATTTGTAGCTAAAGTTGACAGAAGTTGTTGGTGGGTTGGATGTAGAATGTTACCGAAAGAGAATAGTTAAAGATGACTGTTTGGTTCCTGGCCTGAGCACTGACATAATCATGTTGGTGTTTCAGAGGTAGGGACGTTTATGGGAAGAGTGATTTGTGTGTGTGTTGGGCTTTGGACATATTCATATTGAGATGTCTGTTGGAGAAGAGGACCAGCCAAAAGGCAGTTAGGTCTCTGAGGATCCGGGAGATGGTAACAAATACACCGAAACCTGACTGGGCATTTGAGGAAGGAGTTAGAGTTTGGCATGGGAGAATGGAGCTGAAGTAATTTTTTACTAACCTTAATAGCCTTCACCATGTAGCCTTGTCTCCAAACTCTAAAGGGTTCCTCCATGAGTACCCATCATTTTGACCACTAACAGGCATGGGACAGAGGTGACATGGAGGTTAACGTAGAAGAGAATGTAGAAAAAGACCTCAGAATCCTTAGTAACTGCCCAGAAATGTATCTGGGTATACGGCTTGCCAGAGGGAGCAGGGAGAGAGGAAAAGAATAGAATTAAAGTGAGCACAAAAAAAAAGAGTTCTGTTCTCTGTCATTCTTAGCAGCTTCAAGCATTAGAAAGAAAAGAAATGAGCGGATGATTTCAAGAGGGCAGTGGTGTTTCAAAGGAGCCCTGGTGGTACAGTGGGGTTAATCACTTGGTTGCCAACCAGAAGGTCAGTGGTTGGAACCCACCAGCCGCTCCTTGGGAGAAAGATGTGGCAGTGTGCTTCCATAAAGATTACAACCTTGGAAACTCTGTGAGACAGTTCTACTCTGTTGTATAAGGTTGCTATGAATTGGAATCAACTTGACAGCAATGGGTTTGGTTTGGGCTTAGTGGTGGTTCAGTGGTAGAATCCCCACCTTCTATGCAGGAGACCTAGGTTCAATTCCCAGACAGACATCTCATGTACAGCCACTATCTATCTGTCAGTGGGGGCTTTCATGTTGCTATGATACTGAACAGGTTTCAAGCGGAGCTTCCAAACTAAGACAGATGAGGAAGAAAGGCCTGGCAATCTACTTCTGAAAATCAGTCAATGAAAACCTAGTGGATAACAATAGTCCAATCCACAACAAATCATGGGGATAGTGCATGGGCAGCGTTTTCTTCTGCTGTGCATGGTGTTGCCATGAGTTAGGGGCACTTTTGATGGCGACTAACAACAACAACTGCAGTAACAATAATGATTTCTAGCAATAACAATGATTTCAGGGCCCATTGTTAGTGTCTTAAAGTGGGAGTCAGAAGAAGCCTTATAATGTTTGTTTCAAGGCTGATGCATTGTTCTGGAATTAGGGACATTTCTAAACTTTTCTCCTAATTGGTTCTCATCTGGCCATATACAGATGTAATAAAAATGATGAACAAAGTGAAGACAAGCTGGAGACAAATTCACTAGGGCACGTCTGCCCAAAGGAGATTAAAGCCGGCCCTGGGCAGAGTCTGAGTCAGGGGGGTCAAGTTGCCGTTGTGTGTGATTGGCAGACAGAATCTGCAGTCTTAGACTGAGGGGCAGTCTGCTGGGGCGGCATGTGGCCCCGACTCTGCTTTGCCCATCGGTCTTCTCACTTGGTCTTCATGTGAAGATATCGACAGCTTCATCTTTGCAGATGGATGTTGAGATCTTAAAAGTAATTATTGCCCTGGCTTGATATAAATATTTCGGAAAACAAATATATGCACAGTAGCTAAGAATCTTCTCATTGGTTGGTGGTTTGTGGTGGTGGCTTAGTCTACGAAAAAGGAAAATCCAGGAATACAATGGAGAGATGTCCCTCAATTGGAGAGCCAAACTGAAAATGCTAAGAGAGATTAGCAAATATACACCAAGTCTGCCCACAACACTGGCTTCTTGAATCGAGGCTGTACAAAGCACACTTGAAAACCCAGAGAATTTCCATATCATTAAAACTCTGTCTGTAATCCCATGATTCGTAATGTTATCACCATGCTCCAACAACAGGTTGCTTTTTAAACTTAAGTTGCAAAAGATTTAATGTAATATAGAAGAATAATTTCACTAAAAGTTAATTTAGAACAAACACAGTTTTTTTATTGTCTGAAGAAAGACTCAATCGCCCAAGATGGAGACTTGGGAGAAACCTGCAAATGTATGGATGGATTTTCCCTAGGATTTACACACACACACACACACACGCACACACACGCCTTTGCATCTTGTGCTTTATAGCATTCAAGGACACTTTATAATATAGGTCACTGCAGACTTGTCGTCTCTCTGGGGAGCACTGTCTGTAGCTGAGCCAATGTTTCTGACGTGTCATTGGTTCTTTGCAGGAGAAACGCTGTGCATGTGGTCAGTGGGAGTCCTGTGGAGCTGCCACTGGCCTTATTTATACTCTCTTCATCTGAATCTCTGTGCAGGTACGTGTGTTTTGATGTGACTTGATGGTGAAGCAAAGAAGAACTAGAGACTTAATAGGCAATCGAAGGTAGAATAATTTTTATTTGCAATGACATTGTACTCTCAATGTATCTCTGAGAATGAATAATATGGAAATAGTGAGTAACACAGGCAAAAGAATTCTACCAGCTGAGTGGAAAGTATTGGATTAGTGGGAAAGAGGCCTCATAAGATTTTCCTATTTGCCTTTAAAGAAAGAATCTATCTATAAACCCAGAAAGGTATAGCTCTCCTGATGTTTGGAAACAATCGTTTATGTATTAAAAATGTAAGCTACTGTTTTGGTCTTTGAAATGGGAAATAAAATGACTTCTGATTGTTTCTGACCCTCCAACAGGATCGACATATGTTTCCAATGTCCATGGTCTAGTAGGCATTACGTTCTAACTATAAATTATTTATTACAAATTGAAAATGAGTCGTCTGAAAGAGGTGAGAAAAAAAAAAAATAGATAGCTGTGTGTCATTGTGCCCTCAAAATTTCAGGCATGGATTTGTATACCTACGGTCTTTAGTTTTCTCACTAAAATTTTCTACGGTCTTTAGTTTTCTCACTAAAATTTTTAGTCTTGTCTCTAAAACTGAAAAAAGTCCCATGGGTTAGGAACAGACTGTGGAAAGAGTTGGATAAAGGAAAACATCAAGGACCACCTAGAGCGTGACCCTGGCTTGGATGAAAGGGCGTTAAATTGCGGGAATGTCTACCATAGCCTCCGGCTTCAAACCAAACGTCCTGCATTATGTTAACGACGAAAAAACAACCAACACGGTTAGTTCTGCTCCAGTAATTTTGGAACATATATCATTTATTTTATTTGATTCAGCTTTTGTGCTCAGATATTGTTTGTGAGTGTCTAACTCAACTTTGTGGTTCAAAATGGCGGAGGACCGGGCCAAGGTAGTGGCATCTTAAAAGTCACATTTACTCTTGTCCAACAGGGCTTCAAGGGTTCTTCCACTCTTTTCTTTCTTATGTTTGAGGCTCTCTCTCTCTCTTTTCACTCTTAAACATGAATCTGTAGTCTGTAGCTGTCATATTAAGGGAGTTTTTCCTAAGAAAAGAATTTTTCTCCTTTTTTTTTTTTTTTTGTTTAGCTTTTATAACTCTCAAAATGAACCAAAAAATTCCCAAGTGTTCTAGACAAAGGAAGCAAAAAATAATAATTACCTTTTTAATCACCACATAAATCTCCAGAGCATTTTTCAGTGTTAGGTGGCTGTTTAAATAGTTTCTATTTCTTTTCATTCCTATTTGATAAAAAAGTAAATAAATAACCTAAATTTAAATAACAGCAATCCCTGAACATACTAATATCTATCCATCATCTGTATTACAAATAAAGGATATATATTACACAGGTTTAGGGGTAGAATGAAATAAGTGCTACTGTGGTTAATTAGCTACAAAATCCATAAAAGTCCAGGGCAAATTAGAATCAAATTTGAAAGCATTTATTTCTTACTGGTACAATTCATTTTTCCAATTTCATAAAAATTCAAAACAGACCCATCTACTTTGTGGATTGGATTTTCACGTGGCTGTGACACAGTTAGTGTTGTGGAGTCTAGGCTGAGGCAATCTTGAAGCAATCTGATAAGATTTCCTGACTAGTGTGCACACCAGGGCTGCCCACCTCAAGGCGCTTTTGGCATTTCCATTAAAGACGCAGACTGGAGCAAATGAGTTTTCCATGAATATCTGTCTCTGAGCTGTGTGTCTAGGCTGGCAGCTTGGTGAAAGCTGGGTCCCTTGCAGGTGCCTGCGGGCTTCTGTCAGGCTGTATTTGGACACGCGAATACATGTGTGAGGAAGGGGCATTTACACTTGTGTGTACACAGAGCTATATGCACACACACATGTACACAGCTGCCTGTTTCGCACATGACATACCAATCTGGAACACAGGCATCTTTTTCAGCAAACTTGTTTGAAAAATGGGCTGGAGAGTTCTGGTCCTTGTTCATGCTGACACAGCATCAGTACCACTGCAGAGTAAGGAGCCTAGTGGGGTCCTCTGGAGAGGCCTCTGATTTGTGATGGGTACAAGAGACCCGGTGATGGTAACACTAAGATGCTTGTGCCCATAGCCAGTGTAGGGAGGACACAGGCCCAGGACTCTGGCTGTAGCTTGTGAGGCTCATGGCCTGCAGAGTTATGTCAGAGGCCCTACCAAGCCTGTCTTTACCTTATTTTGCTTAGCTTGTTAAAAAAACCCTGAATATTTATTAGTTATAGCTATAGGTTTATTGTTGTTGCTTTTCCCCTATATTCCTACCTTTCTGTGTTTGGATGTTTATGTTTGTTTATCCAGTCCAGGTTTTAGTGGACATCTTTTTTTTTTCTTTAACTCAAAATAAAACCAAACCAAAGCAGTTGCCGTCAAATTGATTCCAACTCATGGTGACCCCATGTGTGTCAGAGTGGAACTGTGCTTCGTAGGTTTTTCAATGGCTGACTTTTCAGATGTAGATTGTCAGATCTTTCTTCCGAGGCACAGCTGGGTGGACTTAACAGCCAAGCATGTCAGCTGTTTGCACCACCCAGAGACTCCCCTTAGTTCATGATGAGCCTCTTATTCGCCCCACCCATCCTGGTAGCCTATTTGTAGAAGGAGGAACAGGCACCTACCTCAGCCTGACTCACCTGGAGTTCATCCTGGAGAATTTGGAACTGAGACTGGGAAGTCCAGTCCTTCTGCATCTGGCTGGTTCTGTGACGCGTTCTGGAACTGTGGGCACCTTCTCACAATGTCGCCTGAAGAGAAGGGGGGCTGGTTTAGAGAGAATGAGAGAGAGTGAGAGAGAAGAGGGGTCCGGAGGAAGAGAATGAGGATGAGGAGTAGGAGGAGGGGGAGGAGGACAATGTACAGAGGCAAGACAGGGAGAGCATGGACAACTTTACAGCTTCTGGTTCCAGAATCTCTGAGCACATTCTGCCCGTAGGTTTAAGGATACAACATTTCATCCTTATAAATGTCTCCCGTGCTGTTTAATTTCGCTCAAGTTTGTTTTGGTTATTTGCATCCACACGAAGCTTTACTAATCTGTTGGTGGTGTGCAGACCATCTGCCTTCTGGCAGACTAACCCCTGCCCCTGCCCCAAGACCTCGTCCAGGCCTCTATACAAACAGAGAAATCAGGACATTGGAGTGTGAGTGGCCTCAGCACACAGCAGTGGCCTTCATCAGCCTCAGTGCTGCTGGGTGCTTGGTTCACACTCCACAATGATCTTTCCCTGGACTAGGGCAAAGATAAGGGTCAAAAGAAGTGGAAAAAGCCTGGGAGCAGGATGTCATTTCAACAGGGAGAGACAGATATCTTCTTTTAATGGGAATATGTCATAGTTCAGGAAAATTTGGATCCAGGGATATTCATGTAATATAGAACATCTTGAAAGAATGAATTTTTAAATTGAAAAGGCTGGGGATCCCCACATGTTTTCTGAGGAAGCAACGCCAAACAGCTCCTTTCAGGCCTTGGGGTTAATGTAGGCTTGGCGGGAAGAGAGGGCTAGTGGGAAGCCATTGCTGGACAGTGGGGACATGACAGGGATGTGGGGTCCCTGAACGTCAATGCCCCTGGACGGGCTTGGGCTGAGACACAGGGTCCCTGACAATGACAAGTTCAGGTGTGCAGTCAGCCTCTGAGTTCTGGGTTGTGGGACCATTTCATAGCCAAGGAAACTGGAGACCTGAGAGCACCTGTGACTTTCTCAAGATGGTGCTGGTGGCAGTGGAGACAGGGAAGACCTCAGCACTGGAAACCGCCAAGTCAGTGTCTGCACACTCCATTGCACCGTAGGGTCAACACCACCTCCAACAAGGTAGAGGGAAGACAAGGTGATAGGGGTAGATTTCCCTAGCCCCTCCTCTGGGACCTAGCAGGAAGTCTGTGGGGGCACAGGGCATTTAAGGACCCATGCGCAGCCCTATCTCAGTGCATACATAGACCTGACTACTGTGGTACTATGCTGAATGTGTTCCTGATTAATCATTAGGGTTCAATATGCAAGCATCTTATTAAACTATGAAATCTTTGGATGGTGCAAATGGTTAACACACTTGCTGCTAACTGAAAGGTTGGAAATTCAAGTCCACCCAGAGGCACCTCAGAAAAAGTCCTGGTGAGCTACTTCTGAAAAATCAGCCATTGAAAATCCTACGGACCACAGTACCACTCTGACACACATGGGGTCGCCGTGAGTTGAGATCAACTCCACGGTAACTGATTTTTTATTAAGCTTACAGGATCTCCACCTACCCCACTTATCAAACCCTCATCCTCTCTGCATGTTCCATTGTTTCTGTACTCCCAGTGTACTCTTCTCCTACCTCATTTTATTTTATTTTTTAATTGTGGAATGCTTCAAGGCCCTTCTGGCACCACCCATTCTACTGAATCAGAACAAAACCAAACCCAAACCCATTACCATTGAGTCACTGCCACCTCATAGCAACACTGTAGGACAGAGTAGAACTTCCCTGTAGGGTTTCCAAGGCTGTAATCTTTACAGAAGCAGACTGCCACATCTTTTTCTCAAGGAGCAGCTGCTGGGTTCGAACCTGTGACCTTTTGGCTTACAGCTAAGCACTTAACCTCTGTGCCACTAAGGCTCCTAAATCAGAACAAGGACATACTGTCCAGTGCTGTCGGAGGCTGTGCTTGGAGGTCCTTAGTCCTGAGCACTCTGTTTTGTCTCCCGTCCTTACAGCAGATATAAATGCTGGAATTCCAGGAATGTTTTTGGAGGGTTCCAGAAATGGACGAAATCTGCTCACATGCTTCATATAGCCTGAGACAAACATTGGCTTAAGCTGAGGGGACATAAACAGCTGCCTGCATTTTCCTATGCACACTGGTTCCCATGAAACCCAAGAGCATTAACAAAGACTGGAGAGGCCCAATATAATAAGCATCTCGCTGACGTACTCCCTGACTTTCATTAGATCTATGACACCTAGCCAGGTGCTCATTTATAGGGCTGTTTGAGACTAATTGCTGTTGTTTCAGGCCAATACATGTGATTAGGAGGAAGTTCCAGAAATATGTGCAGCATGGAGGCTGTTGGCTCAAGTCCTCCAGGAAGAGTGGCACAGGACAAAGGGTTGGAACAGACATAACATAGTTCCCAGAATTTAAAATTTTGTCTATGATTGAGTATTTTGGAGTTAGAAGCAGTGTGGAATGGCAGTCACAGATGCTATTTGTCTCTTTTCATAGGAGACAGAAAGCAGACTGAATGAAAGTCAGCTGGGATAGGCAGGGGGCAAAGCAGGAAGGGCACTGGACTGTTACCTAAAATACTTCCCAGTCTCATAAGGGGGTGTGCTAGTTATCTAGTGCTGCTATAACAGAAATACCACAGTGGGTGGCTTTAACAAAGGGAAGGGCCTCTTTCTGTCTGCTCTGGGGGAAAATCCTGTCTTCTAGGTGTTCCTTGGAGATCTCCACATGGCATCTATCTTTCCCCCATTCTTGCTTCTGCTTCTGTGCCTTGTCTGCTCTTTTTATATCTCAAGTGATTGGCTTAAGACACACCCTATACTGATATAGCCTCCTTAATGTGCAAAGAGAACCCTATTCTCAGATGGGATTACATCCACATGTATAAGGTTTAGGATTTGCAAAACATATTTTTGGGGACACAGGTGGTCACAAGGGAGTGTAGGTGTTGGCAGTGGCACTGAAGCTCATGGCAGTGCTTCCTTGGCAAGAAGTCAAGAGACCTTCAGGGAAATCAAGGAGTCCCTGAATGGAACAAATGGTTAATGCAATTAGTTGGTAACTGAAAAGTTGGTGGTTAAAGTCCACCCAGAGGTGCCTTGGAAGAAAGTCCAAGTGATCTACTTCTGAAAAATCAGCCATTGGAAACCCTATGAAGCACAGTTTTACTCTGACACATATGGGGCCACCGTGAGTTAGAGACGACTTGATGGCAACTGGTTTACAGGTTCAGAAAAATCAAACTGGACTTTTCACATGAAATTCTGTGAGCGTTTCCAGGGCCTCAGCTTACTGTGGGCTAATATTTTGCAAACAGTATTTTTTCAATAGGCAAGTGTCTATTCTGCATTTTCTAGAATCAAAATCTGAAGAATTCAAGTAATTAATTGATGCCAGATGTTGACTTTTGCAGAGATTGCTATACATATTTAAGGATCAGCAGTACTATCTCAGGAGCCCTGGTGGCACAACGGTTAAGCACTCGGCTGAAAGATCATTGGTTCTAACCCAGCCAGTGGCTCCCATAAAGATTACAGCCTAGGAAACCCCAGGGGCAGTTCTACTCTGTTTTATAGAGTTGTTGTGCATCGGAATCAACTTGACGGTACATGATAACAATAGTGTCTCAAAGGGGCCAGATAATAAGGTTAAGCAGCGAATCTAGGAAGAGCCAGTGGTTTGTGTTTGCTTCTCTTTTTAATTCTATAAATGAGGATGCGGGAAAACACCCAGGCACCAAGACTTTCAGGGAAGAGAGAGAGAGAATTTAGGAACTCGTTGACAGTCTTTCTGATTGAGATGTGTTTTGTTTGTTCCTGCTAACAAATTCTTTCCAGGTGGAGGGAAAGATTTAAAAAAGTCTGTCCTGAGAATGGTAAAGTGAAAGAGGGAAAGGTGAAGCAAATTCTTCATTATCAGGCTTGCTAGCAGGCAGGTGAAGGGAAGGAAGGCATGCCAATTGGAGCATTTTGGCTGTGAAAGTGTTTCAGAAGCCTGCGTCAAAGGGCAGAACAAGGAAAGATTCCAAGAAGCCATGGTGGGAAAAGTGATTTGAAGACCAGGTGCACATGCTGGCTGACCTGGAATATTCAGTGTCTCTGCCTGCTTGTCTGGGCAGCCACAAGGTGTGTGCTTTGGGAATGCTGGAGTTATTTTTAGCTCTGATGGTAATGGAGTGCTATTGTAACACCTATTGCAAGTGTATGTGTAACACGAAGTACAGATGAAGCACTGCAGACAAAGCCTATTTTTAAGAAGAGAATGGTGATGTGAAAGTTATGGTCTAAACAGGTACATCTTGTGACTGCATTCCAGAACAGTGTTTCCAAAACTGTGACTCGCAACTGATACCATCAGCGGCCCTTCCAGCCAGCACTCACTGGGGAGTGAGCAGACATTGCTCAAACAGCTCTGCAGCAGCCACGTTTGGTTCTGCTTTCCCTCCATTAAATTCTCTCTTAACCTGTACTGCTTATAAGCTATTCTTTTGTTGTTATTGTTGTTAGCTGCCATTGAGTTGAACTTGACTCATGGTTAGCCCATGTACAACAGAACAAAATGTTACCTGATCCTGCACCATCCCAATGATTGGTTATGGACTGGACCATTGTGATCCACAGGGTTTTCTTTGGCTGATTTTCAGAAGTAGATCTCCAGACCTTTCTCCCTAGTCCTTGTTAGTCTGGAAGCCCGTCTGAAACCTGTTCAGCATCATAGCAACCTGCAAGCATCCACTGACAGACTGCACATGAGATGCATTGACCAGGAATTGAACCCGGGCCTCCTGCGTGGGAGGTGAGAATTCTATCACTGAAGCATAACTGCCCTGGAAGCTATTCTCTAAGCTGCAGAATACTGTTTAAAAAAGGGGTCAGTCCTTCCTTTACCGTCACTAACATTTTTTGATGTAGGGCGCCTGAACCCTCTATTAATGCTGTTTTCTTAAAAACCACCATACTGCTTTTCTCCCCACGTCTTTATCCAAAACATGTAGCTGATGACTATGGATCCAGAATCTGTCTGCACTTTGATGGGAGGTGCCAAATGGGTAAAGAAATTCTATGCAGTCAGTTGGCAAGGCCAAAGAGCAAGAGCAACAAGAATAAGGAAAATAAAAAACTTTGCTATGCTTATGATCAATCATTATTATTATTGAAATGTGGATGTGTAGAAAGAATAGTTAGCAGAATAATGGGGTAATGGCTTTTATCATATCAAAGACATTGAGAAAAAGCAGAAAGAAAAAAATGTGTTTACTTTTGTACTAAAAGATAGTTATTGCTGTTGTTAGGTGCTGTCTAGTTGGTTCCGACTCATAGGGACCCCTATGTACAACAGAATGAAACACTTCCAGTCCTGCGCCATCCTCACAATCATTGTGATGCTTGAGCCCATTGTTGCAGCCACTGTGTCCACCCATTTCGTAGAGAGTCTTCCTCTTTTTCTCTGACCCTCTACCTTACTAAGCAGGATGTCTTTCTCCAGGGACTGGATAGTTAGCACTCTATAAATTGTTAAATAATAAGCACCCACACATTTATGTGATAGTTTAACACTTTGAAATCATTACTAACCTGTCTTCTTGCCTTGTAATTCGTAAGACATCTTAAGAAAATGTTAAGAAATTCAGCTTTTTTAAAAAAAGAAAATTTTCTTTTTGTCTTTGATATTCTTAGATTTCATTATGATGTCATAAATTGTAAGTCTACCCTTAGTATCCTGCATGGCACACATATGGAATCTGGGAGCGGGGCCCAGAATCTGTGCATTAACAGCTCTCCTGGTGATTCTGATACACAGTGAAGTTTGAGAACCACCATTCTAGGTCAGTGCTTCTCAAAATTCTGTGTGCATATGAATCATCTGTGGATTTTGTCAAAAGGCAGTTTTTATTCTGCAGGTATGGGATGGGGCATTTCTAACATTCAAGGGTCTTAAATATTTTGGACACTAGAAATATGTATCTTCTATTGTAATTGGTAAAGTAGGATTCTAATTTAAGTATCATTCTACTGTGAGTTTAGCTAAAGTGAGCCAATATCTAAAAAAAAAAAAAAAAAAAAAAAAAATCCCCTCAAGTGCACATGATAACACTGTGGGTTCTGAATGTAAAAACCAAGGCTCTAACCTCAGTTGTTGTTTGACTTCTGTTTGACATATAGATAGACAGATGGAAAGACAGGCAGACAGAAGATAACTGCTGACTATGTTTTGACTCTGACTCATGATGACCATATATACGACAGAACGAAATGTTGCCTGGTCCAGTGCCATCTTCATGATCCCTGGCATGTTTGAGTCCAGCTATTGTGCCAGTTCATCTCACCAAGTGTCTCTCTTGCCCTTGCTAGCTCTCTACTTCACCAAACATTATGTCTTCCTACTTCACCAAACATTATGTCCTCCTCCAGCAATTGATCCCTCCTGATGATGTGTCCAAAGCAAGCAAGTTGGACAATGTTCTGTTGTGATCCATAAGGTTTTCTTTGGCTAATTTTCGGGAGTAGATCACCCCAGGCCTTTTTTCCTAGTCTGTCTTAATCTGGAAGCTCCACTGAAACCGGTCTACAATTGGATGACCCTGCTGGTATTTGAAATATTAGTGGTGTAGTTTCCAGCATCATAGCAGCATGCAAGCTACCACAGTATGACAAATTGACAGATGTGTGGTAACTTTGATAAATAGGAGGCATTTAACAAGTGCTTACTGAAAGAATGAATGGGGACCTGCCAAGGTACTCCAAGGGTCCTTTTCCTGAGCAGTGGGGCAGCATCACTCTATGGAATCCTTTTGAGCCACAACAAGAAGGCATTGGGAAGTGGGAAAGAGTCCAGCACACAGCCATGACCACAGGGACCTGCCGGAAAAGCCAGCAAGCTCGGCATTCAAGTCCCTCTGTGGATGCTTCTGCTGCTGTCAACACTTGGCTCATTCTTTCCTCTGGCTCACATTAACCCTTTTAATCAAACTTCATTTATTAAATGTCTCTGTGCACTCAACACCAGTCAGATTTGCTAAATTCTCTCCCTCCAACACTTTCTTTCTTTCACTGTAGCTCAGGGAGGAATGCACCAAGGCTGGGCAAGAGTCCATGTGAAGCTGCACTGGCCACCTTTGCTCACCAGAAGGGAAATAAGGGCATGCTCTCCTGTCCTCCATGGTGAGTCCACCGAGAGTGTCTCTCATCTTCCCTCCACTCCCACATCTTGGTATGTCTGGTGTTTTCATCCTTTACTTTAGACAAATTTATCCTTTCCTCTGCCAAGGTCTCCCTACCAATCCACTGGTTCCTTCGTTCTTTCTCTCATTCCTTCAACAAACTTTTGCTTGCTCGTAGCAGATGTGAATCCTTGCCCAGGAGAGGCATAGTGGTTCTCTAGTGGAACTTTCTTCTGGTTGAGAACATCTAGGCTGTTTGTCCGCAATCTTTTGTAAGTCTCAGGGAAAAAAGGTGTGGGAGAATCAGTTAAATAGGAGATTTACAAGTGCCACTGTCTCCTATATTAAGGATACTTAGAGGCTTGCAAAACTCAAGTGTGATTTGAATACAGCTGGGACTGATGGGTCCTCTGGTTGTCTGGATAATGCCGTGCGTAGCTGAACTCCTCTTTGGTGAGTGCCAGCCTTTGCTGGGATGACGTGTCAGAGGGCTGACTCGATTGCCAAGAAGGGGCCTTTGTCCCCACGAGTATGGTTCCCCCAAAAGGGATTCCCCCACCCCGGAGTGCTGATGCAGTCTGTGCAAACAACCTCATAAAACTGAGTTACAAGCTTCTGGAACTTTTGTCAAATCAGTGTATTTTCCTATATATGTAGCCCTGAACTGTAAACATTTACTAATACCTTATAAAAAATGCAAAAGGAACTTGTAAAATGTCCATCTTTTTATTTTTTAAGGCCACAAAATATTTGATTCCGTAAGAGAACCAGTAAGTAATACCTACAGGAAGAAATTAGGAAAACAGACTGTCCCCTCCCCCTGCAAAAAGCTAAGCTGGCATTAGATTCTTTGAGAAACCAAGCAAACCAGAATCAGACCTTTTCATGTTAACCCTAACTTTTCTGCCTTGAATGCATTAGAACCTAGTGTTAAATTACATGACCGCTTCCATTGTGTAACATTAGTAATACACTGCTCTGTGATATAATGCAGCATTCACAGTTTGTCAGCCCATTCAGCTCCTTGCAAATTCAACCTCTTCAAAGACAATAGCATCAGGCCCCGCTGACAGCTCTTCACCTGTTTCACATATTTTCTGTAATACGTATATAAAACCTCCATATCAGTGCACCTATAAGGATGGGAATTTAGTTTCACAAGTAGAGAAATACTCAAAGGAATGTCCCGCAGTCAAGTCAATCTATTTTCAGATTCGCAGAGTTGTTTCTGAAAACGTGATATGTGGACTTTCATGACTCTGTAAATACATGCCATTAAATTTACGGCTTAATTCAGGAACGTTTTGTGGTTAAATTGTGGTGACTTTGGGGATCATAACTTCCCTGCCTGGGTTCTGAATCTTTATCTAGCATGAATGTACGTTTTCCCTCTTTTAGCCTTGAATCAGTCTCATGTTTATGAAGAGTGGCCCAGGCCCAGGAAGGTGCTGGTGCATCTGTCTCCTCGGCCATGTGCGGCACACCCCCAACTACAGCACTGTGCAGACTGGAGAGACTCCATTGACGGCTCAGGGGTCCTCTGCAGCAAGGACTGACAGGCAGAACGTGGCTGGGAAGAAGCGGCCTTGCAATGTGACTACTGGATGGACAGCCAAGCACAAGCTGAGACACAGTCCGCCCAACGGCTTGTGGGCTGCCTCCGCTCAGTCCCCAGTCTTAGGGCACCTGTAGCCAAAGGTCTGTTTGGTGGCAGGAGGCTCACCCAGGACCATCTGGGAGGTAGGCCGAGCTCGGTGATTTCTGTGCAGCTGCCCTTCCCCCCCATACCACTCAGGACCCTCTGCTAAGGCCTGCCTCCATCCTCTGAGCTGCTGTGTACCCCACACACTGATGTTGTGAACTGCTGTCAAGTCGGCCCCAGACTCATGGTGACCCCATGCACAACCGAACAAAGTCCTGCCAGGTCCTGCATCATCCCCATGATCATAGTGTTTTCACTAGGTGATTTTCAGAAGTAGAACACCATTCCTTTCTTCCTAGTTCATACTAGCCTGGAAGCTCTGCTGAAACCTGTTCTGCATCACAGCAGCACACAAGCCTCCTCTGACAGGCCGTGGTAGCTGTGCATGAAGTGAATTGGTCAGGAATGAAACCCAGGTCTCCTGCATGGAATGCAAGAATTCTACCACACCCCACCCACTAGCCCTGAATTAAAATTTAAAAAGGCAGGAAAAACTGAACACGCCTTCTCCCCAGAACCCTTGAATGAACCTGACGTCCCCTGTCCTTTCTCCAAGGACTCCTACTGTTCTTATCACACCCAATTCAGGGACTTGGCACAAGTAGAAGAGGCTTAAGTGACTTCATAGCTGAAATGTAGGACTCCCAGAAAGGAAACCGACCACTCCCTGCCGATGGGATTCTCCATCCTTACTAAACTAAGCTAATAATAACTCATGACTTGCTGTATTTTAGCTTTATCCTAGTGACCCATGCCAACGTCTGAGTCAAGTTGAACTCAAAGGCCTGTGGTGAATGTGAAGCTGAAAGAAGTGTTTCTTTTTTTAAATAATTTGTTTTATTTTTATTGCTGTTGAGAATATACACAGCAAAAATGTACATCAATTCAAGTTTCTACATGTACAGTTCAGTGACATTGATTACATTCTTTGAGTTGTGTAAGCATTCTCATCGTACTTTTCTGAGTTGTTCCTCGCTCATTAACATAAACTCACTGCCCCCGGAGTGTCTTGTCTAATATTTCAAGTTGCTGTTGTCAATTTGATCCCATGTAGATAGTTCTTAAAAGAGCATAATGCTGAATGCAGACATTTTTTACTAGTTAAACTAAACTATTGCTTGGTTTTAAGAAGACTTCAGAGGATATTTTTGGTTCAAGGTTTAAAGATTATCTCAGGGCAATAGTTCAGGGGTTCATCCAGTCTCCATGGCTCCAGAAAGTCTGAATTGCACGAGAATTTGAAATTCTTTTCTCCATTTTCCCTTTTTTGATCAGGATTCTTCTATAGAGTCTTTGATCAAACCGAAGAGGTGTTTCTGGATTGTCCTCCCTGTGTTACTTCAAATCATTTTTCTCCTGTCCCTTCTACCCTGCGCCCATACCCTTTTGTGTGGACCTGTTATTAGTCCACCTCTTATTTTTAAAATGTACATAGTGATCTAGTCTTGAATAGTTGTCGTATTCAGCTGTGAGGCTGATTCAGTGTTTCGGGCACTTAGGGCAGTGCCACATGAAGCTAGTGGCACTCCTATTTTCTGGGGATGCTTGCATTTAAAGTGATAACCTGTTTTTTTTTTTTCTTCTTTAAAGAACCTTAGAGGATATGGCATTTCTACATTTGCTGTCGCATGGGACAATTCTTGGATAATATTTTAACTTTGATAATGTGGCTAAACAACAGACTGATAACAAGCCCCCAAAATCCGTGCTGCTCTTATTGCCACAGTGATTTCCTGGCCTCCAGTTAGCATCCCATGTCTGGAGAACCACCTCCTGGCAGTGGCCTCCTGGGAGTTCATCTGCTGCTCCAGACTGCCATGTACTGCCCATTGTCCTCATCCATCTGTAGCAGTGTGCAGTTGGCTACTCTCGGGTATGAGGGAGGATTGTGCTGCTTCTGATGGAGGTGAGGTGACAGGCCTGAGAGGGAGAAGCAGCCCACTTGTCTCTTGAGGAAGCAGGTCTTGTGAATGTGAACCTGCCCTATTGGTGAGACAATCATGCAGGGACAGTTCGCAGGCTTTGGGTTGAAGCTGTGTGTTGATTTTTTGGCTGTTATGATGAGTTTTCTCAGAGTCCCCACCAGCTTTCAGTCTCCCTGCATCCCTACTCCAGATTATTTTTACATTGGAGTTTTGTTCCCCAGTCCTGCTCCTCATGAATAGATGAGTTGCGCTGCTAGAAATAACCTTCTATACTCTGCAGAGTTATCTTCCTCAGAACACAAGGTTGGTGCTTCTTAGGCCCAGCCACACAGCACCAGGAAATTGTCAGGAGTAGGACTCCAGCTTGCGTTTGGCATGGCTTCAGTGGCCGGCTTGCTGGTTGTGCCACCCTCTGCTCTTGTCTCTCCACTACAGCCTCAGAGTGGTGTGCACAACCACTCAGGGGACCTTCACAGCGGCAGGGCCCAGATGCCCAGCACTGGAATGTGTCTTTCCTGCAGCCGGAACAGTGGGCCTGGGGTGCTCTTCCCCCACTGGCTCCTTCTCAAGCACCTTAGCTGGCTCTTCTGCAAAACTCTGGCTTAAGAGGGAGGCTGACAATCTGTTCGCTGCTCTGCTGGAGGTGGTTGTGTCCTAACCTGCTTTGATGGCACTGACTCTATTAGCTTTGGGTGTCAAGTTCCTGTGCTGATCTCTGCTGTCGTGCAGGCACGTCAGTCTAGTCAATGTCCAGAATAAGCCCACCAGCTGCTCTGCGGGAGAAAGATGTGGCAGTCTGCTTCTGTAAAGCTTTCAGCCTTGGAAACCCTAGGGGGTAGTTCTACTCTGTCCTACAGGGTCACTATGTGTCATGATCGACTGAACATCAATGGGTTTTACTTATTGGTTTTGGTGCCTCCTAATACTTTGGACCTGTAAGCGGTATAGCTGTATCAGGTAGAAGTAATTTGGATCTGAGAGTACAGGGTGAGCCTAATTCTCCTTCTGGATGAGGAGAGAGTGGATCAATCTCAAGGCATAAAGGGAATTCTTATATATCCTTGGGTGTCCTTGTGCATAGGCTGGGGCAAGGAGAGAGATGGTTTTCTCTTCCCCTTTAATTACTCCTACAAACAGGATAGTGTGTTTCCTGGGTTACTTGGGTTAACTGGTTGCTGTTGGGTTGATTCTGACTCATGGCTACCCCATGTGTGTCAGAGTAGAACTGTGCTCCATAGAGTTCAAGGGCTGATTTGTGGGCTGTTAGGTCACCAGGCCTTTGTTCTGAGTGGACTCGAATCTCCAACTTTTCGGTTAGCAGCCAAGTTATGTTAACTGTTTGCACCACCCAGCAATTCCTCCTGGGTTCCAGAGCTCTTAACAATGGGTGGGGTAAGGGGCCAAGATTCCATCACTATCTCAGCAATTCAAGGACATTGATTGCTATGTAGAGAGATTCCCCTCAAGCAGTGCATCTGTTTGAAGCTTTTCAGCTCGAACATGTGGGTTCTATGAAGAAGATGGTGGAAAGGAGACAAGAATGTCTTTCTGGAATCAGAGAACACCATAATGCCCCTGTCCTCTGTAAGCCAGCTGTGTGGCAAATTACTGAATGATTGTGCATAGATGTGGGAGAGATAACAGATTCTTCTTTCTTCAGTGCCCAACAAGACTCCATTTCAAGTTATCCCTGAGAATAGGAGAAGAAATCAAGTTCCTGAAATTCCGTTTGCTAGGGAGCCTGTCTAGATGTGCTTGAGTATAAATGAATTTCTTTTTTACACCTGTGACCCTGCTGGTTCTCTACACGCACTTTCCCTCCTGCCCTCTGGGCCTTCTCACTTACTGTTCCTTCACCTCTTTGCACCAGATAATCTCTGACCCAGCAGTCCACGGTATATTCAATATTCTTCCAACACCATGATTCAAATATATCAATTCTTCCTCTGCCTTTCTTATTGATTGTCCAGCTTTTGCATACATATGAGGTGATTGAAAAATACTACAGCTTGGGTAAGGCACACCTTAGTCCTCAAAGTGACATCTTTGCTTTTCAACACTTTAAAGAAGTCTTTTGCAGCAGTTTTGCCAAAGCAATATATTGTTTGATTTCTTGACTCCTGCTTCCATGGGCATTGATTGTGGATCCAAATAAAATGAAATCTTTGACAACTTCAATCTTTTCTCTGTTTATCATGATGTTGCTTATAGGTCCAGTTGGGAGGATTTTTGTTTTCATTATGTTGAGATGTAATCCATACTGAAGGCTGTGATCTTTGATCTTCATCAGTAAGTGCTTCAAGTCCTCTTCACTTTCAACAAGCAAGGCTGTGTCATCTGCATATCACAGGTTGTTAAGTTTTCCTCCAATCTTGATGCCACATTCTTTTTCATATAGTTCAGCTTCTCAGATTATTTGCTCAGCATATAACTGAATAAGTATGGTGAAAGGATACAATCCTGATGCACACCTTTCCTAATTTTAAACCGTGCGGTATCCCCTTGTTCTGTTTGAACAACTGCCTCTTGGTCTATGCACAGGTTCCACCTGAACACAATTAAGCATTCACAAATTCCCATTCTTTGCAGTGTTATCCATATTTGTTATGATCCACACAGTCGAATGCCTCTGCATAATCAATAAAATACAAGTAAACATCCTTCTGGTGTTCTCTGCTTTCAGCCAAGAGCCATCTGACATCAGCAATTATATCCCTTGTTCCACATCCTTTTCTGAATTCGGCTTGAATTTCCATGTACTGCTGCAACTGCTTTTGAATGATCTTCAGCAAAATTTTACCTGTGTGTGATATTAATGATATTGTTCCATAGTTTCCACATTTTATTGGATCACCTTTCTTTGGAACAGGCACAAATATGGATCTCTTCCAGCTGGTTGGGTCATGTAGCCAACTTCCAAATTTCTTGACATAGATGAATGAGTACCTCTAGTGCTGCCTCCCTTTGTTGAAACATCTCAGTTGGTATTTTGTCAATTCCTGGAGCCTTGTTTTTTGCCAGTGACTTCAGTGCAGCTTGGATTTCTTCCTTTAGTACCATTGGTTCTTGATCATATGGTACCTTCTGAAATGGTGTGAATGTTGACCAATTCTTTTTGGTATAGTGACTCTGTGTATTCCTTCCATCTTCTGTGGATACTTCCTGAGTCATTCAATATTTTGCTCATAGAATCCTTCAAAATTGCAGCTGGAGGCTTGAATTTTTTCTTCAGTTCTTTCAGCTTGAGAAATGCTGAGTGAGTTCTTCCCTTTTGGTTTTCTAACTCCAGGTCTTTGCACATTTCATTATAATACCTTACTCTGTCTTCTCGAGCTGCCTTTAGAAATCTGTTCAGCTCTTTGGCTTCAACTCGTCTTCCATTTGCTTTAGCTACTCTACATTCAAGGGCAAGTTTCAGTCTCTTCTGACACCCATTTTGATCTTTTCTTTCTTTCCTGTCTTTTTTAATGACCTTTTGCTTTCTTCATGTATGATGTCCTTGATGTCATCCACAATTTCTCTGGTCTTCCGTCATTAGTGTTCAATGCATCAAATCTATTCTTGAGATGGTTTCCAAATTCAGGTGGGATTTACTCAAGGTCCTATTTTGGCTCTCACAGACTTGTTTTAATTTTCTTCAGCTTCAGCTTAAACTTGCATATGAGCAATTGATGGCCTGTTGTGCAGTTGACCCCTAGCCTTGTTCTCACTGATGATATTGAGTTTCTCTGTCATCTCTTTCCACAGATGTAGTCAATTTGATTCTTGTATTTTCCACCTGTTGAGGTTCACATGTATAGTCACCGTTTATGTTGTTGAAAAAAGGTATTTGTAATGAATAAGTCATTGGTCTTGCAAAATTCTACCATGCAATCGCTGGCATTGTTTTCATCACCAAAGCTGTGTTTTCCAACTACCGATCCTTCTTTTGCAACTTTCACATTCCAATCACTAGGAATTATCAGTGCATCTTGATTGTGTGTTTGATCAATTTCAGACTGCAGAAGTTGGTAAAAATCTTCAATTTCTTTGTCTTTGGCATTAGTGGTTTGTGTGTAAATTTGAATAGTAGTCCTTGTAGGCATATGGGTATTATCCTATCAATGATAGCATTGTACTTCATGATAGATCTTGAAATGTTCTTTATGACAGTGAATGCAATGCCATTCCTCTTCAATGTGTCATTCCTGTCGTATTAGACCATATGATTGTCCGATTCAAATGGTCAGTACCAGTCCATTTCAGCTCACCGATGCTGAGGAAATCAATCTTTATGAGTTCCATTTCATTTTGATGACTTCCAATTTTCCTACATTCCATGTTCTGATTTTTAATAGATGTTTGCAGCTGTTTCTTCTCAGTTGGAGTTGTGCTCCATAAGTAAATGAAGGTCCAGAAAGCTTTACTCTATCTAAGTCATTAACTTTGACTGCTTGGAGGAGGCAGCTCTTCCCCAGTCATATTTTAAGTGCCTTCCGGCACTATATCTGACAGTGTTCCACCGCTATTCATAAGGTTTTCACTGGCCAGTTTTTTCAGAAGTAGGCTGCCAGGTCCTTCTTCCTAGTCTGTCTTAGTCTGGAAGTTCCACTGAAATCTGTCCACCATGGTTGACCCTGCTCTTATTTGAAATATTGGTGGCATATCTTCCAGCATCACAGCAACATGCAAGCCACCACAGTACAACAAACTGAGAGACTCGTGATGGATATTTACTATTACAGATTTATTATAACAAAGGATACAAATCAGGATCATCATAAGGAAGAGACACATGGGCAAGGACTGGGAGGTTTCCCAATATGGAGCTTTCATACCCCAAAGAGGGTGTGTCACCCACCCTCCCTTCTCCAACCAGGAAGCTCTCAGAGCCTCTGGGTGTTCAGAGCCTTTATTGGTCTCAGTCATTACGTATTCATGATTGAGGCCTCATTGCATATGCATAATAGATTAAATCATGCCTCCTGAGGTTAGTTGATATCGGGTTACCAGGTGGTTCTTTCTGTTCTGGTCAGCCCCCAATCATTAGTACAAACCCTTAGGTGTGGTTTGGGTAGCAAAGGTATTTCAATTTTCAGGGAATTCTAAGGATTTAGAGTTATCTTCTCAGGAAACAAGGGAAATTCTTTACACCACAGTACTACATTATGCTGATGATGAAACTTCTAGGTAAGCAGAGAAGTGGAGGGGCTGACAGCACTGTGATTTAGCCTTCTTTTGACATTCACCCAGTGTTTCAGCTCTGCCAGTAACCTCATCTATCAGACAGGATAAGCTTGATGCTGCAGCAATAACAACAACCAAAGAAAACCCCATATCTCAGTGGCTTAAAACAACAAGGTTTTATTTCTCAGTTACATGATATGCTTATCTCATATCAGTGGGGCACTCTGCTTATGTAGTCATGGTGGGACCTAGAGTGACAGCAGGCACCATGTTAAATGTTAGTGGTTCCATGCCAGGAGAAAACCAAGCAATGGGATGTCCTACACAGGCAACTACGGCTCCAGTCACTTTTTATCACAACTCGTTGGCCATATTTGGTCTGTTTGCCCTACCTAAAGACAAAGGGCCAGGCAGTTTAATTCTCTCTGGGTGGCATAAATGGTTTGTGCTCAACTGCTAACCTAAAGGTTGGCAGTTTGAACCCACTCAGAGGTACTGTGGAAGAATAGGCCTGGCGATCTGCTTCCATAAGGATTACGACCAAGAAAACACTATGGGGCAGTTCTACTCTGTAACACACGGGGTCACGATGAGTTGGAATTGCCTGATGACATCCAGTTTGGCTTTTTTTGTCTCCAAGTGGAGAAGTGAACTTGCTGTGAGGGGCAGTACCAACCACCACTATACCTAGCATCACGTGCTCACAGATCCTATAGTGCAAAGGAGGCCTTGCAGTGGCACACATCTCTGGTGGTGGCTTTCTCAGGAAATCTGTCCTACAGTTATCAAAGTCCAATAATTGATTGCTCCGTGTACAATGCTTTCTTACCTTGGAACAATGAGAATTATCACTCTTAAAGGGATCTGAGCCCAGAAGGCAGTTACAGCCATAGATTGAAAAGAAAACCCTCCACATTCAGCCGATTCATTTCCACTCCTTAACGCCCTGTTGAAGTGGCCTCATAATCGCACATCTCTTGGCTGCAAGAACTAGCAGCCTAAACAATGCAGTGTGAGAGCAGTAATTCATATTTTTAATCGACCTGTAGTTTCTGCTCACTTAGTCCCAGTGCTGGCCTGGTATGTTGGTGCCAGTATGTATGGCTTATGTTGTCATCATTTATGTTATTTATTTAAAAAAAAAACAAAAAAACTAGAGCTATTGTGAAATGAAGGGATTCCTGGAATTTCTGTATGTAAGCATCAGTGAGGATGGGGAGGTTCCCCTGGCCTTGGAAGTACTTCTGTTCTCCCATGGAACATATCTTTTAGGGGTGAGGCTGGGGAGAATAGAAGAAGCTGATTTATTTCTTTGGAGCATCCCACCTTTTTTCTTCAGAAATTTTGAATGTTGAAAAAGTTTCTCTTGGTTTACTTAGTTAATGAGTTGGTTTTTAACAGTGACCTAGAGCAAGGCCTGTTTTCCCCACTCCTCTGCAGAGCTGCTTTGGGAGCATGATGAAGTGGGCAGCAGGCCATAACGGGCACACATTTAGGAAGGGTGGTTTTCATGTTTACCATCTTCCCTATAAAGAGGCTACATGAAGCCTGGAGCGTTGGTTATGGAAGAGGGGCAAATGCCTGCCGAAGCCAGAGCTGATGCGAAGGCCTATTTTGTTTGGACGGGGCCAAGCTGATAATGGGGCTCTTTTCTCAGAAGACTGTCTCACTATTCAGGAGTCTGTAGTCCACTCTGCAGGATTAAACAGGAGAATAATAAATTATGCTTTCTTTATCCTTTGAGTATCTGCTGAAAACACCAGCTCTGAGTGGATACTGGATCCTCTTGACTTAGTTTACACAGGTGAGAAAAAGCAACCCTGTGTCAGGAAAAATGTCACTGAAGACAAGAGCTTAGAGATGATTTCTTTCTGGTCAGGGCATGGCTTAATGGAAGAGAAAGCCCCTGCCTCTCCCTACCCCCGACAAGAACCAATAGCATGCCTCTGTAGTCCCAGCCCCTGCCTGCTCTGTTTCTCACAGAGGTGTATGGAGAATGTCTGGGGGAGACACAGAAAAAAACAAAGGCTCAGGAAAACATGTGTCCAAGACTCCCTCAAACGGCAGCCATACATTCCATGAGCACAGGGACCCGTGCCCTGTGAACCACTGAGTCCACCAAAGATGGTGACCTCGGTGAAACTGAGGCAGCCAGGAGCTTGGCTTCACCACGTGACCTCAAGCAGACCATTCACCTTGCTAAACTGGTTGTCTCCGTGGTAACATAAGGATACCGATTCTGTCCATCCTGCATCAGAATACAGCTTGTTGTTAAATGATGAATGCTAAAATACTCATGGAAGTCTTCAGTGTGGCACACAAGCACCTCTTTCTATTATTGCCTCAGATCTAGGGCAGGTGTCCCTTTCTGCCACCCTCCACAATTGCCTGATGATCCTCCTGCCTCACTCCGTGTTGTTGTTAGCTGCTATGGAGTCAGTCCCCAACTTGTGGCAAACCCATGGACAGTGGAACAAAATGCTGCCTGGTCCTGTGTCGTTCCCATGATCCATTGCAAATCAGACCATTCTGATCCATAGGGTTTTCACTGGCTGATTTTCAGAAGTAGATCGCCAGGCCTTTCTTCCTCATCTATTTTAGTCTGGAACCTCTGAGGAAACCTGTTTATCATCATAGCAACACACAAGCCTCCACTGACAGTTTGGTGGTGGCTGCACATGAAGTGCATTGGCTGGGTTCAGGAATTGAACCAGGCCTCCCTCATGGAAGGTGAGAATTCTACCATTGAATCACCATAGCCCTCTGTCCCACTTTGTACCCCTTCCCAAACAAGGTAAGAAAGATTTATATATTTGAGTTTTCTGGGACAGTATTGAAAAAACTTGAAGGTTTGATCACAAAAGCAAGCATTTCCACAGAAAATACTGAGTGGAGCTAGACAAAACCATGTTTCTGAGTTGGAAAGTATGAAAAGCCAGACTGTGGAGAACAGCCTGTGTACTTTTGATCCTGTTCCATTTCTCTGGACTTTGTCTTTCTTTTATAGTATCATTTGTGGTTTCCTAATCTTTGAAAGTAAAGGCTTCTCATTACAATGTCCTGAATGAGACCCCAGGTATGTCCTGAGATTGTTAGTGTTAAAATTCCACAATAGATCGCTCTATACACATGAGACAATTCACAAAACCCTTTCACGAGATGCAGCTCACAATCTCTTGAAGTGGCCCACACAGGCAATCAGCTCAGTCCTGTTCCCTTTTCCTCAAAGATGGGGACACCAACTATGGTACTAAAAGAGAAAAGAGTCCAGGGGGCAGTAGGCCCTATTTATAAGGTACCATGGATCTTTGATCTGTGGCAGGCTATTAAAATCAAAAGCTTTGAATACTTTCCATTTCAAAACAGGTAGGCAGAAAGAAATACATATGCGTAAGACAAAATTACACTTTTGATAGTCCATATTGATGGTATTAAACTTTTAGTATATATTAAAAAAATATTGGAACTTGTTAAAAATGGAGATCCCTGTGCTTTGAGGAGTACAAACAGTTAATGTGGTTGGCTGCTAACTGAAAGGTTGGAGGTTCAAGTCCACCCAGAGGTGCCTTGGAAGAAAGACCTGGCTATCTATTTCTGAAAGATCAGCCTTTGAAAACCCTCTGGAGCACAGTTCTACTCTGACACACATGGGATCTCTGTGGGTCAGTATTGACTCTATGGCGACTGGTTTTTCTGTGCTTTGAACTTAGTAATATTAGGCTAATAAGGCTTAAGTGAACCCAGGAATCTGTGTGTTTATAAGCCCTTCAAGTGATTCTGATGAAGATAGACCCAGGACTACACTTTGAGGATTATTGGCTTATATTTTCAGGGTAAAACATGGGAAGTTTTTTTTACAGTACAAGTCAAATTTGCATGGCATAAATGCTTGATGGAGTCACTGATTGTTTTGTCAAACTTGTTTCTAAGGTACTTGAATGATGGAGAATCATCAAGGGTGAGGAGGTGATTGGTGAATATTATTTGATGAGGTTGTCACTCTGCAAATCAAGTGGGACAGCCCTGCATGTGCTGAGTTGCTGGTTGCCTTACTAATGTGAGTCATTGAGTGAAGGACGCATTCACATAGCACCTGTGACCAATGTGTGGCCTGGTTATAAAGCACAGCACGAGAGACTCTGATTTTATGCTCCTTCCTGGAGCGTAGCGGAGCCACTGGGTGCTGCAAACTGTTAAGTGCTTGGCTACTAACCGAAAGGTTGGAGGTTCCAGCCCACCCAGAGGCACCTCAGAAGAAAGTCCTAGTTATCTACTTGCAATAAATCAGCCATTGAAAACCCTATGGAACACAGTTCTACTCTGACACACGTGGGGCCACCATGAGTTGGAGTTGACTTGACAGCAGTTGGTTTTGTTGTTTGTTTAAGAAGCAAAGACTTTTCAGGGTAGACAATGTGGGGCCCTCAGAGGCTATAAGGCAAGGGAGAGCCTGGTCAGATCTGTCCCTTCTACGGACCTCTTTGGCTACAGGGTAGGGGGCAGGGTTTTGAGAGATATTGAAGACCAGAGTCAGGAAGACCAGCTGGGGAGACACTGTCAGATTCTAGAAGAGAGAAGATGAGAGTCTGAACCAAAGCAGTGGCAGTGAAGGTGAGGACTGGTGGGTTGAGAAATACTTGAGAGGGACAATCAGACATGATTGCCAGGATGTGGGGTGAAGGAGGAGCAGGAGGCAGGGAGGATCCCAGGATTTCTAGCTGTGTGACTGGTGCCTGGTGAGCTGGAGAATAAAAGAGAATAGGGGAGACTGTTAAGTGTGATTTGATTATGGAGCATTTACCTGCTTGTGTGGTTTACTGGGGAAAACTCCCCTACTGTTCACTTACCCCTAAGAGGTTTCACCTGCCAACCACAAGTACTGTTCTGGCTTCCTTGCCAGAGCTTTCCTTTTGCAGGAACATTCTTTTCTCACCCACTTTGCCGTGCTGCCCAAGTTCACATGGTACATACACGAGGCTGAAGTGTGCTTCCATTCCATCTTCCAGGGCAGCTGTGGGGAGACCCCAGACCACTGTGATCACAGGGTACATTTACCTCCGATTCAGGACAGCTGTGGGGAGACCCCAGACAACTGCGATCACAGGGTGCATTCACTGCCGATCCAGGGCAGCTATGGGAGAGCCCAGACCACTGTGATCACCGGGTACATTCACCCTGATCCAGGACAGCTGTGGGGAGACCCCAACCACTGTGATCACAGGGTACATTCACCCCTGATCCAGGGCAGCTGTGAGGAGACCCCAGACAACTGTGATCACGGGGTGCATCCTGCTAAGCCTGAGCAAGGACCCTTCTTCCCTTGGCAAAGGGAATTGTTCCCATCTTCTCAGTCCTCATCAAACAAAATAGTTCCCTGGCTAACTTCCTCTCCTTCTGCAGATGTACCTGTTCCCCTAGGTCTCTTGAGGGCTCGAGCTTATTGACTGGGAATGATTTCTCTCTCCTAAGGTAGCCATGGGAAGAGGCAAGGCCAGCTTATGGAGAACTGTGCACAAGCTGCCAGCCCAGAGGCCTTCCTCTATGAAGCCACTTGGCCGTGGTCAGTCATGGGTCAGGCATTTTGAGGATAATTCGATAAAAATCTGTTGTCAGGGATTATGGCAAAAAATACCTAAAAACAGGAATATGGTCGATGCTGAGGAAGTAATTGGGATGTATTTTCAAGTTAAGGAGCCCTAGTGGTGCAGTAGTTAAGTGCTTGACTTCTAACCAAGAGGTCGGCTGCTGGAACCCACCAGTGGTTCCACAGGAGAAAGATGTGGCAGCCTGCTTCCGTAAAGATTTCTAGTCTTTGTTATGGGGCAGTTCTACTTTGTCCTATAAGGTTGCTATGAGTTGGAGTCGACTTGACAGCAATCAGTTTTTTGGGGGGTTTTATTTTCAAGTTGTGCATTAGTGTTAGTTTGCTTCGTTAATAGGGAGAAATTAGATAGGCATATTTCATTTTGGTTCAAAATACAGTAATGGTGTTTATAATACATGTACTGTCAAAGCCACGTCTTTGCTGGATAACGACCCACAGGACATTTTTCAAAGCACTGTCTTCCTTGGCTCTGGGATTGCCTACCTGCTCTGCTTTGCCAGGGGCTCCCATGGGTGACCTCTTGGGGTTGATATGTCTGGAGGGTGGTGGGCTGAGCGGCTGCCTACAAGGGTGGATTTTTTACTAATTTGTTTGTGATGTTCTTGTGTATGTGTCTCTGTGTTTTGTGATTTCAGCTGATAAAAAGGATGAAATAAACCAAGAAACTTTTTTTCTGTTTTTGAACTTCAGTGTCACTTTTAACTACAGGTGATTATTTTCATTAATTGAACATATAAGTATGCGTGTAGTATTTGGGGTTGATTTCTCCCAAGTATAAAAGGAAAGTCTCATTACTAAAGACGTTTAAAACATGTGACTCATCAAGGATTCTGTTTTCTGGGGCTCTATGTGTCTGGGTTTCAGGGTTCAAGGAAAATCCAAGAAGGCTGGGTGGCGTACCACTACCACCAGCTGCTTTCTCTGTGTGAGAAAGGCCTGGTGATTGGCTTCTGTTAAAGATTATGGCCAAGAAAACCCTGTGGAGCACTTCTACTCTGCAACACATGGGGTCGCCATGAGTCGCGGGCCGGCAGCAGCTAACATCAAGCAGGCCCAGTGTCCGGTGCACCCTGCAGTCCATCTCCACTTGTGTGAATTGAACCATCCTCTCAGACTTGGCTCAGATAGCATCTCTTCCCTGAAATTTTCCTGGATAACTAACTGGAAATGACCCCTCACCCCACGCACACACGCTGTCAGAGGCAGTTCTTTCGCTATCTTCTAGTTCTTGTTGTTTTTCTCCTTTTCCTTCTTCTCCTTCTCTTCTTTTCCTCTTCCTCCCGCTCTTTCTTCTCTTCCTCCTCTCCCTTCTCCTTATTTTTTTTCTAGCATGTTTCACTTATTAGTTTCTATCACAGTTAACTTTTAAAAATTTTTTATTGTGCTTTAGCCGAAATTTAACAGAGCAAATTAGTTTCCCATTTGATAGTTTGTACATAAAGTGTTGCATGACATTGGTTGCATTCCCCACAATTTGTCAGCACTCTTCCCATTTCTGCCCTGGTTTCCCCATTTCCTTTCATCTGGATTTTCTACCCCTTCCTGCCTTCTTATCTTTGCTTTTGGGCAAATGTTGTCCTTTTGATCTCGTATAATTGATTGTCCTAAGGAACACACACCTCTCGGGTGTTAATTGTTTATTTTATGGGCCTGTCTATTGTTCACCTGAAAGGTGGTTTCCAGGAATGGCTTCAATTCCAGTTAAGAAGGATGTCTTAGTGCCATAGTCTTGGGGGTTCCTCAAGTCTCTGTCAGACCAATAAGTCTGGTCTTCTCCTGCTCTGTGCAGGATCCTCTGTTGTGATCCCAGTCAGTGGTAGCCGGGCACCATCTAGTTCTTCTGTTCTCGGGGTGTATCACAGTTAACTTTTAACCTTCCCATCTTGGAGCATAAGCTCCTTGACATAAGGGATCATGTTTGTTCTTTTTCGTATTTCCTAAGTGCTACCAGTAAGTGATAAAGATTGTTGGGTGACTCATCAATGAACTCTCCCTTCTTTAATAGTTCAGCAGTGGCTTATTGTGAAGGCTGGGACTGGAGTGCACAGGTGCCCCATGCGCAGTCTGTGGGCTCCTCTGGCACATGGCTCCACCACCTCTTCTTCTTTCGACCACTGCTTTGGCCTATGGTGGGGGCGCTGGCTTTATTGATTCCCTGTTTCGGGCTCAGTCTTATTTAGTCTCTGTTTACATTTCCAGGGCATCAGTTCTAGATAATGATGGGGTTTCCCAGCCTTTGATGGTCCAAATAAGCATGATTCATGGTGGGAATGTGGAACATTTTTGAGGCTAGGTTAGGTGTCTCTCTGTCATAAGAGCTATAGGCTGTAATTCTGTGTGATGAGGGTTAGCGACAAATACTTCACATTACATAATACTGTTTCCGTAAAGATTACAGCCAAGGAAACTCTATGGGGGTAGTTCTACTCTGAAACACATGGGGTTGATATGAATCAAAATTGACTCAATGGCACAAACAACAACATCCATGCTCAGAAGCCAATGTAGAAACAATTTCATGGTGAAAAAATGTTGAAGTCCAGGTTTGATACTGCGAAGTGGAAAGAATGATACAGTGGAGGGTTGCTTAAACTTCAGCCATTTGAATAACATCTGGATGATTTTTCCCATCATCAATATTTTTCTTTAACTTAAATAAGGGTTCTTTTTAAAGGAAACTGTATATCACACTGTAGGTGGAAAAACAGTATCACTTGCCAGAAGTAATTAAAATAAGCATAAAAAAATCCATTGCCACTGAGTCGATTCCAACTCAGAGTGAACCTATAGGACAGAGTAAAACTGCCTCATAGGGTTTCCAGGGCTGTAATCTTTATGTGAGCAGACTACCACATCTTTCTCCCACGTAGTGGCTGGTGTGTTTGAACTGCTGACCTTTGGGTTAGCAGCTGAGCGCTTAACCACTCTGCCACCAGGGCTCCTCAAATAAGCATATGGCTACTAAAAAGGTAAACTTTTATCAGAATAACATACCAAGTTGCATTCATTGGGACCACCCAACCTGCTGGCACCATTAGTGGTGCATGTGTGACGCTTTGGGAAACACTGTGTGGCCTAAAGAGCCTTCAGTAGAGAAAGGTCTCGATATGAATCCAGTTTCTGCTACTTACTAGTCGTGGTATTTGGGAGAATAGACTTGACTCCTTTGAATTTCCATTTCCTTACCAAGGAAAAGGGACTAATAGAACCTCCCTTGCTGAGCTGATGTATCACAATATCATATGTAAAGTAATATTTAGCCCAGTGCCTGGCAAACAAAGCCATTGGAACATAAATAATTTGAAGACTTCTTAGCTATTTTTTCAGTCAGCAAATGTGAAGACAGCCTTTGTCAGAGTAGGCAAACAGCCAAGTACTGAAAGTGTTGTTATATATCAACTATCATTGAACTTGGACTTGTACTCCATGATACTTGAATTGTTTAACCTTGAGCGTGCTTGGTGGAAAGGTATGGTAGTGTGTTCCTCCCTTTAGCCCAGAATATAGTATCAGAAGCATGGAAATAAACTTCTCTAGCTCACACAGATCTTGTTTCTGTGGCCCCTTACTGTCCCTCTTTCCTCACCACCCTTTTTATCCCTGGTGTCATTTCCTCAGTCCTCAGTCTCCACCAATGTCTTTTTCTTTGGGCTCTTCCTCAGCATAAGGAAGTATTGCTGTTTTCCTTGCCAGACCTGCCGAGGGCACCTGGGTCAGCAGAGAAGAGGGGCGTGCTGTGCAGTAAATAGGAAGCCGGGCTCAGGCTGTGCTTGCTCCGCATTCTGCCTGGCCCTGGCTGGGCGTGGAACACTCTCCCTGGCTGGGAGCCTGCGCTGCCCCGTGATCAGGGCACCTCTCGGCACTTGTGGTTTTGGCACCTGAGGAGAGAGGCCTCCCACAAACCCTCCCTCCTACTCCATTTCTATTGTGAGCTGTTCCTCTTGCCCCATAATAACCTTTGCCAGCTGGGAAGCAGCCCCTGACGAGGACTCCCTGCTCTGTGTCCACCCCTGCCAGCCCTTCTGTTGGTTGTGGTGAGCCATCACCAGAGCAACCCAGAAAAACAAGGGCCAAGCACTTTGTCAGGTGAGGGAAGGTCAAGGGACAGTAACAAAGCACCGAGTGCCTCACACTCACTAGGTCAGCGAAATCTGAAGAAGCCAGAGTACTTTATGATGGATCATTTACAAAATGAAAGCAAAAGCCCCCAATGAACAATCAGTTTCCCAAAGTCCTTCCGAATGGCTAAGTTTTCCTCCTTCCATCTTACTGGTAGGTGTGTGAAAGCACAGAAAATGAAGGGACTTCTCCAAGACCATCTACTAAGCTGAGATACAAACCCGTTGCCATCTAGTCAATTCCGACTGACAGCAACCCTATAGGACAGAGTAGAACTCCCTCATAAAGTTTTCAAAGAGTGACTGGTGGATTCAAACTGATGATCTTTTGATTAACAACCAAGCTCTTAACCACTGTACCACCAGGGCCACAAGCTGAGATACAAGCCGTTCCTAAAACAACTACTAAGAGTAAATTTGTAAGTCAGCTAGTTGAAACTCAGAATTCATTAATCTGTACGAAAATTGTGACAATGAAGTTCACCTTCCTAGATATAGCTACAAAAACCCTTTAACTCATAGTGTAATTCATATTGCAATGGCAAATGATGAAGATTAAATATTTATAGCATTTGTAATTAAAATATTAAAATAATAAGCCATGAATAGTGTTAAATTTTTATGTTGATATCTAGTGCTTGAGGAGGAGTTCCTGGGGGTGCAAACCCTTAATGTGCTCAGCTGTTAACTGAAAGGTTGTCGGTTTGAAAAAAGCTCGGGTGATCTACTTCCAAAATATCAGCCACTGAAAACCCTATGGAACACAGTTCTACTCTGACACACGTGAGGTCACCATAAGTTGGAGTTGATTCCACGGCCACTTTTTTTTTTTTTTAGTGCTTATAGGAAACTAGGTCTGCACTTTGAGCAGACTGAGGAGCCAGGTGAAGGCCTCTATTTCAGATTTCCAGAGGACGACTGTTCTTTCTGCTAAACTACTTCCTCTCTACCTCCCTGATTTCCTTCTTTCTGTCCCTGTCATTCTCCACAAATATTTATTGAGTACATACTTCATTACACACATGAGGTACATACAAGCATGAAAAAAGATAGCTTCTGTCCCCAAAATTAAAATTCGGTGTGGTAAGTTTATCAATAGAAGTATGCTCAGAGGCAGTGGACAGAGGATAGAAAACTAAGTAGTGTGTGTATGTATGTGTGTGTTTGTGTACACACGTGTGTCTGTGGAAGCTGGGGATTGTCAATAAAACCTTTTGATAGGGAACAACATGTTAGTCATTTGAGCTGAAACTTAAATGAGAATAGGAGTCACTCACATGAAAACATTGAGTGGCCGCAGTTCAGCCTAAGGGAACTGGTGCAAAGACATGGGGGCAGGAACATTGGTGACCAGCCGTTGAGTGTAGTGTGCTTGGGGAGCAGCAGAGGGAAATGGAGTTGAGAGGTAGATTGTAAATCACAAGGGGATTGAATGCTTCAAGACTTCACGTGGATATGATGGCAGACTTGGGGAGAATTTCAAGCAGAGGGGAAGTGCGGCAAAACTGCCGTGGAAACACTGGGAGGCGAATAGAATGAAGGCAGGGAGGTGGTAGCCATTGTCCAGGTCAGCAAAAATGAGGGCATTTTTGCCTTTGATGGAAGGCAGCAGCAGGAAAATGAGGAGACATGAATGGATTTGGAGATACTGGTGGCTCAGTGGTAGAATTCCCACCTCCCAGAGACATGGGTTTGATTCCAGCCAATGCACCTCATGCATAACCACCACCCATCTGTCGGTGGAGGCTTGTGTGTTGCTATGATGCTGAACAGGTTTCAGCAGATCTTTCAGTCTAAGATGGGCTACAAGGAAAGACCTGGCGACTACTTCCAAAAATCAGCCAATGAAAACTCTATGGATCACAGAGGTCTGATCCACAATTTATCATGGGGATGGCATAGGACTGAGTAGCATTTCATTCTGTTGTATATGGGGTTGCCATGACTCAGGGGCCAACTGGACAGCAGCTAACAACAACAACAAGGAGATTCTAATTATATCTTAAATCTCTCCACTGTCTCCATTTCTACTGCTGCCTGTACAAGCGACCATTATCTACCAGTGGACTCCCTGCAGTGGTCTTCCAGCTGGCTTCCATAAGCCCACCCAGGCAACCTTCATTCTATTCTCAGTGATCTTTCTCCAATCAAAATATCATATCACCCACCCCTCAACTTAAAACTCTCCATATTTGTATAAAATAAATGAAGTCCTGCAAGATTGACCTACCTTTCCAATATCATCTCTCACCAAGTGTCCTTCACTCTCGGGTCTCTGGTCATATGACTATTTTTCAGTCCCAGTCCTTCTGTCCCCAGCTGAGCCCCCTCCCTCTATTTTTTTTCTCTACCCGGGTTGTTCCATACTTCCTTCACCTAGTTTATCTTAATTATACTTAACTGAGATCTTTAACCTATGACACACAACGGTCCAATGCACAACCCATTGTCATGGGGATGGCACAGGACTGGGCAACATTTTGTTCCTTTGTGTATGAGGCAAACTTAACAGCAGTTAACAACAACAACAACATTATAGACTGTCAACATCCTGTAACTTCTCTTTATAGTACTTTTTATAGTTGTAATTTTCATCTATTTGTAGGATGACTTGAGTGATGTCTGTCTTCATCTCAATCTCACCCCTACATGCCTACAAAGTACATTCTAAATTCCATGAGGCCAGGGAAGGACGTTTGTAGGACACGGGGTACAGCTGTCTAGTAGGGAGTCTAGTAAAACCCCTGAGCGCAGGGACTAAAATGGACTCATTTTGTGCCCGTGGACAGAACTCCGTTCCTGACACATGATTTTGTGCTCAGTAGATGCTGTTGAATTTGTGTTCATTTAAGAACAACCAGAAAGAAAAATATGGAATCCTGTTATATCTCCTTGGGGATAAGATGGACAAGAGTCCTTGGCTCAAGGCTTCCATCTGTCACTCAGCCGTTTGAGATAAATTATTTTTACATAAATTTTGGTCAGTCTCGACAGCCTTATGACAAGAGGAGACAAACTTAAAACATGTTATAACTAACCCAGCATTACCTTAGTTATAACAGTGAATTTTCATCACACAAATATTAGAAAAAAACAGTGGGTGATGTTTTCAAAGGACCTCTTAAGTGTCTGAAGACAACATTGGCACTTAATCAGAGGGTGGAATTGAGGCCCTACTCCTATAAGGAGAGTGGTTTAGGTGATCTTTAGAAAATTCTTCCAGGTTGAGTTCTGTTTTCTTTCCCCCATATCTAAAGTTCATTACCCTTTTGCCATAGACAAACAAAACAAAACCAAAAAACAAACAAACTCGTTGCCATCAGGTTGATTCCTACTCATAGTGACCCCATGTGTTACAGAGTAGCACTATGCCATAGGGTTTTCTTGGCTGTAGTCTTTACAGAAGCAGATGGTTAGGGCTTTCTTCTGTGGTGCTGCTGGTTGGGTTTGACCGGCAACCTTTAGGTCAGTAGTCGAACGCGAACTATTTGCTTCACTCAAGGACACTTGCCATGGATATAGAGTCTTAATTCCTCAATTTATCTTTCTTTTCTCTTTAGAGCTTCCATCACTCATCCTCTTTCTGTCTAGCCAAGATTAGCTGCTTTGGGAAGTTTCCACAGTCTCCTCTGTTTTCTCCTTTTTTGATGCACCTGATGACAGCAGAGATGTTTTATTTGAAACTGAGCATAGTCAGAATACATCAGCTTAGGGAAGATTTAGGAAGTTTTACAAAGTTATTTGCAATAAAGTTTCTAGTCCAAAATTCTTTTATTACGTTACAAGTTATTCCCTGATGCAGTTGTGGTTTAGCCAAAGAAGTCCTCTTGGAAAGAGGAAGAAAGATCTGGGTTTTAGCTCTGACTCTGCCACTCATTAGTTGTGGGACTTTGAACTTAACCCTCTGACTCTTGATTTCCTTGCTTGTGAAGATGGGGTTATAGGCCTATTTTTCAGGGTCATCAAGAAGATTTAATGAGATAGCTCATGATAAGCGTCTACACAGTCCTAGACAGAAGTAGAATTCCATAAATGTTCATTTCCTTCCTGTTGTGAATTTTCTCCCCTAGTTGATGAATTTGGGAGGAATGCAAGTGCTATACTACAGACAGAATTCTGGAAAGAATTTGTGTTAAGTTGGCTGACTAAAAAGTGTTGGTCACAAAGGTGGTAGTTACTACACTAGTCATTAAATTCACACACACATGCACACAAATACAGATATAAACAATTAAACTTGGGATAACCACCTATCTCCCAGTTGAAAGGGACTGTTTTAAATTTAAAGAGTTTCCATTCGTGTAAGTAAACACATATGAAGATTGCCAACCCTTGACCTACCGGTTTGTCTTTCTAATTGCTTCCTTTACATTGCCCTGTGTGTGTCTCCAGATCCACTTATACATTTTACCTTTTTATTTGCTTCTCTTCCTAGTATTTTCCTTCTCGGTTAAAAGGATCATTATTCATCTACAGAGTTCGCTAAGCCAGAAAGATACCACATGTAGTTTTCTTCTTTCTCTTGGTGTCCTATCTCTTAGACATGCCTTGGCTCTGTCCCCTCCTCACCATCTCCCCTGCCATGGCCATATCTCAGTGGTCAAGATCTGGAGAGGTGAAAGTTAAGAATATCAACACTTGGAAGAGAAAGCAGATTCTCCATATCTCAAGGTAATTTTTGACAGTAAATCCCAAAGTGGACTTGGTGATTAAAGGTTTGAAGGGGAGCTCTGCGCGCAGGTGTTTTATTTTCCTGGGCAAAACTTTCATCCTGGACAGTATCTTCTTCATGATTCCCTGTCCTTAACCTCAGCCCTCACCTACACCTTTGAAGCTGTGAGAACTGTGACTTAAAATACGTTATTTGGTCGCTATCACACATTTTGCGTTCCTTTCAGGGAAATAAATATTTATGCTCATTTAGCAATGTCTTTTATTTTCAGATTCCATCTTCTCATAAATCCTGACTTTTTCTTTTATCAACAGTCTGTACTTTTGAAGGGCTTCCCCTTTTGCTTTCTTCAAGGAGTCCTTGAAATCTCATGATTTTAATTGTACTTACTTATTTATTTTTTATAGGGTCCCTGGGTGGTGCAAATGGTTTATGCTCAGCTATTAACCAAAACGTTGATACTTCAAGTTCACCCAGCAGCTCCACGGAAGAAAGCCTTGGGATCTATTTCTGTAAAATTATAGCCAATAAAACTGAATGGAGCAGTTCTATTCTGTATCATACGGGGTTGCCAGGAATGGATGTTGACTTGGTGGCAATGGGTTTTTATATTTTATGGATTGCAATATAATATTCCTAGAGAACTGTTATTTTCTTCCCTTAAGTTTGGCTATGGTGCTCTGTGCATCTAAATAAACTTCTTCTGAATTAGACAGGTTCTTAATTTCTGTTGTCTCCTTAGCTCTGTGCACTATGGGTGACCTGACTACTTGCGCTTGTGACCCCACTTCCTCCTCCCTCTGCTCCTGCCTAGGGACTCCCTCTCTGCTCATCTTGGCCTGGACTTCTCTCATGAATCCCTGATGGGGAGTGCCTTTCTCTCTCTGTTAAACCATCCCTTTTACCTTTCAAGGTTGTCTCTGTGTTGCCCTCTCCCTTCTTTGCACTCCTAAGCACTGGAAATTTCTGTTTCCTTTGAGAATGTACAGTTTTCCCAATAGGATAATAAAAGACACTGAGCCCTTACCTTCTTTTTAATCTCCTGCTCTGCTTAGCACAGTGATGAAAGGTTATAACTTAACATATACTGAAGAATTTTGAATACCAATATTAAAATACACTTGTGCTTACATTACTATAGAAGATACAACCAGTCCATACAACTCACAGCGACCCCATGTGTGTCAGAGTAGAACTGCTCTCCATAGGGTTTTCAGTGGCTGATTTTTTGCAAGTAGATTACCAGACCTTTCTCCCGAGGAGCCTCTGGATGAACTTGAACCTCCAGCCTTTCAGCTGGCACCAGAGCCCACTCAGGGACTCCAATATAGACGATAGACTGTGCTGATTCTTAGAAGAGAGTCACAGAGCTTTAGGCTTGGAAGGGAATTTAAAGGTTATCTGGAAGACCACCTTGTTTTGCTTAGTAGACACTCAGTAAAGGTTTGTTGAATGAATGAACATCAAGAAAGATGAGCCTTGGAGAGCAATTAACTTGTCCAAATTCCCACGACTATCAATATTTATTGAACTAATGCCTCTAGTCTAACTCAGTATAGCACTGGGCCCATTTTCTATGGGATTTCCTTCAGCAGCCACGCTCTTGACACTCCTTCAGTTACTGGGCACAGAATGGAAGTCTCTTTTTTAGTGCTATCAAAGCTCGAATGGTTTTAAATGTGTTGAAGGGTAAATGATTTTCTACTCATTCTTTTTGAAATATACTTTCCTTTAGATCAAGCAGGTAAACTCTGAAGACAAGCAGGTGAACTCTATGACATACAAAGACCTTTAAATTGTTAACAAACTTTCTCTTAGAAGGCTTATTTTACATAGAATGAAATAAAATTAAGTCTATAACCTTAGTATCCAGGATGAAATGGAAGTGGAAAAAGATAAGACCCCAATGATTGAGTCTAGTTATGATGCATGTTTAAATCTTGATTATTTTTATTAAAATGCCTGTGGTTCATTACCTTTTTTTTTTTTTTTTAAACATTTTATTGTGCTTTAGGTGAAGGCTTACAGGGCAACTTATTTTCCCAATCAGTAATTTATATGCAAATTATTCCGTGACATTGGTTGTAATCCCTGCAATATGTCAGCACTCTCCCCATTATCACACTGATTTTTCCTATTTCCATTTGTCCGGTTTTCCTGTCCCTTCCTGCCTTCTCATTTTTTCTTTTGGGCAGATGTTGCCCTTTTGGTCTGACATAGATGATTGTTCTAAGGAAGACTTTCCTCACGGGTGTTATTATTTATTTTATAGGCATGTCTATTATTTGGGTGAAAGATTATCTCTGGGAGTGGCTTCAGTTCCAAGTTAGATGGGTGTCTAAGGGCCATAGCCTTGGGGGTTCTTTCAATCTCTATCTATTTTAAGAATTTGAGTTTTGATCTAAATTTTTTTCCCACTCTAACTGGGACATTCTATTGTGATTCCTGTCAAAGCGGTTGGTAGTGGTAGCTGGGCACCGTCTAGTTCTTCTGGTCTCAGGCTAGCAGGGGCTGTGGTTCATGTCCTTTGGACTAACTGCTTTCTTAAGTCCTGTTCATCTACTTCTGAATAACAGTGTAAAGGTACTTGTTTTCTAAGTAGTGATATTTTTATTGCCCAGAAAGAAATATTGAGTATTTCAGAATATAATATTTACAGCAATTTGGCCAATCTCCAAGACTATCAGTGCTGCTGGTGATGGAGTTGATGATTCACTAAGTAAAGGCTGTGGAGGAGCCCCCTCCTTTTAAGACTGTAAGAATGAGTTGTACAATTATTTACTTGATATCTTTTATCTATAATCCATCAGGGTTGGCTTGGAGGAGCTCTGGAAGCCATTTCCAAATGGACATTTGCAGAGCATGTGGGAGGCAGGGGGAGGCAGGGTTTTAGTCTTTGTTTGCTTAGGAATGAAGTAGAAATTCCAGGATTGCCTCCAAGCCCCTGTGGTCATAGGATTCTTGTCTAGAATATATTGTCTGTGTATTTCGGGACTCCAGAGCAATTGTTCTATCCTTCCAGGTGAGAATGAGCTTCCGCCTTCACTACTTCAGAGTCAGGCTTCAGGCTTCCTTGCATGGGGGTCTCAGAGAGGTGAAGAAAAGGGAGTTATTGCTTCTGGGGTTAGACTCCTGTAGTAAAAACATTATGGAGGCAGCACTGGGCTGGATTGTGTCACTTTAGCCAGTTACACAGCTCCACAAGTCTCTGTTTCTCATTTGTGAAATGGCCACAACAGTCCCTAATGATGCAGGCATTTCGTAAACACTGAATGAGATGTCTATAAGGACTCGGAGCCGTGGTTGATACCCCAAATGTGCTCGGCGATATAGTGTCACCACCACCCTTCTATCAGTTTGTTGTACTATGGTGGCTTGTGTGTTGTTGTGTTGCTGGAAGCTGTACCATCAGTATTTCAAATGCCTACAGGGTCACCTAGAGTGGACAGGTTTCAGCGGAGCTTCCAGACTAAGACAGGAAGAAAGTCCTGGCGATCTACTTCTGAAAATTAGTCAATAAAAACCTTATGGATTCCAAGAGAACTTTGCCCGACTTGGTTGCTTTGGACAAATCATCAAGAGGGATCAATTGCTGGAGGAGGACATCATGTTTGGTGAAGTAGAGGGTCAGCAAGGTTGAGGGAGACCCTTGGTGAGATGGATTGGCACAGTAGCTGCAACGATGGCCTTGAACATGCTGGCAATTGTGAGAATGACACAGGACCAGGCAATGTTTTGCTCTGTTATACATAAGGTTGCTGTGAATGGGAGTTGACTTCACAGCAGCTGTCTCTCTCTCTATCAACTTATGCCTAAGTGATAACTTTTACTAACTATGTGTGTATCAGTAATATAAAGGAGTAAAACAATTGAAGGCAGTTCTAGACTTTTCTGACAGGGGTCAGATGGCTGAAGGTGGATATTCCTCTATAGACCTTATTTTGGGCTGACTTTGTGGTTCTCCAACTAGGATTGACTCAAATAAACTATTTTAGTATTAGCTGGTTGTCTCTGAAGCTCTGAGGATGAAACATCAGTCAATGAAGATGAGAGAGGGGGAAGGAAAGGAGGAGGATTTCATTCTCTCTGCTCTGAAAGATCAGTTCTGGAGCCTCCCAAGTGTGAAGGGGAAGACTGGGCTTTCCCTGTTTTGGCCGAGATTACTCCAATACCGAGGTTTTTTTGGGGGAGGGGGGTCAACATTTATTAATCCTCCCCTTTAGCAGATTCCTTACCTTAAATTGCTTATTTTCTAGAGAAATGATATGGATTTGCTTGAAGATGATTTATAAGTATTTTATATCCCTTTAAGGTATGTTCTCTGTTGTGTTTTAGGGGAAAATAAGATTGTGTAACCCAAGGCTATGTGTTAGAGTTTAGTGAATATTAATGGGATCATACAAAAGTCAAGATCAAAGACACTTGGTTTATAATTTAGTTAGTGATGTGTTCACCTAATGCTGGCATTCTGTGTTTGCCTGAGACTAGGAATCTAGAAGTAGAAGGCAAAAGGAGCTACCTGGAACATAGGAATGGCAAATGGATCTGAATTCAGGTTCTAGGGTCTAAGGATATGGTCCCCTGTCCTGGACTACAGAATTGTTTTTGAACTGTATCAACGTCGTTTTCAGCTACATCCCCTGTGACATGTTATGCTGTGAGATTTTACATATTATATTCAGAATCAAAGCATGCTAAATGGTTTCCACTTAGGGCCTTTCCTTTAGGTCTGAGAGAATATTGCTATAATTTGACCTGGGGTAGATAATATCCTTTTGCATAGTCTATGACGAAAGGATTTGCTAAGCAAAGTGACAGTGCAAATAAGACTTCAGAGAGGGTGTTTCACATGCAAACATTTGGCAGCAGGCACTGGTTAAGTGCAAATGTCGCATAAGCTACAAATGTCTTAGCTGTTGAGTATTTGCTGAGCAACAACTAGAAGTTCATACTCTACCTATTTTATCTCATTTAGTTCTTGCAACAACTCTTCAAAGTAAATTCTACTATGATCCTTATTTAACAGATAAGGAAACTGAGGCTTACAGTGACTGAGTAGCTTTTCTAAGTCATGCAGCTAGTAAACTGCCAAGCCAAGCCACATTCTTACCAGCGAAGTTATAGTCTCAATAATCATGTCTGTCTGACTTGTGAATGGTCGGAGAATGTCTGGGGCTGCAAGTAAGGGACTATGCAATTGAACTTGGTTAAAACATCTGGGGTTTCTTTTTCTCCTTTAATGAGAAGTGCATAGACAAGTATTTTTTGGGATTTGCTCAGCTGTTCAGCAATGTCAGGGCTCTGAGCTTGTGTCTCTACAGTTCTAGTAGCAGCTCCAGTCGTCAGTTCCTCATGTGATAATGTCAAAAAGTTGGAAGGAAGCTGACAAAGACCATTCTGTCTATGTGTCTCTCATTTTTTGATCAGAGGGAATAATCTTTCCCAAAATTCTGGAAGACTTCTTCCACACCGGGCTGGTCACATGCCTGTGCCCAGCTGCAGTGGAGCAGGGAAGCAAGTATCATGGATTTGTGAGCTTGATGAGGGGAGCTAGCTCTGCTGGAAGAAGGGCATGTGGGTGACAGCCTTTCTTAGAAGGCATCAAATAGGTTTTATGACAGTAAATACCGTGAGCTGTTCAATTTCCTTTCTTTAAGGTGTCCAACCTCTTAGCTTAAGAGTCTACAGGAAAAGACTGGCAGGTCTTGGATAGAGCTGTAGACAAACTAGGAGGGGACATCATGTGCTCTTCAGTGACTATTTAATTGTGAGAACTGTCATTTTCAAATGAGATAATTATTGGTATTAAACTGTTGGAATACTGAACCAAAGGGGAAAAATTACCTTCCAACTAGTAAGAATAGGAGAGGTTGATCATAGCTGTGATAACAATTGGTACCATTGATTGAATACTTATTATTGCATGCCAGATACTGGACTAAGAGACTTATAACTGAGAAGACCATGGCTTCTAGAGGTTAAGCAAATTGCCCAGGAAAGCATAGCTAATAAATAACAAAGCCAGGATTTGTTTGACTCTGACAAACACTTCACTGCTAAGCTACCTTTGAGGGAGTGGCACCTTGGGCTCCTTTGCTCTTTGTTCTTGAAGAGAGACCCTTTAGCTGGGTACTATGAAGCAGTTGAAGTCCCTGGGAGGTACAACAGTTAATGCACTCTGCTGCTAACTGAAAGGTTGGAAGTTCAAGTCCACCCACAGGTGCCTTGGAAGAAAGACCTGGAGATCTACTTCTGAAAAATAAGTCATTGAAAACCCTATGGAGCACAGTCCTACACACATGAGGTCACTGTGAGTTGGAGTTTACTCAGTGGCAACTGATTTGGTTTTGGTTAATAAAGCAGTTACCCCTACCCCACCCCAATATTTCTATGAGGCCTCCTGTCCTCCTGATCTCTTTCCTAACTGTGGTTCTTGGGTCCTGTGGATGTCCTCCTCTCTTGAGCTATGCTTGTTCCCTGCTGGTCGCCACTCTGCTCCCTCCTTCCTCCCGTGGTGCCAGCCCCATAGAGCTGCTGAGGAAAATGACTGTGTTCTGAAAGTCTGAGGTGAAGGCATAGCATTCTAAAGTCTTCTTTTTGTTCTTGACTGTGCCCCCCTTTGCTTCCAACATTTTTGCCATTTTCTTGGGCATCCCTGTCTTTCCTTAGATTGTAATTTTGGATTTCTACTCTTTAGCAGGATAAAGGATCAGCAAAACTTTTGGATGTAGAGTTTGGCCTTTGATGGGATCTCACCTGGTTCCTGGCCAGTGGGATAGTCTGCATCTGAGCCTCATGCTAGAGAACAGGGCTTCATGTGGAGGTGGAGGAGTGGACTCTGTGAGTCTTGAGGGCAGAAGAAGCTGGTCGCAGACCCAGGTAGCCAGATGTGACCAGTGTCAGGAAAAGGGCCTTCTATTCATGCATGGAGCATCACATGGTTTTACCACATTCAGTGCTAGAGTAAGCATCCAACGGTCGTTTCCAGAAGGAAGGATGAAGGGGAGGAGGAAAGGAGGAAAAGGGGAAAGGAAGGAAGGAGACAGGGAGAAAGGAAGGAGGGAAAGAAGGAAGAAAGGAAAAGAGTGAAGAGGGAAGGAAGGAGAGAGGAAGAAAATAAGGAAGGAAAGAATGAGGGAGAGAGGAAAGAAAGAGGGGAGGAGGGAAGGAAGGAAGGGGGAGAAGGAAAGAGGTAAGGGGGGCGGGGAGGAAGGAAGGGAGGAACAAAAAAGGGAGGGAAGGAAGAAAGGCACACTCAAGGACTCTGGAGGTCTGATCATCACTGAAGCACACACAGCTTCAAAATCCCAAGAGTGATGCCTGTGTCACAGCACTGTTGTGGTGAGTACTGGATCCAGATCACGTGAAGGCCTTCAGGAACCTCTGGGGGTCTGAGGAGAAAACTTAGGGAACACCAGGTAGAGAAAACTGTGATATCCTAGAACCTCCTGGGCTTTGAAGTGCTCCAGGAGGTGGGAACAGGGCTGTGGAGGATGATTTAGTTGTGAATGGCACCGAGGTGTCTGACTGAGGGAACTGACGGGAATCCACCCTACTCTTTGCCTGAAGAGTTCTCAGCCTTGATGCAGCTGCATCTGTCCTGGGATGCCACATCTTAATTGGCACATAGGTATCTTACAGATTAGCAGTACCTTACATGGGAACAGAATTGTGACCCTGTTTGTACCTGGAGTAGACTAGGTTACCTGGTCCAGGTGTGGAGACCCTTGACAAGAAGGAGTTCTACTCATTTGTCTTTAATTCCTCACAGTCCAGGGCACAGTGTCTTACATATGACAAATTCACAATATTATTTGTTGATTTAGTCATCAAGCTGTTAAGTCATCCCTAGAATTACTCTTGCTGAGTAATTGCAACCTTGCTTGCTGAAAGGGAAGAGGACTTGAAGCACTTACTGATGAAGATCAAAGACTACAGCCTTCAGTAAGGATTACACCTTAACATAAAGGAAACAAAAACTCTCACAACTTGACCAATAAGCAACACCATGATAAACAGGGAAAATATCGAAGTTGTCAAATATTTCATTTCACTTGGATCCACAATCGACGCCCATGAAAGCAGAGGTCAAGAAATCAAAACAATGTATTGCACTGGGCAAATCTGCTTCAAAAGACCTCTTTAAATTTTTGAAAAGCAAAGATGTCACTTTGAGGACCCAAGCCATAGTATTTTCAATCGCCTCATAGGCGTGTCAAAGCTGGACAAAATTAAGGAAGACCAAAGAAGAATTGATCCCTTTGAATTATGGTGTTGGTGAAGAACGTTGAATATACCATGGACCTTTGGAAGGACAAACGAATCTGTCTGAGAAGAAGTAGAGCCAGAATGCTCCTTAGAAGCAAGGATGGCAAGACTTTGTCTCACATACTTTGGACATGTGATCAGAAGAGAGGAGTCCCTGGAGAAGGACATCATGCTTGGTAAAGTAAAGAGTCAGCACAAAAGAGAAAGACTGTCAATGAGATGGATTGACACAATGGCTACAACAATGGGCTCAAACATAGCAATGATTGTGAGGATGGGGCAGGACCTGGCAGTGTTTCATTTTGTTGTACATAGGGTTGCTGTGAATAGGAACTGACTTGACAGCTCCTAACAAAACAAACAACAGAATTACTCCAAGGAGTCTTGATGGTGCAATGGTTAACAGCTGCTAACTGAAAGGTTGGCACTTGGAACCCACCAGCTGCTGCTCAGGAGAAAAGACATGGCTATCTGTTCCTATAAAGATTACAGACTAGGAAACTCTATGGGCAGTTCTACTCTGTCCCATAGGGTCACTATGAGTCAGAATTGACTTGATGGCCCACAGAATTACTCTTAGGAGTTGAGCACTTGGCTACTAATCAAAAGGTTGGAGGTTTGAGTCCATCTAGAGGTACCTTGGAAGTAAGGCTTGGCAATCTACCTCTGAAAAATCAGCCATGGACAACCCTCTGACATACATGGGGTCACCAGGAGTTGGAATCGACTCAATGGCAATTTTTTAAAAAGTATTACTCAACAAACTAATATAGAAACAGAAATATTTCCATCTATTTAGTTAATTGTAACCTTTTACTGGCTCACAGATGCCCTAGAGGCAAGAGCCAGGTGGCTTGGGTTTGAATCACGTCTCCACCACTTGGGCATGATATTGAAATCTTTGTGCCTCATCCCTCTACCTTGTTGGGCTGGTGTGGGGTAAATGTACTAACGCACATAAAGCCCCTAGAACCCTGCTTGGTGCTGGAGAAGCAGTGAAATGTGCTAAGATGATATTAAATGACCTGTAGGAACCATTCTGCCATCCTTCCAAATACTCGCCTGTCACTGATGGAGACGCTTTGAGCTTTCTGATAATTTTTTCTTTCAGAAGTAGGAAAAGGAGAGGTCTGTATGAAGAGCGATAGCTTGGGGAGTGCACTCCAGGAGCTGCCCTTCTTGTCTAGCTCAGCTCGGACTCTCAAGCCTTCATTTGTTGAGTCCAGCACTGGGCTTGGCTCCTGTCCCTGTCCTGGGAGAGCCAGGCTGGATCCCCTCCTCTTGTTCTACACCCTCATTTTTATACACTTTCTCACACACAAAATTTCAGATGTCCTTTAAAAGGTTTATGTTATTGTTGTTAGCTGCTGTTAGTGAGCCCCCGACTCATGGGAACCCAATGCACAACCCAATGAAATGCTGCCTGTTCTTGCACCATCCCCATGATAGGTTTTGGATTGGATTGTTAGGATCCATACAATTTTTATTGGCTGATTTTTGGAAGGAGATCGCCAGGCCTTTCTTCCTAGTCTATCTTTGTCTGGAAGCTGCACTGAAACCTGTTCAGCATCATAGCAACACACAAGCCTCCACTGACAGATAGGTGGTGGCTGCACATGCGGTGCATTAGTCGGAAATTGAACTCAGGTCTCCCGCGTGGAAGATGAGAAGTCTACCACCAAACCACCACTGCCTCCAAAAATGTAAATACTTCTGGGGAATTTGTAGGCGTCTCAGTGATTCACATTTTGCTTGTAACAGAGAGTAGAGGTCAGCAGCACCAAGGCACGGGGAATTTTCTTGAGAAGAAAGCGTGAGAACTAATTTTGGAAGTGGGAACATTTGAGGGCTTTAGTAGAGAAAAGTGACACCAGCATGGAGAGATCAATCAGATTTCACCTATTTTCAAGATTTTGTCCAGGCCCCACCCTGTGCAGTTCGCTAAGCAGGAAGACACTCTCCTCTTTCTGGTCCAGCTTTCTAGTCCTCAGTGGTCTCCTGCTCTTGGGACCCAGAACTTATAATATGATAATTCAGTTACTTTATGGTTTAAATAAGCTTTGGCTGTTTGGCCTAAGAAAATAACTCTTAGTGACTCACTCCAACCTCTTGAGGCAGCTCCAGGCTCCACATGTCCCCCTTCCCCTGACCCCCGTGTCCTGTGTTGGGACTAAGGATCCTCCTGGCTGCCAACACTGGAGGGAAGATGCACTCGTTAGAACCTCTTGGTCCTTATGGCATATCCTCGTGGATGCTATCCTCTTGAGGGGCAGGGGTGAGTGGGGTTCATGCTTTCTTCACTCTTGGCCTTTTTATAGATTTTTTTCTGCCATGTATCTAGTGTGAGTAGATGGGTCTAGGACTCCCTACAATGGGGCGGGGGGTGCTCCCTGCCTATGGGGCAGCTTAGGCCAGTTCTGCTCTGTCTTGGGAACCTCTGGCATCTTCCCTTTGCCTCAACTATTCTGAAGAGTAGTGATCACCATTCATCCTCCTGCTCCCCCAGGCCCAGGGATATTGGTGTGGGCTAAGAGGAAAGGGGCAGAAATAAAGATGCTTCTAGTGTAGGTGAAGAATATTGAATATACCATGGACTATAAGGGGAATGAACAAATCAGTGTTAGAAGAAATACAAAAAGAATGCTCCTTAAAAGTGACAATGGCAAGACTTTGGTTCACTTACTTTGGATACATCATCAGGAAAGACCAATTGCTAAAGAAGGACATCATGTTTGGTAGAGGAGAGAGTCACCAAAAATGAGGGAAATCCTCAACGAGATGGATTGACACAACAGCCACACCAACAATCATGAGGATGGCACAGGATCAAGCAACATTTTGTTCTGTTTTACATAAGGTCACCATGAGTCAGAGCTGACTTGACAGCAACTAAAAACAACAACAGTGTGGACTCTGGTTTAGTTTATTAGGTAGAGACTTTACGATCCCCATATTATCCAGTCTAAATCAACAGGTCCCAGGGTTCAACCTATAAGCAATAAACAGAGTGCATTTATCCTAACTGCCCTTCCCCTACTTCCTACCCAAAATGGGGTGAATCTGTGGCTAATCAGGGATGTGACTGATAAAGGGCTGGGATTATGGCCAGATATCCTCTAACTCATCACACAACTAACGCTAATTTTCATGTACATCTGTGTTAATGGGAAAGTATGCTCTAAATTACAAATAACAATTTACAAATGAATTTTGGATAGCAACTTGTTTAAATTGAGGACTGTCAATATTTGTAAATTTCTTATCAACATTCAAATTGTATGTATTTTTTCCTGACACACTATACAGATTAACCTTTTCACTAACTCAGATAAGACTTTCCATAATTAGTTCTAATTATTGTAGTTATTTGTCACATTGAATAAACAGTTTCAGAGGATTTTGTACATACAAATAATGTGCTTGAGAAGTTCTTTTTTATGGTACTATAAATCCCTTAGAGAAAATATTGAAGTTGTCAGGAATTTCGTTTTATTTGGATCCACAATCAACACCATGGAAGCAGCAGAGAAGAAATCAAAACAATGTATTGCATTGGGCAAATTTGCTGCAAAGGATGTCTTTTTGCAAAGACGTCACTTTGAGGCCTAAGGTGCACCTGACCCAAGCCATGGTATTTTCAATAGCTTCTTATGCATGTGAAAGCTGGACAATGAATAGGAAAGACCGAAAAAGAATGATGCCTTTGAATTGTGATTTTGGCAAGGAATATTGAATATATCACAGACTGACAGAAGGATGAACAAATCTGTCTTGGAAGAAGTATAGACAGAATGCTACTTAGAAACGAGGATGGGAAGACTTCGTCTCACGTACTTTGGACATGTTACCAGGAAGGACTGGTCCCTAGAGAGGGACATTATGTTTGGTAAAGTAGAGAGTCAGCAAAAAAGAGGAAGACCCTCAATGAGATGGATTGACACAGTGGCTGCAACAACAGGATCAAATATAATAATGATCACAAAGATGGCGCAGGACCAGTGTTTCGCTCTGTTGTACATGAGTACAAAATGAGCTGGAACTGACTAGACAGCAGCTAACAACAATAATAAATTCCTAACCATTAAACAAAATGCTGGAAAATGTTAGTTTTAAGTATTTGAGATGCTGTCATCTATATGAAAATACTCACTTTGAAACAATGAAGTACTGGTGAAAGAAGACTGTTTTTCTTAATGATTTGCCATGAAATAGTTCCTTGTTTTGTGGTGCTCTTTAGTATCATGTGAAAAACCTGAAACCTGCTGCTGTCAAGTCAGTTCTGACTCATAGAAACTCCATAGAATCATATAAACGAGGAGGAAATACTAACTATGCACTTCTGTAAAAGTCCATTAAACGAGTTCAACCAGCGTTGGTTAAAGGCTGAGAAGAAGATTGATACTTTTAACCATCTCATAACTATCAAATCTAACTTACAAGTTTTACAGAAATGATTGAAGAAGCATTTATTGAATGCTCACTATTCCCAGTGCTGAGTTAAGATGAATGAAATATGGTCCCTGCCCTTAAGGAACTGACAATTTAGTAGCTCTGATTCATAGTCATTAAAGAAATTCCCTTTAATATCTATTATTTCTAGAAATGAAAACAGATAATCATACAAAAAGTGCTTAGCCAAATGCTTGGCATATAATTCAGTGTTCCATAAATGTTAGCTATGATTGTCATCATTATAAAACAGAGCAAAAGAAATGCAGTGACATCCTTTCTGTCTTTTGATTTGCTTTCTGCTTTAGTATCCTTCAGGGCAATGCCTGTAAAAGTAATGTTAATTATTACAGAAGTCTATAAACGCCTTCCCAAGTGTTTGGTGACTCCAGCATCACCTTTTCTACAGAGGGATAAAAATAAGCAGCCACTTCCCTTGGGTAACACATGCTGATCTTCAAGCATTTTGCAATTTAGATTTGCTGTTTCATTCCCTTATTAATAGCTCTGTGAAGATTTGCTTCTTATCTGGTTCCTAGGACCCAGGTTGCAAGTTTCTGAATGCATTTCCCTCCAGCCTTTTGCCCGCATTAGGCAAGCTAGTCACTGACTTTTTAAAACGGGTCTGGCCTCAGGATTCAGAACTTTTGAATGTAGTGTCACTGACAGTTGGCAGCTGAGGGTGGTGCATTTACTGGGAAAAGTAAACAATTACAGTTTAGTGCTGGGGCCAAGGTGGAGGCAGAGAGGGGCTGGCCCCCAGCAGGATTGCCTTCCCGTGGTGCCCAAGGCCTCTTTGTGCCACCTGAGGGGCAGGACGAGCAGAGGGCTTGGGGCAGAGGAAGCAGGCGCTGCTTTTCTCTCCTCTGTCTGGGGGTGGTTGTGGTTGTAAGAATAGATTCCATCCCGTTTAAACTTCTTCCAGCAGCTCAGCTCTGACTCCCGGGCAGCTGGCTGATCCTAAGAATGGACAGGGCATGACCTTATGAATGGCATTCTAAATGCGACCACACTCTAATCCTGGGGCGCACAGCCTCCTGCCAATGTCAGGGAGCAACTGGGGCTTCGGCCCCACGCCCCACTCTGCTTTCATCAGCGGATTTCTCCAGCAGCTGGATTGCACTTCCGCCCTTGTGTGGTCATGTGGGATCCATTTTCCACCACCAACTCCATCACTGAGGGCAGGTGCTGCGTCCTGAAACTCAGGTCCACGATGGCACTGCTACTTCAGTAGCAGAAAAAAATCTCACTTTCCAAGTATGTTCTCCAGGCAACCTGCTCATGGGATCAAAGATGCCTGCTTACCTTTTTCTCTAGCATGAGAAACAAACAAGCAAAAAAAAAAAAAAAAAAAAAAAAAAAAAAAAACAGTCCCCGTGGAGTCAGCCCAACTCAGGGCAACCCCACGTGTGTTAGAGTGGAACTGTGCTCCATAGGGTTTTCAATGGCTGAGTTTTTGGAAGTAGATTCCCAGGCCTTTCTTCTGAGGCACCTCTGAGATGTTAACTGTTTGCATAACCCAGGGACTCTTTTTGGTAGTGTAGAAATTTCTTTAGTTAAATTTTAGTTTTTTACTTCTTAGGACCAAAGAGGGAAGAAAGCCACAAATTATTTCCTCTCCAGAAGAGGGGAAAAGGTTACCTTCTATACATGCTTCAGAACATACTTATTTTACAAAGAAAACACTAACTTCCATTGGTTGGCTACAGGGAAGTGGTGATAGACGGATTGGAGAATGAACTGTCACAGGCAAGATCTTTGTTAGGGACCCTAAGAGTAAGAAAGACAAAGCTGGGGTATTTCAAGTATTATCATAACTAAATGAGCAGGCGGGACTAGCAATGGGGGAAATATGTGAAGTAGACAAATGTACTTTCTGTAGGAAAAACAAACAAATACATACACACATACAAAAAACCTCAAAACCTTTAGACTGTGAATTAGGAGGCTTGGGACAACAGTAAGTTTGAAGGAGCCTCCGGAAAGCCATTTGGCCTGCCTGGATCTCTGTTTCCTTCTCACTAATGAGAAGTCTTGGTGAGTGGGGAAGTGATGAGTTCTGGCCAGAGGACTGAAGGTAGAGGGGCAGTGCTGTGAGTGGGCCTGGGCAGTGAAGAGCTGGGTGCCTCTCCCTGTCTTTCATCCCCTGCTCAGTGATATTGGAGGCCACATGCTCCAGGTAGAAGAGCTTCTAGGTGGAGGTGGTGGGCTTTGCGCATGGAAAATAAGCCTTTCTTGGGTTATGGCACTGAGATTTAGGGGTTTGCCTTGTTGGAATTTAATAATGATTTCCCAGACTAGTAAGCCCGTTTTGCTACAAAAACTAAGGACTCCTTTACAGCAAGATTGCTAAAATTTATGATGATGAATTCCTGCTCAGAGGTGGATGTAAATTTATATGTTTTTTTTTCAGAGGGAGGGCAATATTTCTTTGCTGTTACAAAATTAACATCAAGGTTGGAGAAATCAGCCATTTGTGAAACACTATAAAATGATAACAAGATGATGCAGAGCCTAAAAGTATGATTTTGGGATCAAGTTTAAATAGTAACCCTACTGCACACACACAGTCACTTCATTACCCATATAACATTTCATACTTACATAGAAATTACATACGTGTTTGAATTTCACGTTTATCCTATTTACACTTGTGAATTTACGAAAATTTGTGTTGAGTGGCATGCTAGTAGAATATATCAGAGAAAACTTTGATTTCCTCACCTGCTTTCTTGAGTTCCAATTTTGAATTGAGAAACAAGATAGAAAAAGCAAGACATCAGATACCTAAATATCACTCTTCTGTCCTCTATTCTTTTCTACCCATTCCCACTCTGATGTACCTTACTGCAGGAGATAGAAGTATTATCTTCTGTGGAGGTGGAAGGTAAAAAGAATGGCTCTCTCAAAACTTCATCAGAATTGTTCTGTATTTAGATTTGAGATTCAGGCTGTCACCCTACTTTTGCTGGTATGCCTGCTGATGGTACAGAGCCATGCTCCACAGATGTCTTGGAAGTGTGTCATGGTGTACGTAAAATACATGGAGTCACACATGGCAAACAGGGTGTAGCCCCCTGGAGCTTCTTCTTATAACTTTAATTTTCCACGAAGAAATGGGAACACAGAGTTATGTGATTAAACTGGTGGTTAATTTAAAATATTCATGCTATATCAAAATGTATGTAGGGAATATTATGGATTAAAAACAGAAATTTTGCATGAATGTTGCAACTGAAACGCTGCCTGCTGTGACTTTCATAGCTTGCTGTCAGCCCACTCTCAGTTCTGCCCGCAGACTTCTGGGGCTGTGTATTCAGTGTTCTTTGTTGTTAGGGTGCTTGGGTGAAAGTATTTGAGAAGCTCTGAGGGCTAAGAGGGACTCAGATTCCTCTCTCAGATTTTTATCTGGCCAATATTTGCCTCTGTACTAGACAAAATTTTAAGAAGAAAAGCTTGGTATTTTAAAAATTGTATTAAAAAATCCGTTGCTGTCGAGTCAATTCTGACTCATAATGACCCTATAGGACAGAGTAAAACTGCCCCATATGGTTTCTAAGAAGCAGTTGGAGATTTGAACTGCCAACCTTTTGGTTAGCAGTGAGCTCTTAACCACTGCATCACATAGGTTTATGTTATAGATAGAATTGGGTCCCCTCAAAATATGTGTTGTAAATCCTAACCCCTATACTTGTGGATAAGAAGTCCTGGTGGTGCAACGCTTAAGAGCTTGGTTGCTAACCAAAAGGATGTCGTTTGAACCCACCCAGGTCTGGCTCCTTGGGTGAAAGACCTGGCAATCTGCTTCCTAAAAAGTACAGCCAAGGAAACCCGATAGGGCAGTTCTACTCTGTCACATGGAGCTGCTGTGTGTCAGAACTGACTGGATGGCACCTAACAACAACATACTTGTGGATATGATCCCATGTGAAATCAAGGTTTTCTTTGTTATGCTAGTGAGGCCACATCAGTGTTGGGTGTGTGTTAAGCCAATCACTTTTGAGATACAAAAGGAACAGATTAGGCACAGAAGCAAGGAGGAACGGGTAAGATAGATGACTTGTGAAGATCTCCAGGGGCCACCTAGAATGCCTGAGAAGCTGAGACATGGGTTTTCCCCCAGCTTAGGCAGACAGAGCCTTCCCCTATAGTTGATTACCTGAATTCAGACTTCTAGACTCCTAAGATGGTATTTCTGTTATAGCAGCACAAGGAAACTAAGACAGTTTACTTCTAAAAACTCTTCAAATACCTACTGGACATTTAGAAATAAATTGTATTTATCACAGATGTTATAAAACGATAATTTTAATTGGTCAAATGTGTGACAAGTTCTTAGGAAAAGGTCAGTTTCTTTGGGATAAAGCCACTGCTTGTACGTGAGCTGATTTAAGCCAGAGGAGGTTTGTTTTCAGAGGTTTTATATTAGTAACTGGAACTGTGAAGGACTTGCAGTCTGGGCTATGCAAAGAAGAGATCTTTGAAGTGTTGATACCTTTGGGAACTCTTTTTACATAGTCCAAGGAAACTCTTACCTTTGCTGAAAATGTGTGTTTCATTCAGCCAACATTCCAGTCCTCACTGAATCCCAGCAGCAGCTACTCCACCTCGGTGGTAGGGGCAGAAAGGGAGGGCACAAGTGCCGTAGAAGAGAGAGAAGAAAATCTTGTACAGGTAGTTCCCGACTTACAACGAAGTTCCGTTCCGACGACTCCATTGTAAGTCGATTCTAACGTAAGTTGAATATCTTGTTTTTTTTTAGTTTTCATTATTATTGCCTTTTATTATCAATATCTTTATAAATCTGATCTTTATTTGTCTTTAGAGGTTGGAAACATTACATATAAACTTACAGATATATTTTAATATATGTATACATCCATAAAAAATACACAAATCATAAAAATTTACTCTGTTGATGAAGAAGAGTCAGATGACTTTGGCATTTTGTCAGTTGCAGCAGTAATTCCACTTGTGGAAGGTTCTGGATCATCTGGATTACCCCTGGGAATGGGGATGGCATTTCTAGTCAGAAAATTAGTGAGAGTTGTCTGTATGGTCCTTTTCTTTTTTTCTTCATGTATTTCCCAGTAACATCTCATTGCTTCCGGAATCTGCCTATCGAGTTTAGCAAATTGAGCAGCATTTCGGTCCATGTTTTCAAGCAACTGAAGCCCCTGATTTAGTTTAGAAAAAACTCCAGCTAATCCTTTCACTGTAAAAATTTTTGACTTCTCGCCTTCCTCTTCCTCATTATTTCTCTCTTCTTCAGCATTTCTTTCCTCTTCAAAATCCTTTAAGTCCTGATCTGTCAAGTCCCCATCTTCGTGGTCTATGAGCTGTTCCACATCAGTGATATCAAGCTCTAAATTCAATGTTCTTGCCATATGGATGATTTTTCCACCTATCTCTTCCATCATATTATCCTGATCAAATGCTTGGGGCATGTTTACATAACTCAGCAATGTTTTTCCATATCCCCTGTGTGCATTTTCCCGTAACTTCCTCCCAGGAAGATGCAATGTTCCAGATACACTGACGGTCACAAATGACTATCTGTATTTGGTTCCATTTCATGAAACTCAAATCAGGCCCTTGGGCTGACGATGAGTTTCAGTAACAATACCTTATATTCATATAGCGTGATGCAAATTGTTAATCGGCTCAGGTGCTAACCGAGAGCTGAAGGTTTGAGTCCACTCAGAGATGACTTGGAAGAAAGGCCTGGTGATCTACTCCCAAAAAAATCAACCATCGAAAACCCCATGGAATACAGTTCTACTCCAACACACATAAGGTTGCCATGAGTCCAAACTGACTCAGTGACAACTGTTTTTTTTTTTTTTTTTTTTTAACTTTCATGTAATGATTAACAGTTTACGAAGTACTTTAATATACACTGGAGCCCTGGTGGCACAGTGGTTAAGAGCTCAGGCTGCTAACCAAAAGGTCGGCAATGCAAATCCACCAGCCGCTCCTTGGAAACCCTATGGGGCAATTCAACTCTATTCCATAGGATTGCTATGAGTTGGAATTGACTTGAGGGCAATGTTTTTTTTTTTTTTTTCTTAAGTTTAATATACATTAGAATCAGAATTTTAGAGATGAAAGAAATATTAAGGCTTCTCTACATAATTTTGCAAATGAAGTAAATGAGGTTCAGAGAGGGGTGAAAGTGACTTGTCCAAAGTCACACAATAGCAGAGCCTGGCCTGGCGGGGAATTGAGACTTCAAAATCCAGTTCATACACTTTCCGGGTTACCACGCGGCCTCCCTACAGCCCTGTATAAATGTGCCATTGCCTCAGGAGCAACAGGCAGAGAAGCAGCCTGGATTGCTGAGTGCATTGATGGTAGGGCTGACCCTCCTGACAACACTTTCAGGGAGGAGGGGCAGGTTTTAGCACCCCTGTTGTTGTTCACTGCCCTCGAGCCAGCCCCTGACTCATGGCAACCCCATGGACAATGGGATGAAGCACTGCCCAGTCCTGCACCATCCCCATGATCAGTTGCAGATCAGATCATTGGGATCCATAGGGTTTTCACTGACTGATTTTCCAAAGTATCTCCAGGCTTTTCTCTCTAGTCCATCTTAGTCTGGAAGCTCCACTGAAACTTATTCAGCGTCATAGTAACACGCAAGCTTACACCGACAGACGGGTGGTGGCTGTACATGCGGTGCATTGGCCGGGAATTGAACCTGGGTCTACCGTATGGAAGACAAGAATTCTGCCCTGCTTGGCATCCTTAAAAATTACATAAAAAGAAACTGAAGGTCAGAAAACATGAGCCTCTTGTTAAAGCCACATGACTAGTAAGTTGCAAGACAAAGACTAGAGTCCAGTTGCCCTGGCCCTGGGATCTTTCTGTGCTACCTCGCTGCCCTGGAATTCAGCCACAGTCACGGCTGCCCAGAGCCACCTGCCCACCCTTAGGGCAGCTGGAAGCCGTTCATGCAAATGAAGGAAAATTTAATTACAGACAACTGGGTGAAGGATTTAAACATAAATGGTTACTGGGATCTGTTATTCATACGACAAAAGAGAAATTTTCCTTGCACTGTTGGGGCAAGGACAGTGGATTTCCCAACAGGCTTTGGAGAAGGAAAGAGTCGATTTTGTCAGTTGTCACCTTTGGCCCACTTTCCTGCCACCTGCTGACTTTAGAAAAATTTGTCTGAAGATAAGGATTAATGTAATGGTTGATTCCATTACTTCTGTACTTCTTGGATGAAATTTGAGCATTCTGCTTCACATTCCTTTTCCTCACCTGGTCTGGAAAGCAAATTGAGTTCTTTGAAGAAAAATCCAGTCCAGACCAGAACACACACATACCAGCCTCTCGACCGCCCTCTTAAATCGCAGGGGCTCCTCTTCAAAACACGGGTGTTGCTGCTGGTTTGTTTACCTCGCACGATTTATACCACTGAGGCCTGATTTCAGGTGCTTGGCGAGGCCCAGATGGCTGCAGCCTGGCCACCTTGAATAGTGTGAGGCCTGCTAGTAAACACATCTTGAGACCAACTTCCTCAAGGATCCACTCTATGGTCACCGCAAGCTCCACTAGCCTGGAGGTGACCAACCTCTCAATCTTCCTGACATTCTCTTCAGACCCAGCCATCTCAGAAGGGATCTGTCTGCTAGGCCAGCATCTCAGGCTACCTGGGCTCTGCCCTGAGTACTCACCCTGCTCAGGGGTCCTCACGCTACCCCTCCCCACACCTCCCCACTCCCTCTACTCTCCCCCACTCCTCTCTACTCCTCCACGCTCCCCATGACTCCTCACCCTCCCTTCTTCTCCCTCCATCTTCCATGCTCCTCCCCACTCTTCCCAATGCTCTTCCTTCTTCCCACTACTCCTTGGTCCTCCCCAGTCCTCCCCATGCCTTCCCACCCCTGTCCACTCCTCCCCATGCTTTCATACCCATCTACTCCTCCCCATGCCTTCCCACTCCTGCTCACCCCTCCGCCTCCTCCCCATGCTTTCCCACCCCTGCCCCTCCCAACTCTTCCCACCCTGCCCATTCCTCCTCATTCCTCGGCACTCCCTGCTTCCAGGCTGCTGCTCTTGGAACATAACAGAATGAAATATCATCCGAATAGCTGCACCCCCTTTTGTAGCTATGTCCAATTTTTTTTAGCCCCTTTTCATATGTGTATAGCACATAATTTATACTCATCTAGTTACAGGATTTGAAAGGGAAGGGACCAATATCTTTTGTTTGTAGTTGAGGAAACTAAGGCCCGGGAGGTTAAGTAACACGTCCAAGGACACAAAGTCAGTTAATGGTGGAGTGGAATCTGAGTCTGACTCAGAGTTCAGACCACTGCTAGCTCCAGGACACAGCTTCAAGTCTCCCTTCCTCCAAGGTCAAACTCAAGTTCCCATCTGTCCATGGGACCTTCCCAACTACTTTAACCTACTGGGATCTTTTTCCTTTTTGAATTAGTTTGGCACTTACAGTCAAATTCACACAAATTAACACTGAATGGTTCTTGTGTTGTTTTGAGGTACTGGTTTTCTCCTCCTAACTAGTCTATAAGATCTATAGGGACTGAATTGTGTCATTCACTTCTTGTATGCTCAGGGTAAAGCAAGATTGCCAGTATAACAAATACTGGTTGATTAAGGTGCACACCTTGGCTACTCTCCCGCTTTGAATCTAATGGCATTAGGTTGTATTATGTTGATCCTCAATGTATATATGGTGAGGTACCTGGGTGGCCCAAATGGTTTGCGCTCCACTGCTAACCTAAAGGTTATTAGTTCGAGCACACCCAGCGGCACGGCGGAGGAAAGAACTTGCGATCTGCTTCCATAAAGATTACAGCTAAGAAAACACTGTGGAGCAGTTATATTCTGTAACACATGCAGTTGCCATGAATTGGACTTGACTGAACGGCAGTGGGTTTGGTTTGGTTTGATTGGTGGATATGGCAGTCAGTGATTTGATTGCTGGTGAACTTAATCTGCCATTAACCTTAACAAGTTCTTTAAGGCTCTCTTGATGACTCTTTCCAAGCGTATCTACCACTTCTTTTTCCACTACTCTCCCTAATCAAATGTTGCAAGTCTTCTCAACCAGTGGTAATCCAACAAGCTTCTTACATGTGCTCATGCTCCGTGTTCTAGTCTGTCTGAAATGCTCTTCCCACTTTTCTGTCCTTCAAGGGTCTGCTCTGTGTCACCCCTAGACCCTCACCTCCCTCTAGGTAAAATACCTTGCTGTCTCCTCCTTGCCCCATAGCACTGACATATCCTGTGAGTAAAGATTGCCCCCTTGCATATGGTCATTTGTTTGCACATCTTCCTCCACCGCCAATCCTGGGCACTCCCAGAGAGCCAGGAACTGATTTACAAATCTTACCTCCCCCAAGGCCTGCAGAGTGCTGGAACTGAGTGCTTCATGCATATTTGTTGAGTGAATGAATAACTTAACCTACATGATTAGAAGCAGCAGCAGGAAGAGACTTCACCACGGGAGCTGTTGAGAATTGCTACTTCACTGGACCACAGCACATGGTGAGCACTCACTGGCTATACACTATGGAAGCACCGTGGGGTTATGAGAAGTTTCATAGAACTAAAAGACCCAGACCCTGTCCTCAGTGAACTTTTCATCTATTGGGAAAAACAGAGTCTAGGGGGGTATTTACTATGGTGCTATTGACACTTAAACTGTGGGTACCTCACTTGCCTAGGCTCTTTCTAAGGCCCTATACCTGATTTTGGACTTGTAACTTTGTTGTCTTTTCCTTAAAGAGAGCTCATAAAAATCTATAACTTTAGGTCCACATAGCTTGGATCTGCTCCAGGCAAAGGTACAAGAACACACACATAATTCTCCTGAAGGAAGGAGCTTGAGCAGACCGAGGGATGGGGGAGGGTGGTGGTTAATTTAAGAATTCTGCAGTGGATTAGAACACTGATCCTTCTAAGCCTCTTTGTCAGTTACTCCGATGAATGATTCAGGAGGAAGTACAGTACTTACCCTCAATGATGTCTATCTCAAAAGACAGTAATACATTCTAAAGGAGCCGTTAATAGATAAACCATTCACAAAGTGTATTCATTGTATCATATACTTTTCATGTTTGTTATATCATTCAGTCCTTCCGTGTGTTTTGGGAGACAGACTGAGGTGAGTGTCACAGTCTCTATTAGCAGATGAGGAAGGTAAAGTCCAGGATCAATAACCCACCTAAGGTCACGGGGCAAGCTACTGTCAGAGCTGAGGTAGAACTTGAGTCTCATGATTAACCTATACTTTCTCTCCAACTTCATGAGCTACAGAAAGGAAAAGTATCATGAACTATATGCTGCGTAGAGGAGGACATTGTTTCCCCAAAGTTACTCCATCATCATGAGCATGAGAGCAAGGCTGGAAGGGATGATCAGATTAAAGGGCTCAAGACAGGGGAGAGTAGATGGTGTGTGTGTGTGTGTGTGTGTGTGTGCATGTGTGTGTGTGTGTGTTGTGTAAGCGTGGAGGAGTGTGGGGGACATTGCAAGAAGTATTTAGGTAAGAAAGTTATAGACCAGCTTATATCGAATTCATAGATGTAAATTTGGGGGCAGGAGGGAACCAAAGGAAGGTGAGGGTCTTGGTGGTGTGATTTCATTGACACATTTGGTGGATTATTCCAAACATAGTTGCATGGATTGAAAGAGCCAGCTGGAGCTATTTGATATTTTCTTAATTTAGTATCTCCCCCCAAAACAATCTAAAAAACTTCCCCTAACTTCATGACAAATTTGCCACATGTGACTTAATCTAGGCTTGTTCAGGAGTTTGTGCCTGAATTTTATTTTTTTAGTGAATTCACAGATATTTAGAAATATTTTCTAATAAATCTTCACAATCTCCTTATGAAACAAGAAACAATACTCAGTGTCTGTAAATGTCACACATGGGACTCGAAGTGGCAATATTAGGTTTGTTTACTTCCACTGTACACAAATAACATGTCAGGGCTTAAGAGAGAACGAAGGCTCACGTCTTTAAGCAGGCAAATACCAGCAACTGCTACACGATGCTCACTTTACCTTTTGGATGTCTTGCCCCAATCACTGTGGGAAAATTGCTTTAACTTAATTCTACTTAGTTTATTATCCTTAAAAAAAAAAAAAGATAGTAAATACACAAAAAATATTGGTAAATTATACACGTCTGCTATGTCTTTATAAAGACATAACTTATAAATTAAAATATAATCCAGCCAGAACCCCAACCAATGAATTTTCTGATCACTATGCCTTGTTTAGGAGACCTGGTGGTGCAGTGGTTAAATGCTCGGCTGCTAACAGAAAGCTGCTCCATGTGAGAAAAGACCTGGCAATCTGCTTCTGTAAAGATTACAGCCTAGAAAACCCTATGGGGAAGTTCTACTCTGTCATGTAGGTTGCTGAGTTGGAACTATCTCGACAGCAATGGGTATGCCATTAACCCAAATTCAATCTCTAATTTTCAAGTGTCCTTTTAGACACAACTATGCAATGCTCACATCTTCATAAATAGATGCATATCTTTGAATTCCAACAGCAGACGGAACAAGTGCCAGGGAGTCCTCTGAGGAGCTAGGGTCAACACAGCTCAGAGTCTGAGATGGGGAAGAGTGGGGGAGAATGTGGCCTTGCCACCCTGTGTCCAAGGAAGGCAAGTCGCTGCTGTTTTTAGTACAAGTGAGGGTGGGCGTAGAACAAAAGGCTTGGAGCCATGGAAGGTGACTGTGGAGATAGCAGTTGAATTAGACAGATTAGGGAGATGAAAAAGGGAGAAAGATGAGAGGTGGAGGATTAGCAGGCGAGTGGTGTCAACTCCGTAAATGAAGCTTGGGGTTTTATGGAATGCACTCGATGTAAAAAATAACTGCATTTTGATGTCTCTTCCAGGCTTTTCATGGACAGCTGCAGAGGGAGAGAAAAATTCAGGGCCCTAAATGGGAGAAGTGTTTTCAGAAGATGTGTGACCTGGATTAAAGGGCCAAGGACCTTGGAGGTGATCTGCACACGGTCCTTTCCATTATGTCACATGAAGTTTGATATCACGGTTCTAACCAATGGCACCCGTTCTTCAGCATGGTCCTTTATGTGACTTAGTAAACTATATAGGTATTATCATACATTGACTTAACACAAAACAAAACAAAACAAAGCTTGCATTGTAAGATCTAGCCTTAATCTTTAAGCGAGTAGTTAGTCTAGGTTGTGCTTCTTGATATTCAAGTGTGGCTAAGTGTGTGGACACACACACGTGCACACACACACACACACACACACATTCCAAAGATAGTTTAGAAAATGTAAAAGTTTAGCTTTGTATTTAGGTGTTGTTAAAGTATTTGATATGAGGCAATGCACATTTCTAAATAAAAGGACTGTCACTCTGATGTCGAGCACGAAAGCCATGCTTGTCAGCCACCAAATAGCTCCATTTCCGTACAGTTAATCTTATGAACGTCTGTTCTCCTTTCACTCCAATTTCTACTTTGTAGAGACTTGCTTTTGCTATTTGGACAGGTGAAAGCATCAACCACACAATTTTGCTAAAGTAATAACTTGCTGGTGTGAGGGGAGCATTTTAGCATGCATCAGTTACCCTCAGTGTCTATTTTGACTGCTTTTTATTTATGGAATATTGGCATATTTTTATCCGTAAGGCCTGTGAATTGTCTTGGAGGAAAGAGTTTTAGAAAAAGAGACAGAGGGAAAGACAGAAAGAGAAGGATGGACACAACCAATTCTAAACTAAATATTGTCTGCTTGATCCTGCCATTTTATTTTTTAAAAAGAGAAATTAGCACAGGTTCACTTAATGTCTTGCAAGGTCCCAGGCCAGAAATAATTCCATAATCCTGAAGGATTGCCCCTGTTGAATGCCCCTACTTCAGTCTTCAAACAGCTCTCTAAATACATGTGCCTTTTCTTTGCCTTTGACTCTCTTTCATGTTTCTCTAGGCATTTGGCTTGGAGTCTGTCTAAACACACCCCTTTCTTCTAAATTCCCCTTAAAGCTAATCTCCTTTAGGGAGTTCTTCCAGGGTGGACTCTGAAACAGCGTTCACATTCTTATCATTTTATTGTTGGCACTGAGGGAATTTGCTTCTTCTTCCAGACAAGGCTGGCCTGATGAAAATGGGCACATGATACAAAATGTAAAATACAGTTTTTTTAAAAACACCATGTTAACAAGATCTGGGGCAATGCTGAAGAGGACTGCTAGGGATGAGGCAATATTTGCATGTCATGGTTCACTCATGTGTTGTGATAACCTGTCATCAGAAGCATTGTAGCTCCTGGATCAGACCTACCTTACATTGAAACCCAGTGGAGGAATTTGAGTTTCGATGCATGTTATATAATGAGACCAATTTATGGTGATAAGAGCCTAAAATCTCATGAAAACAATTTCTCTAAGATGCCTTCCATATTTCCTGTTTCTAGGGATGTAATTAGATTTATTTACCACTTCAGAGGCTGGTGAGACATGGGTTATACTGACAGTGAGGGTGGGTTCCAGTCAGTGGTGAAATGGACACCGTGCCACAGTGGGGTCTTTCCTCCAGTGCCTGGAGCCCAGGTGGACCTACCCAGGCCCCCACTGAGTTCCCCACTGGGCCAGACATGGTTCTACGTTGAGGTTCTGCTTCATCTCTTAGTTCCCACCACCTGCCTGCCCCCCAATAAAGTTCTTGTTGAGCTTGTTTATTCATTCATTTATTCATCCTTTCATTTAACAAATATTTATTGATGGCTGACTAAGAACCAGGTATTCCAGCAAGCTCTGAGGATACAGGAGAGAACAAAACAAACTTGTGTGTAAGTTACAGAAGTAATTAATGCATTACCATGCAGTGGTGATGTGGGGGAGCCCTGGGGGTGCAGTGGTTAAGTGTTTGGCTGCTAACCAAAAAGTCGGCAGTTCGAATCCACCAGCTGCCCCTTGGAAACCCTATGGGGCAGTTCTGTGGGAATCCCTGGGTAATGCAAATGGTTAAGCACTTGACTATTAACCAAAAGGCTGGCAGTTCAACCCCATCTAAAGACATCTTGGAAATAAGGCCTGGGGATCTATTTCTGAAAGGTTACAGGCATGAAGATCCTACGGAGTACAATTCTACTCTGACCAATGAGGTTGCTAAGAGTCTGAGTCGACTTGACGGCATCTAACAACAAGCGCTAAGAAGGAGTCCCTGGGGGGCAGTTAAATAGTCCACTCACCTGTCTGCTAACCAAAAGTGCCCCTGGGTGCCTCATAAGGAAAGTATGGCGATCTACTTCTGAAAATTCAGCCAGTGAAAACCCTATGGATCACAACAGTCTGATCCCCAACTGATCCTCGGGATGGCTAGGACCAGGCAGCATTTTTTTCCATTGTGCTTGGGGTCGCCATGAGTCGGGCGCCAACTTGACGGCAGCTAACAACAACAATTATCTTTAGTTTTTAAGCAACTTCATTGTATTTTAGAGTTTGTGTGAATATAAATTCCAAATAAATAGTTTCTCCTTTGTCCCTCATTGACTTCCACTTTCACTCTCAGCAGATACTTATTGATGGTCTGTTCTGAGCCTGGCATAGTGGTCAACACTGGAACCTACAAGATACAAAAATCTCTGTCCTATAAACATATAAGGATCCCTGGTGGCGCAGTAGTTAAGTGCTCAGCTGCTAACTGAAAGATTGGCAGTTCAAACCCACCAGCGGCTCCTCAAGAGAAAGATTTACAGCCTTAGAAACCCTATGGGACAGTTTTACTCTGTCCTATAGTCTCTATGAGTCAGAATCGATGGCAATGGGGATTTTTATCTGCAATCACTTTTTCCTTTTAGGCAGTATTTTGCTTTAATAAATTTAACTTATTATGTGACAGAAGGAGTCCTTGGGTGGCATAGATGGTTAAGCATTGGGCTACTAACTGAAAAGTTGTCAGTTGAAACCCATCTAGAGACACCTTGGAAGTAAGACCTGGTGATCTGCTTCTGAAAGGTCACAGCCTTGAAAACCCTATGGAACTGTGCTATTCTGCACACACGTGGTTGCCATGAGTCGGAATCAACTCAACGGCAACTATCAACAGCAACATGTTATAAAAATGCGTGATGCACCTGCTATTCCTCTCTCATTGTAATGATCCAGTTGTAAAAAGTGACATTAGCTTTTTGTAGTCTTTTAAAAACAAATCTGCTTCATCAAGGCTTTGGTATAAAATTCTGTTCTAATAATCAATTTTTAACGCTAATATTGATAGCACTCAACTTTTTGTACCTCTGATTTTCGAAAACTCAAAAATTACCTTCTCAAAATTTACTAGCTTATTCCATATTTCTTTTTTTCCCTCAGAAAAGCGAGTCCCCACATCTTGATTAATTCTAAGTTGCTTTTGGCCCCTCTAAGCATTCAGGTCAAGTGGCTTCTAAAATGGGGCACATTCAGGTTCCTCGCTAAAGGTATAAGTGACTTTCTGAGGATGGCAAACATGTTATCACATTTTTCCCTGTGAGTACAATATCAATAAAGACAACTTTACTATTATTACCTGGTGAACATTTTTCTATGGTAACTTGGATTTCAATGTATGGCAAACCACGGTATGGTAACTGAAGAATTCTGCTGATAGGAACAGAATTATACAATATTTGACTTAAAAAAGCTTGATATTACACAAAATGATATAAAAGGCAGCCAATAAAATGTTGCAGACATAGAATTTTTTTTTGTTATTTACTTTACTAGCCTGGGTTCAGAGCAGAAAACAGAATCCACTCTAGGTATTTTAAGCAGAAACAAATGTATTATAGAGAAGTGGGTGCTCACAGAATTGGTGGGAGGGCTGGAGAGGCAGGCTCTAGGCTGTTGTTGTTATTTGCTGTCGAGTAGGCTCTCATGGTGACCCTGTGTACAACAGAAAGAAATGTTGTCTGGTTCTGTGCCATGTTTACAGTTGTTGGTATGCTCCAGTCCATTGTTGCAACCACCGTGTATTTTGAGTGCCATCAGACATAGGGGGCCCATCTCTCAGCACCATATTGGACAATATTCTGTTGTGACCCATGGGGTTTTATTGGTTGATTTTATAAAGTAGATGGCCAGGCATTTCTTCCTGGTCTGTCTTAGCCTGGAAGCTCTGCTAAAGCCTGTCCACCATGGGTGACCCTGCTGGCATTTGAAATACCAATGGCATGCTTCCAGGCATCTCAGCAACAAGTAAGCCACCACAGTACGACAAACTGACAGATGGTTAGTGGGGCTCAGGCTAGGACTCTGGTAATAATGCCCAGAGCAACACCCATACCAGCCTTACAGGGAAGCTTCTGCCCCTGCCATAATCTAGAGAGTTGGGGAGACTGGAGATGCCCATCAGACTGAGAATTCAGAAACACACCCTTACAGTTGCTATGTGGATCAGGAGGCCACTGTGTCTGCGGCTGCAATGGCCTCTCTATATCCATGAAGCTGGTGAATGGACACTTGGGAGCAGAATCGGATCTCTGTCTTTGCTGCAAATGCCTCTTACTACCGAGGAAGCTGGAGACAGGGCACTAACACATTGCCACAGGAAAACTTCACCTCTCCAAGACGCTGTCGCCAGTAGAAAAAGGACAAAAGGAATCAGTTCCTCCTCTATCTCACTTTCACCTTTACAATCGCAGTGAAACTTTGTATCATTAGTACCTAGTATTTGGCACTGAGAAGGACTTCGGAGTGCCGTTAATTATCTTCAACACAACTGCAGAAGGGCACAGTGGAATGTGCGGTGCCTGGACAAGGCGAGCGGCAGGGTGATAAAAACAGCTCCTACAACAAGAAGGCCTTTCCATTCTGTCTCCTGGAGTTTCTATTACTGAAACCTTCTATCATCAAGACAATCGCCCTCCCCACCTCCGCCACACGCGAATCATGCCTGTAAAGGGAAATTCTGGGAAAGGTTTGGCCTGTTCAAAGATGAAACGTGTGCAGCTAGTCCTGGGTTTTTGTAGAGTCAAAGTTCATGCTAATGCTCCCCAGGTGAACGGGAGTGGATCCAGAGTGCGTGCACAAAAGCAGTAGGCACGAATCCTGAAGCATTCTTGACTAACATGAAATTCACGAGTACAAGGCCTTCAGAAACTCAACCACTATGTGAGTTGGGAAGCATTTGTAATCTTGTTGCTGTTGTTAGCTGCCATCTAGTCAGCCCCTGACTCGTGGTGACCCCATGCACAATGGAAGGAAATGCTGTCTAGTCCTTATTGGACAATTGTGATCCACAGGGTTTCCATTGGTTGATTTTTGGAAGCAGATTGCCAGACTTTTCTTCTTAATCTGTCTTAGTCTGGAAGCTTCACTGAAACCTCTTCAGCATCACAGCAACATGCAAGCGTCCACTGACAGAAAGGTGGTGGCTGCGCATGAGGTGCATTGAACCGAGTCTCCTGTGTGGAAGGTAAGAATAATATCACTGAACCATCAACATCCCCTATTCTAGGTGCTTGAAAATATTGTGATGTTAGACGTCATCTATTATTAAGTCAACATGCATTCATTAGGCTGCAGCCACATTCTAGGCCTTGTGTAGAGGGTCTTGGAAGTGAGGCTGACACATCCCATGAGTCTTTGGGTGAGTTAGTTGAACTCTGGCTGAGTTAGCGAGCATTGCTCTGGGCTCACGGAAGAAGAGGGGCAATCATTTGAGAGGTGACTTTTGTGGGAAGGGATCATCAGGAGAAGCTCAGTCCTCCAGGAAAAGGGGCCAGGGTGGGCAGAGAGGCTGAGACAGTATTGGTTCAGAAGTCTGAACAAATACTGTAGTTTTCTTCTGGCCATTTTGGTATTGGATGAGTGTGCTTGCGATTTATCATTCACCATAACAAATTTTGGATACTATTTTGTAAGAAAACTCTTGGGTTTCTAATGAAGCTGTGAGGCCTCAAGAATCTGAGGAGATTTTGTGGTTTGGTTTTATTTTCATAGGAAGACCAAAAAACCTCTGGAACACAAATTAATTCTGTGTTTTAAGTTTGCTCTATAGATTTTGACCATCACTGGGCTCTCAAACTTTCAAACTTACAAGAGCTAAGAGGAACAAGACTTCCTTCAAATTCAGAGGAGCCCACAAGCCCTCCAGGAATTTCACAGAGTGTTCTGCTTGCCTACTACTGGCCTAACGCCTCTTCTTAGTCATAACAATTGGAAACATGAGTCACCTTCAATTTTATGTGTCTTGAGAGTTTTCCTGAGAAGTCATCTTTAAGAATCTCATCTTTAATGCTGTATCACTCCTTTATTACATCCATGTTTTAGGCTAAAAATGCTTTGTAAATGACTTAGCCAACTGGGATGGGAGTCTTTACCCAACACAGCTTTTCTATCTGATGAAACCTGTATTTTCTTGGGGAACAAAGAGAAGATGAATTTTTCTTGGTGCTTACTCAGATCATGGTTTCTCCAGTCTGAAATATGAGAAGTTTTAATAATTTTCAAACAGGCTTTAGTTATCATTTGCCTACGTGACTCTGCTTCCCCTTCACTCCTTGCTTCCATGTAATTATGCTATTTGTTGGAACCAAGAGGTGCTGAAATATTACAGGGAATGTTTTTCCAGACAGACTGGAAGTGGCATGGAATAGTGACCTAAACTGATGTGTGCTCGTACAATTGTCAGTCTGGAATTTATGGTTTTGGGGAATTGGGAAGTGGTATCTAAGGAACTATATTCCCATTTGTCAAACTTGAATTTTCCTTCCTAGGCAAAATAGCACAATGTTTTAGAGGCTGGTTTTTGGAGACTCCTTGGATTTGAAACTGCTCATAATCCCCATATAACCACGGGTGGTTTATGTAACCCTTTGTACCTTGGATTCCTCAAAACAGGGACAATATTAGTAGCTACCTCACAGAGTTAATATAAGGAGTACATGAGATTAACTTTCACTCAGAGTACATTACAGAATTTGCCACTATTCCTGCTAAATTAATGTTAGTTATTACAATCGATGATATTAGTGATTTTCTGTCTAACCTGGACCTCTATACACTGTTGGCTCTTTAGCTGCTAAATTTAAATAAGTGCTGAACTACTCGTTGAATTATTATTAATGATTGTTTAATGGAGCCATTTGCAGGCTCAGGAATGAGTTGCTTCTAACAGGTGTACCCTATGGCAGTGGGTGGATTCACCTGCCACAGGGTGGAGAACAAATCAGAAGAAGACGGTTATGATAAAATAGTAATCCACAATGCCATGTGAGATGGCCTTTTTGTATGTCTTACTGGAACAGACTTATAAGGAACATAAGTTGGTATGCATGCGTGCCACCTCTACCAGTTTTGTTTACTGAGAGTAGAGAAATTGTGGTCATCTTCAAAAGAGTCCTGCTGAGTGAGGTGCCCAACTCTTTCCTGGAGGAGACCCTCAATTCAAGGAGGCCCTCTGGGGGCTCTCATGTGGTTCTTTTGAGTCATAAATGAAATAAAGTATATATAGGGGAAAAATAGGCCTTGAACTCATGATGGCAAAACAGGATAAAGGATCTCCTCGGAGCTGTAGAAAAGGCTGGTGACAGCCAGTGAGGCCATGTATACTTTATGAAGGGATTAGAAATTTGGAGGTCTATTGACTTTAGTATGGCTTATACCTGAATGTGAAGAAAACAAAAATCCTCACAACTGGGCTGATAAACAACATCATAATAACTAAAGAAGAAATTGAAGCTGTCAATTATTTCGTTCTACTTGGATCAACAACCAACATCCAGTCAAAAAATCAAATGACGTATTGCATTGGAAAACCTACTGTAAAAGACCTCTTTAAAGTTTTAAAAAGCAAAGATGCACTTTGATGACTAAGGTGGGCCTAACACAAGCCATGGTCTTTCCAATCATCTCTTATGCATGCGAAAACTGGACAATGAATAAAGAACACAGAGGAAGAATTGATGCATTTGAAATGTGTTGGCGAAGAATAGTGAATATGCCATGACTGCCAGAAGAAAGAACAAATCAGTCTTAGAATAAATACAATCAGAATGCTCTTTAGAAGTGAGGATGGTGAGACTTTAGCTCACTTACTTTGGACATGTTATCAGGAAAGACCAATCGCTAGAAAAGGACATCATGGTTAGTGTCATGGATTGAACTGTGTTCCCCAAAAATGTCTGTCAACTTGGCTAGGTCATGATTCCCAGTATTGTATGATTGATTTCCCTATGTGTTGTAAATCCTATCAGTATGATGTAATAAGATGGATTAGAGGCAGTTATACTGATGAAGTCTACAAGATTAGATAGTATCTTAAGCCAATCTCTTTTGAGATATAAAAGAGAGAAATGAGCAGGGAGACATGGGGAACTCATACCACCAAGAAAGCAGTGTCGGGAGCAGAGTGGGACCTTTGGACCTGAGGTTCCTGTGCTGAGATGCTCCCAGAAAAAGGGAAGACTGATGATAAGGACCTTCCTCCAGAGCTGACAGAGAAAGCCTTCCCCTGGAGCTGAAGCCCTGAATTTGGACTTGTAACCTACCAGACTTGTGAGAGAATAAATTTCTGTATGTTAAAGGCATCCACTTGTGGTATCTCTGTTATAGCAGCACTAGATGACCAAGACAGTTAGTAGAGGGTCAGCAAAAATGAGGGAAATCCTCTGTGAGATGAATTGACACAATAGTTGCACAATGGACTCAAGCATACCAATGATCATGAAGATGGCACAGGACTGGGCAATGTTTAATTGTGTTATGTATAAGGCCAGCATAAGTCGGAGATGACTTGACAGAAACTAACAAAAACAACAAAAATAATTGACTTAAAAACATCATATCACAACGTGGACGAATCTGGACGGTGTTATGCTGAGTGAAATAAGTCAACTACAAAAGGATAAATGTTATGTAAGACCACTATTATAAAAACCTAAGAAAAGGTTTACACACAGAAAAAAAAAATCTTTGATGGTTACTAGGGAAGCGAAAGGAAGGGAGGGGAAATCTTTAACTAGACAGTAGACAAGTGTTAACTTTGGTGAAGGGAAAGACAATGCACAATATTGGAGAACTCAGCACATCTTGACTGAGGCAAAGCTATAGAAGCTTCCTAGACACATCCAAACACCTTGAGGGATTGAGTTACTGGGATGAAGGACTGGGGACCATGGTTTCGGGGGACATCTAGGTCAACTGGCATAACATAGTTCATAAAGAAAATGTTCTACATCCTACTCCAGTGTGTGGCGTCTGGGATCTGAAAAGCTTGTGAGCGGTCATCTAAAATGCATCTACTGGTCCCATCAAGTACAGAGCAAAGGAGAATGAAGAAAACCAAAGATACAATGAAAATATTAGTCCAAAGGAATAATGAACCATTAATAACCCGGAAGAACTAGATGGTGCCCAGCTACCACACCAACAGCTCTGACAGGGATCACATAGAGGGTCCCATACAGAGCGAGATAAAAATGTAGAACAAAATTCAAATTCACAAAAGGAGACCACACTTACTGGTATGACAGAGACTGGAGAAACCCCTGAGACCCTGGACATCCCACTAACTCAGAATTGAACCCGCATCTGAAGTCCACCTTTCAGCCAAAGATTAGACTGGCCTATAAAACAAACAGTAACACACGTGAGGAACAGGTTTCTTAGTTCAGTCATGTACACCAGACTAGATGGGCAACACCTGCACAAAAGCAAAGATGAGAAGGCAGGAAGGGACAGGAAAACTAGATGAAGGACACAGGGAGCCCGGGGTGGAAAAGGAAAGGGGGAGAGTGCTGACACATTGTGGGGATTGCAACCAGTGTCACAAACAATTTGTGTATAAATTTTTGAATGAGAAACTAATTTGCGCTGTAAACTTTCACCTAAAACACAGAGAAATTAAAAAAAGAAAAATTTTAATAAAAAAAATTATCTTCAAAGTACAATTAGTAATATATTCACCAAGTGACTGATTTCTTTTCAGTTGGTTTCCTCCAAGGACACAGACCCTATAGAAGGCAGATTATTTGATTTCTTTTAAGCCTGCAGTTTGTTTTGGGTCCTGGCTCTGGCACTTACTATGTCAGGTGAGACAGGTTACTTACCCTCTCCCAGCAGTGTGTGCAGGATTCATTTTGGAAAATGCAGAGATACTGTGGGCAAAAACATTATGAAAACTGTGACATGCTTGGGTGAAAATTTAAGACGTTGTTCTCATTACTTTTCCTGAAGATCAAGTTTTAGAGCCGTCCTTTCAGGTGTCTCGGGGATTGTTTGCAGAAGCAATGTGCTACAGTATTTCACCTTTGGGTGTGGTGGCTGCCTAGTGACCATGATGCCAGGGTCTCAGAGTTTGAGGCCTGTCTGAGGACAGCTCACTTCATTCTGTGCCCCAGACACCAGGCCGACCTGAGCCTGAACCAGTTGTTTTTGAACGATGTGCCATGGGGTATGAGAGACTGTGGCTGGGTCTGAGCAAAGCCCTTTAGGCTCCTGGAGAAATGCCCTGCAGGGGACCAGGGGCCAGCTCAGTTGTAGGGGCTGACAATGGGCCTGAGCAGGGCAGTCACCATGGTCCCCTCGTGTCCTGTGAGGGTTGATGGGCCTTTTCTAGCACCTAACATTCTCTGGAGCTCTGCCTGGGCTTGCTTGAGGGTTTGACTGACTTTGTACTAGATCCTGCCCTATTAGTTAAGAAACCCTTCGAAGCTCCAGGCTGTTCTGCTGGAATCACAAGATAAACTGAAAAACACACTACCATCAAATTGATTCCGACTCATAGCGATAGTGTTGGACAGAACAGAACTGCCCCAGAGGGTTTACAAGTCTGTAAATCTTTACAGAAGTAGACTGTCACATCTTTCTCCCATGGAGCAGCTAGTGGGTTCCAACCACCAACCTTGAGCTTAGCAGCTGAGCGCCTTAACCACTGTACCACCAGGGCTCCTTTTGGAATCACAAGACAGCAACCTGCAATTCTTTGGTTGTCAATAGTTGGCAAAATTCAAAGTGGTCTTTGAGGAGTGTGATGCGCTCAGCAATTGGCTCATGATTGCAAAAATTCTAAGGACCACAATGAAGTCCAGGTATCTGCTCAGGGTCCAGTGTGACCTAGAGATGGGGTTAGTTCACCCTTACCCCAGTAACCAGTTGCCATTTGAGGTGACTCAGACTCATGGCAACCCTATCGGTGTCACAGTAGAAATGTGCTTCATAGGGTTTTCAGTGGTTGATTTTTCAGTAGATTGCCAGGCCTTTCTTCAGAGATGCCTCTGCATGAATTTAAACCTTAACACACTGGGCTGCTAATAAAATGTTGCTGGTCTGAGTGCACCCAGAGGTGCCTTGGTAGAAAGGCCCAATGGCCTACTTCTGAAAAATCAGTCATTCTGGTGGGTTGACAGAAGCGTCCCAAGCCAAGCTGAGATACCTTTACCTGACCCCTGCATCTTGAATATTTGGGCTCTGACTTCCTTCTCCCAGTCTCCAGAATTAAATCTCCTCATTGCCACAGTGGGTTGGGTGGATACTGCCTCACAGAGGTCCTGAGATGAGTGGAAAAAAGTGGTGGATAGGAAGGACTTTTGTATATTGTACTTTTCTTCCTTAAAGCAAAATTATATATCTTAAATTATCTGAGCACTCTGAAGACACCTGTGTAATCTTACCTGGTGATTACATTCTTCTTTGGCTGCCAAGGAAGGTGACTCTTGATGAGGACAGTCAGCGTCCTACCTGGCAAATGATGCTGCTGGTGGCAAGGACTCCTGGCCTGGTAAGCCTTGGCGTGTGCTCCAGTGCCTTCACTAGGAAGGTCCGGGGGATGAGGACTGTACTAGGTGACACTGTCAGTGGGGGTGAACCAAAATGACTGTCTATAAGATTTCTGTGCAATGTTTCAGCAGAAATCTGTTATTTTTTTATAAAATATCCATGTAGTTAGTTAAAACAACAAAAATGTTTTTTTGTAAGTCCAGCTTGTATTTATCAATATATCTACAAGGCTAAAACTCTATGCTAATTTACTTTTACTTTTTGAACCCTCTATTGTGCTCTGGTCAGAGCTGTCATTATAACCCAATTACAATGACGCTTCAAATCATGTGATTTTTTTCTGCATGTGCTACAAGCACGTGCTGTTATTTTTGTTGCTGCCAGTGTTTTTATAGTTGCTGATTTTGTTAAATTTTGGTGTTTTAGCTACAATATTGTGTAAATTAGTATTTATGAACCTATATTAATAACTGTTTTTGAGAATTAAGCAGTAATTAAAGGAAAAGAAGGACTGATATAAGGGAATTACAATCTACAAGTAACATTAACACAAAAAACATTACTAAGGATTCTTTTTGGTCTGGTATGGAGGAAGTCTATGGGGGGGATGATGCCATAAGTTATTACACTGGGTGACACCGACCCTAGTGATGCCACTGGTGTGCTCCGCTGCTCCATGGTGCGGTGTGGAGCTAGAAAGCAGTTTTGTGGGTTGCGATTAATGGCCAGGCAGAGTCTTCCCACTGCTCAGAGGAACGTGATCACATAAGTGGTATCAAGGCAGCAGCCAAGGGCAGAGACACTTAGAGGGGAGAGAGAAGAGGAAGGAGCTGGTAGAAGTCAGGCCTTTTGAAGTGATCCATTATTAAAAATGCCAACATTTTCCTTACTATGTGGCAGATTGTCACAGGAAGAATGTATGGTTTTTTTTTTTTTTTTTTTTTAAAAAAACAGTATGTTATCTTTCAAGTACCAAGGTCAGCTCTGGGAAGAAACAATAAACCCTGGTGTCAGTGTTTCTAATTGTATTCAGCATATGGATTACTGTGAACATATCATTTCTGTGTCAAAGTAAATGTGTAAAACATGCAATTGATTTCATAAACCCTTCTTCATAGATTCTTCTCCATCCTCTTCCAAATCCCCCACCCCCCTGCCACCAGGAGCTCCTTGCCATCCCTTCAGCCTGACAAGGCAGGCCTCATCTGAGTCACATTCTCCACCTGGCTGTCTCCAGTGCCTCCTCAGGAACCGACTCATATGCACCTGCCTGTGAACACTTCCTCCTACTCCTTCTAGTCGAAAGTGTTGCTGTTGACAGCTGCCCTCCAGTCAACCCCCGACTCATGGTGACCCCATGCACAATGCGAAAAACCCTGCCTGATTCTGTGCCATCCCTATGATTGGTTGCTGATTGGGCTATTGTGATCCACCGGGTTATTGTTTGATTCTTGGAAGTAGATCACCAGGAGTTTATTCCCAGTTGATCTTAGTCTGGAAGCTACGCTGAAACCTGATCAGCATCACAGCAACACGTAAGCCGCCCCTGATAGACAGGTGGTGGCTGTACATGAGATGCGTTGACCAGGAATCGAACCTGGGTCTCCTGCATGAAAGGTGAGAGTTCTGCTACTGAACCACCACTGCCTCCACTCAGGCAAAGTTAGTTGTCCAAATTTCAGTCTTTCCAACTTCCAGTACATTTTCATACCTCCATTTTAGCAGCTTATCACATCACATGACCATTTATTTTGTGAATGTCTGCCTGCCTTCTTACACTGGGAAATCTAAGATCTGTTTGCCACCTGTATCCGTGTCTCCCCAGGGCCCTGTAAAGCATCTAGAGCAGAGCAGGCACAACACACACGCTTGGTGAATGAATGAAAGAAGGAAGGAATGACTGCATCACATTTCTTTTTAGCAGGTAAAACATAAACACAAGGAAAGTTTTGAATTGTAAAAGGATTTTAGCTGGAAGGCAGATCCAGGATAACCCTTCACTTGAAAAGACATGGGCATCTTACATTCACATTGTACCTAGTAAGTAGTAAGTGCCCGTACAAGTTTGCTAACAACGAGGGCCTTAATCTGTGTATTTTAGACACTATGATTACTACAAGGATCTCTAGTGTTGTAGTGGTTAAATGCTTGGCTGCTAACTGAAAGGTCGGTGGTTTGAACCCACCAGCTGCTCCGTGGGAGAAAGATGTGGCAGTCTGCTTCCATAAAGATTTACAGCTGTGGAAACCCTATGTAGCAGTTCTACTCTGTCATATAGGGTTGCTAGGAGTTGGAATTGACACCACGGCAATGGGTTTGTTTTTTTTGGTTTGATGATCACTACATTTGTGAAGAGTGACTTACCAGGTGTCACCCAGCATCTCAGCGACAGGTGAGGCTCTTCCTCTGGTGCTCAAGTTCATGGAGGGGCTTCTGTGGTGGAGGACAGACTTCTAAGCCTCTGAATGCATTCTGTACATAGCTGCGAACATCTCTGTTTCTGGATTTTCTTCTTAAAGAAAACAGGTCTGGATACGCATTGCAAATGAGCCTGGAAGCTGAGCTGTGACAGTCACGTGGGTGGTAACATATGGGAGCTGGCCGCCTGGTGTATTCTCTTCCAGAACCCCCCATGTTCCAAATGGCAGACAGGATTCCTAGGCCTTCGGCTCCTGCGAGGCCGTGAGCACGTCTGTATCATGGCTTCCATCCATCACTGTCAACTCTAGATCTACAGCTATTTTCTGTTCCTAACATAAACTGTGACTATTGCTGTGGTTTGAGGGTTTGTAATGAGCAATAAAATACAAGTGGACGTTCCATTTACTTAAAGCTTATACATGTCAGCACCTAACTAAATAAAAAAGAGGAGGAAAAATAAACTGACAATGATTAATATCACTAATGATTTGTTTTGCTTATTTTCTAAAGTAGTAAGTTGATCTCTCTGTTTAAAATAGGCAGAGAAATGATATGAGGAAGCGCGAAGGAAATTTAGCTTCTGTCCTTGCTTATCCCTTTGCCACATTTGGGGAGATTTTAATTTTCTGTGAAATTGCATGTGCAAATATTAATTTTCATTCAGTAAGAGAAACGTAAATGAAGTTATGAATGTATTAGTAAGGATAAACATCTGAAATTTAATGATAATTATCTGTGTAAACCAACAGGCTAACAATGTAGTCAGTCGCTGGTGAAATGTTGATTTCCTAGCATTGATATACATTGATAAAACTGTAAAGTCATTCATTGGCTCTTTGTCCGGTGAAAGAAATCATCAAAGCATGTTTAATGTTGACACATATTTTTTTTTTTTTGTATGAACAAATCAAAAATGATAACAAATTTGGAGACGGGTGGTGACTTTGAGAATTTGTTGAGAAATTAAACTGTTGCTTTAGGTCAGACGCTAGGAATACCAAGGAGCATCAGTGCTTTTCTTGTTAGGCTAGTCAGAATCTGTGGGTCATCCTGAAGGTCTCAGCATGCTATCATCTATATTACGGCCCTTCTTCTCACATTGCCCTTGAAAGCAAAAGAATTTCAGGTATTATTCCCCCTCTTTGGCTCTTCTCTGGGTTTGATGGCTTAGGTTGTTAAATGGTGCTTTACAATTACTCCCAGGAACTCCAAAATGTCCCCAGAATAGCAGGTCTAGATATTGCCAATTAAATGGTGTCACAGTGCCAGATATGCAGTTTTGCATTGGAGATTTGGGTTGTAAAGGGATTATTAGTCAAGGTGTAAAGAGGGGCAAAGGTTCAAAATGATGGCTAATTCATGAATTACACCACTGTCACCAGGCTTGGAGGAGGATCTTGTTTTCTGAGTCTTTGCATGGATCTCCTTCAGGTGGGGAAGCTTGTGACTGTAGAGAGGACTGAGTGTGTTTCAGTCATGAGGAATCGTCGTTGGGGTTACTGCTCCTGATGGGTGGCTTGAGATGACCAAACCAAGCCCTCCTGGGACAGATGAGGCCAGGGCTCCTTATGCGTAGTTATGATTGCTTGTGTCTTCCTTACTGAAGGGAAACAACAAAATCTCATTCTTTTTTATTTATTATGGACTCTTTAGCGCTGCTGAATAAAAACAAGTTGTTGAAAATCACATGTTAATTTTAATATGATTGTTATGCTCTAGAGCAGGTATCAGCAAACTACAGAAGGCTGGGTCCAGCTCACCACCTGTTTTTGCAAATAAAGTTGTCTTGGAATCCGGCCACGCCCATTCGCTTACATATTGTCTATGGCTGCTCTTCCTACAACAGCAGGGCTTTGCAGTTGTTACAGAGACCATATGGCACACAAAGCCTAAATCTAGTTACTGTCTAGTCTTTCCTGAAAAAGTTTGCTGCCCCATGCTCTAGAGCAGTGTTGTCTAATAGAAATATAATGGGAGCCACATATGTAATTTAAAATTTTTCTAGTAACCACATTAAAAAAGTAAATGTAAGTGAGTGAAATTCATTTTAATAATATATTTTATTTATCCCTTTAGGAACCCTGGTGGCACAGTGGTTAAGAGCTACAGCAAGTTACAGCTACTAACCAAAACATTGGCAGTTCGAATCTACCAGCTGCTCCTTGGAAACCCTATAGGGTAGTTCTAACTCTGTCCTTTAGGGTGGATGTGAATCAGAATCGACTCAACAGCAGCAGGTATCCACATATTATTTCAACATGCAGTCAATATAAAAATTGCTAATGACACGTTTACATTTTTTTTCGTACGTAGGCTTTATGCCAGGAATGGCATACTCCAGTGTTTATGCCATTCCTGCAGTACTTCTCCAGTTGCACCAGCCCCATTCCAAGTGCTTAGTATCCACATGTGGCTGGGGGCTCTGTCTTGGATAGCACAGCTAGTAGCAGCAGCGCCTTTCTCTTTTGTTAACTGCCTAGAAGACGAAGAGCTTAGTGAGCACTGTACTGGCTTCCTCATTCTTCTTAGTAGGTGTGATCTCAACTCTGATGAGAAGGAGTGTGAACTAGCTAATTCTAGCTTTACTCAGCTCTAGAATGGGGAACAGAAATAATTGTAATAGCAGGATAACTGAAGGGCCTTCCGTATTGTAGAAGCTGTTTAAGACCTGTTAATAAAGGTCCCAGGACTACAGAGAAGTGGTTCCCTTACTAGGCCATCTCACTTTCTCCTAATCAGTCTCTACTATCAGGCTCAAAAATTTATGCTTTGGTAAGACAGGTGCTGTGCCTAAAAGCTAAGCTGGACACCTCAAAATTGGGTTGAGACCTCAGCTACAACTTTAATGTCCATTGAAGAATCATCAAGGGACAACTGCCTTTGCTTAGACCTATCTTGCTGCTGTGTTAGGTCAAGCTGCTTTTTTGGCAGAAGTGGCAAGATACTTCCATCCAGATATAGAGGAGAAAGAGTTTCTTTTTATACAGGTAGTCCCAGGGTTACTAACAAGATCCATTCCTAACTATGTCTTTAAGTCGAATTTGTAGGTAAGTTGGAATAGGTGCATATGGTTCTTAGTTAGCCTTACTTTAGTGCAAGAAAAAGCTTGAAGCCTTTTCAATGATTTAAAAGCTGCACTTGCAGCAAGTGAAGGTGATTGTGATGAAGAATTTGTTTAGAGTAGGAGTTGGTTCAGTCCTTTCAAAGTGAGGGCAAATTTATATAACATTAAAGGGTAAGTACAAGTTGTCCGTTAAGTCAGAAGTTCATAACCCAGGGACTGCCTGTGTTGTTAAAGCATTTTTAAAAACAGAAGGCTTCATGTTTATTTTATTTGGTTAAAAAATATTAATAGATAATATAAAACTCAAGGTTGGTTAAAACAAATAAAAAATAATAACAAAAACCAGAAAGAGATCTCTTTTTCATCAGGTAGATTAGGAGTAGAGAGTGCAGTATTCATTTGTAAATGGCAGACTGTTTCTCTAATGTCTGGTGAAGATATCCTGTTTATAAATTTATGGCTAGCATTTCCTAGGTTATGAGATTTAATGTTCCATTAGTCCCCAATGGATTAAAAGCACAAAGTTGTTGCTATTTAATACCCAAAATTAATATTTAAGAGCCGTCATGGATTGAATTATGTCCCCCAAAAATATCTGTCAGCTTGGCTGGGTCGTGATTCCTGGTATTGTATGATTATGTACCATTTTGCAAATCTGATGTGATTTCCTTATGTGCTGGAAACTCTATCACTATGGTGAGGTCATATGTGATTTCTTATGTGTTGTAAACTCTGTCACTATGATGAGGTTATACTGATGAGGCTTATAAGATTAGATAGTGTCTTAATCCAGTCTCTTTTGAGATATAAAAGAGAGAAGCGAGCAGAGACACATGGGAACCTCATACCACAAAGAAAACAGTGCTGGGAGCAGAGCCGTCCTTTTGACCTGAGGTTCCTGCGCAGAGAAGCTCCCAGACCTAAGGAAGACTGATGACACAGACCTTTCTCCAGAGCCGACGAAGGAAGTGTTCCCCTGGAGCTGACACCCTGAATTTGGACTTGTAGCCTACTGGACTGTGAGAGAATAAACTTCTCTTTGTCAAAGCTATCTGCTTGTGGTATTTCTGTTATAGCAGCACTGGATGACTAAGACAGGTGCTAAGAGTGAAAATGAAGTATAAATGAAATCACAGTACATGTGTTTTAATATATTTCATCCTAATTTCATTTTGGATAGTTCATTAGGTACGTTGATGAAATGAGCCAAAGTTGATCTAAGTGGTATTCTAAAGAAAGTGAAGTGAGGGGATAAAATGGGAAAACTATAAACTTCTACCCTATCACCTGGGAGAATTTGATTAACTTGTTTAAAATCGGAATGGTAGACATGAGTCATCTTATTGCCTTGGGTTAGAGGATTTGGGCTTAATGTGAGTCTCAGCAAGGTAACATGACAGTTAACTTCTGAATCTTCAACTGCAAAATTAAAATATTGGTATTTATTCTACCCACCTCACAGGATTGCTGTAATAAGTGACAAAATTAATATGATAATACTTTGTAAACTAGATGTCTTAGAGAACATCCATCTAGTGCTTGGAAGGTTTGTGGCTTTGGTCTTCTGTCTATGTTTGGGCCCAAAGTGTACCATAAAAAAGTATCTCCTAAGGGTGGCCTAAGGAGCCCTGGTGGTACTATGGTTAAACACTTGGCTATTAACCAAAAGTTTGGCGATTCAAAATCCATCCAGTGGCTCTAGTAACGATTACAGGGGATCTGCTCCAGTAAAGATTACAGCCTACAAAATCCTATGGAATGGTTCTACTCTGTCACATGGGGTCCCTATGAGTTGAAGTAGACTCTGCGATGCCTACCAACAACAAGAACAAGAGCAGCCCAGGGAGTGGTGGTGGTTCAGTGGTAGAGTTTTCATCTTCCACGTGGAGACCCACATTCAATTCCAGGCCAATGTACCTCATGCACAGCTACTGCCCACCTGTTAGTGGATGCTTGCATATTTCTATGATGCTAAACAGGTTTCAGCAGAGTTTCCAGACTAAGATGGACTAGGAAGAAAGGCCTGCTGATCTACTTTTGAAAATCAGCCAATGAAAGCCCAGTGGGTCACAATGGTCCAATTCCATTGTGCATGGGGTTGCCATGAGTTGGGGGCTGACTTGACAGCAGCTAACAACAACACTAACAAGTGGCTTGAAAGTGGATAACTTTCCCAGTGGATCTAATATTTATGAATTTCTCTTAATAGTAAAGAGAAAAAGGTGCAACTAAAGACAATTTTATTAAAGAAGGATCAAGAAGGCATATTTAAGAAAACAATTTCATTTTTAATTTCTTTAACTCTGAGCTGCTTGGTCTGTCGCAGAAAAACAGGCCTCATAATTTCAAAATAATGAGTTCAGAGAAAGTGCATGAGGCTCTTAGTCCTGGAGCATTGCGAGCTGGGCTCGAGTGAGCAATCTGTGAGATTTGTCTTGAAGACGGAGATTTTATGTAATCCTACTTGTACACTTACTTGGCTGGGGAGACACAGTCTGTAGTTATTATGAAGTCTGATTACCTATTGAACAAGCAAAAGAAGAGAATTGGGAAAGATTGCTTTGGAAAGCACCGAAAATATCTATTTTTATTGCCAGAGTTTTTATCTGAAAGTGGGAAAAACAGGGTTTAGAGTTCTATTTGTGGAGTAAAGGAAGGTTTTAGCTCTGACATTTCCCATTTAACAGGAAAATTCTGATTTTTAAACATTTGTTCTGTTAGGTCTCACAGGTGTCCTGATGTTGGAAGGATCTTGACAATACAAATATTTTAACAGATTCTGTTATTTAGTAATGAAATAGTAGAGGCTGTACACAGGATTCTTTTAGATATTTTCTTTAACAGATCATGGGAAGATGACTTGATGATTTATTTTAAGTTTGGAACTTTAAAATTTAGGAAACCGCTTTCCTGAGGAAGGTTGTTGAAACCACTGCTGTGGTGGGTCTTAAAGACACAAAACGAGGTTCTCATTTGTCTGAGACAACCTAAGTATGAATTTGCCTGATGGTGGGATCTTAACTAGGGATGATCTCTCCAGTCCTGTTCAATAGCTACACTTTAAGATGCTCAACAAACAAATAGAATGTGATAGTTAAGACTGTGCGTCAGCTTGGCTGGGCCATGATTCAGTGTTTTGGCAATCGTATAATATCGTTATCACTTCTCTGTTGAGGCATGATATGTGATCACCCCCAAGATGGGATCTGCTGTGAGTAGCCAATCAGTTGAAAGGGAGTTTCCTTGGGCATGTGGCCTGCACTGAATATAACCAGACGTTCTGGCAAGGCTTGGGGGGATTTTTGCTCATGCTGGATCCTGAAGCTGGCTCTGTTCATCTGACCTCAAGTTCTTGGGACTTGAGCTAGCAGCTTAGCTGTGGTCTTGACCGCCGGTTTTGGAATTCATTGATCTTCGCAGCCTGTGAGCAAGAGTCCTGCTCTCTGACCTGTTGATCTTGGGTTCGCCAGCCTCTGCGGCTACATGAATCAGGAGAAGCCCCTATGCTGACCCACTGACTTGGGACACTCCAGCCTCTACAATCCTGTGAGCCATTTCTTTGATATAAATCTCTCTCTTTCTCTCTATATATACACTTTATTGGTTTTGCTTCTCTACAGAACCCAGCCTAAGACATTAGGTACCGAGAGTGGTTCTAGGGAAACATAATTGTAAGGCTGAGTTTTCTAAATTGGTTCTAAAGTCTAGTTAGTCTTAAATATGTTGATGACTCTGCTTCCAGTAGTAAAGAGGGCACTGCTAATCCATGGCATGAGGTGGCAATACAAATATGCAAAATATCACCACCAATAGATCAAATATGGGTGAAAGGCAAGGCTCTGGGTGCTTACATGTTGATACCTTTCTACAATTTTGTCAGCATGAGAAGTATAAGGAAGCCGGTTGGTTGGTCCTAGTTTCACTAGACAAACTGGTGAAAGAAAGGGATGAGCTGAGGGCTTCAGGGTCAAAGCTCAAGAGCTGTGTAAACGACCTCAAAGTTTCCACTTGTACTTTGAAAGAAAGCCTTATTTCTTGTGTAACAGAGATGATATCGCTGAAAACCAAACCCAGAGTCTTATTGTAAGAGTGGCTGAATTACAACACCAACTCAACTGCCAACTTCGAGAGGTGCCTGAAGTTAAAGTGAGGGCATTGATTGGGAAGAAATGGGATCCCGAAGCTTGGGATGTAGACATATGAGCAGATAATCAGGAAGCTGGAGACACTGAGCGCCTAAATTCCTTTGAATCACTCCTGCCAACTGAACCAGCCCTGTCACTCCCCTCTGAAGAGATTACTCCATGTTTATCTGCTAAATCACCCTGCCAAGTAAAACCATTAGGCCCTCCACTCCCATTTAATAAGATTAGCCCAGCTGCCTCTAAAGAGCCCTTGTCTGAGTCATTGCCTGGGGCATCACCTAAGGCAGATGTTTACAAGACAATGCTGAAAGTTCTCAAAACAATTCCCTACTACCTATTCTGGTTTCTAGACCTATAACTAGACTTAAGTCCCAGTGAGCAACAAAAGGTGAAGTACAAAGTGTGACCCAGGAGGAGGTACATTACACACCAAAGAACTGCTTGGCTTTTCTAATATGTACAAACAGAAACCTGGGGAATATGTGTGGGAATGGCTATTAAGGGTGTGGGATAATGGTGCAAGGAATATAAAGATAGATCAGTCTGAGTTTATCGATATGGGTCCACTAAGCACAGATTCTTCATTCAATGTTTCAGCTCAAAAAGTTAGGAAAGGATCTAATTGTTTGGTTTGGTTGTCGAAGCATGGATTACAAGGTGGCCTACACTAAATCAGGCTGATGTACCAGACCTGCCTTGGTATTCTGCAGAAGAAGGTATCCAAAGGCTTAGGGAAATTGACATGTTAGAGTGGATTTATCAGGTTAGACCCACAGACCCACATGTGGAGTGCTCAGAGGACACAAGTTTTACCACAACTATGAGGAACAAATTTGTGAAGGGAGCCCCAGCATCCTTGAAGACTGCTGTGATTGCCATTTTATGTAAATCAGATTTGACAGTGGGAACTGCCCTAACTGAATTAAGACACCTAACTACAGTGGGGCTGATTGGACCCAGTGGTAGTAGGGGCCAAGTGGCTGCACTCAATTGACAAAGACAAGGTGGGCATGGCTACAGTAATGGATAGTGGAGTCAAAGCAATAATCAGAATGGTCTGACTAGTATGGACTTATGGTGTTGGCTACCTAGTCATGGTGTCCCTAGGATTGAAATAGATAGGAAGTCTAAATATTTACTTGGTCTGTACAAATCAATGAATTCTAAGTCAGGTGAACAGCAGTCTAACTTGAATCACCAGAAGAGTCATGGTCCCTCAATCAATTCTGTGACTTGAGAAAGTTTAAGGACCCACAACCCCTTGAATGAAGGGGAGGCCAGGTCCCCTTGAGGAAGGACTCCAAATACACTGCCAAAAATTTCTGCTGTTACTCTTTCTCCCAGCCTTCCCCAAAGGGATCTACCACCTTTTACGAGATTGTCTGTTCATTGGGGAAAAGAAAATAATCAGACTTTTCAGGGATTACTGGATACTGGCTCTGAACTGACACTAATTCCAGGAGACCCAAAATGTCACTGTGGCCCACCAGTCAGAGTGGGGGCAAATGGAGGTCCTGTTATTAATGGAGCCTTAGCTCATGTCCTTCTCACAGTAGGTCCAGTGGGTCCCCAAACCAATCCTGTAGTGATTTCCCCAGTTGCAGAATGCATAATTGGAATAAATATACTCAGCAACTGGCAGAACCCCCACGTTGGATACCTGACAAATGGAGTAAGGGCTATTATGGTAGGAAAAGTCAAGTGGAAGCCGTTAGAACTGTTGCTACCTAGGACAATAGTAAACCAAAAGCAATACCACATTCCTGGAAGGTTTGCAGAGATTACTGCCACCATAAAGGGCTTGAAGAATGCATGGGTGATGATTCCCACCACATCCCCATTCAACTTGCCTATTTGTCCTGTGCAAAAAACAGATGGATCTTGGAGAATGAAAGTGGATTATTGAAAACTTAACCAGGTGGTGACTCCCATTGCAGCTGCTGTTCCAGATGTAGTTTCATTGCTTGAGCAAATTAATACATCTCCTGGTACCTGGTATGCAGATATTGATCTGGCTAATGCCTTTTTCTCCATACCTGTTTCAAAGCAGTTTACCTTCAGCTGGCAAGACCAGCAATACACCTTCAGTTGTCTACCTCAAGGATACATCAATTCTCTAGCCCTATGCCATAATTTTGTCAGCAGGGAACTTTATAGCCTTTCCTTTCCACAAGATGTCACACTGGTTCATAACATTGATGATATTATGATGATTGGACCTAGTAAGGAAGAAGTGTCAATGACTCTGGACTTATTGGTAAAACATTTGTGTGCTGGAAGGTGGGAAACTAATCCCACAAAAATTTGGGCACCTTCCACCTCAGTGAAATTTCTAGGGATTCAGTGGTGTGGGACATGTAGAGATATTCCTTCTAAAGGGAATGAAAAGTTATTGCTTCAGTCTGATTCCACGACTAATAACAGGCACAATGCTTAGTGGGCCTCTTTGGATTTTGGAGCCAAAGTATTCCTTATCTGGGTGTACTACTCCAGTCTATCAAATGACTCTAAAAGTTGGTGGGGCGCAGAACAAGAGAAGGCTCCAGAACAGATTCAGGCTGCTGTGCAAGCTGTTCTGCCACTTGGACCATATGATCTGGCTGATCCAATGATCTTTGAAGTGTCAGTGGAAGACAGAGATGCTGTTTGGAGTCTTTGGCAGGCCCCTATTGGTTAATCACAGCGCAGACCCTTAGGATTTTGGAGCAAAGCCCTGCCATCCTTTGCAGATACGTAACTACTCTTCTTTTGAGAAACAGCTTTTGGATTGCTACTGGGTCTTTAGTAAAGACTGAATGCTTAACCATGGGACACCAAGTCACCATGTGGCCTGAGCTGCCTATCATGAACTGGGTGTTGTCTGACCCACAGAGTCATAAAGTTTGACGTGCATAGCAGCATTCTATCATTAAATGGAAGGGGTATATACGAGATTGAGCCCAAGCAGGACTGAAGGCATAAGTTGCATAAGGAAGTGGCCCAAATACCCATGGTCTCCACTCCTGTCACATTACCTTCCATCTCCCAGGCTGCACCTATGGCCTTATGGGGAGTTCCTTATGATCAGGTGACTGAAGAAGAGAAAACTCATGCCTGGTTTACAGATGGTTCTTTGAGATATGCAGGCACCACTTGAAAGTGGACAGTGGCAACCCTACAGCCCCTTTCTGGGACCTCCCTGAAGGACACTGGTGAAGGGAAATCCTTCCAATGGGCATAACTTTAAGCAGTTCACCTAGTTGTTCACTTTGCTTGGAAGGAGAAATGGCCAGATGTGTGATTGTATACTGATTCATGGGCTGTGGCCAATGGTTTGGCTGGATGATCAGGGACCTGGAAGGAACATGACTGGAAAATAGGAGACAAGGATTTATGGGGAATAGGTATGTGGATAGACCTCAATGAATGGGCCAAAGAAGTGAAGATATTTGTGTCTCATGTGAATGTTCACCAAAGAGTGACCTCAGCAGAGGATGATTTTAACAATCAAGTGAATAGGATGACGAGTTCTGTGGAAACCACTCATTTCTTTCCCCAGCTACTTCCATCATTTCTCAATGGGCTCATGAACAAAGTGGCCTTCATGGCAGGGATGGAGGTTATGCATGGGCCCGGCAACATGGGCTTCCACTCACCAAGGCTGACTTGGCTACAGCCATGGCTGAGTGCCCAATCTGCCAGCAACAAAGAACAACACTAGCACCGTACCTGGAGGTGAGCAGCCAGCAACCTGGTGGCAAATTGATTACATTGGACCACTTCCATCATGGAAAGGGCAGCATTTTGTTCCTACAGGAATAGACACTTACTCTGGATATGGATTTCCCTTCCCTGCACTCAATGCTTCTGCCAAAACTACCATACCTGGACTTTCAGAATGCCTTATCCACCATCATGGTATCCTACACAGCACTGCCTCTGATCAATGGACTCACTTTACAGCAAATGAAATGTGGCAGTGGGCCCATGCTCATGGAATTCACTGGTCTTACCACGTTCCCCATCATCCTGAAGCAGTTGGATTGATAGAGCAATGAAATGGCCTTCTAAAGACACAGTTATGGTCCCAGGTAGATGGCAATACCTTGCAGGGTTGGGGCAGTGTTCTGCAGGAGGCTGTATATGCTCTAAACCAGTGTCCAATATATGGTGCTGTTTCTCCCATAGCTAGGATTCATAGGCCCAGGAATCAAGGGATGGAAATGGGAGTGGCACCACCATTACCCCTAGTGACCCACTCACAAGATTTTTGCCTCCTGTCCCCACGATGTTATGTTCTACAGGTCTAGAGGTCTTAGTTACAAAAGGAGGAATGCTACCACCTGGAGACACATCATTGATTCCATTGAACTGGAAACTTAGAATGCTACCTGGCTACTTTGGGTTCCTTATGCCACTGGATCAATAGGCAAAGAAGGGAATTACCATACTGGCTGGTGTGGTTGATCCTGATTACCAAGAGGAAATCTGACTGATACTACATAATGGAGGAAAGAAGAGTATGTCTGGAATGCAGGAGGTTCCTTAGGGTGTTTCTTAGTACTACCATGCCCTGTGATTAAAGTCACTGGGAAACTATAACAACCCAATTCTGACATGGTTACTAATGGCCTAGACCCCTCAGGAATAGCGGTTTGTGGCACCCTACCAGGAAAAGAACCTAACCAGCTGAGGTGCTTGCTGGGGGCAAAGGGAATATGGAATAGGTGGTGGAAGAAGGAAGTTTTCAATACCAGCTATGGCCATGTGACCAGTTGCAGAAATGAGGACTGTAATTGTTATGAGGATTTCTGCTTTGTATGTGTGTATCAGATATTTTTGCTTTCTTCACTTATAAAATATAAGATGTAAACAGGGCTAGTGCATTTTCAGTTGTATGTGTGTTTATTGTATCATGTTAGGCACAAGTATGACTTTATAATTGTCTTTATTCAGAGATTATGTGTGGTTTAAGGAGATGTGTACAGGTGCCAAGTTGACAAGAGATGGACTGTGATGGGTAATATTGTGTGTCAGCTTGGCTGGGCCATGATTCATGTTTTGGCAGTCATATAATGTTGTGATCACTTCTCTATTGAGACTTGATATCTGCTGCGAGTAGCCAATCAGCTGAAAGGGAGTTTCCTTGGGTATGTGGCCTGCATCGAATATAACTGGACATTCTGGGAAGGCTTGGGGGCTTTTTGCTTGTGCTGGCTCCTGCAGCTGGTGCCTGTTCATCTGACCTCAAGTTCTCCAGACTTGTGGTAGGAGCTTTCCTGTGGTTTTAACTGCCAGTCTTGGAATTCATTGATCTTCACAGCCTGTGAGCAAGAGCCTTGCTCTCTGATCTGCCAATCTTAGGTTCACCAGCCCCTGTGGCTATATGAATCAGGAGAAGCCTCTATCTTGACCCACTGACTTGGGACACTCCAGCATCTACAGTGGTGTGAGCCATATCCTTGATATAAATCTCTCTCTGTATATATATATTTATACTCTTTACTGGTTTTGCTTCTCTAGAGAACCCAGCCTAAGATGTAGAACAAAACCCATTAATTGCTTTATTGAATACGGTGTCTTGCTTGACTTCCTTCTTTTTCCTCCCTTCCTCTCTCTCATCCTTCCCTTCCTCCTTTACTCTCTCTATCATCTCTCCTTCCCTCCCTCGCTCTCTACCTCCATCAATGGGCATCATTTCTATCACTAAGGCCATATTTTCCAACTACTGATACTTTTTCTTTGCTTCCGACTTTCACATTCCAATCACTAGTAATTATCAATGCATCTTGATTGTATATTTAATCAATTCCAGGCTGCAGAATTTGTTAAAAATCTTCAATTTATTCATTTTTGGCATTAGTGGTTGGTGTGTAAGTGTGAATAATAGTTGTATTAACTGGTCTTCCTTGTATGGATATTATCCCATCATAGACAGAATTGCACTTCAGGATAGATCTTGAAATGTTCTTTTTGATGATGAACATGATGTTATTCCTCTTCAGTTTGTCATTCCACGCGCGATAGACCATATGATTGTCTGATTTAAATGGGCCAATACCAGTCCATTTCATCTCACTAATGCCTAGGATATCGAAGCTTATGCATTCCTTTTCCTTTTTGATGACTTCCAATTTACCTTGATTCATACTTTGAGTGGAGGTTTGGGGTTATGAAATTCTCTGATTTATCTCTTAAAATAACTGCAATTGCTTAGTTAATTAAGCCATTTGCTTCAGATTTAGGATTGATCACACCGGCTAGAGACAAGATGGTCAGGCACAGGATATTCACTTGGCAATTTTTCTTGGAGGCTATCTTTAGTCTAAGTTCATCCTTTACTTTACAAGTGGGTGGCTTTAACAAACAGAAATCTATTTTCTCACAGTTAGAAGGCAAGAAGTCTGAATTCAGGGTGTCAGCTCTAGGGAAAGTTTTCTCTCTCTTGGCTCTGGAGGAAGGTTGTTGTCTCTTCAATTTCTGTTTCTTGGTTCCTTGGAGATCTCCAAGTAGTTTGTCATCTATCTTACTCCATCTCTGCTGGCTTAATCTGTTCGTTTTATATCTTGTAAGACAGTGACTTAATACACAACCTATAGTAATCATGCTTCATTAACATAAAAAAGACAACCCATTCCCAAGTGGGATTATAACCATAGGCATAGAGGTTAAGATTTATAACACATATTTTTTGGAGGACATAATTTAATCCACAACACTGAGCATCTTAGGTTTTACAGTAGAGAGAAAGTCTGTAAATTTAGGTACATGTGGGACTTTATCTTTAAAAGAGTTAGAAAATAAGTAGCAGAGAAAGACTTTATTTATTAAGTTAACAAATATTTGTTGAGCTTCTATCATATAAAAAGCAGTGCTAATTGCTAATGATAAAAAGAAAAAAAAAGGCAGGGGGTCTGTTATGGATTGAATTGTGTCCCCCCCACCCACCCAAATGTGTTGAAGTCCTAACCCCTCTACCTGGAAATGTGACCCTATTTGGAAATAGGGGATTTCTTTTGTTATGTCAATTAGGTCATATCAGAGTAGTATAGGTCCTAGACCTAATCATTTCTGTGTAATGTCTTATAAAAGGAGCAGAACTGACACAGAGACCCCCACACAGGGGGAACAGACACTCTGTGAGGATCATCTACAAGCAAAGGATACCCAAGGATCACTGACAGGCACCCAAAACCATGAGAGAGGCCATAGAAGGAATTGGCATGGCCAAGACTCTGATTTGAATTTTTAGCTTCCAGACTGTGAGAAAATAAATGTCTGTTCTTCAAAGCTACCTCCTGAGAGATTTCTGTTGGATTAGCGCTGGGAAACTAAGGCAAGGTCTTTGCCCTTAAGCAGTCTTCAGTCATGGGAGAGACATACAGTTATGTCAGTGTGATAAGAGTCCAGTGAGAAATACCCAAGGTGCTGTAGAAACACACAGGAGAGACTCAGTCCCTGAGAGGGGCTGGGGTCAGGGACGTCTTCATTCTGTACTCAGCGTGGGAAATCCACTCTGCTAACACGTGTAGAAGTGAAATGCCCTTGAGGAGGTCTTTGGGCATAAATCGTACCTTGTGTTTCATCAAAGAAGGCTCTCAGAGGTAGTGACATAAGAATGAGGCCTAGATGATGGGAACAAAGTGTTGTATGCAAAGGTTCTGAGAAGGGAATGGGTCTGAAATGTCTGAATAATAGCAAGAACACCAGTGTTTGCTAGAGCTTAGAGATCTAGGGGAGTCCATGGGTGCTGCAAAGGGTTAACGCACTTGATGGCTGTCTTAGTCATCTAGTGCTGCTCTAACAGAAATACTACAAGTGAATGGCTTTCACAAAGAGAAATTTATTTTCTCACAGTCTAGTAGGCTACAAGTCCAAATTCAGGGAGTCAGCTCCAGAAGAAGGCTTTTTCTCTCGGTCAGCTCTGGAGGAAGGTCCTTGTGATCCATCAGTCTTTCCTTGGTCTGGGAGCATCTCCTCACAGGAACCTTAGGTCCAAAGGATGTGCTCTGCTCTCGGTACTGCTTTCTTGCTGGTATAAGCTTCCCATGTGTCTCTGCTCGCTTCTCTCTTTTCTATCTCAAAAGAGATTAGATTAAGATATTATCTAATCTTATAAACATCATCAGCATAACCTCATCACAGTGATAGAATTTACAACACTTAAGGAGATCACATATAACCTCATCATAGTGATAGAGTTTACAACATGTAAGGAAATCACATCAGATTACACAATCATACAATACTGGGAAAGATGACCTAGCCAAGTTGCTACACACATTGTTTGGGGGACACAATTCAATTCATGACAATGGCTAACCAAAAGGTTAGAGGTCTGAGTCCACCCAGAGATGCCTTGAAAGAAAGGCCTGGATATCTACTTCCAAAAAATCAGCCAATGAAAACATGGAGGGAGCACATTTCTCCTCTGATACACATGGGGTTGCCATGAGTCGGAGATGACTCAACAGCAACTGGGGTTAAGGGATCCAGGTAGGGAATGGTCGGCAATGAGGCCAGAGGCCGGACCGTGTAAGTCATAATCAGTAGCCACACCAGTCATCCTTGTTGAGAGACACATGAAGCAATGGTTACGGGAAAATTGTCAGTTGAGTCACATCTCATACCAAGAATCAGAAGAATCATTATTTAAAAAAAACCAAAACGCTCTATATTTTAGGAATGTGGAAAAGCCTCAGACATAATTCATACTTCTGCAACCATTGGAGCAGTCAAACAAGTGAGAAACTACATAAATGGACATATCATGGACGGCCTCCCCCACAGATCGTGCATACTCTACCTCAGAGGGTTCGCATTAGAGAAAAATCCCGTGACTGCAGTAAATGTGGAAACCCTTCAGGTTTCATTTAGCACCTCCAAGTCATCAGGATCTTTACATAGGAAAGTAATCCTGGGAATGTAATGAGTGTGAGGCAAGATGTTAAAATTTGAATTTTGTGGTTTTAATGTAGTCATGAGTGGTATTTTATAGATTCATTTTATAGTTACCATTTAAAAGAGGAGAAGGCAAACACAATCATGGTGGGGAGGGGTGGAGAGCTTGAGGCAGATGAGCAAATTTCCCATGAATCTTGCTGGAATGTTCTTGTCGAACAGCGTTTTCTGTATAAGAAAGCAGAACTTTGTAAGACAAGGAGGTTTATCAGCTCCATTGGACAAGGCCCATAGAAGCAGTCTGCTTAGATTCACTTATGGTTATTTGTCCATCTACCTGCTCTTTTCCCTCATCAAATAAGACTAGATCCAAAATCAACAACCCCTACAGAGCTTGCTGTCTATTTAAACATGATTTTGCTATTCCATCGTCTTCATGAGCGTAGTAATGCCCTGGAGACTCTTACCAGGCAAATACCTTTATTGTTTATGACAGAAACTTCCTGAAAGACCCATCGACTCTCCAATAGGAAGCATGGACTGATAGTTTAACCCTTACCCCAAAACTTTTGCCTCATTGTTTCCTCCAGTCAGGATCCATATCCAGTCCCTGGGTGGTGCAAAAGTTAACTGAAAGGTCCACCGAAAGGCACCTCAGAGGAAAGATCTGGTGATCTACTTCTAAACAAATCAGCCATTGAAAATGCTGTGAAGCACAGTTCTACTCTGACACACATGGAGTGACTCTGAGTTGGCAACTGCTTTTTTTTTTTTTTTTTAAATCCAATCCTAATCAAGCTACCTGTGCTGAAAGAGGTTTAACCCAAACCTGAAAATGTCAATACAATCTGACCCTGACCTTTCCCCCTAAGACATGACCTGGGGGAGCAATAAATGAAGCTCTCCCTTCAGAGCAGTTTGTTTTGGTGATAGTTGGGTGTGGCATTTGACATGTTACAATTTTTTGTGAGGGCTATACAAAGACACATGGGGTCATCATGAGTTGGAATCTACCTGACAGCAACTAACAAGAACAACATACAAAGATACATGAGCACAGGCTAGGAGCTTTCATCCTAGTGCTGAGATAGATTAAACACACAGAACAAAATCCCAGACAAGTAGTGGAGTGAGATAATTCCTTTGATAGAGGTAGGCACCAAGTACAATGAATAACATCAAAGCAGCCTCCTAACCCAGACCTGGCAGAGCAGAGATGATAATAAGGTAGACAGGAACATCTTTAATGAGGAGGTGACCCCTAGCAGAGCCCTGAACGGTAAGAACAAATTGTTGCTGTTGTTAGCTGCTGTGGAGTCAGCCCGACTCACGGTGACCCCCATGCACAATGGAGTGAAACGCTGCCTGGTCCTGCACCATCCCTATGATGAGTTGCAGACTGGACCCTTGCACTCCATAGGGTTTTCACTGGTTGATTTTCAGAGGTAGATTGCCAGGCCTTTCTTCCTAGTCTGTCTTAGTCTGGAAGCTCCCCTGATATCTGTTCACTGTCATAGCAGCACGCAAGCCTCCAGTGACAGATGGGTGGTGGCTGCGCATTGGGTGCATTGGCTTGGAATTGAACGTGGGTCTCCCACATGGAAGGTGAGAATTCTACCACTGAACCTCCACTGCCTCTGAGAACAAATTAGCTAAGTGCAAAGGTGGCAGGAGGGCATTTCAGTCAAACAAAGCAGCATGTGTGAATGCCCAGGATGTAGGGGTGAGGGTTTTCAAGGTTTCAGTTCTGCTGGAGTACAGGATGTAAGGCACGTGAGCTGGGTGGTGCCCAAATCACAAAGCGCCTCTGAGACCAAGCTTTTGAGAAAGGCTGTTAAGTGTCCAAATTTGCATTTTAGGGCAAGCATTCTGGTCACAGTGGAGAGAGGATTAGAGGGACCATTAGCAGGGCCACTTAGGATGACTGCAGCAAACAAAGGGAGGGACTTTGCTCCATCCACCTTTGTATCCTGTGTGTCTAACGCAGTGCCAGACACACAGTAGAGACACAAGTACCATTTATGAGGGTTATAACAGTGGGACCAGTGCTTTTATAACAGCTCTCCTGGTTTTCTCAGCCTGCTCTTCCATGGAATGATACAGTAAGCAAATTTTTGGGACCCTAAGGGCGTTGCAAATGATTAATGTGCTGAGTTGCCAACTCAAAGGTTCAAGTCCACCCAGAGGCACCTTGGAAGAAAGGCCTGATGATCTACTTCCAAAAAATCAGTCATTGAAAACCCTGTGGAGCACAGTTCTACTCTGACACACATGGAGTTGCCATGAGTCAGAGTTGACTTGATGACAACTTTTTTTTTAAAAAATAGGAATATATGATCTGATAAATGTATAAAATATTTGACATTATGAGTTGTTGCTAAAAAAAAAAAACTGTGTTGTGTGGTCTCTCTGTTTGAAAGAGTCAGAGGAATAAACCTTTTTTTTATTATCAGAAACTGAGGTATTTCATTTTGAGGTCTTGCTACAAAACATAGGAAAAATAGTTTGGAGGAAAAAAAAATCCTAGAATATGTTCCGCTTGTAAGGTAAAAGACTACCAGGCTATCTAGCAGCACGAATTTTCAAAGTGCATAATGACCCTTTTTATTAGTTTTAGCAACTTACTAGTGTATTTTTAAGGCAGAATTTTCTATGAATAGGTAGAAGACACAGATAGAAAGAACGCTTGTAAAGCACTCTTGCTGACAGCATAATAATAGCTCGGCTCCAGGTATTACAGAACAGAGGGCCAAACTGTAAAAGTTACTTCAAAGTCACTTTGTATTCAGAGAAATTTACTGTAATTCCTCACAAAAAAGGACCTTTGAAAATTACATTTAACATATTGTATCCCTATAATCCTTCATGTTTTTGCCTTCCTGTAATTTGTGCTGAAGACATTATCCATTAAAAGCAAATTTTAAAATATAACATCAACGCTTATTCAAGTTATGAAAAAAGGCATTTTAGGTCAGCTCACATGATTGACTTTATTGCTGTTTTTCTCCCCTTTTCCTTGTTTCTTTTCTCTTTCTTTTTCACTCCCTCCCTTCCTTTCTTCAACTTTTACTCATCATTTGCTTGTTCTTTACAGGATACTTCCTTCCTCAGAACACTTTAACTGATGGTGAATAGTATCACGGTGTCCCTGGTGGTGCAAATGGTTAGCTTGGCTGCTAACCAAAAAGTCGGTGGTTTGAGTCCACCCAGAAGCACTTCAGAAGAAAGGCCTGGCCATCTACTTCTGAAAAATCAGCCACTGAAAACCCTGTGGAGCACAGTTCTACTCTGACACACATGGGGTCAACAAGAGTCTGAGCTGACTCCATGGCAACTGTTTTTTGGAACAGTAGCCCTGGTGGTGCAGTGGTTAAAGTGCTTGGCTGCTAACTAAAAGGTTGGCAGTTTGAACCCACCAGACACTCCACAGGAAAAAGATGTGGCAGTCTGCTTCTGGACACACTGTGGGGCAGTTCTACTCTGTCCTATAGGGTCACTATGAGTCAGAATTGACTTGACGGCAGTGGGTTATCATTATTATTGTTTTGTTTTGTTTGGGTGTCAATGCAAGGGTAACTTAGCACAGTTAGAGATGGCTTGTGGCTTCCAAGCTTTGTCACATTAGACCCAAAGATTACACAAGGTGCCCGCAGACTAAGGCTTATGGGGAAAGCACAGGGCTGGGATCCGTATTTTCCTTAGTACAGCTCTATATTGATCTCTTTTATATTTTGGGGCTTCTCTGTGTGATTTAGTTTAGAGATAAGGCTCTCTCCTTAAACAGACACTCAAAAAAATTGAATACTCATGGTCTTGGTTAAAAGAAACAGGTACTGGCTATGTGCACATGTGTCCTTTGCTACAGAACTTTTATGACACCAACTCTATTTGTTCTAACTCAGGGGTCAAAATATTTTGAATACATTCCCTACTATTCAAAATCCTCAGTACTTGCTGTCAGAAACACTGGAAACAAATACTTCAGGTAATGTTGATCTCTAGCTATCCAAACCCAGGAACTGAATCGATTTGTATTAATATATCAAGCAATATTTCTAGTCCTATTTTGTCATTTATATTCATACAATCATACACACTCATGTATGAATATAAATGACTTCATCCTCTAATAGAGATCTGAACTGAGAAGATACATGGAACAATAAGTTTGCTTCTGCCTCTTACTTGCCACAGTTGTTTTTGCCCTGGAGCAAGTGAACATGTGTGTGTGTGTGTGTGTGTGTGTGTGTGTGTGTGAGAGAGAGAGAGAGAGAGAGAGGATCTCCTTAGATCCCAACTTAAATCATTGGAATAGAAATATTATGGAAAGTTAAAGGTTTAGAAAGTATTATGTCTGAATATGTGATATTTGGCAACAAAGAAAGTTAATAAATGTCTCATAGAATTTCCCTTAAACTGTTATTTTTAATAAAGTTGGGCATGGAATTTCAAGTGCAAGGAGTGAGTAGGAGTGGAAAGAGCACCGAGAGAGGCAATGCTTTGGAGAGGGCTCTGCGTCCTCACAAATCCCTGTTCGGACGCCTTCTAGTTGGCTGGCCTTTGGGGAGATCTTCAATCTCTCTGCACCTCAGTTTCCTCCGCTGTAAAGTGGGGAGTATAAATCCTTACTCTCTCAGAATGTTGGGAGGGTGGAAATGAGAAGGTGAATATGAAAATGGTTGTTAACCATAAATCTCTCTATGGAGATAGGAAATCACTGTTATCCATGGTTTCTAGTACAGTACTCAGGACATAAGAAGTGCTCAAAATTTTTTATGTTGAAATAGTTTTTTTGTAATGCTAATAATAATAAAAGTGAGATGAGGTTCAATTACATTTGAGTTTTCCCACTCATTTTTTATTGCAATATATTTTATGAGTATGGAGAAAAAAAAATATACATATATAGAGAGAGACAAGGAGAAAGAGAGAGTCCCTGGGTGGCATAAATGGTAAATGCACTGGCTGCTAACTGAAAAATTGGAGATTCTAGTGTACCCAGAGGCACCTCAGAAGAAGGGACTGGTGATCTGCTTCTGAAAAATTAGCTGTTGAAAACCTTGTGGAGCACGGTTCTACAATGACACACGTGGGGTCACCATGAGTCAGAGTCGACTCGATGGCAAACAACAATGTACACACACACACATATATACACACACATACACATGTATACACGCACACACACATATACACACACATATCTATCTATCTATATCCATAATGCCCTTGATATTACTCCCCATCCTTAATGGAAAAAAACAGACAAGTTGTGTGCTAAGACCTATTTTAATTTGCCTACATTTCAGACCTATGAAGCTCTTCTTAAAGAAATAGAGCCAATAGTAGCATCATGAACGGTGCTCGTTTAAGTGCTGCCACACATTACAAAGCATGCCATTTGGCTTGAGGGAAAAATAAAGCCCTCAAGTGAGCCTTCTTACAATTTGTGGTCAGAGAATCGTCCCCCTACACAAAGGCAAACATATGGCCTGACAACCAGGGTGACAGAGCAATCTGCAGTTTGACAATGAAACCCCATGTGTGAGTGGTGTCCCAACTCTTGGAGGATCATTTGGTGACATCAAGTAAGTGCCAAAAATATCAAAGGCTGATACTTCAGTTTGCATCCTTCTGAAATCCTTCAGTTGGTCTTTATGACCTTTAATGGCTGTTGTAGTGGTTGTGGGCGGCTTCCTGATTCAAAGATGGTGAGAGTGAGATCAATAAGAGAGGGTGGTGTTCTCAGACAGCTGACACTTTTAGGGGCAGTGTCTTAAGCCACAGTCCATAAGAGGCCTCAGAAAGTCCTGGTGGATGAGGGTGATGAGCCTCTAGGAGGGCCTGCAATCTACCAAAAAGAAGCTTTGCAGGGACTTGTTAAAAATGCTCGACCATGCTTTTATTCCCAGAGGACGTCTCCAGATACTGGTAGCTATATCAGAGTAAACTAACTTGTAAAGATAATTTTCTGCCATTATCGACTTCATGAGAGAATGTTAACCCATTAATTGTCATCAGAGCCAAGGCAAAGGATAAAACTAAATTGCTGTCTTTGTAAATGAGACCCTCATTTCTAGAGGAAGTGCTGACTTGGAGCCTCACTCATCATCTCTTTTGATGTGTCTTTGTTAAACTCTGAATACTCTTGATTTCAATGTCAATGAAGTCAAGAAGATTATCATTTAAAAAAAAAAAAGCTTTCTTAGCTGGTGAAGATTCCCTGGAAAATTAACAATTTTCTTCAGGAGTTTTTTTCTTCTGTTTGTAAAATAAGCTCCCAGTTTGCCTCCAGCAACCTTATTCTCACAGCCTGAGTCAGGAGACAAATAAAGGAGAAGTAGAAGGATCTCAAAGCCTTGGTGGCACAAGTGGTTCAGAGCTTAACTGCTAACCAAAAGGTGGGCAGTTCAAGTTCACCAGCTGCTCCTTGGAAACCCTATGGTGCAGTTTGAGTCAGAATTGACTTGAAAGCAACTGGTTTGGTTTGGGGTTTTATAGGGTGGCTATGAGTCGGAATCGACTCAACAGCAGTAGTTTTTTGGTTTTAGAAGGATCCCATTTGAACTTTTGCCTTCCCCAGACCCCCTCTCATATATAGCTTACCCCTTTCACAACATCTCAGGAGAGGGGAGAGACCTAGTAGTCACAGGCATTCTGAGAATATTGTGGAAAAGTCTAGCCCCAGAGGACACTTAGAGAGAAGCCATAGAATAAGAGACTAGGCTTCTAGTTCAGACTCTGCCATTAACCAGATGTGCTTTTGTTGCTGTCATTAGTTGCCTTCGGTTTAAAAAGAAAGGAACTTGAATATATTGATAAACTACTATGTGTCAGGTACTTTGGGTGCGTTTTCTTATTTAATCTTCACAAAACACTCATGAAGAGGGTATTTTTATCTTATTTTGTAGATGAGAAACTCAGATTCAGAAACAGTATGTGAGTTAATCAAAGTTAACATCTATAGTATATGAAAAAATTAGAAAACCAGGAAATCAACTTGGATTTCAAGATGAAAACACATTGATACTTAATTTATGGAATTCCTTCTCTCACTTTGCCCAGGTAGGGGTGCAGAGGGCCACTCCTCTCTAGGGGGCTCCGTGGTTCCAGACCTGGGTCACCAGAGGTGGTGGTCTCTGTGGCCCACCCTGGAGAATGGCCCAGGATCTGGATCTGAACAAGTCAGGCCCAGAAGGAGGACTCACGGTAGTTTGTGTCCCCCAGGGGACATTGACAATGTGTCTAGACATTTTAACTACCGCGAGTCAGGGCCAGGCGCTACTGTCTTCAAATGAGTAGAGGCCAGGAATGCTGCTCCACATTCTACAATGCACAAGACAGCCCCCACATCAAAGAATTACCTGGTCTAAAATGTCAATGGCGCTGAGATTGAGAAACTCTGTTTAACAAACCCTGCTTAATTTATGGAATTTCATTGCTGAATTTATGGAATTCAGTTGGTGGAAGAATTTAAGGAATCTAAAGAAGTGGGGCTTGAACTAGTAGTTTGGGTCTATGTAAGAAAAAGGCTCTTCTACACTGTGAGCAGATGCCCTGCACCTCTCTCACTCCAAACGCTTCTCATGCTACCACCTACAGCAGAGTGAGGACTTGACAGGTAGACTGCAGGCCAGTTGGCTTTGGTGCAGAAAACTACTTAAATCAGGACAAGGATGCTGAAAGGAAAACCTAGGGAGGATGGTGAGGCAGCTGGTTTGGAACATAGGATTACAATTGGCCACCCACCATTCTGGAAGACCCAAACTTGAGGCCTTGGGGTCAAGAGCTATGTTCCATTCCATTTCCTGTTTCCCCATTATGAAGAGACCACTTACCGGCTCAAGGAATTTTTTTGGTGTTCACAGAATGTTCTAAGCTTATTACCACCCTAGGCTTTAGCCTTTTCTGTTTGCTCCACCTGAAATTCTCCCCCCACCTGCTGCCCAGATGTTTGCATTGCTTGTTCCCTAACAACATAGTCTTCACTCCCTTCATACTTCTGTTCCTTCAGGTTGCTCTATTTATTTTTTTGCAGCGCTTATGGAGACTTGAAATTGTTATTTACTTATTTGTTTACTTGTTTATCTACCTCTCTCATCAGAATTTAATTTTCATGAGAGTAGAGATTTTGCTTATTTGGGTCACTACTTTATTCTGTATTGCAGTACCTTGATCAGTATTCAATAATTTTTTTCGAATGGAAATGTGCATGCATGTGTGTGCATGTTCATGTGTGCATGTGTGCATGTGAGTGAATAAGCACATGCTTGTTTGACTACTGAGTTACAAAAGTCCAGGTCTCAGCAGACCTGTGTATGGGAAACAAAATCTAGAATGATTATTTGTCACATGACCTCATGGAACTCTAGTAGGGATGACCCGTAGAAGACTGACAAGTTCTCAATTATACCTCCTAAGTTTTGAGCAACTGACAAGGGTATGAAGGCAATACAGAGCAAGACTTGTTAAAGCCTGGACCAGGGCAGTTTCAGGCCTTTGTTTAATCTACTTTGAGCATTGGACTAGGCAGCACTTTATGTGGAGTTGAAGGAAAACTCTACTCAGACCATCTGGTTCAGTAACAATAAATAAACAAGCAGAAAATATAAATTTAAAAATAATTAGGAAGAGAGCACATTGGGCAATCATTTATCCATTTAGGAAAGACATAGTGATAGCAATGTTATGCTGAAAATATCTCAGTTATTCCTAATTGATCAACATACCCTGATGTTTATAGCAAACTAGAGAGTGACTCAGAATGAAATGAAGTCAGCAAAATGCCAGGAGTTTTTACATCCAAAACAGAGACATGGCCCATATGTTCAAAAATACTTTTGTCCTTAGGAAATGTTTACAAAAGGAAGGAATAGGCAGTTCTTCAAAAAAACAGACTCAAATAATAGTAACACAATTCAGACAATAGAAACATTTTTTTTTCCATCAAGGGCACTTTCCCTTTTATTTACTAATTGCTCCTCCATTCTGTTTGAGAAAACCATTCAGAGAGCAAATGCAAATTATTGTTGCCTTTGTGGTATACCTATTTTTACATGCAAAAATTTCAGAAAGTTGAAAGCTTTTCAGAAAGTTTTTCATGGTGCCATCCATATACTGTTTATTGCTAAATGATACGTGCTATTTTTGTCTCATAATATATAAAATATAAAAACCAAAACCAAACCAAACCCTTTGGCTGTCTAGTCAATGCTGACGCACAGCAACTCTACAGGACAGAGTAGAACTGCCCCATACGGTTTCCAAGGCAGTAATCTTTATGGAAGAAGACTGCCACATCTTTCTCCTGTGGAGTGGCTGGGAGGTTCAAACCTTCAGCTTTTGGGCTAGCAGCTGAACATTTAACCACTGTGGCACCAGGGCTCCTCCATATGAAACACACATACATAAAATATTTACAAACAACTACATATCTACAAGCTGAACTTCATGTAATCCCATAAAATTATATTGGGACATAGAAAACCACAGTGAATTGATCAAATGATCAATTTTTAAAATAATAAAATGTTTAAAAGGTCAAAAATATGGGAACATATAAGACTAGGGAGGACAGATGGATGGTGCTTGGTGTGGGGCTCTGTGAGAGAGCTATTGCTGCTAATCTACTAGGGGAGTAAGCAGTAGAAACTCCTGTTAGGAAGGGAAGTTCATATCCTGTCTTATGAAAGATTTTCAGTGGAGTGTCATATCAGTAGCATGGTCCTATATTTTACCATTCAGACTGGGACACCTTTGAGAGTGAAATAGAGAGTTATTAATAATTATGCTGGAACAACAAGTGTAAACTCGAACTATTCCGGACACACTTGTTTCTATCATACAGTGTAAGACAGGGAGTGTGACTATTGTTTGTGAAGCTAAAGAACCTGGTGAATAACCTCTCACGTGGCTCCTAATGGCCCCTACATCCAGGCGTTGTACTCTTATGCATTCCCTAGTCTTGAGTGTGGGTTGAATCTAGTGACTTGATTGTAACAAATAGAGCACGGCGAAGATGGTGAGATGCCACTCCGGACTTTAAGTTATCCAAAGTCTGTGAGTTTCATCTTGCTCTCTATTTCTCATGTTCTCTGGATCTCTGGCTCTAGGAAGCAAGCTGCCATGTTGTGTGCAGTCTGATGGAGAGGCTCAGGTGGCAAGGAGCGGGCACATTTGCAACGGCTGGTGAGAACCCGAGGTCTGCCAACAGCCACAGGAGTGAGTGGAACATGGGTCTTCCCACCCCAAGCCTGGAGATGACTGTAGCCCCTGCCAACAATTTGTCTGCAGCCTCTGAGAGACCCTGAGCCAGAGGACCAGCTAAGCTGTGCCCAGCTTCCTGACTCACAGAAACTGTACGATAATAAACGTGTTGTTTTAAGCCACTGAGTTTTGGGGTGATTTGTTACACAACAGTAGATACCTAATACAGTGACCTTAAAATGTGATGTCTTAATTAATTTGCTTCTAGGTGTTGTATTAAAGATATTTAACTAGCAGCATAGCACAGACACCAGCCAGCCAGGACAGACATTAGCAGGCCTGTGTTGTAGGTCTGCAGCTGGGCATATGAGCATTGTTTGTGCTAACAGTCTGTGAACACCGTTTTCCCTGGTCTAAGTCTTCCTGTTTTTAAGGGAGGATATGCAGGACATCATAGTTGGTAAAATAGAGGGTCAGCAAAAATGGCAGAATCCTTCCATGAAATGGATTGACACAATAGCCGCAATAACGGACTCAAACATACCAACAATCATGGAGATGGTGCAGGATCGGGCAATGTTTTGTTTTGTTATACATAAGATTGCCATGAGTTGGAGCCAAGATGATGGCACCTAACAATAACGTGCAGTGCATCTGAGCTTGGGGTCACAAACTCAAATATTTAGAGGAATCAGATAGGTAGCGTAAGTGAATGAAATGAGTCAATTTAAGGTCACATATGGCAACTGACACTTTGCCTCAGAAATGGGAGATGTCTTAGTTTCCCAGTGTTGCTGTAACAAAAATACCACAAGAGGGTGGCTTTAAAGAACATAATTTTATTTTCTCACAGTTTTGGAGGCTAGCAGTTCAAATTCAGGGCATCGACAGGGCTATACTCTCTCTGTGCTGGCTCTTGAAGAAGGTCCTTCCTTGTTTTATCCAGCTTCTGGGCAGCCCTGGGCATTCCTTGGAATTCCTTGGCTTGTAGTGGATCCTCACATGGCGTTTTCCCCGTGTGTCGGTTACACTTCCTATCTGTCTTCCCTTTTTATACAACACCTCAGAAATGATTAGGTTTAGGATCCAACCTACTCTAGTATGACCTCGTTAACAAAAATACAATCCCTATTTCCCAGCAGGGTCACGTTAGAAGGCAAAGGGATTAGGACTTCAGTGTATCTTTTGGGAGGACACAATTCAGTTCACCACAGGAGGCACCAAGAAGCAGTGGGAGGTAAACTGTAAGCTGCACGCTCTTTTAAAGGAAGGGCCCTAAGAAGACATTCAAGTGGCTAACAGACACACGAGGAAATGCTCGCGATCGTTAGCCATTACAGAAGTGCAAATTAAAACCACAATGAAATACCATCTTAACCTGGCATTACTGGCACAAATCAAAAAAACTGGAAATAACAAATGTTGGAGAGGCTGCTGGGAGATTGGAACTCTTATGCACTGCTGGTGTGAATGCAAAATGGTACAACAATTTTGGAAAATGATATGGTGCTTCCTTAGAAAGGTAGAAATAGAAATACCATTTAATCCAGCAATCCCACTCCTAGTAATTTATCCTAGAGAAATAAGAGCCACCACATGAATAAACATACGCACACTCATGTTCATTGCAGCATTGTTCACAATAACAAAAAGATGGAAACGACCTAGGTGCCCATCAACAGCTGAATGGATAAACAAACTATGGTACATACACACAATGGAGTACTATGCAACAAGAAGGAACAACAATGAATCTGTGAAGCATCTCATAACATGGATGAAACTGGAGGGCATTATGCTGAGTGAAATAAGTCAATCACAAAAGGACAAATATTGTATGAGACCTCTACTGTAAAAACTCATGAAAAAGTTTACACACAGAGAAACAATCTTGTGGTTACGAGGGATGGGAGGGGTTGGGGGAATACAAAATAGACAATAGACAAGTGGTAACATTGGTGAAGGGTAAGACAGTACACAAATACTGGGGAAGCCAGCACAACTTGTACAAAGAAAGGTCATGGAAGCTCCATAGACCCATCCAAACTCCCTGAGGGACTGAATTTCTGGGCAGAGGGCTGTGGGGACCATGGTCTTGGGGAACATCTAGCTCAACTGGCATAATACAGTTTATAAAGGAAATGTTCTACATTCTACCTGAGTGAGTAGCATCTGGGGTCTTAAAAGCCTGTGAGCAGCCATGTAAGATACTCCACTGGTCTCACCCCTTTGGGAGCAAGGGAGAATGAAGTAAACAAGATACAAGGAAAAGATTAGTCCAAAGGACTAATGGACCACAACTACCTTGGCCTCCACCAGACTGAGTCTAGTACAACTAGATAGTGCCCAGCTACCACCACTGACTGCTCTGACCAGGATCACAACAGGGGGTTCTGGACAGAGCTGGAGAAGGATATAGAACAAAATTCTAACACACACACACAAAAGACCAGATTTACTGGCCTGAAAGAGACTGGAGAAACCCAAAGAGTATGGCCCCCAGACATCCTTTTAGCTCAGTAATGAAGTCACGCCCAAGGTACACCGTTCAGCCAAAGATAAGACAGCACCATAAAACAAACCAGGATTAATGGGGCAGAACAGTCCAGGGACAAGGACTAGAAGGCAGGAGGGGACAGGAAAGCTAGTAGTAGGGAACCCAAGTTTGAGAAGGGACAGTACTGATACATCATGGGGTTGTTAACCATTGTCATAAAACAATATATGTACTGTTTAATGAGAAACTATTTGTTCCGTAAACTTTCATCTAAAGTACAATAAAAAGGAAAAAAAAAATAGTAATAAAGGAAGAGCCCCTGCTGCTGAATCTCCAGAATTTTTCTTTGGCCTGCTGATGTTGACTAGTGCAATGATTTAAATTCTAAAAATATATCGAAATTTGAACATTGGGAAGTGTCACATTAAAACCTGAATTCCAGCCCCTCATGAAAGAGTAGAAGATGCAGCTGCAGGGACCACTGTTTCTGCAGAGTCTGAGTCTCTAGTCCACCAAGAGGCACCTCAGAAGAAAGACCTGGTGATCTACTTCTGAAAAATAGTCATTGAAAACCCTGTGGAGCACAGTTCTCCTCTGACACGCAAGGGGTCACCATGAATCAGAGTCGATTCCATAGCAATTGTGTTTTTTGGACAGGTCCACCTTGATTTTTTTTTCCATTCCCATTTTACTTTAAGGAGAAAGGAAGCTGAGTTTTTGTTTCTGAACAAACCTTCAATTTTCTGTTTTCTGATTCTTATCCCCTTGAATTCAGTTGAATTGAGACCTTCATAAAATGTGGGAACAAAGTAAAACAGAGTAAACTGCATTGAGAATCCCATCATTGGCAATCTGTGGCTTTGCAGGTGTTCTGAAACAACTTGTTTTTCCCTTGATTGTTTCACAGGGTGAGTAGAAACTGCCTCAATATTTATGGTGAAATGTTCTCAAAATTATTTGACATTAACAGAGCAAGGGAATGAATTAGGAGGTAAAAGAACATTATGCTTTTTTCTTTTCCTCTTCCTTTATTTCTTTCTCTCCCCCCTCTCCTCCCTTTCTCTTTCTTTTCTTCCTTCCTTCTCTCCTAACTTCCAAGACTGAAACTATTCCATTGGTAGGGTGGGTTTTTAATTTTTTCCCAAGGAGGTGCTTTCAGAGGGTGTTTAGACAGACACATCAGGGTTCTATTATAATGGCTGGCTTTTCACCATGTGGAAAGATTGAAATTGAATTTATTTTTGTATGCTTTCTGCCTGATGTATTTAAGATGCAAAGGGTACCCCAAGGCCTCGAGGTGAATGCATGAAATGACAACAATTAAATGAGATCAAACTGAACAAGTACAAACTGGAGGAACACAAACCAGGGCTTGGGCAGGAGTCCCAGGCTAACCTGCCTGTCAGGAGGGAGGCAGGATCCGGACTTATGGTACCCTGTCCAGAGAGGAGAGCTCAAGGCACAGAAACCTTGCTAGTGGTGTCCACTCATGCTGGGTGTGGAGAATGCCTTAGAGGTTATCTGCTTCCACTTCCTCATCATGTAGATGAGCGAGTAATGTGCTAAAGAGGCCACATTAGTGGTAGAATTGGACCTAGAAAGTTGTTGTCTTGTGCTGTTGATTCCGACCCATGGCTACCCTATGTGTGTTACAGAGAAGAAAGTTCCCCACAGAGTTTTCATGGCTATAATCTTTCTGAAAGCAGATAACCAGGACTTTCTTCCATGGCACTGTTGGGTGGATCCAAACTGCCAACCTTTTGGCTACCAGCCTATACAGACTACTATATTCTCAGTGCAAGATCCTATCACCCTTTTACCTTTCTTTTTTTCCCTTTTTTATTGTACTTTAAATGAAGGTTTACAGAGCAAATTAATTTCTTATTAAACAATTAGTATACATATTGTTTTGTGACATTGGTTGCCAACCCCACAACGTCAACACTCTCCCCTTCTCGATCTTGGGTTCCCTATTACCAGCTTTCCTGTTCCCTCCTGACTTCTTGTCCTTTCCCCTGGGCTGGTGTGCCCATTCAGTCTCATTTTGTTTTATGGGCCTTTCTAATCTTTGGCTAAGGGTGAATGAACCTCAGGAGTGACTTCAGTACTGAGTTATAATGGTTCCATGGACCATACTGTTGGAGTTTCTCAAGTCTTTATTAGACCAGTAAGTCTGGTCTTTTTTGTGAGTTAGAATTCTGTTCTACATTTTTCTCCAGCTCTGTCCGGTACCCTCTGTTGTGATCCCTGTCAGAGCAGTTGGTGGTGATAGCCGGGCACCATCTAGTTGTGCTGGACTCAGTCTGGTGGAGGCTGTGGTAGTTGTGGTCCATTAGTACTTTGGATTAATCTTTCCCTTGTGTCTTTGGTTTTCTTCATTCTCTCTTGCTTCCGATGGGGTGAAGTCAGTGGAGTATCTTAGATGGCTGCTCACAAGCTTTTAAGATCCCAGATGCTGCTCACCAAAATAGAATGTAGAACATTTTCTTTATAAACTATGCTATACCAACTGAGTTAGATGTTCCCCAAGACCATGGTCCCCAGCCCTCAGCCAGTAATTCAGTCCCTCGGGCAGTTTGGATATGTCTATGAAGCTTCCATGACCTTGCCTTGGTCAAGTTGTGCTGACTTCCCCAGAATTATGTACTGTCTTACTCTTCACCAAAATTACCACTTATCTATTGTTTAGTTAGTGTTTTTCCCTCCCCACCCCTCTTCTTCCTAGTAAACATCAAAGATTCTTTCTTTCTGGGTGTAAATCTTTTCATAAGTTTTTATAGTAGTGGTCTCATACAGTATTTGCCCTCTTATAATTGACTTATTTCACTCCACATAATGCCCTCCAGATTCATCCATGTTGTGAGATGGTTTGTAGATTCATCGTTGTTCTTTATTGTTATGTAATATTCCATTGTGTGTATGTACCATAGTTTGTTTATCCATTCATCGGTTGTTGGGCACTTAGACTGTTTCTATCTTTTTGCTATTGTGAATAATGTTGCAATGAATATGGGTGTGCATGTGCCTGTTTGTGTGATGGCTCTTATTTCTCTAGGATGTATTACCAGGAGTGGGATTGCTGAATCATATGGTATTTCTATTTCTAGCTTTTTAAGGAAGAGCCATATCATTTTCCAAAATGGCTGTTCCATTTTACATTCCCATCAGCAGTGCATAAGAGTTCCAATTTCCCCCAGCCTCTCCAATATTTGTTATTTTCTGTTTTTTTGATTTGTGACAGTAAGGTTAAGGTGAGATGGTATCTCATTGTAGTTTGATTTGGATTTCTCTTCTGGCTAGTGATGAGCATTTCCTCATGTGTCTGTTTGCTGCCTGAATGTCTTCTTTGGTGAAATGTCTCTTCGTATCCTTTGCCCATTTTTTAATTGGATTATTTTTCTTTTTGTTGTAGAGGTGTTGGATTTTCCTATAGATTTTAGAGATTAGATCTTTGTCGGATTTGTCATAGCCAAAATTTTTTTCCCAGTCTGTAGGTTCTCTTTTTACTCTTTTGGTGAAATCTTTTGATGTGCATAAATGTTTAATTTGTAGACAATCCCAGTTATTTATCTTATCTTCTGGTGTTTGTGTATTGTTAGTTATGATTTGCATGCTATTTATGCTGTGTTTTAGGGCCTCTAGCATTGACCCTATTTTCTCTTCTATGATCTTTTTAGTTTTATATTTAGGTCTTTGATCAATTTTGAATTAGTTTTTGTTTGTGATGTGAGGTATGGGTCCTGTTTCATTTTTTTACAGATGGATATCCAGTTTTGTTAGTACCATTTGTTAAAAAGACTGTCTTGTCCCCATTTGATGTACTTTGGGCCTTTGTCAAAGATCAGGTGACCGTAGGTGGATGTATTAACATCTGAGTTCTCAATTCTGTTCCATTGGTCTATGTGTCCGTCCTTGTACCAGTACCAGGCTGTTTCGACTACCATAGCTATACAGTAGGTTCTGAGGTCAGGTAGTGCAAGTCCTCCTACTTTATTATTCTTCTTTACTTATCTGGGGACTCTTTCCTTTCCATCTAAAGTTAATGATTAGTTTTTTCATCTCTTTAAAGAATGCTGTTGGTATTTGGATTGCGATTGCACTGTATTTATAGATTGCTTTGGGTAGAAATGGCATTTTCACAGTATTGAATCTACCTATCTATAAGCATGGTATGTTTTTCCATTTGTGTAGGTCTCCTTTGGTTTCTTGTAGTAGTAACTCATCATTTTCTTTGTATAGGCCTTTTATGTCCCTGGTTAGATTTATTCCGAAGTATTTTATTTTTTTAGGGGTTATTATAAATGGTATTGCTTTTTTGATTTCCTTTTCATAGTTCTCTTTATCGGTGTATAGGAATCCAACTGCTTTTTGTATGTTTATCTTGTATCCTGCTACTCTGCTGAATCTTTCTATTAGTTTCAGTAGTTTTTATCAGGAATGGGTTTATCAGAAATGGAGTTATCAGAAAAAGGTTTTGGACTTTATTGAATGCCTTTTCTGAATCGATTGAGATGATCATGTGTGATGGTTAAGACTGTGTGTCAACCTGGCTGGGCCATGATTCTCAGTGTTTACATGTGATCACTCCCATGATGGAATCTGCTGTGAGTAGACAATCAGTTGAAAGGGAGTTTCCTTGGGGATGTGGCCTGCATCTGAATATAAGCAGATATTCTGGCTTTTTTGCTCCCTCTGGATTCTGCAGCTGCCTCCTGTTCTTCTGACCTCTGGTTCTTTGGACTTGAGCTATCATCTTACCTGCTGATCTTGGGATTCATCGATCTTCACAGTCTGTCAGCGGGAACTCTACTCTCTGACCTGCCGATCTTGGGTTTGCCAGCCCCTGCAGCTACGTGAATCAGGAGAAGCCAAGCGGTCTTATCTGCCAATCTTGGGATTCATTGATCTTCCCAGTCTGTGAGCAGGAGCCCGTCTCTCTGAACTGCCAATCTTGGGTTTGTCAGCCTCTGCGGCTACGTGACTTGAGAGAAGCTTCTATCCTGATCCACAGACTTGGGAGGTTCCAGCCTCTACAATTGTGTGAGCTGTTTCCTTGCTATAACTCTCTCTCTATATATATTTATATGCTTTACTGGTTTTACTTCTCTAGAGAACCCAGTCTTAGACAATCATCTGATTCTTTTATCTATGTGGTGGATTACCTTGATTGATTTTCTAATGTCGAACCATCACTGCATACCCAGTATGAATCCCACTTGGTCCTGGTGGGTTATTTTTTAGATATGATGCTGAATTCTATTGTCTAGAATTTTTTGAGAATTTTTGTGTCTATATTCATGAGAGATATTGGTCTATAATTTTCTCTTTTTATGGTCTCTTTGCCTGGTTTTGGTATCAGGGTTATGCTGGCTTCATAAAATGAATTTGGAAGTATCCCTTCCTTTTCTATGTTCTGAAAGAGTTTCAGTAGTAGTGGTGTGAGCTCTTCTCTGAATGTTTTGTAGAATTCTCCAGTGAAGCCATCTGGGCCAGGGCTTTTTTTTTGTTGTTGTTGGGAGTTTTTTTGTTTGTTTTTTTAAAATTACCTTTTAAATCTCTTCTCTTGTTATGGGTCTGTTCACATTTTTCACCTCAGTTTGTGTTAGTTTAGGTAGGTAGTGTGTTTTTAGGAATTTGTCCATTTCCTCTAGGTTTTCCAATTCGTTGGAGTATAAGTTTTCATAGTACTCTGTTATGATCCTTTTTATTTCAGTTGAGTCTGTTGTAATGTCCCCCATTTCACTTCTTATTTGGGTTATTTGCATCCTTTCCTGTTTTTCTTTTGTCAGTCTGGCCAGTGGTTTGTTGATTTTGTTGACCCTTTCAAAGAACCAACTTTTGGTTTTGTTGATTCTTTCTATTGTTTTTCTATCCTCTATTTCATTTGTTTCTGTTCTGATCTTTATTATTTCCTTTCTTCTGGTGACTGTGGGCTTCTTTTGGTGTTGTCTTTCTATTTGTTTGAGTCGTGTAGCTAATGTTTTCATTCTATCCCTTTCTTCTTTTTGCTGTGTACATCTACTGCTATAAATTGACCTTTGAGCACTATGTTTACTATGTCCCAAAGGTTTTGGTATGATGTGGTTTCATTCTTGTTTGATTTTAGGAAATTTTTCATTCCATCTTTGATTTCTTCTATTACTCAGTGGTTTTTAAGCAGGGTTTTATTCAGTTTCTATGTAATTGATTTTTTTTTCTGTTATTAATTTCTACTTTGATGGTGTTGTAATCAGAAAAGATACTTTGTATTATCTCAGTGTTTTGGATATTATTGAGGGTTGCTTTGTGACCTAAGATGTGGTCTATTCTGGAGAACGTTCCATGTGAGTTGGAAAAGAATGTGCACTTTGCAGCTGTTGGGTGGAGTGTTCTATATATGTCTATGAGGTCAAGTTGTTTGATTGTGGCCTTTAGATCTTCTGTATCTTTGCTGAGTTTCTTTCTAGATGTTCTGTCCTTTACTGAGAGTGGTGTGTTGAAGTCTCTTACTATTATTGTGGAACTATCAATTTCTCTTTTCAGTGCTGTTAGAGTTTGTTTTATGTATTTTGGATCTCTGTCATTGGGTGTGTAGATATTTATCATGGTTGTGTCTTCTTGGTGGATTGTCCCTTGAATTATTATATAATGCCTTTCTTTGTCTTTTTTGGTGGGTTTTGTTTTAAAGTCTATTTTATCTGAGATTAGTATTGCCACTCCTGCTCTTTTTTGGTAGCTGTTTTCTTGATATATTTTTTCCATGCTTTGATTTTTAATACATTTATGTCTTTGTTTCTAAGATGTGTCTCTTATAGACAGCATATTGATGAGTTCTGTTTTTTTTTTTTATCCATTCTGTCAGTCTCTGTCTCTTTATGGGTGCATTTAAGCCATTTATGTTCAGTGATTATTGATAGGTATAAGTTTATTGCTATCATTTTGTAGTGCTTTTTCGTGGTACTGATGTTTTCTTTTTTCCTCTTACTCTTCTATGCTAAGTTCCTTTGTTGTGCATTTTTTTATTTGTTTTTTTAGTTTTTGTAGATTTTGTGTTTACTGAGACTTTTTTCTTCTTTATTTTGAAGAGTAGGTTTGTTAACTTTCTTTGTGTTTACCTTGAAATTTACTCTTATTTCCTAAGTTTAAACCAGTCTTTTATTACTGGTTAATGCATTGACTTTCTCTCCATTTGAAAGCTCTATACCTGCCTCATTTATTCCCTCTTTTATTGTTCTGACATTGTTGTCATTTTCAAATTGATGTCTCTGGTTCCCTCTTGTAAATTTTTTGGTTTTGTTTTATCCTTGAGAGTTTGATTGATCAAGTTTTTTATTCCTTCATTTGGTACTTTGGGTTCTAGGATTGAGATTTGTATCTGTTCTGCTTAGTTTTTTGGGTCTTTGCTGCAGAAGTACAGCATGGTGCTTCTGGCGATAGCACTATGTTAGCTCTACCTCTCCTGCTTTCAATTCTTTAGGGTATATACCTAGGAGTGGAATTGCTGAATCATATGGTAATTCTAAGACAGACTAGGAAGAAAGGCCTCGTGATCTACTTCCATCTGAAAATCAGCCAATGAAAGCACTATGGATCACATGGTCCAATTTGCAACTGATCATGGGGATGGCACAGGACTGTGTAGTGTTTCATTCCATTGTGCTTGGGGTCACCACAAATCTAGGCCCTTTTGATGACAGCTAACAACAACAACAATTCATTTTCACTTTTCAGGAGTAATGATATTGAGCATCTTTTCATGTGCTTTTTGTCCATTTGTATTTCTTCTTTGTTGAACTGTCTAGTTAAGTTCTTTGCACACTAGCTGATTTTTAACTCCTTCTTTAAAACTCAGTACTGGGAGATATCTGGACCCCAGCTTGGTTCCCATAAGTACCCTGTGTTTATCTGCACCTTGTCTTCATTGCACAGGTTTGCTTGTCAATCCCCATTCACCTGAGCTCCTTGAGGACAAACATGTGGCTTTTCCAGCAGTGTCCCAGGGCTCAGCAGTTTTGGAACTCAATAAATAATTGAAGAATAAACGATTTTTTATACCAATGATTTCCTTGCTTTTAGCACCTGTACCACATACTTAACATTTAGTCGTATTGTCTTGTATTATACTAAAATGATTCCATGAGTTTTGGCCTTGCCATCCAGCTAGATTATAAACTTCTTATGCTTATTTCATGGTTGGCACTCAGCTTTGCTGATCAATATTGGACTTAGTATCTCTGTCACCATGAGTTGAAATTGACTCTGCAGCAACTTGTTTGTTTGTTTTTTTTTGTTGTTGTTGTTTGTTTCTGTGCTTATAATAGTAATAACTGGCATGTGTTATTTAGTATCAGCACCTTTCAGGCACATGTGAACCTCCCAGCTATGCTAGAGGTAGGTAGGACAAACATTTTATGTCTTTTATGGATATGAAGACCAAGACTAAAGCCCTGAGCATGCTAAAGGTTGTTAAGATGACTCAGGACAGGGTGACTTGAAGGCAACTAACAACAACAACTTGGGTGTGAAAACTGAGGCAAAAAGAGGTCAAGAGAAGACTTGAATTCAAGCCTGTGTTTGATGGGGTAAAAGAAAGATAGAATTTTCTAAAAACAATAATTTGAATTGCTGCTTATTCAGAAACTTCCAGCCTGCAGGGACTTGGTGCCCTATTGAGTGGTTTGGTTGAGTAGTTATAGTACACTCAAGGGAGAAGCGGAGCAAGGAGCTTTCTGTCACAGCACTCTGCTTGCTAGACATACCCTGAAGGCATCACACTTCTTTATGGGTAATTTGGTAGAGCTGTTGTTAACCCTTTAATAGATGTAGTTTCCAACTCCAGTATCCAGGCCCCCTTTCATCACCCCTTACCTTGTTCATCTATTTCAAATGTGTCCAGGATAGGGACTTAGAGTAGAAGACAGCAGGGATTTTAAAGGCTAATTGAAAAATCACGGGGTTTTAAAGCCCAGAAAGGCTTTCAGAAAGATTGATAATGACTCATGGATGTGGAGTTTACCTTCTGCAGCCCTGTGTGTGACTCTTGTTTCTTTTTTGAAGATATAAGGTGGGCAATCATAGCTCCTTTGCCTTGTTTCTCTCTTTCTCTCCTCAACTGGCTGAATGTCATTGTTGGTATGTGGGTTCAGTAATTCTCCTCTTTCTTTTCTGTTGTAAACTTTGGAGATAATAAGAAGGCCTGGAGTGTTTTGAGCTCACATTTTTCCCCCCAGGTGAAGGAATTGTGACTGTAACTCGTTCTACATCATGGAAAATATGTCTTCTTTTTCTTCGTGGTAAAGAGACCCTCTTAAACAATGAAGAGTAATGGTGTACACATGGATGGTGATGTCACCAACACCTAATAAATGAAATAACAATATTTTACATTTAGTGCAGTGCCTCTGTTTGCCCAAATCCTGCAGTTGTAGCATAAGTAAGTGCTTCTGAAAGAAAGCCATTTTGAATGTGGAGAATGTCAATTAAAGGGTGGGAATTCATAGCTCTCTTCTCAATTGTCACACTGTTATGGACCGTTACCCAAGGTATCCTCCATTTCCATATAGACTGGGTTATTAGTTCTCTGACTTCAGAATTTCATGGAGCGCTAAAAATTGGCAAAAACATTAGATGTACTGACATGCTTGTCAATTTTTAATTTTGCTTAAAAAAGCATATGAAAAATATAAAAACAAAATAAATGAAAACCAAAATCGATCCAACAAATAGCACCCCATCCATACTCAACTGTATCCTTCATAAGATAAATGACATTGCAACACCAAAATATGTATTTAGAAATCAATAATCTGTAATACATACCAAAAACCCAAATCCGTTGCTGTTGAGTTGATTCTGACTCATAATGACCCTATAGGACAGAGTAGAACTGCCTGATAGGGTTTCCAAGGAGCAGCTGGTAGATTCCAACTGCTGACCTTTTGGTTAGCAGCTGAGCTCTTCACCACTGTGCTACCAGGGCTCCCTGTAATACACGATAGCCTTTTAAATAGACCAAATTTTGCACAGGAAAAGCTCACTACATTGCTTTTATTTGATTGTGCACGTAAGTCTCTTTTCCTCTGCAATTCTGTGTTTCTCAGAATTGTCAGATGCAAACACTTGGGGCTCTCCCATAAGCATCTTGGAAGGAGCTTTGGAGTCCAGGCAACAGTCTGGCATCGTCAGATGTGAAAGCAGGTGGTGGGCTTGTACTGACAGCGAGCACAGAGGGGTTTGCATGTTTGACACCATCCAGATGACTTGCAGCTATGACACCTGCATACCGTGGATTCACTATGATTTGGGCCCAATTGAAGAAGTATTTTCCTTTTTTGATGGCTTCTCATACTTCTCAGATTATGGTGCCAGGTTTACTTGTCCAGGACACAGTACCCCTGAACCTTGTGTGCATAGGGTAGAACCATGTGTGTTCCAGTGCCCCCCGGCCTGCTGGCAGTGGCCTTTCTTGGTTCCCGGGCCTTATCCTCCAGGACTGTGGGAGGTGCTCAGGGACTTTGCCTTTCTCTGCTTCAGGTGCCAACTCAGATGCTTTGGTGTGGCAAAAAGACTTACCCTAAAATGTGTTTTGTGAGCCTGAGTAGAATTTAAGTAAATCTGCTATATACATGTTCTGTAAACCAAACCAAACCTGTTGTTGTCAAGTCGATTCTGACTCATAGCAACCGCTATAGGACAGAGTAGAATTGCCCCATAGGGTTTCTAATCTTTACTCCCAAGGAATGGGTGGTGGGTTTGAACCACTGACCTTTCAGTTAGCTGCCAAGCACTTTGACCACTGTGCGACTAGGCTCCTTTACATATTCTGTACATTATGAAATTCTCCAAATTTGTTTCCTTAAACAATTTTTCTTTATTTTAATTATCAAAGAACACTTGTATCTATAAAGAACTGAGTGAGATCTTCATGAGTTAAGTTTTGCTGGTCTCAACTTCTAGCCCGAGGCCTGACTGCCTTATTGTTGGTGTAGTTAGCTGCTATTGAGTCTGCCAGACTCATGTGACCCCATGCACGACAGAATGAAATGCTACCTGGTCCCGCACCAACCCCATGTTTGATGGTGGATTGGACCATTGTGAGCTGTAGGGTTATCATTGGCTGATTTTCAGAAGTAGAGTGCCAGGCTTTTCTTCCTAGTCCATCTTAGTCTGAAAGCTCCACTGAAACTTGTTCAGTATCATAGAAACACACGTCTTCACTGACAGACAGGTGGTGACGTGCATGGGATGTGTTGGCAGGGAATCAAACCAGGGTCTACTGTGTGGAGGATGAGAATTCTACCACTGAACCACCTCTGGCCCTTGGTAATCATTATTTCCTGAGAAGGAAGGCAGGAGATCAGTGCCTGGCTTCAGCATCTTGGGGAAAGCCCACTCCACATCCACTTGTTCACCAGGCAGATGAGGGGCTGGAGAAAAGAGAGGGCTCATGTTCCAGGACTGCTGACAGAAACCCCAAATGTGACATGTAGTTCCTTCCTGGTATAAAAAAGTACACACCACACACTTCAGAACAGAGTATAATTCTAGAAGATGCTTAGTTCTTTTAGTCTCTGAAGTGTTTGACCTTATTATTAAGTGCTTGAACTTATTGTTAAGGCCAATAGGCTTATTTTTATACTGCATAATGTTATTAATTATGCAAAATTATAATAAATTGTCTACATGAATCTTACACACTAGCAGAGAAAAAGATGTTTCCAGAGTTCAGGTGTATTAAAAACAAAATTAATTGCCTACAATTCCTTTTCCAAGGCCTGTGACTTAACCTTAAAAGCTAGCCCCATACATAATCTTCATTTAGCAAAAACAAAAATAATAAAACACATTCTCTTTTTCAAACACCCTGGGACTTTTTCAAAATGTATTTATACCAATGAATTCTTATTAAATGAGAAAATGGTTACATAGAGTTTAAATGGCTTCTTAAAGGATACAGTGGCAAAGAAAGGCCAAAGATCTCCATTTTCTGACCCTGCAGCTATGTATTCTTTCTTCTTGCCTCATTTCCTTCTAAGAACAGGGCATCTGGAATTTGACTACCTGGGATGTCTGTTCTGCCACTTATATACTGTGTGATACAGGTTAAGTTTCTTAGCAAACCAGAATTGTGAGTTTTTTTTCTTTAAAATGGGTATACCTACCATAGAGATTTTGGGGAAGGAGTTGGGGTGGGGTGAAATTTTAATGAGAAAGTATATAGAAACTGCCCAGAAAGCCTGGAGCTTACTAAGATTTGTGCTACTTATAGCCACAGGAAACGCTTGCTACTATTTTTATGATGACTGTCCCATCCAGGGCTACCATTTTTCTTTGCTCAGGATTAGCACAGGACATAGGCCTCTTAGCTTCTATCCAGGTCATGGCACAGCTTTCCAAACTGGCCATCTTGCCTAGGTGCTCCCCACTTCAGACTCTCTAGCCCATTGTTGATGACAATGGTTTTCCCAGGCATACTGTCTCCCTTTCTTAAGGTCCAGCAGTAGCTTTCTGAGCATAGTAGGACCTGCCACTCTACATTAAGCATGGACTGCCAGGCTTGGGGAGTCCCTGGATGGTGCAAGAATTAAGGCGTTTGTTTACTAAGTGGTAAGTGGGAGGTTCAAGTCCACCCAGAGGCACCTCAGAAGAAAGGCCTGGTGATCTACTTCTGAAAAATCAGTCATTGAAAACCCTATGAAGTTCTATTCTGGCACACATGAGGTTGCCCTGAGTCAGGGTTGACTCAATGGTAACTGTTTTTTTTTTTTTGGTCAGACCTGGGAAAGAACAGGAAAGGGAGTCCACACCCAGTAGCAGGTCCTATTACCCAGTAACCCAAGTTCTGTGGTGAAGTGTCATGAACATGCATTCTCTTTCTCAGTGGTGACGTTACTTCAAGTAAAACTCAGTTTTATGGTGGCATTGCCACTTGTGTCCTGCTCCCTTGAGCTCGCAGTGACCTCCCTGAGGCCAGGGATGCCTTTAACTTGGGTGATGTTCCCCACAGGGCCTAGGCAGCTGGTCCTCACAGAATGCTTGGTGAAGAGTACAAGGAAGACAAATGCTGGGCTCCAAGCTGCTGCTGAAAAAGACATCTGGGCCACTATGGAGACATCCAAGGCGAGAAGGAAATCAGCTGCTTTCTGAGAGTGTGAACAAGAGTCTCCAAACAGACTTCAACCACAAGAAAGCTGTTTATTGAGCCGCAAATATCTGACAGGCATCAGAAAACACCCAGAAAAGCTCCAGGGAGGCATGGCTCTAAGGCGGATACAGCTGCGTGCCATCAACAGAGGAAGAGAAACCCTCAATTTGCATGTGGATCAGATCCCAGTGCGCCAGCCCAGGCCAAGCCTGGAGCTGACTGAGCCTTGGTGGAATTCTGGGAATTTCAGAGGCATTTCCGCAGGCTCAGTTATGGATGGGAGATGAGAGATTGCTCTGCAAAGGAGGCCAAGCTGAATGCCTTGTGCACCAGTTGAGCACCTCCTGAGTGACAGGGTCTGGGAGTTTCTGGGATTCTTTCATATCTTATTCACCTGGGGCTCAAGAGGGACAGCTAGACCAGGAGGAAGGAAAAGCCCAAGATCCTCAAAGCCCACCTACATATTCTGTCACATTCCACGGCTATCTTACTGCAAGTTCACAAATTAAATTCTGTTACTATTTCCAATAACAAATTTATAGCCTGAAAAAACTCAGCAAAAATCATCCCTAAGGTGGATCTTCATATATCGGGGACAATTACCTTTCTGCAGGTAAGTAAGCTGTCTGCATTTTACAGGAGGAATCAGTAAGGTGAAGAGAGATGAAAGCACTTCCATCCCATGTTACAAATATTTACTGATCATTTGTCACATGCCAAGCACAACACAACGTCATTCACCTTTTAAGTAATGGGATGAACAGAAATAGGTACTTACTTGTCCCATTTACCCAAGGACAATATATCAAAGTGGAAGTAAAAATTCATAAATTCTTATTCAACCTATACTTGCACCCAAAACCACACATACACATACAATACACACGTACTCACACACACATAATACACACTCACACACATAACACACACATGTAATACACATTCACACACACACACAACACACAATCAACACAGAAAAGAAATCCTCACAAAGATGTTAAAAGATTCTAGGGAATAGGATGTTTTGACTTAAAAAAATTGGTGTAGGAGTTTTCACATCATACATAGTAGCTTCCTCTAATCCATGTTGTCTGCTTTAGAAAAGGTCTATGTGGCAATTCTGTTAACATACCAAAAAAATGAAACCCATTGCCGTCGAGTCGATTTACAGAGGAGCCCTGGTGGTGCAGTGGTTAAGAACTTGGCTGCTAACCAAAAGGTTGGCAGTTGGAATCTACCAGTCACTCCTTGGAAACCCTATGGGGTAGTTCTACTCTGTCTATGAGTTGGAATCTACTCGACCACAACAGGAAGAATTTTTATGGAAGCATATTACCACCTCTTGTATTGCAGAGCGGCTGGCCTGGTGGGTTCAAACAGCTGACGTTTTGGTTAGCAGCCGAGTGCTTTAACCATGGTGCAACCAGGGCTCCTCATAACCTCTGGTAAATATAGTTAGGCATTTCAGAGAAAAAGTTTCCCAAACTAACTTTTGCTTAATACTTAAATAAGTATTGCCAAAATGTGTCTTCTTCAGGATCTGTGCTCTGGTGATGAAACCCATTGCGAGGTGTTTCTTGCTTTGTGGTGACTAAGCTCGCTGCAAGGACATGTCCTGTTAGCTTTTAAGTGCTCATTTATTAACCTAACTTTATAGGGATCATGTTAGGATGTATGTGGCCACTGTGAAACTTTATCTGTTATTGTCAGGCACACTCGAAATTTCCTTTTTATAATGTTTTCTTTCTATCAAGGTGTCTTCGGTCAATAACAGATCCTCCAGAAAGGCCTTCAATTTAGTCTAATCTCTACCATGCTGCTTCGCAATTGATGTGAATCACTTTGACATTTTTGAGACTGCAGATTTCCCAGCAGGATAGCAAAAGAGAAAGTTTTATAAATACACTGTGACCTTGAAATACAAGTCATTTCACTTTCCTGCACTGCATTTTACCACGTGCCCTCTTGAAATCCAAGTGCCAAAAGGCAATGAGGCAATGAAACTGGAATTTGTCCTTGCAAATTGGGATTGGAGAGACTCACATTTGGGAATGAGATTTTGTTCTATCCCTGTGGTAATTCATTAGAGAAATGGACTGAATTTATCAGTGAGGGCCTGAGGAATTGTAATACTTTTTGGTGGACTTTAACTATAGAAATGGACCCCTGAGTAACATGCACTAGGACGAAAGCGTAAGAAATTGAAAGGTGATTGGGAAAACTGGCATACCAAGAAAGGCGCTGGGGGAGATGAGGACATTGGGGAGATTTGGGAAATGATAGAGCATCTTGGAGCAGAGGTAAAAGGCTTTAGGGGGAGGAAAATATGAAAAAAATAGGTCACAAAGGAATGGTAGAGAGGTTCCATAACTAGCCCCAAACCAAACCCATTGCCCTCAAGTCAATTCTGACTCATAGTGACCCTATAGGACAGAGTAAAACTGCCCCATAGGGTTTCCAAGGCTGTAAATCTTTACGGAAGCAGATTGCCACATCTCTCTCCCACAGAGTGGCTGCTGGGTTTGAACAGTCGACATTTTGGTTGGCAGGTGAGCGCTTTAACCACTGTGCAACCAGAGTTCCTTGTTCCATAACCAAGAGGTGAGATAAGACAAATGTTGACCTGGATATAGTGAGGAAACAGGCACTGGATTATGGAGGTGGAGAGGAAGGAGTTTACATAGAAAAATGTGTGCATCAAGAGGTTATATAGGAAGTTGCTGCCTGCACGTCCAGTGTCTGTATTACACAACAGAGACTTAAGACAACTTAAGCAGAGGTTGAGTGAAAAAGAGGAAGACCCTCAACAAGATGGATTGACACAGTGGATGCAGCAGTGGGCTCAACCATGCCTGCTATTGTGAGGATGGCCTGGGACCAGGCAATGTTTCATTCTGTTGTAACGTAGTCACTATGAGTTGGAGTGGACACGACAGCACCGAGCAACAACAACAGCCGGAAACAAGTGGATCTTTTCCATCCATCAATACCAAATATTCACATCAAATTATCCTCGGCACCACTCATCAGTCTTTCCTGTCTTTTGAGCAGTTCTCAAGCATTGCTTGGGAGGAGGGCATTTGGCCAGGGGGGTGAGGATGCAGGGGGAGGGGGTGGCAGTGCTCAACTGGAGGAATCCGTATGCAAAGGGAAAATTTCAAAGAAGAGAGTAGCAACTTGACGTGGCTTGGAAAACAAAGAAGATACCTTTGGATAAAACACTTTTTATATTAAAAAAATATTTAATAAGTCATTTCAGGAACCTTGTTGTGTGCTGGCAATACTGTGAGGAGCACAAACAGGCACATTGTCTGCCCTTGCAGATGCATAACTTATAGGGAGACAGATGTTAATGAGAGAATCCCCAAAACATAAAACTAAAACAGTGACAAATGCTAATGAATGCTTTATCTATTTTTAAACTTTTCAGTGAAAAGTGCTTAAATGTCTAAGCATAATTTTGTCCTGATTTGGAATCTTTTCCCTTTATTCATTAATAAATACTGAGGGCCTACTATGTGTAGGAAGGAGCCCTATTGGCTCCGTGGTTAAAGTGCTTGGCTGTTAAGTGAAAGGTCAGCTGTTAGAGCCCACCAGCCACTCCTGGGAAGAAAGACATGAAAGTCTGCTTCTGTAAAGATTTCAGCCTTGGAAATCCTATGGGGCAGTTCTAGTCCATCCTACAGGTTTGTTATAAGTAGGAATAGACTTTGTGGCAATAGGTTTTGTTTTTGGACTATCCGCAGATGTCATGCTAGGGACTGAGGACATCATGGAGAAAGAAGCTAAAGTCCCTGATCCCTTGTATCTCAGAATAGTTTGGAGACTTGGATAATAAAACTAGCAAAATGCCTCATATACATTATTCTTAATACCTTCAATAACACTGTTGTTGTGTGCTGCCGAATCTTTTCCGACTCATAGCAACCACATAGGACAGAATAGAACCACCTCATAGGGTTTCCAAGGTTGCAAATCTTAACAGGAGCAGATTTCCAGTTCTTTCTCCCACTAAGCAGCTGGTGGGTTTGAACCTCCAACCTTTTGGTTAGCAGCCAAGCGCTTAACCATTGCACCCCCAGGAAGGCATCATTATCCTTATTTTATTGATGGTGAAGCTGAGGTAAGGAGGTGTAAGTAACTTGCCCAAGGTTTCACTGTCCAAAAATGGAAAAGTCATAATTTGAACCCATACCTGCATGGTTGCAAAGACTGTGTACCGTGATAGATACAGCAGTCTGATGTGCTCGTTCTATTCCTTCAATAAAAAATCAACTAATCCATTGCTTTCCTTGCACTCTGTCTTGAGCGCAAAGTATCAGGTATTAGTGATGCTTACCTCATTGTACTCCTTCTTATGAGGAGGAGCCTGTGACCTCCCCACACAGTGTAAGTATCATATTGATATTGTCCCTTGTCTACTTTGGACTATTGTCCTTGGCCCTGGGCTCATTAAGTAGGAGGGCTTGCCATTGTTTGAGAATGAGGCCAGCCCCAGCTTCTTTCCCTTTCAACCTACATCAGTCCAGAATTTATCATTTAAGCTTATTGGCAGAATTAATTTAGAAAAATGCACTCTCCTTTAAGCCCTATACATTAATTCAGTAGTAACTCTGGCACTACCACCCGTCTTCCTGTTTGTCATACTACGGTGGCTTGCGTGGGCTGTAATGCTGGAAGCTATGCCACCAGTCCCCCCGTGAGTCTGTCAGTTTGTCATACTGTGGGGGCTTGGGTGTTGCTGTGATGCTGGAAGCTATGCCTCTGGTATTCAACTACCAGCAGGGTCACCCATGGTGGACAGGTTTCAGTTGAGCTTCCAGACTAAAACAGACTAGGAAGAAAGACCCGGCTGTCTACTTCTGAAAAGAATTATCCAGTGAAAACCTTATGAATAGCAGTGGAACATTGTCTGATATAGTGCTGGAAGATGAACCCCTCAGGTTGGAAGGCACTCAAAATTCGACACAGTGGCTGCAACAATGGCTCAAGCATAACAACGATTGTGAGGATGGTGCAGGACAAGGCAGTGTTTTGTTCTGTTGTACATAGTGTCGTTATGAGTCAGAACCTACTCGAAGGCACCTAACAACAACAACATGCCACCAGTATTTCAAATACCAGCAGGGTCACCCACGGTGGACAGGTTTCAGCAGAGCTTCCAGAACAAGACAGACTAGAAAGAAAGGCCTGACCATCTACTGGAAATGAGCAATTCATACAGACCCTATGTACAACAGAATGAAACACGCCTGGTCCTGCGCCGTCCTCACAATCATTGTTATGCTTGAGCCCATTATTACAGCCACTGTGTCAATTCATCTCACTGTCTTCCTCTTTTTCGCTGACCCTTTACATTATCAAGCATAATGTCCTTTCCCCAGGACTGATCCCTTCTGATAACATGTCCAAAGTATGTGAGACATAGTCTTTGCTTCTAAGGAGCATTCTGGCTGTACTTCTTCCAAGACAGATTTGTTCATTTTTTTGGCAGTCCATGGTATATTCAATATTCTTTGCCAACACCATAATTCAAAGGCATCAATTCTTCTTTGGTCTTCCTTATTCATTGTCCAGCTTTCACATACATACGAAGTGATTGAAAACACCATGGCTAGGGTCAGGTGCATCTTAGTTTTCAAGGTGACATGTTTGCTTTTTAACACTTTAAAGAGCTCTTTTGCAGCAGATTTGCCCAGTGAAATGTGTCATTTGACTTCTTGATTGCTGCTTCCATAGATGTTGATTGTGGATCCAAGTAAAGTGAAATTATTGACAACTTCAATCTTTTGCCATTTATCATGATGTTGTTTATTGGTCCATTTGTGAAGATTTTGGTTTTCTTTATGTTGAGGTGTAATTTCAAAGTTTCTTCTTGACATCCATTTTAGTCTTTTCTTTCTTTCCTGTCTTTTTTTTAATGAAGAGAAGTTTATTTCCTCATAGTCAAAGTAGGTTAAAAGTTCAAATTCAGGGCATCAGCTCCAGGGGAAGGCTTTTTCTCTCTGTCCGCCTTGTTCTCTTCAGTGTTCCCCCGGACTAGGCGCTTCTCTGCGCAGGGACCCCAGTCCAAAGGACGCACTCTGCTCCCGGCACTGCTTTCTTGATGGTATGAGGTCTCCCTCTTTCCTGTCTTTTTAATGACCTCTTGCTTTCTTCATGTATGGTGTCCTTGATGTCATTCCACAATCCTTTTGGTCTTGAGTCATCAGGGTTCAATGCATCAAATCTGTGCTTGATATGATCTCTAAATTCAAGTGAAATATGCTCAAGATCGTACTTTGGCTCTTGTGGACTTGTTCTAATTTCTTCAGCTGCAACTTGAACTTCCGTATGAGCAATTGATGGTCTGTTCCACAGTCATCCCCTGGCCTCGTTCTGACTGCTACTATTGAGCTTTTCCATTATCTCTTACTACAGAAGTAGTCAGTTTGATTCCTGTGTATTCTATCTGGTGAGGTCCACGTGTACAGTCACCATTTAATTGTTGAAAAAGGATATTTGCAATGAAGTTGTTGGTCTTGCAAAATTCTACCATGCTGTCTCTGCTGTTGTTTCTATCACCAAGGCCGTATTTTCCAACAACCGATCCTTCTTTATTTCCAACTTTTGAATTCCAAATGCATCCTGATTGCACGTTTGATGAATTTCAGACTGCAGAAGTTGGTAAAAATCTTCAATTTCTTCATCTTTGGACTTGGTAGTTGGTGCATAAATTTGAATAAGAGTTGTATTAGCTGGTCTTCCTTGTAGGCCTATGGATATTATCCTATCACAGACAGTATTGTACTTCAGGATAGATCTTGAAATATTCTTTTTGGCAAAGAATGTGATGGCATTCCTCTTCAAGTTGTCATTCCTGGCATAGTAGACCATATGATTGTCTGATTCAAAATGGTCAGTACTGTCCATTTAAGCCTAATGCCTAAGATATTGATGTTTATGCATTTCATTTATGACTATTTCCAATATTTCTAGATTCATACTTTGTACATTCCACATTCCTATCATTAATGGGTGTTTGCAGCTGTTTCTTCTCATTTTGAGTTGTGCCACATCAGCAAATGAAGGTCCCGAAAGCTTGACTCCATCCATGCCATAAAGCTGATTCTACTTTGAAGAGGCAGCTTTTCCTCAGCTATCTTTTGAGTGCTTCCCAACCTGTGGGCTCATCTTCTGGCATTATGTCATGGTTTGAATTATGTACCCCCAAAAATGTGTATATCAGTTTGTCTGGGTCATGATTCCTGGTACTGTGTGATTTTCCTGTATGTTGTAAAACCTGCCTCTATGATGTTAATGAGGGAGGATGGGTGGCAGTTGTGTTAGTAAGGCAGGACCTGATCTACAAGACTGGATTGCATCCTGAGGCAATCTCTTGAGATGTAAAAGACAGAAGTGAGCAGTGAGAGAGGGGGACCTCATACCATCAAGAAAGCAGTGCCAGGAGCAGAGCGCGTCCTTTGGACTGGGGTCCCTGCGCAGAGAAGCTCCTAGTTCGGGGAAACACTGAAGAGAAGAAGTCCGACAGAGAGAAAAAGCCTTCCCTGGAGCTGATGCCCTGAATTTGGACTTTTATCCTACTTTGACTATGAGGAAATAAACTTCTCTTCCTTAAAACCATCCACTTGTGGTATTTCTGTTGTAGCAGCACTAGATGACTAAGACACACTACGTCAGACAATGTTCTGCTGCTATTCATAAGGTTTTCACCGACTAATTCTTTTCAGAAGTAGACCACCAGGTCCTTCCCCCTAGTATGTCTTAGTCCGGAAGCTCAGCTGAAACCTGCCCACCATGGATGACCCTGCTGGTATTTGGAATACTAGTGGCAGAGCTTCCAGCATCACAGCAACACCCAAGCCCCCATAGAATGATATACTAACAGACCAGTGGGGGATCATATGGCATGTGTATGTTTAACTTTATGAGAAATTCCCAAACTGTTTTCCAAAGTGACTGTACCACTCCCAACAAGAATATATGAGAGTCCTGGTTGCCGCACACTTACGAAAATATTGGTGTTGTCAATCTTTTTTAATTTTAGACATTCTAGATGTTATGTTAACTAACAATTAAAGGTTACGTTTATTACAGTGTTGAAAAGCAAAGATGTCACTTTGAGCCTGTCCCAATCTATGGTATTTTCAAATACCTCATATACATGTGAAAGCTGAACAATGAATAAGGAATACCAAAGAAGAATTGATGCCTTTGAATTACGGTGTTGGCAAAGAATATTGAATATACCATGGACTGCCAGAAGAATGAACAAATCTATCTTGGAAGAAGTACAGCTAGAATGCTCCTTAGAAGCAAGGATGGGAAGACATACTTCAACATGTTATCAGGAGGGACCAATCACTGGAGAAGGACATCATGCTTGGTAAAGTAGAGGATCTGCGAAAAAGAGGAAGAACCACAGCTAGATAGATTGACAGTGGCTGCAGCAATAGGTTCAAACACAGCAAGGAGTGTGAGGATGGTGCAGGACCGGGCAACTTTTGTTTTGTAACACATAAGGTCGCTATGAGTCAGAGCCAACTCCATGGCACCTAACAACGACAACAACAAAAACAGAGGTTAGGTAGTGGCATTTGATTGTGGTTTTACTTTGCATTTTTCCAGTGTCTAATGATGTTGCAACCTTTTTCACGTGCATATTGGTTATTTTCATATCTCCATTTGTGAAGTGTCTAGTCAAGAGCTTAATCCATTTTTATCAGGGTTTTTGTCTTTTAATTGTGTTGTCACAGCTATTTATATATTTTAAATAAAAGCCCTTTGTTTGATTGATGTATTGTGGAAGTTTCCCAAAGCGTGTGCCTTGCTTAGTCTTCTACTTACTTGTGTTTTTGATAAGCACATGAAGTTCCAGTTAATCGATTTTTTTCCTTTAGGCTTGGTGCTTTTTATGCTCTTGAGATCTTTGCCTAATGAAGTTTGTGGATATATTCCATACATTTTTTTCTAGAAGCTTTATGGGTTTAGTTTTTACGTTTAAGTATATGATCCATTTCAAATTAATTGTTCTGAAGGTGTGAGACCAGGGATGTGATGCATCCTTTTCTTATGGATATCCACTTTTTCCAACACCAGGTTTTGGAATGACTCCTTTGCCCATTGATTTACTTTGGCATCTTTGTGGAAAACCTATTGACTGTATAAGTGTGAGTTTATTGCTGACCTTTCTAGTCTGTTACATATTCACTTGTTACTGTTGCTTTATTGTTGTCCTTAAATTCTGATAATGTAATTTCTGGAACTTTTTTTCCCCCGAAGTCTTTTCTGGTTATTCTAATTGTTTTTTGAAAATCATATCCATTTTAAAAAGAGGTTGCCAATTTCTACCAAAAAATTAAAAAAAAAAAAGCTTGCTGAGATTTTGATGGAGTATTAACATCTTAACAATGTTGGTGTGTCTTTCACAAACCATAAACGCATGCATCTCTCCCTTTATTTAGGTCTTTCTTTTTGTATTTCTCTAAGATCTCTTTTTATAATTTTTAGTGTGCAGGTCTGGTACCTATTTTGTTAAATATATTCTTAAGTATTTTATGTTTTAAAGTGACTTTAGTTGCTATTATGTTTAAATTATATTTTAAAATTATTGTTAATGTTTGGAAATACTATTGTTTTTTTTAATCAACCTTGTATTCTTTGACATTACACTTATTAGTCTAGTAGTTTTTCTTTTTAGATTTCTTAGAACTTTAGATAGATATTGTGAATAAAGAAGTTTTATTATTTCTATCCAGTATGAATGTCTATCCTTATGAATAGCAATAGGACATTGTCTGATACAGTGCTGGAAGATGAACCCCGCAGGTTGGAAGGTGCTCAAAATATGACTGGGGAAGAGCTGCCTTCTCAAAGTAGAGTCAACCTTAATGATATGGATAGAGTAAAGTTTTCTAGACCTTTATTTGCTGATGTGGCATGACTCAAAATGAGAAGAAACAGCTGCAAGCATCCATTAATAATCAGAATGTGGAATGCACGAATCATGAATCTAGGAAATTTGAAAGTTGTGAAAAATGGAATGGAACACATTAAGATCAATATCCTAGGCATTAGTGAGCTGAAATGGACTGATATTGGCCATTTTGAAATGGACAATCATATGGTCTACTATACTTAGAGTGACAAATTGAAAAGGAATGGTGTCGCATTCATCATCAAAAAGAACATTTTAAGTTCTGTGAGTTGGAACTGCCTCAACAGGACCTAACAACAACATCCAGTATTTATGTTTTATTTACTTTTCTTGCCTTATGTACTGGCTGAGACCTCCAGCACAATAATAAATAGAAAAGATGAGAGAGGACATTCTTACCTCATTACAGGAAAAGAGCTCAGTGTCTTAACCTTTAAGGATGATGTTAGCTGTTGATTTTTCATCGGTCCCCTACATTAGATTGAGAGAAATTCCTTTTATTCCTTGTTTGCTATGTTTTTTCTTTATTTTTAATCATAAGTGGAACATGCAAGCTGGTGGAAATTGGAATCCTCTTCTGTTGCTGTACTGAAGGTGTATTTCTGAACCATGTAGATGAGAAATACAGAATAAAAACAGAAGCAAGTCTCTCCACACCCACATGCCCCCCACCTCCCTGCCTCTGTCTTCTTTATGTTGTTGTTAGGTGCCGTTGAGCCGGTTCCAAATCATAGATACCCTAGGTGCAACAGAACAAAACATTTCCCGGTCCTGTGCCATCCTCATAATCCTTTGATCCCACTGTTGCAGCTACTGTGTAAATCCATCTTGTTGAGGGTCTTCTTTTTTGATGACCCTCTGCTTTAAGAAGCGTAGTGGCCTTCTCCAGAGAATGGTCTGTCCTGATAACATGTCTAAATATGTGAGACGAAGTCTCGCCATCCTTGCTTCCAAGGAGCACTCTGGTTGTACATCTTCCAAGACAGATTTGGTGGTTCTTCTGTAAGTTCATAGCATATTCAATATTCTTCACTAACACCATAATTCAAAGGCATCAATTCTTCTTCAGTCTTTCTTATTGATTGTCCAACTTTTGTATGCATTATGAGGTGATTGGAAAAATACCATGGCTTGGGTCAGGCCCACCTTAGTCCTCAAAGTGACATCTTTGCTTTTTAACATTTTAAAGAGATCTTTTGCAGCAGATTTGCCCAATGCAATATGTCATTTGATTTCTTGATTGCTGCTTCCATGGATGTTGATTGTGGATCCAAGTGAAATGAAATCCTTGACAACTTCAATATTTTCTTTCTTTATCATGATGCTACTTACTGGTCCATTTGAGAGAATTTTTTTTTTTTTTATGTTGAGGTGTAATTCATACTGAAAGATGTAGTCTTTGATTTTCATCAATAAGTGCTTCAAGTCCTCTTCACTTTCAGCAAGCAAGTTGTGTCATCTGTATATCGAAGGTTGTTTATGAGTCTTCCTCCAATCCTGATGCTGCCTTCTTCATATAGTGTGCCTTCTCAGATGATGTGCTCAGCATACAGATTGAATAAGTATGGTGAAAGGATACAACCCTGATGCACACCTATTCTGATTTTAAACCACAGTATCCTCTTGTTCTGTTCAAACTACTGCGTCTTGGTCTATGCGCAGTTTCCGCATGAGCACAATTAAGTGTTCTGGAATTCCCACTCGTGTTATCCCATTCAGTGTTATCCATAATTTTTTTATGATTCGGACAATTGAATATCTTTGCATAGTCAATAAAACACAGTTAAACATATTTCTGGTATTCTTTGCTTTCAGCGGAGATCCGTCGTACATCAGCAATGATATCCCTTGTTCCAAATCCCCTTCTGAATCTGGCTTGAATTTCTGGCAGTTCCCTGTCAATGTACTGCTGCAACAGTTTTTGAGTTATCTTCAGCAAAATTTTACTTTCGTGTGCTATTAATGACATTGTTTGATATTTCTGCATTCTGTCAGATCACCTTTCTTTGGAATGGGCACAAATACAATCTCTTTCCGTCGGTTGGTCAGGTAGCTGTCTTCCAAATTTCTTGGCGTAGACCAGTGTTTCCAGCATTGCATCTGTTTGTTGAAACGTTCAATTGGTATTCTACCAATTTCTGGAGACTTGTTTTTTGCCAGTGCCTTCAGTGCAGCTTGGTCTTCTTCCTTCAGTACCATCAATTCTTGATTATATGCTATTTCCTGAAATGCTTGAATGTTGACCAGTTCTCTTTGGTACAGTGACTCTGTGTATTCTTTTGATACTTCCTGTGTTGTTCAATATTTTCCCCATAGAATATTTCAGTATTACAACTAGAGGCTTGAATTTTTTCTTTAGTTCTTTCAGCCTGAGAAATGCTGAGTTTGTTCCTCCCTTTTGGTTTTCTAACTTCAGGTGTTTGCACATGTCATTATAATACTTTACTTTGTCTTCTTGAGCCACCCTTTGAAATCTCCCGTTCAGCTCTTTCATGTGATCATTTCTTCCATTTGCCTTAGCTACTCTAGTTCAAGAGCAAGTTTCAGAGTCTCTTCTGACACCCATTTTGGTCTTTTCTTTCTTTCCTGTCTTTTTAATGACCTCTTGCTTACTTAATTTATGATGTCCTTGATGTCATCCCACAACTCCTCTGGTCTTTGGTCATTAGTGTTCAATGTATCAAATCTATTCTTGAAATGATCTCTAAATTTAGGTGGGATATACTCAAGGCGTACTTTGGCTCTCCTGGACTTCATTTAATTTTCTTCAGATTTAACTTGAATTTGCATATGAGCAATTGATGGTCTGTTCCCTGGTTGGCACATGGCCTTCTTCTGACTGATGATATTGTGCTTTTCCATCATCTCTTTCCACAGATGTAGTTGATTTCATTCTTGCGTATCCTATCTGGTGAGGTCCATGAGTACAGCCACTATTTACGTTGTTGAGAAAAAAAGATATCTTCAGTGAATAAGATGTTTGTCTTGCAAAATTCTAACATGCTCTCTCCAGTGTCATTTCTATCACCAAGGCCGTATTTTCCAACTACCAATCGTTCTTTGTTTCCAACTTTTGCATTCCAATCACCAGTAATTATCAATGCATCCTGATTGCATGTTCGATCAATTTCAGACTGCAGAGGTTGGTAAAAATCTTCAATTTCTTCATCTTTGGACTTAGTAGCTGGTGCATAAATTTGAATACTAGTTGTATTAACTGGTCTTTCTTGTAGGTGTATGGATATTAGCTTATCACTGACAGCGTTGTACTACAGGATAGACCTTGAAATATTCTTTTTGAAGATGAACACGACACCATTCCTCTTCAAGTTGTCATTCCCAGGATAGTAGACCATATTCAAAATGGCCAGTACTAGTCCATTTCAGCTCACTAATGCCTAGGATATCCATCTTTATGTGTTCCATTTCATTTTGACAACTTCCAATTTTCCTAGATTCATACTTTCATACATTCCACGTTCCTATTATTAACGGATGTTTGCAGCTGTTTCTTCTCATTTTGAGTCATGCCACATCAGCAGATCAAAGTCCAGAAAGCTTGACTCCATCCATGTCATTAAGTTTGACTCTACTTTGAGGCGGCAGCTCTTCCCCAGTCATATTTTGAGTGTCTTCCAACCTGAGGGGCTCATCTTCTGACACTATATCAGATAACTCTCTGCTGCTGATCGTAAGGTTTTCACTGGCGAATTTTTTAAGAATATATCGTCAAGTCCTTCTTCCTAGTCTGTCTTAATCTGGAAGCTCCACTGAAATCTGTCCACCATGGGTGACTCTGCTGGTGTTTGAAATATTGTGGCATAGCTTCTAGCATCACAGCATGATGCCGTCTACCACAGCACTACGAACTGACAGACGAGTGGGGATATGTATATACATAATATATGTAACAGTTGCTGTCAGGTTGACTCATGGCAATCCCACATGTGTGATAGTAGAACTGTGCTTCATAGCATTTTCAGTGGCATATTTTGGAAGTAGATCACCAGGCCTTTCTTCTAAGGTGCCTCTTGGTGCATTGGAAACTCCCAACATTTTGGTTAGCAGCCTTGCACAGTATATGTCTGTCTGTTTATCTATCTATCTATGATCTACCTGGATAAAATAGAAGTCTCTAACATGGCCTCTTGGCTACCTATGATCTAGGCTCTTTCCACCTTCCCAGTCCAAATTCTGTTCACTCTTCTTTTTTTTTGGTGTGTGTGAATTTTTTGAATTTATTGTTGTAGTTTAAGTGAAAGTTTACAATTCAAGTTAGTCTCTCATACAAAACTTCGTACATACATTGTTATATGACCCTAATTGCCCTCCCTATACTGTGACAGCACACTCCTCCTTTCCACCCTTGATTTCCTGTGTCCGTTCAACCAGCTCCTAACCCTCTGTGTCTTCTCACCTCACCTCCGGACAGAAGCTGCCTATTTAGTCTCATGTATCTACTTGAGCTAAGAAGCACACTCTTCACGTGTTCACTCTTCTTTTTGCTCATTATATGCTAGCCCTTTCTTATTTAAGCTCTTTTTGCCCTAAAACCTTCAGGGTAGAACACTCTTCTCTCTATTCTTTGCTTGGCCGCCTCTTACTTAGAATTCAGTTCTCAATTAAAATGCCATTTCTTCAAAGAGGCCTTTTCTCAAAACCAAATGCAAATAGGCCTGTCACTCATAATCTCTACATGGCTCCTTTTTGGTGTGTATCCACCTTGTTGCTCTATCTTTGTTTATTTGTTTTATGTCTATTTCCCTGTTAGACTTTGAGCCAGCTTCATGATGTATGGCCATGATTATTTTGCTCACCATGGGAAGCTGCCCAGTAAAGCACCTGACATGTAGTATGTGTTTAGATAATTCTTTCAAGTGTGAATTATTATCTTCATGACTATTTATTCCCAGAAAAATAAGTGACTTACAGTATTTTTTAGAGTGAATAGGAAGAATTAAATGAATGAATGAATGAATGTCTGAACAACAGACAGGAGGATGGGTGTTGACAGGGCTGACTTCACATTTTATTTAGGTTTGCCTATCTTGACTCCTTTCTTACAAATGTCCTGCAGCCTCTTGGGGTGGTATCTGTGAGGGTTCTTTGACTTTTCTGGAGGAAGGGGACTGTACAAACAGTGGCTATTGTGATATTTCAACACCTCTGCTTAACTTGATGACCTCTCACACCAGCAGAATATAGTTTAAACAGATTAGAACACTGGTAGAACCCACAGGAACCCACAGAAGCCTTGAAATGGAGACAGGCCAGAAATATACACATGTCCACGTTATCCAGTCTCTTGAAATGCCTATTTTTGAACAGCATGAGCTTGTTTTCTCTGAGGATAATTTCCACCTTGCTACTGAGGTTGGATTTACACAGGGCTTTATCTCCCATACTGAGACATGCTTAGGGAAATGTAGGTGAAGCATGTGTTTTAAATGCAGTAGGAATTTTGAGACAGCAAATGTGTCTAAAATTTATCTGTTATAATAATTTGATTATTATTGCTCAATTTTAAGTCTCTTAGTTTGGCCCATATTTTGGTTTTCTTGGAAAGGGGAAGATTTTAAGTAAAGGTTAATCAGATTTCTCAGGCAAGTCTAGAGCAGACTTAAGCAAACATAAACTATATCAAATATTATTACTGAAGCTTTATAATTGATTCACCAGTTCAGCAAAATTGCTATGCCTACTATGTGCCACACATTGTGCTAAGGGGATGAGGCCACCAGGGCCAATAAACTCAGTAAGCTGCTTACACCTCAGCAGAGAAGACATACATCCAAATAGCTCAAGTTGAAATGGATCAGTTCCCTAGGTAGGGTTCTGAGTGGGATGGAGATTCAACAGAGGCAGAGAGTAGGTGAGCTGGAGGGGACTAGGTCTGGGCTGGTTTACCTTTTTCCTTCAAAGTTCAGGAAAATAGTTTTCCTTCAAGGAAATACCAAAAAACCAAGCCCGTTGCTGTCAAGTCGATTCTGACTCATAGTGACCTTATAGGACAGAGTAGAACTCCCCCTTAGAGTTTCCAAGGCTGTAAATCTTTAGGGAAACATACTGCCATATCTTTCTCCCACAGATTGGCAGGTGAGTTTGAACTGTCAGCCTTTTGGTTAGCAGCCACTGTGCCACCAGGGCTCCTGAGATTCAGTTAGAGAAATTTAATTTGGCTGATTAAAAATATCTGTTAGATATTCGTGTGCTTATTTTTTATTTTTAACAAATATTTATATAGGTTCAATTTTGACATGGGAAAGCATACAGTTAGCTATTTCTTTTTCACTCAGATTGGCTAAGTAGAAAAAAAGGAGAATCGTCGGCCAGCAGGGCGGACAACTTGGTGTTGCCTCGGTGGTGTGACTTCTGCAGCAGTGAGCTGGTTCTCTCTTCTGGTCCCAGCACCAGAACATGCTCATGGTGCACCACAGTGCTGAGACCTGAGTTCCCTGCACGTGATTTTCAGCTCCTCAGATGAAAGCTTGACCCACTGTGCTAAAACAATGCTGTGTTGGAAAGTAACCGAGTCAGGTCTTACCTGCACGCACCACTTCTTATGAGTGGGTTTACCTGATCACTTTCTGGGAATGCAATTTGAACTCACAGAGAGATGAGGGCCCTGGGAACCCAGCAGTGGTGTGTGCATGGGTGACGGAGGTGAGGGTGTAGGTGGTGGCTGTGGGGGGGAAGGCTGTGTAAGTGGCAGGCAGCAGAGTCTGGGGGCACCAGAAATCTGCTTCTCAGTTTTCTTCAGTGTGAGCCTGCTCTTAGGGTATCAGATAGTCATTATTCTTTAAATGGAGGCTAACATTGCTCTCACAACCACCCCTCCCCGTGCTGAAAACAAACAAACAAAACAGAAAACCAATGGTTCACTTACTTGTATAAGGGCTAGATAGATGTTCATTTAAACTAAGTTTTAAAGTAATTTTCAAGATTCTGGAAGGAAACATTGCAAGCAATATCAACAGTGTTGTTTGATAGAGATATGGGTGCTTGGCCCCTCTTTTCCTCTTTTCTGTATCTTCCAAGTTTTCCATAATGAGCACATATTTCTTTAAAATAAAACCTTAGTAAACTTGAAGGGACATTACAAGTTTCCTTATGTAGCATATTCATTTTTCAAAAAGAAAAATGAACGTGAGTCTCATGCGCTGACTTACCCAGGCCCCATGACCAGCATGCTTGCCATTCATTCACTCATTCTTCAAGCACCTCCTGCAGGGAACTCAGAGGGGAGACAGTGCCTCCCCACCTACCCACCCACCAAGCAGCTGTCTAGCAAAGGTCCAGACAATGAAGTGAAATTCACTGTGGAAACTTCCAGAACAGAGATTTGTGTGAAGGAGAGAACAAAGCACTCTGCCAGGGCAGGAAGATGTGAGGACCAGGGCCCTGTCCCCTCACCGCTCTTGCTCTGTCCCACTTCCTGTTTTCAGATCTAGCCTTAGCTGGGCCACAGGACCTCAGTCCTGCTCGTTTCTTGTTGACCCCACTCCTTTCCACAGGCAGGTGGGCAGAGATGAGTAGGGCTGTAATAGGGGACTGCAACAATGGATGGGCAGTTTTTCCGGTGGTGGAGGGTGGGATGTGCAGCTGCTGCTTCTTTTTTGATCTGTCTTTTACAGCTGCCCCAGGATCCCAAAAATTCAGTAACTTTGAAATGGTTAATGAGGAAAAAGAAAGCATGTCATTAAAGCTGTTTTGTACGCACGCTATGGCATGGAGATAGGGGTGTTTCTCGTGTTGGAACTGCCCACATTATCTTGGATTTTATATTCCTTACTCTGATAACTAAGCCATCTTGCCTGAAATGCATGATTTTGAAAGGGGAAAAAAATGAGCAAATAGAAAGACACCTATGGACTGAAGTGTCCCCTTCTGTTTCATGTTAAACGTGCGCTTTCTTAGCAGCACTCTGCCCTGCTTCCAGCAGCCGGGCACTGCTCACGACGTTCTCCCTTCAAGCACTAGAGTGTGCCAGATATTTGACTTCCTCTCATTTTCCCCAGAGCAACTGATTTCCCATCTCCAGGGTCAGTGTATCGCCCCCAAGTTTGGATGTAAATCCGCTAGCACAACCCGTGCACAGCTGCGCTCAGGGGGGCTGCTGGTTCACTAGGAGGAGCACTCCCATCACTGAGAGCATCCTCTACTCTGTGTTTCTTGCCTGGACACCAAAACCAGTAAAGTGTGAGCTTAAAGTCCACAGTGGCGCCAGGGGCCTGCACAACAGGACCATTTGATATTCGAAAGCCTGCAACTCAGAGAACCATTTGGCTGCCTCTTTTGCTTCCAATGTGACTTGAAGAGCCTGTATTTAAGTTAGTCCTAAGCAAAAAAAACCACAAAAAACAGTGTCCTCATTTGCAGTCCAGAGTTCTTTTGTCTATACTCTGCCTGGGACGATTGTCTGTTCTTTGAATTTTCTATTGATAATATTCATGCATTTTCCTGTTGTTGCTAATGAAAGGAAAAAAAAAAAGCTTCTAAAGTTATCAAAATGCTTGGACACTTCACTCAGGGACTGCAGGGGAGAAGCCATTAGGCTGCTCTAAGGTGGTTTGTGGAGGAGTGGTACCAGAAAAGACAGAGGAGAGGTGGAGGGAGAAGGATCCAATGATCTGCCAAAAACAGGCAGTAGGCTGGGCTGTGGGCTGCTCCAGAGTCTAGAAATAGAAGGCAGTAGAGCATCTTCAACTCCTGCCTTCCTGCACTCAATGCCCACTCCAGCCCTGCCTGTCTGCAGAAGGCTCAGTTCAGATTTCAGGCCTCATCTGAAGTCTTTCTTGATTTCCCTAGGGGAATTAGGAGTGATTTCCTTTTATACCTTGTTCCTCTCTCTGTTAGCACTTCCATATTAGATGCTAACTGTGGTCGTACATGCCTATCTCCTCACTAGATATGATCTTCTCCAAGGTAAGTTCTAGACTGTGTTTATTTTTACACCCTCTGTTCTTGGAATAATACCTGGCATGTAGTAGTAATGATGCTGGTAATGGTGATGGTAGTAATGGTGGTGGTAATGATGGTGGTGGTTATAGTAGTGACGATGGTAGTGGTAAGGGTGGTGGTGATGGTGGTGGTGGTGGTGATGGTGGTGGTGGTGATGGTGATGTTGGTGTTGGTGATATTGGTGTTGGTGATGATGGTGATGGTGATGGTGGTGGTGGTGGTGGTAATGGTGGTGGTGGTGATAGTGGCAGTTGTGTTGATGGTGGCGATGGTGGTGGTTGTGATGGTGGTGATGTTGGTGGTGATGATGGTGATGGTGGTGATGGTGGCAGCTGTGCTGATGGTAGTGATGGTGTGATGGTGGTCATGGTGGTGATGGGGGTGATGGTGATGGTAGTGGTGATGGGGGTGGTGGTGATGGTAGTAGTGATGGGGGTAATGGTAATGGGGGTGACGATGGGGTGGTGGTGATGATGAGGGTGGTGGTGGTAATGGTGTGGTAATGGGGCAAGTAGTGGGGGTTGTGGTGGTAAAGGTGTGGTAGTGGTGGGAATACTGAGGGTTGTGGTGGTGATGGGGGTGGTGATGATGGTGGTAATGGTAGTTGTGATGAGGGGGTGGTGGTGGTGATGTTGGTGATGGTGGTGCTGATGAGGGTGGTGGTGGTAATGGTGTAGTAGTGGTAGAAGTAGTGAGGGTGGTGGTGGTGATCGTTGTAGTGGTGATGGTGGTGATGGCAGTGATGGCAGTGGTGGTGGTAGTGGTGGTGGTGGTGGTAGTGGTCAGTCATGGTGACGGTGATGGTAGTGGTGGTGGTAGTCAGAGTAGAAAGAATGACACAGGGATAGATTATATTTATCCAGTGCTTCCATGTGTCAGGCCCTGTGTGTTGTGTTTTAACGCATATGAGTTCATTTAATCCTCACAAAAATGCTGTGTTAGGTGGCTGTGTGGTTTAGGTGGCTGTGTGCTAAGTGGCTGTGTGATTTAGGTGGCTGTATAATTTAGGTGACTGTGTGAATTGCTCACAGTCACACAGGTAGCAAGGAGCAGTAAGGCAGAGGTCCCCAGACTATGGAAAATTCCACTGCCTCAAGTAGCTTGCTTTGCCTGCCTTGTAACTTTGCATTAGAATCCTAGTTCCTTTGCGGCCTGCCCCATAAAAATCCTGGAGCCTGTATGGTATGATTAAGAATGTTGCTGATGTAACTTGTATGAACTCCCTACATGTAAACCCCTTAAAAATAACCTTTCCCCTCACCTTCATGGAGCAGTTTTGGTGGCAACAGCCCCAACTGCTTCCTTTCCTTGCGCAACAAAATAAAGGCACCTTACCACTCTCCTACTTTGGTTTCTTGTTCATGGCTGATACGAGTCACACTGAGCAGAACCTGGGGTTTCCACCTGGTAACAGCAGCACCAGTCTGTCTAGCTTCAGAGCCTGTGCTCTTTACTCTGCTAAACTGAGGGAGAGGTAAAGAATGAGACCCCATGCTGGCAGTGCCAGAGCCCACCTGGAGACAGGAAATCTGCTTCTATGAATCAGAAACAAAGGGATGGTCTTTATTGCACTGGATTCCACTTACAGAGGAATCTGCTATCACTTTAGAACATGTGTATTTTTAAAGATCCCTACTGTTTTAGCTCTTAGTGTCACAGAGCCTGGGTGAGTTTGACTGACTAAATCTGTCTGAGGCCAGAGCCTTTCCCTGGCTGGGCTGCACTTTCTCCAGCCCCTTTGTTCTGATTAAGCCAAGCCTCACAGCTGTTGTGGGTGACATCAGGAGCTAATGAACTTGAAGCAAATAGCACAAAATATGCCAGCAATCTAATTCTAGCTTCAACCACTGCCAGCTATTTAAGGAAAGATGGATGGACTAAAAATGTTTCAGGGTCACTGACTGGCAATAAGGACCAGTCTGCGGAAGGCTACAGCTCTTTAGGAAGCTTGAATAGAATCTTTGGCCACGTGGATGAGCTTTTCCTTCTTCGGAGACACTAATCCTTCCCAAGGTTCTTTGTTTTGACACATTTCTGGCTTGAAGGATCCCTATTTGGAGGATATTTCAAACATTGTTGATATGAATACTGAATACCCACTGCAAACATTTTTCAGGTACATAGTTTCCTGAAACTTTCAAACCTGTTCTGTACTTCACTTCTCCTTTTTTTCTTGAGTTCCCTGACTACCAACCTTCCTTGGTTATGCCTTGCCTTGCCCTCTTTCCTGAGCCCATGCTTTCTCCAAGGCTGCAAGCCCAGCTAGATACCAACTAGAGTTTGTCACTCCATGGAGAAAACACCCTTGATGGGCTGCTTTAGGCCCTTGCTCTGGTGGCACTGGGCCACACGCATGAGTTTTAAATGACTAATATTATCCACTATTCCTCTTGTTGTAATTAATTTTAGGTTTTGTGTTAAGAGGGTCTGTCTAAAATATACTATAATTAACTCATTTCAAGTCACCTTTTTTCTTCCTGGAAGCAGGAAATAGAATACTGACTGTGGGTTGTAGTTTCACTAAATATTAGTTGAATAGTTAAGTGGTGAAATGGGTGAACTGCATTTGTAACGTGCCAGTCTGCGACATTACATTCTGTAGTTGAAAGTGAAGAGCAGTTTTCTCATCTACTGTATCAATATAAAAAATATTAAAAAGCAACAATTATTCTCAGATATCTTTGCTATCTCCATATCATGTCAGGTATAGAGGTGCTCTCATTTGGGTTTGAGAAACACTTGATGTTATGAGTTGACTTTAGCTCTGTTATGGATCTACAGGCTTCTTGCCTTGAAACTCACAGATTTTGTAGCTGAGTATCAAAAAGAAATCCAGTTACTGTCGAATCAGTTCCCACTCATTGGTAACGCCATGTCTGTCAGAGTAGAAATGTGCTCTGTAGGGTTTTCAATAACTGATTTTTGGAAGTAGATCGCCAGGCCTTTCTTCCGAGATGCCTCTGTGTGGACTTGAACCTCTAACTTTTCAGTTAGCAGCGGACCATGTTAACCATTTTCCCTATCCAGGGACTCCAGTGTGCCCCAGTTCACTGAGATGGGGGAAGCACAGTTGACTTTGTGAACAATCTTAACCCAGGGAGATTCAAGTCTATAAGACTTCAGTCTATTGGATAGTTTCAGAATCACCATCATCATATCATCTCAGAGCTTGAAGACACCTTAAGAAACCACCATGAGACAGGTTCTATACCAACATAGTTGACATTTTTCTTTCTAATCTTTGCAGTGCAATAGTGGTCTACTGAAGCTAGGGCTAGTGGGGGGTGTGGAGAGCCAGGGATCACTCCAGAGCTGGAGTGGCGAGGCCTGCCCTGGGCCAGCAGTTACTATATCTGAAGCAGTGTTCACGCCAACACGTCATTCAGTGAAGTGCTGGGACTCCTGAGGGTGAAGCTGAGGCCAGGCCTAATATGTCCAATACGGGAAACACTGGCCACATGTGGCTGCTGAGTACTAAACAACATGGCTGGTCCAAACTGAGATGTGCTATAAAGTGTAAAATGCTCACTGAGTTTCAAAGAATTGGTATGAAAATAGAACATAAAACATCTCATTAATAATATTTTATGTTGGAAATAGGGCTTTCTTTGTTACGTTAATTAGATCATACCCAAATATGGTGAGTTATAAATCTAATTACTTCTGAGTTATAAAAAACAACAGAATGGACACAGAAATGGACACAGGCGGGGGTAGGGGGGCAGATGCCATGTGAGAATTGTCTACAAGCCAAGGAACCAAGGAACACCTAGGGCTGCTAACAAGGAAGGAATCAACACAGTCGAGACCCTGCTTTGGGCTTTTAGTCTCCAAAACTGTGAGAAAATAAATTTCTGTTCTTTAAAGTCACTCACTTGTGATATTTATGTTATAGCAGCCCTAGGCAACTAAGACAGATATTAAAATTAATTTCATCCGTATCTTTTTACTTCTTTAATGTGACAACGAGAAAATGAAACTTTGTGTTGGGGCTAGCATTTGTGTCTCACATTCCATTTCTGACTAACAGTGCTGACCCAGAGCCTAGGTAGGTGTGTGCAGGAGGCAGATGCAGTTGTGGGGTTTGAACTCGTTGCAGCAGGAGCAAAAACTGGGCAGTGCCTCTCTATGTAACCTGCTTTTCTTCTGAGTAGCGTGGTTTATTCATTTGCAACTCTTAGTTTCAGTGTCTGCATCTGAAAATGAAAAGACTTAGTTTAGAACTGAATTCTAAGTACTGTCCAGCTCTGAAGGAACAGTAGCACAGTGGCTTTGATCATTCTGAAGTTCTGCTGCCAGAGTAGATGAAACCTGCACTGGGAATCTGATGCCTTTAGCTCTGGTTCTAACTCCACCACTGATCTGCTGGGTTATCGTTGTTAGTTGCCATCAGGTTGGCTCTGATTCTTGGCCACCTTACATACAATAAAATGCAGTGCTTGCAGGTCCCACATTGTCTTCATGATTACTGGAACGTTAGAGCCCATTGTTGTGGCTATTGTGTCAATCCATCTCAGGGAGGGTTTCTCTTGTTTTTGTTGGCTCTCTGTTAAACATGATATCATTTTCTAGTGGTTGATCTTTCCTGATGATGTGTCCAAATAAGTGAGTTGACATCTCCCCATCCTCGCTTCTAAAGAAAATTCTGGTTGTGTTTTTTCTAAGACTGATTTGTTTGTTCTTCTGGCAGTCCATAGTATATTCAATATTCTTCACCAACATCAAAGTTTGAATGTGTCAATTTTTCTTTGGTTTTCCTTTTTCATTATCCAGCTTTCTGCTGCTTATGAGACAATTGAAAACACCATGGCTTGGGTCAGACGCACCTTAGTTATCAATGACATCTTTGCTTTTTAACACTTTAAAGAGGCCTTTTGCAGAAGATTTGCCCAATGCAATACATCATTTGATTTCTTGACTGCTGCTGTCATGAGTGTTGATTGGTGATCCAAGGAGACTGAAATCGTTGACAGCTTCAGTTTCTTCTCCTGCTATATAGCTCAGGGCAAATCACTGTGGAGGAAGGTCTATGCTCATGTTCAGGTCTGGCATTTGTTATTCTAGGAGGATATAGGAAGCTGGGTACATGAATGTCCTTGGGTTCAACAGAGATGGTGTTTTCTCAGAATAGCACAATCACACCTGCAAAATGGTTCATCTCAGCTCTGTTTTGAGTGGGTTTTCCTGTTTGGATGGGAAAGGATAGTAGGTATGTGCTGCTGTGTGGGAACTTATGGGAACCACAAAGGGTCTCAGGAAAAATCCTCCTTTCTTCATTCAGTCTCTGTGTCTGGTTATTGGTGGACCCCTTAACTGTGGGTAAGGAAGGTTCTAAACCCATTGTGGACAACCCTTGGGAGGTCCTTGAGAAAGAGGAAGTTGACAGAGCACTGTTGTTTGCTAGGCCCGGCACAGGAACGAGGGAGACACATAACATCATCATTCCTCAGGCAGCTACAGCCCACCTGTGGCTGTTTGTCAGGGCATAGCCCAGCGTGGTATTGGTCATGAAAGGAAAACTAGACTAGAAGAGCTGAAACAAGAAAAAGGCATCAAGAAAGTAAAGAAAGAGCAAAGCTGTCCAATGTGATCAGAGAGGAAATATCAAGTAAAATGTTGTGTCATTTGAAGATGGAATGCATGCCCTGCTAATTGAAAGCTGCATATGAAGAACATTTGATATCAATACAATTTACTTAACCAAATTACTGTTATTAGTGAGTAACAATGACAAAGAACTATCCAACATCCACACATTTAATTTTGGTGATTATTATTTACGCGTGATTTATTACCCCCAGTGCAAAGCACAGCTGGAAGGATCACAGAGATGACTCACGATTTCCTAATGCCAAATTTTTGTTTTGTTGTGTTTTGCCAAAATGATGGTTTTATGGGATCACCAGGATGATAGTCCGCTTCTGATATGTCACTAATACCAAACGCATGGAGGAAATGCAGGAGTGTTGAATTATAACTTTGTTTCTAATGAGAGGTTCAACTTTCCCTTTGTTCTTAAACAAGAAGCTCCAACCAGAGACCTTGAGAAGGATGAGAGTCTAATACTTTCTTTAAGACAGTAGCTGCAGACTACAAAGAGGACACCATAACACTATGTTGCATTCAAACCACGTGAAATAATTTGATTATAGTACTTCTATCATTTCTAGGAAGCCTGCTTTTCGAGGCCCACTGAAAATGCACATAGCACATTCTTAAGGCTGCACAAAAAAAGAATTTGCATAATTGCTATGTTCAGGGAGCAGTGGAGCAGAGAGGGTCACATTCTTCTCCCTGTAGGTAATTCTGTATAGGACAGCACAAGTCACCTTGCTGGAGACCATTTCCTGCCTGTTTCAGATGGAGTTGGACAGTAGTAAGCAGTACACATTACAACATATACATTTAGATAAAATTCTTTTTTATGGAAAACTTTTGGAAGGGACAAGCCTACACTATGTCAGACAAGAAACCAAAGCACTAGTAGTTAGCAATAAAGATAGAGCAGTTTGGTTAAAAGGAATTAAAAGCCACAGCGGCCTCACAAGGGGTTACATTCTCAGATTTTTTAAGCTTGTTATTGACTGTGAGCAATACCTCCAATGGGGACGTGTTGGAGTTCCGGTTGGAGTCGCTCTTGCGTGTCTGTCCATTGGAGAAGCCCCTGCTATCTGGTGATGGGCTTTCAGTGGAAACCGCCTCTACTTATAACCACAGGGGAAGTCATAGGCTAAGGAAAAGCCTTCCTCACCCCTGGAGAGCTTCCTTCTTAATCCATTCATTGCCTATGTCTTCATTTGTAACCAGTGAAAACCAGTTGCTGTCACTTGAATTTTGACTTATGGAGTCTCCATGTGTGTTAGAGTAGAACTGTGGTCCATAGGGTTTTCAGTGGCTGATTTTTGGGAAGTAAACTGCCAGGCCTTTCTTACAAGGCACTTCTGGGTGGGCTTGAACCTCCGATCTTTTAGTCAGCAGCCGAGTGTGCTAACTGTGGACTCACATGGGATTGCCATGAGTCAGAGTCAACTCAGCGGCAACTGGTTTTTCATTAGTAAGCCCCATGAATTCATGAGCATTCTCTCTCTTCTTTATCAATTGGTTTTACAGCTTTCTTTTCTCACTGTATTTCTAGCATCTAACATAGTTGCCACTTTTGTCTAATCCTTAAACAAATGGATAGTTTTTTTTTTTAGTTAAATGATTAGGGCAAAGACTCTTCCTGTCAGTGTTGGCAGCAGGGGTGGATGGGGGAGGTTGAATGCATTATGCTCCCCCTCAATAGTCTCCATCTGCTTAGCCTTCAAACCACCTCAATAAACATCACTCTAAGGAAAGCAGTGTGTTTGCTATGCAAACGAAGATTCAAGATAACTCTTCCAGTGTTCCTCCCCCAGTCAGATTGTCACCAGGCTCCTCCTTCACCAAGCTTTTCCTTTTTAGAAGTTAGGAACCTAGCAGTGCTTTCAACTAGAGAACCTGTTATGGATTGAACTGTGGCCTCCAAAAGTATGTGTTGTAAATCCTAACCCCTATACCTGTGGTTATAATCCCATTTGAGAATGGGTTTTCTTTGTTATGTTAATGAGGCAGTGTTACTGTAGGGCGTGTTTTGAGTCAACCTCTTTTGAGATATAAAAGGAGCAGATTAAGGAAGCAAAGAGGCAGAGATGGGGGAAGGTAGTGCTAAGCCACGTTAAGGTCACCAAGGAGCCAGAGAATAGAAGCTGAAGGGACAAGGACCTCCCCCCAGAGCCAACAGAGAGAGAAAGACTTCCCCTAGAGCCGGCACCCTGAATTCGAACTTCTAGCGTCCTAAACCATGAAGAAATAAATTTGTTAAAGCCACTCACTTGTTGTACTTCTGTTATAGTAGCACTTGATAACTAAGACAGGACCAACTTCTCACTTGTCACCTTCTGTAAACTCTAAGTCCCAGGGAAACTCCAAACTAAAACTAGTTTTAGATTTCCTGCGAGACTGTCATTTTTCTAATTTCCTATTTTTTTTCCAGTGAGTTTATCTTTTAGAAATTCAGAAAATTTGAAAAGTCAATTATTTTTTATCCAAAAGTTAAACTACCTTGCCCTTTAGATGCCCCAGTATGTCATGTCAAATCTCTAACTCAGTTTGTTATTTCTGTTCCAACTAGATTTTAGCATAAATTTATCCCTGTTTTTACTAGCAGTTTATCTTGAAGATAGAAATTTTCTGGCTAAGACACTGAGACAGGAATGGTTGACTTTCGATTTAATCCCAGCTCTATGATAGAGTATCTGTGGTGCCTGAAGGCCAACTTCTGAACACATCCAGGCTTTAGTTCCTTGGTGAACAATGAGAAGGCGTTGTCTCCACCCACATCATAGGTGTGGTGTAGAGATAAATTAGGTTTTCAAAGAATTTTGAGCTTCTAAAGGAATGAGATGTAAAACCTGCAGAATACCTTCATGATCACCATTCTATTGACCCTAAATCTCTTGTACCTTAAACCTTTATTCTGAGTAATACAACAATTGTTGCTTGTGGTGATATCTTTAAAATGCTACAAGATTCCAAAATCTATCCGGGGACCTTCAAAATGCATCCAGGATAGTTTTAATATTAAATATACATAATTACACTCTAGACTTTTGGACAAATAAGGAAGGCATCAACTCTATCAAAATATGTAACGAATAAAAACACGTCTGGAGAGTTTATTCTCTATAACAAGGAGTGCTCTCGCTCTATCCTACACAAACACACACACACACACACACACACACACACACACACTCTCTCTCACACTCACAGAGAGAAAACAAAAGATGTAACTCTTGCTTCTTTCTTCTCCATCCTTATCCTAACAGATTGATTTCTCCTGTTCATTTTAGGATGGACCATATTTAGCAAAATTTTAATATATAGACAGTAATCATCAATTCTCTCTCTATATATATACATATATGTATATATATATAGATATAGATATGTAAAATGAGAAAATGGAATCTTTATCATTTACAAAATAGACATTCCTCATCTTGAACTTTCAGCCGTAACATATCAGATGGCTCTCCCTCAACATCTGTATGTATGAGAAGGGATATGTTTCAAACTCCATCAATTGCTTATTATAAGTTATGGTTCTTGAACAGGGAGTGACTCTTAACTTACAAGTTTCTTTTAGAGGAAGGTAATTTTTCTTTCCTGAAAAAATGAGTTTGAAAGTAAAGGACTTTAAAATGTTTACAATCTTTAAATCTAAATTTTAGACCTAACATAAGTATGTTCTGTAAATATATAAATAGAAAATGGTGGAAAAGAGAACAGAAAACATTACTGATACTGACAGCGTCTACCTTGTCAACCTCCAATTAGCATAAAACATTTGACAGATGTAAGTGATCATATCACATGAACCTCCTAACTTTGTAGCACTCAGAGATTTTGTAGGTGGAAGAAGGGGCAGGCTGGGGAGTATAATTCAGGCCTCCTAATATGTCCATAGGAGCCCTGGTGGCATAGTGGTTAAGTTCAAATCTACCAGCTGCTCCTAGGAAACCCTATAAGGCTGTTCTACTCTGTCCTATAGGGTTGCTATTAGTTGGAATCAACTCGATGACATCTAACAACAACAACTATATCTCCATGGAGCCCTGGTGGTGCAGTAGCTAAGAGCTTGGCTGCTAACCAAAAGGTCGGCAGTTCAAATCCACCAGCCACTCCTTGGTAACTCTATGCGGCAATTCTACTCTGTCGTATAGGTTCGCTATAAGTCAGAATCAATTCGATGGCAACAGGTGGTAATGTTGTAATATGTCCATAAATGTTTTATCTCTGTTATGTTTCTATGGCTTGAATTTCTGGCAGTTCCTTGTTGATGTACTGCTGCAACTACTTTCTTTTTTTTTTTTTTTTTGCAGCAGTACTTCAACAAGGAACTGCCAGAAACTCAAGCCGGATTCAGAAGAGGACATGGAACAAGGGATATCATTGCTGCTGTCACATGGATCTTGGCTGAAAGCAGAGAATACCAGAAAGATGTTTATCTGTGTTTTATTGACTATGCAAAGGCAATCAACTATGTGGATCGTAACAGATTATGGGTAACATTGCGAAGAATAGGAATTCCAGAACACTTAATTGTGTTCACGTGGAACCTGTACATAGACAAAAACAAGGGAATACTGCATGGTTTAAAATCAGGAAAGGTGTGTTGGTTGGGAGACACTGACTAGTGCAAGTTTAGCTCATAAGTGGATGTGTTATCCCATGAGGTGTCTGCCCATCCACCTGCCACCCTCCCTTCTCACCCTGTGTCCCTAGTCAGCTCCTGCCCTTGCATGTTTGCGTACCTTCACGTGCCCCTCCATTCAAGAGGCTCCGTGGACATCAAGGGCACTTCTACAAATTATTATAACCTTCAAAACCGCCACCACACTTATGGCAATGTTTTACTCACGCTAGGTACTTAATTAGGAAGAAAAGCCTGGCTATCTACTTCAGAAAAATCAGTCGTTAGAAACCGTGTGGAGCAGTTCTACTCTGACACACATGTGGTTGCCACAAGTTGGAGTTGACTCCATGGCAACTGGTTTTTAGGTATTTTATAAAGTTTGATTGTTTTTAAATAATTGCAAATATTTGCAAGGCCCCATGCTAATTGTCTTGTGAGTTTAAGGGTGAGGGTGATGATTTTTTATTCTTTCCAATATCTCTGATTCCTCCTTGCCGGTCCCCACTGTTCAGACCCTATTGTATTCTCACTTCACACCCTTTCTGTGATGGGAATGGAGGGGTGCTCTTGCACGTTTGACCACCATCGATTACCTAATGACCCCAAATTCTGAGTCTGTAGTGCTGACCTCTGTCCCTAGCAGTAGCTGAACAACAGTCAGCTACCCACCAGACACCTCCACCTGGATTGCCCACAAGCCACCTGTTATCCTTTCCTCAGCGGTGCCTCCTGAGTTCCAGATTTTGCTTAGTGATATTACCAAACATTCAATAACCAGAGCTAAAAACCTGAGTCATCCATTAGTCTTTCCTTTCTCTCAATCTCCATACCAAGAATTGTGGCTTTTAGCTCCTAAATGTCTTTTGAAACAACCCCTTCTTCTCTATTCTCAGTTATCCTTCTAAATGCAGAACAGGTAACTATCTCAGTTATCTAGTGCTGCTATAACAGAAATACTACAAGTGGATGGCTTCAACAAACAGAAATTTATTCTCTCACAGTCTAGGAGGCTACGAGTCTGAATTCAGGGCACCAGCTCCAGGGGAAGGCTTTCTTTCTCTGTCCACTGTGGAGGAAGGTCCTTGTCATCAACCTTTTCCTGGTCTAGGAGTTTCTCAGAGCAGGGACCCCAGGTTCAAAGGACACGCTACACCCCTGGCTCTTATTTCTTGGTGGTAGGAGGTCCTTCTCCTCTCTGCTTGCTTCTCTCTTTCATATCTCAAAAGAGACTCAAGATACAACCTAATCCTGTGGATTGTATCCTGCCTTATTAACATAAGTGCCTCTAATTCTGCCTCATGAATATCCTCCAAAAACAAACAAACCCATTGCCGTGCCATCAAGTCGATTCCAACTCATAGTGACACAATAGGAGAGTAGGACTGCTCCATTTAACATCATAGAGGTAGGATTTACAACACATAGAAACATCACATCACATCACAAAATGGAGGAAAACCACACAATGCTGGGAATCACGGCTTAACCAAGTTGACACACATTTTTTGGGGGACACAATTCAATCCGTAACAGTCACCCTACTTTCCTGTGTAAAACTCCTTGAAATCTTGAAGACAAAGTTCATATTTCTGAGCCTGACATCGCAGCCCCTGTGCAGTCTGGCTCTGGTCCCTGCCCCTACAAACACCTTCAGGTCCAGCCAGTTCGCTTCTCTTTTCTCTGAACACACCAGGCTCTGTTGTGTCTCAGTGTCTTTGTGCACGATGTTACACGGGATGGTGGGCCATTTCCACTACAGTCCAGCCAGCACAGTTCTACTCGTACTGACCAGCTCCAGCTCATGTTGTTTTGTGTCATCTTCTCCCAGTCCCTTTCGACTGTGTCACAATGGCTCTTTCTTCACACATCTATTGTAGCATGGGTTTGTTGTAACATAACTATCTATTTACATATCCGTCTCCTTCACTATACTCAGAGTTCTTCTAAAGAAAGGATTGTGTTGTAATTATCTTTGTATTTATAGAATAGTTAGTGGTTAAAAATGGAACTTCATAACTATTCATTGAACAAATTGGGCATGACAGATGTCTCCACCTGTGTGCCACTCATCCCAACTTTCCAAGGACAGAGTGTGAACTGGAAGCATCTGGTCACTCGTAGCCTGAGCTCCAAGCTCTTTGGTTTGGATAGGCCTTTTTTCCTGGACTATTCTTTCATTCTGAGCAATGGAGTCTTACCCCACACCTGTGAGTAATCAATGCTGCGCCTTCACCTTTTCAGCCTCCATGCCAAGTTACCTTTGCTTGAGGTATGTCCTTGCTCAGTCCTATCAGAAAGGAAGCAAGAGGTTAGACAAAGTGGCATTTGAGCTGGTTCTTGAAGAAGAAATATAGTTTTGACTGCTAGACACGCAGACAAAGTGCCTCTTGGTCAGAGAGACAAGCATGTGTGAAAACCTGTTGAGGTGGCTGAAAAGTCTTCAGGCTAGAAAATAAAATACATGCAGGGAGGGAATGGAAGACAAAGCTGGAGAGGTCACTTGTGGCTCGAGGGTGAAAGATGGTCCTAGCAGTCTAAGAGGACCTCTGAAGGCAACAGGAAGCCATTGGGGGTAAGTGAGTTGTTGATGTTGATAAGCAGTCTTATAAGCCCTCCAAATAACGTACATGGTAAGTCCAGTGACCTTGCAAGTGGATAAGCCCAGTTGATAACTCTCTGACTTTGTAAAGTTTAATCAAGTAAAGTTTTGACTTTACAGATTTTCTCAGAGCTACAATGCTTAGAAAATCCCCAGCTGTACAAAACAAATCCCTTTTGTATACTTGTGGATAAACCAGTATCTAACATAAATTCTTAATTCAGGGCTTTATTTTATATAACACCTACTTACAATGAGCACTTGGCTACTAATCGAAAGGTTGTTGCTTCAAATCAACCTAGAGGTGCCTGGGAAGAAAGGCCTGATGATCTACTTCTGGAAGATCACAGCCATCGAAAGCCCTAAGGAGCACAGTTCTACTCTGACTGACACCAGGGGTTTGCCTTGAGTCAGAATGGACTTGGCAGCAACTGGTTGGTTTATTTTTTTGATACAATGTCTATCTTTCTAACTTTCACTGACAGGATCCTAACACTAGACAGCCAGTCAGTCACTTATCCTTGGTGTTTAAACTTCTGATGCTCAGGTTTTATTTATTTTTCCCCCTCAGAAATCCCTGTGGAGCTTGGTGTAGTATTTAGCATTAAGAGATTGTTTGTGACATTTTGTCATGGGACTTTCTGACTTTCAGTTATGGGTGGAAAACATTGCGGACTTGCCAAACAAGGAGAGATGCTGCCAAGTGTTGTTTACATTGTAAAGCACTATGCTACTGCTTGTGTGAGTAGGGTGTGGGTGTGTGTATGTGGGGTGTGTGCATGTGTGTGTACACATTCTCTCCTGTGTAGTCACTTTGAGACTTATCAGAATAGGCTGTTTACCAAGTATACAGCTCATAAAATAAATGCTAAGCCTTAGATAGTGAGTCCATATTCCAACTTAGATCTTACTCTGCTGTAGACATGGAGAAATGAATAAATTGTGATGGGTTTGTATCATGGAAAGACCACGTACTGTGCTTCCAGTGTGTGTTTTTTCCCTCCAGGATGTAGTGTATGGTATTGCATATACTGCATCTACAGTCAAGAATTTCATTTGGTAGGGCAGTATCAAATATGTTTTACCATCATGAACAGAATTGTCTAACCCAAAGTGCTGAGAAATCTCTCCAGTTAAGCCCAACTCCCACCCCTACCACACCCTTTTACCATGCCTTTTCCTGAAATTTCCCTTTTGAAGTGGTCTTAATTTTTGTGTGTGAGGTTAACAGTGTCATCGGCTCTCATGGACTTTGGCAGTCACCAGCAATGAAGTACTTCCTGTGCTGGATTAAATGTACCTCAGGCAGGGTGCACTGGAAGAAGAGAAAATGGGGATGAAAAATTAGCATTTGGTCTCCCACTCTCTACACTCTTGCATAGCTGCATTTCCTCTACAGTCACAGCAACTGAGAGAGCCAGATAGTCTTATTCATCTCCACTTTACAGACTAGGAAACTGAGACCTGATGGGGAAGAAGACCTCATCATTTGCATGGGCAGATTCTGCTTAGAAGGTGGGAAGTTATGCGTGCTGGGTGCATGAGTGCACATGGAGCAGGCCCTTCCTTCTCTCCAGGAGCAGTCAGCTCCCAGCTCTCCCTGCTATACTGCGGCAGCTGTGGGCAGCGTGTCAGCATGGAGTGAATGCAGCCACGAGGACTCACACAGCCTTTGGACATCACATGCTCATGCATTTGGACCTGCTGGTTTCTGTAATGAAAAAAACGTGCTCATTCTCATGGATAATAACTTTTGGCTTCCTGGACAGCTCTTTTGTTTTGTTTAAAAAAAACCCAAACCTGTTGCTGTCGAGTCAATTTTGTTTACCATAAAATATTCCACCCTTTAAAAATATTACTCTCTCTTTTATCCGTTTTATAGTATTAAAAATACATCAATGTGTTTGTATTTAAAAATAGAAAATGTCAAAAACATTTTTTATAGAATCTTTCTTTTTAATCTTTGTTTAAAGAACTCTGAGGGGGAGAAATAGCTTCTAGGTTATGTTCAATTTTATCCGTTTCTGGAAGGGCTTGATTTTTCTGTTAAGGATTCTGAGCCTTTTGTTTTGAAGAGAGGCTTAGGATTAAACAGACATATCATATCTCTCTGATTATAGTGTTTGTAGTATTGGTTAATATAACATTAGAATCATTAGCACTGAAAACTTTCTGCTGATGATATTTTAATGTTTTTAAAGAATCCAGTACTTTGAAAGATGCCCTGTTCTAATATATGCTTCATCTTGGTTTTGGCTGTTTGGAACATAACTTGGGATGCTATATGATAGGCGCCTGGGAAGATCTCAGGTCTTTCTCCTGGCTGAGCCAAAGGCATGTAGAACTCATCCCAGAGGTGCTGAAACGTTCTTGAGTGAGCGAAATCCCCCTTTCTGTGCCAAGTGGTTCAAACATTTATGCGTGTCCCACTCTTTGGTGACATGGAAGACAAGTGTCACTTCAGGCTGCTGCTACCATGAGCAAGGACCACACAAAAGGCTCTCAGTTTTTGACAACATGAACAGAAACACCAGAATGAAAAATTTTACCTTTAAAAAAGTCAAGAGTTGTGTTCTTTCATTTGAAATTAATGAAGTGAGCACTCAAGGAGTACAATTTGTACAGAAATTAGTGATGCTTGATATTTGTATGGGAGAAGCATTTATAGCTTAAAACTCAGATAAGCATGCAATTGTTCTGTCTCTTCATTCTAATTTTCTTCTCTCCTATAAGCTAATTAAGTAAGATGAAAACTCATGATACTATGCAATGAATGCCAAAGTCACTAGAATAAAATAGTGAGCATCATTAATTTATTAGAATTCAACATACTGAAGGCCATTCAATTAGCCAGAATAGAAGAGGTATACATGCAAACTAGGTGGTGGTTAAGTGCTAGGCTGCTAACTGAAAGACTGGCGGTTGGAAGCCACCAGCTGCTCCGAGGGAGAAAGATGTGGCAGTCTGCTCCCATAAAGATTACTCTTGGAAACCCTATAGGGCAGTTCTGCTCTGTCCTATAGGGTTGCTATGAGTCAGAATTGACTCAGTGGCAATGAGTTTTTGGGTATATTATGTTAAGGTCCAAGTATCTCCGGTTAAAATTTCCCTTATTAAGGTTTTAATGCCATGGATTTGTGCATTTCTAAAAAAAAAAAAAAAAATGGGAAAGATAGAAATGGAAATAATCAAAGGGGCCACTTGACCATAGTGTGACTGTTTCCGGCACACTGAGAAACTCCTTAAGGGTAGAGACCATTTCTTATTTATGTCTGCATCCCTGTTTCCTTGCATACTCCAGGACCAGAGTAGAGACTTAATAAATGTTATTTGGATGGACTGCATTTGAATTCACTTTGTTTTCCTGTTTGTATGATTTTCTCTTGACTAGAAAATGTCCTCCAATTTTTCTCACAATGCACAGGACAATCATCCAGTATCATTTTACCCCCTTCAAACCCATTTCTTCCGGAAAACTTCCCAGGGAAGTTCCTTCAATCTATGCAGTTTGTTACACTTAGGATGATGGAAAAGGGTTCTGTATCCACACATCCAGATTGATCTCCTTTTGTTTTTGAACTTTGCATCTTAAAGTTTGGATTGTTTTCAAAACCGAAGAGGCTGCAGGAACTCTGGATTTCTTGGGCCATGACAAAGACATTATTTATATATTCATATAAATGAATAGTCCCCCAATGCCAGTTACACACAGTGCTCCTTGCCACCCATCTCTGTAAACTATTCTTAAGGCAAACTGGGTCCCTATGCAAATAGTAATGTGCTAGGCTGCTAACTGAAAGATTGGAGGTTCAAGTCCACCCAGAGGTGCCTCAGAAGAAAGACCTGGTGATCTACTTCCAAATAATCAGCCATTGAAAACCCTATGTAGCACAGCTCTACTCTGACACACATGAGGTTGCCATGAGTCAGTGTTGACTCGATGGCAACTGATTGGGTTTTTCTTATCTCCCTGTTAATCCTCAGCACTTCTTTTCCCCCTCTCATTATTGCTGAGGAGAAGCAATAGCAGGGAAAGTGGGTGCTTTCTGTGATGTCTGTGGCTGTGACATTGTGGGGCCTTGCGGTGCTTATGCTGTGAAGGGCAAGGCAATGCCTGCTGCAACTATCCCCTCACCCCAGATAGCTTGTGCAGATTGCATGCTCCCAATCCCAATCCATCTGCACCATGACTGATTACGGTGAATTTTCGGCCTGCAGAACCCTAGCAAAATTCACACTGCCAGGCATGATCCCTCAACTCTTATGAGGATGCACTAATTTGTGAAATGAAAAGCAAGTGAAGAGAAGCTCCCTAAGGGTTCAAATCAAATACAGTTGGCCCTATCCATGGGTTGTGCATCCTTGGATTCAACCAACAACAGATAGAAAATATTTGGAAAAAAAAGAAAGTTCTAAAGAACAAAACTTGAATTTATCACACAGCGAGCACAACTCTGAATCCACGTGAATGAAGTGATATGTAGGCATACCCTGCTGTAGCCTCCTGCCATTTCACAGATTCTCAGTCTCTCTCCAGCACTGGTTGTTTGAGCATTGTTCACCTTGAGTCTTGTCACAGTATAAAAACTATTTACATAGCATTTACATTGTATTAGGTATTACAGTTATCTAGAGATGTTTTAAGGAAAAGGGAGGATATGTGTAGGTTTTATGCAAATACTGCACCATTTTATATAGGGGACTTGAGCAGCCTTGGATTTTGGTATCCACAGGGGTCTGAGAACCAATCTCCTGTGGATACTGAGGGACAACTGTACCTTCATACCAGCCAGATACCTGCACTGACACATTGTCTTACACTTTGAAAAATTGTGAGACGTTTTGAAACTGGTTTATAAATTCTACCTTTTCAGTCCATGGCTTGCAATTTTGAATAAGCTCATAGATGTGAACAGGCCCCACAGTTGAACATCAAAGAGAAGGCCGCCCACTTGTCATTATAGCCTAGGCAGTCAGCACACAGTATGATTCTTCCCTGGTGCTCATAGTCAATGATGGACATGTAACTGGAAGGGATATCAGACAAGCCACCAGTTAGCCAGAGGTAAGAGCTTAGTGCACTAAGAATCAGAATTGGCAAACCTGTACTCTGGAACAGCCAGTTCAATTGCCCATATCTTAGACTCATACTTGTGAGGGGGAATATTTAGCACCAATGGTGCTGAAGGTCCTTCAATGCTATGGCTACATTCGATGTTTATGACTGCCACATGATGTAGGGTCTTGTTTGCTCCTTACAAGGTAGTCCTGTTCCTCTACTTCAAAGGGTGATGAATTTAAAAAACAAAAAAACAATTTGAATTGCTAGCCACTCTTTACTACCACATACCTTACAGAAGTTTAATAGTAATTTTATTTGCTTTTACTTTAAGTCCTATAACATCCCTCTGTCTAATTCTCTCTTTATCCTTTCAACCTGTTGCCTGCATCTGTAGAACAACTCTGTGAACACGTCACAGTTACCCCAGGCAGCTTTCTTCTTGTTCCACGGTCCTAACTTTTGGCATGGAGCTGTAATTCTAATTACTGTACACACAGACATGCATCTCTTGCTCTCTTTCTCCCTCCCATCCTGTATTTCTCTCGCTTTCTCACACACACATGCACACACACATATCATACATACAGCAAAAAGATTGGAAGGAAATTCATCAAAATATTAAAAATCATAGGGTTATGGGTAATTTTAAGTTTTTCTTTATGTTTTCCTGGTTTTAAAATTCTATAATAAACAAATCAATTTACGATCAGAAAAAATATTATTAAAATGGTTCTGGGGAGGTATAAATCATCATAAATGATAAGCTATATATACATACATGTATACGTATAACAGTTGCCATTGAATCAATTCTAATTATATATATACATATATACCTATATACATAAACACACACACACATACAATTTTTGACCATCTATCTCCAAAACTTGAAGAACAAAAAATGTCTACTAGATAGGGACTGAACTGAGGGGAAATGTTTTACTGCAAGAGATAGGTATATTGATTTAATGTTATCTTTCACTGACATTAAGTGGCCATTGATTTTATGACATAACAGCATTTTAGGTATGAATAAGCTAAACCCCTGTCAATTAAATTATGACACTATTTGAAGATATCCTAATTGCAAAGGTATTAAAATGTTAATTTTAGAATTGATAAAATATAAAATAATATTAGTCTTACACAAATTCTTTCAAAAAAACAAGGAGGAGGGAACACCAACTCATTTTGCAAGGTCAGGATAACCCTGTTATCAAACCTTGACAGATATAGTAAGAGAAATTGTAGACCGATAGTCTTCATGAACATAGACACAAAATTCCTTAAAAAATATTTTCCCACTAAAGCCAGTAATATATAAAAAGAATAATACAAAATGACCAAATGGCATTTACTTCAGCAGTGCAAGGTTGGTATAACATAGAAAATTAATCAGTATAATTTACCACATTAAAAGAACAAAAGAAAAAGTCATATAATCATCTCAATAGACATAGAAGCAGTATATGACAAAGTTCAACACTTGTTTTTGAGTAAAAAATAAACTTTTAGCAAACTAGGAAAATAGGGAACTTCATCAGTTTCAAAGAGGGTGTCTATAAAAATCCTATAGCAAACATTGGTGAAATACTGAATTCTTTCTGTCTGAGATTTGGGAAAAGGGTGATTGATTTTACCATTGCTGTTCAACATTGTACTGGAAGTCCTAACTTGACAAAAAAACAATAAGATAAAGAAAAGGCATAATTTTTGGAAAAGAAGAGGTAAAACTGTCATATGATCATATGATTGTAAGTTAGAAAATATTGAGGGATTGTATCCAGAAGATATAAAGAATCTTACAAGTCAGTGATAAAAAAAGACAAAAAAGCCAATACAAAATGAGCGAGAGATTTGAAAAGTTATTACACAAAACTGGTTGCCATGAAAAGGTGCTCAAGATGATTAGTCATCAGAAGATTAAAGCACAATAAGCTACCATTTCACATGCACCCTAGAATGGCTAACTCAAGAGACTGTCAACACCAAAGATGGCGAAAGTGTGAATGAACCAGAACTTTCATACATTGCTAGCGGGATTGTCAAATGATGCAACCACTTGACAAAAGATTTCCATTTTGGAAAACTATCACTTTTTTATCAAGTTAGATGTACATGTCCCCTATGACCCACCAATCCTACTTCCTGAATATTTATTCAAGAGACGTAAAAACATACAAGTGTTTATAAGAACGTTTATAACATAAAACGCCCAAACTGGGCCAACCCAAATGTCTGCCAACATGAGACTGGATAATCAAATAGTGGTGAATCTGTACAATGAAATACTTCCAGTACTGTTGCTTTGAGTTGACTCTGACTCATGGTGATCCCATATGTGTCAGAGTAGAACTGTGCTCCATAGGTTTCAAGTGGCTGATTTTTTGGCAGCAGATTGCGAGGCCTTTTTTCCAAGGTGGCTCTGGGTGGGCTGCCGGTTAACAGTAAGTGTGTTAACCATTTGTACCACCCAGGAAAACACTATCCTGCAAGAAAAAAGGAAAACCACTGATGCAGTGAACAATGTGAATGAGTTTTAAAAATGTTTTACTGAGCAAAAGATGTCAGAAACCCAAGAGAATCTACTATATAATTCCATTTATATGGAATCCAACAATAGGCAAAACTTAACTGCGTGATAGAAAGCAGAAAGTGGTTGCTTCTGGAGGAAGGGTTGAAGGGAAGGGACACTAAGAAATTTCTTGGTGATGGATATGTTCTGTATCTTGGTTTGGGTTGTAGTTACATGGGCATATACAACTCTTGCAACCCATTGAACTGTATACTGAGGAACAATACCTCAATATATATATTATATATTTCTCTCTGTATCTACTTATTTACCTACCTACTTATGTACCCACCTATTTTCTATCAATCTATTTATTCATCCATCCATCTATCATCTGTATTTATGTAATCTATATATCTATGCATATGTATGTTTACAAGTCCTGGGAACAAAAAGAATTAATAGCATAAGAAGTATTCGGAGAGATGTTTGAGTTTTGCTGACCTGTTGTTGTTAGCACTGTCAAGTCAACTCCGAAATCTACTTTCAACGATTAGCCGATCGAAACCCTATGGATCACACAGTGGACCAATTCCATTGTGTATGTGGTCACCATGAGTCAGGAACCGACTTAACAGCTCTTAACAACAACAACATACTCAATATGGCAAAATAGTAAACTTGTAAGAGAAATTTTTCATCAAAGCTGAATCAGTTGGGGACTTTTGTCAGGTGGCTTATTTCTCATGTGGCTAGATGATTGTTTTTAGTATATCACTAATTCCTGATAAGGTTCTGATTTGTTCTCTTTGTCTTTCTTATGACCATAAAGTCTCAGATATTCTCTACTAAGCAATTTCCTTACTTTGTAAATGAAATAGCCCTGTCCTTGCCTTCCATCTTAGTTTGCCTCACAGCACCTGTGCATAGCTGCCACTCAGATACTTGCTGAATATACAGATCAGAAGAGGGAGAAACACTCATGCCTCTGTCAGAGTAGGGTACGGTTAGGGTAGGTGAGAGCATTGACATTATGTGATATTTGCTTGTTCCATTGCCACAATCTGATATAGATTGATATGATGCAGTGCATTTGATGCATCTTTCTTAATGAATTGAAAATACAGGCTGTACATTGCACCATTCTTCCTAATATCCTTCAAAGAAAGGAGAGGGACAGAAGTCATTCTGCACTTCGTGGATGAAGAAGCTGAGATAGTGAGGGAGGGAATAATGGGTTGATGCCATAAGCACAGCTGTAACATGCTGAGGATTACAAAGAGTTTGTGGAGGAATAGGGATGATCTGTTCATTGACCAGTGCATTGCTCAAAGCACTCTTAAGTGGTATTAACTTTTTTAAGAACTTACATTCCTAAGCAAATTCCATCAAAATCTTACTTAAAATGAATGAAATATATTATTTGAAGTATGAAAAACTTTTTAAATGACATATGAATTTTAAAATTCATATTACTAATCTAAATGCATAATCTCTCTTCAGAGTCACGACAACATCTTGTGCCCTGTTCTCCAAACAAGAGCGTCAGTTGAAGAGCAGACTGGTAAAGATGCAATTGACACAGATGCATCATTCTACTAATGGACTGAAGATGCCACGGCCCCTCCTTGCTTTCATTCAGCATGCGTTCAGAGATGGCCTCACAACATGCCCCTGACTGCTAGCTTTCTCTGATGAGGCAGAATTCCACTCATTTGGGAGTGGCATTGATGAGATGATGCCATCCCCATCATGGTGGATTGTTTTGCTCTGTGAATTCTTCTCCCATGTAAATCAGATGATTAACACTTTCTGACTTTATTGGTCACCATGCGGGTTGGGTTATGTGACTACTAGTGTGTCAGGGTCACCGTGAGAGGCTAGCTGAGGGCCTTTAGAAATAGCGACCTGACCTAATGTGAGAATTTAATAGAAGAGGATGAAAATTTAACGATTCTTTAACAGGCATAGACGCCCCTGGAGATCAGACTAGAGAGAGCAGCTGGGTATGTGCCAGAGTCATTGTACCATATGGATTTCCTCTGTGCAGGGCATTTATTTCAGGTCTTCATGGAGTTTCCAGAAAAAGAAAAATATTAATTCTCTGAATATAGGGAAAGCACATGACTATGTTAGGGAACGGTGATTTCTTTTCATAAAAAAGTAAGTCAGGAAAATGCAGCTTTTAATACAAAGTTTATAGTTCCTGATTAACTTCATTAGCCTCCTTAGTTCAAACTTACTAAAAAGGCATCCAGAGCAAGGAAGACACATACCTCTAGAAGAGGGACGTGTGCTGGCCCACATCTGAACTGGGCAGTTAGGTGTTGCCTACCTCCACCTCCTTGCCATTCCAATTAAATGGCAGGAGAATTTTTATTCCCAGTTTACAACAGAGATAGCGCTTCACTTGCCATGTAGGGCAGCCAGTTTGTGCCCTGAGTGCAATTGCCCAACAAGCTCTTGCTGAATGTGTATTTGCTGATCATGATGCATTTCACCAGTTCGTGAAGCATCGTGTGGAGTTAGGTAGTTGTGGATGCTTAAGGACAATTAAAGAGGCAGTGGCAAATTTTTCCCTAAAAATCCTTACTAATCACCTCTGTAGAGATGGCAGGGTGGCCCCGTTAGGCCATTTGGCCATTTGCCAGTTAGGAGATGCCATAGGGTTTTAAAAGTGGAGAGTGTGGGATGAATAATACTCATGAACCCCTTGAAGATTGTTCAGTGGTCAGCAATGCTCTGAACACAAGGGCCAAGGGCATCAAAGCAGCCATGGTGGCTCTGATCATTAAGGTTGTGTGTCAGCTTGGCTGGGTCATGATTCTTAGTGGTTTGGCAGTTATGATGTAGTTTGGCAGTGGTATAATGATGTAATCATCTCCATGATGGGATCTGCCGTGAGTAGCCAATCAGTGGAAAGGGAGTTTCCTTGGGGGTGTAGCCTGTATCCAATATAGATAGACTTTCTGGCAAGGCTTGTGAGCTTTTGCTCGCTCTGGATCCTGTAGCTGGCTCCTCTTCAACTGACCTCCAGTTCTTGGGACTTAGCTACCAGCTTACTTGCTGATCTTGGGATTTGTTGACCACCGCAGCCTGTGAGCCAGAGGCCTGTTGTCTGACCTGCCAATCTTGGGTTCACCAGCCCCTGCAGCTCCATGAGTCAGGAGAAGCCTCCAGCCTGACCCATGGACTTGGAACTTCACAGCCTGTACAACCACATGAGCCATTTCTTTGATATAAATCTCTCTCTATATATAGATGGAGCAAATGGAGTACTTCCAGGAGACCAGTGAGGAGGCTGAAGTTCCCTGCCCGACCGCTTCTTCCATTGGAGCCATGGACCAACAGTCATAAAGCCCCTCCTTTGTTTCCCTCACCCACACCTGACATGCCATTTGTTTTCTTCTGGGCCTGGGCTTGAGTGCCTTCCTACCAGCGTGCCCATGCCCTCCCCCCAATTTTCCTTCTAATCTCTCTGATTTTAAACTTCTCATCTCTCTGATTTTAACCTCCTTGTGGTCTCCTCAGCAGCTACCCTGGGATCTACATTTCCTCTCCCCAGGCCTGGGAGGAGAGGGGATGCCAGTGCCCCTTGGCTGGTAGAGTTTAAGGCTTTTAATTTTTTTTCTTCCTTTGGATCCACTGTAGATAAAAAATTAAAAAGGGATTCTGAAAAGTATCACAAGGTGAATAATATGATGCAATGTGCCTACTTGCAGAGGCATATCTAAGGTATGGCAGATAGGGCGTGTGGCCTGGTTGCTGCTTGGGGGCTGAGGGAGGTGGGATGTAAACGAGCAGTTTCCATTGGCCAAAGCAGTTTCCATGGCCAGCTGTGGGAAATCATTCAGCAATTTGAAACTAATTGCCATAGGTGCTATTTTCCATAGATATGCTGCTGTCTGCTAGTGGCAATTGTGGAACTGAAATCAAGTCAAACATCCCTTTCCTTGCTGATTAGACACTATTCCATTCTTCACATTGAGGAATTTATTTCCTGATCTATATTTTTGTGACTTTCTCAGATTTATTATTAGGTGTGCTTGTTCATTTTTAATTTTGATTTTAATTTTTAAATGTAATATTGTTTATTTCCACTGTATTTCTTTTAATAGTTACCCTGTATGTGTGCCAGGTGGTACCATTTTCCATTTTCCACAATGATATGAAGTTTCCTTCTGAAGCACATTGTTTTATATTAAACAGTCAACTTAGAGAAAAACATTAAATAATAGTGCTCGGTGCATGGTATGTAGGTATGCCAAGATTATAACGTACTTCAGTGACTGAAGTTTATGAAACACCACTGTATATTAACCAGGGTTCGCCTCCCCACCATGTGCTGTTGAAGGCAGTGAAATGTGACTTGTCTTCCATTCATTTAATAAGGCTAGACCAAAAAATCCAAAAAAAAAAAGTCTCTTGATTCCTATTGGAGCTATGTGTTTCACCATCTGTGTATTCTGTAAGTAATTTAAGGATAGACACCAAACCAAAAACCAAACCAGTTGCCGTCAAGTCAATTTTGACTCATTGTGAATTTGTGTGTGTCACAGCAGAACTGTAATCATAGGATTTTCAATGGTTGTGATCTCTCAAAAGTACATCACCAGGCCTTTCTTCCAAGGGGCCTCCGAGTGGACTCAAACCTTCAACCTTATAGTTACTAGCCAAGTACTCAACTGTTTATGCCACCCAGGGACTCCTAGATTAAGGACTGGCTCTTATTTTCTTCCCCCCAGCTTTTATTTATTTATTTTTTCCCATACAAAAATTTATACATACATTGTTATGTGACCCTAATTGCTCTCCCCATATTTTGACAGCACACTCCTCCTTTCCACCCCTGATTCCCCATGTCCATTCAACCAGCTCCTAAACCTCTCTGCCTTCCCATCTCACCTTCAGATAGAAGCTACTCATTTAGTCTCTTGTATCTACTTGAGCTAAGACTCACACTCCTCATGCGTATCACTTTATGTCCCACAGTCCAGTCCAATCCCTGTCTGAAGAGTTGGCCTCGGAAATTGTTTTAGTTCTGGGCTGATAGATAATCCAGGGGCCATGATTTCCAGTGTTCCTCCAGTCTCAGTCAGACCATCAAGTCTGGTCTTCTTACTAGAATTTGAGTTCTGCACCCCACCTTTCTCCTGCTCCATCAGGGACTCTCTGTTGTGTTCCCTGTCAGGGTGGTCATTGGTGGTAGCTGGGCACCATCTAGCTCTTCTGGTCTCAGGCTTGATGAAGTGTCTGGTTTATGTGGCCCTTTCTGTCTCTTGGGCTAATACTTTCCTCGTGTCTTTGGTGTTCTTCATTCTCCTTTACTCCAGGTGGTTGGGACCAATTGATGCATCTTAGATGGCCACTTGCCAGCTTTTAAGACCCCAGACGCCACTCACCAAAGTAGGATGCAGAACATTTTCTTAATAAGCTTTGTTATGCCAATTGACCTAGATGTCCCCTGAAAGCATGGTCCTCAGATCCCTATGCCTGCAACTCTGTTCCTTAAAGGGTTTCACTGTATTCAAGAAACTTCTTAGCTTTGGTTTAGTCCAGTTGTGCTGACTTCCCCTGTAGTGTGTGCCGTCCTTCCTTTCACCTAAGATAATTCTTATCTACTATCTAGTTAGTAAATAACCCTCACCCTCCCTCCCCACCCTCATAAACATCAAAGAATGTTTTCTACTGTGTCTAACCTTTTCCTGAGCTCTTATAATAGTGGTCTTATACAATATTTGTCCTTCTGTGAATGACTAAATTCACTCAGCATAATGCCCTCCAGATTCCTCCATGTTTCACGGCTTCACCATTGTTCTTTATGGTTGTGTAGTATTCTATTGTGTGGATATACCAACATTTGTTTATCCATTCATCCGTTGATGGGCACGTAGTTTGTTTCCATCTTTTTGCTATCGTTAACAGTGCTGCAATGAACATGGGTGTGCATATATCTATTCCTGGGACAGCTCTTATTTCTCTAGGATATATCCCAAAGAATGGGATAGCTGGTTCGTATGGTACTTCTATTTCTAGCTTTTTAAGGAAGGGCCAAATTGATTTTCAAAGTGGTTGTACCATTTTACATTCCCACCAACTGTGTATAAGTGTTCCAGTCTCTCCACAACTTCTTCAGCATTTACTATTTTGTGTTTTTGGATTAATGCTAGCTTTGTTGGGGTGAGATGATATGTCATTGTAGTTTTGATCTGCATTTCTCTAATGGCTAATGATCGTGAGCATTTCTTCAAGTGTCTGTTAGCCACCTGAATATCTTCTTTGGCGAAGTGCCTGTTTGTATCTTTGCCCGTTTTTTAATTGGCTTATTTGTCTTTTTATTGTTGAGGTTTTGCAGTATCTTGTAGATTTTAGAGATTAGATGCTGATTGGACTTTTCATAGCTAAAATTTTTTTCCCAGTCTGTAGGTTGTCTTTTTACTCTTGGTGAAGTCTTTTGATGAGCATAAGTGGTTGATTTTTAGGAGATCCCAGTTATCTAGTCTCTCTTCTGGTGCTTGTGCATTGTTACTTATGGTTCATATTGTGTTTATGCCATGTACTAGGGCTCCTAGTGTTGTCCCTATTTTTTATTCCATGATCTTTATTATTTTTGTTTTTATATTTAGGTCTTTGATCCAATTTAAGTTAGTTTCTGTTCATGGTGTGAGGTATGGGTCTTGTTTCAGTTTTTTGCAGATGGATATCCAGTTATGCCAGCACCATTTCTTTAAAAGACTATCTTTTCCCCAATTAACAGATTTGGGCCTTTGTCAAATATCAGCTGCTCATAGGTGGATAAATTTATGTCTGGATTCTCAGTTCTGTTCCATTGGTCTATGTATCTGTTGTTGTACGAGTACCAGGTTGTTTTGATTATCTTGGCAATATAATAGTTTTTAAAGTCAGGTAGTGTGAGGCCTCCCACTTTGTTCTTCTTCTTCAGTAATGCTTTATTTATGTGGGGCCTCTTCCCTTTCCATATGAAATTGGTTATTTGTTTCTCCATCTCATTAAAACTGCCAGTGGAATTTGGATCGGGATTGCATTGTATCTGTGGATCGCTTTGGGTAGGATTGACATTTTCACAAGGTTGAGCCTGCCTATCCATGAGCAAGGTATGTTTTTCCACTTATGCAGGTCTCTTTTGGCTTCTTGCAGTAGTATCTTGTAGTTTTCATTGTATAGATCTTTTATGTCTCTGATTAGAATTATTCCATAGTATTTTATCATCTTGAGAGCTATTGTAAATGGTATTGATTTGATGATTTCCTCTTTGAGGTTCTCTTTGTTGGTGTAAAGGAATCCAACTGATTTTTGTATGTTTATCTTGTATCCTGAAACTTTGCTGAAATATTCTATTAGTTCCAGTAGTTTTCTTGTGGATTTTTGGGGTTTTCTGTGTATAAGATCATGTCATCTGCAAATAGAGATACTTTGACTTCTTCCCTACCAATCTGGATGCCCTTTACTTCTTTTTCTAGCCTAATTGCTGTGGCTAGGACCTCCAGCCCCGTGTTGAATAAAAGTGGTGATAAAGGGCATCCTTTTCTGGTTCACATGTTCAAGGAGAATGCTTTCAGATTCTCTCCACTTAGGATGATGTAGTCTGTTGGCTTTGTATAAATGCCCTTAATTGTATTGAGGAATTTCCCTTCTCTTCCTATTTTGTTGAGAGTTTTTATCATTTGACTTTGTCAAATTGCCTTTTCTGCAGCAGTTGATAAGATCACATGGTTCTCATCTTTTGTTTTATTAATGTGATGGATTATATTGATTGTTTTTCTAATGTTGAAGCATCCCTGCATAGCTGGTATAAATCCCACTTGATCATGGTGAATTATTTTTTTATATGTTGCTGAATTCTATTGGCTAGAATTTTGTTGAGAATTCTTGGGTTAATGTTCATAAGGGATATTGGTCTGTAATTTTCTTTTTTTTAAATTGTACTTTAGATGAAGATTTACAGAACAAATATTTTCTCATTAAACAGTTAGTACACATATTGTTTTATGACTATGGTTTACAACCCCACAACATGTCAACACTGTCCTTTCTAGTAACTTTGTTAATGAGCTAAAAGGGTGTCTAGGGGCCATACTCTCTGGATTTCTCCAGTCTGTCAGGGCAGAAAGTCTGGCCTTTTTTTGTGAGTTAGAATTTTGTTCTACATTTTTCTCCAGCTCTGTCCGGTACCCTCTGTTGTGAGGGCAGCTTCATGGAGCTTCCAGCAGGAGGCAGAACAACTGGTAACCAGTGATATATGCTCTCCCAGGAAGCTGTGTCTGTCGGCTGCTTGAATGTCTTCTTTGGTGAAGCGTTTGTTCATTTCCTTTGCTCATTTTTTGATTGGATTAATTGTCTTTTTGTTGTAAAGGTGTTGGATTTTCTTGTAGATAGTCCGCTTAATTGCTATATAGTGTTCTTCCTGTACCCCTGTTCACTGATCTCCGATAGAAGTCCAAATTGGCAGATCCGTGCTGCTTTAGCTGGTAGGGGACCTCTGCATGTATCTCTCCTCACTCCCTGTTCTCTGTCAGTTTCTTATTCCATTTGGTGCTTGGCTGAGTTCTTTATCTCTTCATTTGATGCTTAGGGTTTCAGGATTGCCGTTTTCTCTGTTTGGCTTGGTTTTTCTGAACTTTGCTGTGGAGGGACGGTGTGGTGCTTCTGTCTATAGCGCCATGTTGCCCGGAAGTCCTGTAATTTTCTTTTTTTATGGTGTCTTTACCTGGTTTTGGTACCAGGGTTATTCTGGCTTCATAGAATGAGTTTGGGAGTATTCCATCCTTTTCTGTGCTCTGAAATATATTTAGTAGTAGTAGTGTTAACTCTTCCCTGAAAGTTTGGTAGAATTCTCCAGTGAAACCATCTGGCAAGGGCTTTTTTTTGTTGGGAGTTTTTAAATTACCTTTTCAATCTCTTCTTTTGTTATGGGTTTATTTAGTTGTTCTACCTCAGTTAGTGTTAGTTTAGGTAGATAGTGAGTTTCTAGAAATTTGTCCATTTCCACTAGGTTTTCAAATTTGTTAGAGTACAATTTTTCATAGTATTCTGTTATGATTCTTTAAATTTCAGTTGGGTCTGTTGTGATATCACCCATCTCATTTCTTATATGGGTTATTTGCTACCTCTTCTCTTTTTCTTTTGTCACTTTGGCCAATGGTTGATCAATTATGTTGATCTTTTCAAAGAATCAGCTTTTGGTCTTGTTAACTCTTTCAATTGTTTTTCCATTCTCTATTTCATTTAATTCTGCTCTAATTCTTATTATTTCCTTTATTCTGGCACCTGAGTGTTTCTTTTGCTGCTCTCTTTCTACTTGTTCCAATTGTAGGGTTAATGTTTTGATTATGATCCTCTCTTCTTTTTGGATGTGTGCATTTATTGCTATAAACTGATCTCTGAGCACTGCTTTTGCTGTGTCCCAAGGGTTCTGGTAGGATGTGTTTTCATTCTCATTTGATACTATGAATTTCTTTATTCCATCCTTAATTTCTTCTATAACCCAGTAGTTTATGAGCAAGGTGTTGTTCAGTTTCCATGTGTTTGATTTTTTTCCTTGCTTTTTCTGTTGTTGATTTCTACTTTTATGGCTTTATGGTCAGAAAAGATGCTTTGTAATATATCGATGCTTTGGATTTTGTTAAGGCTTGCTTTACGGCTTAATATGTGGTCTATTCTGGAGAATGTTCCATGTGCATTAGAAAAGAAAGTATACTTTGCTGCTGTTGGGTAGAGTGTTTGGTATATGTGTATGAGATCACATTGGTTGATTGCAACATTTAGTTCTTCCATGTCCTTTGTTAAGCTTCTTTCTGGATGTTCTGTCCTTCACCACAAGTGGTGTGTTGAAGTCTCCTACTACTATTGTGGAGCTTTCCATCTCTCTTTTCAGTGCTGTTAGAGTTTCTTTTATGTATTTTGGAGCCCTGTCATTGGGTGTGTAAATATTTATTATAGTTATGTCCTCCTGGTGTATTGATCCTTTAATCATTATATAGTGTCCTTCCTTATCCTTTGTTGTGGATTTTACTTTAAAGTCTATTTTGTCAGAGATTAATATTGCCACTCCTGCTTTTCTTTTTTGAGTGTTGTTTGCTTGATATATTTTTTTCCATCTTTTGAGTTTAGTTTGTTTGTGACTTTAAATCTAAAGTGTGTCTCTTGTAGGCAGCATATAGACGGATTGTATTTTTTAATACAATCTGCCACTGTCTGTCTCTTTATTGGTGCATTTTGTCCATTGACAGGTATGAGTTTACTGCTGTCATTTTGATGTCTTTTTTTGTGTGTTGTTCACAGTTTCTTTTTTCCACTTAATTTTCTGTGCTGAGTCATTTTTCTTTACGTATTTTCTTTTCATCTTTTTCATTGTTGTTGATTTTGTGTTTGCTGAGTCTTTATATTTTTCTAGTTTTTTATTTTGACTTGTAAGATTGTTAGTTTCCTTTGTGGTTACCCTAATATTTACCCCTATTCTTCTAAGTTTATACCAGTCTTTTATTTCTTTATATCACCTTGACTTCCTCTCCATATGAAAAATCTGTGTCTACATTTTTTAAGTCTCTCTTTTTTGTTTTAATGTTGTCATCTTTTACATATTGACATCTGTTTCCCTATTTTCAGTGTTTCAGCTTTGATTTACTTTTGTGACTTCCCTATCTGGGTTGATATCTGGTTGCTCTGTTCTAGTCTTGGGTTGTTATCTGATGTTACTGATTTTCTAACCAGAGGACTCCCTGTAGTATTTCTTATAATTTTGGTTTGGTTTTTGAAAATTCCCTAACCTTCTGTTTGTCTGGAAATGCCCTAATTTCACCATCATATTTGAGAGACTCTTTTTCTGGATATATAATTCTTGGCTGGCAGTTCTTTTCCTTCAAGGCTTTATATATGTCATCCCACTGCCTTCTTGCCTGTATGGTTTCGGCTGAGTAGTCTGAGTTTATTCTTATTGGCTCCCCTTGTAGATGACTTTTCGTTTATCCCTAGCTGTTCTTAAAATTCTGTATCTTTGGTTTTGGTAAGTTTGATTATAATATGTCTTGGTGACTTTCTTTTAGGATCTACCTTATGTGGGGTTTGATGAGCACCTTGGATAGAGATCTTGTCATATTTCAAGATATCAGGGAAGTTTTCTGCCAACAAATCTTCAACAATTCTTTCTATATTTTCTGTCATCCTCCCCCCACCCCCCGCCCCACCCCGCCCTGTTCTGGTACTCCAATCACTCGTAGCTTATTCCTCTTGATAGAGTCCCACGAAATTCTTAGGGTTTCTTCATTTTTTTAATCCTTTCATCTGATTTTTCCTCAAATAAGTTGGTGTCAAGTGCTTTCTCTTCAGTCTCACTAATTCTGACTTTAATTGCCTCAATTCTGCTCCTGTGACTTCCTATTGAGTTGTCTGATTCTGAAATTTTATTGTTAATCTTCTGGATTTCTGATTTCTGTCTCTCTATGGATTCTTGCAGCCTGTTAAATTTGTCATTATGCTCTTCTCTAATCTTTTTAATTTCCTCTATTGCAAGTTCTGCATTTTGCTTAATTTTCTTCCTAATTTCTTAAAGAGTTCTGTATATTAATCTTTTGTATTCTGCCTCCGGTAATTCCAAGAAATTTTCCTCTTCTGGAAAATTTCTAGATTCTTTATTTTGGGAGCTTGCTGAAGCCATAATGGATTGCCTCTTTATGTGATTTGATATTGACTGTTGTCTCTGAGCCATCAATAAGTTATCATATTTATTTATTTTATGTTTTCTTACTATGTCCTAGCTGCTTGTTTTATTTTGATATGCCCAAGTAGGCTGTTCGTATGAGCTAGTTTGACTATTGGCACCTTTGAAGCTCTAATATCTTGTCACCACATGGTTAGATCTGTTACTAGGTATGTGAACTCAGGATTCCCCCCACTCTTCCTCTATGGATTCAGCTCAGGTGCCAGGTAGATAGCCACCAAGTGTGTGGTGTAGGCTCTCACCTACAATCCTAGACAGGAATGGGTGATTGGCATAGGCATAGGCATCTGGCTGCATCAAGAGGACACACTCTGAGCAAGGCAAGGGGCTGAAGGCTGCCCCTGAGTGTCCAGGAGGAAGGCGTGTCCTTGTTCTCTAGATCATGTAGGTGGGTGGGTTTTGCAGCTGGACTATGCACACCCAGTGCTGTTGGCTGTAAGGACTGGGGGGCACCTCTTATTCATGGGCCCCTCTCACAGGTGGCTAGGTGGTGTGGGTGGAACAACCAGACCTCAGGCCTCTTATGTGGGTAAGTGAAGACACTGCTTAATGGGCAGAGCACTGTCAAATGTCAAGAACCTTCCACTTCACAGCTGAAATCGTTGAAGTTAGACTTCAGGAATATACCCTGTTGTACTGCGGTAATGAGGGCCTTGCTGTTGAAATGGGCCCACAGAAGTCTTTTCAGGGGGAAAGGCACTCAAAGTCCATGGATCCCTTACACCTGTGCTTAGGCAAAGGAGCTTTGCTTACCCTGGGTTCATGGCTTAGGGGAGCCGGCAATTTATTTTTTTCCCTGTTTGTTAATTCGTTCACTCTCCAAGGCTGGGAGAATGGCTCCAGGCGAGTGGCGGATCCTACTTCCAGCCTAGGGGACTTGGCAATTGCTGAAGCCAGTTCGGGACCCAGTGCAGAGCAGGGAGTGGGGAGGTAAACCGGAGAGAGGTTTTTCCCTAAGGAGGGTGTTTTTGATCTGTGTGGTAAGCCGTATGCAAATACTTATCTTTTGCCGATGAGGGCTGCTTCTCACTGGTTTTGGGTGGCCATGTAGATGCTCTGGCACTGGATCTCTCCCGGTGGGGAAAATGTGCCTCTGGAGCACTGCAGCTTGCCTGCCTCACTGCTCACCCATGAGCTGATCAGGCCTGAAGGGCTCAGGCTCTTTCCAGGTAAGGTCTGGCAACTCCTTGCTGTTTCCGAACAGTCTCTCCCTCCCCCTGCCATTCAGTCTGGTTCATCAACTCTGCTTTTGATGTTCAGGGCTCCTAGATTGTCATATATAATCGATTTACTTGTTTTTTCAGGTCTTTGTGGTAAGAGGGTCCACCGGAAGTGTCTGACTACTCTGCAATCTTGGCCCCGCCTCCAGACTGGCTGTTATTAATGTTTGTGTCTATGGCATCTAACACAGGGGTTGCATGTACTAAGCACTTAATACATTTTTGCTAAATGAATGGATCAGTGTATTTTCATGGCATTAAGAGTACCTCTTGAAAGTTAAGACTTTTTTGTTGTTTGTTAGTTCTAGAACTATTGGGCCATAATTACAGAAACGTGTCCAATATATTTAACTTGTCAGAAGTTTCAAAAGAGTGGGACAATTTAGCAGGAGTTCAGCAAGTTTGTGGGACATGATTTCCCACACTTTAACTTGAGGGGGCAGTTTTGAGGACTTGTGAGTAAAGGGTAAATTTAGAGCTACCTTGAGGATGAAACCTGATCAATTCTTATGTATCTATCTTCTTAAATTTTTTCTTCCTGCAGAAGAAAAGGATTCTCGGAAAAGTGACATAACAGGTTCTTGGTTACTACTGGAAAGAGTATCACGTTGAGCTCTGGATGAGAGCCATGATTCCAGTGGAAACAATGACTCCTGCAGTATGGTCTATTGTAAAATCTAGTGAAACGTGCATAAAAATCTTGCATCTGGTTTGAGATTTATCTTTGCTACCAATTCAGTCTGTCTGCATTCTTGACTGCCCTCTGGGATGGTTGTTCATCCAGGGATGTGGGGCTACCTCAAGGCGGAGGGAAAGGTAAAATAATTACTGAAAGAAACGCAGAGCACCAGATGACTTTTGCTACTACAATGGACTATTTTACAAACCCATTTTTAATCCAACTGGAAAAAACACATGGTAAATGCGAGCTTACTGTAATGACTTTTAGGAAGCCACATTTTTGGATAATATCACCTTGCCCCCCTCACAATGAGATTCATTAAATCGGGCTTTGGCATCTGACTTGTGCATGAGAGATCCTCTAAGAAATAGTTTTGAAAAACCCACCGTGTCTGTTGTTGGAGCACTACTGAAGGTGTAGTTTACTATTTCTCGGTGTCCCCTCTGTGAAGGCCCTTGTGAAATTTTATTTTAAAGTAACACTTGGAGAAGTTTTGTTCTCCTTGAGGAACTGGTTTGATTTTCTCTATGGAATAATTGTTCTACATTCACTCAGAGCCCAATTCGCCATCAGGAGAGGAGTTTATGGCCTGCATGTAAGAAGTTCAGTTTCCCGCAGGTATTAAGGCTTTATTCTAATTGAATTTTCCTTGTGATTTTTTTATTTTTAATTTGTATTTTATCATTTATGGTGTGTATGTCTAGTAACCACCATCTGTCTGTCAGAGTGTTGTTATGTGGTGGCTTACATGTTGCTATGATGCTGGCAGCTATGCCACCACTATTTCAAATACCAGCACGGTCACTGTGACTCCAGTGAAAACCCTATGGATCACAGCAGAATATTGTTTGATATAGTGCTGGAAGATGAGTTCCCTGGGTTGGAAGGTACTCAAAATACACAGTGGACACAACAATGGACTCAAGCATACCAATGATTATGAAGATGGCTCATGAGTGGGCAACATTTCAGCATAGGTCAGAGCCAACTTGACAGCAACTAACAACAACAACCACAACATTTCTAGCAAGCTGCTACATATGTTTTGAGGAATGAAGAGCAGTGTCTGCCATTTTATTTATTTATTTATTTATTTTGGGGAAATGGCTTAGAGTCTTTATTTTAATTATGCCGATAGTGCACCATACAGTTCTGAATCAATGCCGAAGTGCTTTCTTTCTTTTTGTTGTAGTCTCAATGAAGTTTACATTTCAAGTTAGTCTCCCATACAAAATTTTATACATACATTGTTATGTGACCCTAATTGCTCACCCCATTCTGTGACAGCACACTCCTCCTTTCCACCCCTGATTCCCCATGTCCAATGAACCACCTCCTAACCCTCTCTGCTTTCCCATCTCCTCTGGACAGAAGCTGCCCCTTTGGTCTCTTGTATTTACTTGAGCTAAGAGGTACACTCCTCACGGGTATCAGTTTAGGTCCCACAGTCCAGTCCAATCCCTGTCTGAAGAGTTGGTCTCTGAAACTGTTTTAGTTCTGGGCTGATAAAGAATCCAGGGGCCATGCTTTCCAGTGTTCCTCCAGTCTCAGTCAGACTGTTAAGTCTGGTCTTCTTACTAGAATTTGAGTTCTGCACCCCATCTTTCTACTGGTCCATCTGGGACACTCTGTTGTGTTCCCTGTCAGGGCGATCATTGGTGGTAGCTGGACACCATCTAGTTCTTCTGGTCTCAGGTTTGATGAAGTGTCTGGTTTATGTGGCCCTTTCTGTCTCTTGGGCTAATACTTTCCTCGTGTCTTTGGTGTTCTTCATTCTTCTTTACTCCAGGTGGTTGGGACCAATTGATGCATCTTAGATGGCCACTTGCAAGCTTTTAAGACCCCAGACGCCACTCACCAAAGTAGGATGCAGAACATCTTCTTAATAAGCTTTGTTATGCCAGTTGACCTAGATGTTTCCTGAAAGCATGGTCCCCAGAACCTTACCCTTGCTACTCTGTCTCTTAAAGTATTTGACTGAATTCAGGAAACTTCTTAGCTTTGGTTTAGTCCAGCTGTGCTGACTTCGCCTACAGTGTGTGCTGTCCTTCCCTTCGCCTGAGATGATTCTTATTTACTATCCCCCTCACCATCCCTTCCCACCCTTGTAACCATCAAAGAATGTTTTCTTCTGTGTTTAAACCTTTTCTTCAGTTCTTGTAATAGTGGTCTTATACAGTCTTCGTCCTTCTGTGACTGACTAAATTTACTCAGCGTAGTAAGTTCCAGCTTCGTCCATGTTGTACAATGTTTCATGGCTTCCTTGTTGTTCTTTATCATTGCGTAGTATTCCATTGTGTGGATATACCACAATTTGTTTATCCAGTCATCCTTGATGGGCACCTAGGTTGCTTCCATCTTTTTGCTCTTGTGAACAGTGCTGCAATGAACATGGCTGTGCATGTGTCTATTCATGTGACGGCTCATTTCTCTAAGATATATTCCAAGGAGCAGGATAGCTGGATCGTATGGTACTTCTATTTCTAGCTTTTTAAGGAAGGGCCAAATCGATTTCCAAAGTGGTTGTACCATTTTACATTCCCACCAAAAGTGTATAAGTGTTCCAGTCTCTCCACAACCTCTCCAGCATTTATTATTTTGTGTTTTTTGGATTAAGGCTAACCTTGTTGGAGTGAGATGATATGTCATTGTAGTTTTGATCTGCATTTCTCTAATGGCTAGTGATCGTGAGCATTTCTTCATGTGTCTGTTAGCCACCTGAATATCTTCTTTGGCGAAATGCCTGTTCATATCCTTTGCCAATTTTTTAATTGGGTTATTTGTCTTTTTGTTGTTGAGGTTTTGCAGTATCTTGCAGATTTTAGAGATTAGATGCTGATCAGATTTGTCATAGGCAAAATTTTTTCCCAGTCTGTAGGTTGTCTTTTTACTCTTTTGGTGAAGTCTTTTGATGAACGTAAGTGTTTGATTTTTAGGAGCTCCCACTTATCTAGTCTCTCTTCTGGTGATTGTGCATTGTTACTTATGGTTCATACTGTGTTCATGCCATGTATTAGGGCTCCTAGCATTTTCCCTATCTTTTCTTCCATGATCTTTATCGTTTTTTATTTTAAGTTTAAGTCTTTGATCCAGTTTAAGTTAGTTTCTGTTCATGGTGTGAGGTATGGGTCTTATTTCAGTTTTTTGCAGATGAATATCCAGTTATGCCAGCATGATTTCTTAAGAGACTGTCTTTTCCCTTGTTAATGGACTTTGGGCCTTTGTCAAAAATCAACTGCTCTTAGGTGGATGAGCTTATATCTGGATTCTCAATTCTGTTCCATTGGTCTATGTATCTGTTGTTGCACCAATACCAGGCTGTTTTGACTACTGTGGCACTATAATAGGTTCTAAAATCAGGTAGTGTAAGGCCTCCCACTTTGTTCTTCTTCTTGAGTAAAGCTTTATTTATTTGGGGCCTTTTCCTTTTCCGTATGAAGTTTGTTATTTCTTTCTCCATCTCATTAAAAAATGCCAGTGGAATTTGGATCAGGATTGCATTGTATCTGTAGATTGCTTTGGATAGAATTGACATTTTCACTATGTTGAGTCTACCTATCCATGAGTAAGGTATGTTTTTCCACTTACGCAGGTCTCTTTTCGTTTCTTGCAGTAGTGTCTTGTAGTTTTCTGTGTATAGACCTTTTACGTCTCTGGTTAGATTTATTCCTAAGTATTTTATCTTTTGGGGGGATATTGTAAATGGTATTGATTTGGTAATGTTCTCTTCGAGGTTCTCTTTGTTGGTGTAAAGGAACCCAGCTGATTTTTGTATGTTTGTAATGTATCCTGAAACTTTGCTGAAATCTTCTATTAGTTCCAGTAGCTTTCTTGTGGATTCTTTGGGATTTTCTGTGCATAATATCATATCATCTGCAAATAGAAATACTTTGACTTCTTCCCTACCAATTTGGAAGCCCTTTATTTCTTTTTCTAGCCTAATTGCTATGGCTAGGACCTCCAGCACAATGTTGAATAAGAGTGGTGATAGAGGGCATCCTTGTCTGGTTCCTGTTCTCAAGGGGAATGCTTTCAAATTATCTCCATTTAGGGTTATGTTGTCTGTTGGCTTTGTATAAATGCCCTTAATTATACTGAGGAATTTCCCTTCTATTCCTATTTTGTTGAGAGTTTTTATCTTGAATGGGTGTTGGACTTTGTCAAATGCCTTTTCTGCATCGTTTGATAAGATCATGTGGTTCTTGTCTTTTGTTTTATTTGTGTGATGGATTACATTGATTGTTTTTCTAATGTTGAAGCATCCCTGCATACCCGGTATAAATCCCACTTGATCATGGTGAATTACTTTTTTGCTATGTTGCTGAATTCTATTGGCTAGAATTTTGTTGAGGATTTTTGTGTCGATGTTCATGAGGGATATTGGTGTGTAGTTTTCTTTTTCGTGGTGTCTTTATCTGGTATTGGTATCAGGGTTATGGTGGCTTCATAGAATGAGTTTGGGACTATGTCATCCTTCTCTATGCTCAGGAATACCTTTAGGAGAAGTGGTGTCATCTGTTCTCTGAAAGTATGGTAGAATTCCTCAGTGAAGCCATCCAGGCCAGGGTTTGTTTTTTGTTGAGAGTTTTTTAATAACCATTTCAATCTCTTCTTTTGTTATGGGTTTAGTTTGTTGTTCTACCTCTGTTTGTGTTAGTTTAGGTAGGTAGTGAGTTTCTAGAAATTTTTGCATTTTCTCTAGGTTTTCAAATTTGTTAGAGTACAATTTTTCATACTAATCTTTTATGATTCTTTGAATTTCAGTTGGGTCTGTTGTGATACACCCACCTCATTTCTTATACAGGTTGTCTGCTTCCTCTCTGGTTTTTCTTATGCCAGTTTGGCCAATGGTTTATCAATTTTGTTGATCTTTTCAAAGAACCAGTGTTTGGACTTGTTAACGCTTTCAATTATTTTTCTATTCTCTATTTCATTTAATTCTGCTCTAATTCTTATTATTTTCTTCCTTCTGGCACCTGTGGGTTTCTTTTGCTGTTCTCTTTCTGCTTGTTTGAGTTATAGGGTTAGTGTTTTGATTATGGCCCTTTCTTCTTTTTTGGATGTGTGCATTTACTGCTATAAAGACCTCAGAGCACTGCTTTTGCTGTGTCCCAAAGGTTCTGGTAGGTTAAGTTTTCATTCTCATTTGATTCTATGAATTTCCTTACTTCATCCTTAATTTCTTCTATAACCCGGTAGTTTTTGAGCAAGGTGTTGTTCAGTTTCCATGTGTTTGATCTTTTTTCCTTCCTTTTTGTGTTGTTAATTTCTACTTTAATGGCTTTATGGTCAGAAAGGGTGCTTTGTAATATTTCAATGCTTTAGATTCTGTTAAGGCTTGCTTTATGGCCTAATATGTGGTCTATTCTGGAGAATGTTCCATGTGCATTGGAAAATAAAGTATACTTGGCTGCTGTTGGGTGCAGTGTTTGGTATATGTCTATGAGATCAAGTTGGTTGATTGTAGCATTTAACTCTTCCACATCCTTTGTTGAGCTTCTTTCTGGTTGTTCTGTCCTTCACCTAAAGTGGTGTGTTGATGTCTCCTACTACTATTGTGGAGCTGTCTCTCTTCAGTTCTGTTAGAGTTTGTTTTATGTATTTTGGAGCCTTCTCATTGGGTGGGTAAATATTTATTATAGTTACATTCTCCTGGTGTATTGACCCTTTAATCGTTATATAGTGCCCTTCCTTATCCTTTGTGGTGGATTTTAAGTTAAAGTCTATTTTATCAGAGATTAATATTGCTACTCCTGCTCTTTTTTCAGTGTTGTTTGCTTGATATATTTTTTTTCATCCATTAAGTTTTAGCCTGTTTGTGTCTTTAAGTTTAACATGTGTCTCTTGTAGGCAGCATATAGACGGATCATGCTTTTTTTATCCAGTCTGCCACTCTCTGTCTCTTTATTGGTGCATTAAGTCTGTTTACATTCAGTGTAATTACTGATAGGTATGAGTTTAGTGCTGTCATTCTGATGTCTCTTTTTGTGTGTTGTTCACAGTTTCTTTGTTCTCCTTAATTTTCTGTGCTGAGTCGTTTTTTTTTCCATGTATTTGTTTTCAACTTTTTCATTGTTGATTTTGTGTTTGCTGAGTCTTTATATTTTTATACTTTTGTATTTCATTTTGTAGAATTGTTAGATTCCTTTGTGCTTACCTTATTATTTACCCCTATTTTTCTAAGTTTATAGCAGTCTTTTATTTCTTTATATAGCCTTGACTTTCCCTTCATATGAAAATTCTATGTCTGCATTTTTTTAAGTCTCTCTTTTTTTGTTTTATTGTTGTCCTTTTTTACATATTGATATTTCTGTCTCCCTATTTTCAATGTTTTAGATTTGATGTACTTTTGACTTCCCTGTCTGAGTCAATATCTGTTGCTCTAACCTGTGTTCTAGCCTTGTGTTGTTATCTGATGTTTTTGATTATCTAAATGGAGGACTCCCTGTAGTATTTCTTGTAATCTTGGTTTGGTTTTTGCAAATTCCCTAAACTTCTGTCTATCTGGAAACGCCCTAATTTTGCCATCATATTTGAGAGACAGTTTTGCTGGATATATTTCTTGGCTGGTAGTTTTCTTCTTTCAAGGCTTTATATATGTCATCCCATTGCCTTCTTGCCTGCATGGTTTCTGCTGAGTAGTCTGAGGTTATTCTAATTGACTCTCCTTTGTAGATGACTTTTCTTTTATCCCTACCCACTCTTAAAATTCTTTCTTTATCTTTGGTTTTGGTAAGTTTGATTATAATATGTTTTGGTGACTTTTGGGATCTACCTTATGAGGAGTTAGATGAGCATCTTGGGTAGATATATTCTCATCTTTTATGATGTCAGGGAAGTTTTCTCTCAACAAATCTTCAACAATTTTCTCTGTATTTTCTGTTATCCCCCCCGTTCTGGTACTGCAATCACTCGTAGGTTATTTCTCTTGATAGAGTCCCACATAACTCTTAGATTTCCTTCATTCTTTTTAATTCTTTTTTCTGATTTCTCCTCAAATAAGTTGGCGTCAAGTGCTTTATCTTCAGTGTTACTAATTTTAACTTCTACTGCCTCATTTCTGCTCCTATGACTTTCTATTGAGTTGTCTAATTCTGAAATTGTATGGTTAATCTTCTGGATTTCTGATTGCTGTCTCTCTATGGATTCTCGCAGCCTATTAAATTTGTCATTATGTTCTTGAATAACTTTTTTAAGTTCCACTACTACTTGTCTGTATGTTCTTTGGCCGTTTCTACTTTTTGAGAATTTTCTTTCCAATTTCTAGAAGAGTTCTGTATATTATTCTTTTGTATTCTGCCTCTGGTAATTCAAAGAAATTCTCTTCCTCCAGAGATTTTATTGATTCTTTATTTTGGGAGCTTGCTGTAGCCATCACGGACTGCCTCGTTATGAGACTTGATATTGATTGTTGTCTCCGAGCCATCAATAACTTATTATAATTTTATTTTATATTCGTTTAGTGTGTCCTAGCTTCTTGTTTTGTTTTGATATGCCCAAATAGGCTGCTCGAGTGCACTAGTTTGATTATGGGTGCCTTTGAGGCTCTAAAGTCCTGTCACTAGGTAGTTAGTTCTGTAACTAAGCATGTGCACACAGGAGTCCGTTAAATTTTGCTGTATTGGTTCAGCTCAGGTGTCCAGGCAGTCGGTCAACAAGTGTGTGGTGCAGGCTCTCACCTACAGTCTTAGAGAGGCATGGGTGATTGGTACAGGCACAGGTATCTGGCTGCAGTACGGGGTCACGTGCTGAGAAAGTCAGGGGGCTGATGGCTGCCCTTGAGCATCTGAAAGGAAAGTGTGTCCCTATTCCCTAGAGTGAGTAGGTAGATGAGTTTTGCGGCCTGACTATGAGCTCCCTACTCTGTTGGCTGTAAAGACTCAGGGGGACCACTTATTCTTGGACCCCTGTAGCAGGTGACTAGGTGACATAGGCAGAGCCACCAGTCCTCAAGACTCTGGTGCAGACCCATAAATGTGCCTGCTTAAAGGGCAGGGCTATGTCATGGGTCACAAATCTGCCACTTCACAGCTGAAACAGTTGAAGTTATACTTGAGGTGTTTACTCTGTTGTACTGTGGTAGTGAGGGCTTATGCTGTTGAGATGGGTCCACACAAGTCTATACAGGGGTGGAAGGCACTCAGAGTCTGTGGACCCCTTATGCCTGTGCCTAGCAAAGGAGCTGTGCTGACCCTGAGTTCCTGGCTTATTGGAGCCTGTAGCTTATTTTTTCCCTCTCCAGGGCCAGGAGAATGGGTCAGGGTGACTTTTGGGATCTACTTCCAGCCCAGAGGACTCAAAGACTTCAGAAGGCAGGACAGGTGCAGAATGGGGAGGGAGGACGTAACAGGGAGACAGGTTTTTCCCAAATAGGCTTTTTTTTTTCTTAAATCCCCATGAAAGGCCACACTCATGTACTTATCTTTGGCCACTTGGGAACTGCTTTTCACTGGTTAGGGGTGTCCAAGCAGAATCTCTGCTGCTGGATCTCTCTTGATGTGGAAACTGCCTTCTGGGTGTTCGCATGGAGTGGTTTGTTGGCTTCTCTGTGCACCCAGAGCCCTTCAGGGCTGAAGAGCTGCAGTCCCGCTGCCACACTCCTCACTTCTTCTGAACTGTCTCCCTCTCCCCCTGCTACTCAGTCCAATTCCTCAACTTTGCCTTGTTCAGGGCTTCTAGATTTTTATATGCAATAAAATCATTTGTTTTTCCAGGTCTCTGTTGTAAGAGGGATATAGAAAGCTCTCTGACTACCGGGCCTTCTTGGCCCCACCTCCCAGTGTCTACCATTTAAGATGTGACATTTAAAGGCAGGAACATTTCCTTACTGTGATAATGAACGTCAGATAAGGCATGAAAGTGCATGTAGTTCACTGATTTAAAGAACTGCAAAGTATGTATGTTAAGGCCTCGACTGCTTGTGAGGCTGACAAAAGTCTATTTGGAATCACCTGTCTAAACTAAAATACTTTATCATCTGTGTCAGCCTCAGGTAGGAAGGTAACTTGGTTTTGGGAAGCTTCTAGGTCTAGTGGGGAATGTGAAGTTTGGAAATACTTTTGCAAGCATCAGCTCTGAAATGAGTTTCTGTAGCTACATCAGCTGCCCTCTCTCCCTGCACCTGACAGGCACTCAGACTCAGGGTCTCCAGGAGAGGGACTGATGAAAGTGTTCAGGGCTTGTAGTGCCTTGCACCCCTCCTTCTCCTTTCCTCCTTGTTCTTATACTTCTTCTTTTTCTCTTCCTCTTCCTCTTCCCCCTCCTCCTCCATATCTTATTTCTCCTCTTTTTCTTTCTTCTAATGTATTTTGAACTTATTTTATACTTACAATTTTAAATCCTGTGTTAGTTTTCTATTGCTGCCGTAACAAATTACCGTAAACTTGTTGTGTGCTGTCAAGTAGACTCTGACTCATAGAGACCCCGTGTGACAGAGTAGAACTACCCATAGGGTTTCCTAGGCAGTGATCTTTATGGGAACAGATTGCCAGGTCTTTTCTCCTGTGGAGACCTGCCTACTTTTCGGTTAGCAGCCAAGTGCTTAACCATTGCACCACCAGGGCTCCTTTTACGATAAACTTAGTGACTTAAAACAACACAAATGTATTTTCTTATGGTTCTATAGAAAATAAGTCTGGGACCTGTCTCATGTTGGCTAAAATCAAGATGTTGACAGAGCTGCATTCTTTTCTAGAAACTCTAGGAGAAAACCTATTTCTTTGCTTTTTCTAGCTTCTAGAGGCCACCCCCATTCCTTGGCTTGTGGCTCCCTTTCTCCATCTTTTAAGCCAGTAACATTGCATCTCTCAGTTCTTCTGTAGTTATATCTCACTCTGACTCTCTTCTGCCTTGTTCCTAAGTGGTGCAAAAGGTTAACATCCTTGACTTCTAACCAAAAGGTTGGAGGTTCAAGTCCACCCAGAGATGCCTTGGAAGAAAGGCCTGTCAATCTACTACCAAAAAAGCAGCCATTGAAAGCCCTATGGAGTGCAGTTCTTCTCTGAAGACATGGGGTCGCCATGAGTTGAAACCAACTCAATGGCACCTGGTTACTGGTTATAATTAGACTGAGGTATTGATATTTCAGTGGTAGAGTTCTCTCCTTCCATGCAGGAGACCTGTGTTCAACTCCTGGCCAATGTACCTCATACACAGCCATCATCTATCTGTTACTGGAGGCTTTTGTGTTGCTATGAAGCTGGGCACGTTTCAGCAGAGCTTGCCTTTTCATTTTCTTCTTGGGGTCTTTTAAATAGAAAACATTTGATTTTGAAGTCCAATTTATCCATTTTCTTTTATAGCTAACTCTTTCTTCTATCTAACAAAATTTTGCTTATTTCAAGTTTGTAAAGATGTCTTTCACCTATGTTTTCTTCTAAAAGTTTTTAGATATTGCTTTTGGATGTAGGTTGATGGTTCATGCTGAGGGGTGTGTGTGTGTGTGTGTATGATGGGAGGTAAAAGGTGAGGTTCAATTCTGCATACAAATATTCTTTTTTTTTTTTCCACCATCATTTGTGGTGAATGCTAAGTATCTTTGTCCATTGAGTTTCACTGACACCTTTAGAAAAAATCAAATGGCCATATATATGTGTGGGTTGTTTTTAGGCTATTCTTCTCATTGATGAACGTGTCTATCCTTACTCCAGTACCACTATGTCCTGATTATTATTGCTTTATTATAAGTTGTGAAATCAAACAGTGTAATTCCTCCAAATTTATTTTTCTTCTTCACAATTGTTTTGGCTCTTCTCAGTTATTTGCATTCTCAAGATCCTGCTAAAATACTGTTTGGGATGGCGATGACAGTATAAATAAATTTCGGGCAAATGGACTCCTAAACAGTATTGACTCTTATAAACCATGAACATAGAATATCTCTCCATTTATTTAGATCTTCTTTATTTTGTCTCAGCAATGTTTCTTTCCTTCTTTTTTTTTAGTTTTCAGTGTCATATCTTGATGTATGATATGACATTAAATATGAATTTTTAATAAATGTTTCCCTAAGTATTTCATGTTTTGGAAGAGTATTTTTTATTTATCAATAGTTTGTTGCTGGAATGTAGAAATACAATCAATTTTGTTTATATTGGTTATATATCCTGCATCCTTGCTAAATTCATTTTTTAGTAAAGTTTTTAATAGATTCCTTAGGATTCTGTGTATCTGATTATGTCATTTGCAAATAGCAAAAGTTTTACTCCTTCCTTTCTGATCTGTATGCATTTTGTTTCTCTTTTTTTGCCTTACTTGACTGGCTGGGACCTCCAGTACAATGGTGAATAGAGGTGATAAGAGTATAAATTATTGCCTTGTTCCTGATCTTAGGAGGGAAGCATTCAGTCTTTCATCACTAAGTATGACGGTACTGTAGGTTCCCATAGATGCCTTTTGGGGGTTGAGGAAATTCTCATCTGTTCCTAGTTTGTTGAGATTGTTTATTATAAGTGGGAGTTGAATTTTGTGAAATGCTTTTTCTTGCTTCTGTTGAGAAAATCATATGGGTTTTCTTCCCATCTTTTTTATTAATATGAATAATTAAATTGATGGACTATATAGATAATTCCTCTGAACTGAGGGTCCTGGGAAAAATAGGCTGACCATAATCATTGGTATGCTTGAGTCCATTGTTGCTGCTACTGTGCCAATCCATCTCACCAAGGGCCTTCCTCATCTTCACCGACCCTCCAATTTACCAGACATGATGCCCTTTTCTAGCAATTAATCTGTCCTAATGACACATCCAAGTAAGTGAGTCGAAATCTCATACAATATTCTGTGAGATCCATAGTGTTTCATTGGCTAATTTTCAGGAGTAGACCACCAGGCCTTTCTTCTTAGTCTGTCTTAGTCTGGGAGCTCCTCTGAAACCTGTTCACCATGGGTGACCCTACTGGTATTTGAAATACTGGTGGCAGAGCTTTCAGCATCACAGCAACATGCAAGCCACCCTAGTATGATAGACTAACAGATGGATGGTACTATATTTGCCTGTTTCACAGCCAAGGAACCAAGGCACAGAGACATCACATAATTTGCCCAAGGTCCCCAGCTGGCAAGTGGCAGAAAGGGAATCACACAGACAAACTGGCTCCAGAACCCATGCCCACGACCACAGCATTGTCTTCTCTATTCCACAGCACATGATATGTATTGTATTGTCTGTCATACTGTGAAGAACATCACCTAGTGGTAAGGACCTTGTTATTCTCCACAATGTTGATACTTTGAAATTTTACACTACTTCACTATGGGACATGGGTTTGGAAATATTTTTGCCCAAATCTGTAGATTGTGCTTTAGTTTCTCAAAAGACCAGAACGATATTATTTAAAACATCATCATGATGATACTTTACCTTTGTTTGGAGGAGGGACAAGCTACAAAGGAGGATGCATAGAATGTCCTGTTTCTGAAGCTTGACTAACTCAGGAATTCCTGAAGTATTTGTGAATGACATACACCCAGCTGTCTACAAAAGCTGCAGACTTCCTTTGTGTTCACAGAGTTGTGTAAATTTTTTTTTGAGATTTTTGTAATTACTTTTCATTAAAAAAAAAACTATGTGTGTGTGTGTGTGAACACACACATACTTAGATAACTAACAATCATTTTTGCATATCAGCATTAAGAGAATACAATCTTTGAAACAAGTTTTAAAGAAATTTTGTTGCTTAAATGAAGGTATATGTCTTCCAACTAAATTGGAACAATTCTTACTATATAACCTGTTTTGTGATTCTTTCTCCTGTCATGAGCTCACCAACTGTGCCTACAAAGCGTGAGGCTTTTCTAACTATTCCAAATAAAAAGCTTCTTCAGTAATCACCAGATTCCCCCTCCTAGCAGATCTCTGCAGTGAGCAGAGCACAGAAACATAACCTTCGTTTGTGGACAATTCTGTATTTTCACCTCTTTTGGAGTTTCTTTCAACTTCCGGTCATTTTCTTTCTCTGAAAGTTATTAAAGTTGTTAAAGTATGTGCGGGCACACACACGTGCTTATAAATACTACTTTGTTTCAGAGTTTTTTTGCTGTGGAATTGGTTGCTGTAAAATCTTCAATTGCTCTGAATTATCTGCTGCTAAATTAAGTTCTTTTCAAGGTGATTATCTTTAAGACAGTATATTTTCAATTAATCCTTGTATCTTTTTTACTTTCTTAAAAGAAATTATTTTTCATGCCACCAGGTTTTGGTGTAGAGTGATTTTTATTTTTCTTGTTAACATAGAAATCATTTTGGCATGAATAAACAAAGATGGAAAATATTTATGTAATAGAATTCTGGTCAGTAATTAAACCCCTAATTCACATTTTAAAAATGAGTTTACAAAATTCCTTCCTCTATGTTCCCTCAGGTAGAAAGGCTGAGAAGTAGTTTTTCCCTGAAAAAGGGGGAGAGACAAGAGTAAGTGGGAACAGGAAGACAAAAGCTAACTCATCAATGACAGTCCATGGCAGGAGCTTTTTCTCATTTTTGTATCTTTAGAGGTTAATCCAGTGTTTAGCACATAGTAGGTATTCAGTAAATACTTGTTAGAGAAACGATGGAAAATGTAAGTTAAATGACAACATAGCCATATATACCATCACAATAATGTGAGATAAAAGGTAGTGGTGGTCTAGTGGTAGAACTCTTACCTTCCATGTGGGTGACCTGGGTTTAATTCCCAGTCAGTGTACCTCATCTGCCACCACTTGTCTATTGGCATTGTTATGATGCTGAACAGGTTTCAATGGAGCTTCCAGATTAAGATGTACTAGGAAGAAAGGCTTGGCAATCTACTTCTGAAAATCAGCCAACCAAAACTCTATGGATCACTCGGTCCAATCCACAACTGATCATAAGGATGGTACAGGACCGGGCAGAGTTTCATTCAGTTGTGCATGAGGTTGCCATGAGGCGGGGACTGACTGGACAGCAGCTAACAACAACAAAGTCTCAATGGCATAAATCAAGTGCCATGTAGTCTTGGACACAGCTCTTAACCTCTCAGGGCCTCAGGCTCTTTGTCAGTAAAATGCAGATATTTGACTTGATAGTCTCTATGATACGCTGTGTCTCTAAAATTCCATTAATCTCTGATTACAATATATCTACTAGACTCAGGTGAGTTTTAGCTAATCAGAATCTCAACCAACTCCTGGTCAGTGAAGAGAGACTGAACTCTGTTATGCAGAAAAATATTTTCTGTAATATGCCAAACAGTGTGAAAGAATAAGGGAATGGTTTCAATCCTTAATAATGATTTTTATTGTTGTGAGACATTTAAAAGGATCTGTAATAAAACTTAATAAAATGTTTTACAGTATCTAGTGTCGTAAGTTCCTAGGCATTTTCTAAGTCATTTTCATTTTTTAGTAAATAAAGATGTTCAATGGAGACACAAATTTGTGAATAATATTTATAAGAGAATAGGTAAGAAATACAGGAAAAGACGAAATTCAATGATATCTGTCGCTGACGGCCTTACATTGTTGTATGATCCAGTTGCTGTGTGGTTGCACATGGACAGTAGAAAAGAATTACTGTGAAATAAAAGTGAAGATTATGTGGCTATGTTTTTATTTTTTAGATAGCAACTTTTTTATTGTCATAAAACAACATTGGCCAATTTGACATTTTTCAGGTGTACAATTTAGTGATAGCAATTACATCAATAATGTTGTGCAACCACCATCCATTATTCAAAATCTTTGACAAATTTCCCATCATCATAAACAAAAACTCACTGCTTCTCAATGTGTGGTTATTTTCAAGAAGTTTTCCCAATTCATAACTTTTTTTAAAAAATAATTTGAGAAATGACAGCCCATTGAGAATACCTCTTATTGGCCTTCTGCAGATGTGCATAAGGAAACACCAATAACATATTAAAGAACTCAAGGGTCAACCTGTCCTTGGAATTTTCAAGAAGGGCTAAAAACGGACAACTACTGAGACAGCAATGACAGAGGGGAGTGGGAGGGTGGTGACTCGAAGGTCCCATGGATGACAATTGCATCTTCAGGGTATTGGAAGACTTTAAATTGAAGCAGAGGCACATAATCTTTACCCTTAGAAGAATAAAATGTCAGGAACAAACTGCTGCTTTAGGAAATAAACATTTTTAACTTCATAATAAAAATGTGACATAATCAGTAGTCATCAAAATAGTTATCTACAAAATTTATTTCCTAATTATACATACACTGAATTGTAGATTATTGTTGGCATTTTTCATTTCTTCCAGTGGTTGTGGGCTTTTTTTTGTTGTTCTCTTTCTATTTGTTTGAGTTCTGTAGTTAATGTTTTGATTTTGTCCCTTTCTTCTGTTTTGATATGTGCATCTATTGCTATAAATTGTCCTCTGAGGACTGCCTTTGCAGTGTCCCAAAGGTTTTGATAGGATGTGTTTTCATTCTCATTTGATTCTAGGAATTTTTTGATTCCATCTCTGATTTCTTCTATCACCCAGTGATGTATAAGCAGGGTATTATTCAGTTTCCATCTAATTGATTTTTTTCCCTAGCTCTTTCTGTTGTTAATTTCTACCTTGATGGCATTGTGGTCAGAGAAGATACTTTGAATTATCTCAACGTTTTGGATCTTGTTGAGGATTGCTTTGTGGTCTAAGATGTGGTCTATTCTGGAGAATGTTCCATGTGCATTGGAAAAGAATATGTACTTTGCAGCGGTTGGTTGGAGTGTTCTATATATGTCTATGAGGTCCAGTTTGCTGATTGTGACCTTTAGGTCTTCTGTATCTTTGCTGAGTTTCTTCTTAGTTGTTCTGTGCTTTACTGAGAATGGTGTGTTGAAGTCTCCTACTATTATTGTGGAACTGTCAATTTCTCTTTTCAGCGTTGTTAGAGTTTGTTTTATGTATTTTGGAGCCCTGTCATTGGGTGCGTAGATGTTTATTATGGTTATGTCTTCATGATGGATAGTCCCCTTAATCATTATATAGTGTCCTTCTTTGTCTTTTATGGTAGATTTTGTTTTAAAGTCTGTTTTATCTGCCACTCCTGCTCTTTTTTGGTAGTTGTTAGCTTAATATATTTTTTTCTAACCTTTGACTTTTAATAAATTCACATCTTTGTTTCTAAGGTGTGTCTCTTGTAGACAACATATTGATGGATCTTGTTTTCTTATCCATTCTGTCACTCTCCGTCTCTTTATGGGTGCATTGAGTCCATTGACATTCAGTGTAATTATTGATAGATGTGAGTTTGTTGCTGTCATTTTGTAGAATTTTTTTTTGTGGTGTTGAAGTTTTCTTTGTTCTTCTTACTCTCTTCTGCTGAGTTACTTTTGTTTGTGGATTTTTTAAAAATTTCTTTTGTTTTTGCTGAGACTTTATGTTTTTCCTCTTTTTTTTTTTTATCAGTATGTTTGTTAAGTTTCTTTGTGGTTACCATGAATTTTACCCTTATCTTTCTAAGTTTGAAGCAGTCTACCATTACTTGGTATTGCCTTGCCTTCCTCTCCATTAGAAGGTTCTATACCTATGCCATTTGTTCCCTCTTTTATTGTTTTGATGTTGTTGTCATTTACTGATTAACTGCTCTGATTCCCTGTTGTATTTCTTTTGGTTTTGGATAGTCCTCGAGAGTTCATTTCATAGATTGGTATCTGGCTGGTACGATCCTGCGTCCTAGATTCTGCCTGTGAGCTGAAGTATTTGTCCTCAGATCGAAGAACTCCCTTTAATAATTCTTGTAAGTTTGGTTTGACTTTTACATATTCCCTTAATTTCTGTTTATCTGGAAATGACCTAATTTCACCATCAAATTTGAACGATTGTTTTGCAGGATATGTTATTCTTGGCTGGCAATTTTTTTCTTTCAAGATTTTGTGTATGTCATCCCATTGCCTTCTTGCCTGCATGGTTTCTGCCGAATAATCTGAGCTTAGTCTTATTGTTTCTCCTCTGTATGTGACTTCTTGTTTTTCACGAGCTGCTGTCAGGATTCTGTTTGTGTTTGGTTTTGGCGAATGTGATTATGATATGCCTCGGTGATTTTTTTTTTGGGGTCTCTCCTCTATGGGGTTCATTGAGCTGCTTCGATGGCCAGCTTTTCATCTTTCATGATATTGGGGAAGTTTTCTGTCAGCAGTTCCTCAATGATCTTCTCTGTGTTTTCTGTTTTCTCCCCCTGTTCTGGAATTCCAATCACTTGCAAATTTTTGCTTTTGATTGTATCCCACATAACTCTCAGGGTCTCTTCATTTTTCTTTGTTCTTTTTTCTGAGTTTTCATGAAACAGAGTTGTATCCAAATGTTTGTCTTCAATTCCACTGGTCCTGTCTTCCACCATTTCAAATCTGCTTCTCAGCCCTTCTATGACACTGTCCATTTCTGAAATCTTGTTTATCTTTTGGATTTCTAATTGTTGTCTTTGTATAATTTCTAGTTTTGAATTTATTCTGGCATTTTGTTCCTGCATTATTTTCCTGAATTCTTCCATTTTTTGTCTGTATTTTCCATGAATTTGTCTATTTTTTCTTCATGTTTGTCAGCTTTTTGCCTCATTTCTTGGAGAATTCTGAGTATTAGAGATTTGAATTCCCTATCAGGTACTTTTAGTGCATTTTCTTCCACTGGAGAGTCATCTAGTGTTTTATTTTGGATGCCTACTGGAGCCATCCTGTCCTGTTTTTGTAAATGTTTTGATATTGTCAGCTGTCTTCGGGGCATTTGGTAGTTATTTTTCTAGTTTATTGATTGTAGATTTGTTTGTTTCATCCTTTTTATTTTTTTAAATTTGACTATGTCTGAGCAGGCAGACTGTGTGTTCTTTGTCGTTTTCTCATCTGTGGGCACAATACTTTTCACCTCCTTCTCCAATTGGCAGGGTCAGTCACTCAGATATGGTACGTCAGGGCAGGTCTAGCTGAAGAGGAGTTATTGGGATGGGTTGTTTGTGGCACTTACTACAGCCACCAGGGCGGGTTGGTAATCAGTGCAGGGCAGGTTCCAGTAGGCCATTCCTGTGCTGTTTGGTGGTGTGATGTTAAGTGCACGGTGCAGGTAGGCAGGATGTAGTGGGGAGATTGTTGTGAGTGGAGCTAAGATGGATATGGGAGAGAGGAGAGAGGAACAGGAGCCAAAAACATACAAACATACAAAAAAAAAAAAATGCTAGGGTGGCTTGCCATTGGAGTGGAGAGATGAGAGAGTATGAAATGGAGGAAAACAGAAAGGGGAAGAGGAAGAAAAGAATGAATAAATAAAAATCAGAAAGGTTAAAGAACCTCAAAGTTCCCAGGGATCCCACTGGTGTAGCTATGAGGTCTGGGGAAGTCACTCTCAGGTGTTGCAGTACAGCCTGGCTAGAAAGCGTAGACATATACAATGCCAGGTATTCAGAGAACAGAAAGAGAAGGAAGATATAGAGAGACAAGAAACTGAGTAATGAAGAAAGACAAAAAGGGAAAAAGAGAGAAAAGAAAACAAAACAAATTAAAAAAAAAAAAAAGAACAAGAAAAGCCCCCCAAAAAACAGAAAAAAAAAAACCTAACAAAAAAAGAAATGCTCTCAGGGATCCCTCTGCACATCTGTGCAAGCTGAGGGGGTAGTCTCCTTGCCACGCAGCACCACCTGGCCAGAAAGGGCTCCCAACTTAAGAAAAGGAAGAGAAACAACAATTCAAAACAAAAAAACAAACAAAAGCTCTGGGATCCCACCAGCATGGCAGCCAAGACCAGGAAGCAGCTCCACACTTGAATGGAGCTCCACAGCCCCTCAGGAAGAAACAAAGATGGCCCATGGAGCCAGGTATTTGAGCGAAAGGAGGCGCAGGTGGTGAGAGGTAAGGAAGAAATCAAAAGAAGCAGTAAAAAAAACAACACCAGCAGCCAACAAATGGCACTCGGGGAGCCAGCTAGTGCAGGCTGGTGGAATCTAAGCAGCCGGTGTTTCTCGGACAAGAGACTGTGTCCACGGGAAGCAGAGGGGGCCGATTGTGGGTGAAGAAGGGTAGGGAGTGGGAAAGCGTATATCACAAATTACCGGAGCTCTGCAGCCCCTCAGGAAGAAGCGAAGATGGCGCACGGAGCCAGGTGTTTGAGCAAAAGGAGGGGGAGGTGGTTAGAGGTAAGGAAGAAATCAAAAGAAGTGGAAAAAAGCAACACCAGCAGCCAACAAATGGCACTCAGAGAACCGGCCCATTCAGGTGTGTGGAATGCAAGCAGCCAGTGTTTCCCGGACAAGAGATTGTGGCCGTGGGAAGCAGAGGAGGCCGAGTGGGGGTGAAGAAGGGTAGGGGTTGGGAAAGCGTATATCGCAAATTACCAGTTGTTTTGTCTCATGCTGGAAGCTCTGTGAAGCTGCTTTCTCATACCCCCTGTTTGCTGGTCTCCGATGGGAGTCCAAGATGGCGGATCTGTGCTGCGTTAGCTGGTAGGGGACCTCTGCATGAATCTCTCCTCGCTCTCCATTCTCTGTAAGTTTTCTCACTCCATTTGGTGCTTGGATGAATTCTTCATATCTTCATTTGATGTTTTAGGGTTTCAGGATTGTTGTTTTCTCTGTTGCGCTTAGTTTTTCAGATCTTTGCTGTGGAGGGACAGCATGGTGCTTCTGCCTATAGCGCCATTTTTCCGGAAGTGTCTGTTGGCGTTTTTAATGACACGAATCTGTGTCTTAGATCTCATGTTGAATGACTCTAGTTTCTAAGCCCACATGTAATTGGCATGTGCTAACACGCTACTATCAACACCAAGATGCTCCTAGCCCAGTCTTCAGAGTCCTTGCATGAGGAAAGTAGTGTACTCCATGAGCGAGCTGAAGTCAGGACGACAGCAGCTGGTCCCTACATCCTGTGCAAATATGGCCAGATAATTGGCTAGGCACTTGGCAGAAATCTGATTGAATGTGATTGTTTTTGATAAGCTAAAATGCTAAACCTGTACTCGAGGAGAACTATTTTATAATTTATGAGTGGCATAGTATCCTTTCTCTGCCTTACTTTTCTCCCAGGATGCGTTTTCTTTGATTCATTTACTATTTATGTCTGTTGATGTGTCACAACATAGGGATGATTTTTGTTTTGTCCTGCCTCTTATCCACACATGTCACTCTCTCTGCCCACTCTATTTCCAAATCAGAAAATGATCACGATTCCTTAGTCTTTCTTGGCGGTCTTCTTTACTTTCAGATTTCTCAGTTTTGTTGGAGTTTTTGTAATTCCTTTGATATCTGAATATGTATGCTTCAGTTTATATTTGATTTCTCCCAGCTTCCTTACACCAACCATTTTTCAATCATTTATTAAACATCTAATATATCAAATATTTGTTTTTTTCTTCTAGTGTCCTGGACATACCTGTTTTACTGCATCTATCATATATTTTTCCCCTATAGTAGGCTCTTAAAGGTAAGAACAATGTTCAGTTCACCACTTACCTTGCAAGTTCATGGCATATATTGGGTACTGAATAAGTACTTTTTCTTCCTCTGAACTGAATTCAGTATAATAATGGTAAACCATACCTGTAAGCTTAAGTTTCATGGTATCATTTTATCTTTATCTATGTGTCCGTCCATCTGTCTGTCCGTCTGTCTGTCCGTCCATTCCTCCAACCCTCCATCCATTCGTCCATCTCTCTTTGCACTGCTCCTCTCTCCTCTCTCCATCTGGCTCTCTCTGTCTCTAGCTCTCTGTCTGTCTGTCTGTCTATCTATCTATCAAGTTTCAGTATAAAAATTTTAAGCCATGAAGAAAAGTGTAGTAGTAAATAATAATCAAACACGGTATCTTCCACCAAGCCTTGTTAAGTCTTACACATTTTGCTCTTTTTTCTACAGAGTTTTAAACTACATTTTATAATTCCTACAGTTTTATTTAAGGAAATAAAATATCACAAATACAGTTAAAGACCTTGTGTGTTTCTCTCTACTCCAATTTTTCTCCCTCACCCCCCAAAGGAAACTATCTGAATGTATTATTATTCCCATGTGTGTTTTTAGACTTCTAGTTACTATGTATGTATTTTAAACAATACCTAGTATTGTTTTACGTATTTGTAGTTGTGTAAAAATGGTTCGTATTCTCTGTGTACTTCTGCAATTTGATTTTCTTCATCAGTGTTGTTTTTGAAATTAGTCCACGTTGATAGATGTTGCTCTAGCTAGCTCATTCATTTTAATTGCAGAGCAACATTCCATTGTGTGAACAAATCCACAATGTATTAATCAGTGCCTCTGCTGATGGGCATTTAGATTGTCTCCAATAATTTTGCTACTACAAACAATGTGGCAATTAACATTCTTATGCATGCCTCCATTTGCACGTATATAAGTACTACTGCTGGGTCAAAAGGGTATATGCATCTTCAGTTCTATTAATTATTGTAAAATTGCTAGTTTTTAAATCCAGTATGATAATTTTTGTCTTTTAACTGTCAAGTTAAGTCTATTCATTTTTATTTAATACAGTTCCTCATATATTTGGTTTCATCTCCACCATCATATATTGAGCTTTCTGTTTGTCCTGGTTTTTCTGTGCTGCTTTTTCCCACTTTTTCTGCTTCTGTCATCCTATCATAACCTCCTAGTTCTCTGGTTTGGAGGTTATATATGCATTACATTTCTATTCCAGTAGTTAGCCTTAAAATTTTAGCGTGCATGCTTGAAACAACAAAGTCCACAGTTAGTCAATACCTCTATTTTCTTCCTAAACAATGCAACCATCTTGCAACTCATCACCTCTGTTCAGCCATCCCTGTCTTTCAGATTATTTTTCCCCAGTGCTTTTACTATGAGTCAGAATCTACTTGACGACAGTGGGTTTGGTTTTTTATTGGTAGTTTATTTCCCAACTTCTTTTTGTGACTAATTAGATTTCACTACAAGCTTAACACTCTTTCGCCCACCATTTCTTCTTGAATATCTGTCCTTCTTTCTGGTTTTAGTTTTCTTCTTGAATACATTCTTAAGTAGGTCTTTCATTGGAGGGCTGTTGGTGGTAACATGTTTTTATTTGCCTAACAATGTCTTAGCCTTCATTCTTGAATAATTGCTTAGCTGAATACAGAATTTTAGGTTATGGATATTTCTCTCAGCACTTGAAATTTTTTTTTCTGACTTTCATTTCTGCTCTTGTCAGTGTATGGTCATTTCAATAGTCATTTCTTTGTAGATCATCTGCTTTCTCTTTAATTGCTTTTAAGGTTGCTTTTTTGTTTTTGGTGTTCTATAGGTACATTATCGTGTCTTGGGGTGGATTTTTTTTATCTATCTTGCTTTGGATCAGCCATGATTCCTTAAACTGAAGATTTATGATTTTCTTCAATTCTGGAAACATTTTAGCAATATTCTTTTTGAACTTTTTTTATTTGCCATACTCTTTCTACTCTCTCCTTTGTGAAATCTTATTAGGAAATGATGTACTTTGAAGCCTCAGGATCACTTTATGTCTCTTTCATGTTGTTTTTATTACATATTGACAGATACAAAAAGTATTCATAGATGTTTTCAGGTATGACTAGTAGCATACAGTGAACACCCATGTACCTAGCATCCTCTTTAAAACATAAGGATGATATTGCATTTCCTGAAGAGCCTGTTTTTAATCCTATCTATTTCCTTTACCCTGACGGGTCACTATTATCCTGATATGTGTGTATCTAATATCCATAAGGAAGACCGAAGAAGAATTGATACCTTTATGGTGTTAGTGAAGAATACTAAATATACTATGGATTGCCAGAAGAACAAATAAATTTGTTTTGGAAGAAGTACAACCAGAATTCTCTTTAGAAACAAGGATGGCGAGACTTCGTCTCATGTTTTTGTGCATGCTATCGAGAGAGACCAGTCCCTGGAGAAGGACATCATGCTTGGTAAAGTGGACAGTCAGCAAAAAAGAGGAAGACTCCCAATGAGATGGACTGACACTGTGGCTGCAACAATGGGCTCAAGCATAGCAAAGATTGTGAGGATGGTGTGGGACCTCGCAGTGTTTCTTTCTGTTGTACATAGGGTCACTATGAGCTGGAACCAACTCTATGGCACCTAAAAACAACAACAATACCCATACTTTTCTTTATAGTATTACCACAAATATTTGTATCTTGGTTTTGGACTTCTATAAATGGAATCATACTCTGGGTATTGTGTAACTTGCTTTTTATGCTCAGCATTAAGTTTCTCAGTTCATTCAGAATGTTCATTATTTAACGGTAAATTATTTTGGGTTTTCTAAATGGCAATCATTTCACAGGCAGATTTCAGATTTGCTTCTTTATCTCCAATCCTCTTATTAGTTATTCCTTTTTCTTCTCCTACTGCATTGTCTAGATACTCCAGTACGACAGTTAATAGAAGTAGCAATAGCAGCTTCTCTTGTTTTTTTTCCCCCCTCATTTTAAATGTTAAATGTGCAATGTATTCTGTAGGTTTTAATAAAATATATATTCTTTGCTAGTATATCCTTGCTGTGTTGCTTTAAAAAAAATAATTAATAAAGATGCTAGATTTTATCAAATAGCATTTTTAATCTATTACATTGACTTTATGAAATTTCTCCTTTAATCTGTTAATGTGATGAATTCTTAATTGACATTCTAATATTAAAAAGAAGCCCTGGTGGTGCAGTGGTTAAGAGCTACATCTGCTAACCAAAAGGTCAGCAGTTCAAATCCACCAGCTGCTCCTTGGAAACCCTATGGGGCAGTTCTACTCGGCCTTATAGGGTCACTATGAGTCGGAATCAACTCAGTGGTAATGGGTTTGTTTGTTTGTTTTTAAATATTAAAAAGCAAAACTTGCCTCTTGGGATTAAACCAAATTAAATCATGAATTATTTTGACCTATGCATTATTTTAATGCATACTTCTTAATTTTTAAACACATGCATTATATTTAGTTAGCTTATTGTTATTGATTTTTACCTTTATTTCATTTGTGGTGAGAGAAAATGGTCTGGATAATACCAGCTATCTGAGATTTGCTTTTTGGCCCAGTGTGTGGTCACATGTGGAATTAATTCATGTGTGCTTGAGAAATGTATGCGTTCTCCAATCTTGGAACATGCTTGTAAGTTGTGCTGCCCATATATTCTTACTGTTTTCTTTTGTAGTTTACTGAGAGAAATTTGTTAACATTTCTGTTTATGATGGTAAATTCATTTGATTTTCTTGGTATTTCTGTTAATTTTTATACTTAATTTATTTTGATGTTAAATTTCAAGGTGTGTACAAGATTTAAGCTACTATATCTTTGTGATGAATTGTCATTGCTTTGTGTTTAGCACTAATAACGCTTTTTACCTTAAAATCTGTCTGAGTGATATTAATTTAACTATTACAACATTATATTTGTTACTGTTTTCCTGATACATATTTTCTGTTAGTTTATTCAATTTTTACAGTATATATTTGATTTAGATAAGACACAGTATAGAGCTGGAGGTTTTGTCTTCTTTTTTCCATCTCATCTGATTATCTTTCAAAGATAATTTTCCCATTTATATATATATTGTAGTTACTGATACATTGTGGTTTAAATAACCATCTTATGCTGTGTTTTATATCTGTCTCAGTTTTCCTGTTTCATCTTCCTTTAATTGTTGTCTTGTTTGGATTGGTTAAGATTGTATTTTCATTCCATCACCACTTTTACCTGATTAGAAATTATAGCTTTAATTTCTATTCTTTTAATGGTTATCTTAAAAAGTGAATGTTAATCAGTAGTTTTACCCTCCTCATAAAAAGTACAAGAATCAGAGAAAACTTAACCTGAAATATACTGTTCTGGGACTGGATGCTTTGATGTAAGAAAGAATAAAGATGAAAGGAAAGATGGAAGGGAGAAAGGGAGGGAGGGAAGGAAGAATAAAAGATAGTGATTTTTTCTTTTAACAGCACAAGTATTTAATTTTTTAAGTCAATGTTTATTTAGAGTTATCTAGGTATTTACCACTTTCTTTGCTCATCATTCTTTTTTTCTATCTGGGATTACTTTCCTTCTGCTCAAATTTCCCTTAATGAGGGCCTACTGGTAACAATCTTTTGGATCTGCCATGATTGTATTTTTCTGAAAACATTGCTAAATTCTTGAAAGATAATTTTGCTCAGTATACAATTCTAAGTTGGCAATTATATTCTCTCAGCACTTTGAAGATTTATTTCACTTTTTTTTCCCCTTCCTTCTGTGGTGATTGTTGAGAAGTCAAACCAAAAAAAAAAAAAAAAAAAGCCAAACCCATTGCTATCGAGCTAATTCTGACTCATAGTGACCCTGTAGGACAGACTAGAACTGCCCCATAGTGTTTTCAAAGAGTGGCTGGTGGATTTGTACTGCCAACCTTTTGGTTAGCAGACAAACTCTTAACCACTGCACCACCAGGGCCTGTTGAGGAGTCACGGTTGGATTAATGGTCACTCCTTTGTAAATGATCTCTTTTTCTCTCTGCCTGCTTTCAAAATGTTCATTTTATCTCTGATATTTTGTGGTTTCATGTATTTCCTAGGTCTTGGGCTTCTTGAGTGTGAGAATTGGAATCCTTTAACAGTTTTGGAAAATTCTCAGACAGTATTTGCTTTCTCTTATTCATTCTCCCCTGTTCCAAGTGAATACATGTTAAAACCCTCACCCTATTTTCTGTGTTTCTTAAACTCTTTTCTTTCTTTGTATCTCTGTGCTGTGTTCTAGAAAATTCTTCCAGTTTTATTTTCCCATTCACTGAGTCTAAAACCAAAAAAAATCTGTTGACATAGAGTCGATCCTGACTCATAGCAATCTGAGTCTAAGCACCTATTAAATCCATTCATTGACTTTCTAAATTTAATTACAATATTCTTCATTTCTAGAAATTCTTATTTTTTGAGTCAGCTTGGTAAATAAAACAACAATCTCTTGCTCTTTGCTCATATTTTCAATTTCATGTATTTAACTGTATCAAGCATATCTATTTTTATGTTTGTGTATGGTAATGCCACTAGTCAAAGCCATTGTGGGTCTGATTCTGCTGTCTGTTGTTTTTGCTGGCTCGCATTCTTTCTGCCTAATTATGTATTACATGATGTTTCAATGTGAGTTTATATTCTTTGGAATTTAAATGTGGAAAATATTTGAAAATGGAATGACAGTAGAGTCTTCCAGAGAGATTACAGTTACTAACTTGCATGAGAGCCAGCCTGTGGTTTCAAACTTTCAGGGGTAATTTTTTTTCTCTCTTTCTATTCAGTATTGCATTTTACTATGGGTAGTTTTTTAGGGCTCCTGGGTAGTGTGTGTGGAGGTATATACTATTTATGATTGATCTATAGTCTGGCAATGTAAATTTTTAGAATTTATATAGGTGATCTTTGATTAGAAACCACCTCTGAGGTGTCCTTATAATTTTTCTCTTGGTCCCTGCACCCCTGAGGCATCATGTTTTGCAATTTGTACATGCATCAGGGTAAATCCAGCCTCAAGGGCTCATGTTATTTCTCTGAATCTCCACTTTCACTTTATCTGTCTATCTATCTATCTGTCTGTCTGTCTCTCTATCACCTATCTATTGCTTTTCGGAACCAGCCTTATATTCTTGCCAACTTCTTGATTAATTTAAAATTATGTACTTTAAAAATATTTTCTGCAGCATTTTTTAAATTTTCAGTGAGACAGTACTACAAAAATGAAACTGTCATATATTTCTGTATCTTTATTTCTTTGATCTGCATTCTTAATAATTTCTTTATATCTATTTTCCAGTTGACTAAGTCTCTTTTCAACTGATTCTAATCCATGTGTTATGTTTTCTTTGAGTTTTTAATTTCAGTGACTATATATTTAATTTATAGAAGTTCCTTCTGGCTCTTTTCTCATTTTCAAACTTCTCTGCAATTAATTTTATTGTGTTTTTTTCTCTTATTATGTTTAAATTCCTTCTTTAATGTTTTCAAATATTTTCAAGTAGACTCTTTTTACAGCCTCTGTCTGTTGCTTTTGTATCTTAAATTTGGGGAGTCTAACCACTCTTTGTTGTCTGCTGATTATGGTGGATTATTTACAAACGTCTTTATAATTTCTGATTTTAAACTCATCTGCAAAGAAAAATAAGTCTTGTTCCCTCCAGAAAGATTTTGTTTTCCCATTTACTTCTGCCAGTTCCTTCAAGAGTATCGCTGGACCATAGTTCACGTGAATTTCTTGGTTTGGGATTCCTTACCACGCAAGTGTTACAAATTCCAACCCCAAACTCAAGAGAGTTGCAGGCCTGTTATACTAATTCTCAAAGGAAATTTTTTTTCCCACACCAAGAGATGAGCTTTCTTGTTTCTCCTTGTGTTGTTGCATATGTTTTCCAGTCTAACTTTCTTTTCCCCTCAGATTATAGCTCTTTGAGGGTCCTCCTATATGAAGGGTTCACAGTTCCAACATCTTGTCTCCTCAGGCCCAAGAACTCTGCTGTTCTCATGTGGGCATTAAATCTTAAGCCTCAACTTTCCTCATTACCCAGAATGACAACCTGATGCACATCTGCTGCTAATTTTTACCTCTTTCTTTCTTTTCTTTTTTTTTAAGAAATAAGAACGTGTTTACCTGTTTATTTTGTAGAAATAAGAATACTGTTTATTTCTTCTTTTTCTTCTAGAAATAATTTCTAGTTTAAAATAATATGTTTCAAATATGGTCAAAATACATTCTCTGGCAGGGAAGGAAAAAAACCTCATTCACTGCTCAGAATGAGTTTACCCACTATATAGATAATACAGGTTCTAGGAAATGTGCTTTTAAACCTCTGTCACCTGTGGTGTCTGCAATATCATGTCATTTGCTTGAACACTTAGGTAAGTAGTAAAAATTGCCATGGAAAGTGTATTTTTTGTGGGGGTTGGGGAAGGACTTGTGTAATGATTTCTTGTCTTATTTGACTGACTCCTTTGGAGAGTGTCCCAAAGTTCTGCTTTCTGACATTCAGTCTAACTTCTTCACATTTATTCTCGCAGTGTGACCTTTGGTGTGGACAATATGATGAAGTATTCAGGTTCCCTGGGGAGATTTCTAGAGATATCATGCTGCATTGTATTGAGAAGTGATAATAAGAAAGAAATAAATGGCTGAGTATTACTGGAAACTTGGGAACAGTGATAACCATCTATTGTGTTTTGAAATAGACATATTACCTATATTATCAGCTTTATTTCAGTTACTATTCTTATTCAATTATCGAATGACTGATAGATTAATAAAAGAAGATCAAGCATGATCATTTCATCCAAGGAACGAAGTGAAATAATTTAAGTAGAGACTTTGGAGAAAGATTATAGACTAGTATGTCTCCAGTGGAAGATGAAGATAAAGATATGTGGAAGAGCATCAGAGCACTTGGTACCTTGAAGGTTAAGCAGATGAATTTGAATTTTATCCAGGAGCCAATGAGAAGATTCTAAAACTGTCTGAATGGGGAATAATGGACTTAAGTCAGATGTTTAGTGACATACATGAAATAGATATTGTTCCTGGGAAGCTTGATGACAGGGAGGAAAGCTGGGATGGGGTAACTTAGAATGACCTAGGGATATCAGTAAGAAGGACAAGAAAGAGGTATTTAAATTTTTTGAAAGGAGAATAAGAAATACTGAATAAGTATATGTTAAGAAAGAAAAGAATGAGCAAAAATTACTTGTAGTTTGGAGTTTGTATGCTTGGAGATTAATCTTCGGGTGTACAATAAGGCAGGCCTTAGTTGTATAAAAACAAATACTCAAGAAACTTCCTCTTTGGGACCTGTGAGTCAGTTGGACTTGAGCTTCAAGGTATGAAGATGCTTGGAAAATTCTTTGGAAGGGAAAGAACTGGTCCCTGCTTTGTGGAGGGTAGTCAAGAGCTAGGAGACAGCACCCCTGATTAATTAAAAAAAAAGTTCTCAGATTAGGGTTGGCCCAGGGGAATTAAAAGTAGGCACTTCTACCAGTATCTGTATACTTAAGTTTTCTTTCTGGCTGATGACAACCTTTAGAGACGTCTCATTAGGAATTATAGCCTAGCTTTGGCTGTGCTGAGAGGTCTAGGGAAGGTTTGGCCCATACTGAGGGAAGAAGAGACTCCTCCCTGAGATGGCAGAAAAGCTACGAGGGGGGCAGTGCCGGAAACAGTGGAGGTTGGTCAAAGACCTGAGACTTTATGAGGGGTGGTGGCAATGTTCTAAGTTTCGAGTAACAGAAATAATTTCTGCCTGATTCAGAAATTTATTTTAAGGACATTGGGTAGCTCACAGATATTTTGGAAGGGACAAAGAAGTAGGCTTGTAGGTGATTCATTCAAGAATAAGGACCCAAATCATACCGCACACCTTGTCCAGACCTTGCTGAGTGGCTGGCACTGCAGACATATTGAATTTTTCTCCCACTCTTCCAGGAACCCTCTATTGTGATCCCTGTCAGAGTGGTCAGTGGTGGTAGCCAGGCATCATCTAGTTCTTCCAGGCTTAGGTTGGTGGAAGTGGTGGTTCATGTAGTCCATTAGTCCTTTGGATTAATATTTTCCTTGTGTCTTTGGTTTGCTTCATTCTCCTTTGCTAGATTCTGGGCTGGGGGCCTTAGGGAGTGCTGGGCCAAGACTGAGCCCCTGGTCCAGCCCCACAGGTTCGGAGCCTCCGAGTGCTACCTGGACAAGTAGAGGATCTCGACTTTGGCCCCTCACTTCCAGACATCATGTCCCACCCCACACCATGTCTTAGCTGGAGGGAAGCTGTGCTGGGACAAATAAATGTATCTTAGATGGCCACTCGCAAGCTTTTAACACCCAAGATGCTACTCACCAAATTAAGACATAGAATATTTTCTTTATAAACTATGTGTGATGGTTAAGATTGTGTGTCAGCTTGGCTGGGCCATGATTCTCGGTCTTTATATGTAATCACTCCCATGATGGAATTGACTGTGAGTAGCCAATCAGTTGAAAGCAATTTTCCTTGGGGGTGTTGCCTGCATCAGAATATAAGCAGATGTTCTGGCTTTTTTGCTCACTCTGAATCCTGTGGCTGCCTCCTGTTGGTCTGACCTCTGGTTCTTGGGACTTGAGCTATCAGCTAATATGCTGATCTTGGGATTCATTGATCTTCAAAGCCTGTGAGCAAGAGCCCTGCTCTCCAACCTGCCAATCTTAGGTTTGCCAGCCCCTGCAGCTACGTGACTTGAGAGAAGCCTCTATCCTGATCCACGGACTTGGGATGTTACAGCCTCTACAATTGCGTGAGCCATTTCCTTGATATAAATCTCTCTTTATATATATTTATACACTTTATTGGTTTTGCTTCTCTAGAGAACCCAGCCTATGACACTATGCTATGCCAATTGACCTAGATGTCCCCCGAGACCAAGGTCCCTAGCCCTCAGTCCCAGTAACTTGGTCTCTCAAGGTGTTTGGATGTGTATAGAAAACTTCTATAATTTTGCCTTGGTCAAGTTGTGCTGACTTCCCCTATATTGTATGTTGTCTTTCCCTTCATCACAGTTAACACTTGTCTACTATATAGTTAGTGATTTCCCCTATCTTACCCTCCCCCTCACGTAACCATCAAAGATTGTTTTTTTCTGTGTATAAACTTTTTCTTGGGCTTCTATAATAGTCGTCTCATACAATATTTGTCCTTTTGTGATTGACTAATTTCACTCAGCATAATGCCCTCCAGATTCATCCATGTTGTGAGATGTTTCACAGTTCATCATTGTTTGGTTTTATCGATGCCATCCCATTGCTCTCTTGCCTGCATAGTTTCCGCTGAGTAATCAGAGTTTAGTCTTGTTCTTTCCCCTTTGTAGGTGACTTCATTTTTCTTGAGTTGCTCTCAGAATTCTTTCTTTGTCTTTGGTTTTGAAAAATGCGATTATGATTATATCTTAGTGACTTTCTTTTGAGGTCTATCCTGTGTAGGCTTGGTTGAACTTCTTGGATGATCAGCTTTTCATCTTTCATGCTATTTGAGAAATCTTCTGCTAGCAAATCTTCAACAGTCTCCTCTGTGTTTTCCATTTTATCCCTCTGTTCTGGAATTCTGATCACACACAAATGTTTGGCCTTGGATTGTGTCCCACAAAATTCTTAGGTTTTCTTCATTTTTCCTCATTCTTTTCTCTGAATTTTCCTCAAACAAGATGGTGTCCATGGATTTGTCTTCAATCTCGTTGATTCTCTCTTCCGTTATTTCAAATTTGCTCCTAAAACCTTCTGTTGTGATATCCATTTCTCAAGTTTTGCTCTTTATCTTTTGGATTTCTAGTTGTTGTTTTTGTATGATTTCTAATTGTTTATTTATTTTGACATTTTTTTCTTGTATTATTTTCCTGACTTCTTTTATTGCTTTGTGTTTTCCTTAATTTTGGCTACGTTTTTGTTTGTTTTGTCTGTATTTTCCATGAGTTTGTCTACTTTTTTCCTTGGTTTTGTCTGTGTTTTCCTTGATCTCTTTCCTAATCTCTTGCAGAGCCCTAAGTATTAGTCTTTTAAATTTCGTATCATGTAGTTCTACTGCCTTTTCTTCTACCTGAAGATCATCTGATTCTTTATTTTGGTCACTTGCTGGAGCCATCTTGTCCTGCTTTTTTATATGTTTTGATATTGTCTGATGTCGCTGAGACATTAAGGTATTATTTTATTTATTTTTTGATTGTATTTTTATATGTTTCATCCTGCTCTGTGTTTTGTTTTGATATGTCAGGGCAGCTGAGGCAGGTTGTTTTGCTGCTTGCTTATCTGTGGGTAAGACAGCTCTCACCACTTTAGGTGGGCAGCAGCAACAACCAGGGCAAGCTCGCTTCACTGTACGCTGGTTTGATGAGGTGGCTGAGGGCGGAATGGGTGGACGCTGTCTCCCTCCTGATGTTGGTCCAGCAGTGTGGCAACATTTGCAGCTCCTCGCCAGATTGACAGGGGGGTCAGACTGGAAGTGCTATGAGCTTGCTTCCCTATGTTCAACAGCTGGTTGGGTGGTAGGAGGGGAGAGACAGTGTGGGCCTGGTGCAGCATCAGGCCTGAGCCAGGAATGCTGTAGCCATGGTGGCACAATAAGGGCTGGCAGGAAGAGGGCCTGGAGTATGTGACTAGGTAGGTGAAATAAAGAAAAGAGGTAGAAAGAAAAAAGGGGGCGTAGCCTGAAGGTGAGGCAGAGTGGACTTGGGGGATGGTGGTAAGGGGGAGAGCTGGCATATGGGGCTAGGTGGGAGATAGAAAGCAGTGGACCCTTGGCTCCCTAGCCACTACAGTATGGCACGGACTGATGGGAAGGGTAGAGGTGGCTTATGGGGCTATGTAAGGGGGAAATAAAAATAAAATAAAAAGTGGTGTTGTAGGGGCTGGAGGATTAGGGCAGGTAAGGGCAAATGAGGATGGGTGGGACCCGGGCTAGTGGTGGGCCAGTGCCTCTCTAGCCAAGGCAGTGCAGCACAGCGTTGTGGGATGGGGTAGAGGTGGGGTAGAGGTAGGGTATGTGGCTTGGTGGGAGGGAGAAAGAAGGAAGAAAGAAAAAAAATATGGCACAACCAGAGCTGGCAGGTATGGGTGAGGCAGACTCAAGTTGGTGGCATGCTGGTGCCTCTCTAGCTAAGACAACGTGGTGTGGCCTGGTGGGAGGGGGTAGAGATGAGGTACAGGCTAGGTGGGAGGGGGAAAGAAAAGGAAGAAAGGAGGGAAAATGGTGTGGCAGGAGCTGGCAGGTAGGGGTGGGGCACACCTGGGCTGGCTGTGGGCCTGTAGCTCTCTAGCCAAGGTGTCTAGGCGTGGTCTCTTGAGTGGGTTGGAGGTGGTGTACAGGGCAAAAGGGTGAGGGGTGGGAAATCATGTTTCTCTGGTTGCCGGGTGCTCTGTCTCCTGTTGGGAGTTCCATGAAGTTGCCTTCCGACACTCCCCGTCCAGGGTCGTTGACGGCTGTCATGGTTTGAATTATGTCCCCCTGAAAATGTGTGTATCAATTTGGCTAGGTCATGAGTCCTGGTACTGTGTGATTTTCCTGTATTTGTAAACCTGCCTCTATCATGTTAATGAGGGAGGATGGGTGGCAGTTGTGTTAGTAAGGCAGGACCTGATCTACAAGACTGGATTGTGAAGCAATCTCTTGAGATATAAAAGACAGAAGTGAGCAGTGAGACAGGCAGACCTCATACCATCAAGAAAGCAGTGCCAGGAGCAGAGCGTGTCCTTTGGACCAGGGTCCCTGTGCAGAGAAGCTCCTAGTCCGGGGGAACACCGAAGAGAAGAAGGCCGACAGAGAGAAAAAGCCTTCCCCTGGAGCTGATGCCCTGAATTTGGACTTTTAGCCTACTTTAACTGTGAGGAAATAAATTTCTCTTTGTTAAAGCCATCCACTTGTGGTATTTCTGTTATGGCAGCACTAGATAACTAAGACAGAATTTGGTACCGAAAGAGTGGGGTGCTGCTCTAACAGATACCTAAAACATGGAAGTGGTTTTGAAACTGTGAATGGATAGAGGAGCAGCAGTGGCAGAGGATCAGAAACAACAGAGAAGCTGCAGTGGTAGAGAAGTGGCAGCAACAGAGAACCAACAGCAGCAGAACAAGGAAACCTGACCATCACATCAGGCAGTCTTTCCTCAGTCCTCACCCTTCTCAGTCTCAAGCACATTCTTCTGTCCTTGGTTTTACATAGTTTATTGATAACTTCTCTGAAAAACCTTCCCTATCTTTCCTTCCTCCCACACCTGGATGGAAGTGCTTCAGACCACCTCTTGCCAGGCCTAAACCTTCTTCTCCAGGCTTTTGTTTATCCACCTGGTTTCAAAAAGCATGTCCATGAAGGCAAATCTCACACTGGGTTCAAATCTGTTCCTGACTTCTCAGTGACGTTCTGATTCCATCTCAATACATTTAGAAGTTACTCAGCTGCTTCAAATTCGTACTTGTCATATTGTTTGTTTTTTCAGTCACCTCCTGTGTTCAGGAGTATCTTTTCCCTCTTTGTGCTATCACACCAACTGCAGCCCCCCAAGCTATTGTTATGTTCTCATATTCCTTGTCTTTGCAGTCAGACAAGCCTGGGGCTGTCTCAGTTCTGCCATGGATCAGCTGTGTGATCTTAGATGAGTGACTGAATCTTTTCAATATTCAATTTTCTCATAGGTAAAACAAGAATACTAGTATTACCTAAGGAGCCCTGGTATAGCAGTGATTGAGTGCTTGGCTGCTAACCAAAATGTCAGTGGTTCGAATCCACCAACCACTCCGTAGGAAAAAAGATCACGTGCTCGACTGCTAACCAAAAGGTTAGAAGTTTGAGTCCACCCAGAGGCAACCTGGAAGAAAGTCCTGGTGATCTATTTCTAAATAATCAGCCTCTGAAACCCTGTGGAGCACAGTTCAACTCTCACACACATGGGGTTGCCATGAGTCAGCGTTGACTTGTTAACAACTGCCTCTGCTGTGTGCCCTTGGTGCCCAAGATGAAGCCTCTAGCTTTGGCTGGCACCAAGGTGTACACTCTGGGGATCCTGCCCTCTTTCCAGAGCCCCCATATCTCACTGCACCAGCTGCATACTTTGAGCTGTCCCTGGGAAGGTCCTCCCATCACCACCCATGCCCCCCCAACCTTGCAATATATATATAAAAATTTAATCCAACAAAGATGGAAACAAATACGCCTTTCCTTCAAGACTCCATTTAGTCCTCATGCCTCTTACCCCCTAAGTGTCTCCAGGTCTGGGGAGTGATCTCCTAAAGTGTCTGTAGATCTTTATTGCTACACTTCTACCTGGCTTAGTGATCTTCTCTTTAGGTGTCTATTTTCCCCACTGGACTGTGACCTTCTTGAGAGCAGGGCCTAGACCTTGTTCACCTTTGTGATTGCCACCCTTAGGTATGTGGTGTATGCTCAACAAATACTGAACAAATATAAGAAGGTAAGAGGAAAGGACAAGAGGCGGGTATGAGGAAGGAAGGAAGAATGGGACAGAGGGAAGAAAAAGAAAATGAATTCCTCCATTTAGCCCTGTTCCTGAGCATTCATGCTAATTGAGTTTTACCACATTTTCTTCCACTCGGCTGTGCCTGTCACAGACTGATGTTCAATCAATAAGTCATCTTCTTTCTGAAGGGCAGCTTTGCTTTCCAGTAAAATATGAGCATGGCATGTTAAGTAGGAGAGTATTTTGTCTTTGTTATTAATTATAGCTTCCCTCCAACTCACAAAGCTGGTTTGCAGGCTACAGAGCACAGAGAAATGCAGCTGAGAGTTTGCCAGCAGACAACTTAGCCCTCTAAATAAAAGCCGAGGCCCAGAGAAGACCGATACCCCATCAGTCCATTCATAATGCGGAGGAGGAAGGCTCTACAATTTCCATATGTATAATGTGAAAACAAGTACATGCTGTAACCCACTGCCGCTTAGTAGTAAAGAATACTTTTAGATGACAAGGATCCAACTTCATTGCCTATTGACTCAAAGGAAAGCGATGGCTATAATGATAGCTAGTATCCATGGGTGGGTTACTATGCTAATTGCTTCACTTCATTTAATTCTCAAAACAATCATCTGATGCAGGAGGTATTATTGTCTTCATTTTAGCCATGAGGAATCTGGGACTTAGAGGACTTTAACAGACTGCCCAGAACACTCAACTCATAAATGGAAGACCCAGAACCAGGACTCTGGTCTGTTTTGCCAAAAGAATGTGCTCTTCACAACCCAATGATACTCCCTCCTTTTCCCCTGGAAAGAGGAAGTATTTAAAACAAGAACACTTTAACTTGCCTAGAAGCAGAAAAAAATTGCCAAAATTATCCTCTTTATGTGGATCAAATACCTCCCTGGGCGGCACGAACAGTTTACACTAGACTACTAACAAAATGGTGCCGGTTCAAATTGACACAGAGCTCCACGGGAAAAAGGCCTAGCAATCTGCTTCCACAAAGATTACAGCCAAGAAAACCCTATGGGTCAGTTCTACTCTGTAACACATGGGGTTGGCGTGAGTTGGACTCGTCTCGATAGCAATGGGTTTGGTTTTCTTTTTTTTTAGGAATTAAATAATTGTTAAAGAGTTTTCATCAATACTCTTTGTTTTAGCTTGGTTAGCTAGTAAAAGCTGAGCCTGAGCTTGGATAAACTCCCTGAGATGTAAATCAGGGCTGCACATGGCAAGGATGTGTATTCGAAGTGGTTCCCTCTGAAATATGGCTACTACTGATGTTGTTTCTGGTAAGAGTCTCTTCTAGGTTCTCTGGAAGTAGGTTCCTCTTAAGCATTATCACTTGTGATGACTATTCCCAGGACTGTCAGGGTTCTAGGACTTGTTGAGCCAGGTTTTAAGTAACTGCTTTCAACTTACAGCTAAAAGTTTCTATCATGTGCCTCAGGATCACAGGTACCAGGATATGGTATCTACTACTCCCCACCCTGCCAAATTCGGTAAAGAAATCTAAATGGAAAGAAGTTTTTCCCTTGAAAATCTCAAACATGTTTCAGTGTGTGTCTAACTCAATTCAACCAGCCTTTGTTGAGTGCCTGCTCTAATAATAATCACAATGCCTTACCTTTTTGTTCAAGTTGTACTGAATTTACAGCCTGTTCACAAACATTATAGGCAACACCAGAGCCAGCACAGGACAGTTCTTAGGCATTTGAAAGCATTGGTTGGAATGATAACTAATATCCATAGACTGCTTCTTTTGGCTTAGGGGAGAAAAACTAGCAGCCCTCAGTCATTTGATGGGCTTTTGGAGGAAGAGGACGTGGTCTGCATGATGTCAAAAGGGTAGAAACACCAGACCTGGCGTCTATAAGAAGAAGCCCTTTCTGACAACTGGTGCTATCTAACAGCATAATGGGCTGCCTGTGATATTGGAGGCATCCCATCGAAGAAGGTGACCAGGGTGGATGACCCAGGGTGATGAGGGCGGGCTCCATGGCTAATGTTCTCCACAGTCAAGGGCATGTGACCCGTAACCAGGTGACCTAAATTCTAATCTCGGCTCTACCATTTGCTGGCTGTGTGAACTTGGGGAAAATAACAGTTATCTCCCTCATCTGGCTGTTGTGAGGATTAAATGGTTCGTGTAAAATGCTTAGAGGAGTTCCTGGTACTTACTTATCAATGAATGTTAGTTATTATTATAGAGGCTTCTTCCAAAGCCATTGTTTTTTGATTGTATTGATATGGCTTGCTACAATGGTTAGTGATGGGTAACCACTATAAAGCAGTTGAGAAATATTATGTGTATTTTAATGAAAACCATTAAATAGCTCTATATCATAGACTTCAAAAGATTGAAGTCGTCAAGGATTTCTTTTTTCTTGGATCCACAATTAACACCCATGGAAGCAGCAGTCAGGAAATCAAAAGATGCATTGCGTTGGGCAAATCTGCTGCAAAAGACTGCTTTAAAGTGTTGAAAAGCAAAGATGTCACCTTTAATACTAAGGTGCGCCTGACCCAAGCCATGGTATTTTCAATCACATTATATGCATGCGAAAGCTGGACAATGAATACGGAAGACTGAAGAAGAATTGACGCCTTTGAATTGTGGTGTTGGTGAAGAATATTGAATATACCATGGACTGCCAAAAGAACAAACAAATCTCTCTTGGAAGAAGTACAACCAGAATTTTCCTTAGAAGAAGGATGGCGAGACTACGTCTTACATACTTTGGACATGTTGTCAGGAGAGATCAGTCCCTGGAAAAGGACATCATGCTTGGTAAAGTACACGGTCATCGAAAAAGAGGAAGACCCTCAAGGAGATGGACTGACACAGTGGCTGCAACAATGGGCTCAAGCATAACAAAGATTGTGAGCATGGCGCAGGACCAGGCAGTACTTCATTCTGTGGTGCATAGTGTTGCTATGAGTCGGAACCAACTTAATGGCGTGTAACAACAACAAACGACATATCATGGACAATAAAATAAGCTAGGAGGAGTAGGAGATACAACAAGTAGAAGATACATTTCCTGATTTGAAAAGTTAACTGTCTGATTGTGGAGTTGACTAGCAATATAAATAAATAATATGATAACCGACAATATAAAACAGAATGCAGTAGATGCTTTGTGAGTGGTCCAGGAAGTCAGCAGGGTGAGGAAATCACTTGAAATCAGGTAAGGCTTCCTTGAGGAGCCCTGGTAGCACAGTGGTTAAGCACTTGGCTGCTAACTAAAAGGTCGGTGGTTCAAACCCACCAGTTGCTATGTGGGAGAAAGGTGTGGCACTCTGTTTCTATAAAGATTTACAGCCTTGGAAATCCTATGAGGCAGTTCTACTCTGTCCTATAGGGTTGCTGTGAATCAGAATCGACTCTATGGCAATGAGTTTAAGGCTTGCTAGAGGAGGTGGGGCTCGAAGTAAACTGTCAGGTTCAGCTGAATAATGCTATGTAACAAATACCTCCACAATCTCATTGGCTTAAAACAACAAATATTTATTGCTGGCTGATAGAGCTGCAGGTCAGAGACAACTCAGGTGGGCCAGGCTGAACTCAGGCTCCGCCTGGCAGTTCAGGACTGCTTGACATGTTATCTGAGGACTCACAAATGCCATACATGCAGCCAGGACATGAAGCACATCCTTGTGGTGGATATCAGGTGTGCCATACGATGAGCAGAAACAGGAGAAGCTTCTCAAGGCCTGGGCTTGGAACTGGCACAGTGACCTTCCATACTTTCTCCATTTGTCACTGGGACAAGGTGGATCCTCTGTTCACAGTGAGCAGTGGCAAGGGCGGGAGGGAAGGGACTGTCTACTACAGACTGCTTTCAATTGGAGACAAGGACTGTTCACTATTTGACTGGATTGTAGGTGCCGTGAAAAGAAGAAACACAAGGGTCACTCTGCATGACAGGCATACAATAAATGTGGCTGACTTTCCTCTAATGTCCTCTGTCAGTGTCCAAATCACAGTGAAGGTCATTGGCCACCACAAAATGCCCAATAGCATCAACAGCAGGCCACCTGGTATACTTGGTGACACAGTCCCTGCCCCTGAGATGCCCTGCTCCTGAGGTGCTCACACTGGGAGGGAGTCAAATGGTGAGTGCTGGTGTTGAGGTCAGAGCTGAGGGCTCTACCACTCACCACTTCTATGTTGGAAATAGACTGTTACCAAATTGGCTCTAAGGGCTGTGGTAAATTGAGCAATTATGAAGACACTGTAATTTCCAAAGGCTGGTGTGCTCACTGTGGTTAGGTTTATGATAAGGCCTACAGTAGGGCTTAGGGAATACTTGGAGTGTGGAAAACTGGTATTCTTACTAGAGTTTCTTCCAGTACACTGGCCACTGGAGAAAATTTTCCTCATGCCCAGCCCTCCAAAATGAAATGTGCTGGGAATTCATAGCCCAGTCTTCTGATTTCCAGGTAGATATCATACCCACAGCTGCAGGCAGCAGAGCCTCATTCCTCTGGACTTGAGCTGTGGTGGAGCTAATTGCCAGGATGGCCTCTCCTCCAATCTGGGAAAGGGTAGGAAGACTCCCTTGGGAGGGGGACAAAGTGCATGAATGTCACTTTCACTAGGGGTTGTTGTCTGCTAAGCCTCTGGATTTTCACAGTATGGTGACCTATGCGATAGGTGTTACTATTCCTTCTCAGGAGGCTTAGAGAAGCTCGTGGTTGGTCAGTCTACCTCCAGAGCCTGGGCTCCTAACCACGGCATTTACTGCCTCTTACCTTTCCTTCCTTCTATTTAGACCTCTGTGAGAATCTGATGAAGCTACGACTGACCCCCTTTCCTGATCAATGTATAAACACGCACAACACGAACACACATGCACATACATAATTTGAAGAAAATGTCAAGGGATTCACTGATTTTTTAAAATTCATTCATGGGAGCTAGGGCTAAAATCCTTATTATAAAATAATATAGATTTTATCTAGATAGAGAAAAACTGTTCTGACTAGAAGATGAAGGGTAGGATTGACTTGAAAATCATCCATAGGTTTTTGGAAGAAGACAGATCTGTGAGGTTGTATGAGAGCAGAATCTCCTTGTTCTTTGAAACCAAATGTGTGACCAGTATAATTCACACTCACATTCACACACCCTCATGTGCATACTTACACACACTCCACATTACACTCACTGACACAAGCACATCACACACATACTTACACACACACCACATCACACACACCACACACTCACACACATATGCAGAACACATACAAACTCACACACATGTATACTTGTACTCATACATACTCACACACAGTCACGCACACCACACACACACTTATACAACACCACATCACATACACTCATACACAGAAAACCCACACCCACATACACACACCACAGACACACTCACACGTATGCACACATAGTCACATATACACACACACTCACATACACATATGCACACTTGCACGCACTCCCAAAGCCACAGTTGTTGGATTGACTGATTGTTAGAGTGGTTCACACTTACCTTTAGATATAGAGATCACTCCGCCTGGTGTGAACTTCTCATTTTATTTGAGGTGACAGACCATGAAGTGAGGGTATCCACCTAATGTGATAGAAGTTGTTAGGAGGACATCTTTTTTGGGAAGATGCCAGTTCTTCCTCATTGAGGCTGAGTCAGATCTGTGAAGAAAATCCCCTCTCACGGCATTTTAGCAAAATTCAAATAGGTCAGAGGCCCAGAAAAATTAATTAACCACAGGAGCTGTTGTTTAGCTGAGGGGAGCACATGACCCATTATTCCCTTAATCAGGCAGTTTCCTCAGTGAACCCTGGGAGCTTGGGCAGCTTCTAGGAAAAACAAAAGGACATTTTCATTAAACCGTCATATGACCATTCTCCTAATATCTGGACTTCCACAGAAAATTATGTCATCATCTTGCAAAAAACTAACTTAAACCTTAGTGTGCCCTTTATGTATGATTAATACTGTGTGACTTCAGTCTTGACAAGCTAGCTGTGCAAAATATATTTTATTTTCTCTTATTGAGTCATGTTAATGAACTTGCCTATCATAAATTGTATGACAATGAACATACATATTGCTGTGATAAAGACAGACAATGCTCCCACCTGGTAAAAATTCATGAAGACAAGTGAGACAAAACAAACATCCTCACAGAAGGTAAATACCGTGTATTCTGGAAAGAGGCTTGATATTTGTGTCACTAGCAGTTCATTCCAAAGAAGGAAAATGAATTATTATGAAGGTGGTGAGCCAGGAGAAATGTCAGCAAAATTATACTGGGCTTAGAAATGAGGTAGAGGGATCAACCAGTGAATCACTTGATTGATCAAACAATCTGCACCTGTTTACTGAACACCTCTTTTGTTATCACTCACTGTGGTCTGACCCTGTTGTTGTTGTTAGCAGCCATCAAGTCAGTCCCCAATTCATGGCAACCCCATGAAAAGTGGAATGAAGTCACTGTGCTAGGTCCTAGAATCATAGCTGCAATTAAGACTGGGCTTTCTTCTCTTCACGGAGTCATAGATTGAACAGATATAGAATGAATCTTGCCTTACCTTATGAAGGTGGACTTACAGGATGCTTCTACGTGAACCAGGTTTGGGTGAATACATATTACTTCCTCAGGAAAGAAAGTCACTTGTATTATAGTGTCTGGAGAAGGAGCTGAAATTACTCAGGCAAAGAGGGAGTGGAAGAGAGAAGAAAAAAACAGCATCTACAAAGGTCCTGAGACTGAAAAAAAAAATGGCAGAGGTGAAAAAAACCGGTCCGCTAATGTGAGATCATAGGGGCAGTGGTAGTTCAGTGGTGGAATGCTCACCTTCCATGCTGAGGAGACCTGGATTTGAGTCCCTGCTGAAACCAATCATGGTGCAGGACCAGGCAGCGTTTCGTTCCATTTTTCATGGGGTTGCCATGAATTGGGGGCCCACTGCCAGCAGCTAACAATAGGGTTGGACCCAGGGAGCGAGGAGGGGTGAGTGGGTGGAGATGGGCTGGGGAGAAAGGCTATCAGAATGGGAAGATGCAGAGCCCCAGGGCTGAGAAAAGGATTTCGAACCCATGCCTGATGCTGAAGGGTTTTAAGCAGGGCAAAGATGTGGTAAGATGTTCATACTGAAAAGATCATTTAGCTGTCAGGGTGGTCAGGAAGAAAATGTGTGCAAGAAGACAAACAGATTCAAAATGATGGTATTTCAGCAAGAAGTGACATTTGCCTCAGGTGAGCATAGTGACAGTGGGGGTGGGGACAAGTGGACACCTCAAGGGGTATTTGAGAAGCAGAATTGATAGGACTTGGCAGTTGATTAGAAGCATGTGTATTCAGTGAGGAAAGAGGAGATAAAGAGCCAGATGTGGTGCGGTTGTAGACACGGCTACATTGTTTACTTCACATGTCCCAGATATGTCCTCAGCTGTTTGGTACAATAATTCAGTTATTTCCTGAAACTATTGTATGAGTTAAACACTTCTCAGAAAACTCCCCTAATCTAGGTACGTGTCATCATCTCCATTCTACCTGTGAAGAGGAGGAGGAGGCAAAGTGGTTTGCTCAAGGCTGATTGAGTGCCAATTGTACATGAAAAACTGACTACTATCGTGGAGGCAAACCCTCCAGAAAGCATCGCCATTACTTTCAAAATGTGTGTTCTTAGGAAAAATAGAACATTTAAATGTTATGTAAGGCAGGTGAGAATAGACTTTGCAGACCAAGTGCTGTAGTAAAACCATAGGGTTAGTCAGAGAAGTGAAATCAGGGGAAGTGGACTTTTGGGAGGAGGTTGGGTGTAAGCTAGCTTTCTTTTCCTTTTTTAAGTAAACATTTTTATTTTAGGATTGTGTGAGATTTACAAAACAGTTGCAAAGAAATATCATACAGAAAGTTTCAATATGCCCAGGGAATACCCCTTTGTTACCATTTTACATAACTACTTGGTACATTTGCCACAACTAATAACCAACACATTATCGTTAACTAAAACCCATACTTTATTTTATTAGTTTTTCTCTAATGTCCATTTTCTGTCCCAGGATCCCACCCAGGACAGCACATGACGTTTAGTCACTATGTCTGCTTAGGCTCCTCTTGGTTGTAACAGTTTCTCAGACTTCTCTTGTTTTTGATGATCTTGATGTATAACTGGTCAGGTATTTTGTAGAATTTCCCACAGTTGTGATTTGTCTGATGTTTTTCTCACGGGGTTATGGGTTTTCAGGAGGAAGATTACAGAGCTGACATGCTGTTCCCATCACATCACATCAAGGGTACATGTCATCAACATGCCTTATCACTGTTGATGTTAGCCTTGATCATCTGGCTGAGATAGGTTTGCTAGGTTTCTCCACTGTCAAGTTAGTCCCTGCTTCCCAATTTCCATACCACCCTTGAAGGAAGTCACTATGTGCAGCCCCACTTAAGGGCTAGGGGGTTGTGCTCTGCCTCCTTGAAGGAAGAGTATCTACACATATTATTTGGAATTCTTCCATACAGGAGATTTGCCTTTTCTCCCCACTTTATTTATTTACTCAGTCATTTACTTATATCAGTATGGACGCATGGATATTTATTTTATACTTTAGGTTATAATTCAATACCACATTAATTATTTGTTAGTCAAATTGCTCCAGGTTTGGCCACTGGAGCGCTTTCATTCGGCAACTTTGTTCCTTTGACATACTCCCATCGTTTTGTTTCTGAGCACTTTATTACTTTCTGGCACCACAAGGTGCTTCAGGCTCATCTTATCTATTATTCCCTGCCCCAGCCCTAGAATCAGCCATGTCTCCGAGGGTCCCTAATTCCTTTTACTGGAAATGGTGTAAGAAAATAACACGTGAACACTGAATGCATAAGCTACATTTTAAAGGACTGTGGATAGTAAAGACGAACAGAAATGATATTTGGAATAGAAAGTTTGGCATATGTAAATTTCCTGAGAATGGAAAAAACAAATTCTACATGAAGAAAAGAATGTGATTAGGTCAAAGGGTTTACACTGGGGAGAAGAAATATTTCAGACTTTAGATCCAAACGAATTGTGATCTTCTCCCACACCAAGCCCTCTTCTTCTTCCCTCTTCTTTGTCTTATGTAATATCTACACCTCCCACCCATGTGCTAATGCAAGAGACCTGGGGGCTATCCGTTACTCCACTCTTTCATGCCACCTTGATCCAGTCAATGAAAAATTGTTCTCCATTCTACCTTCAAGTAATTTCACAATCTGTCTCCTTCTCATTTCTACTATTGCCTTCCCTTTGTCCGAAGCCACATCTCCTGACCAGATAACCTGAATGGTTGCCAAACTGGTCTCACATATTCCTGCTGTCCTATCTTCCCTGCAGCCACCTTAGCACATCTGGTCATGTCACTCTTCACGCTCAAAGCCATTGGGATTCCCATCGCTTTCAAGGTAAGTCCTCACCAAGGCCAAAGAAGCTGGATGAGATCTGTGCATACCTGCCTCTCTAAACTTAACTCATTGTCCTCATACTCAGGTTTGTGGCAAGACCTTTCATCAACTTTTCCAACAAGCCTAGCAGTGGGGTCTTAGATGGGTACTATGGCCTTTGTCTGCATGCTGTTACGTCTCCACCAACTTTGTCTGACTAACATCTTCTTGATTTTGCTTTGCTCGAACATCACTGCCTTGGGAAGCTTTGACGCTCCATAGACAAGGATCCTCCTTTACAGATTCTCACAGCATCCTGTTCTTCTCTGAGGGCCCATTTTCCAATTTATTCGGTCATCAGCTTATTCTTTTTTTCATTTATTCAGTAAATGTTTATTAAGCACACAGCTATAAGCCTGGCAGGTATTATAGGTGCTAGAGATATAGCAGTGAATGAGACAGAGGAAAGCTTCTCTCCTCATGGAGTTTATAATCTGATGGGAAAGACAGAACAGTAAATATGTAAGTACAATCTATAGGATGTCTGGAGGTGAAAAACACCATGGAGAAAAAAAATAAAATAGAGGAGGTCAACAGGGTGTGCATGGAGTTGACAAAGGTTTAAGTTTAAATAGGATGATCAGAGAAAGCCTCAAAGAGAGGTGGCATATGAACAAAGACTTGAAGGAGGTGAAGGAATCCATTCTGCAGATATGTCTGGTGTAGGAGTGTTCCACATAGATCTTTGAGATGAGACCGTACCTGAAGCAAGAAAGCTATGTTTGAGATACCATTTAACACAGAAGTTTAGATATAAAGTAGATAGATAGCTGCTGTTGAGTTGCCTCTGACTCATGGTGACCCCATGTACAACAGAACAAAATGTTGCCCAGTCTTGCATCATCCTCATGATTGCTGGCTTGTTCAAATCTATCATTGTGGCTACTGTTCCAGAACATCTCACTGAGGGTCTCCCTCGTGCTTGCTGGCCCTCTACTTCACTAAACATGATGTCCTTCAGCTATTGATCCTTCCTGAAGATGTGTCCAAAGCAAGTGAGTCAGACAATATTACATTCTGACCCATAGGATTTTCAAAGTCTGATTTCCTGAAGTAGATCACCAGGCCTTTCTTCCTAGTCTGTCTGTCTGGAAGCTTTGCTGAAACCTGTCCACCATGGGTGACCCTGCCGGTATTTGAAATACTGGTGACATAGTTTCCAGCATCACAGCAACAAATAAGCCACCACAGTATAACAAATTGACAAATGGGTGGTGGCCAAAGCCATTAGACATTGTAAAAGGGAAATAGAGAAGAGGAGCAATACTATTATCACACAGCAACACTTCCCAGAAGCCCATGTAAACATCTCCTCTCCCTGTGTCATCTGCTTTGCACACCTTTCCTCTGGCTCCCAAATCTCCTCAGCCTTTCCAGCTTCAGGGACTCCTGCCTTCTGCTCCTTACACACCTTGCAGGTCCTGAGCTTTACTGTGACCATCCTTTGTTTCCAAGCTACCTTGGGTGGGGTGGGGGGAGTCTCTCCATTTCTCATACTTTGTGTTGACTGCAAAGAACCCAAAGCTCAGAACTTTCTATCTCAGATGCACAATGAATTTTTTTTTTTAAATTATGTGATAAGTATATATATATATATATATATATATATATATATATATATATATATATAAAAACACAAAACATTTTCCATTTCAACACTATTTAAGTGTGCATTTTGGTGACATTAATTACATTCATCATGTTGTGCAACTATCACCATCAACCATTTCCAAATTTTTCCATCACCCTTAACAGAAGCTCAGTGCCCCTAAGTAATGACTGCCTCTTTTCTCCTCCCCCTAGTCCCTAGCAACGGCTAATAAATTTTGGTCTCTATACATTTGCCTAGTCTAGATATTTCATATGAGTGAGATCATACAATATTTGTCCCTTTTGTGACTGATTTACTTCACTCAGCATAAGGCTTTTGAGGTTCATCCATGTCATAGTATGTATCAGGACTTCATTTCTCTTTATGGCTGAGTAATATTCCATTACATGTATATACCACATTTTGTTTATCCAGTCATCTGTTGAAGGACACTTGGGCTGTTTTCCCCTTTTAGGGATGGTGAACAGGGCTGCAATGAACACTGGTGTATAGGTGCATAACGTGTCTTTACGTCTCAGGTGAGGACACTATTTCCTGGAAGTGAAATCAGAGACTCTGGGAAAGGTATCACTATTTCAAACAACCCTCTTTTCATTCTGCCAACACTTGGGAGTATTTACAAACTCCCAAAGTGAAGTTCTGGAGCTGAGTTAACTCACCTGCAAGGCTGAGTCCCTTCCACAAGACAATCACAATTGTCTTCAAGGTGTCTGCTTAAGTGTGGGATGGTGATGTTTCCCAACCTTAGGTTTGAGGGCAGAATTTCTGCATATTTGTAAGAAATGCCTCACATATTTGTCAAGGTATCACACATACACCTACTCACACCCATCCACTGAGGCATGCTTTTCTCTCTCTCACTCTCTCTCACACACACACACACACACAAGGACTCATATGTATGTTCTCACCACTCTCCTTTCCCCATAGCGAGTCACTTCTGCCAGAAGCACAGAGTAAGCAGTGCTATGCACCCATCTGGGCCTAACCTGCCTACACTGTTTGCCTAAAATACTCTGGAGTATATATACTGCATGGTACGGAACTAATTTCTGAAGCAAATGTGGGGGCTCTAGGGCACTCCGCCATTTCCTCTTGTCTCTAAAGCTGTTAAACTAAATTATAGGGCTGGGAGAACGAGAGGCCAGCTGTGCTTCAGCTGCAGGCCCCCGTTGTTGTGACAAAGTGAAAAGTGTGGGCACCAACAGATCATTAACTGTGCAACTAAAAATAGACCGATGATTGGTTCACATGCGCTGAGGAGAGGAGAGAATGTGTCCATGTCTGGTGCAAATGCATGTTCCAGCCCGGGATGGGGACTGACCCTTATCAGCTAGATGAGACCTGGCAGACAGACCCGATGACTTGCCTCATGCTCTTCATATTTTATTACATTGGGGCAAGTTTTATTTTTTCTAAACCTTTCTTAAAATTGACAGGAGTTTTTGTCTCTGTTTTGGTTTTGTTTTTAAAATTTCCCCACAATTTCCTGTTGCGCTGCCTGTTTGGCTGAGTTCAACTTCACTGTTGACTATAATTACCTTGAGGCCTCTGAAGAGAGTTGAGAAATCCATGTTGACGTTAAAGGTGACTTACACTCAAATGAACCCAGGGACGGCATATTCCACATTGATTTGGAGTTGCCTCTGCATTTTGTCTAGATTAACAAATTCAGACGGCTCCGGGTTCGCATAGCATTAATAACTGTGGAGCAATCTCTGGAACTTGTAAACACTGCTCATAAATAGTTGCTAAAGTGTGAGGTTGAAGAAACATTACCTCAGTGGTTTGTGAGGAATTGGTCAGAATGGAACCAAATTGCACTTTGAAATAAGACCCTTCTCATCTGAAAAGAGTAGAGAAAGAACAGGATCAGGACACCAAAAAGTGGTGACATTCCGTGATCATATAGCCATCCACAAGTGACCACAAATAGTGTACTTAATCCTGTGATGTCTCAGTTTCTCTCTAATGAGCTCTAAGATGGCAGTGAGAGTGCAGACCACCAATGTGTCATTCACTCATGTCTTTATTCCATGTCGGAAGAAGAGCTGAGCATCTTTTTTTTATGCAGTCGAATCACACAAGTTTAGATATTTTGACCTTGAAGAATTCATAGATATCTTCCAGTTTGGTGTCATTTTACAAATGGGGACTCCCAGGCCAAGGGAACTATATGAAGTTTGTCAGGTTCTCTAAGGGACCAAGCAGGGCCATGGTTTCTGTGGCTTTTGCCATCTGCTGTCAGCCTTGCTATCATGACCCTTTTTTGCCCATTGGTAATAAGGCATCTTTTCGTGGCAGATAGGGACGGGCTCAGATGTGGCTGAGGGCCAGTTGGAGATGTTTACAGGTGAAGATACGTACAATAGTGGCTAAAATTTAAAATTACCTAGAAGCAAGTGTTTCATAGAAGCAAGTTTATTTTGTCCTGGGAACATTCTTTTTGTTTCCACACTTTCTAAAATGTTGTTAAATAAAGAAAAGGGAGTAGGCTGAGAGGAGGCAAGCAAGTGCTCCTAATGACTAGGCAGAGGACCCTGTCTTGTTCTTAACTAACTGTAATGGTGATAGTAATAGTTACTGAGTGCTTCCTATGCATCAGGATTTTATGTAATGTGGCTTACTCCATAAAATCCAAAACCGAATCTGTTGCTGTCAAGTTGATTCCAACTCATAGCGACTCTATAGGACAGAGACGAACAGGCCCATAGGATATCCAAGGAGTGGCTCGTGAATTCGAACTGCCAACCTTTTGGTTAGCAGCTGAGTCTTAACCACTGGGCCACAAAGGCTCCAGCTTACTCCATAGTAGCTCATTTAGTCCTCATAACAATTCTTTGAGGTATTATTATTATAACTATTTTATATTTGAGAAAACTAAGTTTTAAGGAGGTTAATGTCTTTGCCCAACACCATGCAAATGATGGTGGGACCAAGATTTTAACCTAGAGATTCTGCAAACCACAAAGCTCCGCTTTATCTTTGACTCAGTCATTAAGATGCCGGAATTTTCTAGGTATTATTCAGATGCACTGATTGCCTGGTGCAAATGATTTTTTGTTTGGAAACACTCACGTGATTAACTAAGTTTTTCACGTTCTTCTTCTTGCTTGTGTGAAAGAAACAATTCTTTAAAGTGGTGGAAATGGTGAATGTGCTCTTCTGATAATAGAAAGATTAGAGGTTTGTATTCATCCAGAGGCGCCTCAGAAGAAAGGCCTGATGATCTACTTCAGAAAGATCAGCCATTGCAAACCCTTGGAGCACAGTTCTACACTGACACACGAGAGGTCAACTTGATGGCAACTGGCAACTGGTAACACCAGATTGGGAGGGGCTATGAAAGGCTCAGGACGGGGGGCCTTTCTGTGGTGCTCTGTTGAACATTTGGCGGATGGACAGGCACAAAGAGAGGGGGGTGTTACTTAGTCAAATACTCTGGCTGGAAATGATCTGCTTTGCTTAAGCTGGAATATCCTGAGTTGAAACAAATGTTTCGATAAACTGTTGCACTGATTGTGTGATCATTTAATTAATAACCAATATTCAGGCGTATTGCCTGATGGAATTCTAATTTTCAGTTCTGCAATTAAGGGTAGATAGTCAAGGACACAATTGCAGTTCAACTCAAATGCACTCTCCCACGAAGCCTCCCCAGTGCTCTCTCCTGGAGGAAAACAGTGCCCTCGGTGGCACCGTGACTTTGCTGGTGATGTTCTTAGACCCTTATCCTGCTCTGGTTTATAGTGGTTACTTGTGCACAGCAAGGGCAGCACAGACTTCACAGTCAGACAGACCGACTCATCACTTACCTGCAGTAGGAAGGTAACCTTGAGAGGGTTACCTTATCTCATTGAACTAACCTTCACAGGTAGTGGAAGTAAAAACGTTCCCTGGAGGGTTGGTAGGAGAAGCGGATATAAGGTATGTTAGGTAGCAGCATGCTGTCTGAAACAGCAGGCATCCCACAAGTGGTAGCTGTTATTAGAATTATTAATGACATATTTCAACATATTAAATATATGTGAAATGTTACAAGCTTCTTGAAAATAGAGGCCATTTCTTTTACATCGTGTTACTTTCATGTTCATTTGAGACACTTGATAAATCTTCCTTAAATTAAAAAAAAATTGTATATGTTTATATATCTTATGTATTAGCTCTGGAGCCATATCTATAACTATATCTATTTATCCACCACCCATCTGTCAGTTTGTCGTACTGTAGTGGCTTGCATGTGCTGTGATGCTGGAAGCTATGTCACAGGTATTTCAAACACAGGAGGGTCATCCATGGTGGAGAGGTTATAGCTGAGCTTCTAGACTAAGCCTAAAACAGACTACGAAGAAAAGCTTGGTGATCTACTTCCAAAAATTAGCCAATGAAAACCTTATGGATCACATTAGAATATTGTCCAATATAGCGCTGGAAGTTGAGTCCCTTAAGTTGGAAGGCACTCAAAATACACAGTGGCCCCAGCAACGGACTCAAGCACACCAATGATTGTGAAGATGGCAAAGCACCAGACAATGTTTTGTTCTGTTGTACATGGAGTTGCCAAAGAGTTGGAGTTGACTTGACAGTAACTAACAGCATATATATCTATACATATATTTGATATATTACTATGTGGAACTCAAATATCGTCTGCTGTTTTTACCATTCCCTAATCCCCAACCGGTTAATGATCTAAGAATCAATATTACTAGAGTCTTATGGTTTGATGGAAGGTGGAGTAAGAGCTTTACCTAAATTAAGAGAGAATACCAGGTCTTCTAACTCCTGGTTCAGGATTTAATGCTGTGGCCAGTCCTTGTGTTCTATGTAGAATGTAGACATGTTTACAGTCACACCAATGTACCTTGACATAGGTCATTTATTACTTTTTCTCCAGTTACTTATTTGCTCCTGCATCACAAAATCTGCCTGTCAAGGTGGCCCAGAAGTTGGTCTCAGGTACCGACTGGGAGCAGAGGGAATAATCCTCATCTGTGAACGAGTGCCCCACAGGAGATGATGCTGTCAGCCCGGATGGAGAGTTGGAGGCTAAAGGCCTGGGCCAGGAAGTTTCTCACACCTTCCCACTTCAGAGCACTTGAGCATGCACTTAATTTTTGTTGCACCTTTTGTTCTGGGGAGGCCCTAGCTGTAAGGGAGATTCCATAGACAGAGGAGAAACAAACATTTATTTAAAGTGAAACAGCACCAGCTGCCATTTCTTTGTCAGTGGAATGGATTCTTTGGGGCCTTTCCCCTCCTGAGTCTGACACGCAGACAAAGATGACAGTCTGCCAGGGCTGCATCCACTGGCGAGGCGTCACTAGTAAGCCCTAGGAATGTGCTCCAACACCTCCACTTGCCATGGTGCTGGGCTTTGTTTTCATAAATGAGCAGGATCTTGGGTGGGCAAGGGATCTCACCGGGGGTCTCGTAGGACTCCCCAGCTCAAAGCCCTGGGATCTTCTAATTCTTATACTTGGTGCCCAGCACTAGAGTGCATAAAAGTAAAGCTTTTAGACCGAAGTTGAAAGAAAATACCAGAAATGGCATTTGGATGCGATGAAATGTGGCACTCAACAGATGAGACAAGCAATATTGCAGTATGAGCCATAGATTTCACGAGCAAATTTCAGGGTTGCATGGGCCATTGCCGACAAAACAAAAAACGTAATTGCTCTTAATCTCTATTCATTCTGCATGTGCGAATCCGGTTCAACAGGAGATGCTGAGGGGAAGATCAAGAGAGAAATAGGCACGAGTCTTTGGACAGTGCCGGGTTTGATCTTCCTTCTTTGGAGACATGTTAAGAATAGGGATGGATCCGAGATGTTAGCTTCTCCTGGAGGAGCTGATGCTAGGTAACAGGGCTTTAAAGACTGGATTTCATGGCATTGTCTTAGTTACCCACATTTGCCTCCACAATCCTCTTTTGTGTAGGTAAAATACTGCTGTGGTTTTGGCTCAGAAGCTGAGCAAGATGATCATGGCCACATATGTGCTTTCACTTAACTTCCTTAAAAAAAAACAATGAACTCTGCTTAAATTACAGTGAAAGTAGCTGTGTGCCTAAGGGGTTACACGTTAGGAATGGCACAAGAGGCAAGAGAATGGCCCTCTTAATCTGGTTATAAATCCAGGAAACATACTCTTCCAGTAATCTATGATTGCCATACTCAATTCCCCTAAGAATGAAGGTTCTAATTAATTCTGTTGCCTTACTAATGTTACATATAATTTTTAAAAGATGCCAGAGACAACTAATTTGATGCAATCATCTAGATCTTGATTAAGATTTGTTTGATTAAACAAATATAATGTTTTCTGGGTAATAAAAAAATAACAGAAAATGATCCTTGGGGAGCACTGAAATGGGAGTCAGGAGATGATGGTGCTCACCCTAACTTTAAGGCTTTGAGGTAATCATTTAATCTATTGAGTTTTAGTTTTTCTCATCTCCAAAATGGCGTCCATAGATGGTGCAAACGGTTAATGCACTTGGCTGCTAATCAAAAGGTTAGAGGTTTAAGACCACCCAGTGGTGCCTTAGAAAAAAGGCCTGGCAATCTACTTCTGAAAAAGCAACCACTGAAAACCCTATGGAGCACAGTTCTACTCACATACATGGGGTTGCCATGAGTCAGAATCAACTCAACAACAGTTGGTTTTTTCATCTCTACAGTGAAGAGCACAGAGTAGAATCAGAAGTATGCATACTCATATATACTCATATTTTATGATCCCATTTAAGAATATTTTGGGTAATGTATAACAATTGGACTTTAGTATAAGCCATGTCTTGGGTGTGGGTCTGATATATCGTAATTGCACAGGCACCGCCTTAGGCAAACACTGCAGTAGAGGGCTCATAATCTACCAGAATCCTATTTCTTTCCAAATTTACAGAGAATTAGATAGAGGTTACTGTATTGGTGGAATGAGTGAGACACTTGAGGAATTCTCTTGCATCTCCATTTCTTCTTTTTCATACTGTGCCTTTCTGTGCCCTCTGCCTTTTCCAAACAAAACTCATTTATTCTCATAGCTACATTTATTTAACCACAGCTTCACTTTTAGATTTTTCACTCTTTTAATTCTTTCTGATCATTATAGCCAGATTGCCTTTCTCCTAGTAGATTTAAATCCATGGCTTTCTTTTTTCTTTTTTACCAAACTGGACCCCAATGTTTGGTCTCAAAGTAAATAAGAAGTTTGAATGTAGAATATTTCCCTTCTTTGAATAGAAAGTGATGAACAAAGAGATGGAATACTCTGCTATACTAGTCTCTAAGCATTTCTGATCTGACTGGTGTTGGAGGGAAAATAGTTCATGATGATCTAATTTAGGGTTGGTTAGGCTTGGTTCCTTTTGCATGGACTCTCCTATTCCATTGGAAGCTTTAGTTAGCCTCTCCTTGTTTTGGTTAAGCACTGGGCAGACAACTTTACTGTTGGATACTGCACTGACCCCCAGCCCTGCACCCTCTGAGTCTCACCATCTGTAACAGATAGGCCAGCGAGGGATTCTGCCTTCTGCATGCTATGTCACTTTGATCAGAGAAACTTTAAAGGGTGGTTTCTTCAAAAGACATTGAGAACTGCTTGAAGTTGAGTGACCTCATAGCAAAGACTAAGCTGCTACTTCTCATCAGATTTCCTCTTCAAGGAGCATATGCAACTCTTCAAAACGTTCCTTTATTCAAACTGTCACACTGAACCAGAAGATCACCCTATTAGAAAGACAGAGCCTATCACAATTACCATTTCCTTTATAAAGTTAAAAATTATGTTCAAATTATTTCTCCATAAGAAGTTACAGTTCCTTGTGTGACAGACTGTGACTTAAACCATTACATTGGTTCTTTATGAATTCAGGGCAGAAAGGAATTGGAAATCCCTTAAGACCCCATCAAGAGTAGCTTGATGCTTTCATATGGTTTCTTGGCTGGAGAACGACCTAGTTTTTGAAGAGTGATGGGAATATTTCAAAATATGCTGTGATATAGAACAAAGCTTAGCTTTGTTATAAATAATTAATTTAAAGAAATATGAGTTTAGGAATAGCTAATATAAAATAAACAATATGGAAGCTTAGTCAAATATCTGAACTCTATGAGAAAAGATATTCTAAAATAAGCAATGGGAGAAATCACGAAGGAAAAGACTGGTAGATTTGCTTGCAAATGAAAAAAAACATATATATAAATGAACTTCGTTGATAAAATTGAAACAAAAGAAAAAAGGAAAGTATTTGCAACAAAGCTAATCGTGAGAGTTTATCATCCTTAACATGTAAAGAATTCATGCAAATCAACAGTAAGACTGCACATTCAATAAAACTATACCCATTGCAATCGAGTTGATTCCAACTCATAGTGACCCTATAGGACACAGTAGAATGGCCCCATAGGGTTTCTAAGATTGTAAATCTTTACAGAAGCATATTGCCACATCTTTCTCCCATGGGGCGGCTGGTGAGTTAGATCTGCTGATCTTTCAGTTAGCAGCTGAGAGCTTTAACCACTGTGCCACCAGGGCTTCTTCCAATAAGACTATACAGATAATAAAAAAGGAAAGTTAAATGTCTAATAAACATTAAACAGTATTCAACCATGTTAGTAAACAGAAAAGTGCAAAAATTTTAAAAAGTAAACCCACCTAATATCAAAGAATTAAAAACAAACAAACACTAATTACTGGCAATGATGTCGTAAGTTGGGCATTTTGATATATTGCTGGTAGAACTGTAAACTGATATGGCCTGTTTGGAAGGTAATTCAGTACTATACCTCTGGAACTTTCCAAATGCTTAGGCCCTTTGACTCAATAATTCCACTTCTACAACTGTACCTTAAGGAAATAATTTAAACAGTTTTATACAATGGTTTTATAATAGCAGAAAATTAGAAATAATCAAGTGATCAAGTACATTATTGTGGACCGTAGGATATGCCTAGACTCAAACATGCCAATTACCATGAAGGACAGGGCAATGTTTTGTTCTGGACGGCAACAAACAAGAACATAAGATATACCATTCTGCAGCCTTTAAAATGATAGTCAGTGATAATTTTAATAAAGGAAATGCTCATGTTAATTGTAAAAATAATTCACAATTATATATTCCATATACTCAGATATGTACAATTTTCTTTCCCCTAAAAATTGCATAGAGATATACCAAAATATTAAGGGGATTATTTTTGGATTTTATTCTTCATACTTTTCAGTATTTCCACTATTTTACAGTGTTTAAAGTGCTATTTCTGGTAGCCAATCACAGTTCCTAATCTATTTTTGCATGTCAGTGCAGACCTTTATAGCTGAGTCTCAATTACTCCTTTTTTACCATGGAGGTTAGCATTAGTGTCTGGGTGTGTATGAAACTAGTCTATATATTATTAGTATACATGGCATATATGAAATGTAATACTGTGTGTATGTAATATACCATATAGGAGCACTGGAGTAGAGCAAACTGTTAAGTACTTGGCTACTAAATGAAACGTTGGTTGTTTGAAACCACCCAGAGGCACCTTGGAAGAAAGACCTGGCAATCTACTTCTGAAAAATCAGCCACTGAAAACCCTGTGGAGAACAGTTCTACCCTGACACATGGGGGATCTTCATGAGTTGGAGTCAACTCTATGGCAACTGGTTTGGTTTTTGCTTTTTATATACAGTACTGTGTAATATATACCCATTAATATATTAATTCTAACTCATGGCAACTCCATGTGTGTAAGAGTAAAACTGTGCTCTATAAGGTTTTCAATGGCTGATTTTTTGGGAACTAGATCACCAGGCCTTTCTTCCAAGGCCCCTTGGGCTGGACTCAAACCTCTAACCTTTCGGTCAGCAGCTGAGCTCATTAACTTTTTGCACCACCCAAGGATATGTTAATGCGCTAATAATTGTTAATTCATACTATATTTTTATATTAATGGTTATTGTTAATTACTAGTTAATAATTACATACGAGAGGAGCCCTGGTAGTGCACTGGTTAAGTGCTTGGCTGCTAACCAAAAGGTTGGCGGTTTGAACCCATCAGCCTCTCTGAGGGAGAAAGATGTGGAAGTCTGCTTCCTTAAAGATTATGACCTTGGAAACACTACGGGGCAGTTCTACTCTATCCTATAGGGTCACTACGAGTTGGAATTGACGGCACTGGTTGAATTATATACAATATATGTTATATATATTTTTTTGTTTTTATTGGGTGCCATTGAGTTGGTTCTGACTCATAGTGATCCCATGTACAGCAGATTGAGACACTTCAAGTCCTGAGCCATCCACACAATCAGTATTATGTTAGAGTCCATTGTTCAGCTACTGTGTCAATCCATCTCATTGAAGATCTTCCTCTTTTTTCACTGACCTACTTTGCCAAGCATGGCGTCCTTCTCCAGGGACTGGTCTCTCCTGATAACATGTGCAAAGTCCAAAGTTATTACATTTACTTTATGTAACATAAATTTCTTCCTACAAAAAAGACCAATTAAATTTGATCTTAATTTTGAGTTGTTCCAATGCATCCTACATTGTTCTTCATTTTATAGTAACATGTTGCAAGTATAATTTCCTTAAAACTGATGTCAAATCCCAAGATTTCCTGGATTCAATTTCGGGCTGTCTTACTGGAAGCAGTGCTTGCTGCAGCACGTCTCTACACGAAGGGAACTTCGGACAGTGCCTCAGTGTCCTTTGTAATGGAATATGACTTCCGTAAGGTGCTGAGAGTGGCTGTGAGAATAGGTATTGTCACCCCTGACTTTGGTGCTCAGATTAGCTAAATATGTTGCCTTTGAAAAAAAAGAGTTAAGTTGATCTCCGAGAAAGGACAAACACATGAGGGAATCAAAGGGCTCTTTCAGATTAGTAAACCTAATATCAAAGAATTTAAAAGTCTAACCCAGACTTACAGGTGGCCTTTGCTTTGATCATTAATTAAAATGTGACTTCTATCCACAGTGTCACTGATGGAGGACTTGACAAAACAAAGTACGTCAGGTACCTGACAATTTCTTATAATGCCCTGAAAGACAGGTGTTCATTCCTGCAAGTGCTTTGAAGCTAAAAATAAAATAAAACAAAATTTGAATTAAAGGATATTCCCAAGCACATAGTAATCATCTTAATACATACACTTCAGGGTCTTTTTTCTTCCCTGATGGTGGTGGTGGTGGTTGGTGGGGGGTGGGGGTGGGGGGTGGGGAGTGTTAAAGACGGACACAAATCCTGGCTGGAAAGGAATGCAGAAAATGGGGTAAAGTAAAGCCTTGTAAGTCATTTGAGATCAATCGTCAGAGAATGTGTCTCAACGGTGTCATTATCAGATTAATATTTGAGGTCCAATTTAAGCTGGAATTATTTGGATAACAAAAATCAAAAGAAAAGTTTTTACAAACAATTTTGCCTTGCAGCAAAAGAAATGTATCAGGGATGGGATTTGGTGATTTTTCACAGCACCTCTCAAATTCCTATAAGCCTGGGTTGCTTCATAAAGAGTCCTGGAGGTCCATACCTTCACAACCCTGGTTTATTTCATCTTGAGTCAAAATTGGAAAAAAAAAACAAAATTCTGATTTCATATTATTTCAGGTGAGCTATAGACCTCCTTGCAAAATAATCTAAAGAGTATTTTGATTTGTTTGATAGGCCAGTCTAATTTGGAAATAAGAATAGATGCCTTCTTGAGAAAAAAAGCAAACTTTTGGTTAAATGACTGTTTTTTTCTATTTCCTAATCAGTATTTACTGGAGCCATGGTGCTCAGCTGTGAGTTTGTTAAAAATGGTTCCGATCTTCTAAGGAGCTTACAAAGTAGCTGTGAACTGAGAACAATTAGCAAAAAAAAAAAATCGATGAAATACATAGACTAGGAAATTGTTTGTTCATGTTGTTAGCTGCCATTGAGTAACCCTGACTCATGATGACCCCATGCACAACAGTCCTGTGCCATCCGCATGATTAGTTGGAGATTGGACCCTTGTGATCCATTGGGTTTTCATTGACTGATTTTTGGAAGTGGATCGCCAGACCTTTCCTCCTAGCCCGTCTTAGTCTGGAACCTCTGCTGAAACCTGTTCATGATCATAGCGACACACAAGCCTCCTCTGACAGACAAGTGGTGGCTGCACGTGAGGTACATTGGCTGGAATCCAACCCTGGTCTCCCACATGAAAGGCAAGAATTCTACTACTGAACCATCATCAGTGCTTCAGAATATTATATACAAAGGGTTAAAAACAAAAGTTGAGGCACATTCATTGTGCATATGAAATAAGGGGTAAAGTACCATGAAAGTGTTGGGAGGAGGATACAGGTAGGAGCATGTGCCTTTAATGAAGACAGAAGTGCTGACGATGCAGGATTCTAAGAGTCTACAAAGAGTGGAAGAGTGTCAATACACTTGGGTAGTGGAGATGTTGAAAATGGAAGATTCTCTGTGCTGAGGTATGTTGTTATCAGTGGATTCACTAAGGACAAAGCCATTGGAAGAAGAAGCTGTGGACGGGAGCCTGAGGTAGCTGGGGATTGCTGGGAAGATTTAAGCAAGGGACAAAGGGCTTAAATAAAAAGAGCTAACATGGGTCTTCAGGTAGGGATTAATATGGTTCACAGTTTTGGTGAGAAAAATTACCTAGGACATGGCATAGGGCACTTAGGAGAAAAACTTCAGTACAGAGTAGAAGGTCAGAGATAAGACAATGGGCTTTGTTCAGACTTTCACTAGGCCATTGAATTACGTTGTGCATGAATATTGCAAGGAAAAACGTTCTTAATATGTTTATACAATATTCTCATTTTTATAAAAAGAAAATAATGTATTTGTAAAGAAAAGAGAAGCCATCACAAGAGAGGATACTGACAAAGAAAGATGTTCAAAATATGTTGACATAATATTTCCATTTTTACTTTTAAAAAAAATTGCATTTGCAAAGGAAAAGCCAAGGTGAGGATGGTAAGCCAGTGGTCATGGCTCTTCATTTTTCCAGAATTGAAGTTCTGTCTTTCACTCCCTGTTGCTGTTGTCTTTTGTTTGTTTATAGAAGTTGGCTCTTTTGAATAAGTTGTTACAGAGTTAAAGCAATTAGATTTCCCTTTTATGTGGAGATTTTTTAAAGCTGTTCTGTCTGTCCCACTCTCTCCCGCCACTGCATCACCACATAACCTTTAATTCTGCTTTCTCTTAATGCCTTGGTTACAGGGCTTTGAACCAGTTCATTCTGGTTTGAACGCCTGCTGAGAATTTGCATTTCCCCCCCAAATATACTGAATCAGAATCTACATTTTAACAAGATCCCAAGGTGATTCTTATTTATAATAAATTTGGAGAACCACTGCTCTACTAATAGTTCTTAGAATTGGTCCCTAACCAGCAGCTTAGCATCACCTGGGAACTTGTTAGAAATGCAAAGTGTCAGCATCGGTTCTAACTGGAATGAACTGGCTTGAAACCCTGCTTGGTTACATCAGAGGGATTTGGTTTGGTGGAAAACAAAACAAAACAATAAAACAACCAGTTGCCATCAGTAAATTATGACTCATGAAAATTCCACGTGTGTCAGAGTAGAATTATACTCTATAGGGTTTTCAATGGCTGATTTCTTTAAAGTACATCACCAGACCTTTCTTCCTAGGTGCCTCTGGGTGGACTTGAACTTTCAAGCTTTCAGTTAGCAGCCAAGTGTGCTAACTGTTTGTACCACTCAGGGACTCCAGTTTGATAAAAGCCTTGCATATTCCCTACAACATGAAGAACACTGTCTCAGCCTCCAAGCCCTCCTACTCTGACTTGGGCTACTGTGTTGCCACCTTAACTCCCAAGGCCCATAGTATTAGCAGCTTTAAATCAAAATATCTTTTGGCAGCTGTTGGTCTTGTCAACATTATTCTATCTAGTGCCTGAATGTGTGGAGAAATCATTCCTGGGGTCCATGACTAAAGAATAAACATCCATAGTTGCTCATCTAACTCTCAGTGTGAAGCTTTTAGCGAGCGTTTTTCTAACATCTTTTTCTCTGGTAAATATTGAGTCCAACTGATCAATGAGCCAGCAACTGATTTCTTCAAAGAAATGCAGAATGCCCTAGAGACTTTCTGCTGATGGATAAAGCCGGGACTTCATGCATTGTCACAGCTTGATTTTTCATCAGAAACTCAGTGGAATCTTCTGTCTGTGCTCTCCTGTTGGTCTTTAGAAATTAAAACAATCATTCTGGGTAATGACATTGGTTATGGTGATGATAATAATAACAGCTGATTTTTTTTTTAACGCGTTCTGCAAGTCAGTAACTGTATTAGGAACTGTATAATATTTATCTGTTTTTCCAGCAATCCTATGAAACAGGTATTTTATGACTATTTTACTAATGCAGAAAGAAAGCCTCAGAATTTGAGTAAGTTCATCCTAGCCAGTGGCAAATGTAAGATTCCTTTTTCTCTATTTTCAGCCTTTTAGAGTTGTTCACACAACTTATGAAATGTGTTTGCATTATTCTTTCAATATTCTTAAGAGGTACAAAGTGCTTGGAACATAGTGAACCTTCAATACCTATTATTTTTGGAGTGGATAAATGAAGTTTCAGGAATTTTCACCATGGTTTTACATGGTGAAGTCCAAAGAGTTGTCTTGCCCAATTCTTTGGTATGCTCTCTGGAATTACATTTGGGGAACTTCTATCTCTCTGAGATTGAGATCATTGGAAGAGAGGTGGGCAGGATGAGGTGAGCCAGTCACTTTCTATTCTTCAGCATGTGTTGACCTTTTCTGCTAAATATTGAGTCAATTTGAGCACTATTTTGGTCAATATACTGGGATGATAGAGAAGATATTACAACTGAGACAAGATAGTTGGTCAAACTGCCCAGAAGAAAATTTTCAGACTCACTTTCTCTCATTTCTATGCTTCCTGTAGTTGAAGTGTGATTATAAAAAATGTACCAAAGTGAAGTTCAATAAGGTGCTGTTGTTGTTGTTGGGTGCCACCGTTGAGTCAATTCTGACTCACAGCAACCTTATGTGACAGAGTAGAACTGCCCCATAGGGTTTTCTAAGCTGTAATCTTTATGGGAGCAGGTTGCCAGGTCTTTTTCCTGCAGAGCCGCTGGGTGGGTTTGAACTACTGAACTTTAGGGTAGCAGCTGAGTACTTAATTGTAAGGTAACCCATTGCTACTGAGTCAATTCCGATTCACAGCGACCCTATAGAACAGAGTAGAACTGCCCCATAGGGTTTCCAAGGCTGAAATCTTTATGGAAGCAGACTGTTACATCTTTCTCCCTTGGAGTGGCTGGTGGGTTTGAACCACTGACCTTTTGGTTATCAGCCAAGTGCTTTAACCCCTGAGCCACCAAGGCTCCTCTATCATATCCTAGTGGTATAAAATTAGTTGGAAAAGAATTGTCAATGAAATGTCAGAACTGACTCAAAAAGTACCACTGAGTCCATGGACTGGTTCAATTGGGGAAAAAAACAAAAATCAACCCAAGGGTGATGGTTTCAGGACTCCACCTTGTGGCAACAAAGCCACAAGTTTAGAATTATGAAATATTGATGAAATATGAGCAATTGAAGCTTTAGAATTCAACATTCTCATCATACAGGTGGAAGAACTGAGTGCTAGAGAGGTGAGCAAAGTTTCAGAACCACATTAATCTGTAAGGCCTTTTACTTCATTGTGCACTAGTATTCCTCTCCCCTACCACTTGTCTGTCAGTTTGTCATACTGTGGGGGCTTAAATGTTGCTGTGATATTGGAAGTTATGCCATAGGTATTTCAAATACTAGCATAGTCACCCATGGTAGACAGGTTTCAGTGGAGTTTCCAGACTAAGACAGACTAGGAAGAAGGACTTGGCCGTTTACTTCTAAAAAAGATTGACCAGTGAAAACCTTATGAACAGCAGCAGAACATTGTCCGATGTAGTGCTGGAAGATGATCTCCTCAGGTTAGACGGCACTCAAAATATGACTGGGGAAGAGCTGCCTCCTCAAAGTAGAGTCGACCTTAATGATGTGAATGGATTAAAGCTCTTGGGACCTTCATTTGCTGATGTGGCATGACTCAGAATCAAACATCCATTAACAAACAGAATGTGGAACATATGAAGTATGAATCTAATAAAATTGGAAATCATAAAAAATGAAATGGAATGTGTAAAGATCCATATCCTAAGCTTTGGTTAGCTGAAATGGACTAGTTTTGACCATTTTGAATTGGACATTCATATGGTTTACTATGCTGGCAATGACAAATTAAGAGGAAGGGCATTGCATTCATTCTTAAAAAAAGCATTTCAAGATTTATGCTGAAGTACAGTGCTGCCAATGACTGGATAATATCCATAAGCCAATAAGGAAGACCAGTTAATATGATTATTATTCATATTTACACTCCAGCCACCAATGGCAAAGATGAAGAAATTGAAGATTTTTATCAACTTCTACAGTCTGAAATTGATTTAACATGCAATTAAAATGCATTGATAATTACTGGTGATTGGATTGTGAAAGTTGGAAACCAAGAAGAAGGATTAGTAGTAGGAAAATATGGCCTTGGTGATAGAAATGACACCAGAGATCTCATGATAGAATTTTGCAAGACCAGTGACCTATTATTCATTGCAAATACCTTTTTTTCAACAACATAAACAGCAACTGTACACAAAGACCTCACCAGATGAAGTACACAGAAATCAAATTACATCTGTGGAAAGAGATGATGGAGAAGCTTAATATCATCAGTTAGAACAAGGCCACAGGCTGACTGTGAAATAGACCATCAATTGCTGCTATGCAAGATCAAGTTGAAGCTGAAGAAAATTAGAACAAGTCCACGGAAGCCAAAGTACAACCTTGAGTATATCCCACCTGAATTTAGGAACCACTTCAAGAATAGATTTGATGCATTGAACACTAATGACTGAAGACCAGATGAGTTGTGGGATGACATCAAGGACATCACATGAAGAAAGCAAAAGGTTATTAAAAAGACAGGAAAGAAAGAAAAAAACAAAATGGAAGTCAGAGGAGACTCTTAAACTTACTCTTGAACATATAGTAGCTAATGTGAATGGAAGAAATGATGAAGTAAAAGAACTGAACAGAAGAGTTGAAAGGGCAGCTGGAGAAGAAAACGTAAAGTATTATAATAAATGTGCAAAGACCTGAAGTTAGAAAACTAAAAGGGAAGAACATACTTGACATTTCTCAAGCTGAAAGAACTGAAGGAAAACTTCAAGCCTTTAGCTGCAATATAGAAGGATTCTATGAACAAAATGTTTAATGACACAGGAAGCATCAAAAGACAACGGAAGGAATACACAGAGTCACTGTAACCAAAAGATTTGGTAGATGTTCAACCATTTCAGGAGGTAGCATATGATCAAGAACCAAAGGCAATGAAGGAAGAAGTCCAAGCTGCACTGAAGACATTGGCAAAAAAGAAGCCTCCAGGAATTGACAGAATACCAATTGAGATGTTTCCACAAATGGATGCAAAGCTGGAGATCTCACACATTTATGCCAAGAAGTTTGGAAGATAGCTACATGGCCAACATACTGGAAGAGATCCATATTTGTGTGCATTCCAAACAAAAGTGATCCAACAGAATGGCAGTTATTGAACAATATCATTAATATCACACACAAGTACAATTTTGCTGAAGATAATTCAAAAACGGTTGTAGCAGTCCACAGACAGGGAACTGCTAGAAATTCAAGCGGGATTCAGAAGAGGACGTGGAATGAGGGATATCATTGCTGATGTCTGATGGCTCCTGTCTGAAAGCAGAGTCTACCAGAAAGATGCTTACCTGCGTTTTATTGACTATGCAAATGCATTCGACTCTGTGGACTGTAACAAATTATGGATAACATTATAAAGAATGGGAATTCCAGAACACTTAATTGTGCTCGTGAGGAACCTGGACATAGACCAGGAAAGAATGAGGGGATGCTGCCTAGTTTAAAATCAGGAAAAGTGTGCATCAGGGTTCTATCCTTTCACTATACTTATTCAATCTGTATGCTGAGCAAATAATCCGAGAAGCTGGACTATATGAAGAAGAACGGGGCATCAGGATTGGAGGAAGATTCATGAACATCTTGCATTATGCAGATGACACAACCTTGCTTGCTGAAAGTGAAGAGGATTTGAAGTACTTACTGATGAAGATCAAAGACTATGGACTTCACTATGGATTGCACCTCAACATAAAGAAAAGAAAAATCCTCACAACTGGACTAATAAGCAACATCCTGATAAATGGAGAAAAGACTGAAGTTGTCAAGGATTTCATTTTACTGGGATCCACAATCAACACCCATGGAAGAAGCAGTTAAGAAATCAAAAGAAGTGTTGCACCGGGCAAAACTGCTGCAAAAGACCTCTTTAAAGTGTTAAAAAGCAAAAATGTCACTTTGAGGACTAAGGTGAGCCCAACCGATTTTCAATTGCCTCATATAGATGCAAAACTGGACAATGAATAAGGAAGACTGAAGAAGAATTGATGCATTTGAATTATGGTGTTGACGAAGAATATTGAATATACCATGGACTGCCCGAAGAATGAAGAAATCTTTCTTGGAAGAAATACAACCAGAATGCTCTTTAGAAGCAAGAATGTATGCGTTACCAGGAGGCACCAGTCCCTGGAGGACATCAGGCTTGGTAAAGTAGAGGGTCAGTCAAATAGAGGAAGACTCTCAAAGAGATGGATTGACACAGTCACTTCAACAATGGTCTCAAGCATAGCAGTGATTGTGAGAATGGTGCAGCACCGGGCAGTGTTTTGTTCTGTTGTACATAGGGTCACTATGAGCTGGAACTGACTAGAGCGCACCCAATATCAATTCTCCTCCCCTGGCCTCCCCTCCCTTCCCCTTCCCCCTCCTTCCCTCTCTGTCTTCTCTCCTTTCCTCTCCTCTTCTCTCTTGTTCTCTCCTCCTCTCTGCTCCCTCCTCCCTTCCCCTGCCTTCCCTTCCCCTCCCCTTCCCCCTTCCTCTCCCATCACCTTCCCTCTGTCTTCTCTCCTATGCTCATCTCTACTCCTTTTCTCTCCCCTCCTCTTCCCTCTCCTCCACTCCCCTCTCCTCTTCTTCACTCTCTCCTCCCTTCCATTGCCGTTCCTTCTCCTCCCCTTCCCCCTTCCCTACCATCCTCTTTCCTCTCTTTCCCTTTCTGTCTTCTCTTCTCCTCTTCCCTCTCCTCTTCTCCTCCCCTTCCCTTCTCCCTTCTTCCCCCTCTGTCTTCCCTTCTCTTTTCTTCTCTTCTCTTATCCCTTCCCCTCCCCTCCTGCACTCCCTTCCCCTCTCCTTCCCTCCTTCTCTCCTTTCCCTCTTCTCTCCTTCCCTCCCCTTTGCCCTACTTTCCTCTCTGTCTCTTCTCCTCTCCTTTTCTCCCCTCTCTTTCCCACCTATTCCCTTCCTTTCCCTCCTCTCTCCATTGTTTTGTTTCCTAATGAAGAGGCAACTCAACCTGATGGGATACTTTGACATGGCAGATCCAGTCTCTCAGCACAGGGTGCCCCCGCACAGCCTGACGTGGAATTTGAGGGCCTCAGATCCCTCTAGTAGTGGGATGCAATGCCATTCTCACAAGCATAGAGAGTCCAGTGTTTTTATTGGCTGGAGAGGTGGCAATGATAACACATAATGAATTTTTAAACTGTTTGAATGGCCCTTTTTCCTTACAGTTGATGAACTCTAAGCAGGTATATAGTTTATGCACATGGAAGTATTTTACATTACTGCTGCCTGAGCTCTTACTGAATACAGGAAAATATTATAATTCTTAGTTGTGTAAGTGTTTTCTCCAGGTATTATAAACTTTCTACACATAGGCAGAAGTTGTTGGCTTGTTTGTCTTCCTTGTAGATGGGCCACCTGAGGGTTTAACAAGTGAAAACCTCTTGGAGTTTCTAACTACGGGGAAGCATGCACATTTGTTCAAGGTGAGCTAAGGCTGCCATAATTTTCTGATTTACACGGTGATTAAATGAAAAAAAAAATGAATAGAAACAATTGCAAACAGCTTGGGAAAATGCTCTTTATCCTTTCCACAATATTTCTGATTTTTATTATCATTAAGATCTGAAATTTTCAGTATAGATCATATGTTTTCACAAACAGCTTAAATTAAACACATTTTTAAAACTTTCACTCTTCAGTATCAACTATGCAAATTTTACTCATTGTGATAACAGTGAGAAAGCAACCTGGTTATGATCAAGCTGTCAGCATTTCATTCATTTAAACACAGAATTTATTTAAACTCACTCCTGGTCACTCACTCTCACTCCTGGTGTGTTGGTTTTCTCTCTACACTAAGAAATCTCCAGCACAGTGCCGATTTTTGGGTTATGAAAGATAATAGTCTATGCAGACTGTTTTTCATTTTCATATTCAGATTTCTTTTGTTTAATGGTTTTATTAGTTTGAATGCCTCTAGATCTATTATCAGTACACAATCCTAAAATCTGTTTCATTGTTGGAAGAAAAATATCCAATGATATATTTATCTTTTGAAAGCCTCCCAAATTCATATGAGACTTTTAAAAGTTTGAATTTAGTTAAAACAGAACAAAAACATGTTATTGTTGTTAGGTGTTGTCGAGTCGATTCCAACTCATAGCAACCCTATGTACAACAGAACGAAGCGCTGCCCAGCCTGTGCCATCCTTGTGATCATTATGTTTCAGTCCACTGTTGCAGTCACCGTATCAGTTCATCTAGTTGAAGGTCTTCCTCTTTTTCACTGATCGTCTATTTTACTAAGCATGATGACCTTCTCCAGGAACTGGTCCCTCCTGATAACATGCCTAAAGTATGTAAGACAAAGTCTCACCATCCTTGCTTCTAAGGAGCATTCTGGCTGTACTTCTTCCAAGACAGATTTGTTCGTTCTTTTGGCAGTTCACAGTATATTCAACATTCTTTGTCAACACCATGATCCAAATGCATCAAGTCTTCTTTGGGCTTCCTTATTCTTCGCATGCATATGATGTAATTGAAAATACCACGGCTTGGGTCAGGCACACCTGAGACCTCAAAATGATATCCTCGCTTTTCAACTCTTTAAAGAGGTCTTTTGCAACAGATTTGCCCAATGCAATACGTCCTCTGATTTCTTGACTGCTACTTCCTTAGGTATTGATTGTGGATCCGAGTAAAACGAAATCCTTGACAACTTCAATCTTTTCTCCATATATCATGATGTTGCTTATTGATCCAGTTGTGAGGATTTTTGTTTTATGTTGAGGTGCAATCCATAGTGAAGGCTGTAGTCTTTGATCTTCATCAGTGAGTGCTTCAAATCCTCTTCACTTTCAGCAAGCAAGGTTGTGTCATCTGCATAATGCAGGCAGTTAATGAATCTTCCCCCAATCCTGATGCTGAGTTCTTCTTCATATAGTTCCTTCAATAGCCTTTTAAAATGTACACACCTCCAAATAACTAGCTGATTGACCTTGTTCCTTTGATAGAGAATTGCTTTGTTTTGGGTAGGTGATCTTAAAGAAAAAGGTTGATAGGGCTACAATGTAAGTTTGCTCTGAACTGAGCCATTGACTCTTTCGGGAATTTTGGTTTAAAAACATAGGTACTTTTTAAAGGACAAAAGCATGGCTCCTCATTGATTATCTGTCTCTATATCATGTTATAAACTGGAAGTACATACACTTGTTACTCATTCACTGATTTCACAGGTATGTGAGATACCTGCTGTTTGTCAGAACTCATGCTACGTTGGGGAAATACAAACATGATTAAAACATTGCCTCCACTCTTGAATAAAAGACTGAACAATGTAACGATCTCTGATAATCAATCAGCCCCAACTTACTGAGCACCATCTGTGGTACACACCTACTGTGGCCTGGGGATACAGCCATGACTGAGCCAGGTGTGGCCTCTATTCCAACGAAACCAAGTGCAGAGAGGGCCACCGTTAAACGCACTGACAGGTGTGCTGGGGACCAGGCCAGCCAAGAATGTGGTTTGGATTATAGAGAAATTTACCTTTTCTATAGGTTGACATGCTCAGCTGCTAACTGAAAGGCTGCAGGTTTGAGTCTACCTAGAGGTGCCTTGGAAGAAATGCCTGATGATCTACTTAGAAAAATCAACCATGGAAAACCCTATGGAGCACACGGCAACTGGTACTGGTACCTTGTCTGGGGAGTCAGAGGAGGTTTTCCTAAGGAAGAATTGTTTAAGCTCATTTCTGAAGTAAGGGTTATAGTCAGGTGAAGAAGGCTGAGGGAGAGAATATTTCAGGCAGAGGGAACAACTTGTGCCAGTAATCTGAGGTGGGAAAGAGAGGGTCAGTCCGGGAAACAAGAGAAGTCCAGCACGCCTGGGGAAATGACAGTAATAGAGGGAGTGTTGCCAGGTGAATCAGCTCCCAATTCGAAGCCCTACAGAAGCCAAGGACAGCCTGAGTACTATTGGAGGACACTTGATCTGGCAAACGAGCATCACCATTGTTGTTAACAACATGTACTACCTAGGCAAACACATCAGCAAACCCAAAGCATAAACGCTCAGGGTATCTCAGTCTAAACTCATTACCCCAAGGGATTTGGCATTTATACCTCAAAACTTCTGAATTAATTTTACAACATGTACTGAAATAAAACCAGTGGTAATGAAATACCAGCCTTCAACTTCTGTCTGCCTCTGCGTTCCAGTGTTTTCAGAGTTTTTAAGGTAATCTAAATTTCTCTCATAGTTTGGCCTCTCTTTGCATCTTTTAGCGAACCAGGTGTTTTGAGATTGCTCAAGCTTTATAGACAGGGGTTGGAAAGAATCCAGGTATGACGCACATCTCTTTTCAAGAGGCGCAAAAAAGCGGTAAACACAGTGGCTATCAGTGTGCAAGAGTGGATTTGTGAAATACAGTCAGTGCAGTGGGTCATTTGGGAAATCTTCTCCATGGTTGAGCAATAAGGTCCACACCAGAGCTGAGTTTGGAATTATTAGAATTGGGCTAGTTGTTTGAAATAAAGGTTTGGGTTTATTTACAGAGGAAGATAACAATTTTGGCAAGAACCAGTGTGGCTTAAGGTTCTTCAGATGAAAACAGCACACCCAGACCTCGACATCATCTGTAGATACCATCTTATTTTACTCTCCTCCCATCCCCAAAGAAAAAATAAATAAAGCACATTCTCTGGATCTTTCGGATTACACGCTAGGTATAATTAATATGTCTGTTGGATTTCCTGTGTGGGTGGACTGTATAACAGTTCAGAAAAAATGTTTCTTTCAACACTTTGAGCATCATCAGTCATTTGATTTGAGTCTTCCTCACGTCATCAGCCTTTGGTCCACTGACTTGTTTTTTCAGCTATTGTCAAACTGTTTTAAGCATTGCTGAGCTTGTTTGGGGGTAACATTGTCTAGAGGATTCCTCCTTAACTTAACTTCACAGATGCTTGAAATAAGCAATGTTGAAATGTTTATGGTATGTAACGCTCTGCCCTTAAACCCGGAACTCTTCGAAGCAGATACTAATGCCATGCTCTCTTGTAAAATATGTGCTTGCATTTAAGTTTTCTGTATTTCAAACCTAAGAAACTTTCACACCTAAGTTGCAATTTGATGGTACATTTGTTATATTTATTTCTGCTTTGTATTTGGCTGGTTAGAAGGCTGGAAGTCTGGGCTACAACAAAGTGCAGTTGTCATAAATTGGAAAAATGTGTGATGATAAACCATTGTATAGGGTCAAGATACTGTTCACTGGACAGGTAAAACAAATAACCTTGAGGGTGAATGGAAAGAGCAGGTGCTTTGGAATCAAATCCACTTGGCTCTAAACTCTGACTGTACCATTTATTAGCTGTTTGCCCTTAAGCAAATCATTTAACTGTGCTAAGCCTCGCTTTATTCAACTATAAAATGGATATAGTACCGCTATAAAGGTTGTTGTAAGGATTAGAGATAATGCACATAAATGATTTACATGGTGCCTGGATGCTCAGCGCTAGACACTTAGTAAATGGCAGTTATGGTTCAACTTAGTAATGATGATAATATACATGCAAGCATACCCAGACACCTTCATCATCAGATGTTTTCACCTTCAGAGAGTGGATTTATATAAAGATGGTAGCAAAGTATGGCCCTGAGGCCAGGCTTGACTACATATTAAGTAAGAATTGGAGGTGGCTAGCCACTTGAAATAAAAGTAAGCAATATCTGGGACCACTAGATGGAACTTACCAGAGGATAAATTTAGCTGAGGGCACAGACGATCTTTCTAAAGAATAGAACCATCCTGGCTCTAATGTGTCTGTACAGAAGCTGAATGCCTATTGGTTAGGCTGGTGTCACGGTTTTCCCTTTGGGTGGGAATATGGATAATGATTTTAAATGGTTTTTCTGACTCTGAGATGCTGTGATTCAATGACAGGGGTGGAGATGTTATACTGTGGCATGGAAGGCTGGAAAGAGAGCTAATTGCATCATGGGAAGACCTTGAAGTCCAGCGTCAGACAGAATACTCCCAAGAACATATATTTTCTTCTGGAGCACTCAGTTCTGGTGGATATGGAAGAAAGAAAGTAGCAGCTGAGGGTCATTTATTTTGCAGTTTAGTTTCAGATTCTGTAGGTTTGGGAGCTGTCTTATGTTGGGTTCTCTAGAGAAGCAAAACCAGTAAAGCATGTAAATACATATATAGAGAGAATTATATCAAGGAAATGGTCCATGCAGTTGTAGAGGGTGGAAAGTCCCAAGTCTGTGGGTCAGGCTGGAGGCTTCTCCTGACTCAAGTAGTTGTAGGGGCTGGCAAACCCAAGATCGGCAGGTCAGACAGCAGGCCTCTGGTTCACAGGCTGCAGAGGCTGATAAATCCCAAGATTGGCAGGCGAGATGGCAAGTAAGCTGCTAGCTTAAGTCCCAAGAACCAGAGGTCAGATGAACAGGGGCCAGCTGCAGGATTGGGAACAAATGAAAGCTCTCGAGTTTTCCTAGAAAGTCCACCTATTTCGGATGCAGGCCACACCCCCAAGGAAACTTCCTTTTGTCTGATTGGCAGCTCATACAAGATCTCATCATGGGGTGATTGCATTATATCAGATCTCATTAGGGAGGGGATTATGTCATTACATAGCTGCCAAAATACATCATATTTGTTAAACCTCTGAGAATCATGACCCAGCCAAGTTGACATATAACCTTAACCATCACAGAAGGGCCCACAAAAGTCATCAAATTCAACCTTTCAACCCATTCCAGAATCTCCTGATGCCATTGTGAAATGTAGTCACTGAGGTCATTTGATACCTTCCAGGCTTAGTATATCCACTTCTTTGCAATACTAGCCAGAAGACTGTGGTGCATCTTGAATTTTTTTACAAATTCTTCAATATGTTGAGTGAAGATAGATAATCTTTTCTATTCCTGAGGGATAAACTGGGTTTCTGGGCCAAGGACCCAAATTGGGAGCCTGGCAAATTTACCAAGTTAAGGGTTTCCTGTAAGGCTTCCGGGGAGATAGTTGGCTTGTATGCCCTAGGAGGACATATAAGCAGTCATGCTATGCATATTACAAGTGCTTCTTTGTATTACTCGACTGCCTCAATTATTAAACCAGATGCCATCGAATCAACTTTGACTCATGACGACCCCATGTGTGTCAGAGTAGAACCATACTCCATAGGGTTTTCAGTGGCTAGGGTTTTGGGAATAGATCACCTGGCCTGACTTCTGAGGCACCTCTGGGTGAACTGACACCTCCAACCCTTCAGTTAGCAGCCGAGCAGGTTAACCATTTACACCACCCAGGGATTCCTGCCTAGTGTTAGACCTCATTTTCCAGCCCCATTTGCAGATAGGTGTGGTCCTGGGACGGAGTTCTGGCCTATGGAATGAGAGGGGAAGTGATGTGAGCTACTTTCTGGCCTGCTGCACAAAAGCCTCTCATGCTCAATGCTTTCTCTCCTTCCTCACTCAGTGGAGGAGACTCTGAAGACCCTGAGGAGACAGAGCCACAAGATGAAAGGAGCCTGGATTCATGAAAGGCTACACCAATCTAAGTCCCTCCACTGACCTATGTTGGCCTGTGGTGTGAGTGAGAAGAAAACCTGTACTATATCATGCCATCAAAATTTTGGGCTTATTTGTTATAGCAGGTACATGCCCTCAGTAATACCCTAATCAAAGCAGTTTGCATCCCTCTTATGTACAAGAATATCATATGAAACTTGTCAAATATATTTTGCAAATTTAGATACAATATGTTCCCAATATTCTCTTGATCTAAATGAACATTCATAAAGGTAAATACCATTTATAAAAACTTTTTGTTGGTCAACTATTATAGACTCCTAGTAAATCCTTCTTTTCTAAGTTTTCACCAATTATTTATTGAACTGTTGATTCCTTAATTTTTTTTTTTTAATGATCAAGAGGATTGACGACATGCTTATTATTCTTAGTTTTGAGTGTTTATCACTTTCCCCTTTTGAAAATTTGGATATCTACAAGTTTTATGAAACTTCTCTGGTGTCCATCTGATTCTCACCTGTCTCTTATTTGATCATGTTCCTTGAATCTTTTGAGAAATGGCTTGTCTGGAGAGATGACTAAACCTGTTAAGTCATCTCTTCCTATTTCGTAACATACTTAACCTTTTTCTTTTAATGATTTTAAATGCAGTAGACAGCTCGAACCCAAGGACACCAACAAACTTGTGCAACTAAAAGCATATTTTAGTCTTGGGACTTCCCATCTTTCTCTATTAAGAACCTTATTAGAGAAAAATGAAAATTTCTCTCTTCCTGTCTGTCTGCCTCTAAATTTCAATAGTTGTTTTTCATTATATGGAATTACAAAGTTTTGACTGTGGTGAATGAATAAATAAGTATTTTTTTCTCAATAATTAATTCAATTTTAATTTTTCTAGGGAAGTTACAAAGGGGAAAAAAGCCTCCACAAACACGTGTAAAATGACTTTGAGATGATTTCTCAAAAGTTGTTGAAAGCTTTTCTAAAGTTGGCTTTGCCGCACAACAAGTTGTGAATTCAAACTAGACAAGAACAACACTTCCCTGGCGTTCTTCATGCTTTGAGAAGTCACATGATGCTCACCAACACTTCAGAAACATCTCAATGAGGAAGACTAGTCAGAAGCAAGGGCTTTAGTCCAGGCTGTGACTGTTGGATTGTCTGATTGAAAACTGCCACAAGGAGCTTCCTAGGTGCCAAATACTCTGCTCCAAGGAAAGACCTCGACATCTTCTGTTTGCTTCTAGAACATAAACTAGAGTGAAGGAAATGTCATCTTTGCTCTTAAAAAGGGTGGCACTTATGGAAAAAACTAACCCATTTTGAGTTCACATGTTCACAAGATTGAACCAATGTTCAGAATGGTTAGGGATACAAGAAGAGCAAGGTATGGAGACAGGAAACATCAATTTCTAAATCACTTCACCTCTAAAGGCATTCACCCTGATTAAATAGGACTAGATGGCAAATTAAATAGGAGTAGGTAGGCAGCCTGATGTGGAAGAAAAACAGGACATAGAGTCCAACCCAATTGTACCACCCAGTCTGAGTCTCAGCTTTCCAATGTAAAAAATGTGACTCAGAATCCCTACTTGCCTTTTGGGGTTTTTATGAGGATCAAGGCGCCCTGGTGGTGCAGTGGTTAAGTGTTTGGCATTTCAAATCCATCAGCTGCTCTTTTGAAACCCTATAGGGCAGGTCTACTCTGTCCTATAGGGTTGCTATGAGTCATAATTGACTTGAAGGCAATGAGTTTTTTTGGTTTATGAAGATCAAATGAGAAAATGACTATAGATTCACTATAAGATCTTTACATTTTAAACAAATGAAATTACTTTCCTTTAGTGAAAGAACTAAATGAATAAACGAATGGTTTTCAATTTCCTAGTACTATTCAAAATACAGGCTTGAGTTTCCACCACCTTCTTCTCTCAAGTCTCACATTCCAATTGATCTATTACATAATTGCCCATCCTAATATCTAAGAATTTCAAAGTGCTTAGCTTATTAGAAATCATGTGGACAGGTTATATTCCCCTCTTTCCCTCAAAATACAGATCATTATTCATCTATTGATGTGTCTTTTCATAACTATACATGTTGAGGATATTTGCGCATCAGGGAGGACATTTCAACGAAATTAAGATATGTTCAGTTTTCAAATAGGACGGTTAAGTTTCTCTACACCCTGATTAGGGCTTATATCCTGAACCCCAGCCCGGTTGCTATTTAGTTTGTAAGTCAATGCCTGTCAAGACCAGGTGTCATGGTTTGAATTATGTCTTCCAAAAAATGTGTGTATCAATTTGGCCGGGCCATGATTCCTGGTATTCTGTGGTTTTCCTATAAATTGTAAATCCTGCCTCTATGATGTTAACGAGGGAGGATGAGCAGCAGTTGTGTTAGTAAGGAGGACCTGATCTATAAGACTGGATTGTGTCCTGAGGCAATCTCTTGAGATATAAATGACAGAAGTGAGCAGTGAGACAGGGGGACCTCATACCATCAAGAAAGCAGTGCCAGGAGCAGAGCGCGTCCTTTGGACAGGGGTCCCTGCGCCGAGAAGCTCCTAGTCCGGGCTAACACTGAAGAGAAGGCCGACAGAGAGAGAGAAAGACTTCCCCTGGAGCTGACACCCTGAATTTGGACTTTTAGCCTACTTTACTGTAAGGAAATAAACTTCTCTTCGTTAAAACTATCCACTTGTGGTATTTCTGTTATGGCAGCACTAGATGACTAAGACAGAATTTGGTACACTAGATAACCAAGACACCAGGTCATGAGTGAGTAACATGAGGATCAGTCATTCACCTAGCAAATGTGTACCAAGAACTATAATGTGCCATGTGCTCTGTTAACTCCCCCACCTTATTTGGCTTAGAGGCTAGAGGTAGAGAATACTATAAAGGTAAAATACATAGCCTAAGATATGTCCACCAACTGTATTTGAAAAGAAGACATCAACACCTATATCATTTTCATGTGTCAAAGTCTACCTATTATCATTACTATTATTGCTTTATTATTCATCAGGTATGCTTTCATTTTTATGTTCCCGTAGCACTGAGGGTATTACTGAGAAGAGTAAGAATTTTCTGCTGTTCTTAAAAAAAGCAATCAGAAACCACTTAGTTCATTGGTAACTCTTGTTCATCCTTGTTTTTCTTAAAAAAAAAAAGTCTGCTGTAGCTGGGTGCTATTTTATTTTAGTCATCTTCAGCCATGGCTGGCTGTGTTGAAACAATGCCAGACTGAGCATTGATACCAGGTGCCTGTCCTAGCAGAATCCAATATCACACCTGCAGACAGAGTGTAAGATTACATCATGTGTCGTGCCTGAGCACCACAAATGACTCTCTCCTTCATCTCAAATAACATTATAATTTATACTTGGAGACTTCAGACTAGGTAGCCTTGGCCAAATGAAAGTTTTTGCAGCCAAACACATCAAACTCAATATATTTTACTGTGCCAATGGGGTTGTTTTTTTGAGAAAGTTGAACATCATGAAATCTATCAATGGCATTTCAAATAAAAACAATACCTGTCCTGGGCAGGTAGCCTTATAAACACTTGGCTGTCAGTTAAGAAGATGCCATGGAGTTTTGTGCTGGAAACCAAAGAAAAGTGAAAAGACTCAAGTGTACTATGTGAACTAAGTAACAGTTCACAGATGAAAGGAGGAACAATAAGATCTTTTGTTATACACAAATGTCATCGTTATAAAAGCATAAATTTAAAGTTGGGGAATCATTTCAGGCAAAAATGAAAACCCTCCCAATTCAAACATTTTCCCAGCTCCAGGACACAACCCACAGAATCTCTCAAATTTTGGAAATATTGTGTGGATATTTCAACACCTTCTCACTGCTGGCATTCTCATTTTCTCTTTTGTACCTTGGTGCCTGGTTCAAGAGTGTCTTGGGCAACCTGTTTGCGCTTTGATCCGCTGGCTGAAAAGCCGCTGCTTTTCTTTGTTCAGGAAACCATTGTGCATGTTTATATGCATAGAGGAAGGGATGAGTGCCCTCCTTCCCTTTCTTCCCCCACCAACTTCTTCAAAGGGCTGGAGGAGCTTTCTACCTGGCTATTGGGTTTCTTTGACTTTTGAATTCAATCTGTAGTTCTCAAATTCTATGTGGAATTGACCCAGCATGTTGAGTCTTTCAGACAGGTTTGTTTTATGTCTAAAGCAGTAGCCAGTAATCTCTGTGGTCTTGGGCCCGCTTGTAGGGTTGCCAGAAGAGATCTTTACCACCTTCCTTTTAACGCTGTCTTAATTTTCTAGTATTTTCATGATACTTTTGGGATTCTTAGAGTCTTTCTTTCAGTTTCCTACACATTTTCACATGGATCCTGAGAGATTCGCTGTAGTTAGTTGCATTGTTGTTAGCTGCCATCGAGTTGGCTCCAACTCATGGTGACCTCATGTACACCAGAACCAAACATTGCCCAGTCCTGTGCCATCTTCACACTCATCGGTAATCCACTGTGGTGACCACTGAGAATTTTGAGTGTCTTCCAACCAAGGGGGTTCATCTACAGTACTATATTGGACAATATTCTGTTGTGATTCTCAGTGTTTCCGTTGGCTGATTTTCAGAAGTAGATCACCAAGCCTTTCTTCCTAGTCCTGAGAGATTAGAACATAGACATGGAGGATGTCAAAATTTGGGGTTTCTAAATTTTGTAATCAGGATCGCAGAACAATTGAAGGGTGCTTGAATCTTTGAGGGAAGATTTGAAAGGTTTGAAACCAACTATGGAAGAAGTGAAGAGGCTCCAAGTAGAAACGTGAATTATATCACAAGGTCCTGGCAATATTGTTTTATCATCAGATACAATATGGAAGTGGGGAGGAAGAGGACTTTTTTCCACCTCTAACTGAGGAATATGTATTATCTGTTGTATAGGGAACAATAAACATCTTCTCACCAGATCTTTATCACTTTATGAATTTTAGCTTGAACAGTACCTATGAAATTATTTTTCTTGATTCCACATCAGGGAGAATGTATATTAGGCAGCTTTGCTGTGGTAACAAACAATCCTTGTGTCGCTGTGGCTCATTTCCTCCTGACATTTCACGTTGGGACCACAGGTGGCTGGTGCCTCTGTTGCCCTACTCAGTTCTGCTTGGCCCTGCTCCGAGCATCTGTTGATTCTTGGATCTAGGCTGAAGGAGTGATATCTATTTGAGGCAAGCCATCCTCATCGATAAATAAAATTGTGACAACATGGAAGGAAGCAGGCACACAACCACGTTTGCTCCCGTTCTCTAATCCCAGGACCTCACATGGCCCAGCCTGATGGTGGTGTGAGGAGGTTGCCTTCTGCTTGTTCTGCATAGAGGCACTATCAGCCACAGGGCAACAGGCAGGGTGCATGTCATCTTACAGGGAAGGAACAGCAACACAAGCTGTGACAGTATGTCTCTTCCCACGTGTCTTCCTAGTCATTTTTACAGAAACCCTGAGTAATCTCAGATTTAGAGCAGATTTGAAAGTGTTCGTACGTATAAAGTCAAGTAGCCTCTTAAAATACTTTAGTATTTATCTACAACTATTTCTAATTAATACTTCACAGTGTGTCATTTATCATTATTTTCCTTTTCCAACTATGAGTTGAAGTTCAACTAAAGTTAAGCAGGACTGAAGAAAAATGGGTTTTCCTGTATTAAGTGTCTGTCTCTTGAGGTTAATTTTAACTTAACTATTAAATATACAATGATTAAAAAGTTCATATTTCCCTCAAAGTGGACTCCACAGAAACAGTTAAGGAATGAGATATCAAAATTGTCCACAAGAACAGCAGTGATAGTAATTTACTTTTTGCTTTTATCCCAAAGTGTGTTCTAGTGTTGCCCAACCTTCTCTAGCAATCAGGTCCCTGACTAATTCCATAAGTGCTAGGTCATTTAAAGAGTTTCCGGCACTTTCCCTAAAGGCTTTGGGGTGTTAATCCAGTTTCCTGGTCAGATTCCAACTAGGGTAATGACTATCTGACTTCTTAGATTACTCCTGTAGTTTTGGTCACACAGGACGCTCTTCTCACTTCCTGTTCCATGCTCTTTCACTAAGTGGCTCGCTTGCTAGAGAGATGTGCCTTCTTCCACTGGGAATGACGAAGGGAACTTAGAAGCACTTCTAAACCCTGCTGAGCTGCAGCTTTGTGCTGCGCTTTGTAGTGTCCATGGATGGTCTCTCTTGACAGAGCCCTCAAATGCCACCAAACTTAGGTGGTCCCCTGCCTCCTGCCACTTACCTGGATGGTTTCTCTCTAGTTGAGCTTCCTCACAAGGGACTCCCAGCCAGAAGACCCGGCTTGTATCCTGTCCTGGAATGAAGTGTGGAGAGGTTGTGAGTAACCTCCCAGGTATCTCCAACCCTGACTGATCAAGAGATTTCTCACAATCTCTCTTGGAAAGATGGGTTGAACTAGAGTTTATGAACAGAACATTTTGGATTGTCACTAGGAACTATTTATAAACATTTCTTATTTTAAAAATATTTAAGGATACATTTTAATTATACATTTAAACTTATTACACTAATATAGCCTATTTAGAAAAATGTACATCTATATGCATACATTCTTAGCAGTACAAATAACTTGAGTCCTATTTTTTATTGTTAGTAGGGTCTGAAGTACCTTGTACAACAGTTTTCAGTAAATCATTGCTGAATGGATGTTTCATTAGTAGGTATGTGTTTGATTTTCTGAGTCATACTAGTTTCTTATTTTTCACCAATAAAGTACACTTTAATTAGTTTTTGCTGTATTGAATTCAGATTAGACAGATATTTGTTAGTTTTCCATTTTAACTATCAAAAACATCTATAGCTTATAATCAGAGTCATTGGTCACCTCAAGGTCACCATTACATCGTCGGTTCCTTTGGGACGAGAGAACTTCTTTTCCTTTTTCTATTATTGCGTGTTGGGTGGCTATTACATTTGTAGGTGTTCACTAAATATTGTGGAGGGAAAGAAGGAAGGAAGGAAAGAAGAAAGAAGGAAGAAGAGAGAAGGAGTGAGTTGCCATCTTGAGTAGTCTGATTCCAGCCCCAAAGGGATCAGCTTGGTGCTTTACTTATTGTTCCAGGTCCTCAAGGTTTTTCTTTTTTTTGGTGTGTATGTGTCTTTTTTAAAACCTAGTATAGACTGACAGTGTACTTAGTACTGCTTATTAATACACTTACTGGTTTTATTCATTTACTCCTGCAGTCTGAATATTGCCTTTACAACATGGGATACATATGATCCAGATGCTTGTAGGGGAACAAAACTCCAAATGCCCTCATCTAGAAATACATATTTAGAGCTTTGTTAAGAAAAATGATGAAAATGGACAAAGCATGAAATATCCTGTGGTTCCTCTAATGATATTTGCACTGGACTAGATCCTCTGAACTATTATTTCCTAAACAGTCTATGAGGCTTTTGCAATAAATGCAACCCACCATTTTTCAAGTGTTTGACCAAGGAAATCTTTTTTGGGTGACAGAGTAGGGAGACTGAATTATTTTGGCCCCTGCAGAATCAATTTTATGGAAATCTGCTTTGGTGTTGTGCTCTTGGTATACACTGATGAGAACATGAAAGGGACTGATGAACTTCATAGCTGTTTGATGTACAAATATTGAGAATGTGGTTAACTTTTAAACTTAGAATCCTATGTGTGAGGGGGCACAGAGGGATCTCCCCCTTCCCTAGTACCAGAAATCGTTGTGATTTTCCTTAGAAACTGTTTGCTTTAATCTTAAGATCTATTACAACTATGTAACTGATTATCTCCCTGTATGAATTGTTTGATGAAAGGTTATAGATGGAAAGTTATTTCTTATAGAAAGGTATGAGTTCAAGCAGACTGGAGGTGTTCCTTGAATCTGAAAGGTCAAGAGAACACAAGGCTAGAGTCTTATATGGATCACCCATGGGAACTTAAAGTCACCTAATGTGATGGTGGGAAACCCTGGTGGTATAGTGGTTAAGAGCTACAGCTGCTAACCGAAAGGTCGGCAGTTCAAATCTACCAGCCAGTCACTCCTTGGAAACCCTATGGGGCAGTTTGACTTGATGGCAATGGGTTTTTTTTTTTTTTTTTTTTTGGTAATGTGATAGTGGACAGAGAGACTGTCTTAATTTCCTAGGACTACTGTACCAAAACACCACAAAGTGGGTGGCTTTAAGGAACAGAATTTTATTTTCTCACAGTTCTGGAGACTAGAAGTCCAAATCAGGATCTTAGCTTCTGGTGGCTGCCAGTAATCCTTGGTGCTCTTTTGCTGCTTATAGATGCAACTGCCTTCATTGTCACATGGTATCTGAATTCCCCCTGTGTGTGAATCTGTTTCTATGTCTGTTCTTCCTTTTATAAAACACCACTCAGAAGGGATTAAGACCAGGACCCACCCTTCTCCAGTATGACCTCCTTTAACTTAACCAGTAATATCTGCAAGGAAAAACCCTATTTGCCCAAACAAGGTCATATCTACAAGTACAGGGGTTAGAACTTTAACATTTCTTTTTGGGGGCCACAATTCATTTCATAACAGATACCATGACCAGAGTGCCAAATTCTTTGAACCAATAATCAGGGGATTGATAAATGGCATTAATAAGGAAAACTAGAAGGTGGGACAGCAGAATAAAATGAGTCTGAAAAGGAAGAGTTTCTACATGAGGGCTGAAGAGTAGTATTTTGTAACTGGTAACAAGGATTCAAAGTTATTCTTCACCTTCCTATGAGCCTTATGAATTGTGGGCCTCAGAGGCACCCTACCACCACCAACAAAAGAATGTACTCTGCTCCACCTCTCACATTCAGCTAATCGCCTCACTGTGTGCTCAGTATCTTAGGCTGAAGAACTCAGCTTCATCCTGTGTGTCTTCCCGTCTTTGCCTCTCACACATATCTCATGACTCCACATCTGAAATCTCTTCAATCCCCTCCTTCTCCATCTTTAGCTCTACCACCTGGTTCAAGCCTTTATCCATCCTTTTTTTGATGGATTATTGCAACTGTCTCAAGAGCCCCCAAACCAATCTCTTCTTCATAGCTTTTCCATGATTCTACCATCTTCTCATGGTCCCTCTAGTGATCTGCCTGAAATACAAACTTTGCATTGCTAAGAACTCACGCTGACTCTCTACAGTGGGCATGTAAGGTCTTTGGCCATTTGACCCATGCCTACTACTCTAAGCTATCTCACACACTATCCTGTCCCTTTCCTCACAAAATCTCTGCCTCAGTCACACCAAACCTCCCACTGTTCTCAGAATGCATCCTGCCTCCATTCTCTGCCTTTTTAAACTAGTCCTACTCATTTTCATCATTTAGCAGAAAAATAATATTTTCTCCTTTTGTGGAGGCTTCTTTTATTTCTGCCTCAGTTCTCCTCAAGCTTGTCATTTCCGCCACTATATTACCCTATGGAGCAGTTCTACTCTAACACATGGGGTTGCCATGGGTCGGAATTGACAGCAATGAGTTTGGTTTTGCTACACAATCTCATTCATGCTTTTGATTTTAGCTTTACTGCCTTATGTTTTTACCTTTGCCCCATGTTTATCTGTTTTATTAAATTAAGCTCCTCAGGACAGGAAATGGATATTTTTCATCTTTGTATTTCCAGGCCTAATACTTGATATATAGTGGGTTTTGCTGAAAAACACATGAGTATATTGAAAGTGAACATGTCTCTAGTTGATCTAGTTACATATATTTAAGAAATCAATGATTTAAGTAAAGCCCTTTAGTATTTGTTCTTTAACTCACTCAAGAATGCAAGCGCTATATCATGGCTACCCATTGTATGTGAAACTCTATGGTGGACTGTACAGAGGCTTCTTACAGAAGATGAAAGATACTTATTGACCTGCTTCTGTGTGGTGGTGTAGCAAAAACAGCTTATTGACAGCCAACATTTGGCCTTCTTTTTGACGACAGTGTTAAAAGTTATAGCTAGACATGTAGTTTCTCAGTTAAAAACTACATTTTCTAGTCTTCCTTACATCTTGGTGTGGCCACCAGGTCTAGATTCTGGTCAACAGAGTATGAGCAGAAGCTATATGTGCAAATTCCAAATAAAAGGAACATGCCTGCTTGTCCTTTTTCTCCCCCTCCCACTGGCCGGAATAGAAGGGGTGGAGCCTCCACCTTTGACAATGAGTTGGAAGCCCAGCATATTGAGAATATGTAGAGTGATAAAATGGAAAGGTTCTGGGTCCCTCTACGGCCTGTTGCAATAATTCATTAAAGAGATGGTAGGTACAGACTTGAACTAAGGGATGATGCTGGGACCCAGGTTCTTTCTATCCTTTAACTATCAGCCTGGGTGCTGCTAACCTTCAGCTACTGACATCTGGGTTTTTGCCATCTGGTTTAAGCCATTCTGATTCAAGCATCTTTGTTACATCAGCCTAACATGTAATTGATGCTGGTGGGCTCATGTATTATTAGCTGAATCACTAGGCATTTTCAACACATATATAAGTCACTGTATGAACAATTGCCTGATTTCTTAGTAATATAATGAAAAAGATTCTAAAGTCTAAAACTCATAATTTCAACCCTTTTATTCCACGATTTACCTTCCCTCTGGAGATCACTCACATTAATCTTTGTTCTGTTCTCCCCTTTACCATTTAAACCCTTCCCTTACCTTCTGATAGAGCTCAACCCAGGTTATAACATTTGATAAGATTTTGCTAAATCTTAAGGATAGCAGAAAGAGTAATTTATATAAATAATAATTTACATCTTGTTACTAGATATGACTTTTCTCAAACCCTCAGGCATCAACCCATTTTCATAGGGTCTCTATGGGCAAGCTCATGGTAGAGGTTCCAGGCCTACTTTCTTGTTGCACAGGCAGTACTGTGTCTCTTCCTTCCTCTCCCACCCAGCACTTCTGAACACATCTGGACTTGTAGAAGTTCAGACCCAGGTAAGAATCCTCCAGGCTAAGGCCACATTGAAGATTTCATTTCCTGTTCGGCTTCTCCTTTTCCCAGGCTACTTGGCCCTGGGATGATTGGCACTCTCTTTTAATGGAGAACCAACTCTATATTCACAGAACCAAAGGACAAAACCACACCAGGACGCAATAATAAAATCAGGTCATTTCTTCATTGTTAGTATATTTAAGTTCTCCAAGCTCACAGATGAATAAATGAGGATCAGAGAGTTTAAACAACTTATACTAAATCACATGGCTTTTCAGTTTCCGAATAAGGATTTGAACCCAGTGTTTACACTGTTGTTATTGTTACCTTCCATTAAGTCACCCCAACTCATAACTACCCCACATTCACAACAGAACAAAACACTCCTGATCCTGTACCATCCCCATGATGGCTTGTAGATTGGACCGTTGTGATCCATAGGGTTTTCATTGGTTTATTTTCCAACCAGGCCTTTCTTCCTAGTGTGTCTTAGTCCGGAAGCTCCACTGAAACCTGTTTGGCACGATAGCAACACGCAAGCCTCCAATGACCAATGGATGCATTGCCAAGGAATGGAAGCTGGGTCTGCTTCCGAGCTGTTAAAAATACAATTCAAAGAAAAACAGAAACTCTTAGAAAATCTCAGAGATATCCATCTAAAAGGGCATATTTGAGACCGGATTGAACGCTATCATCTCGGAGACTAGAAGTAAGGTTAGGCTAGGGTGGTGGTGGAATCCTTGGTTGGTGTAAATGGTTAATGCACTTGGCTGCTAACCAAAAGTTTGGAGGTTCACGTCCACCCAGAGATGCCTCAGAAGAAAGTCCTGGTGATCTGTTTCTGAAAAATCAATCATTGAAAACCCCGTGGAGCCCAGTTCTACTCTGACACACATGGGGCCACTATTAGTTGGAGTGACCGGAAGGCAACTGGTTTGGTTTGGCTGAGGGTGGTAGCAAACATTGATAAAAAATGAGGAGGGGTAAATCACATTTCAAGATGCCAGAGGAATTGAGTGTCACCTTCTGGGAGGTATGTTTGGAGGAGGGTGCCATGTGACAGGTAGAAGGAAATGCTCTGTGAGGGACACACAGCACAGCAGAGGGGACACAGCCCAGGAGGAGGGGCGTGCCTGAATTTAGGGTTGCTACAAGTGGTTTGTGGTTTGGTGATGACCTTTCTACATGTTGGGCCCAGTGACATTTTCTTCCCTGCTCCATGGATCAGGTTGGTTTTGGAAGTGAAATATTTATTTTATTCTCCTTTGAAAATAAACTTTACATCATTGATCTGCAACTAAAAAATGTTTGTGCTAAATTCCTGCTTCTAAGCCAGTGCCTATGATTCAGATGGTGTGCATTTCAAAATTCTCTCAGCATAATTTCACATAAAAAAGAAACATGTTACACTGGGCCAAGTCTGTAAAAATCAACTGCCTTGTATCACTAATATGTAGCTGGATTGATTCATGGTGTAAATCTTCAAAGACCTGGATAGTCATCTTTGTTTGCAAATTCCTTATTAGCATGGAGATAAATGTTATCATAAATTGAACTTTTATATTATGAGCTAAAGTTTTGGTCTTTAAAATTCATTTTCAGAACATTCGATAGCATGACGGTAAGGGCTGCGTGGCATGTTACCAATTGGATACAGTTGGAGATTTTTTTGTCTCCTTTTCCTTTAAGCAAGATGATAAACACTTAAGAAGATGGAACTTATGGAAAGTAGCCAGAAGAGAATAGCATTCTACCAATGGAATTCCATTTCAGATGCTGTGCTGGAAAGAAATCCTTGTCTCGGGCTCCTTTTGCCTTTTGATTATGGCTTTAAAAACTGTGAAAACAGAGAAAGCCAAGTGTGTGGTCTTTGGCAATTTCGTAATAGTCTGTGCAGGAGACAGAGGGGGTGGTTTGCTGGAAAAAATGATTAGCTTTTTCTTTACGATGACAGAAAACAGTTGCAATTCAAAAATGCCGAAGGTTCCTCAGCCCTCCCTTTTGGCATATCAACGGTAATCACTCCTTCCAGGTGGTGCTTTCAATAAAGACCTTGGAAAGTCACTCCCCCAGAGCTGGCCTCAGGGCAGAGCCATTGTCAACTGGGAGAAACTCAGAATTAGTGAGGCAGGGTTGAGGAAAATGCTCTTTGAATTTTTCTTCAGGGAAATCTGCTCGTGATTTCCTAGAGTAGGTTTGAATGCCTCCTTAAGGTCTAATGAGCGTAATCTCTGCCCTGAGCTTCTCAGGCAAAACTGGAGGCATCCTTCTTTCATACTGTGGTTGTTGCTGTTGTTTGAGTTCTTCCAGAAAGCATCAAAATCAAACCTGTTGCTGTTGAATCTCTTCTGACTCATGGTGATCCCATATGTTATAGTGTAGAACTGCCCCATAGGGTTTTCTTGGCTGTACTCTTTACAGCAGCAGATCACCAGGACTTTCTCCATGTACCACTCGGTGGGTTTGAACAGTCAATCTTTCGGTTAGTAGTTGAGCACTTAACTGTTTGTACCACTCAGGGACCTTAAGAAGCCTCCAAACCCAAAAACCTGTTGCTGTCCAGTCGATTCTGACTCACAGTGACCCTATAGGACAGAGTAGAACTGCCCCATAGAGTTTCCAAGGAGTGGCTGGTGGATTTGAACTGCTGACCTTTTGGTTAGCAGTTGGGCTCTTAACCACTGCGCCACGAGGGCTCCTAAGAAGCATCAGGCCCACTATAATTGACAGGTCTCTACATGTACAATTTACATCTACAATACAAACTGAAAAAAGAGGTTTTAATCCACTAACTTGCTTGTAATCTACAAGTCAACCATTTTGACTTTTTATTAACTTTTCCAAGGCTATCTTTTCCCATGTCTTTTTGGTAGAGATTTGATCACCCTCACGTAGACCAGCAGACCTGAGTGAGCTCCGCTCCTTCATGGATGTGAGCTCAGATTCTTTCTGTGCTTCAGTTTCTGTATTTGAGACCTGGGATGGAAAGGTAGCAGACACCTTGTATGCTGCCAGACTAATGCTGCTTTTATGGGAAAACTCTCTTTTAGGTCAATTCAAAGTTCATTTTTGAGCACAGTGTTAAGCTTAGGGTACAAAAAGGTATAAAATATGTTTTATATCGATGGGGGCAGTGGTGGTTCAGTAATAGAATTCTCTCCTTCCAGGCAGGAGACCCAAGTTCAATTCCTGGCCAATGTACCACTTGTATAGACACCACTCATTTATCAGTGGAGGCTTACGTGTTACTATGAAAGATGGACTAGGAATAAAATCTTGGTGATCTACTTCTGAAAGCTAATGGAAACCTATGGATCACAATGGTCCAATGCACAACTGATCATGGGGGTTTTGCTGTGTGTGGGGTCACCATGAATCTGGGGCTGACTTGACGGCAGCTAACAACTACAACAACATATTATTGTTAGCTCACAGAGTTAAATGAGGGTAACAGATGTTAAAATATTATATTGATATATCCCAGTGAAATTTAAGCTAGAGTTATTGACAAGGTGCTCTAGATAGTTGTGATATTTGGAGGTATATATTTTGACAGTTACGTGTTCAGCTGATATGTGATGAGCCCTGCAGGCTCTGCAGGAACTGGTGTCTTAAAAATAATTTGCAGGTAACAATCCTGATGAATCTTTCCCCAAGTCACCTTGACATGACCACTGCCTGGCAAGGCCTGCTCAGCCTCAGACCAGACGAGGCTCTTTTCTAGTGATGAATTCACAACAGTTTTGTACCTGTTCACTCTCTTGGAGTAGAAGACTTTCAAAACTGGGCATTCAATCCCAGTTCTTCTAAGACACCCCACGGTTGAAATAGTCCCTGAAAGTGAATTTTGCTGCAGCAGACTTTCAAACGCCTGTTACCTGAAACACTCATTCTCTGTACCTTCAAGATTCTGGCCTGATTGATGTCTTAGGTGGGCAGACTACTCCGGAGCTGAGAACATTTACCGTTCAAACCGTTTGTTCCTCATCTTCTCTGGCAACTATTATTCTTTACATTTTGAGGTTTTGGATTCTCTCACTACGATAGAGTCTCTTGCTGTGCAGGCAGGACTAAAGAGTGGTCACTGGGATCAGAAGAGGGAAACCACACCCACTTAGCTTGCTTAGACGAACAGAGCACTATGAGTGCAGGTATCGGTCCTCAGGAGAGATTCTGTAACTCTGCCCTAGGGCAACTCAAAACTTTGTGTCTGAGTGTGCAGATGAGAGCTTATGTTTTGGGGGCACTTTGGAAAAATCATGTGGCAGAGATATTAACTTCAGCCTGGGGTGTGAAAAAGAGAAAGTAGATTGGTTACTTGCCTTTCTTACTGGGGAAGGTGAGCAGGGAGTGAGACGTAGTTATCTGGCAGTGGTAGTGGAGAGGGTGGTGGCAGTGGGGACGTGGGCTGCCGGCATCATTACACAAACCACTGGATCTTAGGTACGTAAGAAGAAAGATGCCTTACACTGTGAAGCTCTTTCTGAGAGGCAAGGTATGATGTCTTTGCGGAGTCTTATTTTCATTTACCAGATTAGTCTGTTTCAATTATAGTACTTATAGACCACTTTCTCCACAAATCCCACCCTGATCCCAGCAACAGTATGGTATTTTGGGCCTTTGAAAGTTCTTTGAGTTTTTCCTGATGGTATTCACCTTACTCTAGTTGTTAGCCATGTACATACTCTTTAGCTATGGCTCAGGTCAGGGGTAGGGACCTTGCCAGGTTCCTTCTCAAGTCTCCTGAAGTCCTCCTATACAGTACTTGTGAGAATGTTCCATAGTGTTTAGTTGAGCCATTGCCTGCCGCTGGGGTTTCCAATCCAGGCCAGACAGAGAGATTAAAGGACTGAGACAAATCACACTGCCTCCTCCTTACACAATATTTTCACTGAATAAAAGTGCATTTAAAGTGAACATCAAAGGCAACTTTAAAAGTGAAAAGTAATAACAAAAGGCTAAAATGCACCCTAAAGTACATGCTTGGAATAAAGAAGGGGCATCCATTCTGTTTTGCTCTGGTGAGAGTGCTGGTTTATAGGTTAACTCTTATGCACAGAGAGAAAAAAATCTTTTTTTTTAAATTATTAGTTGAGAGTCACCTCTTAACTATTTGACCCTCTTGGAATGACTGCACCAGCACTATAGGGCACCGTAGGGCTCTAAAGATAGTCTTCTGATGCCAGAGATCCCCAAATACACATACACAGAGCAGGACACTCTTGATGAAGGGAATGGACACCAGGCACTCTGGCTGGTACACAAAGAACAGAGCAATGCCCACTGCTTATGATGTTCACTGATGTGCCGCATCTGCTTCACTTGCTCTGGTCTTGACTGACTTAAGTTTGACAACTTACAGATCTTCACATTTGTTTTAGTGTCTCTTCATGATGTCTACACTTGTCTTGTTTTTGGGCTGTTTTTTTTATAACTGACTTGGTTATGCGATTAAGATCCAGCCTTTCAATAAATTTCTCCAGTTCATCTAGAATTCTGCCAAAGAGCTTCAGTGAGCTCCTGCTCTGTGGCCAGTGCCAGTACCCCTAACAGTTATATCTTAGATCAGGGTAAAGCTTCTGCAAAATCAGAGGACAGACGATTTTCTTTTCTCTTCCTTGCAATGACTCGATCTCCTGTTCTGTAGGTGCCCAATGCAGCCACACTTGCCTCTTCCTCTCTTTCTCCCATCATGTACTTTTTTAAAAATTGTGGTGTAAACACACACAGATAAACATTTACCAAATCAACAGTTTCTACATGCACAATTCAACAATATTATTAGTCATGTACTTTTGAAATTACACTCTGCTCATACTATTCGCCTAAAAACATTTAAAACATTCAGTTAATAGAAAAAAAAAAGTCTAAGACAGTGTGTCATAGGTTGAATTGTGTCCCTCAGTACCTGTGAATGTGACCTTACTCAGAAATAGGGTCTTTGCAGATATAATTAGTTCACATGAGTTCATACTGTAGTAGGGTGGGTCCTGACCCAATCTGGCAGGTGTCTTTATAAAAGGAGAAGAGACACAGTCAGAGGGAAGACAGCCAGGTGAAAATGTTGTTCGTGTCTATGTGCTTTTCACTGTCATTCTCAGGGTGCAGAGGAGACCAGCTCACTTCTCTTGATTGTAAAATAAGTGTGCTTTTGGTGGAGTAAAAAGCATTCCTCTCTTTCATGTATGAATTTTTATTGTAAATTACACATTTTTATTTTTGATTGAACAACTCTGCTTCTAAATTGGGCACATCACCTCATGCATCCATGCTTTGTGAAGGATGCACTTAAACAGCAGCTTTCAAACTTTTTTTTTACTTTGACCAAAAGTAAGAATTGCATTTACATCAGAACCCAACCCCCCTGTGTATGTGAAACTTACACTGACTATTATTCTACTTCCTATTTCATTCTATTCTACTCTATTCTAATTCACTGAAAAAAATGTCTGTGAGACACTACATTGGTTTCGTAGCCTACTAATAGGCCATGGTGCAGAATTTGAACCCCCTAGAAGTTGTTCTTTCTGAGGTCAGCTGCCTGCTTCTTGACAGTTTGGGCTGAAACTCTGGGGTGAACTGATCAACTCTATGTGGGGCATGAGTTCTGCTCTTCTTTGGGTCAATCACAGTTCACCTACTTGAGGGAAAGGAAAAGCCAGAAAGCCTCTGTGCCCATTTATGCTTATACAAGTGACTCTGTGCAATCTTTGACTGTAAACAAGAGATAAAACCATAAATGCCATGCACATCTAAAAGACAGTTGCCTTGGCTTTGCTACTTCTCCAAATGGGAAGTGCTCTGTGCCTGCGTAAGTCAGTTGCAAGCATTTACAGAGTCACTTGTGTGGGCTTACATCCATTTCTGCCCTGGAATCTGTCCCCCACCGATATGGAGCATCATCCAAAAACCTGAATTCTGGTCATTTTGCTTGCAATTTCTTTTGCTATTTGCCCCTTAGCTATGGCTTAGTCAAATGGGATTGACCTTAGATGACCGGGGACCCCTGACTCTCTCTGATATTGACCCTTGACCTCAGGGTGTATGATGCTTCTCTATGTGACCCTGTCTATCCACACCACTGAACTTTTCTGTGTCAGCATTGCTTTCTTAAGCCTAGCATTGCCTGGTGATCCCTGTTCATAGCCTCCCAAAGGACTACAGCGACTTTGCCACCAACATTGAGAAGTTGTACATTCAGTAAGCATTTGTCCTATAATTTCTGCCAAGGAGGCAAGCATAAGCAATCAGTAATACTGTTGTAGGCTGATATTAGGATTTTTTGTAAGGGCTATTTTCTACTTCAGTTTGAAAAATGTTTTCTAATAACAAAAAAGTACGTTTTTATATGTTTCAAATGATGTGGAAGGCACTCAGAATATGACGGGGGAAAAGCTGCTTCCTCAAAGTAGAATCGACCTTAATGAAGTAGCTGGAGTAAAGCTTTTGGGACCTTCATTTACTGATGTGGCACAACTCAAAATAAGAAGAAACAGCTGCAAATATCCATTAATAACTGGAACGTGGAATGTATGAAGTATGAATCTAGGAAAATTGGAAGTTAACAAAAATGAAATGGAATGTCTAAAGATCAATATCATGGGCACTGAACCAAAAAAATCAAACCTATTGCCATCGAATCAATTCCAACTTATAGCAACCCTATAGGACAGAGTAGAACTGCCTCATAGGGTTCCCAAGGAGTGGCTGGTGGGTTTAAACTGCTGACCTTTTGGTTAGCAGCCGAGCTCTTAACCACTGCTCCATGAGGGCTCCATCAGATGCATTAGTGAGCTGAAATGGACTGGTATTGGCCATTTTGATTCAGACAATCAGATGGCCTACTACGCCAGGAATGACAAATTGAAGAGGAATGGCTTCACATTCACTGTCAAAAAGGACATTTCAAGGTCTATCCTAAAGTACAACACTGTCAGTGATAGGATAATATCCATATGCCTACAAGGAAGACCAGTTAATACAACTATTATTCAAATTTATGCACCAACCACTAAGGCCAAAGATAAGGAAATTGAAGACTTTTAGCAGCTTCTGCAGTCTGAAATTAATCAAACATGCAATCAAGATGCATTGATAATTACTGGTGATTGGCATTGGAAAGTTGGAAAAAAAGAAGAAGGATGGAAAATATGGTCTTGGTGATAGAAACGATGCCAGAGATCAGACACGGAGGACATATATTTTATTAGGAGGGACTAGTCCCTGGAGAAGAACATCATGCTTGGTAAAGAAGAGGGTCATCGAAAAAGAGGAAGACCCTGGATGAGATGAATTGACACAGTAGCTGCAACAATGGGCTCAAACATAGCAATGATTGTGAGGATGGCGCAGGACCGGGCAGTGTTTCGTTCTGTTGTGCATGGGGTCGCTATGAGTTGGAACCAACTTGACGGCACCTAACAACAGCAACAATGATGTGTGAGGTGCTCTGATAACTGTCAACAAGGCCCAGGCAGTATACTTGTTTTCATGGACCATATTGATTGCTGAGTACACTTATACCCAAGAATATGTACAAAAAAGGGGGAAAAACATTGGGTTAACCCTTACACTTAATTAGAACAAAGACCGTCATATTATTGTCATCATCATCATCACCATCATAATCATTATCTTCAAGGACTTATATTAATTATCTTTCTATTAGAGAAATTTGGGACACTTTAAGATCAAAGAAGTGATTTTGAATGTGATGATTGTTATTTATTTATTATCAATAAATAAAATTCATGCTTTTATTAGTTCAAGTATTCAGGCCACTCAACTTGTAATCAGTTTGATTTTTTACAAATGCAAAAAAAAAACCAAGCAAAATGGTTTTTATTAAATGTTCTATTTTTAATATTTGCATATTCTTTTTTTTGTCAAACTTGTGGTATTTTCTTCCCGATGTATTCTTCATAGTGCATTAGGATCCTTTTACAGTCAATGGGGTTATCAGCATAGTGCTGAGGAGCCCTCCGCAGCTAGGTTTATGCCACTTGAGCAGCTTTCCCTTCTGGAAAACCTTCCACGGGTACACGTTCGCCCAGCAGCGTGGTTGCTGGTGCTGCCTGCATGTGCAGAACTAGGCCATGTGAGGACAGTAACTCAGACCTAGACTAGGGTAAGGGGTAAAATACTTGTCAACCAGTGTGGCACCTGTCTGCAACCAGACAGAGGCCAGAGTGCTACAGCCCCTGATGGGAACTTGGGGTTCCCAAAGAGAGATTGAGGGGCTAGGGTGACAGAGAAGAACTCTGGGGTTCAGGGTCAGTGGCTGCTGACCAATCAACATTCAATGTTTTAATAACTGGTTTAGCCACACTAGTGCCTCCTGGCTGAATGGACAGTCCTGGGTTAAGCCCACTGCAATCACTGCTTCATTTCCAGCATCTATAAGGCAGGGACATTTTTCATGACCGACTATGATAAATGCTGAACAGCACAGCTGGGAGGTGTGTTAAGCCAATCCTGGTTTCTGGATTCGATTTTAGGTTTTCTCCCAAGTGACATGGACTGATATGGCTGTTATTTTTCCAGGCTTTTCTCTAGCTTAAGTACGAAGAGTGGACAACACAGGAAAACATTAAAATCTTTGACTTACCATCTGACAATTGTCCCACTGATATAATGTTGACTTGGTGTGACAACAAATCCAAGTTATCTTCCATTTCTTTAAGCCTCAGTTATCTCATTACTGAAATGAGGTTATGGTGGATTTTAATGACCAGAAAGTTTTGGTGAACTGCAACCCATTGTACTAAAATTGCTAATTCATTTTAAGGAGAGTTACCTAAAAATAGAGGAGATTCTTTCAAGTGGACACTGTGTACAAATCAATCCTTGGAGTCTGTAGGGGACGGCCTTATCCTGGGACTCTGCATCTACAATTCACAGGCCCGGAGGTGGGTGAGAACAGCCCCACTGGGGCTGCTAACTTCTCTCATTAGCCTTGTTGGCAGCTTCAGCACCCACAGGGCTCTGCCACAGTGGCCGTGGAGACTCTCTGGCCTGCTGTCTGCCTCCTGGCTGTTGGGCTTGGAAAGGAGCCACCGGAGAAATCTGCGTTTACTTGTAACATGCACTACACGCTTGTACAGCAGAGTCTGAAGGAACGTGTCTTACCTAACCAGATAGAGCACACTATGCTAGTACCTAAATCAGACCTCTGATACCAAGTGGGAAAATTTTACTCTAATGTGAGAAATGTTTAGGCAGGATCTACGTCTTCTGTTTATATTATTGTTGCTTAAGAATTTTATCTTTAATTTTTCATGATGGAGACTTTTCAAGTATTGCAAAAATTAGAAAGAATGGATTAATGGACCCCTGTGTGGTGCAAGGAGCCCTGGTGGTGCAGTGGTTAAGACCTACAGCTACTAATCAAAAGGTCGGCAGTTTGAATCCACCAGCCACTCCTTGGAAACCCTATGCGGCAGTTCTACTCTGTCCTACAGGGTCACTATGAGTTGGAATCAATGGCAATGGGTTGTTTTGTTGTTGCTGTGTGGGAAGATTGGAGGTTTGAATCCACTCAGAGGTATGTCAGAAGAAAGGCCTGGCAATCTACTTCTGAAAATCAGTCATTGAAAACCCTATGGAGCACAGTTCTACTTTGAACACATGGAATTGCCACGAGTGAGAATCAGCTTTACAGCAACTGGTTTATGTTCCCTTCACCCAGCTGTGTCAATAATGAACTCATGGCCCATCTTGTTGTACAAAGCCCCAACCCAGACAAATACCCTAATGCTGATTTTTAAAAAGAAATGATTTCTGTTTAACAGTAACGTGGTAGAGAGACTTCATCATAATGACGATCCATAGCGGTGCCCCTGCCTTTAAACATAGTTGTTACCTGAGGGAAGCAGAGAAGATATGTATCAGAGGAAAGCAGAAAAAATGAATTATGTATAAATCAAGAATTTTACTTGTTTCATAACAAATCTTCCAAACAATTTTATTGGCTTTAGTAAGAACCTGAAGAGGAAAAAAAATGGAGGAATACAGCTGACTCTAAGGAAAATAAAATACAACCTGAAAAAGAAAGAAAACATATGGGATAGCAAAAAGTAAAGGTAAGTGGCATTACAAAGGCAGAACCCGTTGTCATCGAGTTGACTCTGACTCATGGCAACCTCATGTGTGTCAGAGTAGACCTGTGCTCCCTAGAGTTTTCAATGTTTTATTTTTCCAGAAGCAGACCACCAGGCCTTTCTTCTGAGGCACTTCTGGAAGAGGCTGCATAGGTCCGGCTCACTGTTATTACTCCCCATTGCTAACCACCGCATTGTCTCATGATCTTGTTTTTCCTTCCCGTTCCAGTCTGTATAAAAAGTTTAAGATTAACCGATGTTCCTCCTTGGAGGGTCGAAAACAAGTGATAATGATCTAGGAATGAAAAACCAAACACAGCACCATCTTGGGACAAGAAAACCAGGATGTTGCCAGGTAACTCCTATGAAAAGATTAACTCATCTGGGACATGACCACCTCAAGGGGGAACTAACACAAACTTCTAAGACCCATAATCCTGTCCCTATAAAGCCTTCAGGCAATCTCCTATCTTTTCCCCTCTGTCTCCTATATATCGATATATAATAAAACTCTTGCTGCTCACCTCACCCCTGTCTCAGAATTGGCTATTGCGGCAGGCAGCTCCAATCTGCGTTATTGCGGTAACACTTATGGGTGGACTCGAACCTTCAAACTCCTACACAGGCATACGTAGTTACAAAGAGTGGATGTGTTCGAGTGTGAGTTATGAAGGCCAACTGAACAATAGCAGGTAAAAAGGAATTCTCTGGGAACAATGAATTTAAGTCCCATGGGCTAAAATCTGTCACTAAATATTTACTTATGTTTCTGGAGGTAGGCGATAAATCCTGCATAAACTCCAGGGATAAAGGTTTCCCTTAGCCTGTCAGTCTCTTTCTATGTGATGTCCTATCATGAATTCAATGTCAGAATTCTATTCCTGGTTTTGTTGATGTGCAATTGTTTTCCAGTTTAGTTTGACTAATGTTAATACTTCCAGAAAATCTTATATATATGTGTATATATATTTTGTACTTGTTGTTAAAATAGAGAATGTTGCATTCTTTTAGGCACTTTTACTCTATCTTCAGGATCTGTCTTTTTTCTCCAAGACAGCATAACCACATTAAACAAACAGCAAAGTATCACTCATGCGTTTATTCATTCAACCAATAGTCACTTAACGTCTGTTATATGCAAGACCCTGGTGGAGGAAAAGATGCTGAAGAGCTTTTTTTATTTTTATTTTGTTGTTATTGTTGAGAATATACACAGCAAAACATACAAAATTCTACCCTTTCTGCATATGTGATTCAGTGACATTGGTTACATTCTTTGAGTTGAGCAATCATTCTCAACCTCGTTTTCTAAGTCATTCCTCCCCCATTAATATAAACTCACTGCCCCCTAAGGTTCCTATCTAATCTTTTGAGTTGCTGTTGTCACTTTGATCCCATATAGATAGTTCTTAGAAAAGCATAATGCTCAAGGCAAACATTTTTTACTAGTTAAACTATTGTTTGGGTTTAAGAAGACTTCAGGGGGTATGTATAGTTTAAGTTTTAAAGATTATCTCAGGACAATAGTTTCAGGGGTTCACCTAACCTTTCTGGCTTCAGAAAGTCTGGAGTCCATGAGAATTTGAAGTTCTTTTCTGCATTTTCCCCTTTTGATCAGGATTCTTCTATAGACTCTTTGATCACAATGTTCGGTAATGGTAGCTGAGTACCATCTAGTTCTTCTGGTTTCATGGCAAAGGAGGAAGTTGTTCATGGAGGCAATTAGCCATACATTCCAAATCCTCCTCCTATTCCTGACTCTTCTTCCTCTGTTGCTCCAGGTGAAGAGATCAGTTGTACCTTGGATGGCCGCTTTCAAGCTTTCAAGACCCCGGGCAGTACACACGGAACTAGGAGGTAGAACAGAAGCACTAAACATGTTATTAGCCCAATTAACTGGATGTCCCATGAAACCATGACTCTAAACCTCCAAACCAAGGAACCAAACCCCATGAGGTTTGGTTGTACATAATCAACCTCAGCAGCTACTCTTTTTTTTTTTTTTTCTCTTTGTTATAAATATATCTATCGCACAACTTTTGGCAATTGAACATTTTACAGGGGTACAACTTATGGACAGCAATTACAGTAATTAGCTGTGCAACCCTACCCTTCTTCAGTGAAATTTTTCCATTGCCATTAACCCCCTACCCCCCTTCCTCCCACCTCTGGTAACCACTAATAAACTTTTGTTTCTATACATTTGCCTTTTCTTGTCTTTTTATATAAGTGAGGTCATACAATATTTGTCCTTTTGTGATTGACTTATTTCACTCAGCGTAATGTCTTCCAGCTCCATCCATACTGCAGTATGTATCAAGACTTTGTTTCTCCTGCTGGCTGAGTAGTATTCCATTGCATGTATGTACTACCTTTTGTTTATCCATTCATCTGTTGATGGACATTTAGGTTGTTTCCACCTTTTAGCTATTGTGAATAGTGCTGCAAGGGACATTGGTGTACAAGTCTCTGCTTTCAAGTTTTGTGGGTTTACAGATAGGAGTGGAATTGCTGGGTCATATGTGAGGAGCTTCTTTATAGTCTGCAGGCAGTGAAGACGCCCAGGCAGTGTGGGGTCAGTAGTGTTGTCCAAATGGAAAGGCACTCAGAGGAGGGAAAGGTGTTCAGGGTGTCCAGACACACACTGAGGGTTTACAAAAGAGGCAGTGGACAGTATGAACCCACCTTTGAATCACTACTCTTAATTCCAATTCTAGCTCTGTCACTTCTTAATTGGGTAAATCTTATTTTTTTTTGCCTTAGTTTCCTTATCTAGTATGCTTATAATTGTGCCTACCTCATAGGGTGGTGCAAATGGTTTGCACTCAATTACTAACCTAAAGGTTGGAGGTTTGAGCCCATCCACCATGGAAGAAAGGCCTGGAGATGTTCTTCCAAAAAGATTACAGCCAATAAAACCTTATAGAGCAGTTTTGCTCTATAACACATGGGGTCAGCATGAGCCAGAATTGACTTGAAGGTGATGGGTTGTTTTTTCTTTCTTTCCCCCATAGGGTGGCTGGGAGTTAAATTATGACAAGATGCTAAGTGAGTGAGAGCTATTATGATTCCTCTGTGTCCCTGGGACACAAAGTAGGACCAGCGTAGTGCCTGCACCCGAGGAGGACTCAGAGGAACTGGGAAACTCATCCTTTACAACAGAGCCTGTGTGAGGGTCCTGGGGCTGCTGCACCGAAGCACCACAGAGTAGGTGGCTCAAAATGACAGCATTATATTGTTTCCCAATTCTGGAGGCCAGAAGTCAGAATTCAGGGCATTGGCAAGGCCATGCTCTCTCTCACGGCACTACGGGAAGAGCCTTTCTTGTTTCTTCGGACTTCTGGTGGCCGAAGGTGTTCCTTGGCTTGCGGCTGTGGCATCACTCCACCTCTGCCTCCACATGCCTGTCTTCCCTCTGAGTCTGTCCCTCTGTGCCTCCCCTCCTCTTTTTATAAGGACACCAGTCCTATTGGATTAGGACCCACCTTCCTGCAGTATGACCTCAGGTTAACGTGACAACATTTTCAAAGACCCTATTTCCAGACAGGGCCGTGTTCACAGGTCCAGAGGCCAAGACCGCAACATATCCTTTTGGGGAACACAATTTAATCACTCACAGAGGGTGATAACGTCCCTGTGAGGAAAGCACATGATGCCAGGAGAGCACAGGTGAAGGCAATGTCTAACTCCGACTCTGCTCTCAGGAATCCACGGGTGAAGCCGACTGAGCTGAGTCCAGAGGGAGCACTAAGTCAGCACACGTGGGAACCACAACTGAAGAAGAGACAGGAGGGAGGCGAGAAGGACGCCATTTAGCAGAGAGGAGCACAGTTCAGAGAGCACTAGAAGAGTAGGAACCAGGCCACCTCTGCGGGAACAAAACAGTTTAGGGTGCTGCATTTGAATGCCAGATTTTTTAGGAATGAATCTTGAAAATCATCTGCTCTTCCCTTCAAAAGGCTGTGGGCAGAAAGTTGTGCCAAGCCCTGGGCCACACGTCTAGTTAACAGCAGGACCAGCACTCAAATAAGTTTTCTGAATTCCAAGTCCCTCCTTCTTTCTTAGCCCATGTTGTTTAGGCAATGAAACAATAAATATTCATTGAGATTAACTGAGCACTTAAGGAGGACTGGTGGTGCATGGTTGAGCGTTCAGCTGCTAACTGAAAGGTTGGCGGTTTGAGCCCACCAGCCGCTTTGTGGGAGACAGATGTGGCAGTCTGCTTCTGTAATGATTGCTGTTGTTATTAGGTGCTGTCGAGTCAGTTCTGACTCGTAGGGACCCTGTGTGCAACAGAATGAAGCACTGTCTGTCCTGTGCCATCCTCACAATCGTTGCTGTGCTCGAGTCCATCACTGTAGCCACTGTGCCAATCCACTTCGTTGAGGGTCTTCTTCTTTTTTGCTGACCTTCTGCTTTACTAAGCGTGATGTCCTTCTCCAGGGATTGGTCCCTCCTGATAACCTGTCCAAAGAATGTGAGATGAAGTTTTGCCATTTTTGCTTCTAAGAAGCACTCTGGCTGTACTTCTGCCAAGACAGATTACAGCCTTGGAAACCTTGTGGGGCAGTCCTACTCTGTTCTATAGGGTCATTATGAATCAGAATCAACTTGATGGCAACGGATCTTTTTGGTATTGAATATTCAACTCAGGCAAGGAGACAGGCTGCTCCCTTTTGGGCAGAGGAGGCAAGAATCAAGGGCAAGGGAGAACTTGCTGGAGCGCTGTCATTGCAAATGGTGACTAAGGCTGTTATTTTATACTTGACCTTCCTGTAAGGTCAGGGAGTGACAACACATTATTCACCCTTTGATGTCTGCTAAGCAAATACAAAGTTTGTACGTTGGCATGAGCCCAATTTCCAGTTTGAGGACTCTCAAATTGCAGCTTTCAGAGTTGTGGATGAGGGTAAGAGATACAGAAAAGTGATTAAAAAGGAGCCTGTCAGTATATGCAAAACCAACTGTTTTTAAATTGAATTGAAAAATAGTCTTGCACTAACATGTTTTGGTTGAATGCCTTTTTCTAATCGATCACTGCATTTGTAGAGGGGATTCAAATATGTCCCCAACAGTGTCTTTAAAAATAGGTGTCTGTTTTTGGCTTTGAAGATCTTCCCAAGTGTGCTCTCTGACTTTACTGGAGAACGGCTTTGCAAGATACGCTTGGAAGAAAATGGCTGCAGACTTCAGGAGTCCATGCAAATCAAAAGTTGGGCATTTGCCGGTGTGAAAATGACTGATTTGGGGGCTAAGTGACTTACTCCAACATTCCAGAGAAATGTCTCTTTTTGTAATGCTGTTTTCTACTTATTTCTATAAGAAATTTTATCAAAGGGTCTGGCTTAATCTGCCTATTTTTTTGTTAGTTTGTTTGGTTCTTTTTTATTTTTTTTAACCTCATAATGAGATTTTTGAATTGACTGAGACCTGAGAATTTATTCAAAGTGAAGCTAATCCTGCCTGGGACTGTAATCCTTTAAGGGGCCAAGTGGAAGGAAAGTGAGGAGAAAGAGCTTCTTTCCTTTGGTTTGCCAGGCCTCAGTCAGGATAGCGAGTGAATTACTCAGTTTCTCTTTGCTTTAGTTTCCCCACTTGTAAAACCATTTTAATAATACCTAGGACTGCTGCCTGCAAAATCATTTTATCCCCTCAGAAGAAATGGGTTATCAAAATATGATATATGATTAAGCAATACATAGCTTTTGATTTTTATCAAAAGCCAAGTTTAGCAATATTTTTTTTGGCCTGAGTACTGAAAGAAATAATTTGATTTTCACAATGACTTAGACTTACCAGCCCGTGATGACCACAATAGCTGTGTGCCTGAATAAAACACAAATTCTTCTCCAACGTGCTGGCTTTCATTGTTCCAGGCAGGGAAACATGGAGATGATCGTTCAGCTTCACCCTTTTTTTGGTCTTGTCTCATCAGATACGCATTCCAAGAAATTACCTTAGATTTGTTTCACCATTAAAGTGACATTCTCAGCTGTGCTCCAATCAACTGGATAAAAACAGAGAGTGCATCAGAGGTTGTTCCTGGATGACTATCACCTTTCAAAGTACGTGTGTGTGTGAGAGAAAGAGCCCTCATCCCCCTCTGACTATTGTTAGAAATAACTAATGATGTATTATAAGATTCCTTTCATGCCAAAGGGTTCCAAAACTCTTTGTAAGTGCATATATAAACAGGAATTATTTCACCCGCCATTGAAAGGCAGCCGCTTCTTGGATGAAATGTGGCAGCTGTCTAATAATGCATAGCAACATTCCAAAACAATGGAAGCCTGGACATGAGGGGCAAACTTGCATCCAACTCAAATCACCTTGGAAATTTTCTGGGCTGAATTGTGCTGTAAGTGATCTTTCATAATCACAAGAGGCCAGGATGTTAGTTTTCTGTCTCCGTAGGAAAGTTAGCCCCATTCTATTAAGTATTGACTCATGGTCACCTGCTAGATCATCCTAGTCCCAGACCACAGCCTCATGGATGAGTCTCTGAAGGTGGCCAGTTCTCCACACTGGTGGACGGAGGAGGCTGGGCAGTATGGAGAGCTGGTCTTGGGTGAGGGCCCTGGTGGCCTGACCCCTGCAACCATATTTGGAACCAGGAATGGCCCCAGGTGACAGAACACAGCAGTGAGTCGAATTCTTCCTGGTTACTATAAAATTTCCTCCACAACCTCAGAAACATTTCCTTCAGGTTCACTGACTTTTACTCTATACTGTGCTTTCATATGGATCTATTCACATGTCCAAGAGACAAGAGTAATACAGTATTTCGAAAAAGACTTGGAAAAAAGTCTCTTTTTCTGATCAAATTTTATTAGCAAACGTAACTAATAGTGTGTTTTTAGAAAAAAGAAGATGTCACTTTACAAGTAGATTCATCTTTCTGGGTAAGTTTTAATCTCCGGAAAGTCAAAGCTTGATGACCAGTTGTATTCTGTGATGCCTTCTATTGTCACCATGAAGTGTGACAAGGTTTATAGGTAGAAGAGAGGAGTCATTGTGGCAGGGTCTAGGTCTCTCACTTGGGGATGGGGTGGTGCCAGGCTTGTCTCTTTACCCCCTGGTAACTGTGTGTCTTAGTGAAGGACCAGGACATTCCAGGGAGGTTGTGTAATATGGATCAGATGCCCTGGGTTTTGCCCACACCTCAAATATTCTTAGATGAACAAAAAGGGAAACCAAGCATCAAAGGCAATCTTACAGTGGAGAAGAGCAGCCTAGACTGGGGTGGGGTGGAAGGTAGAGCAAACAGGAGGAGGAGCCCCTGGGTGGTGCAAACGATTAATGCTCTTGGCTGCTAATTGAAACATTGGTGGTTTGAGTTCACCCAGAGGTCCTCGGAAGAAAGGCCTGGCAATCTACTTCCAAAAAATCGGTCATTGAAAACCCTGTGGAGCACAGTTCTACTCTGACACACATGGGGTGACCATGGATTGGAGTGGACTAGATGGCAATTGTTTTGTTTTGTTTTTTTAAATCAGGAGAACTGGTGGGGGTGGGGATGACATTCAGGAAAGGATAGTTTAAACAAGGCCTTGGCTTACAGCATTGGCTGGGGACGCCATTGCCTTTCTGCCCCCAATGACTCCCTGAGCCCAGCTGCTCTGTCTTCTCACAAAGCAAGAATCAGGGATGTTGCTCCAGTTTACCAGATCCTGGTGACAACTCTGGTTCTTCATGGAAAATTTCATGTTCCTAACCAGGTCCAAAGTAAATATTGCCTTTACTATTTTTAAATGGGTTCTCCCATAGATGAGCTTTTATGAGGACCTTTTGAAGAGATGTTCTGAGCAATTACAAGATAGCTGCTTCTATGGTGTGAGGTTTGGAGGTGGGGCCTTAGGGGTAGTCAAACACATGCCGGAGGCCCTCTTCTTGGACATGGGAGGTACAGCAAAGACCTGCCCTCAGAAACGATTCCTCTGACCCCACACTTGGAGGACCTTCTAGGTCTCTATGGGTGTTGTCAAATCATCCATGTTTTGTTAAAATTATCCTCTCTCCCTTACCCTCAACATCTAATCATTCTCAGAGTCCTGTTGATCTGCACTCTCTCCCTTAGCTGGGCCTTGGACACACAACATTTCTTTCCTGGACCATCATCAGAGACTCTGAACTGGCCTGCCTTCTCCTGGTTTCATCTCCATTTAATCCACACTTCCACCTGGTTTTCTACAAGACAACAAACGTGTTCCTCCTGAGGCTACATAATCTGCCACTTCTAGAAAGGCTTCCCCCCGACCACAGAGAGCAGAACCGAGGCCAGCGCCTGCTGTTTGAGAAGCATCACTATCTGGTGAGGACCTAACTTTCTCGCTTCTGGTACCGACAACCCCTTCCCCACCGCCACCACCACCACCACCACTACACACACATACACACTCACACACAAACACATGCAAGGCTCAAGTCCTGCTGGGCTTCTCGTGGTTTCCTGAACACGCACCCTTTTTCCTCCATACTTCCAGCCTTCAGATGATTGCTGCTCTGGCCAGTGGTATGACTGCAACCTCGTGAGAGACCCAAAGCCAGAACCACCAGCTAAGGCATTCTGGGATTACTGACCCTCAGGACTATATAGTAATAAATTCTGTTGTTTTAAGCTGCTATGTTTTGGGGGAAAATCAATACACAGCAGTGGATAATCATAAATCACCTTTCTTGGCCTGGCATTGTTACAAATAGAGAGGAGGATATAAGTAACCTATTGTTATTTTGCTCAGAGTAGGCAAAACTATGAGCACAAGCAGCTATGATAGAATTACCCTTAACCCAGCTCAATCCAGTCTGGGGTTGCTACACATTGCGTCAACATTAGTCAAACCACTGTCTAACAGATTGCATTTTCTGCGTGTGTTCCAGCAAACGAAGTACAGTCATGCTCCCACCAAATTTAGGAATGGACAGTGCAGAAGTGAAAAGAGACCAGACACATGCCACTAATGCAAAGCATAAGTGGGAGAGAGCCAGAGAAGGCACGGAGCTACTCACAAGCTAGTAACTGGGTGAAATCTGGCCTGCAATGTCTGAGCTGGCATCTTCCCTTCCATTTCTCATGAAGTGAAGGCAGACAAAGGAGAGACTGTTTTGCCAGTCTCAGAAAATAACAGACTGTCCTCCAATTCTCAAGGTGGGGGTGGAAGCAGTAGGCTAAAGGTCACAGCATTGTGCTAGTCTGATAGGACCACAGCTTAGCTGCCACACCAAATCGTCTTCAATGCAGCTGTCTATGCAATCATTTCTGGAAGGAGTAACTGAAGAAGGCAGCAGAATCTGGTGGTACATAGGTTCTTGTCTGTGACCTGCAAATCTACACGCCTGTAGTGAAATATGGCCCTCCATGAATAGTGACACAGCCTAAACTTACCTCCTGTGCTCCCTGTCTCCTCCGTCTCTGGTCTCACCACCTTTCTCCTGCTGTGATGGCCAGTGCCCTTGATTCCACAATTATTGGGAACCTACTCTATGTGTTCTCAGTGTTCATACCTTTCTTTTGCTGTTAAGCTTGTGTACAGGAGGGAATCTTTACATGCCTTCCCCTACATCTTACTAACTTCAGGCTGATGTGTTATCTCACCAGGAAAACTATTAGAATAAGCCTGTCCTTGATTGTGAAAGGATTCCGTAAGCTCTGTAAAGGAAGCTGGATTTTATTCTCCAGATAATGGCAAGACATCAGCAGATGGCATAATAAGAATGTCACTCTGGTGTATTAGTGAAGGGCAATGGTGGTTCGGTGGTAGAATTCTCACCTTCCATGTGGGACACCTGGGTTTGATTCCTAGCCAGTGCACCCCATAAACAGTCAGTGGAGGCTTGTGTGTTGCAACGTGATGAACAGGTTGAGGACGCTTGTGTGTTGCAACGTGAGGAACTTCCAGTCTAAGACACATAATAACAAAGGCCTAGCAATCTACTTATGAAAATCAGCCAATGAAAACTCTATGGAGCACAATGGTCTAATCTGCAACCAGTCATGAGGATGGCACAGGGCTTGGCAGCATTTCGCTCTGCTGTGCATGGGGTTGACATGAGTTGGGGGCTGACTTGACAGCAGCTAACAATGATAACGTATTGGTAGAGTAGGAATTGGAGTCTGGGGGATCAGTCAAGAGTCTGACGAGGTAATCTTAGGGAGAGATGTTGGCTAGAAGAAATGGTACCTTGTAGTTCCCTACTCTTTCCTTTTAATATGAAACTAAAGTTGACATGATTAGGACATTCATCCATGAGTGAGTCAATGATCATTGGCACATGCAAGCCATGTTTCCGACACTATGCAAGAAGCGAGCATGCAAGGATGAGTCTTCTCTGGTTCTGCACTCACAGGGCTCACAGAGGTTTGACGTTAGACGTCCATCCTAATACTGGTAAAACAAGCTCATCAGCTTTATAATTATGCATTTCATGCAGGCTTAATAAGATAGTAGACACATGAGGTAAGTGCAGGATAATTGCTTAAAATTGAGGCAAAACATTTTTCTTATACCCTGTAGGTATTAGCATTTACTGACCCAGACAAGCATCTTATTAAAACCTTCTTTATTTCAGTCATTTATTATATACCAAACTTAGCCTAGGAGGAAAAAAGTTACAGTGACACTCTCTTCTGTTCACTTTAATTCTCTCTTCCAGAAATTATTTTCACACACTTAGTGCAAGAACAATAAGCATCTATTTAGTGTTTTTAACATTCAGGATACTTTATACTTACAAACTAGTAAAAAAAAAAAAAATCCACAATGGCATGTTAGGTATTTGATTTTCCAGTAATCATTCATTTTACAAAGAAAAAAAAAAAGAATTTGCTTTGCTTCTCAGATAGAACTGATTTATTTTTGTGTGAGTTTTATAGGATTTCCATCCCTTGTTCTGCAGTCAGCGTTGACAATCTAGCTCTGTTGTACATTTATCATCTTCCTGTTGTGGACCAGCTGGGAAGGGGAAGGGAGTACTGGGCAAGCAGCTGGGGTGGGCTGGAGGGTCGATGGATTTGTTGCAATGAGAAAACATTTCTTGACTCCTCCCCTCCAGCCAACGCTGAGGTGGAGACCCTTTCATGTCTCCCTGGGCTTGCCCTGTCGCAGCACTCCTGACTGGGCTGTGCTTGTGTGTCTGCTTGGCCTGTTCTCTGGAGGAACCCCAGCCCCACTATTGCCTCCTCAGCAGTGATCACAGTGCCTGCCTCGTGGAGGACGCTGGGTAACCTGCTCACTGACTGACTGAACACAAATGAAAAGTTTTCTCTCACTGTGTCCCTGTGACAGAATGAAGCGTCTCAGTGGGTAAAATTGTTGTTTTTAAAACTATAAGCATTCTTAGTCATGACCATTAAAATAGCAAAAATGTTTTGAATTACTGCTAGTGTGGTAAACCGTTGTCAGTTTGTCCTACAAACTGGTGGCTTGCATACAGTTATGATTATGGAAACTATGCCACTGGGATTTCAAATACCAGCAAAGTCATCTATGGTAGACAGGTTTCAGCTGAGTTTCCAGACTAAGACAGACAAGGAAAAAAGACCTGGCAATCTACTTCCAAAAATTAGGCAATCAAACTCCATGGATTACGACAGAATATTATTCAATACAGTGTTGGAAGATGAGCCCCTTAGGCTGGAAAACACTCAAAACATACAGTGGCTGCAACAATAGGCTTGATAAAATCAACAATCGTGAAGATGGCACAAGACTGGGCAATGTTTTCATTCTTTTGTACATGGAGTCACCATGAGTTTGAACCAACTCCATGGCAACTAACAACAACAAGTGAGAAAACTTAATGCTCTAATTTATCCCATGCACTGTACCAGAACACCTAGCTTCCCACCATTGGACAATTCCACCCTGGACAAGCACTGAATGAGCTCTAAAATCAAACGTCCAAATGTGCACACTTCCAAACTTAGCTTCAATTAATTTGCATGAGAGCCATACACATCCACTCACTGTTTCCCACACATGCCTCCACCTTCCACCCTCCCCACCTCTGACCATGTCCTTTCCCCAGCCTCAGAATGCTCTTCCCCCTTTCCTTTTCATTTATTGGAATCACTCTACTACCTCATAGGCTGTGAGGATTATCAGAGTGAATTCATGCAAAGTGCTTAGGAAGAAACCTGGCACAGAGCAAGCTATGTAAAAATTCGCTCTCGTTTGGCCAAGCAGAGACTGTAGTCAGTGAACTAGTTCAGTCAGCAGAAATTCACATAGAATAATGAGTTGTTCAAATAAAACATTCATTATTACCTCTCTTTACTTAGAATCATTTCTGTTGTTCTAATTTAGTCATGTCTAATACTGAGTATACTGTGGACTTCCAGAAGAACAAACAAACCAGTCTTACAAGAATTATAGCCAGAATGTTCCTTAGAAGTGAGGATGGGGAGACTTTAACTTGCTTACTTTGGACATGTCATTAGGAAAGACAAATCCCTAGAAAAGGACGTCATGTTTGGTAAAGTAGACAGTCAGCAAAAATGAGGGAAACCCTCACTGAGATGGATTGACACAATAGCCACAACAAGGGACTCAAACATAACAACAATCATGAAGATGGTGCAGGACTTGGCAACGTTTTGTTCTACTATACATAAGGTTGCCATGAGTCAAAGCTGACTCAATGGCAACTAACAACAGGAGACTACTGATGTAGCTAAACTCATGCATTAAACAGATGAAATATCTTTCATGTATTTCTTTGTTTTCTTTTTTCTCTTAAAAGTAATGTTTAGTTTTTGAATTTTTTTTGGCTTTAGAAATGTGAAAAATATTTCTAAAGTCAAGAATTTCTCCTTTACGTTTCTGTTATATTCAGCACACATCTTAACTAATTTTAACTCTCCATTACTCTCTCAGGTTCTGATGACATGAGAGATTCCAATAACATCCCATCATAGTTTACTGTAAAGTTCGGTTCTTAACATTCTGTCCCTTTGGGACTTAAAACTGCAGAACTAAAATAAAAGGAGTGGCTAGCATAATCATTTGAAACATTCTCTTTCAACACGTTTTCATAGATTCAGATCCCTTACATAAATTTTAAATTATTTGGGCAAAGGATTATAAATATTCTCCACATTCAGGATCCGAGTGTTTTGTTGCTGTTTGTGTTTTTTTCCCTCATTTTGTGGATGGATAGGGTCTGGGGGTAAGAAAGGTGATGAACTCAAAGGTATAAGTAGCAGATAATGATACTTCTCTCTTAAATTTGAGAAAGGACTTAATGAACCAGTCTTATCAAAGCCAGACTTGTTTCAGAAGCATAAACAAAAAGCCTTTAGAAAATGGAGAGAAGCAAGGAGATAAGTTCTAGAACAATAAGTACGGATGTCCCAATACTAACACCTCTGCTTTTTTCCTCGTGAAGTAAAGGGGAAGTGCAGGCCGGAGTCTTAGAAACACTGCTTATTGGCCTGACGTCATGGATGGAAATTTCCCTGGTTATTTCTACAGTGGTAAGTCTAGCCTGAATGTAAGAACTGAAACCATCTCTCACTTTTGAGATCACCAAGAACTACTGTGAAAATCACTAGCTCCCCAGCCATTTTCAATAAATTGTTTGTCTTTTTAACAATAGTCCTCTTAAATCAGTCACAGCACCGGGGTATCCCCAGGGCACAGCAGTGAAGTGTGAGTTTTCCCACTATTGGGAGTCAATCAGAATCAACCTCAAGGATCAGATGGCAAGGTGAGGAAATTACAGTCAATGTAGGGATGAAATGAAGGTCTGAGGCTGGCCCTACAGGGTCAGAGAAGCTCCTTTTGGTAAACCTGATGTCTCCAGTGAAACCTGAATTTGCTTTACTTCCTGCATTTGAGCTTTGTTCTGCACTTTTCTGCCATTCTAACCAGGATCATCTATTGTGCTCCGGGTCAGATTGGTCAGTGGAAGCACAAGGACTTTGAAATCAAATATATTCCTGTATATATTCACCAGGCAGGTTGGCTAACATTTCTGATCCTCCATTTCCTCCATGTACAAAGTGGGAAGAATAATGTCTACTTTGCATGATTGTTGTGGGGTTTAAAGGCAGCGTGTGTAAAGGCCCTGGCACCATAACTGGCATATAGTAGGCATTTAGTAAATGGAGTTATATTATGCTGACTCTTTTAGTACTGATAACCAGTTGCTGTTGAGTCGACCTGAACTCATGGTGACCTCATGGCTGCTACAATGGAGTTGAACAAACCAATAATCTTGAAGATGGTACAAGACTGGGCAATGTTTCCTTCTGTTGTACATGGGGTCACCGTGAGTTGGAGGCAATTCCATGGCAACTAACAACGAGTAAGAAAACTAAATGTCGGAGTAGAACTACGCCCCTAAAGGATTTTCAGTGGCGGATTGTTCAGAAGTAGATCACCAGGCCTTTATTCCAGGACTAGTTTGGGTGGACTTGCGCATCCAACCTTTTGGTTAGCAGCTGAGTGTGTTAACTGTTTGCATCACCCAGAGACTCCTTATAGTAGTAACAGTAGACACTATTTCATTGATTTTGTTACAACAGTAGTGATGTTGGTGGTGGTATGAATGCCTTTTTCTTTGTTTTTCACTGTAATTCATTTGACTATTTTTATGTAGGAACAAAAGGGAGACATTGAGCTCACCCATTTTGAAGTGTAAACTCAGAGTCCTGTGATTTTTAACATAGTTGAGGTGTTTTGTAAATGGAATACTTAAAGATTCCTTACGGTTCGGGTCATGGAAATTCAACGATGTGTTGCGCCTGCAAGACAGGATGTTGCAATATCTTATTCACAGATTTAAATGCCATTCTCTCTTTGATAGAGGTGAATCATTTGCAGCTGCAATTATTATTGTTTCCAAAGGAATCACTGCATTGTTCCTACAAAATATCAAGCTACATTTATCAGTACTTTGGTCAACAATGACAGTCACCATATAATTTTAGCAATGACAACATTTCCTCACCCTCATCATTTTTATTCCTGACCTTTTCTTCTCGGTGGCTTGCATTTGCAGTCTTTGTCTCAGTGACATTTGGCTTCTGTACCTCATAAAGTATGTTTTCCAGTCCATGTCTTAATATCAAGCACCAGGACAAATTGATCACAATAAAACTGTAAGCTGAAGAAGAAATCGGACAGCCTATTCTCCTTTTCTCATTTTCATGATATAATAATAAAAGTGGCTTACATCACGGCATATAAGGTTGGGCTGAGCAATTAAATCAACACACTTTTAGGAATTGAGTCTTCTCCTCAGGAGCCTTAGGTTGGAGGCATTTATTTAGAAAAGGAGCCATTTGGCCTCTATTAAGTCCTGGGAAAAGGAAGAGGATTTGAATGGGAACATAACCTCATGGGGAGCAGACGCAGATGCTTGCCAGGCTTGGATGGTTCCAGAAAGGCAAGGGGGGATGGGAGTAAGAATTACAAATGAGCTAACTTTGTAAAGGGGTGGGTAGTTCCTGAAAAGGCCCTAATATGCTATTAGAGAATTACCTGCTGAATTATTTGGAAGGCGATAGAACTTATTTTAGACATTGAATGCCTTTGAGCTAGTTGGTTACAGAGAAAAGTTGCTGGGGTGGGGGTGCAGAACTAAACCTTTCCCTCTGCATTTCCCAGACTTTTCTTGAGTCTCATGCTGTGACTGCTCCTTACAGTGGGATGGAGAGATTTGGGAGAGAACATTGCAGAAGGATTTTTTTTTTTTTTGCTTTAAATAAGCCACAAAGTAGCATCTAGAAAGTATTATTCAGGCTAGATAGAGCTATAAGAAGTACTTCATACAAGAACAGATAGTAGAACACACTGGCTTCTCTCTCAGTAGCTTTTCAAGGGCATATGGTCCTAGGTATACTGCTACCCTGACAACCACACCCCTGCTAGACTGGAGGACCTCAAGCTTGTCAGCTCTGCTGGCTTCTCTATGGCAAATCTGAAATGTGCTTGGGGGTATGAGGGGTGTCACTGAGTTGAGCTTTTAATGGACAGATGAACATCTCACTGAAATGTCTCTGTATTTGCAAGTAATTGGTGGCCTAATTCCATCCTAATTGACAGCATCAACACCAAGCCCACATGCATAAAGCAATTGAACTGCCTTCCACCCCCAGCCTTACAGATGGCTCACGTAGCTCAGGCAGACTTGAGTGCATTAATTGATTGAGAAGTATGGGAAACCCTCGTGTGCCTGATATGTCGTGAAAAGATGCCTTGTGATATGTGACTAGAAGCTTCTTAAAGGCTCATTTTGCCTGTAAAGGAGCAAGGGAAAAAGAAAAGAGAGAGAGAGAGAAAGAATTCTTTGATCCCTACACCTAAATATCAGAATTGAAAGAGAGAGATAGCTGCTGTTGAATCGACTCTGACTCATGGTGACCTTGTGTACAACAGAACAAAACGTTGCCCGGTCCTGCGTCATTCTCACAATCACTGGCATAGTCAAGCCTATCATTGCGGCTATTGTGCCAATTCATTACACTGAGGGTCTTCCTCACCCTTGCTGGCCCTCTGCTTCACCAAACGTGATGACCTCCTCCAGTGATTGATCCCTCCTGATGACATGTCCAAAGCAAGCAATTTGGATAATGTTCTGCTGCGATTCATGAGGCTTTCATCGACTGATTTTCAAAAGTAGGTCGCCAGGCCTTTCTCCCTAGTCTGTCTTAGTCTGGAAGCTCTGCTGAAGTCTGTCCACCATGGGTGACTGTGCTGGTATTTGAAATACCAGTGGCATCCCTTCTAGGATCATAAAAATACTCAAGCCACCACAGTACAACAAACCGACAAGATGGTTCGTGGAAATATCAGAATAGTGGACTGGAAAGGGTCCTGGGCTTATAATCAAAGGCCTGCATCTGAGTCTCAGTTTGGCACTTTGCGAAGTGTGTCTGTGACCCTGAGGGGCTGAGATTTCACCTGGTTCTGTGCTGGGCTCTTCAGCAAATGTTATATTGAATACTAAAGCCGTTGATCTTTTGTTTCCCTTTGAAAAAACTAGTCAGATGAAGAATGACTAGGTTATGATATAAAAATATAGATTTATAATAATAATAAAATAATAGATGCTTTTTTCTGAGGACTTTCTATGTGGTAGGCACTTAAAATATACCATGCATGTTAAACACTTTACAAATACCATCTCATTTCATCCTTACAGTAGCCTTATGGGCAAGTTCTGATTGAAGCTGATAAATCTCAGGTGTCAAAGCTCTTCAATGGTGGTAGGAGAGGTGAATCCAGATTTACCTTATTCTAAATCCAGAGCTACACTCTCTTATCTTTCAGCAGAACTATATTTCAGCTTCTTAGAACTATGTGGAAGAACCTATATTTTCCTGAAGTAATGAAGGTGCCCTGGTGGCACAGTGGTTAAGCATTTGGCTACTAAATGAAAGGTCAGCAGTTTGAACCTACTAGCCCTTCTGTGGAAGAAATATGTGGCAGTCTGCTTCCACAAAGATTTACGGCCTTGGAAACTTGATGGGGCAATTTTACTCTGTGCTACTGGATCCTTATAAGTTGGATTCGACTTGACGGCAACGGGTAATGAAGCAGTGACTAATAAAGTCATTAGCATTTCTAATCATTTGGTTTTACCAGTTGCTGTCGTGTCCGACTCATGACAACCCTATGTGTGTCAGAGTATAACTGTGCTCCATAGAGTTTTCATGGCTGTGACCTTTTGGAAGTAGCTCTCCAGGCCTTTCTTCCTAGGTGCCTGTGGGTAGACTTGAACTTCCAACCTTTCAGTTAGCAACTGATCATGTTAACCAAATATATTAACTGTTTACACCACCCAGGGACTCTCTTTCAGTTTTAATGACTATAAAATATTTCAAAATTTTCCTTTTATGTTCTGAAGGGAGATATTTTGCATTTTGCCTTTATGAGGTCATCCCTTTTTCCTTCACCTGCTCTCCTGTCCATTACTGACTCCTTTCCACTGGAGCCCTGGGGGGGGGGGTCACTGAACACGGCTCCAAAATTTGTCCTTTTAAATTTTTTTTTAATCCCTATCATCAAAGTGACCCACAGATGAAACTTGCAATTCAGGTGCGTGCACGCTTGCAGTGCTATGTTCTTCTAAACAAGGAAAACTCTTGTTTATGCAGCTGCAAACTCATCCAATGTTCTGTTTTGATTTTCTTCTTGTTGTTGCTTTGCTGCTGCTGCTGTTGCTGTTATTTTCCCTCCAAACACTGAGGTTGAGAGAGATAAACCTTGGAGAGTATGTTTCACAAAAGCTTTTGAACTTCTCTGGCAAAACAGAACCTGTAAGTCCCAAAACGACTCTGGCCCTCCAGAAAAAGTGCATTTTCTAGCCATGATCTCATCTGATCTCTTGTTCACAGAAAGAACATCTTCAGGATATCTGCTATCAGAAAAAGAGAAACTAGACCCCTCATGGCTGGAGTTTTAGGCAGACAGTAATAGTGAAGAAAATTATTTTTTAATAATCGACTAAGGTATTAACCCCAAATAAAGTGATACACTCTATTTTCCTAGTCATAAAAATTGGCTTTTCTTTTCTAGTGGCTGAGCTCTTCAATCATTTTTACCCCCAAGGACTCTGAGTCTCTTTTAAAATAATAGTTAAAAAAAACGCCAAACACGTTGCCATAGAGTTGATTCTCATAGCGACCCTATAGTACAGAGTACAACTGCCTTATAGGGTTTCCGAGGCTGTAATCTTTACAAAAGCAGACCGCCACATCTTTTTCCCGAGGAGCGTAGTTGGTGAGTTCTAACTGCTGATCTTTTGGTGACCAGATCAGCACTTAACCACTGCGCCACCAGGGTTCCTTGAGTCTCTTCTAAAAAAACCAAACCCATTGCCATTGAGTCTATTCTGACTCATAGCGATCCTATAGGACAGAGTAGAACTGTCCCATAGGGTTTCCAAGGAGAGGCTGGTGGATTTGAACTGCTGATCTTTCGATTAGCAGTTGAGCTCTTAACCACTGCACCACCAGAGTCTCTTCTAGGCCTGTCTAAATCACACCATGGGCAATCTGTTTTGCTGTCTATGCACAGTGGCCTCTGGCCCTGGGATCTGTTCAAATCTTCCAGTGACATTAAAAAAAATTGAGTGCTAAGTTCATCTTAAGATCTAGGATTTTTTTTTTTTTTCTCTCCTTCAACCACCCGTCCCAGATACATGTTGGAGAAACCAGAGGTCTATCTCAGACACCTTCCTGAGTATTCAATAAACCACTTTGGGCACAAGAAATGTTTTTCTGCAGACCTTGAAGCCCTTTGCGACGGCCTTATTTAGCTCCTTCCTTTGTTTCTCTTTCACCCAGTCTTCACCAGTAAGCACCTCAAACTTTATATGGAATGTCCCTACTCTTACAGTGTGGGATTTTTATTTTTATTTTTTTTAGTATCTGAAACAAGAAGAATGACTCAGTGACATGAACAGTTCCCACACGCTAGTATTATGGCTCTAGAACCTTCTGACAAGATCCCAGCCTCATGCCTCCCAAAGGACATGCTACCACTGCCCTGACCCTCACACAAAGGTCAGCTCCTCTGGGCTTTGGGGTCAGGGCAATCTGGATGACTGGAATTATATGGAGGTCAGTTTGCTTTCACTCAGCCCCGAGTCAGAGTGTGATCAGCACGTCTGGGCTTGGAGTTAGGAAAGTTCTGAGCAGTCAGCTGGGAAGCAGTCCCTCTGCCTTGTTCCATTCTAGTATGTACAGTCTCTCCTGAGCTGCTAACATCACAAGATGCGGAGGAGCAATAAACTATCATCATGCACACCCATGGTGGCTCTTAAGAGACATTCTGAGAAATATCATTCAAGAAATACTGTTGCACAATGGAATTAATTTACACAGGTAACTCGTAGGACCCAAGTTTTTATTATTTCTTTAATGTCATAAAATTTCCATGACTTAAGCACCTGGGAAAGCTATTGAGCCTAACTGGGCATCCCGTCAGACAGGCCTAAAGGAGAGCAGATGGAAATTCTGAGGGTGAAATAAGAACAGATGGGAACTCTGCAGGTGAAACTTGAACTTGAGTATTTCAAAGTTCACATTGCTGAACATAAAATCCCATTAAACACATTCTGATAAAGAGTTAAACTGACAAGCTGCGTGGTGGCCTCCCTCCTTATGAATTTCCAATGGCACTTAACTGTCAACAATTTCTGTAGCAGGGGTTAAAAAAGCACTTCCTTAAAGTAGGCCTGCTCGTTTGCAAATGGCAGATTGTGAAGCTGTGCTTTCTCCTACCTGGTACTGCATGAAGGCAGCAGTGTGGTTATAAACAGGGAGAAAGGATTTAGCCTCTTTCTTTTTCTTTTTTAGCCAGTTGCTGGTCTCTCCCTGTAATTTCCCTGTCTCCACTTAGACAGCTGCGTGCCCGCAGAAAGCCCTGTTGGCAAGGAGGCAGGAGAGGCCAGGCAGGCTGACCTGGACCCTGGCTAGTCGGAAGCTTCTGGGGTTTTGAAGAGATGTTGCCTCACCCCACAATTGTCCTCTTCTGTGAAAGAGGCCAGCCTGTCTGACACAAGTATAGTCAGGGTAGGCTGGGGCTGGCATCAATGTGGTGTTTACCGGTGCTGGGTGGGTTCACCACCTACTCTTTTTTTCAATGATACAGAACTCTGCAGGTAGTAGGAGACAAACAGTTTCTAAATTTAGCTGAGTCTGTGTAAGTGACCTGAGAAGCCTCAAGGAAAGCTTTTTCTTTGGTGGAAGAAGTTGGCTCTTTTCCTTGTGGCCTTGCTATTTGACGTCAGATGGTCAGGAGAATCTGGATGGGGTGTGGGGCTGTACTCCATGCAGGGCTCCCAACGCTAGCTGGATGGGACCCAACACCAGAGCCTCCATGGGGCAAGGTAACACTCACTCCTCAACCACTCTCTCTCTGGGTTGGCCTTTCCTGTATTTAAGAAGGGAAGGCTTGTGGGTGTGAGGATTTCTTATACCAGTGGTGAGGGCTGAAGAAGTTAGGGGAGAGAGCTCTCTCTTTTTATCTCCAGGAGTCCATATTATCCTTCTCAGAAAAAAAAAAGTCACAGTTATTGCATGGGACATAAGTATACTAAAAAATTATTCATTATTTATCTGAAATTCAGCTTCAGCTGTCTTTTATTTATTAAATTTGGCAACCCTAGTCAGGTTAGAAGAAGCAATAGTTAGCTTTGGAATGATTTAAATGTTTTAGAAAGACATGTACTCAGCATGCCCAAAGGGGCTCAAATTGTGAGTGTAGTTTGCTTTGTTCACTAAGATTGGGATGTAAGACCTTTAACACAGTCAGATAAAAGAATAAAAACTTACTTACGCAGTCATCTGTCGTTTTAAATATGTCAGATGTCACACATCTAGGTGCTTCCAAAAAGAGGTGATATTAAAAATATTCAACAATCATACTGGCATAATCAATTATAATAGAATCTCATATTCTCCCCAAAATGATGCTGGCTTTGCACAGCTGGGATGGCAGTGCTAGCGAACACCAGTGAGACATTGACCTTGCTTCCGAACAGGCCCTCAAAGCTGTGAGACTGCCTAAAACTGTACTTAAAAGCTTAGTGTTTTACTGTTGATTTGGTTTTTGTTGTTGATTTGTGACTTAGGAGACCCGTGTGTTACAGAGTAGCATGGTCTATAGGGTTTTCTTGGCTGTGATCTTTACGGAAGCCAGGCCTGTTTTTCCCGTAGTGAGTTTGAACCGCCAATGTTTTGGTTACAAGACTAGGACAAACTGTGTCACTCAGGGACCTTGACAGTTTTAGTGTTCCAGATGGCATCTTCATGGCCAAAATTGATCAAGGGGTCACTATCAGTAAAATACGGATAACAATATTTGCTTTATAAATTTATTGTGGAAATCATGCCTGACATTAACTGCTTAATAAATGACAACTGCTACTATTATTATTCAGAGCCCCTAGGCAGTGTAAACACTTAACATGTTCAGCTGCTAACTGAAAGGTTGGAGGTTCAACTCCACCCAGAGGTGCCTCAGAAGAAAGGCCTGGTGATCTACTTCTGAAAAATCCTCCTTGTAAAACCTTATGGAGCACTATTTTACTCTGACACACATGAGGTTGGCTCAGACATTAGTCAGTGACTAAATTTTTGTTTTTTCAGTTAGTTTTTATATTTCTATGTGAACAAGCCCTCAGTGTTTGAGATGCATCTACGTTGTTTTAAGCATTACAGGGACAATAAACAATTTAAACAGTCACATTTAGGATTGCCAGATAAAATACAGGGCAACGGGTTAAATTTAAATTTCAGATAAACAATAATTTTTTCAGGATGCATGAGTCACAAATATTGCATGGGACGTACATATACTAAACAATTATTCGTTGTTTATCTGAAATCCAAATTCAGCTGCATATTTATTTATTAAACCTGGCAATCCTAGCCAGGCTAAAAGAAGCAATGGTTAGTTTGGAATGACTGAACTATTTTAGGAAGACATGCAGGTCAGCATGTAGAAGGTCCTACTATGGAGAGCTTGGGTGAAGCAGTGATTCACAGGCTTATTTGTGTTTACTTATTAATCTGTAGGGCACAATTTCACATGGAAATTTCTTTTGTGAAATTGTGCACTACAAATTATTAAGTAAACACAAGTAAACCCGTGTATATCTTGCTTATTGGGTAATCAGTCCCTGAAGTGGTATGCACAAGCATCGGTCTGCAAGCTGAACTCAAAACCAAACCCACGGCCTTTGAGTTGATTCTGACTCATAGTGACCCCATAGGGTTCCCAAGGCTGTAAATATCTGCGGAAGCAGACTCTTCCATCTTTCTTCCGTGGAGCCACTGGTAGTTCGGAACCACTGACCTATCTGTTAGCAGTCGATTGCATAGTGTTTCATATCCCAGTATGCTCTAGGGAATGTGCTGTTTTGCTTGAAGGAATTGTACTGTGTTTGTCAACAAACAGTTTAGGACCGTGCAGGAGGTGTAGCGGCCACAGACGACTGGCTTCCCTGAGGCCTGAGCAGACAATCTGTGTAAGAGGCAGAGTTGGGGTGAAAATTCAGGTCATTTTGAATCCAGAATCCTTAGTCCAGATACCCAGAGATGGACATCTCAGCAACCCGAGATTCAGAGACCACATGGGGATTTGGAAAATGAGTCCAGTTCTGAGGTGCTCTAGTGAAGTACATGATTATGCGGCTACATAATCATTGTGGCTTTTTAGATCTCCTTTATATTTCTAAAGGAGCCCTGGTGGCACTGTAGTTAAGTGCTGGGCTGCCAACTGAAAGGTTGGCTGTTCGAATCTACCAGCCACTCCGTGGTGAGAAAGATGTGGCGATCTGCTCCCCTTAAGATTTTAGCCTTGGAAATGCTTTGGGGCTGTTCTATCCTGTCCTATAGGATTGCTGTGAGTCAGAATTGACTTGGTGACAATGGATTTTTTAAATATTTCTAAGTAACCCTTGGTGGCCAAGGAAACACTTGTTGAAATATCAAAAATGTCCAAGAAATGTTTCCTAACAATTTTTGTTGAAAGACATCTGTAACAATCAGATGTGTTCTGAGGGCATGATTATTCAATTAGTGGTCATTGTTGATGTGTTGGGAACAAAATTCACTGCTACTTACCTAAGATTTAACACATTAGTACAAATAACAAATGAGTCCCTGGGTAACTTGGCTGCTAACTGAAAGGTTGGCGGTTTGAGTCCATCCAGAGGGGCCTGGAAAGAAAGCCCTAGTAATCTACTTCCGAAAAATCAGCTGTTGAAAACCCTGTGAAGCACAGTTCTACTCTGACATTCATAGGCTTTCCATGAGTCAACTCATGGCAACTGGTTTTTTGTAAGTCACAAAAAGTGAGGTCTCTGAAGGAAACAATAATCTGGTTTCTCAAGGCAATGGTGATTAAAAACTCCTCTATGGCCAAAGGACAATAGAGCATTTGAACGTGGGAAGTGAAGACATGGAAAAATAGAAGGAAAAAGGAACTATTAAGGGAGACCCTGAGACACCATCGTTTGGATCTTACAAAGGATCTCACCAGTAAGTCAAGGGAAAAATCTAGAATAAAAAAAATTTTTTTAGATGAAGGGAAGAAGGCTGACTTACAAAGAATAATGATTTTAGCACCAAATTTTTAATATTCTGTATTATATCACCAATATAATTGGTGCTTCCACTTTATGGTTTCTGGTGACAAGAATAATTGTCCTGTAGTGTTCCAAAGTGCACACTCAGGATCCCACGTCAAAAAGTCTAGTATATCACTTTCCTGAGTATGCCCAGACATCCTTGGCTTGCTGGGGCCTGATGGTCTGGTCTTGGGGAAGGACTTCACGTCTCCTACATGTTCTGTCAGGAGCTCTGGTGGTGCAGTGGTTAAAGTGCTCAGCTGCTCATGAAGGGTCAGTGGTTCGAAACCACCAAAAGCTCTGTGGGAGAAAGATATGGCAGTCTGCTTCCATAAAGATAACAGCCTAGAAAACCCACGGGGCAGTTCTGTTCTGTCCAGTAGGGTCTCTGTGAGTCTGAATTAACTTGATGTCAATGGGTTAAACAAGTGTATATCCTGTTGCTGCTATTCTTGGTGGAGTGGATTTCTACTAGACATGTCTGGGAAATGTGATGAGGCCGGAAATCCCTGTCCCTTTCACTGAAGCCAGCACTGGTTCAGATAACGGCCTGAGTCAAAGTTGTTGTTTAAGATGTGACAATGGATAAAACTTTCCAGTATTTTGCCGAGATTCTCAATGATCAGTTTCACCACTGAAACACTCTGCTAGGAATTAATTCATTTAATCCACAGCTATTTATTAAGTACCTACTATATACCAAGCCCTGTGCTAACCAGTTGCCATTGAGTCAGTCTTACTCATGGCAACCCCACGTGTGTCAGAGTAGAACTATGCTCCATAGGGTTTTCAATGACTGATTTTTTACGAGTAGGTAGCCAGGACTTTCTTCTGAGGTACCTCTGGGTGGACTTCTTGTTAGCAGCCGAAGCATTAACTTCACACCAGCCATGCCATAGAAGTTAGTGTTAATTTAGAATCTATCTCTGACTTAAAATCACTCCTCCCCTTTCTATGACTGAAAGACAGTATATTCCATACTGTTATGGATTGAATTGTGTCCTCCAAAAATATGTGTATCAACTTGGTTAGTCCATGATTCCCAGTATTGTGTGGTTGTCCTCCATTTTGTGATTGTAATTTTCCTATGCATTGTAAATCCTAATCTCTGCCTATGGTTAATGAGGCAAGATTAGATTATGTTAAAGAGGATTAGGCTGGGATTGTAACATAACACCCTTACTAAGGTCACATCCCTGATCCAATGTAGAGGGAGTTCCCCTGGGGTGTGGCCTGCACTACCTTTTATCTTACAAGAGATAAAAGGAAAAGGAGGCAGCAGAGAGTGGCGGTACCTCATACCATCAAGAAAGCAGTGCCGGGAGCAGAGTGGGTCCTTTGGACCAGGGGTTCTTGTGCAGAGAAACTCCTAGCCAGGGGAAGATTGATGAGAAGGAACTTTCTCCAAAGCTGACAGAGAGAGAAAGCCTTCTCCTGGGGCTGATGTCCAGAATTTGGACTTCTAGCCTACTAGACTGAGAAAATAAATTTCTCTTTGTTAAAGCCATTCACTTGTGGTTTTTCTGTTAGAGCAGCACTAGATGACTAAGTCACAGATGTCATTGGGATGCTGAAAGTCCACTAAGATGAAAAGTACTTTGTGAGATGTTTATAATGATAACTACCAGCATTAATGTATATGCATGTGGAGTGGCTAGCTGGGCACTTGAAACCAACAGTTTCCGTTTGTGTGCCTTTTTAACCTCATCAAATATATAATTTTTACTTGCTTTTCATTATGAGTAAAAGTCTGAGATTCTACTTAGGAGGAATAAATTCCAGGAACATATATAATGTCGAGGTGGATCCAAAGCCTTTCAAAAATACTTTAAATCATTGGTGGGTCCTATCAAGAGGCCTTCTCTGACCACCATATTTTAATAGATTCCCCTTTTCTTATTCTCATATGCAGAACCCTACTGTTTTCCATCATTGTCGTATCTTTTTAAAAACTTGAATTACCTTCTTAATTGTTTTTTTACCAGTAATTATCTGTCTTCCATGATAAATATTGAACTCCACAGAGGCAGGTTAAATGCCTGTTTTGTTCATTATTTCATAGCGTCTAACACAGGGCTTGGGAGTCCCTGGGTGGTGCAAATGGTTAACACGCTTGGGTGCTAATTACAGGTTGCTTGGAGTTCACTCAGAGGTGCTTCAGAAGAAAGGTCTGACAGCCTGCTTTGAAAAATTAGCCATTGAAAACCCTATGGAGCACAGTTCTACTCTGACACACATGGGGTCACCATGAGTCAGAAATAACTTGATGGTAACTGGTGGTTTATATGGTATATCTAACCGGCTAGACATTTCTGTCTCTCAACTTTGCTTTGTCTCTCTAATTCTGAAAAGCACTCCTCCACCTTCACCACTGTTTTCCTCATTAGAACTTGTCAGTATTTTTAGTAATCATGGCCCCCATCTGCTCTTGGTCCAGATTCCTAGTATTTTGGAAACCAAATTGGGCTCAATCACTGGAAAACTACGGATCTTCTGAGAGAGAAATGGGGAACCCTCATTGATCAATTCGGTAGCTCCTTAGCCAGATAGCTGAAGAGCAATTAGCTGTATACTCTGTCTCAAAGAATGACACATTTCTTCCTGAACTCAGGAAAGCCCTGGAGGCACCTCCTGAAAAGTGGCATGATTCCCGTGTTCCTTCAGTGCTTGGGGATGCGCACCTCATGGCAGTAATGACTTCTACAGGAGAGAAAGTCCTTTCAGACTTTGTTCCTTCTGTAAGCCAGATCAAAGGATCCTTCCCATTTCTAAGGCTCTTTACCTCCTCTCATTAGAAAAGGCTACGTTTTCTTTGAATTCTGGTGATAGTCTACATACCTAAACAATTTTGACAGTCTTCAGCTGCTGCTGCTGCTTCTGGTGCCTCTACAAGCCAAGAAAACTGTTAACTCTTACAAGCACCATACACCACACACACACCACACACTGCACGCCACACGCACGCTATACTCATCACCACATACACACCAAACACATATATGCACTTGTATGCACACATACCACACACACACACTCACACACATCACATCACACACATAGCACACACTGTGCACACAACACACACAACACACCACATATACTGTACACATTATACACATCACCACACATACACATTATATGCATCACCACACATACACCAAACAAGTATACACCCTCACAAATGCATGCACCATACACACACACTACACACACTCATACACACACACACAGAACATAGGGTGCACACAATATACACACCACACCACACATACACACACGCCACACATAACACACACAGTATACACATCACCACACATACACCAAGCATGTATACATACACTCTCACATGTGCACACACCATATAAACACACTACACATACTCATACACACATACACCCACCACACACACACAGAGAACGTAGCATGCACACACACACACACACACATAACACACACACACTATACACATCACCACACATACACCAAACATGTATACACTCTCACATATGCCAACACACATCACCACACACATTCATACCACATACACATCCACCACACACATAGCACACACACATACACACAGAAAGCCTGATACACTGAAAATTCTAGGGCTCATAAACAAGGAGAGAACTCAGGTTGTGGGCTTATTTTAAAACATAAACAAACAAAATTTTTAGTATATTGCATACAGTGAAATAAAGTTTTTTTTTTTTTTAAATCTTAAAATTATCTTTCTTTCAACAAACTCAAAGTGATTTCATTTTTTTCATATCACTTTAAGGTGAATAGAGCAAATATTATTATTTTCATTTCACAGTTGGGGAAAATTGCCCAGAAAGGTGGTGGCTGCCCCTAGTCCTGTGGTTAGCCACAATGCCAGGAAAGATATTTCTATTACAGTAGTGGCTTCCATGAGAATCTGCTGTCTTCCTCAGAGTTCAGTTATATGTTATTTGGGGAGATGTACAAGTGCCCCAAGTCCACATATTTCTAGGAATCAGGGTTAACTAGCATACCAGGCCTTTTTTTTTTTTTAATTGTGGTGAAAATACACACAACAAAACTCATGCAATTCAACAATTCCTATATCCAGGCTTTTTTTTTTTTTTTTTGGTCTTGAAAAGTTATAAAATGATAATGACCTATCAAATTCCAAGCTTCCTATTTCTGTCACACAATCTAGCTATTTCAAAACTGGAACATGCCCAACCTAATGCTTCAGATATTATAATTGTTCAGAGTCTTACTATTGAGCTCTTCAAAAATTATGATAAGAAGTATTTGAAAGGGGAAGGAATTAGATGTGATTTGTGTATTTCTATACTTGAAAATTATTATACTTTTCCACTCTATGAGGTTTTGCCTCCATATACAATTGATTCAATGGAACTAGTGTGTCATGCTGATGAACAGCTGGCTTTCTCTCCTCCCCCAATCCCGAATCAATGATTCATGATTTATTTTGGTCTTGTGAAGACACAGTCTCAGATTGTGATGACATACACAAACCATTTGACTGAATTCAGCAAAAATAAAGGAAAATAAACCAGAAGAACAAACAAGACAGTTGAATTCCATCAAGTATTTATTTTTATTTACATGATAACAGATAGCCAGTTTGATTGCATTTCCCTCTTTTAGATGGTCATTCCAAAGTCATAAAGACCAGTGATTAAATTATAAAAGTGAACCTCTGTGCCCCATTCTTCTTTCCCTACAAAATGTGTTCACCATGAAAGGGAATTTAATTTTTAGCATGGTTGGATAACTAAACACTTGAATTAAACAACATTTTCATGAGGGTTTATCTCCTACAGAAAACATTCTGTTTCCTTAACACTGGAGTAGGTGTTTCATTCAGTATCATAAACAGTTTACTTTACAGGTTTTTTTTTTTACAAAATGTAGTAACTTACCCTGGCTTCAGAAGGGTTTTGCAGCTGCAGCTTGTTATTGGCTCTGGGCTGCTGAGGTCAGAGGCCATCCACTTTGCAGATGCTGAAGGCTTAGCTTTTGGCCTCTGGTTCCTGGTTTGTGGGTGAGATGAGGAAGGTTGGAAGGAAAGGGTAGGTGGTGACCTGGAACTGACTAGACTTCCATGTCCAATGATACCTTTCCCTCACTTTTTACCAAAGCTTTAGGGAGTGTGCATTCTGATTTTAAGGCAAGGATAATATTTACTCATGGAGCATATGAGGAAAGCAAACCTGGGTGAGTCAGGGCATTTGGAAAATGTCTGAAGAGTATATGTGCACTGAGTATCTGGAAATTAGGGATAGAGATTCCAAGAAGTCAGTTCCATTTACTATTTCTGCACCCCAAAACAGTTGCATACAACAATGACAACATTTATTTTGCTCATGAATCTACAATTTGGGCAGGGCTCAGCAGGGATGTCAGCTCTGCTCCACTCAGCATCAGCTCAGGTGGTTCAAAATCTAGGGGCTAAGATGATCTGAAGGCTCATTCGCAGATGTGTCTGACAGTTGATACTGGCTGTCTCCTAAGACTTAGCTGGAGCTGTTGACCAGAACACTTGCACGTGCCTCTTTGTTTAGCTTGGGCTTCCTCACAACATGGTAGCTGTATTCCACAGGTGAGAATCCTGAGAAGGAGAAAGAGGGCCAGGTAGAAGCTGTATCACTTTTTCTGCAAATTAAATTTAGTTTTTGCTGTTGTTGCTGAGACTATACACAGCAAAATATATACCAATCCAACTGTTTCTACATGTACAATTCAGTGAAACTGATTACATTCTTCTAGTTGTGTAACCATTCTCACCTCTGTTTCTGAGTTGTTCCTCCCCCATTAACATAAACTCATTTTCCCCTAAGGTTCCTATCTAATCTTTCAAGTTGTGTGGTCAATTTGATCCCGTATAGATAGTTTTTCTATGACCTAGCCTTCAAAGCCACACAATATTACTTCCTTTGGATTCCATTCTAAGGCAGTTTCAAGGTCCTGCCTAGAGTTACTAGTATTAGTTACCATTGAGTTGATTCTTACTTGTGGTGACCCCATGTGTGTCAGAATAGAACCGTGCTCCATAGGGTTTTAAATTGCTGATTTTTCAGAAGTAGATCAACAGGCTTTCCTGCAAAGGTGCCTCTGGGTAGGCTTGAATCTCCAACCTTTTAGTGAGCAGCTAAGAGTTTAACTGTTTATACTACCCATGGACTCCGCCTAGAGTCAAAGTGAGGAGAAATTGGTTCCACCTACTGAGGGAGAGTTGCAAGTTTCTGGAGGAGCAGATGGAGCCAGAAATATTTCTGTGGCAATTTTTGGGAAATACAATCTACCAGAAGGTCCGTGAGAGTAGCATCATGTAGGTTGGTAGGAAAGACTAAAATATGAGTTACTCCTACTTTGCTGATACCCTGGTGCTGCTGGAAGAGAAATCATGGTTTGGTGAGGTTATTTCCAGAGCTTTGAATGAAAAAGTAATTAAAATGTTAATTTTATATTACTGTAAGTTTTATAAAGTGTTTTCATAGACATTATTAATGTTAGTGCCCCAATAATCTTGTGAGGTAGAAAAGCCAGATGTTGGTGTCTCCATTTGAGGACAAGGAAATGGAGGCATAAAAATGTGTAGATGGGTTCCCCTAAGCCAGAAACCTAGGGTAGACACAGCTCCTTTGCCTAGGCACAGGCATAAGGGATCCACAGACTTTGAGCGTCTTTCCCCCTGCATAGACTTGTGTGGGCCCATCTCAACAGCATAGGCCCTCATTACCACAGAACAACAAGGTATATACTGGAACTCTAACTTCAGCTGTTTCGTGAAGTGAAAAGTTCTTGACATTTGACACTGCTCTGACCATTAAGCAGGGTCTTTACCTCCCCACATCAGGGGCCTGAGAACTGGTGGCTCCACACATGCTACCTAGCCACCTGCAAGAGGGGCCCATAAATAAGAGGTGCCCCCAAGTCCTAAAAGCCAACAGCATTAGGTGCTCATAGTCCAGCTGCAAAACCCACCCACCTACATGCTTTAGGGAAGAGGGACATGACTTCCTCCTGGACACTTGGGGGCAGCTGTCAGCCCACTGTCTTGCTCAGAGTGTCCCCCTGCTGCAGCCAGATGCCTGTGCCTACACCAATCACCCATGCCTGTCTAGGACTGTAAGTGAAAGCCTACACCACACACTTGGTGGCTATCTACCTGGGCCCCTGAGCTGAATCCATACAGGAGGAGTGGGCAGACTCCTGAGCTCACATAGCTACTAACAGATCTAACCACCAGGTGACAGGACATTAGAGCTTCAAAGGTGCCAATAATCAAACTAGTTCAACTAGCAGCCTATTCGGGCATATAAAAAGAAAACAAGAAGCTAGGACACAGTAAGCAAACATAATAAATCAATAAAATAACTTATTGATGGCTCAGAGATAACAGTCAATATCAAATCACATAAAGAGGCAATCCATGATGGCTTCAGCAAGCTCCCAAAATAAAGAATCTAGAAATTTTCCAGAGGAAGAAAATTTCTTGGAATTACCAGAGGCAGAATATAAAAGATTAATATACAGAACACTTCAAGAAATTAAGAAGGAAATTAACCAAAATGCAGAACATGCAATAGAGAAAATTAAAAAGATTAGAGAAGGGCATAATGACATATTTAACAGGCTGCAAGAATCCATGGAAAAACAGCAATCAGAAATCCAGATTAACAATAAAATTTCAGAATCAGACAACTCAACAGAAAGTCATAGGAGCAGAACTGAGGCAATGGAAGTCAGAATTAGTGAGATTTAAGATAAAGCACTTGACTTGCACTTATTGAGGAAAAATCTGATAAAACGATTAAAGAAAATGATGAAACTAAGAATTATGTGGGACTCTGTCAAGAAGAATAACCTACGAGAGACTGGAGTACCAGAACGGGGGGCGGGGGGATAATGGAAAATACAGAGAGAATTGTTGAAGATTAGTTGGCGGAAAACTTCCCTGATATCGTGAAAGATGAGAAGATATCTATCTAAGATGCTCATTGAACCCCACATAAGGTAGATCCCAAAAGAGAGTCACCAAGACATATTATAATCAAACTTGCCAAAACCAAAGATAAAGAGAGAATTTTAAGAGCAGCTAAGGATAAACGAAAAGTCATCTCCGAAGAGAGTCAATAAGAATAAGCTCAGACTACTCAGCAGCAAGCAGGAAAGAAGACAATGGGATGACATACATACAGCCTTGAAGGAAAAAAAAAAAAAAGAAACTACAGCCAGCCAAGAATTATATATCCAGCAATACTGTCTCTCAAATATGATAGCAAAATTAGGGCATTTCCAGATAAATAGAAGTTTAGGGAATTTGCAAAAACCAAATGAAAATTACAAGAAATAATAAAGGGAGTCCTCCAGTTAGAAAATCAGTAACATCAGATAACAACCCAAGACTAGAACAGAGCAAGAGATATCAACAGGACAGAGCAACCAGATATCAACCCAGACAGGGACGTCACAAAAATAAATCAAAGCTAAGAAACTGAAAATAGGGAAACAGATGTCAATATGTAAAAGATGACATTAAAACAAGAAAGAGGGACTTAAAAAATGTTGACATAGACTTTGCATATGGAGAGGAAGTCAAGGCGATATAAACAAATAAAAGACTGGTATAAACTTAGAAAAACAGGGGTAAATATTAAGGTAACCACAAAGCAAACTAACAATCCTACAAGTCAAAATAAAAAACTAGAAAAATATAAAGACTCAGCAAATACAAAATCAACAACAATGAAAAAGATGAAAAGAAAATACATAATGAGAAATGACTCAGCACAGAAAATTAAGTGGAAAAAAGAAATTGTGAACAGCACACAAAAAAAGACATCAAAATGACAGCACTAAACTCATACCTATCAATAATTACGCTGAAAATAAATGGACTAAATGCACCAATAAAGAGACAGAGAGTGGCAGATTGGATAAAAAAACATGATCAGTCTGTATGCTGCCTACAAGAGACACACCTTAGACTTAAAGACACAAAAAACTAAAACTCAAAGGATGGAAAAGAAGCCAACAACACTAAAACAGAGTAAGAGTGGCAATATTAATTTCTCACAAAACAGACTTTAAAGTAAAATCCACCACAAAGGATAAGGAAGGAAACTATATAATGATTAAAGGGTCAATACACCAGGAGGACATAACCCTAAAAAATATTTATGCACCCAACGATGGAGCTTCAAAATACATAAAAGAAACTCTAACAGCTCTGAAGAGAGAGATAGACGGCTCCACAATTCTAGTAGGAGCCGCTTTCAGTGAAGGACAGAATATCCAGAAAGAAGCTCAACAAAGACAATGAAGAGGTAAAAGCTACAATCAACCACCTTGATCTCATAGACATACACCGAACGCACCAACCAACAGCAGCCAAGCATAATTTCTTTTCCAACGCACATGGAACATTCTCCAGAATAGACAACATATTAGGCCCTAAAGCAAGCCTTAACAGAATCCAAAGCAACGAAATATTACAAAGCGTCTTTTCTGACTGTAAAGCCATAAAAGTGGAAATAAACAACACAAAAAGCAAGGGGGAAAAAAAATCAAACACATGGAAACTGAACAACACCTTTCTCAAAAACTATGGGTTATAGAAGAAATTAAGGATGGAATAAAGAAATTCATAGAATCAAACAAGAATGAAAACACATCCTACCAGAACCTTTGGGACACAGCAAAAGCAGTGCTCAGAGGTCAGCTTATAGCAATAAATGCACACATCCAAAAAGTTGTAACCCTTCAACTGAAACAAGTAGAAAGAGAGCAGCAAAAGAAGCCCTCAGGCACCAGAAGAAAGGAAATAATAAGAATTAGAGTAGAATTAAATGAAATAGAGAATATAAAAACAATAGAAAGAGTTAACAAGACCAAAAGCTGGTTCTTTGAAAAGATCAACAAAATTGATAAACCATTGACCAAACTGACAAAAGAAAAACAGGAGAGGAAGCAAGTAACCCGTGTAAATAATGAGATGGATGATATCCAACAGACCCAACTGAAATTAAAAGAATCATAACAGAGTATTATGAAAAATTGTACTGTAACAAATTTGAAAACCAAGAGGACATGGACAAATTTCCAGAAGCTCACTACCTACCTAAACTAACACAAACAGATGTAGAACAACTGAATAAACCCATAAAAAGAGAAGAGATTGAAAAGGTAATTAAAAAACTCCACCCCCCCCCAAAAAAAAAAACCAACCTTGGCCTGGATGGCTTATTGGAGAATTCTACCAAACTTATAGAGAAGAGATAACACCACTACTACGAAAGGTATTTCAGAGCATAGAAGAAGATGGAATACTCCCAAACTCATTCTATGAAGCCAGCATAACCCTGATACCAAAACCAGGTAAAGACACCACAAAAAAAGAAAATTACCGACCAATATCCCTCATGAACATAGACGCAAAAATTCTTAACAAAATTTTAGCCAATAGAATTCAGCAACATATCAAAAAAATAATTCACCATGATCAAGTGGGATTTATACCAGGTATGCAGAGATGGTTCAACATTAGAAAAACAATCAATGTAATCCATCATATAAATAAAACAAAATACAAGAACCACATGATCTTATCAATTGATGCAGAAAAGGCATTTGACAAAGTCCAACACCCATTCATGATAAAAACTCTCAACAAAATAGGAATAGAAGGGAAATTCCTCAATATAATTAAGGACATTTATACAAAGCCAACAGACAATATCATCCAAACTGGAGAGATTTTGAAAGCATTCCTCTTGAGAACGTGAACCAGACAAGTATGCCATTTATCACCACTCTTATTCAACATTGTGCTGGAGGTCCTAGCCAGAGCAATTAGGCTACAAAAAGAAATAAAGGGCATCCAGATTGGCAGGGAAAAAGTCAAAGTATCTCTATTTGCAGATGATATGATCTTATACACAGAAAACCCCAAAGAAGCCACAAGAAAACTTCTGGAACTAATAGAAGATTTCAGCAAAGTTTCAGGATACATGATAAACATACAAAAATCAGTTCGATTCCTTTACACCAACAAAGAGAACCTCAAAGAGGAAATCACCAAAAGAATACCATTTAAAATAGCCTCCATGAAGACAAAATACTTAGGAATAAATCTAATCAGAGACATAAAAGATCTATACAATGAAAACTACAAGATACTACTGCAAGAAACCAAAATAGATCAGCATAAGTGGAAAAACATACCTCGCTCATGCATAGGTAGACTCGACATTCTGAAAATGTCAATTCTACCCGAAGCGATCTATAGATACAATGCAATCCTGATCCAAATTTCACCAGAATTTTTAATGAGATGGAGAAACAAATCACCAACTTCATATGGAAAGGGAAGAGGCCCCGAATAAGTAAAGCATTACTCAAGAAGAAGAACAAAGTGGGAGGTCTCTCACTACCTGATTTTAGAATCTATTATACTCCCACGGTAGTCAAAACATCAATGGATAACTGAATAAACAAATTGTGGTACATACATGCAATGGGATACTATGCAACTATAAAGAATAATGATGAGTCCATGAAACATATCATGGATGAATCTGGAGGATATTACGCTAAGTGAAATAAGTCAATCACAAAAGGACAAATAATGTATGGTCTCACTTTTATAAAAAGTCAAGAATAGGTATATACAGAGAAAGCAAATTTCTTTAATGGTTGCCAGGGATGGGGATGGAGGGGAGGGGGAATCACTTGCTAGACAGTAGACACCTATTATTTCTGATAATGCGAAAGACAATACAAAATATGGGAGAAGTCAGCACAACTTGACCAAGGTAAATGAAGACACTGAGGGTACTCAAGAATAAAGGACAGTTACAGTAAATGTTATAACACAGACAATTTTGCAACAACAGTTATAACAACCAAAAAATATGTATGTGGTTACATGGGTAGATATTCTGTATGTGTATAGGAAGGTCTATGTGAGTTCAAGCACATGCATATATAGGTATATTTGAAAACATAAGTATATACATGTTTGGGTGTGTGGCATATATATTCATATATATAATAAAACACCTAGGCGGCATGGTTACGGAGACCTCCTAGACATTTCCAAACACCTCATGGAATTGGTTTAATGGGTTAAAGTGTTTGGGACTATAGTCTTGTGGGACAACTAGCTCAGTTGGTATAGCATAATTCATAAAGATAATATTCTACATCCTAGTTTGGTGAGTAGCATCTGAGGTCTTAAAAGCTTGTTAATGGCCATCTAGGACACAGCTATTGGTCTCTTCCAATCTGGAGCAAAGGAGAGTGAAGGAAACCAAAGACTCAAAGAAGAAATTAGTCCACAGGACTAATGCCCCCCCCACACCACAGCGTCTTCTAGCCTGAGACTAGAAGAACTAGATGGTGCTACCACCACTGACTGTTCTGATCAGGGATTCAGTAGAAGGTCCCAGATAGAATGGGAGAAAAATGTAGAACAAAACTCTAATTCATAAAAAAGACCAGACTTACTGGGCTGATAGAGACTATGGGAACCCCAGAGACTATTTCCCTAAGATACTCTTTTAACCTGGAACTGAAGCCACTCCCAGAAGTCTCTCTTCAGTTAAATAATAGATTGGTTTATAAAATAAACAATATCACTCATGAGGAATGTGCTACCTTAAATATTCAACAATACGAGACCAAAAGATCCACAGTTACCCAAAAGCAAAGATTAAAAGGCAAGGAGGGGCAGGGAAGCTAAATGGAAACAGAACAAACAGAATGGAAATAATGAGAATGGTGACATATTGTGAAAATTGTAACCAGTGTCACAGAACAATTTGTACAAAAACTGCTAAATGATGTCTTAGTCATCTAGTGCTGCTATAATAGAAATACCACAAGGGGATGGTTTTAACAAAGAGAAGTTTATTCTCTCACGGTCTAGGAGGCCAGAAGTCTGAATTCAGGATGCCAGCTCCAGGGGAAGGCTTTCTCTCTCTGTTGGCTCTGGGGGAATGTCCTTGTCATCGATCTTCCTGCATCGAGGATCTTCTCAGCAAAGGGACCCCGGGTCCAAAGGATGAGCTATTTTCCTGGCTCTTGTTTCTTGGTGGTATGAGGTCCCCCTGTCTCTCTGCTCACTTTTCTCTTTTATATCACAAAAGAGATTGATTTAAGATACATCCTAATCTTGTAGATTGAGTCCTACCTCATTAACGTAACTGCCTCTAATCCTGTTTCATTAACATCATAGAGGCAGGATTTATAATACATAAGAAAATCACACCAGATGACAAAATGGTGGACAATCACCCAATACTGGGAATCATGGCCTAGTCAAGTTGACGCATATTGCACAATTCAGTCCATGACAAATGGGAACCTAATTTTCTGTGTAAACTTTCACCTAAAACACAATGAAGTATTTTAAAAAAATCAAAGCTCACTATCATTTTTATATAGAAACCACGATTGAAAATACAAGGAACCAGTAGACAGCTATTCAATTTAGAATAAAAGGAAGATTTATGATTTGTTAATTGTTCTGTTCTGTCACTTATTGTAATGGAATATTTGATCCTTTCCAAAAACATAATAATGAACTCACTAAGTGTGTACATTCATATAATTTTTTCATGGACACACAGTTGCTTTACATTTGTGAAAATGTAAAAATACCATAATAACATATTTTTTGGGAAAAGCAACTCACAGATAAGATGACAATTCTGTGGATATAATTCCTATTTGTTCTCACAGTGAGACATTCAATTCAGATCTCCTGGTATGACAGAAAAACACTACCTGTAATCATGTGCTGAAAATTCTCAGTTATGAAACTAGAATTTGGTAGAATAAGTCATACCTTTTAGTATCTACCATGTTATTACTGATTTATTAAGGATTACTATCTACTTATTCAGGGATTTAGAGAATATAATGGTCTAATAAATCATACACCATATTGTGATTGCTTGTTTGCCTATTTCTGTCCATTGGACTGAAAATTTCCTCGGGAGGGCAGTGGTGGTGGTCATACCTTACTCATCTTTGTTCTGTTTTTAATTTTTAATTTTTTTATTGTTGTAGTTTAATGAAGTTTACATTTCAAGTTAGTCTCCCATACAAAATTTTATACAGACGTTGTTATGTGACGCTAATTGTTCACCCCATTCTGCGACAGCACACTCCTCCTTTCCATCCCTGATTCCCCATGTCCATTCAACGAGCTCGTAACCCTCTCTGCCTTCTCATCTCACCTCTGGACAGAAGCTACGCCTTTGGTCTATTGTATCTACCTGAGCTAAGAGGCACACTCTTCATGAGTATCACTTTATCTCCCACAGTCCAGTCCAATCCCTGCCTGAAGAGTTGGCCTCAGAAATTGTTTTAGTTCTGGGCTGATAGAGAGTCCAGGGGCCATGCTTCCTGGGGTACCTCCAGTCTCAGTCAGACCATTAAGTCTGGTCTTCTTACTAGAATTTGAGTTCTGCACCCCATCTTTCTGCTGCTCCATCAGGACTTTCTGTTGTGTTCCCTGTCAGGGCGGACATTGGTGGTAGCCAGGCACCATCTAGTTCTTCTGGTCTTATGCTGATGAAGTCTCTGATTTACATAGCCCTTTCTGTCTCTTGGGCTAATACTTTCCTTGTGTCTTTGGTATTCTTCATTCTTCTTTACTCCAAGTGGTTGGGACCAATTGATGGATCTTAGACGGCTGCTTGCAAGCTTTTAAGACCCCAGATGCCACTCACCAAAGTAGGATGCAGAACATTTTCTTAATAAGCTTTGTTATGCCAATTGACCTAGATGTCCCCTGAAAGCATGGTCCCCAGACACCTGCCCCTGCTACTCTGTCTCTCAAAGTATTTGATTGTATTCAGGAAACTTCTTAGCTTTGGTTTAGTCCAGTTGTGGTGACTTCCCCTATGATGTGTGCTGTCCTTCCCTTCACCTAAGATGATTCTTATCTACCATCTAGTTAGTAAATAACCCTCACCATCCCTCCACACCTTGTAACCAACAAAGAATGTTTTCTTCTGTGTTTAAACCTTTTCTTCAGTTCTTATAATAGTGGTCTTATACAATATTTGTCCTTCTGTGACTGACTAAATTCACTCAGCATAATAAGTTCCAGCTTCCTCCATGCTATATGATGTTTCACGGCATCATTGTTGTCTTTATCGTTGCATAGTATTCCACTGTGTGGATATACCACAGTTTGTTTATCCATTCATCCGTTGATGGGCACCTAGGTTGTTTCTATCTTTTTGCTATTGTGAACAGTGCTGCAGTTAACATGGCTGTGCATATATCTATCCGTGTAATGGCTCTTATTTCTCTAGGATATCTTCCAAGGAGTGGGATAGCTGGATCATATGGTACTTTTATTCCTAGCTTTTTAAGGAAGTGCCAAATTGATTTCCAAAGTGGTTGTACCATTTTAAATTTCCACCAACAGTGTGTAAGTGTTCCAGTATCTCCACAACCTCTCCAGAATTTGTTATTTTGTGTTTTTGGATTAAGGCTAGCCTTGTTGGAATGAGATGATATCTCATTGTAGTTTTGATCTGCATTTCTCTAATGGCTAATGATTATGAGCATTTCTTCATGTGTCTGTTAGCTGCCTGAATATCTTCTTTGACGAAGTGCCTGTTCATATCCTTCACCCATTTTTTAATTGGGTTATTTGTCTTTTTGTTGTCGAGGTTTTGCAGTATCTTGTAGATATTAGAGATTAGATGCTGATCGGATTTGTCATAGCCAAAAATTTTTTCCCAGTCTGTAGGTTGCCTTTTTACTCTTTTGGTAAAGTCTTTTGATGAGCATAAGTGTTTGATTTTTAGGAGCTCCCATTTATCTAGTCTCTGTTCTGGTGCTTGCACATTGTTACTTATGGTTCATATTGTGTTATGCCATGTATTAGGGCTCCTTAAGTTGTCCCTATTTTTTCTTCCATGATCTTTATCACTTTTGATTTTATATTTAAGTCTTTGATCCATTTTGAGTTAGTTTTTGTGCATGGTGTGAGGTATGGGTCTTGTTTCAGTTTTTTGCAGATGGATATCCAGTTATGCCAGCACGATTTGTTAAAGAGACTGTCATTTCCCCAACCAACAGACTTTGGGCCTTTGTCAAATATCAGCTGCTCATAGGTGTATGAGCTTATATCTGGATTCTCAACTCTGTTGCATTGGTCTATATATCTGTTGTTGTACCAATACCAGGCTGTTTGACTACCATGTCAGTATAATAGTTTCTAAAATCAGTGTAAGTCCTCCCACTTTGTTCTTTTTCTTGAGTAATGCTTTATTTATTCATGTGAAGTTGGTGATTTCTTTCTCCATCTCCTTAAAAAATGCCGGTGGAATTTGGATCCGGATTGCATTGTATCTGTAGATTGCTTTGGGTAGAATTGACATTTTAACTATGTTGAGTCTACCTATCCTATTCCACTTATGCAGGTCTCTTTTAGTTTCTTGCAGTAGTGTCTTGTAGTTTTCTGTGTATAGATTTTTTATGTCTCTGGTTAGATTTATTCCTAAGTAGTTTATCTTCTTGGGGGTATTGTAAATGGTATTGATTTGGTAATTTCCTCTTTGAGGTTCTCTTTGTTGGTGTAAAGGAATCCAACTGATTTTTGTATGTTTATCTTGTACCCTGAAAATTTGCTGAAATCTTCTATTAGGTCCAGTAGTTTTCTTGTGGCTTCTTTGGGGTTTTATGTGTATAAGATCATAGCATCTGCAAACAGAAATACTTTGACTTCTTCCCTACCTGTTTGGATGCCCTTTATTTCTTTTTCTAGCCTAATTGCTCTGGTTAGGACCTCCAGCACAGTGTTGAATAAGAGTGGTGATAGAGGGCATCCTTGTCTGTTTCCTCTTCTCAAGGGGAATGCTTTCAAAATCTCTCCATTTAGGATGATGTTGGCTATTGGCTTTGTATAAATGCCCTTAATCATACTGAGGAATTTCCCTTCTATTCCTATTTTGTTGAGAGTTTTTATCATGAATGGGCGTTGGACTTTGTCAGATGCCTTTTCTGCATCGATTGGTAAGATCATGTGGTTCTTGTGTTTTGTTTAATTTATGTGATGGATTACATTGATTACTTTTCTAGTGTTGAACCATCACTGCATACCTGGTATAAATCCCACTTGGTCATGGTGAATTATTTTTTTGATATGCTTCTAAATTCTATTGTCTAGAATTTTTTTTGAGGATTTTTGCATTGATGTTCATGAGGGATATTGGTCTGTAATTTTCTTTTTTTGTGGTGTCTTTAGCTGGTTTTGGTATCAGGGTTATGCTGGCTTCATAGAATGAGGTTGGGAATATTCCATCCTTTTCTATGCTCTGGAATATCTTTAGTAGAAGTTGTGTTAGCTCTTCTCTGACAGTTTGGTAGAATTCTCCAGTGAAGCCCTCTGGGCCAGTGCTTTTTTTTGTTGGGAGTTTTTTAGTAAACTTTACAATCTCTTCTTTTGTTACGGGTTTATTTAGTTGTTCTACCTCTGTTTGTGTTAATTTAGGTAGGTAGTGAGTTTCTAGATATTTTCCATTTCCTCTAGGTTTTCAAATGTTTAGAGTACAATTTTTCATAGTAATCTGTTATGATTCTTTTAGTTTCAGTTGGGTGTGTTGTGATATCACCCAAGGGTTACTTGCTTCCTCTCCTGTTTTTCTTTTGTCAGTTTGGTCAATGGTTTATCAATTTTGTTGATCTTTTCAAAGAACTAGCTTTTGGACTTGTTAACTCTTTCAATTGTTTTTCTGTTGTCTATTTCATTTAATTCTGCTCTAATTCTTAGTATTTCCTTCCTTCTGGCTCCTGAGGGCTCCTTTTGCTGCTCTCTTTCTACTTGTTTCAGTTGTAGGGTTAATGTTTTGATTATGGCCTGTTATTTTTGGATGTGTGCATTTATTGCTATAAGCTGACCTCTGAGCACTGCTTTTGCTGTTTCCTAAAGGTTCTGGTAGGATGTGTTTTCATTCTTGTTTGATTCTATGAATTTCTTTATTCCATCCTTAATTTCTTCTATAACCCTGTAGTTTTTGTGCTAGGTATTGTTCAGTTTCCATGTGTTTATTTTTTTTCCTTGCTTTTTGTGTTATTGATTTCCACTTTCATGGCTTTATGGTCAGAAAAGATGCTTTGTAATATTTCAGTGTTTTGGATTCTGTTAAGGCTTGCTTTATGGCTTAATATGTGGTCTATTCTGGAGATGTTCTGTGTGCATTGGAAAAGAAATTATGCTTGGCTGCTGTTGGGTGTAGTGTTCAGTATATGTCTATTAGATCAAGGTGGTTGATTGTAGCATTTAGCTCTTCTGTGTCTTTGTTGAGCTTCTTTCTGGATGTTCTGTCCTTCACCAAAAGTGGCGTGTTGAGGTGTTCTACTACTATTGTGGATGTCTATCTCTCTTTTCAGTGCTGTTAGAGTTTCTTTTATGTATTTTGCAGCCTGTCGTTGGGTGCGTAAATTTTTATTACTGTTATGTCCTCCTGGTGTATTGACCCTTTAATCATTACGTAGTGCCCTTCCTTATCTTTTGTGGTGGATTTTACTTTAAACTCTATTTTGTCAGAGATTAATATTACCACTCTTGCTCTTTTTTGAATGTTGTTTGCTGATATATTTTTTTCCATTCTTTGAGTTTTAGCCAGTTTGTGTCTTTAAGTCTAAGGTGCATCTCTTGTAGGCAGCATGTAGACGGATCATACTTTTTTATCCAATCTGCCACTCTCTGTCTCTTTATTGGTGCACGAAATCTGTTTACATTCAATGTAATTATTGATTGGTATGAGTTTAATGCTGTCATCCTGATGTCTCTTTTTGTGTGTTGTTCACAGTTTCTTTGTTCCCCTTATTTTCTGTGCTGTTTTCTTTAGGTTTTTTTTTTTTTTCATCTTTTTCATTGTTGTTAATTTTGTATTTCTGAGTCTTTCTATTTTTCTATTTTTATTTGTAGAATTGTTAGATTTCTTTGTGGTTACCTTAACATTTACCCCTATTTTTCTAAGTTTATACCAGTCTTTTATTTCTTTATATCGCCTTGACTTCCCCTCCATATGAAAAACCAATGTCTGCATTTTTTAAGTGCCTCTGTTTTGTTTTAATGTTTTCCTTTTTACATATTGATATCTCTGTTTTCCTATTTTCAATGTTTTAGGTTTAATGTACTTTCGACTTCCCTATCTGAGTCAATATCTGGTTGCTCTGTCCTGTGTTCTAGTCTTGCGTTTTTATCTGATGTTATTGATTATCTAACCGTAAGACTCCCTTTAGTATTTCTTGTAATTTTGGTTTGGTTTTTGCAAATTCCCTAAACTTCTGTTTATCTGGAAATGCCCTAATTTCGCCATCATATTTTAGAGACAGTTTTGCTGGATATATAATTCTTGGCTGGCAGTTTTTTTCCTTCAAGGCTTTATATATGTCATCCCATTGCCTTCTCATGTGCATGGTTTCTGCTGAGTAGTCTGAGATTATTCTAATTGACTTTCCTTTGTAGATGACTTTTCTTTTATCCCTAGCTGCTCTTAAAATTCTCTCTTTATCTTTGGTTTTGGTAAGTTTGATTATAACGTGTCTTGGTGACTTTCTTTTGGGATCTACCTTATGTAGGGTTCGATGAGCATCTTGGATAGATATCTTCTCATCTTTCATGATATTAGGGAAGTTTTCTGTCAACAATCTTCAACAATTCTCTCTGTATTTTCTGTTATCCCCCCCCCCATTCTAGTACTCCAATCACTCGTAAGTTATTTCTCTTGATAAAGTCCCACATAACTCTTAGAATTTCTTCATTCTTTTTAATACTTTTATCTGATTTTTCCTCAAATAGGTTGACGTCAAGTGCTTTATCTTCAGAGTCACTAATTCTATCTTCTACTGCTCAATTCTGCACCTATGTCTTTCTAGTGAGTTGTCTAATTCTGAAATTTTCTTGTTAATCTTCTGGATTTCTGATTGCTGTCTCTGTGGATTCTTGCAGCCTATTATATTTGTCATTATGTTCTTGAATAACTTTTTTAAGTCCTGCTACTACTGTGTCTGTGCGTTCTTTGGAAGTTTCTACATTTCGATGAATTTCCTTTCTAATTTCTAGATGAGTTCTGTATATTAATCTTTTGTATTCTGCCTCTGGTAATTCCAAGAAATTCTCTTCCTCCAGAGAATTTATTGATTCTTTATTTTGGGAGCTTGCTGAAGCCATCATGGACTACCTCTTTATGTGATTTGATATTGATGTCTCTGAGCCATCAATAAGTTATTATAATTTTATTTTATATTTGTTTAGTGTGTCCTAGCTTCTTGTTTTGTTTTGTTCTGATATGTCCAAATAGGCTGCTTGTGTGTGCTAGTTTGATTATTGGTGCCTTTGAAGATCTAATGTCTTGTCACCAGGTAGTTAGTTCTGTAATTAAGTACGCACACACAGGATTCCGTTAAATTTTACTGTATGGGTTCAGCTCAGGTGTCCAGGCAGTCAGTCACCAAGAGTGTGGTGCAGGATCTCACCTACAGTCTCAGGGAGGCATGAGTGATTGGTGTAGGCACAGGTATATGGCTGCAGTAGGAGGTCACGGGCTAAGCAAGGCAGGGGGCTGACGGCTGCCCCTGAGTGTCTGAAAGGAAAACGTGTCCCTATTCCCTAGAGTGAGTAGGTAGGTGAGTTTTGCAGCTGGACTATAAGCCCCCTACTCTGTTGGCTGTAAAGAATCAGGGGCACCACTTATTCTTGGACCACTGTAGCAGGTGACTAGGTGACATAGGTGGAGTTACCAGTCCTCAAGCCCCTGGTGCAGATCCATAAAAGTGCCTGCTTAAAGTGCAGGGCTGTGTCAAGGGTCACAAATATGCCACTTGACAGCTGAAACAGTTGAAGTTATACTTCAGGTGTTTACTCTGTTGTACTGTGGTAGTGAGGGCTTATGCTGTTGAGATGGGTCCACACAAGTCTATACAGGGGTGGAAGGCACTCAAAGTCTGCGGACCCCTTATGCTTGCGCTTAGAAAAGGAGCTGTGTTGACCCTGAGTTCCTGGCTTAGGGGAGCCAGTAGGTTTTTTGTTCCCTCTCCAGGGCAAGGAGAATGGGTCAGGGTGCCTTTTGGGATCTACTTCCAACCCAGAGGACTCAGAGGCTTTGGAAGGCTGGACTGGTGCAGAGCGTGGGGGAGGAAGTAAAAAGGTAAAAGGGAGAGAGGTTTTTCCCTAAATGGGCTTTTTTTTTTTTTGAATCCCCGTGAAAGGCCACAAGCATGTACTTATCTTTAACCACTTGGGAGCTGCTTCTCGCTGGTTTGGAGTGTCCAAACAGAATCTCTGCTGCTGGATCTCTTTCGATGTGGAAACTGCCTCCCAAGCACACGCGCAGAGCTGTTTGCCTGCTTCGCTGCCACCGGCGCCGTTTGTGGCTGAAGAGCTGCAGCTCCCACCGCTGCCAGCCTGGCACTCCTCACTTCTTCTGAACTGTCTCCCTCTCCCCCCGCCACTCAGTCTGATTCCTCAACTTTGCCTTGTTCAGGGCTCCTAGATATTTACATACAATCAAATCACTTGTTTTTCCAGGTCTTTGTTGTAAGAGGGATATAGGAAGCTGTCTGACTACTCTGCCATCTTGGCCCCACTTCCTCATCTTTACTCTTGAGATTAAAAACTGCACTATTTGTAACCTATTTTAAATGCTCAGTAAATGTTTCTGAATGGAATAATCAATAAATTATGAGCATAAATTAAAAAAAAGGGCACAAGACGTAACTTGAAGTCATGCAAAGGAATAAATAGTTAAAGATGGCTGCATATGTAAATATAAAAGTAGTATTATTATGTTTTTGGCTTGTGGCTCCTCTTTTTATTTCTTGCATTATTTAAAAGACAAATGCATGAAAATATATGTTAAAGGGCACACAATGTATTAAGATGTAGTTTCTGACAACAACATAATGTGGGGGACAGAGCTGTATAGGAGCAAAGTTTTGTATGCTATTAAAGCTAAGTTGTATCAGTTCAAACTAGGGCATTATAAATTTAAGATAGTAATTGTAATCCTGATGGTAACTATGAAGAAATTATCTCAAAAAATACACAAAAGAAAAAGAGAAGGGAATCAGAATAGTACATTACAAGGTTTATTTAACATGATAGATGTAGAAGGCATTGAGAGAGGGAATAAGGAACAAAAATGTAGACGAAATACAGAAAACAACAAAATGACAGAAGTTATTCTTTATCATTAATGACTTTAAGTGCAAATGGATTAAACCTTACAATCAAAGGGCAGAGACTGCATAATGGACAAAATATATGCTGCCTACATGTGACTCACTTTAGATCCAAAGACTCAAAGATTAGAAGTGGAAGGATGGGAAAAGATACTGCAGGCAAGTAGTAACCAAAAAGAGCTGGGTAGCTATACTAATATCAGACAAAATAGATTTTAAGTCAAAAACTATTATAAGAGGCAACAGAGGATGTTATAAATTGGAAAAAAAATCTATTCTTCAAGAAGACATAACAATTATAAATATATATACACCAAACAGCAGAGTCCCAAAATATCTGAAGCAAAAACTCACAGACTTGAAAGAGAAATAGAAAATTCTACAATAATATTTGGAGACTCTAATACCCAATTTCAATAATGAATAGAACATTAGACAGAAGACAAATAAGGAAGTAGAGGACTTGAACAACGCTATTAATCAACTGGACTTAAAAGGCATATAGAATACTCTACCCAACAGTAGTAGAATATACTTCCCTCTCAACTGCTCATGGAAAAAATCTCCAGGAAAGACCATATGTTAGGCCACAAAACAAACCTAAATAAATTTTAAATATTGAAATCATACAAAGTACCTTCTTTGGCCACAAAGGAATGAAGCTAGAAATCACTAACAGAAGGAAGACTGGATAATTCACAGACATGTGAAAATTAAACTATACTTTCTTAAACAAGCAATGAGTCAAAGTAGAAATTACAAAGGATTAGAAAATACTCTGAGACAAATGAAAACAAAAACACAACGTAGCAGAACTTATAGGATGTAGCAAAAGCAATGCTCAGTAAGAAATTTATAACTATAAACCAAAAAACAAACTAGCAAAAAAACAATTCCATCAAGTTGGTTCTGACTCATGGCAACCCCATATATATCAGAGTAGAACTGGGCTGTATAGGGTTTTCAATGGCTGAGTTTTTGGAACTAGATCACTAGGCCTTTCTTCTAAGGTACCTCTAGGTGGACTCGAACCTCTAGTCTTTTTTTTTTTTTTTAATATTTTGTGTTTTAAGTGAAAGTTTATACAGCAAATTAGATTCCCATTCAACAATTCATACACAAATTGTTCCCTGACATTGGTTACCATCCCCGCAGTTATCAACACTCTCACCATTTCCACTCTGCCTGCCCTGTTTCCATTCATCCAGTTTCCCTGCCCCTCCTTGCCTTCTCATCTTTGCTGCAGGGTAAGTGTTGACCATTTGGTCTTGTATAGTTGATTGTTTGAAGGAGCACATTCCTCACAGGTGTTATTGTTTATTTTTTAGGCCAATCTATTATTTGGTTTCAGTTCCAGGCTGAAAGGGTATCTTAGAGAAAATCATTGTGACCATTGGTTAGGCGAAGATTTCTTGAGTAGGGCACAATAATCACAAAGTAAAAGAAAAAATATCTATAAATTGGATTTTATTACAATAAAAACTGTTTGCTCTTCAAGGACACTTGAAAAGTAAAGCCAGAGACAGGGAGAAAATATTGCAAAACACATGCTTTACAAAGGACTTGTTTTGAAAATAGGTAAAGAAATCGTAAAACTCAAGAATATGAACAACCTAATAAAAATGGGCAAAATATTTGAACAAACACTTCACCAAAGACATGATTCTCTACATCATTAGTTGTTAAGGAAATGTGAATTAAAATGAGATACTACTAGAATGGCTAACATTAAAAAGACTGAGCATATGAATTTTTGGTGAAAATGTGGAGCAACTGGAACCCTCATAGACTGATGATGGGAATATAAAATGGTACAACCATTTTTGAAAACAATTTGACAGTTTTTTTACAAAAGTTAAATATATTCCTACTGTATATCCCAGTCATTATACTCCTGGGTAAAATTCCCAAGAGAATTGAAAGGAAATGCCCACACAAAGATTTGTACATGAATCATCATAGCAGCTTTATTTGTAATAGCCAAATCAGCAAGCATCTCACACATCCTACCACTCAGCAACAAAAGCTGTCTATGTATGCAACAATGGGAATCAATCTTTAAAAACCAGACATAATTACATAATGTATAATTCCATTTATATAGAATTCTAGAAAATGTAAACTGTTGTAGAACTAGAGAGATAGAAAGGAGATCAGCTATTTCCTGGGATTAGGAGTGAAGAGAAGGATGGGTTACAGAGAGATATGAAGAAATTTGTGAAGGTGAAGAACTGTTACCTCATTGTGGTGATGGTTTCATACATAGTTTTATATGTGTAAAAATCAACAAATTGTACACCTTAATACGTGTGATTTATTGTTTGTTAATTTTACATAAACAAAGCTATATAAAGCATAAAGAGATATCCTTGATCTCAAGAGTTTTCAGTTCAGATGGAGCTGATCAGATCAGGTTTTGCAGATCTGACTTAGCGGGAAGTAGAGCCTGTAGAATTTTTTAGATTTTAGGGGGATCTCTAATCTAGTGTGTCCTGAGATGACGATCTTTGTCCTGGGACGATTCTGTACCCACAGTAATCAGCAGAGACTCATCAGTTCACATCCTGGCATTTAGGATGAGCAAAGCCTCTTGAACTTATAGTGGAAATAGACTGGGAGGTATCTCATCAAAAATGATAACACCTACTGAATACATACTGTTGTTAGTTGCTGTTGAGTCTGCCCCCAACTCATGATGACCCCATGCACAACAAGATTGGACTGCTGTGATCCATGGGGTTTTCACTGGCTAATTTTTTGGAAGTAGATCACCAGGACTTTCTTCCTAGTCTTTCTTAATCTGGAAACTTTGCTGAAATCTGTTCATTATCATAGCAACATGCAGGCGTCCACTGATGGATGAGTGGTGGATTCTTATGAGGTGCATTGGCCAGGTATTGAACCTGGGTCTCCTGCACAGAAGTCAAGACTTCTACCAGTGAACCACCACTGCCCCCTTGAGCAGGTACTATCTGCCAAGTATTGTACTAAGTTTTTTTTCTTTTTTTCTGCATGCATTAAATCTTCACAGTTATTTTGCAATTATTCCAAATCCAAAACCAAACTTTTTGTGTCGAGTTGATTCCAACTCATAGCAACGCTTTAGGACAGAGTAGAACTGCCCTATAGGGTTTCCAATCTTTGTGGAAGCAGACTGCCACATCTTTCTCCCATGGAGCGGTTGGTGGGTTCCAACCTCCAACCTTTACGTTAGCAGCTGAGTGCTTAACCACTGCACCACCAGGGCTCCTTTAGTCTTGCTTAATAAAGGAGCCCCGGTGGCGCAGTGGTTAAGCACTTGGCTAGTAACCAAAAGGTGGACAGTTCCTGCTCTGTAGGAAAAAATGCAGCAGTCTGCTTTAGGAAAGATTTAATGGCCTTGCAAACCCTGCGGAGTACTACTCTGTCGTACAGAGTCACTATGAGTTAGAATCAACTTGATGGCTATATTTTTTTGTTTGTTTTTTTCAATAGCTAGAAATCAGAGAAGACATATCACTTGCTCTTCAAACCTCATTCAGGCATGCAAGATGCCTGAGATTGCTTCTCTGAGGATTGTGGTGGTCTCTGACAGTACTTGACTTCATGAGCTATTTTTTCATATTGCAATGAAATTCATCTGTTAAAGATTCCTAAAGCAGTGTTAGCCTGGGCCAACTTACCACTGATGTCTGAGCAAAAGAAAACATTATATAATTTCATCCTCCAGGAAAAGAAACCACTCTACGACTATGCACTCACTGTGGTTTTTTTATAATTCATTTTTTAAATTGACAGTAAAATACATTCTTTTGGTGCACAGCTCTATTAGTTCTGATAAAAGCATAGAGTTGTGTAACCACCACCACCATCAAGACTCAGAACAGCTCCATCACACCCCAAAATTCCCATACACCCCTTTTTGTGAGCACCCATAACCCTGGCAGTCACTAATCTATTCTATGCTCCTATAACCTTTTACTTTCTGAAATGTCGTATAAATGAAATCATACAATATGTGGCCTTTCGAGACTGCCTCCTTTCACTTAGACTAATGCTTTTGAAATTCATTAAGGTAGTCGTGTGTCAATACTTTGCTTCTTTTTATTGCTGAGTAATATTCTATTGTAAGGATGATCCTAACAGTTGTTTGACATCTTTGTCTGGTAATTCCAACATCTGGGCATCTGTTGGTTGTCTTTTTCCCCTGATAATTTGTCAGAAGTCCCTGAATACTGAACAATTTTGGATTGTTGTTTGAGCATTTTGAATATTATATTGTGAGACTCTGGGTCCTTTAAAGTCCTCTGAAGATTGTTGTTGTTTTAAGCAGGCAATCGACTTGTTTCAGTTCAGACCAAATATTCTGTCTCACCTTTTGTGGGCTTTGGTTCAAATGCCAGTTCAGTTTGCAAGGCCTTTTATATGACATTTGAGTCTGGTCCACGCATGCTCCACTCTGGAATTAATCTGGAACTTGGGTGATATGATTTAGTTTCCAAACTTCTGCTATGCATCTTTGCAACTGTTCAGTCCATGAGATGCTTGGAAGAGTTGGGACATCTCTTGGTTCATACACAGAATTAGGGGATAGTCTTCTCCAGCCTTCTCCTCTTCGGTATTTCTCCACACTCTTGGGCTCCCAGGGGACCCTTTTCCCAGCTCCTCTGTCCAGAAATTCAGATTCCTTTCAGAGTTTTAGCTGCTGACCCTGTTGCCCGGTTTTAGGTATCAGAAGCCACCCTTGAGGGAAAATGGAGAGAGAAAAGAGAAAGAAACAGGGAGAATCTTCCCTAAGCTCTTGGCACTAGAAGGCTCTTTTTTCTGTTTCATCTGTCCAGAGACATAGGTTTTCTCTCGGGATTTTAGACATCCACCCCGCACTGCCCCTGTGGTGGTGCAGTTCTGAGACTGGGCTGGCCTAGGGGCAGGGCCTGGAGGGAAGAAAGAGAAAAAAGAAAACCCAGCTGCTGCCAGTAAGTAGCTGGCAGTGGATGCAGGAGATACCAAGAAGGTTTGGATAGATGCTGATTTTTTTCAAAGAATATTAGAATCTGAGGACCAAGGATTTTGATGAGGGCTGTTGGATTTTAAAAGCCAGGGGGAAATATTTTCTGCGTGAGAGTACACACTGCAGCGGCCGAGTGAAGATTTGTAAGAGAGTGAACAAACTGCATGGGGCAGGGCGGTAGCATGTACAAAAGCATCTTTTAAAACATTTTCTGAACAAAATTTTCTGATGTATTAATTTCATGCAGTTCAAATCCCCAGTGTCAAATCTCTATGGTCAGACACAAAAGATTTCTTCTCCATCTCAGAGGACTAGGTCAGAATAAAAGCCATGGAAGCCAGGAACTGTGGATGCTAAAACCAAGTTATTTGTGTCACTGTGTGGAGCCACAGCCTTGCCTGCCATGAAGGCCTCCAGTTCACTATTGGAGGCAGAGAGAGAGGAGGGAGAGGCGGAAATGAGGAAGAGACAAAGGACACTAAAACCACTCCTTTCAAACAGGAAGAAAAAGCCACAAGGCCAAAAGAAGAGGTCAAAAAGAAAACATTTTAATTTTTTTACTAGTACCAATACTATCTAAATAGTCAAGTGGAGGCTTGAGTCATAAATTACGTGCTAAATCTGTTTGCACAGTAACCTGGATAATTCATAGTAGAGAATTATCAGCCTCAATGATCTGGACAGTTCCTTAAATGTATGCCCCTTTTTTTGTGAAAGGACTATCTAAACAGCTGAATCAGTGTCCATATTGCCTTGTCATTATTATTAACATTATTGAAAAGTGTTTATTAAGCCAATAAAACAAGTGAATTTGACACTCTCCTTCTCTATAGCGGTTTGGAACCAAAACTTGATAAAAACTATGTGGTTAAGAGGTAGAAGATATACACATGATTGTATAAGAAATACGAAATTAATAAAGTAAATGAATGTTTAAATTGTGTCCACGGCAAGGGAAGCTGTAGGAGTTTTAAGTTTAGACAGGTTGTTGTTCTTGCTAGGTGCCCTTTCATCAGTTCTGACTCATAGTGAACCCATGGGACAGAGTAGAATTGCCCCACAGAGTTTTCTAGATTGCAAGGATGGCGATACTTCTTCTCACATACTTTGAACATGTTATTAAGAGTGACTAGACCCTGGAGAAAGATATCATGCTTGGTAAAGTAGAGGTTCAGCGAAAAAGAGGAAGACCCTCAATGAGACGGATTGACACAGTGGCTGCAACAATGGGCTCAAGCATAACAACAATTGTGAAGATGGCACAGGACAGGGCAGTTTTTCGTTCTCTTGTATATAGGGTCACTATGAGTAGGAACTGACTCGACAGCACCTAACAACAACAACAACAACACAACAATCTTTATGGGACCAGATCACCAGGTCTTTATCCTTCAGAGCTACTGAGTGGGTTTGAAACATAGACCTTTTGGTTAGCAGCCAAGCCCTTAAGCATGGGATTAGAACAATTGGCATCTTCCAAACCACCTGGGGAGGGTAGCCAGAAGAAATGGGCTTCAGAAGCACTGTCATGTGATAACTGTGGCCTGGTGCACTGAAAGGTGGTTTTCCGAAAGGTGGTTTTCCAAAAGGTGATTATTATGGACTGATGTTATCAGGAGGGACCAGTCCCTGGAGAAGGACATCATGCTTGGTAGAGTACAGGGTCAGTGAAAAAGAGGAAGACTCTTGAGAAAATGGATTGACACAGTGGCTGAAACAATGAGCTCAAACATAAAACAATTGTCACAGAACCGGGCAGCATTTCATTCTGTTGTACACGGGGTCTCTGTGAGTCATAACCGACTTGACCATACCTAATAACAACAACAACAACAGTGGATTGAATTGTGTTTCCCAGAATATGTGTCGGAATCCTAACCCCTATACCTGTGGATATTATCCTGTTTGAAAATAGGGTTTTGTTGTGTTAATTAGATCATTCCAGAGTAGGGTGGGTTCTAAATCTAATCACTTCTGAATTATAAAAAGAGCAGCAAAGACCCAGGGACACACCTGGGGGAAGACAGATGCCATGTAAGGAGCTCTACAAGCCAAGGAGCCAAGGAAAGCCTGGGACTACCGATAAGAAAGAAATGGACATGACTGCGATCCTAATTTGGACTTTTAATTTCCAACACTGTGAGAAAATAAATAAATTTCTGTTCTTTAAAGCCACCCACTTGTGGTATTTATGTTATGGTGGCACTGGGAAACTAAGTGCTTTCATCTGCAGGCTCCTCAGCATATGTGCCTGAGGAGAGGACATGTGGAGGGAGCATGCTCGCTGACTTTGGGGTTGTGGCTCCCTTAGAGAAACTAATGCAAACCAAAGAGCCTTTCTCAAGATAACATACACACAGACACATACCTATACATAACTGTGTTTGTAATTTCAGGGGGTTCAGCAGTGGGATGTGAAATATTTGGAGGCAGGTATTCTACCTGCATCTGGCCTTGTATCTGGCACATAGTAGATGCTCAATGAACGTTTATTAAATGAGTTAATGTGTTCAGAAAACAAAGAGGTATTGAATGTTTCCACCTATATACCAGGAACATTACTCAGTACTGGGGACATGTCAGTGAACCAGACAGGCAAAAACATCCTTGCTCTCATAAAGCTTGGGGAAGGATTGACAATAAACAAGCTAAATAGGTCATGAATTTCATGTATTCTATAGCTAGCTGCCACTGAGTCCACTCTGACTCATTTCGACCTTATATACAACAAAACTAAATGTTGCCCAGTCCTGCATCATCCTCAAAATCACTGGCATGTTTGAGTTCATTGTTGCAGCTGTTGTGCCAGTCCATCTCACCGAGGGTCTCTCATGCCCTCACTGACCCTCTGCTTCACCAAACATGTCCTCTTCCAGTGACTGAGCCCTCCCGAGGACATGTCCAAAGCAAGCAAGTTGGACAATGTTCTATTGTGATCCATAGAGTTTTCAGTGGCTAAATTTTGGAAGTTGAACTCCAGGCCTTTCTTCCGAGTCTGTCTTAGACTGGAAGCTCTGCTTAAACCTGTCCACCATGGGTGACTCTGCTGGCATTTGAAATATTGGTGACATAGTGTCCCACATCACAACAACATGCAGGCCATCACAGTACACAAACTGACAGACGAGAGGTGGTATAATGTATTAGGTGGTGGTAAGTGCTAAGGAGAAAAGTAAAGCAGGGAAATGGGGTGGGACACCTTGAGGAAAATTGCAATTTTAAGTAGTGTGGCCAGAGAAAGCCTCACTGAGGAGGTGATATTCAAGGACGGATCTGAAGCAAGTGAAGACATCACCATTGGCTTCCAGATAAGTGATTAGATAGAGGATGGGTGATGGGATAGGGGAAACGGTGTGCTGGATGATTGGTGAGGGGTCTGAAATACAGATCAAAGGCATGGAGATTACAGGTGAAGTCACATATAGGTCGGCAGTGGAGCCCCAGGATGGGTGACGTATGCCACCAAGCCCAAACCTTTATTTATTTATTTTTTATGGTTGTAGTTTAAATGAAGTTTACATTTCAAGCTAGTCTGCCACACAAAAATTTATACATACATTGTTATGTGACCCTAATTGCTCTCCCTATACAGTGACAGCACACTCCTCCTTTCTACCTCTGATTCCCCATGTCCATTCAACCAGCTCCTAATCCTCTCTGCCTTCCCATGTCACCTTGAGACAGAAGCTACTCGTTTAGTCTCTTGTATCTACTTGAGCTAAGAGGCACACTCCTCACAAGTATCACTTTATGTCCCATAGTCCAGTCAAATCCCTGTCTGAAGAGCTGGCCTTGGAAATCATTTTAGTTCTGGACTGATAGAGAGTCCAGGGGTCATCCTTTCTGGGGTTCCTCCAGTCTCAGTCAGACCACTAAGTCTGGTCTTCTTACTAGAATTTGAGTTCTGCACCCCCTCTTTCTCCTGCTCCATCAGGGACTCTCTGTTGTGTTCCCTGTCAGGGTGGACATTGGTGGTAGCCAGGCATCATCCAGTTCTTCTGGTGTCAGGCTGATGAAGTCTCTGGTGTATGTGGCCCTTTCTGTCTCTTGGGCTAATACTTTCCTTGTGTCTTTGGTGTTCTTCATTCTCCTTTACTCCAGGTGGTTGGACCAATTGATGCATCTTAGATGGCCGCTTGCAAGATTTTCAGACCACAGAAGCCACTCACCAAAGCAGGTTGCAGAACATTTTCTTGATAAGCTTTGTTACGCCAGTTGACCTAGATGTCCCCTGAAAGCATGGTCCTCAGATCCCTACCCCTGCAACTCTGACCCTCAAAGTGTTTGATTGTATTCAGGAAACTTCTTAGCTTTGGTTTAGTCCAGTTGTGCTGACTTCCCCTGTAGTGTATGCTGTCCTTCTCTTCACCTAAGATAATACTTGTCTACTATCTTTCTAGTGAATAACCCTCACCCTCCCTCCCCACCCTCATAACCATCAAAGAATGTTGTCTTCTGTGTTTAAACCTTTTCTTGAATTCTTGTAATAGTGATCTGATACAATATTTGTCCTTCTGTGACTGACTAAATTCACTCAGCATAATGCCCTCCAGATTCCTCTACGTTATGTTTCACAGCTTCACCGTTGTTCTTTATCTTTGCTTAGTATTCCATTGTGTGGATATACCATAATTTGTTTATCTATTCATCCGTTGATGGGCACCTAGGTTGTTTCCATCTTTTTTCTCTTGTGAACAGTGCTGCAATTAACATGGCTGTGCATATATCTATTCCTGTGATGGCTCTTATTCCTCTAGGATATATTCCAAGGAGTGGGATAGCTGGATTGTATGGTACTTCTATTTCTAGCTTTTTAAGGAAGTGCCAAATTGATTTCCAAAGTGGTTGTACCATTTTAAATTTCTACCAATAGTATGTAAGTGTTCCAGTCTTTCCAAAACCTCTCTAACATTTATTATTTTGTGTTTTTTGGATTAATGCTAGCCTTGTTGGGGTTAGATGATAATCTCATTGTGGTTTTGATCTGCATTTCTCTGATGGCTAGTGATCATGAGCATTTCTTCATGTGTCTGTTAGCTGCCTGAAGATCTTCTTTGGTAAAGTGCCTGTTCATATCGTTTGCCTGTTTTTTAATTGGGTTATTTGTCTTTTTGTTGTTGAGGTTTTGCAGTATCTTGTAGATTTTAGAGATTAGACGCTGATCGCATTTGTCATAGCCAAAAATTTTTTCCCAGTCTGTAGGTTGTCTTTTTACTCTTTTGGTGAAGTTTTTTAATATGAATTAAGTGTTGGATTTTTAGGAGCTCCCAGTTATATAGTCTCTCTTTTGGTGCTTGTGCATTGTTACTTATGTTTCGTATTGTGTTTATGCTATGTGTTAGGGCTCCTAGCATTGTCCCTATTTTTTCTTCCATGATCTTTCTCGTATTTGATTTTACATTCAAGTCTTTGATCAATTTTGAGTTAGTTTTTGTGCATGGTGTGAGGAATGGGTCTTGTTTCAGTTTTTTGCAGGTGGCTATCCAGTTCTACCAGCACCATTTGTTAAAGAGACTATCTTTTTCCCAATCAACAGACTTTTAGCCTTTGTCAAATATCAGCTGCTCATAGGTGGATGAATTTATATCTAGATTCTCAATTCTGTTCCATTTGTCTATGTGTCTGCTGTTGTACCAGTACCAGGCTGTTTTGACAACTGTGGCTGTATAATAGATTCTAAAATCAGGTAGTGTGAGGCCTCCCACCTTGTTCTTCTTCTTGAGTAATGCTTTACTTATTTGGGCCTCTTCCCTTTCCATATGAAGTTGGTGATTTGTTTCTCTATCTCATTAAAAAATGCTGGTGGAATTTGGATTGGGATTGCATTTGTCTGTAGATCACTTTGGGTAGAATTCACATTTTCACTATGTTGAGTCCACCTATCCATGAGCAAGGTATGGTTCTCCACTTATGCAGGTCTCTTCGTTTTTTGCAGTAGTGTCTTGTACTTTTCATTGTATAGGTCTTTTACTTCTCTGATTTCCTCTTCGAGGTTCTCTTTGTTGGTATAAAGGAATCCAACTGATTTTTGTATGTTTATCTTGTATCCTGAAACTTTGCTGAAATCTTCTATTAGTTCCAGTAGTTTTCTTGTGGATTTTTGGGGTTTTCTGTGTATAAGATCGTATCATCTGCAAATAGAGATACTATGACTTCTTCCCTACCAATTTGGATGCCCTTTATTTCTTTTTGTAGCCTGATTACTCTGGCTAGGACCTCCAGCACAATGTTGAATAAGAGTGGTGATAAACGGCATCCTTGTGTCATTCCTGTTCTCAAGTGCAATGCTTTCAAAATCTCTCCATTTAGGATGATGTTGACTGTTGGCTTTTTATAAATGCCCTTAATTATACTGAGGAATTTCCCTTCTACTCCTATTTTGTTGATTGCTTTTATCATGAATGGGTGTTGGGCTTTGTCAAATGCCTTTTCTGCATTGATTGATAGGATTATGTGGTTCTTGTCTTTAGTTTTATTTATGTTAATGATTATATTGATTGCTTTTCTAATGTTGAAGCGTCCTTGCATACCTGGTGTAAATCCCACTTGATCATGGTGAATTATTTTTTTGATATGTTGCTGAATTCTATTGGCTAGAATTTTGTTGAGGATTTTGGTGTTAATGTTCATGAGGGATATTGGTCTGTAATTTTCTTTTTTTGTGGTGTCTTTACCTGGTTTTGGTATCAGGGTTATGCTGGCTTCATAGAATGAGTTTGGGAGTATTCCATCCTTTTCTATGCTCTGAAATACCTTTAGTAGTAGTTGTATTAACTCTTCTCTGAAAGTTTGATAGAATTCTCCAATGAAGCCATCCGGGCCAGGGCTTTTTTTGTTGGGAGTTTTTTAATAAACTTTACAATCTCTTTTGTTATGGGTTTATTTAGTTGTTTTACCTCTGTTTGTGTTAGTTTAGGTAGGTAGTGAGTTTCTAGATATTTTCCATTTCCTCTAGGTTTTCAAATTTGTTAGAGTACAGTTTTTCATAATATTCTGTTATAATTCTTTGAATTTCAGTTGGGTCTGTTGTGATATCACACATTTCATTTCTTATAAGGGTTATTTTGCTTCCCTTCCTGTTTTTCTTTTGTCAGTTTGGCCAATGGTTTGTCAATTTTGTCGATCTTTTCAAAGAACCAGCTTTTGGTCTTGTTAACTTTTTGAATTGTTTTTGTATCCGCTATTTCATTTAATTTTGCTCTAATTCTTAGTATTTCCTTCCTTTTGGTTCATGAGGGCTTCTTTTGCTGCTCTCTTCGTACTTGTTCCAGTTGTAGGGTTTATATTTTCATTATGGCCCTTTCTTTTTTTTGGATGCATTTATTGCTATAAACTGACCTCTGAGCACTGCTTTTGCTGTGTCCCAAAGGTTCTGGTAGGATGTGTTTTCATTTTTGCTTGATGTTATGAATTTATTTATTCCATCCTTAATTGCTTCTATAACCCAGTAGTTTTTGAGCAAGGTATTATTCAGTTTCCACGTGTTTGATTTTTTTTCCTTGCTTTTTCTGTTGTTGATTTCTACTTTTATGGCTTTATGGTCAGAAGAAAATGGAAATTTTTGTAATATTTTGATACTTTGTATTTTGTTAAGGCTTTCTTTATGGCCTATTATGTGGTATATTCTGGAGAATGTTCCATGTGCATTGGAAAAGAAAGTATACTTGGCTGCTGTTGGATGGAGTGTTCGGTATATGTCTATGAGATCAAGTTGGTTGATTGTAGCATTTAGATCTTCCATGTCTTTGTTGAACTTCTTTCTGGATGTTCTGTCCTTCACCAAAAGTGGTGAGTTGAAGTCTTCTACTACTGTTGTGGAGCCGTCTATCTCTAGTTTTGGTGCTGTTAGAGTTTATTTATGTTTTTCGGAGCCCTGTTATTGGGTGCATGAATATTTATTGTAGTTATGTCCTCCTGGTGTATTGACCCTTTAATCATTATATAGTGTCCTTCCTTATCCTTTGTGGTGGATTTTACTTTAAAGTCTGTTTTTTCAGAGATTAATATTGCCACTCCTGCTCTTTTTTGAGTGTTGTTTGCTTGATATATTCTTTTCCATCCTTTGAGTTTTAGTTTTTTTGTGTCTTTAAGTCTAAGGTGTATCTCTTGTAGGTGGCATATAGACAGATGGTGTTTTTCTATCCAATCTGCCACTCTCTGTCTCTTTATTGGTGCATTTAGTCCATTTACATTCAGCGTAATTATTGATAGGTATGAGTTTAGTGCCATCATTTTGATGTCTTTTTTTGTGTGTTCACAGTTTCTTTGTTCAACTTAATTTTCTGTGCTGAGTCATTTTTCTTTCTGTATTTTCTTTTCATCTTTTTCATTGTTATTTATTTTGTATTTGCTGAGTCTTTATAGTTTTCTAGTTTTTTATTTTGACTTGTAGGATTGTTAGTTTCCTTTGTGGTTACCTTAATATTTACCCCTATGTTTCTAAGTTTATACCAGTCTTTTATTTCTTTATATCTCCTTGACTTCCTCTCCATATGCAAAGTCTATGTATACATTTTTTATGTCCCTCTTTTTTGTTTTAATGTTGTCATTTTTTACATGTTGACATCTGTTTCCCTATTTTCAGTATTTTAGCTTCGATTTTCTTTTGTGACTTCTGTATCTGGGTTGATATCTGGTTGCTCTGTCCTTTTGATATCTGTTGCTCTGTTCTAGTCTTGGGTTGTTATCTGATGTTACTGATTTTCTAACTGGGGGACTCCCTTTATTATTTCTTGTAATTTTCATTTGGTTTTTGCAAATTCCCTAAACTTCTGTTTATCTGGACATCCCCTAATTTAACCATCATATTTGAGAGACAGTTTTGCTGGATATTTAATTCTTGGCTGGCAGTTTTTTTCCTTCAAGGCTTTATACATGTCATCCCATTGCCTTCTCTTGTGCATGGTTTCTGCTGAGTAGTCCGAGATTATTCTAATTGACTCTCCTTTGTAGATGACTTTTCTTTTATCCCTAGCTGCTCTTAAAATTCTCTCTTTATCTTTGATTATGGCATGTTTGATTATAATATGTCTTGGTGACTTTCTTTTGGGATCTACCTTACGTGGGGTTCAATGTCCTGTTGGATAGATATCTTTTCATCTTTCACGATATCAGGGAAGTTTTCTGCCAACAAATTTTCAACAATTCTCTCTGTATTTTCTGTTATCCCCCCCCCCCCAGTTCTGGTACTCCAATCACTTGTAGGTTATTCTTCGTGATAGAGTCCCACATAATTCTTAGGGTTTCTTCATTTTTTTAAATCCTTTTATCTGATTTTTCCTCAGTAAGTGCATATCAAGTACTTTATCTTCAGTCTCACTAATTCTGACTTCCATTTCCTCAATTCTGCTCCTATGACTTTCTATTGAGTTGTCTAATTCTGAAATTTTCTTGTTAATCTTCTGGATTTCTGATTGCTGTCTCTCTATGGATTCTTGCAGCCTGTTAAATTTGTCAGTATGCTATTTTCTAATCTTTTTAATTTCCTCTATTGTGTGTTCTGTGTTGTGTTTAATTTCCTTCCTAGTTTCTTGAAGAGGTCTGTATATTAATCTTTTGCGTTCTGCCTCCGGTAATTCCAAGAAATTTCCCTCTTCTGGAAAATTTCTAGATTCTTTATTTTGGGAGCTTGCTGAAGCCATCATGGATTGCCTCTTTATGTGATTTGATATTGACCATTGTCTCTGAGCCATTAATAAATTAGTATATTTATTAATTTTTTGTTGCTTACTGTGTCCTAGCTTCTTGTTTTCTTTTGATATGCCCAGATAGGCTGCTCGTATGAGCTAGTTTGATTATCGGCACCTTTGAAGCTCTAATGTCCTGTCACCAGGTGGTTAGATTCTGTTACTAGGTATGTGAGCTCAGGAGCCCACCCACTTCTCCTGTATGGATTCGGCTCTCGTGCTCAGGTAGATAGCCACCAAATGTGTGGTGTAGGCTCTCACCTACAGTCGTAGACAGCCATGGGTGATTGGTGTAGGCACAGGCATCTGGCTGAAGCAGGGGGACAGACTCTGAGCAAGGTAGGGGGCTGACTGCCACTCCTATGTGTCCAGGAGGAAGGCATATCTGTGTTCCCTAGAGCGCGTAGGTGGGTGGGTTTTGTAGCTGAACTATGAGCACCCAATGCTGTTGGCTGTAAGGACTTGGGGGCACCTCTTATTCATGGGCCCCTATCACAGGTGGCTAGGTGGCATGGGTGGAGCCACCAGTCCTCAGGCCCCTGATGTGGGTAGGTGAAGACCCTCCTTAATGGGCAGAGCACTGTCAAATATCAAGAACCTGCCACTTCACTGCTGAAACAGTTGAAGTTAGACTTCAGGTATATACCCTGCTGTACTGCTGTAATTAGGGCCTATGCTGTTGAAATGGGCCCACAGAAGTCTCTGCAGGGGGAAAGGCACTCAAAGTCTGTGGATCCCTTATGCCTGTGCCTAGGCAAAGGATTCGTGCCTACCCTGGTTTCCTGGCTTAGGGGAGATGATAGTTTATTTTTTCCCCTGTTTGTTAATTTGTTCACGCTCCAAGACAGGGAGAATGACTCAGTGTGTGGAACGGATCCTACCTTCGGCCTAGGGGATTTGGCAATTGCTGAATCTGGTCTGGAACCCCGTGCAGAGCATGGAGTGGGGAGGTAAATGGAAGAGAGCTTTTTCCCTAAGGGGGTTGTTTTTGATCCGAGGGTTAGGCCGTATGCAAGTACTTATCTGTCTCCAGTGAGGGCTGCTTCTCACTGGTTCTGTGTGGCTGAGGAGACTGTCTGCTGCTGGGCCTCTCCCGGTTCAGAAAACGCATCTTCAGAGCACTGCTGCTTGCTTCCCTCACCACTCATCCATGAGCTGATCTGGCCTGAAGGGCTCTGGCTCCCACTGGTTCAGGTCTGGCAGCTCCTCACTGCTTTCCAACTGTCTCTCCCTCCCCTGCCACTCAGTCCAGTTCCTCAACTTTGCCTTAGAAGTTCAGGGCTCCTAGATTGTCATATATAATTGATTCACTTTTTTTTCAGGTCTTTGTTGTCAGAGGGGCCACCAGAAGCATCTGACTACTCCACCATCTTGGCCCCATCCATCCAAGCCTGAACCTTTATGTAGCTTGTCCTACAAAGCAACTTCACTCTGGAAATAAATAGCACAGACTTGACCTGTTGCATAGGAGGTGTTTTTGATTCCTTAGAGTAGCTTCAGAGAGGAGGAGTGAGAAAAGCTTGTTAAGAGATTGAAGTGGCAGGTCTGGAGGAGAAGAGACACAAATGGAGAATTCTGAAATTTCATGTACTTTAATGACTCAACCAAAAATCTTTCTTGTCTCAGCTTTCCCTGCCTGATTGCTATGTCAGAGTTCTTTAACTTTTCTGAGCCACTACTGTGGTATAATCAGTCACTTTTATACAGACTTTCTTGCCATGGTCTTATAATTTCCACAAAATGATTGGCTGGGACTATGCAAATTGAGTGACTATGGTCTACCAAAGAAATCGATTAGTTCCCGGTCCTGGTGAGAGGCCCATGCCTTGAAATTGACAGGGATTGCTCACAGAGTTTCAAGGGGACCCTGTGCAGGGGTGAAATGCCTCCCCCTGGGACCTGCATAGCATGGTGGCAAGAGAGCTGCACAGGCCTAGGTAGTGTTGGGGGAGCTGGCAGCAAAGGCCAGCGGCGCCCAGTAGCAGCAGAAGCCTCAGGAGCCATGCAGGCCCCCTGGGCATTGTGGTGGTAGCCGGAGGCTGTGATGACATGAACACAGCATCTGTCCTGAACCACGGCATGCCTGCCCAGTGACATAAGAATGGACATGGGTAATTTGAGGAAGGGTAAGCAGTTCTACTTTAAGAATCTGTTGTTATTGTTTACCATTTGCTTTCTATAAATAATAATAATAGCTTTCACTTTGCCAACACTGTGTGTCTTTTGGGTCTGGCTGGATCACAGAGGAACATAATACCCATGAAACGGTTGATACCAGTGGGCATATGTGCCTCATTCCTAGCAGTCTTATGGCTGCTGAAAATTTGAAGTACAGCCTGTCTTCATGTGCAATGCAGATAGAAGATATGTACATACAACCACAAATAATGGAAATAGAAAGTAACAATTCTGAAATATGTGCAATATCATAGCAAATGTAAATGGAGATGCATGGAATAGAACAAACCACAGGGTAATCAATGCAGGTGAAATGCTTAACAATAAATGTAGAATTAGTTTCACCTATGAGTCAGAATCAACTCGATGGCAACCGGGTTTGTTTTATTAATTTACGTGTTTCCTTTTTTTATGGAACAGAATCATTTGGGTTGGAGATTCTTTTGAACAACAACAGAACCAGAAAACAGAAGGACTTCAGTACCAGAAGTTTTTTTGGTATTACTTGTAAATTGTGGACATGTCAGAAATAATATGTAAAGGTGTATTCTTAAGATTTACATCCATGACTTACAGCTTTCAAGATCTTCGAGTGAGAGCTGACACTATGGATTGAATTCAAACAAGCTTGAATTTGACATGGGTTTTACAGAGAAGGTATCAATAAGCAGGAGGTAGCCCTCAGTACTTAAATGTTGAGTTGCCTAAAATTAAAGAATGTTTGGCTGTCTTTGTAAACCAGAGGGGTTGGGTCAATTCACTCAATTTGTTGTTAGAAACCACAAATCCTTGATAATGAACTATCTCCTCTGATTCAGTTTCTAAAAATTCTTGAGTGGAAATACAGCAGCAAGGTAGACTATAAAATTTTTTCTTTGAAGATGCTAAGTGTAAATTTCTAGTGATCTGTTTAATTAATGCATTTATTTAAGAAATATTTGTTGAATGCCTACAATGCACAAGTTTCTTTTTAGGTACTGATGTGTGAGAAAGTTGATCAGATGACAATCTCTTCTCCTATGTTTAACTTGATCTCACTAAACAAAAACAAAACACAAAGAAACAAAAGGCAGTCATTTCATTTAAATTCACTAGTTCAGGAGTCCCCAAACTTTCTCGGTTCATGATACCCTTTGCTATTGTTGTGTGCCGTCAAGCCAATTCCAACTCATAGTGACCCTATAGGACAGGGTAGAACTGTCTCATAGGGTTTCCAAGGAGTGGCTGGTGGATTTGAACTGCGGACCCTTTGATTAGCAGCCTGAGCTCTTAACCACTTTGCCACCAGGGCTACTTAGTGTCTTGGTAATTTTTTACAGTTCACCCTCGGCCAAAAGTTAATTCCTAACAGTTTCATTTATTAGGTAGTCGGGTCCAAACACCTTAATGAGTGTTTATGTCCTAACAACTCAGCAGTCTTTTGAAAAAAATAGTGCATATGAAGAGAAAGGAAAAATAATAGTTTAATTTCATTCTTAATTAGGCTCTGTGACTTACTGATGTGATACATGTGCCTGCAGGGCACCGCATACTTCTCCAACCTTGGATCTCACGGGACAATGCCACCCTGATTTCCTCATCTATATTGATTTTCATGTGGTACTTGCTTTTAATGACAGCAATCACTGAAATCTAGCTTTGCAAAGATATGAAATCATTGAAGAAAATGTGGCTTGATCTAATGCCGATTCTGTGAACTATCTCAGGCTGGTAGTTGGTGCAGAAGCCAACCACATGTGGAGTATCCCTGTGTTCCCCAGAAAATGGAAATTCTCCTGCCATATCCCTGCTGTGGCACTGTGGGGTGCACAGTCTGGGAATCTCTACATGACTTTATTCTACTTACCGTAACTGAATTATGTGCAATTCAGTGTAACAACTTCTGAGCCAATAATAACATAAACAAATACCTGACTAAGGGCAACACTTTGGAATGAGCGCTGAGAAATCTAAGTACCTTCTACCAGGGCTCTCCAATAGAATTTTCTGGGATGGTTGAAATGTTCTGTATCTGTGCTATGATTCTGTGACTGATACTGAGCTACTAGCCACATGTGGCTATTGAGCACTTGAAATGTGGCCATTGTGAGTGAGGAATTGAATTTCTAACTTTATTTACTTTTAATTCATTTCAATTTAAACAGCCACATATAGCTAGCAACTAAGATACTGGCTAGTACAGTTAAACTTTCTTAAGCTTAAAATAGTTTTTTGGTGTGATGTAAGGTAAAATGCTTCCTATCTTAAGGTATGTTAATGATATTAAAAGCCATGTAGTTATTACAGAATGAGCCACCTCTGTATTTATTCATTATATGTATTCAGAGTGCAGGCTGTGAGAGCTGGCTTTGGGCTCACTAAGAATCACTAAAAATACAATCAGCTATATTCTTTGTTGAATTCAGGAAGGCTGCTCCTGGGTTGTTTCCATAAACTAGGTTTATGCCTGAAAAATTCCCTGGGTTTACCCTAGAGTTAAGAGATATCTACCCTGGATTATTCATAGACTTATTGATGGTTGCTGGTTGCTTTTATTTAGAAATGTTCTTGCTGAGAATTTTAATTCTTAATTTTTGTTTTGTATTACATTCAAACAAGCTTGAATTTAACTTGGGTTGTGTTTGACCCTGAGTAGAGCAAACGGTTAATATGTTTGGTTGCTTACCAAAGGTTGGAGGTCCGAGACCACCCAGAGATGCCTTGGAAGAAAGACCTGGCAATATACTTCCAAAATATCAGCCATTGAAAACCCTGTGTATCACAGTTCCACTCTGACACACAGAGGGGTTACCATGAGTCAGAATTGTCTCAAGAGCAACTGGTTTTTATTGTACATCTAGAATATTTTTTGGAATTTGCCACTTTTTAATTTTTCCCTTTTGGTGGGATTGTTAGACCTCTTTTAATAATATTTGATTTGTATGTGGTTTGCTTCTTTTCTTTTTTCTTTTGATCTTTTCTCTCCCTTTCCCTTCCTACACTGTCCCTCCATACCATGGCCTCCAATTCTTAACAACTGTTAAAGTTATCTATTGCTAAGTAAAAAAACAAACAAACAAAAAAGACAACCATAAAACTTAATAACTTAAAACAACAGCACTTCATTATTCCTCATGATTTTGGGGGTTAAATGGACTTTGTGTGGTTGTTCTGTTGGTCTTCCCTGGCCTCAATCAAGCAGTTGCATTGTGCTGTGAGCTCTGTTTGGTGTCTAGTTCCCTGAGGCTTCTCTGCATGTGGGGACTCACAGCAGTCAAGAGTCTAGCTTATCTTCTTACATAGCACTGAAATTTTAAGAGTGCAAAAGCTGAAGCCACCAGATTTTCATAAAGCTTAAGGCCAGAACTACCACAGTGTTACCTCTGCCACATTCCTTTGGCCAAAGCAAGCAACAGGGCCAGCCCAGAGTCAAGGGGATGGGAAGTAGACTCAACCTCTGGATGAGAAAACAGTGGAAAACTTGTAACCATCTTTTATTCACCACAAGAGTTAAGTTGGTTGTATTTCACTTATTTCTTTTTCTGTTCATTAATATTTAGAGCACTAGCAGGTTCCATTTGTTAGACACAGGGACTTACAGAATGCTAATTAATTGTTTCCTGTTGTTCTTGTTAGTTGCCCTTAAGTTGGCACAATGGAGCGAAACACTGCCTAGTTCTGTGCAATCCCCATGCTTGGTTACAGATCAAACTCTTGTGATTCATAGGGCTTTCATTGGCTTATTTTCAGAAGTAGATTTTTTAGAAGTAGAAATAGATTGTCTTCCACACTAAGATGGACTATCTAATCCATCTTAGTCTGGAAGATCCACTGAAACCTGTTCAGCATCACAGCAACACACAAGCCTCCACTGACGGGTGATAGCTGCACATGAGGTATATTGGCTGGGAATCAAACCTGGGTCTCCCACATGGAAAGTGAGAATTCTACCAGTGGACCACTAATGCCACTCCAATTGCTTCCTATCATAAGATATTTTATTTATATTAAAAACCATGTAGCTATTCCAGTTATTACAGAGTGAACCTTTGTGAAGCTTTATAACTCTTAGGTCTACTCCAAGAGAAAAGAAAAAGACAGAAAATTCCAGTATAAAAATAATGATCACAATAAATAATCAGAACCTAAAATTTTTTGGTTGTATACAATTCATATCCCAGGTTGTTCACCACCCATCTCCAAAGCCTCATTTATAAATAATGCTAGTCTCCGAAGATAAGTTAGTGTCCTGATATATAAATCAGAAATGTTTTTCAGCCTCAAGTAAGAGAAACCTAAATAGAGTGACTTAAATAAATAGGAGTTTTCTCACAAAGCAAGCAGTCCAGAGGTTAAGTGGCTGCCAGTTTTTGTTCAGCAGTTTGGTCATGCCATAGCCCATGGTGACCTCATATTTCTGGCCTTTTTCTCATAGTTGCAAGATGGCTGCTGCATATCCAGCAATCATGTCCACATTGCAGCAGAAAGAAGGAAGTAGAGTAAGGGGAAGAGCAAACACCTGAATCAGCAGAGCAAAACTTCCCTGGGACCTAGAGAAGATTACTGCTTAAGTTTCATCACCTGGAACTGTATCTGCGGCTTATCCCAACTGCAAGGGATTATGGATTCAGGTTAGGTATGATAGCAGCTTCCAAGTTGGCCCCCAATGAATACCTCTGGTATTTATACCTGCATGGTAAGGACCAGCATGAATCCAATCCCCAAAATGCAATTGATCCAGTCCTCATATTCCCATTTCTCCATCCTAGTCACCAGCCACCTTCACAGCAATCTCTCTTTGACCCTAGCTACCCAGAGTGAGAGCTCACAAATTAAAAGGACACCATCTTTCAGACTGCCAAATAGGCAGATGATGGTCACAAGTTTGGGGAGTCCACATTCTGCGTCAACCTTCTGACCTGCTGGCTCCTACTACCCCTCTGGGTTTGATAATTATTTGGAACAACTCACAGAATTCATGAAGAGTATACCATACTTGGGAGCCCTGGTGGTTCAGTGGTTAAGAGCTTGGCTGTTAACAAAAATGTCAGCTGTTGGAATCCACCAGCCACTCCTTGGAAATCCTATGGGTCAGTTCTACTCTGGCCTATAGGGTCGCTATGAGTCGGAACTGTTTCGACGGCAATGGATTTGTTAGTCTGTTTGTTTTTGCACCGTACTTATGACTACAGGTTTATTGTAGTCAAAAAAGGATACCAATTAAGAGACACATAAGGCCGGTCTGTGAGGGTTCCCAACATAATACTTCCACATCCCAATGGACATGCTACCCTCCCAAAAGAGATGTTCTCACCAACCAGGAAGACCTCTGAGCCTCCATGTTCTGGGCTTTTACTGACCCGTCCTGCATGAGAGGCTAAATCATGCCTCCTGAAGCTAGTTGATATCAGCTTCCCAGGTGAGTATTTTCTGGTTCAGCTACCCCTCAGTCACCAGCACAAATCCTCAGGTGTGGCCTGGAAGTCCCAGACCAAGACACCGTGCTTACCTTGCCTATTGGATAATCCGCCCCTGATTCCAACAACTGCTGTCATGGTCTCAGAATTTATGTATCTCAGTTTCTTTCAAAGCTTCCTGCGATGTGGGCTGATATTAAACATCCAAAACCATGCTCATTTTCTCTAATACACTTAGGGCTTCCATTTATGCTTCCTCATTTTTGCCTTTAGGTCTTTGACTGTTTTATACCACCATCTAAATTTTCCTTGCATACCAACTCCCTTTGTAACCACCCCTTTCTGTCAGTTTGTCATACTGTGGTGATCTCTCTGTTGCTGTGATGCTGGAAGCTATGGCACTGGTATTTCAAATACCAGCAGGGGCACCCATGGTGAACAAGTTTCAGTGGAGCTTCCAGACCAAGACAGAATAGGAAGAAAGGCCTAGCTATCTACTTCTAAAAATTAGCCAATGAAAATCTTATGGATCACAACAGAACACTGTCCAACTTGCTTGCTTTGGACACGTCATCAGGAGAGATCAATTGCTGGAGGAAGACATCGTGTTTGGTAAAGTAGAAGGTAAGCAAGGATGAGGGAGACCCTCAACGAGATGGATTGGCACAATAGCCACAACGCTGGACTCGAACATGGCAGCAAGTGTGAGGATGGTGCAGGACCAGGCAATGTTTTGTTCTGTTATACATGGGGTCGCCATGAGTAGGAGTCACCTCAGTGGCAGCTAACAACAACATCCTTCATGAATTTTGCCCAAATCTTTCAGACCTGCTTCCAAGACTCTACCAAGCACGACAGTCCACACTGGTCTGTTCACCACCCACTTGTCACTCAGCCATCCTGACAGCATACATCAGGTACTGAGTACATCATTCTAAAACTTAAGTTTAAAAATTTTTAAGGCAGTCTTAAGGACATCCTCTTTTTCGATTAATATTAGTCTTTCTACTTCCTAATAGGAAGTAGGAATGAGTGGTACAAGCACTGACTACGTTCTGGGGATTCTTACACCTTATATAAAAACATAATAACCTATGTCTAGGCAGAGTCCCTTGGTGGTACAAATGGTTAATTAACACACTTGGCTGCTAACTGAAAGGTTGGAGGTTCAAGTCCACCCAGAGGTGCTTCAGAAGAAAGATCTGGTGATCTACTTTGAAAGATCAGCCAGTGAAACCCAGTGGAGCACAGTTCTACTCTGACACACATGGGGTCGCCATGAATCTAAGTCAACTTGACAGAACTGGGAGATGTCATAGGCATTACTGTCTCTACTCTACAGATGTCATATAAAGGTTAAATAATGTCTTTAATATCACAGTGGTTAAGCAAAGATTGAAACTCAGGTGGTCTGAATCCCAGATTCTTGCTCTTTCCGCTAAACCACACTTCCTCTCTTTTTAGATTTGGGGATTGTGCTAATACAGCAAAATCTGTGAGAGCCGGAACTCAATGGGACTGCCTTGTTTTTCTGGATCTCAAAAGTCTTCTGCCTTTGACAGGATGCAGTCTCACCACTTTTCTATCACTATTAGTGGAATATATTTGAGTTTTCCTTTCCTTCTCTGATGGTTTCCACTGTACACAGGTTCCGGCTTTTACAGGTTTGTCTCCTACCAACATCTCTCTCACATGCTTTGCGGAATATACTAATATTAAATACATTTAAAATTATTTTATGAATACTCAGAAAGGATATTCAGAAATTGTTTTAAAAAATCAAGTTTGAAAATGTGTCACATTAAAATTGGTTGATAACTTTTGCTGGCCTTACCTCACAAGCAGTTCACTGAATTGTAAACATGATGACCAGATTTTCTGGGGACATGTGTCCTTATGCCTAGACATACTTCCAGTTCATTTTAATAAATTCTCCTAACTTATCCCATTAAGTGGGAAAGGACAAAATTAAAAACATATTTCCAATTAGATCAGTTAGTATTATGGTAGTTGATGGAAGAGAAAGTATATAGGGAAAATTTCCTCTCTCCATAACTGGATTAAGTGAATATAAAAAACTTAACTAGCCATAATACCTAATTGACTCCATAGCCTAATCAGTTGCTATGGAGTCAATTCTGACTCATGGCAACCCCTTATGTATCAGAATAGAACCATGCTCCATAGGATTTTCAATGGCGGATTTTTCAGAGGTAAATCTCTAGGTCTTTCTTTCCAAGCTCCTTTGGGTAAACTCAAATCTGCGATCTTTTGGTTAGCAGCAGAGCTAACGATTTGCGTCACCCAGGGACTCCCCCACTAGCCTAAACCCTGTTGCCGTGGAGTCAACTCAGACTCATAGCGACCCTATAGGTTAGAGTAGAACTGCCCTATAGGGTTTCTAACAAGTGGGTTGTGTTCATGGCTCCTGAAATTTTCACTGTAGGAATCTCAGCATGAAGAGGCTTAGAAAATTCCAAGGGATGAGAAGGATTCTGGCAAAGTTCTAACTTGCCCAAACAGATACTGAGAAGCATAAAGCACTCAAAGGGAACGCCAGGAAACATGTAGCAATAATATTACATTAAGAAACTAACTAGGACATTATAGTTACTGTTTTGTTTACTTTGAAATACACTTTTCTGAAATTAGTTAACATTTATTCCAAAAAAGGAAGAAGGTTGGGGGTTGTGAAGAGAATTAGTGGGAACTGAAGACCTACTATAAGGTGCCCCGATGGCTCAGAGGTTAAAGCACTCCGCTGCTAACCAAAAGGTCAGCGTTTCGAACCTACCAGCCGATCCAATGGGAGAAAGATGTGGCAGTCTGCTTCTGTAGATTTATAGTCTTGGAAACCCTATGGGGCTATTCTACCTATAGGGTAGCTGTAAGTTGAAATCGACTCAACGGCAGTGAGTTTGGTTTGGTTTGGAAGGCCTACTATGGGCAATCACCACATAATGGGCTTTAGTGAGAAAATGTGTGAGTTCCTGGTTAAGCATGGGAGCTCTGGGCTTAGACTGCCTGGGTAGAATCTCAGATCCAAGCTTAGCAGCCACGTGACTATGATTTCTTACCCTCTCTGCGTCTTAGTTTTCTCATCTGTAAAAGTATGAATTTTCTCATCTGTAAAAGTATGGATATAATAATAGTATCCACCAAATCAGGCTACTGAGAAGATTAAATGAGTTAATAAATGTAAGGTGCTGAAAACACTTCCTGGCACATAGTGAGTACTCAATACATGTTACTTCTTATTTCAGTTATTACATCATCTAATCCTCCCTCAAACTTTGTCAAGGAGGCATTGTCCCCCCTACTTATAGATGAAGAACCTTAAATTCAAAAAGATAAAACAACTTCTCCATGACCACACACGAGCTATTAATTGATGGTTTGGAGATTTCAACTCAGATTTGTCAGATGCCAAAGCTCACCTGCTTGTTTGGATAAAGTTTGAGAAAAATGCTTTGAAATTATGAAGTATAATCTCAATTTGCTAAACAACAACAACAACAAAAAAGGTTTTTATTTGAGTTTTACTAAATAATATCTCAAAACGAATTATCTCAAAAAGAATTACCAAGTCAATGATTTCTCTAAATACTGCTGAAATAGAATCAAAAAAGATTATCCTCTGTTGCTAAAAGGAGCACAGCACTTGGTTCAGTAGAATACAGGTGTGCAAGTAAATGGCAGACAGTTCTCTGAGCATGTGTGGTCTAGAAATGAAATGAGAGTTATAAAGCTATATAAAGTGACAGCAATATATCACAGATGCCTATTAAAATTTAGGTAGTTTCTCTCTTGTTTCCAAATATCCCAATCTATCCAGTTTTACTTTTATTGGCTTTGTTTTTGTAGATAACTTGGAGACAGATGGAATATATTGAGAATCTCAAAGTTTTTGATTACTTGAAATAATTGATTGGATCAAGTTAGGTTAAAAAATTGCTCAAGTTTAGAATGGAGAATGCCTTTTAAGAACATTAGTGAGAGTAGGAGTTCCAAGCAAACAATGGGTTGGCATGGGGTTGTCATCAGTTTGATTAGGTGATAAAGCCTGGGATATAATTTCAGCTGTTTGCATGCTATCTACAAAATTTCTTCTCATAAAATGATCTGGAAGATGTTTTGTATAATGATAGTCTAAACTTGAGGGGAAACCAGTATATTTCAGGGCACTGTAATTCCCAAACTTTGAGGATAAGGTGATGGGACAAAAGAATAAGATTGCTGGAGTTGAAAATGATGGAAAATATTCTCTGGTCCAACTCTCTACTGTGCTTGAACCTAGTTTCTAACTAGTTGACATTCCTTTTTAAAGTACATTTTCCAGAATTGAATACAGTTCTTCAGTGTGGCCTCCACTGGTAAGGTTCTGGTCTGTCCAAAACGTGTAGCTTAAGATCGTCTTTTTGGCCACTTATTGAACCGTTGACTCTTGTTGAAGCCAAAGGTTATTAAAATCCCTTAAGTCTTCTTATGATTAGTCCTGTCTCCCTAGTCCTCACATCATTTGTCTAGGGCACTTGCTGTTTATTGTGAGCGCTTTTAGGTTAATGATGTAAAAAGAATTTTGAACTGTCAACAACAAATATCTGCTAGATAACAGCAATTGGAAGGATGGAGACCATCTCCGCTGCCATGAGCATTCTCCTTTCTGCCAAACTTTTTTGTTCTATGGTGAACAGTCCCTGAAACTCCCTGACTAAGCAGATTTGGTTTCAATGTTATACTTATCTCTCATGTGACAGATGTGTTTCTCTCACCAATGTGTGTTTATGTGTATATATGTATAAAATGAGAAGCTGGCAAGAAATAGATATGAACTTGTACAGATAGACTGCCTCTGTTAATGATAATATTTATTCATCCATCTAGTCTCACTCTGGATTACCGGGTCTCTATATGTGGAGATAATCCCTATCTCAAATTATAAACAGTATCTTAGCACTTATTAGAATGTGAGGGAGCTAATAGTACCTCAATAAATGCTTACAGAAGATGACTTCTAGATCTCTGTTCTGTGGCAATCAACATAGAATCGACTGAAATAATTGTATCATGCTTATAATTAAGTACTCTGAAAAAGGAAAGGATTGGAATGCATATTTTATGATGTAATTTCATATAGTATTATAGATGTCAATTGAACATTTCCCTTTTCTAAATGTTAAGTGGCCTAACAGAGTAGTTTCACTAGGTCACAAACCTCCTCTTTCTTTTTAAATAAAAATGGTTTCTTTTCTAAGAGATAAGAAGGGAAATCCATTGACTTCAGGTCTTGTGAGGTTATGAAACAGTAGAGGCTATTCTGTTTAAAAGGGTAAGAATATGAACAACAAAAATAGCTAAAGAGCCTCGGGTATGGCTGGCACCACTTGTATCTGTGGTACGATAAAAGGAAATAGGGTTAAGATACCTTTTTCAAGAGGATTGAAAAAGTACATTCTTGTCACTCTCCTCAGATCATTGGACATTCTGTTTATTTTCTGTCTCTTTCCACTTGGTATGCATTTCTAATTTCCAGGGGAATGCTTTCTTTTTTCCCCCAAGGTGGTATTCAGGATCCAAAGAATTCTCTAAGTCTGGCAAGTATAGCTCTTTTTCAAATTATCATAATAATTGTCATGATTACTTTAAAAATTTCTTTAAAATATTAATTTTCCTGTGCAGATACTTTGAATATTACAATAGGTTCCCCTAAAGTTATAAAATTTGTAAATTTCAATTCCTATTTCTAATGAAGTATTAGGGCAATTGAATCAAAAAAGGAAAACTCCAACTGAAATCTTTGATGGCTATAAACCCACTGCCATCGAGTCGATTACAACTCATAGTGATTCTATAGGACAGAGCAGACATGCCCTATTAGGGTTTCCAAGGCTAAATCTTTTTGGAAGCAGACTGCCATATCTTTCTCCCATGGAGGGGCTGGTGGGTTTGAACAACTGACCTTTTGGTTAGCAGCCAAGTGCTTTAACCACTGTGCCAACAGGGCTTCTTTTGTTGACTATGGGAGAAATAAAAACAGAACAATAACAACAACAAAAATAACCAAAGAAGAAAATCCAAAGTGCCTTGAGCTGATATTTCAATGCAGTATAAGGTAGATTTCAGTCGCTAAAATCTAGTTTCACTTCCAGGACTGGATAGTCGTAACCTATCTTGAAGTTCAGAGGAGAAGGAGTTTGGCTCAGCTGGTAGATTTCTAACTGTATTCAGCTACTCTAATGTATGATCCTTGAGTAATTATTTGTTTTGTAAATACACACACATACACACACACACTCATCATCATTATCATTATCATCATTGCTTTGGTCCTTGTTTATCTGGAACATGGTGTTGTTGCTCAATGCCCTAGAGTAGGTTCTGATTCAGTGACCCTATGTATAAGAGCGAAACACTGCCTAATCGTGCACCATTCTCACAATTGTTGCTATGTTTGAGCCCATTGTTGCAGCCACTGTGTCAATCCATCTTGTTGAGGGTCTTCCTCTTTTTCACTGACTGTCTACTTTACCAAGAATGATGCCTTTCTCCAGGAACAGTTCCTCCTGACAACATGTCCAAAGTACGTGAAACAAAATCTCACCATCTTCCCTTCTAAGGAGCATTCTGGCTGTACTTCTTCCAAGACAGATTTGTTCGTTCTTTTGGCAGTCCATGGTATATTCAATATTTTTTTCCAACACCAAATTCAAATGCATCAGTTCTTCTTTAGCCTTCCTTTTTCATTGTCCAGCTTTCACATGCATATGTGGAGACTGAAAATACCATGGCATGGGTCAGGCACAGCTTAATCCTCAAAGTGATATTTCTGCTTTTTAACACTTTAAAGAGGTCTTTTATAATAGATTTGCCCAATGCAATAAGTCACTTGATTTCTTGACAGCTGCTTCCATGGGTATTGATTGTGAATCCAAGTAAAATGAAATCCTTGACAACTTCAATCTTTTCTCCGTTTATCATGATGCTTCTTATTGGTCCAGTTGTGTGGATTTTTGTTTTCTTTATATTGACGTGTAATCCATACCGAAGGTTCTAGTCCTTGATCTTCATCAGTAAGTGCTTCAAGTCTTCTTCACTTTCAGCAAGCAAGGTTGTATCATCTGCGTATCACAGGTTGTTAATTTGTCTTCCTCAATCCTGATGCCATGTTCCTCTTCATATAGTTTAGCTTCTCAGATTATTTGCTCAGCATAGAAATTGAATAAGTATGGTGAGAAGATACCACCCTGATGCACACCTTTACTGGTTTTAAACCACACAGTATCTCCTTGTTCTATATGAACAACTACCACTTGGTCTATGTCCAGGTTCTACGTGAGCGCAATTAAGTGTTCTGGAATTCCCATTATTTGCAATGCTATCCATAATTTGTTATGATCCACACAGTCAAATGCCTTTACATAGTCAATAAAACATAGGTAAATATCTTTCTGGTATTCTGTGCTTACAGCCAAGATCCATCTGACATCAGCAATGATATCCCTTGTTCCATGTCCTCTTCCGAATCTGACTTGAATTTCTGGAAGTTCCCTGTTGATGGACTGCTGCAACTGCTTTTGAATGGTCTTCAGCAAAATTTTACTTGTGTGTGATATTAATGATATTGTTTGATAATTTCCGTAGTCTGTTGGATCACCACAATTGGCACAAATATGGATCTCTTCCAATCCATTGGCCATGTAGCTGTCTTCCGAATTTCTTGGCACTGACAAGTGAGAGCTTCCAGTATAGCATCCATTTGTTGAAACATCTCAGTTGGTATTCTGTCAATTCCTGAAGCCTTCTTTTTCACCAATGCCTTCAGTGCAGCTTGGACTTCTTCCTTCAATACCATCAGTTCTCGGTTCTTAATCATATTCTACCTCCTGAAATGGTTGAATGTCAAGCAATTATTTTTGGTAAAGTGACTCTGTATTCCTTCCATCTTCTTTTGATGCTTCTTATATCGTTTCATATTTTCCCCATAGAACCCTTCAAAACTGCAACTCGAGACTTGAGTTTTTTCTTCAGTTCTTTCAGCTTGAGAAATGTCAAGTGTGTTCTTCCCTTTTAGTTTTCTAACTATGGGTCTTTGCACATTTTTATCTAATAACAAACCCATTAAATGAATTAAATTTCTCTGATTTTAAATAATAGCAACAACAACATAACTTGGAACTGTATAAACATGTGATTTTGTCACCTATCAGTGACAAAACGGTTGCCATTAAGAGTACTGCAGAAGACACCAAAAGGAGTGTATATATGATTCTAATTCACCTAAAATAGAGCTTGACTTTTGAAGATCTTTATAAGAAAATAAAAATGACTCTGTGTAACTAGAAGATAGGAGTTATAAAGCGTTGGTTCAGTAAGATGCTTTTACTCCTCTTTCATAAAACACTTAATGAAGTGGTTCTCTAAAACAAAATCAAATACAATGCAAAAAATTTAAAGAGACATATAAATATGTGACAATTATAAAATAGTTCACCCACATACCATTTTGACATCTACTATCTCATTTCACTATCTTAAGAACCATGAAAAGTGTAGAGTGTTATTTTCCTTATGATATATATTAAGGATCTAAGATTAAAGTATACTGAGTTGATGAAGACAAAGTAGCCAATGAATGGCAACTAAAAAGTCCTAGACTAACCATCTCTGCTACACTACTCTGCCTAAGCAGAGTAAATCTGAGAACTGATTTCATTTTGCTTCATTTCATTCATTCACTTATTATTTAATTATTATTATTATTATTTTTTAGCATTTTATGGCTAAATAAATCCTGGCTATCTTAGGGGTAGGTGGAGCACGTTAAGAGTGGTGACTACAGTGTGCGTGTCTGTGTGTGTGTGTTTAAGGGCCTTTTATATAGTATACCTGAAAGAAATCCAAGCCAAACAGAGTGAAAGTTGAAAGTAAGGACGTGTTTCCTTAGTTTTCTGGGATGTAGCCTCATTTTCCATAGAGTGACGTGGAGCCCTTCTCATCTGAGTCATTTGAAACTGTCCTAGACAAAACACTCCCAGTCCCAGCCTTGAGAATAATCTGGCATTGGCAAGAGGCTGGACCAACAAACCTATTTTCTCTGATTCTTACTTTGACATTATAGTGAATACCACAATCTCTATTTTTAAACCACACACACGTATAACTGTTCCCTCATTTTCCATGTGGGCAAGAAGTCATTGCACGTTATTGTGGTTTGGGCTTCATTGATGAGGTAGTTCAATTAAATAAATTATGTGTTACTGACTTTTCTATTCCTTAAAGCGTTCTTTAATTTATGTTTTCTGCTTATGTGTTTTAAGGATGAGGGATAAAAGTTTCTCCCCAGGCTTTTTGAATAAGTGTCAATGTCATCTCCAGGAGAGAGATATCACTGAATATATCGAGATCCTTCAGTATCACTTCTAACATTGCTTCCAGTCTGTGGCTAGAACATCTTTTCTGATTCACTGGAAGCTCCAGTGATTGTCACTATGTTCTTATGAAATTCATGACTCCTCTATTAATTTTGTTCTTCTTAATATAAAGAAGAGTCTAAAGCAGTGTTTAGACCCTTGGCCAAAACCCTGGTATAAGGCCTTGGTAGAAATAACTCCTTCACTGATTTTCCTATTTTGTTGCCATGGGCTGGAAAGTAACAAGTGGGAATCTGGAAAACATATCAGGGTTTTAAAGCAGCCAGTATGGATAAACTTCTTCATACTCTAGGACCTCCTGGGAACACTAGAGAACTATGGTGATTTTGAAGAATGTTGTAAGACTGTGGAATGTGCTAGTTTTAATTAACTATATTACATTTCAGAGAGAAACACCAATATTTTAGAGCCTTATATATTTTGAAAAGGAAGGGGAAATAAAAATTAAAAAATTATTATTGTGGAAATAATCTCATACCCATGAGTAATACCTTTGGCTTAAGTCTCTACTATGAACAATATGCCATATGAAGCATCTCTTGGAACAACCTAACCAATGCATTTTGGAAGCTTGGGAAAGTACGAGTTTTACTTAGGAGGAGGCTCTTCTATTCTAAAGAAAATTCCTATCTCTCCTAAGTCACACATCCAAGTCAGCAAGTTTCATGAGAAGAGGAGGGAATACCACAGAAATGAAATTGTATGTCTCTATTAAAACAAACCCACTTCTTGCAACTTCTACTTTCTGAAAATAGCTACAAAAATGGGTTTATATGTTATATTTACCAATCATTCCTAAGTTTTTAGTAAAAGATATATTAACAAAATAAAAAACAAAACAAAACTTCATTGCTGTAGAGTCGGTTCTGACTCATAATGACATTATAGTGACATAATATCGACCCTATAGGATGGGGTAGACTGCCCCATGGGGTTTCCAAGGCTGTAATCAATTTGGCAGCAAACTGCCACATCTTTCTTCCATGGAGAGGCTAGGGGGTTAGCAGCCAAGCACTTAATCACTTCACCAACAGGACTCCATTGACAAAATGTGCATTTTTAACCTGTAATATTAAAAACTCTCTACAAGGTAAACTTTACTTTGTCTTCTCGAGCCACCTTTTGAAATCTTCTGTTCAGCTTTTTTACTTCATCATTTCTTCTGTTCACTTTAGTTCCTTTACGTTCAAGGACAAGTTTCAGAGTCTCTTCTGATATCCATTTTGGTCTTTTCTTACTTTTCCCGTCTTTTTAATGACCTTTTGCTTCCTTCATGTTTGATTCCATAATGTCATCCCACAACTTGTCTAGTCTTTGGTCATTAATGTTCAAAGCTTCAAATCTATCCGTGATGGTCTCCAAATTTAGGTGGTTATACTCAAGGTTGTTCTTTGGCTCTCATGGACTTGTTGTAATTTTCTTCAGCTTCAAGCTGAACTTGCATATGAGCAACTGATGGTCTATGCCACAGTCGGCCTCTGGCCTTGTTCTGACCAATGATATTGAGGTTCTCCATTGTATCCACAAATGTAGTCGATTTGATTCCTGTGTATTCATTCCGGCAAGGTCCACGTATACAATCACCATTTATGTTGTTGAAAAGAGATATTTACAATGACTAGGTTGTTGGTCTTGCAAAATTCTATCATGTGATCTCCGGGGTCATTTCAATCACCAAGGCCGTATTTTCCAATTACTAACCTTTCTTCTATGTTTCCAGCTTTCGCATTCCAATCACCAGTAATTATCAATGCATCCTGGTTGCATGTTTGATCAATTTCAGACTTCAGAAGTGGGTAAAAGTCTTCAATTTCTTCATCTTTGGCCCTAGTGGTTGGTTTGTAAATTTGAATAATAGTTGTATTAACTGGTCTTCCTTGTAGGCATTTGGATATTATCCTAGCACTAACTGCAATGTACTTCAGGATAGATCTTGAAATGTTCTTTTTGACAATGAATGTGACATTGTTCCTCTTTAATTTGTCATTCCCAGCATAGTAGACCATATGATTGTTTGATTGAAGACAGCCAATATCAGTCCATTTCAGCTCACTAGTACCTAGGTTATCAGTCTTCAAGCATAACACTTCATTTTGAAAACTTCCAATTTTCCTAGATTCATATTTTGTACTATAATGAAATGTGCAAAGACCTAGAGTTAGAAAACCAAAAGGGAAAAACATTGTCAGCATTTCTTAAGCTGAAAAAACTGAAGAAAATTTCAAGCCTTATGTTGCAATATTGAAGGATTCTATGGGGAAAACACTGAAAGATGTAGGAAGCATCAAAAGAAGATGAAAGGAATACACCAAGTTATTGTACCAATAGAATTGATTAACGTTCAACCAGTTCAGGAGTTAAAATATGATAAAGAACCACATTTGAGGAGATAAAATGTGATAAAGAACCAAGAACCAATATTATTTAAGGGAGAAGTTCAAGCTTCACTGAAAGCATTGGTGAGAAACAAAGCTCCAGAAACTGACAGAATACCAATTGATATATTTCAACAACCAAATGCAATGCTGGAAACTTTCAGCCATCAATGCCAAGAAATATGAAAGACAGCTACCTGACCAACCAGCTAGAAGAGATCCACATTTGTACCCATTCCAAAGGAAAGTGATCCTACAGAATGGGGAAATTATAAAACAAGATAATATCACACACAAGTAAAATTTTGCTGAAGATCATTCAAAAGCGGTTAGAGGGAACTACCAGAAATTCAAGCCGGATTCAGAAGAGGATGTGGGATGAGGGATATCATTGCTGGTGTCACATGGGTCTTGGCTGAAAACAGAGAATACCTGTGCTTTATTGACTATGCAAAGACATTTGACTGTGTGGATCATAATACGTTATGAATAACATTGCAAATTCTGGAAGTTTTTTTTTTAACTTTATTTATTTATTTATTGTACTTCAGGTGAAGGCTTACAGAGCAAATAGTTTCTCATGAAACAGAAGTACACATGTTGTTCAAATTCTGGAACATTTAATTGTGCTCAGATGAAACCTGGACATAGACCAAGAGGCAGTTGTTCAAACAGAACAAGAGGATACTGTGTGTTTTAAAATCAGGACAAGTATGTGTCAGGGTTGTATCTTTTCACCATACTTATTCAATGTGTATGTTGAGCAAATAATCCAAGACACTGGACTATATAAAGAAGAATGCAGCATTAGGATTGGAGGAAGACCAAAAGCCCTCACAACTGGTCAATAAGCAGCATCATGATAAATGAAGAAAAGATTGAAGTTGTCAAGGATTTCATTTTACTTGGATCCACAATCAACACCCATGGAAGCAGCAGTCAAGAAATCAAACGATATATTCATTGGGCAAATCTACTGCAAAAGACCTCTTTAAAGTGTTAAAAAGCAGAGATATCACTTTCAGGACCTTACAAGGAATGCCTGATCCAAGCTATGGCATTTTTAATCGCTTCATATGCCATTTGAAAGCTGAACAATGAACAAGGAAGACCGAAGAAGAATTGACACATTTGAATTATGGTGTTGATGAAGAATATTGAATATACCATAGACTGCAAGAAAAACGAACAAAATTGTCTTGGGAGAAGTACAGCCAGAATTCTCCTTAGAAGGGAGGATGGTAAGATGCTGAAGTAGTCAGACGCTTCCGGTGGACCCTCTTAAAACAAAGACCCCAAAGAACAAGTGATTTGATTATATATGGCAATCTGGGAGTCCTGAACATCAAAGGCAGAGTTGAGGAACTGGACTGAGTGGCAGGGGGAGGGAGAGATGGTTTGGAAGCAGCAACGAGTTGCCAGACATGACCCAGCAAGAGCCTGAGCCCTTCAGGCCTGATCAACTTGGGGGTGAGTGGTGAGGCAGGCCAGCATCGGTGCTCAGGAGGCGTATTCTGCACCCAGAGAGACCTAGCCACTGAGAGTCTACTCGGCCACACAGAACCAGTGAAAAGCAGCCCTTGATGAAAGATAAGTACCTGTGTATGGCTTACCGTGTGGATCAAAAGCACCCCCTTTAGGAAAAACCTCTCTCCCATTTACCTCCCTGCTCCCTGCTCTGCACTGGGTCCTGGACCAGCTTCAGCATTGCTGAGTCCCCTGGGCCGGAAGTAGGATGCGTCACATGCCCTGAGCCATCCTGCCTGCCTTGGAGAGAGAACAAATTAACAAACAGAGGAAAAAATAAACTGCCAGCTCCCCTAAGCCAGGAACCCAGGGTAGACACAGCTCCTTTGCCTGGCACAGGCATGAGGGATCCACGGACTTTGAGTGCCTTTCTCCCTGCATAGACTTGTGTGGGCCCATCTCAACAGCGTAGGCCCTCATTACTGCAGAACAACAGGGTATATACCGGCAATCTAACTTTAACTGTTTCAGCTGTGAAGTGAAATGTTCTTGACATTTGACACTGCTCTGACCATTAAGCAGGGTCTTCACCTACCCACATCAGGGGCCTGAGGACTGGTGGCTCCACACATGCCACCTAGCCACCTGTGAGAGGGGCCCATGAATAAGAGGTGCCCCAAGTCCTTACATCCAACAGCATTAAGTGCCCTTAGTCTGGCTGCAAAACCCACCTACCTAAGCTCTTTAGGGAACAGGAACATGCCTTCCTCCTGGACACTTGGGGGCAGTCGTCAGCCCTCTGCCTTGCTCAGAGAATGTCCCCCTGCTGCAGCCAGATGCCTGTGCCCACACCAATCACCCATGCCTGTCTAGGACTGTAAGTGAGAGCCTATACCACACACTTGGTGGCTATCTATCTGAACACCTGAGGTGAATCCATACAGGAGGAGTGGGCAGACTCCTGAGCTCACATACCTACTAACAGATATAACCACCTGGTGACAGGACATTAGAGCTTCAAAGGTGCCAATAATCAAACTAGCTCATACGAGCAGCCTATCTGGGCATACCAAAATGAAACAAGAAGCTAGGACACAGTAAGCAAACATAAATTAAATAAATATAATAACTTATTTATGGCTTGGAGATAACAGTCAATATCAAATCACATAAAGAGGTAATCCATGATGGCTTCAGCAAGCTCCCAAAAAAAAGAATCTAGAAATTTTCCAGAGGAGGAAAATTGCTTGGAATTACCAGAGGCAGAATACAAAAGGTTAATATACAGAACTCTTCAAGAAATTAGGAAGGAAATTAAGCAAAATGCAGAACCCGCAATAGAGGAAATTAAAAAGATTAGAGAAGAGCATAATGACAAATTTAATAGGCTTCAAGAATCCTTAGAGAGACAGAAATCAGAAATCCAGAAGATTAACAATAAAATTTCAGAATTAGACAACCCAATAGAAAGTCATAGGAGCAGAACTGAGGCAATGGAAGTCAGAATTAATGAGCATTGAAGATAAAGCACTTGACACCAACATATTTGAGGAAGAATCAAATAAAAGGATTAAAAAAAAGAAGAAACCCTAAGAATTGTATGGGACTCTATCAAGACAACTAACCTACGAGTGATTGGAGTACCAGAACAGGGTGGGGATAACAGAAAATACAGAGAGAATTGTTGAAGATTTGTTGACAGAAAACTTCCCTGATATCATGAAATATGACAAGATATCTATCCAAGGTGCTCATCAAACCCCACATAAGGTAGATCCCCAAAAAAAGTCACCAAGACATATTATAATCAAACATGCCAAAACCAAAAATAAAGAGAGAATTTTAAGAGCAGCTAGGGATAAATGAAAATTCATCTACAAAGAAGAGTCAATAAGAATAAGCTCAGACTACTGAGCAGAAACCAAGCGGGCAAGAAGGCAATGGGATGACATATATAAAGCCTTGAAGGAAAAAACCTGCCAGCCAAGATATATCCAGCAAAACTGTCTCTCAAATATGATGAAATTAGGGCATTTCCAGCCCCATAGACACATCCAAAATCCCTGAGGGACTGAATTGCTGGGCAGAGGGCTCTGGGGACCATGGTCTCAGGGAACATCTAGCTCAATTGGCATGACACAGCTTATAAAGACAATGCTCTACATTCTACTTTGATGAGTAGTGTCTGGGCTCTTAAAAGCCTGTGAGCGGCCACCTAAGATACTCCACTCGTCTCATCCCTTCAGGAGCAAGGGAGAATGAAGAGAACAGGATACAAGGAAAAGATTAGTCCGAAGGACTAATTGTCCACAGCTACCAAGGCCTCCACTGGACTAAGCCCAGTACAGCTAGATGGTGCCTGGCTACCACCACTGACTGCTCTGACCAGGATCACAACAGAGGGTTCTGGACAGAGCTGGAGAAGGATGTAGAACATAATTCTAACTCACAAAAAAGACCAGATTTACTGGCCTAAAGGAGACTGGAGAAACCGTGAGAGTATGGCCCCCAGACACCCTTTTAGCTCAGTGGTGAAGTTACCTCCGAGGTTCACTGTTCAGCCTGGGAGTGGACAGCCCCGTAAAACCAAATGAGACTAACGAGGTACAGGAGTCCAGTGACAAGGGCCAGAAGGCAGAAGGAGACAAGGAAGCTGGTGATAGGGAGCCCAAGGTTGAGTAAGGATATTGTTGATGTGTTGTGAGATTGTTAACCATTGTCATAGGGCAACATTTGTAGTAACTGTTAAATGAGAAACAATTTTGTTCTGTAAGCTTTCATCTCAAGTGAGAATAACAGCACAATTGGAAGAGCGTAGTCAATGTCACTGAACTGTGCATGTAGAAATTTTTGAAATGGTGTATTTTTGGCTATGTGTATTTTCACCAAAAAAAAAAAAAAAAGGTTGAGAAGTTAGAGGGTTGATATGTTGTGGGGTTGTTAACCAATGTCATAAAACAACATGTGTACTACTGTTTCATGAGAAACTATTTGTTCTGTAAGCTTTCAACTGAAGTACAATATAAAAAAAAATAAAAATAAAAAAAAAAGAAGAAATTAGGGCATTTCCAGATAAACGGAAGTTTAGGGAATTTACAAAAACCAAATGAAAATTACAAGAAATACTAAAGGGAGTCCTCCGGTTACAAAATCAGTAACATCAGATAACAACCCAGATGAGAAGATAGGACAGAACAACCAGATATCAACCCAGATAGGGAAGTCACACACACAAAAAATCAAAGCTAAAACACTGAAAATAGGGAAAGAGATGTCAATGTGTAAAAGATGACAACATTAAAACAAGAAAGAGGGGCTTAAATAATGTAGACATAGACTTTGCATATGGAGAGGAAAGGTGATATAAAGAAATAAAAAACTGGTATAAACTTAGAAAAATAGGGGTAAATATTAAGGTAACCACAAAAAAACTAGAAAAATGTAAAGACTCGGCAAACACAAAATCAACAGCAATGAAAAAGATAAGACAATAAATAAAGAAAAATGATACAGCGCAGAAAGTTAAGTGGAACAAAGAAACTGTGAGCAACACATGAAAAAAGACATCAAAATGACAACACTAAACTCATACCTATCAGTAATTAAGCTGAATGTAAATGGACTAAATGCACCAATAAAGAGAAAAAGAATGGCAGATTGGAAAAAAAAAACATAATCCGTTTATATGTTGCCTACAAGAGACACGTTAGACTTAAAGACACAAGCAAACTAAAATTCAAAAGATGGAAAAAATATATCAAGCAAACAACACTCAAAAAAGAGCAGGAGTGGCAATATTAATCTCTGACAAAACAGACTTTAAAGTAAAATCTACCATAAAGGATAAGGAAGGACACTATATAATGATTAAAGGGTCAATTCACCAGGAAGACATAACTATTATAAATATTCACGCACCCAATGACAGGGCTCCAAAATACATAAAAAAAAATTCTAACATCACTGAAAAGAGAGATAGACAGCTCCACAATAGTAGTAGAAGACTTCAACAAATCACTTTCGGTAAAGGACAGAACACCCAGAAAGATGCTTAACAAAGACACAGAAGAGCTAAATGCTACAATCAACCAACTTGATCTCATGTACATACTTGATCTCATGTACATAACGAAGACTACACTCAACAGCAGCCAAGTATACTTTCTTTTCCAATGCACATGGAACATTCTCCAGAATAGACCAATATTAGGCCATAAAGAAAGCCTTAACAAAATCCAAAGCATCAAACTATTACAAACCATCTTTTCTGACTATAAAGCCATAAAAGTAGAAATCAACAACAGAAAAAGCAAGGAAAAAAATCAAACACATTGAAACTGAAAAACACTTTGCTCAAAAACTACTGGGTTATAGAAGAAATGAAGGATGGAATAAAAAAATTCATAGAATCAAACGAGAATGAAAATACATCCTATCAGAACCTTTGGGACACTGCAAAGCAGTGCTCAGAGGTCAGTTTACAGCAATACACATCCAAAAAGAAGAAAGGACCATAATCAAAACATTAACCCTACAACTGGAACAAGTAGAAAGAAAGCAGCAAAAGAAGCCCTCAGGCACCAGAAGAAAGGAAATAAGAATTAGAGCAGAATTAAACAAAATAGACAATAGAAAAACAATTGAAAGAGTTAACAAGACCAAAAGCTGGTTCTTTGAAAAGATCAATAAAACTGATAAACCATTGGCCAAACTGATAAAAGAAAACAGAAGAGGAAGCAGATAACCCATATAAAAAATGAGATGGGTGACATCACAACAGACTCAACTGAAATTAAAAGAATCATAACAGAATACTATGAAAAATTGTATTTCAACAAGTTTGAAAACCTAGAGGAAATGGACAAATTTCTAGAAACTCGCTACCTACCTAAACTAACACAGAGGTAGAACACTACATAAAACCATAAAAAAAGAAGAGATTGAAAGGGTAATTAAAAAACTCCCAACAAAAAAAAAGCCCTGGCCCAAACTCATTCTATGAATCCAGCATAACCCTGATACCAAAACCAGGTAAAGACACCACAAAAAAAGAAAATTACCAACCAATATCCTTCATAAACATTGACGCAAAAATCGTCAACAAAATTCTAGCCAATAGAATTCAGCAAAATATCAAAAAAAAAATAATTCACCATGACCAAATGGGATTCATACTATGTATGCAGGGATGGTTCAGCAGTCGAAAAACAATCAGTATAATCCATCATATAAATAAAACAAAAGATAAGAACCATATGATCTTATCAATTGATGCAGAAAAGGTATTTGACAAAGTCCAATGCCCATTCATGATAAAAACTCTCAATAAAATAGGTATAGAAGGGAAATTCCTCAATATAATTAGGGGCATTTATGCAAAGCCAACAGCCAATATCATCCTAAATGGAGACACTTTGAAAGCATTCCCCTGGAGAACAGGAACCAGATAAGGATGCCCTTTATCACCACTCTTATTCAACATTGTGCTGAAGGTCCTTCCCAGAGCAATTAGGCTAGAAAAAGAGATAAAGTGCATCCAAATTGGTAAGGAAGAAGTCAAAGTATCTCTGTTTGCAAATGATATGATCTTATACACAGAAAACCCCAAAGAATCCACAAAAAAACTACCGGAACTAAGAATATTTCAGCAAAGTTTCAGGATACATGATAAACATACAAAAATCAGTTGGATTCCTTTACACCAACAAAGAGAACCTTGAAGAGGAAATCACCAAATCAATACTATTTACAATAGCCCCAAAGAAGATAACATATTAGGAATAAATCTAACCAGAGATGTAAAAAAGACCTGTACAATGAAAACTACAAGACACTACTGCAAGAAACCAAAAGAGACCTGCATAAGTGGAGAACCATACCTTGCACATGGATAGGTAGACTCAACATAGTGAAAATGTCAATTCTACCTGAAGCGATCTACAGATACAATGCAATCCTGATCCAAATTCCACCGGCATTTTTTAATGAGATGGAGAAACAAATCACCAACTTCATATAAAAAGGGAAGACGGCCCTGATAATTAAAGCATTACTCAAGAAGAAAAACAAGGTGGGAGGCCTCACACTACCTGATTTTAGAACCTATTATACCGCCACGGTAGTCAAAACATCCTGGTACTGATACAGCAACAGACACATAGACCATTGGAGCAGAATTGAAAATCTAGACATAAATTCACCCACCTATGAGCAGCTAAGATTTGACAAAGGCCCGAAGTCTGTTAATTGGGTAAAGATAATCTCTTTAAAACAAATGGTGCTGGCATAACTGGATGGCCACCTGCAAAAAACTGAAACAAGACCCATACCTCATACCATGCACAAAAACTAACTCAAAATGGATCAAAGACTTAAATATAAAATCAAAAATGATAAAGATCATGGAAGAAAAAATAGGGACAACTCAAGGAGCCCTAATACATGGCATAACACAATATGAACCATAAGTAACAATGTGCAAGCACCAGAACAGAGACTAGATAAATGGGAGCTCCTAAAAATCAAACACTTATGCTCATCAAAAGATTTCACCAAAAAAGTCAAAAGACAACCTACAGACTGGGAAAAAAATTTTGACTACTCAAATCCAGTCAGCGTCTAATCTCTAAAATCTACAAGATACTACAAAACCTCAACAACAAAAAGACAATAACCCAATTAAAAAATGGGCAAAGGATATGAACAGGCACTTTGCCAAAGAAGATATTCAGGTGGCTAACAGACACATGAAGAAATGCTCATGATCATTAGCCATTAGAGAAATGCAGATCAAAACTACCATGAGGTATCATCTCATCCTAACAAGGCTAGCATTAATCCAAAAAACACAAAATAATAAATGCTGGAGAGATTGTGGAGAGACTGGAACACTTACACACTGTTGGTGGAAATGTAAAATGGTACAACCACTTTGGAAATCGATTTGGCACTTCCTTAAAAAGCTAGGAATAGAAGTACCATATGATCCAGCTATCCCGCTCCTTGGAATATATCCTAGAGAAATAAGAGCCATCACAAGAATAGATATATGCACACCCATGTTCATTGCAGCACTGTTCACAATAGCAAAAAGATGGAAATAACCTAGGTCCCCATCAGCAAACGAATGGATAAACAAATTATGATATATCCACACAATGGAATGCTACGCAGTGATAAAGAACAACGATGATGCCATGAAATATCTTATAACATGGAGGAAGCTGGAGATCATTTTGCAGAGTGAATTTAGTCAGTCACAGAAGGACAAATATTGTATAAGACCACTATTAGAAGAACTCAAGAAAAGGTTTAAACACAGAAGAAAACAGTCTTTGATGTTTATGAGGGTGGGGAGGGAGGGTGAGGGTTATTTACTAGCTAGATAGCAGCTAAGAATTATCTTAGGTGAAAGGAAGGGCAGCACACACTACAGGGGCAGTCGGCACAACTGGACTAAACCAAAGCTAAGAATTTTTGTGAGTACAATCAAACACTTCAAGGGACAGAGTAGCAGGGGTAGCGGTCTGGGGACCATGGTTTCAGGGGACATGTAGGTCAATTGGCATAGCAAAGCTTATTAAGAAAATGTTCTGCATCCTACTTTGGTGAGTGGCATCTGGGGTCTTAAAAGCTTGCAAGTGGCCATCTAAGATGCATCAATTGGTCCCAACCACCTGGAGTAAAGGAAAATGAAGAACATCAAAGATGCAAGGCAAGTATTAGCCCAAGAGACAGTAAGGGCCACGTAAACCAGAGACTTCGTTAGCTTGAGACCAGAAGAACTAGATGGTGCCTGGCTACCACCAATGACAGCCCTGACAGGGAACACAACAGAGAGTCTCGGATGGAGCAAGAGAAAGTGAGGTGCAGAACTCAAATTCTAATAAGAAGACCAGACTTAATGGTCTGACTGAGACTGGAGGAACCCCATAAAGCACGGTCCCTGGGTTCTCTATCAGCCCAGAGCTAAAACAATTTTTGAGGCCAACTCTTCAGACAGCAATTGGACTGGACGGAGGGACATAAAGTGATACTCGTGAGGAGTGTGCCTCTTAGCTCAAGTAGATATGAGAGACTAAATGGGCAGCTTCTGTCAGGGGGTGAGATGGGAAGGCAGAAAGGTTTAGGAGCTGGTTGAATGGACATGGAGAATCAGGGGTGGAAAGGTGGAGTGTGATGTCACAGTATGGAGAGAGTAATTAGGGTCACATAACAATGTATGTATAAATTTTTGTATGGGAAAAAATAAAAAAAAGAAGGGAGGATGGTGAGACTTCGTTTCACATACTTTGGACATATTATCAGAGGGACTTTTCCTGGAGAATCACGTGGTTCTTGGTAAAGTAGAGGTTCAGTGAAAAAGAGGAAGACCCTCAACAAGATGGATTGACATGGTGGCTGCAAAAATGGGCTCAAGCATAACAATGATTGTGAGGATGTCACAGGACTGGGCAGTGTTTCATTCTACCGTACAGTGGGTTGCTGTGAGTTGGAACTGGCTTGATGGCACCTAACAACAACAACACAAAGCAAACTGCTAATTTTATGCGCTGGTTATTAACAAGCTTTAGGGAGGTCAACTCTCAAACTATGTCTAACAAAAAATGAATCTCATAGAAGAGAGAAATTCAGAGATAATTTAATTAAACACTCTCATTTTATAATGAGATCCCAAAATGCTAATTGAGAAAGAATCCAATTCTACGTTTTATTAAATAAGAACATCTTGTTTCTTATATCATTCTGATTTTAATTATAAATCATACTGCAAATTTTAATATGTCAAAATCAAATGTTTGGTACAAAATTTTGATAAATAAAAAAAAACACTCCTCAATTTAATCAATTTTCTTTCTTCCCAATATGTATATGTTAAAATAAATAAATAAATAAACCCATTGCCATCGAGTTGATTCTGATTCATAGTGACCCTAAAGCACAGAGTAGAACTTCCCCATAGAGTTTCCAAGGAGCAGCTGGAGGATTTGAACTGCCAACTTTTTGGTTAGCAGCTGAGCTCTTAAACAGTGCACCACCAGGGCTCCAAAACCAAAACCATTACCATAGAGTTGATTCTGACTGTATGTTTAGATCTTAAAAATTCCACAGGCACTTTCACAATAAATGCTGTAGACCATAATGGCAGTGGCAGTAATAAGCAGAAGAGAAAGCAAAAGAATAATGGCAGGTTTAGGTTTAGTTGACACATGAGAGGTCAGTTTTTGAGATATTCGAAAAAACATAGAGCTGGATCGTGCATAAACAACCTGATAATTTCGTTAAATTTTCATAACCTAGTCAGCATTTCAAAAGGAAGAAATTTTGATAAAAGTCATGTTGTATAACATTCAGCTCCTGTATTCATTAACTCCGCTGGGAAGCAAATGTTTCACTTAAGGAGGAATGTTTCTGAGGTAGTTATGCATTCGATATGTGTGCCTTTTAATTAATTCCATAGTTTAAAACATTTTATGCAACCTGATAAAAATTGACTACAGAGAATTAAAAACATAATATAAAAATACATTTCAGGCATGTATAAGTTGTTTTCTCTTGAGTTCTATCCTATTTGGAACTTTGCAAATTTTCTGAAGATAATAATCATATAACCCCCCGATGCCATCAAGTCAGTTCCGACTCATAGCCACCGTATAGGACAGAGTAGACCTGCCCCATAGGATTTCCAAGGAGTGGCTGGTGGATTCGAACTGCCAACCTTTTGGTTAGCAGCCTGAGCTCTTAACCACTGTGCCACCAGGGCTCCAATAATTATATGGAATTATATGTATGTGTATATGTATATATATATGTATATATAATTTGCCTTTCATAGAATGGAGGAAAATCTTAGCTTTGCTTAAAGAAAACTGCAATTATTCATTGCTCTTGACAAACTCCTGAAAATCTTGCTGGGTCGTGTGGCTGGTCTAATTGGTTACATCATTATGTGGCATGAACATTGCTAACCTGTGAATTGGTTTTGATGGTCTTAACTGAGAGAGACAGGAATCATTTAGCTGGGATACTATGAGCAGATACTATGATTAGCTTAGATACTAATTAGCTATTTCACTATTGCAAAATGTATTTCATTCTTACTTTAAACATGCTGGGCAGGAGGCTGACCCAGCATGAACAGATTTGTAGGGCTCATTGCAGTTTACTCTCGTAGAGCCTCCACCTTTGTTTCTTTTTTTTTTTTTTTGTTTTGTGTGTTTTTTTTTTTTTTTTTTTTTTTTTTTTTTTTTTTTTTTTTTGCTTAAGAGACAAATAAGATTCTCAGAGTTACTCTAGCAGTTTCGACTTTTTGTTTGGGTTTACACTGTCTTCGAATCCAGTTTCGCTTTCTCTCTCTCTTTGGTTTGTCATTTCTTCAGAAGTCTTTAAGCTTCCCCTTGGCATGTTGATATCTAAGATGGCAGCCACGGCAGCCTGGGGAGGGGTTTGCAGTTTCAGTTGTGTGATCCAATGAACACACAAACTATGTCAGTCAGAAACTAGTACTGCTTTAAGGAAAATTTACATGGGGAGTAAAGACAGATGAGGCCTGATGATCTAATCCAGTTAAGGCCATGAGAGCTTTCTTTCTTATCTTCAAATAGTTTGCTCCTACACAGATCCTAGGGTGACTTTTTTCCTTACTCTAATGTGACATAAAGATGCATTTCCAATTTATATGCACTCTGAGGTGTCAAAAGATCACCAAGAGAGTGGGTGGAATATATTCTTCAGAGCATAAGAAATATGCTCAACATCCTGGGCTCAATATGGAGCATTTTGCTTGAGGAGAATGAGTGGTACTCAATGAATTCTTGAAGTTTCTTCCTAAAACTTTTATAAAGTGATGAGTGAGGGTCAAATCACAACAGGATCTCAGGACAAGTTGTGGGTACAGATCTTTGGTTAAATCTTCTGCCTCTCTCTTTTGCTGTTCCTCTTTCTATCTTTTTTTGTCTTGGCTCTGTGTTGTTATTTTTGTTCCACTTTTTCTCTCTTTGTCCCTCTTTCTTCTTTTGGCTGTGTTTTTCTTCAGTGAGTATAGCCTGCTCATAATCTTTTCCCATCTGTGGATCTTGTGATCCCTTTCCCAAAGCAATGGTGTTTCATTTATTCATTTACTGCTTTTAGAAATCAGCTACATGTTCTGATATAATATAAAAAATTGGATGTGATTGAAAGGAAGACTGAAGTTCTGCTTAAAGAAGACCACTCCTTTCTACTTCATCAGAAAGTTTGGTCATTTTTATGAACCATATAATAATAGTATTTTGAAGCAGGCACAGAGCCAGAATCTAGAAGGAAGGGAAATAGTAGAGGTTTGAGGAATTGATACAATACCATCTTCTCTGTCTTCCAGTAAGGAAGGGCACTGCCTTGATAGAGTCCAGTGGTGCCTTAGAGGAGGGAAGTCAGGCCTGGACTGGGAGACTGCACAGCAGATTTTGCAAGGTGGGGAACTGGTTGGGATTGGGTCCAGTTTATGCCACAATAGCTTTAGAGTGATGGTATAGTGAGGTGAGGGTCTTGAGGCAAATCTTCATGGACAAGCTGTTAGTCTTGATTATTGTTGATTAGGTGTTGTTGTGTTGCTTCCAACTCATAGAGACTATGTACAACAGCATGAAACACTGCCCAATTCTGTGCCATTCTCATAATTGTTGCTATGTTTGAGTCCATCATTTCAGCCACTGTGTCAGTCCATCTCTTTAGGCTCTTCCACTTTTTCAATGACCCTCTACCTTACCAAGCATGATGTCCTTCTCTAGGGACTGGTCGCTCCTGATAACATGTCCAAAGTACTTGAGATGAAGTCTTGCCATCCTTGCTTCCAAGAAGCACTCTGAGTATACTTCCAAGACAGACTTGTTCGTTCTTTCTTCTGGCAGTCCATGGTATATTCTGCATTCTCTGGCAAAACCATAATTCAAAGGCATCAATTCTTCAGTCTTCCTTATTCATTGTACAGCTTTCAAATGCATATGAGATGACTGAAAATACTATGGCTTGCGTCAGGTATACCTTAGTTCTCAAAGTGACATCTTTACTTTTTAACATCTTAAAGAAGTCTTTTGCAGCAGATTTGCCCAGTGCAATGCATCCTTTGATTTCTTGACTTCTGCTTCCATGAGCATTGCTTGTGGATACAAGTAAAAAGAAATCCTCGACAACTTCAATATTTTCTCCATTTCTCAGGATGTTGCTTATTGGTCCAGTTGTGAGGATGTTTGTTTTCTTTATGCTGAAGTATAATCCATACTGAAGTCTTTGATCTTCATCAGTGTTTCGAATCCTTTTTGCTTTCAGTAAACAAAGTTGTGTAGTATCACAGGTTGTTAGTCTTCCTCCAATGCTGGTGGCTTGTTCTTCTTCATATAGTCCAGCTTATTGGATTATTTGCTCAGCACACAGATTGAATAAATATGGTGAAAGGATACAACCCCTATGCACACCTTTCCTGATTTTAAATCACACTGCATCCCCTTGTTCTGCCTTTTGGTCTATGTCCAGGTTCCATATGAGCACAATTAAGTGTTCTGGAATTCCCATTCTTCACAGTGTTATCCATAATTTGTTATGATCCACACAATCTAATGCCTTTGCATAGTCAATTAAACACTGATGAACATCTTTCTGGCATTCTCTGTTTTCAGCCAAGATCCATCTGGCATTGTCTTCTGAATCTGGCTTGACTTTCTGGCAGTTCCCTGTCAACGTATTGTTGCAAAAGTTTTTGAACTGTCTTCAGCAAAATTTTACTTGTTTGTGATATTAACGATACTGTTTGATAATTCCTACATTCTGTTGGATCACCTTCTTTGGAATGGGCACAAATATAGATCTCTTTCAGTCAGTTGACCAGGAAGCTGTCTTCCAAATTTCTTAGCATAAACGTGTGAGCACCTCCAGTGTTTCATTCATTTATTAAAATATCTCAATTGGTATTCTGTCAATTCCTGAAGTCTTGTTTTTTGCCAATGCCTTCAGTGTTGCTTGGACTTCTTCCTTTAATACAATCGGTTCTTGATCATTTGCTACCTCCTGGAATGTTTAAGTTTTGATAACTAAGTAATTTTACTGGTTCATGTCTTATCTTCCTGGAGCAAGTCACTAAGTTATTTTTGCTTGTTCTCAGTCTTGCGATCATAAAGACAAAAAAGAATTTTGGGTTTATTTCTCAGCTGCATCACCTTGTCATGTGCACATCTCTGGCATGGCACTAACTAGGGTGTGTTGCAGTTGTACGTAGATGCACATATCTTTCCATAAGACCGTGGGCTCCTTCAGGCTGTGGATGATGTTGTGCTCATCTCTGAATCTTCATCCTAAGCCCAGGACATGCACATAGCAGGGCACCCGGGCACATGCATATAACAAGGCACTTAGGCATGTGTATAACACGGCAACTGGGTATTTGCTAAGTAAATGAAAGGGATTTTCAAAAGAGATATCATCCACTCGACTTTGTTATTTCCCCTTGATAACTTTCCGCATTATCCACATTGTCTTGTTGAATGAGAAATGGCCCTAGTTCTTTGCTCAAAGTCTGTTCAGAGCTAAATGAATATAATGGGGAAATAAATTCACCTTTCCTCTCTATCTCTCTTTCTCATATAAGTATATATGAGAAAAAATTATGTATTTATACGAGAGTGAGAGAGAGAGAGAAAGAGAGAGAGGAAAGGTGAGTTAATTCCCATTATATATATTTGCTTATGTGTGTGAGAGAGAGAGAGAGAGAGAGAGAGAGAGAGAGAGAAGCATGCAGCTGATTACCAACAAAATCCAGCTTTTTAAACTGTGAACCCTGCAATGACCCTTCATCTATTTGAACAATAATTTTCATAGCCGGTCCCTCCCTGTGTTGTCATTTTGCATGGAGCTTTTAGGTGCTTCGTTTTTGCCTTTTACCAGTTTCTACTAAACTCATTCTCTTGCTTTCTAAATACGTCTAATATATCAAAATTTCTCTGGGTTCTGATGCTTTCTCCCCAGTATGTTAACAAAGTCCTTTCTAGACAACTTACAGTCATTTGAAAACGGGATAGCACATTATTAGTTTTTAATATCATGATAAGCATATCATGTGAAATGTAATTTTAAAGTGAAATAGATAACGTAAGGACAAAACCAAAACCAAGTGAAGGCCTTCCTTTAATGAAGCACTATGATCATAATGCTCCAGAGATGACCAGAAAACCTTGACATGTGGACTACTTTCTGGCAGCTGGGGCTGGCAACATTTAATAGCAAGAATCAGATTTTGTGATGGAGGTGGTAGACCACATTGATCGTTTCTGTAAGTATCCATTTTCTCTGGGTTGCTGCAGGCCAGCTGTGGACCACTCAGCTGACTTTTGTTGCCCTCTGAGGTCAGCAGATATACTCACATGAGTTTTCCTGAAATTTGCGTGTCATTTCACAAACTCACATTTTACAAACTAGGCTAAACCACCTCATTTATTCAGAAATAAATATAGAAAGATCCATTCAGTGAAGTAATAATATTTATTAAAGATTTATTTTGCAGGCCACTGTAACAAGCACTGAAGTTTTGATACAAATACGATTTGTAGTGTCTGAACTCAAGGAATTCCAGGATTAGTATTGCACACACACACACACACACATATTATAAGCATATATATGTATATATTCACACTCATTGCTGTCGAGCCAATTCCGACTCATAATGACCCTATAAGACAGAGTAGAACTGCCCCATAGAGTTTCCAAGGAGCAGCTGGTGGATTTGAACTGCTGACCTTTTGGTTAGCAGCTGAGCTCTTAACCATTGTGCAATCAGGCTCCATATATATATACATAGACATAGACATATATATATATATATATATATATATATATATATATATATAAGCAAAATAGATTAACAGCTCAATTTATTTATCTAGATTTGTTTTCTTTTCAAAAACTAGGGCCTTTCCGGAGAACCATACTAGTACAGTGAGAGGGTCTAGAGTCATGAAATATGAAGATCTGTTCAGAGAATTAGGGATTTTTAGCCTGGGGAAAAGAAGACATAATGCGGACATGATAGCTGTCTTTAAATATTTGAAAAGCTGTCAGATAGGAAAAGGATTAGACTGATTCTGTGAAACTCCAGAGGGCATAAATATGGGTGGAAGTTTCAAATAAGTAGGTTTGGATTTAAAGAAATTTCTAACAATCTGAGCTATAGAAAAACAAGTGGTATGTTCTAAACATTGTAGGGTGTGTTCAAGGGAGGAATTTCTCCAATTAATCCATGCATTTGGATTAGAAATTCTGTAAGGTATCTTTCAACTCTAAGAGTTTATGATTCTTTGATATTAAAAATTACATTTTACACAAAGACTTTATTTTGTTTACCATAATCAATCACAGTAGGAAACTTTTAGATGTTCTGACTTGCAAACTTAAACAGTACATACAAGGACCTCCCGGGCTCGACCAGTTTCTCCATCCCTATCGATAATACTTTCCTCCTCACTTTCTAACTTCTGGCGTTCCAGTGGTTCTAGACTTATCTTTTGGGCTCGGAGCCACAACATGTACTAATTCCTCTGCCTAGAATTTCTTCATTTAGCTGACTCTTTAAGTCTCGATGTAAATCTTTCTTTTTTCTAGGGAAGTCATGCTTGACTCAACAGGTTCCTTTCCCCAGTGAAAAGCCTGCATAGAACTATGTCAGAGTTACTTGTTATCTTAGTTTCTTAGGGCTACTGTAACAGAAATACCACAAGTGGATGACTTTAAGGAACAGAAATTTATTTCTTCTCACGATTCAGAAGGCTAGAAGTCCAAACTCAGTGCACAGGCTGGAGGGGAAGGCTCTTTCTGTCGGTGGCTCTAGGGGAAGGTCCTTGTCTCTTTTCAGCTCCTGTTTCTCAGTTCCTTCATGATTTTCATGTGGTCTGGCATCTGTGCTTGCTGATCTGTGCTTGCTTGTTTCCCTCTGTGCCTATCTGCTCTATTTATACAATATCAAAAGTGATTAGGTTTAAGACATACCCTACACAGATATGCTCTTGTTAACATAACAAAAGAAAATCCTGCTCCCAAATGGGATTACACCCATAGGTATAGGGTTTAGGGTTCTGACATATTTTGGGGGACACAATTCATTTCATAACACTTATTCATTGTCTTTCCTGTAAGACTGTAATCTTTATGAGTGAGAGGACATATCTGTTTGGTTCCTGGCTGTATTGCCAATGTCTTTGCACAATCCTGAGCACAAAGCTTCTGATTAAAATTATTTTCTAAATCCTCATGCATTTAAAAATTGCTAACAGGTATTGATACTGAATTTACTTTTAACTTTTTGAGAACTTGTGTATTGTGCATGGTTCCAGTGTCTCTACAGGTGGAAGACGAGCTGTGAAAATTTAAGAACTGGAAAGGTTTTGAAAGGTTTAAAGATTGTTCTGTGTGGCAGTTTTGAGATTTCTTTCCTGTGACAAGGCCTTTAGGGTTCTTAAAACAGCTCTCCCCACACAGTACAACAACTCTACTGAACAAGAACACAAAAGCATGGCTAGAATTGCCTGGTTTTTGTGCAGAGCAAGAGAAACATTTTTCCTTCCTTCAGCCTAGGAGAGAAAGAAGTCCCAACAGTGAAGCCAGCAAGGTGATAAGAAGGAAAGGCAATCAAAGGCCATGCAAACAATTGCACTTGGTTTATGTCCGTATTTCTTTCCTTTCAGCTGAAGTGGGTATTTGAGATTCATACCCCTTCAATCTCATTCCAAACTCTAGTGACCTGATCAATTCAACTCACCGGCGAATATTTGCTGTAGGTGGGAAATTTATAAAACTTAATCTATTGCAATCCAGTCATGTTTACCCTTTTTGTTTACTGACAGATTGCTCTTTCCTATTTCTGGAGATTTAGCTTAAGAAAAGTTAGTTTTCTGTCTCACAGAAATTTTCCAACTTGTTGACAGCAAGCATACCAGTTGGCATGAATGATCATGACCATTTTTCATGGTGGAGCTTGAACTCCTGTTTATGTCTCTTTTTCAGTAGACGTGGCTTCCTGAATTTCTTTGGTAGTTTTGAGACCAGACTGAAATAGGAAGAGATATATATATTTGTGCATGTGTGACTACATGAAATCAACTGTGTCTTCCTGCCTAGCTATCTTCTCTTTACTTTTGCTACAAGAAAAACAAATGAACAAAAAACCAAAATCAACCCCCCCAACCAACCCCAGTCAAATGTGTGCTCCTCACTGTCCTGATAAAACTATGGGCCTTTACTAGGCTGTTAAACACACTAAATAGGTGGCCTAGAGTCATGTATAATAGTATTAGGGTTAATTTCTTACAGGGACATTTAGAAGTTATTATTCAGGGGAGTGGTGGTAATAATAGCTATGGGCCTTTTGTGGCAGTTGCCATTGTCCTAGGTCTATCATCACAGAGTTTGGTAGTGAAAAGAAGGGTGAAGAATAAGAGTGGCTGTGGTGTGGTGTTCAGGGTATAGGGATAATCCATTTCCAGTAGGGAATGGTATTTGAGCTCTTTTTTTCAGAACCTAAGATGTGTCTCTGGTGAGTCATCCTTACTCTCCCCTGCTTATAATCAAGTCAACAGATATTTCCCAAGAAATTTAGAGGGATATTGTCATGGATTGAATTGTGCCCCCCAAAATACCTGTCATCTTCGCTAGGCTGTGATTTCCAGTATTGTGTGATTGTCCACCATTTAGTGATCTGATATGATTTTCCTATGTGTTGTAAATCTTACCTCTATAATGTTAATGAGGTGGGATTAGCGGCAGTTACGTTAATGAGGCAGGACTCAATCTACAAGATTAGGTTTGTTTTAAATCAATCTCTTTTGAGACATAAAAGAGAGAAGTGAGCAGAGAGATGGGGGACCTCACACCACCAAGAAAGTAGTGCCAGGAGCAGAGCACGTCTTTGGACCTGAGGTTCTGCACTGAGAAGCTCCTAGATCCAGGAAAGATTGATGACAAGGACTTTCCCCCAGAGGTGGCACAGAAAGAGAGAGACCTCCCCTGGAGCTGGTGCCCTGAATTTGGACTTCTAGCCTCCTAGACTATTTGCTAGAACCATCTACTTGTGGTATTTCTGTTATAGCTGCACTAGATAACTAAGAGATATTGAGGAGAGGAAGGATTTTACACCAAGGATCTTCTTGGGATTAAAAGTGCAAACAGTGCAGGGCTGTGGATCTCATTGAATTGTTTGGGGACACATGGGTTGGATTTATGACCTTAAATTAGTAGGATACTCAGATCAGCAGAGCCAACGGGGTGTGCGTGTGTGTGTAAGTCACATAATAGAATGACACATTGTTTAGATTTTTTTATTTTAAAGCAACCATTGTCACATCAGAGGTAGAGCTCCCAGGTGAGGTCATGTGGAGACAGGGCTGGCAGGGACTCAGTGATACTCAGTGGCAGTTTAGACCACAGTTGTAGTTTAGGAGCTTTGGGTACAACCATTTGTGTCCTGTAGTTTGAGAAACACTGCAATAAAATAGCAGAAGGGAAACAAATAAAAATTGACTAGTAAGAAGAGTGTTGAAAGAATTAACCTGAAAGAATAAGAAACAGAACCCTTTTCACTGAGCAGTGCCTATAACTGGGGTAAACCCCAGCTCCCCGGGGGCGCTGCGTGTGGGTGCTCTAATCCCCGGTGGCTCTTTCCAAACGGCTGCGAGTGCGTTCGTGCAGAAGCTTGTGCTTCCCTGGCCCGCAGTCATTCCTGTCCTGTGCCGCACACGAATAAAGGATTCTTGTCTCCAGGACTGTCAGTCTGTCTCATTGGATGAATCCTAGATTTGAAAAGGAAAAAAAGAAACAAAACACCCCACATAAAACCAGTATGTAACAGCCAGCGTTGAGAAAGAAAACAGGCCACACGACTAGCCTTCTCTCTGTCTTTTTCTCTCTCTGCAAAAAAAAAAAAAAAAGAAAATCATATGAATTCCAACTTGGAACAAGGCTGGGCTCTCCAAAGCCTGCCTCACTGAGAGCATCGGATGTCTGTGCTCTGCAGCATTGCTGAACCTGGCAAAGGGGGTGGGAGGTTAACCAGGACAAATAGAAGCAATGCAGGGAGATCAGGTACTAAATTTAGCAAGAAACCCTGCAATCCTATGGGCACAGCTGAGTCCTTACTGAGCAGGCGCCACCAGCACAGAGTCTTCACAGTCTCTCAAGGACAATTGACACACAGTCAATGGTGTAATGGCAGAGTGCCATATGGCATTGGGGACTTTTTAATTTTATATTCTTATTTCCTAAAGCTTGTGTGCTTTTTAATTTTTTTTTTTTAAAGTACTGGAAAGATTGCTTTGCCATTGGCCTCCCTTTACCTGATTAGAATAAGAACAGTGTGTGATAAAATGGTGTGATGCGGGGGAAGAAATTGTCCCTCTCTTGGACCAGTGGCGTTTCCAGGCCTGGTTCCCCTGGAGGTGAGTCACATGCCCAGTGTTAGCCCTATCCAGATTTTGATGACTCCAAGCACTTCAGAAGGAGGCACATTTGGTATACTAAAGAAGGGATGTGTAAGAAGGAGAGGAATTTTCCACAGAAGTATAGCTTTCTGCCAGAGTGCTCACACAGGGGCATGAATATTTGGGAATAAACCACTAATACATTGAAAGAGTGAGAAAAAGGCAGAATAAAGTTTTGAGGAGAAGGCTGGAGAAGGCCATATGTTTTTTAGCATGTGGTAAAAGTTCTCTGTGGTAATCCTACCTGAAGAAGAAATATAAAAGTAAATTTAGGGCTTTTTATTATCTAAGTCAAAGGTACCTTTCACTTTTCAAATAAGAAAGAAAAAATAAATTCTGGCAACAAACTGGAATCCTGATCTTTCATAAGTTGTTGTTGTTAGATGCCCTCCAGTCAGTTCTCACTCATAGCAACATTATATACAACAGACCAAAACACTGCCTGGTCCTGCACCATTTCTTATAATTGATTGTTATGCTTGAGCCCATGGTTGCAGCCACTGTGTCAACCCATCTAGTCGACGGTCTTCCTCTTTTTCGATGATCCTCTACTTTGCCAAGCATGATGTCCTTCTTCAGGGACTGGTCCCTCCTGATAACATGTCCAAAGTACATGAGATGAAGTCTTGCCATCATCCAGTTCAAGGAGCACTCTGGGTGTACTTCTTTGAGACGGCCTTTTTTGTTCTTCTAGAGGTCCATAGTATATTCAATATTCTTTGCCAATACTGTAATTCAAAGGCATCAATTCTTCTTCTGTCTTCCTTATTCATTGTCCAGCTTTTGCATGCATATAAGACAATTGAAAATATTATGGCTTGGGTCAGGCTCACATTAGTCCTCAAGGTGACATCTTTGCTTTTTAGCACTTTAAAGAGGTCTTTTGCAGCAAATTTGCCCAGTGCAATACATCCTTTGATTTCTTGACTGCTGCTTCCATGAGCTTTGATGGTGGAACCAAGTAAAATGAAATCCTTGACAACTTCAATCTTTTCTCCACTTATCAGGATGTTGCTTATTGGTCCAGTTGTGAGGATTTTGGCTTTCTTTACGTTGAGGTATAATCCATACTGAAGGCTGTAGTCTTTGATCTTCATCAGTAAGTACTTCAAGTCCTCTTCACTTTCAGCAAGCAAGGTTGTGTCATCTGCATATTGCAGGTTGTTAATGAGTCTTCCACTGGTCCTAATACCATGTTCTTCTTCATACAGTCCAGCTTCTCAGATTATTTGTTGAGCATACAGATTGAATGAGTATGGTGAAAGGATACAACCCTGATGCACACTTTTCCTGATTTTGAACCATGCAGCATCCCCTTGTTCTGTTGGAATGACTACCTCTTGGTCTATGCCAGGTTCTGCATGAGCACAATTAAGTGTTCTGGAATTCCCATTCTTTGAAATGTTATCCATAATTTGTTACGATCCACATAGTCGAATGCCTTTGCATAGTCAATAAAACACAAGTGAACATCTTTCAGCCAAGATCCACCTGACTTCAACAATGTTTTTCAACAGCATAAATGGTGACTATACAAGCGGACCTCACCAGATGGAAAACACAGGAATCAAATAGACTACTTCTGTGGAAAGAGACGGTAGAAAACTCAAAATTGTCAGAACAAGGCCAGGGGCCGACTGTGGAACAGACCATCAGTTAGTCATATGCAAGCTTAAGTTGAATCTCAAGAGAATTAAAAAAAAGTCCATGAGAACCAAAATACGACCTTGAGTATAATCCACCTGAATTTGAAGGCCATCTCAAGAATAGACTTGATGCGTTTAATACTAATGATGGAAGACCAGACGAGTTGGGGGATGACATTAAGGACATCGTACATGAAGAGAGCAGAAGGTCATTAAAAAGTTAGGAAGGAAAGAAAAGACCAAAATGGATGTCAGAAGAGACTCTGAAATTTGCTCTTGAATGTAGAGTAGCTAAAGTGAATGGAAGAAATGAAGACATGAAAGAGCTGAACAGAAGATTTCAAAGGGTTGCTCAAGAAGACAAAGTAAAATATTATAAAGAAGTATGTAAAGACCTGGAGTTAGAAAATCAAAAGGGAAGACCATGCTCCCCATTTCTCAAGCTGAAACAAATGAAGAAAATATTCATGCCTCCAATTGCAATATTGAAGGATTCTGTGGGCAAAATATTGAACAATGCAGGAAACATCAAAAGGAGATGGAAGGAATACACAAAGTCATTGTACCCAAAAGAACTAGTCAATGTTCAACCATTTCAGGAGGTAGCATATGATCAAGAACTTATGGTATTGAAGGAAGAAGTCCAAGCTGCACTAAAGGCATTGGTGAAAAACAAGGCCCCAGGAATTGATGAATACCAATTGAGATGTTTCAGCAAATGGATGCAGCACTGGAGGTGCTCACTTGTCTATGCCAAGAAATTTGAAAGACAGCTACCTGGCCAGTCAACTGGAAGAGAGCCATATTTGTGCCCATTCCAAAGAAAGGTGATCCAATAGAATGCTCAAATTATTGAACAATATCTTTCATAACATCCTGAGTATATGACCTAAATAATTTATATTTTATTTTCTTAATGTTTAACTGTAAATAACTTTTTGTACTATGTACAGCAGTGGGCTCTATGACAACTTAGAAGATAAAATCACAATTCTATCTGTTCTCTTCCACCTTCCATCATGCCTTTGTGAACTTGTAGTACAGTGGCAGCTTCCATGTTGCTATGTTGCTGGAAGCTATGCCACAGATATTTCAAATACCAGCAGGAGTACCCATTGTGGACAGGTTTCAGTAGAGCGTCCATGTTAAGGGAGACTAGGAAGAAAGGCCCAGTGATCTACATCTGAATATTGGCCAGTTAAAGTGCTGTGGGACAAAGAACTTGGTTTGGGCTTTGTCTCTGGTTTTCTGAAAATAATCCTTGGAATTTGCCAGCAATCCACATTCCTTTATTATGTAAAATAGCCAGGCAACACTTAAACATGCGCAAATGCAGAGGGAGTCCCAAAGACTATACCTCGAAAATAACTTTAGGAAGGGAGGGGGACATGATGCAATCATTTATGCATATTCATTGATTCTATCAATCATGCATATGCAATGAGGCACCAATTAGGACTATACGTTTAGGAATCAATGACTATTTCAAAAGACCCTGGACCTTGGAGCTTTCTTGGAGCTTTGGGATTGATGGTGTATGTGGGAAGACCTTGCGTTCCTGGGCACATGATGCTTGGTGCAGAGACCTCTCCTGAACCTCACCCTTTTCATGTTTATATCCTTTCTCTGTTGAATTAAAATTAACCCTTTTCCAGGAGTTGGTGAGTTGTTACAACAAAGTATCAGACCTGAGTGAGTAGTGGAACTGGCTGGTCTAAAGTGGTGGAAGTCATGTGGACTCCCTAACTTGCAGCCGGCACCTGTTGACCTAGTCCCAGGTGAGAGAAAGGGCTGCATGGAGCAGCTGGGATCTGAGCTGACCAGGGAAAGGAAGCTACGATTTCCCTGAACTAGTCTGATACCACAAAGTGCTGTCTATAGAAGTGGAATCCAATGCAAGGACTTCTAACTCAGGGAAGCCTGGGGCTTTGGAGGAGAAAGCATAAACAGATAAGGGATTCTGTCTGGATGGTTACTTTGGTCTTTTGTTTCTGAATGGTTGCTTTGGTCAATGTTATCAGTTCACTTTGCCAACATTGTTTAAGTGTCTTGTGCATGCAACTTGATCAGACCAAGATGGTCATAGCACCTGTGGAGGGGTTAATGCTACTGGTTCAGGTCCTCTTCCTAGTAATATTGTGGCTGCTTGGGATCTTAGAACTGCCTTTGAGGCAGCGTGCATGTGCAACACAGTCACAAAAGAACATTGGTAAATACAGTGCTGGAAGATGAGCTCCCTCGGTTGGAATGCACTCACAATACACAGTGGCCACAACAATGGACTCCAGCACACCAACTATTGTGAAGATGGCACAAGACCAGGTAACATTTCATTCTGTTGTGCATAGGGTCACCATGAGTCAGAACTGACGTCCAGGGCAGCTATCAACAACAGTATCCTTCCTCTATGATAGATGGTGTTGAGTGCACCTTCATGCAAGGTGAGCAGCAAGGGGGTTTTCCTCCTATGAAGGGAAGGCCTACTTATCCTACGACCTATTGAGGGAATCTGGACTCAGGGAGGTAACCTTGGCTGGGGAGTCAAGGACCAAGAACAGATTAGGAAATGAGCCTATTTCCTCTTCATCCTTCCTGTTGATATTGCCTGTACTATCAATAGAAACATTTTAACGTTGTCTCTTTTAAGCTTCCCATTCGTATATTTGTCTCTGTTTCAGATTCCACCTCCTTTCAAGCCTCTTAGTGTTACTTTTTTCCAAGGTCATATCCTTGGCTCCTTTAGCTTTCCCCTCAATTTTGTGTTTCTTGGTGATGCCTACTCCTGCAATTGCTCAGCTTCCACCTGGTGAGTCCAGGTCTTTATCTGTAATTTAGATTGTTGGAGCTACAAAGCCTTATATCCAACATGTCAACCTACAAGTCCTGCAGGTATTTCAAAGTCAATATTTCTAAAATTAAACTTATTCCCTACTTTATTTTTCAAGATCCTACTATGTGTCTGAAGCTATGCTAGAAATGAAAAGCCAAGCCAATAGTTAATATTTACAGATTGTTACTGGTTGCCTCAAGTCAGTAGGAACCCCATGTGTGCCAAAGTAGAACTGTGATCCATAGGGTTTTTATTGGCTGATTTTTCAGAAGTAGAAAATCATGTCTTTCTTCCGAGGCACTCTGGGTGGACTTGAACCACCAACCTTTTGGTTAGCAACCCAATGTGTTAACCATTTGCGTCACCCAGAGACTCCAGTAATTAATTTACTCAGTGATAAAGCAGTTTTACCATTGTTTTTAGCAGCATGGCTTTAAAGAGGAAAGGCTATGTTTTGTCACTTTTAAGGTTGGTGACCTTAGGCAAGTTACATAAATTATCAAAACCTCAACTTATTCATTATAAAAGGGGATGATAACATTGCTGTCTTAAAGTGCCATTTGAAGAATTAAATGTAATAATGTTTGAAAGATACATAACACAATGGGTGTATATAATTGAGCTCAATAAATATTAGTGATTATGAATGAGATGTTAAAACCAGTATGGGAACATCAAACTATGCCTTAATGGATGTGGGGCAATTTCAAGGAGACAGAGGTGTTGAGATCATTTCAGAAAGATAAGAAGCACCAGCCAGGTGGGAAAAGAGGAAGGCATGAGGAATGAAATAGCATAAAGCTTTTGGTGAACTATAAGTAGTGCAGTACTGACAGAAAAGTTTTGTGGGGAGGAATGAGGAGAGACAGCTAGAATTTATTCAGGCATCAGATCATAAAAGGCCTTGTTTGTTAAGCTAAAGAGTTTCTGTTTTACCCTGAAAGCTATGGGGGAGCCACTGAAGGGATTTAAGCAGAAAAATGACATGATCAGATTTGCATTTTAGAAATAACTATTGGCAAATGTATGGAGTGGGGATTGGAGTCATGCCAGGTTTGAGGCAGCAAGAATAGTAAGGAGGCAGTTGCAGTAATCCAGGCAAGGAATGATGAGGGCCTGGATTAAGGTAATGGCTTTGGAGATAGAGAGAATGGCATGGATTTGAGTGGATTTTAAGGAGGTAGAATCTGTAGGACTTGGTAGCTGGATGAGAGAGCTAAACGAGAAAGAAGAATTTGGGATGTCTGCCAAATATCTGCTGTGGCCAAGTGGATAGATGGATTATTCACTGAGATATAGAGGAGGAAAACATTTTGATAATGGATCCAGTTTTGGACATAATTAATTTTCTTTTAGATTCATTTAAGAGATGTATGGTAAAGTCTGGGCTTTTCTTTCATAGGTGGGGAATCAACATCCAAGAGATGATAAGTGGTGCAGTGTCCAGATGAAGGATCAAGTGTTGAGTGAGAAAAGCCAAAGGCAAAGACCAAAGGAAGGTGCCATTTAAGGGAAGTTTTACCCTCAAATCTATACAAGCCTACTGAATGTTGAAGAAAAAAATTACACAATTGTATAAATTGTTATGGGCACCTGATATTCTCTAGTCTCAGAAACCTTTATCCTCCCTTCCCCATTTCACTGATGACAACTCATTTCTACTTGCTTGGGCCAAATCCCTTGAGAATCATCCTTGTATCCTCTTTTTTCCACACCCACCTACAACACAACAGAAAATCCTGTAGGAAGACAATATATTCAAAAAGTAGCCTGAGAGGGGCAAGTCATGGAGCTCAGAGGAGAATCAGGAAAGGCTGGTGTCACAGAAAGTAAAGGAGAGGGTGATTAATATTGTCAAGTACCACAAAGATATCAAGGAGACAAAAAGAGGAAGCTGATGACGGGTTGGAAAACATGGGGCTATTAGTGACCTGGCAGGGAGCGGTTGCATTGGAGTGGGAGGAATGCTGAAATGCAGTGTGTTGAAAAGAACCTGGGAAGTAAGAAAAGGTAAACATCCATATGCTCTACTGTATTAAGAAAGTTCACACCGAAAAAGGGAGAGGAAGAAAGAATGGTAGTTAGAAAGGTATTTGAATTTCAAGAGAGTAGATGTTTTCTTCTTGTTGATTTTTTTAGAGTAAAGGTGGGAGAACATGGAGTATACACACTGAAAGGGAAAACCGGTAGATATAGAATGATGGATTATAAAGAGGGAGCAGGACTGAGTGATGGAACTGCCCCTGAGGATGTGGTGAAGGTTAGATTGCAGGGCACAAATAACTAGAAGGCTGTGCAGAAAAGGAATACCTCCTCCACTGAGTCAAAATGGAACGAGGAAGGACCAGTGCAGGTATAAATACATTTTAATGGAGGAAGAAGTAGAAAGAGTTCTTGTTTGGTACTCTGTACTGTACTTGTTTCTACTAGGTAGGGACAAATTCGTCTGTTGAGAAAATGGAGGAGGTAGGCTTGAGGATAGATATAACATTTTAAATAGCTCTTGAGAGCAATGGAAGAGGAAACAGCTAACATTTATTGAGTGCTTTCTGTGTTCCAACTGGAATTTTAGCTGTATGAACTGTATTTTAAATGTATTAACTCTTAATCTTCACAATAACTCTATAAGCTAGGTACTGTTATCATTCTCATTTTGTAGATGAGGAAACTGATTCATAGAAAGATTAAATAACTTGACAAATACCTTAACAAGAGGATTTGAACCCAATATTTTGACTCCATACACCATTTGTTTTATATCTTAGTGCATCTATGGGGAACCAATAATTTATTAATTCATTCAGCAAATATTAGTCAAATACTTTTATGTGCCAAACACTTATTTGAGGCATGTGGTATGTACTGGTAAACAAAATAATAAAGATCCCCATGCTTATATTCTAATGATGGGCGACTGACAAGAAAAAAGTAGACAAAACTGTACAGATTGTTATCGTTAGGTGCTGTTGAGTCAATTTCAACTTGTAGTGACCCCATGTAACAGAGCAGAACTGCCTCATAGGGTTTTCCTGGCTGTAATTATTATGGAAGCAGATCCTCAGGTCTTTCTCCCATGGAGTGACTGGGTTAAGTTCGAAACTCCAAACTTTCCATTAGCAGCCAAGCGCTTAACTGTTGCACCAGCAAGGCTCCTTATATGGATTGTTAGTAGGTTATTAACAGTATAGAAAAAAAGGAAATGGAGAGCAAGTTAGGGAGTTGGGGGTGAGTTGAAATTTCAGTTAGGAGTAGGAATCATTTGAGAAGGTAACATTTGAACAAAGAGGTGAAGGAGGAGATGAACTAGCCATGTGGATATTTGAGAGAAGAGTATTCCAGCACCTAAGACATGACAGTGCTTGAACTATTCAAGGAACAACAGAGAGAGAATGGCCAGTGCTATTTGAGTAAGGTGGGTGTGAGGGGTGGGTGGTGTCAAAAAGAGTCCTGTAGGGACTTGAAGGCCACTGTAAGAATGTTGATTTTTACTGGGAGTGAATGGGAATATTTCAGGATTTTGAGCAGACTAGTGACATGAGCATTCTTACCTATTGGAAAGATTATTCTGGCTGATGGGTTGTGAATGGACAACATAGGAGGAACATATAGAAGCCAGAGAGACCAGATGGGAGATCATAGTAGTGATCAACGTGAGAGGAAGTGGTAGCTGGAACCAAAGTGTTGTGCTGGAAACAGTGAGGAATGATTGTATTCTGAATACATTTCAAAGGTAGGGCTACAGGATTTTCTGTTGTGTTGTAGGTGGGTGTGGAAAAAAGAGGATACAAGGATGATTCTCAAGGGATTTGGCCCAAGCAAGTAGAAATGAGTTGTCATCAGTGAAATGGGGAAGGGAGGATAAAGGTTTCTGAGACTAGAGAATATCAGGTGCCCATAACAATTTATACAATTGTGTAATTTTTTTCTTCAACATTCAGCAGGCTTGTATAGATTTGAGGGTAAAACTAGTGAGATTGGACAGATTGAAAATTAGGAATTTACAAAGTAAGTGCAAAGAAATGACTAGGGGCAAGATATAGTGGAATGATATAAAACAAAATAAATTTGGAAGTGTACTAGTGATTGAAGTAATGCACCAAAGTTTGTTTATCCGTTCACCTCTTGAAGAGCATCTTCTTCACTTCCAGTTTTTTTTTTTTTAATTGTACTTCAGGTGAAGACTTACAGAACGAATAGTTTCTCATGAAACAGTAGTACACATATTGTTTTATGACACTGGTTAACAACCCCACAACATGTCAACCCTCTCCCTTCTTGACCTTTTTTTTTTTTTTTTTTGGTGAAAATATACATAGCCAAAGACACACCATTTCAAAAATTTCTACATGCACAGTTCAGTGACATCGACTACGCACTTCCAATTGTGCTGCTGTTCTCACTTAAGGTGAAGGCTTACAGAACAAAATAGTTTCTCATTTAACAGTTAGTACACATGTTGCCCTATGGCAATGGTTAATAACCTCACAACACATCAACACTATCCTTACTCAACCTTGGGTTCCCTACCACCAGATTTCCTGTCCCCTTCTGCATTATGGTGCTTGTCCCTGGACTGCTGTGCCTCATTAGTCCCATTTGGTTTTATGGGGCTGTCCACTCCCCGGCTGAACGGTGAACCTCGGAAATGATTTCACCACTGAGCTAAAACAGTGTCTGGGGGCCATACTCTTGGGGTTTCTCCAGTCTCCTTTAGGCCAGTAAATCTGGTCTTCTTTTTGTGAGTTAGAATTTTGTTCTACATCCTTCTCCAGCTCTGTCCAGAACCCTCTGTTGTGATCCTGGTCAGAGCAGTCAGTGGTGGTAGCCGGGCACCATCTAACTGTACTGGACTCAGTCTGGTGGAGACCATGGTAGCTGTGGTCCATTAGTTCTTCGGACTAATTCTTTCCTTGTATCCTGTTCTCTTCATTCTCCCTTGCTCCCGAAGGGATGAGACCAGTGGAGTATCTTAGATGGCTGCTCACAGGCTTTTAAGACCCCAGATGCTACTCACCAAGGTAGAATGTAGAACATTGTCTTTATAAACTGTGTTATGCCAATTGAGCTAGATGTTTCCCGAGACCATGGTCCCCACAGCCCTCCACCCAGCAATTCAGTCCCTCAGGGAGTTTGGATGTGTCTATGGAGCTTCCATGACCTTGCCTTGGACAAGTTGTGCTGGTTTCCCCTGTATTGTGTACTGTCTCACCCTTCACCCAAGATACCACTTATCTATTGCCTATTTAGTATTTCACCCCCACCCCTCCCATCCCTGGTAACCAACAAAGATTGTTACATTTTGTGTGTGAACGTTTTCATGGGTTTTTACAATAGAGGTCTCATACAATATTTGTCCTTTTGTGATTGACTTATTTCACTCAGCATAATGTCCTCCAGTTTCATTCATGTTATGAGATGCTTCACAGATTCATCTTTGTTCTTTCTCATTGCATGGTACTCCATTGTGTGTATGTACCATAGTTTGTTTATCCATTCATCTGTTGATGGGCATCTAGGTTGTTTCCATCGTTTTGCTATTGTGAACAATGCTGCCATGAACATAGGTGTGCATATGTCTATTCGAGTGACGACACTTATTTCTCTAGGATATATTCCTAGGAGTGGGATTGCTGGATTGAATGGTATGTCTGTTCCTAGCTTTCTGAGGAAGCACCATATCATTTTCCAAAATGGTTGTATCATTTTGCATTCCCACCAGCAGTGCATAAGTGTTCCGATCTTCCCACAGCCCCTCCAACATTTGTTATTTCCAGTGTTTTTGATTCGTGCAGGTAATGCCGGGGTGAGATAGTATCTCACAGTGGTTTTAATTTGCATTTCTCTAATGGCTAGTGATCGTAAGCATTTCCTCATGTGTCTGTTGGCCATTTGAATGTCTTCTTTGGTGAAGTGTCTGTTCATTTCCTTTGCCCATTTTTTAATAGGATTGTTTGTCTTTTTGTTGTAGAGATGTTGGATTTTCTTGTAGATTATGGAGATTAGAACTCTGTCTGACTTCTATTGTCCAAAAATGTTTTCCCAGTCTGTAGGTTCTCTTTTTACTCTTTTGGTGAAGTCTTTTGAAGAGCACAGGTGTTTGAGTTTTAGAAGATCCCAGTTATCTAGCTTATCTTTTGCGGTTTCTGCATTGATGGTTATGGTTTGTATCCTGTTAATGCCGTATATTAAGGCCTGTAGTGTTAGTCCTAGTTTTTCTTCTATGAACTTTATAGTTTTAGGCTTTATATTCAGGTCTTCGGTCCATTATGAAGTAGTTTTTGTATACGGTGTGAGGTATGGGTCCTGTTTCATTTTTTTGCAGATGGATATCCAGATTTGCCAGCACCATTTGTTAAAAGACTGTCTTTTCCCCATTTGATGGACTTTGGGCCCTTGTCAAAGATCAGGTGACCATAGGTGGATGGATTTACATCTGGGTTCTCAATTCTGTTCGATTGGTCAATGTATCTGTCATTGTACCAGTACCAGGCTGTTTTGACTACTGTAGCTGTGTAGTAGGTTCTGAGGTCAGGTAGTGTGAATCCTCCAACTTTATTCTTCTTTTTCAGTAGTGCTTTACTTATTCGGGGCTTCTTCCCTTTCCATATAAAGTTAATGATTAGTTTTTCCATCTCTTTGAAGAATGTTGTTGGTATTTGGATCAGGATTGCATTGTATTTGTAAACTGCTTTGGGTAGAATTGTCATTTTCACAATGTTGAGTCTACCTATCCATGAACATGGTATGTTTATCCATTTATGTAGATCCCTTTGGGTTTCTTGCAGTAGTGTTTTGTAGTTTTCTTTGTATAGGTCTTTTACATCCCTGGCTAGATTTAGTCCTAACTATTTTATCTACTTAGAGGCTATTATAAATGGTATTGTTTTCCTGATTTCCTTTTCATCATTCTCCTTATTGGTGTGTAGGAATCCAACTGATTTTTGTATGTTTATCTTGTATCCTGCTACGCTGCTGAATCTTTCTATTAGTTCCAGTAGATTTCTCGTGGAGTCTTTAGGGATTTCTATGTATAGTATCATATCATCTGCAAACAGGGACAGTTTAACTTCTTCATTACCAATTGGATGCCCTTTATGTCTTTTTCTTGCCTTATTGCTCTAGCTAGAACTTCCAGCACAATGTTAAATAGGAGTGGTGATAAAGGGCATCCTTGTCTTGTTTCCATTTTCAAGGGGAATGTTTTCAGACTCTCTCCATTAAGAATGATGTTGGCTCTTGGTTTCGCATAGAGGCCCTTTATTATGTTGAGAAATTTCCTTTTTATACCTATTTTATTGAGAGGTTTTATCAGGAATGGGTGTTGGACTTTGTCAAATGCCTTTTCTGCATCAATTGAGATGATCATGTGATTCTTGTCTTTCCTTTTATTTATGTGGTGGATTACATTGATTGATTTTCTAATGTCGAACCATCCTTGCATACCTGGTATGAATCCTCCTTGGTCGTGGTGTATTATTTTTTTGATATGATGCTGAAGTCTATTGGCTAGAATTTTGTTAAGAACTTTTGCATCTATATTCATGAGAGATATTGGTCCATAATTTTCTTTTTTTATGATGTCTGTGCCTGGTTTTGGTATCAGCATTATGCTGGCTTCATAGAATGAATTTGGAAGTGTTGCTTCCTCTTCTATGCTCTGAAATAGCTTGAGTAGTACTGGTACAAGCTCTTCTGTAAATGTTTTGTAGGATTCTCCAGTGAAGCCATCTGGGCCAGGGCTTTTTTCTGTTGGGAGTTTTTTTTTATTACCTTTTCAATCTCTTCTCTTGTTATGGGTCTGTTCAGAGTTTCAACATCACTTTGTTGTAGTTTGGGTGGGCCGTGTGTTTCTAGAAATTTATCCATTTCCTCTAGGTTTTCAAATTTGTTGGAGTATAGTTTTTCATAATACTCTGTTATAATCCTTTTTATTTCAGTTGGGTCTGTTGTAATGTCCCCAATTTCATTTCTTATTTGGGTTATTCATGTCCTCTCCTGTTTTTCTTTTGTCAGTCTTGCCAGTGGTTTGTCGATTCTTTCAAAGAACCAACTTTTGGTTTTGTTGATTCTTTCTATTGTTTTTCTGTTCTCCATTTCATTTATTTCTGCTCTGATCTTTACTATTTCCTTTCTTCTGGTGGCTGTGGGCTTTTTTTGCTCTTCTCTTGCTATTTGTTTGAGCTCTGTAGTTAATGTGTTGATTTTGTCCCCTTCTTCTTTTTTGATGTGTGCATCTATTGCTATAAACTGTCCTCTGAGGACTGCCCTTGCTGTGTCTCAAAGTTTTGGTATGATGTGTTTTTATTCTCATCTGATTCTAGGAATTTTTGATTCCTTCTCCGATTTCTACTATTACACAGTGATTTGTAAGCAGGGTATTATTCAGTTTCCATGTAATTGATTTTTTTTCCTTGCTCTTTCTATTGTTAATTTCTACCTTGATGGCATTGTGGTCAGAGAAGATACTTTAAATTATCTCAACGTTTTGGATCTTGTTGAGGATTGCTCTGTGGCCTGAGATTTTGTCTGTTCTGGAGTACGTTCCATGTGCATTGGAAAAGAATGTGTACTTTGCAGCGGTTGGATGGAGTGTTCTATGTATGTCTACGAGGTCAAGTTGGCTGATTGTGCCCTTTAGGTCTTCTGTATCTATGCTGAGTTTCTTCTTAGTTGTTCTGTCCTTTACTGAGAGTGGTGGGTTGAAGTCTTCTACTATTATTGTGGAATTGTCAATTTCTCTTTTCAGTGTTGTTAGAGTTTGTTTTATGTATTTTGGAGCCATGTCATTGGGTGTGTAGATGTTTATTATGGTTATGTCTTCATGATGGATCATCCCGTTAGTCATTATATAGTGTCCTCCTTTGTCTTTTATGGTGGATTTTGTTTTAAAATCTATTTTATCTGAGATTAGTATTGCCACTCCTGCTCTTTTTTGGTAGTTGTTAGCTTGGTATATTTTTTCCAACCTTTGACTTTTAATAAATTCACCTCTTTGTTTCTAAGGTGTGTCTCTTGTAGACAGCAGATTGATGGATCCTGTTTTCTTATTCATTCTGTCACTCTCCATCTCTTTATGGGTGCATTGAGTCCATTTACACTCAGTGTAATTATTGATAGATGTGAGTTTGTTGCTGTCATTTTGTAGTGCTTTTTTATGTGGTGCTGAAGTTTTCTTTGTTCTTCTCACTGTCCTGTGCTGAGTTACTTTTGTTTGTGGATTTTTTTTTTTTTTTTTACTTCTTTTGTTTTTGTAGGTTTTTTTTTGCTAAGACTTTATGTTTTTCCTCTTTATTTTTATGAGTATGTTTGTTAACTTTGTTTGTGGTTACCATAAATTTTACCCTTATCTTTGTAAGTTTGAAGCAGTCTTCCCTTACTTGGTATCACCTTGCCTTCCTCTCCATTAGAAGGTTCTATACCTATGCCATTTATTCCCTCTTTTATTGTTTTGATGTTGTTGTCATTTACTGATTAACTGCTGTGATTCCCTGTTGTGTTTCTTTTGATTTTGGATAGTCCTTGAGAGTTCATTTCCTAGATTGGTATCTGGATGGTACAATCCTGCATCCTAGATTCTGCCTGTGAGCTGAAGTCGTTTGTTGTCAGATCGAAGAACTCCCTTTAATAATTCTTGTAAGTTTGGTTTGGCTTTTGCATATTCTCTTAATTTCTGTTTATCTGGAAATGACCTAATTTCACCATCATAGTTGTAGGAGAGTTTTGCAGGATATATTATTCTTGGCTGGCAATTTTTTTCTGTCTAGATTTTATATATATAATCCCATTGCCTTCTTGCCTGAATGGTTTCTGCCAAATAATCTGAGCTTAGTCTTATTGTTTCTCCTCTGTATGTGACTTCTTGTTTTTCACGAGCTGCTCTCAGGATTCTTTGTCTTTGGTTTTGGCAAGTGTTGTTATGATATTCCTTGGTGATTTTCTTTTGGGGTCTCTCCTATATGGGGTTCGTTGAGCTTCTTGGATGGCCAGCTTTTCATCTTTCATGCTATTGGGGAAGTTTTCTGTCAGCAGTTCTTCAATGATCCTCTCCGTGCTTTCTGTTTTTTCCCCCTGTTCTGTAACTGCAATCACTAGAAGATTTTTGCTTTATGTTGTATCCCACATAACTCTCAGGGTCTCTTCATTTTTCTTTGTTCTTTTTTCTGAGTTTTCATCAGAGTTGTATCCAAGTGTTTGTCTTCAATTCCAGTGATCCTGTCTTCCACCTTTTCAAGTCTGCTTCTCATCCCTTCTATGACACCGTCTGAAATCTTGTTGTTATCTTTTGGATTTCTAATTGTTGTTTTTGTATATTTTCTATTGTGAATTTATTTTGGCATTTTGTTCCTGCATTATTTTCCTGAATTCTTCCAATTTTTTATCTGTATTTTCCATGAGTTTGTCTATTGTTTCCTCATTTTTGTCTACTTTTTGATTCAGCTCTTGGAGAATTCTGAGTATTAGATATTTGAATTACCTATCAGGTAGTTCTAGTGCCTTTTCTTCCACTGGAAAGTCATCTGTGTTTTATTTTGGACGCCTACTGGAGCCATCGTGTCCTGTTTTCGTAAATGTTTTGATATTGTCTGCTGCCTCCTGGGCATTCAGTAGTTATTTTTCTCATTTATTGATTGTATATTTGTTTGTTTCATCCCTTTTTTAAAAAATTTGGCTATGTCTGGGCAGGTGGGCTGTGTGTCATTTGTTGTTTGCTCTCCTGTGTGTATAATACTTTCTGCCTCCTTCTCCAATTGGCAGGGTCAGTCACTCAGATATGGCATGGTAGGGTAGGCCTAGATCAAGAGAATTTACTGGGATAGGGTGTTTGTGGCACTTACAACAGCCACCAGGGTGGGTCGGCAATCAGTGCATGGTAGGTTCCAGTAGGCCATGCCTGTGCTGCTTGGTGGTGCGATGTTAAGTGCATGGTTCATGTATGTAGGATATAGCTGGAGATTGTTATGTGTGGAGCTAAGATGGATATGGGAGAGAGGAGAGAGGAACAGGAGCCAAAAACATACAAACAAACAAAAAAGAATTTTAGGGGAGCTTGCCATTGGAGGGTAGAGCTGAGAGACTATGAAACGGAGAACAACAAAAAAGGGAAGAGGAAGAAAAAAAAGAAAAGCCAAGAATGAATAAATAAAAATCAGAAAGGGAAAAGAACAGCAAAGTTCCCAGGGATCACACTGGTGTGGCTATGAGGTCTGGTGAAGTTGTTCCCAGGTGTTGCAGTACCACCTGGGTAGAAGGTGTAAAGGTATACAATGCCAGGTATTCAGGGAACAGAAAGAGAAAGAAGACACAGAGAGACAAGAAACTGAGTAATGAAGAAAGACAAAAAAGGAAAAAGAGGGAAAAGAAATCCACACAAATTTAAGGAAAAAGAGAACAAGAAAAGCCCCCAAAAAAGCAGAAAAAAAAAAAAAAAAAACAACAAAAAAAGAAATGCTCTCAGGGATCCCTCTGTACGTCTGTGCAAGCCCAGGGGGTCAGTTCAAAGCCACGCAGCGCTGCCTGGCCAGAACGTGCTCCCAACTCAAGAAAAGGAAAAGAAAACAAACAAACAATTCAAAACAAACGAACAAAAGCCCTGGAATCCCACCAGCCCAGCAGCCCAGACTGGGAAGCAGCTCCACCCTTGAACTGGGAAGCAGCTCCACCCTTGAACGGAGCTCTGCAGCCCCTCAGGAAGAAGCAAAGATGCCGCATGGAGCCAGGTATTTGAGCAAAAAGAGGGCGAGGTGGTGAGAGATAAAGAAGAAATCAAAAGAAGTGGAAAAAAAGCAACCAACCTCCAAAAGTTAGCACTCAGAGAGCCAGCTAGTGCGGGCTGGTGGAATCCAAGCAGCCGGTGCTTCCCGGATAACAGACTGTGTCCATGGGAAGCAGAGGAGGCTGAGTGTGGGTGAAGAAGGGTAGGGGGTGGGAAAGCATATATCACAAATTACCAGAGCTCCTCAGTGCATCAGGAAGAAGGAAAGATGGTGCATAGAGCCAGGTATTTGTCGCTTCCAGTTTTTGACACTATGAGTAAAGCTCCTTTAAATATTAATGTACGGATTTTTGTGTGGATGTAAATTTTCAGCTGAGATGGGTAAATACCTAGGAGCATGATTGCTGCATTGTAGAGTAAGATTATTTAGCTTTGTAAGAAACTGTCAAGCTGTCTTCCAAAGTGACTGCAGCATTTGATATTGGCACCAGCAATGAATGAGAGTTCCTGGTGCTCCAAATCCTTGTCAGCATTTGATATTGTTAGTTTTTGAATTTTAGCCATTCTAATGGGTGTGTAATTGTCTCTCATTGTTTTAATTGCTATTCCCTAATGACATATGATATTGAGCATCTTTTATATCCTTATTTGCCATCTATACTTCTCCTTTGGTGAGGTGTCTGTTCAGATATTTTGCCCATTTTGTAATGGGGTTGTTTGTTTTCTTACTGTTGAGTTTTAAGTGTTTGTGGTGCAATGAATTACTTAATATGGACCTTGTAGCCATAGTCTTTATGGCTCACACACAAATATTGAGTGGGATTATGCAAATAAGGTATATGGAAACTGTGATGATTGGGGTTATGTGTTGTTTTGGCCAGGCCATGGTTCATGATATTGTCTCCATTTTATGTGCTGTGGATCCTGACCTCTACATGTTGATGAGGAAGAACTGGTGTAAGGTGTGTCTTGGGTTGCAGCCTCGCAGGAGGGCCTGACTGAAGCCTCACCCTTTCTAAAGTTACACCCTTCCCTGGGGTGTGGCCTGCGTCTAAGATATATGTGTGTGTCCTGGTGAGGCTCTTTCTCTCTGAACCTGGATCCTGTGTCTGGTTCATGGTCAATTGACCACCACAGAGGCCTGCTGTCTGGCCTGCCAATTCTGGGATCCGCTGGCCTCCACAGCCCCTTGTAGGCTGTCAGCCTATTGTGTGACCTGATTTGCTGGCTTCTGCAGCCTTCTGAGCCAGCAGCCTGTGGTCTGAACTGCCGGTTTGGGGTTATCAGCAACTGTAGCCACGAGGGTCGGGAGAAGCCTATGCCTGATCCATGAATTTGGGACTTGACAGCCTCCACATCCACCACGTGAGCCATTTCCTGTATATGGTTCGTGAGTTCTGTGAGACGTTGCAGTGAATTAAGGAGCCCAAAGACAGGAGGGAGAGTACTGAGGAGAGAGAGAGGGATTAGTTGGTTTTAGAGATGATGGAGTGGTACTGCAGCTTGGAAAAGTTGGACATTTGGGACATCTTTACCCTCTGCCTCATAGGAACCAGCTTTGTGCTGATCCTTATAAAAGAAATTATTCATTTAGTGTTCTTTGTATATTTTTGAAACAAGCATTTATCAGATACATGTTTTGCAAATATTTGCTCCGAGTATGTGGCTTGTCTTTTCATTTTCTTACCAGTGTCTTTTTCAGAGGAGAGATTTTTAATTTTAACAAAGTCCAACTTATCAATTTTTTCTTTCATGGATTGTTTCTGTTGTATCTAAAAACGCATTGCCAGTCCCAAAGTTGCCTATATTTCTCTCCTAGGTTAACTTCTAAAGGTTTTATAATTTTTCATTTTTACAATTAGGTCTATGATGCTTTTGAATTAATTTTTTCAAAAGTTATAATATTTGTGTTGAGTTTCCTTTTTTTTTTTTTTTTTTGGTTCATAGATGTCCAGTTGTTCCAGCACCATTCATTGGCAAGACTATCCTTTCTCCACTGAATTGCCTTTGCTTCTTTGCCAAAGACAACTTCACCATATTTGTGTAGGTCTATTTCTTCACTCTATTCTGGTCCATTGATCTATATGTTAATTCTTTCACTAATACCATGCTGTCTTGTTCATTATAGCTTTATAATAATTTTAAAGTAAGTTGATGTCAGTCCCCAACTTCGTTATTGCTCAATATTGTTTGCTATTTTGGGTCTTTTGCCTTTCCATAGAGAACTTTAGAATGAGTTTGTCAATATTCACAAAGTAATTTGCTGGAATTTTGTTTGGGATTGTGTTTAATCTTTAGATCAAGTTGGGACAAATTGACATCTAAACAATATTGAGTCTTCCAATCCATGAACATGAAATATCTCTCCATTATTTAGATCTGCTTTGATTTCTTTCATTAGAGTTTTGTGATTTTCTGCATATATATCTGGTACATATTTTGTTAGATTTATATTTATTTCATTTTTTTGGTGTTAATGTAAATGACCTTCTGTTTTTAATTTCAAATTCCAATTATTCATTGCTTATTTGTAGGGAAGCAGTTGAGGTTTGTATATTAACCTTGTATCCTATGACCTTGCTATAATTGCTATTAGTTCTAGGAGGTTATACAGCGCCCCCCACCCCCACGCCTTTGGAAATTTTTACATAGGAAATCTTTTCATCTGCACTCAAAGACAGTTTTATTTCTTTCTTGTCATTCTTTACATTTTTTTATTGAATTATTGCATTAGCAAAGACTTCTAATGCAATGTTGAATAGGAGCAGTGAGAGGGAACAGTTTTGCCTTGTTTCCAATCCTATGGGGAAAGCATCCATTTTCTTACTATTAAGTATAATGCTAGCTGTAGGTTATTTGTAGATGTTCTTTATCAAGTTGAGAACATTCCCCTCTATTCTTAGTTTGCTGAGAGTTTTCATCATTAATGGGCATTGGGTTTTTTTAATCGATAATTGTCAAATGTCTTTTCTGTTATCTATTTGATATGATCATATGATTTTCTTTCTTTAACCTGTTAATATAACAGATTACATTAATTGATTTTTGAATGTTGAATTTTGGTTTTGGTATTAGGGTAATGCTGGCCTCATAAAATTAGTTAGGAACTTTTCCCTCTGCTTCCATTTTCTGGAAGAGATTCTAGAAAAAAATTGGTATCATTTCCTCCCTAAATATTTGGTAAAATTCACTAGTGAAACTGTCTGGGCCTGGAAATTTCTTTTTTGAAGTTTATTAAATATTGATTCAATTTTCAGAATAGATCTAGTGCTATTAAGATGATCTCTTTCTCTTTTGTGTGTTCTAGTAGTTTATGCCTTTCAAGGAATTAGTCCATTTCATTTACGTTACCAAATTTGAGGATGTAGAGTTTTTGATAGTATTTTATTAACTGCCTAATGTCCAGGGGATCAGTAGTGATGATGTCTCTTTGATTTTCTAATATTGGTAGTTTGGGTCTTCTCTCTTTTTTGCTTGGTAAGCCTGGCTAGTGGCTTGTCAATTTTATTGATCTTTTCAAAAAACCAACTTTGGTCATTGATTATCTTTATAGATTTCTTGTTTACAATTTCATTGATTTCTACTCTAGTTTTTATTCTTTCTTTTCTTTTGCTTACTTTAGGCCTAAATTGTTCTTTTTCTACTTTCCTATGGTGGAAGCTTAGATTGTTGACTTTAGATTATTCTTCTTTTCTAATATACATATTCAATGCTATTAATTTCTCTTTAAGGACTGCTTTTGATGCATCTCATAATTTTCATACACTGTATTTTCATTTTTATTTAATTCAAAGCATTTTTAAATTTCTCTTGAGAATTCTTCAGCTCTTGTGCTATCTGGAAGAGTGTTATTTAATCCCAAATGTCAAATACATGGAGATTTTCCATCTATAAACTGACATTGTATAAATGTCTATTAAATCCAATTGATTAATGGTGCTTTTCAGTTCAAGTACATCATTACCGATTTTTTCTGTCTGCTGCATCTATCAATTACTGAAAGTGGGGTGTGAAGTCACACCTATAATAATGAATTTTTCTATTTCTCCTTGCACTTTTATCAGTTTCTGCTTCATGTATTTTGATGCTCTGTTTTAGGTGCATACTTATTGAGGGTTGTTATATCTTCTCGGAAAATTAACCCCTTTATCACTGTGTAATACCCCTCTTTTTTGTGATGATTTTTCTTGTTCAAAGTATGCTTTGTCTGAAATTAATATAGATATTCCAGCTTTCTTTTGATTAGTGTTAGCATGATATATCTTTCTCCATCTCTTTATTTTTAACCCTTGTCTTTATATTTAAAGTGGGTTTCTGGTAGGCAGATATACTTGCTTTTTTTTTTTAAATTCACTCTGACAGTCACTGTCTTTTAACTGATTTATTTAGATTGTTCACATTTAAAGTTATTATTGATATTGTTGGATTAATATCTACCATGTTTGTAACCTTTTTCTATTCATTGCACTTGTTCTTTGTTTCTTTTTTATCTTTCCCTCTTGTTCTTCCTTCTTTTGTTTTAATTGAGCATTTTACATGGTATTCCATTTTCTCTCCTATCTTAGCATATAAATTATAATTTTTTAAACAATTTTTTAATTTCATGCCCTAGAATTTGCAGTATACTTTTACAACTAATCTAAGTCTACTATCAAATAACTATACTGCTTCACAGGTAGCAAAGAATAGTCATGAGTAGTGAAGAATATTTATATTCCTTCCTCCATCCCTTATAACATTGCTGTCATTCATTTTACTTCTTTTTATACTTTTTATTTATACTAAAATCACTCAATACATTGTTACAAACAATACATTGTTTGAAGAAACAGTCATTGGATTAATTTAAGAAGAAAAAAAAGATTTTATTTTACCTTATTTTACTTTACATAGATCTGAATCTCTAACATACATCATTTTCCTTAAGAACTCTCTTAAGAACCTCTTTTAATATTTCTTTCAGGGAGGTCTACTGGTGACAAATCCCACTCAGATTTTGTTTTTCTGAGAAAACATTTATTTCTTCTTCTCTTTGCCCCTGCTCATTCAGTTTTGAAAGATAATTTTACTAGATAAAGAATTCTAAATTAGTGTTTTTTAAATTTCAAGATGTTAGGTATTTCACTTCACCATCCTCTTGCTTGTATGCTTTCTAATGAGAAGTCAAATATAATTATTTTTCATGTTCTTCTTACAGGAACTTTTTTTTTTTTTTTTTTACCCTCTCTGGCATCTTTCAAGATTTTCTTTTTGTTTTTGTTTTCCTGCAGTTTGAATGTGATATGCTTAGATGTAGATTTTTTTTTTTAAATCCTGCTTGGTGCTTTCTGCACTTCCTAGATCTATAGCTTGATATCTGTCATTACTTTTTGAAAATTCTCAGTCATTATTATTTAAATATTTCTTCTGCTTCTTTCTTTCTTCTCCATCTGCTATTCCATTCAGATATATGACACAACTTTTGTAAATGACCCACAGTTCTTGGATAGTCTATTTTTTCACTCTTTATTTTTTTGGTAAGTTCCTATTACCATATCTTCATGTTCACTTTCCTTGGCCATGTTCAGTTTAATGATGAGCCCATTGAAGGCATTCTTTCTGCTTCAGTGTTTTTGATTTCTAGCATTTCCTTTTGATTCTTGGAGTATCTATATCTTTGCTAACATATCTCATCTGTTTTTGCATGCTTTCTACTTTTTCCGTTAGAGTCCTTAACATATTAATCATAGTTATCTTAAATTTCCTAGCTAATAATTCCAATAGCCGTGTCATATCTGAATCTTGTTCTGATGCTTGCTTTATTTCTTCATACTGTGATTTTTCTTTCCTTTTAGCATGCTTTGTAATTTTTTTGCTGAAAGCAAGACATGATGTATTGGATAATAGGAATTGAGGTAAATATGCTTTAGTTTGAGGCATTATGTTAATCTAACTAGGAGCTGGGATGTGGTTAATGTCCGCTTTAGCTGTGGGTCCCAGAGACACCAGTTTCCTCTACTGCTTTTCTTTTTTTTCTTCCCGTGTTGTCTCTGAGTTTCTATAAGAATTCCTTCTCAAATTGTGTCTGCATCTTATAACCCTTTCAGTTGTAATCCACTGTTATTATACTGGAACCTTGCTGATGTGGTTATAAATTATGTGGGAAGGGAAGCATTCTGTAATTTTATGATAGGATTTCAGTCGTTTAGTGGATCAAGCCCTTGGGCTGTGACCTTCAGAAGTGCTTTTTAGTCTCCCCCTCCACTTAGAAAAGACAGAAGGGAGATGGGTTTGACTAACTGTTCTCTCCCAGATCAGATAAGGCTTTGGCAAAGTTATTTACCTTGGAGAGTAGACCTTTGTTGTAAAGAACACTCTGGGCAATATTAGGAAATGGCTACTTTCTCCCTCCCCCTGTCTGAAAAGAGAGAGGATTTTTCTTAGCTCTTCACTATGAAAACTTGGTGGTATTCCTAGAAGTGAAACTCATGCAAGTGTGGGAGCCCCCCTTAAGACTGTGACCCCACAAGTTCCTTATTTTCAAGCTAGTCCATGCTCAGACTCCAGCAAATTGTCACTAATACTCAGTTTGTTCAGCTTTTCTCATAAGGACAGAATGACAACTTCAAAGCTCTTTATGTGTTGGAGCTGAAACTGGAAGTATGACTTTTTAAAAAAAAATTTCAATTCTGAGTTTTCATTGATAGTATATAGAAGATTGATATTTGTACATTCATCTTGTATTCAGCCAACTTTCTAATCTTACTTATTAGTTCTAGGAGATTCAATAGAATTTTCTATGTAAACAATCATGGTGTCTTAAAAAACAGTTACTTCTATGTATAAATTTTTGTATGGGAAAAAATTCTAAAAAAAAGTTATTTCTTCCATTCCAATTTATATCCCTTTTATTGCTCTTTCTTGCTTCGTTGTTAGCACGTCCAGTAAAATGCTAAATAGGAGTGGTGAATGAGAACATCCTTGCCTTGTTCCTGATCTTAGGGGAAAGTATTTAAACTCTTACCATAAATATGACACTGTTGTTGCTGTTGTTAGGTGCTGTCGTGTCGGTTTCGACTCATAGCAATCCTATGTACAACAAAACAACACGCAGCCTGATTCTGCGCCATCCTCACAATCATTGCTATGTTTGAGCCTATTGTGTCAATCCATCTCATTGAGCTTCTTCCTCTTATTCAATGACTCTCTGCTTTACCAAGCATGATGTCCTTCTCCAGGGACTGGCCTCTTCTGATAACATGTCCAAAATATGTGAGACAAAGTCTCACCATCCATGTTTCTAAGAAGCATTCTGTCTGTACTTTTGCCAAGACATATTTGTTAGCTCTTCTGGCAGTCCATAATATATTTAATATTCTTCACCAACACAACAATTCAAATGCATCAATTCTTCTTTAGTCTTTTTTATTTATTGTCCAGATTTCACATGCATATGAGGCAATTGAAAATACCATGACTTAGATCAAGCAGAGAATATTGAAGTTATCAAGTATGAAGTTAGTGATGAGCTTTTCATAGATTTCTTTTATCCAGTTGAGAATGTTTTCTCCCAATTAGTTTGCTGAGATTTTCTTTTTTTTTTTAAATCAGGAATGGATTTTGGATTTTTCCAAATGCTTTCATTTTTCCACATCAGTTGAGATAATCATAGGGTTTTCTTTTTTAGTTTGTCAATATAGTCAATTACGTTGTTTGATTTTGACTAGTAAACCAACTTGCCCTTCTGAGATAAACCCAACTTGTTGAAATATCTTATCCTGTTTATATGCTGTTTGATTCAGTTGGCAAACTTTTGTTAATAAGTTTTGCATTTATGCTGAGGATAAAGATTAGTCTGTAGTTTTCTTGCAATCTTTTTTTATTATCAGGCTAATGCTGGCTTTGTAGAATGTGATAGGAAGTATTCCCTCTTCTTGAATATCCTGGAATCATCTGTGTAGAATTAGGACTATTTCTTCCTTAAATGTTTGATAGAACCAGCCAGCGAATCCATCTGGGCCTAGAGTTTCCTTCATGGGAAGAATTGTAGTTACAAAATTCAATTTATTTAATAGTTATAGGCCTCTTCAGTTTATCTATTATGATTTATTTTCATAAAGTTATTCATAATTTATTTATCATTATAATACCAGTATTATAGTGATGTCACCTCTCTCATTCTTGATATTGATAATTTGTGTCTACCCTTTTTTCTGGCAGTCTGTTAGAGATTGATCAATTTTAATATCTTCTCAAAGAGAAAAATTAGCTTTTGAATTCATTGATCATTATGGGTTTTTTTCTTTTTCTTTCTGTTTTCTGTTTCATTGATTGTGACTCTTATCTTTATTATTTTCTTTCTTATGCTTACTTTAGGTTTCATTTGCTCTTGCTTTCCTAGTTCCTTAGGATGGAAATGGAGGTCATCGATTTGATGCCTTTCTTCTTTTCTAGTAGGGCTATTCAGTTTTTGTTAAGTCCTAATTTAACAGGGGAAACCCTGGTGGCATAGTGGTTAAGAGCTACAGCAGCTAACCAAAAGGTTGGCAGTTCAAATCTACTGGGTGCCCCTTGGAAACCCTATGGGGCAGTTCTACTCTGTCCTATAGGGTCACCATGAGTTTTTAATTTAGCAGTATCCAACGAATTTTGATATGTTGTGTTTTCATTTTCATTCAGATCAAAATAGTTTCTAATTTGACTTTAGATTTCTTCTTTCACCCATTAGTAATTTAGAAATATGCTTCTTAGTTTCCTATTATTTAGGAATTTTTCTAGATTTTTCCTGTTATTGATTCCTAATAAATGCTGGGGCTGGGATTTGAGCCAGGGTATCTGACTGTACATGCCACTAAAGTCCACTATTCAACACTAAGAAATTGTCTGGAGTTGAGAACTGGGAGAAGAAAATAGTTCCTCCCCTCTACCACTCTTGTCAATGTGGTTGATAGAGCAGTGGAAGAGTTTTATTACCTTCCCAACCTGAATGAATAATCTCATATTTTCTTCATCCCAGTAAATGACTTTACAATTCAGTCTCCTAGGCAAGAATCTTCAAAGCTCTCCTCAATTTCTTCTTCCCCAATCACAGACAACCAGATCTTGTTGATGTTGTCTCAGAAGAGGTTGTAGAGTGTGGCCTCTACTCACTGTTTCTTCTGATGTGCCCATGCACTGGCACTGGTAAGGTCTATAGGGTAAAACGCAGACTTCTTAGTGAGTCATACAAAGTTTTCATGGTCTAACTCAGCCTCATCTCTCCCCTTTGCTCTCTTCTCTAACCTCTGTTAAGTTCATGTTGCAGACTTCACCTCCTCCAGCACTCCCTTTGTGCAACACATTCCATGCATTATTTGCTCATTCTATAGTCTACACCTGGAACTCCCTCTCTCCACCCACCCACAACAGTTTCTGTAACTGGAAACAAACATATCCACATGTCACCTCCTATGCAAAGTTTTGCCTAGGGAGTTAATTGCTTTCTACTTTGGAGGCTCAGTCAAAACTTTGCTTCTGCTTTTACTAGAGGACTTAGCATGCTATACTGTTTTAATCTGTTTTAAGTTCTATAACCACTACTCTATTGTGAACACCTGAGAGCATAATTTTTCTAAATTTCTTCTCCATCTTTGTAATTGTAGCCCCTAGTGACTCAAAAGTATTACCATTTCATAATAGTTAACCTCATTATTCTTTTCATTTCTAATTCTTAGTGCTATGCTAGACACGTGGCAAGTATTCATAACAGTTAGTTGAAAGCAAAAAATTAATTAATTCCAGACATAGAGCATGTTCCAAAGACAGACAGCAGCATGAGGACACACTTCAATGATATAAAGATAGTGCTGAAGTGACACATGTAAAGAAATCCCCATTTATTTTTAGTGACATTTTAAACTAATAAGCCAGAAGACTTTATCAGTAGTGCAGCTACAGATGTATGACCTTTGGACTCCTCAAAGCTTGGAGGGTCAGAGAAGGTACTATTGGGACTTTATCACACTCTCCCAGGCCAGTGGAGATATAAATTGGATGAATGTTACTGTATAAACATGCTGGCCTTGCAGGAGATATTCTGGCTGCTTCAACCACCCTGTCTTAGCACTAAAATTAGTCTCTCAGATTCCATTTCCTGCCTATCTTCTCTTGTCTCAGGGATAGAGGAGAGAAGCAGGAGAAAAATATTTCTCATAATTGTTATTTGATTGGAGAGACCTAAAGCAAATATCCCCATCTCAAGTTATTTTCTTGGAATGAATCAGGTGCATAAATAATGAACAATAAGAATCTATTATTTTGAAGTTCTTATGAAATATAACAAGAAAGAAATGACAATTTAGGCCTCTTCATTTTCCATTATTGGGAATCAGACATTTTCAAGGTTTTCTGAGAAATCTCTTTTCAGGGTGGTAGAACAGACCTGAAACCACTCTGCTAACGCAGTGCATTGCCTGAGCAGTGCTATTTTTATCTTAAGAAACCACTACTCATGCCTAAATGAGCCAGTTTGTTTCTTCCTGAAAAACTACTGTTATCTTTATGCTATTGTTCTCTCCTGCCCTCTCTGAGTGAACCCATAGTCTGAACCTATTTATTGGTATTCTCACTTCACAACTTCTGATGTGCATGATTACTTTAAAAATAACTTGATTATATAGAATTTTTTTTAGCAGATATTTTCACTTTTGATTATTTCAACTTTGCCATAAGGCAAAGGTCAAGAAATTGAAGTATAACCAGATGATTGTTAAAACCAACTACTGTTGAGTCATCTCTGACTCATGCATGGTGACCCCCTGTGTGTCAGAGTAGAATGTGCTCCATAGGGTTTTCAATGGCTGATTTTTCAGAAGTACATTGCCAGACCTTTTTTCTGACGTGCCTTTTGGTGAACCTAAACTTCCAACCTTTTGGTTAGTAGCCAGGCACATCAACTGTTTGCACTACCCAGGGACTCCAGATGATTGCTAAGCTTACATGTTTGTTAGGGCTAGCAGAACTAACATCTAGGTGCCGTATCTCCTAAGCCAGGAATTGTTGTTCCACTAGGCTACTGGGCATTGAGCACTTAATATGTGCTAGTCACTGTGCTAAGGACTTTGTATACAGTAAGTAACTCACTTTATTAACATCATAATTAGGAGTAGTTTTTGTTTTTGATGATTTTTACGTATAAGGGGACTGTTATAGATTGAATTAAATACCCCAGAAATGTATGTCAACTTGGCTAGGCCATGATTCCTAGTATTGTGTGGTTGTCCACCATTTTTTGATCTGATGTGATTATCCTATCTGTTGTAAATTCTACCTCTATGATGTTAATGAGGCAGGATTACAGGCAGTTATGTTAATGAGGCAGGACTCAATCTACAGGATTGGGTTGTAGATTGAGTCAATTTCTTTTGAGATATAAAAGAAAGAATCAAACAGAGAGGAAAGGGAACTCTTACTGCCAAGAATGAAGAACCAGGTGAGGAGTGTGTCCTTTGGACCCAGGTCCCTGTGCTGAAAAGCTCCTAGATCAGGGAAATGTTAATGATAAAGACCTTCCCCCAAAGCCAACAGAGAAAGCCTTCTCCTGGAGCTGGTGCCCTGAATTTGGACTTCTAGCCCCCTAAAGTGTGAGAGAATGCACTTCCATTTGTTAAAGCCATCCACTTGTGGTATTTCTGTTATAGCAGCACTAGATAACTGAGAGAGGGACTGAGGCTTAGAGAAATGAAGTTATGTGCTCCAGGTGATATAGTAAATATAGTAATAAATTGTACTACTGTTTATATCTGGAGGTCACTGATTCCAAATTTGAGCTCTGTTACAACACCGAGGTAGCTTGACCAGAGCTATTTTTCTGACTATGACCAAGATAATTTCATTTGGTTGCTCAGGTAACGCCCTGCACAAAGATGCCTGGTTTCTGGTTCCAGTGAGGCTGAAATTAGCTCTAGGTTTACTGACTGGATTGGCCAGGCCTTGGGCTCCAGCAAGAGGTAGTATCAGCCAGGAAGAATATCTTATACTGGAATATTCAGAGAGAACATATCCTTCTTCCTGGCTTATCCAGAGGGATGCCTGCCTGCTCCATCCAGTGATGCCACATGTGCTGGCTGAGACCTTGACTGGGACGTTCACATGCTTTAGTGCCTTGGATTGGTACTCTTGCTCCCTTGTCCAATCCCTCTGTACAGTGGGCCTGGGATACTGCCAGGGCTTGGGAGGGAGGAGTTTAGAATTTAGAAATTAGTTTAGAATTTTGTAGCTACTTTAGAGAAAAGGCTATTTTTACCGAACATAGTGTTATCTCTTTACTCCAATCAGATAGAACCCAATATCTAAGCTTGAGATTGTATACTTTTATGAAGAAATTTTAGAGCTCATTGAAAATCTTATCAGCTAATAACTTACTACTGATAAAAAAGGTATAATATTTACCAAGCAGACAAAGTATCAGGCTACAAATGATGAACTTTTCTAATAGTGGTATTTGATGTTTCTGATGAAACTAAATTCAGTGCCTGAGGTGACACCTGGAAAGTCCATAAAACTTCAAAAATCTATAAATAAGTCATCTTAACTAACTGAGATGTCCCAGCATGCCACTTGCACTTCAGCTTTTCCACATGTTTGCTGAGAAATACAACTCAATCCACAAGCTGGGGGTTGAAGAAATGTGAGCCTGTGAATTGGGGAGTTCTGAGGTTCTAAAGGGGCTATGGCACCTGAGTCCCTGGATGATCCTGGGGAGGTCTGCCTTGTAAGCTTGTACTTCCGTTTGATCAAGGTGGTAGTAACTTGAGAGGTTCTTTTGAGTAGAGAGTGAGCTAACAAATGCTGTATATACATTGAGTATTATGATGGGCACTAATGGCTTGAAGTCATGACAAGTCAGGGGACAAAGTTCTGGTTTCTCAGCAGCTAACATTGCATATGCCTTACACCATTAAACTTAATACCTTCTGCAGAAATGGAAAATGCTGCCTTGGCAGGAATTACGGTTGCTGTGAAAACCATGCGTTGACTTTACTGACTTTGGTGGGCTGAAGGTTTTACCTGTTGTGCTCAGGCAGATTTAGTCAGCATGTTCAATCTAGGGACGCAGAGTAGAATCTGTGTCTCATTTTCAGATGAAAGCCAATCTAACTTTCAACATTTTGTTCCAAATGGGTTCTCTGGAGTTGTAGAAAGCTGTCAGAAACTTCAACTCTGGGCCCATAGCTCAGGTTCCATTGGCTTGACATAGAAAACACATCAGGCTTGTGTCGACTCATAAAATTGAGACCCAAAAAGGAAAAATAAAAACCTTGTGAGGTTATCCCTCCAGTCTGAACACTCCAGTAGACTCCTTGAGCCACTAAAGTGGCAAAGATCTTGGATGTCTGCCCAGCTGTCGAAGTCGGAGGAAGCGATACAGAAAGTAGCCAAGGAATGGTGGCGCATGAGAACACAGAGCCTAAACAGGAAATAGAAGAGACCTGAACAGTGCTGCAGATCTATCATCGCTGTCTATACAAGAACAGAGAGAAGCAAATCTTGTGTGTGAGTGTGTGTGTGCTGTGTGTGAGTGTGTGCACATGTGTATATGCATGTGTTTATGTGAGTGTATGGTGTGCATGTGTGTGTGTGAGTGTGTGTGTGGTATGTGTAGTATGTTGTTTGTGTGAGTATAGTGTGTGCAGTACGTGTACTTGTGTGTGTGAGTTTATGTGAGTGTGTGATATGTGTGGTGCATGAATGTAGTATGTGGTATGTGTGGTGTGTGCACATGTATGTGTGACATGTGTATATATGTGTGTGAGTGTGCGCATGTGTTTGTGTGTGACTGTGTATATGTATGCATCTATGTGAGTGTGTATGGTGTGTGTGTGTGAGTGTGTATATGTGTGTGCTGTGTGTAGTTTGTGGGAGTATGATGTGTATGCTCTGTGTAGTATGTGTGTGGTGTCTGTGTGCATATATGTGTGTATGAGTGTGTGTATATGTGCATGCATTTGAGTGTATGTGTGTATGTTTGAGTATGTGTGTAGTCTGGTATGCTGTGTGTGTAGTGTGGTGTATGTGAGTGTGTGTGGTGTCTGTGTATGTCAGTGTGTGTGTGGTGTATGAGTGTGTATGTGAGTATGTGTATATCTGTGCACATGCAAGGAGGGTAGTGAAAACCTTTCAGAGAAAAATAAAGTGATTACCCATTTCTTTACAGGTGTTGAGACAAAAAGAGTATCAGAAATTTAAGAATTTAGCTGTTTGCTTTTCTTTGAAAAACAAAAAGTTAAAGGAGAGAAAAAGTAAGGGAAAAGCTTAGGTGTCTGTAAGCCGTATTTGGTAAAGTGATTTTGGTATGACACTATCAGCAGCTTCTAGCCCTGTTTCCAGTGCTCAACACTTGCTCAATTTGTGTTCACAGCCAGGAGTATGATCACTGACTTTTAAGAAATAAAGCTGAGATTGGGGAATTTCAGCAGTTCACTAGGAAGACTCAGGGCATCCTGCTTTTCGCAGTTTTTTGGTTTTGTTTTCTTTTCTTTCAAACAGACTAGTTATCTGAATGAAGGCAAGAGGTCCAGCAACTCCTGAGTCCTAATCCTGTGGGCTTCAGAGTTGTTTTCCAATAGGTTTCTTTTCTGGAGTTGGAGAATATTGCAATGTTTATTTTATTTTATTTTTTTCATTTTTCTAAAAAGCAATGCAATACATTTGTATCTCTCTCTGGATAAAATCATGTGGACTTATTTTATATTGCTTGACAGCCCTCATAGTACACAGAGTGTGTCGGGTAATGACACACAACTTAGCATGCATTTATTGGGTGCACAGCAGCCTCTTAAAATATGGGTAAAAGCCGTGTAAGCATCCAGATATCTCTGTTCTCCCAAGAGCAGCGGATATCAAGTTACTGATTGTTAGATGGATATACTTTAAACACTTACTTTAAATAACAGCACATGTAAAACAGAGCCCATTTGGATCACCTCTGATCTGTAAATGGTTTCACAAACAACTGATTTTACTGGAACTCACCTATTTTCTATCAAGTTAGCAGCCTAATCACATATTTTTATAAAGGGTAAATATTTTGCCTATCCCTTGAGATTAAAAGGGAGTTCCATAAAGCTGTTTCAATGCAGATTTTCTTTTAGAAACCTTTTCATGGCTTGCTAAAATCTTCCATACCTGCAGAATTTCTCTCTAGCCCATTTCAGCTGAAGACCTAATAGGAATAGAGGATGGTGTCCACCGTAGAATGTTCTTGAACTCATGAATTAAGGTCTGTGGGCACTTTCAGGGTCAGGGTAAAATCTTTGTTGTTTTAAGTTAGATCTTATAAATTACAGGAGAAACAATATGGAAGGGTTGGCCGAGCCTCCTGTATTTCTAATTTTGCTGAGAACTCCCATAAAAATTTATATCTTTAGAGATGGAAAAACAGAATAATTCCCGGGTCTGGATAATGTTGGGACCTATGTTCCTAAGAGTACAAGTATTTCTCTGCCTGTGCTTGTGGGGGGAATCAGGCTGTTAATGGTTTATTCAGAAATCATTCAAAATATTGTTTATATGTTATATAGATATTTAACAATTAAATATCTAAAACATTTATATATACATGGCTAAGATTAAAGGAGTGCTGGTGGCACAATGTTAACCCTGGTGGTGTCGTAGTTAAGAGCTATGGCTGCAAACCAAAAGGTCGGCAGTTTGAATCTATCATGTGATCCTTGGAAATCCTATAGGGCAGTTCTATTCTGTCCTATAGGATCACTATGAATCGGAACCAACTTGATGGCAACAGGTTTGGTTTTTTTTTTCGGTAGCACAGTGGTTAAGTGCTTGGCTGCTAACCGAAAGATCGATGGTTCGAATTCACCAGCAGCACTTCAGGAAAAAAGACCTGGTAATCTACTCCCGTAAAGATTACAGCCTAAGAAACCCTATGGTGCAGTTCTGTTCCGTCCTATAGGGTTGATATAGGGTCACTATAAGTTGGAATTAACTCAGTGTCACACAACAACAAAGCCATATATATATATATATAAAATATTAAAGTATTCATATATATATATGAATCTGAAAGAGGCGATCTTTTGTTAAGTAAAATACCTTGCTTAGTCATTTTGGGAGACAAATCAAGCTCCAGGACATCCTTGAAAGAGAGAGAGAGAAGAGATAGCAGCCTAGTAGGAAGCTGAAGCAAGCATCAAAAGAACTAGGAATAAGTAGGTCTAATATTCAGTTCAATCCACTGCTTGTCTGTCTGTCATACTGTGGTGGCTTGTATATTGCTGTGATGCTGGAAACTATGCCACTGGTATTTCAAATACCAGTAGGGTCAACCATGGTGGAAGTTTTCAGTGGAGCTTCTAGACTAAGACAGACTAGGAAGAAAGGCCTGGAGTTCTACTTCCAAAAATTAGCCAGTGAAAATCCTATGAAATCACAACAGAATATTATCTGATATAATGCTGGAAGATAAACTCCCTAGGCTGGAAGACACTCAACACACACAGTGGGTCACGACAATGGACACTGAGCATACCAACAGTTGTGAAGATGGTGCAGGACTGGGCAATGTTTCCTGCTGTCACCAGGAGTCAGAGCTGACTTCTAAGGTGGGAAAGAACATTCTGAAACCGAAGTGCTTGACATACATAAACTGGCTGACCCACGTCTGAATCGGACTCCATTTTGTCCTAGACCCCTGCTTCTGCTTTTTGGAGTACGTGACCCATGACTACACTTTTGGCCAAGACAACTTGCTATGCAACATTCTGAGGTGGCCCACCCAGAATACTGCAGGAAACAGAAGGAACCAGCTCTGGAACACAGGAAACTGTGCCTAAGTTTGAGTACCCCAGCCAAAAGAAATTTTTGATAAATGAGTCTGACAAAGCATGTTGAATGTCAGCCAATCAAACGTACCCCCTTATTCTTTCCCCACCCTGTACAAAGTTCTAATAAAAGACGTGCGCTTATGCTCTGCCATCAGAACACCATTTTGAACTTTCATTTTGGTGCTTCCTGATTGCAAACCTTTGAATCTGAAAAAAACTCTTATTTTGTAGAAACTCTGTTTTGTTCTTAACAAAGGCAACTAATAACAACAACAATGTTCAATTATATAAGTTGCTTGAATTGTTCTGATATAAACTTCCTTGTATCTTCAAACCTTAAGTGACTGGCTCTTCTTAACAAAACAAAAATCAAGGAAAAGGGGCTGTTATGGATTGAATTGTGTTTCCCAAAAACATGTGTTGGAACCCAAACCCCTATACGTGTGGCTGTGATCCTATTTGGGATAGGGTTTTCTTAGTTATGTTAAGGAAACAACATCACTGTAGATTGTGTTCTAAACATAATCATTCCTGAGTCCTAAAAAGAGCAGATTAGACACAAGCAAGCAGACACGGGGGAAGACAGACACTATCTGAAGACAGAGGCAACTGTCCACCATCTACAAGCCCAGGAACTCCAAGGATGGCCAGCAGTTAGGAGTTTGGATGTATCTATGGAGCTTCCATGACCTTGCCTTGTACAAGTTGTGCTGGTTTCCCCTGTATTGGGTACTGTCTCACCCTTCACCCAAGATACCACTTATCTATTGCCTATTTAGTATTCCCCCCCCCCCCACCCCTCCCATCCCTGGTAACCAAAAAAGATTGTTACATTTTGTGTGTGAACTTTTTCATGGGTTTTTACAATAAAGGTCTCATACAATATTTGTCCTTTTGTGATTGACTTATTTCACTCAGCATAATGCCCTCCAGTTTCATCCATGTTATGGGATGCTTCACAGATTCATCTTTGTTCTTTCTCGTTGCATAGTACTCCATTGTGTGTATGTACCATAGTTTGTTTATCCATTCATCTTTTGATGGGCATCTAGGTTGTTTCCATCGTTTTGCTATTGTGAACAATGCTGCCATGAACATAGGTGTGCATATGTCTATTCGAGTGACGACTCTTATTTCTCTAGGATATATTCCTAGGAGTGGGATTGCTGGATCGAATGGTATGTCTGTTCCTAGCTTTCTGAGGAAGCACCATATCATTTTCCAAAATGGTTGTATCATTTTGCATTCCCACCAGCAGTGCACAAGAGTTCCGATCTCCCCACAGCCCCTCCAACATTTGTTATTTCCAGTGTTTTTGATTCGTGCCAGTAATGCCGGGGTGAGATGGTATCTCACTGTGGTTTCAATTTGCATTTCTCTAATGGCTAGTGATCGCTAGCATTTCCTCATGTGTCTGTCTGTTGGCCATTTGCATGTCTTCTTTGGTGAAGTGTCTGTTCATTTCCTTTGCCCATTTTTTATTTTATTATATATTTTTTAAATATTTTATTGTACTTCAGGTGAAGGCTTACAGAACAAATAGTTTCTCATGAAACAGTAGTACACACGTTGTTTTATGACATTGGTTAACAACCCCACAACATATTAACCCTCTAACTTCTCAACTTTTTTTATTTTGGTGAAGATACACATAGCCAAAGATACACCGTTTCAAAAATTTCTACATGCACAGAGCAGTGACATTGACTACGCTCTTCCAATTGTGCTGTTATTCTCACTTGAGATGAAGACTTACAGAACAAAATAGTTTCTCATTTAACAGTTACTACAAATGTTGCCCTATGACAATAGTTAACAATCTCACAACATATCAACAATATCCTTACTCAACCTTGGGTTCCCTATCACCAGCTTCCTTGTCCCCTTCTGCCTTCTGGCCCTTGTCACTGGACTCCTGTACCTCGTTAGTCTCATTTGGTTTTACGGGGCTGTCCACTCCCAGGCTGAACAGTGAACCTCGGAGGTAGCTTCACCACTGAGCTAAAAGGGTGTCTGGGGGCGATACTCTCGGGGTTTCTTCAGGCTCCTTTAGGCCAGTAAATCTTGTCTTCTTTTTGTGAGTTAGAATTATGCTCTACATCCTTCTCCAGCTCTGTCCAGAACCCTCTGTTGTGATCCTGGTCAGAGCAGTCAGTGGTGGTAGCCGGGCACCATCTAGCTGTTCTGGACTCAGTCCGGTGGAGGCCTTGGTAGCTGTGGACAATTAGTCCTTCGGACTAATCTTTTCCTTGTATCCTGTTCTCTTTATTCTCCCTTGCTCCCGAAGGGATGAGACCAGTGGAGTATCTTAGATGGCCGCTCACAGGCTTTTAAGACGCTAGACACTACTCACCAAGGTAGAATGTAGAGCATTGTCTTTATAAGCTGCGTCATGCCAATTGAGCTAGATGTTCCCCGAGACCATGGTCCCCACAGCCCTCCGCTCAGAAATTCAGTCCCTCAGGGAGTTTGGATGTGTCTATGGGGGTTCTGTGACCTTTCCTTGTACAGGTTGTGCTAGTTTCCCCCGTATGGTGTACTGTCTCATCCTTCACCCAAGATACCACTTATCTATTGCCTATTTAGTATTTCCCCCCCACCCCCCCATCCCTGGTAACCAACAAAGATTGTTACATTTTGTGTGTGAACTTTTTCAAGGGTTTTTACAATAGAGGTCTTCTACAATATTTGTCCTTTTGTGATTGACTTATTTCACTCAGCATAATGTCCTCCAGTTTCATTCATGTTATGAGATGGTTCACAGATTCATCTTTGTTCTTTCTCGTTGCATAGTACTCCACTGTGTGTATGTACCATAGTTTGTTTATCCATTCATCTGTTGATGGGCATCGAGGTTGTTTCCATCGTTTTGCTATTGTGAACAATGCTGCCATGAACCTAGGTGTACATATGTCTATTCGAGTGATGACTCTTATTTCTCTAGGATATATTCCTAGGAGTGGGATTGCTGGATCGAATGGTATGTCTATTTCTAGCTTTCTGAGGAAGCGCCATATCATTTTCCAAAATGGTTGTATCATTTTGCATTCCCACCAGCAGTGCATAAGTGTTCCGATCTTCCCACAGCCCCTCCAACATTTGTTATTTCCAGTGTTTTTGATTCGTGCCAGTAATGCCAGGGTGAGATGGTATCTCATTGTGGTTTTAATTTGCATTTCTCTAATGGCTAGTGATCGCAAGCATTTCCTCATGTGTCTGTTGGCCATTTGAATGAATTCTTTGGTGAAGTGTCTGTTCATTTCCTTTGCCCATTTTTTAATAGGATTATTTGTCTTTTTGTTGTAGAGGTGTTGGATTTTCTTGTAGATTATGGAGATTAGACCTTTGTCTGACTTGTACTGTCCAAAAATGTTTTCCCAGTTTGTAGGTTCTCTTTTTACTCTTTTGGTGAAGTCTTTTGAAGAGCATAGCTGTTTGATTTTTAGAAGATCCCAGTTATCTAGCTTATCTGTTGGGGTTTGTGCATTGATCTTTATGGTTTGTATCCTTTTAATGCCATGTATTAAGGCCTGAAGTGTTAGTCCTAGTTTTTATTCTATGAACTTTATAGTTTTAGGCTTTATATTCAGGTCTTTGATCCATTTTGAAGTAGGTTTTGTATACGGTGTGAGGTATGGGTCCTGTTTCATTTTTTTGCAGATGGATATCCAGTTTTGTTAGCACCATTTGTTAAAAGACTGTCTTTTCCCCATTTGATGGACTTTTGGCCCTTGTCGAAGATCAGGTGACCGCAGGTGGATGAATTTACATCTGGGTTCTCAATTCTGTTCCATTGGTCGATGTGTCTGTCATTGTACCAGTACCAGGCTGTTTTGACTACTGTAGCTGTGTAGTAGGTTCTGAAGTCAGGTAGTGTGAGTACTCCAACTTTATTCTTCTTCTTCAGTAATGCTTTCCTTATTCGGGGCTTCTTCCCTTTCCATATAAAGTTAATGATTAGTTTTTCCATCTCTTTGAAGAATGTTGTTGGTATTTGGATCAGGATTGCATTGTATTTGTAAACTGCTTTGGGTAGAATTGCCATTTTCACAATGTTGAGTCTGCCTATCCATGAGCATGCTATGTGTTTCCATTTATGTAGATCCCTTTGGGTTTCATGCAGTAGTGTTTTGTAGTTTTCTTTGTATAGGTCTTTTACATCCCTGGACAGATTTATTCCTAAGTATTTTATCTTTTTAGGGGCTATTGAAAATGGTTTTGTTTTCCTGATTTCCTTTTCATCGTTCTCCTTATTGGTGTATAAGAATGCAACTGATTTTTGAATGTTTATCTTATATCCTGCTACTCTGCTGAATCTTTCTGTTAGTTCCAGTAGATTTCTCTTGGAGTTTTTAGGGTTTTCTATGTATAGTATCATATCATCTGCAAACAGGGACAGTTTAACTTCTTCTTTACCAATCTGGATGCCCTTTATTTCTGTTTCTTGCCTTATTGCTCTAGCTAGAACTTCCAGCTCAATGATAAATAGGAGTGGTGATAAAGGGCATCCTTGTCTTGTTCCTGTTTTCAAGGGGAATGTTTTCAGCCTCTCTCCATTAAGAAGGACTAGTTATTTTTCTCATTTATCGATTGTAGATTTGTTTGTTTCGTCCCTGTTTTTTAAAAAAAATTTGACTATGTCTGAGCAGGCAGACTGTGTGTTCTTTGTTGTTTGCTGTTAGTGCGCTCAATACTTTTCACCTCCTCCTCCAACTGGCAGGGTCAGTCACTCAGATATGGTACAGCAGGGCAGGTCTAGCTGAGAAGGAGTTACTGGGATGGGTTGCTTGTGGCACTTACTACAGCCACCAGAGTGGGTCGGTAATCAATGCAGGGCAGGTCCCAGTAGGCCATGCCTGTGCTACTTGGTGATGTGATGTCAAGCGCACAGTGCAGGTAGGCAGGATGCAGCGGGGACATTGTTATGTGTGGAGATAAGATGGATATGGGAGAGAGGATAGAGGAACAGGAGCCAAAAACATACAAACCAACAATAAAGAATGCTAGGGGAGCTTGCTGTTGGAATGGAGAGATGAGAGACTATGAAATGGAGAAAAACAGAAAGGGGAAGAGGAAGAAAAGAAAAGAATGAATAAATAAAAAGCAGAAAGGTTAAAGAACCACAATGTTCCCAGGGATCCAACCAGTGCAGCTATGAGGTCTAGGGAAGTCACTCTCAGGTGTCGCAGCACAGCCTAGCCCAAAGGTGCAGAGGCATACAACGCCTGGTATTCAGGGATTAAAAAGAGAAGGAAGATATAGAGGGATGAGGAACTGAGCAATGAAGAAAGCCAAAAAGGGAAAAAGAGGGAAAAGAAAACAAAAGAAATTAAGAAAAAAAAAGAACAAGAAAGGCCCCCCAAAAAAAAAACAGAAAAAAAAAAAAAAAAAACAGCAGAAAAAGAAATGCTCTCAGGGATCCTTCTGCACGTCTGTGGAAGCTGAAGGGGAGTTCCTTGCCACGCAGCTCCGCCTGGCCAGAAAGGGCTCCCAACTCAAGAAAAGGAAAACAAAACAAACAAACAATTCAAAACGAACAAATGAACAAAAGCCCCGGGATCCCACCAGCATGGTAGCCCAGACCAGGAAGCAGCTCCACACTCGAATGGAGTTCCGCAGCCCCTCAGGAAGAAGCAAAGATGGCGCACGGAGCCAGGCACTCGAGCGAAAGGAGTGGGAGGCGGCAAGAGGCAAGCAAGAAATCAAAAGAAGCAGGAAAAAAAAAAAAACGCAACACCAGCAGCCAACAAATGGCACTCAGAGAGCCAGCCAGTGCGGGCTGGTGATTCTGGACAAGAGACTGTATCTACGGGAAGCAGAGGATGCCATGTGTGGGTGATAAAGTGTAGAGACTGCGAAAGCATATATCACAAATTGCCGGCGCTCTGGAGCCCCTCAGGTAGAAGCAAAGATGGTGCACGGAGCCAAGCACTGGAGCGAAAGGAGGGAGAGGTGGCGAGAGGCAAGTGAGAAATCAAAAGAAGCAGAAAAAAAAAAAAAAACCACTAGTAGCCAATAAATGGCACTCAGAGAGCCAGCTAATGCAGGCTGGTGTTTCTAGACAAGAGACCGTGTCCGGGGGAAGCAGAGGAGCCCGAGTATGGGTGAAGAAGGGTAGAGAGTGGGAAAGCGTATATCACAAATTGCCGGCGCTCTGCAGCCCCTCAGGAAGAAGCAAAGATGGTGCAAGGAGCGAGGCACTCGAGTGAAAGGAGGGGGAGATGGCCAGAGGCAAGGAAGAAATCAAAAGAAGTGGAAAAAAGCAACACCAACAGCCAACAAATGGCACCCAGAGAGCCACCTGCTTGGGTGTGTGGAATCCAAACAGCCAGGACTTCCCGGACAAGAGACAGTGGCTGTGGGAAGCAGAGGAGGCTGAGCTGGGGAGAAGAGGGGTGGTGGGGGGAAGCGCACACCACAAATTACCGGTTGTTTTGTCTCCTGCTACGCTCCGAGAGGCTGCTTTCTCGCACCCCCGTTTTCTGGTCTCTGATAGGAGTCCAAGATGGTGGATCCACGCTGCATTAGCTGGTAGGGGACCTCTGCATGAATTTGTCCTCGCTCTCCATTCTCTGTCAGTTTTCTCACTCCATTTGGTGCTTGGGTGAGTTCTTCATCTGTTCATTTGATGTTTTAGGGTTTCAGGATTGTTGTATTCTCTGTTCGGCTTAGTTTTTCGGATCTTTGTTGTAGAGGGACAATGTGGTGCTTCTGCCTAGAGCACCATTTTGCCAGAATCTATCTGCCCATTTTTTAATAGGATTATTTGTCTTTCTGTTGTAGAGGTGTTGGATTTTCTTGTAGATTATGGAGATTAGACCTTTGTCTGACTTGTACTGTCCAAAAATGTTTTCCCAGTTTGTAGGTTCTCTTTTTACTCTTTTGGTGAAGTCTTTTGAAGAGCATAGGTGTTTTATTTTTAGAGGATGCCAGTTATCTAGCTTATCTTTTGGGGTTTCTGCATTGATGGTTATGGTTTGTATCCTTTTAATGCCATGTATTAAGGCCTGAAGTGTTAGTCCTAGTTTTTCTTCTATGAACTTTATAGTTTTAGGCTTTATATTCAGGTCTTTGGTCCATTTTGAAGTAGTTTTTGTATACGGTGTGAGGTGTGGGTCCTGTTTCATTTTTTTGCAGATGGATATCCAGATTTGCCAGCACCATTTGTTAAAAGACTGTCTTTTCCCCATTTGATGGACTTTGGGCCCTTGTCGAAGATCAGGTGACCATAGGTGGATGAATTTACATCTGGGTTCTCAATTCTGTTCCATTGGTCAATGTATCTGTCATTGTACCAGTACCAGGCTGTTTTGACTACTGTAGCTGTGTACTAGGTTCTGAGGTCAGGTAGTGTGAGTCCTCCAACTTTATTCTTCTTCTTTAGTAGTGCTTTACTTTTTCGGGGCTTCTTCCCTTTCCATATAAAGTTAATGATTAGTTTTTCCATCTCTTTGAAGAATGTTGTTGGTATTTGGATCGGGATTGCATTGTATTTTTAAACTGCTTCGGGTAGAATTGTCATTTTCACAATGTTGAGTCTACCTATCCATGAGCATGGTATGTTTTTCCATTTATGTAGATCCCTTTGGGTTTATTGCAGTAGTGGTTTGTAGTTTTCTTTGTATATGTCTTTTACATCCCTGGTCAGATTTATTCCTAACTATTTTATCTACTTAGGGGCTATTATAAATTCTATTTTACTGATTTCCTTTTCATCATTCTCCTTATTGGTGTATAGGAATCCAACTGATTTTCGTATGTTTATCTTGTATCCGGCTACGATGCTGAATCTTTCTATTAGTTCCAGTAGATTTCTCGTGGAGTCTTAAGGGTTTTATGTGTATAGTATCATATCATCTGCAAACAGGGACAGTTTAACTTATTCATTACCAATTTGGATGCCCTTTATTTCTTTTTCTTGCCTTATTGCTGTAGATAGAACTTCCAGCCCTATGTTAAATAGGAGTGGTGATAAAGGGCATCGTTGTCTTGTTCCTGTTTTCAAGGGGAATGGTTTCAGCCTCTCTCCATTAAGAATGACGTTGGTCATTGTTTTTGCATAGATGCCCTTTATTATGTTGAGAAATTTCCCTTCTATACCTATTTTTTTTGGGAGTTTTTATAAGGAATGGGTGTTGGACTTTGTCAAATGCCTTTTCTGTGTCAACTGAGATGATCATGCCATTCTTTCCTTTTATTTACGTGGTGGATTACGTTGATTGATTTTCTAATGTTGAACTTTCCTTGCATACCTGGTATGAATCCTACTTAGTCGTGGTGTATTATTTTTTTGATACGATACTGAATTCTATTGGATAGAATTTTGTTCAGAATTTTTGCATCTATATTCATGAGAGATATTAGTCTGTAATTTTCTTTTTTTGTGATGTCTTTGCCTGGTTTTGGTATCAGCGTTATGCTGGCTTCATAGAATGAATTTGGAAGTGTTGCTTCCTCTTCTATGCTCTGAAATAGCTTGAATAGAACTGGTACAAGCTCTTCTGTAAATGTTTTGTAGGATTCTCCAGTGAAGCCATCTGGGCCAGGGCTTTTTTTGGTTGGGAGTTTTTTTTTATTACCTTTTCAATCTCTTCTCGTGTTATGGGTCTGTTCAGATTTTCAATATCACTTTGTTGTAGTTTGGGTAGGCCATGTGTTTCTAGAAATTTATCCATTTCCTCTAGGTTTTCAAATTTGTTGGACTATAGTTTTTCATAATATTCTGTTATAATCCTTTTTATTTCAGTTGGGTCTGTTTTCATGTCCCCCATTTCATTTCTTACTTGGGTTATTTGAGTCCACTCCTGTTTTCCTTTGGTCAGTGTGGCCAGTGGTTTGTCGATTTTGTTGATTCTTTCAAAGAACCAACTTTTGGTTTTGTTGATTCTTTCTATTGTTTTTCTGTTTTCTATTTCATTTATTTCTGCTCTGATCTTTACTATCTCCTTTCTTCCGGTGGTTGTAGGCTTTTTTTGCTGTTCTCTTTCTATTTGTTTGAGTTCTGTAGTTAATGTTTTGATTTTGTCCCTTTCTTCTTTTTTGATATGTGCATCTATTGCTATAAATTGTCTTCTGAGGACTGCCTTTGCTGTGTCTCAAAGGTTTTGGTATGATGTGTTTTCACTCTCATTTGATTCTATGAATTTTTTGATTCCATCTCTGATTTCTTCTATTACCCAGTGATGTGTTAGCAGGGTATTATTCAGTTGCCATGTACTTGATTTTTTTCTTGGCTCTTTCTATTGTTAATTTCTACCTTGATGGCATTGTGGTCAGAGAACAGACTTTGAATTATGTCAGCGTTTTGGATCTTGTTAATGATTGCTCTGTGGCCTAAGATGTGGGTCTATTCTGGAGAACGTTCCATGTGCATTGGAAAAGAATGTGTACTTTGCTGCGGTTGGATGGATTGTTCTATATATGTCTGTGAGGTCCACTTGGCTGATTGTGTCCTTTAGGTCTTCTGTATCTTTGCTGAGTTTCTTTTTAGTTGTTCTGTCCTTTACTGAGAGTGGTGTGTTGAAGTCTCCTACTATTATTGTGGAACTGTCAATTTCTCTTTTCAGTGCTGTTAGAGTTTTTTTAATGTATTTTGGAGCCCTGTGATTGGGTGCATAGATGTTTATTATGGTTATGTCTTCATGATGTATCGTCCCCTTAATCATTATATAGTGTCCTTCTTTGTCTTTTATGGTAGATTTTGTTTTAAAGTCTATTTTATCTGAGATTAGAATTGCCACTCCTGCTCTTTTTTGGTAGTTGTTAGCTTGATATATTTTTTTCCAACCTTTGATTTTTAATAAATTCACATCTTTGTTTCTAAGGTGTGTCTCTTGTAGACAGCATATTGATGGATCCTGTTTTCTTATTCATTCTGCCACTCTCCGTCTCTTTATGGGTGCATTGAGTCCATTTACATTCAGTGTAATTATTGATAGATGGAAGTTTGTTGCTGTCATTTTGTAGTGCTTTTTTTTGTGGTGCTGAAGTTTTCTTTGTTCTTCTTACTCTCTTGTGCTGAGTTATTTTTGTTTGTGGATTTTGTGTTCATTTCTTTTGTTTTTGTAGGTTTTGTTTTTGCCACGACTTTATGTTTTTCATCTTTATTTTTATGAGTTAGTTTGTTAACTTTCTTTGTGGTTACCATGAATTTTACCCTTATCTTTCTAAGTTTGAAGCAGTCTACCATTACATGGTATCACCTTGCCTTCCTCTCCATTAAAAGGTTCTATACCTATGCCATTTTTTTCCCTCTTTCATTGTTTTGATGTTGTTGTCATCAATCAATTGACTGCTCTGATTCCCTGTTGTATTTCTTTTGGTTTCAGATAGTCCTCGAGAGTTCATTTCTTAGATTGGTATCTGGCTTTTATGATCCTGCATCCTTGTTTCTGCCTGTGGGCTGAAGCTGTTTGTCCTCTGATCGAAGAACTCCCTTTAATAATTCTTGTAAGTTTGGTTTGACTTTTACATATTCCTTTAGTTTCTGTTTATCTGGAAATGACCTAATTTCACCATCAAATTTGAATGAGAGTTTTGCAGGATATATTATTCTTGGCTGATGATTTTTTTCTTTCAAGATTCTATAGATGTCATCCCATTGCCTTCTTGCCTGCATGGTTTCTGCTGAATATTCTGAGCTTAGTCTTATTGTTTCTCCTCTGTATGTGACTTCTTGTTTTTCATGAGCTGCTCTCAGGATTCTTTGTTTGTCTTTGGTTTTGGAGAGTGTGAATATGATATGCCTTGGTGATTTTCTTTTGGGGTCTCTTCTATATGGGGTTCGTTGAGCTTCTTGGATGGCCAGCTTTTCATCTTTCATGATATTGGGAAAGTTTTCTGTCAGCAGTTCCTCAATGATCCTCTCTGTGTTTTCTGTTTTCTCCCCCTGTTCTGGGATGCCAATCACTTGTAAGTTTTTGCTTTTAATTGTGTCCCACATAACTCTCAGGGTCTCTTCATTTTCCTTTGTTCCTTTTTCTGAGTTTTCCTGAAACAGAGTTGTATTCAAGTGTTTGTCTTCAGTTCCACTGATCCTGTCTTCCAAGGTTTCAAATCTACTTCTCAGCCCTTCTATGACACCATCCATTTCTGAAATCTTGTTGTTTATCTTTTGTATTTCTAATTGTTGTTTTTGTATAATTTCGAGTTGTGAATTTATTTTGGCATTTTGTTCCTGCATCATCTTCCTGAATTCTTCCAATTTTTTGTCTGTATTTTCCATAAATTTGTCTATTTTTTCCTCATGTTTGTCAGCTTTTTGCCTCAGTCTTTGGAAAATTCCGAGTATTAGTGATTTGAGTTCCTTATCAGGTACTTCTAATGCATTTTCTTCCACAGGAGAGTTATCTGGTGTTTTAATTTGGACGCCTATTGGAGCCATCTTATCTTGTTTTTATAAATGTTTTGATATTGTTTGCTGTTTTTAGGGCATTCAGTAGATATTTCTCTCATTTATTGATTGTAGATTTTTTTTGTTTCGTCCTTGTGGTACAGCTAGGCAGGTCTAGCTGAAGAGAAGCCACTAGGACGGGTTGTTTGTGGCACTCACCGCAGCCACCAGGACGGTCGGTAGTCAGTGCTGGGCAGGTTCCAATAGGGCGTGCCTGCACAGCTTGGTGGTGTGATGTCAAGTGCACAGTGCAGGTAGGCAGGATGCAGCGGGGAGATGGTTATGTGTGAAGCTAAGCTGGATATGAGAGAGATGAGAGAGGAGCAGGAGCGAAAAGCATACAAACATAAAAGAATGCTAGGGGAGCTTATCGTTGGAATGGACATATGAGAGACTATGGGATGGAGAAAACCAGAAGGAGGAAGAGAAAGAAAAGGAAATAATGACAAATAAAAATCAGAAAAGTTAAAGAACTTCAAATTTCCCAGGGATCCCACCGATGCAGCTATGTGGTCTGGGGGAGTTGGTCTCAGTTTTCACAGCACAGCCTGGCCAGAAGGTGCAGAGGCATACATCGCCTGGTATTCAGGGATCAGAAAGAGAAGGAAGAGATAGAGAGACGAGAAATTGAGCAATGAAGAAAGACCAAAGGGAAAAAGAGGGAAAAGAAAACAAAACTAATCAAAAAAGAAAAAAAATAAAATTAAAAGAAAGAAAAGCAACACCAGCAGTCAATGAATGGCACTCAGAGAGCCAGGCAGTGTGGGCTGGTGTTTCTGGACAAGAGACTGTGTCCGTGGGAAACAGAGGAGGCTGAGTGTGAGTGAAGAAGGGTGGAGAGTGGAAAGCGTATATCACAAATTGCCTGTGCTCTGGGGACCCTCAGAAAGGAACTAAGTGGGTGCAAGGAGCCAGGCACCTGAGTGAAAGGAGGGGGTGGCAGCTAGAGGTAAGCGAGAAACCAAAAGAAGCAGGAGGAAAAAAAAGAAAAAAATAAAAAATAAAGGCAGCACCAGCAGCCAACAAATGGCATCCAGAGAGCCGCCCACCCGGACACGCGGAATCAAAGCAGCCGGCGGACCCTGGTGAAGAGACTGAGGCCACGGGAAGCAGAGGAGCAAATGAACAAAAGACCCGGGATCTCACCAGCGTAGCAGGCCAGACTTGGAAGCAGCCACACACACGAACGCAGCCCCTCAGCCCCGCAGGAAAGAGCAAAGACCGCACTCGGAACCAGGCACCCGAGCAAAAGGAGGGGGAGGCAGCGAGAGGCAAGCGAGAAACCAAAATAAGCAGAAAAAGCAACACCAGCAGCCAACAAAAGGCACCCAGAGAACCTCCCACACAGGTGTGCAGAATCCAAGCAGCCAGCGGTCCCGGGTCAAGAGACCATGGCCACGGGAAGTAGATGGATGAAGGAACAAAGGTCCCGGGATCTCACCAGCACGGCAGCCCAGACCTGGAAGCAGCCACACTCCTGAATGCAGCCCCACAGCCCCTCAGGAAAGAGCAAAGATGGCGCTCGGAGCCAGGCACCTGAGCAAAAGGAGGGGGAGGCAGCGAGAGGCAAGCGAGAAACCAGAAGAAGCAGAAAAAGCCACACCAGCAGCAAACAAACGGCTCCCAGAGAGCCCCCGCTCAGGCGCGCATATTCCAAGCAGCTGGCGGTCTCAGGTCAAGAGACTGTGGCCACGGGAAGCAGAGGGGCAAACAAACAAAGGCCCCGGGATCTCACCAGCGCAGCAGCCCAGACCTGGAAGCAGCCACACGCCCGAACGCAGCCCCACAGCCCGGCAGAAGAGAGCAAAGACGGCGCTCAGAACCAGGCACCTGAGCAAAAAGAGGGGGAGGCGGCAGAAAAAGCTACGCCAGCAGCCAACAAACGGCTCCCAGAGATCCGCTGGCCCCGGGCACGCAGAATCCAAGCACCGCCGCCCCCCAGCCCAGGGACCCTGGCCATGGGAAGCAGGGGATCCCCAGCCGAGGCGGAGAGGGGTGGGGGGTGGGAAAGCGCACACCGCAAATTACCGGTGGTTCCGTCTCCCACTGGACGCTCCGCGAGGCTGCTCTCCTGTTCTTCCATTTGCTGGTCTCCGATAGGAGTCCAAGATGGTGGATCCACGCTGCGTTAGCTGGTAGGGGATCTCTGCATGAGTCTCTCCTCGCTCTCCTTTCTCTTTCAGTATTCTCACTCCGTTTGGTGTTTGGCTGAGTTCTTTATCTCTTCTTTTGATGTTCTAGGGTTTCAGGATTGTTGATTCTCTGTTTGGCTTAGTTTTTCGGATTTTTGCTGTGGAGAGACGGCGTGGTGCTTCTGCCTAGAGCGCCATCTTGCCGGGCTCTGAGAAATTTTTTTTAAAAAATAGATTCAAAATCAATCAGAGACATTGAACTGCTGTCTTGAAGTAATCACTTGGAGGATTATTCAAGAAAATACAAATCAAAGAAAATGCTTGAAATAATAAATAATTGAATTTACCATGGGCTCTTGGTGGCTAATTCAGACATGTGACCCAAATTTACAGCTGTGTTTTGTGTGGCACCAGTAGGCACTAAGTAATACTGGAGAATGGATCACCTGTCTTTTTCGTGGACCACACTCATTTGCAGTGGTTCTCTATAGGGCTGCACATAGTCACCTGGGAGGCTCTCAGGACTAGAGAATCTCAGTCGAACTTTGTCTGAGGGAGGGCTTGCTCTCTGTATTTTTGAAAGCTCCCCAGAGATTCTAACGTGCAGCTATGGTTGACAGCCACTACTTCACTGCATTTGTTGACTTGTAAAAAATCTGTTTCTCTGTTTCAGTTGTCAGCTTCTTGGGGACAAAGGCATTTTTGGGGACTGTAGAGTTTGGTCCACAGTAAGCACTCAATAAATGTGTGTTAGATGAATGAGTCAGTGTCAAAGGCTTCTAAGATGATTACCTTGGTGTTCCAAACTACATACACAGTGGCTACTAAATTAAAAGTAAATTAAACCCAGAAATGAAGCTGATCCAATGAAAGGTAGAGCCAGAATTCAACAGAATATGAAAACAAGGAAAATCCTGTCAAAGGCCCCAAACCAGAGTGGCCTCAGTAGGGGTTAGAAGAAGGGACTCAATAGCATTGCTTTCAGAAGATTCTGGAAGGACTGTCATCATCCAGCAATCGAGGGACCATATGAGACACAAGAGAGGACCAGGCAGGTGTGTATATTGCAATGTTACATAGTTCAAAGCCAGCGCTGATAACCTGGGGACCAAAATCCAGACTTCAAGGATCTGAGGGTCCCTCCCCAAGATACAATGACTACCTAGGAACATCTCAGACAAGAAGCTCAAAGACCTTCATTGAGCTTTTAACTCAAGCAAGTTAAGCTGAGAACATAACCAAGACATCACTATCCTATAAACTGAACCAAACAAGCAAAAATTTAGCTAAGATAACAAAATTTGTAATAGGCAATACTTATTTATCTATCTGGAGTCCTGGTGGCACAGTGGTTAAGAGCTACAACTGCTAACCAAAAAGTTGGTAGTTCAAATCCACCATCTGCTCTTTGGAAACTCTATTCGGCAGTTCTACTCTGTCCTATAGGGTCGCTATGAGTCAGAATCAACTCGATGGCAATGGGTTTGGTGTTAGTTTTTATCTATCTGTTGTTGTTTGTTAAGTGCTGTTGAATCATTTCCAATTCATAAGGATCCTATGTACAACAGAATGAAACACTGCCTGATCCTGTGCCATCCTTACAATCATTGCTATGCTTGAGCGCATTGTTGCAGCCACTGTGTCAATCCATCTGGTTGAGGGTCTTTCTCTTTTTCACTGACCCTCTGCTTTACCAAGAACGATATCTCTCTCCAGTGACCGGTCCCTTCTGATAGCATGTCCGAAGTATGTGAGACGTAGTCTCGCCATCCTCACTTATAAGGAGCATTCTGGCTGTACTTCTACCAAGACAGATTTGTACACTCTTCTGGTAGTTCATAGTATATTCAATATTCTTTGCCAACACCATAATTCAAAGGCATCAATTCTTCCTTGGTATTCCTTATTAATTGTCCAGCTTTCACATGTATATGAGCGATATCTACAGATACATACATATATACATGTATATATATATTGCCTTTGTACCTCTTAGATTCTTATAAAATATTCATTTTGAGATATTCCAATATTACCTTCACTAAACTAAGGGAGTGGGGAACATTTGTTTCCCTTATACTTTGGTCAATATTAGTAATAATGAAAACGGTTATCGTTTGTTCAGGAGTCCCTGGGTGGAACAAACAGTATAGGACTCAACTATTAACCAAAAGGTTGGAGGTTCAAATCCACCCAGCAGTGACTTGGAAGAAAGTCCTGGTGATCTACTTTCAAAAAGTCAGTCACCAAAGACCCTGTGGAGCACAGTTCTACTTTGACACACATGAGGTTGCCATGAGTTGGAGTCTACTCCATGGCAACAGGTTTGGATTGTTTCTGTTATTTAGTCATGATTTGTCTAGACCCAGGCACTACACGAAGTGTTAGGGCCCAGCAGTATAGTAAGTGTTATAAAGCTTATTTTATATAATTCCCTCAGCAGCCTTGAGCCAAGATTCTCTTTTGCAAGCGACAGAAAACCCAATTCAAACAGACTTTGACAAAGAGGAAATGGATCGGCTTACATAACTGAAAGGCCCAGTGGTAGTGCCAGCCTCCCTCAGGTGTAGCTCAGATGAAATGGGCAGGGCTTGGCTCCTCTCCTCCTGCTCTCAGCTTTGCTTCCTCTGTTGCGGCTCCATGCACGTGAGGCAGCTTTTCCACACAAAGTGGCTGCGCAGTTGCAGCCGGACACACCCTGGATTCCAGTCCAGTGATGAGGAGCAAGGCCCTTTGCTGGCAGCCCGAGCACAACCTGTGTGTTCCACCTGGCTGCATGCTTACCTCTGGACCTTTCCCTCTGACCAAGGCATCAGGAGCTGGCCACCTTAGACTTGGGGAACTGAAGCTACAGATAGAGCTGAGCATGAGGGAGAGGTAGCTCTTCAAGTAAAAACTTAGGTCAGTTGTCAGAAGGAGGCTCAGAGAGGGCAATTAACTTGCCTAAGGTAAAACAGTTGTTGGCCTTTGGAGGATGAATAGATGGAGGACATGCACAAACAAAAGTCAACTGTGCAGGCCCATATTGTTTCTCCTACCAGACAGACGAGATCACAGAGCCTCAAGGGAGGAAGAGAGCAGAGACTGCCGCCTTCCTCACAGCATCTCTCCTCTCCAACTTCAGACTCACATTTTGAAAGGAATTCTCTGAAGCGTACAGATGTGAGCCCTTGTTTATCAGCCTAGAAACCTGTTTCTTTTAATAAAAGCTGTATTAAAATATTGGTTCAGTTTTATTTTTTTCCTGCCTATTGAGTTAGGTACGTTTTCCACACAGATTTTTATAATTGGTAGTAGGTTAGTCCTTGCAAAATCCTAAACCTACTTTATTTTTAACAAATCCTCTAACACTGTGTAAGCCCAAGATAAGGAGGAAGGGCAATTTTTGTCAAAAAATTAAAATAAATTTGGAAATGCTTGTTTTGTGCAGACAGCGCGTGCAAAATGCAAGCACGTGGGTTTGCTTTGTGCTGTCTAGCACTTTCCTTCTTTGGACTCATTAGATGTCTTCTATTCCTCCTACTTGGTCTCCTATTGTCAAAATTATCTTTATCCAACCCTGTATTTTACATGTTTAGTCTTTCATGTTGCTTCTGTTGTTTCTAGGATTGTTGTAGGTTTTATAAAGCTCACCTGAGTCTTTTCTACTTATTGGATATATTTATATTTTAAAACTATGCTAGCTATAAATTCAATTTCCTGTCATAGACTGGTTTATAGTCAACAGTTCATCATTTTAATATAGTATTTACTCTTGCTCTATATAAACTTGTTCTGATACTTGGTGGTTTGCTTCTTTATTTCCACATTAACACCCTCTTGTCTGTAAAAACTTTTGATTTGCACTTATACTTACTTTATGTGCTGTAGTTTTCAATTCATCTTATTATTTGGTATTAATTACTCAGTCAATTTGCTGAACAATTCTTAACAACATAGAAGGTGATGATCCTGAACCTGATGTTTATAAAGGTGGAAATCATGAGTGCCATATTTTAGAGCTCTTTGGACCCCTGAACACTCCCTTGACCCAGCCCCCACCCCACCAAGTGCCTGTATAGAGAAAAGGCCAAGCAATTTAACTTCTCACATTAACAGCGGCTTTTGCCCCAAACACCACTAGAAATTCTGGTGGGTTAGGTGGGATTTCCAAATGACTTGGTTATCTAGTGCTGTTATAACAGAAATACCACACGTGTATGGCTTTAACAAAGACAATTTTGTTTTCTCACAGTTTAGGAGGCTAGAATCCTGAATTCAGGGTGTGGGCTCCAGAAGAAGTCATTCTTTCTCTGTCAGCTCTGGGGGAAGGTCTTGGTCACCAATCTTCCCCTTGTCTAGGAGCGTCTCTGCCCAGGAATGCTGGGTCCAAAGGATGTGCTCTGCTCCCGGCGCTGCTTTCTTGGTTGTATGAGGTCCCCCACTTAGACTGGTGGGTCATAGCTGATGTTTTAGGTATCCTGGAATCAGTGTCAGTTCAGAACCAGTATCTAGTAATCCCCAAAAAGTCTGATTATTTCCTTTTCCCCAATGAACAGTCACGTGTAAAATGTCTTAGATCTCTTTGGGGAAGGAGAAAGACTAACAGTTTAAGTTTTTGGCAATGTATTGGAGTCCTTCCTCAAGGGGACCTGGCCTCCCCTTCATTTAAGGGGTTGTGGGTCTTTAAACTCACTCAAGTCCGGGAAATGATTCAGGGACCATGACTCTCTATTCTGGCAATTTGAGTTAGACTTCTGTTCACTTGACCTAGAATTCATCTGCTTGTACAGATCAAGTAAATATTTGGTAGATTTCCCATCTATGTCACTCCTAGGGACACCATGACTAAGTAGCCAATGCCGTAAGTCCGTACGAGTCAGATTATTCTGACTACTGTTTGACTCTGCTGTCCATTATGGTAACCATGCCCACCTTGTCATTGTTTATTGAGTGCCACTACTTGGGCCCTACCACCATGGGGTCCAATCAACCCCATTGTATTTAATTGTCTTAATTTAGTTAGGGAAGTTCCCACTGTCAAATCTGACTTACATAAAATAGCAATCACAGCTGTCTTCAAGGATGCTGGGGCTCCCTTCACAGATTTATTCCTCACCATTATGGTAAAAGGTATGTCCTCTTGGGCACTCCATGTATGGGTCTGTGGGTCTAACCTGATAGATCCCTTCTAGCATGCCAATTTCCCTAAGCCTTTGGATACCTTCTTCTATGGTATACCAAGGCAGGTCTGGTAATTCAACTTGATTTAGTGTAGGCCACCACATAAGCCATGCTTCAGCAACCCAACCAAATAAACTATTAGATGCTTTCCCAACTTCTAGAGCTGGAACACTGAATGAAGAATCTGGGCCCATATCAATCAAATCAGACTGATCCATCTTTATGTTCCTTGCACCATTATCCCACACCCTTAATAGCCATTCCCACACGTATTCCCCAGGTTTCTGTTTGTACATATTAAAGAAGTCAGGAGCCATTTTGGAGTGTAGCAGATCTCCTCCTTGGCTTACCAGACAAAGATGGAGTAATCTTTTCAGATGGGAGAGGGCTGGTTCCGTTGGCAGAAGTTATTCAACAAAATTTAGGGGTTCAGTGTCTCCAGCTTCCTGATTATCTGCCCATATGTCCCCATCCCAAGTTTCAGGATCCCATTTCTTCCTAATCAATGCCCTCACTGTAACTTCAGACACCTCTCGAGGTTGGCAATAGAGCTGGTGTTGTAATTCAGCCACTCTTACAATAAGACTCTGGGTTTCGTTTTCAGCAATTTTGGCTCTGTTACTACAAGAAATTAGGCTTTCTTTCAAGGCAAAAGTGGCAACTCAGAGGTTGTTTATGAGACATTTGAGCTTTAACTCTGAATCCCTGAGTTCATTTCTTTTTTTCACCACTTTGTTTAGTGAAAGTAGGATCAACCAGCCAGTTTTCTTATACTTCTTATTATGACAAAATTGTAGAAATATATCAAACATAACCCAGAAACTCACCTTTCACCAACACCTGATCTATTGGTGGTGATATTTTTCATATTTCTATTGCCACTTCATGCCATGGATTAGCAGTGCCCTCTTTACTACTGGAAGCAGAATCATCAACATCTTTAAGACTAACTAGAATTGAGAACTAATTTAGAAAACTCATCCTTACAATGTTGTTTCTCTACAACCACTCCTAGTACCAAAAGGCTGGGTTCTCTAGAGAAGCAAAACCAGTAAAGCATATAAATATATATATATATATATATATATATATATATATATAAATTTATATTAAGGTTTATATTAAGGAAATGGCTCATGCAATTGTAAAGCCTGGAAACTCCCAAGTCCATGGATCAGGATAGGGGCTGATTCACATAGCTGCAGGGGCTGGTGAATCCAAGATTGATCAGACAGAAGGGCTTTTGCTTGCTCTGGATCACGCAGCTGGTTCCTGTTCATCTGACCTTCAGTTCATGGGACTTGAGTTAGCAACTTACCTGCCATCCTGCCTGCCGATATTTGGATTTGTCGATCTTTGCAGCCTATGTGCAAGAGCCCTGCTTTCAGATCTACTGATCTTGGGTTCGCCAGCCCCTGCAGCTATGTGAATCAGGAGAAGCCTCTATCCTGACCCACGGACTTGGGACATTACAGCCTCTACAATCATGTGGGACATTCCCTTAATATAAGTCTCTCTCTATATATTTATACACTTTACTGATTTTGCTTCTCTAGAGAATCCAGCCTAAAACACCAGAAGAACTATTTTCAACAGTCATTCTTAATGAATGAACAAGAACAGGATAAAAGTACTGATCTGTGGACAGCCACCACCAACATGTCCCTGTCTCTGATCTTCCTGTCCAATGCTACGAGAGCGTGGAATACATCTGCTTCTGAGAACAGCTAAGGAGAGCAGTGAACAAGGCAGGTTGCCTATCTTGCTTAGCCATATGAGAAGAGAGTTTTGCAAAAGGAGAAGGAAATGACTGGGCACAAACTGAGGAGGAGATTCATCATGCCTAAAGTGTCCACGTGTCTTGGAGGAGCAGAATCAACTGAAAGAGTGAAAATGAGACCTGACTGGGTTTGCTTCTTTGTGGGAATAGTCCCAGCCCTGACTTTGTACTTCCTCACCCAAACACACACACACACACACACACACACACACACTGACAGAGAAACAGAGACATAAAAGTAAAGACAGAAAGACATAGAGACACAGAGAAAGAGATAGAGAGAGGCAGAGACAGAGAAACAGAGAGACAGAGAATCAAGGAATAAGAGATATCTAGGTCTTCTCTCTGGGTGGTGCAGTTTGCACTTATCTACTAACCTAAAGGTCAGCAGTTTGAACCCACCCAGCCACTCTGTGGAAAAAAGTTCTGATGATCTGCTTCCATAAAGATTACAGCCTAGAAAATCCTATGGAGCAGTTATACTCTGTAACACATGGGGTTACTGTGAGTTGGAATAGATTCAATGGTAATAGGTAGTAGTAGTAGTAGTAGTAGTAGTAGTAGACCCTCTCCCAAGGGAAGTAGAACCTACCTTCTGTTCTAGATACCTGGGAAAATAATCCTCATGTGTTCATCCTTTCAACCTGTTTGAAAGCTATCTGGGAGTAGACTGAGGGACTTATATTCCCTTGATGGAGTTAATCTAGCTCAGACTCCAGGACAGAGAGCAAGGTGGGAAAAGGAAGAGTGTGAAGCTGGAGAGGCAGAAGGGGGACACCCAGCTATGTTGTTATGAGGTTTGATATTTGCACAATACTTGGAAAGTACCTGGTACACAGTAAGGGTTATATAAGTCTTTGCTATTATTATTATTAATTCCTGGTGGTCTTTTTCTTGTTAATGATGATGGGTGTGTGTTCAGCTATGGATCACAACATACAAGTTTCATGGAAGACTGGAGTAGACATATTTGGTTGCTTGAGTGGTGCCAAGACAGAGCCCATGGCTTTCCAAACCAGCTCCACTTGTTAAGGAGTAACTAAAATTCCCTGAACAGAGGTCAGATCATTGATTTCATAGAATAGAGATACCTCTGGGTGGGGAAACATGTTGACTTAAATGCGCTAAGGCAGAGCTGGAGAATTCTTTTCTATATCCTGACAGATAGAAAATGTGCTTTGTGGGTTATATGCCGTCTGCCACCACCACTCAAATCTGCCTGCTAGTGTGAAAGCAGCCATAGACAATATGTAAACAAATGGGAGTGCTTGTGTTCTAATAAAACTTTATTTACAAAAGTAGGTAGTGGGCCAGGTTTGGCCCATGAAGCATAGTGTGCAAACCTGTGATCTAGTGCATCGCTGATGTTAGAGGAATGGTCTGCCTCTATGCCTCTCATCCACGCTGCCTAAGTAAAGTCCTTGGGCCCAGAACATTCTCTGATAAGAAGGCTGGGAACTGGATTGCCTTCTCTCTCCCAATTCCTTCTCCTTATCAGAGAAGGCTTCCCCCTGTTCTGGGCATACAATAACTTTCCCTGTCTCTTGCATATGTGAGGGCACCATACAACACCTGGCTAACCCCACTTCTACGTCTGTTCCCAGTGGGGAAGGAAAGGGATCTCATGTGCTGCTTCATGAGAGGGGGATCGTGCCAGACTGTAGGAGCTGGCCTCGGGGGGTAGACTAAAGGGGAAACAGGCTTTGTGAGGCCAAACATGAGTGCCCTCATGTGGTCTGCTAGTTCACTACTGTTTGCTGAGTCATTCTTATATAATCCCCTGGCCTGTAGCTACTCTTATCTACAACTACTATAAAACCTCTGCCCCCTCATAGTGGGATGTGGAGATCTGCTTTTGTCCTGTGGCTGCCCAGGACTTACCTTGTCTGTAAGTCTCGCTAATAAATTCCTTTGCAGCCACCCTGGAGTTGCCTGCCTCTTTCTTTGGTCTCCCTGAACCCTCCATTTTTGGAGGCAAATTTCACATTACTGGTCCATGCATGGACAACTAAAAATAACATAGAACACACAAACCAACAAAACTCTTTTGTAAGAACCAATCATAAGGATAACAGCATGTGTGTATAGGAGATATTTCAAACTTACCTACTTTAGAATGGGATGTTGACACTGCAGGTTCTGGAGATGGTGACATTTGGTAGTAGTCCTGATAACCAGGCTGATGAGGCACTGGGTGCAGACCCTGATAGAGGCCAGGCATTTGTTTCCTGTACTATTGTATTAGAAGAGGAGTAAAGACTTTCTCATGACTCAGTTATTGACTGTGTATATCTTAAATTTTAAACTGTCTAAACCTGTGATGTTCAATATGCTAGTCACTAGTCACTTGTGGTTAGTGAGCACTTGAGATGTGGTTAGTCTGAATTGTTGAGATAAAAATATTGGGTGAAATAAAACATATTGAAATTAATTTCACCTGTTTCTTTTTACTTTTTTTTTAAATGTGGCTCTTAGAATATTTATGATTACACATGTGGCTCATATTATGTTTCTATTGGACAGTGCTAGTCTACAGCAGGCTTGGCAACCTTTTTTCTGTAAGTATTTTCCACTTTTTTGGGCAGATAGTCTCCACTGCAACTTTTCAACCCTGATGTTGTAGTGCAGAAGCAGCCATAGACAATACATAAACAGATGAGTGTGACTGTGTTCTAATAAAGCTTTATTTAAAAAAAAAAAAAAAGGCAGCAAGACTAATTTGGTTGGAGAGCCATAGTCCATTGACCCCTGCACTAAGGCATGAAAGACTACACAAAGCAGGAATTTGCTCCTTTATAACCTGTTCTGATCCTTCCAGAGGAGAGTGGATTTCCTGTCCTGCTTGGCAGACACAGACATAAAGAGGAGAAAAAGAGAAAGAGTATACTAGCTATCTGAAAGCGTTCTGGGAGAGGAGGGTGTAAAGTAACACAGAGTGGAAGAAAGAACCTGGAGAAGGTAGACAAGGGTCAAAGGCTACTTTTATCTAATTTATGGTTTTACCTAAGATTGGTCTTAAAACCAGCTGCTGTTGAGTTGACTCCGACTCATGTGTCAGAGTAGAACTGTGCTCCATAGGGTTTTCAACGGCTGATTTTTTTCAGAAGTAGACCACCAGGCCTTTCTTCTGAGGAGCCTTTGGGTGGACTTGAACCTCCAACCTTTTGGTTAGCAGGTGAGTACATTACACGTTTGCACCAGCCAGGGACTCCAGGATTGACCTTAGAAGTATCTAATTAGTAAGGACACTTTTAAAGTGGTGGACATACACATGTACAGAAACAATAGCCACTAACTGGAGACTTGATGTGTGTACTCCAATTCCTCCCTTGCCTGTTCGTCAGAACCAACCTACAGAGTGTAGGCTTGGAGCCTGGCATGGGGGTGAGAACCCAGGCTCTGCTTATGGGTCACTTTGGGCAAGCTTCCTGCCCACTCTGAGGCTCAATTTCCACATCTGTGAAATGAGTATAATAATCATAATGCTTACCTCATAGGACTGTTGAAAAGATTAGACGATTAATGCATATAAAATGATTTAGTCTCATATCTGGCAAATTGTAAGTGTTCAATTAATATGAAATATTCAATATTTTTATCCCAGACAGGCCTTAGGAAGCCCTTTAAATCATACCAGACTGGTCAAGGAGGGACCGTAAATGTGACAGAAAATAAGAGACACCCTCACTGCTCCTTTCTATGTCATGGAAGACATGGCCTGGAAAAGGCCTACTGCTGTGCTGCACGACTATGGCTATGGAGGAAGACACAGTGCCTGGCCAAATGGGTGTCTTGGAGAGACTCAAGAAAGCATTCCAGGAGAAACTGCCTCTCCTTGATATGTTTTGATCCTAGATTGTTCGAGGTCTCTCAGTCTCCCTTGGGAATTCCTGGGTGGTAAAAATGGTTAATGTGCTTGGTTGCTAACCAAAAGGTTGGAGGTTTAAGTCCACCCAGAGGTGCCTTGGAAGAAAGGCCTAGCAATCTACTTCTGAAAAATTAGCCATTGAAAACTCTATTGAGCACAGTTCTACTCTGACACAATGGGATTTTCATGAGTTGGAGTTGACTGGACAGCAAGTGATTTGGTTTTGCTTTTAGTCTTACTTTGCCATGGTGGTCCTTATGTAACACATTCTATTGATAACTTGGTGGTTGGGAAAGGGGGACAACCCCAATTGTCCTTGAATGCGTCTGTCCTTCCATCCCCACTGGCCCTCCAGCCCAGAGAGGTCTGTCTCCAGCTATTGTGCCCAGTCCTCTTCTGAAGACCTCACTGGCACAGACACAGCACCTCACACTTACCCACCATGCCACACACACAGACACAGCACCTCACACTCCCCAACCATGCCGCACCCACATAGACACAGCACTTCACAATCCCCCACCAGGCCACACCCACACAGACATAGCACCTCACACTCACCCACCAGGCCACACTTCCACAGACACAGCACCTCACCCTCACCCACCATGCCACACCCACACAGACACAGCACCTCACACTCACCCACCATGTCACACCCACTCAGATACAGCACCTCACACTCACCCACCATGGAGCTAGAGATGTGATCAGTGCAGGTGACTTTGCAGTTCCTGACCCTGTGTACCCAGGACTCTTTGATTTGGCGGGTCAGACAGTAGGCTTCTTGGTGGCACCTCAGAGATGCCATATATTAAGCTGACTTAAAAAAAATGAAAATCAACTTAGGTCACAACAATTCTCAGTGTCCTAGGGTCACGGATAGCCCAAGCCCTTCAGCCCTCCAGCTGACCAAGTTCTTTGGTCTTGTTTTTTACCGGACAGGAGCATCTAGAGGTAGCTTGTGGAAGCAGGCCAATTACCTTACACATGTGTACTTTGTAAAACGTTTCTTTTCTATAGCCTGGTCTTTATTTTTGTTGGCAAATACTTAAAAATACTTTAGATCATATGTGGAAATTAGAGTCATTGATTTCCTCCTCCCTCTTTTTTTGCCAGAATAATTTTTCATTTGTGGTTGATTTAAGAAACAACACTAACTGATAGATTTCCCAGGAAATCTCATTAGTTGCAGGTTATCTGGCCCCGGACATCATTTGTCTGTCCTGATGGAGAAAGCCTTTGCAAGTTTCATATTGAGAAATGCTTACATTCATGGAATTCTTTGGGAGCAGCTATCTGGTCTTTGAAAATATAGGTGGAGTACTTGGGAACTACTTGAAAAATCATTTGTTCCAATTGTTTGTGTTGTCATTCTACAAATTACCCAAAACTATTTAAAAAGAAAGAAAGAAAAATAAATAAAAAAGAACAATTGTTATCAACCCACAGAGCTTTATTGAGAATTTATACCTACTCTTCCTTGATCCTACAACAGTAGAGGATTGACGAAATCCATGTAGATCTGGCCTGGCATGCTTGTGGGAGGAACAGGCTGAGAGGAAGGTGGCCCTTTACCTTGGTGCAGAGGTTGAGCTGTTTCAGAAATGGAAATCATGTGCTCTGGGGACGCAGCCTGCACTACTGCTGAATGATTTGCATGAGAGTGTACCAGGAGTTCCCAGGAGTGCGTTCCTGGGTGTTCCCCATCTCTGTCTCAACTGCTGGCTGGCTGCGTCTGTTTGGGTGTATGCCTCTATGTGTCATCATGTTCTGTTTTCAAATACAGCAACGTTCAAAAAGTTTTGCTTCCTTAAAAGCAAACTTGGTGCTTAAATATGAAATACCAAGCTTCTTTCCACGGAGTTCTATTTATTTATTTGGTAATTTATTTTGCACTGCAAAGCAGTTCTCTCAAACTGAGCTCCCAAAACCAAGAGTGGGATGGTAAATTCTATTTTGACACTGGCATTTCTAAATACCAATAGGGGTCCTCTAGGCTTATTTTCCTTTCATGAAGATCCTAATGTGATAGGTACCTGGAAGACTAGAAAGGGTATTTGCAGATGGAGATCTTTGCAAAATATTCTTTTTTTTTTTTTTCCAGGCAGTGAGTCTCTGCAGAAAAAAAAAATTTTTTTAAAGAATTCTCAGAGGGCAAACAGAGATGAAAAGGGAGGAATTGCTGAATATTTCTGTTAGTGTTTTGACCAGAACAGCCCTAAAATGTTCTGTTTATTAACATAGAGGAGAACGGTTTGTGTAAGGTTAACGTTGGAATCACTTCGCATGGTAACTCCTGTAAAGCCTCTGCGTCAATTAGGAAAGCCTGCCAGGTTTCCATCTGTTAGCAATACAACCCCAGCCACAAAGACAACTGTCGTGACAACCACACCAAGTTAGTATTTCAAATAAAACTTGTTAAAAGCTACTGCCCTCCAGCCTCCACCCACTGCAGTTAACTGCATTAAATCGCCCTCTAACTAGTATTTATTTTCTTAGGCGTTCCTTGTGCAGCTGCCAGCATGCTGGCCTTTGATTTAAAATAACCCCAACCAGAGGACTGTTTTCAGCCCCTGCAGGTCAGGTTGGATTTGGGGTGAGGTCCAAACGCAATGCCCACCTGAACTTTCTCAGGCTGCCCTTCCTGGATTGGACCCTCTCTGTCTCCCTTATTTTACATGCTCTTTAAGTCTGGGAACTGATGGATCACCTGATTTCTCCCAGATGGTGGCAAACCACAAAGACACCCTTAGCGTGGTGCTATATTTTAAGAGTCACCCTCAAGCCAGCCCCCTTCCCCAAGCCCCTCTTGTTTTCCCGTTTTGATGAACTTGCGTGGCAAACGCAAGTTAGGCCTAATCTCAGCTCACCTGTGAACTCTGTGTTGACAAAGAAATCAAAGCTTTAACTAAGCTTGCTAGTTCTGGGTTTCCATGCGGGGCATTTTCTTTTAACTTACAGATTTGAAATCTTAAGAGATCAAATGGACTCGTGACCACCTGGTAAGACTCTTTTATCTAAGAGCTATTTGATGTTTCCAGCATGATCTTGCATGTGCTGTCCACTTTGAGAAGCCCTGCCCATCGTAGAGCGGTACCTTCCCCACTGGCCAGTGTTAGCTGTAAAAATGGGCTCTCTGTTAAACAAACAAACAAACGAGCAAACAAACAAAATGATGTACTGGGGAAGGAAAAGTGAAGTGATAATGAAACACATTGTGCATGTCTGAATTATTCGAAGCCTCTGGAAATGAAAATGAGGAGAGCCTTTCCTGATCGTTAGGAGAATGCCGAGAAGTTGTGCCTGGATCTCAAAAATTTGGTTAGTATCAAGTCTTTCAGAAAACAAATAAGCTGAAAAATCCATTGCCATCCAGTAAATTCTGACTTATAATGACCCTATAGGACAGAATAGAACTGCCCCATAGAGTTTCCAAGCAGGGCCTGGTGGATTCAAACTGCTGACCTTTTGGTTAGTAGCAACCAGGGTTCCAGAAAACAAATAGGGGCATTTTAATACCAAATCCTAACTTCTAAACAGCTGATGTATTCTTCAAATGTGAGGAAGTCTGCAGTGCTTGGCACACACTGGACACTCAGCAAGCATTTGTTGAGTGAAAGAGTGAATCAGTAAAAAATAATAATAAATAATAATGATGATAGTGTTAAAGAATAAATTTTAAAACGATAAAATCATGTCTCTCATACAAATATAAAATGAACACATGTCAAAGATCTTACTTTTAAATATTTAACTCATTAGTTAATGAAGAAAGCAGTAAGATATTACAAATTGTTCAAAAGGGAACTCAAAATGCTGCACATTTATAGTCAGATAAAGAATGCTGAAATGAATTCACAAATTGGTACAAATGGGCAAATGTGGTCCATATCCATAGCACAATAGTCAGTTGTACTCCACGGGACATGAAGTTGACTTGTATCTCTACAGATTTGTAAAATAGCCTAATCAGGGAAAAACAAAGGCATACACCCCTATAAAATCAAATCTTTATAATCTCCAGAATTCCACTGGGAGGTTATCCAGCAATTCCTTTTGCCCATTTCAAAGCCTTCCACAATTCTCTCCTACAATAGCTAACACTTACGTAGTCTATTTAGGTGCCAGGCACTGTTCTAGCTTAGATACATTACACATAATGACTCATTTAATCGTCACAGCTCTATGAGGTAGGTACTAGTTTTATGCCCATTCTACAGATGAGGAAACTTAGAGACACTGACTTGCTCAAGGTTGCAGAGCAAGTAAGTAATGGGCCAGGGTTTGGGCTCAGGCTGTCTGACTCCCCACACCAGGCTCTTACCGACCGTGCCAAACTAAGACTGACGTAGTCCGTGAGTGCCAGCTACACCAGGGAGAGAAGTTACTGTTACTGCTTGTCTTGAGTTAGCATAAGATGCCATGGGGGGACAAGGGTGTTTGAGGCTATCCTGGATTCTCCCCAGGACTTTGGAGTACAAGTGAGTGAGCTGTGTTTCCTGGTTTCCCCTGTCTCCTCACCTCTGCAGCCAATGCATGCTGCCTTTTTGATCTCTCCCTGGTTTGCCGCCCACAGACTCTGAGGTCACAGGCACGGGGCTGCGACTATGTGGCTGCATGGCAGGGCTGAGTGGAATTGAGTACTGACAGCCAGGTATCTGTCTATTACAGGTCCAAGTAGCAAGAGGATTTGGGCCAAATATTGGTCAAATGTGTTTGTTTGGGCATACCCTGTGTTTGCTCAGGTCCGTGTCAGTCAGAGAGGCCCTTCGGCAAGGTGGCGGGCCTGCTCTGCTGCTGCCCCCGCCACGCTGGCAGCCTGTCAGGCCTGCTAGGACCTTTATTCACAGGGGACCAGGCCTACTTTTGTAAAGTAGAGTGCAGCAAACACAGTGAGCTGCACACTCTCAGACTGGCAAAAAGTCCCTCATAGTCATTTTCTCTCCTAGGTTTACTGATTCATATGAAGAGAAAGTCCAGGAAGTATTTAGCACCACAGAGTCAGGCACAGAGGTTGTGAAGCATCACCACCCCTTGGCCTCCTGCTTTTTCCATCCTGATATATGCTGACACTGAGAAGATTCCTTTGGGGAAGATTGCCTGGGCAAAGAGTACCTGGTGGCACAAACAGGTAAGCACTCAGCTGCTATCCAAAAGTTTCGAGATTCAAGACTGTCCAGAGGTACCTCAAAAGAAAGGCCTGGCCATCTACTTCTGAAAAATCAGCCATTGAAAACCCTGTGGAGCATAGTTCTACTCTGACACACATAGGGTCACTGTGAAAATAGGGGTTCACTTGTAGGCAAATGGTTTAGCCTGTGCTTTGTGCTATGCATCTGTAAGTCGATTGCAAAGACTCAGGGAGACAAAAACGTCCCTGTGATGCTCACATTCTCTCTGGGCCTCTCCTGCACTGAGCTAGGGCCTCGTGCTCCACAGCCTGCTGTGTACTGAAGACACCAGTGGAGTCCTGCCCACTCAGCCAGGTCATCTATGCTTTTGGTAAGGCCAGAGTGAGGAGACTGAGTCATCTGCAGTTTTGGAGAAGTGTGAAGCTTTTTTTTTTTTTTGCTGTTTTTGTTTTTGTTGTTGTTAGTTTTTTAATGCGCTTTGGACCTTCTTGTGTAACTAAAATTTGGGCAAGACCTGATGTCTCATATGATGTTTAATGAAGGAAAAAACAAAAAAGCATATGTAATGATTGTAACGGAAATAATTTAAAGACCATCTCACTTTGTTTGAAATCACCATGTCCCTGAAAAATTCCTTGTGGAGAAAATTGGTGAGGGAGAGGGGTCTGGGTCACATTTTAACTGGAAAGGGCCCTGTCAGAAAGGAACCTCCGCAGAGGCAGGGGTCAGTGTTTGGAGCCTGGGCTGAACATGAGCCTCTCCTCCCGGCTCTGCGTTTGACAAATATCCTTGGTAGTTAGAAATTGGCCATGGTGGGAGCGTTTATACCAGGGGAACACCAAGTTACTGGGGGAAATTCGTATTCATGCCCATTCCAAAGAAAGACAATCAAGCAGAATGCAGAAGTTATTAAACAATATCATTATTATCCTATGCTAGTGAAATTCTGCAGAAGATAATTGAAAAATAGTTATAGCTATACAACAATAGGAAACTGCCAGAAGTTCAAGCCGGATTCAGAAAAGGATGTGGAATATGGGATATCATTTATATCATATGCAAGTAAAATTTTGCTAATGATAATTCAAAATGGTTGCAGCAGTACATCAACTGGGAACTTCCAGAAATTCAAGCTGGATTCAGAAGAGGATGTGGAGCAAGGGATATCATTGCTGAAGTCAGATGGATCTTAGCTGAAAGCAGAGAATACCAGAAAGATGTTTACCTGTGTTTTCTTGACTATGCAAAGGCATTCAACCATCCTAACAAATCACAACGTTTTATAGAATGGTAATTCCAGAACACTTAATTGTGCTCACGTGGAACCTGTACGTAGATCAAGAGGCAGTTGTTTGAACAGAACAAACTGATATTGCATGGTTTAAAATTGGAAAATATATGCAGCAGGTTGTATCCTTTCATCTTAAGTATTCAATCTATATGCTGAACAAATAATCCAAAAACTGGTCTATATGAAGAAAAATATGGCATCAGGATTGGAGGAAGACTCATTAATAACCTGCAATATGCAGATCACACAACCTTGCTTACTGAAAATGAAGATGACTTGAAGCACTTACTGATGAAGATCAAAGACTACTGCCTTCAGTACGGATTACACCTGATTTTCATACCTTGCTCCCTTTAGTTTCCATTACTCTCATTTTCCAGAAAAGAAATGAAGGTTCCGAGCAGTAAAATAACTTGTACAAGATCACAGAGCTGGTGAGGTGGCAAAGCCCTTATTCAAACCCAAGACTGGTTGACTTTAAAGCTGTTGCTTAGCCATGAGACAATAGGGCCCCATCTTACCTTGAAGGGTGCCTGCATTGTAATGGTGGAAAGCAAAGAACGTTAGGTCCCATTACCTTCAGGAGCCGCACCTGAGAGCTCCCGTGCCCTCCTTCAGTTCTGATGCTTGCGAAAGAGCAGAATGAATGGATCTCTGGCATTACATGTTCCTCCCTTATTTCTTGCTAGGAGATAAAAGCAGATGCCTATTACTAGATCCGGACAGCAGTCAATGTATTTGGGATTTAGGGCAGTAAAGGTCCATCAGCTGGTTTTACTCAGGACGGTGTTAGCAACGGGCTTCTGCTTTGCTTGAGGAGAAAAGATGCAGTGAGGCAATGCAGCCCTAAGGTTTGGTCTGGCCCCAGTCACAGGCACCCAGCCTGAAGATGGTTATCTTTGAATATGAATGTACTACTTGCTACGAGGACTTCAGCAGTCGACAGAGCTGGTCCTGTGGTTTGAGGTTCTGGGACTCCTGCTGTACCACTGTCAGTTGTTAGAGGGCTAGCAGGAGGAGGGAAAAAAGAAGCTGACCTCAGCTTTTTGAACGTCAGTGAAAAGGCTGAGATTTTAAAGGAACTTAAAGTTACCCCATCACCCCACTCAACTATACCTGGTCTGTTCAATTGTCAGGGAAAAGGGGAGCTGCTCTCTGGTTCATTCTTCTTTCCCAACAATTCTCTCCATCTTGGTCCCTGCAATCAGACTTCAGCTGGATGATGTTGTTAACTGCCATCAGTTCCCAACTTATGGTGACTCCATGCACAATGGAACAAAACACTGCCCAGTACTGTGCCATCCCCATGATTGGCTGCAGATTGGACTTTTTGTGCTCCATAGAATTTTCACTGGATAATTTTTGGAAGATCACCAGGCTTTTCTTCCTAGTCTGTTTTAAGCTGGAAGTTCTGCTGAAACCTGTTCAGCATCATAGCAACACCCAAGCCTCCACTGACAGACATGTGGTGGCTATGCATGAGGTGCATTGGCTGGGAATCGAACCTGGGTCTCCTGCATGGAAAGCGAGAACTCTACCACTTAACTGCCTGGATATGGGAAAGGGAATAATGGGGGACCACAAGATAAGGCAGAAAAATGACCAGTTCTGCCAGGCCCACATATGTGAAATAAAGAAATAACATGGATATCAGCTGGTGAAAAAAATGCTTGTGTGGGAAATACAATGATGAGAAATATGCCTATTCAGCTGCATCCAATGCATTGGAGCTAAAATTAGGGTTAGAAGCAACCAAGAAGCACATTGCTATAGAGTGCTTTGAATAAAACTCACAAGAGGTCAGTCAAGAAACCCTGTCATGTTGCTTCCCTGAAATTCCAGTGCCTTTCTCACAAAGGATGTCTACTATTTCTAAGACTTAGTTTTGCAGGCTGCTAGCTCTGAGATTTGCTCTGAAGCCTTGATACTTCCCTCCAAGGCACGGTCCTTCCCGGGCTGATCACCAACTGAAGAGGGCAATAAGCTTTTGTCTTGCTGAGGAGGCCGTAGCATCAGGAGTGACTGCTGAGGGATTATTTGTTATCTTCTGTGATGGTGCAGAAAGCATGGCTATTTCAGTCCTAAAAGCCAAAATCTAAGAAATATTTGCAAAAACCAAAAAACCAGACCCATTGCCATTGAGCCATAGTGACCCTATAGAACAGAGTAGAACTGCCCCATAGGATTTCCTAGGCTGCAATCTTTATGGAAGCAAACTGCCACATCTTTCTCCCAAGGAGCAGCTGGTGGATTTGAACCACTAACATAGGCACCAGGAAGTAATTTAAAAAAAAGAAAAGTTGTCATAGTGTTGATTCCAACTCACGGTGACCCCCGGTGTGTCAGAGTAGAACTGTGCTCCATAGGGTTTTCAACGGCTGATTTTTCAGAAGTAGATTGCCAATCCTTTCTTTAGAGATGTTTGTGGGTGGACTCCAACTGCCAAGCACATTAACTGTTTATACCATCCAGGGATTCCCTCATTATATAAAGAGCAATTAAAATCAATAAAATACAAATTTAGCTGTAAGAGTGAAATAAGGTTATCTTGTCTTGAACCCAAATGCAAGTAAGAGTGGGACAGACGAGCAGGCTGGGCCCTGTCCATGCAGCCCCTTGACGGGTGTGTGAAGAGGTGTTGACTTCATTCTGAGTGCAGTGGGAAAGCAGGGAAGGACTTGGATGGAGGGAGTGGATGGAGGAAGATGTGACAAGATTATAACTGCATTTCAAAAATATCTCTCTGGATGCAGAGAGGAAGACAGGCTGAAGGGTCTGGAATAAGAGCCCTTACGGGACACACTGGGAGTAGGCCACAATAAAAGACAATAGCAGCTGAAAGACAGTTAATGGAATCAACACATTTTTAGGGATAAAATTGACAAACTTGGTGATGGCTTAGATATGAAACAAGGAAGAAGGAGGTGCCAAGGGTGGCTCCTAGGCTTTTACCCAGACAATTAAAACCAGAGCAAAAAGTGGAATCACTGGCTAATAGATAACACTGGAAGACCACCAGGTGTATTGGTGGGGATGGGAGGAGGAATTGTGGTTCAGTTTGATCCGTATTAAATTTGAAGTTACCTTGTAGTCACCTGGTTACATGACAGAGAAGAGAGTCAAACTACAGATATAAGTGTGACAGTTACCTGGGCATTGTAGTGATTGAAGTTTTGGGCATAGGTGGAGAGGGCCTAGGACTTACCTTTTAGGAACTTCAGAATTAGCTGTCCAGCTGAAAGATGATGAACTTGTAAATAAATCAGAAAAGGAACAGCCAGAAAGACAGGAGGGAAACTAGACAATCATTGTAGAGAAATCATTGCATAGAAAGAGAAAAGAACATTTTGAGAAGAAAGTCAAAGATATCAAATGCTGCTGAAAATGGACTGACAGTGTCTGGTGGGTTTAGCAACACAGAGCTCACCTGCAACCTTAGTGGGAATGGTTTGATTATAGTCTCAGGGTAGGGGCCACATAGTAATAGGTTGAGGAGTGAAAGGAACTTAGCTGAGAAGGAGAAGAGACACGGGATAAGAGGCAGCCACAGTAAGTGGAGGATATGAAACTTTGAGAGTGATAGGGTGAACATTCAAGACAGAGAAGAGGCAATGCACAGAATGAAGATCTTGGGAAGATGTGGGAATAGAGAGATAGACCTCAAAGCACAGGTGCAGAGATTATCTTAGCCTGGAAGAGACATGGCTTCTCTTGAGTGACAGGAGGGAAGAGATCTAGAATGGATGTGCAGGTGGAAATGCAGTTGCCTACCTGGTATCAGGAAACTGTGGGAGTTCTTATAGGATGGCTTCGGTTTTTCTTGGAACCTAGGAGTCAGGTCACCTGTTGATGGAATGAGAGGAGAGTGAAGCAGGACTGAAGAAGTCCTTGTGAAGAGTGGACTGTGGGCTGGTCCACCAGATGGACATAACAGAACATTTGCTCAGGATGGTAAGCTGTTTTCATCTCTGCTTCAGAGTCCTGCCTGCATTGACCTAAAAAGTGTTGCTTTGAACTGTGGCTATGACATGGAACAGTGTAAGTCAGATAAAGATGATTTTTTCTTTTTTGGAAAAGAGCAGTGCCTTACTTGCTATCTTTAACACTTTCTTTAAAGGTTCCAGTGGGTGATTGCTTTAAAAAAATGTTTTATTACAGCTTTCACCCCTGAAATCTACATGTGCACTTTGCACTTTATCTACAACTTTCTTTCTCAGTCATTGTAAAAACAAATTCTTCATAGAAATTTTCCATACTTTGTCTTAGTCCAAATTGCATGAGAAGATGAAATTCATTCCAAGTCTCTTTCAAATAGATCCAGGGAAATTACATTGTTTTTCCTGCTTCTCTGAGACTTCTCATGAGCAGGTTTGCTCTAAAATGTTTTCAAAAAGGCTGAATTAAAATTTTTTACCACAACCAGTCTTGTGGAAAAGATAGACTAAAATAGAAAATCATCAACAAATGCTGATTTTTTTTTAAACTATAAAACTGTGGAAAAAATTTTTCTGTGCAAATTTTGAAAATGTTTATTTTAAAAGATTCTGATATAGTAAATGGAATGCATTTTTTTTAAAGTTAGATTTGGTCTTCCCCCGATTTCTTCCCTTATTTAAACCTATAGATATTATGAGATTCTTTATAAATATTTAACTTACTTTACTCTTTCATAGTTCTCTATGTTCAGAGATAAAACTACTGCTGGCTTCTTAGTATATCAGATCAATCTCTTTGGATTAGGTTTGACTGTGAGTTACAAAGACCTGAAAAATACCAGGTTAAACAAGAGAGTAAGGTTTTTATTTCCTCATCCAGATCAGCCTAGAGCAGGGTAATCCAGAGCTGGGAGGTGTCTCCACAGCCTCAGGGAATCAGGCTTCTTCTAGGTCTCTACTCTGTGGTCTCTGGGTAAAAGCCTTACTTCCATAGCCCAAATTGGCTGCAGACATTCCAGCCATCTCATCTAAGTTCTAAGTTCTGCCAGGACTCTGCGTGAAGGAGTGAAGAATGTCAAACATTCTCTGTTTAAGAAGCGTTTCTGGAAGTTCCACCCATTTCCACTCATATCTTGCTGGTTTAAATTTACAGCTAGCATCAAGGGAGGCTGCAAAATATGATCCTTTGGCAGAGTGCAATGCTATCTTGAATAAATCCAGAGTTCTGTTGCTAAGGAAGATGAGGAGGACAGAGCTGCTGGTTGAAAAGCCTGCATTGCTCCTTCACACACCATGCACACATGGTAACTGCTCTATAGGGCATCAGGCAGGGGGGAAGCGTGAACTCCTTTGCTCTGTATTGTACAAGAACCACAATGGCAGTAATAAATTAGGAGAACACCTGAACAGTGCTGTGCAGCTTGAAAAGCATTTTCACAGCTGTTATCTCATTCCTTATAATGATGATCTGAGGTAAACATTATCTTAGTGAGGTGAATCCAACCAACCACCAAGTTGCTGACTCTGCCTCATGGCAACCTCATGTGTGTCAGAGTAGAACTGTGCTCCACAGGGTTTTCAGTGACTGATTTTTCAGAAGTAGATCACCAGGCTTTTCTTCCAGGTTGCCTCTGAGTGGACTCAGACTTCCACGTGAGGTGGACACTCATAGTTATGTTGTAAATTGTCTAAGATGTGTAAGATGATATAATCCATAAGGGATGAATTTGACTAGAATAAATCCATGTTCTCTCTGCTTGACCATTCTGCTTTGGCACCCCTAACTAACTGATCACTCCCCCTGGCTGCTGTTGCAGCAAATGGCCCCATTTTGATTCTGTTGCCAGGAAAATGGGAGTCAGCCTTGACCCCTCCCTTTCCCTCACCCTACCACATCCCTTTACACATCTCACCATTAACCTCCATAAATATTTCTTGAATCTGTTTATTCCTTCCATCTACCACCTCTACCACCATCTCCCCAGACTGCTATGTCATCCTGAAGTTTTGCATGATTTTGTTTTATTCTTATAGTTCCAAATGATCTTCTAATATACACATCCAAGCATGCCAGGGCTTTTTCAGGATAAAGCCCAACTTCTTTGGCACACCTGACCCTTCACAATCTGAACCCACTGACTCTTTTAGCCTTATCTTTTGCTGGCATTTCCTCACAATCAAGGGTTCCCAGTAAGTCTGAAGGACTTCCATTTTCCCAATGGTTCCACCCCTTTGTATTTCTGCCCTGGCTGCGTCCTCAGCTCAGAAGTCCCTTTTCCCCTGACTGATGCTGTACATCCTTTAGAGCGCAGCCCGTACCTCTCCCGCACCCAGAAGGCCTGGCCCTGCAAAGCCTGGTTAGGTGTCCTGATGTGCCTCTAGCTCTGTGCCAACCTCCCCAGATGGATGATTAGACCTGAGAGCTAGGGCTTGTCTCCTTCTCCTGTGTCCCAGTGTCTGTGGTGCTTAGCATGTAGTAGGTGCTTTGTGTGTTGGTTAAATGACTGGATGGAAGTGAAAAGGGAATAGTGACTGGTTCAGTTTGGGAGAATCCAGGCAGGATTCCTAAAGGAGGGCCATTTGAAGGGTTCTAAAGGAGAGGTGGTCTTCACCAGGTGGGGACGAGAAGGAAAGACCTTCGAGGTAGAGTGGAGTGCTGTCCCTCTGCCAGGGATGCTGGGGCTTACCCGCCCTTACCTCATCATTGTCTACACATCCTTTACACCTTGCTTCTTCTCTGTCCCAGGAGGTTCCCCTGACCACTTGAACCAGGTAAAAGTGCCCAATTATATGGGTGTTCATAGCACTGTCCTTTTAGTACCAAAACCAATCTGTGATTTTATATTTACTTGTACGACGTGATGACTCCTCATGTCCCTTTAGCAGATTGTTAGCTTGATGAGGGCAGGGGCTATATCTGCTTTTGTAAGTGTTCAATACGTATTTGTTGGACAGATGAGTGCATGAATGAATTTAGGAAATAGAGAGTATTTTGGAGTGTTTAAATATGTGATGGAGTCCCTGGGTGGCACAAATGATTAATGTGCTGGCTGCTACATGAAAGGTTGGAGATTTGAGTCTATCCAGAAGTGCCTCAGAGGAAAGACCTGGTGATCTACTTCGGAACGAGCACAGCTATTGAAAACCCTGTGAAGCACAGTTCTACTGACACACACAGGGCTGCCATGAGTCAAAATCAACTCGATGGCAACTGGTTTTAGTTTTTAAACATATTATACAAATTGGGAGGTACTAGATCATGCTGAGATCAAACTGGGCAGGGCGATTAGGCTGTTTTCAAACCCTGCACTCACCGCTTTGGAACCAACGATTTTGTAGAGAGAAGGTAAGACAATATGTGAGAGTACAAATAAAGGACTACAGCAAGTGAGTGGCAGGGCCTCAACAATAGTAAAGGATGCTCAGGAGCATGTTTCAACAACGTAGGATAAAAGCAAGAAAATAGAGGTTGAACCCTTAAACTTATGTGTCATACTTTCTCTTTCCTGGCCTCAACTCCCCTGCAAAGAGCCAAACAGTGCAAAGCTTTTCTGGGTGCATGGATGGGAGGAGCTCTTTCCAGGGTTCTGTCATCTGGGCCTTGATTAACTCACAGGAATTTATCACTAGCCCTCTTTTTTTTTAAGTTGATGTAAGGTTTTTTTTTTTTTTTTTTTTAATTTATTTTGTTGTCATTGTTGAGAACATACACAGCAAAAATATGCCAATTCAACTGTCTCTACATGTACAGTTCAGAGATACTGATTACATTCTTCGAACTGTATAACCATTTTCAATTCACTTTCCTTTTCTAAGTTGTTCTTCTCCCGTTAGCATAAACTCACTACCCCCTAAGTTTCCTATCTAATCTTTCGAGTTGCTACTGTCACTTTGATCCTAAATAGGTAGACTTTGAAAGAGCACAATGCACAAGACAGACATTTTTTACTAGTTAAGCTAGACTGTTGTTTAGTTTAAAGAAGACTTCAGGGGATATTTTTGGTTTAAGGTTTAAAGATTATCTCAGGGCACTCGTCAGCCAGAAAAGACATGTACAAGAAACATGTAGCGCTTCCAAGAAAAATGCATACAAGAGCAATACAGGGTTATTTTCATTAAGCTGGGGACTGATGGCTTATTTGCAAGGTTGAATTGCCAGATCCTTTTAGTAGAATTGATCATATGCATGTATATTGCTTTATAAAGCTCTTCTGTTATTAGATTTTAAGCATGGACAGTGTGAAAAAGAGAAATATGATCCTGAGTTTTCTATTTGTGATTTTTTTTTAAAATAATGACAAAGAAAATGTGAAAGAACCTTAAATTCTTAAATCTAATTAAACACACATACACACACCCACAGTACACATTAATTCACTTCCCTTTGTATGAGGAAATGCCCGCATGTCACAACTTCTCTTTGCTAACAATTCTGTGTTATCTCTTAACTGGAATGGATTTAATAACTGGGAGACTGAGAACCATTGAGATTTGATGACCCTTTAATGGCCCCAAGTTATAGGACAAAAACTACTGAGGAAATATCTTCTAAGGCCTTTGCTTGGGTGATTTCCGTAAACGACTCCACTTTAAATTGCCTGGATTGTGTGGCCTCCTACAATTACTGGTGTTCTAATTTCCTGGGACTAATTTTAGAGGGTGGAAGATTTTAATCATGGAAAGGAATTGTTTCCATTGTTCAGACTAACTTCAGAAGCAGAATTGAAAGCCAGTGCCCAAGCAGGCCCCTGGAAAGGCCAGCAGCATTCCTCAGGGACGGGGCGGGCCAGGCCGGCAGGTCTTCTCCCGCCTGAAAGAAAAAACTCACCGGGAGCTAGGGCCTCTCCTATTCTCTAACTGAACTTTTCTTTGTCTCTCATTTAACTTTCTTAGTGCCACAAAAAAACCCGTGGAGTCTAAGAATTTAGCAAAGTTCTCAGGACGAGTTTATATGCATTATTCTTCTTCAGTGAACTCTGAAGAGATTAAAGAGGTACCTCGAACCTTAATGTGGGGCTAGGATAGTGATGTAATATATCCCTATCAACAGAAATGTCTTGAGGGAGCCAGGGGACAGAGTATAGGAAAGGTTGATGTGAAAGGGTGACTCTCTTCTCTCTCCCTCACTTGCCCTTCTGTGTAGAGCTCTGTTTACCATCCCTTTCTCTCCATACCACACTCCTCTGACCAGGAGATAGGCAGAGATACTGGCAGGGCAGATGACAAAGTGGCCTTCACATTACAGAATATTAAAGAGCTTTTTTCAGGCACACCAGAGAGGGATTTCAAAGTCCAGCCTGCCTAGGGCAGAACTCATCAAGTGATGTGAACTTCTTGTGCCCTCGGCTGGCCGCTTCATAGTTCATTTGCTTCTTTCTCTCCTGTGAGGATGGATTTTCTTCCCTGCAACATGTAGTCACCTGAATTTTAGATTTTGGATATATCTGATTTAATTATTGTTATCTACTAAAGATATGCTGAGGGTATAAGGTAGTGACTAAAACCAGATCACCAGTTTTTTGGTGCCTCCTTTCCATACATCTGGAATGCTAATGGCTAATGCTCTCAGCTGCAAACCAAAATGTTGGGGGGTTCATGTGTACCCAGAGGCACCTCAGAAGAAAGGCCTGGTGATCTACTTCAAAAAACTCAGCCAGCGAAAACCTTATAGAGCACAGTTCTACTCTGACACACATGGGATTGCCATGAGTTGGAGTTGACTCCATGGCAACTAGTGGTTCTATAGTTCTACACTATAATCTTGGTACTCAGGACCCTCAAGTTGGAAGAAGCATCTCAATCCCATTTTCACTGAAAAATCCCTAATACTGCCTTCCTACCAGTAAATCACCCAGTCTGTGCCTTTAAACTTCCAAAGAATAACTGTATTGGAAGAAATTACACCCACTCTTCACTTATGGACATGATTAGGTTCCAAAGACCAGGTCATTCTGCAAAAATCGACGTTATGCAAAAATAAAGGATGACCACATCAGATCACACAATGGAGGATGACTATATCATTACATAACTGCCAAATTACATCATTGAATAACTGTCAAACCGCTGAGAATCATGACCAAGCCAAGTTGACACATAACCTTAACCATCACAGCCAACTTTACTCTCACCTCGCACCTCGGTGTTCATTACTGCCAGACATATATTGTTAATGTGCAAAATAGTTGGATAGTAGATTTTTTACTATCGTTGTAAGTGGGAAATATAAGATAACGAGAGAGTCAGTAAGTGAGGGGTAGGTATAGTCTTCACTTGAATTATGGTGTTGATGAAGAATATTGAATACACCATGGACTGCCAGAAGAACAAACAAACCTGTCTTGGAAGAAGTACAGCCAGAGTGCTCTTTGGAAGCAAGGATGGCAAGACTTGGATCTTATGTACTTTGGACATTTATGTTATCAGGAGGGACTAGTCCCTGGAGAAGGACATTATGCTTGGTAAAGCAGAGGGTCAGAAAAAAAGAGGAAGACCCTCAATAAGATGGATTGACACAATGGCTGCAACAATGGGCTCAAATACAGCAACAATTGTCAGGACGGTGCGGAACTGGGCAGTGTTTTGTTGTGTTGTACATAGAGTTGCTATGAGTTGGAACCGAATCTCTGACTCCTAACAACAACAACAAAGTGTACTCATTAAAAAAAATAAAAGTATATACAATTTAAAAAGAAACTTCTGAAGATCAAAAAAATAAATAAGTAAATAAAATAACATCATTAATAAAATTTAAGAGAAATGGTACTCTGAGTAAAAATATATATGTGACAACTAAAGGCTCCAGTAGTGTTTATTCCCGGTAAACTTATTAGTGATTAGTTTTCCTTTCTTTTTTTTTTTTGAAAACATATTCATACTATCTGAAAAAAGGTGAAAGTAAATGGATGGGCCTATATTAGTGTGGGGAGTCTATTCTGCTCTTAGACAGCTCTAGCCTTAAAGTCTTAGTTTTTGGAGAAAGGTTAGAGGTTTTCTAGTCCAGGCTCTCACCTAACATAAACAGACATGCCATTTGAGGATGCTGTTTTGCCCCTACCTGAGAACCAGGTAAATGGAGGTAAATACTTGACCAGGATCCACAGGTGTCTTCTTTGGCAGCTCTATTGTTTGATCACCACCCATCTGTCAGTCTATAGCATTGTGGTGACTTGCTAGTTGCTGTGATGCTGGAAACTATGCCACTGGTATCTCAAATACCAGCAGGGTCACTCATGGTGAACAGGTTTCAGCAAAACTTCCAAACTAAGACACATGATGAAGAAAGGCCTGGTGATCTACTTCCAAAAATTAGTCAATGAAAACCCTGTGGACCACAATAGATTATTGCCTGATATAATGCTGGAAGATGAGCCTTCTAGATTGGAAGATACTCAAAATACACAGTGGCTACAACAATGGACTTGAGCATGCCAATATCATGAAGATGGTGCAGGACTGGGCAATGTTTTGTTCTATTGGACATGAGTTGCCATAAGTCAGAGCCAACTCGATTATTAGAATGGAAGAGAAAAAAAGAAGGAGGTGAAGAAGGTAGGGGATAGAAGGGAAAGGAGGAGTATATACCATTTATATTTACAGTCATGCATCACTTAACGTCCACAATACGTTCTGTGAAATAGGATGTTCTGTAGTTTGGATGTTTTGAAAACACCATATTATATACTTAGCAAAACTGTACAACAGAATTTTCCAAATTTACAAATGACTGCTTGTGGTGTCCGTCCCATACCCCTACCTGGATTCTCGTGGTCATAGCCAATCAAGATGAAGTAGTTGGCCAGCTGGGCCATGGCCAATGCTGCTGTGCCTGGGAAGTGGGTCCTTGTTGCCTTGCTCACCGCCATTGACCAATGGGCCCAGGAGAGCTCAGCATTTTCACTGCAGCAGCAGTAGAAGAAGCGGTGGCATGTCAGTCATGTTTGACTGTATTTTGTGCCTGTATTAGCTAGGTAGCACAATTGCTCTGTATATAAGAGACATGAGTTACACATGTTGTATGTGGGAAGCTGTTGTGTTTCTTCCGCCTTTCTCTGATCGGGATTTCTAAACTCTATTATAACCTTGGAGCCCTGGTGATGTGGTGGTTAAGGGCTTAGCTGTGAACCAAAAGGCTGGCAGTTCGAATTCACCAGCCGCTCCTTGAAAACCCTATGGGGCAGTTCTGCTCTGTCCTATAGGGTCGCTGTGAGTTGGAATTGACTTGACAGCAATGAGTTTGGTACTATAACCTTAAGGGACCATGGACGTATATGTGGTTGGAAGTTGCTGAAATGGATGTTATGTGGTGCATAACTTAGCTGAATTCAATGTTCCTGTAATATATATAGATATTTGACCTTGTTTCCTATTTCAGCAGCACAGAGCAATCGACTCCTGCATATGCTTAATAACCTTTCCTCTTTGAAATCAACAACCAGGATTCCTCTTTGTTTCACTATTCTAAACATTTAATTAATATCCTCTAATTATTAATTAAATGAGATTGCTTCTAGCCCCTCATCATTTGCATTACCTCCTTCTACACTAACTAGATTTTCCTTTTAAAGCGTATTTCCCAGAATTGAGCATGTGCCCTAGAAGTGGGTCTAAGCAATGCACAGAAGGATAGAACTATGAGTTCTCTCCATCTGGATACCATACATATAGTTTTTCAGCTTAAGACAGCATTAGCATTTTCAGTGGTTACATTGCACTGATAACTTATATTAAGTTCATGGTCATCTTAAACCTCCGCTTAAGAGGAAGAGCCAACATGGCGCTATAGACAGAAGAACCATGCTGTCCCTCCACAACAAAGACCCAAAAAACTAAGTAAAACAGAGACAAACATCAATCCTGGAATCCTAAGTGTCAAATGAAGAGATAAAGATCTCAACCAAGCACTGAATGGAATAAGAAACTGACAGAGAACAGAGAGCCAGGAGAGTTACTAGCAGAGGTCCTCTATCAGCTAATGCAGCATGGATCCACCATCTTGGACTCCTGTCAGACATTGGTAGACAGGGAGTACAGGAAAGCAGATTCATGGAGCTCCCAGCAGGAGACAGAGCACCTGGAAACCAGCAAGACACTCTTTCCCACCCCCATCCTCCCTCCCCCTTCTCGGACTTCCCTGATTCCCCACTGGCCATTCTGAGGTTTCCCGGCTGGCTGATCTGCCACTTCCCAGTGGGCTGTGACTGCAGCACGGGAGGTGCCACATTTGCCCTGCCCTCACCGGCCGGCTTCTTCACTACTATTTCTTTGTTGCTGGTGTTGCTTTTTTCAACCTCTTTTGGTTTCTTCCCTGCCTCTCACATCCTCCTCGTCCTTTCTCTCAAACATCTGACTCTCTGTGCCATCTTTGCTTCTTCTTGAAAGGCTGTGAAGTGCTGCTTGGCTGGGGAACAGCTTCCCCAGTTCGGCTGCCATGCTGGTTGGATCCTTGGGGACTTTTCTTTTTGTTTGTTTTCTCTTTCTTTTTTCCTTTTTATTTTTCTTCATTTTTCGGTTTCTCATCTTCTTCTACTTACCTTCTTTTCCTGTCTCCTGGATACCTGGTGCTATGTATCATCTCCACCCCTTCTAGCCAAGCTGTACTGCACAGCTTGGGAGCTGCTTCCTCAGTGTGTGCAGCCACGCTGGTGGGATCCCTGGGGCATTTAAGAAATTTTTTTTTTAATTTTCTTTTTTCTTTCGTTTTGTTTTTCTCCATTTCTTGGTTTCTCATCTTTCCATTCCAACAGCAGGCTCCCTCAGTACTTTTTTTTTTTTTTTTTTTGGCTCCTGTTTCCTCTCCTCTCTCTCTTCTTTCCCATACCCAACCCAGCTCCACACATCACAGCCTCCCCCTACTCCTCTCTCCTGCCTATCTGGACTGTGTGCTGAATATTGCGCTGCTGAGCAGTACAGGTACGGCCTACCGGAATCTACCCTGCACTGACCTCTGGCTCACCTCGTCGGGCCAGTATGTGCCACAAACAGTTCATCTCAGAAACTCCCCTTAAGCTGGACCTGCCCTGCTGCACCATAGCTGAGTGACTAGCCCTGACCACTAGATAAGGAGGTGAAAAGTATCGTGCATACAGACAAGCAAACAACAAAGAATGCACAGCCTGCCTGCTCAGACATAACCAAATAAAACAAAAAAGCAAGATGAAACAAACAAATCTACAATCAATCAATGAATAAAATAACTACTGAATGTCCCAAAGGTAGCAGACAATCTCAAAACATTAAAAAAACAGGACAAGATGGTTCCAGTAGGCATCCAAAATATAACACCAGAGGAATTTCCAGTAGAAGAAAAGGCACTAGAACTACCTGATAGGGAATTCAAACTCTAATATTCAGAGCTATCCAAGAGTTGAAGCAAAAAGCAGACAAAAATGAAGAAAAAATAGACAAATTCATGGAAAAGGCAGGCAAATTCTTGGAAAATACAGACAAAAAATGGAAGATTTCAGGAAAATAATACAGGAAAAAAATGCCAAAATAAATCTACAACCAGAAATCATACAAAGACAACATTTAGAAATCCAAAAGATAAACCACAAGATTTCAGAAATGGACAGTGTTATAGAAGGGCTGAGGAGCAGATTTAAAACAATGAAAGACAGGATCAGCAAAATTGAAGATAAACACTTGGATACAACTATGTTTGAGGAAAAACCAGAAAAAAGAATGAAGAAAAATGAAAAAACAAACAAACAACAACAACAACAACAACAACAAAAAACGGAGAATTATGGGGGATACAATCAAAAGCAAAAATTTGCCAGTGATTGGAGTTCCATAAAAGAGGGAGAAAATGGAAAACATAGAGAGGATCATTGAAGAATTGCTGACAGAAAACTTCCCTAATATCATGAAAGAGGAAAATCTGACCATCCAGGAAGCTCAATGAACCCTGCATAGGATAGACCCCAAAAGAAAATCACCAAGGCATATCATAATCACACTCACTAAAACCAAAGACAAAGAAAGAATCCTGAGAGGAACTTGAAAAAAAATGAAAAGTCACATACAGAGGGAAAACAATAAGACTAACCTCTGATTACTTGGCAGAAACCATGCAGGCAAGAAGGAAATGGGATGACATACATAAAAACCTGAAAGAATAAAATTGTCAACCAAGAATAGTATATCCTTCAAAACTCTCATTCAAATATGATGGTGAAATTAGGACATTTCCAAATAAAAGAAATTAAGGGAATATGTAAAAACCAAACCATACTTACAAGAATTATTAAAGGGAGTCCTTCAGTTTGAGAATGAACAACATCAGATGACAGCCTGAATCTAGGATGTAAGATTGTACCAGCCAGATACCAGCCTAGGAAATGAACTCTCAAGGACTACTCAAAACCAAAAGAATTACAACAGGGAACCAGAGAGGTTAATCTGCAAATGACAGTAATGTCAGAACAATAAAAGAGGGAATAAATGGTGAAGGTATAGAACTTTCTAATGGAGAAGAAGGTGTCGTGGATTGAATTGTGTCCCCTCCAAAATATCTGTCAACTTGGCTGGGTCATGATTCCCAGTATTGTTTACTTGTGTACCATTTTGTAATCTGATGTGATTTCCTTATGTGTTGTAAATTCAATCACTATGATCTAATAAGATGGATTAACGCCAGTTATAAAAATGAGGTATACAAGATTGGATAGTGTCTTAAGGCAATTTATTTTGAGATATAAAAGAAAGAAGCGAGCAGAGACACAGGGGAAACTCATACCACCAAGAAAGCCATGCCAGGAGCAGAGTAAGTCCTTTAGACCTGAGGTTCCTGCACTGAGATGCTCCCAGACCAAGGGAAGACTAATGCATCACAAGGACCTTCCTTTAGAGCTGGCAGATAGAGAAAGTGTTCCTCTGGAAGTGATGTCCTGAAATTGGACTTGTAGCTTACTGGACTGTGAGAGAATAAACTTCTCTTTGTTAAAGCCATCCATTTGTGGTATTTCTGTTATAGCAACACTAGATGATGAAGACAGAAGGCAAGACAATACCAAGTAATAATAGACTGGTTCAAACCTAGGAAGAGTAGGGTAAATTTCAATATAACCACAAAGAAAGTTAACAAACTTACTCATCAAAATTAAAATAAAAACATAAAGTCTCAGTAAAAACAAAATCTACAAAAACAAAAGAAATGAAAAAAATGCATAAACAAAAGGAATTCAGCACAGAAGAGTAAGAGGAACAAAGAAATTGTCAACACCACAAAAAAAAAAACTACAAAATGACAGCAATAAACTCACACCTATCAATAATTACACTGAATGTAAATGCCCTAAGTACATCCATAAAGAGACAGAGAGTGACAGAATGGATGAAAAAACAGGAACAATCAATATGCTGTCTACAAGAGATACACCTTAGAAACACATACATTTATTAAAAATCAAAGGATGGAAAAAAATATATCAAGCAAACAGCCACCAAAAAAGAGCAGGAGTGGCAATACTAATCTCAGATAAAATAGGTGGTAAAACAAAATCCACCATAAAAGACAGAGAAGGGCACTATATCATGATTACAGAGATGATCCATCATGAAGACATAACCATAATAAATACCTACGCACCCAATGACAGGGCTCCAAAATACATAAAACAAACTTTAACAGCACTGAAAAGAGACATTGACAGTTCTACTGTAATAGTAGGAGACTTCAACACACCACTCTCGGTAAAGGACAGAACATCAAGAAAGAAATTCAACAAAGATACAGAAGATCTAAAGGCTACAATCAGCCAACTTGACCTCATAGACATATATAGAACATTACACCTAGCAGATGCAAAGTATACATTCTTTTCCAATGCACATGGAACATTATCCAGAATAGACCCACATCTTAGGCCACAAAACAACCCTTAACAAAATCCAAAACATTGAGATAATACAAAGTATCTTCACTGATCACAATGCCATCAAAGTAAAAATTAACAACAAGAAGAGTAAGGAAAAAAAAATCAATTACCTGGAAACTAAATAACACCCTGCTTAAAAACCACTGGGTAATAGAAGAAATCAAAGATGGAATAAAAAAATTCCTAGAATCAAATGAGAATGAAAATACATCATACCAAAACCTTTGGGACACAGCAAAGGCAGTGCTCAGAGGTCAATTTATACCAAGAGATGCACACATTAAAAAAGAAGAAAGGGACAAAATCAAAACATTAGCTAAACAACTAAAACAAACAGAAAGAGAACAGCAAAAGAAGCCCACAGCCACCAGAAGAAAGGAAATAATAAAGATCAGAGCAGAAATAAATGAAATGCAGAATAGAAAAATAATAGAAAGAATCAACAAAACCAAAACTTGGTTCTTTGAAAGGATCAACAAAATTGACAAACCACTAGCCAAACTGACGAAAGAAAAACAGAAGAAGATGCAGATAACCCAATTAAGAAACAAAATGCGGGACATTACAACAGACTCAACTTAAATAGAAAGGATCATAACAGAGTATTATAAAAAAACTATACAACAAATTTGAAAATCTAGAGGAAATGGACAAATTTCTAGAAACACGCTACTTACCCAAACTATCACAAATTGATGTTGAAAATCTGAACAGATTCATAACAAGAGAAGAGATTGAAAAGCTAAATTAAAAAAACTCCCAATTAAAAAAAAAAAAAAAAAAGCATGGCCCAGATAGCTTCACTGGAGAATTCTGCAAAACATTCAAAGAAGAGCTTACACCAGTACTAATCAAACTATTTCAGAACATAGAAAAGGAAGGGGTATTTCCAATTTAATCTATGAAGCCAGCATAACCCTGATATCAAAACCAGGTAAAGATACCACAAAATGAAAAAGACAATTACAGATCAATATCTTTCATGAACATAAATGCCAAAATTCTCAACAAAATTCTAGCCAATAGAATTCAGAATGATATCGAAAAAATAATACACCATGACCAAGTAGGATTCATACCAGCTATGCAAGGATGATTCAACATTAGAAAATAAATCAGCATAATCCACTATAAAAATAAAATAAAAGAATCACATGATAATCTCAATCGACTCAGAAAAGGCATTCGACAAAGTCCAACACCCATTCCTGATAAAAACTCTCAATAAAATAGGTTTGGAAGGAAAATTACTGAATTTAATAAAGGGCATCTATACAAAACCAACAACCAACATCATCCTTACTGGAGAGAGGCTGAAAACATTCCCCTTGAGAACATGAACAAGACAAGGATGTCCTTTATCACCACTCCTATTTAACATTGTTCTGGAAGTCCTAGCTAGAGCAATAAGGCAAGAAAAAGAAATAAAGGGCTTCCAAATTGGTAATGAAGAAGTAAAACTGTCCCTGTTTGCAGATGATATGATACTATATATAGAAAACCCAAAAGACTCCATGAGAAAACTACTGTAACTAATAGAAAGATTCAGCAGTGCAGAAGGATACAAGATAAACATAAAAAAATCCATTGGATTCCTATATACCAATAAAGAGAACGATGGAAAGGAAATCCAGAAAACAATACCATTCATAATAACCCCTAAAAAAATAAAATACTTAGAATAAATCTAACCAGGGGTGTAAAAGACCTACACAAAGAAATCTACAAAACACTTCTGCAAGAAACCAAAAGAGATCTACATAAATGGAAAAACATACCATGCTCAAGGACAGGTAGACTCCACATTGTGAAAATGACAATTCTACCCAAAGCAATCTACAAATACAATGCAATCTGGATCTAAATATCAACAACATTCATTAAAGAGATGGAAAAAAACAATCAATAACTTTATGTGGAAAGGGAAGAAGTCCCAGATAAGTAAAGCATTATCGAAGAAGAATAAAGCAGGAGGACTCCCAGCACCTGATCTCAGAACCTACTATACAGCTATGATAGTCAAAACAGCTTGGCACTGGTATGATGACAAATACATTCACCAATGGAACAGAGAACCCCTATGTAAACCCATCCACCTACAGTCACCTGATGTTCTACAAGGGCCCAAAGTCCATCACATAGGGATAAGACAGTATTTTTAACAAATGGTGCAGGCAAAACTGGATGTCCATCTGCAAAAAATGAAACAGGAGCCATACCTCACACCATACACAAAAGCTAATTCAAAATGGATCAAAGACCTAAACATAAAACCAAAAACTACAAAGATTATAGAAGAAAAAATAGGTTCAATGCTAGAGACCTTTATACATGGTATTAACGGGATACAAACCATAATTAATAACATACAAACTCCAGAAGATAAGCTAGATAACTGGCATCTTCTAAAAATTAAACACTTATGCTCATCAAAAGACTTCACCAAAAGAGTAGAAAGAGACCCTACAGACTGGGAAAAAATTTTTGGCTATTACAAATCCAACAAAGGTCTACTCTAAAATCTACAAGAAAATCCAACACCTCTACAACAAAAAGACAAATAATCCAATTAAAAACGGGCAAAGGAAATGAACAGACACTTCACCAAAGAAGACATTCCAGCGGCCAACAGACACATGAGTAAATGCTCGCGATCACTAGCCATTAGAGAAATGCAAATCAAAACCACAACGAGATACCATCTCACCCCAGCATTACTGGCATGAATCAAAAAAACAGAACATGACAAATACCAGAGAGGCTGCGGGGAGATTGGAACACTTATGCACTGCTGGTGGGAATGCAAAATCGTACAACCATTTTGGAAAACAATGTGACGCTTCCTTAAAAAGCTAGAAATAGTAGTACCATACGATTCAGCAATCTCACCCCTAGGAATATATCCTAAAGTGATAAAAGCCATCACACAAATAGGCATATGCATACCCATGTTTATTGCAGCATTGTTCACAATAGCAAAAAAATAGAAACAACCTAGATGTCCATCAACAGGTGAATGGATAAACAAACTATGGTACATACACACAATGGAGTATGGAATACCATGCAACAATAAAGAACAGTGATAAATCTGTGAAAGATCTCACAACATGTATGAATTTGGAGGGCATTGTGATGAGTGAAATAAGTCAATCACAAAAGGACAAATTTTGTATGAGACCACTACTATAAAACTCATGAAAAGGTTTACAGACAAAAAGAAACAATCTTTGATGGCTATGAGGGAAGGTGGTAGGGGTGGAAAAATACTAAATAGACAATAGATAAGTGGTAACTCTGGTGATGGGTAAGACAGTACACAATACTGGGGAAGCCAGCACAACTTGTTCAGGATAAGGTCATTGAAGCTCCATGGACAAATCCAAACTCCCTGAGGGACCAAATTACTGGGCTGAGGGCTGTGGAGACCATGGTCTCAAGGAACATCTAGCTCAATTGACATAACACAGTTTATAAAGAAAATGTTCTACATTCTACTTTGGTGAGTAGTGTCTGGGGTCTTAAAAGCTTGTGAGCTGCCATCTAAGATACTCCACCGGTCTCACCCCTTCAGGGGCGAGGGAAAATGAAGAAAACTAAAGACACAAGGGAAAGACTAGTCCAAGGGACTGATAGTCTACAACTACCACAGCCTCCACCAGACTGAGTCCAGCACAATTAGATGATGCCTGCCTGCCACCGCTGACTACTGTGACAGAGATCACAATAGAGGGTCCCAGACAGAGCTGTAGAAAAATGTAGAACAAAATTCTAACTCAAAAGAAGACCAGAGTTACTGGCCTGACAGAGACTGGAGAAACCCCGAGAGTATGGCCCCTGGACACCCTTTTAGCCCAGGAATGAAGTCACTTCAGGGGTTCACCTTTTAGCCAAAGGTTAGACAGGGCCATAGGACCAAATGAGACTAAAGGGGCACACCAGTCTAGAGGCAAGGACTAGAAGGCAGGAGGGGACAGGGAAGCTGGTAATAGAGAACCCAAGGTTGAGAAGGGAGAGTACTGACATGTCATGGGGTTAACTAATGTCATAAAACAATATATGTACTAAACGTTTAATGAGAAGCTAGTTTGTTCTGTAAACCTTCATCTAAAGTACAAAAAAAAAAAAAAGAAAAAAATGTTATTCCCGGGCTGTCCTGAAACTGTCATCACTGACCACACTTGAAATGTGGTGAGTCCAAATTGAGGTGTGCTGCAAGGGTAACTACACTGTGAATTTCAAAGGCTTAGTACAAAAATATATATATATACATATAAAATAGCTAATATAGTTCTCTTTTATGTTGATTATGTGTTGAAATCATAATTGTGGATATATTTGGTTAAATAAAATACATTATTAAAATTAAAAAATAAAATAAAACCTCTGCTTAAAAATCCAAGACTTTTCGGGTGAGGGAAGCAGGACTGGGAAGAAGCAGCCCTTGTGTCTGCTAGGTGTTCAGATACACAGGGTTATCAGGTAAAATTAGGGCAGATAAACAGCTGGGTTACCTTCGGCCTGGGGGAAAATCCACCACACAGGAAGCGTCTCACCCAACAGCAGGGCCTGAGGATTGAAAGGAAGTCCTGGATCTCAGCCTGTGGCTTTACAAGAATACCTTTAGGTCCACTACCGCTTTTGGTAGGTGTACACTATTAGAAAGAAAAGAGTTGTGTTAAAACTAAAAGAGCTTTAAGTCTAGGGGCTGAAGCAAAAACATAGAACAGGAAAAGAGTGACCAGGAGACTGCTGTGAAGTGAAGACCTTAGTCTAGGGATGTCAATGCAGTGGCCGTGTCGAAGCAGCAGAGGAAGTGAGGGGCAGAGGCTGATGTGGAGAGAGAGCCAGAGATGTCAGTCACAGCAGTGACGTTCTAGTCCAGCTGTCTAGAGATGCAGAGTGGACTTTGAGAGAATTCTGGGGCAGCAGAGACAGCAGAGAAAACAGCTGTCGAGGGACTATCAGGAGTTCAGTGCGGAGTCCAGCAGATGACTGGGCACAGTGTCCTAAGAGAGCTTATAGCGTGGCACATCTCTGCAGGGTGGGGTAGTAATGGCGGAGGTCCCTGGCCACAGGATGCACAGCCTGGAGCAGAGGATGAGCCTTTGTCTGAGGAATGATGGTCTGAAAGGAGCAGACAGCTGGTGCCTGAAGTGAGATACACAAAGTAATTTGGCCTTTGTCCTGGGTTCATGAGAAGTAATCTCTTAAACAAATGAGCAAAAAACAAAAAGAAACAAGCAAAAAAAACCTTGTATCTTAGTTATCTAGTGCTGCTATAACACAAATATCACAAGTGGATGACTTTAACAAACAGAAATTCATTCTCTCATAGTCTAGGAGGCTAGAAGTCCGAATTCAGGGTGCCAGCTCCAGGGGAAGACTTTCTTTTTCTGTCTGTTCTGGGGAAAGGTCCTTGTCATGAGTCTTCCCCTGGTCTAGGAGCCTCTCAGTGCAGGGACCCTGGGTCCAAAGGACATGCTCTGCTCCTGGCACTTCATTCTTAGTGGTATGAGGTCCCTTTGGTCTCTGCTGAATTCTCTCATTTATATCTCAAAAGAGATTGACTCAACATACAACATAATCCTGTAGATTGAGTCCTGCCTCATTAACTTAACTGCTTCTAATCCTGCCTCATTAACATCATAGAGGTTAGGATTTACAACAGATAGAATAATCACATCAGATTACAAAATGGTAGACAACCACACAATACTGGGAATCATGGCCTAGCCAAGTTGACACACATTTTAGGGGGACACAATTCAATCCACAATATCTTGGAATTAAGTGTCTTCAATAAAGACCCCAGCCCATACCTATCTAACAGATCAAGTGAGGTAATGAGGTGACTCGGGTGGGGCTGGCCAGGCCAGAAAGACCCACGTTGTAATACCTCATGATCACCTCATGATTTAGACTGACTTCAGGGAAGAGGGGCTGGTTAGGCCAGAAAGAAATCTTGTGGTATCAGCTGACCTCAGGGGAGAGGGGCTGGAGTTTGCATTACATAATGAGGCCCTCAATAAAAGCCCTGGACCTGGAAGCTCCATAGGCTTCCTGGTTGGTGAAAGACATCTGTACACATGGGGGGATAGCGTATCCCTTTTTGGGACATGGAAGCTTTGTGTTGGGAATCCTCCCAGATCTTGCCCTATGTTTCTCTTCTTTATGCTGATACTGATTTGTACCCTTTAAAATAGATATGTAACCATGAGTTCTGTGAGTCATTCCAGTGAATTTTGAACCCAAAGGAGTAGTGGGATCCAGTATGTCAGAGATTACAGAGGTCAGGGGGACTCCCAAACTTGCTGCTAGCGTCCTGAAGGAATAGAGAGAAACCTCTAAATCTGTGGTCAGTGTGTCAGAAGTTACGGTGGTGGGTGGACTCCCAAGCTTGTGGCTGGTGTCTGCATATCTGGTAGGCTGAAGGATGGTGTCAATTTAACTTGGCAGTTCTGCCCTAGCTCCAGGTGGCTAGGGTCAGAGAAAGAAATGCTGCATGTCACAGCTGGTGTCAGAGAAGTGAAAAGTGGGAATTTGGATTTATGCTGATTATTATCTTCACACTGAAATAAAGTAATATGGGTCATAGGGAACCATTAACACTGATCAGTGAAACAAATGAAAAAATCTCTATGATTTCCATGAAGATGCTGGGAAGATGAAAAGACCCTGGATGGGGAAAGACGCGGTCCCATAAATGGCAGATGAGAGCCACTGGCTCTGCAGGTGTGACTTTGGTGGTATCCATAAGATAATCAGGCCTGGGTCCACTCAGGCATTTTCTTATAGAGAAGCTTTTAAAATAACCATTTGGACATTTATTTTAATAGAAGAAATATAAAACCAAACCAAATCTGTTGCTGTCAAGTCGATTCCAACTCATAGCGACACTACAGGACAGAGTAGAACTGCCCCACAGGGTTTCCAAGGAGCAGCTGGTGGATTCGAAGTGCAGACCTTTTTGATTAGCAGCCAAGCTCTTAACCTCTGTGCCACCAGGGCACCAGAAAAAATATGGTGAGAAATAATTCAAAGACAAATAGCCATGTAATAATTTGGCTTCCAGAGATGAGTCAGTTCTGGGGTGATCCCATGTGTGTGGACTGGATCCTGTCTGGGGCTCTCAGTGCTTTGGATCTCTGTGCTGCTCTTAGTAGATACTGGACTGGGCCTGGAAATCTTTTTGAAGACTTTGAAATTAGAGTAGGTGGGTGGCTAGGTCAGACCCAAAGTGAGAATTCTTCAATAGAAAATCAGATTGACTTTGTCTTGACTTAAGGGTTTGAGAATCAGGCTGAACACTTTCAAAATGGCATTCAGTAGGGTGGATTTTCAGGTGAGACTTACTGGTTCATGCTGTGACATTCCAATCCATAAAATGAGGCAACAAATAAACCAGAACAAACCAGTTGCCGTCCAGTTGATTCTGACTCATGGCAACCCCGTGTGTTTCAGAGTAGAACTACTCCATAGGGTTTTTAAGGCTGTGACCTTTCAGAAGCAGATCACCTGAGCTTTCTTCTAAGGCACCTCTGGGTGGATTCAAACTACTAACCTTCCAGTTAGTAGTAGAGAATTTAACACATTGGAATCCCCAGGGACTCCTATCCAAAACCCAAACCAAACCCTGTTGCCATCCAGTCAATTCCAACTCGTAGTTGGAGGGACTCTTATAGGATCATTAAAAAGACACATACTTAATAATGGTAAGCAAATTTAGATGTCCCTTTGGAAACGATAATGCAATCATCAACTATTTCTTTCTCAGTGAGAATGTACAGACGTATTGCAAAATGATTTTACCAATCTTTTGTGTGGAGATGTATTTTAACATATGTAAAACATTTCTATTGGGACTTTTCAAGAAAGAATTTCTAATTTAGAAGCCAGTGACTCACTCTTTTTCCTCTTATTTTGTGCTTAACTTAATACCCATTTTACCACTGCTACTTTTGTGTTTATTGGATTGCAAGGTTTTAATAAGATTTAGATGGAAAGCCCTGAAGTTCCCCATCTCAGCTGCATCTTGAGCCCACATGGTTAGCTAAGCAGGTATTGCACCAGCAGGAATCCCTGTGGTCGTGGTTGCAGTTGCCTCCTAATTGGTTGTGACATGGGGCTGCCTTTTGATCTTGACCATGTTCTCCTAATTATTTAATCTCTGACAACACAAAAACATGTTCAACCACATACCATGAATCCAGCATGGCTTTTCTCCTGAGGCCTAGTTTAGACTGCATAGTCTGTACGATAAAAGCAGCTACAAGTTTTTATTTCCTGTCCTCTGTTGAAGGGTGACTTGGTGATGGGGCGCAGTGAGGAGGAAACAGGCCCATCCCCACAGCCCTCTCCCCCTCCAGACTTCTGCTGATGCACTTCCTGTTAGCTCTGAATCACTTCTGGAGCTGTGGAATTCTCAGATGCACCATTCTTAAGTTGATATTGACTGACAGTCATTCTTGGCCTAGGGAAGGCTGACAGGGAGAACTAGTCCTTAGACAGACACAGAAACAAAGCATGATCCTGGAGTTTTATGCTTGTACTCTTCTATTTAGGAATATTTGCACTTTATTTTATTTACATCATGTGTCTGTTTCCTTCCATTGACTCTTAGCTATTTCCTAGTAGGGGTCTTATTGTTTTATCTATTTATCACCTGTGCTCAGTAAATATTTGCTGAATGAATAAATGAATAAATGGATAAATAAACAATTCCATGAATAAATGAATTAATGAATATTAAATTATTCTTGTCTTTGGTGATTTAGCTAATGGTCTAAGTATAAATACTGAGGCCTCTCAGTGAAAAACTCAGAAGATTTGCATTTTTTCTTAATTGCAGCAAAAAATATATTAACATAAGAACTCCCATCCTGAATCTGAACAATATAGTCCAGCGTTCTATAACTGACAAAGGCATTCGAAACTTTTGGTTGAATAGTTTTCTCTAAGACACCAATATCCAAAGTTTAAAGTTGCCTTAATAATTTATACCATTATATATTTATATAAGCTGGAAGTATTTATCTTAGCTTTTGCACTATTACTATTTCTTAGTAGAATTGTAGAATTCGTCGATGTTCAACCATTTCAGGAGGTAGCATATAATCAAGAACCGATGGTACTGAAGGAAGAAGTCCAAGCTGCACTGAAGGCATTGGCGAAAAGCAAGGCTCCAAGAACTGATGGAATACCAACTAAGATGTTTCAACAACCAGATGCAGCACTGGAGGTGCTAACTCTTCTATGCCAACAAATTTGGAAGACAGCTACCTGGACAGCTGACTGGAAGAGATCCATATTTGTGCCCGTTCCACAGAAAGGTGAGCCAACAGAATGTGAAAATTATCAAACGTTATTATTATTACACACACGTAAAATTTTGCTGAAGATAATTCAAAAACGGTTGCAGCAGTACATCGGCAGGGAACTGTCAAAAATTCAAGCCTGATTCAAAAGAGGATGTGGAATGAAGGATATCATTGCTGATGTCAGATCGATCTTGGCTGAAAGCAGATAATACCAGAAAGATATTTACGTGTGTTTTAAAGACTATGCAAAGACATCCAACTGTGTGGATCATAACAAATTATGGATAACGTTGCAAAGAATGATAATTCCAGAACATTTAATTGTGCTCATGGGGAACCTGTACAGAGACCAAGAGGCGGTCATTCAAACAGAAGAAGGGGATAGTGCATGGTTTAAAATCAGAAAACATGTGTGTCAGGGTTGTATCCTTTCACCATACTTATTCAATCTGTACGCTGAGCAAATAATCTGAGAAGCCAGACTATATGAAGAAGAACGTGTCATCAGGATTGGAGGAAGAATAATTAATAACCTGTGATATGCAGATGACACAACTTTGCTTGCTGAAAGTGAAGAGAACTTGAAGCACTTATTGATGAAGATCAAAGACTACAGCCTTCAGTATGGATTACACCTGAACATAAAGAAAACAAAAATCCTCACAACTGGACCAATAAGCAACGTCATGATAAATGGAGGAAATATTGGGGTTGTCAAACATTACATTTTACTTGGATCCACAAATCAAAGCCCATGGAAGCAGCAGCCAAGAAATCAAAGGACATATTTCATGGGCACATCTGCTGCAAAACACCTCCTTAAAGTGTTAAAAAGCAAAGATGTCACTTTAAGGACTAAGGTGTGCCTGATCCAAGCTATGGTATTTTTATTACCTCATATGCATGTGAAAGCTGGACAATGCATAAAGAAGACTGAAGAAGAATTGACGCCTTTGAATTACTGTGTTGGTGAAGAATATTGAATATACTATGGACTGCCAGAAGAACAAACAAGTCTGTTTGGAAGAGGTACAACCAGAAGCGATGATGGTGAGACTTCATCTCATGTACTTTGGACACGTTATCAGAAGGGACCAGTCCCTGAAGAACGACATCATGCTTGGTAAAGTAGAGGGTCAACGAAAAAGAGGAAGACCCGCAACAAGGTTGATTGACATAGTGGCTGCAATAATGGGCTCAAATGTAGCAACAATTTGAGGATGATGCAGGACCAGCCAGTGCTTCGTTTTGTTGTACATAGGGTTGCTATGAGTCGGAACCGACTCGAAGGCACCTAATAACAACAATAATGATGGAATTGTTGACCAGGGTAAGAAGTTGCCTATGTACTTATTTTTTTTTGTAAATAACTGTGTGCCTCAGTTAAGGTCTCTGGGTTGTACAAATGGTTTGTGCTCAACTGTTAACCTAAAGGTTGGTGATTCAAACCCATCCAGTGGCTCTGCAGAAGAAAGGCTTGGTGATCTGTTCCGGTAAATATTACAGCCAAGAAAACTCCATGGAGCAGTTCTAGTCTGTAACACATGGGGTCACTCTTAATTGGAATCAACTAAACATCAATGCTTTTTTTTTTTTTTTTTTTGCATCTCAGTTGTGAAGAAGATAGAGTAATATTGGTAAGACCCTACAATTAATTCTGAGCAGGACAGTTAGCATTGTTCCATGATGTCACCTGTGTCTAAATTCTTTCCAGTGGCTTGGGGTTCCCAAATTTCTGTAAAGGGTGAGGTAATAAGTATCTTGGACTTTATGTGTTTCTGTCGCTACTTCCCAAATTTGCATTGTAGCACAAAAACAGGTATAAATAATAAGTAAACAAATGGACATGGCTGTGTTCCAATAAGAATTCATTTAACACAATCTTTCATGTCATGAGATATTGCTCTTTAAAAACTTTTTTCAACCATTTAAAAATGTAAGAAACATTTCTATCTCGTGAGCCATTGTTTGCTGACCCCTGCAATACATGGAAGATGTGCACTTTATAACCAACTTAAACACACGATGGAGCCAAGACAAGACAGCGCTAGTCCTGGAGAGGGTCGTTTTGCAGGCAAAGCACAGCATCATTCTTCATTGTGGACTTCCTTTCAAATGGCTCCAAATAACATCTCTTAGATGTTTTGTGTTTTTACGGTTGCTCCTGGCTTAGCATTCTGTATTTATTTGTCTTGTGCTCTCAGTGTGAGAACTTTTTATAGTCTGGGAGCCAAACTATGAAGTCCCAAGTCCTTTCTGCAGAAGACCCATTTCTGCCAGTGCCCTTGTTTTCTACGTGAGTTATACTGTGGCAGTTATGGCTGTTGGTTCGGCTACAGGAGAGGAGATGATTTGGGGTTGGGAAAAAAGGATCCTACAGTATCTATTGCCATGGAGAAGCATAAGCTGAGCCACTGGAGAGGAGTGAGACCAGGAATGGTTTCCTTTGACCCCACCTTGGACCTCAGAGGCCCACAGAGTTGAGGGGCACATGCACATGTCTGTCTACTCCAGCCTCTGTGCCTGGCCTGAACTCTCCCGTGCTCAGTACTAAGGGTAAGAGAAAAGGCAGGTTCCATTTTCTTCCCATGACAACATTTTTCTAACTGCAAATGAAAAAATCAAACAATGTAGATATTTCCAGACCTTTTTCATTGTTGCTGTTAACTGCTACGGAGTTGGTCCCAGACTCATGGCGACCCATTGCACAATGGTTGGAGCATTGTCATCGTCGAGTTTTCATTGGCTGATTTTTGGGAGTAGATTACAAAGACTTTCTTCTCAGTTCCTCTTAGTCTTCAAGCTCTGCTGAAACCTTTTCAGCATCATAGTAACATGCAAGCCACCGCTGACAGCCGGGTGGTGGCTGCACTTGAGGTGTATTGACCAGGAATCAAACCCGGGTCTTCCACATGGAAGGCAAGAATTCTACCACTGTACCACCAATATCCCCTACTTTTCCATTAGTATAGCTAAAACTCTAAAGGTCATACCTGCTCCAGGTTTCTAAAAGACTTATACTTGGGACTTTAGCTCCTGAAGTTTTTTTTTAACCTACTTTTGAAATGAAATGAAATATCAGTAAAACATGAGTTTGAATCATTAGAAACCAACATGGTCCCATGAATTTTTAATTTCAGGAGTATTTTTCTGGAATTCATTCCAGAAATAAACAAAGACAAGAGTAAGGCTAAGGAAAGATTTTTTTTTTTCACTTTTGGTAAGTCCTGTGTTCCAACTCCCATTTGTCACACACAGCCACATTATCTGATATTTATACTTTAAAAATAAGTACAATACATTCACATATAGATGGAAAGTTATTTTCTTAAAAATTCAAAGAGCAAATTCAGCTGTCAATATGCTTTTAGCAGGAAGGTCAAAGATTGCTCGGAATGTGAGTGTGATATAGTAATATTTGAGATACTATTTGCAACACCTGTTCTAAACCAAATAAAATATTATATAAAACATGAGGATTGGCTTCATTCTGTTCAAATCTTATGTATTATCACAGAAATACAGAAAGCACACATATTCATATCATTATCGACACATGTGTTAAATTGATCATATTCCACAACCTGTCTAATCAGAAAGTTCTCAAGTAATTTTAGTCCTTGACATAATCCACTTCTCAGTTTCAGGACCTTTTTAAACTGCTTCCATGAATGCTGATTTACAGTCACCCATGTGTGAAAAATGAAGAATGGAATGAGAAACATCACTGGGCACCAGAATGCAGAAGTGTCTCTCATTTCAAAACAAAACCAATATTTGGGTTTGTGCTGGCTGCACAACTGTACTTTTGCACAAGTGTCTTAGTTGCAGGCACATGGTTCTTTTATGCAAAGGTTAAGAGCAGGGGCCAGGGTCTGTGCTGATTTTATGGTTCAATTTTCAAAAATTTGTAAGCTGTAAGGAAGAGATCATTCTAAAACAACTTCCATACAATGTTATTTGTTCTCATCACTTTAGAAAAATGTGCTTCATCATAATCATTTGTTCTAGGTGGACATCACATAGAACTGAGTAAATCCAAGCACAATCTAAATAAGACGAAAGAAACAAATCATATCAAAGTACAGGGGGACAAAGGATGACTCATTGGGGTGTGATATGGCTGTGTCTGTTTCCATTTTAATGTATCCCTTCTTTCATATTCTCCCTTAGACATCCTTTTCAATCTAGAGTGTTTAGGAAATAAAGTCCAAGCAGCACTTCAAAGAAGAGGTGAGTTTTGAGGAGAGTTATAACACAGCTATATCAATAAACATTTTCTGGTAATCATTACAAGGGAGGAGTTACACAGTTAAGAGGGTATAATTGAACAATGTCTGAAGACAAATTTGTGGTAAGATATAGACAGACAGAAGTATGAAATAGGTGAAAAAAATATTGAGCAAATCTGTCGCAAAAGACCTCTTTAATGATTTAAAAAGCAAAGATGTCACTTTGATGAGAAAGTTGTGCCTGACCCAAACCATGGTTTTTTCAGTGGCTTCATATACTCATGAAAACTGGACAATGAAAAAGAAGACAGAAGAAGAACTGATGTGTTTGAACTGTGGCGCTGGTGAAGAATATTGAATATACCATGGACTTCCAAAAGAATGAACAAATTAGTCTTAGAAAAAACACAACCAGAATGCTCCTTAGAAATGAGGATGGTGAGACTTTGACTTGCTTACTTTGGACACATCATCAGGAAACGCCAACTTCTAGAAAAAGACATCATATTTGGTAGAGTGTCAGTGAAAACAAGAGAAACCCTCAATGAGATGGGTTGACACAATTAGCCACAGCAATGGACTCTAACATACAAATGATCATGAAGAGGCACAGGACAAGGCAGCATCTTGCTCTGTTACACATAGTGTGGCCATGAGTCGGAGCCAGCCCAATAGCAACTAAGAACTACAATGAACTCCAGTGCTTTCAGAGCTTTCAGAATCTAGATAGGTAAACTAAATGTGAGACGTGGCCAGATATAACACAAACAGACCAGTGAGACTGGCAGCAACCTAGAGAGCATTTGCTGACTAAAGGGATTCAGATCCAATTTTTAAAAAGTTAACGTACAATAATATGACAGAATAGGACAAAAATATGCCCATGGATGGTGAACTTGCAATTCTGAGCTAAGTACTTAGTAGGAGAGGGTGTGTATCAGTGATGCAACAGCACAAATACACAGACAGAATATTTGAACTCAGTGTAGCAAAGAAATGCCTATCAGTAGAGTTAAGTTCCGGCGTCATTGCTGAATGTTGGCAAAGACATCTCAAGATCACAATCAGAGAGTGGAATCATCCAACCAACAAGGTGAGGAGGGACAAATGCTTCAGGAATGTGGGCGATTATTCCTTTATCCACTCGTGTATTCATTTTTTTTAAATAGAAGGTGCTTTTGAGCAACACATTGCCTGCTTTTATTTTTTTATATCCTCAAAAATCAGGTAGTCATTTCTCGAGATGATATCAACATAGAATTAAAAAGGCAAAATCTATCCCAGGGTCATAATTTGGACATTGTTGTGCCAGGGTCTGTTTGCTTTCCTTAACACATTTACAGAGGAAATTCTTTTTCTTGGTGCAGATATTTTGCATCTAGTGGACTGTGGGACACTGGGGACAAAGCTTTCACACAGTTGCCTCAAAAGAGAGGAAAACCATCCTGTTCTGACTTCAAAAGTACAGGACAAATTCAGCAAGTGTCTGAAGCCAGGACTGTTTTCAGATATCCGTGGTTGGATGGTTGGAGATGACTTCTATTAAAGCTATGGGAGATCAAGTGAGCAACCAATGGTACTTCACATTCTAAAGAGTGTGGAAGACACAGGGGAAAATAAAGGTCCTCTAACAAATATGAGACCTGAATTAGTTGTTGTCGTTAGGTACCCTCGAGTCAGTTCTGACTCATAGTAACCCTATGCACAACAGAAAGAAACACTACCCAGCCTGTGCCATCCTCCCAATCGTTGTTATACTTGAGCCCATTGTTGCAGCCACTGTGTCAATCCACCTTACTGAGGATTTTCCTCTTTTTTCACTGACCTTCTACTCTACCAAGCATGATGTTCTTCTCCATCGATTGATCCTTCCTGATAACATGTCCAAATTATGCTAAGCACATGATAAATGTTGCATATATGATGAGTATAGGTATGATGGAAATCAGTCATGAAAGGAGATACCAAATGGAATCTTGGAAAGCAGCAGATCCTCAAATGAAAATGTCATTCCTTTGTGGGAAGTGAAATATTTTTAAAATGGCAGAATCAGTAGGCTTAGAAAGTGACATCATCTAGCTCTACCCTCTCTCATCTTTCCACTTTGTCTTGACTCCTCTTTTCTTTGTTTCCTCTCTGTTTTTCCCATTTTTCCTTCCTTCTAGTTCTTGCCATAGTCAGGAGACTAGACAGAGAGACACAACAAGTGATTTTTCTTTTTCTCCACCCTGTTCTACTAAGTTTTCTCAACCAGCTCTGGAGACCACCTTGAGGGGCGGCAGGGTAATTCAATTTCCAATCTCATTTCATTCTTGGTCTCTCAGTGGAGATGTAGACTGCCAACAAGGCACCAATTAGGGAAACAAGAGGCTGAAGGAAAATAGAAGTTGGCTACTGTATTGCATGTGTGTGTTTTGACATTTAGTTTGAACTTCAACCTGGCCTGTGCTCCTTTGCAAGCTTTTAAAAAGAAATAAACTTTGTCTCATTACCATCAGATACAATGATGGGGGAAATGGGCTGGAAAAATCCTGAATCTTTTCTGAGCCCTATTTTGCACTTACAAAGAGAAGGGCAAATTCTTTACTGCTGTGCCATTCGGCTATTATGTTTAACAATCTAATTAGAAAGGCTGGGTAGCTGGTTCCCTTTGTAAAAGCTAAGACAGTGCACACAAGCAAAACCAATTAGACAGCTGTCGTTTACAGAGCTGAACTGCCCTGCAGCCAGGTTCTAATGAACGACCTACCACCCCACCCCTCCCTGCAGCCCCCTGGAGATGGGTTTTGTGCATAAACTGGGCCAGATGATAGTGGCAATGTGTTCAGGGCGCCCCCGCCCTGGGAAGGAAGTCTGCAGTTACCTGCTCTCTGGAGTGCTGCAGGCAGCCTTCTCTGGAGTTCATCCTCAGGCCTGCAGGTCCTGCCTAACTCTAGGTGGTGTCCTCCTTCTGGACCATAATGCCTGCCCTGCTCAAGCAGGTCAGAGTTCTGCTAACAGGTGGTGATAAATCAGAACTGTTGCTTTCACTTTTATGAATGTTACTTTCTGCACACCAGGGACTTGCTTAACTTGAAACAGACCAAAAACTATACATTAAGCAGCATGCTTGCCATGCCTTTGTTTTTCAGCACGTATGGCTTAAATTAAGGCACACTGTGCTGAGCAGATTGCTCACTGAAAGCTAGTCATCTGTTTAGTGTTTTGCATGTCCTACCAGGCAGTTGTGGTTATTCACAAGTCTATTAATTAAAAAGAGAACTCGTAAGGAAACTACTAAAGTGGGTTGACGAGCCATGCAGCCACTTCAAAAAAAGAAAGATGTATCGAAGTGCACACATGCAGGCCCTCTAGCCTTCCCTCCCAGAGTCATCTGATATCAGCAGGCACTGTTTGAACTCAGGACATGGAAAATGCTCTTGTCATCACTGCACCCAAGGGAGAGGCTTCATGTCAAGAATCGAGGCAATGTAGTCTGAGTCAGCTGGTAGAACGGAGATTTATGTCAAGGTTTCCATTTTTAAAGCTCTATTTTCATCGGGTAATGACTCATTAACAAACAGCCACCTTGTGTTGAAATTGGGCCTTGTCAGAAAAGAAAATACAAAGGATTTTGAAATTCTGAGAAAAATGAAAAGAACACATCGTGACTATGAGCAAGACAGGTACTAATAGAGACTACCTTTATTGATTGATATTCACCTAGCCTATTGACTGCCAGGCACATTTATAGCCATGTGTTATTTAGCTTTCAGGAGCCTCATGGTAGGCAGGCCTGGCAGAAAGCAGAAACTCGGGGCAATCCAAGTCTGTGCTGAGACATCTAGTCCTTCTCTTAGCAGACAGATTTAAATTCTCTATGGTTTTCCTTTTACAGCTCAATGAGTGCATTTGCTTGGGATGATGGTTTTGGCCTACAGAGATCTCTTTGAGAAATTTGCTTCAGGAGCTGAGAGTTTCTCTTTCCTTTTAAAGTTTTAATCCCATTCTTCCCTCCTAGACATAGCCCCCTGATTCCATGCTAAATAATTCCTTTCCCCCTCCGTGGTGCTCACAACCTTGAAATGCTTTTAGGCAGAGAGCCTATAGCCTCTTTTCTCTTGGTTTCACTCTTCTGTCTGCTCCTAAACTCATGTTTAACCCAGTTAGACACATTTATTTTACTTTCTTCAATAGCTGTTCCTTTTAATTAATCTTTGGATTCATCTCTACTCCAACTGCCTTATGTTGACCACAGTGTAGCATTTTAAAATAAACTAATTTGCCGTGCATACGTGGCTATAAAATCCACCAATTATAATAAGGACATATATATACATGTATGTGCATACACGTCCAGATTTACAGGCAACAACTTCTGGAAAATGCTACTTCTTGTCTCAACACCAATCCTGTCCACTCAAATCATGGAGTCACAGAGTGGCACACATCTTTTTTTAAAAATTTTTTATTGTTGCAATTTAAATGAAGTTTACATTTCAAGTTAGTCTCCCATACAAAAATTTACACATACTTTGTTATGTGACCCTAATTTCTCTCCCCTTACTGTGACAGCACACTTCTCCTTTCCACCCCTGATTCCCCATGTCCATTCAACAAACTCCTAACCCTCTCTGCCTTCCCATCTCACCTCTGGATGGAAGCTGCCCATTTAGTCTCTTGTATCTACTTAAGCTAAGAGGCACACTCCTCATGAGTATCACTTTATGTCCCACAGTCCAGTCCAATCCGTCTGAAGAGTTGGCCTCGGAAATTGTTTTAGTTCTGGGCTGATAGAGAATCCAGGGGCCATGCTTTCTGGGGTTCCTCCAGTCTCAGTCAGACCATTAAGTCTGGTCTTTTTACTAGAATCTGAGTTCTGTACCCCACCTTTCTCCTGCTCCATCTGGGACTCTCTGTTGTGTTCCCTGTCAGGGCGGTCATTGGTGGTAGCTGAGCACCATCTAGTTCTTCTGGTCTCAGGCTGATGAAGTCTCTGGTTTATGTGGCCCTTTCTGTCTCTTGGGCTAATACTTTCTTTGTGTCTTTGGTGTTCTTCATTCTCCTTTACTCCAGGTGCTTGCAAGCTTTTAAGACCCCAGATGCAGAGTGCACACATCTTAAAGGCCATCTAGTCACAGGTTCTAATCTACATGTGAAGACAACTGCACAAGCGCAGTGTTTAAACGTTGGCTCTAGTTATATACGTTGTTTGCATGATCACAAAATCACTTTATATAAAAAAGAAAAAGAAAAATACCTTTAGTTTGGAAAAGCTTAATAGAATCAAAATGGATTTCTAGTTTTCTATTTGGAGCTTTCCATGTTGGATGTCAATGTAGGAATGATTTCAGAATATCCAAGTAATTGTAACCAACCTAAACTTGAGTCATCTGTAAAAATATATATAAGTTCCACAGGGCAGTTTGGAATGAATTGCAAATATATGTCAAATAGGATTGGGGAAAAAAAATTCTATTGTGAAAACACTTTGTGGGCCATGTGATACATGTTAGTATACATGAGGCTCATACAAGGAATACCATGTCCTCTCAAAAGCTACTCTTGAGTTCTGGTCACCATGGGCCAGGGGGCCAGGTGAGGGTGTGAGCAGTACCCTGTACCCACTTGGTAAAGGCCTTGAATATGCTGCTTGCTGGCACGGTGTTGTCTGGCCAACCACTCTCATTAATGTGAAATGAAATTGCACTGAAGCACTGGAGGGAGAAGACGCTTCCAAAATAATGCCCAAGTGAAAAGGCCCAGGGGACTGGCCCTTATCTGAGGTCTGCACCCACGCACGCATTATCTGTGCAGTTGGCAACTAGGTGCTGGGGCCATGGGATTAAGACCTAAAAATAATCCATTCTTAATCATGAAAAAGACCACCAGGGATTTTTCTTGCTTCATGAAATGTGTTAATTCCTGAACTAAGAAATAATGAACAGGATACAAACTGGCAGGCAGGACAGGGGGTGGGGGTGGGGGCTCGTACAGGTGCCCCTTTAAAAAAGTCTGGAAGACAAGCAAGCAATTGTACATGAAGGACATCTTTGAGTCACTGTGTGTTACACCAGCCTTTTCATTAATAGATTGAAGTAGGGGCAGGATTAGGATGAGGAAGGGCAGAATGGATTGGATAAAATAGCAATTGACTGGAGAAGGGCTTTAAATATTCTTTCTGCTTAGCAACTGGAATTAACATTAGAATGACGTTAACCCCTAAAAGTAGTCTTCTAAATAGAGAGCCTAAGACACAAATAGCATTTATACCATAAATGAATCAGGCTCCCCTTTAAAAACCAGTCTCCCAAAGTGGCATCTTGTTCTGGCTAGGGAAGCAACCTGTTGTACTTGGTCCATTTTGCCCTGAAAGTTTTCTGACCTTGAAGGCGGCTCCCGGGGGCAAAAGTGGCTCTAGGGACTGTGTTTCCTTGAGAGGAATGATCCCAGAGATGGTTCCAGCACAATAGCACCTGGAACATAACCCAGCACATAGAGGTGCTCAATTAATATGGAGTGAATGAGTGAATGATTTAATTCTGACTTTCAGGTGCATCAGACTCCTTTTGATCTGACCAGAAACCTGAAACCACATTTTGTTGGATACTCCAGTAGGTTTGTTTCAAGTGCTCCTCTTTTCTCCCTTCTTCTCTGAGTTCTTCTTAGCCATATCTGGCGTTTGTAGACAATATGGAAAGGAGGTAATCTTCAAAAAACTTTATTGCTTGATCTGAGAAAAGCCTTTCTAAACCTTAAGAGAGCCACCTCTCTCATCCTACTTGATTGACTCCAGCTCAAATCGTTATATCCTAGAACATCTCTAGAACTCCAAGACAGCATATGTGTTGTGGAAACTAGGACTAATCCAGATGCAGGCAACTGAGAGAATGGCAAAGATGCTGCAAGCATGCCCTTAGTGCCTGGTTGGTCCTCGGCACCAGGGCTGACAGGTAGGGCAGAGTCTCCCAGGTGTGCCAGGTGGTTCCCAAATTCTGAGGCTCTAGTTTAGATCAGTACTTCTCAAATTTTAATGCACACAAATACCACCTGGGGACTTGTTACAATGCAAGTTCTGTTTCTGTGGGTGTGAGGTGGGCCCCCATGCTGCAAGTCTAACAATTCCCCAGGGAGCACTGACCCTGGTGGGCCACGAACCATGCTTGAGCAGCAAGGCTCTATACCCCTTCAACTGGACAAACAGGTGTGGGTGAAGGACAAAGCCAGACTGTTTTAGTTCCACTATCAGATCACAACCTTGCCATAGTTACAAGGATTCATCAAGCAACTTTGTGGTACAAGCTGAAGACCTTGACACCAACACTCATTGAAACTCTCTGGAATCCTGCCCTTTGAAGATGGCTGGCTTCTCAGTGAAACTTATAGATTAGTACATGATATACCTTATAATCATTTCCCTGTACCCACACACCAACCTACACCCACACACCCACCCACACCCCTCCGTGCAACCATACAAAAGCTCTCCTGGCCATGGACTGTGCTCAAGGATTGTATACAACACACACCTGTACTGGTAGAAACCACAACTCATAGGCTGGGGTTTGTTTCTTTGAGAATACTGTCAACTTTCCAAAAGCTTGGCACCTTACAAGGGTTTTAAGTAATTGCCAATACAACACATGAAAATCTGATTTATAAAAAATAAAAATAAAAAAAAATAGATGTGGTGTCTTTGCTTAATTACTTAATTATTTCTAACAGAGGCCTTTTGTGAAAACAAACAAACAAAGAAGCAAATAAACAAGCATGAAAACAACACAAACCCATAAAGGGTTCAATTCACTGCCAAAATAGGAGCAATCGGAGTTTTTGGTGGGGCGGGGGCGTACATTGCATACTGTGAACTTATTTTGGTGCGGAGCTGCCTCCAGACCTGAGTGGTATCATGTCTGTTGGGTCACATAGAGATGGGTGGACAGCAGGGTGATAACAAGAAGTCTAAGAAAGAACTCCTAGCCCAAAGTGCCCACTGGACAGAACTTGCTCCTGCTTGGCTAGAAGTCCTGGTGCTTTTAGGACGGCCCTGTGGAGTGCCACTTCCCTTCTAAGACCTCAGATTACTCACAGGGCTCTCCCTCACTCTTTCCCCAACCCTGCAGTCCACTCAGCAACCTTCTAAAGTGGATTATAAGATATTGCCTAAGTCCTCCAGTTCACACATGTCAGTAAATATGTGCACCAAACACCACGTGCAGGGCCTGGTGTCTTTCCATCCATGAACTACCAATACCAACTGCAGAGTGACTTGGGAAGAGGTAGAGGGTGACTAGGTGTTAGTGAAAGCACTGGCCTTCTACATCACCCACAAACTGAGAGGCACCTCAGGTGGGCAGCTGGGGTTTACTCAGACCTACAATATTGCCTTTTCCAAGGTGCAGGCTCATACACAAACCCACTTTGCTGCTAAGTGTCATTACAATGAACCATCACTTGAAAACCTCCATGATTTTGACAAAATTGGAACAAGTGATAGAAAAATAAAAGGTCAGAGGAACACTGTATGACAGACTTTCGTTGGCCTGGTATAGATTTCTTCAAAAGCCTTCTTTTGCTTACCACTATAGTCAAGATGATGTGTCAAAATTGTTTAAGCTAGGTATCAGTTTTAATGAATGCGACCTCAGCTTTTCAAGGTGTTTGGGTCTGGGAACACTTAAAGTCCATCTGTTATTATTTTGTTGTGCTGAATTTCTTATTTTATATGGTTTCATTTCAAGAGGGGCTATTTAAGGAAATATGGAGGTAAGCTCTTGTCACTGTGCTCTGGTTGAATTTTTCAGGTTTATTTATTTCTCTAGTTCTTACCCTCTGGTATTTCTTGTTTCTATGAATTTGACATCTAGTAGTAACATTGCACTGAAGTTTTACTTTGGAATTTACATCCCTGTCCGTTGTGATCAAACCTAATGTCAAATTGTCTCTCATTGGCTTAATTATTTTTCAATTAATCATGCTATCTGGTCTTCAACTTAAAAAAAATTATTTTACCTACTTGTGGTTTTGAACTAGTTCTGTATGGAGAAAAATTTATAGAGACCTGAACCTGCCATCTGGGAGCTTATAGTTTGAAAGTGATAGGAAGATAATGAAAACAAACCAGCATTAAATATACAAATATGGGGCTAAATATGCAAAGGAGGCTAAGCCATGACTTAAAGTGCAAGCAGATAGGGTTCTTGTCTCCTTCTGCCTCTCCTCCAAGTTCTTGCTCATCAATTTCTACCACTTATGTACCTGCTTTTCTCTCTCCATCTGTCCATCCATCCGTCTGACCATTTGTCTGTCCATCCATCCATCCACCTGTCCATCCATCCACATGAAGAGGTCCATAGAATAGATAAAGAGTTGGGTTTTGTAATATGTGATAAGCCTTCTTCCAGCCTCGGATGTTGTCAATCTGATTTTTCCAGCTCCTGATTGAAATAGTCTAAGTATCTATCTGTAATTACAACTGGAGGGTGTTTTTTTTACTAGGTACTGTATAACTAACCCAGATTAGTTAACTAAAAGATTAGTAAAGAAAAAAATAGTTAGCCAAAACAATGGAAAGAACATTTTATACAGATTACTATATTGTGTACTATTCAATTTAGTATTCAGTAAGTCCCCAGGTTACGAACATCCGACTTACGGACAACTTGTGCTTGCTTTTTAATGTTATGTAAATTTGCCCTTACTTTGAAATGATTGAACCCAACGCCTACTTGCCACAAATTCTTCATCAACCTTCACTTGCTGCACATGCAACTTCTAAATCATTGAAAAGGCTTTCAGCAGCTTTTTCTGGCACTAAAGTAAGGCTAAGTAAGAACCATATGCACCTGTTCTGACTTACCTACAAATTTGACTTAAAGACACACTTAGGAATGGATCTTTTTCGTAACCCGGGGATTGCTTGTACTGTTATCTTGGGTATAATGAGGGAGTTTCAACATTAATTTTGATTTCTTTAGCCTCACGAAGCACTTTATGAACACTCTTAGCTGAGTTTGATGAAGGAATTTGGCTTTCTTCTGATTTGGTCGAAGCTGTGTATCTTGGGTGGTCTGACTTCTGCTGAAATTATTTTTCTCCCATTTGAGGTGTTATTTTCTTGTTTCAAAGCCCTCGTTACTCTTTGTGGACTATCTTTAATCTCTCTAAATTCACCTCAATTCCAAATCTTTATCAACAGTGTACCTTTGGGAATGGTTCTTCTCTATAACACATGCTGCTCAGTGTTGTTAGTTGCTATCAAATCAGATCCAGCTTATGGAGACCTTGTGAATAACAGAATGAAATGTTGCCTGGTTCTATGCCATCTTCATGATTGTTGGTAGTTTGAGTTAAATGTTGCAGATATTATGTCAACCCATCTCACTGAGGGACTCCCCCATTTTTACTGACCCTCCATGTTGCCATCCATGATGTCCTTCTCTAGTGATTGGTCCTTCCTGATGACATGTCCCAAGTAAGTGAGCTGAAGTCCCGCTATCCTCACTTTTAAGGAGCATGCTTATTGTTATATTTCTTCTAAGACTGATTTGTTTGTTCTTTTGGCAGTTGATGGTATATTAAATTTTTTTTTCGCCAATACCACAGTGCTCAACGCCTGATGCTAATGTGTACTTCTGGCAATTAGGTCTTAGCTGCTTCGTGCTGCTTGCCTGTCCTCTTGGGCTCTGGGCTTAGTGCAAGCAGCCTCAGCTGCTTTGCAGTTTGCTTTCCATGCCTTTGCCAGTCTGAGAAATAGGAGCAGGACTCTTTCTCCCTTTCTTTCATGTGCTTTTTGATCGTAAGAGTAACTTTCTGAATGGGGTAGACAGGTGCAGATTAACAAGTAAGCACAGTATGCACTGGCTTACAGTAAGCAAGGTAGGCATCAGCTTAATTTTGTTTACTTACTAATCTGTAGTAAACAATTTCAGATGTGGTAAAAACCATGTGAAATTGTTCACTACTGATTAGTAAGTAAACACAGTTAAGTCTGTGCATACCTTGCTTATTGGGTAATCTGTCCCTGGACTCAGGGTTGAAAAAGGATCCTCCACTGGATACAAACAAGGACACTAGGGCACCTCCCCCGTGATACTGTGCAATATCCTCAGTGATGCTGAGAGCTTGAACATTGATTGTTTCAGTCTTCATCCCCAGTGTCATGTGGCTTAGACTTTAGTTTCCAAAAACCGAACCCATCGCCATCTAATTGATTCTGACTCATAGCAATGCTGTTGGACAGAGTAGAACTACCCCATAGGGTTTCCAAGGCTGTATATCTTTACAGAAGCAGACTGCCACGTTTCTCCCATGGAGCGGCTGGTGGGTTCTAACTGTCGACCTTTCAGTTAGCAGGCAAGTGCATTAACCACTGCACAACCAGGGCTCCTTTATTCAGTTTAAAAGCTATTTATTTTGTTTCAGACCTGTCTCACAAAGTTCCCTCAGTTCTGCCAGTTGTTTAGCCTCCTGGGTCCTAACTATTTCTGACAGACTCTCCCACTTGGCTTTCAGCTGATTTCTGTGCTCAAGCCAGGCTCTGCCCCCTTGCCATCCAAGGATACTTACTGGTACATACTATTTGACTCGCATAGGGGCATTGGTGGTTCAGTGGTGGAATTTACATCTTGCATGCAGGAGAACTGGCTTCCATTTCCAGTCAATGCACCTCAAGCACAGGAACCACCCATCTGTCAGCGGAGGCTTGTGTGTTGCTATAACGCTAAATAGGTTTCAGCAGAGCTTCCAGACTAATATGGACTAGGAAGAAAGACCTGGTGATATACTTTAGAAAATCAGCCATTGAAATCCCCATGGATCACAATGGTCCAATCTACAGCTGATCACAGGAATGGCACAGGACCAGGCAGCATTTCGTTTCATTGTGCATGGGATTACCATGAGTTGAGGCCAACTTGACAGCAGCTAATAACAACAATAACTATTTGGCTCCCAGCTAAAAATCCTTTTCTTTTTTTTATTGTTGTGCTTGAAGTGAAAGTTTACAATTCAAGTCAGTCTCTCATACAAAATTTATACATACATTGTTAGGTGATCCTAGTTGCTCTCCCTATACTGTGACAGCACACACTTCCTTTCCACCCCTGATTTCCCATGTCCATTCAACCAGCTCCTGAGCTTCTCTGCCTTCTCATCTCACCTCCAGACAGGAGCTGCCCATTTAGACTCATGTATCTACTTGAGCTAAGAAACACACTCTTCGTGAGTATCATTTTATGTTCCATAGTCCAGTTTAATCTTTGTCTGAAGAGTTGATCTCGGGAATGGTTTTAGTTTTGGACTAACAGACAGTCTGGGGGTCATGTCTTCTGGGGTCCCTCCAGTCTCAATCAAACCATTAAGTTTGGTCTTTTTACTAGAATTTGAGTTCTGCACCCCACTTTTGTCGTGCTCCATCAGGGACTCTCTGTTGTGTTCCCTGTCAGGGCGGTCATTGGTGGTAACGGGGCACCATCTAGCCCTTCTGGTCTCAGGAAGATACAGTCTTTGGTTTATGTGGCCCTTTCTGTCTCTTGGGCTAATACTTTCCTTATGTCTTTAGTGTTATTCATTCTCCTTTGCTACAGGTGGGTTGAGACCAATTGATGCATCTTAGATGGCCACTTGCTAGCTTTTAAGACCCCAGATGCCACTCACCAAAGTGGGATGCAGAACATTTTCTTAATAAACTTTGTTATGCCAATTGACCTAGATGTTCCCTGAAACCATGGTCCCCAGACCCCCACCCCTGCTACTCTGTCCCTCGAAGTATTTGGTTGTATTCAGGAAACTTAGCTTTGGTTTAGTCCAGTTATGCTGACTTCCCCTGTAATGTGTGTTGTCCTTCCCTTCACCCGAGATAATTCTTATCTACTATCTAGCTAGTGAATACCCATCTCCCTCCCTCCGCATCCTCGTAACCATCAAAGAATGTTTTCTTCTTTGTTTAAACCTTTTATTGAGTTCTTATAATAGTGGTCTTATACAATATTTGTCCTTCTGTGACTGACTAAATTCACTCAGTGTAATGCCTTCCAGATTCCTCCATGTTACGTTTCACAGCTTCATCTTTGTTCTTTATCATTGCATAGTATTCCATTGCGTGAATATACCATAATTTGTTTATCAATTCTTCCATTGATGGGCACCTAGGTTGTTTCCATCTTTTTGCTATCGTGAACAGTGCTACAATGAACACGGGTGTGCATATATCTATTTGTGTGACGGCTGTTACTTCTCTAGGATATATTCCAAAGAACAGGATAGCTGTATCGTATGGTAGTTCTATTTCTAGCTTTTTAAGGAAGCGCCAAATTGATTTCCAAAGTGGTTGTACCATTTTACATTCACACAGCAGTGTATAAGTGTTCTAGTCTCTCCAAAACCTCTCCAACATTTATTATTTTGTGGTTTTTGGATTAATGCTAGCCTTGTTGGGGTGAGATGGTATCTCATTGTTGTTTTGATTTGCATTTCTCTAATGGCTAATGATTGTGAGCATTTCCTCATGTGTCTGTTAGCTGCCTGAATATCTTCTTTGGCGAAGTGCCTGTTCATATCCTTTGCCCATTTTTTTAATTGAGTTATTTGCCTTTTTGTTGTTAAGGTTTTGCAGTACCTAGTACACTTTAGAGATTAAACACTGATCAGATTTGTCATAGATAAAAAATTTTTCTCAGTCTGTAGTTTGTCTTTTTACTCCTTTGGTGAAGTCTTTTGATGAGCATAAGTCTTTGATTTTTAGGAGCCTCCAGTTATCTAGCTTCTCTTCTGCTGTTTGTGCATTGTTACTTATGGTTTGTATTCTGTTTATGCCACGTATTAGGGCTCCTAGTATTGTCCCTATTTTTTCTTCCCTGGTCTTTATTGTTTTCGATTTTATATTTAGGTCTTTGATCCATTTTGAGTTAGTTTTTGTGCATGGTGTGAGGTATGAGTCCTGTTTCAGTTTTTTGCAAATAGGTATCCAGTTATACCAGCCCCATTTGTTAAAGAGATTGTCTTTTCCCCAATTAACTGACTTTGGGCCTTTGTCAAATATTAGCTACTCATAGGTGGATGAATTTATGTCTGGATTCTCAGTTCTGTTCTATTGGTCTATGTGTCTGTTGTTGTACCAGTACCAGGCTGTTTTGACTACCGTGGCAGTATAATAGGTTCTAAAATCAGGTAGTGTGAGGCCTCCCACTTTGTTCTTGTTCTTCAGTAATGCCTTACTTATCCAGGGCCTCTTCCCTTTCCATATGAAGTTGGTGATTTGTTTCTCCATCTCATTAAAAAATGTCATTGGAATTTAGATTGGGATTGCATTGTATCTGTAGATTGCTTTGGGTAGAATTGACATTTTCACAATGTTGAGTCTTCCTATACATGAGCAGGGTATGTTTTTCCAGTTACGCAGTTCTCTTTTGGTTTCTTGCAGTAGTGTCTTGTAGTTTACATTGTATAGGTCTTTTACATCTCTGGTTAGGTTTATTCCTAAGTATTTTGTCTTCTTTGGGGCTATTGTAAATGGTATTGATTTGGTAATTTCCTCTTGAAAGTTCTCTTTGTTGATATAGAGGAATCCAACTGATTTTTGTATGTTTGTCTTGTATCCTAATACTTTGCCGAAATCTTCTATTAGTTCTGGTAGTTTTCTTGTGGATTTTTTTGGGTTTTCTGTGTATAAGATCATATTATGTGCAAATAGAGATACTTTTACTTCTTCCTTACCAATTTGGATGCTCTTTATCTCTTTTTCTAGCCTAATTGCTATGGCTAGGACATCCAGCACAATGTTGAGTAAGAAGGGTGATAAAGGGCGTCATTTTCTGGTTCCTGTTCTCAATGGGAATGCTTTCAAAGTCTCTCCATTTAGGATGATGTTGACTGTTGGCTTGTATAAATGCCCTTAATTATGTTGAGGAATTTCCCTTCTATTCCTATTTTGTTGAGAGTTTTTATCATGAATGGGTGTTGGACTTTGTCAAATGCCTTTTTTGAATCAATAGATAAGATCATGTGGTTCTTGTCTTTTGTAAAAATCCTTTTCTCTTGTCTTTCTTTTGCCTAGAGCTGATTCACTGTGGCCTCACATCCTCTGAAATGAAAACGAGTCATGGATCAATCTCTCGTTAGCCTTTCATGGAGAGGTATATATTTAATTTTAAGTACACGTAATGGAAACTGGCCCCTCATTTTCCAGGTGTTTTACATATGATATTTTCATTTTGGTTTGAGATATTTCTAAAAATGCTCTCTTACTGAACTATGTGGGAAAATCTAAAAGATATGATTACACCAGAATGCACCCAATGGCCTCATTTCCTTCAATTTTAAAACTGATAAATAAAAAAGAAACACTGGTTAAAAACGACTCTGGATTTGAATTCTCCACCATCTGTGACTCAGGGAAAATTACTGAAACTTGCCTGGCCCTCTATTTCTCATATGATAAATGGAGATGACACCACTTTGTGCTTTTCAATGAGGTGCTGCTGGGCTAAAAACACTTTCATGCTACTTAAAAATGTGAGCCCATTATTAATTTTATTATTTGTTAAAGTATGCAATTAAGTTTTTCTCTGGGATTGGTCATGACCTGCATGTTAAATTTTTAAAGTAGTTGTATATGTTACTAAATATGTGCTATCTAGGCTCACGCTTCATTAAAATCATATAATTTTCTTTTTTTTACAATTCTAAATAAGTTTAAACTATTTTATTCAGATCTAAATGGCCAGTTTTAAAATGCTAGCCTCATCTCCAGATTTGATGCATTGAATACCAAAGACCCAAGACTAGATGAGTCGTGGATTATATAAAGAACATCATACATGAAGAAAGCAAGAAGTTATTAAAAAGACGGACAGAAAAAAAAGACCAAAATTTGTTTCAGAAGAGACTCTGAAACTTGCTCTTCAATGTCGAATAGCTAAAGCGAACAGAAGAAATGATGAAATAAAAGAGCTAAACAGAAGATTTCGAAGGGTGGCTCGGAAGACAAACAAAGTATTATAATGACATGTGCAAAGACATGGAGTTAGAAAACCAAAAAGAACACACTCAGCATTTCTCAAGCTGAAAAAACTGAAGAAAAAATTCATGCCTCAACTTGCGATAGTGAAGAATTCTATCAGCAAAATACTGAATGATGCAGGAAGCATCAAAAGAATATGGAAGGAATACCCAGAGTCCCTGTACCAAAAAGAACGGGTCAACGTTCAGTCATTTCAGGAGGTAGCATATGATCAAGAGCCGATGGTACTAAAGGAAGAAGTCCAAGCTGCACTGAAGACATTGGTGAAAAACAAAGCTCCAGGAATTGACTGACTACCAATTGAGATGTTTCAACAAACAGATACAGCACTGGAAGGCTCACTCATCTATGCCAAGAAATTTGGAAGACAACTACCTGGCCAACTGACTGGAAGAGATCCGTATTTATGCCCATTCCAAGAAAGATGATCCAACTCAGTGTGGAAATTATCAAACAATATCATTAATATCACATGCAAGTAAAATTTTGCTGAAGATCATTCAAAGCGGTTGCAGCAGAAAATCGACAGGGAACTGCCAGTTTCAAGCCAGATTCAGAACAGGATGTGGAGCGAGGGATATCATTGCTGATGTCATATGGGATCCTGGCTGAAAGCAGAGAATACCAGAAAGATGTTGACCTGTGTTTCATTGACTATGCAAAGGCATTTTACTGTGCAGATCATAACAAATTGTGGATAACATTAGAAGAAAGGGAAATCAGAACACTTAATTGTGCTCATTTTGGGGAACCTGTACATAGATCAAGAGGCAGTCTTTCAAACAGAACAAGGGGATATTGCATGGTTTAAAATCAGGAAAGATGCGCATCAGAGTTGTATCCTTTCACCATACTTATTCAATCTATATGCTGAACAAATAATGTAAGAAGTTGTACTATATGAAGAAGAACGTGTCATCAGGATTGGGGGAAGGCTCGTTAATAACCTGTGATACGCAGATGACACAACCTTGCTTGCTGAACGTGAAGAGGACTTGAAGCACTTACTGATGAAGCTCAAAGACCACAGCCTTCAGTATGGACTACACCTCAACATAAAGAAAACAAAAATCCTCACAACCGGACCAATAAGCAATATCATGGTAAACAGAGAAAATATTGGGGTTGGCAAGGATTTCATTTTACTTGGATCCACAATCGATGCCCAGGGGAGCAACAGTCAAGAAATCAAACAACATATTGCATTGGGAAAATCTGCTGCAAAAGACCTCTTTAAAGTGTTAAAATGCAAAGATATCACTTTAAGGACTAAGGTGCGCCTGACCCAAACCATGGTGCTTTCCATCCCCTCATATGCATGTGAAAGCTGGCTAATGAATAAGAAAGACCAAGAAGAATTGACGTCTTTGAATCATGGTGTTGTTGAAGAATATTGAATATACCATGGACTGCCAGAAGAACAAACAAGTCAGTCTTGGAAGAAGTACAACCAGAAGCAAGGATGGTGAGACTTCATCTCACGTACTTTGGACATGTTATCAGGAGGAACCAGTCCCTGGAGAAGGGTATCGTGCTTGGTAATGTAGAAGGTTAGTGAAAGAATGGAAAGCCCTCAACGAGATGGATTGACACAGTGGCTGCAACAATAGGCTCAAGCATAACAACAATTGTGAGGATGGCACAAAAAGGGGTAGTGTTTCATTCTGTTGTACCTAGGGTTGCTGTGATTAGGAACCAACTTGATGGCACCTAACAACAACAACAGTCTCTAAAATTATCTAAGAAAGCTTGACCTTATTCACGTTCAAGAACAAAAAGAGCAAGAGGGAATAAACTAGTCTCCTTGATATAATCTGTCACTTCTTGTGACACAGTCCGGGTACTTGCACATAACTGCACATAATTAAATAGCAATATTGAAAAATGTAGCCTTTAAAATACTAAGACAAACTAGGAAGAAAGACCTGGCAATCTACTTAAATCAGCCAATGAAAACCTATGGATTGCAAATTCTAGTAAGAAGACCAGACTTAATGGTGTGACAGACTGGAGAACCCCGGAAAGCATGACCCCTGGATTCTCTATCAGACCAGAACTAAAACAATTTCCAAGGCCAACTCTTCAGACAGCGAATGGACTGGACTGTGGGACATAAAGTGATACTTGTGAGGAGTGTGCCTCTTAGCTCAAGTAGATACAAGAGACTAAATGGGCAGCTTCTGTCCAGAGGTAAGATGGGAAGGCAGAGAAGGTTAGGAGCTAGTTGAATGGACATGGGGAATCAGGGGTGGAAAGGAGGAGTGTGCTGTCACAGTATAGGGAGAGCAGTTAGGGTCACATAACGATGTATGTATACATTTTTGTACGGGAAAAAATAATTTAAAAAAGAAAACCTATGGATCACAATGGAACATTGTCCAATATATTACTGGAACATGAGCCCCCTATGTTGGCAGGCACTTAAAGTACACAGTGTCTGCAACAATGAACTTGAGCATACCAACAATTATGAAGATGGTATAGGACCTTACAATGCTTTGTTCTGTTGCAGGTGGGGTTGCCATAAGTCAGAGCTGACTTGACAGCAACTAACAACAGGCTTCAAAATAACTGTTAAGATAGACCCCAGAATATCTGTGCCTGCCCAAAGATTTCCTAATTCAAAAAATCTGTACCCCTTCATTCTCTATAATAATTAAGCTTTAAAAATGTCAGGTTCGATAGCAGAAAAATTAACATCTTTGCACAAATTCCGAATAAACTCAGAACCTTGGTGTGCATACAACGCTTTCAGTTTTTAGTGTCTTTTCATTTGAGTTTCACAACAGACCTGAGAGGAAGTCTGTTGTTGTTGTTTTAATACCCATTTTATAGATGAAGATGCTGAGATTTATATAAACTTACTCCAGGTCACATAAATACGTGGAGGGAAGCCGGGACAAGGACCCAAATATCTGTCTTGAGTTCTACCATTCCTTTTATTATAGCCCAAAAGAGAAACATTATTATTAACTTTCTTTATAGTCTGTTACTTAGAATTCTTCAGGTTCAGTTTGATTTCTAGGCATAGGCTGAGTTATTCTAAATTATACAGAGGCCATTCTAGTTTAATCTTTTATTTATTTATTTAATTTTTTTTTTTATTGTGCTTTACATGAAGGTTTACAAAACAAATAGTTTCTCATTAAACAATTAGTGCACATCTTGTTTTATGACAATGGTTAACAACCCCACGACAAGTCAACACTGTCCCTTCTCAGCCTTAGGTTCCCTATTACCAGCTTTCCTATCCCCTCTTGCCTTCTAGTCCTTGTCCCTGGACTGTTGTGCCCCATTAGTCTCATTTTGTTTTATGGGACTGTCTAATCTTTGGCTGAATGGTGAACCTTGGGAGTGACTTCATTACTGAGCTAAAAGGGTGTCCGGGGTCCATAGTCTTGGGGTTTCTCCAGTCTCTGTCAGGCCAGTAAGTCTAGTCTATTTTTGTAACTTAGAATTTTGTTCTACATTTTTCTCCAGCTCTGTCCAGGACCCTCTATTGTGATCCTGGTCAGAGCAGTCAGTGGTGGTAGCTGGGCACTATCTAGTTGTACTGGACTCGGTCTGGTGGAGGCCGTGGTAGTTGTGATTCTTTTGTCCTTTGGACTAATCTTTTCCTTGTATCTTGTTTTCTTCATTCTCCCTTTATCCCAAAGGGGTGAGACCAATGGAGTATCTTACATGGCTGCTCACAGGCTTTTAAGACCCCAGACGCTACTCACCAAGGTAGGATGTAGAGCATTTTCTTTATAAACTGTGTTATGCCAATTAAGCTAGATGTTCCCTGAGACCATGATGACCTGTGACTTTGACAAGAGCCACGTAGGTTAAAATAATGCGACTGTTCAGTGGCTTATCCTTTAGAAGTTCATTAGTCTAATGTTCACATTTGAAAACTGCAACCTTGGTTATCTTGTGCTAGTGACTGATGGTATGATATGTGGTCACAAAAATAATTGCTTTGTAATTGCATTTGTGTGTGTATGTGATATTTATGGCAATGTGGAGAGATTACTACAAACCATAGGCATCATTGTTTAAGAGGATTAGAGATGGGAAGCCCCTGCCCTTTGTGCTAACCTTGTACTCACAATGCCCCTGCCTGCTTTCACTCGAGACATGGAGTCACATGAGATCTGAGTCCTAAAGCACAGAGCTCTGGGTGCACATGTGATGGACAAGCCAGTGGACTGTAAACTCACAAGTGACCCAGGAGGAAGCCCAGGGACACCAACTCTGTGTCACCTCCCCTCCCCAGATCCCCTGGTTTACTAGGGAAGTGGCTGTGGTGAATGTTCAATTCGAACATGAAACCCATTCTGGTTTTTCCTCCAGAGTAGCCCCTGATGTTGCCCTTTCCTCTGTGCCACTACTGCTGTCATCACTCCAGTCCTTTCTTGGACATGGGTTACTGGCACAGCTTTTCAGCTCAGCTCCTGCCTTACAGCTTCTTCCTGTCTAAACCATACAGTGTGCTACTGCCAGAATTATTATCACCCGAAACATCACTTTCATCAGGTTAATTTCTATTTAAATAGTTGTGACTGCTTTCCAAGACCTGGCTCTTGACTTACTGGCTACTTTGGCCCAGACAGATTTTACATGTTTCTGAACAAATACAGCCTAGAAAACCCTCTGTGGGGGTTCTACTCCATGACATGGGGTTGCTATGAGTCAAAATCCACTCAGTAGAAACTAATGACGACAACAGCACTCAAGTACCAGGTAATTTGGTGTTGAGTTTGCTGTGAATGTTATGTCTGTGTTAGGAGGTTGGAAAGCTCTTGAGACAAGGATGATTACTTGTGTCTTTTTCTTCTTTTTTGGTTGACTTTGTTGAAAACTTTTATTTATTTTTTTCCCAAACAAAAAATTTATTCATACACTTTTATGTGACTCTAACTGCTCTCCCCATACTGTAAGAGCACACTCCTCCTTTCCACCCCTGATTCCCCATGTCCATTCAACCAGCTCCTAACCCTCTCTGCCTTCCCATCTCACCTCTAGACAGAAGCTGCCTGTTTAGTCTCTTGTATCTACTCGAACTAAGAGGCACACTCCTCATGCGTATCACTTTATGTCCCACAGTCCAGTCCAATCCGTCTGAAGAGCTGCCCTCAGAAATTGTTTTAGCTCTGGGCTGATAGAGAATCCAAGGGCCATGCTTTCCAGGGTTGCTCCAGTATCAGTCAGGCCATTAAGTCTGGTCTTCTTACTAGAATTTGAGTTCTGCACCCCAACTTTCTCCTCCTCCATCCGGGACACTCTGTTGTGTTCCCTGTCAGGGCGGTCATTGGTGGTAGCTGGGCACCATCTAGTTCTTCTGGTCTCAGGCTGATGAAGTCTCTGGTTTATGTGGCCCTTTCTGCCTCTTGAGCTAATACTTTCCTTGTGTCTTTGGTGTTCTTCATTCTCCTTTAATTCAGTTGGTTGGGACCAATTAATGCATCTTAGATGGCTGCTTGCAAGCTTTTAAGACCCCAGACGCCACTCATCAAAGTAGGATACGGAACATTTTCTTAATAAGCTTTGATATGCCAGTTGACCTAGATGTCCCCTGAAAGCATGATTCCCCAGACCCCTACCCCTGCTACTCTGTCCTTCAAAGTGTTTGACTGTATTCAGGAAACTTCTTAGCTTTGGTTTAGTCCAGTTATGCTGACTTCCCCTGTAATGTGTGCTGTCCTTCCCTTCACCTAAGATAATTCTTATCTACTCTCTAGTTAGTGAATAATCCTCTCCCTCCCTCCCCACCCTCATAACCATCAAAGAATGTTTTCTTCTGTGTTTGAATCTCTTATTGAGTTCTTATAATAGTGGTCTTATATAATATTTTTCCTTCTGTGACTAAGTTCACTCAGCATAGTGACCGCCAGCTTCCTCCATGTTATAAGATGTTTCACGGCTTCATCACTGTTCTTTATTATTGTGTAGTATTCTGTTGTGTGGATATACCATAATTTCCTTATCCATTCGTCTATTGATGGGCACCGAGGTTGTTTCCAACTTTTTTTTTTTTTTTTATATTTTATTGTACTTCAGGTGAATGCTTACAGAACAAATAGTTTCTCATGGAACAGTAGTAGACATGTTGTTTTATGAGATTGGTTAACAACCCCACAACATATTCACCCTCTAACTTCTCAACCTTTTTTTTTTTTTGGTGAAAATACACATAGCCAAAGATACACCATCTCAAAAATTTCTACATGCACAGTTCAGTGACATTGACTACGCTCTTCCAATTGTGCTGTTATTCTCACTTGAGATGAAAGCTTACAGAACAAAATAGTTTCTCATTTAACAGTTACTACAAATGTTGACCTATGACAGTGGTTAACAATCTCACAACACATCAACACTATCCTTACTCAACCTTGGGTTCCCTATCACCAGCTTCCTTGTCCCCTTCTGCCTTCTGGCCCTTGTCACTGGACTCCTGTACCTCATTAGTCTCATTTGGTTTTATGGGGCTGTCTACTCCCAGGCTGAACAGTGAACCTCGGAGGTAACTTCACCACTGAGCTAAAAGGGTGTCTGGGGGCCATACTCTCGTGGTTCTCCAGTCTTCTTTAGGCCAGTAAATCTGGTCTTTTATTTGTGAGTTAGAATTATGCTCTATATCCTTCTCCAGCTCTGTCCAGAACCCTCTGTTGTGATCCTGGTGAGAGCAGTCAGTGGTGGTAGCCGGGCACCATCTAGCTGTTCTGGACTCAGTCCAGTGGAGGCCTTGGTAGCTGTGGACAATTAGTCCTTCAGACCAATCTTTTCCTTGTATCCTGTTCTCTTCATTCGTCCTTGCTCCAGAAGGGATGAGACCAGTGGAGTATCTTAGATGGCCGCTCACAGGCTTTTAAGACCCCAGACACTACTCACCAAGGTAGAATGTAGCGCATTGTCTTTATAAGCTGTGTCTTGCCAATTGAGCTAGATGTTCCCCGAGACCATGGTCCCCACAGCCCTCTGCCCAGCAATTCAGTCCCTCAGGGAGTTTGGATGTGTCTATGGAGCTTCCATGACCTTTCCTTGTACAGGTTGTGCTAGTTTCCCCTGTATTGTGTACTGTCTCACCCTTCACCCAAGATACCACTTACCTATTGCCTATTTAGTATTTCCCCCCCACCCCTCCCATCCCTGGTAACCAACAAAGATTGTTACATTTTGTGTGTGAACTTTTTCATGGGTTTTACAATAGAGGTCTCATACAATATTTGTCCTTTTGTGATTGACTTATTTCACTCAGCATAACGTCCTCCAGTTTCATCCATGTTATGAGATGCTTCACAGATTCATTGTTGTTCTTTCTCATTGCATAGTACTCCATTGTGTGTATGTACCATAGTTTGTTTATCCATTTATCTGTTGATGGGCATCGAGGTTGTTTCCATCGTTTTGCTATTGTGAACAATGCTGCCATGAACATAGGTGTGCATATGTCTATTCGAGTGACGACTATTATTTCTCTAGGATATATTCCTAGGAGTGGGATTGCTGGATCGAATGGTATGTCTATTTCTAGCTTTCTGAGGAAGCGCCATATCATTTTCCAAAATGCTTGTATCATTTTGCATTCCCACCAGAAGTGCATAAGAGTTCTGATCTCCCCGCAGCCCCTCCAACATTTTTTATTTCCAGTGTTTTTGATTTGTGCCAGTAATGCAATGGTGAGATGATATCTCATTGTGGTTTTAATTTGCGTTTCTCTAATGGCTAGTGATCACGAGCATTTCCTCATGTGTCTGTTGGCCTCTTGAATGTCTTCTTTGGTGAAGTGTCTGTTCATTTCCTTTGCCCATTTTTTAATAGGATTATTTGTCTTTCTGTTGTAGAGGTGTTGGATTTTCTTGTAGATTACGGAGATTAGACCTTTGTCTGACTTGTATTGTCCAAAAATTTTTTCCCAGTCTGTAGGTTCTCTTTTTATTCTTTTGGTGAAGTCTTTTGAAGAGCATAGGTGTTTGATTTTTAGAAGATCCCAGTTATCTAGCTTATCTGTTGGGGTTTGTGCATTGATGGTTATGGTTTGTATCCTTTTAATGCCACGTATTAAGGCCTGAAGTGTTGGTCCTATTTTTTCTTCTATGAACTTTATAGTTTTAGGCTTTATATTCAGGTCATTGATCCATTTTGAAGTAGTTTTTATATACGATGTGAGGTATGGGTCCTGTTTCATTTTCTTGCAAATGGATATCCAGTTTTGCCAGCACCATTTGTTAAAAAGACTGTGTTTTCCCCATTTGACGGACTTTGGGCCCTTGTCGAAGATCAGGTGACCGTAGGTGGATGGATTTACATCTGGGTTGTCAATTCTGTTCCATTGGTCAATGTATCTGTCGTTTTACCAGTACCAGGCTGTTTTGACTTCTGTAGCTGTATAGTAGGTTCTGAAGTCAGGTAGTGTGAGTCCTCCAACTTTATTCTTCTTCTTTAGTAGTGCTTTACTTTTTCGGGGCTTCATCCCTTTCCATATAAAGTTAATGATTAGTTTTTCCATCTCTTTGAAGAATGTTGTTGGTAGTTGGATCAGGATTGCATTGGATTTGTAAATTGCTTTGGGTAGAATTGTCATTTTCACAATGTTGAGTCTACCTATCCATGAGCATGGTATGTTTTTCCATTTATGTAGATCCCTTTGGGTTTCATGCAGTAGTGTTTTGTAGTTTGTTTGTATAGGTCTTTTACATCCCTGGTCAGATTTATTCCTAAGTATTTTATCTTTTTAGAGGCTATTGAAGACGGTATTGTTTTCCTGATTTCCTTTTCATCGTTCTCCTTACTGGTGTATAGGAATGCAACTGATTTTTGAATGTTTATCTTGTATCCTGCTACTCTGTGAATCTTTCTATTAGTTCCAGTAGAATTCTTGTGGAGTCTTTAGGGTTTTCTATGTATAGTATCATATCATCTGCAAACAGGGACAGTTTAACTTCTTCATTACCAATTTGGATGCCGTTTATTTCTTTTTCTTGCCTTATTGCTCTAGCTAGAACTTCCAGCACTATGTTAAAAAGGAGTGGTGATAAAGGGTATCCTTGTCTTGTTTTCTGTTTTCAAGGGGAATGTTTTTAGCCTCTCTCCATTAAGAATGATGTTAGCCATTGGTTTTGCATAGATGCCCTTTATTATGTTGAGAAATTTCCCTTCTATACCTATTTTATTGAGAGTTTTTATCAGGAATGGGTGTTGGACTTTGTCAAATGCCTTGTCTGCATCAATTGAGATGATCATGTGATTCTTTTCTTTCCTTTTATTTACGTGGTGGATTACGTTGATTGATTTTCTAATGTTGAACCATCCTTGTATACCTGGTATGAATGCTACTTGGTTGTGGTGTATTATTTTTTTGATATGATGCTGAATTCTTTTGGCTAGAATTGTGTTCAGATTTTTTGCATCTATATTCATGAGAGATATTGGTCTGTAATTTTCTTTTTTTGTGGCATCTTTGCCTGGTTTTGGTATCAGCGTTATGCTGGCTTCATAGAATGAATTTGGAAGTGTTGCTTCCTCTTCTATGCTTTGAAATAGCTTGGAGTAGTACTGGTACAAGCTCTTATGTAAATGTTTTATAGAATTCTCCAGTGAAGCCATCTGGGCCAGGGCTTTTTTTTTGGTTGGGAGTTCTTTTATTAGCTTTTCAATCTCTTCTTTTGTTATGGGTCTGTTCAGATTTTCAACATCACTTTGTTGTAGTTTGGGTAGGTAGTGTGTTTCTAGAAATTTATCCATTTCCCCTAGAGTTTCAAATTTGTTGGAGTATAGTTTTTCATAATATTCTCTTATAATCCTTTTTATTTCATTTGGGTCTGTTGTAATGTCTCCCATCTCATTTCTTATTTGGGTTATTTGTGTCCTCTCCTGTTTTTCTTTTGTCAGTCTGGCCAGTGGTTTGTCGATTTTGTTGATTCTTTCAAAGAACCAACTTTTGGTTTTGTTGATTCTTTCTATTGTTTTTCTGTTCTCTATTTCATTTATTTCTGCTCTGATCTTTACTATTTACTTTCTTCCGGTGGTTGTGGGCTTTTTTTTGCTGTTTCTTTCTATTTGTTTGAGTTCTGTAGTTAATGTTTTGATTTTGTCCCTTTCTTCTTTTTTGATATGTGCATCTATTGCTATAAATTGTCCTCTGAGGACTGCCTTTGCTGTGTCTCAAAGGTTTTGGTATGATGTGTTTTCATTCTCATTTTATTCTAGGAATTTTTTGATTCCATCACTGATTTCTTCTATTACCCAGTCATGTGTAAGCAGGGTATTATTCAGTTTCCATGTAGTTGATTTTTTTTTTCCTTGCTCTTTCTATTGTTAATTTCTACCTTGATGGCATTGTGGTCAGAGAAGATACTTTGAATTATCTCAGCATTTTGTATCTTGTGGAGGATTGCTCTGTGGCCTAAGATGTGGTTTATTCTGGAGAACATTCCATGTGCATTGGAAAAGAATGTGTACTTTGCAGCGGTTGGATGGAGTGTTCTATGTATGTCTACGAGGTCAAGTTGGTTGATTGTGCCCTTTAGGTCTTCTGTATCTTTGCTGAGTTTCTTCTTAGTTGTTCTGTCCTTTACTGAGAGTGGTGTGTTGAAGTCTCCTACTATTATTGTGGAACTGTCAATTTATCTTTTCAGTGTTGTTATAGTTTCTTTTATGTATTTTGGAGCCCTGTCATTGGGAGAATAGATGTTTATTATGGTTATCTCTTCATGATGGACCATCCCCTTAATCATTATATAGTGTCCTCCATTGTCTTTTATGGTAGATTTTGTTTTAAAGTCTATTTTATCTGAGATTAGGATTGCCACCCCTGCTCTTTTTTGCTAGTTGTTAGCTTGGTATATTTTTTTCCAACCTTTGACTTTTAATAAATTCACCTCTTTGTTTCTAAAGTGTGTCTCTTGTAGACAGTATATTGATGGATCCTGTTTTCTTATCCATTCTGTCACTCTCTGTCTCTTTATGGGTGCATTCAGTCCATTTACATTCAGTGTAATTATTGATAGATGTGAGTTTGTTGCTGTCATTTTGTAGTGCTTTTTTTTGTGGTGCTGAAGTTTTCTTTGTTCTTCTTACTCTCTTGTGCTGAGTTACTTTTGTCTGTGGATTTCTTTTATTTTTGTAGGTTTTGTTTTTGCCAAGACTTTATGTTTTTCCTCTTTATTTTTATGAGTTGGTTTGTTAACTTTCTTTGTGGTTACCATGAATTTTACCCTTATCTTTATAAGTTTGAAGCAGTCTACTGTTACTTGGTATCGCCTTGCCTTCCTCTCCATTAGAAGGTCTTATGCCGTTTATTCCCTCTTTTATTGTTTTGATGTTGTTGTCATTTATTGATTAACTGCTCTGATTCCCTGTTGTATTACTTCTGGTTTTGGATAGTCCTCGAGAGTTCATTTCCTAGATTGGTATCTAGCTGGTACACTCCTGCATCCTAGGTTCAGCCTGTGAGCTGAAGCTATTTGTCCTCAGATTGAAGAACTCCCTTTAATAATTATTGTAAGTGTGGTTTGACTTTTACATATTCCCTTAATTTCTGTTTATCTGGAAATGACCTAATTTCACCATCAAATCTGAACGAGAGTTTTGCAGGATACAGTATTCTTGGATGACTATCTCCCTCTTTCAAGTTTCTGCATATGTCATCCCATTACCTTCCTGCCTGCATGGCCTCCCCCGAACAATCTGAGCCCAGTCCCATTGCTTCTCCTGTGTATGTGACTTCCTGTCCCTCACGAGCTGCTCTCAGGATTCCCCACCCGTCCCCGGCCTTGGCGAGTGTGAACATGTCATGCCCTGGCGATCTTCCCTTGGGGTCCTTTCATATCCTTCATGATATTGGGGAAGTTTTCTGCCAGCAGTTCCTCAATGATCCTGTCTGTGCTCTCCGTTCTCTCCCGCTGCTCTGGAATTCCAATCACTTGTAAATTTTTGCTTTTAATTGTGTCCCACATAACCCTCAGGGTCTCTTCATCTCTCTTTGTTCTTTTTTCTGAGTTTTCCTCAAACACAGTCTGTCCTCAATTCCACTGATCCTGTCTTCCACCATTTCAAATCTGCTTCTCAGCCTTTCTCTGACATCATCCATTTCTGAAATCCTATTGTTCATCTTCTGGACCCCCAATTGTTGTCTTTGTATAATTTCTAGTTGTGAATTTATCCTGGCATTTTGTTCCTGCATCATCTTCCTGAACTCTTCCAATTTTTTGTCTGTATTTTCCATGAATTTGTCTTTTTTTCCCTCATGTTTGTCAGCTTTTTGCCTCAGTTCTTGGAGAATTCCGAGTATTAGAGATTTGAATTCCCTATCAGGTAGTTCTAGTGCATTTTCTTCCACAGGAGAGTCATCTGATGTTTTATTTTGCACACCCACTGTAACCATCTTGTCCTGTCTTTGCAAATGCTTTGATATTGTCCACTGTCCTCGGGGCATCCAGTAGTTATTTTCCTCATTCATTGATTGTGGATTTGTTTGTTTTGTCCCTCTTTTTAAACAAAAATTTGACTATGTCTAAGCAGGCGGACTGCGCGCTCCCTGCTGTTTGCTCGTCTGTGTGCCCAACACTCTTCGCCTCCTCCAACTGACAGGGTCAGTCACCCAGACATGGTACAGCAGGGCAGGTCCAGCTGAAGAGGAGTTACTGGGATGGGCTGTCTTTGGCACCTACTACAGCCACCAAAGTGGGTCAGTAATCAGTGCAGGGCAGGTTCCAGTAGGCTGTGCCTGCGCTGCCTGGTGGCGTGATGTCAAGCGCACAGTGCAGGCAGGCAGGATGCTGCAGGGAGACCGCCATGTCTGGAGCTAAAATGGATATGGGAGAGAGGAGAGAGGAACAGGAGCCAAAAACATACAAACAAACAAACAAAAAAGAATGCCAGGGAGCCTGCCGTTGGAATGGAGAGATGAGAGACTATGAAATGGAGAAAAACAGAAAGGGGAAGAGGAAGAAAAGAAAAGAATGAATAAATAAAAATCAGAAAGTTTAAAGAACTGCAAAGTTCCCAGGGATCCCACCATGGAGCTATGAGTTCTGGAAAGTTGCTCTCAGGCGTTGCAGTACAGCCTGTCTAGAAGGCATAGAGGTATGCAACACCAGGTATTCAGGGATCAGAAAGAGAAGGAAGATATAGAGAGACAAGAAACTGAGCAATGAAGAAAAACAAATAGGGAAAAAGAGGGAAAAGAAAATAAAACAAATTAAAAACAAAACAAAACAAAAGAACAAGAAAGGCCCCCAAAAAAAACAGAAAAAAAAAAAAACCCAACAAAAAAAGAAATGTTCTCAGGGATCCCTTTGCACGTCTGTGGAAGCTGAAGGGGAGTTCCTTGCCACAAAGCTCTGCCTGGACAGAAAGGGCTCCCAACTCAAGAAAAGGAAAAGAAAACAAAGAAACAATTGAAAACGAAAAAACGAACAAAAGCCCCGGGATCCCACCAGCGTGGTAGCCCAGACCGGGAAGCAGCTCCACACTCAAATGGAGCTCTGCAGCCCCTCAGGAAGAAGCAAAGATGGCACACGGAGCCAGGCACTCGAGCGAAAGTAGGGGGAGGCGGCGAGAGGCAAGCAAGAAATCAAAAGAAGCAGGAAAAAAAAAAAAGCAACACCAGCAGCCAACAAATGGCACTCAGAGAGCCAGCCATTGCGGGCTGGTGTTTCTAGACAAGAGACTGTGTCCATGGGAAGCGGAGGGGGCCGAGTATGGGTGAAGAAGTGTAGAGAGTGGGAAAGTGAATATGACAAATTTCCGGCGCTCTGCAGCCCCTCAGGAAAAATCAAAGATGGCGCACGGAGCGAGGCACTGAAGCGAAAGGAGGGGGAGATGGTGAGAGGCAAGGAAGAAATCAAAAGAAGCAGAAAAAAGCAACCCCAGCAGCCAACAAATGGCACCCAGAGAGCCGCCCACTTGGGTGTGTGGAATCCAAGCAGCCAGCGCTTCCCGGTCAAGGGGCCATGGCCGCAGGAAGCAGAGGAGGCTGAGCCGGGGTGAAGAGGGGTGGGGGGGTGGGAAAGCGCACACTGCAAATTACCGGTTGTTTTGTCTCTTGCTGGATGCTCCGTGAGGCTGCTTTCTCGTACCCCCATTTGCTGGTCTCCGATAGGAGTCCCAGATGGTGGATCCGCGTTGCATTAGCTGGTAGGGGACCTCTGCATGAATCTCTTTTTGCCCTCTGTTCTCTGTCAGCTTTCTCACTCCATTTGGTGCTTGGCTGAGTTCTTTATCTCTTCATTTGATGTTTTAGGGTTTCAGGATTGTTGTATTCTCTGTTTGGCTTAGTTTTTTGGATCTTTGCTGTGGAGGGATGGCGTGGTGCTTCTGCCTAGAGTGCCATTATGCCGGAACTCCTGTTTCCATCTTTTTGCAATTGTAAACAGTGCTGCAATGAACATGGATGTGCATATATCTATTTGCATGACAGCTCTTATTTCTCTAAAATATATTCCAAGGAGTGGGATAGCTGGATTGTATGGTACTTCTATTTCTAGCTTTTTAAGGCAGTGCCAAATTGATTTCCAAGTGGTTGTACCATTTTATATTCACACCAGCGGTGTATAAGTTTTCCAGTCTTTCCGCAACCTCTTCATAATTTATTATTTTGTTTTTTGAGTTAGTTGTAACCTTGTTGGGGTGAGATGATATCTCATTATAGTTTTGATCTGCATTTCTCTAATGGTTAATGATCATGAGCATTTCTTCATGTGTCTGGTAGCTGCCTGAATATCTTCTTTGCTGAAGTGACTGTTCATATCTTTGCCCATTTTTTAATTGGGTTATTTGTATTTTTGTTGTTCAGGTTTTGCAGTAGCTTCTAGATTTCAGAGATTAGATGCTGATCGGATATGTTATAGCCAAAAATTTCTTCCCAGTCTGTAGATTGTCTTTTTACTCTTTTGGTGAAGTCTTTTGATGAGCGTAAGTGTTTGATTTTTAGGAGCTCCCATTTATCTAGTCTCTCTTTTGGTGCTTGTGCATTGTTACTTATGGTTCATATTGTGTTTATACCATGTATTAAGGCTCCTAGTGCTGTCTGTATTTTTTCTTCCATAGTCTTTATCATTTTCAATTTTATATTTAGGTCTTTGATCCATTTTGAGTTAGTTTTTGTGCATGGTGTGAGGTATGGGTCTTGTTTCATTTTTTTTTCAGATGGGTATCCAGTTATGCCAGAAACATTTGTTAAAGAGACTGTCTTTTCCCCATTTAACTGACTTTGGGCCTTTGTCAAATATCAGCTACTCATAGGTGGATGAATTTATGTCTGGATTCTCAATTCTGTTCCATTGGTCTATGTATCTGTTGTTGTACCAGTACCAGGCTGTTTTGACTACTGTGGCAGTATAATAGGTTCTAAAATCAGGTAGTGTGAGGCCTCCCACTTTGCTCTTGTTATTCAGTAATGCTTTACTTATCCAGGGCCTCTTCCCTTTCCATATGAAGTTGGTGATTTGTTTCTCCATCTCATTAAAAAGTGCCAGTGGAATTTGGATCAGGATTGCATTGTATCTGTAGATCACTTTGGGTAGAATTGACATTTTCACAATGTTGAGTCTTCCTATCCATGAGCAAGTTATGTTTCTCCACTTACACAGGTCTCTTTTGGTTTCTTGCAGTAGTATCTTGTAGTTTTCATTGTATAGATGTTTTACATCTCTGGTTAGATTTATTCCTAAGTATTTTATCTTCCTGGGGGCTATTGTAAATGGTATTGATTTGGTGAATTCCTCTTTGAGGTTGTCTTTGTTGGTATAGAGGAATGCAACTGATTTTTGTATGTTTATCTCGAATCCTGATACTTTGCTGAAATCTTCTATTAGTTCCAGTAATTTTCTTGTGGATTCCTTGGGGTTTTCTGTGTATAAGATCATGTCATCTGCGAATAGGGATAATTTTACTCCTTCCTTACCAATTTGGATGCCTTTTATTTCTTTTTCTAGCCGAATTGCTCTGGCTAGGACATCCAGCACAATGTTGAATAAGAGTGGTGATAAATGGCATCCTTGTCTGGTTCCGGTTTTGAAGGGGTATGATTTCAAAGTCTCTCCATTTAGGATTATGATGTCTGTTGGCTTTGTATAAATGCCCTTAATTATATTGAGGAATTTCACTTCTACTCCTGTTTTGTTGAGAGTTTTTGTCATGAATGGGTGTTGGACTTTGTGATGTGCCTTTTCTGCATGGATTGATAAGATTGTGTGGTTCTTGTCTTTTGTTTTATTTATGTGATGGATTACATTGATTGTTTTTCTAATGTTGAACCATCCTTGCATACTTGGTATAAATCCCAGTTGATCATGATGAATTCTTTTTGGATATGTTGCTGAGTTCTACTGGCTACAACTTGTTGAGCATTTTTGTGTCAATGTTTGTGAGGAATGTTGGTCTATAATTTTCTTTTTTGTGGTGTCTTTATCTGTTTTTTGTATCAGGGTTATGCCGGCTTCATAGAATGAGTTCGGGAGTATTCCATCCTTTCCTGTGCTCTGAAATACCTTTAGTAGTAGTTGTGTTAACTCTTCTCTGAAAGTTTGGTACAATTCTCCAGGGAAGCCATCTGGGCCAGGGCTTTTTTTTTTTGTTGGGAGTTTTTAAACTACCTTTTAAATCTCTTTTGTTATGGGTTTATTTAGTTGTTCTACCTCTGTTTGTGTTAGTTTAGGTAGGTAGTGAGTTTCCAATAATTTGTCCATTTCCTCTAGGTTTTCAAACTTGTTAGAGTACAATTTTTCATGGTATTCTGTTCTGATTCTTTGAATTTCAGTTGGGTCTGTTGTGATATCACCCATCTCATTTTTTATATGGGTTATCTGCTTCCTCTCCTGTTTTTTTTTTTTTTTTTTTTTTTTTTTTTGTCAGTTTGGCCAATGGTTTATCAGTTTTATTGATCTTTTCAAAGAACCAGCTTTTGGTCTTCTTAACTCTTTTAATTCTTTTTCTATTCTCTATTTCATTTAATTCTGCTCTAATTCTTATTATTTCCTTTCTTCTGACACCTGAGAGCTTCTTTTGCTGCTCTCTTTCTACTTGTTCCAGTTGTAGGGTTAATGTTTTGAGGATGGCCCTTTCTTCTTTCTGGATGTGCACATTTATTGCTATAAACTGACCTCTGAACACAGTTTTTGCTGTGTCCTAATTGTTCTGATAGGATGTGTTTTCATTCTCATTTGATTCTATGAATTTCTTTATTCCATCCTTCATTTCTTCTATAACCCAGTAGTTTTTGAGCAAGGTGTTGTTCAGTTTCCATGTGTTTGATTTTTTTCTTTTTTCCCTGCTTTTTCTGTTGTTGATTTCTACTTTTACGGTTTTATGGTCAGAAAAGATGCTTTGTAACATTGCAATGCTTTAGGTTTTATTAAGGCTTGCTTTATGGCCTAATATGTGGTCTATTCTGGAGAATGTTCCATGTGCATAGGAAAAGAAAGTATACTTGGCTGCCATTGGGTGGAGGGTTCAGTGTATGTCTATGAGATCAAGTTGGTTGATAGTAGCATTCAGCTCTTCTGTGTCTTTGTTGAGCTGGTTTCTGGATGTTCTGTCCTTCACCGAAAGTGATGTGCTGAAGGCTCCTACTACCATTGTGTTAGAGTTTGTTTTCTGTATTTTGGAGACCTGTAGTTGGGTGCATAAATATTTATTATAGTTATGTCCTCCTGGTGTATTGACCCTTTAATCATTATATAGTGTCCTTCCTCATCCTTTGTGGTGGATTTTACTTTAAAGTCTATTTTGTCAGAGATTAATATTGTCACTCCTGCTCTTTTTTGAGTGTTGTTTGCTTGGTATATTCTTTTCCATCCTTTCAGTTTTAGTTTGTTTGTGTCTTTAAGTCTAAGGTGTGTCTCTTGTAGGCAGCATGTAGAAGGATCGTGTTTTTTTATCCATTCTGCCACTCTCTGTCTCTTTATTGGTGCATTTAGTCCCTTTACATTCAGCATAATCATTGGTAGGTATGTGTTTAATGCTGTCATTTTGATGTCTTTTTTTGTGTGTTGTTCACAGTTCCTTTGTTCCACTTAATTTTGTGTGCTTAGTCATTTTTGTTTATGTATTTTCTTTTCATCTTTTTCATTGTTGTTGATTTTGTGTTTACTGAGTCTTTATATTTTCCTAGTTTTTTATTTGACTTGTAGAACTGTTAGTTTCCTTTGTGGTTACCTTAATGTTTACCCCTGTTTTTCTAAGTTTGTACCAGTCTTTTATTTCTTTATATTGCCTTGACATCCTCTCCATATGCAAAGTCTATGTCTACATTTTTTAAGTCCCTCTTTTTTGTTTTAATGTTGTCATCTTTTACATAGTGATATTTGTTTCCCTGTTTTCAGTGTTTTAGCTTTGATTAACTTTTGTGACTTCCCTGTCGGGGTTGATATCTGGTTGCTCTGGCCTGTTGATATCTGTTGCTCTGTTCTAGTCTTGGGTTGTTCTAGTAACTGATGTTACTGATTTTCTAACCAGAGGACTCCCTGTAGTATTTCTTGTAATTTTGGTTTGGTTTTTTCAAATTCCCTAACCTTCTGTTTGTCTGAAAATGCCCTAATTTCTCCATCATATTTGAGAGAGAGTTTTGCAGAATATGTAATTTTTGGCTGACAGTTTTTTTCCTTCAAGGCTTTATATATATCATTCCATTGCCTTCTTGTCTGAATGGTTTCTGCTGAGTAGTCCTAGCTTATTTCTTATTGACTCTTCTTTGTAGATGACTTTTCTTTTGTCCCTAGCCACTGTTAAAATTCTCTCTTTATCTCTGGTTTTGGCAAGTTTGATTATAATATGTCTTGGTGACTTTCTTTTGGGATCTACCTTATGTGGGATTTGATGAGTATCTTGGATAGATATCTTCTCATCTTTCACAATATCAGGGAAGTTTTCTGCCAACAAATCTTCAACAATTCTCTCCGTATTCTCTCTCAGTACCCCGTTCTGGTACTCCAATCACTCGTAGGTTATTCCTCTTGATAGAGTCCCACATAATTTTTAGGGTTTCTTCATTTTTTTAAATCCTTTTACCTGATTTTTCCTCAAATAAGTTGGTGTCAAGTGCTTTATCTTCAATCTCACTAATTCTGACTTCTATTGCCTCAATTCTGCTCCTATGACTTTCTATTGAGTTGTCTGATTCTGAAATTTTATTGTTAATCTTCTGGATTTCTGATTTCTTTCTCTCTATGGATTCTTGCAGCCTGTTAAATTCATCATTATGCTCTTCTCTAATCTTTTTAATTTCCTCTATTACATGTTCTGCAATTTGATTAATTTCCTTCCTAATTTCTTGAAGAGTTCTGTATATTACTCTTTTGTATTCTGCCTCCGGCAATTCCTAGAAATTTTCCTCCTCTAGAAAATTTCTATATTCTTTATTTTGGGAGCTTGCTGAAGCCATCACGGATTGCCTCTTTATGTGATTTGATATTGACTGTTGTCTCTGAGCCATCAATAAATTATTATATTTATTTAATTTATGTTTGCCTACTGTGTCCTAGCTTCTTGTTTTATTTTGATATGCGCAAATAGGCTGTTCGTATAAGCTAGTTTGAGCAACTTTGAAGCTCTAATGTCCTGTCACCAGGTGGTTAGATCTGTTACTAGGTATGTAAGCTCAGGGGTCTGCCCACTCCTCCTCTATGGATTCAGCTCAGGTGCCACACCAAGTGTGTGGTGTAGGCTCTCACTTACAGTCCTAGACAGGCATGGGTGATTGGTGTAGGCACAGACATCTGGCTGCAGCAGGGGGACACACTTTGAGCAAGGCAGGGGGCTGACGGCCACCCCTGAGTGTCCAGGTGGAAAGAGTGTCCCTGTTCCCTAGAGCACGTAGTTGGGTGCTTTTTGCAGCCGGACTATGAGCACCCAATGCTGTTGGCTGTAAGGACTGGGGGAACCTCTTATTCATGGGCCCCTCTCATAGGTGTCTAGGTGGCATGGGTGGAACAACCAGACTTCAGGTCCCTGATGTGGGTAAGTGAAGACCCTGCTTAATGGGCAGAGCAGTGTCAAATGCCAAGAACCTGCCACTTCACAGTTGAAACAGTTGAAGTTAGAGTTCCGGTATATACTCTGTTGTACTGCTGTAGTGAGAGCCTACGCTGTTGAGATGGGCCCACAGAAGTCTCTGCAGGGGGAAAGGCACTCAAAGTCTGTGGATCCCTTATGCCTGTGCCTAGGCAAAGGAGCTGTGCCTACCCTGGGTTCCTGGCTTAGGGAAGCTGACAATTTATTTTTTCCTCTGTTTGTTAATTTGTTCACTCTCCAAGGCAGGGAGAATGGCTCCAGGTATGTGACGGATCCTACTTCTGCCCCAGAGAACTGGGTAGTTGCTGAAGCTGGTCAGGGACCCAATGCAGAGTAGGGAGTGGGGAGGTAAATGGGAGAGAGACTTTTCCCTAAGGGGGTATTTTTGATCCATGTGGTAAGCTGAAATGCAAGTACTTATCTTTCGCTGATGAGGGCTGCTTCTCACTTGTTCTGGGTGGCTGTGTAGACTCTCTGACGCTGGGTCTTTCCTGGTGCAGAAAACATGCCTCCTGAGCACTGCCACTTGCCTGCCTCACCGCTCATCCACGAGCGGCTCAGGCCTGAAGGGCTCAGGCTCTCGCTGGATCAAGTCTGGCAACTCCTTGCTGCTTCCAAACCATTTCTCCCTCCCCTTGCCACTCAGTCCAGTTCCTCAACTCTGCCTTTGATGTTCAGGGCTTCCAGATTGCCGGATATAATTGAATCACTTGTTTGTTCGGGTCTTTGTTGTAAGAGGGTCTACCGGAAGCATCTGGCTACTCCACCATCTTGGCCCCGCCTCCCAGTTTAATCTTTTTAAGGGAGTTATCAGGTTCTGGGATGATTCTGTCTCGCTCTTCTATTAGGCTTCAGTTTGGGCCACTCTTTATAGAAGCTACAGACACTGAATTGAGTATTTTGTTGTTATAGGAACAGGTTTGTTCCAGAAGATCTGTTCATTTCAACAACTGAGGATTAGAGCATGGTAATTTGTGCTTTGGTGCTTAGAATGTTTAGTTTATGTTCTGCTATGCTCCCTTTACAGCTAGCCACCTGAGTGTTGAGGAGAGCTGTTGCGGTGTTTTTAAAGTTTGGGTTTGGCACTTTAAAGATGTTGGGCAGACAGCAACAAGGACTTGATTCACAGCAAATTTAATGCAGTATTTTCTGGTCATAAAAAACTAACGGTTTTTGAATACTGCGTTATTTTATTAGGTAATTTCAGAATCCTTACCAGGCATCATTAAGGTTCATATGAACACATCCTTTTATTAAATGCCTGTTCACATAAACTTTGGACAAGGGACACGTAATCAGTGTATACGATTTCCATGAGGACTTTTTGATGTCTTCAACTCTTGGATTTCCTCATGACTGTGTGATAGTCAGAAATAAGTCTTTCTTTTCTTTTTATGTACGTGGTCATTGTGGAAAGAGGATGTGCTGACTCTAGAATATAATTATTCTTCTCCTGGGCTGCCTAAAATGTGGTCTGCAGCCTTCTTTAGGTTTCCAGTGCATATTCCACATGCTGTGGTATTTTATTTCTGAATGGACCCAGAGTTTGTTTTTGTTGAATTATGTAATTCATTTTCATTACACATTCAAATATGTTTCTTATTGTCCAGCTTATTGTCTCCATTCACAACACACTTTTTGTTTTTTTGTTCTCCCTCTGAAATTTTACCCCCATATTCTTCTTCCTTCTCTCTCATTTGAACCTTTCCCTGTGAAATATGTGGGATTTTACATGTGTGAATTCTGATGCTGCCATATCCCTTTAACCACTCAACTGGAAGCCAGCAAACCTTCTTACAGTTGAGAATTGCTTTAAGGGAGTCAGATTCAGGCTGGGGGTGTGTGTGGGGGTGGGGGGGCGTGCTTTCCAATTACTGTTTCTCATCAACCTGACCAACCTAAGCCATTAAGCCACTGTAATCGTTTTGCTAATTTGATTTCCTGCACATAAACAACCTTTGCTGGGCTTTGAAGTTTTCAAGAAAGCTATGAGGAGTTTCGAATTGCAATAATTCAACTCCAAGCATGAGGCTAATTCATCTTTTTTTTTCTTTAATAAATCAGTAAAACAGAAGTTAATTAAAGTGTAAACAATGGTCAGCATTGTGGCTGAGAAGCTCAGAAAAAGAACCTTTGAAATTCTTTGTGTAATAGATATTACCTGATTCTGCTCAGAGTAGGGTGGGGTTTACTGAAGGATCTCATTACTGAGCTCTTTCTCCTCTTCCTCTTAAAAAAGAGACACAAAAACAACAACAACAGATGCTTTTATTTTTTACTTACTGAGCTGGGTACTGGCTTCATAAGCTCAAGCCTCCTAAAGCACTGGGGCCCATTCCTGGGGTGGCCTGTCCCTTGCTACCCCAGTGAGGGCAGACTTGATGGGGACCGGCAGGGTGGGAGTATGGGTGGCAGGAGAGGTGGGTTTTCCCAGCAGCTCAGAGAGAACATCCCTGCAGTGTGATTAGTACCAGGCCAGGTTACACAGAGGGCAGGCTGCCCTCATCCCTGATATAGCGCTCCCCTGGCTCCTGCTGAGGAAGACAGGGCTCTGCCCTCAGCTCCAGAGTGACAGAGCTCTCCTTCACTGGAGGCTTGGCTGAGAAGGGGCAGAGGGGGGAGATGTGGACAAAAGAGCTGCAACAACAGAGTGTTTCCAGACCAACCCTACTATTTTTGATCTTGAGAGAATACAAAGAAGAAGTGTGCTAGCAGGCAAGCCAAAGCTTCCAGCATTCCTGAGAGGGGACTCACGCAAACCTCCTCCTCTGGAAGGGAAGATTATCTCCTAAGTAGAGCCTTGCAACTTCACTCATGTTTTCTTTGCAGAGCTGGTGCTGTTAGAAAATTAAATATTTTGCTTCAGATGCAAAAATCCAAAGATTAGTAAAGTGACGTTGCATCATCTTCCATCACACTACATTAACAGGTAAACACACTAACCAGTGATATCTGCTGGGCATTCAACAACCAGATTAACCGTGTCTGTGTGTGGTTTGTATGTAGTGTGGTGTGTGTATATGTGTGTGTGGTGTGTATGTGTGTGTAGTGTGTGTGTGGTGTGGTGTGTCTGACGTGTTTGTTGATGTGTGTGTGGTGTGTGTGTGATGCGTTTGGTGGTATGTGTGGTATAATGTGTGTGTATGTGAGTGGTGTGTCTGGTGTGATGTGTGTGTAATATGTGTGGGGTGATGTGTGTGCGGTATGTGTATATATGTATGGGTGTGAGGAGTGGGTAAGGTCTGTGGGTGATGCAAAAAACATTTTGTGCTCAACTACTAACCCTTTCAAGACACAATTATTTTCTCCTTTGAATTTTTTGTTGATACTACATGTTTTCACTAATGAAGGTATGCTGATTAAAGGACCAATTCAGAATTTTTTTTATGTGTTATGGATTTTGATACTCATTATCTGGTATCATGTTTGTCACAGCAGACCCTGGATGACGTAAATCCTGCCAATATGAGTCAAGGATAAAATCAGTTTATTTTATTTTATTTCTTGAAAATTTGCAAAACTTGAAGTAAAACATGACGGCACCTGGCAATGACTGCACATACATTTTATTCTAGTCTCCTTTTTCTTACTCTTTTAGTTTTTTTTCATGAAACATTTCAAAACATGGTACAATGCATTCTTCCTTACTGCAAAAGCAGTACTTACAGCCCAAATAAATAAAGCTGAGGGACTTTTTGTCTCAGGAAAATTACCACTACTATGTGTTCTTCCTTACTAACAGCTAAGAAGTAGAAACAGCTGCCCTGGAATACTGCAGAACTGCCCACAACGGTGCATGCCACCTGCTACACGTGGAAACAATGATTGGGCCCTAAGAATAACTTATAGGAGTTCCAGTCTCTTGAAAAGTATCACTGCAATGCATTATTCCTTATTACAAAGGCATTATTTACTGTTCAGAAGCTAGAAAAGCAGGGAGCCAGTAACATCTGGAAGCAATGAATGTAGTTAAGGAGACAATGGCCACTATGACTGAATGAAGACTGGCAATAGCTTATTCTCATGATAAATATATTCTCACGAGAACATAGTAACTAGGGAACATATTGAGGAGGCTTGTCTCACAGAAATAAAGGCAAACCTGTCAAAAAGTCAGAAAATTCACACATCTCGGAGGGAAGGGATCATCTAAGACAATGTTCAGTCTACACAAAAATGAGGCTCCAATTCATGGCTCTTGAGTTTCACACATTTCAAAAGGCTCCCACCTTGAGGCTAAATACATTAAAATTGGGCTACCTCCATTCTAAAGAACTCCAGAGGCATAAAAAGTAGGCAGAATACCATATGTCACACAGGTCTTGAAAGGGCTAAACTAAAGGTTGGCAGTTGGAACTCGCCCAGTCGTGTTGCAGAAGAAAGGCCTGGCAATATGCTTCCATAAAGATTACAACTAAGAAAACCCTATGTAACACTTCTGTGTAATGTATGGGTTCAACAAGAGTCAGAATCAACTGGTTTTTAATGATGTGTGTGTGTGTGTGTGTGTGGTGTATGTGTATGTACATGTGTGTGTGTGGTTCATGGTTCATGTATGTGGTACATGCTGTGTGTTGTGGTGTGGTATGTGTGGTGTGTGTGTGTGTGGTGTGTCTGTGGTATGTGTATTCCTGAGTTTGTATATACATATATGGGTATTCATGTGTGGCACATGTGTGCATGTGTGTTCATGTGTGTGTTTCTATGTGCAGGTATCTTCTGGGGGAAGCTGACAGTGGGGAGAAGAGACTGCAGCACTAGAAGCAACCAAGACAAGCAGAGGAGTAAGTAGTCCCCCATCTGGTGTGTGTTAAGAGGTTCCAAGAAGTGTCCCAGCAAAACAGTCCATTCCAGATTGTCCAAAAATTCATAATTTCTCTGTCATCATTGATGTAATTTTATGAATAACAAAAATCTCTTTTAATGGGAAGGGACTCCCCTTAAATGGCTACAAGCCATTCATATCTTGGAGTCAATTCGTCTAATGAAAGCTTTCTTATCACATCAAGCTAAAAATGTCAGCTTAATGGAGAAAATAAGCATCAGGTGTGAGAGGGATACAAGCCTAGAATAGGGGTCTCTGGGCAACCACTCAGGTGATGAACACCTAAGAAAGAAGGGAAGGAGGGGGTGAAAGCTGTGAACAAGGGTGATTTGGAGGACATGTGTCACTCACTTCCTATTTTTGTCAAGGGTTTACATGGAAATTGGGCAATGGAGCCCAGAAGAGCTCCAGAGGGATGACTACATGAGAAGTGGGTGTCTGCCAGCCAGGCTGGGACTTGCCCTGTGCGTTCATCTACCTGTATGACTGCCAGGTGTCATGCGCTGGTAGGATTTTTTGCAGAGTTGCTGGAGCAAACAGCTCCCTCCCGCAGTATGTCTCTCCATCCTGATAAGATCTCCCACAGACCAGGCCTAATGATCAGAACAAAGGCCCCATCCCAGCCAGGATCTCCCACAGACCAGCGGGTCCCAGGCCTGATGACTCAGACAAAAGGCCAGTCCTGCATGATCTCCCACCAGCTAGGCATGGTAACCCAAACACCAGGCCCTGTCCTGACAGAATATCCCACAGCCCACGTCTGACAACCTGAATTCAAGTTCCCATCCCAGACAGGATCTCCCATAGACCAGCCTGTCAACAGGCCTGACGACTCAAATACAAGGCCTCATCCCAGACAGGATCTCCTACCAACCAGCCTGCCCCAGGCCTGATGACCCGAATACGAGTCGCTGTTCTGACAGGATCTCCCACAGAGTAGGCCTGATGACCCGAACACAAGACCTCATTCTGACAGGACCTTCTACAGATCAGGCCTGATGACCTGAACAAAAGGCCCCATCCTGACAGGACTTCTCACAGACCACGCCTGATAACTGACCCAAACACAAGGGCTCGTTCCCGACAGGATCTTCCACAAACCAGCCTGCCCCATGCCTGACAACGTGAACACAAGGCCCCTCCTGACAGGGTCTCCCACAGGGCTGATGACCATGAGGGAGCTTTGCAGATAGAAGTCACCCACATGTCCAAGCTCTGGACTCTATCCTCCAGGAGTAAGGGACATGGACTTCCACACTTAAAAGTCACTTTTAAAATATTCTAAACTTTAAATACATACTTGTGGGTGTAAAAGCTTATCCATCATCAAGTGCTTTTTTTTTTTTTAAGATTTGTCCTTAGCTATGAAATGTACTGCCTCTGGAAGAAGGTAGAACTGCATTTACTGAAGTTAAAGACCTATTATAGCCTAAGTATGTCACAAACAGTATTTAATTCAATTTAATCATTAACTCCTTCCAGCAAGTGCCATCAGTCCCATCTTATACACGAGTAAAATACGCTGCAGAGCTAGTAAGTGTCAAAGCCAGGATTCAAACACAGGTTGTCTGACTCCAGGGCTGTTTTCCTTTCTACTATACCATGCTGGCCATCTGAGAATTAATGCCACAAACATTATGCATACATCTCAAAGCTGGTGTCCACAGTTTAGAAACATACTGACCTTTCTCAACAACATATGTAAGAGAAGTAAGTACATTGTTTTCATGGCCCTTTTCTCAATGTACAAATTGAGAAGTGACATTACTGTAGAACCTTATGGAATTATAGCGACATAGCTGAGAAGTATGTCTCTCTGTTTGATTATCTGCCATTGCCTGGTTAGATAAATGGCACATCCATGGTTCAGGAACCCAAGCAAAACTTGTGGCATCTCACTCCTCTCATGTGGAAACTAAATCTATGCACCTGCCGTTTCTTCTCATGATGAATCTGTCAGTGGTATATCTGTCTGTGGTGACAGATACAAGAATGCTTTAGATTTTTCTCATGACGACTATAGTCCTTCAAGTAATCAACCTTTAAAAGATAGAAAAGCTAATCTTCAACAACTAGGTTCTGTCTGTGGGAATGGAAATGAGGTCATGAGAACTCAGCCCTGCTGGGCTAAACCACAATATATACTTGTGGGCAAGCCTGACCTGGTGCCTGCCTGCATAAAGCTTACAGTCCAGTGGGAGAGAAAGACAATGCACTAGTAAATAATTAAATCAACAACTTAGACACCGTGGTGCTGCCACAAAGAACTGCAGTGGGTGAAGGTGGCAACGGTATCATGATGGAGAGCATGTTCTGGAGTAGGCTTACTGATTTCAAATCCGAGCTCTGGCATATACTTGCTACATGACCTTAAGAAAACTCCTTAATGTTTTTGTGCTTCAGTTTTCCTCATCTATAAAATGAGGATAATGATAGTAACTTTCATAGAATTGTTGTAAGAATTAAATAAGTTAGTAACAAAGCTCTTAGAACAGTACTTGGTGCACAATGGTTGCTATATAAATGTTAGTTAAGGAGACCTAATGTTGAGAAGGAAACCCTGGTGGCATAGTGGTTAAGTGTTACAGCTACTAACCAAAAGGTTGGCAGTTCAAATCCACCAGGTGTTCCTTGGAAACTCTATGGGGCAGTTCTACTCTGTCCTATAGGGTTGGTATAAGTGGAACTGACTCGATGGAAAAGGGTTTTAGTTTTAATGTTGAGAAGATCGCCATGGGAAAAGTGGAGGAAAGAGTTTTAAGCAGTCAGAAAAGTATAAGCAAAGGGCTTGGGGCTTTTTTGTATAAGAGGTTTTTTTTTTTTTTTTTTTTTTACAGTTAGATAAAGCTTAGCCATTTAAGTATTAAAACTTTGATCTTATTGAAAAATAGTTAGAATTTAAAAAATTTTTTCCTTATCTTAATAAATATCATATGGATTATTTTAAGCTATTCCTTAACTAGTCATTATTAATACCATCGAATGCACTGTAATATCAGTCAGATTTGTAGAAGTGTTGTTCCCTGAACTAAATGGTCCTGGAATTTTTGCAACCTTATTTTCATTATTATTATTTTTTTTTGCAACCTTATTTTCATTATTTTTTGTGTCCACATGGTCCAACTCTAAGCTGTCCTGTTTTTGCATCTCTTACTGTGCCTAACTGTAACAATCTAGAGCCCTTCTGACATTCTGTTTGTAATCTTGTTGAAGATGATAAAGTGTGTAACTCCATTTATATTTAAACAGAAGATAGAGTAAATAGAATCTGAGTGGGTTTGAGGGACTGGGCACTCTCTCCAGAGAAAAGTTCTTCCACTTAGTGAATAAATTCTGCTGCTTCTATTTCTCTTACTAAGAAACACTCTTTACTTAATTTAGGGTCTCTTTTAAGTTCTTAACTATCTAGAACAATGGCTTTCAAGTAATTGGAACATTATTGTGTGGATTCAATGTTTTATGGAAGTTAATGGACTCCAATATGATGGGTTAAATATCCCTCACGGAATGTGCAGAATCTTGAATTAGGAAAGTAGTATTCCCTCTGGAGAATCATAGAAATGTAGAGAAATGCAAAGTTAAGGCAGAGGCTGGTGACTTGTCCAAGGTCACACAACATTAAAGTGCCAACATGACCACGACCTTCGACTTGTGGCCTATTCTGCCTAGCTGGGACTGCTTGATCAGTAATGTCTTGTGACATTTGGGTCTAAAAATCCTTCTCCTCCTCCCCAGTAGAATAAGTCCTGGTGGTCGTTAGGATGGGTCCCTAAGCTCCCTCACAGCCTTGAGAGTATCTCTTCCAATTTACCTTCCCAGCAACGATGGATTACCCAATAAGCAGGGTATGCACAGGCTTACTTTGCTTATTTACTGATCTGTATTACACAGTTTCATCCATTTTTCGCCACATCTTTGTGTGTAATTGTGTGCTACAGGTTAGTAAGTAAACACAGTTAAGCCCGTGAGTAACCTTGCTTACTGGTTAATACAACCCTCCTTCCCAGTTTCTAAAACAGAAGATGAAACAATAGAAGGCAAAAAAGGCTGTGGCTTTGGCGTTTAAATAAACAAGGAGGTTAACTAAAAAGCTGGTTTCAATAGATCAGAGGGAAAAGGGATTCCTACAGCTGGAGGCAATTAAATGAAACTAGAAAGGATTCTCACCCTCATACTACTAGACACGTTCCAGAGACAGAAGGAGGCAGCTATTGAAGGGGACGAACCCTCACATTGGTCCAAGACGAAGAATAGGCCTTTCTCAGTGCACCTTCTGGGATGAGCCTTTTTCTTTTTTCCCCTTAGTTGCCTCTCTTGTTACTACAACAATGATAGTTCTCAGAGAAAGTATTAACTCTCTTACTAGGATCAAATGATGTCAAATCTCAGCAGTATATAGAGTTGCAAGTGACCATAATATCAGTGAGATGCTGGCAAATGTTTAACAACTGCCTGTCCTTAAAAAAATGAAATAAAATAAAAAAGCCCTCACTTGTAGCATTTGCCAATTTCCATGGTATAAATACTCCACCATGGCTGATTTTAGCCCAACTCCCTGATCCACTGATTAAGAAGTTGGGAAGAAGTAGTAACAATGAGCTTTTGTGCACAGATACAAGCCAGCTCAGCACACCGCTGCTGACCATCTAGGAGTGATGGGAAAATGCTCACAGCTCATTGTTGAGAGAGAAAAATTCGATACAAACCCCTGTACATAAGGTGACTCAAACTCTATCTATCTATCTATTAATCTCCCCCTCCCTTCTTCAATGCCCTCAGTTGTAAAAATAAGTGTTAAACTATGTAAACACTAAGGATTTTTCCAGTTTTAATGTATTATGGTTCTATTCATGATATTTCATGTTATAGAGTTCCAAAGAAGCACTTGATTCATGGTCTAACCTGGGAAAATGTTGGTTTATTTCTAATGGTGCCTGCATCCTTCTTTATTTGTTCTCATAGCATGTATCACCTCTCAAAATCTTAGGTATTCACTTGTTTACTGTGTGTTTTCCCCAGCATGTGAGCTTTCTGAGAGCAAAGTCTTGCTTTGTTTTGGCCCCTACTGTGTCCCAATACCTAAAACAGTGCCTGACACATGGCAGGTACCTGGTAGATGTGTGGTAAGCAGGTAACCCAAACTCTTCCTTTATGTACATAAGAAAATTGAAGCCTTAAGAAATGAAATGACTTTCCTGAAGTCACACGGGAAGTTTGTGGCAGAGCTGAATATAGAACTTGGATGTTGCAGTTTAGTTGTTTTCACTAAATCCTTCTTTGGCTCATCTCACAAAGTCTAAGGCCTAAGAAGAGACACAAACGTGTTTTGTGATTGTAAACTGCACCTTGCTGAGCTTCAGTGGCATAAAGAGAGTCCTGATCTGCTTTTCCTGCTCCACGTGCTATCACACTTCCACCTCTTCTAATTCTGATGGGAAGGGTGGGAAAGGTGATGTCACTTTGCCCTGCTTTAAGTGATTAGATGGATTTATGGTCTGTGTATATCTCAGTGGACATGGAATCTTGGGGTGTTTTTATTGATTGTTAGTCTAGGGACTCTTCTCTTTAGGTTTCAAGGGAAAAGAGCACTGTGATCAGAAGACCTGGTCTTTTTCTTGTTTGTTCCAATCCAAGTTCACATCATTAAATATTGTTACCAGGCACCATTTTAGGATCTGGAGATATAATGACGAATAATACAGGGCCCCTGATCTTCAGGAGTGTATAGTCTTTGGGGGGAGACTGATAAATAAAAGGATAATTTTAATATAATGAGGGCAGTGGTGACACAGTGGTAGAATTCTCACCTTTCATGCAAGAAACCTGGCTTTGATTCCCAGCCAATACACCTTATGCACAGCCACCATCCGTCTGTCAGTGGAGGTTTGGCATGTTGATACTATGCTGAACAGGTTTGAGCGAAGCTGGTGATCTACTTCCAAAAATCCATCAGTGAAAACCCTGTGGATTACAATGGTCCAATCCACAACCAATCATGAGGATAACACAGTACTGGGCGGGGTTTTGTTCAGTTGTGCATGGTGGGGTCACCACGAGTCGGGGGCCAATTTGATGGCAGCTAACAGCAACAATGGGTAATGGCAAAGAGAAGTTTCAGTGCTATGGGGTCCAAGGAAGACTTTTAAAAGAAATATTTGGATAATCACTAATCTATCTGCTTAATAGGTTTTTTTTTAATCTCTAAAATGGGTAGTAGTTATGAAAATAAAGTTATTTGCCTTTATATGTGGTTCCCAAAAGCCAAAGTGTCAGGTCCTATAGGAATGCCTCATTATCATGATTCTTCTTCCAGATATATATGACACTGTTATGGATTTAATTGTGTCCTCAAAAAATATGTGTTGGAATTGTAATCACTGTAATGGGATGTAATCCCATTTTCAAATAGGGCTTTCTTTGTTATGTTAATGAGATCATATCAGTGTAGGGTGTGTCTTAAACCTAATGACTTTTGAGATGTAAAAACAGCAGATTAGACACAGAGAGAAACAAGGAAGCACAAATAGGGGGAAGATAGATACTACATGAAGATTGCCAAGGAACACAGGAATTTTGGTGTTACAGAAGCTGAGAGAAGGACCTTCCCCCCGAGTCAACAGAGAGAAGGTCTTCCCCAGAGCCCGTGCCCTGAATTCAGACATCTGGCCCCTGAAATGGGAGAAAATACATTTCTGTTCTTTAAAGCCACCCACTTGTGGTTTTTCTGTTACAGCAGCACTAGGAAACTAAGACAGACACTGTAGTCAGATGGTGGATCATATGGTCTGAAAGTAAGGTGCCACTTGGTGACTTATAGGTACTACCTTGTGGCTGTCCTGATTTACCTCAGTAATGACTCCCTACTTGTGTACTTAGTGGAAAATGGCAGTGACTCCTTAAAACATCTCAGCTTGATTAAAAAAAAAACAATTACTAGATGGAAATTCAATTGACTGAATCATCAAAACTGTTTAGTCGTAATTAAATTACTTTAAGCATGGGATTGTTGTAAAGAGCTTCTGGTTTTACAAATTACTGAAGGTCCACAGGTCCAGCGCTTTAAGTGAATTAGGGCTGGCTTAAAAGAACCCTAGCTATGGGTAAGTGTAGACTTTAATTAGATGTTAGAGTCAAGCGTTAAACATCTTGAGAAATTGTCATTGAGTAGCTTCCTCTCTCTGTTGCTTTTAGTCCTTTGAACTTTAAACAAATCCACAAGAAAGTCACTAAAAATAAAAGCAGTTCTGTGCTTCACGAGTCCTAAGTCATCTCAGGTAATGGTATGGTAGGAAAATGGTTTTTGTCTCAGCCCATTGATAATGGATTGAAGTTGTGCCCTGTGATGTCTGCCTCTGTGTTTTACCTGGTGACAATTGAAAGGGAACACATCAACATTTACTTATCTCGCTTAATGAATGTTATCGTGTGGAAAAGGTAAATCAATAACGGCGGAGATCAAACATACCAATCTCCTTTTGAACACACAATGCCCTCGTTTATATAAATCTTAGAAACTTGACGGGTTCCCCCATTTGAGCACATGAACTACCGCTTGCCTGAGAGGCCTTCCCTCCCTCTCGGGTGCTGGTGTTAGTATTTCAGAAACTTTTAACTGTGGGGAGACTGACGTGCTGAGTAAAGCTGCATTTCCAGTTGTTCCCTAATTAATGTCTTAATTGAAACTAGAACAGACGTGGGTTATTTGAGTTTTTAGCTCCTGTTCACTCCCCTCCTCCACATCTCCCCACCTCATTTAAAGAAAGGTTAGAAGTGGCCTACTGGTGACCCCAAGGCAAAGGAGGCTGGGCAGAAAGGAACAGATTGTGATCTGCTTAATTAGGCTGCTCTGTCTTATTCTTACACCTTCAGCTTCAACATTTTTTCCCCTGAGGGTATGTTTCTGTGTGATGTTCTGAACAGTTTTCAAGAGAGAGTTTTAGAGCAACTTGGATAAGTTTCCATCTTTCAGATGGCTCTGATAGATGGTCCCCCTGGCACTAAGTGCTCATTCATTTTCCACTTCCTTCTTTCTTGACCTCTTTTTTCTCTTCCTTGTCAGCCCTTTATCAGATAGAAATGACTGTCTTTAGCTGGGGGAGAAAGGGAACCAGTGAGCCTGTCTACTGAGGGAGCTGACTCCGGTGAGGCCCAAGCATAGTGCGTGGTCTGGGTTTATTCACTCAGTCAGAGGCTCCTTATATTTGTTTATGCCCCCACTCCCCACACATAGAATTTCCAAGCCTGGCAGTTCTCACAGCAGCTCCTTTTTGGGCTAGGTGGTCTCCATTAGTAGATGATTGTGTTTTCCAAAACTCTTAATTGCCTTGGTGTTGTTCCTCATTCTGAGACCATTAAACAGGATTTCAGACTGGTTTGTTCTGGTTCAATCTCCTGCTGAAAATTTGCATTTCTAACAAGTTCCCAGAAAGTTATACATAAAAGCCATCTGGAGATCTTGTTAAAATGTAGATTCTGATTCAGTATACCTGGGGTGGAAGTACAAATTCTCAGCAGGGAACTTGTTAGAAATGCAAATTCTCAGCAGGGGTTGGAACCGGTACCAACCAGTTTCAAGCCCTGCCTTAAAAATATCTCTGGACCCTCTTTTTCCTGCTCTTTTTCCTCAAAGGCACACACTGAGAGTTGGCCTTGTTGTAAGGTCCTCAACTTAGGCATTTGAATAAATTTGAAAAAATCAGTACTGACAAATAATTTAGCCTTAACCTCCTAGGAGAGTCCCTGGGTGGTGAAACGGTTAACACACTTGGCTGCTAACCAAAAGATTGAAGATGTGAATTCCCCCAGACACCCTAGGAAGAAAGCCCTGCAATCCACTTCTGAAAAGTTAGCCACTGAAAACTCTATAGAACACAACTCTTCTCTGAAACACGTGGGGTTGCCATGAGTTGGGATCGATTTGATGGCAACTGATTTGGTGTTTTTGGTTTTAACCTTCCAGGATTTTAATAAACACTATACCTGAACTTTCAAAATTTAGGTAGGCTGGGTTGCTTTTGTCTCTGAATACAAGAAATTGATACATTTCAGAAAGCGAAATGACAATTTTAAGTGTATTCTGTGTTTCTGAGGCAAGAACTCAAGAAATAAGGTGCATGGTTTCAGATTGGATGCACCTATTAATTCAATTGCCTTTTACTGCTGTGGCCCTCAACCAATTGTCCCTGCCCTGTGGGTATTTTTGTTAGTTGCCATTGAGTCAATTCCAACTCATGGTGACCCGTGTGTGCATGAGGGCTTTACGATACTTTAAAACAAACAAAAAGATTTCTTGGCTTAGAGTTTGAGAATTTACCAGTAAATCTCAAAGATGCCCTGGTGGATCTTAGTTCAACAAACTGACAGATGGGTAGTGGTCACAAAGTTTAATATTCCTAAATAAAAATGCTGATATTGCGGTTGAATTCCAGAAACTCCAGTCATTTGGTATGGAGCGAGTTCCCAGAATCTTCTTACAAACCAGCTCTAAATTCTGGTAGAAGGAGCCCTGGTGGTGCAGTGCTTAAGCGCTCAGCTCCTAACCAGAATGTCAGCAGTTTGAACCCATCAACTGCTCCTTGGGAGTAAGAAGTGGCAATCTGCTTCCTTAAAGATTATAGCCTTGGAAACCCTATGGGGGCAGTTCTATTCTGTCCTATTGAGTCTCTGTGAGCTGGAATTGACTTGATGGGAGTGAGGATTCTTTTGTTTTTTGTTTTTTAATTGTAGTATTGTCTCAGGGCCATACTGCTTTGTGACACTGAATGAGAAAATAGCTTCCTATAAAAATTCAGACACTCTTCAAAGAAGAATTCATTTATTTGTTTTCTTTAGCAGTATTTAGAACTCCACCATTTGAAAAACAAGCTCTGGAAATAATGAATACAAATACATGTACATGTATAGCATCCCCTTTGACTCAAATAGTGATGCACAGTTGAGAAGTCAACTTCAGAGTCTCAAAATGCTCCGCCAGGACCTTTGAAGGGACGGTGCCAATCTGTCCGATCACATTCTGCTGTTCTCCCTGTCTAGGAGTCATATTTGGCAGGACTGACTTGGTGAAGAAGACAACAATTGACAATTGACACGGGGACATTTGATGTGGGAGCATTTTCACTTTGTCACTGGCTGTCTCCAGTAGCTCTCTATCCATGGCAGGATAAAGTCCCCATACTTATATTGGGGTCTCTATAACCTGTCCCATGCTTGCCTCATATGCATATTCCTGTTCCTGAAAACTGCCATGCTCTCAAAGACTGTCCTGTCTTTACACATGGTGAACCCCTCTCCTGGACATTCCTGCCCTCCCTGCCCACCTGACAGTGGTTCCACAGTCCCTGGACTCACTTCAAGATTTGCATCACTCTGTCTCTCTCCTCTCACCCCAAGGAGATGTCGTTCCTCCTATGCACCATAACAGAGCAGAGGCACTGCGGGCTTATGACCTTCATCCCCGCTAGGTTGTCAGTTCTCTGAGGACAGGGCCCATGTGGGTAGGTTTGTGTCACAGCAACTAGAATGGGGCCTGGAAATTATTATATGCTCCCTAAGAATTTATTGAAAGAATGGATTTATTTAAGAAACTCAGTGTGCCGGAGTTCAGAACCCTTCCCTGCTTACAGAACTCAGGGACCCTATTTGGACGTTTTATCTAAAATTCCATACAATCAAAACTGAACTCAGAAGGGTCATCAGTTAACAAGGGTGTCAGTTAGAAGGCAGAAAGAAAACTAAGATATTCCCCAGTTGGGCCCTGAGTTATAATGAGTGGGAGGTTTCAGTAGTGAGAGCCATATTAAATCAAGTGACTGTGATCTAGCTTATAACTTATTTTGTAGGGTGTAACTTATTTTGTAGGGACTCAGAGCTGTTCGATATGGCCTGTTCTCATCCAGTAGGTGAGCAAAGGACTCTAGAAGTCCTTTCTTAATTTATTCCTCAATTCTTGGATTGATAGTACTCTTTTATGGAAGAAAGAAGCCTGGTTGACTAATGAGGTATGCATATATATATATACACACATACATTTTTTAAGGGAATCAAATGTTATTCGGTTCATGTCAACCATGTCACTAAGGACCTATTATTATTATTTTTTATATAATATTCTACTTTTGGGATATGTATCTGGAAATTGTCCTTGCCCTCTAGGAAGTCATGTTTTAGGGGGATAACCTAAGCCTTGGTCAACTTTTTCTTAGCTTTCAAAGTAAGGAAAGTGTATTAGAGAGATTTCTGCTCAGAGAAATTATTCTTGACATCCTCTTCTTTTGACTCATCAGCGTTATGTTGCAGCAGGATTCTAGTAGCTTTAATGAGAACATTCTGTGATGCTACCCTCTAATATTATTAATGATGGGGAGGGCAATGTGTCAGTCAGGCTTTAAGAGTACTTGTTTCTTCATTAAGATTTTACGTGATGATATTCTATATCTTTTTTCTTGTACCTTATGAGCACTAATCATTATCACTATCATTATCACTAATGAGATAGCAAGGCTGTCATGTTCAACCACACAGGTTGTGCTCTGCACTAATGCTGGAGCCCCCTTCATAGGGACGTGGCTGTAAACAGTCCCACTATGGTTGTTGACTGCACAATCTGTGCAGCCATCAAAGTCAGCTCTGTGTTTTGGCATTTATCACTTGTATGGGGTAGAAACTATAGATTTTTGCCTACGTATCTTCTAATCAAGGGATGGTATAGGCTGACATACAAGGTAGGGTGTCTAGCCCATGACAATGCCCACAGTTGGCTCTTATCTCTCTGTACCCAGTTAATACCCAAGAATGACCAGTTGACTGCTCCTAACCTCTGCTTTGAATCTTACTTTCAGTATCACCTGTGTTTTTCATTCTCCATCTGCCCCTGCAGATTTATTCTCAGCCCTTCTCTGACATGCCCAGGAGGCTGACCTCTCACATTGTGTTGCCTATGCTCCTTTGTCCTCTGACTCTTGGTTGAGTTTGGTCAAGGGAGGCACTGGCAGAGACTGGCGAGTGGGAGGAGAGATTTGAGGTATTCGTCTCTGCTGCTCTCTTTCTGCTGAGCTGTGGTTTTGACAGTAGGTACTGTTCTCAAGTTGTCCGCAGCTCCTATAGGACAGCCCTTTTTCTGGGGGTCTTGTGGGACTGCAATAACTCTGCCCTCTCCCTCTTCCTATACAGACCAAGTTGGTAATGAATTACCATTGCTGTTGTCCCTGGGTCCTTCACCTTGTTAGTCCCCTTAATCCTTCCTATAAATCCAAAAACCAGATCAGTCCAGCTAATTCCGACTCATGGAAACCCCATGTGTGTCAGAGTAGAGCTGAGTTCCATAGAGTTTTCAATGGCTGATTTTTCACAAGTAGATCACCAGGCCTTTCTTCCAAGGCACCCCTGGGAAGACTCAAACCTCCAACCGTTCGGTTAGAAGCCAAGTGCATTAACTGTTTGCACCACCCAGGGACTCCTTCCTATACAACTATTAATAATCCTTTTCTAAAACTCTTCCTAATCCCCTCTTTGAGAGTGTCGTATGCTTTGTCTCAGAATGATGACTGATACAATCTGCTATTTTATTTTGCTTCCTATTACCAACTTACATCCTTAATATAGATTGCACGAAAATCAAATCTAATATCATCATTTCCTTTTGGGTATCCTGGGTACTGTCTGTTGTTCTCGGGACAGGTCTATTCTCCTTATCCTACAGTTACTTAATTTTGAAAACCTTCTCTCTCTCATTGGTCTACTGCTAAGGTTCCATCACTGCCAAGTTCTCTTAAGGTTATTATCAATCATTATTTGGTACTTCATTCAAGCCTTTTACTAGAGTATAAACCTCATGAATGGAGAGATCCTATATATCTATCTTTGTATTTTCCACATCACTTAGAAGCATACTTTGTATGTTAAATTTGCTCAACATGCATTATGACATTTGGGAACAGTATTAGCCAATATAGTACATCTGATATTGAACATTATGATGGGTGCATATGTCTTCTTTCATGAGTATGAGTTAAAAATATTGATTTATGTGAACTTGTACTATACATGCTTATCTGCCCTTGTTTTCACTAACAATATATCTTTGAGAATTGTCCTTGTCAGCATGACATTTTTAGTCACTTTATTAGTTTATTGGTTTCTTTATTCTGAAATATGAAAATACTTCATATATTATTTGAAAATCTGTATTTTATAATAAAGTATTTCAGCATACAGAAAGTACTGGGAATACTATAAGAAGGTTTTATCCAAATTTTAAGTATAAACATTTCATCATTTTTGTTTAAATCTTTGTTTTTTTACATTAAAGATAGTTGATGGTCTTTGTGACTTACCTCTGTTTTTCTCTTTCCTCATTCCCTTCCTTTCTCTTTCATTTCCTCCCTCCTCAGTAATAATCATTATTCTGAAGTTGGTGAATCCTTCTCACTCATAATTTTTTACTTTTGCTACCTATGAACGTGTCCACAAACAGTATTATAGTTTGTGTGTGTATGTGTGTGTGTGTTTAAAATTATCATAAACTATAGTAAACTTGCTTTTAGCATTTGACTTTTTACTTGGAAATAATTTCAAACTTACAGAAAAGTTGCATGAATAGTACAATTAATTCCTGTATACACTTAACCCAGATTCACCAATTTTTAACATGTTGCTAGTTTAATTTACCATTCTCTTCCATACACACGTGTGCATGCACTCTCCCACATACACATATTTGAGAGTAGGTTATATACATCATACTTCTATACCCTTAAATACGTTAGTGTTTCTTTTATTTTTAGGAATAAAAACAAGGTTATTATCAGATTTAGACAATTTAACATTAATATAGCATTTTTACCTAATCTGTAGTTTATATACCAATTTCAGCACTTGTCCCAATAATATCTTTTATAATAATTTTTTGTAACACACAATCTAGTCCAAGGTCAGGCAATGCATTTAATTAGCATGTCCCTTTATTTCCTTTATATGGAATATTCCTCAGTCATTTGTCATCTTTATGATGTTGGCATTTTTTAAAAAACGCAGATCAGTTATTTTTCATAGGTCTCTAAATTGGAATTCTCTGATATTTCCTAATGAATCTACTCAGGCTATGCATTTTTGGCAGCATGATCCACATAAATGATGGTGTGGCTAATCTCTTCAGTTTATTCCATTTGAAAACAAATCATCTCTATTTATTATGATTACAAATAGATCAAAATGTACTACCACCATCCTCTCTCTCTCTTTCTATATCATCTATCTACCTATTAACTATCTACCTATCTATCCATCTATCTTCCATTAATTTTTATTTAGCAATCCTTCTCTTTTCTTTCTGTTTCTTCTTTAATGCTTATTATTGGATATTAATCAGATTCTCTTTTTCCCCCTTTCCTCTATATTGGTTAATAAGTTATAGTCTTTTTAAAATTTATTTTTAGTAATCTTCAAAATTAGTCTTAATACTTAACATTGTTGTCTAGTATTTTTGTTCTTTTTTTAAAAATGCCATTAATTTAGTACTCATTTGTAGGGTGAAATACATATGCTCCATTCCCAAACACCTGTGGCCTGTCTTTGCTCTTTGTCAGTCCACCTCAGGTGAGGAGGCAAAACTCACCTTAACTATGACAAGTAATTTGAAGAGGAATTGAGCAGATAGAGCAGATTCTTCTTTTATTTCTCCTCTTTGGAGTCTGGCTTCCCATAGAAGAATCATTCTCTCCTCCATTCTATACGTTCTGCAAGGAAGCAGTGCCTGCAGCAGAGTGGTTGAGTACAATTCGGGGGTTCATCCCATTGTTGCCACCATCTCACCCAGTTTCTCAAATATCAGCCTTTTTAGCAATAAAGGTTACGTTTGATCTCCATCTGCTACTCTTTTGTCTTATCTGTTAACTACTTCAGTACTCAGGTCTGGGAAGTGAATGTAATTTATTTAGCTCCCTCAAACCTCACTAAATAGTAATTATTATTGATATTGTTTTACTAATTATAGTAACTTACTGTTACCTGGTTTTATCTGTTTCATTATTATCATTAGCTTAATTTTGCTTTTTGAATCATACTTCTTTCTTCTGGGATCAATTTTATATGTTGCTGCAATATACCCTTTCGTTATTTTAAATGTTTTTAATCTATAGTCTCTCTTGATTTTTCTATTATCTCAAGTTCTTGGAGTGTTCATTTCTTCTATTTGTTATTTTGTCCTTTTGTCTGTTGTGATGGTTAAGGTTGTCTGTCAACTTGGCTGGGCCATGATTCTCAGTGGTTTGATAGTCATATGATGGTGTGATCACTTCCATGATGAGATTTGATATTATGTGATCACCTCCATGATGGGATCTGCTGTGAGTAGCCAATCAGTTGAAAGGGAGTTTCCTTGGGCGTGTGGCCTGCATTGAATATAAAGGGATATTCTGGCAAGGCTTATGGGCTTTTGCTTGTTCTGGATCCTGCAGCTGGCTCCTGATCATCTGGCCTCGGGTTCTTGGGATTTGAACTAGCAGCTTACATGCAGTCTTGCCTGTCGATCTTTGGAATTCATTGATCTTCACAGTCTGTGAACAACAGCCCTGCTCTCCAGTCTGCCAATCTTGGGTTCGCCAGCCCCTGTGGCTACGTGCATCAGGAGAAGCCTGTGTCCTGACCCATGGATTTGGGGATGTTCCAGCCTCTACAAACGCGTGAGACATTTCCTGGATACAAAAATCCCTCTCTCTATATATATTTATGTGCTTTATTGGTTTTGCTTCTCTAGAGAACCCAGCCTAAGACATTTGATAGTGAGAGTGGCTCTAGGGAAACAAAATTGTAAGGATGAGTTTTCTAAATTGTTTCTCAAGTCTGGTTAATCTTAAAGATGTTGATGACTCTGCTTTCAGTAGTAAACAGGACACTGCTAATCCATGGTGTGAAGGGGCAATACAAATACGCAAAATATCACCACCAATAGATCAAGTGTTGGTGAAAGGTGAGGCTCTGGGTGATTGCATGTGTGATACCTTTCTACAATTTTGTCAGAATGAGAAGTATAAGGAAGCTGGTTGGTTGGTCCTATTTTCTCTAGACAAATTGGTGAAAGAAAGAGACTCACTCAGGGCTTCAGGATCAAAGCTCAAGTGCCGCATAAATGACCTCAAAGTTTCCACTTGTACTTTGAAAGAAAGCCTCATTTCTTGTAGTAACAGAGCTGATATTGCCAAAAACCAAATGCAGAGTCTTATTGTAAGAGTGGCTGAATTACAATGCCAACTCAACTGCCAACCTCAAGAGGTGTCTAAAGTTAAAGTGAGGGCATTTATTGGGAAGAAATGGGATCCTGAAACTTGGGATGGGGACATATGGGAAGATAATCAGGAAGCTGGAGACATTGAACCCCTCAATTCCATTGAATCACTCCTGCCAACAGAACCAGCCCTGTCACTCCCATCTGAAGAGATTATTCCATGTTTGTCTGATAAATCACCCTGCCCAGTAAAACCATTAGTCCCTCCATTTTCATCTAATGAAATTTGCCTAGCTGCCTACAAAGAGCCCTTGTCTGACTCATTGCCTGGGGCATTTCCTGAGCGCCTGAGACAGATGCTTTGAAAGACAATGCTGAATGTTCTCAAAACAATTCCCCACTACCGGTTTTGGCTTCTAGACCTATAACTAGACTTAAGTCCCAGGGATCCCCAAAAGGTGAAGTACAAAGTGTGGCCCAGAAGGAGGTATGCTACACACCAAAAGAACTGCTTGACTTTTCTAATACGTACAAACAGAAATCTGGGGAATATGTGTGGAATAATGGTGCAAGGAACATAAACATGGATCGGTCTGAGTTTATTGATATGGGTCCACTAGGCACAGATTCTTCATTCAGTGTTTCAGCTCGACAAGTTAGGAAAGAATCTAATAGTTTATTTGGTTGGGTTACTAAAGCATGGATTATGCGGTGGCCTACACTAAATCAAGTTGAAATACCAGACCTGCCTTGGTATACTACAGAAGAAGGTATCCCAAGGCTTAGGGAAATTGGCATGCTAGAGTGGATTTATCAGGTTAGACCCACAGACCCAAACATAGAGTGTCCAGAGGACACACCTTTTACCACAACTGTGAGAACAAATTTGTGAAGGAAGCCCTAGAATCCTTGAAGACTGCTGTGATTGCTACTTTACGTAAATCAGATTTGACAGTGGGAACTGTCTTAACTTAACTAAGACACCTAACTACAATGGGGCTGATTGGAACCCATGGTAGTAGGGGCCAGTGGCTGCGTTCAATCGACAAAGACAAGTGGGCATGGTTACAGTAATGGACAGCATAGTCAAAGCAGTAATCAGAATAATCTGACTATATGGACTTTTGGCATTGGCTACTTAGTCATGGTGTCCCTAGGAGTGAAATAGTTAGGAAATCTACTACATATTTACAAATGGATGAATTCTAGGTTAAGCGAACTGCAGTCTAACTCCAATCACCAGAATAGAGTCGCAGTCCCTCAATCAATTCCCAGACTTGAGCGAGTTTAAAGACCCACAACCCCTTTGAATGAAGGGGAGGCTGGGTCCCCTTGAGGAAGGACTCCAATACACTTCAAAAAATTTATACTGTTAATCTTTCTCCCAACCTTCCCCATAGTGATCTAAGACATTTTACAAGAGTGACTGTTCATTGGGGAAAAGGAAATAATCAGACTTTTTGGGGATTACTGGGTACTGGCTCTGAACTGACATTAATTCCAGGAGACCCAAAACGTCACTGTGACCCACTGGGGGCATATAGAGGTCAGGTTTTTAATGGCTTATTTGCTCATGTCCATCCCACAGTAGGTCCAGTGGGTCCCCGAACTCATCTTGTATTGATTTCCCCAGTTCCAGAATGCACAATTGGAATAGATATACTCAGCAACTGGCAGAACCCCCACACTGGATCCCTGACAAATGAAGTAAGGGCTATTATGGTAGGAACAGCCAAGTGGAAGCCATTAGAACTGCCCTTACCTAGGAAAGTAATAACAAAAAGTACCAGCACATTCCTGGAGGGAATGCAGAAATTACTGCCACCATCAAGGACTTGAAGGATGCAAGGGTAGTGATTCCCACCACATTCCCATTAACTCACCTGTCTGGCCTGTGCAAAAAACAGATGGATCTTAGAGAATGACAGTAGATTATTGAAAACTTAACCAGGTGGTGACTTCAATTGCAGCTGCTATTCCAGATGTAGCTTCATTGCTTGATCAAATTAGTATATCTCCTGGTACTTGGTATGCAGCTATTGATCTGGCTAATGCCTTTTTCTCCATGCCTGTTTAGAAGGACCATCAGAAGTAGTTTGCCTTCAGCTGGCAAGGCCAACAATACACCTTTCATTGCCTACCTCAAGGCTGCTTCGACTCTCCATCCTTATGTCATAATTTAGTTTACAGGGAGCTTGATCACCTTTCCCTTCCATGTGATGTCACTCTGGTCTATTACATTGATGACATTATGCTGATTACACATAGTAAGGAAGAAGTGTTAATGACTCTGGGCTTATTGGTAAAACATTTGTGTGCTAGAGGGTATGAAATTAATCCCACAAAATTCAGTCACCCTCCACCTTAGTGAAATTTCTAGGGGTCCAGTGGTGTGCGACATGTCGAAATATTTCTTCTAAAGTAAAGGATAAGTTATTGCATCTGGCTTCTCCCACAACTAAAAAGGAGGAACAATGCCTAGTGGACCTCTTTGGATTTTGGAGGTAGCATATTCCTCATTTGGATGTGCTACTCCAGCCTATTTATCAAGTGACTTGACAAGCTGCTAGTTTTCAGTGGGGACCAGAACAAGAGAAAGCTCTACAACAGGTTCAGGCTGCTGTGCAAGCCACTCTGCCACTTGGGCCATATGATCTGGCTGATAATGGTGCTTGAAGTTTCAGTGGCAGATAGAGATACTATTCGGAGTCTTTGGCATGCACCTATTGGTGAATCGTAGCACAGACCCTTAGTATTTTGGAGAAAAGCCCTGCCATCCTCTGCAGATAACTGCTCTCCTTTTGAGAAACAACTTTTGGCTGGTTATTAGGCCTTAGTAGTGACTGAATGCTTAACCATGGGACACCGAGTCACCATATGGCCTGAGCTGCCATCATGAACTGGGTGTTGTCTGACCCACAGAGTTGTAAATTTGGATATGCACAGCAGCACTCTATTATTAAATGAAAGTGGTATATATGAGATCAAGCCTGAGCAGGACCTGAAGGCACAAGTAAGTTGCATGAGGAAGTAGCCCAAATGCCCATGATCTCCACTTCTGTCAGATTACCTTCCATCTCCCAGTCTGCAACTATGGCCTCACGGGGAGTTCTTATGATCAGTTGACTGAAGAAGACAAAACTTGTGCCTGGTTTACAGATGGTTCTGCGCTATGTGCAGACACCACTCGAAAGCAAATAGCAGCAGCACTACAGCCCCTTTCTGGGACCTCCCTGAAGGACAGAGGTGAAGAGAAATCCTTCAAATGGGCAGAACATGAAGCAGTGCACCTTGTTGTTCACTTTGCTTAGAAGGAGAAATGGCCAGATGTCTATACTGATTCATGGGCTGTTGCCAATGGTTTGGCTGGATGGTCAGGGACTTGGAAGCCACATGATTGGAAAATTGGAGACAAGGATTTATGGGGAAGAGGTATGTGGATACTCCTCTCAGATTGGGCCAAAGAAGTGAAGATATTTGTGTCTCATGCTCACCAAAGGGTGAACTCAGCAAAGGATCATTTTAATAGTCAAGTAGATAGGATAATGTGTTCTGTGGAAACCAGTCATCTTCTTTCCCCAGCTACTCCCTTCATTGTTCAATGGGCTCATGAACAAAGTGGCCACGGTGACAGAGATGAAGGTTATTCATGGGCCCAGCAACACCGACTTCCACTCATCAAGGATGACTTGGCTACAGCCACGGGGTGAGTGCCCAATCTGCCAGCAGCAGAGACCAATACTGGTACTATCCCTGGAGGTAAGCAGCCAGCAACCTGGTGGCAAATTGATTACGTTGGACACTTCCATCATGGAAAGGGAAGCGTTTTGTTCTTACTGGAATAGACACTTACTCTGGATATGGATTTTCCTTCCCTGCATGCAACGCTTCTGCCAAAACTACCATCCATAGACTTACAGAATGCCTTATCCACCATCATTGTATCCCACACAGCATTACCTTAGATCAAAGGACTCACTTCACAGCATATGAAATGTGGCAATGGGCACATGCTCATGGGATTCACTGGTCCTACCATGTTCCCCATCATCTTGAAGCAAGTGGCTTGATAGAATGATGGAATGGCCTTCTAAAGACACAATTATGATGCAAGCTAGATGGCAATACCTTGCAGGGTTGGGGCAATGTTCTCCAGGAAGCTATGTATGCTCTAAACCAGTGTCCAATATACGGTGCTATTTCTCCCATAGCCAGGATTCATGGGAATCAAGGGGTGGAAATAGGAGTGGTACCAGTCACTATTACCCCTAGTGACCCAGTGGCAAGATTTTTGCTTCCTGTCCTTGCAGGCTTATGTTCTGTGGGTCTAGAGGTCTTAGTCCCAAAGGGAGGAATGCTCTCACCTGGAGACACATCACTAATTCCATTCTACTGGAAGCTAAGCATGTCACCTGGCCACTTTTGGCTCCTTATGCCTCTGGATCAACAGGCAAAGAAGGGAGTTATGATACTGGCTGGTGTGATTCATCCTGATTACTAAGAGGAAATTGGATTGATATTACATAATGGAGGTAAAGAAGAGTATGTCTGGAACGCAGGCAATCCCTTAGGGCATCTCTTAGTACTACCATGGCCTGTGATTAAAGTCAATGGAAAACTACAGCAACCCAATTCCTACATGACTTCTAATGCCCAGACACTTCAGGAATGAAGGTTTAGGTCAGCCCACCAGGCAAAGAACCACAACCAGCTGAGGTTCCTGCTGAAGGCAAAGGGAATACGGAATGGGTGGTGGAAGAAGGTAGTTCTTAATACCAGTTACAGACACTTGACCAGTTGCAGAAATGAGGACTGTAATTATTATGAGTATTTCTGCTTTATATGTGCGTTCGTTGTATCATGTTAGGGGCAAGTATGACTTTATAGTTGCCTTTATTCAGAGATTATGTATGGTTTGAGGAAGTGTATACAGGTGCCAAGCTGACACGGGGTGGACTATAATGGTTAAGGTTGTGTGTCAGCTTGGCTGGGCCATGATTCTCACTGGCTTGATAGTTGTATGATGGTGTGATCACTTCTATGATGAGATTTGATATTATGTGATCACCTCCATGATGGGATCTGCTGTGAGTAGCCAGTCAGTTAAAAGGGAATTTACTTGGTTGTGTGGTGTGGCCTGTACTGAATATAATGGGATATTCTGGCAAGGCTTGTGGACTTTTGCTTATTCTGTATCCTGCAGCTAGCTCCTGTTTATCTGGCCTGTGGTTCCTGGGATTTGAGCTAGCAGCTTACCTGCGGTCTAGCCTGTCGATCTTTAGAATTTGTCGATCTTTGTAATTCGGCGATCTTCAGTCTGTGAACAACAGCCCTGCTCTCCAGCCTGCCAGTCTTGGGTTCACCAGTCCCTATGGCTATGTGCATCAGGAGAAGCCTCTATCCTGACCCACGGACTTGGGACGTTCCAGCCTCTACAAACACGTGAGCCATTTCCTTGATATAAATCTCTCTCTCTGTATATATTTATACGCTTTACTGGTTTTGCTTCTCTAGAGAACCTGGCCCAAGACATCTGTCATAGTATTTCATTTCTTTTTCTGGTATTTGAAGTATTTTTTTGAGCCCATCCAAAGTGGGGATTGTTTCTCCATGAGAGTCTTGTGTGAATGCCTCTACACGGCAGTTTTGCATTTATTTTTATATGTTCCCTAGTGGTTTCTAGGGAGCCTTGGTGGAAAAATGGTTAAGCACTCAGCTGCTAAATGAAAGGTCAGTGATTCAAATCCACCAGTCGCTCTGTGGGAAAAAGATGTGGCAGTCTGCTTCCATAAAGATTTATAGCCTTGGAAATCTTTTGGGGCAGTTATACTCTGTCCTACAGGGTCACTATGAGTCGGAATCGACTCAACAGCAATGGGTTTGGGGTTTTATAGTGGTTTCTTAACTTTTATGTTTTGTTCTCATATTGTAGTTCCTATTCCACGGAGGTAGCATAAATATTGTTCCCTCAACACACATGACTCATGCCTGGGGTTTAACTTCTCCCTTTTCTCCAACCTACTCTTTAGTCAGACAGAAAGTTTCCTTTAATCTTTCCTGGAGAGTAGGTGGAGTTTTTCTTGTCACCTCTTATGAACTAGCCCCTCAATTACAGTTTTGTGCCACTGTCTTGGCTTGTCCTAAGCTGCCAGCACTTTGACCCACCACTGTTTTGTACCATTGGTATACATGTAAATACAGTGAAAAATGCATGTAGAGTCCTCATATTATTATAAAAAATAGCTTTGACCTCTCAGACTCCATGACAGGGTTACACTTTGAGAACTGCCATTCTAGCTTTGTATAGAGTGCTGCCCAAGTAGGTTTAGCAGTGAGTGATGCCTACTGCTTTGCTTCTTTGTTGATTTTTATACCAGCAGGGAGTTCTCCAGAAACCTCTAAAAAGTTGGGCAGGAGTTTTTCTACTGGGCTGGGAGAACTCTGGTGCCATTGTGACTTTACACACGCAGTGGAAATATAGAATCCATGATTGTTGCTGTATATACTTGGCAAAATAATGGAGTAATGACTCTCCCCTTCCTTCCCCAATTTCTCTAGAACTGTACAATCATGTCAAAACTCTACACTGATTTGTACTAAAACTAGATTTGATTGACTGTGCCTGAATTTATTTAGTATGAACTTCTAAATTATATCAGACTTTTAACGTACATGAGATTTGTTGAAAAAGTGTCAAGCTAGAGTAGATTTAGATGTTTGACGTAATGCATTGTTGGATCATCTGTTCTTTCAGCAACTATGTACCTCTCATAAAGACACCATAATTATAAAGTGAATAAGATGATTCTTGCCATCTAGTGTCTTACAGCCCTCTAGATATTTTAATAAATGCATAAATAAATAAAATAAGGCTGTGCAAGAAGTACAAGAGAAGTAGATACAACGCAGAGTGAAAATTCAAGGGAGGAAGTATTCATTTCTACCTGAAGAAAGGTGGGGTCCAGAAAGATCTCTTAGAAGAGATAACGTTTTGAATGGAATCCTAAATGAAGAGTAGATCTTTGTCAGGCAGTTAAGTGTGGGAAAGAAAAGGCATTATAAGCAAAGTAATAGTTTGTGTAAAGGCAAGAATGGTATAACCACGTAGCTTGGTATGGCTGGAACACTGGCAGTGTAGGAAAGTGTCATGGATTAAATTATGTTCCCCCCAAAATGTATGTATCAGTTTTGCTGGGCCATGATTCCTGGTATTGTGTGATTTTCCTATATGCTGTAAATCCTGCCTCTATGATGTTAATGAGGGGGACGGGTGGCAGTTGTGTTAGTAAGGCAGGACTCAATCTACAAGTTTGAAATGTGTCTAGAGTCAATCATTTTTGAGACGTAAAAGAGAGAAGAGAGCAGAGAGACAAGGGACCTCATATTACCAGGAAAACAGTGCCAAGATCAGACAGCGTCCTTTGGACCCGGACTCCCTGTGCAGAGAAGCTCCTAGTCCGCGAGAAGATTGATAGGAAGGCCGACAGAGAGGGAAAGCCTTCCCCTGGAGGTGATGCCCTGAATTTGGACTTTTAGACCACTTTACTGTGAGGAAATAAACTTCTCTTTGTTAAAGCCATCCACTTGTGGTATTTCTGTTATAGCAGCACTAGATAACTAAGACAGGAAGTGTGTGGGAAACAATGAACATGGAAAGTAGACAGAGGTCAGGTTATATAGGGATTTGTATGTTATGTAAGGACTGTAGAGTTTATTCTGAAAATGATGAGAAGCCATTGGAATGCTTTAGGTAGAGGGTAAAATGATGAGGTTGCATTTTAGAAAACTTTCTCCACCCTAGAGTATCATGATGGGGAGGGGAACAACACTTTAAACAGGTGTGGGTTGGGAATCCATCATGGTAGCCTAAGAAGGAGATAACTTAGAAGGAAGTTGTAGGGAATGAAGAAAAGGACAGAGAGCTATTTAAAGACTGAGGGAGATGTCTGTGCAGTCAGTTCATTATATGTGGCAAAATGGGTCAGAAGAATAATTAGAATGATGAAATCATTCATGCACAACTGATTTTGTGACACCATGTATATTGTTTTTGACTCATTAACAGCCCACTATTAGAATTTGTGGCTAGAATCCACAGGTTTCTGTTCCCATAATTGTTTATGTTATTTAAGTAATTTCTTGTACCTTAGAATGTAGAAATTACAGGTGCACTTTATTCTTTGTAGCTTATGTCATATGTGCAGACCTCTTAATCTCTGTCCTTGATCTGTACAATGCTCTCTACAGTATATGCCAAGAATTGTAACTAAAAACCTTTTATAGTCTAGGCATTTCATTCCTTTTATTATGTCATACTAGAACCTATAATCACAATATATCTTTTAAATCACTAAGTTTTGAACTAAGAATTTACTGTGATCTTGAAACCTAAGTTCCACTCACATAATGCATTCTCATGAATGACACTTGGATTTTAATTCTCATATTTTTCCCCAACCTTGGAATTGTAACCTTAGGATTGTTAAAACAATGTACATACATGAACACGTAGTGTAATTAATATAGGCTTTTGCTTCTTGAAAACTCTCAGTGACGTAGGCAGCAATGGCATGGTTTCCATTGGTGTTTCAGTCAACGCTTTCCATGAAGCTGGTTGGCCTTGGTTTTTTTACAGCTTGCGTTCATGCTAATTAACGGTTCAGAGAACTGAACTTCTCTGATTAGAAGGTTGTGGAAATGGTTTACTTTTCATCACTTTCATCTAAACATGGTATGATGTGTGGGAAGGTTTATAATCTTTTTGTCATTCTGCATATAGAAGCAACCAGGTATTTTTAGACCATTGTCTTTTCTTTCAAGGTTCCTAGGTGGTGCAAACAATTTGTGCTCAACTGTTAAGCTAGTGATTGGGGGTTTGAACACATTCAGTGTTGTACAGAACATAGGCCTGGTGATCTGTTTCCATTAAAATTACAGCCAAGAAAACCCTATGGGGAAGTTCTACTGTGTAACACCTGGGGTTGCCATTAGTCAGAACTGGCTCAATGACAATGAATTACGGGTCTTTTCTTTCTTATGGTAGAGGTTGACTCTCATGCTGCTCCGAAGGTATGAACAGATCAATAGAATCTTATGCACAAAGCTGCCTTATTATCTTCAAATATTCTTCAAAGCCTATCTTCTTCATCTTTGGGAAAAACCAAATGTGGTGGGAATTCTTGATTTCCCCCAAACACTGGTGTTTTTATTTGACTTTTTAGTCCCTTAAAGTGGGAAAGAGGAAATTGTTATAGTGGAAACAGTCATCTATTCATTCCTCACATATTTATTGTATGCCAGCTCTAGGGCAGGCTCTGTGCACAGCTTTGGGGAGATAAGTATGAATAAAGTGTCATTCGTGCCTTCAACATTCTTCTGTCTAAGGGAAGAGAAAGACATCTCTCTACTTAACTGCAGTGTGACAAGTACTACCAAAAAGGTAGAAAAAATTGGGAAGTGAAAAAGAAGGTTAGGATGGGCACTGAAATGAATACAAATTGTGTCAGGTTAAGTTATAAGTTACTTGTACATCACGACAGTTTAAATTATATTAGAAGGGCTACATAAACTTCTATTATTTGATAATAAATGTAGGCCTTGGCTCACTTCAAGAAGCATTTGTGATGGTATAATAATAATGTTAATACTACTAATAAAAAAGGATAAAATTATTAATAATGGGCACTTCTTTTGTGCCAGGCACTTGTGAGGTGCTTTATGAATGTGTCACATTTGGTCCTTAAAATAAAATCAGATCTTAGGAAAGCAGTATAGCATTATGGCCAGTGAAAAGGCCGTAAATCTGACATCCTAGGTTCAAATCCCTGAACTACGCACATGACCATACACAAGTTACTTAACTATACCAAGTCTCAGATCTTTTCATGGGAAGAAAGTCAATGACTTACACAAAGGGTAGTTATGAATATAAAATGAATTAATTCACTTAGCACAATGAATTAACATTATCTATTTGTATTATTAGTATTATTTTTTAACAGATGAGAAGATCTTGGCTTAGAGCATTTATATAACTTTCCACATACCACGTGCAAGGTTAGTGGCAGAGCTGAGATTCAACCCAGACCTGCCCACTCCAAAGCCTGGGTTCTGTTTTCACTTTATAGCACAAATCTTTGTTTAACAATAGTCTTGTTGATCATGTTCTAAATATGAAAAACTTCCACCTTCAATCACAACAGTCTCTAGAAATAAAAGCTGATTTCATATCCTTATTTTAGATTACGACTTTATTTGTACACATTTCTAATAAGTCAAATTTTAGCTTTAATTAAATGGAATAATTTTATGTGGTATTAAAAATGGCATGTCTAAATCATCCCATTAGCTGATATCAGATTAGATTTTAGGCAACTTTATGTTACTATTGAGATGTATAAATACTTATCCACTTATCCACTAAGATATACAGAGTTCCCCTTCCTACCAGCTGTATGAGTGATGCTATCTTTAGTTTTATTAGTTTTGGAACAATTTGGAGAATGTGATATTACAGCTGAATAGTGAAACTAATATTTAAGTAATGCTGACAGAGGAAAAACTACACACAAAAAAAGCTTGTATGTTATTCTCTTTGCTGTCATCATTAATGTACAAAAAAAAGGAGCATGTTAATAAGGGAGAACTTGGCAGCCAAGGTGGAATGGCAAAGTTGGCAGCAACAGGAGGTGTGCTTCATGCTGTAAAATTTGCAAAATTGCATTCCTGCCACATAGTCCTCATTTTTCTTGGAATTCAGTTCTCCCATCCTGATGTGCAGCCTCATAGTATTAAACAAGCCATAAACACACTAAGACTTTCTTATAAGCTTTAGGGAAGGAAATCAGATTTGTGTTTCATCATGTGCCACAACTTTCTTCCATGAAGGATGGTGTCTTAATTATCTAGTGCTCTGTAACAGGAATACTACAAGTGGATGGCTTTAACAATCAGAAATTTATTTTCTCACAGTCTAGTAGGCTACAAGTCTGAATTCAGGGTGCCAGCTCCAGGGGAACGCTTTCTCTCTCTGTCAGCTCTGGGGGAAAGTCCTTGTCATCAACCTTCCCCAGTCTAGGAGCTTCTCAGCACAGGGACCTCAGGTCCAAAGGACGCGATATTCTCCTGGCTCCTGTTTCTTCGTGGTATGAGGTCCCTATGTCTCTCTGCTCACTTCTCTCTTTTATATCTCAAAAGAGATTGATTTAAGACACAATTTAATCTTATAGATTGAGTCCTGCCTCATTAACATAAATGCCACTAATCTCACTTCATTAACATCATAGAGGTAGGATTTACAACACATAGGAAAATCACATCAGATGACAAAATGGTAGACAATCACACAATATTGGGAATCATAGCCAAGCCAAGTTTTTTGAGGGGGACACAAATCAATCCATAACATTCCACACTTTGGCCTCCAAAAATTCATGTCCTTGCCACATGTAAAGCACATTCACCCCATCATATCATAGCAAAAGTTTTAAATCAACTCCAAGTCCAAAATCCAAAAATTCCTCTTCATCTGTGAAATCAAGAATACAAATTATCTGCTTCCCAAGTGATGGTGGAACAGCCACAAGCTAGACATTTCCTTTACAAATGAGAGAAACTGAAGGGAAAGAAGGGATAAGAGGCACCAAGCAAGTCAGCAGAACACATTACATTAGCCCTCAAGGCTTGAAAATAATCTTCTGTTCTCTCGGAGACCGTTTACATAATGGGTCTGCCCTCCAGCTCTAGGTGTTGGCCACACTCTTCAGATTCTGAGTGGAGGCCCCTTGGCCCTGGGTTTCAGCTCTGCTTTCCAAGCCCACTGGAATGGTAATACTGTTCCCTCAAATTTGTCGGCCCCATTCTCCTAGTCCATCTGAGTTTCCACTCCACCCTTTGAGACCCCAGAGGTCATGGCCCTACCCTTTGAGACTGCGGCAGCTCTGCTTCTTGAGTTCCTTGTCTCTTCAGCTTCCGCTTCCTGGTTCCTTGGGTCTTGGCTCCTCAGGCTTTGCTGCCCGCGTCTATCCTGGTAGGCAAGTGTTCCAAAGCTCTTTAGTTCTACTGATAAGTATCTGAGGGCACCCCACTCCACCAGTGAACTTGGTCAGAAGGCTCTCAGCTCTCTTGTTTTGTGGATTGGCAAGCCTAGCTCCACTGATAAGTGCCTGGAAGTACCCTACTCTGCCAGGAGCCTCCCGCGCAAAGGCACTCAGCTCTCTCACTCCATGGATTGGCTACAGCACTGAATCACACTGGTCTCCTGGTTCTGCTGCTGCCATTTCTCTGATGCTGCTTCTTGCCATCTGCTCCATCTCCAGTGTAGTGATCTCCTCATTGCCTTCTGAGTCCTCACCAGAATTATCTTTGATGTTCATAATTCCACCAAGAGTGTCTTCAAGGCAATGGCACTTTAAAACTCTTCCAGCCTCCACCCATTCAGTTTCAAAACCACTTCCATATTTTAGGTATCTGTTAGAGCAGCACCCCATTCTTCCAATACCAAATTCTATCTTAGTTATCTAGTGCTGCTGTAACAGAATATCACAAATGGATGGCTTTAACAAACAGAAATTTATTATCTCACAATCTAGTAGGCTAGAAGTCCCAATTCAGGGTGCCAGCTCCAGGAGAAGGCTTTCTCTCTCTGTCAGCTCTGACATCAATCTTCCACAGTCTAGGAGTGTCTCAGCACAGGGACCTCAGGTCAAAAGGACACACTATTCTCCTGGCTCTTGTTTCTTGGTGGTATGAAGTCCCTATGTCTCTTGCTCACTTCAATCTGTCGAGATCTTACAGAGCCTTTCTTATTTTTTGTCTAGTTCTATCAATTTTTGAGAGAAGAGTGTCAAAGTCTCTAACTTTAATTGTTGGTTTAATTATTTCTCCTTTCAGTTCTATTAGTTTTTACTTCACATACTTTGTAGCTTTGTTTGGTGCATACACGTTTAGGATTGTTGTATGTGATATAGTTTTTTTTTTTTTTTTTAATGCTATCTTAACCTAGTTTTGAGGCTGTGGCTAGAGGATGGTTGACTCCTTTCCTTGAGCAATTGATTAAGTCTGACTGTAACCTCCTCCCTTATTAGGCTTATGGCCACTGTATACTCACCTTAATCACCCCATGGCCAGTTCTCAGCTCTCTTGTTTGTGGATTGGCAAGCCTAGCTCCACTGATAAGTGCCTGGAAGCACCCTACTCGGCCAGGAAGCCTCCTGTGCAAAAGCACTCTGGAGCAGCCTCTTTGCCCTGGAACCCATGAAATTAGCCAATCCACAAGGAGTCTGAAAAACTCATCTTGCCATATATAAACCACCTTCTACAGTCCCAGATTACTGTTACCCTGTCCCTGGGTACAATTCCTTGTGTAAACCTGTGTGGCACCTTTTCTCATTTGGAGCTGTAACAGAGTTCTGCCTTTTATTTACCTGAGTGTCTTTGTGTTGTGTCCCACCCAACAAAGAACTTCTAATCCTACTAATATTTTATCATTATGAAACACTATGCCTTGGTGCATTGACCATTTTATCATTAGGTGGTGTCCTTCTCTATCTCTGATAATTTCTTTGCTCTGAACTCTACTTCATTTGGTATTAGTATAGCTACTCTGGCTTTCTATTAATTAACAGTTACATGATATAACTTTTCTCATCTTTTTATTTTCAACCTACCAATACCATTACATGAGAACTGAGTTTCTTAGAGACAACATATTCACTCTGCCATCTCTGTCTTTTATTTGGTGTATTTTGATCATTTATATTTAATGTAATTATTGATGTGTTAAGGCTTAAGTCTGGTATTTTTTTTCTTGTTTTCCATTTACTCTCCCTGTTTTTGTTTCTCTGTTTTCTTTTTCCTGCTTTCCATTGGGTTATTTGTACATTTTTTAGAATTCCATTTTGACTTGTTTATTGTATTTTTGAGTATATCTCTTTGTATAGTTTTTTTTAGCAGTTGCTCTAAGTATTATGTTATATATGCATACATATATACATAACTTATCACAGTCTACTGATGTTAACATTTTACCAGTTCAGATGAAGTGTGAAGCCTTGCTTCTCGTTACATTCCTTTACCTTACCCCATTTATAGTATAATTGTGTTAAATTCCTCTACAGGTATTTAGAACCACATAGTGTTATAATTTTTTCCTTGAAAATCAAAAGTAATTTAGAAACTCAAGAAGGAAGGAAAACCTATTTTTAAGTATTTTTATTCTTTTTGTTTATACTTTGTTCCTTCATGATAGTCCAAGATTCCTTCTTTTATCATTTCCTTTCTGTTTAAGAATTTCTCTTAGCCATTTTTTAAGCTGTAAAAACAGCGTGGGGGTGATGTCTGACCCCTTCTAACTTCATAAGGGGGAAGGAAAATCAATATTAACAACCCAAGGCTGATTCCCATGAGGTGGAGGTCAGACATGCCTTCTCTCTCTGCCATTTTTGCCAACTCTGACATCAACCGTCCTTCCTACCACACTCTCTAATTCTCTGCTCGGTTCAATAATTCATTGCAATGGCCACACAGAACTCACAGACCATGTTCACAATTATGGGGTTTATTGGGAAAGTAGCAGGTTATAATTTAGGCTCAGGAACACTCAAGGATACAGTTCTATCAGGACAGCCTCTTCCCAGCAGTGCTCTGAGGCACGCCTCTCCCTGGCCCTAGGCCTCTGCCCAAAGGCACTCAGCTTTCTCTCTCCATGGGCCCGGAAGCCCACCACGCTGTCTCTGCTGCTGGATCTCTGCTTCCAGGTCTCTGCTGCCTTTAGTGTTACATTTCTCTCTCTCTGTTTGTCTCCTGGTTCCAGGAGCTTCTCAGTGCAGGGATCCCAGGTCCAAAGGACATGCCAGCTCTTCTTCCTTGGTGGTGTTGGGAATCCTCTCTCTCTCCCATCTCTGGGGTGGCTTATTTCAAGCCCAGCAGATGGCAAAACTAACCAATCCCTTTGGTGGGCCACAATTACCATATCTGCACAGTCCTGCCCAATCACTTGGATGGGAGTTACAAGAACATGGCTAGAAAGGCCACACAAAAGTGATCTATGGCACCACATAAGCTATTGTTTGCTGGTGACAAAGTGTATTAGTTTTCCTCTTTTGAGAATGGCTTGAAATCCTATTTATGAGTAAAGGATATTTTCACCATGTATAGAATTTGTGGGTGACAGTTTTGTTCTTTCAGCATTTGAAAAATGTTGTGCCACATCCTTCTGGCCTCTGTGATTTCTAATGAAAAATCTGCCGTTATTCAAATTGTTTTTCCCTGTTGGCAATGTGTCATTTCTCTATTTTTTCACAAATTTTTCTGCGTCTTTAGTTTTTACGAGTTTGACTATGCTATGTGTTGGTGTAGATTTCTTTTATTTCTTAGCTGTTTTTAATCTGTATTATGACATTTTTACCAAATTTGGAAGTTTCAGCTATTATTCCTTTGAATGATTTTTCAGCTCTGCCCTGTTTCCCCTTTCTTCCAAGATTCCAATGACATGATTGCTACATCTTTTTGTTAGAATCCCATAGGTCCCTGATGCCTTGTTCAATTTTTTTCATTCTATTTTCTCTCTGCTGTTTAGATTGGGTTGTTTCTTTTGTTCTGTCTCTCAATTTACTGATTCTTTCCTCTGTTCCCTTCATTTTGCTGTTGAGCTAATCCACTGAGTTTGTTCCTCCACCCCCCCCCCCCCAGTTACTGTATTTTTCAAATCTAAAATTTCCATTTGGTTCTTTAATATCTTCTAGTTCTTTGTTGAGATCTTTTTTTTAAAATTTGTTTCAAATATGTTCATAATTGCTCATTCAAACATTTTTATAGTGGCTTCTTTAAAATCTTTGACAGATAATTCTAACATCTTTGTATCCTTTGATTTTTACCTGTTAATTTTGTTGAGACTTTCCTGGTTCTTGGTATGATGAGTTATTTTTTTTAAAACCTAGACATTTTGGGTAGTATGTTTTGAGACTCTGGATCTTATTTAAACCTGTTTTAACTGGTTTTTCCTGACATCACTTTTAGTAGGGAGATGGGTTGCCTCATTATTGCCAGGTGAGAGTTGAAGTCCAGTTACTTGACCTCCATTGATACCTGAGGTAGTGAGGGCCTTTTTGTTACTGCTGAAAGGTTGTGAGAGTTCTGGCCCCATTAGGCCTCTGCTGATACCATCCTGGATGGAAGGGGACGAGTGCCCCAATAGCACTCCCAATATGGTCTCTATTGATATCATGGGAGGTGACATCATGATCACTGGGTGATGGTAAAAGACCTGGCTCTTCACTTGGCTTTTTCTGTCACCAGCACAACAGGGAGAGGATGGGGAACCTTACTACTGCCGGATAGGAGTAGAAGTCCAGGCTCCTCATAAGGTCTCTACTGAAACTGTGGTGGGGGCCTCATTACTGTTTGGCAGGGATGAAAGTCCCAGTCCCCTACTCTGCCTTCTCTGACATCACCCCAGTGGGGCAACAGAGTTGAAGTATGTCATTACATCCTAGAGAAAGCAGAAGCCTAGGCTCCCATTCCGTCTTTGCTGGTGTGGATGGTGATAGAGCTGCAGTCTTTTTTCTTTGACTGAAGTAGAAAAGTTATTTTCTAAAAGTTTTCTGTCTTACTAAGCTGACACTTTCCTAGCTCTTTGGCTAAAAAGGGCAGGTTTTTGTTAGGGCTTACTTTTATCTGCAACTGTTGGCATTTTGAGGCTGTGAGCTTTTCCAACTTTCAGTATAGGATATATGAGGCAAAAGAAAAAAAAATCACAAAACCAAAAAACAACGTAGGAACTCACCACTAGGTAGTGCCTTCTCCTTCTAACTTTCAGAAGTCTGTTTTATATCTAATGTTCAGAGTTTTTAATTGTACTTAGCAGGAAGAATAAGAAAAGTACTTCCAGTCCATCTCTCTGGAAGCAAAAATCCGAGTTTGTTCATTTTTTACCCTTTGAGGATAGTAATTTGATAAATAATAGATTCTGTATTGCTGTGACACTTAGGACACTACACCAGAGGCAACTCTTGGTAAGGCAACTTTCTACGGGTACAGCACATCTCAGCAATCTACTTCAGACACCAATGCAGCAGTCAGTCAGAGCCTACGTGGTCTGCATGTCACTCTATACCAAGTCCATGAGGAGGGCTTTCACATACTTTATTGAGACAGCTAAATTTATTTTATCAGACTAAAATAATTACACATTATCATATGAGAACTATTTCTAGCGCTATTGGGAAATTTCAGTATAATTGTTTGTTGTTGTTAGTTACTGTCAAATCACTTCCTATTCATGATGACCTTATGTACAACAAAACAAAATGTTGCCCAGTCGTGCACCATCTTCATGATTTTTGTTATGTTGCAACTATTGTGTCAATCCACCTCACTGAGAGTTTTCCTCATTTTTTTTTTTGGTCCTCTGTTTTACTTTTTTTAGTGATTGGTCTTCCCTGATGACATATCCAAAGCAAGTGAGTCTAAGTCTTGCCATCCTTACTTCTAAGGAGCATTCTGTTTGTTTTTCCTCTAAGACTGATTTGTTCATTCTTTTGGTAGTCCACTATATATTCGATATTCTTGCATTAGTTCCTCATGTGTGTTAAGGGAATAATATTGGTAACTAATTATTGTGTTGTTATGAGAATTAAATGGCAATTTATGTTGAAAGAACTATATAGAGGCTAGATACTACTACTGTTACTCCTACTACTATTACTCCCACTACTACTACTAATATCATCTTTATCATTCATTGTTGTTGTTGTTATTAGGTGCTGTCAAGTAAGTTCTGACTCATAGTGACCCTCTAGACAACAGAACGAAACACTGTCCTGTCCTGTGCCATCCTTACAATCATTATTATGCTTGAACCTATTATTGCAGCCACTGTGTCAATCCATCTTGTTGAGGGTCTTCCCCTTTATAGCTGCCCCTCTACTTTACCAAGCACGATGTCCTTCTTCAGGGACTGAGCCCTTTAGATAACATGTCCAAAGTATGTGAGACATAGTCTCGCCATCCTTGCTTCTAAACAGCATTCAGGTGGTACTTCTTCCAAGATAGATTTGCTCATTCTTTTGGCAGTTTGTGGTATAGTCAATATTCTTTGCCAACACCACAATTCAAAGGCACCAATTCTTCTTCCCTCTTCCATATTCATTTCCCAGCTTTTGCATGCATATGAGGCGATTGAAAACACCACAGCTTGGGTTAGGCACACCTTAGTCTTCAAGGTAATATCTTTTCTTTTCAACACTTTAAAGAGGTCTTTTGTAGTGGACTTGCCCAATGCAATGCATCGTTTGATTTCTTGACTTCTGCTTCCATAGGTGTTGATTGTAGATCCAAGTAAAACGAAAGCCTTGACAACTTCAATCTTTTCTCCGTTTATCACGATGCTTATCGGTCCAGTTGTGAGCATTTTTATTTTCTTTATATTGAGGTGTAATCCATACTGAAGGCTGTAGTCTTTGATCTTCATCAGTAAGTGCTTCAAGTTCTCTTCATTTTCAGCAAGCAAGGTGGTGTAATCTGCATATCGCAGGTTGTTAATGAGTCTTCCTCCAATCCTGATGTCATGTTCTTCTTCATATAGTCTAGCTTCTTGGATTATTTTCTTAGCACACAGATTAAATATGTATGATAAAAGGATACAACCCTGATATACACTTTTCTGACTTTAAACCATGCTGTATTTCATTGTTCTCTTTGAATGACTGCCTCTTGGTCATGTACAGGTTCCTCATGAGCACAGTTAAGTGTTCTGGAATTCCCATTCTTCACAATGTTATCCATAATTCGTTATGATCCACACATTCGAATGCCTTTGCATAGTCAATGAAACACAGGTAAACATTTTTCTGGTATTCTCTGTTTTCAGCCAGGATCATTCTGACATTGGCAATGATATCCCTCATTCCAAGTCCTCCTCTGAATCCGGCTTGAATTTCTGACAGTTCCTTGTCAATGTACTGCTGCAGCCATTTTTGAATGCTGTTCAGCAAAATTTTACTTGTGTGTGCTATTAATGATATTGTTTAATAATTTCTGCATTCTGTTAGATCACCTTTCTTTGAAATGGGCACAAATATAGATCACTTCCACTCAGTTGACCAGGCAGTTGTCCTCCAAATTTCTTGACAGAGATGCATGAACACTTTCAGCACTGCATCTGCTTGTTGAAATATCTCAATTGGTATTCCATCAATTCCTGGAGACTTGTTTTTCACCAATGCCTTCAGTGCAGCTTGGACTTCTTTCTTCAGTACCAACATATGCTACCTCCTGAAATGTTTGAATATCGACCAATTATTTTCAGTACAGTGATTCTATGTATTCCTTCCATTTTCTTTTTGTGCCTCCTGTATTGTTTAATATTTTCCTCATAGAATCCTTTAATATTGCAACTCGAGGCTTGAATTTTTTCTTCAGTTCTTTCAGCTTGAGAAATGCCAAGCATGTTCTTCCCTTTTGGTTTTCTAACTCCAGGTCTTTGCACATTTCATTATAATGCTTCACTTTGTCTTCTCAAGCTGCCCTTTGAAGTCTTCTGTTCAGCTCTTTTACTTCATCATTTCTTCGTTTTGCTTTAGATACTCAACGTTTAACAGCAAATTTCAGAGTCTCTTCCGACATCCATTTTGATCTTTTATTTCTTTCCTGTCTTTTTAATGACCTCTTAGTTTCTTCATGTATGATGTCATTGATGTCATTCCACAACTCATCTGGTCTTTGGTCATTAGTTTTCAATGTGTGAAACCTATTCTTGTGAAAATCTCTAAATTCAGATGGGATATACTCAAGGTCATACTTTGGCTCTAGTGAACTTGCTTTAATTTTCTTCAGCTTCATCTTGAACTTTCATATGAGCAGTTGATGGTCTGTTCCACAGTCAGCCCATGGCCTTATTCTGACTGATGATATTGAGCTTTTCCACCATCTCTTTCCACAGATGTAGTCTATTTGATTCTTGTGTATTCCATCTGGTGAAGTCCATGTTTATAGGGCCATTTATGCTTTTAAAAAAAGGTATTTGCAATGAAGAAGTAGTTGAGTTTCAAAATTCAATCATGCAACCTCCAGCCTCATTTCTATTACCAAGGCCATATTTTCCAACTACTGTTTCTTTTTCTTTGTTTCCAGTTTTCACATTCCAATCACCAGTAATTATCAATGCATCTTGCTTGATAATTTTGATCAATTTCAGACTGCAGAAGTTAGTAAAAGTCTTCTGTGTGTAAATTTGAATAATAATAGTATTAACTGGCCTTTCATGTAGGCATATGAATACTATCCTATTACTGATAACATTTTACTTCTGGATAGATTTTGAAATGTTCTTTTTGATGATGAATTGATGCCATTCCTCTTCAATTTGTCTTTACTGCCATCATATGATTGTCTGATTTAAAATGGCCAAAACCAGTCCATTTCAGCTCACTAATGCCTAAGATCTTGATGTTTATGCATGACATTTCATTTTTGATGACTTCCAATTTTCCTAAATTCATATTCATACATTCCATGTTCTGATTACTAATGGATGTTTGCAGCTGCTTCTTCTCTCATTTTGAGTCGTGCCACATAAGCAAATGAAGATCTCGAAAGCTTGACTCCATCCATGTCATTATGGTTGACTCTACTTTGAGGAGGCATCTCCTCCCCAGTCGTCTTTTGAGTCTTCCAGCCTGAGGGGCTCATCTTCCAGCACAATATCAAACAGTGTTCCACTGGTATTCATAAGGTTTTCACTGGCTAATTTTTTCAGAAGAAGACCACAAGTCCCTCTTCCTAGTTTGGAGGTTCAGCTGAAACCTGTCCACCATGGGTGACCCTGCTGGTATTTGAAATACCAGTGGCATAGCTTCCAGCATCTCCGCAACATGCAAGCCACCACAGTCTGACAAACTGACAGACACGTGGTGTATCATTCATTATCATTATCAGTAACATACACTATACATGAAAAATATAAAAAATACATTTAATAGAGCCAGGTCAATGAAAGAAGATAAAAACATATTGAAATTAGAGTAGGTGTGGTTTTCTTAAGGATTTCACCAACACCTGGTGTGTCTGAAGTAGAAGTCAATATCAGAATCTAGTGTTTATTATATTTAGTTTGTATATGACACAACCTTGCTTGCTGAAAATGAAGACAACTTGAAACACTTATCGATGAAGGTCAGAGATTACAGCCTTCTATGTATTATACCTAAAGGTGAAGAAAATTAAAATACAACTAGATCGATAAACATCGTTATAAATGGTGAAGAAATTGAAGTTGTCAACGATTGCATTCTAGTTGGATCAACAATCAATGCCTGTGGACACAGCAGTCAAAAAATCAATGGCATATTACTCTGAGCAAATCTGCTGCAAAAGACTTCTTTAAAAATTTAAAAAGCAAAGATATTATTTTGATGGTTAAGGTGTGCCTGACCCAAAGCATGATCTTTTCAATCACCTAGTATGCATGTGAAAGTTGGAAAATGAAAAGGAAGACAGAAGAATTGGTGTGTTGGAATTGTGGTGTTGGGGAAGAATACAGAATTATGGTGGACAACCAAAAGAATGAACTTATCAGTCTTAGTAGAAATACTACCAGACTGCTCCTTAGAAGTTAGGATACTGAGACTTAGCCTCAGTTACTTTGGAAACTTCATTAGGAAAGACTGATCACTAAAAAAATTAGAAGGCCAAGAAAACTGAGGAAAACCTTCAATGAAGTGGATAGTTACAACAATAGACTCAAACATACCAACAATCATGAATATGGTGTAGGACTGGGCAAAATTTTTTCTGTTGTACATAAGGTCACCACGAATAGCAGGTGACTTGACAGTAACTAACAATAAAGTATAATTATACTGAAATTTCCCAAAAGCACTAGAAATAGTTCTCATATCATAATGTTCAATTATTTTATTCTGATTAAATAAATTTAACTGTTGAAATAAAGGGAGATTAAGCAGCTTGCCCAAGTCCCATCAGCTATTAAGTGGCAGAGCTGGTGTTTGAACGAAAGCTGATGTGGTCACTTTCCTGTTTCAGAAAGTTTATGAAAATTGCAGGAAACTCTTACTAAGTCTTTCAATTTGTAATTTCTTCAAGTTCTATCTGGAAATACAATCTTTACTACTAACTGTGTTTCTAAATTGACTTTGATTTCTTCAAAATGTTTTTCAAAATGTCTTCCACCTGTGATTAATTATCCTGGAAATGTTCTCTCTATTTGAGGGATACTTGTTAGGAGATACTGATCCATGGCTTTCTCATGCTCATACATGTCTCACTGTTTATGTCAACAGCACAAGTCCCTGATTTCTCTTTACTCAGGCCATCCTCAGATTTTGGTTGCAGTAAGAACAAAATTTGAGGGATAAGGTAATGTAAAAAAGACCAGGCTTTCTTCTGTTAACTATTAAACAGTGAATCCCCCACACTCAGTTTCCTGTCCTATGTCTTGTAATGCAACATACCACGGTGGGTGTCAATGTCATCTGACCTCCCATTCTGCTGACATTCTGACTACTGCTTTTGCTGTGAGTAGTAAAGTTTTTTTTGTCTCTGACCCAGGAGTCTCATGTCTTCTGCTAGCATCCATGAAACTGTGGCAGGATAACTAGTTAGCTTGTAAGTGGGGTAAAATCTCAGACCCTTCACAGTTTGGACAATGCTGCAGGTCCACTCTTGCTTTTTAATCTGAATGCTCTGTAAGTGAGCTCAGCCCACTTAGTGGGATTTATACCTTGCTTCTTAATGGAGTAAGTTAAACATTGACTCTTCACCATTCAGAAGCATGGACTTTGTGATTTTTCCCATTTAGCATTATTATAAATCCTCCCTGATTATAGCACTTTACCATTCCATGCCCACAGCCACATAGATTAATTGACCAAATAGTAATTTGTTATCTTATAATATTAGCTCAATCTAACTACCCTGGGGGTAAATTCTAGCAGATACAGAGTAATGACATGTATGTGTGTGTGTGTGTGTTTTGATCAAGACAAAAAATAAAGTGAAGTTGGAGAAATGTGGTGCAAATAGAAGAGTTTATATGTGAGAGAAGATAAAGTTCCAGTAAAAGATACATAAATGAGATGAAATAAAAGTGGAGCATACTCAGTTGAAATTTATCATTTTAGACATAATGATTGGGGATGTTTGCTTTTATTTTATTTAAATTTGTATTTTGCATCCCAACTCTGAACCTTTTGGATGCTCATCTAAGATCATGGATTTCTCACCTGCGTGAGACGTAGCCCTAACTGGGCTCAACTAAGTTAGTGTCTCTATAAATTGTATTTAACATTAAATGCCAGACATGATGACAATAATAAGATACTAGAATATAGCCTGTCTCTAACCCATGATGCAAGATTTATACAAACCATTTAGTTGATCTTTTGTGGAGAATGACTAGTACAGTAGCCTTGAAAGTTGTAGAAGATTGACTATGTAACAAGGTTTTTCTAATGATCTAATAAAGTTTCAGACTGTCGGGAAATATTAGCAAATGATCTGTGCTAATCCTCTTCCATCACTGTTTTCTAGTCATTACAACAATACATACACACACTCACAGATGTACACTCTCACAACAGATGTATCAACTCACACATCAACAAAGACACAAACATATGTACAATACACACATACACACATCAACACTCACACATACATAATGCACATATATGAACATACTCACATACATATATATCAACACACACACACACACAAACACATGATTTTCACACACACTGAAAGGTGAAAAGGAGAAATGTTTCTTTTAACAACTTAAGCCCAAGTTGCAACCTGGACAAGATAGTAATGAAAACAGTCCTGGGTCTTAAGCTTCTTAGCTTGATACCTTCCTTCTCAGTTTACTACTTATTTGACTGGTATTTCCTATGCTGGGAGCCCTATGGGGAAAGAGATGCATTTTAGTGTCTTTGTGTTCTATTTGCTCCTCCTCCCTTCTGTTCTTGCCTTTCCCTGCCAATTCCATTTTCTAAATACACCCTTGCTGATTTTCTTTTCATAGTTTTCTAAATATGTCTTATACATGTTCTCTTTTCTTTAATTTTCTATTTTTCTCCAGTTTTGTCTCTGTCTGATTCTCTGGGCAGTAGGCCCAGTTTGGTTTTTATTTCTTTTTGTGTCTATACTATCTTCAAAATGGTTCCTTCCTTTATAATTATTATTCCTGTTCATTTATTTTCTCATCATAGAATTGAGTGATGTGTAAGGGACCTTCCAGCTGATCCTTCATGGTGAATGTTTCCTTCTACCTGTTAAAAAGTGTTCTTTTATCATGATGGGAGATGAGGCTTAATGTCTTCCTTATATACTTTATGGCTGAATAAAATGACTTTTTTGAATGAATGTTCACTTCATTTTTCTTTCTCCTACTGAATCAGATAGAAATTGCTCAGCATTATTCCGTATGTGTGTGTGTGTGTGTACGTATGCCTGAATATAGTGCAGTTGTGCAGAAGAATGGTCTCTATGTGTTTGTGTGTCTGTGAGTCTGTGTCCTTGAGTGTCATGTGGTATGTATGCATAGAGGGATGCTCTGTGTCTGAGTGTTGGTGTGTTTGTGTATTCGTGTGTCTGTGGGTTTGTGTGACTGAGTGCAATGTTGTATAGATGCATAAAAGAATGCTCTGCTATGCTTTGGCATGTTTATTTTGGAATGTCATTTCCAGTCAAATCTTAACATTTATAACATGCCTCCATTCATGGCTTTCTATGCCACACTTTAAATGTCCAAGAACAAACATGTCAGGTCTAAATGGAAGATTATGGCAGCAACCAAGACAGATTTCCATCTCAACAGCTGCTTAAAAATTAAAATTTCCTTCTGTGGTTAGACTTACTTAAAGCTATGTCTATGGGCTGTGAAGAAAGTAGACATTTAGTGGCGTGAATGGGCTATATGCCATGAGATGTTAAAATTATGCAAAGTACATTGTCTGTCAGTAAAAGATTGCCACAAAGAATACCTACCAACTAGAGCCAACATGCTTTTAAAGAAATTTCTCCCAAGCCACCAGAATCTAGTGCAGAAAGATTACATTTTTTAGTGAAATATGTATTATGTAGATATTAAACCCAGACTTGCATATTCACATGTAAGCTAGTAAATTTTAAAGATGCCCAGTTGCAAAGATAAGTGCAACTGAAGTTCTATTTTTCTATTTGAAAGTAGAGAATTTTTTCACAAATAACTATATTCAGCTTGCTGACATGTTGTCTGGATTTATCGAGTAAAATAGCACAGTGTGAGGAGTAAGTTTGTGTGTATCTTCAGTAGGTATGAACTTAATAATTTTTTCATATTTAAGAAGCCAGTGGAAGTTGTCATCAGGCCAAATGAGAGGGCAGCCCACTAAGCTGGGTTAACACTGTCAAATGAATGCGAAGGAACTGCTACCTCAGTCATGATGGCATATTGTGACTCTATCAGAGGCTTCTCTTATGAAACCTACATACTCACCATGGAGCTGTCTTGGATTCATATAAAATTCCTACCCTTTGCCCTAGCAAATGGGGAAGTCTGAGAAAAGATGTTTTGCCAACGATTCAAAGGGATTCTTTATTGTATAACTCTGGCCTTTATTACTACTATAAGTTTGGGCCTTTTCAGTGAGATGAAACAGTTTTATGGACCCTCTCACAAACAAATAATAAATTAGCAGTTTATTTTTTTACAAAGCAAACTGTGGCTTTGGAGGTGGTGATGGCAAGTAGAGAAATGACTGATCCATTACTGAATGTTTCTTTGTGTTCCCATTCTTTAATCTAAGAGACCAGCAGAGGAGCAGCTGTTGACCTAGAAAGGTAGATCAATGCTCAGGCCCATAGTCTGTACTAGTTTCCTTATCTTTGTCATTTGAGGCCTATTGGGTTTCAAATCCAGCTGCCTTTAATAGATAGAACACTCTAGACCGTGGCATGTGAAGAGGTTACTCAGTATTGCTTCCCTCTGTTTTGCTCACTAATGGGCAGCAGGGATGGAGATGCACTAAGATTGATGTGTGTAGCCCATGTAAGGAAGAGGACTCAACTCATGGTCATTACAAAGAGTCAATAACTTTTCAAGGAACATTTAGCTTGATAAATGATTGTGTCACAAGTGTTGGTCCACAGACTAAGTCAAAATTGTTCTTAGAAGAATAGCAAGAAATTATGTCCAGTTTCTCATTAATATCATGTCTATGGTCACACAAACAAAATGAAGTTAAGCAATGAAGTTTTATCTGTTTAATTCAAGTCCCTAACTTGTCTTTATCTGACTATTACAAGAGAAAAATCTTGGTGAAAGTGAATAGGGTATAAATAATCTGCAAAACTGACTTAATTATAATAACATTTATTTTTTGACACAGCTTACAGGATGCAATCTTTAGCAAAATAAACAAATAAAGGCACTTTTATTATTTAATACACATTACGAAATTTACAGTAAAAACGGCAACAAGATTGGTTGAAAGCACTATTGACAGGATTAAATAGTTCTCCTTCTTTATCTCAACTGTCATCATTAGGCATAATTGTTTCTATCTATAAAATTTTGATTTTTGATTTCTGTGATCTCTACAAGCTCAAAAATTTTAGTGTTCACTACTCTGTTATCTTTAAATTTAAGTATAAGTAATACATTTACAGGAGAAAAATGTGACAATCTGTTTCTATAAAGATTACAGCCTTGAAAACCCCTTGGGGCAGTTCTACTCTGTCCTGTAGGGTAGCTATTAGTCAGAATCGACTCTACAGCAATGGGTTTGTTTGTTTGTTTTTGGAATATATTTACAGATAATTTTTAATGTACATGATTATATCTAAAGTTTTCTGTGGCCATTACAAATACACAAATCTTTTTTTCTTCCATGCTTACTGTAAAAATAAAATTAGACAGTGGCTATCTAACGATATCTATCTGGCAATCCCCTGGTTCTGGTAAATTTCACACATACATTACTTTGAGAAAACTGATTTGAATCCCTCCTTCATCCCAGGAGAATGGCTTTACTATCTCAGTAATGTCCAGCAGACGATATCAAGATATGGGTCAGGTGGTGAGCACATGTGGGATTATAAAGAAAATTGTCTGGAACAACTCAAATTCGCAAATAAGCCATACCATGCAAGGTATTTTATTTACCAGGAATCTTAACAAACACTTCCATCATAATTCTCTTCAAAGTAGTCCTGGCACAGCTTGGATTTCCTCCTTCTTATAGTCTTTATAATTCTGCAGGCACAAACTGTGATATAGCAGCAGGTTACCAACAGAAGGTAGATAATGTGGTAGCTCTAAATAACCATGCCTAGGACCTGGATGAATAGCTAGCGGGACATTTGCTGTTAAATAGTGAATTAACTCCAAGTCTAATGTCTTTAATATAAGAAATTCCTCCATTAAATGGTTTGAGGCTTCCTTTACCCTTAAATGGCTCCTGAAAGAAAGTTCTAGACATAGAAAGTTAGGAAAAGAATTCTGGAATCCTGGTATTTCTTGGTGGTTGTTAGCTGTCATGGAACGGAGTTGGCCTCTGACTCATGAGAAGAGTTGGTCCTATACACAACAGAATGAAACAATGTCCAGTCCTGCACAATCCCCACTGGGGATTTGTTCAGCTTCATAGCAACATGCAAGCCTCCACTGACAGATGGGTGGTGGTTGCGCTTGAGGCGCATTGGCTGGGAGTGGAACTTGGGTTTCACTCATGGAAGATGAGAATTTTATCACTGAACCACCAAAGTTCTGTGGTGTTTCTTAGCAGTGTGGAAAGACCACTGTGTTCCCTTTATTAGTACCTAACATTATCATACTCTTAGTTGGTGCCAGCTGCTTGGGCAGGTGCTGTGTACTCAAGATAGTGAGTACAAGGAGTAGTTCACTTAGAGTGAAAGGCAGTGGATAGAGCTCTTAGTATGGCAACTGCCAGTTTGAGCATATCTGACACAGGTGGATCCTGACGCATAGCAGCAGAGAAGTAGATAAGTCACATAAGTGTACTTGAGACCAAGACAGTCAAGGGCACGAGAAATGGTATGGAATTTATCTGAAGTTATTGAGAGAGAATTTTGTTTTTTATCAAGTCAAAGATTTTTTTTTTTAAATGTCTGTGCTGAAAAAAAAAATATATGTATACCCCCACACATCTGTCTGTTTGTCTTACTATGGGGGCTTGCGTGTTGCTGTGATGCTGGAAGCTATGCCACCAGTATTCAAGTAGCAGCAGGGTCACCCATGGTGGACAGGTTTCAGGAGAGCTTCCAAACTAAGACAGACTAGGAGGATGGTTCTGGCAGCGTACTTCTGAAAAAAATTAGCCAGTGAAAACCTTATGAATAGCAGCTGAACATTGTCTGATTTTTATAGTGCTGGAAGATAAGCCCCTCAGGTTGGAAGGCACTCAAAAGACTACTGGGAAAGAGCTGCCTCCTCAAAGTAGAGTTGACCTTAGTGATGTGAATGGAGTCAAGCCTTCAGGACCTTCATTTGCTGATGTGACACGACTCAAAATGAGAAGAAACAGCTGCAAACATCCATTAATAATAGGAATGCGAAATGTATGAAGTATGAAAATTGGAAACAGTCTAAATTGAAATGGAATGCATAAACATGGAAATCCTAGACATTAGTGAGCTGAAGTGGACTGGTATTGGCCATTCTGAGTCAGACAATCATATGGTCTACTATGCCAGAATGACAAACCGAAGAGGAATGGTGTTGCATTCATTGTCAAAAAGAACATTTCAAAATCTATCCTGAAGTACAATGCTGTCAGTGATAGGGTAATATCCATACACCTAAGAGGAAGACCAGTCAATACGACTATTATGTAAATTTATGCACCAACCACTAAGGCCAAAGATAAAGAAATTGAAGATTTTTACCAACTTCTGCAGCCTGAAATTGATCGAACATGCAATCAGGATGCATTGATAATTACTAGTGATTGGAATTAGAAAGTTGGAAACAAAGAAGAAGTATCAGTAGTCAGAAAATATGGCCTCAGTGATAGAAAGGACTCTGGAGATCGCATGATAGAATTTTGTAAGAGCAACGATTTCTTCAGTACAAATACCTTTTTTCAACAACATGAACAGCGACTATACATGTGAACCTCACTGAATGGAATACACAGGAATCAAGTTGACTATATTTGTGGAAAGAGATGATGGAAAAGCTCAATATAATCAGCCAGAACAAGGCCAGGGGCTGACTGTGGAACAGACCATCAATTGCTCCTATGCAAGTTCAAGTTGAAGCTGAAGAAAATTAGAACAAGTCCATGAGAGCCAAAGTATGACCTTAAGTATATCCCACCTGAATTTAGAGACCATTCCAAGAATAGATTTGACCCACTGAATACTAATGAACGAAGACCAGATGAGATGTGGAACGACATCAAGGACATCATACACAAAGAAAGCAAGAGGTCATCAAAAGACGGGAAAGAAAGAAAAGACCAAAATGGATGTCAGAAAAGACTCTGAAATTTTGCTCTTGAACATAGAGTAGCTAAAAAGAATGGAAGAAATGATGAAGTAAAAGAGCCGAACAGAATGTTTCAAAGGGTGGCTCGACAAGACAAAGTAAAGTATTATAATGACATGTGCAAAGACATGGAGTTAGAAAACCAATAGGGAAGAACATATTTGACATTTCTCAAGCTGAAAGAACTGAAGAAAAAATTCAAGCCTCGAGTTGCAATAGTGAAGGATTCTATGGGCAAAATACTAAATGACACAAGAAGCACGAAAAGAAGATGGAAGGAATACACAGAGTCACTGTACCAAAAAAAAATTGGTCAAAGTTCAACCATTTCAGGAGGTAGCATACGATCAAGAACTGATGGTACTGAAGGAAGATGTCCAAGCTGCACTGAAGACATTGGTGAAAAACAAGGCATCAGGAATTGACGGAATACTAACTGAGATGTTTCAACAAATGGATGCAGCACTGGAAGTGCTCGCTGGTTTATGACAAGAAATTTGGAAGACAGCTACCTGACCAACCCACCGGAAAAGATCCATATTTATGCCTATTCCAAAGAAATGTGATCCAATTGAATGTGGAAATTATCGAACAATATCATTATTGTTACACTCAAGTGTGCTGAAGATCATTCAAAAGCTGTTGCAGCAGTATATCGACAGAGAACTGCCAGAAATTCAAGCCAGATTCAGAAGAGGACATGGAACAAGGGATATCATTGGTGATGTCAGATAGATCCTGGCTGAAAGCAGTGACTACCAGAAAGATGTTTACCCATGTTTTATTGTCTGTGCAAAGGCATTCAAATGTGTGGATCATAATAAATTATGGATAACATTGCAAAGAATGGGAATTCCAGAACACTTAATTGTGCTCATGAGGAACCTGTACACTGATCAAGAGGCAGTCACTCAAACAGAACAAGGGGATACTGCATGGTTTAAAATCAGGAAAGGTGTGCCTTAGTGTTGTATCCTTTCACCATACTTATTCAATCTCTATGCTGAGCAAATAATCCAAGAAGCTGGACTATATGAAGGAGAATAGGGCATTAGGATTGGAGGAAGACTCATTACCAACCTGCGATATGCAGATGACACAACCTTGTTTGCTGAAAATGAAGAGAGCTTGAAGCACTTACTGATAAAAATCAAAAACTACAGCCTTCAGTATGGATTACACCTCAGCATAAAGAAAACAAAACTCCTGACAACTGGACCAATAAGCAGTAGCATGAGAAATAGAGAAAATATTGGGGTTGTCAAGAATTTTGTTTTGCTTGGATCCACAATCAACATCCATGGAAGCAGTAGTCAAAAAATCAAATAATGCACTATACTGGGCAAATCTGCTGCAAGGGACCTCTTTAAAGTGTTAAAAAGCACAGATATCACTTTAAAGACTAAAGTGCACCTGACTTGAGTCATGATGTTGTCAATCACCTCATATGCATGTGAAAGCTGGGCAATGAATAAGGAAGACCAAAGAAGAATTGATGCTCTTGAATTATGGTGTTGGTGAAGAATATTGAATATACTATGGACTGCCAAAAGAATGAACAAATCTGTCATGGAAGAAATACAGCCAGAATGCTCCTTAGAAACAAGGATGGCAAGACTTCATCTCACATGCTTTGGACATGTTATCAGGAGGGATCGATCTCTGGAGAAGGACATTATGCTTGGTAAAAGAGAGGATTAGCAAGAAATAGAAAGACCCTCAAGGAGATGGATTGACAAGGTGGCCGCAACAATGGTCTCAAGGATAACAATTGTGAGGATGGCGCAGGTCCTGACAGTGTTTCGTTCTGTTATACTTAGGGTCACTACGAGTCGGACCCGACTTAATGACACCTAACAACTATATATAGTCCTGATGGCCCAGTGGTTAAGTGCTATGGCTGCTAATCAAAAGGTCAGCAGTTCGAATCCACCAGCTGCTCCTTGGAAACCCTATGGGGCAGTTCTACTCTGTCCTCCTATAGGGTCACGATGAGTCAGAATCAACTCGATGGCAAAGGGTTTGGTTTTATATGTTTATATATATATATATATATATATATATATATATATATATACACATTTGTATTTTTTTTTCAGTCCAGGTGCCAATATCCTACTCTTCTCTTCCCTCCATCAGAGACAGAGCTAAGCCAAAACAACATGAGCATCAACCTGTTCTGGGGAGTTGGCCTGAATGATGACAGGAAAATGGGTCCCAATTTTATTTATCACACAGCCAAAATGTTGACATACTGCTTACGTCCAGATCAAAATTAAGAAAAGAACATTAGATCATTACCATTATGAAAAGAAACATATAACTTGAGGCAAAGTATCTAAAATGCTTAATAGTTTAATTTTTCCTTCTAGTTTAAACACAATGATCACTACTTCCTAGGCTCTACACCCCAAAATTCCACTAGAGCCTTCCACCTGGCTCCCATCCCTTCACTTTCACAGGCAACTTTTCTTTTTTACTGAGATAAAGTTGTACACATAAGATGTGAACCAATTCAACTTCCTCGCATACTGCTCTCCATGCTCAGTCCACTTTCTCTTCTTCTCTGCAGTCTCTAAGTTTTTCCCAAGACTTCAGTGCCCTTGAGAGTAAACTTTTGTTCAATTATTGTGTATTTGAAATTTATTCCTTCTTTATCGATTTCTTTTTCTCAATTTATAGAAATGGTCATATAAGCTCTTCTCAAAGAAATTAATCCTTGATCCTAAATCATCCTCTAAGTACTGTCCTTTCTTTTCTTTCTCATCCACTGTCATTCATTCATTCAACAGAGATTTATCAAGAACCTATTACATGCCAGGCACTGTGCTAAACTTTTTAATTCTGTAATAAAAATAACAATTATTCTTTTTCAGATAAAAAAGTATATGTTTTAATTTAAAAAATATCAAAATTAATAAAGAATAAAAATCACAAATAATCCTACTTCACATTCTGAACACTGTTAGCATTTAATATAATAATAATAACTTAAAAAAAACCATTAGTGGCAAGTCAATTCTGACTCATAGTGACCCTACAGGACAAAGTAGAACTGCCCCATAGGGTTTCCGAGGAGCGGCTGGTGAATTTGAACAGCCAACATTTTGGTTACCAGCCAAGCTGTTAACCACTGTGCCACCAGGGCTTCTTTAATATATAATCAACCATTTATATACAGCTTCATATTGATAATAACATACTTTAGATACAGATAAAGAGAAACACAAAGTGCAATTTACAATGTAGATTTTTTTGTTGTTGTTTGTTTATATTATGGGATGGCTGTCATACTCAAGAATAGTCTTTGAAAGCACAATTGTGATAGTTGCACAGGTTCCAAGTGGGCACCAAAAATTCATACTCTTATTCCTTTCTATATGGTTATTTCTGGGATGTGGCTACCCATCAAGGAATACGTTTCTCAGCCTACCTTCATCGAGGTATGGTCATGTGACTAGTTCTCAGTGATACAAGTGATTTGTGTCACTTCTTTGCAGAAGTAGTTAAGAAGTAGGTATTTCTTCTCCAAGATCCCTGGCCTTCCACATCTGTTGACTGGATATCAATGACCAAGGTTACTTTGGAAACCATGTTGAGGATTGGCAGCACCTCTATTGAAGTAGGTTCCCGATTGACTCCACAGAGTAGGGCACATCTCAGCTTTCCCTACTGCCAGCTAGATATTACATAGTGAGAAATAAAGTCTTATGGAAACAAGTCATTAAGATATGGGATTTATCTTATATTAATTAGTGTATACAAACTATTACCTTACATGGGTACTGCCATGATAAAAACTTTAAAATATGTAATATTGCTTTATAGATCAGGCAGAAGACAGTGCAAACCTAACATAGAAGGTTGGGAAGATGAAGGCCCGAGTTATGGAGTGACAAGACATTTGGTGCAATTGTCTCTAGGGATAAGTTAAAAGACAATCAGTTTGCCTAAGGGAAGAGGATGAAAAATAGAATGTTGGTAGTATAGATTGGTTGATACAGACTGTATTAGTTTTCTAGGGCTGCTGTAACAAATTGCCACAGACCGGGTGGCTTAAAACAACAGAAATGTATTCTCTCACCGTTCTGGAAGCTAGAACTCCAAGATCAAGGTGTTGGCAGGGCCATACTCCCTTTGAAGGCTCTAGGAAAGAATTCTTCCTTGACTCTTCTAGCTTCTGGTGGTTGCCAGCAATCCATGACATTCCTTGTCTTTTAGCTTCATCACTCCAATTTCTGCCTCCATTTTCATATGGCCTTCTTTCCTTGTGTCTGTGTCTGTCTCCAAATCTCTCTCCTTATAAGGACATCAGTCACTGAATATAGGGACCATCCGAGTGCAGAATGACCTCATCTTGACTACATCTGCAAAGACCCTATTTCCAATTAAGGCCACATTCCCAGGTATTAGGGGGTGAGGACTTCAACATATCTTTTGGGGGATCACAAGTCAACCCACAACATGGACCTCCAAAAATCATAAAAAGTCAGGCAAAAATTTACTTATTTGCAAGCAAAAATGAAAGGAAAGAGAATGAGTCCAGGCATTTGGAGTCTTGCGTGTTGGAAAAGACAGGGCTACTCCATTTGGTCATTTAGGGACCTAGACTGACAAGAGTAAGTAACATCTTCAATGTGTGGCTTCCAGGGTCATCAGGGTGGGAATAATATACTCTGTATGTAGGAATAAGGAAAGACACAGATAATTTTTGGCCAGAGGGGTGAACTGTGGCAGAGACAGCTAGCTGCTCACGAGCAATCGTGCTCCCGTTTCATAACGTAAAACTGTCTATTCAGGGACTATATTTTTCAACTCCATTCATATTTAGGTGGGAATAGAATAGATGTGTTTCAAGTGGTTAAAAAGTGGGTGTACCTTCTCCATTCTTTCTTTCTTTTTCCATCTTCTGAGTAGATGTCAGAAGATAAATAGAGTAGAGCCTCTTTCAGCCTGGATTGTCATTAAGGATGGAGAAATAAACTTGTATTTTGTTAAACAGCGGATATTGCAGGGTTTGTCTCTTATAGCAATAGAAAGTTTTACCTTAACCAACACACAGATGTTCCATAATTTATATGAAATATCCTCTGTGGTCTGGCATTTTAGATTTTTTAGTTTTCCACTGTTAAAATAAGATTTATATAAGATGTTTTGTATTCATCCCTGCTTATTTCTTTAGGATACATTCCTGAATGTCAAATTTCTGTGTTATGAAAAACTATGAATATCTGTTGCCTTCCAGAAAGGATATTTCGATTTATAGTTATTTCCACCAGAATTGTATGATTGTACCATATTTTTACATTCCTGCCAACACACTACAAGAATTTGCCAAATTAACAGGAGAAAAAAAATCATATCTTGACTAAGCTTTCTAAGTGCAAACTGTGTGTGCTGTCATCACTTTGTTAACTTCATTCATTTCTTAATCTATTACAATCTGTCTTCCATCGCCATTAAGCAAATGAAAATGGACTTCTTTATAGGCTCTGATGACTTCCTAGTTATCATATCAAATGGACACATTTAATTCCTCGTCTTACTTTACCTCTTTGTCGCACTTGGAAAAAATTGAATAGAGACTTTTTCTTCCTTTTTTCTTCTTTTCTCCTTATTTTATAATTTCTTTTTATTATGATGATGATTCTATCTTTGTGACCATTGTCTCTCAGCTCCTTTTCTGAGCCCTCTTTCTTTGCCCAGTCCCTGAATGTTGGAGCTCCTTGATGTCCTGTCCTTGTTCTTTGCCTTCATATTTTCTACTTTTGTCTCTGTTCCCAAGCCTGCCTCTTGTATGCTAATGGCTCTTGTACCTATGTGGTTAGCCTTAACCTCTGTATCAGGCTGCTTTAGGGTATGCCCAGCTAGGTGGCCTGCAGAGACTCCAAACCAAATATGCCCAGAATTGAACTCCCCCCTCCTCCTTTCCCAAACCTGTGCTGTCTTCTCTATTCCTTATATAAATGGGTAGCCCCACTATCCACTCATTCCCGTAGGCTGTTGGAATCATAGAATCTTCTTAATCACATTCGAGTTTCCTCCAGTTACCAATATTCTTCATCTATATTTTGTGACTCAGATTAGGTAGACATCCCATATAGAATGAACCTCCTTAGGAATTTCCCTGTCTTCAGGTTCTCATTTCCACATTGTCTTGTAACTGCATTCTCTACAATAGCCGCATAATGAGCTTTCTAAAATATGGCATGATAAACTTTATCTTAATAAAGTTTCATTTTCTTCCCTTAGCATAAAGGATCTTCTTAGCCGAGGCAAGGTCCTGTCTAGGTTTCTGGCTTCATCGCCGCAATTCCCACCACTCATAGTCCAAGGATATCAAGCTACTAATTCTTCCCACTTCAGATGATGCTTCATAGTATTGTACTAAATATGTGTTTTCCCTTTGGGTGGAAGGCCATTCCTCTATTATTATTATTATTATTTGCAAACTCCTAGTTATTCAACAAAACTCCACTTAACTTGTCACTTGAATTGTGAAGGCTCCCTTTACATGACACTCTTCTCAGTATTACTTATGTACTTTGTTCATATTGTGTGTCTATTATTGCTTATGTCACACTGCTATTTTTATCTTCTCGGCATTTTGTCTCCCCTAGTAACCTCTGAGCCAAGATTTTGTATCTGAAGTATCCTAGCACAGTGTCTGGCATAGAATTGACATGTTATAAATGTTTGTTGGAGAAACAAAAGCTCGGATCAAGAAAAATTAAAAGATGAATATACTGATGCATACAGCTTTATTTTGCTTACAGGTCTCATAATTATTTTTTGATTGAAAGTTTCTTCCCAATTCTTAGGCCAGAATACTTTAAAAAAAAAGGATATTTATGCTTAAAGAGAAGGGAGAAGCAGTTCAGTCAATTTTATTGTTATTTAATCAGATTAATTTCTATGTATCAGGCACTGTAGGAGGCAAAGGTGATACAATGATGGGCATCACACAGTCAAGCCAAAATGGCAGCATTTATGGGGAAACTGAGTCACAGTGCAGCTTATTAACTTACCTAAATCATCCAGCTGGCGAGTGATTAAGCTTGGATTAGAATTCATGCAGTTAGATTCTAGAGCATTGCTCCTAACTGCTGCACTGCATTACCATTGTAAGGAAAGAACAGTGGTGGAAATAATATTTAGAGGCTGTCACAAAGGTCCAAAGTAAAATCTAAAATTGGAAATGAGATGGTGGCAGTGCAGACAGAAAGAGAAGCAGATTTCAGTTGTCTTTTATGTATAATTGATAAAAGATGGCCACTAGTATTTAGGGAACTTGGTTGGCAACTTCTGCCATGGTTTATAATGATCTCTACCTCCTGATATTCACACCCTTATGTTATCCACTCCCCTTGAGTGAGGGCTGGACCTGGTGACTTGCTTCTAATGAACAGAATAGGCACAAGTGATGGGATGTTACTTTCAAGATTAGGTTACAAAAGACATTGGCTTCCATCTTGCTGGTATCCACTCCCCGGCTCTTCCCCTGGGCTTGCTCTGATGGAGATGTGGGCACCTAGGAAGAATCCAGGGCTAACTCTGACCAGCAGCCAGCAAGGAGCTGAGGGCCTTAGTCCAACAGACTATGAGGCATAAAAGTGAGCCAACAATCATTGAAAGAGCTTAGAGATGGAGTCTGCTACAATGAACCCTGAGATGACTATGGGCCTGGGTGACACACTGATTTCAGCCTTGAGAGAGACACTGGATTGGAGGACACAGCAAAGCTAGGCTCAGCTCTCTGACCCACAGAAACTATGAAAAAAGTGAATGTGTGTTTTTTTAAGGTACTAAGTTTTAGAGTAACTTGTTATATAGCGATAGATAATTAATACAGGGGTTAAGGAAATGACACAAAAAAGTATTATTATACTAAAATTTCTGAATTTTAACCTTTCAAATTAATGAACATTAATAAGGGACATACATGGTGATAATATTTGAATACCTGTTAATATACATGTGTTAAAATGTCATAATTTAATTTTTATTGACGTATTTGATGTGTCAACAATATTTTTCTTAAGCATGTTCATTCATTACTGGTATTTAACTATATGAAAGTCATAAACACATATCTAAAGCTACTTTGAAATGGTTAAAGAATTATTTAAATTTTGATTAATCATAAGTGAATTAGAATATGTGGTAAAATTAATCTTCTGTTATTTTCAGGTAGCTATAGTTTAAAGCAAAAGCCCTCAACATTTCTGTGTGTTAACCTTTCCTATATGACCAAAAGCCCCAAATTCCTCGGGAATATGCACAGCCTTGGTGCTTCCCAGGAAAATTTATGCTAGCACTTAACACACAGAGCAACATGGCAAATGGTTATAGTTCCCAGTACACCGGCTAATTGTGCCTATGTGTGACTTAATTTAAATAGCTGGCTTGCTTAATTCATTATCTTAATACCTTTACCACCCCCACATACTTTAAATTACCTCCAGAAAGAAATAGAATGCTATAATTCTAAGGATAGAAAAACATTACTTCCGAGCAATTTTTCAGTCACAGGTCAATAATCCTGATAGCTGGTGTTTCATTTGCCTCATCTAGTGGATATAGACATTCTGGTAGTTAGAATCCCCAAGCTACTAAATACCACCCATAGGACAAAGACAGGCATCATTAAGAAGGGCAAGTATCGCAGTGCATTTTATTGTGAGCTATGGCTTCATGATGAAGTTTGGTGCCCTGACAGACATAAATCACATTCACAGATTAAATTCATTTTCTATGGCCTAAAGGAGCTTTTCTAGATTCAGTCATTAATTTTTTAGTCTAACCATTTTCATATGTGGAAAAAATTATGTTTTCTTCAGAGATATAATGGTTATCCCTACTCCTGAGAAATTTATTGCATTCTATTGCTGAGGCTTAATAGAGATTTAGATTTCATGTGGGGAATATACTGAAGATAAAATTTAACGGTGCATCGAACCACAAAGGTGGAGTGAAACCATAAGTCACACAAAAAAGCTGCAAGTGATGAGACCATCTTCTACTAAAATAAAAATATGAAAGGCCAAATTTGAAATAATACCTTGTACCATACACTTTTATTTCTACGTACCTTTGCCTGTCACCAGGTATAATAGAAAAGCCTCCATTCTGATGTATGTTGACTATAAGTCTATATTTAACACAAAAAATGGCATCAGTCAAAATAGTATCCTGTTAACCTAAAATTTCAGAAGATGCATTTTTATCTCTTTGTACTTTGCAACACTAGAAAATAAGCAGATGATTTTAATTATGTAGTGGTGTGTCTCTAAGATTTGGATCTCAAAATGAATCTACAGACATTCTGTATGTCCCCACAGAAATGTATTTTTCTCCTCATTTGGGCACTCATGATTAACTAGCCTTTCTAGGCAGCACCTTTTGCTCTGTACCTTTTCTGTGTATTCTTTCCATAAAAAAATTTCAGCCCTATGTTCTGTTCCTTCAGATGCTTTCCAGTTAATTTTTTAGAGCAGGGCTATCAAATAGAACTTTTTGTGATGATAAAACATCACCTATATCTGACCTGGAATCCCTGGGTAGTTTGAACATTCAGCTATTGATCAAAAGACTGGAGGTTCTTGTCCACCCAGAGGCACCTTGAAAAAAAGTCCTGGTGATCTGCTTCAGAAAACTCAGCCATTGAGAACCCTATGAAGCACAGTCCTACTCTGACACACATGGGATCACCATGAGTTAGAGTTACTCCGCAGCAATGGGTTTGGCTTTGGTTTACATCTAAGCTATCTGATATGGGCGCCACTGTGGCCCTGGTGGCACAGTGGTTAAAAGCTCAGTGGCCAACCAAAAGGTTGGCAGTTTGAATCCACCAGCCGCTCCTTGGAAACCCTTATGGGGCAGTTCTGCTCTGTCCTATAGGATCACTATGAGTCAGAATCAACTCAGTGACAATGGGTTTGGGATTCTTTTTTTTTTTTTAAATCATTGATGCCTTCGGATATGATGTTGGTGAAGACTTCTGAGTATACCATGGACTGTCAGAAGAATGAACAAATCTGTCTTGGAAGAAGTACAGCCAGAATGCTCCTTAGAAGCAAGGATGGCAAGACTTTGTCTCACGTACTTTGGGCATGTTATCAGGAGGGACCAGTCACTGGAGAAGGATATTGTGCTTGGTAAAATAAAGGGTCAGCAAAAAAGAAGAAGATCCTCAATGAAATGGATTGACACAGTAGCTGCAACAATGGGTTCAAGCATAACAACGATTGTGATGATGGTGCAGGACTGGGCAGTGTTTCCTTCTGTTGTCCATAGGATCTCTATGAGTCAGAACTGACTCGATGGCACCTAACAACAAGTCAGGTGTGGCTACAAGTCACTTGAAATTTGACTAGTACAACTGAGGAGCTGATTTTTAATTTTCATAAAATTTTATTTAATTAAAATTTAAGTAGTCACATGTCCACATCATGAATAATCTAAATAATCAAATGATAATCCACACTTATTTTAAACATATCATTTCTCTCATTATAAAGTTCATTGTGTCCCCTTAGCATTTTGTTTTATTTTTCTGAATGCATCTTATGTGCTAGGCACTGTGCAATTTTTATTAACATGGATGCTTTCCTGTATCTAATAGTCGATGAATTTCTGAACTCTAGTTGGCTACTGAGCCACATGGGAAACTACCTTTGACCCCAGAGTGACCTGGGGAAGGATTTTTTTCTTGGTGCTTCCATGTAGAACACCAAGAGCCTCTCAGCAACAAAGCTGGGTGCTTTGTTTTATCTACCTCTTTATCAATCAGATGTCACTAGAATTATACATGTGATTCCATGGAAAATAAGTTAATAAAAGGCCTTTCTGTCTTTCTCCATGTCTCTGTCTTTTTCCAAAATTCTCTTTGAGATTTTATGTTGAAAGATTAAAACTTTCTTCTAATAGAATAAGAACTTCACCGTGTAATGACTATGGCATTTTCATAGATTCTCTGCAAACCAGACCCCAAATTCCTAAATACAAAAAGACACTGTTGAAAGCATTTTACTTTAAAGCATTCAGGTATTATAATAACTATTACGTAAATGTTTCAGAACATTTCTGCCTGATTGGATTAAGATCAAATTTATTAAAATATGTCTGAACCAATTAAGTAAATTGTGATATAATGTACAAAACACCCAGCAATGATAATAATTTCTATCAACATTTCACATCTGCAGTTAACTTGAAGCAGATGCCGTGAGACATGGCCCATTGTTTTATATTTGCATGTGACAACATGTTTTGATGCTTTCTTTTTAATTGTAACATCATGTAATATAACTTTTTAAAAGTACATGTGTGGTAAGTGTCAAAGCCAGAGTTAAAATTTTATTTCTAAAACTCTTTGTAGCATTTCCAGCGATCCTATCTTTTTCCATAGACTCCACAGAGATCTGCAGATATGAATGGCTGCGAATGAAGGGATGGAGTCCATACCTTAGTTCCCTGGCACACACACACTTTGTTTGTTGCTGTTTTCCTATAGACTAGATGGTGAATCAACATTGCCTGTGTTTTTTTTTTAAAGATAACTTCTCTATAACTTCTAATAGGTGGTCTGCGGTGATCTGGCCTTTCAATGATGTTCCTGTGATTAACAAATCAGATTATCTCTGATAAAATGTGACCAACATTTACCATTAGAGAGCAATTAGGAAAATTAGGAGAATCCTCACTTTAGGATTTTTTTTTATTCAAACGTAGCTGGACATGAAGGGAGAAGAGAGAGAAGCTTTTAGAAAGATCTTCCAAGTGGGGTCACCATGATCAACTCAACAGCAACAAATTCCGTCAGTAAAAGTATTTATTTTCATTAGGATTTATTAGTGCAGAATTGGTTAAAGTGTAATGATTTCCTTGAGAGAACTGAATGAGAACCAAATTAGAAGAGAAGGAAACACAAACATTTGACTAACATACTTTTTTAAAGTTTATTAAAGTAAATACATACAGAAAAACAAAAAATTGTCGAGTCGACTCCGACTCAGGACCACCCAAAGACCATGAGTAGACATGGTCCAGAGGGTTCTCAATAGCTGATTTTTTGAAAGTGGATTATTAGGACTTTCTTTGGAAGCACCTTTGGGTAAACTCAAACTTCCAACTTTTTGGTAGCAGTCAAGTGTGTTAACCATTTTCACCTCCCAGGAGAAACCATAATTCAATATAAGAAGTGGAAACAGAGAAAAGGAAATACATGGACATGCAAATTTGGTGCCTTGTAGCCCACTTGTTTCCAATCTCTCTAAAAATACTGTAGTGTGCTGGCATTAATCCCAAGTGTGCTGGAGTACGTATGCATTTCCCTTTCTCATACCATTCCCTCCCTCATACCCTCCCTATTTCTTTCCTTGCCTTTTCCTTCCTTCATTCAGCCCTTTTGAGACTCTTATGTGCAGTTACTTAGTAGCTGCTGTGTGAAGGTCCATATTCTTCTCCTATCCACTCTTCCATTTGGGCAAGCAATGACCTGTGCCTGGGTTACAGAAGTGTTGCAGGCTCCCAAAGAGACAGAGACCACAGATAATGCCTAGGGACAAAAGCAGAGGCAAGACCCAAACACACAGTCAAAATCCAGAGGTTCTGGATAGATAGTCAGAGGTGTTTCCCAGCAAAGGGATTGGAAGTAGGGACCGCAGGACAGTAGAAGATATTGGTTCAGAGAGGGCATAATGAGCTAGAAGTGGGTGATACATCCCAAGGCTAAATTTGACTTCTATACTGTGTCTGCAACTTTACCAATGAGTAAGAAGGAATCTATTAAAAGAATCTGAACCAGTTTGAAAACTGGGAGAACTATAGTACATAAATAGCTTCTATCACCATGAAGCTTTTGGTCTAGAAATACAGTGCTTGTTGCTAAGAAAAAAAAATCATCACATGCTAAAAAGATAATGACTAGATAGGGTCTAGTTGAGGGAGGAATCTTTATTAAGCCATGTTGTTGTTGTCTGCTGTCGAGTCAGTTCTTATCATGATGATCCCATATGACAAAGTAGAACTGCCCCATAGGGTTTCCTAGGCTGTAATCTTTCCAGGATCGGAACTCCAGGTCTTTCTCCCACAGAGCCACTGGGTGGGTTAGAACCACCAATCTTTCAGTTAGCAGCCAAGTGCTTAACCATTGCACCACCAAAGCTCCTCATTAAGCCATAGGATATACTTTCTGACAGAGTCTGATCACCAGCACTCTACATTAATGTGTTTTGTTCCTCGTTTTTCTCACAGAAGCAACTCCTGCATCAGTATTGAATTGCTATGTGGTTGATCCACTTGGGGTGTTTTTGCACTATTGGGTGGTGATGTATTTGGTTCTTCCAGCCCTTTTAATAAAGGAATCTGATTGATCAGGCAACAATGCATTTATGTATACTGGCTTCTGTCATCACTACAGTTCACACACACACACACACACACACATACACACACATACACATACACGCACACACACACACTGCCTGTGGTCCCTTTGTAGGGATATAGAGATCTGTCTGGCCATAGTCTTATTAAATAGACTGATTTCCAAGCTTCTGAAATATGCCTCAGGAACAAGGAAAAGGAGTCTTCATCACCACAGGGAGCTCATTAACAATACGAAGGAGAGAGTCTTCTGGCACAAATTATGCCTCTTATAAAAATACTTCAGGTTATTTTTACACTGTATAGGGGAAAGGACAGTTAGAAACTGGCTGGTAGTTAAAAATCTAACTGGAGAAGGAGAATCCACCCTGTTTTGCCCATGGGAATTAAAACTACCAACTTTCCCCAAATATATGTATGCTTCTTATGTAAATCTACTATATGTATGTATTCTATAGAATATATGTGTGTATGTATCATATATCATGTATTTTTGGCTTTGTTTCTCTAGCAATAATAAAGACATAGAGAATCATGCCAGAGAATTTTCTATTTTTCTTTTCTTGTTTTCAATTAAAACATATTAACAATAATACTGTATTCAAATACAGCAGCATGTGTGGCAGATTAAGATGAATTCTTTCTTGGTCACACAATTTAAAAACTAAAAAAAAAAAAAAAAACCCATTGCCGTCAAGTTGATTTCTACTCAAAGCGACTCTATAGGACAGGGTAGAACTGCCCCACAAGGTTTCCAAGAAGTGGCTGGTGAATTTGAACTGCCAACTTTTTTCTTAGCAGCCAAGCTTTTAACCACTGCGCCCACTTTAGGAACCAGTTTTTGACACTTTTCCGCTAACTGCATTAGTTTTTAACTATTGGAGGCTCAGTGCTCTCTGAAAACTTAAAGATATGGACATGCTCTCTAGAAAAATGTACATAAATCCACTTGAAACCTGGCTCTCATCCACCAAACCACACAGCTTAGATCAGTGGTTCTCAAAGTGTGGTCCCCAGACTGGCAGCATCAGTCTCAAATGGGAACTTGTGAGAAAGGTAGGTTCTTGGGCCCCACGTCAGGCCCAGCAATCTGTGTTAAGATGACTGTAACATACCCTGAAGTTTAGGGCTGTTATTTTAGGGAAATGGTGGAGCTGGGAGTAAAGCCAACCAAGCCAGTGCTCCTAGAATGCATAACCTCTGGCCTCCCCTCGGGCTATAACCTCAGATGGATCGGGAGAGGGAATGATGTTTTTGAAGGAAAGAGAGAAACATACCTCTCCTTTATGGCATCATTTTAGGCTATTAGAGATAAACCTTTTCTCCATACAGGAGGATGATCAGTTTAATATTCCTCAACTATTTCATGCTACAAGCACCTAGCATACTGCCTAACTCAAAACAACCACTTAAATATTTAACAAATTTGATCATTATATAGTTGTGTTTATGTATTCTTAAATTCAATCTAATGCTGCAAAAATCTATGTCAAAAAGAACAGTACTGTTTGAAATGTGTGGAAGTAAATAGAAAACACTGGGACTCTTGAAATATAATCTAAATAATCACCAAAGCCCTGTAAGTTGTCTGATCTTAATATGTTGGAGTACCTTGACTGTGAGTATGGATTTCCACAGTCTTTTGGTGGAGAGAGAAAAGGATAGAATTTAGAATCTAAAGAGATTGGCTTAAACTCCAGCTCTATATCACTCTGGCTGTGTTACCTTGAACAAGTTAAGCCTCAGTTTCCTTATTCGTAAAATGGAGGTAACATTATCTACTTCTTAAGAATGTTAGGAGAACCAAATAAGATAAAAACGTGTAATGCATTGTCTAACAAGTGGATGTATTACTCAGTAAACATAAGTTTTCTTCCTTCTTCCTTATCGAGAACATGTTTCTTCCCTCCATCTCCCTTCTCCGCCTTTAGTCCAAAGCGTCAATTCTATTGTTCAGTGTTGATCTGATTGTCTCATTACATTAATTCACATTGATGGTTCATATAACACTTCCAATGGTTCATTTTCATATTGTTTTAGATGAGTGAGGAGCCCTGGTGGCACTGTGGTTAAAGTGCTCGGCTGCTAACCAAAAGGTCGGCAGTTCAAACCCACCAGCCTCTCCACGAGAGAAAGATGTGGAAGTTTGCTTCCATAAAGATTTACAGCCTTGGAAACCCTAAGGGTTAATTCTACTCTGTCCTAAAGGGTTGCTTTGAGTCAGGATCGACTTGATGGCAGTGGATTTTTTATGGATTGAATTATGTCCCCCCAAAAATATCTATTGTAAAATCCTAAACCCCTATACACGTGTATATAATTCCATTTAGGAATAGGGCCTTCTTTGTTATGTTAATGAGACCATATCAGTGTAAGATCTGTCTTAAAAACCTTTGAAATGTAAAAAGAGCAGATTAGGCACAGAGAAGGAAGCACAAATGGAGGGGAAGATACACACCATATGAAGATCACCAAGAAACTGTGGGACAGAAGCTGAGAAGAGATAAGGGCCTTCCCCAGAGCCAATGGAGAGAGAAAGCCTTCCCCTAACACTGGTGCCCTCAATTCTGACTTCTATCATCCTAACTGTGAGCAAATAAATTTCTGTTCATTAAATCTACCCACTTGTGATATTTTTGTTATAGCAGCGCTAGATAACTGTGATTATTTAGGCTGTGTGTCAATTTGGCTGGGTCATGATTCTCAGTGGTTTGGTAGTTATAATGTAGTTTGGCAGTTGTGTGATGATGTGATCACTTTCGTGATGATATTTGATATAATGTGATCACCTCCTTGATGGGTTCTGCTGTGAGTCTACAATCAATTGAAAGGGATTTTCCTCGGGGGTGTGACCTGCATCAAATATAAGTGGACTTTCTGGCAAGGCTCTCAGGCTTTTGCTCCCTCTGGATCCTGCAGCTGGCTCCTGTTGGTCTGACCTCCAGTTCTAGGGACTTGAGCTAGCAGCTTACCTGCTGTCTTGCCTGCTAATCTTGGGATGTGTTGATCTTTGCAGCCTGTGAACAAGAACCCTGCTTTCTGACCTGCCAGATCTTGAGCTCACCAGCTTCTGTGGCTACATGAATTAGTAGAAGTCTCTATCCTGACCCACAGACTTGGGACGGTCCAGCCTCTGCAATGGCATGAGCCATTTCCCTTGTATAAATCTCTCTGTGTGTATGTTTATAAACTTTACTGATTTTGCTTCTCTAGACAACCTAATCTAAGACAATAACTAAGACACATGTTTATATGAGGAGCTTGTTCAGAGTCTACTTTCCAGTAGGGCTCTGAGTCAGCTTGGTGCAATGCAATATTTGAGGGATATTTCTATTATTAATCCTTTAAAATAAAATAAATGCCAAATGTATGCTTTATTTATTTTCTAAATTCAAAAGGAGGGGCCTCAACTTTTTGCTTTACTAGTGGTACTGGGAGGAAAAGTAAAGGGTTTATAATGCAGTCTCTTTATGTCTCTACAAACTTTGTTCTTCCCTCATTCCTAAATGAACCAGGAGTAGCTCACTCATTGGACATTATCTTTCATTTGAAGTTGAAAACTCAGATCATTAAAGCATTTTGCTGATATGAAACCTCTTTTTGAAAATTGCTTTTGGATAGAGAAAGGGCGAAGGTATCTGGCTTACTTCTAGAATGCTTCTCAACACATTATGTCTGTGAAAGTCTGAGGTAATGAATTCTATTTTCTTTTCTGGAGGGTTTTGTTATCTAGAATCTTGTTACTTAATGCATCATGCACAGGGACCAGCAACCTCGGCCACTCTTGGGAGCTGGTTAGAAGTGCAGAATCTCAGGCCCCAACCCAGAACAAATCGAAATCTGCGTTTTAACAGAATCTTCAAGTGATTTATAATCTTATTAAAATTAAAGAAGCACTGATCTAGCCTTTGCTTTTGACACTGAGTGAGTCCATTGTATCTGGTTAGCTACTTGAGATAAATTTAGTGTAATTTTCCTGGGCTATCTGAATTCACCTTTCTTTTAATGTAAGGAAGGAAAAGTCAAATATCATTGAGTACTTCCTACACCCTCATGACAGATTCAGGATTTGAACTCCACTTTGTTTAAGCTCTTCTCATTAAACCATATAACCTAAGAGATATAAACAGGCAAGATTTTTTTAACTCAACACATCTAAAAGATATAACTCTAAGATGTGAAGCAGGTAGTTGGTTTACGGTGTCTCTGCATCACCTTCTTTTAGACCTTCTTTCCTATCCCATGGCCACAAACTTCCTCCCTAAGGCTTTGCTGTCATATAGCAAGTCCCTAAGCACTCACAGCAGCATGTCCACTGATGCAGTTGCTTTTCTTAGATATTTTTATTAGAGGCTGTTTTTAATGAGACCTCCAAAGTCTTAAAATTCGAAGAAACAAAGTCTTAAAATCCGAAGAAATGAAACTTAACGATGAGATCTTAGGCATCATAATGGTTTGAGCTTTGGGGGTAAGGACACCTGTCTTGTATTCTTCAAAACACACTAAAGAAGGTGACTGTTGTAAAGTCCACTTAAAACTCAAAGACTGTATTCTGAGTATTAGCTGTAGGGGAAGGCTGCCACATCAATGACACTGAGAAGTATATTTTCTTCTTGGGTATACCATCTTGTAAGATTTCCCACCAACAAAGAGCTAAGGTGTACCCAAATTTACAATGTAGCTGGTGCCCCCTGCTGGAATAGGATCATTTAAATTTACATCTTTCGGGGCATCTGTGCCAGCAACCCTGTTAAGACACAGCCTTGCCAACGTAGCCTACGGGTATCAGGGTAACTCATTTAATTAACCTCACTGCTTCAGTTCCCTGACATGTAAGAGTGGGATAACAGTAGCAGCCAATCCTAAATTTCTTGTTGAAAGGTAGAATTAATTAGGGATGACAGTAAAACACTTTATGAAAATTCAGTACTAAATATTGATAAATGTTTGAACATGCCTCCAGTATTCCTATGGCAGGAAAATGATGCTCTTATAAGTATTATTATTAAACCTAATGTTGCCAATTTTATCTCCTTATTAATACTCACTTCTCTTAACATTTAGATGCACACATACACCTTCACACACTCTAGTCAATATTATGTAAACTAAAGAATTTTGCTGAGAGTGCATGGGGTGTGGTAAAGGAAGTGATTCAGATATAGAGGACAAAATAACCCAAATCAGAAAATCATATATGTATCACAGGTACAATACTTTGGAAATATTTTCTGATGTGTACTCCTTTATTGATAAGCCAGTTTCTCCTCACACACAAATGCCATTACAGTCCCAAAGAATGAATTCTACTTGAGAAAGGAGGAGAGCATGAAGGTTAGGATGGCCCTTCCTGACAAAAGGAGAGTGAAGAGTCCCCTCTTTTTCTGGCCAGGTAGCTGAAGGGAATTAGAAAAGAAAGAATTGGGGTGGAAAAGTCAATGTGTGTGCTCACTTTTCCCTTCTTCAACTAAAATCCCAGAGGGGTGGTGGCTGTGCGGATAGAGGTAGGGCAAACACCCAAGAACATTCCAGGTGAGGGGTGCTGTAGCTAGCAGGCTGCTCCTCTCCAGGAGAAGCTGTGCTCATGGTCTGCCCAGCCTGGTGCATTATTGGCACAAATACTGAGGGAAACAGGTAGGTGTGAGGCAGGTCTCCTGGTTCCTACTGTCTGTGTGTGCAGGAGATACAAAAACCCAGAGGAAATCGTGGAGTGATTGAGAGCAAAGTTCCAGTTTGCTAAATCTTCATGACATGAGGCAGGTGGCTAGGACCATGGATTTCATAAGAGGTGCCATCACAGTGCCTAGATGGACATGGGATCAGGTACACCACCCTGTCATTGGCCCAGCAAATGGGCCAGACTACCCACTCCACAGCAGAGACTAGACAAAATTATGGTTTCCTAGGTCGCCGCCCTGCAGCCCTTCATGCCACATCAAAAATACAAAAGCTCCACCTGAAAATGCCCAGACATTGTATAGAAGAAGAGCAGGAAGAGAAGGAGATATAAAAACAAAAAATACTTTGTTGTTGTCTAGTCGATTCTGACTCGTGGCAACCCTGTGTGCTACAGAGTGGAACTGCTCCATAGGGTTTTCTTGGCTGTAATCTTTATGGAAGCAGATTGCCAGGCCTTTTCTTCTGAGGCGCCACTTTGTGGGTTTGAACCACCAGCCTTCAGATTAGTAGTAGAGTGCAAACTATTTGCACTACCCAGGGACTCAGAGATATAAAACACTGAGAATTTATCTAAAGAAATATTTAAATTATTGGATCAGACTAAACTCGCCAGATTGAAAAATCAGATGAACTCCAAGAAATAAGCAAGTTCCATTTGCCTCTGCACACCCTAATCCAGTGTATACATTTGTAAACCATCTATATGCTCAAAATTCATACCCCAAAAGACCCATGTCTCTACTGAAGGTATAGTTATTTTAAGTATCAAAAAAATTTTAGGAGTAGTGAGGCGAACATTTTAGACCTTGTTACAAAGCATCTTGGCAATATAAGCTTAATGTTTTTTTAGGATCTCAATGCTGTGAAGAGACCATTACTGTGTGACATCATTTTAACAAAATTATGATGGGACAATACGAATAGAAGGTGTCTTAGTCATCTAGTGCTGCCATAACAGAAATACTACAAATGGATGGCTTTAACCAAGAGAAATTTATTCCCTCACAGTCCAGTAGGCTACAAGTCCAAATTAAGAGTGTCAGCTCCGGCAGAAGGCTTTCTTTTCTCTGTCAGCTCTGGAGGAAGGCTTTTGTCATCAGTCTTCCCTTGGTCTGAGAGCATCTTAGCACAGGAACCTCAAGGTCCAAAGGATGCCCTCTGCTCCCGGCACTGCTTTCTTTGTAGTATGAGGTTCCCATGTGTCTCTGCTCGCTTCTCTCTTTTGTATCTCAAAGAGATTGGCTTAAGACACTATCCAATCTTGTAAACCTCATCAGTGTAACTGCCACTAATCCATCTTATTAGATCATAGTGATTGAGTTTACAACACATAAGGAAATCACATCAGATTACAGAATGGTACACAATCATACAATGCTAGGAATCATGACCCAGCCAAGTTGACAGATATTTTGGGGGGGACACAGTTCAATCCATGACAGAAGGGATGTACTTATAAAAGGCATAGGAATAGGAGATGGAGACATCTTAATTGTTTATTAGAAGAGAAACAATTAAAAAGCCGAATTTGTTCACTGTAATGACAAGGTCTTAGGAAGAAATTAGAGGCCAGATTTACTATGTAGACTAATAAGTGGGAGCTGTGTAATTCTCTGATCACTTTACCATTGGACCCCTTTCAAATAAACGTAGAGACGGCAAATGTGTCTTCTTACTTAAATTCATTGTCAGTGAGATTGATATGAATGGCATCCCTATTATAAGTGTTGTAATTTCATTTAATATTCACTCAGTTAACAAAACAACAGTACAATGAAAGTATGGGTTGTGACAGAAAATTCTCCTTGGGGCTTCTGGTCTGGACTAGATGGTGTGGACTCATCTCTTCCTGCTCCTCCCTACTAAGTGCAGCTATAAACCTGGAAAGAAGGCAACAGAATGCTGAAAGGAGGAAAGCTGGAGACCTCAGGATGAAGAGGAACAGCACAGGCGTCTGAGGTCTTAGGACCCTTTACACAACCAATGAAGGCATCCCAGGCCTGGAGTCTCCTGCCCCCAACTTAGAGGCAGAAGACAGCATAGGTAGGCTCATTCCTCGTCTGGATCTATGGTAGTCCCACTGAAAACACAAGGTGGGCTGGTGGCACCAGCAAGGGGGATAGATCGAGAGTCCCTCCAGCCATAGCGCCCAGGCTCCTTGTCTCTGTGGCACCTGGAGACACGGGTTGGCCTTGGGGGAAGGGGTCCTGCCACAACCAGACTCCTTCTTCACCCTAAAACAAGCAAAAAAACCCCAACAATGATTAAAAATGTACAAGAGATTGGTATTATTTATAGACATCAATGCAAAAACTTAAACAAAACATTAACAAGTAAGATCTTGGTGAGTATTGAAAGAATAATATGTATGCCATGATCAGGAGTTTTATTTCAGGAATGCAAGCTTGTTTAATATTAATGAATCTATTAATGTCACATCCAGATAAATAAATCTGAGCAGGAAGATCATATGATAATATCCATAGATATTAAAAAATATAAATAAATACAATAGCCAATCTTGATAAAAAGAAAATTCTTAATAAAACAAATATAAATGGATTCTTCATTGACATGATGAAATATATTTAGGATAACACTAAAGATGACATCATAATTAATAAGGAAAAATATTAGAAAGATTCCCATTAAATTAAGAAGCAAGATCAATATGTTTATTGTCACTACAATTTAACATGTTATTGAAGATATAAGCAAATGAAGTTTGACAAGATAATGAAGTTAAAAAAATTATAACTGGAAAAATGCAAGGCACGATTTTATTTTTTGTCAGATTGAATGATCGCGTATCTGTAAATATCCTAGAGAATCAACTAAAAATCTGTTACAACAATAGGTAGCTGCATTTGAAATCCATATACAGAAATTTATAGAATGTATATATGAAGAGAAGACCCAATATACAATATTAACACAAAAGATAAAATAACCTGAAGTAAATTTAATAAGAAGTGTACTCAGCAAGGTTTATTTTTGGACTTTATAGTCTGTTCCCTTGATTTCTTTATCAATTCTTATGTCAGTTTTCATCATTGTAGATTTATATTATGTTTTAGTATCTCATAGACCTAGTCTTGCCTAAATATCCATCAATAGTTGTTGTTGATAGGTGCCGTGGAGTCCGTTCCAACTCACAGTGACCCCACATACAATAGAATGAAACACTGCCTTCCAACCTGAGGGGCTCATCTTCTGGCAGTACATCAGACAATGTTCCACTGCTATTCATAAGGTTTTCACTGGCTAATTAGTAAGTAGACCGCTGAGCTCTTCTTCTTAGTCTGTCTTAGTCCGGAAGCTTAGCTGAAACCTGTCCACCATGGGTGACCCTGCTGATATTTGAATACTGGTGGCATAGCTTCCAGCATCACAGCAACAAGCTAGCCCCCACAGTACGACAAACTGACAGGCTTGTTTTATTTATAACATACACTATTCTGCATCCATAAGAACCAATTATGTTTTTTAAGTACTGATGTAAAAATATTTCTCTTATGCTGTTGAGTGAAAGAAACAAGGTGCACAATATTGTGAGCATTTGTACAAAAACCGGAATAAAACGTGCACACTTTTAGAATGGATGGAATATCTCTGAAACTATTTGCAAGAAATTGATTAGCAATGGTTTCCCTTGGGGAGGGAACTGCGCTGAGCGACTGGGAGACAGGGCCAGGAGGGAGACTGTTCACTGTACAAAGTTTTGTTTCTTTTGATTTATGAAGCATATGAATGCATTAGTTATCCAAAAATAAGAAAATGTAAATTTTGAAAAATGGTAACAGTCTCTACATATGAATCCTAAGCAATACATTTTAAATTTATTTTCATTAAAATATTTTAATTCCTTTATGCTTATTTAGATATTGCCTTATCCCTTCATATCTTTTCAGGGAAAATGACGTGAACATTTTAAAATTCAGACAATAACTTTCTGTGGCACCATATTGCATTTTATTTTTCTAAATTAAATTTTTCAAAATTAATTCTTGCTTTGCCTTGTTTAGTTGACTTATATACACATCAGATATTTCTAATGTACAACATATTGTTTATCCTTTCCTTTTTAAAATTTTTTTTTATTTTTTCCCATACAAAAATTTATACACACATTGTTATATGACTCTAATTGCTCTCCCCATACTGTGACAGCACACTCCTCCTTTCCACCCCTGATTCCCCATGTCCATTATAGTTTATCCTTTTTAGTGAGGCAAGAGCAGTAACTGTCATGTTATTAATCAGAAATACCGTCCCTATCATGGAATTGTCCGGTTGAGAAAATCAGATGCAACTTACCTCTCACACCTCCCTGCTCTGCATTCTCATTTTTTTCCTCTGCTCCAGGAATCTCAGGTAGATACAGTGTCTTATGCCACATTTCACTCCATGTTACTTTTTATTTATGTATTGGCTGTTTGTGGTGCAATCCCTCCAATTCGCAGAACTTGTCCCTGTCTCATCTTTATTGTTTTATCTCTGGTTATGAAGTTTCTGATTCCAAAACAAGCCCTTTGAAACTGTGATTTATACTTGGGTGTGATATTCACTAAGGAGCCCTGGTGGTACAATGGTTAAGCACTCGGCTGTTAATTGAACAGTCAGCAGTTCAAACCCACCAGCTGTTCTGAGGGAGAGATGTAGCTAGCAATCTGCTTCTATAAAGAATATAGCCTTGGAAATCCTGTGGGCAGTTCTACTCTGTCCTATAGGGTTGCTATGAGTCAAAATCTACTTGACAGCATTTCAACTGGTGATATTTACTTCGTGATTTGTTTCAAATGTTCTTGGAATATAACATATCCTTTTAATTAATAAGATTGGTACTATTCTCAGGATATAATACGTGGATTTTATACAGGAAAGTTAATATCACGATGCCTAAATGCTTTGTTGAATTTTTTGCCACACTGGGAAACTGACTGAACTGTGGGTGGTCTTCCTGCTAGACCAGTCTCAAATAGCCTGCTCAACCCTCAAATGCTCTGCTGTGTTCTTTGGCCTGTCCATTAATTTAGATGTAAATCTTAAATCTTGAAAAATGATATTTTAATTTTAAAAGCTGTAATTTGATATTTCATTCTTCTGTTTCTTTTTGTGTCTGTTACCCCCCTCTACTCAGTCCATGGAGTACCTGGGTGGCCTAAATGGTAAGCACTCCACCACTAACCAGAAGGTTGGTGGTTCAAACCCAGACAGAGGCTACTCAGAAGAAAGTCCTGGTGATCTGCTCCCAAAAGGTCACTGCCATTGAAAACCCTATGGAGCACAGTTCTACTCTGACACACATGGGTAAGCGTCTATTTTATCAAGTTTCTTTCATAAGTGAGCTGCAAGGGTCGCAGTCATTGTAAGCGTTCTTGGATAGTGACTCATGTCATATAGAGTTTGAACTGAGGACACCCACGTACTCATAGAGGTGGTGTCTTTAGAGTTTTTACTTTATCTGTCAATGTCAGCAAGAATTTCAAATATTGTTTAAATGTTATCAAGTTGATTACCATACAGTCCAAGAGCCTATTCATTATTTCTTTTTGGCATCATCTCTTCTTCTAAATGAGTTACAGTTTTTGGTATGATCTGAATTTTTTTGTTGTTCTTACACTTTGATGTCAGAAAAATTTCTGTTCATTTCACTGCTGATCTTTATTGCTTTTGTTTTGTATTTCATTATTTTTTTTCCTGAATGTTCTTTCAATTCTTTAATAATAACTTTGTTGTTGTCAGTTACCGTCGAGTTGATTCTGACTCATGGCAACCCCATGTACACAGAGCAGAACTGCTCCAGAGGGTTTTCAAGGCTGTGGTAATTCAGAAGCAGATCACCAGGTCTGTTTCCCAAGGTGCCTCTGGGAGTTTCAGACCTTCAGCCTTTCAACTAGTTGTCGAATACTTAATAGTTAAGTTGCTAATAATAACTTTAAAGATGTCAAAAGGAGGTATCAGAACAATATTTAAAAACATCATTCATATCATGCTTAAGACCCTTCAGTAACTTTCCATTTTAGTTAGTATTAAATCAGAACCACGTGGCCTTGTATCACCTGTCTCCTGTCTCCTCTCAGGTAATCCCAGGGTGCTGCAGCGGTTAATGCATTTGGTTGCTAACAGAAAGGTTGGTGGTTTGAGTCCACCCAGAGGCACCTCAGAAGAAAGGCCTGGTGATCTAACTTTGAAAAATCAGCCATTGAAAACCCTATATTGCAGAGTTCATGAGTCACAGTCTGCTTCAAATGGTCTCCTCTCAGACCTCACTCATTTCCTATCAGTCCCCGCTCCTTTCTTCCAGGCTACAGCTCCTTTGGACTTCCTTTCTGCCTTTCTGTTCTTGAATATACTGGACTTGATCTCCTGTTAGGACTATTATACCTGCTCTGCCTCATTCCTGGAATACTCTTTCTTCAGATCTTTGACTATTTTTCATCTTTTATGTACCTGTTAAGAGAGTCTTCCCTGATTGCTCTTTCTAAGGAAGCCATCCCTTCCAATCGGTATTTCATTGAACATTTTATTTTCTGCACAGCACTAACGGAGAATTTGTTGGATTTTTGTTTGGTTGTTTATTGTCTGTCTCCCCCAACTGGAAAGCCTGTTCTTTCAGGATGGAGCCTTGTCTACTCGGGGCCTGTCTCCTCAGGGCCACAGACAGTGCCTCGAATATGGCAGGAAGTCCACGAGGAGGTGTTAAATAAAGATGTATGTTATGAAAGGATTCTTTGGCCCAAGTAAGTCTGAGTGATCCTTCACAAAACTCCCTTTTGGAGATTGTCACTGAATACTAGTATTTGAACATTCTGAAAATTTTGCAATAAAGGAATCTGTTTCATTTTGTTTAACCCAGAGTTTCACAAAATTATAGGATTTCTAAGACCAAAGGAACTCTACTCTATTTCATGAAACTATTTAGGCAAACATTCAGAGTAAGAAGACATTGAGTAATAACTTCTTCATAACTCTGGATCAGGATAGAGGCTTCTCTCGATTCACGTAGCTGCAGAAGCTGGCGAACCCAAGATCAGCACGTTGGAAAGCAGGGCTCCTGCTCTCAGGCTGTGAAGCTTGACAAATCCCAAGATTGGCAGGCAAGACCGCAGGCTTCTCCTGAATCACATAGCTGCAGGGGCTAGTGAACTCAAGGTTGACAGGTCAGAGAGCAGGGCTCCCACTCACAGGCTGTGAAGATCAATGAATTCCAAAATCGGCAGATTAGCTGATAGCTCAAGTGCCAAGAACCAGAGGTCAGACCAATAGAGAAGGCAGCCACAGGATCCAGAGTGAGCAAAAAAGCCAGAATATCTGTTTATACTGGGATGCAGGCCATACCCCCAAGGAAACTACCTTTCAACTGATTGGCTACTCATAGCAGATTCCTTCATGGGAGTGATCACATAATAAACGCAGAGAATAATGGCCCAGCCAAGGTGACCCACAATCTTAACCATCACAGTAAGCAATGGCCAGGTCACACAGAGGTGTCCTGAAATTGTTGATTTGTTTATCTGCCATGCCAACCTGAATATAGATTCATGGGGGTTGTTTTGTTTTCGACTTTATATTTCTAGAGATCACTAGATCACTTGGCACTTGGTAAACCATTTGGTAAAATTCTGTGAAACAGAAGAAGTAAAACATATTGTAGACTGGAAGAATCTTTTGGTAATATTGCCAGTAGGAGAAATAGCTGCTATTGGATGTACTCTGATCTATTGCTACTTACCAGTCAAGCAACCTTCTATGAGAACTAGGAAAACACAACACAGAAATGATAGCAATTGCAGGTTTTTCTGAAGGAGCAACTGGCGAGAGTTACTGTCTCAGGGAAAAGGAGCCGTTCCTGACACATTTGGGAATATCTTTTAGCTTTTGAGTAATTCTAAGTGTCAGGGTCATTTAACTTTTCAGAGTGCAATGTAAAACAAGTGGTAAATTGGGGGGACAGTCCAAGGGGAGAAAAAGAGTAGATTCTGCAGATTTGTTTCCACTTGTCGGTGGCCAATAAATGATGTCTAGACTGTATCCCATGCTCCCATCTGGAGAGTTCTGCTGTTCTTAAGTATTAATAAATGACTCGAAGGATAACAGTCATGGGTGGGAGAAACAGCAGGGTCTTCACATGGCTTTCCTTATGGCTTCTTTGCCAACAGGAAGGTGACTGTTCTTAACAGAGCCAATGAACACTTCATGGACAGTGCTTTTCACCCCAGACTTTCTTATCCTATTTACTAGCCAAGTCTTTTTGGGAAGCTCAACACGTCCTATTTTGGCTGAGGCCCAGGACTTTCTTATACCCTGAAAATTCATATGAAGTACATTCTATACACTTTCTGTGGCTATTTGATTTTTTAGAACTTGAAACCAAAGAAATATTTTAAAAATTTATTATCTCTTTATGGTGAGTATGTCTGGGTAACTGGTGGGACTTTTCTAAGAAGAGGAAAAATATACATTGTGATGGGGAAAGGAGGGCTGTACAGAAAGCCTCTTCTGGGAATCTACTTCTGTGAGTACGTAAGACAAGCATGACAGTTTTGAAGAGAATGCCTGACTTCTTCCCTGGTCCTGGACTGTTCCTTGTCTTTTGGTTAGATCATAGTGTTTTAACGTTTTACAGAATTTTTCTGTTGCCCTATTCTTGCCTAAAACAATAATGGGTCTTTCAGTTCTTGAATCCTTCACAGGAGAGAGGACATGGTCAACAAGTCAAGGCACCTGGCAGCAGACTGGAACCTCGCTCTTCACACTGGTCAAGAACAGATGCTTCTGGAATTTTCAGCAGTTTTCTACGATTCCCGTCAACCCCTCCCACCTTCTGCATCTTTGGATGGTTGGAAAAAGGGCTGTTATTGAAGGTTTTGAGAATCATCCTTGCGCAGATGTGACAGGCTATGGAGCTCTACCGTGCACCTAGGGTTGGCCTTGAGCCCTGGAGGGTACAGTTGGAGAGTGTATCAATTAATTGTCATATCTATAATGAATTAAGGCTTCATCTGTCAAAAGACTACCTCGCCTTATGATTTTATAACTCGGGGTTAATGGAGATTTATTTTCTCTGAGTTATACTCCAAAGCTTCTACTGACATTCAGACATTTATTTCATGTCTCTCATGGGAAGCAATAGCCAGCTTTATTGCTACTCTAACTGAGGTCTCACTCTCTGGGAGCTCTATGGCTACTTCGTTTGGGGACATGTGGTATAATTTGGAGGGGTGTGACATAAAAGCATAAAGCCCATACTCACTTCTATCCAAGTCACAAAACAGTAGGGCTCACCCTTCAACTCCACAGGCTTTGTTTCCAGTTTGTATGTTTCTATGTTTGTTTGACACTGGTGTTTCCTCCACTGAGTCTAGAATAAGAAAGCAGTTCTTACTCAAATTTACCTCATTCTCTGAATTCTAGGTCTTAATGGAGTGTAAGTCCAGATGCTTCAGTTCAGCACATAATGTTCCTGTTTAATACTATCCATCATCTCTAAAATCTTAGTATTTTTAATAAGATCAACACCTATAATAATACTAAAATTTGTTGTGAGCTCACGAGAATGGAGAGAGTTTCATTCATCACTGAATTCTTGATATTTAGCCTGGAACCTTACATGAAACCGGACTCAAAATGTTGTTGAAAGAATAAACAAATTGTGGTACAGGACTACACTGGAATATTATTCAGTGATATAAAAAAATAAGCTATCAAGCTACAAAAAGACATGAAAGAACCTTATATACACATTGCTAAATGAAAGAAACCAGTCTGAAAAAGCTACATACTATATGATTTCAACCATGTAACATTCTGGAAAAGGCAAAACTATGTAGAGACAGTAAAAAGATCGGTGGTTGCCAAGGATTCATGGGGAAGAAAGGAGAGACGAATATGTGGAGCACAGGGCATTTTTAAAGCAGTGAATGGTGGACACGTGATATTATACATTTGTCAAAACCCATAAGATTGTATGACACAAAGAGGGAACCGAGGTAAACTATGGAACAATGCAGTAACAAATGTATCACATGAATGCAAGATGTTAATAAAAGGAGAAGCAGTGTGCAGGGGGAGAAATGGGGTATAGGGGAACTCTGTGCGTTTTCTGCACATTTCTCTATAAAGCTAGAACTGCTCTAAAAAATGAAGTCTATTAAAAAAAAGTTATTGTTGTTATTGTTGTTTAGTTTGTGTCTTAGTTTAGGTTTCCCCAGAATAAGACCCTGAGATAATGATTTGATGCATATAGTTTATTGGGGGTTGGGGAGTTCCATGGTCATAGAAAGGGGGGGATGCAGAAGTGATAAGGGAATGGAAGTTGACCAAGAAAAGGTGCATTATCACAGTGGGAAACTGGAGTTTAAGCCCACAGAGAAACTCTGGGACATGTTGCAAAACACAGAGCTTAGAATATTTCCACCCAAGTGATGATAAAGCTGGTGCATTTAAACACCAAATTCTGAAAGTTGGTTCAAGGCTGCTCCTGTGGAGTTCATTCCCTGTCCCTGGCAGCCTGCATTGCCTGTGGCCAGAGCAGCCTTCCATGGTCAGGAAGTGGACACCCTCAGGAACAGAAGTACAGATGTGAGCAGGTGGAAGTCCACTGGCCACACGGACAGTCCAAGGCATATGGGCAGGGCACTGGCACTGTTTGCTCAAGTTAATTTTTTTTTTTAAGTGAAAGTAGCTGTTAATTACTCCAATTCCCTTGGATGTAGTTTAAAAGGTATTGACATTTTAATCAGCCATTTTAGTAATATAAAAAAATGGTATTTATTATAAAGATTAGTCATCTTATCCATGGTCTTTTCAATTGCCTCATATGTATTTACAAGCTGGACAATGAAAAAAAGAAGAATTAACGCATTCAAATTATGGTGTGAGCAAAGAATACTGAATATACCATAGACTACCAGAAGAACAAACAAATCAATCTCAGAAGAAATATGACGAGAATGCTCCTTTGAAGTGAGGATGGTGAAACTTCTGCTTGCTTACTTTGGACATGTAATAGGGAAAGATCAATCACGAGAAAAAGTCCAAGATGGACTCAAACATATCAAAAAGCATGAAGATGGCACAGGGCCGGGCAACATTTTGTTCTGTTGTACGTAAGGTCACCATGAGTTGGTGCCAACTTGATGTCAGCTAACAACAGCAGCAACAACAACATTCTATTGTCTCATGTATCCTGCATTTTTATATTGGTTGGTACCTTTGGAAGCTAGCATCCTTGTAGCTGTGATGATCCAATTAGATTTCATGTTTCAGTACAGAAAAACAAGTATAATATTAACACTTGGATATAGCTAACATTCTGGGTGAGTTTGAGTTGACCATTATTTTCACACATAATTTTTGCAATGGTTTTGGTTATTCTTATAGACGCAAAATAAATGTGTATATTGGGTGGCATTGCTAAACAGGGGTGCCACATCAGTCCAGCCCCCCCAAAAAAAACAAAAGAGAAGAACATATTCTTAATTAGTTCTTATGACAAAGTACTTAGGCACATTTTAGAAGAATTTTTTTTTCTCCTGCATAACCATTTTGAGAGTCTTTCCGATAATGTTTTTTACTAATTAGCTATTGAGGCGGAGTTTTTTGCAGGGAAAGTGTGCTCTTCAAATTAAGTGTTTTAGCTCGTCTTGGGCTATGGGGCATCAGCAGGCTGGGCTGGCAGAGTACTGTTGGCCTATGTTGGACACATGATGCTTTCAAAAGCTATGAAAGCTAAAAAGGAAAGTGGAATAAAAAATGCAACGATTTTTCTGCATATATCATTTCAGTGTTACTAATTATCATTAGGTTTTACTGAACCAAAGTTAACTTTTCATTCAAACACACTTACTTGCACCTGGTTTTAGCATTAAGAAATTTAGTAAGCAATAGGATGCGTAAGTGAATTCAGTTAGTGAGCAGCCTTAACTATCAAACTTAGTCTGCGCACATCAGTTGTGACTAGCCAACAAAAGGCTTAAGGGTGGCCCTAGGTCCACTTCAAGCCCACCTGGTCAAAAGAGATACTTAACCAAGTCACTTTATTCCAGGGTTTCAAACCAGTTCTTCTGGTTTGAACCCCTGCTGAGAATGTATGTGCATTTCCACTCCAGATATACTGAATCAGAATCTATATTTTAATAAGATCCCCAGGTGATTTTTACGTATAATAAATTTTGAGAACCTCTGCTCTATTAGTAAGGAGGCCTGGTGGCACAGTGGTTAAACTGATCGACTGCTAACTGAAAGGTTGGCTGTTTGAAACCACCAGTGGCTCCGAGGAAGAAAGATTTGGCAGTCTGCTTCTGTAGAGATTTACAGTCCTGGAAACTCTATGAGGTCACTGAGTCAGAATCTACTGGGAGGCAGTGGGTTTGGGGCTGGCTCTACTAAGTTGTTCTCAAAATTGGTCCCTAACCAGGAGTATTAGTATAGCCTGGGAACTCGTTAGAAATGCAAATTGTCAGCAGGGGTTTGAACCTGAAGGAACTGGTTTGAAGTGCTGCTTTATTCATTAGGAAGCTGCTAATCTTATTTCTATTCATTAAAAGCCAGCTGTCCAATGCATCTCTGCTGTGGAAGTAAGGGTATTTGATCTTCCTGATGAAACCCGCTAGGGGAACCAAGGTTGAGAGGGGTAACCACCAATTAGTATCCCAGCTTGCGTGCAACCCCAAATTCCTGGATCTGTACATGTAAGAGGCTGCACTCCATGACTCTGTGATGAACTGAAAGCAATTCCCTGTGCTCATTATATGAAGGAGAATGATCCTTTCTATGAATCATGCTCCAGTTATTGGAATCGTGTTTATGGTTTTCAACTTGGCAGAGATGCTTTTAATAACTTCTAAATATTTTATTTTGGAGTATGGATTCCTGTCTGCCATTAGGGCAATGTTTCCTGCTGTGTCCAGCTTCGGCTTGATGATGGTTTCAGGATTTTTATTAATCTTATTTGTCGTTACTGCTGAAGAGTGATGGTCAAATGACGCTGGGCTATAGTGACCCATATTAATAATCTACACAGGATTTCATATTTGAATTAGGTAGGTTTTTGTGTGTTTGTGTATGTCATATATAAATATTTAAAGACAGTTTAGAAACAGAAATGAACAGGGGAGAAAATTAGAATCAACCATTGCCCCATTACCCAGGTATAATAGCTGTTAAATTTTAAAAATTTTCCCTCCAGCCTTTTTCCATCTACATAATTATACATTTCATATACATATACATTACAAACTTGGGTTCATGTTGTATGTATAGTTTTGTATGTCACTTTTTTATTTAGCAACAGCAATGAAGATGGCATAGGATTGGGCAATACTTCATTCTGTTACACTTATGTCACCATGAGTCAGAGCCAACTCAATGGCAACTAATAACAATATATAGAATGCATTTTGTTCGTTATATCTTCACTAGTTATTAGCAAAGTCGATGATGTGTTTTTTATTTCTACTAGTGGTTATCTTGAAGCTTTTGAAAGGTATTCTTAATTGATAATGTTTGTATTATCTAAGTCAATGAAACAGGACATTTTTAGTTCTTTCTGCATAAGAGAACTAAATGAACACCCTTTTGCTTTGCTTCTCTATTTTCTTCAACATCCTGGTCTTATTTAAAATACATTATTGTAGGTAAAACTTATTTCAAATGAAATACTTTTAATTTATGTGTCATCTCCTTAATGGCACATGTTTTGTACCATCTATTCCCTTTATATTCAATGCAATATTATTTTGATTTTAAATGTTCGTCCCTGGTATAAACATGTTGTTATTGTTAGATGCCATCAAGTCTGCTCTGACTCATAACGACCTTATGTACAATAGAACAAGACGCCCAGTCCTGTGACAACCTCACAATTTTTAGTATGCTTGAGCCCATCATTGCAGCCACTGTGTCAATCCATCTTGTTGAGGGTCTTCCTCTTTTTCACTGATCCTCTTCTTTACTAAGCATGATGTCCTTCTCCACAGATTGGTCCCTCCTGATAACATGTCCAAAGTACATGAGATGAAGTCTTGCCATCCTCGCTTCTAAGGAGTATTATGGATGTACTTCTTCCAAGACAGAACTGTTTGTTCTTTTGGCAGTCCGTGGTATAGTCAACATTCTTCACCAACACCGTAATTCAAAGACATCAGTCTTTTCTTCAGTTTTCCTTATTCATTGTCCAGCTTTCACAAGCATATGAGGTGATTAAAAATACTATGGCTTGGGTCAGGCTCACATTAGTCCTCAAGGAGACATGTTTGCTTTTTAACACTTTTAAAGAAGTCTTTGCACAGCAGATTTGTCCAATGAGATACATTGTTTGATTTCTTGACTGGTGCTTCCACTGGTGCTGATTATGGATCCAAGTAAAATGAAATCCTTGACAACTTCAGTATTTTCTCCATTTATCATGATGTTGTTTATTGGTCCAGTTGTGAAGATTTTAGTTTTCTTTATGTTGAAGTGTAACATACAAATGTTTATACCATAATGCTCTCATTTTAAAGTCTTTTTCTTTGTCAGCTTAAGTGCATCTTTAATTCCATTTTTGCTCACAGGTTTAAAAAATTCTAGTAATTTTTTAAAAAAATTGCCAGAATATGGCAAAGCATAAGTCACTTTTCTTCAAATTTTCCTAAAACACAGTGAGACTTTAAAATTACCTAACTCTAGTATATTTTTTAGAAAATAAAAATCAAACTTTTTATTATGACTAATTATTGTTTTTATCCCAATAGTCCTGCATTCTTTCTCAGAAAACCTATAGTATTCATGTTGAATCTCCATTTCTTAATCTCCATAACTGTCACTGTCATCTTTTTCTTCTGTATATGAAAAGCCTTTCAAATATATGCATTATACTGCTAATTAAATATTTGGCCACAGAATTCTACTCTCTACTCTTTCCTATGTTATTTTAATTCTGCTATTTGTAGTTTTCATTTTCCTTGAATTTTCATTTTCTTATTTCTCCAAATACTATTTTCATTTTATCTTCATCATATTTTTATACCAGCCTATTCTTTCTTTATAACTTTCTGTTTATACTTCCCTGTGGTGCCTGGGCCAATCAAAAGCAGTATATTGGAAACCCTAGTGGTGTAGTGGTTAAGTACTATGGCTGCTAACCAAAAGGTCAGCAGTTCAAATCTTCCAGGTGCTGCTTGGAAACTCTATGGGGAAATTCTACTCTGTCTTATCTGGGTCACTCTGATTCGGAATTGACTTGATGGCAATGGGCTTGGTTTTTTTGAATGACATGTTTTCATGTTTCCCATTGATGATGCAAAATAATTAATATAATTTTATTCTGATTCCTGTGGTAAGTATTTTTCACAAATCTCCAAATTTTCAGAATGCTGTTCTGTTGTAGAACCTATTAGTACATCTTACAAAGAGCTATTTTAATCCCCATTGCAGCATTAGAGGATGCAAACCAGGTTTTACTGATTTCAAAAGTGAATAGGAATAAACCAACTAGATCTAACAGACATTTATAGAACACTCCACCCAACAATAGTAGAATACACATTTCTCTCAAGCACATATGGAACATTTTCAACGATATGGTATAAATCAAATCTCAATAAATTTTAAAAGATTGAAATCATACAAAGTATCTTCTCTGGCCAGAATGGAATGAAGCTAAATATCATAACAGAAGGAAAACTGGAAAATTGACAAATATATTGAAATTAAATGACACACTCATAAGTAACAACCAGTCAAGAAAAAAATCACAAGAAAAATTAGAAAATACTTTGAGATAAAGGAAAATAAAAACACACATACCAAAACTTATTGGATGAACAAAAGCAGTGTTCGGAGGGAAATTTATAGCTGTAAATGTCTACATTAAAAGAGAAGAAAGACCTTAAATCAATAACCTAACTTTACACCTTAAGGGACTAGAAAAATGAGAGTAAACTTAAACCCAAAGCAAGCAGAAGGAAGAAAACTGTGAAGATTAGAGTAGAAATAAATGAAATATAAGAGAGAAAAACAATAAACAGAATCAACAAAGCCAAAAGTTGATTCTTTAAAAACATCAACAAAATTGATAAACCTTTAGCTAGACTAACGAAGAAAAAAGAGAGAAGATGGAAATAAAATCAGATAAGAAAGTGGAGATATTATCAACCTTATAGAAATAAAAAATGATTAAATTAGAATACTATGAACAATTGTTACATCAACAAATTAGATAACCTAAATGAAAAGGACAAATTTATAGAAACACACATATTATCAAACCTGATCAAAGAAGAATTAGAAAATCTGAACATACTTATAAGGAGGAAAGGGATTAATTCAGTAATTGACAATATCCTATCAAAGAAAAGTCCAGGACCAGATGAATTCACAGTCCAGATGAATTTCTACCAAACTTTTAAAGAAGAATAAACACCAAACCATCCAAATTCTTCCATAAAAAGGAAGAGGAGAGAATACTTCATAACTTATTCCAGAAGAACAGAATTACCCTGATACTAGAACCAGATAAAGGTATCACAAGGAAAGAAAACTATAGAAAATATCCCTTATAAATATAGATACAAAAATCTTCAACATAATAGTAGCAAACAAAATCTAGCAGCATATTGAATTCTTCTTTTTTTTTGGAAGTTTTTGACGACACCATGTTTTTTCACTAATGGAATGGATGGCGAAGCATTGTTTATTGGTAGTTTTTTATTATTTGAAAAAATGTGGTGCCAATTGCAAGCAGGCCATATCATCCCATGTTCCATGAAGTACATCACAAATGTGATACATTATCAGTCCTATGGTCAAGAAAGTACATCACAAATTGTTTTCAAGGAGACAAGCACTTTAATATGTCATCAGTGAGGCAAGAACATTATAAAAGATGTCATCAGACAGGTGACTAATGCATGTGGGCCATATCGTTGCCATGTTCCATGAAGCATATCACACATGTGGTATATATTGGTCCCATGGCCCAGGAAGTGAATCACAAAGTGTTTTCACCCCAAAAATAACTCATTTACTTGAATATTTCCAAATGCCAGTAACTACCTTCCCAATAACACAAAGGAAATAGTAAGCATACTTGCAAGCCTTATCTCACTGTACAGAAGCCAAAAGACATAAAAGTTTCACACAATCACACCTCTGGGAAGGGTCCCCTCATATGAATGTCTCTCAACACTCAAATGTGGTGCAGACCAACTTCCTTGTTTTTTAGGTAATTGTACCAGTATTTGCCATGATGCCAGAATGTACTAAAGCAGCTCAAATGCTTGCCAATAAACCTCCAGGGGTGGAAAATATAGCAGGATATGTGACAGTGCCCTTAAAAGGGTTAAAAAGATTATACACCATGATCAAGTGATATTTATCCCAGGAATGCAAAAGTAGTTTGACAGAAGAAAGTCAATCAACATAATATGCAACATTAATAGAACAAAGAAAGAAAAACAAACAAACAAAAAACAAGCACTCATCCCAATTGTTGCTGAGGAAGTTTTCGACAAAATGCAACACACTTTCATGATGAAAACACTCAGAAAACTAGAATTAGAAGGAAACTCTTAAACATGATAGAGATATTTTATGAAAAACCTATAGCTAACATCATATTCAATGACAGGAAAAATAAATAAATGGCATCCAGATTGGAAAGGAAGAAATAAAATTATTGTTATTCACAGATAACATGATTATATATACAGAAAATTCCAAAGAATACACACACACACAAAACTGCTAGAGACAAAAAAAAAAAAAAAACTCAGCAAAGTTGCTTAACACACACACACACACACACACAAACAGTTGTGCTTTTATACGCCAGCAATGAGTAATCCAAAAAGGAAATTAAGAAAAAATTGCATTTACAACAGCATCTAAAAGAATAAAACACCTAGGAATAAATTTAACTAGGTAAGTGAAAGACTTGTACACTGAAAACTATAAAACATTGTTGAAAGAAATTAAAGAAGATGTAAATAAATGGAAAGGCATCCCATGCTCATAGATTGGAAGATGATATTGTTAAAATGACAATACTGCTGAAAGTGATTTACAGGGTCAATGAAATCTCTCAAAATTTCAGTTTTTTTTTAAACATAAAAGCTGATCCTTAAATTCATATGGGATTACAAGGGACTCTGAATAGCCAAAACAATCTTGAAAAAGAAGAACAAAGTAGGAAGACTCACACTTCCCAACTTCAAAATGTACTGTAAAGCTCCTGTAAACAAAACAGTCTGGTACTGTTACAAGGATGGAAATATAGACTGATGGAATGCAAAACAAAATAAACTCATATATCTATGGCCAATTTATTTTCAATAAGATTGCCAAGACCATTCAATAGGTAAAGAATAGCCTTTTCAACAAATGGTGCTGAACAGCTGGACATCAACGCACAAAAGAATGAAGCTGAACCCCTACCTCACACCATATACAAAAATTAACTCAAAACAGATCAATGACCTAAATGTACCCCCTATTTGCTTGTCTCTGATAGGAGTCCAAGATGGTGGATCCATGATGCATTAGCTGATAGGGGACCTCTCCATGTATGTCTCCTCACTCTCTGTTCTCTGTCAGTTTCTTATTCCATTTGGTGCTTGTCTGAGTTCTTTATCTCTTCATTTGATGTTTAGGATTTCAGGATTGCTGTTTTCTCTGTTTGGCTTAGTTTTTCAGATCTTTGCTGTGGAGGGACAGCATGGTGCTTCTGCCTAGAGCGCCATGTTGCCAGTCTTCATACCTTTATCGATGGTTTCTGCAAGAGATACAGAAGGAGGATAAACTGACCATTACTAAGCAAAATTTACTAAAAATCATCTTTAAACATATTCCTCTTATCCAAAATTCTTTCTCCTTTAATGTAAATGCCCTATTTTTCTCTCTCCTGCCCCATTTCCTCACAGTCCTTTTTTTCCTCCCAATCATGTTGGCGTATGGCCTGTCCTTACTTCCCCTTCCACATCTCTCTAGGTTCACTCCTTATTGTTTCTGTGACATCCTGCTACACTTTTCCTTGTGTCTCTTCTTTATAGGCATTATCATGCTTTATACTCATATGCCATTAATTTTATATTCTAGGCCAGCACAATGAAAGGAAGGGCTCTGGAAGACAACTAAGAAGGCAGGAAGATGGTAAATATTTACAAATTAATATATTTTTCCAGTTACATATAATGATGCAAACATAAGTTAATTTTCTCTATCTACCACTATTCTGTGGGGACAGTAGTGGTTCAGTGGTAGAATTCTCACCTTCCATATGGGAGACCTGGGTTTGATTCCTAGCCAATGCACCTCATGTGCAGTTACCACCTGTCTGAGGCTTGTGTGTTGCTATGCTGCCGAACAGGTTTCAGCAGAGCTTCCAGATTAAGACAGACTAGGAAGAAAGGCCTGTAGATCAACTTCCAAAAATTCGGCAGTGAAAATCCTATGTATTCCAATGTTTCAAATTGCAACTACTCATGGGGATGGCACAGGACTGGGCAGCATTTCCTTCCATTGTGCATGAGGCTACTATGAGTTGAGGGCTGATTAGATGGTAGCTAATACCAACAGAAAACCACTCTTTTTTAAGTCCTATGGGGGCAAGGACAATGTCCCCATTGCCTGGTCTAGTGACTGACAGAGAGTAGGAGAAAATATTTGTTGAATGAATAAATAAATGAATGAAACATATCCAAAGACATGTAGCTAATATGTAGCAAAACCTTAACTCAAACCTAAGTCTGTATGACTCCACGAGTTCTTGCTTTTTTTATATAATTTCTGAAGTAGTGAGGGAAAGTTTGAAGATATACAGAAGCAAAGGGTTGAGTTTTGGAGCAAATTCCACAAGAAAACAGAGAGTGATGAAATCCAAATGGCATATGTAGGCATCAACCTTGGATGACAGTGTGGACACCTAGGTTTGCATGTAGTGGAGGAGGAATCTGAGGGAGATATTACCTAGAAGAATTTAATTCTCTCAGTGTGCTTTAAAAAAAAATCACCTACCAAGAATTAGAGGGGAAGTAATGGTGACACAATGGTTAAAGTGCTAGGCTTCTAACTATCGGCAGTTCAAAACCACCAGCTACTCTGTGCGGGAGAAAAGACCTAGCAATATACTCCTGTAAAGATTACTGCCTAGGAAACCCTATGGGGCAGCTCTAGTCTGTCTTTTATTGTCACTATGAATTGGAATTAACTTGATGACATGTAACAAAAACAAAAGTGAAAAATTTAATTAATGGGGTAAACACAAATGATTGGTAGATAACTGATTATTGATATTTAGGGAAAGATTGCTGGGCAACACTGAAGACTGTGGATTAGTAGTAGCACAAACCCACCAAGCTTTCTTCAGCAGTAGGATTTAGTAGTTTAGCATAGAGAAGGAGATAAGTAAAAAACAGGTTTCTCCCCTTCAGCCAAAGATTAGACAGTTCTATAGGGACAACAATAGCACATGTGAGGGGCGTGCTTCATAGTTCAATCATGTATAGGAGACTAATGGGCACACTAGCTCAAAAGCAAAGATGAGAAGGCAGAAAAGGAGAGGAAAACTGGACAAATGGAATGGAAACAGGGAACCTCGGGTGGAGAAGGAGAGAGTGTTGACACGTCATGGGGCTGGCAACCAATGTCACAAAACAATTCATGTATTAACAGTTTAATGAGAAACTAATTTGCTCTGTAAACTTTCACCTAAATCACAAAAAAGATGATGCATAAAAACAAACAAAAAACAAAACAAAACAAACAGAAAAACGCTTTTCTTTATGGTTTGAGTTTTGCACCTAGGTTAAATGAAAGAATGATGATTCAACAGTATTGGTGATTACAGCCATGGGATAAATGCAGTGAGGGCTAGTGCGACCAGGACCAGTTAGAAACTGAAGCAAACCCTGAAGGGGCTGTGAGTTAGTTGTTAAACTGTTTGATGTCACATAGATTTTCCACATTGAAGGGTTGAACTTCTAGCAGTTACTGCAGGGCAGCAAGCTCTCCCCTGAGAGCAAAATGGCACTGTGAACTCAAGAAGTAACAGATCATCATGGGCACCCTGGGGACAAAATAGTGGGCACTTTTGACTGGAGACACCAAACCAGATAAGGAAGAAGAGCTCCAGCGTGGAAATTTCTCTTCCACTAAACCACAAAACTTCTGTATTATAATCCAATGCTATGTGTGAATTTCCAACAATCTGAATGCTTAAATTATCTGTAAGAAAGCTTTATAAAGTACTTTTCTTGTTATGCCTTCTGTTTTCCTTGTCTTTTTATTGATCTCATTGATTCAGAATTGAGGAATCCCTTCAAAGAGTTTTAAGAAGATGTTCACAGATTAGGGTGACCTAATCGTTTAGTTCAACAAACATTTATTGAGAAATTTTTCTTCCTGCCAGATATGAAAGACACAGAAATGAAAAAGAAACATCCTTGCCTTTGAGGAGTTTATGGACTCACTTGCAAATTAGGTGGATGTGTTTTAAAATTGTAGTACACCCTAGAGTGAGGGGGGTTTTATTACTGTGCCCTGAAAATGTGGTGTTTGAGCCTCCTCTCTCCTATTTCTGGAAAGGGCTCATCCAGCATGTGCTTAAGCACTGCTGACAGTGGGAAACACATGGCCTCCTGAGAGAGCTTGAAAAAGCAGGATTGCCCAGGAAAAGAGGAATGCAGTCTCTCTCCCAGAATCATGCTAGAATGGGAGATAACTTCCATCTGCATCAGAGCTTATTCAAGCAAAGTGTGAAGTGAAGACAAGGCAGTAGAAATATCAATGTTTCCTTCAGGCTTTGAGGTCTCTGATTGTCACACTTACTTTTATCATCTTTTTATCTTTTTTTGGTCATGTAATCAAAGATGAATTGTCCGTCAGTCAGCAAAACTTACTAAACTTACTAAAAATCCTCTTTAAACATGTTCCTTTCCCCCGTAATTTTCTCTCTTATTGGCATCACTGTAGTAGAGAGGAGAATGTGTACCCTAATGTGAAATTGCTTAAGAAGCTGGTGAGTGCCATAAACCTTTTAGGTTATTTGAGCTCACAGGCATAACTTCAGGCTGTTGAACAACACACATCTATTGGCAGTGATTGCAAACAGGCTGTTCTCAAAAAAAAGAAAGAAAAAATGATAAGACAAAAAGAGTAAGAGACTCAGAGAAATAATTGATCTTATGCTGAATTTCCTTCTTTATATCAGGCTAAAGGGACTTTTGCTGTTGTACATTAGAGGTTTTTATCTGAAGTATGAATATTTAAGAATGGAAAGCAATTATTTTTAGATACATTTTGAAAAATGTAATTGCTTTTTATGCTAAACATATTTTGGCAAAGCAAGCTGAGATTTTAATTTGATTTTTATTATTCTTTGTTTTTAATAGCTCAAATAGCTTTCTCCACATACTGAAGTGAGACACTGTCCTTTTCATACATCTATTGGCTGCCATGTTTATCATTTCCCCAGTCTGCCCACTCTGTGGCAAAAAGCATACTGCTACTCTAACATGACAATTTTCATTTTTATGACGTTCTTTTCCTTCATTCTCCTCCCGTCTCTTGGTCAGGATCCCAGTTCTATTTCAGAGCTACTCCTTCCCTAAAGAAAGCACTTAAATTACTCCCTAGTCTAGTGAATGGTTCATTTGTGTCTTTGAGTTCTTGGTGCCCTTGATGATTTTCCTCTCTTGTTGTTCTTCCTTTTCTCACCTATCTTCTCTGGCCAGGTTTACTCTTACTCAAGAAGCAGTTAAGAAGATTCCTCTAGTGACCCTGTCTTAATTATCCAGGTTTATCAAGGCAAAGAGGAGTTCTTCCCTTGAGAGAATCAGAAGGTAGCTGGAGGAATTAGATGTCATTTAATTTTCCAAAGAACTGCTGACTTCTCTGGAGCTTCTCTTCCTTAAACAGACTAACACCTTACCTCCTATTAGCAAGTACCTGCCTCATCTCACCCATCTCATGCAAACACTACTTCAAGGCAGTATATGACATTCTCCCCTCTCCGCAATCTCCTATCATTTTGATTTGGTTCAAATTTCTTTTTCCTTTTTTCAAAATCACCTTAAATCTGAAAATCTTATTCAGTAGGATTGTCAGCCCTATCACGATATTATCAAGATATTTTATATTATCTATTCCAAAAAAATAAACCAAACCTGTTATTGTCGAGTCTATTCCAACTCATAGCAACCCTACAGGACAGAGTAGAGCTGCCCCATAGGGTTTCCAACAGGCTGCTAGCTGGTGGATTCAGACTGCTGATCTTTTGGTTAGCAGCCAACTTCTTAACCACTGTGCCATTAGGGCTCTTATTATCTATTAGAGAGATATTAATGGAGATATGGGTCCCTGGGTGGTGTAAACTGTTAAGCACTTGTCTACTAAGGGTGGGTGTTTCAGATTTACCCAGAAATGCCTCCAGAGAAAGGCCTGGTGATCTGCTTCTGAAAGATCACAGCCATTGAAAACCCTGTGGAGCACAATTCTGCTCACAGGATTAGGAGAACATTAGAGATAGAACTGGGGTTTCCTTCTTTGCAAAGAAAGCTCAATTAGTATAATAATCCTAAACACTTTAATTTGGAAAAATAAACTGGGCATACTCTGCTTAGCTATTTCCTTTTTCCACTTGAGAGTCTGCCTTCAAACAGCACAGTCCACTTTAAGTCTATATCCTAAGTCTTACTAAGGTAGCTCCTCACTCGTGAAGAAACTAGCTCAGCCCAGCGTTGCCAGTAAATGGGTGGATAATTCTGTTAACATACCCCTTTGGCTTTCATACTGAACCATATGTTCTAACTTAGGCCCCAGATATTTCTTCTTCATCTATTTAAACTTGAATTCAGAAAGTAGGCAAGGAAGAGGGTTGCTATTTATAGGGTTCTCTAAAAGACCCCTAACATTTGATACGCTTATCTAAACCCATCATTTTTATTATTCAGGTGGGGAAAATTGGGGCCATATTTAGTTTTTACCCACCCACTCATGCCACTGAGATGAACATAAATGATTAAATTATTTCCCTCTATAGAAATGGCAGTGAAATATACTTTAGTTGATTCACTCATACAACAACAATTCCTTTTGCAACCTCTATGAAACAAAGCTGTGAAAATGAGAGACACAGACCCTGTTTCTTGGTGTTTATAGTTTAGTGGGAGATACTGATATTAAATAAATTATTTCTATCATAACAAATGCTACAAAGAAGAAGTACCAAGTCTACATGGAAGAAAGCAGGATGTCCTTACCTATGTAGGGTAGCTATAGAGGAAAATGTACGGATGAGGAGAATCTAGCACACGCTAATGTCTAGACTGCATTTTCCAAAAAAATGATAGCTGCATGTGGCTACTGAAACTTATATTCTTCAGTTTCAATAGTCACCTTTCAAGTGCCCAATAGACACATATGCTATTGGATACCATATAGGACAGAACAGACATAAAGCATTTCCATGATCTTAGTTCCATTAGGCAATTCTAGACCATATAGTAATCAGGTCCAGGATCAGAGTTACACTATGTGATATCATTTATTACCAATCCACTCAAAGTTCCAAAAAATCAATGACCAACTGTTTAGCCCTTTGGCTTAATCCTATATATGTTGCTAGTGAACACATACACTATTTGAAAGTAATAAAAGCAACCTAATTTAAAAGTGAATAAAAATAAATATAGCATCATGCCAAATAATCTATAACCTGTTTTCTAAGTATTAAGGTTTATTATTTAAGATTAGAAAGATAGGGTTGCTATGAGTCGGAGTTGACTTGATGGCAAGCGGTATTACACACATGATTTGATTCTTAGTACTTAATGACCTTGACCTAATTTCAGGCTAAATGGGATATTTATCCAGTTATTAAACGTTTGTAGATCTTCTCTATATTTCAGACATTGTTTCAGGTGAAGAGGGTATGGTAATAAGAAAAATAGTCCAAATCTTTGTCCTTGGGAAACATAATCAGTAATGGAGAATCAGTTTAGTGTACATCATGTGGTGAAAAGCTGATACAAAGAACAATAAAGTAAGATAAGAGGATAGTGATTAATGGGAGGGTTTGGTGTTTGTGTACTACTTTATTATGTTTTTATTGATGAACTGACCCTTTTATTATTATGAAATGTCCCACTTTATCTTAGGTAACACTCTTTGTGCTGGTTTACTTTGTCTTATATTAATATATCCACTCTAGCTTTTTGAAAGTTAATGTATACGCTTTTGCATTCTTTAGCTTTTAACCTATCTATGTATTTATATTTAGAGTATATTTCTTATAGACAGCATATAGTGAGGTCTTATTTATTTATTTTAAAATTCAGACTATCTCTGCCTTTTAATTAGAACATTTATTCCATTTACATTTAATATAATTATTTATGTGGTTTAAGAGTAAAAACCAAATGAAATCCATTGCCTTAGAGTTGATTCTGACACATAGAGACCATATATTATCCTGTTATTTTTCTGTTTGTCCTATTTTTTTTTTCTGTTGTTCATTTTGCCTTTTTTGGGATTGAGTATTTTTAGTATTCTATTTTATCATCTTTACTGGCTTACTGGCTATACCACTTTGTTTAAATGTTTTGGTGCTTCCTCTAGGATTTAAAGATGAATCTTTATCACAGTCTAGCTTCAAATAATATTATACAGTCACTTCATACATAATGTAATAACTATACAACAATACATTTCTATTCTCCCACCCTTTCTTTGTGTTGTTATTGTTATACTTTTTAGTGCTACCTATGTTATAAATCTCATACTACACATTATTATATTTGCTTTAAACAGTTAATTATCTTTTAAGAAATATTTTAAAAGTGAGAAAAATTATTTTTTACCAACATAGATATTTACCATTTCTGGTATTCCTTTGTTTAGATCTGCATTTTCTTTAACATTTCATATAATACAGGCTTACTGGCCATACGTTATCTCAACTTTTGTTTGTCTGAAAATACCTTTATATCACTTTCAGTTTTGAAAATATTTTCACTGGATATATTGATTCTGGGATGACAAGTTGTTTTTTCTTCAATATTTCAAAAATATACTATTGTCTTCTGGTTTTAAATAAGATCATTTTGATAAGGTATTTATTATTGTTGTTCCCCTGTATGTTATGTGTCTATAGTCTTTGGCAGTTTTTAGGATTTTTTCTAAACAATTTCATTATGATCTTCTTTGATGTGTTGTCTTTGCTTTATTCTTTTTGGATTGTTTTGAAGATTTTTGATATGTTGGTTTATATATTTTTTATCACATTTGGAAAATTTTTGACAATTATTCTTTCCAATATTTTTATACACCAATCTCTATCTTCTTTCCTTTTGGGACTGTAATTATATTCATGTTAGATTCTTTGATACAAGTGTCAGCTTAAGGTCTATTCATTTTAAAATTTTTATCCTTTTTACCTCTGTGTTTCAAGTTGGGTGATTTCTGTTGCCCTGTTCTCAAGTTCATGATCCTTTCCTCAGCAGAAGATCAACTGCTGTTAATCACATTTAGTGAGTTTTTTCTTTTTTTTTAATGTATTTTTCACTTCTAGATGTTCCATTTGGTTCCGTTAAAGTTTTCATTTCTCTATTTAGATTCCCAATTCTTTCCCTCATTATGGTCTTGTTTTCTTTAAATATGCAAACATATTTATAACTCTTTTTTATAGTTCTTGTCTGTTAATTTCATCATCTTTCCCATTTGGGGTTTATTCACATAGACTGATTTTTTTTTCTAGTTATAGGTCATATTTTCCTGTCTTTTTGCATGTTTTATACTTTTTGTTTGAATGTCATATATTGTAAATTGAACATTGTTGAGTGAGTTATTTAGTGTATTACTTCAAAAAATGTTGAGTTTTGTTCTGCCAAGCAGTTAATTTACTTGTGTGTCAGTTTGATCCTTTCAAAACTGTATTTAAGCTTTACTAAAGTGGATCTAAAGTTGCTTTTACTTTAGGGCTAAATTTCTAAGACTTGACATTCTGGGGTCTCCAGTGAACTCCCCAGGTGTTTAACAAGATCTCTTCATTCTCTCTGGTCAAATCTCAGATGTTTCTAGCTCTGTGGGAGATCTGGTAGCTGTTAGGCTCATAGCACCCTGGTATATGTTTTTTCCTGGTAGCTGTTCTTTGCTCAGCATTATGGAGTCTTTTTGATGTTGTTGTTCTTGTCATGGTTTGAATTATGTCCCCCAAAAAACGTGTGTATCAATTTGGCTGGGCCATGATTCCCAGAATTGTGTGGTTGGCCTCCATTTTGTGATTGTAATTTTATGTTAAAAAGGATTAGGGTGGGATTGTAACACTGCCTTTACCCAGGTCACATCCCTGATCCAATGTAAAGGGAGTTTCCCTAGGGTGTGGCCTGCACCACCGTTTGTCTCTTAAGAGATAAAAGGAAAGGGAAGCAAGCAGAGAGTTGGAGACCTCATACCATCAAGAAAGCAGTGCCGGGAGCAGAGCGTGTCCTTTGGACTGGGGTCCCTGTGCAGAGAAGCTCCTAGTCGGGGGAAACATTGATGAGAAGTCCAACAGAGAGAGAAAATCTTCCCCTGGAGGCGAAGCCCTGAATTTGGACTGTCAGCCTACCTTACTGTGAAGAAATAAATTTCTCTTTGTTAAAACCATCCACTTGTGGTGTTTCTGTTATAGCAGCACTAGATGACTAAGACAGTTCTTTAGATGAATGTTTACAGAGCAAATTATTTTCTCATTAAACAATTAATACACATATTGTTTTGTGACATTGGTTGCCAACCCCATGACATGGCAACACTCTCCCCCTTTCAAACTTGGGTTCCCTGTTACCAGCTTTCCTGTCCCTCCTGCCTTTTCATCCCTATCCCTGAGCTGATGTGCCCATTTAGTCTTGTTTTGTTTTATGGGCTTGTCTAATCTTTGGCTGAAGTGTGAACCTCAAGCGTGACTTCAGTACTGAGTTATAAGTGGTCCAGGAGCCATACTCTTGGGGTTTCTCCAGTCTCTGTCAGACCAGTAAGTCTGATCTTTTTTGTGAGTTAGATTTTGTTCTACTTTTTTTTCCAGTTCTGTCTGGGACCCTTTATTGTGTTCCCTGTCAGAGCAGTCGGTGGTGGTAGCTGGGCACCATCCAGGTGCGCTGGACTCAGTCTGGTGGAGGTTGTAGTAGTTGAGGTCCATTAGTTCTTTGGACTAATGCTTCCCTTGTGTCTTTGGTTTTCTTTGTTCTCCCTTGCACCAGGTGGAGTGGGACCAGTGCAGTATCTTAGATGGATGCTCACAAGCTTTTAAGACCCCAGACACTACTCATCGAAGCAAAATGTAGAACATTTTCTTTATAAACTACATTATGCCAATTGAGCTGGACATCCCCTGAGACCATGGTCCCCAGCCCTCAGCCCGGTAATTTTATTTCTCAGGGAGTTTGGATGTGTCTATGAAACTTCCATGACCTTGCCTTTGTCAAGTTATGACTTTCCTAGAATTATGTACTGTCTTACCCTTCACTAAAGTTACTTTCTAGTTAGTGTTTTTCCCTCCCCACCTTTCCCCTCTCTAGTAATGATCAAAGATTGTTTCTTTCTGTGTGTAAGCCTTTTCATAAGTTTTTATAATAGTGGTCTCATAGTGTTTGTCCTTTTGCGATTGACTTATTACACTCGACATAACACCCTCTAGATTCATCCAGGTTGTGAGATGTTTCACAGATTCATCATTGTTCTTTATTATTGTGCAGTATTCCGTTGTCTGTTTGTTTATCCATTCATCTGTTGATGGATACTTAGATTGTTTCCATCTTTTTGCCATTGTGAATAATGCTGCAATGAACATGGGTGTGCATATGTCTATTTGTGTGACGGCTCTTATTTCTCTAGGATATATTCCTAGGAGTGGGATTGCTGGATCACATAGTATTTCTATTTCTAGCTTTTTAAGGAAGCCTCATTTACCAAAATGGTTGTACCATTTTACTTTCCCACCATAAGAACTCTAATCTCCTAGCAGCTTCCAACATTTGTTATTTTCTGTGTTTTTGATTTGTGCCAGAAATGTCGGGATGAGATATTATCTCATTGTAGTTTTTATTTGCATTTCTCTAATGTCTAATGATCTCTAGCATTTCCTCATGTATCTGTTACCCACTTGAATGTCTTCTTCGGTGAAGTGTCCGTTCATATATATCATTTGCCCACTTTTCAATTGGATTATTTGCCTTTTTGTTGTAGAGGTGTTGGATTTTCCTATAGATTTTAGAAATTAGAACTTTGTCGGATCTGTCATAGCCAATTTTTTTTTCTTAGTCTGTAGGTTCTCTTTGTATTCTTCTGGTGAAGTCTTTTGATGAGCATAAATGTTTAATTTTTAGAAGATCTCCATTATCTAGCTTATCTTCTGGTGTTTGTGTATTGTTAGTTATGATTAGTATGCTATTTATGCCATGTATTAGGGGCTCTAGTGTTGACCCTATTTTTTATTCTATAATCTTTATAGTTTTTGCTTGTATAGTTAGGCCTTTGATCCATTTTGAATTAGTTTTTGTGTATGGTGTGAAGTATGGGTCTGTTTCATTTTTTTACAGATGGACATCCAGTTTTGCCAACAACATTTATTAAAAAGACTGTCTTGTCCCCATTTAATGGACTTTGGGTCTTTGTCAAAGATCAGGTAGATGGATTCACATCTGGGTTCTTGATTCTGTTCCACTGATCAATATATCTGTCATTGTACCACTACTAGGCTGTTTTGACTACTGTAGCTGTACAGTAGGTTCTGAGGTCAGGTAGTGCGAGTCCTCCTACTTTATTCTTTTTCTAGTGCTTTACTTGTCCAGGGACTCTTTCCTTTCCCTTTCCATATAAAGTTAATGATTAGTTTTTCCATCTAGTTAAAGAATGCTGTTGATTGAAACGGGATTGCATTGTATTTGTCAATTGCTTTGGGTAGAATTTGCACAATGTTGAGTCTACCTATCTGTGAGCATGATACGTTTTTCCATTTATGTTGGTCTCTTTTGATTTCTTGCAGAAGTGTTTTGTATTTTTCTTTGTGTAGGTAGATTTTGTGTTTACTGAGATTTTTATGTTTTTTTTCTTTATTTTGATGAGTAGGTGTGTTAACTTTCTTTGTTGTTACCTTGAAACTGCTCCTATCTTCCTAAGTTTAAACCAGTCTTCTATTACTTGATAACATCTTGACTTCCTCTCCATTTGAAAGTTCTGTACCTACACTGTTTATTCCCTCTTTTATTTTTCTGATGTTGTCTTTTACAGACTGACCTCTCTAGTTTCCTGTTGTAAATTTTTTAGTTTTGTTTTATCCTTGAGAGTTCATTATCTAGACAGGCATCTGACTGATGCTGTCTGGATGTAATGTGCAGAGCTAATGAGTGGGTGAAAGAAGAGAAAGAAACAAAAACAAAACAAAAAAGCCAAAAAAAGGCCAAAAAGCAAAAAATGAAGTTAAAAAAATAAAAAAAGGAAAAGAAGTAAATAAAATAGTGGCACAGTAGGCTTTGGTGGGATCAGACCCAGTGAGGCCTTATGGTCATGCTGTCTAACCAAGCAGTGTAGCTCAGCCTGTGGAGAAGGGGCATGGGTGGCTCATGGGGCTAAGTGGGTAGGAGAAAGGAAAGGAAAGAGGGGAAAGTGAGAGAAGAAACTAATAATCAATCAAACAAAAAATAATAAAAAACCAACATCAATTACAAAATAATATGGTGGGAGGGGGAGCCAACCATTAGGGGTGGGATGGAATTGGGGTGGCAGTGGGCTGATGTCTCTCTTGCCAGGTGGCATGGCAGGGCTCAACAGGAAGGGGTGGAGGCAACACAGGGCCTAGGTGAGAGGGAGAAGGAAAAGAAGGGGAAAGAAAGAAAAATAAAAAAAAACTATGGTGCTGAGGGAGCCGGCCTGTGGTGGCAGTGCAGACCTGGAGGGGTCTTGTACTAGAGGCCCTCCTGCTGAGGGGTACTGCATAGTCCACCAAGAAGAGGGGGTGGTGCATGGGGCTGAGTGATGGGAGAAAAGAAAGGAAGAAATGGAGAGAGAGAGAGGAAACAACAACAAAACAAACAAACAATAACTAATTAAATAAATAAAATGGCACTGAGGAAGTCAGTCGGTGACAGCAGTGCAGACATAGGGAGGCTGTGAGCAGTGACTCTTCAACTGAGCTGTGCAGCACAGACCTTCCAGAAGGGGTTGGGTGGGCAGAAGAAAGGAAAAATAAAGGATTGAGAGAGAAGAAACAGAAAAAAAGAAGAAGAAAAAAAAAAAAAAGAACCAAGGAAACAAACCAAAAAATCACAGCCCATCAAGAAGGCGAGGGGATGGCGCACTGGGCTAGCTGGATGGGAGAAAGGAAAGGAACAAACGGAGAGAAAGAGAAGCAACAAAAAAGCCAAAAAAAAAAAAAAAAAAGTCAAAAGCAAACAAAAAACAAAAATACAAACCAGAAAAAAAAAAAAAAGCAAAATAAAAACCAACAAACAAAAAAATGGTGCTGAAGGGGCAGGCCGGTGTGGGGGTGGGGTAGACCCTGGTGGCAGTGAGCTGGTGTCTCTTTGGCCAATATGACCGTGACCTGTTGGAAAGTGGTGGGGACCTCCTACAGGGAAGAAGTTTGGGGGGGTGGGAAAGCATGTATCCTTGGTTGCCAGGTGCTCTCTCTCCTGTTGGGAGCTCCATGAAGTTGCCTTCCTGTACTCCCTGTCTGAGTTCTTTGCTGGAAGTAGTCCAAGATGATGAATCTGTGCTAGTAGGGGACCTCCACTCCATAGCTGTCCTCATTCTCTGTTCTCGTTCTGTTTGATGCTTGATTGAGGTCTTTATTCCTTCATTTGGTGCTAAGTGTTCTAGGATTGACATTTATGTCTGTTTTACTTAGTTTTTCGGGTCTTTGCTGCAGAGAGATGGCATGGTGCTTCTGTCTATAGCGCCATGTTGGCTCCACCTTTCACATGGAATCTTACGTTGTACATATAAAGCTAAAAAGTCTAGGGAGCCCTGAACAGATTTCTGACTCTTTTTCTGTATATCTTCCTTCTGTGCAGGACTATCTGGTACTCTGTCCAGCAAATAACATCATCTCAGTGGGAATTCTAGAACATTTAATTATGCTCATGAGGAACATGCACATAGACCAAGAGGCCTTCATTCAAACAGAACAAGGGGATACTGCAAGTTTTAAAGTCAGAAAAGTGTGCCTCAGAGTTGTATCTTTTCATCGTAATTATTCAATCTGTATGCTGAGCAAATAATCTGAGAAGCTGGACTATATGAAGAAGAACTCAGCATCAGGATTGGAGGAAGACTCATTAACAACCTACATTATGCAGATGACATAACCTTGCTTGGCTGAAAGTGAAGAGAACTTGAAGCACTCACTGATGAAGATCAAAGACTTCAGCCTTCAGTATGGATTACACCTCAGTATAAAGAAAACAAAAATCCTCACAACTGGACCAATAAGCATCATGATAAACGGAGAAAAGATTGAAGTTGTCAAGGCTTTCATTTTACTTGGATCAACAATCAACACCCATGGAAGCAGCAGTCAAGAAATCAAAAGATGCATTGCATTGGGAAAATCCGCTGCAAAAGACCTCTTTAAAATGTTGAAAAGCAAAGATATTACCCTGAAGACTAAGGTATGTCTGACCCAAGCCACTGTGTTTTCAATCGCCTCATATGCATGCAAAAGCTGGACAATGAATAAGGAAGAGGGAAGAATTGGTGCCTTTGAACTGTGGTGTTGAAAAGAACGAACAAATCTATCTTGGAAGAAGTACAACGAGAATGCTCCTCAGATGCAAGGATGGCAAGACTATGTCTCACATACTTTGGGCGTGTTATCAAGAGGGATCAGTCCCTGAAGAACGACATCATGCTTGGTAAAGTAGAGGGGCAGCTAAAAAGGGGAAGACCCTCAAAGAGATGGATTGACACAGTGGCTTCAACAATGGGCTCAAGCATAACAATGATTGTGAAGATGGCACAGGACCAGGTAGTGTTTCATTCTGTCGTACATAGGGTTATTATGAGTTAGCACCAACTCAGTGGCACCTAACAACAACAACAACAATGGATACTTCAGTAAAAGTAGGGTGATATGATAGAGAAGGCTTGAGGGGAGGTGGGTGGAGCAATGTGATCTGATTTAGGAGACTGCTCTTTGGTGAAAGTATTATTGGGTACAAAAGGGAAGCAGTAGAAGTGAGTAGTGGAAATGGAACTGGAGAAAAAAGTAAAAGGGTTTGGAACTCATTCTGATGTTGAGCTAAAAGAAATTTACTGTCAAAAGTGTAGGAAAGGGAATAATCAAGGGCAAGTTCTGTTTTGTGTTTTTGTTTTTGAACTTTTTATTTGGAAATCATTTCAAATTTACAGAAAAATTTAAAGAATAGTACAAATAATACCGGTTTACCCTTTACCTATATTTTCCCCCATCTGCTTTATTATTCTCTCTCTCTAGATATATAGAGAGATAGAAATAGAGATAAATAGAGAAGGAGATAGTGATAGATTATCTATCTTTCTTTTTTTCTTTCTCTCTCTCTACACACACACACACAAATATTCTTTTTAGGAGTCAATTGATAGTAAATTGCATACATCATGGCCTTTTACCATTAAATACTTCAGTTTAAAGTTCTTAAGAATTAGAATTTTTTTTACATAACCAGAGCACAGTTTTCAAAATCAGATTAAGCATGGATATAATTTTTTCTTGATCTACGCTTAATATTCTAGTTTTGTCAACTGATCCAATAATGTCTTTTATAATATTTCCCCAATACAGGGATACAATCTAGAATGATGTATAGCATTTAGTTGTCATAGCTTCTTAATATTTATTTCATACACATTTCTCCTTTAATTTCACAACCTTTCTTTGTCTTTTAAAATATTGGCATCTTTTAAAGCATATGGTTCTTTTTAATTTTTAAAGTTAAAAAAAAAAAATTGTTGCTGTTGAGTTGATTCCGATTCATAGCTACCCTATAGGACAGAGTAGAACTGCCCCATAGGGTTTCCAAGGAGTGGCTGGTAGATTAGAACTGCCAACCTTTTTGTTAGCAGCTGAGCTCTTAACCACCATGCAACCAGGGCTCCAATTTTTAAACAGAATTTTCTTTATTTTGAGTTTGTTTGCTATTTATTTATGATTAGCTGTTGACGATCATGCTCCCCTGGCCAAAATACTAAGTAATGATGCTGTATCCTTCCTGGGTTATCATATCTGAAGGCACAGGATGTTAGTTTGCCTGTTATTTGTGATGCTAATTTTGACCAGGAGGTCAAGGTGTTTTCAGATTTCTGTACTCTAAAGTTCTTATATTTTCTCTTTCTACAAATAAGAAATCTGAGGGGAGAGACTTCAATGTCAAAAGGAACCCTGCTGGCACAGTGGTTAAGCACTGGGCTGCTAACCACAAGGTTGGCGGCTCCAACCCACCAGTCACTGCAGGAGAAAGATGTGGCAGTCTGCTTCCATAAAGATTACAGCCTTGGCAATCCTATGAGGCAGTTCTTCTTTTTCTTATAGGGTTGCTATGAGTTGGAATCCACTTGATGGCAGAGAGTTATGGGAGATATACCAATCCTCATAAAAATTTCCCCTCAGATATAGCATCTACTGATGATTCCTGCCTAAATCAATCTATACCATAGTTGTACCATGATGATTTTCCAACTCCACCATTTACCAGGCAGCACTCAGCATTCTGCTGTAAGCAGCAGCCCTCTCTCCTTTCCAGTTTCTTTCTTTCATTATTTATCTCTTTATTATATATTCACAAATTTGTGAGAATAGCACAGGACCAAGTATTGTTTCGTTCTGTTATACATAGGCTGCTATGAGTTGGAACTGACTCCATGGTACTTAACAACAACAATTGATTACTTTCTTTAACATTTTGGTGTTCAAATTGTACAAAACATCATCACTGGGAGCCCATTCAAACTGACTTCAGTGTTCTTGTGACATACCACAGATAACACTTCTTTACTTTCTAGCTTAACAGAGTATCCCAGGGTCATTTGATACCTTCCTCCCACTGCCTGGAATTGGGCATTTCCCCATGGAAATCTGAATCCTTTTAGTGATGAAGGCTATTAGAAACAGGTTTACCAGAATTCCTAAGTTTTTGGTATAAAGTAGTATGTGATCTTGATATAAATGGGGGGAAAAAAGGAGAAAGGCTAGATATTTGGGGAGAGGAAATGAAGAATCCCAATATGGACAGGTTAAATATAGCCTCCAATTAGACATCTAATTGGAGTTCAAATATATAGTTATACATACAAGTCTGACTCTTAGGGGAGAGAAATCAAAGCTAATGATACAGCATACATTAAAGTGAAAAGCTATAGCACTAGATGAAGTCACTGTGACTTCTAGCATCAACAGAAAAGAGAAGAAGCTCAGGATGGAGCTTTGCGGCACTTCAAAATTTGGAGATCACATTACACAGAAGCTACTGTATTTCTTTTTTTTTTTTTTTTTTATTGTACTTCAGGTGAAGGCTTACAGAACAAATAGTTTCTCATGAAACAGTCAGTACAGACATTGTTTCATGACATTTGTTAACAACCCCACAACATGTCAACCCTCTCCCTTCTCGAGCTTTTTTTTTTTTTTTTGGTGAAAATGTACATAGCCAAAGATACACCATTTCAAAATTTCTACATGCACAGTTCAGTGACATCGACTACGCTCTTCCAATTGTGCTGCTATTCTCACTTTAGACGAAGGCTTATAGAACAAAATAGCTTCTCATTTAACAGTTAGTACACATGTTGCCCTGTGACAATGGTTAACAACCTCACTACACATCAACAATATCCTTACTCAACCTTCGGTTCCCTATCACGAGCTTTCCTGTCCCCTTCTGCCTTCTGGCCCTTGTCCCTGGACTGCTGTGCCTCATTAGTCCCCTTTTGGTTTTATGGGGCTGACCACTCCCAGGCTGAACGGTGAACCTAGGAAATGACTTCACCACCGAGCTAAAAGGGTGTCTGGGGGCCATACTCTCGAGGTTTCTCCAGTCTCCTTTAGGCCAGTAAATCCGGTCTTTTTTTTGTGAGTTAGAATTTTGTTCTACAGCCGTCTCCAGCTCTGTCCAGAACCCTCTGTTGTGATCCTGGTCAGAGCAGTCAGTGGTGGTAGCCGGGCACCATCTAACTGTACTGGACTCAGTCTGGTAGAGGCCTTGGTAGCTGTGGTCGATTAGTCCTTCAGACTAATCTTTTCCTTGTATCCTGTTCTCTTCATTCTCCCTTGCTCCCGAAGGGATGAGACCAGTGGAGTACCTTAGGTGGCTGCTCAAAGGCTTTTAAGATCCCAGACGCTACTCACCAAGGTAGAATGTAGGGCATTGACTTTATAAACTGTGCTATGCCAATTGAGCTAGATGTTCCCCGAGACCATAGTCCCCACAGCCCTCCACCCAGCAATTCTGTCCCTCAGGTAGTTTGACCTTTCCTTGTACAAGTTGTGCTGGTTTCCCCTGTATTGTGTATTGTCTCACCCTTCACCCAAGATACCACTTATCTGTTGCCTATTTAGTATTCCCCCACCACCCCTCCCATCCCTAGTAACCAACAAAGATTGTTACATTTTGTGTGTGAACTTTTTCATGGGTTTTTACGATAGAGGTCTCATACAATATTTGTCCTTTTGTGATTGACTTATTTCACTCAGCATAATGTCCTCCAGTTTCATCCACATTATGAGATGCTTCACAGATTCATCGTTGTTCTTTCTTGTTGCATATTACTCCATTGTGTGTATGTACCATAGTTTGTTTATCCATTCATCTGTTGATGGGCATCTAGGTTGTTTCCATCGTTTTGCTATTGTGAACAATGTTGCCATGAACATAGGTGTGCATATGTCTATTCCAGTGACAACTCTTATTTCTCTAGGATATATTTCTAGGAGTGGGATTTCTGGATCGAATGGTATGTCTATTTCTAGCTTTCTGAGGAAGCGTCATATCATTTTCCAAAACGGTTGTATCATTTTGCATTCCCACCAGCAGTGCATAAGAGTTCCCATCTCCCCACAGCCCCTCCAACATTTGTTATTTCCAGTGTTTTTGATTCATGCCAGTAATGCCGGGGTGAGATGGTATCTCATTGTGGTTTTAATTTGCATTTGTCTAATGGCTAGTGATCGCGAGCATTTCCTCATGTGTCTGTTGGCCATTTGGAAGTCTTCTTTGCTGAAGTGTCTGTTCATTTCCTTTGCCCATTTTTTAATAGGATTATTTGTCTTTTTGTTGTAGAGGTGTTGGATTTTCTTGTAGATTATGGAGATTAGACCTTTGTCTGACTTGTACTGTCCAAAAATGTTTTCCCAGTCTGTAGGTTGTCTTTTTACTCTTTTGGTGAAGTCTTTTGAAGAGCATAAGTGTTTGATTTTTAGAAGATCCCAGTTATCTAGCTTATCTATTGGGGTTTTTGCATTGATGGTTATGGTCTGTACCCTGTTAATGCTGTGTATTAAGGCCTGTAGTGTTGGTCCTATTTTTTCTTCTATGAACTTTATAGTTTTAGGCTTTATATTCAGGTCTTTGATCCATTTTGAAGTAGTTTTTGTATACAGTGTGAGGTATGGGTCCTATTTCACTTTTTGCAGATGGATATCCAGTTTTGCCAGCACCATTTGTTAAAAAGACTGTCTTTTCCCATTTGATGGACTTTGGGCCCTTGTCGAAGATCAGGTGAGCATAGGTGGATGGATTTACATCTGGGTTCTCAATTCTGTTCCCTTGGTCAATGTATCTGTCGATGTACCAGTACCAGGCTGTTTTGACTACTGTAGCTGTATAGTAGGTTCTGAAGTCAGGTAGTGTGAGTCATCCAACTTTTTTCTGCTTCTTGAGTAGTGCTTTACTTATTCGGGGCCTCTTCCCTTTCCATATAAAGTTAATGATTAGTTTTTCCATCTCTTTGAAGAATGTTGTTGGTATTTGGATCGGGATTGCATTGTATTTGTAAATTGCTTTGGGTAGAATTGTCATTTTCACAATGTTGAGTCTGCCTATCCATGAGCATGGTATGTTTTTCCATTTATGTAGATACATTTGGCTTTCATGCAGTAGTGTTTTGTAGTTTCTTTGTATAGGTCTTTTACATCCTTGGTCAGATTTATTCCTAAGTATTTTATCTTTTTAGAGGCTATTGAAAACAGTATTGTTTTCCTGATTTCCTTTTCATCGTTCTCCTTATTGGTGTATAGGAATCCAACTGATTTTTGAATGTTTATTTTGTATCCTGCTACTCTGCTGAATCTTTCTATTAGTTCAAGTAGAATTCTTGTGGAGTCTTTAGGGTTTTCTATGTATAGTATCATATCATCTGTAAACAGGGACAGTTTAACTTCTTTATTACCAATTTGGATGCCCTTTATTTCTTTTTCTTGCCTTATTGCTCTAGCTAGAACTTCCAGCACAATGGTAAATAGGAGTGGTGATAAAGGGTATCCTTGTCTTGTTCCTGTTTTCAAGGGGAATGTTTTCAGCCTCTCTCCATTAAGAATGATGTTGGCCATTGATTTTGCATAGACACCCTTTATTACGTTGAGAAATTTCCCTTCTGTACCTATTTTATTGAGAGTTTTTATCAGGAACGTGTGTTGGACTTTGTCAAATGCCTTTTCTGCATCAATTGAGATGATCATGTGATTCTTTTCTTTCCTTTTATTTGTGTGGTGGATTACGTTGATTGATTTTCTAATGTTGAACCATCCTTGCATACCTGGTATGAATCCTCCTTGGTCATGGTGTATTATTTTTTTGATATGATGCTGAATTCTTTTGGCTAGAATTGTGTTCAGAATTTTTGCATCTATATTTATGAGAGATATTGGTCTGTAATTTTCTTTTTTTGTGGCATCTTTGCCTGGTTTTGGTATCAGCGTTATGCTGGCTTCCTAGAATGAATTTGGAAGTGTTGCTTCCTCTTCTATGCTCTGAAATAGTTTTGAGTAGAACTGGTACAAGCTCTTCTGTAAATGTTTTGTATAATTCTCCAGTGAAGTCATCTGGGCCAGGGCTTTTTTCTGTTGGTAGTTTTTTTTATTACCTTTTCAGTCTCTTCTCTTGCTATGGGTCTGTTCAGATTTTCAACATCATTTTGTTGTTGTTTGGGTAGGTAGTGTGTTTCTAGAAATTTATCCATTTCCTCTAGGTTTTCAAATTTGTTGGAGTATAGTTTTTCATAATATTCTGTTATAATCTTTATTTCAGTTGGGTCTGTTGTCATGTCCCCCATTTCATTTCTTATTTGGGTTATTTGTGTCCTCTCCTGTTTTTCTTTTGTCAGACTGGCCAGTGTTTTGTCAATTTTGTTGATTCTTTCAAAGAACCAACTTTTGGTTTTGTTGATTTTTTCTATTGTTTTTCTGTTCTCTATTTCATTTATTTCTGCTCTGATCTTTACTATTTCCTTTCTTCCGGTAGTTGTGGGCTTTTTTTGCTGTTCTCTTTCTATTTGTTTGAGTTCTGTAGTTAATGTTTTGATTTTGTCCTTTTCTTCTTTTTTGATATGTGCATCTATTGCTATAAATTGTCCTCTGAGGACTGCCTTTGCTGTGTCCCAAAGGTTTTGGTATGATGTGTTTTCATTCTCATTGGATTCTAGGAATTTTTTGATTCCTTCTCTGATTTCTTCTATTAACTAGTGATGTGTAAGCAAGGTATTATTCGGTTTCCATGTAGTTGATTTTTTTTCCTTGCTCTTTCTATTGTTAATTTCTACCTTGATGGCATTGTGGTCAGAGAAGATACTTTGAATTATCTCAGCATTTTGGATCTTGTTGAGGATTGCTCTGTGGCCTAAGATGTGGTCTATTCTGGAGAACGTTCCATGTGCATTGGAAAAAAAAGTGTACTTTGCAGTGGTTGGATGGAGTGTTCTGTATATGTCTATGAAGTCCAGTTGACTGATTGTGCCCTTTAGGTCTTCTGTATCTTTGCTGAGTTTCTTCTTAGTTGTTCTGTCCTTTACTGAGCATGGTGTGTTGAAGTCTCCTACTATAATTGTGGAACTGTGAATTTCTCTTTTCAGTGTTGTTAGAGTTTGCTTTATGTGTTTTGGAGCCCTATCATTGGGTGCATAGATGTTTATTGTGGTTATTTCTTCATGATGGATCACCCCCTTAATCATTATATAGTGTCCTTCTTTGTCTTTTATGGTGGATTTTGTTTTAAAGTCTCTTTTATCTGAGATTAGTATTGCCACTACTGTATTTCTTGTACATTTAAAAGATGACTCTGGTTTGACCTCACATTATTTATTTCTAACCAAAAATTTAAAATAATGTAATAGGGCCAGAGTGTAAATCCAGTTACTGATTAAAATATGACATGCTTGGCAATAAATATTCGGGTTGTAGAAGGATAAAATTTGATTTTTTTATGTATATTGATCTTGTAGCCTGACATGTTACTGAACTCAGTCATTAGCTCTCACAGATTTTTTGTTCTGTCTTTTAGTATGTGAATTCCTCATAATTTTCTGTGTACAAGACCATGTCATATGAACATAGACACTTTTACGTCTTCTTTTTCAATATGGATGTCTTTCACTTGTGCTTTGTGTCTAACTTCTCTGGCTAGAATCTCCAGTATAACGTTGAATATGAGTGGTAAGAATAGGCATCCTAATCTTGTTCCTGATCTTAAACGGAGATCATTCAGTCTTTCCCCATTAAGTATGATGTTAGCTGTGAATTTTCGTTGATGTCGTTTATTAGGTTGAGGAAATTCCTTTTTATTCATAGTTTCTTGAGTGTATTTATCATGAAAGGATGTTGAATTTTGTCGAATGCTTTTTTTCCATTTATTTATCATGTTTTTCTTTTTTCTTCCTCCTACTAATGTGGTGTATCATCTTGATTGGTTTCCTTATGTTCAACAAACCTTAAGTTCCTGAGATAAATCCCACATGGCCATAGTTTATAGTTCTTTTTAAATGTTGCTGAATTCAGTTTGCAAGTACTTTTTAAAGACGTTTTTGTGTCTATATTCATGAAGGATATTGGTCTGTGGTTTTCTTTTTTTGTAAGGTGTTTGTCTGGTATGGGTATCAGGGTAATACTGGTCTCCTAGAATGAGTTAGGAAGTGATTACTCCTTTTTTTTTTTTGGGACAAGTTTGTGAAGGATTGATGTTGATTCTTCTGTAAGCATTTGGTAAAATTCAGCAATGAGGTGATCTCATCCTGTACTTTTCTTTGCAGGAAGTTTTATTGATTACTAGTTCAGCCTCTTTACTTTTATAGGCTGGTATGGATTGAACTGTGTTCCCCAAAATGATATGTTAGAGTTGTAACCTCTTGCACTTGTGAATGTGACCTTGTTTGGGGAAATATGGTCTTCACTGAAAAACTTTATCAGTTAAGTCATACTGGAGTAGAGTGTGTCCTAGTCCTAATCCCTTCTGAGTGGTGTCCTATGGAAGGGGAGAACAGACATAGAGTGACACACAGAGAGAAGACGCCATGTGAGGACCCGTCTGCAAGAAGCAAATGTTGCTAAGGATTTCTGGCAGCCACCAAAAATTAGGAGAGAGGCATGGAACCGTTCCTCTCTCAAAGCCCCCAGGAGGCTTAGAGACTTCTAACCTCCAGAACTGTGGTGAAATAAAAGTAAAAAATACCAAAAGTAAAACTGTGTGTTAATAAAAGAGAGAGGAAATAAGTTCACAAGTGTGAAAATTTTAAAATTAAAACCAAATTTTTCCATTTAGTTAATAGACTATATTTTGAAGATAGAGTGTTCTAATATTATAAAGCAATGAATAATTTACTCAGACAATGTAGAGGTGTCATGAATAAATGAGTAAGGTCAGTCTGAAAGAGTTCTAAACAGAGATGAGTTATTGAAGAAGGAAAGTTAAAACTACAGAATTTTAGAGTTAGAAGGGATTATAGACAACATCTTGTTCAACATGTTCATTTTATAGAAGAAGGAATGAGATGTAGAGAGATTAAAACACTTGACCAAAGTTACATATTAAGGGATGGAACTAAAATTTAATACTTTAGACTCCAGGCTAAGCGTCTTGCAATTTCACTATGCCTCCTTCTTTCAAACCCCACGTATGATCACTTATAGTGCCTATTATTCTAATAGTTTAGTGCATGGATTGTGGCTAATTTACCATAAAATCTTCAGTAACATTTAGCCAGAAGCCTGTAATTCTGTTATAACTGGCCTTTAGGATTTTCTTCTTCTTTTTCTCCTTCTTCTTCATCTTCTTCACCTTCTTCTCCCTCTCCCTCTTCCCCTTCTTCTTCTCCTTCTTCAACAAAGACTTTCTTAGTCAATGAGAAAACACTATAAATTCCATACACTTTTCTAGGCAGTAGGGACACAAGCATAAATAAGCCACAGCCACTACCTTAAAGCACATTGCAGCCAACTGGGAGAAACAGCTGTTTAAAACTAAAGAATTACACAACAATGTGGTAAGTGGTGTTCCTTCAGTATGGACCAAACACTGCAGAAGCATAGAAGCTCTGGAAATGCTTAAATATGGAACTCACATTTTAGTCAATTCAGGAAACATGAATTGCAGAGTTTTATAAATGAGGAAAGGGCGGATGATGAGTAGAGGAAGGGGCACCAGGCAGAATAGCAGTATGAACAAAACATGGATTGGCTTCAAGGCCTGATGTGTCTCTTTGTGATTTATAGAGGAGGTTAAAGAAGCCAGTGATGAGAGATGAGGCTGGAGAGATCAGATGAGGCCCTAGTTGTGAGGGTTACTATAATCTCAGGTGAGAATTGTTGTGGCTGCTGTTCCCCTTCAGGGCTGAGGCTTCATTTCCAGTACAGCTTATTTAAGTGTTGGCATCTTTGCCTGCAGCAGAAAAGCATCTCCTTTCATAAGGCTGAATCCCTTACCTGGATGTAGCCTGCATCCAATGAGGGTCCATGAGGGTACAAAGATCCTACCCCTTCCTGCAAGATGTGTCTAGCTCCAAGGTGACCCTGGCATCTGGTGAGGCCTTTGTTGTGACTGTCTTGCAAGTGAACCACTCCTTTGCCCAGTTCTACTCCCTTCACTCCCCAACAAATGTTTAATATCCAATACACACCCTGCACACAAATCCCCGTCTCAAATTCAGTTTTCTGGGGAATCTGATCCAGGATGGAAGTTACTTTTTATCCTTTAGGCAAGTTTTTGATCATGTACCATTCAGTAAAACATTTTTGAAAAAGCTTTTCTAAACTGTTTATACTTATTTATAAACTAATTATACATATTAAGGACCAACACATAAATAAAATTAAGAAATATATGATAAAAAGCAAATACAAATCAGTAAATAAACATAAGTTCTAATGTTTTTCCTATACACCAGTGAATCATTTTGCACACTCCCTGGGTGTGTAACAGTCTCCGCTGTTCTTGGTAACAGGAAGCTGCGGTAGGAAGAATAATGTTCCTTCGTAATATTCATATCCTAATTCCTGGAACCTGCGAATATGTTTAGGAACCCCACTGGTGCTGTGATTAAGAGCTACAGCTGCTAACCAGAAGGTCGGCAGTTCGAATTCACCAGCCTCTCCTTGGAAACCCTATGGGGCAGTTTTACTCTGTCCTATAGGGTTGCTATGAGTCGAAGTTGACTCAACAGCAATGGGTTTTTTGTGTGTGTGTGTGAATATGTTTAGTTAACATGGCAAAGAGGAATTAATGTTGCAGATGAAATTACGGTTGCTAACCAGCTAACTTTAAATCAAGGAAATTATCTTGGATTATCTGGGTGGGTTTAATGTAATTGCAAGCGTCCTTAAAAGTGAAAGAGAAGGAAAAACAAAACAGAACAGAGGGGAAGAGTGACACAATGTGAGAAGGGCTGGGCCCCAGCGTTACTGGCTTTGAAGATGGAGAAAGGGGACACAGTCAAAGAAGGCAATGACCACTCACTAGAAGCTGGAAGAGGCAAGGAAGCAGAATGCCCCCCAGGAGACTCCAGAAGGAACCAGCTTTGACACCTTGATTTTAGCTCAATGAGTCTATGTTGATTTTTATACTATAGGACTCCAAGAAAATGAATTTGCATTGTTTTAAGCCATTTTTTAAAGTAGTTTGTTACAGCAGCAATATAAAACTAATACATGAGCCAAGAAAAGACTTCAGGTAAAGACAAAGCCTGATCCCATGTCTTTCTTTGTTTGTTTTGGAGAAGATAACTCAGGTGCTGATGGCGACAGTATATGGAAATGCAGGGAGACCATCTGCCAGGCAGGAGTTTGAGAGCTGAACCAGGCTGCATGGCCTTAAGGATGAAGAGGAAGGCACAGAGTTAGAAGACATCTCTAGATAGGAACTGATCAAGTGATTAAGAACAATTTAGTACTTTCTGACCTGTCATCTATCTTTGATTCTCTGCCAAGAGCGAAAACTTCAGAACTGCTACGGTTGAGAGGAGAGTCTTTTGATAGAGAATATTCTGGTCTAAAATGGCATTAAATAAGACTGCAATGTTGTCCCTTTTTTTTTTTTTTAATGATGTAATCTATCATGCATACAAAAGAGTACGTATACAGTAATCATACTGTTGAGCACAAAGTGAAAGCTCATGTACCCAGTTCTCTGCTAAAGCAATAGAATGCTACCAATACCTTTGAAGGCCCTGTGTCCCTCTATTGGTTTTCACTGTCCTCCAAACCTGTACTTTGTTTAAAATAAAGACTTAAATCTATGCATTTCCTTTGAAATACTAATTAATATGTTACTTAAAAAAAAAGTTTTGCTATGCAGTGCTTTCATTATCACTCAATGTTACCATTTTTAGAATTTTCTTTATGATTTTTTTCTATCACCTATATACAATGAATTTTAAAATGTCCAAAACAAATTTTTTTTCTAAGCTATTTATTTTGTTTTGATTTCTAACTCATTGCTTTGTCAGAAGAAAATGTGATCTGCATGATATTTATTATTTGTTGAGTCTGAATGTAAGGACTACTATGAGGTCGATTTTTGTAAATATAACATTTGTCCTATTTCTTTTCATTGTGGTGAAAATATATACAACAAAACACTTGTCCATTCAACAATTTCTACATGTATACTTCAGTGACATTGATCACATTCTTCATATTGTGCAACCATCACAACTATGCTTTTCCAAATTATTCCACCACCATTTACCTAAACACAATGCCCCCTAAGCAAGAATTGCCTCCTTCCCCCTCCCACCCACCCGTGGTAACCATTAATAATCTTTGGCTTTAACATATGTGCTTATTTCATATAAGTGAGATCATACAATGTTTGTCCTTCTGTGACTGACTTATTTTGTTTAGCATGTTTTTAAGGTTCATCCATGTTGTGGCATGCAGCAGGACTTCATTTGTCTTTCGGGCTGATCGATATTCCATTGTATATATGTACCACATGTTGTTTATCCATTCATCTGTTGATGGACATTTGGATTGTTTCCACCTTTTGGGTATTGTGAAAAGTGCTCCAATGAACATTGTTGTACAGGTTTCTGCTTTCGTTTCTGCTTTCACTTCTTCTGGGTACATACCTAGGATTTCTGGGTCATAGGGTAGTTTTTTGTTCAGCTTTTTGAGGAACTGCCAAACTGTTTTCTGTAGTGGCTGCACCATTTCACATTCCCATCAGCAATGGTTGAGGATTCCAGTTTCTCCACAACCTCAGTGACAAGTGTTGTCTTTGTTTTTTTGGTCATTGCCATTCTAATGGAGGTGAAGTGATATCTCATTGTGGTTTTGATTTGCATCATGAGTGGGAATCAACTCCATGGAATGGGTTTGGTTTTGATTGTTTTTAATGGCTAATGAAGGAGCCCTGTTGGTGCAGTGGTTAAAGAGCTTGGCTGCTAACCAAAAGGTCAGCAGTTTAAACCTACCAGCCTCTCCATGGGAGAAAGATGTGTCAGTCTTCTTCTGCAAAGATTACAGCTTTGTAAACCCTATGAGGCAGTTCTACTCTGTCCTATAGGGTAGCTATGAGTTGGGATTGACTCGATGGCAATAGGTTCTTTTTTTTTGGTAATGGCTAGTGAAGGAACTCTGGTGATGCAATGGTTAAGCAGCTCAACTGCTAACCAAAATGTTGGTGATTTGAGCCCACCCATCAGCTTTGCAGAAGAAAAGACCTGGTGATCTGCTCTCATACGGTATGACTGTTTGGAAGACAGTCCTGGAGATCTACTTCCAAAAAATCAGCCATTGAAAACCCTATAGAGCACAGTTCTACTCTGGCACATATGGGGTCTCTGTGAGTTGGAATTGACTTGATGACAGCTGTTGTTGTTGTTGATATGTTTAGGTCACCAAATATAAATATATAAAACTCAACAAAACTGTAAGAATAAGGATAAAACAGTCAGCCCCTCAAAAAAGAGTTATCTAATAAATGATAGATAGCTCACTAGTTCTTGAAAAAAGAAAATTTTATTTTCTCTACACAATAATTCTTAAGCATACTTTGTATTTATATTTTATAATCCCAATATTGGAGCCCTGGTGGCATAGAGGTTAAGAGGTCAGCTACTAACCAAAAGGTCAGCAGTTCAAATCCACTAGTCGTTCCTTGGAAACCCTATGGGAAAGTTCTACTCTGTCTTATAGGGTCACTATGAGTCAGAATCGGCTCCACGGCAGTGGGTTTGGTTTGTTTTTAATCCCAATATTGGCAATCAGTGTTATTCTGATTCAGTTTTATGTTGTTTCTGTTGACTCTCATCCATACTAGCTTTTTTCTTAATTTGTTTTGTGATTTTTTTTTTTTAATTTCCTACATATGATTCTTAAAATTTTATCTGTGAAAAATTTTTGAGGCCTGGGTTTCTGAGAGTTTTTGTGTTTTATTATTTTTTTCATCCATCATTCATCTGGGAACATCACCAGTCTAGGACAATAAAAAACTAAATTTTGTGCTTGAGTTTTTAGAAGATCACAGAAATAGTGTGTATTCTACCTCTGGAAGGGCTGCCTCTTGATTGTGAATTCTAATGGGGACTACTTATAGTTTTCCTAAGAAGCCATGCCCTCTCTTATGCCCTTGCTTTTGCTAAATTCTGATCTCAATTACTCTTTCAAGTCCAGGGAATCTTTTTTTTTTTTTTAATTAACCATCACTAGCCTCAGATTAGTTTAGGTGTCTTTAGACTGGTGCATTACTTTTTTACTGCAGTTATAACACTGCATTTTAATCAGCTGAAAGCTTCTTGAGGTAAAGGACTACATATTTTCTATCTTTGTATAATCAGGGCTGAGCATGGTCTATGACACTTACTAGACATGAACTAAATCTTTGTTGAATATGTGAATAAGTGTCCTTCAAATTAATAAAAATTAAAAAAATAATAGTGCTCCCCTCTTTATTGATGACTCCATATTAGAATCACATTTTAGGACTAATTGCAAAGAATAATTAAACCTATTTACTAATTCCTGTCATTAACCAAAATTGGTGAGTCAATTCTGACTCATAGTGACCCTATAGGACAGAGTAGAACTGCCCCATTGGGTTTCCAAGGAGTGGCTGGTGGATTCGAACTGCCGACCTTTTGGTTAGCAGCCAAACATTTAACCAATGTGTCACCAGTGATCCATTTCTGTTATTAGGAACAGTTAAAAACAATTTGCTGCCCACCTCAAAATAGTTATTGGCAGAGACTCTTCACCGTTATCCAAATGGGTAATCTTAAACAACATATTCAATAAAATCACTCATCTAGTTATGTGGGGATGATGGAAAGTGCAGCTTAATTATTCCAGTGGATTTGCCTGCGAGCAGTTCTTTCCAAAATCCAAAACTCATTGTTTGCAGAAAAGAACAATTAGTAACTCCTGTTCTCAAAACTTCCCTGACCTTGATTCTCATCCCATGTCTCTAGCACACAATATGGGGACTTCAAGAGGGAGGCTTGTTGGTGCATTTTAGTGGATTTAAAATTTTTTTGTTGGAGAAGTGTGAACTCGGCCTGTTGGAGATTTTACTGCACAAATCTGTAAGACCTGGTACGAATACAAGCCAAGCTTCTTGATTAACATCAATTCGTCATCTACTTCTCTGGCATCTGAAACTTTGACTCTTCTTTTGATCCATAGCACAAAATGCTTACACTCCAATCACTTTTCAGCTTCTTATCTTTTGCCAAAAATGCAACTAAGAAAACGGACATTCAAAAGGAAAATCATGCATGAGACATGTCAGCAATTCATTCTTTTAGATTCCAAAGTCTCTATCGCTACATCACATTTGAGTATCAGAAAGTTATTTATGTGGATTTTATTACCTTGGAGTACCACAAAAAAAAAAAAAAATTATAAAACCCTTGTTTAGCAATGTATCCTTTCTTTTCAAGGAAAATTTGTATAAGAAATGGACACACGAAGAATATCTTTTGTTGTTGTTGAAACTACTAATTATTCTAAATCCACACAATAAATTGCTTTTTATTTGTTCAAGGGATATTTACTGAGCACTTATTGTGGCAAGAAAATGAAAGTTTCTTTTTTCAAGAACTAGTGAGCTAACTATCATTTATTAGATAACTCTCTTTTGAGGTACTTATTTTATCCTTATTCTTACAGTTTTATTGAGTTTTATGTATTTACATTTAGTGACCTAAACATATCAACACCACCAACATTTGTCATCAAGTCAATTCTGACTCATGGAGACCCCATATGTGTCAGAGCAGAACTGTGCTCTATAGGGTTTTCAAAGGCTGAGTTTTCAGAGGTAGATTGTCAGGCTTTTCTTTCAAGGTGCCTCTGGGTGGATTCAAACTGCCAACCTTTTTGTTAGTAGCCGAGAGCTTAATTGTTGTTAGCACCACCCAGAAAGGAATGACCTAAACTTAAGTAGGGTATATATTATAAATAGTAGTGCAGTAGGATAACACTGTATTTTTTATCAATCAGGAGTCAAGGACAATATTAGAAGTTTTAAATATCATGGTGAAACACATCAAGTATTTCTGGCTTATACAGTGAATTCAATGTATATCTGGACCATGCAAATTCAAACTCTAGAACAATGAAGCTATTTTAAAAGGCTTAATAGCTGCCTTTCCTCAGTTGTGTTGTATTATGTTGTCTGATGAAGGAGCTTTGGTGAAATGCCGCCTATGGTTGACTATAGAATGACAAAGGTTATCTGCCTATGCCACCGTCTCTGGTCCAGTGAAAACAACTCAGCCATTACAAAACTCTATTTTTTGTTTTTTACCACTTGAACATGATGGTAGGATGGGTTACTTAAATTTCTGTAGCATGTTAATTTAAAATAAGACCATGTCAATATTAATGTAAAGGCTTTTTTTTTTTTTTTAAATAAAGGCCCATTTCTATATCATATGCTAGTAAGGAAGGTATGATGATGATTTATTGAAAGAAAATGTTAAATTATTTGGAAGCAATAGCAGTAGGCTTACTTAATTGCAGCACAGCCATATAAAAATCAAACCCTTTGCCATCGAGTCAACTCTGATTCATGGAGACCCCATGTGTGTCAAAGTAGATATGTGCTCTATAGGGTTTTTAACAGTTTTTTGAAAGTAGATCTCCAGAACTTTCTTCCAAACAGTCATGGGTGTAGGTGGATATTTGAGAAGAAAGCTAATAAATATACTACTTCATAAACATACATACCACATATATGTATATATACTAAATATGGAGCATTCACAAAAGTTATCTCCTTTATTCAGCACAGTGTTGTGAGGTGGCTACGGCATGATTTATTACCTAAGACTCTAAGGCTCAGAGAAGTCAATTCCAGTTCTAAAATCTCTGACACAACAGTTAAAATAAATGTCATGGATAGAATTGTATCCCCCAAAAATAGTGCCTGTGTGCAGCAGGCTTCCTGGTGGAGTGGGGTCCCTCCAGGCACTTATCCGTGGAGCTAGGCTTGCCAACCCATGGAGCAAGAGAACTGAGTGCCTGTGTGCAAGAGGCTTCCTGGTGGAGTTGGGTGTCTCCAGGCACTTATCAGTGGAGCTACTGAGCCTTGGAACACTTGCCCCAGCAGGGCAGATGCGGGTATGAGGCCGGAGGGCCAAGAAGCCACAGGACACAGAAGCTGAAGAGACAAGGGAAACAAGAAGCCGAGCTACCTCAGTCTCAAAAGGTATGGCCATGATCTCAGGAGTTTCTAATGGTGGAGTTGTCACTCCAATGGACTAAGAGAATGGTGCACCTAAAGCTGAGGGGCAGAGTTGCCGTTCCAGTAGGACAGGAAAGCGGAAGCTGAAGCCCAGGGCCAAGGGGCCTCCACTCAGAATCTGGAGACTGTGGCCAATACCTAGAGTCTGGAGGGCAGGGCCATTGTGTAAATTGTCCAAGAGAACAGATTATTTGCAAAGCCTTGAGGGCTAATGTAATGTGTTCTGCTGACTTGCTTGGAGCCTGTTATCCCTTCTTTCCTTACAGTTTCTCCCATTTGCAATGGAAATGTCTAAGCTTGTTCCTGTTCTGCCGTTGTACCTTTGGAAGCAGATAACTTGTATTCTAGATTTCACAAATGAAGAGGAATTTTTGGATTTTGGACTTGAAGTTGATTTAATACTTTTGATATTATATGATGTAGTGAATATGTTTTACATGTGGCAAGGACATGAATTTTTGAGGGTCAAAGGGTGGCGTGTCATGGATTGAACTGTGTCCCCCCAAAATATCTGTCCACTTGGCTAGGTCATGATTCCCAGTATTGTATGATTGTGTAATCTGATGTGATTTCCTTATGTCTTGTAACCGCTATCACTATGATGAGATTATATGTGATCTTGTTATGTGTTGTAAACTCTATCACCACGAAGAGGTTATACTGATGACGTCTTCAAGACTGGACAGTGTCTTAAGCCAATCTCTTTTGAGATATAAAAGAAAGAAGTAAGCAGAGACACATGGGAACCTCACACCACCAAGAGAGCAGTGCCAGGAGCAGAACACGTCCTTTGGACCTGAGGTTCCTGTGCTGAGATGCTCCCAGACCAAGGGAAGACTGATGACAAGGACCTTCCTCCAGAGCCAACAGAGAAGACAAAGACTTACCCTGGAGCCGATGCCTTGAATCTGGACTTTTAGCCTACTTTACTGTGAAGAAATAAATTTCTCTTTGTTCAAGCCATCTACTTGTGGTATTTCTGTTAGAGCAGAACTAGATGACTAAGACAATAAGTAAACTAGATTCACTTGCATCATCATGTATACTTGACTAATATAACAAATAATAATTAATAAAGGCAAATTACAGTGAATGGAAAGATACCTTAGCAATAGTGATTATATTTGGGGAAGGTAAACTGTGCGATAGTCATTATATCTGTAACAATTTATGATTTTTAATAAATAAAATATATCAAATAAACATGGCAAAATGCGAACATTTCTTTAATCTAGATTGTGAGTATATAGGTGTCTGTTCTAATATTTTCCTGATGTTTCAAATATTTCATAATTAAACTTTTAACTAAAAATTCTTTATGTCTTTGTAATTTTATGAATCACCCACGGTCACATTGCAGTAAGGGGTTGTAGTGGATTGAATGGTGTCCCATCCAAAGATGTGGCCATCGAAAGCCTCAGAATATATCCTTGTTGGAATAAGGGCATTTGCAGATATAATTAAGGTAAGGATCTGGGGATAAGATTATCCTGGATTAGGGTGGGCCCTAAATTCAATATCAAATGCCTTTATAAGAGAGAAAAGGAGAAAAGACAAAGATACCCTGGAGAAGGCCATGTAAAGATTAAAGCATTGATTGAAGAGATACAGCCACAAGCCAGCTAATGCCTGAGGCCACTAGAAGCTGGAAGAAGTGAAGGAAGATTCTTCCCTAGGGCCTTCAGAGTGATAGTGGCCCTGCTTACACTTTGATTACAGACTCTTGCCTACAAACTGTGAGGGAATACATTTCTGTTGTTTTAAGTCACAGGTTTATGGTAATTTATTACAGAAGCCCTAGGAAACTAATAAAAAAACAGTTGCCATCAAGTCAATTCCATGGAGACCCCACGTGTGTCAGAGTAGAACTGTGCTCCGTAGGGTTTTCAGTGGCTGATTGTTCAGAACTAGATTGCCACCATTCCTTCCGAGGTGCTTCTGGGTGGACTACAACTTCCAACCTTTTGGTTAGCAGCTGAGTATGTTAACTGTTTTCACCACCCCGGGACTCCTGGCAACTACTACAGGAGTAAATTTAAGACACTGACTATGTTTCCAGACTCTAATCCATCTTGCTTCTAATTATTGAGAGATTTCAGGGAGCCAAAGGAGCAAAGGTGCAGGCTTTGCCACAATCTCTTACATTGTGGTTCATGTATAGGTATTTAGAGGCATTTTTAAATACAGGAAACAATGCCTTTCCCAACAGCAATAGAGATAGATGATTTCCTGGAAGATGGTGAGAAAAAGCAAGTTCTTCATTTCCATTTATAAGATTTAAAAAAAAAAAATCCAAATGTCTCGATTATCTTCCTCTACCATTCGTGATACTGCTACAGAAATTGAGCTCAGGTTGCTGGGTGAGCTCTACACTTGAGTGAATTCTGTCCTGGGTAGGGAAGATGAAATATGGGACTCGTAGTCCGTTTGACATGGACTCACTGTCGTATTGAACACTAAACGTAGCAAAGCGTACAAATGCTTCAGCTCTAGCCAGGAGGATTCCAGATCCTGAGAACCTGGACACAAGCTGGAGGTAAGGCAGCGCAATCTGTGGGTTGCTTGATTTCGTTGACCTCTCACCTGGCAGAGATAGTGCTGGTGTTGGAAGCGTACAGCTCAGCACTCCAACCTCTCCACATCTCACAGCTGAGGATGACATGTGTGTCCTTGGCAGCTGCCGGGTCACGGCTGAGCCTCAGCTGGCACTGACAGAGAGGCTTGTCTTGCCCCTCTCCACTTTCTTGCCAGGAAAACCAGAGAAAACATCAGCTTTGGAACAAGCCGTGTGCTGGCTTAGTGCAGCTCACTTCTGTGTGAACAGCAAATCATTTTTCCATCTGTTTATGAGGCTTGCATGTGCACTGCAGGTTGATAGGTGTAACCAATCCACCCTTACTTTTCGTCTTGGTTCCACAAGTAATTGATGTTTCTGGGGATGCCTCAGGTCTCTCATCAAAACCACTGGTATTCTAACCAAGGGAGCCAATGTTCTATTTTTTTCTTCTTCTTTTCATTTATCTTTCTTTCTTTCTTCCCTTCTTTCTATCTTTCTTTCCTTTCTTCTGTCCTTCCTTTATTCTTTTCTTCTTTCCTTCTCTCCTCATTTTTATTCCTTTTTCTCTCTGTTCTCCTCTCCCTCTTTTTCTGGTGTCAGTAATAGGTCTTCAAATGGGATGGGGGATGGGGATTGAAGGAGGATGGAGTTGAGAAGTCCTCAATACGTCATAGATCAAGAGTCTTTTAAAAATATTAAATGGGATTTTAACTGTCCTGAGGCAATGATAAGTGGAGAAAAGATTGAACTTATCAAGGGTTTCATTTTACTTGGATCCACAATCAACACCAACAGAAGCAGCAGTCAAGAAATCAGACTATGTATATAGTCTGTATATAGGCAAATCTGCTGCAAAAGATCTCTTTAAAGTGTTGAAAAGCAAGGATATCACTTTGAGGACTGAAGAGCTCCTGACCCAAGCCATGGTATTTTCAATTGTCTCATACGCATATGAATGCTGGACAGTGAATAAAGAAGATGGAAGAAGAATTGGTACCTTTGAATTACGGTGTTAGTGAAGAATATTGAATATACCATGAACTTCCAGAAGAACGAACAAATCTGTCTTGGAAGAAGTACAGCCAGAGCTCCCGTCAGGAGGTAAGATGAGAAGGCAGAGAATAGACAAGGGAAATCAGGGGTGGAAAGGATGAATGTACTGTCACATTATAGGGAGAGCAATTAGGGTCACATAACAATGTATGTATAAATTTTTGTATGAGACTAACTTGAATTGTAAACTTTCACTTAAAGTACTACAATTTAAAAAAAAAAAAAGAAGTACAGCCAGAATTCGCTTTAGAAGCAAGGATGGTGAGACTCCACCTCACCTACTTCCGACATGTTATCAGAAGGGACCAATCCCTGGAGGAGGACATAATGCTTGGTAAAGTGGAGGGTCAGCAAAAAAGAGGAAGACCCTCAACAAGATGGACTGACACAAGGGCTGCAACAATGGGTTCAAGCATACCAAAGATTGTGAGGATGGTACAGGACTGGGCAGTGTTTTGTTCTGTTGTACACAGGGTCACTATGAGTCAGAACTGACTCGATGACACCAAACAACAATGAGGCAGTAGAAGCTATGAAGTCTGAATAAGGCAATTCAGTTCCAATATGAGGATATTTACTGGGGATCTACAGCATGAACACTGCCCTGCCTGTTTTTCTGGGAGGTTAGAACCCTTGTGTCGTCTTATGAGTGTGAGCTTATAAAGGTAATTTCTCCTGATACTTGGTCTGTGCTAGGGGAAAGACAGAGGTCTTGTTTGCAAACATATACAGTATTATCAAGGCTACAAGGGGATTTCTCAGAGGGAAAGTGATAAAACAAGGCAAAATACGTGTGGAAAAAAATTAGAGGAAAGGAAGGAATAGCTTGAGTAAGGGTTTATTTGCATCAGAAAATTTCCTGAAATGGAATCTTGAATATAAGTAAAATATGGTTAGTTATAGAATAGACTGAAGAGTATTTCAGTCCTAAAGAGTAAGCAGAAGAATATAATTCTGAGGAGAATGTGGACTGTGACTTGACCAAGGCACAGCCTACATGCTAGGCGATGGTAGAAAATGAGCTTGGATAAGTAGATTTTAAGAAGATAGTAAAGCTTTTTCACTTCTTTGTATTTGGCTTTATTCGGGGTGGGGTGTGGGCACTGATTGTCTCATTCATTGACCAAACATGGCCAGGAACATGGGGTCAGGATCTTTATTGTAGATAAGCATTCTCTCTTGCTTAGAATCCCATACAACATGCTATCTAGCCTCAACGTGATTGTGCAGTAACATCCTTACTCATTTTCATTGATTCCTGTGGAGTCTCCCATGGCTGTAAACATATTCTAGCCTTAGTGTGATTGCTCGGCAACATTCTTAACCATTCTCATTGATGCCTGTGGAATCTTCCATCACTGTAAACGTATTTTATTCTTTAGGTTTTCTCTCACTTTCACACACACCTGCAGGAGAGCCATCACTAGCCTGCTTCTCTACCTCCATGCACAGTACCTCTTAGCTCTTCTTTCAGTCAGTCTCTGGAAAAGAAGTACTAATTATCCTTGTCAAACCTAAATCCATTGACACTAATTTTCCCTATTTTTTCCAGAAAATGGTCCCTTTAGTCATCCCCACCCCTACCCCATAGTTTCATTCATTTCTACCTTTCAAATGATACTTAGAAACAAACAAATGAAACTTCCTTCTTAAAAAAAAATCAAACAAAAGCAGAGGGACATAAAAAAGAAAGTTATCTTGTATAATTCTTCAAAATACTGTCCAATCTCACATTTTTTATGAACGACCAAAATTTTCAAAGAAGTTCACTCTTATTGTCTCAAAATTTTTTACTCTTTATTTTTTCAGTTTCACTTCTGCTCTACCACACAATGGAAATCATTCCTACAAATGTCATCAATGACATCCTCTTTCTTGCACCCAATAGATCTTTCCAGTTCTCACACTTTGCCCTTACTACGTTTCACATTATTAACAATTCTCTTCTTGACAAATTCCCAGTTTCCCTTCTCTTTCTCTCAGTTAATTTTTGTCTTAATCTCTGAGTCCTCTTTCCTCTCCTATTTTCCAATTAGGTGTGTTCACTATATTTTTGTATGTCTCCTTTCTGTACACAATTTTATCTGTCTCACTCTAACTAGGTGCTCTCTGTGCCTGAACTCAACTCTCCATCTACCAGTCTCCATTTTCCCTCTAATTTTAAACTTGCATCCCCCTCTCTCCCCCACATGCCTCTTGTTTAATGCAGTGGCTCTAAAACTAGCCTCTTTATTTCTCCAGACATGCCAGTGTCTCCTCTTAACTGCTGTATTTCTGGAAGTATAAACTGGAAACATCTGTAAATTTCCTTATTCCCTAAATTCTATTAGTCATCAGTCCATGGTCTGGAAAAGCATTTTGTATCTTTTTTTATTTTATGTTCCCACTGTCCCCGAATATGTCACTTTAAGAACTAAGGTGCACCTAACCCAAGCCATGGTGTTTTCAATCACCTAATATGCAGGTGAAAGCTGGACTTTGAATAAGGAAGACCAAAGAAGAATTGACACCTTTGAATTATGGTGTTGGCAAAGAATATTGAATATATTCTTCAATATTCTGCCAAAAGAATGAACAAATCTGTCTTGGAAGAAATGCAGCCAGAATGTTCCTTAGAAGCAAAGATGGCAAGACTTCATCTCACATTCTTTGGATATGTTATCAAGAGGAATAAGTTCCTGGAGAAGGACATCATGCTTGGTAAAATAGAGGTTCGGCGAAAAAGAGGAAGACCCTCAATGAGATGGATTTCACACAGTGGCTGAAACAATGAGCTCAAGCGTAACAATGATCATGAGGATGGCACAGGAACTGGCAGTGTTTTGTTCTGTTGTACATAGGGTTGCTATGAGTTGGAACCAACTTGAAGGCACCTAACAACAACAACAACAACAACACTGCTCCAACTTTGCATCTCTCTTTTTACTATCTGTTGCCTGGCCTATTATGAGAATCTCCTAACTTATCTTCCTGTTTGAATATTTCTTTTTTAATATATCCACCACACTAATGCCACATTCCCTTACCTAAACATATTTCTCCAGTCAACAGCTTTTAATGGCTTCTTGAAAAAAAAAACACCTAGATTCTACTGGCCTATAAAACCTGCTATTTTTGGGGCCACAATCTACTTTACTTGTAAATGGGGAGAATAATATTATCTACGTCAAAATATTTGGAAAGAATAGATAAGATAACATATGCTTAGCACAGGTGCCTAACACACGTTGTATGCTCAGCAAGTGTTCATTCTTATGAAGTAATATTACCCTATTTGCAGATGAGGAGACTGAAGTCTGAGAAACGTAATAAACTTAACCAAGACTAATTGGTTAACTTAACCAAGACTAATTGCTATGTTGTGCCAGAGTCAGACTTTGAACCAGTCAGTCAGATTTGACTGACCTGACCCCCCTTAATTGCTCTATTATTGCATGTTGAACTGTGAAATAAGGATGATTCAGGCCCCTATGAGACTCTGATGGCCAGACTAAAGAGTCCAAGAGGGATCAAACATATCATGGGACATCAGTCTCACGTTATAATATCCAATCTGTTCTTTAGTCCTACATCTAAAGTCCCTATGATATAATTCCTGCCTTATCCTGATAACTCCATATTTCATGCCACCTTCCTAGAACATTGGAAAAACTATATCTTAATTCAATGGCTATTTTAATCACATTAATAAAAACATGCTTTGTCTTATATTCTGACTTTGCATTCAGAAAATCCTCCTTCTCAGGTGTGTGGATCTTCATTTACTTCCTCCTACTAGGCAGACTTATGAGGGCAGTGGTGGTTCAGTGGTAGAATTCCTGCTTCCCGTGTGGGAGACTAGAATTCGATTCTGGGTCAATGCACCTCACGTGCAGCCACCACCTGTCTGTGGAGGCTTTTGTGTTGTTATGACACGACAGGTTTCAGTGAACTTACCAGACTGAGACACACTAGGAAGACAGACCTGATGATCTGCTTCTGAAAATCAGCCAGTGAAAACCCTATGGATTACAATAGTCCAATCCACAACTGATCGTGGCAATGGCACAAGACCAGGCAATGTTTTTTTCCATTGTACATGGGGTAACCATGAGTTAGTGGTCAACTGAGGGGATGGCAGCTGACAACAACAATAACAACTTTGGTTTGCTGTGATTGCAGTAGCCTCAGTATCTTTTTTGTTCCAGTCTTCTACTCTTTCTTTTTGAATGTTCTTCTGTTTCTGAAGTTACTTTTCCCCTTGTAACCCACCAAAGTAGCTTTCTTTCATCTTTCAAATTGTTTCATGAAAGCAGTTTTCTTCAGCAAGCGGCCTAGCTCTCATGGCTTACCTCCCAAATCAAAGGCAACTGGTCAAGAGGAATAATCAAAAACACAAAGAAAAAATGCAATCAGAATAGGCAATAACCTTTGATTTACAATATTTATCTCCTCTCCCCTGATGTTTTTAAAATCTTTGTCTAATTTAGGTGATAAGCCTAGGGGATAGAAGCAGCTCTGTTTTCTAAGTTTAGAGCAACTCCAAGTATGCTGTCAGCATTTAATTATTAACGCATGATAACAATAAAAAACCATACCAGCAACAACAGGCAGATACCACCATCTGCTACTGCTTCAGGGCTAACAAGGGTGTATTTTCAAGGCCAGTTGTTCTGGAGGTACTTTTCATTTTTTTGTGCCATTTGTGTTCAATTTAAGGACACCGGGGCTGAGAACATTCTCTCCTACCAACATAATATTAATTTCCATATTATCATTTTATGGTTCTAATATTGTAATCTCTATGTCATTTTTGTATTCGTCTTGATTTTTCTTTTTTTAGCTTTCCTCATATGCTTTTTACCCAGTGGGAATTAGAACTGCAAAAGGGGTTCCAGATGCATTCCTGCCATTGTTGCTTCTTCCCCAGCCTCGCATGTGAGTTCCCTGGCAGAGACCTGAGACTGCCCTGCCACTCCTGCAGTCAGGCTGCTGTCACCCCATGGGAATTCACAGCACGGAGGTGTAGACCAGCCTGATTCCAAATCAGTAAAGTCTCTGCTTGAACTCCTGGATGCAGAGCAAAGATGGCTTTTTTTTTTTTTGTATCTTCATTAAAGGTCAAGTTAGCTTTACTTTTTCTGTTTTATCTAGTGTTTAGTAGATAGTCCCACTGGAATCCAGGCTATTTACTGAGGTTGCTTCTAACTAAAAGAGGAAGCCAATTGGTGGAAAATTTTCTACCTTTTTAATCTATTTTAAAACCCAGTGCTGTCCAGTGGATTTTGACTCATAGCGACCGCGTAGGACAGAGTAGAACTGCCCCATAGGGTTTCCAAGGCTGTAATCTTTATGGAAGTAGACTGCCACATCTTTTTCCAGCAGAGCCGCTTGTGAGTTCCAACCTCCAACCTTTCAGTTAGCAGCCGAGCTCTTAACCACGGTACTACCAGGGCTCCTTAATCTGTTTTAAGAGGGATTGAATGAATCATCCTTTAAATATCCTTCCAACAATATATATATTTTTTAGAAATGCTACAGTAAAATGTGATTCTGCTATGAATTAAACTGTTGTTAGTTGCCATGAAGTAGATTCCAACTAAAAGCGAACCCATGTGTACAAAAAAAAAAAAAAACTGCTTCATAGGATTTTCAATGACTGTAACCTTTTGATAGCAGATTGCCAGGCCTTTTTCTGAGGTGTCTCTGGGTGGGTTTGAACCACCAACTATTTGGCTAGTGGTTGAATGCTTACCAATTTGTGCCATCCAAGTTCTCCTTGAATTAGACTATATCCCGCATAGTGTTAGCAAGCCTTTCAGAAGTGCATTTTTCTCTCATGTACCTGAAAATTATATATTTTAGGTTATTATGATACTTAATAAATGCTTTGTGAGTTAATCCTGTCATATATGTTTTTACAATATTCTTTTCATTTAAGCAGTGTGAAACCCTTTTAAAATTCATGGCTGAATATAAGTCCGATAAGCTATCCATATTTGCAGTACATTATTTGACCTGTGATACAACTAAAAGGAATGAAATAGTAAATCATGTTGATACAGGTTTTCACAGAACTGCTGATAAATTTGAATGATTCCCAAGGCTATTCCAAACTTTGAGCTACTTTTTTGGAATCTTTAATCTCATTCTGGAAAACCTGGTAGTGTGGTAGTTAAGAGCTATGGCTGCTAACCAAAAGGTTGGTAGTTTGAATCCAGCAGGCACTCCTTGGAAACCATATGGGGCAGTTCTACTCTGTCCTATAGAGTCACTAAGAGTCAGAATCTCATTCTACCCCTGCTTGCCCCAACATACTCTTCAAAGATTATTTTGCCTCACCTTCAAGAAAATACAGGTCATTAGGTGAAAACTCGCTCAATTTTTCATCAATTCACTTTACGTTTTATGCTTGTCTCTACTCATACCTTCTGGGGGCAGTAGTGGTTCAGTGGTAAAATTCTCACCTTCCACATGGGAGACCCAGTTTGATTCCAGGCCAGTGCACTTTATGTGCAGCCACCATCTGTCTGTCAGTGAAGGCTTGAGTGCTGCTGTAACATTGAACAGGTTTCAGCAGAGCTTCCAGACTAAGACAGACTAGGAAGAGAGGCCGGGCGATCTACTTCTAAAAATCACTCAGTGAAAACCATATAGACCACAACTGTCTAATCCCATTGTGCATGAGGTCATAATGAGTTGGGGGCCACTCAACGACAGCTAAAAACATTTGCGTTCTATTCCTTTTCACTGAAAAAAATTCCTCACTATGATTTTGGTAATAGAAGATCTCAGGCATGGAGTTATTGAGACTGCCATTTGAATACTGAATTATTTATTAATTGCCTCATGTTGGTCCCATTGCTGGATTTTTCTGAGCCTTCATTTCTCCATCTGTAATATAGGGAGGGAGATAATGCATGAAATACGATTAGCCAATAACGGATATTCAAAAAATGATACTTCTTCCTTCCCAGGTCTTTCAGAACCTTCTTTTCAAGCACCTCTCATATCTTGGTGATAGATATTCTCTCTCTCCATTGACTTCTTCCCATCAGTATACAAGCGCATGCATATTTCCTGTTTCTAACACAAATAAAAAATGGAGCCCTTCTCTTGTTTTTGCTTCTTTAAACCGTTCCTCCATTTCTTTCTATTTACTTCCACGTTTCTTGAAATATTATATTCTCTGTGCCACTATTCTCATTTCATTCACCCCTTAAACTACCACTTCCTGATTCTTTTACTGTTTTATCAAAACTCTCCGAGAGCTTCCTCTCAGTTCTCATATTATCAAATGTCAGTGAAGTTTTTACCATATTGAAAGCCTCTCCTTAATAATTCTAACATGGTTTCTGCACAGAACTCTCAATGTGTTCTTTTCCTCGCCTTCTAGCTCTTCCTTGTCAATGTCCTTTCCAGGATACTTTTCTCCTCTGATCACTTATTTAATTCAGCTGTCCTCAACATTCTCTCTTGGACCATTGTTATATTTTGTACTCTCCTTTGACAGTTTTATATGCTTCCATACCTTTGTTTTTATGGAAACTGCTCATCTTGACCTTTATACCTGAACACAGGGATAAATACAGTGAATGTGTCTGCCACAGAAATGTTAAATGCACCATCTGAAAAACAGATGTGTGACTATCTATTTTTCTCCATCTTTTTCCAATTCTATTGATTCACTTCAAACTTTAACTAGTTTGCCTTAAAGCCAACTGTGCCGCACTAAAATAAAATCATCAGTTTGCCAAAATGACAGTTTTCAGAATGATGGCAGGAAAAGGATCATAAATCTTGAGAAAAGTGATGACATTCCAGTATAAGACATGACTTCTATTGACCTTTCCGAAACATAGAATAGCTGAAGGAAATAGACATGACCTCTGAAGACATGTTTCTGTGAAAATCTCTTTAAAAAGATATAATAGAGACTCAAATGTGAACTTTTTTTTAATAATGTGTTTTTTCTAATAATGACCTTGCCACTATATGAACCAAGGTGGCTATGAGAAACCTCCAACAAGAAATGTTTAAAATTTAGACAATTGTAAAGTCTTTCAAATACTGGGGACATGACATTACCTAAACAAAATATCTGAATTGGAGTCCAGAGTTGTTTTAAGCCATGGTGTAATTGGTTTTATACACTGTCAAAGATACCAGCCATCCATGTTAAAACATAAGAAACAAAATGAAATTTAGATAAGATTAAAAATTACAAGTTTGCTATATAGGAACACTTTGATGTAATTTGAAAATCTTCTAACATACATAAGTTTTAGAAATATATTAATTCCAGGATCAAGACAATCGACTTATAAACTACTATTTGTGATTCAATTACTAGGGATATAATTGAGATATGGATACATTTTTGGACTGGAATGGAGTTTCCTTTTCAAATATCTAGGGAAAATATTGTTAAAAAATACACAAAACTTAAATTAAGGCAAAATACTGGAAGCATGTCCTATAGTATTGTCTAACAGGCCTACCAAATAATTATTTGATTGAATTATAATTTACTATTGATTAGTTCCTAGATTCTATGACGTTACATGTTATTTTATAAAATTTTGTTCAATAAAGGTGTAAATAGTTTCGCTTTAGTAAAAGAAAGGTATGTATATATATGTGTGAATATACGTATATATATATATATATATATATGTATATATATAGCAAAAACAAAAAAACATACACGTTGCTGTTGAGTAGATTCTGACTCATACCGACCGCATAGGACAGAGTAGAACTGCCCCATAGGATTTCCATGGAGTGGCTTTTGGATTCAAACTTCTGACCTTTTGATTATTAACCGAGCTCTTATGCCCTATAGGGCAATAGAACTATAACATTTAGCATTATAGTTATAGTTTTATTGCCCTGTAGGGTATTAATCAGCTTTGCATCTAATTTAGCAATAATCCAGCTTTCTTTTCTTTCAGTACCTATGTGTAGTTAATCTTTCTGATTCTCCATTAAACCAGCTTTAGAATCTTGATGGTTCCCTCATTAATGAGTCAAGTAATTTTTGACATGTGCATATCTTATATTCATATAAGATTCGTGCCTTTACTTTTAAAAGCTATACTTTGACAATATCACTTAAATCTAATGAAAGTATATTCCAATGCTATTACCCTGTGCTCTAAGATGTTTTTAGATTTATACATAATAAGATAGCACTAAAAATAGTTTGTCAGACTTTGATGTAGAATTCTAGATCTGGCAGTAACATTACTAGAATATGGTATATGCTTTATTCATTTTTACAGATTAAAGAACAGAACAAAATCAAACACTGAATCCCCATAATGATAATTTATCTGCACAAGATCAAAAAGTAAATAATGATGGAATCAGGACCCTTTTCTCTACATCTAAGGTTGTACTTCATTAAATAATTAAATTTATTCATTTTTATATTCAAACTCATTTATTTTATTTTAATTATAGTCTTAAAACCATGCAGGTAGTGAAGACACTAAGGTGAAGAAGACTGTTCCCTTTCTGCTTTGGGAGTGTTGATGCTATGTGTGTAACTTTCAGGGTGTATTCTTCAATGTAAAAGAACATAACCCTTCTCTCCTTCCTTATCTTCCTCCCAGTGACTGGAATGCAGACACAGTAGTGGAAAGATGAGTAACAATTTTATACTATAAAATGAAATCTTAGCTTGTGAAGAGCAGAGCAACAAGATAGATCCTAAACTTCTGAAACATGGAGTTTCTATGTCAGTCCTAGTCTTTATGTAAGAGAACACACGTTTCAGTCTTCTAAAAACACTTTTTTTTTAATCTTTACTTTTGATACAGCAATTCAGTCAGCATTTGGTGATGGAAGAGGGGTACTGCCTTAACAAACAATACGTGTTGCTGTTGTTAGGTGCCCTCGAGTCAGTTCCAACTCATAGTGACCCTAAGTACAACAGAATGAAACACTGTCCAGTCCTGGGCGATCCCTACAACGGTTGCTATGTTTGAGGCCATTGTTGCAGCCACTGTGTCAATCTACCTCATTGAGGATCTTCCTCTTTTTCACTGATCCTCTACTTTACCAAGCATGATGTCCTTCTCCAGGGACTGGTCTCCTCTGATAATGTGTCCAAAGAACGTGAGATGAAGTATCACCATCCTCGCTTCTAGGGAGCATTCTGGCTATACGTCTTCCAAAACAGATTTGTTCATTCTTCTGAAAGTCCATGACATATTCAATATTCATTACCAATACTATAATTCAAAGGCATTAATTCTTCTTTGGTCTTCCGTATTCATTGTCCAGCTTTTGCATGCATATGAGGTGGTTGAAAATATCATGACTTGGGCCAGATGCATCTTAGTCCTCAAAGTGATATCTTTGCTTTTTAACGTTTGAAAGATGTCTTTTGCAACAGATTTGCCCAATGCAATGAATTGTTTGATTTCTTGTCTGCTGCTTCCATGGGTGTTAATTGTGGATCCAAGTCAAATGAAATCCTTTGCAACTTCAATCTTTTCTCCATTTATCATGTTTCTTATTGGTCCAGTTGTGAAGATTTTTGTTTTCTTTATAATGAGGCACACTCCATACTGAATGCTACAGTCTTTGATCTTCATCAGTAAGTGCTTCACGTCCTCTTCCCTTTCAACAAGCAAAGTTGTGTCATCTGCATATCACAGGTTGTTAATGAGTCTTCCTCCAACCCTGATGCCATGTTCCTCTTCATATAGTCCAGCTTCTTAGATTATTTGCTCAGTATATAGATTGAATAATTATGGTGAAAGAATACAGACTTGATGCATACCTTTCCTTATTTTAAACTACACAGTGTCCCCTTGTTCTGTTCAAATGACTGCCTCTTGGTCTATGTACAAGTTCCGCGAGAGCACAATTAAGTGTTCTGGAATTCCCATTCTTTGCAATGTTATCCATAATTTGTTACGATCCACAGAGTCAAATGCCTTTGCATAGTCAATGTAACACAAGTAAACATCTTTCTGGTATTCTCTGCTTTCAGCCAAGATCCATCTGACATTAGCAATGATATCCCTCCTTCCCGTCCTCTTCTCAATCCAGCTTGAACTTCTGACGATTCTCTCTCGATGTACTGCTGTGACTGCTTCTGAATAATCTTCAGCAAACTTTTACTTGTGTGTGATATTAATGATATTGTTCGATAATTTCTGCATTGTGTTGGATCACCTTTTGTTTCAAATGGGCACAAATATGGATCTCTTCCAGTCAGTTGGCCTGGAAGCTGTTTTCCAAATTTCTTGACATAGACAAATGAGCCCTTCCAGCGCTGCATCCGTTTGTTGAAACATCTGAATTGGTACTCCGTCAATTCCTGGAGCCTTGTTTTTTTACCATTTGCTTCAGTGCAGCTTGGACTTCTTCCTTCAGTACCATAGGTTCTTGATTATATGTTACCTCCTGAAATGGTTGCATAGCAACCAATTCTTTTTTGGTACAGTTACTCTGTGTATTCCTTCCATCTTCTTTTGATGCTTCCTGCATCTTTCAATATTTTGCCTATTAAAAAAAAGGTTGCTGTCTAGTGGATTCTGACTCATAGCGACCATATAGGAAGGAGTAGAACTGCCCCATAGGGTTTCCAAGGAGCGGCTAGTGAATTTTAACTGCTGACCTCTTGGTTAGCAGCCGAGCTCTTAACCACTGTGCCACCAGGGATCCATTTTGCCCATAGAATCCTTCAATATTGCAAGTTGGGGCTTGAATTTTCACTTCAGTTCTTTCAGCTTGAGAAATGCCAAACGTATTCTTTCCTTTTGGTTTTCTAACTCCAGGTCTTTGAACATTCCATATAAAACTTTACTTTGTCTTCTTGAACTGCTCTTTGAAAGCTTCTGTTCAGCTCTTTTACTTCATCAATTCTTCCATTTGCTTTAGCTACTTTGTGTTCAAGAGCAGGTTTCATGGTTTAATGTTTGGGGACAGACAGAGAGGACACAGATATTACTGTGGTAAAATATTTTGTAAATTCTTCATATGCAATACCTTGGAAGATGGATGATATATGTCAACAAAACCTGCAACTTTCAAGAAATAGTTTGGAAAATCAAAGCATGTTGGTGGGTACTGGTTACTACTTAACAATATTTTAGTAAAGTTGTATGAGGAAAATGAGATCAGAGTGTTAAAATAAGACTTTCTCAAAACAGGTAGACTTACAGTATATAGACTTTGGTTTCAAGCTCTTCTCAAGGTCATCGTGTTAAGGCTTCTCTGCCGAACACTGGGAGTTAACTCAGTAGCATGGATTGGATTAAAGATGTTGCCTTCCAAAGTCAAGGTAGCCACTATTAAATTTAAAAAGAGAGAGACAATTGATACATAGAAGCATGAAAGATAATACTTTTCAGAGTCAACATCTACATCTAGTCATAAACGTTGGATGTGGTTAGGGGTACAGGAATGGATCAGAAGCAAAGAGGCCAGAAATCTAGTAAGTTTCAGGTGAAATTATATTGCCAAAGTAACCACAGGACTGTGTTTCAAGAATATCTGATTGTTCAATAAGTACAGAAACTCTTCCACCGGTACAAAGCATGAAGTGAAAGTTTAGTGGCTCCAAGAAGGACCTACTAAGTGATGCTCTTTTTACATGTCACTGCAAAGGACAATAAACACGAAATCTCCTAGCTGACAAAGGCAGGCACAAAGGAGAACACCAGAGGGGCTAACAAAGGAACATATTCCACTTGTTAAGTAGGGAGTTTTCTCAATTCCTTCCCAGAGTGTCTTGATAATTGCTATAGAGTTGCTATGAGTCGGAATCTACTCAACAGCAATGAAGATGGACAAGTGACTGCTATTTTTCTGGAATCTTCCCTTTGTCTGATGGGAGATTTTATTGTGCTTATCCTGTTTACTCTATCCTTGTATACAGGGTATTAGAAGGGCAGATAGTTTGTCTTTTAGATCACAGTTCACAGGATCTTGAGGAAGTATATCTAATGAAGAAGACTGAGATACTGAAATTTGAATTAGATGCAGAACCTGGATGAGAGGCTGGAATTGTTTCCCTTGAGACAGGTATGAGTTTGTTCTATATGTGGAAAGAAGGATGCACATGGATATTTAAGTGGCCAGAGTGATGGACTCTGACAAAGACTGCTAGTTGAGCCACAATATCTCTTCTCTTTTTCTAATATTAATAGAGATTTTAGGTAAACTAATGGGCTCTCAGCTAAGCATACATTTCCTAGTTTTTCTTGCATTTTGGGTGGTCATGTGAATAGGCTGTAATCACTGATATGAATAAAAGTGATATGTGCAACTGGAAGCAATACAAAGAAATGAGCTCTTGATGCATGCAACAACATGAATGAAACTCAAAATAATTATTCTGAGAAAAGAAGACAATAATGAGACTACATGCTGTATTATTCTATTTTTATAAGTCTAGAAAATAGAAACTAATTCATAGTGACAGACTGTAGATAAGTAGTTACCCAGAGAGGTGAGATGGGAGGGCAGAAGGAAGAGCTTATAGAGAGGCAAGACGAATGTTTTTGGAGTAATATTTGTTATTTTGATTGTGATAATGAATTCAAAGATGAATATATGTGTCATATCTTACCAAATTGTGCACTTTATTTTTTTTCAGTGAAATTTTTTATTGTTGTGGTTTAAGTGAAAGTTTACAATTCAAGTTAGTCTTTCATACAAAAATTTATACATACATTGTTATGTGACCCTAATTGCTCTCCCTATACTATGACAGCACATTCCTCCTTTCCACCCCTGATTTCCTGTGTACATTTAACCAGCTTCTAACCTCTCTGCCTACTCATCTCGCCTCCAGACAGAAGCTGCCCATTTAGTCTCATGTATCTAATTGAGCTAAGAAGCAACACTCTTCACGAGTATCATTTTATGTCCCACAGTCCAGTCCAATCTTTGTCTGAAGAGTTGGCCTCAGGGGTTGTTTTAGTTCTGGGTTGACAGAGAGTCTTGGGGCCATGATTTCTGGGGTTCCTCCAGTCTCAGTCAGACCATTAAGTCTGGTCTTTTTACTAGAATTTGAGTTCTCCACCCCACCCTTCCACCGCTCCATCAGGGACTCTCTGTTGTGTTCCCTGTCAGGGTGGTCATTGGTGGTAGTCTGACACCATCCAGTTCTTCTGGTCTCAGGCTTATGAAGTCTCTGGTTTATGTTGCCTCTTCTGTCTCTTGGGCTCCTACTTTCTTTGTGTCATTGGTGTTCTTCATTCTCCTTTACTCCAGGTAGCTGGAACCAACTGATGCATCTTAGAGGCTGCTTGCTAACTTTTAAGACCCCAAACGCCCCTCACCAAAGTAGGATGCAGAACATTTTTTTAATAAACTTTGTTATGCCAATTGACCTAGATGTCCCCTGAAAGCATGGTCCCCAGACCCCAGCCCCTATTACTCTGTCCCTTGAAGTGTTTGATTGTATTCAGGAAAATTCTTAGCTTTTTGGTGTAGTCTGGTTGCGCTGACTTCCCCTGTAGGGTGTGCCGCCCTTCCCTTCGCCTAAGATGATTCTTGTCTACTATATAGTTAGTGAATAACCCTCACCCTCCCTCCCAACCCCCGTAACCAACAAAGAATGTTTTCTTCTGTGTTTAAACCTTTTCTTGAGTTATTATAATAATGGTCCTATACAATATATGTCCTTCTGTGACTGACTAAATTCACTTAGCATAATGCCCTCCAGACTCCTTCATGTTATGTTTCACGGCTTCATCATTGTTCTTTATCATTGGTAGTATTCCATTCTGTGAATATACCATAACTTGTTTATCCATTTGTCCATTGATGGCCACCTAGGTGGTTTTCAACTTTTTGCTATCATGAACAGTGCTACAATGAACATGGGTGTATGTATATCTATTTGTGTGATGGCTCTTATTTCTCTAGGATATATTTCAAGGAGTGGGATTGCTGGATCGTATGGTACTTCTATTTCTAGCTTTTTAAGGAAGCGCCAAATCGATTTCCAAAGTGGTTGTACCATTTTACATTCCCACCAACAGTGTATAAGTGTTCCAGTCTCTCCACGACCTCGCCAACATTTATGATTTTGTGTTTTTTGGATTAATGCTAGATTGTTGAGGTGAGTTGATATCTCATTGTAGTTTTGATTTGCATTTCTCTAATGGCTAGTGATCATGAGCATTTCTTCATGTGTCTGTTAGTCACCTGAATGTCTTCTTTGGTGAAGTGTCTGTTCATATCCTTCGTCCATTTTTTAATTGGGTTATTTGTCTTTTTGTTGATGAGGTTTTGCAGTATCTTGTGGATTTTAGAGACTAGACGCTTATCAGATTTGTCATAGCCAAAAACTCTTTCCCAGTCTGTAGGTTGTCTTTTGACTCTTTTGGTGAAGTCTTTTGATGAGCTTAAGTGTTTGATTTTTAGGGGCTCCCAGTTATCTAGTCTCTCTTCTAGTGCTTGTGCATTGTTACTTCCGGTTTGTATTGTGTTTATGCAATGTATTATGTCTCCTAGCATTGTCCCTATTTTTTCTTCCATGATCTTTATCTTTTTCAATTTGATATTTAGGTCTTTGATCCATTTTGAGTTCGTTTTTGTGCATAGTGTAGATATGGGTCTTGTTTCAGTTTTTTTGCCGATGGATATCCAGTTATGCCAGCACCATTTGTAAAGAGACTGTCTTTTCCCTAATTAACTGACTTTGGGTCTTTAGCTGCTCATAGGTGGATGAATTTATGTCTGGATTCTCAATTCTGTTCCATTGGTCTATGTATCTGTTGTTGTACCATTACCAGGCTGTTTTGACTACTGTGGCGGTATAATAGGTTCTAAAATCAGGTAGTGTGAGGCCTCCCGCTTTGTTCTTCTTCTCGAGTAATGCTTTACTTATTCAGGGCCTCTTCCCTTTCCACATGAAGTTGGTGATTTGTTTCTCCATCTCATTAAAAAATGCCATTGGAATTTGGATCGTGATTGTATTGTATCTGTAGATCACTTTGGGTCGAATTGACATTTTCACAATATTGAGTCTTCCTATCCATGAGCAAGGTATGTTTTTCCACTTATGCAGGTCTCTTTTCGTTTCATGCAGTGGTGTGTTGTAGTTTTCATTGCATAGATGTTTTACGTCTCTGGTTAGGTTTATTCCTAAGTATTTTATCTTCTGGGGTGTTATTATAAATGGTATTGATTTGGTGATTTCATCTTCAAAGTTCTCTTTGTTGGTGTAGAGGAATGCAACTGATTTTTGTATGTTTATCTTGTATCCTGATACTTTGCTGAAATCTTCTATTAGTTCCAGTAATTTTCTTGTGGATTCTTTGGGGTTTTCTGTGTATAAGACGATATCATCTGCAAATAGAGATACTTTCACTTCTTCCCTACCAATCTGGATGCCCTTTATTTCTTTTTTTAGCCTAATTGCTCTGGCTATGACTTCCAGCACAATGTTGAATAAGAGTGGTGATAAAGGGCATCCTTGTCTGGTTCCTGTTCTCAACGGGAATGCTTTCAAAGTCTCTCCATTTAGGATGATGTTGGCTGTTGGCTTTGTATAAATGTCCTTAATTATGTTGAAGAATTTCCCTGCTATTCCTATTTTGTTGAGAGTTTTTAGCATGAATGGTTGTTGGACTTTGTCAAATACCTTTCCTGCATTGATTGATAAGATCATGTGGTTCTTGGCTTTTGTTTTATTAATGGGATGGATTACTCTATTGTTTTTCTAATGTTGAACCATCCCTGCATACCTGGTATAAATCCCACTTAATCATCGTGAATTATTTTTTTGATATGTTGCTGAATTCTGTTGGTTAGAATTTTGTTGAGGATTTTTGTGTCAATGTTCATGAGGGATATTGGTCTGTAATTTTCTTTTTTTGAGATGTCTTTACCTGGTTTTCGTATCAGGATTGTGCTGGCTTCATAGAATGAGTTTGGGAGTATTCCATCCTTTTCTATGCTCTGAAGTACCTTTAGTAGTAGTGATGTTAATTCTCCTCTGAAAATTTGGTAAAATTCTCCAGTGAAACCATCCAGGCCAGAACTTTTGTAGTTGTTGTTGTTGGGAGTTTTTTTTAACTATCTTTTCAATCGCTTCTTTTGTTATAGGTTTTTTCAGTTGTTCCACCTCCGAATGTGTTAGTGTAGGTAGGTAGTGAGTTTCTAGAAATTTGTCCATTTCCTCTAGGTTTTTAAATATGTTAGAGAACAATTTTTCATAGTATTCTGTTATGATTCTTTTAATTTCAGTTGGGTGTGTTGTGATATTACCCATCTCATTTCTTATACAGTTATTTGCTTCCTCTCCTGTTTTTCTTTTGTCAGTTTCGCCAATGGTTTGTCAATTTTGTTGATCTTTTCAAAGAACCAGGTTTTGTTCTTGTTAACTTTCAATTGTTTTTCTAGTCTTGATTTCATTTAATTCTGCTCTGATTCTTATTATTTCCTTTCTTCTGGTGCCCAAGTGCTTCTTTTCCTGCCCTCTTTCTACTTGTTCCAGTTGTAGGGTTAATGTTTTGATTTGGGCCCTGTCTTCCCAAATGTCTGGGAGGAAAGTGTATCCTGTAAGTGGGTGTTTTTTGCCAGACTACGAGCACCCAATGCAGTTGGCTAGAAGGACTGGGAGGTACTTCTTCTTGGTCCCCTGTTGCAGGTGACTAGGTGGTGTGGGTGGAGCCACCAGTTCTCAGGCCCCTGACGTGGGTAGGTGAAGACCCTGCTTAATGGGCTGAGCAGTGTTAAATGTCACTCATATGCCACTTCACAGCTGAAACAGTTGAAGTTAGGCTTCAGGTATATACCTTGTTGTACTGTGGTAATGAGGGCCTATGCTGTTTAAATGGTCCCACACAAGTCTATGCAGGGGGAAAGGCACTCAAAGTCCATGGACCCATTATGCCTGTTCCTAGGCAAAGGAGCTGTGCCTACTATAAGTTCCTAGCTTAGGGGAGCTGGCAGCTTATTTTTCCCCTGTTTGTTGATTTGTTCCCTCTCCATGGTCAGCAGAATGGCTCAGGGAGCATGATGGGTCCTATTTCTAGCCCAGGGGACTCAGCAATCACTGAAGCCACCCGGGACCGAGTACAGAACAGGGAGTGGGGAGGTAAATAGGAGAGAGTTTTGTCCCAAAGGGGGTGTTTTACAGACACGTGGTAGGCCAGAAGCAAGTACTTATCTTTCATTGATCGAGTGCTGCTTCTCACTGGTTCCTGATGGCTGAGTAGACTCTCTGCCACTGGGTCTCTCCCAATGTGGAAAATGCCATCCAAGCTCTGCTGCTTGCCTCCCTGTGCACCACTAGCTAATTTCACCTGAAGGGCTCCAGCTTCTGCTGGGTCAGGTCAGGCAACTCCTCGCTGCTTCAGAAACATCTCTCCCTCCCCCTGTCACTCAGTCCGATTCCTCAATTTTGCCTTTCATATCCAGGGCTCCTAGATTGTCATATATAATCAATTCACTTGTTTTTTCAGGTCTTTGTTGTAAGAGGGACCACTGGAAGTGTCTGACTACTCCACCATCTTGTCCTCACCTCCTCCTTTATTATTTCTTATAAGTTTGGTTTGGTTTTTACTTACTCCCTTAATTTCTGTTTATCTGGAAATGTGTTAATTTTGTAATCATATTTGAGTGAGAGTTTTGCAAGATATATTATTCTTTGTTGGTAGTTTTTCTCTTTTAAGATTTTATATATGTCATCCCATTGCCTTCTTGCCTATATGATTTATTCTAAGTAATCAGAGCTTAGTCTTATTGTTTCCTCTTTGTACGTGACTTTGTTTTTTTCAAGCTGCTCTCAGGATTCTTTCTTTGACTTTGTTTTTAGCAAATGTCATTATGATATATCTTGGTGTTTTTCTTTTGGAGTCTATCCTATTATGGGGTTTGGTGAGCTTCTTGGATAGTCTGCTTTTTGTCTTTCATAATATTAGGGAAGTTTTCTGTCAGCAAATCTTCAGTGATTCTCTCTGTGCTTTTTGTTTTCTCCTCCTGTTCTGGAACTCTGAACAAATGCAAATTTTTGCTTTTGATTGTATCCCACATTGTCCTCAGGCAGTCTTCATTTTTATTTGTTCTTTTCTCTAATTTTTCCTCAAACAAATTGGTATCCAAGGATTTGTCTGAAATTTTGCTGTTTTTTGTTGTTTCAAATTTGCTCCTAAGATCTATTGCACTGCCCATTTCTGAGATCTTATTCATTTTTTGGATTTTTAATTGCTATGTTTGTATGATTTATAGTTGTTCATTTATTTTCACATTTTGTTACTGTATTATTTTCCTGAATTCTTCCATTGTTTTGTCTGTCTATTCCATCACTTTGTCTATTTTTTCCTTATTTTTGTCTGCACTTTCCTTCATCTGTTGGAGAACTCTGAATATTAGAGTTCTGAATTCCCTATCAAGTTGTTCCAGTTCCTTTTCTTCTATTAGAAGGTCATCAGTGTTTTACTTTGGTCACTTTCTGGAGTCATCCTTTCCTGTTTTTTTAATATGTTTTTGTATTTTCTGCTGTCTCAGGACATTCAGAAATTATTTTCTTTGTTTATTGATTGTAGATTTCATTGTTTTGTCCTGATTTTTTGTTTTATTTGGTTATGTCTGGGTTGTGGAGTTTGGTGTGTTTTGTTGTTGCTTGCTTGTCTGTGGGCAGGATACTTCTCACCACCTTGTTCAGGTTAGCAGGACTGGTCACTCAGCTGTGGTGCAGCAGGGCAAGTCCAGCATGGGTGGAGTTATGGGGATGGGTAGTTTGCAGCATGAACTGGGGGAGGGGGTGACAGGGTGGGACAAGGGGTAATATAGGGAGAGGTGTGGGGAGCCATGTAGGTACCACTCCAGGGCATGGCACTGTGGCCCTTTGGCAAGCAACGGAGACTGCGTAGAGGGAAGAATGGTGGGGATGGGAAAGCATGTATCCCTGACTACTGGGTGCTCTGTACCCTGCTGGGAGCTCCACGAAGTTGCCTTCCCATACTCCCTGTCCACAGTCCTTGGTGGCTGAGGTCAAAGATGGTGAATCCAGGTCATAGTGAGTTGGTATCTCTCCAGCTGAGCAACCATGGCCCATTGACAAGTGGCAGGGGCCTCATACAGGAAAGAAGGGTGTGGGGTGGGAAAGCATCTATCCCTGGTTACCAAGTGCTCTGTCTCTTGTTGGGAACTCCATGAAGTTTCCTTCCCACACTTCCTGTCTGAGTTCTTTTGTGCCTGTAGCCAAGATGGCAAATCCGGCCACTTTAGCTGGTAGGGGACTTCCATTCCATAGCTCTCCTCGTTCTCTGTTCTTTGTTGGTTTCTTATTCCATTTGGTGCTTGATCGAGTTCTTTATTCCTTCATTTGGTACTTTGGGTTCCAGGATTGACCATTGTATCTATTTTACTTAGTTTTTTGGGTCTTTGCCACAGAGGGACATCATGGTGCTTCTGTCTATAGCGCCACATTGGCTCTGACTGCCACAAAATATTTTGAATTGAATTAAAATGAAAACACAAAATATCAAAGTTTATGAGCTCCTCTTAGATCAATGTTCAGGAGGAAGTTTAGAACTTTAAACATTTATATTAGGAAACAAGCAATATCTAAAATCAATAATCTAATGTTGTACCACAAGGTGCTAGAAAGAGAAGAGCAAATCATGTGCATAGTAAGTGGTAGGAAGGAAATAAAGACCTTAATGAAAATCACTGGAATAGAGAAAACAAATAATGGAGAACAACAAAGAAATCAAAATTTAGTTTTTTGAAAAGAACAACATAACTGATAAATCTTTATATAGACTCACCAAAAAAAAAAAAAAAAAAGAGTGAGGAAATATATATTAGAAGCAGGACTAAAAGAGAGGACGTGATTAACAACTTTACAGAAATTAAATGGATTAAATTAGGAAAAGTAGATGAAATGAGCAAATCACAGTAAGACATAAATTATTCAACATGATTAAAAAAAAAATAGAAAATCTCAACAGATCTATATACCAAAAGAAAAAAACTGTTTTTGTTGAGTTGATTCCAACTCATAGTAACCTTATAGGACAGAGTAGAACTACCCCATAGACTTTCCAAGGAGCACCTCATGGATTTTAACTGCCAAACTTTTGGTTATCAGCCATAGCACTTAACTACTACACCACCAGAGTTTCTAATCTATAAACAGATTAAGGAAATTGAATTAATAAGTAAAATCTTCTCACAAACAGAAGCCTGAGCCCCAGTAACTTTGGTGATGAATCCTATCAAATTTTTAAGGAAGAATAATAAGGTCCTACATAAACTCTTTTAGAAAATAGAGTAAGAGGAAATACTTTCCAACTCAATGTATAACCCTGATATTACTGGGAAGCATTGAAACCGATGTCAGACAAAGACACAACAAAAGAATATTACAGATTTATATACCTCTTGAACTAATTGTAAGACTCCTTAACAATTTTTTAGCAAATGGAATTCATCCATATAAAAAACAATTATATATTATATATTATAGGATTAATCCCTGGAGTGCAAGGTTGATTTAGCATCTGAAAATTAATTAATGTCATACACTATATAAGTAGAATAAAAGGTAAAAAACACAATCGTGTCAGTTTGCACATAAAGTAATTGACAAAATCCAATACTCTTTCATGAAAACACCACTTTTAACAATCTTGGAACAGAAGTAAACTTCCTTTATCCAATGCTGTGTATCTCTGAAAAATTCATAGCTAACATTATATTTAATACTAAGAGAATAAATGCTCTCCTTTTAAGATTGAGAAAAATGCAAGGATATTCATTCTCAACATTTCTATGAGGTATTCCACTGGAGAGTCTATCAAGTGCAATGAGATGAGAAAATAAATTAATTGTATTTAGATTTGAAAGGAAGAACCAGAACGGTCTTTATTTGCAGATGGCATGATTCTATGTGCTGTAAATACAAATGATTTTACAGAAAAACTACTAGGACTAATAAACAAGGTTAGCAAGGTTAACCTGATACAGATCAATACATAAAATATATAATAAGATACAAGATCAATATATAAAAATCTACAGTATCTCTACATGTTAACATCAAAAATTTCAGAAAATAAAATACACAATCACATTCACAGTAGCTTTAAAATAAAACAAATGCTTAAGAATACATTTTAAGTAGCATAAGACTTGTGCATCAAACAGTATAAAATATTGAGAGAAATTAAATAAAATCTAATTAGAAGAGTCAATATTGTTTAAATGACACTTCTTCCAAAATTGAACTGCAGGTTCAGTTACTATCAATTACCTATCAAAATCACAGGAGGCATTTTGTAGAAATTCACAAGCTAATCCTAAATTTTATATGGAAATGCAAAGAACCTAGAAGGGTGAAAATAATTTTGAAAAAGAAAACAAGTTTGAGGACTCGTACTACCTGATTTATAAACATACTGCATTGCTACGGTAATCAAAATTGTTACATACATATGTAACAATCTTGATTATATATATGACAGACATATATAAAGGTGCATATATATACATATAATGCATCTCTCTTTCTACATATATATATATATATATATATGTATATATAAAACCCTTTGCCATCAAGTCGATTCCGACTCATTGTGATCCTATAGGACAAAATAGAACTACCCTATAGGGTTTCCAAGGAGTTGCTGGTGAATTCAAACTGCCGACCTTTATAGGCGTGAAAGTCTCCTTCCAAATGGTCACAGCCTTGAAAACCCTATGGAGCAGTTCCACTGTACACAGATGGGGTTACCATGAGTCAGAATCAACTCAACAACTAACAACAGCAAAAATACATAGTAATAGATTAAAAGTACAGAAATAAACTCTGAAGTTTATGATCAATTTATTTTTTAGAAGATTTTAAGGTTAACTCAATGGATGAATGATTCTTTTTTTAAAATGCTAAAAAACAGGAAAGCTGGTGATAGGGAACCCAAGGTTGAGTAAGGATAGTGTTGATGTGTTGTGAGGTTGTTAACCATTGTCATAGGGCAACATGTGTACTGTTAAATGAGAAACTATTTTGTTCTGTAAGCCTTCATCTAAAGTGAGAATAGCAGCACAATTGAAAGAGCATAGTCAATGTCACTGAACTGTGCATGTAGAAATTTTTGAAATGGTGTATATTTGGATATGTATATTTTCACCAAAAAAAAAAAAAAAGGTCGAGAAGGGAGAGGGTTGACATGTTGTGGGGTTGTTAACAAATGTCATAAAACAATATGTGTACTACTGTTTCATGAGAAACTATTTGTTCTGTAAGCCTTCACCTGAAGTTCAGTAATTAAAAAGAAGCCAAAAACGAAATGCTAAGAAAAATGGATATCCACATAGAGAAGTGTGAAATTAAACACCTCAAACCTCATACAAAAATTTCATTAAAATAAATCATAAGTCTCTATTTATGTGCTGTAACTATAAAATTTCTAGAAGTAAACATCTGAGAAAATCATTTTAACCTTGAGTCAGGAAAGACTTTTTAGATATGACACGATGAAATATCCAACAAAGGTCTAATGTCTAAAATCTATAGGAAAATCCAACACCTCTACAACAAAAAGACAAATAATCCAATTAAAAAAATGGGCAAAGGATATGAACAGACACTTCACCGAAGCAGACATTCGGGAGGCTTGAACAGACACGTGAGGAAATGCTCGCAGTCACTAGCCATTAGAGAAATGTAAACCAAAACTACAATGAGATGCCATCTCACCCAACCTTATAGGCAAGAATCAAAAAAACAGAAAATAACAAATGTTGGAGACGTTGTGGGGAGACTGGAACTCTTATACACTGCTGGTGGGAAGGCAAAATGTTACAACCATTTTGGAAAATGATACAGTGCTAGAAAAAGAAGTACCATATGATTCAGCAATCCCACTCCTAGTAATATACCCTAGAGTGATAAGAGCCATCACACAAATAAGCATATGCACACCCATGTTCATTTTAGCATTGTTCACAACAGCAAAAGGATGGAAACAACTTAGGTGCCCATCAACAGATGAATGGATAAACAAACTATATACACACAATGGAATACTACACAACAATAAAGAACAATGATTAATCTGTGAAGCATCTCACAACAAGAAAGAATCTGGAGGGCATTATGCTGAGTAAATAAGTCAATCACAAAAGGACAAATACTGTATGAGACCACTAGTATAAAAACTCATGAAAGGTTTACACACAGAAACAGTCTAAGGTCAAGCACAACTTGACAAAGGAAAAGTCATAGAACTTTATAGACACATTCAAACTCCCTGAGGAACCAAGATACTTGACTGATGGCTGGGGACCCTGGTCTCGAAGGACATCTAGCTCGATTGGCATAATATAGTTTATAAAGAAAATGCTCTACATTCTACTTCGGAGAGAAACTTCTGGGGTCTTAAAAGCTTGTGAGCAGCCATCTAAGATATGTCCACTGGTCCCACTCCATCTAGAGCAAAGGAGAATGAAGACAATCAAAGACACAAAGAAAGTATTAGTCCAAAGGACTAATGGACCTCAACTACCACAGCCTCCACCAGACTGAGTCCAGCATAACTAGATGGTGCCCAGCTACCAATACTGACTGCTCTGACACGGGTCACAACAGAAAGTCCTGGACAGATCTGGAGAAAAACGTAGAACAACATTCTAACTCACAAAAAACATTGGATAGCCACATAGACTTACTGATTCTGACAGAGAGTGAAGAAACCTGAGAATATGGCCCAGGACACCCTTTTAACTCAGTACTGAAGTCACTCCTGAGGTAAACTCTTCAGCCAACGATTAGGCAGGCCTATAAAAACAAACAGTAACACTTGTAGTTCAATCATGTATATGAGAATAAATGGGCACACCAGCCCAGGGGCAAGGACAAGAAGGCAGAAGGGGACAGGAAAGCTGGATGAACGGAAATGTGGAACACAAAGTTGAGAAGAGGAGAGTTTTGGCAAGGTGTAGGGTTGGTAACAAATGTCATAAAAAATATGTGTATTAATTGTTTCATGAAAAACTAATTTCATCTGTAAACTTTCACTTAAAGCATAATAAAAAAATCATAAGTTAGACTTCATGGAAATCTGAAACTTTTATTCTACAAAAGACACCATTAACAAAATGGAAAGACAAACAGGCAACTGAGAGAAAATATTTGCAAATCATATATCTTATAAAGTACTTGTAACATGAATGTATTATAAAATACTCTTAAACTCAATAAAAAGAAAACAAAATTAAAAAACGGACAAAAGATTTAAATGACATTTTACCAGAGAAGGTGTATGAACAGCTAATAATAATATGAAAAGATGCTCAACATCATTATCATTAGGATATGCAAATTAAAACTAAAACGTCATACCATTACATACACACTAGAATATCTACCCCATGTCAGTATGTCTTACTGTAGTGGCTTTCTTGTTACTGTGATGCTGGAAGCTATGCCACCAGTATTCAAATACTAGCAGGGTCACCCATGGTGGACAGGTTTCAGCTGAGCTTCCAGTCTAAGACAGACTAGGAAGAAGGAACTGGAAAATTTACTTCTGAAAAAAATTAACCAGTGAAAATCTAATAAATAGCAGCAAAACATTGTCTGATATAATGCCAGAAAATGAGCTCCTCAGGTTGGAAGGCCCTCAAAATACAACTAGGGAAGAGCTGTCTCTTCAAAGTAGAGGCAACCTTAATGACATAAATGGAGTCAAGCTTTCTGGACCTTCACTTACTGATATGGCACAACTCAAAATAAAAAGAAACAGTTGCAAACATCCATTTATAATATAAATGTGGAATGTATGAAGTATGAATTGAGGAAAATTGAAAGTTGTCAAAAATGAAATGAAATGCATAAATACCGATATCCTAGGCCTTAGGGAGCTGAAATGGACTGGCATTGCCCATTTTGAATTGGACAAACATATGGTCTACTATGCCAGGAATGACAAATTGAAGGGGAACGGCATCCAGTTCATTGTAAAAAAGAATATTTCAAGATCTTTCCTGAAGTGATAGGATAATATCCATATGCTTACAAGGAAGACCAGTTAATATGACTATTATTCAAATTTACCCACCAAACACTAAGGCCAATGATGAAGAAATTGTAGACTTTTACCTACTTCTACAGTCTGAAATGGATCAAACATGCAATCAAGACGCACTGATAATTGCTGGTAACAGGAATGCAAAAGTTGGAAACAAAAAAGAAGGATCGGTAGTTGGAAAATATGGCCCTGGTGATAGAAATGATGCCAGAGATTGCATGATAGAATTTTGCAAGACCAGCAACTTCATTGCAAGTAGCTTTTTTCAGCAACATGAATGACAAGTATACACGTGGACCTGGCTAGATGTAATACACAGAAATCAAGTCGACTACATCTGTGGAAGGGGATGATGGATAGCTCAATATCATCAGTCAGAGCAAGGCCAGTTGCAACTGTGGAACAGACCATCAATTGCTCATATGCAATTTCAAGTTGAAACTGAAGAAATTTAGACAAGTCCATGAGAGCCCAAGTATGACCTTGAGTATATCACATTTGAATGTAGAGACCATATCAAGAATAGATTTGGCACATTGAACAATTATGACCAAAGACCAGATGAGTTGCAGAATGATATCAAGTACAAGAAAGAAAAGACCAACTGGATGTCAAAAGAGACTCTGAAACTTGCTCTTGAACATCAAATAGCTAAAGGGAACAGAAAAAATGATGAAGTAAAAGAGGTTAACAGAAATTTTCAAAGGGTGACTCAAGAAGACAAAGCAAATTATTAAAATGAAATGTGCAAAGACTTGGAGTCAGAAAGCCAATAAAGAACACTCTTGGCATTTTTCAAGCTGTAAGAAAGGAAGAAAAAATTCAACTCTCAAGTTACAATTTTGAAGGATTCTATGGGCAAAATATTGAAGGACCCAGGAAGCATCAAAAGAAGATGGAAGGAATACACAGAGTCAGTCTACCAAAAAGAATTGGTCAACATTCAACCATTTCAGGAGTTAGCATATGATCAACAAGCGATGGTACTGAGACTTCCAGAAAAATGGTGCTCTAGACAGAAGCACCACACCATCCCTCCACAGCAAAGATCCGTAAAACTAAGCCAAACAGAGAAAACAGCAATCCTAAAACCCTAAAACATCAAATGAAGAGATAAAGAACTCAGCCAAGCCCCAAATGGAGTGAGAAAACTGACAGAGAATGGAGAGCATGGAGAGATTCATGCAGAGGTCCCCTATCAGCTAACACAGCTCGGATCTGCCATCTGAGACTCTTATCAGAGACCAGCAAATAGGGGGTACGAGAAAGTAGGTTCATGGAGCTTCCAGCAGGAAACAAAACAACTGGTAATTTTCGATATATGCTTTCCTACCCCCCACCCTTCTTCACCCCTACTCAGCCTTCTCTGCTTCCCGCAGCCACAGTCTCTTGGCCGGGAAACAATGGCTGCTTGAATTCCACTTGCCCGCACTGGCCGGCTCCCTGAGTGCCATTTGTTTGCTGCTGATATTGCTTTTTTCCTGTTCTTTTGATTTCTTCCTTACCTCTAACAACCTCCCCCTCCTTTCGCTGAAATACCTGGCTCCATGTGCCATCTTTGCTTCTTCCTGAGAGGTTGTGGAGCTCCGTTCGAGTGTGGAACTGCTTTCCAGTCTGGGCTGTCACGCTGGTGGGATCCTGACGCTTTTGTTTGTTTGTTTGTTTTGAATTGTTTGTTTGATTTCCTTTCTTTTTCTTGAGTTGGGACCCCTTTTTGGCTGGCTGGTGCCGTGTGGCTTAAGACTTACCCCTGCAGCTTGCACAGAAGTGCAGAGGGCTCCCTGAGGGCATTTCTCTTCCGTGGGTTTATTTTTTTTTTTTTCTGTTTTTTGGTTTTTTTTTCTTGTTTTTCTTATTTTTAAAAAATTTGTTTTGTTTTCTTTTCCCTCTTTTTCCCTTTTTGCCTTTCTTCATTACTCAGTTTCTCATCTCTATATACCATCCTTCTTTTCCTGTTCCCTGAATACCTGGTGATGAATACCTTCTAGCCAGACTGTACTGCAACACCTGGGAACAACTTCCCCAGACCTCATAGCTGCACCGGTGGGATCCCTGGGAGCTTAGCTGTCCTTTTTTCTTTCTGATTTTTATTTATTCATTCTTTTCTTTTTTCTTTTTCTTCTTCTCCCCTTTTTTGTTTCTCTACATTTCATAGTCTCTCATCTCTCCATTCCAATGGCAAGCTCCCCTAGCACTCTTTTTTGTTTGTTTGTATGTTTTTGGCTCCTGTTCCTCTCTCCTCTCCCCCATATCCATCTTAGCTCCTCACATCACGATCTCCCCTCTCCATCCTGCCTACCTGCACTGGCTGCTTAACATCACACCAACAAGCAGCACAGGCTTGGCCTACCAGAACCTGCCCTGCACTGATTACCAACCTGCCCTGGTGGCTGCAGTATGTGCCACAAACAACTCATCCCAGCAACTCCCCTTCAGCTAAAACTGCCCTGCTTTACAATATCTGAGCGACTGACCCTGCCAGTTGGAGAAGGAGGTGAAAGTATCATGCCCACAGAGAAGCAACTGACAAGGAACACACAACTCGCCTGCTCAGACATAGCCAAATAAAAAAAAAAAAAAAGATGAAACAAACAAGTCTACAATCAATAAATGAGAAAAATAATTACTAAAAGCCCCGAAGACAGCAGAAAATACTCAAAACATTTATAAAAACAGGACAGGAAGGCTCTGGTAGGCATCCAAAATAAAACACCAGATGACTTTCCAGTGGAAGAAAAGGCACTAGCACTACCTGATAGGGAATTCAAATCCCTAATACTTAGAATTATCCAAGAGTTAAAGCAAAATGCAGACAAAACTGAGGAAAAAATAGAAAAATTCATGGAAAAGGCAGACATATTCATGGAAAATACAGACAAAAAATGGAAGAATTCAGGAAAATAATGCAGGAACAAAATGCCAGAATAAATTCACAACTAGAAATCATACAAAAACTACAATTAGCAATCCAAAAGATAAACAACAAGATTTCAGAAACTGAAAGTGCCATAGAAGGGCTGAGAAGCAGATTTGAAACAGTGGAAGACAGGATCAGTGGAATTGAAGACAAACACTAGGATATGACTCCGCTCGAGGCAAACTCAGAAAAAAGAAGAAAGAAAAATGAAGAGACCCTGAGATTATGTGGGATACAATCAAAAGCAAAAATTTTTGAGTGATCAGAGTTCCAGAACAGAGGGATAAAATGGAAAACACAGAGAGGATCATTGAAGAACTGCTGACAGAAAACTTCTCCAATATCCTGAAAGATGAAAAGCTGGCCATCCAAGAAGCTCAATGAACCTCATATACGATAGACCCCAAAAGAAAATCACCAAGTCATATCATAATCACACTCGCCAAAACCAAAGACAAACAAAGAATCCTGAGAGAAGCTCATGAAAAACAAGAAGTCACATACAGAGAAGAAACAATAAGACTAAGCTCAGATTATTCAGCAGAAACCATGCAGGCAAGAAGCCAATGGGATGACATATATAAAATCTTGAAAGAAAAAAATTGCCAGCCAAGAATAATATATCCTACAAAACTCTCGTTCAAATTTGATGGCAAAATTAGGTTATTTCCAGATAAACAGAAACTAAGGGAATATGTAAAAGTCAAACCAAACTTACAAGAATTATTAAAGGGAGTTCTTTGATCTGAGGACAAACAACTTCAGCTCACAGGCAGAATCTAGGATGCAAGATCGTACCAGCTAGATACCAGTCTAGGAAATGATCTCTCGAGGACAATCCAAAAACAAAAGAAATACAATAGGGAATCAGAGCAGTTAATCAGTAAATGACAACATCAAAACAATAAAAGACGGAATAAATGGTGTAGGTATAGAACCTTCTAATGGAGAGGAAGGCAAGGCAATACCAAGTAATGGTAGACTGCTTCAATCTTAGAAAGATAAGGGCAACATTCATGGTAACCACAAAGAAAGTTAACAAACCAACTCATAACAATAAAGACAAAAAACATAAAGTCTCAGCAAAAGCAAAACTTACAACAAAAGAAATGAAAAAAAAATCCAAAGAAAACAGCACCACAAAAAAAAGCACTGCAAAATGACAGCAACAAACTCACATCTATCAATAATTACACTGAATGTAAATGGACACAATGCACCTATAAAGAGACAGAGAGTGACAGAATGGATGAGAAAACAGGATCCATCAATATGCTGTCTACAAGAAAAACACCTTAGAAACAAAGATGTGAATTTATTAAAAGTTAAAGGTTGGAAAAAAATATATCAAGCTAACAACTATCAAAAAAGAGCAGGAGTGGCAATTCTAATCTCAGATAAAATAGACTTTAAAACAAAATCTACCATAAAAGACAAAGAAGGACACTATATAATGATTAAGGGGACAATCCATCAGAAGACATAACCATAATAAACGTTTACACACCCAATGACAGGGTTCCAAAATACATAAAACAAACTCTAACAACGCTGAAAAGAGAAATTGACAGGTCCACAATAATAGTAGGAGACTTCAACACACTACTCTCAGTAAAGCACAGAACAACTAAAAAGAAACTCAGCAAAGCTACAGAAGACCTAAAGGGCACAATCAGCCAACTTGACCTCATAGACATATATAGAACACTTCATCCAACAGCTGCAAAGTACACATTCTTTTCCAATGTACATGGAACGTTCTCCAGAATAGACCCACATCTTAAACCACAGAGCAATCATTAACAAGATCCAAAACGCTGACATAATTCAAAGTCTGTTCTCTGACCACAATGCCATCAAGGTAGAAATTAACAATAGAAAGAGCCAGGAAAAAAATCAAGTACATGGCAACTGAATAATACCCTGCTTACACATCACTGGGTAACAGAAGAAATCAGAGATGGAATAAAAAAATTCCTAGAATCAAATGAGAGTGAAAACACATCATACCAAAACATTTGGGACACAGCAAAGGCAGTCCTCAGAGGACAATTTATAGCAACAGATGCACATATCAAAAAAGAAGAAAGGGACAAAATAAAAACATTAACTACAGAACTCAACCAAATCAAAAGAGAACAGCAAAAAAAAAAAAAAAAAAAGCCCATAACCACCAGAAGAAAGGAAATATTAAAGATCAGAGCAGAGATAAATGAAATAGAGAACAGAAAAACAATAGAAAGAATCAAAAAAGCAAAAAGTTGGTTCTTTGAAAGAATCAACAAAATTGACAAACCACTAACCAGACTGACAAAAGAAAAACAGAAGAGGACACAATAACCCAAATAAGAAATGAAATGGGAGACATTACAACAGACCCAACTGAAATAAAAAGGATTATAACAGAATATTATGAAAAACTATACTCCAACAAATTTGAAAACCTAGAGGAAATAGATCAATTTCTAGAAACACACGGCCCACCCAAACTATAACCAAGTGATGCTGAAAATCTGAACAGACCCATAAAAAGAGAAGAGATTGAAAAGGTAATAAAAAAAAACTACCAACAGAAAAAAGCTCTGGCCCAGATGGCTTCACTGGACAATTATACAAAACATTTACAGAAGAGCTTATACCAGTACTACTCAAGCTATTTCAGAGCATAGAAGATGAAGCAACACTTCCAAATTCATTCTATGAAGCCAGCATAATGCTGATACAAAAACCAGGCAAAGACATCACAAAAAAAGAAAATTACAGACCAATATCTCTCATGAATATAGATGCAAAAATTCTTAATAAAATTCTAGTCAATAGAATTTAGCATCATATCAAAAAAATAATACACCATGATCAAGAAGGATTCATATCAGGTATGCAAGGATGGTTCAACATTAGAAAATCAATCAAGGTAATCCACCACATAAATAAAAGGAAAGAAAGAATCACATGATCATCTCAATTGACACAGAAAAAGCATTTGACAAAGTCCAACACCCATTCCTGACAAAAACTCTCAATAAAGTAGGTACAGAAGGGAAATTTCTCAACATAATAAAGGGCATCTATGCAAAACCAATGGCCAACATCATTCTTAATGGAGAGAAGCTGAAACCATTCCCCTTGAAAACAGGAACAAGACAAGGATGCCCTTTATCACCACTCCTATTTAACATTGTGCTGGAAGTTCTAGCTAGAGCAGTAAGGCAAGAAAAAGAAATAAAGGGCATCCAAATTGGTAATGAAGAAGTTAAACTGTCCCTGTTTGCAGATGAGATGATACTATACGTAGAAAACCCTGAAGACTCCATGAGAAATCTACTGGAACTGATAGAAAGATTCAGCAGAGTAGCAGGAGACAAGATAAACATTCAAAAATCAGTTGGATTCCTGTACACCAATAAGGACAACAACGAAAAGGAAATCAGGAAAACAACACCGTTTATAATAGCCCCTAAAAAGATAAAATACTTAGGAATAAATCTGACCAGGGATGTAAAAGACCTATACAAAGAAAACTACAAAACACTACTGCATGAAACCCAAAGGGATCTACATAAATGGAAAAGCATACCATGCTCATGGATAGCCAGTCTCAACATTGTGAAAATGACAATTCTACCCAAAGCAATTTAAAAATACAATGCAATCCCGATCTAAATACCAACAACATTCTTCAAAGAGATGGAAAAACTAATCATTAACTTTATATGGAAAGGGAAGAGGCCCCGAATAAGTAAAGCACTACTCAAGAAGCAGAAAAAAGTTGGATGACTCACACTACCTGACCTCAGAACCTACTATACAGCTACAGTAGTCAAAACAGCCTGGTACTGGTACAACGACAGATACATTGACCAAGGGAACAAAATTGAGAACCCAGATGTAAATCCATCCACCTATGGTCACCCGATCTTCGACAAGGGCCCAAAGTCCATCAAATGGGGAAAAGACAGTCTTTTTAACAAATGGTGCTGGCAAAACTGGATATCCATTTGCAAAAAAATGAAACAGGACCCATACCTCACATTGTATACAAAAACTACTTCAAAATGGATCAAAGACCTGAATATAAAGCCTAAAACTATAAAGTTCATAGAATAAAAAATAGGACCAACACTTCAGGCCTTAATACATGGCATTAAAAGGATACAAACCATAACCATCAACGCACAAACCGCAACAGATAAGCTAGATAAGTGGGATCTTCTAAAAATCAAACACCTATGCTCTTCAAAAGACTTCACCGAAAGAGTAAAAAGAGAACCTACAGACTGGGAAAAAATTTTTGGACAGTTCAAGTCAGACAAAGTTCTAATCTCCATAAATCTACAAGAAAATCCAACACCTCTACAACAAAAAAACAAAAAATTCTATTAAAAATTGGGCAAAGGTAATGAACAGACACTTCACCAAAGAAGACATTCAAATGGCCAAGAGACACATGAGGAAATGCTCGCGATCACTAGCCATTAAAGAAACGCAGATTAAAACCACAATGAGATACCAGCTCACCCCGGCATGACTGGCACGAATCAAAAACACAGTTGTGAGGATTTTTGTTTTCCTCGTGTTGAGGCATAATCCATACTGACGGCTGTGGTCTTTGTTCTTCGCCAGTAAGTGCTTCAATTCCTTTTCACTTTCAGCAAGCAAGGTTGTGTTATCTGCATATTGCAGTTTGTTAATGATTCTCCTCCAATCCTGATGCTCCATTCTTCTTTGTATAGTCCAGTCTGGCATTATATGCTTAGCTTACAGATTGAATAAATATGGTGAAAGGATACAACCTGGATGGAAAACTTACTTGATTTTAAACCATGAAGTATCCTCTTGTTCTGTTCGAACGACTGCCTATTGGTCTAAGTGCAGATTCCTGATGAGCACAATTGTTTTGGAATTCCCATTCTTCACAATGTTATCCATAATTTGTTATGATACACACAGTCAAATGCCTTTGAATAATCAATAAAACACAGGCAAATATCTTTCTGGTATTCTCTGCTTTCAGCCAGCATCAATCTGACATCAGCAATGATATCTCTTGTTCCATGTCGTCTTCTGGCAGTTCCTTGTTGATGTAATGCTGCAACTGCTTTTGAATGATCTTCAGCAAAATTTTACTTGTGTGTGATATTAATGATATTATTCTTAATTTCCACATTCTTTTGGATCACCTTTCTTTGGAATGGGTACAAATATAGATCTTTTCCAGTTTGTTGGACTGATAGCTGTCTTCCAAATTTCTTGACATAGACGAGTGAATGCCTCCAGTGCTGCATCCGTTTATTGAAACATCTCAATTAGTATTCCGTCAATTCCTGAGCCTTGTTTTTTGTCAATGTTTTCAGTGCAGCTTGGACCTCTTCTTTCAGTACCATCTGTTCTTGGTCACATGCTACCTCCTGAATTGATTGAAAGTTGAGCAATTCTTTTTGGTACAGTGACACTGTGTATTCCTTCTGTCTTCTTTTGATGCTTCCTGCATCATTTAGTATTGTTCCCGTAGTATCCTTCAATATTGCAACTCAAGGCTTGAATTTTTTCTTCAGTTCTTTCAGTTTGAGAAATAGCAGGCATTTTCTTCTGTTTTGGTTTTCTATTTCCAGGTCTTTGCACATTTCATTATAATACTTTTCTTTGTCTTCTCGAGCTGCCCTATGAAATCTTCTTTTTTATTTTATTTTTATTTTTATTTTTTTATTGTATTTCAGGTGAAGGCTTACAGAACAAATAATTTCTTATGAAACTGTAGTACACATATTGTTTTATGACATTGGTTAACAACCCCACAACATGTCAACCCTCTCCCTCTTCGACGTTTATTTATTTTTTTTGGTGAAAATATACATAGCCAAAGATACACCATTTCAAAAATTTCTACATGCACAGTTCAGTGACACTGCCTACTCTCTTCCAATTGTGCTGCTATTTTCACTTTAGATGAAGGCTTACAGAACAAAATAGTTTCTCATTTAACAGTTAGTACACATGTTGCCCAACGACAATGGTTAACAACCTCACAACACATCCTATGAAATCTTCTGTTCTACTCTTTTACTTCATTATTTCTTCCATTTGATTTAGCTACTCTACATTCAAGAGCAATTTTCAGAATCTCTTCTGACATCCGTTTTGGTCTTTTCTTTCTTTCCTGTCTTTTTAATGACCTCTTGGTTTCTTAATGTATGATGACCTTGATGTCATTCCACAACTGGTCTGGTCTTTGGTTATTAGTGTTCAATGTGTCATATCTGTTCTTGAGAAGGCGTGTAAATTCAAGTGAGATGTACTCAAGTTTGTAAATTTGTCCTTTGTGTATTTGTTCTAATTTTCTTCAACTTCAACTCGAACTTTCGTATGGGCAGTTGGTGGTCTGTTCTGAAGTTGGCCCCTGGCCTTGTTCCGACCAATGATACTGAGCTTTTCAATCATCTCTTTCCACAGATGTAGTCAATTTCATTCCTGTGTATCACATCTGGTGAGGTCCACGTGTATAGTAGCTGTTTATGTTGTTGAAAAAAGGTATTCTCAGTGAAGAAGTTGTTGGTCTTGCAAATTCTATCATGTGATCTCCAGCATTGTTTCCATTACCAAGGCCATATTTTCCAACTACCAGTCCCTCTTCTTTGTTTCCAACTCTCATACTCCAAACACCAGTAATTATCAGTGCATCTTGATTGAATGTTTGATCAATTTCAGGCTGTAGAAGCTGGTAAAAATCTTCAGTTTCTTCATCTTTGGCCTTAGTGGTTGGTGAATAAATTTGAATAATAGTTGTATTACTGATCTTCCTTGTATGGATATTATCCTATCACTGGCTGTGTTGTATTCAGGATATATGTTGAAATGTTCTTTTTCATGGTGAACTGGACACCATTACTCTTCAATTTGTCATTCCTGTCATGGTAGATCATATGGTTGTCCCATTCAAAATGGCCAATACCAGTCCATATCAGCTCACTAATGCCTGGGATATCCATGTTTATGCATTCAATTTCATTTTTGACAATTCCTATTTTCCTAGATTCATAATTCATAAATTCCACATTTCTATTACCAATGGATGTTTTCAGCTGTTTCTTTTTATTTTGAGTTGTGCCACATCAGCAAATGAAGGTCCCGAAAGCTTGACTCCATTTATGTCATTAAGGTTGCCTCTACTTTGAGGAGGCAGCACTTCCTTACTCATATTTTGAGTGCCTTCCAACCTGAGGGGCTCATCTTTCAGCGCTCTGCCAGACAATGTTTTGCTGCTCTTCATAAGATTTTCACTGGCCAATTTTTTCAGAAGCAAACTGCCACATCCTTCTTCCTATTGTATGGTTCCATTCAAAGAAATTTCTAGAAAAAACAAATCTATAGAAACAGATCATTGGAAACAGATCAGTGCCTTCCTGGGACTGGGTGTGGAGATGGGAGATGACTACAAACAGACACGAGATAACTTTTTGTGGTATAAAAGAATTCTAATATTTGATTGGTGTAATTTTGGCAAAACTTTGTGCATTTAATAAAAACCATTGAATTGTATACTTACAATGAATTTCTTTTTTGGTAAATGAATAAAGTTGCTAAAAAATTGTTTCATTCTGCCACTTCAAAAATTCAGCAAACTTTGAGATAATATACCAAAATTCTTAGTGTGCCTACTAACAACAAGAACAGCAATATATTACATATTAAATTTAGAAAATTGAAAGGGAGGGTCTTTGTATTTTTGAATGATAGTTAACAAACAGATGAATTGTCACCTAAGGCATAGATTAGCCATGAGTTTCAAATTATACAACTAAATGAAAACCAATAACATCATTGTTGTTACCAATAAACCAAACCCATTAACATGGAGTAGATTTTGACACATAGCGACCCTAGAGGACAGAGTAGAACTGCCCCATAGCATTTCCAAGGCAGTAAATCTTTACAGGAGCTGACTGCCACATCCTTCTTCCTTGAAGCAGCTGATGGGTTCGAACTCCCAACCTTTAGGTTAGCAGCCAAGGTCTTTAACCACTGTGCTACCAGAGCTCCCCTGTTGTTGTTAACAGCCATCAGTTTGGCACTAGACTCATGGCAACCCCATATACAACAGAATTAAATGTTGTCCGGTCTTGTGTTATCCCCATGATTGGTTGTGGATCAAACCATTGCAATCCATAGGGTTTTTATTGGATGGTTTTTGGAAGAAAATCACCAGGTCTTCCTCCCAAGTCTGTCTTTGGTTCAATGGTAGAATTCTTGCCTTCTATGTAGGAGGCCAGGGTTTGATTCCTGGCCAATGCACCTCAAGCACAGCCACTACCTGTCTGTCAGTGGAGGCTTGGGTATTGTTATGATGTGGAACAGGTTTCAGTGGAGCTTCTAGAGTAAGAATACCGTCATTAGCTTCTTTTTATTGAGTCATATTCTGTTGGTCTCATCATACACTCTCTTTATCATATGGAAAACTGGAGGACTAAGTTACAAAACTATGAATTCGTGACTTCCTAGTTTCTTCTACCCTTAGATGTCTTGAGTGTTTCAATAAATATTGCCATTCATACCTAAAAATAAGTTTCTGTATATTTGTAAAGTGGTAATATGAATAAAAATAAATATTTATTTCAATACATAATGAAAAACTGAAAGCACATTTATTTGAGCAATATAGATAAAATTTACCTGAAAGCAATCTGAAGCCTGTAGACTTAATTTATTCACAGTTTCATAATTAGTGGTAGACCCATATCTAGAACATTCCATACAAGGGTTTTACTAACACATATTCCCAGTATTTGGCTTTGATTTGCTACCATATTTCAAAAATGTACTTGTCTAGTGTTTTTTAACCTGTGGCTCATGACCCATTTATAGGTTGTGAAATCAATTTGGGAGGTTGTAAATATCAATTTTTTAATGAAGTAGAATATTAGAATAGATAACAGTGAGAATTACAGATAGTAAACTATGGTAGATAATATTGTTTGTTCAGTATTCTTCCTTCTCATCCTTGCCATGATTGGGCTTTTCACTTTCAGCTTGGATATACAGTGTGCTGTGACAAGTAGAATGTAGGCAAAAGTAGCAGTATGCAGTTCTAAGCAGAAGAGCATTATCTGTCACCATACATGTTCTCTGTACACTTCCATAGAGAAGTCTCCAGTGCAGGAATGAGAAGAACAGAGAACTTAGCCTGATCACAACTTTCAACCCGGAGCCAAACCCAGCAGATCCTACGTAAACTCAACAGAGTCACAGCAGACATGTTTGAGAAAGAAAGAATTGCTATTGTAAGTCATTAAGATTTCGGGTTATTTGTTATGTAGCATTTTTACAGCAAAAATGACTATGCTCAAGGGTTAGTATTGTATTATTTTTAGCCACATATGTATTTATATGTTTCAGGAATTGGACTATTCCTACAGTTGATAAAAAGTATATTTATTATGAGTGCTTGCTCAAAAAATTTAAAAGCTATTTCCCTAACTTACTGAAAAGCAGTAACTGTCTTTGCATTATCTTTACCTAGGGGTCAAACTTCATAATTTTGTTTTTCTTTAAAATATCTAGTCTAGTACAGTCAGGAAAGAGTAAAGGGAAGTGTTAGCCGAAGTTAGAACAACTGGCCATCAACAATCAAGGTCCTGCAGGAGAAGAAAGCACTCAAGTGAGTCATAAACCTTTCTCTCCTCTCCTGTTAAGGAGGTGGATGGGGAAGCTGCTGTGGCTTGTTTCAAGAGCAGGAAATAAGGATACTTGAAAGTGGTATATGTTGACAAACTGTGGCTACCTTGGGCATCTGAGTTAGAAGTGTTCCAGAAACTGAACCACAGAACCAGTGTGGCAGTGATCCAAGCTGAGAAACTAGGAAGGGTCTTCGAGATGCAGGATGTGAGTAAGGAGATTTCATCCTCTTTACTGATTCATCTCAACCCTAAGTTAGAAGTTGTTTGGAAAATTAAAGTGATAATTTGTATTCGGATAAACTAGGTTTTAGAGAAGAATTCAATTAGAAATTTTTTTATTTCTAGAGTAGCTGAAAGGAAAGTAGGATTTGTTTAAAGTATCAGGTCTTACAGTCTGATTCAGGGAATCTTAGGTATCAAAATAGTTAAGTTACATGAGATAAAGTAGATTTAATAAAGTTTCAAATCTGATTAAGTATGACAACATGACCCAGTTTTGGTAAAAATAAAATAAAATTTACTCCATGTAAATCTTAATGTAAAAATTGAATAAGGAATTCACAAGAATCTAGAGGGAAGACAGAGTTTGGTTTTAATTTCTGATACTTTCAATTTGCTTGATGAAGAAGTAAAATTATATTAAGTTCCTCTTTGGACATGCATGGTTGTCAACCTTGGTTGCATAAAATGGTCACTCGGGAGCTTTTAAATTCCCAATGCCCATGCCTTACTCACCAAACAGAGGCCCTGGGGCGGGGCCTCTGGTGATTTGTTAATGCAACCCAGGTTGAGAATCACTGCTTTAGATACTCTAAATAAAGTTGTAATAGAAGTATCTTATCATGTATGTGGAAAACAGGAAATGACTAAAAACATGACACCACGGTCTTATCACTAGAGTTGTAACCTTAAGGTAAAATTTTGTTAAAATTTTTTTATATTAAAAAAACAAAAATCAAAAAACTTTATTGCCTAGAAAATAAAATATTAAGTATCCAAACATGTATTTTCTACATAATTATTGTGAAATAATGTTATCAAAGTCAAATAAAATATTAATTTTCTTCACTTGCTTCTATTCGTGTCTTTATGACCAGTTCTTCACTTTTCCTTCCCAATATATTGCATGCCACACTTCAGGCAATGAAGAATTCTAAAACACCATGGTTAAGGACCTGAACATTCATCCATAACTACCTATAGGATGTAACTTTTGGTTCCACTTGTAGCATGCAGTTGTAGTCCTAGTGGTTTTTTTCATAGCCATCCTCTGACAAATTTTTGGAAAACATTTATAATGATGACATTTATACATCTTTAAAACTCAGGCTTTGTTCCATCTTGAAGAGCCCGGCTCTGGGGCCCCAAGGTAGGCCACTGATGCCCGGCTGCATGGAGAAGGTGCCTCCCACGCCCTACTTGCTGGGCAGCCACTGAGAAAAGCAAAATTTTGTAAAATTTGAGTAATTTATCCAATATTTAAATGCTGACTAAACATGTTTCTAAAATAGAATGGGGCCCTGATGTTAGAGCATTTCTTGTAGGTACTCAGACCCTCTAGATTTTATCATTTTAATTCAGACTGGAAAATTACTCTACCTTATCAGTGACTTGAGTTCTCTGATAAAAATACATAAATATTGTAAATAAATGCAAAATGATGGTAAACACTAAGACTTATTAAGATGTTTGACTCATTTTGGCAACCATTTCCTTATAGTTAAAGACAATGTATGTGTGTGTGTGTGTCTGTGTGTGTTTGTGAGTGAGTTTGTGTGTATTTGGTGGGATGGGTTGCTGTTTTATGGCTATTAAGGGATAATTTTTAAAAATGTATTTCCTATTAAGATTTTATATGTAACATTTTTTATATTTTTCAAATGATATAGTGTCACGTTCCTTTTATAGCATCACTATGAGTTCTGGATATTAAATTTTAATTGTATATTTTTAAATAATTATGATGTTGACTTTAATGTTAATCTAGCTTTTATTACCATGTGATATTATCTTATTCACATATCACCTTGTTTATTTATTGCCTATCTCTCTCATGGCCCATAGTAAATACTCAATAAATATTTAAGTGAAAAAACAATAAATCCATGCTATTCTTTTAATGTTTAACCATTTCAGGAGGTAGCATATGATCAAGAACCAATGGTACTGAAGGAAGAAGTCCAAGCTTCACTGAAGGCATTAGTGAAAAACAAGGCTCCTGACGAAACACCAGTTGAGATGCTTGAACAAACAGATGTAATGCTGGAAATGTCAAGAAATGTAAAAGATAGCTACTTGGCCAACCGACTGGAAGAGTTCAATGTTCATGAACATTCCAAAGAAAGGCAATCAAATAGAATGCAGAAATTATCAAACACTATCATTAATATCACATGATAGCAAAATTTTGCTGAAGATAAAAGAAAAAACGGCTGCAGCCATACATCTACAGGGAATTGACAGAAGTTCAAGCTGGATTCAGAAGAGGACATGGAACAAGGGATATCATTGCTGATGTCAGATGGATCTTGGCTGAAAGCAAAGAATGCCAGAAAGATGTTTACCTGTGCTTTATTAACTATGTGAAGACATTTGACTGCGTGAATCATAACAAATTACGGATAACATCACAAAGAATGGAACTTTGAGAACACTTAATTGTGCTTGTAAGGAACCTGTACATGAATCGACAGGCAATTGAAAGGTCAGAACAAGGGGATACTGTATGATTTATTTTATTAAAAAAAATTTTTTTCATTGTACTTTGAAAGAAGGTTTACAGAACAACTAGTTTCTCATTAAACAGTACACATATTGTGACAACCCCACGATATGTCAACACACTTCCTTCTCCTTGGGTTCCCTATTACCAGCTTTCCTGTCCCCTCCTGCCTTCTAGTCCTTGTCCCTGGGCTGTTGTGCCCCATTATTCTCATTTTGTTTTATGGGCCTGTCTAATCTTTGGCTGAAGGGTGAACCTCGGGAGTGACTTCATTACTGAGCTGAAATGGTGTCTGGGGGCCATACCCTCAGGGTTTCTCCACTCTCTGTCAGGCCAGAAAGTCTGGTCTTTTTTTGTGAGTTAGAATTTTGTTCTACATTTTTCTCCAGCTCTGTTCAGGACCCTCTGTTGTGACCCTGTCAGAGCAGTCAGTGGTGGTAGCCGGGCACCATCTAGTTGTGCTGGACTCAGTCTGGTGGAGACCGTGGTAGTTGTGGTCCATTAGTCCTTGTATCTTATTTCCTTCATTCTTCCTTGCTCCCAGGGGGTGAGACCAGTAGAGTACCTTAGATGGCTGCTCACAGGCTTTTAAGACCCCGGAAGCTACTCACCAAGGTAGAATTTAGAACATTTTCTTTATAAACTATGCTATGCCAATTAAGCTAGATGTTCCCTGAGACCATGGTCTCCACAACCTCCACCCAGCAATTCTGTCCCTCGGGGAGTTTGGATGTGTCTATAGAGCTTCCATGACCTTTCCTTATTCAAGCTGTGCCAGCTTCCCCAGTATTGTGTACTGTGTTACCCTTCATCAAAGTTACAACTTATCTACTGTCTATTTAGTATTCCTGCCCACCCCTCCCAGCCCTCTTAACCATCAAGGATGGTTTCTTTTTGTGTGTAAACTTTTACATGAGTTTTTACAGTAGAGGTCTCATATAATATTTGTCCTTTTGTGATTGACTTATTCACTCAGCATAATGTCCTCCAGTTTCATCCGTGTTATGAGATGCTTCACAGATTTATCATTGTTATTTATCATTGTGTAATACTCCATTGTGTGTATAAATCATAGTTTGTTTATCCATTCATCTGTTGATGAGCATCTAGGTTGTTTCCATCTTTTTGCTATTGTGAACAGTGCTGCAATGAACATGGGTATGCATGTGTCTATTCGAGTGACGACTCTTATTTCTCTAGGATATATTCCTAGGAGTGGGATTGCTGGATATAGCTTTCTAAAGAAGTACCATATCATTTTCCAAAAATGGATGTATCATTTTGCATTCCTACCAGCAGTGCATAAGAGTTCTGATCTCCCCACAGCCTCTCCAACATTTGTTATTTCCAGTTTTTTTGATTTGTGCCAGTAATGCTGGGGTGAGATGGTATCTCATTGTGGTTTTGATTTGCATTTCTCTAATGGCTAGTGATTGCGAGCATTTCCTCACGTGTCTGTCTGTTGGCTGCTTGAATGTCCTTTTTGGTGAAGTGTCTGTTTATTTCCTTTGCCCATTTTTTAATAGGATTATTTGTCTTTTTGTTGTAGAGATGTTGGATTTTCTTGTAGCTTATGGAGATTAGACCTTTGTCTGACTTGTAATGTCCAAAAATTTTTTCCCAGCCTACAGGTTCTCTTTTACTCTTTTGGTGAAGTCTCTGGATGAGCATTAGTGTTTAATTTTTAGAAGATCCCAGTTATCTAGCTTATCTTCTGGAGTTTGTGTGTTGTCGGTTACGGTTTAAGATACTGCATGATTTGAAACTGGAAAAAAGTGTGCTGCACTCTTGTATTGTTTCACCTTACTTATTCAATGTATATGCTGAACGAATAATTCAAGAAACTGGGTTATGTGAAGAAGAACATGGTATCAGAATTGGAGGAAGACTCATTAACAACCTGAGATATGCAGATGACACAACCTTGCTTGCTGAAAGTGAAGACAACTCGAAGCACTTACCAATGAAGGTCAAAAACTGCAGCCTTCAGTATGAACTACTTCTGAATGAAAAGAAAATGAAAATCCTTGCAACTGGACCAATAAACATCATGACAAATGACAATCTTGGATCAGCAATCAATGTCCATGGAAGCAGCAGTCAAGAAATCAAAAGACATATTGCACTGGGAAAATCTGCAACAAAAGATCTCTTTAAACAGCAAAGATGTCACTTTAATGACTAAGGTGTCCCTGACTCAATCAATCCATGGTATTTTCAATTGCCTCATATGCATACAAAAGCTGGACATTAGAAAAGGAATCTGAAGAAGAATTGATGCATTTGATTTGCAGTGTTGGCAAACAATATTGAATATATCATGGACTGCCAGAAGAACGAACAAATCTATCCAGTACACCCAGAATGCTCCTTAGAAGCGAGAATGGCTAGACCTCCTGTCACTTATTTTAGACATCACTGGAGAAGGACATCATGCTTAGTAAAGTAAAGGGTCAGAGGAAAAGAAGAAGACGCACAACAAGACGGATTGACATAGTGGCTGCAACAATGGGCTTAGACATGGCAACAATTGTGAGGATGGTACAGGACTGGGCAAAGATTCGTTCTGTTATACATAAGGTTGCTGTGTGTTGGAGGTGACTCAGTGGCATTTAATAACAAAAACAACAGTCTTTTAATGAATTAAATGAAATATTATCCTCAATTATTTTTCCTAATAATAACTCAGAGAACTCTCTCTTTTTTCTCTCTCATCCTCTGTCTCCAGTATAAACAGCAAATTTAATATGCAGGAACTATTCATGTCTTGGGAGTCCCTGGGTGGCCCAAACAGTTAACATCCTTGGTTGCAAACCAAAAGGTTGGAGGTTTGAGATAGACCAGGTGATCTACTTCTGAAAAATTAGTCATTGAAGATCCTATAGAGCACAGTTCTACTCTGGCACACATGGGATCCTCAGGAGCCAACAGGAACTGTTTGTTTGTTTTTTAAATTTATATCTTCAACCATCCTTTTAAAATTTACTCAGTGAGAGAACTTTGTAGGGGTCTGTCTTAGTCATCTAGTGCTGCTATAACAGAAATACCACAAGTGGATGGTTTTAACGAAGAGAAGTTTATTTCCTCACAGTCAAAGTAGGCTAAAAGTCCAAATGCAGGGCGTCAGCTCCAGGGGAAGGCTTTTTCTCCCTGTCGGCCTTCTTCTTTTCAGTGTTCCCCTGGACTAGGAGCTTCTCTGCGCAGGGACCCCTGTCCAAAGGACACACTCTGCTCCTGGCACTGCTTTCTTGATGGTATGAGGTCCCCCTGTCTCACTGCTCACTTCTGTCTTTTATATCTCAAGAGATTGCCTCAGGACACAATCCAGTCTTGCAGATCAGGTCCTGCCTTACTAACACAACTGCCACCCATCCTCCATCATTAACATCATAGAGGCAGGTTTACAACATACAGGAAAATCACACAGTACCAGGAATCAAGGCCTAGCCAAACTGGTAACACACATTTTAGGGGGGACATAATTCAATCCATGACAGGGTCATATAAAAGCTCCCAGAAAGTTTTTGCCAAAGCCTCTTTTTTGATTTAAAGTGAAGGGGAAAACACCTCTTCCCAAAGAAGTCCTCTCTAAAGTCTTCCGTTGGATTTATAAGACTTGTTCTCCCATATTTTCTTTGAAAATTTTTAAGTTAGTTTGGAATATCATAGCTTTGTACCTTGGTTCTCAGAAACTTTCCATTAATATTTTATTGCATGTTATATGTATATGTGTGCAAATAACCAATTTGTGTCTAAGTAAAACGAATTACTTTTCATGTGATATGTTAGTTAAAGCAGGAAAAAAATGTAAAAATAAATCCTATTGATAAAACAAAAGAAATTTCTTGTCTAATTAGTTTCTGATGTATACATACAGAGGATTAATCCTTTCTAGCTGGTAAGGGAAAGAATCACTGAAAGGATCACTTGAAATAAAACTGAGTGTGGAGACATGCCAAAGTTCATATCTAAGCTTTCCCCAATTGTTATAGCTAAGGCCTAAAGAACAATGAGCTCTTGTTAACTTCAGCCCAACTTTATCTCCAAAGTATTATGTTCCATGTTAATTTTCATTTTCATTCAAAAAAATGTCAAGAAAATATCTACCAAGTGAAAATATACCCTACATTCCACCATGGCTAATGTCAATCAACATAAATGAAAATATGATGTTCTGCTGTCTGCACTCAGATCTTAACAAATCTTGTTTTACTCCAAATACAACTTTTTTGGTTCAGAGTTATGCTAATTAAAATTTTTGAGTAACAGAAATTTCTCCACAATCAGATGAACTATAGGTCTCTTTATAAAGAACTAATGAAGGTAAGAGTTAAAAAAAAAAGACAAAAGAATAAGGAAAGACATGCCTAAAATATGTATTTAATAACTTTCTTCAGCTGATATTGTAGACATTATTAATGCAGGCTACAAGATAGTAAAGGAGAGAGAAAAAGAAGTTCCTAATTCCTGTACTTGTATTAATTGGAGTAAATTCATGAACTGAATTCCAAAGGTCTCCTATTTTGTGTACAGCCTATAATGTCTTTGCAGAAGATGGAGTTCAGAGATTGATACACTATGTTTGTATTTTGTTGCACTTTGTTTCTTTTGTTTTCTTTACTTTGAAGTGGTGAAGTTAGCATGGAGAGTTGGAGAGAGATATGTTTAACAACTCTATGTGAAAATGGTACTATACCATGCAAATAATCTTATAGCTGCCAAATAAAATAAAACAAGGGTGTTCACAGACATGTAAATTTGCCCCCCTGAATGATAGTGCTGGGAAGGACAAGAACAGGTTCTGGGTCACAGGATACCTCCTTGCTACTATATCCGGGAAAGCTTTAAGGGGGGAGTGGTTTGTGTTCTGCAGGTTGGCAGTCAGAGTTGGTCTGTGTATCCTACGTGCCTTTTCCATCATGAATGCCTTTTAAGTCCAAATGCATTGTTCGAAGATCAGGAAAATGATTTGCTTTTTTTGACACTCTCCACAAAGGTTTCCTTGGAGCGTTTCATCAGAGCAGCCTGGCACCTCTAATTTTAGCTAACTGGATACTCCCTTGCTTGACAAAGCTTTTTAACACCTTTTGGTTTTAAATCCAGATGTGTTTTTCCAAGAACACCTGTACTGTAAATGAGAGTAGTTTTTCCATAACTAATAGTTTGTGGCTGACAACATGCAAACTAAGATAGCTATTATATTCATTGAAGAGGTATATAAAGTCTCTCCCTGTCCTCTTATTATGTGATTGACCTGTTTGTCATCTTTGCCTTTTTGGACCAGGATTTACTGGGTACCAATGAATCTTAATACTAGGAAATACTAATTTTATATTTTTCCTCAAAAATGTGTCTTCAAAGTGTGTTTTTGGGCGTAACCATACGTAATTGTAATTATTTAAGATGACTACCAAAATAGATGTTGCAGGAAAGCACTTGGCAAACTAAAGACTATAACACCTCTTGGTAATGATAGTGGTAATAGGTGAAGAAACAAGCAACTTTTTGATATGCACAGTTAAAAGAACAAAGTTATGAACATTGTATTAATTTCTTAGGCCTGTCATAACAAATTACTACAAACTTGGTGCTTAAGACAATAGAAATTTATTCTCTTAAAGATCTAGAAGCTAAAAGTCTGAAATCAAGGTGTCAGCAGAGCCATGCTTCCACCAAAGTCTCTATGGGAGATTCCTTCCTTGCCTCTTCTAGCTTCTGGTGCCTTCAGGCATTCCTTGACTTGTGGTGCAGAACTCCAGTCTCTGCCTCCTTCTTCAAATGGCCTCCTTCTCTGTTTCTCTGAGTTTCAAATCTCCCTCTGGCTTTCTCTTCTAAGGACATCTGTTATTGGATTTAAAGGCCAACCTAAATCCATAGTGATCTCATCTCAAGATCCTTAATTATATCTGCAAAGGTTTTTATATCTAAAATCCTTATTCCAAATAAGGTCAAATTCACAGGTTCAGAGTTTAGGAAATGTGCATATATTTTTGAATAGCATCATTCATCCCATTACAAACACAACACCTGATTCAGCAGGCTTGTTTCATTACAGTAACAAGAGTTTGGAGTTTTACATTTTCCACTGTCTTTCAAATTACTCCAAATCTGACCATTTTTCAAGGCACAGTTCTCATGGACACTGGCCTACTTCCATCCAGTTCCTTGTTTTCTTTTATCTCTGAACTCACATTTTTTATTGAATAGAATGCTCATTTGGCAATTATTCTTATTTAGTCTTGTGACATTATTTTTTTATTTGATGCCTGGCGATCTTAGTTAACTGTTTCCCAAGTACTAGGTCTCTTTATCTGAATCAGAAAAGTAAGATTCTTGAAGAAAAGGACTATACCTTAAAATTTCTAAATACTTGATGTAGAACATCACACATGGAAGGATTTCATGAATCATTTTTAAAATTCACTGATTTGGATGAAAATCAGTGATTTGGTGTAGGCATCTTATAGCTGCATCTCAAATGTATCATTTTATTAGCCTTTGAGGACGTGCTAGTTGTCTTTTCTGAATGTGAGAAGTTGGTTGTTTGCGGAAACTGGAATTGCACAATTTATCAAGTTCCCTAACTTAGGGGATGATCATTTGAAAGAAAGTACATAGCAAATATAACTTGTGAATAACCATATAAGGGAACCAAAGCTGCCATTGTTTTCACAGTGCATTGTATACTAGAACCTCATTAACATAAGTCTAAGAAGTTTGTCTTACAACTCTTTCTCAAATGATCTGTTGTTCCTGTTTTTTTTAACGAGTTGCTACTCTTTGCAGTGCTCTTTCTGGACCTCTGCAGAGGTTTTGTTTTCAGTTTTAATAACTGATTATATAAATTAAATTACCCTATTTTTATGCAAATAGCACATGCCTTTTATGTTTGTTTGACAACCACTCCCTCCCCCATCATAAGCACCTATGTTAATGTTTTTTTACAACAATATGTAAAAAAAATATTGGCAAAGTAATCCTTACAAAAATACCTCATGGGGGGAGTGTGTGGTTGGCAAACAAATATAGAAGGTGCATGCTATTTTCATAAAAATATGATAAATATATTATTGTATTATAAAATTTGATCAAAGTGACTAAATTTTTAATTTAATTTAATATAAATACTCTATTTAATGTTTAAGGAAATTTTATATTTCACTAACAATTTCTGAACAATTGTGTTTTATTCAGTTTCCAAATAATATCTTCCCAGTCACAAAGAGAAGGACATAGAATAAATTCTTAAATCAAATACAAGTGTTGTATTATTCTGTAATACTAAGGTAAATATTCTCAGAACTCATCCATTTTATGTACCGTTAGTTTTTATATATTACCTAATCATTTCATAATTCTCTTAAAGTATTTTAAAATGTTTCATACATTTGTGATATAATAAGAAGAATTTTTGAAATATAACAAACAAAAAGATGTTTTACTATAGTTGCTGGCTTATTTTCATGAGCTTGGTAGTTCTCAGATATGAATGCTTTGATAACAATGAATGATATTCAGTAATATTCACATTTCCATGTGAGCTTTTAATAAGTTCCAGCCTTCAGGAATTCTCAATAAGGGGAAAAAAAAATAAGAGAAAAAAAAGTACTATAAAATATAATTCTGTAGGTAATTTATTTAGTCTAGTATTCACACACACACAGCCATTTTCATCTTGGAGGCAGTCATCAGGAATAGGAAGGCTTTCTTAAATGCAGAATTAGACAAGTACACCAACTAAACTAATACGTAAACACAGTTATAGATTTATTATGGAAATGTTTACTATATTAAGGATTTGCAAATCATTGAATTATATTTTTATTGTTTCTTTATTATATATATAAGCAACAATAGTAAGTGAACATACTTAAAAATAAGAGAAATATGACTCAATACTTACAGTGGCTAAGAGGAATTACAGATTTCACCCTACAGGAGGGAGTTCCAGTATAGAACATGGGGATCTGATCATAGAGCTGGTTCTCACACAAATCATTTCTCAAATCAAGCAATTTCTTGACTAACAGATGATATTCTGTGACTCGATTTACATTCCAAGATATTTTCTTTTTGCTGTCCACACTTGTGGACAGAGCACTTAAGCACTCTTCATATTCTTCTAAGCTTAATTACATTTTAGAAAGAAAAATGAGATGAACAAATTAGAATCTGATGAAAAGAGCACTTATTTATGGAAATAATAGTAAAAATATTTTCATTTATAATTGAACAATATTAAATTACCATTGTTAAAATCTATGCTACGCATTCACCAAATTGTTTCCTTTTCTTCCTGGGCACAAAGCCGAACTATATCTCTGGTTTCCTTGCAGTTAATTCGGTCCGTGTGACTGAGTTCTGGCCAATGACATGTGGGCAGACACAATGTCTGCCACTTTCAGGGCTGGCTTGTCACATGACTTACCATGTCCTTTCTCTGTGCTTAGTGGATAGCCAGACGCTAAAGATTTAGTGAGGACTCCAGCCCTGCAGAACTCCAAAGTCCCAGAGCATGGCAGAGCCTCAGGATGGAAGTGGCCTGGATCCTTGAGTTACTTCTTAGAGCAAACTGTTTAAGAATGCCACTTAAATAGGAGCACCTGCACTTGACGTTGTGTGAATAAAAAATAAACTGTCACCATGTCAAACCACTGTGGTATTGGGTTTATTTGCTACAGAAGTTAGCTAATACAAAACCAGCAATTCCTTTCTGACCTCTTGAAATATTTGCAAGAATGGGTCAGCTGGAAAGAAGCTAGAGGTATGTGCACCTCAAATGGAATGAATGAAATGGATTGATTGCTCATCTGCTCAGATAATGGCCTTTGAGGAGAGGTGTACATGTATTTGTATTTTATACAGGGCTCCTAGTCATAAAGCTTTCTTCCTTTGAGATTTTCATCAACTTTGAAAAGGCTTAGCTTATAAAATGGGGCACAGATTTTGCCTTGACACTTAAGCTAAGTCACAGCAATGTCAACCCACTGCTACATCAGGGTGGCATAAGGTGCAGAAATAAGAGCCGCAGCTGAATTATCTGATCAATTATTTTCAGAGGCAGCCTGTGTACTGGCGAGGGATTGCACCCAACTGCCAAACCTATTACACAAAGAGATTGCTTCTCTTTTCTCTTAAATTCTATCTGACCACAATCTTAAAATATCCAGAAAGTGGCATGGTGACCACTCAAATTAATGAAAGAAAACAGTCTAACAAAGTTCTCAAACATTCTGGCATATGCCACCCATGAGTGTAACAATAGTGGCAGAACCTAGAAGATAATTAGCTTTCCAAGCCATATCATGTCCCACAGCAAGTGAAATTTGATGTATTTTTAACCACTTGATTCCTAAAATATTTTTTGGCAGTAGTATTTCCAGAGAAATCTGCTTGCTTTGTATGCTAGTAACTAGTTCCCCTATCTGGGTTGTATCCATGTGGGGGGTCTGCTCCATCTCAAGACGTGCAGAATGAGGCTGTTTAAATGTAGGCTTGGGTTTCTTAACAGCAAAACCAGGGCTCCCTGGGGATGTGTTTCAGTGGCTTATGTCCCCCTTATGGGTCGGGGCAGCCTTGACTGAGGGTAAGTTTCTGGTTGAAATGAATCTCTCCTAGGTGGGAAATGAATGCAGCTGCCATGGTCTTATTTGTCTTGGTGCTTGGGCCTCTTCACTGGATGTACAGGAGTGTAAAACCTGCCACTGACAACTGTGAACCTTCAGTGAACATGTGTCATGTTACTACTGCTTGGGGGCTTCCACAAAGGTCATTAAGCAAAAGTTGAAGAGCTGTGTCTCCTTTTCCTTCTCTTTCTTGTTCAAATCACTTAACTGTTCTCTTTAAAATATGCTTACTTATATAATATGCATATAATCCCCCCCCCAGAAATTAAACAAGATGCCTCTCATATTGCAATAATTGTACATTACCCCATATTACATCTTTGCCTTGTTGGTTAGATTATATTTCCTTTAGGTCAAGAACTACTGTGTTTAGTTCTTCATATTTATGTTACAGGCCTTTAGAGAAGGTATTGATGAATTAGTATAGATTCTGATGGTGGAGGCAAGAGAGTAGAAGGTTCAAATTTGGAGGAAATAAGAATTTGAAGGAAAATTTAAAACTAAAGTTAAATAATATGACACATACTATTGAAATGTCATCTAACATATGTGAATTTAATACACAGAGATTAAAGAGAATGGAGCTAGAAAGATGTTTGGTAGCTTAATAACAAGTATCCTCTAGGTTTGATTTTCTTTTATTTCTTTTTTTGCCTGATAGAGATTTCTATGTTTCAAATAAAATGCTTTTTTGCTTTTAGTCAGTGGGTAAGAAAGTCAGCAGAACCAAAAACTCATAATTAGGAATGAGGGAATGTCATGAGAGGGTTTTGTGTGTGCTTTTGAAACCTATTTCTATGTAGGCTATATACTATACAATTTCTTTTTAGGTAAAGGTTATATTTTTAAGAGAAGTACTGAGAACTGTGTCTTTAATGGTTAAAAATGTGCAGTCTAAATGAAACTTACCCTAAGTCTAATAATAGCTTTTCTTTCCTAAATAAAGCAGAGAAAACTTCCCAAAGCCATCTATATAATACTCCTTTATAAAATAGCCTTCTTTTCTAGAGTTGTTTTTCTATGATTACGCATTCTTTTGCTGTCATATTTATTGAAAGCTATCTCCTAAAATTAGGGATTCCCTGAATCAACTAGAGTATTAAATGTGGTAGGTTTTAAAATATATATATATTAATGAAGAAGTAGGGGAGCTAGTTTGCTCTATCTGAAAAAAAGACATTTGAAGCCCACTTGAAACTTCAAGTACCTTAAGGACCCCCACTTGACTCAATCATTTAAAACATGCTCTTCTCAGAGAAAATCATAACTGTCCACCATATGTCTTTGCCATTCCTGTCTGTAGGATGACAGTCCCCAGGTTTGGAAAATTTTTTATGTATAGGAATAACAGAAGTATGATCCATCAACATATAAAGAACAAACATGAGTCTCAGGGTCTGAGCAAAAACCAAAACCAAACCTGTTGCCGTCAAGCTGATTTCAACTCATAGCGACCGTATAGGACAGAGTAGAACTGCCCCATAGGGTTTCCAAGGAAAGCCTGGTGGATTCAAACTGCTGACCTTTTGGTTAGTAGCCATAGCTCTTAACCACTATGCCACCAGGGTTCCCATGCCACCAGGGTAAAAGCCTTAATTAAGTGGAAGAAATACTTTTATATTTATTTCGAAGCATCCTGATGAGCCTTCAACATGAGCTTAACCATGATTCCCTTAGAGAGAGAGAAAGAATGTATGTGTGTGTAAATATACATTTTAAGGTACTCATAAGACTAACACTTTCCAGAGCAGAATATAGGAAGATTCAAGAAGCAAAAGATGATCTCCCTTTACCTCCAATTAGCTTCTTACCAAAATAATTTCTTCAGAGGAATTTTTAACTCATTAATTTTCAAACTTTTGGGACTCTTGCTTAAAGGAGGACATAGCAGATATTACAGTGTCCTGCTGCAATAAATACAAAAAGATAAATTAACAAAAAATCATATCTCTAAACACAATGTAGAGCTATGGACACAAAGAGGACTAGGTAGATTAAACGTTCAGAGAAGGAGCCTTTCCTATTTGAGCTCAGAATGAACAGCTTTTTTCCTCTGGGGACACTGGCTGGTTCCATACATGGGACAAGGATTAGACTTGTCATAGGCAATAGGATTCTATTAGGGTAAAGAGAAACCTTCGGGATCATGTATGCTGGCATTGACAGATAGAAATCTAGAGAGGCTCCAAACTTACGGCCAGTTTTTCTTGTGGGACATTTGCTGAGTTTGGAGACACAGCAGGAGTGCAAGGCTGAGGCAGAAAGCCAGAATGAAATCTCCTGCAGTTTATCAGTGCGTAGGAGGCAAAGGGGTCTGCTACGAGTACAGTGTCAGTTTCACACTCATAACAGTTGCCGTATTTTGAATCTGTGAGGCAGGATGCTATACAACTAAACTCTGACACTCCAAAAAGCAGAAATTTTATGGTGAGATTGACAGAAGTCCTCCAGGCTCTTAATTAAAAGTACAGAAGGACTGGTTGCAATGATGGTACTGGGTTGAAAAGGCAAAATGATAGGTCTTAGACTTGAGACATTTGAAAAAAAGGAGTGGAAAGACTGAAGCTATAACCCAAACTTAACCCCACAAAAATTCAGATTGCATTATGGTCGGCTCTTCACATTAGCTACCTAACAAAGGAAAATAACATCAGATACAGTCTCTACAGTTATTTTATACATAGTGTCCGAGTTATAATACAAAGGTAGGATACATGCAAAGGGGCAAGAAAAATGTAACTGATAATCAGGAGAAAAAATATGCATTAGAAGCAGACATGCAATGAGGAAGAAAAATGTGAAAGAGTAAAAATAGATCATAGAGGCAAATGATTCAAATGTAGGAGTCAGCAAACATGAATTCTATAAATATGTTAAAGAAAAATTAAAGGTAATTAAAGGAAAACATTACTTTATTATTAAAGGAAAAATTAAATAAAATGGAAGACGTGTTTCAATGTAGAATTGAAATATATTTTAAAAAAGTCATGTAAACATTATATAATTGAAAAATACAACATCTAAAAGAAAAACTCAATTGCTGAAGATGCAATTTTAAACTGGAGTTTGGAAGAAAATATCCTGAATGAAGCAGAAAGATTAAAAATATAAAAAGAGGGAAATATATGGAGAGTACTCTTATGAGATTTAACATAATTTAATTACAGTACTGAAAAGAAGAAGAGAAATAGAGAAAATACTTGAAGCAATAATAGCTGAAAATTTTCTAAAAATGATTAAATGCATCAACTCACAGATTTGAAAAATCCAAAATCATAAATATAGAGAAATCTGGACTTAGACACATCACAATAAAAATGCAGAAAACCAGAGTTAAAGGAAAAAGTTATACAAATGGACAGAAGAAAAGAGGAAATATGACTTTCAATGGAATAAAGTTAGGCCTGAGAACTAGCTTCTCAAACATAACAATGAAAGCCAGAAAAAAAAAAAAAATGCTTAAAGAAAATACATGTCAACCTAGAATTCTGTACTTAACAAAAGTAGCAAACCAAATGAATTTAAAGACATTATTTGACAAAGAAAAGCTAAGAGAATTTGCCACCAGCAGATCCATACTCAAGGAAAGTTTAAAGGTTTTTCTTCAGGCAGAAGAAAAATGATTCTAAATGAAAGGTCAGATGAAGAACAGAAGGAAGACCAATGAAAATGATAGATATGTGTGTAAGTCCAAAAGAACACCGACTATTTAAATATTTAAATCAAATATACACAAAAATAGCATAAAAGTTGGCTTGATGAAAATGTTCTAAAGTCCTCCCATTATCTGGGAGAACAATAAAAGTGACTATTCACAACAAATTTTGGTAAGTCAAGAACACACGTTGTAATAGCTAAGAATAGAGCAAGAGGATAAAAGCATCAAACTAACAGCAGGAAAAACAGAAGGATAGAAGTTTTTTTTCGATCTGAAAATGAGACAAAGAAAAGAAAAAGGAACTCCAAGGTGGAAAGACAAAGAAAGAACATAGCATGATGGTAAATTTAAACCCAAATACGTATCTAATTACATGTAAGTGCATAAGATGCTACTTGTAAAAGACAAAGATTGTTACAATGGATATGATAAAAAGCCTAAAGATAAGATAAATATACCACAATATTATCTAAAGCATAAGGCAAAAAGGATTGAATGTAAAAGTTTGGAAAATGTACAGCATGCAAATACTACCAAAAGAACTGGTGTAGTGATACTTCAGAAAAATGTTTATAATGCACAAAGCATTACTATAGCAAAGAGTGTTACTACATATTGATAAGACTGTGAAGCTCTATGCCTTTAAGAACACGACTTTACAATATAGTAAAAAATAAAAATTAATAGAACCCTAAAAACAGTAAATAAATCTACAATTATAATGGGAGATTTGAACAGAACTCTTTCAAAGAAGACAAAAAAAAATAGTAAGGAATGAGAAGATTTGATCATTATAATCAACAAACTTGATTTGCTGGCCTTATATAAACCACTGCAATGAAATATTTAATGCCCATTTTTTTTAAGCACACACAGAATATTTACAAAAATTAGCTGTACACTGTGCCCTAAACTCTCTCCAAAGTCCACATCATTGAAATCACGTACACTATATTGTCTGATCACAATTTAAGTATACTAGAAAGTAATAAACAAAAAGATACATGGAAAATACCCATATTGTTGTAAATTTAAACCCAACCCCCCAAAAAACCCAAAACAAACAAAAAAAACCAAAAAACTAAAAAAAAATGTAGAGAAAACAGAAACAAAATATACAAGAAGCAATATAAAGGAAATGCAAAAAAGGAATAAATATATGCCAAATGCTCAAAGTTAATAGTAAAGGAAATGCACATTAGAAGAACAAGAACACACAAATTGTATCTCCAAATTCTTCAAAAAGAATTAGTTAAGATGTTCAGTATTAGTGAGGCTGAGGGAGGAGATAGATACTTTCACATACTTTCGGTGAAAAATTGGTATAGCCTTTTTGGCGTATAATTTGGTACCATTTATCAAAATATAAAATGAATAAACTCTTTGATTCATCAAAGAACTACTAACAAGGATTTATAAAAGTAATTTAAGAAGGATGTGCATCTCAGCATTGATTGAATAGTAGAGTACTTTATACACTGCAGGGTGGACACAATATAGGCAGGAGTCACCTGAGGGTTCTGGGCACTGTGAGGCTTTGAAGGGGAGGAGAGTGTGAAAGAAAGCATTGGAGGACACAGAGTGGACAGTTCCCTACTTCGCAGCTTTGCTGGCCTGGAGGATAGCATGATCTTCATCCAAAAATCACTGAAAAGGCTGTATGGTGAGAGATGAAATTCCCATGCATACCTGCCTTCGAGTTTCTAGAAGTACATCTGCCTTACCATCAAATTTTTCATTTTTATCAAGGGAAATCTACACCTAGCCTAAGTTGCCATAGAGTTGACTCCAACTCATAGAGACCTCATGTGTCAGAGAAGAACTATGCTCCATAGGATTTTCATTGGCTGATTTTTTGGAAGTAGATTGCCAGTCCTTTTTTCCCAGGCACTTGTGGGTGGATTTGAACCACCAAAATTTTGGTTAGCAGCCAAGCATGTTCACCATTTGTTCCACCCAGGGATACTATGCTTAGCCTTAGGGGGTAATTATTACAGATACTAATCCAAACATTGACAGGGATTTCCTGAGAATTTGTCAATTTGCTGTGCATATCTCAGCAACCATTATCTATTGTAATTTCAACTTCTTTCTTTGTCTGTACAACTGTGTAAAGCCTGGCAGAGTTACTGATGATGTTAGGTCAGGATGGTGAAATACTGACTGCACCTCAGTAACAGATATCACTCTTACATTATTCAACATCTTTATAATGTTGCTTGCGTAGGAAGATGTTACTGATGTCTTGACATTACAAGTAAGCAGGATGGGATTTTTCCTCTAGTACTGGTGATAAGTTTGTATTCATTTGTCTCCTTCCCCCAGATCCTAGTGACCACGCACAGAAGTTTGAGATTTCTGCCAGCAGCCAAACTGCTATCTGTGACCACAGAGCAGTGAGAATCTGATACGTCCAGATATGGTTTGCACACAAAGGCTCCAATCTCATTAAATCCATCGCCTATTACTTGAGCCAGACAACAAGAAACAACCTGTTTGAGTCAAACATCTAGAAACTTTCTATTGTGACAATACATTTTCCTGAAGAAGAAAAAGCAGATAACCCTTTGATACAAATAGAAACAAAACAAAATTTGAGCTGATAAATATCATATAAGTGTTCACAGGAGGAAGATGTTCCGTGAGTCTTAAAATAATGTTATTCTAGGAGACATTATGGGATCACAATATAGGTGAAATTGCAGTCCAACAATGTCTTTACTGACTCTAGTAATTTGAGTAGACCTTCCACATTTAAATCTTTTTTTATTCATGTGGACGAACAAGGAGGTTTTGACAAACCAGTTCTTAATTTGGATGCCTTGTTCATTATATAATATTCTTGTCAGGCTGTTTTTGAGAATCAGAGAGTTTTGACAGGTAGCCAAGCAAAGGAAGAATGTATGCGGAAGTAGTATTTTCCAGGTGAAACTCTATCCTACAGGGTTAAAGTCTGTGATACTGTGAAATTTTCATGAGATTTGCTAATGATGAACATGTTTTTCCTTCTCAAAAAGTTAGTTACCACGCAGGAATTTAGCCATTAATTGTAGTGTAAAAAGCTTGCTATTTCCTGATAGTGCTGTAGATAGTACAGTTGGCACATTAACATACTTCAGCTCTCTGCCAGATACCTACACAAAAAACTATGAATTGTAATGACAGAAAGATTACATGATTTTATTTTCTGGAGAATGGCAAGGAGATCTGAGAATGTCAGGTAACATGGTAATTATGTTAAAGTAACTTGATAATTTAATAAAAAATATTACTAAGTAATCTGCTGAAACACGCAGTTGTTTTGTGGCTACATGTCCTTTTCCATTACATTACCACAAAATTATGGGTTAGAATTCATACATCTACCTTCTTTTCCTCTCTCAACAAAAGATGTGAAAGCTGAAAACTTCATGAGGAGGGTGACGAGTTCTCTCCATGCTACAGTGGACAAAGGCATGAATGTTTCAAGTGCAACTTAAAGCGTACTTTCTTTTCAGAAGAAGCTTCTGAAGCCAACATCTTTGCAGAGCAGGGAGGCTCTCTGGAAGATTTTTTCTCATTTGGAAGCTGGCATCATGTTCCGCTGATGACGAAGAAAGCAAGAGAAAATGTCATTCAAGCACTCTTTGTCATGGCCATCTGGGACTTCATCTCAGGCTTTGCAGGAAAAAACAATCCTCTGGCCATCCTCAACGTTTCCAGTTAAGTGTAAGCTTCCAGTCAGCATGAACTCTGCAAAGATTCTAAATCATGAGGAGGAGAAGGCTGAGCTAATTGTAAAAAGTTGATCACACATGTGGAGGGAATGAATTAGACCTGTTAATGGAAGGGGGAATCCAAGGAATAAATAAATACACTCCATAGTCGGAGGTTTGTTGCTGGGAAGTAATGCAGAAGGCAGGCAGCAGGCAGGTGAAGTCCCTAGTAACAATTGTGTTCTACTGTAACGTGTCCTATAGGGTCGCTGTGAGTCAGAATTGACGTGATGGCAACAGGTTTGGTTTTTGGAGCCCTGGTGGCGCAGTGGTTAAAGGCTACAGTGTGTTATGGATGCTAACCAAGAGGTCGGCAGTTCAAATTCACCAGCCGCTCCTTGGAAACCCTATGGAACAGTTCTACTCTGTCCTATAGGGTCGCCATGAGTCAGAATCAACTCATTGGCAATGGATTTTATAACGTGGCAGGTGAGGTAAGACGGGTAAACTATAAGCACTACTACAATAGTGCTTTTCTAGAACAGAAAAAAGTCAGACATGTTAGCCATCTGTTCTGAAAGGAATTCCTGTACATTTTAGCAAAATTAAATATTTACTAAATATTGATTTAATTATTTACCAATTTTAATCATGTAAATATTAGAAAACAGCATAAACAAAATAATTATTCTTTGTATTTATCCATGTTTTAAAAAAAGTTTTGCAGCTGTATCTGCTTGTCACTGGCATGTTCCTGAAGAAAGTTTTTATTTTTCTAATAATATTGTCTCTATTCTGTTTTGACATTGAATTTTATGGCTAAGACTTTTGAAATGGTTGACACCTTCAGCTGATAATTCTCTGAGACCATATGCTCAGGTAAGAATTTTCTTTTGTCTTCCCGCGAGGGCTGAGATAACTAGTGGACTCAGAGCAGATTCTGCTAAACAGGCTACCATAATTTTTTTATTTTTTAATTTTAAAAGTTAAATATTTATCTCACGTATTTTCGCAGGCCCAGTGTTTTTTATTTAATTCAGAACACCTATCTTCAACAAATATTGTTTATAAGACAAAAAGAATGTTTTTCCAAGTTTAGATGTTTCAAAACTGTAGGCCTTTTCAATGTCATTCTTTTACAAATATGGAACATAAATTTATCTAATTAAACTTATGAACTCCAGCAAAAAATTCTTCCCACAAGTCAAGTATTCCTAGGCACAATTTTAGAATTTCAAAATTAAATTGTACACACTCTGATCACACATAACTTAATTCAGTTAGTTTCTCCCTTGCTTATTTGGAATAAATACTAGTATCTCCTTTTTTACTAGCTTTCTTTTAAATAATTATATATTTTTAAAAGCATTAAATGGTGAACTTTTAATTACTCCAATGAAACATTAAATATATCCCAATAATTTTTTAAAATAAAAGAAAATAAAAATTTTAAAACATTATTCTAAAAAAAATTCCAATGGCTTAGGAAACTTTAGTTGATGTAAAAGTAGTTTTTCAATGGCTAAAACATTTCTAAAATTCAATTGATGAAGGGAGGTAAAAGAGAAGAAGTATGCTGATATATTTTATCAGTTTGATTTTGTCTCCAACGTCTGTTTTTTAATAAAAGATTTTATTTATCAGTACGTTTGTTTTATAGATAGATAGGTAAGTAGGTAGGTAGGTAGATAAGTAGACAGACCAACAGACAGACAGACTGACAGGTAGGTAGATAGGTAGATGGGTAGATAGGTAGGTAGGTAGGTAGGTAGGTGGATAGGTAGGTAGATATGCACATGTATAAATGGTTTTTGTTATCAGCTGCCATCGAGTTGCCCCCGACTCATGGCGACTCCATGCACAACTGAACTAAATGGTGCCAGGTCCTGTGCCATTCCCAGGATGGATTGTAGGTCGGACCATTGTAATTCACGGGGTTTTCACTAGCTGAGTTTCAGAGGTAAATTGCCAGGCCTTTCATTCTAGTCCATCTTAGTCTGGAAGTTCCATTGAATCCTGTTCAGCATCATAGCAACATCCAAGCCTCCACTGACAGATGGGTGGTGGCTGCAGATGAGGTGCATTGACTGGGAATCAAACCTAGGTTTCCTGCATAGAAATAAGAAGCATACCACTGAACCATCATTGCCCCTACAAAGATATATATACCCTTTGCCTTCCAGTCAATTCCAACTCATAGCGACCCTATAGGACAGGGTAGAACTGCCCCAGAGGGTACCAAGGCTGTAAATCTTTATGGAAGCAGACAGCCTCATCTTTCTCCTGAGGAGCAGCTGGTGGGTTCACATTGCCAACATTTCGGTTAGCAGCTGAGAGCTTTAACCACTGCACTACCAGAGCTCCTTATATATAATAGTATATAATAATACTAAATATATACACTTGGTAATATATATGTATTTCTAAATGATGAATAAATCACATATTTCAAATTATATAATATTGTAGCTTGTTTGAATGCAATTGCAATTATTTCTTTATCACCATTTAGTAAAGTATCTGGCATATTTGACATCTAAAACAAATTATTATTTTTTAAATTTTATTGCTTTAAAATACATATTGCAGACAATTTTCCATTTTATCCATTTTTAAGTGTATAATTCACTGACATCACTTATATTCATCATATTGTACAACTCATCACCGCTATCTGAAACTTTTTCATCACCTCAAACAAAAACTCAGTACCCGTTTCCCCCTGCCACCCATCTCTGGTAACCACTAATAAACTCTTGTCTCAATCCATTTGTCTATTCTAGATATTTCATATAAGTGAGCTCATACAATATTTGTCCATTTGTCCTTTTGTGTCTGATTTACTCCATTTACCGTAATGTTTTCAAGGTTTATCCATGTCATAGCATGAGATTATTGTTTACAGCTCTCTCTGCTATATGACAAAAACATTTTCAAATATAAAACTTATTAACGTACCGGGGGCAAGATGGCGCTCTAGGCAGAAACACCACGCCGTCCCTCCACAGCAAAGATCCGAAAAACTAAGCCTAACAGAGAATCAACAATCCTGAAACCCTAGAACACCAAATGAAGAGATAAAGAACTCAGCCAAACACCAAACGGAGTGAGAATACTAAAAGAGAACGGAGAGCGAGGAGAGACTCAGGCAGAGATTCCTTACCAGCTAACGCAGCGCGGATCCACCATCTTGGATTCCTATCGGAGACCAGCAAACGGGAGAGCAGCCTTGCAGAGCATCTGGTCGGAGACACAACGACCGGTAAACTGCGGTGCGCGCTCTCCCACCACCCACCCCTCTCCGCCTCAGCTGGGGATCCCCTGCTTTCCGTGGCCAGGGTCCCTGGGCTGGGGGGTGCTGGTGCTTGGATTTCGCGCGCCTGGGCTGGCGGCTTTCTGGGAGCTGTTTGCTGGCAGCTAGCGAAACTTTCTCTGCCGCCTCCCCCTCCTTTTGCCTGGGTGCCTGGTTCCGAGTGCCGTCTCTGCTCTCTCCTGCGGGGCTGTAGGGCTGCGTGCGGGCGTGTGGCTGTTTCTAGGTCTGGGCTCCCGCGTGGGTGGGATCCCGGGGCCTTTGTTCGTTCGCCCCTCTGCTTTCCGTGGCCGGAGTCCCTGAGCTGGGGGGCGCCGGTGCTTGGATTCCGTGCGCCCGGGCTGGGGGCTTTCTGGGAGCCGTTTGCTGGCCGCTAGCGAGCCTTTTTCTGCCGCCTCCCCCTCCTTTTGCCTGGGTGCCTGGTTCCGAGTGCCGTCTCTGCTCTCTCCTGCGGGGGTGTAGGGCTGCGTTCGGGCGTGTGGCTGTTTCCAGGTCTGGGCTCCCGCGCGGGTGGGATCCTGGGGCCTTTGTTCGTTGGCCCCTCTGCTTCCCGTGGCCACGGTCACTTAACCCCGAGACTACCGGCTTCTTGGAATTCACGCCCCTGAGTGGGGGCTCTCTGGGTCCCATTTGTAGGCACTGACTGCTGGTGTTGCCCTTTTTTTTTTTTTTTCTCAATTTTATTTTTCTTCCTTTTTTGATTAGTTTTGTCATATTTTACCTCTTTTTCTCTTTTGTCTTTCTTCATTGCTTAATTTCTTGTCTCTCTATCTCTTCCTTCTCTTTCTAATCCCTGAATACCAGGCGATGTATGCCTCTGTACCTTCTGGCCAGGCTGAGCTGTGAAAATTGAGACCGACTCCCCCAGACCTCATAGCTGCATCGGTGGGATCCCTGGGAACTTTGCAGTTTTTTAACTTTTCTGATTTTTATTTGGTCATTCTTTCCTTTTCTTTCTCTTCCCCCTTCTGGTTTCCTCCATCCCATAGTCTCTCATCTGTACATTCTAACGACAAGCTCCCCTAGCATTCTTTTATGTTTGTATGCTTTTTGCTCCTCCTCCTCTCTCCTCTCTCCCATATCCAGCTTAGCTTCACACATAACCATCTTCCCGCTGCACCCTACCTACCTGCACCGTGCACTAGACATCACATCACCAAGCGGTGCAGGCAAGCCCTATTGGAACCTGCCCAGCACTGACTACCGACCGTCCTGGTGGCTGCGGTGAGTGCCACAAGCAACCCATCCCAGTGGCTCCTCCTCAACTAGATCTGCCCAGCTGTACCACAAGAACGAAAAAAAAAAAAAAATCTACAATCAATAGACGAGAGAAATATCTACTGAATGCCCCGAAAACAGCAAACAATATCAAAACATTTACAAAAACAAGACAAGATGGCTCCAATAGGCGTCCAAATTAAAACACCAGATAACTCTCCTGTGGAAGAAAATGCACTAGAAGTACCTGATACGGAGCTCAAATCACTAATACTCGGAATTTTCCAAGAACTGAGGCAAAAAGCTGACAAACATGAGGAAAAAATAGACAAATTTATGGAAAATACAGACAAAAAATTGGAAGAATTCAGGAAGATGATGCAAGAACAAAATTCCAAAATAAATTCACAACTCGAAATTATACAAAAACAACAATTAGAAATCCAAAAGATAAACAACAAGATTTCAGAAATGGACGGTGTCATAGAAGGGCTGAGAAGTAGATTTGAAACCATGGAAGACAGGATCAGTGGAACTGAAGACAAACACTTGGATACAACTCTGTTTCAGGAAAACTCAGAAAAAAGAACAAAGAAAAATGAAGAGACCCTGAGAGTTATGTGGGACACAATTAAAAGCAAAAACTTACGAGTGATTGGCATACCAGAACAGGGGGAGAAAACAGAAAACACAGAGAGGATCATTGAGGAACTGCTGACAGAAAACTTTCCCAATATCATGAAAGATGAAAAGCTGGTCATCCAAGAAGCTCAACGAACCCCATATAGAAGAGACCCCAAAAGAAAATCACCAAGACATATCATATTCACACTCGCTAAAACTAAAGACAAACAAAGAATCCTGAGAGCAGCTCGTGAAGAACAAGAAGTCACATACAGAGGAGAAACAATAAGACTAAGCTCAGATTATTCAGCAGAAACCATGCAGGCAAGAAGGCAATGGGATGACATATATAAAATCTTGAAAGAAAAAAATTGTCAGCCAAGAATAATACATCCTGCAAAACTCTCATTCAGATTTGATGGTGAAATTAGGTCATTTCCAGATAAACAGAAACTAAAGGAATATGCAAAAGTCAAACCAAACTTACAAGAATTATTAATGGGAGTTCTTCGATCTGAGGACAAACAGCTTCAGCCCTCAGGCAGGACCTAGGACCTAGGACGCAGGTTAACATGAACCAGATACCATTCTAGGAACTGAACTACAGACGACTTTCCAAAAACAAAAGATATACAACAGGGAATCAGAGAAATCAATCAAAGGATGACAACAACATCAAAACAATGAAAGAGGGAACAAACGGCATAGGTATAGAACCCTCTAAAGGAGAAGAAGTCAAGGTGATACTAAGTAACGGTAGACTGCTTCAAAATTATAAAGATAAAGGTAAAATTCATGGTAACCACAAAAAAAGTTAACAAACCAACTCATAAAAATAAAGACGAAAAACATAAAGTCTCAACAAAAACAAAACCTACAAAAACAAAAGAAATGAACACAAAATCCACAAACAAAAGGAACTCAGCACAAGAGAGTAAGAAGAACAAAGAAAACTTCAGCATCACAAAAAAAAGCACTACAAAATGACAGCAACAAACTCACATCTATCAATAATTACACTGAACGTAAATGGACTCAATGCACCCATAAAGCGACGGAGAGTGGCAGAATGGATAAGAAAACAGGATCCATCTATTTGCTGTCTACAAGAGACACATCTTAGAAACAAAGATGTGAATTTATTAAAAATCAAAGGTTGGAAAAAAATATATCAAGCTAACAACTATCAAAAAAGAGCAGGAGTGGCAATTCTAATCTCAGATAAAATAGACTTTAAAACAAAATCTACCATAAAAGACAAAGAAGGACACTATATAATGATTAAGGGGATGATCCATCATGAAGACATAACCATAATAAATATCTACGCACCCAATGACAGGGCTCCAAAATACATAAAAAAAACTCTAACAGCACTGAAAAGAGAAATTGACAGTTCCACAATAATAGTAGGAGACTTCAACACACCACTCTCAGTAAAGGACAGAACAACTAAAAAGAAACTCAGCAAAGATACAGAAGACCTAAAGGACACAATCAGCCAACTGGACCTCATAGACATATATAGAACAATCCATCCAACCGCTGCAAAGTACACATTCTTTTCCAATGCACATGGAACGTTCTCCAGAATAGACCACATCTTAGGCCACAGAGCAATCCTCAACAAGATCCAAAATGCTGAGATAATTCACAGTATCTTCTCTGACCACAATGCCATCAAGGTAGAAATTAACACTAGAAAGAGCAAGGAAAAAAAATCAAACACATGGAAACTGAATAATAATCTGCTTACACATCAATGGGTAATAGAAGAAATCAGAGATGGAATTAAAAAATTCCTAGAATCAAATGAAAATGAAAACACATCATACCAAAACCTTTGGGACACAGCAAAGGCAGTCCTCAGAGGACAATTTATAGCAATAGATGCACATATCAAAAAAGAAGAAAGGGACAAAATCAAAACATTAACTACAGAACTCAAACAAATAGAAAGAGAACAACAAAAAAAGCCTACAACCACTGGAAGAAAGGAAATAGTAAAGATCAGAGCAGAAATCAATGAAATAGAGAACAGAAAAACAATAGAAAGAATCAACAAAACCAAAAGTTGGTTCTTTGAAAGAATCAACAAAATCGACAAACCACTGGCCAGACTGACAAAAGAAAAACAGCAGAGGGCACAAATAACCCAAATAAGAAATGAAATGGGGGACATTACAACAGACCCAACTGAAATAAAAAGGATTATAACAGAATATTATGAAAAACTATATTCCAACAAATTTGAAAACCTAGAGGAAATGGATAAATTTCTAGAAACATACGGCCTACCCAAACTACAACAAAGTGATATTGAAAATCTGAACAGACCCATAACAAGAGAAGAGATTGAAAAGGTAATAAAAAAACTCCCAAGCAAAAAAAGCCCTGGCCCAGATGGCTTCACTGGAGAATTCTACAAAACATTTACAGAAGAGCTCGTACCAGTTCTACTCAAGTTATTTCAGAGCATAGAAGAGGAAGCAACACTTCCAAATTCATTCTATGAAGCCAGCATAACGCTGATACCAAAACCAGGCAAAGACATCACAAAAAAAGAAAATTACAGACCAATATCTCTCATGAATATAGATGCAAAAATTCTGAACAAAATTCTAGCCAATAGAATTCAGTATCATATCAAAAAAATAATACACCACGACCAAGTAGGATTCATACCAGGTATGCAAGGATGGTTTAACATTAGAAAATCCATCAACGTAATCCACCACATAAATAAAAGGAAAGAAAAAAATCACATGATTATCTCAATTGATGCAGAAAAGGCATTTGACAAAGTCCAACACCCATTCCTGATAAAAGCTCTCAATAAAATAGGTATAGAAGGGAAATTTCTCAACATAATAAAGGGCATCTATGCAAAACCAACAGCCAACATCATTCTTAATGGAGAAAGGCTGAAAACATTCCCCCTGAAAACAGGAACAAGACAAGGATGCCCTTTATCACCACTCCTATTTAACATTGTGCTGGAAGTTCTAGCTAGAGCAGTAAGGCAAGAGAAAGAAATAAAGGGCATCCAAATTGGTAATGAAGAAGTTAAACTCTCCCTGTTTGCAGATGATATGATACTATACATAGAAAACCCTAAAGACTCCACGAGAAATTTACTGGATCTAATAGAAAGATTCAGCAGAGTAGCAGGATACAAGATAAACATTCAAAAATCAGTTGGATTCCTATACACCAGTAAAGAGAATGATGAAAAGGAGATCAGGAAATCAATACCATTTTCAATAGCCCCTAAAAAGATAAAATACTTAGGAATAAATCTGACCAGGAATATAAAAGACCTATACAAAGAAAACTACAAAACACTGCTGCATGAAACCCAAAGGGATCTACATAAATGGAAAAACATACCATGCTCATGGATAGGCAGACTCAACATTGTGAAAATGGCAATTCTACCTAAAGCAATCTACAAATACAATGCAATTCCGATACAAATACCAACAACATTCTTCAAAGAGATGGAAAAACTAATTATTAACTTTATATGGAAAGGGAAGAAACCCCGAATAAGTAAAGCACTACTGAAGAAGAAGAATAAAGTTGGAGGACTCACACTACCTGACTTGAGAACCTACTATACAGCTACAGTACTCAAAACAGCCTGGTACTGGTACAACAACAGAGACATTGACCAATGGAACAGAATTGAGAACTCAGATGTAAATCCATCCACCTACGGTCACCTGATTTTTGACAAGGGCCCAAAATACATCAAATGGGGAAAAGACAGTCTTTTTAACAAATGGTGCTGGCAAAACTGGATATCCATTTGTAGAAAAATGAAACAGGACCCATACCTCACACCATATACAAAAACTACTTCAAAATGGATCAAAGACCTGAATATAAAGCCTCAAACTATAAAATTCATAGAAGAAAAAATAGGACCAACACTTCAGACCTTAATACATGGCATTAACAGGATACAAACCATAAACATCAACACAAAAAACCCAACAGATAAACTAGATAATTGGGATCTTCTAAAAATCAAACATCTATGCTCTTCAAAAGATTTCACCAAAAGAGTTAAAAGAGAACCTACAGACTGGGAAAAAATTTTTGGACAGTACAAGTCAGACAAAGGTCTAATCTCCATAATCTACAAGAAAATCCAACACCTCTACAACAAAAAGACAACCAATCCTATCAAAAAATGGGCAAAAGAAATGAACAGACACTTCACCAAGGAAGACATTCAAATGGCCAACAGACACATGAGGAAATGCTCACGATCACTAGCCATTAGAGAAATGCAAATTAAAACCACAATGAGATACCATCTCACCCCGGCATTACTGGCACGAATCAAAAACACTGGAAATAACAAATGTTGGAGGGGCTGCGGGGAGACGGGAACTCTTATACACTGCTGGTGGGAATGCAAAATGATACAGCCATTTTGGAAAATGATATGGCGTTTCCTCAGAAAGCTAGAAATAGACGTACCATTCGATCCAGCAATCCCACTCCTAGGAATATATCCTAGAGAAATAAGAGTCATCACTCGAATAGACATATGCACACCTATGTTCATGGCAGCATTATTCACAATAGCAAAACGATGGAAACAACCTCGATGTCCATCAACAGACGAATGGATACACAAACTATGGTGCATACACACAATGGAGTACTATGCAACGAGAAAGAACAATGAATCGGTGAACCATCTCATAACATGGATGAAACTGGAGGACATCATGCTGAGTGAAATAAGTCAATCACAAAAGGACAAATATTGTATGAGACCTCTATTGTAAAAACCCATGAAAAAATTCACATGCAAAATGTAACAATCCTTGTTGGTTACCAGGGATGGGGGGGGGGGGGGAATACTAAATAGGTAATAGATAAGTGGTAACTTGGGTGAGAGGTGAGATAGTACACAGTACAGGGGAAACTAACACAACCTGCACAAGGAAAGGTCATGGAGGCCCTATAGACACATCCAAACCCCCCAAGGGACTGAGTTGTTAGACGGAGGGCTCTGGGGACCATGATCTCGGGGAACATCTAGCTCAATTGGCATGACACTACTTATAAAGAATGCTCTACATTCTACCTTGGTGAGTAGTGTCTGGGGTCTTAAAAGCCTATGAGCGGCCATCTAAGATACTCCACTGATCTCATCCCTTCGGGAACAAGGGAGAACGAAGAGAACAGGATACAAGGAAAAGATTAGTCCGAAGGACTAATGGTCCACAGCTACCAAGGCCTCCACGGGACTGAGCCCAGTACAGCTGGATGGTGCCCGGCTACCACCAATGACTCCTCTGACCAGGATCACAACAGAGGGTTCTGGGCAGAGCTGGAGTAGGATGTAGAGCATAATTTTAACTCCCAAAAAAAAAAAAAAAAAAAAGAAGACCAGATATACTGGCCTAAAGAATACTAGAGAAACCTCGAGAGTGTGGCCCCCAGACACCCTTTCAGCTCAGAGGTGAAGTTACCTTCAAGGTTCGATGTTAAGCCTGGGAATGGACACCCCAGTAAAACTAAATGGGACTAACGATGTACAGGAGTCCGGTGACAAGGGCCAGAAGGCAGAGGGAGAGTAGGAAACTGATGATAAGGAACACAAATTGAATAAGGACACTGTCGATGTATTGTGAGATTGTTGACCACTGCTATAGGGCAACATTTGTAGTAACTATTAAATGGGAGGCTGTTTTGTCCTGTAAGCCTTCATCTTGGGCGAGAATGGCAGCACAATTGGAAGAGCATAGTCAATATCACTTAAATGTGTAAGTAAAAAGTTTTGAAATGGTGTTTAAATAAAATAAAAATAAATAAATAAATAAATAAATAAATAAACAAATGAGACTAAAGAGGTACAATAGTCCACTGACAAGGTCCAGAAGACAGAAGGGGACAAGGAAGCCCCCTGGTGATAGGGAACACAAGGTGGAGTAAGGATATTCTTGATGTGCTGTGAGATTGTTAACCATTGTTATAGGGCAACATGTCTAGTAACTGTTAAATGAAAAACTATTTTGTTCTGTAAGCCTTCATCTTAAGTGAGAATAACAGCACAGATGGAAAAGCGTAGTCAATGTCACTGAACTGTGAATGTAGAAATTTTTGAAACGGTGTATCTTTGGCCATCTGTAATTTTCATCAAAAAAAAAGGTTGAGAATTTAGAGGCTTAATACGTTGTGAGGTTGTTAACCAATGTCAAAAAACAACATGTGTACTACTATTTCATGAGAAACTATTTGCTCTGTAAGCTTTCACCTGAAGTACAATAAAATATATATATATTAAAAAAAAAAAAAAAACTTATTAACGTATAAAATTACATTAACATATAATTAACATACAAAACTTATTTTCTTGATTCATCCTTTACTTTTAAGATAACAATTTAACAAAGAAGAATAACTTTCAGTCTTAAAGATATTATTCATACTCAAAATATTTAATTATGAATGTCTGCCCTTACTGAACAAAAACATTACAACTTGCTATTTGTACTCTATTTCACTGCTTTAGAATAAAAACTCCAAGAGATTATCATTATACAGAAAGATAGCAATAAAGTAACTTTTGTTGTTTCTTCAACATGTAGTTGAGTCTGTTTGTGCTGCGGATTGCCTATATAACTAGAAGTTCTCTGCATTAACTTCCATGTATAATATGTTGCTTAAAGATTAAAATTTGTTAATTTCAAGCTTATGTATGTTATTAAAAATCAGCAGTAATTAAAATCCTGGCAATTGCTTAGATCTTAAGTCAAAAAATTATTTTTTTGTGAAGAAAAGTGCTTTATCACTAATATTCTTCGGAATTATTGGCTCACGGTGATAATAAAAAACTGATTTTAGTTGACTTCATTATTGTTTTTAAATTCTCTACAATTTACCCTATTATCATCAGCATCCAGGGCATACTACTCAAACCCGCAGCCGTTGAGTCGATTCCAACTCACAGCAGCCCTGTAGGACAGAGTAGAACTGCCCCATAGGGTTTCCAAGGCTGTAAATCTTTATGCAAGCAAACTGCCACATCTTTCTCTCATGGAGCAGCTGGTGAGTTCAAACCACTAACCTTCCAGTTAGCAGCCGAGCACTTTACCACTGTGCCACCAGGGCTCCTTATACCACTCCCACCACTTCACTATTAGTCCACATTGCCACAATCAACTCCAAATGCATTTATACTCCAAGAAAAATTTTTTAACTATGACGTGATGCTCCACCAAAATTAGTTTTCTTACCATCCCCCTCTTCCCTTCTAAAATTTGTCTTTAAAATCAAAGATGTTAATTTAATTTACAAAAGCATTCACAAAAAAAGTCAGAATTTTCATCTTCAGCAAATGAATATCTAAATACTTTAATTATATGAATTGAACAAAAGTAAAATTACTGTTGAAATTTACTTAACAATAGTTTATTTGAATCACTAGATGACACTGATATAACAGTTGTATCATTTAACTATTTAAAAATTCTCCTAATGGAGTAAACAAATTGACAACTATCAGTTCACTTTTTGCACATTCATAAAAAAATTATATTAGAAAATGAGTATAATTTAGAAGAGCAAATTTGGCCTAAATAACAAGGCTTGTTTCATAAAGTAATATCTAAATACAGCTGCATGCACTAAATTGTCATTTTTAAACAAAGTCTTTGTAAAAGTAACTACTAACTTTTGAAGTAGATGCTGGTGCTGCTCCAGCAGGTTTCTGTCTTCTGATTTTCATGTGGTTGTTGATATCACTACAGTTCCCATAGTTTATGGTAAATAGCAACAAATGTTTTGTACAAGTTTATTATCTTTCTGAAAAATCAAAATTCAGTGTTTTTCAAGTAAACATTAACCAGGCATTTTCTGTCTGTCTTTTTCTTTCTTAGCTCTTTAGCTCATTTCTACCAAATGGATTTATTCCAACCTAAAAAACAATTACTAAATAATAAAATAAGTAAATTGCCAATTTATATCATATAATGGGTGACAAAACAACTATCTGTTGCTGTTGTTTTTGTTGTTAGTTGCCATAGAGCTGACTTCGACAGATGGCAACTTCATGAATAACAGAAGAAAATGTTGCCCAACCCTGTGCCATCTTCATGATGGCTGATACGTTTGAGTCCATTGTTGTGGCTATTGTGTCAATCCATTTCATTGATGATTTCCCTCATTTTTGCTGACCCTCTACTTTATCAACCATAATGTCCTTTTCTAGTGATTGATCTTTCCTAATGACATGTCCAAAGTTAGCAAGATGAAGTCTCACTATCCTCACTTCTAAGGAACATTCTGGTTGCATTTCTTCTAAGACATTTTTGTTGGTTCTTCTGGTAGTCCACAGTATGTTCAATATTCTTCACCAACACCAAAGTTTGAATCTGTCAATTCTTCTTCTGTCTTCCTTTTTCACTGACCAGCTTTCACATGCATATAAGATGATTGAAAATATCATGACATAGGTCAGGCACAGCTTAGTCATCAAAAACAGCTCTACTCTTTAAAACTTCATTAGGGCTTTTGCAGCAGATTTGCCCAATGCAATATGTCATTTGATTTCTTGACTGCTGCATGCATGGGTGTTGATTACTGATCCAGGTAGAATGAAATTATTGACAATTTGAATTTCTTCTCCATGTATCATGATGTTGTTTATTGGTCCAGTTATGAGGATTTTTGTTTTCTTCTCATTCAGGTGTAATTCATACTGAAAGTTGTAGTCTTTGACCTTTCTCAGTAAGTGGTTCAAGTCATCTTCACTTTCAGCAAGCAAGGCTGTTAACAAGTCTTTCTCCAATCTTGATATTCCATTCTTCTTCATATAGTCCAGGTTTTGGATTATTTGTTCAACATACAGATTAAATAAGTGAGGTAATAAGATACAATATTGCCGCAAACACATTTCAATTTTGAACCACGTAGTCCATCTACAAGTTCGGCATAAGCACAATTAAATGCTCTAGAATTCCCATTTTCCTTAATGTTATCCATAATTTGTTATGATCCACACAGTTGAATGCCTCCACACAGTCAATAAAACACAGATGAACATCTTCCTGATAGTCTCTGCTTTGGGCCAAAATTAATCTAACATCAGCAATAATATCTCTTGTTCCATGTACTCTTCTGATATTGGCTTGAATTTCTGACAGTTCCTTGTTTGTAGATGTATGACAACAGTCATTTTTTAATTATCTTCAGTAAAATTTTGCCACCATATGATATTAATGATATTGTTAAGTAATTCAATGATAGTTGTTATGGACTGAATTGTGTTCCCCAAAATTATGTGTCATCTTGGCTAGGCCATGATTCCCAGTATTATGTGGTCGTCCACCATTTTGTGATCTGATGTGATTATCCTATGTGTAGTAAATCCTAATCTCTATGATGCTAATGAAGCAGGATTAGATGCAGTTATGTTAATGAGGCAGGACTCAATATACATGATTAGGTTGTATCTTGAGTCAATCTCTTTTGAGATATAAAAGAAAGAATCGAGTAGAGAGGAAAAGGACCTCCAACCACCAAGAAAGCAGAACTGGGAGCAGAGCATGTCCTTTGGAACTTGGGTCCCTGTGCTGAGAAGCTCCTAAATTAGGAGAAGATTGATGACAAAGACCTTCTTCCAGAGCTGAAAGAGAAAGAAAGTCTTTGCTTGGAACTGGTGCCCTGAATTTAGACTTCTAGCCTTCTAAACTGTGAGAGAATAAATTTATCTTTGTTAAAGCCATCCACTTGTAGTATTTCTATTATAGCAGCTGTAGATAACAAAGACAATAGTAAACACAACTAGTTGTTTTATATTAAACATATATATGTATATATGTAATAACTAGTAGCATTCAATATCATTAAATTTTCATATCAATATCAATAATTTCATGTTAGCAAAATTTATATATATATATAAACTAGTAGAAAGAGAATTTATATCACTGTTTATATGCTTTTTGCCAGATTTATCAGCCTCTTATCACCTGCCCATATTTTATCCACCAATTCTAAAATCTGTCTTATTTCTCATTATGATAGCTAGTCTCCAAGGATGGTCCCCACCCACAATGCCTCTCAATTCCCCTGCTCTTGTGTTGTTCCCTCCCGCATTAAACCTGGGCTTGCTCTGTGATTTGATTTAATCATTAGAACATGGTAGAAGTGATGCTATGCTATGCTGTTTCCAGGGCTAACTCTTCAGAAGGCCCAGCAGCATCCTCTTTTGCCCCACTGGCGTTCTGACCTCCCAGGTAAGAAGCTTAAGCTATCCTGTTAGAGAGCAAAGCCATGGAAAAGACCCTGAAGAGACAACACACAGAGAAAGGCCACATGAAGGAGCACAGGAAAGAGGTACTCGTCTTACATATTCCAATCCCCATCATCATTTAAATGTAATCATGTTAGAGGCCCAAAGAGAGACCAGCAAAAAACCATCAACTAAACCCCACATAATCATGAGAGGTAACAAAATGGTTTTTGTTTTAAGTCACTAAGTATTGGTGTAGTTTGTTATTCAGCATTACATAACCAAAACAAAAATTGGTACTCAAAATTAGAGTCTTCATAACAGAAACCTAAAATATATGTTATTGGTTTAGTATCAGATAGCAGATAGAAGAGGTTCCCTGGTGGCACAAATAGTTAAGCACGTGGCTACTAACTGAAAAGGTTGGTGGTTCTAATCCATCCAGAGGTGCCTAGGAGGAAAGGCCTAGTGTTCTGCTTCTGAAAGGTCACAGCCTTGAAAATCCTATGGAGCAGTTCTACTTTGCAGTACATGGGGTCACCATGTGTCAGAAATGAATTGGTGGAAGTTTTTTTTTTTTTTTTTTAGTAGGTGGTAGCTGGAAGGGCCTCTAGGAAACTGTTAATGAAGACTAGAAGGACAGGGAAGAAATGTAGATGGGAAAAGCTAACTTGTTTTGTGCAGTGGTGGAAAGTTTGGCAGTACTGTCACCTGTAGTGACATGGAAGATATAAATGAACCTAATTAAATTGTGGATCTAGCTAAGGAGATTTCCAAAAAGAATGTCTCAGGCCTCTGTTACCTGGTTATGATAAAGTATGGGAGAAGGTAGATGAGTGGAAAAAGGAAGTCCTCAGTTTTCAAGCAGAATTTAGACTGAATATAAAGGATATATATAAACTTGCTCAGTTTGAAAATACAAATCATATCCTCAGTATTTCTCAGATAATGATACTCAAAGTAATAATAGACTTCAGAAGAGTGATCAAATATTGGGTGCTTCCAATAAAATGTTGTCTTAAGGCCAAGTTATCATATGTAGTTCTAAGATTCTTTTTTAATAACTTTAGAATGATTTCATGTGGTGATCCCTAGGCCATCTCAGTTAAACAAAGGGGCTTCTAAGAATCTGACTAGTATACTAAAGGCATTGTTTCCCAGCATAGGAGTCTGTCTTAAAGATATACAAGGCTGTGACTTTTGTCTAATAGAATGAATTTATAATTTGATACGTAGGAAACCCACAGAGTTTTAAAAAGCATTGTATTTTTGTGCATTGCAAGGGACAGAGACCAAAATAAGAAGGCCTCTAGATCCTCAGACTTTTATAGGCAGGCAGCAAGTTGAGAAAGCTATGAAGCTGTAAAAATGATCAATTTCCTAAAGAAAAGAAAGATGCCAAAATAGCAAAGAGTGAAGCCAGAACCCTGAAGAAACCATTTCCAGAGGGCAGGACTGGGTCTTAATCAAATTACTGGTGATATGTGCCCATCTGGATTTCAGAATTTCTGTTTAAGTCTCTTAATATTTTCTTCTTCAAATGACTAACTACAGCCTTAATAAAATAAACTGGTGTGAGGCATATTCATTAAAATCCACCATTCTCAATAAACATATTGGCATTTCTTTGAAGTATTAAAAAAGTATTGAGTTTGTTTATGGGCTTATAAAAACTGTTGCCCCAACATTATTTGCACACGTAAGTGATATGCCAGCAAGGTTCAAGGCAATTGTGAATGGAACTGTTCCCACTTTTTGGCATAAATTCATATATTTGGAGAAATAGTCTAGAAAAATGAGAGAACATGCAATGAATTTGAAAGATTGGAAAATCTTTTACACTTGTATTTGAGAAAAAAAAATTTTGATATGGTAGTGTGACAGTAGACATAATGTGTCTGTTTCCAGTCCACCATCTGAATAGTAGTCAGAGTTGAGGGTTATTATAGGAAGGAAAGTTCCTCATGTAGTAGAGGGAGTTGGGTTAAGCCTGGAGGACATAGCTAAGCTTTGTTCCTGAATACATTTAGCTAAACATGGAATGGTAAAGACATGCTTAAAGTCATAGAGCTGATTCTACTTGAAAAAAAGAGACAAGAATGTATGTAGGAATGACAGAACAAAACAAGAAATATATGATATGTTGAGCAGTCTAGACTTTGACCTGGGAATTCAATAAAGTGGATGTGGAGGTTGAAGGAAGAGATAGTTAAATGTGTATAGAGTAATGACCCATGTATTCCAGTCCTGGAGCAGCGTTACACTGAAAGACACTCAGGCCAAACAGAAATTTCAACTTTATTCATGTTATCTTCAAATACTTTATTAGAGTCAAAGTAAATAGTCCTTGAAAATTACTAACTTTTCCTTGATTTTCCTATTCTTTATCCCCCAAGTTCATTCTCATAAAGCAGGAAAAACAAATGTTCTTATCAATGTAGTTCTTTTTTTTATTTTTTAATCCCATCCCTCTCTCACCTCTTCTTTCCAAATCAGCTTCTTTCATATACTGTCTTATACTCCATTGTAGCATGCTCAACACTCCTACAACACTATCAGCTTGCTACACTAGACCTCTGGGTTGTAGAATTCTTCCTCTGCCCTGTTTGCATTTATCTTTTCTCATAAGAGTCTGCTAATGCAGAATCCTTACACTCTTTTCTACAAGTTGGGATGGCATGGGGACCCTAAGCAGGCAACTCCTAAATGCATAGACTAAGGGGGATGGCCAAGGATACTCATGTTGAATAAATTTTATCTTGTCAGAGAAGGAGTAAAACAGCAAAGATATGTACATTCACACATGGTTTTTATTGAAACTTTGGTACATGCTGCCTGGTTGAATAATATACCTACCAGTCTGTGAAAAACAGGATATAGGTTCAATGTCCTGACCCTCTATTAACTAATGATTGTCCAGATCTTTCAACAACTCAGGGGCTCCTTATTTATCTGTAAAGATTATTTTATAATAACAAATTTCTAAAATAATTGTGATAGTTAAATTAGACATTAAAAGTAAAACATTCTTTGTAAACAGTAAAACAAAAATGTATATTTTCTTTAATAAGTGCCTAATCTTAAAAGCATTGACCATTTCAATTTTCCCTTCAATACTCAATGTAAATCCATTATCTATGACATCCCATTTATTTTCTTATTCCTAATTATGTGAACTGCAAAATAATAATTTAAAGTAAAAGAATTGGCAGGAGAGAGCCTGGACTTTGGTTGAAAGCACTGAAAAATGTCTGGATAAAATCAAGAAATTTGAGACTGATATATATAGTAAATTGATTGCAAATACCAGGTGGGCATCATTAAACTATTCATTTATTCATTCATCTATTCCACAAACTCTATGTAAGTGTCGATTAAAAAAAACCCAGGAACTCCTGTGGAGGGAGGACCTACTTACCACTCTCTTTGTGTTTCCACATTGGGGAACTTCCATTTGAGTTATTTGTTCCCTCTCTTTCTCCTCCTCACTGGAAGTGACTTACCAGATAGCCTGATTCAATTTCTTCCTCACTCTCTCTCTATACTCTGCTTCTGCCATTTGGAAGGCTTGTGATTATTCACTGCTAGACTAGGTGGGCAACTCAATTCCAAGGATCAATACTAACCAGCTCAGTTAGCTAACAGATCTAAATCCATGCTCTTCAACCTACATTTTATCAACAATAACAAGAAAATTTTAGTATACATTTTTCTGACTCACTTGGTTCCTACCTTGGGTCGGGGAAAAGGATGTTTTTTATTGGGTACCCCTCAAAAATCAACAGTCACTATGCAAGAAGAATATAACATAATGTAATCTTAAAATATTTTTTGTCTAATAGACAAGATGAAAGAATGAACAGAAATAAAGGTAATTTAAGACAGATGATTCAGAAACCTAGATGTTGAGTCTTAGATTTACCATTTACTAACTGTGTGGTAGGAAACCCTGGTGGCATAGTGGTTAACAGTTCAGCTGCTAACCAAAAGGTAGGCAGTTCAAATTCACCAGCTGCTCCTTGGAAACCCTGTAGGGCAGTTCTACTCTGTCCTATAGGGTCACTATGAGTCGGAATCAACTCCATAGCAATGGGTTTTTTCTTCTTGTTTTTGTTTTTTTAAGCTGTGTGGTAGGGGGGAAATTTGGCTTAATGTTTTTACAATTCAGTTTCCTTATCTGTAGAAAGATATTAATAATCCCTGTCTCACAGAGATGTTATAAGGATCAGCTATAACTATTGAAAACTGGATGCCCTTGAGTTGATTCCAGCTCATAGCCACCCAATACGACAGAGTAGAATTGCCTCCTAGGGTTTTCAAGGAGCAGCTGGTGGATTCAAACTGCCTGCATTTTGGTTATCAGCTGAGTTCTTAACCATTGTGCCATGAGGGCTCTATGAGTTGGAATTGACTCGACGGCAATGGATTTGCGTTATAACCATTGATGTGAAAAAAATTTGTAAATTCTAGTGCTAAATAAAGGACCTGTGTTATTATTGTTATAACTCTAAGAAGTGGGCTCCTAATTTGTATTCCTTATATCAATCCCACACACACACCCAGCCGAGTCCTTATTAGTTTTTCCTTTGTTTCCAAACACAGATTGGACCCATGGCCCTGAACTCCATTGTCTAAATTTGGCATCACAACAAAATGATGTCAGTCCTAGATTTCATCCATTACTGGTTATCTGTTGCTGTCCTCAGTTTGCCTACTGGGTTTCACCCAGACAGTTTCTGCCATTGACCATCTCTTGTCTGAATGTCCGTCTATAGATGAATGTCATATTTTCCTGGCTTGTGCTTCCCATTTTTGTTCTTAATAATTTTCTTGATTAGCTTCCTTAAATGTGTCTTGGTGGTTTTGTCTAGGATCTCCATGCATATAATATAAGTTCTCGCCTGTGTTGCTCTTCTTCTAACCTTAGATCCTTCCTGGTCACACCCCCTATAGTGGATACTGGCCATCCTAAATACTCATTCCCATAGTGTCTCCATCATGAAAGGTGGTCTTCATAGTGGTTAGGCTCTGGAGATAGACATGCCTCACCACTTATGAACTGGATGCCCTTGGTTACATAACTTTAGCTTTCTATGTCTCAGTCTCTTTATCTGAAACAGAGTATTAGTATCTAGAACACAGTATAGTTATCATTAAATAAAAATAAATGGACTAATGCTTACTACTAGCTTGTTGTTGTTGTTATATGCCTTCAAGTCAGTCTCAACTCATAGGAACCCTATGTACAACAGAAGGAAACACTGACCATCTTGCACCATCCTCACAACCCTTGCTACAATTGCAGCCACTGTGTCAATCCATCTCATCAAGGGTTCTCCTCTTTTTCACTGACCCTGTCTGCGTGGGATGAAGTCTTGCCATCCTCACTTCCAGGGAGCACTCTAGCTGTACTTCTTCCAAGACAGACTTGTTCATTCTTCAGACAGTCCATGATATACTCAATATTCTTCACCAACACCGTAATTCAGACACATCAATTCTTATTTGGTCTTCCTTATTCATTGTCCAGCTTTTGCAAGCATATAAAGCGATTGAAAATATGGCTTGGGTCAGAAGCACCTTAGAGTTCAGAGTGACATATTTGCTTTTAAACATTTTAAAGGGATCATTTGCAGCAGATTTGTCCAATGAAATATCTCGTTTGATTTCTTGACTACGGCTTCCATGGATGTTAATTGTGGATCCGAGTAAAATGAAATCCTTGATAACTCAATATTTTCTTTGTTTACCATGGTGTTTCTTATTGGTCCAGTTTACTCCTATGCCAGGCATATATTTAGCTCTCTGTAGCACTACTTTTTATTCTTCTTATTGTTGTTAGTGTTATCATCAACTGAACTAAAATATATTTCGCTTTTTGACAGCCTCTCTGTTTCTTCCAATTTAATAGTTAGGCAATAATAATAATATACTAATGGTACAGAGAAGTGAAGAGACAAAGGAGGTTAATAATCTTTTTTAGCCTGCTCTAACTTAAAATCTATCCAATAGAAACTGATATGAATCTACAGGATATAGGGGTATAAATGCATAAATATATATATATGTGTTTCATAATGTTCAGAAAGTAAAATATTGAGTTTTCTTTCTTTTTCCATTTTATTAAAATAGATGATATGATGGTTGAATCCAACCCCTGTAGTATAAGTTAGTTCCAAATAAAAATTTATGACCTTAAAACCTTATAATCCAAGGCACTCTTGGTAAAACAGCTGAAAGTTCCATTTATAGAATTTATTTAGAGATTTTCCAGATAATAAGGATTGAAGAGAAACACCGAAGACTGCACTAGAATAGCAACTAGGGCATTTCCTTTGACAGCTGTAGCAGATATAGTGGAACTTTAAATCAGTTTCAAAACTGAATTGAGGCCGTGAAACACGACTTAGCTTGCTAACAATAGTGTATGGTGCTGAGCAATTTCTAAAGGGAAAAACACATAAAAGAGAAAAAAAAATACAGGCTGTTATTCATATTATTTGATGACATCTATGAGTCATTAGAGAGAAAAACCAAGAGAAAAGATTCAACTTGCACATATGAACCCTCATCAAGTTAGAAAAAAACATTGTGGTTCTATTATTACTGAAAGTAGATGCAATAGTGGATATGTGTTGAGAATACAACTATCATTTCTCTTTGTAAACTCTTCTGAATGAAGACACTTGTGCCCCATCTACATGAGGTCAGTTTTTCCACCTTCACTGTGTAATTTGGCCCCAACAGAGGGAGGAAGGCTGTTATTGATGACAGAATGATAACATCTCTGAGATCTAATGTGGAAAGCGATCCCAACCTTGATCTTGGTCATGCATGCCAACATTTATCAATCCTCACTACCAGGCTTTCCAGCCAATTGCCTTGGTCTGTCCTCAGGCAAGATGGAGGTTAGTTAGGTGCCACTCTGTAAGACAAGGCCTGCTACCCCTGGAGAAGATTTTAAAAGACATACATGGGCTCCACCAAGTGGAGTAGCTGATTGGGAAACAGCTCCAAGTCTTCCCGTGTTTTAACCCTGTCAGCTTAAGGATATGGGTTGTGTGCAGAGACAATGTTGTTAAAACAGAGTCCAGAAGTGATATCTCTAAGTGTTCTAGATCTTTGAGCCAAGGAATACTATAAATGGAACTCGATTCATTTGGTTTGGAAAATATAAAAGAAAGAAATAAAAGGAGAAGAAGATTTGAGCTGCAGAAACCTTCTGAAGGAAGACAAAATTCAGAAGCCTTCACAGTCAAGACTGATAGGTTTATCTACATCGAAATAAAAAATTTGATTGGGAAAAATACTATAAATAAAGTAAAAACTTAAGATGCATTCTGGAAGAAAATGATTGATATACCTAATATACACATAGCTATGAAAAATCAATAAGAGATATATAAACAACTCAATAGAAAGATGGAGACAATATACAAACTGGTAAGTAATTCATAAAAGAAAAAATGTAATAAAGACATAAAAATGCCAATTATAACTAGACACAGGGAAATTGAAACAATAATATACCATTTTTTATTCATCACATTTCTAAAATAAACAAATGAACACAACCAGTAAATGAACAAAATGATTTTAGCTTTTGTTAAAGGTATGAAGAAACAGACTATCAGATATTGCTGCTGGGGCTGTATTCCAGCATAATTAACCTAGGGAATCCTTTGAATATATCTGACAAACTAAAAAATGAACATATTTTATTATTCAGCAATTTCAGATCTTAAAAATCATCACACAGAAATATTCATTTGTATAATTATGTTTACACTAGAGTGTCCAATCTATATTATTTGTAAGTACAAAGACAAAAGGAAGCAATCTAAATAATAATCAATGGAAGAATTTCTAAATCAGTGTGATATATCAGTACAATGTACCACAATGAAGCTATGAAAAAGGACCTTCGATCAAATTTTTTATTTTGATGTAGATAAACCTCAGTCTTGACTGTGAAGGCTTCTGAATTTTGTCTTCCTTCAGAAGGCTTTCTGCAGCTCATTTGCATAGTCAATAAAACACACGTAAGTATCTTTCTGGTATTCTCTGTTTTCAGCCACAATCTATCTGACATCAACAATGATATCCCTCATTCTACGTCCTCTTCTGAATCTCGCTAAAATTTCTGGCAGTTCCCTATTGATGTACCACTACAACTGTTTTGAATTATCTTCAGCAGAATTTTACTTGCATGTGATATTAATGATTTAAAAAAAAAAAAAAAAAAAGGTTGCCATCAAGTTGATTCCAACTCATAGCAACTCTATAGGACAGAGTAGAACTGTCCCATAGAGTTTCCAAGGAGCGCCTAGTGGATTCAAACTGCTAACCTTTGGTGAGCAGCCATAGCACTTAACTACTACGCCACCAGGGTTTCTGATATTAATGATATTGTTCAATAATTTCTTAATTCTGTTGGATCGTCTTTCTTTAGAATGGGCACAAATGAGTCTCTTCCAGCTGATTGGCTTAGTAGCTGTCTTCCGAGTTTCTTAGCATAGACGAGTGAGCACCTCCAGCGCTGCATCCATTTGTTGAAACATCTCAGTTGTATTCCGTCAATTCCTGGAGGCTTGTTTATCATCATTGCCTTCAATGAAGCTTGGACTTCTTCCTTCAGTACCATGGATTCTTTTTTTTAATTGTAATTTAGATGAAGGTTTACAAAAAAATAGTTTCTCATTAAACAGTTAGTACACATATTGCCCTATGACAATGGTTAACAACCCCATGACATGGCAACACTGTCCCTTCTCAACCTTGGGTTCCCTATCACCAGCTTTCCTGTCCCCTCCTGCCTTCTAGTCCTTGTCCCTGGACTGCTGTGCCTCATTAGTTCTCTTTTTATGAGGCTATCCAATCCCCACCTGAACGGTGAACTTTGGGAGGGGCTTCACCACTGAACTAAAAGGGTGTCTGGGGGCCATTCTCTTGGGGTTTTTCCAGTCTGTCAGGCCAGTAAATACCGTCTTTTTCTGTGAGTTAGAATTCTGTTACACATCCTTTTCCAGCTCTGTCCAGGACCCACTATTGTGATCCTGGTCAGAGCAGTCAGTGGTGGTAGCTGGGCACCATCTAGCTGTACTGGACTCAGTCTGGTGGAGACCGTGGTAGCTGTGGTCCATTAGTCCTTTGGACTAATCTTTTCCTTGTATCTTGTTTTCTTCATTCTCCCTTGCTCCCAAAGAGGTGAGACCAGTGAAGTATCTTAGATGGCTGCTCACAGGCTATTAAGACACCAGACGCTACTCACCAAGGTAGAATGTAGAACATTGTCTTTATAAACTGTGTTATGCCAATTGAGCTAGATGTTCCCCAAGACCAAGTACCATGGATTCTTGATCACATACTACCTCCTGAAATGGCTGAACATCAGGCAATACTTTTTGGTACAATGACTCTATATATTCCTTCCATCTTCTTTAGATGCTTTTAATATCAGTATTGATGTATTTGAATTTATTTGTACCATTTTATTTTTTGTTTTCTGTATGTCTCTTTTTTTTTGTTGTTTCTCTCTTCTTCCTTTGCTCTCGCTTTGCCTTAAGTGAATATTTTCTAGTACAGCCTTGTAATTTATTTACTGCTTTTTTTACTACAATTTTTGAGTTTTTTGTTTTTCTTTTTTTAGAGGTTGCTCTAGAACTTACAAAATACATCTTACATCAAAATAACTTCAGATTTAACCCAGCTTAATTCCAGTGCCATATAGAAGCATTGTCGTGTATAGCTGTATTCCCTTTCTTCTTTTTTTGTGATATTATTATTATTTATATTACATTATATAGCATTCCAAACCTAACAATACATTGTTATAAGATTGCTTTATCAATGGCAGTCATTTATTTGGTTCATTACAGTTTTGCTCATTTGTGTTGTTATTGGCAAATACATTACACATATATTAAATTTTTATATGCTATAGGCCTAACATTCCATTATATACATATTATTTTATACAATTGCCTTTGAGAAATCCATAAAATACCCATCTCTGTCATCTAAAAGGAGAAAAAATATGCATTTATACCTTTTAAAAATAATTACATAATTACCTTTACCAGAGTTTTGTGGGTCATTTTTGTGGATTTGAGTTACTGTATGGGGTCACTTACTTTCAGTCTGAGGAATTTTCTTTAGTATTTCTTGTAAGGCTGGCCTGAGAGCAACAAATTATCTCAGTATTTGTTTATCTGGGAAAGTATTTCACCATTGGTTTTGAAAGATAGCTTTACTGGATATAAAATTCTTGGTTCACAGTTTTTTTGTTTTTTTCTTTGAGCACTTTATGCCATCCCACTGCCTTCTGGCCTCTATTATTTCTGATGAGAAGTCAGTTGTTAATCTTATTGGAGTTACTTTGTAAGTAACAAGTCAGTTTTCTCTTGCTGCTTTCAAGATTTTCTCCTTGTGTTTGACTTAGCATTTTTACTATGATATGTCTGTTTGTGGATCTCTTTGTGTTCATCCTGTTGGTATTGTTTTGGGTGCCATCAAGTTGATTCTGACTCACGGCAACCTCATGTGACAGAGTAGAACTCACCCAAAGAGTTTTCTTTGCTGTAATCTTTATGGAAGCAGGTTGCCAGTCTTCTTACTGCAGAGCCACTGGGTGGGTTTGAACCATCAACCTTTCTGTTAATAGTTGAGTGCTTAATTATTGTGCCCTCAGGGCTCCCCATGTTTATCCTACTTATAGTTTATTGAGTTTCCTGCATGCATAAGTTATTGTTTTTCAATATATTTGGTGTGCTTTCAGTCATTATTTCTTTAAATATTTTTTCTGCTCCTTTATCTCACTCCTCTTCTTCTGGCATTCTCATTAAATGTATCATGTTGCACTTAATGGTGCCCCACCCACAAATCTGTGATCATTATACTTCACTTTTTTTCTCTCTGTTTTTTGGCTTGCATGATCTCTATTTCTTTATCTTCAAGTTCACTAATTATTTCTCTAATTCAAATCTACTGATGAGCCCATCTAGTGATTTTTTTTAACTTTAACTTTTTAAATTTTTTTTAACTTTTAAGGGTTATTGTACTTTTCAACTCTAGAATTTCACTTCAGGTTTTTTTTTTTTTTTTTTTTTTAATATATATTTTATTGTACTTCAGGTGAAAGCTTACAGAGCAAATAGTTTCTCATGAAACAGTAGTACACATGTTGTTTTTTGACATTGGTTAACAACCCCACAACGTATTAAGCCTCTAAATTCTCAACCTTTTTTTTTGATGAAAATTACAGATGGCCAAAGATACACCGTTTCAAAAATTTCTACATTCACAGTTCAGTGACATTGACTACGCTCTTCCAACTGTGCTGTTATTCTCACTTAAGATGAAGGCTTACAGAAAAAATAGTTTTTCATTTAACAGTTACTACACATGTTGCCCTATGACAATGGTTAACAATCTCACAGCACATCAAGAATATCCTTACTCCACCTTGTATTCCCTATCACCAGGGGGCTTCCTTGTCCCCTTCTGTCTTCTGGACCTTGTCAGTGGACTATTGTACCTCTTTAGTCTCATTTGTTTATTTATTTATTTATTTATTTATTTATTTTTATTTTATTTAAACACCATTTCAAAACTTTTTACTTACACATTTAAGTGATATTGACTATGCTCTTCCAATTGTGCTGCCATTCTCGCCCAAGATGAAGGCTTACAGGACAAAACAGCCTCCCATTTAATAGTTACTACAAATGTTGCCCTATAGCAGTGGTCAACAATCTCACAATACATCGACAGTGTCCTTATTCAATTTGTGTTCCTTATCATCAGTTTCCTACTCTCCCTCTGCCTTCTGGCCCTTGTCACCGGACTCCTGTACATCGTTAGTCCCATTTAGTTTTACTGGGGTGTCCATTCCCAGGCTTAACATCGAACCTTGAAGGTAACTTCCCCTCTGAGCTGAAAGGGTGTCTGGGGGCCACACTCTCGAGGTTTCTCTAGTATTCTTTAGGCCAGTATATCTGGTCTTCTTTTTTTTTTTTTTTTGGGAGTTAAAATTATACTCTACATCCTACTCCAGCTCTGCCCAGAACCCTCTGTTGTGATCCTGGTCAGAGGAGTCATTGGTGGTAGCCGGGCACCATCCAGCTGTACTGGGCTCAGTCCCGTGGAGGCCTTGGTAGCTGTGGACCATTAGTCCTTCGGACTAATCTTTTCCTTGTATCCTGTTCTCTTCGTTCTCCCTTGTTCCCGAAGGGATGAGATCAGTGGAGTATCTTAGATGGCCGCTCATAGGCTTTTAAGACCCCAGACACTACTCACCAAGGTAGAATGTACAGCATTATCTTTATAAGTAGTGTCATGCCAATTGAGCTAGATGTTCCCCGAGATCATGGTCCCCAGAGCCCTCCGTCCAACAACTCAGTCCCTCGGGGGGTTTGGATGTGTCTATAGGGCCTCCATGACCTTTCCTTGTGCAGGTTGTGTTAGTTTCCCCTGTACTATGTACTATCTCATCTCTCACCCAAGTTACCACTTACCTATTACCTATTTAGTATTCCCCCCCCCCTCCCATCCCTGGTAACCAACAAGGATTGTTACATTTTGCATGTGAATTTTTTCATGGGTTTTTACAATAGAGGTCTCATACAATATTTGTCCTTTTGTGATTGACTTATTTCACTCAGCATGATGTCCTCCAGTTTCCTCCATGTTATGAGATGGTTCACCGATTCATTGTTCTTTCTCATTGCATAGTACTCCATTGTGTGTATGTACCATAGTTTGTGTATCCATTCGTCTGTTGATGGACATCGAGGTTGTTTCCATCGTTTTGCTATTGTGAATAATGCTGCCATGAACATAGGTGTGCATATGTCTATTCGAGTGATGACTGTTATTTCTCTAGGACATATTCCTAGGAGTGGGATTGCTGGATCGAATGGTATGTCTATTTCTAGCTTTCTGAGGAAACGCCATATCATTTTCCAAAATGGCTGTATCATTTTGCATTCCCACCAGCAGTGTATAAGAGTTCCCGTCTCCCCGCAGCCCCTCCAACATTTGTTATTTCCAGTGTTTTTGATTCGTGCCAGTAATGCCGGGGTGAGATGGTATCTCATTGTGGTTTTAATTTGCATTTCTCTAATGGCTAGTGATCGCGAGCATTTCCTCATGTGTCTGTTGGCCATTTGAATGTCTTCCTTGGTGAAGTGTCTGTTCATTTCCTTTGCCCATTTTTTGATAGGATTGGTTGTCTTTTTGTTGTAGAGGTGTTGGATTTTCTTGTAGATTATGGAGATTAGACCTTTGTCTGACTTGTACTGTCCAAAAATTTTTTCCCAGTCTGTAGGTTCTCTTTTAACTCTTTTGGTGAAATCTTTTGAAGAGCATAGATGTTTGATTTTTAGAAGATCCCAATTATCTAGTTTATCTGTTGGGTTTTTTGTGTTGATGTTTATGGTTTGTATCCTGTTAATGCCATGTATTAAGGTCTGAAGTGTTGGTCCTATTTTTTCTTCTATGAATTTTATAGTTTGAGGCTTTATATTCAGGTCTTTGATCCATTTTGAAGTAGTTTTTGTATATGGTGTGAGGTATGGGTCCTGTTTCATTTTTCTACAAATGGATATCCAGTTTTGCCAGCACCATTTGTTAAAAAGACTGTCTTTTCCCCATTTGATGTATTTTGGGCCCTTGTCAAAAATCAGGTGACCGTAGGTGGATGGATTTACATCTGAGTTCTCAATTCTGTTCCATTGGTCAATGTCTCTGTTGTTGTACCAGTACCAGGCTGTTCTGAGTACTGTAGCTGTACAGTAGGTTCTCAAGTCAGGTAGTGTGAGTCCTCCAACTTTATTCTTCTTCTTCAGTAGTGCTTTACTTATTCGGGGTTTCTTCCCTTTCCATATAAAGTTAATAATTAGTTTTTCCATCTCTTTGAAGAATGTTGTTGGTATTTGGATCGGAATTGCATTGTATTTGTAAATTGCTTTAGGTAGAATTGCCATTTTCACAATGTTGAGTCTGCCTATCCATGAGCATGGTATGTTTTTCCATTTATGTAGATCCCTTTGGGTTTCATGCAGCAGTGTTTTGTAGTTTTCTTTGTATAGGTCTTTTATATTCCTGGTCAGATTTATTCCTAAGTATTTTATCTTTTTAGGGGCTATTGAAAATGGTATTGATTTCCTGATCTCCTTTTCATCGTTCTCTTTACTGGTGTATAGGAATCCAACTGATTTTTGAATGTTTATCTTGTATCCTGGTACTCTGCTGAATCTTTCTATTAGTTCCAGTAAATTTCTCGTGGAGTCTTTAGGGTTTTCTATGTATAGTATCATATCATCTGCAAACAGGGAGAGTTTAACTTCTTCATTACCAATTTGGATGCCCTTTATTTCTTTCTCTTGCCTTACTGCTCTAGCTAGAACTTCCAGCACAATGTTAAATAGGAGTGGTGATAAAGGGCATCCTTGTCTTGTTCCTGTTTTCAGGGGGAATGTTTTCAGCCTTTCTCCATTAAGAATGATGTTGGCTGTTGGTTTTGCATAGATGCCCTTTATGATGTTGAGAAATTTCCCTTCTATACCTATTTTATTGAGAGCTTTTATCAGGAATGGGTGTTGGACTTTGTCAAATGCCTTTTCTGCATCAATTGAGATAATCATGTGATTTTTTTCTTTCCTTTTATTTATGTGGTGGATTACGTTGATGGATTTTCTAATGTTAAACCATCCTTGCATACCTGGTATGAATCCTACTTGGTCGTGGTGTATTATTTTTTTGATATGATACTGAATTCTATTGGCTAAAATTTTGTTCAGAATTTTTGCATCTATATTCATGAGAGATATTGGTCTGTAATTTTCTTTTTTTGTGATGTCTTTGCCTGGTTTTGGTATCAGCGTTATGCTGGCTTCATAGAATGAATTTGGAAGTGTTGCTTCCTCTTCTATGCTCTGAAATAACTTGAGTAGAACTGGTACGAGCTCTTCTGTAAATGTTTTGTAGAATTCTCCAGTGAAGCCATCTGGGCCAGGGCTTTTTTTGCTTGGGAGTTTTTTTATTACCTTTTCAATCTCTTCTCTTGTTATGGGTCTGTTCAGATTTTCAATATCACTTTGTTGTAGTTTGGGTAGGCCGTATGTTTCTAGAAATTTATCCATTTCCTCTAGGTTTTCAAATTTGTTGGAATATAGTTTTTCATAATATTCTGTTATAATCCTTTTTATTTCAGTTGGGTCTGTTGTATGTCCCCCATTTCATTTCTTATTTGGGTTATTTGTGCCCTCTGCTGTTTTTCTTTTGTCAGTCTGGCCAGTGGTTTGTCGATTTTGTTGATTCTTTCAAAGAACCAACTTTTGGTTTTGTTGATTCTTTCTATTGTTTTTCTGTTCTCTATTTCATTGATTTCTGCTCTGATCTTTACTATTTCCTTTCTTCCAGTGGTTGTAGGCTTTTTTTGTTGTTCTCTTTCTATTTGTTTGAGTTCTGTAGTTAATGTTTTGATTTTGTCCCTTTCTTCTTTTTTGATATGTGCATCTATTGCTATAAATTGTCCTCTGAGGACTGCCTTTGCTGTGTCCCAAAGGTTTTGGTATGATGTGTTTTCATTTTCATTTGATTCTAGGAATTTTTTAATTCCATCTCTGATTTCTTCTATTACCCATTGATGTGTAAGCAGATTATTATTCAGTTTCCATGTGTTTGATTTTTTTTCCTTGCTCTTTCTAGTGTTAATTTCTACCTTGATGGCATTGTGGTCAGAGAAGATACTGTGAATTATCTCAGCATTTTGGATCTTGTTGAGGATGGCTCTGTGGCCTAAGATGTGGTCTATTCTGGAGAACGTTCCATGTGCATTGGAAAAGAATGTGTACTTTGCAGCGGTTGGATGGAGTGTTCTATATATGTCTATGAGGTCCAGTTGGCTGATTGTGTCCTTTAGGTCTTCTGTATCTTTGCTAAGTTTCTTTTTAGTTGTTCTGTCCTTTACTGAGAGTGGTGTGTTGAAGTCTCCTACTATTATTGTGGAACTGTCAATTTCTCTTTTCAGTGCTGTTAGAGTTTTTTTTATGTATTTTGGAGCCCTGTCATTGGGTGCATAGATATTTATTATGGTTATGTCTTCATGATGGATCATCCCCTTAATCATTATATAGTGTCCTTCTTTGTCTTTTATGGTAGATTTTGTTTTAAAGTCTATTTTATCTGAGATTAGAATTGTCACTCCTGCTCTTTTTTGATAGTTGTTAGCTTGATATATTTTTTTCCAACCTTTGATTTTTAATAAATTCACATCTTTGTTTCTAAGATGTGTCTCTTGTAGACAGCAAATAGATGGATCCTGTTTTCTTATCCATTCTGCCACTCTCCGTCGCTTTATGGGTGCATTGAGTCCATTTACGTTCAGTGTAATTATTGATAGATGTGAGTTTGTTGCTGTCATTTTGTAGTGCTTTTTTTTGTGATGCTGAAGTTTTCTTTGTTCTTCTTACTCTCTTGTGCTGAGTTCCTTTTGTTTGTGGATTTTGTGTTCATTTCTTTTGTTTTTGTAGGTTTTGTTTTTGTTGAGACTTTATGTTTTTCGTCTTTATTTTTATGAGTTGGTTTGTTAACTTTTTTTGTGGTTACCATGAATTTTACCTTTATCTTTATAATTTTGAAGCAGTCTACCGTTACTTGGTATCGCCTTGCCTTCTTCTCCTTTAGAAGGTTCTATACCTATGCCGTTTGTTCCCTCTTTCATTGTTTTGATGTTGTTGTCATCCTTTGATTGATTTCTCTGATTCCCTGTTGTATATCTTTTGTTTTTGGAAAGTCGTCTGTAGTTCAGTTCCTAGAATGGTATCTGGTTCATGTGAACCTGCATCCTAGGTCCTAGGTCCTGCCTGAGGGCTGAAGCTGTTTGTCCTCAGATCGAAGAACTCCCTTTAATAATTCTTGTAAGTTTGGTTTGACTTTTGCATATTCCTTTAGTTTCTGTTTATCTGGAAATGACCTAATTTCACCATCAAATCTGAATGAGAGTTTTGCAGGATATATTATTCTTGGCTGACAATTTTTTTCTTTCAAGATTTTATATATGTCATCCCATTGCCTTCTTGCCTGCGTGGTTTCTGCTGAATAATCTGAGCTTAGTCTTATTGTTTCTCCTCTGTATGTGACTTCTTGTTTTTCCCGAGCTGCTCTCAGGATTCTTTGTTTGTCTTTAGTTTTAGCGAGTGTGAATATGATATGTCTTGGTGATTTTCTTTTGGGGTCTATTCTATATGGGGTTCGTTGAGCTTCTTGGATGACCAGCTTTTCATCTTTCATGATATTGGGAAAGTTTTCTGTCAGCAGTTCCTCAATGATCCTCTCTGTGTTTTCTGTTTTCTTCCCCTGTTCTGGTATGCCAATCACTCGTAAGTTTTTGCTTTTAATTGTGTCCCACATAACTCTCAGGGTCTCTTCATTTTTCTTTGTTCTTTTTTCTGAGTTTTCCTGAAACAGTGTTGTATCCAAGTGTTTGTCTTCAGTTCCACTGATCCTGTCTTCCATGGTTTCAAATCTACTTCTCAGACCTTCTATGACACCGTCCATTTCTGAAATCTTGTTGTTTATCTTTTGGATTTCTAATTGTTGTTTTTGTATAATTTCGAGTTGTGAATTTATTTTGGCATTTTGTTCTTGCATCATCTTCCTGAATTCTTCCAATTTTTTGTCTGTATTTTCCATAAATTTGTCTATTTTTTCCTCATGTTTGTCAGCTTTTTGCCTCAGTTCTTGGAAAATTCCGAGTATTAGTGATTTGAGTTCCGTATCAGGTACTTCTAGTGCATTTTCTTCCACAGGAGAGTTATCTGGTGTTTTAATTTGGACGCCTATTGGAGCCATCTTGTCTTGTTTTTGTAAATGTTTTGATATCGTTTGCTGTTTTCGGGGCATTCAGTAGATATTTCTCTCGTTTATTGATTGTAGATTTTTTTTTTTTTTTTTTCGTTCTTGTGGTACAGCTGGGCAGATCTAGTTGAGGAGGAGCCACTGGGATGGGTTGCTTGTGGCACTCACCGCAGCCACCAGGACGGTCGGTAGTCAGTGCTGGGCAGGTTCCAATAGGGCGTGCCTGCACCGCTTGGTGATGTGATGTCTAGTGCACGGTGCAGGTAGGTAGGGTGCAGCGGGAAGATGGTTATGTGTGAAGCTAAGCTGGATATGGGAGAGAGGAGAGAGGAGGAGGAGCAAAAAGCGTACAAACATAAAAGAATGCTAGGGGAGTTTGTCGTTGGAATGTACAGATGAGAGACTATGGGATGGAGGAAACCAGAAGGGGGAAGAGAAAGAAAAGGAAAGAATGACCAAATGAAAATCAGAAAAGTTAAAGAACTGCAAAGTTCCCAGGGATCCCACCGATGCAGCTATGAGGTCTGGGGGAGTCGGTCTCAATTTTCACAGCTCAGCCTGGCCAGAAGGTACAGAGGCATACATCGCCTGGTATTCAGGGATCAGAAAGAGAAGGAAGAGATAGAGGGACAAGAAATTAAGCAATGAAGAAAGACAAAAGAGAAAAAGAGGTAAAATATGACAAAACTAATCAAAAAAGGAAGAAAAATAAAATTGAGAAAAAAAAAAAAGGGCAACACCAGCAGTCAGTGCCTACAAATGGGACCCAGAGAGCCCCCACTCAGGTGCGCGAATTCCAAGAAGCCGATAGTCTCGGGGTTAAGTGACCGTGGCCACGGGAAGCAGAGGGGCCAACAAACAAAGGCCCCAGGATCCCACCCGCGCGGGAGCCCAGACCTGGAAACAGCCACACGCCCGAACGCAGCCCTACAGCCCCGCAGGAGAGAGCAGAGACGGCCCTCGGAACCAGGCACCCAGGCAAAAGGAGGGGGAGGCGGCAGAAAAAGGTCCGCTAGGTGCCAGCAAACGGCTCCCAGAAAGCCCCCAGCCCGGGCGCGCGGAACCCAAGCACCGGCGCCCCCCCGCCCAGGGACCCCGGCCACGGAAAGCAGAGGGGTGAACGAACAAAGGCCCCGGGATCCCACCCACGCTGGAGCCCAGACCCAGAAACAGCCACACGCCCGCACGCAGCTCCACAGCCCCGCAGGAGAGAGCAGAGACAGCACCCGGACCCAGGCACTCAGGCAAAAGGAGGGGGAGGCGGCAGAAAAAGGTCCGCTAGGTGCCAGCAAACGGCTCCCAGAAAGCCCCCAGCCCGGGCGCGCGGAACCCAAGCACCGGCGCCCCCCCGCCCAGGGACCTCGGCCACGGAAAGCAGAGGGGCGAACGAACAAAGGCCCCGGGATCCCACCCACGCTGGAGCCCAGACCCAGAAACAGCCACACGCCCGCACGCAGCTCCACAGCCCAGCAGGAGAGAGCAGAGACGGCACTCGGAACCAGGCACCCAGGCAAAAGGAGGGGGAGGCGGCGGAGAAAGGTTCGCTAGCTGCCAGCAAACGGCTCCCAGAAAGCCGCCAGCCCAGGCGCGCGGAATCCAAGCACCAGCACCCCCCAGCCCAGAGACCCTGGCCACGGAAAGCAGGGGATCCCCAGCTGAGGCGGAGAGGGGTGGGTGGTGGGAGAGCGCGCACCGCAGTTTACCGGTCGTTCTGTCTCCGACCAGATGCTCTGCAAGGCTGCTCTCCCGTTTGCTGGTCTCCGATAGGAATCCAAGATGGTGGATCCGCGCTGCGTTAGCTGGTAAGGAATCTCTGCCTGAGTCTCTCCTCGCTCTCCGTTCTCTTTTAGTATTCTCACTCCGTTTGGTGTTTGGCTGAGTTCTTTATCTCTTCATTTGGTGTTCTAGGGTTTCAGGATTGTTGATTATCTGTTAGGCTTAGTTTTTCGGATCTTTGCTGTGGAGGGACGGCGTGGTGTTTCTGCCTACAGCGCCATCTTGCCCCTCTCTTCTCCACTTCAGGTTTTTTTAAAAAACTAAATTTCTATCTTTTATTTCTCTATTTGATGTGACATTGTCACCATATCTCCCTTACTTCTTTAATCATGCTTTTCTTTACTACTCTTTACATATTTGTAAGACTATTTTGAGCTTTTCTGTTATATCTGACATCTTATCATTGTCACTGGCAGTTTATTTTCTTCTCTTTTTTCTGTAGTCTGAGTCAAACTCTACTCTTTCTTTGCATTCCTAATATTTTGTTGGAAACTGAACATTTTAATAATATATCATAACAACTTTAGGTACTCGTATCCTCACTCTGGGGCTTGTTATTTTAATTTGCTTATTTTTTAGTGACTGACTGGATTATTTTAGTGAAGCATATTTCTCGTTCATAAGGATGAGTTTCTAATATTGCTCCTTGTCTTAGTTATCTAGTGCTGCTATAACAGAAATAACACAAGTGGATGGCTTTGTTGTTGTTGTTGTTGTTAGGTGCCATTGAGTCAGTTCTAACTAATAGTGGAACTATGTACAACAGAACGAAACACTGCCTGATTCTGTGCCATCTTCACAATGGTTGCTATACTTTAGCCTATTGCTGCAGCCACTGTGTCATCTCATTGGGGGACTTCCTCTTTTTTTCTGAACCTCTACTTTATCAGGCATAATGTGCTTCTCCAGGGACTGACCACTCCTGATGACATGTCCTAAATATGTGAGATGAAGTGTCGACATCCTTGCTTCTAAGGAGCATTCTGGCTGTGCTTCTTCTAAGACAGATTTATTCATTCTTCCATTACAAATGGCAGTCCACAGTATATTCAATATTCTTTGCCAACACCGTAATTCAGTGCATAAATCCTTCTTCAGTCTTCCTTATTCATTGTCTAGTTTTTGCATACATTTAATGTGATTGAAAATACCATGGCTTGGGTCAGGTGTACCTTAGTTCTCAAAGTGACATCTTATCTGCCCAATGCAATACATTGTTTGAGTTCTTGACTGCTCCTTCTGTTTGATTGTGGATCCAAGTAAAATGAAATCCTTGACAACTTCCATCTTTTCTCTGTTTATCATTATGTTGCTTATTGGTTCATTTTTGAGGATTTTTGTTTTCTTTATGTTGAGGTGCAATCCATAGTGAAGGCTATAGTCTTTGATCATCAGTAAGTGCTTCAAGTCCTCTTCACTTTCAGCAAGTAAGGCTGTGTCATCTGCATATTGCACTTTGTTAATGAGTCTTCCTCCAATCCTGATGCCGCATTCTACTTCCTATAGTCCAGCTTCTCAGATTATTTGCTCAACAAAATTGAATAAGTATGGTGAAAGGCTACAGTCCTGATGCACACTTTTCCTGATTTTAAACCATGTAATATCCCTTTGTTCTGTTAGAACAATTGCCTCTTGGTCTATGTACAGGTTCCACATAAGAAAAATTAAGTGTTCTAGAATTGCCATTCTTTGCAATGTTATGCATAATGTTTTATGATCCACACAGTATAATGCCTTTGCATAGTCAATAAAACACAGGTAAATATCTTTTTGGTATTCTTGCTTTCAGTGAACATCCATCTGACATCAGCAGGGATATCACTCAATGATCACTTTAAAAAGCAAATTTATTTTCTCAGAGTTTAGGAGGCTAGAAGTCTGAGTTCAGAGTGATGGTGTGAGCAGAAGCCTTTCTCTCTCTGTCAGTTCTTGAGGAAGGTCCTTGTATCTTCAGCTTCTGCATCCTGTTTCCTTGTAGATCTCCATGTGTCTTGGCATCTATCTTACCCCAACTCTCCTCTGCTGTCTTGTTTGATCTCTTTTATACCTGAAAAGAGGTTGACTCAAGATACAACAACACTAATTCTGCCTAATTAATATAACAAAGACAACCCATTCCCAAATCAGATTATAAGCACAGGCATAAAGTTTAGTATTTACAACACATATTTTGGGGAGACATAATTCAGTCCCATAACATTCCACTGTTTGACTGCCAAAGTTCATGTCCTTATCACATGCAAACCACATTCACTGCATCATATCATTCTAAAAGTCTTAAATCAACTCCAAGTCCAAAATCTCATCTTCTGAATCACCTAAATCAAGTATGGACGAGCCTTTAGGCATATTACATCCTGGGACAAAGTTTCTCTTCATCTGTGAATCTGTGAAATTCAGAATATAAGTTATCTGTTTCCAAAGTACAATGGTAGAACAGGCACAAGGTAGATATTTCCATTACAAATGTCAGAAATTGGAGGGAAAGAAGGGATAACAGGCACCAGTCAAGTCCAAAACCCAGCAAAACTAATTACATTAGCTCTCAAGACTTGAAAATAATCTTCTCTTCTCTGAGACCATCTGGGCAATTGTCCTGTGCTCCGGACTCTAGATGTTGGCTATACTCTCTGATTTCTAGGTGGAATCCCTCCACCTTAGACTTCAGCTATGCCTTTCAGGCCCTTTGTGATGGAAACTCAACTCCTTTGGATTTAGGCAGCCCCGTTCTCTTAGTCCATCTGAGCGGCAATCTCAGTGCCTCAGCCCCGGCAGGCCCCATTTTGCTGTCCCTTGGGCATGGCAGACCCAATCCCTCAGCTTTGAGTGGTGGTTCCATTCCCCTGGCACATCTTAACTGTAGCACCACACTCCAGAACCTAGTTGGTGAAGATCCCACTCTTGGAAACTTAGGAGGCTGTGGCCCCACCCTTTGAGATCCAGGACTCGAAGATTGAGGCCCCACCCTTTGAAACCAAGAAGGTCCTGCTTTCCATGTCCTTCCAACAGTTCTGCTGATCTCTGAGCTGCTCCAGGGATGCTCCTTTCTTTTTCTTGAAAACAACAGATGTAGCTCCTTTGGCCTGTTTCCTGCTTGTAGAATTCCCAGAGGCAGACTGCATTCTTTCCTTTCATTCTTACTCTGTCCTGTTAGGTCTAAGCTGATGGGCTTTCTGCTGTGGTAGTTGGTTAGATCCATCAGTTACAGGCTTAATCTCTTTAACAAAAGTTTGCATAGCCATGTCCTTGTTGAACATTCTAGGACATGTACCCTTAGTCTGTAGAACAGAATTTTCCAAATCTTTTAGTTTCTCTGTTGTCCAATCACATGTTCATCATTTTCTTTTAAAGCCTCCCCAGGAGAACATTTAACATCCACATTTTTAGCAACATTCTATTACTGGTGCCATATATATTCTGTAAGATAATAGAGACTTTCTGTACAGCTCCCCTCACTTCCTTCTAAGTCCTCACTAGTGTTGCCTTTGATATCCATAATTCTACCAACAGTCTCTTCAAGACAATATAAGCTTTTACTATTAGTCACTTTAAAATAAAAATTCCAAAAGCACTTCTACATTTTAGGTGTCTGTTAGAATAGCACCCCATTCTTCCAGTACTAAATTCTTTCTTAGTTATCTAGTGCTGTTATAACAGAAATACTGCAAATGGTTGGCTTTAACAAACAGAAATTTATTTTCTCACAGTTTAGGAGGCTAGAAATCCAAGTTCAGTATGATGGCTTGAGGGGAAGGCTTTTTCTCTCTGTCAGCTCTGGGAGAAGGTCCTGTCTCTTCAGCTTCTGATTCCAGGTTCTTTGGAGATCTCTATCTCTCTTGGCATCTATCTTACTCCATCTCTGCTCTTCTCAGTTGTTTAATCTCTTTTATATCTTAAAAGAGATTGACTTAAGATATACCCTACACTAATCCTGCCTCATTAACATGACAAAGACGTCCCATTCTCAAATGTGATTATAACCCCATTTATAGAGGTTAAGATTTACAACACATATTTATTGGGGACAAAATTCAATCCATAAGACTCCTTATGGAGTTGCAGCTTTGGGCATGCTCACAGTCACCCTGGGATGAGAGTGGTTTTGGTAGTATTCTTTTACTCTCTTTCCCTCACCACAGCCAGGTGATAAACTCTACTAATTAAAGACATGGGGTTGCTGTGAGTTGGAATCCGCTTGATGGCACTGAACAACAACAACAACTGATTAAAGACAGATTGTTCTACTGTTTTTACCTGTGCACTGGGACATAAATTGTTTTACCGACTAATTCTATAAAATTCTGTCTATTTAGTAGTAATGGTTTCTAAGGTTAATGTTTGATATTTGTTCTGACCCCAGGAGAGTGCCTGCCAGCTGTCTTATTCCCTGGTTTTCTCCTGCAAACAAGCTGACCTACAGTCTAGACTGTTCCTTCATTAGATCCAGGAATCTCCTCCCATTTGTCATTCACCACAACTTCTACTGTTCCTGAGAGCATACGTAAGTTTTTACTTCTTCATGATCTGTTGCAAGTGAAGTTAGCTCCTTCAAGAAGAGAATAGCAAGAGAAGTTCCAGCAAAATGGTGCTCTAGGCAGAAGCACCACACCATCCCTCCACAGCAAAGATCTGAAAAACTAAGCCATACAGAGAATACAACAATCCTGAAACCCTAAAACATCAAATCAAGAGATAAAGAACTCAGCCAAGCACCAAATGGAGTGAGAAAACTGACAGAGAAAGGAGAGTGAGGAGAGATTCATGCAGAGGTCCCCTACCAGCTAATGCAGCGCAGATCCACCATCTTGGACTCCTATCAGAGACCAGCAAATGGGGGTACGAAAAAGCAGCCTCATGGAGCATCCAGTGGGAGACAAAACAGCTAGTAATTTGCTGTGTGCGCTTTCCCACCCCCAACCCCTCTTCGCCCTGGCTCTGCCACAGACTCTTGACTGGGAAGCACCAGCTGCTTGGATTCCACACACCCAAGCAGGCTGCTCTCTGGGAGCCATTTGTTGGCTGCTAGTGTTGCTTTTCTTTTCTGCTTCTTTTGATTTCTCACTTGCCTCTAGCTGCCTCCCCCTCCTTTAGCTCGAGTGCCTGGCTTCGTGCGCCATCTTTGCTTCTTTCTGAGGGGCTCCAGAGCGCAGGTAATTTGTGATACATGCTTTCCCACTCTCCACCCTTCTTCACCCACACTCGGCCTCCTCTGCTTCCTGCGGACACAGTCACTTGTCCAGAAACACCAGCCCACACTGGCTGGCTCTCTGAGTGCCATTTGTTGGCTGCTGGTGTTGTTTTTTTTTTTTTTTTTTCCTGCTTCTTTGGATTTTTGCTTGCCTCTCACAGCCTCCCCCTCTTTTTGCTTGAGTGCCTGGCTCCATGCACCATCTTTGCTTTTTCCTGAGGGGCTGCGGAGCTCCATTCAAGTGTGGAGCTGCTTCCTGGTCTGGGCTACCACGCTGGTGGGATCCGAGGGCTTTTGTTCGTTTGTTCGTTTTGAATTTCTTGTTTGTTTTCTTTTCCTTTTCTTGAGTTGGGAGCCCTTTCTGGCCAGGCGGAGCTGCGTGGCAGGAACTCTTCCACAGATGTGCAGAGGGATCCCTGAGGAAATTTCTTTTTTTGCTGGTTTTTTTTTTTTCCTGTTTTTTGGGGAGGCGTTTCTTGTTCTTTTTTTTTTTAATTTGTTTTGTTTTCTTTCCCTCTTTTTCCCTTTTTGTCTTTCTTCATTGCTCAGTTTCTCGTCTCTCTATATCTTCCTTCTCTTTCTTATCCCTGAATACCAGGCGTTGTATGCATCTGCGCCTTCTGGCCAGGCTGTGCTGTGACACCTGAGAGCAACTTCCCCAGACCTCATAGCTGCATCGGTGGGATCCCTGGGAACTTTGCAGTTCTTTAACCTTTCTGATTTTTATTTGTTCATTCTTTTCTTTTCTTCCTCTTCCCCTTTCTGTTTTTCTCCATTTCATAGTCTATCATCTCTCCATTCCAACAGCAAGCTCCTCTAGCATTCTTTTATGTTTGTATGTTTTTTGGCTCCTGTTCCTCTCTCCTCTTTCCCATATCCATCTTAGCTCCACACATAACCATCTCCCCGCTGCATCCTGCCTACCTGCACCGTGCACTTGACATCACACAACCAAGCAGTGTAGGCACAGCCTACTGGAACCAGCCCAGCACTGATTACCGACCCGCCCTGGTGGCTGTAGTGAGTGCTACAAACAACCCATCCCAGTGGCTCCTCTTCAGCTAGACCACACTGCTGTACCATATCTGAGTGACTGAAACTGCCGGTTGGAGAAGGAGACAAAAATATTGAGTGCACAGATGAGCAAACAACAAAGAGCACGCAGTCCGCCTGCTCAGACATAGTCAATTTTTTTTTTTAAAAAGGGATGAAACAAACAAATCTACAATCAATAAACGAGAGAAATAACTACAGAATGCCCCCAAAACAGCAGACAATATCAAAACATTTACAAAAACAGGACAGGATAGTTCCAGTAGGCATCCAAATTAAAATACCAGATGACTGTCTTGTCGAAGAAAATGCACTAGAAGTACCTGATAGGGAATTCAAATCTCTAATACTCAGAATTTTCCAAGAACTGAGGCAAAAAGCTGACAAACATGAGGAAAAAATAGACAAAGTCATGGAAAATACATACAAAAAATTGGAAGAACGTAGGAAGATGATGCAGGAACAAAAAGCCAAATAAATTCACAAATAAAAATTATACAAAAACAACAATTAGAAATCCAAAAGATAAACAACAAGATTTCAGAAATGGATGATGTCATAGAAGGGCTGAGAAGCAGATTGAAACTGTGGAAGACAGGATCAGTGGAACTGAAGACAAACACTTGGATACAACTCTGTTTCAGGAAAACTCAGAAAAAAGAACAAAGAAAAATGAAGAGACCCTGAGAGTTATGTGGGACACAATTAAAAGCAAAAATTTACGTGTGATTGGCATTCCAGAAAAGGGGGAGAAAACAGAAAACACAGAGAGGATCATTGAAGAACTTCTGACAGAAAACTTCCCCAATATTATGAAAGATGAAAAGCTGGCCATCCAAAAAGCTTAACGAACCCCATATAGAAGAGACCCCAAAAGAAAATCACCAAGGCATATCATATTCACACTCATCAAAACCAAAGACAAACAAAGAATCCTGAGAGCAGCTCATGAAAAACAATAAGTCACATACAGAGGAGAAACGATAAGACTAAGCTCAGATTATTCAGCAGAAACCATGCAGGCAAGAAGGCAATGGGATGACATATATAGAATCTTGAAAGAAAAAAATCATCAGCCAAGAATAATATATCCTGCAAAACTCTCATTCAAATTTGATGGTGAAATTAGGTCATTTCCAGATAAACAGAAACTAAGGGAATATGTAAAAGTCAAACCAAACTTACAAGAATTATTAAAGGGAGTTCTTCGATCAGAGGACAAACAGCTTCAGCCCACAGGCAGAAACTAGGATGCAGGATCATAAAAGCCAGATACCAATCTAAGAAATGAACTCTCGAGGACTATCCAAAACCAAAAGAAATACAACAGGGAATCAGAGCAGTCAATTGATTGATGACAACAACATCAAAACAATGAAAGAGGGAAAAAATGGCATAGGTATAGAACCTTTTAATGGAGAGGAAGGCAAGATGATACCATGTAATGGTAGACTGCTTCAAACTTAGAAAGATAAGGGTAAAATTCATGGTAACCACAAAGAAAGTTAACAAACTAACTCATAAAAATAAAGACGAAAAACATAAAGTTGTGGCAAAAACAAAACCTACAAAAACAAAAGAAATGAACACAAAATCCACAAACAAAAGTAACTCAGCACAAGAGAGTAAGAAGAACAAAGAAAACTTCAGCACCACACAAAAAAGCATTACAAAATGACAGCAACAAACTCACATCTATCAATAATTACACTGAATGTAAATGGACTCAATGCACCCATAAAGAGACGGAGAGTCACAGAATGGATAAGAAAACAGGATCCATCAATATGCAGTTTACAAGAGACAAACCTTAGAGACAAAGATGTGAATTTATTAAAAGTCAAAGGTTGGAAAAAAATATATCAAGTTAACAACTACCAAAAAAAGCAGGAGTGGGAATTCTAATCTCAGATAAAATAGACTTTAAAACAAAATCTACCATAAAAGACAAAGAAGGACACTATATAATGATTAAGAGGACGATCCATCATGAAGACATAATCATAATAAACATCTACAGACCCAATGACAGGGCTTCAAAATACATAAAAAAACCTCTAACAACACTGAAAGGAGAAATTGACAGTTCCACAATAATAGCAGGAGACATCAACACACCACTCTCAGTAAAGGACAGAACAACTAAGAAGAAACTCAGCAAATATACAGAAGACCTAAAGGGCACAGTCAGTCAACTTGACCTCATAGACATATATAGAACACTCCATCCAACCGCTGCAAAGCACACATTCTTTTCCAATGCACATGGAACGTTCTCCAGAATAGACCACATCTTAGGCCACAGAGCAATCCTCAACGAGATCCAAAACGTTGAGTTAATTCAAAGTATCTTCTTTGACCACAATGCCATCAAGGTAGAAATTAACAATAGAAAGAGCAAGGAAAAAAAAAAATCAAGTACATGGCAACTGAATAATACCCTGCTTACACATGACTGGGTAATAGAATAAATCAGAGATGGAATCAAAAATTCGTAGAATCAAATGAGAATGAAAACACATCCTACCAAAACCTTTGGGACACAGCAAAGGCAGTCCTCAGAGGACAATTTATAGCAATAGATGCACATATCAAAAAAGAAGAAAGGGACAAAATCAAAACATTAACTACAGAACTCAAACAAATAGAAAGAGAACAGCAAAAAAGGCCCACAACCACCAGAAGAAAGGAAATAGTAAGGATCAGAGCAGAAATCAATGAAATAGAGAACAGAAAAACAATAGAAAGAATCAACAAAACCAAAAGTTGGTTCTTTGAAAAAATCAACAAAGTCCACAAACCAGTGGCCAGACTGACAAAATAAAAACAGGAGAGGACACGAATAACCCAAATAAGAAATGAAATGGGGGACATGACAACAGACCCAACTGAAACAAAAAGGATTATAACAGAATATTACGAAAAACTATATTCCAACAAATTTTAAAACTTAGAGGAAATGGATAAATTTCTAGAAAGACACAGCCTACCCAAACTACAACAAAGTGATGTTGAAAATCTGAACAGACCCATAACAGGAGAAGAGATTGAAAAGGTAATCAAAAAACTCCCAACCAAAAAAAGCCCTGGCCCAGATGGCTTCACTGGAGAATTCTACAAAACATTTACAGAAGAGCTTTTACCAGTTCTGCTCAAGCTATTTCAGAGCATAGAAGAGGAAGCAACACTTCCAAATTCATTCTATGAAGCCAGCATAACACTGATACCAAAACCAGGCAAAGATGCCACAAAAAAAGAAAATTACAGACCAATATCTCTCATGAATATAGATGCAAAAATTCTGAACAAAATTCTAGCCAATCGAATTCATCATCATATCAAAAAAATAATACACCATGACCAAGGAGGATTCATACCAGGTATGTAAGCATGGTTCAACATTAGAAAATCAATCAATGTAATCCACCACATAAATAAAAGGAAAGAAGAGAATCACATGATCATCTCAATTGATGCAGAAAAGGCATTTGACAAAGTCCAACACCCATTCCTGATAAAAACTCTCAATAAAATAGGTATAGAAGGGAAAAATCTCAACATAATAAAGGACATCTATGCAAAACCAACCACCAACATCATTCTTAATGGAGAGAGGCTGAAAACATTCCCTGTGAAAACAGGAACAAGACAAGGATGCCCTTTATCACCACTCCTATTTAACATTCTGCTGGAAGTTCTAGCTAATGCAATAAGGCAAGAAAAGAAATAAAGGGCATCCAAATTGGTAATGAAGAAGTTAAACTGTCCCTGTCTGCAGATGATATGATACTATACATAGAAAACCCTAAAGACTCCACAAGAAATCTACTGGAACTAATAGAAAGATTCAGCAGAGTAGCAGGAGACAAGATAAACATTCAAAAATCAGTTGGATTCCTATACACCAGTAAGGAGAACGGTGAAAAGGAAATCAGGAAAACAATATCATTTTCAATAGCCCCTAAAAAGATAAAATACTTAGGAATAAATCTGACCAGGGATGTAAAAGACCTATACAAAGAAAACTATAAAACACTACAGTATGAAACCCAAAAGGATCTACATAAATGGAAAAACATACCATGCTCATGGATAGGCAGACTCAACATTGTGAAAATGGGAATTCTACCCAAAGCAATTTACAAATACAATGCAATCCCGATCCAAATACCAACAACATTCTTCAAAGAAATGGAGAAACTAATCATTAGCTTTATATGGAAAGGGAAGAAGCCCCGAATAAGTAAAGCACTACTGAAGAAGAAGAATAAAGTTGGAGGACTCACACTACTTGACTTGAGAACCTACTATACAGCTACAGTAGTCAAAACAGCCTGGTACTGGTACAATGACAGATACATTGACCAATGGAACAGAATTGAGAACCCAGATGTAAACCCATCCACCTATGGGCACCTGATCTTCGACAAAGGCCCAAAGTCCATCAGATGGGGAAAAGGCAGTCTTTTTAACAAATGATGCTGGCAAAACTGGATATCCATCCATTTGCAAAAAAATGAAACAGGACCCATACCTCACACTGTATACAAAAACTACTTCAAGATGGATCAAAGACCTGAATATAAAGCCTAAATCTATAAAGTTTATAGAAGAAAAAATAGGACCAACACTTCAGGCCTTAATATGTGGCATTAACAGGATACAAACCATAACCATCAATGCACAAAACCCAACAGATAAGCTAGACAACTGGGGTCTTCTAAAACTCAAACACCTATGCTCTTCAAAAGACTTCACCAACAGAGTCAAAAGAGAACCTACAGACTGGGAAAAAATTTTTGGACAGTACAAGTCAGACAAAGGTCTAATCTCCATAATCTACAAGAAAATCCAACACCTCTACAACAAAAAGACAAATAATCCTATTAAACAATGGGCAAAGGAAATGAACAGACACTTCACCAAAGAAGACATTCAAATGGCCAACAGACACATGAGGAAATGCTCGCGATCACTAGCCATTAAAGAAATGCAAATTAAAACCAAATGAGATACCATCTCACCCCGGCATTACTGGCATGAATCAAAAACACTGGAAATAATAAATGTTGGTGGGGCTGTGGGGAGATCGGAACTCTTATGCACTGCTGGCGGGAATGCAAAATGATACAACCATTTTGGAAAATGATATGGCGCTTCCTCAGAAAGCTAGAAATAGACATACCATTCGATCCAGCAGTTCCACTCCTAGGAATATATCCTCGAGAAATAAGAGTCGTCACTTGAATAGACATATGCACTCCTATGTTCATGGCAGCATTGTTCACAATAGCAAAACGATGGAAACAACCTAGATGCCCATCAGCAGATGAATGGATAAATAAACTATGGTGCATACACACAATGGAGTACTAAGCAATGAAAAAGAACAGTGATGAATCTGTGAAGCATCTCATAACATGGATGAAACTGGAGGACATTATGCTGAGTGAAATAAGTCAATCACAAAAGGACAAATATTGTATGAGACCTCTATTGTAAAAACCCATGAAGAAGTTCACACACAAAGTGTAACAATCTTTGTTGGTTACCAGGGATGGGAGGGGTCGGGGGGAAATACTAAATAGCCAATAGATAAGTGGTATCTTGGGTGAAGGGTGAGACAGTACACAATACAGGGGAAACAAGCCCAACCTGTACAAGGAAAGGTCATGGAAGACCCATAGACACATCCAAACTCCCTGAGGGACTGAATTGCAGGGCGGAGGGCTGTGGGGACAATGGTCTCGGGGAACATCTAGCTGAATTGGCATGACACAGCTTATAAAGACAATGCTCTACATTCTACCTTGGTGAGTAGTGTCTGGGGTCTTAAAAGCCTGTGAGCAGCCATCTAAGATACTCCACTGGTCTCATCCCTTCGGGAGCAAGGGAGAATGAAGAGAACAGGATACAAGGAAAAGATTAGTCCAAGGACTAATTGTCCACAGCTACCAAGGCCTCCACCAGACTGAGTCCAGTATAGCTAGATGGTGCCCAGCTACCACCACTGACTGCTCTGACCAGGAGCACAACAGAGGGTTCTGGACAGAGCTGGAGAAGGGTGTAGAGCATAATTATAACTCAAAAAAAAAAAAAAAAAAAAAAGACCAGATTTACTGTCCTAAAGGAGACTGGAGAAACCTCGAGAGTATGGCCCCCAGACACCCTTTTAGCTCAGTGGTGAAGTTACCTCCGAGGTTCACTGTTCAGCCTGGGAGTGGACAGCCCCGTAAAACCAAACAAGACTAATGAGGTATAGGAGTCCAGTGACAAGGGCCAGAAGGCAGAAGCGGACAAGGAAGCTGGTGATAGGGAACACAAGGCTGAGTAAGGATATTGTTGAAGTGTTGTGAGATGGTTAACCATTGTCATAGGGTAACATTTGTAGTAACTGTTAACTGAGAAGCTGTTTTGTTCTGTAAGCCTTCATCTTAAGTGAGAATAACAGCACAATTGGAAGAGAGTAGTCAATGTCACTGAACTGTGTATGTAGAAATTTTTGAAACGGTGTACCTTTGGCTATGTGTATTTTCACCAAAAAAAAAAAAAAAGAAAAAAAGTTTGAGAATTTAGAGGGTTAATATGTTGTGGGGTTGTTAACCAATGTCATAAAACAACATGTGTACTACTGTTTCATGAGAAACTATTTGTTTTGTAAGCTTTCACCTGAAGTACAATAAACTATAAAAAAAAAAAAGAAGAGAATAGAAGCTATCTGTTTATCAGCCTGTTTATTCCTTCCCCAGGCCAAATTTCTGAGCCAGGGCTTTGGAGTTGGTGGTGGGGACAGTGGCAAGCTTCTCTCTGAGTGACCCGCCTGCTCTAGAAGCTGAGCACTCAGTTGGAGAGGGGGTTGACAGTCCAAGGTCCTCTTGGCTTGCCTGTTCTGTAGTGGAACCCTCCCCTCATGAGCCAAAGCAAGGGTGATCAAGTCCCCAGTATTCTCAGCACTCAGCACCAAAGATAGAGCCTCTATCCCACAAATTGTGCTGGGCAGAAAAAGGGAGCCCTCACATCTCAATTGCACTTGCTCAAGAGTTTGCCTCAGCAAGAGGCATCTGGGAGCAGGATGAGAAACACTGAAGCCCTGCTCCTCCTAGGAATCTTGGGAGAGAGCGAGCCCTGTGTTCTTGGCTGCAGCAGTTTGCAGTGGAGTCTCTGACTTGCTAAGTTGAAAGTGGGAAGAGTGGGAGCAATCTTGGTTCAAATACCACAGCCTCATGCCTTTCTTACTGAATTTTCATAGCTATTCTGGAATAGATGTTTCTTCATTTGCTGTTTGCTCTTGGGATCATTTCCAGAGGGTTTAAATGGTTGTTATTTCATAACTTTTACCTCTGGGGAGCAGGTTAACAGGGCTCACTGTCTTCTAGAAGTTGATTTCTATCAAGGTTTTGTTTGTCTAATCTGTAAAAAATGTTATGCTACAGTTTTAATTTGTATTTTTCTTAAAATGAGGGAAGTTGATCATATTTTATCTTTGAGCCATTTGTACTTCCCTTTCTGTAATCTGCCCATTGTGTTCTTTGCCTGTTTTTCACTTGGGTCCCTCTCTTTTCTTTAGTTATTATTAATTTATTGGAGATTTTTCATGAAGGAAATAAGACTCATACCTGTGGCCAATTTTTTATTTATCTTCATTAATGGTGTTTTGTGCCCTACATACACTTTTTTGTATTTTAATGAATAGAATTTAACTGCCTATTTTTTAATGGCTACTGGATCTGTGTCTACTTATAAAAGCTTCTCCCTCCATGATTATTAAAAAACAAACAAAGAAACAAAAAACCTAGCAACGAGTAATCTGGGCAAGATGGCGCTCTAGGCAGAAACACCACGCAGTCCCTCCACAGCAAAGATCCGAAAAACTAAGCCTAACAGAGAATCAACAATCCTGAAACCCTAGAATACCAAATGAAGAGATAAAGAACTCAGCCAAACACCAAACGGAGTGAGAATACTAAAGGAGAATGGAGAGCGAGGAGAGACTCAGGCAGAGATTCCTTACCAGCTAACGCAGCGCAGATCCACCATCTTGGATTCCTATCGGAGACCAGCAAACGGGAGAGCAGCCTTGCAGAGCATCTGGTCGGAGACAGAACGACCAGTAAACTGTGGTGCGCGCTCTCCCGCCACCCACCCCTCTCCGCCTCAGCTGGGGATCCCCTGCTTTCCGTGGCCAGGGTCCCTGGGCTGGGGGGTGCTGGTGCTTGGATTCCGCACGCCTGGGCTGGCGGCTTTCTGGGAGCCATTTGCTGGCAGCTAGTGAACCTTTTTCTGCCGCTTCCCCCTCCTTTTGCCTGGGTGCATGGTTCCGAGTGCCGTCTCTGCTCTCTCCTGCGGGGCTGTAGGGCTGCGTGCGGGCGTGTGGCTGTTTCTAGGTCTGGGCTCCCGCGTGGGTGGGATCCCGGGGCCTTTGTTCGTTTGCCCCTCTGCTTTCTGTAGCCAGAGTCCCTGAGCTGGGGGGCGCCGGTGCTTGGATTCCGCGCGCCCGGGCTGGGGGCTTTCTGGGAGCTGTTTGCTGGCGGCTAGCGAGCCTTTTTCTGCCGCCTCCCCCTCCTTTTGCCTGGGTGCCTGGTTCCGAGTGCCGTCTCTGCTCTCTCCTGCGGGGTTGTAAGGCTGCGTTCGGGCGTGTGGCTGTTTCCAGGTCTGGGCTCCCGCGCGGGTGGGATCCTGGACCTTTGTTCGTTGGCCCCTCTGCTTCCCGTGGCCACGGTCACTTAACCCCGAGACTACCGGCTTCTTGGAATTCACGCCCCTGAGTGGGGGCTCTCTGGGTCCCATTTGTAGGCACTGACTGCTGGTGTTGCCCTTTTTTTTTTTTCAATTTTATTTTTCTTCCTTTTTTGATTAGTTTTGTCATCTTTTACCTCTTTTTCTCTTTTGTCTTTCTTCATTGCTTAATTTCTTGTCTCTCTATCTCTTCCTTCTCTTTCTGATCCCTGAATACCAGGCGATGTATGCCTCTGTACCTTCTGGCCAGGATGAGCTGTGAAAATTGAGACCGACTCCCCCAGACCTCATAGCTGCATCGGTGGGATCCCTGGGAACTTTGCAGTTCTTTAACTTTTCTGATTTTTATTTGGTCATTCTTTCCTTTTCTTTCTCTTCCCCCTTCTGGTTTCCTCCATCCCATAGTCTCTCATCTGTACATTCCAACAACAAGCTCCCCTAGCATTCTTTAATGTTTGTATGCTTTTTGCTCCTCCTCCTCTCTCCTCTCTCCCATATCCAGCTTAGCTTCACACATAACCATCTTCCCGCTGCACCCTACCTACCTGCACCGTGCACTAGACATCACATCACCAAGCGGTGCAGGCACGCCCTATTGGAACCTGCCCAGCACTGACTACCGACCGTCCTGGTGGCTGCGGTGAGTACCACAAGCAACCCATCCCAGTGGCTCCTCCTCAGCTAGATCTGCCCAGCTGTACCACAAGAACGAAAAAAAAAAAAAATCTACAATCAATAAACGAGAGAAATATCTACTGAATGCCCCGAAAACAGAAAACAATATCAAAACATTTACAAAAACAAGACAAGATGGCTCCAATAGGCGTCCAAATTAAAACACCAGATAACTCTCCTGTGGAAGAAAATGCACTAGAAGTACCTGATACGGAACTCAAATCACTAATACTTGGAATTTTCCAAGAACTGAGGCAAAAAGCTGACAAACATGAGGAAAAAATAGACAAATTTATGGAAAATACAGACAAAAAATTGGAAGAATTCAGGAAGATGATGCAGGAACAAAATGCCAAAATAAATTCACAACTAGAAATTATACAAAAACAACAATTAGAAATCCAAAAGATAAACAACAAGATTTCAGAAATGGACGGTGTCATAGAAGGTCTGAGAAGTAGATTTGAAACCATGGAAGACAGGATCAGTGGAACTGAAGACAAACACTTGGATACAACTCTGTTTCAGGAAAACTCAGAAAAAAGAACAAAGAAAAATGAAGAGACCCTGAGAGTTATGTGGGACACAATTAAAAGCAAAAACTTACGTGTGATTGGCATCCCAGAACAGGGGGAGAAAACAGAAAACACAGAGAGGATCATTGAGGAACTGCTGACAGAAAACTTTCCCAATATCATGAAAGATGAAAAGCTGGCCATCCAAGAAGCTCAACGAACCCCATATAGAAGAGACCCCAAAAGAAAATCACCAAGACATATCATATTCACACTCGCTAAAACTAAAGACAAAGAAAGAATCCTGAGAGCAGCTCATGAAAAACAAGAAGTCACATACAGAGGAGAAACAATAAGACTAAGCTCAGATTATTCAGCAGAAACCATGCAGGCAAGAAGGCAATGGGATGACATATATAAAATCTTGAAAGAAAAAAATTGTCAGCCAAGAATAATATATCCTGCAAAACTCTCATTCAGATTTGATGGTGAAATTAGGTCATTTCCAGATAAACAGAAACTAAAGGAATATGCAAAAGTCAAACCAAACTTACAAGAATTATTAAAGGGAGTTCTTCGATCTGAGGACAAACAGCTTCAGCCCTCAGGCAGGACCTAGGACCTAGGACGCAGGTTAACATGAACCAGATACCATTCTAGGAACTGAACTACAGACGACTTTCCAAAAACAAAAGATATACAACAGGGAATCAGAGAAATCAATCAAAGGATGACAACAACATCAAAACAATGAAAGAGGGAACAAACGGCATAGGTATAGAACCCTCTAAAGGAGAAGAAGTCAAGGTGATACTAAGTAACGGTAGACTGCTTCAAAATTATAAAGATAAAGGTAAAATTCATGGTAACCACAAAAAAAGTTAACAAACCAACTCATAAAAATAAAGACGAAAAACATAAAGTCTCAACAAAAACAAAACCTACAAAAACAAAAGAAATGAACACAAAATCCACAAACAAAAGGAACTCAGCACAAGAGAGTAAGAAGAACAAAGAAAACTTCAGCATCACAAAAAAAAGCACTACAAAATAACAGCAACAAACTCACATCTATCAATAATTACACTGAACGTAAATGGACTCAATGCACCCATAAAGCGACGGAGAGTGGCAGAATGGATAAGAAAACAGGATCCATCTATTTGCTGTCTACAAGAGACACATCTTAGAAACAAAGATGTGAATTTATTAAAAATCAAAGGTTGGAAAAAAATATATCAAGCTAACAACTATCAAAAAAGAGCAGGAGTGGCAATTCTAATCTCAGATAAAATAGACTTTAAAACAAAATCTACCATAAAAGACAAAGAAGGACACTATATAATGATTAAGGGGATGATCCATCATGAAGACATAACCATAATAAATATCTACGCACCCAATGACAGGGCTCCAAAATACATAAAAAAAACTCTAACAGCACTGAAAAGAGAAATTGACAGTTCCACAATAATAGTAGGAGACTTCAACACACCACTCTCAGTAAAGGACAGAACAACTAAAAAGAAACTCAGCAAAGATACAGAAGACCTAAAGGACACAATCAGCCAACTGGACCTCATAGACATATATAGAACAATCCATCCAACCGCTGCAAAGTACACATTCTTTTCCAATGCACATGGAACGTTCTCCAGAATAGACCACATCTTAGGCCACAGAGCCATCCTCAACAAGATCCAAAATGCTGAGATAATTCACAGTATCTTCTCTGACCACAATGCCATCAAGGTAGAAATTAACACTACAAAGAGCAAGGAAAAAAAATCAAACACATGGAAACTGAATAATAATCTGCTTACACATGACTGGGTAATAGAAGAAATCAGAGATGGAATTAAAAAATTCCTAGAATCAAATGAAAATGAAAACACATCATACCAAAACCTTTGGGACACAGCAAAGGCAGTCCTCAGAGGACAATTTATAGCAATAGATGCACATATCAAAAAAGAAGAAAGGGACAAAATCAAAACATTAACTACAGAACTCAAACAAATAGAAAGAGAACAACAAAAAAAGCCTACAACCACCGGAAGAAAGGAAATAGTAAAGATCAGAGCAGAAATCAATGAAATAGAGAACAGAAAAACAATAGAAAGAATCAACAAAACCAAAAGTTGGTTCTTTGAAAGAATCAACAAAATCGACAAACCACTGGCCAGACTGACAAAAGAAAAACAGCAGAGGGCACAAATAACCCAAATAAGAAATGAAATGGGGGACATTACAACAGACCCAACCGAAATAAAAAGGATTATAACAGAATATTATGAAAAACTATATTCCAACAAATTTGAAAACCTAGAGGAAATGGATAAATTTCTAGAAACATACGGCTTACCGAAACTACAACAAAGTGATGTTGAAAATCTGAACAGACCCATAACAAGAGAAGAGATTGAAAAGGTAATAAAAAAACTCCCAAGCAAAAAAAGCCCTGGCCCAGATGTCTTCACTGGAGAATTCTCCAAAACATTTACAGAAGAGCTCGTACCAGTTCTACTCAAGTTATTTCAGAGCATAGAAGAGGAAGCAACACTTCCAAATTCATTCTATGAAGCCAGCATAACACTGATACCAAAACCAGGCAAAGACATCACAAAAAAAGAAACTTACAGACCAATATCTCTCATGAATATAGATGCAAAAATTCTGAACAAAATTCTAGCCAATAGAATTCAGTATCATATCAAAAAAATAATACACCACGACCAAGTAGGATTCATACCAGGTATGCAAGGATGGTTTAACATTAGAAAATCCATCAACGTAATCCACCACATAAATAAAAGGAAAGAAAAAAATCACATGATTATCTCAATTGATGCAGAAAAGGCATTTGACAAAGTCCAACACCCATTCCTGATAAAAGCTCTCAATCAAATAGGTATAGAAGGGAAATTTCTCAACATAATAAAGGGCATCTATGCAAAACCAACAGCCAACATCATTCTTAATGGAGAAAGGCTGAAAACATTCCCCCTGAAAACAGGAACAAGACAAGGATGCCCTTTATCACCACTCCTATTTAACATTGTGCTGGAAGTTCTAGCTAGAGCAGTAAGGCAAGAGAAAGAAATAAAGGGCATCCAAATTGGTAATGAAGAAGTTAAACTCTCCCTGTTTGCAGATGATATGATACTACACATAGAAAACCCTAAAGACTCCACGAGAAATTTACTGGAAGTAATAGAAAGATTCAGCAGAGTAGCAGGATACAAGATAAACATTCAAAAATCAGTTGGATTCCTATACACCGGTAAAGAGAACGATGAAAAGGAGATCAGGAAATCAATACCATTTTCAATAGCCCCTAAAAAGATAAAATACTTAGGAATAAATCTGACCAGGAATATAAAAGACCTATACAAAGAAAACTACAAAACACTGCTGCATGAAACCCAAAGGGATCTACATAAATGGAAAAACATACCATGCTCATGGATAGGCAGACTCAACATTGTGAAAATGGCAATTCTACCTAATGCAATCCCGATACAAATACCAACAACATTCTTCAAAGAGATGGAAAAACTAATTATTAACTTTATATGGAAAGGGAAGAAACCCCGAATAAGTAAAGCACTTCTGAAGAAGAAGAATAAAGTTGGAGGACTCACACTACCTGACTTGAGAACCTACTATACAGCTACAGTACTCAAAACAGCCTGGTACTGGTACAACAACAGAGACATTGACCAATGGGACAGAATTGAGAACTCAGATGTAAATCCATCCACCTACGGTCACCTGATTTTTGACAAGGGCCCAAAATACATCAAATGGGGAAAAGACAGTCTTTTTAACAAATGGTGCTCGCAAAACTGGATATCCATTTGTAGAAAAATGAAACAGGACCCATACCTCACACCATATACAAAAACTACTTCAAAATGGATCAAAAACTTGAATATAAAGCCTCAAACTATAAAATTCATAGAAGAAAAAATAGGACCAACACTTCAGACCTTAATACATGGCATTAACAGGATACAAACCATAAACATCAACACAAAAAACCCAACAGATAAACTAGATAATTGGGATGTTCTAAAAATCAAACATCTATGCTCTTCAAAAGATTTCACCAAAAGAGTTAAAAGAGAACCTACAGACTGGGAAAATATTTTTGGACAGTACAAGTCAGACAAAGGTCTAATCTCCATAATCTACAAGAAAATCCAACACCTCTACAACAAAAAGACAACCAATCCTATCAAAAAATGGGCAAAGGAAATGAACAGACACTTCACCAAAGAAGACATTCAAATGGCCAACAGACACATGAGGAAATGCTCGCGATCACTAGCCATTAGAGAAATGCAAATTAAAACCACAATGAGATACCATCTCACCCCGGCATTACTGGCAGGAATCAAAAACACTGGAAATAACAAATGTTGGAGGGGCTGCGGGGAGACGGGAACTCTTATACACTGCTGGTGGGAATGCAAAATGATACAGCCATTTTGGAAAATGATATGGCGTTTCCTCAGAAAGCTAGAAATAGACGTACCATTCGATCCAGCAATACCACTCCTAGGAATATATCCTAGAGAAATAAGAGTCATCACTCGAATAGACATATGCCCACCTATGTTCATGGCAGCATTATTCACAATAGCAAAACGATGGAAACAACCTCGATGTCCATCAACAGACGAATGGATACACAAACTATGGTACATACACACAATGGAGTACTATGCAACGAGAAAGAGCAATGAATCGGTGAACCATCTCATAACATGGAGGAAACTGGAGGACATCATGCTGAGTGAAATAAGTCAATCACAAAAGGACAAATATTGTATGAGACCTCTATTGTAAAAACCCATGAAAAAATTCACATGCAAAATGTAACAAGCTTTGTTGGTTACCAGGGATGGGAGGGGGGTGGGAAGTACTAAATAGGTAATAGGTAAGTGGTAACTTGGGTGAGAGATGAGATAGTACATAGTACAGGGGAAACTAACACAACCTGCACAAGGAAAGGTCATGGAGGCCCTATAGACACATCCAAACCCCCCGAGGGACTGAGTTGTTGGACGGAGGGCTCTGGGGACCATGATCTCGGGGAACATCTAGCTCAATTGGCATGACACTACTTATAAAGATAATGCTGTACATTCTACCTTGGTGAGTAGTGTCTGGGGTCTTAAAAGCCTATGAGCGGCCATCTAAGATACTCCACTGATCTCATCCCTTCGGGAACAAGGGAGAACGAAGAGAACAGGATACAAGGAAAAGATTAGTCCGAAGGACTAATGGTCCACAGCTACCAAGGCCTCCACGGGACTGAGTCCAGTACACCTGGATGGTGCCCGGCTACCACCAATGACTCCTCTGACCAGGATCACAACAGTGGGTTCTGGGCAGAGCTGGAGAAGGATGTAGAGCATAATTTTAACTCCCAAAAAAAAAAAAAAAAAAAGAAAAGAAAAGAATACCAGATTTACTGGCCTAAAGAATACTGGAGAAACCTCAAGAGTGTGGCCCCCAGACACCCTTTCAGCTCAGAGGTGAAGTTACCTTCGAGGTTCGATGTTAAGCCTGGGAGTGGACAGCCCAGTAAAACTAAATGGGACTAACGAGGTACAGGAGTCCAGTGACAAGGGTCAGAAGGCAGAGGGAGAGTAGGAAACTGATGATAAGGAACACAAATTGAATAAGGACACTGTCGATGTATTGTGAGATTGTTGACCACTGCTATATGGCAACATTTGTAGTAACTATTAAATGGGAGGCTGTTTCGTCCTGTAAGCCTTCATCTTGGGTGAGAATGGCAGCACAATTGAAAGAGCATAGTCAATATCACTTAAATGTGTAAGTAAAATGTTTTGAAATGGTGTTTAAATAAAATAAAATAAAATAAAAAATAAACAAATGAGACTAAAGAGGTACAATAGTCCACTGACAAGGTCCAGAAGACAGAAGGGGACAAGGAAGCCCCCTGGTGATAGGGAACACAAGGTGGAGTAAGGATATTCTTGATGTGCTGTGAGATTGTTAACCATTGTCATAGGGCAACATGTGTAGTAACTGTTAAATGAAAAACTATTTTGTTCTGTAAGCCTTCATCTTAAGTAAGAATAACAGCACAGTTGGAAGAGCGTAGTCAATGTCACTGAACTGTGAATGTAGAAATTTTTGAAACGGTGTATCTTTGGCCATCTGTAATTTTCATCAAAAAAAAAAAAAAAAAAGGTTGAAAATTTAGAGGCTTAATACGTTGTGGGGTTGTTAACCAATGTCATAGAACAACATGTGTACTACTATTTCATGAGAAACTATTTGCTCTGTAAGCTTTCACCTGAAGTACAATAAAATATATAAAAATAAAAAAAAATAATAAAAAAAAAAACCTAGCAACTTCTTCTAGTACTTTTACGGTTCATTAAAAGATGTTTAAAGCTTTGATTCATCTGGAATTTATTATTTTGATGAGAGAGTGAAGTAGGTATCCAGTTTTTTTCTTTTTCTTTTTTTCCAGATGACTACACAGGGTTCAATATCATTTATTGAATAAGTCATCTTTTCCTCATTAGTGTTCAAAGGCCTCTTTATTATATTTAAATTATTATTTCTTTTTTAGTTCTGGTACTGAATTCTTTATTTTTCCTTCACTCATCTTTTTCTTTGTATTCTAGTTGGAGTGTTTTAATTTCTGTAGTTTTATAATGCAGTTTAATACCAGGTTGTCCTCATCTTCTTTTTCAGAATTTTCCTGACAGTTAATAGACACCATGATTTTTTTTTTTTTTTTTACTAAACCTACGGAGTGACTGGAGGCCTACACTTCTGAGTCTTCTTTACAAGATCCAGATCCCAAGGACATTGCTTTAGTTTCTCTGTGGTTTAAAATACTATCCCCTTACTCTTAATGATAGGGCAGTGATTGTTCAGTGGTAGAATCCTCACCTTCCATGCAGGAGTTCTTGTTCGATTCAGTGGTAGAATCCTCACCTTCCATGCAGGAGTTCATGTTCGATTCAGTGGTAGAATCCTCACCTTCCATGCAGAAGTTCAGGTTTGATTCTTGGCCAATGCACCTCATGCTCAGCTACCACTTGTCTGTCAGTGGAGCCTTGTGTACTATTGTGATGTTGAACAAGCTTCAGTGGAGCTTCCAGACTAAGACAGACTAGGAAGAAAGACGTAGTGATCTACTTCTGAAAATCAGCCAATGAAAACATTACCGATCACAATGGTCAGATCCTGTTGTGCATGGGGTTGCTATGAGTCAGGGGCCAACTTGACAGCAACTAACAACAAAAGCACCCTTATAAGGAGTCCCTTGGTGGTGCAAATGGTTAACATGCTTAGCTGCTAAACAAAAAGTGGGAGGTTTGAGTCCACCCAGACATGCCTCATAAGAAAGGACAGGCAATCTACTTTGAAAAAAATCAGTCATTGAAAACCCTATGGAGCACAGTTCTACTCGGACACACATGAGGTAACTGTGAGTTGATGGCAACTTAATGGCAACTTTTTTTTTTTTTTTCCGCTTCTAATAATGCAGTACTGGGGGAGAAAAACTTTCATGTTCAGTAAAGAAAAGGTGCTTGACAGGGAGAAAATCTGATGTCCACTTGCTCCCCAGTGGCCTGATGGAGCTCAGATTTGAGGGTACACAGTTCTGGACCTGCCATGGGTGTGCAGGGGCCCTCTGGCCTTGCTAGGAACTTGAAATCCTAGGCATTGAGGAAAAATATAGAGGGTGAAGCCCAACCAGCCACTCTGCTGCTACGTGCTTCAACAACATTCCCTCCTTGATGCAAAAGAGAAGAGTTGAAATTTGGAAGCTACCTAATTTAATTTATATTTATATTCATGGTTCCTGTAGGAACTCATCTGTTCACACAAATAGAGTTTTCAGAGACTACTGTATGAACGTAAGAATGTGGTGTGCAATCACATATGACTTGACTAACTTTCTATCATGGGTCATTCTGCTGACAGACAATTCGAAACAATGAATATATTTTCATTTCTACCCTGTACACTCAAATGTCCTTTTGGTTTGTTGCCATTTGTAGCTCTCATTTAAAAAGGAGGAAAGAAATTTACTCACTCCATTTTCTAGTGTTCCAAGTCTAACAGGGCTACATTTTGCTCTATTTTTACTATTGCGTTACATCTTTCAGGTATTTATTTGATCTTTGAATATTTTTTCTGTTTTCTTATACTATGCCAATTCTATTTCAGCTTACCTTACATGTGCACTCATGTTCAGCTAAATTGATTGAACTTCTACTAAGTATCAGGGACTGTGTGAGACTCTTTCACATAATTTGTATCAGTGGAACTGCACAATATGTGAGGTAGATATTGTTGACATGTTATCAGATATTATAGACATGTTATATCAGGAGGGACCAATCCTTGGAGAAGAACATCATGCTTGGTAAAGTAGAGGCTCAGCAAAAAAGAGGAAGAACGCAGACAAGATGGATTGACACAGTGGCCGCAACAATGGGTTCCAACATAGCAACAATTGTGAGGATGACGCAGGACTGGGCAGTGTTTCGTTCTGTTGTGCATAGAGTCACTATGAGTCAGAGCCGACTTGACAGCACCTAACAACAACAACAACAACAACAACATGTTATTACTAGTTTCAAGATAGAAAAAGAGAGTCTTATAAGGAGTAACTGTATTTTCCAATGTCCAATAGCTAGTTAATGTTGGAACAAGACTTTTTAGGTAGTTAGGAATGAATCATTACAAATCATGAGCTATATATAGTATATATAAGGAGTTCTGGTGGCAAAATGATTAAGCACTTGGCTGCTAATTCAAAGGTTGGTGGTTTTAACGCATCCAGCAACACCATGGAAGAAAGGTCTGGCAATCTGCTCCCATAAAGATTAAAGCCAAGAAAACCCTATGGGGAAGATCTACTTTGTCACATGGGGTCACTATGAGTCAAAATCAGCTTGAAGGCACCTAACAACAACAATCATATCTATCCCTCTGTCTTAGTCACTTAGTTCTGCTCCAACAGAAATACCACAAGTGGATGGCTTTCAGAAAGAGAAATTTATTTTCTCACAGTCCAGTAGGTTACAAGTCCAAATTCAGGGCGTCAGCTCCCGGTGAAGGCCTTCTGTCTCTGTCAGCTCTGGAGGAATGTCCTTCCCTGTGTGGTGCATCAAATCTTCCCTTGGTCTGGAAGCATCTCAGGGCAGGAACCTCAAGTCCAAAGACGCACTCTGCTCCAGGCACTACTTTCTTGGTGGTATGAGGTTCCCATGTGTCTCTGCTCGCTTCTCTCTTTTATATCTCAAAAGAGATTGCATTAAGACAGTATCTAATCTTGTCAACCTCATCAGTATAACCTCATCACAGTGATAGAATTTACAGTACATAAGGAGATCATGTATAATCTCATCATAGTGATAGAGGTTACAACACATAAGGAAATCACATCAGATTACACAATCATACAACACTGGGAATCATGACCTAGTCAAGCTGATGACATTTTGGGGGGACACAACTCAATCCATGACACCGTCCAATCTCATCTCATCTCACACCACTTTCCTCTTCTCCCACTAAACTCTAGGCTTAATAGTTTCATTTCTGCTTCTGAAGCATTCCAAGCCTTTCTCATCTTAAAGATCTTGCACTCATCCCAATAGCCTCATATGCTCTTTACAATGTGTGGCTTGTTCTTGTCATGTGCGTCCCAGTGTAAATGTTCCCTTCTCCAAGAGTTCTTCCCAAGCTGAGGTAGCCAGATACTCAATAACTCTCTCTCATTATCACCTTATTTTAAATCTCAGCATAAGCCTTAATAATATTTACTACATCCCCTGCTTGTTTGTTTATTACCAGTCTCTTCTAATTAAAATACAAGGTCTGCAAGAGCACAAACATGGTATTGTTCAACACTGTCCCTATCACCTGAGTTCATTGCCTAGAAGGTGTTCAATAGACGTATGATGAATGAAGGGATGACTGTCTTTAACTTCTCCAGATAAAGCTAAATAGAAGAGAAGGGTTAGGGTACAAGAAAGGCATAAAGCCCAGTCCTTGTCCTCGGTGATTTGTAGCCTAGCATGTGGTATGTTTTTACACAGAAGAAAGTATGTGGAGATAGATATAGAATAAGTCTGTGGAGCTAGATTTATCAGTTATAAAAATAAATGTCATATATACACTTGGATGCTAACATGTCCATTCCAGATCTTTAAACTAATTTTATACATAAACATACATTTATAATATGCTGTCTTAATAAAATACCCATATCAAGAAATTGTTGTTGTGGTTGTTAGGTGACGTCAAGTTGGCTACAACTCATAGTGACCCTATGTACAGCAGTACAAAACACTTCCTAGTCCTGCACCATCCTCACAATCATTGCTATGTTTGAGCCCACTCTTGAAGACACTGTGTCAATCCATTTCGTTGAGAGTCTTCCTATTTTTAGCTGACCTTCTACTTTATCAAGCATGATGTCCTTCTCCAGGAACTGGTACCTCCTGATAACAAGTCCAAAGCATGTGAGACGAAGTCTTGCCATACTTACTTCTAAGGAGCATTCTGGCTATACTTCTCCCAAGACAGATGTGTTTGTTCTTCTGGTAGTCCATGGTATATTCAATATTCTTTGTCAACACCATAATTCAAATGCATCAATTCTTCTGTGATCTTCTTTATTCATTGTCCAGCTCTCACATGCATATGACTGAAAATTCCATGGCTTGGGTCAGGTACAGCTTCGTCCTCAAAGTGAGATCCTTGCTTTTTAATATTTTAAAGAGTTCTTTTGCAGAAGATTTTCCCAATGCAATACATTGATTTCTTGACTGCTACTTCCATGGACATTGACTGTGGATCCAATTAAAATGAAATTCTTGACAACATCAATATTTTCTCTGTTTATTATGATACTTATTGCTCCAGTTGTGAGGATTTTTGTTTTCTATAGGTTGAGGTGCAATCCGTACTGAAGACTGTAGTCTTTGATCTTCATTAGTAAGTGCTTCAAGTCCTCTTCACTTTTACTTAGCAATGTTGTGTCATCTGCATATCACAGGTTGTTAACGAGTCTTCCACTAATCCTGATGCCGTGTTCTTCTTCGTATAGTCTAGCATCTCAAATTAGTTGCTGAACATACAGATTGAATAAGTATGGTGAAAGGATACAAACCTGATGCACATCTTTCCTTACTTGAAACCATGCAGTATCCCTTTGTTCCATTCAAATGACTGCCTCTAGGTCTATGTACAGGTTCCTCATGAGCACAGTTAAGTGTTCTGGAATTCCCATTCTTCCCAGAGTTATCCATAATTTGTTATGATACACATAGTTGAATGCCTTTGCATTGTCAGTGAAACACAGGCAAACATTTTTCTGGTATTCTCTGCTTTCTGCCAAGATCCATCTGACATCAGCAATGATGTCCCTCATTCCACATCTTCTTCTGAATCCAGCTGGAACTTCTGGCAGTTCTCTGCTGTTGTACTGCTACAATTGTTTTTGAATTATCTTCAGCAAAATTTTACTCATGTGTAATATTACTGACAGTGACTCTATAATTGGAATTGACTCACAATGTTAATGGAATTGTTCGATAATTTCTGCAATCCATTGGATCACTTTTCTTTGGATTGGGCACATAGATGGCTCTCTTCCAAATTATTCAGTTGGAAATACCTTTTGGCAACAACATAAATGGTGGCTATACACATGGACCTTGGCAGATGGAATGCACAGGACAAATTGACTACATTTGTTCAAAAAGATAGAGAAGCTCAAAATCATCATTCAGAACAAGGTCAGGAGCTGACTGCAGAACAGACTGTCAATTGCTCATATGCAAGTTCAAAATGAAACTGAAGAGAATTAAAACAAGTCCATGAAAGCCAAAGTATTACCTTGAGTATATCTCACCTGAATTTAGAGACTATTTCAAAAATAGATTTGACACACTGAACACTAGTGACTGAAGACCAGGCCGATTGTGGGATGACATCAAGGACATCATACACAAAGAAAGCAAAAGATCATTAAAAAGACAGGAAAGAAAGAAAAGACCAAAATGGATGTCAGAAGAGACTCTGAAACTTTATCTTGAACATAGAGTAGTTAAAGCGAATGGAAGAAAAGATGAAGTAAAAGAGCTGAACATAAGATTACAAAGCGTGGCTCGAAAAGACAAAGTAAATTATTATAACCAAATGTGCAAAGACCTAGAGTTAGAAAACCCAAATGGAAAGACACACTTGGAATTTCTCAAGCTGAAAGAACTGAAGAAAAAATTCAAGCCTTGACTTGCAATATTGAGGGATTCTATGGGCAGAATATTGGACATGGGAAGCATTAAAAGAAGATGGAAGGAATACACAGAGTCACTGTACCAAAAACAACTGGTCGATGTACAAACATTTCATGAAATTGCTTATGATTAAGAACCAATGATACTGAAGAAACAAGTCTAAGCTGCACTGAAGGCATTGGCGAAAAACAAGCCTCCAGGAATTGATGGAATACAACTGAGATGTTTCAACAAATGGATTCAGTTCTGGAAGTGCTCACTTGTCTATACAAAGAAATTTGGAAGACTGCTACCTGGCCAACCGATTAGAATCAAGGACTTACTACAAAGCAACATTGGAAGAATGCTGTGTCTACACTTCAAAACTTTTCATGATCTAGAAAAACATGATTTATTAAGATGCCTGGGAGAAGTCTTAAAGGAATCTGTGATGGTGAGGGAGAGAGAGACAGAGACAGAGAGAGAGAAAGACAGCAAGAGAATAGAGGCCAGAGATCTCAGGGACCTAGACTATGATCTCCTTGGGAGTAGGGATTACTGTGTGTATTTATGATTGTACTCCTAGTTCCTACCTTATCATTTCTCATAGAAGACAAATAGACATTTGTTGAATGATTGAGATCTATGGGTTTTAAACCCAGAGGAGATGACATGATTCTTGTCTCTCAAGTAGATTCCAGTCTTATGTTACCGAAAAGCAAAAACCTACTGCCGTCAATTTGATTCTGACTCATAGAGATGCTATAGGATAGAGTAGAACTGCCCGGTAGGGTTTCCAAGGCTGTAAATCTTTATGGAAGCAGACTGCCACATCTTTCTCCTGTGGAGCAGCTGCTTGGTAATAACCACCGGCCTTTTGGTTAAAGCTGAGCACATTAACACTGTGCAACTAGGGCTCCTTTTGTATATTACAGAGAGGATTCATTCCAAAAAGAATATATATAAGGCATATTAAGGCATGGGAGTCTGTGGAGGTCACCTGAAGATTATTATGGGATTGATCTAAAGAGCTTCTTGTGCTCCATGATGAGTGAGGAGATATCATTTATTCTGTCAATATTGAACATAGACTATGTTTCCATTTTTTTTTCTTTTTTACATAAAACTGTTTTGAGTTTTAATTCTGGATGGCACAAACTGTTAAGTACTGGGCTACTAACTGAAAGGTTGGTGGTTCAAACCCACCCACATGCACCTAGGAAGAAAGGCCTGGTGATCGACTTCTGAAAGTTCACAACAATTAAAAACCCTATGGAGCAGCTCCATGGCAACTGATGTTGTTCTGTATTTGAGGTTATTTTTAATCTGGATATCGCATATGTTGTAAATTCATATTTTGATTGTAGATTATCCTCATGTTAGAGTCACAAGAGTAGAAAAATTAGGGGATTTTAAGTTTCTTGATATTAGTTTTAAGACTATTTTTAAAAGTCTGAAACAAATATTTCCTTGGTGATGTGTAAAGAAATTCTTATTTCATCATATGTCCATCAATGTTTAATAAAATCTTTAAAAAACTACTTACAGTTTTATAAGTGAAAAATAGTTTTTTTCCCTTGAATTTGAATTTCTTCAATTATATAGTAGAGTAAAATATTTCCAATATGAGTGTTGACAACTCCTTCTTTATTAGATGTTGTTTTTGTAAAGCTATTACATCAATGCTGCTGTCTCTAAAGTAATCTATTTTTATTATTAGGCTAGAACATATTAAAGGTTCAGCCTCTTTCAGAAGCTTTAAGTCTTTCAAATACATGATAGTACTTAGGATCAAAGCAAGATGTAAACATTATGCTTTTACATTATTATCTCAGTCATTCTTTGGCAAAATCTTACAGGGATCTTTGTATTTTTTAATTATAAAGAAAAGGTCAGAAAGTTGAAATAATTTGCCTAAGGTCAGACATCTAGTATATTGCATAAATAGAATTCTAAGACTCTGTGATTTCAAAACTTCCCACTATATCTGAGATCCTCGTAGATGAATGCAAACCACTGGTAAGGCAGGGTTGTTGTCTGGGTAGAACAGTGAGCTTTCATAACTACTCAAGTTCTTCTACCTACAAGTTCCAGTGTATGTATTGTCATAGAATCATCCAGAGCTATGCATACTCAAGAAGCTTTCACTTATTAAGAGGCACATGAGACTTACTAGCAAAGACACTTTCCAATTACCATTCTGAACCTAGCATGATTCTTAGAAGAGAAGCACAACTCAAAGCTTTTGCACTTCTTCATTCCCTGTATCTGTCTCTAAGTGCAGAAGGCCATCTCCCCGATCTCTGCTGACTGAGCTGGCATTCGTTGCACATGTTTCAAATGCACATGCTATTTGAAAAATGATCCTTCTTCTGAACATGCTTTTGAGGACTCATTCCAAAAGACTGCACACAAAGCTAGGTATACAACAAAGGCTTGGGAGGCACAAATCTTTGGGTATCTGATACAATCAAACCAGCCAATGGGTTTGCAAATGCTGAGATGACTTTGCTTTTGCTTTGCCTCACTTTGGCCATTCCTGGGCTTCCGACAGTGAATTGAACAGTTTGTCCCACTTACAACTTTATGTATCTGAGTTGTGAAGTTGAAACATTTGAAACTTAATGTTTATGCCATTATTATCAGGTGAGAAATTTTCCATAGTCACTAATAAATACGCTGAGTCTTTGTACTAACAGTTTCTGGATGCACTGATTTTAAAATGGAACTTACTATGTCAAAAATATTGAGTTCTTTTCTCTCAGAACGTATTGTAACTCAAGGTCCATCAAGACCATTTGATAAATGAAGTGCACAGAGAAAGGTATTACGTAACAAGAGAGCCAGCCTTTCCTTAGCTGTCATTATTTCGCACTCCTCTCCCCATCATCTCAGAGTCTAAATTGAATGGATACTCACATGTCTTGGATAAGGCATCTTTGTTGGTTTGTTGTTTATTTAACAACTTTGTTGATGGGTACGGAAGGGAGACTGGGAAATAATTCTAATAAAAGGAAGTTTGTGATGTCTTTCTTTTAAAGCAGATATTTTAATATTCTTAAATCCCTTCCATCCTTCCTTCCCTCCTTCTTGCCTTCCTTTCATTTCCTCACTTCACTGGTGTTCGCGTAGGTGGCAAACACACAAAACTTACGTTTCAATGGTAGTGATTATAATGTCCTGGCCAATGAAAAGCAAGCAAGAAGTGAGCCTGTGAGTCATGGTGGTGCATGGTTGGAAACGTGTCTTTACTGAAAAATTTTAACATTTTATTCATCATGGATTTTTTGTAATTATTTTGTTTTTTTAAATATTGCATTATAATATTATCTGTCTCTATTACTGAGTTTGTAGGTATCCCTTTAATGATGCGCTAGAGGTGAAAGTCTCACCTGCCTCCCCCTCAGCCTGTCCCTGTTAACAGCTATGGCAAAAACCTCCAGAAAGCTAAATGCAGTAGACAAAAAGTTAAGTAAACTTCTACTCAGAAATTAAGAAACCATCTGTAAAAAGCTACTAGAGACAAAGAAAGAGCTAACTCAATTTTACAAAAACCACCTAGGGTCATGGAGAAGGAGTGGCAACAAGAAAATCTACAGCCAACACTTTTGTAAAACAATTACATTTGCTTTCATCTGTTGCATTTTTTAACAGGTATCCAAGAATGGCCATTCTACTTCTGTACTTTTAAAAGAGAAAAATAATATTTTATTCTGAACTAACACATTAATTCAAATTATTTTTCCAGTTAAGAGATTATTTTTAAATGTAGGATTTATGTTTTTGTGAAAAATGACATCTTTATTAAATATACTTTTTTTCTTAAATAGTACTTTCCAATTGCCTCATTATTTTTCAGAATTGCATCATGTCTTCTTTTAATCACATTTTATTTTAGAAATACTGTGATTCTCTAAAGCTTTTTTTCTTGTTGGCTGTGTGAAGTTTGAGAAAGAAATTTTGCCTACCTATTTATTTTGCTTTGTTAGTCATCAGAGACTTTTCACTGTGTATTTTTATAACTCTTCACAGTGGGTTTAGTTGGTGGTATGATTTCCAGGCAGAAGCTTTTTTAAATAATTCTATTTCCAAGTACACATCACACCACACATAACACCATGTATCTATTATCACAATTACTACACACATCTGAAAGAAGGGATTTCTGTATTTGGAGTTTATCTTACTTCAGAGAATTTCTCTGAGTAATTACTACTCAAGTGTGTCACAGTAAAGAAGTTATTTATTTAATCAGAGAGAACTATTTCTCAGTTATTTATCCCTATTAATCTATAATACTCTTACATTTACTCTGCCCCTTTCTGCTGAAGAAAATCACAGAACTTTCACCATATTTAAATTTGCTCATGATCCTCAGTGCTACAATTGAGGAAAATTGGAAGAAACAAAGAATACTGCTAGATAATTCTATATGGTTCTTTTCATGTGACAGTTCAAGGCATCTATTTTTCTTCAGGGTGTATAATTTTCTCTGTTTCCCTACTGCTCTGAATTTAAATTAACTTAAAGAAGTTCCATTTGGAAACTTGCAAAGAAGTGGTTCTGAATTGCCCTCATACCAGGGAAGAGTAAACATCTGTCCTTGATCAAGCTTGTAATTAGATTAGCTAAGGCAGAAGATGAAATAAGGTGAATAGATGATAAGTTGATAGCAGAACTGGGGCCTTGAATGAAGGGAGGGAGAAGAGCAGCAACAATTAAGCAGAAATGCATACCCAGGGCATAATGTTTACACCCCCCAGTCCCTGGGTGTCTGGCCTGGTCCAGAATGTTCACAGAGTCTGTCTCTATCCATCACTGCCACCCTGGCAGCTCCTCTTTGAGCTGCAGATCATAAATGGGTGTCACCTCTTCATGGAGAAACATCTGCATCTGGCCCGGTCCTCCTTTAGAGAGGGCACATCCATCACCCCCCAGGGAAGTGTTTGCTGGGGTAGCTGTGATTAGGACACAGTGCAGTAAGACTGAGGGCCTGCCGCTTGCTGGCCAGCTTGATCTGCTTTGTGGTAATAAACTCAAGGAATGTCTAAACCCGACATTGTCAAAAAGAAGAAGGTTGTTTCTGCTGGGATGTCTGGAGTTTTATTCACTTTCCCTAAGATTTTAATTTCAGAAGCTTTAAAGTTTATGGCTATTTTTTCTTAAGCAATAAAATGCCAAGTCCTTAAATATGGCTTTAGGACATAGAAACCACCCCCTTCCCCCCAAAAAAGTCTAGATTTAGTTGATCAACAAAATCCAATCCAAATGCCTTGAACTTAATCTGAACTTCTCCCCCTCCACCACAATTGCAACATTTTCCACTCATAACATCACTACGTTATAACTCTGCTCTGGCAACTGTGTCATTAGTGATTAGTAAAACACTGTGAAACAATGACATCATGTCTATAAAATAATCACAAAAAATGCTAAATATTAATGATGAAGTTGCTGGATGGAATTTGAGCAGCACCAATGGCGGCTAGGTTCACTTTATATATTCTGATCTTGTGACATTTGAGGTTTGGTTTCTACCTCCTGGTCCTTGCCTACTTTCTGCCCTTCCCCCATTTCTCCACTACTGTATCCCCCCTTCTCGTTACTGAAGAGTTTGTAGTAAGAAGACCTGTTAAGTTTCAAAATCAGCCAATTTGCCCTCTGATCCTTATTGGAAGCTTTACTTAATTTTCAACCCAAAGCACAGTTCTTCTGTAGAGTCAGGTACTGCTTGAGCTTCCAGACACTTCATAGTTCACAAGCAGTGGTAGATACATGGAAATTTTAATGTACACACTTTATGCAGATGAATGCAAATAAAAATCTGTCTTGTCTCTTTGGAGAGTGGAAACCAGAAATACAGATAACAAAAACAGTGGAATGTTAGAAGCTCACAAAGCAATGGAATGTTAGAATTAGAATTTAGTCCAACACCTTCACTGACTGTCTTGAACATTTTAAAAACACAGTCAGCTTTTAAGCTGAAGCCAGAGTGAATTGTAAGGGAAATACCATCCAGGTGGTGAACATCCAAAATGCCCTGCTACTCTTGCTAACTCACTGGCTTTCCTAAGCCTCTTATTGTTGCCTGTTCTGCTATTAATCTTAAAATCTATATTTTGGGAAGAAAGGAATTTAAATAATTACAAGGTAAATATTAAGAACATGTTCTCCTTTTATATGATCCTGATGCTACTGTTTCACAGTTAGCAAGAGTAATCACTGAGTTTTTCTGTTTTTTCAAAGCAGTGGTCTAGCACATATTCTCTAGTCCAATGTTTTTCAAAGAGTGTTATATGAAACCATGATGTTTGTAAAATGGAGGGCCAGCAAAAGCAAGAGAAACCTTCAAGAGATGGATTGACATGTTAACCACAACAATGGACTCATTCATACCAAGGATCACGAAGATGGCTCAGAACTGGGCAACACTTCATTCTGTAATACCTAAGGTGGCCATGAGTCAGAGCCAATTGGACAGCAACTAACAACAACATATGAAACCCCACTGTTGCAGAAATATACTTCAAGATCTCTCACAGCACCAGGACAAAGAAGGAGCTCTCCCATCCCTCCTTATTTCATAGCAACTCACTTGTTAGCTCTTTGGATACAAGCTTCCAAACGATAGGATCATTTCAGATGCACTACTCTATTTCCTGTGCAAGGTAGATGCTCAGTAAATATTTATTAGAATGAAAGAATGCAACAGTGACTGCTGCTCTTATAATATTTTGTATTTTAAAAAATATAAAATTTGGAAATTACTGTCTCCCTTCCCATCTTTGACCTATGGTGTGCCTTGGCATGATGGCTGGAAATGCTCAGGCTGTCTGTGGACTCAGCTAACTCACCATTGTGTTCACTGAACATGGGGAACCAACGTCCGAAGCAGCCCCTTTATTGCTACATGGGAAGGTGATGATTTCCTGACTCCCGTGCTAGTTCCGCATCAGTGAGTCCTGCTACATAGCTCCTTGAACTATGGGGTAATTTTAATGAGGCTAATAGATTTTGCGACTCCAAATTAACCACCTGCAAAGGACCAAAACTGGGAAGCCTCTGCAGTAAGCCCTCTCTGTTCAGTGGCCCACTCAGTACCAGAAACTTTCCAAGAATTCTGTAGGTGACCTTTTCCCTTTTTTTTTTTTTTGCTTCCATTTAATCTGATTGCATGTGACCTTTGGGAGCCTGGTACTTGGATTTTGAGCAGTATATGTGAAAGGATAAAAACCACACATATTTCTGGCTCATTGTCTTTGGAGGCATATGAAAATCCTCTTGAATGCTGTTGTCTTTTCTCACTGAAAACATCTAGTCTGTTTTCTATATAAGCAGGCATTTTCTTTCATCTGGTGATATTATTTTACATTCTAACCTTATGGTTTAAGTATCTGATTTTTCTCAAGCTCATTTTTTAATGTAGCCTGATTATTTGAAACAATCTCACTCAAGTTGGAAAAGAATTGTTAGTGACCTTTCTTTCAACTGAGAAGGAAAACAAATGTACAAGTAATTTTTTTCCCATGTATGATTTGTGATGGTAAGTCCCACATAGTTTCTGCGGGTCAAGCCTTACCTGCAATTGACATGGAAGTAGGAAATGACTTTTGTGAGGATCCATTCCTTATGGTAATTGCATGGTGTCTCTTGACTAAGCTACCAACTCTAAAATGATTTCAGCATTTGGAAAAGAGAACAATACCATATTTATTTTATGTCTTAAAATGAAAGTGAACCAGATAAAGACATTACAGAGCTATAAAGAGAAGGTCAAGTGATCTATATCTGTGAATTGAGTTTGTTGATTCATGATGAAATCACAGAGTAAACGACATTAGCCATTTTTGTCATTGGGGTCCTAACTCTCCAATATTGCCCCTGTCCTGCTTCTTGTCCTTCTACCCTCCTTTCTTTAGTAGCCTTTCTCATATCTCAGCCAATTACCCCATACGCCAGAGGTCAGCAAACTTTTTCCGGTAAGGGCCAGAGAGAATGCAACAGATTCTTTGTGTCCCTACATTTGTTTGTAGTATTCACTGTTGGAGACTGTTGTTGTGGTTAGTTGCCTTAGAGTCTTCCCAGCTCATGGTGACCTCATGCACAGTGGAACAAAATACTGCTAAGTCCTGCAGACTGAGTTATGAATCTAACAGTTATGATCCATGGGGTTTTCATTGGCTCTCTTTTGGAAGTAGATCACCAGGCCTTTCTTCCTAGTCTGTCTTAGTCTGGAAGCTTTTCTGAAACCTGGTCAGCATCACAGCAACACACAAGCCTCCACTAACAGATGGGTGGTGGCTGCACGTGAGGTGCATTGTTCACCTCCCAAAATGCACTGCTTCATCAGGAGTCCATTTCTCTTGTCCCCAGTTGCTTTCTGCAAGCTGCTGTCTTGAATGGATAGAGAAGAAAAAGTCCCAATAGAAGTGGAAGAATTTCAGCACTTGGCGTCTCCTCCCTCTCCCGCCTTCCTCAGATTTACAGCCTCACAGCAGAAAGAGGATCTCAGTACATCTCTTATATTTCTTAACCCAGGGGTTGACTCTGCCCACTTTCTGGCAACCTGGCTCTCCTGGCTTCTGATGGGGAGACCCAGCAGCACCATCTGTCTCTTGGTTGTTGGCGATTTCTCCTAGATCCTGGCATAACTTTGATTTTGAGCCCTCATTTTCAGTCAGAGGTATTAGAAATGTGTACGATCTCTGCTGAGAAGTTGAGCAAGAAGCTGTGTATCACAATATAATACTGGACCTCATTTTGTGCTCATTTCATGCCTCTCTGTACTACATGGTGCATACCTGGGATGGAGTAGAGGCACTGTAATTAACTGCACACTTGCTGTGGGCAGGTACTTGCTTAGGCATCATCTGTGTACCTTACTGTGCAGTTTTTCAGACCTTGAGTAACATAATGTCTCAGTATTTCTGCAAATATAAATGGAATAATTATATATTTTAATAAGGAATTCACTATGTGGTATTAAGGTTTATCCACATAAATATCATTTATCTCACTATTTGGAAAGGTTAAAACTGGATGTATTTACAAGGCAATTTTGTCCTGTTAATATTGAGCACTGAATAAAGATACCATAGCCTTAAGTTTCATCATAAGACACCTGGAAATTCTGAGCAGATATTAACATACAAGGCAGATTAAAGAGAAACCAGATCACTTGGAAGGGTGGTGATGGAATCCTGGACTTAGCTAAACCAGATCCCTCACACCGAGGATAATTCAGCTTATGATTCAGCTTAGTTTATAGGGATTACTGCCAAATTTGGCTGTGAAGACACTAAAGGTGAAGAATAGAGGCACAAGGTAAAGAAACTTACCCAAGGTCACAAGTTAGTGTCAGAAATTTCATTGGACCCTAAATGAAGTGTGCCTTAGTTTCCTAGTGCTGCTGTAACCAAAAAAAAAAAAAAAAAAATACTGTGAGTGGGTGGTTCTACAGAACAGGAAGTTATTGTCTCACAGTTTTGGAGACTAGAAGTCCAAATCAGGGCATCGGCTCTAGGAGAGGGTCCCTCCTTGTTGGTAGCCCCAGGTGTTCCTTGGCATTCCTTGATTTGTAGACGTTTCCATACACGGCCTTTTCCCCTGTGTGTGTCTGTGTCTATTCTGCTCCTTTTATAAGACCATTCATAAGGGATTAAGTTTAGGACTTACCCTACTCTGGTATGACCACATTAACATAAAAAAAGAAAACCCCTATTTCCAAACTGGGTCATATTTACAGGCACAGTGATTGGGAATTCCACATACATTTTTGAGGGATACAATTCAATCCACAACAAACTGGATTCCACTTCATTAGCTCTTCCATGTTACCATAGTGTCTAAATTTGAATGATCAGTCTCTGGTGTGCCCACTCAAGAAATGTCTTTTGTCTCACACATCTTTGTGTGCCCTCACAGAGCGAAGCTGGGCTCTAATCACTGCCCAGAAAATGTTTGATGAGGAATTTACATAGGCCACGAGTGTTTCCTAACCCCCAGCATCTCATACTCCTTTGTTTGTGCTGTGTACCTATGTCTAGACAAGACCTTATGTTCCTTGATTATCTCCAACAGCTTTCTCCACAATAGGAACTGTCAAGGTCAATTATGTGTCACTTTGGTGTTTTAATCTTTGCATAGAAATGTTATTTTTTCTTGCCATCCTGGAAGAATTTCACAAGCATTTCAGTGACTGACTAAATGATTGGAGAATTTGTGAGTTTCTGCCAAATTGTGTTTAATAATAACAACATAAATAAATAGCATTCGTTCTAAGTCATGCGGGAGCAGGTTCAGGCAGAGAACAAAGCATGACATGTGTGAATTGGCCATCTTACGCGGTTCTCACAACACTGCTCCATTGTCAGGAGTAATAAAACCTGAGGAAAGGCCTTGGCAAGCTTGCTGTACGTTTATTTGTTTTTGAGCTTTGATAATATGTTGGCTGTGATGTGATCTTTACTATACTGAGAGATATAAAATGCAGCTTGTTTTTAAAAGCCATTGCCAATGATGGACAGATATTTATTCCAATGGCACCCAGCGATCTGAACGTCTCATGTCATTCTCTGCTTGCTTACTTTTCTGTGACTAGCTTACCATATAAAGACTATAGGTTTGGACTCATTATATAACTCCAGGTTAGTGAGGGATGTCTTGGAAAGCTAGGGCAGAACTGTTGTGTCTCTAGGAAATGAACTCTGCTTCATTTCTTGGTTTTGCTCTTACTATACGCGGTGGCCAAATCACTTTAGTTTAGTGATGACATACCCAACAGAACAGCCTTTTCAAGTTTATCCTGAGTTATTTGTGCTTAAGTTCAGCCTACTGTAGTGTTTTCTCTGGTTATAGGAGATTTTATGTATAGTTTTGTTCATAAACAGGGAACTATCAAGACATCTAGTTTTTTAATAACATTCAGGGGCTGAACTTATCACAGCAAGAGTAGTAGACTGTTTATGTGCCTTCATCAGAACTGTTTCCTCAGGGAAATTGCCACTAGTCTCTCAGATAAGTTGCATTTTGGAGATGTTTCTGTGTAAAGCCTCCTGAGAAAATCATGAGTCATGGGCAGTTCTTCTTTTCATTTAATTAGATCACATTTATTTTTAATATTTAGTTTATAATGCCCACACTGAGGGATTAAGAGTTGACTGGGGAAGAGAGGGAAAGACAAAATCATTTTGGAGCATGCACATTACTCAGAGGGAGCCGCCAAAAACCAAACTAGTTCAGTTATGGTCAAGTTGACACTGACTCATGGGGACCCCATGTGTGTCAGAGGAGAACTGTAGGGTTTTCAACGGCTGTGGTCTTTCAGAAGTAAATCACCAGGCCTTCTTCCAGGCACCTCTGGGTGGACTCTAACTGCCATAATTTCCATTAGCAGCCAAGTGATAACTGTTTGCTCCACCCAGGGACTCCCAGGGGAAGCCAAGTAGTGGGGAAACTTAATCTGAGCAAGAAATGGTATGAGGACTTTGAGAGGGTGCAAAGAGAGGACTGATACTTTTAAGAATACACATTAGTCCTGATCACATTTCTTTAGAAGGCAGGAAGATCTATAACAACAGCTGAAAAGAAAACTGGCAGCAATATTTTCCTACGCTAGTAAAGTGTTTTGGACAACTTTGAATTTGAATAGTTAGGTAAAACACATACTCTCCAGTTACAGAAACAGTAGTGTTTCCTTTAGTGTAAGTCTTAGGTCCTGAAGGTTTTGGGGTTTAGGAACTCAAATCTACCATGCTTAATCTGTAGAGGTATATCAGTTGAAGTGGTATGGGAGTTTCAGACAGTATGTGAATTTTCTGGGAAAATCTTTGTAAATTCAGGTGAATAAAAATGAAAGCTATGTTTGAAGTTCAGGGACTCTTCCTAAACTTCTGAAGGCCAATGAAAAAAATTAATAAGTACATGGTTGTGTTTACCTCCAAGATTACAGCCCTTTGACCACAGGTCTTCCAAGTCCAGTCACATTTCTTCTGTTCTCTGTACTCCTCAACAATGTCCTTCTGGTCCACCTTTATTCAAACCTGGTTTTCCCCAGATATTGCTCTCCTTTTTCATAAGGATTTAATGTAATATAAATGTATATATATATATTTAATTATATGATATAAACAGAGTTTAAAATAAATTATTTTTCTATTTCCTAAAACCTATTGAGGGGCTAAAAGAGCTCTGCAAGTGGCAATATCCATTGCCCTACAAGGCAAGAATGTGCATTTATACACACACAAGCTCCTAGACTCTCAATTTCAGTGAACTGCATCAAGGCAGGCACTATGAGTCTGGTTCACCTTTTAAAATCTCTACCATCTCATTCTAGAGCGTAATAGGTAATTTATATTTGTTAAATGAATAAATGAATACACACACCCTACTTAATGCCTGAGATCTCACTTTTAGTGTTTTATCTCTTATAGTTTATGAACTTGACCAATTTTTAAGATGGACAATTTCCTTAAGAGTGGTAAAATTTGAGCTTTTGTAATTTTTAGAACTTCCTGGAGATGAAAGATTGAGATTGAAGGGCATTAAACATTTGATTAAAAGAAGATAAGGGGCTCTGCTGTTGGGGTAAAAAGAGAAGAGAAAACAAAGCAAATCCTGAAATTTCTGAAAACTCTCTATTTCATCTGAGGGTGACCTTGATATATTCTTAGTACATCGCAGAAACTCCATTTATGTTGCATGAATGAATGAGTAAATGAATTAAAATGTAAATAAACATGCATATTAACAAATCATGATTGAATTTCATTTCTGGAGTCATCACAGCCATTCTGCCTAAATAATGGAGCAAAGGAAAGTTTCCTTCATGGCCAGCCCACCTTCAAAGTCACAAAGTGCCAGCTTTTCTGCTTTGGAGACAAAATAAAAGCCAGTCAGACGCTGTGAAGGCAGGTTTGTTTGACCCACCCTGAGAATGGATCAGACCCATTCCATACCAACTCTCAGCTGAGGGTTTGTGTGTGCGTGCCTTTTGGGAGAGATCGCTAGGCCTGGGGTTGTAAAATCTGAGATATGCAGATGACATGAACTTGTTTACTAAAAGTGAAGATGACTTGAAGGACTTGAAGCACTTACTGATAAAGATCAAAGACTACAACCTTCATATGGATTACACCTTAACATAAAGAAAACAAAAATTCTCACAAATGGACCAACAAAAAAATCATGATAAACAGAGAAAATATTGAAATTGTCAAGGATTTCCTTTTACTTCAATCAATCATCAATGTTCATGGAAGCAGCAGTCAAGAAATCAAACAATGTATTGCATTGGGTAAATCTGCTGCAAACGATCTCTTTATAATCTTAAGAAGCAAAGAAGTCACTTGTGTGCCTGACCTAACCCATGGTACTTTTAATCTCCTCATATGCATGTGAAAGCTGGACAATTAAAAAGGGAAGACCAAAGAAGAATTGATGCATTTGAATTATGATGTTGACAAGGAATATTGAATATACTGTAGACTGCCAGAAGAATGAAAAAATCTGTCTTGGAATAAGTACAGAGAGAATGTTCCTTAGAAGCAGAAATGAGGAAGACCCTCAAAAAGATAGATTGACCCAGTGGCTGAAAAATGAGCTCAAACATACCTACTATTGTAAGGATGGCACAGGACCAGGCAACATTTCATTCTGTTATACATGGGGTCACTGAGTCAGAACAAATTCGACAGCTCCTAACAACAGACATTTTCTCTCCCTGTATGAATGCAGTTGCCTCCTAACCGGTTTCCTTACATCTCTCCGCCATCCTCTAATCCATTTTTTACATTAAAGCTGAAGTAAGTTTTCTTAATAATAGTTTTATTTGGATATTACTCACACATAAAATTAATTCACATTAAGTGTACAATTCAGTGGTTTTCAGTATATTTACAGAGTTCTGTAACCATTACCACAATCGATTTTAGAATATTTTTTATCACTCAGAGAGAAACTCCTTACCTACTGGTAGTCATTCCCCATTTCCCTCCATATCCCCCAGTTCCTGGAAACCATTAATCTACTTTTTGTCTCCGGACATTCTATACATTTCATATAAATTGCACTGTACAATACATGGTCTTTTGTGACTTTCTTCTTTCACTTAGCATAATATGTTCAAGGCTGATGCACGTTGTACCATGTATCAGTACTTCAGTCTTTTTATGGCTGAATAATATTGCACTGTATGGATATACAACATTTGTTTATTCATCCATCAGTTGATGAAATGAATGAGTGAATGAAGTGTCAAGGAAGTTTTTATGTATGAACTCATTCAATCATCTCACTAGAATTTTAGGTACATAATATTCTCTCCAATTTAGAAGTGACAGAAATAAAGTTAGACAGGTCAGGTAGTTTGTCCAGGTTAAAACAACTATTCATGGTAGAGCTAGGATTCAAAATCAGGTCTCTCTTACTACAAAATCTCTGCTGTCACCAAAACTGTTGTGCTACTTTATCCAATCAGGATGAATCTGTACTGTAATTAAAGAAAGCTCATAGTGGAAGTAGCTGACCAAGCTAGCTAGAAGGAAGAAAGTTTGTGATCCATGTGAGAGATGTTTGACAAGCTATGAAGTGGGTGCCATAAACTCATCCAGGGTAATGGCAGGATCTAGGTTGGAAAGTTAGGATATGGGCCATTTCCTAATCTTTAAGGAGGGAAAGGAAGACTCAGAGATTGGCATAGAATCCCAGGGAAGATGCCTGGGTGGAAAACAGCTGAAAGCATCATTGGAAGCATGGAGAACACCTATCCGTCTTTCTCAGAATACTAAGGTGTGAGAGAATAAACTGAAGCACTAGAGATGAGTTCAAAAAATAGAGTCCTCAAAGGACAGCTGAGTTTAGTTAAATTAAGGAGATGAAAGAAAGCTCTAAATGAGGTTACATATAAATCATAGGCTGCTGCCTCTTCAAGAGCAGTTCCCAAAGGCATGTTAGAAATATTTGGGGAGTAAGTGAAGACTGGAGGTCCCCAGCTGGAGATTTTCTGGTGACCGAAGATGAGCACTCAGGTGAGTTTCATCTTAATGATCTATTTGAGGTTGCTGAATGTAAAGTAGTGTCCAGAGGACTTAACTCATTTTCCTTGGAGTGATGAAAGTCCCAGTATCTGCAGTCTGCACTTACTAGACCTGAGGTGGTACAATTCCAGAACCCAGCCTGGGATAATAGTGATCTTGTGGGCATGGATAGCACACAAATGGTGGTAAGGTGTCACAACTGGAGTGGCTGCAATCCTACACACACTGTAAGGGTACTTTAATGTTTCTAGTCCTATAATTATGGGGATGGTGAGATTAGTGTAAATTCACTTTGGTGGATGCTGGTATGGAGAAATGGAGGACTGCAGAAAATAGAACAAAATCTCCAAGACAAGTGGCTAGTTAGACATGTGCTTGTTAAGGTCAGGAGAAAAATGTCTGAAAAAGAGGAATCCAGGAAGATCCAAGTGTGGTGGCTGGGAAGTCTGAGAAATGGTGAAGGCAATCAAAAATAAATCAGACAGTGGAGGATTCAGGACACTGAGCAATTTGACTCATGTTGTGTAGAGAAAGGTGATGAAAGCTGACAGGCTTTCTTTCATCTGTGTATTACTGTCTTCTTTTGGTGTGAGAGATACACTTTCCTTATTATTTCCATATTTCAACATGTGACTTGGAATCTAATGCAACAATTCAACAATCATATTCATTCCTTACTTGTAATGAAACATTTTGGTCAATCCTTGACATAAAACTTTCCAATTTGCCCGTCTTTCAAATTAAAAATCTATACTCCTCTGCCCGCTCCAGCTTCCAGTGGTAAATTTTCATTTTAGAAATCTATTCTGTGGCCTTTTGGATAGAAAACAAACTCAATAAACTGTTGTTTTATTCCATTTGACATCATGATTCCCACTTAATTTTGTGATATTTAAATTAAAAAAAAAATTAAAAGAAGATTTCATTTGGTCAATGTATGTGCTGTGTGTAGGTGATAATCTCTGTACTCTCTCCTTTCAAAGGAAAAAGAAAGGTAGTAATAGTCTTAAAACATTTGGGAAAACAATCAAACAATTCACTTTGATCCTTCCCTTGTGACTCATAATATGCCATATAGGGTCATCGAGTGGAAAAAATCTTCATTCCCCAATCCCACAATAAGTTGAAGATAAATTCTCCTATTACTAGGTAAATGTAAACAGTGCTTATCCCTGTAGGTTTATGATCAACCGAATGGTTTCTAGAATAGTTTAAAATTGAGATCATGTCTACAAATCCAAGCATCAAATACTGCTGTCAGGGATTTAGTGGTAAAAGCAAAGAAAAAACATTACCAGATCATTTGTCTGATCACAGCAGCCCAATATCAATTGCCTGGTCTTTGTTTGTTTGCTTATTCCCTCCAACATATTGTATTTTATATCCTGTAAAAACTTGTTTAATTTAAGCCTCAATTCTAGGCACATCCTTTCTCAGTCTCAAGTCTCATGAGCTGATGAACATTACACTATTGTAAAAAGTCTTATAAAAGGATAATATATCTGTCTTGAATTTTACAGAAGTGATTATAAATATATTTGAACATGACTAGAATGAAGTTTGGGTATGAAATTTTAACTTCATAGTTAATTCAAATGGTTGTTCACACACATACGGCAAGTGTTTTTAAGCAGTGAATAAAGCATTCTTGGAAGAAAGTGCCAGCTTAGCTATTTTTTTTTTGCCAATAAAATAAAAAATACAAGACTAGAAATTTAACTTTAAGACATCAAAAATCATGAGCATTTAAAATTTTTTCATTCTAAAAAGTTGCAAAGCCAAGGTATTCTCTTCAATTAAAACAGTAATTAATAACAGCCTAACTTATTATTTTTGCTTTTAAACCATGCCAAATGGCAAATTAGGGGGGGAAATAAACAGCAATCATGCAAACTATTTGAAAAGGCAAATAGTACTGCATTTCTTGTTTCTTTTTCATCAAGATTTTATTATCAATTTCCATTATCTCTAGCTTTTTCAGGTTCAGCCTCCAAGTCCAATGACCTAAACTCACTCGCTATTGGTCCTGCTCCCAAGACTTCTTGACACCACACTAGACTGTGGATACCAGATGTTAGCAGTGCACTGCACAGTCAGCCTAACCAATTCTTAATAATAACCATGGTGTGTTTGAAAACACTTGCTAAATGGCCCTCAATCTTCCTTTCGTATTTGGTGAAGAGCTACTATACTTGGTCAGAGGTGAGATTGACCAGTAGCCTAGCCCACTTCCTCTCTTCATGTATCCAGCTGCAAGCAATCTAGATATCCACATTAAGGAATCATTAACTAAGGTGCTCTGGAGTCATGTCATCTTCTCTGTCTGCTGTGGTCTTGCTCTCCAGGCTGTAGCCAGTGAACCACTGGCAGCTTTTGAAATGACCCTCATGCTTTGACCTTTCTCCATGATGTTCTCTCTGCCAAAAATGTCTGTTCTGCATTTTCCCCTCATGCTACTCTTCGTTTCCTTTCATGTCCCCACTCCTCTCTTCCTAATTTTGATTTTTCACCTGTATCCTCTGATGTCTCACCTCCATGATAAACTAGCTCTTCTATACCACAGTTTTTTCACAGAATTTTCCCTCCATCTTTTTCTCTTAAATAAATCCTGGCCCTACACTGACATTTTTCATTTTCTGTTGCCCTTTGAAGTGAAGGTTTCCTGATATACAAAAATCCCAGAAGAGGGACTGGTATTCCTCGACCTCGTCAATGCTGCTTGTAAACAGATCTTCTTGCATCTTTATGTTAAACTGCTTTCCCTCTTCATTTATGCCATGTAACTTATCCAGTCTCTAGTCTTCCTTATTGTTGCAGTGAAGCTATCCACATTTTGATCATTCTCCCACAATTACTGTAGACATTAGTACCTATGTCACAATTACCCTCTAGAATTCATGTTGTACCATCAAATTGAGCAATTTCAGTATGCATGTGGCCAATTCAACCAGCACTTTAGCTTCAAGGACCTTTGACACCTTCATAACTACTGACCTTCACCTTTGCCTTACTTCAGCCACCTACACTCTTGACTTACGTCAGAAAACCTAAGCTCTTCCATATCTACTTCCTATCCTTTGACCAGCACCAGTTGCTGCTGAGTCGATTTTGACTCATGGTGACCCCATGTGTGTTAGAGTAAAACTGTGCTCCACAGAATTTTCCATGACTGAATTTTCAGAAGTAGATTGCCAGGCCTTTCTTTAAAGGTGTTTCTGGGTGGATTCGAACCACCAACATTTTTGTTAGCAGTGGAACATGTTAACCACTTACACCCACTAGGGTCTCTTCCTATTCTTCTAGTTCTCTCTTATCTCTGTGTTCATTATACCTGCTCATTGTCCTTTTGGAGGCTTTCAATTCCTTTATTCCCCAATTATATCTAATCTATGGGGCTATGGTGGTGCAGTGGTTAAGGGCTCAGGCTGCTAATCCAAAGGTCAGCAGTTCGAATCCACCAGCTGCTCCTTGGAAACATTGTGAGGTGGTTCTACTCTGTCCTAAAGGGTCGCTATGAGTTGGAATTGACTTGACAGCAATGGGTATGTATCCGTTTATTAGAATACACCTAGGCTGTCTCACTTCCTTCCTTCTTGCTTCAGTATGATAATTGAATGCTTTCTCATTTAACTCTCTTGTACCCTGTCCTTTCATTGTATCCCACTCAGGAACATTCATCCAGGAAATCAAAGCCTTGTGATAGCAAAGGTGGTTAGAGCTGCATCTATTGTTATCTCATTTATCCCTTATCATCTCAAGACTAATCCCTCCTTCTGTATTTTTTTTACCCTAACCCCTTGTTTTTCTTTTGGCATTTTGCCCTGTCTTTTAGGCATCTTTTCTACTATATTATTAATTTTTCCTTTTCTACTGGCTCTTCTTCCTCTATTCTTAATTTTGACAAATGCCACCACCATTTTCAGAATCATTCAAGTTAGAAATTGGGAGTCATTCTGCAATTTTTTACAAAATCTTTAATGCCCATATCCACATAATAATAAAACATTTTTTAAAATAAAAAATAGTAACAGCATCTAATTATAGAGTTATTGGTGCTAGCCACGGTTGTGTTTTACATGTGTTATTTCACTTATTCCTTACAACAATCCTATAAATTTGATATTTTACTCTTATCACCATTTAACAGATGAAGACACCAAGGCACAAAGAACTTAAGTGGCCTCCCTAAGAATACACCACCAATAAATAGTGAAGCAGAGATAATGTACCAGGTCCTGCTGGTTATATCTCCTGGATGTATTATGAATCTTCTCACTATACGAATACTGTTTCATATCAGGTCCTTGACAACTGTTTCCTCAGTTATTGCGATCATCCCTAGAATGGCTTACATAACTCCTGTCTTGTTCTTTCCTCTACAATGTTTCCTTCATAGATTGGTTTATCTATCAAACATGTTAATTTAACCCTACTAATTATAAACAGTGAAAAAGAGGAAGACCCTCAACTAGATGGATTGACACAGTGGCTGCAACCATAGGCTGAGGTATAACAACCATTGTGGGTATGGCGCAGGACCCGGCAGTGATTCATTCTGTTGTATGTTGGGTCACTATGAGTCAGAACTGACTCGACAGCACCTAACAACAACAATTAAAAACTATGAATGCATGGGATAGAAATGATGAGTAGTTTGTTGGGATCAATCCTAGAAATTTTTTTTTCTTTCTTTTTTAAAGATTTACATTGATCGCTTATAAATATTTGAATAGGGCTGAAGAAAGCTTATAGAGATGGAATAGAATAAAGTAGTTATGTCTCAGATTGAGACTACTGCATTCAAATCCTGACTTCAAAACTTGCTAGCTGTTGAACTTTGTGCAGGTTACTTAACCTCACTGGATATTAGTTCCCTGGCTATAACATGGGAATCATAATACATCATGGGGAGGTTGTGAGGAATAAATTGAATTAATTAACATATGTAAAGCATTTTGTAGGTGCCTGGTGCAGAATAAATAGCTGTATAAATGTTAGCTATTATCATCCACATAAGGAAGCTAGGGCAAGCTGGTTGGAGATCAGGATTAGAATTAAAATAGCTCTTTCAAGACCCAGTTATTTTCTACTTTGAATTTTTTGCTGATACTGTGTGTTTTCATTAATGGAAGCATGCTAAATCATTGAGTGTTGTTGAATTTTTGGTAGGTAGTATGGAGTTTTCTTTTCTTGACCCCTCCCACAATCCTACCCTTAGAGTCCAGAGGTACATACCTTGTCCTACTAATTCTACCACCCCCCAAGTCCCCTCCAAGTCCACTGGGACATATATATATCCCCAAAATTTCAAAATTTCTACTTTTCCTACCAAAAATGCACACATCTTTTACAACACCCTGTAGAAACATTAATTTGTGACATATGCCCATTTTTTCAGTTTCAAATAGTCATAAAGGCCCCTGCCTTGTGGCAGCATGTACCATCAGTGGGAAAGCAGCTTCCCAATGAACCTGAGAGGCAGAAAATGTTGGTGGGCAATGGTATATCCCACCAGTCATGAAAAAGATAGTCTTGATAAATTATTATAGGTTTCATCAGGAGATAATAATGGTTTGCTTGCTGGAATTCATTATAACACACATTTGTGATGAGCTATACAGCATTGCTTTGTGATGGTGATCTTGCACTTGGAGAACTGAAATATGCTGAAGTCTATCTTCTGGTATCTGAAGTTGCCCTCCTTAATTTGGTAGCAGGAATAAAGGTTTTTGCCAAAGTAACTCCAAATAGACATGTATCTTCTTCCAAACAAGTGTAAAGTTTCTTTCAGAAGAGCATAAGGGTTATAATCCACATGACATAGTTTTCAAGATATTATATTAGAACCCTAGTAAGCCAGGAAATCAATCTCCCAGTCACCACAGCCCTCCAGGAAACATCTGTTGGACCACTTGCCATGAGAGAGAATAAAAGTAGGGATAGGGGCCCTTGATTAGTGACGGAGCTTAATCTGGGAACATCAGTGGAGGCAGACAGCTGGCTTGGGAATGGTAGCTTTCTCCAGGTTTTTGAAGTCATACAAGTGACGTGAAAGTAGGTACATGCAATGGTGGTAGTTCATGTTGACTTGTCCTCTAAAACATCCAGTGTTTGAGAATAGTTAGCATTCAAAACCTGTTTCTTGAGCCAACGCCTACTCCACTTTTTTGAGATCAAAATGGTCCAGGCCTTCTTGTTGAGTATGTGCTCTTGTACAGTATGTGATCCTCATTGCTTATAATCCAATAATTCATCTTCTAGTTAAAACTGGCCACATTCAACAGTCAGGTACAAACAATACTAGATTCAGAAGTGTATGATAAAGAGAGAAAATGAAAGATGGATTCAACCTGATCTTGGAAATAAGTGAGTAGCTTTCAAAGAGAGGAGGGGGCCTGGGAACCAAAGGAGACAGCTTCACAGCAGACAGAAAATGATTTAACACACAGACAGGGAAGAAAATTGAGACCCAGAACTATGGCCAAAAGATACAACGCAAATGATCTGCTCCGAAATGAGGGCTAAAAGACAAGATGTATTACATAGAGTTTTCCCATCACAAGATGTAAGCTAATCTACTTTGCTAAAAACAAACACATTTCACCCTTAAGAGTGTATTAAGTGCTCTGAAAAGGATCTGGGATTTAATACGTAAGACACATTTCATCAGATATTTAGAATTTTCACTTTAGAATTCCAAGCCTCTAGTGTTCTTTATTTTCTGATTCCTGAGAGATAATCAGGACCATATTCATTCACTGGAGCAAGTCACAGTCTAACATTTTCCTAACCCTTATATTGCCCAATGATAAAAATCTCATATATCAATTTTTTTCCTAAATAAATGTTTAAAGGAGTTTAACAACAGACCACCCACACCTATATTATTTAAATGAGTTTAGCAATGGTCCAAAAAAAGCTAAAAATCATTGTATCCATTGCCCTTTCTAAGATGGAAGTTATAACACTTGCACCTGTTTTTCTGCAATGATTCTATTGGTATTTTCAACTTTATAATTTTGAGACCATCTTAATTTCTCAACAGATGTTTACTGAGCACTGAGTATGCAGCTAACTATTCCAATCATGAGATACAATAGCTTGGTGTAGCTGCATCCTGTTTAGTGATCTTCCTGACCATTCTGTTAAAACAGACACACAAAAAAATAAATTGTGTTCACAATACTGCTTTAAGTGACTTAGCAGTTACTATATTTTTATCTGTGCTCCTCAATGCGAAAGTACGTAGCAAATAAAGTAACTGTTAACTGTGGAGAACCCATCATGTTCCCTCACTTATAGGGACTCAGGTACTAAAAATATTTTGAGGAAGTAAATCAGGTTATCTGATAGACTTATGGTTAGAAGAAGATAAATTTTGGGGAAAGCGGCAGGGGATTTGTAGAAAAATGAAGTCATCTTATTTTGTAGTGGTATTTAAAATGAAATAATCCACATGGCATTTTAAACTGGAAACCATACAACTGTCATGTTTTATGTGAAAGGCCTGTCATAGTAACATTCTTAAAGGATCTCTGAAATGGAATGTGGAACTCTGGAAATGATCTGTTTCATTTTTTATTATTTCCTCTTTATCAAATGTTATTATTTCTAGAAATCCTTTTTGTTTGTGCCTCTGAATTCACCTCTTCCTTCTTAAAACCTCTGTCCACTGTCAAGTTCAAGTTCACCCTCACTTGCCTGGACAAGTGCAGTCATCTCCAAGCAGTCATCAGTGATCTATGCAAAACGTTTCTATGACCACATCATTCTCTGGCTTCAAATCTCTCAGTGGTTTCTAATACCTAATGATTAAATCTAAGCTGGACTAAAAACACAGGCATCTTTAACGAGAATTAAGATTGAAATATGGGAAAAGGGCTATGGATGTGTAAGAAATTCAAGCTGGAAGGATTGATGCACGGAAGTCTTGAATGTATGACTAGGGTGTCTTACTCAGTTTCATAGGCAATAAGCATCTATCAGACAGTTTCTTTTAGATCAGTGTTATGCTTTGGGAAAATTAATCTTCCTGTGGTGTAGGGCATGAATTATAATGAAAAGAGCCTGGAGATCAGAAGCCCAATGACTAGCCAGTTCCAGTGATGTTAGGTAATAAATAGTGAGTTCCTGAATAAGGATGATGGTAATGAAAATGGAAATGAGAAGTACCAGTGGAGTTGTCATAATCTGACCATTAATGATAAGCAGAGAGTCAAGAAAGGAGTCAACCATATGTGATATTTACTTGGAGAAATCTTTCATTACTTAGTTTTACCATCAAAGATTTAGGAGTAAAATTTCTCTTCAGTCATTCTAGGAAAAAACGGATAATGAGTTTGGTTTCCCAATGGTGGTAAATAGAGCAAGAAGAAGTGTTTAGCAACATGTGATATGCTAGCAGTCTCCGGCTGCTCACTCCTGGTCGAGATGCACTTTGTGGCCTTTCTGCAGCTGTCCTATAAACGTGACCCAGGCCATGTCATTCCTTATGAGAAAAATCTTAATTACTAGCTAAAAGAGTCACATTCACCAGAACATTAAAACAGTGGTTTTCGGCAGGAAAAAGCACCATCCAAGAATAGCTATGCATCAGTTACAATGGACTGGGGATTTTCCACATTATGATGAGCACTGGTGATCAGAACAGGTCTGCTTTAACAATCTCCAGAGCCCCTTATCTTGGGAAGGACTTTGTGAGTTACCTTATCAGTTGGGCAGAGCTGAGCTGCAATTGCATAGTCACCAGATGGTAATCTCCCAGGCTACTACTCTATTGTAGATTTCTATCAGTGTAATAAACACCATAAATAAATACCACAGCTCATTTACTTAGTTTGCTGGTTGTAAGAGCTTTCAGCTGGGAGAGGATCTATAACCTCTGTACAGCTGTCCATGTGTTATTTCTAGCTGGTTGTGAAGCACAGAGTTCTAGAAATTTTGGAAGACTGCCTGCTCCTTCTTAGCTTGACTAAGGTTGAGTCCACCTATAACTCAGTATAAGTGTCATTGGGCCACTCTTACAGGCAGAGAAGATCTGCTGGTTTGGATAAGGGGCCAAAACTTTTGAACTGCTTCCAGTCATAGCCAAATGTGATTTTCTGGGACTTGCCAATTTAGCAGCCTGTCCCTACAGCACTCATTGGAAGGGAGTAAGTGGGAAGAGGAAAGATGGGCTGATTTTGGCTTTTTATTTCCCTCTCCCTCTTTGGACTCACAGAAACATTATTCATGTGACTGGAGCAGATCTGGTGCCAAGCTGGACGGCACTTGTGGTGGAGAAGACCATTCTTTGGAATCCTTAAAGGCCAAGATGCTGTTTTTGGAAGAGGTACTTCCAGGACTATACTGGGGTCTTTCACATAATTAGTCAATTAAGGAGAGAAAGAAAGACTGAAAAACATTGTGCAAATAAAGGAATTGCCCAAAACTTCTTCCAGGTAAAGGAAAGAGGTGTGGGTGCCGTGTTTTCCAAAGAGTATTGGGAACAGCTTTCAAAAATTCATGGTAGCTTTTCAAAGGGCCCCTGCCTTGGGAAGCTGCAGGTACCTGTGTTACAGACTTCAGAGATGAGCACCTCAGAAAGGTCTGACTAGAGCAACATGAACATTCCAATCGCCTTTTCCCATTTCAAAACTTAATTGTTGGCCAGATCAAGTAAGCAAGACTTTAACAATGACTTTAATAATGTATGGAGAGAATTCCAGCAAAATGGCGCTCTAGGTAGAAGCACCACGCCATCCCTCCACAGTAAAGATCCAAAAACTAAGCCAAACAGAGAAAACAGCAATCCTGAAACCCTAAAACATCAAACGAAGAGATAAAGAACTCAGCCAAGCACCAAATGGAGTGAGAAAACTGACAGAGAATGGAGAGCAAAGAGAGATTCACACAGAGGTCCCCTATCAGCTAACGCAGCATGGAATCACCATCTTAGACTCCTATCGGAGACCAGCAAATAGGGGGTATGAGAAAGCAGCTTCACGGAGCTTCCAGCAGGAGACAAAACAACAGGTAATTTTCGATATACTCTTTCCCACCCCCCACCCTTCTTCACCCCCACTTGGCCTCCTCTGCTTCCCATGGCCACAGTCTCTTGGCGGGGAAGCACCGGCTGCTTGGATTCCAACTGCCCAGACTGGCCAGCTCCCTAAGTGCCATTTTTTGGCTGCTGCTGTTGCTTTTTTTGGCTTCTTTTAATCTCTTCCTTACCTCTCACCACCTCCCCCTCCTTTCGCTCAAATACCTGCTCCATATGCCATCTTTGCATCTTCCTAAGGGATTGCAGAGCTCAGTTCAAGTGTGGCACTACATCCCGGTCTGGGCTGTCACGCTGGTGGGATCCCGGGGATTTTGTTTGTTTGTTTGTTTTGAATTGTTTGTTTTCTTTCTTTTCTGGAGGTGGAAGCCTGTTCTGGCCAGGCGGTGCTGCGGGGCTTGGGACCTACCCCCTTGGCTTGTGCAAACGTACAGGAGGGATCCCTGAGGGCATTTCTTTTTTCATTTTTTTTTCTGTTGTTTTGGGGGGCTTTTCTTGTTCTTTTTTTTTTTAATTTGTTTTGTTTTCTTTTCCCTCTTTTTCCCTTTCTGTCTTTCTTCATTACTCAGTTTCTCGTCTCTATACCTTCCTTCTCTTCCTGTTCCCTGAATACCTGGCACTGAATACCTCTACGCCTTCTAGCCAGGCTGTACTGCAACACCTGAGAATAACTTCCCCAGACCTCATAGCTGCACCAGTGGGATCCCCAGGAGCTTTGCTGTTCTTTTTCCTTTCTAATTTTTATTTATTCATTCTTTTCTGTTTTTTCCTTCTTCTCCTCCTTTTTGTTTTTCTCCAGTTCATAGTCTCTCATCTCTCCACTCCAATGGCAAGCTCCCCTAGCACTCTTTTTTGTTTGTTTGTATGTTTTTGGCTCCTGTTCCTCTCTCCTCTCTCCAATATCCATCTTAGCTCCAAGTATAACAATCTCCCCCCTCCATCCTGCTTACCTTCACCATGCACTTAACATCACACCACCAAGCAGCACAGGCACGGCCTACAGGAACTTGCCCAGCAGTGATTACTGACCAGCCCTGGTTGCTGTAGTAAGGGCCACAAACAACTCATCCCAGTAACTCCCCTTCAGCTAGACCTGCCCTGCTGTATCATATCTGAGCGACTGACCCTGCCAATTAGAGAAGGAGGTGAAAAGTATCATGCCCACAGATGAGCAAACAACAAAGAATACACAGACAGCCTGCTCAGATATAGCCAAATTAAGAAAAAAGGATAAAAAAAAAAACAAATATACAACCAAAAAATGAGAAAAATAACTACTGAATGCCCTGAAGATAGCAGACAATATCAAAACATTTACAAAAACACGACAGGATGGTTCCTGTAGACATCCAAAATAAACACTAGATAACCTTCCAGTGGAAGAAAAGGCACTGGAACTACCTGATAGGGAATTCAAATCTCTAATATTCAGAATTAACCAAGAATTGAAGGAAAAAGCAGACAAAAATGAGGAAAACAAAGACAAATTCATGGAAAATACAGACCAAAAAAATGGAGGAATTCAGGAAAATAATGCAAGAACAAAATGCCAAAATAAATTCACAACTAGAAATTATACAAAAACAGCAATTAGAAATCCAAAAGACAAACAACAAGATTTCAGAAATGGATGATGTCATAGAAGGGTTGAGGAGCAGATTTGAAATGGTGGAAGACAGATCAGTGGAATTGAAAACAAAAACTTGGATACAACTCTGTTCGGGGAAAACCCAGAAAAAAGAACAAAGAAAAATGAAGAGAGCCTCAGAGTTATGTGGGATACAATCAAAAGCAAAAATTTTCGAATGATCAGAATCCCAGAACAGGGTGAGAAAACAGAAAACACAGAGAGGATCATTGAAAACTGCTGACAGAAAACTTCCCCAATATCATGAAAGATGAAGAGCTGGCCATTCAAGAAGCTCAAGGAACCCCATGTAGGATAGCCCCCAAAAGAAAATCACCAAAGCATATCATAATCACACTCACCAAAACCAAAGACAAACAAAAAATCCTGAGAGCAGCTCGTGAAAAAAAAGAACTAACATACAGAGGAGAAACAATAAGACTAAGCGCAGATTATTCAGCAGAAACCATGCAGGCAAGAAGGCAATGGGCTGACATATATAAAACCTTGGAAAAAAATTGCCAGCCAAGAATAATATATCTTTCAAAACTATCATTCAGATATGGTGGTGAAATTAGGACATTTCTGGATAAACAGAAATAAAGGGAATATATAAAAACCAAACCAAAATTACAAAAATTATTAAAGGGAATCCTTTTATCTGAGAACAAACAACTTCAGCTCACAGGCTGAATCTAGGACGCAGGATCGTACCAGCCAGATATCAATCTAGGAAATGAACTCTCAAGGACTATCCAAAACCAAAAGTAACACAACAGGGAATCAGAGCAGTTAATTGGTAAATGACAACAACATCAGAACAATAAAAGAGGGAATAAACCATGGAGGTATAGAACCTTCTAATGGAGATGAAGGCAAGGAGATACCAAGTAATAGTAGACTTCTTCAAACTTAGAAAGATAAAGGTAAATTACATGGTAACCAAAAATAAAGTTAACAAACATACTCGTAAACATAAAGAGGAAAAATATAAAGTCTCAGCAAAAACAAAACCTACAAAACCAAAAGAAATGAACACAAAATCCACAAACAAAGGAATTCAGCACAAGAGATTAAGAAGAACAAAGAAAACACCAGCACCACATAAAAAAGCACTACAAAATGACAGCAACAAACTCATATCTATCAGTAATTACACTAAATGTAAATGAACTCAATGCACCCATAAAGAGACGGAGAATGACAGAATGGATAAAAAAACAGGATCCATCAATATGCTATCTACAAGAGACACACCTTAGAAACAAAGATGTGAATTTATTAAAAGTCACATGTTGGAAAAATATATATCAAGCTAACAACTACCAAAGAAAAGCAGGGGTGGCAATACTAATCTCAGATAAAATAGACTTTAAAACAAAATACACCATAAAAGACAAAGGACACTATATCATGATTAAGGGGATGATCCATCATGAAAACGTAACCATAATAAACATCTACACACCCAATGACAGGGCTCCAATATACATAAAACAAACTCTAACAACACTGAAAAGAGAAATTGACAGTTCCACAATAGTAGGAGACTTCAACACACCACCCTCAGTAAAGAACAGAAAAACTAAAAAGAAACTCAGCAAAGATGCAGAGGATCTAAAGGGCACAATCAGCCACCTTGGCCTCATAGACATATATAGAACACTCCATCCAACAGCTACAAAGTATACATTCTTTTCCAATGCACATGGAACGTTCTCCACAAAAGAACACCTCTTAGGCCACAGAACAATCCTCAACTAGATCCAAAAAGTTGAGAAAATTCAAAGTCTCTTCTCTGACCACAATAACATCAAGGTGGAAATTAACAACAGAAAGAGCAAGGAAAAAAAATCAGTTACATGAAAAATGAATAATACCCTGCTTACACATCACTGGGTAATAGAATAAATCAGAGATAGAATCAAAAAATTCCTAGAATCAAAGGAGAATGAAAACACATCATACCAAAACCTTTGGGACACAGTGAAGGCAGTCCTCAGAGGACAATTTATAGCAACAGAAGCACACATCAAAAAAGAAGAAAGGGACAAAATCAAGACATTAACTACACAACTCAACCAAATCAAAAGAGAACAGCAAAAAAAGCCCACAGCCACTGCAAGAAAGGAAATAATAAAGATCAAAGCAGAAATAAATGAAATAGAGAACAGAAAAACAATAGAAAGAATCAAAAAAGCAAAAAGTTGGTTCTTTGAAAGAATCAACAAAATTGACAAACCACTGGCCAGACTGACAAAAGGAAAACAGGAGAGGACTCAAATCACCCAAATAAGAAATGAAATGGGTGACATTACAACAGACCCAACTGAAATAAAAAGAATCATAACAGAATATTATGAAAAACAATGCTCAAACAAATTTGAAAACCTAATGGAAATGGATAAATTTCTAGAAACACACTAACTACTCAATCTACAACAAAGTGATGCTGAAAATCTGAACAGACCCATAGCAAGAGAAGAGATTGAAAAGGTAATCAAAAAACTCCCAACCAAAAAAAGCCCTGGCCCAGATGGCTTCACTAGAGAATTCTACAAAACATTCAGAGAAGAGCTTGTAACAGTACTACTCAGGCTATTTCAGAGCATAGAAAAGGAAGCAACACTTCCAAATTCATTCTATGAAGCCAGAATAACCTAATACCAAAACCAGGCAAAGACACCACAAAAAAAGAAAATTACAGACCAATATTTCTCATGAATATAGATGCAAAAATTCTCAACAAAATTCTATCCAATAGAATTCAGGATCGTATCAAAAAAATAATACACCATGACCAAGAAGGATTCATATCAGGTACACAAGGATGGTTCAACATAAGAAAATCAATCAATGTAATCCACCACATAAATAAAAGGAAAAAAAAGAATCACATGATCGTCTCAATTGACACAGAAAAGGCATTGGACAAAGTCCAACACTCATTCCTGATAAAAGCTCTCAACAAAATAGGTATACAAGGGATATTTCTCAACATAATAAAGGGCATCTATGCAAAACCAATGGCCAACATCATTCTTAATGGACAGAGGCTGAAAACATTCCCCTTGAGAACAGGAACAAGTCAAGGATTCCCTTTATCACCAGTCCTATTTAATATTGTGCTGGAAGTTCTAGCTAGAGCAATAAGGCAAGAAAAAGAAATAATTGGTAATGAAGAAGTGACACTGTCCCTGTTTGAGGATGATATGATACTATACATAGAAAAACCTAAAGACCCCAAGAGAAATCTACTGGAACTAATAGAAAGATTCAGCAGAGTAGCAGGATACAAGATAAAGATACAAAAATCAGTTGGATTCCTATACAGCAATAAACAAAATGATGAAAAGGAAATCAGGAAAAAAATACTATTTATAATAGCCCCTAAAAAAATAAAATACTTAGGAATAAATCTAACTAGGGATGTAAAAGACTTATTCAAAGAAAACTACAAAACACTACTGCAAGAAACCCAAAGGGATCTACATAAATGGAAAAACATATCATGCTCATGCATAGGTAGACTCAACATTGTGAAAATGACAATCCTACCCAAAGCGATTTACAAATACAATGCAAATCCCAATCCAAATACCAACAACATTCTTCAAAGAGATGGAAAAACTAATCATTAACTTTATATGGAAAGGAAAGAAGCCCCGAATAAGTAAAGCACTACTGAAGAAGAATAAATTGGAGGACTCACACTACCTGACCTCAGAACCGACTATACAGCTACAGTAGTCAAAACAGCCTGGTACTGGTACAAGGACAGATACATTGACCAATGGAACAGAATTGACAACCCAGATGTAAATCCATCCACCTACGGTCACCTGATCTTCAACAAGGGCGCCAAGTCCATCAAATGGGGGAAAAGACAGTCTTTTTAACAAATGGTGCTGGCAAAACTGGATATCCATTTGCAAAAAAATGAAACAGGACCCATACCTCACACCATATACAAAAACTACTTCAAAATGGATCAAAGACCTGAATATAAAGCCTAAAACTATAAAGTTCATAGAAGAAAAAATAAGACCAACACTTCAGGCCTTTATACACGGCATTAACAGGATACAAACCATAACCATCAATGCACAAAACACAAGAGATAAGCTAGATAACTGGGATCTTCTAAAAATCAAACACCTATGCTCTTCAAAAGACTTCACCAAAAGAGTCAAAAGAGAACCTACAGACTGGGAAAAAAATTTTGGACAGTACAAGTCAGACAAAGGTCTAATCTCCATAATCTACAAGAAAATCCAACACCTCTACAACAAAAAGACAAATAATCCTATCAAAACATGGGCAAAGGAAAGGAACAGACACTTCACCAAAGAAGACATTCAAATGGCCAACAGACACATGAGGAAATGCTCGCGATCATTAGCCATTAGAGAAATGCAAATTAAAACCACAATGAGATTCCATCTCACCCCGGCATTACTGGCACGAATCAAATACACTGGAAATAACAAATGTTGGAGGGGCTGCGGGGAGTTTGGAACTCTTATGCACTGCTGGTGGGAAAGCAAAATGATGCAAGCATTTTGGAAAATGATATGGCCCTTCCTCAGAAAGCTAGAGATAGACATACCACTCGATCCAGCAATCCCACTCCTAGGAATATACCCTCGAGAAATAAGAGTCGTCACTCGAATAGACATATGCACACCTATGTTCATGGCAACATTGTTCACAATAGCAAAACGATGGAAACAACATAGGTGCCCATCAACAGCTGAATGGATAAACAAACTATGGTACATACACACAATGGAGTACTATGCAACGAGGAAGAACAACAATGAATCTGTGAACCATCTCATAACATGGATGAAACTGGAGGAAATTATGCTGAGTGAAATAAGTCAATCACAAAAGGACAAATTTGTATGAGACCTCTCTCGTAAAAACCCATGAAGAAGTTCACACACAAAAAGTAGCAATCTTTGTTGGTTACCAGAGATGGGAGGGGTGGGGGGGAAATCCTAAATAGGCAATAGACAAGTGGTATCTTGGGTGAAGGGTGAGACAGTACACAATACAGGGGAAACTAGCACAACTTGTACAAGCAAAGGTCATGGAAGCCCCATAGACACATCCAAACTCCCTGAGGGACTGAATTGCCGGGCAGAGGGCTGTGGGGACCATGGTCTCGGGGAACATCTAGCTCAATTGGCATGACACAGCTTATAAAGACAATGCTCTACATTCTACCTTGGTGAGTAGTGTCTGGGGTCTTAAAAGCCTGTGAGTGGCCATCTAAGATACTCCACTGGTCTCATCCCTTCAGGAGCAAGGGAGAATGAAGAGAACAGGATACAAGGAAAAGATTAGTCCAAAGGACTAATGGACCACAGCTACCAAGGCCTCCGCCAGACTGAGTCCAGTACAGCTAGATGGTGCCCTGCTACCACCACTTACTGCTCTCACCAGGATCACAACAGAGGGTTCTGGACAGAGCTGGAGAAGGGTGTAGAGAATAATTATAACTCACAAAAAAAAGACCAGATTTACTGGCCTAAAGGAGACTGGAGAAACCTCGAGAGTATGGCCCCCAGACACCCTTTTAGCTCAGTGGTGAAGTTACCTCCGAGGTTCACTGTTCAGCCTGGGAGTGGACAGCCCCATAAAACCAAATGAGACTAACGAGGTACAGGAGTCCGGTGACAAGGGCCAGAAGACAGAAGGGGACAAGGAAGCTGGTGACAGGGAACCCAAGATTGAGTAAGGATATTGTTGATGTATTGTGAGATTGTTAACCATTGTCATAGGGCAACATTTGTAGTAACTGTTAAATGAGAAACTATTTTGTTCTGTAAGCCTTCATCTTAAGTGAGAATAACAGCACAATTGGAAGAGCGTAGTCAATGTCACTGAACTGTGTATGTAGAAATTTTTGAAACGGTGTATCTTTGGCTATGTGTATTTTCACCAATAAAAAAAAAAATGGTTGGGAATTTAGAGCGTTAATATGTTGTGGGGTTGTTAACCAATGTCATAAAACAAGATGTGTACGATTGTTTCATGAGAAACTATTTGTTCTGTAAGCCTTCATCTGAAGTACAATAAAATATATTTAAAAAAAAAAAAATTCACCAAAAGAGTCAAAAGAGAACCTACAGACTGGGAAAAAGGTTTTGGCTTTGACAAAGCCGATCAGTGTCTAATCTCTAAAATCTGTAAGATACGGCAAAACGTCAACAACCAAAAGACAAATAACCCAATTAAAAAATGGGCAAAGGATATGAACAGTCACTTTGCCACAGAAGATATTCAGGTGGCCAACAGATACATGAAGAAATGCCCATGATCTTTAGTCATTAGAGAAATGCAAATTGAAACTACATGAGATACTATCTCACCTCAGCAAGGCTAGCATTAATCCAAAAAACACAAAATGATAAATGTTGGAGGGGTTGTGGAGAGACTGGAACACTTATACGGTGTTGGTGGGAATGCAAAATGCTACAGTCACTTTGGAAATTGATTTGGCGCTTTCTTAAAAAGCTAAAAATAGAAGTACCGTAAGATCCAGCAATACCACTCCTTGGAATATAATCTAGAGAAATAAGAGCCATCACATGAATAGATATATGCACACCCATGTTCATTGCAGCACTGTTCACAATAGCAAAAACATGAAAATAACCTAGGTGGCCATCAACAGATGAATGGATAAACAAATTATGGTATATTCACGAAATGGAATACTATGGAACAATAAAGAACAATGAAGCCATGAAACATCTTCTAACATGGAGGAAGCTGGAGGTCATTATGCTGAATGAACTCCGTTGTACATAGTTAATGAGGGTCTGCGCTGTTGAGATGGGCCCACACAAGTCTATGTAGAGGGAAAGGTACTCAAAGTCCATGGATCCCTTATGCCTGTGCCTAGGCAAAGGAGCTTTGCCTACCTTGGGTTCCTAGTTTAGTGAAGCTGGCAGTTTATTTTTTCCTGTCTCTGAATTTGTTCACTCTCCAAGGCAGGGAGAATGGCTCTGGGCGTGTGACAGATCCTACTTCCAGCCCATGGGACTCAGCAATTGCTGACGCTGATCTGGGACATAGTGCAGGGCAGAAAGTTGGGAGGCAAATGGAAGAGAAGTTTTTCCCTAAGGGGTGTGTTTTTGAACCACGCGGTAAGCCATATGCAAGTACTTATCTTTCACCAATGAGGGCTGCTTCTTATTGTTTCTGGGTGGCTGTGTAGACTCTCTGACACTTGGTCTCTCCCAGTGAGAAAAACGCACCTCCGGCGCACCACCGCTTGCCTGCCTCACTGCTCACCCACAAGCTGCTCAGGCCTGAATGGCTTAGGCTCTCACTGGGTCAGGCCTGGCAATGCCTCGCTGCTTCCAAACCGTCTCTCGCTCCCTCTGCCACTCAAGCAGGTTCTTCAACTCTGCCTTTGATATTCAGGGCTTCCAGATTGCCATATATAATTGATCACTTGTTTTTTCGTGTCTTTGTTGTAAGAGGGTCCACCAGAAGCGTCTGACTACTCTGCCATCTTGACCCTGCCTCCCAATGCATATTTTAAATTAAAAAAGTAATTTACTCCCACACTACCTCTTATTATCACTTTGCAGGAAGAGCATTTATAATCTACTCCTGGGTTCTGATTCTGCAGAATCTCTTTCCATGCATTTATGAGGTTATTTTAAGAATAAATGTTATGAATTTTTCCTTGTTATAAAATAAACTCATGCTTATGGTATAAAACTCAGGGAAATTACTCACAATATTACTAGCCAAGGAAATAACTTTTTTGGGTGTGCTTTCTTCCTCTTTTGCATGAATTTTTACATTCTGGGATTCACATTTATACTGCTTGTGAATTATTTGCCCATGTCACTGATAGTATATGAAAGCATTTGTATTTTGAGAATCAAAATACTAATCAGTGATGAAGATTCTAAGGCCAGTTTTATGGGGTAATATTTTTTTTGGAGATGTCAGGCACAGGGCCTTTTACATTAATCACATTCCACAGTTCATGGTACATTGTGTTGCTATGAAATGTTGTCAAGTCGGTTCCAACTCATAGCGACCCTGTGTACAACAGAATGAAAAACTGCCCTATCCTGCACCATCGTCACAATCGTTGTTACGCTTGAGCTCATTATTGCAGCCACTGTATCAATCCATCTCATTGAGGGTCTTTCTCTTTTTTGCTGACCCTCTGCTTTACCAAGCATGATGTCGTTCTCCAGGGACTGGTCCCTCCTGATAACATGTCCAAAGCATATGAGACAAAGTCTTGCCATTCTCACTTCTAAGGAAGATTCTGGCTGTACTTCTTCCAAGACAGATTTGTTCATTCTTCTGGAAGTCCATGGTATATTCAATATTTTTCACCAACACTGTAATTCAAATACATCAGTTCTTCTTAGGTCTTCTGTATTCATCATCCAGCTTTCGCATGCATATGTGGCCATTGAAAATGCCATGGCTTGGATCAGGAGTACCTTAATCCTCAAAGTGACTTCTTTGCTTTTTAACACTTTAAAGAGGTCTTTTGCATCAGATTTGCCTGATGGAATATAGTCCTTTGATTTCTTGACTTCTGCTTCCATGGGCATTGACTGTGGATCCAAGTAAAAGGAAATCCTTGACAACATCAATCATTTCTCCATTTATCATGATGTTGCTTATTCGTCCAGTTGTGAGGATTTTTGTTTTATGTTTAGGTGCAATCCATACTGAAGCCTGTAGTCTTTGATCTTCATTAGTAAGTGCTTCAAGTCTACTTCACTTACAACAAGCAAGGTTGTGTCATCTGTATATTACAGGTTGTTAATGAGTCTTCCTCCAATCCTGATGCCACATTCTTCTTCATATAGTCCAGCTTTTCAAATAATTTGCTCAGCATACAAACTGAATAAGTGTGGTAAAAGGATACAGCCCTGATGCACACCTTTCTTGGCTTTAAACCAAGCAGTATCCTCTTGTTCTGTTTGAACGACTGCCTCTTGGTCTATGTACAGATTCCTTATGAGCACAGTTAAGTGTTCTGGGATTCATATTCTTTGCAATGTTATCCGTAATTTGTTATGATCCACACAGTCAAATGCCTTCACACAGTTAATAAAACACAGGTAAACATCTTTCTGTTATTCTCTGCTTTCAGCCAAGATCCTACTGACATCAACAATGATATCCCTCATTCCATGTCTTCTTCTGATTCTGACTTGAACTTCTGGCAATTCCTTGTTGATGTAGTGTTGCAACCACTTTTGAATGAACTTCAGTAAAGTTTTACTGACATTCATTTATTATTTACTGATATTAATGATATCTGATAATTTCCACACTCTGTTGGATCACCTTTCTTTCAAAAGGGCACAAATATGAATCTCTTCCAGTCAGTTGGCCAGGAGGCTGTCTTCCAAATTTCTTGACATAGACAAGTGATCACTCCAGTGCTGCATCCATTTGTTGAAACATCTCAACTGGTATTCTGTCAATTCCTGGAGTCTTATTTTTCACCGTTCCCTTTAGTGTAGCTTGAACTTCTTACTTCAGTATCATAAATTCTTGATCATATGCTGCCTCCTGAAATGGTTGAATGTCCACCATTTTTTTTTCTGGTATGGTGATTCTGTGTATTCCTTTCATCTTCTTTTCCGTCGTTCAATATTTTCCCCGTTGACTCCTTCAATACTGCAACTTGAAGCTTGAATTTTCTCTTCAGTTCTTTCAGCTTGCGAAATGTTGAGTGTGCTCTTCGCTTTTGGTTTTCTAACTCCAGGTCTTTGCACATTTCATTATAATAATTTACTTTGTGTTCTCAAGCTGCCTTCAAAGGGCGGCTCATGGTACATTATTATCATCAAATCATGGAAGGGTTTTCTGAACATTCATTCTCTCCTTTTTCTTCATCAGTCTTGCCATACATTTAAATTGTTTAGCTGTTTTAATTATCATTTATTAGTACTTAATCTTAGGTATTTTTTCCAGAACCTTACATTGACTTCTCCCTCATCTTTGTTACGTATTTCTTTTTTACTTGTTTCTTTTGGCTTTTCGCCCTTGCTCTTTTTTCAAGCTATGGGGATACAGAAATAAGCAAAACAAAGAGCCCTTATGATTGTGTCATTTACTGTCCATTTGGGAAAGGCCTTCAGTAAATAACAACAAGGTCTGATGGTGATAATCACTGTGTTAAAACATAAAGCAAGGGGTTAGTTGGGGCCAGGGCAGAGGAAAAGATTTGCTGCAGGTGGTTCCCGCAGTGGTCTATGGCATCTCTGACTTATAGGGCATGGCTACCAGATTCATGGCAGCCTAGGATGGGCATCACTTCCAATAAAGTGAACCTTTTGGGGTTTGCAGGAGTGACAATAACTCACCATTTTGTGAAGACTTGCCTTTTTTTTTTTTTTAATTGGTTTTGGAGGGGGTGATTTAAAGGGTTTTTTTTTTTTTTTTTTTTTTTTTTTTGTAGAATTAAGGCACCAAGTCTACCCTTAAAGGGAGAAGCTGAGTCAAATAGTCACTGTATTGTTCTGTATAGTATTGTAAAAGGCTATATTCAGAGTCAGCAGGGCAGAAATTTAGAAATTATGATGATATTATGTAATTTATCTTATATCTTTATGGAGTGGAGCCAGGAAAAGGCAGAGGTAAGCTGGGCTATGGGACTCTGGCGAGAAATAACATGAGAGAGAAGACTCTACATGGAAGATGGATAACCCCAGAGCTTCAGAGCTAAGAAGAGGAGTAGCTATTGGGGAAATTTTTGTGAAATGGTCTTTTCATTGGATTTCAGGAAGAGCTCTGTCTGACATCCAGTTTTAGGCTTTTCATTTTCTGAATTGTGCTTTTTTTGTATTATTGTTAGGCTTCCAATACACCTGTGGGGAAGCATTGCAGTCCAGCCTCATTGCTGTGAGGAATGGCTCTGTGCCTTCTGAGTCCAGCATTTTTGCAGCATCACTGATTCAAGAGGGGATGTAGTCTTGAGAGACCAGTTGTACCTGGGAAAGTGTGAAGCTCTAATCAACAGAAGAGGTTAACATGCAGTGGGTCAGACTGAAGACCCCTTTGGTGCTGAGGTTGGGGGTTGTGGGGAGCTCAGAACACTAACAGAAAAGAAATCTTATTGATTTATTTTCACCAGGATGGAAATCTTGGATGATTCATATGTGATAATAGGTTGGTCAAAGAAGTTGTGAAGTCTTGAAGATACAGTGCACTCTGAAAGATGTGGAAGTAACATTTCCATGGAATTAGAGTTCCTTCTGAAGTGTTGACCTTACAAGAAATTTGCTGGGAAATAGCAACGTTACAGCAATAGTATTTTCATTGATTCTCTCTGACCAGTAAATGCAGGAGTATCTGCCCCATACCAGTAAGTGCTCAAAACAATTTATTAATAAATAAATACATGCTGTGATTAAATATATGGTTATGAACTTAACTGAAGAGTTATACTTAAAATGTATGTACACTTTTACAAAAGACTTAAGTTACTGAGGAGCTGACAGGCTTTTATATATAAATTATCAGGCCAAATATCTAAGTGAAAACAGAGACTCAAGGAAGTAAGCTGAGTGCTGAATCGGCTTGATCTCAGGCATTTGCCAATACAGGTGACCTAAGTGTTGGCTGTGAGGGTCTCCTGGGGTGCTGAGAATACAGATAAAAGCCCAGAGCCTGTCCATCATGTTCAGTCTAATAGGAGGCCTGGCCCCTCTAAAGGGAGGATCCCCCAAGGCTAGACCTTTGTGGAAAGGGTGAACCAAAGTAAATATGCTCCAACTGGCCACCAGGCCACCCATAGGGGATGCCTAGAAGGCTGCCTTGGTGTCGAGAATTGGAGAGGAGTAACAAACAACCTGGAGAATTGTAACCACAATCTGACCTTCACAAAGATTTACACCCAAATTTATATACCTTAAGTTGTTCAAATATTTTCAAGCACTGAGTCCAAGTTAAAAAACTCAGAGACTTGTAGTGTTTTTAAACACTTTCCAGAAGGAAAAGCAAATCTTATCTAGAAGCTTGCAACCTTATTTTAAGTTCTTAAATAAATTTCATAAATAATTATACGAACAGAGTCAACAGTATACAAACACATAAGAATGCAAGGCAACATTAAAAGACAATCAATTAAAAAAAAAAAGGAAACTAAAACTAAAGGACAAAGACTTCAGTCATTGAAATTATTGGACACAGGTTCAGAGTCAATTTTGCTTCTATGCTTAAAAACTTGTTATACTTTTAAGTTTATAAAGTGTCTTCAGGGAAATAGAAAATTATATACAGTGGTCCAACAGATCTGAAAATGAATTAAATAAAACTTTGAGAAATGAAAAAAGATTAAGGACCTAAAATGCAAAATGAAATGAAAGACAAAAATGTGGTAAAGTGTGAGTAAATCTAAATAATCACTGACTATCAAACAACAGTAATTATGTCTTCAGGTGTTTTAGAAAAGACAGACACTATGATGGCCAAAATAATTTTTAAACCAAGAGGATAACTGAACTTAGATTATTTTAAGGTTCTTGTATTGTTATCTACTTAGAAACAAAGTATTGATTAATTTCAGATTTTGAAAAGGCTGAGTATTTTAGTTTCTAAGTTAACAAGTAATTAAAGAGAAAATAACTTATGAATTAGTGGAGAGAAAAACACAGAAATATAAAAATTAGCCAACAAAAATAAATCAAGAAAGAAGAGGAGACATATAAGATAAGACAGAAATACAGAAATCACAAAACATCATGGTATATTTAAATATAAATATTTTGTCAAATGCAATACATTAATTATAATACAGCTATTAACTTAAACATAAAAAACTAAATATTCCGAGATGAAAAATTTCAGACTATATTTTTAAAAATTCAATTATATGTTATTATAAGAGATATATCTAAAATATAAGTAAAATATAAGATACAGAAAAATATGAAGATATACCACATAGAGTTGTATAGCTGTCATAAAATAATCATGTCCCATACACTGATTTGCAGCTAAATTTATAGCATACATTGATATGAACTATACTAATATCAGACAAATTGACTTTAAAAGACGTTCCTAGAGATGAAGAGCATCACTTTATAATTATAAAAGTTTCAACTTGCTAGGAAGATAAAATCATTTATATTGTACATGATAACAGTCTCAAAATACAGGTCCAAAATCTTGTCCACAATGATCAAATCTATAAATTTTAAAAACTGAAAGATCGCAAATTTACCGCCAAAACCTGAGCTGAACTCACTTGATACTATGTATAGGCTTTATTTATCCCATTTGCTATGAACAGTGATGGGTTTTCCCATAGAATATTAATGCATTTTTACATAGGTTGTGACTCTGGCCCTGCTGTGGGTTTTCAGTAACATATAGTACATGCTTTGTATTTCAAAACTGGTTTATCCCTAAGGGATTTGATTTTGTATCCATCTATATCTATATCTATTTACCTATGTATATATATCCACATACATTTATATATATATATATAGAGAGAGAGAGAGAGAGACAGAGATATAGAGAGAGAACTATAAGAAAAAACAAAGAGAAATTCACAATAATCAATCATAGGGTAGATTTTTGAATTCATCTCTCTCAGTATTTGATAGAACCTGCAGGGGAAAAAAAAAGTAATAACAAGCTTGACCTAGTGTGTGTATTAATGACACCATACCAACAACTGCAGGAGAAAAACGCTATATTAAATACAAGCGGAACAGCTTTTTGTTTTTGCTTGGCATAAATCAAATCTCAACAAATTTAATAAGATTTCAAAATATGATTTCAATGTTTCAAAATGTAAATATAGGAGACAAAATGATTAAAAGAAAGGAAAATTTTCCAAAAAGTAGGAATAATGGTACACAGGGAGACATGAGTGTTTAGGAACAAGCCCAGAGAGGCTCCTGATGCCCTGGTAGAACAAAAAAAGACAAAGTATGGCCTGGATCTCAGGATGTTTTTATTCTATAAGGCAAGAAATGAAAGAAACATTGGTGATTTCTTCAATGTGTAACAAAAGGCCAGTTATTTGCTTGAATCAACAATATAGCATGCTATCTTATGGTAGCATATATTACTTGGAGCTTGTGGTGTATAAAAATTACTTACAAATAATTTTGATTATAAGGTACCACTGTATGGAGTTGTTGATTCTCCAGCAGTGAATGTATAAATATTTACTGAGCACTTATTACATCCAGTCCTGCACTAGATTCTTTATTTCACTAGTTCTTTATTTTATATACAATTTATAAAAAATATATATATAACCAAAATAATCCATTGCCATCAAGTCCATTCTGACTCATAGTGACACTTTCAGACAGACTAGAACTGCCCCAAAGGTTTTCCAAAGAGTGGCTGGTGGATTTGAACCTTCTGGTTAGCAGCCAATCTTTTAACAACTGCACCACCAAGGTTCCATATATATATATATGTATGTATGTGTATATATATATGTATATATATCATATTTTTACCAAATAATCCATGCCTTCTATGTTTTATATAGGCATCTCTGGGTGGTGCAAATGGTTACTGTACTCATCTTCTAACCAAAAGGTTGGAGGTTTGAGTTAACTCAGAGTCTCCTCAAAGAAAGGCCTGGTGATCTACTTCTGAAAAATCAGCCTCTGAAAACCTTATGTAGCACAGTTCTACTCTGACACACATGGGGTAGCTGAAAGTCAGGAGTCAACTAACAGCAAGTGGAATGGATAGACAGATAGATAGACAGAGACAGACAGACAGACAGATATACAAGTCATTTATTTAAGGAACTTACACCTTAAGAGGCCATACAAAAGATAACAAACCAAGGAAAACAATAATAAAAGCAGTTTAATAGTGATGCACCCCTTATTATTTCTGGAAATAGTGGCGAGGAACTGGTCACATGAGTTAAACTTATAAAGACCAAGTAGTTTAAGAGAAAATACAACTGCACTACACATTAGAAATGGGAGATTTTGTGTAGACAGAAAGGAAATGGCACAGGGGCATGGCATTGTGGGCAAGAATAACTTGTGAGCAAAGCAGGAGAGTGGAAATGTAAGAGGCCTCTCTGGTGAAGGTACCACGACAAGAGTAGTGAAAGAAAATCAATGAATGGTTGAGCTGATTTTTATGTTGGTAACACTTTTTGTTTAAAGGATAGAAACCAATCTAAACTGATTTAAATGTTATACTATCTACCAGGAAAAGACTGATAACTCCATTCAGATATATAATTCTATAACATGACAAAAAAAAGGTTAAAAAAAACAGTATTTTTAACACTTCTGATTGCTACTGCACTTGAAGGAAGTATTACCAACTCAAGATTTTGCAGCTTTCTAGCTTTCTGGAACCAGGCAGTGGATTAAAGATGGTGGAATATCTATCTTTCTTAAAAGTTATCTTTTGCATTTCATGTTACTTTTTATGATATTTTGTTTGTAAAATTAACGAGGTTAAATGAAAGGGTAGTTTAAAATCACAGATTTTAAAACTAATTCCTAACAAAAACAGAAGGGAGTTATAGACGAAATTATGTTGAAAATGAAATACTCTAGATTTATATCTTACAGATCTCTGCAAGTATTTACCAACATTTTAAGTGGTTTCTAGAAGTCACGTTTTACAGTCCTTTTACAGAAGAGTTTACAAAACGTTGGAGAACCTAAAGTCAGACATTCAGTCAAGTCTTGCTACAGTCACATTCCAGCTGTATGATTTTTGGAACCTACTTATCTGAACCACATTTTTCTCAGAGACATTACCATACTAAATGCACAGACTACCGAGGTTCAAATCTTACTTTTGCCATTTGTTAGCTGTATCATCTAGAGCACTTTTCTGCATCTGCACAATGGAAGTAATAATGAAGCCACCTAATTCATAAAGTTGTGGGGAGGACAAGAATAGTGCATATAGGAAGTGCTATGTAGGTTTTAGCCATCAGTATACAAGAAGATTAGGGTAACAACTAACTTATAGAATTGTTGTGAGTAAATAAGAGATAACATACACAAACTCTACAAAAGCAAGGCTCTTTTGTTTGTTTTTTTTAAAAAGAATTCTTAAGCAGTCATAACAGATTAGGTATTTCTGCAATTACAAAAAAAAAAAAAACCCAAATGAGAATGGTTTAGATAACAAAATTATATTTTGAGTTCACAGCACATGGCCATTCTGTGCTAGCTCTACTCCAAGTGGTTCCTTGGGCGCTCAGGCTGAGGAGCTCTGTAGTCTTGTGATGCTGACCTCAAAACATGGGGTGTTAGGGTCAGCATGGTGGAGTAAGAGAGCCCAAAGAGATGCTCAGCAGTTTGTAACACTTTTCTGATCTTATATCATTGACCAAAGCACGTCATATTATTACCTCTAACTTCAAGGGTGTTGTTAGGAAACACAGTTTCCAAATGTGGAGAGTGGGTGTGAGGTGAGGTGGACAGATAATATTTGTGATAATTAAAGTTGTAGCCCTGGTGGTGTAGTAGTTAAAAGCTTGGCTGATAATCAAAAGACCCACAGTTTGAATCCACCAGCTGCTGTTTGGAAACCCTATGGGGCAGTTCTCCTCTGTTCTATAGAGTCTCTGTGAGTTGGAATCGACTCAGTGACAACAGGCTTTGGGTATGGTTTCCATAATTATTGAAGAGGCCATCTAGAGGCTAGATATACCAGGCTCTCACACCTTATTTAGTCACTTAATCATAACAAAATGTAATTCATGATTTCTTTATGTAGCTATTTCCAATTTGCAGTCAAATGCTTGATAATCATTTTGAGAGACATGCTGGTACCTTTGTAATGTTGAGACAGCTGATTGTATCAGGTAACTTGAAGTTGCCAAATGACTACCTAATTCTTGATTGACTCATTCTCTGGATATAATTTTCTTATGAAGAAATCATAGAAGCTTATGGTAAAAATCAGGCTAATGGAGCCATGGTTTAAAAGGCATATTGGAGAGGTGGGGCCAAGATGGCAGAGTAGTCAGACACTTCTGGTGGTCCCCCTTACAATAAAGACAGGAAAAAACAAGTAAATTGATTATATATGACAATCTAGGAGACCTAAACATCAAAAGCAAAAATGAGGAATCAGACTGAGTTGCAGGGAGAGGGAGAGATGGTAAGGAAGCAAAGAGGAGTTGCCAAACCTAACCAGGGGGTAGCCGGAGCCCTTCAGACTGGATCAGCTTGGAGGTATGCAGTAAGGCAGGCAAGCAGTGGTGCTCAGGAGGCGTTTTCCACACCGGGAGAGACCAAGCAGCACAGAGTATACTCAGCCCTCCAGAACCAGTGAGAAGCAACCCTTGATCGCGGTAAGATAAGTACTTGCATCTGGCCTACCATGTGGATCAAAAACATCCCCCTTAGGAAAAAACCTCTCTTCCATTTACCTCCCTGCTCTCTCCTCTGCACTGGGTTCAGGACTGCTTGGACCAGAAGTAGGACCCGTCATGGGCCCTGAGCCATTCTCACGGCCTTGGAGAAGGAACAAATTAACAAATGGGGAAAAGATAATCTGCTGGCTACCCTAAGCCAGGAACTCAGGGTAGGCACAGCTCCTTTGCCTATGCACAAGCGTAAAGGATCCATGGACTTTGAGTGCCTTTCCTCCTGCATAGACTTGTGTGGGCCCGTTTCAACAGCATAGGCCCTAATTACCATAGTACAACAGGATACATACCTGAAGAATAACTTCAACTGTTTCAGCTATGAAGTGGCAGGTTCCTGATTTTGACACTGCTCTGCCCATTAAGCAGGGTCTTTACCTACCCACATCATGGGCCTGAGAACTGGTGGCTCCATCCACGCCACCTAGCCACCTGTGATAGGGGTCCAGTAATAAGAGGTGCTGCCAGGCCTTAGAGCCAACAGCACTGGGTGCTCATAGTCTGGCTGCAAAACCCACCCACCTATGCGCCCTAGGGAACAGGGACATGCTTTCCTCCTGGACTTTCAGGGGCAGCCGTCAGCCCCCTGCCTTATTCAGCACGTGTCACCGTGCTGCAGAAGGTGCTTGTGCGTACACCAATCACCCGTGCCTGTCTAGGACTGTAGGTGAGTGCCTGCACCACACACTTGGTGCCTGACTACCAGGACACCTGAGCTGAATCCATACAGGAGGAGTGGGCGAACTCCTGGGCTCCCATAATTAGTGGCAGATCTGGCCACCTGGTGGCAGGACATTGGAGCTTCAGGGGCACTGGGTATTAGGCTAGCTCACACGAACAGCCTATCTGGGCTTATCAAAACAAGAAGCTAGAACACAGTAAGCAAACAGAAAATAAATAACTTATTGATGGCTCGGAGACAACTGTCAATATCAAATCACATAAAAAGGCAGAAAATGATAGCCTCAGTAAGCTACCAAAATAAAGAATCTAGAAATTTTCCAGAGGAGGAAAATTTCTTCTAATTACCAGAGGCAGAATACAAAAGATTAATACACAGAACTCTTCAAGACATCAGGAAGGAAATTAGGTAAAAGGCAGAACACGCAATAGAGGAACTTAAAAAACATTAGAGAAGAGCATAATGACAAATTTAACAGGCTGCAAGAATCCATAGAGAGACAGCAATCAGAAATCCAGAAGATTAACAATACAATTTCAGAAGCAAACAACTTAATATAAAGTCATAGGAGCAGAATGGAGGCAATGGAAGTTGTAATTATGAGATTGAAGATAAAGCACTTGACACCAACTTATTTGAGGAAAAATAAGATAAAAGGATTAAACAATATGAAGAAAACCTAAGAATTATGTGGGACTCTATCAAGAGGAATAACCTACAAGTGATTGGAGCACCAGAACAGGTGAGGATAACAGAAATCACAGAGAGAATTCTTGAAGATTTTTTGGCAGAAAACTTCCCTGATATCGTGAAAGATGAGAAGATATCTATCCAAGATGCTCATCGAACCCCACAAAGGTAGATCCCAAGAGAAAGTCACCAAGATATATTATAATCAAACCTGCCAAAACCGAAGATAAAGGGAGAATTTTAACAGCAGCTAGGGATAAACGAAAAGTCATCTACAAAGGACAGTCAATAAGAATAAGCTTGGACTACTCAGCAGAGACCATGCAGGCAAGAAGGCAATGGGATAACATATATTGAGCCTTGAAGGAAAAAAAAAAAAAAAAAAAAAATGCCAGCAAAGAATTATATATCCAGCAAAACTGTCTCTCAAATATAATGGCAAAATTAGGGCACTTCCAGATAAACAGAAGTTTAGGGAATTTGCAAAAACCAAAACAAAATTACAAGAAATACTGAAGGGAGTCCTCTGGTTAGAAAATCAGTAACATCAGATATCAACCCAAGACTAGAACACAAGACAGAGCAAATAGATATCAACTCAGACAGGGAAGTCACAAAAATAAATCAAAGCTGAAGAACTGAAAATTGGGAAACAGAGATGTCAATATGTAAAAGATGACAACATTCAAACAAAAAACAGACACTAAAAAAGGTAGACATAGATTTTCCATATGTAGAAGAAGTCAAAGCAATATAAAGAAATCAAAAACTGGTATATACTTAGAAAAATAGGGGTAAATATCCAGGTAACCACAAAGGAAACTAACAATCCTACAAGTCAAAATAAAAAAAGAAGAAAAATATAAAGACTCAGCAAATACAAAATCAACAACAATAAAAAAGATGAAAAGAAAATGCATAAAGAAAAAGGACTCAGCAAGAAAATTAAGGGGAACAAAGAAACTGTGAACAACACACACAAAAAAGACATCAAAATGACAGCAATAAATTCATACCTATTAATAATTATACTGAACATAAATGGACTAACTGCACCAATAAAGAATCAGAGAGTGGCAAATTGGATAAAAAAACTTGATCCTTCTATATGCTGCCTGCAAGAGACACACCTTATAAGTAAACACACAAACAAACTAAAACTCAAAGGATGGAAAAAATACATCAAGCAAACAATGGTCAAAAAAAGAGCAGGAGTGGCAATATTAATCTCTGACAATATAGATTTTAAAGTAAATTCCACCACAAAGGATGGACATTATATAAGGATTAATGGGTCAATACACCAGGAGGACATAACTATAATAAATATGTATGCACCCAATGACAGGGCCCCAAAATACATAAAACAAACTCTGACAGCATTGAAAAGAGAGACAGATAGCTCTACAATAGTAGTAGGAGACTTCAACACACCAATTTCGGTGAAGGACAGAACATCCAGAAGGAATTGAAAGAGTTAACAAGACCAAAATCTGCTTCTTTGAGAAGATCAACAAAATTGATAAACCTTTGGCCAAACTGACAAAAAAAAACAGGAGAGGAAGCAAATAACCCACGTAAGAAATGAGATGGGTGATATCACAACAGACACAACTAAAATTAAAAGAATCATAACAGAATACAATGAAAAACTGTACTCTAAAAAATTTGAAAACCTAGAGGAAATGGACAAATTTCTAGAAACTCACCACCTACCTAAACTAACACAAATAGAGGTAGAATAACTAAATAAATCCATAACAAAAGAAGAGCTAGGAAAGCCAATTAAAAAACTCCCCCCAAAAAATGCCCTGGCCCTGACGGCTTCACTGGAGAATTCTACCAAACTTTCAGAGAACAGTTAACACAACTACTACTAAAGGTATTTGAGAGCATAGAAAAGGATGGAATACTCCTAAACTCATTCTATGAAGCCAGCATAACCGTGATACCAAAACCAGGTAAAGATACCACAAAAAAAGGAATTTACGGACCAATATCCCTCGTGAACATTGAAGCAAAAATCCTCAACAAAATTCTAGCCAATCGAATTCAGCAACATATCAAAAAAAAAAAAAAAAATTCACCATGATCAAGTGGGATTTATACCAGGTATGTAGGGATTGTTCAACATTAGGAAAACAATCAATGTCATCCATCGCATTAATAAAACAAAAGACAAGAATCACATGATCTTATCAATTGATGCAGAAAAGGAATTTGACAAATTCCAACACCCATTCATGATAAAAAGCTCTCAACAAGATAGGAATAGAAGGGAAATTCCTCAACATAATTAAGGGCATTTATACAAAGCCAATAGCCAACATCATCCTGAATGGAGAGACTTTGAAAACATTCCCCTTGAGAATGGGAACCAAACAAGGATGTCCTTTATCACCACTCTTATTCAACATTGTGCTGAGGTCCTAGCCAGAGAAATTGGGCTAGAAAAAGATATAAAGAGCATCCAAACTGGTAGGGAAGAAGTCAAAGAATCTCTATTTGCAGATGATATGATCTTATATACAGAAAACCCCAAAGAATCCACAAGAAAACTACTGGAACTAATAGAAGATCTCAGCAAAGTTTCAGGATATAAGATAAACATATGAAAATCAGTTGGATTCTTCTATACTAACAAAGAGAACTTTGAAGAGGAAATCACCAAATCAATACCATTTACAATAGCCCCCAAGAAAATAAAATACTTAGCAGTAAATCTAACCAGAGACGTAAAAGACCTACACAATGAAAACTACAAGACACTACTGCGAGAAACCAAAAGGACTTGCTTAAGTGGAAAAACATAACTTGCTCATGGATAGAAAGACTCAACATTGTGAAAATGTCAATTCTACCCAAAGAGATCTACAAATACAATGCAATCCAATCCAAATTCCACCAGCATTTTTTAATGAAGTGGAGAAACAAATCACCAACGCCATGTGGAAAGGGAAGAGGCCTCAGATAAGTAAAGCCTTACTGAAGAAGAAGAACAAAATGGGAGGCCTCACACTACCTGATTTTAGAAACTTTTATACTGCCACGGTAGTGAAAACAGCCTGGTAGTGGTACAACAGCAGATACATAGACCAATGGAACAGAATTGAGAATCCAGACATAAATTCATCCACCTATGAGCAGCTGATATTTAACTACGGCCCAAAGTCCATTAACTGGGGAAAAGACGGTCTCTTTAACAAATGGTGCTGGCATAACTGGATACCCACCTGCCAAAAACTGAAATGAGGCTCATACCTCACTCCATGCACAAAAACTAACTCAAGATGGATCAAAGACTTAAATATAAAATCGAAAATGATAAAGATCATGGAAGAAAAAATAGGGACAACGCTAGGAGCCCTAATACATGGCATAAACACGATAGGAACCATAAGTAACAATGCACAAGCACAAGAAGAGAGATTAGATAAATGGGAGCTCCTAAAAATCAAACACTTATGCTCATCAAAAGACTTCACCGAAAGAATCAAAAGACAACCTACAGACGAGGAAAAAAATTTTGGCTATGACAAATCTGATCAGCATCTAATCTCTAAAATCTACAAGATACAGCAGAACCTCATCAACAAGAAGACAAATATCCAATTAAAAATGGGCAAAGGATATGAACAGGCACTTCGCCAAAGAAGATATTCAGGCAGCTAACAGACACATGAAGAAATGCTCACGATCATTAGCCATTAGAGAAATGCAAATCAGAACTACAATCAGATATCATCTCATCCCAGCAAGGCTAGCATTAATCCAAAAAACACAAAATAATAAATGCTGAAGAGGTTGTGGAGAGACTGGGACACTTATACATTGTTGGTGGAATGTAAAATGGTATGACCACTTTGAAAATCAATTTGGTGCTTCCTTAAAAAGGTAGAAATGGAAGTACCGTACGATCCAGCAATCCCACTCCTTGGAATACATCCTAGAGAAACAAGAGCCATCACATGAATAGATATATGCACACCCATGTTCATTGCAGCACTGTTCATGATAGCAAAAAGTTGAAAACCACCTAGGTGGCCATCAATGGACAAATGGATAAACAAATTATGGTATATTCACACAATGGAATACTACGCAACAATAAAGAACAGTGATGAATCAGTGAAACATAACATGGAGGAATCTGAAGGGCATTATGCTGAGTGAATTTAGTCAATCACAGAAGGACAAGTATTGTATAAGACCACTATTATAGGAACTCAAGAAACAGTTGAAACATAGAAGATAACATTCTTTGATGGTTATGAGGGTGAGGAGGGAGGGTGAGAGTTATTCACTAACTAGGTAGTAGACAAGAATTATTTTAGGTGAAAGGAAGGACAGCAGACACTACAGGGGAAGTCAGCACAACTGGACTAAACCAAAGCTAAGAAGTTTCCTGAATACAATCAAAAACTTCAAGGGACAGAGTAGCTTTGGCAGGGGTCTGGGCACCATGCTTTCACGGGACATCTAGGTCAATTGGCATAACAAAATTTATTAAGAAAATGTTCTGCATCCTACTTTGGTGAGTGGCATCTGGGGTCTTAAAGGCTAGCAAGGGGCCATATAAGATGCATCAATTGGTCCCAACCACCTGGAGTAAAGGAAAATGAAGAACACCAAAGATGCGAGGAAAGTATTAGCCTACGAGACAGAAAGGGCCTCATAGACCAGAGACTTTATCAGCCTGAGACCAGAAGAACTAGATGGTGCCCAGCTACCATGAATGAACACCCTGACAGGGAACACAACAGAGAGTCCCTAATGGAGAGTGGGAAGGGTGGGATGCAGAACTCAAATTCTAGTAAAAAGACCAGACTTAATGGTTTGACTGAGAGTGGAGGAACCCCAGAAAGCATGGACCCCAGACTCTCTGTCAACCCAGAATGAAAACAATTCCGAAAGCCAACTCTTCAGACAAAGTTTGGACTGGACTGTGGGACATAAAATGATACTCATGAAGAGTGTGCTTCTTAGGTCAAGTACATACATGAGACTAAATGGGCAGCTTCTGTCCAGAGGTGAAATGAGAAGGCAGAGAGGGTTAGGAGCTGGTTGAATGGACACGGGAAATCAGTGGTGGAAAGCAGGAGTGTGCTATCACAGTACAGGGAAAGCAATTAGGGTCACATAACAATGTATGTATAAATTTTTGTATGAGAGACTAACTTGAATTGTAAACTTTCACTTAAATTACAACAATTAAAAAAAAAAGGCATACTGGAGTCAAACCTCCTGAATTTAAATCTCAGATCTGCCAATTAATAATTGTGACTTCACCTATTTTCTTTCATCTCTCTGAATAGATTTTCACAATTGGGATTTTATATATTTGATACATAGGATTGTTGGAAAGATTAAATTTTTTGTGAAGTGCTTAGTAAATTGTCTTTATGGAGGCACAGTAAATGTTACTTGTTACTACTTCCAGTTACTGTATAAGTGTGTGTATATATTTATATAAGGAGCCCTGGTGGCATAATGGTTAAGCACTCAGCTGCTAACCAAAAGATAGGCAGTTCGAAACCACCAGCTGCTCCTCAGTGAATACTTGGCAATCTGCTCCCGTAAAGATTACAGCCTAGGAAACCCTTTGTGGCAGTTCTACTCTGTTCTGTAGGGTCGCTATGAGTCAGAATTGAGTCAATGGCAAACAATAATGTATTTATATGTACATATTTCTTATGTATAATATTGAAATTTTAATACATAAACTTAATATATACTATATGCATTTATAGCATATGAATTTTCACATAAATATCTGTCTATTATTTACATAATAAAACTAATCAAAATGTTATAAAAATTAAAGGCATAGTGTAAATAGTCTACAAAATGAAAGGCATATTTCAGTATAAGTATAATGATATACATTTTAGTTGGCAAATGGTAGAAAATTTTATAATCTGTCTTATGTTATCAGTTTAACAATTAATTCCTAAAACTCTTTTATGAAAACAACAAATGAGACTTACTGAAGTTAAAACAAGGGAATAGGAGAGGTAGAAAAAAATCTAAGTAGATAATCTATTGAGGATCAAATACAATTTTGAAGCCTACTTCATATAGATGAAAAATCAATGAAAACACATTTCATGCTTCTATAAAATTGCTTTCAATTATTTTGAAGGATTAGTAAACATTTGGGAACATGAGTAGGACAGCCTAATGCAAGAAAGATTTAACAGGATGGCTAAAATTAGCCTTTAAAATGAATACCACATTTTTAAATTAAGAAATTGGACAAAATCCTACTGAGGCTTATCTATGTTTGGCTTTGAGCCTGCAAAAGTACTTATGGTCAACCTTTGCTACTGAAACATTTATTATGCTGGATGTAGGAAGACGTGGTCAGTGAGAAAGATGCTTCTAACTGCTTTTACTCTTGATACACATGTTTTTCACTATGTTTCAACTCAGAATAGTCTTCTCACTTGAGGATAGATTTTTCCCTTCCCTTTCCCATTTGGATATTCTTAAGTAAACTTTTTATCAATGAGCCGTAGAGCTTCATAAATTTTTAAAAAGGAACATCCTTACGTTCCAAAGCCCAGTTTAAGAAATAGAATAGACAGTACATAACATCAGAGGCCCTCCTAATGCCCCATGCCTCTTGCTAACTCCCACTAAGGGTAACCAGTATCTTGATTTATAACATCATAAATTAATGTTACCTGTGTAATAGCTTTATAGAAATGCAATTGTACATGAGATTATGTCTTGAGATTCAAACATGCTGTTGCATGCAGCAGTAGTTTGTTCATGCTCATTGCTGTAGAGAATTCCATTCTGTAAATACACCACAATTTATTTGCCTGATGTACTATTGGTAGGCATTAGGTTTCCAGGTTTGGGCTATCATGTGTAGTGCTACTATGAATATTTTGTATATCTGTAATGAATATGTGTATGTTTTTCAGTTATTCATATTCTAGAATTGACACTCTTGGGTCATAAGTATACATATCTTCACACTTAGTAGATATCATCAAACAGCTCTACAAAGAGTTGGTGGCAATCTACGCTCCTACCAGAAGCATATGAGTTCCTGTTATTTGCATCCTTGCCGGTGCTTGGTGCTTTATATCTTTTTTCATTTTAACTATTCTTGTAATAAGTAGTGCCATCTCATTTTTTATTTTAATTTTTCGTTTCTCTAATGACCAATATGTACAACATTATTCATATGTCTTATTGGCCATTTTGAAGGACTCTGTTTTGAAGTTCCTATTGCTCATTTTTTAAATTGTTTGTTATTGTTTTTAATTCATTTTTGGAAGCTCTGTATTCTACATACTATTCATTTGTAAGATATAAGTATTGCAAATATTTTTACCACTTTTGTGGTTTACTGTCTTACCTGTTGCTATTGAGTCAATTTCGACTCTTGTAGACACCATGCATTACAGAGTAAAACTGCTGCATAGGTCTTTCTTGGTTGTAATCTTTACAGAAGCAAATCACCAGACCTTTCCTCTGCAGCACTGCTGGGTGGGTTCTAATGCTAATCTTTAGGTAAGTAGTTGAGTGCAAACCATTTGTGCCACCTAGGACATGTGGTTTACTTTACACTCTCTTAAATGTGCCTTTTGATGAACAGAATAATTCTAATGTAGTCAGTTATCATTTGTATTTCTAAATTGATTTGTGCTTCATTGTGCCCTATTTATAAAATCTTTTCTCACTCCAAAATTGTGAATATATTTCCCTATGCTTAAAATGTATCTAGAATTTATTTTCATGTAAGGCACGAGGTAGGATTATAAAAAGATAAATAGAAAGATAGATAGATTAATAGACAGGCAGGCAGGCAGACAGATAGGTAGATTTTGACCCAGTACCATTTATAGTGTCAACTAGGTTATGAATCCAGTGCCATATGTTTGTGGATTTTTTTTTTTTTTGTCAGCTTCTGCTATGTTCTGTTGGTCTTTTTATCTATCCCTGCACCAATACTACACTGTCTGAAGTACTACAGTTTTAAATAATTCTTAAAATTGTTGTGTAAGACATTCAGCTTTGCTTTTTTTCCTCAAAACTGACTCTTTTGGCCTTTTCATTTTCATTTAAATTTTGTAATTAGCCTGCATATTTTCATAAAATCTGCTGAGATACAGGTTGGAATTGCATGAATATACATGGAATTGCATGAAGTCTCATAATACATATGAGGATTAACATTTTTCGATAGTGAGCCTCCAATTCATGAACATAGTATATCCTTCCAGATATATTTAGGTCTTTTCAAATTGTTCTTAATAGTGAGTTTTCATTTCAATGTAGAGGGATGTCCTGCACATCTCTTGTAATATCTATTCCTAAGTATTTATTTTTACATTATGATAAACAATGTTAAAATTTTTCATTTTTTCCTTGTTTGTTGCTGATATATAGAAATATAATTAATTTTTTTTATATTGACCTTTCATCATTGATTTTGTCAAATTCACTATTAATTCTAATATTTTATCTACAGTTTTTCTGGGATTTTCTATATGTACAATCATCTTAACTCTGAAAAATGACATCTTTTATTCTTTTACATCTTTATTTATTTATTCTTATTGTACTGTCTAAACCCACTGCCATTGAGTTGATTCTAACTGATAGCAACCCCATAGGGTCTCCAAAGCTGTAAATCTCTATGGAAACAGACAGCCGCATCTTTCTCCTGCAGAACCACTAATGGTTTTGAACTGCCAACCTTTTGGTTAAGTGTCGATCGCTTGAACCACTGTGCCATCAGGGCTCCATTGTACTGTCTAGGACCTCCTATAACATGATGAAAATAAGTTGTGAAAGTAGCATCTTGTCCTGTTCCCATTTTAAGAAGGAAATATTTCAATAATTCATCATTAATTACAAGATTTACTGTAAGTTCTTTTTAAAGATATTCTTTAAATCCTAGTTTGCTAAAAGCTTTTATTGCATGTGTCTACTGAACTTAGGAGCTCTGGCGGTGCAATGGTTAAAGCACTCACCTGCTAACTGAAAGTTCAGCAGTTCAAACCCACCAGTGGCTACATAGGAGAAAAGACCTGGTGATCTGCTCCCATAAAGATTACAGCCTAGGAAACCATATGGGACAGTTCTTCTCTGTCATATAGGGTTGCTGTGATTCAGAATTGACTTAACAGCACAAAACAACAAGAAAAACAACCGAACTTTATCAAATGCTTTTTCCTGCAAATGTTTTTTCTGATAATATGGTGAATTATATTGATTGATTACCCAGTGTGTTTTATAATTTTTCTTTCTTATAAGTCCATTTTGGATTTTAGTATCAAGGTTAAATTAGTCTCATTTAAAAAAAAAAGAGAGAGAGAGACTAGTAAAGAATTGATGGATTCATTTACAAAATTGCTAATAAGCTCTGATTATTTACTGGGTAGATAGCCCTTCAAAATGCCTAGGTCAGCTTAAACATAGGTAAATGAATTGAGATGACCCAATCTTGTCTTCTTTGAGTCAAGAGAGTGAGGGTGGGGCAGGATCAGGACTTCCCAGCCCCCAGTCTCTGAAATCATATAGCTCCAGGGAAGCTTTTGAAACACCCCCTCCAACTAAGTAGAGAAAATTTTAAGACAGAAGACAATAAGAAAATATTGATGCTTTACTATAGTTACAAAAAATTAGGTAGAACCCAATCAAAAGAAAACTGTAAAGAAGTTCTTTCTATTGTAGCGGAACTCTAAGAAGCCAAAAAGTAGGAATCACAATGAGACATCTGAAATGGCCTGGAAAAATGTTTCCACTCCTAGCCAGAAACTGAAGATTATATCCATATCAATGAATTAGTCAGTTGAGCAGAGACTCAATGATTTCCAAAAGACAGTTGATAAAATCTTTAAGGGCTAAAATTAGATTGGGAAAAATGTGAAAATGATAAAAGTAGAATAAAAACTTAAAATATTTAAACAAACTTTATTTCAACCGTTATGTTTTATGACATACAAGCTTAAAATAATTTCAAAGACCTTTTAGGTAACTTAATGATATTAAATTGAGTTAATAGATATTCATTATAATTTAAGTTTACATACTTTTGCTTTTTATGCCACAAGAGAAAGGATATATCTATTTGGATCTGCTGATGAGTTTGTCCATTTTTGCCATTTTAAAGGCATGCACTATAAGAGATGCAACAAAGATAACATTTAAGATGTTTATTAAAAGGAAATTTATTTGATAATGGTCAAAAGTTTTATCTGACTAAAGTTTAACGGTTTAATTCATGAAACTTTTTAAGAGCGTTAATGTTAAATAGCATATAAAACAAAGAATTGAGCTTCTTGCTGTTAAAATAACTAAATTTTCTATGATTTCTGAGTTAAAGGGTTAATTTATTCTTGGTGAAATTTGCCTCAAAGACAAACGTTCAGTGTCTCATTAGAATAAGATTCCTGAGTCAAAAAACAAGCAACATGACTTTAAAAAAAAAAGGTTAAGGTTTTTACCTTTAAGTTCTTTGGCGAAATAATTTAAGTATTGTTTCTCAGTAAACTGTAATAAACTTCTGACAACCTTGAAACTTCATGGAAAGCCATAAAAAAGAATTTTATAAGAGAAAAGTGTTAAAAAGATTTATTTATTTAATGTGTTACAAATTACATGGAACATGTCAAAATCAAGAGAAATGCCTGATTCTTTTTAGGTTAAAATTTATATGTTAGTATTTCCTGTTATGTTTTTGCCTAATATTAGACAGCAAACACATAATATTATGTCCTAATTTTATTACTATTTCTTTATTGATAACTTGATTGCAACTTTATTCATTTATTTTGAATCTAGTAGAGACTTGATAATCCTGGCATATTCTTGGTATATCCTGACTATTTAGTATTATGTTTCAAGATTATTGCATTATATCTGAAGCTCTTTGAAAATAAGGTTAATCATTATATTAAGAAATATTTTTTTCTAAAGTTTTTTTTAACTGACTTTCTTTGGCTTTATTATTTTTGTAGTTAATTTATATCAGGTCTTTCACTTATAAGAGTATTATTTTTATAAATTAATCATGGCCATATTAAGTTTTGTCTTCTGCAGGTAAGTTTTTACTTTGCTGATTTGCTGAAAACGTTTAACCAAAGTATCTCAACAAAATAGATGGATTATATTAGATTTACGAAAAGGGCTGTGACTAGACTGAATCAAGATTTCCAGAACTCATATGTAGAAGCTGACAGATTCACAGACTGCAGCTGATCCAAAATCAAATGGAACAGGAATTAACTACATAAGACTGAGTAAACAAAAGGATTATATGGGTTTTATGTGAGAATATTGCTGATGTTTTAAGGTCCTACTTTCTGGATATAAGAAACCATTTTCCTCTTTTCTTCTAAACTATCTGACTAATGGGTTTAGATATTGTACCTCTTGAATTAGAAGTTCCAGTTGGTAAACTTAGCAAAGCTGTAAATATCATAACCAGAAGAGTGTCTGAAGTTTGATCTATGATTTTACAAAATAGAATAGCATTAGATTTATGTTTTAAATAGATTAACTGAAGACATCCAATAGGAGAGGTCCATCCTGTATTATCTTGCTAATCATATATTCTCTAATGTAATCTTTGTTGTCACATGCAAATTTTTCTATATCTCCTGTTTCCTCTAGACAAATTTTGGGTGCCCCTTATGAATATATGTTTTTGTGTGGTGGGTCCACCTATACTAGTTTAGATGATCCCTTTCCAACTGACAGTGAATTTATGTAGGTAATCTTTTGTTTAGATTCCTAGCAAAATGTGTGGGTAATACACTTTGGGAATTTTAGGATTTCCTTTAGATATTCATAGTAATGACGCTAGTAAGTATTGGAAAGGTAATGTTAAATTCTTATACATTGTAAAATGAGAGTCAGAAGAAAACCTATTGGTCCAACACTCAGGGTATGGTTGGTAGTTTTAATTCTTACTTACGGTATAGTTGAATTGGAGAAATCTTTAAGAAATTTGTCAGTCACTATAGGACAAATAGCAGATGAAGTTGCAAATGGGATAGAAACACAACAGCGATCTTTGACCTCATTAGCCAAGGTGACGTGAGATAACAAAATAGCCTTCGATTTTTTATTAGCCCAAGAAAATGTGATCTGTACTGTAGCAAATACCTGTTGCATTCAGATAAATAACACAGGAGCAGTAGAACAGGATATACATAAAATTAGACAGCAAGCTACTTCGTTACACGCTGTAACACCCTTACAAACACCAGATTTATTTGGTTAGTTACCATCAAGAATAAATATACGAGCTAAATCACTATTGCAAGGAATAGTAATATTCTTAGTCCGCATCCTGATTGTATTAGGCAGAATAAAACTTATCTTTTATTGTCTTACATACTTAAAAAGGCCTCAGGCTAAAATGTTGATGTGCATTGAGTCTGTTTGTTTGATTGTTATTGCTCCTTCCCTCTCCTTTCTTGTTTTCCTTTGTGTGGATCAACTATTTTTTAGAATTTCTTTCCCTTTTATTACATTGTTACTTATACTTTCTTTTATTATTCTCTAAGATTACTATTTTCTTAGAGTAGAAATTTGATCTACTAAAAAATGACTTTACCACCTAATATAAAACATTTTAACCTTCCTCGGGCCCTCTTGCATTATTGTTATTTTGCATTTTAACTTCTATTATTTTTTAAAACTACAGGAGACAATATTATTTTATTACTCTGTTGTAGAGTAGTCTCTGGGTCGCACAAAAGGTTAAGCGCTCATCTACTAAGTAACACTACTAAGTATCACTAACAAAGGTTAGTGGTTAAAACCCACCTAGAGGAGCCTTGGAAGACAGTCCCAGCCATCTGCTTCCAAAAGGTCACAGCCTTATACACTCTGTGGAACAGTTCTTCTCTGCACACATGGAGTCTCCATGAGTTGGAATTGACTTGACAGCATACAACAACAACTCTGTTGTAGGGTAAGTATTTATATTTACCCACATATTTACTCTATTTCTCTTAATTTCTGCCTGCATTTCCATGTCTTCATCTGGGACAATTTTTCTTCTTCCAAAAGAACTGATTTTAGCATTTTAGTGCAAGTGTAGTAGAGATCTTCTTTTTTTTTTCTTTTCACACATTGGTTTGTCTGAAAGTATCTTTATTTTGCCTTCACTTTTGAAAGATATTTTTTTGCTGGATATAGAATTCTTAGATTGGTAGTTATTTTCTTTCAGTACTTGAAGAAAGTGAAGTCTTTTTGCACTCTGATATTTTGATTTCTTTAAAAGAATTTGTGTCTTTTTTTTTGACTTCTTTGAAAATGTTTCTATTTTGTCTTCTTTGCACCTTTACTAGGATCTGCCTTAGTGTACCTTTCTTTGTATTTATTCTGTTTAGGTCCTCTGAGCTTCCTGAATATGTAGGTTTGTGTCATTAATTAGCTTAGGAACATTCTCAAAGTTTATCTCTTCAAATATTTTTTTGTCTCATTCTCTCCTTTCTTTCTGGAACTGAAAATACCCATGTATTAAAACATTTCATTGTATCTCATGTGTGTCTCACAACATTTTCTATATTTTTTCCAGTCTTTTCCTATGGTACAATTTGGATATTTTTTATTGATCTATATTATAGAATTGATCTTCTTTTGTTAAGCTCTTACATTTATTTATTCCAATTATTCTATTCTTTATTTCTAGAATTTATACTCAGTTCTTATTAGAGATACAAATAATCTGTTAAAATTTTACATTTTTTAAATCTACTATTCAACTATCTTTTCATTTTCTTTATCACAGCAACCAGAGATATCTTAAAAACTTTGTTTCTACCTCCAATGCCTGAATCACCTGCAGGTCTGTTTCTTTTGCTTGGTTTTTTTCTTAGATTTGGTCCCATGGCCTCTGTCTCAGAGTTTCTAGAATTTTTTATTTTTTAATTGGATATCAGACGGTGTGTTAAAAACTTTTCGTCTCCTGATGACTTCCTTCAGAGTACATTCACTCTTTCCCCTATAAGACAGTTTGAGAAGGGGTGTTCATCTTTATTTAACTCAACTAGAGACTGCACTGACTCCCAGAAGTGTTGCAGACTAGTAAGGCTTCTTCACTTCTGACTTGATTCTGCTCCGAGGCAGACCCCTCTATAGGCTTCCAACTCAGAACCTGGTGAGTTTACTAGTGGCCCCATTCCTGTTGAGTCCTTGACTGTAATTCTTACATCTGCATTATGTAAATCTCTGGTCTGCTTTTCAGAGGGTCTCTGCTTAGTGTGCCTAACCTTGCTGCCTTGGAATTCCTCAAAAGTCTCTAGCTAAAAAAAAACCATTGTAGCCAGTTTGGTTTTTACCCTCCTTCTCACTGGTTAGTACTTAGCTGCTAACCAAAAGGTTGGAAGTTTGAGTTCACCCAGAGATGCCTCAGAAAAAAGGCCTGGTAATCTAATTCTGAAAAATCAGCCATTAAAAAAGCTATGGAGCACAGTTCTACTTTGACACACATGGGGTTTCTATAAGTTGGAATAGACTTGATGGCAAGTGGTTTAGCTTGATTTTCTGATTGTCACTGACATATTGGCCCTTCAAGTCTCCAAATTTGTATCTCCAGTCTCAATGAACAACCAGATCTTTTCTGCTTCCTCTGCACTCAGCAACAGCCCTCTCCCAAGGCAAATCCTACATTTTCACCTCTTTCCTTTGGCCTAAACTAGGCAAATGTCTCCAGGGTAAAAAAAGTTACACTATGTCAGCCAGCCATCCCCTCCGTGGTGTCCTCATCTCTGGGATCTTAGTCACTCTGGTCATGTTTGAGTCAGCAGTGCTTCTGTGGCTTTAAACAGATTTTCTTTGTTTGTGTTTTATCCATTTTAAAAAACTTTATTTTTTTTTTCTCATCAGGAGCATAGATCACTCCTTAAACCACTCTATTATACATGAAACTGGAATCCCTCCAAACCCTACCATATGGTTTACTACTTAAAACACAATTTTTATTTTTTTCTTTATGGAATAAGTTGTGTTTATTTCAAAAGGACAAGCCTATCAACTTAACAACCAATTTTCTTTTACTATTTTACGCATATAAATAAGCTGTTGCTAAATAGTTATCTTCTTGAACAACTAAGAATAAAGTATATGGGGGTTAGTAATACATTAAAAGCATTTGGTATAATTAATGTTTAAATGCTGTTGGTAGAGATTCTGACACTAAAGGAGTAGTGTCTAAAATTGATATTTAAATTTTCACATAATAATATGCATAAGTCCTGGAAGAGTTAACTATAACAAAATGAATACACAATGAATCCAAATTCGATTCTTAAATATGCCTTAGAAATTTGTTTGCCATATTGGTTAAGGTTTGGAAAATTGATTATGATTGGCAAATAAAAGTAAACCTATAACCATGACATAAAATTAAATTAAATAATTTGGTTCCAATTTGAGCAACAAAATAAATAACACAGTCCTGGATTATAGCTCAAAGCATGAAATAAATATCCATGAGTCTACACTGATATAAATAAATGACAGAATAACAAATAAATGAGGAAAAGTAGAGAAATATTCTGTGCAGAAAAATTCCAAATAATTTATGTAGACACCCCACCTTCAAAGATGTGAAACATAACTCCCCACCCCTGAAATGTGGACTATGCCTAGTAACTTACTTTGAAAGAGTTCAGTATGAAAATGAAGGAAAAAGTAACTTTACAGTGCGGAAGCCTGATAAACACTTCCTCAGCTAGCTGATCAAGTTTAACATCAACAGTGATGAAACATGTACCTCTGATATTATGTGATGAAGATAGCACTTTACCTTGGCTATCTTCTTCCCCAAAACTCCTAATCCCAGTATAATCATGAGAAAAATATCAGACAAACTCAAATTTAGGGGCATAGTACAAAATACCTGACCAGTAATCCTAAAAACTGTCAAGGTTGTCAGAAACAAAGGAAGCCTGAGAAACTGACACAGCCCAGGGGAGCCTAAGAAGACATGACCACTAAATGCAATGGGGTGTCATGGGTGGAATTCTGGAACAGAAAAAAGGACATGAATGGAAAAGCTCTGGAAATCCAAATAAAGCATGGACTTCAATTAATAATAATGAATCAATACTGAAACCAATATTAGTTATGACAAGCACAGGATAGCAATGAAAGATGTTAATAATAAGGGAACATGGGTGTTGGATACGTGAGAACTAACAGTATTATCTTTGCAATTTTTTACGTAAATCTAAAACTATTCTAAAGGCAGGAAGGAGTTCAAACTGTATTGAAGGCATTGGCGAAAAACAAGGTTCCAGGAATCGATGGAATACCAGTTGAGATGTTTCAACAAATGGATGCTACGCTGGAAGAACCTACCTATGCCAAGAAATTTGGAAGACAGCTACCTGGCCAACCAACAGGAAAAGATCCATATATGTGACTATTCCAAAGAAAATTGATCCATGGGAATATGGAAATTATCCAACAATATCATTAATATCATATGCAAGTAAAATTATGCTGAAGATAATTCAAAAATGGTTGCAGCAGTACATTGACAGGAAACTGCCAGAAATTCCAGCTGGATTCAGAAGAGGACTTGGAATGAAAAATATCATTGCTGATTCAGATGAATCTTGGCTGAAAGCAGAGAATACTAGAAAAGTGTTTGCCTTTGCTTTATTGACTATGTAAAGGTACTCGACTGTGTGAGTTATAACAAATTATGGATAACATTTCAAAGAATGGGAATTACAGAACTCTTAATTGTGCTCATGCAGAACCTGTACATAGACTAAGAGGCAGGAGATACTGAATGATTTAAAATCAGGAAAGGTGTGCATCAGGGTTGTAACATTTTAGCATGCTTATTCAATCTGTATGCTGAGCCAATGATCCAAGAAGCTGGACTATATGAAGAAGAACACAGCATCAGGATTGGAGGAAGACTCATTAACAACCTGCAATATGCAGATGACACAACCTTGCTTGCTGAAAGTGAGAAGGACTTGAAGCATGACTACAGCCCTCAGTATGGATTACACCTTAACATAAAGAAAACTGGACCGATAACCAATGTCATGAAAAATGGAGAAAAGATTGAAGTTGTCAAGGATTTCATTTTATTTGGATCCACGGTCAACATCCATGGAAGCAGCAGTCAAGAAATCAAACGACATGTTGCATTGGGCAAGTGTTAAAAAAAAAAGTGTTAAAAAGAAAAGATGTCACCTTGAGGACTAAAGTGTGCCCGACTAAAGCCAAGACATTTTCAATCTCCTCATATGCATGCGAAAGCTGAGCAATGTATAAGGAACACCGAAGAAGGATTGATGCATTTGAATTATGGTATTAGCAAAGAATATTGAATATACCACGGACTGACAGAAAAGAACAAATCTATCTTGGAAGAAGTACAGCCAGAATGCTCATAGGATGGTGAGACTTTGTCTTATATGCTTTGGACATTTTATCGGGAGGGACCAGTCCCTGGAGAAGGATATCGTGCTTGGTAATAGAGGGTCAGTGAAAAAGAGGAAGAGCCTCATCAAGATGGGTTGACACAGTGGCTGCAACAATGGGCTCAACCGTAGCAACAATTGTGAGAATAGCACAGGATCAAGCAGTGTTTTGTTCTGTTGTACATAGGGTCGCTATGAGTCAACCGACTAGAAGGCATCTAACAATATTCCAAAATAAAAAATTTATTTAAAAATAGTTTGGTTTCTCATACCTTGGAAGGGGGAACTAGGTAAAATTATGACACAGTCGTGCCTATTTTTCCATTCCTAACACCCCTGTTGTTGCTGTTGTTGTTGTTGTTGTTGTTAGCTGCCATTGGCTACAACCCATGGCAACCTCATGTTTAACAGAATGAAATGTTGCCCAGTCCCGCACGGTCATCATGATCGTTTGTATGTTTGAGTCCACTATTGTGGTTATTGTCTAAGTTCATCTCATTGAGGGTTTTTCATTTTCACTGACCTTCTATTTTACCAAATATGATATTTTTTATCTAATGATTGGTCTTTCCTAATTATGTGTCAAAGTAAGCAAGCTGAATTCTCACAATCCTTGCTTCTAAGGAGCATCTGATTGTATTTCTTCTAGCCTGCATAAATTGTTGGATAGCTATTTGCCAGGCTATAGTGGGTTTTTTTTGCCACATGTTGACCTAATATTTTACAACTTGTAACCAAATCTTAATAAATTATATGCATATGAACTATAGAAGACTGAAGCTAAATACAATTGATAATATTTTCACTCTAATTTTACACATATACATGAATTATACAGTTATAATTATAAATGAATATGTTCCATACCCTTAATATGCAGATAATTTGGTAAGAATGATACATGGGGTGGGGGTGGGGGAATTTATTGAAATATATTAAGTATACAAACATTTTTAATAAAGCTATGAGCGCATGTTACTTCTAGAATGGCGATTCCCCCCTCACCATATAATGCTTTCATTGTATAAACTTTGATATGTAGCATATATGTTGCAGAAACCCTCTATTTTGTCCTTACAAAAGTAGGTTATATTCCAGTAGCAAATTCTAAATATTAGAGTGGTTTTTCATTTGTTTATTAAAACATTACTTTTAATTAAACACTCATCTATAATTTTACTGGGATGACAAGTTTCTACTAAGGAAATTTCACCACCAACAGTTATTAATCTATTCACTTATTTTAATAATCCTTAGATAATTTCCTTATCCAATTAGATTTTTATTCATTTTCATAATTTTAAAATAAGTCATTTCAAGAAAGTATAAAACTTTAAATTTAAAATATATATTTTACTTTAAAAATAGGAAGATGTTTATGATTTTATCAGCATGTGCAAATCATTTCCTTCACTAAGTTTGTAGTCACTTCTCTTGAAACTCCCATGCTATTTCTGTCCCCTTAGAGTTTAAGCCTACAACGTCATCTAATTAAATATGTGTGCGGTGTGAACAACCCAGTTTGCCAAACTCTAATCATTAAGAAAATCAACCCACGTAATCAATGTAACCACTAATTTAAAATTCCTTCAGATAATATTTTTATTGATATACAGCATCCCTACATCTTTTGTGGGCCAGTTACAGAATGATTTACTAAAGGGCCTTGAGATGTTTTTTTGTTTTTTTGTTTTTTCGTTATTTTTTTATTCTTCAGAAAAAGAATCCTAAAAAAAATTTCCAATGAGAGCAGTAGGCACCAAGATGTTGACATGTTAGGCCTCCAGCAATGTAATTTATTACTTAGGGGAGACGCCCAGTGTCGAGTCCTGGCCATCAATATTTCTGAAAAAAATACGAAAAACAAATACAAAAAGCAAAAGTTTACTTTCTTAGTGTAGATGCAAAGAATTATCAGATAAAAAGAGTGGGCTGAGGAATTATGCAGCATCCAGCAACTTCATCAGAAATAGAAATAACCCAGATTCAAAAATAACTTGCAGTACCATCAGTCAATCAAAAAAGAGTGCTACTGAAAAAAGATCTACATATCTTAGTCACAACAAAGACAGCTATTTTCAGAGAGGACACTGCAGACAAAACCTCTGCTTGCAGCCGCAGCCCAGCCCTGAGCCCCGCTGCCAGTCCAGCTGGAAGTGAGGACAGTGAGAGCAAAATGAACTCTGTAGCCTGACCCTCAAGTGCGAAAAGAAGGCAAACCAAAATATTTTTAGACTCCCACAGTTGTCCAGGGAGCCTGGGGTACAAAGGTTGCACAACTGTACCCCTGAATAAACACACATTTGGGTTACTGTGATAAGAGTGTACATGGCTGGCTTTTTTCTAGAGCCCCACGTTTCGACTGCTGGGTCTAGGGAATTAGCAAGGCAATATATAGTAATACGGAGGCATTGGAATTTCAGCGGTAGAATTCTTGCCTTCTATGCTGGAGTCCCAGGTTTGATTCTATGCCAATGCACCGCATGTATAGCCACTACCTGTCTGTCAGTGGAGGTTTGCATGTTGCTATGATGCTGAACAGTTTCCAGTGGAGATTCCAGACTAAGACGGACTAGGAAGAAAACCCTGATGATCTACTCCTGTAAATCAACCAATGAAAGTTCTATGCATCACAACTGTCTGATCCACAACTGAGCATGGTGATAGTGCAGAAGCAGGCAGTGTTTTGTTCCATTGTATATGAGGTCTCTGTGAGTCAGAGCTGACTCCAAGAAGGCTCACAAAAATAACAACAATATATAGCAACCGGTGGGCCTAGTGTAAGAGGAAAAAGATCCATCCAAGTGTCTCAGAAGCACAGCCATACAGCTGCCCACTGGGATTGTGACCATCAACAAAGGACTGTTCTCCCCTTCGTCTGTCTAAGAAAATTTTAAGTGCCTAGTCGTAAGAAGTGGAGAGTGCCATCTTGGTTATAAGGACTGATGTCATCTGGAGAGGACTGGTGAATTTTTTGAGACGTGTCAAGCTGCTTCAGTTTGGAGCCTCGTTTAGAGGCCCTGATAAAGAAGTTGCCATGCACTGTTACCTGGAGTGTGACGAACAGCATTCTTGAGTTGATCCATTGTGTCACTGTCAATAATCTTAAAAAATGGATAAACAACTGCTTCTATCTCAATTTAAAGTGAAATCATCTTGGGAAACCACTTTGGTTTTTAAATACAATGTAAAATGGATATTAATATTTGCAATTTGAAGTGAGGAAGTACAATAGGAAAAAGTAACATGATTGCATGTACAATCAGCCCCTGTACCACGGGGCAGTTTGGGAGGAAGACATGGGGGGAAGATGAAGAGCCAGTGCTGCACCTTTCTCCAGTGCTCTAGGCTGGGGTGGTAGCTGTTGAAGAGTGAGGAGAGCTGAAGCACTGCTGTGCTGTCTGCAAGAGGTCTGCTCCTCTGCTTTTCATATGCCCCCATAGATATACCCATAGTTATAGTGACCACGTGCACAGGGAGCTATGGAATTCACCAGCTAACCAGTCTGTATGTAAGTTGGTATACACAGATATATTTCCTTGCTTTCTCAGCAGAGACGTCCTAGAAGTAGTGACAGCCCAGAAACAGTGAGAATATCCAGTGTCTTGGTTTTTAACGTCATTCTCCAGTAAAAGGAAACAGAACTCCTTGGAGAAATAGCTGATTCTATGAATGCAGCAGAAAACACAGATGAGCCTGAAGCTTCTTATAGTGCCAGTAAGTAAGGAAGTACCTAAAACCAAAAACTAAAGCAAGAAACCCACCTCACAATGATAGGGTCAAAGGGTCAGAGGAGCCAGTTGAAAGTGCGCCAACGGCCAAAAGCAGAACCATCTGAGCAAACAAAACATAACTCAGTATTGGATTATAACCCAAACTATTCACATGGGTATACGTTAATGATTGAATAAATAAGTGGTGAAGAATAGACAGATTTCCTGTGTACAGTAATTCCATATAATTGATGCAGATACTCTGCCCCTAAGTGTGGGCTGTGCACGGTAACTTCCTTCTCAGGAGTGTAGTGTGGAAAAGGAAAAACATTTACCTTAACAGTGGAGAAACCTGAGCAACACCACCTCAGTCAGGTGATCAGGGTTCACAGCAACAGTGATAAATCAGGTTGATAGTATTTACCCTTGATATGATATGATGAAAATGGCACTTCACTTCTGTGATTTTCTTCCTCAATATCCATAACCCCAGTCTAATCATGAGAAAAGCATTATAGAAACAGAAATTGAAAGGCATAGTGCAAAACCCCTGACCAGTCCTCCTCATAACTGTCAAGGTCATCAAAAACAAGAAAAATTGAGAAACTGTCACAGAAAAGAAGAGCCTAGGAGAAATGATGACTAAAGGTAGTATGGTATCCTTGGTGGGATTTTGGGACATTTGGTAAAAGCTAAGAAAATCTGAGAAAATGATGGACTTTAGTTAATAATATGATATCAATATTGGTTCATCAGTTGTAAAAAAATATATCATACTAATGTAAGATGCTAACAATATGGGAAACTGGGTATAGAGTACGTGGGAACTCTTTGTATTATCTTCGCAACATTTTTGTAAATCTAAAACTATCCTAAAATAAATTATTTATTTAAAAAAGAGATAGAAACTTATAGTTCCGTTTCAGTTGGCTCTCTGCTCTCCCCCTCCATCACAAAACTAAGAAGGGCAGAGCAGCCATAAGGTAGGAAGCGTGAAGAGATTAGGAGAGCTCTCTTCATCTCTTTCCCAGAGTCCTCTCCCTCCTTCACCCTTTCTTGAGACAGAAGAGGTATGTTTTGTGGTCAAAGGTGCCTCTCTGCCTGAAAGATACATTAACCCTGGAGAAGACATTGGGCTTGGACCCATTAAGTAGGGAAGTGGGCATTTGGAAGGGGGCAAAGTGCCAATAAAGGAGAATACTGAATAGTTGCTGAAAACTAGGATGCCTTGTCATTGTAATGGTTACACATAAATTACTATTCATCTAGAATTATATATATACTTCCACAAAAGGAAGGGTGATTTTCAAAATGAGACTGTTTTTCAGATCATCCTCTGCTCTTGGTGAATACATAGTGACGTTGTGTTTACAGTCACAGATACAGCAGAAGTAAGAGAGTCAGGCCAACTAAACAGCCAACATTTAGAAAATGTCAAGTTGTTGCTATCAAGTACTAATGCCAACATCTATATAAGCTGCGGCAACCCAAGGTGGAGCCCTAAAATGGGATCCATCTGAATCAGGGTCTCAGCCCACTGAACCAGCCTGGAGGTGAACCAAGGTCAAGAGCAGCTGCAAAGAATGAATCACCGGCTTCCTCATCACTATAAGAGGCACACCAGCCTACCTGTGGGTGCAGTGCCAGCCTCATCATCTGATCTCACCCTGTCGACCTGCTTTCTCACCTCCGCTGCTGCTTGTACCAATTCTCTGAGCTCTCCCTACACAGTGGGATATCTTTGGGAGAATAGGCAAAGCCCACATATTAAAAGGCAAATACAATATGCCTGCAGAAATCCCTTTTCAAAATGACACTTCCTCTGAGGATAATTATGGGGAAATGATGGTTTATTTACATTGACTTAAAGCTTCTGCCTTCCTCACTCAATCAGCCTAGTTTACCTAGTAGAGCACCTGTCCTTAGGTAATCACCATGCTCTTCAGGCTGGAGTATGTTACTGAGCGTACAGTACTCAATAAAAAGAGCCCTGGTAATGCAGTGGTTAAGCACTTGTCTGCAACCAAAAGGTGGGCAGTTTGAACCCACCAGCCACTCTGCAGAAGAAAGATGTGGCAGTCTACTTCCATAAAGATTACAGCCTTGGAAACCTTATAGGGCAGTTGTACTCTGTCCTATAGGGTCGCTAGGTGTTAGAATTGACTGTCGAGCGATGGCAATGGTTTTTGTTTGTTTGTTAGCTTTATACTGCACTCAATAACATATTACCGTATTAAATACTCCAGAACATCATGCAGTGCACTGCTTATAAGGCATCAATGATTCACTGAATGCTGCCTTTATGGATGAGTTACTTCTGTCATCCAATGGCCCTCCCTTGGGGAGTGAAATAAGTTGCCCTGATAAACTCATCCGTTAAGGGTAATATTTATAATATTTAATAAGCGTCCTCTCTAAAGTAAACTGATTAAGCAGATCCTGTAGAAGTCTGGAGTGGCAGGGCTGAGTGCAATTTAGCAACATACTATTATCTTTAGGAGCCCTGGTGGTGCTATGGTTCAGATCTCAGCTGCAAACCAAAAGGTTGGCCTTTGAATTTACCAGCTGCTCCGCGGGAGAGAGATGTGGTAGTCAGCTTCCATAAAGATTTACAGCCTTGGAAACCCTATGGGGCAGTTCTACTCCGCCATTTAGGGTCACTATGAGTCAGAATCTACTGGGTGACATAAAACAACAATAATCAGTATTGCCTTTAGGGGGCAGTGGTGGATCAGTGGTAGAATTCTCACCTTCTATGAGGAAACCCGAGTTTGATTAGCCACCAACACACCTCTAGTGTAGCCATCTCCTGTCAACCAGGCTTGTGTATTAGTATGACGCTGAACATATTTCAGCAGAACTTTCAGACTGAGTCAAACTAGGAAGAAAGGCCTGGTGATCTACTTCCAAAAATCAACCAATGAAAGTCCTGTGGATTACAGTGGTCCTATACCCAACCCGTCATAGAGATGGCACAGGACCAGGCAGCGCTTTATTCTGTTGTGCATGGAGTTGCCATGAGTCGGGGGTCAACTCAACAGCAGATAACAACAACTATTACCATTATTACTTTTACCCATATTTACCTATATAGTAGGGAAGCCTAGAGTTATGAATCATGCCTTGGGTTATACCTTGAGAAACAATGTGATGTGATGGTTAAAAACACAGAATCTGAAGACTAACTGACTTGTTTTGATTGATTACCTATGTGACCTCTGTTTTCCTGTATGTAAAATCAGAATAATAGTAGCTACCCCATAGGGTTGTTGTGATGAATAAATAAGCTAAGTACATAATGTACTTAGAATAGCACCTGACCGGGCACTATATAAGCAGATAAGGTTCAAGGTTGGTCTGTCTTTTAGAACTTGATATTTTATTTGAGGTCCTTGCCTCCTTTCTTGGATCCCTTCACCTCTACACATTCCACTTACCAGCATCACTGAATTGACTTTCTGAGTGATTGACAAGATCTGTATACATATATTATAAACACTGGGTGTTGATAATTACTAAACTGTTGCATAACATAATAGTAGGATGATGACAGACATTGATTCCAAACACAAAAGACAATAACTGAATGATTCTGTTTAAAAAAAAATTTAGCAAAATTTTAGCAACTTTACAAATTGAACAATCACTTTAAAAAAAAAAAAAAACAAGAAACAGAAGCTGTAGTATTTTCATTTAGCACTTACCCTGATGGCATGGAAATTAATAGGACTTCAGAACTGAGATCAGCAGTTTGCATGAGGCACTGTCAGTTGTATGACAGGCTATTGCCTCATCACCCACTGTTGGCATGTGGTTGGCAAACATTCTTTAGAGGTAATGAAAACTGTTACCTGCTAAATCTTTTCCATGTATCTTTGGAAAGATGAGTAGGAGGTGATGTGAGTGAACTTGGTAAACATCCCTCAGTAGTGGTTTTGCGTATGATGTCATCACTGCAACACATAGTACCACCCCATTATCTCATCCCGGACCAGGGCAGAGCCACCTGCCTCCATCCCCCGCACCGCTGCAGAGAGGTCTTCCTCAAATTCACCTCTGATTTTATCACCTGCTAGTTTAAAACAAAACAACACAACCTTTCTATGACTCTCATTACCTTAAACCAACACCTTATAAGACTCTTCACTATCTAGTTCAAATCTTCTCCTTCAAGCTCATCTTTTTCCATGGAAACCCCAACATTGTGTACCTTAAATTTCAGACATACTGAGCAACTAGCCATTCCCAGAAAATTCCACCTTTTACCATATCTTTGTGCCGTTTGCCAGGAAGAGCCCTTCCCTGCCTTGCTATCTACTTCATTCAAATTTTACTCCTTCTCTGAGTGCTCTACATTTCTTCACTCCCGCCCTAGAATATCTTAGCACCACTAAGGCTATCATCACTTTGTACTGTAACTGTTAATGTAATCACCTCTTTCTCCCACTACTTCAACCATCTTGAAGGTGGGGGCTAAGCTGATTCATTTTTTAGTTCCTAGCCATAATAAGAGCCCTGGTTGCACAATGGTTAAGGACTTGGCTACTAACTGAAAGATCTTCGGTTCAAACCCACCAGCAGCTTTATGGGGAGAAAGATGAGGCAGTCTGCTCCCTTAAAGATTACAGCCTTGGAAATCCTATGGGGCAGGTCTACACTGTCGTAGAGGGTCGTATGAGTCAGAATCGACTCAATGGCAATCGGTTTTTTTTTTTTTCTTTAACCATAATAGGCGCTCAAGAGAGTTATGTTGAATGAATGAATTAATGTATGATTGTTGACCTCCTGCAGCATAGTGTTTTCAATGGCTGATTTGTCAGAAGTAGATCACCAGGACTTTCTTCCAAGGTACCCCTGGGTGGACTTGAATCTCCAAACTTTTGATTAGCAGTGGAGTGCATTAACCATCTACATCATCTAGAAACTACATATAGTGAGTGCTTTATACCTTCATAAATGTGGTAACGCACTAAATACAAACAAGATTTATACTTGTTTAGATTATAGTTACAGTAGCCTGAGAATATATTAGGTAATAGGAGAAATAGTTAAGTACTTGTTAGGGATAGTCCACCTGGATTGTTTATGCACAAACAAACTTGTAGGCAGAGGTTTGGTGATATAGGAAAGTGCAATCAAATCGTTACTATATTCTACTAAAACTCTACACCTGCTCTTGTCAGGATCAGCTTGACTTTCTTGTTCCCAATCCCATGAAAATTTTATCCTCATCCCATTCCATCAACACACCCATTTTCTCAGTACACTTGCTTTTATGACTTCACAGCAAACTATTTATTCCCCTTTCCTCATCTCCATTAAGTTTTTCTCAGGACTTCTTCTTTCCTATGCACTCTAATAAAAGTTAAAATTCCTAGGATGATTTGTGCTCCCTTTACTTTCTCTCCCCAGCCTCTAGTTTGATGTTTGCGTCTGTTCCCTTGGGTTTAATATCATATGCATGCTGATAAGTCCCAAATTTATGTGTTCAGCCTGAGTTTTCCTTCTGTGAACAATACTATCCCACCTAACTATCCAGACAAACTTCAAAAAGAACTCCTGATCCTACCCGCTCCAATATTGTTCCTCTCCAAGTCTTTCTCATCTCATTAAATGACTCCATGTTCTCAAAATTCCATATTCAATTTACAATAAGTCCTGTATACTAAATTTCTAAAATATACTTTGAACCCACCCCAAATTTTCTGTGTCTAATGCTCCAATTGTGATCTAAGCCATCATTATCTGGTCTCATTTTTCTCTTGCCCTGGCCTTTTCTTTTATTTAAGGTCAAAATATACCAAGTCAAGTATACTTTTTCATTATACACATATAATCATGTCATTCCCTGGGATAAAATACTTCAATAACTTTATTAGAGTCAAATCCTATCTTAGACCATGGCTGAAAAGGTCTTGCTTACTCTTCTAAACTCTCCTCAGTTTACTCTTCCATTCACACACTCTCTCTTAGTGCCACTGACATTCTCATGCTCTTGACAAGCTTTCCTTGCCTTATAAGTTTGCATATGCTATTCCCCCTGCCTGGAGTTCCTGGATAGTACAAACAGTTAACATGCTTGGGTGTTAAACAAAAAGTTGGAGGCTAGAGTCCACCCAGAGGCACCTCTGAAGAAAGGACCTGGAGACTACTTCTGAATAATCAGCTGCTGAAATCTCTATGGAGCACAGTTATACTCTGACACATGTGGGATTATCATGAGTCAAAATCAACTCGACAGCAACTGGTGGTTTATTATCTTTCTGCCTTACTGAGCTATGTGCCATCTGTAGACAGGGCTCATACTTATTTTGCTCTTATTGTTTATCAATGACTTGCTAGAGCTTGCTTGGTTCACCTTTAATAGGTATTTGTTATACAATTATACTGGTGTATAAATATTACTTAAAGGAAGAATACTGAATACATTCCCATTAATGGGAGAAATAAGTTATAGATGCCCGTTATCATTATTATTGTTTAAATTACTTTGGAAATACCAAGCAAAGCAAATTGAGAAGTAAATAAAATACTGCAAATATTAGCAAAGAACAACATCAGTTTTTCTTGAGGATGCTGATGATTATCTACCACAAAAACCCAAAGAATTGAATCAAAATACTGTAGAAATATTATAATTCAGTGAAGTACGCAATTACAAAGTAGAAAAAAAAATCACTTGGACTATCATAAACTAGCAATAAACTATCTGAAATACAATGAACCAAATCAACAAAAATGAAAATTCGGGAATAAGCAAGAAATTGTTGGCCTTATATGGAGAAGATGACCAATACTGCAGAAAATAAGACTCTTGTAATTGGAGAGATACACCATATTTTTGAATGGGAAAACTCAGTATTTTCTATGTATCAATGATCTACAAATTAACATTCATTAAAGTACTTCCAATTTTAGATAATGACAAAGGTTTGTAAAATTTTTCTGTAAAAATAAACATTTTTATTGAAAACAAAAATATCTGAGAAACTGGACTTACCATGTATTAATATGGGTTGTTTATGTGGAAAAATGGAATTGGTGTAGCATCGGAAATACGTATCAGTGTAATAGAATAGTGGGTACAGAAACAGACTCAAGTATTTAAAGGAATTTAATATAAGAAAAATGTGGCACTTTATATTTTTAAAATTACTATATTTTGAATATGTAATACATTTATAATGTGCAAAAATTTGTATAATGAAAAGTAAGTCACCCCTGGAGGCAGGGCCAAGATGGCAAAGTAGTCAGACACTTCCTATGTCCCTCTTACAACAAAGATATGAAAAAACAAGTGAATTGATTGTATATGACTATCTAGGAGCCCTGAATGTCAAAGGCAAAGTTGAGGAACTGGACTGAGTGGCGGGGGAGGGAGAGATAGTTTGGAAGCAGACCTGACACAGCGGGAGCCGTAGGCCTTCAGCCCGGATCAGCTCATGGTGTGCAGTGGAGCGGGCAAGCAGTGGTGCTTGAGAGGCTTTTTCCACATTGGGAGAGACTCAGTGCCAGAGAGTCTACGACCATCCAGACCAGTGAAAGGCAGTACTCAAGTGGCTAAAGATAAGTACTTGCTTGTGGCCTACCACGGGGATTAAAAAAAGAAGAAAAAAACACCCCATTCGGGAAAAACTTCTCTCCCATTAACCTGCCCCCTCCCCGCTCTGCACTGGGTCCCAGCTGGCTTCAGCAACTGATGAGTCCCCTGGGCCAGAAGTAGAACCCTTAAGATGCCCTGAGCCATTCTCCCAGCCTTGGAGAGGGAACAAATTAAAAAACAGGGAAAAAATAAGCTACTGGCTCCCTTAAGCCAGGACCTCAGGGTTGGCAAGGTTCCTTTGCCTAGGCATAGGCAAAAGGGGTCCTCAGACTTTGAATGCCTTTCACCCCTGCATAGACTTGTGTGGGCCCATTGCGACAGTGTAAGCCCTCACTACCACAGTACAACAGGATATATACCTGAAGTCTAACTTCAACTGATTCAGCTGTAAAGTGACATGTTTGTTATGTTTGACACTACTCTGCCCATTAAGCAGGCTCCTTACCTGCCCACATCAGGGGCCTGAGGACTGGAGGCTCCAATCACTCCACCTAGCCACCTGCTACAGGGGTCCAAAAATAAGTGGTGCCCCCCCACCCTGTCCTTGCAGCCAACAGCGTAGGGTGCTCATAGCCCAGCTACAAAACTCACCTACCTACACCCTCTAGGGAACAGGGACACACTCTCCTTTCAAACACCCAGGGGCAGCCATCAGGCATCTGCCTTGCTCAGCTTGTGACCCTCTACTGCAGCCAGATACCTGTGCTTACACCAATCACCCATGCCTCTCTAGGACTGTAGGTGAGATCCTGCACCACACACTTGGTGACTGAACCTGGAAACCTGAGTTGAATCCATACAAGAAAATTTAATGGACTCCTGGGCTTACATACTCAGTAACAGATTGAACTACCTGGTGACAGGACTTTACAGCTTTAAAGGCACGAATAATCAAAATAGCTCACACGGGCAGACTATTTGGGCATATCAAAATGAAACAAAACAAGAAGCTAGGACACAGAAAGCAAATGTAAAATAAAAAATATATAATAACTTATTGATGGATTGGAAACAACAGGCAATATCAAATCACATAAAGAGGCAGACCCTGATGGCTTCAACAACCTCCCAAAACAAAGAATCAAGAAATTTCCTGGAGGAAGAGATCTCTTGGAATTACCAGAGGCAGAATGCAAAAGATTAATATACAGAACTCTTCAAAAAATTAGGAAAGAAATTCTCTATAAGGTAGATACTTCCAAAGAACATACAGACAAAGCAGTAGCGGAACTTTAAAAGGTTATTCAAGAGCATAGTGACAAATTTAATAGGCTGCAAGAATCCATAGAGAGACAGCAATCATAAATCCAGATTAACAATAAAATTTCAGAATTAGACAACACAATAGAAAGTCATAGGAGCAGAAATGAGGCAGTAGAAGTCAGAATTACTGAGATTGAAGATAAAGCACTTGACACCAACTTATTTGAGGAAAAATCACATAAAAGAATTAAAAAGAATGAAGAAACTCTAACAGTTATGTGAGACTCTATCAAGAGAAATAGCCTACATGTGACTGAAGTAACAGAAAGGGGAGGATAACAGAAAAAACAGAGAAAATTGTTGAAGATTTGTTGACACAAAAATTCTCTGATATGAAAGATGAGACAATATCTATCCGGATGTTCACTGAAACCCACATAAGGTAGATCCCAAAAGAAATTCACCAAGACATATTATAAACAAACTCACCAAACCAAAGATAAAGAGAGAATTTTAAGAGTAGCTACAGATAAATGAAAAGTAATCTACAAAGGAGGGTCAATGAGAATAAGCTAGGACTACTAAGCAGAAACCATGCAGGCAAGAAGGCAATGGGATGACATATATAAAGCTGTGAAGGAAAAAAAATTGCCAGCCAAGAATTATATATCCAGCAAAACCATCTCTCAGATATGATGGCGAAATTAGGGCATTTCTAGATAAACAGACATATAGGGAATTTGCAAAAATCAAACAAAAATTACAAGAAATACTAAAGGGAGTTCCCTGGTTAGAAAATTAAGAACATCAGATAACAACCCAAGACTAGAACACAGGACAGAGAAGCCTGATATCAACCCAGATAGAGAAGACACAAAAATATACCAAAGCTACAACACTGAAAATAGGGAAACAAAGATAACAATATGTAAAAGATGAAAATATTAAAACAAAAAAGAGGGACTAATAAATGTAGACATAGATTTTTCATATGGAGAGGAAGTTAAGGCAATATAAAGAAATAAAAGACTGGTTTAAACTTAGAAAAATAGGGGAAAATATTAAAGTAACCACAAAGGAAACTAACAATCCTATACATCAAAATACAAACACAAGAAAAATATAAAGGCTTAGCAAATACAAAATCAACAACAATGAAAAGAATATACATAAAGAAAAACGATTTAACACAGAAAATTAAATGGAACAAATAAACTGTCATCAACACACAAAAAAGACATCAAAATGACAGCATTAAACTCTTACCTATCAATAATTATACTGAATGTAAATGGAATAAATGCACCAATAAAGAGAAAGAGAGTGGCAGACTGGATAAAAAAACACGATCCATCTATGTGTTGCCTACAAGAGACACACATTAGACTTAAAGACACAAACAAATTAAAACTCAAAGGATGGAAAAAAATATATTAAGCAAACAACATTCAAAAAACAGCAGGAGTGGCAATACTAATCTCTGACAATAAACTTTAAAGTAAAATCCACCACAAAGGATAAGGAAGGACTCTACATAATGATTAAAGGATCAGTACACCAGGAGAACAAAACTATAATAAATACTTACACACCCAAGGACAGGGCTTCAAAACACCTAAAACAAACTCTAACAGCACTGGAAAGAGAGATAGATGGCTCCACAAAAATAGAAAGAGATGTCAACACACCACTACCAGTAAAGGACAGAACATGCAGAAAGAAGCTCAATAAAGACACGGAAGATCTAAATGCTGCAATCAACCAACTTGATTTCATGGGCATATACCGAACACTCTACCCAACAGCAGACAAGTATACTTTCTTTTCCAATTCACATGGAACATTCTCCAGAATAGACCACATACTGGCCATAAAGCAAATCTTAACAGAATCCAAAGCATCGAAATATTACAAATCATTCTTTTCTGACCATAAAGCCATAAAAGTAGAAATCAATAACAGAAAAAGCAAGGAAAAAAAAAATCAAACACTTGGAAACTGAACAACACCTTACTCAAAAATTACTGGGTTATAGACGAAATTAAGGATGGAATAAAAAAATTCACAGAATCAAATGAGAATGAAAACGCATCTTACCAGAACCTTTGGGACACAGAAAAAGCAGTGCTCAGAGGTCGGTTTATAGCAATAAACGCATCCAAAAAGAAGAAAGGGCCATAATCAAAATATTAGCCCTACAACTGGAACAAGTAGAAAGAGAGCAGCAAAAGAAGCTCTCTGATGCCAGAAGAAAGGAAATAATAAGAATTAGAGCAGAATTAAATGAAATAGAGAATAGAAAAACAATTGAAAGAGTTAACAAGACCAAAAGCTGGCTCTTTCAAAAGATCAGCAAAATAGATAAACCATTGGCCAAAAGAAAAACAGGAGAGGAAGCAAATAACCCATATAAGAAATGAGATGGGTGATATCACAACAGACCCAAATGAAATTAAAAGAATCATAACAGAATACTATGAAAAATTGCACTCTAACAAATTTGAAAACCTAGAGGAAATAGACAAATTTCTAGAAACTCACTACCTACCTAAACTAACACAATCAGAGGTAGAACAACTAAATAAACCCATAACAAAAAAAGAGATTGAAAAGGTAATTAAACAGGAAAGCTGGTGATAGGGAACCCAAGGTTGAATCAGGACTGAGCTGACATGTAGTGGGATTCTTAACCATTGTCATAGGGCAATATATGTACTAACTGTTTAATGAGAAACTATTTTGTTCTGTAAACCTTCATTTAAAGTGAGAATAGCAGCACAACTGGAAGAACGTAATTGATGTAACTGAATTGTACATATAGAAATTTTTGAAATGGTGTATTTTTGACTATGTATATTTTCACCAAAACCAAAACAAAACAAAAAGGGTCCTCCAAGGCCGAGAAGGGAGTGTGTTGACATGTCCTGGGGTTGTTAACCAAGGTCATAAAACAATATGCATACTGAATATTTAATGAGAAAATATTTGTTCTGTAAACCTTCACCTAAAGTACAATTTTAAAAAAATAAAAAAAAAAGAAAAAGTAATTAAAAAATTCTCAGGAAAAAAAAAGCCCTGGCCTGGATGGTTTCACTGGGGAATTCTACCAAACTTTCAGAGAAGAGTTAACACCACTACCACTAAAGGTATTTCAGAACACAGAAAAGGATGGAATACTACCAAACTCATTCTATGAGGCCAGCATAACCCTGATACCAAAACCAGGTAAAGACACCATAAAAAAAGAAAATTACAGACCAATATCTCTCATGAACATTGACTCAAAAATTGTCAACAAAATTCTAGCCAGTAGAATTAAACAACATATCAAAAAAATAATTATGATAAGGTGGAGGTGGGGCCAAGATGGCAGAGTAGTCAGACAACTTCCCATATCCTTCTTACAACAAAGACCTGGAAAAACAAGTGATTTGATTGTATATGAATACCTAGGAGCCCTGAACAGGGCAAAGTTGAGGAATCAGACTGAGTGGCAGGGGGAGAGGGAGAGGGTTCTGAAGAAGTGAGAAGTGCTGGACCAGACTTGGTTTCAGCTCTTCAGCCCCAACTGGCTCGGAGGTAAGCAGTGTAGCAGGCAAACAGCTGCGCGCATGTGCTTGGGAGGCAGTTTCCACATCGAGAGAGATTCAGCAGCAGAGATTCTGTTGGACACTCCAAACCAGTGAAAAGCACCTCCCAAGTGGCTAAAGATAAGTACATGCGTGCGGTCTTTCACAGGCATTTAAAAAAAAAAAAGCCCATTTGTGAAAAACCTCTCCTCCTTCCCTGCTCTGCACTGGTCCTGCATTCCGAAGTCTGAGTTCGCTAGGCAGGAAATAGATTCCAAAAGGCTCCCTGACCCATTCTACTGGCCTTGGAGAGGGAAAAAATAAGCTACTGGCTCCCCTAAGCCAGGAACTCAGGGTCGGCACAGCTCCTTTGCTAGGCACAGGCATAAGGTGTCCACAGAATTTCAGTGCCTTACACCCCTGTATAGACTTGTAGGGACCCATCTCAGCAGCATCAGCCTTCACTACCACACTACAACAGGGTAAACATCTGAAGTCTAACTTCAACTATTTCAGCTATGAAATGGCAGATTTGTGACTCTCGACACAGCCCTGCCCTTTAAGCAGACACCTTTACCCATCCGCACCAGGGACTTGAGGACCGGTGGCTTCACCTACACCACCTAGTCACCTGCCACAGGAGTCCAAGAATAAGTGGCGCCCTTGAGTCTTTACAGCCAACAGAGTGGGATGCTCATAGTCTGGCTGCAAAACTCATCTACCTACTCGCCCCAAGGAATAGGGACATGCTTTCCTTTCAGACTCTCAGGGGTAGCCATGAGCCCTCTGTCTGGCTCAGTGCATGACCCCCTACTGCAGCCAGATACCAGTGCCTACACCAATCACCCATGCCTCTCTAAGACTGTAGGTGAGAGCCTGCACTACACACTTGGTGACTGACTGCTTGGACACCTGGGCTGAACCCAATTAGGAAAATTTAATGGACTCCTGTGTGCACATACTTAGTTACAGAACTAACTACTTGGTGACAGGACGTTAGAACTTCAAAAATGCCAAAATCAAACTAGCACACACAAGCAGCCTATCGGGACATATCAAAACAAGAAGCTAGGACTCACTAAACAAATACAAAATCAAATTATAATAACTTATTAATGGCTCAGAGACAACAGTCAATATCAAATCACATAAAGAGGTAGTCCATGATGGCTTCAGCAAGCTTCAGAAATAAAGAATCAATAAATTCTCTGGAGGAAGAGAATTTCTTGGAATTACTAGAGGCAGAATACAAAAGATTAATATACAGAACTCATCTAGAAATTAGAAACGAAATTCAACAAAATGCACTAATAGCCAAGAACATACAGACAAACTAGTAGCCGAACTTAAAAAAAAGTTATTCAAGAACATAATGACAAAATTAATAGGCTGCAAGAATCCACAGAAAGACAGCAATCAGAAATCCAGAAGATTAACAATAAAATTTCAGAATTAGACAAATCAATAGAAAGTCATAGGAGCAGAATTGAGGCAGTAGAAGTTAGAATTAGTGACATTGAAGATAAAGTACTTGACACCAACTTATATGAGGAAAAATCACATAAAAGAATTAAAAAGAATGAAGAAACTCTAAGAGTTATGTGGGACTCTATCAGGAGAAATAACCTATGAGTGATTGGAGTACCAGAAGGGGGGCGGGGAGGATAACAAAAAATACAGAAAAAATTATTGAAGATTTGTTGACAGAAAACTTCCCTGATATCATGAGAGATGAGAAGATATCTATCCAAGATGCTCATCGGACCCCACATAAGGTAGATCTCAAAAGAAAGTCACCAAGATATATTATAATCAAACTTACCAAAACCAAAGATAAAGAGAGAATTTTAAGAGCGGCTAGGGATAAAAGAAAAGTCATCTACAAAGGAGATTCAGTTAGAATAAGCTCAGACTACTCAGCAGAAACTATGCAGGCAAGAAGGCAATGGGATGACATATATAAAGCCTTGAAGCAAAAGAACTGCCAGCCAAGAATTATGTATCCAGGAAAACTGTCTCTCAAATTTGATGGCAAAACTAGGGCATTTCCAGATAAACAGAAGTTTAAAGAATTTTCACAAACCAAACCAAAATTACAAGAAATACTAAAGGGAGCCCTATGGTTCAATAATCAATAGCATCAGATAACAACGCAAGACGAGAACACAGGACAGAGCAAGCAGATATTGACTCAGATACGGAAGTCGAAAATACATCAAAGTTAAAACATTGAAAATAGGGAAACAGAGATATCAATATGTAAAAAAGGACAACATTAAAACAAAAAAGAGGGACTTAAAAAATGCAGATATTGATTTTTCAGATGGAGGGAGAGTCAAGATGATATAAAGAAATAAAAGACTGGTATAAACTTAGAAAAATATGGGTAAATATTAAGGTAACCACAAAGGAATCTAACAATCCTACAGATCAAAATAAAAAGTAGAAAAATATAAAGACCCAGCAAACACAACATCCACAACAATGAAAAAGATGAAAGAAATACCTAAAGAAAAATGACTCAGCATGGAAAATTAAGGGGAACAAAAAAACTGTGAACAACACACAAAAAGAGACATCAGGATGACAGCACTAAACTCATACCTATTAATAATTACGTTGAATGTAAACAGACTTAACGCACCAAGAAAGAGACAGAAAGTGGCAGATTGGATAAAAAAGCATGATCTGTTTATATACTGCCTACAAGAGAAGCATCTTAGATTTAAAGACACAAACAGGCTAAAACTCAAAGGATGGAAAAAATATATCAAGCAAACAACAATCAGAAAAGAGCAGGAGTGGCAATATTAATCTCTGACTAAATAGACTTTCAAGTAATCCACCACAAAGGATACAGAAGGGCACTATATAATGATTAAAAGGTCAATACACCAGGAAGACATAAGTATAATAAATATTTATGCACCCAATGACAGGGCTCCAAAATATGTAAAACAAACTCTAACAGCACTGAAAAGAGAGATAGACAGCTCCACAATAGTAGTGGGAGACTTCAACACACCACTTTCAGTGAAGGACAGACCATCCCGAAAGAAGATCAACAAAGACACGGAAGAGCTAAATGCTACAATCAACCAACTAGATCTCATAGACATATACCGAACACTACACCCAATAGCAGCCAAGTATACTTTCTTTTCCAATGCACACAGAACATTCTCCAGAACAGACCACGTATTAGGCCATAAAGCAAGCCTTAACAAAATCCAAAACATTGAAATATTACAAAGCATCTTTTCTGACCATAAAGCCGTAAAAGTGGAAATCAACAACACAAAAAGCAAGGAAAAAAAAATCAAACACATGGAAACTGAACAACACCTTGCTCAAAAACTACCGGGTTATAGAAGAAATTAAGGATGGAATAAAGAAATTCATAGTATCAAACGAGAATGAAAACACATCTTACCAGAACCTTTGGGACACAGTCAAAGCAGTGCTCAGAGGTCAGTTTTTAGCAATAAATGTACACATCCAAAAAGGAAAAAGGGCCATAATCAAAACATTAACCCTACAACTGGAACAAGTAGAAAGAGAGCAGCAAAAGAAGCCCACAGGCACCGGAAAGAAGGAAATAATAAGAATTAGAGCAGAATTAAATGAAATAGAGAATAGAGAAACAATTCAAAGAGTTAAAAAGTCCAAAAGCTGGTTCTTCAAAAAGATCAACAAAATTGATAAATCACTGGCCAAATTGACAAAAGAAAAACAGGAGAGGAAGCAGATAACCCGTACAAGAAATGAGATGGGTGATATCAAAACAGACCCAACTGAAATTAAAAGAATCATAAGAGATTGCTATGAAAAATTGTATTCTAACAAATTTGAAAACCTAGAGGAAATGGACAAATTTCTAGAAACTCACTACCTACCTAAACTAACACAATCAGAGGTAGAACAACTAAATAAACCCATAAAAAAAGAAGATATTGAAAAGATTATTAAAAAACTCGCAATGAAAAAAGAAGTCCTTGCCCAGATGGCTTCACTGGAGAATTCTACCAAACTTTCAGCGAAGAGATGACACCGCTTCTACTAAAGGTATTTCAGCACATGGAAAAGGATGCAATACTCCCAAACTCATTCTATGAAGCCAGCATAACCCTGATACCAAAAACAGGTAAAGACATCAGAAAAAAAGAAAATTACAGACCAATAACCCTCATGAACATTGACACAAAAATCCTCAACAAAATGCTAGCCAGTAGAATTCAGCAACATATCAAAAAAATAATTCACCATGACTAACTGGGATTTATACCAGATATGTGAGGATGGTTCAACATTAGAAAAACAATCAATGTAATCCATCTCATAAATAAAACAAAACACAAGAACCACATGATCTTATCAATCAATGCAGAAAAGGCATTCGACAAAGTCCAAAAGTCCTTCATGATAAAAATTCTCAACAAAATAGGAATAGAAGGGAATTTCCTCAATATAATTAAGGGCATTTATACAAAGCCAACAGACAACATCATCCTAAATGGTGAGACTATGAAAGGATTCCCCCTCAGAACGGGAACCAGACAAGGATGCCCTCTATCACTACTATTATTCAACATTGTGCTGGAAGTCCTAGCCAGAGCAATTAGGCTAGACAAAGAAATAAAGGGCATCCAAATTGGTAAGGAAGAAGTCAAAGTATCTTTATTTGCAGATTATATGAAAATCCCAAAGAATCCACAAGAAAAGTACTGGAACTAATAGAAGATTTCAGCAAAGTTTCAGGATACAAGATAAACATACAAAAATCAGTTGGATTCCTTTACACCAACAAAGAGAACATGGAAGAGGAAATTACCAAATCTATACCATTTACAACAGCTCCCAAGAAGTTAAAATACTTAGAAATAAATCTAACCAGAGAAGTAAAAGATCTATACAGAGAAAACTACAAGACACTACTGCAAGAAACTAAAAGAGACCTGCATAAGTGGAAAAATATACCTTGCTCATGGATAAGTAGACTCAATATAGTGAAAATGTCAATTCTACCCAAAGCAATCTACAGATACAATGTAATCCTGATCCAAATTCCACCAGCATTTTTTAATGAGATGGAGAAACAAATCACCAACTTCATATGGAAAGGGAAGACGACCCAAAGAAATAAAGCATTACTCAAGAAGAAGAACAAAGTGGGAGGCCTTACTCTACCTGATTTTAGGACCTATTATACTGCCACAGTAGTCAAAACAGCCTGGTAGTGGTACAATAACAGATACATAGACCAATGGAACTGAGTTGAGAATCCAGATATAAGCTTATCCACCTATGAGCAGCTAATATTTGACAAAGGCCCAGAGTCCATTAACTGGGGAAAAGACAGTCTCTTTAACAAATGGTGCTGGCATAACTGGATAACCATCTGCCAAATACTGAAACAAGACCCATACCTCACACCATGCACAAACACGAACCCAAACTGGATCAAAGACCTAAATATAAAATTGAAAACAATAAAGATCATGGAAGAAAAAGTAGGGACAAAGCTAGGAGCCCAAATACATGGTGTAAACACAATACAAACTGTAAGTAACAATGCACAAACACCAGAAGAGAAACTAGATAAATAGGAGCTCCTAAAAATCAAACACTTATGCTCATCAAAAAACTTCACCAAAGGAGTCAAAAGACAACCTACAGACTGGGAAAAAAATTTCGGCTATGACAAATCCAATCAGCATGTAATCTCTAAAATCTACGAGATACTGCAAAACCTCAACAACAAAAGGACAAACAACCCAATTAAAAAAATGGGCAAAGGATATGAACAGGCACTTTGCTAAAGAAGATATTCAGGCGGCTACTAGACACATGAGGAAATGCTCACGATCATTAGCCGTTAGAAAAATGCAAATGAAAACTACAATTAGATACCATCTCACCCCAACAAGGTTAGCCATAATCCAAAAAACACAAAATAATAAATGTTGGAGAGGTTGTAGAGAGACTGGAACATTTATACACTGTTGGTGGGAACGTAAAATGGTACAACCACTTTGGAAATCAATTTGGTGCTTCCTTGAAAAGCTAGAAATAGAAGTACCATACAATCCAGCAATCCCATATATTCCTTGGAATATATCCTAGAAAATTAAGAGGCATCACACAAATAGATATATGCACACCCATGTTCACTGCAGCATTGTTCACGATAGCAAAAATATGGAAACAACCTAGGTGCCCATCGATAGATGAATGGATAAATAAATTATGGTATATTCACACAATGGAATACTATGCAAGAATTAAAAAACAACAATGAATCAGTGAAATATAACATGGAGGAATTTGGAAGGTATTATACTGAGTGAACTTAGTCACAAAAGGACAAATGTTGTATAAGACCACTATCATAAAAACTCAAGAAAAGGTTTAAACACTGAAGACAACATTCTTTGATGGTTATGAGGGTGGGGAGGAAGGGAGAGGGGTATTCAATAACTAGAAAGTAGACAAGAATTATCTTAGGTGAAGGGAAGGACAGCACACACTACAGGGGAATTCAGCACAACTGGACTAATCCAAAGCTAAGAAATTTCCTGAATAAAACCAAACATGTCAAGGGACAGAGTAGCAGGGGTATGGGTCTGGGGACCATATTTTCAGGTGACACCTTGGTCAATTGGCATAACAAAGCTTTTTTAAGAAAATGTTCTGCATCCCACTTTGGTGAGTGGTGTCTGTGGTCTTGAAAGCTAGCAACCAGCTATTTAAGATGCATCAATTGGTCCCAACCCACCTGGAATAAAGGAGAATGAAGAACACCACGGCCACAATGGAAGAATTAGCCCAAGATACAGAAAGGGCCACATAAACCAGAGACTTCATTAGCTTGAGACCAGAAGAACTAGATGGTTCCCAGCTACCACAATGACAGCCCTGATGGGGAGCACAACAGTGAGTCCTTGCCGGAGCAGGAGATGAGTGGGGTGCAGAACTCAAATTCTAGTAAACAGACCAGACTTTATGGTTTGATTGAGACTGGAGGGACTGTGGAAGACATGGCCCCAGGCTGTCTGTTAGCTCAAAACTAAAACCATTCCTGAGGCCAACTCTTCAGACAAAGATTAGACTGGACTATGGGACATAAAATGATACTCGTGAAGAGTATGTTTCTTAGCCCCAGTAGGTAACATGAGATTAAATGAGCAGCTCTCATCTGGAGGCAGGATGAGAAGGCAGAAAGGGTCAGCAGCTGGTTGAATGGACATGGGAAATCGGGAGTGGAAAGGAAGAGTGTGCTGTCACAGTATAAGGAGTGCAAGTAGTGTCACAAAACAATGTATGTATAAATTTTTGTATGAGAGACTAACTTGAATTGTAAACTTTCACTTAAAGCACAACAATAAAAAGAAAAAGAAGTAAGTCACACCCCATTCCCTAGGCATCCAATTTTCTTCCCCAGAGGCAGCCACTGTAACCAGGTTTTTTGTGTCCTTCTATAGTATATATAATAGCTGAATATCATTTTTGCATGCACAAATGGTAGCAAAGTATGTACAATACCTTTGCATTGGGTTTTTTTTTTTTTTTAACTTATCTTGTCTTAGAGACTACTCCTTGTCAGTACATTTAGAATTGCCTCATCATTTCTAATGCTGTATAGTGTTCCACTGAGCTGGTGGTCCATAAATCATTTAACTAGTTTCCTATGAACGTTATTGCAAATAGTTACAGATATTCCACCATATTCACAATTTCTCCCATGGATAACAAAGCTGAAGGATAAATCCTAGGTGCCACCGAGACAAAAGATGCACGAACACATATTTGTACATATTGTTGTTGTTGTTAGGTGTCAATGAGTTGATTCTGACTCATAGCTCCTCCACGTAACAGAGTAGAACTTCCCGATAGGGTTTTCTAGGCTGTAATCTTTACAGAAGCAGATCACCAGGCCTTTCTCCTACAGAACTGCTGGGTGGGTTCAAACCACCAACCTTTCAGTTACCAGTCAAACACTTAACATTTGCACCACCAGGACTCCTTATATGTATATATTTAAAACTTTAATAGTTATTGCCAAATTATTCTCACTAGAGATTTATATTCTTAACAACAATGTTTGAGAATACACACTTTTCCACATTCTTCCAAAACTGTGTTGAGGTAAACTTTCTGATCTTTGCCAATCTGATAGGTTAAAAAAGGGTATATTATAGTTTTAATGTAAATTTCTCTTAATATAAGTGAAATTATGCATATTTTTTATTTGTTAAAATTTATATTTATTTTGCACACACATTTTCATCATGGGTTTGCATGAGTCTTTATATATTAAGGGACTTACTCTTTTATTTATTTATGAGTAGCAAATGCTTTCCTCAGCTATTGTTGGTCTTTTGACATAGTGCTTTTTTTCATACATATTTTTCAATTATTAAATTTATTTTTTAATTTATCAACTTCTTTTTTGGAATTCGGTTTTCATATCATATTTGAAAATCTCCTCTAATTTATGATTATTTTTAAAAATTCCCATATTTCTTTTCAGTATGATTGTGGTTTATACTTTATATTTAAATATTTGAGTTTTCCAAAACTTTTTCTGACGAAAATTTTGAAGTAGGAATCCATTATTTTTTTCCAGATTCCCAGCTCCATTTTTTTGAAAAAAATATTTTCTCAGTGATTTTAAATGTGTAGACGACATTTTAAATCAGTAGACTAATATATTAGGAACACTATGTAGATGTTAAAAAATATTTGAGTTCCTACTTATTTTAGACCAAAAAAACAAACAAAAAAAAAGGATAGATAAATATGATTACATTGCCATGTTTTAACTTCATATGGCAAAAACCCCATAAATAAAGTTGAAGGACAAAAAAGGATTAATTAATATGCAAAAAAAATAACAGAAGTTAAGTATTTACAAAGCACTTACAAATTTAATACAATATGAATATTTCAACAGAAAAATAGGAAAAAGAAAGAATAGACTAGTAAACCATATGTGCCAAAATGTTCTCCCTCATTAGTAACCCAAAAATTGCAAAATAAACCCACAGCCATTTTCATTCCCTCCACAATAGATATCTAAGGCCAGAATTATATAAAATGTATTAACGTATATATTTTCTGCTGAATGTATGGCAAAATGGGCAGTTTTCGTGTGATGACAGCAGTAGGATAAATGCATATAACCTTTCTGGAGAATAATTTGGCCAAATAACATGAAAATTTATATGTGTTTGTCCTTTGACTCAAAAATATATTTACAGGAATTTATCAAAGAAAAAAAGCAGACAATGGTGCCACAAGGCATGTACAAAGATATTTCGGAATTGCTTGTATGCTAACAAATTAAAAATATCCTAACTGTTCTATAAAAAGGAGCTGATTCAAATCATTAGTCATCATCATAATAGGATATAATTTTTTCATGTAAAATTATATAGGAACCCAAATATTGACATGACAAATGTTCATATTATAGGGCTACTGAAAAGGAGGTTCCAAAACATGTTTAATTTGATCCTCTGTATCTATTTGTCTGTCTGTCCATCTATTTGTTCATCCATCTATCTGTTCATCCATCCGTCTTCTGTCTATCTATCTACCTATCTAGTCAATCTGTATGCTGAGCAAATAATTCAAGAAGATGGACTACATGAAGAAGAATGTGACATCAGGATTAGAGGAAGTCTCATTAACAACCTGCAATATGCAGATGACAAACTGCTTGCTGAAAGGAAAGAGGACTTGAAGCACTTCCTGATGAAGATCAAAGACTATATAGCCTTCAGTATGGATTATACCTTAACATAAAGAAAACAAAAATTCTCAGAACTGGACCAATAAGCAACATCGTGAGAAATGGAGAAAAGATTGAAGTTGTCAAGGATTTCATTTTACTTGGATCCACAATCAATGCCCATGGAAGCAGCTGTCAAGAAATCAAATGACATATTGCATTGGGCAAATCTGCTGCAAAAGACCTATTTAAGATGTTAAAAAGCAAAGATATTATTATCTTGAGGACTAAGGTGTGTCTGACTCTAGTCATGTATTTTCGATTGCCTCACATGCATAGAAAGCTAGACAATAGATAAGGAAGACCTAAGAAGAATTGATGTCTTTGAATTATGGTGCTGGTGATGAATATTGAATGTACCATGGACTAACAGAAGAAGGAACAAATCTGTCTTGAAAGAAGTACAGCCAGAATGTCCCACAGAAATATGGCTAGACTTCATCTTATGTACTTTGGACCTGTTGTCAGGAGGAGCAGTCCCTGGGGAAGGACATCATGCTTGGTAAAATAGAGGGTCAGTGAAAAAGAGGAAGATCCTCAATGAGATTGATTGACACAGTGGCTGCAACAATGGCCTCAAACATAGTAACCATTGTGAGAATGGCATAGGACTGGACAGTGTTTCGTTCTGTTGTACATAGGGTCTCTATGAGTTGGAACTAACTAGACAGCACCTAACAACAACATCTCTTTATCTATCTAAAAGGGTCATGGAGACCTGGTGGTGCAGTGGCTAAGAGCTTGGCTGCTAACCAAAAGGTTAGCAGTTTGAATCCACCAGCCACCCCTTGGAAAGCCTATGGGGCAGTTCTAGTCTCTCCCACAAGGTTGCTATGACTTAGAATCGACTTGACAGCAATGGATTTTAAAGGGTCATATATGTAGTGGACATTGTAGTTGCTTCACCAACACCTATTTTCCTTCCCTTAGTAAATCTCTTTTAGCTATTATTTGTTTCTCCACTCAATCTTGTGATCTTGGGAAAGCTAACTTCACCCTTGGCCCAAGGGCTGGAGTAGTTGATTAAGGCCTAAATTGACCAGTGTAATCCCATAACCTGGCTACAATTACTGAGTCACATGAACAAGTAATCCCTTCTCCTGAGAGAACTCCCATAAGTAGCACTCAGTTCCTCTTCCTGGATATGGATATGCACACATTTATCCCCATTAGTACCTGGGGCCCATTCTGATACCACAAGAGAAAAAGACAGTCTGGGGCAAACCGATAACTTGTAAAACACAGTGGAGAAAGGGAACACAACCAGATGCTTGATGGCATCCTTGAGCCACTGAGCCAGCTAGACTTTAAAGCACACCTGCCTCTGGGCTTAGATCCACAAAGACCCATAACTTCCCTTTATTGAGTCAATCCTTTTAAATTGGCTGTTCTTCTACCTGAAACCAGAGTAATACAACATGGTGTGTGTGTTTGTGTGTGTGAGAGAGAAACAGAGAGACAGAGAATATGCATTGGCAGATGGATAAACGCAAACAGAAGAAAAAAAATCACTAGAATGTAACAGTGATGATGCAGTCTGGGTTAGAATCATAGTTGATTTTCACTTCATATTTACATCTTTCAGAATTATTTGTTGTTTATCCTAATAAGCCCTCATTACTTGTTTGATCAGATGAAATCAACAACAAAAGCAACAAACAAGAGAAAAAAACTCAAGCAGTTGCATTTGGGGGTAAAAGATTAAGTTTAGAATCTGGTAGAAAGAATCTCTGGGTGTGTGTGTGTGAGTCTCTGTGTGTGTGACTGTTTGTAATGCTCATAATTTTCTTCAACCACAAGTACCATGTGAGCCAGCACTGTGATGTAGCAGCCAAAAAAGACATACGAATATAATGTAAACTTAGGTTTTTAAATAGAAGAACAGTGTCAAGATCAAGAGTGTTAGTAATCTCACTGTTCTCAGCTCAGGTCGGACCACACCTGAAGTGTTGTTTTCGGTTGCCTGTTACTATAGGAAATCAAGCACTAACTGATGTTCTCCAGGGATACTGGGAAAGCAATTATGCATTTGGAAAAAAATGGAACTTTAAGATTTTGATATTTTTTTCCCAAGTTTAAGATTCTGTAGTTTGGTGATTTTATCTGTAGCTCTTGGAGAGTAAAAAACTATCAAATTATATATATTATACACTGTTTTATATATATATATACATATATATATATATATGACTCATGAAGCTTAAGACATACCCAGGGCCATGTTGTTATTTTTGTTAGCTGCCCTCAAGTGGACCCCTACTGATGGCAACCCCATGCACAAAGGAGTGAAACATTGCCCAGTCCAGTGCCAGACCCATGATCAGTTGTGGGTTGGACTGTTGTGATCTATAGGGTTTACGCTGGCTGATATTTGGAAGTATATAGCAAGGCCTTTCTTCCTTGCCTGCTTTACTCTGGAAGTTCCGCTGAAACCTATTCAGCATCATAGCAATACACAAGCCTTCCCTGTCAGACAGGTGGTTACCGCCCATGAGGAGCATTGACCAGGAATCAAACCCAGGTCTCCTGCATGGAAAGTGAAAATTCTACCCATGAACCACTACTGTCCCCATGCACAAGGCCATACAACTGGTTAATGGCAGAGTTTGCATAGATGCCACTTCAAAATCCACACTATAAACAGCCTGTAGACAGACTGAAATATGTTCAGAGGACAGTGACTAGGATGATTAGGGCAGAATAAATTATTTCCAACCAGGGACCAATTACACAATAAGTAAGGTATGCATGGACTTACTTGTGCTTACTTACTAATCTGTACTGCACAATTTCACCTGTTTTCTACTACATCATAGATGTGGGGAAATCTGCGTGAAATTGGCACTACAGATAAGTAAGTAAACACGCATAAGCCTGTGTGCCTTGTTTACAGTAAGCCTGTGCGTACTTTGCTTACTGGTTAATCTGTCCCTGTTTCCAAGTGACTAATGATTAAGAAAGGAGTCCTGGTGGTGCAGCGGTTAAAGTGCTCAGCTGCTAACCAAGAGGTCAGTGGTTCAAACCTACCAGCTGCTCTGTGGGAGAAAGATGTGGCAGTTTGCTTCTGTAAAAATTGCAGCCTTGGAAACCCTTCTACTCTGTCCTGTAAGGTCACTGTGAGTCAGAATACACTCGACGTCAATGAGTTTGGTTTTAGTTTTCACATTTAAGAACCAACGAAATCTGTGAGGGAGAGAGTACATAATATTGTTATAAAATATCTTTAAAGCTATTGTATGCAAAAGAATTTCACCTGTTATGAATAGATAAAACAGGTAGAATTACACAGAGGGTTGGAGAAGACCTTTCGTGTGTTTTTGTTTCAGAATATAAGAGGACTTCTGGGCAACATGGCCCTATAGTCAGAAGCACCATGTCGTCCTTCCGCTGCAAAGATGAGAAAAACTAAGTCAAACAGAGTCACACATCAATCCTGAAACCCTATGCATCAAATGAAGCAATAAAGAACTCAGCAAAGCACTGAATGGAATAAGAAACTGACCAAGAACAGAGAGCAAGGAGAGATACATGTAGCTGCTGCAGCTTGGATCTGCCATTTTGGACTCCTATCAGAGATGAGCAAACTAGGGGTATGAGAAAGCAGCTTCATGGAGCTTCCAGCAGGAGACAGAGCAACTGACAACAAGTGATATAGGCTTTCCCACCCCTCTCGTTCTTCACCCCGACTTAGCCTCCTCTGCTTCCTGCAGCCACAGTCTCTTGGCTGGGAAGCACACTGGTGTCACTTGGATTCCACCTGCCCACACTGGCCGGTTCCCTGAGTGCCTTTTGTTGGTTGCTGCTGTTGCTTTTTTCAACTTCTTTAGATTTCTTCCTTACCTGTCACCACCTTCCCCTCCTTTCTCTCAAATATCTGGCTCCGTGTGTCATCTTTGCTTCTTCCTGAAAGGCTGCAAAACACTAATTGACTGGGAAACTGCTTCCTGGCTCATGCAGCCACGCAGATAGGACCCCAGGGGTTTTTTGTTTGTTTGCTCTGATTTGTTCTGTTTTGATTTGTTTGTTTGTTTTCTTTTTCCTTTTTCTGCTTGGGAACCCCCTCTAGCCAGGCAGTACCACATGGCTTGGAAGCTACTCCCTTACTCTGTGCAGACACACAGGGACATCCTTTGGGGAATTTTTTTTTTAATTTTTTAATTTTTTTTTTTTTGTTTCTTTGTTTTGTTTTCTTCCCTTTCTTATTCCCTTTTGTCTTTCTTCATTTGCAGTTTTTCTATTCTTTTTCTTCTTTTACCCTTTTTATTTATTTTTTTTTTAATTTTTGTTTTTCCTCATCTCTCAGTCTCTCATCTCCACTCCAATAGCAAGCTCCCTTAGCACCATTTTTTTCTTTGTGTGTATGTTTTTGGCTCTTGTTCCTCTCTCCTCTCTCTCATCTATCCCATACCCATCTTAAATCCACACATCACAATCTACCCCCTCCTTTCTGTCTACCTGCACTGTGTGCTGAACATCACACTCCCAAGCAGCACAGGCATGACCTACTGGAATCTGCCCTGCACTGACTCCTGGTCCACACTGTTAGCCCTGGTATGTGCCACAAACAAGCCATCCCAGCAACTCCCCTTCAGCTGGACCTGCCCTCCTATACCATACCTGAGTGACTGACCCTGCCCATTAGAGGAGGTGAAAAGTATCGTGCCCACAGACAAGCAAATGACAAAGAAAGCACAGCCCACCTGCTCAGACATAACCAAATAAAACAAAATAGCAGGATGAAACAAACAAATCTACTATCAATAAATGAGGAAAATAACCACTGAGTGCCCTGAAGACAGCATACAATATCAAAACATTTACAAAAACAGAACAGGATGGCTCCAGTAGGTGTTCAAGACAAAACAACAGATGACCTTCTAGTACAAGAAAAGGCACTAGACCTAACTGATAGGGAATTCAAATCTCTAATATTCAGAATTATCCATGAGTTGAAGCAAAAAGAAGACAAAAATGAGGAAAAAATAGACAAATTCATTGAAAAGACAGACAAATTCATGAAAAATACAGACAAAAAATTGGAATAATTCAAGAAAATAATCCAGGAACAAAATGCTAAAATAAATTCACCACTAGAAATCATGCGAAAATAATTAGAAATCCAAAAGACAAACAACAAGATTTCAGAAATGGACAGTGTCATAGATAGACCAAGGAACAGGTTTGATTGAAACAGTAGAAGATAGGATCAGTGGAGTTGAAGACAAACACTTGGACACAACTCCGTTTGAGGAAAAATCATAAAAAATAATGTAGAAAAATGAAGAATCCCTGAGAATTATGTGGGATACAATCAAAAGCAAAAATCTACGAGTGATCAGAGTTCAAGAACAGGGGGAGAAAACAGAAAACACAGAGAGGATCATTGAAGAATTGCCGACAAAACTTCCTCAATATCATGAAAGATAAAAAGATGACCATCCAAGAAGCTCAACAAACTCCCTATAAGATAGACCCCAAAAGAAAATCACCAAGGCATATGATAATAACACTCGCTAAAACCAAAGACAAACAAAGGATCCTGAGAGCAACTCGAGAAAAACAAGAAGTCACATACAGAGGAGAAACAGTAAGACTAAGCTCGGATTATTTGTCAGAAACCATGCAGGCTAGAAGGCAATGGGATGACATATATAAAACCTTGAAAGAAAAAAATTGCCAACCAAGACTAATATATCCTGCAAAACTCTTGTTCAAATATGATGGTGAAATTCGGTCATTTCCAGATAAATAGAAATTAAGGGACTATGTAAAAACCAAACAAAACTTACAAGACTTATTAAAGGGAGACCTTCGATCTGAGAACAAACAACATCAGACCACAGGCTGAATATAGGACACAGGATTGTACTAGCCAGATAGAAACCTAGGAAATGAACTCCTAAGAACTATGCAAAACCAAAAAAATTACAAGGAAACCAGAGAGGTTAATCCGTAAATGACTACAGCATCAGAACAAGAAAAGAAGAACAAACGGTGTAGGTATAGAACCTTCTAATGGAGAGGAAAGCAAGGAGATACCAAGTAATAATAGACTGGTTCAAATCTAGGAAGATAAGGGTAAATTACAAGGTAGCCACAAAGAAAGTTAACAAACCTACTCATCAAAATAAAGAAGAAAAACATAAAGTCTCAGTAAAAACAAAACCTACAAAAACAGAAGAAATGAAAAAAAAATCCACAAACAAAAGGAACTCACCACAGGAGAGTAAGAGGAACAAAGAAAACATCAGCACCACAAAGAAAAAAAAGCACTACAAAATGCAATCCCACTCCGAGGAATATATCCTAGAGAAATAAGAGCCATCACACAAATAGACATATGCACACCCATGTTTATTAAAGCACTGTTCACAATAGCAAAAACATGGAAGCAACCTAGATGCCCATCAACAGATGAATGGATAAACAAACTATTGTACATACACACAATGGAGTATCATGCAAAGATAAAGAACAGTGATGAATGTGTGAAGTATCTCATAACATGGATGAAACTGGAGGACTTTATGCTGAGTGAAATAAGTCAATCACAAAAAGGACAAATATTGATGAGACCTCTACCGTAAAACTTCATGTAAAAGTTTACACACAAAAAGAAACAATCTTTGTTGGTTACAAGGGATGGGAGGGGTGGGGGAGGAATTAAAAAGACAATAGATAAGTGCTAACTTTGGTGAAGGGTATGACGGTACACAATCCTGGGGAAGCCAGCACAACTTGTACAAGGAAAGGTCATGGAAGCCCCATAGACACATCCAAACTTCCTGAGGGACTGAATTTCTGGGTGGAGGGCTGTGGGGACCATGGTCTCAGGGAACATCCAGCTCAACTGGCATAACACAGTTTATAAAGACCATGTTCTGCATTCTACCTTGGTGAGTAGCATCTGGGGTCTTAAAAACCTGTGAGCAGCCATCTAAGATAATCCACTGGTCTCACCCCTTTGGGAGCAAGGGAGAATGAAGAGAACAAGATACAAGGAAAAGATTAGTCCAAAAGAGTAAGGGACCACAGCTACCACAGCCTCCACCAGACTGAGTCCAGTACAGCTAGATGGTGCCCAGCTACCACCACTGACTGCTCTGACCGGGATCACAATAGAGGGTCCTGGACAGAGCTGGAAAAGGATGTAGAACAAATTCTAAGTCACAAAAAAAAGACCAGATTTACTGGCCTGACAGACTGGATAAACCCTGAGAGTATGGCCCCCAGATACCCTTTTAGCTCAGTGGTTAAGTAACTCCTGAAGTTCACCATTCACTGGGGAATTGGACAGCCTCATAAAACAAAATGGGATTAATGAGGCACAGCATTCCAGGGACAAGGACTAGAAGGCAGGAAGGGACAGGAAAGCTGGTGATAATAACCCTAGGTTGAGAAGGGACAGTGTTGACATGTTGTGGGGTTGTTAACCATTGTCATAGAGCAATATGTGTACTAACTGTTTAATGAGAAACTATTTGTTCTGCAAACCTTCATCTAAGGTACAAAAACAAAAAAAAGAATTATCTATGTGAGATCAAATTGACAACAGCAACTCACAAGGTTTGATGGGAAGCCTAGGGGGCAGTGAGTTGAAGGTAATGGTGATGGAATCATTTGGAAAAGGATAGTGAGAATAGCAGCACAACGGGAAGAATGTAATGAATGTCACTAGATTATACATGTAGAAACTTTTGAAATGGTGTAACTTCGGCTATGTATATTTTCACCAAAGAAAAAGTCCTCCAAGGTTGAGAAGGGAGACTGTTGACATGTCTTGAGGTTGTTAACCAATGTCATAAAACAATATGTGCACTGACTATTTAATGAGAAATTATTTGTTCTGTAAACCTTCATCTAAAGTACAATAAAAAAAATTTAAAAGAAAAACAGAGGAACATGCGAAAATCAAAATGTTAGCCCTACAGCTTGAACAAATAGAAAGAGAACAGCAAAAGAAGACCACAGACACAATAAGAAAGGAAATGATGAAGATTACAGCAGAAATAAATGAAATAGAGAACAGAAAACCCATAGAAAGAATCAACAGGACCAAAAGTTGGTTCTTTGAAAAGATCGACAAAATAAACCATTGATCAAACTGACAAAGGAAAAACAAGAGAGGAAGCAAGTAACCTGAATAATAAATGAGATGGACAATATCACAACAGACTCAACTGAAATAAAAAGAATCATAACAGAATACTATGAAAACTGTACTTCAACAAATTTGAGAACCTAGAGAAAATGAAAAGATTTCTGGAAACACACTACCTACCTAAATTAACACAAACTGAGAAAATCTGAAGAGACCAAAAAGGTATTTTAAAAAAAAAAAAACCTCCCAACAACAAAAAAACCTTAACCAGGATGGCTTCACTTGAGAATTCTAGCAAATATTCAGAGAAGAGCTCACACCAGCAGTATTCAGACTATTTCAGAGTATAGAAAAGGAAAGAATACTCCAAATTTATACTATGAAGCCAGCATAATCCTGATACCAAAGCCAGGTAAAGACTTTACCAAAAAAGAAAATTATAGACCAATATCTCTCACGAATATAGATGCAAAAATACTCAATAAAACAAAATTTTCATCAATAGAATTCAGCATCATATCAAAAAATAATAGACGAGGATCAAGTGGGATTCATACCAGGTATGCAAGCTGGAAGAGTTGAAGAAAAAAATTCATTCGAGTTGCAGTATTGAAGGATTCTATGGGGAAAATATTAACCGACACAGGAAGCATCAAAAGAAGATGAAAGGAATCACAGAGTCACTATACCAAAAAGAATTAGTTGACGTTCAACCATTTCAGGAGGTAGCGTATGATCAGGAACCGATGGTACTGAAGGAAGAAATCCAAGCTACACTGAAGGCATTGGTGAAAAACAGGGCTGTAGGAAATGATGGAATACCAACTGAGGCTTCAACAAATGGATGCAGTGCTAGAAGTGCTCATTCCTCTATGTCAAGAAATTTGGAAGATAGCTACCTGGCCAACCAGCTAGAAGAGATCCATATTTATGCCTATTCCCAAGAAAGGTGATCCAACCCAATGCAGAAATTATTTTACTTTTAGAGGTGAGGAAGCTGTGATACTCTCCTTCGGGCAGATGGGGAAACTGAGGCCCAAGGAGCAGCAGTGGCCTTGTCTTGATGTCTCAAAGCACCAAACGCTGTGGGCAGGAAGCTCCTGTTGGGTATATGGGAAAACTGAGGCCAGCATCCCCTGCAGGCCCCTAGTGCGTGGACACATGCTCTACCAGCGTTGTGGTGTCCTGGAAACCACGAGGGCAGTAGGGCCGACTTTGGGGCAGTCGGTGCTGGTACAGAGTATGGTGTAGTGTGTCATGCCCCATTGGCGTGCCAAGTCACTGGAGTGCTTGAAGGCCTGGTCGCAGGTGTCACAGGTGAAGAGCCTGACCATGGAGTGCATCAAAAGGTCGCCCTGCAGCTGCATGGGGGAGCTGCATACGAGGCCACACTCCTGGTAGGGACAGCTGAGGCCCTCCTCTTCACCATTGCTGGAGGCTGGATTCTTCGCTGGCAGCCTCCGCCCCTCCTTCCACTGTGCCATGTGGTTGCAGGGCACACCAGGTGTGTGGATGAGCAGGTAGTAGTGTGGCAAGGAGGACGTGGCAGGTGGCAGCTTGTCTGCAGGGCCGGAGTATTGCCCTGCGAGGGCAGCGGATCCATGGCTTCTGGGGAGGACTGGAGGATGGGCAGAGGGTCCATGGCAGCAGCAACACCTGGTGGGTAGCCTGGCATACAAAACTTTTGAGTCCAGAAGTGGCCGTAAGGACAAGTTCTGGAGATGGCTGTGATATCCTGAGCCGAAGGAAGAGATAAACCAGCTTTTTCTGGATTCAGAGAGTAGCAGGAAGTGTGTCCTTTTATTTTTGATTCTGACTTTTCTTATGAGATCAGAACAGATGAAGTACAGGGAGAAGTAGCAGCAAAAAGCATGTATCTTACAATCTACTTCCACTGGTGCTCAGGCAAGGGGGAGCTTGTGCAGGAGATGGATCCCCTAATCCCAACAGACACTCAAAATCTCACTTGGACCCTAAAATGCATCTGCTTGGTGGCATTGTCCTCCATTCCTGTCTTCAGCATCCACTTAGACTTCATCCTCTGGATATACTACAAGGCTGACTCTTGTGCAAGAGCAGCTCCTGTGCTACCAGTCCACCCCAGGACTCTGTACTGTTGGAGGACACTGTTAACAGCCTTCTTATTTTTAGCAACTGCCGCAGCTCTTAACAACCCAAACCGCTGTTAGTAGTATCTCATCAGGGAGCAATGACCCACTCTGGCAACAGAAGGTAGAATCACTTCCATGCTGTCATTGTCATATTTCACATTCTTTTTTTTTTTATATTTTATTGTACTTCAGGTGAAGGCTTACAGAACAAATTGTTTCTCATGAAACAGTAGCACACATGTTGTTTTATGACATTGGTTAACAACCCCACAATATATCAACCTTCTAACTTCTCAACCTTTTTTTTTTTTTTTTTTTTTTTGGTGAAAATACACATAGCCAAAGATACACCGTTTCAAAAATTTCTGCACACACAGTTCAGTGACATTGACTACGCTCTTCCAATTGTGCTGTTACTCTCACTTCAGATCAAGGCTTACAGAACAAAATAGTTTCTCATTTAACAGTTACTACAAATGTTGCCCTATGACAATGGTTAACAATATCACAACACATCAACAATATCCTCACTCAATCTTGTGTTCCCTATCACCAGCTTCCTTGTCCCCTTCTGCCTTCTGGCCCTTGTCACTGGACTCCTGTACCTCGTTAGTCTCATTTGGTTTTACGGGACTGTCCACTCCCAGGCTAAACAGTGAACCTCGGAGGTAACTTCACCACTGAGCTAAACGGGTGTCTGGGGACCATATTTTCAAGGTTTCTCCAGTCTCCTTTAGGCCAGTAAATCTGGTCTTTTTTTTTGTGTGTGTGTGAGTTAGAATTATGCTCTACATACTTCTCCAGCTCTGTCCAGAACCCTCTGTTGTGATCCTGGTCAGAGCAGTCAGCAGTGGTAGCCGGGCACCATCTAGCTGTACTAGACACAGTCCGGTGGAGGACTTGGTAGCTGTGGACAATTAGTCCTTTGGACTAATCTTTTCCTTGTATCCTGATCACTTCGTTCCCCCTTACTCCCAAAGGGATGAGACCAGTGGAGTATTTTAGATGGCCGCTCACAGGCTTTTAAGACCCCAGACACTACTCACCAAGGTAGAATGTAGAGCATTGTCTTTATAAGCTGTGTCATGCCAATTGAGCTAGATGTTCCCTGAGACCATGGTCCCCAGAGCCCTCCGCCCAGCAACTCAGTCCCTCGGGGAGTTTAGATGTGTTTATGGGGCTTCCATGACCTTTCCTTGTACAGGTTGTGCTAGTTTCCCCTGTATTGTGTACTGTCTCACCTTTCACCCAAGATACCACTTATCTATTGCCTATTTAGTATTCCCCCCCCCACCCCTCCCATCCCTGGTAACCAACAAAGATTGTTACATTTTACGTGTGAACTTTTTCATGGGCTTTTACAGTAGAGGTCTCATACAATATTTGCCTTTTTATGATTGACTTATTTCACTCAGCATAACGTCCTCCAATTTCATCCATGTTATGAGATGGTTCACAGATTCATTGTTGTTCTTTCTTGTTACATAGTACTCCATTGTGTGTATGTACCATAGTTTGTTTATCCATTCATCTGTTGATGGGCACCAACGTTGTTTCCATCATTTTGATATTGTGAACAATGCTGCAATGAACATAGGTGTGCATATGTCTATTTGAGTGACGACTTTTATTTCTCTAGGATATATTGCTAGGAGTGGGATTGCTGGATCGAATGGTATGTCTATTTCTACCTTTCTGAGGAAACGCCATATCATTTTCCAAAATGGTTGTATCATTTTGCATTCCCACCAGCAGTGCATAAGAGTTCCCACCTCCCCGCAGCCCCTCCAACATTTGTTATTTCCAGTGTTATTGATTCGTGCCAGTAATGCTGGGGTGAGATGGTATCTCATTGTGGTTTTAATTTGCATTTCTCTAATGGCTAGTGATCGCGAGCATTTCCTCATGTGTCTGTTGGCCATTTGAATGACTTCTTTGGTGAAGTGTCTGTTCATTTCCATTGCCCATTTTTTGATAGGATTATTTGTCTTTTTGTTGTAGAGGTGTTGGTTTTTCTTGTAGATTATGGAGATTAGACCTTTGTCTGACTTGTACTGTCCAAAATTTTTTTCCCAGTCTGTAGGTTCTCTTTTGACTCTTTTGGTGAAGTCTTTTGAAGAGCATAGGTGTTTGATTTTTAGAAGATCCCAGTTATCTAGCTTATCTCTTGTGTTTTGTGCATTGATGGTTATGGTTTGTATCCTGTTAATGCCGTGTATAAAGGCCTGAAGTGTTGGTCTTATTTTTTCTTCTATGAACTTTATAGTTTTAGGCTTTATATTCAGGTCTTTGATCCATTTTGAAGTAGTTTTTGTATATGGTGTGAGGTATGGGTCCTGTTTCATTTTTTTGCAAATGGATATCCAGTTTTGCCAGCACCATTTGTTAAAAAGACTGTCTTTTCCCCCATTTGATGGACTTGGCGCCCTTGTTGAAGATCAGGTGACCGTAGGTGGATGGATTTACATCTGGGTTGTCAATTCTGTTCCATTGGTCAATGTATCTGTCGTTGTACCAGTACCAGGCTGTTTTGACTACTGTAGCTGTATAGTAGGTTCTGAAGTCAGGTAGTGTGAGTCCTCCAACTTTATTCTTCTTCTTCAGTAGTGCTTTACTTATTTGGGGCTTCTTCCCTTTCCATAGAAAGTTAATGATTAGTTTTACCACCTCTTTGAAGAATGTTGCTGGTATTTGGATCGGGATTGCATTGTATTTGTAAATTGCTTTGGGTAAAATTGCCATTTTCACAATGTTGAGTCTGCCTATCCGTGAGCATGCTATGTGTTTCCATTTATGTAGATCCCTTTGGGTTTCATGCAGTAGTGTTTTGTAGTTTTCTTTGTATAGGTCTTTTACATCCCTGCACAGATTTATTCCTAAGTATTTTATCTTTTTAGGGGCTATTGAAAATGGTATTGTTTTCCTGATTTCCTTTTCATCGTTCTCCTTATTGGTGTATAGGAATTGAAATGATTTTTGAATGTTTATCTTGTATCCTGCTACTCTGCTGAATCTTTCTAATAGTTCCAGTAGATTTCTTGTGGAGTCTTTAGGGTTTTCTATGTATAGCATCATATCATCTGCAAACAGGGACAGTTTAACTTCTTCATTACGGATTTCGATGCCCTTTATTTCTTTTTCTTGCCTTATTGCTCTCGCTAGAACTTCCAGCACAATGTTAAATAGGAGTGGTGATAAAGGGCATCCTTGTCTTGTTCCTGTTTTCAAGGGGAATGTTTTCAGCCTCTCTCCATTAAGAATGATATTGGTGGTTGGTTTTGCATAGATCCCCTTTATTATGTTGAGAAACGTCCCTTCTATACCTATTTGATTGAGAGTTTTTATCAGGAATGGGTGTTGGACTTTGTCAAATGCCTTTTCTGTGTCAATTGAGATGATCATGTGATTCTTTTCTTTCCTTTAATTTGTGTGTGGATTACATTGATTGATTTTCTAATATTGAACCATCCTTGCATACCTGGTATGAATCCTCCTTGGTCGTGGTATATGATTTTTTTGATATGATGCTGAATTCTATTGGCTAGAATTTTGTTCAGAATTTTTGCATCTATATTCATGAGAGATATTGGTCTGTAATTTTCTTTTTTTGTGATGTCTTTGCCTTGTTTTGGTATCAGCATTATGCTGGCTTCATAAAATGAATTTGGAAGTATTGCTTCCTCTTCTATGCTCTGAAATAGCCTGAGTAGTACTGGTACAAGCTCTTCTGTAAATGTTTTGTAGAATTCTCCAGTGAAGACATCTGGGCCAGGGCTTTTTTTGGTTGGGAGTTTTTTTATTACCTTTTCAATCTCTTCTCTTGTTATGGGTCTGTTCAGATTTTCAACATCACTTTGTTGTAGTTTGGGTAGGCCGTGTGTTTCTAGAAATTTATCCATTTCCTCCAGGTTTTCAAATTTGTTGGAGTATAGTTTTTCTTAATTTTCTGTTATAATCCTTTTTATTTCAGTTGGGTCTGTTGTCATGTCCCCCATTTCATTTCTTATTTGGGTTATTTGTGTCCTCTCCTGTTTTTCTTTTGTCAGTCTGGCCAGTGGTTTATCTTGTTGATTTTTTCAAAGAACCAACTTTTGGTTTTGTTGATTCTTTCTATTGTTTTTCTGTTCTCTATTTCATTTATTTTTGCTCTGATCTTTACTATTTCCTTTCTTCCAGTGGTTGTGGGCTTTTTTTGCTGTTCTCTTTCTATTTGTTTGAGTTCTGTAATTAATTTTTTGATTTTGTCCCTTTCTTCTTTTTTGATATGTGCATTTATTGCTATAAATTGTCCTCTGAGGACTGCCTTTGCTGTGTCTCAAAAGATTTGGTATGATGTGTTTTCATTCTCATTGGAATCTAGGAATTTTTTGATTCTATCTCTGATTTCTTCTATTACCCAGTGATGTGTAAGCAGGGTATTATTCGGCTTCCATGTAGTTGATTTTTTTTCCTTGGTCTTTCTAGTGTTAATTTCTGCCTTGATGGCATTGTGGTCAGAGAAGATACTTTGAATTATCTCAGCGTTTTGCATCTTGTTGAGGATTGCTTTGCGGCCTAAGATGTGGTCTATTCTGGAGAACGTTCCATGTGCATTGGAAAAGAATGTGTACCTTGCAGCTGTTGGATGGAGTGTTCTATATATGTCTATGAGGTCCAGTTGGCTGATTGTGTCCTTTAGGTCTTCTGTATCTTTGCTGAGTTTCTTCTTAGTTGTTCTGTCCTTTACTGAGAGTGGTGTGTTGATGTCTCCTACTATTATTGTGGAACTGTCAATTTTTCTTTTCAGTGTTGTTAGAGTTTGTTTTATGTATTTTGGAGCCCTGTCATTGGGTGCGTAGATGTTTATTATGGTTATGTCTTCATGACGGATCATCCCCTTAATCATTATATAGTGTCCTTCTTTGTCTTTTATGGTAGATTTTGTTTTAAAGTCTATTTTATGTGAGATTAGAATTGCCACTCCTGCTCTTTTTTGGTAGTTGTTAGCTTCATATATTTTTTTCCAACCTTTGATTTTTAATAAATTCACATCTTTGTTTCTAAGATGTGTCTCTTGTAGACAGCATATTGATGGATCCTGTTTTCTTATCCATTCTGCCACTCTACGTCTCCTTATGGGTGCATTGAGTCCATTTACATTCAGTGTAATTATTGATAGATGTGAGTTTGTTGCTGTCATTTTATAGTGCTTTTTTTTTTTTGTTGTGCTGAAGTTTTCTTTGTTCTTCTTACTCTCTTGTGCTGAGTTACTTTTGTTTGTGTATTTTGTCTTCATTTCTTTTGTTTTTGCCGCGACTTTATGTTTTTCGTCTTTATTTTTATGAGTATGTTTGTTAACTTTCTTTGTGGTTACCATGAATTTTACCCTTATCTTTCTAAGTTTGAAGCAGTCTATCCTTACTTGGTATCGCCTTGCCTTCTTCTCCATTAGAAGGTTCTATATCTATGCCGTTTATTCCCTCTTTCATTGTTTTGATGTTGTTGTCATCCATCAATTGACTGCTCTGATTCCCTGTTGTATTTCTTTTGGTTTTGGATAGTCCTCGAGAGTTCATTTATTAGATTGGTATCTGGCTCGTACAATCCTGCGTCCTAGGTCCTGCCTGAGGGCTGAAGCTGTTTGTCCTCAGATCGAAGAACTCCCTTTAATAATTCTTGTAAGTTTGGTTTGACTTTTACATATTCCGTTAATTTCTGTTTATCTGGAAATGACCTAATTTCACCATCAAATTTGAATGAGAGTTTTGCAGGACATATTATTCTTGGCTGACAATTTTTTTCTTTCAAGATTTTATATATGTCATCCCACTGCCTTCTTGCCTGCATGGTTTCTGCTGAATAATCTGAGCTTAGTATTATTGTTTCTCCTCTGCATGTGACTTCTTGTTTTTCAAGAGCTGCTTTCAGGATTCTTTGTTTGTCTTTGGTTTTGGCGAGTGTGAATATGATATGCCTTGGTCATTTTCTTTTGGGATCTCTTCTATATGGGGTTTGTCAAGCTTCTTGGATGGCCATCTTTTCATCTTTCCTGATATTGGTGAAGTTTTCTGTCAGCAGTTCCTCAATGATCCTCTCTGTGTTTTCTGTTTTCCCCCCCTGTGGTGGAATGCTAATCACTCGAAAATTTTTCCTTTAATTGTGTCCCACATAACTCTCAAGGTCTCTTCATTTTTCTTTGTTCTTTTTTCTGAGTTTTCCTGAAACAGAGTTGTATCCAAGTGTTTGTCTTCAGTTCCACTGATCCTGTCTTCCACAGTTTCAAATCTGCCTCTCAGTCCTACTATGACATCATCCATTTTTGAAATCTTGCTGTTTATCTTTTGGATTTCTCATTGTTGTTTTTGTATAATTTCCAGTTGTGAATTTATTTGGGCATTTTGTTCCTGCATCATCTTCCTGAATTATTCCAATTTTTTGTCTGTATTTTCCATGAATTTGTCTATTTTTTCCTCATGTTTGTCAGCTTTTTGCCTCAGTTCTTGGAAAATTCTGAGTATTAGTGATTTGAATTCCCTATCAGGTACTTCTAGTGCATTTTCTTCCACAGGAGAGTTATCTGGTGTTTTAATTTGGACGCCTACTGGAGCCATCCTGTCCTGTTTTTGTAAATGTTTTGATATTGTTTGCTGTTTTTAGGGCATTCAGTAGATATTTCTCTCGTTTATTGATTGTGGATTTGTTTGTTTCGTCCCTTTAAAAAAAAAAAATTGAGTATGTCTGAGCAGGCGGACTGCGTGCCCCTTGTTGTTTGCTCGTCTGTGCACTCAATACTTTTCACCTCCTTCTCCAACTTGCTGGTTCAGTCACTCAGATGTGGTACAGCAGGGCAGGTCTAGCTGAAGAGGAGCCACTGGGACGGGTTGTTTGTGGTACTCACCACAGTCACCAGGGCGGTCGGTAATCAGTGCTGGGCAGGTTCCAATAGGCTGTGCCTGCACAGCTTGGTGGTTGGATGTCAAGTGCACGGTGCAGGTAGGCAGGATGCAGCGGGGAGATGGTTATGTGTGAAGCTAAGCGGCTGTTTTTTCTCCCACTGGACGCTCTGTGAGGCTGCTCTCTCATACCCCTATTTGCTGGTCTCCAATAGGAGTCCAAGATGATGGATCCATGCTGCGTTAGCTGGTAGGGGACCTCTGCATGAATCTCTCCTCACTCTCCATTCTCTTTCAGTATTCTCACTCCATTTGGTGCTCGGCTGAGTTCTTTATCTCTTCATTTTATGTTCTATGGTTTCAGGATTGTTGATTCTCTGTTTGGCTTAGTTTTTCAGATCTTTGCTGTGGAGGGATGGCGTGGTGCTTCTGCCTAGAGTGCCATCTTGTCGGACTCTCCATATTTCACATTCTTATCTGAGGGGAAAGCCTCAGCCTTACCAGCATGCTCCCCTTCCTTGTAATCTGTATAGTTACTCCTAAAATTATAGAAGTCTGCAAATTCCAAAGCAGCATAACCACCTGTGAAGAGCTTAAAGTGGCTCTTGTCATCTGTGTGCACCTGGACAGCTTCCATGGAGTAGAAGGATTTCCCTTTCTCATTGCACCACAAGCAAATCTTCCCAGTGCCAACTTTCTCCCCCAACTATCTAATCAGTCCCTCAAGATCACAAAGATATTCCTGACTTTAAACCATGTAGTATCTCCTTGTTCTATTTGAACAACTGCCTCTTGATCTATGAACAGTTTCCTCATGAACACAATTAAGTGTCCTGGAATTCCCATTCTTCACAATGTTATCCATAATTTGTTATGACCCACATGGTTAAATGCCTTTGCATAGTCAATAAAACACAGGTAAACATCTTTCTGGTATTCTCTGCTTTCAGCTAGGATTCATCTAACATCAGCAATGATATCCTGTATTATGCAGATGACACAACATTGCTTTGATCTCCTTTCCTGATGCCCCGTTCTTCTTCATATAATCCAGCTTCTCAGATTATTTGCTCAGCATATGTCTGATTCCAGGTCCTCTTCTGAATCCGGCTTGAATTTCTGGCTGTTCCCTGTCGATATACTGCTGCAGCTTTTGAACGATCTTCAGTGAAGTTTTACTTGCATGTGATATTAACGATATTGTTCGATATGGATTACACATAAACATAAAGAAAACAAAAATTCTCACAACTGGACCAATAAACAACATCATGATAAATGAAGAAAAGATTGAAGTTGTCAAGGATTTCATTTTACTTGGATCCACACGCAACACCGGTGGAAGCAACAGTTAAAAAATCAAAAGACGTGTTGCCTTGGACAAATCTGCTACAAAAGATCTTTTTAAAGTGTGGAAAAGCAAAGATGCCACCTTGAAGACTAAAGTGCGCCAGACCAAAGCCATGGAGTTTTCAGTTGCCTCATATGCATATGAAAGCTGGACGATGAATAAAGAAGACTGAGGAATTGATGCCTTTGAGTTGTGGTGTTATCGAAGAATATTGCATATACCATGGACTGACAAAAGAACGAACAAATCTGTGTTGGAAGAAGTGCATCCAGAAAGCTCCTTAAAGGCAAGGATGGCGAGACTACGTCTCACATACTTTGGACATGTTATCTGTAGCGACCAATTCCTAGAGAAGGACATCACGCTTGGTAAAGTAGAGGGTCATCCAAAAACAGGAAGATCGTCAATGAGATTGATTGATACAGTGGCTGCAACAATGGGTTCAAGCATAACAAAGATTGTGAGTATAGCACAGGACTGGGCAGTGTTTGTTCTCTTGCACATAGGGTCGCTATGAGTCAGAACCAACTCGATGACACCTAACAACAAACAGCAACAACAACACCCATTCCTGATAAAAACTCTCAATAAAATAGGAAAAGAAGGGAAATTCCTCAACATAATAAAGGGTATCTACACAAAACCAACAGCCAACATCATTCACAATAGAGAGAGGCTGAAAGCATTCACTCTGAAAACAGGAACAAGACAAGGATGCCCTTTATCTTCACTCCTATTTAACATTGTGCTGGAAGTCCTAGCCAGAACAATAAAGCAAGAAAAAGAAATAAAGGGCATCCAAGTTGGTAAGGAAGAAGTATCTCTATTTGCAGAGGATATGATCCTATACATAGAAAACCTCAGAGATTCCATAAGAAAACTACTGGAACTAATAGAAAGATTCAGCAGAGTAGCAGGTACAAGATCAACATACGAAAATCAGTTGAATGCCTATACACCCACAAGAAGAACTCTGAATAGGAAATCAGGAAAACAGTAGCATTTATAAAAGCCCCTAAAAAGATGAAATACTTAGGAATAAATCTAATCAGGGACTAAAAGAAAACTGTGAAACACTATTGCAAGAAAACAAAAGAAACCTACATAAATGGAAAAATATACCATGCTCATTGATAGGAAGACTCAACATTGTGAAAATGTTAATTCTGCCCAAAGTGATCTACCGATATAATGCAATCCAGATCCAAATATTGACAACATTCTTTAACAAGGTGGGAAAACTAATTACCAACTTAATACAGAAAAGAAAGATGCCCAAGATAAGTAAAGCATTACTGAATAAACAGAACAAAGTAACACACCTCACACTACATTATCTCAGAACCTACTATATACCCTCAGTAGTCAAAACAACCTAGTACTGGTGTAAGGACAGACACATAAACCAATGGAACAGAATCAAGAACCCAGACATAAATCCTTCCACCGTGGTCAGCTGATCTTTGACAAAGGACCAAAGTTCATTAAATGGGGGAACAGACAGTCTTTATAACAAACAGTGCTGGCAAATCTGGATGTCCATATGTAAAAAAATTAAACATGACCCGTACCTCATACTATACACAAAAACTAACTCAAAATGGATCAAAGACCCAAATATAAAACCTAAAACTATAAAGATCATGAGAAAAAAATAGGGTCAAAGCTGAGAGCCCTAATACATGGCATAAATAGTATACAAACCATAATAACAATGCACAAACACCAGAAGAAAAACTAGATACCTGGGAGATCCTGAAAATTAAATACTTACTCTCATAAAAAGACTTCACCAAAACTCTGAGAAAAGAACCTGCAGACTGGAAAAATAATTCTGGCCACACAATCTATATCCTACAAGGGTCTAATCTCTAAAATCTATAGAACACTTCTACACCTCAATGATATAAATACAAATAACCCAGTTAAAAAATGGGCAAAGAATATGAACAGACACTTCACCAAAAAAGACATTCAGGTGGCTAACAAACAGATGAGGTAATGCTTGAGATCATTAGCCATTAGAGAAATGCACATCAACATTACAATGAGATGCCATCTCACCTCAACATTAATGACACTAATCAAAATGAAAAAAATAGAAAATAACAATGCTGGAGAGATGGCAGGGAGTATTGAACTCTTATACACTGCTGGTGGAAATATAAAATGGTACAACCACTATGGAAAATGATATGGTGCTTCCTTAAAAAGCTAGAAATAGAAATACCATATGATCCAGTAATCCTACTCCTAGGAATATATCCTAGAGAAATAAGAGCGGTCACACGAATACACATATGCACACCCATGTTCATTGCAGCATTATTCGCAATACAAAAAGATGGGAACAACCTAAGTCCCCATCAGCAGATGAACAGATAAACAAATTATGGTACATACACACAATGGAATACTATGCAACGATAAAGAACAATGATGAATCCAGGAAACATCTCACAACATGGATGAACCTGGAGGTCATTATGCTGAGTGAAATAAGTCAATCACAAAAGGACAAATATTGTAGGAGACCACTATCATAAAAACCCAAGAAAAGGTTTATACACACACACACAAAAGAAATTTTTTTGATGGTTACTAGGGAGGGGAGTGGTGGGGAGAAGAAATCACTAACTAGATAGTATACAAGTGTCAAGTTTGGTGAAGGGAAAGACAACATACAATATAGGGGAAGTTAGCACAGCTTGACTGAGGAAAAGCCATAGAAGCTTTCTATACACATCCAAACACCTTGAAAAACTGAGTTACTGGGGCCAAGCACTGGGGACCACGGTCTCAGAGGATATCTAGGTCAATTAGTATAACAAAGTTCATAAAGAAAATATTCTACAACCTACTTTGGTGAGTAGAATCTGTGGTCTTAAAAGCTTATGAGCGACCATCTAAAATACATCTGTTGGTCCCATCACATTCAGAACAAAGAAGAATGAAGAAAACCAAAGACACAAGGAAAATATTAGTCCAAAGGACTAATGGACCACATGAACCACAACCTCCACCAGCCTGAGTCCAGAAGAACTAGATGGTTCTCGGCTACTACCACCGGCTGCTCTGACAGAGTCACAATACGGAGTTTTGGAAAGAGTGGGAGAAAATGTAGAACAAAATTCAAATTCACAAAAAAGATAAGACTTACTGGTCTGACAGAGACTAGAGGAACCCCTGAGATTATGGCACCTAGACGCCCTGCTAAGTCTGAACCGAAGCCACTCCTGAAGTCCACCTTTCAACCAAAGGATAGGCCTATAATACTAACAATAGCACACATGAGGAATGTACTTAGTTTAATCAAGTATACTAGACTAAATGGTCAACACCTGCCCAAAAACAAAGATGAGAAGGCAGGAAGGGACAGGAAACTTATAGGAATGGACACAGTGAACCTAGGGTATAAAAGGAAAGGGGAGAGTGCTGATACAATTGTGTGGACTGCGATCAATGTCAGAAAACATTTTGTGTACAAGTTTTAGAAGGAGAAATTAGTTTGTGCTGTAAATTTTCACCTAAAACATAATAAAATTAAAAAAAAAAAAAAAAAGGATTGGGGTAAAAACCCAAGGAGGTCACCACCAGAAGAAACTGCCAACAGAGTTCATAGTGGCTGCCTCTTTAAGGAGTGGTACTGCTGGGGCGGGGGTGGGGGGGGTTGGCAGGTGTAGAGCAGGCAGGGCATTTCTTGCTTTCAGTTTCAAGTTCTCAATATCATCTTGTACTTTAAATATGAGCATGCATTTATTTGTTAAAAGTACACACACACACTCACACGTGGTTCCGGCTTGGTTGTGAGTGACACTAAATAATTTTCCAAATATAGGTAGAGTCCCCAAAACAGTCTACAGATGGGGCACTAATACACAATAGCTATATTTCCACCCATGGGGAGAGCCTTTATAATAGCACAGAAAACTCTACTGCTTTTCGTCTGTTCCATCCCTATCACAGAAGGCATAGGTACTGTTCCATCTCAGCTTTTACTCTGACTTTTACCTAAGTACTTTACTTAAAGTACTGGTCTCTGGTTTCCACATAAAAAAATTATTGGAACTTACAGAATATTAAAACATGCTTACTGTTATATAAAGTTTTAACTTGACATAATTATTTTTGAAAGGATATATATTTTTTATAATTAAAAAAATTTTGCAGCCTGGCATTTTATTCCCAAAGAATTAACATGTTAGACAAAAAAAACCAAAACCAAACAAACAAAAAACTTTGTTGATAATAGCACTAGACCGTGGGAGAGTGAACTGCTTATGTGAAAATCTCCTACTATGAGTATGTGGTGTGTTTCTCTAGATCTTGTTGAAATTGAAAACCTCAGAAAAAGAAATAAATTTCCCTTTTAGCTCCACCAAACTTCTTTCTCACCATCCCCATGGTATTTAAATATGTCAGTACATTGTGTCTTCAAAACCCTTTTCCTGAAGCATTCTTTTTTTTTGTATTGCATGAGTCAAAAACCAACTTTTTTGTTTTCAACATCAGCATCACAGTTTTTCTCCTATTATTGCCAAACTGAAGGGTACAGTGTAGAACATAGTGTCTTTTCTACTCCGAGGTTCTCTCAATGGTGGAGATCCGTGGTCCTTCAATTCCCTCCCAGGGAACTAGAGTCACGTTTAGCATCCAAGAGCCATACATCTGTGGGAGGTGCTGGGGCTCAAAGACTTTTGGCAACATTGCTGATGTAGAAGATGGAACCTTGGCTGGGCTTCAAAGAGAGTGAGGTCTTTGTTTTGCATGAATGGCAACTGGCAGGTCTCTTTGATAGGTGTTATGGTTTTAAGGGAATGAGACAGTGTCATTAAATGTGCAGCAGCTATTTCACAAAATCTTCAGATCCGCAGAAGCAGTTCTATTTCTGCTACAAAAAATGTTTTAAACAAGCAATATATTACCTTTGCATTTTTTAAAACATTTAACCCCTGGTGTGTGTACACAAACACACACACATGCACACACACACACACACACACACACACACACACACACACATATATATACATGTATCCACCCCTCTATGGTGCAAACGGTTAAATGCAGGACTACTTGTCAAAAGGTGGGCAGTTCAAATCCGCCGAAAGGTTTCTCGGAAGACCTGGCAATCTGCTTCCAAAAGGTCACAGCTTTGAAAATCCTATGGAGCACTTTTACTCTGCACTCATGGGGTCCCCATTAGTCAAAACTGACTTCATGGAAACTAATATATATATATATATATATTATACATGTATATATATACATGTACGTATATATGTACGTATGTTGTTAGGTGCCTTCGAGTCGGTTCCAACTCATAGTGACCCTATGTACAACAGAACGAAACACTGCAAAAACCCAAACCTGTTGCCATTGAGTCAATTACTACTCACAGTGACTCTATAGGTAACATTCATTAACAGTACTTGTGTTTTTCTCTCTGATGTCCCAAAGAGAGAAGATACATTCATCTAAGCTCTGAAAATGCCATTTTCACACATGGTGCAGTGGTTAAGAGCTCAGGCTACTAACGAAAAGGTTGGCAGTTCAAATCCACCAGCTGCTCCTTGGAAACCATATAGGGCAGTTCTACTCTGTCTCATAGGGTAGCTATTGAGTCATAATTGACTGGACTGCAACAGGGTTTTGTTTTTTGTTTTTTTAATAAAGATAACTTGAATATAATTTTCATGTTTTTGCCAACATGAATCCTATCTTGTGGAGTTGTGAAGGAAGGCGTGGAGTGTATTATTATATTCTGAGGTTTAATCTGTAGAAGTCCAAAGTGTTGCTGTTAGTAATTTCCACAGGTAAACACCTAGTCTGATTCTCTGCCAAGATAATACACCCAGTTTTGTTTTGTTTTTTTCCCTAAGAGAACTTGGAATTTCTTTCTGGATTCACATTTTCTACGTTATTCTACTGTCACATCTGCCTCCAGCCAGTACTACACCTAACACATTGCTGCCACATTTCCAAAACCAATCCACTGTGTCTGAAAATGTAGACCCAGTTGAGTTCTATGTATTGTCTGTAGATTACTGGAATGAATGCTATTATAGCATTGCTATATCACAATAGTGTTGGTTATTAGTTTAGCCTCACCAAACAATAAAGACTCAAGGATTTCTCCCCCAACTTATTTGGCTTCTTAGGTATTTTATATTAATTAAACTCTAGAGGAAACTTGCACAGAATGGAGGTGAGGGCATAGCAATAACATAGATTGTATCACTGTATATTAACTGTTTCCTAGGATTCCAAAACAAGTTTTTTGGTACATTCTATACACCTTCAATAAAGGGTAATGGTACAACACAATATTATATTTCTTGAGAATGAATCTTAGCATAAAGTGTCCTTGACAACTAAAGCTACTTCTTACACCAATCAGTCGTTATATTACATTGAATACACCAGTACTCTGAGTCTATTGAGAAGAATGCTATTTTCCCAAACATAAAGGAAGTTGTTGTTGTTAGGTGCCGTCAAGTTGGTTCCGACTTACAGCAACCATATGACCATATGTACAATAGAACGAAACACTGCCCGGTCCTGCGCCATCCTCACCGTTGTTCTTCTGCTTGAGCTCATTGTTGCAGCCAGTGTGTCAATCCATCACATTGTGAAGGTCTTCCTCGTTTTCACTGACCCTCTACTTTACCAAGCATGATGTCCTCCTCCAGGGACTGATCCCTCCTGAGAATATGTCCAAAGTATGTGAGACAAGCTGGCTGTACTTCTTCCAAGACAGATTTGTTCATTTTTCTGGCCGTCCATGGTATATTCAATATTCTTTGCCAACACCATAATTCAAAGGCATCAATTCTTCTTTAGTCTTCATTATTCATTGTCCAGCTTTCACATGCATATGAGGTGACTGAAAACACCATGGCTTGGGTCAGGAACACCTTAGTCCTCAAAGTGACATCTTTGCTTTTTAAGACTTTAAAGAGGTCTTTTGCAGCAGATTTGCCCAATGCAATGCATCGTTTGATTTCTTGACTGCTGCTTCCATGAGTGTTGATTGTGGATCCAAGTAAAATGAAATCCTTGACAACGTCAATCTTTTCTCCATTTTTCATGATGTTACTTATTGGTCCAGTTATGAGAATTTTGGTTTTCTTTATGTTAAGGAGTAATCCATACTGAAGGCTATAGTCTTTGATCTTCATCAATAAGTGCTTCACTTATTCAGTTTTGCTAAATCTTTTGAAAACTGTCTGTATTTTTTTCCTTCCTTTTTCCTCCCCATCTCTCTTTCTTACAGAAGTAGGTCTCTCAATTTGTTGCTGTAAACCATCTGTGAATGTAGAAACTGGACATCAAAGTTTGTTAGAATTATATGTAAAGTAAGAATATAAAGGAATTTTCTGATAGTTGCCGAAAGACTATAACATCTATTTTGGCTTCTTAGAGTCCCCATCTCTCCCTTTCTATTTTGCATATTTCCTCATTCTTGGCTAGATTTTAGATCAAAGGTTTGTAAATTGTGTTCCATGGGGCTCTGTATTCTACAGAAGGGCTAACAGGCCAATCCACATGGGAACTGAGAGGGTTCCAGGGACAGCTTAGATGTTTCCCTTTGCTCCTCATCCAACTGTATTGTGGATCTGTATGTGATTTGATTTTTTTTTAAAGTCTTTTTAAAGTCTTACGTTGGTTAAAAATTTTGAAAACCACAGTTGTAGACAGATGAGATTATTACAGTTAATTTACATATAGGTAAGTAAGTAAATCAATTCTATAAAATTACACTGAATTTTTCCATTGACATAGATATTATCTATTTGTAGAAACAGTCAACACTGTATCACCCAAACCACAAAGAAAATTTAGACCAAAGAAAATTGGGTGAAGATGAAGAATTACAGAGTGTTATTAGTTGGTCTTAAAAATACTGGGATTAACTAGCCTTTTGGGGTTCTGTTGAATGATTTCTCCCTTAATATTAAACCCCTGTGAATTTCAAGGAAAATTTAATCCATATGTTTCTGATTCAATTACTCTTAACTCATTAAATGTTTTTTAAAAGCTATTTGAAATTTGAGAAGCATTTTTATGAGCTTTAGTAATCTTTTGTTCTTTGAATTAGAAAGGAGAATTTTTTCAACAGTCAACTTGAACCTCAATATCATTAAGGGCATTCTAAAATAAGCCAAACTTAGCCAAAGCCCGACACATCCCTATACAAGCAATGACTCTTAGAGTTGCACACTTGCTGCCACTGCTACCTCCTTCCACATGCTTGGTGACAGTGGGATCATTTATTTCATATGTGACAATGACCTTAGCATAGCTAAGCATAAGCTTAGCATAGCTGCTCAAGAAGGGAATCATCAAGAGTGGAATACAAATTCAATTTACCACAGCTCTTTTTGGGAAGCTAATGAAAAGAAAAGTATAACATTCCGAGAAGCACAATTCACTACTCCTCTTTACTTAATTACTTTATGTTACAGACCAGAATATATCGATAGTTTAAGTTACCTCTGAGCAGTTAGCATACAAGAATTGAATGAAGGGAATGAAGCAATTTATAGTTTAAGGAAGATTAAACATTCCAAAGGAGGACTGATTTCTCTGCAGGAGGAAGATATGGCAGTCTGCTTTCATAAAGATTTACAGCACTGGAAAAACTAAGGGCAGTTCTGCTCTGTTCTATAGGGTCACTATCAGTTGGAATCAACTTGACAGCAGTGCTTTTGGTTTTGGTTTAAACACTCAAATATACTATTTAAAGAATTCCTCAGGAGGTAGGGCCAAGATGGCTGAGTAGTCTGATGCTTCCTGTGGTCCTTCTTACAAAAAAAACTTTAAAAAATAAATCAATTGATTGCATATGACAATCTAGGAGCCCTGAACATCAAAGGCAAAGTTGAAGAATTGGACTGAGTGGCAAGGGGAGGGAGAGACAGTTCGGAAGCAGTGAGGAGTTCTCAGACCTGACCTAGAGGGAGTCAGCACCTTTCAGGCCAGATCAGCTTGAGTGTGCAGTGAGCAAGCACTGGTGCTCGGGAGGTGTTTTCCACATTGGGAGAGCCTCAGCAGCAGAAACTCTACTCAGCCATCCAGAACCAGTGAAGAGCAGTGCTCAAGTGACTAAACATAAGTACTTATGTCTGGCCTACCACGAAGATGAAAAAACACCCCATTTGGGAAAAACTTGTCTCCCATTTACCTCCCCCCCCCCCCCGCCCCACTCTGCACTGGGTCCCGGGCCAGTTTCAGTGACTGCTGAGTCTCCTGGGCAGGAAAAAAGACCTGTAATGTGCCCTGAGCCACTCTCCTGGCCTTGGAGAGGGAATAAATTAACAAACGGGGGAAAAAAGTAAGTTACCACCTCCCCTAAACCAGTAACTTAGGGTTGGCACAGCTCCTTTTCCTAGGCACAGGCATAAGGGGTCCATGGACTTTGAACGCCTTTCACCCCTGCATAGACTTATGTGGGCCCATTTCAACAGCATAGGCCTCCTTACCACAGTACAACAGGGTATATACCTGAAGTCTAACTTCAGTGCTTTCAGCTGTGAAGTGGCAGGTTTGTGATTTGTGACACTACTCTGCCCATTAAGCAGGTTCCTCACCTGCCCACATCAGGGACCTGAGGACTGGTGGCTCCACCCACACCACCTAGCTACCCATGACGGTGGTCCAAGAATAGTGATGCCCACCAGTCCTTACAGCAAACTGCATTGGGTGCTCATAAACTGGCTGCAAAACCCACCCACCTATGCATCTAGGGAAGAGGGAAAATTTTTCCTCCCAGACACTCAGGGGCAGCTGTGAGCCACTGCTTTGCTCAGCACAAGAACCCCTACTGCAGCCAGATACCTGTGCCTACACCAATCATCCATACCTGTCTAAGTCCATAGGTGAGAGCCTACACCACACACTTGGTGACTGACTACTTGGACTCCTGAACTGAATTCATACAAGAAAAGTTAATGGACTCCTGGGCTCTCATACTTAATAACAGATCTAACCATCTGGTGAAAGGACGTTAGAGCTTCAAAGGCACGAATAATCAAACTAGCTCACATGGGCAGTCTATTTGGGCATATCAAAACAAAACAAGAAGCTAGGACACAGTAAGCAAACATAAAATGAATAAATTATAATAACTTATTGATGGGTCAGAGACAACAGTCAATAGAAAATCACATAAAGAAGCAGACCATAATGGCTTCAACAAGCTCCCAAAATAAAGAATCAAGAAATTTTTTGGAGGAAGAGAATTTCTTGGAATTACTGGAGGCAGAATACAAAAGATTAATATAAAGAACTCTTCAAGAGATCAGGAAGGAGATCAGTCAAAAAGCAGAAAAATCCAAAGAACACATACACAAAGCAATAGAGGAACTTAAGAAAGTTATTCAAGAGAATAATGACATATTTATTAGGCTGCAAGAATCCATAGAGACAGCAATCAGAAATCCAGAAGATTAACAATGAAATTTTAAAAGTAGACAACTCAATAAGTCATAGAAGCAGAACTGAGGCAGTAGAAGTCAGAATTAGTGAGACTGAAGATAAAGCACTTGACACCAACTTATTTGAGGAAAAACCACATACAAGAATTTTAAAAAATGAAGAAACTTTAAGAATTATGTGGGACTCTATCAACAGAAATAACCTGTAACTGGAGTACCAGAACAAGCTGGGATAACAGAAAATACAGAGAAAATTATTGAAGATTTGTTGACAGGAAACTTCACTGATATCATGAAAGATGAGAAGGTATCTATCCAAGATGCTCATCAGACCCCACATAAGGTGGATCCCAAAAGAAACTCACCAAGACATATTATAATCAAACTTGCCAAAGCCAAGTATAAAGACAGAATTTTAAGAGCAGCTAGGGATGAACAAAAAGTCATCTACAAAGGAGAGTCAATAAGCATAAGCTAGGACTACTCAGCAGAAACCATGCAGGCAAGAAGGCAATGGGATGACATATATAAAGCCTTGAAGGAAAAAAAATTGCCAGCCAAGAAATATATATCCAGCAAAACCGTCTCTCAAATATGACGGCAATATTAGGGCATTTCCAGATAAACAGAAGTTTAGGGAGTTTACAAAAACCAAACCAAAATTACAAGAAATACTAAACAGAGTCCTCCAGCTAGAAAACCAATAACATCAGATAACAACCCAAGACTAGAACACAGGATAAATCAACAAGATATCAATCCAGATAGGGAAGTCACAAAAATAAATCAAAGCTAAAACACTGAAAATAGGTAAACAGAGATGTCAATATGTAAAATATGACAACATTAAAAAAAAAGGTACTAATAAACATAAACATAGATTTTTTAATATGGAGAGAAGGTCAAGGTGATATAAAGAAATAAAAGACTGGTTTACACTTAGAAAAATATGAGTAAATATTATGGTAACCACAAAGGAAACTAACAATCCTACACATCAAAGTAAAAAACAAGAAAAATATAAATACACAGTAAATACAAAATCGACAACAATGAAAAAGAAGAAAAGAAAATAAGTAAAGAAAAATGACTCAGCACGGAAAATTAAGTGGAACAAAGAAACTGTGAAAAACACACTAAAAAAGACGTCAAAATGACAGCACTAAACTCATACCTATCAGTAACTAAGCTGAATGTAAGTGGATTAAATGCAACAATGAAGAGACAGAGAGTGGCAAAATGGATTAAAAAAAAGATCCACCTATATGCTGCCTACAAGAGACACACCTTAGACTTAAAGACAGAAACAAACTAAAACTCAAAGGATGGAAAAAAATATATCAAGGAAACAACACACAAAAAAGAGCCAGAATGGAAGGGAGGGGCAAAATGGCGCTCTAGGCAGAAACACCACGCCGTCCCTCCACAGCAAAGATCCGAAAAACTAAGCCTAACAGAGAATCAACAATCCTGAAACCCTAGAACACCAAATGAAGAGATAAAGAACTCAGCCAAACACCAAACGGAGTGAGAATACTAAAAGAGAACGGAGAGCGAGGAGAGACTCAGGCAGAGATTCCTTACCAGCTAACGCAGCGCGGATCCACCATCTTGGATTCCTATCGGAGACCAGCAAACGGGAGAGCAGCCTTGCAGAGCATCTGGTCGGAGACAGAACGACCGGTAAACTGTGGTGCGCGCTCTCCCACCACCCACCCCTCTCCGCCTCAGCTGGGGATCCCCTGCTTTCCGTGGCCAGGGTCCCTGGGCTGGGGGGTGCTGGTGCTTGGATTCCGCGCGCCTGGGCTGGCGGCTTTCTGGGAGCCGTTTGCTGGCAGCTAGCGAAACTTTCTCTGCCGCCTCCCCCTCCTTTTGCCTGGGTGCCTGGTTCCGAGTGCCGTCTCTGCTCTCTCCTGCGGGGCTGTAGGGCTGCGTGCGGGCGTGTGGCTGTTTCTAGGTCAGGGCTCCCGCGTGGGTGGGATCCCGGGGCCTTTGTTCATTCGCCCCTCTGCTTTCCGTGGCCGGAGTCCCTGAGCAGGGGGGCGCCGGTGCTTGGATTCCGCGCGCCCGGGCTGGAGGCTTTCTGGGAGCCGTTTGCTGGCACCTAGCGAACCTTTTTCTCCCGCCTCCCCCTCCTTTTGCCTGGGTGCCTGGTTCCGAGTGCCGTCTCTGCTCTCTCCTGCGGGGCTGTAGGGCTGCGTTCGGGCGTGTGGCTGTTTCCAGGTCTGGGCTCCCGCGTGGGTGGGATCCCGGGGCCTTTGTTTGTTCGCCCCTCTGCTTTCCGTGGCCGGAGTCCCTGAGCTGGGGGGCGCCGGTGCTTGGATTCCGTGCGCCTGGGCGGGGGGCTTTCTGGGAGCCGTTTGCCGGCCGCTAGCGAGCCTTTTTCTGCCGCCTCCCCCTCCTTTTGCCTGGGTGCCTGGTTCCGAGTGCCGTCTCTGCTCTCTCCTGTGGGGCTGTAGGGCTGCGTTCGGGCGTGTGGCTGTTTCCAGGTCTGGGCTCCCGCGCGGGTGGGATCCTGGGGCCTTTGTTCGTTGGCCCCTCTGCTTCCCGTGGCCACGGTCACTTAACCCCGAGACTACCGGCTTCTTGGAATTCGCGCCCCTGAGTGGGGGCTCTCTGGGTCCCATTTGTAGGCACTGACTGCTGGTGTTGCCCTTTTTTTTTTTTTCTCTCAATTTTATTTTTCTTCCTTTTCTGATTAGTTTTGTCATCTTTTACCTCTTTTTCTCTTTTGTCTTTCTTCATTGCTTAATTTCTTGTCTCTCTATCTCTTCCTTCTCTTTCTGATCCCTGAATTCCAGGCGATGTATGCCTCTGTACCTTCTGGCCAGGCTGAGCTGTGAAAATTGAGACCGACTCCCCCAGACCTCATAGCTGCATCGGTGGGATCCCTGGGAACTTTGCATTTCTTTAACTTTTCTGATTTTTATTTGGTCATTCTTTCCTTTTCTTTCTCTTCCCCCTTCTGGTTTCCTCCATCCCATAGTCTCTCATCTGTACATTCCAACGACAAGCTCCCCTAGCATTCTTTTATGTTTGTACGCTTTTTGCTCCTCCTCCTCTCTCCTCTCTCCCATATCCAGCTTAGCTTCACACATAACCATCTTCCCGCTGCACCCTACCTACCTGCACCGTGCACTAGACATCACATCACCAAGCGGTGCAGGCACGCCCTATTGGAACCTGCCCAGCACTGACTACCGACCGTCCTGGTGGCTGCAGTGAGTGCCACAAGCAACCCATCCCAGTGGCTCCTCCTCAACTAGATCTGCCCAGCTGTACCACAAGAACGAAAAAAAAAAAAAAGTCTACAATCAATAAACGAGAGAAATATCTACTGAATGCCTCGAAAACAGCAAACAATATCAAAACATTTACAAAAACAAGACAAGATGGCTCCAATAGGCGTCCAAATTAAAACACCAGATAACTCTCCTGTGGAAGAAAATGCACTAGAAGTACCTGATACGGAACTCAAATCACTAATACTCGGAATTTTCCAAGAACTGAGGCAAAAAGCTGACAAACATGAGGAAAAAATAGACAAATTTATGGAAAATACAGACAAAAAATTGGAAGAATTCAGGAAGATGATGCAAGAACAAAATGCCAAAATAAATTCACAACTCAAAATTATACAAAAACAACAATTAGAAATCCAAAAGATAAACAACAAGATTTCAGAAATGGACGGTGTCATAGAAGGGCTGAGAAGTAGATTTGAAACCATGGAAGACAGGATCAGTGGAACTGAAGACAAACACTTGGATACAACTCTGTTTCAGGAAAACTCAGAAAAAAGAACAAAGAAAAATGAAGAGACCCTGAGAGTTATGTGGGACACAATTAAAAGCAAAAACTTACGAGTGATTGGCATACCAGAACAGGGGGAGAAAACAGAAAACACAGAGAGGATCATTGAGGAACTGCTGACAGAAAACTTTCCCAATATCATGAAAGATGAAAAGCTGGTCATCCAAGAAGCTCAACGAACCCCATATAGAAGAGACCCCAAAAGAAAATCACCAAGACATATCATATTCACTCTCGCTAAAACTAAAGACAAACAAAGAATCCTGAGAGCAGCTCGTGAAAAACAAGAAGTCACATACAGAGGAGAAACAATAAGACTAAGCTCAGATTATTCAGCAGAGACCATGCAGGCAAGAAGGCAATGGGATGACATATATAAAATCTTGAAAGAAAAAAATTGTCAGCCAAGAATAATATATCCTGCAAAACTCTCATTCAGATTTGATGGTGAAATTAGGTCATTTCCAGATAAACAGAAACTAAAGGAATATGCAAAAGTCAAACCAAACTTACAAGAATTATTAAAGGGAGTTCTTCGATCTGAGGACAAACAGCTTCAGCCCTCAGGCAGGACCTAGGACCTAGGACGCAGGTTAACATGAACCAGATACCATTCTAGGAACTGAACTACAGACGACTTTCCAAAAACAAAAGATATACAACAGGGAATCAGAGAAATCAATCAAAGGATGACAACAACATCAAAACAATGAAAGAGGGAACAAACGGCATAGGTATAGAACCTTCTAAAGGAGAAGAAGGCAAGGCGATACCAAGTAACGGTAGACTGCTTCAAAATTATAAAGATAAGGGTAAAATTCATGGTAACCACAAAAAAAGTTAACAAACCAACTCATAAAAATAAAGATGAAAAACATAAAGTCTCAACAAAAACAAAACCCACAAAAACAAAAGAAATGAACACAAAATCCACAAACAAAAGGAACTTAGCACAAGAGAGTAAGAAGAACAAAGAAAACTTCAGCATCACAAAAAAAAGCACTACAAAATGACAGCAACACATTCACATCTATCAATAATTACACTGAACATAAATGGACTCAATGCACCCATAAAGCGACGGAGAGTGGCAGAATGGATAAGAAAACAGGATCCATCTATTTGCTGTCTACAAGAGACACATCTTAGAAACAAAGATGTGAATTTATTAAAAATCAAAGGTTGGAAAAAAATATATCAAGCTAACAACTATCAAAAAAGAGCAGGAGTGGCAATTCTAATCTCAGATAAAATAGACTTTAAAACAAAATCTACCATAAAAGACAAAGAAGGACACTATATAATGATTAAGGGGATGATCCATCATGAAGACGTAACCATAATAAATATCTATGCACCCAATGACAGGGCTCCAAAATACATAAAAAAAACTCTAACAGCACTGAAAAGAGAAATTGACAGTTCCACAATAATAGTAGGAGACTTCAACACACCACTCTCAGTAAAGGACAGAACAACTAAAAAGAAACTCAGCAAAGATACAGAAGACCTAAAGGACACAATCAGCCAACTGGACCTCATAGACATATATAGAACAATCCATCCAACCGCTGCAAAGTACACATTCTTTTCCAATGCACATGGAACTTTCTCCAGAATAGACCACATCTTAGGCCACAGAGCAATCCTCAACAAGATCCAAAATGCTGAGATAATTCACAGTATCTTCTCTGACCACAATGCCATCAAGGTAGAAATTAACACTAGAAAGAGCAAGGAAAAAAAATCAAACACATGGAAACTGAATAATAATCTGCTTACACATCAATGGGTAATAGAAGAAATCAGAGATGGAATTAAAAAATTCCTAGAATCAAATGAAAATGAAAACACATCATACCAAAAACCTTTGGGACACAGCAAAGGCAGTCCTCAGAGGACAATTTATAGCAATAGATGCACATATCAAAAAAGAAGAAAGGGACAAAATCAAAACATTAACTACAGAACTCAAACAAATAGAAAGAGAACAGCAAAAAAAGCCTACAACCACCGGAAGAAAGGAAATAGTAAAGATCAGAGCAGAAATCAATGAAATAGAGAACAGAAAAACAATAGAAAGAATCAACAAAACCAAAAGTTGGTTCTTTGAAAGAATCAACAAAATCGACAAACCACTGGCCAGACTGACAAAAGAAAAACAGCAGAGGGCACAAATAACCCAAATAAGAAATGAAATGGGGGACATTACAACAGACCCAACTGAAATAAAAAGGATTATAACAGAATATTATGAAAAACTATATTCCAACAAATTTGAAAACCTAGAGGAAATGGATAAATTTCTAGAAACATACGGCCTACCCAAACTACAACAAAGTGATATTGAAAATCTGAACAGACCCATAACAAGAGAAGAGATTGAAAAGGTAATAAAAAAACTCCCAAGCAAAAAAAGCCCTGGCCCAGATGGCTTCACTGGAGAATTCTACAAAACATTTACAGAAGAGCTCGTACCAGTTCTACTCAAGTTATTTCAGAGCATAGAAGAGGAAGCAACACTTCCAAATTCATTCTATGAAGCCAGCATAACGCTGATACCAAAACCAGGCAAAGACATCACAAAAAAAGAAAATTACAGACCAATATCTCTCATGAATATAGATGCAAAAATTCTGAACAAAATTCTAGCCAATAGAATTCAGTATCATATCAAAAAAATAATACACCACGACCAAGTAGGATTCATACCAGGTATGCAAGGATGGTTTAACATTAGAAAATCCATCAACGTAATCCACCACATAAATAAAAGGAAAGAAAAAAATCACATGATTATCTCAATTGATGCAGAAAAGGCATTTGACAAAGTCTAACACCCATTCCTGATAAAAGCTCTCAATAAAATAGGTATAGAAGGGAAATTTCTCAACATAATAAAGGGCATCTATGCAAAACCAACAGCCAACATCATTCTTAATGGAGAAAGGCTGAAAACATTCCCCCTGAAAACAGGAACAAGACAAGGATGCCCTTTATCACCACTCCTATTTAACATTGTGCTGGAAGTTCTAGCTAGAGCAGTAAGGCAAGAAAAAGAAATAAAGGGCATCCAAATTGGTAATGAAGAAGTTAAACTGTCCCTGTTTGCAGATGATATGATACTATACATAGAAATCCCTAAAGACTCCACGAGAAATTTACTGGAAGTAATAGAAAGATTCAGCAGAGTAGCAGGATACAAGATAAACATTCAAAAATCAGTTGGATTCCTATACACCGGTAAAGAGAACGATGAAAAGGAGATCAGGAAATCAATACCATTTTCAATAGCCCCTAAAAAGATAAAATACTTAGGAATAAATCTGACCAGGAATATAAAAGACCTATACAAAGAAAACTACAAAACACTGCTGCATGAAACCCAAAGGGATCTACATAAATGGAAAAACATACCATGCTCATGGATAGGCAGACTCAACATTGTGAAAATGGCAATTCTACCTAAAGCAATCTACAAATACAATGCAATTCCGATACAAATACCAACAACATTCTTCAAAGAGATGGAAAAACTAATTATTAACTTTATATGGAAAGGGAAGGAACCCCGAATAAGTAAAGCACTACTGAAGAAGAAGAATAAAGTTGGAGGACTCACACTACCTGACTTGAAAACCTACTATACAGCTACAGTACTCAAAACAGCCTGGTACTGGTACAACAACAGAGACATTGACCAATGGAACAGAATTGAGAACTCAGATGTAAATCCATCCACCTACGGTCACCTGATTTTTGACAAGGGCCCAAAATACATCAAATGGGGAAAAGACAGTCTTTTTAACAAATGGTGCTGGCAAAACTGGATATCCATTTGTAGAAAAATGAAACAGGACCCATACCTCACACCATATACAAAAACTACTTCAAAATGGATCAAAGACCTGAATATAAAGCCTCAAACTATAAAATTCATAGAAGAAAAAATAGGACCAATACTTCAGACCTTAATACATGGCATTAACAGGATACAAACCATAAACATCAACACAAAAAACCCAACAGATAAACTAGATAATTGGGATCTTCTAAAAATCAAACATCTATGCTCTTCAAAAGATTTCACCAAAAGAGTTAAAAGAGAACCTACAGACTGGGAAAAAATTTTTGGACAGTACAAGTCAGACAAAGGTCTAATCTCCATAATCTACAAGAAAATCCAACACCTCTACAACAAAAAGACAACCAATCCTATCAAAAAATGGGCAAAGGAAATGAACAGACACTTCACCAAGGAAGACATTCAAATGGCCAACAGACACATGAGGAAATGCTCGCGATCACTAGCCATTAGAGAAATGCAAATTAAAACCACAGTGAGATACCATCTCACCCCGGCATTACTGGCACGAATCAAAAACACTGGAAATAACAAATGTTGGAGGGGCTGCGGGGAGACGGGAACTCTTATACACTGCTGGTGGGAATGCAAAATGATACAGCCATTTTGGAAAATGATATGGCGTTTCCTCAGAAAGCTAGAAATAGACGTACCATTCGATCCAGCAATCCCACTCCTAGGAATATATCCTAGAGAAATAAGAGTCATCACTCGAATAGACATATGCACACCTATGTTCATGGCAGCATTATTCACAATAGCAAAACGATGGAAACAACCTCGATGTCCATCAACAGACGAATGGATACACAAACTATGGTACATACACACAATGGAGTACTATGCAACGAGAAAGAACAATGAATCGGTGAACCATCTCATAACATGGATGAAACTGGAGGACATCATGCTGAGTGAAATAAGTCAATCACAAAAGGACAAATATTGTATGAGACCTCTATTGTAAAAACCCATGAAAAAATTCACATGCAAAATGTAACAATCCTTGTTGGTTACCAGGGATGGGGGGGGGGGATACTAAATAGGTAATAGGTAAGTGGTAACTTGGGTGAGAGATGTGATAGTACATAGTACAGGGGAAACTAACACAACCTGCACAAGGAAAGGTCATGGAGGCCCTATAGACACATCCAAAACCCCGAGGGACTGAGTTGTTGGACGGAGGGCTCTGGGGACCATGATCTCGGGGAACATCTAGCTCAATTGGCATGACACTACTTATAAAGATAATGCTCTACATTCTACCTTGGTGAGTAGTGTCTGGGGTCTTAAAAGCCTATGAGCGGCCATCTAAGATACTCCACTGATCTCATCCCTTCGGGAACAAGAGAGAATGAAGAGAACAGGATACAAGGAAAAGATTAGTCCGAAGGACTAATGGTCCACAGCTACCAAGGCCTCCACGGGACTGAGCCCAGTACAGCTGGATGGTGCCCGGCTACCACCAATGACTCCTTTGACCAGGATCACAACAGAGGGTTCTGGGCAGAGCTGGAGTAGGATGTAGAGCATAATTTTAACTCCCCAAAAAAAAAAAAAAGAAGACCAGATATACTGGCCTAAAGAATACTAGAGAAACCTCGAGAGTGTGGCCCCCAGACACCCTTTCAGCTCAGAGGGGAAGTTACCTTCAAGGTTCGATGTTAAGCCTGGGAATGGACACCCCAGTAAAACTAAATGGGACTAACGATGTACAGGAGTCCGGTGACAAGGGCCAGAAGGCAGAGGGAGAGTAGGAAACTGATGATAAGGAACACAAATTGAATAAGGACACTGTCGATGTATTGTGAGATTGTTGAACACCGCTATAGGGCAACATTTGTAGTAACTATTAAATGGGAGGCTGTTTTGTCCTGTAAGCCTTCATCTTGGGCGAGAATGGCAGCACAATTGGAAGAGCATAGTCAATATCACTTAAATGTGTAAGTAAAAAGTTTTGAAATGGTGTTTAAATAAAATAAGAATAAATAAATAAATAAATAAATAAATAAATAAACAAATGAGACTAAAGAGGTACAATAGTCCACTGACAAGGTCCAGAAGACAGAAGGGGACAAGGAAGCCCCCTGGTGATAGGGAACACAAGGTGGAGTAAGGATATTCTTGATGTGCTGTGAGATTGTTAACCATTGTCATAGGGCAACATGTGTAGTAACTGTTAAATGAATAACTATTTTTTCTGTAAGCCTTCATCTTAAGTGAGAATAACAGCACAGTTGGAAGAGCGTAGTCAATGTCACTGAACTGTGAATGTAGAAATTTTTGAAACGGTGTATCTTTGGCCATCTGTAATTTTCATCAAAAAAAAAGGTTGAGAATTTAGAGGCTTAATACGTTGTGGGGTTGTTAACCAATGTCAAAAAACAACATGTGTACTACTATTTCATGAGAAACTATTTGCTCTGTAAGCTTTCACGTGAAGTACAATAAAATATATATTAAAAAAAAAAAAAAAAAAAAAAAAAAAAAAGGTTGAGAATTTAGAGGCTTAATACGTTGTGGGGTTGTTAACCAATGTCAAAAAAAACAGCATGTGTACTACTATTTCATGAGAAACTATTTGCTCTGTAAGCTTTCACCTGAGGTACAATAAAATATATATATATATATAAAAAAAAAAAAAAAAAAAAAAAAAAAAGAGCCAGAATGGCAATATTAATCTCGGACAAAATGGACTTTAAAGTCAAAGCCACCACAAAGGATAAGGAAGGACACTATGTAATTATTAAAAGGTCACTACATCAGGAGGACATAACTATAAAAAATATTTCAGCATCCAATGACAGGGCTCCAAAATGCATAAAACAAACTCTAACAGCATTGAAAAGACAGATAGACAGCTCCACAATAATAGTAGGAGACTTCAACGCACCACTTTTGGTGAAGGAAAGACCATCCAGAAAGAAGCTCAATAAAGACATGGAAGATCTAAATGCCACAATCAACCAACATGATCTCATGGACATATACTGAACGCTTCACCCAACATCAGCCAAGTATAATTCTTTTCCAATGCACATGGAACTTTCACCAGAAAAGACCACATATTAGGCCATAAAGCAAGCCTCAACAAAATCCAAAGCATCAAAATATTCCAAAGCATCTTTTCTGACCATAAAGCCATAAAAGTAGAAATCAACAAGAGAGAAAGCAAGGAAAAAAAAATCAAAGATATGGAAACTGAACACACCTTGCCAAAAACTACTGGGTTATGGAAGAAATTAAGGATGGAATAAAGAAATTCACAGAATCAAAAAGAATGAAAACACATCCTACCAGAACCTTTCGGACACAGCAAAAGCAGTGCTCAGAGGTGACTTTTTAGCAATAAATGCACACATCCAAAAAGGACAAAGGGCCACAGTCAAAACATCAACCCTACAAATTGAACAAGGAGAAAGAGAGCAGCAAAAGAAGACCTCAGGCACCAGAAGAAAGGAAATAATAAGAATTACGGTTGAATTAAATGAAATAGAGAATAGAAAAACAATTGAAAGAGTTAACAAGACCAAAAGTCAGTTCTTTGAAAAGATCAACAAGATTGATAAACCATTGGCCAAACTGACAAAAGAAAAACAGGAGAGGAAGCAAATAACCCATATAAGAAATGAGATGGGTATTATCACAACAGACCCAACGGAAATTAAAAGAATCATAACAGAATACTATGAAAAATTGTACTCTAACAAATCTGAAAACCTAGAGGAAATGGATAAATTTCTAGAAACTCAATACCTACTTAAACTAACACAAACAGAGGTAGAACAACGAAATAAACCTATAACAAAAGAAGGGATTGAAAACATAATTAAAAATTCCCTACAAAAAAAAAGCCCTGGCTTGGACAGCTTCACTGGATAATTCTACCAAACTTTCAGAGAAGAGTTATCACCACTACTACCACTAAAGGTATTTCAGAGCCTAGAAAAGGATGGAAAACTACCAAACTCATTTTACGGAGCCAGCATAAACCTGATACCAAAACCAAGTAAAGACACCAAAGGAAAGGAAAATTACAGACCAATATCCCTCATGAATATTGATGCAAAAAACCTCAACAAAATTCTAGCCAATAGAATTCAACAACTCATCAAAAAAATAATTGAAACAGGGAATCAGAGCAGTTAATCAGTAAATGACAACAACATCAAAACAATAAAAGAGGGAATAAATGGCATAGGTATAGAATCTTCTCATGGAGAGGAAGGCAAGTTGATACCAAGTAATGGTAGACTACTTCAAACTTAGAAAGATAAGGGTAAAATTTATGGTAACCACAAAGAAAGTTAACAAACATACTCATTAAAAAAAAAAAAAAAAAAAAAGAGGAAAAACATAAAGTCTCAGCAAAAATAAAATCTACAAAAACAAAAAAAAATGAAAAAAAATCCACAAACAAAAGTAACTCAGCACAAGAAAGTAAGAAGAACAAAGAAAACATCAGCACCACAAAAAAAAAGCACTACAAAATGACAGCAACAAACTCACATCTATCAATAATTACACTGAATGTAAATGGACTCAATGCACCCATAAAGAGATGGAGAGTGACAGAATGGATAAGAAAACAGGATCCATCAATATCCTGTCTACAAGAGAAACACTTTAGAAACAAAGATGTGAATTTAGTAAAAGTCAAAGGTTGGAAAAAAATATATCAACCTAACAACTACCAAAAAAGGGCAGGAGTGGCAATTCTAATCTCAGATAAAATAGACTTTAAAACAAAATCTACCATAAAAGACAAAGAAGGACACTATATAACGATTAAGGGGATGATCCATCATGAAGACATAACCATAATAAATATCTACGCACCCAATGACAGGGCTCCAAAATACATAAAACAAACTCTAACAACACTGAAAAGAAAAATTGACAGTTCCACAATAATAGTAGGAGACTTCAACACACCACTCTCAGTAAAGGACAGAACAACTAAGAAGACACTCAGCAAAGATACAGAAGACCTAAAGGACACAATCAGCCAACTGGACCTCATAGACATATACAGAACACTCCATCCAACAGCTGCAAAGTACACATTCTTTTCCAATGCACATGGAATGTATCCAGAATAGACCACATCTTAGGCCACAGAGCAATCCTCAACAAGATCAAAAACGCTGAGATAATTCAAAGGATCTTCTCTGACCACAATGCCATCAAGGTAGAAATTAACACTAGAAAGACCAAGGAAAAAAAATCAACTACATGGAAGCTGAATAATACCCTGCTTACACATCACTGGGTAATAGAAGAAATCAGAGATGGAGTCAAAAAATTCCTAGAATCCAATAAGAATGAAAACACATCATACCAAAACCTTTGGGACACAGCAAAGGCAGTCCTCAGAGGACAATTTATAGCAATAGATGCACATATCAAAAAAGAAGAAAGGGACAAAATCAAAACATTAACTCCAGAACTCAAACAAATAGAAAGAGAACAGCAAAAAAAGCCCACAACCACTGGAAGAAAGGAAATAGTAAAGATCAGAGCAAAAATAAATGAAATAGAGAACAGAAAAACAGTAGAAAGAATCAACAAAACCAAAAGTTGGTTCTTTGAAAAAATCAACAAAATCGACAAACCTCTGGCCAGACTGACAAAAGAAAAACTGGAGAGGACACAAATAACCCAAATAAGAAATGAAATGGGGGACATGAAAACAGACCCAACTGAAATAAAAAGGATTATAAAAGAATATTATGAAAAACTATACTCCAACAAATTTGAAAACTTAGAGGAAATAGATAAATTTCTAGAAACACACGGCCTACCCAAACTACAACAAAGTGATGTTGAAAATCTGAACAGACCCATAACAGGAGAAGAGATTGAAAAGGTAATAAAAAAACACCCAACCAAAAAAAGCCCTGGCCGAGATGGCGTCACTGGAGAATTCTACAAAACATTTAAAGAAGAGCTTGTACCAGTACTACTCCAAGCTATTTCAGAGCACAGAAGAGGAAGCAACACTCCCAAATTCATTCTATGAAGCTAGCATAACACTGATACCAAAACCAGGAAAAGATGTCACAAAAAAAGAAAATTACAGACCAATATCTCTCATGAATATAGATGCAAAAATTCTGAACAAAATTCCAACCAATAGAATTCAGCATCATATCAAAAAAATCATACACCACGACCAAGGAGGATTCATACCAGGTATGCAAGGATGGTTCAACATTAGAAAATCAATCAACATAATCAACCACATAAATAAAAGGAAAGAAAAGAATCACATGATCATCTCAACTGATGCAGAAAAGGCATTTGACAAAGTCCAACACCCATTCCTGATAAAAACTCTCAATAAAATAGGTATAGAAGGGAAATTTCTCAACATAATAAAGGGCATCTATGCAAAACCAACAGCCAACATCATTCTTAATGGAGAGAGGCTGAAAACATTCCCCTTGAAAACAGGAACAAGACAAGGATGCCCTTTATCACCACTCCTATTTAACATTGTGCTGGAAGTTCTAGCTAGAGCAATAAAGCAAGAAAAAGAAATAAAGGGCATCCAATTTGGTAATGAAGAAGTTAAACTGTACCTGTTTGCAGATGATATGATAGTATAAACAGAGAACCCTAAAGACTCCATGAGAAATCTACTGGAACTATTAGAAAGATTCAGCAGAGTAGCAGGATACAAGACAAACATTCAAAAATCAGTTGGATTCCTATACACCAATAAGGAGAACGATGAAAAGGAAATCAGGAAAACAATACCATTTTCAATAGCCCCTAAAAAGATAAAATACTTAGGAATAAATCTGTCCAGGGATGTAAAAGACCTATACAAAGAAAACTACAAAACACTACTGCATGAAACCCAAAGGGATCTACATAAATGGAAACACATAGCATGCTCACGGATAGGCAGACTCAACATTGTGAAAATGGCAATTCTACCCAAAGCAATTTACAAATACAATGCAATCCCGATCCAAATACCAGCAACATTCTTCAAAGAGATGGAAAAACTAATCATTAACTTTATATGGAAAGGGAAAAAGCCCCGAATAAGGAAAGCACTACTGAAGAAGAAGAATAAAGTTGGAGGACTCACACTACCTGACTTCAGAACCTACTATACAGCTACGGTAGTCAAAACAGCCTGGTAACTGGTACAACAACAGATACACTGACCAATGGAACAGAATTGACAATCCTGATGTAAATCCATCCACCTACGGTCACCTGATCTTCGACAAGGGCCCAAAGTCCATCAAACAGGGAAAAGACAGTCTTTTGAACAAATGGTGCTGGCAAAACTGGATATCCATCTGCAAAAAAATGAAACAGGACCCATACCTCACACCGGATAGAAAAACTACTTCAAAATCGTTCAGAGACCTGAATAGAAAGCCTAAAACTATAAAGTTCATAGAATAAAAAATAGGACCAACACTTCAGGCCTTAATACACGGCATTAACAGGATACAAACCATAACCATCAACGCACAAAACTCAACAGATAAGCTAGATAACTGGGATCTTCTAAAAATCAAACACCTAGGTTCTTCAAAAGACTTCACCAAAAGAGTCAAAAGAGAACCTACAGACTGGGAAAAAATTTTTGGACAGTACAAGTCAGACAAAGGTCTAATCTCTATAATCTACAAGGAAATCCAACACCTCTACAACAAAAAGACAAATAATCCTATCAAAAAATGGGCAAAGGAAATGAACAGACACTGCACCAAAGAAGATATTCAAATGGCCAACAGACACATGAGGAAATGCTCGTGATCACTAGCCATTAGAGAAATACAAATTAAAACCACAATGAGATACCATCTCACCCCGGCATTAGTGGCACAAATCAAAAACACTGGAAATAACAAATGTTGGAGGGGCTGTGGGGAGATCGGTACACTTATGCACTGCTGGTGGGAATGCAAATTGATACAACCTTTTTGGAAAATGATATGGCGCTTCCTCAGAAAGCTAGAAATAGACCTACCATTCGATCCAGCAATCCCACTCCTAGGAATATATCCTAGAGAAATAAGAGTCGTCACTCGAATAGACGTATGCACACCTATGTTCATGGCAGCATTGTTCACAATAGCAAAACGATGAAAACAACCTAGATGCCTATCAACAGAGGAATGGATAAACAAACTGTGGTACATACACACAATGGAGTACTATGCAACAAGAAAGAACAACAATGAATCTGTGCAGCATCTCATAACATGGATGAAACTGGAGGACATTATGCTGAGTGAAATAAGTCAATCACAAAGGGACAAATATTGTATGAGACCTCTATTGTAAAAACCCTTGAAAAAGTTCACACACAAAATGTAACAATCTTTGTTGGTTACCAAGGCCTCCACCGGACTGAGTCCAGTCAGCTAGATGGTGCCTGGCTACCACCACTGACTGCTCTGACCAGGATCACAACAGTGGGTTCTGGACAGAGCTGGAGAAGAATGTAGAGCATAATTGTAACCCACAAATAAAAGACCAGATATACTGGCCTAAAAGAGACTGGAGAAACCCCGAGCGTATGGCCCCCGGAAACCCTTTTAGCTCAGTGGTGAAGTTACCTCCGAGGTTCACTGTTCAGCCTGGGAGTGGACAGCCCCGTAAATCCAAATGAGACTAACGAGGTACAGGAGTCCAGTGACAAGGGCCAGAAAGCAGAAGGGGAGAAGGAAGCTGGTGATAGGGAACCCAAAGTTGAGTAAGGATATTGTTGATGTGTTGTGGGATTGTTAACCATTGTCATAGGGCAACATTTGTAGTAACTGTTAAATAAGAAACTATTTTGTTCTGTAACCCTTCATCTTAAGTGAGAATAACAGCACAATTCAAAGAGCGTAGTCAATGTCACTGAACTGTGCATGTAGAAATTTTTGAAATGCTGTATCTTTGACTATGCGTATTTTCACCAAAAAAAAAAGGTTGAGAATTTAGAGGGTTGATATGTTGTGGGGTTGTTAACCAATGTCATAAAACAACGTGTGCACTTCTGTTTCATGAGAAACTATTTGTTCTGTAAGCCTTCACCTGAAGTACAATAAAAAAATTTAAAAAAAATAAATGGGAAGAGACTCTCAAAAAAAAATAAATAAATAATTCACCATGATCAAGTGGGGTTTACACCAGGTATGCAGGGATGGTTCAGCATTAGAAAAACAATGTAATCCATCAGATAAACAAAACAAAAGACAAGAACCAATGATCTTATCAATTGATGCAGAAAAGGCATTTGACAACGTCCAACACCCATTCATGATAAAAACTCTCAACAAAATAACAATAGAAGGGAAATTCCTCAACATAATTAAGGGCATTTATATAAAGCCAACAACCAACATCATCCTAAATGGAGAGAGTATGAAAGCATTCCCCTTAAGAATGGGAACCAGACAAGGATGCCCTTTATCACCACTCTTATTCAACATTTTGCTAGAGGTCTTAGCCAGAGCAATTGAACTAGAAAAAGAAATAAAGGGCATTCAAATCTGTAAGGAAGAAGTCAAAGTATTTCTATTTGCAGATAATATGATCTTATACACAGAAAACCCCAAAGAATCCACAAGAAAACTACTGGAACTAATAGATTTCAGGAAAAGTATCAGGCTACAAGATAAATGTACAAAAATCAGTTGGATTCCTCTACATCAATAAAGAGAACTTCCAAGAGGAAATCACCAAATCAATACCATTTACAATAGCCCCCAAGAAGATAAAATATTTAGGAAGAAATCTAACCAGAGACGTAAAAGACCCATAGAATGAAAACTACAAGACACTACTACAAGAAAACTAGAGAGACCTGCATAAGTGGAAAATCGTACCTTGCTCATGGATAGGAAGACTCAAAATTGTGAAAATATCAGTTCTACCTGAAGAGATCTACAGATACAATGCAATCCTGATCTAAATTCCAATGGCATTTTTTAATGAGATGGTGAAACAAATCACCAACTTCATGTGGAAAGGGAAGAGGCCCCAGATAAGTAAAGCATTACTGAAGAATAAAAACAAAGCAGGAGGCCTCACACTGACTGATTTTAGAACGTATTATACCGTCACGGTAGTCAAAACAGCCTGGTACTGGTACAACAACAGATACGTAGACCAATGGAACAGAATTGAAAATCCAGACATAAATTCATCCACCTATGAGCAGCTGATATTTGACAAAGGCCCAAAGTCCGTTAACTGGGGAAAAGACAGTCTCTTTAAGAAATCGTGCTGGCATAACTGGATATCCATCTGCAAAAAACTGAAACAAGACCCATACCTCACACTATGCACAAAAACTAACTCAAAATGGATCAAAGACTTAAATATAAAATCAAAAATGATAAAGATCATGGAAGAAGAAATAGGGACAACTCTGGGAGCCCTAATACATGGCATAAACAGAATACAAACCATAAGTAACAATGCAGGAACACCAGAAGAGATACTAGATAACTGGGAGCTCCTAAAAATCAAACACTTACATTCATCAAAAAACTTCACCAAAAGAGTAAAAAGACAATCTACAGACTGGGAGAAAATTTTTGCCTATGACAAATCTGATCAGCATCTAATCTCTAAAATCTACAAGATACTGCAAAACCTCAACAACAAAATGACGAACAACCCAATTAAAAAATGTGCAAAGGACATGAACAGGACTTCAACAAAGAAGACATTCAGGTGGTGAACAGACTCATGAGGAAATGCTCACAATCATTAGCCATCAGAGAAATGCAAATCAAAACTACAGTGAGATACCATCTCACCCCAACAAAGCTAGCATTAGTCCAAAAATCACAAAATAATAAATGTTGGAGAGGTTGTGGAGAGACTGGAACACTTATACACTCTTGGTGGGAAGGTAAAATAGTACAACCACTTTGAAAATTGTTTTGGAACTTCCTTAAATAGCTAGAAATAGATTTACCATATGATCCAGCAATCCAGCTCCTTGGAATATACCCTAGAGAAATAAGAGCTATCACACAGGTAGATATATACATGTTCATTGCAGCACTGTTCACGATAGCAAAAAGATGGAAACAACCTAGGTGCCCATCAACAGATGAATGGATAAACAAATTCACACAATGGAATACTATTCAATGATAAAGAATAACAAAGAATCAGTGAAACATCTTATATCATGGAGGAATCTGGAAAGTATTATGCTGAGTGAATTTAGTCAATCGCAAAAGGACAAATATTGTATTAGACCACTATTATAAGAACTCAAGAAAAGGTTTAAACACAGAAGAAAACATTCCTTTATGGTTAGGTGGGTGGGGAAGGAGGGAATGGGTATTCACTAACCAGAAAGTAGGCAAGAATTATCTTAGGTGAAGGGAAAGACAGCACACACTACAGGGGAAGTCGGCACAACTGGACTAAACCAAAGCTGAGAAGTTTCTTGAATACAGCCAAACACTTAGAGGGACAGAGTAGCAGGGGTGGGGGTCTAGGGACCATGGTTTCAGGGGATATTTAGGTCAATTGGCATAACAAAGTTTTTGAAGAAAATGTTCTGTATCTCACTTTGGTGCGTGGTGTCTGAGATCTTATAAGCTAGTAAGCGGCCATCTAAATGCATCAATTTGTCCTAGTCCACCTGGAATAAAGGAGAATGAAGAACACCATAGACACAAGGAAAGTATTAGCCCAAGAGACAGAAAGTGCCACGTAAACGAGAAGCTTCATCAGCCTGAGTCAGAATAAGTAGACAGTGCCCAATGACTGCCCTGACAGGGAACACGATAGACAGTCCCTGATGGAGCAGGAGAAAAGTATGCTGCAGAACTCACATTCTAGTAAAAGACCAGACTTATTGGTCTGATTGAGATTGGAGGGAGCTCAGAAGACATGGCCCCAAGACTCTCTGTTAGCCCAGAACTAAAACCATTCCCAAGGCGAACTCTTCAGACAAAGATTAGACTGGACTATGGGACATAACATGATACTTGTGAAGAGTGTGCTTCTTAGCTCAAGTAGATACACAAGACTAAATGGGCAGCTCCTGTCCAGAGGCAAGATGAGAAGGCAGAGAGGGTGAGGAGCTGGTTGAATGGACACCAGAAATCCGTGGTGGAAAAGAAGAGTGCACTGTATAGGGAGAGCAACTAGGGTCACAAAACAATGTATGTATAAATTTTTGTATGGAGACTAACATGAATTGTAAAATTTCACTTAAAGCAAGACAATTAAAAATTTCCTCAGAACAATAAATGAAAAAAAAAGTATGTAGGTGTAGAAAAGTGATTTTCTGAATAAATAAATGTCATATATTTTATTAACATTATATAGTTTTATATAAAGTAGATATGGATTTTCTGGAGACTCAAGCTACTATTCTTGTTGCCAGGGCTGGCCATGATGGCTCATAGATATGAAATGGCAGGATGCAAATTTGGTCAAGCAGCAGTGAAGAAATTCTCTTTGTAGCTTAACAGTGGAGGAGTTTTTGTTTGTTTCTTTGTATGTTTTAATAAGTTGAATCATGTAACTATTCCTAGAAAAAAAAATCATTAGGTCACATGGAAGCACAATTAAGAAGCATGTGGTATGAGTACAGGAGACCCTTAGTGAGCAAATGGTTAAGCACTCTACTACTAACCAAAATGTTGACAGTTCAAACCCACCCAGGGGCACCTCAGAAGTAAGGCCTGGAAATCTTCTGAAAGGTCACAACCTTGAATGCCTCATGGAGTAGTTCTACTCTGAACACACAGGGTCATCATGAGTCAAAATCAGCTTGACGGCAACTGGTTTGGTTTTTGGTTTGGGTATGAGTTTGAAATTTGAAGAACAGGAGCAGCCAATGTATTAATGGTTCCTTAGTATCCAGAGACAAAATAGCTCATTTGGGTCCAAGCTTTTATATAGCTACTGATAGAGATGAACAGAAAAGTCAAGAGTGGCAGATAAGCAATGGCAATAGCTACTATCTTTAAACTCACGAAGGAAGATTCTAACTGTACATTATTTAAGCTCTTGGGTATCTGTAATCACCAAAATTACCTTCCCTTGTAAAAGGTTATACAATACATAAGGATATTCTTGATGTGCTGTGAGATTGTTAACCATTGTCATAGGGCAACATGTGTAGTAACTGTTAAATGAAAAACTATTTTGTTCTGTAAGCCTTCATCTTAAGTGAGAATAACAGCACAGTTGGAAGAGCGTAGTCAATGTCACTGAACTGTGAATGTAGAAATTCTTGAAACGGTGTATCTTTGGCCATCTGTAATTTTCATCAAAAAAAAAGAAAAGGTTGAGAATTTAGAGGCTTAATACGTTGTGGGGTTGTTAACCAATGTCATAGAACAACATGTGTACTACTATTTCATGAGAAACTATTTGCTCTGTAAGCTTTCACCTGAAGTACAATAAAATATATAAAAAAAAAAAAAAAAGGTCATACAATACAGAGTTGAATTACAATGCAAATTCCCCTTGGGTAAGGAGGAAAAAAAACACATCCTAGGAAATGCAGAAATTTTTTTTCTACCACCACTCTTTGAGAAGGTCCCTGTGTGAATGGAGCAATATTATGTTCACTATGGTTCACTAAGGAGCCCTGGTGGTGCCAGTGGTTAAGAACTCAGCTGCTAATCAAGAGGTCGGCAATTCGAATCCAACAGTTGCTCCTTAGAAACCCTCTAGGGCAGTTCTACTCTGTCCTATAGGGTTGCTATGAGTTGGAATTGACTCGACAGCAACGAGATTGTTTTTTATAGTGACTAAGGGGTTCTTTATCAAAGGGAAGCAATCAATACAGGACGACTTCAAAGATTAGGGTTTCTAAAACTATAGAACTAAACTTGAAACATGTCCTTCCAGATAAACATAAATTTTGTAGGGCATTGGCAGTGTTTATTTTATTTGGTAATTCTAGGAGAAGGTCAAGGATTGCTTTTTAATGAAGGTCATGATCGTTTGCACAACAGAAACATTTACTTAGAACCATATGTTTTCCAATAAAATTTCCTAGAAAAACTAATTTTAATTAAGGGTAAAGGTGCAAAAACATTTTCTGGAAATTTCACAAAATCTCACACTCCATGAAGTAAACACATAATTATGAAATGTGTTCAATGCATCTGCAGCCACATTCTGATGGAAGTGCTGTTGACAAGAGTTTATACAAGGATCCAGTAGTGTGCCTGGTAAGCTCAACCCATTCAACTTCTCATCTCCAAACCCTATGATCAAGGCAAAAAAATTCAGCCTGAAGATTTTTAAAATTAATAAAAATATACTCATAAATGAGATTTTACAGAGGCAGGTATTACTTTTGTATGGTTGTAAGAATATAGATAATACAACATTTGCCAATTCAACATTTTTCATGTGTACAATTCAATTACATCAATGACATCAATCATGTTGTGCAACCGTCACCAATGTTCTTTGCCATATTTTTCATCCTCATAAACAGAAACTCAATGCTTTCTAAACAATTGTTCCCCCTTTATCCCTCCTTCCCTATCATACCTGGTAACCACTACTATTAAACTCTGATCTCTATACAATTGCCTATTCTAGATATTTCAATTAGTGAGATCCTACACTATTTTTCCTTTTGTGATTGACTTACTTCATTCAGCATAATGTTTTCAAAGTTCATCCATGCTGTAGCATGTATGGAGACTTCATTTCACTTTACGGCTGAGTAATATTTCATTGTATATATGTACCATATTTTGTTTATCCATTCATCTGTTGATGGACATTTGGATTGTTTCCACCTTTTGGCTAATGTGAAAAGTGCTGCAATGGACATTGGAGTACATATGTCTGTTCAGGTCACTGTTTTCTTTCATCTTGGGTATCTACCTAGGAGTCAAATTGCTGGGTCATATGGCAATTCTATGTTTGATTTTGTGAGGGACCACCAAAATCTTTTCCACAGTGGTTGTACCAATTTGCATTCTCACCTGCAACAGATGAGTGTTTGACTATATTTAGAGGGGAAAAAAAAAAAAAAGATGCATGGCATATATTAAAAACTTCTTATCAGCACTGTGATTTATATGCAGAGTAAAAAGATTTTTTAAAAAGGTCTACTAGCAACTTTGCTTTTCTTAACTCTTTTCCCTTTTGCAGTGTCAGCTTATGACATTGGTGGCAAAGCAGATCTCCACTAAGATACCTGAGGTGGGATGTATGTCCACCCTCAGCCCAGGAGAAGCATGGGGAAATGGACCATCTGGCCAAAGAAGCAGACACAAGGAGCTTCCAAAAACAAACAGAAGTTACATTTTTGGAAAAAAAAAAAAAAGTATCCAAGTTTTCATGTCAATATAGATAATCTGCTTAATAAAATATTGAGTTTTGTTATTTTTCTTTTCTTCCACTCAAATGCAGGAGTCTGACTAAAGTATTTGAAGTATGTGAGGTATTGGAAAAATAAACCTGGATGGACCCAAGGCACAGATGTTTAATGATTTTTCTTTTGCTTCTTATTTTCATCGTATTCTAATCTTTTCTTTTTTTTTTTTATTTGTGACCACCATCCTTTGCCACATGAGGTACACTCTGGGTCCTGCTGGGACCAGGTTCTTTAGAGGTCACAGGGTGGAGTGTGAGTGAGGCAGCTGTGGGGCATGCTCAGAGCCACTGACTTCCAGGGGAACGCTGCCTTTGTCACTTCAATGTTAAACCTGCAAATCAGCTCGTCTTGATTCTTCAGCTCTGGCAATGAAGTTTACTCATTTCTTACTTAAAGAGCTAAGCTTACCTCTAAGAACTAAAATAAGTTAGCATTATGTTTGATCGTATATTTTTTTTTTTTCAAATCCCTTGAAAAGACCTAAGTGGTGAATAAAACCAAAGACAGAACCAATAAAAAATTCATATCTTCTTGATTTTATTATATGATTTCACTGTGTTCTTCCTTTTTTCTTGTACATAGACTGAAACTAAAAAATAAGTCTGTTTTCCATAAGTCGATTCTGACTCATGACGACCCCATGTGTTACATTGTAGAATTGCTCCATAAGGTTTTCTTGGCTGTAATCTTAAGGAAGCAGATTGCCAAACCTTTCTTCTGCAGTGCTGCTGGGTAAATTCGAACTTCCAACTTCTAGGTTACTAGTTGAGTGCAAATCGTTTGAGCCTCCCAGGGACCTACATAGACTGAACTAAGTCTGATAATAGTTCTGAACAATTCTAAGAACATTTTAATTTAGGTCAGTCATTTAATCCCAATAACCTTGAACCAATCTACTGCTAATGTTTTAGTCTGTCTGTCGGAATCAGGGGTTAATGGAGAGGAATGAAAAAAAAAAAAAAAAAAAGGAGATGATATGGTATACGGTGACTTGAATACTTTTACAGGTTCATTATTTCCTGCCAAGTGTGTCTACCCCAGTGCTCAGCACTAGAATGCAGAGATGTGTAAGGCACCAGCTCTCTCAAGGCTCTCATTCTGAACTTGGAGATGGACCTAGACACACTGTAATGTGCTGTAATAGGGCACCTGTGGTTTAATAATAGCAGCGTGCAGAGACAGCAGTGGCATGTGGTGGAGGCCAGAAAGTCTTCCTGGAAGAAGTGTCTACACCCATGCATATCTCTTCTCCCTCTACTGGCAAAGTCACACCCCTACCCAGGCCTGCATCAAGGCACCCTGAGCTACTGTAGAAGGCTTCTAATTTCTTTACTTCTGCTGTTCCTCCCTCCACTCCACTCTTTTCACAGCTTTATTCAATTTGAATCGTCAAATTATCCTCCTTTCTCTTCCCTGTGAGTGAGAGCCCACAGTTATAGTCCTTTATAAAGAAAGAGAGTGCAGAGACCCTTAGGGGGTCTGAAAAAGAAGAGGAAGCAAATTTGCTAAGGAGGAAATTAAAATACACTGTATGTCTCCTGGGCAATGAGTGCTATGAGAGATGCTTCCACATCCAGGGTCAGAAAGGTTAGACTAGAGCACCCAGTTGGAGTTGTGCTCTTGGATTCTAGGGCCCATAGGTCTTGACAAGGCATCAGAACTTGGGAGGGAAGGCACCCTTGTTCCACAGTGCTGCTGTCACCACAGGATGGTACATGGAGTTGAGGGGATAAAGGGCGCAAGAGCCTAATTATCACCCCAGAGGGAGTGTGTGCCTATGTGCCCGTGTGCATGTGTTTGTGTGAATAAAGGAAGAGGGGGATTGGAAAGTTGGGGCAATGAGGAGATACAGTTTTAATGTAGGTGAGGCAGAGTGCTAAGAACATGCTGTGTTTCCCATAGATGCTAACTTGGTCCCATCTAGTGAGTCAAGAAAACTGGGAAACAACTTACTCTAAGACTGCTTGCTAGAACACTTAATTGTGCTTAATGGGAAACTGTACATAGACCAAGAGGCAGTCGTTCGAACAGAGCAAGGGGATAGTGTGTGGTTTAAAATCAGAAAAGGTGTGTGTCAGGGTTGTATCCTTTCACCATACCTATTCAATCTGTATGCTGAGCAAATAATCCAAGAAGCTGGACTACATGAAGAAGTACACGGCATCAGGATTGGAGGAAGACTCATTAACAACTTGTGTTATGCAGATGACACAACCTTGCTTGCTGAAAGTGAAGAGGACTTGAAGCACTTATTGATGAAGATGGAAGACTATAGCCTTCAGTATGGATTACACCTCAACATAAAGAAAACCAGAATCCTCACAACTGGACCGGTAAGCAACATCATGATAAACAGAGAAAATATTGAAGTTGTCAAGGATTTCATTTTACTGGGATCCATAATCAACACTTATGGAAACAGCAGTCAAGAAATCAAACAATGTATGGCATTGGGAAAACCTGCTGCAAAAGATTTCTTTAAAGTGTTAAAAAGCAAAGATGTCACTATGAGGACTAAAGTACATCTGACCCAAGCCATAGTATTTTCAATCTCCTCATATGCATGTGAAAGCTGGACAATGAATAAGGAAGAGCAAACAAGTATTGATACATTTGAATTATGATGTTGGCAAAGACTATTGAATATCCCACCGGCTACCAGAAGAATGAACAAATCTGTCTTGGAAGAAATATAGCCAGAATGCTCCTTAGAAGTGATGACGGTGAGATTTTGTCTCACTTACTTTGGACATAGTATCAGGAAGGACCAGTCTCTGGAGAAAGACATCATGCTTGGTAAAACAGAGGGTCAACAAAAAGAGGAAGATCCTCGATGAGATGGACTGACACAGTGGCTGCAACAAAGTGCTCAAACACAGCAATAATTTGAGGATGGCACAGGATCGGGCAGCATTTTATGTTGTTGTACCTGGGGTCACTATGAGTCAGAACTAACTCAACAGCACCTAATAACAACAGAACAACAAGCTTGCCCCTACCCTCTTTGACATTACTGGCTCCCACCTCTCATGCTGTCAGCCTCTGTCTCAGACACGTCATCCTTGGTAATAGATACAAAGAACAAGAGAAAACCGGCCTTCCCCGGTCACCAGACTGTCTTTGCTTTATCCAGATGTGAAATGGCCAAATTGTTCCTCTGAGATCCTGGTAATTTCTTCTCCCCATTTCAGAGAACTTTATTCTTCAGTGTGTTCCCTCATTAGTCACAAAGTCTACTCCAATTGTCCTGTGGTATTCTGGAAGTCAGAAGGTTCAATGATCAGCCTTGGTTATTTTCTGGGAGTAAAAGGTTTTACATGAAGTTCCTGGTTGGTGCAAATGGTTAACACGCTCAGCTGCTAACCAAAAAGGTGGAGGTCCAAGTCTACCTAGAGCCACCTCAGAAGAAAGGCCTGGCAATCTACTTCCAGAAAAATCAGCCATCAAAATCCCATGAAGGGCAGTTCTACTCTGACACACATGAGTCAGGGTCGACTCCACATGAACTAGTAACTGGTTGTACAGACAGGCCTGTGCCTCAGAGTGTTCCGCTGGTGATCAGTTTTGTTCTGTTGTCTCTCTAGGCTCAGGATGAGTGTGCTCCCCTTGGTGTTCTTGAATGTAGGTTCACAAACCAGCCATTCAGAGAGGAGGCTGTATCAGAAGCACCTAAGAGAGGAAACGCATGCAAAGTTGAGTCATGGAGGAATTGTAGGCGAATTTTCTTTTCATTAGCCAGTCTTCCAGATTTCAGAGCTATGCTGTCTGGCACAGTAGCCACTAGCTGTATGTGACTATTTAAATTAAAATTAATTAGAATGAAATCAAATTAAAAATTCATTTTATTAGTCACACTAACTGTATTTCAGGGGGTCAGTGGTTACATATTGGACAGTGCAGATATGTAACACTTCCATCACTGCAGGACATTCTATTGGAATGCAACCCTAGAGTCTTGCTTTAGTCTTCCAGATAAGTCCCTGAGTCCAACTCAGCAATCATTCTTTAGAATTAATAATCTCTTCTATCTTTTATTTTTATTTTAAAGAGAGTTTCAGATTTTTTCAACTTGATGGTAAGATCAGAAGTTATTTGTTTTATGGTTATTTGTTTTAAATCTACCTCTGTACTTGGAATTCCTGTGAATTTCTGAATAATAATACTGTCACATGTAGTCTACAGTAATTTAGAATGTCTTTTTTTTTTTTTTTTTTAATACAGGACACTTGTGTGAACAAAATTTTCAGTGCCTGTTATATTGAGTTATCACTTTTACATTGTCATACTAGAGAAAAATTAAACAATATTTTATAGCAAGTAATCAGCAAGAAGCTAACAGCACTTTATATTCTGAGAGCAACACTTCACCCCATCCTAATTTTGATAGTTTGTATTGTGGTTGATCATTAACATTAAATACTCAGTGTATTTAAACTTCTGAGCAAATACAAGAACTTCAAGGAGCCCTGGTGGCACAGTGGTTAAGTGCTCGGCTGCTAATGGAAAGGTTGGTGGTTGGAACCCACCGCCTGCTCCGTGGGACAAAGATGTGGTAGTCAGATTCTCTAAAGATTTACAGCCTTGGAAACTTTATGCAACAGTTCTACTCTGTCCCACAGAGTCTCTATGAGTTGGAATTGACTTGATGGCACCAGGTTTGGTTTTTGTTTTGTTTTGTTTTTGACAAGGACTTCAGCCCAGTACTGAAGGTACATCTGGCTAGTCTTATAGAGGAGAAAGGCATGCAGAAGGTAGGAGAAGTTCACATTCCCTTTCAGACTAACTCATACAAGGAGTGAATAGGTGTCAGAATAGGAAAAAAGAAAGAAAAGCCCAGTGTGGCACTGCCAGTATTTGAGTAAATTTTTAAATGATCTAACTTTAATGTAAATAAAGCCCCTTACAGGACAAACGATGAATCTGAATGACACAGTGGTGGAGAGACCTCCTTTGGCAACAGACAACCCTGAGCTCAGGTCCTAAATCTGCCCCATGAGTACTTTATAGAGCACTTGTCAGTTCCTCTCTATAAAATCAGAGTAACACTTGAATGTACCTCATTTTGTTGGAGGATCCAATGACAGAACAAGGGTATACTGCATGGTTTAAAGTCAGGAAAGGTGTGTGTCAAGGATGTATCCTTTTACCATACTTATTCAATCTGTATGCTGAGCAAATAATCTGAGATGCTGGACTATACGAAGAACGGGGCATCAGGATTGGAGGAAGACTTATTAACAACTTGTGTTATGCAGATGACACAACCTTGCTTGCTGAAAGTGAAGAGGACTTGAAGCACTTACTGATGAAGAACAAAGACTACAACCTTCAGTATGGATTACACTTCAACATAAAGAAAACCAAAATCCTCACAACTGGACCAATAAGCAACATCATGACAAACAGAGAAAAGACTGAAGTTGTCAAAGACTTCATTTTACTTGGATCCACAGTCAATGCCCATGGAAGCAGAAGTCAAGAAATCAAATGATGCATTGCATTAGGCAAATTTGCTGCAAAAGACTTTTTTAAAGTGTTAAAAAGCAAATATGTCACTTTGAGGACTAAGGTGCACCTGACCCAACCCATGGTGTTTTCAATTGCCTCATATGCATGCAAATGCTGGACAATGAATAAGGAAGACGGAAGAAGAGTTGACACCTTTGAATTATGGTGTAGACGAAGAATACCATTGACTACCAGAAGAATGAACAAATCAGTCCTGGAAGAAGTACAGCCAGAATGCTCCTTAGAAGCAAAGATGGTGAGACTTTGTCTCACATAATTTGGACACGTTATCAGGAGGGATCAGTCCTCCTGTAGAAGGACATCATGCTTGGTAAATTAGAAGGTCAGTGAAAAAGAGGAAAATCCTCAGTGTGATGGTTTGACACACTGGCTTCAACAATGGGCTCAAGCATAACAAGAGTTGTGAGGATGGTGCAGGACCGGCCAGTGTTTCATTCTGCTGTACATAGGGTCGCTATAGGTCAGAATCAACTTGATGGCACCTAGCAATGATAACAACAAACCCTTAATGGAGCCCTGGTGGCGCCTGGCTGTTATGATTATGATTATTACTTAAAATAATAAAAAAATAAAAATCCATCCTTTTCAAATAAATGAAAGCATAGAACAAAAAATGTGTAGAGAATCTTTTCTCATTTATCTCTGTAAGAGCTCAGCTGCTAACCAAAACATTAGCAGTTTGAATCCACCGGCCCCTCCCTGGAAACTCTACGCGGTAGTTCTACTCTGCCCTATAGGGTCACTATGAGTCAAAATTGACTGGAAGACAACGGATTTGGTTTTGGTTTTTATCATTTAAAAAGTTGATTAAATTCATGTAAAAGAAGGAGGCAGAGAGGAAAATTGTGTCAGCCCCCATACACTTCAAATCCATTAACAAAAACCTTATGATTACAGAACAATAGCAATTTACAATCTCAAAAGAGCTACCTGAGACCACCCGGAGCACTAGTGTGGTTCTGACATAGGAGGTCTTCCGTTATGACTGAGAATGTTTCTATACAAGCTGTGTGAAAGCTCTTTTTGAAACTATTGCTTGTCTTATTTGTCTTAACAATGGCCTTTGTTTCTTTTTCAACTTGTCACTCCAACTTTCAAGTCTGAAAATGGTGTTGATAAAATATGGCCAGTAAATGAGTAAACCAAACGCATTAGTTTTTAGCAAGAAATTACAAGGAAGTGCAATCCTATTTTTAGCAAAAGCATAGTAGAAATGCTATAAGTTCCTCAAGAAACTTTATTCTCCCTGTTCAAATGCTATCAATACAATTCTGATAAAGTTTTCAGTGAACTTTCTCAGAAGAGAATCTATGATAATTAAGAGTTATTGCACTGGAGATAACAAAAAATAAAAACAAACAAGCAAAAGCAAACAACCAAAACCAAAAGTGCTTTATTCTTAAATAATGTTTAGGTACTAAAACATGATGCTTAGGAATCTACTTTCAAATGGTACAAATTTATAAGAACATAGCTTAATCATCCCATAAGAAATCACACAGACCTACAAAATCATGTTTTCTTAAATCTGTGTATGTGAATGGGAAATACAGAACTGAAAAACAAAAATGAAAATCATTTCAAAGAGACTTAATAGAGAAATCTGATTACTATTTCATCATAAGCTTTCCTTTAATGTCATGTTACGTAAATATCTTTGTATGATATGGAATTCAGCCAAGGTCCCCAACTGATTTTAGTAGAACAGGCAATCTCCAGTAACTGTAGAACATTAATTATGCCAGAGTTAAACTTTCTGCTAAATGAAGCTCTGTTCATGTTAGAAACAGATGAGGCTGCAGGTAAAGTTGCTTTCTTTTTCTATTTTCGTGAACATGTTATAGCTAGCAGAGACTAATGTGTTTACATAGAAAAATAGTTAGAAAAGTCCTGAATTAAAGAGTGAGGTTTACTTTGAATTTCAAGCTAGTTTTATGAAGTAGTTTGTTTTCTCCTATGGGCTTAGCTGTGATTAGGACACAGTGCCATCAGGTGGGCAATGGTGCCTTAGTCTGCATGTTCATGGTCGACCAATAATGCGCTGTTAATTTTCTTTGGATCATATTTTAATCAATAGTAAAATTATATTTCTAAAGAAAACAAAAAAAGAAATATTAATACATTTTATTAATATATTCAGATTGGTGAAAATTAGAGCAAGAATTAAAGAAAATGCACGTACTGCTACAATTAGGTAACTTTAGACTTCCTGAGAATTATCAATTACTGCTTACTATAACTCTAGTTGTTGTATTTCCTGCCTTAAATAGAATTGATCCACTATAGATCTTTTAATCTAGAATAAAACTTTTCTAGAATGAATGCAGAGCCCTAGAACATTTATTTCACTCAACATGTTGAATAAAGCCCTCCAATGTAACATCCCTTTAGTGTTTGATCTCTCTAACAAGAGAAACCAGACCACTTCCAAATTAACTAAATAGCAAACACCACTTGCTGCACACAGTCATAATTCCTACCTGTTCTCGTTTCATGGTAAGAGGAAAAAGTGAACATGAAACTCTGAAATGTCTTATTTTGTGACTGTGAAAAATGATGATTATCTATTTCGAATAAAAAATCTAATAACACTAAAAACACAACCCATAAAAGAAAAACAAATGATAGATTGGACTTTATTAAAATTGAAAACTAAAACTTCTCTGTGACAGACCCTGTTCAGAGGATAAAAAGATAAGCTACAGACTGGGAGAAAGTATTTGCAAACCACATATAGGACAAAGGACTTGTATCTGTAATATATAAAGAGGTCTCACAACTAAACATTAAAAAACAAATCAATAATCCAGTTACAAAATGGGCAAAAGACACAAGAAATTTCACCATAAAGAATATACAGATGACAAACACATGAAGAGATGTTCAACATCATTAGTCATTAAGGAAATGCAAATCAAAACCACAATATGTTACCACTATATACCTATCCAGGTAGCTAAAATAAAAAATCATGATAAATACAAACGCTGAGATGTATGTGGAAAAACTTGATCAGCCATTCTTTGTTGGTGGAAATGTAAAATGGTGCAGTAAGTCTGGCAAAGCAGCTTCTTATAATACTAAATATGCACTTAACCATAGAACTTGGCAATTGCACTTTGGGGCATTTATTTCACAGAAATGAACACTTATGTTCACACAAAAGCTTGTACACAAGTGTTCATAGCAGCTTATTTGTAATAGCTATAACCTAGATACAACCCAAGTCTTCATCGAATGAATGGTTAAATAAACTGTGGTATATCCATGCAATGGAATACTACTCAGCAGTAAAAAGGAATGAGCTGTTTATACTCACAACAACTGGGATGGATCTTAAAGAAATTATGCTGAGTGAAAATGGCAATAGCAAACACACATACTATATGGCTCCATTTATATAGTATTCTTGAAATGATAAAAATTATAGAGATGGAGAGCAGATTAGTGGTTGCAGAGGTTAAGGATGGGTGGGGCAAAGCATTGGTAACAAAGGATCTCTGTGATGAATAGTTGTTTATCTTGATTGTGGTAGTGGTTATACAAATCTACGGAAGTAATGAACTGCACACACACACACACAAATGAGTTCATATATAAATGGTGAAATCTGAATAAGATCTGTGAATTGTATGAATGCCAATATCTTGGTTTTGATATTGTACCATTTTTTGCAACTTAATGTGACTCTGCAATTGCATAAAAATAGTTAAAAAAAAAAACCAAATAAAGAATCTACATAATTTCTTCTTCTTTTTTTTTTTTTCCTTTTCAGTAAGAGCCACAACCTATCCATAGGTAATGATAGAAATTTGTATGTAGTTGTTGCCCTGAGACATTAAACATATCTACAGCCCTCATCTTGAGACATTTGCAGCCTGATTTATATTAAAGCAATTGTGGTCAATCTTTCCTCTCCTTGAAGATACTTGAGTGTCCTACACATTGTCATTAGTAATAATGACTTGCTCTTGCAGGGATTCTAAAATGTGGGATGCTCTTGAAAAACCCAGCATCCCTTACCACAACTTTCTGTTGGGTAAACCAAATTACAAATAAAAGATTTAAAAGTTCTAAAAATCCAAAGATGACATTAACAGACTTTTGTAGATACAAAACTGTCTATAATAATTTTCATATTTAGGAAATTTAAGTGTATTCTTCCAGATGGATAAGCATAGTAAGACATCAAGTTTGATCATAGTTGGCAATATTCATTAATTTATTTACCAAATATTCATTATTTACTATATATTAGTTACTACCTTTGGGTCTACAGATATTTAAAAAATTATATATTTTTTTCCTTCAAAGAACTCTCAATTTATGAAGTAAAGAAGACTGAAATGTAAATCAATACATGAAAATAGTAACTGAACTTTGTTTGGAATCCAATAATTGTGTAAATACAAAGAAATTTAAGCACAATGTTTTTTCTGGTGAGCATATATGACCACATTGAGATGGATGATCTTTAAAAATATATATTTGACTATTATATAAACTAATCAAAGTAACAAGCATATAATGTTCTTTGAAAAGTAAACTGGGATTTAATCTTCAGTTTGGAGTAGTAAGCTGATATAATGCCATGTATAAGTTTAAGAGATAACTGCCAACTTACTATTATTTTTTAATCTGAGACTTCCAATGGAGCTGTCTTGTAATTCTCTAGATCACAGAGCTTGTAAAGTAAGTAAACCATATATGATGTCATCATATTTCAGTTTTTCTATACTAAGCCCCAATAACTTCTGTCTGAAATTTTCTCCTTTGCTTTACTTTAAATATTGTTTGTCTTAAATTGTAATAAATTTTGGAATAGCTTTTTTATTGTTGGTTGGTCTTACATGCCATAACTATTAAATATATTCTATCCAGGAATGGACAGTAAGAATTTACTTTCATCTCTGTTCTTTTGGTGAGTCAGTCACTCAGAGGCTGTCAAATAATCCCTAAGTCTTCCTTAGTAGTAACTCTGTAAAGCTGAGTTTTAAATACACAACACCCCACTCTTGTTCTTCCTACAATTCCTTTCTTCCAAAGCACAGGAACTGAAATCTGTGTCTCATCTGTACCTGCTAATCCCACAGCCAGCTATCAAACCTCTAAATCATGCCACGCAGAGTATATTTAAAGAACCCTATTTTCAAGGCAAGTGTGTTTCAAAATTTTGCTGCCATCTCAGGTGTCCCAGCAGTCATACAGCTTTCATTCTAGACTGTTTCTTTGGAATTGAGGTTAATTTCTCTAATTTCATATCCTTAGCGGATTGTTTGCATTCAAAATTCAGGTCCCACCTCCATCTGTGCTTACTATTCTCTTCCCTGTGAACACGCTCAGTTTTTTAAATTGAGTCTTGCAGTTCCCATATCATGCTACGCTTTGGCTTGTGGCTTAGGCTTGGGGAGAGTTTTCTTCCCTTGCCCTAAATTGTATGGCCGTTGAAAGTAGAATTGTCTCACACCTGCGTAAAGTCATTTTCTGAATTACTGCTATTCAACTGATGGTGGTGATCATATTAACATTCTTAAAATCTCAGACAGTCAAACTAGCAGTTTTCTTGCATTAGGTCAGAATCCAAATAAAGAAATGAATACCTTGAGGTTATGTTATATGAATGTGTTTGAGAAGAGGAGAAAAGTTACATTTGTCAGCATTATGAACTGTAAAAGGATGGCCATAAGGACCATTTCCAGCCTGTCAGTCTGCACTATGCACACTCTACTGAAGGCCGATGTCCAATTGTCTTCAGCCAGACTTGGACCAGTATGACTGGGGAGAACCACAAATGCCTGAAATGTTCCAGAAGTCTGATTATATTCAACAGAGAAAGCATGCCAAGCCTCCATGGATCCACAAAAACCTGTCCAAGTTGGCAATTCACCTTACATTTTCTTGCACCGGATAAACCTTTGCTCTCTGGAGTGGTAGATGGGACCCAGAAATGAGGAATGCAATCAGCTGCTCCTTATCTATATTAGACTTTGTGTACATTTTGTATTGCTACATATCTCCATAACACTTAACAATTGCCTTGACTGGATGCTCTGATTGCAGTGACAGCTTTGTGTTTGTATGAATCAATTTGAAAATTCCTGTTTGCTTATATTGTTCATGTACTAGTTCAGGTAATTCACATAGACTGATAGATTTTACATGTGGAATTTTCTCTCTGTTTTCCCACCTAATGTGGCCTTTAAGAAATGAGTCATTGTACATCTTGACTAAATTATTGCTTTTAAACAAGAAAAGTATAAGTATCATCCTAGAGAGAATTGTTGGATGCATCTCAAGAAAGTGTCATGAGTTAACCTCAGAGATGGCCCCTGAACCCATCAAGAGGTTGGGATTGTCTAGAGCATCACTAGGGCATAAGAGTTTAGTTCCTTCCCTTTTCCAGTCCCAATGCTGGATTTTCTCTTGATGCATTTTCTCAATTCTGTTAAATCAATTTATTTGTACTACACTGGAGCCATCTTATCTTCTTAGTAATGGAAAATGTAGACCAGAAGCCAGAAAGTCTCTACCTGTTTATCTATTCATTTTCTTTTCCCTAAACCAACTTTTCTATTACTGTCAACACATAGGAATCCTTGCAGCAATAAATGATATAATCCATCTTTTTTATTAAATCTTATTATATTTTAATGGATTAGATCGCTTCTTTTCTAAATAGGGTAGCTAAAATATTGGATGCAGGGCCTATGGATGATCTCATCATATTGTCAAGAATTCCACCTCAACCCAAAATTCTAGGCCACCAAGACTGCTGGTAAGAAAATCTTGACTTAGGGAAAACTAAATAATGTATCTAGGTTCTGAATCAGAAAGTAAAAGCATGAAGCCAATGCAGTTCAGTTTTGACTAAACTTAGTGGGGATTCTACCTTTAAAGGGAGAAAAACTCTGCCTTTCAAACAGGTGGATTTAATTTGAGGTTAAGAATTCATGGAGCAGTGATTGCAAACGCAAATGTCTAGAGGGCCTAGGCATGTCACTTGGCATAGGGAAATTGAGAGTAGGAGAGGAGACAGGGAGAGGGAGAGCAGTTCAGTGGAGAGCAGGTACCTAGCTGAGGGTGGGTCTGATGGGCCTTCCTGATGATGCACATGAGAACATCAGCCCAGAGTTGTGATGCCTGGTTTTCTTAATTCTTAAGAGAAGCCAGGGATACAGATTTGATTTGATACACCCTTGTTTTTATATTTTTACTTTTCTTTTAGAAATTCAGTGAGAGTCACATCTGTCCCTTGGACCACACTTTCCAATCTTTGGCACACAGTCACAAAGACATTGTTAATTTCTGCTTGCTTTGTTTCATCATTTTCAAATTTCCCATTTGGAACTTGATGCTCTTCTTCTAGGTTTTCTTCCTCTACTCATCTCCCTTCTGTGAGTATATAATAGAAGTACGGAGGATATATGTTCTGAAAATGAGAGGAAGACCATGTGCACTTGGACATTTATACGACATAGTCATGAGACTCTTGCTTATTTCGAATTGGACTCCCCATGTCCTTCTTTTGAGTTTAGTTCTTCCACTCAGGTGGAGTATAGCATTAGCCTGCTAGGGATGAACTTAGTATCAGGAGACTTACTGGGAAGGATTTTTTTACTACCGATTCCCAGAAAGAGTATTTGCTCTCTAGAAGCCCTGTTGGTTGAACTCCTGAATCCTTGACGAAGCCTGGGGAGGAGATATTATGCCTAAGACTCCATTACATGACTTTCTTCCCACAACTCATGCTGCTGCTCAAAGCCCTCGACACCAAGATGGATCAATAGTTTCGTCTTTAGGCAGTTTCCTCTTTAGAACTTGCTGTTGTTAGCTTCCCTGGAGTTGGCTCTGATTCATGTCTATCCCATGCATAACTGAATGAAATGCTGTGCTGTTGTACGCTAGAAACTCCCCCCATGATTCATTGACAATTGGATCTTTGTAACTGATAGGGTTTTCATTCTCGGATTTTCAGAAGTAGATCACCAGGCCTTTCTTCCTAGTCCATTTTCTTCTGGAAACTCCAGTGAAATCTGTTCACCATCATAGCAATATGCAAGCCTCCACTGACAGATGAGTAGTGGCTGAGCATGAGGTGCCTTGGGTGGGAATGGAACTGGGTCTCTTGCATGGAAGGTGAGAATTCTACCACTGAACAACTGGTACACCAAAAATGAAGCTTTAACTACTATATGGTCAAACCTATGCCACTCTAAATTATGTCCCTGTGTAATCTGGAACACCTGAACGTGGAAGCTCTAGCTAGAAGGAGGAATAAAAGAATCTTGTTTAAATAACCTCTATCTCTAGATGACTTAAAATACTTTGACAGATATGTATTTTTATTTGAAAAATGATTCAGAAATAATTAAATCAGAAGAGCAACATCTGTTACTAATCAATAGCCTTAAAACAGAATTAAAATGGTCTTTTTCTCTCCCCTGAAATCCACTGATAATTTTTTTTTTTTTTATCATATGCCACTCATTGAGATCAGATGCATTCACTCTGCGTCAGATCTTAGAATTACATAAATAATGAAGTCCTCAAGGCTGATGGCATGGGAACAGTGGAATGTGTAACAATATAATCAGGAGAAAAATCTATATTTAATGCAAAGCATTCTAACACTGTGAAGCAAGATGAATTCAAACCCCTTTGTTCTCCAAAGCCAGGTTGTGCCATGGCTAACATTTTTTTCTTATAATAAATGCTGTGCCATTTTATCTGAGATGATGTCTTATTTTCTTTGTTTATGACTTTGGAAATTATTATAACAAGACACATGAGAGAAACAACTGCTAGGACAATGGATAAAATAGTATTTCACTACCAAAAGCAAGTGTAAATGGAGCCCATAATTTTTTAACTTGACAGTCTCTTAATCTTTTCTAGTGAGCTCAGTGATGATTTTTCTTGTTTCAAAACCTGCCACAGCATTCATTTGTGACCATTTTTACTGTGATTAGCTGAGGTCTATCAATTCTAAAAGTCCAGCTCAGCCAAATCACCAAATGCCAAACAATGCAAGAATTCCAGCGTATACCTTTGTAGTCATGATTACATTTTAAAACCACACTAGAGTTTATGGACTGACCTAAGAGTGCAAAAATTCAAAATATAGGAGGTCCCTGAATAGGAGCCATGACTTTTGTTGTCTCCAAAACCTTTAGACATATTATGCACCAGACCAAAATATCAAAATAGAGAGCACTGGTGTTAAGCATACCAGAGTGGTTGTGACTCACATGTACATCCAGACCACCTGCACGTGTCCTTGGCTTGTCTGGATATAGAAATGTTTACACTGGAACCTCACTATCAAAACCCAGGTTGATGGCTAACATTTAATTTGCATATTTACAAGGAAATGCTATCAGATTTGCAGGTCTGTTGCTAGAGCAGTATTTACAGATGTCTCTTGGCATATTATGGAGGTCATCTGGTAGAGATTTAGAGAATATTGACAAGTGCCTTTGACATCTGAATTTGGACCATGTCAAGAAGGAGTAATGGGTTTTAGGCTGCTCCACCCAGGAGTGTCACCTGGGAATATAAACAATTACCTTAGGCCAAGGGAAGCATATAGCCTCTGTCCTGTTTTGCTCAAGAGATAAAAGGAACTGGGAATACGATACTATGTGGTGAATCTACAGTGTTCTATGAAAATACCCAGAAATAATTATCTCCCAAAAAAGCTGGAAAATTTTATAATTGCCTCTGGAAGTTTTAGCATAAACACTCTTCCTGGACTCACCACTAGAGGCTCCAGGAAGAATTGTCATTGATTTAGGAATGTAGGAGAAAGCAGACCTCAGAGACCCTGGCTTGCTCATGAAAGAGATAGTGCATTCATATAGGAAGAGCCCCATAGAGGCCAGACACCCAGACACAGGTGCTGTGGAGCTGGCAGAACTGGGGGACCCAGGTCCAGGGGTTTGGCAGAGTCAGAGACCAGGACACCCAGGATAGCATATCAGCACGAGGGGCACCAGGCTTTGGGGGCAGTGTGACAACCTCCCACGTGGAGTCCTGGTTTGTGCATCTCCATTTTGACTGTTGAGTCACCTGTTAAGCTTTTGAAGCAAATGTATACCCCTAGCCTCAGTCCTCATGAGTGTGATTCAGTGTGTCTGGGATGGGACCTAGGCCATATGGTTTCAGCAACAATTCTGATGCAAACCAGATTTGAGAACTGCTACCCTAAAAGCTTAGTAACACTTTATGTATCTAAAAAAAAACAAAATACTAGCCAAAAGTTTGGCAATTCAAACCCACCAAGAGGTGACTCAGAAGACAGGCCTGCAATTTGCTTGTGAAAGGTCACAGCCTTGAAAATCCTATGGAGCAGTTCTACTCTGACAAACATGGGGTCGCTGTGAGTCAGAATCAACTTGATGGCAACTAACAACAAGAACAATCAAAAATTAAAAATATGTATATAAGACATGTACTGTTTCCTCAAGGATTTTATAATCTAAGTGAATAAATAAGATTCACACATGTTAAACGATGAATAATTGACTGTTGTAAGTATGTAATAAAAAAGAAGTCATTACTAAATTGCTTGGAACAAAGGCTAGATGACAAATGGTCCACAGTTTGAGAAAGATGACTAAAGTTTAGATCATTCAGGAAAACTTCCTGAAGGAAGTGGGACTGGAGATGCTATCTGGTTTTTTTTGGGGGGGGGTACCAAAGATATTCATTCTGCATAAATGTAAATCTTAGATTATTCAATTAAATTGAATCCATGAATGAGTTCCTAACACTCCCTCTCCTTGGCAATGAAAGTTTGCTTATGTTATTTACCTCATCTATAATTTGGAGGAACCTGTCCATCATGGATGACCCAGCTAGTATTTGGAATACTGGTGAACAATGAGTGGGAGGGGGAAATTCACGGAGTGTCATTTTTTCTAGGGGCTTCTCATTCAGTGCTCAAAACAACTCTTAGAAATAGAAAACCCAAGAGGTTTTATAAAGGAGATAGCCAAGAGACAAAACCAAAGTTCAACTTGGCAAGATCACAGAAGAATCTGTACTGAGTGCTTCCAGACAAAAATCCATCCTTTTTGGCGCCTAGCCACAACCTCAAGAATGAGCTGCCATGGTGACAGAACTCTGTAATCTGTAAAGCACTTCTAGTAAAGATGACTTTACCTGATCATGACAAAAGCCTTGGAGGAAAGGCAAGACAAATACTCTTTTTTATTTTTCAGCTCCATTTTACTGACGAGAAAAATGGAATCTTAAAGATGTTAAGCAGCTTGCTACATGGTGAGTTATCCAGCTAGAAAGGGGCAGAGACTAGAACAAGTCTCCTAACGCCAAGGTCATTGTCTTTTTCCACTAGAGTGCATTGGCACCTATTTGGTTGGGTTTGAGTATTACTCAAAGGGCCTTCTCAACGGGGGGGGTGGGGGGGGGTGGGGAGGATTCCCCTTCATTTATTGAATTGCTTGAAATTTTATCACTGGAGCTTTGTCTTTTGAGACTTGCTAATCTTTAAGTGTGCCCTCACATAATTCTTATGTTTCCACAAGATGTGCATGCACTATCATTCATCACAATAGTGATGAACTATTTTATTTAAAAAGCAAGTTATGTACTGGTGCATTAAAAAATAACCTCACAGGACCATGGTCTCAGGGAACATCTAGTTCAATTGGCATAACATAGTTTATAACGAAAATGTTCTACATCTACCTTGGTGAGTAGCATCTGGGGTCTTAAAAGCCTATCAGTGGCCATCTAAGACGCTCCACTGGTCTCACCCCTTTGGGAGCAAGGATAATGAAGAAAACAAGATACAAAGGAAAGATTAGTCCAAAGGACTAATGGACCACAACTACCATGGCCTCCACCAGACTGAGTCCAGTACAACTAGATGGTGCCCGGCTACCACCACTGACTGCTCTGACAGGGATCACAATAGAGGGTCCCAGACAGAGCTAGAGAAAAATGGAAAACAAAATTCTAACTCCCGAAAAAGACCAGACTTAGTAGCCTGACAGAGACTGGAGAAATCCCGAGTATGGCCCCCGGCCACACTTTTAGCTCAGTAATGAAGTCACTCCTGGGGTTCACCCTTCAGTCAAAGTTAGACAGGCCCACAAAACAAAATGAGACTCAAGGGGCACAACAGACCAGGGACAAGGACTAGAAGGCAGGATGGGATAGGAAAGCTGATAATAAGGAACCCAAGGTCGAGAAGGGAGAGTGTTGACTTGTTGTGGGGTTGTTAACCAATGTCACAAAACAATATGTGTACTGCTTAATGATAAACTAGTTTGTTTTGTAAACTTTCATCTAAAGTACAATAGAAAAAAATAGTACTAGAAAAAATAATAATAATAACCCCACAATCTAGTGTCTCAAAATTGGAACAACTTATTTATTCAAGATTTGTCCATTTGAGTTGGGCCTACCTGGGCTGGAAATTTCTCCTGCTGATCTCTCCTGGGATTACTCATGTGGCTATAGTCATCTGACAACTTGGGTAGGGCTGGATGATCCAAGATAGTGCACTTGTAAGGATGGCAGTTTGCTGAGGCTATGGGTGCTCTGGTTCCTGTCCAAATGGTCTCTCCAGCAGAATAGCCAAGGTTTTACATAGGGCAGTAACATGTTTCCAAGAGAACAAGCCCCAGTGTGCAAGTGCTTATCAAGTGTTAATTCCATTACATTTGCTGTTATCCATTGACCAGAGAAAGTTATGGAAGGCACAATAATAGACTCCTAAAGATGTCCAGGCCCTACTATCCAAAACCTGAGAATATGTTGCTTTACATGACAAAAGGGATTTTGGAGATGTGATTAAGTCAAGGATCTTGTGATGAGAAGATTATCCTGGATTGTCTGGGTGGGCCCAATGTAATCAGAAGGGTCCTTATGAGAGGGAACTAGAAGTGTCAGAGTCAGAGAAGGAGACGTGATGATAGAAGCAGAAGTGAAAATATTGCAGCCATGGACCAAGGGATGTAAGCAGCTTCTCTTCTTGTTAGTTGCATGCTGTTGATTCCAACTTATGGAGACCTCATGTGTTACGGATTGGAACTGCTCCATGGAGTTTTCTTGGCTATAATCTTAACAGAAGCAGATTGCCAGGTCTTTTCTTCCACAGTACAGCTGGGTAGGTTTGAACCACCAACCTTTATGTTAGCAATCAAGCACAAACCATGGCCTCTAGAAGTTGGAAAGGCAAGGAACAGATTCTCCCCTAGAGCCCTGAGGAAGGCAGCTCTGCCCACATTTTGACTTTAGCCCTGTGAGAACCATTTTGGACTTCTGACCTAGAGGACTGTGAGATAATATATTTGTGTTGTTTTAAGCCATGAAGTTTGTCATAATTTGTTACAGCGGCAAGAGAAAACTAATACACAAGTCACATAACAAAGTCCAGAATCAGTGTGGGAGGGGACAATCTGAGGACATGGAAATCAGAAAACGTGATTCACTATATCCCATTAATGTGACAATCTACCACATAGATGATCTGAGTGTTCAAACATAGAAGATTGATTTTATGGATTACGCTGTTTTCATATGATGAAATACTATGCATTTTAAAAATCATGTTGGAGTAATAATGGTAATAACAATATGTTGTAGAAGAATGGCATTGTAAATTGTTCACATGCTGTTAAATTAGAGAAACAAGTTATAAAAATTATACTATATAAAACCAACTTTTTAAAGGGACTCAATTAAGACATCTAGTATTTAGGTGACTAGATAGATGGGGATGGATAGATAGATAGAAAGAAAGAAAGAAACAGGTAGTTTGTGTGTGTGTGTAAATATTATGTATAACATTCAAATAAAGACTAAAAGCATATATCACACTGTAAATAGCTGCTTATGGGTAATTTATTTTATTTTATTCTTTCATATGCTTTCCAATATTCCACAAAGATCATGAATTATATTTGTGACAAAAGCAATATAACAATTTTGGACAGGTCTTAATACTGGTGTGTACTATAGTTACTGCTTGGCAAGAATTAGATAAAAAAATAAAAATACCTGCCTTTGAAGATGATTTGTTCCACACAAGGACACAATTCTCAGTCATGAAACAATTAAGGAGTATGATCATGCAGCCATGTTTGAATATCAGTTACCCTGGTAAGTGAAATAATTATACATAGAGGAAAAAGAGTCACATATCAAAGCCTTGGAGGGTAGTGGGCCTTTGAGCCAACATTTATGGTAGGTGAGGAACCCTGTATGGTGAGAAGCAGGGCAAAGTATGCAGGGAAAGGCAGAATCAGCAGGAAACATCTCTGTTGGTGATGGAAATGAGCTAGGAATACATGGTGAATTCATATTTCCTTGGGAAAAAACAGAAGAAGGTTTGTGTATAGCAGTAAATGATAGCTTTGAGATGAGCAACAGAGGATGAGAGTTTTAGAAACTAAGCAGAAAATGTCAGATTGAAATGAAAAAAAAAAAGTATTACATCTTGTGTTTTGTTTTATTTCATTTTGTCTGTAACCATCTTGAAAGCAAAGAAGATTAACACCAAGTGGTTGTTTTTTGTTTTTTTTTTTTTAACCTTCCCTTTGTTTTGTTTTGTTCTAATGGATCCAGATCTCCTACTAAAGTGATGTAAGTTGCAGCAGAACTCAACACAGCCATACTATGGGCAATGTGGGGGGCCTGCCAACATTAGAAAGATATCTGCTTATAATAAACCAAAATCTATTGAATGGAAAACAAAAAGAAAAACATTTAAGCTCTTTTTAACTCATTGCCCCAAGATAACACTATTGCATTGCTTATTTGCCTAGTCTCACTTTTGTTTTTGTGCAGAACTTAGTCTTGCCAGGAGGAGATGTAAATGACCAAACACACTCTCCTCTCTTGTCTTATCCTGAGAGAACAATAGATAAAGAACAAATGCTGATACATAAAGTTAAGAATGCATTGAACCCTGGGCTCCAAAGGGGAGGCATAGAAGCACATCTAGGAATTTCCAATTTGTAAACCAGACTTTGAATCTATGACACTTGGGATTTAAGGTAAGAAAAGGAATGTGACACTCTTCCCTCCAAAAGATCTTTTTTAAGTGTTAAATCTCCCACCAAGGAGGCCCTACACAATCAGGGTGGAAATAAAAGGGGCATCTGTTCTAGTTCATCAGACAGACCACCTACAGCATGTACTTTGAACCCCCCAATGTCTGACATGCCCAACTTTCTCTGTCTCAAAAGAGGCATTACTAGGTTCCACAGCCACAGATGGAGCTCTGATAATTGTGGTGTGCATGCTGTCACTGTGCTAGCAGGGCCATCCATCAATGGTGTTTAGTCCTGGACGGCCTGAAATACGGGTGAGTAGGGCAGGTGGAGAGGACCTCCAGGCATGTCTGCATCTGCCCTTGCTCAGCATCTGTGGCAGGTTAGTATAGGGAGTGCACAGTGAAGAAAGGAACTAGGGTGCTCCTCATCTCATCTCCACCCTCTGAAAAATCAGAGGTGCACCTAGAACGTGCTTTGTGACAGTCAGAGATGTAGAAATAAAGTCTCACATACTAGCTATTTCCAGAAGGCAGTCTGAAGCTTTGCTGCTCAGAGCCAGTGCGCAGAGACCAGAAGCATCAGCCTCACCTGGGGCTTGCAGAATTTCTGGCCCCGCCCCACTCTATTTAATCTGCATTTGAACAGCATCTCCTACTGATTCTTAGGCATGTTAAAATCTGAGAAGCCCTGTCTGAAGAGCATGAAAGAACAAATATACTGATCCCTAGTTAACCAAATAAAGTTAATGTTACATTTTTCATCCTTACATATTACATTGCATGAAAATTTATATTTTAAAAACTAAAAAGATATTTAACTTTTTTATTTTGCATTTTTGATATTTTGTTCAGATCACATAAAGCACGTGAAGTACGAAAGAAATGGAGAAGGAGACTATGTCATGAGTATTTCCTTATTCAGGTCCCTATTCCTTTAAGGGGAATTTGGAGTTTGGAAAAAAAACTATCCACTACTAAGGAGCCCTGATGGCGCAAGGGTTAAGGGCTTCGCTGCTAACTGAAAGGTTGGCGGTTCAAATCCCCTCAGCGGCTCAGCCAGAGAAAGACCTGGCAATCTGCTCCCATAAAGATTACAGTCTAAGTGGCTCTATGAGGCAGTTCTACTCCATCCTATAAGGTTACTATGAGTGGGAATCGACCCCAAGGCACCCAACAACAACTAAAAGATAGACATGCCTGGGGCTTTTAGACACTCACCTTCTGCTGCACTACCTCGTGATACATTTTTCTATCTGCTTTTCTTATTTTGTCGCAGTGGTTAAGGGCTCAGCTTCTAACCAAAAAGTCAGCAGTTCGAATCCACCAGCTGTTCCTTGGAAACCCTATGGGGCAGTTTTACTCTTTCCTATAGCGTTGCTATGAGTTGGAATTGACTCAAAGGCAGAGGATTTTTTTTTTTTAATTATTATTTTAGATATCCCCGCTGACGCAAATGGTTAAGTGCTTGACTACTAACTGAAAGGTCAGCGATTTAAACCCACCCAAAGGCTCCTTGGAAGAAAGGCCTGGCGATTTGCTTAGAACAAATTAGCCATTGAAGACCCTGTAGGACACAGTTCTACTCTGACACACATGGGATGACACTTGGGGTCACCATGAGTCAGAGTCGACTTGACTGCAACTGATTTGGTGTTTGGTTTTCTTATTTTAAACCTAATTTAGCTATCGGGATTACTTGATCATGATGGTGATAAGGGATTTATTATTATAACTTATATTTTAATTTTTTAGCAAATTCTGTGGCAGGAGTTTGAATATTTTAGAAAGGAAGAGACAGCCTTATTTCTTAATAGAGGCAGCACAAGTGAACAGAGAGTGTTTCGAAAATACTCAGAGAAAACTTGTTTCAATATTCAGGGTCTTATATTTTTGCATGCGCTCAATACTCCCAATTATTTTAACCCTAGAAAGACTGATTTCCACAGCAGTGTAGCTTTTGGTTGTTCAGTCAGTTAACCTTTGGGAAGGGTGTGCAGTCCTTCCAGCGGCTCCAAAAGTTCTCTTCAGCCCTCCTGTGGTACAACAATAGAACCCCTGGTCAGGGACGGATTACCCAATAAGCAAGGTACTCACAGGCTTACATGGGCTTACTTATTAATCTGTAGTGCACAATTTCACCTCGTGCAGTACAGATTAGTAAGTAAACACAAGTAAACTCATGCATATCTTGCTTACTGCAAGCCTGTGGGTACCTTGTTTACTTGTTGGTTAATCCACCTCTGTCCCCAGGCCACTCACAGGGATGTGCAGCCAAGCATTTATCCCAGTATCGCTGAGTGCCCCATCAGTGAGGTGTTATAATGGTATATCTCAGCAAATGTGCACTTCAAAAACATACACAGGAAAACCACAGGATCTTCTGTCCCATTTTAGCTTCTACTCAAGGGAAAGTAGTATTTTCGAATTATTTCAATGAAAAGCATTAGATAAAATATCTGCCTCTAGGTTTTAGAATGTTCCATCTTATCTTACAGCCTGGTGCCACATCATTCTCTTACTTCCTGTAGGGCCATAAGTGATTTTTAACCTCATTGCTTAGAGGCAGTTTTTATTGAATCCTGATATTCAGCTGCATAAGGGCTCTGCTGAGAAAACTGACCAGTCTGTCAAGGACTTCTCACGGCCATGCGATGTGACTTGTTGGTAAGACCCACAGAGGCGATTCAATTTCTGAATTCTTAGGGGAAATGCAGTTCAAGGGACCCAACTGTTTGTACGTAAATATATTGTTATTAATATTTATTCCAGGAGAAATTAATATGTGCAGTTTTGATGTGGTAGGAAAAAAACAATTGTCTCCCAGTCATCTTCAACTCATGGTGACTCCATGTGTGTCACAGTAAAACTGTGCTCCGTAATGTTTCACTGACTGATTTTTCAGAAGAAGTTTGCCAGGCCTTTCTTCTGGGGCACCTCTGGGTAGACTCAAACCTCCACCCTTTCAGTTAGCAGCTGAACACATTAACTGTCTGGACCAGCCAGGGACTCTATTTATGTAGCAAATGCTTGAAAACGTATCTAGTCTTCCAGTTCTAATATTATATGGTTCTAAACCAGAGTTTTCCCCAAAAAACTTAAATTGAGGGAAAGAATCCTATCAAGGATGAATCTCAAAGCCTTATTATTTTGAAGCCGTTATAAGAGTATAGACATCCTTGATGCAAAGTTTCACTAGCTGCTAATGTCAGGCAATTTGATTTGTGAAAACTTTGTAGACAAAATGTGAGAGTGAGATAAAAAGGTAACTTTAAATAACATGAATTTTTTCCCTTGTCATGAATTTAATACAATTTTTGTAGATAAACTGAAAGAAAACTATAAGAAGAAATTTAAAATGACTCATAAACCCACATCCAAGAGCTAAACACTATTGACACTCAGGTGTTTTTCTTGACAACCTTAAAAGTATCTGCATATATTTGCACATTTTTGATTAAATGAAAATATCATTTTTCAAAGGTGTCTTTGTGAAAAACTCATATTAGAATAATGGTCAAGTACTGGATTTAAAAACTGCAATACATTTCTGTCAAACTCCAAGGTACATCTTCTGTAGTTTTGTTTTGCCTTCATTAGTGTGTAGTCACCAAGGCCAAAATTAGGGTGAAGAAACTGATTAAGAAACTTGTTTTCTATGGTTATAAGGGCAGAAGTACTAATTAGTCTGCACAGACCAAGTAAATGTCATTGCTTCAGATTAATTATTAGTAGCCTCTCCATCTCACTTTCAACGGTGTCCCAGTTAAGGTGATAAATTTCTTGGGTCACACTATATACAAGGCAGCCTGCTTTTAATTCCACCACACACTTTGCCTGGGAAATTAGCTGTTCACCTGGGTATTGAATCTGCTTACCCAGGATGCAGTTTTTTCTACTATACAAGGTTTTGTTGGTGGTCTCTTGGCCAGATTGTCAAGGTAACTGCCTCTCCTTAGAGCAAAAGACCATTTAGTCATCTTTGCTGTATGCAGTTGCAGGGGATGGGGGAGGGGTGGAGAGAGAGGAAAAACCACCCTTACTCCATTCTGAACAGTCCTTTTGAGGAGGTAGGGGGAGGAGGAACAATGTGAAAGTGTATACAAGGAGAAATGGATGGAAGGGGCTGCTTGCACTACAGAGGTCATTTATCAACGCTGTTGAGTGGGTTCAGTCCATCAGCTCATCTCTTACCTTTGTCTCCACTTTACATTTTTTATGGATCCACCCAAGGGTAATGAACCAGAAAATCCTGAGGTTACTGTGCTTTTGTTATGAATTCCTATTCCTAGGAGTTTGCCGCTCAGGTGCAAAAAGTTGTTCTGACTTGAAATGACTTGAAAATTGAATTAGGAAGTTCAAATGTGAGGGCAAATATTTTCTCAGAGATTGCCTGGTTAACAGCTAGGATAAGAAGATGTCAGGAGATTTGTGACACTGAGATCTTTTCAACTCTGTAGAAATAAAAATTGGAAGGAAAAAGTGCTAATTTATCACCATCATTTTCACCATCGGTATCTATTTAAGGCAAGTTTGGGTTATACTTTAACGTGATTCACAGACTTATTTTTACTATTATCTTATTGTTTTCTTGCCCCATGTTTGTCTCCCTCCTCTAGCAGGGAAGGTCTATGAAGTGACTCTCTATGGTTACGACAGTGTCTAAAAAAGTGTCCAGCACATTGTAGTTTCTCATACATGTTTGCTGAATAACTGAATGCTCACACCAGCCAGAGCTGAGACTCTTTAGTGAACTTTTACTCAGACTTTGTCTCCATTGTCTGGTTAATCACCCTAAATTCACCAGTTTATGTCCATTTTCTCTCTTGTTCCCTGTTTATTTTGGATCTGAGATGCACAGTATTGGGTTAATTGTGACCGATGGTTAATGAAACACTATCACATTGTCATCCTAGTTCCATTCATAGTCCTCTTCTTTCCTATTTATTTATTTGTTTGTTAATGTTCTTTCATTCATTCTTGTATTAACCTAATAATATATTAAACGCCTGTGAGCCAATGCCCAAAGACCTCAAACATTCCCATTAACTTATGTGGTTTTCCCCACGCTATTATATAATGGTCTAAACAATATACCATCTCCATTTATATGGTTTGGGTTATTACCCTTCTGGAATTTACTTTTCACTCAGCGTGACTCCACTAAGATGAATCTGCATTATTGCATGAGTTTTCATCCTGTCGTTTTCAACACTCTATAATATTCCATTATATTCAATATTCCCTGGTGGCACAGTGGTTAAGAGCCTGGCTGCTAACCAAAAGGTCAGCAGTTCAAATCCACCAGCCGCTCCTTGGAAACCCAATGGGGCAGTTCTACTCTGTCATACAGGTCACTATGAGTCAGAATCGACTCCACGGCAGTGGGTTTGACTTTTTTTTTTTGGTTTAGTAAGATTAGCTTTGGATACATCATCAGGAAAGACCAGTCACTATGTCATGTTTGTTAAAGTAGAGGGTCAGCGAAAACAAGGGAAATGCTCAATGAGATAGATTGAGACAATAGCTACAACAATGGACTCAAACTTGCCAACATCTTGAAGATGGTGCAGGACTGGGCAATGTTTTCTTCTGTTACACATGGGATCTCCATGAGTTAGAGCCTACTCTTCCGCAAGTAACCACAGTGATATATAGAAATTCCCATTGATCCACATCCTTTCCAACATTTGGTATTATCAGACTTCTTAAACTTTATCAACTAAAGGGACTTAAAATGGCATTTTATTTGAACTTGATTTGCATTTCCTTAATTAGTCATTTTGTGTGTCTTGTACCTATACGTGTTTCCTCTTCTGTGAAGTGCCTTTTCTTGTGTTTTGTTCAATTTTCTCTTGTGTAGTTTGTCTTTTTTTCTTATTCCTTTGAAAAAGAGTTATTTTTTGTTTTTTACACATTCTTGGTACTAATCCTTTGTCAGCTTTAAGTGTTGCAAGTATCTCCTTCCAGTTGGTAACTTCTCTTTTGTCTCATTTAAGATGTCTTTTGATGAAAAATTTTAATATAAAAATAGGATAAAATTTTAATATAATCAAATATATAATTCTTTTTCATTGTGTTTGGCACATTGTGTGTCATGTTCCAGAAATTTCCCTTGCCCTGAGTTCATAAAGTACTTATGGTATATTTTATTCTAAAAGGTTTAAAGTTTTGCTCTTGACATTTAAGTTCTTAATCCATCTGGAGTTGATTTTTGTGTATGGTAGCAAGTAGGGATTCCATTTTCATTTTTTTCCATATGAATAAGCAATTTTTCCAACTTCATTTGTTGAACTATTTTTTTCCCTATATCAATATCATAAAGGTTCCACAAAACAAATCAGGAAAAAAAATCTCCCTAATGATATGAAAGTAAGTAAAAATTAAAATTTTGAATCTCAGTATGTGTGAGGTGATATTCCAGGAAATGTACAGCCACTTAATCTTCACAACAAACTTATTGATTAGGTCCTATATTTCTCCCCATTTTATAAAGAAATCAAATAAGGCTAAGAGATGTTAAATAGATGTCATACGTTACATGCATAGATAAAGGTATGCTAAATGTTTCCCAAGATTGTGCAGCGATTAGAGGCAGAGTGAGGATTCTAGCACAGGTGACACTCCATGCTTTCACTACTTGAGTAGTAAGGAAATTAAGTGTGCACAGCTGTTCCCTAGCTCTGTTCAATATCACAAGCCAAAAAGAGAGATTGTCCCACTGGTAGGTAGGTAGGTAGGTAGATATTGACCCTGCGAAAACTACTTTTCCTTCTTTTTCACAAGATGATAACAATTTTTCAAACGTTGTTGCTGTTGTTAAGTGCCATTCAGTTGGTTCCAACTCATAGCTACCCTATGTACAACAGAACTAAACACTGCCCTGTCCTGCACCATCTTCACAATTGTTGCTGTATTTGAGCCTATTGTTGCTGCCACTTTTTCAATCCATCTCATTGAGGGTCTTCCTCTTTTTCACTGACCCTCTACTTTACCAAGCATGATGTCTTTCTCCAGGGACCAGTCTCTCCTGATAACACGTCCAAAGTACATGAGACAAAGTCTTGTCATCCCCATGTCTAAGGAGCGTTCTGGCTGTACTTCTTCCAAGACTGATTTGTTCCTTCTCCTGGCAGCTCATGGTATATTGAATACTCTTTGCCAACACCAAAAAGGCATCGATTCTTCTTTGATCTTCCTTATTCATTGTCCAGCTTTTACTGACAATTGAAAATATCATGGATTAATTTAGTCCTCAAAGTGACATCTTTGCTTTTTAACACTTTAAAGAGGTCTTTTGCAGCAGATTTGCCCAATGCAATGCATCGTTTGATTTCTTGACTGCTGCTTCCATGGCCATTGATTGCAGATCCAAGTAAAATAAAATCCTTGACAATTCAATATTTTCTCTATTTATCATGATGTTGCTTATTGGTCCAGTTGTGAAGATTTTGTTTTTTTTATGTTGAGGTATAATCCATACTGGAGGCTTTAGTCTTTGATCTTTATGAGTAAGTGCTTCAAGTCCTTTTCATTTTTAGCAAACAAGGTTGTGTCATCTGCATATCACATAGACAATAGCAATTTTTCCCTTTTGCTACTACAGTACTCTGTAGAAGCATTGTTTTTCATTAGAGTAAGAAGGGAGTATTAATACTAGGAGATACAAGCAGGATGGAGACCATGAAACATGGCCTAGAATGGTACCACCCACTGCCTTCAAGGAGCTCTGCTTGACCATAAAACCATGATGATCAGCATGTGTGTAAAGAGCTCTTCCCTCATTTATTCCCTACTTCAGTGATATTTTTCTCTGCCTCAATATATTCTGTTACATATAAGTAGTTTGGAAAGAAAGACATACATTTTATTTTAAGAAATTATTTTGAATTTTTCTAACTTTTTAGAGAAGACACTCTAAGATATCAAAGTCAATGTTAGCATGGAGCACCAAGAAACACAAACTTAGACCCAATTTGTTCCAGGTTAAAATCTTACCTTTCTATTTATTAGCTGCATGACTTTGGAAAAGTGATCTAAACCAGGAGTCACCAAACTTTTCTGTAAACAAACAAACAAACAAAAACCCAAACCCGTTGCCTTCAAGTCGATTCCAACTCACAGTGACCCTTTAGAACAGAGTAGAACTGCCCCACAGGGTTTCCAAGGAGCAGTTGGTGGATTTGAACTGCTGACCTCTTGGTTAGCAGCCGTAGCTCTTAACCACTGAACCACCAGGGCGCTTTTTCTATAAGAGATCCAATAGTAAATATTTGAAAAAGACTTATGGACCAGTGTTTGCCACAAGTACACATCTCTGCTGTTGTAGTGAGAACACAGCCATAGAAAAATGCATAAACAAACCGATGTGCTGTGTTCCAATAAAACTTTACTGATGGACACTGAAATTTGCATTTCATTTAATGTGTCATGAAGTATTATTTTTCTTCTGATTTTTTGGTTCAAGAAGGAGGGAGAGACCACCATATCAAAACTCCTATTTGGTCAAGTAAGATGAAGAGTGAGTGACAAGTGCATTCAGAAACGTGGAAGCCATTAATGGCCTTGATAAAAATTACTTTGGTAGAATGTTGGTGGCAAAACCTCATTGGAAAGGGTTCAAGAGAAATGGGAAGAAACAAGCAACTGGAGAGTACAGACATCGCTTTCAGTGAGTCTTTCTGTTAAGTAAGGATAGAAATGCACCAATAGTTGAGGGTGGGGTAGGATGAGGGGCCAGGGTGAGTGCTTTTTCTGTAATTACTTTTTTTAAATGGAAGACATAACAACGTGTTAATATGCTGATAAGAAAGATCCAGTAGAGAGGGAAAGATTGCTAATGCAGTGAAGAAGGAATGGAATAGCTGGAGTAACCCTTGGAGTAAGCGGGAAGCTTCTGAACCGCTGTACAGAAGGAGGGGTTGGCCTTAGCTGGAAACACAGATAATTCATCCACAGAAACAGGAGAGCCACCAGAGAAATAGACACAGAAATGAGTAAGTGAGTGTATGTGGTGGTGGGAGCTTGTGGATGATCTCTTCTGATTATTCCATTTTCTCTGTGAAAAAGGGCTACAGAAGGAGGGGTTGGCCTTAGCTGGAAGCACAGATAATTCATCCACAGAAACAGGAGAGCCACCAGAGAAATAGACACAGAAATGAGTAAGTGAGTGTATGTGGTGGTGGGAGCTTGTGGATGATCTCTTCTGATTATTCCATTTTCTCTGTGAAAAAGGGCTTCAGTTGAGAGAGATGACGGCTGTCTGAAGTTGAAGGAGAGAAGATGTGAATAGTCAAATATGACTACTGTATTATGATTGTTGGACAGTATTTAAGGCAGAGATTCTTAGGTGAGTTACATGGATTTAATAGCTTATGGATGGCCTTTAGAATATTCATGAATACTCTAAAACTGTAAGAACAATTTTCTCCAAATATTCATTTTTTTCTAGAAAAGAGTTTCTAGCTCTCAGTAGATTCTTTAGTGGATTCATGACCCAGAAAAGATAACAAATAAACAACAATAACAAATTACTGACTTAAAGATTGTAGCACAGGATATAGGATAGGGAGGATTCCTTCTCGATGCTGTGCTCCTACAGGAAGGCTGGGCAGTCATCTGTCCTAGGATGAGAGTTTTCTTTTTGGAGGAAGAGAGTGAATTACATCTGAAGCCCAAATGCTGGGGTCCAGCTATAGAATCATATTCAGAGTGAGTCATCAGAGTGAGACAAGGTTCTGGGAAAGTACAAAAGGAGTTAATCCAAGCAGAGGTCATGGAGATTTAGGTCTGATGAAGGCTGAGCCAGACAGCTGCAAGCCTAGCTCTCCCGTTCTCCAGGTATAGGTCAAATCTCCACCTCCACCACCATGCCTGACTCCCAATACTTCTGCATGCCTTTGAGGATGTTAAGCAATCAGTAAATCATATCTAAACAACAACAACAACAAAACCAAACAATTTGGTTTTGTCAAAGTTAAAGTGTGAATTTATTTTAAATAGGCAGATAAGAAAGGGTCAAAGTAACAGATTCAAAACTGAAACCAATGTTCCATTTTGAGAAGATTATGTAGTGTTGGATGACCCACTGGAGTACTCAAGAAATTGTTTAACATTTTAAGAGTCTTTTGTATTTTCTAATTTATTTTTGAATTCCCAAAAGATATGGTACAGACATACTGGATATGTTATATAGAATAATTATCCTATAGATAATCAAAATTGTGATGAAGATAAATTGTGTCATACATAAACTAATCCTCTGGAGAATTTATAATTTTTCCTGAAACTCAGAAAAAAAATATTCGATTAATATCTCTTTTTAATTAAAATAATAATTGCAAATACTCTAGAGCTGATCTCTATCTGATATTGACATACATATTCTTAACTTTTGCTTCAAAGCTAAACGGGGGATAAAGCTGTGGTGGGTGGGGAGGTTGTCTAGCCTGATTTTTGCCTTTGGTGTTAACAAAAAGGAGGGGAAAAAGCCTGTCCCAGTCTCAGATGTTATTTACCAAGTCAAATGCTAAAGTCAATTGTCATGTCCAAGTTATAAAGTCCTTATGAAAATAGCAACTTATAATGGAAACTTTGACCCACCTAAGCTCTAGTAAAGCAGCAAGCTTCAGTAATAATAACAATAATAATAAATCTGGTTTTCTTATACTCAAACGCATACCACATTCTTGCTGTGAGGAAAATCAATTTATATTTCCAGGGAGGAATTCCAAAGTAGAACTGGATATTTATCATGACTGAACCCAACTGACAACCTCTTCTCACTTTATTTTGGAGATTTTCTACATTTACATTTGTTATTTTTAAAATGAATAACTTAAATACTTTATGTTAAATTTGACCTTTCCATTTAATCCTCAAGACAATTACCACCATCCTAATTAAAGGAAGGGATGACTGAGGTCCATTTTTATTAAATATCCCATTAAAAAAACTTTCCTTCATAGCAAAGTGCGCACTTGCCTTAATCTTGGCATTTTCCTCTCTAGCTGCCGTCATTCCATTTGAAGCATTTACTTTGAAATGCCTGCCAGATATTTTTGCCCCAATACCACAATAATAATGCAGCAATGTAGGAGTGCTTCATCCTAGTCAGTTTACAACTGTCCAGCCTACATGGAAACAGTCTCTCTGTTCAAACAGCAGGCTTATTTTTCCTCTCAAATTGCGAGTAGACTCTCCAAATATTCTTTATGCAGGTGTGAACATCACAAAATAATTAACTATTTTTTTTAAAAAAACTGAATTTAAAACAGAGACTAAAACACAAATATTATGCACATGCCCAGCTGTGAATACATAGATATGCACATACACACATACATATATGTGTGTGAATGATTTTTTTCTCTCATTCCAATTAAAAGTTTTATTATGGATACTTTTTTTTAATTTAGTAAATAAAAGCATCATTTCTTTCCTTAAGTAATTAAAAAACTCATTTTTATACATATGAGTAGTTAATATAGCAAATCTTATCTGGGCTCCTTAACTATCAGAGTTTACTCAAAATAACCCAAATGAATATATTTTCAAATTTGTCTCTACTTTTACTTCGTGTGTGGCTTTTTAAAAAGATCCACAACAAAGGGAAAAAATGCTTGTAAGCTGCAGTTCCAAAGGGTGAATGCTTATTCAGAAAGATCACTTATCCAAAGCACAGATTGCCAGTTCTTGTGAGTTTTCCTCACTTGTCCCTTCTATGGAAACAGAGAGAAACAGGAGTCATACTCCTGGAGGCCAATAGGTAGAGACCACCCAGGGCACAGCTCATTTAATGTCCAGTGGCCTTCTGCTAGACATGCAACAAAGCAATAAAGAAAACATCCAGACACTGTCCCCCGGACGCCTGAAGTATTCTCTACTTCATCTTGCTCTCTAAAGGCTTAAAAGTTGCATAAATGGCTGATTATTTTAAAAATAAAGCAAGACCAAACCAGGGCTGACCCTACCTAGAGCTGCAGAAGTGTTCTCTGATCTCCTTCCTCCCACTTCACTGGCCCTATTTCTGGAGCATGATGATCTGTTTTCTTTTCTGAAAGAGCTGCCAAAAAAGTGGTCTCCGTGGAAATTCCAATCACAAAGGTGGACCTCCAAGAAATGAAATGTGTGTGCGCACTTGCTGCCTGTATAGTCGGCTCCTAAGAGGGGCAGAACAGATTCTTCTGCTCTGTACAAAGAATTGTAGCTAATGCGGCTATGGAGTAATGACTTGGCCATGAGCAAAGACTCCTCCTATATTAAATTTAGATCCGCCAAGGAAAATGACAAGGTGCTGTGCCAGGAAATGCAAAGGCAAGATAAGTTTGCAAGTTTGGTAACAACTTTAACTGCAATGAAGAAACTGAACGATTTAAATCAAACACATTTCTCATTTTTTAAGCTGTTTTGTGGGAACTTTAAATTTTTCATTTTGTTTGCCTGTATGTTGGTTTATGCTGGTGGCAGTGGTTACTTCCTTTTTAATTTACTTAAAATTTAATTAAATTTTTAATTTAATTTAATACTCATTGGAAAGGACTGGATTAGGGTCAGAAGTTAAGAACAGGATTGTTCATAGATAAAGATGGGGATTAAATTGGCATGGTAGTGGAAAATAGAGAAACAAATGGACAAAAAGTGAGACAAGTAAAGGGACTAGGTGATAGTAAAAGATAAGCAACATTTAAAGCAGACAATCACTCTTTGGATCAACAATGTTTGTTGAGTACTTTGCATTTGTCAGACTCTGAGCTAAGCTTAATGTAGAAGACAGGCCTACAAATAAATTGTTCTCTTAATTAAATTAACAGTCAACATTAACAACTAAGCTGGACAAATAATAGATGATCAAGAAATGTTGGTTGAATAGATGAATCGATTGTCTAGCATAGCATGGTCTTTGGTAAGCAATTAATGTAAATTTCCTAAATAGTTCAACATTTGTTTTGAAATTTTTTCCTCTGTGTTTTTAAGTTTTTTTGGTGTTGTTAGTTTTTCTCCCCAATGAGTTAGCAAATTCACTGAGGCCAGACACCACATTTAATATTTCTTGCTTAGGGCTTGGTATAGAGAGTGAGGATTACGTCCTTGGAGTAAGGACTTTTCGGTTTCATTGTCTATCTTTAAAAGTTATATACACTTTACCAATATAACTATTTTAATATTAAAGTAATTTAATACTAAAATATGTTTACTGATACCAAAATGCCGATTAAAATGCCAATGACTCATGAATTGTCGATTGTAGAACATTGTACTGAATTCAAATGTATTCACAGCATGTATCAGACTTAGCCTCTGGGCAATTTCTCTTCTTTAACTGGATATCTAGTTTATAAATACAGATATGTATTTCCAAACTCAAACAAGATATATTAGCTTTACAATTTCCTCAACTCCTAATGCATTGCCACATATTCCCAGGGTATACACCTAGCATAAGCTATGTTGCCTTAGACTCATGAAACAATATATTTATCAATTAAGGATAATAATCATTTTAAGCCTGTGCTAGTCATTTATCTGTTTCCTCAAAGATCCATTCCCAGCTTTTCTCTTCACTCTGCTCTGTACTGCTGAGGGATTAACCCTGCAAACTCTTCTTTCCCTGCTGTCTTGCAAACTGGTGTCTATCTAGGTTTGTGAAATGGAAGACAATGGCATGAAATTAGAGGTTGGAAAAAAGGGAGATTCCAGGTTTCCTGTCCCTGCCCAGCACTGTCCCTTCTCCAGAGTCCCACCTCCTTTCAAGAGGCCCTGGCTCTTGGCTCTGGTAAATTCACCCTCCCTCCATTGTTCTTCCAGTCCTTGGATTAGCAGTGGCTTCATGTTGCCCTCTTGTCCTTTTGGCTTTTCCATTAGTTTTATAACTACTTCCCCATACTAAATTCCCTTGTTGAAATACCAGGCATGGGCACTGACCACTTTCCTGACTGGACATTGACCGATACTAAGACTCTGTTAGGAAAAATCTTGCTTGAAACCATTTACTTAGGCATCTAGCAAAATTTCCGAAGAACTAATTTTATTCCATACTGTTCTATTCCAGGAGAATATTTTTATAACTTTGTTCACAAATCCACTCTCCTTCACTTTGATAATAACTTTCTGAATGTATAAGTTATTTTGTCCAGAGTTTATTCCTTTTACATGAAAAAAAGTAAATGAAGCAAAAAAGTCTCTAGCATTTTTAATCTATTTGACAATAAAGGAAAGGTAGTTTTCTGTGTGTTATGTGTTGCATTGTTATAACATATGGCACATAAAAACATTTACAACTAATTAATTCATAATAAGAAATTCCAGATTAAACAAAGTGAAAAATAATCGTAAGAAGCTAAACAACACTACATATCAGCATGATCTTGTTGATATTTACAGAAACAATACATCCAATAACTCCAGAATACACATTCTTTCAAACTTAGTAAAGAAGTGTTTACCATAATGGACCACATATAGGCACATAAAAAGATCTCAATGACTTTCAAAAGACTGAAACCTTATAGAGTATACTGTCTTACTACAGCGAGGATTAAATGAGAAATCAGTAGATATAAGATATCTAGAAAACCTCCAAGTTCTCGAGAATTAAATAGCATTGTTGTTGTTGTTAGGTGCCATCAAGACGGTTTCAACTCATAGTGATCCTATGTATAACACAAGAAAACCTTCCCAGTCCTTTGCCATCCTCGCAACTGTTGCTATGTTTGAGCCTATTGTTGCAGCCGCTGTGTCAATCCATCTTATTGAGGGTTATCCTCTTTTTCACTGACCCTCTACTTTACCAAGCATGATGTCCTTCTCCTGGGGCTGATCCCTCCTGATAACATATCCGAAGTACATGAGACAAAGTCTTGCTATCCTTGCTTCTAATGAGCATTCTGGCTGTACTTTTTCCAAGACAGATTTGTTTGTTCTTCTGGCAGTGCATGGTATATTCAATATTTTTCGCCAACACCGTAATTCAAATGCACCAGTTCTTCTTGGGTTCCTTATTCATTGTCTGGCTTTCACATGCATATAAGACAATTGAAAACACATGGTTTAGGTCAGGCACATTTTAGTCCTCAAGCAACATCTTTGCTTTTTAACACTTTAAAGAGGTTTTTTGCTGGAGATTTGCCCAACCCAATATGTCATTTGATTTCTTTTTTTTTATATATATATATTTTTTATTGTACTTCAGGTGAAGGCTTACAGAACAAATAGTTTCTCATGAAACAGTAGTACACATGTTGTTTTATGACATTGATTAACAACCCCACAACATATTAACCCTCTAAATTCTCAAACTTTTTTTTTTTTTGGTGAAAATACACATAGCCAAAGATACACCGTTTCAAAAATTTCTACATACACAATTCAGTGACATTGACAACGCTCTTCAAATTGTGCTGTTATTCTCACTTAAGATGAAGGCTTACAGAACAAAATAGTTTCTCATTTAACAGTTACTACAAATGTTGCCCTATGAAAATGGTTAACAATCTCACAACATATCTGCAATATCCTTACTCAAACTTGGGTTCCCTATCACCAGCTTCCTTGTCCCCTTCTGCCTTCTGGCCCTGTCACTGGACTCCTGTACCTCGTTAGTCTCATTTGGTTTTACAGGGCTGTCCACTCCCAGGCTGAACAGTGAACCTCGGAGGTAACTTCACCACTGAGCTAAAAGGGTGTCTGGGGGCCATACTCTCGAGGTTTCTCCAGTCTCCTTTAGGCCAGTAAATCTGGTCTTTTTTTTGTGAGTTAGAATTATGCTCTACATCCTTCTCCAGCTCTATCCAGAACACTCTGTTCTGATTCTGGTCAGAGAAGTCAGTGGTGGTAGCCAGGCACCATCTACCTGTACTGGACTCAGTCCGGTGGAGGCCTTGGTAGCTGTGGACAATTAGTCCTTTGGACTAATCTTTTCCTTGTATCCTGTTCTCTTCATTCTCCCTTGCTCCCGAAGGGATGAGACCAGTGGAGTATCTTAGATGGCCGCTCACAGGCTTTTAAGACCCCAGACACTACTCACCAAGGTAGAATGTAGAGCATTGTCTTTATAAGCTGTGTCATGCCAATTGGGCTAGATGTTCCCCGAGACCATGGTCCCCAGAGCCCTCTGCCCAGCAACTCAGTCCCTCAGGTAGTCTGGATGTGTCTATGGGGCTTCCGTGACCTTTCCTTGTAAAGGTTGTGCTAGTTTCCCCTGTATTGTGTACTGTCTCACCTTTCACCCAAGATACCACTTATCTATTGCCTATTTAGTATTTCCCCCCACCCCCACCCCTCCCATCCCTGGTAACCAACAAAGATTGTTACATTTTGCATGTGAACTTTTTCATGGGTTTCTACAATAGAGGTCTCATACAATATTTGTCCTTTTGTGATTGACTTATTTCACTCAGCATAATGTCCTCCAGTTTCATCCATGTTATGAGACGGTTCGCAGATTCATTGTTGTTCTTTCTCTTTCATAGTACTCCATTGTGTGTATGTACCACAGTTTGTTTATCCATTCATCTGTTGATGGGCATTTAGGTTGTTTCCATCGTTTTGCTATTGTGAACAATGTTGCCATGAACATAGCTGTGCATATGTCTATTCAAGTGATAACGCTTATTTCTCTAGGATATATTCCTAGGAGTGGGATTGCTGGATCGAATGGTATGTCTATTTCTAGCTTTCGGAGGAAGAGCCATACCATTTTCCAAAATGGTTGTATCATTTTGCATTCCCACCAGCAGTGCATAAGAGTTCCCATCTCCCCGCAGCCCCTCCAATATTTGTTATTTCCCGTGTTTTTGATTCTTGCCAGTAATGCCGGGGTGAGATGTTATCTCATTGTGGTTTTAATTTGCATTTCTCTAATGGCTAGTGATTGCGAGCATTTCCTCATGTGTCTGTTGGCCACTTGAATGCCTTCTTTGATGAAGTGTCTGTTCATGTCCTTTGCCCATTTTTTGATAAGATTCTTTGTCTTTTTGTTGTAGAGGTGTTGGATTTTCTTGTAGATTATGGAGATTAGACCTTTGTCTGATTTGTACTGTCCAAAAATTTTTCCCCTGTCTGTAGGTTCTCTTTTTACTCTTTTGGTGAAGTCTTTTGAAGAGCATAGGTGTTTGATTTTTAGAAGGTCCCAGTTATCTAGCTTATCTGTTGGGTTTTGTGCATTGATGATTATGGTTTGTATCCTGTTAATGCGGTGTATTAAGGCCTGAAGTTTTGGTCCTATATTTTCTTCTATGAACTTTATAGTTTTAGGCTTTATATTTAGGTCTTTGATCGATTTTGAAGTAGTTTTTGTATACGGTGTGAGGTATGGGTCCTGTTTCATTTTTTTGCAGATGGATATCCAGTTTTGCCAGCACCATTTGTTAAAAATACTGTCTTTTCCCCATTTGATGGACTTTGGGCCCTTGTTGAAGATCAGGTGACCGTAGGTGGATGGATTTACATCTGGGTTCTCAATTCTGTTCCATGGGTCAATGTACCTGTCGTTGTACCAGTGCCAGGTTGCTTTGACTAATGTAGCTGTATAGTAGGTTCTGAAGTCAGGTAGTGTGAGTCCTCCAACTTTATTCTTCTTCTTCAGTAGTGCTTTACGTATTTGGGGCTTCTTCCCTTTCCATATAAAGTTAATGATTAGTTTTTCCATCTCTTTGAAGAATGTTGTTGGTATTTGGATCGCGATTGCATTGTATTTGTAAATTGCTTTGGGTAAAATTGCCATTTTCACAATGTTGAGTCTGCCTATCCGTGAGCATGGTATGTTTTTCCATTTATGTAGATCCCTTTGGGTTTCATGCAGTAGTGTTTTATAGTTTTATTTGTATATGTCTTTTACATCCCTGGTCAGATTTATTCCTAAGTATTTTAGCTTTTTAGGGGCTATTGATAATGGTATGGATTTCCTGATTTCCTTTTCATTGTTCTCCGTACTGGTGTATAGGAACCCAACTGATTTTTGAATGTTTATCTTGTATCCTACTACTCTGCTGAATCTTTATATTAGTTCCAGTAGATTTCTCTTGTAGTCTTTAGGGTTTTGTATGTATAGTATCATATCATCTGCAAACAGGGACAGTGTAACTTCTTCATTACCAATTTGGATGCCCTTTATTTCTTTCTCTTGCCTTATTGCTCTAGCTAGAACTTCCAGCACAATGTTAAATAGGAGGGGCGATAAAGGGCATCCTTGTCTTGTTCCAGTTTTCAGGAGGAATGTTTTCAGCCTCTCTCCATTAAGAATGATGTTGGCCATTGGTTTTGCATAGATCCCCTTTATTATGTTGAGAAATTTCCCCTCTATACCTATTTTATTGAGAGCTTTTATCAGGAATGGGTGTTGGACGTTGTCAAATGCCTTTTCTGCGTCAGTTGAGATGATCATGTGAATCTCTTCTTTCCTTTTATTTATGTGGTGGATTACGTTGATTGATTTTCTAATGTTGAACCATCCTTGCATATCTCATTTGAATCCTACTTGGTCGTGGTGTATTATTTTTTTGATATGATGCTGAATTCTATTGGCTAGATTTTTGTTCAGAATTTTTGCATCTCTGTTCATGAGAGATATTGGTCTGTAATTTTCTTTTTTTGTGATGTCTTTGCCTTGTTTTGGTATCAGCATTATGGTGGCTTCATAGAATGAATTTGGAAGTGCTGCTTCCTCTTCTATGCTCTGAAATAGCTTGAGTAGAACTGGTACAAGCTCTTCTGTAAATGTTTTGTAGAATTGTCCAGTGCAGCCATCTGGGCCAGGGCTTTTTTTGGTTGGGAGTTTTTTTCATTACCTTTTCAATCTCTTCTCCTGTTATGGGTCTGTTCAGATTTTCAACATTGCTTTGTTGTAGTTTGGGTAGGCCATGTGTTTCTAGAAATTTATCCATTTCCTCTAAGTTTTCAAATTTGTTGGAGTATAGTTTTTTATAATATTCTGTTATAATCCTTTTTATTTCAGTTGGGTCTGTTGTCATGTCCCCCATTTCATTTCTTATTTGGGTTATTTGTGTCCTCTCCTGTTTTTCTTTTGTCAGTCTGGCCAGTGGTTTGTCGATTTTGTTGATTCTTTCAAAGAACCAACTTTTGGTTGTGTTGATTCTTTCTATTGTTTTTCAGTTCTCTATTTCATTTATTTCTGCTCTGATCTTTACTATTTCCTTTCTTCTGGTGGTTGTGGGCTTTTTTTGCTGTTCTTTTTCTATTTGTTTGAGTTCTGTAGTTAATTTTTTGATTTTGTCCCTTTCTTCTTTTTTGATATGTGCATCTATTGCTATAAATTGTCCTCTGAGGACTGCCTTTGGTGTATCACAAAGGTTTTGGTATGATATGTTTTCATTCTCATTTGATTCTAGGAATTTTTTGATTCTATCTCTGTTTTCTTCTATTACCCACTGATGTGTAAGCAGGGTATTATTCAGTTTCCATGTAGTTGATTTTCTTTCCTTGCTCTTTCTATTGTTAATTTCTACCTTGATGGCATCGTGGTCAGTGAAGATACTTTGAATTATCTCAGTGTTTTGGATCTTGTTGAGGATTGCTCTGTGGCCTAAGATGTGGTCTATTGTGGAGAACGTTCCATGTGCATTGGAAAAGAATGTGTACTTTGCAGTGGTTAGATGGAGTGTTCTATATATGTCTATGAGGTCCAGTTGGCTGATTGTGCACTTTAGGTCTTCTGTATCTTTGCTGAGTTTCTTCTTAGTTGTCCTGTCCTTTACTGAGAGTGGTGTGTTGAAGTCTCCTACTATTATTGTGGAACTGCCAATTTTTCTTTTCAGTGTTGTTAGAGTTTGTTTTATGTATTTTGGAGCCCTGTCATTGGGTGTGTAGATGTTTATTATGGTTATGTCTTCATCATGGATCGTCCCCTTAATCATTATATAGTGTCCTTCTTTGTCTTTTATTGTAGATTTTGTTTTAAAGTCTATTTTATCTGAGATTAGAATTGCCACTCCTGCTCTTTTTTGGTAGTTGTTAGCTTGATATATTTTTTTCCAACGTTTGACTTTTAATAAATTCACATCTTTGTTTCTTAGGTGTGTCTGTTGTAGACAGCATATTGATGGATCCTGTTTTCTTATCCATTCTGTCACTCTCCGTCTCTTTATGGGTGCATTGTGTCCATTTACATTCAGTGTAATTATTGATAGACGTGAGTTTGTTGCTGTCATTTTGTAGTGCTTTTTTTTGTGGTGCTGAAGTTTTCTTTGTTCTTCTTACTCTCTTGTGCTGAGTTACCTTTGTTTTTTGGTTTTTGTTTTTCATTCCTTTTGTTTTTGTAGGTTTTGTTTTTGCTGAGACTTTATGTTTTTTGTCTTTATTTTTATGAGTTGTTTTGTTAACTTTCTTTGTGGTTACCATGAATTTTACCCTTATCTTTCTAAGTTTGAAGCAGTCTACCCTTACTTGGTATTGCTTTGCCTTCCTCTCCATTAGAAGGTTCTATACCTATGCTGTTTATTCCCTCTTTCATTGTTTTGATGTTGTTGTCATCCATTGATTGACTGCTCTGGTTCCCTGTTGTATTTCTTTTGGTTTTGGATAGTCCTCGAGAGTTCATTTACTAGATTGGTATCTGGCTCGTACAATCCTGCATCCTAGGTCATGCCTAAGGGGTGAAGCTGTTTGTCCTCAGATCAAAGAACTCCCTTTAATAATTCTTGTAAGTTTGGTTTTACTTTACTTATTCCCTTAGTTTCTTTTTATCTGGAAATGACCCAATTTCACCATTAAATTTGAATGAGAGTTTTGCAGGATATATTATTCTTGGCTTACAATTTTTTTCTTTCAAGATTTTATATATGTCATCCCACTGCCTTCTTGCCTGCATGGTTTATGCCAAATAATCTGAGCTTAGTCTTATTGTTTCTCCTCTGTATGTGACTTCTTGTTTTTCAAGAGCTGCTCTCAGGATTCTTTGTTTGTCTTTGGTTTTGGCGAGTGTGAATATGATATGCCTTGGTGATTTTCTTTTGGTGTCTCTTCTATATGGGGTTCGTTGAGCTTCTTGGATGGCCAGCTTTTCATCTTTCATGATATTGGGGAAGTTTTCTGTCAATAGTTCCTCAGTGATCCTCTCTGTGTTTTCTGTTTTCTCCCCCTGTTCTGGAATTCCAATCACTCGAAAATTTTTGCTTTTAATTGTGTCCCACATAACTCTCAGGGTCTCTTCATTTTTCTTTGTTCTTTTTTCTTAGTTTTCCTGAAACAGAGTTGTATCCAAGTGTTTGTCTTCAGTTCCACTGATCCTGTCTTCCATGGTTTCAAATCTGCTTCTTAGCCCTTCTATGACATCATCCATTTCTGAAATCTTGTTGTTTATCTTTTGGATTTCTTATTGTTGTTTTTGTATAATTTCCAGTTGTGAATTTATTTTGGCATTTTGTTCCTGCATCATCTTCCTGAATTCTCCCAGGTTTTTGTCTGTATTTTCCATGAATTTGTCCATTTTTTTCTCATGTTTGTCAGCTTTTTGCCTGAGTTCTTGGAAAATTCTGAGTATTAGAGATTTGAATTCCCTATCAGGTACTTCTAGTGCATTTTCTTCCACAGGAGAGTCATCTGGTGTTTTAATTTGGATGCCTATTGGAACCATCCTGTCTGTTTTTGTAAATGTTTTTATATTGTTTGCTGTTTTCCGGGCATTCAGTAGATATTTCTGTTGCTTATTGATTGTAGCTTTGTTTGTTTCGTCCTGGCTGTTTTGTCTCCCACTGGATGCTCCGTGAGTCTGCTTTCTCATACCCCTGTTTGCTGGTCTCCGATAGGAGTCCAAGATGGTGGATCCGCGCTGCATTAGCTGGTAGGGGACCTCTGCATGAATCTCTCCTCGCTCTCCGTTCTCTTTCAGTAGTCTCACTCCATTTGGTGCTCGGCTGAGTTCTTTATCTCTTCATTTGATGTTCTACTGTTTCAGAATTGTTGCATTCTCTGTTTGGCTTAGTTTTTCAGATCTTTGCTGTGGAAGGACGGCGTAGTGCTTCTGCCTAGAGCACCATCTTGCTGGGACCCTCATTTGATTTCTTGACTGCTGCTTCCGTGGGCATTGATTGTGGATGCAAGTAAAATGAAATCCTTGACAGCTTCAATATTTTCTCTGTTTATCAAGCTATTGTTTATTGATCCAGCTGTGAAGATTTTTGTCTTCTTTATGTTAAGGTGTAATCCATACTGAAGGCTGTAGTCTTTGATCTTCATCAGTAAGTGCTTTAAGTCCTCTTCACTTTCAGCAAGCACGGTTGTAACATCTGCATATCTCAGTTTGTTAATGAATCTTCCTCCAATCTTGGTGCCTCATTCTTCTTTATATAGTCCAGCTTCTTGTATTATTTGCTCAGTATACAGATTGAATAAGTATGGTGAAAAGACACAACCTTGACACACACCTTCTTTGATTTTAAACTACGCAGTATTCCCTTGTTCTGTTAAACAACATACTTCTAAGTAATTTATTATTTAAAGAAGAGAGCACAAGAAAAATACATAAAAATATCTCAAGCCAATTGATAATGAATACACAACATAACAGGTGAGATGTAGCCAAAGTAAGCCTTGGAGGAAAATTTTTAGTTTTAAACGACTATATTAGAAAAAATTTTTAAAATCAATGAAATTTATGTTCCCGGCTTAAGAAGATAAATAAAAGGAGAACAAATTACACATAATGAAGGCAAAAGGAAAAACAGCAATAGCAATCAGAGTATAAATCAAGAAAGTATAATACACAGGTAAAACAAAATGAACAAATCCAAAAGTTGGATCTTTGAAATGATCAATCAAACTGGTAAATTCCTAGCAAGTTTCATGAAGAAGAAAATAGAAAATACACAAATTACATATATCAAGATAGAAAGTGGGGATTATACCAATATTAAAAGAAAAAAAGATTATTATAAACAACTGTATGTCAATAAATTCAATAACTTAGGCAAAAGAACAAATTCCTTAAAACACAAACTTATCAAAACTGACTGAAAAATAAAAAGAAGATCTGAGTAGCCCCCTGTCTATTAAAAAATTGAATAACTACTCCAAAATTTTCCCACAAAGAAAACTTCAAGTCCATAGGATTGTATTGGTATATTAAATTTTGAAATTTAAGGAAGAAATAATGGCAATCTTACACAAATTTTACCAGAACCTATAATGTTGTTGTTAGGTGCCGTCAAGTCAGTTCCTACCCACAGTGACACTATGTGCAACAGAACAAAACACTGCTCAGTCCTGTGCCTTCCTCACAATCGTTATGCTTGAGCCTGTTGTTGCAGCCACTTTGTCAGTTCAGCTCATTGAGGGTCTTCCCCGTTTTCAATGACCCTCTACTTTACCAAGCATGATGTCCTTCTCCAAGAACCGATCCCTCTTGATAACATGTCCAAACTATGTGAGATGTAGTCTTGCCAACCTTGCTTATAAGGAGCGATCTGTTTTTATTTCTTCCAAGACAGATTCCTTCGTTCTTTTGGCAGTCCATGGTATATTCAATTGGAAACTCTGGTGGCATAGTGGTTAAGTGCTAGGGCTGCTAACCAAAAGGTTGGCAGTTTGAATCCACCAGATGCTTCTTGGAAACGCTATAGGGCAGTTCTACTCTGTCCTATAGGGTCTCCATGAGTTGGAATTGACTCGAAAGCAATGGGTTTGGTTTTGGGTTGGTATACTGGATATTTTTCACCAACACCACAATTCAAAGGAGTCATCATCCACTTTCGCATGCATATGAGGCGACTGAAAACACCATGGCTTGCATAAGTCACACCTTAGCCTACAAGGTGACGTCTTTGCTTTTTAACACTTTAAAGAGGTCTTTTGCAGCAGATTTGCCCAGTGCAATGCATCTTTTGATTTCTCGACTGCTGCTTCCATAGGCATTAATTGTGGATGCAAGTAAAATGAAATCCTTGACAACTTCAATCTTTTCTCTGTTAATCATGATGTTGCTTATTGGTCCACTTGTGAAAATTTTTGTTTTCTTTATGTTGAGGTGTAATCCATACTAAAGTCTAGGGTCTTTGATCTTCATCAGTAAGTGCTTCAAGTCCTCTTCACTTTCAGTAAGCTAGATTGTGTCATCTGCATGTCGCAGGTTGTTAATGAGACTTCCTCCAATCCTGATGCCCCAGTCTTCTTCACATAGTCCAGCTTCTGGAATCATTTGCACAATATACAGATTGAATAAGTATGGTGAAAGGATACAACCCTGACACAGAACTTTCCTGACTTTAAACCACACAGTATTCCCTTGTTCTGTTTGAAAGACTGCCTCTTGATCTATGTACAGGTTCCTCATGAGCACAATTAAGTGTTCTGGAATTCCCATTCTTTGAAACTTTATCTATAATTGTTATAATCCACACAGTTGAATGCCTTTGCGTAGTCAATAAAACACAGGTAACATCTGTCTTAGTCATCTAGTGTTGCTATAACAGAAATACTATAAGTGGATGGCTTTAACAAAGAGAAATCTATTCTCTTACAGTCCAGTAGGCCACAAGTCCAAATTCAGAGAGTCAGCTCCAGGGGAAAGCTTCCTCTCTGTGTCGGCTCTGGAAGTAAATCCTTCTCATAGGTCTTCTCCTGGACTAGGAGCTTCTCCGCATAAGAACCCCAGGTCCAAAGGACGCACACTGCTCCTGATGCTTCTTTCTTGGTGGTATGAAGTCCTCCCCCCAACCCCCCATGCTCACTTCTCTTTCCTTTTATCTCTTGTAAGATAAAAGGTGATGAGGCCACACCCCAGGGAAATTTCCTTTACAGTGAATCAGGGATGTGACCTTAGTAAGGGTGTCACAATCCAACTCTAATCCTTTTTAACATAAAACTACAATCACAAAATGGAAGACAACCACACAATACTGGGAATCATGGCCTAACCAAGTTGGCATATATTTTGGGGGACACAATTCAATCTATGGCAACATCTTTCTGGTATTCCCTGCTTTCAGCCATGATCCATCTGACGTCAGCAATGATATCCCTGTTTCCATGTCCTCTTCTGAATCCAGCTTGAATTTCCAGCAGTTCCCTGTCGATGTACTGCTGCAACTGTTTTTGAATGATCTTCAACTAAATTTTACTTACATGATATTGTTTAATAATTTCCACATTAGATTGAATCACCTTTCTTTGGAATAGGCATAAACATAGATCTTTTCCAGTCGGTTGGCCAGGTAGCTCTCTTCCAAATTTCCTGGCATAAACAAATGAACACTTCCAGTGCTGCATACATTTGTGGAAACATTGCAATTGGTATTCCATCAATTCCTGGAGCCTTGTTTTTCACCAATGCCTTCAGTGCAACTTGTACCTCTTCCTTCATTATCATTAGTTCTTGATTATATGCTACGTCTTGAAATGATTGAATGTTGACCAATTCACCAGAACCTATAGGAGAAGAGAAAACATCCCAACTCATTGTATGAGGCAAGCATTACCCTAATACTAAAACCAGGCTAAGACATTTAAAAAAAAAAAAAAAAAAAAGACAATGAAGAATCTCATGATTATAGATGAAAGAATTCTTAACAGCCTATTAGCAACAGATTTATATAAAAAGCATATTACAGCCAGACCAAGCAGAGTTTATTTCAGAAATGCAAGGTTGGTTCAATTTTGAATATGAATCCTATAATCAAACCAATAAATGCAGAAAAAGCCTTGGATAAATTTCAACACCTGTTCATGATAAAAATTTTCAGTAAATTAGGAATCAGACAAGATTTCCTAAAACTGATAAATGGCATCCATGAAAAACCTACAGCAAACATCATACATAATGGTGAAAGACTAAATGTTTTCCCCTTAAGTTCAGGAGAAAAGCCAGCAATGTCAGCAATCACCACTCTTATTAAATACTTTACTGTCAATCTAACCAGTGCAATAAAGCAAGAGAAATAAATAAAATACATAAAGAATAGTAAGGAAGAAGGAAAACTGTACTATTTGCAAAAGACTAGATTATCTAAATAGAAAAGCCTAAGAAATATATCAAAAAGATATCATAATTAATAAGTGTATTAGACACAGATATAGGAAATAAGATCAATAGATAAAAATACACTGGGTTTTTAAATGCTAGCAACAGAAAAAAAATTGGCCAATTGATTTTTTTAAATGCTATTTGTTATAGCATTGTAAATAACATGTAAACACAAAATACTTAGGAATAGATTTAACTAAACATACATAAAACTTCTCTAGAGAAAATTACAAAATATTGTTGAGACAAATAATAAAGAAGATCTAAATGAATGGAGAGATACAGCATGTTTATGATTTGAAATCCTCAGGACTAATAATATGGGAATTTGTCCCAATTTGATCTATAAATTCAATATAATTCCAATCAAAATCCCAGCAGCCTTTTTGACACTTTGATGCTAAAACTTACATGGAATACAGAAGATATAAAATAGTCAAAATTATTTTGAAAAAATAAGAACAACGTTGGAGAATCTACATTACCTGATTTCAAGATTTAATATAAAGCTATAGAAATCAAGACTTTATGAAACTGGCATAAGGACAGAGACATATAGATCAATGGAACAGAAAAGAGTTGCTCTGTCCAGTACATGTGACTAGTCCCGTGTGTCTACTGAGCATTTGCAATGTAGGTAGTACAAATTGAGATGTTTTACACATCTAGTGTAAAAACATCAGAATTTGAGATTATATGAAAAAGGAATGTAAAATATCTCACTGATAATTTTTATATTTATTGCATGATGAAATGGTATTTTGGACATTCTAGGTTAAATAAACAATTATTAATTTCATCTCTTTCTTTTTACTTTTTAAATGTGGAAACTAGAAAACGTAAAATCATACATGTGACTAATATTTGTGCCTTGCATTATACAGTAAAACTGGTGAAGACTGAAACCTATGTAAGGAGGAAACCTGTCATAGAAGGAAAACTCAAATATTTTCCACTAAATAAAGAGTGATAGAAAAGTGCTGACTGCACCCTGTCAAAGACCGAAAACTTGCAAGACCCAGAAAAACAAGGCAATTCCATCAAGTTCCAGCTCTCATAGGTTTCACTGTAATTCTGTTGAACAGTAATGGAACAGAGAGTCAAAACTATGCTCAACTGATTTTCAGAAATGTAATCCTACTGAGAAAGGATATAATTTTCAAAGAATGGTGCTAGAGCAACTGGACATCCATGATTAAATAAAAAGAACAATTGACCTCTACGTCACACCATATTAAAAAACTAATTTGAAATGAATGATAGAGCTAAAGTAACACTTCAAAACTTCAAAAGAAAAAGATGCTAAATTAGACTTCATAATATGTAAATCTTTCTGTTTTTCAAAAGACCCTATTAAGAAAAGGAAAAGGTAGTCGCATGTACTGGACAGAGCAACTCTTTTCTGTTCCATTGATCTATATGTCTCTGTCCTTATGCCAGTTTCATAAAGTCTTGATTTCTATAGCTTTATATTATATCTTGAAATCAGGTAATATAGATTCTCCAACATTGTTCTTATTTTTCCAAAATAATTTTGACTATTTTATACAAAGGACTTGTATCCATCATATGTAAACAACTAAACATACATTTAAACAAAAATGGGGAAAAGGACATGAATAGACACTTCACAAAAGAAAATACTGTATATGAATGGCCAGTAAGCACATAACATGATGACCAATATTACTAGTTCTCAGGGAAGTGTAAATTAAACCATAATGAGACATGCCCATTAGAATGGCTGTAATTAAAAAAACTGACAATACCACATGCTGATCAGGATGTGGCTACACTGGAATCCTCTCACACACTGGCGAACCATGTAAAATGGTACAAACACTTTGTAAGCCAGTTTGGCAGGTTTTTTTGACTACACAATTTTACTCCTTGTACTTACTCAACTGAAAGGTAGTCCACACACACACACACACACACACAATGTACAAAAATGTTTATAGCAGGTTCCTTCATAGTATGCAAAAACTGGAAAAAAATACAAATGTTCATTAAAAGGTGAATGGAGATATCCATGAGATATTCACAGAGAAATATTAATCAGAAAAACACAATACTGCATTACCAAAAAGCAAAAAAACAAAAAACAAAAAGAAGCAAACCCATTGCCATCTAGTCAATTCCAACTCTTAGTGACCCTATAGGACAGAGTAGAATTGCCCCATAGGGTCTCCAAGGAGAGCATGGTGGATTCGAACTGCCAACCTTTTGGTTAGCAGCCAAACTCTTAACCACTACACCACCAGGGTTTCTATACTGCATTACAGACATGTATAAAAACATGGGTGAACTCCAAGGGCCTTATACTGAGTAAAAGGGACAAGACTTAAATGACACATTCTGCAGGATTCATACAAAGTTTTGCAATCAGAAAAAAACTGATTTATATTTAGATAAATCAGACCAGTGTTTGCCAAAGCCAGAAAAGTTGACTAAAAAGGGGCACATACAATTTACATCTTTTTTTTTTTTAATTGTACTTCAGGTGAAGGTTTACAGAACAAATAGTTTCTCATTAAACGGTCAGTACACATATTGTTTTATGACATTGATTAACAACCCCACGACATTTCAACCCTCTCCCTTCTCAAACATTTTTTTTTTTTTTGGTGAAAATATACATAGCCAAAGACACACCATTTCAAAAATTTCTACATGCACAGTTCAGATATATCGACAACGCTCTTCCAATTGCGCTGCTATTCTCACTTTAGATGAAGATTTACAGAACGAAACAGTTTCTCATTAAACAGTTAGTACACATGTTGCCCTATGACAATGGTTAACAACCCCACTACATATCAACACTGTCCTTATTCAACCTTGGGTTCCCTATCACCAGCTTTCCTGTCCCCTTCTGTCTTCTAGTCCTTGTCCCTGGACTGCTGTGCCTCATTAGTCCTGTTTTGTTTTATGGGGCTGTCCAATACCTGGCTGAACGGTGAACCTTGGAAGTGACTTCACCATTGAGCTAAAAGGGTGTCTGGGGGCCATACTCATGGGGTTTCGCCAGTCTCCTTCAGGCCAGTAAATGTGGTCTTTTTTTGTGTGTGTTAGAATTTTGTTCTACATCCTTCTCCAGCTCTGTCCAGAACCCTCTGTTGTGATCCCAGTCAGAGCAGTCAGTGGTGGTAGCCGGGCACCATCTGGCTGTACTGGACTCAGTCTGGTGGAGGCCTTGGTAGCTGTGGTCCATTAGTCCTTTGGACTAATCTTTTCCTTGTATCCTGTTCTCTTCATTCTCCCATACTCCCGAAGGGGTGAGACCAGTGAAGTATCTTAGATGGCTCCTCACAGGCTTTCAAGACCCCACACGCTACTCACCAAGGTAGAATGTAGAGCATTGTCTTTATAAATTGTGTTATGCCAACTGAGCTTGATGTTCCCCGAGACCTAGAATTTATATCTTGATTGAGCTTGTAATTACAAGGTGCATTCGTTTGTAAAACTTACTTTGATGTGCACTTAAAATCAGTCCATTTTATTGAATGTAAATTATTCCTCAATGAAGGTAATTTTTATATATGTGTATTATTACATAATATATATATGTTAGAATTGACTCGACAGCAACTAACAACATATATATATATATACACATACACACACTCACACACAAATGCAGGTAGTCCCAGGGTTGCAAATGTCCTTACAGAAATTTGCCCTTTAATGTTATGTAAATCTGCCTTCAGTTTGAAACTATTGAACCAACTCCTACTCACAACAAATTCTTCATCACAATCACCTTCACTTGCTATGGCACGTACAGCTTCTAAGTCATTGAAAAGGTTTAGAGCCTTTTCTTGCACTAACCAACCCATTATCATTGAGTCAATTTCAATTCATAGCGACCCTATAGGACAGAGTAGTACTGCCCATAGGGTTTCCAAGGAGTAGTTGATGGATTCAAACTGCCAACCTTTTGGTTAGTAGCCAAGTTTTTAACCACTGTGCCACCATGTGGGGATATGTGCCATTTAAACATGGCTACACTATTGACAACTTCAGCCCCTCAAAGGCCTCTATGCTACACAGGGCATGTTGAGACTTGTCAGCAACATGTTGAGATTTGTCGGCGATGAGAAGGAGATTAGGCACCAGTTGTTTTCCGAAACCTATTGTCCCGTTACTGATTGGCTTGTTTACCTGAATTCCTTCTCCCTTGCCCGAAACTTATTGTTATTCACCCAAAGCCCATTGTTCTGTTATTTGCTTCACTGCTTGCTGTATTGACTATAAATAAACTCCTGGGACTGAAGCCGGGGTTGACTCCTCTGAGTAACCCTCCTTGGCCTCACTTCTCTGTAAGAGTTGTGCAGTTGTTTACCGTTGCCATTGCCACCTGAATTCAGAGACTATCACAAGAACAGATTTGACCCATTGAACGCTAATGACTGAAGACCAGATGAATTGTGGGATGACATCAAGGACATCATACATGAAGAAAGCAAAAGATCATTAAAAAAGACGGGAAAGAAAGAAAAGATCAAAACGGATGTCAGAAGAGACTGAAACTTGCCCTTGAATGTAGAGTAGCTAAAGCAAATGCAAGACGTGTTGAAGCAAAAGAGCTGAACAGAAGATTTCTAAAGGCAGCTCGAGAAGACAGAGTAAGGTATTATAATGAAAAGTGCAAAGACCTGGAGTTAGAAAACCAAAAGGGAAGAACATGCTAGGTGTTTCTCAAGCTGAAAGAACTGAAGAAAAAATTCAAGCCTCGAGTTGCAGTAGTGAAGGATTCTATGGGGATAATATTAAATGACGCAGGAAGCATCAAAAGATAGAAGGAATACACAGTCATTATACCAGAAAGAATTGGTCGATGTTCAGCCGTTTCAAGAGGTAGCATATGATCAGGAACCAATGATACTGAAGGAAGAAGTCCAAGCTGCACTGAAGGCGTTGGTGAAAAACAAGGCTCCAGGAATTGATGAAATATCAGTTGATATGTTTCAACAAATGGATGCAGCACTGCATGTGCTCACTCATCTATACCAAGAAATTTGGAACACAGCTACCTGGCCAACCGACTGGAAGAGTTCCATATTAATGCCTATTCCCAAGAAAGATGATCCAACCAAATGCAGAAATTATTGAACAATATTATTAATATCACACGCAAGTAAAATTTTGCTGAAGATCATTCAAAAGCGGTTGCAGCAGTACATCAAATTCAGGCTGTATTCAGAAGAGGACATGGAATGAGGGATATCACTGCTGATGTCAGATGGATCCTGGCTGAAAGCAGAGAATATCAGAAAGATGTTTACCTGTGTTTTACTCACTATGCTAAGGCATTCGACTGTGTGGATCATAACAAATTATGAATAACATTGCGGAGAATGGGAATTCCAGAAAACTTCATTGTGCTCATGAGGAACCCGGATATAGATCAAGAGGCAGTTGTTCTCACAAAACAAGGGGATACTGTGTGGTTTAAAGTCAGAAAAGGTGTGAGTCAGAGTTGTATCCTTTCAACATACCTATTCAGTCTGTATGCTGAGCAAATAATCCAAGAAGCTGGACTATATGAAAAACGGGGCATCATGATTGGAGAAAGACTCATTAACAACCTGCGATATGCAGATGACACGACCTTGCTTGCTGAAAGTGAAGAGGAGTTGAAGCACTTACTGAGGAAGGTCAAAGACCATAGCATTCAGTATGGATTACACTTCAACATAAAGAAAACAAAAATCCTCACAACTGGACCAATAAACAACATCATGATAAATGGAGAAAAGACTGAAGTTATCAAGGATTTCATTTTACTTGGATCCACAGTCAACACCCATGGAAGCAGCAGTCAAGAAATCAAATGATGCATTGCATTGGACAAATCTGTTGCAAAAGACCTCTTTAAAGCGTTAAAAAGCAAAAAGCAAAGATGTCACCTTGAGGACTAAGATGCTCCTGACCCAAGCCATGGTGTTTTCCATCCCCTCATATGCATACAAAAGCTGGACAATGAATAAGGAAGATTGAAGAAGAATTGATGCCTTTAAATTATGGTGTTGGCAAAGAATATTGAATATACCATGGACTGCCAGAAAAATGAACAAATCCGTCTTGGAAGAAGTACAGCCAGAATGCTCCTTAGAAGCAAGGATGGTGAGACTTTGTCCCACATACTTTGGACATGTTATCAAGAGAGATCAGTCCCTGGAGAAGGACATTATGTTTGGTAAAGTAGAGAGCCAGCGAAAAAGCGGAAGACCCTCAACAAGATGGATTGACACAGTGGCTGCAACAATGGGCTCAAGCACAACAACAGTTGCGAGGATGGAGCAGGACCAGGCAGTGTTTCGTTCTGTTGTTCACAGTGTCGCTGTGAGTTGAAACCGACTTGACGGCACCTAACAACAGCAACAACAACAATGCTTTATGATTTGTGTGAGAATATTTGCAGCTTTATCCTAGCACTGTTGTTGTTAGTTGCTGTTGAATTGACTCTGACTCATGGCGACTCCATGTACAAAACATTACCTAGTCCTGTGCCATCTTCAAAATCGTTGCTATCCTTGAGTCCATTTTTGTGGCCACTGTGTATTTTGAATACCTTTCAGCCTAGAGGGCTCATCTTCCAGCACTGTATTGGACCATATTCTGTTGTGATTCATAGGGTTTGCATTAACTAATTTCTGGAAGTAAATGGCCATGCCTTTCTTCTTGGTCTGTCTTAGTCTGGAAGCCTCCACTGAAACTTGTCTACAATGGATACCCTACTGATATTTGAAATACTGGTGACATAGCTTCCAGCTTTACTGCAACATGCAAGCCACCAGAGTATGACAAACTGACAGATGGGTGGTAGTATTACCACATATAGGGTGATACTGTTGACCTTCTTTGTCCTAACTTGTAACATTTAACATCTCTCTAGTGCAAGTAGAAGAAATATTCTTTTGTCTCAAACACTTCTTTAAAAAAACTTTTAGATGAACGTTTACAGAGCGAACAAGTTTCTCATTAAACAATAATCATTGTTTTGTGACATTGGTTGCCAACCCCACGACATGTCAACACTCTACCATTCTCAAGCTTGGGTTCCCCATTACCAGCTTTCCTGTCCCCTCCTGCCTTCTCGTCCTTGCCCCTGGGCTGGTATGCTCATTTAGTCTCATTTTGTTTTATGGGACTGTCTAATCTTTTGTTGAAGGGTGAACCTTATGAGTGACTTCATTAATGAGCTATAAGGTTGTCTGGGACCATACTCTTAGGGTTTCTCCAGTCTCTGTCAGACTAGAAAGTCTGGTCTTTTTTTTTTTTTTTTTTTTTTTTGTGAGTCAGAATTTCGTTCTACATTTTCCTCCAGCTCTGTCCAGGACTGTCTATTATGATTCCTTCAGAGCAGTTGGTGGTGGTAGTTGACTCAGACGTGGAAACTGTGGTAGTTGTGGTCCATAAGTCCTTTGGACTACTCTCTCTCCCTTGTGTCTTTGGTTTTCTTCTTTCTCCCTTGCTCCAGACAGAGTGAGATAGATGGAGTATCTTAGATAGACTCTCAGAAGCTTTTAAGACCCCAGACGCTACTGACCAAAGTAGAATGTAAAACATTTTCTTTATAAACTATGTTATGCCGATTAACCTATATGTTCCCAGAGACCATGGTCTCCAGACCCCTCAGCCCGATAATCTGATCCTTCAGTGAGCTTGGATGTGTCTATGAAGCTTCCGTGACCTTGCCTTGGACAAGTTGTGCTGGCTTCCTCAGTATTGTGTACTGTCTTACCCTTCACCAAAGATACCACTTAAAGTTACCACCAAAGTTACCACTATTATCTATTTAGTGATTTTCCATCCTCACCCTGCCCCTCCCTCGTTACCATCGAAGATTGTTTTTTGTGTGTAAACCTTTTCATTGTTTTTTATAGTAGTGGTCTCATACAATATTTGTCCTTTTGTATTGACTTATTTCATTAAGCATAATGCCTTCCAGATTCATCCATGTTGTGAGATACTTCACAGATTCAGCATTGTTCTTTATCCTTGTGTAGTATTCCATTGTGTACCATAGTTTGTTTATCCATTCACCTGTTGATGATCACCTAGGTGGTTTCCATCTTTTTATTATTGTGAACAATGCTGCAATGAATATGGGTGTGCATATGTCTATTCATGTGATGGCTCTTATTTCTCTAGGATATATTCCTAGGAGTGGGATTGCTAGATCATATGTTATTTATATTTCTAGCTTTTTAAGGAAGCACCACATTGTTTTCCAAAATTGTTGTACCGTTTTGCATTCCCACCAGCAGTGCATAAGAGTTCCAATCCCCTGCAGTCTCTCCAACATTTGTTATTTTCTGTCTTTTATTTGTAACAGTAGTGTTGGGGTGAGATGGTATCTCATTGTTGTTTTGATTTGTATTTCCCTACTGGCTAGTGATTGAGAGACTGTCCTAAAATGTCTGTTAGTCTGTTCTTTGGTGAAGCGTACGTTCATATCCTTTGCCCATTTAATTGTATTATTTATCTTTTTGTTGTAGAGGTGTTCAGTTTTCCTGTAGATTTTAGAGATTAGGCCTTTGCCAGATTTGTCATAGCCAAAGTTTTTCTTCCCATTCTGTAGGTTGTCTTTTAACTATTTTGGTGAAGTCTTTTGATGAGCATAAGTATTTAATTTTTAGAAGACTCCAGTTATCTAGCTTATCTTATGGTGTTTGTGTATTGTCCGTAATGGTTTGTATCCTGTTAATGTCGTGTATTAGGGTCTCTACTATTGATCCTATTTTTTCTTCTATGACCTTTATAGTTTTGGGTTTTATATTTATGTCTTTGATCCATTTTGAATTAGTTTTTGTGTATAGTGTGAGGTATGGGTTCTGCTTCATTTTTTTGCAGAAGGACATCCAGTTTTGCCAGAAACATTTGTTAAAAAGACTGTCTTTTCCCCATTTTATGGACTTCGGGCCCTTGTGGAAGACCAGGTGACTGTAAGTGGATGGATTTACATCTGGGTTCTCAATTCTGTCCCATCGGTCAATGTATCTGTCCATGTACAAGTGCCAGGCTGTTTTGACTACCTCTTGCAGTCAAGAGGTCAGGCATTTGGAGGCCTCCTACTTTCTTTGTCTTCTTCAATAGTGCTTTACTTATCCAGGGCCTCTTTCCTCTTTATATAAAGTTGATGAGTAGTTTTTCCATCTCTTTAAAGAATGCTGTTGGTATTTGGATCCAGATTGCATTGTATTTGTAGATCGCTTTGGGTAGAATTGACATTTTCACAATGTTGAGTCTACCTATCCATGAGCATGGCATGATTTTCCATTGATGTAGATCTCTTTGATTTCTCACAGTAGTGTTTCGTAATTTTCTTTGTATAGGTCTTTTACATCCCTGGTTAGATTTATTCCTAAGTATTTTTTTAGGGGTTATTATAAATGCTATTGGTTTCCTGATTTCCTTTTCATAGTCTCTTTATTGGTGTATAGGAATCCAACTGATTTTTGTATGTTTATTGTGTATCCTGCTACTCTGCTGAATCTTTCTATTAGTTCCAGTAGTTTTCTTTTGGAGTTCTTTGAGTTCTGTATGTATAGTATCATATCATCTGCAAATAGGGACAGTTTTACTTCTTCTTTATCAATTTGGTTGCCCTTTATTTCTTTTACTTGCCTTATTGCTCTGGCTAGGACTACCAGCATCATGTTAAATAGGAGCAGAGATAAGGGGCATCCTTGTGTTGTTCCTGTTCTCAGGGAGAATGTTTTCAGCCTCTCTCCATTAAGAATGATGTTGGCTGTTGGTTTTGTATAGATGCCCTTCATTATGTTGAGGAATTTCCCTTCTATACCTATTTTATTGAGAGGTTTTATCAGGAATGGGTGTTGGACTTTATCAAATGCTTTTTCTGTGTCAGTTGAGATTATAATGTGATTGTTTTATTTATTTATGTGGTTTATTACAGTGATTGATTTTTTAATGTTGAAACATCCTTGCATGACTGGTATGAATCTGACTTGGTCATGATGTATTATTTATTTATTTATTTTTTGATATGATGCCGAATTCTATTGGCTAGAATTTTGTTAAGAATTTTTGCATCTATATTAATGAGAGATATTTATCTGTAATTTTCTTTGTTTGTTGTGTCTGCTAGTTTTGGTAGCAGGGTTCTGCTGGCTTCATAGAATGAATTCTGAAATGTTGCTTCCTTTTCTATGTTCTGAAATAGTTTGAGTAGTACTGGTGTAAGCTTTTCTCTGATTGTTTGGTAGAATTCTCCAGTGAAGCCATCTGAGCCAGGGCTTTGCTTTTTGTTGGGAATTTTTTTATTACCTTTTCAATCTCTTCTCTTGTTATGGGTCTGTTCAGGTTTTCAACCTTAGTTTGTGTTAGTTTGGATAGGTAGTGTGTTTCAAGAAATTTCTCCATTTCCTCTAGGTTTTCATATTTGTTGTAGTATAGTTTTTCATAGTACTCTGTTATGATCCTTTTTATCTCATTTAAGTCTGTTGTATTGTCCCCCATCTCATTTCTTATTTGGGTTATTTGAGTCCTCTTCTGTTTTTCTTTTGTCAGTTTGGCCAATGGTTTGTCAATTTTGCCGACCCTTTCAAAGAACCAACTTTTGGTTTTGTGGACTTTTTCTATTGTTTCCCTGATCTCTATTTCATTTATTTCTGCTCTCATCTTTATTATTTCTTTTTCTGGTGACTGTAGGCTTCTTTTGCTGTTTTCTTTCCTTTGTTCAAGTTGTACAGCTAATGTTTTGATTTTGTATCTTTCTCCTTTTGTGATATATGCATCTATATCTATAAATTGACCTCTGAGCATTGCCTTTGCTGTGTCCCAAAGTTTTTGGTATGATGTGTTTTCATTCTCATTTGATTCTAGGGATTTTTTGATTCTGTCTCTGATTTCTTCTATTACCCAGTGGTTCTTAAGCAGGGTGTTATTCAGATTCCATGTATTTGATTTTTTCTTCTTGCTCTTCCAGTTATTAATTTCTACTAGCTAGCATTGTGATCACAGAAGATGCTTTGTATTATCTCAATGTTTTGGATTTTGTTGAGGGTTGCTTTGTGGCCTAAGATGTGGTCTATTCTGGAGAACGTTCCACATGCATTGGAAAAGACTGTATACTTTGCAGCTGTTGGGTAGAGTGTTGTATATATGTCTATGAAGTCAAGTTGGTTGATTGTGGCCTTTAGGTCTTCTGTATCTTTGTTGAGTTTCTTTCTAGATGTTCTGTCCTTTACCCAGAGTGGTGTGTTGACGTCTCTTATTATAGTGGAACTGTAAATTCTCTTTTCAGTGCTGTTACAGTTTTTTCTAAGGTATTCTGGAGCCCTATCATTGGGTGCATAGACATTTATTATGGTTGTCTTCATGGGGGATTGTCCCTTTAATCATTACATAATGCCCTTCTTTGTCTTTTATGGTGGATTTTGTTTTAAAGTCTATTTTATCTGAGATTAGTATTGCCACTCCTGCTCTTTTTTAGTAGCTGTTTGCTTGATACATTTTTTCCATCCTTTGATTTTTAATAAATTTATGTCTTTGTTTCTAAAGTGTGTCTCTTGTAGACAGCATATTGATGGGTCCTGTTTTTTTACCCATTCTGTGACTCTCTGTCTCTTTATGGGTGCATTTAAGCCATTTACATTCAGTGCAATTATTGATATGTATGAGTTTATTGCTGTCATTTTGTAGGTCTTTTTTTGTGGTGCTGACATTTTCTTTGTTCCTCTTATGTTCCTGTGCTATGTGTTATGTGTCCTGAATTCCTTTTGTTTTTGTATTTTTTTGTTGTTTCTTTCATTTTTGTGGATTTTGTGTTTATGGAGACTTTATGCTTTTCTTCTTTATTTTGATGGCTAGTTTTGTTAACTTTGTGGTTACTTGAAATTTACCCCATCTTCCTAAATTTAAACTCATCTTTTATTAATTGATAACTCCTTGAAATTCCTCTCCATTTGAAAGTTCTACACCTATACCATTTATTCCTTCTTTCATTGTTCTGGCATTGTTGTCATTTGCAGATTGACCTCTTTGGTTCCCTGTTGAAAATTTTTAGTTTTGTTTTACCCTTGAGGTTCATTATCAAGGTTAGTATCTGGCTGTTGTCTTATGTACTAGATTTAGGTTGTTGGTCTGATTTAGGTTGTTAGGTCTGATGTTGTTGGTTCTCTAACCAAAGGACTCCATTTAATAATTCTTGTAATTTTTGTTTGGTTTTTACACATTCCCTTAATTTCTGTTTATCTGGAAATATCCTAATTTTGTCATCAAATTTGAGTGAGAATTTTTCAGAATATATTATTCTTGGTTAGCTATCTTTTTCTTTCAAGATTTTATATATGTCATCCTTCTTGCCTGCATGGTTTCTGCCAAGTAATCAGAGCTTAGTCTTTTTGTTTCCTTTTTGTAGTATGTGACTTTTTGTTTTTTTTGAGCTGCTCTCAGGATTCTTTCTTTGTCTTTGGTTTTAGTGAGTGTGATTATGATGTGTCTTGGTGTTTTTCTTTTGGGATCTAGCCTATTTGAGGTTCATTGCACTTCTTGGATAGTCGGATTTTCATATTTCATGATGGTAGGGATGTTTTCTGTTAGCAAAACTTCAATGATCCTCTCTATGTTTTCCGTTTACTCCTCCTGTTCTGGGACTCATATCACAGGCAAATTTTTGCTTTTGATTGTATCCCACACCGCCCTCAGGGTTTCTTCATTTTTCTCTGATTTTTCCTCAGTGTGGTAGCCAAGGATTTGTCTTTAATTTCACTAATCCTGTCTTCCATTGTTTTGAATTCATTCCTAAAACCTATTGCACTGTCCATTTCTGAAATCTTATTGTTTATCTCTTGAATTTCTAATTGTCTTTTTTGTATGATTTCTGGTTGTTTATTTATTTTGACATTTTGTTCCTGTATTATTTTCCTCATTTCTTCCATAGTTTTGTCTGTCTTTTCCATGATTTTGTCTACTTTTTCCTTATCTTCATCTGCATTTTCCTTTATCTGCTGGAGAACCCTGAATATTAGAGTTCTGAATTCCCTATCAGATTGTTCCAGTGCCTCTTCTAGCAGAAAGTCATCTGGTATTTTATTTTGGTCACTTTCTGGAGTCATTCTCTCCTGTTTTTTTTATATGTTTTGATATTGTCTGGTGTCTCTGGGACATTCAGGAAAGATTTTATTCCTTTATGGATATTAGATTTGACTGTTTCATCCTGCTTCTTTGTTTTATTTGGTTATGTTTGGTAGGCGGGCTTGGTGTGTTTTGTTGCCTGCTCACCTACGGGCACGATTCTTCTCATTACCTTGTCCAAGTGGATAGGGCTGGTCACTCAGCTATGGTGCAGCAGGGCATGTCCAGTGGGGGTGAAGAAGCAGGGATGGGTAGTTTGTGGTATGAACCAGGGGCAATAGAACAAGGCTGGGGGCAGTGCAGGGCAGGGTACTAGGGATTATGACAGTACTGCTCAGGGGTGTGACACTTGATTGACAGTGCAGAGAAGCAAGAGGGAAAGGAGAGGATGTGATATGCAGAGTTTAGTGGGTGGGGTGAAAGAGAGAGAAACAAAGACAAAAATTAAATAATGAAACCATAAAAGGAAAGAAAGTAAACAAATGTGTGGTAGGATTTGGCCAGTGGAGGCAGGGCAGACCCAGTGAGGCCATGTACTGGTGGCTCTCTAGCTAAGCAGTGTGGCTCAGCCTGTAGAGAAGCCGTGTGGGTGGTGCACTGGACTAGGTGGGCAGGAGAAAAGAAAAAGGGGAATAGAAGAAATCAACAAATAAAAAAAACAACAGAAAATAAGGTGGTGTGTGCACTGCCAGCCTTCGTGGGTAGGGCAGAATTTGGTGGCAGAGAGCTGATGCTGGGTGGCATGGCACTACCTGTCAGGAAGGGGTAGAGGCAGCGAATGGCCTAGGTGGTGGGGGAGAAGGAAAAGAAGAGGGGGGAAAGTAAAAAATATATATATAAAATATGGCACTGAGGGAGTTGGCCTGTGGGCACAGTGCAGACCTGGGAGGCCATGTGCCAGAGGCTTTCCAACCAAAAGGTACAGCACAGCCCACTGAGAAATTGGGGACAGTGCTCAGGGCTGGGTGGCTGGGAGAGAAGAAAGGAAGGTAGGGAGAGAGAGAGGAGAAACAATAACCAAAAAAAAAAAAAAAGAAAAAAAAACCCAAAAATAAGCCAAAAATAAATAACAAATAAGTAAAATGGCCCTGAAGGAGCCAGTCAGCAATGGTGTCACAGACCCAGGGAGGCTGTGTGCAGTGATTTTCCATTTAAGCTGTGCAGCACTGTCCCTCCAGAAAGGTGAGGGTGGTGCAAAAGGCTAGGTCTGTGGGAGAAAGGAAAGGAAGGAGAGGATAGACAGAGAAGAAACAGAAAAAAAAGAAGAAAAAAAGAAAGAAAGAAAGAACAAAGCAAACAAACCAAAAAATCACAGCCCGTCAAGAAGCTGAGGGGATGGCACATGGGGATAGCAGGGCAGGAGAAAGAAAGGGAAAGAAAGGAGAGAGAGAAAAGCAACCAGAAAAGTAAAAAAAAAAAATCAAAAAACAAACAAGTAAACAAAGAAAACTAACCAAAAAAAAAAAAAAAAAAAAAGATCAAAGCAAACAAACCAAAAATCACAGCCTGTCAAGAAGGGGAGGGAATGGCACACAGGGCTAGCTGGCAGGAGCAAGAAAAGGAAGGAAGGGAGAAAGGGAAAAGCAACAAAAAAAGTAAAAAAAAAAAAAAAAAAAAAAAGAGAGAGACCAAAAAATTTAAAAAAAGAACAAAGCAAACAAACCAAAAATCATGGCCTGTAAAAAAGGGGAGGGGATGACACATGGGACTAGCTGGGTAGGAGAAAGAGGAGAAAAGAAGAGAAAGAAAGAGAAAAGCAACAAAAAAAAGCAAAAAAAAAAAAAATAAAAAGTAAAAAGACCTCATAAAACAAACACACACACACACAAAGAACAAAACAAACCAAAAAATCATAGTCTACCAAGAGGGGAGGAGATGGCACATGGGGCTAGAGAAGCAACAAAAAAAAAGCCAAAACAAAACCAAAAAAAAAACAAAAATATAAACCAAAAAATGGGGCTGAAGAGATCAGCCTGTGGGGGCGGGCAGACCTCAGTGGCAGTGAGCTAGTGTCTCTCCAGCTGAGCAACCATGGCCCATTGGCAAGCAGCAGAGACCTCGTAGAGGTAAGAAGGATGGAGATGGGAAAGTATGTATTGCTGGTTACCGGGTGCTCTGTTTCCTGCTGGGAGTGCTGTGAAGCTGCCTTCCCATACTCCCTGTCTGGAGTTCTTTGGCAGCTAAAGCCCAAGATGGCAAATCTAGCTGGCAGTGAGCTGGTATCTTTCCAGCTGAGTGACCGTGGCCTGTTGGCAAGTGGCAGAGGTCTTGTTCAGGGAAGAAGAGTATGGGGTGGGAAAACGTGTATCCCTGGTTACAGGGTGCTCTGTCTCCTTCTGGGAGCTCCATGAAGTTGCTTCCCCATACTCCTTATTTGAGTTCTTTGGCGGCTGTAGCCCAAGATGACGAATCCAGCCACGTTAGCTGGTAGGGGAACTCCACTCCATAGCTCTCTTCATTCTCTGTTCTCTGTCAGTTTCTTATTCCATTCATTGTTTAATAGTGCTCTTTATTCCTTCATTTGGTACTCAGGGTTCCAGGACTGACATTTGTATCTGCTTTACTTAGTTTTTCAGGTATTTGCTGCAGAGGCACAGCATGGTGCTTCTGTCTTTAGCGCCATGTTGGTCGGTTCCCCCTCAAATACCAATTTTGTATCTATTAGTGAACTGCTAAAAGGTGGTGGCCTGGGTAATTACTGTGCAGTTTGAACTGACACAGAGAAATCTTCTGATGATAGTTAAACTATGAAGAATCCTGCACATTCATGGCACTTGCTAATCGGCCAAGTGTTATTCTATGCACTTTACACATTTACTCATTAAATACCATGGGACAGGTACTACTGTCATCTCTAACTCTTGAAGAATAAGAAACAGAGAGGTAAAGTAACTTGCCTAAGGTTGCACAGCTAGTAACTGGTGAAGTAGGGAATCTGACCTGACTCCAGTATCTCTGCTGGTAACAACCACACTATACCACCTCAAATCCAAAGCAGGTGGATTCCATTTCAGTTTGTGTGTGTGTGTTTCAGTTGAAAAAATATAAGAATTCATTTACTTGAAGTCAAACTTAAAGCAGTGTCAGCCATCTACAATAAACTTGATCACAAGTGAACAAAATGCTAAAGAGCAAACATATATTTTATGAAAATTATATACAAATGTAAAATAATTCAAGAAAAGTACTTAGAATAGCCTTGTTTACATTAAGTATTGAATGGATATTAGCTAACTAGTGTTAATAAGCCACCACCCATCTGTCACTTGGCCTTACTGTGATGGCTTGCATGTTGCTATGATGCTGGAAGTTATACCACTGGTATTTCAAACACCAGCAGGGTAACTCAGGGTGGACAGGTTTCAGTGGAGCTTCCAGACTAAGACAGACTAGAAAGAAGGGCCTAGCCATCTTCTTCAAAAAAATTGCCAATGAAAACTCTACAGATCACAACAGCAGAATATTGTCTGATACACTGCTGGCAGATGAGCTCCCTACGTTTGAAGGTGTTAAAAATACACAGTGGCCCCAACAATGGGTTCAAACCTACCAACAATCATGAAGATAACTCAGGAGCAGACAAGGTTTCCTTCTGTTGTACATGGGGTAACCATGAGTCGCAGCTGACTTGACAACAACTAACAGCAATAATAAAAATGTTAATAACAGGGAGAAACTAGAGCAGTGGAGTGGGTGTGGTCAGGAAACTGACCTGATCCCAGCAGAGCGAGCAGGCAATTTCAGCATCAGCCCTAAAATGTACCATGGTTTCAGGTTTAAATCTGAAATCGGTCAGCATCAGAATAGATAAGCAGGAGGTCAGAAAATAACAGTAATCTTTCTGGTGGCTGAAATGGTAACAGGTAAAATGTCATAACTTAGATTTTATGCCTTGTTTTCAGTCCTGTGGCCCAGAGAAGAAGCAGGTACTCTGCAGAAAGAATAGCATAGGAATGAAGCAGACCTGTATAGAGAATCCGAGAAAAGTAATAACAGACTTGAGTAACTGAAAAAAACTAAAATCTGCTTAATTACTCAGGGAAGTCTATAACATATTTAGAATATTTTTTCCAACCAAACTGGTAAAAAATGTATTAAAGAATTAGTTCATCAAGACAGAGATGTCTGGATGTTCTCCAATATCTGCTCCCTTCTTCAGTAATGGAGCCTCCAATTTTTAGCTGGCCACATGGCCATCCCCCAAGAGAGACTACATTTACCTTTTGTCTTAGTCATCTAGTGCTGCTATAACAGAAACACCACAAGTGGATGGCTTTAACAAAGAGAAATTTATTTCCTCACAGTCTAGTAGGCTAGAAATCCAAATTCAGGGCGTCAGCTCCAGGGGAAGGCGTTCTCTCTCTGTTGGCGCTGGGGGAAGGTCCTTGTCATCATCAGTCTTCCCCTGGTAGGTGCTTCTCTATGCAGGAACCTCAGGTTCAAAGGGTGCACTTTGCTCCTGGTGCTTCTTGCTTGGCGGTATGAGGTCCCCAATTCAATGCTTGCTTCCCTTTCCTTTTATCTCTTGTAAGATAAAAGGTGGTGCAGGCCACACCCTAGGGAAACTCCTTTTACATTGGATCAGGGATGTGACCTTAGTAAGGGTGTTATACAATCCCACCCTAATCCTCTTTAACATAAAATTACAATCACAAAATGGAGGACAAGGGAGGAAGATGTCATTTCCTTTCCCCCTCCTTCCCATTCCCATTCACTGGAATGAGGACATAATTGCTGGAACTCCAGTAGTCATCTTGGACCACAAAAGATCCAGCTTCTGTGAGATTTTGGATTCACAGTAACATTTTGGAATGGCCTTCTCTGGAATTTTATAAGGAAGATAAATAATTCCTAATTTATTTAAACCACTATTGGTTTTTCTGCCATTTGTGACCAAATCAAGTAGTGGGATGTGTTCCCTAATAAAGGCAAATAAACGAGTTATTGATATAGTGGCTATGCATAAGCCAAAATACTTTTTAACAATAAGTCAAGTTACACAAAAGGTATAAGGGATTTTCCCTTGGCATTATTTCACCAAAGCATTTGTACACAAGTAATGGATAAGGGAAAGATTCTAAACCAAAAATGGTCAAGTTCTGGCTACTGGACTAGCTTTTTATAATCCTTCTATGAAAGAAATCTGGAGTTGCATGAATCTTGCCTGATTGACAGGTGGTGCTTGTCAGAATCCTTTAAAAGACAAACACTTGTGATGCTAAAATTGAAGGGATTATTTTGGTATAGACTATGGAGATATTTGAAACTCAGCAAGACAGGATCACACAGATGGTGGGGTGAAGGACAGGTTCCTAGTTTTACTCGAAGTGTTGTCCCCAGCTTGCAACCCTAACTCTCCAGATGCCCACCTGGAAAATGTGGGCCAAGGAGAGGCAGACTCACATTTAAGTATTCCCTAATGGATCCATCCATTCTGCTCAGGAGAATTATTAACCACTGTTAACTAAGCATATTCTTGCTGCTGATCACCTTCACATAGAGCTCGCCACACAAGAAGCAGCTAGGATTGGTGTAGACATTAACGTACATTATTCAGAGGACCTCATCCTATGACTTTTGACAGCAACTGTATTGCTGAAAGCAAGGTTTATTCTCTCTCTTAAAACTTATGGAATGTTTTATTTATTAGATGTTACAGGGTTTATCATGGTACCTTAGTTACTAAAAATGTTCAGAAAGATGGCTGCATTTCTCTTTGAGGTATCTCTAGGGTTTAAAACAGTGTATTTTACATAAAATCATTACAGAAGACCCATCAAATTTGGGGAAAATTGATCAGCAATTCTTTTGTGTGCGATCCACTAACAAATAAAAGCATACTTAACTTACATAGATTAAGTTTATTCCCTTGGAATGTAGAACATAGGTGGTAAAGAACATAGACTTTGACAGCATATTAGTCAAAGGGCGACTTTGTCACATTTTCTGGCTATACTATACTACAGCAATTACTAAAGCTAGCTGAAACTTAATTTTATTTCCTACACATGAAATAATTGATAAGATCTACTGAGTACTTACTATGTGCTAAACATTTTAAGCCCTTTAAATTTGTTAAATCATTTAGTCTTTAAAGAAAGAACTTATGAAGTAGGGGCTAGTATTATCTTCAATTCCACAGAAGAGGAACTAAGACACAGAATGCTGAAGTAATTTACACAGAGTCATATGTCTAATAAGTGCCAGAGCCAGGATTTGGACCCAAGCAATCTAGCTCCAGTAATCTGACCTTCAAGAATTGTTGTGAAATTTGAAAACAATGGATGTAAAGTGTTTTGAACAGTAGCAAGATTAAATATAAAAAAACCAAACCCACTGCCATTGAGTCGATTCCAACTAATAGTGACCCCATAGAGTTTCCCAGGTTGTAAATCTCTACGGAAGCAGACTGCCACATCTTTCTCCCACAGAGACGCTGGTGGTTTTGAACACCCAACCATTTGGCAGGCAGTCAATTGCTTTAACCACTTTGCCACCAGGGCAGTTTTAGATAAATATTATAAAGTTATGCTATTAATAATCATGTGCTATTAATTATTATGAATAATATACTTATGAAGAACCCTAGAGATAATCTGGTAAAAGAGTATATAATACCCACATATGCTGCAATTTCCTTTAGTTTCTCCATCCTTCATAAAGTTTGAAGTACCTAGTCAACTTCTAGAGTACTCTTCTATACATAAATGAGAGACGATGTCAAAGTGAAGTTTGGTCAAATATACCACTCCACCTCCACAGCCCCCATATTCCCTTCTATTATGACTTGATTTTTGTCCCTCAAAAAGATATGTTCAAGTTCTTACCCCAATACCTGTGAACGTGACCTTCTTTGGAAATAGTGTCTTTGTAGATGTAATTAGTTAACATGAGGTCATACTAGAATACAATGGTCTCTAATCCAAAATAAATGGTATTTTGTATCCAATACATAATTAGTAGGCATCTAAAGAAGCAAGAAAATATAACCCTTTACCAGGAGAAAAAAATCAGTCAATAGAAATAGCCCTAGATATGTCAGATACAAGATTACATATATATATATTCAAGGACATAAAGGAAAATATGAACATAATTAGATGAGAAATGTAAAGCTAAAAAGAAAAATTAACAGAGATTCAATGACCTGAGGGACAATAGCAACCAGTCAAACATATTTGTAATAGAGGTCCAAAGTAGGGGGCAAAATATTTGAAGACATAAGGACCAAGCAAATTCCAAAGTGGAAAAAAAATGCACATATCCATAAGATCAACAAATGCTAAATAGGATAAATACAAAGAAAACCACATGAAGACATCATAACAAAAATGCTGAAAACCAATAATAAAGAGAATACCTTAAAAACAACTCATTTCAAAAAAGACATACTTCATTCAGTGAAGCAAAGATAAGAATGGCTGCTGATTTATCATCAGAAACAATACAAGCCAAAAGAATTGAACAATATCTTTAATTTTAAAGGAAAAATACTGTCAACCAATAAATTTAAACATAAAATTATTATTTAGAAAAAGGGGTTTTCATATAAACAAATTTTAAGTGAATTTGTCATCAGCAAATGTACACCACAAGGCATGTTGAAAGAATTTCTTCATGCTTAAGGAAAATGATTTCACTTAGAAGTTCAAACCTACACAAGAGAATGAAGAGAATTAAAAATGGCATATATACAGCTTCCAGGCAACATGGCACTATAGACAGAAGCACGAGACCATCCTTCCACAGCAAAGATCTGAAAAACCAAGCCAAACTGAGAAAACAGCAATCCTGAAACCCTAAGCATCAAAAGAAGAGTTAAAGAACTCAGCCAAGCACCAAATGGAGTAATAAACTGACAGAGAACAGAGCAAGGAGAGATACATGCAGAGGTCCCCTATCAGCTAATGCAGCACGGACCCGCCATCTTGGACTCCTATCAGAGATCGGTGAACAGGTAAAGCAGCTTCATGGAGCTTCCAGCAGGAGACAGAACAAGTGGTAACCAGTGATAAATGCTTTCCCACCCCCCACCCTTCTTCTCCCCGACTCAGCCTCCTCTGTTCCTGAGGTCAGAGTCTCTTAGCCGGGAAGCACCGGATTCATCCCAGCACTGCTTGGATTCCACCTGCCCGCACTGGCCGGCTCCCTGAGTGCCATTTGTTGGCTGCTGGTGTTGCTTTTTTCCACTTCTTTTGATTTCTTCCATACCTCTCACCACCTTCCACTCCTTTCTCTCAAATACCTGGCTCCGTGTGCCATCTTTGCTTCTTCCTGAAAGGCTGTAAAACGCCGCTCAAATGTGAAACTACTTCCTGGCCCATGCTGCCACGCTGGTGGGATGCTGTGGCTTTTTCTTTTTTGTTTTGAATTGTTTGTTTGTTTTTCTTTTGCTTTTCTTGAATTGGGAGACCATTCTAGATGGGCAGTACTGCACAGCTTGGGACCTACTGTCAGTTTGCGCAGATGCACAGAGAGATCCCTGAGAACATTTCTTTTTTCTTGTTTTTTTCCTTCTGTTTTTTTTTTTCTGGGGGGGGGGTGTTCCTTGTTCTTTTTTTTTTTAATCTGTTTGTTTTGTTTTACTTTTCTCTCTTTTTCCATTTTTGTCTTTCTTCATTACTCAGTTTCTTATCTCTCTATAGTTACCTTCTCTTCCTGTCTCCTGAATACCTGGGGCTGAGTGACACCTCTACCCTTCTAGCTGGGCTGTACTTCATAGCCTGGGAGCAACTTCTCCAGACCTCACAGCCATACTGGTGGGATCCATGAGAGCTTTTCTTTATTCTTTCTCATTTTTATTTACTATTTTCTTTTTTCTTCATCTTCTTCTACTTTTTGTTTTTCTCCATTTCTCAGTCTCTCATCTCTCCACTACAATGGTAAGCTCCCTCAGCACTCTTTTTTGTTTCTAATTTTTTTGGCTGCTGTCCCTCTCTCACTCTCTCCTCTTTCCCATACCCATCTTAGCTCCACACATCACAATCTCCCCCCTCCATCCTGCCTACCTGCACAGTGCACAGAACAGCACATCACCAAGCAGCACAAGCATGGCCTAGCAGAACCTGCACTGCACTGATTGCCAGCCTGCCCTGTTGGCAGTACTATGTGCCAAAAAAACCCATCTTAGCAACTCCTCTTCAGCTAGACCTGCCCTGCTGTGCCATATCTGAGTGACTGACCATGCCACTTGGAGAAGGAGGCAAAAAGTTATCGTGTCGACAGATGAGAAAACAACAAAGAACATATAGCCTGCCTGCTCAGATACAGCCAAATTTAAAAAAAGAATGAAACAAACAAATCTATAATCAATAAATGAGAAAAATAACTACTGAATACCCCGAAGACAGCAGACAATATTAAAACATTTAAAAAAACAGGACAGGATGGTTTCAGTAGGCATCCAAAATAAAACACCAGATGACTTTCCAGTAGAAGAAAAGGCACTAGAACTACCTGATAGGGAATTCAGATCCCTAATACTCAGAGTTATTCAAGAGTTGAAGCAAAAAACAGACAAAAATGAGGAAAAAATAGACAAATTCATGGAAAAAAGACAAAACACTGAATGAATTCAGGAAAATAATGCAGGAACAAAATGCCAAAATAAATTCACAACTAGAAATCATACAAAAACTACAATTAGCAATCCAAAAGATAAACAACAAGATTTCAGAAATGGACAGTGTCATAGAAGGGCTGAGGAGCAGATTTGAAACCGTGGAAGATAGGATCAGAAAAATTGAAGACAAACACTTGGATATAACTCTGAGGAAAAATCAGAAAATAGAATGAAGAAAAATGAAGAGACCCTGAGAATTATGTGGGATACAATCAAAAGCAAAAATCTGCAAGTGATCGGAGTTCCAGAACAGGGGGAGAAAACAGGAAACACAGAGAAGATCATTGAAGAACTGCTAACAGATAACATCCCCAATACCATAGAAGATCAAAAGCTGGCCATCCAAGAAGCTCAGTGAACCCCATACAGGATAGACCCCAAAAGAAAATCACCAAGGCATATCATAATCACACTTGCTAAAACCAAAGACAAACAAAGAATCCTGAGAGCAGTCAAGAAAAACAAAAAGTCACATACAGAGGAGAAAAAATAAGACTAAGCTCAGATAATTCAAAAGAAACCATGCAGGCAAGAAGGCAATGGGATGACATATATAAAACCTTGAAAGAAAAAAATTGCCAGCCAAGAATAAAATATCCTGCAAAACTCTCATTCAAATATGATGGTGAAATTAGGACATTTCCAGATAAACAGAAATTAAGGGAATATGTGAAAACCAAAACAAACTTATAAGAACTATTAACAGGAGTCCTTCGACCTGAAAACAGACAACATCGGTTCACAGGCTGAATCTAGGATGCAGGAACATACCAGCCAGATACCAAACTAGGAAAAGAAATATCAAGGACTATCCAAAACCAAAGGAAAACAACAGAGTATCAGAGAAGTTAATCTGTAAATGACAACATTAGAACAATAAAAGAGGGAATAAACAGTGTAGGTATAGAAACTTCTAATGGAGAGGAAGGCAAGGCGATACCAAGTAATAATAGACTGCTTCAGACTTAGGAAGATAAGGACAAATTTTAAGGTAAACACAAAGAAAGTTAACAAACCTACTCATCAAAATGAAGAGGAAAAACATAAAGTCTCAGTAAAAGAAACCTACAAAAACAAAAGAAATGAAAACAAAATCCACAAACAAAAGGAATTCAGCACAGGAGAGTAAGAGGAACAAAGAAAACGTCAGCACCACAAAAAAAGCACTGCAAAATGACAGCAATAAACTCACACCTATCAATAATTACACTGTACGTAAATGGCCTAAATACACCCACAAAGATATGGAGAGTGACAGAATGGATTAAAAAAACAGGATCCATCAATATGCTGTGTACTAGAGACACACCTTAGAAACAAGATGTAAATTTATTAATAATCAAAAGATGGAAAAAAATATATCAAGCAAACAACTACCAAAAAAGAGCAGGAGAGGCAATACTAATCTCAGATAAAATAGACTTCACCATAAAAGATAAAGAAGGACACTAAAAAATGATTAAGGGGATGATCCTTCATGAAGACACAACCATAATAAACATCTACACACCCAAGGACAGGGCTTCCAAATATATAAAACAAACTCTAACAGCACTTAAAAGAGAAATTGACAGTTCCACAATAATAGCAGACTTCTACACACCACTCTCGGTAAAGGACAGAACATCTAAAATGAAACTCTACAAAGATACAGAAGACCTAAAGGCCACAATCAGCCAACTTGACCTCATAGACATATATAGAATACTCCACCCTATATCTGCAAAGTACACATTCTTTTCCAATGCACATGTAATGTTCTTCAGAACAGACCACATCTTAGGTCACAGAGCAATCTTCAGCAAGCTCCAAACCATTGAGATAATACAAAGTATCTTCTCTGACCACAATGCCATCAAGGTAGAAATTTTAAAACTGAAAGAGGAAGGAAAAAAAAAATCAATTTCTTGGAAACTGAATAACATCCTGCTTACAAACCATTGGGTAACAGAAGAAATCAGAGCTGGAATGAAAAAATCCCAAGAATTAAGTGAGAATGAAAACGCATCATAGCAAAACCTGTGAGACACAGCAAAGGCAGTTCTCAGAGGACAATTTATAGCAATAGAAGCACACATCAAAAAACAATGGGACAAAATCAAAACATGAACTACAGAAACCAACCAAATAGAAAGAGAACAGCAAAAAAAAGCCCACATGCACCAGAAGAAAGGAAATAATAATGATCAGATCAGAAATAAATGCAATAGAGAATAGAAAAACAATATAAAGAATCAACAAAACTAAAAATTGGTTCTTCGAAAGAATCAGCAAACTTGGCAAAACACTGGCCAGGCTGACAAGAGAAAAACAGGAGAAGACGCAAATAACCAAAATAAGAAATGAAATGGGGGACATTACAACAGGCCCAACTGAAGTAAAAAGATCATAGCAGAGTATTATGAAAAATTATACTCCAACAAATTTGAAAACCTAAAGGAAATGGATAAATTTCTAGAAACACTCTACCTATGCAAACTATCACAAAGTGATGTTCAAAATCTGAACAGACCCATACCCAGAAAAGAGATTGAAAAGGTAATTAAAAAAAAAAACAACTCACAATAAAAACAAAGCCCTGGTGCAGATGGCTTCACTGCAAAATTCTACCAAACATTCAGAGAAGAGCTTATGCCAGTACTATTCAAACTATTTCAGAACATAGAAAAGGAAGTAACACTTCTGAATTCATTCTAAGAAGCCAGCATAACCCTGATACCAAAACCGGGCAAAGACACCACAAAAAAAGAAAATTACAGACCAATATCTCTCACGAATATAGATGCAAAAATTCTCAACAAAATTCTAGCCAATAGAATTCAGCATCATATCAAAAAAATAAGACACCAAGACCAAGTAGAATTCATACCAGGTATGCAAGGATGGTTCAACATTAGAAAATCAATCAACATAATCCACCACATAAATAAAAGGAAAGAAAAGAGTCACATGATCATTTCAATTGATGCAGAGAAGGAATTCAACAAAATCCAACACCCATTCCTCATAAAAACTCTCAATAAAATAGGTATAGAAGAGAAATTTCTCAACATAATAAAGAATATCTACGCAAAACCAACAGCCAACATCATTCTTAATGGAGACAGGCTGAAAACATTCCCCTTAAAAACAGGAATAAGACAAGGATGTCCTTTATCATCACTTGTATTTAACGTTGTCCTGGAAGTTCTAGCTAGAGCAATAATGCAAGAAAATGAAATAAAGGGCATCCAAATTGCTAAGGAAGAAGTATAACTGTCTGTGTTTGTGGAAGATACGATACTATACATAGAAAACCCTAAAGACTCCACAAGAAATCTACTGGAACTAATATATTCAGCAGAGAAGCAGGATACAAAATCAATATACAAAAATCAGTTGGATTCCTATACACCAATAAAGAGAACGATGAAAAGGAAAACAATGTCATTTATAATAGCTCCTAAAAAAATAAAGTAGTTAGGAATAAATCTAACCAGTCACGTAAAAGACCTATACAAAGGAAACTACAAAACACTACTGTAAGAAACCCAAAAGGATCGACATAAATGGAAAAACATACCATGCTCATGGACCGGTAGACTCAACATTGTGAAAATGACAATTCTACCCAAAGCAATTTACAAATACAATGCATCCCTATTCAAATACTAACAACTGTCTTTAAAGAGATGGAAAAACTAATCATTAACTTTGTATGGAAATGGAAGAAGCCCCGAATAAGTAAAGCACTATTGAAGAAGAGTAAAGTAGGAGGACTCACACTACCTGACCTCAGAACCTACTATAAGTTACGGTAGTCTACACAGCCTGGTACTGGTACAACGACAGATACATTGACCAGTGGAACAGAATTGAGAACTCAGATGCAAATCCATCCACCTACGGTCACTTGATGTTTGACAAGGGCCCAAAGTCCATCAAAAGGGGAAAACACAGTCTTTTTAACAAATGATGCTGGCAAAACTGGATCTCTGCTGGCAAAAAAATGAAATAGGACCCATGTCTCACACCATAAACAAAAACTTATTCAAAATGGATCAAAGACCTAAATATAAAGCCAAAAACTATAAAGTTCACAGAAGAAAAAAATAGGATCAATGCTAATACATGGCATTAATACATGGCATTAATAGGATACAACCCATTACCAATGTCTTAGGCTGGGTTCTCTAGAGAAGCAAAACCAGTAAAGTGTATAAATATATATATAGAGAGAGATTATATCAAGGAAACGGCTCACACGATTGTAGAGGCTAGAACGTCCCAAGTCCGTGGATCAGGGCAGAGGCCTCTCCCAAGCCACACAGCTGCAGAAGCTGGCAAGCCCAAGATCTGAAGGTCAGAGAGCAGGGCTCCCACTCACAGGCTATGCAGATGGACGAATCCCAGATTTGGCAGATAAGCTGACAGCTCAAGTCCCAAGAACGGGAGATGAGACGACAGGAAGCAGCCGCAGGATCCAGAGAGAGCAAAAAGCCAGAACATCTGCTTATATACAGATGCGGGCCACACCCCCAAGGAGACTCCCTTTCATCTGACTGGCTACTCACAGTATATTCAATCATGGGAGTGATTACATTAAAACATGGAGAATCATGGCCCAGCCAAGTTGACACACAATCTTAACCATCACAACCAACAACACATAAACTCCAGAAGATAAGCTAGATGACTAGGATCTTCTAAAAATCAAACACTTATGCTCATTAAAAGACTTCACCAAAAGAGTAGAAAGAGAAGTTACAGACTTTGAAAAACTTTTTGGACATTACAAGCCAGACAAAGCTCTAATCTGTATAATCTACAAGAAAATCCAACACTTCTATAACAAAAAGACAAATAATCCTATTAAAAAATGGGCAAAGGAAATGCACAGACACTTCACCAAAGAAGACATTCAAGAGGCCAACAGACACATGAGGAAATGCTCGCAATCACTAGCCATTAGAGAAATGCAAATTAAAACCAGAATGAGATATCATCTCACCGTTGTATTACTGGCACGAATCAAAAACACTGGAAATAACAAATGTTGGAGAGGCTGCAGGGAGATGGGAACTCTTATGCACTGCTGGTGGGAATGCAAAATGATACAAACATTTGGAAAATTATATGGCGCTTCCTTAGAAAGCTAGAAATAGAAGTACCATATGATCCAGCAACCCCACTCCTAAGAATATATCCTAGAGAAATAAGAGCCATCACATGAATAGACATATGGACACCCATTTTCATCGCAGCATTGTTCACAAATAGCAAAAAGAAGGAAACAACCTAGATGCCCATCAACAGATGAATGGATAAACAAACTATGGTGCATACACACAATGGAGTATTATGCAACAATGAAGAACAATGATGAATCTATGAAGCATCTCATAACATGGATGAAACTTGAGGACATGATGCTGGGTGAAATAAGTCAGTCACAAAAGGACAAATATTCTAGGAGACCTCTATTGTAAAAACTCAAGAAAAAGTTTACATAAAAAAAGAAACAATCTTTGTTGGTTACAAGGGATGGAAGGGATGGGGGAAAATACTAAATAGGCAACAGATAAGTGGTAACTTTGGTGAAGGGTAAGAGAGTACACAATACTGGGGAAGCCAGCACAACTGGTACAAGGAAAGGTTATGGAAGCTCCACAGACACACCTCAACTCCCTGAGAGACTGAATTGCTGGGCCGAGGGCTGTGGGGACCATGGTCTCGGGGGACATTTAGCTCAATTTGCATAACACAGTTTATGAAGACAGTGTTCAACATTCTACCTTGGTGAGTAGTATCTGGGGTCTTAAAAACCTGTGAGCAGCCGTCTAAGATACTCCACTGGTCTCACCCCTTCAGGAGCAAGGGAGAATGAAGACAACAAGATACAAGGAAAAGATTAGTTCAAAAAACTAATGGACCACAACTACCTTGGCCTCCACCAGATTGAGTCCAGTACAGCTAGATGGTGCCCAGCTACCACCACTGACTGCTCTGGCCAGGATCACAACAGAGGGTCTCGGACAGAGCTTGAGAAAAATGTAGAACAAAATTTTAACTCACAAAAAAGGACCAGACTTACTGGCCTGACAGAGACTGGAGAAACCCTGACACTATGGCCCCCGGATACCCTTTTAGCTCAGTAATGAAGTCACCATTCAGCCAAAGATTAGACAGCCCCATAAAACAAAACAAGACTGATGGGGCACAACAATCCAGGTATAAGGACTAGAAGGCAGGAAGGGACAGGAAAGCTGGTAATAGGGAACCCAAGGTTAAGAAGGGACAGTATTAACCATTGTCATAAAACGATATGTGTACTAACTCTTTAATGAGAAACTATTTGTTGTGTAAACCTTCATCTAAAGTACCATAAAAAGAAGGAGGCAGTGACATAGGTGTTAAAAAAAAAAGAAATGGCATATATATATATGTGGGAAAATATGGAAAACTTATTTTTATGTTTTTTAAATCTATTTAAAATTTAACTGACTAAAGAATAAATAGCACTGTTCTCTGTGATTAACATTATTTTTAAAAGTAACAAGAATAACCCAAAGGAAGGGCTCAACCTCCAAATTTTGTGACTTAGTAGATCTAGGTTGGGACTTGAGAATTTATATTTTGAATAAGTTCTCAGGTAATGCCTCTTGCCCAGTAACTACTCCTTGAGAACCACTGAACTACAGATTCAATGCTATGCCAATGTTCCAATACAAATCTCAGCAAGAATTTTTTAAAGAAATTGACAAGCTAATTCTAAAAAGTTTATGAAAATTCAAAGAATGCAGTATAGGCAAAACAATTTTGAAAAATAATAACAAAGTTGAATGACTTACACTATCTGATTTCAAGGGGTACTACAGACATACAATAACCTTGATGTAATGATATGGATGTAAGGATAGGCATATGGTCAATGGAATAGAAGATGGAGTCCAGAAAAGGATCCATATGTATAGGGTCAATTGATTTTTCACAGACTTTGTCAATGTAATTTAGGAGGGGAAAAGATAGTCTTTTCAACAAAGGTTGCTGAAACAATTGATTATTCACATAGAAGAAAAAATTAACATTCATTCTTTTATCACACTGTAAGTTAAAATTAGCTAAAAAATATGATAGGCCAAAATATAAAAGAAAAAAAATTGAAAATGACATACGAAATATGAATGACATGGAGTAGGCAAGATTTCTTAGCAAGGACACAAAAACTGAAAATAAAAAGACAAAAATGATAAAGTAGACTTAATTAAAATAAAATCTTTGCCTTCACCAAAGACACGGTTAAGAAAATGAAATGCCAAATGATAAGGAGAAAAATCCTTAATTTAAATATTTGACAAAGAACATTTATCTATAACAAATAAATAACATTTACATAATGTTAATAACAAATAAGATGATAAACAGCCCAATGTTTAAAAATAATTACAAAATGTGAACAAACCGTCCCCCCAAAAGACATGTGAAAGGTCAATGTACATGAGACAAGAGTTCTCAAGATCATTTATCATTAGGGATTTACAAATCAAAACCACAATGATTTAGAATCCTCCTCCCTCATCCAAGCAGAAGAGCTAAAATTTAAAAAACCAACATTACCAAGTTTGGGTCAGAATATGGAGCAACTAGAACTCTCACGCACTGCTGATGGGAAAGTAATATGCTATAATTACTTTGAATGCTGTTTGGTAATTTCTTATAAAGAGAGACATTCACTTACCATATGATCCAATAATTCTACAGTTAGGTTTTATCCAAGAGAAATGATAAAATAGATATGCAAAAAGAATTCTATATGAATGTTCATAGAGGTTCTGTGAGTAATAGCCCCAAACTACCCAAAAAAAAAAAAAAAAAAAAAAAAACCCCACTGGAACATTTCCTCATGTGTCTGTTAGCTACCCGAATGTCTTCTTTGGTGAAATGTCTGTTCATATCCTTTGCCTAATTCTCAATTGGATTATTTGTCTTTTTGTTGTAGAGGTGTTGGATTTTCTTAAGGATTTTAGAGGTTAGACCTTTGTCGGATATGTCATAGCCAAACATTTTCTCCAGTGTGTACTTTCTTTTTTTACTCTTTTGGTAAAGTCTTTTGATGATCATTAAGTATTTAATTTTTAGAAGAACCCAGTCATCTAGTTTATCTTCTGGGTTTATGTATTGTTAGTTATGGTTTTGTATCTTACCTTTTAGGGCCCTTAGGGTTGACTATTTTTCATTCCATGATCTTTATGGTATTTGGTTTTAGGTCCTTCATCCATTTTGAATTAGTTTTTGTTTATGGTGTGTGGTATGGGTCCTGTTTCATTTTTTTTACAGATGGACATCCAATTTTGCCATTACCATGTGTTAAAAAGATCTTCTTTTTCCCCATTTAATGCATTTTGGGCCTTTGTCAAAGATCAGGTGTTCATAGGTGGATCGGTTTACATCTGGGTTCTCAATTCTGTTCAGTTGGTCAATGGGTCTGTTGTTGTACCAGTAACAGGCTATTTTAACTACCGTAGCTGTATAGTAGGTTCTGAGGTGGGGTAGTGCGAGGCCTTCTACTTTGCTCTTCTTTTCAATAATGCTTCACTTATCCAGGGCCTCTTTCCCTTCCATACAAGTTAATGATTAGTTTTTCCATCTTGTTAAAGAATACTGTTGGTATTTGGATTGGGATTGCATTGTATTTGTAGATTGCTTTGGGTAGGATTGACATTTTCACAATATTGAGTCTACCTATCCATGAGCATCATGTGTTTTTGCATTTATGTAGGCCTCTTTTGGTTTCCTGCAGTAGTGTTTTGTAGTTTTCTTTGTAAAAGTATTTTTCTGCCTGACATTACTGGTACTAATTTAAAAAACAGAAAATAACAAATGTTGGAGAGGCTGCTGGGAGACTGGAACTCTTATGCACTGCTTGTGGGAATGTAAAATGGTACAACCAATTTAGAAAATATGGTGTTTCTTTAAAAAGCTAAAAATAGAAAAACTATAGGATCTAACAATCTAATATCCTAGACAAATAAGAGCCATCACACGAATAGACATATGCACACTCATGTTCATTGCAGCATTATTCAAAATAGCAAAAATATGGAAACAACCTAAGTGCCCATCAGCAGACGAATGGATAAACAAACTATGGTACATACATACAGTGGGATACCGCATGACAATAAAAAGCAACAATGAATTTTGCAGAACATCTTACAACATGGATGAATCTGGAAGGCACTACGCTGAGTGAAATGAGTCATTCACAAAACGACAAATACTGTATAAGACCACTATTATAAAAACTCAAGAAAATGTTTACACACAGAAAGAAATAATCGTTGATGGTTATGAAGGAGGGTAGGAGTAGGGAGGGAAAAACATTATCTAGATAGTAGAGAATTGGTAACTTTGGAGAAGGGTAAGACAGTACACAATACTGACGAAGTCAGCACAACTTGACCAAGGCAAAGTCTTAGAAGCTTCATAGACACATCCAAACTCCCTGAGGGACCAAGTTACTGGGCTGAGGGCTGGGGACCATGGTCTTGGGGAACATCCAGCTCAACTGGCATAACATAGTTGATAAAGAAAATGTTCTACATCCAACTATGGTGAGTAGCGTCTGGGGTCTTAATAGCCTACAAGTAGCCATCTTTGACATACCTACTGGTCCCACCCTGTCTGGAGCAAAGGAGAATGAAGAAAACCAAAGATACAAAAGAAAGATTAGTCCAAAGGACTCCACCAGACTGAACTCAGAACAACTAGATGGTGCCGAGCTACCACCACCAACCGCCCTGACAGGGACCATGATAGAAGCTCACGGACAGAGCTGGAGAAAAATGTAGAACAAAATTCAAATTCACAAAAAAAAGACCAGAATTACTGGTCTGATTGAGGCTGGAGAGTCTTTGAGAGTATGGCCCCCTGACACCCTTTTAACTCAGTACTGAAGTTATTCCTAAAGTTCATCCTTCAGCCAAAGATTAGACAGGTCTATAAAACAAACAACACAGGTGAGGAATGTGCTTCATAGTTCAATCATGGATACGATACTAAAAGGGCACACCAGCCCAAAAGTAAAGAAGGCAGGAAGGGACAGGAAAATTGAACGAATGGAAATTGGGAACCTAGGGTGGAGAAGGGGAGAGTGTTGACACATCTCAGGGTTGGCAACCAATGTCACAAAACAATTTGTGTATTGATTGTTTAACGAGAAACTAATTTACTCTGTAAACTTTCACACACACAAATATATATATATATATATATATATATTCACTAGAAACAAGCCTAATTAGAGAATGGATAAGCAAGTCATGTTATATTCATGCAATAGAATCTATTCACCAGTAAAAAGAAATGAACTACAGATACACTCAACAGCATAGATGTAAAAAACATTATACTGAGCAAAGAAGGCAAAACAGAACAAGAGTCCACACATCCAATCTGAATCCATTTATATGAGAATGCCACCAGGGCTCCTGTGAAACTTTAGGAAAGGCGAATTGGAAAGCAGATTGGTCAGGAGTTGGGGGTGGGTTTATTGGTGAATATATGAGGAATCTTTTGGCCATCATTGGGGTGGTGATTACATGCAAGTATATATTTGTCAAATTCACTGAACTGTACATTTAACAGGGCTATGGCTGTGCGGTGGTTTAAATGATGGACCGCTAACTGAAAGGTCAAGGGTTCCAAACCACCAGAAGCTCTGCAGGAAAAAGATGTGGCAGTCTACTTCTGTACAGATTTTCAGCCTTGGGTCACTATGAGCCGGAACTGACTCAAAGGCAGTGGGGTATTATAGTGTAGGTAAATTATGCATCAATATAAGAAATTTTAAAAGGCAATGTACAAAGAATTATTTAAGAGCATCTCAGTTATGTAAGACAAATATTTTAATATTCTTTTTTTGCAAACTTCATCTTATTTAAAACATTTTCCGATGACTAATTGTGATGCCACATCTTGAGGAATTTTTTTTCAATTTCTAACAGCATATATTTTGATCTCTCTTAACGTCCATAATATAAATCATTAGCTGTTAATATTTGAGAAAATATGCTCTGATTAGCAATTTATACATAAAATAAATATATAATACTTGCTGATCCATCTCTTCATAATTTTTGAATTCCATCCAATCATCCATGAATGCTGGCTTGCTGTGACAAAATTTTTATTATTTTACCTAATCTCTTTGTGGCAACAATGCAATTATTGTCAATAATTATAAATCCAAAGGCAGAAAAAAAAAAGTCTAAAGAAAAGACCAAATTGTTCTTTGTCACTAAGGTGTTCTTGGGTTTACTTTTTGTCTTGGTTAAATCAAAATGGTTGATGGATTTTAATTTCATTGTAGCCCTTTAATTCTACAGTAAATAATTAATCTTTTATGATGAAATGCAGTCATGTTTAATAGTTCTGTCATTCTCTTTCATTGTAGCTCTGGTCCTTAAGACCTTCTGATCCTTAGATTAAGCTTCAGCAAATTTCCCTTAGATGTGCAAACAGACATCTTTCATCAGATGCAGGATTAACCAGTCAGTAATCTTTCAGAGACAGGGACATCCAGGTTTCTATTTTGTGCAGTGATGTTTTTTCTATGGATTGAAGAAGATGGAATATATGAAGATCTTCAATTTGTGATTTCTTGAAAACCTAAGAGAACAGAGAAAAATAGGGGAGAGGGAGAAGACCGAAAATATTTTTCAAGATGAAAATGTAAAACTAAACTTGTGAGTTTGAAAGGAAATACAAATATTCAGTGAGATGTGAAGAGGGAGTGGTAGGGAGGCTTTCCTGAGAAATAGTGTCTTTCATGAAGAAATCACTAGCGTACCTTGCTTAATGGACTCTTCTGTGGCTCACACTATTCTCCTTGTTCAGAATGACAAGTTTGAGTGGCAAACATTAAAACCAAATAGGTTTCATGGGATTTGCACATGAATTTCCAGGAAAGAGGGCTCCCTTTGCAACCGTAACCATTTCTTCAAATTATTAGTAATTTTATCTTGTGAATTAAGTAAAATCTGTCACAGCTCTTGTCTTTCTCTTTGGAAAACAGACTACATCTTATGCTGCTCTTGGAGAAAAATAAGTCATTTTAAAACTTCTAATATCTTTTTGTTATCTAATCTCACCAAATATTAACATCTGTAGTCCTTAAGCAGTGTGGTACCAGTGTACGTTCACAGCATATACACACACACACACATGCATGCAGGTGCACACACACAAGAAACTAATTCTACAGAAGAGAGTGGGTCATCCAGAGATGAGCTCAACTGTTAAAGCTAACACGACTTCTACATTGATGACATCTTTGAGTTCCACAGGCAACTTAAACTAGGACAAAAACCATGGTGGCAAACAGTTAATTTCTGATTAATTTCCTCCTTTGACTGAAGAGCTACAGATGTGGTGGGTCTCAATATATGCATTTTCAACAAGAATTTATATAGTTCACAAGAAGGATCTTCATCGTTCCAAAATATTTCTAGAATTTAGACGAAATCAATACAAGACCACTATCATCCACATTGTGTGGTGAGGAGAGGAGAGAGTGGAGTTATTTGCGGTGGATAATGGGAAAGATAGGAGATGCTAGCTTGGGAATGTAGCCCTCTCTCTACTGCAGCGTCAGTTCTTGGGTCTCTACATTTGCTTCAGCATATACTTCTTTAAGCCTACTTTCCCTTTCAGCTACAACTCCACTTGGCTTTTTCCCCTTATAGCTAAGTAAGTAAGAAAAGAACATTTAAAAAATTTCTCAGATCAAATACATTGTCTTTACTTTCTCACCTTCCATTTCTCATCTCCCAATCTTTCTTTTTTTGCTAGTGATAAATACTAATTTTATTTTAAACAGTATTCAAAGCTAAATATTTATTCTATAAAACTTTACAGATTATAATGTTTATATAAAACTCAAATTATTGAGAGAAATTAGGCCCAGCCCATGCAAAACTACCACTTCAGTCGAGCCAAGGTATAAGCAGCTTTGCGTACTATATAGCTATCATTGTAGTAGGGAGGCAACCAGTTTTAAGTATAAACTTCAAAGTCACAAAAATAAAAATAAAATTGTTTGTATCCTGACTCAACCAATTTTAAAATGAGTCTTGTATATGGAATTCACATTTAGTTATATTTTGTTAAGTATTATAATGGCATGCTGGATATGTCTAAAAAATCTAAATATACTTACCAGAAAATTTACTGGTGAACAAAATTATTCTTTAAATATACTGGAAAAAATGTTTGGGGACATGGATAAAATAAGATTAGAAAAATGTTGATAGTTGATGAAACTTGGTAGTGTAGACATGATAGTTCACTACACTAAACTACTTTTTTGTACATTTGAAATTTTCTGTAATAAAAAGTAAAACAATTCTGGAAGAAAAAATGTGGTGCTAATTAATTTTTTTCTCCACATGTTCAATATAAATAAAAATTTATATTTTTATACGTGCACTTGATGAAGAAAAGCTAAAACTCAGGAATCAGTAGTCAGTCCTAAAACGAATATAAAATTCCTATTTATACATGTCATTCATAGCAGCTATAAATTATTCAATATGATGTTTATGCATCAAAAATAGAGACTGGGAAAATTAAGTGCCTAATGTGCTGTAGAAATAAGCCCTGGTGGCACAGTGGCTAAGTGCTTGGCTGCTAAATGAAAGGTCGACACTTCAAACCCACCAGCTGCTCCATGGGAGAAAGATGTGGCAGTCAACCTTTGGGGCAGTTCTACTCTATCTTGTAGGGTTGCTATGATTGGGAATCGACTCGACAGCAATGAGTTTGGTTTTTGTGGTAATGTGATATAATTTTTTTCTTGGAATGAGTTTTGACATTTGATTTAGTTAAAAAAAATTTTGACATAGTAATTAAAATATATTTCAAATAAAATTATACATAGAATAATATTTTATATATGTATGCATGTGGTGCTATAAAAAGAATGTCTGCAAATACAAAAAAAAACAAGACTAATGTAAAATAGAAATCTCATTCAGCAAGAGCAACTACACAATATTTATGTAGTTATTTTTCAAAAGATCCAACTAAACTATTCATTAAACTCCATTAGAACTAAATTATGTATTAGTCATAAATATATTATACATTGATTCAATAAAAATCCAAACAAGCTTATTTCCAGATTCCTTTCTGAGTCTCATGTTAACTGGGCTGCTGTTGTAGTCAGCCACTGACTCATAGTGACCCCATGCACAATAGAAAGAAATGCTGCCTGCTCCTGCACCTTCCTCATGATTGTATGTAGATAGGACCATTATGATCCATAAGATCTTAACTGACTGATTTTTGAAGTAGATAACCAGGCCTTTCTTCCTAGTCCCTCTTACTTTGTAGGCTCCACTGAAACCTGTTCAGCATCACAGCAGCATGCAAAGCCACCACCATGCATGAGATGCATTGGCCAGGAATTGAACTTGGGTCTCCCGCATGGAAGGCACAAATTCTATCACTGAACCACCACAGCCTCCATGTTAACTGGGTTGATTCAGACTTACGGCGACCTTACAGGACAGGGTAGAACTGCCTCACATGGCTTCCAAGGCTATACTCTTTATGGAGGCAGACTGCCCCAACTTTCTCCCACAGAGCCAATGATAGGTTCGAACTGCCAACCTTTCGGTTAGCAAAGCACTTAACCACTGCACCACCAGGGGTCTTTTGTTAACTGGGTAAGACCTATATATTCTCAAAAAAAAAAAGCAGGGTAATCAAGTTCTCAATATAGATCATGAGTGTGCATTTGTTGTGTTGTTGTTAGGTGCTGTTGAGTCAATTCCAACTCATAGTGATCCTATGTACAACAGAATGAAACACTGCCTGTTTCTGTGCCATCCTCACATTGCTATGTTTGAGCTCATTTTTGCAGCCACTGTAACAGTCTATCTCATTGAGGTCTACCTCTTTTTCGCTGACCCTCTACTTTACCACGCATGATATCCTTCTCCAGGGACTGGTCCCTTCTGATAACATGTCTACGTGAAATGAAGTCTCACCATCCTCACTTCCAAGGAGCATTCTGGCTGTACTTTCAAGACAGACTTGTTCATTCTCCTGGCAGTCCATATGTGCATTTGGTTTCTTAGAAATGCTTGTCCATTGATTTTTTATTCAAGGATTAATATTAATATAAACCTTGCTTTAGATTTGCAATTTTTAATCCTCTGAGTAATTTGTGCCTTCTTGGAGACAAAGGCAAAATCCAATACAAAAATACACCCACTCCTCACTTATCCCCACTCCTCACCTACTGACATGGTTGAGTTCCAAAGACCAGCTCATTATGCAAAAATAGGAGTTATGTGAAAATGAAGCATACCGCATTAGATCACAAAATGGATGATAATTACATCATTACATAACTGCCAAATTACATCATTACACAACTGCTAAACCACTGAGAATCATGGCTGAGCCAAATTTACACATAACCTTAACCATCACAGCCAGAATTACTCTCACCTAGCACCCCAGTGTTCGTTACTGCCAGACGTACATTGTTAATATGCAAAATAGTCAGTAGCTTTTTACTAGTGTCCTAAATGTAATATGTCGGATAACGAGATAGTCTAGGAGTGGGTGTACAACACAAGCCATAAGTATAATTTTTCATTATCTAGTATCCACATTAAAAAAAAAATAACAATAAACAGGTGAAATTAATTTTAATAGTATATTTAATCCTATACAGCAGAGACAAATGAAGGAAGGAGGGCTTCCCTGCCATGTTACAATTGACACTTGGGAGTGGGGAGCTATGCTTCCTTGAACATACGCCAATTGTATTTTCATAGGCTCACATCATTCACTGAAACAACCAAAGCCTCTCAAGATCTTCTTATGGCAAATTCTGTGGTCAGTATCAATCCTCATTACTCACCGTCTCAACAGCATTTGTGAAAGTCATTATTGTCCTTTAAAAAGTTAATGGCGAGGCCGGAGCGAGAAGATGGCGAAGACGTAGGATTATCTGTTCAAGCTGCTGCTGATCGGCGATTCGGGGGTGGGCAAGACCTGCCTCCTGTTCCGCTTTTCCGAGGACGCCTTCAACACCAGAACGATAGAACTAGATGGAAAGAAAATTAAGCTTCAGATATGGGACACATTGGGCCAGGTAAGATTCCTAACGATTACTACGGCGTATTACAGAGGAGCCATGGGAATTACGCTGGTTTACGACATCACAAACGAAAAATCCTTTGACAATATTAAAAATTGGATAAGAAACATTGAAGAGCATGCCTCTTCAGATGTTGAAAGAATGATCCTGGGTAGCAAATGTGATATGAATGACAAAAGACAGGTATCAAAAGCAAGAGGCGAGAAGTTAGCAATTGACTATGGGATTAAGTTCTTGGAGACAAGTGCAAAATCCAGTATAAACGTAGAAGAGGCATTGTTTACACTTGCACGAGATATAATGACAAAACTCAACAGAAAAATGAATGACAGCAATTTGTCGGGGGCAGGTGGACCAGTGAAAATAACAGAAAACCAATCGAAGAAGACCCGTTTCTTCTGCTGTTCGCTCCTTTTATGAGCTCTTTCTGATAGACTGCAGCACACCCAGAGGAACCTTTCCTGCTTTTCTGAAAGCACGGGCCGCCCAGCCTCAGAATCTCACCGCCCAGCTGCTGCTGAACCTAGACCTCTGGACACAAAATGCTAAGTGGACTCGGCCTCCGGGCCTAGCAAAATAACAAGCTCCTTTTTTCAAAAACGGAAGCCATGAAGTGGAGACACATGTAGGACTTACCTTGGTTTTTCCTTGTTTTGTTGCCTGTTGCAGAAGCTGCTTTCTTTTCACTTTGCACATCAGTGTCAGCCCGGCCTGGTTACAGCACAATCTCAGACTTGCCTGCGCAGTTTTGTCTCCCAAAAGTCTAGACAGATCTGTGCATTTTGGGACTGTTTAAACAAAACATGTAAAGCAGAGGTTAATATACTAAAATTCAAGAACATTTGGTCCAGTTCTTATGACCAAATGTTATTGCATTGGTAGCATTTATTTCAGGACTCTGGTTTGTGATTTTCTTAAATAAGAATCATTGTGCTGTGGTAAACTTTATTTTAAAAATTCATAAAAACGCCTGCTTATTCACCAGAGGCCACAATTTCTTTATTTCTTCAGATTATTTACAGTTTTGCTTCATTCCAGACCTCTTTGCCGCAGAGTGTCCGGGTAGCTGAAAGAATCATTTTTGAAGGTGATCACCTCTGCCTAATCTGTAGAAGCTGCATTTGGAAGTCTTTCATCTCCCTTGTTTGACCTGTTGTAATTATTCAGTTATCAAAAACATAGCATATTTGAACATTGGTGTCTGTTTCTAATTGTGAACTGCTTGAGGTGGAATTTTACAAAGGCAGAGAGATGTGCCATTTAGGGTTTTATTTCAGCATCTATTTGTGGTTCTGTCATACTAAGATACTCTATTTTTTTTCTTAGGTTGACCCCTTAGCTTGCTGATTTAGTTATATCACCTAATTCCTGCCATAATCCCTGTCTGAAGAGTTAACAAAAGTTAGATTTAGATTTGAGTGTGCAGAAAGCACACTCCTATAAGGAGAAAGATTAACTTGTTGACATACGTTTAATACAGATAGCTCTTGGTGATGGTGATAATAATTTTTGGTTTTCTTTTTCTTTTTTGGGGGGGGTATTATTTTTAAAGACTGAAAATAATTGACTTAGTGCAACCTCTAGGAAAAGTCTTGCCTTTTCATTAGAAAAAAGATTAGCAAGATTTCCATTTTAAAACAGTTGTTTACTGTGTAGAACCCAGCTCCATCTGTTCAGGTTCACTGTTACAGAGCTTGGTCCAGTTGTTTAGGCCAAAGCCAACCAAAAGCTTAGCTGCCTTTCTCACTGAACAGTGGTACTGGTGTCCATTCTGTAGATGAAACTATCACATAAGAAAAGAAGATATTTAGTGTTAATTTATGTGCCAAAGTTCAAATCATTATGTCATTGCTGTTAACTGTAGCCTTCGGTGTCATAACAGAAGGGGATGATAAAGAGGTGATTAGGGAAATGAATCGTATGGATAATTATTTTTCCTGGTATGCCTGTTTTGCTTCACAAAGGATACCATTATGTTTGGTCGTTAAGAATGGGGAATGGAGATGAAAATGGATTGCTTGTTGCCACAGAGAACTCTGCTGCAAATTAAGATGTGTAGTTAGAATGCTTGGACCAATCAACCTTTCCTGTTTGTTTGAAAACTTACACACAATTTAGCGGCAGCAAGAGTACTAGGTCTGTTTTTGATGGATACAATATACTAAACTTACTGTTGACAAATTTCAGTCTCCTTGAATTTTTTTTTTGTAGTTAACTAGCTAGGCTGTTTGAAAAAGAGTAGAACATTTAAGGCAGAAGTTAACATGCTGAAATTAAAGAATGTTTGGTCTCTTGCTGACCCGGTATAATCAGTGGATTTTAAGTCTGCCATCTTCGAATTAGATACATTTTTGGGAAGGAAAAAGAATTTCTTAGAAACATCCTGTATTTACTAATTTTCTGAAAAATATCCAAGCACTTAAGCTACCTGGACTGTAACCAAGTACTTTGTAAGAGGCAAGTGTCATGGCACTACGAATGAATGTACTTCTTTTAGTAATTTACCTCTGACTGTTTGGTGTCTTAACACTTTGGTTTATATCTCAGGGCTTGTCTGCAAACCAAAACTGACATTCTGTGGTATGGTTAAGTTTTTTTTTCTTAAACAGAATGCTTTGCTTTTGTTGCATTTCTTCTCTCTTCTCTTGTCTTGTATGGGTTAATAACTAGTCTCCATGAACTTCCCTTTGAAAAAGCCTGTAAAAGTTAGATGAGTCTAAAAGTGCTCTTTAAAGTCATAGCAAATTGGGGTGTATATGTTCTGTTATACAGAAATAAAATGTCCCTGCTATTTTCCTACATTTGGCTTTGCTGAATTGTATATGATTTGAGCTAAGACCATAGGAAATTTCACTTTCTGCGTGGTAAAATGACACAGTAAATATTCCACTTTGCTTAATAATGTACATAAAGTGCACTATTTTTTCTATTTGTAGATGAATTTAGTGACAGATAACTGTCTGTTCCCTGCTGAAATGGAAGAATTCTAGTTTTGTGTGAACACTTTTGTGGTCTTATGGATCAGGTACTTGAAGGTTTCTGCAGCAGTGTTTGTGGTCGGTGGCTGCACTTAATTATCAGCGTGCTAACTTTTGAAAGTGATTGGACTGGCCCTTTTCAAATAGAGTCTGGGAGTATCAGGTAATGAACCTGTGCTGTAACACAGTAGCATGTAAATCAGTTGATTGTAAAATGTTTCACTGGGAATTTATTTTAGCTCTATTTTACTTCAGACGGGTTATGAGAAAATAATTCACCTGTGCGTCAGTTAGTGCTGCTGCAGGGTTTCTTACTATTTACAGCAACATTTTGTGCAGTCTTTGTTGTAAATTTTCAGAAGACTATATACTCTTTACTTTGAAGGACAATTTTTTTAATTATACCTCATTTAGCTAACTAGTATTCTAACATCTGGAAGAAAAACAGTGAGCCAGCCTACACGTAAGCATTCTACGAAATCTAAGTTTTATGTTTTGTCTTGAACTAAAGACATCATTGGAAAAGGTAGGAAGAATTTTAGTTTAGAATAGAACATACATGTCATATCTAATAGCTCAAAAAAGTATTCTCTCCCTGTCCCCATTAATAAATTTAGCTGTGCAATATAGATACATTTTTGCAGAAGTTTCTATGTCAAAGATTGCAACTCCGTTTTACAGGTTCTGAATGCTGAAAATCTGTACTAAGGCTTATAAGGTTTTTCCTGTGATGAGTAAGTAATGCATTTGAGCAGACATTTTTTCTAATTCATGACTTGGATTCCTTAATAAATTTAGTTTTTAATCTTTACAGGTGAACTTCTAAGCTTAAATTTTTAAAACTACATTGCATTATGTTGGCTTACTTAGCTCAGAGTTTAAGCACTCATTTATGTAATCAGAATTTTTAGAAAAAAAATTTTTAACAGAAAGGAGGTTCCTTTTTTCTCTTGTTTTATCCAAAGTGGGGCAGGGCAGGGGGTGGGGGCGAGGACAAAAACAAAAGGGATATCTTGAAATGAAATCCCTTGACCTAGAGGATAGTTTAATAAAATCTCCAAATTCTAGCACAGTTTTGCAGTAGAATCTGTCTTTTTTATTTTTTAAGACTAATATAATTAATGACTGCCCCATGTTCATTATGAAAAAAAAATTAAATGACTGAAATGAAAATTAGCAAACAGTTATTTTAGAGATGTTTTCAGATTTTACTTTGTTTTTTGAAATGCTTGTGTCACATTCGGTTGCATTTCTTCCTGCCAAGAACTAATAGAACTTCTTATTTCATTTTATGACTTTAAAAAAAAGAAAATGTGAATTTCATCAGTGTCGTTCATTCCTTTGGCCTTACAGTTAGGCTTCATTTTGTTTGTTTGCAGCTGACACTGCAGTTCCTTTAATGATAAATAACAAACTGTTGGACTAAAATCGTGCCCCTAAAGGAAAATATCTAGTTTTTCCATGAAGTTATCCTGTTGTGTGTGGTTAAGCATATTGTATTTTTACTCCAATGGCTTACTGTGAAAAGCTCCTGCAGATGAAGTGGACATGTCACGTGGTTAAACTTGTTTAAGCCAATTCATTAACTGTACTGATTCTGATGCTGTGTTTTGTTTTGTTTTTAATGGATTTTATTCCAGGTGACCTTTTTTTTTTTAAATAATGTTAATCTAAAATAAAGACTAGATAACAAAAATTTAAAAAAAAAGTTAATGGCTAGTCTGTCAGGGCAAAATGGTGCTCTAGGCAGAAGCACCACGCAGTCCCTCCACAGCAAAGATCTGAAAAACTAAGCCAAACAGATTAAACAGCAATCCTGAAACCCTAAAACATCAAATGAAGGGATAAAGATCTCAGCTAAGCACCAATGGAGTGAGAAAACTGACAGAGAATGGAGAGGGAGGAGAGATTCTTGCAGAGGTCCCCTATCAGCTTATGCAGCGTGGATCTGCCATCTTGGACTCCTATCAAAGACCAGCAAATAGGGGGTATGAGAAAGCAGTTTCATGGAGCTTCCAGCGGGAGACAGAACAACTGGTAATTTGCGATACATGCTTTCTCACCCCCACCCTTCTTCACCCCCACTAAGCCTCCTCAGTTTCCTGCGGCCACAGTCTCTTGTCTGGGAAACACTGGCTGCTTGATTCCACCCACCCGCTCTGGCCAGCTCTCTGAGTGCCATTTGTTGGCTGCTGGTGTTGCTTTTTTTCTGCTTCTTTTGATTTCTTCCTTACCTCTCACCACCTCCCCCTCCTTTCTCTCAAATACCTGGCTCTGTGTGCCATCTTTGCTTCTTCCTGAGGGGCTGCGGAGCTCTGGTAATTTGCGATATATGCTTCCCCACTCCCCACCCTTCTTCACCAGCACTCGGCCTCCTCTGCTTCCTGTGACCACAGTCTCTTGTGTGGGAAGCACTGTCCCCTTGGATTCCACCCGTCCAAACTCGCTGCCTCTCTGAATGCCATTTGTTGCTTTTTCTCCACTTCTTTTGATTTCTTCCTTACCTTTAACGACCTCCCCCTCCTTTCATTCAAATACCTGGCTCCATGTGCCATTTTTGCTTCTTCCTGAGGGGCTGTGGAGCTCCATTCCAGTGTGGAGCTGCTTCCCAGTCTGGGCAGCCGAGCTGGTGGGATCTTGGGGCTTTTGTTTGTTTGTTTATTTTGGGTTGTTTGTTAGTTTTCTTTTCCTTTTCTTGAGTTGGGAGCCCATTCTGGCCAGGCGGTGCTGCACGGCTTCGAGCCTACACCATCGGCTTGTGCAGATGTGCAGAGGGATCCCTGAGAGCATTTCTTTTTTCCTGGGTTTTGTTTGTTTTTCTGTTTTTTGGGGGGGACTTTCTTGTTTGTTTGTTTTTGATTTGTTTTGTTTTCTTTTCCCCCTTTTTCTTTTTGTCTTTCTTCATTACTCAGTTTCTTGTCTCTCTATACCTTCCTTCTCTTTCTGTTCCCTGAATACCTGGCTTTGAATACCTGTACGCCTTCTAGCCAGGCTGTACTGCAACACCTGAGAACAACTTCCCCAGACATCATAGCTGCACTGGTGGGATCCCTGAGAGTTTGCTGTTCTTTTTCCTTTCTGATTTTTTTTATTCATTCTTTTCTCATTTTTTACCTTTTCTTTCTTCTTCCCCTTTTTGTTTTTCTCCAGTTCATAGTCTCTCATCTCTCCAATCCAACAACAAGCTCCCCTAGCACTCTTTTTTTGTTTGTATGATTTTGGCTCCTGTTCCTCTCTCCTCTCTCCCATATCCATCATAGCTCCACACATAACAATCTCCCCACTACATCCTGCCTATCTGCACCATGTGCTTAACATCACACCACCAACCAGCACAGGCATGCTCTACTGGAACTTGCCATGTGCTGATTACCAACCCACCCTGGTGGCTGTAGTAAGTGCAACAAACAACCCACCCCAGTAACTCCTCTTCAGCTAGACCTGCCCTGCTGTACCATATCTGAGCTAATGACCCTCCCAATTGAACAAGATGAAAAGGATCATGCCCACAGACGAGGTAACAACAAAGAACACACAGCCTGCCTGCTCAGACATAGCCAAATTAAAAAAAAAGGACAAAACAAATCTACAGTCAATAAATGAGAAAAATAACTACTGAATTCCCAGAAGACAGCAGACAATATCAAAACATTTACAAAAACCAGACAGGATGGTTCCAGCAGGCATCCAAAATAAAACACCACATGACTTTCCAGTGGAAGAAAAAGCACTAGAACTACCTGATAGGGAATTCAAATCTCTAATACTCAAAATTCTCCAAGAGCTGAAGTAAAAAGCAGATAAAACTGAGGAAAAAATAGACAAATTCATGGAAAATAGACACAAAAATATGGAAGAAATTAGGAAAATAATGCAGGAAGAAAATGCCAAAATAAATTCACAACTAGAAATTATTCAAACACAACAATTAGAAATCCAAAAGATAAACAACAAGATTTCAGAAATGGATGGTGTCATAGAAGGGCTGAGGAGCAGATTTAAAACGGTGGAAGACGGGATCAGTGGAATTGATGACAAACACTTGGATACAACTCTGTTCGAGGAAAACTCAGAAAAAGAACAAAGAAAAACTAAGAAAGTCTGAGTTATGTGGGATACAATCAAAAGCAAAAATCTGCGAGTGATTGGAGTTCCAGAGCAAGGGGAGAAAATAGAAAGCACGGAGAGGATCATTGAAGAACTGCCAACAGAAAACTTCCCCAATATCATGAAAGATGAAAATCTGGTCATCCAAGAAGCTCAACAAACCCCATATAGGATAGACCCCAAAAGAAAATCACCAAAGCATATCATAATCACACTTGCCAAAACCAAAGACAAACAAAGAATCCTGAGAGCAGCTCGTGAAAAACAAGAAGTCACATACAGAGAAGAAACAATAAGACTAAATTCAGATTATTCAGCAGAAACCATGCAGGCAAAAAGGCAATGGGATGACGTATATAAAACCTTGAAAGAAAAACATTGTCAGCCAAGAATAATATATCCTGCAAAACTCTCGTTAAAATATGATGGTGAAATTAGGTCATTTCCAGATAATCAGAAATTAAGGGACTACGTAAAAACCAAACCAAACTTACAAGAATTATTAAAGGGGGTTCTTCGATCTGAGAACAAACAACTTCAGCTCACAGGCAGAATCTAGGACACAGGGTCATACCAGTTAGATAGCAATCTAGGAAATGAAGTCTCAGGGACTATCCAAAACCAGAAGAAATACAACAGGTAATCAGAGCAGGTAATCAGTAAATGACAACATCAGAACAATAAAAGAGAATAAACGGGGTAGGTATAGAGCCTTCTAATGGAGAGGAAGGCAAGGTGATACCAAGTAATAGACAACTTCAAACTTAGAAACATAAGGGTAAATTTAATGGTAACCAAAAAGAAAGTTAATAAACATTCTCATAAAGAGGAAAAACATGAAGTCTCAGTAAAAACAAAAGCTACAAAAAAAAAAAAAAAAGAAAAGAAATTCACAAGCACAATTAACTCAGCACAGGAGAGTAAGAAGAACAAAGAAAACATCAGCACCACAAAAAAAAAAGCACTACAAAATGACAGCAACAAACTCACATCTATCAATAATTACACTGAATGTAAATGGACTCAATGCATCCATAAAGAGACGGAGAGTGACAGAATGGATAAGAAAACAGGATCCATCAATATGCTGTCTACAAGAGACACATCTTAGAAACAAAGATGTGAATTTATAAAACATCAAAGGTTGGGAAAAATTTATCAAGCTAACAACTACCAAAAAGGAGCAGGAGTGACCATACTAATCTCAGATAAAATAGACTTTAAAACAAAATCCACCATAAAAGACAAAGAAGGACACTATATAATGATTAAGGGGATGATCCATCATGAAGGCATAACCATGATAAACATCTACACACCCAATGACAGGGCTCCAAAATAGATAAAACAAACTCTAATAACACTGAAGAGAAATTGACAGTTCCACAATAACAGTAGGAGACTGCAACACACCACTCTCTGTAAATGACAGAACAACTAAAAAGAAACTGAGCAAAGATACAGAAGACCTAAAGGGCACAATCAGCCAACTTGACCACATAGACATTTATAGAACACTCCATCCAACAGCTGCAAAGTACACATTCTTTTCCAATGCACATAGAACGTTCTCCAGAATAGACCAAATCTTAGGCCACAGAGCAATCCTCAACAAGATCCAAAATGTTGAGATAATTGAAAGTATCTTCTCTGACCACAATGCCATCAAGGTAGAAATTAACAACAGAAAGAGCAAGGAAAAAACATCAATTACAGGGAAACTGAATACTACCCTGCTTACAATCATGGGGTAATAGAAGAAATCAGAGACGGAAACAAAAAATTCCTAGAATCAAATGAGAATGAAAACACATCATACCAAAACCTTTGGGACACAGCAAAGGCAGTCCTCAGAAGACAATTTATAGTAATAGATGCACACATCAAAATATAAGAAAGGGAAAAAGTCAAAACATTAACTATACAACTCAAACAAATAGAAAGGGAACAGCAAAAAAAAAAAAAAAAAAAAAAAACCTCACAACCACTAGAAGAAATGAAATCAGAAAGATCAGAGCAGAAATAAATGAAATAGAGAACAGAAAAACAATAGAATCAACAAAACCATAGGTTGTTCTTTGAAAGCATCAACAAAATCGACAAACCACTGGACAGAATGACAAAAGAAAAACAAGAGAGGATGCAAATATCCCAAATAAGAAATGAAATGGGTGACATTACAACAGACCCAACTGAAATAAAAATGATCATAACAGAAAATTATGAAAAACTAAACTCCAACAAATTTGAAAACCTAGAGGAAATGGATAAATTTCTAGAAACACACGGCCTACCCAAACTACAACAAAATGATGTTGAAAATCTGAACAGACCCATAACAAGAGAAGAGATTGAAAAGATAATAAAATAAAAAACTCCCAACAAAAAAAAAGCCCTGGCCCAGATGTCTTCACTGGAGAATTCTACAAAACATTTACAGAAGAGTTTGTACCAGTACTACTTAAGCTATTTCAGAGCATAGAAAAGGAAGCAATACTTTCAAATTCATTCTATGAAGCCAGCATAACACTGACACCAAAGCCAGGCAAAGACACCACAAAAAAAGAAAACTACAGACCAGTATCTCTTATGAATATAGACGCAAAAATTCTCAATTAAATTCTAGCCCATAGAATTCAGCATCATATCAAAAAATAATACACCACAACCAAGTAGGATTCATACCAGATATGCAAGGATTGTCCAACATTAGAAAATCAATCAACATAATCTACCACATAAATAAAAGAGAAGAATCACATGGTCATCTCAATTGACACAGAAAATGCATTTGACAAAGTCCAACACCCATTCCTGATAAAAACTCTCAGTAAAATAGGTACAGAAGGGAAATTTCTCAACATAATAAAGGGAGTCTATGCAAAACCAACGACCAACATCATTCTTAATTGAAAGAGGCTGAAAACATTCCCCTTGAGAACAGGAACAAGACAGGATGCCTTTTATCACCACTCCTATTTAACATTGTGCTGGAAGTTCTAGCTAGAGCAATAAGGCAAGAAAAAGAAATAAAGGGCTTCCAAATTGGTAATGAAGAACTTAAACTGTCCTTGTTTGTGGATGATATGATACTATCCATAGAAAACTCTAAACACTCCACGGCAAATCTACTTGAACTAATAGAACGAATCAAGAGAGTAGCAGGATACAAGATAAACATAAAAAATTAGTTGGATTCCTATACACCAATAAGGAGAACGATGAAAAAGAAATCAGGAAAACAATAACATTTATAATAGGCCCTAAAAAAAAAAAAAAAAAAACTTAGGAATAAATCTAACCAGGGATGTAAAAGACCTATACAAAGAAAATTACAAAACACTACTGCAAGAAACCCAAAGGGATCTACATGAATGGAAAAACATACCATGCTCATGGATAGGCAGACTCAACATTGTGAAAATGACAATTCTACCTAAAGCAATTTACAAATACAACAGAACCCCGATCCAAATACCAACAACATTCTTCAAAGAGATGGAAAAACTAATCATTAACTTTATATGGAAAGGGAAGAAGCCCCAAATAAGTAAAGCACTACTGAAGAAGAAGAATAAAGTGAGGACTCACACTAACTGACCTCAGAACCTACTATACAGCTGCAGTAGTCAAAACAGCCTGGTACTGGTAAAACGATAGATACACTGACCAATGGAACAGAATTGAGAACCCAGATGTAAATCCATCCGCCTATGGTCACCTGATATTTGACAAGGGCCTAAAGTCCATCAGATGGGGAAAAGTCAGTCTTTTTAACAAACGGCGCTGGCAAAACTGGATATCAATCTGCAAAAATAAGAAACATGACCCATAGCTCACACCATATACAAAAAATAATTCAAAATGGATCAAAGACCTAAATATAAAGCCAAAAAGTATAAAGTTCATAGAAGAAAAAATAGGACCAACGCTACAGGCCTTAATACATGGCATTAACAGGATACAAACCATAACCATCAACACACAAACCCCAGAAGATAAGCTAGATAACTGGGATCTTCTAAAAATCAAACACCTATGCTCTTCAAAAGACTTCACCAAAAGAGTAAAAAGAGAACCTACAGACTTTGAAAAAATGTTTGGACAGTACAAGTCAGACAAAGGTCTAATCTCCATAATCTACAAGAAAATCCAATATCTCTACAACAAGAAGACAAATAATCCTATTAAAAAATGGGCAAAGGAAATGAACAGACACTTTACCAAAGAAGACATTCAAATGGCCAACAGACACATGAGGAAATTCTTACGATCACTAGCCATTAGAGAAATGCAAATTAAAACCACAATGAGATACCATCTCACCCCGGCATTACTGGCACGAACCAAAAACACTGGAAATAGCACATGTTGAAGGGGGTTCAGGGAGATATGAACTCTTATGCACTGCTGGTGGGAATGCAAAATGATACAATCATTTGGAAAATGATATGGCGCTTCCTCAGAAAGCTAGACATAGGCATACCGTGTGATCTAGCAATCCCACTCCTAGGAATATATCCTAGAGAAATGAGAGTCGTCACTCAAATAGACATATGCACGCCTAAGTTCATGGCAGCATTGTTCACAATAGCAAAACGATGGAAACAACGTAGACGCCCATCAACAGATGAATGGATAAACAAACTATGGTATATACACACAATGGAGTACTGTGCAATGAGAAAGAACAATGATGAATCTGTGAACCATCTCATGACATGGATGAAACTGGAGGACATTATGCTGAGTGAAATAAGTCAATCACAAAAGAACAAATATTGTATGAGACCTCTATTGTAAAAACCCATGAAGTTCACACACAAAAAGTAACAATCTTTGTTGGTTACCAGGGATGGGAGGGGTGGGGGGGAATACTAAATAGGCAATAGATAAGTGGTATCTTGGGTGAAGGGTGAGACAGAACACAATACTGGGGCAACCGGCAGAACTTGTACAAGGAAAGGTCATGGAAGCTCCATAGACACATCCAAACTCCCTGAGGGACTGATTTGCTGGGCGGAGGACTGTGGGGACCATGGTCTTGGGGAACATCTAGCTCAATTTGCATAACACAGTTTATAAAGGCAATACCTTATACCTCGGTGGGTAGTGTTTGGGGCCTTAAAACCCTGTGAGCTGCCATCTAAGATACTCCACTGGTCTCATCCCTTCGGGAGCAAGGGAGAGGGAAGAGAACAGGATACAAGGGAAAGATTAGTCCTAAGGACTAATGGACCACAGCTACCACGGCCTCCACCAGACTGAGTCCAGTACAGCTAGATGGTGCCCGGCTACCACCACTGACTGCTCTGACCAGGATCACAACAGAGGGTTCTGGACAGAGCTGGAGACGGCTGTAGAACAAAATTCTAACTCACAAAAAAAAGACCAGATTTACTCGCCTAAAGGAGACTGGAGAAACCTCGAGAGTATGGCCCCCAGACACCCTTTTAGCTCAGTGGTGAAGTCATTTCCTAGGTTCACCGTTCAGCTGGGGAGTGGACAGGTCCATAAAACCAAATGGGACTAATGAGGCACAGCAGTCCAGGGACAAGGGCTAGAAGGCAGAAGGGGACAAGAAAGCTGGTGATAGGGAACCCAAAGTTAAGTAAGGATAGTGTTGACGTGTTGTGAGTTTGTTAACCATTGTCATAGGGCAACATGTGTACTGTTTAATGAGAAACTATTTTGTTCTGTTAAACCTTCATCTAAAGTGAGAATAGCAGCAGAATTGGAAGAACATAATCAATGTTACTGAACTGTACATGTAGAAATTTTTGAAATTGTGTATCATTGGCTTTGTATATTTTCACCAAAAAAAAAAAAAAAAAAAAAAAAAAGGTCCAGAAGGGAGAAGGTTGACATGTTGTGGGGTTGTTAACCAATGTCATAAAACAAGACATGTACTACCGTTGTCATGAGAAATTATTCTGGAAGCCTTTATCTAAAGTACAATTTAAAAAAAAAATGGCTCAGTTCACAAGACATCCTTCTCTTGTTTTTTCCTTACTTCTGGGGCAACTCCTTTGCTGCCTGGTATCTTAAGCTCTGGATGCAGGAGTGCTTCAGAGATCAGCCTCAGACCAATTATTTCATCTCTCCGCTTTTACTCTGAAGGTGTTCTCATTCAGTCCCCTAGATTTAAATATCATCTCTTTACTGACGAGGATCAGATTTATACCTCTAGCCTCAACATTGAACCTGACTTTTACTCTCAACAACCCAACTTTCTACCTAACGTCTCTACTTGGATGTCTTATAAGTATTTCAAACCTATTTCACACTAATTCTTAATTTTCCTCCCCAAATCTGTGTCTGCCAGTTTTCCTTATCTTAGTAAATGATAGCCAACTTTACCTACTTGTTGAGGCAAACACCTCAGAATCAATTTTTTCTTCTCTCTTTCATCTCTAGCACTTAATTCCAAATTCAAAATATATAATACATCTCACCACTGCCACTGACCCTCAACATTTCATTTGCAACACTCTAGATCGAATCCTATCATCTCTCTCCTAAATGCAATGGTAGCCTAATTGGATTCTTATACTTTGTCCTGCTACTCTACAGACTACTTTCCACATAGCAGCCAGAAAAATCATTTAAATTCATTGTAACTTTTAAATAGGTAATCTGGTAGAGGGTCACTCCCAGAGTATTTGGTTTTATCAATGTTTTTTCCTTCATCATGAAGTCTACAAACTAGAGATCTTGGGGACTCAGAGTATAGTCTGTTTTTCTGAGGTGCAAGGAGGTCTTCTTTGAACTGTTTCTTTCCCCTTTGTTTTTATTTTTGTATGTGTGCTTTAGGTGAAAGTTTACAGAGAAAGTTACTTTTTCATTGAACAATACACATATTGTTTTGTGACATTGGTTGCCAACCCTGCAATGTGTCAACACTCTCACCTTCTCAACCTGGTTTCCTTATTTCCATTCGTCCAGTTTTCCTATCCTTTCCTACCTTCTCATCTTTGTTTTTGGGCTGGTGTGTCCATTTATCCTCATAAACATGGTTGAACCATGTGTGTTATTGTTTGTTTTATAGACTTGTCTAATCTTTGGCTAAAAGGTGAACTTCAAGAGTGCCTTCAGTACTGAGTTAAAAGGATGTCAGGGGCCATGCTACCATGGTTTCTCCAGTTTCTGTCAGACCAGTAAGTGTGGTATTTTTTGTGAGTTAAAATTTTGTTCTACATTTTTCTCCAGCTCTATCCTGAACCAACTATTGTGATTCCTTCCAGAGCAGTTGGTGGTAGTAGCTGAGCACCATCTAGTTGTTTTAGGCTCAGTCTGGTGGATGTTGTGATAGTTGTGATCCATTAGTCCTTTGTACTAACCTTTCCCTTGTGTCTTTGGTTTTCTTCATTTTTCCTTTTTTCAGATGGGGTGGGACCAGTAAATATAAATGCAAAATGTTGTAGACACTTTGGAAAGCAGTCTGGTAGTTTCTCAAAATATTAAACATAGAGTTACCATATGACCTAGCAATTGTACGTCTCTAGGAGTATCTATAGATACTCAAGACAAATGAAAACATATGTTCACACAGAAACTTGTACACAAATGATCATAGCAATATTCTTTTTTATGGCCAAAAAGTAGAAACAACCCAAATGTCCATAAACTGATGATTGGATAAATAAATATACTATATCTATACAATAGAATATTGTTTGGCGATAAAAACAAGTAAATTACTGATACATGCTACAACATGGATGAGCCCAGAAAACTTTATGCTGAGTAAGGAAGCCAGTCACAAAAGACCATATATTACATGATTCCACTTATATGAAATGTCTACAATAGGCATATCCATAGTGACAGAAAGTAAAATAGTGGTTACCTGGGTTTCCTAAGGTTGGGAGGAAATGAGGAATGACTGCTGGATGAACATGATAAGTCTCTACATTTATTTAGATACTCTGTGATTGTTTTCATCCTTGTTTTTTAGTTTTCAAGGGGAAAGATCATAACTGCATTTGGTAATATTTATACTTAATTAGTTCCTATTTTTTGTGCTATTCTTATTGGCCTTTTTTAAAATTTAAATTTCCCACTATGGGCCAAAGAACCTGGTTTGGCCCTTTCACTCAGGTTTCTAGAAATAAGCCTAGTAATCAAGATGCCTTTGTTTTCCAGAGGCCACACACTTGCCTAACTAACTTCAGAAAAGGAAGGGACCTGACGTAGTCATGTATATTCATTGAGTGAATGGATCATAGCTATGCATTAAGGCTCAAGTCACACATATTCATTAAGATACCAATAACTAAGGGACACTAGACCTTGGAGTGCTCTCTTTGGGGTCTCGTGGATCAATGAGAACATCCATATATGGGGAGGGAGTGGCACATCTCTGGGGACAATGAAGACCCCATGCTGGGAAGTCTCCCAGACCTTGCCTGATGAGTCCCCTTGATTGTATTCTTTCTGATTGTAATAAATGGGTAACTAAGTATAGGTAACAGTCTCTGTGAGTTTTGTGAGCAATTATAGGGAATTCAAACACCCACAGGGACAACAAGCCAGCAGGGGCTGGCAGTACAGAGTCAATTTGTGTAGATCTAGCTCTGGGTGACTGGGTGATAGAGAAAGGATGCCCAAACAGTCAATGAAGAAGGAAAGAATCCTTCTAGCTTGTGATCTAATCCCATGAAATTAGACAGACAGACAGCCTATGGCTGCTTTCAAATGACTTGACCTCAGGTGACCAGGGATGTTTTGACCAAACTCAAGATAATCAAGAATGAGGTCTGATCTAACTCTGGGTGGTTAGGATCTGAGAGTTTTTAACACAGAAGTGGCTGGCCATGAGGCCCAGCACTTTGTATGGCTCCCGGCACTAAGAGCAGACTCCAGAAAGTCTACAAGACCATCATGGAAACGAAGCTCAAGTTCCACTATCCCAATGGAAGAGGCTGCGTGGAATCCATAAGATGGGCTTTTTAGCTGATGCTGGAGTCGAGTTTGATGAAGAGTTTTTAGAAATAAGGGAACAGTTGCAGAAGTTGCAAAATGGTAACCACCTGCTGTTCCAACAAGTGCCAATGGTTGACATCGATGGGATGGGTTGGTGCAGACCCAAAGCATTCTTCACTACATTGTGGAAAAGTACCACCTCTTTGGCAATGACCTCAAGGAGAAAACCCTGATTGACATGTATGCTGAGGGGACTATGGATCTTCTGGAAATGATTATCACACATCCTTTCTTAAAACCAAATGATCATCAAAAAGAAGTGGTGAGCATGACCCAGAAAGCTGTGATCAGCTACTTTCCTGTGTTTGAAAGAATTTTAAGAGAGCATGGACAAAGGTTTCTAGTTGGGAAACAGCTGAGCCTTGCAGATGTGATTTTACTTCAAACCATTTTGGCTCTAGAAGAGAAAGTTCCTAATATCCTATCTGCATTTCCTCATCTCTAGGAGTTCACAGTGAAAATAAGTAATGTCCCTACAATTAAGAAATTCCTTGAACCTGGCTGCAAGAATAAGCCACCTCCTGATGAAACAACATGCATGTCTGTGAGCGAGAGCTTACCCCTAGAATTTGTTGTGTTGTTGATGTCAGGCTGCAGTGATCCCAGCTCTTTCATGGTGCTATATGTTGGGTCTTTCGTGTCAAAGAGATCTCTTCTAGAAATATTAACTTTTTTTGTCTAGTTAGTATTATTAATGGGAACTTTTTCTGAAAACCTTTCTGGGGAGGCTGGTATTTAAGTTAGATCTGGTCTGATTTCTGTAGTTAGTGAGGACTGGCAGAACCTTATACTCTCCCCTGTGCTTCTTTTCTCCCTTTGTGATCCCATTCTAAAATCTCTCTGGTCTCTTCTTAATTTTTAGTGTCTAATAACAGCTGAGTGCCTAGTGAATGACTCTCCTCTCAACTATAATAAATCAAGTGGTAGTTTTGAATGCAATTGATATTCGTTGAAATAAAGAATTTATAAATCATTAAAAAAAAAAAAAAGTGGCCGGCCGAAAAGTATGGAGACGTGGGTAGGTGAAGCCTGGATTCATTTCCAGTTGGGAATTGTATTCATGTTGATCGTTTCCACAAAGTTAGTGCTAAATGTGTGGTTTACCCATCTTGCTCCTTTTATAGCACAGTTTGTAGCATTGTCCTCGTACTGACTAACTGCCAGGAATGTTTTTGCTAGATTCCTTCAGCTTCTCACAAGGAGCTGAAATGAAATGGCCCAGATCTTTAAAAACATGACGAAGGCAAAGTCATGGAAACTTCATAGACACACCCTAACTCCCTGAGGGAGCGCATTATGGAGCTGACGGCTAGGGACCATGGTCTAGGGGGACATTTAGCTCAATTGGTATGACGTAGTTTATAAAGAAAATGTTCTACATTCTACTTTGGTGAGTAGCGTCTGGAATCATAAACACTTCTGAGTGGCCATCTAAGACACTACACTGTTCCCATCCCATCTGGAACAAGGGAGAATGAAGAAAACCAAAGACACAAGGGAAAGATTAGTCCAAAGGACTAATGGACCACAACTACTACAGTCTCCACCATACTGAGTCCAGCACAACTAGATGGTGCCGGGTATAACCAACAACTCCTCTGACAGGGAACGCAATAGAGGGTCCCAGACAGAGCTGGAGAAAAATGCAGAACAAAATTCAAAGTTACAGAAAAGACCAGACTTACTGGTCTGACAGAGAGTGGAGAAACTCCTAGAGTATGGCCCCCAGATACCCTTTTAATTCAGTACTGAAGTCACTCCTGAGGTTCACCCTTCAGCGAAAGATTAGACAGGCTCATAAAACAAAATGAGACTAAATGAGAAAACCAGCCCAGGGCAAGGATGAGGAGGCAGGAGGGGACGGGAAAGCTGGTAATGGGGAACACAAGGTCAAAAAGGGGAGAGTGTTGACATGTCATGAGGTTGGCAAGTAATGTCATAAAACATATGTGTATTAATTGCTTAATGAGAAACTAATTTGCTCTGTAAACCTTCACCTAAAACACAATAAAAAAAAGAATGAAGTTGGACCCCCAACTTCAATCGTTAATACACAATTACCTCAAAATGAACCATATGCCTAAATGTTAGAGCTAAAACTATAAAACCCTCATAAGGAATTGTATGATAAATCTTATGATCTAGGATTAGGCAAGATTTTCTTAGATATATTACCAAAAAATATGTGACAAAAGAAAAAATATATACATTGGATTTCATCAAAATTAAAACATTTGAACTTCAAAGAATACCAACAAGAAAGTGAAAAGACAACCCATAGGATGGGAGAAAATATTTACAAATCATAAATCTGATTAGAGACCTATACCTAGAATGTATAAAGAACTCTTACAATTTAGTGCTAATAGCAAATGAAAAATTCTATTAAAAAATAGGTGAAAGAACAGGCACCTTACTGAAGAAGATATGCAGAAGGCTAACATGCATCTGAAAAGAAAGTCAACATTGTTAGTCGTTAGGGAAATGTATATGAAAACCACAATAAAATATCACTTACATCTACTGTTGTTGTTGTTAGGTGCCATCAAGGGGGTTTTGACTCATAGCGACACTATGTACGACAGAAGGAAACACTGCCCGGTCCTGTGTCATCTTCACAATCATTATGCTTGAGCCCATTGTTGCAGCCACTACGTCAATCCATCTCATTGAAGGTCTTCCTCTTTTTCGCTGACACTGTACTTTACCAAGCATGATGTCCTTCTCCAGGGACTGGTCCCTCCTGACATGTCCAAAGTATGTGAGATGAAACCTGGCAAGAATGTGGTGAAATTGGAACTCTCACACATTGTTGATGAAAATAAAAAATGCCCTCCAAATCCATCCATGTTGTGAGATGTTTTGCAGACTCATCATTGTTCTTTATTGTTTCATAATATTCCATTGTGTGTACGTACCATAGTCTGTTTATCCATTCATCTGTTAATGGACACTTGGGTTGTTTCCATCTTTTTGCTATTGTGAATAATGCTGCAATGAACATGAGTGTACATATGTCTATTAGTGTGATGGCTCTTATTTCTTTAGGATATATTCCTAGAAGTGGGATTGCTGGATTCTATGGTATTTCTATTTCTAGCTTTTTAAGGAAGTGGTGATATCTTTTTCCAAAATAGTTGTACCATTTTACATTTCCACCTGAAGTGCATAACAGTTCCAAACTCCCTGCAGCCCTGCCAACATTTGTTATTTTCTATTTTTTTGATTTGTGCCAGTGATGTTGGGATGAGATGGTATCTCATTGTAATTTTGATTTGTATTTCTCTAATGGCTAGTGATGCCGAGCATATCCTTATGTGTCTGTTAGCTGCCTGAATGTCTTTGATGAAGTGTTCATATCCTTTGCCCATTTTTAATTGGATTATTTATCTTTTTCTTGTAGAGGTTTTGGATTTTCCTATAGATTTTAGAGGTTAGACCTTCGTCGGATTTGTCATAGCCAGTTTTTTTTTTTTCCCAGTCTGTAGGTTCTTTTTACTCTTTTGGACAAGTCTTTTGATGAGCATAAATGTTTAATTTTTAGAAGATCCTTGTTATCTAGCTTGTCTTCAGGCATTTGTATATTGTTAGTTATGGTCAGTATCCTATTTATGCCCTGTATTAGGGCCGCTGGCATTAACCCTATCTTTTCTTGTATGATTTGTATAGGTATTGGTATTATATTTAGGTATTTGATCCATTTTGATTTAGTTTTTGTGTATGGCAGGAAGTATGGGTCCTCCTGCTTTTTTTTTTTTCCACAGATGGACACCCAGTTTTGCCAGCATCATTTGTTAAAAGACTATCTTTTCCCTATTTGATGGACATTGAGCCATGTCGAAGATCAGATGACCATAGGTGGATGGATTTACATCTGGGTTCTAGATTCTGTTCCATTTGTCAACGTGTCTGTCATAGCTATACAGCAGGTTCTGAGATCAGATAGTGCAAGCCCTCATACTTTATTCTTTTTCTTCAATAGTGCTTTAGTTATCTGAGGCCTCTTTCCTTTCCATACAAGTTAATGATTAGTTTTTCCATCTTGTTAAAAAATGCTGTTGGTAGTTGGATCGGGATTGCATTATATTTGCAGATTGCTTTGGATAGAATTGACATTTTCTCAACATTGAGTCTATCCATGAGAATGGTATGATTTTCCATTTATACAGGTCTCTTTTGGTTTCTTGCAGTACTGTTTTGCAGTTTTCCTTACATAGGGCTTTTACATCCCTGGTTAGATTTATACCTAAGGTTTTTTGTTTGTTTGTTTGGGTTTTTTTTTTTAGGGGCTATTATAAATGGTATAGCTTTCCTGATTTCCTTTTCGTGGTTTGCTTTATCGGTGTATAGGAATCCAACTGATTTTTGTATGTTTATCCTGTATTCTGCTACTCTGCTGAATCTTTCTATTAGTTCCAGTGGTTTTCTTGTGGAGTCCTTTGGGTTCTCTATCTATAGTATCATATCATCTGCAAATAGGGACAGTTTTACTTCTTCCTTAGCAATTTGGATGCCCTTTATTTCTTTTTCTTGCCTTATTACTGTAGCTAGGACTTCCAGCACAATGTTAAATAGGAGTGGTGAGAAAGGTCATCCTTGTCTTGGTACTGTTCTCAGCGGGGAATGTTTTCAGCCTCTCTCCATTAAGAATGATGTTGGCTGTTGGTTTTGTATAGATGCCCTTTATTATGTTGAGAAATTCCCCTTCTATACCTATTTTACTGAAAATTTTTATCAGGAATGGGTGTTGGACTTTATCAAATGCTTTTTCTGTGTCAGTTGAGATGATCATGTGATTATTTTCTTTTGTTTATGTGGTATATTACATTGATTGATTTTCTAATGTTGAACCATCCTTGCATACCTGGTATGAATTACACTTGGTCTGGGTGTTTTTTTTTTTGGATATAATGGTGAATTCTATTGGCTAGAACTTGTTGAGAATTTGTGCATCTATATTCCTGAGAGATACTGATCTGTAATTTTCATTTTTTGTGGTGCTTTTACCTGGTTTTGGTATCAGAGTTATGCTGGCTTCATAGAATGAATTTGGACTATCCCTTCCTTTTATATGTTCTGTAATAGTGTGAGTAGTACTGGATTGAGCTGTTACCTGAATATTTGGTAGAATTCCCCAGTAAAGCCATCAGGACCAGGGCTTTTTGGGGGGTAGTTTTTAAATTACTTTTCAATCTCTTGTTATGGATCTGTTCAGATTTTCAACCTCAGTTTGTGTTAGTTTAGGTAGGTAGTGTGTTTCTAGAAATTTGTCCATTTCCTCTAGGTTTTTAAATTTGTTTGGATATTGTTTTTCATAGCACTTTTTACCTCTGTTTGGTCTGTTGTAATGTCTCCCATTTCATTTTTATTTGGGTTATTTGCGTCCTTTCCTTTTTATTTGGTCAATTTGGCCAGTGGTTTGTCAATTTTTTTGATCCTTTCAAAGAACCAACTTCTGGTTTTGTTGATTCTTTCTATTGTTTTTCAGTTCTCTATTTCATTTATTTCTGCTTTGATCTTTATAATTTCCTTTCTTTCGGTGGCTGTCGGCTTCTTTTGCTGTTTTCTTTCTATTTGTTCGAGTTGTATGGCTAATGTTTTTATTTAGTTTATTTCTTCTTTTTTGATGTTTGCATCTATTGCTACAAATTGATCTCTGAGCACTGCCTTTGCTGTGTCATTCTGAAGGTCTTGGTATGCTGTGTTTTCATTCTCGTTTGATTCTAGGAATTTTTTTATACCATCTTATGATCTATTCTATTACCCAGTGGTTTTTAAGCAGGGTTTTATTCAGTTTCCAAGTATATGATTTTTTTCTTTGCTCTTCCTGTTGTTATTTTCTACTTTTATGCATTGTGATCAGAGAAGATACTTTGTATTATCTCAATGTTTTGTATTTTGTTGAGGGTTGCTTTGTAGCCTAAGATATAGTCTACTTTGGAAAATGTTCCATATGTTCCATGTGCATTGGGAAAGAATGCTGACTTTGCTACTGTTGCGTGGATTATTCTATATATATCTGTGAGGTCAAGTTGGTTGATAGTGACCTTTAGATCTTCTGTATCTTTGCTGAGATTTTTTGTAGATGTTCTGTCTTTTACCCAGAGTGGTGTGTTGAAGTCTCCTACTATTATTGTGGAACTGTCAATTTCTCTTTTCAGTACTGTTAGGGTTTGTTTTATGTATTTTGAAGCCCTGGCATTGGGTGCATAGATATTTATTATCATATTTTTTCATGGTGGATTGTCCCTTTAATCATTATATAACGTCCTTCATTGTCTTTTATGGTGAATTTTGTCTTTAAATATATTTTAAATATATTTTAAATCTCTTTAAATCTATTTTATCTGTGCTTTTTTCTTTTGGTTGCTGTTTGCTTGATATATATTTTTTCCATCCTTTGATTTTTAATATATTTATGTCTTTATTTCTAAGGTGTGTCTCTTGTACAGAATATTGATGGGTCCTGTTTTTTTGATCCATTCATTCACTCTCTGTCTCTTTATGGGTGCATTTAAGCCATTTACATTCAGTGTAATTATTGATAGGTGTGAGTTTCTTGTTGTCATTTTGTAGGTTTTTTTTTTTGGGGGGGGGTGCTGATGTTTTCTTTGTTCATTTTACTCTCCTGTGCTGAATTCCTTTTGTTTGTGGGTTTTTTCCTATTTCTTTCATTTTTGCAGATTTTGTGTTTACTGAGACTTTAGGTTTTTCTTCTTTATTTTGATGAGTAGTTTTGTTAACTTTCTTTGTGTTACTTTGAAATTTACCCGTATCTTCCTAAGTTTAAACCAGTCTTTTACTACTTGATATCATGTTGACTTCCTCTCTATTGGAAAGTTCTATACCTATGCCATTTATTCCCTCTTTTATTTTTCTGACACTGTTGTCATTTACAAATTGACCTCTTTGGCTCTCTGTTTTAAGTCTTTTAGTTTTGTTTGTCCTTGAGAGTTCATTACCTGGCTTGGTATCTGGCCGGTGCTGTCTTGTGTCCTAGATTCAGGATGTTTTCCAACGTTGTTGGCTGTCTAACTGAAGAACTCCCTTTAATAATTCTTGTAAGTTTGGTTTGATTTTTACATTTTCCCTTAATTTCTGTTTAGCTGGAAATGTCTTAATTTCACCCTAATATTTAAGCAAGAGTTTTGCAGTATATTTTATTCTTGGTTGGCAGTTTTGTTCTTTCAAGGTTTTATATATGTCACTCCTTTGCCTTCTTGCCTGCATGGTTTCTGCCAAGTGATCAGAGCTTAGTCTAACTGTTTCCCTTTTGTATGTGACTTCATTTTTCTAGAGCTGCTCTCAGGATTCTTCCTTTGTCTTTGGTTTCAGGGAGTGTCTTAGTCATTTAGTGCTGCCATAACAGAAATACCAGAAGTGAATGGCTTTGACAAAGGGAAATTTATTCTTTCACAGTCTAGTAGGCTACAAGTCCAAATTCAGGGTATCAGCTCCAAGGTAAGGCTTTCTCTGTCAGCTCTGGAGGATGGTCCGTGTCATCAATCTTCCCTTGGTCTAGGAGCTTCTTTTCACAGGAACCTTAGGTAAAAAGGACGTGGTCTGCTCCAGGTGGTGGTATGAATTCCCCATGGTGGTATGAATTCCCCATGTCTCTCTGCTTGCTTCTGTCTTTTATATCTAAAAAGAGATTGGCTTAAGACGCTGTCTAATCTTGTAGATCTCATCAGTATAGCTGCCACTAATCCATCTTATTACATCACAGTGTTAGAATATACAACACACAGGAAAATTACATCAGATGACAAAATGGTAGACAATCATAACAATACTGGAAATCATGACCTAGCTAAGTTGACAGGTATTTTGGGGGAACCTAATTCAATCCATGCATTCCACCCTTTGCCTTAATGTCCTTGTCATGTGTAAAACATATTAACCCCATCATATCATAGCAAAAGTCTTAATTCAATTCCAAGTGCAAAATCTAAAAATTCCTCTTCATCTGTGAAATCTAGAATACAGGTTATCCTTCCAAAGTACAATGGCAGAACAGGTACAAGCTAGACATTTCTATCACAAATGGGAGAAATTGGAGGGAAAGAAGGCATAACAGGCACCAAGCAAGTCAGCAGAACTCAGTACATTAGCCCTCAAGGCTTTGAAAATAATCCTCTGTTCTCTGAGACCATTTACACAATAGCCTTGCTCTCCAGACTCTAGGTATTGGCCATATTCTCCCGATTCTGAATGGAGGCCCCTCAGCCCAGAGCTTCATCTCTGCCTTCTGAGCCCACTGGGATGGCAACTCTGCTTCCTTGTCTTTAGGCACACTATTTTCCTAGTACATCTGAGAGGTGACTCCACCCTTAGAAACACCAGAGGCCATGGCCATACCTTTTGAGACTAAGGAAGCTTGGCTTCCTGTGTTCCTTGTCTCTTTAGCTTCTGCTTCCTGGTTTCTTGGCCTCTCACCTCATCAGGCCTCACGCCCACATCTGCCCTGCTAGGGCAAGTGTTCCAAAGCTCTGTGTCTCCACCGATAAGTGCGTAGAGGCATGCCATTCCATCACTAAACTTAAGCCAGAAGGCACTCAGCTCTCTTGCTCCATGGATTGGCAAACCTAGCCCACCAATAAGTGCCCAGAGGCACCCTACTCCACCAGGAAGCCTCCTGTGCCAAGGCATTCATGTCTCTCACCTGTAAATCGGCTCCAGTGCTGTCTGGAGCTGGTTTCCTGGTTCTGCTGCTGCTACTTCTCTGCTGTTGCTGGTCCTCTGCTGCTCCTTCTCACCATCTGAACCATCTCTGGTGTTAACAGTTCACTTCCTTCTGAGTCTTCTATCCATTCACAGTCTCAAAACCACTTCCACATTTTAAGTATCTGTTAGAGGAGCACCACCCTACTCCCAGTACCAAATTATGTCTTAGTCATCTAGTGCTGCCATAACAGAAATACCACAAGTGGATGGCTTTAGCAAAGATAAGTTTATTTTCTCACAGTGCAGTAGGCTATAAGTCGGGATTCATGGTGTCAGCTCCAGGGGAAGACTTTCTCTCTCTGTTGGCTCTGGAGGAAGGTCCTTGTGATGCATCAGTCTTCCCTTGGTCTGGATGCATCTCAGCACAGGAACCTCAGGTCCAAAGGATGCACTCTGCTCCCGGCGCTACTTTTTTGGTGGTATGAGGTTCCCCTATCTCTGTGCCTCCTTCTCTCTTTTATATCTCAAAAGATATTGGCTTAAGACACTATCTATTCTTGTAGATCTCATCAATGTAACTGCCACTAATCTATCTTATTACATCATAGTGATAGAATTTACAACACATAGGGAAATCACATCAGATGATAAAGTGGTAGACAATCATACAATACTAGGAATCATGACCTAGCCAAGTTGACAGATATTTTTGGGGGACACAATTCAATCCATGACAGTGAGTGTAATTATGTTATGTCTTGGTGATTGTCTTTTGGAGTCGACCCTATATGGGGTGTATTGAGCTTCTTGGATGGTCAGCTTTTCATCTGTCATGATATTAGGAAAGTTTTCTGTCAGCAAATCTTCAATAATTTTCTCCATGTTTTTCATTTACTCCCTCTGTTCTAGAATGCTGATTACACGCAAATTTTGGTTTTGATTGTGTTTCACGTCATTCTCAAAGTTTCTTCATTTTTCTTCATTCTCTTCTCTGATATTTCCTCAAAGTGGTATCCAAGGTTTGTATTCAATTTCATTGATCCTGTTTTCTATTGTTTCAAATTTCCTCCTAAAACCTTTTATTGAACTGTCCATTTCTTAAATTTTGTTGTTTATCTTTTGGTTTTCTAATTGCTGTTTTTGTGTGATTTATAGTTGTTTATTTATTTTGAAATTTTTCCATGTATTATTTTCCTAAATTCTTCCATTGCTTTACTGTGTTTTCCCTGATTCTGTCTATATTTTCCTTGATTTTGTATATTTTTTCCTTATTTTGGTCTTCATTTTCCTTCATTTCTTTCCTAATCTCTTGGAAAGCCCTGAATATTAGAGTTTTGAATTCTCTGTCAGGCACTTTCAGAGCATTTTCTTCTACTGGAAGGTCTTCTGGTACTTTATTTTGGTCACTTTCTGGAACCATGCTGTCCTTCATATATACATGTTTTGATATTGTCTTCTGTCTCCAAGACATTCAGGAATTATTTTCTTTGTTTATCGATTGTAGATTTGTTTGTTTCATCCCCGGTTTTTTTTGGTTATGTCTGGGCAGACAGGCTTGGCATGTTTTGTTGCTTGCTTGTTTATGGGCATGATATTTCTCACCACATTGTCCAGGTGAGTAGGGCTGGTCACTCAGCTATGGTACAGCAGGGCAGGTCCAGCAGGAGGATGAGTGGTGGGGATGGGTTGCTTGTAGCGCCAACTGGAGCCAACAAGGCAGGACCAGGGGCTTTGCAGGGCAGGGTCTGGAGTTGTATGCCTTTGCAGCTCGGGGGCGCAGTGCTTGGCATGTGGTGCAGGAGGGATGTGAGAAGATGTGATGTGTGGGACTACATGGGTGAGAAAAAGAAGAGCAAGAAACAGAAGGGGAAAAAAGAAGAAAAATATGGAAAAAAGAAAAAAGTAAAAGGCAGAATGTAGAATTTGGTGGGAGTGGGGTAGACCCAGTGAGATCATGTGTTGTTAGCTCTCTAGCCAAGGGTGTGGTTTTGTGTGTCACTAATGGGCGCATGGTGCTGGGTGAGCAGGAGAAGGGAAAGAAAGAGAAGAAACAACAAAAAACAGCAAAAAAAAAAAAAAATATATATATATATATATATACACATATGGTTCTGGGGAGCCAGCCATTGTGAGTGGGGTAGAATTGGGGTGGCAGCAAGCTGATATCTCTCTTGCTATACAGCGCTGCATGGCCCATCAGAAAGGGCCCATGAGGTAACACAATGCCTAGGTGGAAAGGAGAAGGAAAAGATAAAGAAAAATGAAAAAATATGGTGCTGAGGGAGCCAGCCTGTGGAGACAGCGTAGACTCAGGGAAGCCATGTGCCAGAAACTCTCTAGCCCAGGGTACAGTGAAGCCCATGGTGGGGGGGGGGGATGGTTCACGGGCCTAGGAAGATTAGAGAAAGGAAAAGAAGGAAGGGGGAGAGAAAGAAGAAACCGGGGGGAAAAAAAGAGCAAAGCAAACAAACTAAAAAAAATATGGTGCTGACCAAGCTGGTTGGTGAGGGCAGCACAGACCCAGGGAGGCTGTGTGCTAATGACTTTCAAGCCAAGCAGTGCAGCATAGTCCTTCAAGAAGGGGTAGGGACAGCACACAGGGTAGATGAGCAGGCCAAAGGAAAGGAAGGAAGGGAGAGAGAGAGAAGAAACAAAAAAAGAAAAATAAAGAACAAAACAGACAATCTAAAACAGTATGATGCTGAGGGAGTCAATAGGTGAGGGTAGCGGAGAACTGGGGAGGCTGTGTGCTGGTGGCTCTCTAGCTGAGGGGTGTAGTAAGGCCTTTGAAAAGGAGTGAGAACAGTGCACAGGGCTAGGTGGGCGAGAGACAAGAAAGGAAGGAAGGGAGAGAGAGAGAAGAAACAAAAAAATAATAAAACAAATCAAACAAACAAACAAAAAAAAATGGTGCTGTGGTAGGCAGCCGGTGGGTGAAGCGTGAACCTGAGGAGGCCATATGCCAGCGGCTTTCTAGCGAAGTGGTGCAGTCTGGCCCATTGAGAATTGGCAGGGACAGCACATGGGGCTAGGTGGATGGGAGAAAAGAAACAAAGGAAGGGATAGAGAGAGAAGAAACAAACAACAACAACCAAAATATGGTGCTGAAGGAGCTGGCCAGTAGGAATACCTGTGCTGTACCTGGGGAGGATGTGTGTCAGTGGCTCTCTAGCCAAGTGGTGCAATACTGCCCATTGATAAGGGGTTGGAGGAGCTCACAGGGCTAGGTGGGCGGGTGAAAGGAAAGGAAGGGAGAGAGAGAAGAAACTGAAAAAAATGACACTGAACGAGGTGCCTGCTGGAGTGGCACGGACCCAGGGAGACCATGTGCCAGTATCTCTCTAGCTGAGGGGTGTGGCACAGCCTGTCAAGAAGTGGTTCTAGAGAAACAAAATCAAAAGGATGAGTTTTCTGAATTGGTTCTCAAATCTGGCTAGTCTTAAAGGTACTGATTACTCTGATGCAATAGTAAAAAAAGTGCTGCTAATCCATGGCATGAGGTGGCAATATTAATACACAAAAATATCACAACCAGCAGATCAGGCATTGGTGAGAAGTGAGTCTCTGGGTGATTATATATTTGCTATTTTTGAACAATTTAGTCAGAATGAGAAGCATAGGGAAGCTGGTGCATTTGTTCTACTTTCACTAGACAAAGTTGTGAAAGAAATGTATGAGTTCAGGGCTTCAGAGTCACAGCTCCAGTTCCATATAAAAGATCTCAAAGACGTCACCTTTGCCCTGAAAGAAAGCCTTATTTCTTGTAGTAACAGAGCTGATATTGCCAAAAACCTAACCCAGAGCCTTATCACAAGAGTGGCTGCTGAATTACAATGTCAACTGACTTCCCAGACTAGAACTGTGTCAGAAGTTAAAATGAGGGCATTAATTGGGAAGAAATGGGATCCTGAAACTTACGATGGGGACATGTGGACAGATAATCAGGAAACTGGGGACACTGAGCCCCTACATTCTGTTAACTCACTCCTGCCAACACAACCAGTCCTCTCCTATCTGAAGAGATTACTCCATCACTGTCTGCTAAGCCACCCTCCCTAGTAAAACCATTAGCCCTGGCACCCCATGTGATGAGATTAACCCAGTTGTGTCTGAACAGCATTTGTCTGAGTCATCACCTAGAGCAGCATCTAAGTCACTGACTGGGGCATCACCTGTGGTAGATGCCTTACAAGACTTTGTTGAATGTTCCCAGAACTCACCCCATCAATCATTTTTGCTTCTAGACCTATGACTAGACTTAAGTCCAAGTGAGCCTCAAAAGGTGAAGTACAAAGTATGAGCTGGGAGGTGGTATGCTACACTCCAAAAGAACTGCTTGACTTTTATAACATGTACAAACAGAAACCTGGGAAATATCTGTGGGAATAGCTGTTAAGAGTGTGGGATAATGGTCCAAGGAACATGGTTGGATCAATCTGAGTTTATTGATATGGGCCCACTAAGCACAGATTCTTCATTCAATGTTTCAGCTCAAGAAGTTAGGAAAGGAACTAATAGTTTATTTGGTTGGGTCGCTGAACATGGTGGCCTACACTAAATCAAGTTGAAGTACTAGACCTGCCTTGGTATATTGTAGAAGAAAATATCCAAAAGCTTAAGGAAATTGACATGCTAGAGTGGATTTGTCAGGTTAGACCCACAGACCCACACATGGACTGTCCAGAGGACACACTGTTTACCACAATGGTGAAGAATAAATTTGTGAAGGGAACCCTAGCATCCTTGAAGACTGTTGTAATATACTATTTTATGTAAGTCAGATTTGACAGTGGGTGCTGCCATAACTGAATTAAGATACCTAACTACAATGAGGTTGATTGGACCTTGTGATGGTAGGGGCCAAGTGGTGGCACTCAATCTACAAAGAAAAGGTGGGCATTGTTACCATAATGGACAACAGAGTTAAAGCAGTAATCAGTAATCTGAATAGTCCGGCTCATATGGACTTATGGCATTGGCTACTCAGTCATGGTGTCCTTAGAAGTGAAATAAAAAGGAAATCTGTTAAATATTTACCTGCTCTGTACTGACACTGCTTACTACTTCCAGAAAACCCAAAATGTCACTGTGGACCACCAGTCAGAGTAGGGGCATATGGAATTCAGGTTATTAATGAAATCTTAAGTCAGGTTCATCTCACAGTGGGTCCTGTGGGACCTCAAAACAATCCTGTAATGATTTCCCCAGTTCCAGAATGCATAATTGAAATAGATACACTCGGCAACTGGGAGAACCCCAACATTAGATCCCTGAGAAGTGGAGTAAGGGCTATTATGATGGGAAAAGCCAAGTGAAAGCCATTAAAACTGTCCATACCTAGGAAAATAGTAAACCAAAAACAATACCACATTCCTAGAGGAATTGCAGAGATTACTGCCACCATAAAGGACTTGAAGGTTTCATGGGTGGTGATTCCTACCATATCCCCATTCAGCTCACCTGTTTGGCTTGTGCAAAAAACAGATGGATCTTGGAGAATGACAGTGGATTTTTGTAAACTTAGACATGTGGTGAATCCAATTGCAGCTGCTATTCTTGATGTGGTTTCATTGCTTGAGCAAATTAATTCATCTCCTTGTACTTGATATGTACCTACTGAGTTGGCCAATGCCTTTTTCTCTGTTATGGTTTTGAGGGAACACCAGAAGCAGTTTGCCTTCAGATGGAAAGGCCAGCAATACATCTTTACTGTTCTACTTCATAGTTATATCAACTCTCCAGCCCTAAGTTATAATTTAGTCTGCAGGGATCTTGATCGCCTTTCCCTTCCACAAGATGTCACACTGATCCATTACATTGATGACTGTCTTAATCATCTAGTGCTGCTATAACAGAAATACCACAAGTGAAAGGCTTTAACATAGAGACATTTATTCTCTCACAGTCCAGTAGGCTACAAGTCCAAATTTAGGGCATCAGCTCCAGGGAAAGGCTATCTCTGTCAGCTCTGGAAGAAGGTCAGTGTCATCAATCTTCCCTTGGTCTGTGAGCTTCTCTGCACAAGAACCTCCCAAAGGACACTGCTCCTGTCACTGCTTTCTTGGTGCTATGAAGTCCCCATGTGTCTCTGCTCCCTTCTCTCTTTTATAACTTAAAAGAGATTGGCTTAAGACACTATCCAATCTTGTATACCTCATCAGTATAACTGCCGCTAATCCATTTTATTACATCATACTGATAGAGTTTACAACACATAAGGACATCACATCAGATTACAAAATGGTACACAATCATATAATACTGGGAATCATGACCCAGCCAAGTTGACAGATATTTTTCGGGGACACAATTCAATCCATGACAATGACATTATGCTGATTGGACCTATTATGGAAGAAGTGTCAATGACTCTGGACTCATTGGTAACATATTTGCCTGAGCCAAAACCAAAAACCAAACCCGTTGCTATCAAGTCAATTCCAATTTGCCTGATAGAGGGTGGGAAATTAATTTCACAAAAAATTTAGGTGCTTTCAATTGGAAGAGCATAGTCAATATCACTGAACTGTGCGTGTAGAAATTTTTGAAATGGTGTATCTTTGGCTATATATATTTTCACCAAAAAAAAAAAAAGTTGAGAAGGGAGAGGGTTGACATGTTGTGGGGTTGTTAACCAATGTCATAAAACAATATATGCACTACTGTTCTGTAAGCCTTCACCTGAAGTACAATAAAAAAAAAAAAATTAGGTGCTTTCCATTTAAGTGAAATTTGTAGGATTCCAGTGGTGTGGAGCATGTTGAGATATTCCTTCTAAAGTGAAGGATAACTGTTACATCTGGCACCTTCTACAACTAAAAAGAAGCTACAATGTCTGATGGGCCTCTTTGAATTTTAGAGGCAATATATCCCTCATTTGGGTGTGCTACTCCTGCCTATTTTCCAAATGACTCAAAAAGCTGCTAGTTTTGAGTGGCCCAGACCAAGAGAAAGCTCTGCAACAGGTTCAGGCTGCCATGGAAGTGGCTCTGCCACTTCGTCGATATGATCTTGCTGACTCAATGGTTCTTGAAGTGTCATTTGCAGATAGAGGCCCCTATTGGTGAATCACAGTACATATCCTTAGGATTTTGAAGAAAAGCCCTGCCATCCTCTGCAGATAACTACTCTCCTTTTGACAAACACCTTTTGGCTTGTTACTGGGCATTAGTAGAGACTGAATGCTTATGCATGGGCCATCAAGTCAGCATGCAGCCTGAGCTGCCCATCATGAATAGGTGTTGTCTAACCCACAGAGTCATAAAGTCAGACATGCACAGCAGCACACCATCATTAAATGGAAGTTGTATATACAAGATCATGCCCAAGCAGGACCTACAGGCACAAGTTAGTTGCATGAGGAAGTGGCCCAAATGTCCATGACCTCCACTTCTATCACCTTACCTGCCGTCTCCCAGTCTGCACCTATGGCCTCATGGGGAGTTTCTTGTGATCAGTTGACTGAGGAAGAGAAAACTCATGCTTGATTTACAGATGATTCTGTGCAATATGCAGACACATCTGAAAAGTGGACAGCATCAGCACTGGAGTCCCTTCCTGGAACTTACCTGAAGGAAGTGGTGAAGGGAAATCTTCCCAATGGGCAGAACTTTGAGCAGTGCACTTGATTGTTCACTTTGCTTGGAAGGAGAAACAGCCAGATGTGTGATTGTATACTGATTCATGGGCAGTGGCCAATGGTTTGACTGGATGGTCAGGGACTTGGAAGGAACTTGATTGGAAAATTGGAGACAAGGAGGTATGGGGAACAGGTATGTGGACAGACCTCTCTGAATGGGCTGAAGAAGTGAAGATATTTGTGTCTCATGTGAATGTTCACCAAAGGGTGACTTCCACAGAGGAGGATTTTAAGTCAAGCAGATAGGATGGCATGTTCTGTGGAAACCAGTCATCCTTTCCCCATCCACACTTGTCATTGCCCAATAAGATCATGAACAGAGTGGCCATGGTGGCAATGATGGAGGTTATGCATGGACTCAGCAACATAGACTTGCACTCACCGTAGCTGTGTTGGTTACAGGCACTGCTGAGTGCCCAATGTGCCAGCAGCAGAGACCAACACTGAGCCCCTGATATAAACATCATTCCTCAAGGTGATCAGCCAGCACCCTGGGGGCAGGTTGATTACATTGGACTGCTTCTATAATGAAAAGAGGAGTGTTTTGTTCTTACTGGGATAGGCACTTACTCTGGATGTGAATTTTCCTGCCTTACACACAATGATTCTGCCAAAACTACCATCCGTGGACTCACAGAATGCCTTATCTATCATCATGGTATCCCACATGGCATTGCTTCTCTAGAGAACCCAGCCTAAGACAACAGTTATGTAATAATGTAATTTTGTAGCTATGCAATGATGCTATTTGGCAGTTATGTAATGATGTAGTCATCCTCCATAATGTGATCTGTGTGATCAGCCAATCAGTTGTAAGGAGAGTTTCCTTGGGAGTGTGGCCTGCATCCAACATATATGGATGTTCTGGAAAAGCTTACTTGCTTGCTTTGGATTCTGCATTCAGCTGACTTCCAGTTCTTGAGACATGAGCCAGCTGCCTGCCAGGTTGCCTTCTGATCTTGGCATTTGTTGGCCTCTGTAGCCTGTGAGCCAGCAGCCTGCTGTCTTACCTGCTTATCTTGGATTCATTAGCCTCCATAGCCCATGAACCAGTGGCCTGCCATATGAATCTTGAATTTATCAGCCCAGACAGCTACATGAGTCAGGAGAAGCCTCCAGCCTGATGCCTGATCCACACACTTGGGACTTGCCAGCCTTTACAACCATGTAATCAGTTTCCTTGAGATAAATCTCTCTCTTTATATATATATATATGTATATATATGCATGTATATATGCTTATATATGCTTCACCAGTTTTGCTTCTGTAGAGAACCTCGCATAAGACATACGGTATATGTTTAGGCCCTAAATGTAAATATTAATGTTAGTTCTCTTTTACTCCCTGGAATCTCAATCTTCACCTCTTTCAGATTTCACTTGGATAAACAAAGCCAAGTATTTTCTTCCAAAATCACAGTATATCCAAGGGTTTTCCTGTAGACATTCCCAGAACACCAAGAAAAAACTAAAAAAATGTAGTATAACCAAAAGCAACTTTATTTACAAGAATTCAACTTAAGATCAAACAGAGGAAGAGTGAGTCAATACCACTCACAAACAACAGATGCTGTTAGAGGTCATAGTGGTTGGTTTTATTCTCTGTGGTTGTTTTCAAATTTAGTGTGCATAAAAATCACCTGGTGGATTTATCAAAATGAAGATTCCTTGGACCCACTTCTCAAGAATCTGATTCAGTGGCTAGAATGAATCATGGGTTGCTAGATTTTTATCATGAGCATTATATTTTTAATAAGATAATCATGAAGAGGTTTTGTCCATGAAACACAAAACTTGGAGAAACCTTGTCCATCATTTTGGTCATTAGCATTTGGCATGTTTGTTGCCTCTGTGCTTATTTTTGAAGATTGCAATTGTTAGTGAGATTAAGTACACCATTATGCTGAATGCCACAGCTGTATGAGGAAACCTTTCCCTGAATATCTGGAGATTTCACTCTTGTTGCTGTCATTGCTTCCAATGAACACTATAGAATGTCCTTGTTGCTAGCATAGCTGCCTTACTTAGAAAATAACTCAGGGATATTTCTAATTAGGCAAACTTCATGATCAGTTGTTTTGGAAACATTTCAGAAGTTTTTTTACAAGGAGGGAGTTACAGATTTAACTTCGAGTTTATAGGGTGTAGTCAGAGGAGGGGACACCAGGGCCAAGTTTTATGTAATTGCTGAAGATTACCTGCTGTATCATTCAGCACTGTCCTCCTTGGGGAATTTTCATTTGGGGAGAAAATGTCACAACCTCCATTTCCCTTCCTCTTATGTCTTATTGGTGGAGAGACATAAAGTTTACAGAAATCAGAGAGTTACAAAATTGGCATTGGGTGAGTAAGAACACATTAGCTTTTGGAGATTATGAGCTTTAGACATGTTCTCACAGAACATGTATTTGAGTTGTGATGTGGGAGCTCTTCAATCCAACAGAAATGAAAGTAGATATAAATATTAAAAAAAAAAAACAAGTATTGAAAAAATAATATATCAATTTATGACAAATGGACTTTACAAACAGCCTTTCATAACTTAACCTGTTAGTTATGTAGAAGAGCTTCTAAATTATATTAATTGGGCTCAGATTAATTTTCTGTCATCCTGTTTTGTTTATTTATTTCTCCTGTAGCTGTAATTATAGTTCAGTGGTTATTTCCTATGCTGGTGTAAATATTTAAATATTTAGGTGAGAGAATCTTGTAGGAATATGGATGGAATACTCTTGGCTAGATAGATAAATAGATATATAGATATATGTAGTTAGTAAGATTTGCATCTAAATAGATAAACATATACATATGTATCTCATTATATATACTAGATAGTTCTACGGTATTGGTCAAATATACAAAATAGGAATACCTGTTCTTTCAGATTGTGGATAGTATATCTAAACCACTTACTCTGGTTCTAAGAACATAATTTTTGCTTATTAATTGTGGTCATTTTTATTAAAGTGATAAGGAACAAATGAAGAACAAACCTCTACATAATCTAACACTAGAATACATTATTAATACCTTTGGTAGGATTTAAACTGGAAAAGCATGAAAGATTTTAATATGTGTATTATAAATATCCTGAAAATAAAAACAGCAATAAACTCACCATTTTCCCTAGTGTGATGATTTCCTTTGATGTATGGTATGTTGCTTGTTAATATTTCAATGATTATTGAAAACTGATTTGTGCTTTAGTTTCTTTTGGGCCATGGTGCTCAGCTAATCAAAGTAGAATTGTGGGGGACAATGTGAATGGTGTGACTCTTACCAATATGGTACTCACCATCTTTTACTCATTGACAAACGCAGGGACTCCTAAAGCTATGAGGGAACATTTGCAATTATTTCAATAATACTGAGAAAATAGCTAATAACTATTTTAGAGAAAGGTTTAGAAGCCCCCAAGTCCCTGTCTTGTTAATTATTATATTTTTAGTATCCTGGTACATAGTGAATACTCAATATTTGATTAATTAAATTCCTTAATTGTTATACTCTTTTGATTCTCCTTCATTACCAAAGAATTTCTATGTGTTTACCATCCATATTTTCCTTTGAGGACTCTGCCAGCTAAAATTCTAAGTGCTTGGAATATACCAATGAACAAAACAGGCCAAGATTCCTGTCCTCATCAGAGATAACTCAAGTTGCAAATAGGGAATAGTTTAGAGGCAGAAGAAAACACTACATATGACAGTTTATTGTCATGAAAGTTATGAATATTACGGATGAGAAAAAGGAAGAAAGTAGAGTTGGGTAAGGCGAGTCAGAAGTGCCAGGTTAGGCAGGGGTGAGGAAGGCTACATTTTAATAAAATGATTAGCATAGATTTCTTTGATATGATGGCATTAAAGCAAAGACTAAAAGGAGATGGAGAAATTAGTTATGAAAAAGGAATCAACTAGTGCAAGGCCCTAATGTGGAAGAGTACGTGTTCCAGGAACAGTAGGAGGCCAGTATGGTTCAAGCAGAATAGGTGGGGAAGAGTAGGAATATGGAGGGTTGGAGTATGTAGTGTCTTGTACACCCGTTTTATTTAGTTTTGTTTTTCTGAAAGGATTTTTGGTTTACTCTGAGTGTAAGGGGGAGTCATTGAAGAGTTTTGGGCAGAGGTCCCATGTGAACTGGTTTGCATTTTTGAGGTATCATTATAGCTGCTATGTTGAGAAAAGTCTGTGAAAGAGCATGGGTGGAGGCAGGGTGATCAATTATGAGACTGCCGCAGCATTCCAGGTGAGAGATGATGGGGACAGTCCAGTAGTAGGAAGTGAACAGCGTCTTTATCAGTTGGCTGTGATGGAGTAGATTTTATCAAAATAACCATCCTTCCTGGAACACTATAAAAAGTTGTTGAAATTAAAATAACAGTGTGATGGTTAAGATTGTGTGTCAACTTGGCTGGGCCATGATTCTCAGTGTTTTAATGTAATCACTCCTATGATTGAATATACTGTGAATAGTCAGTCAGATGAAAGGGATTCTCCTTGGGGGTGTGGCCCGCATCTGAATATAAGCAGACATTCTGGCTTTTTGTTCTCTCTGGATCCTGTGGCAGCCTCCTGTCACCTCATCTCCAGTTCTTGGGACTTGAGCTGTCAGTTTATCTGCTGAACTTGGGATTCGTCGATCTGTACAGCCTGTGAGTGGGAGACCTGCTCTCCGACCTGCCGATCTTGGGCTTGCCACTTCTGTGGCTGTGTGACTTGGGAGAGGCCCCTACCCTGATCCACTGACTTGGGACGTTCTAACCTCTACAATTGCGTGAGCTGTTTCCTTGATATAAATCTCTCTCTATATATATATTTATACACTTTACTGGTTTCGCTTCTCTAGAGAACCCAGCCTAAGACAAACAGTAACAATAGCAACCTTCTGAAGTCATTCGGGAGCAGCCAAAGCATCACCAGCATGAGTTTATAAGATGCCTGTAGATGAGGTGAGCTAACATCACTTATCACTGCTCTGATTCAGTCATTTGCTGACTTCTAAAGGGGCAAGAAGCTGAGAGGATAGGGGGAAAACAGAGAACTCAAGCAATTTCATAGATATGGAAAATAGGTTGGAATTTAGGGCTACTAAGGCAGCCTGGATTTGAGAAAAGAGCCTGGAGAAAATATAACCATAGAGAGACGATCCTACTTCCCATGGAGAATTTGCTGATTGCTGAGCTGAGTTGGGGTAGGGGGCCTCAGGAAGGGCAAGTGAGAGGCAAAGAAGTCAAGCAAAAGCTACAAGGATACCAAACCAAACCAAACCCATTGCCATCAAGTCGATTCCGATTCATAGCGACCTTATAGGACAGAGTAGTACTGCCCATAGAGTTTCCAAGGAGTGCCTGGTAGATTTGAACTGCCGACCTTTTAGTTAGGAGCCATAGCTCTTAACCACTGTAATAATAATAATAAGCAGGGCATAAAGCATTAGGCTGGAACACAAACATTGGAGTTCAGGGCAAGACGAAGAGAAGGGGTCTTGAAAACACTACAGGATTCAGATAAGACTAGCCAAAAGTATTGAAAAGCAATCGAAAAATAGTTTGAAACCCAGTTTGAAACATCTCGATCCTGTAATATCTTCCAGATAAAAGGAAATAATCTCCAGATGAAGTTAATCTATAATATTTGATACACATTAGCTTCCATCCAATAATTTATCACCTATCTGTTAGGAGATAGAACCAGCTGATAAAAAGCATGAGAAAAAATAGAAACTAGCAACAGCTTCACAGGTGATTAAAAAGTTATCAGATTAATATGTTTAAGTAAATTAATGACAAGAGGGAAGTTTTCACCAGAGAATGGAGTCTGTTTGACAGAATGAAATGGAAATTCTCAAACAATAAAATAACATAACTGGAACTAACAATTCAATAAACAGTTTCAATAACAGGTTAGACACAAGAAAATGGACCCATAAGTTTGAAGATAGATCAGTAGGCAATATCCTAGAGTGAAACACAGAAAGAGAAACAGCATGGAAGATACAAAAAGGACATTGTAAAACATTTAACATGTGTATCATTGGAGTTCCAGACCAGAGAAGGGCATTGAGTAGAGGTGGTATTTGAGGACATAATGGCTGAGAATTTTCAAAACTATCAAAAGACCCAAGTTTAAAGAAGCACTATGGACCCCAAGCAAGTTAAACCAAAAATAAATAAACATCTGCACACAGCATAACCAAACTGCTAAAAGTCACAGACAAAGAGGAACATTTTAAAAGCCTCAAAAGGAAAATAGACACATTACCTTAAAAGGAGCAACAGTGAGATTGAGAGCTGAGTTTGCAAAAGAAATGATCTAAGCCTGAGGAAATGGAATGGCATCTCTGAAGTGCTGAAAGAAAATAATTGCCAACCCAGGTCCTTCATCTAGCAAAAACAATCCTTTAAAAATCAAGACCTTTTCAGGTAAACAGAAAACTGGGAGGGTACATTGCCAGCAAACCTATATAAAAGAAATAACTAGGAGAGTGTTTTAGGAAGTAGATGGGATCATGGAAGTACATGAAGGAATGAAGAACAATGGAAAAAGTAAATATACGGGTAAAATATATTAAAAAATAATAATGTCATGTGCTGGAATTTTGTCTAAATGTCCAACAATAGATGAATGGGTAATCAAAATGCAGCCCATCCATACAATGGAATATTACTCAGCCATAAGAGAAACGCAGTATTGATGCACACCAGAACATAAATGAACCTTGAAAACATTATGTTGAGTGAAATAAGTCAGTCACAAAAGGACAAATGTTATATGATCTCATTTATACGAAATATGTAGAATAGACAAAGACATAGACCAAAATTTCAGTGGTTACCAGGGATGGGAGGGAAGGGGAAGAAGAATCTATTGCTTAGGGGACACTGAGCTTCTGTTAAGGGTGATGGAAAAATTTGGGAAGGTACAGTGGTGATGGTCGCACAACTTAATGAACGTAATTAATTTCGCTGATTTGTACAAGTAAAAAAATGTTGAAATAAAATTTTTGTTTTATATATATATACACTCTCTATAATAAAATAAATAAAATTTAAAATATGTAGAATTAAAGCAGTTCTGTTAACAATACTAAAGTAGGAGGGGTTTAGTGGAATTCCAGTGTCCTTACATTAACCAAGAAGCTATCCAAAAAAATACTTATCATTTAAAGAAGTACTAATCAGTCAAGGATTTATGCCAAAATCCCTAGGGTAATCATGATAATAATAACAGAAGGTAGTGTTACTAATAACCTAACAGAGAGGAAATTGAAATTAAAAATAGAATCATACATATTTGATAAAATGAGTCAGAGAGAACAAATAGCAAACATTTCATAGATTCAATCTCAAATATATCCCCCAAACGCTTCCATTAAAAGGCAAGGATTGAAGATTAAAAAATAAAATCCAAATATATATAATTTACGAGACACATATCTTAAATACAAGGACACAGAAAGGGTAAAAGGATGCAAATAGTATAACATAACAGAACTAATCAAAACAAACCATTATGTTGTTGTTGTTGTTAGCTGCCTTCCAGTCAGCCCCCCAACTCATGACCACGCCATGTTTTAAAGTGTAGAACTATTCCCTAGGGTTTTCTTGGCTGTAATCATTATGGAAGCAGTTCACCAGGTCTTTCTTCTATGACACCATTGGTGTGTTCAAGTCACCAATCTTTAGGTTAGCAACTGATTGTAAACCGCTTGCACCACCTATAGCTATATTAATATCAAACAAAGCTGATTTGAAGGCAAGTGGCATTGCTAGAAACGTATTTCATAATGATCAAAAGTCCAGTCCACTAGAAAGGTTGAGAGCTATGGTGTGCTATGGCTGCTAACCAAAAGGTCGGCAGTTCAAATCCACCAGCAGCTTGTTGGAAACCCTATGGAGCAGTTCCACTCTGTCCTATAGGGTCTCTATGAGTGGGAATCGACTTGACGGCACTGGAATGGGAACCTTAAAATACATATAGTAAAAACCCAAAAAACAGAAGGAGAAATAGGGTGTGCCTTAAACCAATCACTTTTGATATATAAAAAGAGCAGATCAGGCACAGAAAAGGAAGCACAGATGGAGGAAGATAAATGCAATGCTATATGAAGATCACCAAGGAACTGAGGAACAGAAACTGAAAAGGGACAAAGACCTTCCCCTGGAGCTGACAAAGAGAGAAAGACTTCTAGATCCAGTGCCCTGAATTTAGACTTCTAGTTTCCTAAACTATGAGAAAATAAATTTCTGTTCATTAAGTCCACCCACTTGTGGTATTTCTCAGTTTTACTTATTGAAATAGAAATGCAGCGGCACTAAGAAACTAACACGACAGGTTACTCTAAAATTTTCTTAAAACATACATTCTTAATATGTAATTAATATATATATTTCTTAAAATATAACAAACAAATTCACATGAGCCTTTTCTAGTGAAATTGAGGGTGAGGATTCAGTAACTGTTAGCAGACTCAGGCAACCAAGAAAATAATTGGGGAAACTTCAACAATAGAACTGGTGATGAGCAATAAATATATTTATCTATAGAACTAAATAAAATGTGGTGATTAAGGAAAAGAATGTGTTATATGGAGAATATTATTTCATAGGCAGATAATTAAGGGGGCAGTTCAGGAAGTCTTCAAATAGACTCAGATATATAAAAAAAATAGCATACAATAGAAACAGGACTTCAAATAAGCACAAACAATAATGGACTTTTAGATACATGGTGTAAGGATAACTGAGAAGACATCTGGAAAAAAGATAAAGCTGAGTGCATAGACCATAGCAGACACCAACATGAACACTGATATATCAAAGATTTTAATGTAAAACAAACAAAAGAAATAAAGCTATCAAAGTACAAATTAGGGTGAATTCCTTTACAGTCTTAGAATGGGGAAAGTGTAGCTTACTGTGGTGAAAACACGAAAGTCATAAGCTAAAAGAGCAATAAAACCGAATTCATTTTAAAAAATTCACCAGTAAACAAATACGTGAAAAAGTAGGAAAAATACTTGCCATTTATATCACAGTCAAAGGGCTAATACCCTCAGTATATGAAGAGTTCAAGGAAATTTTGAAGGAAGAGACTAAAGTACAGCAGGACCATGAGCAATGGATTGCCCATGTCTTTAAATGTATGACAATAATTCTCAGTCTTACTTATTGAAATAGAAATGCAACATAAAACTATACCAAAATACTGTTTTTCATCTATCAGTTGTCAACAAATTCCAAAATTTTGATAACATCCATTGTTGATGAGGCTCTGACGGACATAAATATATTACTGTCTAGATTATAAATTTGTATTACTATTAGGAACAATTTAGCAATATCTATCAAAATTATATATACATGGCTCCTTTACACAATAATGCCACTTGTAGGAATTTATTACAGAAACACTTGCATATATGTGAAATTATGTATGTATAAGATTATTCATTGCAGTACTGCTTTGTAAGAGCAAAATATATGAATCAAGCTACATCAATAGGGGTCTGGTTAAACAAATTATGGTAAACAAAAATAAATCTCTTTTGATTATGACATGGAATGATCTCCAAAGGTTGTTGTTGAGTTCAAAAAAAGAAAAAGCAAGCACTCATGGATTAGTACATCTGGTATGCTGACACTATTGAGAAAGAAGAAGGGCAGAAAACTATGAAAGAAGATGTAAATATATTTCTTTGTATAACAATTTCTGGAAGGATTAGGCTGTCAGATGAAATATCAGACACCCAGTGAAATTTGAATTTCAAATAAGCAATAAAACTTGTTTAAGTATAAGTATATCCTATGCGATACTTGGGATATACTAACCATTGCTGTTGATGCGATTCAGACTCACAGGGACCCTGTAGGACAGAGTAGAACTGCCTTATAGTGTTTCCAAGGAGATGCTGGTGTATTGGAACTGCTGACCTTTTGGTTAGCAGCTGAGCTCTTAACCACTCTGCCACCAGGGTCCATAATTATACTAAAAACTTGTTATTGTTTAACTGAAATTTAAACCTAACAAGAGGTCTTGTTTTTAATTTGCTAAATCTATTAATTCTAGGAAGAATACACAAGTAACTTATAACAGCGTTTAGATATAGGAGCTGAGAGCATGAAGTACCAACTGGGCAAAGATGACATTTTTCTTCATACATTTCATACTTTTTGATTTTTTAAACCATGTATTACCAACTAATTAATATAAACGAATATAAATATGAAAAGATACAGCTAAATATTTATATAAGTGAACTATTAAAAATCAAGTCCTTTTTTAAGATTTGTGTTTTATAATTTGTTTACAGTAAAAACAGGCCACATTATAATACCTTAAAATTTGAAAATATGTGTCCACAGTTCAGTGAAATCTGAAGTACTCTGTGATTTTTATATTTTCAAAGATCATAACTTCCCCAGGCTTCTTTTTGCCCCCATATCAGCAGTGAAAATAAATAAATAAATAAAATATCTGAGGTCTGGGATAGAGAAGAAAAGTGTCATCAAGTGTTATTTTGAGAAGTCAGGCTCAGCCAGGTTTTTGAAATCTTCTCAGCTTTTTGACAGCTTCTCAGATAACTCAAATGGCCAGTGAGACGTGTTGTTGTAGCAAGCACCAGGTGGGGAAAAAAATCAAAGGAGTGTGACATAGGACTTATTAGTGTGGCAGCTCTCACGTTGACACCTGGTGGTACACATGCAAACACACACACATGCAAGCACACATGTGCAGATGAACCAATGTTTAAAAGTAATTCATCATTTTCTTGATGGTTGGGAACTGAGATTCTTATTCTTTTTTTTTTTTTTTTTTTGACATTAGTAGATTGCATTTATTACTAAACTCGGAAAGGTGGGCCCTTGTCCTACATGCTCAGACTTGCCAATTATCTGGACACCAATCTTTGAGAAAGAGAAAGTAACTTTATTGCATGAACAGAGCAAGGAGCCAGGAGGATGTTCCACAGATCAACTCTCCGAGGTATGGGAAGGAGGACTTATATGTGATTTGGGCAGTAAGATGGTGGCTGGGCAGGTGTCCTGGGGAGGGAAAACTCTAGAAGATGGCCAGGAAACAGGAGATGACGTGGTTCTTGTCGGACCTTTCGCTTCAAAATAGGGTCCGGGTGATGATTTTCCTTCTGATTCGTTCCTCCTGCTGCTGCGTCCTCTGTTGAGGTCAATTAGTGGTCACAGCTGGCTCTTCTGTGCGTGGCGGGCAGGCCAAATCTGATTTGGGCTAGTTTAAGGATTAATGGAAATTTACTCACATTAGGAAGGTCAGGTTATACATTTCAAAAAAGAGATGATGATAGTAATAATATTAAAAATAATAATAAAGCAAAATATAATGCTATCTATAATCTCTCCCAAATCTAAAATTCTGTGGTTCTATGAAATCCTTACTTACTGTCCTATTCTTATTATTTTCTTTGTCCACAGTCCCTTGCTAGCATCTGTTTCCTATTTAATAGTAATTGTTTTCATGCTTGGAGAGTCTCTGAAACTTTAATGGTTAGTGTAGTGGGTTGAATGGTGGCCCCTGAAAAGATGCAACTGTGTCCTAACCCTTTAAACTTGTGAATGAGACCTTATTTGGAAAAAGGATCTTTTAAAATGTAACCAAGTTAAGGATCTTGAGATGAGATCATCCTGGATTATCCAGGTAGGCCCTAAATCCAGTGACAAGTGCCCTTATAAGAAGAAGACAAGGGGGCATTTGAAACACCAGGAGAAGACCATGTAAAGACAGAGTTGAGACTTGAGTTATTCAGACACAAACCAAAGAATGCCTAGAGCCACCAGAAGCTAGAAGAGCCAAGGAAAGAGCCTTCCCTAGAGTCTTAAGAGAGAGGGCAGCCCTGCCAAAAGACACCATGATTTTGGACGTCTGTCCTTCAGAGGTATAAGGAAAAATATTCTGTTGTTTTAAGCTACCCAGTTTGTGTGGCAGCCCTAGGGAAATAATACAAATAGTTTAACAGTTATGTCTTCAAAATTTCCACTACACCCCTCTCCACTCAATATTAACCATCTCTTTTGTTTTCCAACAAATCTTTATAACTTACAAGGTTAAACAGACCGAAGTAGCAATGTCACACAGCACTAGTAAGCTTCTTTTCTGAATTGGACTGGGAGAAAAGCATTAGAGTATATTAAGCCTATAAATTAATAATGTGTTATTAGGCATACTTTTTTAAATGTATGATATATTTATTGACTGATTCTATTTTTGGTCATGTTCTGTTAAGGTTTCCACATCAACATTTGAAAAATATTATTGGGAATAGTCTATTTCTTCAAATTGCAAAAAAAAAAAAAAAAAAAATTCCGTACATTTAATTTCTCAGTAAATTAAGAATTAGCTTTACCTATCTTCTTTTCACTTTTTACTACTTAAAAAATGTTCTTAGAAAGCAAGCATTATATATTGATGCTTGTGTTTTCTAGAAATTATAAGAGGGGAAAATGAAGCATTATGATATACAAAATTCTACATCTCTCATGGTATAATAAAACAGAGATGTTTTTCTGTTTTTTTTTTTTTTTTCAGGGATTTCTTGTAGTACTCATCTCAGACCAATCCACACATACCAATGTGTGGGTTTTTTAATTTATTTTTCCCATACAAAAATTTATACATACATTGTTATGTGTGCTGCTCTCCTTATACTGTGACAGCACACTCCTCCCTATACTCTCCCTATACTCCCTATACTGTGACAGCACACTCCTCCTTTCCACCCCTGATTCCCCATGTCCATTCAACCAGCTCCTAACCCTCTCTGCCTTCCCATCTCACCACCAGACAGAAGCTGCCCATTTAGTCTCTTGTATATACTTGAGCTAAGAGACACATTCCTCACGAGTATCACTTTGTGTCCCACAGTCCAGTTTGTTTGAAGAGTTGGCCTCGGAAATTATTTTACTTCTAGGCAGATGGAGAATCCAGGGGCCATGTTTTCCAGGGTACTTCCAGTCTCAGTCAGACCATTAAGTCTGATCTTCTTGCTAGAATTTGAGTTCTGCACCCCACCTTTCTCCTGCTCCATCCAGGACTCTCTGTTGTGTTCCCTGTCAGGACAGTCATTGGTGGTATCCAGGCACCATCTAGTTCTTCTGGTCTCAGGCTGATGAAGTCTCTGGTTTATGTGGCCCTTTCTGTCTCTTGGGCTACTATCTCTGGTTTATGTGCCCTTTCTGTCTCTTGGGCTACTACTTTCCTTGTGTCTTTGGTGTTCTTCATTCTCCTTTGCTCCAGGTGGCCATGACAAATTGATGCCTCTTAGATGGCCGCTTGCAAGCTTTTAAGACCCCAGATGCCACTCACCAAAGTAGGATGCAGAACATTTTCTTAATAAACATTGTTACGCCAATTGACCTAGATGTCCCCTGAAAGCATGGTCCCCAGACCCCTGCCCCTGCTACTCTGTCTCTCGAAGTTTTTGATTGTATTCAGGTAACTTCTCAGCTTTGGTTTAGTCCAGTTATGCTGACTTCCCCTGTAGTGAGTGCTGTCCTTCCCTTCACCTAATTCTTTTTTTTTTTTAATTTTTAAATTGTTCTTTAGAGGAAGGTTTACAGAACAAATAGTTTCTCATTAAACAGTCAGTACACATATTGTTTTATGACATTGGTTAACAACTCCCTGTCATGTCAACACTCTCCCTTCTTGACCTTGAGGACCTTTTTTTGGTGAAAATATACATAGCCAAATTACACCATTTTGAAAGTTTCTACATGTACAGTTCAGTGACATCGATTACATTCTTCCAGTTGTGCTGCTATTCTCACTATTCTTTTCCAAATTATTCCATCACCGTTATCTTTAACTCTCTGTCCCTGAGGCTTCCCATCAAACCTTTTGATTTGCTGTTGTCAATTTGAAATCACACAGATAACTCTTTTTTTTGTACCTTAGATGAAGGTTTGCAGAACAAATAGTTTCTCATTAAACGGTACACGTATTGCCCTATGACAATGGTTGACAACCTCATGACATGTCAACACTGTCCCTTCTCAACTTTGGGTTCCCTATCACCAGCTTTCCTGTCCCCTCCTTCCTTCTAGTTCTTGTCCCTAGACTGCTGTGCCTCATTAGTCCTGTTTTGTTTTATGAGGCTGTCCAATCCCTGGCTGAACGGTGAACTTCGGGAGGGGCTTCACCACTGAGCTAAAATGGTGTCCAGGGTCCATACTATTGGGGATTCTCCAGTCTGTCAGGCCAATAAATCTGGTCTTTTTTTTTTTGTGAGTCAGAATTTTGTTCTACATCCTTTTCTAGCTCTGTCCAGGACCCTCTAGTGTGACCCTGGTCAGAGCAGTCAGTGGTAGTAGGCGGGCAGCATCTAGATGTACTGGACTCAGGCTGGTGGAGGTCGTGGTAGCTGTGGTCCATTAGTCCTTTGGACTAATCTTTTCCTTGTATCTAAGTTCTTTCCATTCGCCCTTGCTCCTGAAGGGGTGAGACCAGTGGAGTATCTTAGATGGCTGCTCACAGGCTTTTAAGACTCCAGTCGCTACTCTCCAAGGTAGAATGTAGAGCATTGTCTTTATAAACTGTGTTATGCCAATTGAGCTAGATGTTCCCCAAGACCATGGTCCCCGCAGCCCTCTGCCCAGCAGTTCAGTCCCTCAGGTAGTTTGGAAGTGTCTATGGAGCTTCTGTGACCTCCTCATAAAATTGTGCTAGCTTCCCCAGTAATGTGTACTGTCTTACACTTCACCAAAGTTACCACTTATCTATTTAGTTCTGCCCCACTCCTCCCATCCCTTGTAACCAACAAATATTGTTTCTTTTTGTGTATAAACTTTTACATGTGTTATACAGTAGAGGTCTCATACAATATATGTCCTTTTGCGATTGACTTATTTCACTCAGCATAGTGTCCTCCAGTTTTGTTCCTTTTACTCTCCTGTGCTGAGTTCCTTTTGTTTGTGGATTTCTTTTGTTTTTGTAGGCTTTCTTTTTACTGAGACTTTATGTTTTTCTTCTTTATTTTGATGAGCAGGTTTGTTAACTTTCTTTGTGGTTACTGTGAAATTTACCCTTGTCTTCCTAGATTTGAACAAGTCTGTTACTACTTGGTATTGCTTGACTTCCTCTCCATTACAAGGTTCTATATCTACACTGTTTATTCCCTCTTTTATTGTTCTGATGTTGTTGTCATTTACAGATTAATCTCTGGTTTAGTAATCCTTTTCATTTTGCATAGTCCTTAAGATTTCATTTCCTAGGTTGGTACCTGGCTAGTAAAATCCTGTGTTCTATATCAGCCTGTGGTTTGATATTGTTTGTTCTCAGAGTGAAGTACTTCCTTTAAGTCTTGTAAATTTGGTTTGGTTTTTACATAGCCCTTAATTTCTGTTTATCTGGAAATGAACCAATTTCACCATCATATTTGAATGAGAGTTTTGCAGGATATATTATTCTTGGCTGGCAATTTTTTTCTTTCAAGGTTTTATATGTGTCATCCCATTGCCTTGTTGCCTGCATGGTTACTGCCAAATAATCTGAGCTTAGTCTTATTGTTTCTTCTCTGTATGTGACTTTTTGTATTTCTTGGGCTGCTCTCAGGATTCTTTCTTTGTCTTTGATTTTAGTGAGTGTGATTATGATATGCCTTGGTGACTTTCTTTTAAGGTCTGTCCTATATGGGGTTCGTTGAGCTTCTTGGATGGTTAGCTTTTCATCTTTAATGATATTGGGGAAGTTTTCTGTCAGCAGTTCTTCAATGATCCTCTCTGTGTCCTCTGTTTTTTCCCCTTGTTCTGGAACTCCGATCACTTGCAGATTTTTGCTTTTGATTGTATCCCACATAATTCTCAGGGTATCTTCATTTTTCTTCATTCTTTTTACTGATTTTTCCTCAACAGAGTTGTATCCAAGTGTGTGTCTTCAATTCTGCTGATCTGTCTTCCACCATTTCAAATCTGCTCCTCAGCCCTTCTACTACACTGTCCATTTCTGAGGTCTTGTTGTTCATCTTTTGGATTTCTAATTGATGTTTTTGTATAATTTCTAGTTGTGAATTTATTTGGGGATTTTGTTCCTGCATTATTTTCCTGAATTCTTTCATTTTTTTTGGTCTGTATTTTCCATGAATTTGTCTGCCTTTTCCATGAATTTGTCTATTTTTTCCTCATTTTTGTCTGCTTTTTGCTTCAACTCTTGGATAATTCTGAGTATTAGAGATTTGAATGCCCTATCAGGTAGTTCTAGTGCCTTATCTTCCACTGGAAAGTCATCTGGTGTTTTATTTTGGATGCCTACTGGAGCCATCCTGTCCTGTTTTTGCAAATGTTTTGATATTGTCTGCTGTCTTCGGGACATTCAGTAGTTATTTTTCTCATTTATTGATCATAGATTTGTTTGTTTTGTCTTTTTTTTTTTAATTTGGCTATGTCTGAGCAGGCGGACTGTGTGTTCTTTGTTGTTTGATCATCTGTGGGCACTATACTTTTTGTCTCCTTCTCCAAGTGGCAGGGTCAGTCTCTCAGATATGGCACAGCAGGGCAGGTCTAGCTGAAGAAGAGTTGCTGTGATGGGTTGTTTGTGGCATTTACTACAGCCACTAGGATGGGTTGGTAATCAGTGCAGGGCAGGATCCAGTAAGCCATGCCTGTGCTGCTTGGTGGTGTGATGTTAAGCACACGGTGCAGGTAGGCAGGATGGAGGGGGGAGATTGTGATGTGTGGAGCTAAGGTGGATATGGGAGAGAAGAGAGAGGAACAGGAGCCAAAAACTTACAAACAAACAAAAAAGAGTGCTAGGGAAGCTTGCCATTGGAGTGGAGAGATGAGAGACTATGAAATGGAGAAAAACAAATAGGGGAAGAAGAAGAAATAAAAGAATGAATAAATAAAAATTAGAAAGAAAAAAGAACAGCAAAGCTCCCAGTGATCCCACTGGTGCAGCTATAAGGTCTGCAGAAGTTGACACAGGGTGTTGCAGTACAGCCTGGCTAGGAGGCTTAGAGGCCTTCAGTGCCAGGTATCAGGGAACAGGAAGAGAAGGAAGGTATAGAGAGACGAGAAACTGAGTAATGAAGAGAGACAAAAAGGGAAAAAGAGGGAAATGAAAAAAACATTTTTTAAAAAAGAGAAAGAACCCCCCCCAAAAAAAACAGAAAAAAAAAAAAGAAATGCCTTCAGGGATGCCTCTGTGTGTCTGCGCAAGCTAAGGGGGTAGGTCCCAAGCTGCACAGCATCACCCAGTCAGAACGTGCTCCCAACTCAAGAAACTAAAAAGAAAACAAACAAACAATTGAAAACAAACGAACAAAAAAAGCCCTGGGATCTCACCAGCATGGCAGCATGGACCAGGAAGCAGTTCGAATGGAGCTCCGCAGCCCCTCAGGAAGAAGCAAAGATGGCGCACAGAGCCAGGTATTTGAGCAAAAGGAGGGGAAGACAGTGAGAGGTGAAGAAGAAATCAAAAGAAGAGGAAAAAAGCAACACCATCAGCCAACAAATGGTACTCAGGGAGTCTGCTGGTGCGGGTAGATGGAATCCAAGCAGTCGGTGCTTCCCACCCAAGAGACTGTGGCCATGGGAAGCAGAGGAGTCTGAGAGGGGGTGAAGAAGGGTAGTGGGTGGGGAAAGCGTATATCGCTGTTTACTGGTTGTTCTGTCTCCTGCTGGAAGCTCCGTGAAGCTACTTTCTCGTACTCCCTATTTGCTGGTCTCTGACAGGAGTCCAAGATGGCGGATCTGTGCTGCATTAGCTGATAGGAGACCTCTTCATGTATGTCTCCTCGCTCTCTGTTCCCTGTCAGTTTCTTATTCCATTTGGTACTAGGCTGAGTTCTTTATCTCTTCATTTGATGTTTAAGACTTCAGGATTGGTATTTTCTCTGTTTGGCTTAGTTTTGCAGATCTTTGTTCCTAAGATAATTCTGATCTACTATCTAGTTAATAAATAACCCTCACTCTCCCTCCCACCCTCGTAACCATCAAAGAATGTTTTATTCTGTGTTTAAACCTTTTCTTGAGTTCTTATAATAGTGGTCTTATACAATATTTGTCCTTCTGTGACTGACTAAATTCGCTCAGCACAATGACCTCCAGCTTCCTCCATGTTATGTTTCACAGCTTCATCATTGTTCTTTATCACTGCATAGTATTCCACTGTGTGAATATACCATAATTTGTTTATCCATTCGTCTGTTGATGGGCGCCTAAGTTGTTTCCATCTTTTTGCTATTGTGAATAGTGCTACAGTTAACATGGGTGTGCATATATATATTCTTGTGATGGCTCATAGGCTCTTATTTCTCTAGGATATATTCCAAGGAGTGGGATAGCTGGATCGTATGGTACTTCTATTTCTAGCTTTTTAAGGAAGCAACAAATCGATTTCCAAAGTGGTTGTACCATTTTACATTCACACCAGCAGTGTATAAGTGTTCTAGTCTCTCCACAACCTCTCCAACTTTTATGATTTTGTGTTTTTTGGTTTAATGCTAGATTGTTGATGTGAGATGGTATCTCATTGTAGTTTTGATTTGCATTTCTCTAATGGCTAATGATCAAGAGCATTTCTTCATGTGTCTGTTAGCTGCCTGAATATCTTCTTTGGCGAAGTGCCTGTTCATATCCTTTCCCCATTTTTTAATTGGGTTATTTGTCTTTTTGTTGTTGAGGTTTTGTAGTACCTTGTAGATTTTAGAAATTAGACACTGATCGGATTTGTTGTAACCAAAAATTTTTTCCCAGTATGTTGGTTGTCTTTTTACTCTTTTGGTGAAGTATTTTAATGAATATGTTTGATTTTTAGGAGCTCCCATTTATCTAGTCTCTCTTCTGGTGCTAGTGCATTGTTACTTATGGTTCATATTGTGTTTATGCCATGTATTATGGCTTCTAGCATTGTCCCTATTTTTTCTTCCATGATCTTTGTTATTTTCAATTTTGTATTTAAGTTTTTGATCCATTTTGAGTTAGTTTTTGTGCATGGTGTGAGGTATGGATCTTGTTTCAGTTTTTTGCAGATGGGTATCCAGTTATGCCAGCACCATTTGTTAAAGAGACTGTCTTTTCCCCAGTTAACAGACTTTGGGTCTTTGTCAAATATCAGCTGCTCATAGGTGGATGAATTTATGTCTGGATTCTCAGTTCTGTTCCATTGGTCTATGTATCTGTTGTTGTACCAGTACCCGGCTGTTCTGACTACCTTGGAGTATAATAGGTTCTAAAATCAGGTAGTGTGAAGCCTCCCACTTTGTTCTTCTTCTTCAGTAATGTTTTACTTATCCAGGGCCTCTTCCCTTTCATATGAATTGGATGATTTGTTTCTCCATCTCATTAAAAAATGCTGGTGGAATTTGGATCAGGATTGCATTTGTATCTGTAGATTGCTTCGGGTAAAATTTACATTTTCACAATGTTGAGTCTTCCTATCCATGAGCAAGGTATAATTTTCCACTTATGCAGTTCTCTTTTGGTTTTTTTGTAGTAGTGTCTTGTAGTTTTCATTGTATAAGTCTTTTACGTTTCTGGTTAGATTTATTCCTAAGTATTTTAACTTCTTGGGTGCTATTGTAAATGGTATAGATTTGGTAATTTCCTCTTCAATGTTCTCTTTGTCGGTGTAAAGGAATCCAACTGATTTTTAGATGTTTATCTTGTATCCTGAAACTTTGCTGAAATCTTCTATTAGTTCCAGTACTTTTCTTGTGGATTCTTTGGGCTTTTCTGTGTATAAGTTCATATAATCTGCAAATAGCGATACTTTGACTTCTTCCTTACCAATTTGGATGCCCTTTATTTCTTTTTCTAGCCTAATTGCTCTGGCTAGGACCTCCAGCACAATGTTGAATAAGAGTGGTAATAAAGGGCATCCTTGTCTGGTTCCCGTTCTGAGGGGGAATGCTTTCAAAGTCTCTCCAGTTAGGATGATGTTGGCTGTTGACTTTGTATAAATGCCCTAAATTATACTGAGGAATTTCCCTTCTATTCCTATTTTGTTGAGAGTTTTTATCATGAATGGGTGTTGGACCTTGTCAAATACCTTTTCTGCATTGATTGATAAGATCATGTGGTTCTTGTCTTTTGTTCTATTTATGTGATGGATTATATTGATTGTTTTTAATAATGTTGAACCATCCCTGCATACCTGGTATAAATCCCACTTTGTCATGGTAAATTATTGTTTTGATATGTTGCTGAATTCTACTGGCTAGAATTTTGTTGAGGATTTTTGTGTCAATGTTCATGAGGGATATTGGTCTGTAATTTTCTTTTTTTGTGGTGTCTTTACCTGGTTTTGGTATCAGGGTTATCCTGGCTTCATAGAATGAGTTTGGGAGTATTGCATCCTTTTCTATGCTCTGAAATACCTTTAGTAGTAGTGGTGTTAACTTTTCTCTGAAAGTTTGGTAGAATTCTCCAGTGAAGCCATCTGGGCCAGGACTTTTTTTGTTGTGAGTTTTTAAATAACCTTTTAAATCTCTTCTTTTGTTATGGGTTTATTTAGTTGTTCTACCTCTGTTTGTGTTAGTTTACATAGGTAGTGAATTTCTAGAAATTTGTCCATTTCCTCTAGGTTTTCAAATTTGTTATAGTACAGTTTTTCATAATATTCTGTTACGATTCTTTTATTTTCAGTTGGGTCTGTTGTGATATTACCCATCTCATTTCTTACACAGGTTATCTGCTTCCTTTTCTGTTTTTCTTTCGTTGGTTTGGCCACTGGTGTATCAATTTTGTTGATCTTTTCAATGAATCAGCTTTTGTTCTTGTTAACTCTTTCAATTGTTTTTCTATTCTGTTTCATTTAATTCTGCTGTAATTCTTATTATTTCCTTTCTTCTGGTGCCTGAGGGCTTCTTTTGCTTCTCTGTTTCTACTTGTTCCAGTTGTAGGGTTAATGTTTTGATTTTGGCCCTTTCTTTTTTTGGATGTGTGCATTTATTGCTATAAACTGACCTCTGAGCACTGCTTTTGCTGTTTCCCAAAGGTTCTGGTAGGATGTGTTTTCATTCTTGTTTGATACTATGAATTTCTTTATTTCCATCCTCTATTTCTTCTATAACCCAGTAGTTTTTGAGCAAGGTGTTGTTCAGTTTCCATGTGTTTGATTTTTTTTTTTCCCTTGATTTTTGTTCTGCTTTAATGGCTTTATGGTCAGAAGAGATGCTCTGGAATATTTTGATGCTTTGTATTTTGTTAAGGCTTGCTTCGCAGCATAATATGTGTTCTATTCTGGAGAATGTTCCATGTGCATTGGAAAAGAAAGTATATTTGGCTGCTGTTTGGTGGAGTGTTCGGTTTATGTCTATGAAATGAAGTTGGTTGATTGTAGCATTCTCTGTCTTTGTTGAGCTTCTTTCTGGATGTTCTGTCCTTCACCGAAAGTGGTGTGTCGAAGCCTCCTGCTACTGTTGTTGAGCTGTCTATCCCTCTTTTCAGTGCTGTTAAAGTTTTTTTATGTATTTTGGAGCACTGTGGTTGGGTGTATCAATGTTTATTATGGTTATGTTCTCCTGGTGTATTGACCCTTTAATCATTATGTAGTGTCCTTCTTTATCCTTTGTGGTGGATTTCACTTTAAAGTATGTTTTATAGGAGATTAATATTGCCACTCCTGCTCTTTTTTGAGTGTTGTTTGCTTGATATATTTTTTTCCATCCTTTGAGTTTTAGTTTGTTTGTGTCTTTAGATCTAAGGTGTGTCTCTTGTAGGCAGCATATAGAAGGGCAGTGTTTTTTTTTAATCCAATCTGCCACTCTCTGTCTATGTCTCTTTATTGGGGCATTTAGTCCATTTACATTCAGCGTAATTATTGATAGATATGAATTTAGTGCTGTCATTTTCAGGTATTTTTGTGTGTGTTGTTCACAGTTTCTTTTTTCCACTTAATTTTCTGTGCTGATTCATTATTCTTTTTGTATTTTCTTTTCCTCTTTTTCATTGTTGTTGATTTTGTGTTGTCTGAGTCTTTATATTTTTCTAGTTTTTATATTTTGACTTGTAGGATTATTAGTTTCCTTTGTGGTTACCTTAATATTTACCCTTATTTTTCTACCTTTATACCGGTGTTTTATTTCTTTATACCACCTCAACTTCCTCTCCATAAGAAAAATTTGTGTTTACATTATTTAAGTCCCTCTTTTTTGTTTTAATGTTGTCATCTTCTACATATTGACATCTGTTTCCCTATTTTCAGTGTTTTAGCTTTGACTTACTTTTGTGACTTCCTTTTCTGGGTTGATATCTGGTTGCTCTGTCCTGTGTTCTAGTCTTGGGTTGTTATCTGATGTTACTGATATTCTAATCAGAGGACTCCCTTTATTATTTCTTGTAATTTTGATTTTGATTTTGCAAATTCCCTAATCTTCTGTTTATCTGGAAATGCCTTAATTTCGCCATCATATTTGAGAGACAGTTTTGCTGGATATATAAAGTTCTTGGCTGGCAGTTCTTTTTCTTCAAGGCTTTATATGTGTCATCCTATTGCCTTCTTGCCTGCATGGTTTCTGCTGAGTAGTCTGAGCTTACTGTTATTGACTCTTCTTTATAGATGACTTTTCATTTATCCCTAGCTGCTCTGAAAATTCTCTCTTTATCTTCGGTTTTGGCAAGTTTGATTATAAAATGTCTTGGTGACTTTCTTTTGGGATCTACCTTACGTGGGTTTCGATGAGCATCTTGGATAGATTTCTTCTCAACTTTCACGATATCAGGGAAGTTTTCTGCCAACAAATCTTCAACAATTCTCTCTGTATTTTCTGTTATCCCCCACTGTTCTGGTACTCTAATCACTCGTAGGTTAGTTCTCTTGATAGAGTCCCACATAATTCTTACGGTTTCTTCATTTTTTTAAAATCCTTTTATCTGATTTTTTCTCAAACCAGTTGGTGTCAAGTGCTTTATCTTCCATCTCACTAATTATGACTTCCATTGCCTCCATTCTGCTCCTATGACTTTCTATTAAGTTGTCTAATTCTGAAATTTTATTGTTAATCTTCTGGATTTCTGATTGCTAGCTTTCTATGGATTCTTGCAGCCTGTTAGATTTGTCATTATATTCTTCTCTAATCTTTTTTAATTTCCTCTATTGCGTATTCTGCCTTTTGCTTAATTTCCTTCCTAATTTCTTGAAGAGTTCTCTATATTAATCTTTTGTGTTCTGCCTCTGGTAATTCCAAGAAAGTTTTCTCCTCTGGAAAATTTCTAGAATCTTTATTTTGGGAGCTTGCTGAAGCAATCATGGATTGCCTCTTATCTGATTTGTTATTGACTGTTGTCTCTGAGCCATCAATAAGTTATTATATTTATTTATTTTTTGTTTGCTTACTGTGTCCTAGCTTCTTGTTTTGTTTTGATATGTGCAAATAGGCTGCTCGTATGAGCTAGTTTGATTATTGGCACCTATGAAGCTCTAATTTCCTGTCACCAGGTGGTTAGATCTGCTACTATGTATGTAAGCTCAGGATTCTGCCTACTCCTCCTGTATGGATTCAGTTCAGGTGCCCAGGTAGATAGCCACCAATTGTGTGGTGTAAGCTCTCACTTACAGTCATAGACAGGTATGGGTGATTGGTATAGCCACAGGCATCTGGCTGCAGCAGGGGGACACACTCTGAGCAAGGCAGGGGGCTGATGGTGGTCCCTGAGTGTCCAGGAGGAAGGCATGTTCCTGTTCCCTAGAGCACATAGGTGGGTGGGTTTTGCAGCCGGACTATTAGCACTTAATGCTGTTGGTTGTTAGGACTTTGGGGTACCTCTTATTCATGGGCCCCTCTCATAGGTGACTAGGTGGCATGGGTGGAGCCACCAGTCCTCAGGCCTCTGATGTGGGTAGCTGAAGATCCTGCTTAATGGGCAGAGCAGTGTCAAATTTTAAGAACCTGCCCCTTCACAGCTGAAACAGTTGAAGTTAGAGTTCAGGTATATACACTGTTGTACTTCGATAATGAAGGCCTACGCTGTTGACATGGGCCCACACAAGTCTATGCAGGTGGAAAGGCACTCAAAGTCTGTGGATCCCTTATGCCTGTGCCTAGGCAAAGGAGCTGTACCTACCCTGGGTTCCTGGCTTAGGGGAGCTGGCAGTTTATTTTTTTCCCCTGATTGTTAATTCGTTCTCTCTCCAAGGCTGGGAGAATGGCTCCAAGCTTGTGACAGATCCTACCCCTGGCCCAGGGGACTCGGCAATTGCTGAAGCCAATCCAGGACCCAGTGCAAAGCAGGGAGTGGGGAGGTAAATGGTAGACAGGTTTTTCCCTAAGGGGGGTGTTTTTGATCCATGTGGTAAGCCATACGCAAGTACTTATCTTTCGTTGAGGGCTGCTTCTCACTGGTTCTGGGTGGCTGTGTAGAGTCTCTGGTGCTGAGTCTCTCCCAGTGCAGAAAACGCACTTCCCGAACATGGCTGCTTGCCTCCTTCACCGCTCGCCCCCAAGTTGATCAGGCCTGAAGGGCTCAGACTCTTGCCGGGTCAGGTCTGGCAACTCCCCGCTGCTTCTGAACTGTTTCTCCTTCCCCCTGCCACTCATTCTGGTTTCTCAACTCTGCCTTTGATGTTCAGGGCTCCAAGATTGCTACATATAATCAAATCACTTGTTTTTTCAGGTCTTTGTTGTAAAAGGGTCCACCAGAAGTGTCTGACTACTCTGCTGTCTTGGCCCTGCCTCTGAGGTTCTTATTCTAATATAGTAAATATAACATCACTGTAATGATGAGGAAAATTGAAAAAAATTAAGTAACTCTGACTAGATTTGTTCATTCCTTTCTTTAAATAACATTGTGAACTAGACAGAGTGAATTATTACCTTTTTTGATATGAGTATTTTCATTGTGTTACTTACTTTAAAATTAATTTTCCTTATTTTTAGGTAGAAATTACAACAAAATGATGATCTCAGCCTCCTTTACTAGTAAAAATATAGTTTTGAAATCTATTTCTTTTGTCTTAAGTAGGTTTTATTTTATTTTTTTAAGTCCAAATAAATGATTTGTTTTAGGGGTTCAGATAGTATAAATCAGAAGAGAGAGTCTAAGAAGAAATTAATTTCCAAGTAATCATAATTGCTTGGCAAAATTATAGGGCAGCAAATGTAGGGCTTTTCATTGTCTGGCATTTGGAAAGTAGAGTTTGTAAAAATGGCTTCAGCTATAGTGCTAATCAGCTGAGAGATTCCCACCATCCAAGCTTATTCCAGCTGGCTCATGTATCCACAGACTTTTTTTGGCTAATGGTCAAATTCAACACACTTTTTAAGTGACTGGATTAACCTAACAGCTCTTACTAATGCCCTTTCATCTGTTTTCAGAGATAGAAGACTCCTATTTAATTACGGTTTAATTGGAAAACACATACACATTTCTTCCTAATGAGTAGGAATGTGGCACAAAAATTATTTGAAATTCCAAATAAAAGATGTTATTAATAGTAAAAGTTCATCAATGTATATTACTTTTCAATATGCTTTTTTCTTTTCTTTTATTCTTTTAAATTTTTGGTTATAACTTGTCTTGGAAAACAGAAAAATAAACCAGTTACCCTTTTTTTTGGTTTTTGTTAATTGCCTGTTCTTTAAAACAAAAACAAAAACAATACCACAACACAGAATATAAAGTTCTATAATAGGACACTGGAATTTTTAGCTTAGTATGTAGCTGTAGTTTTTTTGTCTGAGATTATAATCAAAACAATATTGGTCTTTCATAAAATTTCACAGTCTCCATCATGATATTATTTGCAATGTTTTAAACGAGAACCATATGTTATTCCTAAACCTATTAACAATGATAGCCAGATGTTTGAACAAATTATGAAGGACAGCTCTACTTGCTTATCCTAACAGTTAAGCATAGTGTTGACCACTTACCACCTCTCAAAATCTGTCCTTGATCGAGCTAGCAGCAAAAAACAAACAAAACAAAACATGTCTACCCTTAGTAACATTTATAACTGGGACTTATTCTTTTGATCAATGCTAAAAAGTGACACATTTTCTGAGAAGTAAAACAAAATATGTTTTAAAAATGTTTATAGACTTCAGATGAATTATATAAACTCATATCTTGGTTACAATATACCAAAATCAGAATGAAATTCACAATAGTTTCATTATAAGCCACAGTTTTAAGTTATCTATAGACATACTTTGAATTCTGCCAGGTTAATAATGAGTTCCTTAATGTTAAAAGCTTTTGCTGTCAGGGCCAAGTAAAGTAGATAAAACAGATCAGACATTATCTTTTTAAGCCAATGGCTGAGGTAGCTAACTCAGCATGTAACACGTCTCCACTACCACTCCTTTCTACCCAGAGAGGATTAGGTTCCCTTACAATTGTAATTAAGTGTCATGGAAGTAGTACTTCTTGGGCAATAATGCATATTTTAAGGTATATTTTAAAAATAATTAAAAAAGCAAATACCTTTCTACATGCCTTATTAACAGCTCTGGACAAGTAATCCAGATGACCTGCAATAATTTCAGATTAAAATACAAAAAGAACTATAACACAGATTCACTGAAAAAAAAAAAAGGAAAGAAAGAAAAATAAATGAACAGGATATGAATTGTAGTTTTGTGGAATAATGTAGAATTCTTTATTTTTTAAATATCTTTAAATGATAATTGAATCAAGAAAGAACAATAATGTATTGTGCTTTTTATAAAATATATAGATATTGATTATATGAGACATGGTATAATATTATACAAAAGTAGACTGTGTCAAGCCAAATTTGCTGAGAACCTGATAAGATAAAATGGAATGCTAAAAAAATTCCAGAAAAAAAATAACTCCAAATAAAATAGGAAAAAAGGAATAAAGAATGATGGGACTAATAGAAAACAAATAGAAAGATGCTAAATTTACATCTAACCATATTGGTAATTATAGTAAATATAAATAAAAGATTGCAGTTAAAAAGCAGTGTTGGTGTCAGGCTGAATAAAAGTTAGAAACAACTATATGCTGTCTAAAAGAAACACATTTTAAATATAATAACAGCTAATTTAAGAGCAAATTTATGGCAAATGATATATCATGCAAAAACTAATCAAAGGAAACCTGAAATGCCTGTATAAATAGCAGAAAAAATACATTTTAGAATGAGAAACATTACTGGGGCAAAAAGTGCTATTTTGTAATCATAAAGAGATTGATTCATGAAAAGAAAATAAGTATAAATGAAACTAAAAATAGATTCAAATCACCTTAAATAAAAAATATAAAATATACATAAAAATTCTAAAATATAGTTAGATTTCAGCACGTTTCTTTCAATAGTTGATAGAACAATAGATGGAATATTGGTAATCATACAGAAGACTTAACTATAAACAAATTTGACCTGATGTTATCAGAATTTATAGAACACTCCACTCAACAAAAGCAGACTGCACATTCTTTCAAGTGCACATGGCACATTCTCCAGGATAAACCAAACGCTTAACTATAAATTTATAAATATATAACTTTATAGATAAAGTTAATAAAAATCTTACATAGTATGTTTTCACAAAAACAAAAAATTATAAACAAATAACAAACATATGTCTGGAAAATTCTCTATTTGGCAATTAAACAACACACTTCTAAATAACTCATACATAAAAGAAAGAATCTTTAGGGAAAGTTGAGAATATTTTCAAATAACAAAATTTGTGAGATATAGCTAAATCTGTGTTTAGAAGGAATGACCTAATATCAACATTTGAGGTTTTACCTTAAAAAGCTAGAAGCAGCAGCAGTATTTACCCAACAAGTTGAAAGAAGGAATTAATAAATACATAGTGTTGTTGTAGTTAGGTGTCGTCAAATTGGTTCCACTCATCTGTCTGTGGTACTGTGGTGGCCTGTGTGTTGCTGTGATGGTGAAAGCTATGACACTGGTATTTCAGATACTAGCAGGATCACCCATGGTGGATGGGTTTCAGTGGAGCTTCCAGACTAAGACTAGGAAGAATGGTGGCAATCTACTTCTGATAAAATAGGCCAGTGAAAACCATAGGAATAGCAGCAGAACATTGTCTGGTATAGTGCTAGAAGATAAGCCCCTCAGGTTGGAAGGCACTCAAAATACATAGCAGAAATCAATAAAATAGAGAAAATCTATGAAACCAAAAGTCAATAAAATTGATCAAGAATAGAAGAGAGATAAAACAAATTATCAGTGTCCTACAGATTTTATTCAAAGAATTTGAGTACTTGGATGAAATGGACAAATTTTTTGAAAGATACAAATTACCTAAATGACAGAAAAAAAAAAAAGGTCTAAATAGGCCATTGTCTCAGTTATCTAGTGCTGCTTCAACAGAAATACCATAAGTGAATGTCTTTAACAAAGAGAAATTTATTCTCTCACAGTTTAGGAGGCTAGAAGTCCAAATTCAGGGTGCCAGCTCCAGGGAAAGGCTTCTCCTTCTGTCGGCTCTGGGGAAGGTGTTGTCAACAATCTTCTGGTCCAGGAGCTTCTCAGCACAGGGACCCTGGGTCCAAAGGACCTGCTCCCCTCCTGGTTCTTCATTCTTGGTGGCATGAGTTCCCTGTGCTGAGAATCTCCTAGACCAGGGGAAGATTGATGACAAGGACCTTCTCGCAGAGCCAACGGAGAGAGGAAGTCTTCCCCTGGAGCTGCCACCCTGAATTCAGACTTCTAGACTCCTAGACTGTGAGAGAATAAGTTTCTCTTTGTTAAAGCCATCTACTTGTAGTATTTCTGTTGTAGCAGCACTAGATAACTGAGACAAAATTTGGTACAGGAAAAGTGGGGCACTTCTCTAACAGATACTTACAATGTAGAAGCAGTTTTGGAACTGTGAATAGACAGAGGCTGGAAAAGTTTTAAACTTCATTATAGTAAAAACCTTGAAGAGACTGTTGTTGGAATTATGGACATCAAAGACAATTCTCGGGAGAGCTCAGAAGGAAGTGAGGAGAGTTATAACGTCAGAGATGGTGCAGATGGTGAGAAGCAGCAGCAGGGAAAAGGAAGCAGCTAGGAGACCAGCATGAGATGGCACAGAAGCCAACCCACAGAGCAAGAGAGCCGACAGCCGTCATGCAGGAGGCTTCCTGGCAAAGTGAGGTGCCTCTAGACACTTACTGGTGGAGCTAGGCTTGCCAACGCATGGAGCAAGAGAGCTGAATGCCTTCTGGCTGAGACCAACAGAGTAGGGTGCCTCCAGACACTTATCAGTAAAGCTAAAAAGCTTTGGAACACTTGCCAAGAGGTCAAGGAACCAGGAAGCAGAAACTGAAGAGACAAGGAACATAATAAGAAGCAGAGCTGCCTCAGTCTCAAAGGTAGGGCCATGACCTAAGATCTCAAAGAGTGGAGCCATGGCTTCTGGGGTTTCAAAGGATGGGGCCACAGCCTCCTAGATTTCAGAGTCAAATCCTCACCAACTCGGTTCAGGAGTGTGGGGTTGCCTTTCATGAATGCCAGATCCACTACCCAAGGGACAGGAGAATGGGGTCTGCCAGGGACGAGGGGGTATGGTCACCATTCAGATGGATTAGGAGAATGGGGCAACCCAAATGTGAGGGAGCGGAGCTGCTGTTCCAGTGGGCCTGGAAGACCGAGCTGAAGCCCAGGGCTGAGGGGTCTGTACCCAGAATCAGGAGAGTGTGGCCAACACTCAGAGTCTGGAGGGCCGGGCCATTGTGTAAATTGTCTCAGAGAACAGAGGATTGTTTTCAAGGCTTGAGAGCTAATGTAGTGTGTTATGTTGACCTTCTTAGTGCCTGTTGTCCTTTCTCTCCCTCCAATTTCTCACATTTGTAATAAAAATGTCTACCTTGCTCCTGTTCCACCACTGTACTTTGGAAGCAGATAATTTGTATTCTGGATTTCACAGATGAAGTGGAATTTTGGCCCAGGAGGGAATTTACACTTGAAGCTGATTTAAGACTTTTGGGATGATATGATGGGGTGAATGTGTTGTACATGTGGCAAGGACACGAGTTTTGGGAGGCCAAAGGATAAATGTGATGGATTGAATTGTGTCCCCCAAAAATGTGTGCCAACGTAGCTTGGCCATGATTCCCACTATTGTGTGGTTGTCCCCCATTTTGTGGTCTATTTATCTTATGTGTTGTAAATCCTCTGTAATGTTAATGAGGCAGGATTAGAGACACTTATGTTAATGAGGCAGGATGTAATCTACAGGATTAGGTTGTATCTTGAGTAAATCTCTTTTGACATGTAAAAGATAGAAGTGAGCAGAGAGGAGAGGGACTTCGTATCACCAAGAGGAAGAGCTGCGAGGGAGTGTGTCCCTTGGACCCAGGGTCCCTGCGCTGAGAAGCTCCTGAACCAGAGGAAGATTGATAATAAGGACCTTCCCCCAGAGCCAAAAGAGAGAGAAAGCCTTCCTCTGGTGCTTCACCCTGAGTTTGGACTTGTAGCCTCATAAACCGTGAGAGAATAAATTTCTCTTTGTTAAGGCCATCCACTTGTATTTCTGTTATAGTGGTACTAGATAATTAAAATACCCATTAAAGAAATTAAATTTATAAATAAAAGTCATCTATAAAGTAAATTTCAGGTCACTGGTGAATTCTACCAAAAATTTAAGCAAGAAATAATTAAAAACCTTATAAACTCTTAGAAAATGAGAGAAATGGGGTACATCTGAACTCACTTCACGAGATCATCATTATCCTGACAGTAAAATCAAGTAAGGAAATTACAAAATAATATTACTATAGAACATACTCATGAACATATATAAAATATTCTTAATAATGTAATAGCAAAATCAACACAGCAATTATTAAAAAGAATGATGTATCACTACAAAGTTGTTTATATATCACATGATTGCATTTGAAAATCAATCTACCTAATTAGCTATGTTAGTAGATATATACACTCACCTCAATACATGCAAAAAAAGAATTTGACAAAATTCAACATAAATTTATGATTAAAAAAAAAAAGGCTAACCAAACTAGAAATAGAGAAAGATATCCCTTGACATGATAATGGATATCTACAAGAAAGCTAGAGTTAAATTATATTTAGTAGTCAAACTTTCAACACTCCCCCTTTTAATATGTGAAATAAGGCAAGGAGTCTTTTATCATAACTTATATTACCATTTTATTAAAGGTCTTGTTCAGTCCAATCAGGCAAGAAAAAAAAAAAAGGTATACAGATTGGAAAAGAAGAAGTAGCATTGTCTTTATTCACAGAAACCATGGTATATGTATAATACCTTAAGGAATTTACAAAGAAACCAAAGAACTAAACAAGTGAATTTAGTGAGGAAAAAGAGGAGGATACAAGGTAAGAATCTAAAATCAATTGTACTTTTATATACTAGCAACATTAAAAAATAAAATGTTAAAACAAATAGCATTTTACATAGTAACAAAATGATTAAATATTTAGAGATTAATTTAACAAAATATGTGTGAACCCTGTAGATTGGAAACCACAAAATATTGCTCAGAAAAAATAAATGAACTAACAAGCAACATAGATGAATTTCCAAAGCATTCTGCTAAGTAAATGAAACCAGACACAAAAGAGTACATGGTGTATGGATTAATTCTTAGGGACTTCTAGCATAAAGCAGATCATTAGTTTCCCAGGGCAAAGGTGAGGGACAGATTGATTGCAAACAGGAATGAGGGAATTTTAGGGTGTGATGGAAGTTTTCCAAATCTTGAGTGTGGCAGTACTTACAAGGATAAATAATTTGCCAACTGGTACAACTGTACACCTAAAATGCTATAAATACTAGAAAAAAGAGGAAAAATTGCCAACCTTTATTTAGAAAATACAGGTTGACAATGGAAAAAATTAGTTTCAATAAGATAGTTCCCAATAATAAATTAGAAATTCCACTTTCAACAGAATAATCCTCCCACTGAGAACAATTATAAAAACTCAAGGAGCAACTATCTGAGAGAGAAGAGAGATGCGATATCAGGAGCCTGACGTGCTATGCTAATGTTTTTCTCTTTTTCCCATGAAGGATTTGCAAATTCATGAGTTACGAGGTAGGAGAGGCTGAGAACCTGAGCATAAAGGGTTTGCTAAGAGGAAGAGTTGCTGAGCTGATTTTTCAGCAGATTTGTGGAACATGAGAGATTAAAAAAAATGATAATTCAGGGCTGTCAAGACAGAGAAGAGGACATAGAGAGAACCTGATAGTCTGAGTCATTTATCTCTTTTTGTTAATTCTCAACCTTCACCAATTTTTAAACATTGTAGACACAGAAAAAGAAAAGTCAAATAGGAAATGACTGCTACCACACTCATAGGTAAGATAGACTTTCAGTGATAACCTTGGAGTCATGCAGATAATTATAAAAAAAGGATAATATATTTTAAAAAAATTCTAACTATTTAAAGGAAGTGGACAGCTTCCATGAGTAGACTGAAACTGAAGGGGAGCTTTTTTATAAAACTTGTAACTGGAAATGGTAAGAACTGTGCATTTGTGACTTTCTGGTTGTAGGGTGCTCAGCAACCCTCACAGTGACTGAGACAAGAAGTGACAGTGAAGAACCATAGCAAGAAGAAACTTCCTTGCTCAACATGTAAGAGGTCAGATTCAGGACCGGACAAACAACCGAAAATTTGAAACAGGAAATTAAAGCAGCAAGAAAGCTGCAGAAGGTATAAGACCCAAAATCTGAGTCTAAAATCTGTCTAAATGCCTGTCTAAAAATCTGTGCTGCTCAAGGAAGACACCAAAGTGCCAGTAGGAAGACAGAGCTGAATGGAATAATAACTGTGAGTTTGTTGCTTTTTGATGAGTGGAATTCAACATTGTACATAGCCCAGGCAGCAGATATCTGAAACCTTACGGATTTGATATGTCAGAGGACAGAGCATAAGACCAGAAAAACAGCTGGGAATTAACAGGGAAACCACAGACAGAGTGAACTCCCACATATGAGCACGATTTCCACCCAAATCCAAGGCTGACCATGAAATTAACACAGGCCTAGTGAAGAAGACCTGAGGATTGAGCTTAAAAACAGAAAAACAGCTGCTAGGAGCTATATAAACATATCGAAAATATCAACAGCTGCATACTAAGGGTCAGGAGAGGGAGATAAAGTTTGAAACTTAAGTTCAGGTAAGTTAATCACCTGTGAGAACTAAAACAATCATCAGGAGAACACAACAGAATCCAGAGTTGTTACAATGTATTATCTATAATGTCCACTTTTCAACCCAAAAGTAAAATACATGAAAAGAAGCAGATCTGTTACCTACACTTAGGAAAAAAAGTTGGTCAATAAAAACTGTGCCAAAGTGGAACTAGACAACAACTTCAAAGCAGCTATTACACACATGCATACACACACACACACACAAACACACACACGTGTGTGTTTAAAAATATAAAGGTAAATATGTTCAAAAATAAAAGAAAATATAGTATCAATGAGTAAAAGGAAGCAAGTGTCAACAGTGAAATAAAATCTATAAGATATTTAACTTCTAGATCTAGTAAAAAATAATAACTGAAAATAAAAATTCCCTGGGTGAGATCAATGGAAAATTCGAGTGTCAAAAGAGAGAATCAGTATTTTAAAAAATAGAGATTACCCAATATGAATAATAAAAAAAAATTGTAGAAAACTGAACAGAGCCTCAGAAACTGTAAATATCAAGCAGTCAAAATATATTAATTGGGATTTTGGAAGAAAAGGAGAGTGAAAAAGAGAAAGCAGAAAGTATTTGAAGAAATCATGGTAGAAAAATTTGTTAAATATGGTGGAAAAATCAACATATAAATATAAACAATGCAGCAAATGCCAATAATGATGAAAACAAAGCAAATAACCCCTATGTATTTAGTCAAAATGTTAAAAGCCAAAAAATGACAGAATCTTAAAAACAGCCAGAGTAAAATGACATATTATGTACAAGAGAATAATGATTGACTTCATGGTTAACTATGGTGGCCAAGAGATTTGTAAATAACACAACTAAAGTGTTAAAAGAAAAAATAAACTCAATCAATAATTTTGTATACAATGAGAATGTGTTTCATGAATGAAGGCTAATAAAAATATTTTAAGATAAACAAGAGCTAAGAAATTAATGTGACAGTGACAGTAGAATGTCACTATAAGAAATGCTAAAGGAAATTCTTCAGGCTTAAGAGAAATAATATCAAATGGCAACCCAATTCACAGGAAGGAATGAAGACCAAGGAAAATTCTAATTATGTGGGTTAAAATAAAATAGAATGTAGAAGTTTTTTTAAAAAAGATCTTATCCTTTTAAGAGATATATGAATATAAAAAAATAACAGTAAGTATAGGTATATATAATATAAATATGTACTTACAAATATAAATATATAATACAAATTTTATACACAATTATTATATATATCTTTTTGTGTATATATATATATAAAAGCACAAAGGACAGGTGTTATGGTCAATGGAAAAATACTATTACTAGGTTCCATTATTTTAACACAAGTAATTTGATAATAATGCTAATTTTGTCTGAGAGAAACAAAAACGTATGAGAAGAATAGGAAACAAATAAAAACGGCATGTCCATGTTGTTGTTGTTAGGTGACATCGACTCACAGTGATCCTATGTACAACAGAACTAAACTCTGCCTGATCCTGTGTCATCCTCACAATCCTTGCTATGTTCGAGCCCATTGTTGCGGCCACTGTATCAATCCATCTCACTGAGGGTCTTCCTCTTTTTCGCTGACCCTTTACTTTACCAAGCATGATGTCCTTCTCCAGGGACCGGACCCTTCTCATAAGATGCCCAAAATACATGCGATGAAGTCTCGCCGTCCTCCTCCTGAGGAGCATTCTGGCTCTACTTCTTCCAAGACAGATTTATTCGTTCTTCTGGCAGTCCATGATATATTCAATATTCTTGGCTAACACCGTAATTCAAAGGCATCGATTCTTCTTCAGTCTTCTTTATTCACTGCCCTGCTTTCTCAGGCATATGAGGTGACTGAAAATATCATGGCTTGGGTCAGGAGCACCTTAGTCCTCAAAGTGATTTCTTTACCTTTCAACACTTTATTGAGGTCTTTGGCAACAGATATGCCCAATGCAGTGCATCATTTGATTTCTTGACTGCTGCTTCCATGGATGTCGATTGTGGATCCAAGTAAAATTAAATCATAGACAACTTCAATATTTTCTCCGTTTATCATAATGTTATTTACTGGTCCAGTTGTGAGGATTTTTGTTTGTTTGTTTTTATGTTGGGGTTTAATCCATGCTGAAGGCTGTAGTCTGTAAGTGCTACTGCAGTCAAGTGCTTCAAGTCCTCTTCGCTTTCAGCAAGCAAGGTTGTGCCATCCGCATATAACAGACTGTTAACGAGTCTTCCTCCAATTCTGATACTGCATTCTTTTTCATATAGTCCAGCTTCTTGCATTATTTGCTCAGCAAGCAGATTGAATAGTTATGGTGAAAGAATACAACCCTGACACACACACTTCCTGATTTTAAACCATGAAGTATCCCCTTGTTCTGTTGGAACGACTGCCTCTAGGTCTATGCAGAGCTTCCCCATGAGCACAATTAAGTGTTCTTTAACTCCTGTTCTTCACAGTGTTATCCATAATTTGTTTTTATTCACACAGTCGATTGTCTTTGCATAGTCAATAAGACACGGGTAATCATCTTTCTGGTATTCTCTGCTTTCAGCCAAGATCTATCTGACATCAGCAATGATATCTATCTTTCCACGTCCTCTTCTGAATCCAGCTTGAATTTCTGGCAGTTCCCTGTTGATGTACTCCTGCAACTGATTTTGAATTATCTTCAGCATAAATTTACATGAGTGTGATATTAATGCTATTGTTCAATAACTTCTGCATTCTGTTGGATCACCCTACCTTGAATGGGCATAAACATGGATCTCTTCCAGTTAGTTGGCCAGGTAGCTGTCTTCCAAATTTTTTGGCACAGATGAGTGAGTGCTTCCAGTGTTGCATCCGTTTGTTGAAACATCTTAACTTGGTATTCTGTCAATTCCTGGAGCCTTGCTTTTCACCAATGCCTTCAGTGCAGCTTGGACTTCTTCCTTCAGTACCATCGGTTCTTGATCACATGCTACCTCCTGAAATGGTTGAACATCGACCAATTCTTTTTGGTACAGTGACTCTGTGTATTCCTTCCATATTATTTGACGCTTCCTGCATTGTTCAATTTTTTGTCCATAGAATCATTCAAAATTGTAAGTCAAGGCTTGAATTCTTTAAATTCCTTCAGCTTGAGAAATGCCAAGCATCTTATTTGCTTTTGCTTTCCTATCTCCAAGTATTTTCACATTTCATTATAATACTTTACTTTGTCTTTGAAATCTTCTGTTCAGCTCTTTTACTCTTTCATTTCTTCTGTTCACTTTAGGTACTCTAAATTCAATAGCAAGGTTTAGAGTCTCTTCTCTCATCCATTTTGACCTTTTCTTTCTTTCTTGTCTTTTTAATGACCTCTTGCTTTCTTCATGTATGATGTCATTGATGTTATCCCACAACCCGTCTAGGCTTTGGTCATTAGTGCTCAATGAGTCAAATCTATTCTTCAGATGGCCTCTAAATTAAGTGGGATATAGTCAAGACTGTACTTCAGCTCTTGTGGACTTGTTTTAATTTTCTTCAGCTTCATCTTGCACCTGCATATGAGCAATTGATGGTTTGTTCCACAGTCGGTCCCTGGCCTTGTTCTGACTGATGATATTGAGCTTCTTCACAGTCTCTTTTCATAGATGTAGTTGATTTGATTCCTGTGTATTCCATCTGGTGAGGTCTATGTTGCTGAAAAAGGTATTTCCAATTTGTAAGTTGTTGGTCTTGCAAATTCCATCATGTGATCTCCTGTGTTGTTTCTATCACCAAGGCAATATTTCCCAAGTACTTATCCTTCTCCTTTGTCACATCTTTGATTCGTCTGTCAATTTATTGTACTGTGGTGGCCTGCATGTTGCTGTGATGCTGGAAAATATGCCACCGGTATTTCAAATACCAACAGGGTTACTCATGGTGGACAGATGTCAGCAGAGCTTCCAGACTAAGAAGGACCTGTCGATCTACTTCTGCGAAAATTGACCAGTGGAAACCTTATGGACAGCAGCAGAACATTGTCTGATATAGAGCTGGAAGATGAGCCCCACAGTTTAGAAGGCACTCAAAATATGACTGGGGAAATGGTACTTTCTCAAAGTAGAGTTGATCTTAATGATGTGAGTGTAGTAAAGCTTTCAGGACCTTCATTTGCTGACGTGGCAAGACTCAAAATAAGAAGAAACAGTTGCAAAAATCATTAATAATTGGAACGTGGAATGTATGAAGTAAGAATGAAGGAAAATTGGAAGTTGTCAAAAATGAAATAGAACACTTGAAGATTGATGTCCCAGGCATTAGTGAGCTGAAATGGATTGGTATTGGCCATTCTGAACTGGACAGTCACATGCCAGGAATGACTAATTGAAGAGGAACAGTGTCATTTTCATCATCAAAAAGAACATTTTAAGATCTATCTTGAAATATCTCACTGTCAGTGACGGGATAATACCCATAGTCCAACAAGGATGATCAGTTAATATGACTATTATTCAAATTTACACACCAACCACTAAGTGCCAAATGAAGAAATTGAAGATTTTTATCTATATCTGCAGTCTGAAATTGATCAAACATACAATCAAGATGCACTGATAATTGCTGGTAATTGATCTCTATGTACAACCATATGAACCCATTGCTGTCAAATAGATGTCAACTCATAGAGACTCTTACGGATTGAATTATGCCCTCCATAAATACATATGGTAAACCCTTACCTCTATGCCTGCAGTTATAATACCATTTTGGAATGGGTTGTCTTTGTTACGTTAATGAGGTAGGATTACTGCAGGGTGTGTCTTGAGTCAACCTCTTTTGAGATATAAAAGAGAGTAAACAAGCATAGGAGAAGCAAAGATGGGACAAGACATGCCAAGCCACATGAAGACTGTCCAGGAGCAGGAGATCTAAGAGACAAGGACCCTTCCCCAGAGCCTTCAGAGAAAGAAAGCCTTCACCTAGAGCTGGCACCCTGAATTCAGATTTCTAACCTCCTAAATTCTGAGAAAAAGAAGTCTCTGTTTGTTAAAGACATCTACTTTTAGTACTTCTTTTACTGAAGCAGTAGATAACTAAGACAGAATTTGGTACTGAAAGAGTGAAGTGCTATTCTAACAGATACATAAAATGTGAAAGCAGTTTTGGAATTGGATAGTGGGTGGAAGCTGGAAGAGTTTTAAGATGCCTAACAGTAAAAGCCTAGATTGCCTTGAAGAGACTTTGGTATAAACAGAGAAAAGATTGAAGTTGTCAAGGCTTTCATTTTACTTGGATCCACAATCAATATCCATGGATGCTGCCGTCAAGAATTCAAATGGCGGACTTCCAGCAACATGGTGCTCTAGGCAGAAGCACCTCGCCGTCCTTCCACAGAAAAGATCTGAAAAACTAAGCCAAACAGAGAAAACAGCAATCCTGAAACCCTAAAACATCAAATGAAGAGATAAAGAACTCACCAAGCACCAAATGGAGTGAGAAACTGATAGAGAATGGAGACTGAGGAGAGATTCTTGCAGAGGTCCCCTATCAGCTAACGCAGTGCAGATCCTTCATTCTGGACTCCAATCAGAGACCAGAAAATGGGGGTATGAGAAAGCAGCTTCACGGAGTTTCCAGCAGGAGACAGAACAACCAGTAACAGGCGATATACTCTTTCCCACACCCCACCCTTCTTCACTCCCACTCAGCCTCCTCTGCTTCCTGTGGCCAGTCTCTTGGCCGAGAAGCACCAGCTGATTGGATTCCATCTGCTGGCACTGACTGACTCCCTGAGTGCCATTTCTTGGCTGCTGGTGTTGCTTTTTTACACTTCTTTTGATTTCTTCCTTACCTCTCACCACCTCCCCCTCCTTTCGCTCAAATACCTGGCTCCGTAGGCCGTCTTTGCTTCTACAGAGCTACAGAGCTCTGTTCAAGTGTGGAACTGCTTCTCAGTCTGTGCTACCACACTGGTAGGATCCTGGGGCTTTTTGTTTCTTTGTTTTGAATTGTTTGTTTGTTTTCTTTTTCTTTTCTTGAGTTGGAGCACATTCTGGCCAGGCAATGCTACGCAGCTTGGGACCTAACCCCTCAGCTTGTGCAGATGCACAGAGGGATCCCTGAGAACATTTCTTTTTTTGAGTTTTTTTCCCCTATTTTTGGGGGGCTTTTCTTGTTATTTTTTTAATTTGTTTTGTTTCTTTTCCCTCTTTTTCCCTTTTTCTCTTCCTTCATTACTCAGTTTCTCTCTATACCTTCCTTCTCTTCCTGACTCCTGAATACCTCTATGCCTTCTACCCAGGCATACTTCAAAACCTGGGAACAACTTCCCCACATCTTGTAGCTGTGCCAGTGGGATCCCTGGGAGCTTTGCTGTTCTTTTTTCTTTCTAATTTTTATTTATTCATTCTTTTCTTTTTTCTTCTTCCCCTTCTTGTTTTTCTCCATTTCATAGTCTCTCATCTCTCCAATCCAACAGCAAGCTCCCCTAGCATTTTTGTTTGTTTGTTTGTATGTATTGGGCTCCTGTTCCTCTCTCCTCTCTCCCATATCCATCTTAGGTCCACATATCACAATCTCCCCCTCCATCCTGCCTACCTGCACCGTAAGCTTAACATCACACCACCAAGCAGCACAGGCACGGCCTACTGGACCTGCCCTGCACTGACTACTGACTAGCCCTGGTGGCTGTAGGATATGCCACAAACAACCAATCCCAGCAACTCCTCTTCAGCTAGATATGCCCTGCAGTACCATATCTGAGAGACTGACCCTGCCAATTGGACATGGAGGGGAAAAGTACCCACAGATGAGCAAACAACAAAGAACACACAGCCCTCCTGCTCAAACATAACCAAATAGAAAAAAAAAAAAAAAATGAAACAAACAAACCTACAATCAATAAATGAGAAAAATAACTACTGAATGCCCCGAAGACAGCAGACAATATCAAAACATTTACAAAAAAAAGACAGGATGGTTCCAGTAGGCATCCAAAATAAAATACCAGATGACTTTCCAGTGGAAGAAAGGGCCTAGAACTACCTGATCGGGCATTCAAACCTCTAATAGTCAGAATTATCCAAGAGCTGAAGCAAAACACAGACAAAAATGAGGAAAAAATAGACAAATTCATGGAAAAGGCAGACAAATTCAAGGAAAATGAAGACAAAAAAAAAAAAAAGGAAGAATTCAGGAAAATAATGCAGGAACAAAATGCCAAAATGAATTCAGAGCTATAAATTAAACAGAAACACAATTAGAAATCCAAAAGATAAACAACAAGATTTCAGAAATGGACAGGGTCATAGAAGGTCTGAGGAGCAGATTGAAATGGTGGAAGACAGGATCAGTGAAATTGAAGACAAACACTTGGGTACAACCCTCTTCAAGGAAAACTCAGAAAAAAGAACAAAGAAAAAATGAAGCGATCCTGAGAATTATGTGGGATACAATCAAAAGCTAAAGTTTTTGAGTGATCAGAGTTCCAGAACGGGGAGAAAACAGAAAACACAGAGAGAATCTTTGAAGAACTGCTGACAGAAAAATTCCCCAATATCATGAAAGATGAAAAGCTGGCCATCCAAGAAGCTCAATGAACCTCAGATAAGATAGACCCCAAAAGAAAATCACCAAGGCATATCATAATCACACTCACCAAGACCAAAGACAAAGAATCCTGAGAGTAGCTTGTGACAAACAAGAAGTCACAAAAACAGGAGAAACAATAAGACTAAGCTCAGCTTATTCAGCAGAAACCGTGCAGGCAAGAAGGCAATGGGATGACATACATAAAACCTTGAAAGAAAAAAATTGCCAGCCAAGAATACTATAACCCACAATACTCTCGTTCAAATATGATGGTGAAATTAGGACATTTCCAGATAAACAGAAATTAAGGGAATATGTAAAAACCAAACCAAACTTACAAGAATTATTAAGGGAGTATTTCAATCTGAGAACAAACAACTTCAGCTCACAGGCTGAATCTAGGACCAATGAGCTTACCAGCCAGATACAAACTAGGAAATGAACTCCCAAGGACTATCCAAAACAAAACAAAACAAAATACAACAGGGAATCAGAGCAGTTAATTAAATGACAACAACATAAGAAGGCTAAAAGAGAGAATAAATGACATAGGTATAGAACCTTCAAATGGAGATGAAAGCAAGGTGATAACAAGTAATAATAGACTGCTTTGAACTTAGAAAGATAAGGGTAAATTTCATGGTAACGACAAAGAAAATTAACAAACTTACGCATAAAAGTAAAGAGGAAAAAGATAAAGTCTCAGGAAAAACAAAACCTACAAAAACAAAAGAAATGAAAAAAAAAATCCACAAACAAAAGGAATTCAGCGCAGGACAGTAAGAACAAAGAAAACGTCAGCACCACAAAAAAAAAGCACTACAAAATGACAGAAATAAACTCACATCTATCAATAATTATACTGAATATAAATGGACTCAATGCACCCATAAAGAGACAGAGAATGACAGATAAGATAAAAAAAAAAAAAAGAATCCATCAATATGCTGTCTACAAGAGACACACCTTAGAAACAAAGACATGAATTTATTAAAAGTCAAAGGTTGGAAAAAAATATAGCAAGCTAACAACTATGAAGAAAGAGCAGGAGTGGCAACACTAATCTCAGATAAAATAGGCTTTAAAACAATATCCACCATAAAAGACAAAGAAGGGCACTATGTAATGATCAAGGGGATGATCAATCATGAAGACATAACCATAATAAACATCTACTCACCCAATGACAGGGCTCCAAAATACAGAAAACAAACTCAAACAACACTGGAAAGAGAATTTGACAGTTCCACAATAATAGTAGGAGACTTCAACACACCACTCTCTGTAAAGGACAGAACAACTAAGAAGAAACTCAGCAAAGTTACAGAAGACCTAAAGGGCACAATCAGCCAAACTGAACTCATAGACATATATAGAACACTCCATCCAACAGCTCCAAAGTACACATTCTTTTCCAATGCACATGGAATGTTATCTTGAATAGACCATATCTTAGGCCACAGAGCAATTCTCAGCAAGATCCAAAATGTTGAGATAATTGAAAGTATCTTCTCTGACCACAATGCCATCAAGGTAGAAATTAACAACAGAAAGAGCAAGGAAAAAGAATCAGTTCCATGGAAACTGAATAACACCCTGCTTACAAACCACTGGGTAACAGAAGAAATCAGAAACGGAATAAAAAAATTCCTAGGATCAAATAAGAATGAAAACACATCATACCAAAACCTTTGGGACACAGCAAAGGCAGTCCTCAGAGGACAATTTATAGCAATAGACACATACATCAAAAAAGAAGAAAGGGACAATATCAAAACATTAACTACAGAACTCAAACAAATAAAAAGAGAACAGCAAAAAATGCCCACAGCCACCAGAAGAAAGGAAATAATAAAGATCAGAGCAGAAATAAATGAAATATAGAATAGAAAAATAATAGAAAGAATCAATAAAACTAAAAGTTGGTTCTTTGAAAGAATCAACAAAATCAACAAACCACTGGCCAGACTGACAAAAGAAAAACAGGAGAGGACACAAATAACCCAAATAAGAAATGAAATGGGAAATATTACAACAGACCCAACTGAAATAAAAAGGATCATAACAGAATATTCTGAAAAACTATACTCCAACAAATTTGAAAACCTAGAGGAAATGAATAAATTTCTAGAAACACACTACCTACCCAAACTACAACAAAGTGATGTTGAAAATCTGAACAGACCCATAACAAGAAAAAAGATTGAAAAGGTAATAAAAAAAAACTCCCAACAAAAAAAAAGGCATGGCTCAGATGGCTTCACTGGAGAATTCTACAAAACAATCAGAGAAGAGCTACTACCAGTACTACTCAAGCTATTTCAGAGCATAGAAAAGGAAGCAACGCTTTTGAATTCATTCTATGAAGCCAGCATAACGCTGATACCAAAACCAGGCAAAGACACCACAAAAAAAGAAAATTACAGACCAATATCTCTCATGAATATAAATGCAAAAATTCTGAACAAAATTCTAGCCAATAGAATTCACCATCGTATCAAAAAAAATAGTACACTATGACCAAGTAGGATTCATACCAGGTATGCAAGGATGGTTCAGCATTAGAAAATCAATCAACATAATCCACCACATAAATAAAAGGAAAGTAAAGAATCACATGATCATCTCAATTGATGCAGAAAAGTCATTCGACAAAGTCCAACACCATTCCTGATAAAAACTCTCAAGAAAATAGGCATAGATGGGAAATTTCTCAACATAATAAAGGGCTTCTATGCAAAACCAATGGCCAACATCATTCTTAATGGAGAGAGGCTGAAAACATTCCCCTTGAGAACAGAAACAAGAAAAGGATGCCCTTTATCACCACTACTATTTAACATTATGCTGGAAGTTCTACCTAGAGCAATAAATAAAGAAAAAAAAAAAATAAAGGGCATCCAAATTGGTAATGAAGAGGTTGAACACTCCCTGTTTGCAGATGATAGGATACTATATGTAGAAAAGCCTAAAGACTCCATGAGAAATCTACTGGAACTAATAGAAAGATTCAGCAGAATAGCAGGATATAAGATAAACATATAAAAATCAGTTGGATTCCTATACACTAATAAAGAGAATGATGAAAAGGAAATCAGGAGAACAATACCGTTTATAATAGCCCCTAAAAAATTAAAATACTTAGGAATAAATCTAACCAGCGATGTAAAAGACCTATACAAAAAATAACTACAAAACACTACTGCAAGAAACCCAAAGGGATCTACATAAATGGAAAAACATACCATGCTCATGGATAGGTAGACTCAATATTGTGAAAATGACAATTCTTCCCAAAGCAATTTACAAATACAATGCAATCACAATCCAAATACTAACAACATTCTTTAAAGAGATGGAAAACTTATCATTAACTTTATATAGACTAGGAAGAAGCCCCAAATAAGTAAAGCACTATTGAAGAAGAAGAAAGTTGGACGACTCACACTACCTGACCTCAGAACCTACTACACAGCTACAGTAGTCAAAACAGCCTGATACTGGTACAAGGACAGATACATTGACAAATGGAACAGAATTGAGAACACAGACGTAAATTCATCTACCTACGGTCACCTGATCTTCGCAAGGGCCCAAAGTCCATCAGATGGGGAAAAGACAGTCTTTTTAACAAATGGTGCTGGCAAAACTGGATATCCATCTGCAAAAAAATGAAACAGGACCCATACCTCACACCATATACAAAAACTAATTAAAAATGGATCAAAGACCTAAATATAATGCCAAAAACTATAAAGTTCATAGAGGAAAAAATAGGACCAGGGCTACAGGCCCAAATACAGGGCATTAACAGGATACAAACCATAACCATCAACACACAAACCCCAGAAGATAAGCTAGATAACTGGATCTTCTAAAAATCAAACACCTATGATCTTCAAAATACTTCACCAAAAGAGTAAAAAGAGAACCTACAGACTGGGAAAAAAGTTTTAGACAGTACAGGTCAGACAAAGGTCTAATCTCCATAATCAAGAAAATCTATCACCTCTACAACAAAAAGACAAATAATCCTATCAAAAAATGGGTAAAGGAAATGAACAGACACTTCACCAAAGAAGACGTTGAAGCGACCAACAGACACACGAGGAAATGCCCACGATTACTAGCTATTAGAGAAATGCAAATCAAAAACACAATGTGATACCATCTCCCCTGGCATTACTGGCACGAATCAAAAACACTGGAAATAACAAATGTTGGAGAGGCTGCGGGGAGATCGGAATTCTTATGCACTGCTGGTGGGAATGCAAAATGATACAACCATTTTGGACAATGATACAGTGCTTCCTCAGAAAGCTAGAAATACGCATATCATTCAATCCAGCAATTCCACTCCTAGGAATATATCCTAGAGAAATTAAGAGTCGTCATTCGAATAGACATATGCACACCCATGTTCATGGCAGCATTGTCCACAATAGCAAAATGATGGAAACAACCTAGATGCCCAGCAACAGATGATTGGGTAAACAAACTATGATACATACACACAAAGGAGTACTATGCAACAATAAAGAACAACGATGAATCTGTGAATCATCTCATAACATAGATAAAACTGGTGTACATTATGCTGAGTAAAATAAGTCATCACAAAAGGACGAATACTGTATGAAACCTCTATTGTAAAAACACATGAAAAAGTTTACACACAAAAAGTAACAATATTTGTTGGTTACAAGGGGTTAGGGGAGAATACTAAATAAACAATAGATAAGTGGTATATTGGGTGAAGGGTGAGACAGTACTATACTGGGGAAACCAGTGCAACTTGTATAAGAAAAGGTCATGGAAGCTCCCTAGACATATACAAACTCCCTGAGGGACTGAACTGCTGGGCAGAGGGCTGTGGGGACCATGGTCTTGGGGAACATCTAGCTCAATTTTCATACCACAGTTTATAAAGACAGTGTTCTACATTCTACCTTGGTGAGTAGCATCTGGGATCTTAAAAGCCTGTGAGCAGCCATCTAAAATACTTCATTGGTCTCACCCCTTCGTGAGCAAGAGAGAATTAAGAGAACAGGATACAAGGAAAAGATTAGTCCAAAGGACTAATGGACCACAGCTACCAAGGCCTCCACCAGACTGAGTCCAGTACAGCCAGATGGTGCCCGGCTACCACCACTGACTGCTCTGACTGGGATCACAACAGAGGCTTCTGGACAGAGCTGGAGAAGGATGTAGAACAAAATTCTAACACACAGAAACAAGACCAGATTTACTGGCCTGAAAGAGACTGGAGAAACCCCAAGAGTATGGCCCCCAGACACCCTTTTAGCTCAGTGGTGAAGTTAGTTCTGAGGTTCACCGTTCAGCCGGGGACTGGACAGCCCCATAAAACAAAACAGGACTAATGAGGCACAGCAGTCCAGGGACAAGGACTAGAAGGCAGAAGGGGACAGGAAAGCTGGTGATAAGGAACCCAAGGTTGAGTAAGGACAGTGTTGACATGTATTGGGGTTGTTAACATTTGTCATAGGGCAACATGTGTACTAACTGTTTAATGAGAAACTATTTTGTTCTGTAAACCTTCATCTAAAACTGAGAATACTAACACAACTAGAAGAAAGTAATCGATGTCACTAACTGTGCATGTAGCAATTTTTGAAACGGTGTATCTTTGACTACGTATATTTTCTCCAAAAAAAATAAAATAAAATAAAATAAAGTCAAGAAGCGAGAGGATTGACATGTCGTGGAATTGTTAACCAATGTCATAAAGCAAGCAATATGTGTATTGACTGTTTAATGAGAAACTATTTGTTCTGTAAACCTTCACTTGAAGTACAATTAAAAAAAAAAAAGAAATCAAATGGCATATTGCATTGGGCAAATCTGACGTAAAAGTCCTTTCTAAAGTGTTAAAAAGCAAAGAGATGTCACCTTGAAGGTTAAGATGTGGCTAACCAAAGCATGGCATTTTCAATCACCTCATATGTATGCAAAAACTGGACAATGAATAAGGAAGACCGAAGAACTGACGCCTTTGAATTATGGTGTTGGTGAAGAATATTGAATATACCATGGACTGCCAAGGAATGAATAAATCTGTCTTGGAAGCAGTACAGCCAGAATGCTGCTTTGGACATGTTATCAGTAGGAATTATTCCCTGGAGGACATCATGCTTGGTAAAGTAGAGGGTCAGCAAAAAAGAAGAAGACCCTCAACAAGATGGACTGATGTAGTGGCTGCAACAATGGACTCAAGCACAACTACAATTGTGGGGATGGAGCAGGACCAGGCAGTGTTTTATTCTGTTGTACATGAGTTGGAACCGACTGGATGGCATCTAACAACAACAACATGGATGTCAAGGCAATTCTGGAGAGGGCTGAGAGGGTAGTTAGGAGAGCTATAGAGAAGATTTCTATCATTTTAGAGAAATATGTATACAACCAGCAAAAGAATGTTGCTGGACATTAAATGTACTTGTGGACATTAAATGTGCTTCTGGTGAGAGTTTAAAAGAAAATGAACATGTAATTGGACAATGGAGGAAAGGAGATGGTTTTCATGCAGTAGAAAAGAACTTGTCTGAATTATGTTCAAATGTTTGGTGAAAGGTAGAGCCTATAAGTAATGAACTTGGCTGATGAGATTTCGAAGCAAGAACTTAAAGGGGCTGCATGGTTTCTCTGTGCTGCTTATAGTAAAACGTGAGAGAAAAGAGATGGACTTAAAAATGAACTGTGCAAAATGAAAACAGAACTTAAAGTTTTAGAAAATTCTGTTTTACAAACTAAAGCACGGGTCCTAGAATGTTAACTAAGTAGACATGTCTACACAGACTTTTGTTAAAGAAATTATTCCTGTGACTTATGTATTTAACCAACTACCAAATCAAAAAACCCATAAGCTTAGATGGAAGGGGACAGAGAAAGAAGCAAAGGAATGATTGCTGTCACCTCTTGAATTCTATAGGCAGTAAACAGGCCAAATGACCTACCTCTTTTGTCCCCCAAGAAAAGAAAAGGACCGTGCCTGGAGCAGCTTGGAGATGAACAGAATTGTTGGAAGGAACATGGGTAGTAGGGCCTTCTCAGTTTCAAATGACGGGGCCACGATCTCCTAGATCTCAAAAAATGGGCCCACAGCTTCTTAGGCTTCATAGAGTTGGATCTTTGCCAACTTGATTCTGGAGTGTGGGGTTGCAGTTCAGGAGTGCTGAGGATTGGACCACTGTTCAAGGCTGAGAGGATGGGGTTGTCATGCCCAAGGGTCAGAAGAACAGGGCCAAGAGGGTAGGGTCACCACTCAGATGTACTAGGAGAATGAGGCCACCCAAAATGGAGGTGACAGAGTTGCAGGCTTGGATGGTAGAGCCGAAGCCCAGGCCTGAGAGGCTTCCACCCAGAATCCAGACAGCATGGCCAACACCCACAGTCTGGAAGATGAGGCCATTACCCAGATGGTCTCAGAGAACAGAGGATTATTTTCAAAACTTGAGAGCTAATGTAAATTGTTCTGCAGGTTTTTAGACTTGCTTTCCCTCCAATTTCTTTCATTTGTAATCAAAATGTCTATCTTGTGCCTGTTCTACATTGTACATTGGAAGCAGATAACTTATATTCTAGATTTCACAGGCTCACAGATGAAGAAGAATCTTTCCCATGGATAGAATATGCCTAAAGTCTCACCCATATTTGGTTTAGATGCTTCTGAAGATGAGATTTTGGACTTGGAGTTGATTTAAGACTTTTGTGATTTCATTTTACTTGGATCCATAATCAATGTCCATAGAAGCAGCAGTCAAGAAATCAAACAACATATTGTATTCGGCAAATCTGCTTCAAAATACCTCTTTAAAGTGTTAAAAGGCAAAGATTTCACTTTGATGACATAGGTGCTCCAGAACAAGCCATAGTCTTTTCAATTGTCTCATATGCATGGGAAAGCTGAACAATGGAAAAGGAAGGCAGAGAAATTGATGCATTTAAACTGTGTTGTTGGCAAAAAATATTGAATAAACTATGAACTGCAAGAAGAATGAAAAAATCTATCTTGGAATAAGTACAGCCAGAATGCTCCTTAGAAGTGAGCGTGGCAAGACTTCATCTCACATACTTTGGACATGTTATCAAGAGGGATCAGTCCCTGGAGAAGGACATCATGCTTGGTAAAGTAGAGGGTTAGTGAAAAAGAGACCCTCATTGAGACGGACTGTCACAGTGGCTACAACAGTGAGCTGAAACATGCCTGTTAGTGTGAGGATGGCACAGGACCAGACAAAATTTTGTTCTGTTATACATAGAGTTCCTATGAGTCGGATCCCACTCAAGGCTACATAACAACAACTACAGCATATACAAATATTATTCATTTTTTTATAGTGACCTTGTACCCTGCAGCCTTGCTAAACTATCTTTTTTCTAGTAGCATTTTTGTAGATTTCGTATAATTTTTCCACATTGACCATCATGTCATTTGTGAATAAAGGCAGTTTTACTTATTGTTTTCACTACATATATATTTGGAATTCTTTTACTTACCTTATTGTACTGTGCAGGACTTATTCTTTAATTAAAGTGGTGAGTATGACTAATCTTAACATTGTTCCTGAACTTAAGGGGAAAGCATTCTGATTTTCACCATTAAACAGGGTGTTAGCTGTAGATTTTTCATAGATGACCTTATTTTCAAGTGAAAGAAGATTCCTTCTATTACTACTTTTTCGTAGTCATGACCATAGATGTTTGTTGATTTTTCTTCATATTTTAGGGGGCATTTATTGATGATTATAAATGTATTTTTAAGTTAGTAAGTTTATTTGATCTTTTTTATGTTAAATCAATCTTTTTCTTGAGATGAAATCCCACTTGGTCATCCTATATTATCTTTTAAAAATATTGCCAGATTTAACTGGCTATAATTTTCACTAAGGATTTATGTGTCTACATTCATGAGAAATATTTATTTGTAGTTTCTTTGTCCAGTTTTTGTATTAGGATAGAGTTGATCTAATAAAATGAGTTGGGATTTGTTCTGTTTTAATTTTCTGAATACGTTTTGGTAGAGGTGGTATAATTTCTTTTTAAAAATATTTAGTGGAACTATTTATGAACTCAGAGTTTGCTGTGGAATTTTTAAAATTATGTGTTCAAATTTTTTAATAGATAAGCACCATTCATGTTATCTCTTTCTTCTACAATGAGCTATGGCATTTGACATCTTTCAATGAAATTATCTGTTTAATCTAAGTTATTGTATTTGTTGGCATAACTTATTCATAATATTTTCATGTTATTCTTTCAATATCAGTGGAAGCTGAAGTAATGTCTCTTTTCATTCTTGATACTTGTAATTGTTTTTATTTTCTCTCTTCTTTCTTTTCTATATCAGCATGACCGTATGATTATCAATTATTTATTAACATATTCACAGAATCAGCTTTTGGTGTCATTGATTTTCTCTATTTTTGTTTGTATCTAAGTTTTTTTTTTTAAATTATTTTTCGAGGAAGCGGGGCCAAGGTGGCAGAGTAATCAGATGCTTCTGGTGGTCCCTCTTACAACAAAGACCTGAAAAAACAAGTGAATCGATTATATATGACAATCTAGGAGCCCTGAACATGAAAGGCAAAGTTGAGGAATCAAACTGAATGACGGGGGAGGGAGAGACTTTTTGGAAGCAGCGAGGAGTTGGATCAGCTCATGGTGTGTGATGAAGCAACTAGCGGCACTCAGGAGGCGTTTTCCACATTGGGAAAGATTCAGCAGAAGACAGTCTACTCAGCCATTCAGAACCAGTGAGAAACAGCCTTTGATCAGTGAAAGATAAGTTCTTTCATCTGTCCTACAGCCTGGATCAAAAACGCCCTCCTTTGGGAAAAACCTTTCTCCCATTTACCTCCCTGCTCCCTGCTCTGCATTGGGTCTGGGTTGGCTTCAGTGATTGCCAAGTCCCCTGGGATGGAAGTAGGACCCATCACGGGCCCTGAGCCATACTCCTGGCCTTGCAGAGGGAAAAAGTTAACAAACGGGAAAAAATAATCTGCCAGCTCCCCTAAACCAGGAACTCAGGGTAGGCACAGCTCCTTTGCCTAGGCACAGGCATAAGGGGTTCATGGACTTTGACTTATCCCCTGTGGAGACTTGTGTGGACCCATTTCCAGAGAGTAGGCCCTCGATATTACATTGCAACAGGGTATATACTTGAAGTCTAACTTCAACTGTTTCAGCTGTGAAGTGGCAGGTTTGTGACATTTGACATAGCTCTGCCCATTAAGCATGGTTCTCACCCATCAACATCAGGAGCCTGAGGACGAGTGGCTCCACCCATGCCAGCTAGCCAACTGTGACAGGGGCCCAAGAGTAAGAGGTGCCCCCCAGTCCTTACAGCCAACTGCATTGGGTGCTAATAGTCTGGCTGCAAAACCCACCCACCTATATGCTCTAGGGAACAAGGACATGCTTTCCTCTCAAACACTCAGGGGCAGCCATCAGCTCCCTGCCTTGCTCAGTGTGTGACCCCCTGATGCAGCTGTATGCCTGTGTTTACACCAATCAACCATGCCTGTCTAGGACTATAAGTGAGAGCCTGCACCACACACTTGGTGCATGATTACCTGGACACCTGAGCTGAATCCATGCGGGACGAGAGGGCAGACTCCTGGGCTCAGATACTTCGTGGTGGTTCAGTCCATCTGGTGGCAGGACACTGGAGCTTCGGAGGCACTGGTGATTGGGGTAGCTCACATGAGCAGACTATTTGGGCATAACAAAGCAAGAAGCTAGGACACAGTAGGCAAACATAAAATAAATAAATCTAATAACTTATTGATGGCTCACAGACAACACTTAATATCAAATCACATAAAAAGGCAGACCATGATGGCTTCAGCAAGCTCCCAAAATAAAGAATCAAGAAATTTTCTGGAGGAAGAGAATTTCTTGGAATTACTAGAGGCAGAATACAAAGGATTAATATTAATCAAGAGATTACGAAGGAGATCAGGCAAAACACAGAACACACAATAGAAGAACTTAAGAAGATTAGAGAAGAGCATAATGACAAATTTAACAGGCTGCAAGAATCCATAGAGAGACAGCAATCAGAAATTTGGAAGGTTAACAATAAAATTTCAGAATTAGACAACTCGATAGAAATTCATAGGAGCAGAATTGAGACAATGGAAGTCAGAATGAGTGAGACTGAAGATAAAGCACTTGACACAAACTTACTTGAGGAAAAATCAGATAGGATTTAAAAAATGAAGAAACCCCAACAATTATGTGGGATTCTATTAAAAGGAATAGCCTATGAGTGATTGGAGTATGAAAACAGGGGGGATAACAGAAAATACAGAGAGAATTGTTGAAGATTTGCAGAAAACTTCACTGATGTCATGAAGATTGAGAAGATATCTATCCCAGATTCTCATCTAACCCCACATAAGGTCGATCCCAAAAGAAAGTCACCAGGACATGTTATAATCAAACTTGCCAAAACCAAAGATAAACAGAGAATTTTAAGAGCAGCTAGGGATAAACAAAAAGTCATCTACAACAAAGGAGAGTCAACCAGAATAAGCTCGGACTACTCAGAAGAAACCATGCAAGCAAGAAGGCAATGGGATGACAAATATAAAGCCTTAAAGGAAAAGAACTGCCAGCCAAGAACTTTATATATCCAGCAAAACTGCCTCTCAAATATGATGGCAAAATTAGGGCATTTCCAGATAAACAAAAGTTCAGGAAATTTGCAAAATCAAAATCAAAATTACAAGGAATACTAAAGGGAGTCTTTCTGTTAGAAAAATGAATAATATCAGATAACAACCCAAGACTAGAACACAGGACACAGCTACCAAATATCAACCCAGATAGGGAAGTCACAAAAATAAATCAAAGCTAAAACACTGAAAATAGGGAAACAGATGTCAATACGTAAAAGATGACAAGATTAAAACAGAATAGAGGGACTAAAAAATGTAGACATAGATTTTTCATATGGAGTGGAAGTCAAGGCGATATAAAGAAATAGAAGACTGGTTTTAACTTATAAAAATAAGGATAAATATTAAGGTAACCACAAAGGAAACTAACAATCCTACATGATAAAATAAAAAACTAGAAAAATATAAAGACTCAGCAAATACAAACTGAAGAACAATGAAAAAGATGAAAAGAAAATACATAAAGAAAAATGACTCAGTACAGAAAATTAAGTGGAACAAAGAAACTGTCAACAACACACAAAAAAAGACATCAAAATAACAGTACTAAACTCATACCTATCAATAATTAGAGTGAAAGTAAATGGAATAAATGCACCAATGAAGAGACAGACAGTGGCAGAATGGATATAAAAACACGATCTGGCTATATGCTGCCTACAAGAGACACACCTTAGATTTAAAGACACAAACTAAAACTCAAAGGACAGAAAAAAAATATATCAAGCAACACTCAAAAAAGAGCAGAAGTGGCAATACTAATCTCTGACAAAACAGACTTTAAAATGAAATCCACCACAAAAGATAAGGAATGACACTATATAATGATTAAAGGATCTGTACACCAGATGAACATAACTATAATAAATACGCACCCAAAGACAGCATTCCAAAATGCATAAAACAAACTCTAACAACATTGAAAAGAGAGATAGACAGCTCCACAGTAATAGTAGGAAACTTCAACACACCACCTTCAGTGAAGGACAAAACATCCAGATAGAAGTTTAAAAAGACATGGAAAATTTAAATGCTATAATCAAACAACTTGATCTTACAGACATATACCAAACACTCCACCCAACAGCAGCCAAGTATACTTTCTTTTTGAGTACATGTGGAACATTCTCCAGAAGAGACCACATATTACACCATAAAGCAAGCCTTAACAGAATCCAAAGCATTGAAATATTACAAAGCATCTTTTCTGACCATAAAGCCATGAAAGTTGAAATCAATAATAGAAAAAGCAAGGGAAAAAAAACAAACACATGGAAATTGAACAACACCTTGCTCAAAAACTACTGGGTTATAGATGAAATAGAGTCTGGAATAAAGAAATTCATAGAATCAAATGATAATGAAAACACATCCGACCAGAACCCTTAGGGCACAGCAAAAGCAGTGCTCAGAGGTCAGTTTATAGCAATAAATGCACACATCCGAAAAGAAGAAAGGGTCATAATCAAAGCATTAACCCTTCAACTGGAACAAGAAGAAAGAGAGCAGCAAAAGAAGCCCTCTGGTGCCAAAAGAAAGCAAATAATAAGAATTAGGGTAGAATTAAATGAAACAGAGAATAGAAAAACAACTGAAAGAGTTAACAAGACCAAAAGCTGGTTCTTTGAAAAGATCAACAAAATTGAGAAACCACTGGCCAAACTGAAAAGAAAAAGAAAAACAGGAGGGGAAGCAAATAACCCATATAAGAAATGAGATGGGTGATATCACAACAAACCCAACTGAAATTAAAAGAATCATAACAGAATACTATGAAAAATTGTACTCTGTAACAAATTTGAAAATCTAGAGGAAATGGATAAATTTCTAGAAACTCACTACCTACCTATACTAACACAAACAAAGGTAGAAAAACTAAATAAACCTATAACAAAAGAAGAGATTGAAAAGATAAATTAAAAACTCCCAACAAACAACAGCCCAGGCCCTGACAGTTTCACTGGAGAATTCTACCAAATTTTCAGAGAAGAGCTAACACCACTACTACTACCAAAGGCATTTCAGAGCATAGAAAAGGATGAAATATTCCCAAACTAATTCTATAAAGCCAGCATAACCCTGATACCAAAGCCAGGCAAAGACAACACAAAAAAAGAAAATTACAGACAATATCCTTCATGAATGTTGATGCAAAAATCCTCAACAAAATTCTAGCCAATAGAATTCAGCAACATATAAAAAAAATAATAATAATTCACTCTGGTCAAGTGGGATTTATACCAGGTATACACGGATGGTTCAACATTAGAAAAACAATCAATATCACCCATCACCTTAATAAAACAAAATACAAGAACCACATAATCTTTTTTTTTTTTTTTTTGTACTTCAGGGGAAGGTTTACAGAACAGTTTCTCATGGAACAGTAGTACACATATTGTTTTAGGACATTGGTTAACAACCCCACGACAAGTCTACTCTCTCCCTTCTCGACCTTTTTTTTTTTTGGTGAAAATATACATAGACAAAGATACACCATCTCAAAAATTGCTACATGCAGAGTTCAGTGACAATTCTCTTCCAGTTGTGCTGCTATTCTCACTTTTAGATGAAGGTTTACAGAACAAAATAGTTTCTCATTAAACAGTTAGTACACATGTTGCCCTATGACAATGGTTGAGAACCCACTACATGTCAACACTGTTCTTACTTAACCTTGGGTTCCCTATCACCAGCTTTCCTGTACCCTTCTCCCTTCTAGTCATTGTCCCTGGACTGCTGTGCCTCATTAGTCCTGTTTTGTTTTACGGGGCTGTCCAGTCCCCGGCTGAATGGTGAACCTCAGAAGTGATTTCACCACTGAGCTAAAAGGGTGTCTGGGGGCCATGCTCTCGGGGTTTCTCCAGTCTCTTTCAGGCCAGTAAATCTGGTCTTGTTTCTGTGTGTTAGAATTTTGTTCTACATCCTTCTCCAGCTCTGTCCAGAACCCTCTGTTGTGATCCCAGTCAGAGCAGTCAGTGGTGGTAGCCGGACACCATCTAGCTGTACAGGACACAGTCTGGCAGCTGTGGTCCATTAGACCTTTGGACTAATCTTTCCCTTGAATCCTGTTCTCTTCACACTCCCTTGCTCCCGAAGGGATGAGACCAGTGGAATATCTTAGACGGCTGCTCACAGGCTTTTAAGACCCTAGACACTACTCTCCAAGGTAGAATGTAGAACATTGCCTTTATAAACAATGTTATGCCAATGGAGCTAGATGTTCCCTGAGACCGTGGTCCCCACAGCCCTCTGCCCAGCAATTCAGTCCCTCAGGGAGTTTGGATGTGTCTATGGAGCTTCCATGACCTTGCCTTGTACAAGTTGTGCTGGTTTCCTCAGTATTGTGTACTGTCTCACCCTTCACCCAAGATACCACTATTGCCTACTTAGTATTCTCCCACCACCCCCCCATCCCTGGTAACCAACAAAGATTGTTACTTTTTCTGTGTGAACTTTTTCATAGGTTTTTACAATAAAGGTCTCATACAATATTTGTCCTTTTGTGATTGACTTATTTCACTTAGCATAATGTCCTCCAGTTTCATCCATGTTATGAGATGATTCACAGATTCATCATTGTTCTTTCTCATTGCATATTACTCCATTGTGTGTATGTACCATAGTTTGCTTATCCATTCATCTGTTGATGGACATCTAGGTTGTTTCCATCGTTTTGCTATTGTGAACAATGCTGCCATGAACATAGGTGTGCAATTGTCTATTTGAGTGACAACTCTTATTTCTCTAGGATATATTCCTAGGAGTGGGATTGCCGGATCATATTGTATATTTATTTCTAGCTTTCTAAGGAAGTGCCATATCATTTTCCAAAATGGTTGCATCATTTTGCATATCCACCAGCAGTGCATAAGAGTTCATATCTCCCTGCGGCCCGTCCAACATGTGCTATTTCCAGTGTTTTTGATTCGTGCCAGTAATGCTGGGGTGAGATGGTATCTCATTGTGGTTTTAATTTGCATTTCTCTAATGGCTAGCGATCGCGAGCATTTCCTCATGTGTCTGTTGGCCATTTGAATGTCTTCTTTGGTGAAGTGTCTGTTCATTTCCTTTGCCCATTTTTTAATAGGATTATTTGTCTTTTTGTTGTAGAGGAGTTGGATTTTCTTGCAGAGTATGGAGATTAGACCTTTGTCTGACTTGTACTGTTCAAAATTTTTTTCCCAGTCTGTAGGTTCTCTTTGTACTCTTGGTGAAGTCTTTTGAAGACAATAGGTGTTTGATTTTTAGAGGATCCCAGTTATCTAGCTTATCTGTTGGGGTTTGTGCATTGATGGTTATGGTTTGTATCCTGTTAATGCCATGTATTAGGGCCTGTAGTGTTGGTCCTATTTTTTTTTTCTATGAACTTTATAGTTTTTTGCTTTATATATAGGTCTTTGATCCATTTGGAATTAGTTCTTGTATATGGTGTGAGGTATGGGTCCTGTTTCATTTTTTTTCAGATGGATATCCAGTTTTGTCAGCACCATTTGTTAAAAAGACTGTCTTTTCCCCAATTGATGGACTTTGGGCCCTTGTCGAAGATCAGGTGACCGTAGGTGGATGGATTTACATCTGGGTTCTCAATTCTGTTCCATTGGTCAATGTATCTGTCATTGTACTAGTACCAGGCTGTTTTGACTACTGTAGCTGTATGGTAGATTCTGAGTTCAGGTAGTGTGAATCTTCCAACTGTATTCTTCTTCTCCAGTAGTGCTTTACTTATTCGGGGCTTCTTCCCTTTCCATATAAAGTTAATGATTAGTTTTTCCATCTCTTTGAAGAATGTTGTTGGTATTTGGATTGTGATTGCGTTGTGTTTGTAAATTGCTTTGGGTAAAATTGTCATTTTCACAATGTTGAGTCTACGTATCCATGAGCATGGTATGTTTTTCCATTTCTGTAGATCCCTTTGGGTTTCTTGCAGTAGTGTTTTGTAGTGTTCTTTGTATAGGTCTTTTACATCCCTGGTTATATTTATTCCTGTCTTTTTTTTTTTTTTTTTTTATTAAGGGCTATTATGAATGGTATTGTTTTTCTGATTTCCTTTTCATTGTTCCCCTTACTGGTGTATAGGAATCCAACTGATTTTTGTAAGAACCACATAATCTTATCAATCAATTTAGAAAAGGCATTTTACAAAGTCCGACACCCATTCATGTTAGAAACTCAACAAAGTAAGAATAGAAGGGGAATTCTTCAACATAATAAAAGGCATTTATACAAAGCCAACAGCCAACATCATCCTAAATGGAGAGACTTTGAAAGCATTCCCCTTGAGAACAGGGACCACACAAAGATGTCCTTTATCACCTCTCTTATTGAAAACTGTGCTGGCAGTCCTAGCCTGAGCAATTAGGCTAGAAAAATAAATAAAGCGCATTCAAATTGGTAAGGAAGAAATCAAAGTATCTCTATTTGCAGATGATATGATCTTATAGACAGAAAATCCCAAAGAATCCACAAGAAAACTACTGGAACTAACAGAAGATTTCAGCAAAGTTTCAGGATACAAGATAAACATACAAAAATTTGTTGGATTCCGCTTCACCAACAAACAACTTCCAAGAGGAAATCGTGAAATCAATACCATTTACAATAGCCCCCAAGAAGTTAAAATACTTAGGAATAAATCTAAGCAGAGATGTAAAAGACCTGTACAAGGAAACTGCAAGACACTACTGCAAGAAACCAAAAGAGACTGCATAAGTAGAAAAACACATCTTGCTCATGTATAGGAAGACTCAACATTATGAACATGTCCGTTCTACGCAAAGCCATCTACAGATACAATGCAATCTCTATCCAAATTCCAACAGCACTTTTTAATGAGATGGAGAAACAGATCACCAACTTCATATGGAAAGGGAAGAGTCCTCGGGTAAGTTAAGTATTACTGAAGAAGAACAAAGTGGGAGGTCTCACACTACCTGATTTTAGAACCTATTATACCACCACAGTAGTCGAAACAGCCTAGTACTGGTACAACAACAGATACATAGACCAATGGAGCAGAATTGAGAATCCAGGCATAAATTCATCCACCTATGAGCAGATGATACTTGACAAAGGCCCAAAGTCCATTAATTGGGGAAAAGGTAGTCTCTTTAACAATTGGTGCTGGCGTAACTTGATATCCACCTGCAAAAAAAAAAAAAAAAGAAAAAAAAGAAGACCCAAACCTCACACGATGCACAGAAACTAATTCAAAATGGATCAAAGACCTACATATAAAATCTATAAAGATAAAGATCATGGAAGAAAAAATGCGTACAATGATAGGAACTGTAGTACATGGCATAAACAGAATACGAACCATAAGTAACAATGCACAAGCACAAGAAGAGAGACTAGATAACTGCGAGCTCCTAAAAATCAAACACTTATGCTCATCAAAAGACTTCACCTAGAGTCAAAAGACAACCTATAGACAGAAAAAAATTTTGGCTCCGACAAATCCGATCAGTGTCTAATCTCTAAAATCTACAAGATACAGCAAAACCTCAACAACAAAAAGGTAAATAACCTAATTAAAAATTGGGCAAAGGATATGAACAGCACTTCGCCAAAGAAGATATTCAGACGGCTAACAGACACATGAAGAAATGCTCACGATCATTAGCCGTTAGAAAAATGTAGATCAAAACTACAATGAGATATCATCTCACCCCAACAAGGCTAGCATTTATCCAAAAAACACAAAATAAATGTTGGAGTGGATGTGGAGAGACTGGAACAAGTATACACTGTTGGTGGGAATGTAAAATGGTACAACCACTATGGAAATCAAGAAAGCTAGAAATAGAAGTACCATACAATCCAGCAATCGTTCTCCTTGGAACATATCCTAGAGAAATAAGAGCTGTCACACGAATAGATATATGCACACCCATGTTTATAGCAGCACTGTTCACGATAGCAAAAAGATGGAAACAACCTAGGTGCCCATCAACAGACGAATAGATAAACAAATTATGGTATATTCATACAATGGAATACTATGCAACGATAAAGAACAAGAATGATTCCATGAAACATAACATGGAGGAATCTGGAAGGTCTGACTAAAACTGGAGGAACCCCAGAAAGCATGGTCCCCACACTCTCTGTCAACCCAGAACTAAAACCACTCCTGAAGCCAACTCTTCAGACAAAGATTAAACTGGCTATGGGACATAAAATAATACTCGTGAGGAGTATGCTTCTTAGCTCAAGTAGACACATGAGACTAAGTGGGCAGCTCCTGTCCAGAGGTGAGATGAGAAGGCAGAGAGGGTCAGGAGCTGGTTGAATGGACACAGGAAATCAGGGGTGGAAAGGAGTGTGCTGTCACAATACAGGGAGAGCAATTAAGGTCACATAACAATATATATATAAATTTTTGTATGACAGACTAACTTGAATTGTAAACTTTCACTTAAAGTACAATACAAGGAAAAAAAATTCTTTTTCCATTTTCATTATTTACTTATTTCTTATAAATTTTACATTTGTTCCTCATTGTTTTCTAATTTCTTAAGGTAGAGTCTCAGACCATTTATGGGATACTTTTTATCTGTTAAATATAATCATTTAATGCTATAATTTTTTGGAAAGCACTGTGGTAGTCCTTTTCCACATATTTGGATATGTTGTGTTTTCATTTTCATTAAGCTAAAATATATTCTAATTTCCTTTGTGACTTCCTTTTGAATTACTATTTATTTAGAAATGTGTTTAATTTCTAAATATTTGTAAATTTCCCAGCTACTTTTCTGTTATTCATTTCTAATTCTTTTGTAATCTGATAACATACTTTGTATGATTTAAATCCTCTTATATTTATTGAGACTGGTTTTCTATCCCAGAATATGGTCTAATTGGTAAATGAATCCCTGTAAATATAAAAACAATGTGTATTTTGTTGTTGTTGTATGCACTGTTCTATAAATATCAAATAGTTCAATTTAGTAAATCATGTTATTCATGTTTCCTATATCCTTACTGATTTTCTATATATTTTTTTATGAGTAGGAGAAAGGAGTATTGAAATACCAAAATATGATTCTGGATTTCTTTATTTCTACGTTTAGCTTCATGAGTTTTCCTTCTTACATTTGGAAGTACTGTTACTAAGCCAATTTTTATTTAGAACTATTATGTCCTCTTGATTAATTGACCTCCTTATCATTATAAAATGACTCTATCTATTGTAATATATCTATCTACATGTTAGTCAGTTTGTTGTATTGTGGTGGCTTGCATGTTTCTGTGATGCTGGAAGATATGCTACTGCTAATTCAAATATCAACAGTGTCACCTGGGTGGAAGGGTTTCACTGGAGCTTCCAGACTAAAACAGACTATGAAGAAGGACTTGGCAGTCTACTTCTGAAAAAATTGGCCATTGAAAACCTTATGAATAGCAGTGGAACATTGATATAGTGCCGGAAGCCCCACAGGTTGGAAGCCACTCAAAATATGACTAGGGAAGAGTTGCCTCCTCAAAGTAGAGTAGATCTTAATGATGAGGATGAAGTAAAGCTTTTGGGATCTTCGTTTGCAGATGTGGCACGACTCAAAATTAGAAGAAATAGCTGCAAACATCCATTAGTAATCAGAACGTGGAATGTACAAAGGATGAATCTAGGAAAATTGGAAGTCATCAAAAATGAAATGGAATGCATCAAGATCGATATCTTAGACATCAGTGAGCTGAAATGGACTTCTGTTAGTTATTTTGAATCAGTCATATGGTCTACTATGCCAGGAATGACAAATTGAAGAGAAATGGTATCACATTCATCATCAAAAAGAACATCTCAAGATCTATCCTGAAGAACAATGCTGTCAGTGATAGGATATTTTCCATATGCATACAAGTAAGACTAATTAATATGACAATTATTCAAATTTATACACCAACCCCTAATGACAAAAATGAGGCAACTGAAGATTTTTACTAACTTCTGCAGTCTGAATTGATCATATATGCAATCAAGATGCATTAATAATTACCGGTGACTGGAATGTGAAAGTTGGAAACAAAGAAGAAGGATTTGTTGTTGGAAAATATGGGCTTGGTGATAGGAATGAGGCTGGAGATCTCATGATAAAATTTTGCTAGACCAACGACTTATTCATTGCAATTATCTTTTTTCAACAACATAAACAGTGACTATACACGTGTATTTCACTGGATGGCAAACACAGAAATCAAATTGAATACATCTGTGGAAAGATAAAATGAAGAAGCTTAATATCATCAGTTAGAACAATGCCAAGGCTGACTGCAGAACAGACCATCAGTTGCTCATATGCAAGTTTAAGTTGAAGTTGACTAAAATTAAAACAAGTCCACAACAATGAAAATACAACCTTGATTATATATCACCTGGACTTGGAGATCATCTCAAGAACAGATTTGATGCATTGAACACTAATGATTGAATTTCAGATGAGTTGTGAAATGACAAGGACATGAAGAAAGCTAAAGGTCATTAAAAAGACAGTAAAGAAAGAAGAGGCCAAAATGTGTGTCAGAAGAGACTCTAAAACTTGCTATTGAATTTAGAGTACCTAAAGTGAACGGAAGAAATGAGGAACTAAAAGAACTGAACAGAAGATTTCAAAGGGCAGCTCGAGAAGACAAAGTAAAGTATTATAATGAAATGTGAAAAGACCTGGAGTTAGAAAATCAAGCTGAAAGAACTGAAGAAAAAATTCAAGCCTCGAGTTGCAGTTTTGAAGGATTCTGTGGGCAAAATATTGAACGACGCAAGAAGTATCAAAAGAAGATGGAAGGAATACACAGAGTCACTGTACCAAAAACAATTGGTCAATGTTCAACCATTTCAGGAGATGGCATATGACCAGGAATTGAAGGTACTGAAGGAAGAAGTCCAAGCTGCACTAAAGGCATTGGTGAAAAGCAAGCCTCCAGAATTGACGGAATACCAATTGAGTTGTTTCAACAAACGGATACAATGCTGAAAGCACTCACTCGTCTGTGCCAAGAAATTTGGAAGACAGCTACCTGGCAACTGACCAGAAGAGATCCATATTTATGCCCATTCAAAGTAGGGTGATCCAATAGAATACAGAAGTTATTGAGCAATATCATTAATATCACATGCATGTAAAATTATGTTGAAGAGAATTCAAAAACTGTTGCAGGAGTACATCAACAAGGAACTGCCAGAAATTCAAGCTGGTTTCAGAAGAGGACATGGAAAGATGGATATCATTGCTGATGTCCAATGGAGCTTAGCTGAAAGCAGAAAATACCTGAAAGATATTTACCTGTGTTTTATTGATTATGAAAAGGCATTTGACTGTGTAAATAATAACAAATTATGGATAACATTGTGAAGAATGGGAATTTCAGAACACTGATTTGCACTCATGGGAACCTGTACATAGACCAAGAGGCAGCTGTTCGAGCAGAAAAAGAGGATAGTGCATGGTTTAAAATCAGGAAGGATGTGTGGCAGGGTTGTATCCTTTCACCATACTTATTCAATCTGTATGCTTAGTAAATAATCCAAGAAGCTGGACTGTATGAAAAGGAACATGGTATCAGGATTGGAAGGATATCATGCTTTGTAAGGTAGAGGGGTCAAGGAAAAAGTGGAAGACCCTCAACGAGATGGATTGACACAGTGGCCACAATAATGGTCTCAAACATAGCAAAGATTATGAGGATGGTGCAGAAACAAACAGTATTTAGTTCTGTTGTACATAGGATTGCTATGAGTTGGAACTGACCCAACGACAGTACCTAACAACAACAACGACAATATATCTAGTTCTAAAATCTGCTTTCTCTGATATCAACATAGCTATTTCAATTTTATTTTGTTTATTTTCTGTATCTTGTATCTTTTTGCAAATTTTACTTTTAACCTACCTGTGTCTTTATATTTTCATGGGTTGCTTGTAGATGGTGCACAGTTGGTCTTGGTTTTTTTTTTTTTTGTTGTTCTTCTTCTTCTTTTCTTTTTAATTACAATTTGAAAATCTCTGCTTTTTACTTGATTTATGCAGATCATTTACACTTAATGGAATTATTGAGTTTAAATCTACTATCTTGCTATTGTTCTCTTTTTCCTACTTTTTTTCAGTTAAGTATTTTTAAAATGATTTTGTTTTATGTCTACTAATGGTCTATATCCCTGGTTGTGCAGTAGTTAAGAACTTGAATGCTAACCAGAAGGTCAGCAGTTCAAATCCACCAGCCATGCCTTGGAAACCCTATGGGACAGTTCTACTCCATCCTGTAGTGTTGCTATGAGTCAGAATTGACTCAGTGATGATGGGTTTATAATGGTGTATGAGGTATACCTCTTTTTTTATTTTGTAGAAGTTTTTTTTGGATTTACAATATGTATCTTTACTTATTACTATAAATCTTCAAATAATATAATACTGCACATATGGTGTAGAAACCTCATGATAATATTCTTTTATATGTATGTTCTTTTGTCTTTTGAACTACTATTATCAGATTTTTTTGTATGTATGCTATAAATCATACAATACCATTTTTATTATATTTGTTTCAAGCCAAAAATTCTTTACATAAATTTTTAAAGTAGGGACAACGGCTTTTATACTTACACATATAATTTTGAAATTTTTCAATATTAATTGTTCGTTTATTTTGCCCCTCCCACAATCCTTCTGGGACTCCCATTACACATATCTTGGATTGCTTGATGTTGTCACACAGATCACTGATACTTATGTATTACTTTTCAGTGCTTATTCCACAGTGTTTCTATTTCTGTATTGTCAATGTCACTGATAACTAGGGGAAAAATCAATCATTAAAAAAGTGCCCAGAAATTACAAAGAAGGGGAGATAGCAGATCTTTACTTCTTCAGTGTTCAAACTGCTGATAATCTAATCAAATATATCTTTCATTTCTAATAATGTAGTTTCATCTCTAGATGACTAAATGACTGTTTTTTTAAAATATGTATCTTTCATTTCTCTTTACATCATGTTCCTGTTTTCCTCTAACTTTGTCTCCCTTATCTCAGTCTCCTCAACTCAGAGACTTAGAACATAGTCATAAAACCTGCTTATATTCTCATCTGCTATCTCCCCTTTTTTGTTATTTCTGGTCATGTTTTAAGGATTAATTTTTTTCCCAATTGTGAGTCACACACTCTTGCTTTCTTCCAGATATTCTGAAATATATATTGTTTCTTTCTGGATTTTGTTGTATTCCTTTAGTGTTGAAGTTTTTTTCTGACGTGTCATTAAGTTACTTGGAATCAGTTAGATTATTTTAAGACTTCCTTTTAAGCTTTATTAGGTCATGACCAAAGAAGCCTTTAATCTGATTTAATCTTTAATCTACTCTAGCATTTAATCTAATCTAATTTATCCATACTACTAAGACTTTACTCTTCTGTGAAGTCTACCCAATGTGTTGTATATTACAATGTCTTATCACTCCTTTAGGGTGGGGAGAGGGGGACACTACTCCCAGCTTTGTGTGAATACTGGGAATTTTTTTCTACCTTCCTCTTTCTAGTGATTCTTTCTCTGCCCTTGGGTAGTTTCTTCTCATGCATACACAGATAAGTAGTCAGGCAAGTCTCATTGGTAGGCCTCTTCAGCTTCCTCTTTTATGGTATTCAGCCTTGGAAATTACAGCTGCCTTGGCTTCCCTGGGCTCCATTTCAGTTTTCTCAACTCAGAGAGAATGGCAGACTCTGTATTCTCTTTTCACTATGTAGACTGAAAAGACCTCCATTCAGTTTAGATGATGCAATCATAGAAAACCTTATTTGTGCTGTCTTTGTCATAATGCTTGAAAATTATCATTTCATTTTTTTTTTCAATTGTATAGTTGTTTAAGGTGTCTGCGTGTGTGCGTGCGCGTGTGTGTGTGTGTGTGTGCTGTGCTAGCATGGTAAATCCAAGCTCTCTTACTCCATCTTTACCAGAACTTATTTGATTCCTTTCTAAAGTAATAAGGCTACAATTGTAAAATTATAAAAATTCTATAATTAGCTGATTCAATAATTCAGAACAATTTGCATTACACCCACAAATTCATAAATTTTCATCTGTGTTTTTAAAAAGTAACATTATACTTTTCTAATGATAGCCAGCCCCCCACATATTAATTATATTGATTTGGTACCATATTCATTTGGAACCAAGAACTAGGTTGAAGTTAAACCTATACATCCTTAAATTTCCATAACCCTAATTTTACAACTGTATGTTCATTACAGAAAATTTCTCAGAAAGCTATCATTACAAAATAAAAACTGAGTGAACTAAAGAATGGAAAGGAAAGGAACATTAGAAAAGCAGATCGAGTCAGCAAGTAACAGGATCAGAATCACCTAAGATGAGTGTTAGCACATGTGTTTTATGATCGAAGTGGTTTTGCACATCCCATATAATATTATTTCTAATTTGGAGGAGAACACACCACCTGCTAGTGGGATAAAGAAGCTTGTCAATTAGCCAGCTTCAGCATCCTTTGCTTGCAGAGGAAAGCAACAAAACATTCCACAGGATTTTTCTTCCTTATCTTTATTTAAAGATTTTAGCTCAAATTTAAGAGATCAATACAATGTAGAATTTTTCAAAATTTTACATATTTCCAAAAAGTCTAAATGTTTTATTCTCACATAATCCTTGTGAAGTAGATAAGACAGGAATTCATGATCTTATTTCACATATTGAAACCAAGGCTTGAATGTAGCTTGACCTATCTGGCTTAGCTATATTGATAACTGAGTAAGGTGACTGGAACACACAAGTCTGATGCTGGGAAGAAGGTTCTTTCTATAATGACATAATGATAGAAGTTTCTAAGGAGAAGACTACTGATACTGTTCCTAGATTTTTAATGAAAATCTGTTTCCAGAATGTCCATGTTTCCAATTTGGAATAATTTTCCAGGCTTTTTAATGTGCAATCTTGATAAGAATTATTAAAATAATTACAAATAAATAAAAAACATTTTCCAAATTTATTATTTCATATATGAATTTTAAAGAGTAAAATAACAAAACCAAATAGCACAGATGCCATCCCTGATGATAAAACTGCCAAGCTTTTTTTTGAAAGTTTTCTTTGTTTAAAAAAAACAAAAACACCAGATTTTTAATTGTATCATTTTCCAGTGAGTATTAGAAAACTTTCTGCTTTTGGGGTCTCAGGGAAATTCCATAATGCCTATTTGGTTTTGTGGTGTGCATTTATTTAGTAGCTCTGTTAACCTTATTTTGCTAAGAAACCATTTCACCCTATTTATTCATTGTGGATTTTTGTTTAGTGGCCAAGGTGGATGCAAAAAACTACCCAATCATCTAACCTCTAATTTTATTGCATTACTTCAAGAACATATTTTTACACCTATTATCTGAAAGAGTAATTAGAGGGAATGGTAGCGTGGGCAAGTAGTTAGAGACGTGGCTTAAGAATTAAAGGAAATTAAATAAAGAGACTACTCTTTATTTCCACTCCTTGATATGACTCTGTGTTATTGTGTTAACCCTTTAACTCTCATAAATGCAGAGTTTTCAAAAGGAAAACCAGTGATTACCCAGATGTGAAGAGGCTAAAGTTTTTCAGGACATAGCCACTATGTAATTGTCTTGGATGGCTTTACTTTATTTTGAGGTTTTGCCATCAATGGTGGATTTTGAGGGCAGCTATTAAGAGACTATTACCAGGACTGAGCAAACGACTCATTCTCTGGTTGGCCTAAGTTTACTCTTCCATGCCAGTGAAAGCACAGGATCTCTGGAGGACCTACTTGATTTTAGAAAACAACCCAGGTTCTAAGGAAGCTTCAAAGTATCAGATTTATTTTACTTCTGACAAAATCCATAATTCTTTCAAGCTAGTACTATGTTGTTGTAGCTGCTATTCAACCCAAAATTACTAGAGGGTTGGAGAAGAAAAGCAGAATAATATATATTTCCATCCCCGCGCAGTGGCATCACTAGGCTTACAAAAAATGTTTCTGTTGTTATAACTATCTACAGGGATATTTTTATTAAAAAAATAATAAATTTCTGCTGAAACACTCACAAAAATTTTACAGACAGTCATTTTGGTGTCACCTTCTCTGACAGTGTCACCCAGTGCAGTCTGTACCCCCTGCAACCTCCTAGTCATGCCACTACCCCTGCCCACTACATACCTTAAAATCCACTGAAAAGAAATAAAAGCAGCAAAATGGAGAAGATATTTAATTAACACTAAAATTAAGAAAAAGCCAAGTTCATAACCCAAACCCCAGAAAACATGAATTGTTCATAGTACAATTTGGAATAAGCAAGAGAGAACATTTTTAATTCATCAAATAACTACCTTTGAACACAGTAAAGAAATTAAGTGTAAAATTTTAATAGATGCTACTTATATTCCGTAAAGAATTTTTTAGATAACTCAATTTCCACTCATGGGAATGAAAGAAAACATGATCTCCCTGAAGCAGAATATACGATCAACAGAATGACATAAAATAAGAACTGGTATATCTAAAGGACAAAATAACAGAGAAAAAAATAAAATTTCAAAATGTACAACAAAACATGAGCAGAATTGACCCCTTCAAATAAAATCAATAACAGATTGAAAATGAAAGACATAGGTAATTAAATATTTTAAAAAATCATAAATACTAGACAAATTCCTGAGTAAATACTTTTGCAAATTTGAAATGGTAAATTTTTCTAACATGACACAAAAGGTAGAAACCGAAGTGAAATAGATAAATGTGACTGCATATAAATTCAAAATCTCTATTTCTGCCTTCCAGAATCTGTTTGGTTTTTTAGGGAAGACTTTTCTGCCCTATCTTACATAAATCAACTGTCTCCTTTTCTGGCATCTTCATTTTAGTTTTAATCTCCTATAAAGTAAGTCTTCAATTCCAGAAGTGAGAAATTATATCTTTTTATTCCAATATATATTTCTCTCTGCAACAGAATCCAGCCACACAGCAGGTGGTTAATAAATACTAGTTAGAAGAATGAAAAAATACAAATATACACCTGCAGAGAAATACGTGGAAGGAGACAATCAAATTTCAACAAACATTTTCTTTGAGTGATGTGATTTCATGTGATTACATGTTTTCTTCTTCATAACTTTCCATACTGCTTAATTTTCTTTTAAATAAGCAAGTAAATCATATTTTACAGTCACAAACACCCAAACAACAATTTTCTTTTTTGAATGTATTGCCAGAAAAAAATTTATTTTTATATTGTTATGTTATAAAATGCTATATACACATTATATTTTATAGCACTTTGTAGTTCTGTAGATCACATGTATCTTAAAACCTAAAATGAGATTCAAAGATTGATATAATTGTATGTATTTATCTACAAATTATCATTATTTTATTTAATTATTTTTGTTGGAGATTCAAGGCAGTATAAAAAAAGGGACCAAAACCAAAAACCAAACCCGTTGCTGCTGAGTTGATTCTAACTCATAGCAACCCTGTAGGACGGAGTAGAACTGCCCCATAGAGTTTCCAAGGAGTGTCTGGTGGATTTGAACTGCTGATCTTGTGGTTAGTAGCCGAATTCTTAACCACTGTACCGCTAGGGCTCCAAAAGAAGGGACAGAGCCTTCTTTTTCTCTTTTTTAATTGTGCTGTAGATGAAGGCTTACAGAGCAAATTAGTTTCTCATTAAACAATTGATACACATTTTGTTTTGTGACCTTGGTTGCCAACCCAGTGATGTGTCAACATTATCCCTTCCTCGACCTTGGGTTCCCCATTTCTATTCATCCAGCTTTCCTGTCCCCTCCTGCTTTCTCATCCTTGCCCCTGGGCTGGCGTACCCATTTAGTCTTGTATACACGGTTGAGCTGTGTGTATTATTGTTTGTTTTATGGACCAGTCTGATATTTGGCTGAAGGGTGAACCTCAGGAGTGACTACAGTACTGAGTTAAAAGGGTGTCCTTGGGCTATACTCTTGGGGTTTCTCCAGTCTCTGTCAGGCCAGTAAGTCTGATCTTTTTTGTGAGTTAGCATTTTGTTCTACATTTTTCTCCATCTCTGTCTGAGACCCTCTACTGTGATCCCTGTCAGAGCAGTCAGTGGTGGTAGCCGGGCACCATCTAGTTGTGCTGGACTCAGTCTGGTGGAGGCTGTGATAGTTGTGATCCATTAGTCTTTTGGACTAATCTTTCCGTTATGTCTTTGGTTTCCTTCATTTTCCCTTGCTCCAGATGGGGTGGGACCAGTGGAGTATCTTAGATGGCTGTTCACAAGCTTTTAAGACCCCAGATGCTATTCACCACAGTCAGGTGTAGAATATTTTCTTTATAAACTACGTTATGCCAATTGGGCTAGATGTCCACTGGGACCATGGCCCCCACAGTTCTCAGCCCAGTAATTTGGTCCCTCAGGGAATTTGGATGTGTCTATAAAGCTTCTATGATTTTGCCTTGGTCAAGTTGTGCTGACTTTCCCCATATTGAGTACTGTCTTACCATTCACCAAAGTTACCACTTATCTATTGAGGGACAGAAACTTCTTAAGTGATATAATTCACAACCTCCTTCTAGGAAGAAAATAGCTTTGTGATTAAATCGCTTAAGCAGGAAGAGGAAACAGAAGCACGCAGGAAATCAAGAGACACATTTATGGATGTGTAAGAACCAGGAAGAGCATGTGTATCTTGACTGAGAGAAAGCTAAACCAATGCCTCTCTCCTTCTATGAGAGGTGACAGACTTGGGAGGGAAAAGCCCTAGAAGTATTGCCTTTAACTTGTCTAGGGGTCAAAAGCAGATATTATTTCTTTGAAATATGAAGAATGGAGAATAAAGATCTCCTATACACATGAAAACTTGATTAAAATTATTTCTCCATTTGTATAATAAAAGCTTTTAAATTGGAAACCCTGATTTACTCCATTGGGCCCCTTTTAGTAACAATTTATTGAAATATGATTTATGTACCATAAAATTCACCCTTTTAAAGTGTATAATTTAGTGGTTTATAGTATAACCACACAGTTGTGTAACCATCACATATGTCTAATTTGGTTGTATTTTACAACCTGTCATGGACTGAATTGTGTCCCCCCAAAATATCTGTCAACTTGGCTGGGTCATGATTCCCAATATTGTATGATTGTGTAATCTGATGTGATTTCCTTATGTGTTGTAAACTCTATCACTATGATGAGGTTATATGTGATCTCCTTATGTGTTGTAAATTCTATCACTGTGATGAGGTTATACTGATGAGGTTTATAAGATTAGATAGTGTCTTAATGCAATCTTTTTTGAGATATAAAAGAGAGAGGCAAGCAGAGACACATGGGAACCTCATACCACCAAGAAAGCAGTGCCAGGAGCAGGGCACGTCCTTTGGACCTGAGGTTCCTGCACAGAGAAGCTCCCAGACCAAAGGAAGATTGATGACATGGACCTTCCTCCAGAACCAACAGAGAAAGTGTTCACCTGGAGCTGACGCCGTGAATTTGGACTTGTAGCCTACTGGACTGTGAGAGAATAAACATGTCTTTGTGAAAACCATACACTCATGGTATTTCCGTTAGAGCAGCATTAGATGACTAAGACACAATCCCTATAGGAAACTTTGTATCCATTAGCACACAGGTCACCACGAGTCAGAATCAACTAGACGGCAATGGATTAATACCCACTATTAGCCACTTCCTATTCTCTCCTCACCCAGCCCCTGGAAGCTACTTGTCTTCTTTCTGTTTCTATGAATTTGTCTATTCTGGATATTTAATATTAACGGAATCACAACAAATGTGGCCTTTGTGTCTGGTTCATATCATTTGTCATGATGTTATCAAAGTTGATTTATGTTGTTGCATATATCAGTACTTCATTCCATTTTATGGTTGAATAACATTCTGTTCCACCACTCATAGAAACAGGCTTGGGTATTGCTGTGATGGCGGAAGCTATGCCAACATATTTCAAATACCATCAGGGTCAGCCATAGTGGACAGGTTTCAGCAGAGCTTCAATGCTAAGGCAGACTGGGAAGAAGGACTTGGTGATCTACTTGTAAAAAAATTGGCCAGTGAAAATTTTATGGCTAGTAGCAGAAGATTGTCTGATATAGTGCCAGAAATGAGCCCCTCAGGTTGGAAGGCACTCAAAATGCAACTGGAGAAGAGCTGCCTCCTCAAAGTAGACTCAACCTTAATGACATGGATGGAGTAAAGCTTTCAGGGCCTTCATTTCCCAATGTGGCACGACTAAAATGAGAAGAAACAGCTTTACACATCCATTAATAACTGGAAGGTGGAATGTACAAAGTATGAATCTAGGAAGATTGGAAGTTGGCAAAAATGAAATGGAACACTTGAAGATAAATATCCCATGCATTAGCGAGCTGAAATTGACTGGTATTGGCCATTTTGAATCAGACAATCATATAGTCTGTTATACCGGGAATGACTAATTAAAAAGAAATGGAGTTACATTCATTGTGAAAAAAAAAAGATTTCACAATCTATCTGAAGTCCAAAGCTGTCAGTGATAAGATAATATCCATACACCTACAAGGAAGACTAGTTAATACAACTATTATTCAAATTTACTCACCAATCACTAATGCCAAAGATGAAGAAATTGAAGATATTTACCAACTTCTGCAGTCTGAAATTGATCAAACATGCAGTCAAGATGCATTGATAACTACTGGTTATTGGAATGTGAAACTGGGAAGCAAAGAAGAAGAATCAGTAGCTGGAAAATATGACCTTGGTGATAGAAATGATGCCTGAGACTGCGTAATAGAATTTTGCAAGACCAATGACCTATTCATCGGAAATACTTTTTTTCAACATTATAAATGGCGACAGTACACATGGACCTAACCAGATAGATTACAAAGATATCAAATTGACTGCCTACATGGAGAGAGACTATGGAGAAGCTCAATATCATCAGAATAAGGCCAGGGACTGACTGCAGAACAGACCATCAATTGCTCATATGCACGTTCAAGTTGAAACTGAAGAAAATTAAAACAAGTCTGCAACAGACAAAGTATGCCCTTGAGTGTATCCCACCTAAATTTAGAGACCAGCTGATGATAGAATAAATGGTAAAGGAAAAGAGCTGAACAGAAGATTTCAAAAGGCAGCTCTAGAAGACAAAGTACTGTAATGAAATGTGCAAAGACCTGAAGTTAGAAAATCATAAGAGAAGAATACCCTTAGCATTTCTCAAGCTGAAAGAACTGAAAAAAAAAATCCAAGCTTCTAGCTGAAATATGGAACAATTCTATGAGCAAAAATATTGAATGACCCAGAAAGCATCAAAAGAAGATAGAAGAAGTACACAAAGTCAGTATACCAAAAAGAACTGGTTGACATTCAACCATTTCAAGAGGTAGCATATGATCATGAACAGATGGTATTGAAGGAAAAGTACAAGCTTCACTAAAGGCATTGGTGCAAAAACAAAGCTCCAGGAATTGATGGATTACCAACTGAGATGTTTTAACAAACAAATGCAACTCTGGAAGTGCTCACTCATCTATGCCAAGTAATTTGGAAAACAATTACCTGGCCATCCAACTGGAAAAGATCCATATTTGTGCCCATTCCAAAGGAAGGTGATCAAACAGAATGTGGAGATTATCAAACAATATTAATATCACACTCAAGTAAAATTTTGCTGAAGATAATTCAAAAATGGTTGCAACAGTACATGGACAGGGAACTGCCAGAAATTCAAGCAAGATTCAGAAGAGGACTTGAAATGAGGGATGTCATTGCTGATGTCAGCTGGATTTTGGCTGAAAGCAAAGACTACCAGAAATATGTTTACCTCTGTTTTATTGACTATGAAAAGGCATTTGACTGTGTGGATCATAACAAATTATGGATAATACTGTGAAGAGTGGGAATTCCAGAATACTTAATTGTGCTCATAAGGAATCTGTATATAGACCAAGAGGCAGTTATTGGAACAGAACTAGGGGATACTGCATGGTGTGCATCAGGGCTGTACCTTTTCACCATACTTATTTAATCTCTATGCGGAGAAAATATTCTGAGAAGCTGGACTAAATGAAGAAGAACACAGAATCAGGATTGGGAGAAGACTCATTAACATCCTGAGATGTGCAGATGATACAACCTTGCTTGCTGAAAGCAAAGAGGACTTGAAACACTTACTGATGAAGATCAAAGACTATACATTTAGTATGGATTACACCTTGTCTTAGGCTGAGTTTTCTAGAGAAGCAAAACCAGTGGAGTGTCTACATATGTACATATGTATATCTATATATCTATCTATATATATATAGAGAGAGTTATATCAAGGAAATGGCTCATGTAATTGTAGAGGCTGGAAAGTCCCAAGTCTGAGGGTCAGGCTGGAGGCTTCTCCTGACTCACACAGCCGCAGGGGCTGGCCAACCGGAAATCAGCAGGTCAGATGACATGCCTCTTGCTCACAAGCTGTGGAGGCTGACAAATCCCTAGATAGCAGGTAAGCAGCTACCACAAGTCTTAAGAACCAGAGGTCAGATGAACAGCAGTCAGCTGCAAGATCCAGAGGAAGCAAAAGCCCACCAGCCTTACCAGAAAGTCTACCTATATTGGATACAGGCCACACCTCCATAGAAATTCCTTTTCACCTGATTGGCAACTCACAGCAGATCCTATCATGGAGATAATCACATTATACCAGATCTCATCATGGAAGTGATTACATCATTATACGACTGCCAAACTATCTCATAACATACATGTCAAACCACTGAGAATCACAGCCTAGCCAAGTGGACACATAACCTTAACCATCACACACCTCAACATAAAGAAAACAAAAATCCTCACAACTGGACCAATAAGCAAAATCATGATAAATGGAGAAAATATTGAAGTTGTCAAGGACTTCGTTTTAATTTGATCCACAATTAATACCCATGGAAGCATCAGTCAAGAAATCAAACAACACATTTCATTGGGCAAATCTGCTGCAAAAGATCTCTTTAAGGTGTTGAAAAGCAAAGATGTCACTTTGAGGAAGAAGGTGCACTTGACCCAAGCCATGGTATTTTCAATCGCCTCATATGCATATGAAAGCTGGACAATAAATAAGGAAGACTGAATAAGAGTTGATACCTTTGATTTATGGTGGTAGTGAAGAATTTTGAATATACCATTTCATAGATTGAATTGTGTCCCCCAAAAATATCTGTCAACTTGGCTATGCCACAATTCTCAGTATTGTGTGATTGTCCATCATTTTGTCATCTGAGGTTATTTTCCTATGTGTTGTAAATCCTATCACTATAACGTTAGTGAGATGGATCAGTGGCCGTTATATTGATGAGATCTACAAGATTAGATTATGTCTTAAGCCAATCTCTTTTGAGATATAAAAGAGATAAGTGAGCAGAGAGACAGGGGGCCTCATACCACCAAGAAAGCAACACTGGGAGCAGAGCACGTCCTTTGGACCTGGGGTTCCTGTGCAGAGAAGCCCCTAGACCGGGGGAAGATTGATGACAAGGACCTTCCTCCAGAGCCGACAGAGAAGAAAAAGACTTCCCCTGGAGCTGATGCCCTGCATTTGAACTTATAGCCTATTGGACTGTGAAAGAATAAATTTATCTTTGTTGAAGTCACCCACTTGTGGTATTTCTGTTACAGCAGCACTAGATAATTAAGACAACCATGGACTTCCAGAAGAATAAACAAGTCTGTCTGGGAAGAAGTACAGCCAGAATTCTCCTTGGAAGCAACTTCGCTCATGGACTTTGGACATGTTATCTGGAGGGACCAGTCCCTGGAGAAGGACATTATGCTTGGTAAAATAGAGGGTCAGCAAATGTAAGAATGGCATGGGAGCGGTGTCCGACCTCCTCTAATTTCACAAGGGGGAGGGAGAATCAAGATCAACAGCCCAAGGATAATTCCTATGAGGCAAAGGTCAGACATGCCTTTTCTCTCCACCATCTTTACCAACTCTGACACCAACAATCTCTCCCACAGCATTTTATAAGTCTCTGCTGGGTTTGATAATTCATTGCAATGGCGTCGTAGAAGCCACAGACCATACTCACACTTATGGAGTTTATTAGGTAAATACCAGCTTAAAATTTAGGCTCAGAAACACTCAAGGATATAGTTCGTCCATCAGGACAGACTCTTCCCAGCCATGCCAAAGGCACTCAGTTTTCTCTCTTTGTGGGCCGGGAACCCTGCCGCACTGTCTCCTGCTGCTGAGTCTCTGCTGCTGGGTCTATCCTGCCACTGCTTCTCACCATTTTCAGGATTACAGCTCACTCTCTCTCTCGATCTCCTGCTTCCAGGAGCTTATCAGTACAGGGATCCCAGGTCCAAAGTATGTGCTGGCTCCTGGCTGTTCTTCCTTGGTGGTGGTGGTGGTATCTTCTTTTCCCACCTCTGGGGTGGCTCTTTTCAAACCCAGCAGGATGGCAAAACTAACCAGTCTCTTGGTGGGCCACAATTACCCTATCACACAGTCTCACCCAATCACTTGGATGGAAGTTACAAGACCATAGATACAAAAGTGATCTATGGCACTGCATACACCCTCAACAAGATGGATTGAAACAGTGACTGCAAAAATTGGCTCAAAGATAGCAACAATCACCAGGATGGTGTAAGACTGGGCAGTGTTTCTGTCTGTTGTACATTGTGTCACTACATGTCTGAATCGACTTGATGTTACCTAACAACTAGGAATGCAAAACAAACACCCCAGTGAGTAAAGAGACAGTGAAATAAAAGTAGTGCCCCAGTAGTTTCAAAAAATAATTTTGGTAACAGAAAGTAAATAAATGTCGAGGAAAATATCTTATTCGTGCCATAATAATCAATCAAATGGAAGAGTAAAAAGATTTACCAAAGTGAGTTGTGAAGTTACTGATTTTCATAATACGTTAAAAAATCTCAGTTCCACCTTTCTTAATTTTTATCCCTACAGTTCACAAAAATAAAAAATTTAATACATAGAAAGTATGCATGCATGTATATTTTGAAAACATTCAAAGTCATGATAGATGCAAGATTAGCGTTTACAAACCATGCCTGCATAATGGCCAAGGATGTCGGTACAGTGTTTTTACTAACCTATGAAGCACCAAGGTTAAGCTGAAGTCCAGGGAAAAGAGACAGAGAAAACTTGAATCTTTTACTACCCATTCTATTCTGCTACGAAAATCAAATGCATGTGGCTGACTTCCTCCCATGGAACCTGTATCTGTAATTTCTTCTCCAGAAGTACTGAAAATCAATATCCCCATTTGCTTTGAAAAACAGATATAATAAACAACTTTGAAATGTAGCTAATTGCTGTGATTCGTAACTCCCTTGAAGAGGAGGAAAGAGAAAAGTCATATATTTTTAAATGGTCTTTTTTCTGAAGATCTCAAAGCACACCTTCTGTTTCAGAGACCTTGTGGGTTCTAGTGCATTTACTAATCATTATTTTTATGAGAAGGCAGAGGAAGAACTAAGAGAAGGATACAATTTATATTCACCAGCTGGGCTACCTCCCGCAGGAGCTCTGCTCTAATAAAGAAGTCATGACCATTTCACAGGTGTAAAAAGTGGCTCTTAGACATGATAAGCATCGCGTTCGTGTTCATACAACAAGCACTGTCTGCGCGGGGGTTGCAGGTGACAGGGCCTGCAGAACAGAGCCAATTGCCCATGTCCCAAACCTCTTGCTCCCCTCAGGGCTTCCCCCAGGCTCAATGGCGTAGCAGTGATGGCTTAGGACCAGTGAACTCCCAGGAGCCGTCCTTTGTGGAGTGTTTCAGAAGGTGTCACATTGGCAGAAGGGACAGGACACGGCCTCAGACCCACTTTGGACGGATTTGGGGACTGTGGCAAGTGCATGAGGTGTTCTGTTGGTCGCCTGCTCCCAGCCACAGTGCACACAGGAGCGTCCAGGTACTCTTCTTCGTCTGTGGATTCGTGCGCGGAACGGGCTGGCTGAAACATGCCCCCCAAACATTTCTTTTCTGTCTCCTGAATGACTGCAACTGGAGCCTTGTTTCGGGTTCAGTAGGCTAGCTTAGACAAGAGCCGCCCTGCGCTCATCGTTTCCCTCTGGCTGCTCACTGTGGCCTGAGTAGAAAGGCCACCATGGTGCCCGCCCCCACTCTTCCCTGCCTTACACCAGCACCACGCAGCCGGTGCCCTCGTCAGTCGCGCAGGGCTGGGCTTCCTAATTGCACTCCTGACAGCAACTGTGAAACAGAGAAGACCGTCTTCCTTAACCCTCCTTCACTGGAGAGGGGCCAAATGGGAGCCTCAGGGAAGAGGTGAAGGTGGCTCTATTTTATTCTGGCTGTATTTGAGAACCAATATATTTGTCCGAGAAATCAAGCCCAGTCCATTACATCTCCAAAAATTACATTATTATCTGGGGAAGAAAACAAAGCAAAATAACACTACACTTTTTAAAATATCTAAAAGTCCAATTAGTATGAAATTGATGTTAGGAAGGCCAACAAGAATGGTAACGAATATTGCAAATGATCCAGAAGTGACATGAGGATAAAGCTAAAAAACACGACTTTGCATGGTGAAATCGTAACATCATGCTGTTTAAGATTTCATGTAAAGGATCCCTAACCAGCAGAAAGTGCAGCTTGTCCTTGCTAGGAACGTCCACGGCAGAGTTGCAAACGGTGGAAGGCTTCCCGATGTCACAGCACTGGACATTTGGGCTTCAGAGCAGGAATGTGTCCTCCCCACATTCCTGCAGGAAGCAGGGGTTCTGCAGGAACAGGAATTGAGAGGCAATGACCTGGCATCAGGCCTGCACAATCTGTTCAAGGGACTTGTCAGCCGGCATGGGGCCTGTATGAGAGAGAAGGTGGCGCTCAGGGATCCTTTTCTGCAGCCTCTGAAGTTCCCATAGGTACTGAGGGATTCGTGCCAGGTCTGGTGACCAAAGGGGGAGCAGAGGACTGTGTCTTTCGATTTCTTTATCTACGCATTGGATTTCTTATGTCACAGTGGTTGAGGAACTACATTTTTTACAAAGCGATGCACTGTTGGGGTATTTACAATGGGTAATTTCCCTCTCTGTCTTCTGCCTGGTATGTTATACTAGATGACAAGGTATTAATTAGCCAGAGTAACTTCTTTACTTGCATGGGCTTTTTATTTTCTTCCCTCCTTGGAGAATAAGATGGGGGGGAGGAGGGATTTTTAAAATATTTTAAATAATATTTTATCTCTCATTTATTTATTTTAACATCATCATAAATATAGGTAGATATGAAAATACAAAATATAACAAGTCTAAGTGATGAAGTGTCACAAAGAGGTTATTAATATAAACAAAGAACAGAGGTTGAATGAGAGATGTATGATCACTCGGGATTAAAGAAATATTAGATTTTTTCTGTTCCTGAAGTCAAACCAGGTAGCAGGATATGCAAATGATTCCTTTTTTCACTGATGCTATTGATGTCGCTCTTTTGTTATGTTTTCCTACTTTATGTTTATCAAACTTCTGCCCTGAATCCCTGATAGTTTTGGAAGAAAAAGAGAATTGAAACTTTTAGCATCCTAAGTTTAGGTTTAGGTTTTCGACACTGTCTGGTGAACTTGGGTTCACTAGGAGTGGCCAGTCTAGTTCAGGTCCCATACAGATCCAAGTAACAACATGCCTGCCCCTCTCTAGGCCAAACAGGGTTTACAGTTTTGAAGGTCGTGATCCTTCTAAAGTATTCCCTAGGATGATGGCTTTTATCAGAGCACTGCATTAGTCATGGCTACTTTCAGGGTGAACACACTGCTTTCCAGCCCACAGAGTTTGGACAGAAAACAATCTCCTGTTTTCCTCCTTGATACTTGGTGAGATTGTTACTGGCACAAGTATATTCCAAGTTACTAAAGCAAAGGGCAGAAATAGATGAGATGTTTATAAAAATTCCAAAATCTTGGGTGGAAATTCTTAGTGCAAATGCCTTTGAAGATAACAGGGGATAGAAGCCAAAATTGTAGACGACTCAGAGTCAAACTACTTTCAGAAATGCCATCGAAAGGTTGTGCAAGACACCGCCACAGTCACAGTGAATTCGAAGCTGTCTAAATAGCAGGCTTGGATCTTCTGAGAAAAGAATCTGCCTTTCCCTGATCAGCTCGCATTGGTTGCAGGTTGCTGTGGTTTGGGAGGGCTTGTGGGGGAAATGCAGGGCTCTTGAGAGCAGGGATTAAAACTCTGAACTCTTCCAGTGCTCACAGTTTATGTTCCTTAAATCCATGCACTTCACTCAATACAAGGTTCATATTTAAAATCTTTAGAGTTTTTTCTGACTTAACAAGTTTCCTCTGGGATACAGTGCTTTGCATATTAAAATGAATTTTGTCAAATTTTCATCCATTATATTTTTAATTTGATATGAATATCTGGTAGAACACCTAAAGAAGTTATTTTCAGGGAATGATACATAGGATAAAATGCATGGTTTATAAACGTTGGTATTACCGTAAGAGACAAATCAAATCAGATATTTCAACAAATCACTAGGCCAGCTGAGTAGTGGAAGTGATTGCTGGTGAGAAGCTTAGCAGCACATGGTACCCACTAGCTCACTGTCATAATTGGCAGAAATTCAAGCTGTTTGGCAATTATAATAAGATCTCATGTTTATTGACACTTATAAAGACCATTCTGCAAGGTTTCATGTACATTCTTTTATTTTCTAGAGAAAATAGTATAATACCCAGTTTATGGATGACAAAAAAAATTAGAGAAAGACAAGATTAATTGATTTACTTTCATTCTTTTGTGAAGTTTCTTAATGACACTCAGGATGAAAATTAAAAGTCTTTTGTAAATAGGGTTTTGTTGTGCTTTCCTCTAGGCCAGTGTTTTTCTAAATTATTTGACTGGGACCTATAAGAAAAAGAACTTTCTGCTTGTAACCTAATAGTGGTACATACACACAAAACTAAAAAAGCGTTCCATGAAACAAATATTTAACTTCTCTTTCCTCTCCTCATTCTTTCCCTCCCTCTCTCCCACCCTTCCTTCTTTCCTCTCTCCCTCACTCCATTCCTTTCTTCATTTTTTTTATTTGTGTGTGTGTGTGTGTGTGTGTGTGTGTGTGTGTGTGTGTGTGTGTGTGTGTGTTCCATGCTATTCTATTTGTTTAGTCTAATCTACTCTTTTTCTTTAGAACTAAAAATATTGGTTGGTTTAATTGTTCTCCCAAACTGCTAATGAGTGGAGATAAGTGGATTGAAAAACATTGCTTTAAATTATAGGTCTTACAGGGTCTCTTTGAGTCGGAATCATCTAGACGGCAATGGTTTATGGTTTACATACTTTTTAATAGCAATTTTTTTTCTAAAATAAAGTAATTAAAAAAATAAAGCAGTAAGGATGACATCAGTATAAGTTTGTCCGCAAACTTTTCTAGAGAGGAACTATCCTTTTTCTGACAACCAATTCTTACTACTATTTGAACTAAAGCTTCCCCCTTCCTCCCATACCACCTTTTCGTTTTGAAACAATGGTGCTATAATCTTGATAATTATTTTTGTTTTTAATACTTTTACTTGGAAATAATTAAACAGTTGGAAATTTTGTATACATCTTCTAATGTGTGTGTATGTTAAAAGTTGGGTTAGTGTTGACATATTTGTATGTTGATATTTTTAGGTGCTTGCAATATAATGTCTGAGAGCAAATGAAAATAACCATTTTACCTCCAAACTGCTAGCTCTAGACGCTTACAAATTCCTGTATGCAGACTTTTGCAAAATAATACTGCTGTTCTTTCAATAAGAAACAAAAAATCCTTCTAAAATTCTAGAAAAGCAAAATTCCATGAGAAATATTCAGTTTCATGAGGATTACACTGAGCAGTGGTTTTAATTTTTTTTTGTCACACACCCCTTTTAAAAATCTGCTGAAACTATAAACCTGGGCTGTCCAGTATGGTAGCTACTAGCCATACATGGTTACTAAGCATTTGAAATGTGATTAGGAATTGAATTTTTAATTTTATCTAATAATAATTCATTTAAATTTTAAAGCTTATATTCAATTAGTTAATAGAAAACTTTTAGGTATGCTTGGAACAACTTAACAGTATATATCTACTTTTTTAACTGTAGGCTTTATAAAATCTAAATATAGATAAAGTATTTTCAATGAAAAGGTATCCTCTGAATTGAGATATGTTGTAAGCATAGTGTACATACAAGATTCCAAAGACTTAAAAAAGAATTTAAAATCCATCATTAGTAATTCTTTTTGTTGATTTCATGTTGAGAGGATATAGTGAGTTAAATAAAGTCTAACTAAAATAAATTCCACCTGTTACTTTTTTTTTTTTTTAATGTGGTTCCTAGAACACTTAAAATTACATATGTGGTTGACATTATGTTTATATTGGACAGCATTTCTACAGACCTTGCTCCCTTCGTAATATGCACCCATGCCTAAACACTACAATTTCAAGATCAATAGACTCTCGAAGCCCCATCATAAGCTCTTTCTAAGCATCCCACGTAAACAGCCCCTGTATTATTATCATCACCATTTTACGTAAGTGGAAACTGACTCTCTGGGAAGTTTGGTGACTTTTTGTAGGTCAGTTAGTAAGTGCCAAAGCTGGATTAAACCCATGTCTGTCTGACATTAAAATACATGTTCTTTCCACTTAGCAACTCAGAGTCAGAGGAATCATTAGCTTAAGCATGATTTACTCAAAGGTATGCTTAACAATAATAATAGTATGATTTTATACTATTATAATAAAAGTAAAAAGGTCAAAGACTACAGACTGTAGTATGGATTACACCTGAACGTGAAGAAATGAAAATCCTTACAACTTGGCCCATAAACAACATTATGATACATAGTGAAAAAATTGAAGTTGTCAAGGATTTCATGGAAGCAGCCATCAGAAAATCAAACAACGTATTGCACTGGGTAAAATCTTTGGCAAAATACCTCTTTAAAGTGTTAAAAAGCAAAGACGTCACTTTGATGGCTAAAGTGGGTCTGACTCAATCATGTTATTTCTAATCACCTCATATGCATGCAAAAGCTGGACAATGAAGAAGGGAGACCAAAGAAGAATTGATGCATTGGAATTGTGGTGCTGGCGAAGGATACTGAATATACTACGGACTGCCAGAAGAACAAACAAATCAGTCTTAGAAGAAATACAACCAGAATACTCCATAGAAGCAAGGATGGTGAGACTTTGTCTTGCTTACTTTGGACACATTATAAGACCAACTGCTAGAAAAGGAAACCATGGTTGGGAAAGTGGAGGGTTGGCAAAGGTAAGGGAGCCCTCAGTGAGATGGATTGACACAGTGGCCAAAACAATGGCCTCAAACAAACCAATGATCATGAAGATTGCACAGGATCAGCAATATTTTGTTCTTTTATACATAAGTTTACCATGAGACAGAACTAACTCAATGGCAAATAACCGTGACAACAAGAAGACACAAGGGATATTTACATAGACCTAAGGAAAAAAAAGTAAACTTTAAAGATAAATTGTCACAACACTAATCACTAATCACTTGATTTCTTTAATTAATTTAATCTTCATTGGCTTTTAAGTACAGGTAGTTCCTGACTTGGGACAAAGTTCTATTCGAACGACTCTGTTACAAGTCAGTTCTGACATAAATCAAGCGCTTCTTTTTTTGTTTGTTTGTTTTCATTATTTCCTTTTATTGATAGGATCTTTATAAATAAGATCTTTGTCTTTGGGGGTTGGAAACATTACATATAAACTTACAGATATATTTTAATACATACATAAAAAATACACAAATCATAAAAATTTACTCCAACGATAAAGATGAGTTGGACGATATCGACATTTTGTCAGTTGTGATAATAATTCCATTTGTGAAAGGTTCTGGATAATCTGTATTATCCCTGGGAATGAGGATAGTGTTTCTAGTCAGAAAATAAGTGAGGGTTGTCTGTATGACTCTTTTCTTTTTTCCTTTACATATTTAGCAGTAACATCTCACTGCTTCCCGAATGTATTGACTTTAGCAAAGCAATCATAGGTACATGTTTAGGTACATATTTTCAAGCAACCGAAATCCCTAATTTAGAAAAAACTTCAGCAAATCCTTTCACTGTAAATCATAATATTGAACATCTGTGAATGAACATCTGAGAATGATAACATCAGCAAATTACACACTGCAACACTGCAAGTAGTACATATTAGTAATGATAAGATGTACAAAAAACAGATGGTGTTAAGTGCAGTTAATCATAACTCAAATATGTCTTAAGTGGGAGACTACCTGTACTTAAAATTTTCATCTTACCAACATGTGACCATTACCAATTGTTCACATATTTTTTTCTATAAGAAGCATAAATACATTTCAAACTCAATAATACTTAAAAATGTTGTGAACCTTTTGGAAAGGATTATCAATATATGAATATGCCATTACAAAGACCATGATTAATGAATTTAGAATACGTAGAAGTGAATTGAGAAATTATTGCATTTACCAAAGCATACCATGTTTCTTATCTATAAACTTTAATTTATTGTCTATAATAAAAACACCAGATCTAATAAATACTACCATATAATGAGTGCAAACTTTGTGTTAGGAATTTTGCCTAATGCTTTAAATATATAACTTTATTTAATCTTCAAAACAATTAACTGTTCAATGATAATTTCATTAAGGCATTAGAAATTTTATATACAATGCATAAGATAAAAACTCTTTGATACTTAAGGAAGTTTCCAAAGGTCATATAACTAATGAGGGAAAGAGCTAAGCTTTAAGCCAGGTCTAGCTCCAAGTCCAAGCTCATACTCTTGACAATAACTTCACTGTACACCATCACTGCACGGGGCCCTCTAGATGTTGTGGGAGGAAACTACAAACATGAATATAGCATTTAAGCTTAATTTTACTTATAAAATTATAATTACACACAACTTCTCAAGAACACAAATATTATGTAAAAAAAGTAACAAGACTTCAGAAAATTAAATTTCCCAAAGTTATTTTAATTACATGAAGTTTCAAAGCATGCAAAAACTGAGGTCCAATATAGTAGCTACTAGCTACTAGCCAAGAAAACTCTATGGTGCAGTTCTACTCTATAACACCAGGGGTCACCATAAGTTGTACTTGATTCAACAACAAAGGGTTTAGGTTTTTGGTATAAAATAAGATATAAAACAGGCTATTTTGACTATTTTTAAGTTTGAATGTCTGTGGCATTAATTACATTCACAATATTATGCAATCATCACCACTGTCTATTTCCAGAATCTTTTTATCATCACAAACAGAAATTCTGTACCCTTTAAACAACAGCTCTCCATTCTCCCATTTTCAGCCCCTGGTAACGTCTAGTTTACTTTCTGTATCTATGTATTTGCCTGTTGGAGATATTTCTTACAAGTAGAATCATACAATATTTGTCCTTTTGTGTCTGGCCTATTTCATTCACCATAATGTTTTCAAGGTTCATCTATGTCAGAGCATGTGTCAGCACTTCTTTTCCTTTTATGGATGAATAATATTCCATTGTATAGATATACCACATTTTGTTTATCTAGTCATCTGCTGATGGACATTTGAGTTATTTCCACCTCTGGCTATAGTGAATAGTTCTGTGATGAACATTGGTGTACAAGCGTCTGAGTCTCTTTTTTCAATTCTTCTGTGTGTATACCTAGAAGTGGAATTTTTTAGTCTTTTGGTAATCCTATTTTTAACTTTTTGAGGAACCACCATACTGTTTTCCATAGCAGCTGCACCATTTTACACTCTCACCAGCAATGCAAGAGGGTTCCAGTCTCCCCACATCCTCACCAACATTTGTTTTTTTTTTTTTTTTTAATACTAACTATCCTATTGGGTGTGAAGTAGTATCTCATTGTCATCTTGACTTGCATTTTCCTTGTGGCTAATGATACTGAGCATCTTTTCATGTGTTTATTGACGGTTTCTATTTCTTCCCTGGAGAAATGTCTATTTCTTTTTTGGTCCTTTTTAAACTAGGTTTTTTGTTGCAGAGTTATAGGACCTCTTTATATATTCTCGATATTAAACCCTTATCAGGTACGTAATTGGCAAATAGTCTCTCTTATTTAGTAGATTGTCTTTTTCACTTATTTTATAATGTCCTTTGATGCACAAAAAACTTTTTTTTTTAAAGCAAAAAGAAATTTTTATTCAGCATATATTCAAGTGGGCAAAAGTAGGAAATGGACAACCATGCTGCCAGAGCCATGTCTGCCCAAGTCCAAGAAAATATTACAGAACAGACAAAAGTGGGAAAACGGACAAGCATGCTGCCACGGCCATGTCTGCCCAACTCCAAAGAAGATTACAAAATAGGCAAGAATGGGAAAATGGACAAGCATGCTGCCATAGCCATGTCCGCATGAGTCCAAGGAACCATTACAGAGCCATCAGCATATATTAACATTACAAATGTGCAAAACCATTGAAAGCTTCACCTTTTCACAGATTGGCTAGAAATTGTGATCCTACATTTTGAACTGTCTTTCTTAACAATCATTGGAACAGGTTTCAGTAATGACAGTCAGGACAGTCTTCATTGGTCCAACAAATTTCTATTCACTAAATGCTAATAGAAAAGGTAAATGTGGAAAGTCTTTTGTGTTCTGCTTGATTGGCTTTATGTGAAAGTTTCCTTAAAAGATATTTTCCAAGATTATCTTAGCTATTGTCTTTATACCTCAGGGGCCAGTTGATGTGTCCTTGTGAGTCCTTGTGAGACCTTGTTGAGCTCAGCTCCAGCTGGGTCACATTCTCTGTGCTTGAGGACTAGCAATAATTCCAAATATTATTTCCAAAATAATTCTCTCCTTTTGATCAGAGATTGGAGATAACACATCCTTGATCAATACCCAGACTTAGTCGAGCTCCTAGACGGTGGCCATTGCAGGCTCTTTAAACTCACAGTGCTAGTTTTCCACTGGATACCATCTGGTTCTTCACCAGGTTAAGTAAGAATGACATTCTCATTAATCACATTGCTGGAGTGAGCAGACTTAATGTACATCAACGTTTTAGCCCGAGGCCTTCTTTGCCTTTTAGGTGTAAGACAATAGACGAAACATTTTATTAATACTATTAATACTATTAGGATATAGACTAAGAATATTACTATTCCTTGCAATAGTAATTTAGCCCATGTACTTATTCCTGATGGTAACCAACCAAATAAATCTGGTGTTTGTAAGGGTGTAACAGTGTGTAACCAAGTAGCTTGCTGTCCAATTCTACTTATATCTTGTCTACAGCACAGATTACACTAATTAAAAACTAAGGCTATTTCATAATCTCATGTCACCTTGGCTTATGAGATCAGAGACCACTGTTATGCTTTCATCTCACTAGCAGCTTTGTTTGTTATTTGTCTCATAGTGACTGACAAATTTCTTAAAGATTTCTCCACTTCAGATATACCCTAAGTAGGAATTAAAGCTACCAACCATATCTTGAGTGTTGGACCAATGGGTTTTCTTCTGACTTTCATTTTATAATGTGTAACAAATTAACATTACTTTTCCAATATTTACTAACATCATTACTATGAATATCTAAAGATAATCCTAAAGTTTCCAAAGTGGATTGCCCATGCATTCATCAGTAATTCACTGTCAGTTGGAAAGGATTATCTAAATTAGTATAGCTGGATCTATCACACAGAAAGATATACCCATAAAGAGCACTCAAAGTTTGTCTAGAGAAAACAGAAGGTATAGAAAAATTTACATGTGACAAACAAGTTTTCATTAGAGAACTAATGATTAGCAAGATAATGAAAGATGGACCTCTCCTGTAGCAGGTCTTCAGTTAGTCTGTTTAAAACATACTAAGTGTTCTTCCCAGGGGCAAGCTGCCGCTCCTTGGTTTACCTATTAACAGGCATGGGTCACTTTCTCAGAAACAGAAGTTGAACCTAAGACAAAATGGAGTCAGAACCATGAGGCTGATCTCCTCTGAGAACCTGGTTTCTTTAAGATACATAATTTTTGGTATAGTAAAAGGGTAGCAGTTTGATTACAAACATTAGACAGGTATTTCATACAACACTGTCTTAAAGATTGATTAAACTAATTATTAATTTACCCTAAACATAACTCTCAATCTGATCTTTGAAGTTAGTTTCCTAAAACGGACTGAATTCTTCAAAAAACAGCACAATGCCAGAGCAAAATGGTCTAACTGGTTTATCTGGACCATTGTTTCATTCAAAGTGGCTTCAGGAACCAGTTTTTTTCTCAAAGCTCAAGGTTCAAAAGGACACCCAAAGGCAATGTCCTGTGTGGTTTGCCTCAACCTCCATGAAAACCAGAGATCTGGATTCCAGGAGAATTACATACAACTCTCTCATTGTTCTTTCCTTTGGATCATGATCTTGCTATAGAATCTTTTAACAAAAATGCTCAATAAATGGTAATTGGACATTGTCTGGTTTTTAAGATCCCAGGCATCATACAGCAAACTAGGAAGTAAAACAGAAACACTAACAATAATATTAGGCCAATTGTCTCAAATAACCTTTGAAACAATGACTCTAAGTTCTCTGAACTAAGGAAACAAATTTCATGAGGTGTTTGTCTGTACATAAGTAACATTAATGACTTTTCATGTGCCTCAACAGCAACTACATTCTGCAAAACCTCAGATTATTAATATAAATATAGAAACATTTATCTATTAAGGCACAAACTGTTTCTTGAAAGACTAACAGGAAAGCTAATACTATTCTATTTTGTAAAATCATAGCTCAAATTTCAGATACTTCTCTGGTTATGATATTTATAACTTTGCTAAGTTTACCAACATGAACTTATAATTCAAGAGTTACAATATCTAAACCCATCTGTTAGATAATTTAGGAAAAAGGAAAATAGCTTCTTATATACACAAATTCGAACCTTAAAACATCAGCAATATTCCCACGTAAAACCCACAGTTTCCTTTGGTTCACTCAGTCTTATGCAGTTAATTTCTGTTCCACATGGTTTTGGATCAGCTGCAGTCTGTGAACTCATCAGCTTCTGCAGAAGAGTTCTGGAAATCTTGATTGAGTCTAGGCACAGTCTTTTTCACAAGTGCAATATAGTCTGTCTTTTTGTTGAGATATTTTTGTCAAACGATTTCAGTAATTCAGCAAAGTAAACACTTATCTGCAGATGAAAAAACATAATATGGTCATGAGTAATTTATAAAAGTAATATTCTTAATAGTAAAAGACCTGATAGAAATTAATTACAAGCACAATGTAAAGGCCAAATAAAATCAGTTAAAAAAAACTTTAGATAAAAATATTTCTAAATATAACCATTAACTGTATTCTTAAAGAACTTCAAATATAATACATAATAATTTTGAGACAAAATACCATATAGTCAGGATATACCTATAATATACCAAGATTATCAAATCTCTAAATACCTGAATAGTAATAAAAAAACTTCATAGGTAAATGATGTGAATTCCCCAATCAAACTATTGGCTTTGACGATGCTAGATTCAGAAAGATAAAGTTGCAACCAAGTTAACAATAAAGAAATAATAATATTACTGGTCACTGTGAAACAAAAGTTGTTTAACCAAAGATCTTAGAGTAAAAACCTTAGCTTTATTTTCTAAAAGCCATGCGGTTTAGTATTCAGACTCAGGAATCTTATTCTAATGAGAGGCTGAACTTGAACCTCTGTCTTTGAGGCAGATTACACAAAGAATAAATTAACCCTTTAACTCAGAAATCAAAGAAAATTTTGTTATTTTAACAGGAAGAAACCCAATTCTTTGTTTTATATGCTACTTAACATTAAAACTCCTAAAAATCTCATAAACTAAACCATTAAACTTTAGTCAGATAAAACTTGAACATATCAAATAAATTTCTTTTTCAATAAACCCCTTAAATGTTGCCTTTGTTGCATATCTCTTATAGTGTATTGCTTTTAATGGCAAAAATGAACACACTCATTAGCAGACTTAAATATATAAATGCATTCTTCCTCTTGTGGCATAAAAAACAAAAGTATATGAAATTATTACAAATATCTGTTAATTTAATTTAACATCAGTAAGTTACCTAAAATTTTTTGGGAATTATTTTAAGCCTGTATACCATAAAACATAACTGTTGTTGAAAGAAAAGTCTATTTAAACATTCTAAGATTTAATTCAACTTTTACTATTTCTCATATTTTTCCCAATCTAATTTTAGCCCTTAAAGATTGTATCTACTGGCTTTGGAAATCACAAAGTATCTACTCAATTGACCAATTCATTGCTCTGGATATAACCTTAAATTTCTGGCTACTGCTGGAAACATTTTTCCAGGCCACTTCAGGTGTGTCTCATTGTGATTTCTGTTGTTTGACTTCTTAGAGTTCCCCTATAATAGAGAGAACTTGTTTGAAGTTCTATGATTAGGATCCACCCAATTTCTGATAACTATAGCAAAGCAGCAATTTTTCTTATCTTTTGCCTTTAGAAGAGTCTCCACCTAGTTGGAAAGGGTCTTTCAAAAGCTTCCCTGGAGCCACATGACTTTGGAGACTGGGCCCTGGGGGCTGAGGAAGCCTGATCTTGCTCCGGTCTCACTCTCTTGACTCATGGAAGACATTTACATATGTTTAAACTGATTGAGACATTTTGAAAGGCTATCTACCCAGTAAATACCAAAGCTCTTTAGCAATTTTGTAAATGAATCCATAAATTCCTGGCTAGTAAGACTGGGACTGGGGGTGTCATCCCAATTCATTTACATATGTTTAAGTTGACCTAGGAATTTTGAAGGACAAAAGATAACTAATGTCTTTTTTACTGTTCTGAACTGCTACTTTTACTTTAAGACAAAACTATCCTTTTTCCTTAAAACACATTTCTTATAATATCTAGCTTAAGTTACTTAGAAAGTTTTCACTTTTAAGATTGACATAGTATAAAACATAAAGATCTTAGTATACTTTTTAAATGGTCCAATTTATATCAAAGTTTCTCCAAGTAGCTATTAAAAATATAAATCATAAGACAGACACGAGACACGGTTTTTTCTGGATGAAGAAAGAACTGAGGTTCTATGACCAGTCTTACAGAAAACACCAGTTCTTAGCCATAGCCACCAATCTAATACAAGACAAACTTAGACTCAACACTCTAGACCAGAAGCAAGCTCTTAGAATAAAAGGAGACCGAAAGACCACATAAACTCACCAGATAATACCACACAAAACAAAAATATGGGGATTCTAGTTTCTTAAAGTACACATAGCAATTTTTGGTAAGATTGACACAATTCAATGGAAAAAACAGGTTCTAGATAAAACTTATTAACTTGTCAGAGCCTCAGATAGAGGAATAGTAGACCTTTTGACAAAACCTGAGCATCAAGCAAAACTTCCCTAACGGGAAGAAAGGACAACACAAATGAAAGCTCGTTTTCCCTAAGTGGTCACTAAAATTTCAAATTAATTCTAATATATTCAATTTATAGTGTTTTAAAATATGAATCCTAGACCAGGGTCTTGGTACATTTATCAAAGATGTTAAGCTCTAAGGTTCAAGCTTTTAGCTTCCTTCTTTTTGAACTCAATTCATTCTGCTGGTGAGAAACTTAGTGTCTTATTTTAGAGCTTAAATAGACTAGTTCTTCCAACTGGAAAGTACTTTAAAGCTACTGATGATTTTAATTTTAACACTGTGATTCTTTATTGAAAAACAGTATCAAAAAAAGGTACAAAACTTCTCCATTAAATTTCATAACACAGGTAAGGAGCTGCCACCTCCCTCTGAGAATTTGGCGAAACAGGTCAAGAGGTGCCACTTCTCCCTGCAAATTTGGCAAAACAGAGCACTATTTTCCAGGTTTTCTCTGAGCCACAAAAAGGCGGCTTATAGTGACTCAAAGCCCTTTGAAAATAGAATTACCTCTTTAATGTTTCAAATGCCAGAATCCAGACTTAAACTGCAGTTCACTTAGAGTTACTAATTGCCACTCTTAACCAAACGATCAAGGAAAAAATCTAAGAAAGATTCTTGTTAATCAAACAACTGGTTTTTCAAATATACCAAACAGAACTTAAGAAAACATGAGAAAGAGAACAAAAAAGAATAAGCAAAGGCTCATTTTCCAAGAGCACTCACCCCTTTGGTGTCAAAGGGGCATGGAATGGGAACACGTGGGTCCAAAATATAGGACATCTCTTTACTAGCTTCTGCTCTGCAGTCCAGGTCTCCTCGATGTCGACTGGATTTGTAGCTTCAGAAAACCTTGATGACCACGCCATTAACTGTTGCAGGGGAAAAACATAACAAAGTTGAGTAAAGCAAAAAGAAAGATTCATGTGGCATATATTCAAAAAGGCAAAACTGGGAAAGGGACGACCATGCTGCCATAGCCATGTCTGCCTGAGTCCCCACACAAAAACTTTTTTCTTTTTTTAATTCTACTTCAGGTGAAGGCTTACAGAGCAAATAGTTTCTCATGAAACAGTAGTACACATATTGTTTTCTGACATTGGTTAAACAGCCCCACAACATGTCAACCCTCTAACTTCTCCACATTTTTTTTTGGTGAAAATACACATAGCCAAAGATACACCATTTCAAAAATTTCTACATGCACAGTTCAGTGACACTGACTATGCTCTTCCAATTGTGCTATTATTCTCACTTAAGATGAAGGTTTACAGAACAAAATAGTTTCTCATTTAACAGTTACTACAAATGATGCCCTATGACAATGGTTAACAATCTCACAACACATCAACAATATCCTTACTCAACCTTGGTTACCTATCACCACCTTCCTTGTACCCTTCTGCCTTCTGGCCCTTGACACTGGACTACTGTACCTCGTTGGTCTCATTTGGTTTTATGGGGATATCCACTCCCAGGCAGAACGGTGAACCTCAGAGAAAACTTCACCACTGAGCTACAGGGTGTCTGGGGGCCATACTCTCGGGGTCTCTCTAGTTTCCTTCAGGCCAGTAAATCTGGTCTTTTATTTTTTTGTGAGTTAGAATTATGTTCTAAATCCTTCTCAGCTCTGTCCAGAACCCTCTCTTGTGATCCCGGTCAGAGCAGTCAGTGCGGTAAACGGGAACCATCTAGCTGTACTGGACTTAGTCCAGTGGAGGCCTTGGTAGCTGTGGACAATTAGTCCTTTGGACTAATCTTTTCCTTGTATCCTGTCCTCTTCGTTCTTCCTTGCTCCCGAAGAGATGAGACCAGTGGAGTATCTTAGATGGCCGCTCACAGGCTTTTAAGACACCAGACACTACTCACCAAGGTAGAATGTAGAGCATTGACTTTATCAGCTGTGTTATGCCAATTGAGCTAGATGTTCCTCGAGACCATGGTCCCCACAGCCCTCCGCCCAGCAATTCAGTCCCTCAGGGAGTTTGGAAGTGTCTATGGGGCTTCCATGACCTTTTCTTGTACCAGTTGTGCTAGTTTCCCCTGTGTTGTCTCACCATTCACACAAGATACCACTTATCTATTGCCTATTTAGTAGTTCCCACCCACCCTTCCCATTCCTTCTAACCAACAAAGATTGTTACATTTTGTGTGTGAACTTTTTCATGGGTTTTTACAATAGAGGACTCATACAATATTGATCCTTTTGTGATTGACTTATTTCACTCAGCATAATGTCCTCCAGTTTCATCCATGTTGAGATGCTTCACAGAATCATTGTTGTTCTTTCTCGTTGCATAGTACTCCGTTGTGTGTATGTACCACAGTTTGTTTATCCATTCATTTGTAGATGGGCTTCTAGGTTGTTTCCATCGTTTTGCTATTGTGAACAATGCTGCCATGAACATAGGTGTGCATATGTCTATTCGAGTGACGACTCTTATTTCTCTAGGATATAGTCCTAGGGGTGGGATTGCTGGATCGAATGGTATGTCTATTTCTAGCTTTCTGAGGAAGCGCCATATCATTTTCCAAAATGGTTGTATCATTTTGCATTCCCACCAGCAGTGCATAAGAGTTCCCATCTCCCCGTAGCCCCTCCAACATTTGATATTTCCAGTGTTTTTGATTCGTGCCAGTAATGCTGGGGTGAGATGGTATCTCTTTGTGGTTTTAATTTGCATTTCTCTAATGGCTAGTGATTGCGAGCATTTCCTCATGTGTCTGTTGGCCACCTGAATGCCTTCTTTTGTGAAGTGTCTTTTCATTTCCTTTGTCCATTTTTTAACAGGATTATTTGTCTTTTTGTTGTAGAGGTGTTGGATTTTTTTGTAGATTATGGAGATGAGACCTTTGTCTGACTTGTAGTGTCCAAAAAATTATTCCCAGTCTGTAGGTTCTCTTTTTACTCTTTTGGTGAAGTCTTTTGAAGAGCATAGGTGTTTGATTTTTAGAAGATCCCAGTTATCTAGCTTATCTATTGGGGTTTGTGCGTTGATGGTTATTGTTTGTATCCTGTTAATGCGGTGTATTAAGGCCTGAAGTGTTGGTCCTATTTTTTCTTCTATGAACTTTATAAATTTAGGCTTTACATTCAGGTCTTTGATCCATTTTGAAGTAGTTTTTGTATACGGCGTGAGGTATGTGTCTTGTTTCATTTTTTTGCAGATGGATATCCAGTTTTGCCAGCACCATTTGTTAAAAAGACAGTATTTTTTCCATTTGATGGACTTTGGGCCCTTGTCGAAGATCAGGTGAGCATAGGTGGATAGATTTACATCTGGGTTCTCAATTCTGTTCCGTTGGTCAATATATCTGTCTTTGTACTAGTACCAGGCTGTTTTGACCACTGTAGCTGTATAGTAGTTTCTGAACTCATGTAGTGTGAGTCCTCCAACTTTATTCTTCTTCTTCAGTAGTGCTTTACTTATTCGGGGCTTCTTCTGTTTCCGTATAAAGTTAATGATTAGTTTCTCCATCTCTTTGAAGAATGTTGTTGGTATTTGGATTGGGATTGCATTGTATTTGTAAATTGCTTTGGATAGAATAGTCATTTTCACAATGGTGAGCCTGCCTATCCATGAGCATGGTATGTTTTTCCATTTATGTAGATCCCTTTGGGTTTCATGCAGTAGTGTTTTATAGTTTTCTTTGTATAGGTCGTTTACATCCCTGCTCCGATTTATTCCTAAGAATTTTATCTTTTTAGGGGCTATTGACAATGGTATTGTTTTCCCGATTTCCTTTTCATCGTTCTCCTTACAGGTGTATAGGAATCCAACTGATTTTTGAATGTTTAACTTGTATCCTGATACTCTGCTGAATCTTTCTATTAGTTCCAGTAGATTTCTCGTGGAGTCTTTAGGGTTTACTATGCATAGAAACTGTCCATAAACAGAGGACAGTTTAACTTCTTCATTACCTGTTTGGATGCCTTTTATTTCTTTTTCTTGCCTTATTGCTCTAGCTAGAACTTCCAGCACAATGTTAAATAGGAGTGGCAATAAAGGGCATCCTTGTCTTGTTCCTGTTTTCAAGGCGAATGTTTTCAGCCTCTCTCCTTTAAGAATGATGTTGGCCGTTGGTTTTGCATAGATGCCCTTTATTATGTTGAGAAATTTCCCTTCTATACCTATTTGATTGAGAGTTTTTATCAGGAATGGGTGTTGGACTTTGTCAAATGCCTTTTCTGTGTCAATTGAGATGATCATGCGATTCTTTTCTTTCCTTTTATTTATGTGGTGGATTACGTTAATTGATTTTCTAATCTCGAACCATCCTTGCATACCTCATTTGAATCCTACTTGGTCATGGTGTATTATTTTTTTGATATGATGCTGAATTCTATTGGCTAGAATTTTGTTCAGAATTTTTGCATCTATATTCATGAGAGATATTGGTCTGTAATTTTCTTTTTTTTGTGATGTCTTTCCCTGGTTTTGGTATCAGCATTATGCTGGCTTCATATAATGAATTTGGAAGTGCTGCTTCCTCTTCTGTGCTCTGAAATAGCTTGAGTAGTACTAGTACAAGCTCTTCTGTAAATGTTTTGTAGAATTCTCCAGTGAAGCCATTTGGGCCAGGGCTTTCTTTGGTTGGGAATCTTTTTATTACCTTTTCAATCTCTTCTCTTGTTATGGGTCTGTTCAGATTTTCAACATTACTTTGCTGTAGTTTGGGTAGGCCGTGTGTTTCTAGAAATTTATCCTTTTCCCCTAGGTTTTCAAATTTTTTGGAGTGTAGTTTTTCATAATATTCTGTTTTAATCCATTTTATTTCAGCTGAGTCTGTTGTCATGTCCCACATTTCATTTCTTATTTGGGTTATTTGTGTCCTCTCCTGTTTCTCTTTTGTCAGTCTGGCCACTGGTTTTCGATTTTGTTGATTCTTTCAAAGAACCAACTTTTGGTTTTGTTGATTCTCTCTATTGTTTTTCTGTTCTCTATTTCATTTCTTTCAGCTCTGATCTTTACTATTTCCTTTCTTCCGGTGGTTGTGGGCTTTTTTTGCTGTTCTCTTTCTATTTGTTTGAGTTCTGGAGTTAATGTTTTGATTTTTTCCCTTTCTTCTTTTTTGATATGTGCATCTATTGCTATAAATTGTCCTCTGAGGACTGCCTTTGCTGTGTCCCAAAGGTTTTGGTATGATGTGTTTTCATTCTCATTGGATTGTAGGAATTTTTTGATTCCATCTCTGATTTCTTCTATTACCCATTGATGTGTAAGCTGGGTATTATTCAGCTTCCATGTACTTGATTTTTTTTCCTTGCTCTTTCTATTGTTAATTTCTACCTTGATGGCATTGTGGTCAGAGAAGACACTTTGAATTATCTCAACGTTTTGGATCTTGTTGAGGATTGTTCTGTGGCCTAAGGTGTGGTCTATTCTGGAGAACGTTCCATGTGCTTTGGAAAAGAAAGTGTATTTTTCAGCAGTTGGATGGAGTGTTCTATATATGTCTATGAGGTCCAGTTGGCTGATTGTGCCCTTTAGGTCTTCTGTATCTTTGCTGAGTTTCTTCTTAGTTTTCTGTCCTTTACTGAGAGTGGTGTGTTGAAGTCTACTACTATTATTGTGGAACTGTCAATTTCTCTTTCAGTGTTGTTAGAGTTTGTTTTATGTATTTTGGAGCCTTGTCATTGGGTGTGTAGATGTTTATTATGGTTATGTCTTCATGATGGATCATCCCCTTAATCATTATATATAGTGTCCTGCTTTGTCTTTTATGGTAGATTTCATTTTAAAGTCTGTTTTATCTGAGATTAGAGTTGCCACTCCTGCTCTTTTTTGGTAGTTGTTAGCTTGATATATATTTTTCCAACCTTTGACTTTTAATAAATTCACATCTTTGTTTCTAAGGTGTGTCTCTTGTAGACAGTATATTGATGGATCCTGTTTTCTTATCCATTCTGTCACTCTCTGTCTCTTTATGGGTGCACTGAGTCCATTTACATTCAATGTAATTATTGATAGATGTGAGTTTGTTGCTGTCATTTTGTAGTGCTTTTTTTTTGTAGTGCCGAAGTTTTATTTGTTCTTCTTACTCTCTTGTGCTGAGTTACCTTTGTTTGTGGATTTTTTTTTTCATTTCTTTTGTTTTTGTAGGTTTTGTTTCTGCTGAGACTTTATGTTTTTCCTCTTTTTTTTATGTTTGTTAACTTTCTTGTGGTTACCATAAATTTTACCCTTATCTTTCTAAGCTTGAAGCAGTCTACCATTACTTGGTATTGCTTGCCTTCCTCTCCATTAAAAGGTTCTTCCTATGCAGTTTATTCCCTCTTTTATTGTTTTGATGTTGTTGTCATTTACTGATTAACCGCTCTGATTCCCTGTTGTATTTCTTTTGGTTTTGGTTAGTCCTCAAGAGTTCATTTCCTAGATTGGTATCTGGCTGGTATGATCCTGTGTCCTATATTCTGCTTCTGAGCTGAAGCTCTTTGTCCTCAGGTCAAAGTACTCCCTTTAATAATTATTGTAAGTTTAGTTTGACTTTTACATATTCCCTTAATTTCTGTTTATCTGGAAATGACATAATTTCATCATCAAATTTGAAAGAGGGTTTTGCAGGATATATTATTCTTGGCTGGCAATTTTTGTCTTTCAAGATTTTATATATATCATCCCATTGGCTTCTTGCCTGCATGGTTTCTGCTGAATAATCTGAGCTCATTCTTATTGTTTCTCCTCTGTATGTGACTTCTTGTTTTTCACAAGCTGCTCTCAGGATTCTTTGTTTGTCTGTCGTTTTGGTGAGTGTGATTATGATATGCCTTGGTGATTTTCTTTTGGGGTCTCTCCTATATGGGGTTTGTTGAGCTTCCTGGATGGCCAGCTTTTCATCTTTCATGATATTGAGGAAGTTTTCTGTTAGCAATTCTTCAATGATCCTCTCTGTGATTTCTGTTTTCTCCCCTGTTCTGGAATTCCAATCACTCGAAAATTTTTGCTTTTGATTGTGTCCCACATAACTCTCAGGGTCTCTTCATTTTTCTTCACTCTTTTTTCTGAGTTTTCCTGAAACAGAGTTGTATCCAAGTGTTTGTCTTTAAATCCACTGATCCTGTCTTCCACAGTTTTAAATCTGCTTCTTAGCCCTTCTATGACATCGTCCATTTCTAAAATCTTGTTGTTTATCTTTTGGATTTCTAATTGTCTGTTTATAATTTCTAGCTGTGAATTTATTTTGGTATTTTGTTCCTGCATTATTTTCCTGAATTCTTCCAATTTTTTGTCGTATTTTCCATGAATTTGTCTATTCTTTCCTCATGTTTTTCAGCTTTTTGCCCAGCTCTTGCAGAATTCTGAGTATTAGAGATTTGAATTCCTTATCAGGTAGTTCTAGTGCATTTTCTTCCACTGGAGAGTCATCTGGTGTTGTATTTTGGATGCCTACTGGAACCATCCTGTTCTGTTTTTGTAAATTTTTTGATATTGTCTGTTGTCTTCGGGGCATTCAGTCATTATCTTTCTCATGTATTGAGTGTATATTTGTTTGTTTCATCCCTTTTTAAAAAAAAAACATTGACTATGTCTGAGCAGGCAGACTGTGTGTTCTTTGTTGTTTGCTCGTCTGTGGGCACAATACTTTTCTCCTCCTTCAACTGGCAGGGTTAGACACTCAGATATGGTACGGCAGGGCAGGTCTAGCTGAAGAGGCGTTACTGGGATGGGTTGTTTGTGGCACTTACTACAGCCACCAGAGCTGGTCAGTAATCAGTGCAGGGCAGGTTCAAGTAGGCCGTGCCTGTGCTGCTTTGTGGTGTGATGTCAAGTGCCCGGTGCAGGTAGGCAGGATGCAGCAGGGAGATTGTTATGTGTGGAGCTAAGATGGATATTGGAGACAGGAGAGAGGAACAGGAGCCAAAAACATACAAACAAACAAAAAACAATGCTAGGGGAGCTTGCTGTTGGAGTGGAGAGTTGAGAGACTATGAAATGGAGAAAAACAGAAAGGGGAAGAGGAAGAAAAGAAAAGAAAAGAATGAATAAATAAGAATGAGAAAGATTAAAGAACCACAAAGTTCCCAGGGATCCCACCTGTGCAGCTATGAGTTCTGGGGAAGTCGATCTCAGGTGTTGCAGTACAGCGTGGCTAGAAGGCCTAGAGGTATACAACGCCAGGTATTCAGGGAACAGAAAAAGAAGGAAGATATAGAGAGATGAGAAACTGAGCAATGAAGAAAGACAAAAAGGGAAAAAGAGGGAAAAGAAAACAAAACAAATTAAAAAAAGAAAAAGAACAAGAGCGGCCCCCAAAAAAAAAGAAAAAGAAAAAAAAAAACAGAAAAAGGAATGCTCTCAAGGATACCTCTGCACGTCTGTGCAAGCCAAGTGGAAAGTTTCCTTGCCATGCAGCACCGCCTGGCCAGAAAGGGATCCCAACTTAAGAAAAGGAAAAGAAAACAAACAAAAAATTCAAAACAAACAAACGAACAAAAGCCCCTGGATCCCACCAGCTCAGTAGCCCAGACCGGGAAGCAGCTCCACACTCAAACAGCGCTCCACAGCCCCTCAAGAAGAAGCAAAGATGGTGCACAGAGCCAAGTATTTGAGCAAAAGTAGTGGGAGGTGGTGAGATGTAAGGATGAAATCAAAAGAAGCAGATAAAAAAGCAACACTAGTAGCCAACAAATGGCACTCAGAGAGGCAGCTGATGAGGGCTGGTGGAATCCAAGCAGCTGGAGTTTCTCGGACAAGAGGCTGTGTCCGCGGAAAGCAGAGGGGTCCGAGTGTGGGTGAAGAAGGGTAGGGAGTGAGAAAGCATATATCACAAATCACCAGAGCTCTGCAGCCCCTCAGGAAGAAGCAAAGATGGCACACGGAGCCAGGCACCTGAGCGAAAGGAGGGGGAGGTGGTGAGAGGTAAGGAAGAAATCAAAAGAAGCGGAAAAAAGCAACACCAGCAGCCAACAAATGGCACTCAGAGAGCTGGCCTGTTCAGGTGTGTGGAATCCAAGCAGCCGGTGTTTCCTGGTCAAGAGATTGTGGCCGCAGGAAGCAGAGGAGGCTGAGTCGGGGTGAAGAAGTGTGGGGGGTGGGAAAGCATATATCGCAAATTACCGGTTATTTTGTTTCCCGCTGGATGCTCCGTGAGGCTGCTTTCTCATACTCCCTGTTTGCTGGTCTCCGATAGGAGTCCAAGATGGCGGATCCACGCTGCATTAGCTGGTAGGGGACCTCTTCATGAATCTCTCTTCGGTCTCCATTCTCTGTCAGTTTTCACATTCCATTTGGTGCTTGGCTGAGTTCTTTATCTCTTCATGTGATGTTTTAGGGTTTCAGGATTGTTGTATTCTCTGTTTGGCTTAGTGTTTTCAGATCTTTGCTGTGGAGGGACGGTGTGGTGCTTCTGCCTAGAGCGCCATTTTGCCGGAACTCCCCACACAAAAACGTTTTGATGAAGTCCATTTTATCAGTTTTTTTCTGTTGTTGTTTGCAGTTTTGGTGTCATATCTAAGAATCCATCACCAAATTCAAAGTCATGAAGAGTATACCTATGCTTTTGTGGTTGTTTTAATTGTGCCACCCAAAAAGATACGTTGAAATCCTAGCGCCTGCACCAACGTATATGACATTGTTTGGGGAAGTAAGGATGTTATTAGTTAAGTTAATAAAGTCATACCAGAGTAAGATGAGTCCTAAACCTAATACCTCTGAGTGGCTTCTTAGAAAAGAGAAGGACAGACACTGAAACAGAGTCAAACATGGGGGGGCAGGTTGTGGGGAGAATATGTGAAGTGACATCTATAAGCTAAAGAAATCCAAGAAACACCCTGGGCTACAGAAACCAAAAGAGACAAGGAAGGGAATTCCCATAGGATCAACAGAAAGAGTATAATCCTGCTGAAGTGCTGAATTTGGACTTCTAGCCTCAGAACTGTGAGAAAATATACTTCTGTTCTTTAAAGCTACCCACTTGTGTTATTTTGTTTTGGTAGCCTAGCAAACGAAGACAGTTTTCTTGCAAGAGTTCTATGGTTTTAGATCTTACATTTAGGTCTATGCTTCATTTTGACTTAATTTTTGTGTATGGTATGATGAAATTCCAACTTCATTCTTTTGCATGTGGAGATCCAGTTGTCCCAGCACCATTTTCTGAAGACACTGTTCTATTCCATTGGACTATATACCTATTCTTATGCCAGTACCACACTGTTTTGATTACTGTAGGTTTGTAGTAAATTTTGAAATTGGAAAGTGTGAGTTATTCACCTTTATTCTGTTTTTTAAATATTATTTGCCTATCCAGGGTATCTTGCAATTCCATATGAATTTGAAGGTTTTTTTCTTTTTCCCCCCATTTCTCCAAAAAAGGCTGTTGGAAATTGATCTGCAGATCACTTTGGGTAGTATTTACATCTTAACAGTATTAAATTTTCTAATCTCTGAGAACAAGATGTCCTTCCATTTACTTAGATTTTCTTTCAACAAAATTTTATAGTTTTCAGTGTATATATCTTTCACAGACTTAGTTAAATTTATTAATAGGTATTTTATTCTTTTAGATGCTATTGTAAGTTGAATTATTTTCTCAATTTCCTTCTCAGATTTTTCATTTCTGGTGTATAGAAACCCAACTGATTTTTGTGTATTGATCTTGCACCTTGCAACTTTACTAAATTCATTTATTAGCTCTAGTAGTAGCTTTCTTATGAATTCTTTGGGATTTTCTATGTAGAGGATTAAGTCCTTTGTGAATGGAAATAGTTTTATTTCTTCCTTTTGTATTTGGATGTCAATTACTTCTTTTCCTTGCCTAATTGCTCTAACTTGAACTTTTAGAACAATGCTGAATAGTTTTGGTGAAAGTGGGTATCTTTGTCTTTTCCCTGTTTTTAGAGGAAAATCTTTCTGCATTTCCTCATTGAGTATGGTGTTAGCTGTGGGTTTTTCATAATTGACCTTTATTATGTTGACGAAGTTCCCTTCTATCACTAGTCCAGATGTTTTAATTTGCTATAATTAGTTCACTCCAGTATAAGGGTCAATTTTAAAGCAATTCTTTTAAGAACCTCTAGTGCCCAACAAAACAAAATTGTCTCCCTATACAACTTAGGGTTTCTTTTCAAATCTGTTTGTACTGTGACACAAAGTACATGAATGGGGCTGTCAAGGGCTAAATTCTGGTTCTATCACTATCATTTATATTTCCTTGGATAACCTGAAAACTTTGAGAAAAACCCTAACTCTCTTTCTTATATAGAAACTTTGAGAAAAAATAAAATGTAATCTCACATACTAAAGTGTAGTTTGTACTATGTACCACACAAATTCAGCATATTTTAATATACAAATATAATTTAAAATCAATACACATATTTAATACCTATATTTGTTAAGTGAAGTGGGTGGTATTATTACCCCCATTTTCCAGATGAGAATTCTGCAGCACAGACAGGTGAAGTAAGTTGCCCATGGCAACACAGCCAAGTGGTAGAACCAGGATTTGGCCCCAGGAAGTCTGGGTCCTGAGTCAGTGCTGAGTCAGTGCACAGCTGCCTCTAAAGAAATGCCATCTTCTGAAGGCTAATTTTTCCAGTGAACAAACCAAGGCCCTGTAATCGGTAGGCTACTCTGTCACCACCTTGACTGGAGCTTTTAGAAAAAGCCATTTAAAAGGAAGATGCTCATTTACTCACCTGTCAAAAGACAATAGTAATGCCTGAACAGCCTACCTCATGAGGTTTAGTTGTAAGGGTCACATAAGTTTATCATGTAGGAGAATGAGGTTTAATGGAGCAACTATAAAAATGAAAAATTACAGAAGACACGGCAACAGTTTGAAAGGCAGACCATGTAGGAAAGGAGAGTGAATATGGAGGAATTTTGTGTAGCAGATAGGCCAGCTGCAGAACAGACCCCTGAAAGCTTAGATATGAAGAGCGTCCTGCCCTTACACCCAGTTTATTGTGTATGCTGTTTGCGGATTGAATCCACAAATCTGCAGTTGTATCCATGCTGGACCCTGCTTAAAACCTTCCAGGTATCCTGTTGCCTAGAATCGCTCAGCCTGCCCTGAAGCCCTCCTCTACCATGACCTGGACCCAGGAGTGGATTATCCAATAAGCAAGGTAATCACAGGTTTACTTGTGCTTACTCACTGATTTGTAGTGAACAATTTCACATGGGTTTCACTTTGATGTGGTGTGGTGAAACCCATGTGAAATTTTTCACTATAGATTAGCAAGTAAGCACAAGTAAACCCATGCTTACCTTGCTTATTGGATAATCCATCCTTGCCTGGACCTCTCTTTCTGCTACAAGGCATCTTATACCTACATGCACTATGGGTTATCTCATTAAAAAATCTCTTGACATTCAGATTCTGTTTCTATGCCCATATTGTTCAGCTATTCTTAAAACTAGTAGGAGAAAGGAGATGTGGGAAAGATGTTAAAGCTTAGAATGTGTGTTGGTTTCAGTAAAGATGAGTCATTGTTCCCATTATTGTGGAAGGGGTTTAATGTAAACTAATTGTCACAAATGGCTGGCTGGCTTCCTTAAAGGATGGTACCATATTGGGTGCTTAGCATTTGTCTCTGTTGCTGGTGGATTGTAAATTTGGCAGTAGGAGTAATTCGATCAGCCTTTGGGGGAGGGGACCCATTCTGTTGGCTCCATGCATGGCCACTGTTCCTGAAACCATAAGTAATCAATTCATGATCCTACTGTGCCATCATTGGGGTGGCCACGGTAGAGGCTGGCTAACAACAGAGGGCCAAGTCACTGTGTCTGCTTTGTTGTTCAATGCTTCTTTCATGGCCCACTCCGTAGGCCAATTCACATGCCTCTTCTCCAGAATACCTTAGCCCCTAGCCAGAGAACTGAGAAATTTAACATTGCTCATGAGTCCATGAACATTCTTATCTCAGGCCACCTCCCTCTTCACACAAAGCACAGGACCAAGTATAGTGCCCAAAGCTTTGCCCATTTGAGGATGTCCCTTTAGCACTGTCCTTCAAGTCCACACTTAGTGTGACTCCAGTATAGTGGTAGGCAGTTTTTGGATTGAACCCACATATTGAGTCAATCCATTCATGAATCGAGCTCAATCTTTGCCTTCCTTTGTCAAGCAAGTCATAAGAGACCCTGAATGTGGTCTCAGGTGTGAGCTGAGGGAGAGACTCTAGTGCAGCAGTAGTGGGTAACACGGGGGCCTGGGGAACCTGTGTATACAGTTCATGTGCTCTGTTTGGCCCTGCTTGTACATCTGGAAGCACTATTCCATTTTGTGGTGGATTGTTGTTGAGTCTTCCTGATCCAGCTCATTCTGGACATCAGTGGCTGCATGACCACTGGATGTGCTATGGTTGTTGTTAGTTGCCATCAACAGGCTCTGACTCATAGCAACCTTATGTATAAGAGAACGATACGTTGTCTCATCCTGCATTATGTCCATGATTGTTGGTATGTTTGAGTCCATTGTTGTGACCATTGTGTCAATCTACCTCATTGAAGGTTTTCCTGCATAAGATGTTCCATTTCTACCAGCCCAGGAATATGCCATGAGCTGTTTTTTAAATAGAATTTAATTCTCTATGTTATCCAGTATGGCCTTGCTCCAGAATCACAGGGATCTCCACTGCATACCTTCTATTGCAGCTTTCATAAACTCCACATGGCGTCTTTTCCTCCTGTGGATGCCTCTCATAACACAGAGTCTATGGGGTTCTATAGCCCAGGCAGCCAGGCTGCTTACACTATGTCCTGGACGCGCAGCAGTTTTTATTATTCATAGCCGTCTTCAAAGCCAGCAGTGTTTCAGTATTCCTAATATATGTGTTGGAACAATATTCCCACTACACCAAGATAGTGCAACTACTAAGTAGAGGAACCACGATTTGAATTCAGCCTGTCTGGCTCTAGAGGCCAAATGCTTAACCAATGTACTATGCTGCCTGTATGAAATAAGAACTAAATAAGATGGCACAGAAAATTTAGAAAATAGAATAATATAAGAGATCAAAATTGAACCTGCAGATATAGCACTTTTAATATTTTATAAAGTAAAATTCAAGGCAAAGCATATTAAAAGGGATAAAGAGGGATTGATAATACTAATAAAATGACAACTATGCCAAGATATAATAGACAATAATCTTTATACTCTAACAATATAGTTTAGAAAGCAAGTCTGATATAACTGCAAGAAGAAATGATCAATGTTTTATATAAATGGGAAACTTTAATACACCAATCTCTGATCAAGATGAAAAACAGTTGTGATTTAATAATAAAATTAATCAGCTTTAATTTAGTTATTATCATGAATATCTGCAACTTTTGTACCTAGTATATGAACATACACATTATTTCCAATGACATGTAGTGCATTCACAAAACAATACAAATGAAACTATGTATTAGAGCACAAAGAAAATCTCAATAAATTCTTGAAAGCAGAAACAACACACTTCAGGTTGAATGAACATAATTCAATAAATTTCAACATTAACAAAAAAAGAGATAGACCAAAAACACCTGAAAATTTGGGGGAAAGAAAATTAATAATTGATTTGACAAGGAAATAAAAAAATTAAAATTACAAAGAATGCATAAATGCATGACAATGAGACTATTTCAATTCAAAACCTACCAGACACCAGCAAAGTGGATAACTGGTCTGGAAAATTTAGTTGTTAATGTGATATTTTAAAGAAAAAATGAAAGGAAATGAACAATATTTCAGCCCCAAGAAACCCTGAACAATAGCAATATATCCAAGAAAGTAGAAGGAAGTTATTGATAAAACACACAAAAAGAGAAGATAATAGTGTTGAATTTTTTTAAAACAATGGGTTCTTTGGTGACTTTGAAGACATAAGCATTTAAAATCCTAAATGACAAAAGACATCACAAACAAATTTAAAAAATGAAAACAGTTTGTGGAAAATAATTTGCAACGTAAGAGGAAAAAATTTCAGATTATCCTGATTACATATAGGAGCCCTGGAGGCACAGTGGTTAAGAGCTATGGCTGCTAATCAAAAGGTCAGCAGTTCGAATCCACCAGATGTCTTCAAAGTCACCAAAAAACCCATTACATATAGAACATCAATAATTCAATTAAAAAAAGACAAATAATCAGAGATGGCTATGAATACACAACTGGTAAAAATGAAATAAAAATAGTAAGCATTTTAAAAGATTTCTGATCTAAGTAGTAATCAAGATAATAAAAATTAAATGAACAATGTAATGCCATATCTTTTTTACTCATCAGATTGGCAAATATGTGTTTAAAAATGTCAAGTGTTGGAGAGGGTGAATGGAAACTGGTATGCTAATGCACTGCTTGGGGGAATGTAATTTGACAGCTACTTCTGAAAGGTTATTGGAGGTACGTGTTAAAAAATTTTAAAAAACGTATTGTCTGACAGCAATTTCTTTTCTTTTCTCATATCTATCCTAGAAAATCTCTGGCACATATATGCAAGAAGGCAATCACAGATGTATTTATTTCAGCTTTGTTTGTAGCAGGATAAAAATAGAAAACAACTTATAAAAAATAATCTAAGTGTCCAATAGAGGGATTGGTAATTTATTTATCATATTGGAAATAATACAATGGAATAATATGTCAAGTAATATGTGAAGAAAAGAATGAGTTAGATCTCTATATATATACTGACATGAAAAAAATCTGAACACAATTTGCTGAGTTAAAAAATGGATATTATAGATCCTTACATACAATACTATATTCTTGTAAAATATATATTACTATAGTTTTGTGAAAAAATACACGGAAGTTTATGCAGGCAGCTTGTAGCAATGGCTACCTCTGAAAGGACTGGGGCAGCTTGTGGTGATCAAAGTAAAGTGTATCTTATTTGCAATGTCTCAATTTTTTATATTGAGTATTTACCCATGACTTTCTAATAACTTTAAAATAAATTTTAATAAAATTAAAATTAGGAGAAGTGAAAAATGAAGTAAATTAAAATTTTAGTTTTGTATTTATAAGAATAATAACTAAAATTTATTGAGTGTTTTTTATATATCAAGTGTTATTCTAAGTGTTTTTTCAGATATTAACTTATTTAACATCCCTCATAACAATCCTGTGGATCAAGTAGTAGTATTATCCCCATTTTACAGATTAAGAAAGTGAGGCACAGGGAATTTAAGGAAATTTTTAACAACCAAATGATACAGAAGCATACGCTCTTATCACATTTAAGATTGAAAGAGTTAAAAAGTAGACAAATAGACACATATAAAGAAATGTTTATGTAGAGCCACCTTTAAGAGATTTCAATAAACATTTCAGGAAAACATGTAGTCGAAATGGAAAGCCCTGAAATAGTTTCTGACATGAGGATATACTATATCTTAAAACATGGCCCACTCGCGATCACCAGCCATTAGATAAAACCACAATGAGATACCATCTCACCCCGGCATTACTGGCACGAATCAAAAATACTGGAAATAACAAATGTTGGAGGGGCTGCGGGGAGACGGGAACTCTTATACACTGCTGGTGGGAATGCAAAATGATACAACCATTTTGGAAAATGATATGGCGTTTCCTCAGAAAGCTAGAAATAGACATATCATTCGATCCAGCAATCCCACTCCTAGGACTATATCCTAGAGAAATAAGAGTCATCACTCGAATAGACATATGCACACCTATGTTCATGGCAGCATTGTTCACAATAGCAAAACGATGGAAACAACCTCGATGTCCATCAATAGATGAATGGATACACAAACTATGGTACATACACACAATGGAGTATTATTCAACGAGAAAGAACAACAATGAATCTGTGAACCATCTCATAACATGGATGAAACTGGAGGACATTATGCTGAGTGAAATAAGTCAATCACAAAAGGACAAATATTGTATGAGACCTCTATTGTAAAAACCCATGAAAAAATTCACATGCAAAATGTAACAATCCTTGTTGGTTACCAAGGATGGGGGGGGGAATACTAAATAGGCAATAGATAAGTGGTACCTTGGGTGAGAGGTGAGATAGTACACAGTACAGCGGAAACTAACACAACCTGCACAAGGAAAGGTCATAGAGGCCCTATAGACACATCCAACCCCCCCGAGGGCCTGAGTTGTTGGACGGAGGGCTCTGGGGACCATGGTCTCAGGGAACATCTAGCTCAATTGGCATGACACTACTTACAAAGATAATGCTCTACATTCTACCTTGGTGAGTAGTGTCTGGGGTCTTAAAAGCCTATGAGCGGCCATCTAAGATACTCCACTGGTCTCATCCCTTCGGGAGCAAGGGAAAATGAAGAGAACAGGATACAATGAAAAGATTAGTCCAAAGGACTAATTGTCCACAGCTACCAAGGCCTCCACCGGACTGAGTCCAGTACAGCTAGATGGTGCCCAGCTACCACCACTGACTGCTCTGACCAGGATCACAACAGAGGGTTCTGGACAGAGCTGGAGAAGGATGTAGAGCATAATTTTAACTCCCCCCCCCCCCAAAAAAAAAGACCAGATTTACTGGCCTAAAGAATACTGGAGAGACCTCAAGAGTGTGGCCCCCAGACACCCTTTCAGCTCAGAGGTGAAGTTACCTTCGAGGTTCGATGTTAAGTCTGGGAGTGGACAGCCCAGTAAAACTAAATGGGACTAACGAGGTACAGGAGTCCGGTGACAAAGGCCAGAAGGCAGAGGGGGGTAGGAAACTGATGATAAGGAACACAAGTTGAGTAAGGACACTGTCGATGTGTTGTGAGATTGTTGACCACTGTTATAGGGCAACATTTGTAGTAATTATTAAATGGGAGGCTGTTTTGTCCTGTAAGCCTTCATCTTGGGCGAGAATGGCAGCACAATTGGAAGAGCATACTCAATATCACTTAAATGTGTAAGTAAAAAGTTTTGAAATGGTGTTAAAAAACCAAATGAGACTAATGAGGTACAGTAGTCCAGTGACAAGGGCCAGAAGACAGAAGGGGACAAGGAAGTCCCCTGGTGATAGGGAACACAAGGTGGAGTAAGGATATTGTTGATGTGTTGTGAGATTGTTAACCACTGTCATAGGGCAACATGTGTAGTAACTGTTAAATGAGAAACTATTTTGTTCTGTAAGCCTTCATCTTAAGTGAGAATAACAGCACAGTTGGAAGAGCGTAGTCAATGTCACTGAACTGTGTATGTAGAAATTTTTGAAATGGTGTATCTTTGGCTATTTGTATTTTCATCAAAAAAAAAAAAAAAAGGTTGAGAATTTACAGGCTTAATATATTGTGGGGTTGTTAACCAATGTCATAGAACAATATGTGTACTACTATTTCATGAGAAACTATTTGTTCTGTAAGCTTTCACCTGAAGTACAATAAAATATAAAAAAAAATTAAAAAAAAGAAAAAGAAAAAAGAAAAACATGGCCCAGCTCTGGTGCTAAAGCAAAGATTTTTGTGTAGCACCTTCCATTAAATGCCATATCGTCATCTTATTATATATTCTGTCTTATTGTACTTAGCTTATTTAGAATAAGAGTCCCTGGGTGGTGTAAATGGTTAATATATGTGGCTGCTAACTGAAAGGTTGGAGGTTCTAGTCCTCCTCTGAAGAAAGGCCAGGTGATCTACTTCCAAAAAATCAGCCATTGAAAACTTCATGGAGCACAGCAGCTCTATTCTGACACACATGGGGTTGCCATGAATCAGAGTTGACTTGATGGTAGCTGGTACTGGTATTTAGAACAAATCAAGAAGCCTCATTATTATTCTCACTCTTACATAAATTGCAGTATTCTTTAAAAATAGTATTCACTTGCAACTGTCTGCCAAATTAGGGAATCAATTTGCCTCCAAAAATCTGGTAGTTAATATCGGTAACTGCACAGAGAGTTTTTCCAGTGTTCACTAAGGAGTGTCCACCTTGACCTAGAGTTGAAAACCAAGTTGACCCTCAAATCTATCACATGACCATGACCAATGGAAACCACTACAGGCCATGTGCTCCAGCTCTGTAAGCAACTATTTAGCACCCTCTCTGTGCCTGCTTTTGCTTTGTAATACTTTCCGCTGTCTCTGGGATTTTCACCACTTAGCCCCCTTGGATTTATTCATCTTTTCAGGTCTGAGTTTTCTGGATTCACTTTTAGTAGACCTCCTGGAGTAAACTTACCTCCTCCACTTGACTCTTTTCATGTCCCCTCCAGGAGCTCCTGAGGGGATTTTGTGCATGATGTAGATTTTATGAAATACAAGTGGAGTAGAAGAATAAACAGAAATTTTACAAATTTTTCTTTGGACTAGGTTTGTCAACAGCGGCAGTTTTGTAACCAGCTACTCACAGAAGTTAAAATTTTTTGCTCTGTAACCTAGCCTAGATGCTAACAATATGTACTGAACTACTTTATACAAGTCATGCTATTATTGTCTACGAGAGATACAAAAAGTGAAAAAAAGTCACTTCCCAACGGCATCATCTGTCCTAAGACCAGAAGAACTAGATGGTTGCTGACTACCACTACTGACTGTTCTGACCAAGGACACGATAGATGGTCCCAGATAGAATGGAAGAAAAATGCAGAACAGAATTCAAATTCTTAAAAAAGGCCAATCTTACTGGACTGGTAGAGACTGGAGGAACCCTCAAGACTATTGCCCTGATACACCTTTTAAACTTTGTACTGAAACCACACTAGGAGGTCACCTTTCGGCTAGTTAACACATTGGCTCATAAAATAAACACTAACACCTGTGAGTACTGTGCTCCTTTAAAAAAGCATCTATATGAGACCAAACAGTCAACATTACCCTAAAGCAAAGATGAGAAGATAAGGCAGGGGGTAGGGAAGCTAGATTAATTGAAATGGAATAACCAGAACAGAAATAACGAGAATGTGGACACATTGTGAAAAATGTAACCAAGGTCACCGAACAATACGCGTAGAAATTGTTAAATGAGAACATAACTTCCTGTGTAAACATTCACCAAAAACACAATAAAATGTTTTAAAAAACAGTCCCTTCCATGAAGGACCTATATTTGTTAAATGAACACATGATGGACACATAGATGAAGTAAACCATGTACAAAAAGCACTATTATACAGGGCACACACAGTTAAGTGCATGAATAAAATGCATTCTAACCTTCTTGGAATCTGCAGAACATTCCAATTTGGTTTAACATGTTTCTTATGATGATATGTTAGTCTATAATTAGACTTAACTGTTCATGGTTTCTGAGAATTTTATAAATTTGTAGGACAATAAATAAACAAGAAAATAATTGAACAAGGACAAATAAGGCTTCAGCATATTTCCCCCTGGAATGTAAATTTATACCACTTTTCTTTTCCAAACCACTTTGTGAATATGTTATTTTTTTTGAAAGTGCGTGGAGGAAACAAACCACAGGTTAGTCTGGATATGATACTGCTCTTGGAAGGATTTGATTGATTTTTTTTTTAACTCTTTGATCTTAAATCCAGTTCACCAACCATAAATCCTAGAACAAAACTAACATAGCAGAAAAGTTTTCATGGTTATCATAAACACTGATAATTCATGGTTTTCTAATAGTATTTTTTTCTGATAAAAAACTTTCTAAAAGACAAAAATAAAAACCCAAGTATTGTTGATGAATTGTACCAACACATTATTAATATATTTGCAAACTAAGTTCATGGAAAGTGTTAACATAGACAAATGCTTAAAAATCAACCTAATATTGGAAATTGTAATCTGAAATTTTGAAAGACTATACATATTTACGTAGAGCCAGCTATAGATGAAATTGTAATGGGTAAAAATTTTATTTTTTAATGCTGTCAGTCTCCAGATTTTACAGGGTATTTCTTTATCCCTTGTTCTTTCCATTTTTCAGTTAATGTCATTCCCTCTATGAAAAACTTCTCTAGAAAGAGTTAAATTTATTTCATTACTTTAGTTAACAGATATTTAATCCAAGTATTATGCTAGGTATTGTGGGGGATACAAATTTGAACAAGGCTTAGTTTCTGTCCTTGTAAAACTCCAATATCATCTGGAAAAGCATCTACATTCAACTGATATGTGACAAGTGGAATATAAGCAGTGCCAATAGCAATAATTTATGCATAAAATGATTGAGAAGACATCATAGTGGAAGTTGTACTTTTGAAAGACCTTACACAAGAATCACTTGTACTTAGATAAGAAATACACCAGAGAGTTCCGGCCAAATGGCGCTCTAGGCAGAAGCACCACGCCATCCCTCCATGGCAAAGATCTGAAAAACTAAGCCGAACAGAGAATACAACAATCCTGAAACCCTAAAACATCAAATGAAGAGATAAAGAACTCAGCCAAGCACCAAATGGATTGAGAACACTGATAGAGAATGGAGAGAAAGGAGAGATCCACGCAGAGGTCCCCTACAAGCTAACGCGGCACGAATACGCTGTCTTGGACTCCTATCGGAGATCAGCAAACAGGGGGTACGAGAAAGCAGCCTCACAGAGCTTCCAGTGGGAGACAAAACAACCTGTAATTGGTGATATACGCTTTCCCACCCCCGACTCTTCTTCACCCCGACTTGGCCTCCTCTGCTTCCCGCGGCCACAGTCTCTTGACCGGGAAACAGCGGCTGCTTGGATTCCACACACCCGAACGGGTGGCTCTCTGAGTGCTGTTTGTTGGCTGCCCGTGTTGCTTTTTTTCGGCTTCTTTTTATTTCTTCCCTGCCTCTCCCCACTCCTCCTCCTTTCGCTCGAGTACCTCGCTCCGTGCGCCATGTTTGCTTCTTCCTCAGGGGCTGCAGAGCTCCTGTGATTTGTGATATACGCTTTCCCACTCTCTACCCTTCTTCACCCACACTTGGCCCCCTCTGCTTTCCACGGACACAGTCTCTAGTCAGAAACACCAGCCTGCACTAGCTGTCTCTCTGAGTGACATTTTTTGGCTCCTAATGTTGCTTTTTTTTTTTTTTTTTTGCTTCTTTTGATTTCTTACTTGCCTCTTGCCACCTCCTCCTCCCTTAGCTCAAGTACCTGGCTCCGTGCACCATCTTTGCTTCTTTCTGAGGGGTTGCGGAGCTCCGTTTGAGTGTGGAGCTGCTTCCCGGTTTGGGCTGCTGTGCTGGTAGGATCCTGGGGCTTTTGTTCGTTTGTTTACTTTGAATTGTTCATTTGTTTTCTTTTCCTTTTTTGAGTTTGGAGCCATTTCTGGCCAGGCTGAGCTGCGTGGCAGGGAGACTCCCCTTTGGCTTCCACAGAAGTGCAGAGGGATCCCTGAGGGCATTTCTTTTTTGACTGTTTTTTGTTTGTTTGTTTTTTCCTCTTTCTTTGGGGGTCTTTCTTTTTTTTTTTTAATTTGTTTTGTTTTATTTTTCCTCTTTTTCACTTTTTGTCTTTCCTCATTGCTCAGTTTCTCATCTCTCTATATCTTCCTTCTCTTTATGTTCCCTGAATACCTGGCGTTGTATACCTCTAGGCCTTCTAGCCAGGATGTACTGCAACACCTGAGAGCAACTTCCCCAGAACTCATAGCTGCACCGGTGGAATCCCTGGGACCTTTGCGGTTCTTTAACCTTTCTCATTCTTATTTATTCATTCTTTTCTTTTCTTCCTCCTCCCCTTTCTGTTTTTCTCCATTTCATAGTCTCTCAACTCTCCACTCCAACAGCAAGCTCCTCTAGCATTGTTTTTTGTTTGTTTGTATGTTTTTGGCTCCTGTTCCTCTCTCCTGTCTCCAATATCCATCTTAGCTCCACACATAACAATCTCCCTGCTGCATCCTGCCTACCTGCACTGGGCACTTGACATCACACCACAAAGCAGCACAGGCACGGCCTACTGGAACCTGTCCTGCACTGATTACTGACCCGCTCTGGTGGCTGTAGTAAGTGCCACAAACAACCCATCCCAGTAACTCCTCTTCAGCTAGACCTGCCTTGCTGTACCATATCTGAGTGTCTGACCCTGCCAGTTGAAGGAGGAGAAAAATATTGTGCCCACAGACGAGCAAACAACAAAGAACACACAGTCTGCCTGCTCAGACATAATCAATGTTTTTTTTTTAAAAAGGGATGAAACAAACAAATCTACTCTCAATAAATGAGAAAAATAACTACTGAATGCCCCGAAGACAGCAGACAATATCAAACAATTTACAAAAACAGGACAAGATGGTTCCAGTAGGCATCCAAAATAAAACACCAGATGACTACTGTGGAAGAAAATGTACTAGAACTACCTGATAGGGAATTCAAATCTCTAATACTCACAATTCTCCAAGAACTGTGGCAAAAAGCTGACAAACATGAGGAAAAAATAGACAAATTCAGGGAAAATACAGACAAAAAATTGGAAGAATTCAGGAATATGATGCAGGAACAAAATGCCAAAATAAATTCACAACTAGAAATTATACAAAAACAACAATTAGAAATCCAAAAGATAAACAACAAGATTTCAGAAATGGAAGATGTCATAGAAGGGCTGAGAAGCAGATTTGAAACCGTGGAAGACAGGATCAGTGGAACTGAAGACAAACACTTGGATACAACTCTGTTTGAGGAAAACTCAGAAAAAAGAACAAAGAAAAATGAAGAGACCCTGAGAGTTATGTGGGACAAAAGCAAAAGCAAAAATCTGCAAGTGATTGAATTCCAGAACAGCGGGATAAAACAGAAAACACAGAGAAGATCATTGAGGAACTGCTGACAGAAAACTTCCCTAATATCATGAAAGATGCAAAGCTGGCCATCCAAGAAGCTCAACGAACCCCATATAGAGGAGACCCCAAAAGAAAATCACCAAGGCATATCATATTCACACTTGCCAAAACCACAGACAAAGATTCTTGAGAGTAGCTTGTGAAAAACAAGGAGTCACATACAGAGGAGAAATAATAAGACTAAGCTCAGATTATTCAGCAGAAACCATGCAGGCAAGAAGGCAATGGGATGACATATATAAAATCCTGAAAGAAAAAAGTTGCCAGCCAAGAATAATATATCCTGCAAAACTCACATTCAAATATGATGGTGAATTTAGGTCATTTCCAGATAAACAGAAATTAAGGGAATATGTAGAAGTCAAACCAAACTTACAAGAATTATTAAAGTGAGTTCTTTGATCTGAGGACAAACAGATTCAGCTCAAAGGCAGAACCTAGGATGCAGGATCGTACCAGCCAGATATCAATCTAGGAAATGAACTCTCAAGGACTATCCAAAACAAAAAGAAATACAACACGGAATCAGAGCAGTTAATCAGTAAATGATAACAACATCAAAACAATAAAAGAGGGAATAAACTGCATAGGAAGAACCTTTTAATGGAGAGGAAGGCAAAGCAATACCAAGTAATGGTAGACTGCTTCAAGCTTAGAAAGATAAGGGTAAAATTTATGGTAACCACAAAGAAAGTTAACAAACATAAAAAAAAGAGGAAAAACATAAAGTCTCAGCAGAAACAAAACCTACAAAAACAAAAGAAATGAAAAAAAAAAATCCACAAACAAAGGTAACTCAGCACAAGAGAGTAAGAAGAACAAAGAAAACTTCGGCACTACAAAAAAAAAAAAAAGCACTACAAAATGACAGCAACAAACTCACATCTATCAATAATTACATTGAATGTAAATTGACTCAATGCACCCATAAAGAGACAGAGAGTGACAGAATGGATAAGAAAACAGGATCCATCAATATACTGTCTACAAGAGACACACCTTAGAAACAAAGATGTGAATTTATTAAAAGTCAAAGGTTGGAAAAATATATATCAAGCTAACAACTACCAAAAAAGAGCAGGAGTGGCAACTCTAATCTCAGATAAAACAGACTTTAAAATGAAATCTACCATAAAAGACAAAGCAGGACACTATGCAATGATTAAGGGGATGATCCATCATGAAGACATAACCATAATAAACATCTACACACCCAATGACAGGGCTCCAAAATACATAAAACAAACTCTAACAACACTGAAAAGAGAAATTGACACTTCCACAATAATAGTAGTAGACTTCAACACACCACTCTCAGTAAAGGATAGAACAACTAAGAAGAAACTCAGCAAAGATACAGAAGACCTAAAGGCACAATCAGCCAACTGGACCTCACAGACATATATAGAACACTCCATCCAACTGCTGAAAAATACACTTTCTTTTCCAATGCACATGGAACGTTCTCCAGAATAGACCACACCTTAGGCCACAGAGCAATCCTCAACAAGATCCAAAACGTTGAGATAATTCAAAGTGTCTTCTCTGACCACAATGCCATCAAGGTAGAAATTAACAATAGAAAGAGCAAGGAAAAAAAAATCAATTACATGGAAGCTGAATAATACCCAGCTTACACATCAATGGGTAATAGAAGAAATCAGAGATAGAATCAAAAAATTCCTAGATTCCAATGAGAATGAAAACACATCATACCAAATCTTTTGAGACACAGCAAAGGCAGTCCTCAGAGGACAATTTGTAGCAATACATGCACATATCAAAAAAGAAGAAAGGGACAAAATCAAAACATTAACTCCAGAACTCAAACAAATAGAAAGAGAACAGCAAAAAAAGCCCACAACCACTAGAAGAAAGGAAACAGTAAACATCAGAGCAGAAATAAATGAAATAGAGAACAGAAAAACAATAGAAAGAATCAACAAAACCAAAAGTTGGTTCTTTGAAAGAATCAACAAAATTGACAAACCACTGGCCAGAATGACAAAAGAAAAACAGGAGAGGACACAAATAACCCAAATAAGAAATGAAATGGGGGACATTACAACAGACCCAACTGAAATAAAAGGATTATAACAGAATATTATGAAAAACTATACTCCAACAAATTTGAAAACCTAGAGGAAATGGATGAATTTCTAGAAACACGCAGCTTACCCAAACTACAACAAAGTAATGTTGAAAATCTGAACAGACCCATAACAAGAGAAGAGATTGAAAAGGTAATAAAAAGATTCTGAACCAAAAAAAGCCCTGGCCCAGATGTCTTCACTGGAGAATTCTACACAACATTTACAGAAGAGCTAGTACTAGTACTACTCAAGCTATTTCAGAGCACAGAAGAGGAAGCAACACTTCCAAATTCATTCTATGAAGCCAGCATAATGCTGATACCAAAACCAGGCAAAACGTCACCAAAAAAGAAAATTACAGACCAATATCTCTCATGAACAGAGATGCAAAAATTCTGAACAAAATTCTAGCCAATAGAATTCAGCATCATATCAAAAAAATAATACACCACAACCAAGAAGGATTCACACCAGGTACTCAAGGATGATTCAACATTAGAAAATCAATCAACGTAATCCACCACATAAATAAAAGGAAAGAAAAGAATCACATGATCATCTCAATTGACACAGAAAAGGTATTTGACAAAGTCCAACACCAATTCGTGATAAAAACTCTCAATCAAATAGGCATAGAAGGGAAATTTCTCAACATAATAAAGGGCATCTATGCAAAACCAACAGCCAGCATCATTCTTAATGGAGAGAGGCTGAAAAAATTCCCCTTGAAAATGGGAACAAGACAAGGATGCCCTTTATCAGCACTCCTATTTAACATTGTGCTGGAAGTTCTAGCTAGAGCAATAAGGCAAGAAAAAGGAATAAAAGGCATCCAAATTGGTAATGAAGAAGTTAAACTGTCCCTGTTTTCAGATGATATGATACTATACATAGAAAATCCTAAAGACTCCACGAGAAATCTACTGGAACTAATAGAAAGATTCAGCAGAGTAGCATGATACAAGATAAACATTCAAAAATCAGTTGGAATCCTATACACCAGTAAAGACAACGATGAAAAGGAAATCAGGAAATGAATACCATTTTCAATAGCCCCTAAAAAGATAAAATACTTAGGAATAAACCTGAGCAGGGATGTAAAAGACCTATACAAAGAAAACTACAAAACACTGCTGCATGAAACCCAAAGGGATCTACATAAATGGAAAAACATACCATGCTCATGGATAGGCAGACTCAACATTGTGAAAATGGCAATTCTACCCAAAGCAATCTACAAATATAACGCAATCCTGATCCAAATACCAACAACATTCTTCAAAGAGATGGAAAAACTAATCATTAACTTTACATGGAAAGGGAAGAAGCCCCGAATAAGTAAAGCAGTAGTGAAGAAGAAGAATAAAGTTGGAGGACACACACTACCTGAGTTCAGAACCTACTATACAGCTACAGTAGTCAAAACAGCCTGGTACTGGTACAAAGACAGATACATTGACCAATGGAACAGAATTGAGAACCCAGATGTAAATACATCCATCTACGTTCACCTGATCTTCGACAAGGGCCCAAAGTCTATCAAATGGGGAAAAGACAGTGTTTTTAACAAATGATGCTGACAAAAATGGATAGCCATCTGCAAAAAAATGAAACAGGACCCATACCTCACACTGTATACAAAAACTACTTCAAAGTGGATCAAAGACCTGAACATAAAGCCTAAAAATATAAAGTTCATAGAAGAAAAAATAGGACCAACACTTCAGGCCTTAATACGTGGCATTAACAGGGTACAAACCATAACCATCAACGCACAAAACCCAACAGATAAGCTAGATAACTGGGATCTTCTAAAAATCAAACACCTATGCTCTTCAAAAGACTTCATCAAAAGAGTAAAAAGAGAACCTACAGACTGGGAAAAAACTTTTGGACAGTACAAGTCAGACAAAGGTCTAATCTGCATAATCTACAAGAAAATCCAACACCTCTACAACAAAGAGACAAAGAATCCTATTAAAAAATGGACAAAGGAAATGAACAGACACTTCACCAAAGAAGTCATTCAAATGGCCAACAGACACATGAGGAAATGCTCGCGTTCACTAGCCATTAGAGAAATGCAAATTAAAACCACAATGAGATACCATCTCACCCCGGCATTACTGACATGACTCAAAAACACTGGAAATAACAAATGATGAAGGGGCTGCGGGGAGATGGGAAATCTTATGCACTGCTGGTGGGAATGCAAAACGATACAACCATTCTGGAAAATGATGTGGCGCTTCCTCAGAAAGCTAGAAATAGACATACCATTTGATCCAGCAATCCCACTCCTAGGAATATAGCCTAGAGAAATAAGAGTCATCACTCAAATAGACCTATGCACACCTGTGTACATGGCAGCATTGTTCATAATAGCAAAACGATGGAAACAACCTAGATGCCCATCTACAGATGAATGGATAAACAAACTATGGTACATACACACAATGGAGTACTATGCAACGAGAAAGAACAACAATGAATCTGTGAAGCATCTCATAACATGGATGAAACTGGAGGACATTACACTGAGTGAAATAAGTCAATCACAAAAGAACAAATATTGTATGAGACCTCTATCGTAAAAACCCATGAAAAAGTTCACACTCAGAATGTAACAATCTTTCTTGGTTAGAAGGAATGGGAGGGGTTGGGGAGAATACTAAATAGATAATAGATAAGTGGTATCTTGGGTGAAGGGTGATTCAGTACACAATACAGGAGAAACCAGCACAACTTGTACGAGGAAAGGTCATGGAAGCCCCATCAACACATCCAAACTCCCTGAAGGACTGGATTGCTGGGCGGAGGGCTGTGGGGACCATGGTCTCGGGGAACATCTAGCTCAATTGGCATAACACAGCTTATAAAACAATGCTCTGTATTCTACCTTGGTGAGTAGCGTCTGGGGTCTTAAAAGCCTGTGAGTGGCCATCTAAGATACTCCACTGGTCTCATCCCTTCGGGAGCAAGAGAGAATGAAGAGAACAGGATACAAGGAAAAGATTAGTCCGAAGGACTAATTGTCCACAGCTATCAAGGCCTCCACCGGACTGAGTCCAGTACAGCTAGATGGTGCCCGGCTACCACCACTGACTGCTCTCACCAGGATCACAACAGAGGGTTCTGGACAGAGCTGGAGAAAGATATAGAGCATATCTCTAACTCACAAAAAAAAGACCATATTTACTGGCCTAAAGGAGACTGGAGAAACCCTGAGAGTATTGCTCCCAGACACCCTGAATTTGGACTTCTAGCCTTCTAAACTTTGAAAGCCACCAAGCATCTGTCAGTTTGTCATACTGTGGTGGCTTGCTTATTGCTGTGATGCTGGAGCTTGGTCTCCAGTATTTCAAATACCAGCAGGGTCACCCATGGTGGACAGGTTACAGTGGAGCTTCCAGACTAAGACAGACTAGAAAGAAGGACGTGGTAGTCTACTTCAGAAAAAAATTGGCCAGTGACAATCTTATGAATAGCAGCAGAACATTGTCTAAGAGAGTGCCAGAAAATGAGATCCTCAGGTTCGAAGGTACTCAAAATGCAACTGGGGAAGAGCCACAGCCTCAAAGTAGACTCATCCTTAATGACGTGGATATCGTCAAGCTTTCAGGACCTTCATTTGCTGATGTGGCATGACTCAAAATGAGAAGAAACAGATGCAACATCCACTAATAATCAGAACATGGAAAGTACAAAGTATGAATCTAGGAAAATTGGAAGTTATCAAAAATTAAATGGAACACATAAACATTGATATCCTAGGCATTAGTGAGCTGAAATGGACTGATATTGGCCGTTTTGAATCAGACTATCATATGGTCTACTATGCCGGGAATGACAAATTGAAGAGGAATGGTGTTGCATTCATTATTTAACGGAACATTTCAAGATCTATCCTGAAGTACAACACTGTCAGTGATAGGATAATATCCATATGCCTACAAGGAAGACCAGTTAATTATATGTTATTCAAATTTACACCCTAAACACCAAAGCCAAAGACAAAGAAATTGAAGATTTTTACCAACTTCCGCAGTCTGAAATTGATCGAACATGCAATCAAGATGCGTTGATAATTACTGGTGATTGGAATGCAAAACTTGAAAACAAAGAAGGAATGATAGTTGGAAAATATAGCCTTGGTGATAGAAACAATGCTGGAGATCGCATGATAGAATTTTGCAAGACTAATGACTTCTTCATTACAAATACCTTTTTCAGCAATGTAAACTGCGACTATACACGTGGACCTCACAGGAGAGAAAACACAGGAATCAAATTGACTTCATGTGTGGAAAGAGAGAATGGAAAACTCCATATCATCAGTCAGAATAAGGCCAGGGGCCGACTGCGAGACAGACCATCATTTGCACATATGCAAGTTCAAACTGAAGCTGAAGAAAATTAAAACAAGTTCACGAGAGACAAAGTACAACCTTGACTATATCCCACCTGAATCTGGAGACCATCTCAAGAATAGGTTTGAGGCACTGAATACTAATGACCGAAGACAAGACAAGTTTTGGGAAGACATCAAGGACATCATACATGAAGAAAGCAAAAGGTAATTAAAAAGACAGGAAAGAAAGGAAATATAAAATGGATGTCAGAAGAGACTCTGAACCTTGCTGTTGAATGTACAACAGCTAAAGAGAATGGAAGAAATGATGAATTAAAAGAGCTGAACAGGAGATTTCAGAAGACAAAGTAAAATATTATAATGAAATGTGCAAGACCTGGAGTTAGAAAATCAAAAGAGAAGAACATACTCAGCATTTCTCAAGCTAACTGAACTGAAGAAAAAAATACCAGCCTCAAGTTGCAATTTTGAAGGATTCTATGAGCAAAATATTGACTGATGCGGGAAGCATCAAAGGCAGGTGGAAGAAATACACAGAGTCGCTGTACCAAAAAGATTTGCTCAACTTTCAACCGTTTCAGGAGATGGCATGTGATTAAGAACCAATGATACTGAAGGAGGAAGTCCAAGCAGCACTGAAGGCATTGAGGAAAAACAAGCCTTCAGGAATTGATGGAATACCAATTGAGAGGTTACCACAAACGAATGCAGCACTGGAGGTGCTCACGCATCTATGCCAAGAAATTTGGAAGACAGCTTCCTAGCCAGCTGAAATGAGGAGATCTATATTTGAGAAAGATGATCCAACAGAATATGGAAAGTATCTAGCAATACCATTAATATCACACCCAAGTAAAATTTTTCTGAAGATCATTCAAAAGCTGTTGCAGCAGTACATGGTCAGGGAACTGCCAGAAATTCAAGTTCGATTTCAGAAGAGGACATGGAAAGACAGATATCATTGCTGATGTCAGATGGATCTTGGCTGAAATCAGAGAATACCAGAAAGATATTTTTATTGACTGTGCAAATGCATTCGACTGTGTTGGTCAAAACAAATTACGGATAACATTGTAGAACCTGTACATAGACCAAGAGGCAGTTGTTCCAGCAGAGCAAGGGGATACTGCATGGTTTAAAACCAAGAAAAGTGTTCGTCAGGGATGCATCCTTTCACCATACTTATTCAATCTGTGTGCTAAAACAGTAATCCAAAAAACTGGATTATATGAAGAAGAAGAATGTGGCATTAGAATTGGTGATATGTAGATGACACAACCTTGCTTGTTGAAAGCAAAGAGGACTTGAAACACTGATGAAGATCAAAAACTACAGCCTTCAGTATGGAATACACTTCAACATAAAATAAAAATCCCCACAACTGGACCAATAAGCAACATCGTGATAAATGGAGAAAAGATTATCATCGTCAAGGATTTCATTTTACTTAGATCCACAATTAACACTCATGGAAGCAGCAGTCAAGAAATCAAACGATGTATTTCGTTGGGCAAATCTGCTGCAAAAGATCTCTTTAAGGTGTTGAAAAGTAAAGATGTCATTTTGAGGAACAAGTGCCCCTGACCCAAGCCATGATATTTTCCATCGCCTCACATGCATGCAAAAGCTGGACAATGAATAAGAAACACCAAAGAAGAATTGATGCCTTTGAATTATGGTGTTAGTGAAGAATATTGAATATACCACGGGCTCCCAGAAGAACAAACAAGTCCGTCTTGGAACAAATACAACCAGAGCGCTCCTTGAAAGCAAAGATTGCGAGAGTTTGTCTCATGTATTTTGAACATGTTATCAGGAGGGACTAGTCCCTGGAGAAGGACATCATTCTTGGTAAAGTAGAGGGTCAGCAAAAATGAGGAAGACCCTCAATGAGATGGATTGACACAGTAGCTGCAACAATGGTCTCAAATACAACAATGATTGTAAGGATGGGGCAGGACCGGGCAGTGTTTTGTCGTGTTGTACATAGGGTGGCTACAAGTTGGAACTGACTGGATGGCACCTAACAACAACAACAAACTCTTAAATCTTTACCTAATCTTCCCACTATTCCTGCATTCTTCTGCTCTACTAAAATTTCCTCAGCTAATTCCTCCTTCTTCAAAGTCTATAGCATTGTTCCTTCTATCCTTGTATGTGTGTGCAATTATACTTGTAGATATTTTTTGGTGCTGACTGCATGTTTGAACTTTTTCCTCTATCCTGTTAGTATGAAAGTTTTGTGAGAGTAAGGGCTATTTTTAATAGCTAATATATGAACACGCTACCATATACACGCTTATGATGTGTGTTAATTCTATCTTTATCTGATAAGTGGAAAATTCTAATGAATGGAGGTCTGAAAAAGTATAAAACAGTATCATATTTTGTCTTTTAATCTGAGAAATATTATGTTTTTCAGTTCAGGTAGTGCTCTGTTTTGTTGAATAATACTTTTCTAAAAATATCTTTCAAAACCAAATGTGGGAAACTTGAACCATAGACTTGAAAGTTAAAAAGAGGAGTGGTTCAGTGGTAGAATTTTTGTCTTCCATGTCGTAGACTTGGGTTTGATTCAGGGCTAATGTACCTCATGTGCAGCCACCACTAGTCTTTCATTGGAGGCTTGTGTGCTACTATGATACTGAACAGGTTTCAGTGGAGTTTCCAGGCTAAGATGGACTAGGAAAAATGGCATGGTGATCTACTTCCAAAAATCAGTCAATTAAAACATTGTGGAGTACAATGTTCTGATCCACAACCAATCATGGAGATGGTGCAGAACCAGGCAGCATTTCGTTCTTTGTGCATGGGGTCTCCATGAGTTGGGGGCTCAGCTCGATGGAAGCTAACAATTCCCAGAAAACTAAAATATATTAGAATAATTCCTCCTTAAACATGTTTTTAGATATGTCAGCCAATGATAGATTTATAGATTTTCATGCGAAGTCTTCAATTTTGTTTCTTCAATTGAACACTGAGCCATTGCCCTAATGCCAACAAATATCCAATTACGAATAAAAATTTCCTGCTTTTGGAACACTTAAAGATTCCCTTATTTGCCTCAATTATATTGCTGACGCAATGTAGTTTCCCACTAGTATTGGCACTCAGTGTTTTGTTCTCCATGTGTTTGTATACAATGATGTTATAGAAAAATGCAATAAAATTTTTGATTAATTAGGCAATTTAAATTTCACATACAAATATGGCAATTGTGCTTAAACTGAACTGTTGGCTGCTAGACAGCAGCATCTTGCTGTTTTTTGGGTGAATATTTTCCAAAATGTACGAAGACTCAATCTTGAATAGAGAAAGTGTTTTAAGAACATCAGTGGATAATAACCAAAGTTCATGTTCAAAAATTTAACAACAACAACAAAAAACCTCCCTCCTCCAAAATAAGGCCCATGTTGTCTTGGAAAAAACATGCTATCTGTGAATCAAAGTGCAGTAGGCAGAGCTAGAAAGGATTTTAGTGATCATCACACATATAAATCACTGTTTGGAGAATGAGGAAACGGAGGCCAAGAAAGGTAGAGTGGTTTATGCAACATAATGCACTTCATAATGCACATAACTAATACGTGCTAAAGTAAATAGGAGAAAAATAACGTTAGTTACTTCTTTATACTACCCAAAATTACACCTTTAAGCATTTAAATTTGATTTTAAATACTTGTGATTTGACTCGCTAATGTTGTACATAAGACACCGAGCCTGGGAGATGGGCATCGTTGCTTACTTTGTGTACTGCCACTAAAGGGGTCTCAATAAATATTTGAAGAGAAGTAAAGTACACTCAGTACTTTGGAAGGAAATGAAGTGGCTGGAAAACCACTCTGAACTCTGACGATTTCAAATTCCATCTAATATAAACTCTGACCACAGTAAATATGCTTTGACTTTTCAGGAAACATGTGCTTTCAACAGAGGACATGTGTTCCCAGGGCCCTCTTTTTATCCCTCTCCCTTCCTTTTCTGACTTCTCTGGTTTTAATTTAGCATTTTATATTATTTCATTTTCTCTTCTTTTTTGTCAATTATACCTCTTTTGAAAAAATTTTTTAGTGGTTGCCTAATATTTGCATATTTACTTTCATATAAACAAAACAAAACAAAAAAACTCAAACCTGTTGCCGTCTATTCTGACTCATAGCGACCCTGCAGCAACCAACACTACTAATTTATGGATACTATAGGGTTGCTACGAGTCGGAATTAATTGGACAGCAATGAGGTTTTTTTGGGGGGGAGAGGAGGTTTATAGCCACTGTAGGAGCCCTGGTGGTGCAGTGGTTAGAGCTGGGGTGCTAATCAAAAGGTCGGCAGTTTAAATCCACCAGCGGCTCCTTGGAAACACTATGGAGCAATTCTACTCTGTCCTATAGGGTCGCGCTATGAGTTGGAATAGGCTCGGCGGCAATGGATTTGGTTTTTGGTTTTATAGGTACTGTAAAGACAGTATTCACAATTCCTTCCTCTCATCACTTAGAAAATTGCTGTCATTAATGTCACTTCTCCCTACGCTGTATCACACGGTACATTGGTGTTATTATTACTTTGATCAAACATTTATCTATTCAGTCAATTTAGAATAATATAAATATAAGAATTTATCTTCATTTATTCCTTCTCTGATGTTTTTCCTTTTCTATGTAGATCCAAGTTTCTGACCTATATCATTTTCCTTCTCTTCTAAGAATATCTTTTAGTATTTTTTTCAGGGACAATCTGTTGGTGATGATGTCCCTCAGTTTTTATTGTTCTGAGAATTTCCTTTATATCCTTCACTTTTGAAGATTAATTTTGTTGCACGTAGATTCAAGGTCAGTGATTTTTTCTTTCAATACTTTAATAATTTCACCCCATTTTCTTCTTGCTTGTATGGATTATGATGAGAAGTCTGCTGTAATACTTACCATTTTCCCTTAGAACTAAGATTTTCCTCCCTTCTGGCTTCTTTCAAATTTTCTTTGTGTTTGGTTTTCTGCAGATTACATATGATATGCCTACATGTAGATATTTTGGTATTCATCTTTCTTGGTGTTTTCTGACCTTCCTGGATCTGTCACTTGTTATCTGTCATTAATTTTGGAAAGTTCTTGGTCACTATTACTTCAAGTAAAGAGCCCCGGTGGTACAAAGGTTAAGCTTTCAGCTGCTAACTGAAAGGTTAGCAAATTCGAGCATACCCAGTGGCTCTGAGGGAGACAGACCTGGAGATCTGCTTTCATAAAGATTACAGCCAAAAAAAAAAAAAAACCCTATGGTGAAGTTATATTCTGTCACTATGAGTCAGAACTGACTTGATAGCACCCGACAACAGCAATGACATAGCTTCAATGTTTCTGCTCCTTTCTTTCCTCTCCTTCTAGTATTCCAATTAAAATGTCCCACAGTTCTTGGATATTCTTTTGTTTCTTTCTTTCTATTTTTTCTCTTTCTTTTGCAGTCTGGTAAGTTCCTATTGACATATCTTCAAGCTCACTGATTCTTTCCTTGGCCATGTCCAAACTATCCAAGGCATTCTTCATTTCTATTACAATTTTTCTTTATCTCTAACATTTCCTTATTTCCTTTTGATTCTTTCTTAGAGATTTCATTTCAGTTTTTTTCATCACTTCTTCCATGTTGTCTCCTTTGTCCATTAGAATCCTTGACATATTAATCATAGGTATTTTAAATTCCTTATCAGATGATCCCCAAATTCCCATAATACCTGAGTCTGGTTTTGACAATTGTTTTGTTTCTTCTTATCTTTTGATATGCCTTGTAATTTTTTTTCTTGAAAGCTAGACAGGATACAGTGGGTAATAGGAACTTGGATAAATAGGTCATTTTAGTGTGAGGTTTTATGTGAACTTGACTAAGAGTCAGTCTGTGTTTAATGTATGCTGTGGTTGTAGATGCCAGGGCCTTCAAATTCCTGTAATTCTTATTTTTTGACTTTTATGTTTAAGCAGATGGACACATTTTAACTTTTAAGTGGATGAACACTTAGCTAAAAAGTAAAAAAAAAAAAAAAATCTAAACAAACCGTTTCCCCCTTTAATGGAGTTAACTTAATGTCATTATATTTTCTCATCAAGACATTTATTTTTTGAGGAATAGGAATGGGACTCAAAATTTAAGAGAGACCACATCCCTTCAGGAGCAAGGGAGAATGAAGAGAACAGGATACAATGAAAAGATTAGTCCAAAGGACTAATTGTCCACAGCTACCAAGGCCTCCACCGGACTGAGTCCAGTACAGCTAGATGGTGCCCGGCTACCACCACTGACTGCTCTCACCAGGATCACAACAGAGGGTTCTGGACAGAGCTGGAGAAGGATGTAGAGCATAATTTTAACTCCCCCCCCAAAAAAAAGACCAGATTTACTGGCCTAAAGAATACTGGAGAAACCTCAAGAGTGTGGCCCCCAGACACCCTTTCAGCTCAGAGGTGAAGTTACCTTCGAGGTTCGATGTTAAGTCTGGGAGTGGACAGCCCAGTAAAACTAAATGGGACTAACGAGGTACAGGAGTCCGGTGACAAAGGCCAGAAGGCAGAGGGGGAATAGGAAACTGATGATAAGGAACACAAGTTGAGTAAGGGCACTGTCGATGTGTTGTGAGATTGTTGACCACTGTTATAGGGCAACATTTGTAGTAACTATTAAATGGGAGGCTGTTTTGTCCTGTAAGCCTTCATCTTGGGCGAGAATGGCAGCACAATTGGAAGAGCATAGTCAATATCACTTAAATGTGTAAGTAAAAAGTTTTGAAATGGTGTTAAAAAAAAAAAAATGAGACTAATGAGTTACAGTAGTCCAGTGACAAGGGCCAGAAGACAGAAGGGGACAAGGAAGTCCCCTGGTGATAGGGAACACAAGGTGGAGTAAGGATATCCTTGATGTGTTGTGAGATTGTTAACCATTGTCATAGGGCAACATGTGTAGTAACTGTTAAATGAGAAACTATTTTGTTCTGTAAGCCTTCATCTTAAGTGAGAATAACAGCACAGTTGGAAGAGTGTAGTCAATGTCACTGAACTGTGTATGTAGAAATTTTTGAAACGGTGTATCTTAGGCTATCTGTATTTTCATCAAAAAAAAAAAAAAAAAGGTTGAGAATTTAGAGGCTTAATATGTTGTGGGGTTGTTAACCAATGTCATAAAACAACATGTGTACTACTGTTTCATGAGAAACTATTTGTTCTGTAAGCCTTCAGCTGAAGTACAATAAAATATTAAAAAAAAAAATTTAAGAGAGACCAAAAAACTCAGGAACTGAGGTAAGTAATATAAGAATTAGTCAAATTAGTGTCCTTGTTTTTTGTCTCATTGTGTTTGGGCTTCCCTAAGAACTCCTTCTTAGACAGAGACTGAGCCTTACATTTCTTTCATCTGTAGTCCCCTGTTATACAAGAGCCCTGTTAAGATGTTGGTAAGGAATAGGGGACAGGAAGAATTCTACAATTTTGTGATTAAATCTCAGTCTTTTAATGGGCCTGTTTTCCTGGACTGTAACCTTCACAAGTGTTTCTTACCTTTTTTTCTCTGCTTCTTAGATGAGACAGGAAAGCTAGACAGGACTGATGTTGGGTAATTGCTCTTCCACGTATGCACAGTAAGACTCTTTTAAACTCTCTTTTACTGGAGAGTAGGCCTCTGTTATGCATGACACACTGGGCATATCTCAAAATAGTTACTTTTCTCCTCCTCACATCAAAGACATAAGGTGATTTTTCTTGTCTCTCACTGTGGGAACTTGGTGGGGTTCCTGTACTTAAAATTTATGAAAGTATGGCCCCCTCCCAAGACTACAGCCCACAGAGGTTTCTTACTCTTAACCTCGGTCCAAACTCAGCCCTCAGCAATTCATCAATTTATCATTTTAGTGTTCTAGAATCTGCCTCCAGTGGCTTTTGCTCCACGTAAGCTGATCTTGGCTGTTTGCCTGTACCTACCAGTCTCTCCAAATTTTGGGGTGGTGGTTTGCCCTGCAGCTTCCATTCTTTAATGATTCTAAAACTGATTTTCAGTTGTTCAGCTTCTTCTTGTAAGGATGAGAGTGAAGACTTCTAAGCTCTTTATATGTCGAACCAGTAACTGGAAGGTCTATTTTTTTTTTAATGTAGTGTGTTTCAAAAGCTCTGACATGGTGGTTAACATCTGGTTACTAGCTTAAAATTTTGTGGTTAGAAAAATATTTTTCAAAGTACAAAGCTGAGAGGTCAACTCATAAAACTTTGCACACATGAACAAGTGTTTCATGGAAAAATGTTGATTTAGCAACTGGGGGGGAGTATACATTTCTCACAGACCATTTTAATGTTTAAGCAGATAAAACCTCAGCTAAAAAGCAAAAACAAAAATTCGTCTAAACAAACAATTTCCCCCATTAATGGAGTTAACTGAGATATCATTATACTTTCTCATTAAGACATTTTTTGAGGAATAGGAATGGGACTAAGTTTAGGCAAATGAGGCACTTGCCTGGGGCTCAAAATTTGAGAGACCAATAAACTCAGGGATTGAGATAAGTAATATTTTAATGCAATATTTAAAAAAGTAAGAATTAGTGGAAATAGTTCATGATGAACAAACTATCAAAATCTATTTACATAAAGACAGTATCAGAAACAGTGTCATGCTGAGCCATATCAGAGCTTAAGTAAAAGGAAAAATCATGATTATTGTCTTTTTTGATGCCCCCATAACTTTTGTAACCTGGGCAAGAGTCTCACCCTCGTTGTAGCCCTAGTGAGGAGTGTTCATTCATGAGGCACTGAAAATACATTTAAATGTATATGTTAGAAACTAGAAAGTTGAGGTATACTGTGTACAGAATTTCTTTCTCCATACATAGTCTAATATGATTATCACGTGAAATTGCATGTAACTTAATGGAAAAATTACTGATTTTTTTTAAAAATAAAAAGCTATTATTTCACTCACTAGGCTTTTGTGATTTGAAAATAATTGTAGCGTGATATTAAATGTTTATATGCTTCTCTCTCTCTCTACATACACACATACACATATACATACAACATTCACATACACCAATACAAACATGACACCAGGAATCAGAGACTGACAAATGGCATCACCATCAAAAGGAGCTTCTTACTGGTTGGCTTTCCTCTAAACTTCTGGTCTATTCACAATGTTGCACTACCAAGTCCTCAGTACCTCATCATAGCTGTTCTCTTCTCAAACTGTTTCCAACCTCAAAATACCTGTTCATTTTTCATTTAGAACACTTCAGCCTTATCTGTGGCTACTCTTGGGCTTGATAACATGTGTTCAGACACAGTTTTCTTTATAAGAAGAAAACTGTACTTTTAATAGTTTCTCCTTTATATGTTGTATAATAGAATAAAATAATGTAAATATATATTATATAAATTAACTATTTTTATGCCAGAGAGTAACAGTATTATCACTGAAATGTTCCCTCTTTTCTTTTAATCTCATTATATGTGATCAAAATAATGTGAATGTAAGGGTTGTTACTTAATGGGCTGTGTTGGTAATAACCGAACAGTTGTTATGCAGAATTAGGTGGTGGCCAGAAAAACACTGGGCAAATCTAACTAAGTAATGGAGACAGACTAAAAAGACTGAAAGCACACGTGTTGAGAAAAAAAACAACTACAAAGAACTGTCTCTTCTAGTGTGTGTCCAGATGATGATCAGATAATTTGGAGCTTAATATTTTTCAGTCTCCTTAAAATTCTCCACAGCAATGAAGAGAATGAGCTAGAATTGTCTGCATTTTATAGGTAGAGTACACAGAATTTTTTTTTTTTTTTTGCTTTCTTTAGCCCAAACTCTGAAGTCAGATGGACATGGGTCTACCATTTCTTTCCTTTTTTGCATTCTTTTTTTCTTTATTATATTTTAGGCAAAAGCTTACAGCACAAATTAGTTTCTCATTCAAAAATTTATACACAACTTGTTTTGTGACATTGGTTGCAGTCTGTGCAATATGTCAGCAGTCTCCCCCTTTCCCTTTCACCCTGGGTTCTCCCGTGTCCATTCATCCAGTTTTCCTATTCTTTCCTGCCTTCTCATCTTTGCTTTTGGGCACTTGTTGCCCATTTGGTCTTATATACTTGATTGAATTAAGAAGCACATTCCTCATGTGTGTTATTGTTTTATAGGCCCGTCTAATCTTGGGCTGAAAGGTGGGCACAGGGAATGACTTCTGTTCTGAGTTATCAGAATGTTTGGGGGTTCCTACAGTCTCTGTTAGACAGTAAGTCTGGTCTTTTTTGTGAATTTGAATTTTGTTCTACATTTTTCTCCCTCTCTGTCCTGGACCCTCTGTTGTGATCCCTGTTAGAGTGGTTGGTGGTGGTAGCCAGGCACCAGCTAGTTCTTTTGGGCTTGGGCTGGTGGAAGCTGTGGTTCATGTGGCCCATGAGTCCTTTCAACTACTATTTTCCTTGTGTCTTAGGTTTTCTTCACTCTCCTTTGCTCTGAATATGACAGGACCAATAGATGTATCTTAGATGGCCGCTCACAAGTTCTTCAGACCCTATAGTCTACTCAACAAAGTAGGATGTAGAACATTTTCTTTATGAACTATGTTTGCCAGTTGAACTAGATGTCCCCTGAGACCATGGTCCCCAGCCCTTAGCCCCAGTAACTCGGACCTCAAGGGGTTTGGATGTGTCTAGGAAGCTTCTATGACTTTATCGTGTTCAAGTTGTGCGGACTTCCCCAAAATTGTGTGTTGTCTCTCCCTTCATCAAAGTTAACACCTGTCTACTATCTAGTTAGTGATTTCCTCTCCCCACCACACTCCTCCCCCATAACCATAAAAAAAAATTTTTTTTTTCTGTATGTAAACCTTTTCTTGAGTTTTATAATAGTGGTCTCTTACAATATTTCTTCTTTTGTGACTGACTTATTTCACTCAGCATAATGCTCTCCAGTTCATCTTCATCGTTATTCTCATAGTATTCATTGTATGTATGTACTATAATTTGTTTATACATTCATCTGTTGTTGGGCACTTAGGTTGTTTCCACTTTTTGCTATTACGAATGATGCTGCATTAAACGTGGGTATACATATGCCTATTCCTGTGAAGGCTCTTATTTCTCCACGATATATTCCCAGGAGTGGGATTTCTGGAGCATATGTCATTTCTATTTCTAGCTTTCTAAGCAGACACCATATCATTTTCCGTAGTGATACCATTTTACATTCTAATCTCCCCGCAACCTCTCCAACATTTCTTATTTTCTGTTTCTTTTTTTATTTTTTAGTGTCATTAATGTCGGAGTGAGATGGTATCTCTTTGTAGTTTTGATTTGCATTTCTGTTATATAGGGTCACTATGAGTCAGAATCGACTTGACAGCAACAGGTTTGGTTTTGGGAATGGCTAATGATCTCAAACATTTCCTCATGCATCTGTTAGCTAAATGTCTTCTTTGGTGAAGTGTCTGTTCATATACTTTGTCCATTTTTTAATTGGGTTATTTGTCTTTTTATTACTGAGGTGTTGAAGTATTCTATAGTTTTTAGAGTTTAAACCCTTGTCAGATATGTTGTAGCCAAAATTTTTTTCCCCGTCTGTACGTTCTATTTTTACTCCTTTGGTGAAGTCTTTTGATAAGCTTAGTTCTTAGGAGCTACCAGTTGTCTAGTTTATCCTCTAGTGTTTGTGAATTTTTAGTTATGGTTTATATTCTGTTTATGCCATATATTAGGGCCCATAATATTGTCCCATAGAAATTATGGATAACATTGCAAAGAATGGGAATTCCAGAACACTTAATTGTGCTCGTGAGGAATCTGTACATAGATCAAGAGGCAGTTGTTCGGACAGAAAAAGGGGCTACTGTGTGGTTTAAAGTCAGAAAAGGTGTGCATCAGTGTTGTAACCTTTCATAATACCTATTCAATCTGTGTGCTGAGCAAATAATCCAAGAAACTGGGCTATATGAAGAAAAATGGAGCATCAGGATTGGAGGAATACTCATTAACAACCTGTACTATACAGATGATAACTTTGCTTGCTGAAAGCGAAGAGGACTTGAAGCACTTACTGACGAAGATCAAAGACCACAGCCTTCAGTATGGATTACACCTCAACATAAAGAAAACAAAAATCCTCACAACTGGATCAATAAGCAACATCATGATAAATGGAGAAAAGATTGAAGTTGTCAAGAATTTCATTTTACTTGGATCCACAATCAACACCCGTGGAAGCAGCAGTCAAGAAATCAAAAGATGCATTGCAATGGGAAAATGTGCTGCAAAAGACCTCTTTAAAGTTTTTAAAGCAAAGATGTCACCTTGAAAACTAAGGTATGCCTGACCAAAGCCATGGTATTTTCAACTGCCTCATATGCATGCAAAAGCTGGACAATGAATAAGGAAGACCAAAGAATTGATGCCTTTAAATTGTGGTGCTGGTGAAGAATATTGAATATACCATGAACTGCCAAAAGAATGAACAAATCTGGCTTGGAAGAAGTACAACCAGAATGCATCTCAGAAACAAGGTTGACGAGACTATGTCTTACATACTTTGGATATATTGTCAGGAGGAATCATTTCCTGGAGAAGGACATCATGCTTGGTAAAGTACAGGGTCAGCGAAAAAGAGGAAGACTCTCAACGAGATGGATTGACACAGTGGCTGCAACAATGATCTCAAGCATAACAACAATTGTGTGCATGGCGCAGGACTGGGCAGTGTTTCGTTCCGTGGTACATAGGGTCACTATGAGTTGGAACCAACTCCATGGCACCTAACAACAACAATAACAACAGGTATTTTTCTTCCATGATCTTTGTTTTTTTAAGTTTTATATTTAGCTCTTTGATCCATTTTGAATTATTTTTTGTGTATGGTGTGAGATATGGGCCTTGCTTCATTTTTCTACAGATGGACATCCAGTTTTGCCAGCACCATTAGTTAAAAAGATTGTCTTTTCCCCATTTAATAGACTTTGCTCTTTTATCAAAGATGAGATGACCAAAGGTGGATGAATTTATATCTGGGTTGTAGACTCTGTTCCATTGGTCTATGTGTCTGCCATTGTACCAGTACCAAGCTGTTTTGAAATATCATGGCTGTACAGTAGGTTCTGAGATCAGGTAGTGTGAGGCAACCTATTTTGTTTCCTTTCTTCAATAATGCTTTACTTATCCAGGGCTTCTTTCCTTTCTATACAAAGTTGGTGATTAGTTTTTCCATCTCATTAAAGAATGCTGTTGGTATTAGGATCTGGATTGCATTTTATCTATAGATCACATTGGGTAGAACTGACATTTTCATAATGATGAGTCTTCCTATCCATGAGCATGGTATGTTTTTTCGTTTATGTAGGTCCCTTTCATTTTCTTTCAATAGCGTTTTGTAGTTTTCTTTGTATAGGTCTTTTACACCCTGGTTAGATTTACTAATAAGTATTTTATTTTTTAGGAACCGTTATAAATGGCATTATTTTCCTGATATCCTTTACAAAGTTCTCTTTGTTGTTGTATAGGAATTCAACTGATTTTTATATGTTGATCTTGTATTCTGCTACTCTGCCTAATCTTTGCATTAGTTCCGATAGTTTTCTTGTGGAATCTTTGAAGTTCTCTATGTAAAGGATCATATCATCTGCAATCAGGAATAGTTTGACTTTTTCCTTACCAGTTTGGATGCCCTTTATTTCTTTTTCTTGCCTAATTGCTCTAGCTAGGGTTTCTAGCACAATGTTAAATAGGAATAGTGATAAACATCATCCTTGTGTTGTTCCATTCTCAGAGGGAATGTTTTCAGGCTTTCTCTGTTGAGAATGATGTTAGTTGTTTGTTTTGTATACATGTCTTTTATTATGTTAAGGAATTTCCCTTCTCTTCCTATATTATGGAGATTTTTAAATCAGAAATGAATGTTGAACTTTATCAAATGCCTTTTCTGCATCATCTGAGTTGATCATGCAATTCTTTTGTTCTATTTATGTGGTGGATTATGTTGATTGATTTTCTAATGTTGAACCATCCTTGCATACCTGGTATGAATCCCAATGGGTTATGCTGTATTATTATTTTTGATATGATGCTAAATTCTATTGGCTAGAATTTTGTTGAGAATTTTGTCATCTGTATTCATGAAAGATATTGGTCTGTAATTTTCTTTTTTTTTTTTTTGTGGTGTCTTTACCTGGTTTTTGTATCAGGGTTATGTTGGCTTCATAGAATGAATTCAGCAGTATTCCTTCCTTTTCTATGCTCTGAAATAGTTTGAGTAGCACTGGTGTGAGTACTTCTCTGAATGTTTGGTGGAATTCTCCAGTGAAGCCACCTGTGCCAGGGCTTTTTTTTTTTTTTTTGATGGGAGTTTTTTTAAATTATCTCTTCAACCTCTTCTCTTGTTATGGGTGTGTTCAGATTTTCTATTCCAATTTGTATTAGTTTAGGTAGGTAATGTGTAGTGTGTCTCTAGAAATATGTCCATTTGTTCTAGATTCTCAATTTTATTGGAGTACAGTTTTTCATAGTGTTCTGTTATGATCCTTTTTATTTCAGTTGGGTCTGTTGTGATGTCCCTCATCTCTCTTTTTATTGAGGTTATTTGCTTCCTCTTCTGTTTTTCTTTTGTCATTCTGGCCAGTGGTTTGTAGATTTTGTTGATCTTTTCAGGGAACCAATTGTTGGTCTTGTTGATTCTTTCTATTGTTTTTCTGTTCTCTATTTCATTTATTTCTGCTCTTTATCATTTCCTTTCTTCTGGTGTCTGTGGTCTTCTTTTGCTGGTCTTTTTCTATTTGTTCAAGTGTTAAGGCTAAAATTTAGATTTTGGTCCATTCTTTTTTGATGTGTGTGTTTGTTGCTATAAATTGACCTCTGAGCACTGCCTTTGCTGTGTTCAAAAGGTTTTGGTATGATGTGGTTTCATTCTCATTTGATTCTATGTTTGTCTGTTTGTTTTTTTAATCCATCTCTGATTTCTTCTATTATCCAGTTGTTTTTAAGCAAGTTGTTATTCAGTTCCCATTTATTTAATTTTTTTCCCCTTGCTCTTCCTGTTATTAATTTCTTCTTTTAGGACGTTGCGATGAGAGAGAACGCTTTGTATTATTTTGATGTTTTGGATTTTATTGAGGGTTGCTTCGTGGCCTAAAATGTGATCTATTCTGGAAAATGTTCCATGTGCATTGGAAAAGAATGTATACTGCTGTTGGGTACAGGGTTCTATATATGTCTGTGAAGTCAAATTGGTTGATTCTGGCCTTTAGATCTTCTATATCTTTATTGAGTTTCTTTCTAGATGTTCTGTCCTTTACCAAGAATGGTGTGTTGAAGTCTGCTACTATTATCGTGGAACTGTCTATTACTCCTTTCAGTGCTGTTAGGGTTTGTTTTAAGTATTTTGGAGCCCCTGTCATTGGATGCATAGATATTTATTAAGTTTATGTCTTCTTGGTGGATTGTCCCTTTAATCATTATATAATGTCCTTCCTTGTCTTTTATGGTTGATTTTGCCTTAAAGTCTATTTTGTTTGAGATTAGTATGGCCACTCCCCTGTTTTTGGTTACTATTTGCTTGATATATATTTCCCATCCTTTGATTTTTAATATATTTCTGTCTTTCTGTCTAAAGCGTGTCTCTTAAGGACAGTATATTGATGGGTCTTGCTTTTTTATCCATTCTGTCACTCTCTTTTTACAGGTGCATTTAAGCCATTTACTTTCAGTGTGGTTATTGATAAGTATGAGTTTATTGCTGTCATATTGTTGTGCTTTTCTTTCTTTTTTTTTTTTTTTTTGTGGTGCTGATGTTTTCCTTGTTCCTCTTATTTTCTGTGCTGAGTTCTTTTTTTGTGGATTTTCTTTTCTTTTCTTTCATACTATAGATTTTCTGTTTACTGAGACTTTATGTTTTTCTTCTTTTTTTATTTTGATGAGTAGGTTTGTTAACTTTCTTTGTGGTTACCTTGAAATTTACCCTATCTTCCTAAATATGAACCAGTCTTTTGTTACCTGATATCTTCTTGACTTCCTCTCCATTTGAAAGTTCTATACCTACACCATTTATTGCCCCTTTTATTGTCTTGATGTTGTCATCATTTACAGATTGACATCTCTGTTTCCATGTTTTACATCTGTTTAGCTTTGTTATGTTATTGATAGATCTTTATCTAGGTTGGTGTTTGGATGATGTTGTCCTGTGTCCTAGAGTCTGGTTGTTGTCTGATGTTGTTAGTTCTCTAATCAAAGAACTCCCTAAAATTTCTTCTAAGTTTGTTTTGGTTTTTACAAATTCCTTTAATTTCTGTTTATCTGGAAATGTTCTAATTTCATCATTATATTTGAGAGAGTTTTGCAGGATACATTACGCTTGGTTTGCGGTTTTTTTCTTTCAAGGCTTTGTATATTCTTCCCATTGCCTTCTCGCCTTCATGGTTTCTGCCTAGGAATCAGAAGTTAGTCTTTTGTTTCCCCTCTGTATGTAAATTATCATTTTTCTGTAGCTATTTTCAGTGTTCTTTCTTTGTCTTTGGTTTTGGCAAGTGTTATTATGCTATGTCTTGCTGACTTTCCTTTGAGGTCGATCTTATATGAGGTGTGTTGCGCTTCTTGAATGGTTAGCTTTTCATCTTCCATAGTATATGGAAAATGTTCTGCCAGCAAAGATTTAACAATTTTCTTTATGTTTTCCATTTTCTCACCCATTCTGAAACTCTGATCACATACAGATTTTTGCTCTTGATTGTGTACCACATAATTCTTAGGTTTTCTTCATTTTTTTTTCATTCTTTTCTCTGATATTTCTTCAACCAAAGTCCCGTCCATGGATTTGTCTTCAATATCACTAATTTTGTTTTCTGTTTTTTCAAATTTGCTCCTAAAACCTGCTATTGAGTTGCCCATTTCTGAAATTTTGTTGTTTATCTTTTTGATGTCTAGGTGCTATTTTTGTACGATTACTAATTGTTTATTTATTTTGATACTTTCATCTTGTATTATTTTCCTGAATTCTTCTATTGCTTTGACAGTGTTTTCATTGATTTTGGCTATGCTTTTGTTGTTTGTTGTTTCTATGTTTTCCATGATTTTGTCTATATTTTCCTTGGTTTTATATGTATTTCCATTGATCTCTTTCCTAATCTCTTCGAGAGCTTTAAATATTAGTCTTTTGAATTCCATTTCAGCTAATTCTACTGCCTTTTGTTCTGCCAGAAGGTCTTCTGATTATTTTAGTCACTTGCTGGAGCCATCTTGTCCTGCTTCTTTATATGTTTTGATGTTTCTGTTTTCTCTGAGACATTAAGGTATTATTTTATTTATTGATTATATGTGCATTTTTTTTCTTCTGCCTCTTTGTTTTGTTTTGATATGTCAGGGCAGGCAGGCTAGACAGGACTTGAAGCTTTCTTGTCTGTGGGCATGATAGCTTTCACCACCTTGTCAGGTGGGCAGGGTCGCAACAAGCAGGGTGAGCCCACTTTGCTGTACACTGGTTTGGCGAGGTGGCTGAGGGTGAACTGGAGAGACACTGTCTGCCTACTGATGTTGGCCCAGCATTTTGGGACCATTAGCAACCCCTCAACAGATAGGTGGGTTTGTCAGACAGGGAATGGTATGGTCTTGCTTCCTAATGTTCAGCAGCCAGTCGAGTGGTAGATGGAGAGGTGCAGTGTGGGCCAGTGCAGTGGGGGCCTGAGTGCCAGAGACTCTTTAGCTGCAGCAGCATGGCAGGGGCAGCAGGAAGGAGGGGTGGCTTATGGGGCTAGGTGAGGTGGAGGAGAATGAGCAGAAAAGAGAAAGGAAAAAAAAAGAGAAAAATTAAAGGTAGCCAGTGGGTCAGAGTGGGGCAGACCTGGAGAAAAAAATAACAAAAAATAAAAAGAAAAAGAAAAAAAATGAAAATGATGGTGTGAAGGGAGCCAGTGAGTGGGTGTGAGGGGGTTCAGGAGCTAGTGGGAAGGGAGGAGAGGTGACATACTGGGCTATATGCGAGGAAGAAAGAGAAAATAAAACAGATAATTAAAAATAAATTTAAAAAGTGCATGGTGGGGTGTCAGGGTAGGCCCGAGTTCCAGTGGAAAGGAATGGATGTGACAGATGAGGCTAGGTTAGAGTGAGAAAGGAAAGAAAAAGGGAAAGAAAAAGTAAAAAAGGTAATAAAATGGTGGCACAGCCATAGGCAACAGGTGGGGGCAGGAAGATGTGGAGTGGCTGCGAGCTGGTAGCTCTGCATTCATGGTGATGTGGCAGGGTACAGCAGCAGGGGGGTGAGGTGGCATAAGGGGTAGATGCTTTGTCTCTCATTGGAAGATGTGTGAAGTTGCTTTCCTGTACTTCCTGTCCAGGGTCGTTGCTGGCTGAGTTCCAAGACAACGATTCTGTGCCATATTATTTGCAGGGGACCTCCACTCTGTATCTCAACTTGTTCTCTGTTTTTCTTTGTCCATTTTGTTTTTAATATAATTATTTATCCTTAATTTGATGCTTAGGCTTCCAAAATTGATGTTTGTATCTGTTTTACTTAGTTTTTTGGGTCTTTGCTGCAGGAGGATGGTGTGATGCGTCTGTCTAGGGCACCTTGTTGGCTTCACCTCTACATAGAGTATTTCTAACCTTCAAATTCAGTCATAGTTAATATAATCGACTTAAAAATATATGTGAAATGTAAATGGTGGTTTTTCAAATCAGATGGTTAAGCCTGCAGCTGAAACTTGAAAAATCTAGGCTGCTTTCAGTCATCAGAACTTTTGATTTCATTGACTACACCCACTCCTCACTTATCAACATGATTAGTTTCCAAAGGCCAGATCATTATGTGAAAATCAGCATTATCCAAAAATGGAGAATGACCACATCAGACCACAAAACAGAGGATGACTACATCATTACATAACTACCAAATTACATCATTACATAACTGATAAATCACTAAGAATCATGGCCGAGCCAAGTTGACACATAATCTTAACCATCACAGTTAGCAGTACTCTCACCTTGCACCTTGGCATTCATTACTGCCAGATACACATTATTAATGTACAAAATAGTGGGACAGTAGATTTTTTACTATTGTAAATGCAAAATGTCAGATAATGAGATAGTCTGTAAGTGAGGTCTAGGTGTATATCAAATATTCTTTTATCTCTTTTTATCATGTTTGTTAATAATTTAGTGTCCTACAAACACTATTTTGGTTATCAATTTTCAAGAAATGTGTATGTTGAGTCCAACTTTCCATTATGAAAAAAACAAAGGGGAAAGTTAGTTACATGTTATATTATTTAGATATAAAAGAATATGTATATGTACATAAAAGAATATGTAAATAGATATTTATCATCACCAGGTATAAATGTCAGGGAGCACAGACATTTATTCCAAATATTAACTTTTATATTTAATTAACTTTTTAGTCAAAGACCTTTAATAAGAAAGCTACTTTTAGGACTCCTTATGCAATCCCCCAAAATGACCTAAAGGCAAAGTGCAGGAGACGAGAAGAGAGGTAAAAAGAGGGAGGGCATGAAGCCTAAGTGAAAGTAAATAAATACAAGAAGGTGTCAAATCAAGAGCAAGGCTTTTTTACTTCATAAGTTACCACCTCGGTGTGCATTCAATACTAACATATTCAATACACAAGTAATGCAGAGAATTTTCGTGGGTGGAAAAGACTGAACGAAAAGATCAAGAAACAATGTTGGTAGCTCTGGGTAGTTGGATAGTGGCCCCCAATTTCAAGGAAATACTTAGATGCATTCTTCACATAAACTCAGGATATCCAGGTGTTATGCCTCACAAAAATGGTACGTTCGTTGTGCTGTTGTTTTTTCTAAGTCGAATCTCAAAAGATCTTTCTAAGTAAAAATGTTGGCCAAGAAACAAGCCCATCACTAAATGCTCCTGTCATTTTGTCTTTTATGTGATCAGTTACAGGTGTTGCTTTGAAACAATGCTGCAGAGTCTTTACCACTCCACCACCGTCAGTTCCCACCCAGCCACAAAATGGGAGCAACAGCGAATTCACTACTTGGCTATTGTGATCTGTCTTTTAAACTTAGAATTTCTTGTCTCAATTTACTGGCCTTTATTTTGTAAAAGCAACTTTCAAGTATTTTCAGATCATAAAATAAGGCAATGATATCTATTTGTTTAACTTTATTAAACATGAAATTAAACTTTGACTAATATATTTTTATATAAATGAAAGAGATACCAAATACAAGCAAGTCGGAGACAAATTTCAATTCAAAATAGATCTGCAGTGAGAAATCATGAATATTACTTTATCATATCTTTAACAGAAATAAAATTGAACTTTATAATACCTGAATGTCTTCATAAGTGAGGGAAAATCTAACAATAATTTTTTTTTAATTAATAGTAATGTATCCTGAAAAGTTATTGCTATGGCTATTGTATTACTTACATTACATGTTTGAAAGAATTGTATTTTGATATTCTTCATTCCAATTGCTGTCAAGTTGATTCCAACGAATGGTGATCTTGTGCGTATCAGAGTAAAACTCTGCTCCACAGTGTCTTCATTGGCTGATTTTTCAGAAGTAGATTACCAGGCCTGTCTTCAGAGGCACCTCTGGGTGGATTCAAACTATCAACCTTCAGTTAACAGCCTAGCACTTAACTGTTTGTGCCACCCAGGGACTCTTGATATTCTTCATAAGAGATTACAAATGGGTTTTTTGTTTTGTTGTTATCGTGCTGTTGTTTAAATTTTTCGTCTGTAGCACCTTCCATACGAAATTCCCTGGTTGTTCTCTGTGTTTGTTGTTGAATTTGTTTTTGTTGTTGGTTTATGACTTTTGAGAGACTACATCTGTTACAGGGTTTGCTCCATAGAGTTTTCTTGGCTGTAATCTTTATGGAAGCAGATGGCCAGACCTGTTTCTTCCACAGTGCTGCTGCGTGGGTTTGAACTGCCAATCTTTAAGTTACTAGCCAAGTGATAACAATTTGCACCACCCAGGAACTTTTGTTCTCTGTGTTTGATTGAATAAAATGTATTATTGCCCTATTAACATCTTTAGAATCTCTCTGAGCTGGAGATAAATCATCTGAATCTAGCAGTTATTGGAATATCCCTCTTGTGAACATAACCAGGGGTAAGTTTCTTCATTTTCAATTGAAATTTTGTCCATAAAATCAATTTTGGAAAACGTCTGGATCAAACTTAAACCAAATTTAAATAAATCACCTGTTATTGATAGTATCAAACTTTTAAGGTTAATAATTCTTTCCATCTATTGCATCCTTACAACATTCACCCCAATGAGAAATTAAAACTGTATAGTTATGTGTAATAAATTTTCAATCAAGTGAAATGAAGGAATGAAAACATTCAGACAAGCAAATTGTAAATAATAATAATAATAGTTACATGCCGCAGGAATTGACAGAATATCAACTGAGATGTTTCAACAAACAGATGCAACACTACAAGTGCTCACATATCTATGCCAAGAAATTTGGAAGACGGTTATCTGGCCAACCAATGGAAGAGATCCATATTTGTACCCATTCCAAAGAAAGGTGAAATAACAGAAAGTGAAAATTACTGAACAATATCACTAATATCACACACAAGTAAATTTTTGCTGAAGATAATTCAAAAGCAGTTGCAGCAGTACTTTGACAGGGAACTGCCAGATTTTCAAGCCAGATTCAGAAAACTGTGTGGAACAAAGGATAGCATTGCTGATGTCAGATGGCTCATGGCTAAAAACAGACAATACCAGAAAGATGGTTACCAGTCTTTTATTGGTTATGCAAAGGCATTCAACTGTGTGGATCATAACAAATTATGGATAACATTGCAAAGAATGAGAATTCAGAACACTTAATTGTGCTCATGAGGAACCTGTACTTAGACCAAGAGGCAGTTATTCGAACAGAACAAGGGGATACTGTGTGGTTTAGAGTGAGGAAAAGTGTGCATCAGGGTTCAATCTGTATGCTGAGCAAATAATCCGAGAAGCTGGACTATATGAAGAACGGGGCATCAGGATTGGAGGAAGACTCATTAAAAACCTGGAATATGCAGATGACATAACCTTCCTTGCTGAAAGTGAAGAGAACTTGAAGCACTTACTGATGAAGATCAAAGACTACAGCCTTCAGTATTAAACCTCAACATAAAACAAAAATCCTCACAACTGGACCAATAAGCACCATCATGATAAACGGAGAAAAGACTAAAGTTGTAAAGGATTTCATTTTACTTGGATCCACAATCAACACCCATGGAAGCAGCAGTCAAGAAATCAAACGATACATTGCGTTGGGCAAATTTGCTGCAAAACATCTCTTTAAACTGTTAAAAAGCTAAGATGTCACTTTAAAGACTAAGGTGCACCTGACCCAAGCCATGATGTTTTCAGTCACCGCATACGCATGTGAAAGCCAGACAATGAATAAAGAAGACTGAAGAAGAATCAATGCCTTTGAACTATGGTGTTGGTGAAGAATATTGAATATACCATGGACTGTCAGAAGAATAAACAAATCTGACTTGGAAGAAGCACAGCCAGAATGTCTAGCCAGAATTAGAAGCTAGGATGGCAAGACTTCTTCTCACATACTTTGGACGTGTTATCTGGAGGGACCAGTCCCTGGAGAAGGTCATCATGCTTGGTAGAATAGAAGGTCAGCGGAAAAGAGGAAGACCCTCAATGACATGGATTGACACAGTGGCTGCAACAATGGGCTCAAACATAGCAACAATTGTGAGGATGGCGCAGGACTGGACAGTGTTTCATTCTGTTGTACATAGGGTTGCTATGCATCGGAATTGACTCGATGGTACCAAAACAACAACACCAGAGTTTGTGCTTTACCAAAATGAAGGTGTGCAAACAAAGAAAAAGACGTATGTTCTAGAAAACAGAAAGAGGTAAAACAAATTCCCGGAAGGATGATAAAGGTAAGCCTAGCAAGACAGCTGTGCAATAGATGTAGAGAATAAAATGTTAGATATGGGCAGAAGGAAACCAGAAAGAAGGAGAAGAAGCTCCAAGAAAAGCAAGCAAGAAGGCAGGCAGGCAGAAAAGAGAAAAAGAAAGAGAAAGAAAAAAAGAAAAGAGAGAGAGAGAAAGAAGAGAGGAGGGAAGGGAGGGGAGAAAGAAAGAAAGGGAGGAAAGGAATGAGGGAGGGAGGGAGGGAAGAAAAGAAATAAGGGAGGGAGGGAGGGAAGAAAAGAAGGAAACAAAGAAAGAAGGAAAAAAGAAAGGAAGGAGAGAAGGAAGGAAGGAATAAAAAAGAAAGAAGGGAAGAAAAAAGGTGGAGTGAGGGAGGAAGGAAGGAAAGAAAGAAATAAAGAGAGAAGGAAAGAAGGAAGGAATCAAAGAAGGAAACAAGGAAGGTGGAGAGAGGGAAGAAAGAAGAAAGGAGAGAATGAAAGAGAGAAAGAAGGAAGAAAAGAGAGAAAAAAGAAGGAAAGAGGAAATAAAAGAACGAAGGGAAAGAAAGAAGGAAGGAAAGCAGGTGGGAGGGAGGAGGAAGGAAAGAAAGAGGATGGACAGAAGGAGGGAAGGAAAGGATAAAGGAAGGAATGAAGGAAAGAAAGAAGGGAGGAAGAGAGGGAAAGCGGTAAGCTAGCAAGAAAGCATGCAAGCAAGCAAGCAGAAAAGAAAGGAAGGAAGAATGGAAAGGAAGAAAGAGCAAGGACAGAAGGAAGGATAGAAGGAAGGAAGGAAAGAAAGAAGGAGGGAAGGGAAAAAAGAAATAGATTATATGCATATTTACCACAATAAAAAAGAGAAAGAGAGAAGGGAAAAGAGAGCAGGGAAGGGGAGGGAAGGGAAAAAAAGAAGGTAGGGAAGGAAGAAGGAAATAAAGGAGATGGAATATTAGCTGTCTGAAGACTTACAGAATTTAAATATATTGTGAAATGTTCATATTGTAGTTTCCTAGTGATCTGGACCTAAAAGGAAAACAACTGCTTTATTTAAATTTTTATAACTGTAACCCAATGTCAGCTGGAGTCATCCTAACCTCTAAGATTAACCTAAAATTGGCACACAACCCCATCTCCATGTTCTCACTGGATTTTTGTGCACTCTTGTTCTCCTCTGAGCTCTCCCAGTCTCTGGCTCATTTTCCTACTAGAGCTTACAAAAAGTAAACTCTGCTGGCAATGTGGGCAAAAAGAAGAGCAGGATTACACTGACATACCATTCAACAAATATTCAAACCTGAGTGATAGCTGCTGCTTTTTTCCAAGTCCCTGACACGTCCCCCTGCACATCCTGCAGGCTCCAGTCTTACGGTCCTTCATCTCTCTTTCTCACCTTCCCTCTCTTTCTGGGCTAATTCTCTATTCAAACTGCTCATGCACCTAGTCACCGTCCTGGGGCCTTGACATCTGCTCTATTCTCCCACTACACTAGGGCTAGGATGGTCAAGGTGTTTTCTAAACCAGAGGAGCTGCTTCTTTCATAGCGGTTATGGAAGTACTTTTTCATCCCCTCTGCCATACAACTCCCCACCCCTGAGCCCGAGTCCACTCTCAGGGGCATTTGGCCACCTCTTCTTTGAAGGACAGGTCTGTGGATCTATCTCTGCACAGCGTGGGGCACACACAACTTTGAACTTACAAGAATTAGAATTATTAATCAGGACTTCCTCACATTCCATTTGAATGATCAGAGTTATTCCCTTTTCATTTCAGTAGAAACCTAGAAGTTGAGTACTATATTAGTTTTTTAGTAGTAGCTAAAAAATCATTTCTTTTTACAGAACTTCAAGTGTTGGCTTTCAATTATCTTTGATAGACAGGTATTCATATACATGTATTATATATCATCCCTTATACATACTGAAGATATGAATATATATTATATATTATTATAATATGTTATCATATGTGTGAGATATAAATGATATACATAAATATTACATATATGATCATTTGTCTATCAAAGCTAATTGATAACTATATATATAAAAATAATAATACATATCCTATCTCCAATTTATCTTTCCTGTAAAAACTATTAAGGGCAAGACTTCACCTTGTCTATAGACACACAGCGACCCTATGTGGCAGAGTAGAACTGTCCCATCAGGTTTACAAAGCTGTAATCTTTACTGAAGCAGACAGACTGCCACATCTTTCTCCAGCTGAATGGCTGGCTGGTGGGTTTGAACTGTTGACTTTTCAGTTGGTGGCTGAGAGCTTAACCACTTTGCCACCAGGGCTTCTTATATACACACTCATTCATTATTCAATAAATGCTGACATGACACATTGTATGGTGAAATACACAGATGGCTACTCAGTAATTGTCCATTGCTGACTATTGTTCTTGTTGATTACTGGTTTCAAAGTCATGTAATGAAATGGTAGGAAGCTTGGGACTTTTCTAAAAATCATATAATTGACTCAGAAATGAAACTTGGATGTGAACTTACAAGCACAGAACCCTCTGTTACTGTTTGGCACATTGTAGAAAGTGGTCTTTCTCTCTTTTGGGTGGTGAGAAAGCAGACCTTGTCTTCCAATGTCATTTCTGTTTCTCTTTTCCCAGAAATTGATTATACACACACATACATCTTTTCCACTGGTTTCTTCACTGTAGCAAGTTATGTACTTAACCTAACATTATAAAATTCCCATCCTTTTGAAAGCTTTAATATTATTGCTGTAAATGTGATTGTAGAAAACTATAAACTCCTCACGCAATCCTTTCTAAATCCCTCTGACATGTGACCAGGAGTTGGAAATATATAAATCTTAAATTTTATGGTTTTTTTTGTTATTATAGTCTGCTATTCTATTTTACTGTCATCTATTATCCAGTCAAAGAAAAATGGGTAAGAAAACTTCATTGTAGTCCAAAGAACATTCCTTTTATGCATGAATTTACCAACTTTAATAAGATTTAGTCTGACTGACTAAACCTGAAGTTTTTGAAAATGGCAGAAGTCAGAAGACAAGGAAGATATTGAAGTTAATGACCTCCATGTCCCACCTCCCCCTGCTTCCTTCTCCTCAACTCTAATATACAAATATTCACAATGTGCATTTGGGTCCATTCTGTCATGATAAATATTTATTTTGTCACACAAATATACTTCCTTCTAATTGTCTTATAATTTCAAACTCAAACTCATTCTTTACAGGTTTTTATCCCAGGTGAAAATAGGGCATGTTTTGGTCATAATTTCAAGTTTTTTTCTTTTTATCGTTCCATAAATGAGAGGACTGACTCACTGGCTTCAACAATACTATCTTACTTGAACAGCTTTTCACTGTAATTAAAAGTTGTTTGGCCAGCAGGCTGATAATACCCATTGCCATCGAGTCAATTCTGACTTCTAGTGACCCTGTAGGACAGAGGAGAACTTCCGCATAGGGTTTCCAAGGCAGTAATCTTTATAGAAGCAACCCGCCATGTCTTTCTCCCACGGAGCAACTGGTGGGTTCGAACTGCCAACATTTTGATTAACAGACCAGCACTTAACCACTGTGCAACCAGGTCTCCTTAACTAATAATAAGAACTTCCAATGTTTCCTTTAAGTTCTGGCAAGGTGGGAGGAGTCAAGATTTTGGAGCTTGAAAGACTTCTATCATAATTCCAGCACCTTCATTTGCTAGTGTAAGATTTTTGAGCAAGTACTTGCACTTTTTCTTAGTTTGTTTTTTCATCAGCAAAAATGGCAATAATCACATTCATAGCTTGAAGTTCCTCTATGTTTTGAGACTTAAAAGAAATAATGCATTTAAGTCACCTAGCACATAGAAGACTACCAAGCATTGTCACCTATTATTGTCAGGTAGTATAGTACCAGTGGCTTCCAAAGTAAGTTTGAATCATTATTTTTTTAAAAAATCTATTAGGGACTCCTTGAAGAGATGTTTGATTCCAGGATGGGGACAGGGAAAATAAAAGAGGAGCCTGAAGTATCCTGTGGTGCCAGAAAGTAAGATATTATTCAAAAAAAGGATGGTAGCATGTCAAAGGGACCCAGAAGCCAACCCAAAAGAGTTTTCAATGGCCAAGACTGGAACAACATGAGCAATAAAACAAATATAAATAAAGAAATAATTGAAGAATTTAAATAAAGGAGAAGGGCCAGCTCTTCCTTACAGAAGAATTCTAATTAGTAAATGTGGAAGGAATTAGGAAAATACAGAATCACTATTAGAACATCACAGTGATAACTGTTGCAGTCAAAGTTCACTGCAGGATTTGAGCAAATGTTTGAGGAGGAAAAAAATATTTTCCGAGTTTCAAAGTATCTCCCTGAGATATTTATTAATTATAAAGTGAAAAGATTACCTTATAGTGAAAATTCCAAGCAGACACCCCCTTAAGTAAATAATCAAGATTTATATCACGAGTAATAAACATATTGGCATCATATGTCCCCCAATATGATGCACTGAGAAAGGCACATCACCTGTGACCTTCTTGCCAAAAAAAGCATAACCTCAACCTAATAATGAAGGACAAACTCACATTGGAGAACATTCTATAAAATAACTAACAAGTACACCTCAAGACTGTATGAAAGGTCATGAAAGACAGGAAGACAGGCTAAGGAAAGTAAGGAGAATGACTACTAAATTCAATGTGGGATACTGGATAGAACCCTGGAACAGAAAAAAGAATATTAGTGGAAAAGCTGATGACATTTATAAAGACGGTTGTTGTCAGGTGCCACCTAGTTAGTTCCAACTCATAACGACCCCACGTACAACAAAACGAAACTGCCCTGTCCTGCACCATCCTCACAATCCTTATTATGCTTGAGATCATTGTTGCAGACACTGTGCCAATCCATCTCATTGAGGGTCTTCCTCTTTTTCACTGACCTGCTACTTTACCAAGCATGGTGTAGTTCTCCAGGGACTGTTCTCTCCTGATAACATGTTCAAAGTATGTGAGATGAAGTCTTGCCATTGTTGTGTCTAAGGAACATTCTGGTTGTATTTCTTCCAAGACAGACTTGTTTGTTCTTCTGGAAGTTCATGGTATATTTACTATTCTTCACCAACACCATAGTAGAAAGGCATCAATTCTTCTTTGGTCTTCCTAATTCATTGTACAATTTTCACATGCATATGAAGTGATTGAAAATATCATGGCCTAGGTCAAGCACACCTTAGTTTTCAAAGTGGCATATTTTGCTTTTCAACACTTTAAGGAGGTCTTTTGCAGAGCAGATTTGCCCAATGCAATACATCGTTTGAATTCCTGACTGCTGCTTTCATGGGTGTTGATTGAAGATCCAAGTAAAAAGAAATCCTTAACAACTACAATCTTTTCTCCATTTACCATGATGTTGCTTACTGGTCCAGTTGTGGGGATTTTTGTTTTCTTTATGTTGAGATGAAATCCATACGGGAGGCCGTAGTCTTTGATCTTCATTGGTAAGTGCTTCAAGCCCTCTTCAATTTTTTTTTTAAATATATTTTATTGTACTTCAGGTGAAGGCTTACAGAACAAATAGTTGCTCATGAAACAGTAGTACACATGTTGTTATGACATTGGTTAACAACCCCACAACATATTAATCCTCTAAATTCTCAACTTTTTTTTTTTTTTTTTTTTTTGGTGAAAATACCCATAGCCAAAGATACACCATTTCAAAAATTTCTACATACACAGTTCAGCAACATTGACTATGCTCTTCCAATTGTGCTGTTATTCTCACTTAAGATGAAGGCTTACAGAAAAAAATAGTTTCTCATTTAACAGTCACTACAAATTTTGCCCTATGACAATGGTTAACAATCTCACAACACATTAACAATATCCTTACTCAACCTTGGGTTCCCTATCACCAGCTTCCTTGTCCCCTTCTGCCTTCTGGCCCTTGTCACTGGACTCTTGTACCTCGTTAGTCTCATTTGGTTTTACGGGGCTGTCAACTCCCAGGCTGAACAGTGAACTTCGGAGGTAACATCAAACTAAGCTAAAAGGGTGTCTGGGAGCCATACTCTTGAGGTTTCTCCAGTCTCCTTTAGGCCAGTAAATCTGGTCTTTTTGTGTGTGTGTGTGTGTGTGAGTTAGAATTATGCTCTACATCCTTCTCCAGCTCGGTCCAGAACCTTCTGTTGTGATCCTGGTCAGAGCAGTCAGTGGTGGTAGCCGGGCACCATCTAGCTGTATTGGACTCAGTTTGGTGGAGGCCTTGGTAGCTGTGGACAATTAGTCCTTTGGACTAATCTTTTCCTTGTATCCTGTTCTCTTCATTCTCCCTTGCTCCCAAAGGGATGAGACCAGTGGAGTATCTTAGATAGCCGTTCACAGGCTTTTAAGACCCCAGACAATACTCACCAAGGTAGAATGTAGAGCATTGTCTTTATAAGCTGTGTCATGCCAATTGAGCTAGATGTTCTGCGAGACCATGGTCCCCACAGCCCTCCACCCAGCAATTCAGTCTCTCTGGGAGTTTGGATGTGTCTATGGGGCTTCCATGACTTTCCTTGTACAAGTTGTGCTAGTTTCCCCTGTATTGTGTACTGTCTCACCCTTCACACAAGATACCACTTATCTATTGCCTATTTAGTATTTCCCCCCCACCCCTCCCATCCCTGGTAACCAACAAAGATTGTTACATTTTGTGGGTGAACTTTTTCATGGGTTTTTACAATAGAGGTCTCATGCAATATTTATCCTTTTGTGATTGACTTATTTCACTCAGCATAATGTCTTCCAGTTTCATCCACGTTATGAGATGGTTCACAGATTCGTAGTTGTTCTTTCTGGTTGCATAGTACTCCATTGTGTGTGTGTACCATAGTTTATTTATCCATTCATCTGTTGATGGGCGTCTACGTTGTTTCCATCGTTTTGCTATTGTGAACAATGCTGCCATGAACTTAGGTGTGCATATGTCTATTCGAGTGACGACTCTTATTTCTCTAAGATATATTCCTAGGAGTGGGATTGCTGGATCAAATGGTATGTCTATTTCTAGCTTTCTGAGAAAGCGCCATATCATTTTCCAAAATGGTGGTATCATTTTGCATTCCCACCAGCAGTGCATAAGAGTTCCCATCTCCCCGCAGCCCCTCCAACGTTTGTTATTTCTGGTGTTTTTGATTCGTGCCAGTAATGCCGGGGTGAGATGGTATCTCATTGTGGTTTTAATTTGCATTTCTCTAATGGCTAGTGATCACGAGCATTTCCTCATGTGTCTGTTGGCCATTTGAATGACTTCTTTGGTGAAGTGTCTGTTCATTTCCTTTGTCCATTTTTTAATAGGATTCTTTGTCTCTTTGTTGTAGAGCTGTTGGATTTTCTTGTAGATTATGGAGATTAGACCTTTGTCTGACTTGTACCGTCCAAAAGTTTTTTCCCAGTCTGTAGGTTCTCTTTTTACTCTTTTGGTGAAGTCTTTTGAAGAGCATAGGTGTTTGATTTTTAGAAGATCCCAGTTATCTAGCTTATCTGTTGAGGTTTGTGCATTGATGGTTATGGTTTGTATCCTATTAATGCCGTGTATTGAGGCCTGAAGTGTTGGTCCTATTTTTTCTTCTATGAACTTTATAGTTTTAGGCTTTATGTTCAGGTCTTTGATCCACTTTGAAGTAGTTTTTGTATACGGCGTGAGGTATGGGTCCTGTTTCATTTTTTTGCAGATGGATATCCAGTTTTGCCAGCACCATTTGTTCAAAAGACCGTCTTTTCCCCATTTGATGGACTTTGGGCCCTTGTCGAAGATCAGGTGACCATAGGTGGATGGACTTACATCTGGGTTCTCAATTCTGTTCCATTGGTCAATGTATCTGTCGTTGTACCCGTACCAGGCTGTTTTGACTACTGTAGCCGTATAGTAGGTTCTGAGGTCAGGTAGTGTGAGTCCTCCAACTATATTCTTCTTCTTCAGTAGTGCTTTCCTTATTCGGGGCTTCTTCCCTTTCCATATAAAGTTAATGATTAGTTTTTCCATCTCTTCGAAGAATGTTGCTGGTATTTGGATCGGGATTGCATTGTATTTGTAAATTGCTTTGGGTAGAATTGTCATTTTCACAATGTTGAGTCTGCCTATCCATGAGCATGGTATGTTTTTCCATTTATGTAGATCCCTTTGGGTTTCATGCAGTAGGGTTTTGTAGTTTTCTTTGTATAGGCCTTTTACATCCTTGGTCAGATTTATTCCTAAGTATTTTATCTTTTTGGAGGCTATTGAAAATGGTATTTTTTTCCTGATTTCCTTTTCATCGTTCTCCTTACTGGTGTATAGGAATCCAACTGATTTTTGAATGTTTATCTTGTATCCTGCTACTCTGCTGAATCTTTCTATTAGTTCCAGTAGATTTCTCGTGGAGTCTTTAGGGTTTACTATGTATAGTATCATATCATCTGCAAACAGGTAGAGTTTAACATCTTCATTACCAATTTGGATGCCCTTTATTTCTTTCTCTTGCCTTACTGCTCTAGCTAGAACTTCCAGCACAATTTTGAATTGGAGTGGTGATAAAGGGCATCCTTGTCTTGTTCCTGTTTTCAAGGGGAATGTTTTCAGCCTTTCTCCTTTAAGAATGATGTTGGCCGTTGGTTTTGCATAGATCCCCTTTATTACGTTGAGAAATTTCCCTTCTATCCCTATATTATTGAAAGTTTTTATCAGGAATGGGTGTTGGACTTTATCAAATGCCTTTTCTGTGTCAATTGAAATGATACTGTGATTCTTTTCTTTCCTTTTATTTATGTGGTGGATTACATTGATTGATTTTCTAATGTTGAACCATCCTTACATACCTGGTATGAATCCTCCTTGGTTGTGGTGTATTATTTTTTTGATATGATGCTGAATTCTATTGGCTAGAATGTTGTTCAGAATTTTTGCATCTATATTCATGAGAGATATTGGTCTGTAATTTTCTTTTTTTGTGACATCTTTTCCTGGTTTTGGTATCAGCGTTATGCTGGCTTCATAGAATGAATTTGGAAGTGTTGCTTCTTCTTCTGTGCTCTGAAATAGCTTGAGTAGTACTGGTACAAGCTCTTCTGTAAATGTTTTGTAGAATTCTCCAGTGAAGCCATCTGGGCCAAGTCTTTTTTTGGTTAGGAATTTTTTTTTAATTACCTTTTCAATCTCTTCTCTTGTTATGGGTCTGTTCAGATTTTCAACATCACTTTGTTGTAGTTTGGGTAGGCCGTGTGTTTCTGGAAATTTATCCATTTCCTCTAGGTTTTCAAATTTGTTGGAGTATAGTTTTTCATAATATTCTGTTATAATCTTTTTTATTTCAGTTCCATTTTGCTGGAACTCTGCCTCTTCACTTTTTGCAAGCAAGATTGTGTCACCTGGGAGGTGTAGCCAACATGGCACTATAGACAGAAGCACCAAGCTGTCCCTCCACAGCAAAGACCAAAAAAACTAAGTAAAACAGAGACAAACATCAATCCTGGAACCCTAAGTATCTAATGAAGAGATAAAGATCTCAGCCAAGCACCAAATGGAATAAGAAATTGACAGAGAACAAAAATAGAGGAGATATACATGCAGAGGTCCCCTATCAGCTAAGACAGCATGGATTCGCCAGATTGAACTCCTGTCAGAGATAGGAGGACAGGAACTATGGGAAAGCAGCTTCACAGAGCTCCCAGAAGGAGATAGAGTACCTGATAACCAGAAATATATGCTTCCTCACCCACCACCCTTCTTCCCCCAACTCGACCTCTGCCACTTCCCACTGGCCACAGTGTCTTGTCCAGGAGACACTGGCTCTGAGACCTGTGCTGCTTGGGTTCACCCCACCACACTGGCCAGCTCCATCAGTGCCATTTGTTGCTAGTGTTGCTTTTTTTTTGATTCTTTGGGTTTCTTCCCTCCCTCTCACCACCTTTCCCCTCCTTTCTCTCAAACACTTGGCTCATTATGCCAGCTTTGCTTCTTCTTAAAAAGTGGTGAAGCACTGCTCACTGAGGAATTGCTTTGTAAGTCCGTGCAGCCATGCTGGTGGGATCCCTGGGGACTTTTTCTCTTTCCTTTTCTTTTTTTTGTTCTGTATTGTCTTGTTTGTTTTCTTTTTGTTTTTGCAGTTTGGGAGCCCTTCTAGCTGGGCTGTACTGCCCTGGCTTGGAAGCCACTTCCCCAGTCTGCACAGCCAAGCTGGTGGGATCTCTGGGGGCATTCCTTTTTTTTTTTTTTTTTTCATTTTGTCTTTCTTCATTTCTCCGTTTCTCATTTCTCTGTACTTACTTTCTTTTCCTCCCTCCCTGTGATGGTTAAGATTGTGTGTCAACTTGGCTGGGCCATGATTCTCTGTGTTTTAATGTAATCACTCCCATGATTGAATATACTGTGAGTAGCCAATCAGATGAAAGGGCATCTCCTTGGGGGTGTAGCCCGTATCTGTATATAAGCAGACATTCTGGCATTTTGCTCTCTCTGGATCCTGCAACTGCTTCCTGTCATCTCATCTCCTGTTCTTGGGACTTGAGCTGTCAGCTTATCTGCTGAACCTGGGATTCATTGATCTGCACAGCCTGTGAGTGGAATCCCTGCTCTCTGACCTTCCAATCTTGGGCTTGCCAGCTTCTGCAGCTGTGTGACTTGGGAGAGGCCTCTACCCTGATCCACGGACTTGGGACGTTCTAGCCTCTACAATCACATGAGCTGTTTCCTTGATATAATCTCTCTCTATATATATATTTATACACTTTACTGGTTTTGCTTCTCTAGAGAACCCAGCCTAAGACACTCCCGAATACCTGGCACAGTGTGACACCTCTGCCCTTTCCAGCCAGGCTATACTTTGAGGCCTGGGAGCCACTTCCCCAGTCTCTGCAGCTGCACCAGTGGGATTCCTGGGTGATTGTCTTATATTTTTTTCTAATTTATACATTTTTTTTTCTTTTTCCCTTTTGTTTTCCTCCATTTCTCAGTCTCTTATTGCTCCGTGTCTCCACTCCAATAGCAAGGTCCCGTAGCATTCTTTTCTTTTCTTTTTTTTTTTGGTTTGTTGTTTGTTTTTGGCTTCTATTTCTCTCTGCTCTTGCTCTTCTTTCCCATATCATCTTCACTTCACACATCACACCCTCCCCCTTCATTCATTCCTACCTGCACTATGCACTGAACATCACACCACCAAGCAGCACAGGCACACAGCCTACCGGAACCTGACCTGCATTGATTCCTGGCCCGCCGTGTCAGACCTAGTACATACCACAAACAACACGTCCCAACAGCTCCCCTTCAGCTGGACCTGCCCTACTGCACCATAGCTGAGTGACTGGCCCTGCCCATTGGACAAGGAGGTGAAAAACATCATGCTCACAGATGTGAAAACAACAAAAAACAACACAGCCAGTATGCTCAGACATAACAAAATAAAATAAAAAAGCAGTGCAAGACAAATGAATGTACAATCAATAAATGAAGAAAATACTGAATATCCCAAAGATAGCAGACAATATCAAAACATACCAAAAAAAAAAAAAAAAAAAAAAAAAGGACAGGATGGTTCCAGTAGGCATCTAAAATAAAACACCAGATGACTTCCTAGTAGAAGAAAAGGCACTAGAACTACCTGAGTGGGAATTTAAATCTCTAATATTCAGATCTATCCAAGAGTTGAAGCAAAAAACAGACACAAATGAGGAAAAAATGGCCAAATTCATGGAAAAGGCATACAAAATCATGGAAAATACAGACAAAAAAGGGAAGAATTCAGGAAAATAATATAGGAAAAAATACCAAAATAAATTCACAAATAGAAATGATACAAAAACAATTAGAAAGTCAAAACATAAAAAACAAGACTTCACAAATGGACAGTGTCATAGAAGGGTTGAGGAGCAATTTGAAGCAATAGAAGACACGATTAGCAAAATTGAAGACAAACACTTGGATACAAATTTGCTTGAGAAAAAAAATCAGAAAAATAAATGAAGAAACCCTGAGAATTATGTGGAATACAATCAAAAGCAAAAACTTATGAGTGATCAGAGCTCCAGAACAGGTGGAGAAAATGGAAAACACAGAGAGGAACATTGAAGAATTACTGACAGAAAACTTCCCTAATATCACAAAAGATGAAAAGCTGAACATCCAAGAAGGTCAATGAATCCTATATAGGATAGACCCCAAAAGAAAATCACCAAGGCATATCATAATCACACTTGCTATAACCAAAGACAAAGAAAGAATCCTGAGAGCAGCTCAAGAAAAACAAAAAGTCACGTACACTGGAGAAACAATAAAACTAAGCTCTGATTATTTGGCAGAAACCATGAAGGCAAGAAGGTAATACGATGACATATATAAAACCTTGAAAGAAAAAATTTGCCAACCAAGAAAAATATATCCTGCAAAACTCTCCTTCAAATATGACAGTGAAATAAGGACATTTCCAGATAAACAGAAATTAGAGGAATATGTAAAAATCAAATCAAACTTACAAGAATTATTAAAGGGAGTCATTCAGTTTCAGAACAAACAACATCAGACCACACCCTGAATCTAAAATGCAAGATCGTATTGCTCAGATACCAACCTAGGAAAGGAACTCACAAGGGCTATCTAAAACCAAAAAAATTACAACAGGGAATCAGAGAGGTTAACCTATAAATAACAACAATGTCAGAATAATAAAAGAGGGAATAAACGGTCTAGGTATAGAACTTTCTAATGGAGAGGAAGGCAAGACGATAGTAAGTAATAATAGTCTGGTTCAAACCGAGGAAGATAAGGGTATATTTCAAGGTAATCACAAAGAAAGTTAACAAACGTACTCATCAGAATAAAGAAGAGGACTTCCAGCAACATGGTGCTCTGGGCAGAAGCACTACACCGTCCCTCCACAGCAAAGATCTGAAAAACTAAGCCAAACAGAGAAAACAGCAATCCTGAAACCCTAAAACATCAAATGAAGAGATAAAGAACTCAGCCAAGCCCCAAGTGGAGTGAGAAAACTGACAGGGAATGGAGAGCAAGGAGAGGTATATGCAGAGGTCCCCTATCACCTAACGCAGCATAGATCTGCCATCTTGGACTCCTATAAGAGACCAACAAATAGGGGGTATGAGAAAGCAGCTTCACAGAGCTTCCAGCAGGAGACAGAACAACTGGTAATTGGCGGTATATGCTTTCCCACCTCCCACCCTTCTTCACCCCCACTCAGCCTCCTCTGCTTCCCGCAGCCACAGTCTCTTGGCCAGGAAGCACCAGCTGCTTGGATTCCACCTGCCCGCACTGATTGACTCCCTGAGTGCCATTTGTTGACGGCTGGTGTTGTTTTCTTCCACTTCTTTTGATTTCTTCCTTACCTCTCACAACCTCCTCCTCCTTTCACTCAAATACCTGCTTCTGAGCACCATCTTTGCTTCTTCCTAAGGGGTTGAGGAGCTCCGTTCGACTGTGGAACTGCTTCCTGGTCTGTGCTGCCATGCTGCTGGGATCCTGGGACTTTTTTTTGTTGTTGTTGCTTTCAATTGTTTGTTTGTTTTCTTTTTCTTTCTTGAGTTAGGAGCACGTCTGGCCAGGGAGTGCTACGCGGCTTGGGAGCTACCCACTCAGCATGTGCAGACACACAGAGGGATCCCTGAGAACATTTATTTTTTGTGGTTTTCTTATTTTTTCTGTTTTTTGGGGGGGCGGGCTTTTCTTCCTCCTTTTCTAAAATTTGTTTTGTTTTCTCTTCCCTCTTTTTGTCATTCTTCATTACTCAGTTTCTCATCTCTCTATACATTACTTCTATTCCTGTTCCCTGGATTCCTGGTGCTGAATACCTCTAAGCCTTCTAGCCAGACTGTACTTCAACTCCTGGGAACAACTACCGCAGACCTCATAGCTGCTCCAATGGTATCCCTCGGAGCTTTGCTGTTCTTTTTTTCATTCTAATTTTTATTTATTCATTCTTTTCTTTTTTTCTTCTTCTTCCCCTTTTTGTTTTTCTCCATTTCATAGTCTCTCATCTATCCACTCCAATGGCAAGCTCCCCTATCACTCTTTTCTCTTTGTATGTTTTTGGCTCCTGTTCCTCTCTCCTCTCTCCCATATCCATCTTCGCTCCACACATCACAATATCTCCTGTACGTCCTGCTTACCTGCACCATACTTAACATCAAACCACCAAGCAGCACAGGCACTGCCTACAGGAACCCGCCCTGCACTGATTACCACCTGTCCTGGTGGCTGTAGTAAGTGCCACAAACAAAACATCCCAGCAAATCTTCTTCAGCTAAACCAGGACTGCTGTACCATATCTGAGTGACTGACCATGCTAATTGGAGAAGGAAGGGAAAAGTATCATGCCCACAGACAAGCAAACAGCAAAGAACACACAGCCTGCCTGCTCAGACATAGCCAAATAAAAAAAAGGAGGAAACAAACAAATCTATAATCAATAAACGAGAAAAATAATTACTGAAAGCCCAGAAGACAGCAGACAATATCAAAACATTTACAAAAACAAAACAGGATGGTTCCAGTAGGTGTCCAATATAAAACACCAGATGACTTTCCAGTGGAAGAGAAGGCACTAGAACTACCTGAGTGGGAATTTAAATCTCTAATATTCAGATCTATCCAAGAGTTGAAGCAAAAAGCAGACAAAAATAAGGAAAAAAAATTCATGGAAAATACAGACAAAAAATTGGAAGATTCAGGAAAATAATGCAGGAACAAAATGCCAAAATAAATTCACAACTCGAAATTATACAAATACAACAATTAGGAATCCAAAAGATAAACAACAAGATTTCAGAAATGGACAGCATCATAGAAGGGCTGAGGAGCAGATTTGAAACAGTGGAAGACAGGATCAGTGCAATTGAAGACAAACACTTGGATACCACTCTGTTCGAGGAAAAGACAGAAAAAAAACAAAGAAAAATGAAGAGACCCTGAGACATATGTGGGATACAATCAAAAGCAAAAATTTTCCAGAACAGGGGAAGAAAACAGACAAAACAGAGAGGATCATTGAAGAACTGCTGAAAGAAAACTTCCCCAATATCATGAAAGATGAAAACCTGGCCATCCAAGAAGCTCAATGAACCCCATATAAGATAGACCCCAAAAGAAAATCACCAAAGCATATGATAATCACACTCACAAAAACCAAAGACAAACAAGAATCCTGAGAGCAGCTCATGAAAAACAAGAAGTCACATACAGAGGAGAAACAAAAAGACTAAGCTGAGACTATTCAGCAGAAACCAAGCCAGCAAGAAGGCAATGGGATGACATATATAAAAACCTGAAAGAAAAAAATCGCCAACCAAGAATAATAAATCCTTCAAAACTCTCATTCAAATATGATGGAGAAATTAGGTCATTTCCAGATAAACAGAAATTAAGAGAATATGTAAAAACAAAACCAAATTTGCAAGAATTATTAAAGGGAGTCCTTCGATCTGAGAACAAACAACTTCAGCTCACAAGCTGAATCTAGGATGAAGGGTCATACCCGCCAGATACCAATCTAGGAAATGAAATCTCAAAGACTATCCAAAACCAAAAGAAATACAACAGGGGATCAGAGCAGTTTATCTGTAAATGACAACATCAGAACAATAAAAGAGGGAATAAACAGTGTAGGCATAGAAACTTCTAATGGAGAGGAAGGCAGGGCGATACCAAGTAATAATAGACTGCGTCAAGCTTAGAAAGATAAGGGTAAATTTCATGGTAACCACAAAGACAATTAACAAACATACTCATAAAAATAAAGAAGAAAAACATAAAGTCTCAGTAAAAACAAAAGCTACAAAAACAAAAAAAATGAAAAAAAAAATCCACAAACAAAGTAACTCAGCACAGGAGAGTAAAAAAAAGAGAACGTCAGCACCACAAAATAAAAAGCACTACAAAATGACAGCAATAAACTCACATCTATCAATAATTACACTGAATGTAAATGGACTCAATGCACCCATAAAGAGATGGAGAGTTACAGAATGGATAAAAAAACAGGATCCATCAATATGCTGTCTACAAGAGACACACCTTAGGAACAAAGAAGTGAGTTTATTAAAAATCAAAGGTTAGGAAAAAATATATCAAGCTAGCAACTACCATAAAAGAGAAGGAGTGGCAATACTAATCTCAGATAAAATAGACTTTAAAACAAAATCCACTCTAAAAGACAAAGAAGGACTCTATATATTAATAAAAGGGAGATCCATCATGAAGACAAAACCATAATAAACATCTATGAACCCAATGACAGGGCTCCAAAATACATAAAACAAACTCAAACAACACTCAAAAGAGAAACTGACTGTTCCAAAATAATAGTAGGAGACTTCAAAACACCACTGTCAGTAAAGGACAGAACAACTAAAAGGAAACTCAACAAAGATACAGAAGACCTAAAAGGAACAAATGACCTCATAGACATATACAGAACACTCCATCCAACAGCTGCAAAGTACACATTCTTTTCCAATGCACATGGAACGTTCTCCACAATAGACCACATCTTAGGCCACAGAGCAATCCTCACCAAGATCCAAAACTTTGAGATAATACAAAGTGTCTTCTCTGACTACAATGCCATCAAGGTAGAAATTAACAACAGGAAGAGTAAGGAAAAAAAATCAATTACATAGAAACTGAATATCACGCTGCTTACAAACCACTGGATAATAGAAGAAATCAGAGATGGAATCAAAAAATTCCTAAAATCAAACGAGAATGAAAACACAGCATACCAAAACCTTCAGGACACAGTAAAGGCAGTCCTCAGAGGACAATTTATAGCAATAGATGCACACATCAAAAAAAAAAAAAGAAAGAAAGGGACAAAATCAAAACATTAACTTACACAACTCAAACATATACAAAGGGAACAGCAAAAAAAAAAAAAAAAAAAAAGCCCACAGCCACCAGAAGAAAGGAAATAATAAAGATCAGAGCAGAAATAAATGAAATAGAGAACAGAAAACAATATAATCAACAAAATCAAAAGTTGGTTCTTTGAAAGAATCAACAAAATTGACATATCACTGGCCAGTGAAAAGAAAACCAGGAGAGGATGGAAATAACCCAAATAAGAAATGAAATGGGCGACATTACAACAGACGCAACTGAAATAAAAAGGATCATAACAAAATATTATGAAAAACTATACTCCAACAAATTTGAAAACCTAGAGGAAATGGATAAATTAATAGAAACACGTTACCTACCCAAGCTACAACAAACTGACGTTGAAAATCTGAACAGACCCATAACAAGAGAAGAGATTGAAAAGGTAATAAAAAAACTCCCAACAACAAAAAGCCTTGGCCCAGATGTCTTCAATGGAGAATTCTACAAAACATTCACAGAAGAGCTTGTACCAGTACTACTCAAGCTATTTCAGAGCATAGAAAAGGAAGCAACGCTTTTGAATTCATTCTATGAAGCCAGCATAAGGCTGATACCAAAACCAGGCAAAGATGCCACAAAAAAGAAAATTACAGAACAATATCTCTCATGAATATAGATGCAAAAATTCTCAACAAAATTCTAGCCAATAGAATTCAGCATCATATCAAAAAAAATAATACACCATGACCAAGTAGGATTCATACCAGGTATGCAAGGGTGGTTCAACATTAGAAAATCAATCAACGTAATCCACCACATAAATAAAAGGAAAGAAAAGAATCACATGATCATCTCAATTGATGCAGAAAAGGTATTCGACAAAGTCCAACACCCATTCCTGATAAAAACTCCCAATAGAATTGGTATAGAAGGGAAATTTCTCAACATAATAAAGGGCATCTATGAAAAACCAATGGCCAACATCATTCTTAATGAAGAGAGGCTGAAAACATTCCCCTTGAAAACAGGAACAAGACAAGGATGCCCTTTATCACCACTCCTATTTAACATTATGCTGGAAGTTCTAGCTAGATCAATCAGGCAAGTAAAAGAAATAAAGAGCATCCAAATTGGTAATGAAGAAGATAACAGTCCCTGTTTATGGACAGTTTCTATACATGGAAAACCCTAAAGACTCCCTGAGAAACCTACTGGAACTAACAGATTCAGCAGAGTAGCAGGATACAAGATAAACATACAAAAATTAGTTGGATTTCTATACACCAATAAAGAGAACGATGAAAAGGAAATCAGAAAAACAACAGCATTTATAATAGCAACTAAAAAAATAAAATACTAAGGATTAAATTTAACCAGGGATGTAAAAGATCTATACAAAGAAAATTACAAAACACTACTGCAAGAAACACGAAGGGATCTACATAAATGGAAAAACATACCATGCTCATGGATAGGCAGACTCAACATTGTGAAAATGACAATTCTACCCAAAGCAATTTACAAATACAACACAATCACGGTCCAAATACCAACAACATTCTTCAAAGAGATGGAAAAAGTAATCATTAACTTTATACGGAAACAGAAGAAGCCCTGAATAAGTAAAGCACTACTGAAGAAGAAAAATATAGTTGGAGGACTCACACTACCTGACCTCAGAGCCTACTATACAGCTATGGTAGTCAAAACAGCCTGCTACTGGTACAATGACAGACACATTGGCCAATGGGACAGAATTGAGAACCCAGATGTAATTCCATCCACCTATGGTCACCTGATCTTCGACAAGCACCCAAAGTCCATCAAACAGGGAAAAGACAGTCTTTTGAACAAATGGTGCTGGCAAAACTGGATATCCATCTGCAAAAAAATGAAACAGGACCCATACCTCACACCGGATAGAAAAACTACTTCAAAATCGTTCAGAGACCTGAATAGAAAGCCTAAAACTATAAAGTTCATAGAATAAAAAATAGGACCAACACTTCAGGCCTTAATACACGGCATTAACAGGATACAAACCATAACCATCAACGCACAAAACTCAACAGATAAGCTAGATAACTGGGATCTTCTAAAAATCAAACACCTAGGTTCTTCAAAAGACTTCACCAAAAGAGTCAAAAGAGAACCTACAGACTGGGAAAAAATTTTTGGACAGTACAAGTCAGACAAAGGTCTAATCTCCATAATCTGCAAGAAAATCCAACACCTCTACAACAAAAAGACAAAGAATCCTATTAAAAAATGGGCAAAGAAATGAACAGACGCTTCACTAAAGAAGACATTCAAGCGGCCAACGGACACATGAGGAAATGCTCATGATCACTAGCCATTAGAGAAATACAAATTTAAACCACAGTGAGATACCATCTCACCCCAGCATTCCTGGCATGAATCAAAACACTGAAAATAACAGCTGTTGGAGGGTCAGCAGGGAGATCGGAACTCTTACACACAGCTGGTGGGAATGCAAAATGATACAACCATTTTGGAAAATGATATGGCACTTCCTTAGAAAGCTAAAAATAGAAATACCATACAATCCAGCAATCCCCCTCCTAGGAATATATCCTAAGAAATAAGAGTCATCACTCGAGTAGACATATGCACACCTATGTCCATGGCAGCACTGTTCACAATAGCAAAAGGATGGAGACAACCTAGATGCCCATCAGCAGATGAATGGATAAACAAACTATGGTACATACACACAGTGGAGTACTATGCCAAGATAAAGAACAACGATTAATCTGTGAAGCATCTCATAACATGTTTGAAACCGGAGGACATTATGCTGAGTGAAATAAGTCAATCACAAAAGGACAAATATTGTATGAGACCTCTATTGTAAAATCCCATGAAAAAGCTTACACACTAAAAGTAACAATCTTTTTTGGTTACCAGGGATGGGAGGGGTGGGGAGGAAATAGTAAATAGGCAATAGATAAGTGGTATCCTTGTTGAAGGGTGAGACAGTACGTAATACTGGGGAAACCAGTACAACTTGTACAAGGAAAGGTCATGGAAACTACATAGACACATCCAAACTCCCTGAGGGACTGAATTGCTGGGCAGAGGGGTGTGGGGACTATGGTCTCAGGCAACATCTAGCTCAATTGGCATAACACAGTTTATAAAGAAAATGTTCTACCTTCTACCTTGGTGAGTAACATGTGGGGTCTTAAAAGCCTGTGAGCAGCCATCTAAGATACTCCACTGGTGTCACCCCTTCGGGAGCAAGGGAGAATGAAGAGAACAGGATACAAGGAAAAGATTACTCCAAAGGACTAATGGACCACAGGTACCAAGGCCTTGACCATACTGAATCCAGTACAGCTAGTTGGTGTCCGGTTACCACCGACTGCTCTGACAGGGATCACAACAGAGGGCTCTGGACAGAGCTGGAGAAGAATGTAGAGCAAAAGTCTAACACTCACAAAAAAGACCAGATTTACTGGCCTAAAGAGACTGGAGAAACCCTGAGAGTATGGCTCCCAGACACCCTTTTAGCTCAGTGGTGAAGTTACTGCCAAGGTTCACTGTTCAGCCCGGGATTGGACAGTCCCATAAATAAAACAGGACTAATGGGGCATAGAAGTCCAAGGACAAGGACTAGAAGGCAGAAGGGGACAGGAAAGCTGGTTATAGGGAACCCAAGGTTGAGTAAGGACAGTGTTGAAATGTAGTGGGATTGTTAACAATTGTCATAGGGCAACATGTGTACTAACTGTTTAATGAGAAACTATTTTGTTCTGTAAACCTTCATCTAAAGTGAGACTAGCAGCACAACTGGAAGAGCGTCGTCAATGTCACTGAACTGTGCATGTAGGAATTTTTGAAATGGTGTATCTTTGGCTAAGTATATTTTCACCAAAAAATAAAAAAAGGTCAAGAAGGGAGCGTGTTAACATGTCGTGGGGTTGTAACCAATGTCATAAAACAACACATGTACTACTGTTTAATGAGAAACTATTTGTTCTGTAAATCTTCACCTGAAGTACAATTAAAAAAAGAAGAAAAACATAAAGTCTCAGTATAAACAAAATCTACAAAAACATAAGAATGAAAAAAATCCACAAACAAAAGGAATTCAGCACGGGAGAGTAAGAGGACCAAAGAAAATATCAGCACCAGGAAAAAAAAAAAAAAAAAAAAGCACTACAAAATGACAGCAATAAACTCACACCTATCAATAACCACACCAAACACAAATGGCATAAATGCACCCATAAAGAGAGAGAGAGAGTGACAGAATGGGTGACTTACTGGCCTGACAGAGACTGGAGAAACCCCGAAAGTATGGCCCCCGGACACCCTTTTAGCTCAGTAATGAAGTTGCTCCCAAGGTTCATCCTTCAGCCAAAGATTAGACAGATCCTTAAAACAAAATGAGACTAAAGGGGTACAACAGCCCAGCGGTGAGATCTAGAAGTCAGTTGGGGGAACAGGAAAGCTGAAAATAGTGAACCCAAGGTCAAAAAGGGAGAGTGTTGACATGTCATGTGGTTGTTAACCAATGTCATAAAACAATATGTGCACTAACAGTTTAATGAGAAACTAGTTTGTTCTGTAAACCTTCAACCAAACTACAATAAAAAAAAGAAAATTTCATCATCTGCATATCACAGGTTGTTACTGAGTCTTCCTCCAGTCCTAATGCTGCTTTCTTCTTCATAAGGTCCAGCTTCTAGGATTACTTGCTCAGCATACAGATTGATGAATATGAAGAAAGAATACAACCCTGACCCACACCTTTCCTGACTTTAAACCCTTGTTCAGACAACTACCTCCTGGCCTATGTACATGTTCCTCCTCAGCACAGTTAAGTGTTTTGCAACTCCCATTCTTCACAATATTATACATAATTTGTCATGATCCACACAGTTGAATGCCTTACATAGTCAATAAAACACAGATAAACATCTTTCTAGTATTCTTTGCTTTCAGCCAAGATCCATCTGACATCAGCAATTATATCTCTAGTTTTATGTCCTCTTCTGAATCCAGTTTGAACTTCTGGTAGTTAGTTGCCTGTCGATGTACTGCTGCAACCACTTTTGAATGATCTTCAGCAAAATTCTACTTGGGTTTGGTATTAATGAAATTGTTCAATAATTTCCACATTTTATTGGATCACCTTTCTTTGGAACAGGCACAAAAGTATGGATCTCTTCTAGTCAGTTGACCAAGAAGCTGTCTTCCAAATTTCTTGACATAGACAAGTGAGCACTTCCAGCACTACATCTGTTTGTTGAAACATCTCATCTGGTATTTTGTCAATTCCTGGAGTCTTGTTTTTTGCCAATGCCTTCAGTTCAACTTGGACCTCATCCTCCATTACCATCAGTTCTTGATCATATGCTACCTCCTGTAATGGCTGAACTTTGACCAATTATTTTTGGTACGGTGACTCTGTGTATTCTTTCTGTCTTCTTTTGATGCTTTCTATGTCATTCAATATTTTTCCTGTAGAATCCATCAATATTGCAAGTTGAGGCTTGAATTTTTTCTTCAGTTCTTTCAGCTTGAGAAATGCTGACCTTTTTCTTCGTTTTTGGTTTCTAACTCTAGGTCTTTGCACATTTCATTATAATATTTTACTTTGTCTTCTCGAGCAGCCCTTTGAAAAATTCTGTTGAGCTCTTTTACTTCATTTCTTCCTTTCACTTTAGCTGCTCTAAGTTCAAGAGCAAGTTTCAGAGTCTCTTCTGACATCCATTTCGGTCCTTTCTTTCTCTCCTGTCTTTTAGTGACTTCTTGCTTTCTTCATGTAAAATGTCCTTGATGGAATTCCACAGCTCGTCAGGTCTTTGGTCATTAGTGTTCAATAAATCAAATTTATTCCTCACCTGGTTTCTAAATTCAGGTGGGATGCACTCAAGGTCATACTTTGGCTCTCGTAGACTTGTTCTAATTTTCTTCAGCTTCAACTTGAACTCGCATAAGAGCAATTGACGGTCTGTTCCACAGTCGGTCCCTGCCTTGTTCTGACTGATGATGTTGAGCTTTTCCATTGTCACTTTCCACAGATGCAGTAAATTTGATTCCTATGTATTCCATCTGGTGAGGTCCACGTGTATAGTCAACATTTATGTTATTGAAAAAAAGTATTTGCAATGAAGAAGTCATTAGTCTGGTAATATTCTATCACACGATCTCTGGCATTTTTTTCTATCACCAAGACCATATTTTCCAACTATAGACCCTTCCTTTTTTCCAACATTCACATTCCAGTCACCAGTAATTATCAATGCATCTTGATTACATGCGTGATCAATTTCAAACTGCAGAAGTTGGTAAAAAAATCTTCACTTCCTCATCTTTGGCATTAGTGATTGGTGCGTGTATTTGAATAATGGTTATATTAACTGATCTTCCTTGTAGGAGTATGGATATTAACCTATCACTGACAGCACTGTACTTCAGAAAAGATCTTGAAATGTTTTTGACAATGAATGTGATGCCATTCCTCTTCAATTTGTCATTCACAGCCTAGTATACCATATGATTATCTGATTCAAAATGGTCAATACCAGTCCATTTCAGTTTACTAATGCCTCAGATATCCATCTTTATGTGGTCCATTTCATTTTTGATAACTTCGTTTCTCCTAGTTTCATACTTTGTACATTCCATGTTCTGATTATTATTGGTTGTTTGCAGCTGTTTCTTCTCATTTTGAGCCCTGACACATCAGCAAATAAAGGTTCTGGTAGTTTGATTCCATCCACGTCATTAAGGTTGACTCTGCTTTGGGAAGGCAGCTCTTCCTCGGTCGTATTTTCAGTGCCTTCTAACCTGAAGGGTTCATCTTCCAGCCCTATACCGGACAATGTTCTGCTGCTATTCATAAGATTTTCAGTGGCCAAATTTTTCAGAAGTAGATCACCAGATCTTTCTTACTAGTCTGTCTTAGTCTGGAAACTCTGCTGAAACCTGTCCACCATGGGTGACCCTCCTGGTATTTGAAATATCAGTGGCATATCTTCTAGCATTACAGTAACATGCAAGCTACTATAGTAGGATAGTTGTGTGGGTAATAAAGATGGCAACAGGTTTGGTTTTTGTTTTACACAGTTATTGTTAAATAAGGACAGTAAAGACCCTATAGGACAGAGTAGAACTTCCCCATAGGGTTTCCAAGGCTATAAATCTTTATGGAAGCAGACTGCCACATCTTTCTCCCATGGAATGGCTGGTGGGTTTGAACTGCTGACCTTTTAGTTAGTAGCTGAGTGCTTAACCACTGTGCAACCAGAGCTTCTTAATAACAGTGTACCAATGTTAATTTCTTAATTTGGATTGTTGTACTGTGGCTATGTAAGATGTTAACTTAGTGAGAGGCTGGGTGAATGGTATATGCAACGTTTCTGTAAGACTAAATTTATTTCAAAATAAAAAGTTAACAATGTCTGTTAGTGCTAAGTTATAATTCTCTCTGGGAATATACCTAGTAGGAGCCCTGGTAGCACCATGGTTAAGTACTTAGCTGCTAACCAAAAGGTCTGCAGTCAGAATCCACCAGCTGCTCTGTGGGAGAAAGATGTGGCATTCTGCTTCCATAAAGGTTACAGCCTTGGCAACCCTATGGGGCAGTTTTGCTCTGTCCTATAGGGTTAGTATGAATAGGAATTAACTCAGACGCAATGGGTTTAGTATCAGTGAGCATGACTTATTTCTAATTATAATTATTTCTAAATCTGCAAAACGTTGGAACAAATTCTCTGAATCTATCCCTGAGTATATGCTTTTTTCATAACTAAATAATCATGTGGATCTTTATCTATAGGGTTTTTTTTTTTTAAATTACTTTTTCTTTCTTCTTTTTTATGGTGCAGGAGCATGTCAGGTAGCTTGAGCTTAGAGTCACAGGATGATTTAGAGAGAAGCAAACCCATATGAAATCAACAATTGGACTCTGTACTCAGAGATGCTATCAAAGAATGATCTGTGAACCACTCTGGCAAAGACTGTCAAGACAGCAAGGAGGTTCAAGAGAGAATGAGTTGCTGAACTCTATTTAGTCATTCCAATTTTCAAACTCACCTAGGGTTTTTATTTGTTTGAGAAATGAAAAAGCTCTTGATTTCTCTTCAGAATAAACGTGGTATAAGAAGCAATGTAGTTCAGAGGAAACGCCAGAGTCCCACAGAATTCCCTAATATCCTAGAGATGAAGATGATTCTTGCAACTATCAAAAATGTAAAGGAACAGTCAACAATACATGAAACAAGGAACAGACATTGATAAATTAACACTCCATTTATTGAAAAATGATACAAAAATCACACATATTTTTGATCAGAATTAAACATTTAGAAATATATTGTACATTGAAGTGGTTGCACCATCTTGTCCTAATAGTCACAGAGTTTCTGGGTTTAAACACTAAAAAAAAACTTTGCCATTTTGCTAGGCACATCAAAGATGTGTGGTTCATTGCGGTTTAATTAAAAGCCATATTTCTTTACTGATACTATGTTTGCTTTTTAGTAAAAATCAAAAGATGTGTCATGGTTATTGAAACGTTAATTTGAATGTTAATGATATTTACTCTTGCTACTCCTGGTCACGTATCTCTCATTCCAGCCTCTGAGGAGCAGAGTTATCTAATCTGAGAGAAAGAAGTCTTGATAACAGCTGCTCTATAACTCTATTTTCTGCTATAGCCAAAATTACAGAAAAAATTAATGCCAAAATAGGTGTTTGATGTAGGATTTCTAGTAATTTAAGATAATTTTATTTTAAAAAATGAATCTAAGAATTTTCTTTTTTTTAACATAAAATGTGAATATTGTTTGGAGATTTCAGAAATTATAAACTAAATTTCACTGCAGTCTTGTGTTCCTGAATAATTAAAGAGGTCTGCTTGGTGAGGATTTGTGCTTCTGTTCTCCCCAAGGATGAGGAGAAACTATTCCAATGACTTCTTTCTCTTCACTCCCGATTATCTGGTATGTGGTCTTTCTTAAAGCTTAAATGCAGTGGTCCTTCATCTTTATGGGTCACAAACTCTTTTCAGAATCTAATGAAATTTATGGACTGTGAGAAAAAAATGTCTATACAAACACACACACAATTTTGCTTAATATTTCAGATGATTCGTGTATCTCATGGAGTCCTCTTACAGACTCTAAGAACTTCTGACAAAGCTCTTTTTACTTCTACAACTAAGTATTAGGTGCAGCTCTGGCCTGGTCAAGCAGAAAGCAAGAAAATCCGTAGTGACTGTAACCCTAACTCTCACTGACATTCCAGTATCACTGGGAGACATGATACATTCACTCATAAGAGCAAGAATTCCCTTATAGAGTATTCACCATGTGCTGCATGTGCTCTTTTATTTAATTCTCAAAATAATTCAGTGTAGGGGGTCTTCTGAAAGAAGAAAGTCCCATTCAGGGAAGAATGGATGAGGTACTTGAGGGATTTTAATAGTTTTTTTTTTTCAAAACTCAAACGTTAAGTTCACTGATACTGACTTGACCTAAGTATTTTTTTTTTCTTTGCCTGTCTTACTATTGTTTCCCCACACAGCTAAATAAGATGAATATTTTTTATAGCAAGACATTCTGTTCTCCAACCAAGATTCCCTTGAAGACAGTGAATGAGAGAGAACACGGAGATGCAGAACCCGATACATTACATGAGACTCCCTCCAGATTTCCATTGACCCCCGGTATGAGGCACTTGCTGGCTTTATGCTGCTGTTGTTGTTAGGTGCCCTTGAGTTGCTTCCAAATCATAGCTACCCTATGTACAACAGAATGAGTCACTGCCCAGTCCTGGGTAATCTTCACAACTGTTATGCTTGAGCCCATTGTTGCAGTCACTGTGTCAATTAATCTCACTGAGAATATTCCACTTTTTCGCTGACCCTCTACTTTACCAAGCATGATGTCCTTTTCCGGGGACTGGTCCCTCCTGATAACATGTCCAAAGTATGTGAGATGAAGTCTCGCCATCGTTGCTTCCAAGGAAAATTCTGGCTGCATTTTTTCCAAGACAGATTTGTTTATTCTTCTGGCAGTCCATGGTATATCAATATTATTTGCCAACACCATAATTCAAAGGTATCAATTCTTCTTTGGCCTTCCTTATTCATTCTCCAGCTTTCCCATGTATATGAGGTGATTGAAAACATCATGGTTTGGGTCAGGTGCACCTTAGTCCTTAAAGTGACATCTTTGCTTTTCAACACTTTAAAGAGCTCTTTTGCAGTAGATTTGCTCAATACAACACGTTGTTTGATTTCTTGAGTGCTGCTTCCGTGAGCATTAGATTGTGGATCCAAGTAAAATGAAATCCTTGACAACTTCAGTCTTTTCTCCATTTATAATGATGCTACTTATTGGTCCAGTTGTGAGGATTTCTGCTTTTGTTATGTGGTGGTGAAATCCATACTGAACACTGTAGTCTTTGAGCTTCATCAGTACGTGCTTCAAGTCCTCTTGACTTTCAGCAAGCAAAATTGTGTCATCTGCATATCGCAGGTTGCTAATGAATCTTCCTCCAATCTTCCCAGGTTCTTCATCATATATTCCAGCTTCTCAAATTATTTGCTCAGCATATAGATTGAATAAGTATGGTGAAAGGCTATAACCTTGACACACACCTTTCCTGATTTTAAAACACAGTATCCCCTTGTTCTCTTCAAAAAACTACCTGTTTGTCTATGCACAGGTTCCTCATTAGCACAATTAAGTGTTCTGCGATTCCCATTCTTTGCAATATTGTCCATAATTTGTTATGATCCACACAGCAGAATGCCTTTGCGTAACCAGTAAAACACAGGTAAACATCTTTCTGGTATTCTCTGCTTTCAGCCAAGATCCATCTGACATCAGCAATGCTATCCATCCTTCCATGTCCTCTTCTGAATCAAGCTTGAATTTTTGGTAGTTCTCTGTCAATGTACTGCTACAACTGCTTTTGAACTATCTTCAGCAAAATTTTTCTTGTGTGTGATATTAATGATATTGTTAGATAATTCCCACATTCTGTTGGATCGCCTTTCTTTGGAATGGGCACAGATATGGTTCTCTTCCAGTCGGTTGGCCAGGTAGCTGTCTTCCAAATTTCTTGGCATAGAGCTTGGCTTCCAGAACTGCATCTGTTGGTTAGAACATCTCAATTGGTATTCCGTTAATTCCTGGAGACTTGTTTTTCGCCATTCTCATCAGTGCAGCTTTAACTTCTTCCCTAAGTACCATTGGTTCTTGGTCATATGCTACTTCCTGAAACTGTTGAACATTGACTAATTATTTTTGGTACAGTGACTGTGTGTATTCCTTCCATCTTCTTTTGATGCTTCCTGTGTTGTTTAATATTTTCCATGCAGAATCCTTCAATACTGCAACTCAAGTCTTGAATTTTCACTTCAGTTCTTTCAGCTTGAGAAATGCCAAGTGTGTTCTTCCCTTATGGTTTTCTAACTCCATGTCTTTGCACATTTCATTATAATACTTTACCTTGTCTTCTTGAACCACCTTTTGAAATCTTCTGTTTAGCTCTTTTACTTCATCATTTCTTCCTATCGCTTTAGCTATTCTACATTCAAGAGCAAGTTTCAGAGTCTCTTCTGACATCCATTTTGGTCTTTTATTTCTTCTCTGTCTTTTTAGTGACCTCTTGCTCTCTTCATGTAAGATGTCCTTGATGGAATTCCACAACTGGTCAGGTCTTTTGTCATTAGTGTTCAATGAATCAAATTTATTCCTCACCTGGTCTCTAAATTCAGGTGGGATGCACTCAAGGTCATGCTCTCGTAGACTTGTTCTAATTTTCTTCAGCTTCAACTTGAACTTGCATAGGAGCAATTGATGGTCTGTTCCACAGTTGGTCCCTGCCTTGTTCTGACTGATGATGTTGAGCTTTTCCATTGTCTCTTTTCACAGATGTAGTCAATTTGATTCCTGTGTATTCTATCTGGTGAGGTCCACATGTATAGCAGCCATTTATGTTGTTGAAAAAAGGTATTTGCAATGAAGAAGTCATTTGTCTTGCAAAATTATAACATGTGATCTCTGCATAGTTTCTACCATCAAGGCTATATTTTCCAACTACTGATCTTTCTTCTTTGTTTCCAACTTTCACATTCCAATCACCAGTAATTATCAATGCATCTTGATTGCATGTCTGATCATTTTCAGGCTTTAGAAGTTGGTAAAAATCTTCAATTTCTTTATCTTTGGCCTTAGTGGTTGGGGCATAAGTTTGAAAAACTGTTGTATTAAATGGTCTTCCTTCTAGGCGTATGGATATTAGTCTATCACTGACAGCATTGTACTGCAGGATAGATCTTGAAATGTTCTTTGCGAGGATGAATGTAACGTCATTCCTCTTCAATTTTTCATTCCTGGTGTACTACACCATATGGTTTTCTGATTCAACATGGCCAGTACCAGTCCATTTCAGCCTGCTAATGCCTAGGATATTGATGTTCATGTGTTCCATTTCATTTTTGACGATTTCTGTTTTTCCTAGATTCATACTTTGTACACTCTATATTCCTATTATTAATGAATGTTTGCAGCTTTTTCTTTTCTTTTTGAGTCGTGCCACATCAGCAAATGAAGCTCCTGGAAGCTTTACTCCATCCACGTCATTAAGATCAACTCTACATTTAGGAGGCAGCTCTTCTCTAATCTTATTTTGACTGCCTTCCAACCTGAGGGGCTCATCTTACAGCACTATAATCAGACACTGTCAGCTGCTATTCATAGGATCTCGACTGGCTAATTTTTCAGAGGAAGATTGCCAGGTCCTTTTTCCTAGTCTGTCTTAGTCTGGAGGCTCAGCTGAATTCTATCCACCATGGGCGACCTTGCTGGTATTTGAAATACTGGTAACGTAGCTTCCAGTATCACAGCAACTCACAAGCAACCACAGTATGACAAGCTGACAGGTATGTGGGGGGCTTTCTGCTGGGGTATGTATTTTCTTTTTTTAAAGGGAACATGTATCAGACTATGACTGACACCTCAACTATATTGTCCTTAGCAGTCAGAATGGCTTGGAGACAAACAGCTTCCACCTTTACCCCATGTCCATCCATCTAAGAATGATGGGGTCATCTCAAATTGAATATGAAGGATTCTAACTGTGCCTGAAAGCAGCATCTTTGCTGCAAGGTATTTGATTTATTGCTCCTTTTTCTCAGGTCAAGCTTGTGCATTTTTTTTATTGTTGTAGTTTAAATGAAGTTTACATTTCAAGTTAGTCTCCCATACAAAATCTTATACATACATTGTTATTTGATCTTAATTGCTCACCCCATTCTGTGACAGAACACTCCTCCTTTCCACCCCTGATTCCCCATGTCCATTCAACCAGCTTCTAACCCTCTCTGCCTTCCCATCTCACCTCCGGACAGAAACTGCCACTTTAGTCTCTTGTATCTACTTGAGCTAAGAGGCACACTCCTCAGGAGTATCACTTTATGTCCCACAGTCCAGTCCAATCCATGTTTAAAGAGCTGGCCTCAGAAATTATTTTAGTTCTGAGCTGATAGAGAATCCAGGGGCCATGATTTCTGGGGTTCCTCCAGTCTCAGTCAGACCATTAAGTCAGGTCTTCTTACTAGAAGTTGAGTTCTGCACCTCATCTTTCTGCTGCTCCATCAGGGACTCTCTGTTGTGTTCCCTGTCAAGGCTGTCATTGGTGGTAGCCGGGCACCATCTAGTTCTTCTGGTCTCAGGCTGATGAAGTCTCTGGTTTATGTGGCCCATTCTGTCTCTTGGGCCAATACTTTCCTTGTGTCTTTGATGTTCTTCATCCTCCTTTACTTCAGGTTGTTGGAACCAATTGATGCATCTTAGATGGATGCTTGCAAGCTTTTAAGACCCCAGATGCCACTCACCAATGTAGGATGCAGAACATTTTCTTAATAAGCTCTATTATGCCAATTGACCTAGATGTCCCCTGAAAGCATGGTCCCCAGACCCCTACCCCTGCCACTCTGTCTCTCAAAGTGTTTGATTGTATTCAGGAAACTTCTTAGCTTTGGTTTAGTCCAGTTGTGCTGACTTCCTCTATAGTGTGTGCTGTCCTTCCCTTTGCCTGAGATGATTCTTATCTATTATCTAGTAAGTAAATAACCCTCACACTCCTTCCCCACCCTTGTAACCAGCAAAAAATGTTTTCTTCTGTGTTTAAACCTTTTCCTGAGTTCTTATAATAGTGGTCTTATACAGTATTTGTCCTTCTGTGACTCACTACATTCACTCAGCATAATAAGTTCCAGCTTTCTCTATGTTATACAATGTTTCACGGCTTCATCTTTGTTCTGTAGTTTCCACTGTGTGGATATATGATAATTTGTTTATTCATTCGTCCGTTGATGGGCATCTAGGTTGTTTCCATCATTTTGCTATTGTGAACAGTGTTGCAATGAACATGGGTGTGCATATATCTATTTGTGTGACAGCTCTTATTTCTCTAGGATATATTCCAATGAGCGGGATAGCTGGATTGTATGTTACTTCTATTTCTAGCTTTTTAAGGAAGTGCCAAATCGATTTCCACAGCGGTTGTACAATTTTACGTTTCCACCAACAGTGTATAAGTGTTCCAGACTCTCCACCATCTCTCCAGCATTTATTATTTTGTGTTTTTTGAATTAGTGCTAGCCTTGTTGAGGTGAGATGATATCTCATTGTAGTTTTGATCTACATTTCTCTAGTGGTTAATGATCGTGAGCATTTCTTCATGTGTCTGTTAGCCGCCTGAATATTTTCTTTGGCGAAGTGCCTGTTCATATCCTTTGCCCATTTTTAATTGGGTTATTTATCTTTTTGTTGATAAGGTTCTGCAGTATCTTGTAGATTTTAGAGATTAGATGCTGATCAGATTTGCCATAGCCAAAAATTTTTTCCCAGGCTGTAGGTTGTCTTTTGACTCTTTTGGTGAAGTCTTTTGATGAGCATAAGTGTTTCATTTTTAGGAGCTCCCATTTATCTAGTCTCTCTTCTGGTGATTGTGCATTGTTAGTTATGGTTTGTATTGTATTTATGCCATGTATCAGGGCTCCTAGCATTGTCTCTATTTTTTCTTCCATAATCTTTATTGTTTTTGATTTTATATTTAAGTCTTTGATCCAGTTTGAGTTAGTTTTTGTGCATGGTGTGAGGTATGGGTCTTGTTTCAGTTTTTTGGAGATGGATATCCAGTTATGCCAGCACTATTTGTTAAAGAGACTGTCTTTCCCCCAATTAACAGACTTTGGGCCCTTGTCAAATATCAGCTGCTCATAGGTGGATTAACTTACGTCTGAATTCTCAACTCTGTTCCATTGGTCTATGTATCTGTTGTTGTACCAATACCAGGCTGTTTTGACTACTGTGGCAGTATAATAGGTTCTAAAATCAGATAGGGTGAGGCCTCCCACTTTGTTCTTCTTCTTGAGTAATGCTTATTCATTCGGGGCCTCTTCTCTTTCCATATGAAGTTGGTAATTTATTTCTCCATCTCATTAAAGCATACCAGTGGAATTTGGATTGGGATTGCATTGTATCCATAGATCACTTTGGCTAGAATTGACATTTTCACAATGTTGAGTCTTCTTATCCATGAGCAAGGTATGTTTTTCCACTTATGCAAGTCTCTTGTAGTTTCTTGCAGTAGTATCTTGTAGTTTTCTCTGTATAGATCTTTTACATCTCTGGTTAGATTTATTCCTAAGTATTTTATCTTCTTGGGAGCTATTGTCAATGGTATTGACTTGGTAATTTCCTCTTCGAGGTTCTCTTTGTTGGTGTAAAGGAATCCAACTTATTTTTGTATGTTTATCTTGTACCCTGAAACTTTGCTGAAATATTCTATTAGTTCCAGTAGTATTCTTGTGGATTCTTTGGGGTTTTCTGTGTATAAGATCATATCATCTGCAAACAGAGATAATTTGACTTCTTCCCTATCAATTTGGATGCCCTTTATTTCTTTTTCTAGCCTAATTGCTCTGGCTAGGACCTCCAGCACAATGTTGAATAATAGTGGTGATAGAGGGCATCCTTGTCTGGTTCCTGTTCTCAAGGGGAATGCTTTCAAAGTCTCTCCATTTAGGATGATGTTGGCTGTTGGCTTTGTATACATGCCCTTAATTATATTGAGGAATTTCCCTTCTATTCCTCTTTGGTTGAGAGTTTTTATCATGAATTGGTGTTGGATTTTGTCAAATGCCTTTTCTGCATCGATTGATAAGATCATGTGGTTCTTGTCTTTTGTTTTATTTATGTGATGGATGACATTGATTATTTTTCTAATGTTGAACCATCCCTGCATACTTGGTATGAATCCCACTTGATCGTGGTGAATTATTTTTTTGATATGTTGCTGAATTCTATTGGCTAGAATTTTGTTGAGGATTTTTGCATCAATGTTCATGAGGGATATTTGTCTATAATTTTCTTTTTTTGTGGTGTCTTTACCTGGTTTTGGTATCAGGGTTATGCTGGCTTGATAGAATGGGTTTGGGAGTATTCCATCCTTCTCTATGCTCTGAAATACCTTTAGTGAAGCGGTGTTATCTCTTCTCTGAAAGTTTGGTAGAATTCTCCAGTGAAGCCATACAGGCCAGGGCTTTTTTTTGTTGTTGTTGTTGTGAGTTTTTAAATAACCTTTTCAATCTCTTCTTTTTTTATGGGTTTATTTAGTTGTTCTACCTCTTTGTGTTAGTTTAGATAGATAGTGAGTTTCTAGAAATTTTTCCATTTCCTCTAGGTTTTCAAATTTGTTAGAGTACAATTTTTCATAGTATTCTGTTATGATTCTTTTAATTTCAGTTGGGTCTGTTGTGATATCACCCATCTCATTTCTTATGCAGGTTATCTGCTTCCTCTCCTGTTTTTCTTTTGTCAGTTTGGCCACTGGTGTATCAATTTTGTTGACCTTTTCAGAGAACCAGGTTTTGGACTTGTTAACTCTTCCAATTGTTTTTTTATTCTCTATTTCATTTAATTCTTCTCTAATTCTTATTATTTCCTTCCTTCTGGTGCCCGAGGGCTTCTTTTGCTGCTTTCTTTGTATTTGTTCCATTTGTAAGGTTAATGTTCTGATTATGGCCCTTTCTTCTTTTTGGATATGTGCGTTCATTGCTATAAAGCTTGTGCATTTTTGAGTGCATGATGTTTCTGATAAAGCTTTCTTGATTATTGCTAGAGAAAGAGTTTGACATTGCCAAGTAAAATTTATCCTTTTCAACTATTCCACCAATGTTAGCTCATGTTCAAGAAAACCATGTCTACACTTGGAAGACTTAACTCCAAAATAGAACTCTACTTTCTGCAAAACACTTTCTACAAAATATTCTAATGCCTTCTGCACTAAGCACAGTGCCTTTCTTCAGAGTTCTGCAGTCGTCACTGGCCCTCTGCCTCTTGTGGAAATGCGGAACGTCGTTGTACTGGTCATAGCTAGAGCTCCACAATGATGCGTTGGAACTCAGAACACTGGCCTCAAATATCCCTCATAAGATAGACAAATGTAGGCATTGCTGTTTAGGAAGTTTAACTTATTATCCATATACAGGTACATAACCAGATAGGATAGCTGAGGAAAACATAAAGCAGTACATATGTAAGATTCAATATCCTTTTTTATGCAGATTCCAAAAGACGAAATAGAGTTTAATATTAGTGCATGATGTGGTAACTTTAACTTGTCAGACATGAATTCCAGCCCTAAGTTTAAGAGTCAGTTCAGAGTATCGTATGCACAGTACAACACTGAGTTTCAAAAATGTGAATGATTCGACTTTGCATTTCTCACTCTGAAGAAAAGACTTTAATTTCTTTTCTTTCCCATCATTCGATTAACTCTTAATTGAACACCCATTGTGTACAAAACTCTGCTAACTGTGCTGTGAATAGTAGCGAATCCAAAGATGTCTAAGACAAGATACCTATTTTCAGCAGAATTTCAAATATTACTTGATAACTACTGAGGTTATATGACAAATGGCTAAATATTAAGCTAGCCCTTGGAGCAGTGAATGCTATATAACTGATGTGCACTAAGTGTTTTAAGTAAATGTTATATGCATGTGTTGATTTTTATAGCCTTTGTCTTTGGTATTTGGAGAGGGTAAAAGTGGGGCTGGAAAAATAAAGTCCAGAAAATTGCTTTGTGGCATTTTCTCAGTGTCAGGTGAGGATTCAGGACAAAAGAAGTGAGCATGCATTTAGTGAATCTAAAGTTAAAAAATTAAAATCAGCAGCTATAGACCAGGTATGAATAGTCATTCCAGTTCCTTAACTTGGGGAAATTTTTGAGAATTCCTTGTGCAAATCAGTTATGGAAAATTGATAGGGAATCTAAGAGACAAAAGTTACAAGATTGCATCACATTAAAAACATAAATCATATGTCATTTGACTAAATGGTCATCCTTATTAGTTTAATACTTTTACTTGTCATAATTTACAGACCTTTTTCCTCTTAAGACAATAATTTAAAATCTTCTATGGTATGTCTTAAAAAAAAAAATACTCTGCAGAAGATCAGCTGAGTCAAAATGACAGTGAATTCCTTTTTTCCCTTCAAATGTTATGGAAAACATTCTCAGATTAATAGCCAACGTATCACACTTTAATTCTTCTGAACTTTCATTTGTGCCAAGTTAGAGACCTTTAAACACAGATGTTAATAGTGGGTAGGCGGGCTGACTTTGAACTGCTGTCACACAGCCATTGCTATAATTTCTACAAACTTGAAGCTAACACTTAGGCTTGTGCAGTGTTGTTAAGATCCTCAGTTGTTAGTAATAAAGAAGTCATAAATAATTCCTGTGTGAAGATCTCGAGTTTTCATCAGTGTTTTAGACTTAATACAAAGGAATTTTAAAAGTGAGCCTTATTACTGTCTGCAAAACAATGCAAGACTGTGGTAGGTCTATTTGAGAAATATTTTACAACTCTGTCATAAAAAAATCTGAGTAAAAACACATGGTTTCTTGATCATTAAGATTTTTTCCAACTGAATGGGCCACACTTCACAATACAGCAGAATTTAGTTTTTGTTCTGATACCTGTAATGAATGACCAAATAATCCCGCAAGGTCACAGATTTTAACCAAAAATTAACTGTTTCCTAATGCGTAGTACTTATTCACTGAAATACATGAATAAAACCATTTACTTGGTTTAGCAGAGAATTAAACATGCTTAGCCATATGAGCTCAAATCCATTCAATTTTCTACCAGTAGCTTCTATCTATTGAAACCAGTACTGATTTCCTACCCCAGATCACTTTGATGATCATGAAAGTGTTTTCTCTAAAAAAATAGAGATATAAGAGCTTGAGAATGAATTGCAGAGAGAAAGGTAAATCAACAAAATCAACAATTCAGGAACAACAACCATATTAACAAGATAGGTCAGGAAAATACTAGCCAAAGCTATTTCCTAAAATGCTTTATTTTATGCCTTCATAGGAAAAATTATATTCTTAGGGCATTCAAGAGAATCTGACACTATGTAATATGCACATACATTTCAGATTTTAGTTTAATGGCATGAGCTCACTTTTGGTTAAAGAAAACACATTGCTTCTAGCAATTTTTCAACTCTCTTTTGAGTGGGATTCCCATTGATTTTACACCAAAAAATAGTCACAAGGACCAACAAGCCAAGATGAGCTATGCGATTGTTATTTTCCTCCAACACGATTGTTGGCATGTTTGAACTCCACACTCATCTCACCGCCCAGCTAGTCCCCACCTCCGCACTGGAATTATGGACCCGTCACATCACACGTGGACTTTTGTTATCCATGTAATTTTATCTCTGGCTAACATTCACCCCACACCCACCCTTGCCTATATTCTAGGTCTGGCTACATAGCTCAGATTCAGAGAAGTACTGGGAATAAAGTAGGATGGAATCATTCACCAAGTCTCCTAAGCTAAGTGTTTTCAGTGCTGCTTGGCTTACTGCAAATTCTTAAATTACACACAATCCCAGTGTGTTTTTCTTGCTGCGGGTGGCCGTGGTAAGTTCCTGGCAGATCCAGCTCCACCACACAAACTGGCCTTCCGCAAATAGCTGGTCTTGAATTTTGGGCTGTTACTGCGAGAGGTGGAGGGCAAGGAATAAGCAGGTGATCTTGCCATTTCAGAGCAGCAGAGCACTAAATTTACTAAAGTGGAACACATTTTCTATAGCTTACTCATATTTCACCTGAAAGACCAACCAAATAGCTTGATGATTTTTGTAAACACACACACATACACACAGAACAAAAAGAGTAATTAGGAAATCACTCTTCATATTTCAAGCAAATAAGCTACTTAATAAGGAACACTTTAGGCCTTTATTACTGATCATACTGATCATTAGTAAATAATACTGATCCTGGACCTGGATTCCAGCAAAATATTTCAAATTTTATATATATATATATATATAGTTAGTCTCTAACTTATGAAGGGGTTCCCCTCCGACAACTCTGTCATAAGTCAGTTCTGACATAAGTCGAATACCTTTTGCTTTTTTTAGTTTTCATTATTGCCTGTTATACTGCAGTGTTTTGAACAGTAAATCATAACATTGAACCTCTGTGAGTGAACATCTGAGAATATTACCAGCAAATTACATGCTGTAATATTGTATGTAGTACATATTACTAATGATAAGATGTACCAAAAAAAAAAAAGAAAAAAAAAACCAGAAGATTGTCAAGTGCTGTTTGTCCTAACCAATGTGATAGCGTAGAACTGCCCCATAAGGTTTCTTAGGCTGAAATCTTTACGAAAGCACATCATCAGGACTTTCTCCCATAGAGCCTGTAGGTGAGTTTGAACTGCCAACCTTTCAGTTAGCAGCCGTGTGCTTAACCATTTCACCACCAGAGAGATGTATGTATACATGTATACATATATATGCCCAGTGATGTTGATTCTGACCCATAGTGACCCTATAGGACAGAGTAAAACTGCCCCATAGAGTTTCTAAGGAGTGGCTGGTGGATTCGAACTGCTTACCTTTCGGTTAGCAGCCATGCGGTTACCCACTGTGCCACCAGGGCTCCATTTATATATATATATGTGTGTATATATATATGTATATATATATATATATATATATACACATACACACATATATATACACACACACACATATATACGTATGTATATATACATACATATATACACAGAGATGTATATATATATATATATACATACATATGTATATATATATATATATACAAGTTGAAATCAAGTTGACTCAGACTTATGGCGACCCCATGTGTATCAGAATAGAACTGTGCACCATAGAGTTCTGAGTGACTGATTTTTTGAAAGTAGATCTCCAGGCCTTTCTTCCAAGGCATCGCTGGGTGGGTTCAAACCACCAACCTTTTGGTTAGCAGTCAAGCATGTTAACCAAATAAATCACTAATTGGAAAATAACATTTAGGTTTGTGAAATAACAATAGGTATTAAGGTATACTGAGCTAAATTATGTATCAGATACTGACTAAGAGCGTTATAGCTGATATTGGATTTGATCAGAAGTCTGATTCTACAACCCATACTCTTATGCACCTGTACCATATTGCCTCATGGATATGGAATCTATGATTGTTACTACTCTTCTCAGTTTGTTCAATTGCTTGTGTGTGTATACGTGTGTGTGTGTGTGTATGTTACGGGGTATATATGTATGTATGTGTATATATACATGCACCCCATCGTTGTCAACTAGATTCCGACTCACAACGACCCAATAGGACAGAGTACACCTGTCCCATAGAGTTTCCCAGGCTGTAATATTTATGGAGCAGATTGTTACATCTTTCTTCTGCAGAGTGAACCACTGACCTTTAGAATGGCAACCAAGTGCTTAACAACTGTGCTACCAGGGCTGCTTACATATGCACGCACAATTAAAAAATAATGGCAAGAATTATTGTCTTACTTAATTTCTATGTCTATAGACATAGCATGGTACTTTATACCTAGTAGGTTGTAATTAAGTTTGTTTCATTCATTAATCTAAAAGGATATGTGTTAGTAGTGGAAAAATGAGAGAAATTAAATAACTCGCTTTTCCCCAGGACCAAAGGCAAATGGTTGCTCCAGTTGTTGGCCCTGGGCCTGAAAATATGACTTTCTATTCCAGGTCCTAGTTGGGCAACCTTGTGAAATAGAGTATCCTTTGATTAATAGATGTTTATTATTTAAAGTGGGTATAAAAAGGTGGATAAAAATGCAACATGTGTTCAAATTCCAATGTATTTTGTACACACAGAGCTCAAGCCCCAACATTATACTCTGGAACTCAGCTCTTTTCATTTTTCTTGAAATATGTGACAACACCAAGACATAGAATAAGTTCAAATTTTGAAAGCTCTGCCCCGGCTCCATTCTTTTTTGTTTTTTGATTTCTTTTTTTTTTTCTACCCACTCAGTTTTTTGGTGCTGAAAGTTGAAGATACAGACGAGCCTGTAGTTTTAAAGCTGATGAAAGGGTCACTGATTATGAAGGTAAGCTCTGGAATCAAAATGCTTGTGTTCAATGTTTAGCTTCATGACTTAGAGCACATAATTTAATTTATTTAAGCTTCAATATTCTCATTTGAAGGATCCTGGTGGTGCAGTGGTTAAGTGCTCAGCTGCTAACCGAAAAATCAGTGGTTCGAACCCATTTGCCCCTTGATGGGAGAAAGATGTGGCAGTCTGCTTCCCTAAAGATTACAGCCTTGAAAACCCTATGGGGGCAGTTCTACTCTGTCCTTTGGAGTAACTATGAGTTGGAACCAACTTGATGGTAATGGGTTTGGGTTTCAGTTTACTCATTTGAAAAATGAATACAGTAACAGTTCTTCATAAGGATAAAATGAAACAATATATTTAAAATCCATTGCAGAAGATTTGGAAAATTGTAACTTCACAAAACATGTTTTGAACTTGTAATGTTGCTAAAAATGAATGCAGGAAAATTAATTATTGCTGCTGTATTCAAGCAATATTATTTATTTTGGCCAGTGTTTATGCAAGGGAACAGAATATTTAATCTATCTCAATTAGAGAAATGAATGTGCTACATGTTTTCTGGCATAATCATTTTGCCCCTCCAAACTTGTTTACCAGTTATGATGTCGTTCTTCTGAAATTTTGAACTTCTAGGGTATTAGAAGATTAAAATACTGTAAATTAAGAGAATTCAGAAAAAAACAAAGTGAATTTATTTAGTAAAACTAGTTGATCAATAAGACATTTTTACAAATAGACGTACTCAGATTTTTTTAATCTCTTTAAACCAGATTTGGCACTGATACATGTTTAATACCAGTATCAATATTAATATTTTATTAATTATGAGTCAAATTTAAAAATTCACTCTAGCCAATAGAATTTTCAGTATTCAGACAAATATTATTTATGCAGTAGTAATAATCTCTACAAAACCTGGTAGAGAAAGGAAGTATTGGTTATTACAGAGATCACAAGTTTTTGGCCCCACAGAGCTGGATTTGGATTTCTCATTTTAGATGTCTCCCTGGGAAAGTTTACTCAACTGTCGTTAAGTTTCCGTTGTCTCATCTTTGAAAGGGTAACTGTGTACGTTATATGAAATGATGCGTTTAAAGCATCAAGTACAATGTCCGGCATATAGTGTATGTCCAATAAGCGGTAGTTTTAGATTGTCCTTCCATATACTTGGAGGTAAGGGGCCTTTCCATGAGCAAAGGTCATGGCGTTTGTTTGGTCAGGACCATACATTCTCAATGTCCTTTCACATTGTAGGCAGGGGAAGCTGTGGAAGAATGACATGCCTGCTGAGCAAGACTGGCTTGGCCTTAGTAGGGTGGGTGTGAGAGGGTGAAGGACAGTGGGAAAGATGCTGTAGACGAGAGCAGGGTCTGCCACACAAGTGGTTGATCAGATGTGAGATCTGTGGTCCACACCTTTGGGGCTCACTGTACCTCATCTCCTTCTCCCACCCACCGCTCAAACCTGTTACCTTCCTGTTGATTCCACCTCATAGTGACCCCATGTGTTACAGAGTAGAATTTCTCTATAGGGTTTTCTTGGCTGCAATTTTACAAAAGCAGATTGTCAGGTGTCTCTTCCACAGCACACCGTTGGGTGGGTTCAACCTGCCAATCTTTTAGTTAGTATTTGAGTGCAAACTGTTTATGCTACCCAGGGCCCATGGATGCATAAAGACATACCCACTCACTTGCTCACTCACTGTCTCACTCTCACCCAATTGTGTGTACATACATTCTCAGAACAGTCCTGGAATACACCAAATCATGGCTACAAGGAAAGCACAAAGATCTATGCAACAGCCCCTCTTAGTGCATCTTACCATTGTCTTCCAACACCACCGTTAGGCCAGTTTAGCTACGGAAAAGGTTCAGAAAGAGGGGACAGAGTTGAGAAGACATGAACAAAAGACTGTGGTGGTTAAAAAATAGGTATATAACAGAAAACAGAGAGTGATATAAAGAACGAGAGGTAACGTTCTAGAAAAGATTGATGAGGAGTAAAGCCATAGAGAATGGCTCTGTAAATAAGACCCTCCCTTTGGGCTTATCCAATGGACTTTCATCTCAGCTGTCCACATATCTCTAAACCTTTGAGTGAATCACTCTCTTATTTATAGTTACAACTAAAATGTTTATGTCATATAAGAAATTTTCTTAGCAATTCTTAAATTCTTAAGAGTTTCATTTTTATTTCTTCACTTAATTTAGCAGACATGTATTCTGTCCCCTATGGCAAGAAAAGAATTCCTGGGTGGTGCAAGCTGTTAACATGCTCAGCTAGCAACTGAAAGTTTTGGGGTTCAAGTCTACCCAAATGTGCTTCAGAAGAAAGGTCTGGAGATCTAAGCCCAAAAGACCACAGCCATTGAAAACCCTATGGAGCTCAGTTCTACTCTGACACACTTGGGGTGGCCATAAGTTGGAGTTGACTCAACAGTATTGGTACTGGTATAGGTATGGAAAGGGAATACAGAGATTTTGCTGGAAATACAAAGATGGGAGAGACTTTGCCCTTGTCGTCTTGAAGCCACCAGTCCAACAGAGGAGTCAAAGACAAATATAGAACTATGGAGAACACAGAAGTAGAGATAGTCAGAAATTGTTATGAAAACAGACGTAAGGGTTCCAAAGCCAGTCTGAGGGTGGCCTGAGGGGACCCCTGTGTTTTATTTTAAAAGAAGGAAAAAAAATTTGAGGGTGGGGTGGGGAGATCCGTGTATAACTTAGAATATTCTTTTTTATTTTGTTATTTTTCCATTTAGCATGAAGTTTTTTTAACATACTTGATGGACTTACCAGAAGGAAGGAAAGTATAGAGAAGACAGAAAGAAGGAGAGAGTAATTTCAAACACAGCCGTGGGCGTGTGCTTCACAGACAACAGAGAGCCACGCCTGGTGGTAACCACAGGGGCATCGCCACAATAAAATAGGTCCTCACGAGAATCTCCAACACTGTGTGCTCACCAATCCTTTGCCCAACATAAAAAAAAAAAAAAGCATTATTTGACAGACATTGTATTGTCAACACTATCTGCTCTGTGTCCTGGTTGTGGCTGAGTCGACAAAGGGACTTCTGAGCTCTCGGCTCCCTCCCAGCACTGTGGTCATCGAGCACTGCTCACGCAGTGAACACAGAGGCTCTGAGAGGACATTGACTTTTAAGCACATAACCATAGTTGAAAGTCTGCTCTGTTCCTGTTATTAGTCTACTTTAACACACTAAAATATCTAGACCAGAGCCTGCTTTTACATTTTAACAGTTTCAACAACTATGTCTTCCAACACAGCCCAAGAATAATAATAAACAGAAGAATAGCAGTGTACAACAGAGGAAGGATACTGTAGGCAAGTCCTACCTTATCCATGATCTTCTTTCCACTTACTAAAGCCCTTCCCAGATTCTTGACAATACATATATAAAAAATTATCATAACCTTTGGGGTATTTGTATTATATCTACATGCAATAAATTCAACATGATTTAGAGGCACCTCTTCAACAGTGCCTCAGTCACATTGGTTAGGTAAACAAAATAAGGAATTAATGACTTTTACAAACGGGGACATTAAGCTTTAGATGTGTTTACTCCAAACTACCCCAAAATGAAGGTGGGGAGAGAATTAATTAATGATTTCTTACTCTGAATTTCATTGTTTGTCTCTCTGTGCTTCTGCCAAATTAAAAAAGAGAGAGAGACAGCCCTCTTCTATACATAGGTGTATTTTCTAATTCTTCTTGAATACAGGCAAAGCCAATTATGTTCAATGTTCCTTCACAATAATGATCTCCTATATTAAGAGTAAGCCCTTTTGAAAACATGTTATTTCCATAAAGAAATCCATCTTGTGATATGTGACATGTTTGTTTCCATGACAAAAACTCCAGCTTGTGTCTATGAGAATGGCTGATGAGACATTTTAGTAGTGTTGTGTTAGCTCCTGATAATGGTGCCATTAATCTTAGCGTCACTCAGATCTGAGCAGACTCTAGCAGGTCATCTGCTGCATCGTGAGTGGGTTGATTTAATTATTTTTTAGCCATCCTTGATTAGATGGGTGTCAGTGTAATAACAGTTGTCACCGAAGGTGACCTGCCACCATAAATAACTCCTTGTTCGTTCTGCCATAGAGCTCTTTGGCTCTGTCTCAGCTTCCTGGGCCTTGCTGCATTCGAGCTCTGCTGAGACCTGCTATGTGTTTAACACCCTTGATGGGGTTACAAAGAGAGGAGAGATGGAGGGAGTGCCAAAGACATCTAGTTTGTCATGGGGTAATAAAGAGGAAAGGTATTTGTCCTCTTTGTTCTCTTCAGTTCTTGGAAACTTTCATCAATTTGTCAGTCAACTTGAATCTGTCCTGAGCTTCCATGGACTAAATTATGGTGTCATGTAAAAAAAAAATTACCATCGTCTACAAGATCCCTTCTAAACAATCCTTTACATTTTAGAAAAATATCATCCTTTAAAGAAGAGCTGTCCATAAGAGCCTATTGGCTCATACGGATACAAATTTTTGATTTCCTAATACTTCAGGTCCACTTTTGGCAATCCACCAGAAATTTTTGGTAGGAAAGTTCTGAGTTAGATACTTTATTCAAATAAATTTTGTCTGACAACTCAAGCACTCACTTTTATTACTGTGTCTCATTTTACAAATCACAAACACTTTACAGTTTCAGAGGACCGCCCCCCCCGTTGTGTCCTCAGCCCGGGATGCTAGATGTGTTCTTTGTAAAACATTATTTTAATGAATTAAAAATAAAAGTGTGCTTCTAACTACATTTAGTATAGAAAATTTACTTTTTTTCAATAAATGACTACAAAGTTATATGAGAGAAAAATGTCACTACTAAGAACATTCATAAACCTAACTTTACACTACTCAAATTTTATGAGTAATGCTTAGCTGTTTTTATAAAATACTATCTAACCATATCTCTTCTTCTAATGGAAATATAGTTGATGAGGAAGAGAAGGAACTATTATAGTGTTTTAATTAGTTCAGTGATTTAAATATTGTCTCCTAGACAGGAAAGCTGGCGATAGGGAACTAAAGGTTGAGTAAGGACAGTGTTGACATGTAGTGGGGTTGTTAACCATTGTCATAGGGCAACATGTGTACTAACTGTTTAATGAGAAAATATTTAGTTCTGTAAACCTTCATCTAAAGTGAGACTAGCAGCACAACTGGAAGAAAATAATCAATGTCACTGAACTGTGCATGTAGAAATTTTTGAAATGGTGTATCTTTGGCTATGTGTATTTTCACCAAAAAAAAAGGTCGAGAAGGGAGAGGGTTGACATGTCGTGGGGTTGTTAACCAATGTCAAAAAGCAATATGTGTACTGACTGTTTAATGAGAAACGACAACCAGAGGTGTTCCTTAAAGGGTATCAAGTTAAAAATAGCAAAGCTAGAGTGACTGATTGCCCTTCTTAAACTTAAGCTGCAAATCCTTCACCCAGAAATTCCATCAAGTCTTCAGCAAGTTCTCTGTACCCTGTTTCTTTCTCTTTCTCTGAACTTTTTGCTCCATAGTAAGTATAGAAGAGAGTTAGCATCTGCATACAATCTTGTGTTAATTAATTCACTCATTTATTAAGGAAATTCTTATTATAGTTTTACCCTGACCAAGGCAATATACTTTGAATCTCACAGTGAACAACTCAGCCAAATGCCACACCTAAATCCTGAACTTAAAACCAAAACCAAACCCATTGCGACTGAGTTGATTCCAACTCATACTGACCCTACAGGACAGAATAGAACTGCCCCACAGGGTTTCCAAAGCTGTAATCTTCACGGAAGCAGACTGCCACATCTTTCTCCCACAGAGTGGCTTGTGGGTTCGAACCACTGACCTTCTGCTTAGGAGTGGAGCACTTAACTACTGCACCACCAGGACTCCTTGATCCTGGCTTTACCACTTACTAAATTTATCAGTTTCCTAGGACTGAAGTAACAAAGCAGTGCAAACTGGGTGGCTTCAAAGAATAGAACTTTGTTCTCCTGTGATTCTAGAGACTAGAAGTATGAACTCAAAGTGTCAGCAAGGCCATACTCCTTCTGAAGGCTCTAAGAGAGAATTCTTCCTTGCCTGTCCCTAGCTTCTGGTGGTTGTTAGCAATTCTTAGTGTTCCTTGCCTTGTAGCTGCATCACTTGAAGCTTTGATTCTGTCATCACATGTCACATGGTGATCTCCTTGTGTGTCTGTGTCCAAATTTTCCTTTTCTTATAAAGACATTATCATACGGGATTTAGTGCCCATCTTAATCCAATATGACTACATCTTAGTTGATTACATTTGCAAAGACCCTATTTACAAATAAGGTCACATTCACAGGCTCTGGGTGAACATAAATTTTGGGTGGACATTATTCATCCAAGTATACTAATACTGGAACATTTGCTGAGTAACAGACTTCACCTCTCTGTGTCTCACTTTGTTCGTCCATAAGACAGGAAATCTAAAAGTGCTCACCTCATATGGTTATAGATATAGGATGAGGAAAGTGGCTTTGTCTTCCAGAAAAGCAAAAATACAATGTCCATACTTATATTTCTGAGTGTTCTAAGCATTTCCTAAGGGTTTTCAGATACATACACACGTGATCAGCGTTGCAGAACAGAGGGAGAAAATGGAAAACAGAGAAGATTGTTGAAGATTTGCTGGCAGACAACTTCCCAAATTATCATGAAAGATGAAAAGCTGACCATCCAAGATGCTCAACCAACCCCATATATAATAGATCCCAAAAGAAAGTCATCAAGACGTATCATAATCACACTTGCCAAAACCAATTACAAGAAAGAATCCTGAGAGCAGTTCAAGAAAAACAAAAGGTCACTTACAAAGGGGAAACAATAAGACTAAGCTCTGATTACTCGGCAGAAACTATGCAGGCAAGAAGGCAATGGGATGATGTATATAAAACCTTGAAAGAAAAAAACTGCCAACCTAGAATAACATATTCTGCAAAACTCTCAAATATGGTGCTGAAATTAGGACATTTCCAGATAAACCAAAATTAAGGGAATTTGTAAAAACCAACATCAGACAACAACTGGAGTCTAGGACACAGGACAGCATTAGCCAGATACCAACCTAGATAAAGAGCATAAATAATAAAACAACACTAAAAGTCTTAAAACAGGGAAACAGAGATGTCAGTGTGTAAATGATGGCAACATCAAAACAATAAAAGGAGGAATACGTGGTGTAGGTATAGAACTTCCAAGTGGAGAAGAAGTCACGGCGATATCAAGTAACAAAAGACTGTTCACACTTAGGGAGATAAGGGCAAATTTCAAGGTAATGACAAAGTTAACAAAACTACCCATTTAAATAAAAAAAAAGAAAAATATAAATTCTCAGTAAACATAAAATGTATAATAACAAAGGAAAAGAAAAATTCACAAACAAAAGGAACTTAGCACAGGAAAGTAAGAGGAACAAAGAAAACGTCTGCACCACAAAAAAAAAGTATGACAATATGACAACAGTGAACTCATGCCTGTCAGTAATCACACCGATGCAAATGGATTAAAGTTGTTTTTTTAATTAGAAATAATACCCTTTTAATCCCACTTTCATATATACCCTTTTTGTTTTGTTTTGTAGAGTATAACTTACAGCTAGTAACATGAGCTACTGAACTCTCACATTCCATTTAATTTTGAACAGTAAATTATAGCAATGGATTATAGTTATAACAAGTGCTGATTTGGTTTTGTCTTTGCCACTTCTGCCATTTTCCTACCTTATGGCAAGTCCACTCATTGGAACTAGGACAGCAATGCCCTGGGTGTAAGGACAGCACCATACATGAAGAGGCTGGCATCTGAACTGGCCTGCAGGTATGCTTCAGAACAGTGACATCACTAGGGCTGCTGTCACCCAGTAGTAACTCTTGGTGTCACCACCCCCCCATGGACCTCCTCCCATACCAGACCATACAGAATCCTTAGTAATGTTCATTGTCAATCTTAACCTTAGAAAAATATGTGATACAGTTATGGATTGCTTAAATGTAATCTTTCTTAGATTATATGAATACTAACAACAAAATTGTTTTGTAAAATCTTTCTACTTTAGTTATAACATTATTATATTAGTATTATATTAGTGTGATTTTTCTCCTTTTCCTTCAATTACTATTTCATTCTCAAAAAAGTTATTGATATAGGTTCACAAATACTAATTACCACAATATTGTAGCTAAAACACCAGAAAATTTGACAAAATCAGCAACTATAAAAACACTGACAGGAACAAAAACAACAGTACATGTACGTAGTGTGTGCAGACGAAACCATGTGATCCAAAGCATCATTGTAATCGGGTAATAATGACAGTGCAGACCAGAGCACATTATACAAAAAACAACAACAACCCGTTGTTGTTGAGTCAACTCTGATTTACAGCGACCCTATAGGACAGAGCAGAACTGCCCCATAGGGTTTCCAAGGAGTGGCTGGTGGATTCGAATTGCCAACCCTTTGGTTAGCAGCTGAGCTCTTAAGCACTCCACCACCAGAGCACATTAAAAGGTTCAAATGTAAATTAGCATAGAGTTTTAGCCTTGTAGGTGTATTGATACATGTAAGCTGGGCTTATGAAAAATGTTATTTTGTTGTTATAACCTAACTACAGGGATAGTTTTATAAAAACTAATAAATTTCTCCTGAAACACTGAAAAAAAAAGGTTGTTTGAGTTCACTGAATATTCAGAATTCCATAAAATTTTATCCAATTATTGCTTAAATTGGTCAAAAATTTTCAATCAACTCAGAGAATATTAGGTAAATGATGCCTCACTTGTCCTTAAACCTTAGCTCTAAAATTAGTAGTAATTTAGAAAAACGAATATTCACTTTGAAAGTAGATGTTGCCAGTACATTGAGTCTGTTCAATTCTAGAAATTAAAGCTCTGTTCCCACAAGATGGTAAGATACATCTGTTGACACTGGGAATGAAAGAATTTAAAGAAAGGCACTCAGGTCTGCACACAAAAATCACTGTCTATCAAATTTTAGAGAAGTACAACACTGATTTACAAAAGATTTATTCTGTAACCACAGATAATGGCTCTAATATGATTAAATTTGTTGATTTTCTCAAAAATGATAGTGAAATCAAACTGCAAACGTCAGGGCAAAACAGCAAGACTGAATTAGTACATGCCGACTTGCCAACATTAACCATCACAGAGTTAGGTTAAAGCTATGGAGTTTATAAGATTGACTGATATAAAGTGTGCTGCACACACACTTCAACTAGTTATTAAAGACACAGTAAAGGATGCTAACTGGAATAATTTTTAGGAGATGTTGTGAACTTGTTCCAGTTTTTCGTATTCTGACATTGTCTACCAAATTTTCAGAAAGTAAGTTAAAGAAACCTATACTGGATTGTCCAACAAGATGGAACAGTGTAGAGCATATTAGAAAACTTACTGGGATATATTAGCTGAGAAAAATTTGAAATATCAGTTTTCTAATGACAAATTGACATATGTCAAGTTAATTTTGCAAAATTTAAAAACTTTAAAGTTAAAGTAAGATTGCAAAGTGAACAATCAACCATAAGTGATGTTTTCAGTATGTGGGTGGAAACTTAGCTAAAATTAAGAACTCTTAATAATACATTTGGAAACACAACGATTGAAAAGTTTAATGTCAGGGAAAAAGTTATTGAAAATTACATTGTATTAGGAGCAGTTTATCCAGATCCTCATTATCAAATTCTAATTAGTTCTGAACTTAAGGTGAAGGCCATATTACATTTAAAAAGCATTTGAGAAATGATAGTAAATCTGAAAAGGAGCACTAATGAAAGTGTAACAAAGGAAAGCAATTCAGGGAACACTCTCATTTCAAACGATAATGTTGATAAGACGCATTTCTCAAAATGAAAGAAAAAAAAAGTTAAATTGAGATCAAACAGCCGTGATGTTAATTTGACCCTATATTAACAAGCTTTGATGATGTACAAAGAGTTCAGAGAAAAAAAAGTATTCTTGAATTTTGGGAAGAAAATTGTTCACAGTATCCCCAGTTATATGAAATTGTTATGGTAGTTTTGGGTACACCAGCTACTCAGTACTCAGGTCAGTGTCGAGAGAGCTTTCTCAGGTTTGAAATTCATCTTGTGAGACAAGAGGCATAGCTTAAAAGAAAAAAAATTATTAGAGGACATACTTTTAATTGGATGTAATTATGGTTTATTGCAATGATGTTTTCTTAATGAGTAGCATAATTGTGTATGAATTAAATTTTATTTGTAACAAAATGTTTATTTTATGTAATGTATGGCAATTCTTCAGCTTAGAACTGGGTTGAATATTAAAGTATTAAATATTTTATTTTGCTTTGCCTTTATCTATTAATGTATTAAGTATGATAGCACACTTTGTATTTCTAGTATTTCATGAATAAATTCTTATCAACTTTACATGACTATTGTTAGTAGCAAAATGTCACCTACATCAAAATTAAGTTTGTTTCCACTGTATTTTATCGTATTGAGAATTTCCTACTAAAAAAAATTTCAAATCTTCAACTTAATATTTTAAGTGCATTAGGAGTACTTTTCTCACAATACTATTTTTAAAGTGATTCAGTGCTGCAGTGACTTTTAGTATATTTTAAAAAATAGAATTTTTTAAAAAACATATTTTACATCATGTTTTCCTTTGTATTGAAATGTTTTGAGACAGTGATTAAAATTGAACATCACTGTCACTTTAGATTTAATTAATATGTAGAAAGAAATAGTTTAATATTGCTACTTTCAAAACTACAAACTCTTGGGATGAACAAATTTCGAATTAATATAAAAATGCAATATTATTTGCAATATAAGGAATTAATTTGGTACCCATATTACTTTAGATGAAATTGCTCCAGATTATCTGCTTGCAGAATATAAATTTGAGATCAGAGAGTAAAAAACAGGTTTGAACTGGTTCAATCCAGTTTAGTCATGATCAACGAAGCAAAACTGGAACAAAACCAAATTTCAAAAATTTTAGTGCACCAGAACAGAAAAAATTACAGTTTGAAGCCCTGATACAAACCCCTTGATGCTAGAAATCCCAGTATTAGCAGCTCATCGCTGGAAGGGGAGCATTCGCTTTTTCCTAAAATAGCTCTCAAAAATGTACATAGACCTAAAATTGGGAGCAGAATTAGTCTATAATGCCTTAACATGCATGATTTTATTAGCTTCTTCCTTGAAAGAAAAAAAAGGGATCTGGAGTCTGGGAGAAAGAGAGGTCCAATAAAGACAAGAAGGAAAAGGTGAAAGTCCTCCAGCCTTCTTTAGTCTACCTAACTTTTAGCCTCAGGGAATGCCCTACAAACTACAAATTGAGTGTGTGCGCTGCCTAGAGCTGGGGGGTCGTGGGGCGGGCGGGGAGGGGTGGTCAGCAAAACGCATGCCGCTCAGCATACCAGACGTAGTCCTCAGGGCTTATCATCTGACCAAGTTGGCTCTGTTTAAGCTAATTTACACTTTTATTAATAAAAGCAAAGTTTCTGCTCCTTCTGGCTGTGCTGATAAACCTACCCTTGTTTCTTGATTGAAGCCGATCCTTTCAGGATAGCAACAAAGGAGGCATGACCTCCTTATTTATTTATTTCTTTTAATTTTAATGAGGTGCTAACTATGCAGTTTAATTAGAAGGACTGAAATTCCTGTGATGTCAATGACTTCACTGCTGAGGGACACCCGAAGCGGAGACTGTTGCCCATGGTGATTATCATTCCATAGGAACATGTATATCAGCACCCAGGCATGTTAAAGCGGCAGTGGGAGTCTTTTAGGTAATGTCTAGGAGTATCTGGCTTCAATTTGAGTTTTTGTGGAAAGAGCAAAGTGGGGAATAGAACATGCTGGAAAGACAAGGAGTCGTAGTTCGATAGACACAACATAGGTTATGTCTAAGTGTATGAATTTCTTCTGCTATTTTAAACTAGATTCATGGAAAAGTTCAACTGACAGAACAGTTATTAATAGATTCAATACGCTGTAACTGCACATGGAAACTTTTTTCTATACAAAATGAACGAAGTGTATTATTTTATGTTTTGCATAAAGAAGTTTTTTTTTAAGTTTTCTTATTAAAAAAACTGCATGTTTACTGCAGAAAAAAAGAACAAGTAAACTGAAAATAAGCATTGCTAAATTATTGGTTTCTAATCATGTATCGTGTATATCCAAATTATAGATTTTAACTCAAAAAATATAGACAGCATTTTTGTTATTTTCTTACATTCTTCTTCTTCATTTTAATTGATTATATAATTCACCAATACATGAGTATACCATAATTTATTTTTTAAAATGCCCAATATGGAACCTTTGGATTATTAACAAGCTATTAATTAAACAAAGCTGTTAGCAATATATTTAAATCTTAATGATGTTTATACATAAACTTCTAAAAAGAAAATTGCTGCATCCAAAAGTATGCAAGTTCTTAATGCTTTTAAGGTATTGGCTATACATTGCAAATTCACACCCCCCCAAAGTTTGTTGTGATTAATAATTAATATAAAGTTTTATAAATGAGTGCCTACTTTTCCTTGCACTTTGCTGACCACTTAAATTATATTTTGGCATTGAAAATTACAGAGGAAAAAGCATTATTTTTTAAAATTTAAATTGATACATTCTTATTCTTCAAATTTCTTGTTGATTTTTTTTGTCCAGTTTTCTACTGGGCACTCAACGTTTTCTAATTTATTGATAAGAATTCACTGTATACTAAGAGATTGATTCTTTTTCATGTCTGTTTTTCTTTGTTATTTGACTTTGATTTTTGTCATGGTGAATTTAAGTGCACAGAAGTTTAAAATATACATAGAGCAACATATATAAACATTTTTCTTTGAAATCTTATTCTTGATTACATACTTATGAATATCTTCCCAAATGCAATAATATAATAATAATTTATATATTATTTAATTTCACATGCAAGTAAATTTTTGCTGAAGATAATTCAAAAATGGCTGCAGGAGTACTTCAAAGGGAACTGCCAGAAATTTAAGCCAGATTCAGAAGAGGATGTGGAATGAGGGATGTCATTGCTGATGTTAGATGGATCTTGGCTGAAAGCAGAGAATATCAGAAAGGTAATCACCTGTGTTTTTATTGACTATGCAAAGGCATTCAACTGTGGGTCACAACAAATTATGGATAACATTGAGAAGAATAAGAATTCCAGAACACTTAATTGTGCTCATGAAGAACCTGTACGTAGACCAAGAGGCAGTTGTTCCAACAGAACAAGGGGATACTGCATGGTTTAAAATCAGGAAAGATGTGTGTCAGGGTTGTGTCCTTTCACCATGCTTATTCAATCGGTATTCTGAGCAAATAATCTGAGAAACTGGACTATATGACAAACATAGCATCAGGATTGGTGGAAGACTTATTAACAACCTGTGATATGCAGATGACACAACCTTGCTTGCAGAAAGTGCAGAGGACTTGAAGCACATACTGATGAAGATCAAAGACTCCAGCCTTCAGTATGGATTACACTTCAACATAAAGAAAACAAAAATCCTCTCAACTGAACCAGTAAGCAAAATCTGATAAACAGAGAAAATATTGAAGTTGTCAAAGATTTCATTTTACTTGGATCCACAATCAACATACATGAAAGCAGCAGTCAAGAAATTAAACGATGTATTGCACTGGGAAAATCTGCTGCAAAAGACCTCTCTAAAGGGTTAAAAAGCAAAGATGTCACTTTGAGGACTAGGGTGTGCCTGACCTAAGCCATGATATTTTCAGTCTTCTCTTATGCATGTGAAAGCTGAACAATGAATAAAGCAGACCAAAGAAGAATTGATGCCTTTGAATTATGGTGTTTGCAAAGAATATTGAAGATACCATGGACTGCCAGAAGAATGAACAAGTCTGTCTTAGAAGAAATACAGCCAGAGTGCTCCTTGGAAGTGAGGATGGCGAGACTTTGTCTCACATACTTTGGACATGTTATCAGGAGGGACCAGTCCCTGGAGAAGAACATCATGCTTGGTAAGGTAGACAGTCAGCGAAAAACAGGAAGACCCTCAGTGAGATGGATTGATACAGTAGCTGTAACAATGGTCTCAAACATAGCAACAATTGTCAGGATGGCGCAGGACCGGACAGTGTTTAGTTCTGTTGTGCATAGGGTCACTATGCGTTGGAACTAACTCGACAGCCCCTAACAGCAATGTAATTTATAATTTTATTTTTCAACATATACAATCCATATGGAAGTTAATTTAGTAAAAGATAGAAGTTCTAACTGTTAAAAAATTTAAATAGTTAACATACTGCCTCAATATCAATTATTAAATATGCTGTACTTTCCCCACTGATTTGCTAATCCTTGTCATATATTAAATTCCTATATATAGTTTTCCAGCACAATTATTCTTCCAGATTAACTTTGAAATCAGCCAGTCAATTTTAAATCACTTTGGTATTTTGACTGGGATTTTGTTAATTGTATTGATTATTTTAGGGATAACTTAAACAATAACTTCTCTATTCAAGTATTCTTTTATATCTTTTAGTGTTGTTGTTGTTTTTTTGATGGTGTATACTTTTTTAATATAGCCATAAACTTGATCTAATGTCCTAATATTTTCTGTTTGGTGCTAATAAAACTATTATATATTGTACTATTTAATTTGTAGCCAAGACCATTCTGATTTTGTTTGACAGATTTTGTTTTTTCCTAACAATTACATTCTCTAAAAATAATCACCAATTTGCTGCCTCCTTTTCAATGTATGTTTCAATTCTTTCTGGTTTTATTAGCTATGATAATGGTGAAATATATTTTTTTTATTCTGAGCTCTATTGTATCACCATTAAATATAAGTTTGACATTTTAGATATTCTTTATCAGGTTAAACAAATATATCCTCCCCTCCCTTGCTTATTAAGTGTTTTCATCATATTATGTACACTCATTTGATTAACAAAATTTAATTAATTTTCTATAATTCTGGTGGATTCTGAAGACTCTACTATGGTATCTACTGTCTACACTCTTAGTGATTGTTGTCATAGAGTCAATTCCGACTCATCTTGACCCCATGTGTTACAGAGTAAAACTGTGCTCCATGAGGTTTTCAAGGCTGTGAACTTTCAGAAGCAGACTGCCAAGCTTTTTCTTCCACCGTATTGCTGGTTGGGTTTGAACCACCAACTTTTTAGTTAGTAGTCCAGAGCAAACCACTTGCACCACCTGGAAATCAGTTCCACATGTTTTAGCTGGACACAAACCAAAACAAGCAAACCAGGTGCCGTCAAATTGATTCTGACTCATAGTGATCCTATACGAGAGAGTAGAACTGCCCCACAGGGTTTCCAAGGATGGGCTGGTGGATTCAAACTGCTGACCTTTTTGGTTAGCAGCTGAGCTCTTAATCACTGTGCCATCAGGGCACATAACTGTAACCTGATCCTACAGATGCCAGTAAATTTCCATTAGTCCATAAACTAGCACAAGCCAGATTTGGCCCACCCCACATGTGCAGAAGGGCCAGCTGTGACCACTAATGACCTCAAAGAGGATGCAGCAACAGATGGAATGAATCAGAAGGAAAATCATCACCTGGACCCTATTCTGAATCAAGATGTCGAACAGGAACCACATCACCTCCTGTTTCCTGGCTATGTTCTAGAATTTTCCCTCCCCAGTGTGCCTGCACAGCCACCATCTTGCTACCCAGATCACATATAAGCCCTGCTTCCCCATAACTAGGGAAGTCATATCTGAGGAACCTCCTCCGGGCTCCTTGGTCTGCGCATTGCAATAAAGTTACTTTCTCTTTCTCAAAGACTGGTGTCCAGATTATTGGCAAGTCTGAGCATGCTGGACAAGGATCCACCTTTCCAGGTTCAGTAAAAATTTTGGTGTCCAATGTGGGGCCAGAGGTTCACACAGACCCTCTGTCCAGAGCCCAGCACCCCCTCAACTTTGAGTGGAACCTCCACTGACCCTTATTGAGCACCAAGTCTCTTGTTTGGGAGGATTGGGTGGGTCTCCTAATCTTGACCAAGGGAGCAACAGGCCCGAGGTGCTTTTACTTTGAGAATTAGAAACTAACTCAGGTATGGACATCCACTAGATTAAGTGCCCTCAGAATTTCTCTTGTTAAGTGTAAGTGCTTAGGATTGGAGATGGCAAGGTATCTGGAGGATTGAAGTAAACTAAGACATCCCCATTATAGGTAACTGAAGCCCTACTAAGATCATCCTTGTTACTCTGCCACTCCCCCTAGTCCACTGCAGAGAACGGGCAGCCTAGCTTCTGGTTGATGACTTTGGTTAGGTTCAGGTTCTGTTTCTGAGTGAGTGAGTGAGCAAGTGTGTGAGTGTGTGTGAGTGTGTGTGTGTGTGAGTGAGTGAGTGAGTGAAATACGGGAAACCAATCTAGTGTAACTTTACCGGTGCTCTTTGTTTTTTCATGTGGACTCTAATTACTGTTTGGAGTCATTTAACTATGCTATTATCTTGCAATTAGATCTGTTTTGTGAAAGAGAGGGAAAATGGGACGAAACCCTGTAGGCAGAGGCCTTTATGTCTCTCTGGCAAAATAAAAACCTACAAAAACAGTGTAAACTAATGATGCAGGGGAAAAAGGAAGGGGACAAAAGCCCCACCTGGAGAGAGAAACATGATGATTGATAGGGAGCCAGGGTCTTCAGGTTCTATCCAGCCACTGGCCCAAGGCCATAAGCATATAAATGGGAACATAGTTAGGATGTGAAGAGGACAAATCGGTAATGTTTTAAAAAGGGTTATATGTTTAGGACAGAGAGCATGTAACTCCACCTTCAGCCAATACTTAATTGGATATGCTAAAAGGGGAACTAGGATTCCCCCAGGAGAAACACAGGCTTTTTGTTTCAAGCCAATAAGAGCAGGGGCTTAGGTCGAAAACGTGAGCCACACCCAACTTTGCATTTATCCATACCCCTTCCACCTAGAGGTGTAGGCCTGGTTACAGCCAGCAGCCACTACCCTTTGGCGGAACCCTCCGCCACCCCTCCAGTGAATTGCTTGCCAGCCCCTCTTGAGTCAGAAACTCCCAGTCCTGCCCAAGGAATAGTCTCCCAGCACACACCTGTAGTGGGGTGCAGTTTTGCCAGGGATCCACCCAAGTCTCCTTGGGGCAATTTCCACTGAGACAAATGCCTGCTGGACTGGATCACAATGGCCAGCCTAGAGGGTTTATCTATGTCCATATACACCATTCTCCACCCCTGACCTGAATACTTGGAAGAATAGAGATGACCCAAAATACACAGAAGCTTTGTTTGTGTCCATCTTTCCCATCACCCTAATTGGGCTGACTGTCAGTCATTCCTAAATAACAGAAGATGGTCTTAGAAAAGGCAAGCCAATAGGCCTACAGGTTGTATAACCTCAACCCTCAAAATGGTATTAGACTCCCGGCAGCCCAGGCTGTACCTGTCACAGATATTGGCTGGGGGCAGGACAGCTAGAACATTATAAAAACTGTTTGACAGCAAGGGGCCCCAAAACAGAACAAGACCCAGAAAATGCCAGGTTAATAAATATGACCCTCATCAGCCAGAGTGACCTGACATCAGCTGGAAACTTCAAAAGTTAGAAGGCTTCAATAATGGGGACCAGGTACAAGGGCAGCAGCTCTCAGAGGTAATCCACCATCTAGGCAGACCTCCTACTGGGTAAGTCCTCATAAGCCCCAAAAGGGCCCGTGGCCAACCCAAGGGCCCCTAAAGCTAGGTAGGCCCCAGACAGTGTGCCAACTGCAAACAAGAAGGCCACTGGCGGGGGCCAAGATGGCGGTGTAGTCAGACGCTTCCTATATCTCTCTTACAACGAAGACCTGGAAAAACAAGTGATTTGATTATATATGAATATTTAGGAGCCCTGAACAAGGCAAAGTTGAGGAATCAGACTGAGTGGTGGCGGTAGAGGGAGACGGTCTGGAAGAAGTGAAGAGCACCAGAGTGGCGGCAGCGAGACTGCAGCTCTTAAGCCATGCCGAGTCCACAGTGAAGCAGGCAAACAGCTCTGTGTGTGCTCCGGAAGCAGTTTCCACATCGAGAGAGATCCAGCAGCAGAGATTCTGCTTGGACACTCTGAACCAGTGAAAAGCAGCCCCCAAGTGGCTAAAGATAAGTACATGCGTGTGGCCTTTCATGGGGATTTTAAAAAAAAAGGCCCATTTGGGAAAACCTCTCTCCCTTTTACCTCCTCCCTCCGTCCTCTGCAACAGGAGTCTGCTGGGCCGGAAGTAGATCCCAAAAGGCGCCCTGACCCATTTTCCTGGCCTTGGAGAGGGAACAAATAAGCTACTAGCTCCCCTAATCCAGGAACTCAGGGTCGACACAGCTCCTTTTCTAGGCACAGGCATGAGGGGTCTGCAGACTTTGAATGCCTTACACCCCTGTATAGACTTGTGGGGACCCATCTCAACACCGTTAGCCCTCACTACCACAGTACAACAGGACAAACATCTGAAGATTAACTTCAACTGCTTCAGCTGTGAAGTGGCAAATTTTTGATCCTCGAAACAGCCCTGCCCCTTAAGTAGGCACTTTTACCGATCAGCAACACGGGCTTGAGGACTGGTGACATCATCTAAACCACCTAGTCACCTTCTACAGGAGTCCAAGAAAAAGTGATGCCCGTGAGTCTTTACAGCCAACAGAGTGGGGTGCTTATAGTCCAGCTTTAAAACTCACCTACCTACTCACCCTAGGGAATAGGGACGTGCTTTCCTTTCAGACTCTCAAGGGCACCCATCAGCCCCCTGCCTGACTCAGCACATGATCCCTTACCACAGCCAGAGTCCAGAGCCTGCACCAATCTTTAGGACTGTAGGTGAGAGCCTGCACCACACACTTGGTGACTGACTGCCTAGACACCTGAGCTGAAGCCATATAGGAAAATTAAACGGACTCCTGTTGGCACATACTTAGTTACAGACCTAACTACCTGGTGACAGAACGTTAGAGCTTCAAAGGTGCCAATAATCAAACCAGCACACACGAGCAGCCTATTGAGGCATATCAAAATAAAACAAAACAAGAAGCTAGGACTCACTAAACAAATATAAAATAAAATTATAATAACTTATCGATGGCTCAGAGACAACAGTCAGTATCAAATCACATAAACATGCAGTCCATGATGGCTTCAGCAAGCTCCCAAAATAAAGAATCAATAAATTCTCTGGAGGAAGAGAATTTCTTGGAATTACCAGAGGCAGAATACAAAAGATTAATATACAGAACTCTTCTAGAAATTAGAAGAAAAATTCTACAAAATGCAGAAACTTCCAGGGAACATACAGACAAAGTAGCAGTGGAACTTAAAAAGTTATTCAAGAACACAATGACAAATTTAATAGTCTGCAAGAATCCATAGAGGGACAGCAATCAGAAATCCAGAAGATTAACAATAAAATATCAGAATTAGACAACTCAATAGAAAGTCATAGGAGCAGAACTGAGGCAGTAGAAGTTAGAATTAATGACATTAAAGATAAAGCACTTGACGCCAACTTATTTGAGGAAGAATCAGATAAAAGAATTAAAAAGAATGAGGAAACTCTAAGAGTCATGTGGGACTTTATCAAGAAAAATAACCTATGAGTGATTGGAGTACCAGAACAGGGGGGATAACAGAAAATACAGAGAAAATTGTTGAAGACTTTTTGACAGAAAACTTCCCTGATATCATGAAAGATGAGAGGATATCTATCCAAGATGCTCATCGAACCCCACATAAGGTAGATCCCAAAGAAAGTCACGAAGACATATTATAATCAAACTTACCAAAACCAAAGATAAAGAGAATTTTAAGAGTGGCTAGGGATAAAAGAAAAGTCATCTACAAAGGAAAGTCAATTAGAATAAGCTTGGACTACTCAGCAGAAACCATTCAGGCAAGAAGGCAATGGGATGACATATATAAAGCCTTGAAGGAAAACAACTGCCAGCCAAGAATTATATATCCAGCAAAACTATCTCTCAAACTTGATGGAGAAATTAGGGCATTTCCAGATAAACAGAAGTCAGAAGTTCAGAGAATTTGCAAAAACCAAACCAAAATTATGAGAAATACTAAAGGGAGTCCTACGGTTACATAATCAATAACAGCAGATAATCACAAGACTAGAACACAGGACAGAGCAACCAGATATTGACTCAGATAGGGATGTCAAAAATACATCAAAGCTAAAACATTGAAAATTGAGAAATAGAGATATCAATATGTAAAAAAGGACAACATTAAAACAAAAAAGAAGGACTTAAAAAATGCAGACATTGATTTTTCATATGGAGGGGAAGTCAAGGTGATATAAACTAATAAAAGCCTGGTATATACTTAGAAAAATAGGGGTAAATATTAAGGTAACCACAAAAGAATCTAACAATCCTACAAATAAAAGTAAAAATGTAGAAAGACATAAAGACTGGGCAAACACAAAATCTACAACAATGAAAAAGATGAAAAAGAAAAATACATAAAGAAAAACAACTCAGCACAGAAAATTAAGGGGAACAAAGAAACTGTGAACAACACACAAAAAGAGATATCAGGATGACAGCACTAAACTCATACCTATCAATAATTACACTGAATGTAAACAGACTTAATGCACTAATAAAGAGACAGAGAGTGGCAGATTTGATAAAAAAGCATGATCCATCTATATGCTGTCTACAAGAGACACACCTTAGACTTAAAGACACAAACAGGCTAAAACTCAAAGGATGGAAAAAAATATATCAAGCAAACAGCACTAAAAAACAACAGGAGTGGCAATATTAATCTCTGACAAAATAGACTGTAAGTAAAATCCACCACAAAGGTTAAGGAAAGGCACTATATAATGATCAAAGGGTCAATACACCAGGAGGACACAACTACAATAAATAATTATGCATCTAACAACAGGACTACAAAATACATAAATTCTAACAGCTCTGAAGAGAGAGATAGACAGCTCCACAATAGTAGTAGGAGACTTCAACACTCCACTTTCGGTGAAGGACAGACCATCCATAAAGAAGCTCAACAAAGACAAGGCAGAGCTAAATGCTACAATCAACCAACTTGATCTCATAGACATATACTGAACATTGCACCCAAGAGTAGACAAGTATACTTTCTTTTCCAACGCGCATGGAACATTCTCCAGAATAGACCACATATTAGCTCATAAAGCAAGCCTTAACAAAATCCAAAACATTGAAATATTACAAAGCACCTTTTATGACCATAAAGCCATAAAAGTGGAAATCAACAACACAAAAAGAAACGAAAAAAATCAAACTCATAGAAACTGAACAACACCTTGCTCAAAATCTACTGAGTTATAGAAGAAATTAAGGACAGAATAATGAAATTCATAGAATCAAACAAGAATGAAAACACATCCTACGAGAACATTTGGGACACAGGTAAAGCAGTGCTCAGAGGTCAGTTTATAGAAATAAAAGCACACATCCAAAAAGAAGAAAGGGCCATAATCAAAACATTAACCCTACAATGGGAACAAGTAGAAGGAGAGCAGCAAAAGAAGCTCACAGATACCAGAAGGAAAGAAACAATAAGAATTAGAGCAGAATTAAATGACATAGAGAATAGAAAAACAATTGAAAGAGTCAACAAGTCCAAAAGCTGGTTCTCTGAAAAGATCAATGAAATTGATAAACCACTGGCCAAACTGACAAAAGAAAAACAGGAGAGGAAGCAGATAACCCATATAAGAATTGACATGGTTGATATCACAACAGACCCAAATGAAATTAAAAGAATCATAACAGATTACTATGAAAAATTGTACTCTGACAAATTTGAAAACCAAGAGGAAATGGACAAATTTCCAGAAAATCACTATCTACCTAAATTAACACAATCAGAGGTAGAACAACTAAATAAACCCATAACAAAAGAAGAGATTGAAAAGGTTATTTAAAAACTCCCAACAAAAAAAGCACTGGCCCGGATGGCTTCACTGGAGAATTCTACCAAACTTTCAGAGAAGAGATAGCACCACTTCTGCTAAAGGTATTTCAGAGCATAGAAAAGGATGGAATACTCCCAAACACATTCTATGAAGCCAGCATAACCCTGATACCAAAACCAGGTAAAGACACCACAAAAAAAGAAAATTACAGACAAATATCCCTTATGAACATTGATGCCAAAATCCTCAACAAAATTCTAGCCAGTAGTATTCAGCAACATATCAAAAAAATAACTCACCATGACCAAGTGGGATTTATACCAGGTATGCAGGATGGTTCAACACTGGAAAACCAATCAAAGTAATCCATCACGTAAATAAAACAAAAGACAAGAACGACATGATCTTATCAATCGATTCAGAAAAGGCATTCAACAAAGTCCAACACCCATTCATCATAAAAACTCTCAATAAAATAGGAATAGAAGGGAAATTCCTCAATATAATTAAGGGCATTTATACAAAACCAACAGCCAAGATCATCCTAAATGGAGAGACTTTGAAAGAATTCCCCTTGAGAGTAGGAACCAGACAAGGATGCCCTCTATTACCACTATTATTCAACATTGTGCTGGAGGTCCTAGCCAGAGCAATTAGGCTAGAAAAAGAAATAAAGCACATCCAAACTGGTAGTGAAGAAGTCGGAGTATCTCTATTTGCAGATGATATGATCTTATACACAGAAAACCTCAAAGAATCCACAGGAAAACTACTGGAACTAATAGAAGATTTCAGCAAAGTTTCAGGATACAAGATAATCATACAAAAATCAATTGGATTCCTTTACACCAACAAAGAGAACCTCGAAGAGGAAATTGCCAAATCAATTCCATTTACAATAACCCCCAAGAAGATAAAATACTTAGGAATAAATCTAACCAGAGACATAAAAGATCTCTACAGAGAAAACTACAAGACACTATTGCAAGAAACTAAAAGAGACCTGCATAAGTGGAAAAATATACCTTGCTCATGGATTGGTAGACTCAACATAGTGAAAATGTCAATTCTACCCAAAGCAATCTACAGATACCATGCAATCCCTATCCAAATTTCACCAGCATTTTCTTATGAGATGGAGAAACAAATCACCAACTTCATATGGAAAGGGAAGAGGTCCCAAATAAATAAAGCATTACTCAAGAAGAAGAACAAAGTGGGAGACCTTATACTACTTGATTTTAGAACCTATTATACTGCTACGGTAGTCAAAACAGCCTGGTACTTGTTCAACAACAGACACATAGACCAATGGAACAGAGTTGAGAATCCAGATATAAGCGCATCCACCTATGAGCAGCTAATATTTGACAAAGGCCCAAAGTCCGTTAATTGGGGAAAAGACTGTCTCTTTAACAAATGGTGCCGGCATAACTGGATATCCATCTAAAAAATACTGAAACAAGACCCGTGCCTCACACCATGCACAAAAAGTAACTCAAACTGGATCAAAGACTTAAATATAAAATCAAAAACAATAAAGATCATGGAAAAAAAATAGGGACAATGCTAGGAGCCCTAATACATAGCATAAACACAATATGAGCCATAAGTAACAATGCACAAGCACCAGAAGAGAGACTAGATAAATGGGAGCTCCTAAAAATCAAACATTCATGCTCATCAAAAGACTTCACCAAAAGAGTCAAAAGACAGCCTATAGACTGGGAAACAAATTTTGGCTACAACAATTCTAATCAGCGTCTAATCTCTAAAATCTACAAGATACTTCAAAACCTCAACAACAAAAAGACAAATAACCCAATTAAAAAATGGGCAAAGGATATGAACAGGCACTTCGCCAAAGAAGATGTTCAGGTGGCTAACAGACACATGAAGAAATGCTCATGATCATTAGCCATTAGAGAAATGCAGATCAAAACTACAACGAGATATCATCTCACCCCAACAAGGCTAACATTAATCAAAAAAACACAAAATAATAAATGCTGGAGAGGTTATGGAGAGACTGGAACACTTACACACTGTTGGTGGGAATGTAAAATGGTACAGTCACTGGAAATCAATTTGGCACTTTCTTAAAAAGGTAGAAATAGAAGTACCATATAATCCTGCTATCCCACTCCTTGGCATATATCCTAGAGAAACAAGAGTTGTCCCACAAATAGATATATGCACACCCATGTTCACTGCAGCACTGTTCACAATAGCAAAAATATGGAAGTAACCTAGGTGCCCATCAACGGACAAATGGATAAACAAATTATGGTATATCCACACAATGGTATATTACGCAACGATAAAGAACAACAATGAAGCTGTGAAACATCGTATACCATGGTGGAAGCTGGAACTTATTATGCTGAGTGAATTTAGTCAGTCACAGAAGGACAAACGCTGTATAAGACCACTAGTATAAGATCTCAAGAAAAGGTTTAAACATAGAAGAAAACATTCTTTGACGGTTACGGGGGTGGGGAGGGAGGGTGAAGGTTATTCACTAACTAGATAGTACATAAGAATCATCTTAGGTAAAGGGAAGGACAGCACACACTACAGGGGAAGTCAGCACAAATGGACTAAACTAAAACTACGAAATTTTCTGAATACTATCAAATACTTTGAGAGACAGAGTATCAGGGGTAGGGGGTCTGGGGACCATGCTTTCAGGGCACATCTAGGTCAATTGGCATAACAAAGTTTATTAAGAAAATGTTCTGCATCCTACTTTGGTGAGTGGCATCTGGGGTCTTAAAAGCTAAGGAGTGGCCATCTAAGATGCATCGGTTGGTCCCAACCACTTGGAGTAAAGGAGAATGAAGAACACCAAAGACACAAGGAAAGTATTAGCTCAAGAGACAGAATGGGCCACATAAACCAGACACTTCATCAGCTTGAGACCAGAAGAACTAGTGGTGCCCGGCTACCACCAATGAACGTCCTGACAGGGAACACAACAGAGGGTACCTGATGGAGCAGTAGAAGGATGGGGTGCAGAACTAAAATTCTAGTAAGAAGACCAGACTTAATGGTCTGACTGAGACTGGAAGCACCCCTAGAAAGCATGACCCCTGGACTCTCTGTCAGCCCAGAACTAAAACAATTTCCAAGGCCAACTCTTCAGACAGGGATTGGACTGGACTGTGGGACATAAAGTGATACTCGTGAAGAGTGTGCCTCTTTGTCAAGTGGATACAAGATACCAAAGGGGCAGTTTCTGTCCACAGGTGAGATGGGAAGGCAGAGAGTGTTAGGAGCTGGTTGAATGGTCATGGGGAATCAGGGGCGGAAAGGAGGAGTGTGCTGTTGCAGAATGGGGTGATCAATTAGGGTCTTATAACAATGTATGTAAAAAAATTTTGTATGGCAGGCTAACTTGAAATGTAAACTTCATTTAATTACAACAATAAAAGAATAAAATAAAATATTTACATACATATAAAAAGAAAGAGGCCACTGGAAACAAGAGTGCCCCTCATGGCCAACTGAGTCCAAGCAAGAAACCCGTAACACAGTTCCCGCAGCTGTCAGAGGATGACTCGGACTGATGGGGCTCAGGGGCTCCTCTGTAACCCACGAAGAGCCCTGGGTTGCAATAACAGTAAGAGGACAACTTACTGACACAGCAGACCAGAGAGCTGGAGAACATGGCCTCTGCTTCTGTCCCAGGCACACAGGGGACCCTCCAGCAGCCCCAGGCAGGGACAAGTCTGCAGTCCCAGCCCACAGCTGGCTTCATTGGCAGGGAGGAGAGCTGCCACACACAGGCAGAGGTGGCACACAGCTTCAAGGCCTGGCAAAACGTTCACCATCCGTACCCCGCCCCAAACCCTGGGAGACCTGTAACAGCAAAGAGCTTCTTGGCTGGAGGAAAGAAAGCTTACTAGAGATGCCTGTCTTGAATAACGTACTATGGTCAATAGAAGTAGCAGTTATACACTGCCCCTGGCACCAGAAGGGAGAGTCCCACATAATTAAAGGATCAGGTGGCCAAACAAGCCACTAGAACAAAAACTCCCACCATCTGCTTTGCCTAATTTTCAGCTACCAGAAAACCTCCAGTGCACTGAACGTGATATAAACAAAGCTAGTGTATGAATGAGGGTTTGACCTTAATAACAAAGCAGAAGGTGGGTGGTTGTACAATTTCAAGGACAAGTGTTAATACCAGAACACTTGATGCACCAGATAATAAAGGCAGCTCATGAGAGAGGGTGCACACTACTGTCGGGACGCTATGTTTCACTGACTAGCCAAACTGATTAAAGGGTCTAATCTGCAAAAGACTCAACAATATGTCACCTGTGCAAAGAACAATCCAAAACAGGCCCACCACCTCCTATGCCTGGGGTACAAGCCTGCAGGACCGGACTTAGAGAAGACTGGCAAGTGGACTTAACAGTTATGCCAATAGCTACAGGAGATTTCAAGTATCTTTTAGTGTTTGTAGATACATTTACCGGATGGGTAGAAGCATTCCCCTTCCAAATGGAAAAGGCATCCGAGTTAAGCAAAGCTCTCTTCAATGCCTAGATTTGGCCTGAAAGCAATAACAGAAGAGGCTTTGTATCTAACATCAGGACATTTAGGAATTCAGGGGAAGCTACATGCTCCCTGGAGACCACAGTCATTGATTGTGTGCTTAAAAGATCTAATTAGAAACCAAGCTAGTGTGAGCAATGTGGGCGAACGCTTGTATTCTAAGAGACCAACCTGCCCTGGATCAAGCTTCTACATTGCCCTTTCGAGAGTCCAGCTGGCCCCTAGAAGCAAGCTCCAATTGAATCCTTATAAAATGCTGTATGGGAGACCTTTCCTTAAGGCAGTCTGGATATAGTGCTTCAGATGATCTTTAAGTAGTCCAGGAACTTAGTGTTTCCAGGTATCTTAGTTCACTATATGTAACTCTGAAAGCTATTAATCATTATGCTTCCAGTCATATGTTCCAAATTTATCTGCTACGGGAATAATAGTGTTCCCCATTACCTGTTCCATTTACAGTGTTTACGGGGAGGTTGTTAATTGGATTGAAGGGAAAACCTCAGAGTGTATGAAGGGGCCTGGCAGCAGGAGAAAGCCAATAAAGCTTCTGGTGGCAGCATAACAATAGGGTCCTGGAGACCATCTGCCTGGTTTCAAATCTTGCCTCTGCTAGCTTTTGATTTTTGGGTTAAGGGTCTTCACTTCCAGGTGGCTCAGTTTCCTTAACTGCAAAATAGTGGTAAACAACAGTGGCAGCTTTATAGTGTGATTGTGAAGATTAAATAAGATAAACTGAAAACCACTTAGCTCATTGTCTGACATATTCTTTATAAACTATGTTATGCCAGTTGGGCTAGATGTTCCCCAAGACCATGGTCCTCACAGCCCTCAGCCCAGTAATTTGGTCCCTCAGAGAGTCTGGATGTGTCTATGGAGCTTCCATGACCTTGCCTTGGACAAGTTGTGAGGACTTCCCCAGTATTTTGTGCTGTCTTACCCTTCACCAAAGTTACCACTTATTATTGCTCTCATTTTGTTTTATGGGCCTGTCTAATCTTTGTCTGAAGGGTGAACCTCAGGAGTGACTTACATTTTTCTCCAACTCTGTCTGCGACCCTCTATTGGGATCCCTGTCAGAGCAGTCAGTGATGGTAGCCGAGCACCATCTGGTGCTGGACCCAGTCTGGTGGAGTCGGTGGTAGCTGTGGTCCATTAGTCCTTTGGACTAATCTTTCCCTTGTGTCTTTGGTTTTAAGCCTTCTTTGCCTGCTACCCCCAGGAGCTAATTATTCCTTGCCTGTTCCTAGGTCTCTAAAACTCAGCCACATGTCAGCAGGAAGTAGCCCGATGAGTCACTGACACTTATCCCTTAAGATTAAGGAATTGCTACAATTCAAGGAGGTATTTTAACCTGACCCTACAAATTCCAGTAAATTTCCATTAGTCCTTAAACTAGCACAAGCCAGATCTGGCCCGCTCCGCATGCATAGAAGGGCCATCTGTGACCACTAATTGACCTCAACAGAGGATGCAGCAACAGGTGGCATGAATCAGATGGAAAATCATCACCTAGTGAGAGGTCCACCAAGAACCATGTCACTTCTTGTTTCCTGGACACCTTCTAGAATTTCCCCTCCCAAGTATGCCTACGTGGCCACCATGTTGCTACCCAAATCGCATACAAGCCCTGCTTCCCCATAACTCAGGGGAGTCGGATCTGAGGAAACTCCTCCCAGCTTCTTGCTTTGCACATTGCAATAAACTTACTTTCTCAAAAAGACTGGTGTCTAGATTATTGGCAAGTCTGAGTGTGCCGGACAAGGACCCACCTTCTGAGGTTTGGTAACATAAGTATCCCAAAACAAACTATATCTCCCAGCTTTTCTTGAAATTAGGCCATGTGGTTAATTTTAGAGTCCCATTGGCATAGTAGTTAAGCCCTTGGCTGCTAACCTAAAGGTCGGCAGTTTGAACCCACCAGCCACTCCATGGGAGAAAGATGTGACAGTCCGCTTTCATAAAGATTTACAACCTTGTATAGCCTATGGAGAAGTTCTACTCTATTCTATAGGGTGGCTATGAGTCGGAATCAACTCTATTATAATGGGTTTGGTTAGCTTTGGTTAATTTCAAAGTATCCTTGGTGATGCAATGGTTAAGCAGTTGGTTGCTCTGCGGTTTGAACCCACCAGTTGCTCCACAGAAGAAAGATGTGGAAGTCTGTTTCCATAAAGACTACTGCCTTAGAGGTTGCAGCAAAATGGTGCTCTAGGCAGAAGCACCACGCCGTCCCTCCACAGCAAAGATCCGAAAAACTAAGCCAAACAGAGAATACAACAATCCTGAAACCCTAAAACATCAAATGAACAGATAAAGAACTCATCCAAGCACCAAATGGAGTGAGAAAACTGACAGAGAACGGAGAGCGAGGAGAGATACATGCAGAGGTCCCCTACCAGCTAACGCAGTGCGGATCCACCATCTTGGATTCCTATCAGAGACCAGCAAACAGGGGTACGAGAAAGCAGCCTCACGGAGCATCCAGTGGGCGACAAAACAGCTGGTAATTAGCGGTGTGTGCTTTCCCACCCCCCACCCCTCTTTGCCCGGGCTCGGCCTCCTCTGCTTCCCGCGGCCACAGTCTCTTCACTCCGGAGGCACCGGCTGCTTGGATTCCACACGCACAGGCAGGCGGCTCTTTGGTTGCCATTTGTTGGCTGCTAGTGTTGCTTTTTTTTTTTTTTTTCTGCTTCTTTTGATTTCTCACTTGCCTCTTGCTGCCTCCCCCTCCTTTTGCTTGAGTGCCTGGTTCCGAGCGCCATCTTTGTTTCTTCCTGAGGGGCTGCGGGACTCCATTTGAGTGTGCAGCTGCTTCCTGGTATGGGCTGCCGCACTGGTGGGATCCCAGGGCTTTTGTTCATTTTTTCCTCTGCTTCCCGTGGCCACAGTCTCTTGACCAGGAGGCACCAGCTGCTTGGATTCCACACACACAGGCGGGCAGCTCTCTGGGTGCCATTTGTTGGCTGCTGGTGTTGCTTTTTTTTTCCTGCTTCTTTTGATTTCTCACTTGCCTCTTGCTGCCTCCCCCTCCTTTCACTCCAGTGCCTGGATCCATGCGCCATCTTTGCTTCTTCCTGGGGGCTCCACGGTGCCGGCGATTTGTGGTGTGTGCTTTCCCACTCTCCACCCTTCTTCACCCACACTCGGCCTCCTCTGCTTCCCGCGGACACGGTCTCTTGTCTGGGGGTGCTGGCCCGCACTGGCTGGCTCTCTGGATGCCATTTGTTGGCTGCTGGTGTTGTTTTTTTTTTTTTTTCCTGCTTCTTTTGATTTCTTGCTTGCCTCTCACCACTTCCTCCTCCTTTCACTTGAGTGCCTGGCTCTGTGCGCCATCTTTGCTTCTTCCTGAGGGGCTGCGGAGCTCCATTCGAGTGTGGAGCTGCTTCCCGGTCTGGGCTACCGCGCTGGTGGGATCCCGGGGCTTTTGTTCATTTGTTTGTTTTGAATTGTTTGTTTTCTTTTCCTTTTCTTGAGTTGGGAGCCCTTTCTGGCCAGGCAGAGCTGCGTGGCAAGGAACTCCCCTTCAGCTTCCACAGACATGCAGAGGGATCCCTGAGATCATTTCTTTTTTTGATGGTTTATTTATTTATTTTTTTCTGTTTTTTGGGGGGGCCTTTCTTGTTCTTTTTTTTTTTTAATTTGTTTTGTTTTCTTTTCCCTCTTTTTCCCTTTTTGTCTTTTTTCATTGCTCAGTTTCTCATTCCTCTATATCTTCCTTATCTTTCTGATCCCTGAATACCAGGCATTGTATACCTCTATGCCTTCTAGCCAGGCTGTATTGCAACACCTGAGAGCGACTTCCCCAGACCTTATAGCTGCACTGGTGGGATCCCTGGGAACCTTGAGGTTCTTTAACCTTTCTGATTTTTATTTATTCATTCTTTTCTTTACTTCCTCTTTCCTTTTCTGTTTCTCTCCATTTAATAGTCTCTCATCTCTCCATTCCAATGGCAAGCTCCCATAGCATTCTTTTTTGTCTATTTGTATGTTTTTGGATCCTGTTCCTCTCTCCTCTCTCCCATATCCATTTTAGCTCCACACATAGCAATCTCCCCGCTGCATCCTGCCTACATGCACCATGCGCTTGACAGCACACCACCAAGCAGCACGGGCACAGCCTACTGGAACCTGCCCTGCACTGATTACTGACCCGCTCTGGTGGCTGTAGTAAGTGCCACAAACAACCCATCCCAGGAACTCCTCTTCAGCTAGACCTGCCTGCTGTACAAGATCTGAGTGACTGACCCTGCCAGTTGGTGAAGGAGGTGAAAAGTATTGACCACACAGATGAGCAAATAACAAAGAACACACAGTCTGCCTGCTCAAACATAGTCAAATTTTTTTTTTTAAAAGGGATGAAACAAACAAATCTACAATCAATAAATGAGAAAAATAACTACTGAAAGCCCCCAAAATAGCAAACAATATCTAAACATTTACAAAAACAGGACAGGATGGTTCCAGTAGGCATCCAAAATAAAACACCAGATGACTCTCTTCAGGAAGAAAATGCACTAGAACTACCTCATAGGGAATTCAAATCTCTAACACTCAGAATTCTCAAAGAACTGAGGCAAAAAGCTGACAAATATGAGGAAAAACCAGACAAATTCATGGAAAATACTGACAAAAAATTGGAAGAATTCAGGAAGATGATGCAGGAACAAAATGCCAAAATAAATTCACAACTAAAAATTATACAAAGACAACAATTGGAAATCCAAAAGGTAAACAACAAGCTTTCAGAAATAGATGATGTCAGAGAAGGGCTGAGAAGCAGATTTGAAATGGTGGAAGACAAGATCAGTGGAATTAAAGACAAACACTTGGATATAACTCTGTTTCAGGAAAACTCAGAAAAAAACAACAAAGAAAAATGAAGAGACCCTGAGAGTTACGTGGAACACAATTAAAAGCAAAAATTTATAAATGATTGGAATTCCAAAACGGGGGGGGGGGGGGACAGAAAACACAGAGAGGATCATTGAGGAACTGCTGACAAAGAACATCCCCAATATCATGAAAGATGAAAAGCTGGCCATCCAAGAAGCTCAAAGAACCCCATATAGAAGAGACCCCAAAAGAAAATCACCAAGACATATCATATTCACTCTCGCCAAAACCAAAGACAAAGAATCCTGAGAGCAGCTCGTGAAAAACAAGAAGTCACATACAGAGGAGAAACAATAAGACTAAGCTCATATTATTTGGCAGAAACCATGCAGGCAAGAAGGCAATCGGATGACATATATAAAATCTTGAAAGAAAAAAAAATTTCAGCCAAGAATAATATATCCTGCAAAACTCTCATTCAAATTTGATGGTGAAATTAGGTCATTTCCAGATAAACAGAAATTAAGGGAATATGTAAAAGTCAAACCAAACTTACAAGGATTATTAAAGAGAGTTCTTCAATCTGAGGACAAACAGTTTCAGCTCACAGGCAGAACCTAGGACGCAGGATCGTACAAGCCAGATACCAATCTAAGAAATGAACTCTCGAAGACTATCCAAAACCAAAAGAAATACAACAGGGAATCAGAGCAGTCAATCGATGGATGACAACAACATCAAAAACAATGAAAGAGGGAATAAACGGCATAGGTATAGAACCTTCTAATGGAGAGGAAGGCAAGGTGATACCAAGTAATGGTAGACTGCTTCAAACTTAGAAAGATAAGGGTAAAATTCATGGTAACCACAAAGAAAGTTAACAAACCAACTCATAAAAATAAAAACGAAAAACATAAAGGCTCAGGAAAAACAAAACCTACAAAAACAAAAGAAATGAAAAAAAAAAATCCACAAACAAAAGTAACTCAGCACGAGCGATTAAGAACAAAGAAAACTTCAGCACCACAAAAAAAAGCACTACATAATGACAGCAACAAACTCACATCTACCAATAATTACACTGAATGTAAATGGACTCAATGCACCCATAAACAGACGGAGAGTCACAGAATGGATAAGAAAACAGGATCCATCAATATGCTGTCTACAAGAGAACACCTTAGAAACAAAGATGTGAATTTATTAAAAGTCAAAGGTTGGAAAAAAATATATCAAGCTAACAATACCAAAAAAGAGCAGGAGTGGCAACTCTAATCTCAGATAAAATAGACTTTAGAACAAAATCTACCATAAAAGACAAAGAAGGACACTACATAATGATTAAGGGGATGATGCATCATGAAGACATAACCATAATAAACATCTATGCTCCCAATGACAGGACTCCAAAATACATAAAACAAACTCTAACAACACTGAAAAGAGAAATTGACACTTCCACAATAATAGTAGGAGACTTGAACACACCACTCTCAGTAAGGGACAGAACAACTAAGAAGAAACTCAGCAAAGATACAGAAGACCTAAAGGGCACAATCAGCCAACTGGACCTCATAGACATATATAGAACACTCCATCCAACCGCTGCAAAGTACACGTTTTTTTCCAATGCACATGGAATGTTCTCCGGAATAGACCACGTCTTAGGCCACAGAGCAATCCTCAACAAGATTCAAAACGCTGAGATAATTCGAAGTATCTTCTCTGACCACAATGTCATCAAGGTAGAAATTAACAATAGAAAAATCAAGGAAAAAAAATCAACTACATGGAAACTGAATAATACCCTTCTTACACATCAGTGGGTAACAGAAGAAATCAGAGATGGAATCAAAAAATTCCTAGAATCAAATGAAAATGAAAACACATCATACCAAAACCTTTGGGACACAGCAAAGACAGTGCTCAGAGGACAATTTATAGCAATTGATTCACATATCAAAAAAGAAGAAAGGGACAAAATAAAAAAATTAACTACAGAACTCAAACAAATAGAAAGAGAACAGCAAAAAAAAAGCCCACAACCACAGCAAGAAAGGAAATAGTAAAGATCAGAGCAGAAATAAATGAAATAGAGAACAGAAAAACAATAGAAAGAATTAACAAAACCAAAAGCTGGTTCTCTGAAAGAATCAACAAATTCGACAAACCACTGGCCAGACTGACAAAAGAGAAACAGGAGAGGACACAAATAACCCAAATAAGAAACGAAATGGGGGACATGACAACAGACCCAACTGAAATAAAAAGGATTATAATAGAATATTATGAAAAACTATACTCCAACAAATTTGAAAACCTAGAGGAAATGGATAAATTTCTAGAAACACAGCCTACCCAAACTACAACCAAGTGATGTTGAAAATCTGAACAGACCCATAACAAGAGAAGAGATTGAAAAGGTAATAAAAAAAACTCCCAATCAAAAATAGCCCTGGCCCAGATGGCTTCACTGGAGAATTCTACAAAACATTTACAGAAGAGCTTGTACCAGTACTACTCAAGCTATTTCAGAGCATAGAAGAGGAAGCAACACTTCCAAATTCATTCTATGAAGTTAGCATAACACTGATACCAAAACCAGGCAAAGAGGTCACAAAAGAAAAAATTACAGACCAATATCTCTCATGAATATAGATGCAAAAATTCTGAACAAAATTCTAGCCAATATAATTCAGCATCATATCAAAAAAATAATACACCATGACCAAGTAGGATTCATACCAGGTATGTAAGAATTGTTCAACATTAGAAAATCAATCAACGTAATCCACCACATAAATAAAAGGAAAGAAAAGAATCACAAGATCATCTCAATTGATGCAGAAAAGGCATTTGACAAAGTCCAACACCCATTCCTGATAAAAACTCTCAACAAATAGGTATAGAAGGGAAATTACTCAACATAATAAAGGGCACCTATACAAAACCAACGGCCAACATCATTCTTAATGGAGAGAGGCTGAAAACATTCCCCTTGAAAACAGGAACAAGACAAGATGCTCTTCATCACCACTCCTATTTAACATTGTGCTGGGAGTCCTAGCTAGAGCAATAAGAAAAGAGAAAGAAATAAAGGACATCCAAATTGGTAATGAAGAAGTTAAACTCTCCCTATTTGCAGATGATATGATACTATACATAGAAAACCCTAAAGACTTCAGAAGAAATCTACTGGAACTAATAGAAAGATTCAGCAGCGTAGCAGGATACAAGATAAACATTCAAAAATCAGTTGGATTCCTATACACCAGTAAGGAGAACGATGAAAAGGAAATCAGGAAAACAATACCATTTTCAATAGCCGCTAAAAAGATAAAATACTTAGGAATAAATCTTACCAGGGATGAAAAAGACCTATACAAAGAAAACTACAAAACACTACTGCATGAAACCCAAAGGGATCTAACCTAAATGGAAAATCATACCATGCTCATGGATAGGCAGACTCAACATTGTGAAAATGGCAATTCTACCCAAAGCAATTTACAAATACAGTGCAATCCCGATCCAAATACTAACAACATTCTTCAAAGAGATGGAAAAACTAATCATTAACTTTATATGGAAAGGGAAGAAGCCCCGAATAAGTAACGTACTACTGAAGAAGAATAAAGTTGGAGGACTCACACTACCTGACCTCAGAATCTACTATACAGCTACAGTAGTCAAAATAGCCTAGTACTGGTACGACGACAGATATATTGACCAATGTAACAGAATTGATAGCCCAGATGTAAATCCATCCACCTATGGTCACCTGATCTTCAACAAGGGCCCAAAGTCCATCAAATGGGGAAAAGACAATCTTTTGAACAAATGGTGCTGACAAAACTGGATATCCATTTGCAAAAAAATGAAACAGGACCCATACCTCACACCGTATACAAAAACTACTTCAAAATGGATCAAAGACCTGAATATAAAGCCTAAAACTATAAAGTTCATAGAATAAAATATAGGACCAACACTTCAGGCCTTAATACATGGCATTAACAGAATACAAACCATAATCATCAATCCACAAACCCCAACAGATAAACTAGATAACGGTGATCTTCTAAAAATCAAACACCTATGCTCCTCAAAAGACTTCACCAAAAGGGTTAAAAGAGAACCTACAGACTGGGAAAAAACTTTTGGACAGTACAAGTCAGACAAAGGTCTAATCTCCATAATCTACAAGAAAATCCAACACCTCTACAACAAAAAGACAAAGAATCCTATTAAAAAATGGACAAAGGAAATAAAGTCACTTCACCAAAGAAGTCATTCAAATGGCCAACAGACACAAGAGGAAATGCTCGCGATCACTAGCCATTAGAGAAATGCAAATTAAAACCACAATGAGATACCATCTCACCCCGGCATTACTGGCACGAATCAAAAACACTGGAAATAACAAATGTTGAAGGGGCTGCGGGGAGATGGGAACTCTTATGCACTGCTGGTAAGAATGCAAAATGGTACAACCATTTTGGAAAATGATATGGCACTTCCTCAGAAAGATAGAAATAGACATACCATTCGATCCAGCAATCCCACTCCTAGGAATATATCCTAGAGAAATAAGAGTCCTCACTCGAATAGACATACGTACACCTATGTTCATGGCAGCATTGTTCACAATAGCAAAACAATGGAAACGACATAGATGCCCATCAGCAGATGAATGGATAAACAAACTATGGTAGATACACACAATGGAGTACTATGCAACGAGAAAGAACAACAATGAATCTGTGAAGCATCTCATAACATGGATGAAACTGGAGGACATTATGCTGAGTGAAATAAGTCAATCACAAAAGGACACATATTGTATGAGACCTCTATTGTAAAAACCCATGAAAATTCACCCACAAAATGTAACAATCTTTGTTGGTTACCAGGGATGGGAGTGGTGGGGGAGAAATACTAAATAGGCAATAGATAAGTGGTATCTTGGGCGAAGGGTGAGACAGTACACAATACAGGGGAAACTAGCACAACTTGTACAAGGAAAGGACATGGAAGCCCCATAGATACATCCAAACTCCCTGTGGGACTGAATTGCTGGGTGGAGGGCTGTGGGGACCATGGTCTCGGGGAACATCTAGCTCAAAGGGCATGACACAGCCTATAAAGACAATGCTCTACATTCTACCTTGGTGAGTAGTGTCTGGGGTCTTAAAAGCCTGTGAGCAGCCATCTAAGATACTCCTCTGGTCTCATCCCTTCTGGAGCAAGGGAGAATGAATAGAACAGGATACAAGGAAAAGATTAGTCTGAAGGACTAATTGTCCACAGCTACCAAGGCCTCCACCAGACTGTGTCCAATACGGCTGGATGGTGCCCGGCTACCACCACTGACTGCTCTGACCAGGATCACAACAGAGGGTTCTGGACAGAGCTGGAGAAGAATGTAGAGCATAATTCTAACTCACACACACACAAAAAAAGACCAGATTTACTGGCCTAAACGAGACTGGAGAAACCTCAAGAGTATGGCCCCCAGACACCCTTTTAGCTCAGTGGTGAAGCTACCTCTGAGGTTCACTGTTCAGCCTGGGAGTGGACAGCCCCATAAAACCAAATGAGACTGACGAGGTACCGGAGTCCAGTGACAAGGGCCAGAAGGCAGAAAGGGACAACTAAACTGGTGATAGGGAACCCAAGGTTGAGTAAGGATATTGTTGATGTGTTGTGAGATTGTTAACCATTGTCATAGGGCAACATTTGTAGTAACTGTTAAATGAGAAACTATTTTGTTCTGTAAACCTTCATCTTAAGTGAGAATAACAGCACAATTGGAAGAGTGTAGTCAATGTCACTGAACTGTGCATGTAGAAATTTTTGAAACAATCTATCTTTGGCTATGTGTATTTTTACCAAAATAAAAAAGGTTGAGAAGTTAGAGGGTTAATATGTTGTGGAGTTCTTAACCAATGTCATAAAACAACATGTGTACTACTGTTTCATGAGAAACTATTTGTTCTGTAAGCCTTCACCTAAAATACGGTAAAATATTAAAAAAAAAAAAATTAAAAAAAAAAAAGATTACTGCCTTAGGAATCCCATGGGGCATTTCTACTCTGTCCCATAGTGTTGCTAGGAACCGGAATCAACTCATGGCAACGGGTCTATGGGGTTAATTTCAGGTCAATGAAATGTGAGCAGAAGTGATGAGAGCAACATATGGCTTACTTCCTTAAAGGTAAATGTCTTCTTGTAGATTCTTTTTTTTCCAGAATGTTGGGAATAGCCACCTTGGACCCAGTGACAGAAGTAGTTATTGAGTACAGTAGAGTTCAACTACCTGTCTGAAATCCTGAATTATCTCAAGTAAAATAGTTATTTGTACCAGACCAGACCACTCTCCTTCTCTACATAGTTCTATGTCAAACAAACAAATAAATGTTTAAATGATTCTGTATTTGTGTCTTTTTGTTACGGCAGCTTAGCCCACACCTTAACTAATATACACATTAATCAAGATAGTTATTCATTTTAATCTCATCTAATGTGGAATACTATTAACTGTAAAAGGGAGGGACATTGAGGCTGGCATAATAATCCCTTAATATGATGCCAGGAGCCCTGGTGGCCCAGTGGTTAAAGTGTTTGACAGCTAACCTAAAGGTTGGCAGTTCAAAACCACCAGTGCCTCCTCAGGAGAAAGATGTGACAGTCTGCTTCTGTAGAGATTTACAGTCTTGGAAACCCTATGGGGTCACTATGAGTCAGAACTGACTCGACGGCAGTGGATTTGGAATATGATGCCACGTTTTATTTACTACTATTGAACTTAGGGTTTTTATATTTATAGAGTTTTATATTTACTTCCATAAATGGTCTTGTCTGCAGTATTTGGGAGAGGCAGGATGGCACAAGAACATAGCATAGCCTCTGGAGTTAGACTTCCTGGGCTTGAATCCTGTTTCTATTTCTTAATAGCTCCAAACCCGAAGATATTTAACATCTCTTTGTCTCAGTTCTCTGTGAAATGGGGAAAGTCATTGAACGTGTTCCAATGGTTGACATGAATATAAAATAAGTAAATACAAGTAAAGTGATTCAAGCAGTCATTGGCCCAGGGCAAATGTTCAATAAGTACTCTCTGTTATTATTGTTATTTTTAGTGTAAGCATGTGTGTTTTTGCTGTTGTCCAGTTTTAGTAACTTGTTGACTTTATTGAGTTAGTTATGAAGCTTTCCATTTTTTTTCCTCTTACAGTTGAAAAGGTTAACTAGCATAGTCATCATCTATTTTTTGAAGTTTTTTTCCACAACTCTTTTCCTTTAACCAATGGAAGTTGTTCCACCAAGGTATCTGTTTCTTTTCTATGTATCTTTTAATCTTCTTCCACTGATTATAGTCTAGGATTGGCTTTTCCTCAAAATTATCTCCTGTAAATTGTCACCATAGGGCTGAGGCTTCCTGAAAGTCAGTACTTACCTGAAATATAAGTCCCTGGGTAGTTTGTTATATAGGTCAGTCTACATCCAAGAAATTACTCTGTACCACACTAATGTGAAACCATGATGAGAGTTTGGATAAATTCTTCAAACCATCCATGCCTCCACCTCCCTTTTGCATGATTGAGGAACAAAGGTACCCCTTGATCTGTTGATGCACACCTTGTGCTTAGGTCAGGTACAGGCCAGAGGGAAGTGAGAGCCAGAGACAAGAAACACTACTCTAGTTTTCAAGCCAGGTGCTGTCCTGCCTTTTCCTATCATTCTCCTCAAGCTATTGGAAATGCTTATGTGGTATAAACATTATGACAAATATAGTTAGCTACAGACCAATCACCCTACTGCCAGGAAAACAACAGCTGAAATTACTGGACTACTTGGAAAAGCCGTTATGACCGCTAAGAGAAAACTGAATGAACGACATAGCAGGTATCACTTTCGGTCATATAGAGAAGAAAATAGATCCTTATTCTGAATAGACTTTTTTTCATTGTACTTTAGATGGAAGTTTACAGACAAGTAGTTTCTCATTAAACAGTTAGTACATATATTGTTTACAACATTGGTTAACAACCCCACGACATGTCGACATTCTCCCTTCTCGATCTTGGGTTCCCTATTACCAGCTTTCCTGTTCCCTCCTGCCTTCTAGTCCTTGTCCCTGGGCTGTTGTGCCCCATTAGTCTCATTTTGTTTTATGTGGCTGTCTAATCTTTAGCTGAAGGGTAACCTCAGGAGTGACTTCATTACTGAGCTAAAAGGGTGTCGGGGGCCATACTCTCAGGGTTTCTCCAGTCTCTGTCAGGCCAGTAAGTCTGGCCTTCTTTTGTGAGTTAGGATTTTATTCTACGTTTTTCTCCAGCTTTGTCCTGGACCCTCTGTCATGATCCCTGTCAGAGCATCAGTGGTGGTAGCCGGGCACCATCTAGTTGTACTGTACTCAGTCTGGTGGAGGCTGTAGTAGTTGTGGTCCATTAATCCTTTGAACTAATCTTTCCCTTGTATCTTGTTTTCTTCATTCTCCCTTGTTCGGAAAGGGGTGAGACCAGTGGAGTATCTTAGATGGCCATTAACAGGCTTCTAAGACCCTAGACGCCACTCACCAAGGTAGAATGTAGAACATTTTCTTTATAAACTGTGTTAAGCCAATTGAGCTAGATGTTCCCTGAGACCATGGTCCCCACAGCCCTCCGCCCAGCAATCTGGTCCCTCAGGGAGTTTGGATGTGTCTCTGGAGTTTCCATGACCTTTCCTCGTACAAGTTGTGCTGGCTTCCCCAGTGTTGTGTACTGTCTTGCCCTTCACCAAACTTATCTATTGTTGAATAGACTCTTAACAAGAGAAAAGTGCTACTTTAATCTACTAACAGATGGCATAATCCCTCAATATTCAATAATGTTGTCCTATTCAGGCACAGTTATCTACGACTGCTAACCCTAGATTTTTCAGACAGAAGTTACTATTTCCAAATCAGACATTCACCAATAGTAATATTGGCTAGTCATTTAGTTCCTAAGCCTGTACCCACCTCACCATTTATCAGATGATAGATTTTGTATAGTGATCCTATTAGAAAAATATTTTTCTTTAAAAGGTTTTTTTAATGAGTTGATGTTTTTAGGGGCTTAAAATGGTTCCTGGAACATAGTACGTGTAATAAAAGTGTTAAGTTAAATAAAATAAATGTCTTGCATCATCCAAAAAAGAATTCCCTTTACTGATGCATAAATTGCATAAGATTAAATGTTTTCAGTTTAAAAATTATTTTTTTCACATAAAATAAAACAAAATTGTTGACAAAACTTTAGTTTTGGGTCAAACTTCATAGGGAATGTTCAGCAATAAGATTGGAAGGGATTACTTCTTAGAAGAAGTACAACCAGTATGCTCCTTAGAAGTAAGGATGGTGAGACTCTGTCTCACATACTTTGGACATGTTATTAGGAGGAATCAGTCCCTGCAGGAGGACATCATGCTTGGTAAAGTAGAGGGTCAGCAAAAAAGAGGAAGAACCTTAACCAAATGGATTGACACAGTGGCTGCAACAATGGACTCAAGCATAGCAATGGTTGTGAAAATGGTGCAGGACTAGGCAGTGTTTCGTTCTGTTGTGCATAGGGTGGCTATGAGTCAGACTTCACTGGATGGGACCTAACAACAGCAATAACCTAGACTCTAGGAAGGATCATAAATAATCTAAAAGTAAATATAATAATAATAGGAAGTTCTTACATAAAATCTATCAAAAATAGTTTTTACATTATTTAAATTTTTATATAATTACATATCTTTCAATATAACTGCAACTTACAGATAATTGATTAAATCCAGGGGACATAAGACTTGCACTTCTGATAAGTATGTGGAAAGTCACAAAATACCATAGTTCTCACCTTAAAAACAAGGATAAGTCAGAGAAGTCATAAAATATGTATTTTCTTGTTTTATTTATTCCTTTGTTTATTCTTTTACTCATCAGATTGCTATTGTTTCAAGTAACCTAAACAAGCTAAATTCCAGAAATTGACATGTCTTTCCTGATAAAGAGATCTATGGTCCCTTTCATTCCTGATGGAGCAGAGGAAAAAAAGTAAGCCACAAATGGGGTTAAAAGAAAGCAAGTCGCACTTTCAATGAATTCTTAATAGATGTGTGGGGTCTGGCATGACTGATTGAAATCCTGAGCAGTCCCAGACACACAGAAAGCCTGCACCTGGGAGCCAACTGTCTCCCATAGGCCCACTCTGTGTGCCTGGGAGTAGTATCCTGAAGGCTGAAGGCAGTCCAGGAGAAATGAGACAGAGACTTCCTGAGACATGCTGGGCCTTCTCAAAGTGCATGGTAGTAGCAAGAGACCTGGGAGAAATCCTTCTGAAGACTTCAATAACTGTACCCAGGGGCCCTTGAAAAATAAGGGCAGAGTGCCGTCTCTGATATGACTAAAAATCAGTGGATACAAAGACAGGTAAATACTGAAACCTTAAGAAACATTAAGAATTTACAAATGTAGTAGAGCACCTGAGACATGTGGGGCAATATCAAATGAATTAATATATGTACAATAGGAATTCCAGAAAGAGAGAAGGGAGAGGGTCCAAAGAGGTATTTAAAGAGATAATGGTTGAACAAGTTTTAAATTTAAGAAACACTATCAAGTCATAAATCAGCAAAGCTTAGTGAACCCTAAGCTACATAAAGACAAAGTAAATCAATCCTAGGCATAGCACAGGCTGATGAAGAGAAAAAATAAAGAGCAATTCTTAAAAGTACCAAGAGGAAAAAAAAAACAAAGTATTACATAACGGTCCAGTGGTTTCCTGAAACAAGGGAAGCCAAAGAACATAAACATTTTAAAAAGCAGTTAGAGCAAAAAACAGAAAAAGAAAAAAAAGAAACCTTGTTATCCTACTACTCTTTATCCGGCAAAATATTTTTCAAAAATGAAGAGAAAACAAAGGCATTTTCAGACAGGATAAAGTGTAGAGAATATGTCTACAGCTGACCTGTACAAGAATAAATGATAAAAGATATTTTTCTAAATAAAAATGGTGCCACATGAAAGCACAGATCTGGAGGAAAGATTGAAGAGCACAAGAAAGTTATCTTGGTATAAATGTAATTTATTTTTTAAAGAAATTATTGACTATATATAAATGCCAGTGATAAAGTGCATATTGTGAGGCTTATAGTATAAAAATAAAGCATACTACAATGAGAAAATACTAATGAGGGTTGTAAACAATGGAAATATATGGTTTTGAGGTTCTTACACTGTCCTTGAAGTAGTATATAATTTAAAGATGATAAATTAAAAATGCTTATTTGAATCTTCTGAACAACCAATTAAAAAATACAAAGAGGTATAACTGTTAAGTCAATGGAGGAAATAAAAACGAAATTTTAAAACAAAGTGCACTTCAAACAATAGTAGACAAGAAAGAAGGATGAAAGGAACAAAGAAGAGATCAGACAAATAGAAAACAAGTAGCAGTGGTGTATGAGAGTTGGCTCACACTGGCTCCCAAGAATTGATTATAAACTTTTCATCTCAACTCCTGTTGAGTGAAATCGTGTTAATAGCTTAAAATCAGCTATGATGAGAGTATTTACACCACAGAAACTGGTAAATCCTGCAAATCAGGGCTTTGTTTTTGAATAACTGGCTGTTAAACGTTTACCAGCACACTGCTGATAGACAATTCTCATTGGATTTCTTGCATTTCTGCATGTGTTGCAAGTGATAACATAACTACCTTTTGTTCTGGACTATCTTTTCAAGGATGTTTCTATAATGAACACTTTTGAAAATGAAAATAGTGTCTTCCTCCAAAGCAAAGGGTAGTTATTCTTACTGACCATTACAAAAATTTTAGGTTCTCTAAGCATGGGAATTCATGATGCCCCTGAGTGACTTGGAGGCAAATTAGCTGTTCCTCGTGCTACTTGCTAGATTGTGAGTAATAAAGTACTTTGTGTATTCTGTGTATACACAGGAATCTTGTGTATTCTGCCAGCATCAATAAAACTGGAAGGCTAAATTGTTAGCTTTCAAGTAAGGTAAAATTTCAGACTCTTAACAGTTCTTTACACAGATCATCAACTTAAACCTAAACATATAAATAATCATGTTAAATATAAATTGACTAAGAACTCCAATAAAAAGGCAGAGTTTGACGAACTAGATAAAGATCCAACTAAATGCCACTTACAAAACATACTTTAAAGGTAAAGATATGAATTAAGGAGAAAATAGTTTTTATAATTTTATTTCTTTGTTATTTATAACTAATATAGAGAAATGTAGTTTTGTATGATCATCTTGCATCCTGTGACTTTGTTATATTTATGTTAGTTTAATAGCCTTTTGGTAGATTTTGTACATAAGTGATCATATCAACCATAAATGCAAGAGCTGTAATCATTACTTCTCAATCTGTACGCATTTTCATTTTTGTCTTTTTCTTGTCTCCTTGCACTGGCTAGGACTTTCCTGATTTTGGACCAAAGGTCTTAATCATCTTCCATTAAAGATGATTAGCTTTGACTTTATGAAGATACAAAAGGAAGAGCAAATTAAACCCAAAGTATGTAAAAGAAAGTCAATAATAAAAATAAGACTGGAAATAGAAAATATGCAAAGTCATAATTAAGTTCTTTGAAAAATTAATACAACCAATAAAACTTTTAAAAAATTAATCATTGAAAAAAGAAAGCACAGATAAACAATATTGGATCTTTCAAATGTTTAAAGAATATTAAAAGACTATTAGGAAAAATACTGTTACAATAAATTTGACAACATAGTTGAAATGGAAAAATTAATTGAAAAAACAAGTCATCAAAGATGACATAAAAAGAATTGAAGTATTTATGAAGTCATTTATCTATTAAATATAACTCCATTGCCATTGAGTTGATTCCAACTCATAGCAACCCTGTAGGAAACAGTAGAACTGCTCCATAGGGTTTCCAAGGCTGTAATCTTTATGGAATATAACCAAACCAAAACCAAACCTGTTGCTGTAGAGTCAATTCTGACTCATAGCAACCCTATAGCAACCTTATGGAATATAGTGACTGTGGAATAAAAAATCTTTCCATAAAGTTTCAGGTCCAAACGACTACACTAGTGAATTCTATAAAACATCTAAGAAGAAAGTAATACTAACCCTATACAAATAGTTACAGAAAATTGTGATTGGAAAAAATTTTCAGTTGGTCTCACTCAGGCAGCAGAACTGTGATATCAAAATGTGACAAAGACTCTATGAGGAAAGAAAATATAGACAAATAATTGTCCATGAACCTAAAACCAAAAATTGTTTACAAAATATAAACTTATCTATTTCAGCTAAAGATAATACACTATGACCAGTAGGTTTTATCCAAGGCATATGAGTTGGCTCAACATTTTAAAAATAAACCACAGTAATTCACCTCACTAACAAGAGGAAGTAGATAATAAAAGCAATCATCTTATTAGATACAAAAGAACTTATTAACAAAATCCAACACTCAGATTTAGAAAAAGACAGAATGAGAGATACCATTGTTGATGTCACATGGATCTTAGCTGAAAACAGAATAATACCAGAAAGATATTTACCTGTGTTTTATTGACTATGCAAAGGCATTTGACTGTGTGATCATAAAAATTTATTGACAACATTGCAAAGAACGGGAATTCCAAAACACTTAATTGTGCTCATGGGGAACCTGTACATAAACCAAGAGGCAGTTGTTTGAAGAGAACAAGGGGATACTGCTTGGTTTGAAGTCAGGAAAGCTGTGCTGCAGGGTTCTATCCTTTCACCATACTTATTCAATCTGTATGCTGAGCTAATAATCCCAGAAACTGGATTATATGAAGAAAAATGTGGCATCAGGATTGGAGGAAGACTCATTAACACCCTGTGATATGCAAATACACAACCTTGCTTGCTGAAAGTGAAGAGGACTTGAAGCACTTATTGACGAAGATCAAAGTCTTTAGCCTTCAGTATGGATTGCACTTCAACTTAAAGAAAACAAAAACCCTCACAACTGGACCAATAAGCAACATCATGATAAATGGAGAAAAGATCAACGTCATCAAGGATTTCATTTTAATTGGATCCACAATCAACACCCATGGAAGCAGCAGTCGAGAAATTAAATCACGTATTGCATTGGGCAAATCTGCTGCAAAAATCTCTTTAAAGTGTTAAAACCAAAGATGTCACTTTGAGGACTAAGGTGTGCCTGACCCAAGACATGGATGGTATTTTCAAACACTTATTTTCATGGGAAAGCTGGACAATGAATAAGGAAGACTGAAGAACAATTAATGCCATTAAATTATGGTGTTGGCAAAGAATATTGAATATACCATGGACTGCCTGAAGAACGAACAAATCTGACTTGGAAGTACAGACAGAATGTTCCTTAGAAGCAAGGATGGTGAGATTTCGTCTCATGTACTTTGGACATGTTATCTGGTGGGACCAGTCCCTGGAAAAAGATGTCATGCTTGGTAAAGTAGAAGGCCAGAGAAAAAGAAGAAGACCCTCAACAAGCTGGATTGACACAGTGGCTGCAACAATGGTCTCAAACATAACAAAGATTGTGAGGATGACACAGGACTGGGCAGTGTTTCGTTCTGTTGTACATAAGGGACATAGGAGTCTGAACCAAATCAATGGCACTTAACAACAACACCCAAACATGCTTAAAAAGATAAACCCTTAAGGTAAACTAGAAAAATGGAATTTCCTAAACCTAGTATAAAATGTTATTAAAAAAAAAAAAAAAACTAAAGAAAACACTATAGTTAATAGTGCGTCATTTAATACTTTTCCTCTATGATTGTGAACAAGAATGCTTGCTCTGACCACTTCTGTTCAGCATTGTATTGGAAGCATTAGTCAGTGCAAGAAGGAGTGGAGGAAGAAGGCATTCAGATTGGAAATGAAGAATTAAAACTATACTTCTTTAAAGATGATATGACAGTATACATAGGAATACCTTATTAAGTATACAAAATAAAGGAAACAATATGTGAATTTAGCAAAGTAACAGGATTAAAAGGTTGAAATACACAAAAAAGAGTTTTATTTCCATATAGTAGTAATAAAAAAATTTTAATACAAAATTTAAAAAAACTACAATTTACAATTCATTTAAAATAAAAACCAAATCCTAACATTTAGGAATAAATCTCACAAAATATAGGCAAAAATCTGAAAAGACAATTCATAAAAGAAGATAAGCAAATGTCCAGTAAGCAAGTGTAAAAGTGTTCAACAGATTCACTCATCAGGAAAATACAAATGAAAACCATAAGAGATGCCATTCTGTGTCAACTAGAATGGCTAAAATATAAGTGTATAAGATTCTGGATCTACTGAAACTTTCATGAATTGAATTACTGATTGGAGTATAAATAACAACTCTGAAGATTTGTTTGTCAGTTTCTTACGCAGTTAAGTATACCTTTAGCTTTGACCCAGCTATCCTATTTTTGGGGGTTTACTTCCCCAAAGCAGTGAAAACATATATCCACGTATACTATGTTTATAACAATAGCCTTATTCATAATATTCAACATACGTTAGTAGGGAATTGGATTAGTCGGGAATTGGTACATTCTAACAATGCAATACTAAACCAAAAACCACACTCATTGCCGTCAAGTTGTTTCCGACTCATAGTACCCTATAAGACAGAGTAGAACCATAGGGTTTCCAAGGCTGTAATCTTTAAGGAAGCAGATTGCCACATCATTCTCCTGCCTAGCACCACTGCACCACCAGGGCTTGTATCAATGCAATAATACTTAGCAATAAATACAAAGGAACTACTTTTGACACTTGGAAGAAGATGGATGAATCTCAAAAAATTTTAAGTGAAAGAAAGCAAACAATAGAAGATATAACTGTATGATTCCATATATATGAAGCTCACAAGCAGCCAAAAACATATTATCTTAGAAATTATAACAGTGGTTACTTCTAGGTTGGAATGAGAAGGGACATGATATCTCTTTTTAAAGTCATGGAAGACTTCTGGGCAACATGGCGCTGTAGACAGAAACACCAAGTCATCCCTCCACAGGAAAGATCCAAAAAACTAAGTCAAACAGAGACACACATCAATCCAGAAACCCTAAGCATCAAATGAAGAGATAAAGAACTCAGCCAAGCACGAGATGGAATAAGAAACTGACAGAAAGCAGAGAGTGAAGAGAGATACATGCAGAGGTCCCCTATCAGCTAATGCAGCATGAATCCACCATCTTGGACTCCTATAAGAGATCGGTGAACAGGAGGTATGAGAAAGCAGCTTCACAGAGCTTCCAGCAGGAGACAGAGCAAATGGTAATCAGCGATATAGGCTTTCCTACCCACCACCCTTCTTCACTCCCACTCGGCCTCCTTTGCTTCCTTCAGCCACAGTCTCTTAACCAGGAAGCACCAGCTGCACCCCAGAGTCACTTGGATTCCACCTACCTGCACTGGCCGGCTCCCTGAGTGCCACTTGCTGGATGCTGGTATAGTTTTTTTCCAGTTTAGATTTCTTCAGTACCTCTCACTACCTCCCTCTCCTTTCTCTCAACTACCTGGCTCTGTATGCCATCTTTGCTTCTTCCTGAAAGGCTGCAAAACACTGCTCGACTGTGAAACTGCTTCCTGGCCTGTGCTGCCATGCTGGTGGGACCCTCAGAACTTTTTTTGTTTGTTCTGTTTTGATTTGTTTGTTTGTTTTCTTTCTCTTTTCTTGGCTTGGGTGTCTCTTCTAGATGGGCAGTACTGCGTGGCTTGGGAGTTACTCCCTTACTCTACACATATGTGCAGTGGCATCCCTGGGGGAATTTCTTTTTTCTGGTTTTTTTTTTTTTTTTCTCATTTTTTTTGTTTCTTAGTTTTCTTTTCTTCTCTTTTTCCCTTTTTGTCTTTATTCATTTCTCAGTTTCTCATCTCTCTGTACTTACCTTCTCTTGTGTCTCCTGAATAACTGGTGCTGTGTGACATCTCTACCCCTTCTAGCCAGGCTGTACTTCACGACCTGGGAGCAACTTCCCCAGTCCTCACAGCCACACTGGTGGGATTCCTGGTGGCTCTTTTTTTTTTTTTTTTAAATATATATTCATTTTTTCTTTTACCTTTTTTCTTTTCTTTTCTTTCTTTTTTTTTCCCTCCATTTCTCAGTCTGTCATCTCTCCACTCCAACGGCAAGCTCCCTTAGCACTCTTTTTTGTTTGTTTGTGTGTGTCTTTGGTGCCTGTTCCTCTCTCCTCTTTACCAAAGCCATTTTAGCTCAAAAAATCACAATCTTACCCATCCTTCCTGCCTGCCTGCACCATGCACTGACCATCACGCCCACAAGCAGCACAGGAACAGCTTACGGCACCTTCCTTGCACTGATTTCCAGCCCACCCTGTCAGCCCTAGTACATACCACAAACAACCCATCCCAGCAACTCCCCTTCATCTGGACCTACCCTGCTGTACCATACCTGAACAATTGACCCTGCCCACTGGAGAAGGAGGTGAAAATTATCATGCCTACTGATCAGCAAACAACAAAGAATGCATAGCTTGCCTGCTCACACATAATCAAATAAAACAAAAAAGCAGGAAGAAACAAACAAATCTACAATCAACAAATGAAGAAAATAACTACTGAATGTCCCAAAGACAGCAGACTATATCAAAACACACACAGAAACAGGACAGGATGGTTCCAGTAGGCATCCAAAGTAAAACACCAAATGACTTTCCAGAAAAAGAAAAGGCACTAGAACTACATGATAGGGAATTCAAATCTCTAATATTCAGAGCTATCCAAGACTTGAAGCAAAGAGCAGACAAAAATGAGGAAAGAATAGACAAATTCATGGAAAAGGCAGACAAATTCATGGAAAATACAGACAAAAAAATGGAATAATTCAAGAAAATATTACAGGAATAAAATGCTAAAATAAATTCACAACTACAAATCATACAAATATAACAATTAGAAATCCAAAAGATAAACGACAAGATTTCAGAAACGGACAGTGCCATAGAAGGGCTGAGGAGCAGATTTGAAATGGTGGAAGACAGGATCAGCAAAATTGAAGACAAATGCTTGGCTATAACTCTGCTTGAGGAAAAATCAGAAAAAGGAAAAAGAAAAATGAAGAAACCCTGAGAATTATGTGGGATACAATCAAAAGCAAAAATTTGCAAGTGATCGGAGTTCCAGAACAGGGGGAGAGAAGAAAACACAGAGGATCATTGAAGAACTGCTGACAGAAGACTTCCTCAGTATCATGAAAGATGAAAAGCTGACCATCCAAGAAGCTCAACAAATCCCATTTAGGATAGACCCCAAAAGAAAATCACCAAGGCATATCATAATCACGGTCGCTAAATACAAAGACAAAGAAACCTGAGAGCAGCTCGAGAAAAACAAAAAAATCACATACAGAGGAGAAACAATAAGAATAAATTCAGATTATTTGGCAGAAACCACGCAGGTAAGAAGGCAATGGGATGACATATATAAAACCTTGAAAGAAAAAAATTGCCAGCCAAGAATAATATATCCTGCAAAACTCTTGTTCAAATATGATGGTAAAATTAGGTCATTTACAGATAAACAGAAATTAAGGGACTATGTAAAAACCAAACCAAACTTACAAGACTTATTAAAGGGAGTCCTTCAATCTGAGAACAAACAAGCTCAGACCAGAGGATCATACCAGCAAGATACCAACTTAGGAAATGTACTCTCAAAGACTATCCAGAAACAAAAAAAATTACAACAGGGAACCAGAGAGGTTAATCTATAAATGACAACAGCATCAGAACAATAAAAGAGGGAACAAATGGTATAGGTATAGAACCTTCTAATGGAGAGGAAGGCAAGGCAATACCAAGTACTAACAGACTATTTCAAACATAGGAAGATAAGGGTAAATTTCAAGGTGACCACAAAGAAAGTTAACAAACCTACTCATCAAAATAAAGAACAAAAAAATAAACTCTCGGTTAAAAAAAAAAAAAAACTTACAAAAATAAAAGCAATGAAAAAAATAATCCACAAACAAAAGGAATTCAGCACAGGAGAGTAAGAGGAAAAAAGGAAATGTCAGCACCACCAATAAAAACACTACAGTACACTCGCAACTATCAATATTTACACTGAATGTAAATGGCCTAAATGAAACCACAAAGAGGCTGAGAGTGACAGAATGGATTAAAAAAAAAAAAAACAGGATTCATCATTATGCTGTCTACAAGAGACACAACTTAGAAACAAAGACGTAAATTTATTAAAAATCAAAGGATGGAAAAAATATATCAAGCAAACAGCTAACAAAAAAGAGCAGGAGTGGCAATACTAATCTCAGATAAAGTACACTTTTAAACAAAATCCACCATTAAAGACAAAGGACACTATATCATGATTAAAGGGAAGATCCATCATGAAGACATAACCATAATAAACATCTAAGCACCCAATAACAGGGCTCCCAAATACATAAAACAAACTCTAACAGCACTGAAAAGAGAAATTAACAGTTCCACAATAATAGTAGGACACTTCAATGTGCCACTCTCTGTAAAGGACAGAACAACTAAGAAGAAACTCAGCAAAGATACAGAAGACCAAAAGGGCACATTCAGCCAACTTCACCTCATAGACATATATAGAACACTCCACCCAACAGCTGCAAAGTACACATTCTTTTCCAATGAACATGGAACGTTCTCCACAATAGACCACATCTTAGGCCACAGAGCAATCCTCACCAAGATCCAAAACTCTGAGATAATACAAAGTATCTTCTCTGACTACAATGCCATCAAGGTAGAAATTAACAACAGGAAGAGTAAGGAAAAAATATCAATTACATAGAAACTGAATATCACGCTGCTTACAAACCACTGGATAATAGAAGAAATCAGAGATGGAATCAAAAAATTCCTAGAATCAAATGAGGATTAAAATACATCCTACCAAAACCTTTTGAACACAGTTAAGGCAGTCCTCAGAGGATGATTTATAGCAATAGATGCACATATCAAAAAAGAAGAAAGGCACAAAATCAAAACATTAACTACACAACACAAACAAATACAGAACAGCAAAAAAAAGCCCACAGCCACTGAAAGAAAGGAAATAATAAAGATCAGAGCTGAAATAAATGAAATAGAGAATAGAAAAACAATAGAATCAACAAAACCAAAAGTTGGTTCTTTGAAAGCATCAACAAAATCGACAAACCACTGGCCAGACTGACAAAAGAAAAACAGAAGATGAGGCTAATAACCCAAATGAAAAATGAAATGGGGGACATTACATCTGACCCAACTGAAATAAAAAGGATCATAACAGAGTATTATGAAAAGCTATACTCCAACAAATTTGAAAACCTAGAGGAAATGGATAAATTTCTAGAAACACACTACCTACCCAAAGTAACACGAAGTGATGTTGAAAATCTGAACAGACCCATAACAAGAGAAGAAATTGAAAAGGTAATAAAAAAAAACTCCCAACAAAAAAAAGCCCTGGCCCAGATGGCTTCACTGGAGAATTCTAACAAACGTTCAGAGAACAGCTTATACCAGTACTACTCAAATTATTTCAGGACATAGAAAAGGAAGCGACACTTCCAAATTCATTCTATGAAACCAGCGTAACCCTCATACCAAAACCAGGCAAAGATGCCACAAAAAAAGAAAATTACAGACCAATCTCTCTTATGAATATAGAGGCAAAAATTCTCAAAAAAATAATAGCCAATAGAATTCAGCATCATATCAAAAAAATAATACACCATTACCAAGTAGAATTCATACCAGGTATGCAAGGGTGGTTCTATATTAGAAAATCAATCAACATAATCCACCACGTAAATAAAAGGAAAGACAAGAATCACATCATCATCTCAATTGACGTGGAAAAGGCATTCGACAAAGTCCAACACCCATTCCTGATAAAAACTCCCAGTAGAATTGGTATAGAAGGGAAATTTCTCAACATAATAAAGGGCACGTATGCAAAACTAACGGTCAACATCATTCTTAATGGAGAGAGGCTGAAAGCATTACCCTGGAGAACAGGAACAAGACAAGGATGTCCTTTATCTCCACTCCTATTTAACATTGTTCTGGAAGTCCTAGCTAGAGCAAAAGAAAAGAGAAAGAAATAAAGGGCATCCAAATTAGTAATGAAGAAGTTAAACTGTCCCTATTTGCGGATGATATGATACTATACATAGAAAACCCTAAAGACTCCATAAGAGAACTACTGGAGCTAATAGAAAGATTCAGCAGCATAGCAGGATACAAGATAAACATACAAAAATTAGTTGGATTTCTATACACCAGTAAAGAGAACAGTGAAAAGGAAATCAGGAAAAAAATACCATTCATAATAGCCTCTAAAAAAATAAAATACTTAGGAATAAATCTAACCAGGGATGTAAAAGATCTATACAAAGAAAACTACAAAACACTACTGCAAGAAACCCAAAGGGATCTGCATAAATGGAAAAACATACCATGCTCATGGATAGGTAGACTCAACATTGTGAAAATAACAATTCTACCCAAAGCAATTTACAAATACAATGCAATCCTGATTCAAATACCAACAATATTCTTTAAAGAGATGTAAAAACTAATCATTGACTTTATATGGAAAGGGAAGAAGCCCCGAATAAGTAAAGCACTACTGGAGAAGAAGAATAAAGTAGGAGGACTTGCACTACCTGACCTCAGAACCTACTATGCAGCTATGGTAGTGAAAACAACCTGGTACTGGTACGACGACAGATACACTGACCAATGGAACAGAATTGACAACCCAGATGTAAATCCATCCACCTACAGTCACCTGATCTTTGACAAGGACCCAAAGTGTGTCAGATGGGGAAAAGACAGTCTTTTTAACAAATGGTGCTGGCAAAATTGGAAGTCCATCTGCAAAAACATGAAACAAGACCCATACCTCACACCATACACAAAAACTAATTCAAAATGGATCAAAGACCTAAATATAAAGCCAAAAACTATAAAGTTCATAGAAGGAAAATATAGGATCAACTCTAGAGGCCCTAATGCATGGCATTAACAGGATACAAATCAGAACCAACAACACACAAACTCCATAAGATAAGCTGGGATCTTCTAAAAATTAAACACTTAGGCTCATCAAAAGACTTCACCAAAAGAGTAAAATGACAGCCCACAGACTGGGAAAAACCTTTTGGACATTACAAGGCAGACAAAGGTCAAATCTCTAAAATCTACAAGAAAATCCAACACCTCTACAACAAAAATACAAATAATGTAATTAAAAAATGGGCAAAAGAAATTAACAAATACTTCTCCAACAAAGACATTCAAGAGGCCAACAGACACATGAGGAAATGCTTGCAATCACGAGCCATTAGAGAAATGCAAATTAAAACCACAATCAGATACCATCTCACCCTGGCATTACTGGCACTAATCAAAAAACTGGAAATAACAAACGTTGATAAGGCTGCAAGGAGATTGGAACACTTATGCACTGCTGGTGTGAATGCATATTGATACAACCATTTTGGAAAATGATGTACTGCTTCCCTCGAAATCTAGAAATTGAAATACCATGTGATCCAGCAATCCCACTCCTAGCAATATATCCTAGAAAAATAAGAGTCGTCACTCAAATAAACATATGCACACCCATATTCATTGCAGCATTGTTCACAATAGCAAAAAGATGGAAGCAACCTAGATGCCCATCAACAGATGAATGCATAAACAAACTATGGTACATAAATACAATGGAGTATTATGCAATGATAAAGAACAATGATGAATCTGTTAAACATCTCATAATATGGATGAAACTGGAGGACGTTATGCTTAGTTAAATAAGTCAATCACAAAAAGACAAATATTCTATGAGCCTTCTATTGTAAAAAGTCATGAAAAACTTTACAGATAAAAAGAAACAATCATTGTTGGTTATGAAGGATAGGGTGGTGAAACTAAAAAGACAATAGATGAGTGGTAACTTTGGTGAAGGGTAAAACAGTACACAATACTGGGGAAGCCAGCAGAACTTGTACAGGGAAAGGTCATGGAAGCTCCATAAACACATCCAAACTCCCTGAGGGACTGAATTGCTGGGCAGAGGGCTGTGGGGACCATGGTTTTGGGGAAGATCTAGCTCAATTGGCATAACACAGTTTATAAAGAAAATGTTCTGCATTCTACCTTGGTGAGCAGCATGTGGGGTCTTAAAAGCCTGTAAGCAGCCATCTAAGATACTCTACTGGTCTCACCCCTTCAGGAGCAAGGGAGAATGAAGAGAACAGGATACAAGGAAGATTAGTCCAAAGGCAAACGGACCACAGCTAACACGGCCTCCACCAGTCTAAGTCCAGTACAGCTAGATGTTGCCCAGCTACCACTGACTGCTCTTACCGGGATCACAACAGAGGGTTCTGGACAGAGCTGGAGAAGGATGTAGAACAAAATTCTAACACACAAAAAAAGACCAGATTTCCTGGCCTGAGAAACTGGAGAAACCCCGAGAGTATGGCCCCTGGACACCGTTTTAGCTCAGTAATGAAGTCACTCCTGAGGTTCATCCTTCAGCCAAAGATTAGACAGCCACACGAAACAAAACAAGACTAATGGGCCACAACAGTACAGGGACAAGGACTAGAAGGCAAAAGGGGACGGGAAAGCTTGTAATAGGGAACTCAAGGTTGAGAAGGGACAGTGTCGACATGTGGTGGGGTTGTTAACCACTGCCATAAAACAGTATGTGTACTAACTGTTTAATGAGAAACTATTGTTCTGTAAACCTTCATCTAAAGTACAATAAATAAATAAAGTCATGGAAATGTTCACTATCTTGTCTTGAGTCTTGGTTACATGTGTAAACAATTGTCAAATTTCATTGAAATGAACATTTAAGATCTATGCAGCTTATTGTGTGGAAATTATACTTCAGTTTAAAAAAGAGCAACACTGTGGGGTAAAATTCTCTGAGTACTTGCTAAGAGTTCAAAACCATTGGTGTTGACTAGAATCACAAAGAAAGAAGCAAATATTTATATGACTGGTTAATTGCATAGCTAAACCATCCAAATTCTCAATTATTTTATGAACAAGGAAAATTGGAAATGTTTTATGTAAATCATAACTTATAAAACTTTCTTCAAAGCTTTCTTTTCTGTGAAAAAAATTCACTTTTAATTTCCCTAACATGACTCTTTCCAGTTATTGGAGCATTAATGCTCCTTTCAATTTTTGCTTGTATCATCCCTTACAAGGTACGAAGAATTTCTTCAAGGGATAAGTAATTGCTCCCCTTTCCATTTCATGTCTCCAGGCAAAAAAAAAAATCAGAGAGATTTCCCAGGAGGGCAAAGAATTATAATTCTACTTCACCACTCTATTGTTGTTTTGTTAACAGCCATCCAATCAGCTGACTCATGGTGACCCCATGCACGAGTGAAAGAAATGCTACCCAATCGTGGGCCATCCCCATGATTGATTGTGGATCAGATCATTGTGATTCATAGGGTTTTCATTGGCTGAAAACTGGAAGCTCAGCTGAAACCTGTTCATCATAGCAACATGCAAGCCTCTACTTACAAATGGGTGGTGACTGCACATGATGTGCATTGGCTGGGAATTGAATTCAGGTCTCCAACATAGAAGGGGAGAATTCTACCACTGAACCACCAATGTCCCCACCAATCTTGATTACCTATACTTATATGGACGAGCAGACTGAGAAGTTATTATTTCACATCTATTCTGTACATCAGGCTATGAGTTACACTTTACTCTCACTTCAGGTAGATGTTAACTAAAAACTTCCTTTAGATAGCTAGGACTCTTTTGCCTAACAAATTGATCATCTGGGTACAAATTTGCTTTATTTGAGCTATTTTTAGGTATTTTAAGCTTGGTAGGTACTGCCATTAGACCTGAATATTTAAAGCCTATAAATTAAAAAGGCATCAAAGTATCTCATTTTATTGCATATTGAAATAATATATTATCTCTATCCTAAATTCAGTAGAGTTGGGGGCTTCAAAATTGTCCTCAAAAATATTCAAAATTGATTTAGTTATCTCCCTTGCACAGATTAGCATTTCCAGTGAAACAGTGGTAGCTTACATTTTGTTTTTTCCAGAGGTGTTCCACATTACATAGCCGCTGTTGTTGTTTTCAAAACAATTACCTGGGAAAAGTTTCCCCAATGCAGATGTTTCTGAAGTTGAAAGGAAAAAATGGCAACTGGTATGGATTGTTCATAGCAAAGAAGGAAATTATCTAGATAAACTTTATTTCATTATTAGACAAAATACAGGAGCTTGCAGGTGGATGAGGAATTCTATTTGGAATATGCCAGCATTAGCCCAGTCTTCACTAATTCTTTTCTCCTCTGTATCTTTCTCCTGTGTACCCACCTCGTGTCTGTCTGTTTGTCATACTGTAGTGGCTTGTGTGTTGTTGTGATACTGGAAGATTTGCCACCAGTATTTCAAATACCAGCAGGGCCCCCTTTGGTGGACAGGTTTCAGTGGAGCTTCCAGACTAAGACTAGGAAGAAGGGTGGCAATCTACTTCTGATAAAATAGGCCAGTGAAAACCTTATGAATAGCAGCAGAATATTGTCTGATATCATGCCAGAAGATGAACCTCTCAGGTTGGAATGCACTCAAAATATGACTGGGGAAGAGCTGCCTCCTGAAAGTAGAGGCAAACTTAATGATTTGGATGGAGTCAAGTTTTCAGGACCTTCATTTGCTAATGTGGCAGGACTCAAAATGAGCAGAAACAGCTGTGAGCATCCATTAATAATTAGAGCATGGAATGTATGAAGTATGAACCTAGGAAAACAGGAATTTTCAAAAATGAAATGGAATGCATAAAGATCGATACCTTTGGCATTAGTGAGTTGAAATGGACTAGGACTGGCCATTTTGAATCAGATAACCATATGGTCTACTAAACTGGGAATGAGAAAGAGAAGAGGAATGACTTCACATTCATCATCAAAAAGAACATTTCGAGGTCTATCCTGAACTAAGATACTGTCAGGGATAGGATAATATCCATACTCCTACAAGGAAGACCAGTTTATATGACAATTACCAAATTTACACACCAACCACTAAGGCCAAAGATGAAGAAACAGAAGATTTTTACCAACTTCTGTAGTTTGAAATTGATCAAATATGCAATCAAGGCACATCGATAGTTACTGGCTATTGGAATGTGAAAGTTGGGAACAAAGAAGAATGACCAGTAGTTGGAAAATATGGCCCTGGTGATAGAAATGAGGCCAGAGATTGCATGATAAAATTTTGCAAGACCAACGACTTATTTATTGCAAATATCTTTTCTCAAGAACATAAACAATGACTATACACCTGAACCTTGCAAGATGGAATACACAGGAATCAGATAGACTACGTCTGTGGATGGAAAATGATGGAAAAGCTCAATATCATCAGTCAGAACAAGACCAGGGGCCAATTGTGGAACAGACCTTCAGTATGCAAGTTCAAATTGAAGTTGAAGAAAATTAGAGCAAGTCCACTAAAGGCAAAGTATGACCGTGAGTATATCCCACCTGAATTTAGAGACCATCTCAAGAATAGATTTGATGCATTGAACAATAATGACCAAAGACCAGACGAGTTGTGCAATGACATCAAGGACATCATGTATGAAGAAAGCAAGAGGTTACCAAAAAGGCAGGAAAGAAAGAAACCACCAAAATGGATGTCAGAAGAGACTATGAAAGTTATTCTTGAAAGTAGAGTAGCTAAAGTGAAAGCAAGAAATGATGAAGTAAAAGAGCTGAACAGAAGATTTCAAAGGACGGCTTGAGAAGACAAAGTAAAGTATTACAATGAAATTTGCAAAGACCTGGAGATAGAAAACCAAAAGGGAAGAACACACTCGGCATTTCTCAAGCTGAAAGAACTGAAGAAAAAATTCAAGTCTTGAGTTGCAATAGTGAAGAATTCTGTGAGAAAAATATTAAACAACGCAGGAAGCAGATGGAAGGAATATGCAGAGTCACTGTAGCAAAAAGAATTGGTCAACATTCAATCATTTCAGGAGGTAGTATATGATCAAGAACCTATGGTACCAAAGGAAGAGGTCCAACCTGCACTGAAGGCATTGGTGAAAAACAAGGCTCCAGGAATTGACTGACTACCAATTGAGATGATTCAACAAACAGATGCAGTATTAGAATTGCTCACTCGTCTATGCCAAGAAATTTGGAAGACAGCTACCTGGCCAAAAGACTGGAAGAGATCCATATTTGTACACTTTCCAAAGAAAGGTGATCTAACCGAATGCAGAAATTATCGAACAATATCATTAATATCATACACAAGTAAAGTTTTGCTGAAGATCATTCAAAAGTGGTTGCAGCAGTACATCAGCAGGGAACTGCCAGAAATTCAAGTGGGATTCAGAAGAAAACAAGGAACCAGGGACATCATTGCTGATGTCAGATGGATCATGGCTGAAAGCAGAGAATATCGGAAAGGTGTTTACATATGTTTTATTGATTATGCAAAGGCATTCTACTGTGTGGATCATAGCAAATTAAGGATAACATTTGAAGAATGGGAATTCTGAAACATTTGTGCTCATGAGGAGCCTGTACTTAGAGAAAGAAGCAGTCCTTTGAACAGAACTGCATGGTTTAAAATCAAAAAAGGTGTGCGTCAGTGTTGTTTCCTTTCACCATACTTATTCAATCTGTATGCTGAGCATATGACCCAAGAAGCTGGACTATATGAAGAACACAGTATCAGGATTGGTGAAAGACTCATTAACAACCTGCAACATGCCAATGACACAACCTTCCTTGCTGCAAGTGAAGAGGACTTGAAGCACTTATTGATGAAGATCAAAGACCACAGTCTTCAGTATGGATTACACCTCAACATAAAGAAAACAAAAATCCTCACAACTGGACTAATAAGCAACATTATGTTAAATGGAGAGAAGATTGATGGTTGTCAAGGATTTCATTTTACTTGGATCCACAATCACCCATGAAAGCAGCAGTCAGGAAATCAAAAGACATGTTACTTTGGGCAAATCTGCTGTGAAAGACCTCTTTACAGTGTTAAAAAGCAAAGATGTCACTTTGAGGACCAAGGTGCACCTAACCCAAGCCATGGTGTTTTCAATCACCTCATAATCATGTGAAAACTGGACAATGAATAAGGAAGACCGAAGGAGAATTGCTGCATTTAAATTATGGTTTTGGCAAAGAATATTGAGTATTACCATGGACTGCCTGAAGAACAACCAAGCCTGTCTTGGAAGAAGTACAGCCAGAAAGCTCTTTTAGAAGCAAGATTGGTAAGACTTTGTCTCACATACTTTGGACATGTTATAAGGAGGGACCAGTCCCTGGAGAAGGACACCATGCTTTGTACAGTAGTGGGTCAGTGAAAAGAGGAAGAATCTTAATGAGATGGATTGACACAGTGGCTGCAACAATGGCCTCAAGCAAAAAAAATTATGAGGATGGCGCAGGACTGGGCAGTGTTTCGTTCTGTTGTACATAGGGTCACTGTGGGTTTGAACTGACTGGATGGCACCTAACAACAATGTACAATATGCTTGAAATGAGTATATCCTCACGGGCACAGAAGAATTCTCTCTTTATAAACACTTTTAAGGAATGTACTTATTTCAATATGTCTTAGTTTCCTAATGCTACTGTAACATAAATTCCACAAATGCATGGTTTAAAACAGCAGAAATTCATTTTCTCACAGTTCTGAGGGCTAAAATTCCAAATCAGAGTCTCAGCTGTGTTGATTCTGTCCATGTTGGTAGCCCCAGACTATCCTTGCTTCCTTGGCTTGCACACGATTCTCACATGGTGTCTGTCTTCCCCAGTGTGTGTATGTGTGTGTGTGTGTCTGTCTGTCTGTATCTGTGATTATTCTGGTCTTTTTATAACTTAGAAGTGATTAGGCTCAAGATTCACTCTATTCTAGCACGACTTCCTTAACATAACAAAAGAATAATCTATTTCCAAACAAGATCACATCCATAGCTACGAGGGCCAGAAATTCAACACATATTTTGGAGTCACAATTCAATAAATAAATCAGAAAGTGGCCTGCACTGTAAGATATCCAATAGATGAAGCACACTACTCTTGGGCCTTAGAGTGTCATTTCTGAATTATCAGTGAGAGTGTAATGGCCTGACACACAGTTGCTTCCAGACAGACTAAGCTGTCACTTTCCCTTCCCAAAAGTGGACAAACATTTGGCAGAAAATAAATCAGTCCGTATGGTTGTGGGTAGCAGAATATTTACACAGAAATGTGTTCCAACCTTTGTTTCCTCCTCTCTTTGAAAGTGTTTGTTTCAGCTTTCATGAGAAAAGTTTTCCAAAATAAAAATGAGTTGCTTGCTTTCCTACAAAGACTCAAACTTGCTGCCTTAAGTGCCCTTAAAATGTCATGTTAATAACAATAGAAGAGGAAAAAATGAGCCGCAGATACAGTATATTTTGGAAAATTTGCCTCTTGTATAACCATGTCTACAACTGGAAGTTTTGTAGCAGTCATTGTGGAGGTGGGGTGTGTGTGTGTGTGTGAACTATGTTGTTGGAAGCTCTATTGAAGTGAGAACGAGACTAATAAAACTTTCAGAAACAAAATGCCTACTTTCACTGATGACTCTTTCTCCAGCATCCTCTGGATCTTTAGAAATATGCCTTTTAATGTCTTTTGTTATAAATAAAAGCTTAAGAATATATCAGGAAAACAAGATGGGTTTATACTGATTTCTATTGAGTAAGCTCCACTGAGTAACTTAGTCTAGAATTCAAAGTGACTAAAAACACTCTCCAAGTTAATATTTCAAAAACTCTCTTTATTCTCAAGGGATTCTTTGAACTTAAAATGTAATTTACTAAATCATATTTGTATGTATGAGGTGATTTTATTCCTACCTGAGGGTGCTGAAAAACAGATATAAATATTTGTCCATATGGAATGGTATGCATATTGATTGATAGTTTTAGTTTCCTTTTAACATATGCAAAGAATTCCTCAACCATGCTGCTTCTGTGTTCAAGCAATTTTTCTAAATATCAGTAAAAGTAACCAAACATTGGGCAAATTTTTATTGGGAGCCTGGTTTAGCAAATTTAGAAATGTTTTTAGTCGGAAAGTAGAACAAAAGTTTCACAGCCATTTTGTCACAAATTCAGCTAATTTGTTATTTAAAGAAATAATTCATATTTCTCCCTTACAGAAATTCCATAAAAATTTACATGTGTATGTATAAATGTGCTTTCAGTTTATAACTTTGGTATTATTACACAGAAATGAGCACTAGATCCTTTAGATTTTTAGGGTAGGTTGAAGATATTCATTTAGGTTTATAAGAAGATTCCTGGAAATTTCTAAAACTGATTACAGAATTTTTGAGATGGTACACTTGATTCATTAATTCATTTAAATATTGGATGACTCAAATTCCTTTTCAACATCAGGGCAAAGCCAGTGTTTTATATTATCTAACAAGTCAAGAGAAGAAATAAAAACAAAACCTTGCTTTGTGATTTACCTCCAGTGAATTAGATGGTGGAAAGAATTTGTAGAAATCACAGTATAGTAGACTGTTTGGAGACTAGCAGGAGAAAGGGAAACAGCTTTACCTACCATGCCTTCATCTCAGGGCACACGGTGGAGAGGTAATCAACAGCGGGCATGCTCCTGAGAGAGCCCTTTTGTTTCCAGCATTTCTTGAGCTAAGATAACTTGCCCTGCTTCTTGGAGATAAGGAGGAACTGAGCCATGTCTCTTCGTCTTCAACACAATTTATTTCATTTTGGCCTGATATACAGCGTTAAACCTGTTCTCCCCTTTAAAGAGAGAAGGGCTCCAGTTAACACCAGATATGAAAGTAAAATAAAATGTTGTTATAACTTTTGCTTGACAAATCTTTCCCCGAGCAGAGTTTGAATGCAGAAAAAGAGGTAAATGGCATTTGAATATATAAAATTCTCATATTTACAGACAATAGCCGGGTTATCACCAACTCGTGTAAACCCAAATAATTGCCCAGTTATGCCTTCTCTCTGGCCATCAGGTTTTTTTTTCTTTTTCTAGTTAATCTTCCAGAGACATTTCATGTTCATACCTCTTTTCCTTGGAAACCCATAAACTAACAGAGAATAAGCTTTTCAATCAACACTTTCACATAAAAGTCAATGTGGTGCACAGGGCAAGGATTTCATTACCCAGAGCTCTGCTGACAAACTCGTTAACTCTTCTCTGGGCAGAGTAGCAAGATTTCCTCCCCTAAATCTGGGTCAGTAGAAATACAATATAATTTGCTTCCCCCTAAGTTTCTATACTGTTCCTCCTAATGCCTGACCCTCAATGCTTCCTTGCAGAAAATAGGAGGATTGTTGGTGGTTAACCTGCCACTTTTTTCACTTAAACTCACTCTCAATAGCCTGTGACCAAAACAGAAGAAAACAACTTGGGACTATCCATGAGCTTCCTTTCCAGGGCTTGTATTCCAGAACTATTATAATGAATAGAAAATCAAGTCCAACTGCAACTGTTTATTGCAATGAACCTACCACGTTTGGAAAGAAAAATAAATAAGGATCAGTAGTACTTTCATAAATTGATTTTGTATGAGAAAGAATAGATAATTAAAAGAGTATTGCTTTTTCTTGAAGTCTTCCATGATCTTTTAGTAAAATTTCATCTAGAAAATGGAAAGCAATCTTTTCCAATGGCCATTTACATGCTTTTTTTAAAAAGTTTTCAAAAAAGGTTAAAATATAATATAAAATCATAAAAGCTTGAAGAAATGTATCTGTGTTTTGGGAATCTGCTGGAGATATCAACATAGGCTTTGTATCTCACAAAATAGGTATTATTAGAATTTAGATATCTAGGGCTGCCAAGACTATAAATGTTTCCTTAGAGGCCTTTTAAAAGCTGAAATCTAATTTCAGAAAAATTCAATGAAAATCCTAATGGCAATTTTAAAGTCCCAGATGTTAGAGTCATTAAACCAAATAACATAGCAGTGTCAACAACATTTCTAGCCTTTCCTCTTTTACCCTCATCACTGCAAGTGATTTTGTACACATAATATAGTCATGCAAGTATTTAAACAAACATTTATTGCATTAATGAAGAATGTAATACTCATAGCAATAAATAAAGGGTTACATGTTATCTCGTGCAATTAAAAAATTAATCTTAAAATCCTTTGCACAAAAATAACAAATTTTGAAGGCAGAGCAAACATGGCACTATAGACAGAAGTGCCATGCCACCCTTCTGCAGCAAAGACCCAAAAAACAAAGTAAAACAGGTACAAAGGTAGTCCTGGAATCCTAAGCATCAAAATGAGGAATAAAGAACTCAATCACGCAACGAATGAAGTAAAAAATTGACAGAGAACAGAGACTGAGGAGAGCTATGGCATGGAGGTTCTCTACCAGCTACCAAGACATGGACTCACCATCTTGGAACTCAACCACCAGAAATGGCAGACGTGGAATATGAGAAGGCAACTTCACAGAGCTCCCAACAGGATACTGAGCACCCAGTAATCAGGGTTACATGATTTCCTACCCCCCACCCTTCCTCCCTATATGCAGCCTCTGCCACTTTCCAGTGGGCCACGGTCGCTAGGCTGGAGAGATACCAGCCCACTGCCACCCGCATCTGCCCCACCCTCATTGACTGGTTCCCTAAGTGCCACTTTATTTGTTGTTGTTGTTTTTCTGGCTTTTTTTGTTTCTTCTCTCTCTCTCCCGTCCTCCCTTTCCTTTCTCCCACCCAGCTAACCCTGTGCACTACCCCAGCCCCTTCTCGATGGGCTGTGCTGCACTGTTCAGCTACAGAGCCAACAGCACACGGCCTCCCTGATTCCGTGCCACCCACAACAGCTGGCTCCTTCAGCACCATTTTTTCTGTTTCTTCTCTCTCTCTCCCTCCCTTCCTTTCCTTTCTCCTGCCCACCTAGCCTGTGTGTCATCCTCACCACTTGTCAGTGGGCCATGCTGCACTACTCGGCTAGGGAGCCACTGGCACACAGCCTCCCAGGTCCTTGCCACCCCCAGTGACTAGTTTCTTCAGTGCCGTATTATTTTATTTTATTTTGTTGTTTGTTTTTGCTTTTTTTTGTTGTTGTTGTTTCTTCTCTAACTCTCTCCTTTCCTTCTTTTCCTTTCTCCTGTGCATCTAACCCCATGCGCTGCCCTCGCCCCTTCTTAATGGGCCGTGTTGCACCACTCCACTAGAGAGACACTGCCATACAGACTCACCGGGTCTGTGCTGCCCCTACTGACTAGCTACTTCAGCATCATATTATTATTTTTTTTTTTTTGGTTTATTCTCTCTCTCTCCCTTCCTTCCTTTCCTTTCTCCCACCCACCTAGCCCCACGTGCCATTCCCGCCCCTTTCAACAGGCCATGCTGCTCCACTTGGGTCAAGAGCTACTGGCACACAGCCTCCTCGGGTCTGTGCTGCCTCCACCAGCCAGCTCCCTCAGTGCCATACTTTTTTATGTCTGTTTTTCTTGTGTTTTTTTTGTTTTTGGTTTCTTCTCTCTCCCTTCCTTCCTTTCCTGTCTCACACCCACCTAGCTCTATGTGCCATCCCTGCCCCTTCTTGAAGGAACATGCCACACCACTTGGCTAGAAAGCCACCAGCACATGGACTCTTCAGGTCTGCACTGCCCCCACAGGCCAGCTCCCCACAGTGCCATATTTTTTTGGTTTGTTTGTTTTTTTCTTTTTTTCTGTTTCTTCTCTTTCTCTTCCTTCATTCTTTTCCTTTCTCCCATGCACCTAGCCCTGTGCTCTGCCCCCACCCCTTCTTGAAGGGCCATGGTGAACTATTTGGCTAGAAAGCCACTGGCAGTTGGCCTCCCTGGATCTGTGCTACTGTCACTGACTAGCCCTCCCAGCACCATTTTTTTCCTTCCCTCTCTATCCTACCTTTCCTTTCTCCTGCCCACCTAGTCTCATGCACTGCACCCCACCCTTCTCAATAGACCATCCTGCACCACTCAGCTAGAGAGCCACTGGCACACATCCTCCCCAGGTCTGTGCCACCCCCACAGACCAGCTCCCTCAGTGTCATATTTTAATTTTTTCTTTATCTTTTATGTTATCCCTTTTCCTTCTTCCTCTCACTTAGGCACTGCATTGCCTCTGCCCATTCTTGAGGAACTGTGCCTTGCAGCCAGACAAGGAGACATCAGCTCACTGACACATTGATTGTGCCCCATACCCAATGGCCTGCTCCTTCAGCACCATATTTATTTTATTTTATTTTCTTGTTGTTGCTGTTTTTGTTTCTTCTCTCTTTCCTTTCTTTATTTTCCTTTCTTCTGCCCAGCTAGCTCAATGCACTGCCCACACACCTTGACAGGCTTAGCCGCACTGCTAGGCTAGAGAGTCACTGGCACATGGCCTCCCCAGGTCTGCCCTGCTCTCACCCACCAAATCCACCATGATGAAATTTTATTTACTTTGTTTCCCTTGATTTATTTTATTTCATTTTTTTGCTTCTGTTTCTCTCTTCTTTCTCTCTCCTGCTTACCTCCACACATCACACCCTCTCCCTTCCCTCCTGCCTATCTCCTCTGTGCACCAAGCACTGTGCCCCCAAGCTTCATAGGTGCAGACCCACAAAACCTGCCCTTCACTGCCCCAAACCCTTCCCTGCTGGCCCCAGTTTGTGCCACAAATCACCCATTCCCATCCCTTCCCCTCCTGTTGAACTTGTCCTGCTGCACCATAGCTCAGCTAATGGCCCTGCTCACCTAGACAAGCGGGTGAGAAGTATTGTGCCCACAGACAAGCAAGCAACAAAACACATCCAGCCCACTTACCCAGGCATAATCAAATAAAACAAGATAGCAGGATGAAACAGACAAATCAACAATCAGTAAATGAAGAAAATAATTCCTGAGTGTCCAGGAGACACAGACAATATCAAAACACATATAAAAAAGAAAGGACAGAATGGCTCCTGTAAGCAACCAAAATAAAACACCAGATGACCTTCAGGTAGAACAAAAGGCACTGGAACTACCTGATAGGGAATTCAGAAGTCTAATATTCAGGGCACTCCAAGATATTAGGAAAGAGAAGAAGGAAAACACAGACGAAAATAAGAGAAAAAAATAGACAAAATCAGGGAAAACACAGACAAAGCAATGGAAGAATTCAGGAAAATAATACAGGAACAAAATATCAAAATAAATAAACAGCTAGATATCATACAAAAATAGCAATTAGACATTCAAAAGATGAACAAGATTTCAGAAAAGGACTGTGTAATAGAAGGGCTGAGGAGCAGGTTTGAAGCAAAGGACGACAGGATCAGTGAAATTGAAGACATATCTGTGGATACCACTTTGTTTGAGGAAAAATCAGAGAAAAGAATAAAGAAAAATGAAGAAAACCTGAGAATGATGTGGGATACAATCAAGAGCAAAAATTTGTCTGTGATTGGAGTTCCAGAACAGAAGAAGAAAACAGAAAACACAGAGAGGATCACTGAAGATCTGTTGACAGGAAACTTTCCTAATATCATAAAAGATGAAAAACTGACCATCCAAGAGGCTCAATGAACCACATGTAGCACAGGACCCAAAAGAAATCACCAAGACATATCATAAGCACGCCCACCAAAACAAAAGACAAAGAAAGAATCCTGAGAGCACCTTGAGAAAAATGAAAAGTCACATACAAAGCGGAAACAATAAGACTAAGCTCTGATTGTTTAGCAGAAACTGTGCAGTCAAGAAGACAATGAGACAACACATATAAAACCTTGAAAGAAAAAAATTGCTAACGAAGAATAATACATCTTGCAACTATATCTGTTCAAATGTGATGGCGAAATTAGGACATTTCCAGATAAACAGAAATTAAGGAAATATGTAAAAACCAAACAAAACTTACAAGAATTATTTAAGGGAGCCTTTTGGTTAGAAAACAAACAATATCAGACAACAACCTGAATTTGGGACACAGGACAGCATCAACCAGACACCAACCTAGCAATGAACTCTAAAGGATAAAACAAAACTAAAAGATTTATAACAGGAAACCAGAGACGTCAGTCGGTAAAAGACAACAATGTCAGAACAATAAAAGAGGGAATAAACTGTGTAGGTATAGCTGTTTCAAATGGAGAAGAAGTTAAGGTGATAGCATATAATAAAAGACCAGTTTTAACTTAGGAAGATAATTTCAGGTAACCGCAAAGAAAGTGAACAAATCTACTCATCAAAATAAAGAAGAAAAACATAAAGTTTCAGTAAACACAAAATCTACAAAAATGAAAGAAATGAAAAAAATATCCACAAACAAAAGGAATTCAGCACAGGAGACAAAGAAGAACAATGAAAATGCCAACATCACAAAAAAAAAAAAAAAAGGCACTACAAAATGACAGCAATAAATTCACACCTATCAGTAGTCACGTGGAACATAAATGGCTTAAATGCACCCATAAAGAGACTGAGAATGGCAGAATGGATTAAAAAAACAGGACCCATTAATATGCTGTCTATAAGAGCGACACATCTTAAAAATAAAGACATAAATACATTAAAAATCAAAGGATGGAAACAAAAAATCAAGCAAACAGCAACCAAAAAAGAGCAGAAGTGGTAATAGTAATCTCAGATAAAATAGACTTTAAAACAAATCCAACATAAAAGACAAGGAAGGACATTATATAAAGATTGAAGGGATAATCCACCATGAAGACAGAACAGTAATAAGTATTTATCCACCCAATAAAAGGGCTCCAAGATACATAAAACAAACTCTAACAACACTGAAAAGAGAAATTGTCTGTTCTTCAATAATATTAGCACACTCCAATACACCACAGTTAATAAAGGACAGAACATCTAGAAAGAAACTCAACAAAGGTTCAGAGGATCTAAAGGCCACAATCAACCGACTTGATCTTATAGACATATATAGAACACTCCATCCAATAGCAGCAAAGTATACATTATTTTCCAACACACGCGGAAGGTTCTCCAGAATAAACCCCATCTTAGGCCACAAAACAACCCTCAACAAAATCAAAAACACTGAGATAAAGCAAACAATTTTCTCTGATCACAATGCCATGAAAGTAGAAAGTAATAACAGTACGAGCAAAAAAATAAAATCAAATACATGGAAACGGAAAAACACCTTGTTTAAAAAACACTGGGTAATAGAAGAAATCAAACATGGAATAAAAATATTCCTAGAATCAAATGAGAATGAAAACATAACCAAAACCTTTGGGAAACAGCAAAGGCAGTGCTCAGAGGTCAATTTATAGCAAAAGATGCACACATCAAAAAAAATTTTAAAAAAAGGGGGGGGGACAAAATGAGAACTTTGGCTATATAACTTGAACAAATAGAAATAGAGCAGCAAAAAAAGACCACAGCCACCAGAAGAAAGGAAACAATAAACATCAGAGTGGAAATAAATGAAACAGAGAATAGATAAACAATACAAAGAATCAACAAAACCAAAAGTTGGTTCTTTGAAACAATCAACAAATCATTGGCCAAGCTGACAAAAGAAAAACAGGAGAGGAAGCAAATAATCCAAATAAGAAATGAAATGGTGGACATTACAACAAACCTAGCTGAAATAAAAAAAATCATAACAGAGTACTATGAAAAACTATACTCCAACAAATTTGAAAACTTAGAGAAAACGGACAAATTTCTAGAAACACATTACCTACCTAAACTAACACAAACTGAGTTAAAAAATCTGAATAGGTCCATGACAGGAGAAGAGATCAAAAAGATAATAAAGAAAAAAACACTCCCAAGGAAAAAAAGGCCCTGACCAGGATGGCTTCACTGGAGAATTCTACCAACCATTCAGAGATGAGCTCACTCCAGTACTACTCAAACTATTTCAGAACATAGGAAAGGAAGGGATACTTCCTAACTCATTCTATGAAGCCAGCATAACCCTGATACTAAAAACAGGCAAGGACACCACACACAAAAAAGAAAATTATAGACCCATATCTTTCTTGAATATAGATGCAAAAATTTTCAACAAAATTCTAGCTGACAGAATTTAGCATCATATTAAAAAAAAATAATACACCATGACCAAGTGGGATTCAAACCAGGCATGCAAGGATGGCTCAACATTAGAAAATCAATCAACCTAATCCACTATGTAAATAAAACAAAAGAAAAAAATCACATGATCATCTCAGTAGACACAGAAAAACAAATTTTGATAAAGTTCAACACCCATTCCTGATTAAAAACTCTCAGTAAAATAGGGATAAAATAGGGGAATTCCTCAACATAATAAAGGGCATCTATACAAAGCCCACAGCTAACATCATTCTCAATGGAGAGAGGCTTAAAACATTCCCCCTGAGAACAGGAACAAGACAAGAAAGCCCTTTATCACCATTCCTATTTAACATTATTCTGAAAATCTTAGCTAGAGCAAAAAGGCAAGAAAAGGAAATCAGAGGCATCCAAATTGGTAAGGAAGAAGTAAAACTATCCCTATTTACAGATGATATGATATATACATAGATGTATATGATATATACATAGAGAACCCAAAAGACTCCACAAGAAAACTACTGGAACTAATAGAAAGATTCAGCAGAGTACCAGTTTACAAAATAAACATACAAAAATCTGTTGGATTCCTATATACCAATAAAGAGAACTACGAAAAGGAAATCAGGAAAGCAATACTGTTTATAATAGTCCCTAAAAAATAAAATAAAATACTTAGGAATAAATCTAACCAAGGACGTAAAAGATTTATACAAAGAAATCTACAAAACACTACTGCAAGAAACTAAGAGAGACCTGTTGTTAGGTACCATAAAGTCAGTTATAAATCATAGCAAACTTATGTACAACTGAACAAAACACTGCCTGGTCCTGTGCCATCCTCAAAATTGTTGCCACAGTTGAGCCCATTGTTGCAGCCACTGCATCAATCCATCTCACCAAGGGTCTTTCTCTTTATTGCTGACCCTCTACTTTATCAAGCATGATGTCCTTCCCCAAGAACTGATCCCACCTAACATGCCCAATGTATGTGAGACATAGTCTCACGATCCTTGCTTCCAAGGAGCATTCTGGCTGTACTTCTTCCAAGACATATTTGTTCATTCCTTTGGCAGTCCATGGTATATTAAATTTTCTTTGCCATCACCATAATTCAAAGGCCACAGTTCTTCTTCCAATCTTCCTTATTCATTGTCCAATTTTCCCATGCATATGAGGCACTTGAAAAGAGACCTACATAAATGGAAAAACATACCATGCACACGGATAAGCAGACTCAACATTGTGAAAATGTCCATTCTACTCACAGCAATCTACAAATACAAAGCAATCCCAATCCAAATACCAACAGCATTCTTTAACGAGATGGAAAAACTAATCATTAACTTTGTATGAAAAGGAAAGAGGTCTTGGATAATTAAAGCACTACTGAAGAAAAACAAAGTAAGAGGACTCACACTACCTAACCTTAGAACTTACTATACAGCTACTGTAGTCAAAACAGCCTGGTACTGGTACAAAGAGACACAGTGACCAATGGAACAGAGTCTAGAACCCAGATGTAAATCCATCCACCTACGGTCACCTGTTCTTCAAAAAAGATCCAAAGTCTATTAAATTGGGAAGACAGTCTTTTTGCTGGCAAAACTGGATGTCCATCAGCAAAAAAAAAAAATGAAACAGGACCCAGACCTCACACTATACACAGAAACTAACTCAAAATGGATAGAAGACCTAAATATAAAACAAAAAAACTATAAAGACCATAGAAGAAAAAATAGGGTCAACGCTAGATGCCTTAATACACTGCATAAATAGGACACAAATCATAACTAACAATACAAAAATACCAGAAGCTAGATAACTGGGATCTACTAAAAGCTAAACACTTAATATGCATCAAAAGACTACACCAAAAGAGTAAAAAGAGAACCTATGGACTGGGAAAAATTTTTTGACTATGAAAAATCTGACAAAGTTCTAATCTCTGAAATCTATATGAAAATCCAACACCTCTACAACAAAAAGACAAATAATGCAATTAAAAAATGGGCAAAGGAAATGAATAGACAGACACTTCATCAAAGAAGACATTCAGACAGCTAACAGACACATTAGGAAATGCTCAGGATCACTAGCCATTAGAGAAATGCAAATCAAAACTACAATGAGATACCACCTCACCAGACATTACTGACATGAATCAAAAAAAAAAAAAAAAGAAAAGAACAGAAAATAACAGATGTTGGAGAGGCTGCGGGGAGATAGGAACTCTTATGCACTGTTGGTGAAAATGCAAAATGATACAACCATTTTGGAAAGTGATATGGTGCTTCCTTAAAAAGTTGGAAATAGAAATATCATATGATCCAGAAATTCCATTCCTAGGAATATATCCTAGAGAAATAAGAGCTGTCACACACAGACAGATATGTTCACATCCATGTTCATTGCAGCATTATTCACAATAGCAAAAAGATGGAAACAACCAAAGATGGAAAGGACAAATACTGTATAAGACCTCTATTATAAAAATTCTTGAAAAAGTTTACACAGAAAGAAACAATGTTTGATGGTTACAAGGGATGGGGAGAGAAAAACACTAACTAGACGATAGATAAATGGTAACTTTGGTGAAAGGTAAGACAGTACACAGTACTGGGGAAGTCAGCACGACTTGACCAAGGCAAAGTCTTAGAAGCTTTGTAGAACATTCAAACTCCCTGAGGGACTGAATTACTGAGCTGAGAGGTGGGGACCATGGTCTCAGGGGACATCTAGCTTGATTGGCATAACATAGTTTATAAAGAAAAGATTCTACATCCTACTTTGGTGAGTAGCGTCTGGGATCTTAAAAGCTTGTGAGCATCCATCTAAGATACACCAGTGATCCCACCCCATCTTGAGCAAGGGAAAATGAAGAAAACCAAAGACCCAAGGAAAAGATTAGTCCAAAGGACTACTGAACCACAATTACCACAGCCTCCACCAGATTGAGTCCAGCACAATTAGATGGTGCCCGGCTACCACCACCAACTCCTATGACAGAGATCGCAATAGAGGGTGCTGGACGGAGCTGGAAAAAAAGGTAGAACAAAATTCTAACTCACAAAAAAAGACCAGACTTACTGGTCTGACAGAGACTAGAGAAACTCCGAGAGCATGGCCCCCAGACACCCTTTTAACTCAGTACTGAAGTCACTCCTGAGTTTCACCCCTCAGCCAAAGATTAGACAGGCCCATAAAACAAACAATAATACACGTAGCTCAACCATGTGTATGAGACTAAATGGGCACACCAGTCAAGGGGCAAGGATGAGAAGGCAAGAGGAGGGGACAGGAAAGCTGGACGAATGGAAATGAGAAACACAAAGTCAAGAAGAGGAGAGTGTTTAAATGTCGTGAGGTTGGCAACCAATGTCACAAAACAATAAGTGTATTAATTGTTTAATGAGAAATTAATTTGCTCTGTAAACCTTCATCTAAAGCACAATTTAAAAAATTTCAAAATTAAATTGCACTGTCATTATTTTTGTTTCCCAAAGCTTAGCATAATGCCTGGCTGACAAGTACTCTCTCTCTCTATATATATATATATAGTCAGATGAACAAATGGAAAATGAATGACACTTCTGCTTCTACCTCAGATTTCTGTATGTTGTTATTGCAGCTTTCAAGTTGACACTGATTCACAGCGACTCCATGTCTAACAAAATGAAATGTTGCTTGGTCCTGCACCATCTTTGTGATTGTTGGTATGTTTGAGTCCATTGTTATGGCTGTTGTGTCACTCCATTTAGAATGTCAATCCCACTGTTTGCCATTTGCCCTTAACATCTCCTGCTACATTTGAAGGATCAATTAGACCGTATCAATAGATTTCAGTTGAAAAAAGCAGTACAACTTGAAAATAGTTATGATTTATCAGTATTCCCTTCTTCCCACCCCTTCTACACACCAGGCCTAGAAATCTGAAGTACTTTTGTGATACTACAGAACATGAATTCTCATGACATGCTACCCATGCCAGTGAAGAGAGAACTGCAGCTGGATCCATTCTGTTTGGTTGTGTCTCTAGAATGTCTTAGACCCAGTTTTATCTGCTAGAATACTAGCAACGACCTACTATTCAGTACCTGGGGCCTACCTGCCTACTTCATTTCTCACATTATTTCTCAGGTTCCAGTTGGTGCCATGTCATATATACTTGATACACTCCCCAATAAAATAATATTTTTTTCCTATTTAGATACTTTTATTCTAAAGATTCACCCCCATGTGTCTGTCAGTTTGTTGAAATGTGAAGGCTTGCCTGTTGCTCTGATGTTGGAAGCTATACCATCGGTATTCAGATACCAGCAGGGTCATCCATGGTGGACACGTTTCAGCTGAGGTTCTAGACTAAGACAGACTATGAAGAAGGACCCATCAATCTACTTCTGAAAATAGTTAGCCAGTGAAAACCTTATGAATATATGTTCATAGCAAGTATGAATACAGGAAAACTGAAAATCATCAAAAATGAAATGGAACACATAAACATCTATATCGTAGAAATTAGTGAGCTGAAATGGACTAGCGTTGGCCACTTTGAATCAGACAGTCATGGTCTACTCTGCCAAGAATGACAACTTTAAGAGGAATGGCATTGCATTAATCATCAAAAAGAACATTTAAGATATATCCTGAAGTACAACTCTGTCAGTGATAGGATAATATCTATAAGCCTACAAGGAAGACCAGTTAATACGACTATTATTCAAATTTATGCACCAACCACTAAGGCCAAAGATGAAGAAATTGAAGATTTTTATCACCTTCTGCAGTCTGAAATTGATCAAACATGCAACCAGGATGCATTGATAATTACTGTTGATTGGAATGCAAAAGTGGGAAACAAAGAAGAAGGATAGGTAGTTGGAAAACATGGCCTTGATGACAGAAACGATGCTGGAGATTGCATGACAGAATTTTTCTTGATTGCAAATACCTTTTTTCACCAACATAAACAGCGACTGTACGCATGGACCTCATCAGATGGAATACTCAGGAATCAAATCAACTACATCTGTGGAAAGAGAAGATGGAAAAGCTCAATATCATCAGCCAGAACAAGGCCAGGGGCCGACTGTGGAACAGACCATCAATTGCCCATATGCAAATTCAAGTTGAAACTGAAGAAAATTAGAACAAGTCTATGAGAGCCAAAGTACGACCTTGAGTGCATCCCACCTGAGTTTAGAGACCATCTCAAGAATAGATTTGACGCATTGAACAATAATGACCAAAGACCAGACAAGTTGTGCAATGACATCAAGGACATCATGTATGAAGAAAGCAAGAGGTCACCAAAAAGGCAGGAAAGAAAGAAAACACCAAAATGGATGTCAGAAGAGACTATGAAAGTTATTCTTGAAAGTAGAGTAGCTAAAGTGAAAGCAAGAAATGATGAAGTAAAAGAGCTGAACAGAAGATTTCAAAGGATGGCTTGAGAAGACAAAGTAAAGTATTACAATGAAATGTGCAAAGACCTGGAGATAGAAAACCAAAGGGGAAGAACACACTCGGCATTTCTCAAGTTGAAAGAATTGAAGAAAAAATTCAAGCCTCGAGTTGCAATAGTGAGGGATTCTATGGGGAAAATATTAAATGACACAAGAAGCATCAAAAGAAGATGGAAGGAATACACAGAGTCATTACACCAAAAATAATTGATCAACGTTCAACCTTTTCGAGAGGTAGCACATGATCAGGAACTAATGGTACTGAAGGAAGAAGTCCAAGCTGCACTTAAGGCATTGGCAACAAACAAGGCTCAGGAATTGATGGAATATCAACTGAGATGTTTCAACAGAGGGATGCAGCACTGGAAGTGTTCGTTCGTCTATGCTAAGAAATTTGGAAGACAGCTAACTGGCCAAACAACTGGAAGAGAAACTTATTTATGCCTATTTCCAAGAATGGCGATCCAACTGATCTGGAAATTATCAAACAATATCATTAATATCACACGCAAGTAAAATTTGCTGAAGATTATTCAAAAGCGGCTGCTGCAGTATATTGACAGGGAATTGCCAGAAATTCAGGCCGGATTCAGAAGAGGATGTGGAACCGGGGATATCATTGCTGATGTCAAACAGACCCAGGCTGAAAGCAGAGAACACCAGAAAGATACTTACTTGTGTTTTATTGACTATGCAAAGGCATTAGACTGTGTGGATCATAATAAATTATGGATAACATTGTGAAGAATGGGAATTCCAGAACACTTAATTGTGCTCATGTGGAACCTGTGCATAGATCAAGAGGCAGTTGTTTGAACAGAACAAGGGGATACTGAGTGGTTTAAAGTCAGGAAGGGTGTGCATCAGAGTTGTATCCTTTCACCCTACCTGTCCAATCTGTATGCTAAGCAAATAATCCGCAAGCTGGACTATATGAAGAACGGGGCATCATGATTGGAGGAAGACTCATTAACAACCTGAGTTATGCAGATAACACAACATTTCTTGCTGAAAGTGAAGAAGACTTGAAGCACTTACTGATGAAGATCAAAGACTACAGCCTTCAGCACGAATTACACCTCAACATAAAGAAAACAAAATCCTCACAACTGGGCCAATAAGCAACATCATGATGAATGGAGAAAAGATTGAAGTTTCAAGGATTTCATTTTACTGTGATCCACAGTCAACACCCATGGAAGCAGCAGTCAAGAAATCAAAAGACGCATTGCACTGGGCAAATATGCTGAAAAAAACCTCTTTATTTATTTATTTATTTATTATTGTTGTACTTTAAGTGAAAGTTTATGATTCAAGTTAGTCTCTCATGCAAAAATTTATACATACATTGTTATGTGACCCTAATTGCTCTCCCTATACTGTGACAGCACACTCCTCCTTTCCAACCCTGATTTCCTGTGTCCATTGAACCAGCTCCTGACACTCTCTGCCTTCTCATCTTACGTCCGGACAGAAGCTGCCCATTTAATCTCATGTATCTACTTGAGCTGAGAAGCCCGCTCTTCAAGAGTACCATTTTATGTCCCATAGCCCAATCTTAACTTTGTCTGAAGAGTTAGTCTTAGGAATGGTTTTAGTTCTGGGTTGGCAGAAATTCCAGGGGGCATGCTTTCCAGAGTTTCTCCAGTCTCAGTCAGATCATTAAGTCAGGTCTTTTTACTAGAATTTGAGTTCTGCACCCCACCTTTCTCCTGCTCCATCAGGTACTCTCTGTTGTGTTCCCTGTCAGGGCAGTCATTGGTGGTAGCTGGGCACCATCTCATTCTTCTAGTCTCAGGCTGATGAAGTCTCTGGTTTATGTGGCCCTTTCTGTCTCTTGGGCCAATACTTTCCTTGTGTCTTTGGTGTTCTTCATTCTTCTTTACTCCAGGTGGTTGGGAGCAACTGATGCATCTTAGATGGCCATTCCCTAGCTTTTAAGACCCCAGATGCCACTCACCAAAGTAGGATGCAGAATATTTTCTTAATAAACTTTGTTATGCCAATTGACCTAGATGTCCCCAGAAATCATGGTCCCCAAGCCCCTGCCCCTACTACTCTGTCCCTCAAAGTGTTTGGTTGTATTCAGGAAACTTCTTAGTTTTAGTTTAGTCCAGTTGTGCTGACTTCCCCTGTAGTGTGTGCTGTCCTTCCATTCACCTAAGATAATTCTTGTCTACTATCTATTTAGTGAATAACCCTCACCCTTCCTCCCCACCCCCGTAACCATCAAAGAATGTTTTCTTCTGTGTTTAAACCTTTTCTTGAGTTCTTATAATAGTGGTCTTATACAATATTTGTTCTTCTGTGACTGACTAAATTCACTCAGCTTAAGGCCCTCCAGATTCCTCCATGTTATATGATGTTTCACGTATTCATCATTGTTCTTTATCATTGAGTAGTAGTCCATTGTGTGAATATACCATAATTTGTTTATCCATTCGTCCATTGCTGGGCACCTAGGTTGTTTCCATCTTTTTGCTATTGTTAACAGTGCTGCAATGAACATGAGTGGGCATATATCTATTTGTGTGACTGCTCCTATTTATCTAGGATATACTCCAAGGAGCAGAATTGCTGGTTTGTATGGTACTTCTATTTCTAGCTTTTTAAGGAAGTGCCAAATTGATTTCCAGAGTGCTTGTACCATTTTACATTCCCACCAACAGTGTATGAGTGTTCCAGTCTCTCCACAACCTCTCCAGCATTTATTATTTTGTGTTTTTTGGATTAATGCTAGCCTTGTTGGGGTGAGATGGTATCTCATTGTAGTTTTGATTTGCATTTCTCTAATGGCTAATGATTGTGAGCATTTCTTCAAGGGTCTGTTAGCTGCCTGAACTAAAGACCTCTTCAAGTTTTGAAAAGCAAAGATGTCACCTTGAAGACTAAGTGCACCTGACCCAAGCCATGGTATTTTCAATGGCATCATATGCACGCGAAAGCTGGATAATAAATAAGGAAGACTGAAGAATTGATGCCTTTGAATTATGGCATTGGTGAAGAATATTGGATATACTATGGACTGCCAGAACAATGTCTTGGAAGAAGTACAGCCAGAATGCTCCTTAGAAGCAGGGATGGTGAGACTTTGTCTCACATACTTTGTACATGTTATCAGCAGGGATCAGTCCCTGGAGAAGGACATCATGCTTGGTAAAGTACAGGGTCATTAAAAAACAGGAAGACCCTCAACGAGATGGATTGACACAGTGGCTGCAACAATGGGCTCAAGAGTAACAACGATTGTGAGCAAGACGCAGGACCAGGAGGTGTTTCTTTCTGGGATACGTAGTATCACTATGAGTCAGAACCAACTTGACGACACCTAACAACAACAACATTCTAAAGAGTCCACTCCCATCTGTCAGTTTGTCATATTGTGGTGGCTTGCATATTGCTATGATGCTGAAAGCTATTTTAAATACCAGTAGGGCCACCCATGGGGGACAGGTTTCAGTGGAGCTTCCCGACTAAGACAAACTAGGAAGAAAGTCCTGGTGATATACTTCCAAAAATTAGCAAGTGAAAACCCTGTCACAGTGTAACATAGTCCAATTCACTTATTTTGAACACGTCATTAGAAGGAACCAATCAATGAAGGAGTACGTCATGTTTGGTGAAGTAGAAGACCAGTGAGAGCGAGAAAGACCCTCGGTGAGATGGATTGGCGCAATAGCCACAAAGATAGGCTTGAATATGCTAGTGGTCTTGAGGATGATACAGTACTTGATAACTTTTCATTCTGTTCTGCATGGGGTCATCATGAGTTGGAGTCGACCCAACAGCAGTTTATCTATCTATCTATCTGTCTGTCTATTTAACGATCTTTCATCTATCTCTTCTAAAGAGTAACATTAGGCTATGAAACCAAAACTAATGACAATCTACTCATATCAGATCAGGTAGGCAATGCAATATAGGAAAATTTCCCCCAGATATAAGTCTTTATGATGACATAACCTACAGAGGACAAACATGACATTTCCAAGATGCCGCAGACAATTGCCACAGAAATGATACAGATTCTGATGATCTTGTCCCACATTTATGTCTTTTGAAAAGCAAATATTTGTCATTTGATTTTTCTCAGATATGCTTCTTTTCAAGAGTCCTGGTGGCACAGTGGTTAAAGCATCAAGTTTCTAACCAAAAGTTTGGTGGTTTGAACCCACCAGCCACTCCACGGGAGAAAGATGTGGCAGTCTGCTTCCATGTAGATTTACTGTCTTGGAAACTATGGAGCAGTTCTACTCTGTCCTATAGGGGTGCTATAAGTCAGAATTGGCTCAACAGCAAAGTGTTTTGTTTGACTTGGTGTTTTTTTCTGAGTATATAATCAGCTAGAGAACCAGCGTGGAATTTATCCACTGTGACTATAAACATGGCCATGTATTGACTGAACATTTGTACAAAAAGCCTAGAAATTACACCAAAGCAAGGTTGAGCCAATCCAAAGCCTTCTTGGAAATGGAGTAGGAGAAGTCACAGATCAATTTTCTTCTCACAGGAACAGTGCCTCAACAGATCAGCTTCAAGAATCTTTCATGGAATATTCATTCCATCTTCCTTAGCCTTTCACCTTTGTTATCGTGTGTATTCTTGAAACACTGCAGCCAGTTCTGTGAACTCATTGCCTAACTTCTTTCACACCTTACTTTAGTACTGGTTCAGAATGAGTCCAAGGAAAATTGGACTCTCTTGTGGCTGTACAGGCAGGAATCAGCATAAAAAGGATAGAGTACATTCATTTTTGGTGGGACTGTAAAGTGGTACACCTGCTTTGGAAAACAGTTTCACGATTCCCTAAAAAGTTAAACATTCAGTTACCATATGAGCAAGCAATTCCACTCCTAGGTATATACCCAAAAGAACTGAAAGCAGAAACACAAATGGATACTTGTACACCAGCGTTCACTGCAGCACTGTTAACAATAGCCAAAACGTAGAAACAACTCAAATGCCCATGAACAGAAGAATGGATAAACAAAACGTGGTACATACATACAATGGATGTTACTCAGGCATAAAGAGAAATGAAGTCCGAGTGCATGCTACACCATGGATGAACCTTGAAAACATTATGCTAAGTGAAATAAGTCAGTCACAAAAGGACAAATATTGTATGATCCCACTTATACAAAATATCTTATAGAGACTGAAGTTTATTAATGGTTACCATGGGTGAGTGGGACAGAGGAGGAAAGGAGGACTCATTTTTTAGGTGACACTACCTTCTGTTAAGGGTGATGGAAAAATTTGGGAACAGTGAAGGGTGATGGTTGAACAACATGGTAAACATAAGTTAATGTCATTGAACTATACATATAAAAGGCATTGAAATGGCAAATGTTTTGTTAAATATATATGTTTATTACAAAAAATGAATTTACTGGAATAAAAAAGGAGAGAGTAAGAAATAATACGCACTTGGAGGATATTTGTCTCTCCAGAGGCTGTTCAAGTTTACACGCGGCCTCTATGTGACTACCTACTGTTCCCTAGGATTCCTGTCTTCACAGAGATCCAGGGGCCCTATTCCACTTGCATCTCAGAATCCTGGCCGTATGTCTTCAAATGAATACTTCAAAAGCATCTTCCTGCCTGAAGAAGCTACTTGGGGAAGAAAGTGAGTTTTCTCTGGCACTTTTTAGCCACAGATTTCCAGGAACTAAGGGATGGTTAACAATTTGGTTTTATGATTAGTTGCAGTGAGGAAGAATGCACACCCTGGGGATGTGTTAGAAATTACTTAGTATAGAACTCACACTTGTGGTAGGGGGTTTTGAAGAGTGTTTAAAGAAGTGGGGCTTTGCTCTAGATTGGATAATGTCAGGAAGTGGAGGAAATTCTGATTGGCTATCTTATACATCTTATCTAGAAGAGAAGACTAGATCAAAGTTAAAGCTGTAATGGCTAAAGACTAGCAGTCGCTCCTATTAGCCAGGAGAGGGAGATACTTCGTCGTTTGTGTGGCTTGTACAGTGTCCATGTCTCTCTATGTAAAGACTTGATTACAGAGTGGTCTGCTTTTGTCTTGATCCATTGTGGTCACAGAGTGACCTTGTCTGATGTTGATGTTCTGTGAAATGGTTGATGTTCAACAGGAGAACTCCATGGCCTGCTGGTGTGTGCCAGACCAGTTTGCAGAAACACCAAGTTCTAGCTGAGATACCAGGCCAGCTTCTTGATGTCAGGGGATGCTTCTGTCTTCCTCAGCCCTTGTTTTGGCCTACAGTAAATATAGTGAGGCTGCAGTATATTAATCCATGTTATTCCAATTTTCACCATGGACAATATTGAACTGATCAGGAGGTTTGGAGAACATAGTCTGTAGTTGGACTAGGGTTAGTGTCTTCTGCTCCAGGATATTTGTTGAATCCTTGAAGTGTCACTAGCTGCTTAGTAGCATTTAAGAGTCTGTATAGGATTTATCAGCCAATGGCAACAAAAGCAAGATCAAGAACAAAATAATTATTAGTCCTTGAAACAAGTCTTGAAAGTGAAGGACCTAGATAATAAAGCACAGATAATGAATGAAGCTGGGTCTATTTTAGAGAGCCAGATGACTTTTTTATTTTTTTCTTTCTTTTTTTTTTAGCTTAATCATTGACTTATTTATCTTGCAGTATATAGAAGCAGCAGAAAGTGTAGCCTGAATTTCCTCTTGGCTAGTTAAGAGGAAGTCCCTGGGTGTTGTAAACAGTTGATAAACTTGCTGCTAACTGAAATATTGTAGGTTTAAGTCCACCCCAAGTTGTCTCATAAGAAAGGCATGGCAATCTGCTTTTGAGAACTCAGCCATTAAAAACCCTATGGAGCACAGTTCTACTCTGACACACATGGGGTCATCATGAGTTGAAGTCAACACAATAGCAACTTTTTTTTTGTCAGTTATGGAGAAATCAGGGACTATAGGATTGTCCATAACAAACCCAGCCTAAATAAATTTAGACTAGTTTCATGGGCTTTTAGACTTACATTAATGTAAAAGGCAAGTTTTAGACTAACTTTTTTCAGTGGTAATATCCCTAATCGTAGAATTACCACTCACATAGTGTGCATAAAGGGTTATCCCAGTTGTCCCTTCTGAGAGTTTTATCAATAAGCCTACGTGCACCTCATTTTATAATTTTCTTAAAAAATATGATCCACAGGAGAGGTATAGTTTAAAATACGTGAAAGTCTCTAACAATTATCCTTAGTACATCAGGGGAGTATGTGCAGCCTGGAAGTGTAATCTGATGTCCATATGAGAAATAGTCATCTAGTAGGGCACAGACTTCACTGAGAATATAAGAAACAATTATCTCAATAAGACTGTGCCCATTTTGTGCCCCTTGAGGCATATAATTTTTTTTTTTTTAATAGCAGATTTAAACAGTTCTACAAAGCAGGCTTAAAGTGCATCTGAAGAGAACAAACTAACCATTGTTGTCAGGATAGCCCCTAAATTGGTGCTTTTCTGATAGGCTAAATTGTGCTGATAGGATTGTAATGACCTTGGCAGAGATATTTTGATAATGTGAGGTTGTTGTTGTTAATTACCATTGAATTGGCTCCAACTCATGACAACTTTATGTATAACAAAACAAAACATTACCTGGTCCTGTACCATCTTCATGATCAGAGGTATGTCCAAATCCATTGATGTGGCTATTGTGTAGTACCTTCCCACCTAGGAAGCTTGTTTTCCAGTACTGTATTGAACAATATCCTGTTGTGATCCATAATGTTTTCACTGGCTAATTTTCAAAAGTAGATTGCCAGGTCTTTCTTTCTAGCCTATTTTAGCCTGGAAGCTCCACTGAAACCTGTTCACCAGTGGTGACCCTGCTGGTATTTGAAATGCAAGTGGCATAACTTCTAGCAACACAGCAACATGTAAGTCACCACAGTACAACAAACTGACAGATGGGTGGTCAAATGCAAGGTTCACATCCATTTTTTACAAGACCGAAGGTTGGGATTAATAATGTGAGTGAAGCTTAAATACTCGAAGGGGCACGTAAGAGGGAATCTATCTATTTTCTGAGTGTTTAAAAGAACAGCCATCAGGTGCGGGATGTCAGCTGTAGCAAACAGTTAAATTCAGAGCAGTACCTATGGCCTGGGAAAAACATTCAGGAGAGTTTTGATTTGCCTTAAATGGCTGAAGGAAACCATAGGGAATACATAGTAATAGGATGGAAATCAGGAAGATCATATTAATGTTCTACTGGGATTAATAATAGGTAAGATTAATATTTAAGCAAAGGGACTGATAAGTGTGTGGATGAATCAGAAATTTAATTTTGTTCCACCAACTTGGGTGGAAAGTGTCTACTTCTGAAAGTGGTTTCTGAAGAATTCCTAAGAATCCTCAGTTTAGAGTCTTCTGAAGGAATGGATGTCAACGCTTTAAGCTTTACTGATCTGTCAGTTATTAACAGTGCCTGATAGGGTCTTTCCATTAAGACTCAAGGTTAGCTTTGCTCTGAAGCCTATATCAGAAGACCAGATCTCTAGATTTCAGATCACAGAGGCTGTTTAGGTAGGTGTTTTGGAAATGTATCTTGTGCCTTTTAGTGATAAAGCTGGAGGCATCATATGAATTTCCTGTTGTATTCAATCACATTCACCTGTAGCAGGGTAGAATCTAGGGTTGTTGTGAAATTTCCAAACGCATGGGGCAGTTAGTTATCAGAAGTTGTCATTAAGAGATAATTCGTGGGTCCTATAGAGGATTTATCTTATTGCCATCAAAGCTAATGGAAATTTGAGAGATTTTGTGTGCTTTGGTAATAATAGATTTAGAATTCCTTTAGTTTTTCTTTATTTTTCCTGACTTTTGTGGATGACAAGGGGCAGTGGACTTTCTGAATGAAAGATAGAGCTTTACAGAGTATGTGAATAATGATACCAGTGAAATGTGTGTCCCTATTTCCTAATTCCACTGGAATTTTCCAAGCAGGGAATGTTAAATCAAGCAATATTTTAATAAGGGTAACAATCATAATTTTCCAGTAAGGAAAATCATCAACCCACCCTAAGAATAAGAAACAATAACCAAAATGTATTCATAGTCCATTTGGAGATATTTAAAGAGGCCTAGAGGTTTTTAATGAGGCATGGTTGGTTCAATTCTTGCCTTTTATGCGGGAGACCTAGGTTTGATTCCTGGCCAATGCAACTCATGCACAGCCACCACCCATCTGTCAGTGAAGGAGGAGTGTGTGTTACTAGGATGCTGAACAAGTTTCAGTTGGTCTTCCAGACTAAGAGGGACTAGGAAGAAAGGCCTGCTCATTTACTGCCAAAAATTAAGAATGAAAACCTTATTGATCACAACAATCCAATTTGCCACCAATCATAGGATGGCCCAGCACCCAGCAGCAATTTGTTCCATTGTGCATGGAGTTGCCATGAGTTGGGGGTTGACTCCATGGCAGCTAGCAACAGCAGAGGCTTTGGTTTCTGTCCATGTCCTTCCTTTAAAGACTTGCCAAGATTGTACCACTGGCACGTAGGACATGTACTGGAAAGTTCAGCAATATCTCTCAAAATTGGCCCCCAATGTAAGGCCAATTTATTTCTTCTATTGTGAATAACATTATGAAACATTTTTGATAAATATTATTTTTATTATAGCTATCTTCTTTAGTAACCATAAAGCATGTCAAGGTTTTTTAATTCACCATTTATTATACAGGCATTCTTGGAGAGGACCTGACTTCTCCGTTTCTAAAGCATTGAAGTAATTGTCACACTTAGATTCGTATGTTTATTATCAGTATAAATATTTATCTTTTGTCAAGGCAATTAACTTATCCATATGAAATAATTTAATTTTTGTGAAATGCTTCTATTTTAGGGGTTAATTTAAGTCCATACTCTATTTGACAATTTTTTTTATTTCATGTATGAATTATTAACAAACAAATCACGGTTATCCGTGGGAGTCTCTAGTTGGTCTGTATAGATTTTAAATAGTTTCCTAATAAAAGAAAGGCATCGGGGGCATTTCTTTTTTGGGTAAGGAAGGAGGCTGGATGGATTTGGACAGTGATGTGTGAAGGAGAGAGCAATGATAATTTATAGGATGTTAGATGACCATCTGACAAGTAGTGAACACATTCTTTTTTGTCAATAGAAGATATTGTGGAAGAAACCTACTTCAGTCTCTGTGTGTGTGTGTGTGTGTGTGTGTGTGTATACTCAGTGACTTAATTCTCATCAATGAGTTTATAAGATGAGTCAAAATCAACTTGATGGAACACAACAAAAGCAACAGCAAGAAAAAGATTAGAGTCTAGAAGGCTATAAGAGATTACTTGGCATATAGACACGTTTAGTAACGAAAGATAGAGCCGAGGTGACCATGCTGGAGTTTTAAGGAGATATAGAATGGCTACGTTGCCATCTCAAGAGCAAAAGTTCAGTAGTAAATATTGTTGTTGTTGTTAAGTGCCATTGAGTTGGTTCAACTCATAATGAACCTGTGTACAACAGAACAAAACACTGCCCATTCCTGCACCATCCTCACAACAGTTTCTATGTTTGAGCCCATTGTTGCAGCCAGTAGGTCAATCCATCTTGTTGAGGGTTTTCCTCTTTTTTGCTGGCCCTCCACTTTACCAGGCATGATGTTTTTCTCCAGGGATTGGTCTCGCTTGATAACACGCCCAAAGTATGTGAGATGAAATCTCATCATCCTTGCTTCCAATGTGCACTCTGGTTGTACTTCTTCCAAGACAGACTTGTTCATTCTTCTGGTAGTCCTTGCCAACACCATAATTCAAAGCATCAATTCTTCCAGAAGTAAAGATATAGAGAAAAAAATAGGACTGGCTTTAATACCATAGTAATAGATGCCAGGGATATGATTTTATGTTAGATTTTAAAGATGTCAAATCATGGTAACTAATCTTTTATGGTTTTCTTTCTTTAAAATTTTATTTTAAAATCTCTTGGTGGATTTTCCATTTTCAGTAAAAACACCTCATTCTGTAACCTTACTTCTTTGAATGAAGGATTACAAAGAAAAAGCTGTGGACCATGAGATAAGAGGCAATCTGGTTGGAAGCTGTAGGAATGGGCCCATTCGTGGGGATCACCAAAGCAAAGAAGGGCTCCTGGGAGGAGTTCCTGTGCTCATATTTTTTCCTTGCTGCTCCTCAAGATATCATTCCCTGCTTTCACACAACCAGCTAATCCCACCTTTCAGCAACAGATGCAACCAGCATTAGCTTAGGATTTTATGACAGCCTGACAATCTTTAACAGTGCTTCCATGGGAAAGCTATTTGGAGTTCTGAATATCTGACTTCTTAGGAGCTTTTGGAAAATAATGCTCTCATAAGTAGGAACGTCTGGTCCTCTTCAGCTTAGCTTAGAGGGGATGAGCCGCAGAGATTTTCTACTTATGCTGCCTTGTGGCAACAAGGAAGGAACCACCGTAAAGACCGATTTTAAATGTTGAAGAATTTTCAGCATTTAAATGTTGAAGTGTTTTCTGAGATCTTATGATTTTTAGACCTTATATTTCATTGCAGGAAGAAAGGTTCCCAAACTGGAGTTTTGGAAGCATTTGCCTTTGATCTGTAGCTGTTTGAATTGTAGAGGGCTCAGAGACTGCATCTCATAAGCAATGTTCAACGACCTTTGCATTTCAGAAGAATTTGACAAGAAACATTCCATTTTTCCCCTGCTTGTTTTTAAAACATCATTGTAAGCTGTTGTGATTTATGGCTTCACTTGTCATACTGGCACCTGCAATGAATAAGATCATTAAAAACATTTTTTAAAGTTTTTATTTATCAGAGCCATGGAAAAATTACATTCCTATTAGCCTTAGTTAGAAAAGTTGGAAAAGCATGTTGTAACTCATTCCAGGTAATATCTTTCTTTTTGTATAGCTGTTACCCAGACCTACCTAAAGAAATAGTTGAGTGTGAATTATCTCAAAATCAAAATAATCTCTTTAAAATTTGAAATGCATTATGCACCTGAGGTGTTGACAGCAAATTCCATGCCAAACATTTGATCCACTGATACCCATTTTCCAAGTTCTGTAGATCCTTAGATCTGCAACTCCTCCAGTGTTGCTGTGGCCAATTTTCAAATAAGGGATAGGGAAACAGTTTAGTGATCATAAATCACAGCCGATGGTTGGAAGAAAAAAGTGTTCCTCCATTTCTTCAGATGTGGTGCCACACATTTTTACACATCTTTCAGCTAAATCAGAAATCCAGATGCAAAATTATGGTACTTACATATATCATGTCTATTTTTGACAGCCTGTGGATGAATATAGGGCCAGAAGAAATGACTGGTCTGTACTCTGGCTTACAAAGTACAGGCCAGTAGTGTAGAAGACAATTGGAAAAGTGTGCTTAAAAGTGAATGTGGTTTCCACTGCACTGTACACATCTAATTAATTTCTCATCCAAAATATTGAATTCACTATAATTGGTCATATTAATATTTGTGACTAATCCATTAATTAAGACATAGTAATGGCTTCAATTTTACTTAAAAAAAAAAAAACAACAACCTTACTGATAGGACAGTCAATCAATTTTTCCTTCTTTTTAATTATTTTTATTTCTCCAATTTTTTTAAATAACAAAAAGTGTTAATTTTCTAATACTAAAAATATATTTTAAAGTCCCTATCCTATCTTAAATGAGCCATGGTGGTGAAACGTTTAAGTGCTCAGTTGCTAACCGAGAGGTTGGCAGTCTGAACCCATCCAGTGGCTCTATGGGAGAAAGACCTGGTGATCTGCCTCAATTAAGATTACAGCCAAGAAAATCCTATGGGGCAGTTCTACTCTGTCACATGGGATTGATATGAGTTGAAAATCAACCTGATGGCGCCTAACAACAACATCCTGCCTTAGAGATGCTATTCAAACCTTAGAGCTTTCCCTGACTGTTCTGATCACTATGATGTCTTTTTTCCTGGCTCTTGTCTGATTTCTTTTTTTTTTTTTTTCTTTGTAATGTGCACTGTTAATTTGATGCTTATATGTAATTATCATTTTGAGCATAAATGACTCTTTTTCCCAATGAGATTGCAGTATCCTTAGCAGTGGGAATAATTTATGTAAGGTTTGGTTCTTCTCAGAGTAGGAATATAGCATCAGTGCAAATTAGGTATTTGACGCCCATTATGAGGAAATGCTTTCCTCGTGAGGTAAGCAAGAGGCCATTAAAAAGACAGGAAAGAAAGAAAAGACCACAATGGATGTCAGAAGAGACTCTGAAATTTACTCTTGAATGTAGAGTAGCTAAAGCAAAAGGAAGAAATGTTGAAGTAAAATAACTGAACAGAAGATCTCAAAGGGCAGTTCAAGAAGACAAAGTAAAGTATTGTAACGATATGTACAAAGACCTGGAGGTAGAAAACCAAAAGGGAAGAACACACTTGGCATTTCTCAAGCTGAAAGAACTGAAGAAAAAGTTCAAGCCTCGAGTTGCAATATTGAAGGATTCTACGGGGAAGATATTAAATGACACAAGAAGCATCAAAAGGAGATGGAAAGAATACACAGAGTCACTTACCAAAAGGAATTGGTCAACATTCAGCCATTTCAGGAGATATCATATGATCAGGAACCAATGGTACTGAAAGAAGAAGTCTAAGATGCAATGAAAACATTGGTGAAAAACAAGGCTTCAGGAATTGATGGAATACCAATTGAGATGTTTCAACAAATGGATGCAGCACTGAAACTACTTACTTGTCTATGCCAAGAAATTTGGAAGACAGCTATCTGGCTAACCAACCAGAAGAGATCCATATTTATGCCTATTCCCAAGAAAGGTGATCCAACTGAATGTGGATATCATTAATATCATACACAAGTAAAATTTTGCTGAAGGTCATTCAAAAGCAGCTGCAGCAGGATATCGACAGGGAGCTGCCAGAAATTCAGGCCAGATTCAGAAGAGGATGTGGAACCAGGGATATCATTGCTGATGTCAGATGGATCCTGGCTGAAAGCAGAGAATATCAGGAAGATGTTTACCTGTGTTTTATTGACTATGCAAAGGCATTCAACTATGTGGATCATAACAAATTATGGATAACATTGTGAAGAATGGGAATTTCAGAACACTTAATTGTGCTCATGATGACCCTGATGAACCTACACATAGATCAAGAGGCAGTTGTTCCAACAGAACAAGGGGATACTGCATGGTTCAGAGTCAGGAAAGGTGTGCATCAGGGTTGTATACTTTCACCATACCTGTTCAATCTGTATGCTGAGCAAATAGTCCGAGAATCCGGACTATATGAAGAAGAACGGAGCATCATGATTGGAGGAAGATTCATTAACAACCTGTGTTATGCAGATGATACAACATTGCTTGCTGAGGGTGAAGAGGACTAAAGCGCTTACTGATGAAGATCAAAGATTACGGCCTTCAGTCTGGCTTACACCTCAATATAGAAAAACAAAAATCCTCACAACTGGACCAGTAAGCAACATCATGGTAAAAGGAGGAAAGACTGAAGTTGTCAAGGATTTTATTTTACTTGGATCCACGATCAACACCCATGGAAGCAGCAGTCGAGAAATCAAAAGATGCATTGCATTGGTCAACTCTGCTGCAAAAGACCTCTTTAAAGTGTTGAAAAACAAAGATGTCACCTTGAAGACTAAAGAGCACCTGACCCAAGCCAAGGTGTTTTCAATTGCCTCGTATGCATGTGAAAGCTGGACAATGAATAAGGAAGACCGAAGAAGAATTGACACCTTTGAATTGCAGTGTTGGAGAAGAATATCGAATATACCATGGACTGCCAAAAGAACTAACAAATTTGTCCTAGAAGAAGTACGATCAGAATGTTCCTTAGAAGCAAGGATGGCGAGACTAGGTCTCACGTAGTTTGGACATGTTATCAGAAGGAAGCAGTACCTGTTGAAGGACATCATGCTTGGTAATGGGGCAGCCATTGAAAAAGAGGAAGACCCTCAACAAGATGGATTGACACAGTGGCTGCAACAATGGGCTCAAGCATAATGATTGTGAGGATGGTGCAGGACTGGGCAGTGTTTTTTTTCTGTTGTACATAGGTCTCTATGATGGCATCTAACAACAAAAACAATATGCTTTCTCTTCTGTAGTTTCTTTTCCCTGCTTCCCATGCCCCCTCCCTTCCTTCTTGGGGAAAAAGAGCCATGCAGAAAACAAATCTCAGACCAAGTCTCGAATACTTGAAAATTGGTTAAGGATATTTTCACCAGGGTTTGTATTCAGACCACCCACTCTGAACTTCCTCAAGGATTTAATAAGCACTATTCTTTCTTGTAGAATAACATCTCTAGCTATTATCTCCAAAATCCAGATCCCTGTTTCTACCCAAACCCCAATTTGGGGAGAAAGATAGGACTTCTGTTAACTATATGTTGGCTGATAGAATAGAGGTCATGTTAACAGTTAAAATGCCCTCGTTTCTCAGGGACTTACTTTTATTTCATCAAGCATTTTCCTTTATTTATACTTGTTGTCTGTCTTTTGTTTTTCATTGTGTTAAAACAGAACTAATAATTGTTCACAGTGTTATTTAAAAAATAAATAAATAGACCACATTCCTGAACTTTCTTAATTATGGCTAATGAGAGAAGATATACCCAACTCCCTCATCCAATTTATCCAGAAATCCTGTTGGCTCTGCTTTAAAAATACAGATTTTGAAATTTCTGAAATCTGACCATTTGTCACCACCTCTGTGCTACTATCATTTCCCTCCTGCATAAGTTCAATAGCTTCCCAATCTTCCTACTTTTGTCTTTAATCCTCTTCATCCTATGCTCAACGTAGTGACCAGACTGACCCATTCCATGGCTCTCCATCTCATTTAAACCTTTCTTTTCTGTTCTCACCTCATTCCACTTCATCAGTCTCTCCACTCCAGCCACATTTGCCTCCTTGCTGTTCTTAGAACAAGCCCCCTCTCTGCCCTGACATACTCCCAACTGAAGTCCTTTGCACTGGTTCTTCCCTGTGTCAGGAATAATCCTCCCCTCAACATCTGGATGACTGACTGTAGTAGCATCACGAGTAGAGGGATTCCACTTTATGGCATAATATGGCTCTAGTGGGAGATATTAGTACAAGCTATTGCTCACCTGTAGCTTTTTAGTTACTGTATTAATTAAATATTTAAAAGGTCTACTTTAGCACAAAATTTTTTCTCAATTTCATTTTTTGTCTTAAGAATTTTAAAATTCTAACATTCACACAAAAAATAATCTTATAAATAAATCTTAAAGAGAAGTAGATTCTCACCTGTATATGGTAGAATAAGCATCAATTATGCTTAAACTAATACTATGCAGAAAGAAACTCCCAAGGACATAAAATTTGGAAAAAAAAAAAAAGATTACAAATTAAGCACTTTAGGCTATATGCAATTGCTTATATATTATTTTTATAAAGGCAAAGTTATCTTTTGATAATCACCAGCAAACAAGAAATAAATTGAGCAAAATTAACTTTTTAATATATTATTGTAGTTGCATAAAACAATAGAATGATAACTACTCCTATGAAGAAAGAAGTTCCCAAGGACATTAAATTAAAAGAAAAAATAAGTTTACAATTATATACAATTGCTTGTATATAATTTTTATAAAGACAAAATCACCTTCCCATATTCACCAGCAAACAAGGAATAAAGTGAACAAAATTAACTTTTTAATAAAGGATTATAATTACATGAAAACAACAGAATGAAGATGAAAAAATTCTTACCTTTATCAGTTGATAGCTATAGCTTTTAGACTCTATGACATCAAGAAGAAAATATAAAATAATCTGTATAATCTAAAGTTATTTATCATACATTTACTGGTACATCCAATTTCATATAGAAGAGCATATAGGCAACTGGGTTCTGAAAAGTACTATTAAAAATGACATGAGCAAAGAAAGAAGCACTCTGAATGGTACCTATCCATGAAGGTATGTTATAATTGATGAATCATGGGCTTGTAGACTGTTTTTAATATAAGAGTGTATAAATTGGTTCAAGTTTTTTGGATAAGTGAAGAAGTTTCATATGTTTTCTTTATATTTTATTTTCGATATTTCATGCCTAGAGGCATTGCCTGATCTAGTCCTCAGACTTGAAGTCTAGGTGACAGTACTGTATTTAAGAAAGAAAAATGTCAACCCAGAAATGCTTTTTCTATTAATTTCTATATAGGATACCAGTTTGTTATTGTATGCTGACACATGGTTAGACATAGAATTTATCTTCAAGTACATTTATATTTTCTCTTAAAGATTTCTGAAGCGGAGAGGGTGCAGAAGATGGCTCTCTAGGCAGAAACACCACGCCGTCCCTCCACAGCAAAGATCCGAAAAACTAAGCCTAACAGAGAATCAACAATCCTAAAACCCTAGAACACCAAATGAAGAGATAAAGAACTCAGCCAAACACCAAACGGAGTGAGAATACTAAAAGAGAATGGAGAGTGAGGAGACACTCAGACCGAGATTCCTTACCAGCTAACGCAGCGCGGATCCACCATCTTGGATTCCTATCGGAGACCAGCGAACAGGAGAGCAGCCTTGCAGAGCATCTGGTCGGAGACAGAACGACCGGTAAACTGCGGTGCGCGCTCTCCCACCACCCACCCCTCTCCTCCTCAGCTGGGGATCCCCTGCTTTCCGTGGCCGGGGTCCCCGGGCTGGGGGGCGCCGGTGCTTGGATTCTACGCGCCTGGGCTGGTGGCTTTCTGGGAGCCGTTTGCTGGCAGCTAGCGAACCTTTTTCTGCCGCCTCCCCCTCCTTTTGCCTGGGTGCCTGGTTCCGAGTGCCATCTCTGCTCTATCCTGCGGGGCTGTGGGGCTGCGTTCGGGCGTGTGGCTGTTTCTAGGTCTGGGCTCCCGCGAGGGTGGGATCCCGGGGCCTTTGTTCGTTCGCCCCTCTGCTTTCCGTGGCTGGAGTCCCTGGGCTGGGGGGTGCCGGTGCTTGGATTCCGCGCGCCTGGGCTGGCGGCTTTCTGGGAGCCGTTTGCTGGCGGCTAGCGAGCCTTTTTCTGCTGCCTCCCCCTCCTTTTGCCTGGGTGCCTGGTTCCGAGTGCCGTCTCTGCTCTCTCCTGCGGGGCTGTAGGGCTGCGTTCGGGCGTGTGGCTGTTTCTAGGTCTGGGCTCCCGCGTGGGTGGGATCCCAGGGCCTTTGTTCGTTCGCCCCTCTGCTTCCCGTGGCCACGGTCTCTTAACCCCGAGACTACTGGCTTCTTGGAATTCGCGCCCCTGAGTGGGGGCTCTCTGGGTCCCATTTGTAGGCACTGACTGCTGGTGTTGCCCTTTTTTTTTTTTTTTTTTTCAATTTTATTTTTCTTCCTTTTTTGATTAGTTTTGTCATCTTTTACCTCTTTTTCCCTTTTGTCTTTCTTCATTGCTTAATTTCTCGTCTTTCTATCTCTTCCTTCTCTTTCTGATCCCTGAATACCAGGCGATGTATGCCTCTGTACCTTCTGGCCAGGCTGCGCTGTGAAAATTGAGACCGACTCCCCCAGACCTCATAGATGCATCAGTGGGATCCCTGGGAACTTTGCAGTTCTTTAACTTTTCTGATTTTTATTTGGTCATTCTTTCCTTTTCTTTCTCTTCCCCCTTCTGGTTTCCTCCATCCCATAGACTCTCATCTGTACATTCCAACAACAAGCTCCCCTAGCATTCTTTTATGTTTCTACGCTTTTTGCTCCTCCTCCTCTCTCCTCTCTCCCATATCCAGCTTAGCTTCACACATAACCATCTTCCCGCTGCACCCTACCTACCTGCACCGTGCACTAGACATCACACCACCAAGCGGTGCAGGCACACCCTATTGGAACCTGCCCAGCACTGACTACCGACCGTCCTCGTGGCTGCGGTGAGTGCCACAAGCAACCCACCCCAGTGGCTCCTTCTTAGCTAGATCTTCCCAGCTGTACCACAAGAACGAAACAACAACAAAAAAAAAATCTACAATCAATAAACGAGAGAAATATCTACTGAATGCCCCGAAAACAGCAAACAATATCAAAAAATTTACAAAAACAAGACAAGATGGCTCCAATAAGTGTCCAAATTAAAACACCAGATAACTCTCCTGTGGAAGAAAATGCACTAGAAGTACCTGATACGGAACTCAAATCACTGATACTCGGAATTTTCCAAGAACTGAGGCAAAAAGCTGACAAACATGAGGAAAAAATAGACAAATTTATGGAAAATACAGACAAAAAATTGGAAGAATTCAGAAAGACGAAGCAGGAACAAAATGCCAAAATAAATTCACAACTCGAAATTATACAAAAACAACAATTAGAAATCCAAAAGATAAACAACAAGATTTCAGAAATGGACGGTGTCATAGAAGGGCTGAGAAGTAGATTTGAAACCCTGGAAGACAGGATCAGTGGAACTGAAGACAAACACTTGGATACAACTCTGTTTCAGGAAAACTCAGAAAAAAGAACAAAGATAAATGAAGAGACCCTGAGAGTTATGTGGGACACAATTAAAAGCAAAAACTTACGAGTGATTGGCATCCTAGAACAGGGGGAGAAAACAGAAAACACAGAGAGGATCATTGACGAACTGCTGACAGAAAACTTTCCCAATATCATGAAAAATGAAAAGCTGGCCATCCAAGAAGCTCAACGAACCCCATATAGAAGAGACCCCAAAAGAAAATCACCAAGACATATCATATTCACACTCGCTAAAACTAAAGACAAAGAAAGAATCCTGAGAGCAGCTCATGAAAAAGAAGAAGTCACATACAGAGGAGAAACAATAAGACTAAGCTCAGATTATTCAGCAGAAACCATGCAGGCAAGAAGGCAGTGGGATGACATATATAAAATCTTGAAAGAAAAAAATTGTCAGCCAAGAATAATATATCCTGCAAAACTCTCATTCAGATTTGATGGTGAAATTAGGTCATTTCCAGATAAACAGAAATTAAAGGAATATGCAAAAGTCAAACCAAACTTACAAGAATTATTAAATGGAGTTCTTCGATCTGAGGACAAACAGCTTCAGCCCTCAGGCAGGACCTAGGACCTAGGACGCAGGTTCACATGACCCAGATACCATTCTAGGAACTGAACTACAGAGGACTTTCCAAAAACAAAAGATATACAACAGGGAATCAGAGAAATCAATCAAAGGATGACAACAACATCAAAACAATGAAAGAGGGAACAAATGACATAGGTATAGAACCTTCTAAAGGAGAGGAAGGCAAGGCGATACCAAGTAATGGTAGACTGCTTCAAAATTATAAAGATAAGGGTAAAATTCATGGTAACCACAAAAAAAGTTAACAAACCAACTCATAAAAATAAAGACGAAAAACATAAAGTCTCAACAAAAACAAAACCTACAAAAACAAAAGAAATGAACACAAAATCCACAAACAAAAGTAACTCAGCACAAGAGAGTAAGAAGAACAAAGAAAACTTCAGCATCACAAAAAAAAGCACTACAAAATGACAGCAACAAACTCACATCTATCAATAATTACACTGAACGTAAATGGACTCAATGCACCCATAAAGAGACGGAGAGTGGCAGAATGGATAAGAAAACAGGATCCATCAATTTGTTGTCTACAAGAGACACACCTTAGAAACAAAGATGTGAGTTTATTAAAAATCAAAGGTTGGAAAAAAATATATCAAGCTAACAACTACCAAAAAAGAGCAGGAGTGGCAATTCTAATCTCAGATAAAATAGACTTTAAAACAAAATCTACCATAAAAGACAAAGAAGGATACTATATAATGATTAAGGGGATGATCCATAATGAAGACATAACCATAATAAATATCTATGCACCCAATGACAGGGCTCCAAAATACATAAAAAAAACTCTAACAGCACTGAAAAGAGAAAGTGACAGTTCTACAATAACAGTAGGAGACTTCAACACACCACTCTCAGTAAAGGACAGAACAACTAAAAAGAAACTCAGCAAAGATAGAGAAGACCTAAAGGACACAATCAGCCAACTGGACCCCATAGACATATATAGAACACTCCATCCAACCGCTGCAAAGTACACATTCTTTTCCAATGCACATGGAACGTTCTCCAGAATAGACCACATCTTAGTCCACAGAGCAATCCTCAACAAGATCCACAATGCTGAGATAATTCACAGTATCTTCTCTGACCACAATGCCATCAAGGTAGAAATTAACACTAGAAAGACCAAGGAAAAACAATCAAACACATGGAAACTGAATAATAATCTGCTTACACATCAATGGGTAATAGAAGAAATCAGAGATGGAATTAAAAAATTCCTAGAATCAAATGAAAATGAAAACACATCATACCAAAACCTTTGGGACACAGCAAAGGCAGTCCTCAGAGGACAAATTATAGCAATAGATGCACCTATCAAAAAAGAAGAAAGGGACAAAATCAAAACATTAACTACAGAACTCAAACAAATAGAAAGAGAACAACAAAAAAAGCCTACAACCACTGGAAGAAAGGAAATAGTAAAGATCAGAGCAGAAATAAATGAAATAGAGAACAGAAAAACAATAGAAAGAATCAACAAAACCAAAAGTTGGTTCTTTGAAAGAATCAACAAAATCGACAAACCACTGGCCAGACTGACAAAAGAAAAACAGCAGAAGGCACAAATAACCCAAATAAGAAATGAAATGGGGGACATTACAACAGACCCAACTGAAATAAAAAGGATTATAACAGAATATTATGAAAAACTATATTCCAACAAATTTGAAAACCTAGAGGAAATGGATAAATTTCTAGAAACATACGGCCTACCCAAACTACAACAAAGTGATATTGAAAATCTGAACAGACCCATAACAAGAGAAGAGATTGAAAAGGTAATAAAAAACTCCCAACCAAAAAAAGCCCTGGCCCAGATGGCTTCACTGGAGAATTCTACAAAACATTTACAAAAGAGCTCGTACCAGTTCTACTCAAGTTATTTCAGAGCATAGAAGAGGAAGCAACACTTCCAAATTCATTCTATGAAGCCAGCATAACGCTGATACCAAAACCAGGCAAAGACATCACAAAAAAAGAAAATTACAGACCAATATCTCTCTTGAATATAGATGCAAAAATTCTGAACAAAATTCTAGCCAATAGAATTCAGTATTATATCAAAAAAATAATACACCACGACCAAGTAGGATTCATACCAGGTATGCAAGGATGGTTTAACATTAGAAAATCCATCAACGTAATCCACCACATAAATAAAAGGAAAGAAAATAATCACATAATCATCTCAATTGATGCAGAAAAGGCATTTGACAAAGTCCAACACCCATTCCTGATAAAAGCTCTCAATAAAATAGGTATAGAAGGGAAATTTCTCAACATAATAAAGGGCATCTATGCAAAACCAACAGCCAACATCATTCTTAATGGAGAGAGGCTGAAAACATTCCCCTTGAAAACAGGAACAAGACAAGCATGCCCTTTATCACCACTCCTATTTAACATTGTGCTGGAAGTTCTAGCTAGAGCAGTAAGGCAAGAGAAAGAAATAAAGGGCATCCAAATTGGTAATGAAGAAGTTAAACTCTCCCTGTTTGCAGATGATATGATACTATACATAGAAAACCCTAAAGACTCCACAATAAATTTACTGGAACTAATAGAAAGATTCAGCAGAGTAGCAGGATACAAGATAAACATTCAAAAATCAGTTGGATTCCTATACACTAGTAAAGAGAACGATGAAAAGGAGATCAGGAAATCAATACCATTTTCAATAGCCCCTAAAAAGATAAAATACTTAGGAATAAATCTGACCAGGAATATAAAAGACCTATACAAAGAAAACTACAAAACACTGCTGCATGAAATCCAAAGGGATCTACATAAATGGAAAAACATACCATGCTCATGGATAGCCAGACTCAACATTGTGAAAATGGCAATTCTACCTAAAGCAATCTACAAATACAATGCAATCCCAATACAAATACCAACAACATTCTTCAAAGAGATGGAAAAACTAATTATTAACTTTATACGGAAAGGGAAGAAACCCCGAATAAGTAAAGCACTACTGAAGAAGAAGAATAAAGTTGGAGGACTCACACTACCTGACTTGAGAACCTACTATACAGCTACAGTACTCAAAACAGCGTGGTACTGGTACAACAACAGAGACATTGACCAATGGAACAGAATTGAGAACTCAGATGTAAATTCATCCACCTACGGTCACCTGATTTTTGACAAGGGCCCAAAATACGTCAAATGGGGAAAAGACAGTCTTTTTAACAAATGGTGCTGGCAAAACTGGATATCCATTTGTAGAAAAATGAAACAGGACCCATACCTCACACCGGATAGAAAAACTACTTCAAAATGGATCAAAGACCTGAATATAAAGCCTCAAACTATAAAATTCATAGAAGAAAAAATAGGACCAACACTTCAGGCCTTAATACATGGCATTAACAGGATACAAACCATAAACATCAACACAAAAAACCCAACAGATAAACTAGATAATTGGGATCTTCTAAAAATCAAACATCTATGCTCTTCAAAAGATTTCACCAAAAGAGTTAAAAGAGAACCTACAGACTGGGAAAAAATTTTTGGACAGTACAAGTCAGACAAAGGTCTAATCTCCATAATCTACAAGAAAATCCAACACCTCTACAACAAAAAGACAACCAATCCTATCAAAAAATGGGCAAAGGAAATGAACAGACACTTCACCAAGGAAGACATTCAAATGGCCAACAGACACATGAGGAAATGCTCGCGATCACTAGCCATTAGAGAAATGCAAATTAAAACCACAATGAGATACCATCTCACCCGGGCATTACTGGCACGAATCAAAAATACTGGAAATAACAAATGTTGGAGGGGCTGCGGGGAGACGGGAACTCTTATACACTGCTGGTGGGAATGCAAAATGATACAACCATTTTGGAAAATGATATGGCATTTCCTCAGAAAGCTAGAAATAGACATACCATTCGATTCAGCAATCCCACTCCTAGGAATATATCCTAGAGAAATAAGAGTCATCACTCGAATAGACATATGCACACCTATGTTCATGGCAGCATTATTCACAATAGCAAAACGATGGAAACAACCTCGATGTCCATCTACAGATGAATGGATACACAAACTATGGTACATACACACAATGGAGTACTATGCAATGAGAAAGAACAACAATGAATCTGTGAACCATCTCATAACATGGATGAAACTGGAGGACATCATGCTGAGTGAAATAAGTCAATCACAAAAGGACAAATATTGTATGAGACCTCTATTGTAAAAACCCATGAAAAAATTCACATGCAAAATGTAACAATCCTTGTTGGTTACCGGGGATGGGGGGGGGAATACTAAATAGGTAATAGATAAGTGGTAACTTGGGTGAGATGTGAGATAGTACATAGTACAGGGGAAACTAACACAACCTGCACAAGGAAAGGTCATGGAGGCCCTATAGACACATCCAAACCCCCGAGGGACTGAGTTGTTGGACAGAGGGCTCTGGGGACCATGATCTCGGGGAACATCTAGCTCAATTGGCATGACACTACTTATAAAGATAATGCTGTACATTCTACCTTGGTGAGTAGTGTCTGGGGTCTTAAAAGCCTATGAGCGGCCATCTAAGATACTCCAATGATCTCATCCCTTCGGGAGCAAGGGAGAACGAAGAGAACAGGATACAAGGAAAAGATTAGTCGGAAGGACTAATGGTCCACAGCTACCAAGGCCTCCACGGGACTGAGTCCAGTACACCTGGATGGTGCCTGGCTACCACCAATTACTCCTCTGACTAGGATCACAACAGTGGGTTCTGGGCAGAGCTGGAGAAGGATGTAGAGCATAATTTTAACTCCCAAAAAAAAAAAAAAAAAAGAAAAGAAAAGAATACCAGATTTACTGGCCTAAAGAATACTGGAGAAACCTCACGAGTGTGGCCCCCAGACACCCTTTCAGCTCAGAGGTGAAGTTACCTTCGAGGTTCGATGTTAAGCCTGGGAGTGGACAGCCCAGTAAAACTAAATGGGACTAACGAGGTACAGGAGTCCAGTGACAAGGGTCAGAAGGCAGAGGGATAGTAGGAAACTGTTGATAAGGAACACAAATTGAATAAGGACACTGTCGATGTATTGTGAGATTGTTGACCACTGCTATAGGGCAACATTTGTAGTAACTATTAAATGGGAGGCTGTTTCGTCCTGTAAGCCTTCATCTTGGGCGAGAATGGCAGCACAATTGAAAGAGCATAGTCAATATCACTTAAATGTGTAAGTAAAAAGTTTTGAAATGGTGTTTAAATAAAATAAAATAAAATAAAAAATAAACAAATGAGACTAAAGAGGTACAATAGTCCACTGACAAGGTCCAGAAGACAGAAGGGGACAAGGAAGCCCCCTGGTGATAGGGAACACAAGGTGGAGTAAGGATATTCTTGATGTGCTGTGAGATTGTTAACCATTGTCATAGGGCAACATGTGTAGTAACTGTTAAATGAAAAACTATTTTGTTCTGTAAGCCTTCATCTTAAGTAAGAATAACAGCACAGTTGGAAGAGCGTAGTCAATGTCACTGAACTGTGAATGTAGAAATTTTTGAAACGGTGTATCTTTGGCCATCTGTAATTTTCATCAAAAAAAAAAAAAAAAAAGGGTTGAGAATTTAGAGGCTTAATACGTTGTGGGGTTGTTAACCAATGTCATAGAACAACATGTGTACTACTGTTTCATGAGAAAGTATTTGCTCTGTAAGCTTTCACCTGAAGTACAATAAAATATATATATATAAAAAAAAAAATTTCTGAAGCACAAGTTAATCTATTGGGCAAACGACTATAATTATTTTTCTATTCATCCATAAAAGGAAATACAAGTGAGTAATTCTAAAGACTTGGTTTTTTACATAATGAGAGTCTTGACCATATTTGTATTTTCTTCTCAAAAGCAGACCTATCAGATTGAGACCCTTTGGACTAGGAATAGATTGTTTCCTGCAGCTCAGCTGACTAGCAGGCTCACAAGGGAGTTCAAGCCCTGGCAGGCTCAGAGCCTCACTGATGATTCACTGAGACTGTTATTCATTTTGTTGTATTCAGGTCTTCATTTCAACGTTTTTTTCTCTTATAAGTCCATGATGGACTTTGCCATTTTATTCCACTGGGATATTTCAAAATCAGCTAGATTTTAGCATAGGTTCACTTTGTCTCAACAAAAAATATAGTCACTAAGGTGTTGAGAACTGCCTTCACTAGCCAGCTTCCTTTTTTTTTTTTTAATAACCTGCAATATAGTGACATTGTCAATTTGCTCCGTAACATGAGTAAGAAGCTTGTGCAATAAACGCTTAGTTTTCATAACTCCACAATTTTAGTTTATTTTAAAATAGAAAACAGTAAAGTGTAAATAGCCAGGATTTATTTTTCAGAGGAGTTAGGAAAAATTTATGATGATACCAAGAGAAGAATTTTAAGTGAAAAAGAAAGCTATTTCCTAGTCAAGTGATAAAGGGATATAAAGACATGAAATAAACCAACAAGAATAAGAAAGAAAAAAAGCATTTGTTAAAACTCTTATTAAACAGGAGACATGAGATTTGAATTAACAGATTTTTGTAATGGGAGCTTGCTGACTCAATAAGCATTTGTTGAACATTCACACTGCATGAGTTCAGTAGATGTAGAAAAATTACCCATGAATTTTTCCGGGTCCCCTACATATATTGAGTTCAAATTTTTTTATAGTTAATTTACAATCCATGTAACCTTCTTTGTTGGAAACCAAAACCCAAACCCACTGCCATCGAGTCGACTCTGAATCTTAGCAAGCCCATAGGGTTTCCAAGGCTGTAAATCTCTACAAAAGCAGATTGCAACACCTTTATCCTGCAGAGCCGCTGGTGATTTCAAACTGCTGAACTTGTGGTTAGCAGTCAAGTGACTTAACCACTGTGCAACCAAGACTCCTTTATTGTTGGAAAAGAACCATAAAATATTACGGATAACTCATGCTTTCGTTTTTTTTTTTGTATAAAATGGGTTAGCATGGTGCCTCAAAGGAGAGCTTATCAAATATTTATTAAATATTTATTGAGCAGCTACTATGTGCAAAACATTATTCCAGTCACTTAGGTTATAATCATAAACAATGCTAAGTCCTTTCCTGCTAGAAGTTTACAATCTAGTATGGCAGCTGAGTCATAAGAAAGTAAGAAAGTACATGAATGTACAAAATAATTTCCATTTCTAACAACGGGATGGACTAGATATTATCTATTGCACCTAGAATTTATGGATAATGCATTTAAAGCATAACATTCAATATATAGGTAAACATAAAACAAATTGAATAAAAATACCCAGTGGTCAAAAATGAAGGAGACAAGAGATATAATTCTACAGCAGGTCTCCATGGTTAAAAAAAAAAAAAACAACTATTGCCTTGATTTTACAAGGATCTTCAAAACTCCACATTCTTGATAAAAGGATGGTCAAGAAAAAGAATTAAGTAAAGGAAAACAAAGAGGAAGATTTTTACTTTGGCTTGAGCTCTGGGTGGAAAAATAAAGGTCCCCTTTAAGATTGATAATCAAACGTAGGGCCTAATGAGATCTTGAATTTAAATGTATACTACTCATTTGATCAAGAAAATCTCAAGTAGAGAACTGAAGTAGTCCTGAGTTGATAATGACCTGGGGCAACTGCAAGAAGAAAACAAACACCCTTTTTGGAAAGATGCACCCCCAAACAAGTGCCCCAAGATTTCCACAGACAATCCCATCTGAATAAAACTCAAAATTAAAAATTAAACTATACAATAAAATTGTTGTTGTTGTTGTTAGGTGCCAGTAAGTCACTTCCAACTCATAGTGACCCCATGCACAACAGAATGAAACACTGCCCAGTCCTGCACCATCCTCACAATCATTACTATGTTTGACCCCATTGTTACAGCCACTGTCAGTTCACCACATTGAGGGTCTTCCTCTTTTTCACTGACCCTCACTTTACCAAGAATGACATCCTACTCCAGGGAATGGTCACTTCTGATAACATGTCCAAAGCACATAAGGCTAAGTATCACCATCCTCACTTCTAAGCAGCAAGAAAATAAATTATAATAAATAAGATCTGTATTTTCAAGAACTTCAGAGAGTGGCAGTAATACATAGAAACTAATCAATAATGGCATGAAACACTTATATAGTGCTTTCTGTGTGGTTGGAAATAGCCTAAATATTTTATATATAGAACATAAAACAAAGAAGAATATACTATCAAAAGTATCAGACACTTATGAAAGAACCAATAGTGTTTCTAGAAATGGAAAACATAATTACTAGCATTATAAGTTAAATTAAGAATTAAAAGGAATTAGACATAGCTAAAGGGAAAATTAATTAAATGAAAGATAGCGCTAAAGAAATTACAATATTCAGCATACAGAGTCAAAGAGAAGTAGCTATGAATGAGAGGTTAAGATATATGGAGGATAGAATGAGGATGTCTAACATATATTTAATTGGAGATCTGAAAGGGAAATTAAAAAATAACAGAGAAGCAATATTTTAAGATATAATAGCTGTTTATATTCCATATTTGATAATATATATGAATCCTGAGATTCAAGAAACACAAAATATAGTAAGTATGGTAAATATAAAGAAATTCACATCTAGATATAGCGTAATGTACCTCTATAAGTATAAAGAAATTCACATCTAGATACAACATAATGTAGCTCTAGAACTTTTAAGACAAAAAAGATGTTAAAAGAAATCAGAAAGAAGAAAAAAACGGATTATCTAAAACGAAATGACAAACTCTCATCAAATACACCAACAGCAAAAACAGAAGCCAACAAACTAACAGCTAATAGAATTACCAATTAATAACTGTATAACTAGATAAAGAAGGAAAGTTTTCAAGCAAACCAAACCTAAGAGAGTTGACTATTCAAAGAACTTTCTTCATATAAAAATCCTAAAATTTAGGAGTTCCGGCAAAGTGGCGCTTTAGACAGAAGCACCATGCCGTCCCTCCACAGCAAAGATCTGAAAAACTAAGCCAAACAGAGAATACAACAATCCTGAAACCCTAAAACATCAAATGAAGAGATAAAGAACTCAGCCAAGCACCAAACGGAGTGAGAAAACTGACAGAGAATGGAGAGAGAGGAGAGATTCATGCAGAGGTCCGCTACCAGCTAACGCAGTGCAGATCCGCCATCTTGGACTCCTATCGGAGACCAGCAAACAGGGGGTATGAGAAAGCAGTTTCATGGAGTGGCCAGCGGGAGACAAAACAACCAGTAATTTGCGATATATGCTTTCCCACCCCCCACACTTCTTCACCCCAACTCGGTCTCCTCTGCTTCCCGCAGTGACAATCTCTTGACCAGGAATCACTGGCTGCTTGGATTCCACACACCTGAATGGGCCGGCTCTCTGAGTGCCATTTGTTAGCTGCTGCTGGTGCTTTTTTCTGCTTCTTTTGATCTCTTCCTTAACTCTCACCACCTCCCCCTCCTTTCACTCAAATACCTGGCTCTGGGCACCATCTTTGCTTCTTCCTGAGGGGCTGCAGAGCTCTAGTAATTTGTGATATACACTTTCACACTCCCTACCTTTCTTCACCCACAATCAGCCCCCTCTGCTACCCGCAGAAACAGTCTCTTGTCCAAGAGACACCAGCCAGCTCTAGTTGGCTCTCTGACTGCCATTTGTTGGCTGCTAGTGTTGCTTTTTTTCCTGCTTCCTTTGATTTCTTCCTTACCTCTCACCACCTCCCCCTCCTTTCGCTCAAATACCTGGATCCATACGCCACCTTTGCTTCTTCCTGAGGGGCTGTGGAGCTCCGTGAGAGTATGGAGCTCCTTCCCAGTCTGGGCTGCCAAGCTAGTGGGATCCCGGGGCTTTTGTTCATTTGTTTGTTTTGAATTGTTTCTTTTGAATTGTTTGTTTGTTTTCTTTTCCTTTTCTTGAGTTGGGAGCCCTTTCTGCTCAGACAGGGCTGTGCAGCAAGGAGACGTCCCCCTCGGCTTGCACAGATGTGCATAGGGATCCCTGAGAGCATTTATTTTTTAGTTGTTTTTTTTTTCTGTTTTTTTGGGGGGCTTTTCTTGTTCTTTTTATTTTTTTAATTTGTTTTGTTTTGTTTTCCCTCTTTTCCCTTTTTGTCTTTCTTCATTGCTCAGTTTCTTGTCTCTCTATATCTTCCTTCTCTTTCTGTTCCCTGAATACCTGGTGTTGTATACATCTATGCCTTCCAGCCAGGCTCTACTAAAACACCTGAGAGGGACTTCCACAGACCTCATAGCTGCACTGGTGGGATCCCTGGAAACTTTGTGGTTCTTTAACCTTTCTGATTTTTATTTGTTCATTCTTTTCTTTTCTTTTCTTCCTCTTCCCTTTTCTGTTTTTCTCAGTTTCATAGTCTCTCATCTCTCCACTCCAAAGGCAAGCTCCTCTAGCATTCTTTTTTGTTTGTTTGTATGTTTCTTGCTCCTGTTCCTCTCTCCTCTCTCCCATATCCATCTTAGCTCCATGCATAAAAGTCTCCCCACTGCATCCTGCCTACCTGCACCGTGCACTTGACATCACACCACTAAGCAGCACAAGCACAGCCTACTGGAACTTGCCCTGCACTGATTACCGACCCACTCTGGTGGCTATAGTAAGTGCCATAAACAACCCATCCCAGTAAATCCTCTTCAACTAGACCTGCTCTACTGTACCATATCTGAGTGACAGACCCTGCCAATTGAGAAGGAGGCGAAAAGTATTCTACCCACAGATGAGCAAACAACAAAGAACACTCAGTCCGCCTGCTCAGACGTAGTCAAATTTTAAAAAAAAAAGGGATGAAACAAATAAATCTACACTCAATAAACGAGAAAAATAACTACTGAATGCCCCGAAGACAGCAGACAATATCAAAACGTTTACAAAAACAGGACAGGATGGTTCCAGTAGGCGTCCAAAATAAAATACCAGATGACTCTCCAGTGGAAGATAATGCACTAGAACTACCTGATAGGGAATTCAAAGCTCTAATACTCAGAATTCGCCAAGAGCTGAGGCAAAGAGCTGACAAACATGAGGAAAAAATAGACAAATTCATGGAAAACACAGGCAAAAAATTAGAAGAATTCAGGAAAATAATGCAGGAACAAAATGCCAAAATGAATTCACAACTAGAAATTATACAAAGACAATAATTAGAAATCCAAAAGATAAACAACAAGATTTCAAAAATGGACAGTGTCGTAGACCGGGTGACAAGCAGATTTGAAATGGTGGAAGACAGGATCAGTGGAATTGAAGAAAAACACTTGTATACAACTCTGTTTCAGGAAAACTCAGAAAAAAGAACAAAGAAAAATGAAGAGATCCTGAGAATTATGTGGGACACAATCAAAAGCAAAAATCTGTGAGTGATTGGAATTCCAGAACAGTGGGATAAAACAGAAAACACAGAGAGGATCATTGAGGAATTGCTGACAAAAAACATACCCAATATCATGAAAGATGAAAAGCTGGCCATCCAAGAAGCTCAACGAACCCCATATAGAAACAGCCCAAAAGAAAATCACCAAGGCATATCAATGTTCACACTCGCCAAAACCAAAGAAAAACAAAGAAACCTGAGAGAAGCTCATGAAAAACAAGAAGTCACATACAGAGGAGAAACAATAAGACTAAGCTCAGATTATTTGGCAGAAACCATGCAGGCAAGAAGGCAGTGGGATGACATATATAAAATCTTGAAAGAAAAAAAAAAAAAAACCAGCCAAGAATAATATATCCTGCAAAACTCTTGCTCAAATTTGATGGTGAAATTAGGTCATTTCCCGATACACAGAAATTAAGGGAATATGTAAAAGTCAAACCAAACTTACAAGAATTATTTAAGGGAGTTCTTCGATCTGAGGACAAACAGCTTCAGCTCACAGGCAGAATCTAGGACACAGAATCATACAAGCCAGATACCAATCTAGAAAATGAACTCTCAAGGACTATCCAAAACCAAAAGAAATACAACAGGGAATCAGAGCAGTTAGTCAGTAAATGACAACAACATCAAAACAATAAAAGAGGGAATAAACTGCATAGGTATAGAACCTTCTAATGGAGAGGAAGGAAAGGAGATACCAAGTAATGGTAAACTGCATCAAACCTAGAAAGATAAGGGTAAAATTTATGGTAACCACAAAGAAACTTAACAAACATACTCATAAAAAAAAGAGGAAAAACATAAAGTCTCAGCAAAAACAAAACCTACAAAAACAAAAGAAATGAAAAAACAATCAACAAATAAAAATAACTCAGCGCAAGAGTAAGAAGAACAAAGAAAAATTCGGCACCACAAAAAAAAGCACTACAAAAAGACAGCAACAAACTCACATCTATCAATAATTACACTGAATGCAAATGGACTCAATGCACCCAAGAAGAGATGGAGAGTGACAGAATGGATAAATGAACAGGATCCATGAATATGCTGTCTACAAGAGACACACCTTAGAAACAAAGATGTGAATTTATTAAAAGTCAAAGGTTGGAAAAAAACATATCAACCTAACAACTACCAAAAAAGAGCAGGAGTGGCAATGCTAATCTCAGACAAAATAAACTTTAAAATGAAATCTACCATAAAAGAAAAAGAGGGACACTATATAATGATTAAGGGGACGATCCATCATGAAGACATAACCATAAAAAAAATCTCCGCACCCAATGACAGGGCTCCAAAATACATAAAACAGACTCTAACAACAATGAAAAGAGAAATTGACAGTTCCATGATAATAGAAGGAGACTTCAACACACCACTCTCAGTAAAGGACAGAACAATTAAGAAGAAACTCAGCAAAGATACAGAAGACTTAAAGGGCACAATCAGCCAACTCGACCTCATAGACATATATAGAACACTCCATCCAACCGCTGCAAAGTACACATTCTTTTCCAATGCACATGGAACGCTTTCCAGAATAGACCACATCTTAGGCCACAGAGCAATCCTCAACAAGCTCCAAAACGTTGAGATAATTCAAAGTATCTTCTTTGACGACAATGGCATCAAGGTAGAAATTAACAATAAAAAGAGCAAGGAAAAAAAATCAACTGCATGGAACCTGAAAAACTAAACACCTTACTTACACATCACTGGGTAATATAAGAAATTGCAGATGGAATCAAAAAATTCCTAGAATCTAATGAGAATGAAAACATATCATACCAATAGCTTTGAGACACAGCAAAGGCAGTCCTCAGAGGACAATTTAGAGCAATAGATGCACATATCAAAAAAGAAGAAAGGGACAAAATCAAAACATTAACTCCAGAACTCAAACAAATAGAAAGAGAACAGCAAAAAAAAGCCCACAACCACCGCAAGAAAGGAAATAGTAAAGATCAGAGCAGAAATAAATGAAATAGAGAACAGAAAAACAATAGAAAGAATCAACAAAACCAAAAGTTGGTTCTTGGAAAGAATCAACAAAATCGACAAACCGCTAGCCAGACTGACAAAAGAAAAACAGGAGAGGACACAAATAACCCAAATAAGAAATGAAATGGGGGACATGACAACAGACCCAACTGAAATAAAAAGGATTATAACAGAATATTATGAAAAACTATACTCCAACAAATTTGAAAACCTAGAGGAAATGGATAAATTTCCAGAAACACACAGCCTACCCAAACTACAACAAAGTGATGTTGAAAATCTGAACAGACCCATAACAAGAGAAGAGATTGAAAAGGTAATAAAAAAAACTCCCAACCAAAAAAACCCCAGCCCAGATGGCTTCACTGGAGAATTCTAAAAAAAACATTTACAGAAAAGCTTGTACCAGTACTACTCAAGCTATTTCAGAGCACAGAAGAGGAAGCAACACTTTCAAATTCATTCTATGAAGCCAGCATAACACTGATACCAAAACCAGACAAAGAGGTCACAAAAAAAGAAAATTATGGACCAATATCTCTCATGAATATAGATGCAAAAATTCTGAACAAAATTCTAGCCAATAGACTTCAGCATCATATCAAAAAAATAATATACCATGACGAAGTAGGATTCATACCAGGTATGCAAGGATGGTTCGACATTAGAAAAACCATCAACGTAATCCACCACATAAATAAAAGGAAAGAAAAGAATCACATCATCATCTCAATGGACGCAGAAAAGGCATTTGACAAAGTCCAACACCCATTCCTGATAAAAACTCACAAAATCAGTATAGAAGGGAAATTTCTCAACATAATAAAGGGAATCTATGCAAAACCAATGGCCAACATCATTCTTAATGGAGAGAGGCTGAAAACATTCCCCTGGAAAACAGGAACAAGACAAGCATGCCCTTTATCACCACTCCCTATTTAACATTGTGCTGGAAGTTCTAGCAAGAGCAATAAGGCAAGAGAAAGAAATCAAGGGCATCCAAATTGCTAATGAAGAAGTTAAACTGTCCCTGTTTGCAGATGATATGATACTATACATAGAAAACCCTAAAGACTCCACGAGAAATCTACTGGAACTAATAGAAAGATTCAGAAGAGTAGCAGGATACAAGCTAAACATTCAAAAATCAGTTGGATTCCTATACACTAGTAAAGAGAACACTGAAAAGGAAATCAGGAAAATAATACCATTTATAATAGCTCCTAGAAAGATAAAATACTTAGGAATAAATGTAACCAGGGATGTAAAAGACCTATGCAAAGAAAACTACAAAACACTACTGCAAGAACCCCAAAGGGATCTACATAAATGGAGAAACATACCATGCTCATGGATAGGTAGACACAACATTGTGAAAATGACAATTCTACCCAAAGCAGTTTACAAATACAATGCAATGCTGATCCAAATACCAACAACATTCTTCAAAGAGATGGAAAAACTAATCATTAACTTTATATGGAAAGGGAAGAAGCCCCGAATAAGTAAAACACTACTGAAGAAGAAGAATAAAGTTGGAGGACTCACGCTACCTGACTTCAGAACCTACTATACAACTACAGTAGTCAAAACAACCTGGTACTGTACAATGATAGATACATTGACCAGTGGAACAGAATTGAGAACCCAGATGTAAATCCATCCACCTACGGTGACCTGATCTTTGACAAGGGCCCAAAGTCCATCAAATGGGGAAAAGACAGTCTTTTTAACAAATGGTTTTGGCAGAACTAGATATCCATCTGCAAAAAAACGAAACAGGACCCATACTTCACGCCATATACAAAAACTAAGCAAAATGGATCAAAGACCTAAATATAAAGCCTAAAACTATAAAGTTCATAGAAGAAAAAATAGGACCAACACTTCAGGCCTTAATACATGGCATTAACAGGATACAAACCATAACCATCAACGCACAAACCCCAGAAGATAAGCTAGATAACTGGGATCTTCTAAAAATCAAACACTTATGCTCTTCAAAAGACTTCACCAAAAGAGTAAAAAGAGAACCTACAGACTGGGAAAAATTTTTGGACAGTACAAGTCAGACAAAGGTCTAATCTCCATAATCTACAGGAAAATCCAACACCTCTACAACAAAAAGACAAATAATCCTATTAAAAAATGGGCAAAGGAAATGAACAGACACTTCACCAAAGAAGACATCCAAATGGCCAATAGATACATGAGGAAATGCTCACAATCACTAGCCATTATAGAAATGCAAATTAAAACCACAATGAGATACCATCTCACCCCTGCATTACTGGCACAAATTAAAAACACTGGAAATAACAAATGTTGGAGGGGCTGTTCGTAGATTTGAACTCTTATGCACTGCTGGTGGGAATTCAAAATGATACAACCATTTTGGAAAATGATATGGGACTTCCTCAGAAAGCTAGAAATAGACATATCATTTGATCCAGCAATTCCACTCCTAGGAATATATCCTAGAGAAATAAGAGTCATCACTTGAATAGACAATTGCACACCTATGTTCATGGCAGCATTGTTTACAATAGCAAAACGATGGAAACAACCTAGATGCCCATCTACAGATGAATGGATAAACAAACTATGGTACATACACACAATGGAGAACTATGCAACAAGAAAGAACAGCAGTGAATCTGTGAACCATCTTAAAACATGGATGAAACTGGAGGACATTATGCTGAGTGAAATAAGTCAATCACAAAAGGACAAACATTGTGTGAGACCTCTATTGTAAAAACCCATGAAAAAGTTCACACAGAAAAAGTAACAATGTTTGTTGGTTAACAGGGATGGGAGAGGTTGGGGGGAAATACTAAATAGGCAATAGATAAGTGGTATCTTGGGTGAAGGGTGAGACAGTACACAATACAGGGGAAACTAGCACAACTTGGACAAGGAAAGGTCATGGAAGCCCCATAGACACATCCAAACTCCCTGAGGGACTGAATTGCTGGGTGGAGGGCTGTGGGGACCATGGTCTCGAGGAACATCTAGCTCAATTGGCTTGACAGAGCCTATAAAGACAGTGCTCTACATTCTACCTTGGTGAGTAGTGTCTGGGGTCTTAAAAGCCTGTGAGCAGCCATCTAAGATACTCCACTGGTCTCATCCCTTCGGGAGGAAGGGAAAATGAAGAGAACAGGATACAAGGAAAAGATTAGTCCGAAGGACTAATTGTCCACAGCTACCAAGGCCTCCACCGGACGGGGTCCAATACAGCTAGATGGTGCCCGGCTACCACCACTGACTGCTCTGACCAGGATCACAACAGAGGGTTCTGGACAGAGCTGGAGAAGGATGTAGAACATAATTCTAACTCACAAAAAAAAAAAAAGACCAGATTTACTGGCCTAAAGAAGACTGGAGGAACCCCGAGAGTGTGGCTCCCAGACGCCCTTTTAGCTCAGTGGTGAAGTTATCTCCAAGGTTCACCATTCAGCCTGGGAGTGGACAGCCCCGTAAAACCAAATGAGACTAACGAGGTACAGGAGTCCAGTGACAAGGGCCAGAAGGCAGAAGGAGGCAAGGAAGCTGGTGATAGGGAACCCAAGGTCGAGTAAGGATATTGTTGATGTGTTGTGAGATTAACCATTGTTATAGGGCAACATTTGTAGTAACTATTAAATGAGAAACTATTTTGTTCTGTAAGCGTTCATCTTAAGTAAGAATAACAGCACAACTGGAAGAGCATAGTCAATGTCACTGAACTGTGCATGTAGAAGTTTTTGAAATGATGTATGTTTGGCTATGTGTATTTTCACCAAAAAAAAAGGTTGAGAAGTTAGAGGGTTGACATGTTGTGGGGTTGTTAACCAATGTCATAAAACAATATATGTAAAAAAAAAAAAAAATCCTAAAATTTATATTTTAGGGATAAAGAATACAAAAGAATTGAGATATAATGTAGTATTGTAAACATAGACATAAAAGTACTCGTAAATGTAAACAATTAACCAGACTGAATAAAAAGAATAACGACTAAGTTGGAGGAGAGGCAAAACACAAGGTGGACCAGTATTAAAGATTAAGAAATAATTATAATTAAAGTCTTCTACCTTTCAGAGTGCTGGTGGCTCAGTTGTTAAGAATTCAGCTGGAAATCAAAAGGTCAGCAGTCTGAATCCACCAGCCGCTCCTTGGAAACGCTGTGGGGCAGATCTACGCTGTCCTACAGGGTCTCTGAGTCAGAATCAACTTGACAGCAATGAGTTTGGTTTTTGTTCTTAATGGTCTTGCATTAACTGGGAGAAGTGTAGAGACAATAATAGTCTTTATTTGGAGAAGGTTTTAAGCTATAAAATCACTTCTTTTAACAGATATAGCATTATTCAGGTTTAATAGTTCATGTCGACAATAAATTTCTCCATTTCATCTAAGTTGCTGAATTTATTGTAATGAAGTTTTTCTTCATAATATTCCTGTTTTAGTTTTATATGGCTGCAGTAAGAGAGTACCACAAATTTGGATGGCTTAAAACAACAAAATTTTATTCTCTTATAGTTCTGAAGGCTAAAAGTTTGAAATCTAGATGTCATCCAGGCCATGCTCTCTCTGAAGGCTCTAGGGGAGGATACTTCTTTACCTCTTCTAGCATCCAGTTGCCCCAGGTGTCTGTTAACTTGTGGCAGCATAATGCCAATTTCTGCCTCTGATTCTGTTCCCCTTTAATTCAGGCTGGTAGTGTTTATGCCGAGGTGGTTCATTGGATCCTTAAGCTACATATCTGTTCAGCCACATATTTGGTACTCTCTCCAGAATGTTTTCTCATTGCTTTGCAATATGGATAGGCTGAGAACTTCCAAATCCTCAAGTTCAGGTTCTTTTCTACTTAATAGTTACTTCCTTAATTATCTCTTTCCTCTTACATTTGGCTGTAAGCAGAAGGAGAAATGAGGCCACGCCGTCAATACTTTTCTTGGAAATTTCCTCAGCTAAATATCCAAGTTTATTGCTTACAAGTTTTACTTCCCACAAAACAATATATTATAATTCAGGCAAGTTTTCTGTCACTTTAAGGATTGCCTTTCCTGCAGCATCCAATAACATGTTCTTCATTTCTGTGCTCATCAGAAGTACCTGTAATGTTCATATTTCTAGGAACATTCTGTTCATAATGATGTGTGCATTCTTTAAGACAATAGAAGCTTTCTCTAAAATTCTCTTCGCATCTTTCTGAACACTTAGCAGAATAGCCTTTAGCATCCATAAAGTTCTCTTCAACTATCTTCTAGGCAATCTAGGCTTTTACTATCAAGTGCCTCAAATATCTTCCAGTCTCTACTCATTAACCATTTCAAAGGTCACTTTCACATTTTTAGGTATTTGTTACAGCAGCACTCCACTTGCTGGAACCAAAATCCGTATTTATTGCCTAAGGCTGCCATAACAAATTAAGACGAATTGGGTGACTTAAACCAACAGAAATTTATTCATTCATGGTTTTGGGGCTAGAAGTCCAAAATCAAGGTGTCAGCAATGTTGGTTCCTTCTGAGGGGCTCTAAAGATGAGTCTTTCCCATTACTCTCTGTAGCTTCTGGAGATCCTTGGAGATCCCTGCCTTGTAGATGCATCACTCCAATCTCTGCTTCTGTTGTCACAGTATTCTTCCCTTTGTGTGTGTGTCTGTCTCTGTGTCTTTTCTTCTTATAAAGACACAGGTCATATTGGATTAGGGAACACCCTACTCCAGTTTGACCTCATGTTAACATGTTAACTAATTATATCTGCAAAGATGTTATTTCCAAATAAAGTCATATTCACAGATACTGGGGGTTAGGATTTGAAAATATTTTGGGGGGGACGCAAATCAACTTATAATATAATTCCCTCACTATCTTTTTGGTATCTACACAATCTTTAGTGATGTCACCTCTCATTCCTGATATTTATAATTTGTCATCTGTCTTTTTCCCTGATCAAAATGCCTAGACATTAATCAATTTTATTGATCTTCTCAAAGAAAAAATGTTTTATTTAATTGATTTTCTGTATATTGTTTTCCATTTTCTATTTCACTGACTTCTACTTTGATCTTTATTATTTCCTTTCTTTGCCTTAATTTGCATTTAATATGCTTATCTTTATCTCGTTTCTTAAGGTAGGAGCTTAGGTCAGTGATTAAAGTTCTTCCTTTCTTTTTTCTAATATGGATCTTTAATGTTATAAATATCCATCTAAATGTTTTAGCAGTATTTCACAGATTTTGGTATGTTATGTTTTCATTTTCATTCTGTCCAAAATATTTTGTAATTTCCCTTTGGGCTTCTTACTTGACCCATGGTTATTTGAAAGTGTTTTTTAGTTTCTGAATATATGGGAATACTCCTGAAATCATTTGGCTATTTGTTTCTAATTTAATTCCATTGTAATCAAAGAATATATTTTGTGTGACTGAAATAGTTTTAAATGTATTAAGACTTGCTTTATTCCACAAAGTATGGTCTACCTTGATAAGTGTTTGTTATGGATTGAACTGTGTCTCCTAAAAATATGTGTATCAATTTGGCTAGGCCATGATTCCCAGTACTATGTGACTGTCCACCGTTTTGTGATTTTCCTGTGTTGTAAATCCTATCTCTATGACGTTAATGAGATGGAATTAGCAGCAGTTATGTTACTGAAGCAGGACTCAATCTACAAGATTAGATTGTGTCTTAAGCCAATTTCTTTTGAGTTATAAAAGAGAGAAGTGAGCAGAGAGATAGGGGGACCTCATACCAAGAAAGAAGCACTGGGAGCATAGCACATCTTTTGGAGTCAGTGTCCCCACGTACAGAAACTCCTCGACCGGAGGAAGACTGATGACAAGGACTTTCCACCAGAGCTGACAGAGAAATCCTTCCCCTGGAACTGGCACCCTGAATTCAGACTTCTAACCTCCTAGATTGTGAAAGAATAAATTTCTGTTTGTTAAAGCCATCCACTTGTGGTATTCCTATTACTGCAGCAGTAGATAACTGAGACAGTGTTCCACACACACCTGATAATAATGTGTATCTGTTGTTGGGAGAAATGTTTTATAAATATTAATTAGAGCATGTGAGCTAATAATATTGTTCCAGTCTTCTATAAACTTACTATTTTTCTATCTAGTTGTATCAATGTTAAGAGACACCATTAAAATCATTGGCTATAGTTGTGGGTGGGGTTTATCTGTTTGTCCTCTTGGTTTTATTATTTTTTCTTTCATGTATTTGAAGTTCTCTTATTAGATGAGATGGCTGTCAGTTTTACAACTTAGGCAAGTTGACAGACAGTGATATTATTGGCTCACAAAAGAAAGATAATGCTTGGGAATAAGATGATAAATTAAATTTTGACATGCTGAATTTGAGCAGGATGTTAATACAGAATACTCCTTAAGCAGGTGGATATACAGGTCTGTTTCTCAGGAGGAAAAGTTTTGTAGTTACCAATACACTGACAGTAACTTAAGCCAGGAGACAAGGAGAACTTCCTGAAAGGGTGCAGCATAAGAAAAAAGAAAAAAAACTGAGGAAGAGTTATAATTAGGGGAATACACATAAAGAAAAAAAAAAATTCTGCCAAAGACAAAGAAAAGGGTTAGTCCAAATAAATGAATTAAGGCTCAAGGCAAGTGTTTTCATGATATTCAAGAGGAAGGGAATGTCTGATATTTCCACAACCAAATATGATAAAGATAGAAAAGATCCACTATAGAGAAAAATCTATAAAAGAGCTTTTTAAAAAAATTAATAAAATTCATAAGTCCCTAATAAAACATATCAAGAAAAAAAAATAAAAAGAGAAAAAGAAATTACCACTATCAGGAATGAAAGAGAGTACCTCACTATAGATCCTGCAGACATTAAACAGAGAATAATGGAATATTATGAAAAATCTGATGCCACATAGGATGTGTTGGTTTGCCCAGAACTTGTAAAGGATGCCTAGTCCCTTATAGAATGTCCCATTCCACTTTGTCAGATTGTAAATACTTTTTTTTTTTTTTTTTTAAAGAAATGCTGTGAACATGTTCTGTGGAACTTGTTTAAGTGGAAGTTTAAAAAGAAGGGGAGGGGAAAACTAAAATTGTAAATACGTGAAAATTGTAAATAATTGTTTGCAATTAAGAGAAAAAATAAAGAGACTGTGAGAAGGATCCAGGCCAAGACTACTGGATGAGAGAAACTTTACCTTGTAAAGTTTTTGTGTAAACGTCCTGCATTGACCACGAAGCACCAATCTCCTTATGTCCTCTGGAAAATGCTTAATGAAGTGTTCTGTGGAATGCTGCACATAGACTGTGGGGTGACTTCAACCTCCTTGTAGACCAGAGGAAGAAAACCTTGTTAGGAAACATCACTTATGGACTGGTTGGATGCCAGAAGCAGAGAAATACTGCCAATTCTGATGAGCTTGTGCATACCTGTGCTCCTGCCCCTCCCCAGTAACTCACTCCCCACTTAGTTATTGGGGGTAATAAGTGCAATTGTTGCACTAATCCAGTATTCAGGCATTAGCAATTTCTCTTAGTATTGCCTACATTTGCAATCTATAGGGTTTACATTTAACTTTGAGGTATTACTTAAAGTGAAAAAAATTAATTAATTAAAATAAATTTTACTGCTTAGATGGAATAGACAAAATCCTTGAAAGACACAATTTATCAAATGGACACAGAAAGAAATAGAAAACCTGAATAACCCTGTATCTATTAAAGAAATTGAATTTGTAAAATAAAATTAAAAAAAAATCCAAGTCAAGACAGTTTCACTGGTGAATACTATCAAGTATTTAAGGAAGAAATAATATCAATTATACACAAACTTTTTCAGAAAATAGAGGAAATGTGAGTATTTCCCAACTCATTTTAGAAGGCTAGCATTACCATGCTGCCACACCCAAACAATGACATATTAGAAAAAGAAGTCTATAAGCCAAAATCTTTCATAAACAAAAACACAAATATCCTTAACAAAATATTAGCAAATCCAACTCAGCAATATATGAAAAAGATAATAATGTCAAAGAGATAATTACCTCTAGAATGCAATATTTGTTAAACATTTAAAAATCAATCAATGTAATTTTTTCATATTAACAGAATAAGGGATAAGCTTCATATAATGATTTCAATAGATCAGTAAAGGAATTTGAAAAAATCCAGACAAAAGTCTCATGAAAACATAAATAAACACTAAAAACAACTATAAAATGAGTCCTACAGCTGACTATACTTGTGAAATAGTCAATATTTTGCCCTATTATTGAGAACAAAGCAAGGATGTCTGCTGTCAACACTTCTCTTCAACAGCGTACAGGAGTCCTCAGTCCTAAATTAAATGGAGAGAATTATAAGATATAAGTGCACAAAATCACTTAATATTTCCTGCTTTTATTTATTTATCTTTTTGTTTGTTTGATAGCATGTGTTTTCATTAATGTAAGTATGCTGAGTCATGGGGTGTATTTAAATTTATAGCTGGTGACAATGGATTTTGAGAAATATTATCTCAGATGGGACCACATGATTTCCACTGAATTATTTGCATTCTCAAGCAACAGTTGGGCAACCGGCTGTCCCAAAGAACCTTGGTTTCTGAAAATAGGGTGGGTGCCTTCCATTAGGTTACAAGGGCAACCTCTGATTTTCCAAATGTAACACACAAAAAAAAAAAAAACCCACCAGGGCTTCCTAACTATCCCACAGGAAACCATAAATATGTTTACAAGGCTTATCTAGTGGTACAAAAGCCAAAAGACAAAAATTTTACCCAATCACACTTCCTGGTTGCACTACCTTAATTGCAAGCCTCATACTCTAGGTATTTTGCTTCACCTAACATTTCTTTCACCTTCGCCATTATGCAAGTCCCACTGAAGGGCAGCAAATACTTTCAGTAGGAAAAGTATACTCCCAAAGAAATCCAGAGGTATAAAAAGTGATTGGGATAGGATATGTCCACGGGTTACCAAAGAGTTAAAAAAAGAACATGATTTTAATTACTCCAACATCAATTAAATCCCTTCCAGCAAAACTAGTTTTTAGACAAGCGCTCCTTGTACAAACATTTATTGAGGACAGATATTGTCCTAGGTACTTGGTCTTCAGAGATGAACGAACAGAATTCCTGCTGTCAAATAACTGAAAATACTTGATTGGTCATTGCTATCGAATAACAGAAAACAGCTGCATTTAGTAAAGAAACAACTGGCTGCTGTTGTAACTTTAGCTTTTCATTTGATGCTTGAGGGTGAGGGGCTTCCTCTACGTATAATACAGAAATATTGCCAGTACCATGATTAGTCAACCAGCAAAATCACATAAGCATTTATTAACTTTTCTTCTCACAATCCCCCTTTGGCCATAAATTGCACAGTTTTCTTAATCTAAACATTGTCTGTCTCTGCTGGACTAGCTTATAGTCTTTTTGTTTGTTTGTTTCCACTTGCAACTATGGCTCTCTGAAACCACTGGTTGGGTTGAAAGTATGCAACAGCGGCAACAATAAAAGAGAGGGAATAAAAGTACATCAATGGCTACCAGTGAATTTCTTAGGGAATATTTACCTACTGATTGGTGGATCAAACATATATCCTCACTGCCTTGCCAACTTCAAGAAAAGAAGAACAAACCTTCCCAGAGAATTTACGGCTAACATAACAAACATGTATATGATCATGTACATCAAAAATCTCTTCACATTTGTCAAAGAATTTGAGAATTTGAGGGAAAATACTTCATCAAAATGTAATGAGGATAAATAATTTTTAACATTATTTTGCATTTCTATGATTAATTAGAATTTAGTTAATGAGTGAAAAGTAAAAATATAATACAGTTAAGAAAAAGTCAAGTTGTAAAGTTCTACCAATAGCAGCTTTTCCATAGCAGCCTTATTTTAAGCTTGGAATTGTTAAGTCTTTTGGTGATGTTAATGATAGGCATTTTAAAAGATCATTTATGTATTTTCTTAACCAAATGAGTGCCAACAATTTGATAGGCATTTTTTCAAGAAAGTCTTTGAATGGAATTATGACTATTGTCCTCACTTTACACATAGCAGGCTCAAATATATTTGTACATCTAGATGGACGTAGACCTGAGATTTAAACCAGGTCTTCTCACTTCAAGACCAATGTTAGTTTCAATGACACTGATTAGCTTATTAGTCTTAATTTCAGGGACCCTTTAGCAATATATTGACAGCAATATGAAGAACATTTTTCACACTTTATATGAAGATGAAAAGTTGACATTTTTGTTACTTCTGAAGAATAACAAGTTACGTTAATTCCTATTTGAATCTTGGTTTACTCATTGGTAAGATTAGCTGTGCTTAGATTGCCAGGCTGTGGCATTGGGTGAGTCTCTGTTGATTGCTAATGTTCTAAACCCAACTTAAAGTAAAGTGAATCAAAAAGGTCCTATATTCTGAGTCTAGTTGCTAAAACGATGTTTTCAGGGCAGTGTCCATCTCTCCTTCCCTCTTGCCTCAGCTTTTATTCTCTGGCTATGCTTCTTTTTCTGGCCAGCTCACCCAACTTTAGATTGTCCTTTTATCTCAGCATTAGAAAACACAGCACAGATCCCAATGGCTTGGACAAAATTCCCAGTGAGGATTCTGACTGACCAGCCCTGTGTAACATATTGATCCCTAGACTGAGCAAGACTGCTATGAAATGAATGGAAAAAAACACATCTCCACTAACGAAGGATTGAAAAACTAAGCCTCAGGGAGCAGGGTGTACCCGGGCTACAAGAACTCTAGAACTGAGGACAAAAACGTTGCTAAGACACTATCTCCGTCTTTTATTACATTATTCCTATCGTAACAGCCTAATTCTATCTTAAACAATTTTTTCTTTGTAGCAGGAATCATGGAAACACAGGAAGACTCCCAGTCACTACAGTCTCCCACAGGGGTAACCACTATTGCAACATGTACTTTGTTCTGGCTTCTTCAATCAATATTATGCTTCTGGAGTTCATTCATATTATAGGTGGAACAGTGGTTAAAGTACTTGGTTGCTAACCAAAAGGTCAGAAGATTGAACCTACCAGCTGCTCTGCAGGAGAAAGATGTGGCAGTCTGCTTCCTTAAAGATTACTGCCTTGGAAACCCTATGGGATAGTTCTACTCTGTCCTATAGGGTCTCTATTAGACAAATCAACCCGATAATTATGGGTGTCCTTTTAATAACTTTTAGTTATAGTGTATTTATTATCATTATTGTCTTAATCTGGGTTCTCTAGAGAAGTTAAACCAGCAAAGCATCTGTGTATATATATATATATATATAAGTATATACAGAGATAGAGCGATTTATATCAAGGAAATGACTCATGTGGTTGTAGATGCTGTAAAGTCACAATCTGTGGGTCAGGATGGAGGCTTCTGCTGACTTACATAGCTGCAGGGGCCGGCCAACCCAAGATCAGCAGGTCAGACAACCGGCCTCTAGCTCACAGGCTGCAGAGGCCGACAAACCCCAAGATTGGCAGGTAAGTTGGCAGGCCAGTGACTCACAGAATGCAGAGGTTGATGAATCCCAAGATTGGCAGGTAAGCTGCTAGCTCAAGCCCCAAGAACCAGAGGTCAGATGAACAGGAGCCAGTGTAGGATCCAGAGTGAGCAAAAGCCCTCAACCCTTGTCACAAAGTCCACATATAGTGGACGCAGGCCAGACCTCCAAGGAAACTCCTTTTCAACTGATTCACTGCTCACAGCAGATCCCATCATGGATGTGGTCACACTATATCAGATCTCATCATGGAAGTAATTCCATTATTATACAACTGCCAAACTACATCATAACTGCCAAACCACTGAGAATCACAGCCCAGCCAAATTGACAGTCCACCCATTGTCAACTTGGCACCTGCACACATGTCCTTAAACGGTACATAATCTCTGAATAAAGACAACTATAAAGTCATACTTGCACCTAACATGATACAACTAACACACGTACAACCAAAAATGTGCTAGCACTGTTTACATCTTATATTTTATAAGTGAAGAAAACAAAAATATTTGATGCATGCATACAAGAAATACTCATAACAATTACAGTCCGTGTTTCTGCAACTGGCCAGGTGGTCGTAACTGTATTTAGAACTGCCTTCTTCTACCACCCGTTCCGTTTTACCTTTGCCTTCAGCAAGCACCTCAACTGGTCATGGTTATTTGCCTGGTGGGGTGATCCAAACCTTCATTCCTGAAGGGCCTGAGCCGTTAGTAGTCATGTTGGAATTGGGTTGCTGTAGTTTTCCATCAATTTTAATAACAGGGCATGGTAGTACTAAGAGACACCCTAAGAGATCTCCTGCATTCCAGACATACTCTTCTTTACCCCCATTATGTAGTATCAATCCAATTTCCTCTTGGTAATCAGGATCAATCACACCAGCTGGTATGGTAACTCCCTTCTTTTCCTGTTAATCCAAAGGCAGAAGGAGCCCAAAGTGGCCAGGTGGCATTCTCAATGTCTAGTTCAATGGAATCAGTGATGTGTCTCCATGTGGAAGCATTCCTCCTTTTGGAACTAAGACCTCTAGACCTGTCGAGAATAGGATCATGGGGAGAGGAAGCAAAAATTTTGCTAATGGGTCACTAGAAGTAATAGTGAGTGCTGCCACTCTCATATCCACCTCTTGATTCCTGGACCCATGAATCCTGGCTATGGGAGAAACAGCACCATATATTAGACACTAGTTTAGAGCATATACAGCCTCCTGGAGAACATTGCCCCAACCCTGCAAGGTATTGCCATCTAGCTGATGCCATAATTGTGTCTTTAGAATGCCATTCCATCATTCTATCAAGTCAGCTACTTCATTCCTGATGGAGAACATGGTAAGACCAGTGAATTCCATGAACATGGGTCCATTACTGCACTTCATTTACTGTGAAGTGAGTCCCTTGATCTGAAGCAATGCTGTGTGGGATACCATGATGGTAGATAAGGCATTCTATAAGTCCACGGTTGGTAGTTTTGGCAGAAGTATTGCATGCAGGGAAGGCAAATCCATATCCAGAGTAAGTGTCTATTCCAGTGAGGACAAAATGCTGCCCTTTCCATGATGGAAGCCATCCAATGTAATCAACCTGCCACCAGGTTGTTGGCTGATCACCTTGAGGTGATCATATAGGGAACTCAGTGCTGGTCTTTGATGCTGGCAGATTGGGCACATGGCAGTGGCTGTAGCCAAGTCAGCCTTGACGAGTGGAAGTCCATGTTTCTGAGTCCATGCATAACCTACATCCCTGCCACTATGGCCACTTTGTTCATGAGCTTATTTGGCAATGACAGGAGTGGCTGGGAAAAGAGGATGCATGGTTTCTACAGAACACATCATCCTATCCATTTGATTGTTAAAATCCTCCTTTGCTGAGGTCATCTTTTGGTGAGCATTCACATGAGACACAAATACCTTCACTTTTTTGACCCATTCAGAGAGGTCTGTCCACACACCTCTTCTCCATAATTCCTTGTCTCCAATTTTCCAATCATGTTTCTTCCAAGTCCCTCACCATCCCATCAAACCATTGGCCACAGCCTATGAATCAGTATACAATTGCACATCTGGCCATTTCTCCTTCAAAGCACAGTGAACGACCAGATGCAGTGCTTGAAGTTCTGCCCATTGGGAGGATTTCCATTCACCAGTATCCTTCAAGGAGGTCCCAGAAAAGGGGTGTAGTGCTGCTGTTGCCCACTTTCAAGCAATGCCTGCATATAGCGCAGAACCATCTGTTAAACAGTCAGGAGCTTTCTCTTCCTTAGTCAACTGTCATAAGGAAGGCGCCACAAGGCCATAGGTGTAGACTGTGAGATGGAAGGTAATGTGACAGGAATGGAGACAATGGTTATTTGGGACACTTCCTCATGCAACTTACTTGTGCCTTCACGTCCTACTTGGGCCCAATCTCGTATATACCACTTTCATTTAATGATGGAGTGCTGCTGGGCACACCCAACCTTATGGCTGTCTGGGTCAGACAATACCCAGTTCATGATGGATGGCTCAGGCTGCATGGAGACTTGGTGACTCATGGTTAAAAGTTCAGTCTCTACTAGGGTCCAGTACAAAGCTAAAAGCTGTTTCTCAAAAGGAGAGTAGTTATCTGCAGAGGATGGTAGGGCTTTGCTCCAAGATACTAAGGATCTGTGCTGTGATTCACCAATAGGGGCCTGCCAAAGACTCCAAACAGCATATCTATCTGCCATTAATACTTCAAGAACCATTGGATTAGCAGGATGATATGGCCCAAGTGGCAGAGCCGCTTACACAGCTGCCTGAACCTGTTGCAGAGCCTTCTCTTGTTCTGGGCCCCACTCAAAACTAGCTGCTTTTTAAGTCACTTGATAAACAGACCAGAGTATCACACCTAAATGAGGGATATGTTGCATCCAAAATCCAAAATCCAAAGAGGCCCACTAGGCCTTGTGCCTACTTTTTACTTGTGGGAGAGGCCAGAAGTAAAAACTTATCCTGCACTTTAGAAGGAATATCTCGACATGCTCCATACCACTGAATGCCTAGAAATTTCACTAAGGGGAAGGCACTTGAACTTTTGTCAGGTTAATTTCCCACCCTTTACAACACAATTGTTTTACCAGAAAGTCCAGAGTCATTGACACTTATTCTTTAAGAGGCCCAATCAGCATAATGTCATTAATGTAATGGACCAGTGTGATGTCTTATGGAAGGTAAAAGTGATCAAGTTCCTTGCAGATTAAATTATGACATAGGGCTGGAGAGCTGGTACAGTTCTGAGGTAGGCAACTGAAGGCGTATTGCTGGCCTTGCCAGCTGAAGGCAATCTTCTTCTGGGGGTCCTTTGAAACAGTTAAGGAGAAAAAAGGCATTATCCAGATCAATAGCTGCGTACCAGATACCAGGAGATTAATTTGCTAAAGCAATGAAACTACACCTGGAACAACAGCTACAATTGGAGTCACCACCTGGTTAAGTTTTTGATAATCCACTCTCATTCTCCAAGATCCACCTGTTTTTTGCATAGGCCAAACAGGCAGGTTTAATGAGGATGTGGTGGTAATCATCACCCTTGCACCCTTCAAGTCCTTGATGGTGGCAGTAATCTCTGCAGTCCCTCCAGGAATGCAGTATTACTTTTGGTTTACTATTTTCCTAGGTAGAGGCAGTTCTAATTGCTTCCACTTGGCTTTTTCTCCCATAATAGCCCTTACTATACTTGTTAGGGATCCAATGTTGGGGTTCTGCTAGCTACTAAGTATATTTATTCCAATTATGCATTCTGGAACTGGGGAAATCACCAGAGATTCAGGGACCCACTAGACCTACTGTGACATGGACATGAGCTAAGACTCCATTAATAACCTGACCTTCATATGCCCCTATACTCTGACTGGTGGGCCACAGTGACATTTTAGGTCTCCTGGAATTAATGTCAGTTTTTAGAGCCAGTATGCAGTAATCCCCAAAAAGTCTGATTATTTGCTTTTCCCCAATGGACCTTTGCTCTCATAAAATGTCGTAGATCCCTTTGGGGAAGGCTGGAAGAAAGATTAACAGTATAAATTTTTGGCAGTATGGTGGGGTTCTTCCTCAAGGGGACTCAGCCTCCCCTTCGTTCAAGGGGTTGTGGGTCTGTAAACTCACTCAAGTGTGGAAACTGATTGAAGGGCTGTGACTATTCTGGTGATTCAAGTTACAGCGTTGTTCCCTTGTCCTTGAATTCATCCTCTCATACAGATCAAGTAAGTATTTAGTAAATTTCCTATCTATTTCACTCCTAGGGACACAGTGACTAAGTAGTCAACACCATAAATCCATACAAGTCAGATTACTGCTTTGATTCTGTGTCGATTACAGTAACTGCACCTACTTTATCTTTGTCGATTCAGTTCCACCACTTGGCCCCTACTACCACGAAGTCCAATCAGCCCCGCTGTAGTTAGGTATCTTTATTCAGTCAGGGCAGTTCCCACTGTCAAATCTGACTTACGTAAAATAGGAATCACAGCAGTCTTCAAGGAAACTGGGGATCCCTTCACAAATTTGTTCCTCACAATTATGATAAAAGCTGTGTCCTCTGGGCACTCCACGTGTGAGTCTGTGGGTCTAACCCAATAAATCCACTCTAGCATGCCAATTTCCCTAAGCCTTTGGATACCTTCTTCTGCAGTATACCAAGGCAGGTCTGGTACTTCAACTTGATTTAGTGTAGGCCACTGTGTAATCCATGCTTTAGTGACCTAACCAAATAAACTATTACATCCTTTCCTAACCTCTTGAGCTGAAACATTATATGAAGTATCTGTGCCTAGTGGCCCGTATCAATAAACTGAAATTTATCCATCTTTATTTTCCTTCCACCACTGTTTCACACCCTTAATAGCCATTCCCACACATATTCCCCAGGTTTTTGTTTGTACATATTAGAAAATTCTAGCAGTTCTTTTGGAGTGAAGCATGCCTCTGCCTGGGTTACACTTTGTACTTCCCCTTTTTGGGGTTCACTGGGACTTAAGTTTAGTTATAGTTCTAGAAGCAAAAATGGGTGGTGTGGTGAGTTCCAGGAACATTCAGCAATGTCTTGTAAGGCATCTACCCCAGATGACACCCCAGTCAATGAATTTGGTACTGGAAAAGCAGGGTGCTGCTCTAACGGATAACTAAAATGTGGAAGCAATTTTGAAACTGTGAATGGCTAAAGGCTGGAAGAGTTTTAAAGTACCTAATAGTAAAAGCCTGGATTGCCTTGAAGAGACTGTTGGTGGAATTATGGACATCAAAGACAATTCTCATGAGGGCTCAGAAGGAAGTGAGGAGAGTTGTAACACTGGAGATGGCACAGAGGGCATATAGCAGCAGCAGAGAAACGTTGGCAGCAGAACCAGGAGGCTGTTGGAAATGATCTGAGAGCTGACCCACAGAGGAAGGTTGCTGAGTGCCTTTGGGCAGTAGGCTTTCTGGTGGCATGGGATGACTCCAGGCACTTATTAGTAGAACTAAAGAGCATGGGAACACTTCCCCAAAGAGACCTGGGGAGCTAAGGGGTGGAGGGGACAAGAGGCCAAGTAACCAGCAAACAGAGACTGAAGATCTTCCTCAGTCTCAAAGGGTAGGGCCATGATCGCTGGGGTTTCAAAGTGTGGGGCCACAGCCTCCCAGGTTTCAGAGTCAGATTTTCACCAAACTTGGTTCCAGAGTGTGGGGCTGCCTTTTTCGAGTGCTATAGGGATGGGGCCAGATCTGCTGCCTAAAGCTGAGGGGGTAGGGCTGCCATGCCTAAGGGGCAGAAGAATGGGGCCTGCCAGGGCTGAGGGGGTAGGATCACCATTCAGATGGACTAGGAGAATGGAGCAGTCCAAATGTGAGGGAGCAGAGGTGTCAATCCAGTGGATCTGGAAGGCACAGCTGAAGCCCAGGACTGAGGGACCTCTACCCAGAATCTGGAGAGTATGGCCAACACCCAGAGTCTGGAGGGCAGGGCCATTGCCTAAATCTTAGAGAACAGATGAATATTTTCAAGTCTTGAGAGCTAATGTAATGCGTTATGCTGACTTACTTGATGCTTTTTATCCCTTCTTTCCCTCTAATTTCTCCGATTTGTAATGGAAATGTCTAGCTTGTGCCTGTTCCACCATTTTATTTTAGAAGCAGTTAATTTGTATTCTAGATTTAACAGATGAAGAGGAATTTTTGAAATGTGTTCTTGGGATTTGTCATGGATTGAATTGTGTCCCCCAAAAATATCTTTCAACTTGGCTAGGTCATAATTCCCAGTATTGTATGGTCGTCTACCATTTTGTCATCTGATGTGATTTCCCTATGTGTTGTAAATCCTATCACTATGATGTAATGAGATGGATTAGTGGCAGTTATACTGATGAGATCTACAAGATTAGATAGTGTCTTAAGCCAATCTCTTCTGAGATATAAAAGACAACTGAGCAGAGAGACATGGGGACCTTATACCACCAAGAAAGCAGTGCCTGGAGCACAGCGCATATTTGGACCTGAGGTTCCTGCACTAAGATGCTCCCAGACCAAGGGAAGACTGATGACTAGGACCTTCCTCTGGATCTGACGGAGAAAGAAAGCCTTCCCCTGGAGCCAGTGCCCTGAATTCAGACTTGTAACGTACTGAACTGTAAGAGAATAAACTTCTCTTTGTTAAAGCCATCCACTTGTGGTATTTCTGTTATAGCAACACTAGATGACTAAGACAGAGTTGATTTAAGACTTTTGGTATGATATGGTGGGGTGAATGTGTTTTCCATGTGGCAAGGACATGAATTTTGGGGGACCAAAGGGTGGAATTCATGGATTGAATTGTGTCCCCCTAAAATGCGTATCAGCTTGGCTAGGCTATGATTTCCAGTATTGTGTGGTTGTTCACTGTCTTGTGATACGATGTGATTATCCTATGTGTTGTAAATCCTAACCTCTATGATGTTAATTAGGCAGGATTAGAGGCAGTTATGTTAATGGGGCAGGACTCAATCTATAGGATTAAGTTGTATCTTGAGTCAATCTCTTTTGAGATATAAAAGAGAAAATCGAGCAGAGAAGAGAGGGACCTCATTACCACCAAGAGAGAAGCACTAGGAGTGGACCGTGTCCTTTGGACCCAAGGTTCCTGCACTGAGAACCTCCTAGACTAGGGGGAGATTGACGACAAGGACCTTCTCCCAGAAACGACAAAGAGGGAAAGCCTTGCCCTGGAGCTGGCACCCTGAATTCAGACTTCTAGCCTCCTAGACTGTGAGAGAATAAATTTCTGTTTGTTAATGCAATCCACTTGTGGTATTTCTGTTATAGCAGCACCAAATAACTAAGGCAATTATCATATAGTGTTCCATTGTATGAATACACCAATATCCATTTTTCATTTCTACTGTTGACAAAACTTTGGGGTTGTTTCCCATTTGGAGCTATTGCAAACAGCACTTCAGTGAACTTCCTTCTATTTTTATTTATTTTTTAATGTACACATGGGTACACATTTTCTTGGATATATATATAGGAATTCTAAGTCAAAGTGTATGTGAATGTTTAGCTTTAGTAGATATTTCCAACAATTTTTCTAACATGGTTATATCAATTTACACTCTTACTAGCTGTGAATGAGAATTTCAGTATGTATATAGTGTCATCTCATTGTGGCTTTAAATTTATATTTGCCTAATGGTTAACAATAGAAGCCTGGGTGGCACAAGCGGCTTGCCATCAGCTGCTTACCTAAAGGTTAGTGGTGCAAATCCACCCAGCTACTCCATGGAAGAGAGGCCTGGTAATATGCTTCCATAAAGATTACAAACAAGAAAACTGTATGGAGCAATTCTATCCTTTATACATAGGGTGGCTATGAGTCAGGAACTGACATGACTGGCAGCTGGCAACAATGATTAATGAGGTAATCATTTTTAATTTAATTATTGGCTGATAGAATATTCCTTATTTGTTGAAGGCCTGCTAAATTGCTTCGTCCTCACAGTATTGATTCTGCTTGTTAATCTTTTTCTTACCTATTTTTAAAAGTTACTTATATATTCTGGATATAAACCTTTACTCTACTTTTATGCATTGCTAAATCTCATGCTGTGTGACTTGCATTTTCAGTCAAAATGATGTCTTTTGATTAACAACTTTGTATTTAATGAAGTCCAGTTTATCACTCCTTTCCCTTATGCTTCATACTTTTATTTTCCATTTAAGGAATTTCTGCTTACCCTCTGACTACAAAAATATTTTCCTATATTATTGTCTCAACCATAAGTCAGAATCAACTTGAAGGCAACAGATTTGTTATTGTTTTTATTGTCTCTCCAATTTTTATTGTTTTATTTCCTCATGGGCATTTAAAATCTACCTAGAATTGACTTTTCTATATGGTGTGGGATATAGTGTACTGATTTTATATACATTATGAGGTTTTATTGTTGTTATTATCATTAGCTGCTGTCTATAACCCCATGTACAACAGAAAAAAAATTGCCTGGTCCTGCCCCATCCCCATAATAGGTTATGGGTCAGACTGTTGTGATCCATAGGGTTTTCAGTGGCTGATTTTTGGAAGAAGATCTCTAGACCTTTCTTCCTAATCTGTCTTTTTTTTTTTTTTTAATAATAGTTTATTGTCCTTTGGTGAAAGTTTACACAGCAAATTAGGTTCCCATTTAACAATTTCTTTTGTTTTCTTTTTTATTGTGCTTTAAGTGAAAGTTTACAGCTCAAGTTAGTTTCTCATACAAAAATTTATACACACATTGTTATGTGACCCTAGTTGCTCTCTCTATAATGTGACAGCACACTCCTCCTTTCCACCCCGGATTTCCCACGTCCATTCAACCAGCTCCTGTCCCTTTCTGCCTTTTCATCTCACCTCTGGACAGGAGCTTCCCATTTAGTCTCATGTATTTACTTGAACTAAGAAGCACACTCTTCACGAGTATCATTTTCTGTCTTAGAGTCCAGTCTAATCTTTGTCTGAAGAGTTGGCTTCAGGAATCGTTTTAGTTCTGGGTTAACAGAGAGTCCGGGGGCCATGTCTTCCAGGGTTCCTCCAGTCTCAGTCAGACCATTAAGTCTGGTCTTTTTACTAGAATTTGAGTTCTGCACCCTACTTTTCTTCTGCTCTGTCAGGGACTTTCTGTTGTGTACCCTGTCAGGGCGGTTATTGGTGGTAGCTGGGCATCATCTAATTCTTCTGGTCTCAGGCTGATGGAGACTCTGGTTTATGTGGCCCATTTAACAATTTCTATACATATTATTCAGTGACATTGGTTACATTTTTCATAATATGTCAACGTTCTCTTTATTTCCATTCTGGTTATTCTGTTTCCATTAATCTGGCTTCCCTGTGCCCCCTTTCTGTTTCATCTTTTTTTAGGTTAAATGTTGACCATTTGGTCTCATATAGATGATTTTATAAAAGAACTGCTTACTCAGTGGTGATATTGTTTATTTTATAAGCAAATCTGTTTTTTTAGCTGAAAGGTGACCCCGGGAGTGGTTTCAGTTCCAAGTTTAAAGAGCATCTCTTGGCAACATTCTTGGGGGTTCCGCTAGTCTCTACTGGTCTAGTAAAGTCTGGCCTTTTTAAGAATTTGGGTTTTGTTCTACATTTTTCTCCCATTCTATCCCGGATCATCTATTGTGTCTCTGGTCAGAATGGTCAGTGGTGGTAGAGAGGCACCATCTAGTTCTTCTGGTCTTAGGATAGATGAGGCTGTGATCTGTGTGGGCTATCACTCCTATAGACCAGTTTCTTCTTTGAGTCTTTGGTTTTTTGCCTTTTTCATCTCCTGCAGATAAGTAGAGACAAATAGTTGTATCTTAGATGGACTTCTGCAAGCTTTTAAGACCCCAGACACTACACACCAAACTGTGATGTAAAACATAAACTTTATGACTGATATTATGTCAATTGACTGAGTTGTCCCACGAGACTATGGTCCTAAGTCTTCAAACTCAGTAAACCAAACCCACAAGAATTTTGGTTGTGTCTAGGAAGTATCCATAACTGTGCCCCTTATGTGCTTTATTATGTATATGAATATATATGCAGCACACACAAACAAGTATATACATATGCCTACAGATACACTTATATGTGCACACATGTATACTCACATATGCCTTCCTATACACATATATACACACCTATCTACCTATGTAACCTCACACATATTTTTTGGTTGTTATTGGTTCCCGGTCTTAGTCTGGAAGCTCCCCTGAAACCTGTTCATTATCATAGCAACATGCAGGCCTCCACTAACGAATGGGGTGGTGGCTGCAGCTGTGGTACATTGGCTGGGAATTAAACTTGGATCTCCCGCGTGGAGGGAGAGAATTCTACCACTGAACCACCATTGCCTTCTTTAAGTTCTGGTAGGGAGTCAAGGATATATTTTTCCACTAGAGATATTAAATTCACTTAATTGCATTTATTGAAAAGACCATCCTTTTCCTATTGAGCAACATATCATAAATCAAGTGACCTTGTATAAATCGGTCTATACATGAACTAGAGCCCTGGTGGTAAAGTTGTTAATTGCTTGGCTGCTAACTGGAAGGTCAGTGGTTCAAACCCACAAGCCACTTCATGGCAGAAAGATGTAACAGTCTGCTTCTGTAAAGATTTACAGCCTTGGAGATGCTGTGGGAGCCGTTCTACCCTTTCCTGTAGGGTCACTATGAGTTGGAATTGGCTCAAAGGCAATGGGTTTGGGTTTTGGTATATACGAGGTATGTATTGTTACATTGGTCTATCTTCTGTTCTTGCATCAATATGTCACTGTCTTAAGTGGTATAGTTTTATATTTAGTCTTCATACTTGGTAGTGTAAGTGTCCAAATTTTGTTTTTCTTCTTTAAGATTAATCTTGACTATATGGGACCTTTCTGTAGTACAACATAAATTTTTGAAAGCTCTTCTTAATTTTCACAAAAGGAAAATTTCTCATCAAATTTAGATTGGCATTCCACTGCATCATTAGATAAATTTTAGGGGGAATTGATACTTTTATAATATTCAAACTTTTAATCCATAAATATGGTACGACACCCCATTTATCTTCATTAAGTTGATTTTTATGCTATTATACATTGTATTTTTAAAATTTCAATTCTACTTGTTTTCTACTGGTATGCAAAAATAGAATTGATTTTTATATTGTATAAAGAGATCTCATTAAATTTAGCTATTAATTCCAATAGTTTGTAGATTCTTTTTTGTTTTAGTATTTTATTGTGTTTTCAGTGAAGGTTTATATAACAGCTTAGATTCCTGTGCAACAATTTTTACATAAGTTTTTCAGTGACATTGGTTACATTCTTCATAATGCTTGAATATTCTCATTATTTCTGTTCGGGTTTCTCCGTTTCCATTAATCTAGTTTCCCTGCTCCCTAACATTCTCATCTTTGTTTTATAGTAATTGTTGACTGTTCGGTCTCATATAGGTTATTTTTCAAAGGAGCACAGTTCTTATGGGTGATATTCATTATTTTTTGAGCCAATTTGTTATTCAGGTCCAAGGTGACCCTGGGGGTTAGTTTTGGAAGAGTATCTCAGGGCAATAGTGTCAGGGAGCCCTCTAGTCTCAACCAGCCTGGTAGGTCATTTTTTCTTTTTTTTAATTAGGAATTTGAGGTTTTGCTCCACATTTTTCTCCCATTCTGTCAGGGTCCAACTAGTGTGGCCCTAATTAGAATGATCAGTAGTGGTAGTCGGGCACAGTCTGATTCTACTTGTCTCAGGATAGGTGAGGCCTTGGCTTGTGCAGTGTAGATTTTTTTGAATTTTCTACCAACACAGTCATGTCATCTGTGATTAGTGATACGTTTATGTTTTCTTTTTCAATCCTTACAAGAGCTAGAAGGGGTGATAATAGGCATCTTTTTCTTGTTCCCTGTTTTTATTCTTTTTCTTGTCTTCTTTTTGATATAATTATTTTTATACAGTTTAGTTGTTCAGTTTTTTTCAGTATTTACTTGTGTTATTTTTACTATTATTTTAGTGATTATCCCAGAGATTAAACATGATTATTTATTACAGACTAATGTTTATTAGTTATTTCACTAGCTAATGTATATAAGTTATGATTTTATTATAATTAATAATGTATTTTAGCTATATATACTACTGTATGTTAGTTACTTTGCTTCCTAGAAAACTCAATAAACCTTACAGTCATTTTTAATAAATTTGACCCTTTCTCACTTTTAGCATTAATGTCATCATGCTTTTTAGTTTTTTCATAAATTTTAAATCATCATACAAGATGATGTTTTATTATTTTGACATCAATATTTCTTTATATTTTGTTTACACTTTGTTATTCTTCATTTTTATGGCATTTTAAAGTTTTCACTTTCTGTCTTTATGAATAATCCTCATTAGTATTTCTTTTAAAACAGCTCTAGATGAGAATTATTTTGCTTTTCATTCACCATGTCCTATATATTTTTAATTTTTATTTTTCAACTATTTTTTGGTCTGGAAATTATCTATTGGTCTTTTTAAAAAATGAATCAATTATCTCTTTTATTGTATCTTGTCAGTAAGCTCATATTTTGAATTTTTAACTTCAATTATTACATTTTTCAATTTTAGGATTTCCAGTATGCTTTTATGAATTCTACATCTTGTGTTCTACATTCGTGGACATATTAATCTCAGTTATTTTAAGGTCTATTTCTCATAATTTCATTAACTCAATCATCTATAAGTCTAGTACTATTTTCTACTTTCATCTGCTTGGTTATATATCTTTGTGTGATTGTTATTTTTTTACTGAATATTGGATATTAAAAATTGTAGAGACTCTGGATATTTATTCTACTCCAGAAAATTTACAGTATATTCTCTGGTAGGGAGATTTGGTGAAGCCAAATCATCTTTATCTAATTTGGGGCTAAGGTGACTGGAAGCTGGGTTGGAATGTTTTTATGCTCCATCTCCCTCTCATTCATCCCCATTCCTCGGATGTTGTCCACCAATTGGTTTACCTGAAAACCTGGGAGATTTAAAAAACACATTTGGGTTCCATTTTATTGTCTCCAAACATTTCCAGAAAACTCCATTATGTTTTTCAGTGGCTTTCTGCTAAGCTTCTTAACCTCATAAGAATTTAGCATATTCCTCTAGGGTTGGGGTGGGGGGAATAAATAAAATATTATACTTATTTCTCTGTATCTCTCTTTTCACCAGCAAGTTAACTTCTCATACTTCAGTTGTTTTTGAAGTCTAAAACTCCAATTTCCTTCTCCCCAATCCTATGAAATTGCCAAATGTTCTCTTGACTTCTCTGCCTCTTAACAGCATTTCTTGAGCTAGAACTTTGACTTCTCTTCTTGTGAACAAATTAAAAAATGCCCAGAGGAGAAGAATCACTCTCCCAGTAGCCTCAGACATCATTTAGGTTTCCTTCTCTTCAGGAGCTTGATTCTTCAATTCCTGGTTGCCTTGGCAGCTCTGCAATTTAGCCAATCAAATATTTTAATCCCATTTTCCTATTTGTTTTCAAGATGGCTTATTGATCTGCTGCAAGCTATTCCTTCATAAATGGAAACAGAAGTATCAATGAATATTTGATAAAAATGTTATGCAATCTATCCATTATTGTTGTTAATAGGTTATTTTTTACGTTTAATTCCAGAGAACTGAAACTTCTACACTGATTTCATTAGACAAGAGTAAGGGACAATTGACTTCTCTTCATCCTAATGGGTTGTTTGGAGTACCAACATGAGCAGAAAAACCGCATCCTTTACGGATGCCTGTGTATGTTGAGGTTAGACACCAACTTTTAATAGGTCATGCAACATATCTCAAATGCAATAGCTTCTTGTGATTACTTCATTACCAGTCACCAGAACTGCTATGAAAATTAAAGAACTTCTGCTTTTTTATATGGTAAATATTGGGTCATCTATAAAAGTCAGATACGTAATCTTTCCACATCCCGAATACATTTCATGACATATTTATCCTTATGAAATGAACAGTTTTCAATTAAAAAATACTGATCTCATTGTTGTTAGGTGCCGTTGAGTTGGTTCTGACTCATAGCGACCCTATGTACAACAGAACGAAACACTGCTCGGTCCTGCACCATCCCCACAATCGTTGATATGCTTGAGCCCATTGTTGCAGCCACTGTGTCAGTCAATCTTGTAGAGGGTTTTCCTCTTTTCCACTGACCCTCTACCAAGCTTGATGTACTTCTCCAGGGAGTAGTCTCTCCTGGTTACACGTCCAAAGTATGTGAGATGAAGTCTCGCTATCATGTCTAAGGAGCATTTTGGCTGTAAGGTAGAAGAAATATTAATCTCATACTCCTCCTCTTTTGAATTTATCTATACTTAAAAACTTTTTTTTCTCAAAAATGTATGGACAAAATATCTGACCCATTAATTCATGGGGCAAAAGATTTATGAGTGTCAAGATAGTTCTACTCACCAGAAATTAGAACAAAAAAATTTAAAAATAGGAAAATATTTTTCCACATTGTGTGTTATTTACCACATCTAGTACTATTAAATACTTTTCACTGGTACAATTGGTTTGGATTTATCATTTTGAGACTTTATATAAATATTCTTGCATGATTTCATGTGTTTGTAACTTTAATATGATACCATTGTGTGATGTCTTAAGCCTGATAAAATATGGTTTGGGTATGGATTAATCAAAGTACAGTGCTAGAATGAGTGATGTGTTCATCCTCGTTTTATTCGGTTGTGGTCAGGACCCACCTTGATTTTACTATTCTGTTTTAGACATCATACACTAAGGCAAACATTAGTCACAAGATAGTACACGAAGCAGTGCCACTAAGATAGTCAAGGATTCTTAAACCATGTTTGTGTGGAATAGTTGACAGGATGGGAAAGGAGAGTTGGGCTAGGAACATGCTTTCTAGTATTTGGAAGTCTGTAACGTGGAAGCTTAAGAGATATTATTGATTATTGTGAAGGACAGCAGTCCAATGGGTCTAGTGGGCTTGATTTGGATCTACATAAAGAACATTTTAATAATTAGAGTTGTATTGACATGTGTGAATTCATGCACTTTCAATTATTTCTTGGAGATCAACTAGATAAACACATTCTACAGGGGATAAGCTCAGTTATTTCTAAAATTTCTTTCAACCCTAAAACATTAAGATTCAACAGTGGTATATAAAATGGGATCTCCACCTTCCTTTCCCATTTAATAACATGCAATTTATTTATGTGGAATATCAAACATTGATTTTTCTATCATTAGTGATTTGTGGGAAGGAGTAAAACTTTGTAAATGAATAAATTCTCTATATAAAATTGTATCATGTTAAAATATTTGGCTCAAACGTTCTGCTGTACAAACATTTCTATAGTAAGCAATGCTAAAGGAGACAAGATACGTAGTTTAAAGATCTTAAATTAATTGAAAACCATCAGCTCTCCCTTAAATACCAAATTATTAAATTGTTGTGAATGTTATTAAAAGCAATCCAATTTTTTTTTTAAATCAGGCAAAACAGTAATACCCTGATACCAAAACTAGATGTCACTACCAAAAATAAATAAATAAAAGAAAGAAATAAAACTATAGACCAACATTCTCATAAAATTACAAGGAAAATTCCTCAACAAAGTACTATCGAATTAAGTTCAGCAATCTATAAAACCAAAACCAGTTGCCACTCAGTTGATCTAACTCATGGCAACCACATGTGTGCCAGAGTATAACTGTGCTCCACAGGGTTTCCAATGACTGGTTTTTTGGAAGTAGATCACCAGAACTTTCTTCCAAGGTGCCTCTGGGTGAACTCAAACCATCAGCCTTTCCATCAGCAGCCAAGCCTGTTAATCATTTGCACCACTCAGGGATTCCAAATATATAAAAAGAATTATGTAAAAGACTAAGTGTAGTTTATTTCAGGCATGCAAGCCTGATTTAACTTTTGAAAATCAATTAATGTAATTCATCCCATCAACAGGCTAGAGAAGAAAAGTCATATGATCAGTTGATGCAGAAAAGACATTTCACAAAATTTAACATCTATTCATCAAACTTTATACTTTTGTTTTATTCACTCTTTGATGTTTACTTTACCTCAACAAAAGATCAAAATTGAATTTCAAAAAAAGATAATTGGAAGGCTTTTTTTTCATAGACTTTATTGTTGGAACAAACAAATTAGAATTTAATGTCCAAAACCTAGTGTAAACTCTCGGTATGTCCAGTGGTCACATTAGGAATATCTGTCTACTGACATTCTACCAGTGCATCAACCTGAATGTGGTGCTGATACTTATTCAATGGCTAAAATTTATAACATCTTTAATATGTGCCAGATGCACGTGTTAATTAATTTAATCCTAATAGTAACCTTGATTTTCAAGCCTCCTGTTTAGTCCACATCAGTGTTGTCCATCACACTGGAGTCTCCTTTTAATCTTACTTTTTTGATTACCTCCAAATGGATACTCTTCCATTCTATCCACTGAGATGAAAGGTTGCCATATGTCCTTGAAGGCATGCAGTTCCAGCAGATTCCTCAAAACATCCTTAGTCTAGTCTCTGCTACAAGTGAAGGCCCTACTAGGCTATCAACCTGTCTGCATGTTCAGAATGTGGCTGTGTGACCTTATTAAGTCACTTGTCCTTTCTGTGTCTCTATTTATAAAATGGGATTAATAATAGTACCTACATAGGATTAGTGTGAGCAATAAATGGCTTACTGTTTATAAAGTGCTCAAAACATTGTCTGGCACAGAGGAAATACTGTGTGTTTGTTAAATAGCATTTAGTGTCTATCAATCAAAATCGATGGAGTTTCTCTGTAAATGAATTGTTAAGTAGCTATAAAGTGCACAAAAAATGCTGGTTCTTTCTTGTAATTTTCTTAGAGACATAGCAACTCAGAACTGTTTTCATCAAGGTAGACACTAAATTCAGTAATACGAAGGAAAATTTTCTGAGAAGCATTTTCCTGGCTAAGCTTAAAGGTCTGCTTCTCAAACACTTCTGTTTTGGAGATATGGCATTTTATAGCATGAATGGAAAAAATTGTCTGGAAACTACAGTGGGTTTTGTTTTGTTTTGTTTTACATAACACTTCCTATTTGTATCTTACATTTTACAGTTTACAGAATGTTTGTTTTTAAATAGTCAATTGGGTTGCAAAAATCACGAGCAACGAGCATCCCATTTGTGAGTTACGTATGATATGAGAACATCTAAAAACCTGTTGATGTCCCTTTCATGGATCCTGGTTGCATACTCTGAAGGGCTGTCAAACTTGGCATGACTTAAATGCCATTTTTTAAATAACTAAGAACTTAAAGTCAGTCTGAGGTTCGTGTGTGTGTGTGTGTATGTGTGCATGCATTTAAAGAGTTTAGCAAATAACAATTTTATTGAATAGAAAATTAACTCAGACGTCACTTTAAAATGAGCCACTTTTCTCATCTTCCTGTAGGATGGTTTCAACTGAGTTCACCCAAGGTGACACTAATGAGCCAAAAATCTACGAGGTAAGAGTGACACTTACTTCAGAAGTATTATACATATTGGTAGCTCTGCCCCTCTTCTATCCCTCCCCACCCCCACCTTCTGTCCATTGCTGGGATCTGAAATCTGTCATTATTCCTCTTGGGAGGTCTGTTTACGCTGAGAGCACATCTGGCTTAATTAGGCTGACAGCTGCTACAGGTACTATTGGACGTTGTCCAGGCACCACAGTGCATTAGCATTCACTTAACAGTTTAACCTTTCATAATCTGATCTTCGGAGTGCAAATGAACTTGAGAGATGTGTTTTTATTATTTGTTAATACATGTTCATTTTCTACCTTGCCACCAAAATCCGCAGAGACCACACTAAAAGGAAAAGAGCATTTTTCTAATGCCAATCAGTGAACTGAAAAGATCAAACTACCAAAACCTGTGAAATCTAGGCAGAAAAACAATCATAAGTGGTCCAGGGCTGTTGGAGAAAATTTTGGCAGAGAAAACAATCCCACGTTCAAGGAGTATTGCTTGAGTTTGCTTCTATAAAACCTTTAGGCAGTAAAAAGTGATTCTAGTTATTGCTGCTTCAGCCACAGCCAACAAAGAAGGTGGTCTTGAGGTTCCTCACACGCCCTGAAGTTTTCCATCGACAGTATTCTTCTAGCCATGGGGTGACCATAAGCTTTGTGCATGCACATGGGATGAATCAGTGTGTTGCAAAGTCACTTAGTCTGTATTTTATGACACCTACATTAAATGTCTTCTGCAGTTCTTTTAATTTGTGCATAGTTTTGTTCCACTAGAGCTCAGTGTAGAAAAAAGCATTGAGAATAGCAACAACTTTCAGCTGCCTAAATTCGAGACCAAACCCAAATTAATAAAAGCAACGCAGGTTCCAAAAGGCTTTTCCAAGGAAAGGTGGTTAGCTTTTCCTTAGCATGTTTACTTAGAACAGGAAAATATTTTATTTAACAAATTACAAATTACTATTTGCCTTCTTGGAGGTTTGACTGATAGAGTATTTGTTTCTGGGTGGAAATTTTGTCTTCCCAACAAGCAATACCTTTGGGAAGCTAGGAAATAAAGGGTATCTATTTAAACTGAGGTTCCTTCAGTTTGCCAGGAACAAGATTTTCCTTTGGCTATTATTGTTTTCAATTGTTATAGTTGTCCTTTTTGTTTGTTTTTTTAACTCCCTTGTAACTCATCTTTAATTTGATTGGTTCCTAGATGTACATAATACCCTGAGTTTATTACCACAACCCCTCTGAGAATTTTTCATTATAAAATGTATTTTGTCTTATAAAATAGACCACACCATGCATTTTTCACATGCATATATTTGGTAACTTTTCTTCATCTTTAGATCCAAAATGCCTCGTTTTACTATGAGCAAATTATTTGAAACTGACGAAATCCATAATCTAGAGCCTGGAACATTCTAATTCAATCTCAAACGTTGGCTCCTGAGATTTGAGTAAAACACAAAGAGTCTATGACAGAAAATAAGTCTAACAGAAAAGAATTATACACGAGTAAAACACAGGAGCTATGATCACTTCCACCCTGAAATACAGTCAGTTAATCAAACAGTATTCAATGAAAGAATGCAGCAATTCATCTTTTATTTAGAAGGGGCTTACATACCTCTTGTTTCAAACTTTTTCCTACATCCTCACACATGAGAGAGCCTTCACACACCCTTAGGAAATCATTAGCTACTTTCTCTCCCTACCAGTAATCCAGTTGCCCTGGCGTTGACCTTAACTCTTAGCAACTTCTAGCGACCCCTAGCAACCCCATGTGTGTCAGAGGAGAACTGTGACCATAGAGTTTTCAGTGGCTGTTTTTTTTTTTAGAAGTAAATTGCCAGGCCTTTCTTCTGAGGCACCTCTAGGTAGACTTGAATCTACAACCTTACAGTTAGCAACTCTGTTAACCATGTGCACCACCCAGGGACTCCAATTTCTCTGCCTAGGTAGGGGAAATTAGACCTAAATCTTTCTCCTTCAATCACAACTTGCCAAATTAGAATATCCTGATGTTTAGGGAAGCTGTGAGTTCCCTTCTGCAAAGCAGTTAGACTTGCAAGATCTGAGTAAGCATCACTCTAGTGTATCTCAGTAAATAAATGGTAAGTCATAGATATGAATTGGTGACATTTACTCAAAAGGGATGGAGCACAGGTAAAACTTTCTGGAGTGTTTTTTTTTTATATATATATTTTATTGTACTTCAGGTGAAGGCTTACAGAACAAATAGCTTCTCATGAAACAGTAGTACACATGTTGTTTTATGACATTGGTTAACAACCCCACAACGTATTAACCCTCTAAATTCTCAACTTTTCTTTTTTTTTTTTTTGGTGAAAATACACATAGCCAAAGATACTCCATTTCAAAAATTTCTACATACACAGCTCAGTGACATTGGCTACACTCTTCCAATTGTGCTGTTATTCTCACTTAAGATGAAGGATTACAGAACAAAATAGTTTCTCATTTAACAGTTATTACAAATATTGCCCTATGACAATGGTTAACAATCCCACAACACATCAACAATATCCTTACACAACCTTGGGTTCCCTATCACCAGCTTCCTTGTCCCCTTCTGCCTTCTGGCCCTTGTCACTGGACTTCTGTACCTTGTTAGTCTCATTTGGTTTTACAGGGCTGTCTACTCCCAGGCTGAACAGGGAACCTCGGAAGTGACTTCACTGCTGAGCTAAAAGGGCATCTGGGAGCCATACTCTCAGGGTTTCTCCAGTCTCCTTTAGGCCAGTAAATCTGGTCTTTTTTTTTTTTTTTTTTTTTTTTTTTTTTTTTTGTGAGTTAGAATTATGTTCTACTTCCTTCTCCAGCTCTGTCCAGAACCCTCTGTTGGGATCCTGGTCAGAGCAGTCAGTGGTGGTAGCCGGGCACCATCTAGCTGAACTGGACTCAGTCCGGTGGAGGCCTTGGTAGCTGTGGACAATTAGTCCTTCGGACTAATCTTTTCCTTGTATCCTGTTCTCTTCATTCTCCCTTGCTCCCGAAGGGATGAGACCAGTGGAGTATCTTAGATGGTCGCTCACAGGCTTTTAAGACCCCAGACACTACTCACCAAGGTAGAATGTAGAGCATTGTATTTATAAGCTGTGTCATGCCAATTGAGCTAGATGTTCCCCGAGACCATGGTCCCCAGAGCCCTCCACCCAGCAATTCAGTCCCTCAAGGAGTTTGGATGTGTCTATGGGGCTTCCATGACCTTTCCTTGTACAGGTTGTGCTAGTTTCCCCTGTATTGTATACTGTCTCACCCTTCACCCAAGATACCACTTATCTATTGCCTATTGGAGTGTTTTCATGCATTTGACAGCACTTCAGAGGTTAAGGTGGCTGCCCTAGGTTGGGTCAGTATTGGTGCCAGACTGGTTTTCCTTTCAGGACAGGCGAGTAGGGGAAAAGCTGTCTCCTTCTTTGCTCTCAAGTGACTGATGAGAATGACTTGGGGCCATGTTTTGAAAGTGCTGGAGGTGCCTGTGGCTGTCAGTAGCTCCCAGGTATCCATCTCCCCACCCCATGCCCTCTTTGCCTGTAAATAACCTTTGTTGGCCCCCAAAAGCTCACCCTAGGGAAACAAGGGCAAGGACACCTAGGGTGCCAATAAAATTCCAAAGACAAAATGCTGAGATGATTCATTTTGCTATATATCATATATAAATAATCAGGTGTCATAAAGATGCTTATCTACAATAAATAAAATCGATTTTTATAAAAATATTTTGCCTACTACTATAATATTGATCACAAACAATCAAGTAGCAAAATTAGAAAAATAAAGTTTTGTCATATCTTTTTGGCTGCCCCATCAGCCAGTTAAACAAATGAAGCATTTATTATATGATATACAAAATTGTATTAGCAATGCCAGTGTGTGTGCTTTGATCCATTTCCTAAAACAAGCAAGCAAAAAAATAAAATATGTATGTAGTTTAGCAAGCAGAAAATCAAGTCATGCATCTTCAAATTTCAATTTGTTGGCAATAAAATGTGTGCCTCTTGATCAAACACTATCAGAATAAGCAATTTTTTTTTTTTTTTTTTTTTTTACTTTTTCAAATCTGTATGCAAGTCAGGTCAACTGTCTGTTTTAGTTTATGTAAATATAAATAATCACATAATAAAATTGCATGATCTAATCACACTCAGTACACTGGGTATTAGTCACAGACCAAGCACAGGCGGTTCCACCGGCTGTAAATCACTGGAGAGAGCTGCTGACTTGTTTGTAATAAACCGTCCTGACAAATGTAGCTCTGCCTTTCCCTTTGTGTTAATTAATAACAGTAACAAAGGATAATGCCATCCCTGTGACAACAAAAACCTTTTGTTCCCTGGATCCTCCTGGCATCCACTTAGACTCCCTTTGTAGGTGCCCCTTCCTGGCAGATGAATTAAGACAAAGCCGGGCCATTTTGTGAGCCCAATAAATGAGCTGGGAGGCGTAATTCAGCACCTGCCTGAGCGTTATGAACCCAGTGAGTAAACCTTTCAGACCTTCCTAGCTTGCTCAGTTTTCTCAGCTTCGAGCACTGACAGGGAGCATCCCAAAACTGGTAAGAGGTTTCTCTAAGCTTTCCACACATCATGAAAAGCTGCTCTTGCTAGATGTTTCATACCCTATCCTAATTTTCACTTCTTCATGACTTAAAAAAAAAAAAACAAAAGCTCTGACCATTGGATGTAGCAAGTAAATCCAAAGCATCCAATTTAAATCTGAAAAAATATAGCAAGATGGCTGTTTGATTTACTTTAGACCAAACATCCAGCTCTCTGGAAACATCTAGTTTTGACTGAATTTTTATTCTTATCCAGATGTTTGGCCTTTTGTGGGCATGGATTAAGTGATTAAGCGCCTGCATTAGTATATAATGACCCATTTCAAAAGGAAAAATGATGTGTAAATTTGTGAAACTAGAAGGGATTGGCTTCTTCCTTAGTACAATCAAAACAAACTTTCCTCACCTTGCTTACAAGCTTACATCCCAAAGGGGAGGAGGCGGGTGGAAGTCTATGAAATAGCTGTTTTCATCCAGTTGCTAATTGTTTATAGCTAGGGTAAAAATTACCAGCTAATAAAAAACACAGCTGAACTAAGAAATTGGGCCAGGATGAAGCTGGTGGGCCTTCTGGGAATGCTGCGAATGTTAGCAGAAGCTGTCACACTGGCCCACCGACCTCTGCCACCAGCATGAAAGGCTCTATCCCAGAATGCAGCTCTCCAGTAACCACATACACATGTGAACAGGACACAGATGAAATCAGAACACTTCGAGCGTTCTTACTATAGGGCTGAGAGTGTTAGAGGACAATAAATGTTTGAACCCGTAGCAGTACGAGGGTTCTCCACCTACAGGTAAAGAGCCAGCTCTACTGGGTCTCCTGGGATTTTCAGTTCCACAGGTATTTTAAGGATGTCACAGTTGGAAGTTCCGATGTGAAGTAGCCAAACACATCACCTATCTATCATAAACACTGTTAAGGGAATCTCTTTTTGGATCCTAAAAATAAAGCAGTTATGAGACTGACAAAGGGCATTTCCTTGCTGTCTCTCTGTGGCCTCTTTTAGTTTGGTTTGTAGAAGTTTATGGATACGGAGGAATGCTGAACAAACCTGCTACAAATAGAGACTTCCACTTGCCTTCGTAAATTCCTCCAATGAGGTGGACATGATCGTACTGTGATGATGACGAGAGGGTCAAAGAGAAGTTATTGAAAGATGCTCACAGAGACAGCAGGCAATTTTATAAATAAAGAACATTCTGTAGCTGGTAGTGTATGCCAAATCTCTTCCCAAGCCTCTATGCCTCTGGGATGTTGCAACTCCTGAGGGAAGTGGAGAGAAACTGAAGTCCTTTTCCATGAAATCATGGGGGTGATAATATTGCGGGTGAATGTGGGCAAACCAGATTTGTTTCCAGGGTCCTAATGTGTATGAACACTGGGTTTCCAAGTGTTAGAAAATGTAGCCTCATCAACACCTAAATCAATGTTATGACTGTTATCGTTTTTTCAGGTCAAGAGTTTGCACAGCTTTTTGTCTGTATTTCATTGTACTCTGTGCCATAGTAGAAAGAGCTCTGGCTAGAAGCTCAAATAGCCAGATCTTGTCATAAATTTCATATCCAAACTACCAGCTATAAGACCTTGGTAAAAATTAAATTTCTAAATTTTTCAGAGTATTTCTTCAGATTTTCTAAAGGAAGCTACAACAACACCCACAATTAAGAGCAGTTAGAAGTGACTAGTGAGAACATAGATTTTTTTGAGTGTTGTAAACTTCAACGTGTAGGCTGGAGAGATGGGCTCTATTGCCTTATAGTCCATGGTAAAGCGTTTGGATTTTCAACTGAATGTGTGGGAATGTCTTTGGAAGGTTTTGTGCAGGAAGATGATATAATCTTATTTGCATTTTAAAATGTCATCTAGTTGGCATCTGGATAATTGAATCAGGGGGCATGAGTAGAAACAGGGAGACCATTTAAAGGCTACTTTACAGAGGAGATGATGGTGGTCTGAATGGAGGTGGTACTGATGGACTTGGGGAGAAGTTGTCCATTTAAGACATTAGAAGGTCAAGCGGACAGGATCTACTGAAGAATGTGAGGAATGCAAGAGCAAAAAGAGTCAAAAGTGTTTTCTGGGTTTTCAGCCTGAGCAGTTTTTGTAAACAGAGTCCCTGGGTGGTGCAAATAGTTAATATGCTTGGCTGTTAACCAAAAGATTAGAGGTTCAAGCCCACCCAGCAGTGCTTTGGAAGACAGAGCTGGCAATCTACTTCCAAAAAATCAGCCATTGAAAACCTTATGGCACATAGTTCTACCTGACACACGTGGAGTTGTCATGAGTCACAGTCAAGTTCACAGCAACAAGTAGCTCTGTAAATGGTGTGAACTTGGGAAGAAAGGGTGAGGAGCATGTTTGGGAGTAAAAAACAAACACACAGAAACCAAAAGTCAGTTTGGAACATGCTCAGTTTGAGTTACCTTCCTTACTCCATCATTCCCCAAACCTGAGTTAGGTTGTGGTTCTGTGGAAGGCTGTGCTTGTCTATCATAACATTTGTCATATTGTATTGTAACTGTTTTACCCCAGATAGCCTATTGCTTGATGGCACCAATGTAGGTCTTGTGTGTTTCAGACTCAGGCAAATGGTAGACTTTCAAACCATTACCTGAGGGGTGAAAGAAGAAAACTTAGACTAGAAAAGCTACATGGGTACCCTGAAATTTTATCACATCATAGGTAACTTGTGTCAGTAGCAGTCTCAACTCCCTAATAGGTGGAGTTTAAGTAAATGCCATTCTATCAATAATACCTCGCCTTTGGTGGAGCTAGGATGTGAAATTTTGTCCAGAAAGTTATGAAAAATGTATACCATAGGAGAAAAATTGCTCTCTCTCTCATCATCCTTTCAATTTTGTACAGCTGTGGCTGGAAAAAAATCCTCTAAAGTTGAAGACTACTAATTTCAAAATACCACATTTTGATGTATTCTTCTTTATTTCTAAACACATCACTATAGCCCCCACCTCCACACCCTCACTCCTAGCCTATTTCCTGATCTACTGAACTACCAGTACCACCTTATCCAAAGTCACCATGCCAAAGGACACACACACACACACACACATACATATTCATCATTTGCCCCTTGTTCTACTCTAGTGATTTATTTCTTGCATCTCCTTATTGCATTTCTAAGAAGTTGTGTGATGATTCATTTTCTTTATCATCTTCCTGTTTCTCATTTTGCAAATTCAATGGCTGCATACACACTTCTAGTAATTTGGCACCTGGAACCGATAGATTTACTGTGTGTGTTATGTTTCTATTTTAATATTTAAAATATTAGACCCATAGCTCTTTCAAGTGCCTTTTTTTTTTTTTTTTCATTAAGCTTAATCTTGTCCTTTAAACACGTTACAGTTTTCTTGGTCAGTAAAATGGCTATAATACCTGCAGTCTTTACATTTCATACAGATACTATAAATATTCATAAAGCAGAATCAATAGCATTGACTTCTGTGGGTTGAACTCACATTGTTAAAACCAAGCCTTGTGTGACTCATTTGTAGAGGATATCTGCAGAGACAATTAGCTGTGTAAAATTTGAAGAGGATTAGCTGCTTACGAACTAGGGTAACATCTGCAGTTATACCAGGGAGGATAAAATTACCAGGGTGATCAATCCTTATCCTTCAGGATGTAAGCTGAACAACAGCTGGGTTTGAAAAGAAAGTTCCACCCCTATAATCACATTTCACCAGTGATCGTGTGCAAGATGAGTACTTGACCACTGCTGGAATGCCTAGTTGAGGTCTTTGTTGCAAACAAACATTGTCTTTAGGTGTACAGGTCCTCCTGTGACTCAGGAAAACCCTGTGATTTATTCAGAAAATGTTAGGGCTTCCAACCCAGAAACCCATTTAAGTTTCAAGTGTCTTTGAGGGATCTTGAGAAAAAGAAGTCACCCGTTCAATTGTGAACCAGGCCAATGAATGCTAGGAGAACGCCCCAGGGTAACCACTGCCAGGGTGACCAATCTGTCTAAAGTTAAATTGCAGGGGAGGTTAAGATAAGTGGACATTTTAACATACTCTCCTCCTTTGTGCTCTCTTTATTCCCACCCTCAAATCTGCGTTGGGAAAGAAATGTATTGGTCACTTAAGCTCTCATCTTAAGAAAAGTTAAAAGTCAGGGTGGAGTAAATGTTGTGAGAAGGAAATCTGAACCAAGAGTTACTATAACAAGCCCGAGTCCCAGACATATCAAGAAATTTAGCAATGCCAGAAATAAACACAGCCAAGCATAAGTCAACAGAGAGAGTGGATGGAAATTCCACTGTGGGTATCATGAGGAACAGAAATAAAACAAGCAGATGGTAATATTAGATGAAAAATGAAAACACAAAAAGAACTATTTGATTTTTTTATAGGATAAAAGAAATTTTAAATTATTTTCTACTTAGTAAGTTAAGAGTAAGAAATAAGTATCCTGATGAAGATAAATAACAGTCATGAAAAGGATTATATGAAAGTAGAGAGGAACTTTAGGATTAGAAATATATTTCAGGCAATCTTAGAAACTAATACGAGTCTGAGTTGCCATTGAGGGGACTCATGGTGACCCCGTATGTGTCAGAGTAGAACTCTTCTCTGTAAGGTTTTCAATGGTCGATTTTTCAGAAGTAGATTGCCATGCCTTTCTTCTGAACCACCAGCCTTTTAGTTAGTAGTCACACGCATTACTGTTTGCACAACCCAGGGACTTCCCTAGAAACTAAGTACAGGAATATTTGCCTAAATCAAACCAGTGTTGCCTAAAATCAGGGCAAAACTTGTTGTTGTTATTTGCTGTCAAATCAACTCTGACTCAGGCTGCCTTATGTATAACAGAATGAAATATTGCCCGGTGGCAAAATTAGACATAAAAATCCAACTTTTCAACTTACATTTGAGGAGACATAAAACAGTGTATAGACATATTTAATTTCAACAAATCCAGTAAATTAGAAATAAAATACAAAACATTTTTTAAATCATATTCTTTAATGACATTTTTTTCAGTCATTCGTTAAAAAAAAGAAAAAAGAAAAAAACCACGACTGTCAAGTCCATTCTGACTCATAGTGACCCTATAGGACAGAGTGGAACTGTCCCATAGGGTTTCCTAGGAGAAGCTGGTAGATGTGAACTGCCGACCTTTTGGTTAGCAGCCGAGCTCTTAACCACTGCACCACTAGGGCTCCACTAGTCATTCATAGTTAATATTATTTATCAATATCTCCTATTCAACTGTTGGAAATTTTCTTGATAATTGACACTATTTAAGTTATCAAATCAGCATGTTTTGCAAAAGCAATGAAAGGGGTACTGCTTTCCTTGATTCATGAACAATCTCACCCCATGTCCTGTGTGAACATCAGGTCCCAGCAGGGTGATGAAGATATGGATGAAACCACAGGGCCCTGCCTACAAACGGTAGGCAACTCAGTTGTTAAATTACTCTGTACATGTGAGTATCTGTAGATCTACACAGACACGCATTGCACCTGAAAATTTATAAATGCTTCCATTTCAAATTTAAGCAATCCCAACCATTTCTGAGACCCCCTCCCTGACCTTCTCAGTTGGGTTATTCCCATTCTATCACTTCCTATGGAAGTACTTTCCCTTGCTTCCCCTAGCAAAATGCACAACACTCTCCACTGTAGCTTTGCTTATTTTCTGCCTGCTCTGTCTTGTTCATCACCATCGCCAAAAAGACTCAATAAATACTTGGTGAGTGAGTGATTACATGACTGAAGCATGGAATAGATAGACAGATAGATAAAGTGATCACTAAAATGTGTTTTCCCAGGACAATAATGAATTCTGACCCAAATAAATGAGGCTACTTACTTATGCCTTAGTTTTTTTGTTTATTTAATTTTTCCCTGAAATTACACACTGGTAATATGGAATTGACTCAATGGCACACAACAACAATATGGATTAGAGGGAGCAGTGGTGGTTCAGTGGTAGAATTCTCACTTTCCATGCAGGAGACCCAGGTTGGAATCCCTCATGTACGGCCACCACCCAGCTGTCATTAGAGGCTTGTGTGTTGTTATGATGCTGAGCAGGTTTCAGTGGAGCTTCCAGACTAACATGGATTAGGAAGAAAGGCCTGGTGATCTACTTCAGAAAATCAGCCCAAGAAAACCCTATGGATCACAATGGTCTGATCTAAAACCGATCGTGGGGTTGGTGCAAGACCAGGTAGAACTTCCTTCTGTTGTGCAAGGGGTCTCCAAGAGTCAGGGGCCAAATCAAGGGCAGCTAACAACAATAATAACAATATGGACTAGAAATGCATTTTTCATTGGAATAGGAAGTTCAAATTTTCAGCTTCTCTCTGTTTCATTTTACTGGATAATGCAAAAGTCATCATTCCAATTAATTTATTCTTTACAGCCCTCTTTTTAGAAAATGAAATTTATAACTTTTTAACAATAAAAACTATTTAAAAATTGTTTACAACTGACATAATTAAACAGGTAAATATGGTCTAGACAAAAACGCAAGTATTTTAAAGGTATAATAGTGTTACCACAACTACTGATAAAAGATAGCTTTGCTCTGGTATATACGAACTAGTTTACATATCTTGAACACTTCTTGCAGGTTTTATTATGAAAATATTTTCTGTCTTGAGCAATGAATTAGTTGTCAGAAATCTGATATATTCAGAAACAGAATCTTGGCTTTCTGATGGAGGTAGATTTTCTGAGCAAGATTGGTCATAACTTGTAAAAACACAAGAAAGGGGTAAGACACATTCTTCCATAATATTGCAGGGAAGTGAGTTCAGAATTTAAAGATTAATTGCCTCATTGTTTTACTAATATATTATAATTAACTGGGCTTCTCAGTTTAACTCACTAATTGAGGGATTCCTATCACAAATTTGAGCCACTTTTCCTCTCAAGAATGTTCATTTCCAAACCTTGTTGTTAGACGCTGGTCTCATTAAGTTCCCACTTCATCTGCTACAGCTGCTCTTTTATAATCTCCCACTTCAAAACAGTCCAATCCAGAGAGTCATGTTTATGCTTTGTAATCAGCTACTCCTACAAATGAGACAGAAGAAGCTGACAATAGCATACCTCTATGACCACTCATTGAGAAATGACGAGGCATGTGCACCAAAATGTGGAAACATAGTATTAATGGTGTGGGCTGCATTTCAGAAGTAGAAAACCCCAGCAATGTCAATTCTAGTTTCCATCTAAAGGTTAACGACATAAATAAATCTGTGCGAAAGCTTTAAACTCACTTTAAATACATCCATTCTTCTTGTTCTTTGCCCAAGTGAACCTTACATTAAATTGGGTGGCTTCTCCTTCAGCTCCTGGTTTTCTTTTTCGAAAAGTCAGCTGCTTCTAAATAAGAGACAGCAATGTTGAAAAATCAAAAACAAAACACAGTATCTCCTTCCTACTGAGTCAGACTTCAACAATGTGTGTGTTAATTGGTCCATGACACTAAAACGTATTCCTCTGTTAGTGAGTTACACAGAATAGAAGAATAGGAAGGAAAGTGGCAGGGTCTTTGTGAGAAAATCAGTGAAAGAGCTTTAGAAATCAATTTATGGAGGCTGCACACTGATAAACAGTGAAATGAGCATGCAACCTTCATACTGAGAAAACCTATGGTCATCTGTCCCCTCAGAGGGGTTTGAGGCGGTGCTACATTTTGAGAAGTCTTGATTTTAGACAGCCAAACTGTTTTTCCATAAAACCTCCAAAAACTTCTTACTTTAAAGAATAATACAAGCTATAAGAAATGATGGAAGGTAGACAAAGGACAATACTGTTCTTAATTGCATGTTTATACATGCCCAGGCCTAAGGTGCTAAGAATATTCATAAACTTTGACTCTTAATATGATAATAATAAAACTCAATTAGTGTATACAAATTACCAGGTGTAGTTCAAAGTTGGACACCTGACAACAGGGAAATGAGTGCCAAATGAGATGTGGGTCTTGTGGGTATAGTGGGCCTGGGTGGCTTACTGGGTTCTCCTAAGCCCGTGTAGCTTCCACCTTACCTACAAATATCTGGGGTTCCTAAAGTCAGAGTAAAGTTATGGTGTTTGCATTCCCTCAGCTCTTAGCAGCTGTCCTTATTAATTTAGCAGTAGTGCCCCTCACACTGGTATTATTTCCATCATTCTGGAATTTTCCTCTGAAGTAGTTTCTCTGTAGGTGTCTCAGTTTATAAAATTTGTGATAGAATAAATGGATGGGGTTAAAACAGACCCTTCTGACTTGGTGGTTCAGTGGTAGAATTCTCGCCTTCCATGCGGGAGACCTGGGTTTGACTCCCCACCAATGCACCTTATGTGCAGCCACCATTTGTCTGTCAGTGGAGGTTGGCAAGTTGTTATGCTGAATGGGTTCCAGCAGAGTCTCCAGACTAAGACTAGGAAGAAAGTCCTGGAAATTGACTTCTGAAAATCAGCCAATGAAAATCCTATGGATCACAATATTCTGAACCGCAACTGATCATGGGAATTGTGCAGGACCAGGCAGCATTTAGTTCCTTGTGCCTGGGGTCACCATGAATTAGGGGCAGCACCATCAAGTCTGCAGCTAACAACAAATACAACAGTCTTGGTGTCCTGAGCTGAGATTGATACCACTACCCTTCCAGCTCTGTGAAGACATCCATTTCTCTGAGAAATTCAGAATTGAACATTTTTCCTAGTTGCCATCAAGTCGATTGCAACTCATGGCAACCCCGTATGTGCAGAGTAGAACTGCTCCATAGGGTCTTCAAGGCTGTGACCTTTCAGAAGCAGATCTCCAGGCCTATCTTCAGAGGCACCTCTGGGTGGGCTCCATCTGCCAACCTTTCAGCTAGCAGTGGGGTACTTAACCATGTGTGTCACCCAGAGACTCCTGAATCAAAAATAAGGGCCTTAAAATAACAGCATCGCCAACAAAATAAACTCTTGCTTTAACACAGGAAATGTGAAGCGTTCCATATTCCTTTAAATGCAGCCTTATCAGATTCAGTCTCATGAGAGGATCAGACTACTCCCTTTACACCAAAACTCTCAAAAAGTCCTAACTACTGCTCCAAAATGGCACAAGTCAAATTCTTGTCTCTGCTTTTTATATCAGTCCTTGGCACAAAGGAAAAAAAATATTTTTTTGTTTTTTCTTTTGGTCTGTACATAGCCCTATATGTAATTTAATTTCTATCTCATGACACCCCTCAATTCCATCAGGTGACAATAAGTGAATTTTAATCAACTCACGATAACCTGAGTCTACACTTAGGGTTCCCTCAGTCCATGACCTGAGTCCAGCGCCAGAGTGTGGGTGGGTGCAGGCACCTGGTCCCTGTGCATTGTTGTCTCGGTATGCTAGTCTCTGTGGGGCTGGCTTGTTCTCTTCAGCAAACTGAGCCAGATCCTGGCCAGGCTGCCTCACTGCAAGTCTCTTCCAGTCTGGTGGCTCTCTGTCAGGCACTTCTGAACCCATTTTTGGGTAAGGAGGCACAGAGCATTGCATTGTTTTGTCACACCCCTCCACAGATCCAGGGAGTTCTCCAGGACTACCTGAGGTCCTCTCTCCTCCAGCATCCCATACAGCAGCGAGGTTTGATCTGGTGTTCCAGTGCCACAGGGGGCCCAGAGACCTCTCTAGGAAGCTTGCTGCTTTCACAGGCTTCACCCAGAAAGTAAAACCCTTGCCTTCATATCCTCAAATTATCTACAAACTGTGAGTTTTGGGTCTACCCCTGGTGGCAAAACAGAATTAACTTCATCCCCTTTCAGAAAGACAGTAGTATCTAATGGGTATTACATATTTGGTTTGGTTTTGTAGACTCCTTGGTATTTTCTATGTAGATGTACCTACAAGTAGAGGCGTTTTAATAATTCTAAAGAAAAAACTTTAACCCTCTGGGACAGAGAAGAGAGTCCCTGAGTAGCACAAATTGTTAAGCACTAGGCTACTAACCGAATGGTTGGCAGATTGAACCTACCCAGAGACACTTCCATCTGCTTCTGAAAGGTCATAGCCTAGAAAGCCCTATGGAGCACAGATGTATTCTGCACACACATGGGGTCACCATGAGTTGGAATCGACTCAAGGGCAACTGGTATTTTGGACTGACTTTTAATCAAATTCTCCAATTTTTTATTATCCTATTAACTTTGGGTGTCAAGTTGTTAACTCCTAGATTTTTTTTTTTTTTGTAATGAGGCCTTTTATCTTGGGATAATTATAGTCACATGCTATCGTAAGAAATAATACCAAAAAATTGTGTAATTCCTTCACCCAGTTTTCTCCAGTGGTAACATCTTGCAAAATTATAGTATGATATCACAACCAGGATATCCAGAATATTGGCATTGATACAATCAAGATACAGAATGGTTCCATCACTGCAAATATACCTCCTGTTGCCCTTTATAGCCATACCTACATTCTTCCCACAACACCTCCAACCCAGTCTTTAATCCCTTGCAACCACAAATCTGTTCTCTATTACTTTAATTTTATCCTTTCACAATTGATACACACAACACACACAATTGAAACACACAACAACCTGGATGAATATATATAGATTATGCTGAATGGAAAAAAACAAACTTTTTTTTATATGAGGCAGGGTTTTTGTATGTATCAATTGTTCATTCCTTTTATATATATAGCCTTTCTATGAGTAGTATTCAATGTATGGACGTAGCAGAGTTTGTTTAATCATTCACCTGTCGAAAGACATCTGGTTGTTTTCAGTTTTGGCCGATTATGAATAAAACTGCTATAAAATTCTCTTACGGGATTTTATGTGACCATTAGTCTTCATTTCTCTGTGATAACTGTCCAGGAGTGAAATTTGTGGATTACTAGGTAGTTGCATGCTTAATGTTTTAAGATGCCAATTTTTTTTTTTTTCCAGAGTGGCTCAACAATTTTACATTTCCACTAACACAATATATGAATGATTCAGTTTATCCACATCCTTGCCATGATTTAGGGTTGTCTTTGTTTTTTGCTTTAGCCATACTAATAGGTATGTAGTGATATATCTTATTGTGGTTTTAATTTGTATTCCCATAGTGGCTAATGATGTTGAACATCATTTCATGTGTTTATTTGCCATCTGTATATCCTTTTTGATGAAATGCCTGTTCATGTTTTTTGTTCATTTGCTATTCAGATTGTTTGATTTTGTACTATTGAGTTTTGAAGTTTTTTTGTATAGTCTAGACACTAGTTCTTTGTAAGATACATAATTTGATTTTCCCCCAGTCTTTTCAGGGTGTTATCAGTGTATTTTGGAGAGCAAAAGTGTTTTATTTTAGATGAATTCCAGTTTATCAATTTTTCCTCTTATGTGAATTGCACTTTTGGTGTTGATTCTAAGAACTCTTTGTTTACCTCTAGATCGTAAAGATTTTCCCCAATGTTTCACTCCCCCCTACAACAAGTTTTAGAGTTTTACATTTTAGTCCATGATATTCTTTGAGTTGATTTTTGTATAAGGTACGAGGTTTAGGTAGTGGTTCTTTGGTTTTTTTTTGTTTGTTTGTTTGGTTTTTTTTTTTTTTTTTTGGCCTATGGGTATCCAATTGCTCCAGCATCATTTGTTAAAAAAGCTGTGTATTTCCTCCATTGGGTTGCCTTCACACCTTTGCAAAAAATCAGTTGAGCATATTTGTGTAGGTCCATTTTAGGGTTCACTGTTCTGTTTCATTAATCTCTGTGTCTAACTCTGCTAAAACCACAGTCGTGATTACTGTAGCTATACAATATGTTTTGAAATCAGATGGGCTGACCCCACCCAATTTATTTTTCTTTTTCAATATTATTTTAGCTCTTCTAGTTCCCTTACCTTTCCATATAAATTTTTTAAACAATCATGCCTATATCTACAAAAATTCTTACTAGGATTTTGAAAGGTATTACATTAAACCTGTGTATCAGTTTGGGAAGAATTGCCTTATTTACTACGTGAGTCTTCCAAAACAAAAACACAGAATGTCAATCATTTACTGGGATCTTTCACCAACATTTTTGGTATAGTTTTCAGCACACAAGTCTTGTTCATGTTTTCTTAAATTTTTACAACTGTTTTATTTTTTAAGGGTTTGTAAATTGTATTATATTTTTAATTTTTGGGCCAATGTAATAATTGCTAGTATGTACAAATACAATTGATTTCTGTATGCGTATCTTGTATTTAGCAACCTTGCTGATCTCACTTAAGAGTTCTACAGTATGCTTGGTTTGGTTTGGTTTTGTAGACTCCTTCGGATTTTCTCTGTAGAAGATCAGATCAGCTGCAAATAGGGAGTTTTATTTCTTCCTTCCCAATATATATGCCTTTTATTTCCTTTTCTTGCCTTATTACACTGACTAAAACTTCCAGCACTATGTTGAATAAAAGTGGACATCCTTTCCTTTTCGTGATCACAAGGGAAAGCATTCAGTTTTTTGCTGTTAAGTCTAAGTGTTAGTTATAAGTTTTGGTAGACTTTCTTTATCAAGTTGAAGAAGTGTTCCTCTATTCCAGTATTTCTCTGAGTTTTTATCATGAATGTACATTGAATTTTTTCAAATGTTTTTCTGCATTGATTGATATAATCATGTTATTTTTCTTCTTTAGCTGGTTAACATGGTGGATTGCATTGGTTTTCAAATGTCGAACCACATTTTTATCCCTGGAATAAACATACTTTATGTTGAGTGTATAATTATTTTAGTATCTTGCTAAATTCTACTTGCTATTACTTTGATAATAATATTTGTATGTATATTCAGGAGGGATATTTGTAGTTTTATTTTGTTACTATTTCCATCTGGTTTTGGTATCAGGGTAATATTAAATTCATGAAATGAATTGGGAAGAGTTCCCTTTTTCTTCTGTGTTCTGGAAGACATTTTGTAGAACTGGTGTTTATTCTTCTTTAAACACTTGGTAGAATTCAACAGTAAAACCATTTAAACATGGATGTTTTCTTTTCTTTTTTTCGATTTTTTGACATCAATTTCCTATTCAAAGTATTCTATTTCATACTGAGTAGTGGTAGTGTGTATTTTCTGAGGAATTGGTTCATTTCATCTAAGTTGTCAAATTTATATGTGTAGAGTTGTTTATTGTATTCTCTTATTATCCTTTTGATATCTGGATGGCAGTAGTGATATACCTGTTTCATTCCTGAAACTGATAATTTATGTATTTTCTCATTTTTTCTTGTTGGATATTTGTCAATTGATCTTTTCAAAGAAGCTACTCATTGTTTCATTAATTTTCTCACTTTTTTTTCTGTTTTTGATTTCATTGATTTCTGCTTTTATTTTTATAATTTCCTTCCTTCTACTTAATTTGAATTTATTTTGCCTTTTTTTTTTTTGTTCTTGAGATAGTATCTTATATTATTGATTTGAGACATTTTCTCTTTTTAATGTAGGCATTTAGTACTATAAATTACCCTCCTGGTGTTTTACATATTTTTTATCTCTGTTGTTTGGTGTATACATGTTTAGAATAGACATGTCTAAAGGTGAATTAATTCCTCTGTCATTATATAATGATCTTCAATGTCTCTGGTAATTTCCTATGCACTGATGTCTACTTTATCTGATATTAATACAGCCACTTCTGCTTTCCTTTGATTAATGTTTGCATGGTGCACTTTTTCTTTCCTTTAACTTTTAATCTGTCATATTTTCTTTATTTTTAAGGTGAATTTCTTGTATACAGCACATAGTTGATTTGTATTTTTAACCCACTCTACCAATATCTTTTAATTGTTGTATTTAGAGCATTTAAATTTAATGTAAATATTGATACATTAGCACTTACATCTGCATATATATGTACATATATATGTTTTCTAAATGTTCTGTTTTTCATTTATTTTTTATTTCTTCCTGTGGGTTACTTGAACATTTTTCAGAATTCCATTTTGATTTGCCTATAATGTATGCATTTCTTTGTATAGCTTTTATAATGGTTTCTCTAGGTATTACACTATATATACATAAATTTTAAGTTTACTGATGTCTCCATTTTACCAGTTTGAGTGAAGTTTAGAATTCTTACCTCCCTTATATACTTTTATGCTTTGTTTTATAATATAATGTCTTAAATATTTCTTCTACATGAATTTAGAACCATAGAAGTAAATGTTATAACTTTTACTTTAGCCGTCACATATAACTTTGAAAACTCAAAAGGAGAAGGAAAGCCTATTTAATTGCCCATATTTTTGCTCATAAAGTTGTTTCTTCCTACTTCCTTCCTTATGTTCATTTTTTAATCATTTTTTTTTTTATGTTTAGAGAACTTCCTCAAAGCATTCCCTTAAGATAATTTTGCTGGTGACAAATTTTCTTAGATTTTATTTTCATCTGAGAATGCCTTAATTTCACCTGTATTCCTGAGGAATATTCTTGCTGGTTATAAGACTCTGGGGAAGATAGTTCTTTTCTTTCAGCACTTGAAAAATAGAGTGTCACTTTCTTTTGCCTTCATGGTGTTTGATGAGAAGTGCACTGTCATTTGAATTTTTTTCTCCTATAGGTAAAGTGTTATTTCTCTTTGCCTGTTTTCAGGAATTTATCTTTTTCTTTGCTGTTCAGAAGTTTGATTATGAAGTATCTTAGCAAAAGAGAGCAATTGAGATGTACAGTGGAAAGCTCAGGGCTAACATCAAAATGCCAGGGAGAAAGTTTCTTTGGGAGATTGGCATTGAAAAGTGTCATGCATAACTTGGAGAGTCACTCAAATGAACAAGACAAGACACATGCTCAAGAAATATCTGAGGAAATCCTAAGCTTTCATTTCACACTGACTGATCTCTAGGCTCAGTGTAAGCTTGTCCAAGTGTTAAAGGAAGGTCCCAGAAAACAGCAAATCTGCAAGAGGGTATTTTTTTTCCAATTGTTTTTCTTTTATTTGTTTGCTTTCCTTTTTTCCATTTTTCTTTTTAACTCCTGGTGTTCAAGAAACTCTATGTCAGAACGCTAACTTAGCACAAGCTAAAGCAAATAGAGACTTCAGTGAACATACACATCAAGGAATTAAGTATCTGCAGAAAATAGTTTGGAAAAGTCACTAAACCACAGACTACTATACCTTTCAACAATATAATGGAAGGGTAAAAAAAGAAAAGAAAAGAAAAAAAACCAACAAACTCTAAGGAAGGAAGAGAACCTGATTACCAAAGTTATCACCTTATGTTATTTATATGTCTTGTTTTCAAAAAGAAAATAATGATAACAGTGCATACAGAGAAAGTGAAATGGGTGGCCTATTCAAAAACACAAAATAAAATGACCTGAAGTAAGCCCAGACATTGAACTTACTTGGTAAAGACTTTAAAATAACTGTCTTAAATATGCTTAAATACAGCAAAGAAAACACAGAAAAAGAATTAAAGGAAATCAATAAAATAATTTGCAAACAAAATCACAATATTAATAAAGAAATAGAAATTATAAAAAGAAACAAAATAGAAATTCTGGAGCTGAAAAGAAAATTAACTGAAATGAAAAAGAAAATCACTAGAGGAGTTCAAAAGCAATTTTAGCTAGCAGAAGGATCAGCAAACCTGAAGATAGATTAACTGAAGTGATTCAGTCCAAGGAAAAAAAAGAAAAAATAATAATAAAGAAAAATAAACCAAATGCAATCTAAAGAACCTAAAGCATCTGTGGGATACCATTAAGCAGACCCATATGCAGTATGGGAGTCCCAGAAGAAGAAGAGAGAGAGAAAGGGGCAAAAAGACCATTTGAAGAAAAAAATGCCTGAAAACTTCCCAAACCTGATGAAACTATACATCCAAGAGGCTTAATGAATTCCAAGTAGGATCAACCCAAAGAGGTGCACATCAAGATACATTATAGACAAATGGACAAAAACCAAAGATAAAGAGAGAATCTTGAAAGAAGTATGAGAGAAGTGAATCACCCCACACAAGGGACCGTGAATAATATTGCTGATTTCTCCTCAGAAACCATGGATATCAATAGGCAGTCGGATGACATATTTAAGAAGCTGAAAAAACAAACCAATCTGTAATTCAAGAATTCTGTACTCAATGAGGTTGTCCTTCAAAAATTATGGTGAAATAAAGACATTCCTAGATAAACAAAAGCTGAAGAGTTCGTTATCACCGTACTTGCCCTACAAGAAATACTAATGGCAGTCCTTCAGGTTGAAATGAGAGGACACTGGATGGTAACTTGAAGCTGTAAGAAGAAAAAAAAGACTCCAGTAAGGTAATTTCATAGGTTTCTATTTGTTATGCCCTACATGATGGAAAAGATAAATGCATAAAAATATTTATATTTGGGGGAACACAATGTATAAAGATGTAATTTGTAAAAATTACAACATAAAGAAGGGAGGGAAACAGCTGTATAGGAAAAGAGTTTTTGTATGCTATTGAAGTTAAAATGGTATCAATTAAAACTAAATTATTATAAATTTAAAATGATAAGTGTAATCCTCAAAGTAACCACAATAAAATATTTTTGAAAATTGACACAAATGGAAATGAGAAGGGAATCAAAATGTACTTAATTCTCTGTATTAAAAATTGCTAGACTGAATTCTAATTGAGACCTAGCAGGTAAAAAAAAATGTAAGTTTTATATTTTAATAAATATGGCCAACATGTTTTCAGAAAAGTTACAGTTATTAACAGTCCCAACTGCAACAATGAAAGATTTTGTTTCATTGCACACTCACCAGAAATAGATTACTAATCTTCTCTTGTCAACATTCAAGGATGTTTTATGTCTCTGTTGTCTTTAAAAATAAAAACAAACCTAATGAAACCTTTCTGAACCCAACATTCTGCTTCAACTATTGTCCTGTCTTTCTCCTTTTCTTTACAGCCAACCCAATTAAAATGGTTCCCATAGTCTCTCTCTCCACAGTCGCACCTCCTATATTCACTCTTCAGTTCAATGCAATCTTGCTTCTGTTTCCAGTACTTCATCCAGATAGTGCTTCCCCAAAAGTTACCCATACTTTTTTGTTGCTAAAACTAATAGAAATACATTCATTGTATTACTTGGCCCTTTTTGCAGTCTATTGACCAGTCCTTCCTGTTTAAATCATTCTCTTTTCCAGGCTTCCATAATACCATGTTTCCTTGGTTTTTCTCCTCCCTCCTATCACTCGTCACCTTAAAGGTTGTTGTCCTCTGCCCATCTCTGAAATGTTGGTGTTCTCCAAGTTTTCCATCATAGGCTTTCTGTTCTTACTCCCTGTCTTAGGCTGGGTTCTCTGGAGAAGCAAAATCAATAAAGCAGCTCCTTGGAAACCTTACTCTGTCCTATAAGGTCACTATGAGTCAGAAATGACTGGACAGCAACAGGTTATATATATACACATACACACACAAAACCAAACCAAAGCAGAGTAGAACTGCCCCATAGGGTTTCCAAGGAGCAGCTGGTGGATTCAAATTGCCAACCTTTTGGTTAGCAGCCATAGCTCTTAACCACTTTGCCACCAGGATATATATATAGAGAGAGAGTGATTTATATCAAGGAAATGGTTCATGTAGTTGTAGAGGCTAGAAATTCCCAGGTTTGTGATTCAGGCGTCAGGCTAGAGGCTTATCCTGACTCACGTAGCTGCAGGGGCTGATGACTCCAAGATCGGCAGGTAAGATGAGAGGCTGCTGGCTCAAATCCCAAGAACTGGAGTTCAGATTACAATGAGCCGAATGCAGGATCCAGAGCAGAGCAAAAGCCAGAAAGCTTTACCAGAAAGTCCATATATATTGCATGTAGGCCATACCCCCAAGGAAATTCCCTTTCAACTGATTGGCTGCTCATAGCAGATCTCATCATGGAAGAGATTACATTTTATCTCATCATGCAAGTTATCATTACATAACTACCAAACTACTGAGAATTGTGGCCCAGACAAGTTGACACATGACCTTAACCATCACACTCCTCTAGTCCATAGGAATATTTTTTACCACAGTTGGCCTATTTCCCAAGCTACACACTAGGTACTATCACTATCCTTCTGTCTCCTGCACTCAGGGCTGCTTCATGGGTATGCCACCTATATGGTCAGATAGACCTCCTTGCTTAGAAGGACCTTGCATTTGCTTTAATGCCCTGCCATTGCCACTTTGAAATTATTAATACGTTTTTAACAAAAGGTCCCATGTTTTTAGTTTGCACTTGCCCTGCAAATTATGTAGCCAGGCCTGCCTAGGCTGTACATATTCAGGAGGTTGTTGATTCTACTTCCCAAATCTCCTTTGAATCCTTCCATTTTCTCTAGACCCACTGCTCCTCTAAGTGGCTATCTTCGTCCCATGTCCAGACTGCTGCAACAGTGTTTTACCTGGACCCTGATTTGTAATCTTGCTCCCTTCCTATTTGATTCTAAGAAATAAAATAGGAGCAGGAAAATTTAAGGCTTTGTGTAAGGTTAGTACATAAAATGCATACCACAGAATCTTGTACCACTTATTTCAGCTAGGCCAGATATTTAGCTGTGCGTTTTCTTGCTTCTAATACAAAACTAAAGTTGACTTCACGTTTTTTGACTGTTACCTAGTATCATATCATAAAAACATACTGAAACATATTCTCTTAATGATGGATACTTAGGTGTTTTTCAATACTCGTTATTGTAAGTAATGTTATAATGAATATATTTATATATTTATATCCCTGTATATTGCATCCAAGATTTTCTTCAAGTGGATTTGCTGAGTAAGAGTGTACAAAGCTTCAGCTTTACTACATTGTGAAATTGCTTTCCGGAGTAGTTGGACCAACTTATGTTCCTGCCAGCAGTGTATGAGAAACAGTGTGCCTCTGTTTTCTGGCCCAGCTTAATATTTTAAGGGTCAGACTGATGGATGTGCACAGTATAACTTTTTTACTTCATTTTACACTTCTCTGATTACTGGCAAAGATGATCAAGTTTTCATATGTTTATAGAATATTAAATTTCCTCTTATATTCATTTCTTTTATTATTTTCTACTTACAGATTAATAGGAGTTCTTTATGTTCTAGATACATACTATGCTTTTTCAATTATATGTATAGCAAATACATTTTTCTAGTTACTTGTTTTTGCATTTCATTCATGATATCCTTGGTTGCACAGAACTTTAAAAACTTAATTTTGAAAAATTTGTGACTCTTTTTCGTCTTGGTGTTTGCCTTTGATGTCTTATTAAAACAAGAAAATAAGCAAACAACAGCAACAACAATCTTCCTTAACCCAAGGTCATAGAGATAGCCTTCTACGTTATCATCTAAATATTCGAAGATTTTCTTTCCATATATGAGCTTTAACCACATAGAATTACTTTTTGTAAGATAGAGATATAAGGATCATATTTACTGAATAGTCCATTATTTCCCCAGTGACTAATAACGCCACCAGTATCAGGCTCACATGTTTACAGGGTTTCTGATTCTGGCTTCCTTGTTCTGTCTCTTAACAATTTTTCATCCTTGGACTATGCAATTTTAATTACTCTCAATATTTTTAGCCTTACGGAAAAATTGTACATCTAGTAAGCTGACTTTTTTCTCCCCCTCCTTCTCTTTATTTTCTCCTCTTCTTCTTTCTTCTTATTTGGAATTGTCTTGGATATTCCTTACTTTTCCATATGAGCTAAGGCTCAGCTGGTCAAATTACATTAAAAACTTTGTTAAACTTGTAAATTTTGGTAAGGTATCGTCTTCTAGAAAATTGTCTATCTCCTTCATATTTTCAAAATTTTGATGCAGTGCTATATATAGAGTTGTTTAAAATATCTCTCTGCTACCTATAGTTGTACTTACTTTGTAGTTCTTAACATAGTATTAAAAAAAATCGATTGCAGTCGAGACGATTCTGACTCATAGCGACCCTATTTGGACAGAGGAAAACTGCCTCCCATAGGGTTTCCAAGGAGTGGCTGGTGGATTCGAACTGCTGACCTTTTGGTTAGCAGCCAAATTCTTAACCACTGCGTCACCAAGGCTTCTGATATAATATAATGCTTATCAATAAATTGATTAGAATTTTATTGACTCTGAAGATTAATCTGAGTACAAATTGACACCTCTATAATATTTACTCTTCCTATTAGCAACATCACATTTAGCTATACATCTCCTTTATTTTGCTTTTCTACATCCAGTGACTGTAGATTTTTCTAGAAAGGACTTGGACAACTTTTGTTAAATGTATTCCCAATTACCACATAGATTTTTGTGATACTGTGAAAAATATCTGTTATTCTATAATATTACTTTAGTTGGTTTTATTAAAATTTTATAATATTTTCAAATATGAGAAGTTTTGTTGTTTTTCTTTCCAATTCAAATATTTAAGTTTGGTTAAAACCTCTAGTGCAACATTAAATGAGAGATAATTCCTTACTTGGATGTGAATGCATCTAGAGTTCTTCCATAAAATAGCCACTTCTAATAGATATTATTTTTAATGTTAAAAAATACCCTTCTACCTAGTTTTCTAAGAATTATTATCAGGAGAGTCCACTAAAATTTTTCATGTTTTATCTGCATTTGTTGTGTTAAACACATCGTTACTTTTAAAGTACTAATTAGAGAGATCACAATGATACATGTTGTGCTGTTATACCAATATTGCATTTCTGTGATAAATTCCACTTGTTCATACTATTTTATTAAAATATTGCTTCATTTACTATTTTTGTAAGACTTTTGCATTATGTTTATGAGTAAAATTGCTCTACATTTTTATTGTATTTTCCTTATCTAGATTTATTATTAAGATTACATTCACCTCATGAACTAGGTTACATAATTTTCTTTATATTCTTTGAATAGTCTGCTCTGATGGTTTTTTAAAAGTTATCTGTAAAACTGTCTAGTCTGGATGTCATTTGAAGGAGGGATCAGGGAGAAATTGTACTGCATATCTACTGCCTTTAAAAGTTATTGGCTTACGTTTTTATCTAATTTTTTAAGATAATGTTGGTAAGGTATACTTTTATAGATAATTGTCTTTTCACCTGTATTTTCAAAATTTCGATATAATGTTAGGTATAGCATTTTGTTGTTTTAAAATCTCTCTCTGCTAGCTATAGTTATACCTACTTTGTAATACTTAATACTGTTTATTTATTTGTACATTTCCTTATCCTTATTGTTTCCTGCTCATTTTATTTGGATAATGGTCTATTTATTAATACTCTTAGAGAAAACTTTGAACATATATATCAATTATACATTTTTCTATGAAAGTGTGACAGTATTTGGTATCCCTAAAGTTCTCCCAAAACTGTAAGGATTTTGGCATATTTTAACTCTTCTCCTCTTTATATTTCTTCTTATTATCATATGGGAATTTACTATTTTTATAATTAATAATTAAAGTTGGTAAGATTTTGTAATCTTTTTTTCCTGTGCATTATTGTTTCTGGCTTTATGGACACATCTCATTCCTTCTATCTGTGTTCACTTTGCTTCTTGGAAGTATAGCTTTCGTAATACTTTTATTAAGTATCTCTAGTTTGTAAAGTCTATTAGTTTTTCATGTCTGCATATATCTTTATTTTGTGCTCCTTATTGAATGACACTATAGCTGTATATAGAATTGAGGTTGACTATCTTTTTTCCCTCAATAATTTGAAAACTGTTACTCCACTGTTCTCTCGCCTGTATTGCTTATACTGAGAATTCTACTATTAGAATAATCATCATTCTTTTATCAGTAATTTATTTTACTAATTGTTAATTTAACTTGGTTTCCCTCTATCTAGGTGTGTATTTTTTTTAATCTTGCATGGACCTCAAAGTGGATAATCAGTCCAAAAACTCCTTACCTTTCTTCATTCTAGAAAATGCTCAACCATTCACTTTAAGCATTGTTTATTCTACTTCCTCAGTTCTTTATGTTTCTGAACTAGAATTAGATTTATGCTGGAGCTTCACAATCTGTCTCCCACTTTTCTCAAGTGCTCTTTCATATTTTCAAAAAATCTCTGTGTCTTTTTTGCATCACATTCTAGTACTATCTTTACATTCTCAAATACTTTGGAATTAGAGCGTTACGGAATTTGGATTTGTAGGCACATCTTGTCTAGGAGTATCTCTCTGTGTCTCACTTACACACACACACACCCACATCCTTTATTTCCCTTTCTAGGAATTGCAGTTGTACCCAATTGTTCCAGAAGCCCCATTCCTGAGTCATAGTTTATGAAGGTTCAGAGTTCCTGCTCTGAGATAATACTGGGACTATAGCTGATCCAGTCACTGAGGCAGTAGAGAGTTTGTTTCATTTCCTAGAAGGGAGGTTGATGCAGCATTTTTCTGCCTTCTTAAACATACAATTTAGTTTAAGTCAGAAGTTAGTATAGGCCAATGCCACAGGCAGCATAGTCTAAGAGAAATTAAGATCCCTTTATTAGTCAGTCATTTATTCATTCATTCAACCAAAAACAAAGTGCAGCTATTTAGGGTCCTGTTCGGGGATACTCCAAGCCTTAGTCATGCATAGCTTTCAATCACATTTCTGCTGGCCCTTTACCAAGAACTTCAGCGTAAGTCCATTGTTTTAGAGATGGCTTCAAGTAAGTCACATTCTACTGAGGGAGAAAAACAGTAAACAGATAACTATGACACGAATGTAGACATACAATGCTAAAGCTATGCCCTCGAGACTAGGCATCTAAGTCAGCCTGGGGGAATGTTTGTGACCGGAATAGCTTAATATATCAATACTTCCTCAGTGAATAAGGAGCCCTGGTGGCACAGTGGTTAAGCACTCAGCTACTAACCGAAAGGTTGGCAGTTTGAACCACCAGCTGCTCTGTGGGAGAAAGATGTGGCAATCTGCTTCTATAAAAAGATTACAGCCTTGGAAACCCTATGGGGCAGTTCTACTCTGTCTAATAGGGATGCAGCAATGGGTTCTCTGTGAATACTTCCCACTCTATGTTCTTTATTAAAGCTGTTGATTTTTCACCCATAAGTCCCTCAGACTTGAAAAGCAAGCCGTGATGTTGAACTTTCTCCACCTCACTTCTCAAAATCAGTCAACAAAAACTGATGTTTTTTATCCTTTATATTTTTATGGTCTTCCTTCTGTATATTTCACCTAATGACCTTGCTTTGATCTTCATTATCTTTACTATTGTAATTGTCCCCTCACTGCTCACTCTATCCTAATTTTTAGTTAAGAATCACAACCGTTAAAAAAAAATTTAATGTTTTAAAGCTCACTCTTGTTTCAAACATAAAGCTCATCAAGGCTAGTTTACAACTTACTGAACTACCAAAACTTCAGGTAATTTTTTGATCTTTTCAAAGATTGTTATTATTATGTTTTAAATTTATTTAAATAACCCTTATATAGCACTTAGTATGGGTTGGGCACTGTTCTAGGTGCTTTAAAATATTTATTTCTTTAACCATCACAATAAGCCTATATAATGCAGGTGCTATTACTGTCCTTGTTTTACAGCTACACAAACTAAAGCACAAAAAAGTTAAATGACCTTACCAAGGTCACGTATCTAGTAAGAGGCACTGTGGCTCTAGAGACTGTGCTTTTAACCACGACATTTAAAGACTGCCTCCATATCATTATAACTTTGAAACACAAAAATGTTGCATATCTGTAGGTCTTTAGAGTTTTATTGGAACACAACCATGCTTATCCATTTGTATATTGCACTTGGTCGCTTTCGAGATACTACAGCAGAGTTCAGTAATTTTGACAGGCACCTATGACCCACAAAGTTAAAATATTTACTATTTGGCCTTTTACAGAAAAAAAAATTGCCCCTATATGTTTTACCCTTGGGAGAAGTTGATGACATGAAGAGAGGCATAAGAATTTTTGCACTTAGGCTCAATCTGATTTCACAGAATCCTGGTCATGGAATGTCAGGATTAAAAAGGATCTTAGAGATATCTTCACTCTGTCAGTGGGTGTAGCAAGAACCAAGAGGTAGAATATTCCCAAGTGTATCAGTCAGGGTTCTACAGAGAAACTGAACCAATAAGACACACACACAAAAGGAGAGAGATTTATTTCAAGACATTGGCTTATGCAATTGTGGGAGCTGGCACGTCTGAAAGCTGCAGGACAGACAAGCAGTTGAACACTAGGCAAGTTTATACTTCAGTCTTGAGGCAGAATTTCTTCTCAAACTTCAATTTGGTGTTTAAGTTCTTTCAGCTGACTGGATGAGGCCCACTCGCATTATCGAAGGCAATCTCCTTTACATCTACTCCTGAAAATTAGCCAATGAAAACCTTATGGATCACAACAGACATTGTCTGACTCACTTGCTCGGACATGTCGTCAGGAGGGATCAGTCACTGAAAGGGGGCATCCTGTTTGGTGAAGGAGAGGGCCAGCAAGGTTAAGGGAGACCCTTGGTGACATGGATTGGTACAATAGCCTCAACGATGGAGTTGAACTTGCCAGTGATCATAAGGATGACACAGGACTGGGCAACATTCTGTTCTGTTGTACATGGGGTCACCATGAGCTGGAGTTGATTCAGTTGACTCTCTCTCTCTCAATCTATTAATATATTGTCTAGCCAAATTGACAAATAGTACTAATCATCCAACCAAGTTAGTGAAACAGCCAGTACTAGAAGATTTTGACTGTTAAACCCTGGTTCAGTAGAGTGAGCATAAGGAATTTTAGAATAGATTTAAATCTGATACAAATAATTAATTTTGAGAATACTGAGTTATTCTCATTATTAACCACTGAAAACATTAAGCATTAAGCCTGGAAATAGACCGTTTTCACACAGATGTGTAAATAGATAAGCACTCAGAATCACTATAGTTTGCATTTTATTCAAAGAGGCCAACTACTGTGCAAGGGGTGCTTACCAACCCCCTGCTTGGTACATGGCTGCTGTACAGATTACATGGCATTAGAAATTTACCTGGAGCTCATTCGACTGCCCTTGGATGGCACTAGCAGTTAAAAGCTCAGCTGCTAACCTAAAGGTTGGTGGTTTGAGGTACCTCAGAGGACCTGGTGATCTGCTTTTGACTGGCAATTGTTTTTTGTTTGTTTCCCTTGGGGGCTAGTTTACAATTCACTGAATTACCCCAGGGAACTATCAGATCTTTACCTCAGGTAATTTTTGCAACAGTATGACCTCCGTTGAAAAAGCCATGCTTTTCCTTTCTCAATCTTTAATGGACAATATTAAATTAGATGAACACAAAACAAATTGACCTTGAACTTTGTCTTTTAGACTGATGCAGGTTATAAGAAGTGTCACAAAAAAGGTGCTGACCTGGGAACATGAGTTACCAATACAAAACTGTAAGTGCCACTTGCATGAGTTAAGTACAGGAGCATTCATCTCACAGCACAAGGTGCTGGGGAGAAGCTACCCCTGAAACAACAGGATAAAGAAGCACGTTCAAAATTATTCTCAATAAACTTCCCAGAGGTGCTTTGTCATATTTTACCATGAACTCTTATGCCCTTTAATGCTAAGCCCATTCTACAAAGATATTATGACCCTACATTTCTATAACTAAAGCTTGATTTCAGTTTCATATCACATGTTTTACATTCATTACATGAATACTCTGTCTTCACAGATTCATTTGTAGGTCATTATAACATCCTCTTATCATCTAAGCTCCTATTTATGACCAAAGTGGCTCATCCCAGATGTGTTAATGGAAGAGGCTGCATAGGCCCGGCTCAGTATCATTACTCCCCATGGCTAACCCCCACACTGTCACATGATCTTGTTTTTCCCTCAGGTTCCAGTCTCTACAAAAGGTTTAAGATTAACTGATCTTCCTCCTTGGAGGGTGGAAAACAAGTGATAATGATGTAAGGATGAAAAAACGAACAAAGCACCCATCTTGTGACAAGAAAACCAGGATGTCACCAGATAACCCCCAAGAATATCAGTAAAATATTAACTCATCTGAGACATGATCACCTCAAGGGGGAACTAACACAAACTTCTAAGACCCATAACCCTGTCCCTATAAAAGCCTTCGGCTGCTGTCCAGTGAGGGAGACAGGTTTTTGGAGGAATCTATTTCCCTCTGTCTCCTATTATCGATATATAGTAAAACTCTTGCTGCTCACCTCACCCCTGTCTCAGAATTGGCTATTGCGGCAGGCAGCTCCAATCCGCGTTGTTGCGGTAGCATTAATACTTCTGTCTCTTAAAGGTATATTTAGTAATTCAACACATCAAGCATCCCTTAAATAGCTATGATGGGCAAAAGTATAAAATATTTTAGTTAATAATTTTATTAATTTTGTTATATCTTTTAAAGAACTAAGATAGTGTTTTCTACAAGAATGATGTGTACATTTACACCTAACTTAAATTTTCATGAACGAGCATTGTGGTTGTATTTTCCGCCATAACAGACACATATCTGCAGGTCTGAGTGGAGGATGTCACAGTGCCAAACCGAAGTGACAGTCCCCAGTGGCATTTCCTTTTCCTTTGTGTACCCAGTAGGCAGGTAGGTGTTATGATTAGACTTGACAGCTTGAGTTTTGAACAATAAAGGGAAGAACCAAAGAGCAGGCAGTCATTGAGGTGGAAAGGAGAAGGAGAGCGGAGGGAATTTGGGAAGAGGCAGGGCTGTGGGGGAGAGCTGGACAAGCACCAGGAACTACTGTCAGGGCTTGAGTCCAAGTAAACCTGACAATGTGCTGGCGCCCTATCAGAGCTCCTGTTGCATTGGGAGGGGACCCTGATATGAGGATAACTAGGGGACTTGTCTGCATGGTATTTTTTAGTTTTAAAGATAATGACCTGTATTAGGTAAAGTGTAATTTTTAAGTTCTGGCACACAGGATTTTTACCAAGGAGAGACTGAAATTCAGAAGCTAAGTGTCATCTTCTCATTTGACCCTTATATGAAGTATATATATATATGTGTGTGTGTGTGTGTGTGTGTGTGTGTGTGTGTATGATGTAATACAGAAAGGGTAAAAAGAAAATTTTCATCCAAGAATATATAGGGTCTGATATTTTATGAACTTAAAAATATTTCCAGAGTTTGGATACACTAAGCCCTCAAACTCACAAAAATTAAAATTACCTGGTTAGATGTAGAATGAACCGTGTAATGAAAGGTTTCATGAGATATAAATAATTTTAAATACTGTTTATAGAAGACCTTTTTATTCAACATAAATATATCATGGAGTCATGTGTACGTGTTAAGAATCCATCATTTTGACTCATTTGAAAGCACAAGGGTATATCTAAAGAGAGAAAATCAGACATTAAGATCCCCAATTACACACAACCTATATATTTCAATTTTCAATTCTTGCACTAGGAATCGGAATTTACAAAGGATATTCATTTCTGTAAAAATGATCATGTGATGATATTAAAAATAAGAATTCATTTATACATAGGAATTCTTTTCCATATACATGTGGATTCTGGCAAAATCACATATTATCAGGATTAGAATCTACAAAAGTGAAATATGTCTCTTGAGAAGATTCATCTCTGTCTCCAGCTTCCAATTGTTATGTATTTTTTCCTGATTTATCTTTCCTCCTGAATATGTGGGCAAGCTGCTTGGTGGCAAATTATCTTTATTTAATAAAATTGTTGAATTTTTTTAATATGAAGATTTTTCAATCCATTCAATTATAGTCTTAACAACTCTGAATGCTGCATGCAGGTTAGGAACTTTGTTATTTTCAATCTTGTCATTCACAGCATCATGACCCATGAATGTATCACAAACCATCACAGCATCGCCACCCCATGAATACATCACACACTTTTACAGAATCACCACCTCATAATACACCACACATCACCAGAGCATCAATAGCCCATGGATACATCAGATACCATCGCAGCATCACCACTTCATGAATACATCACACACCATTACAGCATGGTCACCCCATGAATGCATCACATTGTATAACAGTATCGCTCACCATTACAGCATCACATATTGTCAGAGCATCCCTGACCAGCATAGCTTCTCTCACCAGCACAGCATTTCTCACCATCACAGCATCACTTACCATCCCAGCATTTCTCACAATCACAGCATCTGTCATCATCACAGCATCACATACCATCACAGAATCACACATCATCACAGCATCGCACACCATCACAGCATTGCACACAATCACAACATTGCACATCCTCACACATTACTCACCATCACAGCATCACACACCATCATGGAATCACTCACCATCATAACATCTCACACCATCACAGCATCACTCATCATCACAGAATCACGAACTATCACAGCATCACACAGCATCACAACTTCACACACCATCACAACATCGGACACCATCACAGCATCACTCACCATCGCAGAATCGCACACCATCATAGCATCGCACACCTTCACACATTGCACACCATCACAACATCTCACACCATCACGGCATCACATATGATCACAGCATCACACACCATCACAGCATCACACACCATCACAGTATTGCACACCATCACAGCATCACCTTATAATCAAAAAAAATTTTAAATATTTGCATTGATATTATTTTTAAAATATAGATTATAAAATATAATAATTAGGCATCAATTTCATAAGTTTTCTGTGATTTTGAACACTAGAATAATTGATTTTCACTGCCTTTGGTAGGTTCTAACACAGAAATTATTAACTTGTTCTTTAGTTTCCGCTAATGCTCTATCAGGGATTAACAGGAATTGGTTAGTCTGGAGGTAGCAAGAGAGTATGTGAGGTGTTTGTAAAATATCACTGAAAGGAAGGAAATAAGCTGACAGGGAAGGTCAATGTGCACCAACTATAATTCTTCCCAGTTCCTAGTTTTATCAATCTGGGCACCCAAACTTGCCTCTGTTTATAATCGAGACATATCGCTACTAAACTCAGTTTCTAAGACCACTGTTGGCATGTGTTTTCTGACTGACCATTCCACATCTACCCCAACTACTTCTCCAAGTGAGTCACTCGTTTAATTACTCAAGCTCCTGCTGAGATTTCTTCCCAGGTCTGATACTGCTATTGAACCCTAACAGACCCTTTCATCCAAGTCGTCTACTCTGAAAATAATTAATCTACTCTGGCACCAAATTATGTCCGCAATTCTAAGCCCATATCTAATAATTGGAAGGCTTGTTTTCTAGTCCAACAAGTAAATTTTTCATAATTTAGCTATTGCAAATTATCATTCGGCTTCAGAAATTAGGTATCCATAATTTTATTGCCTGTATTGATTATTAGAAATCTGAATAAGAAAAAGAATCCAGGGTTATAGCTATGATACTGATCTTAAACTCTAATAGAAAACCCAAAACCAGTACAATGACAGATACATTGACCAATGGAACAGAATTGAGATCCCAGATGTAAATCCATCCACCTGTGGTCACCTGATATTTGACAAGGCTCCAAAGTCCATCAAATGGGGAAAAGACAGTCTTTTTAACACATGGTGCTGGCGAAACTGGATATTCATCTGCAAAAAAATGAAACAGGACCCATACCTCATGCCATATACAAAAACTAATTCAAAATGGATCAAAGAACTAAATATAAAGGCAAAAACTATAAAGTTAATAGAAGAAAAAATAGGACCAATGCTACAGGCCCTACTGCACAGCATTAACAGGATACAAACCATAACCATCAACTCACAAACCCCAGAAGATAAGCTAGATAACTGGGATCTTCTAAAAATCAAATACCTATGCTCTTCAAAAGACTTCACCAAAAGAGTAAAAAGAGAACCTACAGACTGGGAAAAAATTTTTGGACAGTACAAGTCAGACAAAGGTCTAATCTCCATAATCTACAAGAAAATCCAACACCTCTACAACAAAAAGACAAATAATCCTGTTAAAAAATGGACAAAGGAAATGAACAGACACTTCACCAAAGAAGACATTCAAATGGCCAGCAGACACATGAGGAAATGCTCGCGATCACTAGCCATTAGAGAAATGCAAATTAAAACCACAATGAGATACGATCTCACCCCAGCATTACTGGCACGAATCAAAAACACTGGAAATAACAAATGTTGGAGGGGCTGCGGGGAGTTCAGAACTCTTATGCACTGCTGGTGGGAATGCAAAATGATACAACCATTTTGGAAAATGATATGGCGCTTTCTCAGAAAACTAGAAATAGACATACCATTCGATCCAGCAATCCCACTCCTAGGAATATATCCTAAAGAAATAAGAGTCATCACTCAAATAGGCATATGCACACCTATGTTCATGGTAGCATTGTTCACAATAGCAAAATGATGGAAATAACCTAGATGCCCATCAACAGATGAATGGATAAACAAACTATGGTACATACACACAGTGGAGTATTATGCAATGAGAAAGAACAATGATGAATCTGTGAAGCATCTCATAACACGGATGAAACTGGAGGACATTATGCTGAGTGAAATAAGTCAATCACAAAAGGACAAAAATTGTATGAGACCTCTATTGTAAAAACCCATGAAAAAGTTCACACACAAAATGTAACAATCTTTGTTGGTTACAAGGGATGGGAGGGGTGGGGGGGAAATACTACATAGGCAATAGATAAGTGGTATCTTTAGTGAAGGGTGAGACAGTGCACAATACTGGGGAAACCAGCACAACTTGTACAAGGAAAGGTCATGGAAGCTCTATAGACACATCCAAACTCCCTGAGCAACCGAATTGCTGAGCGGAGGGCTGTGGGGACAATGGTCTCGGGGAACATCTAGCTTAGTTGGCATAACACAGTTTATAAAGATATTGTTCTACATTCTACCTTGGTGAGTAGCATCTGGGGACTTAAAATCCTGTGAGCAGCCATCTAAGATACTCCACTGGTCTCATCCCTTCGGGAGCAAGGGAGAATGAAGAGAACAGGATACAAGGAAAAGATTAGTACAAAGGACTAATGGACCACAGCTACCAAGGCCTCCACAAGACTGAGTCCAGTACAGCTAGATGGTGCCCGGCTACCACCACTGACTGCTCTGACTGGAATCACAACAGAGGGTTCTGGACGGAGCTGGAGAAGGATGTAGAACAAAGTTCTAACACACACAAAAAAGACCAGATTTACTGGCCTAAAGGAGACTGAAGAAACCCCGAGAGTATGGCTCCCAGATGCCCTTTTAGCTCAGCAGTGAAGTCACTTCTGAGGTTCCCTGTTCAGCAGGGGATTGGACAGCCCCATAAAACAAAAAGGGACTAATGAGGCACAGCAGTCCAGGGACAAGAGCTGGAAGGCAGAAGGAGACAGGAAAGCTGGTGATAGGGAAGCCAAGGTTGAATAAGGACAGTGTTGATGTGTAGTGAGGTTGTTAACCACTATCATAGGGCAACATGTGTACTAATTGTTTAATGGAAAACTATTTAGGTCTGTAAACCTTCATCTAACGTGAAAATAGCAGCACAATTGGAAGAGCGTAGTCGATGTCACTGAACTGTGCATGCAGAAATTCTTGAAATGGTGTATCTTTCACTATGTATATTTTCACCAAAAAAAAAAAAAAAGGTTGAGAAGGGAGAGGGTTGACATGTCGTGGGGTTGTTAACCAATATCATCAAACAATATGTGTACTACCGTTTAATGAGAAACTATTTGTTCCGTAAACCTTCACCTGAAGTACAATAAAAAGAAAAGACCAAAAAAAGGAAAGAAAAAAAAAAAAAACCCAAAACCAAACCTGTTGCCATCAAGCTCATTCCGACTCATAGTGACCCTGTAGGACAGAGCAGAACTGCCCCATAGGGTTTCCAAGGAGCAGCTGGTGGAATCAAACTGCAGGCCTTTTGGTTAATAGCTATAGCTCTTAACCACTATGCCACCAGGGCTCCTAATCTCTAACAGTGAAAGTATATATCAAGAAACCAAAAAAGTATCACCGTATTAAGAAAGCCTTTGAAATATGGTATGTGTATGTGTGTGTTTGTATGTATATATGTATATATATGTGTGTGTGTGTGTGTGTATATATATATATATACATATATATATATATAAATTACTCTAAATTTTTAAAAATAATTTAACCACTTAAATTGAACATATAAAACTCTTTTGGTACTCTTTCAAATTTTGTTTTCATTAGTATAAAAAGAAATAGATTTGCCATACCTCACACAGTATTCTATAAGTAACTCAATGATCTAAATGTAAGAGCTAAACCCATAAATCTCTTAGAATAAAACATTGGAGTAAATCTTGAAGACTTTGGATTTGGCAACATGTTCACAGATGTGAAACCTAAAGCTCAAGTAGCAAAACAAAAAATAGACAAATTTGACTTCATCAAAACAAAAAACTTCCGTGCATCAAAGGACATTAATCAAGAAAATGAAAAGGTAACCTGCAGAATGGGATAAAATGTTTGGGAACCACATGTCTGATAAGGGTTCAGTTTCCAGAATATGTAAAAAATACCAGCAACTCAACAATGAAAAGACCAACAACCCAATTTAAAAATGGGCAAAGGACTTAAATAGACATTTCCCCAAAGAAAATATACAAATGGCTAATAAGCACACAAAAGATGCTCCAAGTCATTACTCAATAAGGAAATGCAAATCAAGGAGATTCCACTTCACCCCCTACTAGGATAGTTATCAGGAAAACAGAAAATAACAATAGTTGGCAAGGGTGTGAGGAAACTGGAGCCCTCATGTGTTGGTGGTGAATATGTAAAATAGTGCAGCTGCTGTGGAAAACAGTTTGGTGATTCCTCAAAAAGTTAAATACAGAATTACCTAATTGACCCAAAAATTCCATTCCTAGGTATATACCCAAGAAACTTGAAAGCAATACTACAAACAGACACATGTATACCAATGTTCATTGCAACATCATTCACAAGAGACAAAAGGTGGAAACAACCTAATGTCCATAAAAGATGAATGGATAAACAAAATGTAGTATGTAAATACAATAGAATATTACTCAGCCATAAAGAGAAATGAAGTCCTAATACATGTTACTGCAAGGATGAACCTTGTGAACACTATGCTTGGCAAAATAAGCCAGACACAAAAGAACAAATATTACATGATCCCACTTATATGGAATATCTACAATAGGCAACTGCATTTAAAAAAAAAAGTTAGGGGAGAGAAGAGAATGGGAAGTTGTTGTTTAATGGGTACTCTTTCTTTTTGGGGTGATGAAAACTTTTGAAAATAGATAGTGGTGATGGTTGTACAACATTGTGAAAGTAATTGATGTCACTGAACTGTACCCTTAAATGGTTAAAATGGCATATTTTATGTTTTATATATTTTACTACAATAAAATATTACATAAAATGGATTTGCATGAAAGAGACACTACATCCTAAATTGGATTTTGTATGACCTAGAATGTGTCCTAAATTGGATTTTGTATTACTTAGAATGTTTCAGACAATATTAAAAAAAAAAAAACATTGCCATCGAGTTGATTCCAACTCATAGTTACCCTATAGGACAGAGTAGAACTGCCCCATAGTGTTTCCAAGGAGCACCTGGTGGATTCAAACTGCCGACATTTTGGTTAGCAGCTGTAAGGCTTAACCACTATACCACCAGGGTTTCCAGACAGCATAGGAGTTGAAAAATCTGAGAGGTTTCATCGACATGAATCTCCTTGGGTTTCATTCTTTCTCTGATTCAAACATTTTACCATACGATATAATATATAAACCTAAAGCATACGTATACATATGCATGTCTCCAAAGACTATTGAAGCAGCTCCCTTTCCAGGCTGAATTTTAGTGGTTTACTGGCCCCATACTGGTGCACAGCCTGCGCTGTCCTGACCCCTAATGGTAGTTTCTGTCCCCAGTTCCAAAACCACTCAGCAGTGAAAGTGCCCATTGAAAATACAATCGCTACATCTTTTGTTCTCTGCCATCCACAGTATTTTGGTTTTAACTTTTCTATAGGTCTTATCATCATTTTCCCTTCTATTTCTCTGGAGTTCCTGGGTGATATAAACAGTTAATGTGCTCGGCTGCTAACTAAAAGGTTGGAGGTTCAGGCCCATCCAGAGTCACCTTGGAAGAAAAGCCTGGTCATCTATTTCCAAAAAATCAGGGACTGAAAACCGTATGGAGAGCAATTCTACTCTGACACACATGAGGTCACCATGAGTTGGAGTCAACTCAATGGCAACTGGTTTTGTCTACACATACATGGCATCCCACTAGACTGTGGCACCACAAGCCACAAACTATGTCTTTCATCATTATATCCCTAGCACCAAGTGCAATGCCTAGCACATAAGAGAATGTTTGTTTAGTATTCAGTGAGGTAGTGAATGAATTAACAGATACAAAAGGATGCCCTTCACCAATTTCCCCATTTGAAGTCTGCCCATCATAAAATTGTCATCATAACCCGTATGAGCTCTTCCACTTAAGCACTGTTGTCATTGTTAGCTGCCATCAAATTGGCCCCCAACTCAAGGTGACCCCATGTGTTACAGAGCAGAACTGCTCCATAGGATTTTCTTGGCTATAATTTTTGCAGAAGCAGATCTCCAGGTCTTTTCTTCTGCGGATCCACTGGGTGGGTTCCAACCACCAATCTTTCAGTTAGCAGCCCATAGTAAACTGCTTGTGCCAGGCAGGCTCCTAGACTTAAGGATTAGCAAATGCCTAAAAACATTATTCTACATAATTTAAAGATAAGGTAAGGTAGAAAATAAATTTCCCTAGAGTGAAGTTAAGGGACTGTCCAAATGTTTTTGATTGTACTATGATTGTACCATATAGTATGGCTTAAAAATATGAATAATCTACAGAAAAAGAATTCAACTCCATAGGTCACTAAATTTACTTGGGACTGTCTCAAAATTAAATACAAAATTTAAAAAAGTGAGAGAGAGAGAAGCTGTTTGATCTTTGGTATTCAACTGAACTTCCTTATTAGAAAATTACGTGTACTGAGTATTTGCCATACAGTGCTTATTCTCAATTGAAAAATAAGATTTATATATGAAGGCAGATTTTTTTTTATCATTTCAAATAGTTAAAATGTTACAAATGAATGGCACAAATATAAACAGAAATAAAATAACACAAACCACTTTAATCAGTACCATTTCTCTAAGAGCTTCTACTTGAAAAGATAACATGGTTTTGCATTGCTTGGGAATGATAGCACCTCTATTAAGTAAGAGGAATGATACTAGCTTAGATGGCTCAAGATTGTCTTGGGCACTTAAATAAACGCATTTGGGGGCAGACATTCCCTTGGTACATTTGTTTATCTAATATATAAAAGATACTCTGTTTAAATAGCAAATGGTCCCAAACTGTCTTTTTTTTTTTAAATCTCGTAAGGCAGAAAAAATGACATGCAAGACACTACCTTGAAAATATATCAATGCATAAGTAAATAAACATTCTTATCTTCATTACCGTAATGGAGGGTAAAATCATTATTGAGGTGCAAGGTGACATTATAGTTGACATTTGAAAATATTCATCAAGTGTACTCTTAAATGTATAATTGTTTCCTGATACAGAATTTAAGTTTTTCAGATGCTGTAGAAATGGACATATATTTATGTATTTTATTATATTTATATGTTAGAATAAAAATATAATATTGCCAGAAAATGAAAAGTATGTACACAGTTTAAAAAAGAAGAGGTTAGGTAATCCATCTGAGTGATTTGATAATGAGAAGTGGATTAATTACCTCTCCCCATCTCTGTCTGAATCAACTCTGTATCTACAAATGACAGTACCTAAATGCATGCAAGTTAACAAAAACAAAAAAGGAAAGCTGACTAAATGTTTAAGAATGCTTTTTCAAGTCTGAGAAATTATCACAGCCAACAAGAGCCTAAGGAGACGTGAGGATTAAATATTTTATGGCATCCTAGACGGAATTCTGGAACAGAACAAGGACATTAGGTAAAAACTAAGGAAATCTGAATAAACCATGGAGCTTAGTTAGTAATAATGCATCAGTATTGGTTCATTACTTGTGACAAATGTACTAGACTGATATAAAACGTTAATAAAAGAGGAAATTGGGTTGGAGTGAGAACTTTCTGTACTAGCTTCACAACTTTTCTAAAATCTAATAAAATCTATGAAAAAAATCTATCTTAAAATAAAAAAGGTATTAAAAATGCTTTCTACTATTAACAGAATTATTTTGACTGCAATGAAATTTTATTAGTATTCTACATTACAGTCAGGAGACCTGGGTGGCACAAACCATTAAGCTCTCCACTACTAGCTGAAAGATTGGCAGTTCAAGTCCCTCCAGAGGCATCTCTGAAGACAGGCCTGGCTATCTGCTTCTGAAAGATCACAACCTTGAAAACCCTATGGAGTATTTCTAGTCTGCACACATGGGTCACCACAAGTCAGAATCAACTCAATGGCAACTAATAACAACAAGCTGCGATCAGAATTAATAAAAAGATTTTTATGAAATTGTCTCATTAATTAAGAGATAGAGCTGAACTTCTAACTCAAGATATCTCCTACCTTTGATTTTACAAAGTATTGTATTTTCTTATGCTTCTTCTTATATGATGGACCAAGTATCTAGGTAAACATAAATTGGCAAAATTCACCAAAAATGTAAAACAATTTGAATTATAAAATGTAAAAAAAAAAAAAAAAAAATTGATAATCAAATTTAGGAACTGAACAAAATAGTCTCTTCCAAGGGACCAATGCACTGTGGAAATACCTCATTTACAATAATATCCCATTGTATTAAATAGTTGGCATTGAAGGAACCACCACATTACAGCCAAGAGACGGAATTACGGCAGTGAAAAGTACATGGCTTCTCAAGGTCATTAAGGGGTCAAGGACTTCTTTTTAGCAGACATTGTCCTACTAACTGAAGAACTACAGGAATCAAAAATGACACAAGCACCTCTGATCTTTCATTCATGATTTAGCAAAATAATTCATTTACAAAATCTTTCTTTTGTTTACTAATAAATACCAACCATAGCTATGGACAATGAAGAGGAAGTCAACCCATCATGTGGAATTTTAGAATTTTATCATTTTGCCCTTGTAAAGTCCCTTAAAAGTGCAGACTCCACATTTTTCTTTTATTCAAGAAACATGCTTTCTATATACTCTAATAGAATTATATGTTTTTATGTCATTGCATGTGTGCGTGGGTCTGTAAAAGCAAGTCACAAATAATGCATAATCCTCAAATATGTTGAGAAAGCTGTCAACCCGATGAATAAATCAAAGACAGTCAGTGTTTATGGCCTCATCCTGCAGAGCTTGGTTATCATTTATGGGTTGTTTGGATTCCTTGTGCCCTGTAGTAAGGAGTAGCATTTTGCTAAATCTTCCCTGTGCTTAGATTTGTGAAAGTAGCTTTGAAGATTACTGTAGAAAGCACAATTTGCACTTAATTCAATACATTAACACATATTACTAATCCTGAAATGGATTTTACCCTTTGTGATAAATTTGATAACAGTGGGTTGGTGTTAGCCTTCTACAGTACGGCTGGTTCCTTGAAAAGATTGCAACAAACAGGCTGGGTCTACTCAAAGGATACCTTTAAGAAATCCAGCGGGGGCAAATGAGAGAATCCCAGGCAGCTTTCAAATGGGGCAAATCCATGAAATCAACTTCCCCATTTTGTGACTCTCACTGCCGTTATCTCCCTACCTTAGAGCACAGACGGTCAGAACGATGGGAAAAGTTGCAAAAAGATGAAATTCTCCCTTTTCAGCTTACTTACAGAATGAAAAGAGGAACCTAATATTGGAACTTATTCCACAGGTAGAACTCCTGTTGATGGAAAGGAACATTTTGAACATAAAATGAATGTGACTTGTTCAGTAAAAGGCATGCAGGGGTGTGAGGCCGAGATTCTGGCACTCCACGCACAGTTCCACACAGGAAAATGGAGCCTCGGCAGAAGGGAGTTACCCTTTCCCCTTCAACTGAAAAAAAAAAAAAAAAAGTATGACTTTTCTTCATTTTAAAGTATTTATGGTGAATTACGGCATCCCCACATTTATTTATAGCATCTGCAGGTCGGTCTAAAGATTGGGAGAGAATCTAGTTCTGAAAACAGAGACTCTGTCAGATGACTGGTTACATTTGTCAAGTCCATGCCAATTTGCAACGTGAAGAGTGCTCTTGGAAAGGCCAGAATGTTAAAGGACTATTGGAATTCGCACATATGGTTTTTAAAAGCAAGAGGGGAAGAAACAGAACATTTCCATGCCCCAGCAGAAAAAAACTCCAGCAGAAAGTACTTCATTTCAATAAAACCTCTCCGAAGAGACTGAAGCCTCAGAGTTTGTTTTATTCGCTAGTGATCTGGTAGCCCCTACGGGGTGGGCGTAATGACTGGGGGTACAGGTCCCCCGATATTGTATCGATCTTAAACGGCTCCTTGGGTAAATAAATTTCAGTTTACTTGACTATAAAGCAAGAAGAAGAAGCATTCACTTTTGGGCTTTCGTTAATTCCCTGCCCACCGGCTTCCCACCACGGCTTTCTTCCGACACCGGGTTTGTATCTTTTAAGTCATAATGCGACATAACAAACGAACTTGCCCCCCGACGCTGTGTAGCCCATGCTTATACTCGTAATGACTGTAAATGTGCGGCTGCGTCTTGAGAAAGAGCAGACCTGGACATCACGACCGTTATCAAGCGCCGGTAATTGACACCGAGACAGGCTGCGCCTTACACGGGTTATAATTAATCTGCTCCGGTGACCTCAAAGGCTACACTTCTGAGAAAGCCACGGTTACGTTTTGATTCTTTGTCAACTACTTCAGGAGGAATGAATTACGAATGAGGTACTAATGAAGTATTTCATCACCTGTTTACCTTCAGTGTTCAGTGGCCCTCCTTTCATTTACCAGAAACACTTCTTTTTTTTTTTTAAAGATGCTGTCAGTTGGGATGGCCTCTTACTTGAAGTGGTTATAAAGTAACACATACCTGAGGAAGCTTGGCTCTTTGGACATGTTCCTGGCTTTGGTACTAAAATTCTTCAGAAAGAAAAGAGGGGGAGGGTGGGGAAACAAGGTTTTCTGAACAGGGAGGAGAGAAAAGTTTAAATACTCAAGATTTCGTCCGTTTGCACGTTTTACTTCTCGAATAAGGATCATCAGTAAATTGAACCCATCAGAGATAAGTTCACATAATTTAGAATCATTACTGAAGCAAAAAATGATCAAATTATGTATGATGTATTCCATTTCAGAACCCACAGCTTAATAGGTGGTAGAATTACAGAGGCAGTATCATATAATACAGAGACCTTCGGATCATAAGAAATGGGTTCAAATCTCAGCTCAGGTGACCTGGATAATCACTTATCCCACCTGTCTCCAATTGTCTTATCTGTAAAATGGAGATGCAAGTGCTTTCCCATTGGATTGTTATGGAAATAATGGGACAAAATTTTAAAAAGTCTTAACACTGTTTGGCAGAGTAAGTTATCATGAATGTCATTTTCGTTTCTCTTTGATTTTAACAGCTATTTACATTCAATACAATTTATTTCGAACAATAGATATTTGTACTTGCAGGTAATAGAAAAACATCATCAAATAACTGTAATAACCAAATAACTAAGTTTTAATAAAACAAGCAAATTTTGTAAGAACTAGATTTCATATTTTTAAGCTTTAGATATATTCTTTTTTTATTCTCATCCACTTTCATATAAAACATATTAAAATTCATGTGGATTAATTAAAATCCATAAAATCTAGGCTAATAAATTTTAGTTTCTAATCCTATTATAATTCACCTACTATAGAACTACAATGGCTTCCTATTACCTAGCACACAGAATCTTAACTCTGCCAGGTTAGTATAGTTGCATGCATTAACTAAGTATATTATTAGACACTAAAATTATAAGTGGCAGAAACCGAACTTATGCACCGCATAACATCAGTTAGGGCAATGTCTCACTGCATATACATCCATGGTCCCTTACCAGAGTAGAAGTAGTCAAACATGTGAAAGACTGAGAAGCCAGAATTATAGGTGGAAATTCTTGATTTTTGTTTCAGGTATACAGTCTCAAATGCTGCTGAAAAATCAAGCCATGTGGAGAAAAAAATGTACATTTAATGACATAGTGTCCATGCATATATTGGCATCTGCTATTTTCTAGTCTCTCGTTGAGACTAAAAGAAGAAAGGAGTTGGGATTTAGAGTACAGGTGAAAAAATTAGCCTAAGGCAGGAGGAATTGCATCTCTTTCACTGTAACTAGAGGAAATTTATGCAATTGTTGGTTTCATGGCTTCTACTTACTCTGAGAAGTAGAAGAGAGCTGAAAATGGAACATTTGTTAAAAGTGGAGATTTGAAATGTCCATTAAGAAATTTGCAGCAGTTGGAGGCAAAAAAGAAGTATCAGTCTTGACGTGAAACAAAAGATTATTAAACAACACGAAAAAGTGGAAAATCAGTGAATGGTATTGCTCAAAATTTAGGCATGTTCACAGAACGTCCAAATTGCGTAACATCCTGTTTCACAGAACATATCATGGACGTTAAGCTATGCATGACTATACTGGCTTCCTTAACTAAGAAGTCTAGGAAAGCAACTCTGCCTTGGGTGTGGTAGCCTTCTGGGAAGCAAATGATTTCCTCAGGAATCTCTCTTCTCTAAGGAATGTTTTCTTTTGTCTTGACTTCATTTTCAGGTGGACTCTCTCCACAGAGTGGCAAAGTTGCCTGTTGGCAATTCTAGGTTTACAATATCCCTTGTTATTGTTGTTAGCTGCTCCGACTCACGGCAATCCCATGTACAACAGAATGAAACATTTCCCAGTCCTGCATCATCTTCACAGTTGTTGGTAAGCTCAAGTCCATTGTTGTGTCAACTCTATATTTTGAGTTCCATACAACCTAGGGGGCTCATCTTCCTGACCTATACCAGACAATATTCTGTTATGATTCATAGGGTTTTCACTAGCTAATTTTTGGAAGTAGAACGCCTAATCTGTCTTAATCTGGAAGTTCTGCTGAAACTTGTCTACCATGGATGAATGTTGGTATTAAAAATACCAATGGGGAGAGTTCTGGCAAAATGGTGCTCTAGGCAGAAGCACCACGCCGTCCCTCCACAGCAAAGATCCGAAAAACTAAGCCGAACAGAGAATACAACAATCCTGAAACACTAAAACATCAAATGAAGAGATAAAGAACTCAGCCAAGCACCAAATGGAGTGAGAAAACTGACAGAGAATGGAGAGCAAGGAGAGATTCATGCAGAGGTCCCCTACCAGCTAACGCAGCATGGATCTGCAATCTTGGACTCCTATCGGATACCAGCAAGTGGGGTAGGAGAAAACAGCCTCACGGAGCATCCAGCAGGAGACAAGACAACTGGTAATTTGTGGTGTGTGATTTCCCACCCCCCACCCTTCTTAGCCCCAGCTCAGCCTCCTCTGCTTCCCGCCGCCACACCCTCTTGACTGGGAAGCACCAGCTCCTTGGATTCCACACACCCGACTGGGCTGCTCTCTGGGTGCCATTTGTTGGCTGCTGGTGTTGCTTTTTTCCACTTCTTTTGATTTCTTCCTTGCCTCTGGCCATCTCCCCCTCCTTTCGCTAGAGTGCCTCACTCCGTGCGCTGTCTTTGCTTCTTCATGAGGGGTTACAGAGTGCCGGTAATTTGTGATATACACTTTCCCACTCTCTACACTTCTTCACACACACTCGGCCCCCTCAGCTTCCCGTGGACACAGTCTCTTGACTAGAAACACCAGCCCACACTAGCTGGCTCTCTGAGTGCCATTTGTTAGCTGCTAGTGTTGCTTTTTTTTTGTTCTGCTTCGTTTGATTCCTTACTTGCCTCTCGCCACCTCCCCCTCCTTTCACTCGAGTACCTGGCTCCACGCGCCATCTTTGCTTCTTCCTGAGGGGCTGCAGAGCACTGGTAATTTGTGATATACGCTTTCCCACTCTCTACCCTTCTTCACCCAAGCTCGGCCCCCTCTGCTTCCCACGGACACAGTCTCTTGTCCAGAAACACCAGCCCACACTAGCTGGCTCTCTCAGTGCCATTTGTTGGCTGCTAGTGTTCCTTTTTTTTTTTTTCTGTTTCTTTTGATTTCTTGCTTGCCTCTCGCTGCCTCCCCCTCCTTTTGCTGGAGTGCCTGGTACCATGCACCATCTATGCTTCTCCCTGAGGGGCTGCAGAGCTCCAAGTAAGTGTGGAGCTGCTTCCCGGTCTGGGCTACCCCACTGGTGGGATCCCGGCTTTTTGTTTGTTTGTTTTCTTTTCCTTTTCTTGAGTTGGGAGCCCTTTCTGGCCAGGCAGAGCTTCGTGGCAAGGAGAATCCCCTTCGGCTTCCACAGACGTGCAGAGGGATCCCTGAGAACATTTCTTTTCTTGTTGGTTTTTTTTTTCTGTTTCTTTGGGGGCGTTTCTTGTTCTTTTTTTTTTTTTCATTTGTTTTGTTTTCTTTATCCTCTTTCTCCCTTTTTGTTTTTCTTCCTTGCTCAGTTTCTCATCTCTCTATATCTTCCTTCTCTTTCTGTTCCGTGAATACGTGGCATTGTATATCTCTACGCCTTCTAGCCACGCTGTATTGCAACACCTGACAGCGACTTCTCCAGACCTCCTAGCTCCACAGGTGGGATCCCTGGGAACTTTGCTGTTCTTTAACCTCTCTGATTTTTATTTATTCATTGTTTTCTTTTCTTCATCTTCCGCTATCTGTTTTTCTCCATTTCATAGTCTCTCATCTCTCCACTCCAATGACAAGCTCCCCTAGCATTCTTTTTTGTTTGTTTGTATGTTTTTGGCTCCTGTTCCTCTCTCCTCTCTCCCATATCCATCTTAGCGCCACACATAAAAGTCTCCCCGCTGCATCCTACCTACCTGCACCATGGGCTTTACATCACACCTCCAAGAAGCACAGGCATGGCCTACTGGAACATGCCCTGCACTAATTACCGACCCGCTCTGGTGGCTGTAGTAAGTGCAACAAACAACCCATCCCAGTAATTCCTCTTCAGCGAGACCTGCCCTGCCGTACCATATCTGAATGACTGACCATGCCAGCTGGAGAAGGAGGCTAAAAGTATTGAGCACACAGACGAGCAAACAACAAAGAACACACAGTCCGCCTGCTCTGACATAGTCAATTTTCTTTTTAGAAAATGGGATGAAACAAACAAATCTACAATCAATAAACGAGAAAAATAACTACTGAATGCCCCGAAAAGAGCAGACAATATCAAAACATTTACAAAAACTGCACAGGATGGTTCCAGTAGGCGTCCAAAATAAAACACCAGATGACTCTCCTGTGGAAGAAAATGCACTAGAACTACCTGAAAGGGAATTCAAATCTCCAATACTTGGGATTCTCCGAGAACTGAGGCAAAAAGCTGACAAACATGAGGAAAAAATAGACAAATTCATGGAAAAAACAGACAAAAAATTGGAAGAATTCAGGAAGATGGTGCAGGAACAAAATGCCAAAATAAATTCACAACTAGAAACTATACAAAAACAACAATTAGAAATCCAAAAGATAAACAACAAGATTTCAGAAATGAATGCTGTCATAGAAGGGCTGAGAAGCAGATTTGAAACGGTGGAAGACAGGATCAGTGGAATTGAAGATAAACACTTGGATACAACTCTGAGGAAAACTCAGAAAAAAGAATAAAGAAAAATGAAGAGACCCTGAAAGTTATGTGGGACAGGATCAAAAGCAAAAATTTTCAAGTGATTAGAATTGCAGAACAGGGGGAGATAACAGAAAACACACAGAGGACCACTGAAGAACTGCTGACAGAAAACTTTCCCAATATCATGAAAGATGAAAAGCTGGCCATCCAAGAAGCTCAACGAACCCCATATAGAAGAGACCCCAAAAGAAAATCACCAAGGCATATCATATTCACACTCACCAAAACCAAAGACAAACAAAGAATCCTGAGAGCAGCTCGTGAAAAACAAGAAGTCACATACAGAGGAGAAGCAATAAGACTAAGCTCAGATTATTGGGCAGAAACCATGCAGGCAAGAAGGCAGTGGGATGAGATATACAAAATCTTGAAAGAAAAAAACTGTCAGCCAAAAATAATATATCCGGCAAAACTCTCATTCAGATTTGATGGTGAAATTAGGTCATTTCCAGATAAACAGAAATTAAGGGACTATGTAAAAGCCAAACCAAACTTACAAGATTTATTAAAGGGAGTTCTTCGATCTGAGGACAAACAGCTTCAGCTCACAGGCAGAATCTAGGACACAGGATCGTACCAGACAGATACCAATCTAGGAAATGAACTCTTGAGTACTATCCAAAACCAAAAGAAATACAACAGGGAATCAAGCAGTTAATCTGTAAATGACAACAACATCAAAACAATAAAAGAGGGAATAAACGGCATAGGTATAGAACCTTCTAATGGAGAGGAAGGCAAGGTGATACCAAGTAATGGTAGACTGCTTCAAACTTAGAAAGATAAGGGTAAAATTCATGGTAAACACAAAGAAAGTTAATAAACATGCTTATAAAAATAAAGAGGAAAAACATAAAGTCTCAGCAAAAACAAAACCTACAAAAACAAAAGAAATGAAAAACAAATCAACAAACAAAAGTAACTCAGCACAAGAGAGTAAGAAGACCAAAGAAAACATCAGCACCACAACAAAAGCACTACAAAATGACAGCAATAAACTCACATCTATCAATAATTACACTGAAGGAAAATGGACTCAGTGCACCCATAAAGAGACAGAGTGACAGAATGGATAAGAAAACAGGATCCATCAATATGCTGTCTACAGAAGACACACTTTAGTAACAAAGATGTGAATTTATTAAAAGTCAAAGGTTGGAAAAAATATATCAAGCTAACAACTACCAAAAAAGAGCAGGAGTGGCAATTCTAATCTCAGATAAAATAGACTTTAAAACAAAAGCTACCAGAAAAGACAACGAAGGACACTATATAATGATTAAGGGGACGATCCATCATGAAGACATAACCATAATAAACATCTACACACCCAATGACAGGGCTCCAAAATACATAAAACAAACTGTACCAACACTGAAAAGAGAAATTGACAGTTCCACAATAATAGTAGGAGACTTCAACACACCACTCTCAGTAAAGGACAGAACAACTAAGAAGAAACTCAGCAAAGATACAGAAGACCCAAAGGGCACCATCGGCCAACTGGACCTCATAGACATATATAGAACACTCCATCCAACCACTGCAAAGTGCACATTCTTTTCCAATGCACATGGAACGTTCTCCAGAATAGACCATATCTTAGGCCACAGAGCAATGATCAATAAGATCCAAAAAGTTGAGATAATTCAAAGTCATCAAGGTAGAAATTAAGAATGGAAAGAACAAGGAAAAAAAAATCAACTACATGGAAACAGAATAATACCCTGCTTACACATTAGTGGGTAATAGAAGAAATCAGAGATGGAATCAAAAAATTCCTAGAATCCAATGAGAATGAAAACACATCATACCAAAACCTTTGAGACACAGCAAAGGCAGTCCTCAGAGGACAATTTAGAGCAATAGATGCACATATCAAAAAAGAAGAAAGGGACCAAATCAAAACATTAACTCCAGAACTCAAACAAATAGAGAGAGAACAGCAAAAAAAGCCCACAACCACCAGAAGAAAGGAAATAGTAAAGATCAGAGCAGAAATAAATGAAATAGTGAACAGAAAAACAGTAGAAAGAATCAACAAAACCAAAAGTTGGTGCTTTGAAAAAATCAACAAAATTGACAAACCACTGGCCAGACTGACAAAAGAAAAACAGGAGAGGACACAAATAACCCAAATAAGAAATGAAATGGGGGACATTACAACAGACCCAACTGAAATAAAAAGGATTATAACAGAATATTATAAAAAACTATACTCCAACAAATTTGAAAACCTAGAGGGAATGGATAAATTTCCAGAAACACACGGCCTACCCAAACTACAACAAAGTGTTGTTGAAAATCTGAACAGACCCATAACAAGAGAAGAGATTGAAAAGGTAATAAAAAAAAAACTCTTAACCAAAAAAAGACCTGGCCCAGATGGCTTCACTGGAGAATTCTACAAAACATTTACAGAAGAGCTTGTACCAATACTACTCAAGCTATTTCAGAGCATAGAAGAGGAAGCAACACTTCCAAATTCATTCTATGAAGCCAGCATAACGCTGATACCAAAACCAGGAAAAGATGTCACAAAAAAAGAAAATTACAGTCCAATATCTCTCATGAATATAGATGCAAAAATTCTGAACAAAATTCTAGCCAATAGAATTCAGCATCATATCAAAAAAATAATACACCACAACCAAGGAGGATTCATACCAGGTATGTAAGGATGGTTCAACATTAGAAAATCAATCAACGTAATCCACCACATAAATAAAAGGAAAGAAAAGAATCACATCATCATCTCAATCGACGCAGAAAAGGCATTTGACAAAGTTCAACACCCATTCCTGATAAAAACTCTCAATAAAATAGGGATAGAAGGGAAATTATTCAACCTAATAAAGGGCATCTATGCAAAACCAATGGCCAACATCATTCTTAATGGAGAGAGACTGAAAACATTCCCCTTGAAAACAGGAACAAGGCAAGGATGCCTTTATCACCACTCCTATTTAACATTGTGCTGGAAGTTCTAGCTAGAGCAATAAGGCAAGAGAAAGAAATAAAGGGCATCCAAATTGGTAATGAAGATGTTAAACTCTCCCTGTTTGTAGATGATGTGATATATACACAGAAAACCCTAAAGACTCCACGAGAAATCTACTGGAACTAATAGAAAGATTCAGCAGAGTAGCAGGATACAAGGTAAACATTCAATAATCAGTTGGATTCCTATTCACCAGTAAGGAGAATGATGAAAAGGAAATCAGGAAAACAATAGCATTTATAATAGCCTCCAAAAAGTTAAAATACTTACAAAGAAATCTGACCAGTGATGTAAAAGACCTATACAAAGAAAACTACAAAACCCTACTGCATGAAACCCAAAGGGATCTACATAAATGGAAAAACATACCATGCTCATGGATAGACAGACTCAACATTGTGAAAATGGCAATTCTACCCAAAGCAATTTACAAATACAACACAATCCCGATCCAAATACCAACAACATTCTTCAAAGAGATGGAAAAACTAATCATTAACTTTATATGGAAAGGGAAGAAGCCCTGAATAAGCAAAGCACTACTGAAGAAGAAGAATAAAGTTGGATTACTCACACTACCTGACTTCAGAACCTACTATACAGCTACAGTAGTCAAAACAGCCTGGTACTGTTACAACAACAGATACATTGACCAATGGAACAGAATTGAGATCCCAGATGTAAATGCATCCACCTACGGTCACCTGATCTTTGACAAGGGCCCAAAGTCCATCAAATGGGGACAAGACAGTCTTTTTAACAAATGGTGCTGGCAAAACTGGATATCCATATGCAAAAAAATGAAACAGGACCCATACCTCACACCGTATACAAAAACTACTTCAAAATCGATCAAAGACCTGAATATAAAGCCTAAAACTGTAAAGTTCAAAGAAGAAAAAATAGGACCAACACTTTAGGCCTTAACACATGGCATTAACAGGATACAAACCATAACCATCAACGCACAAACCCCAGAAGATAAGCTAGATAACTGGGATCTTCTAAAAATCAAACACCTATGCTCTTCAAAAGACTTCACCAAAAGAGTCAAAAGAGAATCTACAGACTGGGAAAAAATTTTTGGATAGTACAAGTCAGACAAAGGTCTAATCTCCATAATCTACAAGAAAATCCAACACCTCTACAACAAAAAGACGAATAATCCTATTGAAAAATGGGCAAAGGAAATGAACAGACACTTCACCAAAGAAGACATTCAAATAAATGGCCAACAGACACATGAGGAAATGGTCACAATTAGATCACTAGCAATTAGAGAAATGCAAATTAAAACCACAATGAGATACCATCTCACCCCGGCATTAGTGGCACAAATCAAAAACACTGGAAATAATAAATGTTGGAGGGGCTGCGGGGAGTTCAGAACTCTTATGCACTGCTGGTGGGAATGCAAAATGATACAACCATTTTTGAAAATGATATGGCACTTCCTCAGAAAGCTAGAAATAGACATACCATTCAATCCAGCAATCCCACTCCTCGGAATATATCCTAGAGAAATAAGAGTCATCACTCGAATAGACATATGCACACCTATGTTCATGGCAGCATTGTTCACAATAGCAAAACGATGGAAACAACCTAGATGCCCATCAACAGAGGAATGGATAAACAAACTATGGTACATACACACAATGGAGTACTATGCAACAAGAAAGAACAATAATGAATCTGTGAACCATCTCATAACATGTGTGAAATTGGAGGACATTATGCTGAGTGAAATAAGTCAATCACAAAAGGACAAATATTGTATGAGACCTCTATTTTAAAAACCCATGAAAAAGTTCACACACAAAATGTAACAATCTTTGTTGGTTACCAGGGATGCGAAAGGGGGGGGGGGTACTTCTAAATAGGCAACAGATAAGTGGTATCTTTAGTGAAGGGTGAGACAGTACACAATACAGGGGAAACTAGCACAACTTGGACAAAGAAAGGTCATGGAAGCCCCATAGACACATCCAAACTCCCTGAAGGACTGAATTGCTGGGCAGGAGGCTGTGGGGACCATGGTCTCGGGGAACATCTAGCTCAATTGGCATAACACAGCTTTTAAAGACAATTCTCTACATTCTACCTTGGTGAGTAGTGTCTGGGGTCTTAAAAGCCTGTGAGCGGCCATCTAAGATACTCCACTGGTCTCATCCCTTCGGGAGCAAGGGAGAATGAAGAGGACAGGATACAAGGAAAAGGCTAGTCTGAAGGACTAATGGACCACAGCTACCAAGGCCTCCACCGGACTGAGTCCAGTACAGCTGTACAGATGGAGCCCAGCTACCACCACTGACTTCTCTGAACAGGATCACAACAGACGGTTCTAGACAGAGCTGGAGAAGGATGTAGAGCACAAAAAAAAGACCAGATTTACTGGCCTAAAGGAGACTGGAGAAACCTCAAAAGTATGGCCCCCAGACACCTTTTTAGCTTAGTGGTGAAGTTACCTCCGAGGTTCACTGTTTAGCCTGGGATTGGACAGCCCCGTAAAACCAAATGAGACTAACAAGGTACAGGAGTCCAGTGACAAGGGCCAGAAGGCAGAAGGGGACAAGGAAGCCAGTAATAGGGAACCCAAGGTTGAGTAAGGATATTGTTGATGTGTTGTGAGATTGTTAACCATTGTCATAGGGCAACATTTGTAGTGACTGTTAAATGAGAAACTATTTTGTTCTTTAAGCCTTCATCTTAAGTGAGAATAACAGCACAATTGGAAGAGAGTAGTCAAAGTCACTGAACTGTGCATGTAGAAATTTTTGAAATGGTGTATGTTTGGCTATGTGTATTTTCACCAAAAAAAAAAGAAAGTTGAGAAGTTAGAGGGTTGATATGTTGTGGGGTTGTTAACCAATGTCATAGAACAACATGTGTACTACTGTTTCACGAGAAACTATTTGTTCTGTAAGCCTTCACCTGAAGTACAATTAAAAAAAATAAAAATAAAAAAATACCAGTGGCATAGTTTCTAGCATCATAGAAACAGACAAGCCACAATAGCATGATGATCTGACAGGCAGGTGATGAACAATAACCCTTACAACTTCCAAATCTGGAGAGAAGAAATCTTTTTCCCTCCTAACAATAGCCCAAGGGAGGTTCTGACTGGTCCAGTTGGGTTATTTACTCATCATAGAACCAATTGTTACGGCCAGATTATTCTAGGACTCTGATAAGCCAAGCTAAGGTTATATGGACACTCCAATGGCTAAAAGAAGAGAACAAACTCACCAAACACAAGAAATGGATTTCTTACCAAAAAGAAGTGTTCTGTTACAAAGATAATTATGGAAAGGAAAACCAGTGATGCAATGATAATAGATATTATACTTCACCATACCACTTCATCTATCAACTCTAGCCAAGTCCTTAGGCTGACCTTGTTCATGAACTCAATCATAGTTGAGTAGGACTTCTCAGGTATAGGTCAGGATGGTCCTTGCCTACCTTATCCGCTATCTCCTGTGGATGCCTGAAACCCCAGATAGTACTGAACCCTATATGTACTATGATTTGCTCTGTGCATACATACCTATGATAAAGTTTATTTTACAAATTAGGCACAGTAAGAGATTAACAACAATAATAATAAAATAGAACAATTATAACAATATACTGTAGTAAAAGTTATGTGAATGATGGAGAGCAGGACGGCATGAAATTTCATCATGCTACCTTCTCATTTAACATTTTCCAGCCATGGAAAGAGAAACTGCGGATGGGTAGGGGGAGGGCTACTGTGAGCCCAGATTCACCCTTCATGCTCTGTCCTGGAACTTCCATTTTTATAATCTGCCCGATACCCAGTCCTCTTCTTGATTTCTGTTGTCCTGTCCTGTAACTTCAGTTTTTATAATCTGCCCGATACCTGGTCCTCTTCTTGATTTCTGTTGTCTGTGCCTCCTTACACTATTAATTTTTCAGCTTTCTGATCAATGACTCCTTTGAACTCTTAAGGTGATCCCTGCCAATCACTGACCTTGTTAGACTCCCTGATCTCTGCCACCTCTCTTGTGCTTACCTCAACGTGTCCTGTCCTGCTTGATTTCTAAGAAAACCACAATCACTTCCCTGAAACTTCTCTCCAGCTTATTGCTTACTGCTGTCCCTTATGAACCTCCCACTCTAGACTTATAGAATTATTCTCTAGAATAATCTTTTCTTTGCCTAAGTTATTTTTAACTCATTTCTGTACTTTCAATAGTCTTAACTAATATATGTTTCAGTTGCTAACTCCATTAATGTATTCATGTTTTTCTTAAAAGCCTCCATATTTGTGATTATGCTCAAATCACTTTACCTCTCTCTGCCACATTTTCCTCATTGGTAAAATACAAATAATAATAGAATCTATCACACAAAGTTGTGATAATTAAATGTTAAAATGAACCTAAAATGCTCAGAATATTGCCAAGCATACAGTAATATTCAATAAATACTAGCTATAATTATTTTATTAGAGTTTCAGGGACTTTTTCATAGTTGAGGTTGGCAGTTGTCTCTTGAAAACAGAATACCCTAGAATTTAACAGGCATTTCATCTCATTCAAACGGCTCCTATATAAGCTCACTCCTCTTATAGACCAGCCTTGGCAAAGCCTCCCTCAACACTGGCATGCAGCTGAACTCCCATCAGAACTGATTGCATCAATAGCATTTGTTCAGTTGTGCCTTTCTTTCCCTTGTCCTGTACCTCTTAGACTTGTAACCCTGTACAATGACCATTGAGGCTCCAAACCTAAGGAGTTTCATCATCATCAATAATTGAGAAAATTAAAATATTATTTACTAAACTTGACTTACTCTTAGATAAACCTGGGCTGATAGGTATTAGGATGATTTTCATCAAAGCAAAATCAACCAAAACAAAATTAAAAAACAATTTTTTAATTATCCATATATGACATCAAGTTTCAGTTAATGGAAGGCTCCATTCTACAGTTCAACTAGTGACTGTTTACTTATCAGTCCATTCTCATATCTATATATCAGTCTACTGATCTTTCAATCCATTTATCATTTCTTATAATTGCTAGTCCACCATATATTGTATCCAACTATGTCTTTTAAGTGTTATCTAAAAATGAAACTCCAGATTATCTTGACCCAAGTGTAGAATATTTTCACAGTTTATCAAACCCAACCAGAGTTTGGGGAGGATTGTGAGAAAGAGTTAATTAAATAATTCCACTTTACTGGTTATTAGCATTTCTAGTAAAAGACTTGAATGTGGTGGAATACTGCAATTGGGGATAAAATAAATGTTCAGACTTGTCTATAGATTTCATTTAATTGCACTACTGCTTCCATTATGGACATGGAAATGAGGTGTTGGCTGGAGACTGAATCACAAAGAATGACCTCTAATAAAAGAGCTTTCAAAATTCTAATTTGATGTCTTGGATGAAAGCTTCTAAAAATAAAGTAAAAGAAAAACTAGGCTGTTTCAGGGGAAATACTAAAAAATCATCATCTAGCTAGGAAAGTACCCTTTAAAATAGCATACTAATAACACAGCATTTAAATTTATTTCTTTTTAAGTGTGTTTCTTCTAAATGTAAACAGTTAATGCAGTCTTTTAAAGGTAATTCTCTGTATCAAATGACTATGCAGCTCTCTTTTTATATACTTATATTTAATGCAGATTTAGAGTCTTCATTCTGATAATCCTTTTCAACTGTTCTTAGACCCTACAGGAAAATGCTCTAAAGAAGTTAAGCACAGGTTGTGGTTTGGAAATGAAATGGTAAGTTTTTAACTTAGGTTTTTTCTTTTTTAATTAACTCATTTTTTTCTTACTTTAACATAATGAGTTGTTAATAGATCATTCTCTAATTTATATATAATGGAAACATTAATTTGATCCTTAATATGCATGTATATCTTCTATGTACACATGTCAGTTGCTAACAAGAGAATATATTTTTTCTCTTTTTTAAATCTGTGTCCAATATCCTACATTGTGGTACAGAATTACATTCTTAAACTTTCCAAAAATCATTAAAATTCATTATCTGTTAATAGAGAAAATGATTTTCATTTATTCGTAGTTATTTGTATGATGAAACTAACTAACTTGAGAATTAAGTGCCAATTTCAGTAAGAATTTCTACCCTCTGAGCTATATAATGGATTTTCTGGGAGGCAACGGAGATTGGGGAGCTTTAGAGAACAGAATTACGTCTTGGTTCATGGTTAGCATTTAGGAGAAGTTAAATGAGATGGAAATAGTGGGCTTTTCTTCTTAATCAACCATTTTCTGAAATTCCTCATTTATTTCTTTTATAAAGAAATTTTCCCTCAACATCAAACACCAAGCATGAGTTTGACCAAACAACATTCCCTCAATGTCTAAGAAAAAAAAAAATCTTTCCAATGATATCCACTCCCTGCAACCATTTCCATGAGATTTTAAAAATTACTACTTTCCTACAGAAGGAAACTTCATTACAAAGATGGATGCTATGATTTATCATATTCAGAAACAGCTTGACATGAATTACGCTTCAAATTCATGGACATAGTATGTTCTTGATGACTTTCTTTTAACACAACTACTTTTACCCTATCCTAAACAATTTTAGCATCTACAAGGATAACAAATATCTCTCTCCTACCTCTACATTCTTAAGTCTATAGAAAAATTGATTCTAAAAGCACTGGATTTGCAGTTAGGAAACTTCGATTCTGCAACTTTCACCTCTGAACCCAAAAAATATAATCTCTTTGAGTTTTAGATTTCTTATCTCCACCCCACCAAATGACTAGATTGACAAATCTTTCAATACCTAGCCCTGGTGGCGTAGCAGTTAAAAAACTTGGCTGCTAACCAAAACATTGGCAGTTTGAATCTACCAGCTGCTCCTTAGAAACCCTATCAGGCAGTTCTACTCTGTCCTATAGGGTTGCTATGTGTCGAATCTACTCAATGGCAATGGGTTTGGCTTTTAGAATTATTTACACTATCTTTTATTCCAAAGAAAATAGCTATATTTTAAAGACTGTTTTGTGATTAAAGGCTTGCAATTACTAATACTGCAAGCTTTCCTTATTTTATTAATCACTGATGAATATGTGTCTAGCTACCTAGCTAACTAATAAGGATTTCTTATTAGGATAAAATAATCATCATTACAGTCCTGAATTGATATAATTTTAATCAAAATCAAAAAGTCTTGATATTTTAAGTAGCCTGACTCCCTGAACCCTGATATAGCTTACAAACCTTCATCCATCTTGGTTTACAGAACCACTTTACTGAATGATCACTAAGATTCTTTGTAGCTCAAATATCCAGTCATTCACAACTGATTTGATGACTTTAAAGATGAAACATATTTAGGTATGCTTCAGTTTTACAAACTGCCGTATAGAATTTTATCTTAAACATAAATAAAGAAATGCTCAGGTTTGTCAAGCATGAACTCATTTATTTTATTGCAAGGCACACAAGTAAGATATCACAACATTAGTTTAGAACCAGAGAATCAGAATTAACAACTTACACTACAATGTTAGTTCAATGGTTAGAGACCCAATTTTAGACTTCAGGTTTTATGCTCTACAAGTGGTCTCAGGAGGAAGGCTTGACCAAGGCTTGAACTTGGTGGAGGTCCCTCATAGCTAGGGTTGGAGGACAGTGGTGGTGGTCAGTGTCTAAGCAGACTCTTGGTCTGTGGAGAGAGTAAGAGACAGAGAGAGAGATCCGTTTTGCCTCCACCTTCTCTCAGTGAATGAGCAGAAATTAAGGATTTGTATTTGAACTTGTCACCTTGGCTTCACAAGACACATGCTAGTGTAAGGTCAAAGACAAGTATTTTATATCTTCTCTCCAGGGTTAGAGATTAGCCAAATGTCACATCTTTTCTTTAAGATTAGAGATGAGGGAGGTTGTTTAAACTTATGTCTCAAGGCTAATTTACAAATATTAACTATGTTATGTTTTCTTTTATTACAGCATGCAGGAGTATACCTCACATACTTCTATTTTTCAATGTCTAGGTTTAGAAATTTTCTACTTCCAAGTCACATTATAAGTAACTCAGGCATTTATGGCTTAAGATCACTACAGAAGCAACATTACAGTCATATGTGATTGAAGAGCATTACAAAATCATATGTGATTTGAGAACATTACATAAACCATACATAATACCAACTCTTTGAGCAAAAAAATTTTTGAAAAAAATTATTTCAAAAATCCAATAATAAAGGGCAACAAATTGTCAAGGCTGATTAATTAAGACAGTGATTGCTATGAGTTTGGAACAGTCATAGCTTGCTGAGCTTTTGAGCGATCAGGGAAGACTTCATGGACTAGGTAGAATCAGATAAGAACAAGAAGAGCAGTTATGATTCAGACAGGATGAGAGAAGGAGCAGGCTCTCCCAGGCCAAACATCTGTTGTCAGGGGGCGAAATCAAACCATATTATAAGGGACGTAAGACAAATGTTCTTCACTGAAAGTAGCATATTCAGAAGTTAAAACCCAAACTAATTGCTGTCAAATTGATTCTGACTCATGGTGATTCCATGAGTCAGAAAGAGTTAGAGCTAAGGATGTTTATATAAGAAAGTGATAGTCAGTTAGTGAAGGTGCTTATCACTCAGATTATAGGCAAAAGTCCGTGGACCAAAGGAAAACATGGGCATAAAATGTTAGCCTGAAAAAAAGATGATTCTTTTCCTTTTGTGTTCATTAGTAAGGGAGCAGAAAAAAGAAGCTGATCGGCACAGAAGAAAAAAAAATTATGATTCCAAGGATTTTTCTCACAGAGACCAGCAGTAGAGTTGTTTCCTGAGTGGCCTGCGAGAAGCATGGAAGGAAAGTTATATGATAATACTGGTGTATTTCCCAGATGTTTCCCATGTCTAGACAGTGAACAGAGATGAATATCTTTAGTCTTACTCAATGTAGTAAAAATCTCTTTTAAATATCGGTTGATGTTCACAGTCTGTGTGACCTAGAACTGATATTCAAAGTATGACTCAAACATTAAGATGCTAAAATGAACTAATCTAAGTTTTTTGTTTTGTTTTTATAAAGACAGCTGATAGTTCCCTTGGTATCAAGACTTTATAAAAGGGAAAAATTAAGAGAAAGAAAAATTTCTCTGATTCTGTAGGCTGAACAGATGGCCTGGTAGCAATGATGACTTTAACCTTCTCCCCGCAACCCCCATGTTTATGTCTTTGATCTTTGAATTTTCCTGTGATATTAAACCCAAAAACAAAACAAACAACACCAGTTGCCCTTGAGTAGATTTTTACTCATGGCTACCTCATGTGTGCCAGAGTAGAACTGTGCTCTGTAGGGTTATCAATGGCTGATTTTTCAAAAGTTGATTGCCAGGTTTTCTTCTGAGGTACCTTTGAGAGGGCTTACACCTCCAAGCTTTTAGTTAGCAGCTGAGCACGCTAACCATTTGTGTTACCCAGGGACTCCCCTGTGACATTAGGACAGTGCTATTTTCCATGTCTTAGCTCTTATCAATGTAGAACTGATGAATTCCAGAATGGGAAGAGACTCTAAGAAGTCAAATAGTCCAACCTTCAACTGCTAAAGTTGAGATGGAACCCTTTGAGTAGTTTTCAATGAGAAAATGTCCTCGTCCTAAAACCAAAAAAAGGTGTGTAGTTCTTATGAAAATGCAAGATTGTCACAATGTAGTCAGGGAAGGAATGCACAGTTACAGAGCCATCTCCACTGGTGGAAAATCAATGCATCCTCCTCAGAGTGGATAACACTTCCCTGTTTATTGATGAATGTGACATTTTCTTTTATTGTAGCTAAAAAAATTAAAAAGAGAGAAAGAAAGGAAAGAAAGAGAGAGAGAAAGGAAGAAAGAGAGATAGAAGGAAAAGAGAGAAACAAAGACAGGGAAAAATTATTTCTGAGGAAGGGCATGGTTGAATTAGTTTGAGGGAAATTTAAGCCTTAGGAAAGAAGCAGTGTCACTGTTGCATCCTAGCAACCACAGAATTCAGTTAATTCTTGCATTCGAATTTCCATTCAGGACTTATAACAAGCTGCTTTGTATAAGGTTTGCTTAAGAGGTATCTATACATCTAATGAGATGTACTCAGAGGTGTTCACATCTTGAGAACATTTCTTTCATATAGATAGCCTCTGAATCTAGTTAAACACAGGCTTTTCAATTAACTTTAGTACTTTAAAAAATGGGTAAATTCTAGTGCCAAAGATGCCAGACGGAGCATGACTCAAGCAACAAGCTTAAAGTGAAAATTCTTTGGGATAAATCTGGATCAAGTGATTATTACATGAAAGCCAATCAATGATTGACTATTTCAATCAGAGTGTGAACTAACTGGTTTTGCTGTTGTTGTGGTTGTTGATTTTTTCTTTTTTGATTAATTTTAAATGTGGTGTTATCATAAAAATTGTCAACATGAACAAATAAACACACATAGAAGAAATCAGTATAATAATTTCAATCTTAAAAATACTGCCATCTAGTATTGTAGCTTGCTGAAAGCAAAGAGGACTTAAAGCATTTATTGATGAAGACCAAAGGCTACATCCTTCAGTATGGATTACACTTCAACATAAAGAAAACAAAAATTGTCACAACTAGACCAATAAGCAACATCATGATAAATGGAGAAAATATTGAAATTTTCAAGGATTTCATTTTACTTGAGTCCACAATCAATGCCCAAGGAAGCAACAGTCAAGAAATCAAAGGACATATTGCATTGGGCAAACCTGCTACAAAAGACCTATTTAAAGTGTTGAAAAGAAAAAAATGTCACTTTAAGGACTAAGGTGTGCCTGACCCAAGCCATGGTATTTTCAATCACATCATATGCATGCGAAAATTGGACAGTGAACAAAGAAATTGACGCCTTTGAATTATGGTGTTGGCGAAGAATATTGAATATACTATGGACTTCCAGAAGAATGAACAAATCTGTCTTGGAAGAAGTATATCCAGAATGCTCCTTGGAAGCAAGGCTGACGAGACTTTGTCTAGCTTACTCTGGACATGGTATCAGGAGGGACCAGGCCCTGAAGAAGGACACCATGCTTGGTATAGTAGAGGGTCAGCAAAAAAGAAGAAGACCTTCAACAACGTGGATTGACACAGTGGCTGCAACACTGGGCTCAAACATAGCAATGATAGTGAGGATGGTACAGGACTAGACAGTGTTTCATTCGGTTGTACGTAGGGTGGCTATGAGTTGGAAGTGACTTGATAGCATCTAACAACAACAGTATTGTAGCATTATAAGAATAATAAAGATTCCTATTTTGTATGTGCTCTCCAAGATCATTTTCAAATCTAGAAGTCTATGGTTCTGTGGATTCTGGACTAGAGCAGGACTTCTCAGCCTTTACAATACTGGCATTTTGGGGTGGGCAATTCCTTCTTCGGAGTGGGAGAGACTGTCTTGTACGTTTCGATGCCAATAGCACTTCCCTAAGAGGGACAACCAAAAACGTTTCCAGACATTTCCAGATGTTCCCCTGTAGGGCAAAATCTCCCCCGGTTGAAAACCATTCAGCTAGAGAAAGGTTTTTTGTGTATAGTTTTAAATGATCATTTTCACCCCCATTTACAATCCAGTAAAGGTTGTTAGAGTGTCTTCTCAAGTCAGGGCCAAGATGTGCTATATCTGAAAAAACTTCAGTAGAATTTAAAACAATTAAGCTTTCTTTTTCATTACTTACATTTGAATACTTAATAGTATTGTAATGCTTTCTAAAGTCTTTCTTGATATTTACTACTGTATTAACATTTTTATACATGACTCTTGAAAGAACTAAAGCCACATAAATCTCTTAGGTTTTATCAATTAAGTTCTGAATCACTCTTAAAATGTTTTCCCTTTGAAAGACTAATTTGCAGTGTTTGAGTTATATTCTGTTTTATGAACAAGTATATATGCTTTTCTATAGCTGTTTTGAGATACGTAATTAAGTTGTCAAAATTATTTAGCAGGCAATACTTCCATTTCCAGTGACAATTTATGATCATCAAGAAATAATGAGGAAATATTTTGCTGAGTTTTCTTCCAGTGCAGCCAATCCTTTGTAACCATCCTTTGTAACCACCGTCTCACATCACGTTATTTACCACAATCTAGAATCTTGGAGCAGAGCTAGTGCTGCTCTCTGGCAATTGATAAAAAGATCTGCGTGTGGTCAAGACAGCTGTGACTCTTGTTGAAAATCATGTTGTTTTGAGTCATCAGCATAGACTCCAAGTAGGGATTTGAACCATTGCCCTTTCCATTGTTTAGAGAGACAGTAAGAGTAGAATTGGCTGGTAGCTGAAGCATGCCTGGACCCTAAGCATTATTACTGTCTAAATTCTCCCCCGAACTCCAGCATCACGGTCCCAAGAGGTGGGTCTTCAGGGGTCAGACTACGGTCTCATGATATCCCTAGTGCCATTTATTAACTGAAAATGTGGCCCAAAGTACTTCATATCATGTTGCTGGTGTTGTTGCTAGCTGCTAAGGAGTCAGGCTCTGACTCATGGTAACCCCATGCACAATTGAATGAAACACTGCCTGGTCCTGCACCATCCCGTGACCGGTTGCAGATCAGACCGTTTTGATCCATAGAATTTTCATTGGGTGATTTTCAGGAGTAGATCTCCAGGCCTTTCTTCCTAGTCAGGAAGCTCTGCTCAAACCTGTTCAGCATCACAGCAACAAGCAAGTCTCCACTGATAGACCAGTAGTTACTGCATTTGTGCTTCTTTAGCTGAGAACTGTATATCACAGTGTCATTTTAAAAATACAAGTGGACACAGAAAAGCACCTGAGTGATATTTATTGAAACTACACACAAAAAAAAAATATGACCTTATTCCAGAATTTATACTTAGTGATTTATATGAAGTAAGTCTTAAATACAAATGTAATATGAAAATACAAACACAAACTTTCATTTTAAGTCCTATAATGTTAAAATGTTGTGAAAGCATAAAAGAAAATATATAAACCTAGCACAGTAGCATCATCCCAGGAATTCTTTAGCAATTAAATAAATTGTTATTGTTGCTATTAGGTGCTGTTGAGTCAGCTCCAACACAGAGAGATGTTATGGGTAACGGAGCAATAAGTTGCCGAGTATTGCTTTGGCTATTAGGTCAATCCAGTTCATTGAGGGTTTTCCTCATTTTCTCTGACCCTTTATTTTACCAATCATAATGCACTTTTCTAGCAATTCATCTTTCCTGATGACATGTCCAAAGTAAGCGAGCCCTAGGTCTCACCAGCCTTGCTTCTGAAGAGTATTCTGGTTGTATTTCTTCTAAAACTGATTTATTCGTTGTTCTGGTAATCCACAGTATATTCTATATTCTTCATGAACACCATAGTTCAAACACATCAATTCTTCTTCTGTCTTCCTTTTTTCATTGTATGTAAGTAAAAATGTATTATTATGTACAAATAATATATCCCTAGCAAGTGATTACATTACCAAAACCCATCGTACAGTTGATTCCGAGTCATAGTGACTCTATAGGACCCGTAGGGTTTCCAAGGCTGTAAATCTTTACCGGACCAAACTGTCATCTTTCTCCATGGATCAGCTGGTGTGTTTGAACTGCCAACCTTTCAATTACCAGCCGAGTGCTTAACCACTGTGCAACCAGGGATCTTTGTTGATTATATTAGACCCTTAGTATTTGTTGAATTGCCAATTAATAAAAGTGTTATTGTTTTTATTCCATAGCGTAGGCATTTTTTCTAGTTCTGCCACAGAACCATTCCAAGACTTTTCACTTTTGCCAAGAGAATTCTCTTTAGAGAATTCTGTTGTGATTTGGATTCTATTTTCTTGATCCCATGGCTTTTCTCTTTAGGATTATTTTTCAGTTTAGGGAAGGACATTTTTCAGAACTCCTTGAGAAATGGTAGTTGGCACATCAATTTCTTGAGAACATGCATGCCTGAAAAGATCTTTATAATACTCATTCTTAATTTATGATTGGGTAGGTATAAATTTCTAAATTCTCTCCGCATTCTGAAGGTTCCATTCCATTGTCTTCTAGCTTGCTGCACTGCTGTTGAGAAGTCCAATGCCATTCTCGTAGTTCATTCTTTTTGTACAATCTGTTTTTGTCTTTGGAAACTTGGCTCATTCCTAAAAGTCACCCTTTTTCTTTATTTCTTTTTTTTTTTTTTAGTTACTAATTACTAGTCCTATGCAAACTAACAGAAAACAGTCTATTTCTAATTTGTGGAATTCATAGCACAACATAATGAAAATTTCATTTAATTAATAAACTGTGAAAGTTTATGACTTGTCATGAGATTGTCATTTATCTTCAGTTGAACAAAAGTGTTACCGAAATCTGTGACCTTTTCCCAACCAATTAACGGAATTTCTAGGAACTTGCTAATCTCAAATCTAATAATCTTTTCTTAGTCCTTCTCCCTTAAATCTCTCTTTGGCTTTCAAGTCACCATCTCTGCAGTCTCCAAATTTTCTCCTATTTTGTTTCCATAGTATTCTAGTTCTCCTCTTCTCCTGCCTCCTGTTATTCTCTCTGGTTCCTAAACATGCTCATGCCTTTGGTTTCTGTGCATGATGCTCTCCTGTACTTTGTGATATCCATATTGTAAGATACCTCATTTAATTTTAGGATGTCAAATGCCATTGTTATAATTGCTATCGATATTAATAAGCTGAGCATTTTAAGTTTTTTTTATTTTCATCATTTTAAGTATTCAGTAAGTGTTAAATTTATGTCCTTTCAATGTTTCTGCACAACACAAACTCCTATGCATACTCCAAGATATCTTCCTTAAGTTTTATTTGGGTTGGAAATATATATTTTCTTGTAACAGCTGTTTTTGTCGGGAATAATATTTTGTGTGTTATTTAATTTTTTGAAAATTTGAGTTATTATAAAAACTGCATTATAAACTCCATGTATGAAATAAAATTATTTTACTAATGTTTATATTCCCATATAATCAGATATTGTTGTTATTAAGTGCTGTTGAGTTGACTTTTGACTCATAGCAACCCCATGAGACAGAGTAGAACTGCCCCATAGGGTTTCCTTGGCTATAATATTTTATGGGAGCAGATAGTCAGGTTTTTCCTCCCTCAGAGCTGTGGGTGGGTTTGAACTGCCAACCTTCCAGTTTGCAGCTAAGCACTTAAATGTTGCACTACTAGAGCTCTTTAAAACCTGGTATAGTTCTTGGCTGTGATAGACATGTTTTATTCTTTTCTCATCACTCTGTATTAAAGAAATATAAATTATAATGAACAAAACCAAACAAATCTACATGAGTCCCTTTCCATAGACTGGGTAAATGTTGCCTGATTTCAAATTACTGATATTGTTTATTTTCTGTGAAGAAAAATCAGTGAATGAAATATATGTTTAATAGATATTCTTTGAGTGTCTATACCAAAGGTATGTCTGTTTACTTAAAGTATAGGATATATTATGCCTTAAAAATGCCATACTAATTTACAAATATCTGTATAATAATTGAGGTTGAATTATGAACACAATGTCCCAGAACTCACTTTCTTTGAAAAGATATTATCTCTGATTAAAAAAATCACTATGGCTGTTATTATTTAATTCTGCAACGCTTTAAAAATTAAGCTATAAAGACTGGGTATAGGAATTTTAAATAGAAATACAAAATCAGATAGGAAGTTTCATAGGAAGTTTAACAGATGTAACATGGTAATATATATTATAAAAAAGAAAACCTCAAACATAGCAACTAACGAAAACTGAATGAATTAACCTTTGTCCACCAGCTCCACCATATGGCATTGTAAGAATTTACAGTTTATATTCAAAGGCAAATCTTACCAAATATCCAAAAAAAAAAAAAAAAAAAAAAAACTCCATGGTGAATTTAAAGTGATAAGAAACATTTAACTTTTAATGTATAATGACTGTGCATCCTTTTATCTTGTTCTAAGTTTAAGAGGTCAAAAGAACATAGATAGTATTTTTTCCTGGGTAAACCTATGTTATCAAAAAACCAAACCTGTTGTTGTCTAATCAATTTAGACTCATAGTGACCTTATAGGACAAAGTAGAACTGCCCCATAGGGTTTCCAAGATGTGGCTGGTGGATTCAAAATGCGGACCTTAAAACGCGGACCTTTTGATTAGCAGCTGAGCTCACAACCACTGTGCCACCAAGGTTCCAAACATATGTTAAGGGGAGCTAATCTTCAATTGTAAACCTAAACTTTCACAGAATGCTTCACAATGTTACTTTGTTTACACTGTTGGTTAGAATCCATCATTTGCTTCATGTTATCCAATACCTCTTTTATACAATAGTCTAAATTGGATCAGACAAGTGTAAAGATATAAATCCAATAAACTATTATCGGGAGTAGAAGAACCTAAAACTAAGCAGTTTAAGCAAAAGGAGGAGAGGGTTAGGAGGAATGTGGTGTCATATAAACTGGATGAGGACTTGAGTAGCAAAGTTAGGAAGAGAGGTGGGAGTCAGGGTTCTTTAGTAAAAGACTTTCTTTCCTGGGCATCCTGCTTCTGTGTGGCAGCTCAGATGTGAGTTCTAGTGTCTTCTGGGTCACTCAGGATTAATCTGTAAAAACTGTGATTGGACTTGCTTAACTCAAGTGTCTGCACCTGAGCTACTGAGATGTGGCTAGGGCAGAGTTACAGGGTCATATTTACTAACCAAAACTAAAAGCCCATTGCCATCAAGTTGATTCTGATTCACAGTGACCGCATAGGACAGAGTAGAACTGCCCCGTAGGGTTTCCAGGGAGTGGCTTGTGGACTTGAACTGCCAAAACTTTTGGTTAGTAACCAAGCTCTTAACCATTGCACCACCAGGACTCTCATTTACTAACCAAAAACCTGTTGCCCTTGAGTCAAATCTGACACATAGCAACAGTGACTGGGCAAACTACTAAGTGTCTACAACACTGGGGCAGTGTACACATAGACAAAAACAAGTTACCATCGAATCATCTTTGACTCAGTGCAACCCCAAGTGTGTCAGAGTAGAACTGTGCTCTATTAGGTTCCCCCGCTCCACAACCTTACCCTTAATAAATGTGATTTCTCCCTCCCTCCTGCCCCTGGTAACCACTAATAAACTTCGGGTTCTATATATTTTCCTTTTCTTGTCTTTTTATGTAAGTGAAGTCATGCAACATTTGTCCTTTTGTGATTGGCTTATTTCACTCAGCATAACGTCTTCAAGCCCATCCATACTGTAGCACGTATCAAGACTTTATTTCTCCTACTGGCTAAGTAGTAATCCATTGTATGTATGTATCATATTTTATTTATCCGTTCATCTACTCATCTTTTGGCTATTGTGAATAGAGCTGCAATAAACATTGATGTACAAATCTCTTCTTGAGCCTCTGCTTTCAAATCTTTTGTGTATATACACAGGAGTGGAATTTTGGGGTCATATGGCAGTTGTATTTTTAGTTTTTTAAGGAACTGCAACACTGTTTTCCACAATAGCTATACCATTCTGCATTCCTGTCAGCAATAGATAAGGGTTCCAATTTCCCCATACCCTCTCCAACATTTGCTATTTTCTTTCTTTGTTTTTTTTTATCTTGCCACCATAGTGGGAGTGAAGTGGTATCGCACTGTGATTTTGATTTGCATCTCTCTGATGGCTAAAGATGCTGGGCATCTTTTCATGTGTTTGGTGGCCATTTGAATGTCCTCTTTGGTGAAATGTCTGTTCAAGTCTTCGCCTATTTTACGATTGGGTTATTTGTCTTTTTGTTGTTACATTGTCAACGTTTTATATATATTTTGGTTATTATATTCTTGTTGGATATATGGTTTCCAAAGACATTCTCTCAGTTGACAGCTTGTATTTCACATTTTCGGTAAACTTTTTTGATAAACAAAAGTTTTTAATTTTTATGAGGTCTCATTTATTTTGTCTTCTGCCTTTTATGTTTTTATTATTATATCAGATAATCCATTGTAGAAAGCTAGGCCTAACAGTATTGCCCCTGCATGTTCTTCTAAATATTTTATGATTTTAGTTTGCATATATAGGTTCATAATCCATTCTGAATTTGTTTTGTGTATGGTGTGAGGCATGGATCCTGTTTCATTTTTCTGCTTATGGAAATCCAATTTTCCCAGGACAGTTTTTTGAAGATACTTTTCTTTCCTCATTGAATGAACTTAGCATCCTTGTCAAAAATCAGTTGACCATGGAAGTGCAGGTTTATTTCTGGACTCTCAATTCTATTCCATTGGTCTATGTGTCTCTTGTTATACCAGTACCAGACTGTTTTGATTACTATAGCTGTATAGTACATTTTACAGTCTGCAAGTGTGAGTCCTCCTACTTTTTCTTCTCTTTCAACATTATTTTAGCTGTTAGGGGTCTCTTGCCCTTCCATATAAAGTTGAAGATTCATTTTTCTATCTCTGTAAAGAAGGTTGCTGGAATTTTAATCAGGATTGTATTGAATCTACAGATCACATTGGCAGTATTGACATCTTGATAATATTAAGTCTTTCAATTCACGAACATGGAGCATTTTTTTATTTATTTAAGCCTTCTTTAATCTCTTTCAACAGTGTTTTACAGTTTTCATTGCATAAGTTCTTCACATCCCTGGTTAGATTTATTGGTAGGTATTTTATTTTCTTAGATGCTATTGTAAATGGAATTGTATCCCTAATTTCCCTTTCAGATTTCTCATTGCTGGTGTATAGAAACTCAACTGATATAAAAAAAAAAAAAATTTTTTTTTTTTTACTGTACTTTAGATGAAGGTTTACAGAACAAATAGTTTCTCATTAAACAGTTAGTACACATATTGTTTTATGACATTGGTTAACAACCCCAAGACATGTCAACACTCTCCCTTCTCGACCTTGGGTTCCCTATTACCAGCTTTCCTGTCCCCTCCTACCTTCTAGTCCTTGTCCTTGGGCTGTTGTGCCCCATTAGTCCCATTTTGTTTTATGGGGCTGTCTAATCTTTTGCTGAAGGGTGAACTTCAGGAGTGACTTCGTTGCTGAGCTAAGTTGTGTCAGGGGAGCCATACTCTTGGGGTTTCTCCAGTCTCTGTCAGGCCAGTAAGTCAGGTCTTTTTTTGTGAGTTAGAATTTTGTTCTACATTTTTCTCCAGCTCTGTCCAGGACCCTCTGTTGTGATCCCTGTCAGAGCAGTCAGTGGTGGTAGCCGGGCACCATCTAGTTGTACTGGACTTAGTCTGGTGGAGGCCATGGTAGTTGTGGTCTATTAGTCCTTTGGACTAATCTTTCCCTTGTATCTTGTTTTCTTCATTCTCTCTTGTTCCTGAAGGGGTGAGACCAGCGTAATATCTTAGATGGCTGCTCACAGGCTTTTAAGACCCTAGACTCTACTTACCAAGGTGGAATGTAGAACATTTTCTTTATAAACTATGTTATGCCAATTAAGCTAGATGTTCCCTGAGACCATGGTCCCCACAGCCCTCCGCCTAGCAATTCAGTCCCTCAGGAAGTTTGAATGTGTTTATGGAGCTTTGCCTTGTACAAGTTGTACTGGCTTCCCCAGTATTGTGTACTGTCTTACCCTTCACCAAAGTTACCATTTATTGATTGTCTCTTTAGTATTCACCTCCCAAACACCCCCGTCTCTCATAACCAGCAAAGATTGTTTCTTTTTGTGTTTCTTTTCATGAGAAACTCAACTGATTTTTGCTTGTTCACCTTGTACTGCAACTTTGCTAAATTCCTCTATTAGCTCTAGAAGCTTTCTTGTGGCCTATTTGGGATTTTCTATGTATAGAATCGTATCATCTCTAAATAGAGATAATTTCACTTGTTCTTTCCCAACCCAGATGCACTTTATTTATTTTTTTGTCTTATTGCTCTGGCTAGGATTTCTAATATAATATTGAATAGAAGTGGTCAGAGCAGGCACCCTTGTCTTATTCCCAATTTCAGGGGAAAAGCTCCCAGTCTTTCTCCATTAAGTATAATGTTTGCTGTCGGCCTTTCATGTATGCCTGGAATCATATTGAGGAATTTCCCTTCTATTCCAGTCCCAGAGTTTTCATCAGGAAAGGGTGTTGGGTTTTATCAAACACTTTCTGCATCCATAGAGATGATCATGTGGTTCTTTTCCTTTGTTTTATTGATGTGGCGTATTATGTTGATTGATTTTCTAATGTTGAACCATCTCTAAATTTCTGAAATAAATCTTACTTGATCATGGTGTATAACTCTTTAAATATGCTGTTGGATTCCATTCGCTACTATTTTGATGAGGATTTTTGCATCTATATTCATAAAAGATACTGACCTGTAGTTTTGTTTTGTTTTTTTCTTGTGATTTCTTTGTCTGGTTTGGGTATCAGGGTTACGTTTGCTTCAGAGAATGAATTTGGGAATATTCCTTTCTTCTCCATCTTTTGAAAAACATTAAACAGTATTGATGTCAGTTCCAAAGGGTTTTTAATAGCTGATTTTTTGGAAGTAGATCTCCAGGTCTTTCTTCAAGGGTCCTCTGAATGGACTTGAACCTCCAACCATTTTATTAGCAGCCAAGCACATTAAACATTTGCACCCAGGGACGCCAGAGAAAATAAAAGATATGTCTATTTAAAAAAAAAAAAAAAAAAAAAAACCCTTTGCCATCTAGTTGATTCCAACTCATAGCAAACCTATAGGACAGAGTAGAAGTGCCCCATAGAGTTTCCAAGGAGTGCCTGGTGGGTTCGAACTGCCGACCTGTTGGTTAGCATCTGTAGCACTTAACCATTATGCAGCCAGGGTCTGTAAAGTAGTGGAAATATTTACAGTAGAATATAGCTCCCAATTCCACCTTGTTGTTGTAGGTGCCATTGAGTCAGTTCTGACTCATAGCAACCCTGTGTACAACAGAACAAAAAATTGTCTGGTCCTGCATCATCCTCACAATCATTGTTATGTTTGAGCCCATTGTTGCAGTGACTATGTCAACCTATATCATTCAGCATCTTCCTCTTTTTTGCTGATCTTCTACTTTACCAGGCATGATGTCCTTCTCCAGGGACAGGTACCTCCTGATAACATATGCAAAGTGCATAAGATAAAGTCTTACCATCCACCCTTCTTTTTTTTTTTTTTCCAATTGTGCTGTAAGTGAAAGTTTACAGTACAAGTCAGTTTCTCATGCAAAAATTTATACACACATGGTTATGTGACCCTAGTTGCTCTCCCTACAATGTGACACCACACTCCTCCTTTCCACCCCTTTTTCCCATGTCCATTCAAGAAGCTCCTGTCCCTTTCTGCTTTCTCATCTCACTTCTGGACAAGAGCCGCCCATTTAGTCTCATGTATCTACTTGAGCTAAGAAGTACACTCCTCACAAGTATCATTTTATGTTTTATAGTCCAGTTTAACCTTTGTCGGAAGAGTTGGCGTCGGGAATGGTTTTAGTTTTGGGCTGACAGAGAGTCCGGGGGCCATGGCTTCTGGCATCCCTCCAGTCTCAGTCAGACCATTAAGTCTGGTTTCTTCACTAGAATTTGAGTTCTGCACCCCACTTTTCTCCTGCTCCGTCAGGGACTGTCTGTTGTGTTCCCTGTCAGGGCGGTCATTGGTGGTAGTCAGGCACCATCTAGTTCTTCTGGTCTCAGGCTGATGGAATCTCTGGTTTATGTGGCCTTTTCTGTCTTTTGGGCTAATATTTTCCTTGTGTCTTTGGTGTTCTTCACTCTCCTTTGCTCCAGGTGGGTTGAGACCAGCTGATGCGTCTTAAATGCCTGTTCGCTAGCTTTTAAGACCCCAGACACCACTCACCAAAGCAGGATGCAGAACATTTTCTTAATAAACTTTGTTATGCCAATTGACCTAGATGTCCCCTGAAAGCATGGGCCCCAGACCCCCGCCACTACTACTCTGTGTGCCTCTATGGGTTTGGTTGTATTCAGGAAACTTCTTAGCTTTTAGTTTGGTCCAGTTGTGATGACTTCCCCTATGGTGTGTGTTGTCCTTTGCTTTACCTAAGATAATTCTTATCTACTATCTAGTTAGTGAATTCCTCTCTCTCTCCCTCCCCATCCTCATAACCATCAAAGAATGTTTTCTTCTGCATTTAAAACTTTTCTTGAGTTCTTATAATAATGGTCTCATACAATATCCATCCTTTTGCGACTAATTTCACTCAGCATAATGTCTTACAGATTCATCCATCCATGTTATGAGATGTTTTGTGGATTGATCTTTGTTCTTTATCGTTACATCATATTCCATTGTATGAATATGCTATAATTTGTTTATCCATTCGTTCATTGATGGACACCTAGGTTGTTTCCATATTTTTGCTGTTGTGAACAGTGCTTCAAAGAACATGCATGTGCATATATCTATTTGTGTGATGGCTCTTATTTCTCTAGGATATATTCCAAGGAGTGGGATTGCTGGATCCTATGGTACTTCTATTTCTAGCTTTTTAAGGAAGTGCCATATCGATTTCCAAAGTGGTTATACCATTTTACATTCCCAGAAACAGAGTGTAAGTGTTCCAGTCTCTCAATAACCTCTCCAACATTTATTATTTTGTGTTTTTTGGAGTAATGATAGTCTTGTTGGGGTGAAATGGTAACTCATTGTAGTTTTGATTAGCATTTCTCTAATGCCTGATGATTGTGACCATTTCCTCATGTATCTGGTAGCTGCCTGAATGTCTTCTTTGGTGAAGTTCCTGTTCATATCCTTTGCCCAATTTTAATAGGGTTATTTGTCTTTTTGTTGTTGAGATTTTGCAGTATCTTGTAGATTTTAGAGATTACATCCTGATTAGATTTGTCATAACCAAAAATTTTTCCAAGTCTGTAGGTTGTCTTTTTACTCTTTTGATGAAGTCTTTTGATGAGCATAAGTGTTTGATTTTTAGGAGTTCCCAGTCATCTAGTTTCTCTTCTGGTGTTTATGCATTGTTAGTAATATTTTCTATTTTGTTTATGCCATGTATTAGGGCTCCTAGCATTGTCCCAAATTTTTCTTCCATGATCTTTATCGTTTTTGATCTTATATTTAGGTTTTTTATCCATTTTGAGTTAGTTTTTGTGCATGGTGTGAGGTATGGTCTTATTTCACTTTTTTTGCAGGAGGATATCCAGTTATGCCAGTACTATTTGTTAAAGAGACTGTCTTTTCCCCAATTAACAGACTTTGGACCTTTGTCAAATATCAACTGCTCATAGGTGGATGAACTTATGTCTGAATTCTCAACTCTGTTCCATTGGTTTATGTATCTGTTGTTGTACCAGTACCAAGCTGTTTTGACTACCGTGGCGGTACAATAGGTTCTAAAATCAGGTAGTGTGAGGCCTCCCACTTGGTTCTTCTTCTTTAGTAATGCTTTACTTCTCTGGGGACTCTTCCCTTTCCATATGAAGTTGGTGATTCGTTTCTTCATCTCATTAAAAAATGTCATTGGAATTTGGATCAGGATTGCATTATATCTGTAGATTGCTTTGGATAGAATTGACATTTTCACAATGTTGAGTCTTCCTGTCCATGAGCAAGGTATGTTTTTCCACTTATGTATGTCTCTTTTGGTTTCTTGCAGTAGTGTCTTGTAGTTTTCTTTCTATAGGTCTTTCATGTCTCTGGTTAGATTTATCCCTAAATATTTTATCTTCTTGGGGGCTATTGTAAATAGTATTAATTTGGTGATTTCCTCTTCAAAGTTCTCTTTGTTGGTGTAGAGGAATCCAACTGATTTTTGTATGTTTATCTTGTATCCTGATACTTTGCTGCAATATTCTATTAGTTCCAGTAGTTTTCTTGTGGATTCTTTGTGGTTTCTGTGTATAAGATCATATTACTGGCAAATAGGGATACTTTTACTTCTTCCTTACCAATTTGGATGCCCTTTATTTCTTTTTCTAGCCTAATTGCTCTGCCTAGGACCTCCAGCACAATGTTGGCTAGGAGTGGTGATAAAGGACATCCTTGTCTGGGTTCCCGTTCTCCAGAGGAATGTTTTCAGACTCTCTCCATTTAGGATGATGTTGGCTGTTGACTTTGTATAAATGCCCTTTACTATGTTGAGGAATTTCCCTTCTATTCCTATCTGGTTGAGCGTTTGTATCATGAATGTATGTTGGACTTTCTCAAATGCCTTTTCTGCATCAATTGATAAGATTATATGGTTCTTTTCTTTTGTCTTATTTATATGATGGATTACATTGATTGTTTTTCTAATGTTGAACCATCCCTGCATACCTGGTATGAATCCCACTTAGCCATGGTGAATTATTTTTCTGATATGTTGCTGAATTCTATTGGCTAGAATTTTGTTGAGGATTTTTGCATCTATGTTCATGAGGGAAATTAGTCTGTAATTTTCCCTTTTTGTGGCATTTTTACCTGGTTTTGGTATCAGGGTTATGCTGGCTTCATAGAATGAGTTTGGGAGTACTCCATCCTTTTCTATGCTCTGAAATACCTTTAGTAGTGGTGGTGTTAACTTTTCTCTGAAAGTTTGGTAGAATTCTCCAGTGAAACTGTCAGGGCCAGAGCTTTTTTTTTTAATTGGGAGTTTTTTAATTACATTTTCAATCTCTTCTTTTGTTATAAGTTTATTTAATTATTGTACCTCTGTGTTAGTTTAGTTAGGTAGTGTGTTTCTAGATGTTTTTCCATTTCCTCTAAGTTTTCAAATTTGTTAGAGTACAATTTTTCATAATATTCTTTTATGATTCTTTCAATTTCAGTTGAATCTGTTACGATATTATCTGTCTCATTTCTTATTTGGGTTATTTGCTTCCTCTCCTGTTTTACTTTTGTCAGTTTGGCCAGTGGTTTATCGATTTTGTTGATCTCTTCAAAGAACGAGATTTGGTCTTGTTAATTCTTTCAATCATTTTTCTATTTTCTATTTTGTTTAATTCTGCTCTAATTTTTATTATGTGCTTTCCTCTGGTGCCTGAGGGCTTCTTTTGCTGCTCTCTTTCTATTTGTTCGAGTTGTAGGGTTAATGTTTTGATTTTGGCCCTTTCTTCTTTTTGGAAGTGCACATTTATTACTATAAATTGGCCTCTGAGCACTGCTTTTTGCTGTGTCCCAAAGTTTCTGGCAGGATGTGTTTTCATTCTCATTTGATTCTGTGAATTTCTTTATCCCATCCTTACTTTGTTCTATAACTCAGTAGTTTTTGAGCAACGTGTTCTTCAGTTTCCATGTGTTTGATTTTTTTCCTTGCTTTTTCTGTTATTAATTTCCACTTTTATGGCTTTATGGTCAGAATAGGTGCTATGTAATATTTTAGTACTTTGGATTCTGTTAAGGTTTGCTTTATGGCCTAATATATGGTCTATTCTGGAGAATGTTCCATGTGCGTTGGAAAAGAAAGTATATTTGGCTGCTGTTTGATGGAGTGTTCCATGTATGTCTATGAGATCAAGTTGGTTGATTGTGGCATTTAGATCTTCTCTGTCTTTACTGAGCTTCTTCTGAATGTTCGTCCTTCACAGAAAGTGATGTGTTGAAGTCTCCTGCTATTGTTGTGGGCCTGTCTATCTCTCTTTTCAATGCTGTTAGAGTTTGTTTTATGCATTTTGAAGCTTTGTTATTGGGTGTAAATATTTGTTATGGTTATGTCTCCCTGGTGTGTTGACTCTTTAATCATTACATAATGCTCTTCCTTATCCTTTATGGTGGATTTTCTTTTTAATGTCTATTTTGCCAGAGATTAATATTGCCACTCCTGTTTTTTTTTTTTAAATTGTTGTTTGCTTGATATATTTTTTTCCATCCTTTGAGTTTTGTTTTGTTTGTGTGTTTAAGTCTAAAGTGTGTCTCTTGTAGGCAGTATATAGAAAGATCATGGTTTTTTATCTATTCTGCCACTCTCTGTCTCTTTATTGGTGCATTTAGTCCACTTACATTCAGTGTAATTATTGATACTTATGAGTTTAGTGCTGTAATTTTGATTTTTGTGTGTGTGTGTTGTTGACAGTTTCTTTGTTCCACTTAATTTTCTGGGCTGAAATGTTTTTCTTTATGTATTTTCTGTTCATCTTTTTCATTGTTGTTGATTTTGTATTTGCTGAGTCTTTATGTTTTCCCTCTTTTGTATTTTGACTTGTAGGATTATTAGTTTCCTTTGTGGTTACCCTATTATTTACTCATATTTTTCTAGTTTACACCAATCTTTTATTTTTTTTATATCACCTTGATTTCCTCTCCATATGAAAAATTTATGACTACATTTTTTAGTCCCTTTTTTTTGTTTTAGTGTTGTCATCTTTTACAAATTGACATTTCGGTTTCCTTATTTTCAGTGTTTTAGCATTGATTTATTTTTGTAACTTCCCTATCTGGGTTGATATCTGGTTGCTTTGTCCCATGTTCTAGTCTTGGGTTGTTATCTGAAGTTATTGATTTTCTAACTGGAGAACTCCCTTCGATATTCCCTGTAATTTTGATTTGGTTTTTGCAAATTCCATAAACTTCTGTTTGTCTGGAAATGCCTGTATTTCACCATCATATTTGAGAGACAGTTTTGCTGGATATATAATTTTTGGCTAGTAATTTTTTTCCTTATATATGTCATCCCATTGCCTGCTTGCTGGCATGGTTTCTGCTGAGTAGTCCGAGCTTAGTCTTATTGACTCTCCTTTGTAGATGACTTTTCATTTATCCCTAGCTGCTCTTAAAATTCTCTTTTTATCTTTGATTTTGGCAAGTTTGATTATAATATGTCTTGGTGACTTTCTTTTGACAACTACCTTGTGTGGGGTTCAATGAGCAGCTTGGATAGATATCTTCTAATCTTTAATGATATCAGGGAAGTTTTCTGCCAACAAGTCTTCAACAATTCTCTCTGTATTTTCTGTTATCTCCCCTCTCCCCCATTCTGGTACTCCAATCTCTCACGTTATTCCTCTTGATAGAGTCCCACATAATTCTTAGGGTTTCTTCATTTTTTAAAAATTCTTTTATCTGATTTTTCCAGAAATAAGTTGATGACAAGTGTTTTGTCTTCAATCGCACTAATTCTGACTTCCATTGCCTAAATTCTACTCCTATAACTTTCTATTGAGTTGTCTAAGTCTGAAATTTTATTGTTAATCTTCTGGATTTGTGTTTGCTGTCTTTCTATAGATTCTTGCAGCCTGTTAGATTTGTCATTATGCTGTTCTATAATTTTCTTAAGTTCATTTATTGTTTTGTCTGTGTGTTCCTTGGCTTGTTCTGTGTTTTGCCTGATGTCTTGAAGAGTTCTGTATATTAATCTTTTGTATTCTACCTCTGCTTATTCCAAGAAGTTCTCTCCCTATGGAAGATTTCTTGATTCTTTGTTTTGGGAGATTGCTTAAGCCATCATAGTCTTCCTCTTTATGTGATTTGATATTGACTATTGTTTCTGAGCCGTCTGTAAGTTATTATATTTATTTATTTTATGTCTGCTTACTGTGTCCTAACTTCCTGTTTTGTTTTGATATGTCTAAATAGGCTGCTTGTGTGAGCTAGTTTGATTATTGGCACCTTTGAAGCTCTAATGTCCTGTCACCAGGTGGTTAGATCTGTCACTAAGTATGCGAACCCAGGAGTTCATTTACTTTTCTCGTATGGATTCAGCTTAGGGGTCTAGGTAGCTCATCAGCAAGAAAAGTGCATGGTGCAGGCTCTCACCTACAGTCCTAGACAGGCAGGGGTGGTGGGAGTAGGCACAGGTATCTGGCTGCAGAAGGGGGTCACACACTGCGCAAGGCAGGAGCTGACTGCTACCCCTGAGTGTCTGGGAGGAAAGCATGTCCCTGTTCCCTAGAGCATATAGGTGGGTGGATTTTGCAGTTGGACTATGGGCACCCAATGCTGTTGGCTATAATGACTGGGAGGCACCACTTGTTCTTGGACCCCTGTCACAGATGGCTAGGTGGAATGTGTGGAGCCATCAGTCTTCAGGCGCCTGATATGGGTAGATGAGGACCCTGCTTAATGGGCAGAGCAGTGTCAAATGTCACGAACCTACCACTCCACCATATAGTTGATACAGTTGAAGTTAGGCTTCAGGTTTATACCTTGTTGTACTGTGCTAATGAGGGCCTACACTGTTGAAATGGGCCCACACAGGTCTATGCAGGAGTGAAAAGCATTAAAAATCCGTGGACCCCTTATGCCCATGCCTAAGCAAAGGAGCTATGCCTGCCCTGAGTTCCCAGCTTAGAAGAGCTGGCATATTACTTTTTTCTGTTTGTAAATTTGTTCCCTCTCCAAGGCCAGGAGAATGGCTCAAGGTGTGTGACGGGTTCTACTTCTGGCCCAGGGGATGTGGCAATTGCTGAAGCCAGCCCAGGACCTGGTGCAGAGCAGGGAGAGGGAGGGTAAATGGGAGAGAAGTTCTTCCCAAACAGGGTGTTATTTGATCCATGAGGTAGGTTAAACACACATACTTATCTTTTGCCAATTGATCACCACTTTTCACTGGTTCTGAGACTTGAGTAGATTCTCCACCACCCAGTCTCTCCCAATATGGAAAATACGTTTCAAGCACCACTGCTTGCCTCACCAGCACACCAGCTGATCTAGCCTGCAGGGTGCCGGTTCCCTCCAGGTGAGGTCTGGCAATTCCTCACTGCTTCTGAACCATCTCTGACTCCCCCTGCCTTTCAGTCCGATTCCTCAACTTTGCCTTTGATGTTCAGGGCTCCTGGATTGTCATATACAATCAACTCATTTGTTTTTTTTTTTGGGGGGGTCTTTGTTGTAAGAGGGACCACAGGTAGTGTTTGACTACTTTGCCATCTTGGCCCCACCTCTCGCCATCCTCCCTTCTAAGGAGCATTCTGGCTGTACTTCCTCCAAGACAGATTTTTTTGTTCTTCTGGCAGTTCATGATATTTTCGATATTCTTCACCTACACCATAATTCAAAGGCATCAATTCTTCGGTCTTCCTTATTCACTGTCCACTTTTCACATTCATATGAGGTGACTGAAAATACCATGGCTTAGGTCAGGGGCACCATAGTCCTCAAGGTGGCATCTTTGCTTTTTAATGCTTGAAAGAGGTCCTTTGCAGGACATTTGCCCAACGCAATACACACTTGATTTCTTTCTTTTTTTTTTCTTTTCTACAAATTTATTTACTCATTTATAAAATTGTGATTTATTCCTTCCACACTTATTTCAAAAGCTTCTGTTAGTAATCAGAGGAGAAAATCAGCAATTCTTTAAAGTTAGCAAATTCTAACTAAACTCGTAAAGAAAAAAGTAAAAAATTTCATATAAACAAGTAAAAGAAATTCTTCATATATAAGAAAGGTATTCCTCCTATAATAGAATTTTTGGATTTATTGGATTTGGGATAAGGAACCTACTTTCCAATTTTTTTTCTTTTTCTTATGCTTTAGATGAAGGTTTATAGAACAAACTAGCTTTTCATTAAACAGTTAGTACACATATTGTTTTGTGACATGGGTTACCAACCCCACATGTCAGCGCTCTCCCCTCTCGACCTTAGGTTCCTTACTACCAGCTTTCCTGTCCCTTCCTGCCTTCTTGCCCTTGCCCCTGGGCTGGTATGCCGTTTAGTCTTGTTTTGTTTTTTTAAGAATAAGCTATGTTTTTACTTTTATTTGGTTTTTTTACTATTGTACTTTAGATGAAGGTTTACAGAACAAACTAGCTTCTCATTAAACAGTTAGTACACATATTGTTTTGTGACATTGGTTAGCAACCCCACGACATGTCAACACTCTCCCTTCTCAATCTTAGGTTCCCTATTACCAGCTTTCCTGTCCCCTCCTGCCTTCTTGCCCTTGCCCCTGGGCTGGTATGCCCATTTAGTCTTGTTTTGTTTTGGTTTTTTTAAGAATAAACTATTTTTTTATATTTATTTAGTTTTCTTTTTTTATTATTGTACTTTAGATGAAGGTTTACAGAACAAACTAGCTCTCATTAAACATTTAGTACACATATTGTTTTGTGACATTGGTTACCAACCCCACGACATGTCAGCGCTCTCCGTTCTCGACCTTAGGTTCCTTATTTATTACCAGCTTTCCTGTCCCCTCCTGCCTTCTAGGCCTTGCCACTGGGTTAGTGTTCCCCTTTAGTCTCATTTTGTTTTATGGGTCTCTCTAAACTTTGGCTGAAGGGTAAACCTCAGGAGTGACTTCATTACTGAGCTAAAAGGGTGTCCAGGGGCCATACTCTCAGGGTTTCTCCAGTCTCTGTCAGGCCAATAAGTCTGGTCTTTGTTTCTGAGTTAGAATTTTGTTCTACATTTTTCTCCAGCTCTGTCCCATCATTTGATTTCTTGACTGCTGTCTCCATGGGTGCTGATTGTGTAGCCAAATAAAATGAAATCCTTGACAACTTCACTATTTTCTCTGTTTATCATGATGTTGCTTATTGGTCCAGTTATGAGGGTTTTTGTTTCCTTTATGTTGTGGTGTATTCCATACGGAAGGCTGTGGTCTTTGATCTTCATCAGTAACTGCTTCAAGTCCTCTCCACTTTCAGCAAGCAAAGTTGTGTCATCTGCAGGTTGTTAATGAGTCTTCTTCCAATTCTTATACCATGTTCTTCTTCATATAGTCCAGCTTCTGAGATTATTTGCTCAGCATACAGATTGAGTAAGTATGGTGAAAGGATACAACCCTGATGCACACCTTTCCTGATTTTAAATAGCGCAGTACCTGCTTGTTTTGTTCAAACAACTACCTCTTAGTCTATTTACAAGTTCCACATGAGCACAATTAAGTGTACTGAAATTCCCATTCTTCGCAATGTTATATCTAATTTGTTATGATCCACACAGTCAAATGCTTTTTCACAGTCAATAAAACACAGGTAAACATTTTTCTGATATTCTCTGCTTTCAGCCAAGGTCCATCTGAAATCAGCAATGATATTACTCGTTCCACGTCCTCTTCTGAATCCAGTTTGAATTTCTGGCAGTTCCCTGTCTATGTAGTGCTGCAACTGTTTTTAAATTATCTTCAGCAAAATTCCACCTTATCCAGATTAAAATCTGTTGCCAATGAGTTGATTCTGACACACAGAAAACTTGTAGGACAAGGAGAGCTGCCCCCATAGGATTTCCAATGTTGTAAATCTTTATGGAAGCAGATTGCCATATCTTTGTCCCACGGAGCAGCTGGTAGGTTCCAACCACCAACCACTGACATTTTGTTTAGCAACTGAGCCCTTAACCACTGTGACACCGGGGCTCCCTATCTATGTTAGTTACTAAAATTAATCAAAAGTAAATTGTATTATTTATCAGACTTGAACATTTCCAACCTAGTCAATTTACATAAAAATTATACTTAATAGATTTTATACAAAAAAATTGCTCATGGTAAGAGAATTACAGTCTTCTCAATGTCAATTTAGTCTGCTTTCTTTGGGCAAATCATAGGTATAGTTATCTGAATAAAAATAACTGGTAGATCATAAAGTCTTTGTTAACATCCTATTAAGTGCTAAAGGAGGTGATAAGAAATATGACAACACTCTGGATCGAAAGACCCTTTCAAGGCAGAACCCCTGGGGAATATTATCTCTTTGCCGTCAGGAAATTGGTAGGTAATAGTGGCTCACTATGATCATACTAGAATGAGGTCTGCAGGCAGGGGACTAGTCAGTTTCTGTGGGCAGTGATGGATCTCAACGAAGCAAAGCTAATGCGTCAGCATGTGTGCTGTTCTTAAATATTTTTGTATCCTGAGGGCAATGTCTGAGTACCAAATGCTCATTTATAGAGCATTTGCTCTGTGTCAGTCTCATATGTGTTTTACATGCATTTAAACTTTATACAGTCTTATAAAGTATTATTATTATTCTCTTATACAGATAGGGAAAATGAGAAATGGCACAATTAAGTACCATACACAAGATCACTTATCGTTGTTCATTCCAGCTTTGGGGTCCATGAAAGGATAAATTTCCCTACAAAAACATATTTAAAGTTCATACTGAGAGATAAGCTATGTTTTCCCTAAACTCACTAAAAAAATGTAGTGTATAGATTCAACAGCAGTATAATTCATATTGAAAGAGCAGGTTCTAAGTTATCTACTTCATGCCTCCTTCTATGCCAAACATGGATGTATGAAGATGAATATTTTTCACATTCAAGAATCTCAGTGTCGTAATGAGCAGAAAGCACTGGCTACACTTCCCTACACAGAGACTCTAGCCCAAAGAATTGCATAGAAACAGTTATTTACTTATTTATCACCATTCAGGTGATTGCAATTCTACATAGAGCACCTTTTCCCACATTATCGTATTTAATCTTCACAGTAATACTCTCAGATTTGATATTTATCATTCCTCCTGACAGAAGAAGAAAGTAGGTCTCTGAGTCCCAGGTCCCAAATTAGGTGGTGATAGAATTGGGTTTCAAACCCATTTTGTTGTTGTTGTTGTTTTATTTTGCTTCAATTATAAAGCTTATGCATTTTTCATTGCACCAACTGACCCCCTAGGAAATTAATTAACCCTCATGTGTTTAGTCTTGTCTCCCAGCTAGAGAGTAAGTTGTAAGTTACTGCAAAAGTTCAATGAGATGCAGCCTGCCGAGAGGGCCTTTATCAGTAAGTATTGTAGGCCCTGGGGCTGATTCCTCCTGGAAAATTATTGAACAGACATCCTTTGTTGTTGTTGCTAGTCGTCCTCAAGTCATCTCCAACTCACGGCGACCTTGTGTACAACAGAATGAAACGTTGTCAGGTTTCGCACCATCTTAACAATCACTGGTTTGCTATAGTCCGTAGTTGTGGCTATTGTGTCAATCCAAGACACCCTTCATACCACTCAAATCATAACACGCAGATAGTTACTTGTTCTCCAAATGTGAGGAGTTATCCTGCTGAATATTTCTTTAAACACTCACTAATAGTCTCTGCAGAATTACAGAACAATCTCTTCTAATTTTTCCATCAGAGATTTCTCTCAGTTAGCATTCTACATGATCAAACAACAAGCAAAGGTAATATTTCCTAGAATTCATTTTGGTTGGAAAATAGCGTAATAAGTAGCCTCTCTATATCAGTCTCATTAAATCCATTGAGAACTTTGTGAGCATACATGTGTATGTGTACTGCCAGTGGTGTTTTTTTTTTTTTTGTTTGTTTTGTTTTGTTTTGTTTTTGAGTATGTTTCTGTTTTTAAAAGAGGTCTGAGTACTTCTTTCCAGGACTTTAATGTTTCTATCTTGAACCCAAGTAACTGTTCTCTCACAGACAGGCTCACAGGAGGTCTGGGTACTTAATTACAGTACATTATCCTCTTTCATTATCTTTTCTCCTGTCTGAATTAGCTCAACAATCTCCAGACATTACTACTTTCATAGAATTTTTCATTTTCTCTGATGTCGTCATCTTATCACTAACTTTTTGATCTTTACAACTAATCTGGTTTTATACTTTTGGAGAAGGACTTCATGATAGAAGCACCTTTTTTCCAGCTTAAAATTTAACTCTTTCTTTACCTTATGTTCCTGTTTCTCCAAAGTATTTGATTTCTTTTTAAAATATATTAAAATATCAGTCCTTGAAACTAATTTGAAAATACCTGCTTTGCCCAATTCTAATTTGTATATTCTAGAAATGTGAACACTGTGATAACTTTTATTCCTCTTTTTGGACAATAATAAATATTCCACAGCAGAAGATGCTGTATAGATGTCAAAAAGATATCTTTAAGTACTGTTCCCTGATATCAGTATTGATTGTTGCTTAGGAGGGTTCATTTAAACTAGTTTTGAAGTCATCCAACTATACTAATATGTATCCTTCCAGGGTACCACTAACCTGGTATAAAAACGTTCTACTAAATGATTGTCTTCTGAAGAAATGCCTAGCAATATACTTCTGAAAAATCAGCCGTTAAAAACCCTATGGAGCACAGTTTTACTCTGACCTATGTGAGGTAACCATGAGTTGAAATCAACTGAGTGGCAACTGACAACAACTAAATGATTCCCTAGGCAGTTTTCCTTAACCTACCACATTCTTCACATCTACTAGGGGTGTTAACTAATCTAAAAATTAAACTTAAATTAGGCTGAGGTGATCCTTTTTAAACAAACTTTGTTGGCTAACACTTAGTACAGTATGGCATTCAGGTACTCATCATTTCCCCTAAGATCTGTTTGGAAGTGTTTGTCCTAATATGTTAAGCAGTGTTGTATTTTCATTTAAACAGGATTCTGACACCCCTTCCTTATGAATCCCAAGGATAATGGATGGTTAATATCTTGAAACAGTGTGTTTCTCTAAACCAAAAAACAAATCTGTTGCTGACAAGTTGATTTCAACTCATGGTGATCCCATGTGTGCAGAGTAGACTGTTCCATAAGAATTTTTGGCTGTAATCTTTACAGAAGCAGATTTCCAGGCCTTCCTTCTTTGGCTCCACTGGGTGGGTTCAAAGCACCAACCTTTAGGGTAGTAGATGAGCACAAATATTTTGCATAGAAGGATACAAAAATGTCAAGAATAGAGAACTATGAAAAGTGCGTGTGTGTGTGTATGTCTCCACATACACACACACAAACACACTTTTTGAAAAAAAGGAATAGAAAAGAAAAGAAGAGAAGAGAACACATTAAAAGCTATAAATTTCACATAGGAGACTGCAAATAATACATTCAGTATTGCAGATAACATAAAAAATAAAGCTTGTGGAGAGCTTTTTCCCCATGTGGTTGTAAATAATTGTTAGAATTATTATTTAAACAGGACTTTTGTTGAGTTGCTGAAAGCAGATTATACTGCATTTCAAATTTTAGTGTTTAATTGATAAAATATTTGAGCCTTGAGTCTTAGAGATTATCTGTAGCAAATAGCAACAATGCCCTTTTCGTAAAGATAATACAATGTTGGGCAGAATTGATCTATCCCTATATAGATAAAAATGTTGATCTAGATTCTGTATACCCTTTTATTTTCATTTTGGTTGGCCAAACTGGCTGCCCCTCACACACTACTGGTATGCGGTCCTATTCCCAGGCCTTCAGACCTTAAGCAGCATTATTGCTGCTGCTGGATTTTTTTGTCCTAACTTCTCAGAATAGACAGCTCTTCAGAGGCTCATTAAGGAATTTTCCAAGGGCTGATTTAGACACAAAATCAGAGAACAGACCACAGCACTATAGACAGAAGCACCATACTGTCCCTCTGCAGCAAAGACCAAAAAAACTAAGTAAAACAGATACAAATGTCAATCCTGGAACCCTAAGCATCAAAATAAAGGAATAAAACTTGATCAAGCACTGAATGTAATAAACTGATAGAGAACAGAGAAGGAGGAGAGCTATGGAGTGGAGGTCCCCTACTAGCTAAAGTAGCACAGATTTTCCATCTTGGACCTCAGCCACCAAGGACCATGGACAGGGAGTACAGGAAGGCAACTTCAAGGAGCTCTCTAAAGGAGACAGAGCACCCAGTAATCAGGGATACACGCTTCCCCCCTCCCCTTTTTCCCTCTACATGACCTCCACCGCTTTCAAATGGGCCGCGGTCACTCACCTGGAGAGACAGTATCTCATTGCAGCCCGGGTCCTCCCTGCCCCCACTGGCCAGCCCATTTGGTGCCATTTTTTAAATTTGTTTTTTATTTTGTTTGCTTGTTATTGTTTTTTGGCTTTCTTGTTGCTTCTCTCTCTTTCTTCCTTCCTTTCCTTTCTCCCACCCAGCTAGCCCCATGCGCCATCCCCTCCCATTCCTGATGGGCTGTGCCACACCACTTGACTAGAGAGCCACCAGAACACAGCTGCCCTGGGTCTGCATCACCCCTGCCGGCAGGCTACCTCAGCGCCATTTTTTATTTTATTATTATTATTTTTTCTGGTTCTTTCTCTCTCTCTTCATTCCTTCTTGTCCTTTTTCCTGCCCACCTAGCCTCTTGTGATGTCCCTGCCTTTTCTTGGTGGACTGCAGCTTGCACAGCAACCATCCAGCAGGCTCCCTCAGAGCCCTTTTCTTTTTTTTCTGTTTTCTTTTCTTTTCTGATTTCTTCTCTGTCTCCCCTTTCCTTCATTTCCTTTCTCCACCCCACCTAGCCCTGAGAGCTGCCCCTGCCCCTTCTCAAAAACAGTGTTGCCCCACTTGGCTAGGGACTCACTGGCACACGGCCACCCCAGGTCTGGGCTGCCCCTGAAACCAGCTCCTTTTGCACTGTATTTTTTTCTTTGTTGTTGTTTTTCTCTTTGGTTCTTCTGTCTCTATCCCTTCCTTCCTTTCCTTTATCCCATCCACCTGGTCCCATTTGACATCCCCATCACTTCTTGACAGGCCTTTCTGCAGGGGTTGGCTTGGGGGTCACTGGTACATGGCCTCCCTGGGTCTATGCTACCTCCAACAATTGGCTCGCTCAGTGCCATATTTTTATGTTTGTTTGAAATATTTTTTTTCTTTTTTTCTGTTTCTTATCTCTCCTTTTCTTCTTTTTCTTTCTCCTGCTCACCTAGCCCTGTGTGCTGCCAACACCCCGTCTCAACAGGCAGAGCCACACTGCTTGGCTGGAGAGCAACCAGCAAACAGTCTCGTGAGGTCTGCCCTGTCCCCACCTGCCCAATCCTACCACAACACCATTTCATTTACTTTTATTTCTTTTTTTCATTAATACTTTTGTTCTCTTGCTGCTTTCTCTTCTTTCACTCACCAACTTAGCTCCACACACCACATTCTCTCCCTTCCCTCCTGCCTATCTGCACTGGGTACTGACAGCCACGCTCCCTAGCAGCAATGACAGAGTCCCCTGGACCCTACCCTTCACTGCACCCTGGTCCTGCCATGTTGGCCTCAGTTCATGCTGCAAACTACACATCCCTGCCCCTCCACCCAGGCTGGATGCACCCTGATGCACCATAGATGAGGGACCAGCCCTGCACACCTAGACAAGGTGGTGAGAAGTATCGTGCACAAAGCCGAGCAAGCAACAAAACATGCCCAGCCCACCTGCCCAGATACAACCAAATAAAATGAAAAACGAGGACAAAACAAAGAAATCTACAATCATCAAATGAAGAAAATAATTCCTGAATGTCTAAGGGACAGCAGACAATATCAAAACATACAAAGAAACAGGACAGGATGGCTCCAAAAGCAATCAGCATAAAACACCAGATGACCTTCCAGTAGAAAAAAAGACACTGGAACTACTTGATAGGGAATTCAAAACTCTAATATTCAGATTTCCTCCAAGGGATGAAGGAAAATACATGCAAAAGTAAGGAAAAAATAGACAAAAATCAAGAAAATATAGGAAAAATCAGGGAAAAAACAGACAAAGCAATGGAAGAATTCAAGAAAATAATACAGGAACAAACTGTCAACATAAATAAACAACTAGAAATCATAAAAAAAGAGCAATTAGAAATCCAAAAGACAACAAGATTTCAGAAATGGACAGTGCAATAGAAAATTTTAGGAGCAAATTTGAAACAATGGAAGACAGTATCAGCAAAATTGAAGACAAATCCATAGATACTACTTTGTTGAGAAAAATCAGAGAAAAGAATGAAGAAATCCTGAGAATGATGTGGGATATATTCAAAAGCAAAAATTTGCATGGGATCAGAGATCCAGAACAGGGGGAGAGAACAGAAAACACAGAGAGGATCATTGAAGAATTTCTGACAGAAAACATTCCTAATATCATGAAAGACAAAAAGCTGACATCAAAGAAGTTCAACGAACTCCATATAGGATAGACCCCAAAAGAAAATCACCAAGACATATCATAATCACATTCCCTGAAACCAAGGACAAAGAAAGAATCCTGAGAGCAGCTGGAGAAAAATGAAAAGTCATGTACAAAGGGAAAACAAAAATACTAAGGTCTGATTACTTGGCAGAAAACATGCAAGCAAGAAGGCAATGAGATGACATATAAAAAACCTTGAAAGAAAAAAAAAACTGCTAACCAAGAATAATATATCCTGAAAAACTCTCTCTCAAATATTATGGTGAAATTAGGACATTTTCAGATAAACAGAAATTAAGGGACTACATAAAAACCAAACCAAACTTACAGGAATTATTAAAGGGAGTCCTTTGGTAGCAAACCAACAACATCAGACAACAAGCTGAATCTAGGACACAAGACAGAACCAGCTAGAAAACAACCTAGGTGATGAACTCTCAAGGATAAAACAAAATTATAAATTTTACAACAGGGAGCCAGATAGGTCAATCTGTAAATGACAACAAAGTCAGGACAGTAAAAGAAGGAATAAACAGTGTAGGTATAGAACTTTGAAATGGAGATGAAGTCAAGGCAATATCAAGTAATAAAAGACTGGTTTCAACTTAGGAAGATGAGGTAAATTTCAAAGTAACCATAAAGAAAGTTAACAAACATAATCATCAAAATAATGAAGAAAAACATAAAGTCTCAGTAAACACAAAATCTACAAAAACAAAGCAAATGAAAAAAAATCCTCAGACAAAAGGAATTCAGCACAGAAGAGTAAAAGGAACAAAGAAAATATCAGCACCACAAAAAAGCACTATAAAATGACAGCAATAAATTCACACCTAACAATAATCACACTGAATGTAAATGGCTTAAATGCACTCATAAAGAGACAGAAAGTGACAGAATGGGTAAAAAAAACCAAAGGGACCCATTAATATACCATCTACAAGAGATACACATTGAAAACAAAGACATAAATATATTAAAAATCAAAGGGTGAAAAAAAAAGCAAACAGCAACCAAAAACAGCAGGAGTGGCAATACTAATCTCAGATAAAATAGACTTTAAAACAAAATCCACCATAAAAGATAAGGAAGGACATTATATAATGATTAAAGGGACAGTCCACCATGAGGACATAACCATAATAAATGTCTATGCACCCAATGACAGGGCTCCAAAATACATAAAACAACCTCTAACAGCACTGAAAAGAAAAATAGTTCAACAATAATATTAGCGACTTCAACACATCACAATCAGTAAAGGTCAGAACATCTAGAAAGAAACTCAGCAAAGATACAGAAGATCTAAATCCCACAATCAACCAACTTGACCTCATAGACATATATAGAACACTCCACCCAACATCAACAAATTACACATTCTTTCCAAAGCAGAAGGAACATTCTGCAGAACAGACCAAATCTTAGGCCACAAAGCAACCCTCAACAAAATCCAAAATGTTATGATAATACACAGCATCTTATCTGAGCACAATGCCATAAAAGCAGAAATTAAATAACAAGAAGAGCAAGGAAAAAAATCAAATACATGGAAAATGAATAATACCTTGCTTAAAAACCACTGGATAATTAAAAAAAAATCAAAGATGTGATCAAAAAATTCTTGGAATCAAACGAGATTGAAAACACATCATACCAAAACCTTTGGGACACAGCAAAGGCAATCTTCAGAGGACAATTTATAGCAATAGAGGCACACATCATAAAAGAAGAAAGGGATAAAATCAAAACATTAGTTATACAACTCAAACAAATAGAAAGAGAACAATAAAAGAAGAGCACAGTCACCAGAAGAAAGGAAATAATAAAGATCAGAGCAGAAATAAATGAAACAGAAAACAGAAAAACAATAGAAAGAATCAACAAAACCAAAAGTTGGTTCTTTGAAAGGTTCAACAAAATCAACAAACCATTGTCCAAACTGGTAAAAGAAAAACAGGAGAAGAATCAAATAACCCAAATGAGAAATGAAATGGGGGACACTACAATAGACCCAACTGAAATAAAAAGGATCATATCAGAGTACTACGAAAAACTATACTCCAACAAATTTGAAAACCTAGAGGAAATGGACGAATTTATAGAAACACACTACCTACACAACTAACACAAAGTGATGTTGAAAATCTGAACAGACCCATAACAAGAGAAGAGATTGAAAAGGTAATAAAAAAAAAAAACTCCCAACAACAACAACAAAAAAAAAAGCCCTGGCTCAGATGGCTTCACTGGAGAATTCTACAAACATTCAGATAAGAGTTTGTACCAGTACTACTCAAACTATTTCAGAACATAGAAATGGAAGGTACTTCCAAATTCACTCTATGAAGCCAGCATAACCCTGATACCAAAACCAGGCAAAGATGCCACAAAAAAAGAAAATTACAGACCAATATCGCTCATGAATATAGATGCAAAAATTCTCAACAAAATTCTAGCCAATGAATTCAGCATCATATAAAAAAAAAATACACCATGACACAGTAAGATTCATACTAGGTATGCAAGGATGGTTCAACATTAAAAAAATCAATCAATGTAATCCACCACATAAATAAAAGAATCACATGATCGTCTCAAATGACACAGAAAAGGCATTCGATAAAGTCCAACATCCATTCCTGACAAAAACTCTCAATGAAATAGGTATAGAAGGGAAATTTCTCAACATAATAAAGGGCATCTATAAAAACTAACATCCAACGTCATTTTTAACAGACAGAGGCTGAAAACAATCCTCCTGAGAACAAGAACAAGACAAAGATGCCCTTTATCACCACTCCTATTTAACACTGTGCTGGAAGTTCTAGCTAGAGCAATAAGGCAAGAAAAAGAAATAAAGGGCATCCAAATTGGTAAGAAATAAGTAAAACTATCCTTATTTGAGGATGATACGATGCTATACATAGAGAACCCAAAGGACTCCACAAGAAACTACTGGAACTAGTAAAAAGATTCAGCAGCATAGCGGGATATAAGATAAACATATAAAAATCAGTTGGATTCCTATACATCAATAAAGAGAACCATGAAAAGGTAATCAGGAAAGCAATACCATTTATAACAGCCCCTAAAAAAATAAAATACTCAGGTATAAATCTAACCAGGGACATAAAAGACCTATACAAAGAAAACTACAAAACACTACTGCAAGAAACCAAAAGAGATCTACATAAATGGAAAAACATACCACGCTCATGGATAGGTAGACTCAATATTGTGAAAATGTCAGTTATACCCAAAGCAATCTACAAATACAATGCAATCTCAATCCAAATACCAACAGCATTTGTCTCAGTCAACCAGTGCTGCTCTAACAGAAATACCACAAGTGGATGTATTTAGCAAAGACAGGTTTATTTTCTCACAGTCCAGTGGGCTCCAAGTCCAAATTCAGGGCTTCATCTCCAGGAGGACGCTTTCTTCATCAGCTCTGGAGGAAGGTCCATGTCATCAGTCTTCCCTTGGTCTGGGAGCTTCTCTGCTCAGGAACCTCAGTCCAAAGGACCTGCTCTGCTCCCAGCACTGCTTTCTTGGTGGTATGAAGTTCCCATGTGTCTCTGCTCACTTCTCTCTTTTATATTTCAAAAGAGATTGGCTTAAGACACTACCTAATCTTGTTGACCTCATCAGTATAACCTAATCACAGTGATAGAATTTACCACACATAAGGAGATCACATATAATCTCATCATAGTGATAGAGTTTACAACACATAAGGAAATCACGTCAGATAAAACAATCATACAATACTGGGAATCGTGACCTAGCCAAGTTGCTACACACATTTTTTGGGGGACACAATTCAATCCATGACATTCCACCCTTTGGCCCCCCAAAAATCACATCCTTGCAACATGCAAAACATATTCATCTCATCATATCACAGCAAAAGTCTTAACTCCAAATCCAAAATCAAAAATTCCCCTTCATCTGTGAAATCTAGAATACAAGTTATCTGCTTCCAAAGGTACAATGGCAGAACAGGCACAAGCTAGATATTTCCATTACAAATGGGAGAAACTAGAGGAAAAGAAGGGATAAGAAGCACCAAGCAAGTCAGCAGAACACATTACATTAGTCCTCAAGGCTTTGAAAATAACCTTCTGTTCTCTGAGACAATTTACACAATAGCCCTGCCTTCCAGACTCTAGGTATTGGCCACAGTCTCCGGATTCTGAGTGGAGGCCCCTCGGCCCTGAGATTCAGCTCTTCCTTCCAGGCCCACTGGGATGGCAACTCTGTTCCCTCGGCTTTAAGCTCACCATTCTCCTAGTCCACTGGAGTGACAACTCCACCCTTAGAAACACCAGAGGCCATGGCACCACCTTTGAAACCCTTGAGGTCATGGCCATACCTTTTGAGACTGAGGCAGCTCGGCTTCTTCTTGCGTTCCTTGTCTCTTCAGCTTGTGCTTCTTGTGGCTTCTTGGCCCTTGGGCCTCAAGCCCACATCTGCCCTGCTGGGGCAAGTGTTCTAAAGCTCGGTAGCTCCACCAATTAAGTGCCTGCAGGCACCCCACTCCACCAGGAAGCCTCTGGTGTACAGACACTCAGCTCTCTCATTCCATGGGTTGGCTCCAGTGCTGTCTCTCACGGGTCTTCTGGTTCTGCTGCTGCTGGTTCTCTGTTGCTGCCCCTTCTCTACTGCTGCAGGTTCTCTGCCACTACTGGTCCTTTGCTGCTGCCACACCTCTATTCATTCACAGTTTCAAAACCATTTCCGTATTTTAGGTATCCATTAGAGCAGCACCCCACTCTTGGTACAAAATTCTGTCTCAGTCATCTAGTGCTGCTCTAACAGAAATACCACAAGTGGATGGATTTAACAAAGACAGGTTTATTTTCTCACAGTCCAGTGGGCTCCAAGTCCAAATTCAGGGCTTCATCTCCAGGAGGACGCTTTCTTCATCAGCTCTGGAGGAAGGTCCATGTCATCAGTCTTCCCTTGGTCTGGGAGCTTTTCTGCTCAGGAACCTCAGGTCCACAGGACGTGCTCTGCTCCCAGTTCTGCTTTCTTGGTGGTATGAGGTTCCCATATGTCTCTGCTCACTTCTCTCTTTTATATTTCAAAAGAGATTGGCTTAAGACACTACCTAATCTTGTCGACCTCATCAATACAACCTAATCACAGTGATAGAATTGACCACATATAAAGAGATCACATATAATCTCATCATAGTGATAGAGTTTACAACACATAAGGAAGTCACATCAGATAAAACAATCATACAATACAGGGAATTGTGACCTAGCCAAGTTGCTACACACATTTTTTGGAGGACACAATTCAATCCATAACAGCATTCTTTACCGAGATGGAATAACTAATCAATAACTTTATAATGAAAGGGAAGAGGCTCATCCACCTGGTCACCTGGTCTTCGACAAAGGCTCAAAGTCCATCAAGTGGGGAAAGGATAACCTTTTTAACAAATGGTGCTGGCAAAACTGGATGTCCATCTGCAAAAAAAATGAAACAGGACCCATACCTCACACCATACACAAAAACTAATTCAAAATCAATCAAAGAACTACAAATATAAAACCAAAAACTGTAAAAACCATAGAAGTAAAACTAGGGTAAACCCCGCAGGCCCTAAAACATAGCAAAAATAGGATACAAACCATAACTAGCAATATACAAACACCAGATGATAAGCTAGATAACTGGGATCTTCTTAAAATTAAACAATTATGCTCATCAAAAGACTTCACCAAGAGTAAAAAGAGAGCCAACAGACTGTGAAAAAATTTTGGCTGTCACAAATCCAATGAAAGTCTAATCTCTAAAATTTATAGGAAAATCTAACAACTCTACAACAAAAAGACAAGTAACCCAATTAAAACCGGACAAAGGATATGAACAGACACTTTACCAAAGAAGACATTCAAGCAGCTAACAAACACATGAAGAAATGCTTGGGATCATTAACCATTAGAGAAATGAAAATCAAAACTACAATGAGATACCATCTCATGTCAACATTACTGGCACGAATCAAAAAACCAGAAAATAACAAATGTTGGGAAGGCTGCTTGGAGCTTGGAACTCTTAGGAACTGCTGGTGGGAATTCAAAATGGTACAACCATTTTGGAAAACAATATGGCCTTACTTTAAAAAGCTAGAAACAAAAATACCATATGATCCAGCAATCTCGCTCCTAGGAATATATCATAGGAAATAAGAGCATCACATGAGTAGACATATGCACACTCATGTTCATTGCAGCATTGTTCACAATAGCAAAAAGATGGAAACAACCTAAGTGCCCATCAACAGATGAATGAATAAACAAACTATGGTACGTACACATAATGCAAAACTGCACAACAATAAAGAACAGTGATGAATCTTGGAAACATCTCACAACACGGATGGATCTGGAGGAAATTATGCTGAGTGAAATAAGTCAATTACAAAAGGACAAATACTGTGTGAGACCACTATTATAAAACCTCATGAAAAGGTTTAAACACAGAAAAAAACAACCTTTGATGGTTACAAGGGAGGAGAGGTATGGGGAGGGAAAAACACTAACTAGACAGTAGATAAGTGGTAACTTTGGTGAAGGGTAAGACAGTACACAATACTAGGGAATTCAGCACAACTTGACCAAGGCAAGGTCATGGAATCTTCATAGGCACATTCAAACTTCCTGAGGGAATGAATTACTGGGCTTAGGGCTGGGGACTATGGTCTATATGTTTCTGTTGTATATATAAATATTCATTACAAATATATAATGTATACAAGTTTTATCTGAGTGTTTTATATGTCATGAGCATTTTAACCAGTTCAGCAAATAATTAGAGAAAACATTGTTCTTAATGGTTGCATAATACACCATGTTTTGGCTACGCTATTATTTTTTGCCCATTCCTTTTAAAACACTTGTATGCTTCCAAATTTTGGACTATTACATCTACCTTTGACATTGCCATTCTTTTTTTTTTTTTTTTTAATTTTTTTTTTTTTGTACTTTAGGTGAAGGTTTACAGAACAAATATTTTCTCATTAAATAATCAGTAAACATATTGTTTTATGACATTGGTTAACTACCCCACAACATGTCGACTTGCTCCCTTCTTGGCCTTGGAGGACGCTTTTTTTTTGGTGAAAGTGTACATAGCCAAAGATACACCATTTTAAAAATTTCTACATGTACAATTCGGTTGCGTCCATTACATTCTTCCAGGTTTGCTGCTGAAGGTTTACAGAACAAAACAGTTTCTCATTAAACAGTTAGTACACATATTTCCCTATGACAATGGTTAAGAACCCCACTACATGTCAACACTGTCCTTACTCAACCTTGGGTTACCTATCACCAGCTTTCCTGTACCCTTCTGCCTTCTAGTCCTTGTCGCCAGATCACTGTGCCTCATTGGTCCCATTTTGTTTTATGGGGCGACATTGCCATTCTTGTACATGAATCCTAGACCAGTTCTCTGATCATGATATTAGATTGCAAGACGTGGAATTTTGGGGTTGAAAATTAAAGATATTTAAAAACTTTTGGAACACACTGCCAATGAATTGTCTAGAAATGTTTTATCAAATTATCAACCACAGCAACTGCATACTCTCCTGACCATAAATTAGTCATATTTTAATTGCTTCTGATTTCCTAGGTTAAAATATTTCTTGCAGAGGGGACCTCATACCACCAAGAAAGCAGTGCCAGGAGCAGAGCGCGTCCTATGGACCTGAGGTTCCTGCGCGGAGAAGCTCCTAGTCCAGGGGAAGATTGATGAGAGAGGAAGCCTTACCCTGGAGATGACACCATGACTTTGGACTTCTAGCCTACTGGACTGTGAGAGAATAAACTTCTCTTTGTTAAAGCCATCCACTTGTGGCATTTCTATTACAGCAGCACTAGATAACTAAGACAGATTTTGGTACCAAGAGAGTGGGGTACTGCTCTAACAGATACCTAAAATGTGGAAGCGGTTTTGAAACTTTGAATGGCTAGGGGAGCGGCAGTGGCAGAGGACCGACAGCAGCAGAGAACCTGCAGCAGCAGAGAACCAGCAGCAGCAGAAGCAGGAGACCAGCACAAGATGGCACTGGAACCGACCCACAGAGCGAGAGAGCTGAGTGTCTGTGCACAGGAAGCTCCCTGGCAGAGTGGGGTGCCTCTGGGCACTTATCAGTGGAGCTAAGCTTGTTGACTCACAGAGCAAGACAGATGAGTGCCTGTGAGCACAAGGCTTCCTGGCAGAGTGGGGTGCCTCCAGGCAATTATTGGTGGAGCTACAGAGCTTTGGAACACTTTCCCCAGCAGGGCAGATGTGGGCATGAGGCTTGAGGAACCAAGAGGCAAGAAACCAGGCAGCAGAAGCTGAAGAGACAAGGAACACAAGAAGCTGAGCTGCCTCAGTCTCAAAAGCTGCCTACTCCAGATCTGGAAGCCTCACTGAAAAGAGACCTTAATGCCCAAGCCCTTAAGCAAGCACCAGTTCAGAGGCTGAATGATGGAACCATAGCACATTAACTTTAATGGTCTTCTTGCAAGTTTTCTCCATTGGGAGCAGGGGAAAGGCAGTGCGTATGAACACTGGACCCTCTGCCTCTGCCTATTGCCATGGTGTTTCCAGTCTGCAAGGAAGTCCCCAGGCCTGTGGACTCAGATGGACATCCAGTTTTGCCAACACTTTTTTTTGTTAAAAAGACTGTCTTTTCCCCATTTAATGGACTTTGGTCCTTTGTCAGAGATCCGATGACCTCGGGAGGATGGATTTGCATCTGAATTCTCAATTCTGTTCCATTGGTCTGTGTGTTTGTCATTGTACCAGTGCCAGACTGTTTTGACTGCTGTCTCTGTATAGTATGTCAGAGACAACTTTTTAGTATATACTTCCAAACATTTTTCTATGTTTAAATATTTTTTTCACCAAAGCATACATACTACTTTTAACTTAGTATATTATGAACACATTTCGTATGAATAACTAAATTTCCCCCAGTACCTTTTTAGTGGCTGATTTATAGTACATCATATAGCTGTTCCATAATTTCGTTGACCAATCCCCAATAGCTGGATATTTGTTTTGTTTCTAATTTTCTGCTATTATATGCAATGCTAGGATAAATACCCTTGTGGGTAATGAAAAAAATATTTCTTGCATAAAGTTTGCATTCTGTTTATTACAAATGAGTTGCACATTTTATTAGATTTTATATTGATTTGACATCGGTATGAAAGTTATGAATGCATCTTAGTTCATTTTTATTAGTGCTTAAATGTAGTTATTTTTATTTATAAAAGCCTATTATATAACAATTAATATATTGCTGTTTACATAGCAAATAATTTTCTTAGCTCTAATAACTTTGATCCTTTGACTTAAAAGTTTGTTACACGTAACTTATTGGTATTTTCCTCTGTGACCTCAATTCTTTTCATATATTGACGATTTGGTATTTCACTTTATGTGTTTTTTTTTTCATATATGGAGTGAAATGAGACCAGAAAATGAGTCTTTCTTTAAATAATTGTATGCTTTTCCCAATACCACTAATCAAATAATCCATCTCCATTCCTCCACTGGTTTGCTATGTATTCTATGCACACAGAAAGGGAGAGAGAGAGAGAGAGAGAGATCTGCATTCTATCCTATTCTGTCTGTTATTTAACTTTAAAATATCATTTTGGATCTAATATTGTTTAACAGTCCACATTGTCATTCTTCTTTATTTTCCCTATTCATTCTACTTTTTTTCTTCTAAATGAATTCTTATAACTTTTATTAAGGTCTCACCCTCAACATCCTCACCAACTTCAGTTTCCTTTATCTCATGGCTAATAATTATATTAACACTGTAAGTTAATTTGGGAATAATTAACATCTCTAACATAATTCATTTATCTATTTAGGATGATGGAATATTTCTCTATTCCTTAAAACTCACCTTGAAGTTTCTCAGTAAGTTTTCTAGTTTCCTTCAAATATGTTCAAAACAATTCTCTTTAGAGAGGATCCTAGTGGATTTTTAAAATTTTTTGTTGGTTCTACTTTTTAGTTACTATCATGATCAATATTTTCTCCTACACTTATATCATTCAAACTTATTATTAATGATATATTGTAAAATTTTAATTGTAGGAGAAGCCCTGGTGGCATAGTGGTTCTCCATGGGAGAAAGATGTGGCAGTGTGCCCCTATAAAGATTTACAGCCTTGTAAATCCTATGAGGCAGTTCTGCTCTGTCCTGTAGGGTCTCTATGAGCCGGAATCGACTTGACAGCAATGGGTTCGGTTTCTTTTTTTTTTTTAGTTAGCATTTATCCACTGTATTAAATACTCAGATTTATTTCTAGATTTTAATCCAATTTATTCTCTTGCATTTACTATGTATACAACTATACCACCTCAAGTAATGGCAAAGTTGTCTACTTTGCGATAGTTATTTCTCCTTTTTTAGTTCATTTCTTATTTAGTGCATTGATTAAAATATCCAGAACAATGTTAATTAGCCACATTTTACATTTATACCTTGTATTTCTATGGAAATTCTGATAGTACCTCATTGTTATGCTTGTACTTGCTATTTTTTTGAGATAGTCTTAACATTGGGAAGGTTTCCTCTTTGTCTTATTTTCTGGTATATATTGATTTTGAAATAAGTACTGAGTATTGTATGTTTTGTTTCATCCATAAATATTTCAGTGTATGTCTTTAAAAGATGAGGCTTTTTATCATAACTACATGATGATACACAAATACAAAAAAAAAAATAAATACTTTAATACAATATGATCAAAACTTCAGCTACTGTTCAAAATTTCAATTATCCCATAAATGTCATGTTATATTGTTTTGTTAGGTGCTGTCAAGTTGGCTCTGATTCATAGCGACCCAAAGGACAGAGGAGAACTGCCCCATAGGGTTTCCAAGGAGTGGCTGGTGGGTTTCAACTGCCGATCCTTTGCTTAGCAGCCCAGCTCTTAACCCATATGCCACCAGGGCTTTATAGAGCTGGAAATTTAAAAGTTTAATATGGAAATTTAAATTTAAAGTTTAATAAGGATGCAAATATAATTCACATGTTCTGAGTCTTTGCTATGTCTTCAAGTCTCTTTTAACCTATAGGTTTGCCCACTTATCTACTGTACTTTGTAAATGTAAGAAACAAAGTTATTTTTCCAGTAGAGTTCTCTGTGATCTGGATTTCCCTTTATTGCTTGTGTGTGGTGCAGGTAATGGCTACTGTGTCTGCTATATTTCCTATAAAATGCAAGTTGGCAGAGAGACTTGATCAGATTCAGGTTTGATTTTTTGTTTTGTTTTTGTTTTTGTGTTTTTTAGGTGAGGACAATACAAATTCAAACGTGTTGTTCTGTTCTTCCATCAAAAGGCACAAGATTGCTTATTTACTTTTCACAGAATAATGTTTCCATTTATGTTTCTACTTTTAAGGATAGTTTTTCAAAGTACACTTATCAGAAAGAAAACATAGTTGTACTGTCTTTAGAGTCCATGAATGATTCAAAATGCCTTCTTATCACTTTACCAATGTTATAGATGGTGTTAGTTGTTAGTATTCAAAGTTCTGAATATTGCAGTCACAATTTTCAGTTCTATGGAGCATCCCACCATCTCCAACCCATGAATTCGGAAAGCAAGGGACCTGAGTTCAAGTGTTGTTTTCTGTATATAGCCAGGTCAGTAAGTCACTTAACAATTCTGGGCCTCAGATTTAGTTTGACTTCAGGTATTATGTAATCTCTTTGGGTCTTTGTTTTATAATCTTAACAAGTAGATGATAATTCTACCTCTTAAAGCATCTTTAATGTATCATCAATTTAGGATGAAATGACTCCAAAATTGAGTTCTCTTTCATGCAATAATTAATGTGTTGTCTTATTCTTCAATTTTTTTTTATTTAAACCAACTTTATTGAATATTATTTACATTAAAATATACCCATTTAAAATATACAGTTTGGGGATGAAGGGCCAAGATGACAGAGTAGTCAGATGCTTCTGGTGGTCCCTCTTACAATAAAGACCCAAAAAAGCCAAGTGAATCGATTATATATGACAACCTAGTAGCCCTGAACATCAAAGGCAAAGTTGAGGAATCAGACTGAGTGAAAGGAAGAGAGAGACTGTTCAGAAGCAGTGAGGAGTTGCCAGACCTGACCTAGTGGGAGCCAGAACCCTGCTGGCCAGATCAGCTGGTGTACGTGGTGAGGCAAGCAGAGGTATTTAGGATGCATTTTCACATCGGGAGAGACTGAGATGCGAAGAGTCTACTCAGACCTCCACAGTAAGTGAAAAGCGTCACTCAGTCAGCAAAACATGAGTGTATGCATTTAACCTACTGTGTGCAGATCAAAAAATATCCCCATGGGAAGAACCTCTCTCCCATTTACCTGTTCCCTCCCTGCCCTGCACTAGATCCCAGGCTGGCTTCAGCAATTTCCACGTCCCCTGGGCTGGAAGTAGGACCTGTCATGCGCCCTGAGCCATTTCTCCTGGACTTGGAGAAGGAACAAATTAACAAACAGGAAAAAATAATTTGCCAGCTACCCTAAGCCGGGAACTCAGGGCAGGCATAGCTCCTTTGCTTAGGCACAGGCATAAGGGGTCCACGGACTTTGAATATCTTTCACCCCTGCATAGATCTGTGTGGACCCATTTCAACAGTGTAGGCCCTCATTACCACAGTACAACAGGGTATAAACCTGAAGCTTAACTTAAACTGTATCAACTATATGGTGGAGTGGTATGTTCATGATATTTGACACCTCTTGGCCCATTAAGCAGGGTCCTCACCTACCCACATCATGGGCCTGAAGACTGATGGCTCCACCCATGCCATCTAGCCACCAGCTACAGGGATCCAAGAATAAGTGGTGCCTCCCAATCTTTACAGCCAACAGCATTGGGTGTCCATAGTCTCTCTGAAAAGCCCACCCACCTATGCACTGCAGGTAACAGAGACACACTTTCTTCCCAGACAGTCAGGGGCAGCCATCAGCCCCCTGCCTTGCTCAGCAAGTGACCCCCTACTGCGGCCAGATACCTGTGCATACTCCAATCACCTCTGTCTGTCTAGGACTGTAGATGAGAGCCTGCACCACACACTTGTTGACCAACTACTTAGACACCTGAGCTGAATCTATACAAGAAAAGTAAATGGACTCCTGGGCTCACATACCTAGCAATAGAATGAACCACCTGGTGACAGGACATTAAGCTTCAAACTCTCCAATAATCAAACTAGCTCACATGAATTTGGACATATCGAAACAAAACAAGAAGCTAGAACACTGTAAGCAAACATTAAATAAATAAATATAATAACTTATTGATGGCTCAGAGACAACAGTCAATATCAAATCACATAAACAGGAAGACCAAGATGGCTTAAGCATACTCCCAAAACAAAGAATTAAGAAATCTTCCATAGGAAGAGAACTTCTTGGAATCACCAGAGATACACTACAAAAGATTAATATACAGAACTCTTCAAGAGATCAGGAAAGAGATCATGCAAAACACAGAACAAGCCAAGGAATACATAGACAAAGCAACAGAGGAACTTAAGAAGATTATAGAAGGGCATAATAACAAATCTAACAGGCTGCAAGAATCCATAGAGATACAGCAAACGTAAATCCAGAAGATTAACCATAAAATTTCAGAATTAGACAACTCAATAAAAAGTCAGAGGAGCAGAACTGAGGCAATAGGAGTTAGAATTAGTGAGATTGAAGATAAAGTACTTGACACCAACTTATTTGAGGAAAATCAGATAAAAGAATTTTAAAATATGAAGAAACCCTAAGAATTAAGTGGGACTCTATCAAGAGGAATAACCTACAAGTGATTGGAACACCAGAACAGGAGGAGATAACAGAAAATACAGAGAGAATTGTTGAAGATTTGTTGACTGAAAACTTCCCTGATATTGCAAAAGATGAGAAGATATCTATCCAAAATGCTCATCAAACCCCATATAACGTAGATCCCAGAAGAAAGTCACCAAGATATATTGTAATCAAACTTGCCAAAGCCAAGGATAAAAAATGTTAAGAGCAGCTAGGGATGAATGAAAAGTCATCTACAGAGGAGAGTCATTAAGTCTAAGCTCCGTCTACTCAGCAGAAACCATGCAAGCAAGAAGGCAACTGAAAACCCATTGCTGTCCAGTTGATTCCGACTCATAGTGACCCTATAGGACAGAGTAGAGCTGCTGTACAGGATCTCCAAGAAACGCCTGGTGGATTTGAACTGGCAACCTTTTGGTTAGCAGCCATAGCTCTTAACCACTACACCACGAAGGTTTCCAAGAAGGCAATGGGATGACATATATAAAGCCTTGAAGGAAAAAAAAATTGCCAGCCATGAATTATATATCCAGCAAAACTGTCTCTCAAATATGATGGCGAAATTAGGGCATTTTCAGATAAACCAGAAGTTTACAGCATTTGTAAAACCAAACCAAAATTACAAGAAATACCAAAAGGAGTCCTCTGGTTAGAAAATCAATAATATCAGATAACAACCCAACACTAGAATGCAGTACAGAGCAACCAGATATCAACCCAGATAGGGAAGTCACAAAAATAAATCAAAGCTAAAACACTGAAAATAGTGAAACAGAGATGTCAATATGTAAAAGATGACAAAATTTAAAAAAAAAAGGGACTAAAAAATGTAGCCATAAATCTTTCATATGGAGAGGAAGTCAAGGCAATATAAAGAAATAAAATATTGGTTTAAACTAGAAAAATAGGGGTAAATATTAGGGTAACCACAAAGGAAACTAACAATCATACACATTAAAATAAAAAAAAAAAAAAAATTAAAGACTCAGTGAATACAAGATCAACAACAATGAAAAAGATGAAAAGAAAATACATAAAGAAAAATGACTCAGCCCATAAAATTAAGTGAAACAAAGAAATTTAACAACACACACACACAAAAAAAAAGACATCAAAATGATAGCACTAAACTCGTATGTATCAATAATTACGCTGACGTAAATGGACTAAATGCACCAATAAAGAGACAGAGAGTGACAGAATGGATAAAAAAACACAATCTGTATATATGCTGCCTACAAAAGGCACACTTTAGACTTAAAGACACAAACAAAATTCCAAGGATGGAAAAAAATGTATCAAGCAAACAACAATCAAAAAAGAGAGGAGTGGCAATATTAATCTCTGACAAAATAGACTTTAAAGGAAAATCCACCACACGGGATAAGGAAGCACACTATGATTAAAGGGTCAATACACCAGGAGGACATAACCATAATAAATATTTACACACCAAACAACAGGTCTCCAAAATACATAAAACAAGCTCTAACAGCATTGAAAAGAGAGATAGTGTCTTAGTTATCTAGTGCTGCTATAAAAGAAATACCACAAGTGGATGGCTTTAACAAAGAGAAATTTATTCTTTCACAGTCCAGTAGGCTAGAAGTCCAAATTCAGGGTGCTGGCTCCACGGAAAGGATTTCTCTCTCCGTCAATTCTGGAGGAAGGTCCTTGTCATCAGTCTTCCCTTGGTCTGAGAGAACCTCAGCCCAGGAACCTCAAGTCCAAAGGAAGTGCTCTGCTCCAGGTGCTGCTTTCTTGGTGGTACGAGGTCTCCATGTGTCTCTGCTTACTTCTCTCTTTGATATCTCAAAAGAGATTGGCTTAAGACACTATCTACTCTGTAGACCTCATCAGTATAACTGCTGTTAATCCATCTTATTACATCATAATGATAGAGTTTACAACACATAAGGAAATCACATCAGATTACAAAATGATGGACAATCATACAATACTGGGAATCGTCACCCAGCCAACTTAACAGATATTTTTGGGGGAAACAATTCAACCCATGACAGACATTGCCACAAAATAGTAGATTTCAACCACCAATTTTGGTGAAGGACAGAACACCCAGAAGGTAGCTCAATAAAGACATGGAAGATTTAAATGCTTCAATCAAACAATCTGACCTCAACCTGACATTCCACCCAAAAGCAAACAAGTATATTTTCTTTTCCAACACACATGGAACATTCTCCAGAATAGACCACATATTGGTCCATAAAACAAGCCTTAACAAAATCCAAAGTATTGAGATATTACAAAGCACCTTTTCTGACCATAAAAGCCATAAAAGTGGAAATCAATAACAGAAAAAGCAAGGGAAAAAAATCAAACACATGGAAAGTGAACAACACCTTGTTCAAAAACTACTGGGTTATAGAAGAAATTAAGGAAAAAATAAAGAAATTCACAAAATCAAATTAGAATGAAAACACATCCTACCAGAACCTTTGGGACACAGGAAAAGCAGTGCTCAAAGGTCAATTTATAGCAATAAATGCACGCATCCAAAAAGAAAGGGCAAAATCAAAACATTAACCCTTCAACTTGAACAAATAGAAAGAGAGCAACAAAAGAAGCCCCTGGGGATCACAAGAAAGCACATAATAAAAATTAGAGCAGAATTAAATGAAATAGAGACTAGAAAAACAATTAAAAGAGTTAACAAGACCAAAACTTGGTTCTTTAAAAAGATCAACAAAATCAATAAACCACTGGCCAAACTGACAAAAGAAAAACAGGAGAGGAAGCAAATAACCTGAATAAGAAATTAGATGGGTGATATCACAACAGACCCAAATGAAATTAAAAGAATCATAACAGAATACCATGAAAAATTGTACTCTAAATAATTGGAAAACCTAGAGGAAATGGAAAAATTTCTAGAAACACATCTACCCACCTAAACTAACACAAACAGAGGTAGAACAACTAAATAAACCTATAACAAAGGAAGAGATTGAAAAGGTAATTAACACATCCCAATTTAAAAAAAAACCCTGGCCCTGACAGTTTCACTGGAGAATTCTACCAAACTTTCAAAGAAAAGTTAACACCACTACTACAAAAGGTACTTCAGAGCATAGAAAAGGATGGAGTACTCCGAAACTTGTTCTATGAAGCCAGCAGAACCCTGATACCAAAACCAGATAAAGACACCACAAAAAAAGAAACTTACAGACCAATATCCCTCATGAACATTGATGGAAAAATCCTCAACAAATTCTAGCCAATAGAATTCAGCAACATATCAAAAAAATAAAATAAAATTCACCATGATCAAGTGGTATTTATACTAGCTATGCAGGGATGGTTCAACATTAGAAAAACAATCAATGTAATCCATCACATGAATAAAACAAGACAAGAACCACATGATCCATTGACACAGAAAAGGCATTTGACAAAGTCCAACACACTTTCATGATAAAAACTCTCAACAAAATACGAGTAGAGAGGAAATTCCACAACATAATAAAGGGCATTTATACAAAGCCAACAGCCAGCATCATCCTTAATGGAGAGAGTCTGAAAGCATTCCCCTGGAGAACGGGAACCAGGCAAGGATGGCCTTTATCACCACTCTCATCCAGCATTGTGCTGGAGGTCCTAGCCAGAGCGATTAGGACATAAAAAGAAATAAAAGGCATCCAAATTGGTAAGGAAGAAGTAAAAGTATCCTTATTTGCAGGTAATATGATCTTATACACAGAAAACCCCAAAGAATCCACAGGAAAACTACAACTAAAAGAAGATTCCAGCAAAGTATCAGGATACAGGATAAACATACAAAGATCAGTTGGATTCCTCTACACCAACAAAGAGAACTTTGAAGAGGAAATCACCAAATCAATACCATTTACAATAACCTCCAAGAAGATTAAACATACTTAGGAATAAATCTAACCAGAGACATAAAAGAGCTATACCAAGAAAACTACAAAACACTACTGCAAGAAACCAAAAGAGACCTACATAAGTGGAGAAACATACCTTGCTCATGGATAGGAAGACTCAACATTGTGAAGATATCTCTTCTACCTAAAGCCATCTACAGATGCAATGCAATCCCAATCCAAATTCCAATGGCATTTTTTAATGAGGTGGAGAAACAAATCACCAACTTCATATGGATAGGGAAGAGGCCTCGGATAAGTAAAGCATCGATGAAGAAGAACAAAGTGGGAGGCCTCACACTACCTGATTTTAGAACCTATTATACCACCACAGTAGTCAAAATAGCCTGGTACTGGTACAAAAACAGATACATAGACCAATGGAATGGAATTGAGAATCCAGATGTAAATTCATCCACCTATGAGAAGCTGATATTTGACAAAGACCCAAAATCCGTTAACTGGGGAAAAGACAGTCTCTTTAACAAATGTTGCTGGCATAACTGGATATCCATCAGCAAAAAAATGAAATAAGACCCATACCTCACACCATGCACAAAAACTAACTCAAAATAGACCAAAGACCTAAATATAAAATCTGAAACAATAAAGATCATGGAGGAAAAAATAGGGACAACACTAGGAGCCCTAATACCTGGCATAAACAGAATACAAAACATTGCTAACAATGCATAAACACCAGAAGAGAAACTAGATAACTGGGAGCTCCTAAAAATCAAACACTTATGGTCTTCAAAATACTTCACCAAAAGACTAAAAAGACAACCTACAGACTGGGAAAAAATTTTTGGTTATGACAAATCCGATCGGTGTCTAATCTCTAAAATATACAAGATACTGCAAAACCTCAACAACAAAAAGACACATAACCCAATTAAAAAATGGACAAAGGATATGAATATGTTCTTTACCAAAGAAGACATTCAGGAAGCTACCAGATACATGAGGAAATGCTCACGATAATTAATGATTAGAGAAATGCAAATCAAAACTGCAATGAGATACCATTTCACCCCAACAAGGCTAGCATTAATCCAAAAATTAATCCAATATGTGTTGGAGAGGATATGGTGAGACCGGAACACTTATATACTGCTGAAGGGAATGTAAAATGGTACAACCACTTTGGAAATTGATTTGGCATTTCCTTAAAAAGCTAGAAATAGAAGTACCATAAGATCCAGCAGTCCCACTCATTGGAATATATACTAAAGAAATAAGAGCTGTCAGAAGAACAGATATATGCACACCCATGTTCATTGCATCACTGTTCACAATAGCAAATAGATCGAAACAACCTAGGTGCCTATCAACGGACGAATGGATAAACAAATTATAGTATAGTCACACAGTGGAATACTACTCAATGATAAAGAACAATGCTGAATCTGGGAAACATCTCATAACATGGATGAATCTGGAAGGCATTATGCTGAGTGAAATTAGTCAGTCACAAAAGGACAAATATTGTATGAGACTCAGTATGAGCTCCACTATTGTAAGAACTCAAGAAAAGGTTTAAACACAGAAAAAAACACTCTTTGATGGTTATGAGGGTGGGGAGGGAGGGAGATCTATATTCACTAAATAGTTAGATAAGAATTATCTTAGGTGAAAGGAAGGACAGCACACACTGCAAGGGAAGTCAGCACAGTTAGGCTAAACCAAAAGCTAAGACATTTCCCAAATACAATCAAACACTTAGAGGGACAGAGTAGCGGTGGCAGGGTCTGGGAACCATGGTTTCAGGGGACATCTAGGTCAATTGGCATAACAAAGTTTATTAAGAAAATGTTCTGCAGCCCACTTTGGTGAGTGGCATCTGGGGTCTTAAAAGCTAGCGAGTGGCCATCTAAGATACATCAATTGGTCCCAACCCACCTGGAGCAAGGGAGAATGAAGAACACCAAAGACACAAGGAAAATATTAGCCCAAGAGACAGAAAATGCCACATAAACTAGAGACTGCATCAGCCTGAGACCAGAAGAACTAGATGATGCCTTGCTACCACCAATGACCGCCCTGACAGGGAACATAACAGAGAGTCTCTGACAGAGCAGGAGAAAAGTGGGGTGCAGAACTCAAATTCGTGTAAAAATATCAGACTTAATGATCTGACTGAGAGTGGAGGCACCCCAGAAGACATGACCCCCGAACTTTCCTTTAGCTCAGAACTGAAACCATTCCCAAAGCCAACTCTTCAGACGAAGATTAGACTGGACGATGGGACAGAAAGTGATACTCGTGAAGAGAGTGCTTCTTAGCTCAAGTGGATACATGAGACTAAATGGGCAGCTCCTGTCTGGAGGTGAGATGAGAAGGCAAAAAAGGATAGGAGGTGGTTGAATGGACACGGGAAATCCAGAGTGGAAAGGAGGAGTGTGCTGTCACATTATAGGGAGAGCAAGTAGGGTCACATAGCAATGTGCGTATAAATTTTTGTATGAGAAACTGACTTGAACTATAAACTTTCACTTAAAGTACAATAAAAAAAAAATCACAAAAAATAAATAAATAAAATATACAGTTTGATGTGTTTTCATAAATGTATACATCTCCCCAAACAACATAGAGAATATTTACAATACCTCAGAAATTAGGAATCTTGGTGTTGGAAAAGAATATGGACTATACAAGGAACTGCGAGAAGAATGAACAAATCTGTCTTGGAAGAAGTAAGGCCAGAATGCTCCTTAAAAGCAAGGATGGCAAGACTTTGTCTCACATACGTTGGACATGTTATCAGAAGGGACCAGTCTTTGGAGAAGGACATCTTGTGTGGCAAAGTACAGGGTAAGTGAAAAAGAGGAAATCCCTCAATGAGATGGACTGATACAGTGGCTGCAACAATGGGCTCAAGCAAAACAAAGATTGTGAGGATGGGGAAGAACTGGGCAGTGTTTCATTCTGTTGTACATAGGGTCGCTATGACTCGGAACTGACTCGAAGGCACCTAACAACAACAGAAAGTTATCTCATGGCCCTCACCAATAAATCCATTTTCTTTCACTTCTTCTTTCCTGGAGGAGAAAAAGCAAACAAAGAGGAGATATAGGCTAAACCATGGAATATGGAAAGCTGAAGCATGAGGGACAACAGACTTAGCATGCTGGAGAAAGTTTAAACCTAACTGCCTATAGAGAATGAGCAAAAAACAAACGAACAACCAAAAAAAAAAACAAAGTGAACAAACAAAGCAAACTGGCTTGCACCAGGTAACTCCAGAAAGGCTCAGGAATTGAAAGCATCCAGGAATCTCTCAAAATGCAGATGACAAGTGGGGCTGAAAGTGGGAGAATGGGTCTAATGTGTATGAGAAGCAGTTATGCTCACAGATCCTCCCAGGGCACAGCCAGTGACTACTCTCCTCTTTGGAGCAGGAGACAGGATGAGCTGAGTAGAATGGGGCCAACAGGCACAGTGGTAGGCAGGCATGAGGCAAGGGGCTGAGAAGGGTGGGGTTAGTGACTATCTAGATACTGAAGGGTCCAGCCACCTTTCCTTCAGTCCTTTTCCCTTGGTTGATTTTCACCATTGAGTAACAGTACTTATAATATCCATGTAGGAGATTGAAGGGGACCTCATTAACAGAAGGGTCAAGGGACTCTCCAGGATTATGCTGACAGGAAGGCCCAGGATAAAAGCCTTGCAGCAAGAGTAGAGAGCAGCCAGCACAGTCACTGCAGAAGGGATGCCACCAGGAGCAAACAAGGCTACTAGATCACCTGATGTTCTAGACTAAATTGACAGGAGTGTCATAGTTCTAGCTCAGGGGAAAACTTATTGATAGGTACTTAGAAACCCGAGCAAATTTAAGATAATAGCAATAATTAGTAATTCTAAAATAATAAAAACCATAAAAGTCATATATTAAAAATATACTATTTGTCATCTGTGAACAACCTCACCTAATCATCAGTTGTAAACACTAAATACCAGTTTACCCAAAAATTGTCCTGAATTAAGTGGTTACCCTGGAGGTAGAAGTATGTATGTGTGTGATTGGCATGGTAGTAGAGAGTGGAGAGTGTAGGGAAACTTAAAATCCATAATTGAATAATTAAGAAATAGTAATTTAAGCCTATTATTTAAAATATGAAACTAAATCAGCTAAACAGGTGAAAGTGATTGCATCTGAGGTGTGGAACTTGAGAATGAGAAAGAGGGGAGCTGGCACTGCTGTTTCCTTTTAACTTTCCTTTTTATATGTGCATAAACTACTTCGATAAAAACTTTATAATTTAATTAAATAGAAAAAAAAAGAACTAACAATGCATCATAATGAGACTTTGCCACCTGCATTTAACTTGATGTGTATTTGCACTCTGGCATCTTTTCAAACAGCCAGAACAATACTTCCCCAAGTTTATACATGTAGAGTCTAACATACTGCCTAGCATCTAGAAGGCCTTCTAAAGACTTTGAATTGAATATGTAAATCTAATTAATATACAATGAGTCTTCTTTTTACAAAAAGTAAAAGAGTAAACTGTAGAATATAAAAGTGTACTGGCACTGACTCATAGCACCCCCCTTGTGTGTCAGAATAGAACTGTGCTCCACAGGGGTTTTAATGCTGATTTTTCAGAAATAGATTGCCAGGTCTTTCTTCTGAGGTGCTTCTGGGTGAATTCAAACCATCGACCTCTTGGTTAGCAGCTGATCACTTAACTGTTTGCACTATTCAGGTACTCCTAAGACTATAAGGAATATGTGTCAGTCTGTGGAAAAGACGCATAAATGCTTTCACCAGTTCTGTAAAATACTCTGGTTCTGGATCCAACAGAATTTTAGGCATTAATCTGAGAGTTAATGCCAAAAGTCTATCTCTCTCTATGTATTTCTACACACCAAAGCATCTCTCAGAGTGCCCTTGGACAGTTCAAATCGGCCTAATCAAAGAAAGAAATGAAGAATAAACAAAAGACTCAAGTGGACTCAGGTTTTCTTACGCCAACATTTGTTCCTACAAAGTTGCATTTCCCTGCCTCAGAAATTTGACTGTGTGCATTGCACCTCCGTGATGGCCTCTCCAACACCAGAGCAGTTATAGGCTTCCAAGAGAGTCCTATACATGAAGGAAACACACAGTACTGCTGTTGGGAAAAAAAAAAAAAAATCAACATTCCTTAAGATGTCTCCTATCAATTACAACTCACGTTTTGATTACAAAGAGAAACAATCTCCCATTCAGAACTACTTAAATCCGGTTTAGTTTAATACAGTCATCTAATCTAGGTTAACTCTCCAAAGGTCTTTAGCACAGTGTGTTGGCATCCCCTCCACCAACCCCCACCCACAAACTCTGAAAGGAACATATACGATATTGGACAATACACAATGGAATGAGTGAAAAGACAGAAACAAATGGCTGTTGTAATGGGAAAGTAGAGAGATTCTTGATCCAGGCTAAGGGTCTAGGAAAAATGCAGTCCACAGTGGATGGCAACAAGAGAGCATTGTCTCCTCCAAAGACCGCACTTTGTTTATTAGGGAGAAAAATCAAAAGCATTGTAGAAATTGCTCTAATTTCCCATAACACAAATGTTATAAAACCAAGAATAGCCGAATGAAATGGCAGCTGATAGAGCAGACCAGTCGAGATTGAAGAAGTCTAGTCATGGCAAACAGTTCTTTAATTAAATTCAACACACACTTTTTATCATCCCTGGATTTGGCTTCCTAACATTTCCAACACTCTTTCAGGGAGTTTCTATTTGTCTAGAATCTCTGCATAATAATAATCTTCCATTTAGCTGAAAGTGGCAGGGAGGTGGGACAATGTGATCATTTTTAGCTAGGACAGTTAAGGAAAGTGTCAGAAAGACCAGAAAACAAGAGTTTTTCCAAGGTGATTGTATTAGCAGTCCTAATCAATTAGCTGCAATAAAAACCTGTAGTGTTCATTAGAGAAATGGGTATTTTCACAGATGTGTGTGGGTGGGAGAAGGTTTCAGGGAGAGATGGGGTGAGTGAAGGAAGGAAAAAGGGAAGGTGGGAAGAGGAGGCAAGTTCCAGTTGTATTCTTGACCTATATAAGTTTCCCTTTTGGGATTGAATAAGGGCACAGAACCACCTGTTCTGAAAATTGCACAAAAGAGCATCTGCTCTCTTCTAAAGGTGAGAAACTCCTTGTATCAACTAAATATAGGAAGACACGTGGAGCAGTATGATAGCATGTTTGTTCATTTTCAAGTTAAAGGAAATGCGTCTTTATTAGGTTGATGAGAGTATTTTCTATATATGACCTTCATATCTCCAGAAAGAATTTCATGGCCACATGCAAAGTTCATTTCTTCTTTGAGATAGGTATGAGAACAATTCATTTTCCCCAAATCTGCATCATGACTAATTTGGATATAATAAGAGTCAAAAGAATCTCCAAATAAATGTGAATCTCTGGAAAATGCAAAGAAAATTCTTTTCACCAGCTCTATAATTATTTTATGCTAGATCCAGCAGAAGCAGTGATTTAAGAATTTAATGACATGGCCATAGCTTCTTCCATGCTTAGACAAAAACAGATGCCTCAAACTGGTTCAGGTTGATTACCTAGGACGTGAAAATTGCAATACCCAACCAGGCTGATGGTGGGAGGAGAACTTGATAGCATTTCCAGACAGAGGGTAGGGATTCAAGTCTGCCCACGCCCCTGACACACACTCGCACATGGAATTCTCAGGAGTGGATGTGCACTCACTGTCACACAGCAATTTCGAAGTTGTAGTCATTTAGAAGTTCTCTTCACTCCCTCACAAATAAAACAAAGTAACCAAACAATCATGACCACCTTGAAGCTTTACAACTTATTTCATTTGAGAAAGTACTTGTTTTCAAGGTCATATTATTTCATATCATTTCCCCAGTTTTAGTACTTCTAATTAATTCAATAGGCAATTATTGAGTACTACTGTATCTACCACCACCTGTCTGTCAGTTTGTCATACCATGACAGCTTGCATGTTGCTATACTGGAAACTATGTCACCATTATTTGAAATACCAGCAAGGTCACCCATGGTGGACAAGTTTCAGTGGAGCTTCCAGATGAGGAAGAAAGCCCTGGGAATCTACTTCCAAAAATTAACCAATGAAAACCTTATTGATCACAGCAGAACATTGTCCGACTCACTTGCTTTGGACACGTCATCAGGAAGAATCAATCGCTAGAAGAGGACATCATGTTTGGTGAATTGAAGTAGAGGGCCAGCAAGGGCAAAGGATACCCATGGTGAGATGGATTGGCACAATAGCTGCAATGAAGGACTTGAACATGCCATCAATGTGAGGATGTTACAGGACTTGGCAACATTTCATTCTGTTGTACATAAGGTCTCCATGAGTCAGAGTCAACTCACCTGAAGCTAACAACAATAACATTATTGCCAGGTCTACTTTTAGGTTCTGGGGAGACCTCAGTGAACAAAACATACAGCATCCATATCCAATGAGGCTTACATTTTAGCAGGGGGAGAGACAGATAAGATCAAATAAAAAAATAAATGTATAAAATTTTAGGTGGATGCAAGTGATCAAAAAAAAATCTAAGAGTGGCCCCCAGAAACTCTTTTAGCTCAGTGGTGAAGCTACCTCCGAGGTTCACTGTTCAGCCTGGGAGTGGACAGCCCCGTAAAACCAAATGAGACTAACGAGGTACAGGAGTCCAGTGACAAGGGCCAGAAGGCAGAAGGGGACAAGGAAGCTGGTGATAGGGAACCCAAGGTTGAGTAAGAATATTGTTGAAGTGTTGGGAGATTGTTAACCATTGTCATTTGTAGTAACTGTTAAATGAGAAACTATTTTGTTCTGTAAACCTTCATCTTAAGTGAGAATAACAGCACAATTGGAAGAGCATAGTCAATGTCACTGAGCTGTGCATGTAGACATTTTTGAAATGGTGTATCTTTGGCTATGTGTATTTTCACCAAAAAAAAGAGTTTGAGAAGTTAGAGGGTTGATATGTTGTGGGGTTGTTAACCAATGTCAGAAAACAACATGTGTACTTCTGTTTCATGAGAAACTATTTGTTCTGTAAGCCTTCACCTGAAGTACAATAAAAAAAAAATTAAATTAAATTTAAAAAAATTAAAGATTAAGGGGAAAGGGTATATAGTGGGAGAAGTTTATATTTTACATAGGATGGTCGAAGGTGTCTTTAAAACGGTGATGTTGTGCGAAGGTCTAAGGGAAGTGAGGTATAAGCAATGTGGATGGGGGCTGGTAAGCTGGAGCAGTGAGGAAGTGAGTGGGAGAGCAGGTGTGTGATGCCAGAGAAGTAGCCAGAGCACAAAGGGTCTCAACTCTTACTCTGAGTGAGATGAAGAGCCACTGGAGGGTTTGACAAAGCTTGCTCCATATTAATAAGGTCACTCTGGCAAGGCAGAACCAAGGAGACAGGTTAGGAGGTTATTGCATACATCCAGGTGAGAGCTGGGTACCACTGTGGAGTAGAGATGATAAGAAATAATCAGACTTTTTCATATATTTTGAAGGAAGAGCCCAGGGATTTGCTAGTGGATTAAAATGGGGTGAGAGAAAAGAGGCATCAAAGACAAGTTGTGGCCTTAGCAACTAGAAGTTGCAGCTGCCATTTACAAAAGTAAAAAAGATTGTAGAAGATCAGGGTTTTGTTTGTTTTTGCGGGGGAGACGGGGTAGGATTTTAGTTTTGGACATGTTAACTTTGAGATGCCTTTTGGATATGCAAATAGAAATGTCGAGAAAGCAGTATGAACTAGAGAATATACAAGTCTGAATCTTGAGCCAAGGTCTGGAATGAAGGTATATATTTGGGAATCACCAATTTAGGGAAAAGACTAAAAGCCTTAAGATAAAATGAAATCACCTAGGGAGCAAATATAGAACAGGAAGAGAAGAGGTTGGAGGACTGAGCCCTAGGATCTGCTCCAGTCCTGATGTTGGGAGGATGCAAAGGAACCAAAACGGAGACAAAGAAAAGCAGCCAGTGAGTTAGGAGGAGCCATCAGAGAGAATGAAGTCCCAGAGGACCACTGAGCACAGTGTTCAAAGACAGCGCAAGGAAGTATCTTTACCAAATGTTGTTTGTAGAGTAAAATAAAAACTGAGAATTGACCATTGGCTTAGTATTAGGTAAGTCATCAAATTAAATAACAAGTCTGTGAATATTTATATTCCCTGTGTACATGAAAAACGGAAAAATTTCATTTATTATGAAGAAAAACAAATGAAAAGAATTTCTCAGTAGCTGCACCAATGCCTCTACCCAGCTACTTTATAGACTACAAGGTACATATGGCAAAGAAATATCATTTCTACAGGCCATTCTTCCATGTCATAATGATGCTGAAAATGGTAATTTTCTTCAATGTGAAGACAGTTTTGTGGCACTTGACCAAGACCATTAGCTTATTTCCCATGAGCCCCTCAACAGCCTTCAAATGGAAAAGGCCTCCATTAAACAAGATTGCTCCGTTATGTCACGCATGACTACCTCCATTGTCTGCCAGAACACTGAGCCCCTGAGCTCCAGAAAAACAACTTCAATGTGATGTCATCCTGAAGAAAGGAAATAACTGCGTAAATCTGTATAAAGCACACCAAACCAACCAAATGAACAAACAAAACAAATGCACACAAAACTTGGACTTTGCACTATTAAATTATCAAGAACTGTACTTAATTTTCCACAAGTTGAGTTCATTAATTGTGTGCCCTCAAACCTCTGAAAAAGAAAGGAAAGAAAGTTATTACATACAAAGATGCTATGATAGATCTGGTTTTGTGAGGTAGTTTTCTAATTCCATGACTTCAGGTTATGTTTTATAACATAGCAGAATCACCAATAGAGTTTCTACTTCATCACTTTGGGAAAAATTAGAAAGAGTTGGATTTAAAATATATACAAATTCACAGATATTCCTTTAAATGTACAGAAACTAACATTATATAGTTTTAGTTAATCACAAAAGAAGTTCTGGCAAAGATTTTCTGTGAAATCTGTTGAACTGAAAAACAGCTCTAAGTCAGTATGGTTTTCCTACTGTCTTCTGCACAATCCCATTTTATATTCCACCCATGAGCATAACAAATAAAACAAGTATAATGCAACATATAGAAATCCATTTTTCCCTAATGCATTTAATCAAAATCCACAGTTGTGTGAGCTCAGATTTGGCAGGCACTGGTGCAGGTGCAGAATTCTATTACTGTGAAAAAAGGGAAAAATTTCATTTATTTTGAAGAAAAACAAATGAAAAGAATTTCTCAGTATAGCTGAACCAATGCCTCTACCCAGCTACCTTACAGACTACCAGGTATATATGGCAAAGAAATATCATTTCTACAGGCCATTCTTCTATGTCATAATGATGTTCAAAATGATAATTTTCTTCAATGTGAATTATCCTCCTATGAGTGGCTGATATTTGAGAAAGGCCGAAAGTCCGTTAAATGGGGAAAAGACAGTCTCTTTAACAAATAGTACTGGTATAATTGGATATCCATCTGCAAAAACCTGCATAACCTGCATAACCAAAGGTTTAACGAGACAGCCCCATGCTGAACGAACAAAGGTAAACAAACAATAAATGATTAGAAAGAGAATGACTAAACTAATTTAAGGATCTTAAATTGCCAAGTATATTTAATATGGAAACCAAAATGTTGGCTGAGGGGGATGCTTAAGAGGAATTTCACCTGGAAAAGGAATGTGCTCATGGGTCTTCTTGCTAGCCATGCACTTGCCTGCCACAGAGCTGGTTTTTTCTTGAGCTCAACCATGTAAGATACTGAGTGCAAAGACCTTAATTATAAGGTACTCAAATCCCCATCTTAGAGTTCCAGATCAGAGATGATCCAGAGTTACTCTGGGACCATGAGCAGGAAAGTCCTGAAAGCTTATGAGCATTTCTTACAAAAAATATTTATAAGGGGCCTAGTTGCTGAGAGTCCTGTTTAGAGGTAACTGAAATTAAGACTTAATATGACTGAAAGCCTGTTAGTATTTATTGCTACTTTAAGGTTTATTGTTGTAAATGAGGAAATAAAGGCTTAAATTAGATATCTCAGGATCTCCAGCCTGGTGTTTATATATGTGTGTGTGTTTGTGTACATGTGTGAAATAGGTCATGTATTCAGAACTGGAGTGGAAGGAGGAGGGTTGTAATATCTTTTATGGCATGTTAAACCAACAAAGCCCTAATTAAAGATCCTTATTAGCTTTCCACCACCCAGCTGTCAGTTTGTCCTACTGTGGTGACTTGCATGTTGTTATGATGCTGTAAACTATGCCACCGGTGTTTCAAAGACCAGCAAGTTCACCCACGGTGGACAGGTCGGTGAAGCTTCCAAACTAAGACAGACTAGAAGGAAAGGCCTGGTGATCTACTTCAGAAAATTAACCAATGAAAACCTTATGGATCATAGCAGAACATAGTCTGACACCCTTTCTTTGGACATGTCATCAGAGGGGATTAATCATTAGGGGAGGACATCATGTTTAGTGAAGTGGAGGACCAGTGAGGGTAAGGGAAGCCTTTGATGATGGATTGGAACAATAGTCATAACAATGGACTCAAACATGCCTGTGATTGTGAGGATGATGATGTAGGACTGCATCATCCATTGTACATAAGGTGGCCATGAGCTGCAGTTGATTAAATGGCAGCTCTATCTATCTATCTGTCTTTCTGTCTGTCTGTCTGTCCGTCTCTCTATCTATCTAGTAGCTTTATCTTGAGAACAGATTCGTTACATATGTGATATCACCCTGAGAAAATCCTTACACATAGGCTACATATACATTTTGCAGAATTAAAAATCACAATTATTTTCCAGAAATTGCATCATATAAATAGTATCTGCAGTCTATGCAGGAGAGCCACAGATCCTAAGTATTAACAGATCCTAAATGTTAATAGTCACAGTATTATTCTGAGGTTAGACTCTTGCTTCCTCTTGCATGATTACTCATACATTCATTCTTTCATTCATTGTAATATAATATAATAATTGTCAAAAATCATCAGAGAAGGAATCAGCATCATCATCAAGCTAGTCCCTATGAGGCGGAGGTCAGGCCAATCTCCACCTTCCCACTTCTCTATTATTTCTGTTACCAGTCACTCTCCGTATTTTACTGTCTATTCTCTAGTGGGTTCATTAATTCATTGCAACTCTCACAGATCTCATGGAAACACCTCATCTGTGATAACAACTTAAATATAACAGACAAGGGTATAAACAGAGAAGGATATACAAGAAGAAATGCAATAGGATGAGGTAAGGAAGGGTCCCATCCTGGAGCCTCAACATCTCAAGGAGACCCACTTACTCTCCCAAGAAAAGACATTAACTTTCTCCAGTCAGAAAACTTCAACCAGGAAGGTTTCTATGACATCAGTCATTGGCCTCTATGCTATTAGGTTTCTCTAGTGCCAGACTCTATGCTGTTGGCCACACTGCTGTCAGACTCTCTGCCATAGAGTTCTCTGTCATTGGGCTGTCCACTGTTGAGCTCTCTGCCATCAGGCTCTCTGCCATATCTCTGCAGGTTGAATCAGCTTCACTTGACACTGTTCACAGCCACAAACTGGCCCAGCTCATACCCAGTACAGCTGCTCTCTCTCTCTTTCTGCCTCTCTCTCTCTGATTATTTTGTTCCTGAATTCAAGTATTCAAGTAAATCATTGTCAGAATATTAGCTGAACAAAATCTAAAGAAACAGAGACTTCAAAGACCACCATGACAAAGAATGCAGACTTAAAAAATAGTTTAGAAAAGTCACAAAACAATCAAAGTTACAGCCAAGAGCAAGCAATAACAACAACAAAACAACTACAATAACTTGGACATTTTTAACCAAGAATTTTAAATATTTCAAAACTGTCCTTCAAAAATAAGGAGAAATTAAGACATTTCCAGATAAATAAAAGCTGCAGGATTTGTGGCTAATAAATCTACCCTACAAGAAATGCTAAAATGCAACCTTTGAGCTGAAATAAAATGGCATTGATCTGAGTCATATGAAGAAATAAAGACATCTGATCAAGATAAATACATACATAAATAGAAAAACAAGTATTATTTGTATTTTTGCTTTGTATCTTCTCTTTTTGTAACCTGCATTACTTAAAAGGAAAATGCATAACATAATTACGAAGATATAATTGGTAACAATAACATAAAGTAAAGGAAGGAGCTGTATAAGAAGAATGTTTGTATGCTATTGAAACTAGTTGGTAACAATTTAAACTAGACTGTTATAAACTCGGGAAGTTAATTGTAATCCCCATCGTGACCACTAAGAATGTATCTACAAAATATACACTAAGAGGATGCTTACAGTAGGGAACCAAAATGATACACTACAAAAAATCAGTTAGTCATGAAAGGGAGTAATGAAGGAACTGGGGGTGGGGGGTGGGGAACCAGATATAAGACATATAGAAAACAAATAGCAAAATTACAGAAGTAAATTCTTCCTTATCATTAATTATTATAAACATAAGTGAATTATATTCTCTAATTAAAAGGCATAAATTGAAGGATGGATTAAAAAAAAAAAAAAAGATCCATCCATATACTGCCTACAAGTGACCCAGTTTAGATCCAGATACACAAATAGGTTGAAGTGAAAGGATGGAAACAGATATTCCCAATAGGAACCAAAAGAGAACTGGAGTGGCTATACCAAAATTAGGCAAAACGGACCTTAAGTAAAAAGAAAAAAAAAACTATAAGAGACAAAAGTTCATTATATATTGAAAAAAAAGAGTCAACCTAACAAGAAGATATAACAGTTATGAACATATAAAGGCTTAATAACAGAGCCCCCAAAATATATGAAGTAAAAATTGACAGAAATGAAGGGAAAAATAGTTCTACAACTATAGTTGGAGATTTCAATACCCCTCGCTTTATAATAGATAGAACAACTATACAGAAGATAAATAAGGAAATAGAGAATGTAAACAACACTATAAACCGATTAGACTTAGGAGACATATACAGAACACTCCACACAACAATTGCAGAATACACATTCTTCTCAAGTGCACATGGAACATTGCCCAGGTTGGATCATACATTGAAATGCAAAACAAGTCTCAAAAAATTTTAAAAGATTGAAGTCTATACAAAGCATCATCTCTGACCACAATGAAGGAAACTAGAAATCAACACCAGAAAAAAAAAGTTAAAAATTCACAAATATGTAGAAATTAAAGAACATGTTCTTAAGCAACAATGTGTGCAAGAAGATATCAAAGAGAAATTAGAAATACTTTGAAAAAAATTAAAGAGCAGACATAACATAAGAAAATTTATGGGATGCAGTATGCAGAAGGAAAGATCTCAAATCAATAACCTAATTCTACAATTTAGGGCACTAGAAGAAGATGACCAAATAAAATCCAAGCTATCAGAAGGAAGGAAATAATAAAGATTATAGCAGAGATAAACAAATAGTAGAAAAACAAAACACAGAATCAACAAAACTAAAAATTGGTTCTTTGAAATGATCATCAAAATCAACACACCTTTAGCTACACTATGAAAAAAGAGAGACCAAAATTACTAAAATCAGGAATGAAAGTGGGGACATTACAACTGACATCCTACAGAAATAAAAAGGGTCGTAAGATAATACTATGAACAACTGTATGTCATCAAATTACATAACCTAGATTAAATGGAGAAGAGTCTTGCTGGCACAATAGATAAGCACTCAGCTGTTAACCAAAAGGTTGGCAGTTCAAACCCACCCAGCGGCTCCACAGGAGGAAAGAACTGGCGATCTGCTCCCATAAAGATTATACCCTAGAAAACCCTATGGACAGCTCTACTCTGTCACATTGGGTCACTATGAGTTGAAAATCAACTTGACTGCACCTAACAACAACAACAACAGATTAAATGGACCAATTCCTAAAACTATGCAAATTAACAAAAGTGACTCAAGAAGGAATAGAAAATCACAGCAGATCTATAATAAGTAGAGAGGTTGAATTACATAATCAATAATCTCCCAACAAAGAAAAGTCCAAGACCAGGTGACTTCACTGTTTAATTCTACCAAATATTTAAAGAAGAATTAACACCAATCCTTCTCAAACTTTTCCAAAAAATTAGAACAGGATAGAATACTTCCTAATTAATTCTGTGAGGCCAATATTACCCTGATACCAAAGCTGGACGAAGATATCACAGGAAAGGAATACTACAGATCAATATCCCTTATGAATATAGATGCAAAAATTCTCAAAACAATACTATCCCAAATCACATTTAAAAAAAAAAAAAAAACCTGACCATGACCCAGTGGGATTTACACTTAGAATGCAAGGGTGATTCAACATAAGAAATCTATCAATATACTACAACAAAGGAAAAAAATCCACATGATCTTCTCAACTGAGACAGAAAAGGCATTTGACAAAATCCAACAATGTTCATGATTAAAAACACTTAGCAAATTAGAATAAGAACAGAATTTTTTCCTAATAAAGAATATTTATAAAAAACTCAAAGCTAATATCAAAGTCAATGGTGAAAGACTAAAAGCTTTCTCTCTAAGATCAGCAACAAGACAAGGATGCCCATTTTTACCACTGCTATTCAATGGGGTGCTGGAAGTTCTAGCCAGAGCAATTAGGCAAGAAAAGCAAATAAAAAGCATCCAAATTGGAAAGGATAAAGCAAAACTATCTTTTTATGCAGGTGACATGATCATATATAAATATATAAAATCTCAAATAATCCACACGCATGCAAATAAACCCAAGTACAGCTAACAAACAAATTCAGCAAGTTGTAGGGTACAGATAAACACATAAAAATCAGTTGTGTTTCTATACATTAGCAGTAAACAATCAAAAAAAACAAGAAAGCAATTTCAAAAGGCTAAAATACCTAGGAATATGTCTAACCAGGGAGATGAAAGACATACACTGAAACTACAAAATGTCCCAAGACAGACACATAAGGTCACATATTGTTATGATTCCATTTATATAAAATATCAAAAATAGGTAAATTTATAGAGAGAAAAAAAATATTGGTAGCCAATATTTCAAAGATTGGAGGAGGGAAGAATGGAGAATAAGTGTTTAAATGTTACATAATTGGCAATGATAAAAATGTTTTGGATCTAAACAGTGGTGGCGGTTGCACAATACTGTTAATGTGCTAAATGCCACTGAATTGTTCACTTTAAAATGGTAAATTTTATGTTATGTAAATTTCACCTCAATAAAAAAAATAAAATAAATTTCTAAGTAATCCACAAAAATATTAGAACTAATAAGCAAGTTCAGAAGGGTTGTAGGATACAAGAGCAATAAACAAAAGTCAATTGTGCGGTGCAAAGAATTACCTTTTTTTAAATTGTACTTTAGATGAAGGTTTAAAGAACAAATAATTTCTCATTGAACAGTACACATATTGTTTTATGACAACGGTTAACAACTCCCTGACATGTCAACATTGTCCCTTCTCAACCTTGGGTTCCCTACTACCAGATTTCCTGTCTTCTCCTGCCTTCTAGTCCTTGTCCCTGGACTGTTGTGCCCCATTAGTCTCATTTTGTTTTATATATGGTGCTGTCTAAGCTTTGGGTGAACGGTGAACCTCAGGAGTGACTTCATTACTGAGCTAAAAGGGTGTCCGTGGGCCATACTTTCAGGGTTTCTCCAGTCTCTGTCAGGCGAGTAAATCTGGTCTTTTTTTGTGAGTTAGAATTTTGTTCTACATTTCTCTCCAGCTTTGTCCGGGACCCTCTGTTGTGATACTAGTCAGAGCAGTCAGTGGTGGTAGCTGGGCACCACCTAGCTGTACTGGACTCAGTCTGGTAGAGGCCATAGTAGTTGTGGTGCAATGAATTACTTAATATGGCCCTTCTAGCCATAGTCTTTGTGACTCACACAAAATGATTGAGTGGTACTATGCAAATAAGGTATATGGAACCTGTGATGGTTGGGATTGTGTGTCACCTTGGCTAGGCCATGATTCCCAGTTTTGTGTAGTTGTCCTCTATTTTATGTGTTGAGGATGCTGACCTCTACATGTTGATGAGGCAGGATTGGTATAAGGTGTGTCTTGGGTTGCAGCCTGCAGGAGGGCATGACTCAAGCCCCACCCTTACTAAAGTCACACCTTCCCTGGGATGTGGCCTGCATCTAAGATATGTGTGTGTGTCCTGGTGAGGCTCTCTCTCTCTCTCTGCATTTGGATCCCACATCTGGTTCATGATCAGCTGATCTCCCCAGAGCTTTGCTGTCTGACCTGACGATTCTGAGATTTGCTGGCCTCCACAGTGCCTTGGGCCAGCAGCCTGTCTTGTGACCTGATTCTCCAGTTTCCAAAGCTTGTGAGCCAGCAGCCTGTGGTCTGAACTGCCGGGTTGGGTTCCTCAGCTCCTGCAGCCAGGTGTGTTGGGAGAAGCCTATGCCTGAACTATGAATTTGGAACTTCCCAGCCTCCACAGCCGTGTGAGCCTTTTCCTTTATACAGGGTGTATGAGTTCCATGAGACTCTGCAGTGAATTAAGGAGACCAAAGACAGGAGGGAGAGTACCGAGGGGAGAGGGAGTAGTTGATGTTAGAGACAATGGAGTGATACAGTAGCTTGGAAAAGTTGGACATTTGGGATATCTTTGACCTCTGCCTCATAGGAACAAGCTTTGTGCTGATCCTTATAAAAGAAATTATTCATTTAAACTATAATTCCGTACACTAGCAATGTACAATTTAGAAAATCTTTTTTCAAAACCATCAGTGTGCATAAGATATTTAGGAATAAATTTAACAAAATAAGTGCAAGAATTTTACACTGAAAATTACAAACAATGTTGAAGGAAAATTAAAGATCTTTAAAAATGAAAAGATATCCTATATTCATGGATCAGAACATTTAATAGTGTTAAGAGGGCAATATTCTCCAAGATGAGTTACTGATTCAACATATACCCTTTAAAATCCAACTGCCTTTTTTTTTTTTTTTTTGCAGAAATAGAGAAGGTGATTCTAAAATTCATATAGAAATGCAACAAAATCAGAATAACCAAAACAATCTTGAAAAAGAAGAATAAAGTCAAAGGATTTACATTTCCTGATTTCACGCATTGATACAAAGCTACAGCAGTAAAGACAATGTGGTAGTGGCATAAGGATAGACATAGAGGTTAATAGAATATAACTGAAATCCAGATATAAACACTTACTGTTACGTTTAATTGATTTTCAAGGGGGTGCCATCACAATTCAATGGTGAAAGAGTTGTCTTCTTTTTTTAATGGTGGTGAAAATACACTCAACAAAATATACACCAATCCAACAATTTCTACATATGCAGTTCAGTGACATTGATTATATTCTTCCAGTTGTGCAAGCACTCTAGCTGTCTTAGTCATTTAGTGCTGCTATAACAGAGACACCACAAGTGGATGGCTTTAACAAAGAGAAATTTATTTTCTCACAGTTGAGTAGGCTACAAGTCAAAATTCAGGGCACCAGCTCCAGAAGGCTTTCTCTTTCTGTCGGCTCTGGAGGAAGGTCCTTGTGATGCATCAGTCTTCTTTTGGTCTGCGAGCATCTCAGCGCAGGAACCTCAGGTCCAAAGGATACACTCTGCTCCCAGCACTGCTTTCTTAGTGGTATGAGGTTCCCATGTGCCTCTGCTCGCTTCTGTCTTTTATATCTCAAAAGAGATTGGCTTAAGACACTATCCAATCTTATAGATGTCATCAGTATAACCTCATCATAGTGATAGAGTTTACAACACATAAAGAAATCACATCAGATTACACAATCATACAATACTGGGAATCATGACCTAGCCAAGTTGACAGATATTTTTTGGGGACACAATTCAATCCATGACACTATCCTTTTCCAAATTATTCCACCACCATTAACAAACATTCAATGCATCCTTAGCAAAAGCTCCCTCTTTCCTCTTCTCTCCCACCCCTGGTGACCACTAATAATTTTTGGTTTATATATTTTTGCTTATTTTATATACTTGAAGTCATACAGTTGTTGTCCTTTCATGACTGACTTATTTCACACAACATAGTGTTTTCTAGTTTTATCCATGTTGTGCATTAGAACTTCATTCCACTTTATAGCTGAGTAATATTCCATTGTACGTATGTACCACATTTTCATTTTATCCATTTATCAGTAGATGGACATTTCAATTGTTTCCATCCTTTGGCAATTGTGAATAATTATGCAATAAATATCAGTTTACACATGTCTGTTTGCATCACTGTTTTCAGGTCTTTTTTGTACATACCTAAGAGTGGAATTACTGGGTCATACGGTAGTTCTATGTTCAACTTTTGGAGGAACTACCAAACTTTTCCACAGTGGCTGTGCCATTTTACATTTCCAGCAGCAATTAATGAGGGTTCCTGTTTCTCCACAACCTCACCAACACCTAAAGTTTTCTGTTTCCTTGTTCATTGCCATTCTAATGGGAGTGAGATGGTATGTCTTGTGATTTTGATTTGCATCTCCCTAATGCCCTGGTGGCATAGCAGTTAAGACCAAAGGCTGCTAACCAAAAGGTCGGCAGTTTGAATCCACCGGGTGCTCTTTGGAAACTCTTTGGAGCAGTTCTATTCTGTCCTGTAGGGTCACTATGAGTCAGAAATCAACTCGATGGCAGTGGGTTTTTTTTTTTAATGCCTTATGACCCTTAGCATCTTTTCATGTACTTGTTGGCCATTTGAATATTATCTTTAGTGATATGTCTATTCAAGTCTTTTGCCCATTTTTTGATTGGGTTGTCTTTTGGCTGGTAATTTGTAGCAGTATTTTATATATTTTGAATGTTAGACCTTTGTTGGATATATGGTTCCTAATAATTTTATCCTCATCTCTAGACTGCCTTTTCAATTTTCTAATAAAGTCCTTTGATGTATGAAATATTTTTATAAGGTTTCACTTATCTATTTTGTTTTTCGCTGCCCTTCTTTTGTTGTCATATCTGATGGCTCATCATCAAAAACTAGGTCATTTTCTCTCTCTTCATATGTTTTGTGATTGTTGTCTTCAGGACATTTAACTATTTTATTTTGATAAATAAGGAGATTAGATTCTTCTCCTTTTGTATAGTTTGCTCTTTTTCCTCTTTATTATAGTTATTACTACTGTTTTAAATTACTGAAGGTTGTAGTTCTCTGCTTCAACTCTAGTCTCCTGTCCAGGTGCACTTGCTGTTGTCCCTTCCCTATTGGTATCCCTGACAAGGGGCACTGGCTGTCACTCTTTCATCTCTAATTTTCCTAAGTGGAGTTGCTGGCTGAGCCATTTCAACACAGAACTCTATGGCTTGTAGTACTTGGTGTGGTCACCTCCCCACCAATTATTGGGGGCATTGACCATATTACTCTGGTACCAGAGTCACCATCTGAGAGACATCACCTATGCTTCTCCCCCACCTGCCACCCCCCCCCACCATTTTGTATTACTGGCTGTCTCTGATTGCTCACCTCAAATCTCCCCCTACTCCGTGGGTGCTGACTGTCCAACTCTGCCACTAGACCCCCCAGTGTAGGCTCTGCAGCTGTCACAGTTACACCACAAGACTCCTCTCCCAGGAATGTTGGCTGCACTACACAAGTTTCAAAGTCCCGCCCTGGAAACAGCAGCCATTGCTAATTTACCACGTGTCCTTGATGTTCATGAACTCCAGTTCACACAATGCTCACCTTATGCTTCTTCCTAGGATTCACATGAACTCCAGCCCAGGCTCTACTAGCAGAGCTGGTTGGTCACAAGTCTGACTGCTCAGGTGTCTCAGCCCACACTGAACCAATCTCGCCTCTCTGGCTGACTGTTCATGTACTGTGGCCTGTGTTGCTCCCCGGGTCAGCTATCAGGCTGCTGCCAGGTGGCTCAGAGGCTTTTCTTTGCTGCACTGGAAGGGGTACTGGTGGGGGCACTCCAGATACCCAGGAGATCTGCTTTTGGCTTCTGAGCCACGGTCACTATGTGCCCAAGATCACTTCAACAGTCAGTGGTGCATAGCTGCTCATAGAAATTCCTCTGCTGCATTGAGAGGCAGAGAGACAAGAGGCTCCCGGTCCTGTCTGCCCAGGAGATCCACTCTAGGTTTGGGAGCCAGGGGCCACCAAGCCTTCTTTTAGTGCTCCAGAGATTCATGCTCTCATCAGCAGTGTGTGACTACCACCACCAGGTTGCTGCCTGGCAGAACTGGGGCTGTCTATGCCACACCGGTGTAAAAGGGAGCTGGGGTGCTTCAAAAGAACCACCCAGGAGATCTGCTTTTAGCTTGGAGTCAGAGTGGTGAGCTCTTTACTTTGCATTCACAAACATTTTGCCTGCTAGTGGTGTGAGACAGGTTGAGTCTCACACTGCCACATTGACAGAGGGAGGATCTGGAGGCCCATCTCCTCTGCCCAGGAGATCCATGCCTGATTTCAAAGCCAGAGGCCACCGGGCCCCTTCCTGTCTCCCTGTGAACAGTGCTTCTACAATCAGCGCTGCTTCCCTGCCAGGCAGCTAGTGGATAGCCCCGGGCTTCCCTCATCTTCGCTGGGAGGATGGGAGACAGAGGCCCTCCAAACCATCTGCCATGCAGATCTGCCCATGGCCCCGAGTCTGGAGGCTCTGGAGCACTTTGCTGCTGCTGATGGGGTGGGTTGGCCAAATAGGAGATGAGTGGGGGATCCCCACATGGTCTGTCCTGGAGATCTGCTCTTGGTTTCAGAGCCTGAGTTTGAGACCCCTTTCCTGCACCTCAGAACTGTGCACTCAGTGGAAATCCGCTGTGCTCTCTGGGGCCCTTTCCTAGAGTTCTGGGTCTAGCCTTCCGGCCCAGTCTGCATTCAGTGTGTCTCTCTATCTTGGGTCTGGGTGCTCCTAAAGTCCCTTCTGTGCTGTTGTCCCAGTGTTGCCCTTTCCAGGGACCACAGGAGCTCAAGCCCCTGCTGCTTCACTCTCCACCTGTTCTTTCCCAGGGCTGCCCACTCTGGCTTACCAGCTGGGCGTAGGTGCTTATAAAGTCCAGTCTGTACTATTCTCCTTAGGTTGCACTTTCCTGGGCCTCCCTGAACTCAATCCTGTACTGTGTCTGCCACACAGTTCTCTCCCAGATCTGCCCAATCCCACTACCTGTCATGTTCATCGTGCTGCTCCATATCAGGGCTGATTACTCAGTACTTCTGTCCAACTCTGTGCCCTCTGATGCTTCTTCCCTGGACTACCTGCTTGGGGGTGCCATCTGTGGCTGCCCCAAGATGGCCACACTGAGCTGGGTTGATGGGTATGGTAAGGATGCTCTGTGACCTCCACTTGTATGGAAACCCAATCGGCAATTCTACTCTGTTCTATAGGCACTAAGAGTCGGAATCAATTTGATGGCAAAGGGTTTGGTTTGGGTTTTACCATCTGTATGCTACCCTTTTCTTGATTCAGGGTTCACTTTGTTTTTCCATCCCTTCAACTGATGTCCAGAGTTCCAAGATTATCAATTCCATCAGTTTTTACTTGTTTTCTTCTAGTATCTTTGTCGGGGGGAACCTCTGGAACATATTCCAATGATCTTGGAAAATATTGCGCTTTCTGAAGGTATCATTTTAATTTCATTTTAGTGTCTTGAGTAAGTGTATGAAAGTGGAAGCCAGGGGTATCTAGGTTAGAATGATAACTCATTACTAGCTGGGCAACTTTAAGTATTAGTTGAATAAACTCAGAAAGAATCTATAATCAAATGTTATTTCCTTCAAAATATAGATTCAATAAATATTTGTTAAATGAATGAATAAGTCTACTGTTACTTCAACACTATTACCTCCTTTAATGTGTTAATTTCTTTGCTAACATTAATTTAATTTAATTCCTACATGTAGTCTTAGTCCAGAAGGATATGAAAAGGGATATCTCTTAAAACAAAAGAGGAAAGTCCTCTAAAATGAGTGACTGAGAAAGACAAGAAATACATGCTTTCTGAGACTTAGTTTCAGAAAATTTGAATATGAACTGAATATTAAATAAGACAAAAGAATTATTGTTTTCTCTTTTTTAAATGTAAAAATTGCCATGCTTATGTAAGAAAATGTCCATAACTTTTACTTTTTTATTTTTTTTTTAACTTTGTGAATTTTTTTTTATTGTGCTTTAGATGAAGGTTTACAGAGCAAACTAGTTTCTCATTAAACAATTAATACACATTTTGTTTGTGACATTGGTTGCCAAGTCCACAACATGTCAACACTCTTTCCCTCTTTCCTTCTCAACCTTGGGTTCCCCATTTCCATTCTTCCAGCTTTCCAGTCCCCTCCTGCCTTCTCGTCCTTGCCGCTGGGCTGGTGTGCCCATTTAGTCTCGTGTATGTGGTTGAGCTACATTTATTATTGTTTGTTTTATGGGCCTGTCTAATCTTTGGCTGAAGGGTGAACCTCATGAGTAACTTCAATGTCCATAACTTCTAGTGGTGCATTCTGAGGTATGGGATTTGCTTTTGAAGTAATACAGCAAAAGATAAAGAGAATAAGGAAAATAATGAATGAAGCAAAATCTTGTTAATGTAGCATTTGGGTGGTGGGATTATACTGGTTCTTTACTTTTATTTTTAATGGAATTTTTTTATAGTAAAAAAGAAAAAAGATGAAAAGTATAATGACCAAAAATTAACACACTTTGAATAGTGAAACATTGATCTTGATGACATTATTGAGAGATGGAAAACCTTGGCACTGCCCACTTCCGGAATTCTTGCTAAATAAATAGCAAACATTGGGGTTTAAACCAATTGGTCTGATTCTTTTTCACTTGCAGTTGAACACATAAAACCATTACATTTTGGTCCATTATGTTTTTATGCTATTGTGAGTTGAATGTGGAATTCATGCTTAACACACTAATATTAGTAAAGTAAAACATGTTTCATAGTTTTAATTGATGACTTATGAATACTTAATATTTACACATCCTTCCTTTTTAAAACTGTGAAACCATAAAACCATGGTTTAAAATGTTACTTGATTATTTTATATATCTAACTCATTAAAAAGCATTATTGAAGCTTTATATATATATACAGTAATGCAAGATTTAGAAAAAAGGAGTCAACCTGCATAGAAGGGAAATGATATGTTTAGGGGAATATATATATATAAGAAAACATATATATATGTTATAATAGATATATATATATGTATTATAACATACATATTTTTATTTTACATGGGCTTTGGCTGAGGGGCACAAGATAAGCCATAAACTGTTTTCATAAGAAGTGGGCTAATCTAATCAAAAAGAAATGACAGTGTTTGTTAACTCAAGTGAAGTCAGGTCCTATTTCTCATTAAAATTTTGCAATATAAGCTACATAGAAAAACAACTGCTAAGTATGACTCATTATTAAAATTATATTTTACCATGTGGTTTATTATCTTTGAGTAAACATAAATATTTCTCTTAATAAAACTTTCTCTTCAATGTTAAAGAAAAATATGCTAGGAAGTTTGGTCATAATTTTTCATGAATAAAAATCACTAAATAGTTAACTATATACTTACTGGCAAAAACCAGCTACCTATTCTGGCAGGTATAGTTACCCTCTGAAAGGTTTTATTTGCTTTTTAAGGTAACACTTATGCATTGCAGTGTAATGGCATATATAGCCTATCTAGTCATTTCCCTCAGTTTTATCAACCACCACCCTGTCCATAAAGTGTTTAAGTGTCTTCACTTACAATTCTGTTTTAGGCATTTTAATCCCATCAATACTCTACCCACATTTAAAGATCTATCTAGAGTTGCTTTTTTTTTTTGGATGTTAGTTTGTTTTTAACCAAATAAAGTAACTCAGAAAGTAAATAGACCTGTCTTTGACACTATTTTTAGACTAGCTCGAAGTAAATTCAAGGGAATTTAATTCTGAGATAAAACAGAACTCCAAGACAATCTTCCTCATGTCTTTTCTGAATGAGAAAAACTGAAATAAATAAAATTTCAACATGAGTTAGAAGTGACTTCTAGGTTTACTAAGATCATTACCAAGTTGTAACTCCCTTAGGTTACATCCACCAATGAAAGTACTGACGAGGCAATCTGTTATTACTTCAGGTACTATACTCGTGGCATCTATAAGCATAAAAAAACCCAACGTTTTTAATGCCTTGAAAAGTTTACTTCTCTGAAAATCATAAAACTAGATAAGGAATAAGATGAAACCACACTGGCATGACCCTAAATACTTGAGATATTTTTGGTAAAGGGGGGAGAACAAAGAATTTATTTCTCTAACTAGAAAAGGATTAGATTATTCTTTTTTTCTATTTTCCCTTTAGCAGCTCTATATCTTTCCTCATCCTCTCTCACATCTTACTAAACCATTTGAGCTTCTCTATCACTAAACTTGTAATGTATTCCTCACACAGGCTTCAAAGCGATATTCACAGTCATAGATAAAAGGTTTCAGGCACTGTCCAAGTGATGATTGCCACAGTCAACCCTAAAATGATGACATGCGCAAATGATAAATATCCTGACACAAAAAAGCTATTTTTTAAGGGAGGCCACTACACCATAAGCAAACCTTTGTTGCTCTATCTGTAAACTCAAGGATCTGTCCTCCCAGTGAAAAGCCTCCGAGTCGGCAGACTGGCTACTGCAAGTCGCTGACACCACCGCACAGAACAAAGAATCTGTCCAAGATGTGATCCCCTGAGCTCAGTGTGGGCCAAGTTCAGCTCTGCCATCTATCAAGCACTGGAATGTGCAGCAAGTAAATACACACATTCTGCCAAGGAAGAAGAAAAGCTGGGTCACGGACTGTTCACAGAATGAAGGGAATTCTCTCACATCAAAAAGACAGTAGAGACTTCATCTGGGTCTGCACTGTATAATGGGTAGATTTTTAGCCGGGACTCCAAAGACAAATGATGCTTTTATCTTGCCTTCTCCCCCCTTGCAATAAGAGTTTATGTTAAAGCCACTTAACTGTCTGAAGTGCAGTCTGTGGATTACCTGTGTGTATGAATCAAATACATTACCTGATCATGTGACTGTGGAGGAGGGGAAGGACAAGAGTTTTGTAGAATTGGTTTTACTTTGAAAGGATCTTCAGCAATTTCCGAAGGCTCACAAAGACTTCTATACATGCTAGCCCCCATAACGAGAAAGGATTAAAAGTGAACAGTGCATAAGGTTGAGAAGTTCAGCTTGCATTTCTAGTAATTTTATTAGTTTGGCTTTATTAAATTGCAAGCTTTAAAAGTCAGTCACCCATTATTGGAAAGAGACGTGGAATAGTGAATAAAAAAGCATATCTCTGAGATAGTCTTCACAAGCTTTGGCTTTAGGCATCCAAGAGAATTAAGATAAGACTTCATCAGGTAAACTGAAACAATCATCTTTTGAACTAAAATTGAAAGTCCCTAAAAGTCACTTCTTGAAGATCAGCATTTTGAGGACAGAAATCTTAAATGTTAACAAAGTTGGACTTAAATACCACAAATGATGAACTAGTCAAATGCCAAGAAGGAATTCTTTTTAACTTTCCATCCTCAGTGAGCTGTTAGTTTCAGTTTCCGCTGATTGCTTTTTTTGTATATTTAATCTCAGTCACCACTAGAATATGAAGACCTGTGGTGTGGTAAAGGGGCAGTGGTGGTTCTGTGGTAGAATTCTCATCTTCCATGCAAAGACCTGTGTTCAATTCTGGGAAAATGCACCTCATGTGTCAGCCACCACCTGTCAGTGGAGGCTTTCATGTTGTTATGATGCTGAACAGGTTTCAGTGGAGCTTTCCAGACTAAAATGGACTAGGAGGAAAGGCCTGGTGATTTACTTCCAAAAATTAGTCAATAAAAACCTCATGGATCACAGGAACTCGGGCAGACACGACTCTAGCAGCATGTTTGTCCGTTTTCCCACTTTTGCCTATTCTGTAATATCCCTTGAACTCGGACAGACATGGCTCTGGCAGCATGCTTGTCCTTTCCCACTTTTGCCTCTTTGAATATATGCTGAATAAAAACTTTTTTTTCTTTTGCTTTTCTAAACTTTGACGTGTTTTTGCCCTAGAACAGTTAATAGAGTAGTCATTGCAGGAAATTCTGAGGTTATGAATCCAGTCAAATTCGAAGAGACCTGGACTGCAGAGCAGAAGCTGGCAAAGAGAGGTCCTATCTTCTGGACCCGCGCATTCGCTCTCCATGTCCCTTTCACACCGACAGGGTAGGTCTCTTGGAAAACAAGCCTTTACTTACACTTTTTGTTCTCTTTCTCATGTTTTCTTAAGTTTTGTTTGGTATATTTGTTTGAAAAAAACAGTAGTTTTATTAAGGAGAATCTTTCTTAGATTTTTGCTTGACATTTGGTTAAGAGTGAAATTTAGTTACTTTTTTAGTGAAGTGCAGTTTAGTGTCTGCATTCTAACGTTTGAAACATTAAAGTGGTAATACTGTTTTCAAAGAGCTCTGGGTCACTATAAGCTGCAAAATTTGAGCATGTGTCAAACAATAAAAGCCATTAAGGTAGTCACCAGCACTCATCACAAGCATTAAAGGCTCCCATGACAGGATAAGGAGGTCTCGAGACAGGCTAGAGCACTAGGCTGTCTACCACCTGCAAGCAAACTCTTGAGCAAAAAATGTACGCATTGGTCTAAGCAAAACACTACCCAAACCCCACTGCATTCCTCATGAGGGTTCTTTTTGTGACCCAGAGAAAATCTGGAAAATAGTGCTCTGTTTTGCCAAATTTGCAGGAAGAGTTGGCCGCTCCTGACCTGTTTTATTAAATTTGCAGAGAGAGGTGGTAGTTCTAGACCTGTGTTATGCTACAGTTTCTCAATAAAAAGTAACAATGTTAACATTAAAATCATCAGTAGCTACTTTAAAGTACTTTCCAGCTGGAGGAACTAGTGCATTTAAGGTCTAAAATAAAAGACTAGGTCTCTATCCAGCAGAATGAATTCAGTTCAAAAAGAAGGAGACCAGAAGCTTGAACCTTAGAGTTTAACATCTTTGATAAATGAGCTTAGATTCCCCCTGCTACCGAGACACTCATTTAGGGTTCATATTTAAAAACACTATAAACTGAATATGCTAGAAGTAATTTGGAATTTCAGTGACCACTTTGGGGAAATGAGCTTTCACTTGTGTTGTCCTTTCTTTTCTCTTTGGGAAATTTTTGCTTGATGCTCAGGTTTTGTCAAAAGGTCTAATATTCCTCCATCTGAAGCTCTGGCAAGTTAACTTTTATCTGGAAACTATTTTTTCCATTGAATTGAGCTGATCTTACAAAAAATTGCTGTATATGCTTTAAGAAAATAGAATCCCCTTATCGTGTCTTGGGTGGTATTGTTCAAAGAGTTTATGTGTTTTTTCTGTCTTGTTTTTTCCTGAGAGCTTGCTTCTTCTGGTCTACAGTGTTGTGTCTTAGTTTCTGTCTTGACTAGGGCTGAAAGTTGCTGGTTTTGTAAGGCTGTCTTAGAACCTCGGTTCTTTCTTTGTCCAAAGAAAAACCATCTTGTGTCTGTCTTATGATTTAGATTTTTAGTAACTACTTGTAGAAACCTTGATATAAATTGGTCCATTTAAAAGGTGCACTAAAAGAAGGATAGGCTGTTTATTTTGATTGGTATAAGAAGGCTTTAAAAAGGCATGTTTATGTCAATCTTACAAGTAAAACCTTTCTAAGTAACATAAGCTAGGTATTATGAAATGTGTTTTATTTAAGGAAAAAAGTATAATTTTGTCTTAAAGTAAAACTAACGGTACCAGAATGGGAAAAGGGAGGCATAGGACAAGCCTAGAAAAAATTTAAAAAAAAAAAGAAGGGAGGAGGCTAGCCGAGAAAAGGGAAAGAAATTAACAATCTTTTTCCCTTCAAAATGCCTAAGTCAATTTAAGCATATGTAAATGAATTGGAATGACCTAATGTTGTCGTCTACTTGAGTCAAAAGAGAAGAAAGGTGGGGCAGGATCAGGCCTCCCTGACCCTTAGTCTCTGAGATCATATAGCTCCAAGGAAGCTTTTGAAAGACCCATTCTGACTAGGTGGAGACATTTCTATACAAAAAGAAAATAAGAAAAAATTATTGTCTTAATATAGTTATTAAAAATTAGGTGGACCCCAAACATAAAAAAAACTGTAACAAGTTCTCTATTGTAGGGGAATTCTAAGAAGCCAAAACAGAAATCACAGTGAAATACCTGAAATGGGCTGCAAAAATGTTTCCAACCCTGGCCAGACAATTAAGATTATATCCATATCAACGAATTGGTTGAGCAGAGACTTTGTGATTTCCAGACTCAGCTGATAAAATCTTTAAGGGCAGTGAGTTCTGGCAAAATGGCGCTCTAGGCAGAAGCACCACGCCGTCCCTCCACAGCAAAGATCCGAAAAACTAAACTGAACAGAGAATACAACAATCCTGAAAACCTAAAACATCAAATGAAGAGATTAAGAACTCAGCCAAGCACCAAATGGAGTGAGAAAACTGACAGAGAATGGAGAGCGAGGAGAGATTCATGCAGAGGTCCCCTACCAGCTAATGCAGTGCAGATCCACCATCTTGGACTCCTATCGGAGACCAGCAAACAGGGGGTACTAGAAAGCAGCCTCAGTGAGAATCCAGCGGGAGACAAAACAACCGGTAATCTGCGATATATGCTTTCCCACCCCCCACACTTCTTCACTCCGACTCAGCCTCCTCTGCTTCCCGCAGCCACAATCTCTTGACCAGGAATCACCGGCTATTTGGATTCCACACACCCGAAGGGGTCAGCTCTCCGAGTGCCATTTGTTGGCCGCTGGTGTTGCTTTTTTCCACTTCTTTTGATTTCTTCCTTACCTCTCACCACCTCCCCCTCCTTTTGCTCAAATACCTGGCTCTGTGCACCACCTTTGCTTCTTCCTGAGGGGCTGCAGAGCTCCAGCAATTTGTGATATACACTTTCCCACTCCCTACACTTCTTCACCCACACTCGGCCCCCTCTGCTTCCCATGGACACAGTCTCTTGTCTGAGAAACACAGGCTGCTTGGATTCCACCAGCCCATACTAGCTGGCTCTCTGAGTGCCATTTGTTGGCTGCTAGTGTTGCTTTTTTTTCTGCTTCTTTTGATTTCTTCCTTACCTCTCACAACCTCCCCCTCTTTTCACTCAAATACCTGGCTCCCTGTGCCATATTTGCTTTTTCCTGAGGGGCTGTGGAGCTCCATTCGAGTGTGGAGCTGCTTCCCGGTCTGGGCTGCCACGCTGGAGGGATCCTGGGGCTTTTGTTTGCTTGTTTGTTTTGAATTGTTAGTTTGTTTTCTTTTCCTTTTCTGGAGTTGGGAGCCCTTTCTGGCCAGGAGGTGCTGCGTGGCAAGGAGACTTCCCCAACGGCTTGCACAGACGGGCAGAGAGATCCCTGAGGGCATTTCTTTTTTCATCGGTTTTTTTTTTTTTTCCTGTTTTTTGGGAGCCTTTCTTGTTCTTTTTTCTCTTTTTAATTTGTTTTGTGTTCTTTTCCCATTTTGTCTTTCTTCATTTCTCAGTTTCTTGTCTCATATCTTCCTTCTTCTTCTGTTCCCTGAACACCTGACATCGTATACCTCTATGCCTTCTAGCCAGGCTGTACTGTAACACCTGAGAGTGACTTCCCCAGACCTCAAAGCTGCACCGGTGGGATTCCTGGGAACTTTGTGGTTCTTTAACCTTTCTGATTTTTATTTATTCATTCTTATATTTTCTTCCTCTTCCCCTTTCTGTTTTTCTACATTTCATAGTCTCTCATCTCTCTACTCCAACGGCAAGCTCCCCTAGCATTCGTTTTTGTTTATTTGTATGTTTTGGGCTCCTGTTACTCACTCCTCTCTCCCATATCCATTCTAGGTCCACACATAACAATCTCCCTGCAGCATACTGCCTACCTGAACCAGGCGCTTGACATCACACTGCCAAGAAGCACAGGCACAGCCTACTGGAACCTGCCCTGCACTGATTACTGACACACTCTGGTGGCAAAGGTAAGTGCTACAAACAACCTATCCCAGTAACTCCTCTTCAGCTAAACCTGCCCTGCCATACCATATCTGAGTGACTGACCTTGCTAATTGGAGAAGGAAGCAAAAAGTATAGTCCCCACAGAAGCGCAAACATCAAAGAACACACACTCCACCTGCTCAGACATAGTCAAATTAAAAAAAAAAAACATGGAAGAAACAAATAAATCTACACTCAATAAATGAGAAAAATAACTACTGAATGCTGCAGAGACAGCAGACAATATCAAAACATTTACAAAAAGAGGACAGGATGGTTCCAGTAGATTTCCAAAATAAAACACCAGATGAATCTCCAGTGGACTAAAACGCACTAGAACTACCTGATAAGGAATTCAAATCTCTAATACTCAGAATTCTCCAAGAGCTGAGGCAAAAAACTGAAAAACATGAGGAAAAAATAGACAAATTCATGGAAAATGCAGACAAAAAATTGGAAGAATTCAGGAAGATGGTGCAGGAACAAAATGCCAAAATAAATTCACAACTAGAAACTATAAAAAAACAACAATCAGAAATCCAAAAGATAAACAACAAGATTTTAGAAATGAATGCTGTCATAGAAGGGCTGAGAAGCAGATTTGAAATGGTGGAAGACAGGATCAGTGGAATTGAAGACAAACACTTGGATACAACTCTGTTTCAGGAAAACTCAGAAAAAAGAACAAAGAAAAATGAAGAGACCTTGAAAGTTATGTGTGATACAATCAAAAGCAAAAATTTTCAAGTGATTGGAATTCCAGAACAAGGGGAGAAAACAGAAAACACAGAGAGGATCAATGAAGAACTGCTGACAGAAAACTTCCCCAACATCATGAAACATGAAAAGCTGGCCATACAAGAAGTTCAAAGAACCCCACACAGGACAGACCCCAAAAGAAAATCACCAAGTCATATCATAATCCAACTCGCAAACATCAAAGACAAACAAAGAATCCTGAGAGCAGCTTGTGAAAAACAAGAAGTCACATACAGAGGAGAAACAATAAGACTAAGATAAGACTACTTCGGCAGAAACCATGCAGGCAAGAAGGCAATCAGATGACATATATAAAATCTTGAAAGAAATAAATTGCCAGCCAAGAATAATATATCCTGCAAAACTCTCATTCAAATTTAACAGTGAAATTAGGTCATTTCCAGAAAAACAGAAATTAAGGGAATATGTAAAAGCCAAACAAAACTTACAAGAATTATTAAAGGGAGTTCTTCGATCTGAGGACAAACAGCTTCAGCTCACAGGCAGAATCTAGGATGCAGGATCATACCAGCCAGATACCAATCTAAGAAATGAACTCTCGAGGACTATCCAAAACCAAAAGAAATACAACGGGGAATCAGAGCAGTTAATCAGTAAATGACAACAACATCAAAACAATAAAAGAGGGAATAAACGGCATAGGTATAGAACCTTGTAATGGAGAGGAAGGCAAGGTGATACCAAGTAATGGTAGACTGCTTCAGACTTAGAAAGATAAGGGTAAAATCCATGGTAACCACCAACAAAGTTAACAAACATACTCATGAGAAAAAGAGGAAAAACATAAAGTCTCAGCAAAAACAAAACCCACAAAAACAAAAGAAATGAAAAAAAAATCCACAAACAAAAGTAACTCAGCACAAGAGAGTAAGACGAACAAGAAAACTTCGGCACCACAAAAAAAAGCACTACAAATGACAGCAACAAACTCACATCTACCATTAATTACACTGAATGTAAATGGACTCAATGCACCCATGAAGAGACGGAGAGTCACAGAATGGATAAGAAGGCAGGATACATCAATATGCTGTCTACAAGAGAAACACCTTAGAAACAAAGATGTGAATTTATTAAAAGTCAAAGGCTGGAAAAAAATATATCAAGCTAACCACTACCAAAAAAGAGCAGGAGTGGAAATTCTAATCTCAGATACAATAGATTTTAAAACAAAATCTACTATAAAAGACAAATAAGGACACTATATAATGATTAAGGGGACGATCCATCATGAAGACATAACCATAATAAACATATACGTACCCAATGACAGGGCTCCCAAATACATAAACTCTAACAGCGCTGAAAAGAGAAATTGACAGTTCCACAATAATAGTAGACTTCAACACACCACTCTCAGTAAAGGACAGAACAACTAAGAAGAAACTCAGCAAAGATACAAAAGACATAAAGGGCACAATCAGACAACTTGACCTCATAGACATATATAGAACAACCCTTCCAATGGCTGCAAAGTACACATTCATTTCCAATGCACATGGAACGTTCTCCAGAATAGACCACATCTTAGGCCACAGATCAATCCTCAACAATATCCAAAACACTGAGATAATTCAAAGTATCTTCTCTGACCACAATGCCATCAAGGTAGAAGTTAACAATAGAAAGAGCAAGGGAAAAAAATCAACTACATGGAAACTGAATAATACCCCGCTTACACATCACTGGGTAATAGAAGAAATCAGAGATGGAATCAAAAAATTCCTAGAATCAAATGAGAATGAAAACACATGATACAAAAACCTTTGGGACACAACAAAGGCAGTCCTCAGAGGACAATTTATAGCAATAGATGCACATATCAAAAAAGAAGAAAGGGACAAAATCAAACATTAACTACACAACTCAAACAAATAGAAAGAGAAAAGCAAAAAAAGCCCACAACCACCAGAAGAAAGGAAATAGTAAAGATCAGAGCAGAAATAAATGAAATAGAGAACAGAAAAACAATAGAAAGAATCAACAAAACCAAAAGTTGGTTCTTTGAAACAATCAACAAAATCGACAAACCACTGGCCAGACTGACAAAAGAAAAACAGCAGAGGACACAAATAACCCAAAGAAGAAATGAAATGGGGGACATGACAACAGACCCAACTGAAATAAAAAGGATTATAACAGAATATTATGAAAAACTATACTCCAACAAATTTGAAAACCTAGAGGAAATGGATAAATTTCTAGAAACACACGGCCTACCCAAACTACAACAAAGTGATGTTGAAAATCTGAACAGACCCATAACAAAAGAAGAGAATGAAAAGGTAATAAAAAAACTCCCAACCAATAAAAGCCCTGGCCCAGTTGGCTTCACTGGACAATTCTACAAAACATTTACAGAAGAGCTTGTACCAGTACTAGTCAAGCTATTTCAGAGCATAGAAGAGGAAGCAACACTTCCAAATTCATTCTATGAAGCCAGCATAATGCTGATACCAAACCCAGGCAAAGACGCCACAAAAAAAGAAAATTACAGACCAATATCTCTCATGAATATAGACGCAAAAATTCTGAACAAAATTCTAGCCAATAGAATTCAGTATCGTATCAAAAAAATAATACACCACGACCAAGTAGGACTCATAACAGGTATGCAAGGATGGTTTAACATTAGAAAATCCATCAACGTAATCCACCACATAAATAAAAGGAAAAAAAAAAGAGTCACATGATCATCTCAATTGACACAGAAAAGGCATTTGACAAAGTCCAACACCCATTCCTGATGAAAACTCTCAATAAAATAGGTATAGAAGGGAAATTTCTCAACATAATAACGGGCATCTATGCAAAAACAACGGACAACATCATTCTTAATGGAGAGAGGCTGATAACATTCCCCTTGAAAACATTAACAAGTCAAGGATGCCCTTTATCACCTCTCCTATTTAACACTGTGCTGGAAGTTCTAGCTAGAACAATAAGGCAAGAAAAAGAAATAAAGGGCATCCAAACTGGTAGTGAAAAAGTTAAACTGTCCCTGTTTGCAGATGATATGATACTATACACAGAAAACCCTAAAGACTCCATGAGAAATCTACTGGAACTAAGAGAAAGATTCAACAGAGTAGCAGGATACAAGATAAATATTCAAAAATCTGTTGGATTCCTATACACCAATTAGGAGAACGATGAAAAAGAAATCAGGAAATCAATACCATCTTCAATAGCCCCTAAAAAGATAAGATACTGAAGAATATATCTGACCAGTGATTTAAAGACCTACACAACAAAAACTACAAAACACTACTGCATGAAACCCAAAGGGATCTACATAAATGGAAAAACATACCATGCTCATGGATAGGCAGACTCAACATTGTGAAAATGACAATTCTATCCAAAGCAATTTACAAATACAATGCTCCCGATCCAAATTCCAACAACATTATTCAAAGAGATGGAAAAACTAATCATTAACTTTATATCGAAAGGGAAGAAGCCCCGAATAAGTAAAGCGCTACTGAAGAAGAAGAATAAAGTTGGAGGACTCACACTACCTGACTTCAGAACCTACTATACAGCTACAGTAGTCAAAACAGCCTGGTACTGGTACAACGACAGATACATTGACCAATGGAACAGAATTGAGAGCCCAGATGTAAATCCATCCACCTACGGTCACCTGATCTTCGACAAGCGCCCAAAGTCCATCAAATGGGGAAAAGACAGTCTTTTTAACAAATGGTGTTGGCAAAACTGGATATCCACCTGCAAAAAAATGAAAGAGGACCCATACGTCATGCCGTATACAAAAACTACTTCAAAATCGATCAAAGACCTGAATATAAAACCTAAAACTATAAAGTTCATTGAAGAAAAATTAGAACCAACACTTCAGGCCTTAATACACAGCATTATCAGGATACAAACCATAACCATCAATGCACAAACCCCAATAGATAAGCTAGATATCTGGGATCTTCTAAAAATCAAACACCTATGCTCTTCAAAAGACTTCACCAAAAGAGTCAAAAGAGAACCTACAGACTGGGAAAAAATTTTTGGACAGTACAAGTCAGACAAAGGTCTAATCTCCATAATCTACAAGAAAATCCAATACCTCTACAACAAAAAGACAAATAATCCTATTAACAAATGGGCAAAGAAGACATTCAAATGGCCAACAGACACATGAGGAAATGCTTGCGATCACTAGCCATTAGAGAAATGCAAATTAAAACCACAGTGAGATACCATCTCACCCCGGCATTACTGGCACAAATCAAAAACACTGGAAATAACAAATGTTGGAGGGGCCGCAGGGAGATTGGAACTCTTATGCATTGCTGGTGGGAATGCAAAATGATACAACTGTTCCAGAAAATGATATGGCATTTCCTCAGAAAGCTAGAAATAGACATCCCATTCGACCCAGCAATTCCACTCCTATGAATATATCCTAGAGAAATAAGAGTCGTCACTCGAATAGACATATGCACACCTATGTTCATGGCAGCATTGTTCACAATAGCAAAACGCTGGAAACAGCCTAGATGCCCATCTACAGATGAATGGATAAACAAACTATGGTACATACGCACAATGGAGTATTATCCAATGAGAAAGAACAATGATGAATCTGTGAAGCATCTCATAACATAGATGAAACTGGAGGACATTATGCTGAGTGAAATCAGTCAATCACAAAAGGACAAATATTGTATGAGACCTCTACTGTAAAAACACATGAAAAAGTTCACACACCAAAAGTAACAATCTTCGTTGGTTACCAGGGATTGGAGGGATGAGGGGGAAATACTAAACAGACGATAAATAAGTGGTATCTTGGGTGAAGGGTGAGACAGTACACAATACTGGGGAAACCAGCACAACTTGTACAAGGAAAGGTCATGGAAGCCCCATAGACACATCCAAACTCCCTGGGGGACTGAATTGCTGAGTAGAGGGCTGTGGGGACCACAGTCTCTGGGAACATCTAGCTCAATTGGCATGACACAGCTTATAAAGACAGTGCTCTACATTCTACCTTGGTGAGTAGTGTCTGGGGTCTTAAAAGCCTGTGAGCAGCCATCTAAGATACTCCACTGGTCTCATCCCTTCTGGAGCAAGGGAGAATGAAGAGAACAGGATATAAGGAAAAGATTAGTCCAAAGGACTAATTGTCCACAGCTACCAAGGCCTCCACCGGCCTGAGTCCAGTTCAGCTAGATGGTGCCCGGCTACCACCACTGACTGCTCTGTCCAGGATCACAACAGAGGGTTCTGGACAGAGCTTGAGAAGGATGTAGAACATAATTCTAACTCACAAAGAAAAGACCAGATTTACTGGCCTGACAGACTGGAGAAACCCCAAGACTATGGCCCCCAGACACCTTTTTAGCTCAGTGGTGAAGTTACCTCCGAGGTTCACCGTTCAGCCTGGATGTGGACAGCCCTGTAAAACCAAATGAGCCTAACGATGTACAGGAGTCCATTGACAAGGGCCAGAAGGCAGAAGGGGACAAGGAAGCTGGTGATAGGGAACCCAAGGTTGAGTAAGGATATTGTTAATGTGTTGTGAGACTGTTAACCATTGTCATAGGGCAACATTTGTAGTAACTGTCAAATGAGAAACTATTTTGTTCTGTAAGCCTTCATCTTAAGTGAGAATAGCAGCACAATTGGAAGAGCGTAGTCAATGTCATTGAACTGTGCATGTAGAAATTTTTGAAATGGTGTATCTTTGGCTATATGTATTTTCACCAAAAAAAAAAGGTTGAGAAGTTAGAGGGTTGACATGTTTTGGGGTTGTTAACCAATGTCATAAAACAATATGTGTACTACTGTTTCATGAGAAACTATTTGTTCTGTAAGCCTTCACCTGAAGTACAGTAAAAACAAAACAAAACAAAACAAAAAACAAATAATCTTTAAGGGCTAAAATTAGATTGGGGGAAATAGTAAAAGTTGAATGAAAACTTAGAATATTTAAACAAACTTTATTTCAACCATTAAGTTTTATGGTATACAGGATTAAAATAATTTCCAAGACTTTCTAGGTAGCTTACTGATATTAAATTGAGTTAGTAGATATTTGTCATAATTTAAGTTTCCATACTTTTGGTTTTTATGCCACAAGAGAAAGAATATATATATACTACAAAGATAACATTTAAGAGGTTTATTAAAAAGAACTTTATCTGATGGTCAAAATTTTGTCTGACTGAAGTTTAATGGTTTAATTTATGAGATTTTTAAGAGTTTTAAAGTTAAATAGCATATAATACAAAGAATTGGGTTTCTCGCTGTTAAAATAACAAAATTTTATTTGATTACTGAATTGAAGAGTTAATTTATTATTTGTATAATCTGCCTTGAAGGCAAAGATTTGGTCTGTCATTAGAATAAGATTCCTGAGTCTAAAGCTAAGCCTCATGGCTTTAGAAAAAAAAAGAGCTAATGTTTTTACTTTTAAGATCTTTGGTTAGATAACTTAAATGTTGTTTCTTGTAACTTACAATAAACTCCTGACAACTTTGAAACTTCATGGGAAGCCACAACAATTTTTAAAAAGGAAAAGTGCTAAAAAGGTTTATTTAATATTTTATAAATTACATGGAATATGTTGTCAAAATCAAGAGAAGTTTCTGATTCTCCTTGGGTTAGAATTTACATGGTAGTATTTCCCCTTATGTTTTTGCCTAATATTAGGAAGCAAATGCATAACATTGTGTCATAATTTTATTATTTTTAATCGTTAACTTGGTCACAGCTTTATTTTTATTGAATCTAGCATTATCAAAGCCAATGGTTTGACTTGGGAACTCACATCATTTAACTATGAAGTTTTTTTTTTTAATTACTATTCAGGTATTTAAAGACTCGATAATCTTGGTATATTCTTAGTATATTCTGACTATATATTATTATGTCTCAAAATTATTATGTATTATATCTGAAGCTCTTTGAAAATAAGGTTAATCATTATATTTAGAGATATTGTCCAAAGTTTTTTTTTAAACTGATTTTATTTGCCTTTACGTTATGCTTGTAATTAATTTCTATCAAGTCTTACACTTTTAAGAGTATTATTTTTATAAATTAATCATGGCCATATTAAGTTTTGTCATCTTCAGGTAAGTTTTTACTTTGCTGATTTTCTGAAAACTTTTGATCAAAATGTACAAAAAATGGACTATATTGGACTTATGAAAAAGACTATGACTAAACTGAATCACGATTTGCAGAACTCTTATGTAGAAGCTGACGGGTTTATAGACTGTAACAGATCCAGAATCACATGGAAAAGAAATTAACTGCGTAAGACTATGGATTACTATGGGTTTTATGTGGAAGTATTGCTGATGTTTTAAGATCCTGCTTTCTGGGTATAAGAAACCATTTTCTTCCTCTCTCCTAAATTATATGAGTTTAGATATTTTAACTTTTGAATTAGAACTTCCTGTTGGTAAACGTAGCAAAGTTGTAAATATCATAACCAGATAAGCGTCTGAAGTTTGAGCTATGATTTTTCAAAATAGAATAGCACTCGATTTCCTATTAGTCTCCCAAGGAACAGTTTGTGCCTTAATAGATAAATGTTGCTGTGTTTATATTAATGTGCTGTCTGAGGTTTTGCAGATTGTAGTTGCTGCTGAGGCACATGAAAAGCAATTATTGATGCTGCTTATGTATAAACAAACACTTCGGTTCAAAGACCTTAGGGTCAAAGTTTCATTGATTATCTCAGACAATTGGCCTAATATTATTGTTAGTGTTTCTGTTCTACCTCTTATTTTGCTATATGCTGCTTGGGATCTTAAAAAACCAGATGGTGCCCAACTACCATTATTGAACATTTTTGATCAAAGATTCTATAGCAGGATCATGATCCAAAGGAGGGAGTGATGAAAGAGTTGTAATTCTCCTGAAATCCAGATTTCTGGCCTTCATGGAGGTTGGGGTAATCCACACATCCATTGTCATTGGGTGTCCTTTTGAACCTTGAACTAAAAAAAAACAAAAACAAAAAAACTAATTCCTGAAGCCACTTTTGATTCAAACAATGGTCCAGATAAACTAGTAAGACCCTTTTGCTCTGAAGAATTCTGTCTGTTTTGGGAAACTGACTCCAAAGATCAGACTGGGAGCTATGTTTAGGGTATATCAGTAATTATTTTAAGTAGTCTTCAAGACACTGCTGTATGAAATGCCTGTCTAATGCTTGCAATCAAACTGTAACCTGTTTGCTATGCAGAAAATTATGCATCTCAAAAGAAACCAGGTTCTCAGAGGAGATCAACCTCAAGGCTCAGACTCCATTTTGTCTTAAACTCCACTTCTACTTCTGATAAAGTGACCCATGACTATTAATAGGTAAACCAAGGTGGGGCAGCTTGCCTTCGGGAAGAACACTTAGTATGTTTTAAAGAGATTAACTGCAGACCTCCAATAGGAGATGTCAATCCCATATTATCTTGCTAATCATGTAATCTCTAATGGAAACTTGGTTGTTACATGTAAATTTTTCTATACCTTCTGTTTCCTCTAGGCAAACTTTGTGTGCTCCTTGATACAGTTTTGAGTGGAAGGTCCAGCTATACTAGTTTAAACAATCCTTTCCAACTGATAGTGAATTTGCATGAGCAATCTCTTGTTTTGATTCCTGAAAAATGTGTGAGCAATCAACTTTGGAAATTTTAGAATTGCCTTTAGACATTCATAGTAATGATGCTAGTAAATCTTGGAAGGGTAATGTTAAATTGTTACACATTGTAAAACGAGAGTCAGAAGAAAACCCATTGGTTCAATACTCATGGTGGGGTTGGTAGCTTTAATTCCTACTTATGCTATAGTTGAATTAGAGAAATCTTTAAGAAATTTGCCAATCACCATGGGACAAATAGAAGATGAAGTTGCCAATGGGATGGAAACACAACAGCAATCTCTGACTTCATTAAGCCAAGGTGACATGAGATAACAGAATAGTCTTATATTTTTTATTAGCCCAAGAAGATGTACTCTGTTCTGTAGCAAATACCTCTTGTTGCATTTGGATAAATAACATAGGAGAAGTAGAACAGGGTATACATAGAATTAGACAGCAAACTACTTGGTTACACACTATAACACCCTTAGAAACACCAGATTTATCTGGTTGGTTAAAATCAAGTATAAATACATGGACTAGATGACTATCGCAAGGAATAGTAATATTCTTAGTCTACGTCTTGATGGTATTAGGCATAATAAAACTTATCTTCTGTTGTCTCACGCACTTAAAAGGCAAAAGAAGGCCTCAGGCTAAAATGTTGATGTAGATTGAGTCTGCTCATTTCGGCAATGGGATTGATGAGAATGTTACTTTTACTTAAGATCCTAGTGAAGAACCAGAGGGTATCTGGTGGAAAACCAGCTCTGTCAGTTTAAAGAGCCTACCACAGCCACCATCTAAGAGCTTCACTAAGTCCAGGTATTTATCATCAATGTATTATCTCCAATCTCCAATCAAAAGGTGGGAATGGTGTAGGAAATGATATTGGAGCCATTATTATCTGTCTTTGAGTATAAAGAATATGACCCAGCTAGAGCTGGACTCACAAGGACTCATAAGAACACATCAACTGGGCCCTGAGGTATAAAGACAATAGCTAGGACAATCTTGGAAAACATCTTTTAGGGAACCTTTCACATAAACTAATTAAACATAGCACAAAAGACCCACATACCCACATATTTAGTGAATAGTAAGATTTGTTGGACCAATGAAGACCCTCTTGACTGTCCGTTACTGAAATCTGTACCAATGATTACTAAGAAACACAATTCAAAATGTAGAATCACAGTGATATAGCAGTTTTTAGCCAATCTGTGAAAAGGTGAAGTTTTCAATGGTTTTGCCCGTTTAATATATGTTATAATATATGTTAATATATACTAATGGCTATGTATCATTCCTTAGACTCGGGCAGACATGGCTCTAGCAGCATGCTTGTCTGTTTTTCCACTTTTATACACCAAATAAAACCTTTCTTTTTGCTTTACTAAAAACAAACAAACTAAAAGGCTTATGGATCACAACTGTCTGATCCCCAACCTGTCCTGGGGATGGTGCAGGACTGGGCAGTGTTTCTTTCTGTTGTGTATTGGGTCTCCATGAGCCAGGGGCCAACTCCATGGCAGCTAACTGTCTTAGTCATCCATTGCTGCTATAACAGAAACACCACAAGTGGATGGTTTTAAAGAAGAGAAGTTTATTTCCTCACAGTTCAAGTAGGCTAAAAGTCCAAATTCAGGGTGTCAGCTCCAGGGGAAGGCTTTTTCTCTCTTTCGGCCTTCTTCAGTGTTCCCCCAGACAAGAAGCTTCTCTGCACCGGGACCGGTCCAAAGGACGGGCTCTGCTCCCGGGACTGCTTTCTTGATGGTATGAGGTCCCCAACTCTCTGCTTGCTACCTTTTCCTTTTATCTCTTGAGAGATAAAAAGTGGTGCAGGCCACACCCCAGGGAAACTCCCTTTACATTGGATCAGGGAGGGATGTGACCTGGGTAAGGGTGGTGTTACAGTCCCACCGTAATCCTCTTTAACATAAAATTATAATCACAAAATGGTGGCCAACCACACAATTTTGGGAATCAAGGCCCAGCCAAATTGATACACACATTTTTGGGGGGACATAATTTAATCCATGACATTAACAAACAACAGCAGGATATATGACGAAAATGGCAGGATATCAGAAAACTTAACTTTCAATCTCAGCTCCCTGACCCAATAGCAAATTATGTACTAAACGTTGTTATTAAACTTTTCTAGTGCCAAAAGTTGATAGTAAATACCTTTGTTGCCTACCACACAGCTTTGTCAAACAAAATTAAGATAAATACATGTGAACTTGATTTGGAAAAGAAAGCTGAAATATGATGAACTCATCTTTGGGTCAAGTTTACAGTCTATCTTATTGATCTGGGCTGTAAATGAAATCTAAAATTTTATTCTCCGTTTAATTCCCAATTTTCATCTCTTTAGCAAACAAAAAATCGCTAGATTAATAGCTACAAAGAGGATACTTCAAGATTTTCTGCCCTAAATACCAATTACTTGACATGTAAGCTCTCAGTTTGTTACAATTTCTAATTGAGCTCCAAAGCCCATATTTGCAAAAATGATAGGAATTTAAAGTATTTAAGATTAAAATTCAAGTCTCAATTCCAAACTGAAAAAGACAGATGAGATATTAACTCTCACAAAATAAACGTTTTTTTAAAGCTTGATAAATGCTCTAATTTAAAGAAAAAAAGCTAGCAAATGTTTATTCATATGACAAACCACTTACTCACTTCAGCAACTGACCACAGTACTATTTAAAACAGTTTTTGGTCACCCAAAACTTATCTATTTTTTAACAGTTTTATTGAGATATAATGTATATACCATAAAGTTCACCCACTTAAAGTACCATTTGATTGGGTTTAGTATATTTACAGAGTTGTGAAACCATCTCCGTAATTTAATTTTAGAACATTTTCATCAAACCAAGAAGAAATTTTCTACCCATTAGTAGTCACTCTGGGGACAGCGGTGCTTCAGTGGTAGAATTCTCATCTTCCATGCAGGAGACCTGGGTTCAGTTCAGGGAAAATGCACCTCATATGCAGCCACCACCTGTCTGTCAGTGGAGGCTTATATGTTGTTACGATGCTGAACAGGTTTCAGTGGAGCTTCCAGCCTAAGTCAGACTAGGAAAAAAGGCCTCGCAATCTAATTCTAAAAATTAGCCAATGAATACCCTATGAATGACAATGGTCTGATCTGAAACTGATCATAGGGATGGCACAGGACTGGGCAGTGTTTCATTCAGTTGCACACGGGGTCAACATGAGTCAGGGGCCCACCTCAAGGCAGCTAACAATAAGTAGTCATTCCCTACCCCTATCCCACATCCCTAGGCAAAAATTAATCAATTTTCTGTCTGTATATATTTGCTTATTCTGGATTTTTCATACAATATCATACAATATTTGTCCATTTGTGACTAACTTATTTCACTCAGCATAATGTTTTCAAGTTTCATCCATGTTGTAGCGTGTATTAAGTCTTCATTTCTTTTTGTGGCTGAATAATATTCCGTTGTATGTATATACCAAGTTTGTTGATCCATTCATCTATTGATGGACATTTTCGTCAATAGGGAAATACAAATAAAAACCACATTAAGGTAACACTTTATGTCTTCTAGGTTGGCTGTAATTTAAAAAGACAGACAATAACAAGTGTTGAAGGAGCATGTGGAAAAATTGGAACCCTTGTACTTTGTAGGTCTGAATAATATATACTTTGCACCACTTGGAAAAACAGTTTGGCACTTCCTCAAAATGTTAAATGTAGACTTACCGTACAAAAAAACAAAAATATGTTGCCTTCGAGTTGATTCTGTCTCGTAGTGACACTATGGGGCAGAGTAGAACTGCCCCATATGGTTTTCAAAGCTGTAAATCTTTATGGAAGCAGACTGCCACATCTTTCTCCTGTGGAGAGGCTGGTGGGTTTAAACTGCTAACCTTTTGCTTAGCAGCCAAGCGCTTAACCACTGCAACACCAAAGCTCCTAGAGTTACCATATGACCCCACAATTCCATTCCTTGGTCTATACCCAAGAGAAATTAAAACATATGTTCATACTAAAAACACGAATCTTCATAGCAATTTATTCATAATAGCCAAAAATTTATTTCACATACTATTTCCACAAACACATTTCCCAAGTTATAAGTATCAATGGCATGAACTTATGAAATGTCCAGGATGACAGACTATGTTTAGGGGAAGCTTTAGGGGAGAATACTGTGATAACATTACCTGGCTCAGGTTGTCAGTGTCTTGAGGAGCAGACAGGTTTTTTGCCTTTTTGTTTCTGTTTTGTATTTCTAGGAAACTGCTGAAAAGGTGCTCATTAACCATTATGTGCTGACTTTACTAAATATCAACAGAAATTAGACATTTTTAATTCAATTTTAGTTTATTTTTTGATGATCTAGTAGTTTGTCTTTGATATATTAACCACCATTAATATCCTTATCTTCAGAAAGGCTTTTCCCTCCTTACTTGTAGCATCCTAGTAGGTCACCAAGTCAAAAGTTTTGAAGTCATCCGTTGTTGTTGGTAGCTGTCATGAAATTGGCCCCTGTCTCATGACAACCCCATGCACAATTAAGTAAAATGCTGTTCAGTCCTGCTCCCTCCCCCGATGGGTTGCAGATCAGACCCTTGTGATCCATAAGGGTTGCACTGGCTAACTTTCAGAAGTAAATCTCTAGGCCTTTCTTCCTAGTCCGTCTGAGTCTGGAAGCTCTGCATCATAGCAGCACATAAACCTCCACTGTCAGACAGGTGGTGGCTGCGCATACAGTGCATCATCTGGGAATTGAACCTACATGGAAGGTAAGAATTCTACTACTGAACCACCCAAATTATATCCTAGGGCAGATAAAGTATCATCTCAGCTCTTTGCTTGTTCTTACTGACCTTCTCACAGCCATGACTCCCCTGCTGGCACACGTGGACTACCTGTGCCAGGCTCCATGCATTACAATTACAGTTTTACAATTTTAATGGTTCTGCCTTTTTCTTATTTCTACTTTAAGGCTAGGATGTTCCAGGCTGAGAAAAAGATTAGGAGGGAAAAAGGGAGAATTGTATATAGGAAACTATAATCAGACCTATTTCGCTAGAGTGCTCTGAGAAATAAGCACAAGTAAGGAGGGTATAAGGAGCCCTGGTAGTCAAGTGGTTAAGCACTTGGCTGCTAACTGAAAGGTTGGTGGTTTGAACTCACCAGCAACTCCATGTTAGAAAGATGTGGCAGTCTGCTTCCATAATGATTTACAGCCTTGGAAACCCTACAGGGCACTTCTACTCTGTCCTATAGGGTTCTTATGAGTTGGAATTGACTTGACAGTAATTTTTTTTGTTGTTGTTGTTGTAAGGAGAGTGTAATAGGGTGGTTTTATTAGTACTTTTAATCTGATGTTTAAGCCAGTCCTAATCAGAGCAGTCAATTCCCTACATAATTTTAATTTTTGCCAAACTATCTTAGGAACTTGGTGCTCAAGATTTTTGCACTGATGATTGCAAAAATTACATACATTTTTAGAATGTGTCATTCACTCTTTCCTTGTACCCTATAAGCTTAGAATAGTGCCAGGCATGCAGCAGTTTCTCAATAAATATTTATTTAATTAATGAACTATGAAGGTGAGGAGGAGAACTGAAGGTGCAGTGGTAGACAAGGACAAAGCCTGAAAGTCTTCAGATTAAAATAAGTAAGTAAAATTACTGGGTGTGAGTTTCAGAAAGATTTTTCTAGGCTTCATGCTGAAGATGAATTGAAGCAAGACAAGGATAAAACTAGAAGTCTGGAGTCTACCCATGTAAAAAAGAAAAAAAAAAAAAGCCTGAACTCAACCCTAGGAATAAAGACAAAAAGCTAGGGCTTAAGAGATATGAAGGAGATTAAATCTATGAAGCTTAATGACTCTTTGAATGTAAAAGGAGGGAGTAAGGGAAGCATGAAAGATGTCATCCAGGAATTAGGTTCATCTTATGGCCCAGTGGAGATTCCTTTCATGTGGGAAAGGAACTTACTTAGGTTAGAGGTGGGAAGGAGAAGTTAGACTTGGGGCACATGGAGGTTTCTGTGTGTGGGTAAACCAAATTATAATGCCAACAGGCAGTGGATTAAATTGGTCTGGATTTTAGAAGAGAGGGATTGACCATATAGATTGGGGGTCATCAACATTGTTGTTGTTAGCTGCCCTCAAGTCAGCTCCAACTCACAGAGACCTTATATATAACAGAACAAAATGTTGCCTGGTCCTGTGCCATCTTTATGCTTGAGTCCATTGTTGTGCTATTGTGCCAATCCATCTCATTGAGCACTTCTCTTGTTTTCACTGACCCTCTACTACTCTACTAACCATGATGTCCTTTTCTAGTGATTGATCTTTCCTGATTACGTGTCCAAAGTAAGGGAGCTGAAGTCTCACCAATCTTGATTCTAAGAAACATTCTGATTGTATTTCTTCTAAGACTGATTTGTTCATTCTTCTGGGCTTCCATGGTATATTCAATATTCTTTGCCAACCACAATCCAAATGCATCAATTTGTTATCAACATAGAGGGGGTGGTTTGTGTTTTGGGAGGGAACCAAGTTTCCGCGAAAAGGGTATACGATGAGGAAAGGATTAAGGATGGAGCCCTAGGGAACAATAATATGTAAGGTATGAGTGAAGTCCCTTCCCATAATTAACTCCTGATGGTCTTCTTTGGCCTTACTCCCTAATCCTCAGAGGTTCCTGGATGAGTAGATCATCTTGATATGTCCTTATTCCCCACCCAAGTGCCCTAAGAATCAAGTTATCCCTTCCCTCACATCTAACCACTTCAGGGAACCTACTCATTCAATACATAGCTCTTAAGTTTTTAGGATTCAGTCCTGCTTAAAATAAGTCAGGTAATATCATTTTACCGCAACTTACTCATTTGAAAATCAGGTGGTTAGATTGTAAGATCATTTCCAGCTCAAAGTTTCTAACAATAATTGAAATGAAAATAATTCGCAGAAAGGTGAGGATGAGAGTGCCAATTCCCTCCCTCCCTCCCCACCCAGTAAACTTCCTAGGCATAGATCTCAGCAAAGGTAGCAACCATCCTTGAAATGTTCAAGGAGAAATCTTCATGATTTACTTGCTATATTTTTAAGCCTTTCTTATTGACCTCTTAAATAAGGAAGACCCATGTCTGTACTACATACTGTATTAACATTAGTGTTTTCCTTATCCCCTTATTTTACTTTATTATCACTGAGATCTTACTGATTGCAGCCTTCGTGGTGCAGTGATTAAGTGCTCAGCTGCTAACTCACAGGTTGGCAGTTCTAATCTACCAGCCATTCCGTGGGAGAAAGATGTGGCAGTATGCTTCCGTAAAGATTTAAAGCCTTGGAAACCCCATGGAGCAGTTCTCCTCTGTCCTATAGGGTCACTATGAGTCAGAATCGACTCAACAGCCATGGGTTTTTTGGTTTAGTTTTATCCCAAAATTTTCACTTTACTTAAACAGTCAAACTTTACCAACTCAAGTGTTCTATGATATGGTGCTAAACTTGATGTGATGTATACAATCACTTTATAAGACCACAATTCTAGTCATTCTCAAATTTCATCCTTCTAGACTGTAGCCATAAGTTGTCTTTTCAATTTCCTGATCCAGAAAGCCTAACTAATTTTAGTTCACCTTCTCCTTTTTCTCAGCCATCAAGATGAGATTATTTATCAATTGCCATTTGTATCCCTTCTTTCACTAACTTTCTTACAATTTCAAATTCAATTTATTTCATAAAACCAACCAGATAAACAAAGCTCCCTAATTACATTCTGGCCTTGGAGTCTGTGGCTCACCCTGGTAAGCCAATAGCCTCACACACAGACCAACGGTGTTATCAGCATGCCTTAAATACTGTTATTTAAATGTTATTGAAACTTTATAATATGCCAACTTGGGGAAAATGTTGTGCATATTTTTGAGATAAGACAGTAATCACAGAGTTGGTCCAAGGAATATAGCTGGGAGTAACATTTCTCACTGTTTTTGTACTGTCATTATTATAGCTGTGAAATGCAAAGTTCATAAAAATAGAAATAGTGTGCTATGAAGTCAAACTGTTTTGTCATTTCATACTTACTAGAATAATTAAAGAGAAAAAAAGTATGTTCTTTCTAATCTTAGCTTTGGCAAGAGTTTTAAAAGTTTCATTTTAAAACTAAAATAAACAAATCTTTGCTCTTTCATCCACCATCCACAATGCAGGTGCTTAAAGAAAATAAAATATTGTTAACCGATTATCCGAAAGACCAGTTTATGTTGTAGAACCTTGCTTTAATTAAGCACTTTATATCCAAGCATATTACTTACCAGAGTTTCACAATTAATAGGAAATGAATGACCTTTTAGTAAATGGTTGGCAAATAGCCTACTATTGAATGGGATGGAATTCTTAACGTATATGACAAGAGTCTATTCCTTCAAATGTGTAGGTGGCAGGGAGGCTGATAAACCCAATTTAATTAAGAGTCCTTTCAGTGTGAATGTAATGAGATATTTATCCAAAATAACTCTCTGCAGGCATATGATGCTTTACCCATTTTATACATAAAGGAACTGAGTGTGATTTCTCAAAGCCAGTAAGTGGCAGAGTTCTGACCATCTACATGCAAGCCAATGTTCACAAAGGAAGCAAGACATCTATGTGAATGCAAAGGACAATTCCCTTTCCAAATAATCTAAATTTAAGATTTTACTTTACAATTGCTGAGATCTTATTTATTGCAGGTTGAGTTTCTTTCCCATTCTGAGTTTTAGAAGAACTAAGAAAAACTCTCATTCTCTTTCACTCTCTGTGAACACACACACACTCACGCACACAAACATGCACACACACACACACACACACACATTATTACCCATGTTTAGGGAACTGTAGACTTTTGTTGTCTCCCATGTATACCAATGGCATATAAACCAGTTGTTTGTGAGTTGATTCTGACTCATGATGACCCTATGTGCGTGAAGAGTAGAACTGTGCTCCATAGGGTTTTCAGTAGTCTACTTTTTGAAAGTAGTTCGCCAAGCCTTTCTTATCAGGCACCTCTGGGTGGACTTGAACCTCCACCCTTTCATTTAACAGCTGAACACCTAACTGTTTGCACAACCCAGGGACTCTCAATGGCACACTTAACACCCTATCTTTGTTTTGTTTTTTTGTCTGATTTCTAAGGCATTATTAGGAGCCTCTGGGTGGTGCAAATGGTTAAGTGCTTGACTACTAACTGAAAGGTTGGAGGATAGAACCCACCCAAACTGCCTTGAAAGACAGGCCTGGTGATCTATTTCCAAAACGTCATGGCCTTGAAACCCTATGGAGCAGTTCTACTCTGCATACATGGGGTCATCAGGAGTAGGAGTCAACTGGATGACAACAACGTAGGTTTATTACTGGGATTGTGGTGCCATCATGTGGTTAAAATTTAGAAACTCTTTTTTTTATTATTTTTTATCTATAAAATATTTCAAATAAAATAAAGAGTACAGAAGATAATAAAACAAACACTGATATACCCAACATTCTATAATACTTGCTTCAGATTCTTCTCTTAATTAAAGAAATAATCTTCACAGAGCCAAGGCAGTACCCTCATCTTTTCCCCATCCCTCCCTTCTGAGAGGTGACTACTTAATCTGAGTCGGTATTCTTGTTCTTTTGCTAAATATGCATGTATTGGCAATGCCTACAAACTATAATTTTGTGCTTTGCAAAGTACACACATACAATAACATTTTGTATATATTCTCTTAAAGCTTAGTTTTTTCACTCAATGTTAGGTTTTGGAGTTTATTTATGTATATATTTGTAGACCTAGGTTGTTTTGTTTTGGTTTGTTTTACCACAGTAGTATTAATACATCCCCTTCAAAAGGACAGTGAAGTTGATTCCATTGAGAGTTTCTCTGAGATTAACACCTTGATATGAACTTGCTGTCCAAATCTATATTCTTGTCTTTTGTCTTTTCTTTTTTTTAATGGTGACTATGCCAACCAACATCTCACCTACAATGCTGAAAAGATGTGGTGATTGTAGACAGCATTCTATCTTATTCATGACATTAAAGGATTATTACTGTTTCACAGTTAAACAGCATGTTTGTGTAGTTTTTGATGGATTCCATTTATCAAGTTAAGAAAATTCCCTGCTGCTTCAAGTTTTATACTAAGAGTTTTATCTTGATTGAATACTAACTTCTCAAATATGACTTTTCCCATGTCTATTGAAACTGAGTCTAATGTGATTCCTTTTTGGCAATTTTTATAAGCTTGAAATAAAAGAATGTTTTACACACAATAACCCAAAAGAATATTTAAGATATGATTTCCTCTTTACCCAGAAAAGAAATAAGGCTCTTGCTCTGTATCTATGCTAAGCTCAACATACTCAGAGACACATTTTGTACTGGCATAAAATCAGCCAATTCATTATGCATGCCACAGTTGAGCAAGTTGGGATATGTGGGTTTCTGTCAACCCTTTATTTCCATATACAAAATACTGCAAAGAATACACATTTGAGAGGCCTCTCTTGGCTTGTCAGTTAATAAGATAAAGAGTTTTATATCCTGCTGTCACATTCTGGTTTATTATATTGCCTTCAGTTTTACAAGTTTTCCTTTGTTAACTCTAAGCTCTTTAAGGTCGAGGGAATTGTCTACTTCATATTCCCATATAGCACCGTGCCAGGCATAGAGCAGATGTTCCCTAAACATTTGTGGAAAGAATAAATGAGCAGCACCAGGAGAGATCTTACTGATGTTTCTGAAACCAACACATCCTCTACATGTATTTTGAGCTCTTTATAAACTTAATAATATAGCTTACTTTGTTGGGTATAAATCTATTAAACAGTGATGCAAGGAGCTATTATTGCCACAGAGAAGTTATTGAAGATACAAAGCATTTATAATGCGAGATCTGCATTTTTGTTTAGCCTACAAGAGGAGATGACCTGGTAAATATTTAAAAAGATAAAACCTGGAATTGAAAATCTCAGGAAAAAATGGATGCTATTTAAAAAAAAAGCAGTGAAGTTTTATAAAGAAACCAATTGAATTTCTGAAAGTGAAATATATCACCACTGATATTAAAAACTCAATAAACAGTGTACACTTTAATCACATACTGTAGAAGAGAGAAATAATGATCAGAAAGACATATATGAAGAAATTAATTCAGAACTAAACAAATTGAAACTATAAAAGAGGGGTTAAGACTCATGGGGTGTAAACTAAGAGGGTCCAACATAAATTTCACAGGATCTCAAATACGAAAAAATAGATGAGTAAGAGTAAGACAATATTTAAAGAAATAATGACTAAGAACTTACCAGACTAGAAGGAATAAATGATTCTTCAGCTTCAGAAACAAAACAAATTCCAAGCTAAGTCAATGTTTAAACATTCCTTTTTTGAGGGGGACAAATGTTAGCACAACTATTAAACTCTCCCCTCAAAAAAATTACCAACAAAAGAATGACAAACAAGTTAGAAAGTATTAGAATAATGTCTTCCAAGTATTGAAAAAAGCTTCTGTCAGCTTAGACATTTATATTCAGTTAAACAATCATTGCAGAACAAGGGAGAAATGAAGATTCTTCAGACAAACAAAATCTGAAGATTTTCTACCAAAGCATATTTATGATATTAATTTCTGAAGAATGTATGCCAAGAAGAAAGAAATCATAACCAGCAGGAATATCTGAGTTGGAAAATGGAAAGTGAGCAAAGATTTCAGGAAACGTGAAGGTAAATCTAAACAAACATAGATTTTTCATCAACAATGAAGAATAATAAAGGGAAAAAATGCAAAAAAATTAATATATATGATATATTATATATAATAATATATAAATAATATATAATAAACAAATATAAATAATACATAGTAATAAATCAGATTTAGGAGTCCCTGGGAGGTTAAAACAATTAACACACTTGGCCGCTAACTGAAAGGTTGGAGTTTTGAGTCCACCCAGAAGCCAAAAATTCAGCCACAGAAAGCCCTATAGAGCACAGTTTTACTCTGATACATATGGGGTCACCCCGAGTCAGAATCAACTCTGTGGCAACTGATTTTATTGGATTGTAGGGGTGATCAAGAAATAGTGATGAATATTTGATAAATATTGATATAAAACCTAAAAAAATAGCCACCAAAGAAATAGAAATGGTAAGTGTGGCATCCAGAGTGATGAACCCCAAAGGTATTCCCATCCTAATGGCTGGAAGCTGTGGTTATATTACTTTACATGGCAAAAAGGATTTTGCAGTTGTGATTAAAACTAAGAATCTAGGGATGGGGAAATTATCCTATTGTGCCCAATATAATCACAAGAGTCCTCATGAGATACTCACAGGAGGGTCAGAGTAAGAGAAGGAGTTGTGACAATGGAAACAGGTCAGAATGATATGGGGGCCATGAGTCAAGAAAAGCTGGCAGCCTCTAGAAGCTGGAAAAGGCAAAGAAACTGATCCTCTGCTACAGCCTCCAGAAGGGACGCAGTCCTGCAGACATCTTGAGTTTAGCCCAGTAAGACATGTTTCGGACTTCTGAACTATAGAAATGTAAGATAATAATTTTTCTATATTTTAAACCACTAAGTTTGTGATCACTTATTAAGCAGCAACGGGAAACAAATACAGCGGGTAGCTTCAAAGCCAGGAATGAAAAAGTACACAATTAAAATAGATTAAAACTGTATAAATCGTACCAATGCAAAAGAAGCTAAGAAAGAGGGGGAAAAAGAAGTAAAAAGCAAGGGTGATTAGCGGCTCAGAAATAGGCATATCAAAGATTCTCAGTCTTACTAGTAACTGAGAAACTTAAGTTAAAACCATTATAGATTAAAACAGTCTAATATAACCAAATGTTGGCAAGAAAGTGGAGCAATAGGAATTATGCCACTGACTAGAGTGCAAATTAGTAAACGTTTTGGAGAGCACTTTGGCAATAGCTGGTGACATAAAGGTGTGCATACCCTACAATGCAGCAATCCTACTCCTCGAGTATTCCCTGAGAAGTTCCTAATAATATAAAATGTAAGATAAAATTCTTGGAATATCCAAAAATCCACAGCCGTCAAGTCGATTCTGACTCATCGCGACCCTATAAGACAGAGTAGAACTGCCCATAGGGTTTCCAAGGCTGTAAATGTTTACAGAAACAGACTGCCACATCTTTCTCCTGCATATTGGCTGGTGGATTCGAACCACTGACCTTTTAGTTAGCAGCCTTTAACCACTGTACCACCAGGGCTCCTTTCTTGGAGTATAAGATAATAGTATTTTTACTACACCTATAAGATTCTAATGTGTCCCCTCTTTAAAGGGTCATCTCCCATGAGTTTTTACAGTAAGTGCAGAATAAACCTTTTTAAAGAAGAACGTATCACTCCATTGCATGAGTCAGGTGGAGGAAGGCCAGTTTGTCTGGAGCACAGCTGGTAAGGATGACACTAAGTAAAGCTGGAGGTCAGCAGTGGTATGGGTAATCCTTGATGGGCTATACCCATTGGTGAGGTTCGATCAATTCTCTTGGCTCACCACCGTGTTCTTAGCACCTAGCATAGATCCTAACATATAAATGATAGATAGATACATAGATACATAGGTACATAGGTAGGTAGGTAGGTAGGTAGATTAGATAGGTAGATAGACAGGTAGGTAGATAGACAGGTAGTTAGGTAAAGAGAAAGAGAGAGATACCTGCTGTCAAGTCACCTCTGACTCACGGCAACCTCAGGTAAAACAGAATAAAACATTGCCTGGTTATGCGTCATCCTCACCATTCCCAGCATGTTTGAGTCCATCATTCCAGCTATTGTGTCAATCCATATCACCAAAAGACTCTCTCACCCTCTCTGGCCCTTTACTTCACCGAACATGATGTAGCTCCTCCAGCAATTGATCCCTCCTGATGACTTGCCCAAAGCAAGCCAGTCAGACAATTTTTTGTTGTGGTCCATAATGTTTTGACTGGTTAATTTTCAGAATCAGATTGCCAGGGCTGTCTTCATCTGGAAGCTCTGCTGAAACCTATCCAACATAGGAGGCCTGCTGGTATTTGAAATACTGGTGGCGTAGTTTCCAGCATCATAGCAATACACAAGTCAACGCAGTACAACAACTGACAGACAGGTGGTGGAACATATAATGGGCCTTGGTTAATTTTCAGCATAAAATAAAAAATATGCTGAAAGTGGAACTTGGCAAGGCATGTTTATGGTCTGTGGGAAAGGAACCAGAGGAGAAAAAAAAAAGTTTTCACAATATGATAAAGTGAAGATAATCTACAGAAGAAGGACTTAAACACACAGGTGGGAGTCAGGAGCATAGGAGGAGAACTTAGACTTGAAAGGAAAAGAGGCTCATCTTCAATTAAGAAAAGAAAGAATGGGGAGGATGAGTACACCTATGGACAATTTTCAGAATGAGATGTTAAAGAACAGTGAATAAGGCTAAAGATAAGTATGTGAAAGAGATGAAATGAGAAATGGAAATAGGAAGGACAGGAAGATTTCATTGTCATGTTTGAGTTGAAAATAGCAGAGCAGGGTCAAGTTAAGGCAAGGCAGTGAGGATGGCTAAGTGATTACATAGCTCAACTGAACCAATGTAAAGGTTAAAGGATTTATTGAGTCAGGCTACAGGTGTGCTTTTGATGAATTTGAAATTACTCAGGATCATCACAGTTGAGTGGAAAGTAAAACTGGGTGTCAGCTTACTGAGGTGCAATCTGGAACTTTGACATTGCCTGTCATTGTTCCCCCATCTCCAAAAACACCTGTGATCACTGAGGGAGAAGGTGCTGTGGCATTGCCACCCAGGAGCCTTTCAGAAACTGTCCTTGTACGCTACTCCATTAGTCCAAAGCTCTCAAGTTACAAGAGAGAAAGTGATGTGGCTTTGTTCCTCCAGATGGAATAGGCTGCTCCCTACTGGGCTGGTTATGGAATTGCTTCACCTCTGGGAGGGCTTAGAGAGTGCTTGGATGTCTGAGGAAAGTCTGGTCCAAATATGTGTGAGCCATCTAGAGGCAAAAAAATACATAACCATCTGGAATAGAGTTAATGATTGGTTTTCTCAGAGTGCATTGTCTCATTTATTCAGCAAGACTCATTTGAGTCCATGACTAGGACAAAATGGTCTGCTAGGATTTGTGGTGGGAGCTCACCAAAAACAAATAGATGACAGATATATATATATAGAGAGAGAGATAGACAGACAGATAGATACATAGAACAGATGATAGAAGAATGGTTAGATAGACATCAGAATCCATACTTGAGCAGTTTATAACACAGCTGGAAAAACAAAAACCAAGCATACTTCTGTGAGTAAGGAAAGCCATCTAACATAGAAGCAGCTTCAAATGGTTCCTGCCCTCAGGAAAACTGTAGCTTAACATCTAATCACAATGTTCTTGTGATCATTAAGGCTGTGTGTCAACTTGGCTGGGCCATGATTCTCAGTGGTTTGGCAGATATGATTTAGTTTGGCAGTCATATAATGATGTGATCACCTCCATGATGAGGTTTAAATAATGTGATCACCTCCATGATGGGATCTGCTGTGAGTAGCCAGGTAATTGAAAGGGAGTTTCCTTGGGAGTTTGTCCTGCATCCAATATAGGTGGACTTTCTGACAAGGCTTGTGGGCTTTTGCTAGCTCTGGATCCTGCAGCCGGCTCCTATTCATCTGACCACTGGTTCTTGGGACTTGAGCTAGCCGCTTACCTGTGGTCTTGCCTGCTGATCGTGGGATTCTCCGGTCTTTGCAGCCTGTGAGCCAGAGCCCTGCTGTCTGACTTGTCGATCTTGGGTTCACAAGCCCCTGTGGCTACCTGAATCAGGAGAAGCCTCCAGCCTGACCACACTTGGGACGTTCCAGCCTCTACAACTGCATGAGCCATTTCCTTGATATAAATCTCGCTCTGTATATATTTATATATATTTATATGCTTTACTGGTTTTACTTCTCTAGAGAACCCTGCCTAAAATAGTTCTGTTATTTATCTTAGTACAATTATGCATGGATCTATATGAGTGTCTACAAAATACTTTATTTGTGTCTATATAATATTGCATTTTAAAAGGCAGGATAGAGTGATGGTTAAAATTACAGGCTTTCAAGCCAGACTTTCCAGGTTCAATATTTGGCTCCACAACCTATAATCTAGGTATGTTCTGGGGAGTTATTTAGTCTTTTTCTGCATCAACTTCTTCATCTGCAAAATGAAGATTGTGCTATCTAACTCAATGGATTGGTTTAAGGATTAAATTGCTAATAGAAGCAAAACTCTTAGCATAAGTAAAGCAATTAACACATTCTGGCACATAAGTGCTCAATAAATGTTAGCCATTACAATAATAATGTAATTAATGTTGTAAATTATTATTATTATAAATGTTTTAAATTAAAACATATAAAGAAACAAGGCTATCCACATAAGGTAGAGCTCTTTAAGACAAAATACTGCAGTGATTAATTAATATTTAAATTTGACTAGTCTGTAAGCTCCATATTACATGCCATCCAGTCAGTTCCGACTCATATTGACCTTGTGTACAATAGATGAATCCTTGCCTGGTCCTGCATCATCCTCACAATCATTGCTATGTTTGAGCCCATTGTTGCAGCTACTGTGTCAATCAATCTCGTTGAGGGTCTTGTTCCTTTTCACCAACCCTCTAATTGACTAAGCTCTGTAAATACAAATAATGTTCTAATTAGACACTGGCTACACCACCTTCAGGTTTTTCTCTTACCTAGTCTTACAGTTTTGTCAAAAAAACAGGATATTTAGGAGAGAAGTTAAACCTCAAAGGTGATAGTGATCTTAGAACTCTTTCCCTTTTTCCAGATGAGAAGTGAGATCTATAAATAGCTAATGAATTATAGAGCCATGATTAGAAGCCAAGTTTTAACCAAAAATGAAAGTGAGATTACCTTTTGCACTTCACCAGTAGGTGGTGATATTTAACATAACATTGTAGCTTTTTACATGTTCTGATGAAATACTGTATTTAGTTGAATCTAAAATGAGCATTATTTCAGGTTTCATTAAGAAAGAAAAAAATATGCAGCCATATAAGCTGGGGTATGCCTTCAATTGTAAGATGAACACTAATTTAAAGGATATTAGAATCTGAAAAATACATATGGGATTTAAAATTGATAAACTAGGGTAGGAAACCCTGGTGGCATAGTGGTTAAGAGCTATGGCTGCTAACCAAAAGGTCACAGTTTGAATCCACCAGGCGCTCCTTGGAAACTCTATGGGGCTGAATTGACTTGATGGCAACAGGCTTGGTTTTTGGATACCATGGTGGAATAGTGGTTAAGAGCTACAGCTGGACTTCCAGGCAACATGGCAGCATAGTCAGAAGCGCCATGCCATCCCTCCACAGCAAAGCTCAGAAAAACTAAGTCAAACAGAGTCACACGTCAATGCTGAAACCCTAAGCATCAAGTGAAGAGATAAAGAACTCAGCCAAGCACCAAATGGAATAAAAAAATGACGGAGAACAGAGAGCGAGGAAAGATACATGTAGAAGTCCCCTATCAGCTACCGCAGCATGGATCCGCCATCTTAGACTCCTATCAGAGATCAGTGAACAGCAAGTACAAGAAAGCAGCTTCACAGAGCTTCCAACAAGAGACAGAACAACCAGTAACCACTGATATATGCTTTCCCACTCCCCACTCTTCTTCACCCCCACTTAGCCTGCTTTGCTTCCTGCAGCCATAGTCCGTTGACTGGGAAGCACCAGCTTCACCCCGTGTTGCTTGGATTCCACCCGCCCGCATTGGCCGGCTCCCTGAGTGCCTTTTGTTGACTGCTGGTGTTGCTTTTTTCTGTTTCTTTAGATTTCTTCCTTACCTCTCACCGCTTCCCCTCCTTTCTCTCAATACCTGGCTCCATGTGCCATCTTTGCTTCTTCCTGAAAGGCTGTGAAACACAGCTCGATTGTGAAACTGCTTCCTGGCACGTGCCACCATGCTGGTGGGATCCCCGGAGCTTTTTTTGTTTGTTTATTTGCTCTGATTTGTTCTGTTTTGATTTGTTTGTTTGTTCTCTTTTTCTTTTCTAGGCTTGGAAGCCCCTTCTAGTCATGCAGTACCGTGTGGCTAGGAAGTTACTCCCTTACTCCGCTCAGTCACACAGAGACATCCCAGGGGGCATTTCTTTTTTATTGTTTTTTTTCTTTTTTTTTGGTTTTGGCTTTTTTGTTTGTTTGTTTGTTTCTTTGTTTTGTTTTCTTCTCTCATTCCCTTTTTATCTTTCTTCATTTCCAGTTTCCTGATTTATTCTTTTTTTTTTTTTTTTTACCCTTTTTCTTTTTTTCATTTTTGTTTTTCCCCATTTCTCGGTCTCTCATCTCTCCAGTCCAATAGTAAGCTCCCTTAGCACTCTTTTTTGTTTGTTAGTTTTTTTTTCTTTCCTGTTCTTGTCTTCTCTCTCTCCTATTTCCCATACTCATCTTAGCATCTCAGCTCCAAACATCATAATCTACACCCTCCTTCCTGACTACCTGCACCGTGCCCTGAACATCACACTCTCAAGCAGCACAAGAACAGCGTACTGGAACCTGCCCTGCACTGATTCCCAGTCCACACTGTTAGCTCTGGTACGTGCCACAAAAAACACATCCTAACAACTCTCCTTCAGCTGGACCTGCTGTGCTGTACCATACCTGAATGACTGACCCCGCCCATTGGAGAAAGAAGTGAAAAGTATCGTGCTGACAGACTAGCAAACAACAAAAAACGCACAGCACACCTGCTCAGACATAACCAAATAAAACAAAGAAAACAGGACAAAACAAACAAATCTACAATCAATAAACAAGTAAAATAACCACTGAATGCCCCAAAGACCAAGACAATATAAAAATATTTACAAAAACAGGACGGGTTGCTTCCAGTAGGCATCCAAAATAAAACACCAGATGACTTTCCAGTAGAAGAAAAGGCACTAGGCCTAACTGATAGGGAATTCAAATCTCTAATATTCAGAATTATCCAAGAGTTGAAGCAAAAAACAGACAAAAATGAGGAAAAAATAGACAAATTCATGGAAAATACTGAAAAAAAAATGGAAGAATTCAAGAAAATAATAAAGGAACAAAATGCTAAAATAAATTCACAACTAGAAATCATACAAAAAAAATTAGAAATCTAAAATATAAATGACAAGATTTCAGAAATGGACAGTGTCATAGAAGGGCTTAGGAGAAAGTTTGAAACGATAAAAGACAGGATCAGCGAAATTGAAGACAAACCTTTGCTACAACTCTGTGTGACGAAAAATCAGAAAAAGAACGAAGAAAAATGAAGAAATGCTGAGAATTATGTGGGATACAAACAAAAGCAAAAATCTTTGAGTGATCAGAGTTCCAAAACGGGAGGAAAACAGAAAACACAGAAAGGATCAATGAAGAATTGCTGACAGAAAACTTCCCCAGTATCATGAAAGATGAAAAGCTGGCCATCCAAGAAGCTCAACGAACCCCATATAGGATACTCTGAAAAAGAAAATCACCAAGACATATAATCACACTCGCTAAAACCAAAGACAAACAAAGAATCCTGAGACCAGCTCAAGAAAAACAAAAACTCATACGCAGGGGAGAAAGAATAAGACTAAGCTCAGATTATTCAGCAGAAACCATGCAGGCAAGAAGGCAATGGGATGACATATGTAAAACCTTGAAATAAAAAAATTGCCAGCCAAGAATAATATATCCTGCAAAACTCTTGTTCAAATATGATGGTGAAATTAGGTCATTTTGAGATAAACAGAAATTAAGGGACTACGTAAAAACCAAACCAAACTTACAAGACTTATTAAAGGGAGTCCTTCAATCTGAGAAAAAAAAAACATCAGATCACAGACTCAATATAGGACAGAGGACTGTATTAGCCAGATACCAACCTAGGAAATGAACTCTTAAGGACTATGCAAAACCAAAAGAATTACACCAGGGAACCAGATAAGTTAATCTGTAAATGACAACAGCATCAAAACAATAAAAGAGGGGATAAATGGTGTAGGTATAGAACCTTCTACTGGAGAGGAAAACAAGACAATACCAAGTAATAATAGATTGGTCCAAATCTAGGAAGACAATGGCAAATTTCAAGGTAACCACAAATAAAGTTAACAACCTACTCATCAAAATAAAGAAGAAAAACATAAAGCCTCAGTAAAAACAAAACCTAAAAAAAAAAAAAAAAAATGAAGAAAAATATCCGCAAACAAAAGGAACTCAGCACAGGAGATTAAGAGGAACAAAGAAAACATCAGCACCACAAAAAAAGCACTACAAAATGCAATCCCACTCCTAGGAGTATATTCTAAGGAAATAAGAGCTGTCACAAGAATAGACATATGCACACCCATATTCACTGAAGCATTGTTCACAATAGCAAAAAGATGGACACAACCTAGATGCCCATCAACAGACCAATGGATAAACAAACTATGATACATATGCACAATGGAGTATTATGCAATGATGAACAACAGTGATGAATCTGTGAAGCATCTCATAACATGGATGAAGCTGGAGGACATTATGCTGAGTGAAATAAGTCAATCACAAAAGGACAAATATTGTATGATACCTCTACTGTAAAAACTCATGTAAAAGTTTACACACAAAAAGAAACAATCTTTGCTGTTTACAAGGGATGGGAGCAGTGGGGGGGGGGCACTAAATAGATAAGTGGTAACTTTGGTTGAAGGGTAAGACAGTACACAATACTGGGGAAGCCAGCACAACTTGTACAAGGAAAGGTCATGGAAGCTCCATAGACACTTCCACACTCTCTGATGGACTGAACTGCTGGGCAGAGGGCTGTGGGGACCATGGTCTCAGGGAACATCTAGCGCAATTGTCATAACACAGTTTATGAAGACAATGTTCTACATTCTACCTTGGTGAGTAGCCTCTGGGATCTTAAAAGCCTGTGAACAGCCATCTAAGGTACTCGACTGGTCTTACCCCTTCGGGAGCAAGGGAGAACGAAGACAACAGGATACAAGGAAAAGATTAGTCCAAAGGACCACAGCTACCACGGCCTCCACCAGACTGAGTCCAGTACAACTAGATGGTGCCCAGCTACCACCACTGACTGTTCTGACCGGGACCACAACAGAGGGTTCTGGACGGAGCTGGAAAAGGACGTAGAACAAAATTCTAACTCCCAAAAAAAGACCAGATTTGCTAGCCTGACAGACTGGAGAAACCCCGAGAGTATGGCCCCCGGACACCCTTTTAGCTCAGTGGTGAAGTGACTCCTGAAGTTCACCGTTCAACAGGGGATTGGACAGCCTCATAAAACCAAACGGGACCAATGAGGCATAGCAGTCTGGGGACAAGAACTAGAAGAGAAGAGGGGACAGGAAAGCTGATGATAGGGAACCCAAGGTTGAGAAGGGACAGTGTTGACATGTCATGGGGTTGTTAACCAATATCATAAAACAATATGTGTCCTGACTGTTTAATGAGAAACTATTTGTTCTGTAAACCTTCATCAAAAGTATAATTAAAAAAAATTTAAAAAAGAGCTATGGCTGCTAACCAAAAGTTCGGCAGTTCAAGTCCACCAGGAAACTCTATGGGGCAGTTCTACTCTGTCCTATAGGCTCTCTATGAGTTGGAATCAACTTGATGGCAATGGTGATGGGTCAACTATGGTAATACTTGTCTACCTCAAGAATTTGAATAATTTTAATTGTCAGTGTTTAGAATCTACTCAGAATGAAAAGTGCTGGTGATTTTGAAAACCAGTTGGGTCATGGCCCATGAAGAGGTCATGGTCTGAGAGGGACTTGGTGCTTCTTTGTTAATTCATGCAACAAAAATCAAATGTTCCCTTTGTCCCAAGCACTGGTCTATGAGCAGGACACAACAGGTATCCAGGTAGAAAAGGTCTTTGCTTTCTTGTAGCTCATTGTCTACTAGAGGAATCACATAGTAAGCAAGTAAAAATTATAATTTCAGGCAAATCCTATGAAGAAAACAGAACAGTAACTGATACAAAATGATTGGGTGTATTATGTTTTTTTATTTTTTTTATTTTTTTTATTGTACTTTAGGTGAAAGTTTACAGAACAAATAGTTTCTCATTAAACAGTCAGAACACATATTGTTTTATGACATTGGATAACAATCCCACGACATGTCAACACTCTCCCTTCTCAACCTTGGAGGACCCCTTTTTTTTGTGTGTGAAAATATACATGGCCAAAGATACACCATTTCAAAACTTTCTACATGTACAATTCAGTGACATCGATTACGTTCTTCCAGCAGTGCTACTATTCTCACTTTAGATGAAGTTTTACAGAGCAAAATACCTTCTCATTAAACAGTACACATATTGCCCTATGACAACGGTTAACAACTACACTATATATCAACACTGTCGTTACTCAGCTTTGGGTTCCCTATCACCGGCTTTCCTGTCTGCTTCTGCCTTCTAGTCCTTGTCCCTGGACTGCTGTGTGTTATTAGTCCCGTTTTGTTTCATGGGGCTGTCCAATCCTCTGCTGAACGGTGAACTTCGGGAGTGACTTCACTACTGAGTTAAAAGGGTGTCCAGGGGACATATTCTTGAGGTTTCTCCAGTCTCTGTCAGGCCAGTAAATCTGGTCTTTTTTTGTGTGTTAGAATTTTGTTCTACATCCTTCTCCAGCTCTGTCCAGAACTCTCTGTTGTGATCCCGGTAAGAGCAGTCAGTGGTGGTAGCTGGGCACCATCTAGCTGTACTGGACTTAGACAGGTGGAGGCCGTGGTAGCTGTGGTCCATTTGCCTTTGGACTAATCTTTTCATTGTACCCTGTTCTCTACATTCTCCCTTGCTCCCGAAGGAGTGAGACCAGTGGAGTATCTTAGATGGCTGCTCACAGACTTTTAAGACCCCAGACCCTACTGACAAAGGCAGACTGTAGAACATTGTCTTTATAAACTGTGCTATGCCAATTGAGCTAGATGTTCCCCAAGACCATGGTCCCCACAGCCCTCCACCCAGCAATTCAGTCTCACAGGGAATTTGGATGTGTCTATGGAGCTTCCACGACCTTTCTTTGTTCAAATTGTGCTGGCTTCCCCAGTATTGTGTATTGTCTTACCCTTCACCAACATTACTACTTATCTATTTCTATTCAGTATTTCCCCCCTACCCCTCCCATCCCTGCTAACCAACAAAGATTGTTACTTTTTGTATGTAAACTTTTTCATGAGTTTTTATCACAGAGATCTCATACAATATTTGTCCTTTTGTGATTGACTTATTTCACCCAGAATAATGTCCTCCAGTTTCAACCATGTTATGAGATGTTTCACAGATTCATCATTGTTCTTTATCATTTCATAATACTCCATTGTGTGTATGTACCATAGTCTGTTTATCCATTCATCTGTTGATGAGCATCTAGGTTGTTTCCATCTTTTTGCTATTGTGAGCAGTGCTGCCATGAACTTGGGTGTGCATATGTCTATTCGTGTGACAGCTCTTATTTCTCTAGGATATATTCCTAGGAGTGAGATTGCTGGATCATATGGTATTTCTATTTCTATCTTTATAAGGAAGCACCATATAATTTTCCAAAATGGTTGTATCATTATGCATTCCCACAAGCAGTGCATAAGCGTTCCCATCTTCCTGCAGCCTCTCCAACATTTGTTATTTCCAGTGTTTTTGATTTGTGCCAGTAATGCCGGGGTGAGATGGTATCTCATTGTGGTTTTAATTTGCATTTCTCTAATGGCTAGTGATCACAAACATTTCCTCATGTGTCTGTTGGTCGCTTGAATATCTTCTTTGGTGAAGTGTCTGTTCATTTCCTTTGCCCATTTTTTAAATATGATTATTTGTCTTTCTGTTGTACAGGTGTTGGATTTTCTTGTAGATTATAAAGATTAGACCTTTGTCTGACATGTAATGCCCCAAAATTCTTTCCCAGTCTGTAGGTTCTCTTTTTATTCTTTTGGTGAAATCTTTTGAAGAGCATAGGTGTTTGATTTTTTAGAAGATCCCAGTTATCTAGCTTATCTTCTGGAGTTTGTGGGTTGATGGTTATGGTTTGTATCCTGTTAATGCTGTGTATTAGGGCTTCTAGGGTTGATTCTGTTTTTTCTTCTATGAACTTTATACTTTTTGGCTTTATATTTAAGTCTTTGATCTATTTTGAACTAGTTTTTGTATATTGTGTGAGGTATGCATCCTGCTTCATTTTTTTGCAGATGGACATCCAGTTTTGCCAGCACCATTTGTTAAAAAGACTGTCTTTTCCAATTTGATGGACTTTGGGCCCTTGTCGAAGATCAGGTGACCGTAGGTCGGTGGATTTACATCTGAGTTCTCAATTCTGTTCCATTGGTCAATGTATCTGTCGTTGTACCAGTACCAGGCTGTTTTGACTACTGTAGCTGTATAGTAGGTTCTGAGGTCAGGTAGTGTGAGTCCTCCTACTTTATTCTTCTTCTTCAATAGTGCTTTACTTATTCGGGGCTTCTTCCCTTCCCATATAAAGTTAATGATTAGTTTTTCCATCTCTTTAAAGAATGTTGTTGGTATTTGGATCAGGATTGCATTGTATTTGTAAATTGCTTTGGATTTTTGTTATTTTCTCAATGTTGAGCCTACCTATCCACAAGCATGGTATGTTTTTCCATTTATGTAGATACTTTTGGGTTTCTTACAGTAGTGTTTTGTAGTTTTCTTTGTATAGGTCTTTGACATCCCTTGTTAGATTTATTCCTAAGTCTTTTATTTTTTAGGGGCTATTATAAATGGTATTGTTTTCCTGACTTCCTTTTAATTATTCTCTTTATTGGTGTATAGGAATCCAACTGATTTTTGTATGTTTATCTTCTATCCTGCAACTCTGCTGAATCTTTCTATTAGTTCCAGTAGTTTTCTCGTGGAGTCTTTAGGGTTTTCTATGTATACTATCATATCATCTGCAAACAGGGACAGTTTAACTTCTTCATCACCAATTTGGATGCCCTTTATTTCTTTTTCTTGCCTTATTGCTCTATCTAGCTAGAACTTCCAGCACAATGTTAAATAGGAGTGGTGATAAAGGGCATCCTTGTCTTGTTCCTGTTCTCAAGGGGAATGTTTTCAGCCTCTCTCCATTAAGAATGATGTTGGCCATTGGTTTTGCATAGATGCCCTTTATTATGTTGAGAAATTTCCCTTGTATACCTATTTTATTGAAAGTTTTTTTTGCCAGGAATGGGTGTTGGACTTTGTCGAATGCCTTTTCTGCATCAATTGAGATGATCATGTGATTCTTTTCTTTCCTCTTATTTACGTGCTGGATTACGTTGATTGATTTTTAATGTTGAGCTGTCCTTGCACACCTGGTATGAATCCTATTGGTTGTGGTGTATTATTTTTTTGACATGATGCTGAATTCTATTGGCTAGAATTTTGTTGAGAATTTTTGCATCTATATTCATGAGAGATACTGGTCTGGAATTTTCTTTTTTGTGGCATCTTTGCCTGGTTTTGGTATCAGGGTTATGATGGCTTCATAGAATGAATTCAGAAGTGTTGCTTCCTTTTTTATGTGCTGAAATAGTTTGAGTAGTACTGGTAAAAGCTCTTCTCTGAATGTTTGGTAGAATTCTCCAGTGAAGCCATCTGGGCCAGGGCTTTTTTCTTGTTGGGAGTTTTTTTTTTATTACCTTTTCAATCTCTTCTCTGGTTATGTGTCTGTTCAGATTTTCAACATCACTTTGTTGTAGTTTGGGTAGGTAGTGTGTTTCTAGAAATTTATCCATTTCCTCTAGGTTTTCAAATTTGTTGGAGTATAGTTTTTCATAATATTCTTTTATGATCCTTTTTATTTCAGTTGGGTCTGTTGTAATGTCACCCATTTCATTTCTTATTTGTGTTATTTGCAACCTCTCCTGTTTTTCTTTTGTCATTCGGGCCAGTGGTTTGTCAATTCTTTCAAAAAACCATCTTTTGGTTTTTTTTTTTCTTTCTTTCTATTGTTTTTCTGTTCTCTATTTCATTTATTTCTGCTCTGATCATTATTATTTCCTTTCTTCTGGTGGCTGTGGTTTTTTTTTTGTTTTGTTTTGTTTTGTTTTGCTGTTCTCTTTCTATTTGTTTGAGTTGTGTAGTTAATGTTTTGATTTTGTCGGTTCTTTTTTGATGTGTGCATCTATTGGTATAAATTGTCCTCTGAGGACTGCCTTTGCTGTGTCCCAAAGGTTTTGGTATGATGTGCTTTCATTCTCATTTGCATATAAGAACTTTTTGATTCCGTCTCTCATTTCTTCTATTATCCAGTGGTTTCAAAGCAGGGTGTTATTCAGTTTCCATGTAATTGATTTTTCTCCCTTGCTCTTTCCATTGTTAATTTCTACCTTGATGGCATTGTGGTCAGAGAAGATACTGTGAATTATCTGAACGTTTTGGATCTTGTTGAGGGTTGCTCTGTGGCCTAAGATGTGCTCTATTCTGGAGAATGTTCCATGTGCATTGGAATAGAATGTGTACTTTGCAGCGGTTGGATGGATTGTTCTATATATGTCTATGAGGTCCAGTTGGCTGATTGTGTCCTTTAGGTCTGCTGTATCTTTGCTGAGTTTCTTCTTAGTTGTTCTGTCCTTTACTGAGAGTGGTGTGTTGAAGTCTCCTACTACTATTGTGGAGCTGTCTATCTCTCTTTTCAGTGCTGTTAGAGTTTGTTTTATGTATTTTGGAGCCCTGTCATTGGGTGTGTAGATGTTTATTATGGTTATGTCTTCATGATGGTGGATTTCGTTTTAAAGTCTATTTTATCTGAGATTAATATTGCCACTTCTGCTCTTTTTTGGTAGTTGTTAGCTTGATATATTTTTTTCCAACCTTTGAGTTTTAATAAATTTACGTCTTTGTTTCTAAGGCGTGTCTCTTGTAGACAGCATATTGATATATCCTGTTTTTTTATCCATTCTGTCACTCTCGGTCTCTGTATGGGTGCATTTAAGCCATTTATATTCAGTGTAATTACTGATAGGTTGGTTTACTGCTGTCATTTTGTAGTGCTTTTTTTGGTGGTGCTGATGTTTTCTTTGTTCCTCTTACTCTCATGTGCTGAGTTTCTTTTGTTTGTGGATTTTTTTATTTCTTTTGTTTTTGTAAGTTTTGTTTTTACTTAGACTGTGTTTTTCCTCTTTATTTTTAAGAGTAGGTCTGTTAACTTTCTTTGTGGTTACCATGAAATCTACCCTTATCTTTCTAAGTTTGAAGCAGTCTATTATTACTTGATATTGCCTTGCCTTCCTCTCCATTAGAAGGTTTTATACCTACACCATTTATTCGCTCTTTTATGGTTCTGATGTTGTTGTCATTTACAGATTAACTGCTCTCATTCCCTGTTGTGTTTCTTTTGGTTTTGGATAGTCCTTGAGAGTTCATTTCCTAGACTGGTATCTGGCTGGTACGATCCTGCATCCTAGATTCAGTCTGTGAGCTGAAGTTGTTTGTTCTCAGATCAAAGGACTCCCTTAAACAGTTCCTGTAATTTTTGATTGGTTTCTACATATTCGCTTAATTTCTGTTTTTCTGGAAATGTCCTAATTTCACCATCATATATGAATGAGAGTTTTGTAAGATATATTATTCTTGGCTGGCAATTGTTTTCTTTCAAGGTTTTACATATGGCATCCCATTGCCTTCTTGCCTGCATGGTTTCTGCCAAATAATCTGAGCTTAGTCTTATTGTTTCTCCTCTGTACATGACTTTTTGTTTTTACTCAGCTGCTGTCGGGATTGTTTGTCTTTGGTTTTGGTGAGTATGATTATGATAAGCCTTGATGATTTTCTTTTGGGGTCTATCCTATATGGTGTTCATTGAGCTTCTTGGATGGCCAGCTTTTCATCTTTCATGATATTGGGGAAGTTTTCTGTCAGCAGTTCTTCAATAATCCTCTCTGTGTTTTCTGTTTTCTCCCCCTGTTCTGGAACTCAAAAATTTTTGCTTTTGATTGTATCCCACGTAATTCTCAGGGCCTCTTCATTTTTCTTCATTCTTTTTTCTGATTTTTCCTCAAACAAAGTTGTACCCAAGTGTTTGTCTTCCACCATTTCAAACATGTTCCTCAGCCCTTCTGAGACACTGTCCCTTTCTGAAATCTTGTTGTTTATCTTTTGGATTTCTGATTGTTGTTTTTGTGTGATTTCTAGTTGTGAATTTATTTTAGCATTTTGTTCCTTTATTATTGTCTTGAATTATTCCATTTTTTTAGTCTGTATTTTCCATGAATTTGTCTATATTTTCCTCATTTTTGTCTACTATTTGCTTAGACTCTTGGATAGTTCTGAATATTAGAGATTTGAATTCCCTGTCAGGTAGTTCTAGTGCCTTTCCTTCTACTGGAAAGTCATGTGGTGTTTTATTTTGTATGCCTACTGGAACCATCCTGTTTTATTTTGTTATATGTTTTGATATTGTCTGCTGTCTTCAGGGCATTAGGTAGTTATTTTTCTCATTTATTAATTGTAGATTTGTTTGTTTTGTCCTTTTTTTGTTTTATTTGGCTATGTCTGAGCAGGTGGGCTGTGTGAACTTTGTTGTTTGCTCGTCTGTGGGCACAATACCTTTTGCCTCCTTATCCAATTGGCTGGGTCAGTCGCTAAGATATGGTACAGCAGGACAGATCTAGCTGAAGAGAACTTGCTGGGATGAGTTGTTTTTGGCATTTACTACAGCCACCAGGGCAGGCCAGTAATCAGTGCAGGGAAGGTTCCGGTAGGCCATGCCTGTGCTGCTCGGTGGTGTGATGTTCAGTGCACGGTGCAGGTAGGCAAAATGGAGGAGATTGTGATGTGTGGAGCTAAGATGTATGGGAGAGAAGAGAGAGGAACAGAAGCCAACAACATACAAACAAACAAAAAAGAGTGCTAGGGGAGCTTGCCATTGGGGTGGAAACATGAGAGCTATGAGATGGAGAAAAACAAAAAGGAGAAGAAGAAAAAGAAAAGAAAAAAATGAATAAATAAAAATTAGAAATAAAAAAGAAAAGAAAAACTCCCAGGGATCCTACTGGTGCAGCTACAAGGTCTGGGGAAGTTGCTCCCAGGCCATGAAGTACAGCCTGGCTAGAAGGCATAGAGGTATCATTCAGCTCCAGGTATTAAGGGAACAGGAAGAGAAGGAAAGTATAGAGATATGAGAAACTGAGTAATGAAGAAAGACAAAAAGGGAAAAAGAGATAAAACAAAACTAAACAAATTTTAAAAAAAGAACAAGAAAACCCCCCTAAAAAACAGAAAAAAAAAAAAAACAAGAAAAAAGAAATGCCGTCAGGGATCCCTCTCCCTCTGTGTGTCTGCACAAACCAAGGGGGTAGGTCCCAAGCTGCACAGTACTGCCCAGCTAGAACGGGCTCCCAGTTCGAGAAAAGAAAAAGAAAATAAGCAAACAATTCAAAACAAACAAATAAAAAAGCCCTGTGATCCCACCAGCATGGCAGCACGGGCCAGGAAGCAGTCTCACATTCGAACTGTGTTTCACAGTCTTTCAGGGAGAAGCAAAGATCATGCACGGAGCCAGGTATTTGAGAGAAAGGAGGGGAAGCGGTGAGAGGTAAGGAAGAAATCTAAAGAAACAGAAAAAAGCAACACCAGCAGTCAACAAATGGCACTTAGGGAGGCAGCCAGTGCGGGCGGGTGGAATCTAAGCGACACTGGGGTGAAGCCAATGCTTCTTAGCCAGGAGACTGTGGCCACAGGAAGAAGAAGGATGGGGAGTGCCAAAGCATATATCATTGGTTACTGGTTGTTTTGTCTCCTGCTGGAAGCTCCGTGAAGCTGCTTTCTTGTACCTCCTGTTCACTGGCCTCTGATAGGAGTCCAAGATGGCAAATCCGTGCTGCATTAGCTGATAGGGGACCTCTGCTTGTATCTCTCCTTGCTCTCTGTTCTCTATCAGTTTCTTATTCCAGCTGGTGCTTGGCAGAGTTCTTTATCTCTCCAATTGATGCTTAGTGTTTTAGGATTGCCATTTTCTCTGTTTCAATTAGTGTTTTGGATCTTTGCTGTGGAGGGATGGCATAGTGCTTCTGCCTATACTGCCATGTTGCCTGGAAGTGGGGTGTATTATGGATTGAATTGTTTCCTCCCAAAATATGTTTCAACTTGGTTAGGCCAGGGTTCCCAGTATTGTGTCGTCCTCCATTTCATGATTGATGTAATTTTCCTATGTGTTGTAAACCTTAATCTCTGCCTGTGGTTAATGAGGTAAGATTGGGTTATGTTAAAGAAGATCAGGGTGGGATGTAACACTCTTACTCAGATCACATCCCTGTTCCAATGTAAAACGCGTTTCCCTGGGGTGTGGCCTGCATCACCTTTTATCTTACAAGAGATCAAAAGAAAGAGAAGTGAGCAGAGAGTTGGGGAACCTCATACTACCAAGAAAGCAGCACCAGAGCAGAGCACATCCTTTAGACCTGGGGTTCCTGCACAGAGAAGCTACTAGACCAAGGGAAGATTGATGACAAGGGCCTTCCTTCAGAGCCGACAGAGAGAGAAAGACTTCCCCTGGAGCTGATGTGCTGAATTTGGTTGTAGCCTACTAGACTGTGAGAGAATAAATTTCTCTTTGTTAAAGCCACCCACTTGTAGTATTTCTGTTATAGCAGAACTCAATAACTAAGACAGGGTGGGAGGAAAGGAAGGGCAGTGAATAATCAAGAAAGGTTTCCCTGAAGATGTGATCTTTGTGCTGTGGCCTAAATGATGAAAGGGAGCTAGATAGGACATATCCTCTGCACCTCCTTAGTTAAAGGCATTTCTTCTCATGTCTCTGTTTGTTTTGGTTTTTAATTTGAGGACTTGTGCATGGAAACCAATAAACTCAAGGCTGTTATTGTAAAAGAGGAAAACCTATGAATATGAGGATGAGAAGAGTTAAAATGACTCCAGTGACCCATTTTTTATTAATAAAGTAAGAAATATGAAAAGAGTTGGCTATCTTTTAGAAATTCAAGACAATTCCTTAAGTGACTCTCAAATTTAGTTTAGTGAATTTCTTAGAGTAAATCTGAAATTATCACCTGCCTACTTTAAGGATTTAGTTCATAATTATAATTTTATTGTCCATGTTATTACTGTATAGTTTTTATTTGGAGATGAGCACTCAGTCCTGTTTAAGCATATTGCATTTAAATAATATATTTCATTCTGAGAAGCATTTGCTTAAGAATCGATTGCTAAAAACTAACAGTATCCAAAGGAATGCAGTGCTTTTGGACAAAGGCCATATTTGGACACTTAATTTACAATATGTCATGAATAGCTGGGATAGCAGTCTCCTTGGAGATATATCTTCTCTAGAAGCAAAACTCTCCATGGAAAAGAAGAAAGAGAAATAGGGCACATGTTAAAATAATTAGGGTCTTATTTATGGAGCCTATAACTTTTTAAAAAACTAATACACATAGGAGAGCCAAATACAATATTCTTCCAGAGATTGAGATAAAAAAATTAAACAGCCATGGTCTACTTCTCCCAAAGAGAAGCAATGGTCAAGCAGAATATCAGAGGTCAGTGGTTGGAAATAGTCTATATCCCTAGAGCCTTACCACTCAGTTTCTTCTGTTTGTCTATTAAATCCAACCAACAATTAACCAATTCCTTGGTTATTCTGTAAATAAACAAGTATTTAATAAGCATTTGGCTATGTTCTACCTTATGCTGTAATGAATTCATAAAAGCTCACATGTTTTAGTTGTCCTTAGTATTATTCAGTCTACATGGGAAGATGGAGTTAGCACATGAAATAATCAGTAAATAATAAATGTGAGTTACATGGCTTTTAACTCCTCTCTCTCCTAAAATAAGTACCAAGTACGGTACACGTAAGAAATCTGGGATAAAGCTGAGACTGAGATATTGGAATGCTGAAATGAAGGCTTAGGTTTATAGCTCAGTGCTTTTTTCCAAGTTACTAAAGTACCTCCACCACCTGTCTGTCAATATGTCATACTGTGGTGGCTTGTGTATTGCTATGAAGCTGCAAGCTATGCCCCAATATTTGAAATACCAGCAGAGTCACCTGTGGTGGACAGGTTTCAGCAGAGCTTCCAGATTAAGACAGACTAGGGAGAAAGGTGTAGTGATCTACTTCTGAAAAGTAGCCCATGAAAACCTTATAAATCACAACAGAACACTGTCAAATATAATGCTGGAAGGTGAGTCCCCTAGGTTGGAAGGTACTTAAAATACACAGTAGCTGCAACAATGGACTCAAACATACCAATAATCATGAAGATGGTGCAGGACCAGGCAAAACTGTGTTCTGTTGTACAGTGGGTGGACATGAGTTGGAGTCTATGTGATGGCAACTAACAACCAGAAGTTACCTATCCCTACAAACTTTTTTTTTATCACATACTTTTAATAGATGAACAAAAGAGGAAAAATGTAAACTACGGAGGGCAAGCAGCAAGAGCAAATATTTGGAGCCTGAAATTAACCTGACGTATGTTGAGCAGCCTGAAACTTGGTGCTGAACATATATTACTAAAGAGAAAGGAAGAAATGATGAAGTAAAAGAGCTGAACAGAAGATTTCAAAGAGTAGCTCCAGAAGACAAAGTAAAGTATTATAATGAAATGTGCAAAGACCTGGAGTTACAAAACCAAAAGAGAAGAACACACTCAGCATTTCTCAAACTGAAAGAACTGAAGAAAAAATTCAAGCCTAAAATTGAAATATTGAAGGAGTTTATGGGTAAAAAATTGAATCACACAGGAAGCATCAAAAGAAGATGGAAGGAATACACAGAGTCACTGTAACAAAAAGATTTGATCAATGTTCAACCATTTCAGAAGGTAGTATATGATCAAGAACTGATGGTATATGTCTTAGTTATCTAGTGCTGCTATAATAGAAATATCACAAATGGATGGCTTTAACAAATAGAAATTTACTCTCTCACAGTCTAGGAGGCTAGAAGTCTGAATTCAGGGTTTCAGTTCCAATGAAGCCTTTCTCTGTCCGTTAGCTCTGGGAGAAGGTCCTTGTCACCAATCTTCCCCTGGTCTAGGAGCTTCTCTGGGCAGCAACCACAGGTCCAAAGGAAGTGCTCCCTGTGCTGTTTTCTTGGTAGTATAAGGTCCCCATGTCTCTCTGCTCATTTCTCTCTTTTATCTCTCAAAAGAGATTGGCTTAAGACACAACCTAATCTTGTAGATTGAGTCCTGTCTCATTAACATAACTGCCTCTAATCCTGCTTCATTAACATCATAGAGTGAGGATTTACAGCACATAGGATAATCACATCAGATGACAAAATGGTGATCAATCACGCAATACTGGTAATCATGGCCTAGCCAACTTGACAGGTATTTTGGGAGTACACAATTCAATCCATAACAGCACTGAAGGAAGAAGTCCAAGCTGCACTGAAGGCGTGGACAAAAAACAAGACTCCAGGAACTGATGGAATACCAGTTGAAATGTTTAAACAAATGGATGCAATGCTGGAAGCGCTCACTCATCTATGCCAAGAAATTTTGAAAACAGCTACCTGGCCAATTGACTGGAAGAGATCCATATCATTAATATCACATGAAAGTAAAATTATGCTGAAGATAATCCAAAAACGGTTGCAGCATATCATCATCATGAAACTGTCAGAAATTCTAGCTGGTTCAGAAGAGGACATGAAACAAGGGATATCAGATGGCTCTAGGCTGAAAGCAGAGAATACCAGAAAAATGTTTACCTGTGTTTTATTGACTATGCAAAGACATTCGACTTGTGTAGATCATAACAAATTATAGATAACATTGTGAAGAATAGGAATTCCAGAACACTTAATTGTGCTCACACAGAACCTGTACATAAACCAAGAGGCAGTAGTTCAAACAAAACTAGAGGATATTACATGTTTTAAAATCAGAAAAGGTGTGTGTCAGGGTCGTATCCTTTCACCATACTTATTCAATTTATATGCTGAGAAAATCATCCAAGAAGCAGGACTGTATGAGGAAGAATGTGGCATCATTAACAACCTGCAATATGCAGATGACACAACCTTTCTTCCTGAAAGTGGAGAGAACTTAAAGTACTTACTGATGAAGATCAAAGACTACAGCCTTCAGTATGGATTACACCTTTACATAAAGAAAACAAAAAGCCCCACCACTGGACCAATAAATGGAGAAAATATTGAAGTTGTCAATGATTTCATTTTACTTGGATCCACAATCAACGCCCATGGAAGCAGCAGTCAAGAAATCAAACGTATTGCATTGGGCAAATCTGTTTCAGAAGACCTCTGTAAAGTGTTAAAAAGCAAAGATGTCACCTTGAGGTCTAAGGTGCACCTGACCCAAACCGTGGTATTTTCAAAGGCCTCATATGCATGTGAAAGCTGGACAATGAATAAGGAAGATTGAAGAAAAATCAATGCATTTGAATTACGGTGTTGGCGAAGAATATTGTATATATCATGAACTGCCAGAAGAGTGAAAAAATGTGTCTTGGAAGAAGTATAGTTAGAATGCTCTTTAGAAGCGAGGATGGTGAGACTTCGTCTCCTTCACTTTGGACATGTTATTAGGAGAGACCAGTCCCTGGAGAAAAACATCATGCTTGGTAAAGTAGAGGGCCAGCAAAAAAGAGAAAGACCCCCAACTAGGTAGACTGACACAGTTGCTGCAACAATGGACTCAAACATATCAATGATTGTGAGGATGACCCAGGACTGAGCAGTGTTTTGTTCTGTTGTGCATGCAGTCACTGTGAGTCAGAACCAACTCGACAGCACCTAACAACAACATGTTGAGAGGCAAGAATAAAAGTGGCTCTGTTAAATCCAAGAGGATATACCTGGGAAGAAATGACAGATTAAGTTGACTTAGTAGAGCAATTTGAGATGGTGGAGGGTTTTATTATTTAATATACGGTAGAAATTTGGATGTGATAGCCACAGGCTGTGTGGAGCTAGTGTAGGATCTTGGGCAGCAGAGTGTTTATGTGGACAATGATAACATCCTCAAATTAGCAACGTGCAGGATTGGTGGGTCTGTGGTTTTCCCGGAAGCCATCTGGGGAAATGTTGCAATAAACCAGATTTGTGATGGATGTGACTGAGGACCAAGTTAGGGATATGAAGTAAGGTATAGAAGAGTCAAAAACTGTGGTATTTTTTTCTGAGGAAAAATGAGTACAAAATTATGCTCAAAAATCACATTGTCATCTTATCAATAGCATATCCAAGAGATATATTACAAAGTAAACAAGAATATGACATTCCAGTTTATTGTTTTCAAATTACTTTGTATGCCTAAATACTCATCATTGCTTCAGAAATCTAGTGGCTGTAATGGTGATTACATTCTTTAAAATATGGCAATGCATACAAATGGCTTGTTGAATGTGTACATTGTCTCATTAAATCTCTTTTGAGAATTTTGAAGAGATAATTAAAATGAACCAGCTTATTTATAAGACAGCTTTATAAATCTCCTTTGCTACAGCCTATCATAGTGCAAGCCTGACTTTATTTCTGCTTGCTGTCATTGGAATGCCCCAACTGAAATTGTAGAATTTGGGCCTGTCATTCCAACTCCACCCAACATTTTACCATCTCAACCACACCCTTGAAAAAGAAAAAATCTTAAATGACAACTCCATATCTGTAGTGTTAGAGAAACGATTGGCCTTTTAAAAATCTTTGTCAGAAATGTACTTAATTAAAAATCTCTCCAAAGAAAATGGCTAAGAGCCTCTGGGACTGAATACAGTTTACAGGCAGACCTCTGCAATGTCAGGTGTCAAAGGGACGAAGGAGGCAAAGGTAACAGAAGTGATCTCCCGGAACTTCCACTGATTTTCCTTAATCATTGATAAACCTTGGGATAGAAACTACTCTCCCGTAGACATAGACTCCCACACATTAAACTGAATTGATTGTATTTCTCATTCCTTTGATGGTTTTTCTACACTGCTAGAGTTTACCCCCAAACCTACTTTTTCTCCCTTTCCAATTGCATTACTTTCTCAACCTATTATCTCTAAATGATCACTAATGTAGTCTGTATTCATCTTTCCTAAGATCATTGAACCTTACCAGAAAGAAACAAGAATTCTCTTTTATGGTCCCTAAATCTGCTGCAAAATGCTACTGTAAAGTTTTGGAAAAAAAAGTCACTTTGATGACTAAAGTGGGCCTGACACAAAACCAAAAAAAAAAAAAAAACTCATAAACAAACAACTTGGAACACCATTAATAGATTGTTGTGTAGGTTTAATAGACAACTTTAAAGTTGAGCAGCATATCATTACTGAGTAAATCAGTGCTCTGGTTAATTAAGATATTCAGGGTACTTATATATAATTTCACCAGGAACTTTGGACAAAAAGTTTTCGATTGGTTGATGATTATGTCAGAATACATAAATCTTATAGCACTATGTGCTCACATTATAAAGAATAGGATAATAGAAATGTTGTCGTTGCTGGGTGCCACTGAGTCGATTCTAACTCATAGCAACCCTATATATGACACAGTAAAACTGCCCCATAGGTTTCCAAGGATGTGGTCTTTATGTTAGCAGATTGCCAGGTCTTTTCTCCACTGGAGGCACTGGTGGGTTTGAACCACCTACCTGACCCAAGCCATGATGTTTTCAATCATTTTATATGTATCCGAAAGCTGGACAAGGAATAAGGAAGCCTGAAAAAGAATTGATGCCTTTGAATTATGGTGTTGGCGAAGAATATTGAATATACCACCAACTGCCAGAAGAATAAACAAGTCTGTCTTGAAAAAAGTACAGCCAGAATGATCTTTAGAAACAAAGATGGCAAGACTTGTCTCATATACTTTGGACATGTTATCAGGAAGGACTAGTCCCTGGAAAAGGACATCACACTTGGTAAAATAGAGGGTCAGCAATAAGAGGAAGACTCTCAACAAAATGGATTGACACAGTGGCTGCAACAATAGGTTCAAACATAGCAACGATTGTGGAGGATGGTGAGTACTGGGCAGTGTTTTGTTCTGTTATACATAGGCTCTCTATGAGTTGGAACCAACTCAGCAGCACCTAACAACTACAACCTTTTGGTTAGCAGCCAAGTGCTTAACTATTGTGCAACTAGGGTTCCTTCCAGTAGCTAATAACAGTAAAAACAGTGAAAGACTAAACCTGTGTAAGACAGAAACCTGTCAGAGAAAGAAAATTCAAATATTTTTCACTAAAACGAGCAAAAGAAAAGTGAGAAGACTGTGCCCTGGCAAAGGCAGAAAACTTGAAAGACCGGGAAAAACAATGCAATCCAGCAGAGTTCTGGCTCTCACAGGTTTCACTGTACATCCCCAAAAGTCAGATGTCTCCATTCAGCAGACAGTCCTTGTAAAAAAACAAACAGCGTGAATCCCTGGAACAGAAAAAAAGAAGCACTCTTCTCATATTTATGCCACTAAATTGATGTATCTGTATTTTAATTAAAATAATAAAAAGTGCTTAAAAGTGAGTCATTAGCTGCCCATGTGCTATGAAAGGATCTACAGAGCTCTCCAGCACCACAGTGATTTTGGTCCATTAGCCCATAAACCGACTCATGCGACCCTATAGGACAGAGTAGAACTGCCCCTTGGAGTTTCCAAGGAGCGGCTGGTGGATATGAACTGCTGACATTTTGGTTAGCAGCTGAGCTCTTAACCACTGCCACCAGGGCTCCCCATTAGCCCATAGCCAGGGATTAAAACACAGCAACAGGGAAAGGAACACATATTTCACTGGTAAAATTTGCAGCTCCTCACAGACAGGAAAAAAATACTTCCATATAATCAAAATAAGCAAACAGGACATTCACATGATTCTATTTTTCCAACAGATGATTTTTGTTAAACTTAATTTATGATAATTTTGGTGAATTCTCATGCCTACAACTATGTCCTATGGAAAGGTGAAAGTTCATTGCAGTTATTGAAATGGGTTGACAACAGACGTGGTGTGAAGTGTCCATGTAGGCTGTATAAAAATAAAAAAAGATAATTCACCTTCACAAGCAGTTTCCTAAATATAACTTAAAAGCAGGCAAAAGTAAAACTCAGGTATACATGACATCACTCTCAGGAAAATACTGTTTGTAAAAGCGATATGACATTAAGTCTTTAAACAGAAACATCAAATGTCATCCCACACATGAAAGATGATCCCACATCAGTTAACTAATTCTAATTTTTTTATATGGATTTTAGACAAAACTGCTACTTATGTGTCAGACTATGGTACTTATTAATAATTAACCAGAGAAAACATTCCCTCAGGTTAGATTTTCTGAGCTGCAGCTGCAACTCTTTTCTTGTGAGATCTTATGTAAAATTCTTAACTTGTCTACGTTGCATTTGTTGTATTGTTATTGGGTGCCGTCGAGTTAATTTTGACTCATAGTGACCTCACGTGACAGAGTAGAATTGGCCCATAGGGTTAATGGGGGAGCCCTGGTGGCACAGTGGTTAAGAGTTCGGCTGCTAACCAAAAGATTAGCAGTTTGAATTCACCAGCCGCTCTTTGGAAACCCTATGTGGCAGTTCTACTCTGTCACACAGGGTTGCTATGAGTCAGAATAGACTCAATGGCTACTGGTTTGATTTTTTTTTTTTTTTTTTTCAGTCTTGATGGGAGCCGACTGCCACATCTTTCTCTAGTGGAGGTGCTAGATAATTTCCAAGTGCCATTCTTTTGGCTAGCAACCCACTGTTTAACCACTGCACCACCAGGCTCCTTAAATTGTATTTTGTTGCTCTCATTAGTTTCCATCAAGTTGGTTCCAACTCATAGAGATCCTATGTACAACAGTACAAAACACTACCCGGTACTGCACTATCCTCACAATCATTGCCATGTTTGAACCCATTGTTGCAGCCACTGTGTCAATCCATCTCATTGAGGGTCTTCTTCTTTATAGCTGACCTTCTATTTTACCAAGCATGATGTCCTTCTCCAGAGAATGATAACATGTCCAAAGTAAGTCGGATGAAGTCTCACCATCCTTGCTCCGAAAGAGCATTGGGCTGTATTACTTCCAAGAAAGACCTGTTCCTTCTTCTGGCAATCCATGGTGTATTCAATATTCTTTGCCAACACCATAATTCAAAGGCATCAATCCTTCTTTGGTCTTCCTTATTCATTGTCCAGCTTTCACATGCATATGAGACTACTGAAAATACCATGGCTTGGGTCAGGCTCACCTTAGTCCTCAAGGTGACATCTTTGCTTTTTAACACTTTAAAGAGGTCTTTTGCAGCGAATTTGCCCAATGCAATACATCCTTTGGTTTCTTGACTGCTGCTTTCATGAACACTGATTGTGGATACAAATGAAATGAAATCCTTGACAACTTCAATGTTTTCTCTGTTTATCTTGATGCTGCTTATTGGTCCAGTTGTAAGGATTTTTGTTTTATTTATGTTGAGGTGTAATCCATACTAAAGGCTATGTAGTCTTTGATCTTCATCAGTAAGTGCTTCCAGTCCTCTTCACTCTCTGCAAGCAAGGTTGTGTCATCTGCGTATCATGGGTTGTTAATGAGTCTTCCTGTAATCCTGATGCCTGGTTCTTCTTCACATTGTCCATCTTCTAGGAGTACTTGTTCAGCATACAGATTGAATAAGTATGGTGAAAGGATGCAACCCTGACGCAAAACTTTCCTGACTTTAAACCACACAGTATCCCCTTGTTCTGTTTGATTGACTGTCTCTTGGTCTATGTCCTCATGAGCACTATTAAGTGCTCTGGGGTTGGTGTTGGTGGATTACCCATTCTTCACAATGATATCCATAATTCGTGATGATGCGCAGAGTTGAATGCCTTTGCATAGTCAATAAAACACATGTAAACATATGTCTGGTATTCTCTGCTTTCAGCCAAGATCCATCTGACATTAGCAATGATATCCTCCATACCACATTCTCTTCTGAATCCAGCTTGAACTTCTGGCAATTCCCTGTCGATGTACTGCTGCAATGATTTTTTAATTATCTTCAGTATAATTTTCCTTCTTGCAATGTTAATAACATTGTTTGATAATTTTTGCATTTTGTTGGGTCACCTTTCTTTGGAATGGGCACAAATAGAGATCTTTTCCAGTCAATTGACAAGGTAGCTGACTTCCAAATTTCTTGGTATAGACTAGTGAGTGCTTCTAGCATTGCATACGTTTGCTGATACATCTCAATTGACATTCTATCAATTCCTGAAGCTTTGTTTTTCGTCAATGCCTTCAGTGCAGCTTGGTCTTCTTCCTTCAGTACCATCAGTTCTTGATCATATGCTACCTCTTAAAATGGTTGAACGTTGACCAATTCTTTTTGGTGCAGTGACTCTGTGTATTCCTTCCATCTTCTTTTGATGCTTCTTTCATCATTCAATATTTTACCCATAGAATCCTTCAATATGGAAATTTTAGGCTTAAATTTTTTCTTCAGTTCTTTTAGCTTGAGAAATGTCCAGCGTGTTCTTCCTTTTTGATTTTCTAACCCCATGTCTTTGCACATTTCATTATAATATTTTACTTTGTCTTCTCGAGCCACCCTTTGAAATCTTCTGTTCAGCTGTTACTTCATCATTTCTTCCATTCACTTTAGTTACTCTATGTTCAAAGTCTCTTCTGGCATCCATTTTTGTCTTTTCTTCTTTCCTGTCTTTTTAATGACTTCTTGTCCTTGATGTCATATCATAATCACTTGGTCTTCAGTCATTAGTGTTCAATGCATCAAATTTATTCTTGAGATGGTCTCTAAATTCACATGGGATATACTCATGATCATACTTTGGCTCTCGTGGACTTATTCTAATTTTCTTCAGCTTCAGGTTGAACTTGCACGTGAGCAATTGATGCTCTGTTCCACAGTCAGCTCCTGGCCTTGTTCTGACCGATGATATTGAGCTTTTCCGTTGTCTCTTTCCACAGATGTAGTCAATTTGATTGTTATGTATTCCATCCAGCAAAGTCCACGAGTATAGTCATCGTTTAAGTTGTTGAAAGAAGTATTTGAAATGAATAAGTCATTGGTCTTGCAAAATTATATCATGCAATTGTTGGTGTCATTTCTATCACCAAGGCCATATTTTCCGACTACCAATCCTTCTTTGTTTCCAACTTGTGCTTTCCAATCACCAGTTATTATCAATGTATCTTGTTTGCATGTTTGATCAACTTCAGACTGCAGAAGTTGATAAACATCCATAATTTTTTCATGTTTGGGATTAGCAATTGGTGAGTAAATTTGAATAATAGTCATATTAACTGGTCTCCCTTGTAGGCGTTGGATATTATCCTATCACTGCAGCATTATACTTCAGGATAGATCTTGAAATGTTCTTTTTAACAATGAATGCAACTCTGTTCCTCTTCAATTTGTCATTCCTGGCATAGTAGACCATATGATTGTCTGATTCAAAATGGCCAGTACCAGTCCATTTCAGCTCACTAATGCCTAGGATATCAATCTTCAAGCTATCCATTTCACTTTTGGCAACTTACAATTTCTCTTGATTCATACATCAAACATTCCAAGTTCCAATTATTTATGGATGTTTGCAGCTCTTTCTTCTCATTTTGAGTTGTACCATACCAGCAAATGAAGGTTCTGAATGCTTTATTCATCCTTGTGATTAAGCTCGCCTCTACTTTGAGGAGACAGCTCTTTCCAGTCTTATTTTGAGTGTCTTCCAACCTGAGAGGCTCATCTTCTGGCCCTATATCAGACAATTTCCTGCTGCTATCCATAAGGTTTTCACTGGTAGATTTTTTCAGAATTAGACCCCCAGGTCCTTCTTCCTAGCCTGTCTCATTCTGGAAGCTCCACTGAATCCTGTCCACCAAGGGTGTCCCTGCTGGTATTGAAATACCATTGGCATAGCTTCCAGCATCACAGCAACATGCAAGCCACCACAGTTCGACAAACTAAAAGATGAATGGTGGTTGAGATAACTGGATGGTGCCAATTAAATTCTTATCTGCTTCAGTGCCTCCACTCACTCCCTGTGCATATCATCAACACTGATTTTGCAGATTCTCAATGGTGCACAAAATAAAATGTCTTTGAGTTTCATCTCTGCTGCTTTATATAATCATCAGGAATGTGTAATGTTATCTTTAAACACACATGGCAGTGGTATACATCTTTTTCCATGACAATTATATCATAAGAAGCACTCCTGCGATTCATGTTAGTTACTTATGTTTATAATGCTGCTAAAAATGAGTTTACATGCACAGTCTATGCATACATATCCCTATGTTGGTAACACACAATCTATGCATGAACATCCCCTATATGGTTAATAAATGTAAATGTAAGGTTATCTATTTTTGTAATGCTACTAAAAATGAGTTTACAACAAAATCTATGCATACACACCTCCTATATGGGTAACAAATGTAATGTAACATTAAATATGACTCACCATTGTGTCTAGTTTTTTCACATGGTAACAGAGTTAATGAGGCTACTACGGCAGTTTTGATTTCTGTAGGAGCTGTTTACCTTGTATGTGTTTTACACACTGTACCCAACCAGAGCCGTCAACCTCACAAGTTTCCCCATTAGATCATAAAGTTTTGAAGCTTGAGGGAATCTTCGTAGCAATCTATTATTTTTTTTTAGAGATGAGAAATGGAGGTCAAGGAATGTGAAGAGGCTAGCTTAGGGCCATAGTGGTGACCAAGTTCATCAGAATGCTTGGGTTAAGGTGAAGATGAAGCTGGTCTAACATACAGTCATCTACAGAAATAGCTCAGAGGTCATGTCCTGATCATGGTTGTTCTGATTTCATATGAAATATACATCTTTGCTTAAGAAATTCAGAGGTTGTTGCAGACATATTTGAATTCACCTGTGTTTTTCTGAGCTATATTTACTCTGCCTGTACTTCAAACACTATACATTGAAATGAATTGAAATGAAGTTGTTTAAACATTTGATATTGCAGATAGTGCAAGAATACCATCTCTCAACAGTTAACAGGATCCACGGATAGATTATCCCTGAAGATATTTGGACACTTGCCTGAAAATAAACCTGAAAGTAGTATAGCAACTGGCTATGCCAAAGAATTGCAAACAAGGTGCCACATCTGAAATTGCACACCTTGTCAGCAAAGGCCAAAAACATCTGAGACTCATCACCCTGCCATCTTACGTTCCTTCATCTCTCTGACTGGAAGGACCATTTGAAGAGTCATTATTCAGTGTGGTTTTCTCATCCTGTTTCTGCTTCTGTTTCTTCATCATCATCTTGGCTAACATAATGGAGTGCTTACTGTGTATAAGGCACTTTACAATATTTTCTCAGTTCATCTTTACAACTATTCTGTGAGGTTAAGCATGGCACACGGAGTGAATGGAAGAGTTGGGACTTAAATGCAGGTATTTTGATTCCTTAATTATTACATTATCTGGACTCTCCAAAACAATCTTTGGGAAAAGGAAGGAGGTCTCAGTGGTGAATAATGTTGGGAGAATTCAAAATGAAATTTATATGACTCATATCAAGCTATGCTGGGGACATCTGAGGGGATTACCCCAAATTAAAAATATAGCCTATGTATTTCAGTGTAATACACTGATTTTTAAAAATCATAATTTTCTTTGATTATTAAAATATCAGATAAAATCAATAATTTGAGCATATAACCTAGTCCTTCAAAAAATATACTATACTGGTGGTGGAATTGCTCACTTTTTGGGTTAGAGTGTGTTATGGTTTGAATTACGTCCCCCAAAAAATGTGTGTATCAATTTGGGTAGGCCATGATTCCTGGTACTGTGTGATTTTCCTGTATGTTGTAAACCTGCCTCTATGATGTTAATGATGGAGGATGGGTGGCAGTTGTGTCAGTAAGGCAGGACCTGATCTCCAAGAATGGATTGTGCCCTGAGGCAATCTCTTGAGATATAAAAGACAGAAGTGAGCAGTGAGACAGGGGGACCTCATACCATCAAGAAAGCAGTGATGGGAGCAGAGCGTGTCCTTTGGACTGGGGTCCCTGTGTCAAGGAGCTCCTAGTCCGGGGGAACACTGAAGAGAAGAAGGCCGACAGAGAAAAAGCCTTCCCCTGGAGCTGAAACCCTGAATTTGGACTTTTAGCCTGCTTTGACTGTGAGGAAATAAACTTCTCTTCATTAAAACCATCCACTTGTGGTATTTCTGTTGTAGCAGCACTAGATAACTAAGACAGAGTGATTTTTTTTCTTTTTCTTTTTCAGGGACTGTAGATGCTGAGTGGTAGCTAACTATTCTGGGAAAGAAATACCCAGCTAGGATAAGACTTTCTATCTGAACTACATATGAGCCGTAAACATAAAGTATTTTAACTAATATTTGTAATTCCAACTTGAGAAATTTATTTATAGTTATATTTATAGGCAGCAGTGGTGGTTCAGTGATAGAATTCTTGCCTTCTATGAAGGAGACTCAGGGTTTATTCCCGACCAATACACCTCATGCACAGCTACCACCAGTCTGTCAGTGGAGGCTTATGTGTTGCTTTGATGCTGAACAAGTTTAAATGGAGCTTCCAGACTAAGATGGACTGGGAAGAAAGGCATGGCAATCTACTTCCTAAAATTAGCTAATGAAAACTATGGATCACAATAGTTGTCCGATCCACGACCAATAGTGGGGATGGTACAGAACCGGGCAGCGTTTGGTTTCATTGTGCATGGGGTCCCCATGAGTCAGGGGATGGCTCAACAGCACCTAACAACAACATCCCACCTATGTCTGTTGATTTCTACAGGATCTTGTTAGCAAAAAAAAAAAGTTGAAAAAGTAAAGGGGTTATCCTGACCTGCAGAGCCTTAGCGTGTTTACTGATGTAGTGACACAACCTGCCAGCATTATGTGGGCAGTAATGAGACACCTGAACCCCAACTCTCAAGAGTAAACATGTGCAAAAGCTTCTGTAACTCATAGACTCCCAGCCTCATCACTGATGAGCACATATGGATTATAGCTAAAACTCTATCCCAAATCCAGATGTTGTGAACGTCATGCTTGCTGGAAGCCAGCATTCCTGCTCTATTATTATAACCTTCAGAGAAAATTGGGGTATAGATTTTCCCCTGTGACCAGGGATGCCCCTGAGAATCTCAGTCCTGCTACTTGATGTCTGCAGCTCCTGTCTCAGTGCTTTTCCATCATCTCTTATCTTTCTGCTACTCATGGGTCAGTATGGACTTACTGTCCCTGAACAGTGAGTTTCAAACCGTTTGTGGGCCACTGCCCATCTTTTGTAGACCTCTCTACTGTTGCTGGCTTCTGCTGCTCCTCTTCTTCTCCAACCAACAAGAAAACTTCATTCTGTTCTCAATACCAGCTTCTCAGAGCAGAGTGTTGGGGACCCCTGTGGCATAGCCCTTTCCTTTTACCATGACGTTATGTTTTTCTGCAATTGGAGTTGTGAGCTTATGAAGTGGAGATTTCCAGATCTGAGACTGGTCAAGCACAGCCTCACGCCATATCCAGATCCTCTATTGCTTTCAATACCAGTCCTCCTTCTCACAAGCCAGTTGTGCTGGGCTTAGTTACTCAGGTGCAATGTCTGCCTGTCTCCCTTTTGTTTGACTTCCTTTGCAGAATTCTGGAACCCATTAAAAACTTTGCTTTATGTATAAATCCCAATATTGGACTAGATGAAACATTTCTTAGATAGATAATGTTATGAATTGAATTGTGTCCCCCAGAAATGTGTATCAACTTAGCTAGGCCATGATTCCCAGTATTGTATGATTGTCCACCATTTTGTGATCTGATGTGATTATCTTATGTGTTGTAAATCCTAACCTGTATGATGTTAATGAGGCAGAATTATAGGCAGTTATGTTAATGAGGCAGGACTCAATCTACAGGACTGGGTTGGTATCTTGAGTCAATCTCTTTTGAGATATGAAAGAGAGAAGCCAGCAGAGAGGGGAGGAACCTCATACCACCAAGAAAGAAAAGACAGGAGAACAGCACGTCCTTTGGACCTGGGATCCCTGCGCTGAGAAATTCCTAGACCCAAGGGAAGATTGACAACAAGGACCTTCCCCCAGAGCCAAAAGAGAGAGAAAGACTTTCCCTGGAGCTGGAACCCTAAATTTGGACTTCTAGTCTCTTAGACTGTGAGAGAATAAATTTCTCTCTGTTAAAGCTTGTAGTATTAACACAAACTTTAACAAAGCTTGTGGTTAAAGCTTGTTAAATACTTACGATATTTCTGTTATAGCAACACTAGATAACTAAGACAGACAGACAGACAGATAGATAGCTTCATACTGTGGATTTGACTAACTCACAGCAACCTTATGTACAAAAGAACAAAACATTGCCTGGTCTTGCATCATTGTCTTAGTCCTTAGCATGTTTGAGTCCATAGTTGTGGCTTTTGTGCCAATCCATCTCAATGAGGGTTACCCTTACCCTCGCTAGCCCTCTACTTCATCCTGATGACACGTCCAGAGCAAACTCATCAGACAATGCTCTGTTATGATCCATAGGGTTTTCATCAGCTAATTTTCAGAAGTAGATCACCAAACCTTTCTTTCTGTCTTAGTCTGGAAGGTCTGCTGAAATCTATCGACCATGGGTGACCCTGCTGGTGTTTGAAATACCAGTGGCATGGCTTCCAGCATCACAGCACCACAGAATGACAAATTGACAGACAGGTGGTGGATTTCTACCATAGTGTTCTGCAAGTCAGTGATGGGACTGGGCCCATCATGGTCTCCATATATTCTAGGCAGTTTAAGTGCTCCCAGAATGGGTGATGAGACAGGCTTCCAGGACCCAGGGGACTTCTAGAAGACAGAGTTGTCAAATTCATTTTCCATTCTTAGTGTCTTTGTACCTTCTTATGCCATGTATCTAAGCAAGAACAGGTCATGTCCTCTTCTCTTAGTCCCCTCATGACCAAAATGGTCTACATTCCATAATTTGCAGCTGAAATATTCCATTTGGTTTAGGAGAGAATACAGGAGTCTAATTGTAGATTTTCATGAGGTCACACTAACCTTGCACATAATCTGTTATTATGAAGGCAATGTCCCCTGCTGTTATCCTTGCTTCCTTCTGAGTCTTATCTGTGTTTTTATCAGTGCAGATGTCCTTTCCTTTGGAACCAGACATCTTTCCATAGTCTTCAGCCATTCTCACTTTTCTTTATATATTTTACCTAGTATAAAATATTAATCTCATAGATGATTCCTTAATAACCTGTTTGAATCTTCTCCAAATAGTCACAAATATTATTGGCCATGCGTATCTGTAGCTTAGGGAAAGGTCAGTGCTAGAAATACAAATTTTGAAGACATAAAAATATACACATTTTTGTAACTACATATTAGATGTAAACCCTTGTGGAAGAGGGACAGATCCATGTTTTGCGAGGTCTAAATCTTATATACATTTTGGGACTTTCTTAAAAAGAGAATATAAAAATACAAATAAAAATTTAAGTATTAAAGTGAATATTCATTTAGAATGAGAAGAGAATCCACAAAAATTATATTTTTAAATGTTAAATAAAGCATTACAAATGCAACACAATTCAGGAAAATAGTATTTTTATTAATTAACTGCCTGATATAACTTTTTAATATTTCTCCCACTTTTTGGCTATATATTATTTAATCACCTCTTTATGTGACCATATTTTTAATATTTTCTGTGACGGAATAGGAAATTTAGTCATTCTTCTGATATTGTTAAGGAACTTTTCCTTTTAATTGATCAGTTAGAAATGTTTCTTTTAGCTTCACCAGTTTAATTGGTGACATCATGCTAAATTTTTAGGATTGTTTTCAAGTAGGGGAAATCTCAAGTATTTTTCATATATGAACTTTAAAATGCATTTCAAATTTTTATTTTTCTGTGACTACTTTTTTCCCAAATGTATATTTACTTAGTTATTAATTTTGTCTTGGAATTGGGTCCAACAACCCACAGCTGGATTTTACTTCCGCTACTACCACTGTTAACAAAATATAAAGTTTAAATTTAAAATATATATAACATGATGAGGAGTTTTGTGGCACAGTGGTTAAGAACTCCCCTGTTAACCAAAAGATTGGCAGTTTGAATCTACCAGCTGCTCCTTGGAAATCCTATGCGGCAGTTCTATTCTCTCTTACAGGATCACTATGAGTTGGAAACGACTCAACAGCAACAGGTATAACATGATGAATTTAATTTATATTGCTGAATTGTACATGTAAAATATGTTCAAATGGCAAATGTTTTGTTATATAGATATAGTTACCACATAAACTTTTTTTAAATAAGTAAACAGAGTTTAAAAAATTCTAATGTAATTTGATTGCTACTTCCCCTTAGCTGCCACCCAAAAATGTGCTTGGCTACTGTCTTAGTTATCTAGTGCTGTTATAACAGAAATACCATCAGTGGGTGGCTTTAACAAACGGAAATTTATTCTTTCACAGTTTACAAGCCTAGAAGTCTGAATTCAGGGCACCAGCTCTAGGAGAAGGCTTTCTCTGTTGGCTCTGGGGGAAGGTCCTTATCTCCTTTCAATATCTGTGGCTCCAGCATTCCTCAGATATCGATTGATGTCTTGGCATCAGTCTTCCCCTGAGTCTAGGAGATTCTCAGTGCAGGACCCTGGGTCAAAAGGACTCACTCTGCTCATGGCTTTTCTTTCTTGCTACTAGTCAGGTCCCTCTCTCTCAGCTTGCTTCTCTCTGCTTTTATCACTTGTAGAGTGGTGATTCAAGATACATCCCACCCTAATCTTACCTCATTAACATAGCAGACATAACCTAATCCTCACTAACATTACCTAACCCTGCCTTATTAACATAATGGACCGTTCATTCCCAAATGAGACCATAACCACAGGCATAGAGGTCAGGATTTACAACACATCACAAAATGGAGGATAATCAGATTACAGAATGGAGGTCATCCACACAATACTGGGAATCATGGCCTAGCCAAGTTGAGATATATTTTGAGGGAACACAATTCAATCCATGACAACTACTAAACCCAAAAATATGCTAGGCTACTCCAATACCCTCTGTTAGAATGGGAGTTACGGGGAAAGTCATAGTAGAAAGGGGTAAGGATTACCTGGTAATGGTTAAAATATCTTGTTTTGCAAATTTCACAAAACCCATATGCCCATGAGTTATGGATTGAATTTTGTCCCCCCAAAATAGGTGTTGTAAATCCTAACCCCTATACTTGTGAATATAATTCCATTTTTGACTTGAGTTTTCTTAGTTACATTAGTGAGGCCATATTAGCATAGGATGTGTCTTAAACCAATCACTTTTGAGATATAAAAGAGAAGATTAGGTACAGAAGAAAGCAGACACAGGGGGAAGACCAAAACTATCTGAAGACCACCAAGGCAGACCAGTCTTGGCCAGGAACTCCAAGGATTGCAGGCTAAAGAAGCCGAAACGAGAATTTTCATCCAGATTGGGCAGAGACCTATGTGAACACAATGCCACGACCTCTATCACTGTCTTGAAAAAGGCTTCCATGCAAGAAAAATACCACCCCTGATAGGGAGAAAGCATATATACAAAGTCCTAGAATATACTTTAAGGAACTCTGATAGTTACAGATACTTTAGAGGAGAAGGAGCCAGAAAAGAAGCAAAGGAGAAGCCAGTGAGATGGAGGACATAAAAGACATCCAGACAAGTGTGAGGTCTCACAATGGTAAGCAAGGATGGCAGTATTAGTTTCATCCAGGGCAGGCTAGAGGTATGGGTAGCATTTAAGATAGATTTGGGGAGTAGATAGAATTAAGAAGAGTTAGGTTCAATTATAAAACTTTATTTGATTAGTTTCTTGTACTTACCCATAAATCATTTCAAATTTACATCAAACTACATAAACATATATACATTTAAAGATGAAAGTTCTTAGGATTGTTGTTTGTGCTGTGGAGTTGGCACCAACTAATGATGACCACATGTACAACAGAACGAAATGTTGCCCGATCCTGTGCCATCTTCACAATTGTTGGTATGCTCAAGTTCATTGTTGTGACCCCTGTGTATTTTGAGTACCTTCCAACCTAGTGGGCTCATCTTCCAGCACTATCTCAGACAATATTCCATCGTGATCCACGAAGTTTTCATTGGCTGATTTTCAGAAGTAGATTGCCAGGCCTTTCTTCCTAGTCTGTCATAGTCTGGAAGCTCTGCTGAAACCTGTCCACCATGGTGATCCAGCATCATAGCAACATGAAAACCATCATAGTATGACCAACTACACACTAGATATATTTGTATATTAAATTACCTCACAGAAGGCATAGAATTTTTCTGATTAAAATATATTAATTATTTATAATTAATTATAACCACAAAACTTTAGTTGTCAAAATAAGATTATACATTATATAAAGGCTAAGCATTTGACTACTAGCCAAATGGTTGGCAGTTCAAATCCACCCAGAGGTGCCTCAGAAGACAGACCTGGTGATCTCCTTCCAAAAACCCTATGGAGCAGTTCTATTCTGCACACATGGTGTTGCCATCAGTAGGAACTGACTCAATGGCAATTAACAACAACAACAATTAAGAGTTTATTAGTGGTTATAAAATAGATTACAAACCAAAACCAAACCCAACCCATTGCCATCGAGTTGATTGCAACTCATAGCAACCCCTATAGGACAGAGTTAGAACTGCCCCAAAGCATTTAAAAAGAAAAGCTGGTGGATTTGAACTAAAGAACAAGGAGGGGAGCGGTTCCTTTGGACCTGGGGTTCATGTGCTGAGAAGCTCCTAAACCAGGGGAAGATTTATGACAAGGACCTTCTCCCAGAACAAATAGAGAGAGAGAGCCTTTCCCTGGAGCTGGCACCATGAATTTGGACTTCTAACCTCCTAGACTGTGAGAGAATAAATTTCTCTTTGTTAAAGCCATCCACTTGTGGTATTTATGTTATAGCAGCACTAGATAACTAAGACAGCCAGATCTTAAGGGTCCAATATGTGAATGATTTTCTGCTGTGTTCTAAAGAAGAGATAAGTTCCAAGAATATTTTAGTTCAGAAAAGGCATAAAGTTTTCAAAGAAAAGTTATAATTTTGTCATAATTAAATGCATTTCTTAAGATAGATTTATTTCAAGAAGGTAAACTCCTTTCTCTTGGCTAACTATAAGCCTTTCAAAACTCTCCTATGTCAGAAATTAAGAGACATTAAAGAGGATTCCTGGGTCTCGATAATTTGTGCAAGAAATGGATCCCCAACTTTTCTGAAATTGCCACATCTCTCTGGCTCAACCAAGACCTCACTAACTGACTCCTTTCCTTAGGAAATTAAACATAAGCATGCGTTATGTAACTTTAAATTAGTTTTTCAACAACCTCCCCTGCTCCCTTCTCCCAACCAACCTATTTGTTTAAACTTTTCTAGCTATTCACGTATGAGTAGTCTGAACAAGCCCTTGGGAACATCACAAACCAACAGAAAGTGATCTAAGATATAAATAGTATTGCAACCTTTGTCTTTATTCAGTAGCAAAATCTTACCTACCTTGTCTAAGGGCAACAGCAGTAACAGCTAAGCTAGTGGAGGTTTCTGCCCACTTGGTTTTAATGTCTTCTTTATACTTAATCGTTCCTCATGCTATGCAAATTTTGTTACTTACAGAAAATAGACATTTCTCAGTAACTATGCTTATATCCTATAAAATTTCTATTAAATTCCTCCTCACATACTTTTATTCTTTGTTGTAATATATTTAATCATGCTACTATTCTTTCATAATTTTTTTTTACTTTTTAGTTGAGATTCTTGTTAAGATCAAGAACTCTTGTTTCCAAAACCACCTAAAATCTTGGACTACTCCAAAAGCATACCTGCTGTGTACTCATAATCCACCCCCCACCCCACCCGCCTTATCTTTAGCTTATTGACAAGCTCTGGTGAGTAAAGTAAGGAGCTCTGGTGGCACAGTGGTTAAAGCGATCAGCTGCTAACCAGAAGGTTGGCAATTCAAAATCACCAGCGGCTCTTCGAGGAAAAGATGTGGCAGCCTGCTTCTGTTGAGATTTACAGCCGTGGAAACCCTATGGGGTTGTTATGAGTCCGAATTGACTCAGTGTAATGGATTTTGGGGGAGTGAGTAAAAAAGTTATACCACTTAGTCAGAATTTTGCCTCTACAATTGGGTGAGTTGAGTTCTGTTATAGCACATCCTGCCTGATATTTTCCTGTTTCAGTCTTATGATATGGCCCATTAACAAGCAAGTTTTAATCTAGATTTTCTTGGAGGAGGAGTCTAACAAATCTTTTGAGGTCTAGACAGTTTCTGTGTTTCTCCAAAGAGGATGCACCATTTTACATTCCCACCAGCAGTGTCTGAGAGTTCCAGTTTCTCCTCATTCTTGCTAAACTTCTTATCTGTCTTTTTGATTATGGCCATGCCAGTGAGTATGACATGATATCTCATTGTGATTCTGATTTCCACTAAGTTGGAATCAACAACAATGGCTAATAATGTTGAGAATGTTTTCTTGTTCTTGTTAACCATTTGCCTATCTTCTTTGGAGAAATGTCTATTCAGATCATTGGTTCATTTTTAAATTGGGTTGTTTGAATTTTTATTGTTGAGGTGTAAAAGTTCTTTATATATCCTAGATAAAGTTCCTTAGCACATATACAATTTTCAAATATTCTTTGCATTCTGTACATCGTTTTTTCACTTTCTCTATGGTATCCTTTGAAGTACAAAATTTTTAAATTTTGATGAAGTTCAATTTCTCTGTTTTTTCTTTTCTTGCTTGTGTTTTTGGTATAATATCTGTGAAGGTTTTGTCTAACCCAAGGTAACAAAGATTTACTCCTATCTTTTCTTCTAAGTATTTTATAGTTTTAGATATTATAGGTCTATGATCTATTTGATTTAATTTTTGTGTATGGTGCAAGGAAGAGGTACAACTTTATTCTTTTGTATGCAAATATCTAGTTGTTCTACCACCATTTATTGAAAAGAATATTCTTTCACTATTGTATTGTCTTAGCTTTCTTGTGAGAAATCAATTGACCGTAAGTGTGAGGGCTTATTTCTGAACTCTCAATTTTATTTTATTGATCTATATTTTTATCCTTTTTCCAGTACCACACTGTTTTGATTACTGTAGCTTTGTTGTAAGCTTTGAAATCAGGAAGTGTAAGTCCTCCAACTTTGTTCTTCTTTTATAAAATTGTTTTGGCTATTTTGTGTCCCTTGCATTTCTATAACAATTTAGGATTGGTTTTTCTATGTCTGCAAACTAGCCAGCTAGGATTCTGTTAGGAATTGTATTGAATCTGTAGATCAATTTGAGGAGTGGTATCATCTAAGCAGTAGTAAGCCTTCTAATATATGAACATGAGATGTCTTTCCTTTTATTCAGGTCTTGTTTAATTTCTTTCAACAATGTCTTTTAGTTTCCAGAGTATTTGTTTTTTTACTTTTTTGTTAAATTTATTCCTAAGTTTTGTTTTTGTTTTTTTTTTTTTTATTTTTTTATTTTGATGCTATTGTCAAGATACTTGTCTTCTTAAATTCATTTTTGATTTTTTATTGCTGATGTATAGAAATACAATTGATTTTTGGGTGTTGATCTTATACTCTGTATATTAGTTCTTATTCCTGTTGTAAATTACTGCAAATTTAGTGACTTAAAACAACACAAATGTATTCTCTTAGAGTTTTTCAGGTCAAAACTCTAAAATAGAACTGCAGGGCTGTGCTCCTCCTGGAGGTCTGGGGAAAATTTGTTTCCTTGCATTTTCCAGTTTCTAGAGGCCACCAACATTCCTTGGCTCATGGTCCTTTCCTCAAACTTCAAAGCCAGAAGCACAGCATCTTCTATGCCCTCTGACTTTTGCTTCCATCTTCACATCTTATCTCTGACTGTGACCCTCCTGTGTCCCTCTTATAAGGATGCTTGTGATTGTATTGGGTCAGCCTATATAATCCAGGATTATCTCCTTATCTCAAAATTTTTAGCTTAATCACAACTGCAAAGTCCCTTTTGCCATATAAGGCAATATATTTAAAGGCCTGGGGGTTAAATATTTGGTAGAATTAGCAGTGAAGCCATATGAGGATGAGCTTTTCTTTGTGGGAAGTTTTAAAATTACTTAATTGATCTCTTTCTTCATTTATCTTTTTCTGGTATATTCAGATTTTCTATTTCTTCTTGAGTCAACTTCAGTAGTTTGTGTTTCTTTAAGAATTCATCCATTTCAGCTAAGTTAACTAATTTGTTGGCATGTGGTTATTTATACCATTCCCTTATAATTTTTTTTATTTCTGTAACATCTGTAGTAATGTGTCCTTTTTCATTTCTGATTTTAGTAATTTGTAGCTTCTCTCCTTTTTTCTTGGTCTGTCAAGGTTACAGTCTGTCTATTTTGTTGATCTTTTCAACGAATCAACTTTTTGTTTTGTTGGTTCTCTCTATTGTTTTTCTATTCTCGATTGTATTAATTTGTTTGTTCTTTTTCCAGTGTCTTCATGTGGAAAGAGCCCTGGTGGTGCCGTGGTTAACAGATACTGCTGCTAACCAAAATGTTGGCAGTTTGAATCCACCAGCTGCTCCCTGGAAACCCTGTCGGGCAGTTCTACTCCGTCCTATAGGGTTGCTATGAGTCGGAATTGACTCAACAGCAATAGGTTTGGCTGCAATGTGGAAAGTTAGATTATTGATTCGAGATCTTTCCTTTTTTTAATATAGGTATATAAAGCTATAATTTTCCTTTTAAGTAATACTTTAGCTGCATGCAATACATTTTTGTATATTGTGTCTTCATTTTCATTCCTCGCATAGTATTTTCTCATTTCCTTTGTGATTTCTTCTTTCACCTGTTGGTTATTTAGCAGTGTGTTGTTTCTTTATGGCTGTTTTAAGGTTCTGAATGGTTAACAAATACTTATTAACTCTAACTCTGATTCTTCTAAAGTCCCTATTATTATTAATATTTTCAGTCACTCCTTAAAATGTGTTCAATATGTATCTACAATTTATTTTTTATTTGTCAAAAACATACTACCAAATTTATGGTTGAGTTTGTACACAATTTTTATCTGGATTCTACCCACTTTCCTTTAGTACATTCGGGACCAAACAAATGATTTTGAAGGATATTTGGACCACTAAACATTTCAGGTGGTAAACAATATCACAGGTCAGAGAGCCAAAGTCTAAGATTTTGTGTCATGTCACCTGGTGTCATGGATTGAATTGTGTTCCCTAAAAGTGTGTGTCAACTTGGTTAGGCCACAGTTCCCAGTATTGTGTGATTGTCCACCATTTTGTCAACTGATGTGATTTTCCTCTGTATTGTAAATCCTATCACCAGGATAGGATTGGTGAGATGGATTAGCAGCAGTTACATTGATGAGATCTACAAGATTAGATAGTGTCTTAAGCCTGTCTCTTTTGAGATATAAAAGAGAGAAGTGAGCAGAGAGACTTGGGAACCTTATACCACCAAGAAAGTGGTGCCAGAAGCAGAGTGCATCCTTTGGACCTGAGGTTCCTGCACAAAGAAGCTCCTAGACCAGGGGAAGATTGATGACAAGGACCTTCCTCCAGAGCCGCAAACAGAGAAAGCCTCTCCCTTGAGCTAACACCCTGAATTTGGACTTGTAGCCTACTAGACTGTGAGAGAATAAACTTCTTTTGTTAAAGCCATCCACTTGTGGTATTTCTATTACAGCAGTCCTAGATAACTAAGACATCTGTCTAGGGAAGTTCCTGTATCATTGAAATAACTCCTGGGGGCTTTTCATAGGAGCTAGCTTTTGTAACCAAATTTTCACAGAAAAGGAGTTGGTTAAAGGATTATGGATCAGGTGGTATACTATAGAAGCTTTCTATAAGCAACTAGCTCTACTATCAGAACAACAGGCAAAGAGTTAGCTTGTCACACAAGAGTTAACTTAATAAGACTTGCTTCAAGACACCTGCTTCGTTTACTAACTGAAAACTACTAATGACAAATTTGACTAATTTAATAAGATACCTGCCTTGAAAGATTTTCCTAAAAAGACCTGAACAAGACTAAAGATACCCTTCTTTGGCTTTCCCTTTCTGAGACATTGCTCGGTGTCTTCTGTCAAACTGGTGTCTTTCTTTATCAAAAGAGGTTTAATAAAATTAGAATTTCTTAGTGGACATGATATTCTGATGATATTTCAGAGAATTAACAGTCAACACCTGAAAAGAGAAGAAAAAGACAGAATAGTCTCACAATCACACTAACCTTATATCTAGTTTCCTACTATCTTAAAATGTAACAGGAATACAGAAACATTTTAAAACAAGAAAGAAAAAAATCTGCAAATTATATTTATTTTTATATTGTCATGATCAACCAAAATTATTTTAGATTGAACAAATTTTGTTAAATAGGTGGTTTGTGTAAATGAAATATTGCTAATGTTTATGTTCAGAATTGATGTACTTGAATTATGGTGTTGGTGAAGAATATTGAATATACCACGGACTGCCAGAAGAACCAACAAATCTGCCTCGGAACAAGTACAGCCAGAATGCTCCTTAGAAGCAAGGACGGTGAGACTTTGTCTCCCTTACTTTGGACATGTCATCAGGAGGAACCAGTCCCCGGAGAAGGACATCATGCTTGGTAAAGTAGAGGGTGAGTGAAAAAGAGGAAAACCCTCAGTGAGATGGACTGACACAGTGGCTACAACAAAAGGCTTAAACATAGCAATGACTGTGAGGATGGCGTGGGACCTGGCAGTGTTTTGTTCTGTTGTACATAGGGTCGCTATGAGTCGGAACCAGATGGACAGCACCTGAACAACAACAGCATATCCAGTTAATTTTTTCTTTTTTTTTTTTACCATGATGATAAAACCATTGCTGTTGAGTCAATTAAGACTCATAGCAACCCTATAGGACAGAGTAGAACTGCCCCACAGGGTTTCCAAGGAGCGGCTGGTGGATTCGAACTGCTGATATTTTGGTTAGCAGCTCTATCTCTTAACCACTGTGCCACCAGGACTCTATACCATGATGATAAAGGACATAAATAACATACATAATTGGAATATTTTTCTACAACTATGGCTATAGGAAGTCAAATTTATGATGCCGGCAAAGTTCATTTTTGGCATTATCTCTCTTGCCCTTTCTATTTTATTAATTTCCGTTTCTGTGTTATCTTGTTTAACCTCTGGGGAATTCATATTTCCCCAGGTCCTTCTTGTCATAAAAGAAAATACATTGACAAATTTACCTGAAGTGATTATTCATTGGAATTCCAGCACATTCACATTGTAAAAGAATTTGTAAGAAATATGTATTACTTCTTGTGGAATTTCAAGCATCAGGGATTTGAAATTTATTTTGAAGTGAATAATAACTTTCCTGGTGGTAATAACAGGTCCCTGGGTGATTCAAACAGTTCGTTCACAGCTACTAACCAAAAGGTTGACAGTTCAAATCTACCCAGTGGCACCACAGAAGAAAGGTCTGGTAATCTACTTCTGTAAGATTACAGCCAAGAAAACCCTACAGAGTGTGGTTCTAACCTGAAACATGTGGAATCAGCATGAGTTGAAACTGCAATGGGTTTGGTTTTTTGTTGTTTGTTGTTTTTCTGTAGTAATCACCTATGGGCTGATCAATAATTTAGTTAAAATTTTTTATTTTTTTTATACAGAGTTTTACTTATTGCTAACAATACAAACTATTTGTGAAAAGGTTAATGAGAAGGAAAATGATCAAAAGTTATAGAAACATGTGGTTTAGATAATACACAGTTGGATGAATAGCATCTGATGGAATGTTTAGTATATTTCTCTCCAAAAAGTTAGTTTGGGTAGTCTAAGTTGTCCTTAATGCTTTTCCTCTAACCAAACGGTAAGAAAAGGGTCACTGTTGTTAAGATGGGTTCTTAAAAGAATCACCAAATGATACCTGATATACACCTGGCACTACCTGGTCATGGTGTTTCCTTCTTAGAGCAGCAGAAGCATCTAACAGACTATGACTACTGATCTTTAATAAGGTCAGCCAAAGTTACTAAGCAGTTTTCAAGTTAGAAAGGCTGAATATCTGCCCAGAAGGAGAATAACTAAAAATGCAAATCTCCTATATGAGGCTTGATTATTTTTCCTCTCTTTTAATGTGTGTGCCTCTATAAATAGATTATAGAGAAAATTGTCTCTTTGTAACCTAGAAGAAGCAAAACGAACCTGGGATAGGATTTCACCATTGGGCAGAGGCTATAATTGGATTTTACCTTGGGCAGAGAATATAACTGAACATCACCATGTGCCCACAATTTCTGTCAAAGAAACATAATTAAATGGGTCAGAATACTCTTCTCCATTTGTGGAACAGTAGGCTGGCAGAGCCCAAGTAGTCTTCATCCTAAGGCCAGGCCTAACCTCTGCTGTCATCTCTTCTAAGTTATTGAGGACAAGCTCTAGGGTGAGGACTGTTCAGATGACAAGGTGTCCATTTTCAGGCTGAGGGCTGAAAACTTTATACATAACATTAGAATACTATTTGTTATTGCATTTGATAACCAATAAAGAACATGAGAAAACTTTTGTTCAGTCTCCACCTATTGATTTCATGAAATGGCCATTTCATTTCAATTGAAAGAATCCAGATACTGCTATGTCCAAGCTAGCAAGGCCTTAACACACCACGTGGGTCTCATGGTATCCAAGCAGCAGGTCCTGCAGAGAAAATGTGAGATGTAGTAGAGGTCCACACAAGTTCCATCAATTCTTCTTGGTTTTATTTAAACACATGTGCTGCCTGCAACCTCTTATGATAAATATAAAAGTTCTCATCCATTTGGAGATTTAAAATGCCCCCTCTTCCTCCATGGATAATGACTATTCCAAATGAAGTAAGCCAGAGAAAGTTGCCAGGGAAAGACAGCCAGATGAAAAGAATAAAGGAAGACCGAAGCAAGGAAGGGAAGGAGGGAGGGTGGACAGGAAGGAGTAAAAGAAGAAAGGAAGGAAGGAAGAAAAAAGAGGGAGGAAAGGAGAGAAATAATTGAATGATGTCAAATGGAAAATTTAGAAGGGAAAGTAGGAAGTGAAGTTGAAGTTTAGGATAAAAGAGATAACAGATCCGTCTGAATTTTTTTAAAAAAGCAAACCATAGTTATGAAACATTGAAGGAGAGAAAACCAAAGTCAGGGGAAGAAGCAGAAAAAGATTTCTAAGCAAGCAAGGGCTGTTTTCAAGGTATTCAAGATACCTAACCTCTCTGTCATAACACAAATTTACTGAAAGTGCCAGAGCTTACCTTAAATATAAATTTGCACTAACAAATTATGTCTTGTAAATATTCGCTTTCGATTTTAAAAAAAGTAATTAAGTATTGATTCCCTAGGCATTTTTACATCTAGAAATCTCAAATGCCTTGAGCCATAAGTTTTATGTTTTCTCCTTCAGATTTCTAAGACTAATTTTGGCCAGTACTATAGGAAGGTAGGAACTTCTTTCCCAGGAACAAATGTGTTTATTTTTCTCAGGAGCCTATGAAAAAATATAACATTTGCTGACTGTGGTTTATCACATGAATGTTCATGTCATGAACCATGAAATAACCTCCCTAATTAATTTGGGAGTTTGTGTTTGGGAGTTTGTGTGTTTATTTGTAGGTGTTGCAAGTATTTAAATATCAAATAAATAAGACATTCTATTAAGATTTAATAAAGACGTTAGATCTAAATTTAGCAGATATAAAAAACAGGTCTAACGAATAATTCATATTTAATATTTATGTTTAATATTAATATATATGATGTGTAATATATAATATTAACATATTTAATTATAAGTATTAAAATAATAAGTAATACTATTTAAATATTCAAATTATTAAAATACAGCATGTCACATCTGGCCCAATTCAAACTTAGCATGAGAAAATAAAATTGATATATTTAATATAAAGACTCGAAAAGAACAGTGAATTATTACAGCTAAGAAATTATCTCTTTCTATGGAGTGATGTAATCTCTTTATGTCAGGAACTATGTGCCATTTTTCAACAAATTCAACCTATCTTAAAAATACAGGGTTGTGGTGAAAATTGCCCAATAGCTTGGTATATCAGGGAAAGTAGGGTTTATCTAGATCTAGGTAATTAAGTATGGCTCTAGATCTAAGGTCTACCCTGAAAAAACAATTTGAACTGTATTTTGGCAAATTAAAAACACACACACATGTTTGTGTGTGTATGAAATAATTCCTTTGTTTTGCCTAGAATTTAACCCAGTTTGATTTGGAAAACTACTAGGAAAAGATTAGTGTTTCTTTTAATGGAAGTACAGCAAGACATGGTGGTTTATGAAATTAGCCCTTGCTTATTACGGTTTACTCCTGCGTCTCAGAGATACCCTATTGGTCTTAGGGCTTACCGTTAATAAAGTTTTTAAAGATAAAATGAATTATTTCTAAAAGTTCAAAACTTATTATAAAATGCAGGCTACTAATGTTTAAGAGATTGCATGTGTCTTGTGTTTTCCATAATTTCAAACTTAATTACATAGCTTAAGAGTCGGGCATAAACCACGGGTTTAGAGCCGCTTCTTCTTTCCCTTGCTCCCTTCCTCCCGGCAGCCTCTCCTTTTCTCCTCCACACGTGTTTATCGAGCATCTTCTCTGAGCCAGGCCTGAAGCAGTTGCTGGGATCATCGACATGATTAAAATCCAGGTACAGCCCTTGAGGAACTTACATATCACAGGACGAGGCATTCAAATAAGCAGTTAGGCACAGAATGCTTAGTGCTGTGGTGGGGTAAGAACAGAGTATAATTTAAGCACGTATGAGAGGAACCTAAACCAAGAAGCGTCAGAGGGTGTGCTTTCTGAACTGATCTCCACCGTAAGTGAATAAATCAGCTAGATACAAAGTTGCAAGTGTTGGGGCAGCGTTTCTGCTCAGGTGTCATCAGTGCTGCATGCAAAAATAAGCCAAGTAGAATTTCACAGACATTTAGAAGACTGTGGTTACATGTTGCCAAATGATATCATTGTAAAGTAAAAAAAGTAAAATCAAAAACAAAAACAAAAAAAATTCCACAAAATTGATCAAACCTATTGTATGATGCTAGGTAGATTGGTGTAGCAGTTAAGAGCAACGGCTCCTAATCGAAGGGCTGGCAGTTGGAATCCGCCAGGTGCTCCTTAGAAACCATGCGGGGCAGTTCTACTCTGTGCTGTAGGGTTACTATGAGTCGGAACCACTTGAAGGCAACAGGTTTGGTTTTGGGTTTTTTTTTTTTTAGGTAAATTGGTGGAGGTAGTTTCTTTAATTCAACTAACTATTTAAAAAAAATTCTTTGACTTTCATTTTCAATAAACTTTATTGATTTTTATCTGTATTAAGATACACATAAATTTACATATAGAAATTAAAAGATGAAAATAAAAATGATATGATACCATAATCCATTGTTATAATTTTCTTACGTAGTAATGTGCTATTTACTTATATGTAGTCATTTGTCCATGTCAGTAAATACATATTGACATTATAATTTTTAATGACTGCATAATATTTTATACTGGTAACCTCTTTTGATGGGTATGGGCTTATAAACAAGACTTTTATGAATATTCATGTAAAACTAACTTTGTATATATGTTCATTTATTTTCTTAAGATAAATTTCTACAAGTTAAATCTTTAGGTTGGTGGATATTTTAAGCCAATGGATGGTCACATTTTAAGATTAATGGTATAAACTATATTGCCAAGTTATTTTCTGGAAAAAAAATACAGCTAATTATTCCTCTATAAATTTATGAGGGTTATGTATACACTTAGCGAAATTAGGTTTTAGAAATGATTTAAAACTTTGTCAGCCTGAAAGGTGTAAATGATGTCAACTTTTTTTAATCTTCATTTCTTGGATTACTAGTAAGACTAAACATATTTTCTTATGTACATCAGTCAATTATATTTGTGAGTACTTTGTTCATGTCCTTGGCATATTTTTCTCTTGAAATGGACATTTTTTCCAATTTCCAAATTCTGGTCATAAGAGAGTTTTTATTGTTAAGGCTATATCAGGTGATTTACATGAATAAATTCATGATATCCTCATATCTTACGTGCAGTTCTTTTTCTTGAATTTTCCTTTTGGGGGGAAGTAAGTAGTCAAGATACAGATTACTCTTGATATCTTCCATCTGTCCCTGCAGATCCACTCTTCACTCATCTCTACCACACTCTGTGCTTTCTAGGTTGGATTTTGTTTGGTCCATGGAAAGAGATGGAGTAGAAGTGAGATCAGGATATTTTCCTGGCTCATTCCCTATGAACTGAAAGCTTCAGTTGAAAGAAAGTCACATAGCTTGTGGTAGTTGTTGTTAGCTGCTGTCGACTCAACCTCTAACTCACGGTGTCCCTATGTACAATGAAATGAAATGCTACCCAGTCCTGTGCCATCCTCGTGATCTGTTGGTAATTGGACTGTTGTGGTCTATATAGGGTTTTCATTGGCTGATATTTGGAAGTACATCAGCAGGCCTTTCTTCCTAGTCCATTCTTCATCTGGAAGCTCTGCTGAAACCTGTTTAGCATAACAGCAACATGGAATCTTCCACTGACAGACAGGTGGTGGCTATGCTTAAAGTGCATTGACTGGGAATCAAACCCAAGTCTTCTGCATAGAAGGTGAGAACTCTACCCCTGAATCACCACTACCCCATTACTTGTACTAGGCACACTCTGAAATGGTCCCCAATTATCCCTGCCTCCTGGTATTCACACCATGGTGTAATTCCCTCCCCTTGAAACTAGTGATTCCCCAAACAGAATCTGACAAAAAGAATGGGATGCCACTTCCAAGATTAGGTTACAACAAAGCTCTTACCTCTCTCTCTCTCTCCCTGCCTCGCTCTCCCTGCCTTTGTCTCTTTCTCTCTCTTGGACAGGGCCAGATTAAGACATGTGAGGGCCCTAAACACTGATAATCTGTGGTGCCCCTTCCTCTGCTTACTCATGCATTCAAATGGGATATGTGAGTTATATACATAGAATTTTGTGTCCTCTTAATGTGCCTAATACCTCATTTATTAGCATATATAAAGTGTCCTGAGCAACAGACAACAAAAAACAAAACTCACTTGATACATAAGTTAAAACTTCTCCTGTTAGATAAATAGTACTATTTCTAGTATTTCTGAATGTTTGCTATGTTAGTTTTATATTAAATTATTAACCATGTTAATATTATATTAAATGTGTGCTAGATTGCATCCAAGTATATGACAAACATATTTTAAAGTTAAAGTTATAAATATTATTGTTTACAAAACTTATGACATAACTGTACATAAATGCTATGCAGTTAAAAAGTAACTTGATTGAATTCATTGCAATGGTTGATTTATACAAGTTCCCTCTCTTTTTCAAGTCATCTGGGACTGGAGTTCCCATTGGTTGTTTACTAGGATGTGAACAAGAGCATACCCTTCTATTTGTGTCATGGCAAAGAGCATTGCTGGCTCTCCTGGCTACAGTTGCTGGATCAGCAGATGTGGATATACAAGACAGTTCTCTCAAAATGGATCAGAGACCTGTTATCTATTAATATAATCTGTCCATGCATAAAGTGATCTTTAGGATTGTGTGTCAACTTGGCTGGGCCATGATTCTCAGTGGTTTGGCAGTTATGATGTAGTTTGGCAGTCACATGATGATGTCATTACTTCCATGATGAGATCTGATATAATGTGATAACCTTCATGATGGGATTTTCTGTGAGTAGCCAGTCAGTTGAAAGGGAGTTTCCTTGGGCATGTGGCCTTCATTGAATATAAGTGGACATTCTGGCAAGGGTCCTGGGCTTTCGCTTGGTCTGAATCCTGCAGCTGACTCCTGTTCATCTGACCTCTGGTTCTTGGGACTTGAGCTAGCAGCTTAACTGCCATCTTACCTGCCAATCTTGGGATTCATCGGTCTCTGAAACCTGTGAACAAGAGCCCTGCTTGCTGGCCTGCCTATCTTGGGTTCACCAGACCCTGTGGCTACGTGAATCAGGAGAAGCCTCTAGACTGACCCACAGATTTGGCATGTTCCAGCCTCTACAAATGTGTAAGCCATTTCCTTGACGTAAATCTCTCTCTGTATATATTTATACGCATTACTGGTTTTGCTTCGCTAGAGAACCCAGCCTAAGACATTTGGTACCAAGAGTGGTTCTAAAGAAACAAAATTGTAAGAATGAATTTTCTAAATTGGTTCTCAAGTCTGGTTAGTCTTAAAGATGTTGATGACTCTGCTTCCAGTAGTAAAGATAGCACTGCTAATTCATGGTTTGAGGTGGCAATTCAAATATGCAAAATAGCACCAGCAATAGATCTGGTATTGGTGAAAGGTGAGGCTCTGGATGATTGCATGTTTGATACCTTTCTACAATTTTGTCATAAAAAGAAGAATAAGGAAGCTGGTTGGTTGGTCCTACTTTTGCTAGACAAACTGGTGAAAGAAAGAGATGAGCTTATGGCTTCAGAGTCAAAGCTCAAGTGCTGCATAAATGACCTCAAAATTTCCACTTGTGCCTTGAAAGAAAGCCTTATTTCTTGTAGTAACAGAGCTGATTTGCTAAAAACCAAACCCAGAGTCTTATTGTAAGCCTTGTTGAATTACAATGCCAACTCAACTGCCAAACTTGAAAGGTGTCTGAAGTTAAAGTGAGTTCATTGATCGGGAAGAAAATGGGATCCTGAAACTTGGGATGGGGACATATGGGCAGATAATCAGTAAACTGGAGACACTGAGCCCCTTATTTCCATTGAATCAGTCCTGCCAACAGAACCAGCCCTTTCACTCCCTTCTGAAGAGATTACTCCATCTTTGTCTCATAAGCCACCCTCCCCAGTAAAACCATTAGCCCCTCCACCCCCAGCTATTGAGATTAACCCAGCTGTGTCTAGAGAGACTTTGTCTGAGTCATTGCCTGGAGCATCACCTGAGGCAGATGCTTTGCAAGACAATGCTGAAAGTTTTCAAAACACTTCCTCACCACTGATTTTGGCTTCTAGACCTATAATCAGAATTAAGTCCTAGTGAGCCCCAAAAGGTAAAGTACAAAGTGTGACCCAGAAGGAGATATGCTACACTCCAAAAGAACTGCTTGACTTTTCTAATATGTACAAACAGAAATCTGGGGACTATGTGTGGGAATGGCTATTAAGGCTCTGGCCTATAGTTTGATTGCAGCCTTGTGAAGGACCCTGAGTCAGAGGCCTCCAGCTAAGCCACTCTGAGATTCCTGATCCATAAAAATTATGAGATAATAAATGTTGTTATAAGCTGCTAAATACTGGTGCTAACTTTTTAAGTAGCAGTAGATCAGCGCTCGGCTGCTAACTGAAAGGTTGAAAGTTCGAAGCCACTAGCGTCTCCACAGGAGAAAAGACCTAGTGGTCTGCTTCCATTAAGGTTTACAGCCTAGGAAAAAGTATGGGGCAGTTCTACTCTATCCTGTTGGGTTGCTATGGGTCAGGATCGATTTGACAGCACACAACAACAGATAACTGCTACACACGGCTCCTGATGACTGGCCTTTGGACACAGCATTCTGTGTTTCCAGGTTCCAGTAACAGTTCCCACTCATCATTCACACAGGCCTGCCCTGTGCTATCCCTGGGGCAATACACACTTCCTCTTGGATTCCTGAAGTCTTGGTGGTGCCGTGGTTAAGAGCTCAGCTGCTAACTAAAAGACTGGCTGTTTGAATCCACCAGCTACTTCCTGGAAACACTATGGAGCAGTTCTACTCTGTTCTATAGGGTCGCTGTGAATCGGTGTCAACTCGAGAACAAGTTTTTGCTTTGTTTTGTTTTTTTTATGGTCTTCGATTCCCTCTATTGCACCCATACCTTTGTAAACTATCCTCAGCTCACCCAGTTTGAGTGTGCTGTTTGTTTCTTTCCAGGCCCCTGATGGACACAGTCATCTTGGGCAGACATACCATATAAAGTTTTTGAGTCTTGGTTTCTTCATCTGTAAATTAAAGATTAAAATATCCATTTCAGACAACTATAGTGGAGAATGTAAAATAAACATTAAACTGAAAAACAGTATTCTAATAATGAAGGCACATTTTGAGATAATATATGTAAAAATGCTTTGTAGATTTTAAATCACACTGTTGTTCATTCAGAGTCCCTGGGTGGCACAAATGGTTAAGCCCTGGACTACTAACTGAAAGGTTGGCGGTTCAAGCCTACCCAGGGGTGTCTAGGAAAACAGGTCTGGTGACACAGTGTTCTGTCAAGGACACAGCTTGAAAAGCCTATGGAGCAGATCTACTCTGCACACGTGGGGTCACCATGAGTAGAAATTGATTTGACAGCAACTAACAACAAAAACATTGATTTATTATGTCAATAGAACTTTTCCAATTATAGAAAAAAGTGAGATCATCTCTGGTTGTTTCCTTGATTTATTTAACAGTTGAGGATCAGCTGGAACAAACCCAGCTTTGATAATCATTAGAGAATGTAGCAAAACTTAGACTTTTATAAATAGAAAATGAAATTGAAGGATCCAGGAAAAACATACACACGATAAATGTAAACAACCAGGTATACATTACAAAATTTGAAAATAATATTATTAAGTATTTGGATATTTACATACAGAAGTAGATTAAATAATATTAAGTTGTACTCTGTATACTACACATAGCAAGTATATACTAAAGAGAAATTTAATTAAATTAAACCACTCATTTCATTTCACTCAGGTTATATTCCATGATTTCAAGCATTTTATTCATCCAGGATGTACAGAATATAAAATAAGCATTAAACTGGAAAACAATGTTTCTAGTAATGAGAGCACATATGTGCAAGTTACGGAAATTTTCTCCTAAATCTGGGACTCATTTATGTGAAAGCTTAATCTTTAAATCAGGAATTCTTAACACTGGATTTGTAAGACTCAAGGCTATCTCCAAATATTCTAAAGTGTTTCTGAAAGATCTTGAAACACACCAAAGCATTTTAATTTAAATATCCAGTAACTTATAATATATAAGAACAAATATTTATTTAAAACAGATCATGGGTCTACTCAAGATATTTTTTGTCTATGTAATGCATAATTTTATTAGAGTATGGAAAAAGTCCTGGATTTCTAAACAGGATAGTGTTATAACTCATTTATTTATGCAGTCAACTAAAAGTTGCTGGATATACACTATTTTCCATACACAGTTTTAGGTACTGGGATTACAGGAAAGAAAAATATATTGAAGCTCCTTGCCCTCATGCAGCTGTACTCTAAAGGCAAAAGACAATAAACAAAACAAACAAATATATAAACAAGATCATTTATTAGTGACACATGACATAAAGGAAATAAAATGTGTTAAAATAAGGACAGAGTTGTTATTTTTTTATTGCAATGGTGGGTCTGAGCCACCTGCCACAGAAGCCAATACTGACACAGGGGTAAGGTGAGTAGCAAGAGGGTTTTTATTGTATATCGATATACAGGAGACAGAGGGGAATGAACTCCTCCAAAATCTGCCACTCCATCTGGAGGCTGATCAGAATGTTATATAGGAATAAATCAAAGTCCAAAGGATTTGTGGAATGTTGGTTCCCCTCTTGGGTGGCCAGCCACATTAACCGCACTCCAGACGTGTTGACCTTCTGACGCCATCCTGGTTTCGGCCACAAGATGACTTTTCCTTGTTCAGCACTTGTTGTTCTACCTCCCAAAGAGGAACTCAGGTTAAATTTAAACTTTTAAAATCATAGGCAAACAAGAGGGAAGAGAGGAGGAAAGTAAATCAAACTCACGAGAGCATGCAAAAGTGAACTATGCAAGCTAGGCATTAACAATACCACAATAGCCAGGACACTAGGCCTACACTGCTGACAATAAACAATAAATGTGAAATTCCCACGCAGCCCCTTTCAATTTTAGATAGAATCAAAGGTATCTCAGAGGAGGTGATATTTGCATGGAGTGCTCAGTGATCAGAACAAACCAGTCTTGCAAGTAACAAGGAAAAGAACATTGTAAGCAAAGAAACATCAACTGCAAAGGTCCTGAGATAGATACAAACCTTGTATTTTCAGGAGCAGCATTAAGCGCGGTGGCTAGAAGGTGGGAAAGAGTAGGAAGTGGTGTGAGATGATTCTGGAAGTGCTTGAACTTGTGGAGCCTTGACAGTCAAGGCAAGAGATTTAAAATAACTCTGAGTGCAATATTATGTCACTCTTAAAAATTCTGTTTTATTAATCTATATGGAACTTATCAGATGTAATTAATTAGATGGAGTTAATCAGATGCAATATGTTTTTATAGAAAAATTGGTAGAGAATATTTTGAAAAGAAAAAAAATTACAGTATCGCCACCGGAGATAAATGCTTTCTAATCTGTCATTTAAAATTATCTATCTACTTAGCTGTCTGCATCAACTAGGGTGGTTTCTTTGTAAGCACCAGAAAACCCCTGACAAATAGGCTTAAACAGAAAGAAATATATGATCTTACATAATAAGTGTAAAAGTAGGATGGTTCTAAGATATTTTAAATCTAGCAACTCAGGGAGCTAAGGATCTCTTTCCATTCTGCCAACCTCAATGTGTTGGCTTGGTCTTCTAGCAACTTCTCTCAGAGATGGTGTCTCAGTCAGCTAGTGCTGCTCTAACAGAAGTACCACAAATGGATTCCTTTAACAAAAAGAAGTTTATTTCTTCACAGTCCAGTAGGCTACAAGTCCAAATTCAGGGTGTCACCTCCAGGGGAACACTTTCTTTGTTGGCACTGCAGGAAGATCCATGTCATCAGTCTTCCTTTGGTCTGGGAGCTTCTCTGCGCAGGAACCTCAGGTCCAAAGGATGCGCTCTGCTCCCAGCACTGCTTTCTTGGTGGTATGAGGTTCCCATGTGTCTCTGCTCGCTTCTCTCTTTTATATCTCAAAAGTGATTGCATTAAGACACTAATCTTGTCAGCCTCATCAGTAAAAACTCATCACAGTGATAGAGTTTACAACACATGAGGAGATCACATATAATCTCATCATAGTGGTAGAGTTTACAACACATAAGGAAATCACATCAGATAACATAATCATACAATACTAGGAATCATGGCCTACCCAAGTTGCTACCCACATTTTTTGCAGGACACAGTTCAATCCATGACAGATGGCAAGACCTCTGATTTATAAAATCTATACTTGAAAGTATTCAGAGGCAGAAAATAAGAAAATAATATCTCTGCTTAAGAATTAAGATACATTTCCAGAAGACTCCTAGTTAGATGTGCCTTCAAATTTCATTGGCCATAACCACATTATTACCCATGTCTATTATCAATCAGCTATGAAGAGAAAAGGGCCCTTATGAGCATGAGAGACAAATAAAAACTTTCCTTCTGGGATCTGGGAAGGAAGCATGGGGCATATAGTGAAGGGTGGATGGCTAAAAGGAAAACCAGGTAATGGCAGAATCAGTGATAGCTATTGGGTAAGCAATAGACAGTGGCCATATACTACAATTGTTCCATTAATTAATTCATTCATTGTCCATATATCCTTGAACTCCTACAAACTAATCACATATAAAATTGGGATCATATTATATCTGCTACCTCTTCCTTTTTAAAAAAAAATTTGAGTGCAAATCAGATTCATGACACATTCAACTGAGAGTGTAGTTTTACTCAGTTATTTGTTGGTTTGCTTGTTTGATTGACTGATTGCTTGCTAAAGTAACAATCACCTGTGAACCCACCATGCAAAGCTATGGTTTGTTAGAAATCTACATCTAGCTTTATTGTCCTCCCACAATCTAAAACACCCTCTTCTTTCCGAAAAAGTAGACATCATTCTGCCTCCTATGTCAATTATTTCATGTATTTTCTTTATACAGTTTTGTTACTTCTATATGTTTCCCCCAAACTATAGTTTCATATTTTAGTTTTTTTCTAGATTTAAAAAAAGCATATAATGTACTATGCAATCTTTTGGGTTTTTTCCACCTAATATTATGTGTCTAAAATTCAACAATATGGTTACATAATCATTTAGACTGCTTTATATTATTTCTTTCTGTAACTATACCAGCATTTGTTAATTTACTTTTGAATCAGTGGACATTTGTATTAATTCCGAATGTTTGCTATTGTAAACAGCGCTGCTATAAACATTCTTGTACATGTTCCCTAGTGAACATTTGAAGAAATTCTCTTGGATATACACTTGGCTGTGGAATTACCTAGGAGTTAAAATCCTGGGTCATCATCAAAATTAAAAAGTTATTCTGTGCAAAAGTTCTTATTAATAAGAGAAAAAGACAGGCTACAAATGGGGAAAAGTATTTTCAGTTTATATACCTTGCAAAGGACTAGTATCCAGAATGTATGTAAAGAAGTCTGCAACTAAACGGTGAAAATATGAACAAGTCAACTGGAAACTGGGCAAAACACACTAACAGTCATTTCAATGAAGAGAATAGATGGTAAATAAGCACATAAAGAGATGGTCAATATAGTTATCCATTGTTGTTGTTAGGTGCCGTCGAGTCGATTCTGACTCATAGCAACTCTATGTACAGTAGAAAGAAACACTGCCCAGTCCTACACCATCCTCACAATCGTTGTTATGCTTGAGCCCACTGTTGCAGCCACTGTGTCAATCCATCTCATTGAGTGTCTTCCTCTTTTTCGCTGACCCACTACTTTACCAACCATTATGTTCTTCTCCAGGGACTGATCCCTCCTGATAATATGTCCAAAGTATGTGAGATGAAGTCTCACCATCCTTGCTTCTAAGGAGCATTTTCGCTGTATTTCTTCAAAGGATGTGGTATATTCAATATTCTTCACCAACATCATTATTCAAAAGCATCAGTTCTCCTTTGGTCTTCTATATTCATTTCCCAGCTTTCACATGCATGTGAGGCCATTGAAAACACTATGGCATGGGTCAGGCGCATCTTCATCTTCAAAGTGACATCTTTGCTTTTCAACACTTTAAAGAGGTCTTTTGCAGCAGATTTGCCCAATGCAATGCATCGTTTGATTTCTTGACTGATGCTTCCATGGATGTTGATTGTGGTTCCAAGTAAAATGAAATCCTTGACAACTTCAATCTTTTCTCCGTTTATCATGTTGTTGCTTATGGTCCAGTTATGAGGATTTTTGTTTTCTTTATGTTGAGGTGTAATCCATACTGAAGGCTGTAGTCTTTGATCGTCATCAGAAAGTGCTTCAAGTTCTCTTCATTTTCAGAAGCAAGGTTGCGTCATCTGCATATCAAAGGTTGTTAATGAGTTTTCCTCCAATCCTGATGCCTCGTTCTTCTTTATATAGTCCAGCATCTCAGATTATTTGCTCAGCATAGAGCTTGAATAAGTATGGTGAAAAGATACAACTCTGATGCACACCTCTCCCAACTTTAAACTATGCAGTATCCCCTTGTTCTGTTCGAATGACTGCCTTTTGATCTATGTACAGGCTCCTTATGAGCACCGTTAAGTGTTCTGGAATTCTTATTCTTCACAATGTTATCCATAATTTGGTATGCTCCACACTGTCAAATGCCTTTGCATAGTCAATAAAACACAGGTAAACATCTTTCTGGTATTCTCTGCTTTCAGCCAGGATCCATCTGACATCAGCAATGATATCCCTTGTTCCAAGTCCTCTTCTGAATTGGGCTTTAATTTCTGGCAGTTCCCTGTCTATGTACTGCTGAAAACCACTTTTGAATGATCTTCAGCATAATTTTACTTGCATGTTATATTAATGATATTGTTCAATAATTTCCACATTTGGTTAGATAAACTTTCTTTGGAATAGGCATAAATATGGATCTCTTCCAGTTGGTTGGCCAGGTAGCTTTCCTCCAAATTTCTTGGCATACAAAAGTGAGCGCTTCTACGGCTGCATCCATTTGTGGAAACATCTCAAATAGTATTCTATCAATTCCTGGAGCCTTGTTTTTTGCCAGTGTCTTCAGTGCAACTTGGACTTCTTCCTTCAGTCCCATCAGTTCTTGATCATATGCTACCTCCTGAAAAGTTTGAACTTTAGCCAATTCTTTCTGGTACAGTGACTCTGTGTATCCCTTCCATCTTCTTTTGATGCTTCCTGTGTTGTTCAGTTTTTTGCCCATAGAATCCTTTACTATTGCAACTCAAGGTATAAATTTTTCTTCAGTTCACTCAGCTTGAGAAATGCTGAGCGTGTTTTTCCCTTTTGGTTTTCTAACTCCAGGTCTTTGCACATGTCATTATAATACTTGGTCTTCTTGAACTGCCCTTTGAAAACTTCTGTTCAGCTCTTTTACTTCATTATTTCTTCTGTTTGCTTTAGCTGTTTGACATTCAAAAGCAAGGTTCAGAGTCTCTTCTGACATCCATTTTGGTCTTTTCTTTCTTTCCTGTTTTTTCAATGACCCCTTAATTTCTTCATGTATGATGTCCTTGATGTCATTTCACGACTAGTCTGGTCTTGGGTCATTAGTGTTCAATACGTCAAATCTATTCTTGAGATGATCTCTAAATTCTGGTGGGGTATACTTAAGGTCGTACTTTGTCTCTCATAGACTTGTTCTAATTTTCTTCAGCTTCAGCTTGAACTTGCATATGAGCAATCAATGCTCTGTTCACAGTCAACCCCTGGCCTTGTTCTGGCTGATGATATTGAGCTTTTCCATCATCTCTTTCCACAGACATAGTCAATTTGATTCCTGTGTATTCCATCTGGCAAGGTCCATGAGTATAGTCACCATTTACATTGTTGAAAAAAGGTATATGCAATGAAGAAGTCATTGTTCTTGTAAAATTCTATCATTTGATCTCCAGCATCATTTCTATCACCAGCGCCATATTTTCCAACTACCGATCCTTCTTCTTTATTTCCAACTTTTGCATTCCAATCACCAGAAATTATCAATGCATCCTGATAGCATGTTTGATCAATTTCAGACTGCAGAAGTTGTTAAAAATCTTCAATTTCTTCATCTTTAGCCTTAGTGGTTGGTGGGTAAATTTGAATAATAGTTGTATTAACTGTTCTTCCTTGTAGGTGTATGGATATTATCACTGACAGCATTGCACTTTAGGATAGATCTTGAATTGTTCTTTTTGGTGATGAATGCAACACCATTCGTCTTCAGTTTGTCACTCCCGACATAGTAGACCATATGATTGTCTGATTCAAAATGGCAATCCCAGTCCATTTCATCTCACTAATGCCTAAGCAATCAATGTTTATGCGTTCCATTTCATTTTTGGACCCTAAGTTCATACTTTCTACATTCCAATGATTCATGGATGTTTGCAGCTGTTTCTTCTCATTCTAAGCCATGCCACATCAGCAAATTAAGGTCCCGAAAGCTTGACTCTATCAACGTCAGTAAAGTCGACTCTACTTTGAGGAGGCAGCCCTTCACCAGTCATATTTTGCGTGCTTTCCAACCTGAGGGGCTCATCTTCTGGCACTACATCAGATAATGGTCCACTGCTCTTCATAAGGTTTCCACTGACTAATTTTTTTTTTTTCAGAAGTAGACTGCCAAGTCCTTCTTCCTAGTCTGTCTTAGTCTTTGAAGCTCAGCTGAAACCTGTCCACCATGGGTGACACTGCTGGTATTTGAATGCCAGTGGTATAACTTCCAGCATCACAGCAACATGCAAGCCCCCACAGGAAGACAAACTGACAGACATGTAGGGGAGTTATCCATTAGGAAAATGTAAAGTAAAACCATAGCAAGGTATCATTACACACCTATTGCTAAGATGAAAAATGGTGAATACACCAAATGCTGGTGAGGATGCATAAAAACTGGATCACCCATACATCACTAGTGGAAATTTTAAATGATACAACCACCCTAGAAAATAGCTTATCAGTTTTTTTTACAAATGTAAACATGCACTTACTGTACAACCCAGCAATTACCCTCTTGGGTATTCATTCCAAAGAAATGACGATTTACGACCACACAAACCCTGTACACAAATGTTCACAGGAGCTTTATTTGTAATAGCTAAATATTTTAAACAGTCAAATGTTTCTCAGTAGGTGATTGGTTAAACAAACTGGTACATCCATACACTGAAATATTACTTAGCAATAAAAATGTATGAACTGTTGATGCATACAATTTGCATGAATCTCAAGGGAATTATGCTGAGCGAAAAAAACCAATTGCAAATGGGTCCATTTATATAACCTTCTTCAAATGGAAAAATTCTGGAGATGTAGAATAAACTAGTGGCTGTTGTGATGAAGGATAGCGGCACTGAAGGCATTGGAGAGCTACCCACAACCGCCGGGACTTGAGGACCCAAGATCCTAGAGGGAAGGGAGTCACGGAGGTAAGCTAGATATTCTACACTGCGTTTTTCCACTGTAGTTCCCAGTTCTGTCTTGGCATGGCCTGAGAGAGACTGAAACCTGAACAGAAAGCCACTGGTGAGAAGCAGTGCATTTTAGCATTCTTATGGTGATGGGGTGAGAGAGATTGGAGCACAGTGCCAGGATATAGGGGCTCATGCCAGAAAGAAGGAAGCACTGAGAAGTGATCTCCATTTTCACTCAAGATATTTTCTTATTAATAAGTAGAATAGGCCAGTAGGTAGAGAAGCTGAGACCAAAAAAAAAGAGCTTCTATGAAGTAGACAATCTCAGCAAAACTATAAAACTATCAGCAGTCTCACAAGTGCTGGAAAGGTAAAAATTTGAATTCAGGACCCTGAGGTTCAAGGGTCCCCAGTAATCATTCCAGATATTCAGTTGTGCTGCTGAAAAGACAGCACCCTGGGAGTAAGGGAACACAAGGACTATGCCAGGACATAGAAAAACTGAAGCCCAGTCTCAGGTTAGCTCAATGCCTGACTGGATTAAAATGACCTTCCCTTAATATAGAGCCCTGGTGATGAAGTGGTTAAGAGCTACAGCAAGATCAGGCTGCTAACCAAAAGGTTAGCAGTTCAGATCCACCAGCCACTCCTTGGAAGCCCTATGGGACAGTTCTACTCTGTCCTATGAGGTCTTTATGAGCTGGAATCAACTTGACAGCAAAGGGTTTGGTTTTTTTGGATTTCCCTTAATATAACTGCTTGACAGATGCTTAAAAAATCATTTCTGGAAGAAGAGGACATTCCTAATGGATTTCCATTTCTTCATACATAATGTCAGACGTTAAATTAAAAAAAAATAAAACTATCATGCATTCTAAGATACAAGACCAAGAGGGAAAAAGAAATGCTAGAAACAGAGACAGAGTTGATCCAGAAATCAGAGTTAACAGATGGAGGCTTTAAAATAACAGTGATCAATATGTTCAGGAAAATAGATGTCAAGATAGAAAATACCATCAGGGCATTCAATCTATAAAAACAATCGTGAATATTTGAGAACTGAAAGATAATAACAGATTAAGCACCCAAATCCTGCACCCTCCCTGTATCAGCACCCTTGGCCATGAATTCTGTAGTGCTCTCCTACTCTCACGCTGGGTGTGGCATGGGACTGGGTTTGCTGAAGGGATGCTAGCAGACGTGACAGAAGCAGGGGGTTGAAAAACATAAATTTATCTGAAATTTATTTTATTTAATGGTGAAAAATCTGATCTTTGAATTTACAGACATGGTGTGATATTTGACAAGATTTGATCATAGACAAGATGAATTATTGATGAGGAGCTTACACTGCAAGCTACCAGTTTACACAGAGTCCCATGTTAAAGCAAAGTTATTTTCTTTTATGAGTCCTTAAGCTATGTGTAGATGAACTTGATTTGTCGCTGATACTTGAAGGATGTGGAAGTTTTCACAGGGGCAAAACAGAATCAAAAACGTTTCTGAAAGAGGTGGTTATATTTCTGTCCTTTAATCTTCTCCCTTCCTGTTTCCTCATATTTTACAGGCCTTGTTACCTTTTTCATGCATATCGATGACCTATGTGAAGAATCTTTTCTCTTTCCTCTCCTGCCTCTTCAGAGGGTCAACATTATCAACAGTGTAAACATTGACTTAATTGGTCAGTCTTTAGCACGTAATTTTTATTGGAAGCCAGTGAACCTAAAAGATTCTAGTAAGGTTTTAATGATATATATTTTTTTTTTTTTGGCTTTTTGTTTTACTTTTTGTGGCTACTATAGAGATGATAATCTCTTACACCTTCATTATTTTAATTACTTTTTGGCTTCCTTTCTCCCTGGAAATCAAAAGAACAGCATGTTGTAAAAAGTCTTCCCCTAACCCAATTTCTTGTATATAACCTTTAAATAATTAAAGTTCTAAAGTTGTTCTAGAGATATTATAATTTTGTAAGAAGGCATGAAGTTGAAAATTTTGAAGGAAATGAGACTCTGCTTTCTGGGACAATATTTCTTATTACTTAAAGTCATTAGTTTTTGGAAAGTTGTAAGTAAACCTTTACTGAGGCAATAAACTACATACTCAGACCACAGTGATTTATTCTTGCAGTAAAATTTCTTTTACACAGTCACAGTTTCCTTTCATGTCCATGCCTGTCACCGAGGCTCATATAAGAAGTAGTCAAATGTAAAATATGTCTGCGTTTTAAAAATAAAACTTCTTCAAAACCATAATTCTTAGTTGCTTAGAATAGCTAATGTTGACTTTAATTAAGTAATACAAATTCCTTTTAGGACCCAAGTAAACTGGTATTTATTTTTCAAATCTTTATTGGGTGTTTACTATTTGCCAGGCACTGTTCTAGGTACTCATAACACTGCACACTTAAAATGAACTTTTTTTTTCTGATGGAGCTTATACTCAGTTATGTATAATTCCTCCTAATAAACAATGTGGTCTAAGTAATTAACCATGATTCTCTCTTTGCCTTGGTTTCTACGGGGCTCAGAGTGAAATTTGGTTGGCATATGACTCAACAAGGGCACCATGCATAAAAACGTATACATAAAATGAGATACATTTCCTCTTTCTAGCTTTACTTCTTGACTGTTTTTTTCTTTTATCTGTAGCTACATTTTATCTATGTCCTCCAGCTCTTTTTGGGTGGGGGGGGGGGGATGGTGGGGGAAAGGGTAGTTACTGCTTAGGGGCACTGAGTTCCCCTTAAGGGTGATGAAAAAATTTGAAAACAGACAGTGGTGACGGTTGCACAGCATGGTGAACATAATTAATGCCACTGAAGTGTACACATGAAAATGGTTGAAGTGGTAAATGTTTTATTATATGTATTTTACTACAATAATAAAAAGTGTTCCACTGCTATTCATAAGGTTTTCACTGGCTAATTCTTTTCAGAAGTAGACCACTGGGTCCTTCTTCCTAGTCTGTCTTAGTCTAGAAGCTCAGCTGAAACCTGTCCACCATGGGTGACCCTGCTGGTATTTGAATACCGGTGGCATAGCTTCCAGCATCACAGCAACACGCAAGACCCCACAGTATGACAAACTGACAGAAAAAATATATAGTTTGGCATCTCTAGCCTCTCTTTTGAGAGTCAGTTCTCTTAGCTTTGTCAGGGAAAGCTTCCCACGAAAAATGATCTTGATTTGCATTGTAAGGAAAGGAAGAGATGCCATGTGCGTGTCAGGAGGTAGGAGGCTGTCCCAGACTTAAGTGATAGCTTGGACAAAGGCTCAGAGAAAAGGAAGGGTGAGCCCATCATAAGAGACCACAGAACTGCCAGCCCCACAGGCTCACAGGGGAAGAAAGGACACAAGCAAGGTGGGCGGAGACCACAAAATCATAACTCACCCATTCTGTGAGACATTGGGCAACACGTGTCAAATTTTACCCTCAAATATCCTCACTGGCAGAAGAAGGAAAATAATTCCCCAAAGGGGTCATTGCAATCGGCACACTTCTTTAAATTCTTGTGTTTATTTTCATAAATTCATGAAACAAATTGCATTCTATTCCATTGTATATCCAAGATTATTTTAATATTACATATAATAGTTCCACCTCTTAAAAAAAATCTTCGGATAAAATTAATTTCCATCAAGACATTGTATAAGTATTCTGTGGGTCTCATAACCCAAGGGGCTTAATTAAGCCTCTTTTTCAAAGGATTTTCCAAAATTCCTTCAGCCTTTAGCAGTAGAAGGGGCAGGGCAGGGGAGGAATGCACTGTAGGTTCAGAACAGAGAGATTTCAATGGGAGGGACACTTTAGGGGGCCCAGAAGCAGTCAAATTCTCTGAAATCTGTGACTTATGAGACCACCCAGGCTCAAAGCCTCCCAGTTTAATGATAACTCCTATCTACTGCATGGGAGTCCCTTGAATCATTCATGTATTTCCGCTCTCCAGAGTCTTACCCACTGGAGAAGAATTATCAATTGCTTATGATTAGAACCAGGCTGCTGAACACAGAAAGTGTTCTAATAAGCTCAGCTTGCAGCTGTTCTGTTTCTAATTGATCCAGGGAAGAGCTTTTTGTATAAACCCAAGGTATAGAGTTGATTTTGACTCATAGTGACCCTATAGGGTTTCCAAGGATGTAAATCTTTTTTTTTGTTTGTTTTTATTGTTGTTGTTGTTTTTATTATACTTTAGATGAAGGTTTACAGAACAAACTAGCTTCTCATTAAACAATTAGTATACATATTGTTTTGTGACGTTGGTTACCAACTCCACAGCATGTGAACACTCTCCCTTCTCGACCTTGGGCTCCCTATTACCAGCTTTCCTGTCCTCTCCTGCCTTCTAGTCCTTGCCCCTGAGCTAGTGTGCCCCTTTAGTCTCGTTTTGTTTTATGGGGCCTGTCTAATCTGTGACTGAAGGGTGAACCTCAGGAGTGACTTCATTACTGAGCTAAAAGGGTGCCTGGGAGCCATACTCTCATTGTTTCTCCAGTCTCTGTCAGGCCAGTAAGTCTGGTCTTTTTTTGTGAGTTAGAATTTTATTCTACATTTTTCTTCAGCTCTGTCTGGGACCATCTCTTGTGATCCCTGTCAGAGCAGTCAGTGGTGGTAGCCAGGCACCATCTAGTTGTTCTGAACTCAGTTTGGTAGAGGCTGTGGTAGTTGTGGTTCAGTAGTCTTTTGGACTAATTCAAGGCTGTAAATCTTTACAGAAGCAGACTGCCACATCTTTCTCCTGAGGAGCCCCTGGTGGTTTCAAAACTCCAACTTTCAGGTTAGCAGTTGAGCACTTTAACCACTGCACCACCAGGGCTTTTTGTATAGTTCCCTTTATTATAGTCTGTGTATGTTGCTCAGACACTTGGTGACAATTCGAAAGACCAAAATTCATGATGATTTCTTTGTGCTTAAAAAAGGAATTAGAGGTAAGCTGATGATTCTTCCTTGATCCCTTCTTCCCATCCACCGAGCTGGTCTTTATTACCAGCAAAGGGGCTGTTGGATTGCAAAATAGGAGGTCAAAGAGCATGTAAAATATCTTCCCCATTTGCTTCCAATGATTGTAAAGTGGTGCAGGACAGAGCAACATTTCATTCTGTTGTCTATGGGATCACCAGGAGTCGGATCCAACTAACAACATTTGCTTTAAAATGATGGAGGTTGGGGAGAGAATGCCAGGTATAGATGAAGCAAATTAGCCTTGTGGGGTTAATTGTTGAAGGGGGTGATTGGAACATGGGTATTTGTTACACTGTCCTTTCTACTTTTATTTAGGTTTAAATTTTCCATGAGATTTTTAAAATCCCTGGCCTCGTGGCCTTTATATTCTCTTTAAAAAAAGAAGTGAGTGAGAGAATCAGAACACAGTAGGGTGCACAGTCCTTGTACCACTGTCCTCTTTTCACATTCTGCCCTGTCCTTCACTGGTTTTGTCTACAATCAGAGCTTCACTATCTCTTCTCGCAAATGGTGCCAAGTCAGGGGCTCTCACCTTTTCTATCTGCCAAACTCTTGCCAGTCTGTTGCCCAGCCTCTCTGTATAGTTCACTCCTCCCTCTCTCCAAAAAAAAAGTTAAAAATTTTAAAAATAAGAAAACCAGGCTACTAGATTCACCCTTACTGGATCAACCCTGCAGTCAGCAACCAGGACCAAGTCTGAGCAGAGACAAGAGCCACTATTCCCCTCTAGACTCAAGGCTGAGAGCCGGAATTGGAAGAGAGACTAAAAAATACAGATCTACTGGCCCTACCTCAGATGTAATGAATCAGACTTGGGATGGGGGAGATAGGAATACATCTTTATAAAGCCTCCCCTTGTGGCAGCTGCATTGCCTGGTAAGAGAACCATTGCACCAGGCTAGCACTGAGTGTTAGGTGCCAGGGCTGCCAGTCTAACCTAGAAGAATATTTCAGCTCTAAAAGTTTGGTCCAGCATGCTGTTTCACCTTGAACTCCCCTGTTGCTCATTGTTTGCCCTGATGGTACCTGGTGACTGCAGCATCCCATTAACCACCCTGCCTGCTCATCAGTTTTATTACCTTTCAGTGGTCTTGTTTCAGTGGGCAGCTCTGGGTCCTGAACACAACACCTGCCTGGCTGCGCTTTCTTGATATGGGTCTCTAATAATCCACATTCAAGATAGAACACCTGGTGCACATCCCCACCAGGGTATCCTACAGGTTCCTCAAACTGAACATAAACAAATACATTGGGTTTCCTCTTCCACCTCTTTTGGCAGATAACCTTTTTAGTCTTAAAGCCAAGTCAGTACTTTCCCAGTCAGAGTAGACCATGTTGAGATTTGACCCTAGTTATTATAAGAGAAGTCATGAGGAGAGATGGAGTAAAACCCAAGGAAGACAAGAACCATCTTACAAGGCATTTGTCTCAGGTGAGGATTCCGTATATTTTCCAGGCAAGAGGAGACTTGTGTCTTCTTGCATGGGGGAATTGGCCACACCTGAGGCCTAGGGTTTAAATAATACAGGTTTCAAGTTTCTCAAGTACACCCCAAGTCTCAAGGTCTTATTCCTTCTTTATCTGTGCCCTCATATTAGCAGAAGCAATTTGTCAGGGATGTAAATTAAGCCTTTTCTATAATTCTGCTACTGACAAAATTAGGATATTGGCCTGGTTTTAGAGAAGATTGTCCACCAACTGAGTGGAATGAGTGTCTTTTGAACACTGCCATAGGGATTCTGGCTTTCATACTGATCCCTGATCTGGTGGTTAGCTAGCTTGAACCTGTAATTTTCTTCATTAGGTACATTGAATGCACTTAACAACAACCAACACATGCCATATTCTTATAATACCATATTTGTCACATGCTAGAGTCTCTCGCCTTCCACCCACATCCTGTTTCGATTTACCACAAGAGAAAATCTTGGCATTTGTGATATTATACCATGCCAGAAATTATTACCACCCTGCTCACCTCTGGCTGGTGTAGGATCCAAGCACAGGATCCTACTATGGTTTACTATTAAGCCAGTTATAACAGTGAACAACAATAGGAAATTAATCCTATTCAGAAGTGGTACAATGGATTCCTTAGAATCAACCTACTTGAGGAACGAGGGCCAGGGTATTTATACACCAACTCCCAATATACATTGGTTGAGGAGTATACACTTGGGGCTTAATTTCCAAGCATTTGCGGGCTTTAATGTAAATGACAGTGTGGATTTCTACATTTCCAAGAAAAAGACTTCTTTTTTTTTTTTTTATTATTTTTTTTTTTATATATATATTTTATTGTACTTCAGGTGAAAGCTTACAGAGCAAATAGTTTCTCATGAAATAGTAGTACACATGTTGTTTTTTTTGACATTGGTTAACAACCCCACAACGTATTAAGCCTCTAAATTCTCAACCTTTTTTTTTTATGAAAATTACAGATGGCCAAAGATACACCGTTTCAAAATTTTCTACATTCACAGTTCAGTGACATTGACTACGCTCTTCCAACTGTGCTGTTATTCTCACTTAAGATGAAGGCTTACAGAACAAAATAGTTTTTCATTTAACAGTTACTACACATGTTGCCCTATGACAATGGTTAACAATCTCACAGCACATCAAGAATATCCTTACTCCACTTTGTGTTCCCTATCACCAGGGGGCTTCCTTGTCCCCTTCTGTCTTCTGGACCTTGTCAGTGGACTATTGTACCTCTTTAGTCTCATTTGTTTATTTTTTATTTTATTTTATTTAAACACCATTTCAAAACTTTTTACTTCCACATTTAAGTGATATTGACTATGCTCTTCCAATTGTGCTGCCATTCTCGCCCAAGATGCAGGCTTACAGGACAAAACAGCCTCCCATTTAATAGTTACTACAAATGTTGCCCTATAGCAGTGGTCAACAATCTCACAATACATCGACAGTGTCCTTATTCAATTTGTGTTCCTTATCATCAGTTTCCTACTCTCCCTCTGCCTTCTGGCCCTTGTCACCGGACTCCTGTACATCGTTAGTCCCATTTAGTTTTACTGGGGTGTCCATTCCCAGGCTTAACATCGAACCTTGAAGGTAACTTCCCCTCTGAGCTGAAAGGGTGTCTGGGGGCCACACTCTCGAGGTTTCTCTAGTATTCTTTAGGCCAGTATATCTGGTCTTCTTTTTTTTTTTTTTTTTTTTGGGAGTTAAAATTATGCTCTACATCCTACTCCAGCTCTGCCCAGAACCCTCTGTTGTGATCCTGGTCAGAGGAGTCATTGGTGGTAGCCGGGCACCATCCAGCTGTACTGGGCTCAGTCCCGTGGAGGCCTTGGTAGCTGTGGACCATTAGTCCTTCGGACTAATCTTTTCCTTGTATCCTGTTCTCTTCGTTCTCCCTTGTTCCCGAAGGGATGAGATCAGTGGAGTATCTTAGATGGCCGCTCATAGGCTTTTAAGACCCCAGACACTACTCACCAAGGTAGAATGTAGAGCATTATCTTTATAAGTAGTGTCATGCCAATTGAGCTAGATGTTCCCCAAGATCATGGTCTCCAGAGCCCTCCGTCCAACAACTCAGTCCCTCGGGGGGTTTGGATGTGTCTATAGGGCCTCCATGACCTTTCCTTGTGCAGGTTGTGTTAGTTTCCCCTGTACTATGTACTATCTCATCTCTCACCCAAGTTACCACTTACCTATTACCTATTTAGTATTCCCCCCCCCCCTCCCATCCCTGGTAACCAACAAGGATTGTTACATTTTGCATGTGAATTTTTTCATGGGTTTTTACAATAGAGGTCTCATACAATATTTGTCCTTTTGTGATTGACTTATTTCACTCAGCATGATGTCCTCCAGTTTCATCCATGTTATGAGATGCTTCACAGATTCATTGTTCTTTCTCGTTGCATAGTACTCCATTGTGTGTATGTACCATAGTTTGTGTATCCATTCGTCTGTTGATGGACATCGAGGTTGTTTCCATCGTTTTGCTATTGTGAATAATGCGGCCATGAACATAGGTGTGCATATGTCTATTCGAGTGATGACTCTTATTTCTCTAGGATATATTCCTAGGAGTGGGATTGCTGGATCGAATGGTACATCTATTTCTAGCTTTCTGAGGAAACGCCATATCATTTTCCAAAATGGCTGTATCATTTTGCATTCCCACCTGCAGTGTATAAGAGTTCCCGTCTCCCCGCAGCCCCTCCAACATTTGTTATTTCCAGTGTTTTTGATTCGTGCCAGTAATGCCGGGGTGAGATGGTATCTCATTGTGGTTTTAATTTGCATTTCTCTAATGGCTAGTGATCGCGAGCATTTCCTCATGTGTCTGTTGGCCATTTGAATGTCTTCCTTGGTGAAGTGTCTGTTCATTTCCTTTGCCCATTTTTTGATAGGATTGGTTGTCTTTTTGTTGTAGAGGTGTTGGATTTTCTTGTAGATTATGGAGATTAGACCTTTGTCTGACTTGTACTGTCCAAAAATTTTTTCCCAGTCTGTAGGTTCTCTTTTAACTCTTTTGGTGAAATCTTTTGAAGAGCATAGATGTTTGATTTTTAGAAGATCCCAATTATCTAGTTTATCTGTTGGGTTTTTTGTGTTGATGTTTATGGTTTGTATCCTGTTAATGCCATGTATTAAGGTCTGAAGTGTTGGTCCTATTTTTTCTTCTATGAATTTTATAGTTTGAGGCTTTATATTCAGGTCTTTGATCCATTTTGAAGTAGTTTTTGTATATGGTGTGAGGTATGGGTCCTGTTTCATTTTTCTACAAATGGATATCCAGTTTTGCCAGCACCATTTGTTAAAAAGACTGTCTTTTCCCCATTTGATGTATTTTGGGCCCTTGTCAAAAATCAGGTGACCGTAGGTGGATGGATTTACATCTGAGTTCTCAATTCTGTTCCATTGGTCAATGTCTCTGTTGTTGTACCAGTACCAGGCTGTTTTGAGTACTGTAGCTGTATAGTAGGTTCTCAAGTCAGGTAGTGTGAGTCCTCCAACTTTATTCTTCTTCTTCAGTAGTGCTTTACTTATTCGGGGTTTCTTCCCTTTCCATATAAAGTTAATAATTAGTTTTTCCATCTCTTTGAAGAATGTTGTTGGTATTTGTATCGGAATTGCATTGTATTTGTAGATTGCTTTAGGTAGAATTGCCATTTTCACAATGTTGAGTCTGCCTATCCATGAGCATGGTATGTTTTTCCATTTATGTAGATCCCTTTGGGTTTCATGCAGCAGTGTTTTGTAGTTTTCTTTGTGTAGGTCTTTTATATTCCTGGTCAGATTTATTCCTAAGTATTTTATCTTTTTAGGGGCTATTGAAAATGGTATTGATTTCCTGATCTCCTTTTCATCGTTCTCTTTACCGGTGTATAGGAATCCAACTGATTTTTGAATGTTTATCTTGTATCCTGCTACTCTGCTGAATCTTTCTATTAGTTCCAGTAAATTTCTCGTGGAGTCTTTAGGGTTTTCTATGTATAGTATCATATCATCTGCAAACAGGGAGAGTTTAACTTCTTCATTACCAATTTGGATGCCCTTTATTTCTTTTTCTTGCCTTACTGCTCTAGCTAGAACTTCCAGCACAATGTTAAATAGGAGTGGTGATAAAGGGCATCCTTGTCTTGTTCCTGTTTTCAGGGGGAATGTTTTCAGCCTTTCTCCATTAAGAATGATGTTGGCTGTTGGTTTTGCATAGATGCCCTTTATTATGTTGAGAAATTTCCCTTCTATACCTATTTTATTGAGAGCTTTTATCAGGAATGGGTGTTGGACTTTGTCAAATGCCTTTTCTGCATCAATTGAGATAATCATGTGATTTTTTTCTTTCCTTTTATTTATGTGGTGGATTACGTTGATGGATTTTCTAATGTTAAATCATCCTTGCATACCTGGTATGAATCCTACTTGGTCGTGGTGTATTATTTTTTTGATATGATACTGAATTCTATTGGCTAGAATTTTGTTCAGAATTTTTGCATCTATATTCATGAGAGATATTGGTCTGTAATTTTCTTTTTTTGTGATGTCTTTGCCTTGTTTTGGTATCAGCGTTATGCTGGCTTCATAGAATGAATTTGGAAGTGTTGCTTCCTCTTCTATGCTCTGAAATAACTTGAGTAGAACTGGTACGAGCTCTTCTGTAAATGTTTTGTAGAATTCTCCAGTGAAGCCATCTGGGCCAGGGCTTTTTTTGGTTGGGAGTTTTTTTATTACCTTTTCAATCTCTTCTCTTGTTATGGGTCTGTTCAGATTTTCAATATCACTTTGTTGTAGTTTGGGTAGGCCGTATGTTTCTAGAAATTTATCCATTTCTTCTAGGTTTTCAAATTTGTTGGAATATAGTTTTTCATAATATTCTGTTATAATCCTTTTTATTTCAGTTGGGTCTGTTGTAATGTCCCCCATTTCATTTCTTATTTGGGTTATTTGTGCCCTCTGCTGTTTTTCTTTTGTCAGTCTGGCCAGTGGTTTGTCGATTTTGTTGATTCTTTCAAAGAACCAACTTTTGGTTTTGTTGATTCTTTCTATTGTTTTTCTGTTCTCTATTTCATTGATTTCTGCTCTGATCTTTACTATTTCCTTTCTTCCGGTGGTTGTAGGCTTTTTTTGTTGTTCTCTTTCTATTTGTTTGAGTTCTGTAGTTAATGTTTTGATTTTGTCCCTTTCTTCTTTTTTGATATGTGCATCTATTGCTCTAAATTGTCCTCTGAGGACTGCCTTTGCTGTGTCCCAAAGGTATTGGTATGATGTGTTTTCATTTTCATTTGATTCTAGGAATTTTTTAATTCCATCTCTGATTTCTTCTATTACCCATTGATGTGTAAGCAGATTATTATTCAGTTTCCATGTGTTTGATTTTTTTTCCTTGCTCTTTCTAGTGTTAATTTCTACCTTGATGGCATTGTGGTCAGAGAAGATACTGTGAATTATCTCAGCATTTTGGATCTTGTTGAGGATTGCTCTGTGGCCTAAGATGTGGTCTATTCTGGAGAACGTTCCATGTGCATTGGAAAAGAATGTGTACTTTGCAGCGGTTGGATGGATTGTTCTATATATGTCTATGAGGTCCAGTTGGCTGATTGTGTCCTTTAGGTCTTCTGTATCTTTGCTGAGTTTCTTTTTAGTTGTTCTGTCCTTTACTGAGAGTGGTGTGTTGAAGTCTCCTACTATTATTGTGGAACTGTCAATTTCTCTTTTCAGTGCTGTTAGAGTTTTTTTTATGTATTTTGGAGCCCTGTCATTGGGTGCATAGATATTTATTATGGTTATGTCTTCATGATGGATCATCCCCTTAATCATTATATAGTGTCCTTCTTTGTCTTTTATGGTAGATTTTGTTTTAAAGTCTATTTTATCTGAGATTAGAATTGCCACTCCTGCTCTTTTTTGATAGTTGTTAGCTTGATATATTTTTTTCCAACCTTTGATTTTTAATAAATTCACATCTTTGTTTCTAAGATGTGTCTCTTGTAGACAGCAAATAGATGGATCCTGTTTTCTTATCCATTCTGCCACTCTCCGTCGCTTTATGGGTGCATTGAGTCCATTTACGTTCAGTGTAATTATTGATAGATGTGAATTTGTTGCTGTCATTTTGTAGTGCTTTTTTTTGTGATGCTGAAGTTTTCTTTGTTCTTCTTACTCTCTTGTGCTGAGTTCCTTTTGTTTGTGGATTTTGTGTTCATTTCTTTTGTTTTTGTAGGTTTTGTTTTTGTGGAGACTTTATGTTTTTCATCTTTATTTTTATGAGTTGGTTTGTTAACTTTCTTTGTGGTTACCATGAATTTTACCCTTATCTTTATAATTTTGAAGCAGTCTACCCTTACTTGGTATCGCCTTGCCTTCTTCTCCTTTAGAAGGTTCTATACCTATGCCGTTTGTTCCCTCTTTAATTGTTTTGATGTTGTTGTCATCCTTTGATTGATTTCTCTGATTCCCTGTTGTATATCTTTTGTTTTTGGAAAGTCGTCTGTAGTTCAGTTCCTAGAATGGTATCTGGTTCATGTTAACCTGCGTCCTAGGTCCTAGGTCCTGCCTGAGGGCTTAAGCTGTTTGTCCTCAGATCGAAGAACTCCCTTTAATAATTCTTGTAAGTTTGGTTTGACTTTTGCATATTCCTTTAGTTTCTGTTTATCTGGAAATGACCTAATTTCACCATCAAATCTGAATGAGAGTTTTGCAGGATATATTATTCTTGGCTGACAATTTTTTTCTTTCAAGATTTTATATATGTCATCCCATTGCCTTCTTGCCTGCATGGTTTCTGCTGAATAATCTGAGCTTAGTCTTATTGTTTCTCCTCTGTATGGGACTTCTTGTTTTTCACGAGCTGCTCTCAGGATTCTTTGTTTGTCTTTAGTTTTAGCGAGTGTGAATATGATATGTCTTGGTGATTTTCTTTTGGGGTCTCTTCTATATGGGGTTCGTTGAGCTTCTTGGATGACCAGCTTTTCATCTTTCATGATATTGGGAAAGTTTTCTGTCAGCAGTTCGTCAATGATCCTCTCTGTGTTTTCTGTTTTCTCCCCCTGTTCTGGTATGCCAATCACTCGTAAGTTTTTGCTTTTAATTGTGTCCCACATAACTCTCAGGGTCTCTTCATTTTTCTTTGTTCTTTTTTCTGAGTTTTCCTGAAACAGAGTTGTATCCAAGTGTTTGTCTTCAGTTCCACTGATCCTGTCTTCCATGGTTTCAAATCTACTTCTCAGCCCTTCTTTGACACCGTCCATTTCTGAAATCTTGTTGTTTATCTTTTGGATTTCTAATTGTTGTTTTTGTATAATTTCGAGTTGTGAATTTATTTTGGCATTTTGTTCTTGTATCATCTTCCTGAATTCTTCCAATTTTTTGTCTGTATTTTCCATAAATTTGTCTATTTTTTCCTCATGTTTGTCAGCTTTTTGCCTCAGTTCTTGGAAAATTCCGAGTATTAGTGATTTGAGTTCCGTATCAGGTACTTCTAGTGCATTTTCTTCCACAGGAGAGTTATCTGGTGTTTTAATTTGGACGCCTATTGGAGCCATCTTGTCTTGTTTTTGTAAATGTTTTGATATTGTTTGCTGTTTTCGGGGCATTCAGTAGATATTTCTCTCGTTTATTGATTGTAGATTTTTTTTTTTTTTTCGTTCTTGTGGTACAGCTGGGCAGATCTAGTTGAGGAGGAGCCACTGGGATGGGTTGCTTGTGGCACTCACTGCAGCCACCAGGACGGTCGGTAGTCAGTGCTGGGCAGGTTCCAATAGGGCGTGCCTGCACCGCTTGGTGATGTGATGTCTAGTGCACGGTGCAGGTAGGTAGGGTGCAGCGGGAAGATGGTTATGTGTGAAGCTAAGCTGGATATGGGAGAGAGGAGAGAGGAGGAGGAGCAAAAAGCGTACAAACATAAAAGAATGCTAGGGGAGCTTGTCGTTGGAATGTACAGATGAGAGACTATGGGATGGAGGAAACCAGAAGGGGGAAGAGAAAGAAAAGGAAAGAATGACCAAATAAAAATCAGAAAAGTTAAAGAACTGCAAAGTTCCCAGGGATCCCACCGATGCAGCTATGAGGTCTGGGGGAGTCGGTCTCAATTTTCACAGCTCAGCCTGGCCAGAAGGTACAGAGGCATACATCGCCTGGAATTCAGGGATCAGAAAGAGAAGGAAGAGATAGAGAGACAAGAAATTAAGCAATGAAGAAAGACAAAAGAGAAAAAGAGGTAAAAGATGACAAAACTAATCAAAAAAGGAAGAAAAATAAAATTGAGAGAAAAAAAAAAAAAAAAGGGCAACACCAGCAGTCAGTGCCTACAAATGGGACCCAGAGAGCCCCCACTCAGGGGCGCGAATTCCAAGAAGCCGGTAGTCTCGGGGTTAAGTGACCGTGGCCACGGGAAGCAGAGGGGCCAATGAACAAAGGCCCCGGGATCCCACCCACGCGGGAGCCCAGACCTAGAAACAGCCACACGCCCGCACGCAGCCCTACAGCCCCGCCGGAGAGAGCAGAGACGGCACTCGGAACCAGGCACCCAGGCAAAAGGAGGGGGAGGCGGCAGAAAAAGGTTCGCTAGGTGCCAGCAAATGGCTCCCAGAAAGCCTCCAGCCCGGGCGCGCGGAATCCAAGCACCGGCGCCCCCCTGCTCAGGGACTCCGGCCACGGAAAGCAGAGGGGCGAACGAACAAAGGCCCCGGGATCCCACCCACGTGGGAGCCCAGACCTAGAAACAGCCACACGCCCGCACGCAGCCCTACAGCCCCACAGGAGAGAGCAGAGACAGCACTCGGAACCAGGCACCCAGGCAAAAGGAGGGGGAGGCGGCAAAGAAAGGTTCGCTAGCTGCCAGCAAACGGCTCCCAGAAAGCCGCCAGCCCAGGCGCGCGGAATCCAAGCACCAGCACCCCCCAGCCCAGGGACCCTGGCCACGGAAAGCAGGGGATCCCCAGCTGAGGTGGAGAGGGGTGGGTGGTGGGAGAGCGCGCACCGCAGTTTACCGGTAGTTCTGTCTCCGACCAGATGCTCTGCAAGGCTGCTCTCCCGTTTGCTGGTCTCCGATAGGAATCCAAGATGGTGGATCCGCGCTGCGTTAGCTGGTAAGGAATCTCTGCCTGAGTCTCTCCTCGCTCTCCGTTCTCTTTTAGTATTCTCACTCCGTTTGGTGTTTGGCTGAGTTCTTTATCTCTTCATTTGGTGTTCTAGGGTTTCAGGATTGTTGATTCTCTGTTAGGCTTAGTTTTTCGGATCTTTGCTGTGGAGGGACGGCGTGGTGTTTCTGCCTAGAGCGCCATCTTGCCCCTCCCTCAGAAAAAGACTTCTTATGGACAAACTTTCTGATAATGGTGGTTGAATGTCAACAAGAACACACAAAAAGATGTAAGGAATAAGATCAAGGCACTAACAATATGTATTATGCATGGAAAGAAAATGAGAGGGAAAATACAGAGAAGAGAATTACGGATATTTGAAACACGTTGAAAAGGTCTGGCATACATGCAGTTAGGGTCCTTAAAGGAGAGGAGAGAGAAAATAGGCTTGAAACAATACTTGAAGAAATGATAGCTAACCATAGATTTGACAAATGATGCAAAAGCCAGTCAGAATAAATAAATAGAAAGTAAACCACATCTAGAGCACATCACAGTAAAATAGCTATAACACTAATGACAAATAGTAAATCTTAAAAGTAGCCAGAGGACAAATAAATGCATTGCCTTCAAAGGAACACCAATCAGCCTTCAAGCAGATATCTCAACAGAAATGATGAGAGTCAGAAGAAAACAGAATGGCATATTTAAAGTACTCAAAGAAAAGAACTGGCCAACTAGAAATTCTATACCAGAAGAAAACATCCATCAAAAATTAAAGTCAAATAAGGCATTTTCAGATTTAAAAAAAAACAAAATGAGATGATTATTAGCAGCAGAAGCACACCGAAAGAAATACAAATGAGAACACTTTAGGTAGAAAGAAAGTGATCTCAGCTGGGAAATGCAACAAAGAATGAAACACACCAGGAAAGGTAAGTATGGCAGGAAATCTAAGTGAATATTGACTCTACAAAATCTTAATAATGATTTCTGTGAGATTTCAAATACTTGTAGGATTTTAAAATAGGACAGTACACAAAAGACAGGAGGAGGATAAATGGAATTAGATTATTTCAAAATTTTTGCATTGTTTAAAAAGTACAAAAGTAGTTATTTCAAGTAGTCTCTAGTAAGACAAAGAAGCATGTTTTCAACTCTAAGGTAAGCAATCAAAGAATGATAATTTTCTAACTAAAGAGCTAACAGAGATGATAATAGAATAATAAAAATAATCTTCATTAATCTAAAAGGAGGGAAAAAAGAGAGGACAGATAGGATAAATAACAAATAAATAAGGTAGTAGATTTAAACTCACCTATATTAACACATTGGAGCCCTGGTGGTGCAGTGGTTAAGAGCTATGGCGAGCTACGACTGCTAACCAAAAGGTAGCAGTTCAAATCCACCACTCACTCCCTTGGAAACCCTACTGGGCAGTTCTACTCTACCCTACAGGGTTGCTATTAGTCAGAATTGACTCGATGGCAAAAGGTTTGGTTTTTGGACACACCAATAAGAAATAGGAAACAGCCCAAGTTTATATATATATGTGTATGTATATATATATATATATATAGTTTACACACACACACATACACATTTATATATACATGTATGCATATGTGTGTGTATATATATACATATACTCTCACACATGCATACATACATGTATACACATATATATACATATATGTGTGTATATATATACACAGAGAGATATAGAGAGCACCCTGGTGATCAGTGGTTAAGCGCTAGGCTGCTGACTGAAAGGTCAGCATCTCGAACACACCAGCTGCCCCATGGGAGAAAGATGTGATAGTCTGCTTCTGTAAAGTTTACAGACTTGGAACCCCTGTGGGACAGTTCTACTTTGTCATAAAACCAAAACACCAAACTCATTTTTGTTGAGTCGATTTGGACTCCCAGCCACCCTATAGGACAGAGTAGGACTGCCCCATGGGATTTCCAAGGCTGTAGTCTTTATGGAAGCAGATTGCCACACCTTTCTCCTGCGGATCAGCTGGTGGGTTCCAACTGCTGACCTTTAGGTTAGCAGCCGAATGGTTAACCAGTGCTCCACCAGGTTTCTTACTCTGTCCTATAGGTTCACTATGATTTGAAATAAGCTCAATGGTCATGTGTTTAGTATATATATATATATATATACAAATATATATATATTTGTTCCAAAGACTTGAATAAGCACTACATTTAAGAGGATACCCAAATGCCCTCTGGGGTATTGAAAACATGTTACCCCAATTTGTTAACACCCTTCCTATCAAGAAGTACTTCCCTTGAATCTCAGTGGGATTTTGCTGCTTGGACAACAGAGTGTTGTGGAAGTGATGCTATATGACTTCTGAGGCTAGGTCCTAAAGACCATGCAGACCTCATCTGGTTTTGGAACTACTCCTTCTTGGAATGCCCCATCCCAGAATCCAATCTCCATGCTGTGAGAACCCCAGACCACATAAAGATTCAAATGTAGGGACTCCCATGAAGTCCCAGCTGATCTCAGACATGGATTGATCCCAGCCTAGGAAGTGAATGAGCCTCTGGATGATGCAGCCACCAGACAAGTGAATCTTTTCAGGTGAGATTCCAGACACCAGCGAGCAAAAACAATCCATCACAGCTGTGCCCTGTCTGTTTCTTGACTCATCGATTCTGTAATTATAAGAAATTGATTGTTGTTTTATGCCACCTGGTATTATCTGTTATGCGATAATAAGAACTAGAACAGGTAAAAAATACACAGACGACCAACATTTTTAATTGTCATATATATGTACATTAAAACTTTTAGATATGAATCTCTGGTTAATTTTATTTATTGCTTGGTAACAAGTCTTTCCCCAAAGTTTACAGTAATGCAATAATTTATTATTCATAATTCTGTATCTTAACTAGGTGGTTCTGCTTCATAGGTGTCAGTTGTGTCATGGGACTGCAGACTATAGAAAATGGCTTCACTCACATGACTAGCAATTAATGCTAACTACTAGCTGGAAGCTCAAATTGGTGCTGGTGAGATCTTGGTTATCCTCCACATGGACCTCTCCAATAGCTTATTGGACTCCTCACAGCATAACAACTGATTTCCAAAAGAAGCATTCCAGGAACCAGTGTTCCAAGTGTGTATAAGTACTTACAATGATCTTTTTTTTTTTTTTTTGCATCAGTCTTGCTAAGTTCCTATTGGCCAAATCTAGTAACATGGCCAGACCCAAATAAATACGAGAGGTGTTACATGATGACATGAATACCGGGAAACACATTTCATTAGGGAACCATCAACATAACAATTTAATAGAATGATACACACCTACTATTATAGCTTAAAAAGAAAAGAAGCTACCAGATGTTAGCAAGGATGCGGAATTCTAAAATTCTAACACATGCTCTAAGGAAGAGAAATTATTGGTATGCAATCATCTTTGAAAACCATTTTACAGTATCTAGTAAAGGTGAATGCATGCATATCTCATGACCCAGTGATTCTCCTAGGTGTACTGAACAGAAATCCATACTTATGTGCACCAAAAAAAAAATATATATATATATATATATATAAAATGTTCAAAAGAGAACTATTCAAAATAATAAAAATTAGAAACAACAAAAATGTCCATTGAGAGTAGAACAGGTAATAAAAATGTGGTTTAGTCCCAAGAGAAAATACTATACAGCAATAAAAATGAATGAAATATTTCCACACATACTAATAAAATTACAATGTTGATCAAAAGAGACCAGATACAAAAAAAGTACTCAATGTATTTATCTAAGTGTCCCAAAACAGTCAAAGCTAATCTGTGGTAATAGAAGTAGAAGTAATAAGGTTACCACTTAGGAGGGGGTTATGACTGGATGCAGGTACAAGAGACAATTTAATGTGTTTGCAATGTGCTTTTCCTGGTTTGTTTTCTTTATAAAAATTCATGGAGTTTCACATTTATGATTTATACACATTTATGTAACTACACTATACTTGAATAAAATTTACTTTAAAATGCTGAGCTACCAGTACTGGATGCATTGTAATATCAGATCCTTGTTAAAAAAGCATTTATGAAAGACAAAATTTTTTCTTCTACTGAAGAAAAACAGTTAATGTCTGTTATGAATGGAATTATGTTTCTCTAAAACAGCTATGTTGAAGTCTTAGCCCCTGTACTTGTGAATGTGATCTTGTTTGAGGAAATAGCATTTTTCTTTGCAGATTTCCCCTGTCAAATTAAAAAGGTCTTACCGAAGTAGAGTAGGTCCTAATCCTACTCCCTTCTAAGTGGTGTTCTGTAAAAGAAGACAGACAAGAAAACAATCACACACTGGGGGAAGACTGCATGTGAGGGTCCCTCTACAAGCCGAGGAACACCAGGAAACCCCAGGAAACCCCAGGGCTACAGGAGCTGAAAGAGACAAGGAAGAATCCTAGAGCCCACAGAGACAGAGCACAGCCCTGCTGACATCCTGAACTCAGACTTCTAGCCTCCAGAACTGTAAGAAAAAAATTTCTGTTCTTTAAAACTTCCCACTTGGTGATATTTTGTCATGGCAGACTTAGGAGACTAAGACAGTTTCCAAGTGTGTGGTACTGTGTGACCTAGCCCAAGAATCTCCTAATCAGAAAGTTGTAAAGGCAGGTATGTGTATTAAAAAAGAACTTTGTTTTTAATATGACATGGAATGGACACTAGTACGAGAATACTTTAGAAGATGTTTAACCATGAAATGAACTCACAGATGACTAGCAATCTGTATTACTTACACTCAAAAAATCATTTTTTCCAGTTTTGAAGGAAATGAGTTCTAGCTCTGGGATTTAATGAAGAATATAAAGCAACTATTTATGTTTTATTTATATAAATTGGAGTCTCCAGAAATAAACAGGGAACACATCAGTGCATATATGTCTAGAATAGTACAATCCTGAAGTCACTGACAATATTTTATGTGTTTTGATATGCCAGATAATAAATTTTAGGCTTATTGAAGTGAAACAGAGCCTCCCCCACAGTGTTGCATTAAAAACCCTATTTTCTTTGCTGGGCTTCCTCTCTTTTCCCCAGCTTTGTATTTGAATCCTACTTTTGCTTGGAAGTTATATGTAAACCCCATTGCACCTGCATCGTATGATTAAGAATGTTGCTGACATAACTTGTATGAACTCCCTACTTGTAAACTCCTTAAAAGTAACTTATCTTCTCACCCCTGGGGAACAGTCTTGGTGGCAGCAGCTCCGACTGACTCCTTTTCCTTGCACAATGAAACAAAGATGTCTTTCCTGTTCCCCTACCTCAATCTCTCATTTATTGGCCAGTATGAATCATGCTGAGCAAGAACCTGGGGTTTCCACCTGGTAACATTTCTAGTGAGCCAGCCAAGAGTCATCTGCTTGGTTCCTGAGGTGGATTGGACAACAGACCATCCCCAATATTTGGTGCCACCAGGAGATTTCTCCTGGAGACCTTGGAGCAGCCCTGAAAGCCATTCCACCTGGACCTAAAAGATAACTTTGTGGGAGACACAAAATATACCTGGGTTGTTTGGTTAGTACCTAGATAAGGCCTTAAAAGAGCCCCAAGGGAAGTGGGGCCAAGATGACAGAGTAGTCAGATGCTTCCGGTAGACCTTCTTATAACAAACACCCAAAAAAAACAAGTGAATTGATTATATATGGCAATCTGGGAGCCCTGAACATCAAAGGCAGAGTTGAGGAACCAGACTGAGTGGCAGGGGAGGAAGAGATGGTTCAGAAGCAGCAGGGAGTTGCCAGACCTGACCCAGCAAGAGCCCGAGCCCTTCAGGCCTGATCATCTTGGGGGTGAGCAGTGAGGCAGGCAAGCAATGGTGCTCGGGAGGCGCGTTTTCCACACCGGGAGAGACCCAGCACCAGAAAGTCTACACAGCCAACCAGAACCAGTGAGAAGCAGCCCTGGATCAGCAAAAGATAAGTAACTGTGTACGGCCTACTGTGCTGATCAAAAACACCCCCCTTAGAGAAAAAACTCTCTCCCATTTACCTCCTCGCTCCCTCCTCTGCACTGGGTCCTGGACCTGCTTCAGCAATTACCAAGTCCCCTGGGCTGGAAGTAGGATCCTTCACATGCCCAGAGCCATTCTCCTTGTCTTGGTGAGTGAACAAATTAACAAAAAGAAAAAAAAATAAACTGCCAGCTCCCCTAAGCCAGGAACCCAGGGTAGGCACAGCTCCTTTGCCTAGGCACAGGCATAAGAGATCCACGGACTTGCCCCCTGCACAGACTTGTGTGGGCCCATCTCAACAGCATAGGACCTCATTATCGAAGTACAACAGGGTATATACCAGAAGTCTAACTTCAACTGTTTCAGCTGTGAACTGGCAGGTATGTGACATTTGACACTGCTCTGCCCTTTAAGCAGGGTCTTCACCTACCCAAATCAGGGGCCTAAGGACTGGTGGCTCCACCCACACCACCTAGCCACCAGCGAGAGGGGCCCATGAATAAAAGGTCCCCCCCCCCCAGTCCTTACAGCCAACAGCATTAGGTGCTCATAGTCCATCTGCAAAACTCACCCATGTACACACTCTCAGGAACAGGGACATGCCTTGCTCCTGGACACTCGGGGGCTGCCTTCAGGCTCCTGCCTTATTCAGAGTGTGTTCCCCTGATGCAGCCAGATGCCTGTGACTACACTAATCACCCATGCATGTCTAGGACTGTAAGTGAGAGCCTACAGCACACATTTGGTGGCTATCTACCTGGGTACCTGAGCTGAATGCATATGGAAGGAGAGGGTGGACTCCTGAGCTCACATACCTAGTAACAGATCAAACCACCTGGTGACAGGACATTAGAGCTTCAAAGTTGCCAATGATCAAACTAGCTCATACAAGCAGCCTATTTGGGCATATCAAAACAAAACAAGAAGCTAGGACATAGTAAGCACACGTTAAATAAATATAATAACTTATTGATGGCTCAGAAACAACAGTCAATATTAAATTACATAAAGAGGCAGTCCATGATGGCTTCAGCAAAATCCCAAAATAAAGAATCTAGAAATTCTCCAGAGGAAGATAATTTCTTGGAATTACTGGAGGCAGAATACCAAAGATTAATATACAGAACTCTTCAAGAGATCAGGAAGGAGATCATACAAAAAGCAGACCAAGCAATAGAGGAACTTAAGAAGATTAGAGAAGAGCGTAAAGACAAATCCAACAGGCTGCAAGAATCCATAGAGAGACACCAGTCAGAAACGCAGAAGATTAACAATAAAATTTCAGAATTAGACAACTCAATAGAAATCACAGGAGCAGAATTGAGGCAATGGGAGTCAGAATTAGTGAGACTGAAGATAAAGCACTTGACACTAACTGATTTGAGGAAAACTCAGATAAAAGGATTTAAAAACATGCAGAAACCCTAAGGATTATGTGGGACCCTATCAAGAGGACTAACCTATGAGTGATTGGAGTACCAGAACAGGGGGGATAACAGAAAATACAGAGAGAATAGTTGAAGATTTGTTGGCAGAAAACTTCTCTGATATTGTGAAAGATGACAAGATATCTATCCAACATGCTTATCGAACCCCAAATAAGGTAGATCCCAAAAGAAAGTCACACCAAGACATATTATAATCAAACTTGCCAAAACCAAAGATAAAGAGAGAATTTTAAGAGTAGCTAGGGATAAATGAAAAGTCATCTACATAGGAGAGTCAATAAGAATAAGCTCGGACTACTCAGCAGAAATGAAGCAAGCAAGAAGGCAATGGGATGACATATATAAAGCCTTGAAGAAAACAACTGCCAGCCAAGGATTACATATCCAGCAAAACTGTCTCTCAAATATGATGGTAAATCAGGGCATTTCCAGATAAATAGAAATTTAGGGGATTTGCAAAATCCAAACCAAAATTACAAGAAATACTAAAGGGAGTCCTCTGATTAGAAAATCAGTAACATCAGATAACAACCCAAGATAAGAACAGAGTAACAGATATCAACAGGACACAGCAACCAGATATCAACCCAGATAGGGAAGTCACAAAAGTAAATCAAAGCTAAAACACTGAACAGATGTCAAGATGTAAAAGATGACAGCATTAAAACAAAAAAGAGGGACTTAAAAAATGTAGACAGATTTTTCATATGGAGAGGAAGTTAAGGCAATATAAAGAAATCAAAGACTGGTATAAACTTAGAAAAATAGGGATAAATATTAAGGTAACTACAAAGGAAACTAACAATCCTACAAGTCAAAATAAAAAACTGGAAAAATATAAAGACTTAGCCAAACACAAAATCAACAACAATGAAAAATATGAAAAGAAAATACATAAAGAAAAACAACTCAGGACAGAAAATTAAGTGGAACAAAGAAACTGTGCACAACACACAAAAAAAGACATCAAAATGAATGCATTAAACTCATACCTATCAATAATTATGTTGAATGTAAATGGACTAAATGCACCAACAAAGAGACAGAGAGTGGCAGATTTGATTAAAAAAAAAAAAAAAAAAAACACACCATCTGTCTATACACTGCCTACAAACGACACTCCTTAGACTTAAAGACGCAAACAAACTAAAACTCAAAGGATAGAAAAAAATCTATCAAGCAAGTAACACTCAAAAAAGAGCAGGCGTGGCAATAGTAATTTCTGACAAAATAGACTTTAAAGTAAAATCCACCGCAAAGGATAAGGAGGGACACTATATAATTATTAAAGGGTCAATACACCAGGAGGACATAACTACAATAAATGCTTATACACACAATGAGAAGCATCCAAAATACATAAAACAAACTCTAACAGCACTGAAAAGAGAGATAGCTCCACAATAGTAGTAGGAGTCTGCAACACACCACTTTCGGGGAAGGACAGAACATCCAGAAAGAATATCTACAAAGACACAGAAGAGCTAAACGCTACAATCAAGCAACTTGATCTCATAGACATATACCAAACACTCCACCCAACAGCAGCCAAGTATACTCTCTTTTCCAAAGCACATGGAACATTCTCCAGAATAGACCACATATTAGGCCATAAAGCAAGCCTTAACAAAATCCAAAGCATAGAAATATTACAAAGCATCTTTTCTGACCATAAAGCCATTAAAGTAGAAACCAAAAACAGAAAAAGCAAGGAAAAAAAATCAAACACATGGAAACTGAACAACACCTTGCTCAAAAACTACTGGATTATAGAAGAAACTAAGGATGAATAAAGAAATTCATAGACTCAAACGAGAATGAAAACACATCCTACCAGAACCTTTGAGACATAGCAAAAGCGGTGCTCAGAGGTCAGTTTATAGCAATAAGTGCACACATCCAAAAAAAAAAGGGCCATAATCAAAACATTAACCCTACAACTGGAACAAGTAGAAAGAGAGCAGCAAAAGCCCTCAGGCACCAGAAGAAAGGAAATAATAAGAATTAGAGCAGACTTAAATGAAATAGAGAATAGAAAAACAATTGAAAGAGTTAACAACACCAAAAGCTAGTTCTTTGAAAAGATCAACAAAATTGATAAACCTTTGGCCAAACTGACAAAAGAAAAGCAGGAGAGGAAGCAAATAACCTATATAAGAATTGAGATGGGTGATATCACAACAGACCCAACTGAAATTAAAAGTATCATAACAGAACACTATAAAAAACTGTACTGTAACAAATTTGAAAACCTAGTGGAAATGGATAAATTTCTAGAAACTCACTACCTACCTAAACTAACACAAACAGAGGTAGAACAACTAAAAAAGCCCATAACAAAAGAAGAGATTGAAAATGTAATTTAAAAACTCCCACCAAAAAAAGCCCTGGCCCAGAAGGTTTCACTGGAGAATTCTACCAAACTTTCAGAGAAGAGTCAACACCACTACTACTAAAGGTATTTCAGAGCACAGAAAAGGATGGAATACTCCCAAACTCATTCTATGAAGCCAGCATAACCCTGATACCAAAACCAGGTAAAGGTACCACAAAAAAAGAAAATTACAGACCAATATCCCTAATGAATATTGATGCAAAAATCCTCAACAAAATTATAGCCAGTAGAATTCAGCAACATATCAAAAAAATAATTCACCATGATTAAGTGGGATTTATACCAGGTATGCAGGGATGGTTTAGCATTAGAAAAACAATCAATGTAATCCATCACATAAATAAAACAAAAGATAAGAACCACACAATCTTATCAATCAACGCAGAAAAGGCATTTGACAAAGTCCAATGCCCATTCATGATAAAAACTCTAAACAAAGTAGGAATAGAAGGGAAATTCTTCAATATAATTAAGGGCATTTATACAAAGTCCATAGCCAACATCATCCTAAATGGAGAGACTTTGAAAGAATTCCCCTTGAGAACAGGAACCAGACAAGGATGCCCTCTATCACTACTATTATTCAACATTGTGCTGGAGGTCCTAGCCAGAGCAATTAGGCTAGAAATAGAAATAAAGGCATCCAAACTGGTAGTGAAGAAGTCAAAGTATCTCTATTTTGCAGATGATATGATCTTATATACTGAAAACCCCAAAGAATCCACAAGAAAACTACTGGAACTAATAGAAGATTTCAGTAAAGTTTCAGGATACGAGATAAACATACAAAAATCAGTTGGATTCCTTTACACCAACAAACAGAACCTTGAAGAGGAAATCACCAAATCAATGCCATTTACAATAGCTCCCAAGAAGATAAAATACTTAGGAATAAATCTAACCAGAGATGTAAAAGATCTATACAATGAAAACTACAAGACACTACTGCAAGAAACCAAAAGAGACTTGCATAAGAGGAGAAAGATACCTGGCTCATGGATAGGTAAACTCAACATAGTGAAAATGGCAATTCTACCTAAAGCAATGTACAGATACAATGCAATCCCGATCCAAATTCCAAAGGCACTTTTTAATGAGATGGAGAAACAAATCACCAACTTCATATGGAAAGGGAAGAGGCCTCGAATACATAAAGCATTACTCAAGAAGAAGAACAAAGTGGGAGGCCTCACATTACCTCATTTTAGAACCTATTATACCTCCACAGTAGTCAAAACAGCCTGGTAGTAGTACAAGAACAGATACATAGACCAATGGAACAGAATTGAGAATCCAGACATAAATTCATCCACATATGAGCAGCTGATATTTGACAAAGGCCCAAAGTCCATTAATTGGGGAAAAGAGAGTTTCTTTAACAAATGGTGCTGGCATAATCGGATATCCATCTGCAAAAACCTAAAACAAGACCCATACTTCACACCATGCACAAAAACGAACTCAAAATGGATCAAAGACTTAAATATAATATCAAAAAACATAAAGATCATGGAAGAAAAACTAGGGACAACGCTAGGAGCCCTAATACATGGCATAAACACAATACGAACCATAAGTTAGAATGCACAAGCACCAGAAGAGAGAATAGATAACTGGGAGCTCCTAAAAATCAAACTCTTATGCTCATCAAAAGACTTCACTAAAAGAATAAAAGACTTCACTAAAAGAATAAAAGACAACCTACAGACTGGGAAAAAAATTTTGGCTACTACAAATCCAATCATTGTCTAATCTCTAAAATCTACAAGATACTGCAAAACCTCAACAACAAAAGACAAGTAGCCCAATTAAAAAATGGGCAAAGGATATGGACAGGCACTTCACCAAAGAAGATGTTCAGGTAGCTAACAGACACATGAAGAAATTCTCATGATCATTAGCCATTAGAAAAATGCAGATCAAAAATATAAAGAGATATCATCTCACCCCAACAAGGCTAGCATTAATCCAAAAAACACAAAATAACAAATGCTGGAGAGGTTGTAGAGAGACTAGAACACTTATACCTGTTGGTGGGAATGGAAAATGGTACAACTATGGAAATCTATTTGATGCTTCCTTAAAAAGCTAGAAACAGAAATGCGATCCAGCTATCCCACTCCTTGGAATATACCCTAGAGAAATAAGAGCCGTCACACGAATAGAAGTATGCACACCCACGTTCATAGAAGCACTGTTCAGAATAGCAAAAAGATGGAAACATCTAGGTGCCCATCAGGTGTCGAATGGATAAACAAATTATGGTATATCCACACAACGGAATACTACACAGCGATAAAGAACAACGATGAAGCCGTGAAACATAACATGGAGGAAGCTAGAGGTCATTATGTTGAGTGAATTTAGTCAGTCACAGAAGGACAAATATTGTAAAAGACCACTATTATAAGAACTCAAGAAAAGGTTTAAACACAAAAGAAAACATTCTTTGATGGTTAGGGGGGTGGTGAGGGAGGGTGAAGGTTATTTTCTAACTAGATAGTAGATAAGAATTATCTTAGGTGAAGGGAAAGATAGCAGACACTACAGGGGAAGTCACTACAACTGGAATGAACCAAAGCTAAAAAGTTTTCTGAATACAATCAAGCACTTTGAGGGACAGAGTAGCAGGGGTAGGGTCTGGGGACCATGCTTTCAGGGCACATCTAGATCAATTGCCATAACAAAGTTTATTAAGAAAATCTTCTGCATCCTACTTTGGTGAGTGGCATCTGGGGCCTTAAAAGCTTGAAAGTGGCCATCTAAGATGCACCAATTGGTCCCAACCACCTGGTTTAAGGGAGAGTGAAGAACACCAAAGACACAAGGAAAGTATTAGCCAAAGAGACAGAAAGGGCCACATAAACCAGAGACTTCATCAGTCTGATACCAGAAGAACTAGATGTTACCTGGCTACCACCAATGATCGCCCTGAAAGGGAACACAACAGAGAGTCCCCGATGGGGCAGGAGAAAGAAGAAAGGTGGGGTGCAGAACTCAAATTCTAGTAAGAAGACCAGAATTAATGGTCTGACTGAGACTGGAGGAACCCCAGAAAGCATGGCCCCTGGATTCTTTATTAGCCCAGAACTAAAACAATTTCCAAGCCCAACTCTTCAGACAGGGATTGGACTGGACTGTGGGACATAAAGTGATACTCGTGAGGAATGTGCCTCTTAGCTCAAGTAGATACAAGAGACTAAATCAGCAGCTTCTGTCTGGAGGTGAGATGGGAAGGCAGAGAGGGTTAGGAGCTGGATGAATGGACATGGGGAATCGGGGTGGAAAGGAGGTGTGTGCTGTCACAGTATGGGTAGAGCAATTAGGGTCACATAACAATGTATGTATAAATTTTTGTATGGGAAAAAATAAAAATAAGAATAAACACATGAGCTAAATCACTATTTCAAGAAATAATAACGTTCTTAGTCTGCCTCCTGATAGTATTAGGCATAATAAAACTTGTATTGTCTTACGCACTTTAAAAAGCCTTAGGCTAAAATGTTAATGTACATTGAGTCTGTTCACTTCAGCAACGTGATTGATGGGAACATTGCTCTTACTTAAGAACCTGGTGAAGAATCAGATGGTATCCAGTGGAAAACAGCACCATGAGTTTAAAGAGCCTGTCATGGCTGCCATCTAGGGGCTCGACTAACTCCAGGTGGAACTGAAGACAAACACTTGGATACAACTCTGTTTGAGGAAAAATCAGAAAAAAGAACAAAGGAACTTGACGAAACCCTAAGAATTATGTGGGACACAATCAAAAGCAAAAATCCGCGCGTGATCAGAGTTCCAAGAAAGGTGGAGAAAACAGAAAACACATAGAGGATCACTGAAGAATTGCTGACACAAAACTTCCCCAGTATCATGAAAGATGAAAAGCTGACCATCCAAGAAGTTCAACAAACCCCATATAGGATAGACCTCAAAAGAAAATCACCACGGCATATCATAATCACACTTGCTAAAACCAAAGACAAACAAAGAATCCTGAGAGCAGCTTGAGAAAAACAAAAAGTCACTTACAGAGGAAAAGCAATAAGACTAAGCTCGGATTATTCAACAGAAACCATGCAGGCAAGAAGGAATGGGATGAAATATATAAAACCTTGGAAGAAAAAAATTGCCAGCCAAGAATAACATATCCCACAAAACTCTCATTCAAATATGGTGGTGAAACTAGGTTATTTCCAGATAAACAGAAATTAAGGGACTATGTAAAAACCAAACCAAGCTTACAAGACTTATTAAAGGGAGTCCTTTGATCTGAGAACAAACAACATCAGACCACAGGCTGAATCTAGGACACAGGATTGTACTAGCCAGATACCAAACCAGGAAATGACTATCCAAAATAAAAAAAAATTACAACAGGGAACCAAAAAGGTTAATTTGTAAATGACAACAACAACAGAACAATGAAAGAGGAACTAAATGGTGTAGGTATAGAACCTTCTAATGGAGAGGAAGGCAAGGCCATACCAAGTGGTAATAGACTGGTTCAAACCTAGGAAGATCAGGGTAAATTTCACGGTAACCACAAAGAAAGTTAACAAACCCACTCATCAGAATAAAGAACAAAAATACAAAGTCTCAGTAAAAACAAAACCTACAAAAACAAAAGAAATGGAAAAAAAATCCACAAATGAAAAGAATTCAGCATAGGAGATGAGAGAAACAAAGAAAATGCCAGTACCACAAAAAAAAAAAAAAAAAAAAAAAAAAAGCATTACAAAATGAAAGCAATAAACTCACACCTATCGATAATTACACTGAATGTAAATGGCCTAAATGCACCCATAGAGAGATGGAGAGTGACAGAATGGATAAAAAAAAAAAGATGCATCAAAATGCTGTCTACAAGAGACACACCTTAGAAACAAAGACTTAAATTTATTAAAAATCAAATGATGGAAAAAAATATATCAAGCAAACAGCCACCAAAAAAGAGCAGGAGTGGCAATACAAATCTCAGATAAAATAGACTTTAAAACAAAATCCACCATAAAAGATAAAGAAGGGCACTATATAATGATTAAGGGGACAATCCATCATGAAGAAATAACCATAATAAACATCTACACACCCAATGACAGGGCTCCAAAGTACATAAAACAAACTCTAACAACACTAAAAAGAGAAATTGACAGTTCCACAGTAATAGTAGGAGACTTCAACACACCACTCTCGGTAAAGGACAAAACATCTAGAAACAAACTCAGCAAAGATACAGAAGACCTAAAGGCCACAGTCAGCCAATTTGACCTAATAGACATGTATAGAACACTCCACCCAACAGCTGCAAAGTACACATTCTTTTCAATGCACATGGAACATTCTCCAGAATAGACCACATCTTAGGCCACAGAGCAATGATCAACAAGATCCAAAATGTTGAGATAATACAAAATATCTTCTCTGACCAAAATGCCATCAAGGTAGAAATTAACAATAGGAAGAGCAAGGAAAAAAAATCAAGAACATGGAAACTGAATAATACCCTGCTTTTTTCTTTTACACATCACTGGGTAATAGAAGAAATCAGAGACGGAATGAAAAAATGTCTAGAATCAAACAAGAATGAAAACACATCATACCAAAACCTTTGGGACAAAGCAAAGGTGGTCCTCAGAGGACAATTTATAGCAATAGATGCACACATCAGAAAAGAAGAAAGGGACAAAACCAAAACATTAACTAAACAACTCCAACATACAGAAAGAGATCAGCCAAAAAAGCCCACAGCCACTAAAAGAGAGGAAATAATAAAGATTAGAGCAGAAATAAATGAAATAGAGAATACAAAAACAATAGAAAAAATCAACAAAACCAAAAGCTGGTTCTTTGAAAGGATCAACAAAATCAACAAACCACTGGCCAGGCTGACAAAAGAAAAACAGGAGAGGACGCAAATAACACAAATAAGAAATGAAATGGGGGATATTACAACAGTCCAAACTGAAATAAAAAGGATTATAACAGAATTTTCAAAAAAACTATACTCCAACAAATTTGAAAACCTAGGGGAAATGGATAATTTCTAGAAACACACTACCTACCCAAACTACCCCAAAGTTATGTTGAAAATCTGAACAGAACCATAAGAAGAGAAGAGATTGAAAATGTAATTTAAAAAACTCCCAACAAAAAGAAGCCCTGGCCCAGATGGTTTCACTAGAGAATTCTACAAAACATTCAGAGAAGAGCTTATACCAGTGCTACTCAAACTATTTCAGAACATAGAAAAGGAAGGGATACTTCCAAATTCATTTTATGAAGCCAGCATAACCCTGATACCAAAACCAGGCAAAGGCGCTACAAAAAATGAAAATTACAGACCAATATCTCTCATGAATATAGATGCAAAAATTCTGAACAAAATTCTAGCCAATATAATTCAGCATCATATCAAAAAAATAATACACCACGACCAAGTAGGATTCATACTAGGTATGCAAGGATCGTTCAGCATTAGAAAATCAATCCACCACATAAATAAAATTAAAGAATCACATGATCATCTCAATTGATGCAGAAAAAGCATTCAACAAAGTCCAACACCCATTCCTGACAAAAACTCTCGATAAAATAGGTATAGAAGGGAAATTTCTCAACATAATAAAGGACATCGATGCAAAACCAATAGCCAATATCATTCTTCATGTAGACAGGCTGGAAACATTCCCCTTGAGAACAGGAACAAGATAAGGATGTCCTTTTTCTCTGCTTCTGTTTAACATTGTTCTGGAAGTCCTGGCTAGAGCAGTAAGGCAAGAAAAAGAAATAAAGTGCATCCAAACTGGTAATGAAGAAGTTAAACTATCCCTGTTTGTGGGTGATATGACAGTATACATAGAAAACCCTAAACACTACACGAGAAAACTACTGGAACTAATAGAAAGATTCAGCAAAGTAGCAGGTTATAAGATAAACACACAAAAATCAGTTAGATTCCTCTACACCAATAAAGAGAACAATGAAAAGGAAATCAGGAAAGCAGTACCATTTATAATAGCCCCCCCGAAAAATAAAATACTTAGGAATAAATCTAACAAGGGATGTAAAAGACCTTTACAAAGAAAACTACAAATCACTATTGTAAGAAACCCAAAGGGATCTACATAAATGGAAAAACATATCACTCTCACAGATAGGTAGACTCAACACTGTGAAAATGACAATTCTACCCAAAGCAATTTACAAATACAATGCAATCTCCATCCAAATACCAACAACATTCTTTAAAGAGATGGAAAAACTAATCACTAACTTTATAAGGAAAGGGAAGAAGCCCTGGATAAGTAAAGCTCTATTGAAGAAGAATAAAGTAGGAGGACTCACACTACCTGACCTCAGAACCTACTATACAGCTACAGAAGTCAAAACAGCCTGGTACTGGTACAACGACAGATACATTGACCAATGGAACAGAATTGAGAACCCAGATGTAAATCCATCCACCTATGGTAACATGATCTTTGACAAGGGCCCAAAGTCCATCAAATGGGGAAAAGACAGCCTTTTTAACAAACGGTGCTGGCAAAACTGGATGTCCATCTGCAAAAAAAATGAAACAGGACTCATACATTACACCATACCCAAAAACTAATTCAAAATGGATCAAAGAACTAAATATAAAGCCAAAAACTCTAAAGATCATTGAAGAAAAAAAGGATGAATGCTAGAGGCCCTAATGCACAGAATCAACAGGATACAAACCATAACCAACAACATACAAACCCCAGAAGATAAGTTAGACTACTGGGATCTTCTAAAAATTAAACACCTATGCTCATCAAAAAACTTCACCAAAAGAGTAAAAAGAGAACCTACAGACTGGGAAAATTTTTTTGGACATTGTAAGTCAGACAAAGGTCTAATCTCTAATATCTACAAGAAAATCCAACACATCTACAACAAAAAGACAAATAATCCTATTAAAAATGGGCAAAGGAAATGAACAGACATTTCACCAAAGAAGACATTCAAGCAGCCAACAGACACATGAGGAAATGTTCGCGATCACTAGCCATTAGAGAAATGCAAATTAAAACCACAATGAGATATCATCTCACCCTGGCATTACTGGCACGAATCAAAAACACTGGAAATAACAAATGTTGGAGAGGCTGCAGGGAGATGGGAACTTTTATGCACTGCTTGTGGGAATGCAAAATGATACAACCATTTTGGAAAACGATATGGGGCTTCCTTAGAAAGCTAGAAATAGAAACACCATATGATCCAGCAATCCCACTCCTAGGAATATATCCTAGAGAAATAAGAGCCGTTACACGAATAAACATATGCACACCCATATTCATTGCAGCAGTCTTCACAATAGCAAAAAGATGGAAACAACCTAGATGCCCATCAACAGATGAATGGATAAACAAACTGTAGTACACACACACAATGAAGTACTATGCAACGAGAAAGAACAATGATGAATCTGTGAAACATCTCATAACATGGATGAAACTGGAGGACATTATGCTGAGTGAAATACGTCAATCACAAAAGGAAAAATATTTTATGAGACCTCTATTGTAAAAACTCATATAAAAGTTTACACACAAAAAGAAACAATCTTTGTTAGTTACGAGGAATGGGGTTGGGGGGAACTAAACAGACAATAGATAAGTGGTATCTTTGGTGAACGGTAAGACAATACACAATACTGGGGAAGCTAGCACAACTTGTACAGGGAAATGTCATGGAACCTCCAGAGACACATCCAAACTCCCTGTGGGACTGAATTGCTGGGTAGAGGGCTGTGGGAACCACGGTCTTGGGGAACATCTAGCTCAATTGGCATAACACAGTTTATAAAGACAATGTTCTACATTCTGCCTTGGTGAGTAGCATCTGGGGTCTTAAAAGCCTGTGAACAGCCATCTAAGATACTCCACTGGTCTCACCCCTTCGGGAGCAAGGGAGAATGAAGAGAACAAGATACAAGGAAAACATTAGTCCAAAGGACTAATGGACTACAGCTACCATGGCCTCTACCAGACTGAGTCCAGTACAGCTAGGTGATGCCCGGCTACCACCACTGACTGCTCTGACCAGGATCACCACAGAGGGTCCTGGACAGAGCTGGAGAAGGGCCTGACAGACTGGAGAAACCCTCAGAGTATGGCCCCTGGATACCCTTTTCGCTCAGAGGTGAAGTCACTCCCAAGGTTCACCGTTCAGCCAGGGATTGGACAGCCTCATAAAACGAAACAGGACTAATGAGGCACAGCAGTCCAGGGACAAGGACTAGAAGGCAGGAGGGGACAAGAAAACTGGTGATAGGGAACTCAAGGTTGAGAAGGGACAGTGTTGACATGTTGTGGGGTTGTTAACCATTGTCATAAGGCAATATGTGTGCTAACGGTTCAATGAGAAACTATTTGTTCTGTAAACCTTCATCTAAGGTACAAAAAAAAAAAAAAGAATTATCTATGTGAAATAAAATTGACAACAGCAACTCAAAAGTTTTGATTGGGAGCCTAGGGGGCAGTGAGTTGAAGATAATAGCGATGGAATAATTTGGAAAAGGATAGTGAGAATAGCAGCACAACTGGAAGAATGTAACCGATGTCACTGAATTGTACATGGAGAAATTTCTGAAACGGTGTATCTTTGGCTACGTTTGTTTTCACCAAAAAAAAAAAGGTCCTCCAAGATTGAGAAGGGAGAGTATTCACATGTCGTGGGGTTGTTAACCAATGTCATAAAACAATATGTGTACTGACTGTTTAAAGAGAAACTGTTGGTTTCTGTAAACCTTCACCTAAAATGAAATAAAAAAATTTAAAAAAAAAGAATGTAGAAATTAAAATATTGGCTGATCAACATTTAAAGGTCAGCATAAAATTTTTTAACTTGTTTTGAGCCAGTTTTCTCAGAAGTATACTGTTACGGATTGACTTGTGTTCCCAAAAACTTATATTGTAAATCCCAACCCCTGTACTTGTGGATGTAATTCCATTTTGGAATAGGGTTTTCTTCTTTACATTAATGAGGTCATAACAGTGTGGTGTGTGTCTTGGACCAATCACTTTTGAGATATGAAAAAAGCTAACTAGGCACAGAAGCAAAGAAGCACAGATGGGGGAAGATAAATGCCACACCGCATGAAGAGCGTTAAGGAACCGAGAAACAGAAACTGAAAAGAGACAAAGACCTTCACTGAGAGCCAGCAGATAGAGAAAGCCTTCCCTTAGAGCTGGTGCCCTGAATTTGGCCTCCAGCCTTCTAAACTATGAGAAAATAAATTTCTGTTTGTTAAAGCCAGCTGGTTTTGTTATTTTCGTTATAGCTGCACTAAGAAACTAAGACATATTTTGGTACTGGGAGTAGAGTGCTGGTCTAACAAATACCTAAAATGTAGAAGTGGTTTTGGAACGAGGTGATAGGGAGACTCTGGAGGAATTTTGATGTGCTTCTTAGTTATGTCCTAGATTGTCTTGAAGAGACTGTTGGTAGAATTATAGACATTTAGGGTGATTCTGATGAGAGTTCAGAAAGGATGGAGAGCTGTGATGAAAGCTTCTAGCGACAAAATGTTGCTAGAAATGTGAACTTAAATGTGCTTCTGGTGAGGTTTTAAACGAAATGATGAACATGTGATTGTACACTGGAAGAAAGGTGATGCTTTTTATGCAGTGACAAAGAACTTGTCTGAGTTATGTGCAAATGTTTGGTGGAAGATAGAACTTGTAAGTGATGAACTTGGATATCTGGATGAGATTTTTAAACAAGATCTTAAAGGAGCAACATGGTTTCTCCTTACTGCTTACAGTAGGGTGTGGAAAGAAAGAGATGAACCTAAAAATGAAATCTGCAAAATGAAAGTAGAACTTTTTTTTTGGAAAATTCGGTTGTACAAACTAAGGAAATATGTCTTAGAAAAATTTTCACTAAGGGAATGACCACTCAGTCTTTTGTTAAAGAGATTAAGGCCTGTGACCTATGGATCTATTCAACTACTGTAGCAGAAAGGGATAGAAACAGTACAAAATGAAGAAAAGCTGCCTGCCTCCAGAATTCTACAGGTAGGAGATGGGCCAGTCGAGTGACTTGGTTGCAAACATCAGTTTTCCTCCAAGAAAAGGAAGGCATCACCCCAAGAACAATATGGAGATCAGCAGAAAGGTTGAAGGGACCATTGAGGGCAGGGCTACCTCCATTTCAAAGGATGAAACTACCACTTCCATTTCAAAGGGTGGAAAAACTGCCTCCTAGGTTTCGAAGAGTCAGATCACTATCAGCTTGGATCTGGAATGTGGGGCTGCCATTAAAATGGGCTGAGAGGATGAGGCCTTCACCTACAGACGAGGAGCCATGACTGCCATGCCCAATGGTCAAGAACCTACCAGGGCCAAGGGGGTGGAGTTGCCACTCAGACTAGAACAGGGTTGCCCAAAGCCAAGGGAGCAGACTTGCCATCCCACTGAGCCTTGATGGCAGGGGTGACACCCAGTGTTGAGTGATTCTGGACTTCCACCTAGAATCTGGAGAGCATGGCCAACATCCAGAGTCTGGAGGGTGGGGCCATTGCTCAGATGGTTCTGGAGAACAGAGGATTACCGTATTTTTACAAAAATAATGCATGTCTTCTGCATTGGTTTGCTGGCTTTATCCTCCCCTCTCGAGGCACCCACACAAGTTCCACCATACCAATCCTCTTCCAAGTGTTGCTGTAAAAAGAAATTCACATACAAAGCTTACAAAAATATCTGTGAGGGGAGGGCACAGCCGGCAAACAAATGCAGAAGGCACACATTATTTGCTTAAAAATATGTTATTTTCAAGCCTTGAGAGCTAATGTAATTTGTTCTGCTGGATTTCAGACTTGCTTGGTGCCATGAACCCTTCTTTCCCTCCAGTTTCTTCCATTTGTAATGGAAATGTCTATCCTGTGTTTGTTTCATTACTGTATTTTGGAAGCAGATAACTTGTGTTCTAGGTTTCACGGAATGGAGAGGAATTTTGCCCCAGGATAGAACTCACCCAAAATCTCACCCAGATTTGAGTTAGATGATTCAGAAGATGGACTTGGAGTTGATTTAAGATTTTGTGGTTGATGTGATAGGGTGAATGTGTTTTGTATGTGGGGAGGACATAAATTTGGGGAGGCCAAAGGGTAGAAAGTTATGGATTGAATTGTGTCCCCCCCACCCCAAATTACGTTACATAAATCCTAACCTCTATACCTGTGGATGTAATCCCATTTGGGAATAGGGATTTCTTTGTTATGTTAATGAGGCCATGCTAACGTAGGGTGTGTTTTAAGCCAATCACTTTTGGAGACATGAAAGTGCAGATCAGGCACAGAAGAAGGCAAGCAGGAATGAGGGAAAGATAAATGCCATATGGAGATCGCCAAGGAAGGCCAAGAAGAAGCTGAGATAAGGATTCCCTCCTCCCACCCCCAGAAGACAAAGAGAGCCTTTTTCTAGAGTCAGAAAACTGAATTCGGATTTCTGGCCTCCTAAACCGTGAGAAGGAAACCCTGGTGGCGTAGTGGTTAAGTGCTACGGCTGCTAACCAAAGGTTGGTGGTTTGAATCCACCAGGTGCTCCTTGGAAACTATATAGGGTAGTTCTACTCTGTCCTATAGGGTTGCTATGAGTTGGAATTGACCCAATGGCAACGGGTTTAAACTTTGAGAAAATAAATTTCTGTTTGTGAAACCACCCACTTACGGTATTTCTGTTATAACAGCACTAAGAAACTAAGATGTATACCAAATTTGCTATTTTCCTCAGAATACTGATATCAGGGCTTTAGGCAATTTCACCTGTGATGAGTATATGATCAAATAAAGAAATCTGGCTTCCTTTCCATTGTCACTGTAGTCTTTTTCTTTAATTATGAGGTACAGTTCTTAAAACAGTTCCTTACAGAATAAAATATGCCTTCAGCTCAGAATTTTAAGAATGGACTGTTCAGATAATAGCAAATACTATGTCAGTGCCATTTGATATTCACACACAATGGGTCTAGGGAAGGTTAAGGAATATATGGAAGTGGGAGAAATTAAGATAAGTTGGAGGCCTAAGGGATTAGATCGGCAAGGAAGTGTGTCAGCCCAGTGCCATGTACCATACATATATTTCATTTAATTTTTATATAGGTCTTCTAATATATGTTTAGTATACAACTTTATCAATATGGATATAATTATTTAGGAGACTAATCCAAATTCTAGAAAACTATAGATTTATGATTAGATCTTAGTTTCTCCTGACTCACTCATTCATATTTATTAAGCATCTTCCTTGTTTCATCCACTGTATCAGGTAAACAAGACCATGGTTAGCCAGAATAAACATAATCCCTGCCCTTATGAAACTGAACATGTAGTGTGAGAAGAGCTTAAGTAAAAATATCCACAGAATATAGTTACAAACTAAGGTAAGAGCTATGAAGAAAAATACAAGATTCCTTGAGGGAGAAATATGTGGGAATTTAATCTACAATGGAGGGTCAGGGAAGACAATTTTAGATTGATAACTTTTAAGCTAAGATTGAAGTATGAATAAGAGTTTATGAGGCAATGAATAAGTGAAAGGGTTTATGAAAGAGGAAAAGTACAGGGAAACTCTATTCAGTGTAAGTAAGCAGGGCGTCATTGTGAAACTGAAAGATCAGTAGGTCTGTTGTGTGGGGAGTGGGAAAGTAGCACAGGAAGAAATGAGAAGGTAAACAGGGACTAGAGTATACGGTTACTTGTACACCAGGGTAATAAACTGGTATTAATTAAAGGGCACTGAGCAAAGGATTGGTAAGACTATTTTCTATGGGTGTGGTTTGAAGTGAGGACAAATGTAAGCAGGGAAATCCACATACTTAATAAGTGGCTTGATCTACTATGGTCTAGTATGGTAGGAGTGGACTGAAGGAGTAAGGCAGAGAAGAAAGTCCTATCAATCCTTTTGGATTCCATCTAGATTACTGAATTGACCATCTGAGAGAATTGTCTAACATTTACCGACGCGTGGAAACTAGAGAAGGAGTAGATTTGGGGAAGAAGATACTTTAGACCACACTAAGTTTAAGCCCTTCTGAAACATTCAGATGGAGATGTCATATAAGTCAGATAATGTCAAGAAAGTAGGATATAGGGTCTGGAACTCAGAAGTCTGTTTAGTCTAGAAGTCTAGCCTTCCTGGAGATATAAATTAGGGAATTCTTAGATGGCAGGGGAGTGTAATTGTTTCTTATTGCTGCTGTAACAAATTATCACAAATTTAGTAGCTTAAAACAACACATATTTATTGCCTTACAGATGTGTAGGTCAAAATATGAAATCAGTTTTACTGGGCTAAAATCAAGGTGTTGGAATGCCGGTGTTCTTTGTGGAGGGTCTAGGAGAGAATTTGTTTCTTTGCCTTTTCCAGTTTCTAGAGGCCACCTGCATTCCTCAGCTAGTGGCCCCTTCTTCCATCTTCAAGCCAGAAGAGTAGCAACTTCAAATCTTGCTCTCTGATTAAGACCCGTATGTCCATCCTTCTATCCCCTTCCCTGACTCTGACCATTCTGCCTTCCTCTTATAAGGACTATATTGGGCTATATTGGGCCCACTCTGAAAATCCAGGATAATCTACCAATCTCAAGATTCTCAACATCTGCAAAGTCCTTTTTGCCATATATGGTAACACAGTCACAGGTTTTGAGCATTAAAATGTGGACATCTTTAAGGAAACATTACTCTGTCTACCACAGGGAGTTTGAAGCCCTGGAAATCGATGAGATGACTTAGGGAAAAATAAATAAAGAGAAAAGATGATAATGGAAGTGAAGAATACAAAATTGAATGGATTTGAGATCTATTTTGGCATTATAATGAACATCACATACACATACACACACACACACACATACCCCATCACAGAATACAGTAGTCACGGTGGACCTTGATTATGTGGAAGAAAAGTTTTGCTGCATAGCCTACTTGTATATTTCTCACTGGAAAATCCTTAGCCCACAGATTTTATATATATAGCAAAATAGAGTTATAACTCCACAATATTCTGAGTTTGTACTTTCATTTACCATGAATCACTTGCAAATTTATCTAAATGATCATTAATTTGAATTCCTGCTAGAGAATGAATATCCCTTCTTGCTAAGTCTATTTTAGATGGAATTACTTTATAATCACTATTAGGCCAACAATTTATTACCCAAAAAATTTGGGGAAGGATTTTTTTTTTTTTACTTTTAGATGAAAGTATAGTGTTCTCTGAATCAAATGCATCAATATGTCTACAAATATTTTGACTGAATGATGCAAAAATATGTGATTCTCCTAAGTAAGTATAAAAAATACGTGTCAGCTCAGATCACATTTTGCTTCCAAATAATTTTACAAAAAACTTATAAAAATATTTTTAGTTCAGAGGTTTTTTTAAACTTTGGAATTATGGATAAGATTGCAAATGCACACAGCAATTTTAGGGTAGGAACCTCTCATGATATTCTAATTGAAGAACATTTTTTGGCCTTAAGAAATGTTTGTAAAGTGTTGGTAGAAAAAAATTATATGAACACATGGTCAAATAAACACTTATCACTTGTTTTAGATAAAGAAGGTCTTGCTAAGTTTAATATGCCAAAAGTCAATATGTGTGTGTGTGTGTATTTGTGTATTACGTATGTGCAGCCCTAGTGGCACAGTGCTTAAGAGTTACAGCTGCTAACCAAAATGTTGGCAGTTCAAATCCACTGGCCACTCCTTGGAAACCCTGTGGCTGTATGGGATAGTTCTGCTCTGTCCTATAAGGCTCCTGAGTCAGAATTGACTCAATGGCAATGGGTTTAATTATGTATTTATATATATTACCCATTTTATATACATGCAATATTTATATACATACATATAGATATGGTATAGATACAGGTATAGGTATGGATATGGATATTGATGTGGTTGTAGATATTACTTTTTGTCATCAAGTTAATGCCAACTCATAGTGACCCTATAGGGCAGAGTAGAATTGCCCCATATGATTTCCAAAGCTATAATCTTTACGAAAACAGACTATCACATCTTTCTTCCATGGAGTGGCTAATGGGTTCCAATCATCGACCTTTTGGTTAGCAGCCAGACGCTTAACCACTGCACCACCAAGGCACTCTCTGTCTCTCTTCTTTCTGTATATATATATACATATATATAATATTGCATATAATATATTAATGTATACTATAGTATCATAAATAAATATGAACATATTAAAAGATCATAAGGAAAGAAATGTAAATGGACAACAAATATTCAAAGAAGTGAAGTCCTTGATATTGAAAGAAATGTGAAAAAAATTAAATGATCAAATTAACTCTTGCTGGTGAGGATTTGGTGAAATGGATGTCCTTATACTATTTTTATCAAGTTGAGTTTTATCAACTTGATTTTTTATCAAGTCTTAAAAGCATTTAATCATTGGATTAATTAATTCTAATCTGAGGAATCTATTCTGAGGACTTTCATACATGTAGAGAAATATATATGCACAAAGTTGTTAGTCACTATATAACTCTTAAAGGTGAAAAATGGAAAACAATAACATTATGAATAGGTTAAGTACATTTTATTAGATTATGTGACAGAATATTATTAGCTATTAGATGTGATATTTTAGAAAGATTTATAAGGATACGATAAATTATTCACATATTAAACAGAAAGGGAGAATACTATATCTTTATATATACCATATGTCTGTACAAAGAGAGGATTGATGGAAAGGAAATACATTAAAAATAATAATAGTACTCCTCAATGATAGAATCATAAGTGAATAACTTTTTCCCACTATTCTGAATGTCTCAAAATTTTTATAAAAGCACACATTTTCACTTTCAAAGTTAAAATAGATGTAACTCAAAACCAAAAGTTTTAGTAGGAGATTTAACTATTGCATACTCCTGTTGGAATTCTCCACTCTCGTGGGTATGTTCATCCAAGGTGTCACATCAGTGTTCTGAATGTGTGTCAATGAGCGGGAATAAGAGCACTACAGTGGATGATCTTTCTCCAAGAAGGTGACAGGGGAGTTTTCCTGATTAATTGCAACCCTCAGGGAGAAAGATGGATGAAGGCTTGGCAGAGACCATCTGTGTTTTATCAAAATGGATTATAGCTGCTCCACTGCCCTCACATCAGAGAGAAAGGAATATCTTTGCTGCATATGCCAAAATTCTATAGTGAAAATGTGCCTGGCATATAGGAATGATCAAAGTCAGATTCCTCTTTTTCTTTTAACCAACCTTATTGGACATCTCAAAGAATAAAACAACAATGTGTCAGGCTACATATTTGGAAAATCAGGTTTGAGCTGATATGTGTTCTTCACCTAGAGCTTAATTAAAACAAGAATTAAAGCACAGTTACACCAGGCAAAAGTCAATAGGGTTCAGATCAATTTATTTTATGGATTACAATGACTCGTTAACTTAGAACCAGGGCTTTAAACTGGTTCTTTCTGGTTCAAACTCCTGCTGAGAATTCGCATTTCTAACAAGTTCCCAGGAAGTTATATGTAAGTTATCACCTGGGAACCTTGTTAAAACGTAGACTCTGATTCAGTACATCTGCAGTGGAAATGCAAATTCTCAGCAGGGAGGGAACTTGTTAGAAATGCAAATTCTCAGCAAGGTTCAAACCAGAATGAACCTGCTCAAAGCCCTGCTTAGAACCTCTTCAGAATTTAAAAAAAAAAATTAAAAAATCAAGTTAAGGAGTTGGCACAAAAAACGCTACAAACACTTCTTGTCACTTATTTTACAATCTATATATTCACTATGTACTTCCAGTTAGACTATATCTTGGGGCAATTTTACAAGACTGGGTCACATTTCAAACTACAGAAACCTCATTGTTGACAGGCATGTCTATCCCAGCAAATTATCAATTAAACTGGTGAAAGGCAGGAGTAAAATGAGATCAATGAAGCTATATACTGAAAACTGGCGTCTTTTCTTTTTTGCTTTATCTGATTACATATCTGTGGTGTTTTCCATAAAATAATGTTATCCTGAAAGATTTCCTAAAGGAGCCCTATTAATGAGCCTCTTACATTTCATAAACATATTTGACCCTTACTAGAGACAGGAAATAGAATGTTTTTTCTGTCTTTAAATTCATATATTTAGATTCCAGGGTGCTGCTTGCCCTTCCAGTTGCATTGGTTTTAATTATGTTTACTGGTCATTATCTCCCTATGGACAGAGTCATCAGAAAGGGCTGCTCTACTAAAAACCTAAACCAAACCCGTTGCTGTTGAGTAGATTCAGACTCATAGTGACCCTACAGGACAGAGTAGAACTGCCCCATAGGTATTTCCAAGGCTGTAATCTTTACGGACTGTAACCTCTGAGGACTAAGTTGTGCTTGACCCAAGCCGTGGTATTTTCAGTCACCTCATATGCATGTGGAAACCAGACAATGAATAAGAAAGACTGAAGAAGAATTGATGCCATTGAACAACGGTGTTTGGGAAGAATATTGAATATACCATGGACTGCCAGAAGAATGAACAAATCTGTCTTGGAAGAAGTACAGCCAGAACGCTCCTTGGAAGTAAGGATGGTGAGACTTCTTACATCCTTTGGACATGTTATCAGGAGGGACCAGTCCCTGGAGAAGGACATCATGCTTGGTAGACTGTTGTCAAAAAAGAGGAAGACCCTCAACAAGATGGATTGACACAGTGGCTGCAACAAAGGGCCCAAGCATGACAACAATCATGAGGATGGCACAGGACCAGCCAGTGTTTCATTCTGTTGTACACAGTGTGCCTGTGAGTTGGAACTGACTGGATGGCACCTAACAACAGCAAGCTTTACGGAAGCAGGCTGCCATATCTTTCTCCCATGGGGAGGCTGGTGAACCCTCCCTTTCGGTTAGCAGCTTAGCGCTTAACTATTGCACCACCAGGGCTCCTCTACTGTATATTAATCAAATCTCTGGCTTTGGAGAAATCACTTAGTGTGTGTGTGTGCACGCCCATGTGTGTATGTGTTTGCTTTAGTTTCCCAAGCTGTGAAATGAAGTAATTTAGATTAGGGGCCATTGAAATTATGTCAGGGAGTTCCAGACAACTAGGTGGCAAACTACTGAGATTTATAATTCTGGATAGAAAACAAGACCATATAAAAGACAAGAAGGCTAAGGGGTTGTGACAGGAAGGGTACTGGACTGAGATGCAGGAAACCTCGTGTCTAACGCTTCTTCTTTTATTAAAGGTGGATGACTTTGTCAAGTCACATAAACTTTCTAAGAGGTTAAACTAGATGTTTTCTGAAATATCTTCTAGCTCTAACATTCTATACCCCTCCCCAAACAACAAAAACAAGAAAGGAGAAAACAAAACCAAAAACCCTAGAAGGACAATTTCTTTGTAGTGAACTTGAAAGTAATGATGAAAAAAAGTATTTCTAAGTACAGAAATATCTCCATTAAGATGATTACATGGAAAGATAGCCTATTTAGACTCTTTTTTTGTTGTTTGTTTCATAGTGAGTCTGAAAAACATACATCTTTATAATCAACTGCTATTGTTGCTTTCTTTCCCCCTTTCTTTTAGTAAGACAGGAGAATGAGACCTCCAACAACAGAAAGCATTTTGGCAGAAAATAATTACATGATCTTATCTAAATCTTACAGCCTTTTTAAATACGACTTCCAGACTAGTGTTCCTGTATTTTGAGATTATTTGTCCTTACATGTTTGTTCAAATTTTATTTAATGCTTTGTCATTTTTTTATACCAGAATGAATAATGCAAAATAAACAAGCTCAAAGAAAACCAGTTTACAAATGTCTTAGTAAACTGTGAAGCAACCATTACTACACTTATAGCATGTTATCTATGATCCATATTATTGAAGAAAACAATAGCAAGCAACCTAGTCTGAACAGAAAATAAAATAGACTAGAAAGGAACTATAAATTTACAAATCATAAAAGAAAATGACAGAAGCGAGATCATACTGCAAGAGAGTTATCCTGAACAGACTCAGGTTAGGATTAAAATATACATTATCACACAGAGAAATGCACACGTGGAGAGAATCAAGCCTTTGATCTTTACAATAAACATAAAACATAATAATACGGAATAAAATTAATAGCAATGATCAAGCGAATGTTAATTTAGAGAAACCAGGAGTGATACTAACAACAGCAAAAAAAAAAAAAAAAAAAAAACCAAAACATCCAGAGAATCCAGGACTGATTGGTTAAAAAAAAGAAATATGAGTCATTTAAAACATTGAAGATAACATAATTTTCCAGATTTATAATCTGAGGAACATAGGAATTATGACTTTACCTAGTTTATTTAATGTTTGTTTAAAACATTGAAGGTAAAATAATTTTCCAGATTTATAATCTGAGGAACATAGGAATTATGACTTTACCTAGTTTATTTAATGAAGTTACCTAACTCTAATAGGAATGCCTCATCAAAGCAGAAATGTTTTTAAAAACTACTGAAAAAAATTAGTACCAAATGTTACATATATATGTATAAATGTAGAATTTTAATAAACAATGAGCAAACAGAACTTAATAACATGTAAAAATTATAATTTACTGTAGTCAAAAACTCTATTCTAAAAATATAAAAAGTAATTTAATAATTAGAAAGCATTATTATAATGCTGACAGCCCTCATTTTGCATGGTTCTGATATGTATGAATTTCAGTTACCACACTTCAGCTCAATAACATGTTTCCCAACAGCACAATTCAAATTTCAGTTACCATGGTGTATTAACCGTGGTAATTGCATAAAGTATAAACTTGGCTACTAGCTCTTCCATCAACAAACCACTACACAAATAACAGGTGCACATCATCATCAGTGACAGATCCTGTCATTTTTGGTGGTTGGTCACTGATATTCAGTTCGTGTGTCATGTGTATTGCCTCCTTGTCTCCCAGTGATAACCCATATGACACTTTACAAAAATGAGTAATCTCAGAAGGAAATTGGGCAACAAAGATCAAAGAACAGCAAATAAATGAAAGTAATATGCTGGAAGTGAAATTTAAATCAAAAGTAAATGGAGTTGCAGAAGAAATAGCTGATAGTGGAAATGTTGACACTGCTGCCTGCAGTGGTGGTGGGAGGAATGGCAGGAAAGGTGGCCTGGGGAGGAGGTTGGGGAGGAAGTTGGGGAGAGGCGGGTGGGGCTGGAAAAATTTTTTATTTTTTTTTATTGTACTTCAGGTGAAGGCTTACAGAACAAATAGTTTCTCATGAAACAGAAGTAAAAATGTTGTTTTATAACACTGGTTAACAACCCCACGACATATCAACCCTCTAACTTCTCAACCTCTTTTTTTTTGGTGAAAATACACATAGCCAAAGATACACCATTTCAAAAATTTCTACATGCACAGTTCAGTGGGGGCTGGAAAAATTTAAAGTCCATTAGCGGGGACGGGAAGGCAGGCAGGGAGGAAGGAAGGGGAAGGGAACCTAAGGGCCCATGGAAGCCGTAGGCTGGCCAGCAAGTCCGCACCATGGCTACCCCGGGAGCGGCTCTGGGAGACCAGCTGGCGAAAAGCAGGACCGGCAGCAATGTTTTCACTCAGTCCCTTGGCTGCGCCAGTGACCTTCCTGTGCACCTCTCTTCTGTATATAATATGGTGTTCACACCATGTCCAAATCACATAATATCGTATTTCATATAGTGTATCCTGGACTTTAAGCGAAGTATACCTGTATACCCGTTGCCACCAACACAATTCCGACTAATAGTGGAATCTACAGGACAGAGTAGAACTGCTCAACATGGTTTCCAAGGCTGTAATCTTTATGGAAGCAGACTGCCACATCTTTCTCCAGTGGAGAAGCTGGTGGGTTTGAGTCACCAACCTTTCAGTAAGCAGTGAGCACTCAACCACTGCACCACCAGGGCTCCTTAAATTACAGTACAAAAAATAACTAAGTTTTACTTTTTTTATTACATTATACATTTATAACTGACAGTAAGAAAGTTCCTATGTGTAGAAAGCATTTTTGTAAAGGTCATGGAACAATTTAACTTTTTATTATTGATTGTTAATTATTAAGATTATTGATTGATTATTAAGATCACCTTGCAAGACTTCAGCTTACACTGTCATTTTACAGTCTGTACTGCTGTGCAAAGTGAAAACTTCCTGTATTCCACATCAATAAGTCAAAAGAAAATATTTTATCACCATCTACATAGCTGCTGAAAAGTCATTCAATCAACCACACATTCTTTTTAAGTTATTGGGGAAAATCCCACTAAATCTAGAAGAAATGTTAAAACACGGCTAATATTAAAGCTGATTACTTTCTAAAATGTAAAATACTAAAGGGCTTATTTAAATAGTAAATACCGTATTATTCAGATATAATTTACATACCATACAATTCACCAATTTAAAATATACAATTCAATGGTTTTTAGCATAGTCATGGATATCTGCAAACATCACCACAGTCAAATGAGGAATATGTTGCCTCTAAAATCCAAAGAGGCCTACTAGGTGCTGTGCCTCCTTTTTAGTTGTGGGAGCAGCCAGATGCGATAATTTATCCTTCACTTTAGAAGGAATATCTCGACATGCCCCATACCACCGGACAGCTAGAAAGTTCACTGAGGTGGATGATGCCTAAATTTTTGTGGGATTAATTTCCCACCCTCTAGCACTAGCATGTTTTACCAATAAGTCCAGAGTCATTGACACTTCTTCCTTACTAGGTCTAATAAGCATAATGTCATCAGTGTAATGGACCAGTGTGACATCTTATGGAAGGAAAAGGCAATCTAGATCCCTGTGGACTAAATTATGACATAGGGCTGAAGAGTTGATGTAGCCCTGAGGTAGCAAGTGAAGATGTACTGCTGGCCTTGCCAGCTGAAGGCAAACTGCTTCTGGTGGTCCTCTGAAACAGATACGGAGGAAAAGGAATTTTCGAGATCAATAGCTGCATACCAAGTACTGTGAGATGTATTAATTTCCTCAAGCAAAGAAACTACATCTGGAGCAACAGCTGAAATCGGAGTCACCACTTGGTTAAGTTTTCGATAATCTAATGTCATTCTCCAAGATCCATCTGTTTTTTGCACAGGCAGAACAGGCGAGTTGAATGGGGATGTGGTGGGAATCACCACCTCTGCATCCTTCAAGTCCTTAATGGTGGCAGTGATCTCTGCAATCCCTCCAGGAATGTGGTACTGCTTTTGGTTTACTGTTTTCCTAGGTAGAGGCAGTTCTAATGGTTTCCACTTGGATTTTCCTACCATAATAGCCCTTACTCCATTTGTCAGAGATCTAATGTGGGGGTTCTGCCAGTTGCTGAGTATATCTATTCCAATTATGCATTCTGGAACTGGGGAAATCACTACAGGATGGGTTTGGGGACTCACTGGACCTACTGTGAAATGGACATGAGCCAAGACTCCATTAATAACCTGACCTCCATATGCTCCCACTCTGACTGGTGGGCCACAATGATGTTTTGGGTCTCCTTGAATTAGTGTCAGCTCAGAGGCAGTATAAAGTAATCCCCAAAAAGTTTGAATTATTTCCTTTTCCCCAGTGAACATTCACTCTTGTAAAAGGCAGTAGATCCCTTTGGGGAAGGCTAGGAGAAAGATTAACTGTAAAAATTTTTGTCATTGTGTTGGAGTCTTTCCTCAAGGGGACCTGGCCTCCCCTTCATTCAAGGGTTTATGGATCTTTAAATTCTCTCACATCTGGGAATTGATTGAGGGACCATGACTCTATTCTAGCAATTCAAGTTAGACTGTTGTTCATCTAAGCTAGAATTCATCCATTTGTACAGATCAAGTAAATATTTAGTAGATTTCCCATCTACTTCACTCCTAGAGACACCATGACTAAGCACCAATGACATAAATCCATACTATTCTGATTACTGCCTTGACTCCGCTGTCTATTACTGTAACCATGCCCACCTTGTCTTTGTCGATTGAGTGCTGTCACTTAGCCCCTACTACTATGGTGTCCAATCAGCCCCATTGTAGTTATGTGTCTTAATTCAGTTAGGGCAGTTCCCCTGTCAAATCCGATTTACATAAAATAGCAATCACAGCAGTCTTCAAGGTTGCTGGAGCTCCCTTCACAAATTTGTTCCTCACAGTTGTGGTAACAGGTGTGTCCTCTGGGCATTCCATGTGTGTGTCTGTGGGTCTAACCTGATAAATCCACTCTAGCATGCCGATTTCCCTAAGCCTTTGGATACCTTCTTCTACAATATACCAAGGCAAGTCTGGCACTTCAACTTATTGTAGGCTACCTCATAATCTATGCTTCAGCAACCCAACCAAAGAAACTATTAGATCCTTTCCTAACTTCTCAAGCTGGAACACTGAATGAAGAATCTGTGCTTAGTGGGCCCGTAGCAATAAACTCAGACTGATTCATCTTTATGTTCCTTGCACCATTATCCCTTTAATAGCCATTCCCACACATATTCCCTAGGTTTCCGTTTGTACATATTAGAAAAGTCAAGTAGTTCTTTTGGAGTGTAGCATACCTCCTCCTGGGTCACACTTTTTACTTCACCTTTTGGGGCTCACTGGTACTTAAGTCTAGTTATAGATCTAGAAGCCAGAATCAGTAGTGTGGAGTCGTTTTGAGAAAATTCAACATTGTCTTGTAAAGCATCTGCCTCAGGAGATTCCCCAGGCAATGACTAAGGCAAGGGTTCTTTAGAGGCAGCTGGGCTAGGGCTAATCTCATTAGATGGGAGTGGAGGGGCTAATGGTTCTTTTTGGGCAGGGTAGTGTAGCAGACAAACATGAAGTAATCTCTTCAGATGGGAGTGGTTCTGTTGGCAGGAGTGATTCAACAGAATTAAGGGGCTCAGTGTCTCCAGCTTCCTTATTATCTGCCCATATGTCCTTATCCCAAGTTTCAGGATCCCATTTCTTTCCAGTCAATGCCCTTACTTTAACTTCAGACACCTCTTGAGGTTGGCAATTGAGCTGGCATTGTAATTCAGCTACTCTTATGATAAGATTCTGGGTATGGTTTTTGGCAATTTCAGCTCTGTTACTACAAGAAATAAGGCTTCGAAGCACAAGTGGAAGCCTTGAGGTCATGTACGCGGCACTGGAGCTTTGACTCTGAAACCCTGAGCACATCTCTTTCTTTCACCAGTTTGTCTAGCATAAGTAGGACCAACCAACCAGTTTCCTTATACTTCTCATTCTAAGAAAACTGTAGGAAGATATCACACATGTGTTCACTCTGAGTCTTGCCTTTCACCAATACCTGATCTACTGGTGGTGATATTTTGTGTATTTGTATTGCCACCTCATGCCATGGATTAGCAGTGCCCTCTTTACTGCTGGAAGCAGAGTCATCAATATCTTTAAGACTAACCTGATTTGAGAACCAATTTAGAAAACTCCTCCTTACAATTTTGTTTCTCTAGAACCACTCTCAGTACCAAATGTCTTCGGCTGATTTCTCTAGAGAAGCAAAACCAGTAAAGCTTATCAATATATAGAAAGACTTATATCAAGGAAATAGCTTACACGATTGTAGAGGCTAGAAAGTCCCAAGTCCATGGATCAGGGTGAAGCCTCTCCCAATTCATGCAGCCACAGAACCTGGCAAACCCAAGGTTGGTAGGTCAGTGAGCAAGGCTCCTGCCACAGGCTGTGAAGTTCGATAAATTCCAAGATTGGCAGGGAAGACCACAAGTTTTCTCCTGATTCATGTAGCTGCGGTTTGGCAAACCCAAGATCGGCAGGTCGAGGAGCAGGACTCTCACTTGCATGCTGTGAAGGTTAATGAATCCCAAGATCAACAGGTAAGCTGCTAGCTCAAGTCCCAAGAACCAGAGGGGAGAAGAGAAGAGGCAACTTCTGGCTCTGGAAGAAGCAAAAAACCTTGGCAAGGCAAGCAGGAAGGAAGTAGCTGGCGGAGGGTGGAGAGATGAAGCTGAGGGGGTGGTGAGCCACCACAGGCCCTGCCCCTACCAGTACCATTCAGCAGATTCCATCATGGGGGTGATCATACATCAGATTGCAACAGGGAAGTGATCACTACATTATACAACTGCCAAAACACTGAGAATCATGACCTAGCCAAGTTGACGTACAATCTTAACCATCACAGCTGGCAAGAAGGAGTTTGGCAAAGTCAGTAAACCAAAAACAATGAAATCCTCTGCTGTCGAGTAGATTTCAACTTATAGTGCTTACCAATTATTCCATGTGCTTCTCTGCATTTCCCAGCTCTCCATGCTGTACAGTTCTGACCAATGGACTATAAACAGAAGTGATGCATATTTCTTCTAGTTTGAAGCAGTTAAGAATGTTGTGACTCCACCAACTCCCTTTCTCTGCCTTGGAGACCTTAGAAGCCACACATGTTGAAATGATAGAATAATAAGCTGAAAGAAGCTTAAGTCATGACATTGAACACAGTTTTTAAAAAAATCTCTGAAGTGCTTCCTAGTATATTCTATAAACAAGGTTTAGTTGGCAATAGAATAAACTAAACTGTATCTCTCCAAATCCCTGGGGAATTAAGGAACAAATACTGTGAAGAAGTCTGTGAAAAGAGAGTGTGGGGCTGAATTCCTAATTTCTTTTATTGGCATTATACCACCTTAAGGAGATAGAGACAGAAAGAAAGAAGAGAGAGAGAAGAAGAGAAGAAAAAGTTCAAGTTGGTAAGAAGAACATGATATGATGTTCTAAATCTGATCACATGAAGAATCCATTTTTCGAAGGCTAGACAACCAATGTAGGTATAATGAACACCTCTGTGTATTTTGCTTTAATCCACATGGAATCTCAGCTCTTTGTGTCTGACTATTCTTACAGCAAGAAGAGATTGGTCAAGGAAGAATACTTATCAAAATGAAGCCAATGCAGTAGCTAAAGAATCTTTGTTCTGATGTCTACAGCAGAGCTGGATTGCCTACAAAAGATTTCTATCAGCATACCAGAGTTAGTCTCTAGACTTCTCTTACTCTCATGGTCTCATAGAACACATAGATGATGTCGCAGCAGCAACAGTTGTTGGGGCGGCAGAGACAATAACCAATGCCACAACTCTTACAGAGAAGTGGGGCCAGGAGGGTCACTCAGAGGAGTTGAGCCTCGGCTTCAGTCCCAGGAGTTTATTTATAGTCAATACAGCAAGCAGTGAAGCAAATAACAGAACAATGGGCTTTGGGTGAATAACAATAAGTTTCGGGCAAGGGAGAAGGAATTCAGGTAAACAAGCCAATCAGTAACAGGACAATATGTTTGGGAAAACAAGTCGTTACAAGTCTCAACATGTTTGGGACAAGTCTCAACATGCTGTGCAGCATACAGGCCTGTGGGGGCTGCAGTTGTCAATAGTGTAGCCATGCTTAAATGGCATATATCCCCACATTTCCCCCCTTTTGTTTAGTTAATGGAATAAGAATCAAGAGGGTTTCCACTGTTCCAACAAGTGTCCGTTAGGACAAAGTAAAAATTTCTGTACTAGATAAAGTCCAAGATTATCTCAGCTACTGTCTCCACACCTCAGGGCCTGGCATCTTAGTGAGTCCTTCTGAGCCCAGCTACAGCTGGGGCAAACTCCATATGTTTAAGGAGGAGAAGTAGCATAGCTATGAGTAACACCTGGACTTAGTTGTCTAGATGGCAGCCATGGCAAGCTGTTTAAACTCACAGTGCTGGTTTTCCACTGGATACCATCTGGTTCTTCATCAGGTTACTAAGTAAGAGCGATACTCTTATCAATTGCATAGCTGGAGTGAGCGGACTCAATGTGCCTTTTAGGTGTGTATGACAACAGATGATGATCTTATAAAGATATTATATTGTTGGACCAATGGGTTTCCTCTGACTCTCATTTTGACAGGTAAACACTAACTTTTAACATCCACTGAAATTATTATTCTTAAAGGCTTAAAGATTTATAAAGGCTAAAAGATTCATTAACAATCAAACAAGCAATGATTTACACAGATTTACTATCAATTGGAAAGGAATCATCTAACTTAGAAATCTATCTATACAGAAGCACCTAACTAGGAGAAGCAGAAAATATAGAGGAGTTTACACATAACAAATTTTCATTGGGAACTTACTGATTAACAAAATACAGGTAATTACTGATTATCAAAATAATAGCATAGGAAGGGCCTTCTTAAGAGGAGATCTTTATTTTTCCTGTCTCCTATTAAGGTAACTGGTAGCAAATGGTCCAGGCGTAGAAGGCCGACTTCTGTTGGTGATGGGAGATCTTCAGGGAGTAGAGACATCGGATGACTATAAGGAGGCAGAAGACTATTAAACATCCTATAGCAAAAAGGATCCAGACATGGAGATTGAGTCCAGAGAACCAATGTGTGGGATTGAGCCAGTAGGCAAAATCATTAAGTGTATTAAGTGTAGCCTTATTAGACTCTGATTGTAATCTCAAGAGCTGTTCTTGTAATTGAAATTGAAATTTTTGAATATCACTTTTCAATGGAGAAACGAAGCTAGCTAAAAGATTACTTTTAACGTCCTTCTAGGATTCATTATATGGAAGGGCTGTAACACAGAAGCTAGTGTATTCAGCATCACCGGTTAGTTGGGAATGTTCCCATAGGGCTTCCTGTCGCTCTCCAAGCCAAAGGACTGAGGCTTCTAAAGCATCCAGACGCTTGAGGATCTCTTGAGCAATATGTGCCATAGTTTGCATTTCAGAAGTAAGATTTTGTATGTAAGTGTCAAACTGCTGGGCAGTCTGAATAGACAGGGAGAGAGCTACGGCGGTAGCTGCCGTAGCGGCAATAGCAGTGGCTGTGAGAATAGAGGCTATGAGAATTCCAAGAAACCTTTTAGTTTGCATTTTCTGTAATGCATTAACAACCTGAGCGAGGGGGGAACTATCTTGCCAAGGGTGTGTAAGGTTAACAGGCAGCCAAAGGTGACCTTTTTGTCGAAGAACAAATACAGAATTGGTGTTAAGAGTGGAGACATTTTGTCTGGATGGACATGGAGTAATCCAAGTACAGCCATTGGATAATGTTAATTGAAAAGAGGCATTTACTTTAATAATATCTGGAGGACTAGAAGTTATAGCAAAAATGTATGGTCAAGACATGCATATAAGCACAGAATTTGTTATGGTCATGGACAGTCCATTTTAATTTGGGGAGTGGGTTCTTGGCATCCTCTGTCCCCTTCAGAAAGCCTCCTGAATGAAGAGTTCTTTCATAAAAAGGGAGACCTAATCACCAAGAAAGGATTTTTAATGGGGAGAAATGAGTAGTTGAATAACGTAAGCGAAGAATGGGTCCAGCTAGGCCAGGGTTCCAGGACTTAGAATGTCCTTGATAATGGTATGGGGCTGCCCACTGCCAAGTAGAGCCATTTGGTAATAAAATTAAACCTTGAGGGCGCCAATTTTCTAGTGAAAGGTTGAAAGGGAGAGAATATGAAGAAAAGTTAGTAGTTCGACAAATAACCCAAGTATTATCGATAGGGTCTGTAAGAGATAGGTGTGGGTGTTGACATACAGGGATGGAAGGAGGTGAGTGAGTAATACAGGCACTGAACGTGCCATTAATGCCTATGGCTTTAACAAAATATTGCTTAGAATAGGCTGGTTGCTTATAGGTGCCACTGTAGTAAATGTAATTCATATACCATTGTTCTGGTATAGGCACGCACGCAGAAGCAGTGCGTGGCTGAGTAGTGAAACACAAAGGAAGGGCGTCAGCATAGAGTGTCCAATTGTGGACAGTACAAACCATCCCTCTTCAGGGGAGTTAGTAAGTGGTTTGGAATAGGCCAAATATTGTCCTCCAGTATCGTTAGTATCATTAGAGGAAAAAGGGGGCTCTGGTTCTTCTCAAGTAACTGGGTGGAAGACAGGAGGGCTAAGAACATGAGCCGAATAGGTGGTTGAGGCAGAGGTTGTTGGTACCTGAGAAAGGAGGAGGAAGAAAACACATACCTGTTGAGAATTGAAGGTCACAAAGGAGAGCATAGTTAGAAATAGATTTTCAGGTGTAAGTGGGGCACCTGTAGTTGAGAGGATATGTTCAGCTTTGGAGGAGAGGGCTTTCGGACCTCCCCATGTTACCAGTATTGCAGAGTTCTGTTGTTCATTCTCCTTCCCCAGGGGACGGGGTGATGGTGTCAGCTGTCGCTCTGGAATTAGATTGACTGGCCAGCGGAAGGGTGATGGCTGTTGCTGGGTCATGATACGGTTTTACTAGTCGAGCGGGAATCCAAAGTGGGCCTGTAGGAGACAAAAAAGCTACATACCCTCACCCCCAGGTTAGTAATTCTACAGGTCCTTGCCAGACAGAAGGATTTTGAGGATCTTTATAGAGGACCTGTGGGCGAGGTCAGGTGTCAGAGGGGATGAAATGTTGTTCTGCAGCAGTACGACCATCTTTAGCAACCGATAAAAAGTTAAAAGTAAAGAGAGCTTTGGCAAGTCTTTCATTCTGGTCACATACTCTAGACCCATCATTTCCCCCCTTTTGTTTATTTAAGAGATGTTTGAGAGTATGATGGGCACTTTCAATTATGGCTTGCCCTTGAGAGTTATAAGGAATGCCAGTGGTATGAAGAATATTCCAAGTGGCACAAAATTGTTGAAATTTAGCAGAAGTATATGCAGGACCATTATCAGTTTTAAGGGCTTGGGGGCATCCCATAGTTGCAATGGCTTGGGTAAAGTGATGACAGGCATGAGTAGAATGTTCCCCAGAAAGGGCTGTATCATAAAGAAACCCAGAACATGTATCTATGGACTCATGGAGATATTTAAGTTTCCCAAAGGGAGGATAGTGTGTTACATCCATTTGCCGTAATTGATTGGCTACTAGACCACATGGCTTGACACCAGCAGCAAAGGACATGGGAGAAAAGCGTTGGCAGTCAGGACAGGTGCGAACAATTTGTTGTGCTTCAGTAAGAGAGATAGAAAATTGTTTTTGAAGTCCCCGTGCATTTTGATGAAAGAAATTATGAGAAGTTCATGCATCAGAAAAGGCAGACCCAGCAAATAAATCAGCACAAGAATTGCCGTCAGAAAGAGGCCCCAGCAAGGGTGTATGGGAGCACGCATGTACCACAAAAAAGGGAGAATTATGGCTATTAAGCAGGGTTTGGAGCCTTTTAAATAAAGTAAATAACTCATAATTGAGACTAAATCAAAGAGTTACATCACTAATATGTTGAATAGTGTGAACAATGTAAGCAGAATCAGCGACTAAATTGAAAGGCATAGATTTAAAAATTTCAAAGGCAGCAACAGCTGCCGACAACTCGGCATGCTGTGTAGTGGAAGCTTTTTGTGTAATGAAATGCTGCCAGGCACCGTCCATCTGCCAAGTGACCACTCCCCTTCCAGTTTTTCCTGATCCATCTATAAAGGCGGTAGGGGTGTTAGCAAGAGGGGAAGGAGAGAGCATAGTAGAAGATTGTAAAGGAAGAAGCTGCAGGGTAGAGAGTGGCCTTGAAGTGGGATAAGAGTAAATTATTTGCACAGTAAAATCAGCCAAAGCGATTTGGAGCTCTTCAGAATTAAGAAGAGCATGGTCAAAAGCTGTTTTTGTTACCCCAAAGTATATACAATGAGGGTCAGAACCCAAGAGCTGCTGAGTGCGGGTGCGTCCTTACATTAATAAGTTAATGCACTGAGAGCAACGTGTAAACAACTGTTGTGGAGGGCGATAAGGAAGAAAAAGCCACTCAAGTGCTCCGAAGTCAGGAGTAAATTGACAGAGCATGCCTGTAAGACTACGAGGAGTATTTAATAGGAGAAGGTCAATAGGATGATTTATCTGTAAACGAGTCAAAAATTTTTCTTTAATGGCTTGGTTAATAAGTATTAATTCATGGCGTGCTTGGGGAGAGAGTGTCCTCATAGAAGTTAGAGCAGGGTCACCCTTAATGGTCTCAAATAAGTGGGTCAGTTGAGAAGTTGTTATGCCAAGTGAAGGTCGCAGCCAATTAATATGACCAAGGATCTTTTGGAGGTCATTTAGAGTTATGGCCTTGGGAATTATAATTTCTGGTGTTTTAGGGTGAACGATATGGGTGTCAAGATAGTATCCCAGATACTGCCACGGGGTGAAAGAGTGAACTTTTTCAGGGGCTACTTGTAAGCCAAAACCTTGTAACGTGTGTTGAACAGAGACAAGAAGTGAATCAAGTTGTTCTGGCTTGGGATGGGCTAGGAGAATGTCATCCATATAATGATATATAAGATATGAGGGAAAGGCTCTTCGGACTGGCTTAAGAGACTTATCAACATAATATTGACAGATAGTTGGACTATTGACCATGCCCTGTGGGAGAACAGTCCACTCAAAATGCTGCATAGGACGACAATTATTCACAGAAGGAACTGAGAAGGCAAATTTAGCACCGTCATTGGGATGGAGAGGGATGGTTAAAAAAAAACAATCTTTAAGATCAATAATAATAATATGATATGTTTGAGGAATACAGGCCGGATTGGGAATTCCTGGTTGGAGAGGTCCCACAGGGACAAGGTGTTGATTAACAGTCCGTAAGTCATGAAGGAGCCTCCATTTTTTGGATTTTTTGGGGACACAGAAAATAGGTGTATTCCAAGGGCTGCAGGAAGGCCGGACGTGTCCGGCCTCTAACTGTTCCTGGACAAGTTTTTTAAGGTGTTTTAATTTTTCTTCTTTAATGGACCACTGCTCAACCCAAACAGGAGGGCCAGGTATCCAGGTTAATTTTAACAGAGGGTCTGTTTGAGCAGTGGCCCCTATGAAAAATCCTGAAGGGTGCCAATTTGAACATTCCACTGGGAGAGTAAATCTCATCCCCATAATATAGTATACGAAGGATAACGGGACAGATAGAAGCGGGCTGTCCATCAGGGCTATAGCAAACAATGGGAAGTGTACTTTGAAAAGGACACTGTGTTCCTCCAACTCCTGTGAGGGTTTCAGCGGTTTGTTTCTTGGGCCACGAAGAGGGCCAGGAATCAGAGGAGAAGATAGTTACATCTGCCCCAGAATCCACGAGCCCTTTAAACATGCAATCATTGACCTGAACAGTAAGATATGGTCGGGAAGATTGTAAATTAGTAACCCAAAAAGCATCAGTACTGACGAAACCCCAGGCCTGTCTTGGGGTAGTGCGAGCAGAGGGGACTACAAAGGGAATTAAAATTAGCTGTGCTATTTTATCAGAGGGGGTAATGTTCCAATAAGAGAGACTGGAAACCATAATTTTAATTTGACCTTCGTAATCAGAGTCTATTACACCAGGATGAACAGTTAGACCTTGAGATGTAATACTAGAGTGACCCATTAGGAGTCCTAAATATCCTCGAGGCAGGGGTCCCCAGACCTGTGTTGCTATAAGAAAAACTTTTCCTGCCTCATCTATTATAGCCCCTTCTGCTAAGGGTAAATCTAGACTTGCACTCCCTTCCGTGGCTGCCTTTAAATCATTGACTCGCAAACATTGCTGTTTGGAGTCTATGCTGTGGTCTCCACACTCCACACCCGGGGGCTCCCTGGATTTTTTGGGGCACGAGAGCTCTCGCCCCTCTTCCCATTTCCCAACATAGGGCTGCCTTGATTGTTAAGTTGAGACCTGCACTGACTAACCCAATGAAAGCCTTTACCACAGTGGGGACACTTTTGGGTTGGAAGTTTAGTGTTGGCATTTTTCTTTTTTAAACTGTGACAGTCTTTCTTAAAATATCCAGGTTTACCACACCCAAAACAGGTGGCAGTAGATGGATGGAGAGCTGCTGCTAATACTTGTGCCTTATGAGTTTCTGTGCCAACATTTTGACATGCTCTAATCATTTCAGCTAGGTTAAGATTCTGTACCTTTAAGGGAGCTAAAACAGCCTGACAGTCAGCATTAGCATTTTCATAAGCAAGCTGGAGACAAAGAACTTCAGCTGCTTGTTGATTGTCTACCTGTCGGGAAATGGCTGTTTGGAGACAGTTGATAAAGTCAATGTAAGGCTCATTCACCACTTGGCGAATAGTGGCAAATGAGCCAGTGGGCGTTCTGGAATCAGGGATTTTACTCCAGGCTTTGGCGGCAGCATCAGAGGCTTGACTGAATGCTTGCCTATTCATCTGGCTCTGGGCCTGAGGAGTGGAATGATTCCCAATATCCAGGAGCATGTCAAGACTAACAGGGATATCATGATTAAGATTGTCTACAGCATAAAGGCTACAATGCTCCTTGTACTCTTGACTCCATACACTAAATTGAGCAGGAGTTAAAACTGTTTGCATTAGGAGATTCCAATCCCAGGGGGTCATTTCACAGCATTGTCCTTAACCTTCCACAATCCTCTTTGTAAAGGAACATTGTAAACCATTTTCTATCATGCTTTTATGAAGTTCCTTTAAAGCTTGAAAGCCAAGGCCATCGTGATGGGGCGGTCCTGATCCCCGAATGACAGGATAAGAATAAAACCCCTCTTTCTCACAGCCCTCCCACAAACATCTTTCCATAAGAGACTCATGTTGAGAGAAATCAGCCTTGGGAGGCGTGGAAAGGGGAGGGTCATAAACATTCTCTTTACCAGGGGAGGGAGCAGAAAGAGCTGCCTGTAGGGGCTGTAAAGTGAGGTGGCAGTGATGTCAAGCAATAAGAACTGAAGCTGGGATGTTCATGTCATGAATGATGTTACTGATATGTTCCCATGCTTCTACATCAAGGTTCCCCCGCAAGGGGTACCAAGGACAGGCAGATTCAATTAAAAGCAGAAGTTGGGTAAGGGCTTCTTCTGACACCTTAAGCTTAGCGGTCTTTAATAATCCCAACAACTGGGTTTTGTGTTGACGCTACTCAGGAGAAAGAGAATTCCCCATAGCGAGGAGGAATAGGAAAATGAAGGAAAGAATGATAGGAAAGCTTCTGGCCTGAAGCCTGAAATCCCTTGGGAGCAGTCAGGAAAGACCTGCCACTCTGGGGCTAAAGCAGCCTGATCTGAGAGCGTTCGGGAAAATTCCGCCCACGGAAAAACCCTGCTGCTCTCGGGCTGTGCCTTTAAAGAGCCTGAAACGGAAATCCGATACTCACCACCTAAAGGGATTGAGTGCAAGGGCGCCTATGCAGCTATACGGCGGTATACCCTCACACGGGGCACCATCTGTCGCAGCCCCTCACACGAGGCACCATCTGTCACAGTAGCAATGGTTGTTGGGGTGGCGGAGATGATAACCAATGCCACAACTCTTACAGAGAAGTGGGCCCAGGAGGGTCACTCTGAGGAGTCGAACCTCGGCTTCAGTCCCAGGAGTTTATTTATAGTCAATACAGCAAGCAGTGAAGCAAATAACAGAACAATGGGCTTTGGGTGAATAACAATAAGTTTCGGACAAGGGAGAAGGAATTCAGGTAAACAAGCCAATCAGTAACGGGACAATAGGTTTGGGAAAACAAGTCGTGACAAGTCTCAACATGTTGGGGACAAGTCTCAACATGCTGTGCAGCATAGAGGCCTGTGGGGGCTGCAGCTGTCAATAGTGTAGCCATGTTTAAATGGCATATATCCCCACAAGATGATAAGGAGAGCAAATATTTATTAACAGCTTGCTTTATTAAGCATATTTACTGTTTATTAAGTCATATCAGGTCCTATGCTTATCTCTTTATCTACATTATCTGTTTTAATCCTTAAAACAACCTTGAAGGTGTACAGCATTATTATTTTAAAAAATAAAGAAAGTGAAGATCAGAAAGGCTAAGCGATCTTCCAAAAGGTACACAGCCGAGAGGATTTGAACATGAGTCTTGCTGATTCCAGAGTCCAATCTTTTAATCATTATATTATCTTGCCTCACATAGGAGAGATATGTAGGACACAAAATATGCTATATTTTGATGTAAAGATGACCGTAGAGATGGCCGAGCCTTCTCCAAATTGGGAGAGCAGCCCCAGCGCTTCTTACATTTCCAGGTTATGAGAAGGAAGAATGAGTTTTCTATGGAACAGGATCCCATTAGAAATGTAAACACAGCTTTGTCAAAGTCAATCAATGCATCACAGAAATTATCCAAGGTGTCTTCTAATGAGTGCAAGAGGGGATGTGTTCGAAATGTCTTCTGTCAGGGAAGTCTGTTAACAGATACAGGAACTTTGGTGTTGGTATAGTACTCTAAATCCTTTGGAGGAATTTACTATGGTTTTTTAAGACTTGAAGGTTACAAAACAGGGAATTGTGGCAGAGGCCCAGATAATATAGGAGTAATGACTAGCATTTACTGAGCATCAGTTGTGCTCCAGCACTATTTCAGACACCATATTTCAACATCACATATTACCACCAAACCAGATGAAGTTGGTGTTAGTTCTCCACTAAGATGGCTTCAACCATTCCTTTGTCATTGTGTGCACGCCTGTCAAATCCTCTCCCCTTGAGTGTGGCTGGGACCAGTGAATATGGTGAGATACCAGTCCCATGATTTTTTATATATGACCAAGGGATTTGGAAGATGTAATTAATGTTTCTAATCACCTTTGAGTTATCCTGGGTGGTGCTGACCTAATCAGGTGAATGCTTAAAAAGGACAAAAAGCAGCAGCAGGCACTGTCCTGCTGTTCCTGAAGAAGTAAGCTGTCATGTGAGAGGAAGTGACAAGGACTTGAGGGCAGCCTCTGGTTGCTGAGAAATTCCCTGCTGACAGGGAGCAAGAAGACAGTGATTTCAATAATCCAGCTTCAAGGAAATGAATCTTTCTGGCAACCAGTAAGCTTGGACAAGGACACTAAGCCTCAAATGAAATGCAGCCCCACTTGACTCTTTGATCTCAGCTAGGTAAGACCCTGAGGGGAGGATCTAGCTAACCCACACCTGGACTCCCAACCCACGGAAACTGTGAGGCAATACATTTGTATTGTTTTAAACTGGAAAGTTTACAGTAATTTGTTACACAGCAGTAGAAAATGAATACATACAGCCATTTTGTGTCAAAATTCACTCTATCATGTTGACAGAGCAGAATAAACACAGACTCATTTATTGCAACTAGAAAGCAAAGGGGTGTCCCAGTTATAGAAGCTGAGATGCAAGATAGAGCAGGGCCACTAATCCGGTTACCTGAAAACTGAATGAACAATTACAGCCTGGAGTTTTTAAATGTCCAGTTCACAGTAAACATCCCAATGTTGGGATGAGGCCCCCACAGTCCTTATTTCTGAAATTAAATTAAATGGGGTTTTATTTAGGAAAAAATAGGAACTAAATCACCAGGAGAAGATGGGGACGCTTTCTATGATTGATACAGGTATTTTATAGTAAGTGACAACAATTTCCTGTAAGGGTGTGTGTATGGTTCTCTCATGGGTGGAAGTAGCTCCTTCCTGGTGACTAGGAATATAAATTATAGAATCAGGTAAAACACAGAAAGTAGAAAAAGACTCAAAGTGTGCACTGAAGTGATAAACTTGTCAGCAGAAGACAATGCTACATTCCAGGTACGGAGTTGATTTTAGTTTCTCTCTTGTGGTCTGTATGAGTTATTTTATTTTTTTCTTTCTCTGTGATCGAATAGTCTCAATGGCTAGTATGAAATTTAAAGTAGAGAAGGACAATTGGCTATCATTTCTGGTGTTAAGGGGGAAGTGCTGGCCTGCCTGGGCCTGAACAGCATGCAGCAATTCCAGTGACTTTCACCCAAGAGTCCTATCAAGGTGGCATTTCCTAAAGTCATTTGCCTTTTCAGTTTCCAAGAGTTGACGAGACACCATGCCAAACCCATTGTCATTGCATCGATTCCAACACATAGTGACCCTATAGGACAGAGTAGAACTGCCCCATAGGGTGCCCAAGGAGCTGCTGGTGGGTTCAAACTGCAGACGTTCTGGTTAGCAGTCGAACATTTAACTACTGCGCCACTAGGGCTCCAGACACCACACTTGAGTATATAAATCAGGCACAGATACATTAATTTCTAAAGAAGGTTAGTCTTCCTTTTGACTGGAATGATTTTCCACTTATCTATTGTACTTCCCTTTCATCAAAATCTGATTGTCCCATTCTTATAAAAGGCATCATTCCTGAAGTGCTTGAACACTTTAACACTAGGAAACTCAAGAGCATTTGTCACATAGAAATAAATTTGAAGTCAGTGCAATGCTTTTTTAGAGCTTAAAAATCTGCTGAACACGAAGCATAGGAACACAGTGCTATGGTGGTTTTTACACTCATGTTACCAGTAGTTTTCCATTATCCTTGCCTGATAAATAGTGATGTTTGCTAACATGAAGGTGTTCTTTAATGCTGCGTTTTCATTTCCAAAGCATTATCTCTAACATTAACTCTAACAAAAGCAGACATTCCTTAAATTACCATGATATTCCTTAAAGATCATGACAAATATTTGGTTCTTTTTGTAATGTTTCATCTTAATATAAATCATTATTTGGGAATCTCTAGCCTTATGAGTTGGAATCGACTTGACGGCAGTGGGTAGGCACTATGAGGGAAAGGAGTCCTGGTGGCACAGTGGTTAAACACACCCGGCTGGCAACAGAAAGGTCAGCTGTTTGAACCCACCAGCCGCTTCAAGGGAGGACGACGTGGTAGTCTGCTTCCATAAAGATTTACAGCCTTGGAAACCCTCTAGGGCAGCTCTACTCTGTCCTATAAGGTCACTATGAGTCAGAAACAACACCACAGCAACTTTTTGTTTGTTTTAGCGGTATGAGTCGGACTCAACCAGTCAGCAGCAGGGTTAGGGTTTTAGGTATTCCCACACCTATACTGGCACTCCCACTTCACGACCATTTGCATGATGTTATTATAGAATATAAAAATTATTTTAAATTGTATTTGTAATGAATGTTAAAATAAAGGCACAGTAATTCCTAATTCACGCTCAGAAATTCTGATGCATGTACAAAGCACCACTGAGCTGACAACAGTGACAAGGAACAGGAGACCTTTCTGTTTCCAGTGTCATCTGCAATAATGGCATAAGCATGGCTTAAAATTCATTTCTTTTCCTTTAAAAATTAAAGTTTTTTTATGATTTAATACATTTCAATTTTTGCACATAAAATTGAATTTTACTTTTTTTTTAGACTACACTGTATAATTTAAGTTTGCATAACAAATAAGGTATACACCATGGAATATTTCTTGGTATTCAGAATATCATAATATTGCTTGATGATTATGTAATTAGAGGAAAAAAGGAGTCAGCACGTTGGAGAGCTGTGTCACTAGGCTATGGTGACACCAAATGAATCACACCTGTTTCATGACAGAGGACGTTTCTTCGTGTGCTGGAAATGTGCTGAGTGAACACTGCCAATTTCTCACTTTTTGGATATCCTTTCCTACGCTACTGGATGATAATCCTCTTTCTATTCACATTTGTTTCCCCCACTGGTAAAATAATATAGATTAGGTTTCCACTGTCCACACTACAGTCATGAACCAGGGCTGCCCCCACCCCCTTGAGCCATCGAGGTTTCCTCAACAATCTGGCAGCACACTTAAAATCAACACAACTAAGGTGAGAGCAAAGATTTTGGTGTTTGAAACTTGAGTTTCAATCTTGCCTGCTTACCAGCTGTGGGATTTGGCCAAGTTCATTAATTTTTTTCTAAGCCTTATTTCCTGCTATAAATTTAATTAATAAAATTTATCTCATAGGATTGTTATGAGGATCAAATAAGATAAGATAATGCATAAAATGTTGAATTCTATCACCAGTACTTAATAGATGGTTACAAATGGTAATTAGCATTACTATCTTAATTTACTCTTAAAATGGCTTTCCCCATCTGTTCATTATACATTTTGCTAGTTTAATTCTCATAGAACAACTTTATTTTCCTTACTTTTGTGTGTTAATGGCTACTTCTTGATTTCCCACCTTGACGCTCCAATCCCAAACTTCTGTTTTTATTCAAAGAAGGGAATGTCTCTGTATCTGGAGCTAAAACCAGTAGTTCATTCTACTCCCTCCTGGTTTAAGCTAGTGCATTCCAAGGAGAACAATTCAAGCTGGAATATCTATGGATTATGGCACTAGGAGGAGCCCTAGTGGTGCAGTGGTTAAGCACTCAGCTGCTAACCTAAAGGTTGGTGGTTGAACCCACCAGCTGTTCCATGTTTTCATAGGAGAAAGACGAGGCAGTCTGCTTCCATAAATATTGCCACAGCCTTGGAAACCCTATGGGGCAGTTCTGCTTTGTCCTATAGGGTCGTTATGAGTTGGAATTGACTCAACTGCAACAGGTTTGGTTTTGGGGGTTTATGGCACTAGATTTTGTGCCTTGTGGCTAGGTTGGCATCTCGAGGGACCTGAGCATCACTTGCTGCCTTGTGAGCTCCTCTCAAGTTCTTAGCAGGATGGTTGTCCCATCCTCTTCAACTCAGAATAAGGGTATTTGACAAAGAGAAGACTCCAGAATAATAAATAGGGCAATTGTGTCAAAAATTTCTTCTTTAACACTTTTTTCCAGGAGAGATTTAAGACCATCACTATATCTCTTGAAGAAGGCAGTGTAGCATAGGGATTGAATTTGGGCTTTGGTCTGGAACAGCACCTAGTTCTGAACCCCAACTCCATCACTCCATCCCACAATGACTGCATAGCTTCAGCGATAGAACTTCATTGTATCCGTTGTCACATTTACAAAGGAAGGGAGACTATGATAATTTATATTTCCCCAGGTTGTCATGAGAAATAAATGAACTGTCTATGGCATAGTGTTCATGGGATATTAATTCTCCATAGTTTGCCTTTTTCTGATTGTATTGTGTATTACAAGTTAAAAAGAAAAACAAAACAAATCTTCTCTTACATTACGCATGCTGCCATTTTAAGAGTTACCTAATGTTTGCTTTCCCATCTTGTTGAGTGTACTGGTGTTGATTGGGCTGTAGACTTGCTTTCCTCCACATTTGGCTCAGCCCTAAGGCAAGAACTTCTGACAGCACTGTTCACCCAACACTGTCCTTCCCAGATATGATGCTTTCTAACCCATCATGGCCCCATCTTCAGGCTGCCAAGGGCATCCTGTCACTGACAGCAAATCTCAGGGAATGACTTATGACAGAACTTTTATATAATAGAGGAGAAGATATAAGTCAAAAGGTTACATTCTAACTGTATTACTGTGAATTCTTGACTTATTTTCTTGAAAGAATGAAAAGACATTTACAGCCATGGGGTGAAAATAAAGGGCTTTCTTAGATTGAAAATTGAAACAAAATGACAATTTTATTTTCAAATTGCTATTTTCAGTCATTTTATCAACTACAATAAGAAGTAAATTCTATGTCTGGCAGCCATAAAGCAGTTCTACGGGCCAGAGTAATCTTTACGAAAACATGTAATGTTAAGACGTTTAAAATCCATTTTACCACGCAGTAAGATCTGTGCAGTAGATTGCTTGTCGTCTTTAAACAAGAAAGCTTTGTTCTTTCACAGTCAGCCACTTCTTCAACATAAGAATTTTTATGTGATTTTTTTTTAAAAATCTTGTTTTTTATTAATGAATGTCTGACCCTTGATGAAAGTTAATGTTGTTTTCTGCTATCTCTAATCAGCCCCCTCCCCGATACACTATCTGTATCACTTTGGGTAATTCCCTTATTTCTCATCTATGCAAATTTGATAAATTATCTTAATAAAGAAGTTGTAATATTTGATGCACTTTTCATTTTGATATATTAATGTGTATTATGTAATTTGTAACTATTTTTATATAATTTCAAACTTGTGGAAAAATTTCAAGAATAGTACAAGGAATGTTGTTAGGTGCCTTTGGGTCAGTTCCAACTCACAGTGACCCTGTGTACAATGGAACGAAACACTGCCCGGACTTGAACAATCCTCATAATCGTCGTTACGCTTGACCCCATTGTTGAAGCCACTGTGTCAATCCATCTCGTTGAGGGACGTCGTCATTTTCGATGACCCTCTACTTTACCAAGCATGATGTCCTTCTCTTGGGACTGGTCCCCCCTGATAGCATGTCCAAAGTATGTGAGACGAAGTCTCTTCATCTTTGCTTCTAATGAGCATTCTGGCTGTACTTCTTTCAAGACAAATTTGTTCATTCTTCCGGCAGTCCATGATATATTCAATATTCTTCGCCAATACCATAACTCAAAGGCATCAATTCTTTTTTGGTCTTCCTTATTCATCGTCCAGCTTTTGCATGCATCTGAGGCAGTTGAAAATGCATGGGTCAGGCACACTTTAGTCCTTAAAGTGACATCTTTGCTTTTTAACCACTTTAAAGAGGTCTTTTTTGAAGCAGATTTGCCCAATGCAATGTTTCATCTGATTTCGTGACTGCTGCTTCCCTAGACATTGATTGTGGATCCAGGTAAAATTTTCTCCATTTATTTTTTTCCTCCATTTATCATGATGTTGCTTATTGGTACAGTTGTGAGGATTTTTATTTTCTCCATGTTGAGGTGTAATCCATAGGGAAGGCTGCAGTCTTTGATATTCATCAATAAATGCTTCAAGTCCTCTTCACTTTCAGCAAGCAAGGTTGTGTCATCTGCATAACTCAGACTGTTAAGGAATCTTCCTCCAATCCTGATGCCATGTTCTTCCTCATATAGTTCAGCTTCTCAGATTATTTGCTCAGCATACAGGTTGAATAAGTATCGTGAAAGGATACAACCCTGATGCACATCTTTCCTGACTTTACACCACACAGTATTGCCTTGTTCTGCTTCAACAATTGTCTCCTGGTCTATGTACAGGTTCCACATGAGCATAATTAAGGCTGGAATTCCTATCCTTTGCAATGTTATCCATAATTCGTTATGATCCACACAGTCCAATGCCTCTGCATAGTCAATAAAACATAGCTAAATATCTTTCTGGTATTCTCTGCTTTCAGCCAAGTTTTATCTGACATCAGCAATGACATCCCTCGTTTCAAGTCCTCTTCTGAACTGGGCTTTAATTTCTGGCAGTTCTATGTCAGTGTACTGTTCCGACTGCTTTTGAATGATCTTTTGCAAAATTTGAGTGTGATATTAATGATATTATTGGATAATTTCCGTGTTCTATTTGATCACCTTTCTTTGGAATGGGCGTGAATATGGATCTCTTCCAGTTGTTTAGCCAGGTAGCTGTCTTCAGAGTTTCTTGGCACAGACAAATGGGTATTTCCAGGGATGCATCCATTTGTTGAAGCATCTCAGTTGGTATTCTGTCAATTCTTGTAGCCTTGTTTTTCACCAATGCCTTCAGTGCAGCTTGGACTTCTTCCTTCAGTAACATCGGTTCTTGATCATATGCTACTTCCTGAAATGGATGAACATCGACCAATTCTTTTTGATACAGTGACTCTGTGTATTCCTTCCATCTTCTTTTGATGCTTCCTGCATTGTTCAATATTTTGCTCTTAGAATTCTTCAATATTGCAATTTGAGGCTTGAATTTTTTCTTCAGCTCTTTCATCTTGAGAAATGCCAAGCGTGCTCTTTCCTTTTGGTTTTCTAACTCCAGGTCTTCATTATAGTACTTTACTTTGTCTTATCAAGTTGCCTTCTGAAATCTTCTGTTCAGTTCTTTTACTTCATCATTTCTTACATTCGCTTTAGCTACTCGACATTCAAGAGCAAGTTTCAGAGTCTCTTCTGACATCCATTTTGGTCTTTTCTTTCTTTCCTGTCTTTTTAATGACCTCTTGCTTTCTTCATGTATGATGTCCTTAATGTCATTCCACAACTCATCTGGTCTTTGGTCGTTAGTGTTCCATGCATCAAATCTATTCTTGAGATGATCTCTAAATTTAGGTTGGATATACTCAAGGTTGTACTTTGGCTCTCGTGGACTTGTTCTAATTTTCTTCAGTTTCAACTTGAACTTGCATATGAGCAATTGATCTGTTCTGCAGTCGGCCCCTGACCTTATTCTGACTGATGATATTGAACTTTTCCGTTGTCTCTTTCAACAGATGTAGTCGATTTAATTCCTGTATATAGTCCCCATTTATGTTGTTGAAAAAAGTTATTTGCAATGAATAAATTGTTGCTCTTGCAAAATTCTATCATGCAATCTCCAGCATCATTTCTATCACCAAGGCCATATTTTCCAACTACTGATCTTTCTTTGTTTCCAACTTTCGCATTCCAATCACCAGTAATTATCAATGCATCTTGATTGCATGTTTAATCAATTTCAGACTGCAGAAGTTCATAAACATCTTCAGTTTCTTCATCTTTGGCATTAGTGGTTGGTGCATAGAAGGAGAATCAAGATCAACAGCCCAAGGCTGACTCCTATGAGGCAGAGGTCAGACATTTTTTACCAATTCTGACACCAAACTTCCCTCCCACAGAACTCTCTACTTCTCTGCTGGGTTCAGTAATTCATTACAATGGCCACAGAGAACTCACAGACCATACTTATGATTACAGGGTTTATTAGGGAAGTAACAGATTACAATTCAGGCTCAGGAACACTCAAGGATACAGTTCTTCCATCAGGACAGCCTCTTCCCAGCCGTGCTCGCAGGCATGCCTCTCCCTGGTCCTCAGTCTCTGCCCAAAGGCATTCACCTCTCTCTCTCCATGGTCCGGGAAGCCCACTGCACCATCTCCTGCAGGTCTCTCCTGCTAGTCTCACCTTTCTTTGTGGTGGTGGGCTCTTCTCTCTCCTGCCTCTGGGATGACTTATCTCCAGCCCAGTAGGATGGCAAAACTGACCAATCCCCTCTGTGGGCTAAAATTATTCAATCTGCACAGTCCCACTCAATCACCTGGGTGGTTGTTACAAGACCATGGCTAGAAAAGCCACACGAAAATGATCCATCATACAGCAACTGTCCTATTTGTTTTCTCACTCTCTCTATAGATACTATATATACAATATAATATAGAGAAATATTATTTACTATTCCTGAACCATTTCAGAGTAGGTTGAAAATATTCTGCTCCTTTCATTACAAATAACAAGGACATATCTCTACCAAACCAAATCACAATTATAAAAATCAAGACATTTAATATTGATGTAATACTGTTTCTAATCAGGAATCCATATCCAAATTTTCTCAGTCGTCCAAATAAGGTCTTTTATAGGTACCTTACTTCTAGTCCAAGATCCTATCCAGGATCAGGCACTGCACTGAGGAACCATATCATTTTAGTCTCATTTAATTGGATTGCTATGAGTCGAATAGACTCGACAACAATGGGTTTGGTTTTTTGGTTTTAACTGGGAAAGTACCTCAGTCTTTTTTTTTTTTTTTTTCACTCTCTACCTTGATTTTAAAGAGTGCAGGCCAGGTATTTTGATTCTAGTTATCCATTTTTGGTAAGAATATCACAGAAATGATGTTGTGTTTTTCTCAGTGCACCATACGAGGAACATGTAATTGTAGTCTGTAGCAATATAGTTGGTGTTAACTTTTCAACTCTCGGTTAAGGTGTTGTCAGTCAGGTCTGTCCACTGTAAAGTCACTGTTTTGCGTTTTGTAATAAATACATGCTTTATGGAGAGATACTTTGAGACTATGTAGGTATTCTGTCCTACATAAAACTCAACTACTACATTTAGCATGCACTGATGATTTTTTAATCACATCATTTCTATATTTATTAGTTGGCAATATTGAAAGGCAGACTTTTCTTTCTCCTCCATTTATTTATATCAGTATGGATGTGGATGCTAATATTGTTTACGTTCTTTTACATCTAAAGTAAAATTTACATACAGTGAAGTATACAGATCTTATGTACACACTAAGAGTTTTGTTGTTTTCCTTTCTTTAACAGCTTTATTGAGGTTTTATGTAGACATATGTTTTCATTCCACTTAAGAGTAGAATTCCTGGGTAATATGAGTCCGGAATTGACTCAAAGGCAATGAGTAGATATGGTAACTCTATGTTTATTCATCTGAGGACCTGCCAGACTGTTTTCATCCCATTAAAAAAGAAGACAGATCTCTGAGGTTAGGTGCATGTATATTTATAAGTGTTATATCTTCTGGAGGAATTTTTGTTAATTTATTTAATTCTGTGTGATCTGAGAATATACTCTGTATAATTTCATTCTTTGGAAATCTACTGGGCCTTTTTCTTCCCCCCAGCATATGGTCTATCTATTGCTATTGCTTTCTATTGCTATGGCAACAAATTGCCACAAGCTTAGTGGCTTCAACAACACAAATTTATTACCTAAAGTTCTGGAGGTCAGAAGTCAGAAATGAGTTTCAATGGGCGAAAGTCAAGGTGTTGGCTGTGCTGCATTTCCTCTGGAGGCTATAAAACCAAAACTAAACCCACTGCCGTCGAGTTGATTCTGACTCATAGCGACCCTATAGGACAGAGTAGAACTGCCCATAGGGTTTCCAAGGAGCAGCTGGTAGATTTGAACTGCTGGCCTTTTGAGTAGCAGCCAAACACTTAACCACTGCACCACCAGAGCTCCTTGGAGGCTACAGGGGAGAAATAATTTCTTGGCCTTTTCCAGCTTCTAGAGAACACCTGCATTCCTTGGCTTGTGGCCTCTTCTCCCACCTTCAAAGCCAGTAGGGCAGCATCTTTGAATTTCTGTTTCTTTGACTCAGAACTTCCTGCCTTCTTCTTATAAGGACCTTTGTGGTTACATTGGGACCACCCAAATATCCAAGATAATCTCATCTCAAGGTCCTTAACTGAATCACATCTGCAAACCCTATAGTTTCACTTTGTCACATAGGGTCACTATAAGTTGGAATCTACTTGATGACACACAACAACAAAGGTAATATAGAGTCCTTGGGTGGTGCAGATGGTTAAGCTTTCAGCTACTAACCAAAAGGCTGGCTGTTCCAAACCACCCAGAGGAAGAATGACTTGGTGATCTGCTTCTAAAAGGTCAAGCCATGAAAAACCTATGGAGTGCAGTTCCACTCTGACAGATGGGGTCTCCAGGAGTCAGAATCCACTGTACTACAACTGGTTTGGTTTTTTGGTTTAAGGTAACATATTCACACATTCTGGGTATTAAGAAGTGAACATCTTGTAGGGGAACATTATTAAGCCTATTACATTTTGTAAATGTTTTTGTGCATTTGAAAATGCTTATTCTGTAGTTGTTGGATGTAGTGTTCTTCCACTGTCAATTAGGTCAAGTTCATTGATAACTTTATTCAGATTTTCTACAACCCATAACTATGATTGTGGGCTGGACTATTTTTCCTTTTATTTCTGAAAATTTTTCTTCATGTATTTAGAAGCTACCAGACCAAATCAAACCCTTTGCCGTCAAGTCAATTCTGACTCATAGTGACCCTATAGGACAGAATAGAACTGTCCCATAGAGTTTCCAAGGATCGGCTGGTGGATTTGAACTGCCAACCTTTTGGTTAGCACCAGTAGCTCTTAACCACAGTGCCACCAGGGCTCTTCTGTTACTACAGACATACACATATAGAAATGTTATGTATTTCTGATAAATTAACTTTTCTATCACCTTGAAAGGTCCATCTCTTTCTCTGGTACTACTTCTTGTATTTATGTTTTCATTTTTTTGACTATTGATTTAACCCCTTCAGCTTCCTTATGCTTACTGGTGGCATGTTATATCATTTTTGATCCTTTCATTTCTTTCATTTTTTTACTTATTGCTTAGAGTATTTTTTTCTATCTTTTTCTTTCAATGTAACTGTGTGTTTATTATTAAAATGATTCTCCTTTGGGCATTACATAATTGGGTATTTTTTTATCCTTTGTTTAAATATCTTTTTATTCAAATATTACATTTATTTTAATTACTGATATGGTTGGATCATGGTCTACCAGTTTGCTATTTTTTATTTCTCTGTTCTTAGTTTTCTGCCTTCTTTGGGCTTAAATATTTTTTCACTGTTCCTTCTTATTAATTTCACTGAATTTTTGAAAAAGCTTTACGCATTGTTTCTTGATATGATTTTATGCTACATCATGAAAAATGTTAGAATTCTGCCACAGTGTAATTTAATCTAGTTATGTTTAAAACTAAGAGTTTTTATTTTTGCTTTAAATAGCTATCAGTTCTGTAATTTCCATTTAATAATTTTATACTTTTCATTTTGCTACTCACATTGCCTGTTTATTTGTTTTCTTTATGTCCTTATCATATTATAACTGTTTTGAAGTTCTTGTCTCTTAATTTCAACATCTTCAGTCATCTCAGTGTGAGTTTCTCTTGACTTCTTTTCCCTTGCCTATGAATTGCATTTTCCTGGTTCTTTGCATGTCTAGTAATTTTCATTTTATATTGGACATTATGGCTTACACATTGCAGGAAGCCTTGATTATATCACACTCCTATAAAGGCTGTTGAGTTTTGTATCTGGCAGGAAGTTAAATTATTGTGGACCCTTTGGGTCTTGTCAGGATTAGTCTTACTTTGTTATGTTAATCTGTTTCAGTTTTAAACTTAGTCCTGTGACATGCCCTTTGCTCTCAGATGTGGCCCTTACTTTTAAAGAGTGGTCTTCCTAGCATCTCAACTGAATGCTGGTGATGGTCAATGACATCTGTTTACTGCAGCTGAGCTGATACTCCAGATTCTCTTGGGACTGCACATTTTCTGGTATTATCATTTAACTTTTGTCACTATGACATGCAGTTTCTTCTAGGCCTCATGGAATCTAATTCTGTCATTTGTAACACAAACTTCAGTTAAGCACTTGTGGTGTATCCCATGAACATTCTGGGCCTCCTCCTGTCTGAACAACTCTGTCTTGTTCAATAACCAGTCTATAAAATTGCAACTGCTTCTGGAATTCTGATCTATGTTTAATCAAATCAGCAAGACTACTGCTATGCTTATCTCTACTTCCTGCTCGAGAGCAAGAAAATGCCTCCAGACGGAAAGATGGAGCAGCCATGGGGTGATCTTGGGGCTTTTCTTGTGTGTTTTCCTTTTCTCTAGAATCTCATTCATGTACTACTTGTTGATCAAAGCATGAAAATATATTTTGTCAGTTTTATAGTTTTTTCCAGCAAGAGTGCAAATCCAATATCACTTACTTTTTAAATTTTTTTAGTTGAAAGCAGAAGTCTCAATATCTATTCTTTTAAATACAGCATTAATTGAACACATATTTCTTCTGTGTCAGGCACTGTTAGGTCTAAGGGCACAGAGTTCAGCAAGACTGATCAAACCCCATCCCTCAAGGAGGTTATTCTTATTGGAGATAGCAAATAAACAAGTAAACAAAATGACAAGATAAGTAAAGAAGGTGATAGAATCTGTGAAATAAATACAATAATATGAAAACAACAGAAAGTGGAATGGGAGTACTATGTTAGATAAGATAAGCAAGGTAGGCTTTTAAAGGAGCTTATATTTTAACTGATCCTGGAAAGATGGGAAAACCAAAACCAAACCCATTGCCATGGAGTCGAATTCTGACTCATAGTAACCCTACAGGACAGAGTAGAACTGGCCCATAGAGTTTCCAAGGCTATAATCTTTATGGAAGCTGACTGCCACATCTTTCTCCCTCGGTGAAGCTGGTGGGTTTCAACTGCTGACCTTTCAGGCAGAGATATATATTTCAGTAATAATTTTTCAACCACAGGGAACAGCAGCTGTACAAGCCCTCAAGTGAGAAAGGAACTGGATGTTAGATCATGCCTCGACTCTCTTTGCACTCATTTAATTTATATTTAACGTTTTCTTTTTTTGTGGCCAATAGTAGGTTTTTAAAAGAATTTCAGTTTAAGTGTTCCTTCTGGCCTTTTGTCAGTGGCTCTGATAGTTTCAGTGATCAAGTAATATCTCAGTTTTGGATACTCTGTTTCTTAGCACTAATTATATTCATCTTTGCTTTATGAATACTGAAAATAGTAAATGCCTCATAGAAATGTGTCTTCCTGTAGTGTCCTTACTATCAAAGCCCACTTTAGATTGTAAAATCATGAAGACTAGAGGAATGTTGGCAGAGCTGACCTTACAGAAAAACATAGTTATCAAGGATTTTCAAGGGTGCAAAAGGGCTCCGGATTCAAATTATCTCTGCTAGAATGCATTTAATCAAGAGTGAAGAATATTGATGGATATTCATAATGTATCTTGGTCTGAAATTATAGATCCTTCAGGATGAGGTCACAGACTGTATCTATTATTTCTTCACATGGACTCTCTTTATTTTAGAGACATTCCTTTGAATCTGAGGGCCTGAAGTCAACTGGGACTCATGGCAACCCCATGTGGATCAGAGCAGAACTGTGTTCCATAGGGTTTTCAGTGGCTGATTTTTTAGAAGTAGATCACCAGGCCTTTTTTCTGTGGTGCCTCCGAGTGAGTTCAAACCGCAAACCTTTCAGTTAGTAGTCAAGGGCTTAACTGTTTGAACTACCCAGGGAATACTTAATTAACACCAAGTGAAGAGTATTTCCTTTTCTGTAATGTACTGAAGGGACAAGGCCAGTAAGAAATGCACACTTTCCTAAAGAAATAGAAGCCTCTGAAATATGAGTAGGAATAATTAAATATAAATACCTCATTTACACAAGAACACTAATTTTTAAAGACTTTATGAGCTATTGAGTGATTTAATGAGAAAACATTAGTAAAACATTTAACATAGAGACTGGCAATAGTAGATGCTCAGTTAATGGTGACTATTTATTGACTCTTTGCTGTAGAGTCTTTGCTCTTTTAATAGAGAGGCTAAAATATTGTCATACACGAGCAGATTCTCAATAAGTGATAATAATGATAAGAGAATAAGTGAGATGAAATAAGCTTTTTGTTTCAATTTTCTTTACTAGTATCAAAACAATTTTGAAAAATGCTAAACAATCAGCAAATATTTTAAATTTATAAAATTTTCATCATGTTTTAATTGTTGCAAAAGGAATGATTTATCTTATATTGCAATTATTTACATTTTAAAATACAACTGTTGTATCACTTTTTAAGTGTATAATCTAAATACCATAGAGATGAAATATTTACCATTATCCATTTAAAAATACATAAACTGTTATTTAACAGAAGGAAATTTTACATTATTCAGTTTTCTTCTTGAGCAAATTTTTTTTTACTTTCCCCACAAAATCTTATCCTAAGGCAACTAATTTTTGCTTGATATCCTTTATTTACTCAATCTATCACCTGCAATAAAAATCTGTAAATAAATTAAAAATAAATTTTATTTCATTTCAAATAACCATGCAGCTCTAAGTACTAATATTTTTCTGGATTTAGTTGTTATTACAATTATTAGTAATAAATAATTAATAAGCACACTATACACACTGGAATGAATAATTAGTAAACAATAGAAGTAGTTTTATTAGAAAAATAGCTCTTCAGGACTGAATGAAACTTTTTTATAATTTTTTTCATATATCCCAAAATAAATATTAATAAAAAAGAATGAGGCATGGTTCAGCATTGATTCTATTCTTGCTTTTCATTTTTTAAAAGTAAAACCTTATTCAAATAGGTGGGAATAAAAGGAGTTTTGCTATGGCAATATTATTCAGTTCTTTGAACTCCTTCTTAGTGATATGCCAAAAACCACATAGTGATCTATCATCAAGAATTATTTTTAATGACTCCAGAGTTAAAAACTTCATAGATCCTTTTTCAAATTTGGTAAAAGCAGAGAATTTAAAACCTTGTGCATAACAAAACAATTACGACTTACCTATTAGAATCATTTATTTTTCAAACAGCTGCGCTAATATTTCTATCTGTTCTTTTGATTGGAGCCAAGGCTGGAGTCAGGATGCCTTTCTCTTGTAAAGTGGAAGAAAAATAATAATATAATAAGGGCTGCCCCCTGAAGTAGCTGGCTCAGTAAAACATCCATTATTGGGTTGCCAACGTTGTATCTTCTTTCTACCTCACTGCCAGCCACTGCTCTTAGTATTTCTGGTTGTAAGAATAATGGCCTTCTCAAAGATGCCCAAGTTCCAATCCCTGGAAGCTACCAATATGTTACCTTGCGTGACAAAGGGGAGGTAAGGCTGCTAGCCAGCTGACCTTAACATAGGGAGATTATACTACATTATCTGGGTGAGCTCAATGTAATCACAAGGGTCTTTGAAAGTGGGAGAGGAAGAAGAGGTGGTCAGAGAAATGCAATGGAAGAAAGTCTCAACCACCATTGCTAGCTTGGAAGGTGAAAGGAGGAAGTCATAAATCAAGGAGTACAGGCAGCCACTAGAAGTTGGAAATGGCAAGGAGACAGATTCTTCTCTAGAGCCTCCAGAAAGGAAATGCAGCCCTGCCAGCACCTTGATGTGAACCCAGTAAGACCTGCTTTAGACTTGTAATCTACAAACTGTAATATAATAAATTTGTATTGTTTTAAGCCACTAAATTTGTAATAATTTGCTGCAGCTGCAGTGGAAAACCAGTACAACACTCTAACAAATCTTAACTCATTTATTCTCACAACCAATCTTACAGGTACTATTAGGGCCCCCATTTTATAGGTGAGCATCTTGGCATAGTGCAAATGGTTAATGTGCTCAGCTGTAGCTGAAAGTTTGGATGTTCAAACTCAGCCAAAGGTGCCTCGAAAGAAAGGCCTTGCAATCTGCTTCCAAAAGACCACAGTCTTGAAAACTCCATGGAGCACAGTTCTACTCTGACACACATGGGATCGCCACAAGTTGGAATCGACTTGTTGGCAACTTGTCTTTAACTTCAATTACAGCCAGGTTAAGTAACTTGCTCAAAGTCACACATCTAGTACGAGGCGAGGGACTACCGAGTTAAGGCTTGGGCCAGTGATAAAAGAGTCAGTTTCTAGATAGCTCCTGGACTTAGGTCTCGTTTCATACTTCAGGGTTAGCATTTGCTGCTTAGACTAACCAACAGAGGGATGCTTCTGGGAATAACTCTGTGTTAAAATTTATCACTGTGTACTATGACTATCTGTTTTCTTTCTTGTCCTCCATACACTAGTATGAGTTCCTTAAAATCTGGTGCCACCCTTTCTTTGCCCTTCTACCCCAAAACCTGGCAAAATTATTGGCAGACAGAAAAATTCGCAGATGTTTATTATTGCCTCCTCTTCTAGGAAGCAAGGGCTGGTGATCTACTTATGAAAGTCATCCAGTGAAAATCCTATGGATCACTACAGTTTGATTCGCAACTGATCATGGGGATGACATCATTTCATTCCGTCGTGCATTAGGTCACCATGAGTCTGGGCCTACTCAACAACAGCTAACCACAACAACAACACTCTTCTAGATTGGTGACCCATATTGACTCCTGCACTACCTTTAGGATACCACCATTCAACTGCTAGATGCTTACAGTTTTACCTAAAGTACCACAAGTTTATTCTATTTGTCATAAGACATGGCATTCAGGCTAAATTTATAATTTCAAAAATCATATAAAATAAATTGAGTGATAAAATATAGTACAATCTATAACATCTTTTTCCTTTGAATACTTTATCAGGATTCTCAAAATATCGCAACATTGTGCCCATTTTCCAGATGAGAAAGGTGAGGGGCAAGGAGGCTAAGATATTATGTGACGTTACACACTTAGCAAATAATAGAACTGGGGCTACAAATCAAGACTTTTGGATCTTAAACTAGTTCTTCTAGAAAGTACATTTGATCTGGATGGGAGTGATGACAAACAAGATTGTTGACAGGCTGACATTACCTTTTCAATGGTTCTGTAAGTCTCTGTGGCCAAGCCACCTAATTTGGGTACGGGTATCCCCAGTTGTTTAAAGGGAATTTCTTTGGCTATTTCAGGATATTATTTCTATTTAGTTAATTTTACAGAAACAATAAACTGGAATGAGATATTAAAATAGATTTCCTTTAATAAAATGTCAGAATCCTCAATTTTAGTACAGCCGATTTTATATCACATAGACTTTATTGACAGGGAGATATGATAAATGTGCCTAAATCCAAACAGGTTCTCAAATTTAGCCTGAAAGTTCTATCTCTGAACAGTGAGTTATTGAGATGCCACATATGATGGACAATATATCTCTCCTGCCCTCTGAGCAGATTTCATTGTTGATAATGCCATCACAAAGCTTTGTCCTTGAATATGTCACTTGGAGGAATTATGTGATATCCACCAACGAGACATCTACTTCTGATGCACTTAATGGAATCTGACCTGAAGTTTATCTCATGAATAATGAACTGTTGCTGAGGTGGGAACCTGAGCTATAGTTCTGTTACTCTCAGCTATAATATTAGTAAAGGTACAGTACCTGTTGCCCTTGAGTCGATTCCCACTCATAGCAACCCTATAGGACAAAGTAAAATTGCCCCATAGGGATTCTAAGGCTATAAATCTTTAACGAAGCTGACTGTCACATCTTTCTACCACGGAAAGGCTGGTGAGTTTGAACTGCCAACCTTTTGGTTAGCAGCTGAACGTTAACCACTGAGCTGCCAAGGCTCCTTAGTAAAAGTACAATGGTGTGAAAACCAAAATAAAAATCAAATCCATCTTTTCTGTGGCTGACTGTAAGGACATTTCATATTAACAGTCTGGGGATAGTCTGGAAATTTGGGGCAGGGAGTGATGGGGCAGAATGTTCCGATGTCGAATTCCCATACAACATGAAATTTATACTCTTACATATTAATATAGTTTGGCCTCCCATTAGCAACCTTTGTTTACCTTAGCAATAATATTTCACACAAGATAGATCTTTATATATGTATATACACATGTACATACACACAAAAATGTATGTATCTATGTATGTTGTTGTTAGCTCTCGTCTAGGCATCCGTGGCTCATGATGACCCCACACACACGGAGCTAACCAAACGCTTCCTAGTTCTGTGCCATCCCCGTGATCAGTTTCAGATTGAACCATTGTGATCCATGGGGTTTTCACTTGCCTTTCTTCCCAGTCCATCTTAGTCTGGAAGTTCCACTGAAACCTGTTCACCAACATAGCAATACACGAGCCTCTGCTTACAGATGGGTGGTGACCATGTGTGAGATACAGTGAATGGGAATTGAACCTGGGTGATCCCGGGTGAGAATTCTACCACTGAACTACCACTGTCTCATCTTCTATATACTATCTTGTTAATTGTTTTGTGTATATTATATATAATTTACATATAATTATGTCTATATATTTTGTTAATCTTATATGTGTGTGTATGCGTGTGTATCTTGTTAATTGTTGGCAGTCTCTTTTTGCTAGCATATAAGATTTGCAAGGGTAGGGATTTTTATTCTATTCTGATTTATGTGTATCCCCATCCTGAAGAAGAGTGTTCCTAATAGGCACTATGTAATTAGTTAATTCACTGAATCAATGGGCCTTTGTCATCATCTGGTTGAAAATCCTTCTTTTACAGATGAGGAAAATAATTCTCTGCTTCTCTGCATGAGGGAAGGGGGAAGGATGTTTAAGGTATTTGAACAGCTAACAGTTTTCCTTAGCCAAGATATTCTTAGGTATTGTAGTAGAGATAGCACTGGTGTTAATATCAGTGTCTCAAAGACTAAGCTTCCTCTTCAGTAAAATAAGAACAATAGTACATGTTTCTCTGGGATATTGTGATAACTAAAAGAGAAAATGCATCTAAATAAATGCTATTTTCCTCATTAAGCCTTACTGTTTCTTCTGAACTTCATAACTGTTTAAATAAGCCAAAAATGGAATTAAACACTAATATAGAGCCAGATATCAAGGAAGGAGTGAAGATCAATAAACTGTGACCTCTTACATTCATATTATTTTTATTCAGTTCACAAGATGATGAAGGAAGCAGAGACTTTTGTATCACTGAGAGTAAAAATATGCAGCCTGGTTTAACAGGACAATTCAAATCTTATAGAAATAAGATAAGAAGCTTCCAGCTTGAAAATTTGTATTTGTTGCAATCTCTCAATGATAAAAATATGAATTCACTTATGGATACTGCTTTGAAATACTGGCTTGAAAATTGCAAAGAAATCATATATAGACACATACAGCAATAGGCTGCAGAAGAGTGGGTGATTCTAATGAAAGATGACCACTTCAAGATTTAGCCTATTTTGTAGCTACACAGCTATCAAGGTCAAATAGTTCATGTATGATCTTTTAGTACCTTGCTTACTGCAGCATTGAATGCATGCTCGAGTCCATTCCATAAGATGTGTCATAGTGCATTGACAGGGCATAGCTGTTGTCCACGAATTTGGATGTGTCATGAATCCCTTTATTGCCTCACTTCTGGCTATGTAGAGGGTTAGCTTGTATTATAAAAGATCAGTTAAATAGTCTGTGGGTTAGAAGTACTTCCAATTAGTGTCAGGATTGTTATTAGAATGCAGTTTTCCTCAATAGCACCTATCAAAATTGGATTTTAAAGGCATTTTTTAACTACTTCTTAATTCCCATTGCCCCTCGTATCATATAAGATCCGTGAAGGCAGGTATTGTCTTTACATAATCATTTTCTAATTTCCAGCTCTTGGCCATAAGTAGATACTCAATAAAAGTCTGTTGAATAAGTGAATGAGTCTTATTCAAAGTGGGATCCAAACTTTATTTGTCTCTATATCCTCAGTACCTGGCACACTGCCTTCTACAATATTGGTTCTCTCAACATCTATCCATCTATCTATCTATCTATCTATCTATCTGTCTGTCTGTCTGTCTATATACCTAGCATCTACTTTTTATTGTTGTAAATATATATGTAGCAAAGCATTTGCTGTTTCAACACTTTACATGTACAATGCAGTGATGTTCATCATATTGTTCAACCATCACCACTATCTGTTTCCAAATGTTTCCATCATTCTTCACAAACGTTCAATGCACCCTAATCAAGGAGCCCCCCTTACTCTTTCCTTCCCACCCCTGGTCACCACTAATAAACTTTGGTCTTTATAAACTTGCCTATTCTAGATCAATCACTTGTCTGTCAGTTTGTTGTACTGTGGTAGCCTGCGTGTTGCTGTAATGCTGGAAGCTATGCCACCAGTATTTCAAATAAATACCAACAGGGTCACCCATGGTGGATAGGCTTCAGTGGAACTTCCAGACTAAGACAGACTAGATAGAAGGATCTCATTATTTACTTCTGAAAAAATTGTCCAAAGAAAACCATGTGGATAGCAGGAGAACATTGTCTGATATAGTGCTGAAAGATGAGCCCCTCAGCTTGGAAGGCACTCAAAATGCCACTAGGGAAGAGCTGCCTCATCAAAGTAGAGTCGAGTTTAATGACGTAGATAAAGTATAGTATTCAGGACCTTCATTTGCTGATGTACCACCACTCAAAATGAGAAGAAACAGCTGCAAACATCCATTAATAATTGGAACATGGAATGTATGGCATATGAATCAAGGAAAATTGGAAGTTGTCAAAAACCAAATGGAACATTTGAAGATCATTATCCTAGGCATTAGTGAGCTGAAATGGACTGGTACTGGTCATTTTGAATCTGACAATCATATGGTCTACTATGCCAGAAATGACAAATTGAGGAAGAATGGCATCACATTCATTGTTAAAATGAATGTATTTCAGGATATACAACACTGTCAGTGATAGGATAATGTCCATTGACAAGGAAGACCCATTAATATGACTATTATTAAAATTTATGCACCAACCACTAAGGCCAGAGATTAAGAAATTAAAGAGTCTTATCAATTTCTGCAGTCTGAAATTTGATCAAACATACATTGATAACTACTGGTGATTGAAAAGCAAAAATTGGAAGCAAAGAAGATCAGTAGTTGGAAAATATGGCCTTGGTGATAAAAACAACACCAGAGATCCCATGATAAAATTTTGCAAGATAAAGAGATACCTTTTTTCAACAACATGAAATGATGACATAAAAGAGCTAAACAGAAGATTTCAAAGGGCAGCTGCAGAAGAAAAAGTATAGTATTATAATGAAATGTGCAAACAGCTGGACTTAGAAAACCAAATGGGAAGAACATGCTCAGCATTTGTGAAGCTGAAAAAAACTGAAGAAAAAATTCAAGCCTCAAGTTGCAATACTGAAGGATTCTATGGGCAAACATTGAATGATGCAGGAAGCATCAAAAGAAGATGGATACAGAGTCACTCTACCAAAAAGAATTGGTCGATGTTCAACCATTTCAGGAGGTAGCACATGATCAAGAACCAACAGTACTGAAGGAAGAATTCCAAACACACTGAAGGCATTGGCAAAAAACAAGCTCCAGGAATTGACAGAATACCAATTGAGTTGTTTCAACAAATGGATGCAGTGCTGGATGTTCTCACTCATCTATGCCATGAAATTTAGAAGACAGCTACTTGGCCAACCAACTAGAAGAGATCCATATTTGTGTTCATTCCAAAGATAGGCGACCCAACAGAATGTGGAAATTATCAAACAGTATCATTTTTATCACATGCAAGTAAAATTTTGCTGAAGATCATTCAAAAGCAGTTGCAGCAGTACATCGACAGGGAACTACCAGAAAGTCAAGCCAGATTCAGAAGAGGACGTGGAAGGAAAAGTATCATTGCTGATGTCAGATGGACCTTGGCTGAAAGCAGAGAATACCAGAAAGATATTTACCTGTGTTTTACTGACTATGCAAAGGCATTGGACTGTGTGGATCATAACAAATTATGGATAATATTACAAAAAATGGCAATTCCAGAACACTTAACTGTGCTTATGTGGAACCTGTACACTGATCAAGAAGTAGTCATTCAAACAGAACAAGGGAATCCTACATGGTTTAAAGTTAGGAAAGGTGTGCATCAGGGTTGTATTCTTTCACCATATTTATTCAATCCAAGAAGCTGAACTATAAGAAGCAGAACACGGTATCAGGACTGGAGCAAAACTAACTAACAACTGTGGTGCGCAGATGACACAACCTTGCTTGCTGAAAGTGAAGAGGACTTGAAGCACTTACTAGTGAAGATTAAAGTCTATAACCTTCTGTATGGATTACCCCTCAATATAAACAAATCAAAAATCCTCACAAGTGGACCAATAAGCAACATCATGATAAACAGAGGAAGTACTGAAGTTATTACCTGGATCCACAATCAATACCCTTGGAAGCAGGGGTCAAGAAATCAAACGACATACTGCATCGGGCAAATCTGTTGCAAAAGGCTTCTTTAAAGGGTTAAAAACCAAAGACATCACTTTGAGGAAGAAGGTGCACCTGACTCAAGTCATAGTATTTTCAGTCTCATATGCATGTGAAAGTTGGACAATGAATAAGGAAGACTGAAGAGGAATTGACACCTTTAAATCGTGGTGCTAGTGAAGAATATTGAATATATCATGGACTGCTAGAAGAACGAACAAGTCTGTCTTAGAAGAAGTACAACTAGAATGTTCCTTAGAAGTAAGGATGGTGAGACTATGTCCCACATACTTTAGGCATGTTACCAGGGGGGACCAGTCCCTGGAAAAGGACATTGTGCTGGGTAAAGTAGAGGGTCAGAGAAAAACAGAAAGACCCTCAACAAGATAGATTGACACAGTGGTTGCAACAGTGGGCTCAAACATAGCGACAATTGTGAGGATGGCACAGGACCGGGCAGTTTTTCGTACTGCTATACACAGGGTTGCTTTGAGTCAGAACCAACTCAACAACACCTAACAACAACAACAGATATTCTAGATATTTCATATTAGTGGGATCATGGCATGGTAGTTGAGTAGGACAAACAGTCTACTCACCAGTTCTGCTAAGTTAGCCTGCCTTGCATTATCCTATAAAGGGTGGATTCTCTACACATCAGAAGCTGCAGAATGATCCTAATTATGAGGATTTGGGGTCACTGGCTTTCCTTGGATCTGATTCACAAAAGCACTCAAGATTGTAAAGTTCAAATGATATCATTTGTCCTCTCAGACTTTAATGAGTGTTAAATGCACTGATTCAACTGGAAAACATTTTAAAAGTGTGACTCCCTCAGGCTCCAGAAACATGTGAACTGCAATAAGGATTACATTAATAGTATAGACGTAGAGCATTATTTCCAAGAGACTCTTCCATTCAGATATCAGTGTGATTTTATAAAAGGATTCTACATAAGCCAGAACGATAAGAGCTCTCAAAAACTCAAAGGCATTATAACTTCCTGTTAAAGCATAACAATACTGAAGTGGTGGGTAAAGCCTTAGTACTGCTTAAAAGCATACAAGAAAAAAAAAGAAAAGAAAGAAAGAAAGAAACAGTCAAACGTGCTCAGCTGCTAACCAAAATGATGGAGGTTCAAGTCTGCCCAGAGGTGCCTGGGAAGAAAGGCCTGACAACGTATTTTAAAAATCAGCCATTGAAAACCCCATGGAAATCTTTTGCTAAAGATTTCTAAGGAGAGGAGAAAAAAGAAAACCCTATGGAGCACAATTCTACTCTGACACACATGGGTGCCATGACTCACAGTTGACCGAAGCGTAAGTTTTGTTTGTTTGTTTGTTTTTACTTTGTGGTTATTAACAGAATATCCTTCCATATACCAAGACCAGAAATATGGAAATTGTCCTCCTTGTTTCTCACTCCTCATATATTTTCTTACCAATATTCGTTTTTATTCTACTCCCCTATAAATTTGACTATTATTCAAATTTGACTGTTATTCAAATTTATACACCAACCATTAAGGTAAAAGATGAAGGAAGTGAAGATTTTTACCAACTTCTGCAGTCTGAAATTGATCAAACATGCAATCAGAATGCATTGATAATTATTGGTGATTGGAATGTGAAAGTTGGAAACAAAGAAGAAAGATTGGTAGTTGGAAAATATGGCCTTGGTGATAGAAATGATGCAGGAAATCGAATGATAGAATTTTGCAAGACCAACGACTTCTCCATTGCAAATACTTGTTTTCAACAATAGAAATGGGGACTATACAGCGGAATTCAATTGACTATATCTATAATGGAACCTGTACACTGACCAAGATGAGATGGATTGACACAGTGGCTGCAACAATGGGCTCAAGCATAACAATGATCATGAAGACGGCACAGGACCGGGCAGTGTTTCATTCTGTTGTATATAGGGTTGCTATGAATCAGAACTGACTTGAAGGCATCTAACAATAGCTTACCTGTCTAAATAAGGATTCCTTCATCCTGCTGCCAGAATCCCCATTTGCAATCTCTCACCCAGGTGTCTATACCAAATCTGTTGCATCGAGTCAATTCTGACTCATAGCGACCCTATAGGACAGAGTAGAACTGCCCCATAGGGTTTCCAAGGAGTGCCTGGTGGATTCGAACTGCCAATCTTTTGGTTAGCAGCCGAACTCTTAACTACTACACCATATATCCATGCATCCAGTTCTACCTTCTCTCTCTCCCCATTTAATTCATTCACCACATTATTATATTACTAGAGGGCTCTTGCTAAAATGCAACATTGATCATATTACTCTCTTATTCAATATCCATAAATAATTCCCCATTGACAGAAGAAGCCTCAAGTGCCTCATGTGGCAGCACAGGCCCATCTGGTCCTCGTCTCCAGACTCACCTCTTGCCATATTACTAACATCTCAGACTCAGCACTTCAACCCTAATGAACTATTTAAAGTTTCTTAAACATATATGTCTGTTTCAGAACTCTAATTTTTTACTATGCTATTGGACCACCACTGGCCTGTAATTTCCTTTTCCTCTTTGTCTACATTAAAAACATTTGTTTATCTCTAAAATCTCAGCTCAATTATAACCTCTTTTATGAAACTGCTTCTCTAGACGTATATGTCCCCAGACTAGTAAAACTGTCCACTCTTTTGTGCATATTCTTCCATAACAACTGAAATACAGCACTATCATAGCACCTATAATTCTCTGCTGATAATATGTTTATTAGTGTGATGGAACAAGAATTACTAATGAGAGCGTGTTCTCAGGCTTTTCCTTGCTCCCAAAATACCAAAGAGCATTTTGATCTGCCATGCCAATCTTCCCTTCCTTTTACCTCCTCAAAAATTCTTGAGGCTAAGTGGGAGAGAAGCTACGCAGATCTACATAACAATATGCTGAAAGACAGTGAAGGGGAGGTAGGACGAAAGACTGCCAAGCAGCAGGCTGGGGACAGAGGAAATAAACACTGTCCTTTTATTTTTCTCCTGACTGACAGTCTCTTTAGGTGCCTACCAGCAGCAAAAATCAACTAAAAATGAGAGAGCAAGGAAGTCCAGGTGAGGCAATCATACACAACACCTGCTCTGGCATAGAACAGGGTGAAGCAGGGTCAAGGGGGCATAAACAGAATATCCAGCATAAGCAAGCATCTCTTATGATAGCTTTGTAGGAGTAGCCTACAGCAGCACTTCCTGAGTCTCATGGATCTCATTCAGTCACTACATTTTCCTAAATGAACCACAACAGTCAACCTCTGAACCTGTGGTGAGATAAAGTTCCCTGGAATTGCAAAGACTATATTGTACAAAGGTGAATGCCTGAGCAATGAATCAGAGTAGTTTTAGAAAGAGGAGGGGGTGGATGCTGGGCTGTTATAAACACCAAGTGTCCACCATAGAACTCAATGCATGAAAGTAAATGATCTAATGAATACAAAACGTTGATTCTAAGTCTAGTTTACACTTATAGGAACACAATGCTGTATAGAACTTTAGAATACTAAAACATGTTTATGAGGTATGAAATAGGAATTAATCCTTATTCAATGTCACCTACGTGTCTGTAGCATTATGTCTATTACATAATTTAACATTCATACAAGCCAGATAATTTAAATAACTTATCCAAGTTCACTTAGCTGTTAAGTGGTAAATATGGGCTTCCATTTTACAGGGTTTTTTTTTGTTTTTTTTTTTTGGTAAACATAAAATTTCTTGATCTTGCCTGTAATTTCTCCTAACTTCAAACTGAGATGTTCATAAAGACCTTTTAATAATTTTTTGTTACTTTAGAAAGCACATACTATAATCCATTTCCAAATATAAGTTCATTGTGATTACACAAAGGTAATTAAAATTTATTAGTGATTCGGTTTCCCCTTCAGTGGTTAAATTAGTCCATTGTTATTTCTTCAAATCCACGAAAATGTTTATTGGTGATGTCAGGGTTATGATTCCATCATTCTCCTGTTTAATGGAACAGCACTTCCCAAATATATTCTGTGAATGCTTGTCCTTTACTATTCTCAGACTAGGTATTATGGATTGAATTGTGGCCTTTCCAAACTATGTGTTGTAAATCCTAACTTCTATGCCTGTGACTGGAGCCATGGTGGTGCAGTGGTTAAGCGTTAGACTGCTAACCAAAAGGTTGGCAGTTTGAATCCACCAGCTGCTTCTTGGAAACTCTATGGCGCAGTTCTACTCTGTCCTATAGGGTCACTGTGAGTCTGAATTGACTCAACGGTGATGCGTTATGGGATGCCTGTGGTTATAATCCCATTTGGGAATGGGTTTTCTTTCTTATGTTAATGAGACGAGATTAGTGTAGGGTGTGACTCAAATTGATCTCTTTTGAGATATAAAAGAGATTAAACAAACAAGCAAAAGAAGCAGAGATGGGGAAAGAGAGATACCCAGCCACATTAAGCTCATGCAGGAGCAGAAGCTCAAAAGAGACACGGAACTTCCTTCAGTACCAACAGAGAGAGAAAGCCTTCCCCTAGAGCCAGCACCTTGAATTCAGACTCCTGGCCTCCTAAATTGTGAGAAAATAAATTCCATTTTGTTAAAGTCATCCACTTATGGGGTTTCTATTATAGCAACACTAGATAACTAAGAATTTGATGCTGAAAGAGTGGGGTGCTTCTCTAATGGATACCTAAAATGTAGAAGCAGTTTTAGAATTGGGTAATGGGTAGAGACTGGAAGATTTTTAAGGTACATAATAGTAAAAGCCTAGACTGACTTAAAGAGATTGTTGGTAGAATTATGGACATCAAAGGCAATTCTGGTGAGGGCTAAGAATGAAATGAGAAGAGCTATAGAGAAAGTCTCTATCATCTTAGAGAATACATATGGTGCCAGCAACAGAATATTGCTTGAAATGCGGATGTTAAATGTGCTTCCGGTGAGGCTTTAAAAGAAAATGATGAACATGTAATTGGACAATGGAAGAAGGGCGATGCTTTTCATGCAGTGGCAAAGAACTTGTCTGAATTATGTTCAAATATTTGGTGGAAGGTAGAATTTATAAATGATGAACTTGGATATCTGGCCAATGAGATTTCTAAGCAAGATCTTAAAGGGGTATGTGATTTCTCCTTACCACTTATAGTAAAATGTGAGAGAAAAGAAATGAACTTAAAGGTAAACTATTCAAAATGAAAACAGAACTTAAAGATTGGGAAAATTATGTTGTATAAACTAACATGTGTCCTAGAATGTTCTCTGAGGACATGGATACACAGTCTTTTGTTAAAGAGATTAAGCATGTGACGGATGGGTCTAACCAACTTACCACAGCAGAAAACCAATCAGCTTAGACTGAAGGGAACAGAGAAAGGACGAAAGGAAAGAACACTGTCTGCCTCTTGGAATTAAACAGGCTGAAAACAGGCCAAAAAGAGCTACATCTGTTGTCCTCCAAGAATAGAAAAGGACCAACCCTGAAGCAGCTGGGAGATCAGCAGAACTGTTGGAAGGAGCAGGGGATGTGGGGCCTTCTCTGTTTTAAAGGGTGGGGCCATGATCTCCTGAATCTCAAAGGGTGGGACCACAGCTTTCTAGGTTTCAGAGAGTCGAATCTTCACCAGCTCAGTTCCAGAGTGTTGGGCTGCTGTTAAGGTGTGGCAGAGGGATGGGGCCACTGCCCAAAGCTGAGGCGGCAGGGTTGCCATGCCCAAGGAGCAGAAGAACAGGGCCTGCCCCATCCAAGGGGGTGGGGTTATCACTCAGCAGACTAGGAGAAAGGGGCCACCTAAAACCGAGGGAGCAGAGTTGCCATCCTGGAGGGCCTGGAAGGTGGAGCTGAAACCCAGGGCCAAGGCGCCTCCACCCAGTATCCAGAGGGCATGGCCAACATCCAGAGTCTGGAGGCCCTGATGGCCTTAGAGAAGAGAGGATTATTTTCAAGCCTTGAGAGCTAATGTAATTTGCTCTGCTGGGTGATGGACTTGCTTGGTGCCTGTTATCCATTCTTTCCCTCTAATTTCTCCCGTTTGTAATGGTAATATCTATCTTGTGCCTGTTCCACCATTGTACAATGGAAACAGATAAACTGTAATCTAGACTTCACTTGTTCACAGATGAAGAGGAATTTTGCCCCAGGATAATATATACCTAAACTCTCACCCGTATTTGATTTAGATGATTCAGAAGATGAGATTTTGGACTTGGAGTGGATTTAAGACTTTTGGGATGATGTGATGGGATGAATGTGTTTTGCACGTGGCAAGGAAATGAATTTTGGGGAGCCAAAGGGTGGAATGTTATGGATTGAATTGTGTCTCCCCAAAATATGTGTTGTAAATCTTAACCTCTATGCCTGTGGTTATAATCGAGCTTGGGAATGAGTTTTCTTTCTTATGTTAATGAGACAGGATTAGTGTAGGATATGTCTTAAATCAATCTCTTTTGAGATACAAGAGAGATTAAACAACCAATCAAAAGAAGCAGAGATGGAGAAAGAGAGATTCCAAGCCACATGAAGATCACCCAGGAGCAGAAGCTCAAAAGAGGCAAAGACCTTCCTTCAGTGCCAACAGAGAAAGAAAGCCTTCCCCTAGAGATGGCACTCTGAATTCGAACTTCTAGCCTCCTAAACCATGAGAATATAAATTTCTGTTTGTTAAAGCTATCTTTGAGGTAGTTCTGTTATAGCAGCATTAGATAACTAAGACATTAAACCAAAACAAAACAAAAAACAAACCCTTTGCTGTACAGTTGATTCCGACTCATAGCAACGCTATTAAGGACAGAGTAAAACTGCCCCATAAGGTTTCCAAGGAGCGGCTGGTGGATTCGTACTGTTGACCTTTTTGTTAGCAGCCAAACACTTAACCAATATGCCTCCAGGACCCCTAACTAAGACACTAGGTATGGGAAATTGTATTATAAAATTTTAGTGGGTCTCTTTACTCCAAAACTTCCCAGAGCCCTTAAATAATATTCATTTTGAATATGAAGAAGACATTCTATGCAAAGTTTTTGAAATTTATTTGATCATCGAATATTTTTTCCATAGAAAATCCACTAATATTTACCAGGAGTAGTGCTCCTTATAACAGGAGTTGAAATGTATCAGGAGAGAACTGTCTCCTCCCTTTCTCATTTAATCACCAAAAGAAGTTAATAAGAAACAGAGGCTTTATATGTTCACATGTCCACAGTTTGAACCTAATTTGAAGTTTTCCAAAACATACATATTCCATATAATTGAAAATCATAAATATACAATTTGACTATTTCATTGTTACATCATGTCTTTTTTATTTTAAATTAAACATGTGGGTATTTTGTGATATACAATATCTACATTTTATTGTGACTCTTCACAATTTTTCTCTCCCACTGATCCTCCAAAAAGCCCCTTTTAATGACTTTCTATGAGGAAAAACAATCAGTAGATCATTGGTACTACCTTTTCAAGGCTTGCTCTAGCATAAGTCTAACAGAGGATATTTTCAAAGCATTTTTATTCCAAGTCAGAATTTTCAAAACTTGTGAAGTACTTTATATCTTCATGGATGACTTATATTCATCATGTGAGGATGTATTGTTGTTTTGGCTATTTTAATGCTGTTTGTGCAATGCCTTCTGAATATGGTGGGTAAACACATTGGTAATACCATTCTTGACCAAATACAAAGTTTGATCATAAACATGTAAAATTGTGAGTATTGGCCATTTTGGAAAGCATGCATTAACTATGGGAGCATTGACTCAAGCATATTTCATTCCATTGCAAACATTCACTTGGCAGAATCAGCACTAGTAAGTGTTCTAGAAATGTGGTCTCAAGATTTTTTTAAACTTTTGTTATAGAAAAGTTTTGTAAACTTTTGTTACATTAACAAATTAGAATACAAATAAAGACACATTCCTTTAATTATTCAAATTAACATGGCTTTAAACTCCTATCTCTAATACTGAAGGAATTTTATTTTTCTCTCAGTTGTCTCTTCACCAGGAATATCATTCGGTACAGAAAGGCCAGTTTAGACAGTCTGGTCGGTCCACAGGTTGTCCATGGTGTCACCCTGCCCCGGCCCATCACATACTGGTACTATGTCCAGCAGGGGCATCCTACAGCAAAAGTGCCTGCCCCAACTCTTAGAACGTTGTTAATCAGCTCTTTTAGTTCTCACAAGCAACTTTCACCAGGGAATGGGCTCAATATCAAAGATGGGTACTTGCTTCCCATTTGTATAACTAACAAGCCATTTTAGCAACTTCCTAAAAGCAAGGCCAGTGAGCTCCAAAGGTAATTAAAATCATCACCCAGGGCCAAAATTGCAACATTCTCTACTGTAAATTTCTGTTCCCAACCAGAGAAAAAAGGAGGTTTCTCTTTATAGGAACACGACCACACTCCTTTGTTCTAAAATCACTATCAAGATTATCAAAGAGAGAGCACGTGAAATTATATAGTCAAATTTGACTCATAGCAGAAATTGTTCATGTTTTGTATCATGAAGCAATGTTGTCTGACTGGTACATGCTGAATATGTTGTTATAAAATCATAGAACATTAAACCTGAAAGAGCCATTCAGTATTTTCTAGTGTGCTTATGGATGAAGAAATAAGAAATATAAGCATAAATGTTTATTCAATAAGGAAATGATGTAATTCTGAAGTTATATTAAATATTTAATATATATATTAAAAAATATATCAGCAATTCTCAAGATTCATAAATAAGATGGATCTAGATGTTCACACTAAGAAGATTTAAAAAAAAAAATCACAAACATTTCACGAGAATAAGAAAATGGATGGTATATGGATTAAACAAAAAAAACCTTGCCATCTAGTCAATTCCAACTCATAATAACCCTATAGACAGAGTAGAATTGCCCTATAGGGTATCCAAGGAGTGGCTAGTGGAGTCAAACTGCTGACCTTTTGGATAGAAGCTGAGCTCTTAACCACTGTCCCACCAAGGCTCCTACATGGACTTAAGATGCCAAATATAATTAATATTGAATCAGACAGGATCAACTTTAGGTAAAACTATTGAAAATAGTTTGCGTTATCAAGGTATTTAAAAATACACCTTTAAAATGTTTTTATATCTCATTTAAAAAAAACAACATATTGAATCCCAAGGTGAGTCCATGACTCGGCTCCCTGTTGTGCTCAGGGCCAGGGCAGATAGGACAGGCCGGAGGTTTCCAGAGCAGGACCTGAGCCCTTGGTTTCTGGGTGAGAGGTGCCCCAGATGACTGTCCCCATGAGTAAGATCAAAAGAAGAGACTCCTGGTGACTCTAGAGTTCTGGTTCTGGGTGCACGAGTGTTCGTAAGTGTGTCTGGGAGGTTGAGATTCTGTAAGATCACCTCTGTTGGCAGATAGGGCCCTATGAGAGGTGGAAGGGGTTGAGATCACCTCCGTCAGCTTGCAGGAGTTATTCGTTTACTGTGGTTTTGAGTCTGTCCTGTCCATTTGTTTACTGTACTTCTGTGTCTGTCCTGTCCATTGTCTGTGTGTAACTAGTATTATACCATCTACTTGGGCACCCTGATTAGGCTGTTAAGAGAAAGCTTCAGAGAGAAGGAAACCAAAAGCTTGAAACTTATTGCTTAACAGCTTTGATAAATGAGCCTGGATTTCCCCCCCTACTACTGATTCACTGGTTTGGGGTTCATATTTAAAAACACTATAAATATACTAGAAGTAAATTAGAATTTCAGTGGTGACTTTGGGAAAATTAGCTTTCATTTGTGTTGTCCGTTTTTTCCTTTAGGGAACTTTGCTTGATGCTCAGCTTTTGTCAAGAGGTCTAATATTCCTCCATCTGAGGCTCCAGCAAGTTAATAAAGTTTTATCTAGAACATGTTTTTTCCATTGAATTGAGTCGATCTTAACAAAAAATTGCTAAGTACACTTTAAGAAACTAGGATCCACATATTCTTTTTTGTGCAGTATTGTCTGGTGAGTTTATGTGGTCTTTCTGTCTCCTTTTTTCCTGAAAGAGCTTTGTTATTTACTGGGTAGTTAGCCTTTCAAAGTGCCTCCATCAACTTAAACATATGTAAATGTCTTAGCTCAAGGGAAGCTTTTGAAAGACCCTTTCCAGCTAGGTGGAGACTCTTTTAAGACAAAAGATAAGGAAAATTGCTGCTTTGCTATAGTTATCAGAAAATGAGTGGATCCTGATAATAGAACTGTAAACAAGTTCTCTCTCTATTATGGGGGAACTCTAAGAAGTCAAACAATATAAATCACAATAAGACACACCTAAAATGGCCTGGAAAAATGTTTCCAGCAGTAGTCAGAGGGTTAAAGTTATATCCATATCTATGAATTGGTCGATTAAACCAGTTAATAAAATTGTTAAGGGCTAAAAATTAGGTTGGGAAAAATATGAGAAATAGTAAAAGCTGAATAAGAACTTGGAATGTTTTAAACAGACTTTCTTTCAACAACAGCTATGTTTTATAGTATACAGGCTTAAAATAATTCCCAATACATTTTAGGTAACTTACTGATGTTAAACTAAGTTAATGGATATTTGTTATAATTTAAGCTTATATACTTTGGCTTTTTATGCCACAAAAGCAAGGATAGACAGATATACATACAGATATATATATATATTTAAGCCTGCTAATGAGTGTTCATTTTTGCCATTTAAAGGGATGCACTATAAGAGCTATGCAACAAAGACAATGTTTAAGAGGTTTATTGAAAAAGAAATTTATTTGATACTGTCAGGTTTTATCTGACTAAAGTTTAGTGATTTAATTTATGATATTTTTCAGAATTTTAATGTTAAGTAGCATATAAAACAAAGAATTGGGTTTCTTGCTGTTAAAATAACAAAATTTTCTTTGATTTCTGAGTTAAAGGATTAATTTATTTTTTGTAATCTGCCTCGAAGACAAAGGTTTGGCCTCTCATTAGAATAAGATTCCTGAGTCTGAATACTAAGCCGTATGGCTTTTAGAAAAGAAAGCTAAGGTTTTTACTTTAAGATCTTTGGTTAAATAACTTAACCATTGTTTCACAGTGACCTATAATATATATTATTATGTCTTTATTGCTAACTTGGTTACAACTTTTTCTTTTTGAATCTAGCATCATCAAAGCCAATGGTTTGATTGGGGAATTCACATCATTACCTATATTTACCTATATTACAATTCAGGTATTTAGAGATTTGATAATCTTGGTATATTCTTGGTATATCCTGACTATATGGTATTTTGTCTCAAAATTATTATGTATTACATCTGAAGCTCTTTGAATATGGTTAATGGTTATATTTAGAAATATTTTTATCTAAAGTTTCTACAGATCCCGCCTGAAAACGCATGCGCCTTGCAGGTAACACTGTTGCAAGAAGAAATAGTGACACTTAGTGGCATTCCTTTCCATATTCAACAAAAGGTAAATCCAGAGGTCTGGGCATAAGAAAGGCCTGGGCGAGCCAAGTCAGCTGCACTGGTTAAAATTAGTTTAAAAGCCGAAGCACCTGTTATAAATCAGAGGCAATATCCCCTCCGCAAGGAAGCTTTGGAAGGGATCACACCATTGGTGCATCGATACATAAAAACTGGACTTCATAAAATTTTGCCAGTTTCCGTTCAACACCCCATCTTACCAGTGTTAAAACCAGGGACAAGAGAATATGGGTCTGTTCAAGACCTAAGAAAAATCGACCAAATACTAGAGGACATTCATCCGATTGCGCCAAACCCATATACCCTCTCGGTTACTATACCCAGTCAGTGTGCTTGGTTTTCAGTACTGGACTTGAAAGATGCCTTCTTTTGCATTTCTCTATACCCCGAGTCTCAGCCTCTATTTGCCATTGAATGGACTGATATTAAGACAGGGAATTGCTGTGGGGGTACTAACTCAAACCCCAAGACCAGCCAGGCAACTGGTGGCCTACTTTTCAAACAGCTGGACAACGTGGGCTGGGGATGCCCCCCTAGTCTTGGAGCCGTGGCTACAGCATGTGACCTGTTACAGGAAGCCAAGAAATTCACCCTTGGACCAAAGGTAGCAGTAAACACACCACATACAGTTTTGCCTCTTTTGGAACAAAAGGAGGATTTTTGGCTCACAGGAGGACAGATGGGAAAATGTCAGGCAATCTTGTTAGACAGCTCAAACGTGGTTCTGAAGGCAGTCTCCTCGCTCAATCCCGCCACACTGCTGCCTATTTCTGAAGATGCCCCAGTACATGACTGCCTAGAGATAGTTGAAGGAGTTTATTCTAGCAGACCAGATCTCTCAGATGTTCCCTTGACTGCGCCAGAGATAGAAATGTATATAGATTGCAGTAGCTTTCTATATGAAGGATGCCACAAGACAGGATACGCAGTGGTGACACGAACTGAAGTCTTAGAGGCAGCTCCACTTCCTGCTGGCACTTTGGCTCAAAAGGCTGAACTCATCGTCCTTGGGCAGGCCCTGCAACTAGGAACAGGAAGACGCATAACTGTATACTGATAATAAATATGCCCATCTGTTCCTTCACTCTCATGGTGCATGGTAGAAAGAAAGGGGACTTCTGACATGTGCCAAAAAAGAAATAAAACGTGTACCAGAAATCCTAGAACTCCTCAAGGCAATCAATCATCCCCTTCAGGTGGCAGTGGTATAATGCCCCAGACACCTGGAAATTTTAAATATCTGCTAATTTTTGTGGACACCTACTCAGGGTGGGTGGAGGCTTTCCTTTGTCAAACTGAACAAGCCCAAGAAGTGACCAAGGCATTACTCAAAGAAATCATACCCCCTTTTGATCTTCCAGTCTCAGTAAAGAGTGACAACAGGGGAGCTTTTATGGCAACAGTCACCAAAGAAGTCAATAAGGTTTTAGATATAAATTGGAAATTAAACTCAGCCTGGAGACCACAATCGTCTGGAAAGACCAAAACGATGAACCATACTCTGAAAAAGTCCTTGGCAAAATTTTGCCAGGATACAAGCTCCACTTGGATATAAGTTCTCCCCACTGCCCTTCTCAGAATCTGGGTAGCACCTCGAAGTGGGCTCAAGTTGAGCCCTTATCAATTAATACACAGTAGACCATTCCTGAAAAAGTCGACTTTCCCCCACCTCGGTGATGACCGAGATAGAGAAAAGAGACTGGGTCTGTTCTCTGAGAGCTGTCATAAACACTGTTAATCAGTATGCTTCTTCTCGTTTGTCTTTTCCTTCTGACACTCCCCTCCACAGGTTCCAATCAGGTCCTGTTGAAAACCTGGAAGAATCAACCCCCGGAAGATCAACTGGCCCCTCAGTGGGAGGGACATTTTGAAGTTCTCCTGACCACCCACTCATCTCTGAAATTAACAAGAGTAGCCACGTGGGTGCATCACTCAAGAGTAAAAGCAGCCCTGCCAGAAGAAGAGAAAGAAGCAGAAAACAAAGGGCCACCATACTCGTACTCCAATTCAGGGCCTGAAGTACAAGTTCAAGAAGCTTACAGTACAATGATTTTGACCTTATTTCCCTCTATCTTTCTATTTTTCCAGGAGACCTTGACAGAAAATGTGCCAGTGATCCTATAGGCAAAGGGGACGTTGACCCTGCAGGCTGGGGCACTCTGACCTTCCCGTGTGTAGTCTCAACCCTAACTCCAGTAGGTCCAGTTAAGTGGGCCATAGAAGAGCCCAAAAGACGAACCTTAAGAATAGTGATTATTCTTGTTTGTTTTTGTGTTCCCTGTTTTATGAGGATATTAACAAAAAGAACTACAAATATAAGGCTAGAAAAGTTTTTAACCCTGGTAAGTCGGTATGCCCCCTTTTCAAGCTCTGGGGATGAATGTCATCAAGTCACCAAGATGCAGCCAATTTCCACTCTAACTCACCCCCTCGCCTATGGCCCCTAGTCGATATTAGGAGGTTTCTCACCCCAGCTGATGCCCCTAAGCAGCAGGAAGTAGCCAGAAAAGAAACAATGCCCTGTTTCCCAAGATTGAGAAACTTCCAACAAAAGGGGGGATAGGAAGAGGCTGCACAGGCCCTGCTCACTATTATTTACTCCCCATTGCTAACTGCCACATTGTCTCATGATCTTGTCTTTCTCTCCGGTTCCAGTGTCTACAAAAGGTTTAAGATTAACTGATGTTCCTCCTTGGAGGGTGGAAAACAAGTGATAATGATCTAAGGATGAAAAACCGAACAAAGCACCCATCTTGTGACAAGAAAACCAGGATGTCGCCAGATAACCCCCAAGAATATTAGTAAAAGATTAACTTATCTGAGACATGACCACCTCAAGGGGGAATGAACCCAAACTTCTAAAACCCATAATCCTGTCCCTGTAAAAGCCTTCAGCCAATCCCCAGTGGGGGAGACAGGTTTTTTTTTTTTTTTTTGAGGAATCTGTTCCCCTCTGTCTCCTATGTATCTCTATATAATAAAACTCTTGATGTTCACCTCACCCCTGTCTCAGAATTGGCTATTGTGGCAGGCGGCCCCAATCCACGTTATTGTGGTAACAGATTTTTTGAAAACTTATTATAATTAAGTACAAAAATAATTTATGTTTTTATATAAAATGGAGGTAGAGCCTAAACTCAGATCATTAAAAACCAATTTTCACTGACATGGTTGTTTCATGGGACTTCAGAAATTTATATTGGACTCAGGACAATGATTCGTTATGTAGACCTGTACCAGATATTACTGATTCTGTAGCCTCCCATGCCTGTTCAATGTCCCGTGCCTGTTCAATGTCAGCAGAACATCAAATGATAGACAACTCAACAGAACTTCATAAAATACCACCTACAGACCAGCATGTCTTGTTGAGAGTTACTGCTATCCATGTATGCAAGTGTCTGTTACCAGAAAAAGAAAAGAATCCTGAGCTACTCAGCCAATTTGATATGCTCAGTTTGTCTACAAATTAATTTCAATTTCTCTGAAAATTCAAAAATATTTAAGTTCCATTTATTTTCAGGTAATTATTATTTAGTTCATCACCATATCGGGAAGATGCTTGAACTGCATTCCTATAAATTCATGGGGCTCTTTAATTTTTCAAAAACAAAATTGCATTTCTACAAACTACAGCAACCCAATTCTGACATGACTACTAATGACCCAGACTCTTCAGGAATCAAGGTTTTGGTCTCCCCACCAGGCAAAAAACCAAAACAGTTTAGGTGCTTGCTAAGGGCAAAGGGAACACAGAATGGGTGGTGGAAGAAGGTAATTCTAAATACCAGTTATGGCCACTTGACCAACTGCAGAAACAAGGACTGTAATTGTTATGAGTATTTCTGCTTTGTGTGTGTGCATCAAATATTTTTGTTTTCTTCACTTAAGTAAATGGGGCTAGTGTGTTTTCAGTTGTATGCATGTAAGTTGTATCATGTTAGGTGCAAGTATGACTTTGTGATTGTCTTTATTCAGAGATTATGTATGATTTAAGGAAATGTGTACATGTGCCAAGTTTACAAGGGATGGACAGTGATGGTTAAGATTGTGTGTCAGTTTGGCTGGGCCACGATTCTCAGTGTTTATATGTGATCACTCCCATGATGGGATCTGCTGTGAGTAGCCAATCAGTTGAAAGGTAGTTTCCTTGGGCGTGTGGTCTGCATCTGAATATAAGCAGACATTCTGGCTTTTTGCTCACTCTGGATCCTGCAGCTGCCTCCTGTTCATCTGACTTCTGGTTCTTGGGACTTGAGCTACCAGCTTATCTGCCAATCTTGGGATTCATTGATCTTCCTGTGAGTAGGAGCCCTGCTCTCCGACCTGCTGATCTTGGGTTCACCAGCCCCTGCAGCTACGTGAACTGGGAGAAGCCTCTATCCTAATCCACAGACTTGGGACGTTCCAGCCTCTACAATCGCATGAGCTGTATCCTTGATATAAATCTCTCTATGTATGTATTTATACACCTTACTGGTTTTGCTTCTCTAGAGAACCCAGCTTAAAACATCTGTCTTGGAAGAAGTACAGCCAGAATGATCCTTAGAAGCAAGGGTGGCAAGACTTCATCTCATATACTCTGGACATGTTATCAGGAGGGACTAGTTCCTGGAGAAGGACATCATGCTTAGTAAAGTAGATGGTCAACAAAAAAGAGGAAGACCTCCAGTGAGATCGATTGACACAGTGGCTGCAACAATAGGCTCAAGTATAACAACAATTGTGAGGATGGCGCAGGACCAGGCAGTGTTTCGTTCTGTTGTACATAGGGCCCCTGCTATGAGTCTCAACTGACTCAACGGCACCTAATAACAACACACCTTGACTTATAAAATTTCAAAATCTGCTTCCCTTTTATTTTCATTTTCCTGGCATACCTATGCACATCCTTTTATTTTTAACCTTTCTGAGGTGCAGTTGTTGTCATTGTTAAAACAATAATATATATATATATTGCAATATTTATATATACAATATATATTATAATAAATATATATTTATATATACAACACATATATAAATATATATATAATTCAAGCCTCAAACTTCTGAAGTAGATGGTTTTTAAATGTGAGTTTTGAAAAACAACAGAGTTTTGTGATCCAATTTGTATGTTTTAATATGACGAATACATTTGGTTTTAGCTGTGTCCTGTGTATATTACATGCATTGATTGTATGTATATTCTAAAGGTCTTTGACTATGTGGTCTATTTTCCTTGTTTTTTAAATTTGTACTCCTAACTTAGTTAAAAGTTTGTAATTTTTTGTCTTTTTTTTAATTACCTTTATACTTACAACTTTAAATAATACCCTTAGTCCCTGTCATGGATTGAATTGTGTTCCCCAAAAATATCTGTTAACTCAACTAGGTCAGCATTTCCAGTATTGTATGATTGTCTACCATTTTGTCATCTGATGTGATTTCCCTATGTGTTGTAAATCCTATCACTATGATGTAATGAGATGGATTAGTGGCAGTTATACTGATGAGATCTGCAAGATTAGATAGTGCCTTAAGCCAGTCTCTTGAGATATAAAAGAGAGAAGCAAGCAGAGAGGCATGGGGACCTCATACCACCAAAAAAGCAGTGCCTGGAGCAGAGTGCCTACTTTGGACCTGAAGTCCCTGCACTGAGATGCTTTCAGTCCAAGAGAATATTGATGACAGGACTTTTCTCCAGAGCCAACAGACAAAGCCTTCCTCTGGAGCTGACACCCTGAATTTGGACTTGTAGCCTACTAGACTGTGAGAGAATACATTTCTCTTTGTTAAAGCCATCCACTTGTGGTATTTCTGTTATAGCAGCACTAGATAACTAAGACGTTCCTATTAAAAGCAACAATATAATTGGCTAGTAATATCTTCTCCTGCCATGCCCAATTTAATAGTATTACCTTTTTCAGAAGATCCCTAGGTGGCAAACAGGATTTGCACTCGACTACTAATCCAAACACAACTGGACCAATAAGCAGCATCATGATAAACAGAGACAATACTAAAGTTGTCAAGTATTTCATTCTACTTGGATCCACAACCAATGTCCATGGAAGCAGCAGTCAAGAAATCAAACAACACATTGAACTGGGCAAATCTGCTGCAAAAGACCTCTTTAAAGTGTTAAAAAGCAAAGCTGTCACTTTAAGGACTAAGGTGCACCTGACCCAAGCTACAGTGTTTTCAGTTGCCTCACATACATGTGAAAGCTGGGCAATTAATAAGGGAGACTGAAGAAGAATTGACGCCTTTGAATTATGGTGTTGGTGAAGAACGTTGACTATAACATGGACTGTGAAAAGAATGAACAAATCTGTCTTGGAAGAAGTACAGCCAGAATGCTCCTTAGAAGGGAGGATGGTGAGACTTTGTGTCACATACTTTGTACATGTTATCAGGAGAGATCAGTCCCTGGAGAAGGACATCATGCTTGGTAAAGTAGAGGGTCAGCGAAAAAGAGGAAGACCCTCAACGAGATGGATTGACACAGTGGCTGCAACAATAAGCTCAAAACATAACAACAATCATGAGGATGGCACAGGACCAAGCAGTGTTTCATTCTATTGTACCCAGAGTTGCTATGAGTGGAAACTGACTTGAGGGCACCTAACAACAACAACAACTAACCTAACGATTGGCGGTTCAAACTTACCCAGCAATACAGCAGAAGAAAATAACTGCTGATTTGCTTTTGTTTAGATTATAGTCAAGAAAACCCTACCGAGCAGTTCTACTCTACTCTCTGCCATAAGTCAGAATCCACTTGATGGTAACAACCTTTCTCAGAACTTACCTGTGTATCCTTAAATATGTTGAAATTCAAAGAAGAATTTGAATTTGACTCCCAGCTATTACATATGAGGCATTGGTCAGCTTATTCCACTTTTCAGTGCCTGTCTCCTTCTTCCCTATTTTATTAGTTGTATTATTTCTGCACCGTCAGGACATACAGCATCTGTATTCTATTATGCAACTCTCTGCTGCAGTTGGAAATAACTCGAGGCCATGGTAGCCTCCTAGTACACTGCTGGGCAGCAGATCACAGATTGCAGAAAGACTGCAGAACATACACTTGCAGACCAAATTAAGTTGCTTGAATCTTGTTGGTTTTTTACTATCAATTTAAAATACACAGTGAGAAGCAAGGGGAAAGAGATTGGATAGATTTACTCACTTGGATAGGATGTGAGAGGGACAAGAACACCCCACTCCCTGAATCCGGTGTTATGCAGTTCTCATGTGACACACTATATTTCTGTCACATCAGCTTCCCCCTTGACGCTGTGGTTACCAGGGCTGGAGTTGAAGGTGAGCCTGGAGACAACATGGGGGCAATCACCTCTGGCTGGTAGCTTGGTAGAGGTTGCACTGGGCCAGAATGAGTCTGACTGATGGATGGCTATTTTAAGGCATGGATGATTGGTTTCTCGTCGATGTCAGTTAATTTCCAGAATTCTGAAAAAACTTATTTTGATTTTTTTTTTTTTTTTTTGCCAGTGCTTTTAGGGAGGAGCAGATTCTTAGAAGTCTCTACTCTGCCATTCTAGTAGTGCCTCTCAAGTTTAATACAGTTTTGCAAAACAAAATCATGTATTCATTCATTTTTTTTATTAAATATTTCTTGAAATCTGACAAGTGCCAGACTTTGTTGGGGATTCAGCAGTGATCAGGACAGATTAACTGTCCCCATGGATCCTATATTCTAGGGTAGGAGGAAAAAATTAATACATAAACATAAAGTGTAATTCCAGGAATTTCAAGCATTTAGTATCTTTCACAGGAGAGTATTGCTCACTAATATCCTATCAGATTTCGTCCTGTAGGTGGACCACATAAGGTAATGCAAAGTTTTAGATAGTCCACATGTATAGAATTGGGAATAACACCATTTGACATGTTTGTAAAACATTGAATGAGATAGCTAATCAGAGCATCCACAGTATAATAAATTGTAACTGTTACTGTTTTTCTTTATTCAGGGATAACAGTGTTTTGACCTTCAGATGACACATACAGGTAGTCCCCGACTTATGACGTATTCGAGTTATAATGAATTGCACTCATGACCGTCTATTTCGTTTTCTGTTTTTGTACATTTTTTCATTAGTAATATGTACTACATATGGTGTTGCAGTGTGTAATTTGCTGATGTAATCATCCTCAGATGTTCACTTGCAGATGTCCAATGTTATGATTTATTGCTCAAAACACTGCCGTATTGCAGGTATGGCCTGGTCTATGATGAAATCAGTGTCGGTGTTAGTGTTGGGAATCGTAACTGATAGAAAATTGTCCAACTCTAAAGACATATGACAACTGAATTGCACACGTGCCCAAAAGCCAACTTCATGGTTACCACAGTGAAGCCGACTTCATTGTAGGCAAGGTCTATAGTGTGATCTTATTCAGTGTTTCATACTATAAGAAGCATTATTTGTTAATTTCATCATTGAAACAAATTTTTATGATTTGTATTTTTATGTGTGTATATAGTAAAATATACCTTTAAATTTATATGTAATGTTTCCAACCCCCAAAGACAAATAAAGATCAGAATTATAAAGATACTGATAATAAAAGACAATAATAATGAAAACTAAAATAAAGATGAGGTGTTCAACTTATGTCAGAACCAACTTATGACAGAGTCATCAGAATGGAACCCTACCGTAAGTCAGGGACTACTTGTACTTATCACTAGGTTTAAAACTGAATTTATATTTTCTGTGCTTCACTGTACCCCTTTACTGATTTTGTCAAAAAATATGAGGAAATATTTGGCTCCTCCCTCACTTAAAATCATGATATCCAGCCTATTCATGTACCTATTATTACCTCCTTTATTATTACTCTCCAGCTAGCTCCAAATATCTTAAATCTTGACTGTCTACGTCTTCCTAGTGACAGCCAGTTCTTTCTCAAATCTGTGGTATTCAGAACAGCAAGAATTCTTTTCAAGTATTTTCTAAATCAGTTCTCCTCTTCTCAGCTGTCTATGACAGTTCCCAATAACCTCATGATTTTCGTTCTAAACTGTAGCTTTAAATTCTTCCACTCATTGAATACCTCATTTAAATTCTCTAAGTTTCTCTCATCTCCAACTCTAACAGTAGAAATTACCTAGATTACAATCCCAGATGTGGTATCTGACAAGGGCAGTTTCCAAAACTTGAGTTTATCAGGCTATTAGGACAGGTATCCTCATTCCAGAAAGTAGTTTTTGCTGTGTCTTTTCCCACTGACAATCTTAACTTTTCCTGTCCCTTTAAGTTTGCCAAAGGCAGAGAAAAGATTTTTTTTATTTTGTTTATTGTTGTAGTTTAAGTTTACATTTCAAGTTACTCATACAAAAATTTATACATACGTTGTTATGTGACCCTAATTGCTCTCCCTATACTGTGACAGCACACTCCTCCTTTCCACCCCTGATTTCCCATGTCCATTCAACCAGCTCCTAACCCTCTCTGCCTTCTCATCGCACCTCCGGACAGGAGCTGCCCATTTAGTCTCCTGTATCTACTTGAGCTAAGAAGCACACTCTTCATGAGTATCATTTTACGTCCCACAGTCCAGTCCAATCTTTGAAGAGTTGGCCTCGGAAATGGTTTTAGTTCTGGGTTAACAGAGAGTCTGGGGGCCAGGCTTTCCGGGGTTCTTCCAATCTCATTCAGACCATTAAGTCTGGTCTTTTTACTAGAATTTGATTTTTGCACCTCACCTTTCTCCTGCTCCATCAGGGATTCTCTGTTGTTTTCCCCGTCAGGGCGGTCATAAGGTGATAGCTGGGCACCATCTAGTTATTTTGGTCTCAAGCTGATGATGTCTCTGGTTTATGTGGTCCTTTATGTCTCTTGAGCTAATACTTTCCTTGTGTCTTTGGTGTTCTTCATTCTCCTTTACTCCAGGTGGTTGGGACCAATCGATGCATCTTAGATGGCCACTTGCTAGCTTTTAAGACCCCACTCACCAAAGCAGGATGCAGAAGATTTTCTTAATAAATTTTGTTATGCCAATTGACTTAGATGTCCCCTGAAAGCATGGTCTCCAGACCCCCACCCCTGCTGCTCTGTCTCTTGAAGTGTTTGACTGTATTCAGGAAACTTCTTAGCTTTGGTTTAGCCCAGTTGGGTTGACTTCCCCTGTAGTGTGTGCTGTCCTTCCCTTCACCTAAGATAATTCTTGTCTACTATCTAGTTAGTGAATAACCCTCTCTCCCCACCCTCATAACCATCAAAGAATGTTTTCTTCTGTGTTTAAACCTTTTCTTGAGTTCTTGTAAGAGTGATCTTATACAATATTTGCCCTTTTGTGACTGATTAAATTCACTCAGCATAATGCCTTCCAGATTCCTCCATATTATAAGATGTTTCATGGCTTCATAGTTGTTCTTTTTTATTGCATAGTATTCCATGGTGTGAGTATACCATAATTTGTTTATCCATTCATCCACTGATGGGCACGTAGGTTGTTTCCACTTTTTTGCTATCGTGAATAGTGCTGCAATGAACATGATTGTGCATATATCTATTCATGTGGTAGCTCTTATTTCTCTAGGATATATTCCAAGGAGCAGGATTGCTGGATCATATGGTACTTCTATTTCTAGCTTTTTAAGGAAGTGCCAAATCTATTTCCAAAGGATAAATGATTTTGAATTGCAGGATCAGATAATGAGCATTCTGAGATTCAAAACAAAAGCATAAAATGTTTAAGTGTCTTAAAGCTGATAAAACTGGAACTTTATCCAAGATGGACATCATATCAAGGTATATCTTGGCAGAAATTTTCCGAAATGGATAATAAAAAATCACTAACTCCGGAACTGTGCTGAAGATGGTGCTCTAGGCAGAAATACCACGCCGTCCCTCCACAGCAAAGATCCGAAAAACTAAGCCTAACAGAGAATCAACAATCCTGAAACCCTAGAACACCAAATGAAGAGATAAAGAACTTAGCCAAACACCAAACAGAGTGAGAATACTAAAAGAGAACGGAGAGCGAGGAGAGACTCATGCAGAGATTCCTTACCAGCTAACGCAGCGCGGATCCACCATCTTGGATTCCTATCGGAGACCAGCGAACGGGACAGCAGCCTTGCAGAGCATCCGGTGGGAGACAGAACGACTGGTAAACTGCGGTGCGCGCTTTCCCACCCCCCACCCCTCTTTGCCTCTGCTGGGGCTCCCCTGCTTTACGTGGCCAGGGTCCCTGGGCTGGGGGGCGCCGGTGCTTGGATTCCACACACCAGGGCTGGCGGCTTTCTGAGAGCCATTTGCTGGCCGCTGGCGAAACTTTTTCTGCTGCCTCCCCCGCCTTTTGCCTGGGAGCCTGGTTCCGAGTGCAGTCTTTGCTCTCTCCTGCGGGGCTATGGGGCTGCGTTCGGGCATATGGCTGCTTCCGGGTCTGGGCTGCCGCGCTGGTGAGATCCCGGGGCCTTTGTTCGTTCGCCCCACTGCTTTCCGTGGCCGGGGTCCCTGGGCTGGGCGCTGGTGCTTGGATTCCGCGCGCCCGGGCTGGCGGCTTTTTGAGAGCTGTTTGCTGGCCATTGGCGGGGCTTTTTCTGCCGCCTCCCCCTCCTTTTGCCTGGGTGCCTGGTTCCGAGTGCCGTCTTTGCTCTCTCCTGCGGGGCTGTGGGGCTGCGTTCGGGCGTATGGCTGCTTCCAGGTCTGGGCTGCCGTGCTGGCGAGATCCCGGGGCCTTTGTTTGTTCGCCCCACTGCTTTCCGTGGCCGGGGTCCCTGGGCTGGGCGCCGGTGCTTGGATTCTGCGCGCCTGGGCTGGCGGCTTTCTGGGAGCCGTTTGCTGGCAGCTGGCGAACCTTTTTCTGCCGCCTCCCCCTCCTTTTGCCTAGGTGCCTGGTTCCAAGTGCCATCTTTGCTCTCTCCTGTGGGGCTGTGGGACTGCGTTCGGGTGTGTGGCTGATTCCAGGTCTGGGGTGCCGCACTGGTGAGATCCCGGGGCCTTTGTTCATTCGCCCCTCTGCTTCCCGTGGCCACAGTCTCTTAACCCCGAGACTACTGGCTTCTTGGAATTCGCGCCCCTGAGTGAGGGCTCTCTGGGTCCCATTTGTTGGCACTGACTGCTGGTGTTGCTTTTTTTTTTTTTTAGTTTTATTTTTCTTCTTTTTTTGATTAGCTTTGTCATCTTTTCCCTCTTTTTCCCTTTTGTCTTTCTTTATTACTTAATTTCTCCTCTCTCTATCTCTTCCTTCTCTTTCTGATCCCTGAATACCAGGCGATGTATGCCTCTGTACCTTCTGGCCAGGCTGTGCTGTGAAAACTGAGACCAACTCCCCCAGACCTCATAGCTGCATCGGTGGGATCCCTGGGAACGTTGCAGTTCTTTAACTTTTCTGATTTTTATTTGTTCATTCTTTCCTTTTCTTTCTCTTCTCCCTTCTGGTTTCCTCCATCCCATAGTCTCTCATCTGTACATTCCAACGACAAGCTCCCCTAGCATTCTTTTATGTTTGTATGCTTTTTGCTCCTCCTCCTCTCTCCTCTCTCCCATATCCAGCTTAGCTTCACACATAACCATCTTCCCGCTGCACCCTACCTACCTGCACCATGCAATAGATATCACACCACCAAGCTGTGCAGGCACAACCTATTGGAACCTGCCCAGCACTGACTACCGACCATCCTGGTGGCTGCGGTGAGTGCCACAAGCAACCCGCCCCAGTGGCTCCTCCTCAGCTAGATCTGCCCAGCTGTACCACAAGGACGAAACAAACAAAAAAAAATCTACAATCAATAAACGAGAGAAATATCTACTGAATGCCCTGAAAACAACAAACAATATCAAAACATTTACAAAAACAAGACAAGATGGCTCCAATAGGCGTCCAAATTAAAACACCAGATAACTCTCCTGTGGAAGAAAATGCACTAGAAGTACCTGATAGGGAACTCAAATCATTAATACTCGGAATTTTCCAAGAACTGAGGCAAAAAGCTGACAAACATGAGGAAAAAATAGCAAATTTATGGAAAATGCAGACAAAAAATTGGAAGAATTCAGGAAGATGATGCAGGAACAAAATGCCAAAATAAATTCACAACTCGAAATTATACAAAAGCAACAATTAGAAATCCAAAAGATAAACAACAAGATTTCAGAAATGGACGGTGTTATAGAAGGGCTGAGAAGTAGATTTGAAACCATGGAAGACAGAATCAGTGGAACTGAAGACAAACGCTTGGATACAACATTGTTTCAGGAAAACTCAGAAAAAAGAACAAAGAAAAATGAAGAGACCCTGAGAGTTATGTGGGACACAATTAAAAGCAAAAACTTACGAGTGATTGGCATACCAGAACAGGGGGAGAAAACAGAAAACAGAGAGAGGATCATTGACGAACTGCTGACAGAAAACTTTCCCAATATCATGAAAAATGAAAACCTGGCCATCCAAGAAGCTCAACAAACCCCATATAGAAGAGACCCCAAAAGAAAATCACCAAGACATATCATATTCACACTCACTAAAACTGAAGACAAACAAAGAATCCTGAGAGCAGCTCGTGAAAAACAAGAAGTCACATACAGAGGAGAAACAATAAGACTAAGCTCAGATTATTCGGCATAAACCATGCAGGCAGGAAGGCAATGTGATGACATATATAAAATCTAGAAAGAAAAAAATTGTCAGCCAAGAATAATATATCCTGCAAAACTCTCATTCACATTTGATGGTGAAATTAGGTCATTTCCAGATAAACAGAAACTAAAGGAATATGCAAGAGTCAAACCAAACTTACAAGAATTATTAAAGGGAGTTCTTCGACCTGAGGACAAACAGCTTCAACCCTCAGGCAGGACCTAGGACCTAGGACGCAGGTTCACATGAACCAGATACCATCCTAGGAACTGAACTACAGAGGACTTTCCAAAAACAAAAGAAATACAACAGGGAATCAGAGAAATCAATCAAAGGATGACAACAACATCAAAACAATGAAAGAGGGAACAAACGGCATAGGTATAGAACCTTCTAAATGAGAGGAAGGCAAAGCGATACCAAGTAAGGGTAGACTGCTTCAAAATTATAAAGATAAGGGTAAAATTCATGGTAACCACAAAAAAAGTTAACAAACCAACTCATAAAAATAAAGATGAAAAACATAAAGTCTCAACAAAAACAAAACCTACAAAAACAAAAGAAATGAACACAAAATCCACAAACAAAAGTAACTCAGCACAAGAGAGTAAGAAGAACAAAGAAAACTTCAGCATCACAAAAAAAAGCACTACAAAATGACAGCAACAAACTTCCATCTATCAATAATTACACTGAACGTAAATGGACCCAATGCACCCATAAAGAGACGGAGAGTGGCAGAATGGATAAGAAAACAGGATCCATCAATTTGCTGTCTACAACAGACACACCTTAGAAACAAAGATGTTAATTTATTAAAAAACAAAGGTTGGAAAAAAATATATCAAGCAAACAACTATCAAAAATGAGCAGGAGTGGCAATTCTAATCTCAGATAAAATAGACTTTAAAACAAAATCTACCATAAAAGACGAAGAAGGACACTATATAATGATTAAGGGGATGATCCATTATGAAGACATAACCATAATAAATATCTATGCACCCAATGACAGGGCTCCAAATACATAAAAAAAACTCTAACAGCACCGAAAAGAGAAATTGACAGTTCCACAATAACAGTAGGAGACTTCAACACACCACTCTCAGTAAAGGACAGAACAACTAAAAAGAAACTCAGCAAAGATACAGAAGACTTAAAGGACACAATCAGCCACTGGACCTCATAGACATATATAGAACAATCCATCCAACCGCTGAAAAGTACACATTCTTTTCCAATGCACATGGAACATTCTCCAGAATAGAGCACATCTTAGTCCACAGAGCAATCCTCAACAAGATCCAAAATGCTGAGATAATTCACAGTATCTTCTCTGACCACAATGCCATCAAGGTAGAAATTAACACTAGAAAGAGCAAGGAAAAAACATCAAACACATGGAAACTGAATAATAATCTGCTTACACATCAATGGGTAATAGAAGAAATCAGAGATGTAATTAAAAAATTCCTAGACTCAAATGAAAATGAAAACACATCATACCAAAACCTTTGGGACACAGCAAAGGCAGTCCTCAGAGGACAATTTAGAGCAATAGATGCACATATCAAGAAAGAAGAAAGGGACAAAATCAAAACATTAACTACAGAACTCAAACAAATAGAAAGAGAACAACAAAAAAAGCCCACAAACACCGGAAGAAAGGAAATAGTAAAGATCAGAGCAGAAATAAATGAAATAGAGAACAGAAAAACAATAGAAAGAATTAACAAAACCAAAAGTTGGTTCTTGGAAAGAATCAACAAAATCGACAAACCACTGGCCAGACTGACAAAAGAAAAACAGCAGAGGGCACAGATAACCCAAATAAGAAATGAAATGGGGGACATTACAACAGACCCAACCGAAATACAAAGGATTATAACAGAATATTATGAAAAACTATATTCCAACAAATTTGAAAACCTAGAGGAAATGGATAAATTTCCAGAAACATACGGCCTACCCAAACTACAACAAAGTGATATTGAAAATCTGAACAGACCCATAACAAGAGAAGAGATTGAAAAGGTAATAAAAAAACTCCCAACCAAAAAAAGCCCTGGCCCAGATGGCTTCACTGGAGAATTCTACAAAACATTTACAGAAGAGCTTGTACCAGTTCTACTCAAGCTATTTCAGAGCATAGGATAGGAAGCAACACTTCCAAATTCATTCTATGAAGCCAGCATAACGCTGATACCAAAACCAGGCAAGGACATCACAAAAAAAGAAAATTACAGACCAATATCTCTCATAAATATAGATGCAAAAATTCTGAACGAAATTCTAGCCAATAGAATTCAGTATCGTATCAAAAAAATAATACACCACGACCAAGTAGGACTCATAACAGGTATTCAAGGATGGTTTAACATTAGAAAATCCATCAACGTAATCCACCACATAAATAAAAGCAAATAAAAAATCACATGATCATCTCAATTGACACAGAAAAGGCATTTGACAAAGTCCAACACCCATTCCTGATAAAAGCTCTCAATCAATTAGGCATAGAAGGGAAATTTCTCAACATAATAAAGGGCATCTATGCAAAACCAACAGCCAACATCATTCTTAATGGAGAGAGGCTGAAAACATTCCCCTTGAAAACAGGAACAAGACAAGGATGCCCTTTATCACCACTCCTATTTAACATTGTGCTGGAAGTTCTAGCTAGAGCAATCAGGCAAGAGAAAGAAATAAAGGGCATCCAAATTGGTAATGAAGAAGTTAAACTCTCCCTGTTTGCAGATGATATGATACTATACATAGAAAACCCTAAAGACCCCATGAGAAATCTACTGGAACTAATAGAAAGATTCAGCAGAGTAGCAGGATACAAGATAAACATTCAAAAATCAGTTGGAGTCCTATACACCAGTAAAGAGAACGATGAAAAGGAGATCAGGAAATCAATAGCATTTTCAATAGCCCCTAAAAAGATAAAATACTTAGGAATAAATCTGACCAGGAATGTAAAAGACCTATACAAAGAAAACTACAAAACACTGCTGCATGAAACCCAAAGGGATCTACATAAATGGAAAAACATACCATGCTCATGGATAGGCAGACTCAACATTGTGAAAATGGCAATTCTACCTAAAGCAATCTACAAATACAATGCAATCCCGATACAAATACCAACAACATTCTTCAAAGAGATGGAAAAACTAATTATTAACTTTATATGGAAAGGGAAGAAACCCCGAATAAGTAAAGCACTACTGAGAAGAAGAATAAAGTTGGAGGACTCACACTACCTGACTTGAGAACCTACTATACAGCTACAGTACTCAAAACAGCCTGGTACTGGTACAACAACAGAGACATTGACCAATGGAACAGAATTGAGAACTCAGATGTAAATCCATCCACCTACGGTCACCTGATTTTTGACAAGGGCCCAAAATACATCAAATGGGGAAAAGACAGTCTTTTTAACAAATGGTGCTGGCAAAACTGGATATCCATTTGTAGAAAAATGAAACAGGACCCATACCTCATGCCGTATACAAAAACTACTTCAAAATGGATCAAAGACCTGAATATAAAGCCTCAAACTATAAAATTCATAGAAGAAAAAATAGGACCAACACTTCAGGCCTTAATACATGGCATTAACAGGATACAAACCATAAACATCAACACAAAAAACCCAACAGATAAACTAGATAATTGGGATCTTCTAAAAATCAAACATCTATGCTCTTCAAAAGATTTCACCAAAAGAGTTAAAAGAGAACCTACAGACTGGGAAAAAATTTTTGGACAGGACAAGTCAGACAAAGGTCTAATCTCCATAATCTACAAGAAAATCCAACACCTCTACAACAAAAAGACAACCAATCCTATCAAAAAATGGGCAAAGGAAATGAACAGACACTTCACCAAGGAAGACATTCAAATGGCCAACGGACACATGAGGAAATGCTCGCGATCACTAGCCATTAGAGAAATGCAAATTAAAACCACAATGAGATACCATCTCACCCCGGCATTACTGGCACGAATCAAAAATACTGGAAATAACAAATGTTGGAGGGGCTTCGGGGAGACGGGAACTCTTATACACTGCTGGTGGGAATGCAAAATGATACAGCCATTTTGGAAAATGATATGGCGTTTCCTCAGAAAGCTAGAAATAGACATACCATTCGATCCAGCAATCCCACTCCTAGGAATATATCCTAGAGAAATAAGAGTCATCACTCGAATAGACATATGCACACCTATGTTCATGGCAGCATTATTCACAATAGCAAAACAATGGAAACAACCTCGATGTCCATCAACAGATGAATGGATACACAAACTATGGTACATACACACAATGGAGTACTATGCAATGAGAAAGAACAACAATGAATCTGTGAACCATCTCATAACATGGATGAAACTGGAGGACATCATGCTGAGTGAAATAAGTCAATCACAAAATTACAAATATTGTATGAGACCTCTATTGTAAAAACCCATGAAAAAATTCACATGCAAAATGTAACAATCCTTGTTGGTTACCAGGGATGGGGGGGGGGGGGATACTAAATAGGTAATAGATAAGTGGTAACTTGGGTGAGAGGTGAGATAGTACACAGTACAGTGGAAACTAACACAACCTGCACAAGGAAAGGTCATGGAGGCCCTATAGACACATCCAAACCCCCCGAGGGACTGAGTTGTTGGACAGAGGGCTCTGGGGACCATGGTCTCGGGGAACATCTAGCTCAATTGGCATGACACTACTTATAAAGATAATGCTCTACATTCTACCTTGGTGAGTAGTGTCTGGGGTCTTAAAAGCCTATGAGCGGCCATCTAAGATACTCCACTGGTCTCATCCCTTCAGGAGCAAGGGAGAATGAAGAGAACAGGATTCAACGAAAAGATTAGTCCAAAGGTCCACAGCTACCAAGGCCTCCACCGGACTGAATCCAGTACAGCTAGATGGTGCCCGCCTACCACCACTGACTGCTCTGACCAGGATCACAACAGAGGGTTCTGGACAGAGCTGGAGTAGGATGTAGAGCATAATTTTAACTCCCCCCGCCCCAAAAAAAGACCAGATTTACTGGCCTAAAGATACTAGAGAAACCTCAAGAGTGTGGCCCCCCAGACACCCTTTCAGCTCAGAGGTGAAGTTACCTTCGAGGTTCGATGTTAATCCTGGGAGTGGACAGCCCAGTAAAACTAAATGGGACTAGCAAGGTACAGGAGTCCGGTGACAAGGGCCAGAAGGCAGAGGGGGAGTAGGAAACTGACGATAAGGAACACAAATTGAATAAGGACACTGTCGATGTATTGTGAGATTGTTGAACACCGCTATAGGGCAACATTTGTAGTAACTATTAAATGGGAGGCTGTTTTGTCCTGTAAGCCTTCATCTTGGGCAAGAATGGCAGCACAATTGGAAGAGCATAGTCAATATCACTTAAATGTGTAAGTAAAAAGTTTTGAAATGGTGTTAAAATAAAATAAAATAAAAAACCAAATGAGACTAAAGAGGTACAGTAGTCCAGTGACAAGGGCCAGAAGACAGAAGGGGACAAGGAAGTCCCCTGGTGATAGGGAACACAAGGTGGAATAACGATATTCTTGATGTGCTGTGAGATTGTTAACCATTGTCATAGGGCAACATGTGTAGTAACTGTTAAATGAAAAACTATTTTGTTCTGTAAGCCTTCATCTTAAGTGAGAATAACAGCACAGTTGGAAGAGCGTAGTCAAAATCACTGAACTGTGAATGTAGAAATTTTTGAAACGGTGTATCTTTGGTTATCTGTATTTTCATCAAAAAAAAAAAAAAAAGAAAAAAGGTTGAGAATTTAGAGGCTTAATATGTTGTGGGGTTGTTAACCAATGTCATAGAACAACATATGTACTACTATTTCATGAGAAACTATTTGCTCTGTAAGCTTTCACCTGAAGTACAATAAAATATAAAAAAAAAAAAAAAATCACTAACTCCAAGAAATGGTTTCTGTGACTAAACAAAGAATATTAAGGCAGAAGAGACCAAATGTTACTCTTCACTCCAGCTCTTACAAGCTATTCTTCTTAAGTAAACTGTACCTTCCTCCTTGAGGCAATTCACTAACATAATTTTCTCTGCTTTGCATCTAATCCAAATTCTACCAAACCAAAAACACGACCTCTTCAAGAAACTACTTGAGAATAAGTTTCTTTATTTTTTATTTAATAAGAAGTGTCTCTAAATTAGCACCATTTGAACTTGCTCACTATTCCATTGGCTCCTGAAAATATTAAGAAATTTTTACATATCTCTATCTTTATTGTGGACAATTGTCACCTGAGGTGGAAATAATAGTGGAGGCTAACAAGAGTCTGATAAAAATAAAACAATAAAAAAAACTTAAAAGGAAAATCCTGGGAATGAGATGTTCATAGGGGCTTTAAAAAGTTCTGACATACATAGCCCTGGAAATCTTGAAGGCCACATCCATCCCCAGGACTGTGTATATGCAATTGTTATGTTTAAAAGTTATTTTTTTTCCTAAAGCATGTCTCTGAACATTTTTTTTCACCATCCACACACACAAAAATAATGAACATTCAGTGGTTTCAATTTTCCTTTAAGAAAAATTATTAGTATGTTTTCCAATGCATTTTCACAAGAACTACTAGTACTTTCAATAGTTACTGAGTTTCTGGCCAAGTACTATATTATTGTCTAAGCATTAGCTATTTCATGTAATTCTCAGCAAACCTGCAAGTTAGGTATTATCTTCTCAAATTTTATAAATGAGGAAGCTGAGGCAGAGAGGGGCTCAGAAAATTTGCAGAACTTTGCATAACCTCAAAGCCCTAAATGACTTCAGACTTCTGTTATCGACTTTCCATCACAAAAACCCAATGGTCCAGCTAAGCTCCTTATTATCTAGACACACTCCACAATTTACTCAAGTCATTCCCTGTTGCTGAAATTATCTGACATTCATAACTCATTTGCACGGCCCTTCCCAACTATCTTCTCCTCCATGAATTCTTCACCATCATCTGCTCCCATCACAAAGAATTTATTTTTAATGTCTAACAGCATTTAGAGTCTTCTTTTTCTAATATTTATCTTAGAACTTATACTATAGTCTAGAAATTTTGGGGGCAGACACTATGTCTTTTTATTTTTAAATACTCTTTAATGCTCAAATTTTCAGAAAATATTATATAAATTAAATTTCCTACCTATTTCATCACATTATTATTTTAAATCCTAATTCCAAATGCATCTAATATTCTGTAAAAGCAATATAGTCTAAACAAATGGTGAAGAAAGGAGTTTTCTAACATAAATCATTGTTGTTATTGTGTGCTGTCAAGTCGATTCTGACTCATGGTGAACCCATGTGACACAGTAGAAATTTCTCATAGGGTTTCCTAGTCTAAAATCTTTATGGGAGCAAATAGTCAGGTATTTTCTTCCGTGGAGTAGCTGGTGGGTTCAAACCACCCACCTTTTGGTTAGCAGACAAGTGCTTAACCATTGTGCCATCAGGGCTCCTTTTAATATAAATATAAATAAGTAAAAATGATTATATTTAACTTAGGCTAATATATTTTTAGCCAAAATGTAAGTAAGAAATAGAAATGGCAACTGCTTAAAGGAACTGACAATTACTATCCCTTATCTCACTTTTGGAAACCCTGATGGCATAGTGGTTAAGAGTTTGGCTGCTAACCAAAAGATTGGCAATTCGAATCCACCAGGTGCTCCTTGGAAACCCTATGGGGCAGTCTTACTCTGTCCTACAGGGTCTCTGTGAGTCAGAATCAACAGCAACAGGTTTTGTTTTTTTGGTTTTATCTCACTTTGGGGACTTATGATAGAGAGAGGTAATATATGGAAGTGGAACTATTATAAAACAAATCACAAATATTAACAATCTAACATGACCAGCTAAGTAAGTTACATTGGTTATTTTCAGCACTGATGTTATATTAAATCACTTGTCAAAATGGTTGTATGTATTAGCTTTTTATGATGTTTAAATGCCTTAATTCATTATACAAATTGCAAGAAAATGTCTCTATTTAAAATTAAAATATGTTTTTTCTATATTTAAAACTGATAAGTCAAGCTTAACTAGACAAAAATATCTTTCAAGGATCATTGATGTTTTCAAATATCCATTATTTGATAATTCACATTAAAAGGAGAAATTTTGGCAATTATTTACAACAATAAAGATTTTTCATTATTATTGAATATTAGCTGGAAAATACTAATTTGAATTAAGCATCATTATTAAACATGTCCTTTGTTATTGGCAGAGTCCCTGAGTGGTGCAAATAATTAATTCTGGGTTCTCAGCTACTTATCGAAAGGTTAGAGATTCAAGTCCATCCAGTGGCATCTATGAAAGAAAGGCCTGGTTATCTACATTTAAAATATCAGGCATTGAAAACCTTATGCAGCACAGTTCTACTCTGACACATATAAAGTTTCCAAAGGTCGAAATTGACTTGACAGCGACTGGGTTGTTCTTGGCACTGTGCTTAGTGCTATAGAGTTGTTGTCAGTTGTCGTCAAGTCAGCTTATGGTGGCCTTATGTAAAATGGAATGAAATATTGCCTGATCCTGCACCATCCTCACAATTGTTTGTATGTTTGAGCCTATTGTTGCTGCTACCACCTCATTCCGTTTCATGGAGGGTTTCCCTGGTTTTCACTGACCCTCTGCAGTAGATATTGACATCTACTAGAATTTATCACTCTTTACTGTAAAGCAATTCATTTTCACTTCATATTTGTGAATCCATTAGGACTTCATTAACCTTTTCCACCATCAGTTCCCTAGAAATAAATGATGTTCTCACTGTATAGGATGTATTTATTCACAGACAATAATTCAAAAACTACAGAAAAGCAGAATCATAAGCTGCATGTTAATAATTCTCATTCATTGTTAGAAGATGTGTTGCATTATGATAACTGCTAATTATGTTGGTTAATTAGCCGCCTACAGGGTCAAACATAACCTTGAAGACATGGAAAAATCAGAAAAAATTTAATCTGGTGAGTTATACTGTCCCCAAATCTAAGTTTTTCAAGAAATAGTTTAGCAGTACACTAAATTTTCCAGGTCAGTTGGGGTATTGTTCTGTAACAGGAGTGGAATTATGCTTAATTGAGGGCATTAAAGAAATGGATCACCATAGTAGTTAGCCTATATCTTGGTGATATATCAGGTGATTATACATAGGCCATCTAAAGGCTGGGAAATCTGGGATTATAGGAAAAAAGAAAAATGCAAGGAATGAGATTAATTGTCAGGGATATAGATGAGTGAAACTGGCTGAATAGGAGAAGAGTAAAGTGTAGTCTCCTGTCCACCAAACAAGCATCGAGAAAGAGAGGAGAGATGAAGTGAGTTACTAATAAAATCTGCATCTTCAATCTTTTTGGAAAGAGAAGAATAGTTTACTAAGGTAAGGGATGGCAATGACAGTGGGCCATCAATCCTTTCTTTGCCTTCTTTTAGATGTATCAAGAGTCATGCAATTCAATCTCACATTAGTGCAGAGACAGAAAACTAGCTCTTAGTTGTGCCGGGTACTCAGTACATATTTTGTGAAATAGATGTTGTCTGAGTTATCTAGTGCTGCTATAACAGAAATACCACAAGTGGATGACTTGAACAAAGAGAAGTTTATTTCCTCACAGTAAACTAAAAGCCCAAATTCAGAGTGTTGGCTCCAGGGGGCTTTCTCTCTCTGTCGGCCTTCTCATCAATGTTCCCCCCAGACTAGGAGCTTCTCCGCGCAGGGACCCCGGGTCCAAAGGACGTGCTCTGCTCCCGGCACTGCTTTCTTGGCGGTATGAAGTCCCCCCTCTCTGCTGGCTTCCCTTTCCTTTTTATCTCTTGAGAGATAAAAGGTAGTGCAAGCCCATACTCCAGAAAACTCCCTTTACATTGGATCAGTGATGTGACCTTAGTAAGGGTGTTACAGTCACACCCTAATCCTCTTTAACATAAAATTACAATCACAAAATGGTGGACAATCACCCAATACCGGGAATCATGGCCCAGCCAAATTGATACTCAAATTTTTAGGGGGACGTAATTCCATCTACAACAAATTCTTTATAAACTGTGTCCACCCATGGGTATTTTTTCTCACACACAAGAAAAAAATACCAAAAAGAAGTCTATTACTTCAACTATGGGTGGAAAATACCATACATTTTTCAAAGGTTATTGTAGCAATAATTCAAAGATTTATGTATTATGTATTTATCAAAGTGTGTGTGTATACATAAATCTGTATTTAAAAATCTAATTTGTGTCTATCTTTGTGCAAGGTCCTTTAGCTAATATATATTTATCAAGTAGTCCACAACTTACGACACAGTCAAATTACAACCAACCACACTTAGCATCGTCCGTTTATTTTTGTTTTTCTATACATCTTATCATTAGTAATACGTATTACGTACAATGTTGTAGCAGTATTGTGTGCTAGATAATGAAAATGCAGAGGTGAAAAAAACATAGACCTTTTCCTTTTGGAATTTTACTCCCAGACCTTTGTGGGGGAAAATAATTTACCTAAGAAGAAAGGAGAAAATTTTCAGTTGTACATTTTGCTCCTTGTTAGTGAAAGTACCAATAGAATTATTTTTTGACCTGACAAGTTGTTGTTTAATTAGGATGAATCCCTGATATCTGATAGTAAGTTAGTTTTTAGGTAACATTTCCTTTGCATATCATACTTTTCTTCGTACCACTTATATTGCATATTTATTTTATATAATGAAAAAATGTAATAAGAAATAATTATATTTAGTGTCTGTTTAAAGTACTTTTCAGATTATAAGCTTTGTGAGGACAGATAACAGATTTTAATCATTATATTCCAAGGACCTAGAACACAGGAATGCATATCTATTAGAAAACCATAAAGAGTATAAAATATATTCTTAATTATTTAAAATAATAATTTATCAGAATCATTCTGAGCAAATGCTAAAATTTATTACTATGTTACACTTTTTTAAATGAATAAAAGAAAAATTATAAATCACATTTTAAAAGTGTTTTCAGCTAGTTATTAATGTATATAGGAATGTTACTGAATTCTACTTATATCTCTTTATTAAGATTTTTTCAGTTTATTTTGTTTGAATATTCTACATATACAGTTAATACATATAAAAATTATGAAATTTGGTTTTTTCCCAATATTTATTCCTGTATATCTTTTTCACATCTTAGTGCATTAGCAGAACTATGAAAGCATATTAAATAAAAATGGTAACAGTGACAATATTATTTACCTCCATCAGAGATTCATAGTATCTTTTAGTCCTCTGTTCTGTGATATAGGCAAATACTGATGGTCAGCTCCTGTATTTTTCGGCAAATGGTGCTGAGACACAGAGTTTAGAAAAAATTAGAGTTACATTCTTGGTCTCGCAATAAACTCCTGATTGGAAATTTTGTGGGTTAAATATTTAAGGGTAAATATTAAGCCATAAAGAAATACATAGCTAATACTTTAGGATCTCTGGAAGAAAAGGAAACAAATGTCAGCTTCAACTCTATAAAAATTAGAGACAAAATATGTATTAAAAAAATCCTTACTCATCTGACACAGGCTGGGCATCATGTCCTCTTATGGCATCGTCCAAATGTTGACTCTTTCTGGAGCACACTTGTGGATTCCTTAGAGGCTCCTATGGGCAAGGATCTCTGTGCTGTGCTATTTTCTGACCTGGGCAATGCATTCTCTGGCTGATGTCTTGCAACCAACCCTCAGAGACTCTTATTCAGAGAGGAGGCTGCTGTAATGAAGGGTGCCTTAGGCTTAGCAACTAATCTATGGCATTTAATTGGCCCATAGAAAATATATGGATCCTTGCTTGACAAAACAGAGGAAGTGCAGTTTGCTTGCTATCTTGTACTGCTCCAGTCAGACTACAGACTTCAAAATTCTCTGTCTAGGAAGTGACACCAGAGGGCCTATATTCACCTATGCTCCTAAATCCTAGGGACAGGTGGTAGTCCTCACAAAAATTATTTTGCCTTGTAATTGTTGTTGTTAGGCATCATCGAGTCATTTCCAACTCATAACAACTCTATGTACTGAAGAACAAAAACACTGTCCGGTCCTGTACCATCCTCGCAGTCCTTGCTGTTTGAACCCATTGTTGCAGCCACTATGTCAATCCATCTCATCGAGGGTCTTCCTGTTTTTTGTTGACCTTCTACTTTACCAAGCATGATGTTCTTCTCCAGGGACTGGTCCCTCCTAATAACATGTCCAAAGTGCGTGAGACTAAGTCTTACCATCGTCACTTCTAAGGAGCATTCTGACTGCACTTCTTCCAAGACAGATATATTTGTTCTTCCAGCTGTCCATATATTTTCAATATTCTTCACCAATACCATAATTCAAAGGCATCAATTCTTCCGTCTTCCTTATTCGTTGTCCAGCTTTCCCTATGCATATGAGGGGACTGAAAATAGCATGGCTTGGGTCAGGCACACCTTAGTCCTCTAAGTGACATATTTGCTTTTAAATGCATTAAAGGGGTCTTTTGCAGCAGATTTGCCCAATGCAATACCTCATTTGATTTCTGGACTGCTACTCCCATGGGCGTTGATTATTTATCCAAGTAAAATGAAATCCTTGACAACTTCAATCTTTTCTCCATTTGTCATGATGTTGCTTATTGGTCCAGTTGTGAGGATTTTTGTTTTCTTTACATTAAGGTGTACTCCATAATGAAGGAGTCTTTGATTTTCATCACTAAGTGCTTCAAGTCCTCTTCATTTTCAGCGAGCAAGGTTGTGCCATCTGTATATAGCAGGTTGTTAATGAGTCTTCTCCTATCCTGATTCCCCATTCCTCTTCATGTAGTCCAGCTTCTCAGATTATTTGCTTAGCATACAGATTAATTAAGTATGGTGAAAGGATACAACTCTGATGCACACTTTTCCTGATTTCAAAATATGCACTATACCGTTGTTCTGTCTGAACAACTGCCTCTTGGTCAATGTACAGGTTCCTCATGAGCACACTTAAGTGTTCTGGAAATCCCATTCTTCACACTGTTACCCATAATTTGTTATGATCCACACAGGCAAATGCCTTTGCATAGTCCATAAAACTCAGGTAAACACAATTCTGGCATTCTTCACTTTCAGCCAGGCTCCATCTGACATCAGCAGTGATATCCCTCATTCCACATCCTGTTACCAGTCTGGCTTGAATTTCTGGCCATTCCCAGTCTATGTACTGCTGCAACTGGTTTTTAATTGTCTTGAGCATAATTTTATTTGCATGTGATATTAAGGATATTGTTCAACAATTTCTGCATTCTGTTGGATTACCTTTCTTTGGAATAAGCACATATATGGATCCTTCCAGGCAGTTGGCCAGGTAGCTGTCTTCTAAATTTATTGGCATAAAGGAAAGAGTGATTCCAGTATTACTGTACCCAAATCCACATCCAAATGGACCTACAGCTCAGTAGGCATTCGATTACATATCTGTCTTAGTTATCTAGTGCTGCTATAACAGAAATACCACAAGTGGGTGGCTTTAACAAGGAGAAATTTACTCTCTCATAGTCTAGCAGGCTAGAAGTCTGAATTCAGGCTGCCAGTTCCAGGGGAAAGCTTTCTCTCTGAAGGCTCTGGAGAAAGGTCTTCATCATCAATCTTCCCTTGGTCTAGGAGCTTCTCTTTGAAGGAACCCTGCATCCAAAGGATGTGCTCTGCTCCAGGCACTACTTTTCAGGTATGAGGTCCCCACATGTCTCTACGAGCTTTTCTCTTTTATATCTCAAAAGAGATAGGCTCAAGACACAATCCAATCTTGTAGATTGAATCCTGCCACATTAACATGACTGCTGCTAATTCCATCTCATCAGCATCATGGAGATAGAATTTACAACATATAGGAAAATCACATCAGATGACAAAATGGTGGACAATCACCCAATACTGGGGATCACGGCCCAGCAAAGTTGACAGATATTTTGGGGGACGCAACTTAATCCATAACACACCTTACCTTCCTTTAAGAACTTTCAGTCTCTAGAGAGGTTTTCTTTTCTTTTCTTTTTAATAATATTTTATTGTGTTTTTGGTGAAGGTTTACATAGCAGTTTAGGTTCCCATTCAACAATTGCTATACAAGTTTTTCAGTGACATTTGTTACATTTTTTACAATGTGTGAACATTCTCATTATTTCCTTTCTGGTTGTTTTGTTTCCATTAATCTAATTTCTCTGCCCCCTTACAGTCTCATCTTTGTTTAAAAGTAATTAATGACTGTTTTGTCTCATATAGGTGATTTTTTAAAAGAGCACAATACTTACAGGTGATATTCATCATTTTTTTGAGCTCCTTTTACTTAGCTGCAAGGTGAAGTCAGGGCTTAGTTTCAGTTTGAAGTTTGAAGAGTATCTCAGGGCAGTAGTCTTGGGGAGTCCTCCAGTCACAACCAGTAGGTCTGTTTTGGTTTTTTTTGTTGTTGCTGTTAATGTTTGTCTGCATTTTTTATTCAAAAAAGTCCATGATTCTTTGCGGGGGGGGGGGGGGCGGTGATAAGAGATGGTTTTCCAGATAGAGCATACTTTCTACAATCTCTGTAATAATCATAGATTTGAAAGGTTCCTGCTCTCCCCATCCCATTTCCTTTTGTCACCCATACATGAAATGTCATTTCCGAAAAAATAGGGGAAAAATATCCTGAGTACTGGGTTTTTATCACAGAACTCTCTGACGGATGACAAGTTTTCTGACTGTTGAATTTAGAATACTGATACAAGAAGGATTAGGAATATCTCATCAATAAAAAATCTTTTTCTAACTAGCTATACGTGGCTGCCTCCGAAGAACACTCTACTGAAAAAAGCAGCCAGTTTTTGGAGGTGACGGGCAGCGGCCTGTCTGGTCCTTCTCCATCTAGTCTCATTTGAAATGTGGAATGACTGGGCAGTCCTATGAGAGGTAGCACAGGGTCTGGTACAGGGTCTGGTACAGGCTGTGGCCTGGTGGTTTTAGAGGACAGCTTTAACTCATCACACTCTTCACGAGGGTCTGTGTGACACTTAAGGAAACAGAACGGGGACAGTGGACTCTGCGAGCAGAGAGAAATCTCTCGGGAGGACATAATGTGATCATTTCTAGTGGAAAAGAAGGGGCCTGACAGAATGTGACTGGCCATTAGCAGAGGGTGTAGCCAAGTTTACAAAAAAAAAAAAAACTGGATTAGAAACGTGTGACATTTATGAAGTATCCTACTCTGGAAACTTCACTTCGTCTACTAAAAAACAAGTGTCTACCAAAAATCAGGCTGCTACGGGAGGCGAGCAGACAACAGGTGGCCAACTTTTAAAGGTAAAGGTGAGAGCTCTTAATTTTCATTGTTCATACGGAAGAAGGATTTAGGAGCTTGGTGCTGACCTGCCTGACTCAATTCAAATTCCTTTCTTCAGCTGTGCTTTAGAGCCACAGGGTATTGCCAAGAAACTTATCTTTTAAATCTTTGAATTTTTCAATGTCATTAGAGCTGAATGGATTTTTCTGAATATTACTGCAAAACTGAGAAGAGGGGAGCCTTACCCACCCCCTTTTCCAAAACCTAATAAAATAAGACATATGCAAAACAAAGGTGGTAACGTTACAAAAGTAGGAAAAAATACAACGCTATGACAGTACTTTTTCTTTTTATAAGACTCCTTCCCACCTGTAGCATTACCTATGTGGTTGAAGTTCTGAGACTAAGAAAAAGCAAAACTTTAAAATCTCCTGACCAAGTAGCCATTCCACTGCATGGACAAGGGTTTATTTTGTCTGCCAGCCACAGATTCCCAAATTGTTCCCCCATTTAGAGAATGACACGTGAGTGAGGGTGGGGAGAGCAGGGAGCACAATCAAGGAAATCATACAGGGTCTCCTCTTAAAAACCTAGCCCCAGTCCTTAGTGGCAACTGACTGATGCTTCATCTGCCATCTTGGTATTCACAGTAAGCAACATCTTTCTTTAAAACTTTTCTTGTTCTTGCTGCTTTTCTTGCCATTCTTGTCTTTGTTTTCTGACATCATCTTTGCTCTAATTTCTCTCATTAGGTCAAAGAACACTTTGTCCACGTCTGCGCGCCTCTTAGCCGACGTCTCCACATACTGCACGCCCCACTCTTCAGCTTTACTCCTGGCCTCCTCAATGGACACCTACCTCCGCTCCTCTAAGTCAGACTGTTCCCCACCACAGGCAGTGGAATTTTATCTTCTTCAGCCTTAAAACGGAAGATCTGTTCCCTGAATTCAGCCGTTGCTGTAAAGGACTCGTGTTCTGTGATTGAGAACACTAGGAGAAAGCCTTCCCCGCTCCGAAAGTAGTTGTTTCGAATGGTTGCATAGTCCTCCTGGCCAGCAGTGTCCAGAATATCTATCTGGACTTCTTCACCATCAAGGACCACTTTCTTTCTGTAACTGTCAGCTTTGGTAGGTTCATAGTGTTCTACAAACTCATCATACATGAACTGAAGCATCAGGGCTGATTTGCCCACACCTCCACTGCCAACCATGATCACCTTGTGAAAGGCCAAGGAGCTCTGGCTCTTATTCTTGTTTGCAGCCATCCTGCTGGTTTTCTGGGGTTGCAACACACAGACGGAAGACCCAGAAGAGCTGAGACACGTCCCGCGCCACCTCTGCCATTGGCTCCAGCCCACCGCTCTTAAACCCGCCCCGCCCCCTCTTTCACCTCTTGCCGGAGTCAGACCCCAGCCGTCCCCTGCCGATTTGTCATTGAGTGGGGCTGGCTTGCCTCCACACAGCCCACCCCACCCCCACCCCGAGCGTGCCCCCAGCATCGCCTAGGCAACCCCCCCTCTCGGGAGTGCGCCCACCCTCCCAGTAAATCTGTTTTTTTTCTTTGTTTTGCTTTGTTTTGTTTTGAATTTGTGGTTCTGTTCCACATTTTCCTAGAGAGGTTTTCATGGAGCCGCTCTCTTGGTTTAGGTGGCAGGGAGAACCCACTCTTCTCTCCTAAAGGGAAAGGACGAGAATTCTGCAAGTCTTCTCTTTTATAGGCTGTAAGTGCTTGATGGTTGCGAGAACATTTCTGCTGTGTTTAGGACTTCTTTCCTGGACAGATCTAGCAACTCTGATTAGAACGTATAGGTACTTATTGGTCATTTGTTGAGACAACATGAAAGGCCCTCTTTAAAATTCCATTACCTATTCAGTATTTCATTTAACCCCTACCACAATCCTACAGTGTATTTATTATTATCTCCATTTTATGATGTAGGACATCAACATCCTTTGAATTTGAGTAATTTCTCCAAGGTGCCACAGCTAGTAAAGTCTCCCAGTATTTGAGACTTAGTTGTATCTAACTATGTATTTCATGGTATACACCCTTCATCAGTGGTTCTAGAACTGTAGCATATATCAGAATAATATGAAGGGCTTGTTAAAACAGGGATTGCTAGGCCATTAGTAGGCCAGGAGAAGGACCTGAAAATTTACATGTCCATCAAGTTACTGGGTAATGCTGATGCTACTGGTCTGGGGACCAAATCTGAGAAACATAAGATTTTTATTTTTTAAAAAATGAAAGAAATATAAAACAAAGCTGTCCTTTCCATAATATGTCATTCTTCCAATATGTTTTATTCTTTGGAAATTAATGTAAAATTTAATTCCTTAATAATCTTTGTAAATTATTCAGTTTTTATGTTCTGGCTTCTATCATAGATTGACTAATACAAACTGTTTTTCTCTTCACTATCCAAGCTACTTTATTTACCTCCCTCTCTCAGAATTTTAAACACTTGAAAACAAAGCAAAACAAATGCCTACTTATAAACAGAGATAGGCAGTGGTTTTACTTTGCTGTTATTGGTCATTCACACTTTGGTTTGGATTGGTTTCAAGACCTTTTTTCTTTTTTAAATTTTATTTATTTTGTTGAGAATATACACTGCAAAACATACATCGATTTAACAGTTTCTTCATGTACAATTCAGTGACCTTGATTACATGCTTCAAGTTGGGCAAACATTCTCACTCTCCTTTTCTGAGTTGTTCCTCCCTCATTAACATAAACTCACTTCTTCCCAATGTTCTTATCTAATCTTTTGAGTTGATGTTGTCAGTTTGATCCCATAGATAGATCTTGAAAAAGCACAATGCTCAACACAGACATTCTTGACTAGTTAAGCTAAACTATTGTTTGGTTTCAGGGCTTCAAACCAGTTCACACTGGTTCAGTCATGGCCAACTAAGCAAAACCAGAACAGAACCAAATTTTAAACATTTGGATGATCCAGAACCATAAGCAGAACAGAAAAAATAATGGGTAGAAGCCCTGGAATGGGAGACTTGGAAGAGGCATGGTGAGCCCCTCCGGGAGCCTGATGCATGAAACTGGACAATTTCCAGGACTGAGGAGAGTGACACACAGTCAAAGAGGTGCAGTCGGCCTCCATTTTTGAGCTGGACACTGCTGTTTCCTACTCTGTGCAAAATCCAACAGGCAAGAGATTTGGTTGTTATGTAACACATATGCTGCGTACATTTTTCTCTCTTCTTTTCTAACAGGGAGATTACGTTTCTAGCAGGGCTTCGACCTGTAATTTTTCCAGATCTGGTTATCATTCCAGTTCACCCAAATTTTAAAAATTCAGGTCTGTGCCCATGTCACTTCCTTGACCATGATTGAACTGGGAAGAACCAGTTCTAAGCTTCATTTAGTTTTAAAAAGACTTCAGGGAATATTTTTGGCTTAAGGTTTAAAGATTATCTCAGGGCAATAGTTTCAGGGATTCAGCCAGCCTCCATGGCTCCAGCAAGTCTGGAGTCCCTGATAATTTGAAATTCTGTTCTGCATTTTCTTTCTTTTAATCAGGATTCTTCTATAAAATCTTTGCTCAAAATGTTCATTAATGGTAGCCAGGCACCAACTAGTTCTGGTCTCACGGTAAAGGAGGCGGTTGTTCATGGAGGCAATTAGGCACACATTCTATATTTCCCTCTTATTCCCGACTCTTCTTCTGTTGCTCCAGCCGAATAAAGACCAATTGTTGTGCCTTGGATGGTTGCTTGCAAGCTTTTAAGATCCCAGGCACTGTGCATCAAACTAGGAGGTAGAAGAACTAAACACATTATTAGGCTAATTAACTGGGATGTCTTATCAAATCATGACCTTAAACCTCCAAACCAAGGAACCAAATCCCATGAGATTTTTGGTTGTACATAAACAGACTCAGTAGCTACTCCTTCTTTTGTGTTGTTGTTGTAACTATATCTATCACACAACTTTTTACAATTCAACTTTTTACAGGTGTACAACTTATTGACAGAAATTGCAATAATCGGCTGTGTAACCCTACCCTTAATCAATGTGATTTTTCCATCACCATTAACTGACCCCTGCTTTCCCCCCCCCCCCCCCCCCGCCTATCCCTGGTAACTACTAATAAATTTTGGTGACTACTAATAAATTTTGGTCTCTATACTTTCACCTTTTCTTGTCTTTTTGCATAAGTGAGGTCATACAATAGTTGTCCTTTTCTGATTGATTTATTTCACTCACCATAATGGCTTCAAGCTCCATCCACACTGTCGCATCTATCAAGACTTCATTTCTCCTACTGGCTGAGTAGTATTCCATTGCATGTATGTACCACATTTTGTTTATCCATTCATCTGTTGATGGGCATTTTGGTTGTTTCTACTTTTGGCTATTGTAAATAGTGCTGCAATGAACATTAATATACAAGTCTCTGTTTGAGTCTCTGCTTTCAAGACTTTTGGGTATTAAAATTGCTGGGAGTAGAATTGCTGAGTCATATAGTAGCTCTATTTTTTGTTTTTTGAGGAACCTCCCACTGTTTTCCACAGCAGTTGTACCATTTTGTTTTCTCACCAGCAATGGATAAGGATTCCAATTTCCCCATATCCTCACCAACGTTTGTTAATTTCTGTTTTTTTTTTTTTTTTCTTTTATGTTAGCCATCCTAGTGGGAGTGAAATGGTATCTCTTTGTGGTTTTGATTTGTATCTCTCTGATAGCTAGTGACATTGGCAACTTTTCATGTGTTTGGTGGTTATTTGAACATCCTCTTTGGTGAAATAGTTATTCAAACCTTTGCCCATTTTATGAATGAGTTATTTGTCTTTTTGATTTTAAGTTGTCCAAGTTTTATATACATATTGGTTATTAGAATATTATCAGATATGTGGTTTCCAAAGATATTCTCCCAGGCAGTAGTTCGCCTTTTCAGTTTTTTGATAAAGTCTTTTGATGAATAAAAGTTTTTAATTTTTATGAGGTCTCATTTATTTATCTTTACTGTTGGTGCTTTTGTTAGTATATTGGATAATCCAGTGTTAAAAGCTAGGCCAAACAGCTTAGCCCCTGCATTTTCTTCTAAGAATTTTATGGTTTTAGTTTCACATGTAGGTCCTTAATCCAGTTTTAACTTGGTTTTGTTTATGGTGTGAGGCATGAATCCTGTCTCATTTTTCTGCATGTGGAGATCCAGTTTTCCCAACACTATTTACTGAAGAGACTCTTTTTTCCCTATCAAATGGACTTAGCACTCTTGTCAAAAATCAGCTGACCATAGACATGTGGGTTTATTTCTGGACTCTCAATTCTATTCCATTGGTCTATGTATTTACTATTATACCAGTACCAGGCTGGTTTGATCACTGTAGCTTTACAGCATGTTTTAGAATCAGGAAGTGTGAGTCCTCCTACTTTGTTATTCTTTTTCAGCATTGCTTTAGCTATTCAGTGCCTCTTGCCATTCCGTACAAAGTTAAAGTTTTTTTTTTTTCCCCCATTTCTGTAAAGAAGACTGTTGGATGTTTGATCAGGATTGTGTAAGAATCCATAAATCACTTTGGGTAGTATTAACATCTTAACAATGTTAAGCCTTCCAATCTGAACATAGAACATCTTTCCATTCATTTAAGTCTTCTTTAATCTCTTTCAGCAGTGTTTTATAATTTTTATTGTATAAGTCCTTCACATCCCTGCTTACATTTATTCCTAGATATTTAATTCTCTTAGATGCTATAGTAAATGGAATTGTTTCCCTAATTTTCCTGTCAGATTTCTCATTACTGGTATATAGATTCCTGTCGGATACATGGTTTATGAAGATATTCTCCCAGTCAGTAGCTTGTCTTTTCACTTTTTTGGTAGTCTTTTTATAAACAAAAGTTTTTAATTTTTATAGGGTCCCATTTATTTATGTTGTCTTTTGTAGTTTGTGCTGTTGTTATATTAGATAACCTACTGTACATCAAAATCCAAGTGATTTTTGTTTGTTGACCTTCTACCCTGCAACTTTGACAAATTGCTTTATTAGGTCTAGAAATTTTCTTGCAGACTCATTGGTATTTTCTATATGTAGGAATCTATCATCTGCTAATAGATACAATTTTATTTCTTCTTTTCCAGTCCGGATACTTTTTGTTTCTTTCTCTTGCTCTGGCTAGGACTTCTAATACAATATTGAATATAAGTAGTGAGAGTGGGCACCTTTGTCTTGTTCCTGATTTCGAGGGTAAAGCTCTCAGTCATTCACCGTTAAGTATGGCTGTTGGCTTTTCATATATGCCCTGAATCATATTGAGGAATTTCCCTTGTATTCCAATCTTCTTTAGGGTTTTCATCAAGAAATGGTGTTGAGTTTTATCAAATGCCTTTTCTGCATCCATAGAGATGCATTTTCTGCATCCATAGAGATGCATTTTCTGCATCCATAGAGATGATCATGTGGTTCTTTTTCTTTGTTCTGTTGATGTGATGTATTATGTTGATTTATTTTCTAATGTTGAACCATATCTACATTCTTGGAATAAATCCCACTTGGTCATGATGTATGATTCTTTTAATATGCTGTTGGATTCTGTTAATATTTTGTTTAGGAGTTTTGCATCTATATTCATAAGAGATACTGGCTTGTAGTTTTCTTTTCTTGTGGTGTCTTTGCCTCGTTTGGGTATCAGGGTTATGTTTGCTTCATAGAATGAATTAGGGAGTATTCTTTACTTCTGTGTCTTTTGGAAGAATTTAAACATTATTGGTGTTAATTCGTCTGTAAATATTTGGTAGATTTCCCCAGTGAAGCCATCTGGTCCAGGACTTTTCTTTTTGTTGGGAGGTTTTTGATCACTGATTTGATCTCTTCACTTGTTATGAATCTGTTGAGACTTTCTATTCCCTCTTCAGTCAGTGTGGGTAGGTTGTGCTTCTAAGAATTTGTCCATTTCATCTAGGTTATCCAGTTTGTTGCTGTACATTTGTTCTTAATATTCTGTCAAAATTCTCTTCATTTCTGTCAGGTCAGTAGTATGAAAGATACCCTCTCTTTCATTTCTTATTTTGGTAATTGGCATCTTTCCACTTTTTTTGTTTATCAGTCTAGCCAAAGGTTTATCGATTTTATTGAGCTTTTCAAAGAACCAACTTCTGGTTTTACTGATTCTGTTTATTGTTTTTCTGTTTTTGATTTTATTTATTTCTGCTCTGATCTTTGTTATTTCCTTTCTTCTGCTAAGTTTAGGCTTAGTTTCTATTATTTTTCTAGTTCCAGGAGTTGTCGAATTAGGCTGTTGATATGAGATCTTTCTTCTTTTTTCACACAGGCATTTATTGCTGTAAGTTTCCCTCTAAGTACTGCCTTTCTGCATCCCGTAAGTTTTGCTATGTTCTGCTTTCATTTTCATTAGACTCTTAAGAAATTTGAAATTTCTCTTTTGATTTCTTCCTTGACCCATTGATAGTTTAATAGTGTGTTATTTTATTTCCATTTTTTTTCTTGTATTTCCAGTTTTTTCTGTTATTGTTTTCTAAATTCACTCTTTTGTAGTCAGAGAAAATTGTATGATTTCAATCTTTTTAAATTTATCAAGACTTGCTTTGTGGACTAACATGTTATCTATCCTGGAGAATGATCTATGTGCACTGGAGTACTGTTGTTGGGTGGAGTGTTCTATATATGTCTGCTAAGTGTAGTTGCTTTATAATGTCATTCAGGTCCTTAGTTTTCTTGCTGATTTTCTTTCTAGATGTTCTGTCCAATATTGAAAGTGGTGTACTGAAGTTTCCAACTACTATTGTAGTGCTATTTTTCCCTTTAATTTTATCAGTGTTTTCTTTATATATTTATATGCTCCAGTGTTGGGTGCATATATATTTATGCTTGATAAATCTTCTTGGTTAATTGATTCTTTTATCACTATATAATGTTCATCTTTATGTCTTCTAACAGATTTTGTCTTGAAGTCTATTATGTCTGACATTAAGATTCCTGCCCCAACTCTCTTTTGGTTATTATTAGCATGGAGTATTTTTTCCATCCTTTCACTTTCAACCTATTTGTGTCCTTGAGTCTAAGGTGTGTCTCTTGTAAACAGCATATAGTTGGATCATGTTTTTTTATCCATTCCACTACTCTCTGCCTTTTGGTTGGAGTATTTAGTCCGTTTACATTAACTGTAATTACCACCAAGAGGTGACTTACCTCTGCCATTTCCCTTTGTTTTTTGTGTATCTTAAGCTTTCCTTTTCTTTGTCCTTTACTACTCCTTGCTTTTGTGTTTTGTTTGTTTATTGTAGTGAGCCATTTTTGTTCCCTTCTCCTTTCCTTTTGTGTATTTTTATATATTTTTTTCCTTAGTGGTTACCATGAATATTACACTCATCAGCTTGTATTTATAACATTCTAGGGTAAGTTGATACCAACTTAACTTCAGTAACATACAAGAAATTCTATACCTATATCATTCCTCCCCCCCCCACCTTTTGTTGTTATCCCTAATTACTTCCTTATATTTCGTGTGCCCTGTAACATAATTTTATCCTTGATTTTCATATATTTATTATTAAAAAACATGAAGGACAAAACAATTAGAAGTACCAAGCATGATAACCTTATTACCAGCTATTATACCTGTCCACACTGTTCCCTTTATTAAGGAATCTTTCTTTTTATGTACAGCTTTAAATTACTTTCTAGTGTCTTTTCCCTTCCATCTATAGAATTTCCACTAGTATTTTTTGTAGGGCCGGTATGCTGGATATGAACTCTCTCAACTTTTGTTTGTCTGGGAATGTTTACATTTCATCCTCATTCTCGAGGGACAGTTTCACTGGGTAAAGTATTCTTGGGTGACATTTTTTTCTTTTTTTTTCTTTTAGCATTTTAAATATATCATTCCATTGCCTTCTGGCCTTCTATGTTTCTGAGGAGAAATTGGCACTTAATTTTATTGGGGATCCTTTGTATGTAACTGTTTACTTCTCTCTCACTGCCTTCAGAATTCTTTCTTTACTCTTTAAGCACCTAGTATGAGGTGTCTTGGCATAGACCTCTTTGGGTTTTTCCTGTTTGGAATTCTTTGAGTTTCTTGAATTTATAGATTCATATCCTTCGTTATATTGGGAAAATTTTCTGTCACTATTTCTTCAAATATTCTCTCTGTCCTTTCCATCTCTCATCTCCTTCTGGAATTCTCATGATGTGTATATTAGGTCTCTTGTTGTGCCATAATTCCTTAAACTGTGCTCAGCCTTCTTGAGCTTTCATTCTTGCTGCTCTTCAGCCTCTGTATTTTAGCTATCTTATCCTTTAATTCACTGATTCTTTCTTCTGCCTGATTAAAACTGTTGGTAAGTCCTTTTATTGTGTTTCTCATTTATTGTCCCTGTCAGGTGCAATATATACTTTTTTAGATCCTCAGTTTGTTCTGCATTGTTTTCCTTATTTCTTTTAGCTCTTTTTCTGTTTTCCCTTAGGTCTTTAATCATATTTAATGTTGTTGTATTATATTTTTCCAGTTTTTTCATTATTTGTTCTTCCATAGATGCCCTTTCACTCCCTTCATCATATTCATTTGGATGTGCTGTCATTTCTCTGTTCTTTGGGAGTCTTGTGATTTTTGGGGAAGCATTGGAATTTTTTGAGGGTGTTAACTTTCTCAGTTCTCCTCAGTATTTGGTGGTTTAACTTTCTGCAAAAAACTTAGGCAGGCTGAACCTTCAACCTTTGCATGCCATTTCCTCTCCCTCTCTGTGATAGTTCCTTCTCCCTCCCTGTCTTAATTCGGATTCAAAAGTTTCAGATCTTGGTTTACAACTTTCAATCTCTCCCAGACACACCAAAGAATGTGCCATGGTCAGTCTGTCTACCAGCAGGCACTGCCACTCATGTGAGATATCATGTACTGATCAATCTGTGCATCAGGGGAACAGTTCTTTCTCTCTGGTTATTACTCCCTTCCTTTCTCTGTTTCTGCAACCACATTTTCAGTCAGAAAACCCACACCTAGTAAGCTCCCTCGGGCTGAGTGCTGCCCTCTGGTTTTGCCTGAGGCTTCCTTCCTTGCTCTTTGGGGGTTGTTGATATCTGAGCTGACATTCAGGGGAAGCACAGGCAGACTTCCCCGTTTTAGAAGGAAGACAGGCTAGCAATCCCCAGAAGGACCTCTAAGAGATCTGTCTTGGTGGGTTCAGAGACCCGGTGGCCTTCTGGTGATTGGAGGAGCAGTCTCCACATAGATGACCCTCCTCCTGGCTCCACTGTAGGAAACCTTTTGTAGGAGTTTGTATCAGTCCAGTAGCCAACAGTAACTGGGTGGAGGAGGGATTGTCACTTTCCAAAGGAATCCCCAGGGAGGTATGCCTTGTTGCTATCATAGCCTACCCCATGGTACGTTGGCTGTGGGTGTAGTCTCCATTCCATTCAAGGTGCCTCCTTCCTAGCACACAGCAGCCTTAGTCAGCATTCCTCAGAGCTGACTGGAAGAGGGGGCAGACAGACTCAAACTGACCTCCAGTGACATCTGTCCTGTTGGTGTCAGAGGTCTGAGTTATGGAGTGTACAGGGAGGCAGGCAGAGTGGTGACTATAGGAGCAGACTCCACTGCAGGGGCCTTTTGTAGCAATTCACAGCACACTAGCAGCTGACATGTCTGGATGAAGGAGGTGCTAGCGTGCACCAAATGGACCCCCCAGGGAGGTCTGCCTTACTGATTTTAGAGCAGAAGCTTGAGGTCCTGTGTCTTTGTACAGGCAGGGAGTGTGGTTGTTAGGGAAGCAGGCCCCTTGCTGGGACCACTTCCCCAGTTCACAGAAGCCAGCAGCCTACATGGCTGGAAGGAAGGGCAGGTACAGTAGAAGAAGCAATTTTCCTACCAGAAGCTACTCATCAATTAGTTGATTCTTGCCTGTCTGCAATTCCTTGCTGCTTTTCTGTGCTCCACGATTCAGAGTCCTTCAAGACGAGTGTGGTTTCCTTGTTGAATCTGTGGGGAAGGGTCAGAACGATTATCTGTTTATGACACCATCTTCCCAGAATCCCCTCAAGAATTTATTTGAATTGTTTGAATGTGAAGATATTAAGGAAGGAAAAAATAGGATTGCATCAAGATGAAAGTGAAAGTATAGAATCCAGATAATAGAGTTGGAGAACATTTCAGTCTTCCTTAGAGGCTGACCAGGGCTTCCATGACTAGAGTTCTCTTTCATGAAAACAAGAGATAGGTGTGATCAGCTATGTTCCCAGCGTTACAGTGAAGATCTCTATTTTATCATAAATAGTGATGATGGGTTCATATAAGATTTTTTGTTGTTGTTGTGTGCCGTTAAGTCGATTCTGAGACTAGAATGTAGGATAAATCTATGTTACCATTGCTTGCTTTTTAAATTTATTATTATGCTGTCACAATATCAAATGATATTTGGTTCCTTTTCTTTTCTTGGAAGAAAAAAAAACAATCAAAGAACAATTAGTGTATCTAAAGAACTTCAAAATGAGGACTGAAACTTTAAGAGTTATCTTTTAGCTAAGGGGAAAAAAGACAGAAAATTGCATCGTATTTCATGATATTCTTTTCAAATGCTAAAAATGGCATAATCTGCTTGGCTAATTACATATGATTTATGACCATTACCACAGGGAGGAAGTTTGGGGATAAAATGTCCCATCTTATAACAATTGACAATTAACCCCATAAGGCTGCTTTTTACTACAAAAGGAGTAATTACATGGTTTAGAAATGAAAGTATGAGGAAAATGATAGCAAAAAAATAAAGGCTAAAAGATTAGACAGCCCCCAAAACAAAATGAGACTAATGGGGCACAATAGTCCAGGAACAAGGACTAGAAGGCAGGAGAGAACAGGAAAGCTGTTAATAGGGAACCCATGGTTGAGAAGGGACAGCGTTGACATGTTGTGGGGTTGTTAACCGTTGTCATAAAACAATATGTGTACTAACTATTTAAAATAAATAAACATGTAAAGGCTAAAGTGAAATATTTTGGGCTGCTAACCACAAGGTTGGTGGTTTGAACCCACCAGCCGCTTCCTGGAAGAAGAATGTGGCAGTCTGCTTCTGTAAAGATTTACAGCCTTGGAAACTGCGTGGGGCAGTTCCATTCTGTCCTACAGGGTCACTATGACAATTGACTCAACAGCAGTGGGTGTGGGTTTTGCTAGTAATTTACACAACCTGTTAGGGGCACATTTATAAATGTAGCCAAGGTGATGAAACTCTGCGTAAACTTCTAAATATAGGCACATAGAAAAGAAAGATGAAAATTCTAAATGTCTTAGACGATGACACTTGTCTGGTTGATGTAATACTGATGGTGGACACAGGTATCTTTGGGCTTCCCCTCTTGCCTGGGTCACTTCCTAGGCACTAATTGGGCAAAAATGGCTTTTAGAGGCTTGTTGGCTTCAGACCTCCTCCGCTATTTACTTCACAAATGATAACATTTTTGTTTAAGGACATGAATCCATTCCCAGTTGCAATTTTCCAGAGAAATTTTAACTTTAGGGGAAAGATCATTTGTGCAACTTAATCATCATAGTCTCTGTACTTCACACTTCATTTCTCTTAGGCACAAACAACTCATTTGGACTCTGATGTTCTGTACATTTTTTTTTTATATATATTTTATTGTACTTCAAGTGAAGGCTTACAGAACAAATAGTTTCTCATGAAATAGTGGTACACATGTTGTTCTATGACATTGGTTAACAACCCCACAACATATTAAGCCTCTAAATTCTCAACCTGTTTTTTTTTTTTTGATGAAAATACAGATAGCCAAAGATACACCATTTCAAAAATTTCTACATACACAGTTCAGTGACATTGACTACACTCTTCCAATTGTGCTGTTATTCTCACTTAAGATGAAGGCTTACAGAGCACAATAGTTTCTCCTTCAACAGTTACTACAAATGTGGCCCTATGACAATGGCTAACAATCTCACAACACATCAACAATATCCTTACTCAGCCTTGGGTTCCCTATCACCAGCTTCCTTGTCCCCTTCTGCCTTTTGGCCCTTGTCACTGGACTCCTGTACCTCATTAGTCTCATTTGGTTTTACAGGGCTGTCCACTCCCAGGCTGAACAGTGAACCTCGGAGGTAATTTCACCGCTGAGCTAAAAGGGTGTCTGGAGGCCATACTCTCGAGGTTTCTCCAGTCTCCTTTAGGCCAGTAAATCTGGTCTTTTTTTTGTGAGTTAGAATTATGTTCTACATCATTCTCCAGTTCTGTCCAGAACCCTCTGTTGTAATCCTGGTCAGAGCAGTCAGTGGTGGTAGCCGGGCACCATCTAGCTGTACTGGACTCAGTCAGGTGGAGGCCTTGGTAGCTGTGGGCAATTAGTCCTTCGGACTAATCTTTTCCTTATATCCTGTTCTCTTCATTCTCCCTTGCTCCCGAAGGGATGAGACCAGTGTAGTATCTTAGATGGTCGCTCACAGGCTTTTAAGACCCCAGACACTACTCACCAAGGTAGAATGTAGCACATTGTCTTTATAAGCTGTATCATGCCGTTTGAGCTAGATGTTCCCCGAGACCATGGTCCCCACAGCCCTCCGCCCAGCGATTCAGTCCCTCAGGGAGTTTGGATGTGTCTATGGGGCTTCCATGACCTTTCCTTGTACAGGTTGTGCTAGTTTCCCCTGTATTGTGTACTGTCTAACCCTTCACCCAAGATACCACATATCTATTGCCTATTTAGTTTTTCCCTCCCACACCTCCCATCCCTGGTAACCAACAAAGATTGTTACATTTTGTGTGTGAACTTTTTCATGGGTTTTTACAATAGAGGTCTCATACAATATTTGTCCTTTTGTGATTGATTTATTTCACTCAGCATAATGTCCTCCAGTTCCAACCATGTTATAAGATGGTTCACAGATTCATTGTTGTTCTTTCTCGTTGCATAGTACTCCATTGTCTGTATCTACTATAGGTTGTTTATCCATTCATCTGTTGATGGGCATCTAGGTTGTTTCCATCGTTTTGCTATTGTGAACAATGCTGTCATGAACATAGGTGTGCATATGTCTAGCGAGTGACGACTCTTATTTCTCCAGGGTATATTCCCAGGAGTGGGATTGCTGGATCGAATGGTATATGTATTTCTAGCTTTCTGAGGAAGTGCCATATCATTTTCCAAAATGGTTGTATCATTTTGCATTCCCACCAGTAGTGCATAAGTGTTCCGATCTCCCCACAGCCCCTCCAGCATTTGTTATTTCCAGTGTTTTTGATTCGTGCCAGTAATGCGAGGGTGAGATGGTATCTCATTGTGGTTTTAATTTGCATTTCTCTAATGGCTAGTGATCGCGAGCATATCCTCATGTGTCTGTTGGCCATTTGAATGTCTTCTTTGGTGAAGTGTCTGTTCATTTCCTTTGCCCATTTTTTAATAGGATTATTTGTCTTTTTGTTGTAGAGGTGTTGGATTTTCTTGTAGATTATGAAGATTAGACTTTGTCTGAATTGTACTGTCTGAAAATTTTTTCCCAGTCTGTAGGTTCTCTTTTGAGTTTTTTGGTGAAGTCTTCTGAAGAGCATAGGTGTTTGATTTTCAGAACATCCCAGTTATCTAGCTTATCTGTTGGGGTTTGTGCATTGATGGTTAGGGTTTGTATCCTGTTAATGCCATGTATTAAGGCCTGAAGTGTTGGTCCTAATTTTTCTTCTATCAACTTTATACTTTTAGGCTTTATCTTCAGGTCTTTGATCCATTGTGAAGTAGTTTTTGTATACGGTGTGAAGTATGGGTCCTGTTTCATTTTTTTGCAAATGGATATCCAGTTTTGCCAGCACCATTTGTTAAAAAGACTGTCTTTTCCCCATTTGATGGACTTTGGGCCCTTGTCGAAGATCAGGTTACTGTAGGTGGATGGATTTACATCTGGGTTCTCAATTCTGTTCCTTTGGTCAATGTATCTGTCGTTGTACCAGTACCAGGCTGTTTTGACTACTGTAGCTGTATAGTAGGTTCTCAAGTCAGGTAGTGTGAGTCCTCCAACTTTATTCTTCTTCTTCAGTAGTGCTTTACTTATTCGGGGCTTCTTCCCTTTCCATATAAAGTTAATAATTAGTTTTTCCATCTCTTTGAAGAATGTTGTTGGTATTTGGATCGGGATTGAGTTGTATTTGTAAATTGCTTTGGGTAGAATTGATACTTTCAAAATGTTGAGTCTGCCTATCCATGAGCATGGTATGTTTTTCCATTTATGTAGATTCTTTTCGGTTTCATGCAGTAGTGTTTTGTAGTTTTCTTTGTATACGTCTTTTACATCCCTGGTCAGATTTATTCCTAAGTATTTTATCTTTCTAGGGGTTATTGAAAATGGTATTGTTTTCCTGATTTCCTTTTCATCGTTCTCCATACTAGTGTATAAGAATCCAACTCATTTTTTAATGTTTATCTTGTCTCCTGCTACTCTGCTGAATCTTTCTATTAGTTCCAGTAGATTTCTCGTGGAGTCTTTAGGGTTTTCTATGTATAGTATCATATCATCTGCAAACAGGGACAGTGTAACTTCCTAATTACCAATTTGGATGCCCTTTATTTCTTTTTCTTGCCTTACTGTTCTAGCTAGAACTGCCAGCACAATGTTAAATAGGAATGGTGATAAAGCACATCCTTGTCTTCTTCCTGTTTTCAAGGGGAATATTTTCAGCCTCTCTCCATTAAGAATGATGTTGGCCATTGGTTTTGCATAGATGCCCTTTATTACATTGAGAAATATCCCTTCTATACCTATTTTATTGAGAGTTTTTATCAGGAATGGGTGTTGGACTTTGTCAAATGCCTTTTCTGCATCAATTGAGATGATCATGTGATTCTTTTCTTTCCTTTTATTTATGTGGTGGATTACGTTGATTGATTTTCTAATGTTGAACCATCCTTGCATACCTGGTATGAATCCTACTTGGTCGTGGTGTATTATTTTTTTGATATGATGCTGAATTCTATTGGCTAGAATTTTGTTCAGATTTTTTGCATCTATATTCATGAGAGATATTGGTCTGTAATTTTCTTTTTTTTTGTGACATCTTTGCCTGGTTGTGGTATCAGCGTTATGCTGGCTTCATAGAATGAATTTGGAAGTGTTGCTTCCTCTTCTATGCTCTGAAATAGCTTGAGTAGTAGTGTACAAGCTCTTCTGTAAATGTTTTGTAGAATTCTCCAGTGAAGCCATCTGGGCCAGGGCATTTTTTGCTTGGGAGATTTTTGTGTCCTTTTCAATCTCTTCTCTTGTTAAGGGTCTGTTCAGATTTTCAACATCACTTTGTTGTAGTTTGGGTAGGCTGTGTGTTTCTAGAAATTTATCCATTTCCTCTAGGTTCTCAAATTTGTTGGAGTATAGTTTTTCATAATATTCTGTTACAATCCTTTTTATTTCAGTTGGGTCTGTTGTCATGTCCCCCACTTCATTTCTTATTTGGGTTATTTGTGTCCTCTCCTGTTTTCCTTTTGTCAGTCTGGCCAGTGGTTTGTCGATTTTCTTGATTGTTTCAAAGAACCAACTTTTGGTTTTGTTGATTCTTTCTATTGTTTTTCTGTTCTCTGTTTCATTTATTTCTGCTCTGATCTTTACTATTTCCTTTCTTCCGGTGGTTGTGGGCTTTTTTTGTTGTTCTCGTTCTATTTGTTTGAGTTCTGTAGTTAATTTTTTGATTTTGTCCCTTTCTTATTTTTTGATATGTGCATCTATTGCTCTAAATTGTCCTCTGAGGACTGCCTTTGCTGTGTCCCAAAGGTTTTGGTATGATGAGTTTTCATTCTCATTTGATTCTGGGAATTTTTGATTCCATCTCTGATTTCTTCTATTACCCACTGATATGTAAGCAGGGTATTATTCAGTTTCTGTGTAGTTGATTTTTTTTCCTTGCTCTTTCTATTGCTAATTTCTACCTTGATGGCATTGTGGTCAGAGAAGATACTTCGAATTATCTCAGTGTTTTGGATCTTGTTGAGGATTGCTCTGTGGCCTAAGATGTGCTCTATTCTGGAGAACGTTCCATGTGCATTGGAAAAGAATGTGTGCTTTGCAGTGGTTGGAAGGAGTGTTCTATATATGTCTATGAGGTCAAGTTGGCTGATTGTGCCCTTTAGGTCTTCTGTATCTTTGCTGAGTTTCTTAGTTGTTCTGTCCTTTACTGAGAGTGGTGTGTTGAAGTCTCCTACTATTATTGTGGAACTGTCAATTTCTCTTTTCAGTGTTGTTAGAGTTTGTTTTATGTATTTTGGAGCCCTGTCATTGGGTGTGTAGATGTTTATTATGGTTATGTCTTCATGATGGATCATCCCCTTAATCATTATATAGTGTCCTTCTTTGTCTTTTATGGTAGATTTTGTTTTAAAGCCTATTTTATTTGAGATTAGAATTGCCACTCCTGCTCTCTTTTGGTAGTTGTTGGCTTGATATATTTTTTTCCAACCTTTGACTTTTAATAAATTCACATCTTTGTTTCTAAGTGTGTCTCTTGTAGACAGCATATTGATGGATCCTTTTTTCTTATCCATTCTGTCACTCTCCGTCTCTTTATGGGTGCATTGAGTCCATTTACATTCAGTGTAATTATTGATAGATGTGAGTTTGTTGCTGTCATTTTGTAGTGCTTTTTTTCTTTTGTGGTGCTGAAGTTTTCTTTGTTCTTCTTACTCTCTTGTGCTGAGTTAGTTTTGTTTGTGGATTTTTTTTTTTCATTTCTTTTGTTTTTGTGGGTTTTGTTTTTGCCGAGACTTCATGTTTTTCCTCTTTATTTTTATGAGTATGTTTGTTAACTTTCTTTGTGGTTGCCATGAATTTTACCCTTATCTTTCTAAGTTTGAAGCAGTCTACTTACTTGGTATCACCTTGCCTTCCTCTCCATTAGAAGGTTCTATACCTATGCCGTTTATTCCCTCTTTTATTGTTTTGATGTTGTTGTCATTTATTGATTAACTCCTCTGATTCCCTGTTGTATTTCTTTTGGTTTTAGATAGTCCTCGAGAGTTCATTTCCTAGATTGGTATCTGGCTGGTACAATCCTGCATCCTAGGTTCTGCCTGTGAGCTGAAGCTGTTTGTCCTCAGATTGAAGAACTCCCTTTAATAATTCTTGTAAGTTTGGTTTGACTTTTACATATTCCCTTAGTTTCTGTTTATCTGGAAATGACCTAATTTCACCATCAAATCTGAACGAGAGTTTTGCAGGATATATTATTCTTTGCTGACAATTTTTTTCTTTCAGGATTTTATATATGTCATCCCATTGACTTCTTGCCTGCATGGTTTCTGCCGAATAATCTGAGCTTAGTCTTATTGTTTCTCCTCTGTATGTGACTTCTTGTTTTTCACGTGCTGCTCTCAGGATTCTTTGTTTGTCTTTGGTTTTGGTGAGCATGAATATGATATGCCTTGGTGATTTTCTTTTGGGGTCTCTTCTATATGGAGTTCGTTGAGCTTCTTGGATGGCCAGCTTTTCATTTTTCATGATATTGGGGAAGTTTTCTGTCAGCTGTTCCTCAATGATCCTCTCTGTGTTTTCTGTTTTATTCCCCTATTCTGGAATTCCAATCACTTGTAAATTTTTGCTTTTAATTGTGTCCCACTTAACTTTCAGGGTCTCTTCATTTTTCTTCATTCTTTGTCTGAGTTTTCCTCAAACAGGTTTGTATCCAAGTGTTTGTCTTCAATTCCACTGATCCTTTCTTCCACTGTTTCAAATCTGCTTCTCAGCCCTTCTATGACATTATCCATTCCTGAAATCTTGTTGTCTATCTTTTGGATTTCTAATTGTTGTTTTTGTATAATTTCTAGTTGTGAATTTATTTTTGCATTTTGGTCATGCATCATCTTCCTGAATTCTTCCAATTTTTTGACTGTATTTTCCATGAATTTGTCTATTTTTTCCTCATGCTTGTCAGCTTTTTGCCACATTTCTTGGCGAATTCTGAGTATTACAGTTTTGAATTCCCTATTAGGTAGTTCTAGTGCATTTTCTTCCACAGGAGTTATCTGGTGTTTTATTTTGGACACCTACTGGAACCATCATGTCCTGTTTTTGTAAATGTTTTGATATTGTCTGCTGTTTTGGGGGCATTCAGTAGTTATTTTTCGCATTTATTGATTGTAGATTTGTTTGTTTCATCCCTTTTTTAAAAAAAAATTTGACTATGTCTGAGCAGGTGGACTGTGTGTTCTTTGTTGTTTGCTCATCTATGCATTCAATACTTTTCACCTCCTTCTCCAACTGGCAAGGTCAGTCAATCAGATATGGTATGGCAGGGCAGGTCTAGCTGAAGAGGAGTTACTGGGACAGATTGTTCGTGGCACTTACAACAGCCATCAGAGTGGGTCGGTAATCAGTGCAGGTCAGCTTCCAGTAGTCCGTGCCTGTGCTGTTTGGTGGTGTGATGTCAAGCACACAGTGCAGGTAGGCAGGATGCAGTGGGGAGATTGTTATATGTGGAGCTAAGATGGATATGGGAGAGAGGAGAGAGGAACAGGAGCCAAAAACATACAAACAAATAAGAAAGAATGCTAGGTGAGCTTGCCATTGGAATGGAGAGATGAGAGACTATGAAATGGAGAAAAACAGAAAGGGGAAGAGGAAGAAAAGAAAAGAATGAATAAATAAAAATCAGAAAGGTTAAAGAACCACAAATTTCCCAGGGATCCCACCGATGCAGCTATGAGGTCTGGGGAAGTCACTCTCAGGTGTTGCAGTACAGCCTGGCTAGAAGGCATAGAGGTATACAACGCCTGGTATTCAGGGATCAGAAAGAGAAGGAAGATATAGAGGGATGAGAAACTGAGCAATGAAGAAAGACAAAATGGGAAAAAGAGGGAAAAGAAAACCAAACAAATTTTAAAAAAAGAACAAGAAAGGCCTCCAAAAAAACAGAAAAAAAAAAAAAGAAAAAAGAAATGCTATCAGGGATCCTTCTGCACGTCTGTGGAAGCTGAAGGGGAGTTACTTGCCACGCAGCTCCTCCTGGCCAGAAAGGGCTCCCAACTCAAGAAAAGGAAAAGAAAACAAACAAACAATTCAAAACAAACAAATGAACAAAAGCCCAGGGATCCCACCAGCACGGTAGCCCAGACCAGGAAGAAGCTCCACACTCAAATGGAGCTCTGCAGCCCCTCAGGAAGAAGCAAAGATGGCACACAGAGCTAGGCACTCGAGTGAATGGAGGGGGAGGCAGCGAGAGGCAAGCAAGAAATCAAAAGAAGCAGGAAAAAAAAAAAAAGCAACACCAGCAGCCAACAAATGGCACTCAGAGAGCCAGCTAGTGTGGGCTGGTGTTTCTGGACAAGAGACTGTGTCCACAGGAAGTAGAGGAGGCCAAGTGTGGGTGAAGAAGGGTAGACAGTGGGAAAGCATATATCACAATTACCAGATCTCTGGAGCCCCTCAGGAAGAAGCAAAGATGGCGCACGGAGCCAGGCCCTCGAGTGAAAGGAGGGGGAGGTGGCGAGAGGCTAGTGACAAATCAAAAGAAGGAGGGAAAAAAAGCAACTTGAGCAGCCAACAAATGGCATCTAGAGAGCTTCCCACTTGGGTGTGTGGAATCCAAGCAGCCGGCACTTCCCGGTCAAAAGACTGTGGCCACGGGAAGCAGAGGAGGCCGAGCCAGGGCGAAGAGGTGTGCAGTTGGGAAAGCGCACACCCCAAATTACCGGTTGTTTTGTCTCCCACTGGATGTTCTGTGAGGCTGCTTTCTCCTACCCCTATTTGCTGGTCTCCGATAGGAGTCCAAGATGGTGGATCTGTGCTGCGTTAGCTGGTAGGGGACCTCTGCATGAATCTCTCCTCGCTCTCCGTTCTCTGTCAGTTTTCTCACTCCATTTGGTGCTTGGCTGAGTTCTTTATCTCTTCATTTGATGTTTTAGGGTTTCAGGATTGTTGTATTCTCTGTTCGGATTAGTTTTTCGGATCTTTGCTGTGGAGGGACGGCGTGGTGCTTCTGCCTAGAGCGCCATTTTGCCGGAACTCAATGTTCTGTACTCTTCTGTTACAAATTCCTCTTTGTGATTAACGTTCTTGCTCAATACAATGTAAAACTGACATCTAGCCATATATGGCCATAGTTTTATTTGACTGATAGCACTTTCAGATGTATACAGTCAGAGGAAAAACTGATGCATGGTGTGACACAACCAAGTAATAACAGTAAAGAGAAAAATCACCATATAAAAGGTGATAAAACAAAACTGTAGAAAGCATAAATCAAGGGAAATCCTCTATCCCATTGTAACATTAAAAACAGAATTCTCTCCAAAATGAATTTTCACTGTTTTGGTCCTCTTCACTGGCTTCAAGAATCTTAATTCCCAGTAAATAATAAAACTCTGATCAAAAAATAATGACACTAAATATTGGGAAAGGCAGCATAATTCTTGGAGTGAAAAATTAAAGCCTTTTTTTGTTGTTGTTTAAGGGAATAAGATAAATATCAGTAAATGTATTTTAGTAGATCTAAGGGCAATTAAATTTTGAAGCAATTTCAAAAAATCAGCTTGGAAATTTTTTTTATATACTGGCTAACTTAGGCATAGAGAGACTATGAGTTAGAAGGTCCCAGGAAAAGGCAGTGAGGGAGAGCTGAAACTCAACATTTAAGCCTCCTGGAAGCATTTCTGTCCACAGAGAAAAATCCTTTTCACCCACTTGTTATATATTAATTGCTTTCTTCAGAAAAACCTTTAGAAAGTCCTTGATTAAGACATATTCCTGGCTTCAGGATTCTCTCTATGTATCATCTTGTAGTATAATTCTTTCTTCCACTCCATAAAATTTCTCCTTTCTTCCTTGTTAATTGTAACCCTCATAACTGTTTATAGTAACAAGGAATTAGTGTATTTAGACTTTTTCTTTTATGAAAGTTATTAATTAAAGGATAAACACAAATAAGTTGTAGCAAAAATAAATATTTTTAAATAATAGCATCTTTTTCTAGCATCTAAATTTTAAATTTGCATTTATCAATAATTTCAAGTATTTTATACTTAATTGTGACCCTAACTGAAAACAATAAATCACAGTACAGCTCATTTTGTTTGGCCAGTTTTTATACTCTTAAAGATCATCTAGTCCAAAACCATCTTATTTCATTCATTCAACCAATATTTATTGAGCACCTTCAATTAGTATCAGGGATGCTAAACTGTCTATCTGCCCAATACTATTCGCTAAAACTATTTCTACATATTCTTCTTCACGGACAAATTGTGGTTGGTTGGGGATAATAATATTGAAACAGATGTTTCAAATACAATGTGTTGAGCCTATATTTGATTTATAAAAGGAGTACAGAAGACAGGTATTACCCTTCCTGACAGGTTGTAAGACACAGAGTACCAGAGGAGAAACCATGTAACATGTTAGCCAATGACTTGAATTAATATGTAACAGATACCTTGCACATTTTTCCAGATGCTACAAAGCTGGAAAGATCGTGAATATACTGAATGATGTAATCATGATCCAGAAAGTTCATCATAATCCAAAAACAATGATCAGACCTAAAGAGATGAAGTTTAGCAGGAATAGACACATGAATTTTATTTCAAGAAAGTACTATATTAATATAAGATGGTAAAACTATGGGACTTAGAATTGGTAACAGTGCTGATTGACAGACAGCAATACTTGACAGGAATTGCCATAGGAAGAAGAAACATGGTGGGTCAAACAGACAAGTTAAGACCAAACCAACTAGGCCTGGAGTAAGAAAAGACAAGAAATATTTCAGCCACCACATGGCTCCTGATCAAATTTTTTTCATGAATACATATGGAATACTCTCTGGAAACACACATAAATGCATAATAAGGGAAATGTTTAAGAGATTGACTGTCCTTTAATGACAAATGGGGAAAATTACATGCCATAGGACGCAAAAAGCTGAGGATATTTATCCAGGAGATGAGAAGACACGACTGAGGGGAAAGGTTGATATGTGGAAAATTAGTAAAACTAGCCACTGGTAGAACCAAAATGAAAGTATAGTCTTTGATACCTGAGATTCTCTTGATGCAACAAATTCTCAGGCTTTACCTCTGAGACACTTAAAAATAATTTTTGGGTGTATGGCCTAAGTGTATGAAGACAACAATAACAACTTCCTTAGGTGATCTCAACTTGCCTACATTTCTTTCTTACTCCAAAAATGTCAGCTTTTTGAGTGAAGAACTGTGCTTCAAAATATTGACACTGTCTCCAAGACCATCAGCTTCCATTTGTTGAGTGCCTACTGTGTTCCTAGAGCTTTGGTGAGTGCTATACATTTATTATCTCTACTCTTCCTAAAAACAAAAATGAGAACTCTAAATTGAGGTCTAATAACCCCCATTTGAAGTTGAGTAATGCAAGAAAAGAGAAGTTAGCACTTAGCCAAGTTCATACAGCTAGTATCAGGTCTTTGTAAAACAAAAGCCATTCTTATTAATTTTAATTTTTTTTCTGACATATTTAACCAGATTACCTAGTTGCAAAAATAATTTAAACATCATAACTTTGTAAAGGGAATCAGTGGAAATGCAATTTCAGTAATTAACCTTGAATTATGATACGTTATGTGGAGGATTTTACACAATTTATGTAATTCAAAATAATTAGGATTATTTAGTTTAGTTTTTCTATTAGTAACGTTTGCTTTGGTACTCTATTTTATACCCATTTTTTTAAACATTTAGTTATTTCCTTTTATAAAATACTGAGTTGCATATTTTTTATTCTTAAAGAACAAATACATTTACCAACATGAAAAAAATGTATTTTTACTCTTGTAATAAGGAGGTTTGCTAAAGAGAGATGACAAGAATGAAAGACAGAGGTCACAGAAGGACCAATTGTGAGTTTGCCGTTTTTGAGGACTTTTAAATTAAATTACTCTGAAATTTTGTATTCTACTTAGAGAAGTTTACTTCAACCAGAGCAATTAGGCTAGAAAAAAATAAATTAAAAAAAGATATCCAAATTGGGAAGGAGAAAGTAAAACTATTGCTTTTGGCAGGTGATATGATCCTACACATATAAAATCCAAAGATTATAAAAGAAAGCAATCAGAATTAATCAATGAATTCAGCAGAGTGGCGGGGTACAATGTCAACACACAAAAATCAGTCAGCTTTCTACATGTTAGCAATGAGCAATCTGAAAGGAAATTCAGGAAACATTACAATTTATAATAGAATCTAAAAGAATAAATGTACCTAGGAATAAATTTAACCAGGAAGGTGAAAGACTTCTACACAGAAAATTATAAAACATTACTTAAAGAAATTAAAGAAGATCTAAATAAATGAAAGGACATAATTTGTGCATGGATTGGAAGGCTTAATATAGTTATGATGTCAATACTACCCAAAGTAATCTATAAATTAAATGCAATCCCTGTCAAAATTCCAACAGCCTTCTATGCAAAAATGGAAAGTTACTCGCCAGATTTATATGGGATGCCAAAGGATCCCAAATACCTAAAGCAATCTGGAAGAAGAAAAATAAAGTAAGAGGACTCACATGCACTGATTTCAAAACATACTACAAAGCTACAGGAATTAAAACAGCCTGCTGCTGGTATCATTTTACAATAACATTTGTATGCCTAAGAGCTGATGTCTTTGAATTATGGTATTGATAAAGAATATTGAATAGACATGAAATACCATGGCTTGGGTCAGGCGCACATTAGTTCTTAAAGTGACATCTTTGCTTTTTAACACTTTAAAGAGGTCTTTTCCAGTAGATTTGCCAAATGCAATAAGTTGTTTGATTTCCTGACTGCTACATCCATGGGCATTGATTGCGGATCCAAGTAAAATGAAATCCTTGACAAAGTCAATATTTTCTCTGTTTATCATGATGTTGCTTTTTGGTCCAGTTGTGAGGATTTTTGCTTTCTTTATGCTGAGGAGTAAAATATACTGAAGGCTGTAGTCTTTCATCTTCATCAGTAAGTGCTTCAAGTCCTCTTTGCTTTCAGCAAGCAAGATTGTGCCATCTGCCGTGTCGCGGGTTGTTAATGAGTCTTCCACCAGTCCTGATGCCACATTCTTATTCATATAGCCCAGCATCTCGAATTATTTGCTGAGCATACAGATTGAATAAGTATGGTGAAGGGAAAGGATATAACCCTGATGCACACCTTTCTTGATTTTAAACTATGCAGTATCCCCTTGCTCTGTTCGAACCATTGCCTCTTGGTCTGTATACAGGTTCCTCATGAGCACAATTAAATGTTCTGGAATTCCCATTCTTCTCAATGTTATCCATAATTTGTTATGATCCACACAGTTGAATGCCTTTGCATAGTCAATAAAACACTGGTAAACATCTTTCTGGTATTCTCTGCTTTCAGCCAAGATCCAGCTGATATCAGAAATGATATCCTTTATTCCACATCCTCTTACGGATCTGGCTTGAATTTCTGGCAGTTCCCTGTTGATGTATTGCTGCAATCATTTTTGAATTATCTTCAGCAAAATTTCACTTGCGTGTGATATTAATGATAATGTTCATTAACTTGTGCATTCTGTTGGATCACCTTTCTTTGGAATGAGCACAAACATGGATCTATTCCAGTCAGTTGGCCAGGTAGCTGTCTTCCAAATTTCTTAGCATAGATGAATAAGAAGCTCTAGAGCTGCATTCATTTGTTGAAACATGTCGATTGGTATTCATCCAGTATTTTGACTATAGAATCTTTCAAAATTGCAACTCAAGGCTTGAATTTTTTCTTCAGTTCTTTCAGCTAGAGAAATGCCAAGCATGTTCTTCCCTTTTGGTTTTCTAATTCCAGATCTTTGCACATTTCATTCTAATATTTTACTTTGTCTTCTCAAGTGGCCGTTTGAAATCTTCTGCTCAGCTCTTTTACTTCATCATGTCTTCCTTTTGCTTTAGCTACTCCACTTTCAAAAGCAAGTTTCAGAGTCTCTTCTGACATCCATTTTGGTCTTTTCTTTTTTTCCTGTCTTTATAATGACCTTTTGTTTTCTTCATGTATGATGTCCTTGATGTCATCCCACAACTTGTCTGGTCTTTGGTCATTAGTTTTCAACGTGTCAAATCTATTCTTGAGATGGTCTCCAAATTCTGGTGGAATATACTCCAGGTTGTATTTTGCCTCTTGTGGACTTGTTTTAATTTTCTTCAGGTTCAACTTGAGCTTTGTTCTGACAGATAATATTGATCTTTTCCATCATCTCTTTCCACTTATGAAGTTGATTTTATTCCTGTGTTTTCCATCCAGTAAGGTCCACATGTATAGTCACCATTTATGTTGTTAAATAAAGGTATTTGCAATGAAGAAGTTATTGGTCTTGCAAAATTCTTTCATACGATCTCTGCCATCATTTCTATCACCAAGCCCATATTTTCCAACTGCTGCTCCTTCTTTCTTTTTTCCAACATTCGCATTTCAATCACCAGTAATTATCAATCATCTTCATTGCATGCTTGATCAATTTCAGACTGAAGAAATTGGTAAAATCTTCAGTTTCCTCATCTTTGGCATTAGTGGTTGATGTGTAAATTTGAATAATAATCATATTAACTGGTCTTCCGTGTAGTCATATGGATATTATCCTATCACTGATAGCATTGTACTTCAGGATGGATCTTGCAGTGTTCTTTTTGATGATGAGTGTGACAACATCCTTCTTCAATTTGTCATTCCTGTCATAGTAGACCATAGGATTGCTTGATTCAAAATGACCAATTCCAGTCCATTTCAGCTCACTGATTCTTGGGATATTGATCTTTATGAATTCCATTTCATTTTTGAAGACTTCCAATTCACACTTCATACACTCCACATTCTGGTTATTAATGGATGTTTACAGCTGTTTCTTTTCATTTTGAGTTGTGCCACATTAGCAGATGAAGATCCCCAAAACTTTACTCTATGCACGTCATTAAGGTCAACTCTACTTTGAGGAGGCAGCTCTTCTCCAGTTGTATTTTGAGTGCCTTCTGACCTGAGGAGCTCATCTTTCACCACTGTATCAGACAATATTCCACTGCTATTCATAAGGTTTTTACTGACTAGTTTTTTCAGAAGTACACTGTCAAGTCCTTGTTTCTAGTATGTCTTAGTCTGAAAGCTCCATTGAAACCTGTCCACCAAGTGTGACCCTGCTGATATTTGAAATACCAGTGGCAAAGCTTCCAGTATCACAGCAACACCCCAGCCACCCCAGTATGAAAAACTGACAGACATGTGGTGGCATTAGTCATTAGAGAGACGCAAATCAAAACCACAATGAGATATCACCTCATCTCTATTAGAATGGCAATGATCAAAAAAATGGAAAACAATAAGTGTTGGTGAGGTTGTGGGGAAACTAGAACCCTTATCCATTGCTGGTGGGGATGTAAAATGGTACTGCCGCTGTTGAAAACAAAGTTTGGAAGTTCCTAAAAAGTTGAACATATAATTACCATATGACCTAGCATTCCCACCAAAAAAAAAACAAAAAACCCACTGCCATCAAGTTGATTCTGACTCCTAGTGATGCTGAAGGACAGAGTAGAACTGCCCCATAAGGTTTTCAAGGCTGTAAATCTTTAAGAAAGCATACTGCCACGTCTTTTTCCTATGGAAGAGGGGATGGGCTTAAACCACTGACTTTTTGGTTAATAGCCAAGCACTTTAACCACTGCACCACCAGGGCTAATTACATACCCAGAAGTGAAGGCAAGGACACAAACAGAAACCTATACACTTTTCACAACAGCCAAAAGGTAGAAACAACCAAAATTTTCATCAACAGATGAATGGGTAAACAAAATGTGGTATATATGTATGATGGAATATTATGTAGCTGTAAAAAGACATAAAGTTCTGATGCATAACACAACAAAAATGAACCTTGAAAATATTATGTTGAGCAAAATAAGTCCATTACAAAAGGACAAAAACACTGTATGATCTCACTTATATAAATAAGCATACACAGAGAAACCAAATATATATACACCTGAACACAAAGAAAACGAAAATCCTTAAACTGGACCAATAAACAACATCAAGATAAATGATGAAGAAATTGAAGTTATCAAGGATTTCATTCTTCTTGGATCAACAATCAATGCTCATGGAAGCAGCAGTCAAGAAATCAAACTACATGTTGCATTGGGCAAATACGTTGCAAAAGACCTTTTTATTTTTTTTTATTTATTTTTTTTAATTTTATTTTTTTATTGTTTCCCATACAAAAATTTATACATACATTTTTATGTGACTCTAATTGCTCTCCCCATACTGTGACAGCACATTCCTCCTTTCCACCCCATTCCCCATGTCCATTCAACCAGCTCCTAACCCTCTCTGCCTTTCCATCTCATCTCTGGACAGAAGCTGCCGGTTTAGTCTCTTGTATCTACTTGAGCTAAGAGTCACGCTCCTCACGAGTATCACTTTATGTCCCACAGTCCAGTCCAATCCCTGTCTGAAGAGTTGGCCTTGGAAATTATTTTAGTTCTGGGCTGATAGAGAATCCAGGGGCCATGCTTTCCAGGGTCCCTCCAGTCTCAGACAGACCATTAAGTCTGGCCTTCTTAATAGAATTTGAGTTCTGCAACCCACCTTTCTCCTGCTCCATCCAGGACTCTGTTGTGTTCCCTGTCAGGGCAGTCATTGGTGGCAGCCAGGTACCATCTAGTTCTTCTGGTCTCAGGCTGATGAAGTCTCTGGCTTATGTGGCCCTTTCTGTCTCTTGGGCTACTACTTTCCTTGTGTCTTTGGTGTTCTTCATCCTTCTTTACTCCAGGTGGTTGAGACCAATTGATGCATCTTAGATGGCTGCTTGCAAGTTTTTAAGACCCCACATGAGAAGTGGACATTTCTTAATGCTATGGTAATAACTTCTCAATTTCTATTGCAAAATATGTTTAAGGTGAGGGTCATTATGAGTGGATAGGTTCTGTTAGGTTGATTATATTAGCAATTATAAAAATGAGTTTCACAGAAGATTAAAATAATTTTAGGTAGGTAAAAATGTCACAAAATAAACTCCTAATTTTAAGGAAATACATATTCAGAGGGAACAGTATTACAAATTCTCAGTCCATTTTTTTTTTTTTTTTTAGAAAGGCAAAACTTTTTTTTTTTCCCTTTTTTTTTTTTTTATTAAATATTTTATTGTACTTCAGGTGAAGGCTTACAGAACAAACAGTTTCTCATGTAACAGTAGTACACATGCTGTTTCATGACTTTGGTTAACAACCCCACAACATTTTAACCCTCTGAATTCTCAGCTTTTTTTTTTTTTTTTTTTTTGGTGAAAATACACATAGCCAAAGATACACCATTTCAAAACTTTTTATTTACACATTTAAGTGACATTGACTATGCTCTTCCAACTGTGCTGCCATTCTCGCCCAAGATGAAGGCTTACAGGACAAAATAGCCTCCCATTTAACAGTTACTACAAATGTTGCCCTATAACACTGGTTAACAATCTCACAACACATCAACAGTATCCTTACTCAACTTGTGTTCCTTATCATCAGCTTCCTACTCCCCCTCTGCCTTCTGGCCCTTGTCACTGGACTCCTGTACCTCGTTAGTCTCATTTAGTTTTACTGGGCTGTCCACTCCCAGGCTGAACAGTGAACCTCGAAGGTAACTTCACCTCTGAGCTGAAAGGGTGTCTGGGGGCCGCACTCTTGAGGTTTCTCCAGTATCCTTTAGGCCAGTAAATCTGGCCTTTTTTTTGGGGGGGGGGGAGTTAGAATTGTGCTCTACATCCTTCTCCAGCTCTGTCCAGAACCCTCTGTTGTGATCCTGGTCAGAGCAGTCAGCGGTGGTAGGCGGGCACCATCTAGCTGTACTGGACTCAGTCCGGTGGAGGTCTTGGTAGCTGTGGTCAATTAGTCCTTTGGACTAATCTTTTCGTTGTATCCTGTTCTCATTCTCCCTTGCTCCTGAAGGGATGAGACCAGTGGAGTATCTTAGATGGCTGCTCACAAGCTTTTAAGACCCCAGATACTACTCACCAAGGTAGAATGTAGAGCATTATCTTTATAAGTAGTGTCATGCCAATTGAGCTAGATGTTCCCCGAGACCATGGTCACCAGAGTCCTCCGTCCAACAACTCAGTCCCTCGGGGAGTTTGTATGTGTCTCTAGGGCCTCTATGACCTTTCCTTGTGCAGGTTGTGTTAGTTTCCCTTCTACTGTTTACTGTCTCGCCTCTCACCCAAGATACCACTTATCTATTGCCTATTTAGTATTTCCCCCCACTCCCCTCCCATCCCTGGCAACCAACAAGGATTGTCACATTTTGCATGTGAATTTTTTCATGGGTTTTTACAATAGAGGTCACATACAATATTTGTCCTTTTGTGATTGACTTATTTCACTCAGCATAATGTCCTCCAGTTTCATCCATGTTAGGAGATGGTTCACAGATTCATTGTTGTTCTTTCTCGTTGCATAGTACTCCATTGTGTGTATGTACCATAGTTTCTGTATCCATTCATCTGTTGATGGGCACCTACGTTGTTTCCATCGTTTTGCTATTGTGAACAATGCTGCCATGAACATAGGTGTGCATATGTCTATTCGAGTGATGACTCTTATTTCTCTAGGATATATTCCTAGGAGTGGGATTGCTGGATCTAATGGTATGTCTATTTCTAGCTTTCTGAGGAAACGCCATATCATTTTCCAAAATGGTTGTATCATTTTGCATTCCCACCAGCAGTGTATAAGAGTTCCCATCTCACCGCAGTCCTCCAACATTTGTTATTTCCAGTATTTTTGATTCGTGCCAGGAATGCCGGGGTGAGATGGTATCTCATTGTGGTTTTAATTTGCATTTCTCTAATGGCTAGTGAACGCGAGCATTTCCTCATGTGTCTGATGGCCATTCGAATGTCTTCTTTGGTGAAGTGTCTGTTCATTTCCTTTGTCCATTTTTTAATAGGATTGTTTGTCTTTTTGTTGTAGAGGTGTTGGATTTTCTTGTAGATTATGGAGATTAGACCTTTGTCTGACTTGTACTGTCCAAAAATTTTTTCCCAGTCTGTAGGTTCTGTTTTGACTCTTTTGGTGAAGTCTTTGAAGACCATAGGTGTTTGCTTTTTAGAAGATCCCAGTTATCTAGTTTATCTGTTGGGTTTTTTGTGTTGATGTTTATAATTTATATACTGTTAATGCCATGTATTAAGGCCTGAAGTGTTGGTCCTATTTTTTCTTCCATAAACTTTATAGTTTGAGGCTTTATATTCAGGTCTTTGATCCATTTTGAAGTAGTTTTTGTATATGGTGTGAGGTATGGGTCCTGTTTCATTTTTTTGCAAATGGATATCCAGTTTTGCCAGCACCATTTGTTAAAAAGACTGTCTTTTCCCCCATTTGATGGACTTTGGGCCCTTGTCGAGAATCAGGTGACTGTAGGTGGATGGATTTACATCTGGGTTCTCAATTCTGTTCCATTGGTCAATGTCTCTGTTGTTGTACCAGTATCAGGCTGTTTTGAGTACTGTAGCTGTATAGTAGGTTCTCAAGTCAGGTAGTGTGAGTCCTCCAACTTTATTCTTCTTCTTCAATAGTGCTTTACTTATTCGGGGCTTCTTCCCTTTCCATATAAAGTTAATAATTAGTTTTTCCATCTCTTTGAAGAATGTTGTTGGTGTTTGGATCGGGATTGCATTGTATTTGTAAATTGCTTTAGGTAGAATTTCCATTTTCACAATGTTGAGTCTGCCTATCCATGAGCATGGTATGTTTTTCCATTTATGTAGATCCCTTTGGGTTTCATGCAGTAATCCTTTAAAGTTTTCTTTGTATAGGTCTTTTACATCCCTGGTCAGATTTATTCCTAAGTATTTTATCTTTTTAGGGGCTATTGAAAATGGTATTGATTTCCTGATCTCCATTTCATCGTTCTCTTTACTTGTGTATAGGAATCCAACTGATTTTTGAATATTTATCTTGTCTCCTGCTACTCTGCTGAATCTTTCTATTAGTTCCAGTAGATTTCTCGTGGAGTCTTTAGGGTTATCTATGTATAGTATCATATCAACTGCAAACGGGGACAGATTAACTTCTTCATTACCAATTTGGATGCCCTTTATTTCTTTCTCTTGCCTGATTGCTCTAGCTAGAACTTCCAGCAAAATGTTAAATAGGAGTGGTGATAAAGGGCATCCTTGTCTTGTTCCTGTTTTCAAGGGGAATGTTTTCAGCCTCTCTCCATTAAGAATGATGTTGGCCGTTGGTTTTGCATAGATACCCTTTATTATGTTGAGAAATTTCCCTTCTATACCTATTTTATTGAGAGCTTTTATCAGGAATGGGTGTTGGACATTGTAAAATGCCTTTTCTGTGTCAATTGACATGATCATGTGATTGTTTTCTTTCCTTTTATTTACGTGGTGAATTACGTTGATGGATTTTCTAATGTTAAACCATCCTTGCATACCTGGTATGAATCCTACTTGGTCGTGGTGTATTATTTTTTTGATATGATACTGAATTCTATTGGCTAGAATTTTGTTGAGAATTTTTGCATCTATATTCATGAGAGATATTGGTCTGTAATTTTCTTTTTTTGTGATGTCTTTGCCTGGTTTTGGTATCAGCATTATGCTGGCTTCATAGTATGAATTTGGAAGTGTTGCTTCCTCTTCTATGCTCTGAAATAGTTTGAGTAGAACTGGTACAAGCTCTTCTGTAAATGTTTTGTAGAATTTTCCAGTGAAGCCATCTGGGCCAGGGCTTTTTTAGTTGGGAGTTTTTTTATTACCTTTTCAATCTCTTCTCTTGTTATGGGTCTGTTCAGATTTTCAATATCACTTTGTTGTAGTTTGGGTAGGCCGTGTGTTTCTGGAAATTTATCCATTTCCTCTAGGTTTTCAAATTTGTTGGAATATAGTTTTTCATAATATTCTGTTATAATCCTTTGTATTTCGGTTGGGTCTGTTGTAATGTCCCCCATTTCATTTCTTATTTGGGTTATCTGTGCCCTCTGCTGTTTTTCTTTTGTCAGTCTGGCCAGTGGTTTGTCGATTTTGTTGATTCTTTCTAAGAACCAACTTTTGGTTTTGTTGATTCTTTCTATTGTTTTTCTGTTCTCTATTTCATTTATTTCTGCTCTGATCTTTACTATTTCCTTTCTTCCGGTGGTTGTGGGCTTTTTTTGCTGTTCTCTTTCTATTTGTTTGAGTTCTGTAGTCAATGTTTTGATTTTGTCCCTTTCTTCTTTTTTGATATGTGCATCTATTGCTATAAATTGTCCTCTGAGGACTGCCTTTGCTGTGTCCCAAAGGTTTTGGTATGATGTGTTTTCATTTTCATTTGATTCTAGGAATTTTTTAATTCCATCTCTGATTTCTTCTATTACTCATTAATGTGTAAGCAGAGTATTATTCATTTTCCATGTGTTTGATTTTTTTTCCTTGCTCTTTCTAGTGTTAATTTCTACCTTGATGGCATTGTGGTCAGAGAAAATACTGTGAATTATCTCAGCGTTTTGGATCTTGTTGAGGATTGCTCTGTGGCCTAAGATGTTGTCTCTTCTGGAGAATGTTCCATGTGCATTGGAAAAAAATGTGTACTTTGCAGTGGTTGGATGGAGTGTTCTATATATGTCTATGAGGTCCAGTTGGCTGATAGTGTCCTTTAGGTCTTCTGTGTCTTTGCTGAGTTTCTTTTTAGTTGTTCTGTCCTTTACTGAGAGTGGTGTGTTGAAGACTCCTACTATTATTGTGGAACTGTCAATTTCTCTTTTCAGTGCTGTTAGAGTTTTTTTTATGTATTTTGGAGCCCTGTCATTGGGTGCATAGATGTTTATTATGGTTATGTCTTCATGATGGATCATCCCCTTAATCATTATATAGTGTCCTTCTTTGTCTTTTATGGTAGATTTTGTTTTAAAGTCTATTTTATCTGAGATTAGAATTGCCACTCCTGCTCTTTTTTGGTAGTTGTTAGCTTGATATATTTTTTTCCATCCTTTGATTTTTAATAAATTAACATCTTTGTTTCTAAGGTGTGTCTCTTGTAGACAGCAAATTGATGGATCCTGTTTTCTTATCCATTCTGCCACTCTCCGTCTCTTTATGGGTGCATTGAGTCCATTTACATTCAGTGTAATTATTGATAGATGGAAGTTTGTTGCTCTCATTTTGTAGTGCTTTTTTTTTTGTGGTGCTGAAGTTTTGTTTGTTCTTCTTACTCTCTTGTGCTGAGTTACTTTTGTTTGTCGATTTTGTGTTCATTTCTTTTGTTTTTGTAGGTTTTGTTTTGCTGAGACTTTATGTTTTTCATTTTATTTTTATGAGTTGGTTTGTTAACTTTCTTTGTGGTTACCATGAATTTTACCCTTATCTTTGTAAGTTTGAAGCAGTCTACCCTTACTTGGTATCACCTTGCCTTCCTCTCCTCTGGAAGGTTCTATACCTATGCCGTTTGTTCCCTCTTTCATTGTTTTGATGTTGTTGTCATCCTTTGATTGATTGCTCTGATTCCCTGTTGTATTTCTTTTGTTTTTGGATAGTCCTCAGTAGTTCATTTCCTAGAATGGTATCTGGTTCGTATAAACATGCGTCCTAGGTCCTAGGTCCTGCCTGAGGGCTGAAGCTGTTTGTCCTCAGATCGAAGAACTCCCTTTAATAATTCTTGTAAGTTTGGTTTGACTTTTGCATATTCCGTTAGTTTCTGTTTATCTGGAAATGACCTAATTTCACCATCAAATCTGAACGAGAGTTTTGCAGGATATATTATTCTTGGCTGACAATTTTTTTCTTTCAAGATTTTATATATGTCATCCCACTGCCTTCTTGCCTGCATGGTTTCTGCAGAATAATCTGAGCTTAGTCTTATTGTTTCTCCTCTGTATGGGACTTCTTGTTTTTCACGAGCTGCTCTCAGGATTCTTTGTCTTTTGTTTTGGCGAGTGTGAATATGATATGCCTTGGTGATTTTCTTTTGGGGTCTCTTCTATATGGGGTTTGTTGAGCTTCTTGGATGGCCAGCTTTTCATCTTTCATGATATTGGGAAAGTTTTCTGTCAGCAGTTCCTCAATGATCCTCTCTGTGTTTTCTGTTTTCTCCCCCTGTCTGGGATGCCAATCACTTGTAAGTTTTTGCTTTTAATTGTGTCCCACATAACTCTCAGGGTCTCTTCATTTTTCTTTGTTCTTTTTTCTGAGTTTTCCTGAAACAGAGTTGTATCCAAGTGTTTGTCTTCTGTTCCACTGATCCTGTCTTCCACGGTTTCAAATCTACTTCTCAGCCCTTCTATGACACCATCCATTTCTGAAATCTTGTTGTTTATCTTTTGGATTTCTAATTGTTGTTTTTGTATAATTTCGAGTTGTGAATTTATTTTGGCATTTTGTTCCTGCATAATCTTCTTGAATTCTTCCAATTTTTTGTCTGTATTTTCCATAAATTTGTCTATTTTTTCCTCATGTTTGTCAGCTTTCTGCCTCAGTTCTTGGAAAATTCCAAGTATTAGTGGTTTGAGTTCCCTATCAGGTACTTCTAGTGCATTTTCTTCCACAGGAGAGTTATCTGGTGTTTTAATTTGGACGCCTATTGGAGCCATCTTGTCTTGTTTTTGTAAATGTTTTGATATTGTTTGCTGTTTTCGGGGCATTCAGTAGATATTTCTCTCGTTTATTGATTGTAGATTTTTTTTTGTTTCGTCCTTGTGGTACAGCTGGGCAGATCTAGCTGAAGAGGAGCCACTGGGATGGGTTGTTTGTGGCACTCACCGCAGCCACCAGGACGGTCGGTAGTCAGTGCTGGGCAGGTTCCAATAGGGCGTGCCTGCACAGCTTGGTGGTGTGATGTCAAGTGCATGGTGCAGGTAGGCAGGATGCAGCAGGGAGATGGTTATGTGTGAAGCTAAGCTGGATATGGGAGAGAGGAGAGAGGAGAGAGGAGTAGTAGCAAAAAGCCTACAAACATAAAAGAATGCTAGGGGAGCTTGTCATTGGAATGGACAGATGAGAGACTATGGGATGGAGGAAACCAGAAGGCGGAAGAGAAAGAAAAGGAAAGAATGAACAAATAAAAATCAGAAAAGTTAAAGAACTGCAAAGTTCCCAGGGATCCCACCGATGCAGCTATGAGGTCTGGGGGAGTCAGTCTCAGGTTTCACAGCACAGCCTGGCTCGAAGGTGCAGAGGCATACATCGCCTGGTATTCAGGGATCAGAAAGAGAAGGAAGAGATAGAGAGACGAGAAATTAAGCAATGAAGAAAGACAAAAGGGAAAAAGAGGGAAAAGAAAACAAAACTAATCAAAAAAGAAAAAAATAAAATTAAAAAAAAAGCAATACCAGCAGTCAATGAATGGCACTCAGAGAGCCAGCCAGTGCAGGTTGGTGTTTCTAGACAAGAGACTGTGTCCGTGGGAAACAGAGGAGGCCGAGTGTGAGTGAAGAAGGGTAGAGAGTGGAAAGCATATATCACAAATTTCCTGCTCTCTGGGGACCCTCAGAAAGGAGCTAAGAGGGTGCAAGGAGCCAGGCACCCGAGTGAAAGGAGGGAGAGGTGGCGAGAGGCAAGTGAGAAACCAAAAGGAGCAGGAGGAAAAAAGAAAAATAAAAAAAGGCAGCACCAGCAGCCAACAAATGGCACCTAGAGAGCCGCCCACCCGGGCACGCGGAATCCAAGCAGCCGGCAGACCCCGGTGAAGAGACTGCGGCCACGGGAAGCAGAGGGGTGAACGAACAAAGGCCCCGGGATCTCACCAGCAAGGCAGCCCAGACCTGGAAGCAGCCACATGCCCAAACGTAGCCCCACAGCCCCACAGGAAAGAGCAAAGATGGCGCTCGGAGCCAAGCACCAGAGCAAAAGGAGGGGGAGGCAGCGAGAGGCAAGCGAGAAACCAGAAGAAGCAGAAAAAGCCACACCAGCAGCCAACTAACGGCACCCAGAAAGCCCCCGCTCAGGTGCACGGACTCCAAGCAGCCGGCAGTCTCGGGTCAAGAGACCGTGGCCTCGGGAAGCAGACAGGCAAACGAACAAAGGCCCCGGGATCTCACCAGCGTGGCAGCCCAGACCTGGAAGCAGCCACACGCCCGAATGCAGCCCCACAGCCCCGCAGGAAAGAGCAAAGATGGCGCTCAGAGCCAAGCACCCGAGCAAAAGGAGGGGGAGGCAGCGAGAGGCAAGCGAGAAACCAGAAGAAACAGAAAAAGCCACACCAGCAGCCAACAAACAGCACCCAGAGAGCCCCCGCTCAGGCGCACGGATTCCAAGCAGCTGGCAGTCTCGGGTTAAGAGACCCTGGCCACGGGAAGCAGAGGGGCGAACGAACAAAGGCCCTGGGATCTCACCAGCACGGCAGCCCAGACCTGGAAGCAGACACACGCCCAAACGCAGCCCCGCAGCCCCACAGCCCTGCAGGAGAGAGCAAAGACGGTGCTCAGAACCAGGCACCCGAGCAAAAGGAGGGGGAGGCGGCAGAAAAAGCTTCACCAGCAGCCAACAAACGGCTCTCAGAGAGCCGCCGGCCCGGGCGCGTGGAATCCAAGCACCGGCACCCCCCAGCCCAGGAACCCTGCCCACGGGAAGCAGGGGAGCCCCAGCCGAGGCGGAGAGGGGTGATGGTTGGGAAAGCGCACACCGCAATTTACCAGTTGTTCCGTCTCCCACTGGACACTCTGCAAGGCTGCTCTCCCATTCTCCCATTTGCTGGTCTCTGATAGGAGTCCAAGATGGTGGATCTGCGCTGCGTTAGCTGGTAAGGAATCTCTGCATGAGTCTCTCCTCACTCTCCATTCTCTTTCAGTATTCTCACTCCGTTTTGTGTTTGGCTGAGTTCTTTATCTCTTCATTTGATGTTCTAGGGTTTCAGGATTGTTGATTCTCTGTTAGGCTTAGTTTTTCGGATCTTTGCTGTGGAGGACGGCGTGGTGCTTCTGCCTAGAGCGCCATCTTGTCCCACCCTGCAAAAGACCTTTTTAAAGTGTTAAAAAGCAAAACTGTCACTTTGATGACATAGCCATGGCCTGACTCAAACCATGGTATTTTCAACCTCTTCATATACGTGCAAAAGCTGGACAATGAAAAAGGAAGACCAAAGAATTGTTGACCCATTTGAATTGTGGTTTTGGTGAAGAATATTGAATATACCGTGGACTGCCAGAAGAACAAACAAATCAGTCTCGCAGGAAGTATAGCCTCAGAAGACAGGATGGTGAGACTTTGTCTCACTTACTTTGGACATGTCGTCAGGAGGGACCAATCATTGGAGAAGGACATCATGCTTGGTAAAGCAGAGGTTCAGCGAAAAAGAGGGAGGTCTTCAATGGGATGGGTTGACACAGCGTCTGCAACAGTAGACTCAGACATAGCAAAGATTGTGAGGATCCCGCAGGCCCTGGGAAAGTTTCCTACTGTTATACATAAGGTCTCTATGAGTTGGAGCTGACTCGACCGCACCTAATAATAACAATAGAAATCAAAGATTATTAGTGGTTACTAAGCATGGAAGGAGGGTGGAAGGGGGAGTTTTCGTTTGAGTGGCATTGAGGTTATGTTAATGATGATGGAATATTTTTCATGAGGATAGCGATAATGGTAACACACATGAAAAACATTATCAATCAACTTTACTGAGTTGTTAATGTGAAAGTTGTGTTGGCAGATGTTTTGGTGTGTATATTTTCACCATAAAAAAAAAAAGAGAAAAAAGCTTACTTCAAGATATTCTAGAAATGTAATCTTTTAATTTCTTTCAAAAATGTTTAAGAACCATAACACTTTGTTCAAAATATTCTTGCAAGCACAGAATCTGGAGGAAATAATTCCTGTAGGAATAATAAATAACAGTTGACTTCGGTGGGCAAATTGCAGTTCTTATTTTCTTACTTTGCCTCATTAAAGAAGTAGATATATTCTTCTTACCTAATTTTAGCAAATGAGAAAGTTGAAGCTTAGGGAGTTGAAGGACTTGCCCAAGGTCAATAGCTATCAGATGGTGAAGCTGTCATTCTAACAAAGCTAACTACAAAACCCATATTCTTAACTCCTACAATTATAATGAAATGAACATGGAGTATCGCAAATGTGTATTGTGATTATAAGATGACATACAGAACATTGGTCAGTGATCGAGGTGTAGAAGACATACATCTGTTGTTATTGTTGTTGGCTGCCACTGAGTCAATTCCGACTTGTGTCGAGCCCATGTATGCAGAGTAGAACTGCTCCATAGGATTTTGAAGGCTGAGACCTTTCAGAAGCAGATCATCAGGCCTGTCTTGCAAGGCACCTTTCCGTGGTTTTGAACTGCCAAACTTTCAGCTAGTAGCTGAGCAGTTAACCATTTGCTCCACCCAGAGACAATTATAATGCAATGAACATTGAATATCACAAATATATATTGTGATTATAAGATGACATATGGAACACTGATCCGTGATCAAGGAATAGAAATCATACATCTTCCTAGACATGAGTTCTTGAATGTCACCAACATTACCACATAGATCGCTCCAGCTACATTCTCATGTCCTTGGGCTTGCTTCCCCACTTCTTAAAGCAGAGTATTGGGTAATCATAAAGTGTGTATAGTATTTTTCTTATATTTTGCTTTTTAGTCTATTCATTTTTGTTTTTATAAATGTATAAGAATCACCTTTTCATTTGATATTTATAAAATAAGAAAACACATTAGAAAGAAAATAACAATGATTTATAATATTGCCACTTTCTTGCATTTTTTGTCTCATTTTCTTTTTTTGTCTCACTTGACTATAGCTAATGGTTTGATGCTTGTCTTTTCAGACTATTTTCTGTTTATACAAATATATATGCATAAGAACACACACACACACACACACACACACACACACACAGATTTTGCTATTGATGGTATTCTTATACAAATGGAACCATACATTATACATTGTTCTGAAAAGTGTTCTTCCCCCCATGTATCAAAGACCTTTCAAAGTCAACACATGCAAATCACCTCATTCTATTGGTCTCTATAAAGTATATCATTGTATGATTTGTTCAGTATTTCCTTCGTTAATGAACATTTAAACAATTTCCCACTGGTTGCTCAATGCTGCAATTAATTAATTTCCAACTGGTTTTGCAAAACTTCTGTGTATATTTATATTTTTTTCAGTCCTACAAATATTTCTGTAGGATAAATTCTTACATGAGTGATCCCTGAGATTGCACATTTAACATTGATGGATACTGTGATAGTTAATTTTATGTGTCAACTTGACTAGACTGTAGTGCCCAGTAGTTCGATCATACACTAGTCTAGATGTTTCTGTGAAAGTGTTTACACGTGATTAACATTTGAATAAATTGACTTTAAGTAAGAAGATTACCCTCCATAATATGGATGGGACTCATACAATAAGTTGAAGGCCTAAAGAGCAAAAACTGAGGTTTACCGAGGCAGAAGAATTCTGGCTTTTCTGGTACACTCCCAGACACTCCTTGTGTTTGGTACATTAGATGAAGTAGCTCTAATAACCCAAAGGTTGTTGTTGTTGTTGTGTCCTGTTGAGTCGAGTCTGACTCATAGCAACCCTATATGACAGAGTAGAACTGACTCATAGGGTTTCCTAGGCTGTAATCTTTACAGGAGTAGATTGCCAAGTTTTTTCTCCCATGGAGCCATTGGGTGATTTTGAACTGCCAACCTTTTGGTTAGCAGCCAAGCTTTTATCCATTGTCTTAGGCTGGGTTCTCTAGAGAAGCAAAACCAGTAAAACATATAAATATAGAGACAGAGAGATTTATTTCAAGGAAACAGCTCATGCAACTGTAGTGGCTAGAACATCCCAAGTCTGTGGATCAGAGTAAAGGCCTCTCCCAATTCACACAGCCGCAGAAGCTGGCAAGCCCAAGATTGGCAGGTCAGAGAGCAGGGCTTCTGCTCACAGGCTGTGAAGGTCGAGGAATTCCAAGACTGGCAGGCAAGACCACAAGTTTTCTCCTGATTCACGTAGCTGCGGGGGCTGGCGAACCCAAGATTGGCAGGTCAGAGAGCAGAGCTCCACTCACAGGCTGTGAAGATTGACCAACCTCAAGTTCGGCAGATACAGCTCAAGTCCCAAGAACCAGAGGTGAGATGACTGAGGCAGCCACAGGATCCAGAGTGAGCAAAAAGCCAGGGCATCTGCTTATATTCAGATGCAGGCCATACCCCCAAGGAAACTCCCTTCCATCTGACTGGCTACTCAGCATATTCAATCATGGGAGTGATAATATATAAACACTGAGAATCATGGCCCGGCCAAGCTGACACACAACCTTATCCATCACAACCATTGCACCTCCAGGTCTCCTTAACCCAAAAGTAGTCCTCTGAAAAAGTTTGCAGGTGCGAAGTGTTAGTGTGATGTGCACAGAAACTGGAGAATGGGCATGTAGACACTGTAGAAGTAATCCAAGCGTGTCTGGGTGGAACACTGATAGTATCTGCTACTGTCTGCCCCTCACACTGCTCAGATCCATTTATTTTTCTGACAGTAGGTACTTTCCTTCATATCACAACTAAGTCAGCATTCAGATTGTTGTAATTACTAGGAAAAAGCTTACAAGAGGATAGTTAGTGGGATAACCTATAGCCCATGCTGTAAGTTGATTCCAAGGTCATAATCATTAATATTTATTATGTCTCTTCTCTATTGCTCATTTAAGATTCTCCATCTAGCATTTCTCCTGGTTCAGATGTCTTATCTGGTGGGTGACTCAGACTTTCTTCTGTAAGGGATCTGAGCATACTACCATGCTCTTATCAGACTATGGTTGCTGTAATTGCCCATTTACAGTTAAAACTGTGCATGGGAATATTAAGAGACATCCTACCAGATCACATGAGTTATCTATCTAAGGAGTGATTACTTCCTGTTCATATTATGTAGGTGTGAACTAACCTTATATGATTATAACCCCTGTTAGTATGGTAATTCACTCTTTGAATGTTTTCCCAATGTTATAAAGAGCCCAAGATGAGCTGGTGGCAGGTAAGTTTAAGTTTAATTCAACCCCTTCTGTGTTCCTTGCTCAAAGTATCCTTTTTCTGAGAATCAGGACATCTAGACTCACAAACCCTAATGTTGCAAGGACAGGAAGCAAAAATACCCCAAATGAATCAATGAGAATGATAAGTTAGTAGTCATTCCTATCTCTATTCCTTGGATTTTGGACCCATGTATTCTATCTATTGATGACACAGAATCCTATAATGGAAGTTGGTTTAAGTTACATAACACACTTGAAGGATAGCACCCTCACCTTGTAGAGGCTCTTCTCTAAGCCATCACTTTAGCTGGATGTTGAAGGGTCCATTCTTATTTTCTGTCAGACTGGAAGCTTCTGGATAGTGTAATATGTGGTAGGACCAGAGGATCCAATGTTTATGCTCTCAGTGCCATACCTCTTCAAGGAGTGAACAGGTCCCTTGGTCTTAAACAATGTTATTAGGGACCTCATGTCTATAAATCACACTCTGTGTGAACTCTTAGGTAGTATTATTGGAAGAGGAACTTCACAGTGTGCAAGAAAGTAAAATCTATATTTAGGAGATGTGTTAGTCCTGATCAGCTTGAATCACTTCTCTTTCCAGGATAGAAGTTGTTGCTGTTAGGTGCCATCAAGTTGATTTCAACTCATAGTGACACCATGTGACGGAGTAGAACTGCCCCATAGCGTTTTCTAGCGTGTAATCTTTATGAGAGCAGATAACCAGTTGTTTCTCCTGCAGAGTAGCTGGGTGGGTTCGAACTGCCAAACTTTCAGTTAGCAGCCGAACGTTTGACCATTAACACCACCAAAGTAGAAAGACATCTGTTAAAACAAAATCACCACCTAATGGATAGTTAGTCTCTTTAAGGCATGATACTATACTGGAAAGTCCACTTTAGACTATTTCTGACACATCAGACCTTCAGCAGCTAAATCAATGTGGGTGATAGGAAGCCCAGGTTGTGAGCTCATAGCTTCCGTCTGTGCCACCATTGCTACTCTGTCCATGGCCCATTGTATAAGCACTGGGGTAGCTGAGTACAGAAGCTGGCTGACATCTACTGAATAAGTCATTCTGTCCAAATGGCTGTTTCATGTCTCCTCTGAAATGTGAGACTTCTGGTGAGAATCTATGTAAAATACAAAGATCATCACACTTTGCATCTACTCTCATAGGTCCAGCTGCACATCTCTTCCACAAATGTCCTTGTTTCCTATCTTTTAAGTATCTGTCCTTTCAGGCCATTCTCTTCTGACCATGAGTTCATCCTAACTTTAGGCCACATCTTTCTCCATAAAAAGCAGATAACGAGATGCACTGCCCAAAGCTCTGCTCATTAGAAAGATTTCTCCTCATCATTTCCTTTCAGAGAAACCCCTGAATGGGACTGTAGTTCTCAGTAGTCCATTTTCATTCTGCCTCAACATACATATCTAATCTATCATGAACTAAGCCCAGGTTTTTCTCTTCTTCATCTTCTAATCATAGAGAACCCCTTCTGCCATGAAGCCATAGGTGTGGCATCAGTGCACAGTAGTGGGTGAGAGGGGATTCTAGGTCAAATCTTAGTGCAGTTTTCTTATGCTCCCTAGATTGCATCAGGTCTAATCCCAGATATACCACTTCTAACATATGATAGATATTGCTGGGCTCATCCAAAAGCATAACTTTGTGGGTCTGACAGCATCCTGCTCATGATGGACTTGAAGTTCAATAAATTCTCTAATCTACAACATTGTATTGATTATTCTGTATTATTTTTTTATTTAGTAAACCTTGACCTAGCCTAGCCTGCTGACACTGGTGCAGACATGACCGTATGACATAATCTGTACCTCTCAAACACGCAACAGATGTCCCTCAAACATCATCTCCTACCACACATTCCTCTAGCAGCAAAACTCAACTCTCTTCTCTGGCCGTCTCAACTGACAGAGCCAAGAAATATGTGTGTGTATACTAATCTATGTATGTACACACGTATAAATATTTCTATATGTAACCATATCTATTTATATTAAGTTAAACATGAGATTTCACTGATATCTCCAACTCTAATTCACTACCACCTAAATTATTCTAACCTCATAGCCTTGCTTATCTGTATATTTTCACTACAGCAGTGAGAAACCTGCCTCCCACCATCCACCATCCATTTCCTTTATTCTTTCATTCCAGTATACATGTATAGCAGTATCAGAATTGTTAACCTGAACCTCTATGGCAACCAACTTTATTATCTAGAGCACAGTGCTTATGTGCAGTTCCTTCAACCATTAGCTGTCCATTAATCTCTGGAGTTACTAAACCAAAAATCCAAACCCATTGCCATCAATTTGAGAGTTACTGAGGTCAGCACATCTCCCCACACCATTAACTGAGGTTGTTTCATCTATTTGCAATACAGTTCGCTTCTGTTATCATGGTATAGATTCTTTCCTGGTATCCTTTGATCGCCTAAGTATTGTTTTTTTTAATTTGATGCATTAAGATTCATTCCTTTTGCTATAGATTCCATGAGTTTTGGGAAAATGCATAATGTCGTTTATTCACCATGATGGTATCATACAGAATAGTTTCACTGCCCTAACAATCCCCTGTCTTTCACCCTTCCCCCAAACCCAGGCAACCACTGATCTCTATAGTTTTGCCTTTTCTAGAATGTCATATAGGCTTTTCTGACTAGCTCGTTTCACTTAGCAATATGCATTTAAGGCTCCTCCATGTCTTTTCACATCTTGATAGTTCATTTATATTTATTGCTGAATAATTATGGATATACCATAGTTCCTTTATTCATTCACCCGTTGACATACATCTTGGATACTTCCAGTTTGGGGTAATTATGAATAAAGCTGCTATTAACATTTGCATGCTGTTTTTTTTTTACATTGATGTAAGTTTTCAACTCAGTTGGATAAATACCTAAAAGACAGAAATTCTCTTTAGGAGCTAATCATTCAAATGTTTAATAACCTATCAGTAAAATATTCTTTTCACTGGGTCGAAATACAGTGTTTTATTAAACTGAATATAACAACAGTTTTATAGCAACTGTCTTAGTCATCTAGTGCTGCTGTAACAGAAATACCACAAGTGGATGGCTTTAACAAAGAGAAATTTATTCTCTCACAGTCTAGTGGGCTACAAGTCCAAATTCAGGGCATCAGCTCCAGGGGAATATTTTCTTTCTCTGGCAGCTCTGGAGGAAGGTCCTTGTCATCAATCTTCCCCTGGTCAAGGAGCTTCTCTGCGCAGGAACCTCAGGTTCAAAGGATGCGCTCTGCTCCTGGCACTGCTTTCTTGGTGGTATAAGGTCCCATGTCTCTCTGCTTGTTTCTCTCTTTTATATCTCAAAAAGCATTGGCTTAAGACACTATATAATCTTGTAGATATCAATATAAGTGTCACTAATTCATCTCATTACATCATAGTAATAGGATTCACAACACATAGGGAAATCACATCAATGACAAAATGGTAGACAATCATACAATACTGGGAATCATGACCTAGCCAAGTTGACAGATATTTTGGAGGGGCAAAATTCATTCCATGGCAGCAACCTTTCCCATATTTATTAATTTAGAAATTTGCTGAACATCATATTTGCTTTAGACACATTATGTTTCAGCCGAAACAAAAGGGATTTTTTTTCGTTTCTCCCTAGTGCATTTTTTCATATCCTTTTATTAAGAGCTCTTATTTAGTTTACTTTCATCTCGTAGCATTGCCCTATCCCATATCTAACACCTTCTAAAATAGTATTTTTCTTTAGTTAACAAAATAGATATCATAGTGTGAATTTTATCAACACAGCCTGGTAGTATTTTCTATTTTTAATATCACAGGTTTTAGGGTTGTTTACATGAATCCTAGTGACCATTGCTTTCAAAATATCAAAAACTAGCTAGTGAATAAAAATTAGTTATCTTTGCCTTAGAAATTTCACACAAATAAGTGAAAAAACACATGTTCCTAATGTATTCAGGTATAATAAAACACTTATGTGGATTTATGTCTAGAGATAGTTCACATGGACTTGCTTTTGAATTATGCTAAATGCCATATGGAGTAATTTATTCCTAGGTTAGAAATAGAAAAGTTACCTAATCCACAATCCCCAGGGTACTGTTAGCAGTATCTCTGCACAATAATCACAATGAATTTAATGATTGTGGTGTCTTTTCACAGTGCAGAATCCTGGGCCTGGAGTTCACACAAGCTGTTGCATCCTGAGCTGCGTCATAACACCTAGCAACAACAATTTGGGTCTTCCCATTGAACATCTGTTACAAACACAGAAAGATATAATTACAAAGCAGTGTCCCATTTATTTCCTCCTTACCTATCCAGAATCATTTTTAATGGTTTTTATATCACTTACATGTTTTAAATAAAGTAAATGATGCACTGTGGTGGGGGTTGTGAGACAGTTCTTTAATGCTCACATTATAGTCTTTGTTTTCATTATTATATGACTAGTGGCAACACCTTCATTCTATCCCACTGGTGTCCTCTTCCTTCTCTCTTTTCTCATTATCTAACTACTCTGTTATAGACCATAGCTTTTCTACCTATAAAATACATTTGATATATTATTATTTTCTCTATACTCTGTAAAACATGAGGTGCTGTTTTTTTCTTCTCTTCACCTTTCCACAGGGCTTCTTTATATAGATTGTGTATTGCCACTGATTGGTTTTATTTTTCTATCTCCTGTCCCTTTTTTTTTTTTTATTATTAATTTGGTGAGAGGAATCTAAGCTTCTCCCCAGTGACAGTTCAGGCAAAAGTTGTTTATGATCACATCCTCATGCTCTCAGTCATTCTTCAATACCTCCCACCTCTGCACACGTGTGTGTGTATGTGTGTGCATGCACACACCAACACTCACTTACAATCTCTCCTTGGTCTTCAGCCATTATGAAATTATTTTAAAATATGTTACTCAGGATGTCTTTATGTAAAGTCAAAAAAAAAACTTGCTGTCCTCATTTTTTAAATCTGGCTCCTTTGGGAAATGCTCTCTTTTATAGACTTCAGTGGTTAAGCGTTTGGCTACTAACCAAAAGATTGGCAGTTCAAATCCACCAGCCACTCCTTGGAAACCCTATAGGGCAGTTCTACTCTGCCCTAATATGGTCGCTGTGAGTCAGAATTGACTCGATGGCAATGGTGTTTGTATTTTCTCCCAGCCATTCTGGACACCCTTTCTCTCTGACTTTTGCAACTTCCCGTTTTCTTCTGCCCATTCCTTAACTGTTGGTGTTCCTCAGGACATCTTCCTCTCTCATTGTCTGCAGTTGAAAGTCAACCAGGGTGAACTTCAGAATCACAAATGCCAGTCCGATGGAGTCAGAACACAAATGGGCATTTCCTTGGCATGTACATTTAAAGAATGTGTCCATGACTATCAAATCACTTCAGGGGAAAAAATATCTCTAGGAGAGCTCATCCATTCCCAAGGCTTTCACTACAAGTACGTAGATGAGCCACAAATTTATGTTTGTAGCCCAAACCTCTTCCCTCTGAGTTCCAAACCTACATATTTATCTTGGTATATACCCAAGATAATACTGGTCATCTTCACTTGGTTTTCCCACCAAACCAAAACCAATCCCTTTGCTGTCAAGTCAACTCTGACTCACAGAGACCCTGTAAGACAGAGTAGAACTGACCCTATGGGGTTTCCAAGGCTGTAATCATTATGGAAGCAAACTGCCACATCTTCCTCCGTGGAGCAGCCAGTGGGTTTGAACCATTAACCTTTCAGTTAGTACTTGAGCACTTAACCACTGATCCACCAGGGCTCCTTGGTTTTTCCACAGGTGCCTCAAATTCCACATATTTGAAACTGAACTAATTATCTTTCCCTCAAAACTGTTCTTCTCTTATGTTCTCTGTCTCACTGGCACTTTTCTTCATTTGTTTCCCAAGTCTCAAAACTGAAATGCATGGTTATCACTTTTTTCATCCTTAACCCCCACATCCAAGCAATCTGTAAATCCTACTAACTCTATATGCTCCAACTGTATCCAATTTTCCCTACTTCCTAACGGTGGCCATCTTACCTTGCATCTGAGGACCACCCCCTCCAGTGATCTTGGTCTCCCTGAATCCCCTCTTTCACTCTGGAAATCCACTATGTAGTCAGTGCTATCTTTGAAAGCAGTTCTCTACAATTGGCAGATAAAATCCAAACTCTTGAAAAGGACCACCATTCAAATATACCTGAAACAAAGCTGAATACATTATCTGAAAAGCAAGAGAGAGCAATGTTTGGGGAACCTGTTTCCTGTTTCCCTTGAAGAAAATGAAGAGCTCTTCCGACATTAGCTTTTAAGTAATGGAGATTAGGGACCACTTGCCTTCCAGCATAGAGTTTAGAAGTTTGTGCACATCTGAGTTTTCATCTGGGATCATTTTCCTTCATCTGAAGAGCACGCTTTAGTATTTACCTTAGTGACGATATGCTGATAATGATTTCTATAAATTTTAATCTTTTTCTTTATTTCAAATTAATTTTTAAAGTACATTTCCAGTAACCATAGATAGATTGACATTTTTTTTAATGTATCATTCTATTGATTTCTGACTTTAAAAGAATTTCACAATCCACTTCACACCTTCAGTTGCCACTGAGTTGAGTTGCCATAGAGTCAATCCTGATTCATCGTGACCCTATGTGTATCGGAGTAGAACTGGACTCCAAAGGGTTTTCAGTGGCTGATTTTTCAGACATAGATCACCAGGCCTTTCTTCCAAGGTGCCTCTCTGTGGACTCGAACTGACAACCATTTGCACTACCCAGAGACTCACACCTTCTAAGATGGTTATAATTTTTTAAAAGACAGATAATAGGACTTCCGGCAAAATGGCGCTCTAGGCAGAAGCATCACGCCGTCCCTCCACAGCAAAGATCTGAAAAACTGAGCCCAACAGAGAAAACAACAATCCTGAAACCCTAAAACATCAAATGAAGAGATAAAGAACTCAGCCAAGCATGAAATGGAGTGAGAAAACTGACAGAGAACCTACAGCGAGGAGAGATTCATGCAGAGGTCCCCTATCAGCTAACGCAGCATGGATCCATCATCTTGGACTCCTATTGGAGACCAGCAAACAGGGGATATGAGAAAGCAGCTTCACGGAGCTTCCAGCAGGAGGCAAAACAACCGGTAATTTGCGATATACGCTTTCCCACCCCCAACCCTTCTTCACCAACACTCAGCCTCCTCTGTTTCCCGTGGCCACAATCTCTTGTCTGGGAAGGACCGGCTGCTTGGATTCCCCCCACCCAAATGAGGCAGTTCTCTGAGTGCCATTTGTTGGCTGCTGGTGTTGCTTTTTTCTGCTTCTTTTGATTTCTTCCTTACCTCTCACCAACTTCCCCTCCTTTCGCTCAAATACCTGGCTCTGTGCACCATCTTTGCTTCTTCCTGAGGGGCTGCAGAGCTCTGATAATTTGTGATATACGCTTTCCCACCTGCTACCCTTCTTCACCCACACTCGGCCTCCTCTGCTTCCCATGGACACACTCTCTTGTCCTGGAAGCACTGACTGCTTGGATTCCACCCGCCCGCAATGGCTGGCTCTCTGAGTGCCATTTGTTGGCTGCTGGTGTTGCTTTTTTTCTGCTTCTTTTGATTTCTTCCTTAACTCTCACTACCTCCCCCTCCTTTCGTTCAAATACCTGTCTCTCTGTGTCATCTTTGCTGCTTCCTGAGGGGCTGTGGAGCTCCTTTTGAGTGTGGAAATGCTTCCCGGTCTGGGCTGCCACGCTGGTGGAATTCCGAGGCTTTTGTTCATTAGTTTGTTTTGAATTGTTTGTATTCTTTTCTTTTTCTCGAGATTGGAGCCCGTTTTGGCCAGGCAGTTCTGCGTTGCTTGGAACATACCCCCTCGGCTTGCACAGACTTGCAGAGGAAATCCTGAGGGCATTTCTTTTTTTGTAGGTTTTTTTTTCTGTTTTTTGGGGGGCTTTTCTTGTTCTTTTTTTTTTTTTAATTTGTTTTGTTTTATTTTCCCTCTTTTTCCATTTTTGTCTTTCTTCATTACTCAGTTTCTCGTCTCTGTATACCTTCCTTCTCTTTCTGTTCCCTGAATACCTGGCATTGTATACCTCTACGCCTTCTAGCAGGCTAAACTGCAACACCTGAGAACAACTTCCCCAGACCTCATAGCCACAGCAGTGGGATCCCTGGGAACTTTGCTGTTCTTGTCTCTTTCTGATTTTTATTTATTCATACTTTTCTTGTCTTTTCTTCCTCTTCCCCTTTTTGTTTTTCTCCACTTCATAGTCTCTCATCTCTCCACTCCAACGACAAGCTCCCCTAGCATTCTTTTTCGTTTGTATGGTTTTAGATCCTGTTCCTCTCTCCTCTCTCCCATAACCATTTTAGCTCCACACATAACAATCTATCCGCTACATCCTGCCTACCTGTACCGTGCACTAAACATCACACAACCAAGCAGCACAGGCACGGCCTACTGGAAACTGCCCTGCACTGATTACCTACCTACCCTCATGGCAGGAATAAGTGTCACAAACAACCCATCCCAGTAATTCTTCTTCAGCTAGGACTGCCCTGCCGTACCATATCTGAATAACTGACCTTGCCAGTTGGATGAAGTTAAAAGCATTTGTGCCCACAGATGAGCAAACAACAAAGAACACACAGCCCGCCTGCTCAGACATATCAAAATTTAAAAAAAAAAGGGGACGAAACAAACAAATCTACAATCAATAAACAAGAAAAATAACTACTGAATGCCCCAAAGACAGCAGACAACATCAAAACATCTACAAAAACAGGACAGGATGGTTCCAGTAGGTGTCCAAAATAAAACACCAGATGACTTTCCAGTAGAAGAAAAGGCACTAGAACTACCTGATAGGGAATTCAAATCTCTAATACTCAGAATACTCCAAGAGCTGAAGCAAAAAGCAGACAAAAATAAGGAAAAAAATAGACAAATTCATGGAAAATACAGACAAAAAATTAGAAGAATTCAGGAAAATAATGCAGGAACAAAATGCCAAAATAAATTCACAACTAGAAATTATACAACAACAACAATTAGAAATCCAAAAGATGAACAACAAGATTTCAGAAACGGACGGTTTCATAGAAGGGCTGAGAATCAGATTTGAAATGGTGGAAGACAGGATCAGTGGAATTCAAGACAAACACTTGGATACAACTCTGTTTGAGGAAAACTCAGAAAAAAGAACAAAGAAAAATGAAGAGACCCTGAGAGTTATATGTGATAAAATTAAAAACAAAAATTTTTGAGTGATTGGAGTTCCAGAACAAGGGGAGAAAACAGAAAATGCAGAGAGGATCAATGAAGAACTGCTGACAGAAAACTTCCCCAATATCGTGAAAGATGAAAAGCTGACCATCCAAGAAGCTCAAAGAACCCCATATAGGATAGACCTCCAAAAGAAATTCACCAAGGCATATCATAATCACACTCCCCAAAACCAAAGACAAAGAATCCTGAGAGCAGCTCATGAAAAATAAGAAGTCACATACACAGGAGAAACAATAAGACTAAGCTCAGATTACTCAGCAGAAACCATGCAGGCAAGAAGGCAATGGGATGACATATATAAAATCTTGAAAGAAAAAGTTGCCAGCCAAGGATAATATATCCTGCAAAACTCTCGTTCAAATATGATGGGGAAATTAGGTCATTTCCAGACAAACAGAAATTAAGGGAATATGTAAAAGCCAAAATAAATTTACAAGAATTACTAAAGGGAGTTCTTCGATCTGAGAACAACTTCAGCTCACAGACAGAATCTAGGATGTAGGAATGTACCAGCCAGATACCAATCCAGGAAACGAACTCTCGAGGACTATCAAAAACCAAAAGAAATACAACAGGGAATCAGAGCAGTTAATCACTAAACGACAACAACATCAAAACAATAAAAGAGGGAATAAACAGCATAGGTATAGAACCTTCTAATGGAGAGGAAGGCAAGGCGATACCAAGTAATGGTAGACTGCTTCAAACTTAGAAAGATAAAGGTAAGATTCATGGTAAACACAAAGAAAGTTAACAAACATACTCATAAAAATAAAGAGGAAAAACATAAAGTCTCAGCAAAAACAGAAGAAATGAAAAAAAAAATCCACAAACAAAAGTAACTCAGCGGAGGAGAGTAAGAAGAACAAAGAATACGTCAGAACCACAAAAAAAGCACTACAAAATGACAGCAACAGACTCAGATCTATCAACAATTACACTGAATGCACCCATAAAGAGATGGAGAGTGACACAATGGATAAGAAAACAGGATCCATCAATATGCTGTCTACAAGAGACACACCTTAGAAACAAAGATGTGAATTTATTAAAAGTCAAATGTTGGAAAAATATATACCAAGCTAACAACTACAAAAAAAGAGCAGGAATGGCCATACTAATCTCAAATAAAATAGACTTTAAAACAAAATCCACCATAAAACACAAACAGGGACACTACATAATGATTAAGGGAACGATCCATCATGAGGACATAGAAATAGTAAACATATACGCACCAAATGACAGGGCTTCAAAATACATAAAACAAACTTTAACAACACTGAAAAGAGAAATTGACAGTTCCAGAATAATAGTAGGAGACTTCAACACACCACTCTCAGTAAAGGACAGAACATCTAAGAAGAAACTCAGCAAAGATACAGAAGACCTAAAGGACACAATCAGCCAACTTGACCTCATAGACATATATAGAACACTCCATCCAACCGCTGCAAAGTACACATTCTTCTTCAATGCACATGAAACGTTCTCCACAATAAACCACATCTAAGGCCACATAGCAATCCTCAACAAGATCCAAAACGTTGAGATAATTCAAAGTATCTTCTCTGACCACAGTGCCATCAAGGTAGAAATTAACAACAGAAAGAGCAAGGAAAAAAAATCAATTACATGGAAACTGACTAATACCCTGCTTACACAACACTGGGTAATAGAAGAAATCAGAGATGGCATCAAAAAATTCCTAGAATCAAATGAAAATGAAAACACATCCTACCAAAACCTTTGGGACATAGCATAGGCAGACTTCAGAGGACAATTTATAGCAATAGATGCACACATCAAAAAAGAAGAAAGGGAAAAAATCAAAATATTAACTAAAGAACTCAAACAAATAGAAGGAGAACAGCAAAAAAAGACCACAGCCACCGGAAGAAAGGAAATAGTAAAGATCAGAGCAGAAATAAATGAAATAGAGAACAGAAAAACAATAGAAAGAATCAACAAAATCAAAAGTTGGTTCTTTGAAAGAATCAACAAAATCGACAAACCACTGGCCAGACTGACAAAAGAAAAACAGGAGAGGACACAAATAACCCAAATAAGGAATTAAATGGGGGACATTACAACAGACCCAACTGAAATGAAAAGGATTATAACAGGATATTACGAAAAACTATACTCCAACAAATTTGAAAACCTAGAGGAAATGGATAAATTTCTAGAAACACACGGCCTACCCAAACTACAACAAAGTGATGTTGAAAATCTGAACAGACCCATAACAAGAGAAGAGATTGAAAAGGTAAGGAAAAAAACTCCCAACCAAAAAATGCCCTGGCCCAGATGGCTTCACTGGAGAATTCTACAAAACATTTACAGAAGAGCTTGTACCAGTACTACTCAAGCTATTTCAGAGCACAGAAAAGGAAGCAACACTTCCAAATTCATTCTATGAAGCCAGCATAATGCTGATACCAAAACCATGCAGATACCACAAAATAAGAAAATTACAGACCAATATCTCTCATGAATATAGATGCAAAAATTCTGAACAAAATTCTAGCCAATAGAATTCAGCATCATATCAAATAATTAATACACCACAATCAAGTGGGATTCATAACAGGTATGCAAGGATGGTTCAACATTAGAAAATCAATCAACGTAATCCACCCCATAAGTAAAAGGAAATAAAAGAATCTCATGATCATCCCAATTGATGCAGAAAAGGCATTTGACAAAGTTCAACACCCATTCCTGATAAAAACTCTCAATAAAATAGGTATAGAAGGGAAATTTCTCAACAGAATAAAGGACACCTATGCAAAACCAACGGCCAACATCATTCTCAATGGAGAGAGGTTGAAAACATTCCTCTTGAAAACAGGAACAAGACAAGGATGCCCTTTATCACCACTCCTATTTAACATTGTGCTGGAAGTTCAAGCTAGATCAATAAGGCAAGAAAAAGAAATAAAGGGCATCCAAATTGGTAATGAAGAAGTTAAACTGTCCCTGTTTGCAGATGATATGATACTATACATAGAAAACCCTAAAGAATCCACGAGAAATCTACTGGAACTAATAGAAAGATTCAGCAGAGTAGCAGGAGATAAGATAAACATTCAAAAATCAGTTGGATTCCTGTACACCAATAAGGAGAACGATGAAAAGGAAATAAGGATAACAATACCATTTTAAATAGCCCCTAGAAAGATAAAATACTTAGGAATAAATCTGACCAGGGATGTAAAAGACCTATACAAAGAAAAGTACAAAACCCTACTGCAAGAAACCCAAAGAGATCTACATAAATGGAAAAACATACCATGTTCATGGATAGGCAGACTCAACATTGTGAAAATGACAATTCTACCCAAAGCAGTTTACAAATGCAATGCAATCCTGATCCAAATACCAGCAACATTCTTCAAAGAGATGGAAAAACTAATCATTAACTTTATATGGAAAGGGAAGAAACCCCAAATAACTAAAACACTACTGAAGAAGAAGAATAAAGTTGGAGGACTCACACTACCTGACTTCAGAACCTACTGTATAGCTACAGTAGTTAAAACAGCCTGGAACTGCTACAACAACAGATACATTGACCAATGGAACAGAATTGAGAATCCAGATGTAAATCCATCCATCTACGGTCACCTGATCTTCGACAAGGGCCTGAAGTCCATCAAATGGGGAAAAGACAGTCTTTTTAACAAATGGTGCTGGCAAAACTGGATATCCGTCTGCAAAAAAATGAAACAGGACCCATACCTCATGCCGTATACAAAAACTACTTCACAATGGATCAAAGACCTGAATATAAAGCCTAAAACTATAAAGTTCATAGAAGAAAAAATAGGACCAACACTGCAGGCCTTAATACATGGCATTAACAGGATACAATCCATAACCATCAATGCACAAACCCCAAAAGATAAGCTAGATAACTGGGATCTTCTAAAAATCAAACACCTATGCTCTTCCAAAGACTTCACCAAAAGAGTAAAAAGAGAACCTACAGACTGGGAAAAAAAGTTTTGGACAGTACAAGTCAGACAAAGGTCTAATCTCCATAATCTGCAAGTAAATCCAACACTTCTACAACAAAAAGACAAATAATCCTATTAAAAAATGGGCAAAGGAAATGAACAGACACTTCACCAAAGAAGACATTCAAATGGCCAACAGACACATGAGGAAATGCTCACAATCACTAGCCATTAGAGAAATCCACAATGAGTTACCATCTCACCCCGGCATTACTGGCACGAATCAAAAACACTGGAAATAACAAATGTTGGAGGGGCTAGTGGGAATGCAAAATGATACAATCATTTTGGAAAATGATATGGCGCTTCCTCAGAAAGCTAGAAATAGACATACCATTCGATCCAGCAATCCCACTCCTAGGAATATATCCTAGAGAAATAAGAGTCGTCACTCGAATAGGCATATGCACACCTATGTTCATGGCAGCATTGTTCACAATAGCAAAATGATGGAAATAACCTAGACGCCCATCAACAGATGAATGGATAAACAAACTATGGTACATACACACAGTGGAGTGCTATGCCACGTGGAAGAACAATGATGAATCTGTGAAGCATCTCATAACATGAATGAAAGTGGAGGACATTATGCTGAGTGAAATAAGTCAATCACAAAAGGACAAGTATTGTATGAGACCTCTATTGTAAAAACCCATGAAAAAGTTCACACACAAAATGTAACAATCTTAGTTGGTTACCAGGGATGGGAGGGGTGGGGGGAAATACTAAATAGGCAATTGATAAGTGGTTTCTTGGGTGAAGGGTGAGACAGTACACAATACAGGGGAAACCAGCACAACTTGTACAAGGAAGGGTCATGGAAGCTCAATAGACATATCCAAACTCCCTGAGGGACTGAATTGCTGGGCGGAGGGCTGTGGGAACCACGGTCTCGGGGAACATCTAACTCAATTGGCATAACACAGTTTATAAAGACAATGTTCTACATTCTACCTTGGTGAGTAGTGTCTGGGGTCTTAAAAGCCTGTGAGCAGCCATCTAAGATACTCCACTGGTCTCATCTCTTCGGGAGCAAGGGAGAATGAAGAGAACAGGATACAAGGAAAAGATTAGTCCAAAGGACTAATTGTCCACAGCTACCAAGGCCTCCACCAGACTGAGTCCAGTACAGCTGGATGGTGCCCGGCTACCACCACTGACTGCTCTGACTGGGATCACAACAGAGGGTTCTGGACAGAGCTGGAGAAGGATGTAGAACATAATTCTAACTCACAAAAAAATGACCAGATTTACTGGCCTAAAGGAGACTGGAGAAACCCCGAGAGTATGGTCCCCAGACACCCTTTTACCTCAATGGTGAAGTCATTTCCGAGGTTCACAGTTCAGCCAGCGGGTGAACAGCCCCATAAAACCAAATGGGACTAACGAGGTACAGGAGTCCAGTGACAAGGGCCAGTAGGCAGAAGGGGAGTAGGAAGCTGATGATAGGGAACACAAGGTTGAGTAAGGATAGTATTGATGTGTTGTGAGGTTGTTAACCATTGTCATAGGGCAACATGTGTACTAACTGTTAAATGAAAAACAATTTTGTTCTGTAAGCCTTCGTCTAAAGTGAGAATTGCAGCACAATTGGAGGAGTGTAGTCGATGTCACTGAACTGTGCATGTAGAAAATTTTGAAATGGTGTATCTTTTGCTATGTATATTTTAACCAAAAAAAAAAAAGGTCGAGAAGGGAGAGGGTTGACATGTTGTGGGGTTGTTAACCAATGTCATAAAACAATATGTGTAGTACTGTTTCATGAGAAACTATTTGTTCTGTAAGCCTTCACCTGAAGTATAATTAGAAAAAAAAAAGTACTAACAAAAAAAAGACAGATAATAACAAGTATTAACAAGTGTGTAGGGAGACACTGAGAGGGATAAAATAGGAGCTGTAACACGGAGGTCAGAGAGAGGCAGTTGAGGCAGCAGAGCCAGGACAGACAGGGAGAGCTGTGATGCGAGGGACAGCGAGGAGCAGTGGTAGAGAAATGGCAGCAGCAGAACCAGGAGACTACAGGAGAGTAGCAGAAGACTGGCAGGAGATGGCACGATGGGCTTCCTGGCCCACAGAGTGCGAAAGCTGAGAGCCTACAGACCAAGGCTTACTGGTGGAGTGGGCTGCCTCTGGGCACTTATCAGCAGAGCTAAAAGAGCTTTGTAACACTGGCCCAAGCAGGGCAGAGTCCAGGCCAAGGGGCAAGGGGCCAAGTGCCAGGAAGAGACCTGCTTGTGAGCACAGCTGAGAAGAAGTTGTCCTGATCAGAGAACTGTATCCTGAGTGTTCCTGAATCTGAATTGTAACCTGTTACTTACCTAATAAACTCCATAATCCTGAGTATTGTCTGTGAGTTATGTGTGGCCATTGCAACAAATCATCAAACTCAGCAGAGAAGTAGAGTGCGCCATGGGAGGGACAGTTGGTGTCAGAAGCAGGATCGTTGCAATGGCTCCAGACTCATGGAAGTATGGGACTTTGTAAGAGAAAGAATGAAAGGACATGGGAAGTGAAACTGGATTCTTAGATGGTTACTTTGGTTGTTACCTGTGATGACTGAGAGGAAAATGAGAGATGTTATTCTGCAGCTAAGGGAGAAAAGTCTCGCTGGAGTGACCTGAGTCTAAAGCCAGGCCAGATAAGCAAGATGATTGACAGAGCACCAGGGTCTACTGGTTCCGCCCAGCCAGAGGCCCAAGGTCGTATGCATATGAATGAGAAGATAGTCAAGAGGTGGAGAAGATGAAACTGGAATGTTTTTAAAAAGGGTTATGTGTTTATTTGAATGTAGTATGGATATTGATGGCACAGTGGTAAAGAGATTGGCTGCTAACTGAAAGGTTGGTGACTCCAACCCAGCAGTTGCTCCTTGGGAGGAAAATGTAGCAGTCTACTTCCATTAAGATTTATAGCCTAGGAAACCCTATAGGGCAGTTCTGCTCTGTCCTATAGGGTCGCTGTGAGTCAGAATTGACTCGATGGCAATGGGTTTGATTTGGTTTTGGTTTAACAAGGGTGTGGAGAAATTGAAGCCCTGATAACACTGTTGGTGGGAATTTAAAATGATGTAGCCACTTTGGAAAATAGTCTGGCAGTTCCTCAAAAAAGCTAAATTCAGAGTTAACATAAAGTTAAACGTAGCAATTCCACTTGTAGGTATATACATAAGATAAATGAAAACATATGTCCACCCAAAAACTTGTACAGCAATTTTCATAGAAGCATAATTCACAATAGTCAAAAGGTGAATACAACTCAAATGCCCACCAACTGATGAATGGATAAACAAATGTGGTGTATCAATAACAAGAGAATATTATTCAGCTGTAAAAAAGAATAAAGTTCTAATATATGCTACAACATTGTGCTAGAAGTTACAAAAGACAACAATTATATAATTCCAAGTACATGAAATTTCCAAAATAGAAAAAAAAAAAACTATAGATACAGAAACTAGATTAGTGGTTGCCTAGGACTGTTAGGAGGAAGGGGAGTGGCAGGAGGTTTAAGAGATAGTAGCTAAAGGATACGATATTTGTTTTGGGGGTGATGGAAGTTATCTAAAATTTACAGTGATTGTTACACAACTCTAGAAATATACTAGAAACATTGTAGATTTAAAATGGATAAATTGTATGGTATGCAAATTATTTCTCAATAAAGTTGTTACAAAAGAAAAGTCAGGTGTATTTCTAAAACTCTTATTATATTGAAGATGTGTATTCCTTGAGTTTCACATTTTCTTTGTATTTCCAAAGTTTTATTATGATGTCTAGACATGATTCACAATGAATTTGTCATACTTATTGCTTATAGACCTTTTTAAGTCTATGATTGGTTATCTTTCTCCAGTTCTGTAAAATTCTCAGCCATAATAACTTTACATTTTGCTTCTGTCCAAGGTGAGGATTTGAATCCAGGTCACCAGGACTCCAAAGTTCCTGCACCTTCCACTACAAAATTGTTCCCTATTATGAAATAGGCAGAAACACAATGGAATAAAGAATTAGATACATGTAGTGGGTTGAATAGTGCCTACCCAAAATTCATGTCCATCTGGAACCTCAGAACATGACTGTTACCTTGTTTGAAAATAACATTTTTGCAGTTGTTATTAGTTAAGATAAGATCATAGAGTGGGCTCTAAATCCAATGACTGGTATACTTGTAAGAAAAGGAGAGCACACAGAGCAAGAGAGAGGAGACATATAGAAGGAATAAAGCTGTGTGAAGACAGAGGCAGACATTGGAGTAATGTTACCACTAGCCAAAGAATGCCAGGGATTGCCAGCAGTGACCAGAAGCTAGGAAGAGGCACTGAAGGATTCTTCCCTAGAGCTTCCAGAGGAAGCATGCCCCTCCTGACATCTTGATTTCAGACTTCTAGCCTCCAGAACTGTAAGTGAATAAATTTCTGCTACTTTCTGCCACCCAGTTTATGGTATTTTGTTACAGTAGCCCTAGGAAAATAATACAGATTTTGATTAGTTGCAGTAACTAATCAAGTGGTTTGCTGCAGTAACAAATCCCTAAAAATGTAGAAGTGGCTTTCAAATTGGGTAATGGGTGGGGGCTAAAAGAATTTTGAAGCACATGATAGAAAAACCCTAGATTGCCTTAAACAGATTGTTGTGTAAATATGGAGGCTAAAGGCGGTATCTCATGGAAACGAGGCACATGTTATTAGAAACTGGAAGAAATGTGATTCTTGTTATAAAGTGGCAGAAATTTGGCTGAATCGTGTTCTACATAGACGGAAAACAGAACATATAAACAAAGAATTTAGACACTTAGCTGATATTTCCAAGCAAATTGTGGTAGGTGCGACCTGGTTTCTCCTTGCTGTTTATAGTAAAATGTGAGAGAAAAGAGACAAATTGAGGAAGGAACTGTTGAACAAAAAGGAACCAGCACTTGATGATTTAAAAAATGCTCAGCCTATCCAGATAGCAAAAAATGAGAAGGCATGCTGTGGAGAGAACACCAAATGTGTGGTAAGACAATTTTTTGCTAAAGATATTAGCAGTGGATCCAAACAACCACCTCAGCAGAAACCAGGAATAGAGGTGAGGTTGTCCAGGAAAGATCTGTGGTGGAGGACCCTCTTGTCTGATGGTGTGGATCCCTGTAAATTGCATGGGAGAATGACATGATTCTTAGTTATACAAGAAGAAACTTTACCATCCTGGGCTGAAAGGACAGAGACAGAAAGAAATGGAGGAAGGCTGTTGGACTTCCAAACTTCCACAGGCAGGAAATGGACTGATAGAGGTACTCAACCACAAACATATGTTATCCTTCAAGAAAAAGGAAGCATGACTACTGGGGCAGCTCAGAGCTGGAGGCAGGGGCTGATGGGCCCTCCACAGGCCCAGAGGACAGAGTCCTTTGGACAGAGCATCAAGCCACAAAGGATTTTCCTCAAGCCTTGAGTTGAAACCTAATGGAATTTGCCCTGCTGAGCTTCAAACTTGCTTGGGGCAAGTGACTGCTTTAGTCCTTCCATGTTCTTCCTTTTGGCATGGGACTGTTTACCCTATGCCAGTCCCTCCACTGTACTTTGGAGACAGATAACTTATTTTCTAGTTTCCCAGGTCCGCAGATGGAGCGGAATTTTGTGCTAGAATGGATCATACCCACAGTGTCATCTATACCTGATTTTGGTGATTTATATGATGAGATTTGGGACTTTTTGAGTTGATAATATTTATATCAAATTTTGGATTTAAAGTTAATGCTGGAATGAGTTAACCCTTTTGGGGATATTGGGATGGGATGCATGTATTTTGCACAGGGGCTGGATGTGAATACTGGGGGACCAGAGGGTAGAATGTAGTAGGCTGAATAGTGTGCTTCTAAAATTCATGCACATCCAGAACCTCAGAAAGTGATCTTAATTGAAAATATATAATTAGTTTAGCTGAGGTCATCCTGGTTAGGGTGAGTCCTAAAGCCAATGATTGTTGTATTTATTTTAAAAAGGAGAGAACACATAAGCAGAGAGAGGAGACACACTGAGGGAAGACAGTCATATGAAGACAGAGGCAGAAATCGAAGTGATAAATCTATGAGTCAAGGAATGCCAAGGCATTCCAGCATTGCCCAGAAGCTAGGAAGAATTCTCAAAGGGATCATGGTCCTGCTGACAGCTTGATTTTGGGCTTCTAGCCTCCAGGATAAATTTCTATTGTTTTATGCCACTCAGTTTGTGGTATTTTTGTTATGGCAGCTGAGAAAACTAATACAGAGGTAAATCTAAAACAGTAACTATATTGAGTATCATATTTAACTTTCCTACCACTTCTGTGAGTTACACCTTGCTTTCTTTTAATTCACGGAAGAATAAAACTGTTACCTACCTTTTCATGTACTATAGGAGGACTTGAATCCAGGTCTCTAGAACTTCAAATTTCCTGTGCTGTCCATGGAAAAATAGTCCCCCATGTTATGATATAGATTAAAACACAGAATAATAAAGGTTTAGATAAGCAATTTAACATAGTTATCCTAATGATTCCTACTGGGAAATAAGGATTATAGTTGTTAGGGAATTATATAAAAGAAATGTTTTATTTATGTGTTTTAAATCTATGCTCTGTACCTATTGTTTTGCAAAACTTAAGTGACAAAAATTTATTAATTTCATATTTACTGCCACCACCATAACATGGAATCTCATTAAATATTTGGTATGTAACGCATAAATCTTGTTTTCTTTCTAAGATGGTCTTATTTGTGAGAAATTTTGTGGACCTTTCAAAATGTAATAAATATTTTTCTTTCAGAAATATAAATATTATAGACTTGTATTTGGCAAATAGCTTGCTCTTGTTCAAAACACAGTTGCTGTTTTAAAGTCTGCCCAGATTTGAAATTCGTTTCTTACTGTGGAGTACCAGCAATGCCCTGGTTTTCTGTCATCTCTTAGCAAGAGCCATAGTTCATTATGTATTCAGGAAGGCTTAAGTTTCTGTTATCCATTTAGAATGAATTGGAATTAATATGTCAATAGTCCTTGACAATAATGAATTGAAATTAGCATTACTTTCCTAGGGAATTGTATACATGCACTATCATTGACAGTGAAAATCCATTAGAGTTGTCATCACATTGTAGTGGTTTTCATTGATGATGCATCAATGGCACTTGACTGAGGGATAGAGAAAATTCAAGTGTTGCCTTTATTAAAGAACCCTGGATTGGCTTGGAAAAGTAGGTGCAATAGCATATTTGTTGAGTACTTCAGAGTTAATACTTTCCCTTGTCAGCTGTAAAACCTGGGCTATACCCTCTCTAAGTCTCAATTTCCCTATATGTGTAACTGAGTTAATAAATGTACCTACTAATGACTTACTAAGGCTAGGGCAGTGGGTGTGGTCAACCACAGAGGGGATGGGTATATTATTTTTATCACTGACATTGTTTAGAAACGCTGGTGTGTGTAATAATAAAATGCAGAATGAGTTTTGTTATTGTTTTTGAATTCACTGTAGGGAGTACACCCACCCCCAGGTGGACTGCCCTCACTACTCAGCCCTAAGCAGGTATCTACTTTCACTTCAAAATGTTACGATGAAGATTCAGTGAGTGGAGCAGGTGACATTTTTCTCAGCGTTTCTGATAATACTGCAGGTAACACACTTGAGAACATTTTATTCACCAAGATTCCAGTATTCTTGGGAAAGCCAAGACCAGACAGGCAGGAATGTTTTTTCATGAGCAGGTAACTGGACAGTCTTCCCAGGATTCTGCACATGGTCACAAGCTCCTATGTAGGAAGCAAAGATGTTGGAAGCCAGTGGAGCCAGCAGGCTACAGCGATGGTGGAAGGTTGTGTGACATCCCAAGTAGGAGAAAATGGTGGAGCTGGGATTCAAAACCATGCATAACTAACTCCCAATCCCGTATTGTTTCCAGTAACACTTTTTCTTCTCTTGAAGAATTTTTTTTTACATTTTTCCAACTTTCTTTCAGAGGTCGATTATTTGCACAGTACTCCTCCAATCCTAATGCCATGTTCTTCGTCATACAGCCCAGCTTCTTGGATTATTTTTTCAGCACACAGATTGAATACCTAAAGTGAAAGAATACAACTGTACCACACCCCTTTTCAATTTTAAACCACGCAGTATCTTCTTCTTCTGTTTGAATGACTGCCTCTTGATTCATGTAAGTTTTAACCTTCCTGCTAGTTGTGTGAAGTATTCCTCATTTAGTATTACAAGGCAGCAGCAAAAAAATAGTAGATTTTGTTCTATGGGCTTTTTGCATACCTTATCACTTTGTTAAACACTTTATCAATACAATTCCAGCTTAATCTCAGCCATTATTCACAAATATTTGGGTGACTGACACAGGATAGCTTTTCATTCCTGTCCTCCTCTCCCCCATCAACTCTTTAATTCTGATGCTCAGATCCTAAAGTTTTTGTTATAGATTTCAAACGGGGCAACTTCCCAAAATGAGAAGGTGACTATTCTGAGGTTGATGGCACTGCTGTTAAATTCATCATTCTGCCACGAAAGACTTCATGAAAGCAGCTGACAAAGTCAGAGCAGATTTAGATGTCCCTTTGGCAAAACCTCTATTTATCCTGATCTATGGCACAAGTGTATGTGAGTCTGGTGACACTTTTAATGAAATTTATTCACCTCTAGATTCAGTTCCATCAAGTGAAATACAATCAGATCTCCTAGTTATTCCAAGAGAAGAGCCACAGAAATGAAGATAAAGGATTAGGAAGGGGTCAGAGCTGGAGAGGGCCTAAGAGGTGAAGCAGTTCATGATCTCTAGGTTTGCTAGTATGTTTAGATTTTCTTGTACTTTGGACAAAAGCCACATATGCTATTGGTAGAACGTATGTAATTGGCAATCTATGTTATCTGACTTCAAGAGGGCCTGCTTGTCAGAAACTGAAAGATTGACAAGATTTTATTCCCCTGCACTGAACAATGGCTAGAACCTAGCTGTCCAATACACTTTGTGTGTTGATGTTCAGCCAAACCTGCCATGAGATGACTTTGGGAGGAAGGAGAGTAAGAGCACAGGAACACCGAGGACCTAAACAGGAATGATGAAGGGGAAAAGGGACAAGGGAGAGAAGGGCCAAGAGACAAACGTAACATACTGGGTAAGTTGGCCAAGGACCAGCCTTGCCAAGGGCCTGACCACTCCTTCCTCCTCAGCTCTCCAAGATGCTTCTTCCCTCCTTATTCGCCCCACTAGTTTCTTACTTTGACATGTGTACAATACTCAGCCAATTTCATTGAGCATATATGTAAGACTGAAAAATGATAGCTTTCAGGAGATGACTGAGGGGTGGGGGAGTGCTATTGTTAGGTGCCATGGAGTTGGCTCCAACTCACAGAGACCTTATGTACAACCGAATGAAATGTTTTCCAGTCCTGCACCATCCTCATAATCATTTTTATGTTTGAACCCATTGTTACAGCCACTGTGTCAATCCATCTCATTGAGGGTCTCTCTCTTTCATACTGACCCTCTACTTTACCAAGCATGATGTCTTTCTTCAACAACTGGTCCCTCCTGATGACATGTCCAAAGTAAGTGAGATGAAGTCTTGCTATCTTGCTTCTAAGGAGCATTCTGGCTGTACTTCCTCCAAAACTGATTTGTTCTTCTGGCAGTCCGTGGTATATTCAATATTCTTCACTAACACCACAATTTGACTGTGTCGATTCTTCTTCAGTCTTCATTTTTCATTGTCCAGATTCCTTATGTCTATGAGGTGATTAAAAAGACCATGTTTTTGGTCAGGTGCATCTTATTCATCAAAGTGACATTTTCGCTTTTTAAAACTTTAAAGAGATATTTTAAAGCAGATTTGCCCAATGCAATACATCGTTTGATTTCTTGACTGCTGCTTCCATGGGCATTGACTGTTGATCCAAGAAGAATAAAATCTTTGACAACTTCGATTTCTTTGCCGTTTATCGTGATATTGTTTATTGGTCCGGTTGTAAGGATTCTCGTTTTCTTTATGTTCAAGTGTAATCCATTCTGAAGGCTGTAGTCTTTTACCTTCATCTGTAAGTGCTTCAAGTTGTCTTTACCTTCAGCAAGTAAGGTCATGTCATCTGTATATCTCAGATTGTTAATGAGTACTCCTCCAATCCTGATGCCATGTTCTTTGACATATAGCCCAGCTTCTTGGATTATTTTTTCAGCACACAGATTGAATAAGGTGAAAGAATACAACTGTACCACACCCCTTTCCAATTTTAAACCACGCAGTATCTTCTTCTTCTGTTTGAATGACTGCCTCTTGATTCATGTAAAAGTTCCACATGAGAACAATTAAGTGTTCTGGAATTCCCATTCTTTACAATGTTATCCATGATTTGTTAGGATCCACACAGTCAAACATCTTCACATAGTCAATGTGGTGCAATGGATTGCTTTTGTGTGATCTTTCTCACTATGATCTTGTAACTCCCACCCAAGTAATTGAGTGGGACTGTGCAAATAATGTAATTGTGGCCAACCAAGGGGATTGGTTGGTTTTGTTATCCTGCTAGGCTTAAAATGAACCATCCTAGAGGCTGGAGAAAGAGGATCTTACCACCACCAGAGAAGAAGGGCCAAGAGCGGAGTATGTCCTTTGAACCTGAGATGGCTTCACTGAGAAGCACCTGGAACCAGAAGACAGAGAGAGATGTAAGACTGAAGACGACAAGACGCGGTAGCAGAAAACAGCTGCAGGAGAGACCGACAGGTGTCGGTGTGGTGGGCTTCCCAGCCCAGGGAGTGAGAAAGCTGAGCACCTTTGGGCAGGAGGCTTGCAGGTGGAATAGGGTGCCTCTGGGCACTTGATGGAGCTAGGTTTGCATACCCAAGGAGTGCCTTCAGGCTGAGGCTTACTGGTGGAGTGCGATGCCTCTGGGCACTTATCAGCAGTGCTAAAAGAGTTTTGTAACACTTGCCCGAGCAAAGAAGAGGCTAAGGACCTGAGAGAGGCATGTCTGTGGGCACAGCTGAGAAGAGGCTGTCTTGATGGAAGAACTGTGTCCTAAGCGTTCCTGAACCTGATTTGTAAACTGTTACTTCCCTAATAAACCCCATAACTGTGAATATGATCTGTGACTTCTGTGTGGCCATTGCAATGAATTATCGAACTCAGCAGAGAAACAGAGATTGCTGTGGGAGGGATGGTTGGTGTCAGAATTCGTAAAGATGGCTAACCCTCGTAGGAATCAGCCTTGGGCTGTTGATCTTGATTCTCCTTCCCCACTGCGAAGTTAGAGGAGGTCAGACACCACCCCCATGCCGTTTTTACAGTTGGTATTAGCAGTGGGATCCACTGCAATGACTCCAAACTTGTGGAAGCATGGGACTTTGTAAGAGAAAAAAATGAAACGGCTTGGTGCAAAAGCCAGGCGAAATAAGCAAGTTGATTGATAGGGGGCCAGGGTCTTCTGGTTCTACCTAGCCAGAGGCCCAGGGCCATACGCATATGGATGGGGAGATAGTCAAGGGGTTGAGAAGATGAAACTGGAATGTTGTAAAAAGGGTTATGTGTTTAGGATTATATGTTTATTTGAATGCACTATGAATATTGACTATTTTTCCTACATAGTGTTGTAAAAAACAGACCTAAAGGTTTGATAGAAATGAATATTGGGCATTATAGATTACAGAGAGCATGTAACTCCACCTTCAGCCAATACTTGATTGGATATGCTAAAAGGGAACTAGGATTTGCCCAATGAAACACAGGTTTTTTGTTTAAAGCCAGTAGCCCTGTGTATAGCGGGGGCTTAGGTGGAAAACCTGAGCCCCACCTAGAATTTACATTTGAAAAGACATGCAGACCTACCAAGAAATGCTGAGAGAACAAAAGATTTGCATTTGAAGGAAGGACCTGAAAGGGAAAAAAAAAAAAAGACTATTTTGCTTTTTGAATTTGAAGCAAGCAAGTGGTTTGCTTTTAGGTGCATCAAGGCAGGAAAAGTCAGTGCTGATCAAAAGGAACCCTCTTCCAGGACTGGAAGTTAAAGGGAGCTGGCAAGCAGACAGCCTGGTATGCTCGCTTATGGTGACCACTTGGGTCCACTCAGTGAGTGGAAGTTGGACAAGTGCAGCAATGAAGAAACAGCCTGTGTTTGAACATGTTCCACTGGCACTCGTTGACCTAGCCCACTGGCTGGTCAGAAGTAAAAGGAGTTGTGTGGACTCCTGAGTTTATGGGTGAAACTTGTTGACCTAGCCCATGGGGCCTAGGGATGAGAGACAGTGTGTGTAAAGGGACTGTCTGAGGTGCAGGGAGGTGTGTATGAACTGTCTAGCCAAAGGCTTCTACCCATTGTGACCTAGCTTGGAAGGCTAGGGAAGAACTGACCAGAACCTGTCCAAAAAAAAGAGAAAGATGTTTGACACTGTGAGCTGGTGTAAATTGCTGCAATTTGATGGCCTACTCTGGGCTGGACTTTGCTTATGGATGCAGATGCTCAAAGTTCCAACTAGAACAGAAGATTCTTTAGATAAAGGAGCATGCTAATCTCCTTGGAGTACTGGGTTTATAGGGATGGTCAATTTAAACATTAGCTATTTAAAATGGGGGAGATAAAGGTAGGAAGTGTCTGGCTTACACTCATTCATAAGTGTGCTTATACTCAAAATGAGGGGGATAAAGGATGATTCCCATTGAATAGATTTCCTCTTTTCCTGATGGGTCTAGGGAAGAGAGGATGGCGGGGGGAGACTCTGATAGGAATATATGATTCAGCTGTGAATGTTGATTGTTAACAGGGTTAATTGTGATAGTAGAAGCTGTAAGTATGAAAGAGTGAACTGAGGGAAAGGCACTGCTGGACTGTAGTACAGTGGCCAAACCTAAAGTCCCTTATAGGTTTTGCTATGCTGATACCTCGTGGGGCTCAGAGCAAGGGAATAATCTTCTCTCCATTAAATTTTATCAGAGGCCAGGAAGGGTGAAGCTGAGATGACTTTCAGAGAATCTGACCAGGTCAGGTAGTCATCTACAGCAGGCCTACATAGCAGGTACCTAAGTAACCTCATCCTTAAGACTCTTTGCTCTATAGAAGGACTAATTGTTAATGACTGTTTTGGACTGGTAAAATGATTAGAAGGGGGAAGTTATCCTCCAGGTATGGAAGAACCATGGGTAGAAAAGCCAGGGGTGGACTGCATTGCAATGAATCACTTTTGTGTGGCCTTTCTCACTATGATCTTGTAACTCCCACCCAATTACTTCGGTGGGACTGTGCAAATAAGGTAATTGTGGCCCACCAAGGGGGTTGGTCAGTTTTGCCATCCCACTAGGCTTAACATGAGCCATCTAAGTGGCTGGAAAGAGAGGATATCACCACCGCCAAGGAAGAAGGGCCAAGATCAGAGCATGTCCTTTGGACCTGGGATTCTTGCACTGAGAAGCTCCTGGAACCAGCAGCCTAAGAGAGAGCTGTAACACTGAACGTGATGAGACGTGGTGGCAGGGAAACAGCAGCAGGAGGAGCCAGCAGGAAAGGGCACAGTGGGCTTCTTGGCCCACAGAGCAAGAAAGCTGAGTGCCTTTGGGCAGAAGGCTTGCTGGTGGAGTAGGGTGCCTCCAGACACTTGGTGGAGCTAGGTTCATCAATCCACAGATCTAGAGCTGAGCACCTTCAAGCCGAGGCTTACTGGTGGAGTAGGGTGCCTCTGGGCACTTATTGACAGTGCTAAAAGAACTTTATAACACTTTCCCAAGCACAGCAGAGGCTGAGGGCCTGAGAGAGGCATGCCTGTGGGCACAGCTGAGAACAGGTTATCCTGATGGAAGAACTGTATCCTGAGCATTCCTGAACCTGAAATGAAAACTGTTACTTCCCTAATAAACCCTTTAACTGTGAGTATGGTCTATGACTTCTGTGTGACCATTGCAATGAATTATCGAACCCAGCAGAGAAGTAGAGAGTGCTGTGAGAGGGATGGTTGGTGTTAGAATTGGTAAAGATGGTGGAGAGAGGAAGCATGTCTGACCTCTTCCTCATAGGAACCAGCCTTGGGATGTTGATCTTGATTCTCCTTCCCCCCTGTGAAGTTAGAGGAGGTCAGACAACTCCGCCACCGAGCTGTTTTTACAATAGATAAAACACAGGTAAACATCTTTCTGGTATTCTCTGCTCTTGGCCAAGATCGATCTGACATCAACAATGATATCCCTAGTTCCACATCCCCTTCTGAATCTGGCTTGAATTTCTGGCAGTTCCCTGTCGTTGTGCAGCTGCAGCCATTTCTGAATTATCCTTAGCAATTTTTGCTGGCATATGATATTAATGATATTGCTCTATAATTTCTATATTCTGTTTGATTGCCTTTTTTTTGGAATGGGCAGGAATATGCATCTCTTCCAGTTGGTTGCCCATGTAGCTGTCTTCCAAAATTCTTGACATAGGCAAGTAAGCACTTCCAGCATTGCATCTTTTTGTTACAGTGTATCATTGCTATTCCATCAATTCCTGAAAAAACAATTCCCATTGTTTTTTACCAATGCCTTTAGCACAGTTTGTACTTCTTCCTTCAGTACCAGAGGTTCTTGATCATATGCTACCACCTGAAATGGTTGAACATCCACCAATTCTTTCTGGTACAGTGACTCTGTGTGTATTTTTTTCTGTCTTTTTTTTTTTTTTTTTTTTTGATGTGTCCTGGGTCATTCAATTTTTGGCCCAAAGAATCCTTCAGTATTGCAACTTGAGGATTGAATTTTCTCTTTAGTTCTATCAGCTTGAGAAATGTCGAGTGTTTTCTTCCTTTTTGGTTTTCTAACTCTAGATCTCTGCACATTTCACTATAACACTTTACCTTGTCTTCTCAAGTCGTTCTTTGGAATTTTCTGTTCTGCCCATTTACTTCATCATTTCTTTTGTTTGTTTTAGCTACTCTGCACTCAAGAGCAAGTTTCAGAGTCTCTTCTGACATCCGTTTTGGTCTTTTCTTCTTTTCCTTTCTTTTTAATAACCTTTTACTTTCTTGACACATGATATTCTTGATGTCATTCCACAATTCTTCTGGTCTTCAATCATAGGTGTTCACTGCATCAAATCTATTCTTGATGTGGTCTCTAAATTCAGGTCAGATGTATTTAAGTTTATACTTTGGCTCTCTTGGACTTCTTTGATTTTCTTCAGCTTCTACTTGAACTTGCATATGAGCAATTGATGGTTTGTTCCTCAGTCAGCCCCTGGCTTTGTCTTGACTGATACTATTGAGGTTCTCCATCATCTTTTTCCACACAAGTAGTCAATTTGATTCCTGTGTAAACCATTTGTTGAGGTCCACATGTATTGTCATCATTCGTGTTGTTGAAAAAAATTATTTCCAATGAACGAGTCATTGGTCTTGCAGAATTCTTTCATGCAATCTCCAGTGTCATTCCTATCAACAAGCCATATTTTTTCGACTACTGATCTTTTTTTGTTTCCAGCTTTCTCATTCCAATCACCAATAATTATTAATGCATCTTGACTGCACATTTGATCGACTTCAGACTGCAGCAGTTCATAAAAATCTTTAATTTCTTCCTCTTTGACATTCATGTTTGTTGTGTAAATTTGAATAATAGTCATTTTAATGGTTCTTCTTTGTAAGTATATAAATATTAACTTATCACTGATAGCATTGTACTTCAGGATAGATCTCTAAATGTTCTTTTTGATGATGAATGCGATGCTGTTGCTCTTCAATTTGTCATTCCCAGCATAGTAAACTGTATAATTGCTGGATTCTAAGTGGACAATTCCAATCTATTTCGGTTAACTATCACCTACAGTAAAGGAACCCTGGTGGCGCAATGGTTAAGTGCTTGGCTGCTAACTGAAAGGTTGGTGGTTCGAACCCACCAGTGGTTCTGTGGGAGAGAAGACCTGGAGATCTACTCCCACAGAGATCACAGCCTAAAAAATCTAAAAAACCCTTTAGGGCAGTTCTACTCTGTCTTATGGGGTTGCTATGAGTCGGAATTGACTCAATGGCATATAATAACAGCAATAACACCTAGGATATCAATCTTCAAGCATTTCATTTTTGACAACTTCCACATTTCCCTTATTTATACTTCATACATTTCATGTTCTGATTATTAATAGATGTTTACAGCTGTCGCTTCTTTTTGAGTTGTGCCACATCAGCCGATGAAGGTCCAGAAGGCATTACTCCATCCACATTTAAGGTCGACTCTACTTTGAGGAGTCAGCTCTTCTTCCCCAGGTATATTTTGAGTGTTTTCCAAACTGAAGGTTAATCTTCTAGCACTATATTGGACAATGTTTTGTTGTGATGCATAAGGTTTTCAAACTAATTTCTGTTATTAAATAAGCTGGAAAAAATAACCCTTAGCAACAAACACTAAGAATAAAACACAGTTTCTGTGGGTCAGGAATCTAGGCATAGCTTAGCTGAGCCCCCTGGCTCTAGATCTCCCCAAAGGCGGTGGTCTAGGTGTCAGGCAGGAATGTAGTTATATAAAGACAGGACTATATTTGGAGCCATCTCAGAGCCCACTCAAGTGGTTATTGGCAAGACTCAATTCCTCACGGATTGTTGGACTGACGTTCTCACTTCCTCATGGGCCAGAGACCTATCTCAGTTTCTTGCCATGTGGGTCTCTCCATAGGGCAGCTCACAACATGAACAAGCAGATGAGAGGGCAAGAAAAAGAGAGTATGAGCAGAAAGTCAGTCTTTTATAACCTAATTACAGAAGTGACATTCCATCGCTTTTGCCTTTCTTATTCATAAGAAGAAAGTCACCAGATCCAGCCCATATTCAAGGGGAGACAACAATGCAAAAACATAAATACTAAGAGATGGCTAACTGGGAGACATCAAAGAAGCTGCTTACCACATCTACCACCATAAGAAAATGATCTCTGAAAGAGATCAACTACATGGAAAAAAAAAAAAAAACCACATACACAACTGCCATCTATTCTTAGGGACTGAAAAGAGGACATTGCCCCTATAAAAACAAGAATAAATCAGAATGGATTCTATGATAAAACAAACAAAACTATAATAGGAAAGAGTAAATAGTTAAAAAAAAAAACTATATAAAATAGGTTTAGTGGGAAAGAAAAGATAGACTGGAGGGACTTACATGGATTTCAAATAGGCAAATTAGTGGATTTTTAAGAAGAATGAGGGAGAAGATAACAGACCTGAAAAATAGCACAGCATGGAGATCCAAACTGTAAATAACAGTAGTATTACAAAAAAGAATAAACAGAATTTACTATGGAGAGATCTTAAAGCTTTCCAAAATTTGCAAATAAAAATGGGAATTGAGAAGGCTCACTCTGTCCTGAGTAAAATTTATAAACAAAAGCCAAAACCAAAACATATTCCATTAATTATTAATATTAGAAATAAAAATGGGATTTCCCAATATTCTATATTTTAAACAGTAAAACAAAAACTTCAGAAACAAAAAGTAAATTGTAAAAATCCAGTTGCAAAAAAGTTAGCTGCAGATTAATGATGATATTAATTAATGTGACTTATTCCTGGCAGTCTTCCCAGTGGATCAGTGATTATAGCCAGACCCCAACATCTGGCTATGATTGAAGATTGGCAAGAAGGGCCACCTGGACTCAGTTTGGTTAGTTCTTGAAGCAGCAATTAAGCATGCTTAGTTGAACATTCACATGACATCAGGATGTGGGGAGGCATGTAACACCTGTGGCCTCCTTCCTGAAGTTCAGTGAGGCATGAGATGTCACCTTGTCAAAGGAGCATAGAAAGATGAGGCTGTTTTCTTATACCCCCAAGCACTTCAATTCTCCGAATAATAATGTTGTTAGCTGCTGTTGAGTCACCCCTGACTCATGGAAAACGCATGCATAATGGTTCCATGGGGCTTTCATTGGCAGATTTTTAGAAGTAGATGGCCAGGACTTTCTTCCTAGTCTTAGTCTGGAAGCTCTGTTGAAACCCATTCAGCATCATAGCAACATGCAAGCTTCTACTGACAGACAGGTGGTGGCCACACATGAGGTGTACTGACCGAGAACTGAACCCACGTCTCCCACATGGAAGGTGAGAATTCTACCACTGAAACTCTTAATGCTTACACAGCACTAGCTGACAGATAGATGCTATTTTATTCATTCTGATCAGAGCTGACTTCGTGTGTGTGCCGTCACACAGGGTACTGCACTTGGGTTAATGTTCTAATGTCACCATCTTGAAATTCATAACAACTTTCTAACAAGGGATCCCACATTTTCATTTTGCTCTGGGCCTGGTAAATTTGGTAGCCACAGTCTATAGATGAGGAAATCGAGGAACAGAGAAGTTAATTAACTTCTCCAAATTCACAACATTGGTAATTGGTGGAACTAGGATTTGAATTCAGGCAGTCTAGCCTTAGTGCCTCTGATCTTAACTACCATGGTTACTGCCTCTCAATAAAAACTTACACCACTTAGTTAAGCAGTAACCCACTACTCAGCAAGCTGTCGGTCTTCCAACCCTAGTATCTGGGCTCTGGGTTCTACCACTAGTTTGATGCCCACACTGGGGCAATCTCCCCTGCACTATAGCTCAGAGCCCATGAGTTTTCACTTCCTGACCAGTTGAGGACTTTCTGTGGGTTGGCCTATCAGGGCCTTCCATAGTTAAGAGCTTCTTCTATGAGCTCTCTCTACTTCCCCGTCATAGCTCTTATCACACTTTATTGGCATTACTTGTTATCTATTTCTTCAGTTTGAAAATAAGTTCATGTGAGCAGGAGTCATGTTTATCTTGCTTATCACCTTATCCCCAGAGCATACAAGGCCCCAATACGGAGAAACATAAGAATTTAAATAGTTGCTGAATGAAAGAATGATAGGTTCAGACTGCTCCACTACAAACGTCAATGCCAGAATAAATGATGTGAAAACCAAAGTTGGTATGTATTACTAAAGTCGACAGGATTATTTTTTCAGTCTGTAAAATTCAGAAACTTACCACTCAAGTGAGAAACTTATCACCCAAATAATCTTTCAATAGAAACTGTAGAAGCATGTTAGCCAAAATTCTGTCAAGATTTTGTTAAACATACTGCTTTTTGAAATACAGGCTTGGATATCAGGTATATCTAGATTCAAATTCTAGTCCAATCGTTTATTCATTATATTGCCTTGTAAACATAAAAATTACTTAATATAACAATACTGAATATATGTAGTATTTTAAATATTATTTAATATTTAATATAGCTAATAAAAATTGCTGAATTTCTTAAAGCCTCTGTTTCATCATCTAAACAATTACTACATACCAGTATTGTCTGGAAGATGGCAAATCTGATGCCTGGTACTCAATAAATAATATCTATATTTGAAAATGAATATGATAATGACAGAAGGAAAAAGAGTACCTCTCCCTTCACCTTATATCCCTGGTATATACCCTATATCATCTGACAGTATATTAGGATACACATAAGAGAAGCCGAATTATAGCCTTCACAAAAGAAAAGTTCTTTTTTTTTTTTTTTTGCATAACATGAAGCCTAGAGGAAGGCAGTTCAGGCTGACACAGAGGGTCTTCTTTCTTTCTGCTCCACCATCCTTGTCTGAGCTCTCATTCCCAAACTTCTTACCTCATGGTCTCATGCTCCACCCCAAGCATAATATACATATTCTAGAAAGGAAAAAGGGAGCAATAAGGAGAAAGACTCTGTGCTATATTGGAAATGTAAAGAACTTTCTTTGGTGTCTCATTGGAAACAACCATGGCATATGTCCAAATCCAACTGCCAATGAGGCTGAGAAATAGAGTGCTTTTTGATGGACATACCTTGACCCAGGTCAATACTGGGAGTTGTTGCCAGGTGCCATCAAGTCAATTCTGACTCATAGCAACCCTATGTACAATAGAATGAAACACTACTTGGTCCTGCACCATCCTCACAATCATTATTATGTTTGGGCCCATTGTTGCAGCCACTGTGTCAATCCATCTTACTGAAGGTCTTCCTCTTTTTCAATGGTCATCTACTTTACCAAGCATGATGTCCCTCTCCAGGGACTGGTCCTTCCTGATAACATATCCAAAATACATGAGACAAAGTCTCAACATCCTCACTTCAAAGGAGCATTCTGGCTGTACTTCTTCCAAGAAAGATTTGTTCATTCTTCCAGCAGTCTATGATATATTCAATATTCTTCACCAACACCATAATTCAAAGGCATCAATTCTTTTTCGATCTTCTTTATTCATTGTCTACTTTCACATGCATATGAGTCAATTGAAAATATCACAGCTTGGGTCAGGTGCACTTTAATCCTCAAAGTGACATCTTTGCTTTTTAACACTTTGAAGGGGTCTTTTGCAGCATATTTTCCCAATGTAATATGTCATTTGATTTCTTGACTGCTGCTTCCATGGGCATTGATTGTGGATCCAAGTAATGTAAAATCCTTGACAACTTCAATATTTTCTCTGTTTATCCTTGTCTGAGTCATCTAGTGCTGCTATAACAGAAATATCGTAAGTGGATGGTTTCAACAAAGAGAAGTTTATTTCCTTACAGTAAAGTAGGCTAAAAGTCCAAATTCAGGGTGTCAGCTCCAGGAGAAGGCTTTCTCTCTCTGTCGGCCTTCTCATCAATGTTCCCCCAGACTAGGAGCTTCTCCATGCAGGGACCCTGGGTCCAAAGAGCACGCTCTGCTCCTGGCACTGCTTTCTTGGTGGTATGGGGTCCCCCTGTCTCTCTGCTTGCTTCTCTCTTTTATATCTCAAGAGACTGCCTCAGGACACAATCCAATCTTGTAGATTGAGTCCTGCCTTACTAACACAACTGCCGCCCGTCCTCCCTCATTAACATCATAGAAGCAGGATTTACAACATATAGGAAAATCATACAATACCAGGAATCATGGCCCAGCCAAATTGATACACACATTTTTGGGGGGACATAATTCAATCCATGACAATCATGATGTTGCTTATTGGTCCAGTTGTGAGGATTTTTGTTTTCTTTATATTAAGGTGTAATCCATAGTGAAGGCTATAGTTTTTGATCATCATCAGTAAGTGCTTCAAGTCTTCTTTATATTGATTTAGGAAATAATATTGGAGTCATTATTCCCTGTCCTTGAGCATAGAGAATGTGACCCAGCGGGAGCTGGGCTCACAAGGACTCACAAGGACACATCAAATGGGCCCTAAGGTATAAAGACAATAGCTAAAATAATCTTGGAAAATATATTTTAGGGAAACTTTCACATAAAGCCGATCAAACACAACACAAAAGACTTTCCACTCTTATCTTTTTCTGTTAGCATTTAGTGAATAGAAATTTGTTGGACCAATGAAGACCCTCCTGACTCTTGTTACTGAAACCTGTACCAATGATTGTTAAGAAAAACAATTCAAAATGTAAGATCACAGTTTCTACCCAATCTGAAAAGGCTAAGCTTTCGATGGTTTTGCCCATTTGTAATGTTAATATATATTGATGGCTCTGAAACTGTTCTTTGGACTCGGGCAGACATGGTTGTGGCAGCATGTTGTCCGTTTTCCCATTCTTGCCTATTCTGTAATATTCTTTGGACTTGGGCAGACATGGCTGTGGCAGCATGCTTGTCTGTTTTCCCACTTTTGTCTGTTCTGTGATATTTCCTTGGACTTGGGCAGACATGGCTCTGGCAGCATGGTTGTCCATTTCCCACTTCTGCCCTTTTGAATATATGCCACATAAAACTTTCTTTTGCTTTACTAAGCCTTATGATGTTTTTCCCCTACAACAATGTAACAGAATTTTGCAAGACCAACAACCTATTCATTGAAAATACATTTTTCAGCAACATGAACGGTGACTATACATGTAGACCTCGCCGGATGGAATACACAGGAATCAAATCAACTGTATCTGTGGAAATAGATGACAATGGGGGTTGAGTAGTTAAGGAAAAAAGAAGAACGGATATGGGGAGGGGGCAGTATCTATCAGTTTGCCAGAATGTTTATTATTCAGAAAGAAGAGAGGCAAGTATGAATGAAATTAAATCAAAGTGCTTCTGTCTGCCTCTGCCACCTACCCATGACCCCCACAATCCCAAGGGTAGAGTATATTGATGTCATGCTTGTGTCCTTCACCATGGAAGTGTGTAGCATCCATCTGGAAATGGGTACCTAATAATAAGGACACTTACTATGACACTCAAAAGGTCACAGGCATGCTGACACCATTGATTTAAAATCATTGCTTCATTTGAACATATATCCTTAACTCTTCACTGTTGTATACTTTTCTGTGGTTATAGTTAATATAATGATAATTATTTCTATATTCTCCTAAGAGTTCAGTAGTCTCAGAAGACCTAAAAGGAATATTTTAAGCAGTTCTGAGTTGTCAACAACTGATCTGTGGTCTGTACCTGGAACTAGTTTGCACAGTCCAAAGTGATTTTTATCTGAGGCTCTTCGCCTTTCACTGGGTCCCTTTCATAAGAAAACTAATTTTTGTATCACTGAAACTATTTTTTAAGATTGTGCCATCAACAAGGATTTTAGTTTCTTTCTTTCTTCCTTTCTTTTTTCTCTCTCTTTCATCCTTCCATTCTTTCTTTCATTCTCTCTTTTCTTCTTTTTTTTTATAATCTAGTCACCCCCTGAAATGATCTACTTTTTAAGCCTTGCTGTGTCAGAATTACATCAGCTAGTATTCAGCGGTGATATTTTAAACTCACTTTTTAGCATTATTAAAAACTCATAGCTACCTTACTGCTATCCTATTATAACTAGTAGGGACATCTAAGATATTCATCTCCTGAGAGACAAAGATCACTTCTATATAGTTAATGCTCTTCTTTAAAACCATCTGGTTCCTTCCATCATTTTTGGCCTGTGTTATTGAGCTCTCTTTCTATGTGATTATTTTGCATGGCTGTTAATGTTGTTTACCCTTAAACCCATTGCTGTCAAGTTGATTTTGACTCATAGCGACCCTATAGGAAAGAGTAGAACTGCCCCCATAGGGTTTCCAAGGAGCAGCTTGTAAATTCAAACTGCTGACCTTTTTGGTTAACAGCTGAATGCTTAACCGTTGTGCCACTAGGGTTCCATTTGTTTACCCTTAGACCCCCTTTAAAGCTCATTATAATAGGAACATAGCACTATAGATGGAAGCACCACACCATCCCTCCACAGCAAAAACCTGAAAAACTAAGTAAAATGGAGACAAACTCAATCCTGGAATGCTAAGCGTCAAATGAAGAAATAAAAAACTCAACCAAGCACTGAATGGTATAATAAACTGACAAGAGAACAGAGAGCAAAGAGAGTTACAAGCAGAGGTCCCCTGTCAGCTAATGCAGCACGGATCCACCATCTTGGACTCCTGCCATATATCAGCAGGTAGGGAGTATTGGAAAGCAGATTCACTGAGATTCCAGCAGGAGAGAGAGCACCCGATAGCCAGCAAGACACAATTTCCCACCTCCCACCCTGCCTCCCCCTCCTTGAACTTTGCCGCCTCTGCAGTTTCCTGGCAGGCAGATTCCCAGCTTCCCAGAGGGCCAATTCACTGATTCCTGGTGGTCGGATTCTTGGCTTCCTGGAGAGCCAAGCCACTGCTCCCCAGTGGACTGAGACTGCAGCACGGGAAGTGCCAGTTCTGTACCATGCAAATTCACCCCACCCACACTGGCTGGCTTCTTCAGTGCCATTTCTTTGCTGCTGGTATTGATTTTTCAACTCTTTTGGTTTCTTCCCTACTTCTCATCTCCTCCTCCCTACTTTCTCCTGAACACCTGACTCCATGTGCTGTCTTTGCTTCTTCTTAATGGGCTGTGAAGTGCTACTCTGCTGGGGAACTGCTTCCCCAGTCTGTTTCCCCAGACCATATGGTCACAGTGGTGGGATCCCTGGGGACTTTTGTTTGTTTGTATATTTGTTTTCTCATTCTTTTTTCCTTCTTATTTTTCTTCATTTTTAAGTTTCTCATCTCTTTCTACTTACCTTCTCTTTTTCTGTCTTGAATACCTGGTGCTGCATATCATCTACATTCCTTATAGCCAGGCTACACTGTGCAGCTTGAGAGCTGCTCCCTGGTCTGTGCAGCCATGCCAGTGAGACTCCTGGGGATACTTTTTAAAAAATTTTTATTAAATTTATTTATTTTTTCATTTTTGTTTTTCTACATTTCTCGGTTTCTTGTCTCTCCACTCTAACAGCAAGGTCCCTCAGCATTTTTTTGTTGTTGTTGTTGCTGTTTCTCTCTTCTTTTCCATACCCAACCTAGCTCCACACATCAAAACCTCCCCCTCCCCCTGCCTCCTGCCTACCTGCAGTATGTGCTGAACATTGCACTCTCAAGCAGCGCAAGCACGACCTACTGGAACATGTCCTGCGCTGACCACTGGCTCATCTTTTCCACCCAAGTACGTGCCACAAACAACCCATCCCAGCAACTCCCCTTCAGATGGACCTGCCCTGCTACACCATACCAGAGTGACTGACCCTGCCCATTGCACAAGGAGGTGAAAAATAGCATGTCCACAGATGAGCAAAGAATGCACAGCCCACCTGCTCAGACAAACAAATAAAAAAGCAGGGTGAAACAAACAAATCCACAATCAATAAATGAAGAAAATAACTATTGATTGTCCTGAAGACAGCAGCCAATATCAAAACATATTAAAAAAAAACAGGACAGGATGCTACCAGCAGGCATCTAAAAGAAAACACAAGATGACATTCCAGTAGAAGAAAAGACACTACAACTACCTGATAGGGAATTCAAATCTCTAATATTCAGAGCTATCCAAGAGCTGGAAAAAGGCAGACAAAAATGAGGACAAAATAGATAAATTCATGGAAAAGGCAAAGAAATTCATGGAAAATAGAGACAAAAAAATAGAAGAATTCAGGAAAATAATACAGGAACAAAATGTCAAAATGAATTCACAACTAGAAATCATACAAAAACAACAATTAGAAATCCAAAAGACAAAAAATAAGATTTCAGAAATGGACAGTGTCACAGAGGGGCTGAAAAGCAGATATGAAACAATGGAAGACAGGATTAGCAAAAGTGAAGACAAACACTTGGCTATAACTCTGAGGATAAATCAGAAAAAAGAACAAAGAAACATGAAGAAACCCTGAGAATTCTGTGGGATACAATCAAAAGCAAAAATTTCGAGTGATTGGAGTCCGAACAGCGGGAGAAAACAGAAAACACAGAGACTATCGTTGAAGAATTCTTGACAGAAAATTTCCCTAATATAATGAAAGATAAAAAGCTGACCATCCAAAACCTCAGTGAAACCCACGTAGCATAGACCTGAAAAATCACCAAGGCATATCATAATCATACTCGGTAAAACCAAAGACAAACAAAGAATCCTGAAAGCAGCTTGAAAAAAACAAAAAGTCACATACAGAGCAGAAACAATAAGACAGCTCTGATTACTTGGCAGAAACCATGCAGGCAAGAAGGAAATGGGATGACATATGAAAACATGAAAGAAAAAAATTGCTAACCAAGAATAATATATCCTGAAAAACTCTCATTCAAATATGATGGTGAAATGAGGACAGTTCCAGATAAACAGAAACAAAAGGAATATGTAAAAACCAAACCATAAGAATTATTAAAGGGAGTCCTTCAGTTTGATAAAAAACAACATCAGATGACAGCCTGAATCTAAGACAGAAGATTGCACCAGCCAGATACCAACCTAGGAAATGAACCCTCAAGGACTATTCAAAATCAAAAGATTTACAATAGGAAACCAGAGAGGTTAATCTGCAAATGACAATGTCAGAACAATAAAAGAGGGAATAAATGGTGGAGGTATAGAACTTTCTAATGGAGAGGAAGGCAAGGTGATACCAAGTAATAATAAACTGGTTCAAACCCAGGAAGATAAAGGTAAATTTCAAGGTTACCACAAAGAAAGTTAACCAACCTACTCATCAAAATAAAGAAGAAAAACATAAAGTCTCAGTAAAAAACAAAATCTACAAAAACGAAATAAAAAAAAAATCCGAAGACTAAGAGGAACAGAGAAGTTGTCAGCACCACGAAAAAAGCACTACGAAATGAAAATAAACTCACACCTATCAATAATTACACCGAACATAAATGACCTAAATGCACCCATAAAGAGACGGAGAGTGACAGAACTGATTTAAAAAAAAAAAAAAAAACAGGATCCACCGATATGCTGTCTACAAGAGACGCACCTTAGAAACAAAGACATAAATTTATTAAAAAATCAAAGGATAGAAAAAAATATATCAAGTGAACAGCTACTAAAAAAGAGCAGGAGTGGCAATACTAATCTCAGATAAAATAAACTTTAAAACAAAATCCACCATAGAAGACAAAGAAGGGCACTACATCATGATTAAAGGGATGATCCAGCATGAAGGCATAACCATATTAAATATCTACACACCCAATGACAGAGCTCCAAAATACATAAAACAAACTTTAACAGCACTGAAAAGAGAAAATGATAGTTCCACTATAATAGTACAGGACTTCAACACGCCACTTTCAGTAAAGGACAGAATGTCTAGAAAGAAATTCAACAAAGATACAAAAGATCTAAAGTCCACAATCAACCAAATTGAACTCATAGATATATATAGAACACTCCAACCAACAGCTGCAAAATACACCTTCTTTTCCAATGCACATGGAACATTCTCCAGAATAGACCACATTGTAGGCCACAGAGCAACCCTCAACAAAATCCAAAACATTGAGATAACGCAAAGTATCTTCTGTGATCACAACACCATCAAAGTAGAAATTAACAACAGGAAGATCAAGGTAAAAAAATTAATTACATGTAAACTAAATAACGTACTGCTTAAGAACCACTGGGTGACAGAAGAAATCAAAGATGGAATAAAAAAATTCCTAGAATCAAATGAGAATGAAAACACATCATACCAAAACCTTTGGGACACAGCAAAGTTAGTGACCAGTGGTCAATTTATAGCAGTAGATGCACACATCAAAAAAGAAGAAAGGGACAGAATCCAAACATTAGCTATTCAACTTGAACAAATACAGAACAGCAAAAGAAGCCTACAGCCACCAGAAGAAATGAAATAATAAAGATCAGAGCAGAAATAAATGACACAGAGAATAGAAAAACAATAGAAAGACTCAACAAAACCAAAAGTTGGTTCTTTTAAAGGATCAACAAAATCGACAAACCACTGAACAAACTGATAAAAGAAAAACAGGAGAGGATGCAAATAACCCAAATAAGAAATGGAATGGGGGATATTATGACTGATTCAACTGAAATGAAAAGGATCATAACACAGTATTATGAAAAACTATACTCCAACAAATTTGAAAATCTAGAGGAAATGGACAAATTTCTAGAAACATACTACCTATGCAAACTATCACAAAGTGATGTTGAAAATCTGAACAGACACTTAACAAGAGAAGAGATTGAAATGGTAATAAAAAAAAAAAAAACTCCCAACAAAAAAGAAAGCTCTGGCCCAGATGACTTCTACCAAACATCCAGAGAAGAGCTTACACCAGTACTACTCAAATTATTTCAGAACATAGAAAAGGAAGGGTTACTTCCAAATTCATTCTATGAAGCCAGCATAACCCTGATATCAAAACCAGGCAAAGACACTGCAAAAAAAATGAAATTACAAACCAATATCTTTTATGAATATAGGTGTAAAAATTCTCAACAAAATTCTAGCCAATAGAATTCAGCATCATATCAAAAAATAATACACCAAGACCAAGTAGGATTCATACCAGGAATGCAAGTATAGTTCAACCTTAGAAAATAAATCAACATAATCCACCACATAAATAAAAGGAAGGAAAAGAATCACATGATCATCTCAATTGATGCAGAAAAGGCATTTGACAAAGTCCAACACCCATTCCTTATAAAGGCTCTCAATAAAATAGGTATAGAAGGGAAATTCTTCAACATGGTAAAGGGCATCTATGCAAAACCAACAGCCAACATTATTCTAAATGGAGAGAAACTGAAAATGCTCCCCTTGAGAACAGGAAGGAGACAAGGATGTCCTTTATCACCACTCCTATTTAACATTGTGCTGGAAGTCCTAGCTAGAGCAATAAAGGAAGAAAAAGAAATAAAGGGCATCCAAGTTGGTAATAAAGAAATAAAACTGTCTTCCTATTTGCAGAAGATATGATACTATATATGGAAAACCCAAAAGACTCCACAAGAAAACTACTGTAACTAATAGATTCAGCAGAGTAGCAGGATACAAGATGAACACACAAAAATCAGTCCAATTCCTATACACCAACAAAGAGAATGACGAAAAGGTAATTAGGAAAGCAATAGCATTTATAATAGCCCCTGAAAAAATAAAATACTTAGGAGACCTATGCAAAGAAAACTACAAAACACTCCGGCAGGAAACCAAAAGAGATCTATGTAAATGGAAAAACATAACATGCTCATGGATAGGTAGACTCAACATTGTGAGAATGACAATTCTACCCAAAGCAATTTGCAATACAATGCAATCCCAATCCAAATACCAACAACATTCTTTAAAGAGATGGAAAAAGTAATCATTAACTTTATATGGAAAGGGAAGAGGCCCCGGATAAGTAAAGCATTATTGAAGAGGAAGAATAAAGTAGGAGGACTTGCACTACCTGACTTCAGAACCTACTATACAGCTACGGTAGTCAAAACAGCCTGGTACTGGTACAATGACAGATACATTGACTGATGGAACAGAATTGAGAACCCAGATGTAAATCCATCCACCTACAGTCACCTGATCTTCGACAAGGGCCCAAAGTCCATCAAATGGGGAAAAGACAGTCTTTTTAATAAATGATGCTGGCAAAATTGGATATTCACCTGAAAAAAAATGAAACAGGACCCATATCTCACACCATACACAAAAACTAATTCAAAATGGATCAAAGACGTAAGTCTAAAACCGAAAGCTATACAGATCATAGAAGAAAAAATAGGATCAATACTAGAGACCCTAATACATGGCATTAACAGGATATTAATCATAACTAACAACATACAAACTCCAGAAGATAAGCTAGATAACTAGGATCTTCTAAAAATTAAACACTTATGCTCATCAAAAGACTTCACCAAAAGAATAAAAAGAGAAACTACAGACTGAGGAAAAAATTTTTGGTTATGACAACTCCGACAAAGTTCTAATCTCTAAAATATACAAGAAAATCCAACGCCTCTACCACAAAAAGACAAATAATCCAATTTAAAAATTGGCTAAGGAAATGAACACTTTACCAAAGAAGACATTCAAGCAGCTAACAGACACATGAGGAAATGTTCGCAATCACTAGCCATCCGGGAAATGCAAATCAAAACCACAATGAGATACCATCTCATCCCAGCATTACTGGCACAAATCAAAACAACAGAAAATATCAAATGTTGGAGAGGCTGCGGGGAGATCAGAACTCTTATGCACTGCTGGTGGGAATGCAAATTGGTATAACCATTTTGGAAAATGATATGGCGCTTCCTTAAAAAGCTAGAAATAGAAATACCCTATGATTCAGCAATTCTACTCTTAGGAATATATCCATAAATAAGAGCTGTCACACAAATAGACATATGCACACCCATGTTCATCGCAGCATTGTACACAATAGCAAGAAGATGGAAACAACCTAGATGCCCATCAACCGATGAATGGATAAACAAACTATGGTACATACACACAATGGAATACTACGAAATGACAAAGAACAATGATGAATCTGCGAAGCATCTCACAACATGGATGAATCCGGAAGGCATTATGCTGCGTGAAATCAGTCAATCACAAAAGGACAAATATTGTATGAGACCACTACTATGAAAAGTGTTGAAAAGGTTTACACACGAAAAGAAACAATCTTTGATGGTTATGAGAGAGGGGGAGTGGAAAAACACTAAATAGAGAATAGATAAGTGGTAACTATGGTGAAGGTCAAGACAGTACACAATACTGGGGAAGCCAGCACAATTTATTCAGGGTAACATCATGGAAGCTCCGTAGACAAATCTAAACTCCCTTAGGGACTGAATTGCTGGGCTGAGGGCTGTGGGGACCATGGTCTTGGGGAACATCTAGTTCGATTGGCATAGCACAGTTTATAAAGACAATGTTCTACATTCTACCTTGGTGGGTAGCGTCTGGGGTCTTAAAAGCCTGTGAGTGGCCATCTAAGATACTCCTATGGTCTCACCCCTTCAGGAGCAAGGGAAAATGAAGACATCTAAAGACATGAGGGAAAGATTAGTCCAAAGGACTAATATACCACAATTACTATGGCCTCCACCAGTACAACTAGGTGGTGCCCAGCTACCACCACTGACTGCTCTGACATGGATCACAATAGAGGGTCCCGGACACAGCTGGAGAAAAATGTAGAACAATATTCAAATTAAAAAAAAAAGACTAGACTTACTGGCCTGAGAGAGACTGGAAAAACCTCTAGAGTATGGCCCCCCAGACACCCTTTAACCCAGTATTGAAGTCACTCTGGAGGTTCACCTTTTAGCCAAAGACTAGACAGACAGACCCATAGGACAAAGTGAGACTAAACGGGCGCATCGGCCCAGGGGCAAGGGCTAGAAGACTGAAGGGGACTGCAAAGCTGATGATAGGGAACTCAAGTTCGAGAAGGGAGAGTACTGACAGGTCATGGGGTTGATAACCAATGCCGTAAAACAATATGTGTACTAACTGTTTAATGAGAAGGTAGAAGGTAGTTTGTTTTGTAAACCTTCATCTGAAGTTCAATAAAAAAAAAAAAAGCTCATTATTATATACAGCATTAGCACTATTTTGAGAAATTGGTGTAGAATATGATAAAGCATATGAAACTGTTTTATATTTCTATAGAATACACTAGAAGTATCAGTCAACTAAGTATTCATGAAGCATTTATTTTGAAGGAAAACACCTGCTATATGGTATAGAAAATATGAGATCTATAAAACATGTTCACTTCCATAATGGAACTTGAATCTAGTCACAGAATTATGACATTTCAGAAGATAAGTAGCAAAATGCATTAGTATATGATAATATCCAAACCAGTTGTGTAGATGATAGGCTTTCTTTGCCCTTTAGATTTGTTTTAAAAGTCTAAGTCTGAGCAATCTAACTATGTTGTTGTTAGTTACGATTGAATCGGCTCTGCTTCATGGAGACCCATCTACAACTGAAGGAAACATTGCCAGGTCCTGCGCCATCTTCAGTAGTGTTGGGTCATATGTTTCAACCATTGTGTAATGCCTTCCAACATAGGGGGCTCATCTTCCAGCACTATATCAGACAATGTTATGTTGCTACCCATAGGGTTTTCGTTGGCTATTTTTTGGGAGTAGATTGCCAGGCCTTTCTTCCTACTCTATTTTAGTTTGGAAGTTCCAATGAAACCTGTCCACCATGGGTAACCCGACTGGTGTTTGAAATACCAGTGGCACAGCTTCCACCATCATAGCAACATGAAAGCCACTGCAGTACGACAAACTGACAGATGGGTGATGGAAGCTGTCTATAGCGAGAGGCTAAAAGAACAAAGCTTCAGGATAAAAAAGGAAGGAAGCGAGGTGATCTGAGAAGGAAGGATTCATACATGTAAGGAAGGAATACATGTAGGAAGGAATTCTAAATGAAAGAGGTCAGAGTGCGGAAAGCTACAAAACAGGAAATGAACTGAGCTAAGAATATGAAACTGTAAACATATCAGTTTGGTCAGATTGGAACTTTTGTGTAAGGGAAGAATCAGAAAGTGGCACATTATTTTGGATTACATTAGACACAGTCCTGTATTAACAGCTAAAGAACTCCTTTAGGCAGGAGGAAACATCAACAATTTGGAAAAGAAAGCAAAATTATGAAAGTGCGATTTTAATTATTTACATCTTAAAATATTTACTTGAGATTTTAAACTAAAAGCAAATTAGTCATGGGTTATGTATGTGCCCCATCCACACCAAAAAAAAAAAAGAACTTATGATTTTGCAAGTGTAAGAAGAGTAATCATTTTCGGTTGAATTCCATTAGCATATCAAGGGAGTCAGCTGAATTCCATTAGCATTTCAGGGGATGCTTTATTTCAAATAAATCATCAGTTGGGAGTGATCTTCACACTTGGGGTTTGTTTCTTTGTCCTCCAGACTTGATGCCTGGAAATTAATTGTTTGGAAAACAAAGATGTACTAACGGAAGTTGGTACCTATGGAAAAACTTCTGTAGATCCTATGAAGTGAAAAATGCTTGAAGGATTGAATAATCTTCCACGTATTATTCCTTTTGTCAGTCAAATTGTGGCATATCAGGTGTCTTTAAAGCAAGTGATACCAGAAGGAAAGTTAAAAGCAATTACCTCTTCATTCAAACTGAGATGAGGATTTACACAAGTTTTCCAGATGACTTAATTTGCCTTAAATAGCTCACTATTCTAGACCCACTAGTATTCAGTTATTTTTGGTTTTATAAATACAGACTGCAGTTGAGGGATTCAGAAGCAGAAACCTGCCCTGAACAGCTGTTAACTAAAAAAAAAAAAAAAAATACAGTGGTGACATCTGCTGTATGAAAAAACAGTATTTTTAGATGATCCCATTGCTGCAGAAGGAGGCACCATGGGATGAAAGACAATTCTTTAGAAACCTATGCAAAGTTCACATTACTTTGTAAATTTTCATAAAGCTTTCTGGAAATAATTGAGTGTACCAGCAAGGTGACAGCTGCAGAGCTGTGAGGATCTTCATACTCACTGATGTCAGTAGCGGTTCACTCAGGAAGCAGTTACCTAGAAACTGTTTCAAGAGCTAATATGCTCTAGGTTCTTACCCTATGGAGTCCCTGGGTGGTGCAAACAGTTAATGTGCTCTGGTTCAAACTGAAAGGTTGGAGGTTTGAGTCTACCCAGCGGCGCCTCAGAAGAAAGTTCTGGCAATTGAAAACCCTATGGGGCAGTTCTTCTCTGCCACACACAGGGTTGCCATGCGTTGGAGTCAATTCCACAGCACCTAGGTAGATGGAAGATGAACCTACCCTATGCCAGGCTCTATACTAAGAGTTTACAAACATTCTATCTTTAATCCTCACTGGAATCCTATGAACTAGACTTTGTTACCATTTTAAGAGAAAGCTGAAGTACTGAGAGGTTAGTGGTTCATCAAGATGGCACAGCGAGTGGCAGAGGTAGAACTTGGCCCAGTTCTGTTAGTCACCAGAGTGTTTGCCCTTTAACCACTCTTTCAGCATGAAGCACAACTCCACTGCTTTCTGATAGATCATATGCTGTCACTGATTTAAATGGCCCTCTTTTACCCCAAAACAGGTGTATTACACTAAGATAGTATTTATATTTCAGACAACTTGTTAGTAGTATTAACTAAAGAAGATTAGTTTACAAGAAATTCTCTTTCAGTCTATATTTTTCATATTGTCCCAGAACAGGCGGTGGGGCTTTTAGAGAACTTGTTTTCATTCAAGCCAAACATGAGATATCATCCTCGTCAGAATCCAAATCTCTGACACTTCAGTTTCAAAACTTCTGTTTCAGCTGCTAACTAAGCTACTTAATATTTATACATGAATTAAAAGTGAAATGGACAAAAAATGAAAGCTATGACATAATTCTAATAAGGTACTGAGTTAACTCCTTATTTCGTTAAAAAGACTGATAAATTTCCTAACCAAAAAAGTGGCAAATTGTAATTCAAGTGTTATTGTCTTATCAAATTACCTTTATGTTTAATTTATTTCAAATTTCTTTGCTTTATACAACTGTAAGGCTTCCATTACAGATATGTCTCAAACACGTTGTTCTTGTTGTTAGGTGCTGTCCAGCCAGTTTCTGACTCATAGTGATCCCATGTGACCAAGTAGAACTGCTCCATAGGGTTTTCATGGGAGCAGATTGCCAGGTCTTTTAACCTTTTTGTTTTTAACTCATCTATATCTTCCTAGTCCAAAAGTTTACTTCCCCTAAACTCAAAAGCTAATCAGGCATTACGTTTATTTCTTTGACTTGAGGATGTTGAGAAATTGTCACTTGCCTGAGGCCAAATATCTACTCACAAGTATCACTTAAGATTCTAAAATAAATTTATTAAATATTATTATGTTTAATAAAAACAACTCTTTTCAATTAAATATAAATAAAATTATTATTCAAAGTGACAAATTCCTCAGAAACACAGAAATTATTTGGGGGTATCTTACTGGATGGCACAGTGGTTGAGAGCTATGGCTGCTAACCAAAGGTCAGCAGTTCAAATCCACCAGCCAATCCTTGGAAACCCTATGGGGGTACTTCTACTCTGTCCTATAGGGTTGCTGTGAGTCAGAATCAACTCGAAGGCAATGGATTTTTTTTTTTTTTAATCTTACTGGGTATAGTTTTACCTAGTAAATTTAAATTTTCAGAAGGAAAATTAAAATCTTGGAAGAATTTCTTCAAATTCTTTAATTTTTTTAAATCTAAAATTGATTTTTGCATGATCAAATCAATGTATTAAGTTTGAAGTTTTTTTTTTCTTGTTGATTTTTTTAGCCTTTTCTGATTTGAAATGGTGAATTCAGATTCCTGGAGTATCCTATGTCAGACTATGGATATACCATTTTGATAAAACTACTAGATAAAATGAGCATATAATTGAGGTAAAAAATAAGTTCCTTTTTATCTTGAAAGTTTCTGTTCTTTTTCTAAATTGACCCAACATATGATTTTAAAAAAAAGGCTCATATGAAGCATCAGATTCAATGCTTTCAATCTCATATAACTTGTCACTTAAATTTTAAAAAGCACTTTTTTCAGGGAGAATAATATGACATGCTTGATATAATGGAAATAAAATTTATTCAAGCACAATTGATTAGCTATTATTGGGCAGATACTATGTTAAGAAATGTAGTTATAATTCTAAAACTGTGTTCATTTGTTTTTATAAAAGTCATTTGATTTATTTTTATAAAATAAAATGTTATTTTTTTTCTAATTACAAAAGTAATTCATGTTCCTTCAAAGTCATTTGAAAAATGTGGATAATCACACCCACCTTAAAAATCAGCCATATTTTCACCATCAAAGTAAAAAAAAAAACAAAAAAACTGTTATATCCTAGTTTTATAATTCTGTGTTCATGCACACATACTAAATTATTTCATTAAAATGGGGTTGTGCCATACATCCTGTTTGCAACCTGCTTTGTTTTCCTAAGAATATACTATGGACATTTCTCCAAACCATTTTATATTCCTCAATGATGCTATTTTAAGATGGACACATAATATCTTTCCTAATTCAGTTAATGTGCTAGATATTTAGGAGTAGGTAAGTAGGTGGAAAGGAGCCTTGGTGGCAAAGTGGTTAAATGCTCAGTTGTTAACCAAAAGTTCAGTGGTTAGAATCCACCAGCAGCTCCACAGGAGAAAGATACGGCAGTCTGCTTCAGCCTTGGAAACCCAGTGGGGCAGACCCTACTCCTGTAGGGTCACTATGAGTTGGAATCGACTGGATGATGACAGATTTGGTTTTGGGTTAGGTGGATGGATGGATGAACGGAGAGAGAGGGAGCAGGAGACGGAGAGATACAGTTGCAGATTACCTATATACCTCTATAACACAGCTTTAGTAGAGCTGAACTTATGTAAGGTATTATTGGGTAGTGTAAATTATTCTCTACTGCTGCTGGCAGGATTATTTTACAAATGTTAACTATGGTTTCTCCACTGTGTGAAACTGGCATAAAGATCTTTATAAAAAATATTTCCTCTCCATCACATTGATTGAATGGAGTTCCATTAATGAACCATAACACCTGAGTGAATGGGATAGTTGCTACCAACTCTGTCTCTGTAATAGGGTTATTATTCTGTCTATCATCTCCTATCTTAGCTGTGCTTCCCTCGGGAGGAGTGTAGTACATCCATGCCTTCTGGACTCTGTACTTCAGCTAATGGAATATTAGCAGACTTCGACTGCCACATCAGAGCAGAAGATTTAGATTGAGCATGGACATTTTTTTCCTGCAAAAATCCATAGTTATTCAATCTGTACACTGAGCAAATAATCTGAGAAGCTGGACTGTGTGAAGAAGAATGCTGCATCAGGATTGGAGGAAGACTCATTAACAACCTGCATTATGCAGATGACACAACCTTCCTTGCTGAAATCGAAGAGGACTTGAAGCACTTACTGATGAAGATCAAAGATCACAGCCTTCAATATGGATTACACTTCAAGATAAGGATCACAACTGGACCAATAAACAACATCATGTGAAACTGAGAAAATATTGAAGTTGTCAAGGATTTCATTTTACTTGGATTCACAATCAACACAAATGGAAGCAGCAGTCAAGAAATCAAACAACTCAGTGCATTGGGCAAATCTGCTACAAAACACCTTTTAAAAGTGTTGAAAAGCAAAGATGTCACTTTGAGGACTAAGGTGTGCCTGACCCAAGCCACGGTATTTTCAAACACCTCATACGCATGTGAAAGCTGGACAATGAATAAGGAAGGCAGAAGAAGAACTGATGTCTTTGAATTATGGTGTTGGCTAAGAATATTGAATACAGCATGGACTTCCAGAAAAATGAACAAGTCTGTCTTGGAAGAAGTGTAGCCAGAATGCGCCTTAGAAGCAAGGATGGTGAGACTTTGTCTCACATACTTTGGACATGTGCCTTAATCATCTAGTGCTGTTATAACAAGAATATCACAAGTGGATAGCTTCAACAAAGAGAAATTTATTCTCTCACAGTCTAGTAGGCTAGAAGTCCAAATTCAGGGCATCAGCTCCAGGAGAAGGCTTTCTCTCTCTGCTGGCTCTGGAGGAAGGTCCTTCTCATCAATCTTCCCTTGGACTAGGAGCTTCTCCATGCAGTTCCAAAGAATGCGCTCTGTTCCTGGCACTGCTTTCTTGGTGGTATGAGGTCCCCCTCTCCTTGCTTGCTTCCCTGTCCTTTTATCTCTTGTAAGACAAAAGGTGGTGCAGGACACACCCCAGGGAAACTCCTGTTGTATTAGATCAGAGATGTGACCTTACTAAGGTGTTACAGTCCCACCCTAATCCTCTTTAACATACAATTACAATCACAAAATGGAGGACAACCACACAATACTGGGAATCATGGCCTAACCAAGTTCACACATGTTTGGGGGGAACACAATTCAACCCATGACAACATGTTATGAGGAAGGACCAGTCCCTGGAGACGGACATTATGCTTGGTAAAGTAGAGGGTCAGCAAAAAAGAGGAAGACCCTCAACAAGATGGATTGACAAGTAGCTGCAACAATTGGGTCAAACATAGCAACAATTGTGAGGACGGTGCAGAACCAAGTAGTGTTTCATTCTGTTGTGCGTAGGGGAGCTATGAGTCAGAACTGACTAGAGGACACCTAACAACAACAATAGTAATAATAGTCTTTATTGGCCATACCATCTTTCTCATAACTATTCATCTCTGCCGTTGTAGCACAGAAGTATCCATAAACAATACATAAATAAATGAGCATGACTTTATTCTAATAAAACTTTATTTTCCTAAGTAGGTGACAGGCTGAATTTGGCCTAGGGGCGACAGTGTGCTGACTCTTGACTTAGACCTTGCATGGTTCAGCTTGTTCACTCTTCAATTCCTGCCTTCCAGTATGGGAAGAATATTTCCCTAATGGTGGACACTATTAACATGGGACCTGAAATAAGAAGATATAGAAGTGAGTCCAGCCAAACCAAGCAGATCTTGGCAGATCTACTGCCCTAATGTAACAAGATACAGAAATAAATATAGCAAAGTATTTTGGAGTGTTTGTTACAGCAGCAAAGTAGACTAAAACATCACATTACTTTATTCATGCTTTATTCATAAAGGCATATAAATATTTTACCCACCTCACAAGTTTGTTGCTAATGTTTTGTTGAAGTCTTTCTATGGTAACCATCTTCACACAGGTATGATGTGGCAGCATCTCCAACTGTACCATGATGCATTTCTGCTTTTTCATTAGGCTCACCTGATATCACAGAAGGGATGCATGTGCAAACCTTGCAATAGGAAGGATTTTAACCCATAAAGAAATTAGTGACTAGAGGAAATGGGAGCTGGTGGATAAGTGCTCCTCTCTCTTCCATCCCTCAGGGAGATAATTCTGGAGCCATTCTACATGGCTTCTCAGAGAGTCCCAAGAGCATTAAATCCCATGTTGCCACAGGGATAACCCACTCACTAATGTACACTTTTTATCAGCTTCCCCTTTTTCCGAGTCCTAAACTCCTGTTCCCTGGGATCACCTCCCAAAATAAACTACTTACACAAGTCCTTGTCAGGCTCTGCCTTCTGGGGGAAACTGGGGCTAAAACAGATATAATCATGAGGAAATTACTTTTCATGGTTTAAAATTTTTTCTTTATTTTGTCATGCTCAGTTACATTCAAGGTAAGATGAAAGTAGTTCAAAAGAGACGTAACACCTTACAAAACCAATTCTGTCAACAAAAGATAACAAGAAAGAGTATGAATTCAACATGCCTGGACAGTTGAGACACTTCCGGCATTTTGCATGCAGATGTGAATTGCAGGATAAGGAGCAGATGGACGTGGAAGACAGAATAAAAGAGGAGGAGTGTCGAATTTCTACTGTCAAGTAAAAATGTGTCTATTTTGTTTAGTTACAGGAACTGAACTGAGAAATACACAATTACATATTTTAGTTTTGGTTTGATTCAATGGTAAACAAATATTAAGGAGAGTCTATTTCAGTGGTTCTCAAACCTGTCCACATATTAGAATCACCTAATGGAACATAGAATGTAAAAAATAATTCCAATGTGCATACATCATTCCAGGCCTACTAAATTAGAGTATATTAGGGTATAATTCCAGGCACTGGAGTTTTTCAAAAGCTTACCTGTGATTCTAATGTGTAACCAGACTTGAGAATTATCAGTTTACCTGTATAAATATAAACTGTTGTGAGATTGAACCTCGGATGTAACAGTGTGAGAAGCTTTGTGGACCCACTCTCCAGTGTAGCTGGTGAAAATTATTTTTAAAAAACAACCTTTTAAATCCTCTATAAGTAATCCTAAGGGTATACATCAAATAAAGAAATGTCTATTCAAGAAAATCTACAAAAGTTCAGTAGGAAAACCCAGAGTATGTGGTATCAAACCAAGACCACTCCCTACCTCCTCTGTCGTAGCAAAGCTAGGCAGAAACTCTACTCCAGATTGGTGCAACCAAGAACACAGGGCTCTTGCTCTCCCAACATCCCAATTAGAGGGCTTTCTTCCCAGGAAGAGCAGGAAGATAATGTTTCTCATTCTGCCCCCAGCTACCCATTGCTGAGGCTAAGTTTTGGGTGAGTGTAGTCAAGAGGTGAGGCTTCCTGCCCATCCACCTATTCATGGAATGAGACTCTACCTTGGGTGCCACTGAGAATATTGGGCCTGATTGCCCTTGCCCCTACTTTTAAGTCTGTGATTCTACTTCAGGACAGGCAAGCTGAGAAAATTTCAGGGTACTGCCCTAGTTCACCAAGACATCAGCTCCTAAAGAGGGATTTCACACAGATGGAAGTCTGCCATTGTCTCCACCACCCCAGCTCCTGAATGCTTGCTCAGAAATTTTGCCTGGGGGAGAAGGAAAAGTATGCCTTAACACATATAGCCCTAATCTTTTCCCCGAAAAAACTGACTCCATTTTCAACAGAGTGTGGAAAAGTTCAAACCTTAGAGTATTGTCATTGAATTGTAAATGTAAAAAACAACGGAGGAATGCATAAACAAAAAGTGGTACAATAAAATCTGCAAAAGCCAAAACCTGTGTAAGGAAGAAACCTGTCAGAGAAGGAAAACTCAAATCTTTTCTACTAATAAAGAGTGATAGAAAAGTGGTAAGACTGCACCTTGTCAGAGGCGGAAAACTTGAGAGACCCGAAAGAATAAGGCAGTCCCGTTGAGTTCCAGCTCTCACAGGTTTCACTGTATATACATACAATGGCATATTATGCAGCCATAGAGAGATATGAAATCCTGATGCATGCCACAACATGGATGAACCTTGTAAACATTATACAGAGAGAAATAAGTCAGTTACAAAAGGATAAATACTCTATGATCTCACTTATATTAAATAAACAAATACACAGAAACCAAAGATTATTAACTGTTACCATAGGGTGGAAGGGAGGGGGAAGAGGGAGTTTGTGTTTGGTCAGGATTGAGGTAATGTTAATTGTCATGGAATGCTTTGGAAAAGGATAGTGATAATGATGGGACAATATGAATAATGTGATCAATGTCATTGAATTGTAAATGTGGAAATTGTTGTGCTGGTGAATGTTTTGGTGTGTGTATTTTCACCACAATTAAAAAAACAAACAAACAAAAAAAAAGAACAATGTCAGTTGTGTCAATGGGGAAAGAATAATCTCTTCAACAAATGGTGCTGGGACAACTGGATTTCCACTTGCAAAAGAATGAAGTTGAACCCATACCCCACACCACATATGAAAATAACTCAAAATGGATCAATAAACTAAATATAAGAACTAAAAACACGAAACACTTAGAAGTAAAGCTTCAGGACTGTGTTTCTGGCAATGGATTCTTAGGTACAACACAAAGCATGAGCAGAAAAAGAAAAAAGGAATACACTGGGCTTTATTAAAATAACAATTTCTGTGCATCAAAGGATTTTGTTAAGAAAGTGAAGAGACAACCTACAGAATGGAAAAAAAAATTGATAACCATATATCTGAAAACGGTTTAATATCCAGAATATATAAGAAATTCCTACAACAAAAAAAAGTCAAATAACTCAAAAAAATGGGCAAAGTGTTTGAATAGACATTTTTCCAAAGAAAATACACTGTTGATGCTATCAGTTGTTATCAAGTGGGTGCTAACTTATGGTGACACCATGAACAACAGGACAAAACATTGTCCAGTCCTTCACCATTTTCACAATTGTTGGCATGCTTGAGTTCATTGTTGTGGCTACTATATATTTTGAGTGCCTTCCAATCTAGGACCTCATCTTCCAGCATTATATCAGACAATATTCTGTTGTGATCCATAGAGTTTTCATTGTCTAATTTTCAGAAGTAGATTGCCAGGGCTTTCTTCCTAGTCTTAGTCTAGAAGCTCTGCTGAAACATGTCCACCATGAATGATCATGCTGGTATTTGAAAAACCGGTGGCAAGCTTCCAGCATTGTGACAATACGCAAGTCACAAACTGACAGACCAGTGGTGGAAAGAAGATATAGAAATAGGCAATAAACACATGAAAAGATTCTCAACATCCAGGAAGCTCAATGAACTAAGTAAGAAAAATACAAAGAGATCCACAAATAGATACCTCATAGGAAAGAATGCAGAAAGTCAAAAACAAGGAGAAAATCTTGAAAGCAACAAATGAAAAGTGACTCATCACTTACAAGGGAGCCCCAAAAAGATTAACAGCTGATTTGTCAGAAGACACAACAGCGACCAGAGGTAGTGGGATAACATATTCAAAGGGACCGAAGGAAAAAAAAAAATGTCAACCAAGAATCCTGTAGACAGCAAAATCTGTCCTTGAAATATGAAGACAAAATAAAGATATTCACAGATAAACAAAATCTTAGAGAATTTGTTGCTAGCAGACCCCCCTTACAAGAAATAATAAAAGAAGTTCTTCAGGCTGGAAGCAAGTGACGTCAGGCAGTAATTTGAATCCACATGAATAAACAAAGAGCTCCAGTAAAGGTACTTATGTAATTATAAAAAATAGTCTAAATGCATAATTTCTCTCCTTTATTCTCTAAACTGATTTAAAGATAAATTGTGTGCAATAATATGTATATAAGGTATTGTTGGCCACATAACATGTAGAAATATATTTGTAGTTTTTTGTTGTTGTCAGGTGCCATTGAGTCAGTTCTGACTCATAGTGACCCTGTGTACAACAGAACGAAATATTGTGTGGTCCTGTGCCATCCTCACAGTCCTTGTTATGCTTGAGCCCATTGTTGCAGCCACTGTGTCAATCCATATCATTGAGGGTCTTACTCTTTTTCGATGACCCTCTACTTTACCAAGCATGATGTCCTTCTTCAGGGAGTAATCCCCCCTGATAGCAAGTCCAAAGTATGTGAGACGAAGTCTCGCCATCCTTCTAAGGAGCACTCTGGGTATACTTCTTCCAAGCCAGATTTGTTTGTTCTTTTGGCAGTCCATGGTATATTCCATATTCTTCGCCAACACCGTAATTCAAAGGAGTCAGTTCTTCAGTTGTCCTTATTCATTGTCCAGCTTTCACATCATATGAGGCGATTGAAAACACCATGGCTTGGGTCAGGCACACCTTAGTCTTCAAGGTGACATCTTTGCTTTTTAACACTTTAAAGAGGTCTTTTGCAGCAGATTTTCCCAATGCCACGCGTCGTTTGATTTCTTAACTGCTACTTCCATGGGTGTTGATTGTGGATCCAAGTAAAATGAAATTCTTGACAGCTTCAATCTTTTCTCCATTTATCATGATGTTGTTTATTGGTGTAGTTGTGAGGATTTTTGTCTTTTTTATGATGAGGTGTAATTCATACTGAAGGCTGTGGTCTTTGATCTTCATCAGTAACTGTTTCAAGTCCTCTTAGCTTTCGGCAAGCAAGGTTATGTCATCTGCATACTGCAGGTTGTTAAAGAGTTTTCCTCCAATCCTGATGCCATGTTCTTCTTCATACAGTCCAGCTTCTCAGATTATTTACTCGTTTACTCACCATACAGATTAAATAAATATGGTGAAAGGATACAACCCTGACACACAACTTTCCTGTCTTTAAACCATGCAGTATCCCCTTGTTCTGTTCGAAAGACTTCCTCTTGATATATGTACAGGTTCCTTAGGAGCACAATTAAGTGTTCTGGAATTTCCATCCTTCACAATGTTATCCATAATTTGTTATGATTCACACAGTCAAATGCCTGTGGATAGTCAATAAAACACAGGTAAACATCTTTCTGGTATTCTCTGCTTTCAGCCGGGATCCGTCTGACATCAGAATGATATCCATCTTTTCCATGTCCTCTTCTGAATCCAGCCTGAATCTCTGGCAGTTCTCTGTTGATGTACTGCTGCAGCTGCTTTTGAATGATCTTCAGCAAAATTTTACTTGCATGTGGTATTAGTGATATTGTTCAATAATTTCCACATTTGTTTGTATCACCTTTCTTTGGAATAGGCCAGGTAGCTGTCTTCCAAATTTCTTGGCATAGACAAGTGAGCACTTCAGTACTGCATCCATTTGTTGAAACATCTCAATTGGTATTTCGTCAATTCCTGGAGCCTTGTTTTTCACCAATGCTTTCAGTGCAGCTTGCACTTCTTCCTTCAATACCATCAATTCTTGATCATATGTTACCTCCTGAAATGGTTGAATATTGACCAATTGTTTTTGGTACAGTGACTCTTTGTATTCCTTCCATCTTCTTTTGATGCTTCCTGTGTCATTTAATATTTTCGCCATAGACTCCTTCACTATTGCAACACGAGGCTTGAATTTTTTCTCAGTTCTTTCAGCTTGAGAAGTGCCAAGCCCGTTCTTCCTTTTTGGTTTTCTAACTGAAGGTCTTACACATGTCGTTATAATACTTTGTCTTCTCGAGCCACCCTTTGAAATCTGTTCGGCTCTTTTACTTCATCACTTCTTCTTTTTGCTTTAGCTGCTCAACGTTCAAGAGCAAGTTTCAGAGTCTTTTCTGACATCCATTTTGGTCTTTACTTTCTTTCCTGTCTTTTTAATGACCTCTTGCTTTCTTCATGTATGATGTCCTTGATGTCATTCCACAACTCGTCTGGCCTTCAGTCATTAGTGTTCCATGCATCAAATCTATTCTTGAGATGGTCTCTAAATTCACGTGGGATATACTAAAGGTCGTACTTTCGCTCTTGTGGACATGTTCTAATTTTCGTCAGCGTCAGCTTGAACTTGCATATGAGCAATTGTTGGTCTGTTCCGCAGTTGGCCCCGGCCTTGTTCTGACTAATGATGTTGAGCTTTTCCATTGTCTTTTTCCACAGATGTAGTCGATTTGATTCCTGTGTATTCTGTCTGGCGAGGTCCTGGTGTATAGTCGCCATTTATGTTGTTCAAAGAGGTATTTGCAATGAAAACATTACTGGTCTTACAAAATTCTGTCATACAATCTCCAGCATAGTTTCTATCACCAAGGCCTTATTTTCCAACCAGCAATCCTTCTTCATTTCCAACTTTTGCATTCCAATCACCAGTAATTATCACTGCAACCTGATTGCGTGTTTGACCAATTTCAGACTGTAGAAGTTGGTAAAAGTCTTCAGTTTCTTCATCTTTGGCCTTAGTGGTTGGTGCATAAATTTGAATAACAGTTGTATTAACTTGTCTTCCTTTTAGGTGTATGGATATTATCCTATCACTGATAGTGTTGTGCTGCAGGATAGATATTGAAATGTTCTTTTTGACAATGAGTGCAACACCATTCCTCTTCAAGTTGTCATTCCCTGCATAGTAGACCATATGATGTCCAATTCAAAATGGCCAATACCAGTCCATTTCAGCTCACTAATGCCTAGGATATTGATCTTTATGAATTCCATTTCATTTTTGATGATTTCCAATTTTCCTACATTCATATTTCGTACATTCCAGGTTTCTATTATTAATGGATATTTGCAGCTGTTTCTTCTCATTTTGAGTCATGCCACATCAGCAAATGAAAGTCTTGAAAGCTTGACTCTATCCACATCATTAAGGTCAACTCTACTTTGAGGAGGCAGCTCTTCCCCAGTTGTATTTTGAGTGCCTTCCAACCTGAGGGGCTCATCTTCCAGCACTGTATCAGAAAATGTTCCACTGCTATTCATAAAGTTTTCACTAGCTAGTTGTTTTCAGAAGAAGATTGCCAGGTCCTTCTTCCTAGTTTGTCTTAGTCTGGAAGCTCAGGTGAAACCTGTCTGCCATTGGTAATCCTGCTGGTATTAGAATACCAGTGGCATATCTTCCAGCATCACAGCAACGTACAAGTCCCCACAGCATGACAAACTGATAGATGCATGGGAGTATTTGTAATATATGGTCCAGTAATAGTGCAAAGGAGGTAGGTGGGAGCAAACTTGCTTTGGCCTAAAGAAATGACTACAGATGGTACAGTAATGATTATAGCAATGTCTCATTGGATTTGTAACATTAGTATATGTGATATGTGTAACGATTATATTACAAAAAAAAGACAGAAAAACAATAGAGCTTTATAGGGGTAACATTTTTATATGTCACTGGAATTAACTTAGTATACATCTAAAACTGATTCAGATAAACCAAGGAGTTTATAGTAAGCCCTACAGCAAGCTCTTTTTTAAAATTCCAAAAATATGCTGAGAAAAAATTCATTTAGGAAATTTCAATGCTTCATTAGGAAATATCCACTTAATGGATAAGAAAGCAGTACAATAGAAATATAGGACCAAAAAGAATGAGCTTCATAGTAAACAAAAAGTAAAATGAGTAATGTAACCACCTATATTGATAATAACATTAAATATGAATCGATAAACAGACCAATCAAAAGACAGCGATTGTCAGACTAAGCAACAAAAATCAAGACCCAGTTATATGCTGCCTATAGGTAGCAAACTTTAATTTCAAAATACAAGTAGACTGAAAGTAAAAAGACAGAAAACAGTATATCATGCAAACAGCAAGCAAAACTGTGCCTCTAAGATCAGGAACAAGGCAGAGATTCACGATTTCACCAATGCCGTTAAACATGGTGGAGCCCTAGTGGCATACTTGTTAAGAGCTTGCCAGCTAACCAAAAAGTTGGCAGTTTAAATCCACCAGCCGCTACTTGGAAACCCTATGGGGCACTTGTACTCCATCCTATAGGGTTGCTATGAGTTGTATTAAACTTGACGGCAATGGGTTTTTTTGTTTTGGTTTATTAAACATGGTGCTGAAATTAGACAAGAAAAAGAAAAAAAGGTATCACATTGGGAAGGAAGAAGTAAAACTATCCCTTTTCACAGATGATATGATCCTATGTATAGAAAATCCCAAAGAATCCACAAGATTCCAAATATCAGGTTCCACATGAGCACAATTAAGTGTTCTGGAATTCCTATTCTTCACAATGCTATCTATAATTTGTTATGATCCACACAGTTGAATGCCTTTGCATAGTCAGTAAAACATAGGTCAACACCCTCCTTGTCTATGCTCTGAAATAGCTTCAGTAGTACTAGTGTGAGCTCTTTGAATGTTGGTAGAATTCTTCAGTAAAGTCGTCTGTGCTGGGGCTTTATTTTGTTGGGAGTTGGTTTTTTTGTTTGTTTGTTTGTTTTTTAATTATCTCTTCAGTCTCTTCTCTTCTTATGGATCTGTTCAGATTTTCTATCTCAGTTCATATTAGTTTAGGTAGTTAGTGTGTTTCTAGAAATTTATCTATTTCCTCTAGGGTCTCAAATTTGTTGGAGTACAATGTTATGATCCTTTTTATTTCAGTTGGGTCTATTGTAATATCCCCCATCTGATTTCTTATTTGAGTCATTTGCTTCCTCCCCTGTTTTTCTTTTGTCCGTTTGGCCAGTGGTTTGTAGATTTCGTTGACCTTTTCAAAGAACCTACTTTTGATCTTCTTGATTCTTTCTAACTGTTTTTCTTTTCTCCATTTCATTTATTTCTGATCTAATCTTTATTGTTTCCTTTCTTTGGTGCCTGTGAGCTTCATTTGCTGTTTTCTTTCTATTTGTTCAAGTTGTAGGGCTAATGTTTTGATTTTGGCCCATTCTTCTTTTTTGACGTGTGCATTTATTGCTATAAATTGACCTCTGAGCACTGCCTTTGCTGTGTCCCAAAGGTTTTGGTATGATGTGTTTTCATTCTAATTTGATTCTAGGAATGTTTTTATTCCATCTTCAATTTCTTCTATTACCCAGTTGTTTTTAAGCAAAGTGTTATTCAGTTTCCATGTGTTTTTTTTGTTTTCCCTTGCTCTTCCTGTTACTGATTTCTTCTTTTATGGCATTGTGATCAGAGAGAGTGTGCGGCACAATTAGTTACTTTTGTGTGTGGCCTTTCTAGCCGTGATCTTGTAATTCCCACCCCAGTGATTGTCTGATAGGGTAGTTGTGACCTACCAAGGGGATTGGTCAGTTTTGCCTTAAAAGAGCCAATTCTAGAGCAGAGAAGAGGATCCTACCACCACCAAGGAGGAATAGCCAGGAGCAGAGACCATGTCCTTTGGACACAGGATCCTTGCACCAAGAAGCTCCTGGAAGCAGGAGACCAAGAGAGACAGCTGTAACCCTGAAGACAGTGAGAAGCAGTGGCAGGAGAGACCCAGCTGCAGGGACAGCGCAGTGGGCTTCCCTACCTATGGAGACAAAAAGCTGAGTTCCTTTGGGCAAAGACTGAGGCCAGGGAGAGGCCTGCCTGCGAGCATGGCTGGGAAGAGGCTGTCCTGATGAAAAAACTGCATCCTTGAGTGTTCCTGAGCCTGAATTGTAACTGTTACTTCCCTAATAAACCCCATAATTGCGAGCATGGTCTGTGACTTCTGTATGGCCACTGCAATGAATTATCGAACACAGTAGAAAAGTAGAGAGTGCTGTGGGAGGGACACGGTGTCAGAATTGGTAATGATGATGGAGAGAAGGGGCATGTCTGACTTCTGCCTCATAGGAATCAGCCTTGGGCTGTTAGTCTTGGTTCTCTTTCCCCTTTGTGGGGCTACAGGAGGTCAGACACTGCCACCACGTCATTTTTGCAGAATGCTTTGTATTATTTTGATGTTTTGGATTTTATCGAGGGTTACTTTGTGGCCTAAAATGTGGTCTATTCTGGAGAATGTTCCATGTGTGTTGGAAAAGAACGTATACTTTGCTGCTGTTGGATGGAGTGTTCTATGTATGTCTATGAGTTTAAGTTTGTTGATTTTGACCTTTAGATCTTCTTTTCTTTGTTGATTCTCTTTCTAGATGTTCTGTCCTTTACTAAGAGTGGTGTTTTGAAGTCTCCTACTATTATTGTGGAACTGTCGATTTCTGTTTTCAGTGCTGTTAGAGTTTGTTTTACTCATTTTGGAGCCCTGTTGTTGGATGTGTAGATATTTATTAAGATTGTGTCTTCTTGTGAATTGTCCCTTTAATCATCATATACCATCCTTCCTTATCTTTTATGGTTAATTTTCCTTAAAATCTATTTTATCTGAGATTAGCATTGCTTACTTGATCTCTAATATACCAAAACAAACAAACAAACCCACTGTTGTAGAGTCAATTCCAACTCCTAGTGACCCTAAAGGACAAAATAAAACTGCCCCGTAGGGTTTCCAAGGCTGCAAATTTATAGGGAAGTAGACTGCCACATCTCTCTCCTGCAGAGTGTCTGGTGGGTTCAAACCACTGACCTTTTGGTTAGCAGCCAAGTGTTTAACCACTGTGCCACCAGGGCTCTTTGATCTCTAATAGCTATATTAAATTAAAATTTTAAGTATTTATATGATTTAAATTATAATCACAAATAGCTTCAAGAAATTATTTTGTTTTCTTAGAAAAATAAATAAATAATTAAAGATTCAGTATTTTATATAACCCATTATGGAACTTTCTTCCTCCCCTTGTCTATGTAGTTTCTGACAATGCTAATAGACCTTAGGCACATGAAGGAAATAATTAGACATTTTAAATCACAAAGAGGAAAACAGAGATAGTTCTTAACACCCCAAGTTTCTTTTAGAATAAAACATCCTGTAGAATTTTCCATCTTTGATATAATTACATATAATAAGAAGTTTTCTTAGTGGCACCTACACAATATAATATGATCTGGTCTTGACTGACTCCCTCTCCCTCTCTCTCTCTCTCTCTCTCTCTCACACACACACACACACACACCTTGTTTTAGTATTGTGTGGTTAGAATTTAGTAGAACCTCTAAGATATACAAATATACTAATATTAACTAAATCCTTCGCTCTGATTCTCATCTAAGAAATGTGGTTTAAATATTTACTTAGTTATATAAATAGTCAACTATCTAATTCATTGGTATAGAAATTTAAACTTGCCTAGATTAATAATTTTAGGAATAATATGGAGACTTTCAACCTAAAAAGAGTAGAGATGATAAGTTGCTTTTTCTGATTCTTCTCAACTCTTATACTCTCTGCATACAGTGTCATTAAGGTCTTGAAGAATCCATGCTGATTTTACTAAAGGCAAGCCCCATAAATGTTGCTTACAAAATACACTGCTGCTTCACTCTAATCTGTATCCTAGACTTCAGAATTCAAACTAATGGTGGTGTAGGTGCCAGAGTTAAGCTTCAAAGAGGAACAAGGATTCATTTACTTAAAATTATAAAATTTAGCTTTAATTGGGATGTTAGATTAACATAATAACTCTTGACTTCCTCTTATTTAAAGTAGAGCCTCTCCACCCCAAATCATCTCTTCATGTCAGAAATTAATGTAAAAATGGCCACAATTTTGTTTCTCCTGAGGTAATCACTTGACAATATAAAGATATTAACCACTAGAAATAGCCAATTATCTTTCATTGCATTGCATAGCCTACTCACATTAAGTTTTCCTAGAAGAAGCCTCTAGCAATTTTTACCAGAAATAATTTCTTACCTGAAAACTGTGACAAAAATGGTGGCAATTTCAAACACAGGGTAAAAAGGGACACATTTATGTGCAGATGATTTGACTAGTTCTAGCAAATCAAATAGACTGTGCAACCCCCTGTAATTACTTCAGTAATGGAGATTTTTTTTTTTTTAAATCTATACGTATTCTCAAGTTTTGGTGAATCTTATTATCCTTCAAAGTAAAGTGTTATGTGTTTAGGGGAAGAAATGATACTGGGTTCTACATCAATGAGGTCATTTCTCAGCTGCAACTGTCAAATTAAATGTTTACTTCAGTTGGCGACAGAGCAATTGGGTTGCAAACTGGGCTTTGTGAAAAGAGAAGTCTTAAAATTATTTTGCCACATAAAGAACCCATGCCTGGAGAAATTAGGTCATAAAGTTTCTTCAAATATATAAAGAAGATATTTCTTTCTCCTGTGAAGTCTAGACCATTAAGTTGCTGCCCAAGGGTAAGAAAAAGATGGAAAGTAGGAAAGGAAGATCTCATAGCCTGATCATTTTCAGTCCCAGGGGATTGTGGGGAAGAGGAGGAGGAGAAGAGATGACATTCAAGGAACTGAGACATCAGGTGCCCACCTCGGTGGTAGGAGGGAAACTTTATAGGAAAATCTAAAATATCAGAATTAGTAACATGTTTCCCTTGGCAAACTGAAAGGAGGGCTAAATGCTACTAATTAAGACCTGCACACAGCCACTTTCAACCTGATATGGGGTGATGGCCCAGAGGTGGCAGCTAGGAGAAATAAATAACTAACAATCCTGAGGCTGTATTTCTCATCCCCAACTCCAGTATGTCACAGTCAGGAACTCAGAATCCCACAGTACCTTAATAGGAAGATGTTACTAATATTGCAGTGATACCATCAGAAGCAGGAGTTCAGAGCTATGAAGTCAATTTTCAACTTGGCTTACAGAGCAAAACCCAACCATATGCTGTATACAAGGAACAATTTAAAACAAACTGATTCAGAAATGTTAAAAACAAAGGGTTGGTCAAAGGTAAACCAGGCACGTGGAAATGATAAGAAAATAAAAGTAGTGATCTAGATATGAGATAAAGTAGAATGCAAGATACAAATAATTTAATGTGCTGAAGAAAGGCACATTTTAATGCAGAAAGCCATAATTCACAATGGAGGTATAACTCTTATAAATATTCATGCACCAAATAACATAGCAACTACCTTATGATGCAAAAATTACAGAAGATACAAGGAGCTATAGAAACACACTAGTAATAGGTGTCTTCATTTCCTAGGGCTGCCATAACAAAACTACCACAAGTAGGTGGCTTTAAAGATATCTATTTTCTCACATTCTGGAGGCTGAAAGTTTGAATTCAGGGAATTGCCAAGGCTATGCTCTCTGACCAGAAGTCCAAATCAGGGTGTCATCTCTAGGGGACATTCCTTCCTTCTCTCTTTTAACTTCTGATAGCACAGACATTTCCTGGCATTCATTGGCTTGTAGAAGGATCCTAAGATGGTCTCCTCCTCCTGTGTGTAACTCTCTGTATCTGTTCGGCTTTTATAAAACACCACTCAGAGGGGTTAGGATTAAGACCCACCCTATTCTGCTATGACCTCATTTACATAACAAAAGAATAACCCTACTTCCAAATGGGGTCACATTCACAGGTACAAGGGTCACATTCACAGGTACAAAAGTTAGGACTTCAATATATCTTTTGAGGTAACACAATTCAGTCCATAACAAGAGATAATCATACACCACTCTCAGTACAAGACAGGACAAATGGACAAAAAAGTAAGTAAGAATATAGAATACCTGAACAACATAATCAATAAGGTAGACTTTATAGAGATGGATATATAGACAGAACTTTAAGGGAGGCTTAAGCACTCATAGAACATTTACAAAAATAGATGCTATATTATTAGCTTACAAAGATAACATCAGTAAGTTGCATAATGTAGAGGTACTACAAGAAACATTTCTGACAAAAATGCAAAAGGTTATAAATATTGAGAACAACAAAAAACAAAAAGATCCTTTACTCAGGATATTAAAAAAAAAAAAAACAACTATTGGGCGACAGGAGAAATACTAACTGAAATTACAAAATTTCTATTAAAAATCATAATAAAACATTGCATATCAGAGTCTACTGGTTACACTTAAAGCAGTAATCATAAAAAAAATCATAGCATTAAACAGTTATCACTAAAAATGAAAGATTACAATAAATGAATAAATATTCACCTCAAAAAACTTAAAAACAATGAAGTAAACTTAAGAAAACACAAAGAAAGAAAGAATGAAGTTAAAGCAGACGTTAATGAGATGGTGTATATAAAAATAGTCGACCTAATTAACAAATTAAAAGCTGTTTTTCTTTTAAAAAACAAATCAAAAAGACAAATAATTTGTTATATTGATTATGAATAAAAAGAGAAAGCACAAATATATATAATTTAAAAAATGGCAAAGAGAAATAACCATCAAAAAGAAGAAAATTTAAATATAAAAGAAATATAAGACCTCTATGCAAATAAAATGGAAAATCTAGATGAGATGGAATATTTGCTTAGAAAATGTATATGACCAAAATTGGTCCCATTATAAATAGCTTTTCCTTAGAAGAAACAGAGAAAGTTACTTCCTCTTTTATCCCTCACCCCAGGGATTTTGACCTTGAGAAGGGATCCAGGCACCAAAGTCTTTTTGCCCTTTTCTTACACTCTTGTCTGGACCCTTTCCACAGCAGCTGAAGAGATTTTAACTTATTCTACCTGTCATGTGGGTGCTTCACTATGTCTTCCTCTTCCCCTCCTCTCTTACCTTCTTTGGTACAGCCTACTCCATCCCTGAGTAATAAGCCCCATTGACCTAGATTTAATGGAAAGTATGGAAGGGAATAACTTCATTATCAAAAAAAGTACCACAGGAGTTACTAAGAAATATTATCTACATTGTACAAAGGCACAGTCTCAGCTTCAAAGTGTGAGGATCTGAGGTCTGGAAAAGACTGGAAAGGCATATAAGAGAGGTCCATACTTCCTAAGACTTGAGAAGTGTTCAGAAATCCCTAAATATAATGGTCATGTTTTTTTTAAAAAGCATTGTCATGGATTGAATTGTGTCTCCTAAAAATATCTGTCAACTTGGCTAGGTCATGATTCCCAGGACCGTATAATTGTCTACCATTTTATCATCTGATGTGATTTCCCTATGTGTTGTAAACTCTATCGCTATGATGTAACAAGACAGATTAGCGGAAGTTATATTCATAAGGTCTACAAGATTGGGTAGTAAGTATCTTAAGCCAATCTCTTTTGAGATATAAAAGAGAGAATCAAGCAGAGAGACATGGGAACCTCATACCAGCAAGAAAGCAGTGCCGGGAGCAGAGTGCATCCTTTGGACCTGAGGTTCCTGCACTGAGCTGTTTCCAGACCAAGGGAAGACTGATACATCACAAGGAGCTTCCTCCAGAGCCGACAGAGGCAGAAAGTCTTCTCCTGGAGCTGATGCCCTAAATTTGGACTTGTAACCTACTAGACTGTGAAAGAATAAATTTCTCTTTGTTAAAAGCCATCCACTTGTGATATTTCTGTTATAGCAGCACTAGATGACTAAGACAAGCATATCCATTGATCTTTGACTAGAATGACTAAATTTGGGGCTGGTAGGGTCATGAGAAAGGAAGTTACACAAAACAGAGTATTAACAGAAGAGCCAACAAAGGAAAAACCATCTGACATAGCTGTGTAATTCCGGTTATAGCATAGAATGTGCAAGTTGTAAATGTATTTCATATTATTAATTTTATAAAGTTAAAGTAATAAAAATTAGAATTTGGGAAAAAGATAAGTAGAGGGATATAGAAAAGGGATGATTACCTTCATGGGATGAAATCAATCGATATAATAAAATCAGCTGATACCAAAAAGGTCAGCAGCTAGAATCCACCAGGCACTCTTTGGAAACCCTATGAGGCAGCTCTACTCTGTCCTATAGGGTTGCTATGAGTTGGAATCGACTTGACGGCAATGGTTGTAATTTTAAAAAAAAATACTAATTCTAACCCTTAATATTTTTCAGATCTTTTTTCTTACTTGTAAAGGGGCCTCATAGGAACTAACACCCATATGGCACATGAATATTTATCTGCAGTTCAGCATATCCCGTTTTCACTTTGATTTCCTTTCTCTTGAATTTGAATAAAAATAAATTTAATACTTTTATGTTAAAAGAGCTACATCCTATTCTTATACATTATTTCTCCCTGTTTATCATGTGCAGAGAGAGATATATTGAGTGCATTGCCAAAAATATTAATAATTGTTATTTTGGTGTATAGAATTTGTTGTTTTTTTTTAATTTTTAAATTGTACTGTCCTCAATTTTTTAAATGTTTTATAATAAGCAATCAACTTTTTTGACAGAATAAAAAGGGCATATTCTAATCAAGTAAAATTTTAAAAAGAATTAATGATATTAGTTACAATTAAAATAAAATTTGATGGAATGTCATCAAAATTTAAAATTTTTGCTCTGTGGAAGACATTGCAAAGAGTATAAAAAGACAAGCTAAGACACAGACTCACAGAAAAATATTTGTAAATCAAATAGCCAACAGCAGATTTGTATCTATAATATATAAAGAATTCTCAAAACTCAAGAGTAAATAAAATGAACAAATAAATAGACATTTCACAAAGAAGATATACAGACAGCAAATAAGCACATGAAAAAAATGTTCAACATCATTAGCCACTAGGAAAATGCAAAACCCAAAACAAGATAACACTATGCCTTAGGCAATATTCCCATTACCCTCTGCTGCAGGCTTACTTTGCCCTCGCTGTAGTAACTCCCTTACTCCCTTTCTTCCTCCCCAGTGAGCAAGTTCATCAACCTTTTAGACTGGTTAAAATAAGAACTAGTGACAACACCAAATGCTGGTGAGGATGCAAAGAAACTGGATCGTTCTCCCATTGCTGGGGGAAATGTAAAGTGATACAGTCACTCTGGAAGATAGTTTGGCAATTTCTTATAAAACCAAATATACCCTTACCATAAAACCCAGCAATTACATTTGGGCATTTATCACAGATAAATGAAGGCTTATGTTTACACAAAAAGCTGTACATGAGTATTTATAGCAGCTTTACTTGTAATAGCCAAAAACTATAAACAACCCAAAGTCCTTCAATGAATGGTTAAGCAAGCCACTGGCAATCCGTACGATGAACTACTACTCAACAATAAAAGAGGAACAAACCATTAATACACACAGCTTGAATGGACCTCAAGGGAATTATGCTGAGTGAACAAAAGTCGATCTCAAGGAATATACATACTGTATGTCCATTTATAATAACATTCTTGAAATAACAAAATTGTAGAAATGGAGGACAGATTAGTGGTTGCCGAGCATTAGGGACAGAGAGGTGGGTTTGTCTATAATGGGAATGCAAAGAGAGCCTTGCTATAATGGAACAATTTTGTATCTCGATTGTGGTGGTGGCTACATGAATCTACATATGCAATAAAATTACATAGAATTATACACACACACAACTGAGTGCATTCAAAACCGGGAAAATCTGAATAAGTCCTGTAGTTTGTACCAATCCAATTTCCTCATTTTGATATTGTGTCATAGTTACCCAAGATGTTACCATTGGAAAAACTGGGTGAAGATTATACAAGCCATCCCTGTAAATTTTTTTGCAACTTATTGTGAATTTATAATTATTTTGAAATTAAGTGTTCAATATATATAAAATTCAAAGCTAAGATAACCAAATGAAGAAGTGTACTACTTTGAGCATATGAAAGGTACAATAGACAATGAAGTTAAAATAGTTTTTAACCATTTCTGAAACAAATAGATTCATTCAAAATTATGTAAAATGAAATTTGTTAGAAACATCAGAATAAACAGATAAAGCCACAATGATTAAGGCAGATTTGATTTAAATATGTCTATTAGACAATGACAAATCAAATACAAAAAATTTTAGTTAGAATACAAAGTATTTGAATTATATAATTAATTGGCTTCATTTAATAGAGGAGCATTTTCCATATTGTGTTGTTTTGAATGTAAATAGTTTCAAGGTCAGTGAAGTATAGGAACTTCTATATACTCCATCTTCCTCTTGTAGATGCACAATGCACTGCTTAAAATTGTTCAACCAGCATCTCCTAAACAGATTTAAATATGTCTAACTTTAACCTAACCTTAAGGGTCACCAGAATATTTTCTTCTCTGATGGTTGTTCCTAAGAACATTTCTTTAATGTGAAATTCAACAAGTTACCAAGATTGAGAGTATTACCAACAAGTGTTTGAAAAAAATAGGAAGAAAGCAAGAGAGGGGGAAGAAAGCTAGAAAGAATGGTAAGGTAGAAAGACAGGAGGAAGGAGGGAGGGAAAGAAGGAGAATACACGGAGAACGGGAGGGAGGAAGGAAGGATAAGGAAAGGGGTCGGTTATTTCTTTGCTACATTGCTCACAGTCCCATATATTGTCATACAAGAAGCTCAGTGAAGGATATGCTAACTAGCTGATCACCTTAACTGATAAACCACCAGTTGTGATTGAGTCAATTCTGACTCATGTTGATCCCATGTGTTTGCAGTGTAGAACCGCACTCCATAGGATATTCATGGCTGTGACCTTTCAGAAGAAGATCACCAGGCCTTTCTTCTGAGGCTCCTCTAGTTGGGTTCAAGCTGCCAACGTTTTGGTTAGTATCCCAGTACTTAACCATTTGCATTACCCAGGAATTTCTCCGTAATTGATAAATGCATTTATATATTTATTTCACACTAGGAGAAAAAAACATTTTAATTTTATCCTATGCAAACATTCTAAAATATTCCACTGGTAATTTTGCTTAAGCAACACATTTTAAATGCTTCCAATCTTCACAAAAAATGAAATAATAGGAAACACTTAAATCATATTTTGTTTTAAAAATTATAAGTGCAGTTCGAATAATTCAAAATGCTTACCTCATTTTTACTAAAAAAACAATTAACACATGTGTATCTCTGTCATAGACACCAATTATTTCAATTATAGAATAATAAAATATAGAGAGATATTCACTTTGAAACGGACATCCAAATTTTATTCCTGATGATAACTGTTGGGGTAACTCTAAAGTACGTCAGGCAAGGCTGGGCCTAGAACAAGGCGCAGCACAGCATTAACATTTAGTGTTATACAGCTGTAACCAAGCAGCAATATTTAAGACCACAGAAAAAGTGCTTTGGGATTCTCTGCTGTATTTGAAAGCATAGGGTTAAGAGGTTTTGGTTTAGATCCCAACTTACCATAAATTCATTGCATAACCTTGGGCAAGTCATTTAACTTATAATAATAATTCTCTTGCTTCAGTCTTGTTGTAAAGAACAAATGAGAATAAATGTGAATCTTGAAAACTATAAAGGTACTCAGCATTATTGCTGGGCACAACATTTATCAAAAACAGCTACAGAGAACAAAGGTACACACCTCCTGCAGTATAGTATGTAGAGTGGTAGTGTGTGTACTGTGCTGCTTCTTTCTGCACTCAGGTCAAACCCAGCTACACAGAATAATGATAACCTAAATTATCCTCTCTTCCACTAGTGCTGAGAACTGCAAAAATGGCTAAGCAATTTAGTAGATACCAAAAACTAAAAGATAGTAATAGTAAATACATAATTAAAAAAAAAAAAAAGGTTGTCGTCAAGTCGACTTCGATTTATGGCGACCCCATGTGTATCAGGGTAGAACTGTGATTTATAACATTTTAAAACACTGGCTTTTTGGAAGTAGATCACCAAGTATTCCTTCTAAGATGCATCTAGGTGGACTTGAACCCCCAATTTTTTATTTAGAGCAGAGCACATTAACAGCACCATGGACTCCCAAATAGATAACAAGTAACAATAAAAAAATAATAATAAAACTTCCTATAATTATTTTATTTACTTAACAAACACATTTTGATCACTATTCCTTTCAGCTTTGGTACTAGTTTCAGACAAGAAAAGAATTCACAGCCGAGAAGGGGATCCTAATATACTGATAAACACAATTATAATTCACAAATAAATTGCAATTGGTAAGATCTATAATAAAAATAAAAAATGCTTATCTTAGATGAGCATCAAAAGGTGAAAGTAGCCAAACTGTAAATACTGTTGTTGCTAGGTACCACTGAGCCAGTTCTAACTCATAGCTACACTACGCACAACAGAACAAACCATTGCCTGGTCCTGCACCATCCTCACAATCATTGCTATGTTTGAGCCCATTATTGCCGCTGCTGTGTAAATTCATCTCATTTGAGGGTCTTCCCCTTTTTCACTGACCCGCCACTCTGTCAAGCTTGACATCCTTCCTCAGGGTCTGGTCCCTCCTGATAACATGTACAAAGTATGTGAGACGAAGTCTTGCCATCCTCAATTCTAATGAGCATTCTGGATGTATTTCTTCTAAAACAGATTTGTTCGTTCTTCTGGCAGTCCATGGTATATTCAGTATTCTTTGCCAACACTAATTCAAAGGTGTAGATTTTTCTTAAGTCTTCCTTACCCATTGTCCAGCTTTCACACACATATGAGGCGATTGAAAACACCATGGCTTGAGTCAGGCATATCTTAGTTTTCAAAGTGATATCTTTGCTTTTTAACACTTTAAAGAGGTCTTTTGCAGCAGATTTGCCCAATGCAATGTGTCTTTTCATTTCTTGGCTGCTGCTTCCATGGGCATTGATTGTGGATCCAAGTAAAATGAAATAATCCTTGACAACTTCAATCTTTGTTTATCAGGATGTTAATTATTGGTCCAGTTGTGAGAATTTTTGTTTTCTTTAGGTTGAGGTGTAATCCATACCGAAGTCTGTAGTCTTTGATCTTCATTAATAAGTGCCTCAAGTTCTCTTCACTTTCAGCAAGCAAAGTTGGGTCATCTGCATATCACATGTTGTTAATGAGTCTTCCTCCAAACCTGATGCTGCATTCTTCTTCATATAGTCCAGCTTCTGGGATTATTTTCTCAGCATACAGATTGAGTAAGTATCGTGAAAGGATACAACCCTGATGCACATCTTTTCTGATTTTAAACGACGCGTTCTGTTCGAATGACTGCTTTTAGTCTGTTTACAGGTTTCACGTGAGTACAATTAAGTATTCTGTAATTTCCATTCTTCACAATGGTGTCCATAATTTATTATGATATACATAGTTGAATGCCTTTGCATAATCAATAAAACACAGGTAAACATCTTTCTGGCATTCCTGCTTTCAGCCAAGATCCGTCTGACATCAGCAATGATATCCCTAATTCCAAGTCCATTTCTGAATCCAGCTTGAATTTCTGGCAGTTCCCTGTTGATGTACTTCTGCAAATGTTTTTGAATTATCTTTAGCAAAATTTTATTTGCATGTGAATTAATGATATTGTTTGATAATTTCCACATTCTGTTGGATCACCTTTCTTTGGAATGGGCACAACTATAGATCTCTTTCAGTTGGTTGGCCAGGTAGCTGTCTTCCAAATTTCTTTGCATAGACAAGCGAGCACCACTAGAGCTGCATCCGTTTGTTGAAACATCTCAGCTGGTATTCCATTAATTCCTGGAGCCTTGTTTTTAACCAATCCATTCAGTGCAGCTTGGACTTCTTCCTTCAATACCATCAGTTCTTGATCATATGCTACCTGCTGTAAAGGTTGAACATCAACCAATTCTTTTTGGTACAGTGACTCTGTGTATTCCTTCCACCTCCTTTCAAAGTTTCCTGCATCATTCAGTATTTTCCTCATAGAATCTTTCAATAGTGCAGCTCAAGCATGCAAGATTGGGCAGTGTTTCATTCTGTTGTGCATGAGATCACTATGAGTTGTGGGCCAACTCAGTGGCAGCTAACAACAACAACAACTATAGCAAATGTAGCAATAATTACTAACGCCAAGCAAATACTTTTATTTATTCATTAAATAAATTATATTTATCACTCACTACACAGTTGGGGTGCAACAGTGAAAAACCAGACCCATACCTGCTGCCATGGAGCTTATGTTTTAGTAGAGAGTAAACAAATAAATATTTAACACACCAGGTAGAGTCACATTGCTTGAGAAAATCAACTCAGTAAAAGAGTTAGAGACACCAAGAGATTGTGTTTAAATGGGATTGTCAAGGAAGGTGACAATTGGGCAGAGACTTGAATGAAGTGAGAGAGCTAGTCGTGTGGCTGTCTGGGGCGGGTATGTGCAGGCGGAGGGGAGACAGTACAAAACCTCAGAAGATGAAGTTTGTTTAAGGAAATCAAAGAGACCAATATGTCCAGAGCAGAATGAAAACAGAGCAGGTAGGAGATGAGGCCACCTCATGTTGGGCACTGTAGGCCAACGTAAGGAACTTTAGATTTTACCTGGAGGGAGAAAGGAATTTCCCAGGAAACCTGTTTGAGCAGAAAGTGACCTGACTTAAACCTGTTTGAGCAGAAAGTTACCTGACTTAGATTTTAAAAGAATATCTCTGGCTGTTAAGAGGGGAATAGACTGCTAGAGGGCACAGGTGAAAGCCAGGAGACCAGGTTCACAGGTGAAAGCCAGGAGACCAGGTTCATTATACTTACATCTTTCATAGCCTTCTGTTAGGTCTCTATGAATGGGTTAGTGTTATGGATTGAGTTGTGTGCTGAAATCCTAACCCCTGTTCTAGTAAATGTGACCCTGTTTGGAAATAGGGGTTTTCTTTAATTATGTTAATAAAGGTTATACCAGTGTAGGAAAGGTCCCAAACCTAATCCCTTCTGAGCTATAAAAAGAGCAGAATAGACACAGACACACAGGAGGAAGCCCTCATATGAAGACAAACACACACGGCAGATGCATCCACAAGCCCAGGAACACCAAGGATTGATGCACCTATAAGAAGCTGACCCCCACAAGTCTGTCAGTTTTTTGTACTGTGGGGGCTTGCATGTTGTTGTAATTCTGGAAGCTATGCCACCAGTATTCAGATATCAGCAGGGTCACCCTTGGTGGACAGGTTTCAGCTGAGCTTCCAGACAAAGACAAACTAGGAAGAAGGGCCTAGCAGTCTGCTTCTGAAAAGAATTACCCAGTGAAAACCTTATGAGTAGCAGAGAAACATTGTCTGATATAGTGCCAGAAGATGAGCCCTCCTGGTTGGAAGGCTCTCAAAAGATGACTGGAGAAGAGCTGCCTCCTCAAAGTAGAGTCGACTTTAGTGAAATAGATGGAGTCATGCTTTCGGGACCATCATTTGCTGATGCAGCTGGACTCAAAAAGAAAAGAAACAGCTGCAAACATCCATTAATAATCGGGAATGTGGAATGTATGAAGTATGAATCTAGGAAAACTGGAAATCATCAAAAATGAAATGGAATGAGTAAACATCTATATCCTAGGCTGAAATGGACTGGTACTGGCCATTTTGAATCAGACAATCATATTGTCTACTATGCCAGGTATGACAACTTGAAGAGAAATAGCCTTGCATTCATCATCGAAAAGAACATTTCAAGATCTATCCTGAAGTACAGTGCTGTCAGTGATAGGATAATATCCATATGCCTACAAGGAAGACCAGTTAATATGACTATTATTCAAATTTACGCACCAACCACTAAGGCCACAGTTAAAGAAATTGAAGATTTTTACCAGCTTCTGCAGTCTGAAATTGATTGAACATGCAATCAAGATAATTACTGGTGACTGGAATTGGAAAGCTGGAAACAAAGAAGAAGGATCAGTAGTTGGAAAATATGGCCTGGGTGATAGAAACTATGCTGGAGATTGCATGATAGAATTTTGCAAGAACAGCTTCTTCATTGCAAATACCTTTTTTCAACAACATAAATGATGACTATACACATGGACCTCGCCAGATGGAATACACAGAAATCAAATCGACTACATCTGTGGAAATAGACAATGGAAAATTTCAATATCATCAGTCAGAACAAGGCCAGGGGCCAACTGCAGAACAGACCATCAATTCCTCATATGCAAGTTCGAGTTAAAACTGAAGAAAATTAGAATAAGTCCATAAGAGCCAAAGTACAACCTTGAGTATATCCCATCTGAATTTAGAGACCATCTCAAGAATAGATTTGACATATTGAACACAAAGACTAAAGACTAGACGAGGTGTGGAATGACATCAAGGACATCATACATGAAGAAAGCAAGAGGTCATTAAAAAGACAGGAAAGAAAGAAAAGACCTAAACAGAGGTCAGAAGAGACTCTGAAAATTGCTCTTGAACGTCAAGTAGCTAAAGCAAAAGGTAGAAATGATGAAGTAAAAGAACTGAACAGAAGATTTCAAAGGGTGGCTTGAGAAGACAAAGTAAAGTATTATAATGGCATGTGCAAAGACCTGTAGATAGAAAACCAAAAGGGAAGAACACGCTTGGCATTTCTCAAACTGAAAGAACAAAAGAAAAAATTCAAGCCTTGAGTTGCAATAGTGAAAGATTCTATGGGGAAAATATTAAATGACACAGGAAACATTAAAAGAAGACGGAAGGAATACACAGAGTCACTGTACCAAAAAAACTTGTTCGACATTCAACCATTTCAAGAGGTAGCATATGATCAGGAACCAACGGTACTGAAGGACGAAGTCCAAGCTGCACTGAAGGCATTGGCGAAAAACAAGGCTTCAGGAATTGACGGAATACAGATAGAGAGATTTCAACAAATGGATGCAGCACTGAAAGTGCTCACTCATCTATGCCAAGAAATTTGGAAGACAGCTGCCTGGCCAACCAACTGGAAGAGATCCATATTTATGCCTATTCCCAAGAAAGGCGATCCAACTGAATGCAGAAATTATCTAACAATATTATTAATATCATGTGCAAGTAAAATTTTGCTGAAGATCATGCAAAAGCAGCTGCAGCAGTATATTGACAGGGAACTTCCAGAAGTTCAGGCTGCATTCAGAAGAGGACACGGAAGCAGGGATATCATTGCTGAAGTCAGATGGATCCTGGCTGAAAGCAGAGAATACCAGAAAAATGTTTACCTGTGTTTTATTGACTATGCAAAGGCATACGACAGTGTGAATCATAAATTATGGATAACATTGCGAAGAATGAGAATTCCAGAACACATAATTGTGTTCATGAGGAACCTGTATATAGATCAAGAGGCAGTTGTTCAAACAGAACAAGGGGATACTGTGTGGTTTAAAGTCAGGAAAGATTTCACCGTACTATTCAATCTGTATGCTGAGCAAATCATCTGCGAAGCTGGACTATATGAAGAAGAACAGGGCCCCAGGAGGAAGACTCATTAACAACCTGCATTATGCAGATGACACAACTTTGCTTGCTGAAAGTGAAGAGGATTTGAAGCCCTTACTGATGAAGATCAAAGACTACAGCCTTCAGTATGCATTACACCTCGACATAAAGAAAATTAAAATCCTCACAACTAGACCAATAAGCAACATCATGATAAACAGAGGAAAGATTAAAGTTGTCAAGGATTTCATTTTACTTGGATCTGCAATCAACACCCATGGAAGCAGCAGTCAAGAAATCAAAAGAAGCATTACATTGGGAAAATCTACTGCAAAAGACCTCTTTAAAGTGTTGAAAACCAAAGATGTCTACTTGAAGACTAAGGTTTGCCTGACCCAAGCCATGATATTTTCAACTGCATCATATGCATGCGAAAGCTGAACAATGAATAAGGAAGACCAAAGATGAATTGATGTGTTTGAATTATGGTGTTGGCGAAGAATATTGAATATGTCATGGACTGCCAAAAGAACGAACAAATTTGTCTTGGAAGAAGCACAACCAGACTGCTCCTTAGAAGCAAGTATGGCAAGACTACCTCTTACATATTGGACACGTTGTCAGGAGGGATCAGTCCATAGAGAAGGACATCATACCTGGTAAAGCACAGGGTCAACGAAAAAGAGGAAGACCCTCAACTAGATAGATTGACACAGTGGCTGCAACAATGGGCTCAAGTGTAACAATGATTGTGAGGGTGGCACAAGACAGGGCAGTGTTTCGTTCTCTAGTACACAGGGTTGCTATGAGTTGGAACCTACTCGATGGTGCCCAACAATAACAAGAACAACTAGAAGCTGAAAGACACAAAGAAGGATCTTCCCATGGAGCCATGCCCTGAATTTGGACTTCTAACCTCCTCAACTTTGAGAAATTAAATTTCTGTTCTTTAAAGCCATGCATTTGTGGGTCTTTTTTTTTTTTAATTACTTGGCAGCACTAGGTAACTAAGAATTACTAACATACTATATTTACATGAGACTCATTCATCAAATTTCTTGAATGCTTGTGCACCAAGCTTCATGCTACGCAATAGGGGCCATAAAAGTAACTCAGGCACAGCCTTTGCTTTCTAAGGGCTTATAATTTAATGGAAGGCACTGGTTAAAAAAAAAAAAAAAAACACAGTGTATAGGTGCTATAAGAGAGGGTTGTAGAGGAATAGATGAAAGAGACTTAAGTTTGCCTGCATAAGGTAGTGAGGGCATCTCAAAGGAGTAAGGAAACTGGGACCGCACACTGTGACCTGTCAACCAAGTGCAGAATGGAAGAAGTCTACACAGAGGGCAGCCAAGTGGACTTTATCTGAATGGACCTGTCCATTTTTTAAAATGAATGCATATTGTTAAGGATTGAATTGTGTCCCCCTAAAATATGTGTTGTAAATCCTAACCCTCGTATGTGTGGTTATAATCCCATTTGGGAATTGGTTTTCTTTATTATGTTAAGAGACCATATCAGTGTATGTTGTGTTTTAAGCCAATAACATTTGAGATATAAAAAGAGCAGATTAGGCAGAGAGAAGCAAGCAGAGATGGGGAAGAGAGATGCCAAGTCATGTAAGGATCGCCCAGGAGCAGAAACTCAAAAAAGACAAGGACCTTCCTCCAAAGTCAACAGAGAGAGAAAGACATCCCCAAGAGTTGACCCAACTCAAATTTCAAATCTCTCAAAATTAGAGTTTCCATTTCTTGGATTTGGGAATTGGTGTAAGCATTCTGTGATATAAACAAAGTCTTCAATATTTGGAGAAAAAATACTGAAAAATAAGGGAAAGAAAGCACGTGATGAAGTCTTTGAGATAGAGAAGAACTATATGCTAGTGTTTTCCAACATGAGGCAGAGAAAGGTTTTGGAAGATGACTTGTTTTCTAAAGGATCCTGAAAGACTTCTACGAAAGAAGAGCAAGCCCAGTGAAAGTGCAGGCTGAGATGAACAAGCACCAGAAATGTTGTCCTAAATTACATCCTACTAGCCTGAAAGAGGAAATGCATCTCTGCAAGACTTCATTGACCAGAAGTAACTGTGGACTGATAATGAGCTCCACAGAGATTGGAGTGGGTAAAGCAAAAGATAAACATGGGGAACATGGCAGTGTTAATGCAGCAGACGTATTTATGATGTAGACGTTTGAAAGTAAAGAGATGGACAAAGACATGCCAGGCAACTGCTGTAAGAATGGAGATTGGATTGGAAAATTAATATTTGACAGAATGTAATACAAGGCCAAAGTATTTAACATGATGTAGCGAAATGCTTCATACTGATAAAAAGTACATTTCATTGAGAAGATAATAACAGTTATAAAACTTATGTACTGAACAACAGAGCATTGAAATAGATAAAGCAAATACTTTCAAAAATACAAAGAGAAACTGGCAAAGCCATAACCAAGAAGGAAGACATTTTTTGAAATCTCCCAGAAAATGACAAATCAACTAGAAAACAATACCAATATAAAGAATTTGAATATCCCAACTATTAAACTTGATTTGAGAGATAGGATTGTGTACCAAACAACAAGAAAATATAAATTCTTTTCAAAATCCTGTGAAACATTTACAATAATTAGCCAGATGTTAGGCTACCAATAAGATTCTAAATAAAGTCTCAAAAGCAAAATTGTACAGCACAAGTTCTGATTACAATGTCACAAAACCAGACGGTAAACAACAAAAGGCTAGCCTAAAAGAAACTTTCTACTTAGAAACATTAAATCACTCTTCTAAATAACTCTTTGGTTAAAGAAGACATCAAAATTGAAATTACGGACTATTCAGAACTGAATGAGATTAAAAGTACCATATATCAAAACGTAGAATTTAGAAAAAGCATTAATCAAGAAAAATTTGAAGGTAAGGACACTTATTAAAAGTAGAGAAAGATGGGAAATAAGTGAGCAAAGAAGTCAATCCACTAGAGTAGATAAAGGACAACAGTCTAAACCCAAAGCAAGTGGCATGAGAGTGTGGAGAAAGAGGAGTCCCTGGGTGGTGCAAGCTGTGAAGTACTCAGTTGCTAGCCAAAAGGTTGAAGGTTTGAATCCACCCAGAGGCACCTCAGAAGAAAGTCATGGGTATCTACTTCCAAAAAATTAGCTATTGAAAATCCTTTGGAGCACAGTTCTGCTCTGACACCAATGGGATCATCATGAGTCGAAGTAGCCATGAATCAGAGTTAACTTGACAGCAATTGGGTGGCTAGTTGGTTAAGCAGAGTGAGCTCTGGAACCATACTACCTGGGATTGAAATTTGACTTCACTGTTTTCCAGCTTGGTAGTTTACGGAGTCATTTAACTTCTCTGTTCCTCAGGTTTCTCACCAGCAAAATGGGAGCTCTCAGAGTATTGATAAGCAATTAAGAGAGATAGTATATGTAAAATTCTTAGGCAAATACCCAGCACATAACAAGCACCAAATAAACATTAGCTTATTTTAAGAGAAAGAAAATGGTATGATTTAATTAGTAATTAGTCAGAGGATTCATTTTCTTTTTCTTTTTTTTAACGATTTTTTAATTTACTTTAGATGAAAGTTTACAGAGCAAATGAGTTTATCATTAAACAATTAATACACATATTGTTTTGTGACACTGGTTGCCACACCAACAACATGCCAACACTCTCCCCATCTTGACCTTGGGTTACCTGTTACCAGCTTTTCTGTCCCCACCTGCCTTCTTTCCCCTGGGCTGGTGTGCCCATTTAGTCTCATTTTGTTTTATGGGCCTGTCAAATTTTGACTCACGCACTCATCTGTAAGTTTGTTATACTGTGGGGTCCTGTGTGTTGCTGTGATGCTGGAAGCTATGCCACCAGTATTCAAATACCAGCAGGGTCACCCATGGTGGACAGGTTTCAGCCAAACTTTAAGACTAAGACAGACTAGGAAGAAGGACCTGGTGATCACTTCTGAAAAGAGAAAACCTTATGAATAGCAGCAGAACATTGTCTGATATAGTGACAGAAGATGAGCCCTTCAGGTTTGAAGGCACTCAAAAAACGACTGGGGGAAGAGCTGCCTCCTCAAAGTAAAGTCGACCTTAATGGCGTGGAGGGAGTCAAGCTTTCTGGACCTTCATTTGTTGATGTGGCATGACTCAAAAGGAGAAGAAACAGCTGAAAACTTCCATTAATAATTGGAACATGGGAGGTATAAGTATGATTCTAGGAAAACTGGAAACCATCAAAAATGAAATGGGATGCATAAACATCGATATCCTAGGCATTAGTGAGCTGAAATGGACTGGTATTGGCCATTTTGAATCAGACAATCATATGGTCTAATATGCCAGGAATGACAACCTGCAGAGGAATGGTGTTGCATTCATCGTTAAAAAGAACATTTTAAGATCTATCCTGAAGGACAATGCTGTCAGTGATAGGATAATATCCGTACACCTGCAAGGAAAACCAGTTAATACGACTATTATTTAAATTTACACACCAAACACTAAGGCCAAAGATGAAGAAATTGAAGGATTTTATCAGCTTCTGCTGTCTGAAATTGATCAAATATGCAATCATGATGCACTGATAACTACTGGTGATTGGAATGCAAAAGTTAGAAACAAAGAAGAATCAGTAGTTGAAAAATATGACCTTGGTGATACAAATGATGACGGATATCTTAGGATAGAATATTGCAAGACCAATGATTTCATCATTGAAAATACCTTTTTTCAAAAACATAAATGGCAACTATACACATGGAACTCACCAGACGGAATTCACAGGAATCAAATTGACTACATCTGTGAAAAGATAGGATGGAAAAGCTCAATATTATCAGTCAGAACAAGGCCAGGGGCCCACTTTGGAAAGGAAAATAAATTCCTCACATGCAAGTTCAAGCTGAAGATGAAGAAAATTAGAACAAGTCCAGGAGAACCAAAGTAGGACCTTGACTATATCCAACCTGAAATTAGAGACCATCTCAAGAATGGATTTGACACATTGAACACTAATGACCAAAGACCAGACGAGTTCTGGAATGACATCAAAGGCATCATACATGAAGAAAGCAAGATATCATTGAAAAGACAGGAAAGAAAGAAAAGACCAAAATGGATGTCAGAAGAGACTCTGAAACTTGCTCCTGGATGTCAAACAGCTAAAGCAAACAGAAGAAATAATGAAGTAAAGTAGCTGAACAGAAGATTTCATAGGGCAGCTCAAGAAGGCAAAGTAAAATATTATAATGATGGGTGCAAAGACCTGGAGTTAGAAAACCAAAAGGGAAGAACATGCTTTGCATTTCTCAAACTGAAAGAACAGAAGAAAAAATTCAAGCCTTGAGTTACAATATTGAAGCAACCATTTCAAGAGGTAGCATATGAACAGAAACCAATGGTACTGAAGGAAGAGGTCCAAACTGCACTGAAGGCATTGGCAAAAGCAAGACTCCAGGAATTGACAGAATACAAATTGAGATGTTTCAACAAATGGATGCAGCGCTGGAAGTGCTCACATGTCTATGCCAAGAAATTTGGAAGACAGTTACCTGGCCAACCAACTGAAAGAGATCCATATTTGTGCCTACTCCCAAGAAAGGTGATCCAACAGAATGCAGAAATTATCTAACAATATCGTTAATATCACATGCAGGTAAAATTTTGCTGAAGATCATTCAAAAGCAGTTGCAGCAGTACATCGACAGGGAACTGCCAGAAATTCAAGTTGGATTCAGAAGAGGACTTGGAACAAGGGATGTCATTGCTGATGTCAGATGGACCCTGGTTGAAAGCAAAGAATGCCAGAAAGATGTTTACCTGTGTTTCATTGACTATGCAAAGGCATTCAACTGTGTGAATCATAACAAATTATGGATAACATTGCGAAGGATGGAAATTCCAGAACACTTAATTGTGCTTATAGATCAAGAGACAGTCGATCAAACAGAAGAAGGAGATACTCCGTGGTTAAAAGTCAGGAAAGGTGTGCCTCAAGGTTGTAACCTTTCACCATATTCAATCTGTATGCTGAGCAAATAATCTGAGAAGCCAGACAATATAAGAAGAACGTGGCATCAGGATTGGAGGAAGACTCATTAACAACCTGCATTATGCAGATGACACAACCTTGCTTGCGGAAAGTGAAGAGAACTTGAAGCAATTACTGATGAAAATCAAAGACCACAGCCTTCAGTATGGATTACACCTCAACAAAAATAAAACAAAAATTCTGCACATCTGGACCAATAAGCAATATCATGATGAACAGAGAAAAGATTGAAGTTGTCAAGGATTTCATTTTACTTGGATCCACAATCAACAGTCATGAAAGCAGCAGTCAAGAAATCAAAGGTTGTATTGCATTGGGCAAATCTGCTTTAAAAGACCTCTTTAATGTGTTGAAAACCAAAGATGTCACCGTGAAGACTAAGGTGTGCCTGACCCAAGCCATGTTGTTTTCAATTGCTTATATGCATGGGAAAATGGGACAATGAATAAGGAAGACCAAAGAAGAGTTGATGCTCTTGAATTGTGGTATTGGTGAAGAATATGGAATATACCATGAGCTGCCAAAAGAATGAACAAATCTATATTGGAAGAAGTACAGCCAGAATGCTCCTTAGAAGCAAGAATGGCGAGACTATATCTCACATACTTTGGACATGTTATCAGGAGGGATCAGTCCCTGGAGAAGGACATCATGCTTGGTAAAGTAGAGGGTCAGCGAAAAAGAGGAAGACCCTCAACGAGATGGATTGACACAGTGGTTGCATCAGTGGGCTCAAGCATAACAATTGTGAGGATGGCACAGGACAGGGCAGTGTTTCCTTCTGTTTTATATAGGGTAACTATGACTAGGAACAGATATGATGGCACCTAACAACAACAACAATCTTAGGCTGAAGCATCAACATCAGGAGTGACTTCAGTACTGAGTTAAAAGGGAATCTGGGAGCCATACTCTCGGAGTTTCTCCACTTTCTGTCAGACCAGTAAGTCTGGTCTTTTATTTTTGTGTGTGAGTTAGAATTTTATTCTACATTTATCTCTAGCTCTGTCCGAGACCCTCTATTGTGATCCCTGTCAGAGCAGTCAGTGGTGGTAGCTGGGCACCATCTAGTTGTGCTGGACTCAGTCTGATGGAGGCTGTGGTACTTGTGGTCCATTAGTCCTGTGAACTAATCTTTCCCTTGTGTCTTTGATTTTCTTCATTCTCTCTTGCTCCAGAAGGAGTGAGACCAATGGAGTATCTTAGATGTCTTCTCACAAGCTTTTAAGACCCCAGACGCTACTTACCAAAGTAGGATGCAGAAAGTTTTCTTTATGAAATATGCCAATTGTGCTAAATGTTCCCTGAGACCATGGTCCCCAGCCCTCAGGTCAGTAATTCAGTCCCTCAGGGAGTTTGGATGTGTCTATGGAGCTTCCACAACCTTGCCATAGTCAAGTTGTGCTGGCTTCCCCAGTTTTGTGTACTGTCTTTCCCTTCACCAAAGTTACCACTTAACTACTGTGTATTTAGTATTTCTCCATCCTCACCCTTCCTCTCCCTCATAACCATCAGATTGTTTCTTTTTTTTTTAATTTGTTTTATTGTTGTACTCTAAGTGAAAGTTTACAATTCAAGTTAGTCTCTCATACAAAAATTTATACATACATTGTTATATGATCCTAATTGCTCTCCCTATACTGCAACAGCACACTCCTCCTCCCCCCCCCCCCCCCCGATTTCCCTTGTCCATTCAACCAGCTCTTAACACTCTCTGCCCTCTTATCTCACCTATGGACAGAAACTGCCCATTTAGTCTCATGTATCTACTTGAGCTAAGAAGCACACTCTTCACGAGTATCATTTTATGTCCACAGTCCAGTCCAATCTTTATCTGAAGAGTTGGCCTCAGGAATTGTTTTAGTTCTGGGTTCACAGAGAGTCTGGGGTTCATGCTTTCTGGGGTTCCTAGAGTCTCAGTCAGACCATTAAGTCTGGACTTCTTACTAGAATTTGGGTTCTATACCCTACCTTTCTCTTGCTCCATCAGGGACTGCCTTTTGTGCTCCCTGTCAGGGCAGTCATTGGTGGTAGCCGGGCACCATCTAGTTCTTCTGGTCTCAGGATGAAGCAGTCTTTTGTTTATGTGGCCCTTTCAGTCTCTTGGGCTAATACTTTCCTTGTGTCTTTGGTGTTCTTAATTCCCCTTTACTACAGGTGGGTTGGGACCAATTGATGCATCTTAGGTGGCTGCTTGCTAGCTTTTAAGACCCCAGACACCACTCACCAAAGTAGGATGCAGAACATTTTCTTAATAAACTTTGTTATGCCAATTGACTTAGATGTCCCCTGAAAGCATGGTCCCCAGACACCCACCATGCTACTCTGTCCCTCGAAGTGTTTGATTGCATTCAGGAAACATCTTAGCTTTGGTTTAAACCGGTTGTGCAGACTTCCCCCATATTGTGTGTCGTCCCTCCCTTCAACCAAAATAATTTTTGTCTACTATCTAGTTAGTGAATAACCCCCACCCTCCCTCCCCACACTCGTAACCATCAAAGAATGTTTTCTTCTGTGTTTAAAACTTTTCTTGAGTTCTTATAATAGTGGTATTATACAATATTTGTCCTGTGACAGAATAAATTCACTCAGCATAATGTCCTCCAGTTTCCTTCATGTTATGTTTCACAGATTCATCATTGTTCTTTATTGTTGCTCAGTATTCCATTGTGTGAATATATCTTAATTTGCTTATCCATTCATGTGTTGATGGGCACCTAGGTTGTTTCCATGTTTTTGCTATCGTGAAAAGTGCTGCAATGTGATGGCTCTTATTTCTCTAGGATATATTACAAGGAGCGGGATAGCTGGATCGTATGGTACTTTTATTTCTAACTTTTTAAGGAAGTGCCAAATTGATTTCCAAAGTGGTTGTACCTTTTTACATTCCCACCAACAGTGTATAAGTGTTCCTGTCTCTCCACAACCTCTCCAGCATTTACTATTTTGTGTGTTTTGGATTAACGCTAGCCTTGTTGGGGTGAGATCATATCTCATTGTAATTTTGATTTGCACTTCTGTAATGGCTAAGGATCATAAACATTTCTTATGTGTCTATTAAGTGCCTTAATGTCTTCCTTGGCGAGCTGCCTGTTCATATCCTTTGCCCATTTTTTAACTGAGTTATTTGTCTTTTTGTTGTTGAGGTTTTTCAGTATCTTACAGATTTTAGAGATTAGACACTGATTGGATTTGATGCAGCCAAAATTTTTTTCCCTCTCTGTAGTTTGTCTTTTGACTCTTTTGGTGAAGTCTTTTGATAAGCATAAGTGTTTGATTTTTAGGAGTTCCCAGTTATCTAGTCTCTCTTCTGGTGTTTGTGCATTGTTACTTATGGTTTGTATTCTATTTATGCCATCTATTACAGCTCCTAGCATTGTCCCTATTTTTTCTTCCATGATCTTTACCATTTTTGATTTTATATTTAGGTCTTTGATCCATTATGAGTTAGTTTTTGTGCATGTGAGGTATGGGTCTTGTTTCATTTATTTTCAGGTGGATATACAGTTATGCCAGCACCATTTGTTAAAGAGACTGTCTTTTCCCCAATTAATGAACTTTGGGCATTTGTCAAATATCAGCTTCTCATGGGTGGATGAATTTATGTCTGGGTTCTCAATTCTGTTATATTGGTCTATGTATCTGTTTTTGTACCACTACCAGGCTGTTTTGACTACTGTGGCTGTATAATAGGTTCTAAATAAAGGTAGTGTGAGGCCTCCCACTTTGTTCTTCTTCTTTGGTAATGCTTTATTTATTCGGGACCTCTTCCCTTTCCATATGAAGTTGGCAATTTGTTTCTCCATCTCATTAAAAAATGCCGTTGGAATTTGGATTGGGATTGCATTGTATCTGTAGATCGCTTTGGGTAGAATTGACATTTTCACAATGTTGAATCTACCTATCCATGAGCAAAGTATGTTTTCCCACTTACGTAGGTCTCTTTTGATTTCTTGCAGTAGTGTCTTGTAGTTTTCATTGTATAGGTCTTTTATGTCTCTGGTTAGATTTACTCCTAAGTATTTTATCTTCTTCGGGGATATTGTAAATGGTATTGATTTGGTGATTTCCTCTTCAAGGTTCTCTTTGTCAGTGTAAAGGAATCCAACTGATTTTTTTAAGTTTATCTTGTATCCTGAAACTTTACTGAAATCTTCTTAGTTCCAGTAGTTTTCTTGTGGATTCTTTGGGGTTTTCTGTGTATAAGATCATATCATCTGCAAATAGAGATACTTTCACTTCTTCCCTACCAATTTGGATGCCCTTTATTTCTTTTTCTAGCCTAATTGCTCTGGCTAGGACCTCCAGCACAATGTTGACTAAGAGTGGTGTTAAAGGGCATCCTTGCTGGCTCCCATTCTCAAGGGGAATACTTTCAAACTCTGTCCATTTAGGAAGATGTTGGCAGTTGGCTTTGTATAAATGCCCTTAATACTGTAGAGGAATTTCCCTTCTGTTCCTATGTTATTGAGAGTTTTTATCATGAATGTGTGTTGGACTTTGTCAAATGCCTTTTCTGCATCGATTGATAAGATCATGTGGTTCTTGTCTTTTGTTTTATTAATGTGATGGATTACATTGATTGTTTTTCTAATGTTGAACCATTCCTGCATACCTGGTATAAATCCCACTTGATCATGGTGAATTATTTTCTCGATATGTTGCTGAATTCTATTGGCTAGAATTTTGTTGAGGATTTTTGGATCAATGTTCATGAGGGATATTGGTCTGTAATTTTTTTTTTTTTTTTTTTGGTGGTGTCTTTACCTGGTTTTGGTATCACGGTTATTCTGGCTTCATAGAATGAAGTTGAGAGTATTCCATCCTTTTCTACACTCTGAAATACCTTTAGTGTTAGTGGTGTTAACTCTTCTATGAAAGTTTGGTAGGATTCTCCAGTGAAGCCTTCTGGGTCAGGGCTTTTTTTTGTTGGGAGTTTTTTAATTACCTTTTCAATCTCTTGTTCTGTTATGGGTTTATTCAGTTGTTCTACCTCTGTTTGTGTTAGTTTAGGTAGGCAGTGAGTTTCTAGAAATTTGTCCGTTTCCTCTAGGTTTTCAAATTTGTTAGAGTACAGTTTTTTGTAGTATTCTATTACGATTATTTTCATTTCAGTTGGTCTGTTGTGATATCACCCATCTCATTTCTTATACGGGTTATTTGCTTCCTCTCCTGTTTTTCTTTTGTCAGTTTGGCCAATGGTTTATCAATGTTGTTGATCTTTTCAGAGAACTAGCTTTTGGTCTTATTAATTCTTTCAGTTGTTTTTCTATTCTGTATTTCATTTAATTCTACTCTAATTCTTATTATTTCCTTTCTTCTGGCACCCAAGGGCTTCTTTTGCTGCTCTCTTTCTACTTGCTCAAGTTATAGGGTTAATGTTTTTATTATGGCACTTTCTTCTTTTTGGATGTGTGTATTTATTGCTACAAACTGACCTCTGAGCATTGCTTTTGCTGTGTCCCAAAGGTTCTTGTAGGATGTGTTTTCATTCTTGTTTGATTCTATGAATTTCTTTACTCCACCCTTAATTTCTTCTATCACCCAGTAGTTTCTGAGCAGCGTGTTGTTCAGTTTCCATGTTTTTGGTTTTTTTCCTTCCTTTTTCTTTATCAATTTCTACTTTTATGGCTTTATGGTCAGAAAAGATCTTTGTATTATTTTGATGCTTTGGATTTTGTTAAGGCTTGCTTTATGGCCTAATATGTGGTCTATTCTGGAGAATCTTCCATGTGCATTGGAAAAGAAAGTATACTTGGCTGCTGTTAGGTGGAGTGTTCGACATATGTCTATGAGATCAAGTTGGTTGATTGTAGCATTTAGCTCTTCCGTGTCTTTGTTGAGCTTCTTTCAGGGTGTTCTGTCCTTCACCAAAAGTGGTGTGTTGAAGTGTCCTACTACTATTGTGGAGCTGTCTATCTCACGTTTCAATGCTGTTAGAGCTTGTTTTATGTATTTTGGAGCCCTGTTGATGGGTGTGTAAATACTTACTATGGTTATGTCCTCCTGGTGTATTGACCCTTTAATCAATATATAGTGTCCTTCCGTACCCTTTGTGGTGGTTTTTACTTTAAAGTCTGTTTTGTCAGAGATTAATATTGCCACTCCTGCTCTTTTTGGAGTGTTGTTTGCTTGATATATTTTTTTCCATTCTTTGAGTTTTAGTTTGTTTGTGTCTTTAAGTCCAAGGTGTGTCTCTTGTAGGCAGCATATAGACAGATCATGTTTTTTTATCCAATCTGCCACTCTCTGTCTCTTTATTGGTGCATTTAGTCCGTTTACATTCAGCATAATTATTGATAGGTGTGAGTTTAGTGGTGTCATTTTGATGTCTTTTTTTGTGTGTTGTTGACAGTTTCTTTGTTCCACTTAATTTTATGTGCTATTTTGTTTTTCTTTATGTATTTTCTTTTCATCTTTTTCATTGTTGCTGATTTTGTATTTGCTGAGTCTTTATATTTTTGTTGTTTTTTACTTTGATGTGTAGGATTGTTAGTTTCCCTTGTGGTTACCTTAATATTTACCCCTATTTTCAAAGTTTAAACCAGTCTTTTATTTGTTTATATCACCTTGACTTCCTCTCCATATGAAAAATCTATGTCTACATTTTTTAGTCCCTGTATTTTGTTTTAATGTTGTCATCTTTTACATATTGACATCTCTGTTTCCCTATTTTCAGTGTTTTAGCTTTGATTTATTTTTGTGACTTCCCTATCGGGGTTAATATTGGGTTGCTCTGTCCTATGTTCTAGTTTTGGGTTGTTTCTGATGTATTTGATTTTCTAACTGGAGGACTCCCTTTAGTATTTCTTGTAATTTTGGTTTGGTTTTTGCAAATTCCCTAAACTTCTGTTTATCTGGAAATGCCCTGATTTCATCATATTTGAGAGACTGTTTTGCTAGATATATAATTCTTGGTTGGCAATTTTTTTCCTTAAAGTCTTTATATATGTCATCCCATTGCCTTCTTGCCTGCATGGGTTTTGCTGAGTAGTCCGAGCTTATTCTTATTGACTCTCCTTTGTAGATAACTTTTTTATCCCTAGCTGCTCTTAAAATTCTCTCTTTTTGGCAAGTTTGTTTATGACATGTCTTGGTGACTTTCTTTTGGGATCTAACTTGTGTGGGGTTTGATGAGCATTTTGGATAGATATCTTCTCATCTTTCACAATATCAGAGAAGTTTTCTGCCAACAAATCTTCAGCAATTCTCTCTGTATTTTCTGTTATCCCCTCCTGTTCTGGTACTCCAATCACTGGTAGGTTATTCCTCTTGATAGAGTCCCACATAATTCTTAGAGTTTCTTCATTTTTTAAAATCCTTTTATCTGATTTTTCCTCAAATAAGTTGGTGTCAAGTGCTTTATCTTCAATCTCACTAATTCTGACTTCCATTGCTTCTATTCTGCTCCTATAACTTTCTATTGAGTTGTCTAATTCTGAAATTTTATTATTAATCGTCTGGATTTCTGAATTGCTGTCTTTCTATGGATTCTTGCAGCCTGTTAAATTTGTCATTATGCTGTTTCCTAATCTTCTTAAATTCCTCTATTGCATGGTCTGCGTTTTGCGTAATTTCCTTCTTGATCTCTTGAGAGTTCTGTATATTAATCTTTTGTATTCTGCCTCCAGTAATTCCAAGAAATTTTCTTCCTCCAGAAAATTTCTAGATTCTTTATTTTGGGAGCTTGCTGAAGTCGTCATGATCTGCCTCTTTATGTGATTTGGTATTGACTGTTGTCTCCAAGCCATCAATAAGTTATTATATTTATTTATTTTATGTTTCCTTACTGTTTCCTAACTTCTTGTTTTGTTTTGTTTTGATATGCCCAAATAGGCTGCTCGTGTGAGCTAACCCAGTCACCAGTGCCCCTGAAGGCCAACGTCCTGCCACTAGGTGGCCAGATCTGCCACTAAGTATGTGAGTGCAGGAGTCTGCCCACTCCTCCTGTATGGATTCAGCTCAGGTGTCCAGGTAGTCGGCCACCAAGTGTGTGGTGCAGGCTATCACCTAAAGTCTTAGACAAACATGGGTGATTGGTGTAGGCACAGGCATCTGGCTGTAGCAGGGGGATGCACGGTGAGCAAGGCAGGGGGCCGACAGCCACCCCTGAGTGTCCAGGAGGAAAGTGTGTCCCTGTTCCCTAGAGCACATAGGTGGGTGGGTTTTGCAGCCAGACTATGAGCACCCAATGCTGTTGGCTGTAAGGACTAGGGGGCACCTCTTATTTTTGGCTCCCTTTCGCAGGTGGCTAGGTGATGTGGGTGGAGCCACCAGTCCTCAGGTCCCTGATGTGAGTAGGTGAAGACCCTGCTTAATGGGCAGAGCAGTGTCAAATGTCATGAATCTGCCACTTCACAGCTGAAACAGTTGAAGTTAGACTTCAGGTGTGTACCCTGTTGTACTGTGGTAATGAGGGCCTATGCTGTTGAAATGGGCCCACACAAGTCTATGCAGAGGGAAAGGCACTCAAAGTCTGTGTAACCCTTATACCTGTGCCTAGGCAAAGGACCTGTGCTTACCCTGAGTTCTTGTCTTTGGGAAGCTGGCAGATTATTTTTCCCCATTTGTTAATTTGTTCCACCTCCAAGGCTGGGAGAATGGCTGAGGGCGCGTGATGGGTCCTACTTCTAGCCCAGGGGACTTGGCAATTGCTGAAGCTGCCCCAGACCCAGAGCAGAGCAGGGAGCAGGGAGGTAAGTGGGAGAGAGTTTTTTTCCCTAAGGGGGATGTTTTTGATCCGCACAGTAGGCCAGATGCAAGTATTTATCTTTCGCCGATCAAGGACTGCTTCTCACTGGCTCTGGATGACCGAGTAGACTCTGCCACTGGGTCTCTCCCAATGTGGAAAACACCTCCAGAGTGAAGCTGCTTGTCTGCCTCATTGTGCAGCCCAACCTGATCCAAGCTGAAGGGGTCCAGCTCCTGCCAGGTCAGGTCTAGCAACTCCTCTCTGCTTCTGAACCGTCTCTCCCTCTCCCTGCCACTCAATCTGATTTCTCAACTTTGCCTTTGATGTTCAGGGCCCCTAGATTGTCATATATAATCGATTCACTTGTTTTTTCAAGTCTTTGTTGTAAGAGGGACCAATGGAAGCGTCTGACTACTCTGCCATCTTGCCCTGCATCCCCAAAGATTGTTTCTTTTTGTGCGTAAAACTTTACATGAGATTTTATAATAGTGGTCTCATACATTGTTTGTCCTTTTGTGATTGACTTGTCTCACTCAATGTAATGTATTCATCCATGTTGTGAGAGGCTTCTCAGATTTATCATTGTTCTTTATCGTTGCATAGTATTTTATTGTGAGTATGTACCACAGTTTGTTTATCCATTCATCTGTTGATGGGCATCTAGGTTGTTTCCATCTTCTTGCTATTGTGAACAGTGCTGCAATGAACACAGGTGTGCGTATGTCTATTTGTGTGATGCCTCTTATTTCTGTTAGTTATAGTTTGTATACTGTTTATGCTGTGTATTAGGGCCTCCAGGGTTGACCCTATTTTTTCTTCTAAGATCTTTATAGTTTGTGGTTTTTTATTTAGGTCTTTGATCCATTTCAATTTAGTTTTTGTGTATGGCATGAAGTATGGGTCCTGTTTCTTTTTTTTTTTTTTTTTCAGGTGGACATTCAGTTTTGGTAGTACCGTTTGTTAAAGAGACTGTCTTTTTCCCATATGATATACTTTGGACCTCTGTCAAAGATCAGGTGACCGTAGGTGGATGGATTTATATCTGGGTTCTCAATTCTGTTCCATTGGTCAATTTATCTGTCATTATATAGGTACAAGGCTGTTATGACTACTATAGTAGCCCTTTCATTTCTAAGTTCTGAAATAGTTTGAGTAGTACGGGTATAAGTTCTTCTCTGAATATTTGGTAGAATTCTCCAATGAAGCCATCTGTGCCAGGGCTTTTTGTTGTTGTTGTTAGTTTTTTTATGACCTTTTCAATCTCTTCTCTTATTATGGGTCTGTTCAGATTTTCAGCCTCAGTTTGTGTTAGTTTACATAGGTAGTGATTTTCTAGAAATTTGTTCATTTCTTCTAGGTCTTCAAATTTGTTGGAGTATAGTTTTTCACAGTACTCTGTTATGATCCTTTTTATTTCAGTTGGGTCTGTTGTAATGTCCCCTACTTCATTTCTTATTTGGGTTATTTGCTTCCTCTCCTGTTTTTCTTTTGTCAGTTTGGCCAATGGTTTGTCGATTTTGTTGATTCTGTCAAAGAATCAGCTTTTGGTTTGTTGACTCTTTCTATATTTCTATTCTCTATGTCATTTATTTCTGCTATGATCTTTATTATTTCCTTTCTTCTGATAATCCTGGGCTTCTTTTGCTCTTCTCTTTCTATTCGTTTGAGTTGTGTAGTTAATGTTTTTATTTTCTCCCTTTCTTCTTTTTTTGATGCATGCAAATCTATTGCTACAAAATTGACCTCTGAGCTCTGTCTTGTCTGTGTCCTAAAGGTTTTGGTATGATGTGTTTTCACTCTCATATGATGCTAGGAATTTTTTTATTCCATCTTTGATTTCTTCTGTTACCCCATGGTTTTTAAGTAAAGTGTTATTCAGTTTCCATGCATTTGTTGTTGTTGTTGTTGTTTTTCCTTGCTCTTCTATTATTAATTTCTACTTTTATAGCATTGTGATCAGAGAAGATACTTTGGATTTTGTTGAGGGTTGCTTTGCGGCCTAAGATGTGGTCTATTCTGAAAAACATTCCATGTGCGTTGGAAAAGAATGTGTACTTCGCTGCTGTTGGGTGGAGTGTTCTATATATGTCTATGCGGTCAAGTTGGTTGATTGTGGCCTTTATATCTTCTGTATCTTTCTTGAGTTCCTGTCTAGATGTTCTGTTCTTTCCGGAGAGTGGTGTGTTGAAGTCTCCTACTATTATTGTGGAACTGTGAATTTCTCTCTTCAGTGCTGTTAGAGTTTGTTTTACATATTTTGGAGCCCTGAAATTGGGTGCGTAAATATTTATTATGGTTATATCTTCATGGTGGATTGTCCCTTTAATCATTATATAATGTCCTTTTTGTCTTTTATGGTAGAATTTGTTTTAAAGTCTATTTTATCTGAGATTAGTATTGTCACTCCTGCTCTTATTTGGTTGCTCTTTGCTTGATATATTTTTTTCCATCCTTTGGTTTTTAATATACTTGTGTCTTTGTTTCTAAGGTATGTCTCTTGTAGTCAACATATTGATGGGTCATGTGTTTTTTTATCCATTCTGTCACTCTCTCTCTCTTTATCAGCGCATTTAAGCCATTTATATTCAGTGTGATTATTGATAGGTGTGAGTTTATTGCTGTCATTCTGTAGTGCTTTTTTGTGGTGCTGATGTTTTCTCTGTTCCTCTTACTCTCCTGTGCTGAGTATCTTTTATTTGTGCAATTCTTTTTCTGTTTCTTTAATTTTTGTAGATTTTGTGTTTACTGAGAATTTATGCTTTTCTTCTTTATTTTGATGAGTAGGTTTGTTAACTTTCTTTGTGGTTATCTTGAAATTTACCCCTATTTTTCTAATTTGAACCAATCTTTTATGATTTGGTATTGCCTTGACATCTTTTCCATTTGAAAGTTCTATACCTACACTGTTTATTCCCTCTTTTATTGTTCTGACATTGTTGTCATTTACAGATTGACCTCCCTGGTTCCCTGTTGTAAATTTTTTAGTTTTGTTTTATTCTCGAGAGTTCATTACCTAGGTTGGTATCTGGCTGCTGCACACTTGCATCCTAGATTCAGGCTGTTGTCTGATGTTATTTGTTTTCTAACCAAAGGACTCCCTTTAATAATTCTTGTAAGTTTGGTTTGGTTTTTACATAGTCTCTTAATTTATGTTTGTCTGAAAATGTCCTAATTTCACCATCATATTTGAATGAGAGTTTTTCAAGGTATGTTATTCTTGTTTAGCAATTTTTTTCTTTCCAGGTTTTATATATGTCATCCCATTGCCTTCTTGCCTGCAATGTTTTCTGCCAAGTAATCAACGCTTAGTCTTATTGTGTCCCCTGTGTATGTAACTTTTCATTTTTTTTGAGCTGCTCTCAGGGATCTTTCTTTGTCTTTGGTTTTAGCGAGTATGATTGTGGTATACCTTGGTGATTTTCTTTTGATGTCTATCCTATATGAGGTTCGTTGTGCTTCTTGGATGGTCAGCTTTTCATCTTTGAAGATATTACGGGAGTTTTCTGTCAGCAATTTTTCAATGATCCTCTCTGTGTTTTACTTTATTTCCCCCATTCTAGAATTTTGATCACACATAAATTTTTGCTTTTGATTGTATCCCACATCATTCTCAGGGTTTCTTAATTTTTCTTCATTCTTTCCTCTGATTTCTCCTTAAACAAAGTGGTATCCAAGGATTTGTCTTCAGTTTCACTGATCTTGTATTGTTTCAAAGTTGCTCCTAAAATCTTTTATGGCACTGTCCATTTCTGAAATCTTGTTGTTTGTCTTTTGGATTTCTAATTACTATTTTTGTATGATTTCTAGTTGTTTGTGTATTTTGACATTTTGTTCTTGTATTATTTTCTTGAATTCTTCCATTATTTTGTCTGTATTTTCCATGATTTTTACTATTTTTTCATTATTTTTTTCTGTGTTTTTCTTCATCTCTTGGACAGCCCTGAATATTAGAGTTTTGAATTCCTTAACAGGTAGTTCCAGTGCCTTTTCTTCTACCAGAAGGTCATCTGGTGTTTTATTTTAGATGCTTTCTGGAGCCATTCTGTCCCATTTTTTTAACATGTTTTGATATTGTCTGCTGTCTTCGTGACATTCAGGAATTTCTTTCTTCATTTATTGATTGTAGATTTGTTAGTTTCATCCTGCTTGTTTTGTTTTATTTGGTTGTGTCTGGGCCAGCAGTCTGAGCATTCTTTGATGTTTGCTCATCTGTGTGCACGATACTTCTCACTACCTTGTCCAGGTGGGCAGAGCTAGTAAATCAGCAATGGTGCATTTGGGCAGGTCCAGTGGAGGTGGAGGGGCAGGAATGGGTCACTTATGGGAAGTACTGGAGCCAACAGGGTGGGACCAGGGGGCACTGTAGGGCAGAGTCCAGTGGTCTGAGCCTGTGCCACTCAGGGGTGCAGCACTCAGCGCATGCTACAGTTAGGCAGGAGTGAAGGGGGAGGATGTGATGTGTGGAGCTAAGTGGGGATGTTAAAAGAAGGTAAAGAAGAGAGAGAAAGATAAGCCAAAAATAAAAGACAACAAACAAAAAAAAAGTGGTGCTGAGGCAACCTGCTGGTGGAGTGACGTGGACCCAGGGAAGGCATGTGCCAGTGGCTTTCTAGTTGGGCAGTGACACACTCCATCAAGAAGGGGCAGAGATGGCACGTGCAGCTAGGTGGTCTGCAGAGAGAGAAGGAAGGAATGTAGAGAGACAAGAAACCGAGAAAAAAATGCCCCAACGGAGCCCACCAGCATGCCAGTGTGGACTGCCAGAAGAACAAACAAATCTGTCTTAGAAAAAGTACAACCAAAATGCTCCTTAGAAGCAAGGATGGTGAGACTTCATCTCACATTCTTTGGACATGTTATCAGGAGGGACCAGTCCCTGGAGAAGGACATAATGCTTAGTAGAGGGTCAGCAAAAAGAAGAAGACCCTCAAAAAGATGGATTGACACAGTGGCTGCAGCAATGCATTCAAGCATAACAATGATTATGAGGATGGTGCAGGACTGAGCAGTGTTTCATTCTGTTGTACATAGGGTCCCTATGAGTGGGAACCAACTCAACAGCACTATCAACAACAAGAACATGGTATATATATATATGTGTATATGTATGTATATGAAATATGTATGTATGAAATCCAAAATTGTCTACAAGTAACTATTAAAATTAATACTTGAGTTTAGTAAGGTTATTGTATATAAGGTTAATATATAAAACTCAATTTCTTTCTTTATATCCAAAACAAAGAGAATTTTATTAAAAAATAATTAAGAATAAGTCTAACAAAATATGTGCAAAATTTCCACATAGAAAACTGTAACATACTGAAAGAAAAAAAATGATATGGAACAAACAGAGGGATAGACCATGTTCATTGATTGGAAGAAGCAATACTCTAAAAATGTTAATTCTCCTCCAAATTGATTTATAGATTCAATGAAATATCATTCAAAATTCTAATAGATTTTGTGAATTTGGCAGCTGCTTATAAAATCTATATGGAAACATGAAAAACCAAGAGTGGTCAAGAGTCTCTTAAATAAGAAAACAGGTGGGAGGACTTACTCCAATGGATATCAAGATTTATTTTAAAACTACAGTAATTAAGTAGTATGATGTTGGGGTGCAGAACCCACAGATAAATTCACACATAAAACCAAAAATAAAAAAATGAAAACCAAACCCCTTGGCATTGAGTCAATTTTAAACCATAGCAACCCTATAGGACAGAATAGAACTACCCCATAGGATTACAGCAAACTTAGAAAGTAATTATTAGACCTATAAACCCACCAACTGCTGTAGAGTCAGTTCCAACTCATAGCAACCCCATAGGGTTTCCAGGGCTATAAATCTTTACGGAAGCACACTGCCACGTTTTTCTTCCACAGAGCAGCTGATAGGTTTGAACTGCCAACTTTTCAGTTAGCAGCTGAGTACTTAATCGCTGTGCCACCAGGGCTATTCTAGGAGATAGGTAATATTATTATCTTAATTCATAAAAGGAATCACTAGGTGGTACAAACTATAAACATGCTCGGCTACTAACCAAAAGATTGGAAGTTCGAGCCTACTCAGAGGCTCCTTGGAAGAAAGGCCTGATGATCTACTTCGGAAAAAAAAAAAAATCAGCCACTGAAAACCCTCAGCTGGCATTGACTCCACGGCAACTGGTTCATTAATTTATAAAAGGTAAAACCTAAGCTTAGCAAAATCAAATAATTTATCCAAGGGTTACAATTATTAATGTCAAGCCAATCTTGACTTTTTTCGGTTCCTTAAACATATACATCCATCAGAATATTTTCTTTGCTGAGAAAACCTCAGCCTTCTTGCACCCAACCTCCTCTCTCTTCATGCTTTAAATTTCAGATTAAAGTTTCTTTCTCCAACATGCTCTCCTTGAACTTCTGGATTGTCAGGTCTCCCTGCTCTGTACTTTCAATTTCCTTTCCAAACTATCGCTATATAGTCTTATGACCAAATGATCTCTAAACCCCTTTAAGCTCTAAAGTCGACTATGATTTCATCAAGTTTAGAGCAGTTTGTTATTATGAGAAGTTGGGAACACGTTCCTCTGTATTCTTTAAAAATTTCCATAAACTTTTTGGTAATTCAGTGAGGCTTATTTATTCTTAGGGATGCTGCCTATGTAATTGTGTTCTAAAAAAGTTCATCACTGCAAGGATATGGTTAAACATCTGGAAAGCCAAATAAAAGCATCTTTTGGGTATTCTGCTCAAGAATAATACACTGACTGTCTTGCAATAACAATATGTCACTTCCTCAAGTTGTAGCATGGAGGCTCATTTTTCCTGACTCATACAGACTTGACTAACATTTCAATAAGAAAGTTAGAAAGCCAGAGTCCCTGCCTCAGCACTGTTATGAACAGCATTATTTCACTTTAATAGATGTCTTGTCTGTGGCATATTCTAGAACCACTTCAGGACCATTCAGTGGACAAAATTATAAAGATTAAGAGTTATTAGAGCTACTGTTAGAGCCATAGTTAGACTAATGCATCTTCAGTAAGGACAGTACACACATCAAAAATGGGCTTAGAGTAATCATTAACTTTTTCACAGAGAAAATTATTAAGAAGAAAAAGGAACAAATATAAGCATAATATTTATAAGCATTGACATTTGTCTGGCAAAAATATAGGTTGGGAGGGAGATAGAAGGGGTGAAATTACAGACACAGTGCCATAGTATGTTTCTTTGCCATGTGTATACGGACTCATCCTTGTCAAATATCTATTTCAACATCACACTCTCAAACAACTTTTTGATAACATGCCGTTGAGTGATTTGATGTTTACTTGGGTCAAATACAAAAAAAAAAAACCTAAGTTAAATAAGCTGTGACCGTACTAGTAAGGGAGCCTTTTGCTAACCAAAATGTCGACAGTTCGAATCCACCAGCCGCTCCTTGGAAACCCTGTGGGGCAGTTCTACTCTGTCCTATAGGGTCGCTATGAGTTGGAATAGACTCGGCAGAAACAGGTTATACCAATATAAAAAAAAGAAACAATATAGATTAAGACCACATATGAATTCAATATAATATTTAGAAAATTATGGAGTTCAAATTGCTTTTGGGGTATGAGTTTTCTTTTTTAATTAAATACACTGAAAATTGTATTAATTAAGGTTGTTTGGGTGGCAAGCAGAAGCCCAAGTTTATATTTACATGGGATCAAAGTGACAACAACAACTCAAAAGATAGGAACCTTAGGGGGCAATGTTTATGTTAATGGGGGAGGAACAACTCAGAAAAGGAGGGTGAGAATGGTTAAACAACTCAAAGAATGTAATAAATGTCATGGAATTGTACAGATAAAAATGGTTGAAATGGTGTGTTCTGCTGTGTATATTCTCAACAATAACAAAATAAAATTTAAAAAAAAAAAAAAGAAGCCCAAGTTTAACTAATTGACTAAGGAAGTTTTCAGGGACACCAAGAGTAGACGCGTGTGTGAGTCACTGATAAAGAGCCCAGGGACCTGAGTACCATTAGACTGAGTTGTGCCTCTTGTGTCTGCTTCTCTTAGCACATCAACTTCATTCCTCTCTGACCACAGAAGGATTTTCTCCACATGGTGAAAAACATGACCTCTAATAGGGTCAAAGCTTTACGACTTATGACCTTAGTCATCAAAGAGAGACTTCCTTGACACGCTCCCTGGTCCCAAGTCTGAGAATTACCAGTAAAAAGATGCAGTGGACCCATCCTTTTTGACTGTGTAAGAAAATGGAAGCTCTTGTGAGAGCATGATTGAGAGAATGGGGGAAAGGGATATTCAGAGAAGCCTGGTTCTGGGCAGCTGAAATAACGGACATCTACCATGCCAACAGTAAGTCTTGTGGCGCAGTGGTTAAGCACTTGGCTGCTAACCCAAAAGTCAGCTGTTGGAATGTACCAGCCACTCTGTGGGAGAAAGATGTGGCAGTCTGCTTCCCTAAAGATTACAGTCTTGGAAACCCTATGACACAGTTCTACTCCGTCCTATATGGTCACTATGAGTCTAAATCGACTCAACAGCAATATATCTGGTTTGTAGTTGAACTATTCCAATAAGGAGCCATAGTGGTACAACGGTTAAGTGCTTGGCTGCTAACTGAGAGGTTGGTGGTTTGAATCTATCCAACAGCTCCTCAGGAGAAAGACTTAGACATCTGCTCCTGTAAAGATCACAGCCTAGAAAATCCTATGGGGCAGTTCTACTCTGTCACATAGGGTCGCCATGAGTCAGAGTTGACTCAAAGGCACCAAAAACACCACTATGCCAATACACGTGAGAAGGCATAGCAATGCTTATGAAACTAATAGAAAAATCCCCTAGCAATAAAATAATTTAAAAATGTCAACTTTTCTTAAAAATAAAATAATTAAACTATGTATATCCCAGTGCCCTATCAACATCCCATGCTAGCAAGTGAAAATACAGTTACTACAATTACTTGCATTTATATATTGATCTTCTACCCTTTATTAAGGGTTTTTTTTTCCACCTCACTTAATAAATACAGCAAACTTCATTAGAAAGTATCAGAGAAGGTTTAGCTAAGTTACATTTTATAGTTAAGGAAACTGAGGCACAGATAAGTGACATAAAGTTCCCAGGAATGTGCAACTAGTTACAGACAGGGCATGGACTCGGAACACAATTCTCTTGATTCCAAATCCTGAGTACTGGTAAACAAGGCACAATGATGTGTGGATCCAGATCTTTAGAGACAAACTTCTAACAAGAGTTGTTTTTTTCCACTTATATGTGTAGATAATTCTTTATAACAATCAAAGTGCCAATTCTGTTCACTATTAGCAAAGTAGTATCTCCCTTGTTTTAGCTAGATTTATGGTTTTCCAGAACAAATTCCCTTCCCTTCTCCATTATGTTATGATGCATTACTTGAAGCACTCTTTCCATAAGCACATCAAGAGCCAGTCTGGCTGGTGAGGGGAATTGTTAGACTGGTAGGAACAGAAACACCTGCTCTCATCCTCTGTAATGGACCCTAAATTAAGATTGTAGGAAACTTGCCTTAGGTGAAATTAGACCTGGAGAAATGTTCAAACCCAATCCGACTGGGAGGAATTTCAACTGGTAACAAATGAAAATAATATTGTGTTTCTGGGAGGAGATGGACATCTTAATGTAGTACTACAAGCATCTTTAGAAATGTGCTAGGACTGTGTCATAATGCCCGTTAAAAATATAGTTCACATTCTAAGGTGACATCCAAGGATCTTAGGTGAATTTAGTGAATAATGTAAACATTTCTATCAAGAAATAATTCAACTTTATTCCAGATTTAGAGAATCCCAAAGTTTTCAAGTAAAATAAATAGGTACTTTGTAAAAGCACATTTATTTTATTCCTGTAATTTTTAAAATTATATAAAAATTGTCTATTTAGTGAAAGAGGTAACCAGATGACAAATTACTTAGCACTGCCTAGGAATTTTATTTCAAGAGGGTTTAATACATAAATGCAACTCTTCAGTTTGCTCTGTCTATAGATTTGAATTGAGGGACACAAAAATTCTTATTTTTTTCCAACTGATCAACTGCCCAGTGACTTGATGTTTAGGGTGATTATGAAAATTTATCATGAATATTTAAAGGAATATTTTCAGGAAAGAACTAAGGAAAAGTATGTTATGGAGAGGTCTTCTCCAGTTCCTCCTCCTCCTCCTCCTCCTTCTTTTCCTTCTCCCTCTTTGAAAAATATACTGATGTTAAAAACTAAACCAAACCCACTGCCGTGAAGTTGATTCTGACTCATAGCAACCCTAACAGGACAGAGTAGAACTGCCCCATAGTGTTTCCAAGGCTGAACTCTTTATGGGAGCAGACAGCCACATCTTTCTCCTGCAGAGCAGTTAGTGGGTTGGAACTGTCCACCCCTGGGTTAGCAGCTGAGCACTTAACCATTGCATCACCAGGGCTCCTTATACTGATGATACTAAGCTGAAATTCAAGAATGTGGCTTTACAGTTGCTCCCCACACTCCTACCACCATTCTCAAAGCCTCTTTGACTGCCTTTCCCTTTAGGACAAACTCCATGGAATTCTGAGGAATAATAATGCTGTTTCTATCTTGTTGCACTGGTCTGTGTTGTTTAACGCTTTGTCTGTACAATCCTGATTCTCCTCACATAATGTGAAAATCCTCTAAAAGCCAAAACCACCCATTTTACTTTAAAAAAAGAAAGAAATTACCAATATTTAAACATTAAACCAGGTATAGAGTAAACCAAAAAATAACAACCAAACCCATTGTCGTCAAGTGGATTCCTACTCATAGTGACACTACAGGACAGAGTAGAACTGCCCCACAGGGTTTCCAAGTCTGTAAATCTTTCCAGAAGCAGACTGCCACATCTTTCTCCCACAGAGCAGTCTGGTGGGTTTGAACCCACTACCTTTGGGTCACCAGGGCTCCTTAAGTGTAGGGTGGAGGCTTGAAAAGCTTTTATCTTTTGCTTTCACACACAAAGGTTTATATTACCACACAATACTGTCTTTTAAACTCCTTTTTCTTGTTTCCTTGGCTGTTTTTATCCCTTTATCCTCATCAGGCTTGTCCAACATAAAGGAAACATATTAACTCCCTCACATGCATTTTTCTAGTTTTTCTCTGTGCTTATAAATTCCCGTATACAACAAAACCTGCAAAAGCTGAAACCTGTGTAAGGCAGAAACTTGTCAGAGAAGGAAAGCTTAAATATTTCCCACTGACAGAGAGAGATAGAAAGGTGATAAGCTGCATCCTGTCAAAGGCAGAAACCTTGCAAGACCAGGAAAAACAAGGCAGTCCTGTTGAATTCTGACTCTCACAGGTTTCACTGTATATATATATTTTGTAAATTATATATATAAGTAATATATATAAGTAATTTAAAAAGTAAATATATTAAGAGAGGCACTCTTTGTTTTACAAAGCTGGGATTGTACTACACTTGCTTTTCTGTACCTTGGTTTTCTAATTCAACATTATCTTGTGGAAACACCCTTTGCAGGCAACAGCTATAGCTCTAAATTATTTTTTTTAAAAGAAAAAAAGACTATTTTCTTGCATGGTATAGATCTGGGTTCTCAGCTTCAGCGCTGTTGACACTTTGGGTTGGATAATTCTTTGTTTTGGAGGCTGTCCTGTGCATTTTGAGATGTTTAGCCACATCCTTGGCCTCTACCCACTAGATGCCAATAGCACCCAACCCCCAGTCATGACAGTCAAAAATATCTCAAGATATTACCAAATGTTCTCTGGGGAGAGCGGGGCAAGGAACAAAATCGCCCCAGGTTGAGAGCCACTGGGTAGATGTACTGTAATGTATTAATCCATTCTTTACTGGAGGGTATCTCAGTTTTTTCCACCACAAGATATTTATACAGGTTTTTTGATAAAAATTATTTTATCAAATGTTTATAAATTCCATTTTCTGGCAAAATCTTGGATCTGAGGATTAAGCTATCTAAACTGACAGAAAGTGTCCACCATATAAGCTAATTAGCAAAGGCAAACCAAAGAGACAAATTAGTCTTCCTTTAAAAAAAAGAAAAAAAAAATTTTTTTAATTCAAGTAAGCACGTTACTATGAATTTAGAGCAATATCATAAGCTGAGAAAGTACAGAATTCATACTGCAAGATGGACTACTAAAACCAGTCAAGAACAAAATTCTTTTATTTCAATCAAATTATGCATTTTATGTTACAAACCAAAACGTGTAACTCTATACTGTTTTCAGTACATAATTTTATTTTTATTATTTTTATTTATTTATTTTGTTTTTTGCTTTACTTTTTTTTTTTTATTGTATTTCAGGTGAAGGCTTACATAACAAATAGTTTATCATGAAACAATAGTACACATGTTGTTTTATGACATTGGTTAACAACCCCACAACATGTCAACCTTCTCCCTTCTCAAACGTTTTTTTTTTTTTTTTTTTGGTGAAAATATAAACAGCCAAAGATACACCATTTCAAAAATTTCTACATGCACAGTTCAGTGACATGGACTACGCTCTTCCAATTGTGCTGCTATTCTCACTTTAGATGAAGGCTTACAGAACGAAATAGTTTCTCATTTAACAGTTAGTACACATGCTGCCCTATGATAATGGTTAACAAACTCACAACACATCAACACTATCCTTACTCAGCCTTGGCTTCCCTATCACCAGCTTTCCTGTCCCCTTCTGCCTTCTGGACCTTGTCCCCAGACTGCTGTGCCTAATTACTCCCATTTGGTTTTATGGGGCTGTCCACTCCCCGGCTGAACAGTGAACCTCGGAAATGACTTCACCACTGAGCTAGAAGAGTGTCCAGGGACCATATTCTCAGGGTTTCTCCAGTCTCCTTTAGGCCAGTAAATCTGGTCTGTCCTTTTGTGAGTTAGAATTTTGTTCTACATCCTTCTCCAGCTCTGTCCGGAACCCTCTGTTGTGATCCTGGTCAGAGCAGTCAGTGGTGGTAGCCGGGCACCATCTAGCTGTACTGGACTCAGTCTGGTGGAGACTTGGTAGCTGTGGAAAATTAGTCCTTTGGACTAATCTTTTCCTTGTATCCTGTTCTCTTCATTCTCCCTTGCTCCAAAGGGATGAGACCAGTGGAGTATTTTAGATGACTGCTCACACGCTTTTAAGACCCCAGACGCTACTCACCAAGGTAGAATGTAGAACATTGTCTTTATAAACTGTGTTATGCCAATTGAGCTAGATGTTCCCCGAGACCATGGTTCCCGCAGCCCTCCACCAAGCAATTCAGTCCCTCAGGGAGTTTGGATGTGTCTATGGAGCTTCCATGACCTTTCTTTGTATAAGTTCTGCTGGTTTCCCCTGTATTGTGTACTGTCTCACCCTTCACCAAAGATACCACTTATCTATTGCCTATTTAGTATTTCTCCCCCACCTCTCACATCCCTGGTAACCAACAAAGATTGTTACATTTTGTGTGTGAACTTTTTCATGGGTTTTTACAATAGCGGTCTCATACAATATTTGTCCTTTTGTGATTGACTTATTTCACTCAAGATAATGTCCTCCACTTTCATCCATGTTATGAGATGCTTCACAGATTCATCACTGTTCTTTTTCATTGCTTAGTACTCCATTGTGTGTATCTACCATAGTTTGTGTATCCATTCATCTATTGATGGGCATCTAGGTTGTTTTCATCGTTTTGCTATTGTGAACAATGCTGCCATGAACATGGGTGTGCATATGTCTATTTGAGTGACGACTCTTATTTCTCTAGGATATGTTCCGGGGAGTGGAATTGCTGGATCGAACGGTATGTCTATTTCTAGCTCTCTGAGGAAGCGCCATATCATTTTCCAAAATGGTTGTATCATTTTGCATTCCCATCAGCAGTGCATAAGAGTTCCAAACTCCCCGCAGCCCCTCCAACGTTTGTTATTTCCAGTGCTTTTGATTCGTGCCAGTAATGCCGGAGTGAGATGGTATGTCATTGTGGTTTTAATTTGCATTTCTCTAATGGCTAGTGATCGTGAGCATTTCCTCATGTGTCTTTTGAATGTCTTCTTTGCACATTTGTTAATAGGATTATTTGTCTTTTTGTTGTAGAGGTATTGGATTTTCTTGTAGATTATGGAGATTAGACCTTTGTCTGACTTGTATTGTCCAAAAATTTGTTCCCATTCTGTAGGTTCTCTTTTTACTCTTTTGGTGAAGTCTTTTGAAGAGCATAGGTATTTGAGTTTAAGAAGATCCCAGTTATCTAGCTTATCTTTTGGGGTATGTGCATTGATGGTTATGGTTTGTATCCTGGTAATGCTGTGTATTAAGGCCTATAGTGTTGGTCCTATTTTTTCTTCTATGAACCTTAGTTTTAGGCTTTATATTCAGGTCTTGATGCATTTTGAAGTAGTTTTTGTATACGGCGTGAGGAATGGTTCCTGTTTCATTTTTTTGCAAATGGATATCCAGTTTTGCCAGCACCATTTGTTAAAAAGACTGTCTTTTCCCCATTTGATGGACTTTGGGCCCTTGTCGAAGATCAGGCGACCGTAGGTGGATGCATTTACATCTGGGTTCTCAATTCTGTTCCATTGGTCAATGTATCTGTTGTTGTACCGGAACCAGGCTGTACTGACTGTGGCTGTATAGTAGGTTCTAAAGTCAGGTAGTGTGAGTCCTCCAACTTTATTCTTCTTCAGTAGTGCTTTACCTATTTGGGGCTTCTTCCCTTTCCATATAAAGTTAATGATTAGTTTTTCCATCTCTTTGAAGAATGTTGTTGGTATTTGGATCAGGATTGCATTGTATTTGTAAATTGCTTTGGGTAGAATTGTCATTTTCACAATGTTGAGTCTACCTATCCATGAGCATGGTATGTTTTTCCATTTATGTAGATCCCTTTGGGTTTCTTGCAGTAGGGTTTTGTAGTTTTCTTTGTATAGGTCTTTTACATCCTTGGTCAGATTTATTCCTAAGTATTTTATCTTTTTAGGGGCTATTGAAAATGGCAGTTTTCCTGATTTCCTTTTCATTGTTCTCCTTACTGGTGTATAGGAATCCAACTGATTTTTTGAATGTTTATCTTGTATCCTGCTACTCTGCTGAATCTGTCTATTAGTTCCAGTAGATTTCTCGTGGAGTCTTTAGGGTTTTCTATGTATAGTACCATATCATCTGCAAACAGGAACAGTTTAACTTCTTCATTACCGATTTGGATGCCATTTATATCTTTTTCTTCCATTATTGCTCTAACTAGAACTTCCTGTACAATGTTAAATAGGAGTGGTGATAAAGGGCATCCTTGCCTTGTTCCTGTTTTTAAGGGGAATATTTTCAGCCTCTCTCCATTAAGAATGATGTTGGCTGTTGGTTTTGCATAGATTCCCTTTATTCTGTTGAGAAATTTCCCTTCTATACCTATTTTATTGAGAGTTTTTATCAGGAATGGGTGTTGGACTTTGTCAAATGCCTTTTCTGCATCAATTGAGATGATCATGTGATTCTTTTCTTTCCTTTTATTTGTGTGGTGGATTACGTTGATTGATTTTATAATGTTGAACCATCCTTGCATACCTGGGATGAATCCTACTTGGTCGTGGTGTATTATTTTTTTGATATGATGCTGAATTATATTGGCTAGAATTTTGTTCAGAATTTTTGCATCTATATTCATGAGAGATATTGGTCTGTAATTTTCTTTTTTTTTGATGTCTTTGCCTGGTTTTGGTATCAGCGTTATGCTGGCTTCATAGAATGAATTTGGAAGTGTTGCTTCCTTTTCTGTGCTCTGAAATAGCTTGAGTAGTACTGGTACCAGTTCTTTTGTAAATGTTTTGTAGAATTCTACAGTGAAGCTATCTGAGCCAGGGCTTTTTTTGGTTGGGAGTTTTTTTTTTAATTACCTTTACAATCTCTTCTCTTGTTATGGGTCTGTTCAGATTTTCAACATCACTTTGTTGTAGTTTGGGTAGGTAGTGTGTTTCTAGAAATTTATCCATTTCCTCTAGGTTTTCAAATTTGTTGGAGTATAGTTTTTCATAATATTCTGTTATAATTCTATTTATTTCAGTTGGGTCTGTTGTAATGACCCCCATTTCATTTCTTATTTGGGTTATTTGCGTCCTCTCCTGTTTTTCTTTTGTCAGTTTGGCCAGTGGTTTGTCAATTTTGTTAGAACCAACTTTTGGTTTTGTTGATTCTTTCTATTGTTTTTCTGTTCTCTATTTCATTTATTTCTGCTCTGATCTTTCCTATTTCCTTTCTTTCAGTGACTGTGGGATTTTTTTTTTTTTTTTTTTTTTTGCTGTTCTCTTTCTATTTATTTGAGTTCTGTAGTTAATGTTTTGATTTTGTCCCTTACTTCTTTTTTGATATGTGCATCTATTGCTATAAATTGTCCTCTGAGGACTGCCTTTACTGTGTCCCAGAGGTTTTGGTATGATATGTTTTCATTCTCATTTTATTCTAGGAAGTTTTTGATTCCATCTCTGATTTCTTCTATTACCCAGTGATGTGTAAGCACGGTATTATTCAGTTTCCATGTAATTGATTTTTTTTTTCCTTGCTCTGTCAGTTGTTAATTTCTACTTTGATAGCATTGTGGTCAGAGAAGATACTTTGAATTATCTCAATGTTTTGGATCTGGTTGAGGATTGCTCTGTGGCCTAGGATGTGGTCTATGAACGTTCCATGTGCATTGGAAAAGAATGTGTACTTTGCCGCAGTTGGATGGAATGTTCTATATATGTCTATGAGGTCAAGTTGGCTGATTGTGTCCTTTAGGTCTTCTGTATCTTTGCTGAGTTTCTTCTTAGATGTTCTGTCCTTTACTGAGAGTGGTGTGTTGAAGTCTCCTACTATTATTGTGGAACTGTCCATTTCTCTTTTCAGTGTTGGTAGAGTTTGTTTTATGTATTTTGGAGCCCTGTCATTGGGTGCGTAGATGTTTATTATGGTTATGTCTTCATGATGGATCGTCCCCTTAATCATTATATAGTCTCCTTCTTTGTCTTTTATCGTGGATTTCGTTTTAAAGTCTATTTTATCTGAGATTAGAATTGCCACTCCTGCTCTTTTTTGGTAGTTGTTAGGTTGATATATTTTTTTCCAACCTCTGACTTTTAATAAATTCACATCTTTGTTTCTAAGGTGTGTCTCTTATAGACAGCATATTGATGGATCCTGTTTTCTTATCCATTTTGTCTCTCTCTGTCTCTTTATGGGTGCATTGAGGCCATTTACATTCAGTATAATTATCGATAGATGTGAGTTTGTTGCTGTCATTTTGTAGTGCTTTTTTTGGTGGTGCTGATGTTTTCTTTGTTCTTCTTAGTCTCCTCTACTAAGTTACTTTTGTTTGTGGATTGTTTTTGTATTTCTTTTGTTTTTGTAGGTTTTGTTTTTGCTGAGACTTTGTTTTTCCTCTTTATGTTTATGAGTATGTTTGTTAATTTTTTTTTGTGGTTACCATGAATTTTACCCTTATCTTTCTAAGTTTGAAGCAGTCTACCAATTACTTGGTATCACCTTGCCTTCCTCTCCATTAGAAGGTTCTATACCTATGCTGTTTATTCCCTCTTTTATTGTTTTGATGTTGTTGTCGTTTACTGATTAACTGCTCTGATTCCCTGTTGTGTTTCTTTTGGTTTTGGATAGTCCTTGAGAGCTCGTTTCCTAGATTGGTATCTGGCTGGTACGTTCCTGCATCCTACATTCTGCCTGTGAGTCGAAGTTGTTTGTTTTCAGATCAAAGAACTCCCTTTAATAATTTTGTAAGTTTGGTTTGGCTTTTACGTATTCCCTTAATTTCTGTTTATCTGGAAATGACCTAATTTCACCATCAAATTTGAATGAGAGTTTTGCAGGATAGATTATCCTTGGTTGGCAATTTTTTTCTTTCAAGATTTTATATATGTCATCCCATTGCCTTCCTGCCTGCATGGTTTCTGCCAAATAATCTGCGCTTAGTCTTATTGTTTCTCCTCTGTATGTGACTTCTTGTTTTTCATGAGCTGCTCTCAGGATTCTTTGTTTGTCTTTGGTTTTGGCGAGTGTGAATATGATATGCTTTGGTGATTTTCTTTTGGGGTCTATCCTATACGGGGTTTGTTGAGCTTCTTGGATTGCCAGCTTTTCATGTTTCAGGATATTGGGTAAGTTTTCTGTCAGCAGTTCCTCAATGATCCTCTCTGTGTTTTCTGTTTTCTTTCCCTGTTCTGGAACTCCAATCACTGCAAAGTTTTGCTTTAATTGTATCCCACATAATTCTCAGGGTCTCTTCATTTTTCTTTGTTCTTTTTTCTGAGTTTTCTTCAAACAGAGTTGTATCCAAGTGTTTGTCTTCAATTCCACTGATCCTGTCTTCCACCGTTTCAAATCTGCTTCTCAGTCCTTCTATGACACCGTCCATTTCTGAAATCTTGTTGTTTATCTTTTGGATTTCTAATTGTTGTTTCTGTATATTTTCTAGTTGTGAATTTATTTTGGCATTTTGTTCCTGAATTATTTTCCTGAATTCTTCCAATTTTTGTCTGTGTTTTCCATGAATTTGTCTATTTTTTCCTCATTTTTGTCTGCTTTTTGCTTCAGCCCTTGGAGAATTATGAGTATTAGAGATTTGAATTCCCTATCAGGTAGTTCTAGTGCCTTTTCTTCCACTGGAAAGTCATCTGGTGTTTTATTTTGGACACCTACTGGAACCATCCTGTCCTTTTTTTGTAAATGTTTTGATATTGTCTGCTGTCTTCGGGGCATTTAGTAGTTATTTTTCTCGTTTATTGATTGTAGATTTGTTTCATCCCTTTTTTTTAAATTTGGCTATGTCTGAGCAGGCGGGCTGTGTGTTCTTTGTTGTTTGCTCTTCTGTCAGCACAATACTTTTCACCACCTCCAATTGGCAGGGTCAGTCACTCAGATATTGTATGGCAGGGCAGGTCTAGGTGAAGAGGAGTTATGGGGACAGGTTGTTTGTGGCACTTACTAATGCCACCAGGGTGGGTCAGTAATCAGTGCAGGGCAGGTTCCAGTAGGCCATGCCTGTGCTGCTTGGTGGTGTGATGTTTAGCACATGGTGCAGGTAGGCAGGATGTAGCGGGGAGATTGTTATCTGCAGAACTAAGATGGTTATGGGAGAGAGGAGAGAGGAACAGGATCCCAAAACATACAAACAAAAAAGAATGCTAGGGGAGCTTGCCGTTGGAGTGGAGAGATGAGAGACTATGAAATGGAGAAAAACAAAAAGGGGAAGAGGAAGAAAAAAAGAAAAGGAAAGTATGAAGAAATAAAAATTGGAAAGGGACAAGAACAGCAATGTTCCCAGGGATCCCACCAGTGCAGCTATGAGGTCTGGGGAAGTTCTCATTTGTTGCAGTACAGTCTGGCTAGAAGGCATAGTGGTATGCAACCCCAGGCATTCAGGGAACAGAACGAGAAGGACCATATAGAGAGACAAGAAACTGAGTAATGAAGAAAAACAAAAAGGGAAAAAGAGGGAAAAGAAAACAATACAAATTAACAAAAAAAAGAACACGATAAGCCCCCCAAAAAAAAACAGAAAAAAAAATACAACCAAAAAAGAAATGCCCTCAGGGATCCCTCTGCATGTCTGCGCAAGCTGAGGGGGTAGGTTCCAAGCCACGCAGCACCATCTGGCTAGAACCGGCCCCAACTCAAGAAAAGGAAAAGAAAACAAACAAGCAATTCAAAACAAACAAACGAACAAAAGCCTTGGGATCCCACCAGCGCGGCAACCTAGACCGGGAAGCAGTTCCACACTCGAATGGACCTCCGCAGCCCCTCAGGAGGAAGCAAAGATGGTGCACAGAGCCAGATATTTGAGCGAAAGGAGGGGGAGGTGGTGAAAGGTAAGGAAGAAATCAAATGAAGTTGAAAAAAAAGCAACACCAGCAGCCAACAAATGGCACTCGGAGAGCCAGCTAGTTTGGGCAGGTGGAATCCAAGCAGCTGGTGCTTCCCGGACAAGAGATTGTGGCCGCGGGAAGCAGAGGAGGCTGAGTGCGGGTGAAGAAGGGTGGGAGGTGGGAAAGTATATATCACAAATTACCAGTTGTTTTGTCTCCGCTGGAAGCTCTGTGAAGCTGCTTTCTCATACCCCCTGTTTGCTGGTCTCTGATAGGAGTCCAAGATGGTGAATCCACGCTGCGTTAGCTGATAGGGGACCTCTGCATGAACCTCTCTTCACTCTCCATTCTCTGTCAGTTTTCTCACTCCATTTGGTGCTTGGCTGAGTTCTTTATCTCTTCATTTGATGTTTTAGGGTTTCAGGATTGTTGTTTTCTCTGTTCAGCTTAGTTTTTCAGATCTTTGCTGTGGAGGGACGGTGTGGTGCTTCTGCCTAGAGCACCATTTTGCCAGAAGTCCCTCAGTACATAATTTTAACAATGCAATGTAGTGAGTGTCTTAAATGCCAGAGTATTTACAAAGCAGGAAATATGATTAAAATCATGGTATTCAGCAAGTATAAGTGTGCATGGGTATGAACTGTAGTATCGGCTTTAAGAGTGAGAATTAAATAAGAATAATGTATAAAATAAGAAAAAAAGTGCACCAAATACTTTGGACTTTTGATAAAATTTTCTTTGTATTTAATGAAAGAGAAGGAATATGCTGCAAAAATTGATGAGTCAGGCAGCTGGCACATTCCACATAGCTCATTCTAGAAAAACCAAAAAAAAGACACAAAAGGGGAAATAGGAAGAAGGACCCAATCTGAAGCTGGCAAGGTCAGCAGAGTGCAGACCTTGAGTGACCTTTTAGGCATGCTAAGGATTTTGGCCTCTCTCACAAAACCAATGGGGAGATACAATGTAGAGGGGTGACATATTGTATTTGCATATTTCAAAATTTCCATCTGACAGAATCATGGAGAATTGATCAGAGGGTGACAAGAGTAGATGCCAGAGGACAGTTTTGAGGTTACTTTAAACAAGAAATGATGATAACTTGGATTAAGGTGGTGAAAGTGGAGATGACAGAAACATGTTTTTGAGTAGTGTAAAAGACTGGTCTTCAGAATCTAATAGTGAGCAACAATCAAACATCAGGGATAATTAAAGTCATAGAAATCAATAGAGCCATTTAGAGTGTATAACAATGAGGACCCTAGGACCAAGCCTTGAGGAACTCCAACAGTTAAAGCTAGTAGAGGAGAATGAGCAAGTCCAGTTCACTGAGAAGGCCTGGCAGGGAAATGGGTAGAAAACCAAGAAAGTGTGACATCTTGTTGGAGTCCCTGGTTGGTGCAGACGGCTAATGTGTTTGGTTGCTAACTGAAAGTCTGGAAATTCGAGTCTACCGAGAGGTGCCTCAGAAGAAAGACCTGGTGATCTATGTGAGAAAAATAAGCCACTGAAAACCCTATGGAGCACAGTTCTACTCTAACACACACGGGGTCGCCATGAGTTGGAGTTGACTTGACAGGACAGCTAGTTTTTGGTGATGTCTTATTAGCTAAGGGAAGGATATTTCAAGAAAGAATGTTCAATTAGCAAGGAATGCTACTAATAAGGCAGTAAGAAATGAAAACTACATTTATTTATTTTTTTTAATTTTTACTATTAAATAAAGAAAACAGTTAAAATCATATATGATCATTGGAGTTTTGTTTTGCTATATGCCTCACTTTTTTATACACAGAGTTTTCATTTTAACCTTCTAAATTGTCAGTAATCATAGCTATTTCCTCTTTACAAAACAGTTATTTTAGAAAATGTTATTTTCATTTTCAAGTGATTTCATTTCTATTTAAATAGTCATCCGTTCACAGAGAGGAGATTGTAGGATCCTTTCGAGACCCCTTGATTAACGGGTTTTTCTTTCCTAGGAGACTATGAATTAGGTTAACTTTTCTTCTCACTTATCTCATTTAGACCTCCACTTGCAGAAATGCAATAAAATTCTAATGTGAATATCCCCACTCCCTAGTTTCTAGCACCAAATAACTTTTTCTTTCTTTTCAAATTGTTCTCATATTTCAAGGGGAATCTGGAAATAATTAGAGGTGTACTCAAACCGTCATCTTGCACAGGAGCCAATGACAGAAAACAGTTTAGTTGTCTGATGCTACAGCTCTCTTCTCTAATGTAAACCACTGTATTACTTTTGTTCTCTTTCCCTCTCCAACACCATCAGTGTTCTGTGATTGTGACAATATCAAGGGCATTTTTAATCCTTTCTGAAAGAAAAGTCACTATCTCCTTAGAATTTCAGCTAAAAGCCAACAGCAGGCTCTCCTCCACTGTGTGGGCCTTGGTTTTTCCTACAGAATTTGATTACAGCACAGGCAACAATAACTCAGGAGTAACTTGAGGATATGTCTGTTTAATTGCTTCTTGTTGAAGAGACAATAACAGCATTGCGAGGGACCTGAGAGATCATCTAATTAGTACAATCCCCTTGTTTCCTGAATGAGGAAAATGAGGCATGGCTAACACTTTTCACACAATTATTTAGTGGATAATTTGCACTCGTATTTATACAAAGAGCAATGACTTACATTATATAAAACTAACGACTTAGTATAATTTACAGAAATGCAATTTTTAAAAGGGTACCCGTAACTTCAGGTCCTTTAGATACTAGGTAGAATAGAAATGACTTTGTCGGCCTTTAAAAACAGCTAGTAATTTGCTATTCTAAATGTCAGCAAGTAAGTTTCTCAACACAGTAGAGCGTGAAAAGCACCCAAAAGACATTGCCAACCTTGATACTTGAGCTTTTGCATTTCAGACTCCTTGGAACTTCTTGATGTTATGGTTATAAAGACAAGCGATGTTTGTAAAATATCTACATATGATTTAAAGGCAAGAAGATCCTGACTTACAGTCTCTATTAATATAGTCTCCATATAAACACTTGTCAGATACTGTGGCCCTACCCAGCCTCACTGTCACTTCCAGTTTCTCTATTCCTCCCTCCAACATTTTTAGACGTAGGATCCCACTGTTAAAGTCGACCAGTAATAATGCTAATACTAATACTAATACTATTTTCATTCTAATTTCTAACTCTGATTCTGATTCTAATTCTAATACTAGTAAAAACTTATTGAGTCCTTAGTATGTGTTCTTTTCTAAATGCTTTACATAGATTATCTCATTTAAGGCTCTAAGATTGTCTCATTTAAGATAAATAACAACCTATTACTACTGTTTTCTCCATTTTACAGATTAGAAAATTGGGTACAGAGAGGTAACTTAGCTAAGACTACCCTTTTATGTAGTGGTAGGAGTAGGCCATCTACCTACTCAATCTAATTCCAGAACCTATAATCTGGTTTTAACTACTTTGCTCTACTCCCTCACCCAGTATTGTGTGGGTATTCAGGTGATTTCCAGGCAACAAGAGGAGTTCTGGGAGCTTTCTCCAACTATAAAATGGAACAGGTCCATGGGGCCTGTAATCCTTGAAAAAAGTACCATTTTTCTGCCCACACATGACTGTGCTTGCTGCACAGCCTTAGGATAGAAACACACATGGTGTTCCATGAGCAGAGGAGAGAAATGGGTTATATAGATCTAATTTCCAGCAGTTCATTTGAGAAGGAAAACAAATATCCAGAAAGAAAAACAAATCCCATCAGATGTTTTAGAAACATTAAACAAGTGCTCTCATCCCAGTGATGAAGGAAAGGGAGGTCACCAAACCCATGGGAGTTTTTTCAAATGGTTGTTTCTCAGCAGAAAACAATGGACCTTATTAGAAATGCTTTCTTTTTGATCCTATACAGAACCTTTTGTCAACTTTAAGATGATATTTTTGAATGGCTGTTTCTAATTCCCATCAGCTTCAGATAAAGATTGAGAAATGTGTTTTGCATTTAGCAACTAGGAGGTCATTAATGGGTATAATTTCAGTGGATCAGTGACAGCAAAAGCAGATATCAGTAGATTCAGAAGAAAATGGAAATTAGAGAGGAAGGAATACCCTTTTAGCAACTCATTTTGTAGGAGATGGAGAAAAATAGATTGAAAGCTAAAAGGGGAAATATATCAGAGAGAAAGTGAGAGATGTTTAAGTTTCTTGAGCATATTTAAATACTAAGGTGACACAGTCTGCAAAGAGGAAGAAGACAACAGTCAGCAGTACAGTCTCTAAAGGGAGCTGGAGTGCCTGGACAGGACAGAGAGAAGACATTTCTCCCACAGACACTGAGGGAAGTCCCCTCACCTGGAGGTGGGCTGGGATGAAGTGGGCAAAAGGCTGAGATAATCCCCACGCATATTCTTCATCTTCCCTGTGAAGGCCACAGGACTTAGGCAATCCTCATTGATTTCAGTGGTACTGATTGGTAGTTCAAATACTGTTTTGAATTTCAAAAGAAGTATTCTGAAATAAACACTGCTGTATGTGGAACACAATTGGTCAAGGCTTTGTCCAGTGCAGGGAAATATAGAAAGGGTGGATGTAAGTAGGTAGTAAAATGGTGCTATTTCAGTCATTTAATATTTTATATTTAATACTTTGTTGATAGAAACATAGTTTGAAAATTTCAATGTAAAATTAATAAGTTACTTCAAATTCTGTACATGTCTTATATAGCCTGATCAGATTACTGATCCCATTCGTGAATTATTTTTGGTGATCTTTTTACTTTGATTAACTTGGATTAAAAATATATATATTATTTCGATTGCTATATCCTGCAGTCTGATCATCTGTGTTCAAGGTCACGTCTCAGATAAGAAAATGTGAAAATCTACACATAAACACACACACAAAGAAATCGAACAGTAGAGAGTGTGCCTTGCAAGAATAAGCACAGAAGTGAATCAATATCTTTTAAGATGTCTCATTTGGGTATTTGGTACTTTTGGCATCCATCTGAAAAATGAAAAGTAACATTTTTAAAAGAATGAGTGTATTTTTTTTAATATCACAGGCAGCTTAGTTTAATGGTGAACAGTGTACTGTTTGATGCTATAAGATTGTTTTCATTTTCCACTCTCACTTTAAGCCCATATTCAAAGCAGGAATGGTTGCTTTGACAAGAATATTTACAAAAAGCTTGCCCTTCAGAATCACCAGGCAGGGAGATCTTAATGATGCAGAGTGATCTTAACCACAGTTCTGACATGTTCTTTTCAAACTACTGGCAACGAAGCCCTTCTCAATGAAAAGCAGTATATGAATATTTACTTAAATGAAATCTTGCCCGTGACACACACTCTCGTTTCACCGGGCAACTTTCTCAGATTATAAGAAGTCTGTTTTCAAATATGTAGACTCAACAAATCCAACTCACACCCATAATTAGCCTGAAATGGATGTTGAATTTTTTACACCTTGAAATTAATAGGTCTCAATTACTAATAAAACAATTCTAAGTGATCAGTTGTTTTCTGCAATTTAACGCTTGCATTTTCATTCATGCCCTATTTCAAGAGTCCCTGAAACTGCAATTAATGCTCTAGCAGCCTTAGCATCAGATATGTTTAGAACAGATTCAATTTCTGCCAAATCTTCCTTAGTCAGTTCTTCTCTACTATAAACACTAATACTCATCTCCCTTCTTCAGCTCTAGCCTGTATTCATTCCTCCTCAATGATGGTGAGGGTGTCTACTCATAAGAACAAAAAAAAAACAAAAGACAGCATTTATTGTATGATTTTGTGCTAGAAACTGAGCTAAACTTTTCAAACAAATGAACAATCCTCACAACAACCTTTTTTATTTTATTTTATTGTGCTTTAAGTGAAAGTTTACAGTTCAAGTTAGTTTCTCATACAAAAATTTATACACACATTGTTATGTGATCCTAGTTGCTCTCCCTATACTGTGACAGCACACTCCTCCTTTCCACCCCGGATTTCCCTTGTCCATTCAAAGAGCTCCTGTCCCTTTTAGCCTTCTCATCTCGCCTCCGGACAGGAGCTGCCCATTTAGTCTCGTGTATCTGCTTGAGTAAGAAGCACTGTCTTCACGAGTATCGTTTTATGTCTTATAGTCCAGTCTAATCCATGTCTGAAGAGTTGGCTTTGGGAATGGTTTCAGTTCTGAGCTAACAGATAGTCCAGGGGCCATGTCTTCTGGGGTCTCTCCACTCTCAGTCAGACCATTAAGTCTGGTCTTTTTACTAGAATTTGAGTTCTTCATCCCACTTTTCTCTGCTCCGTCAGGGACTCTCTGTGTTGTATGCCCTGTCAGGGCAGTCAGTGGTGGTAGTCGGGCACCATCTAGTTCTTCTGGTCTCAGGCTGATGGAGTCTCTGGTTTATGTGGCCCTTTCTGTCCCTTGGGCTAATATTTTCCTTGTGTCTTTGGTGTTCTTCATTCTCCTTTGTTCCAGGTGAGTTGGGACGAATTGATGCTTCTTAGATGGCCACGAGCTAACTTTTAAGACCACAGATGCCACTCACCAAAATGGGATGCAGAACACTTTCTTAATAAAATTTGTTATGCCAATTGACCTAAATGTCCCCTAAAACTATGGTCCCCAGACCCTGCCCCTGCTGCTCTGTCCCCGTGTTTCGTTGTGTTTAGGAAACTTCTTAGCTTTTGGTTTAGTCCAGTTGTGCTGATTTTCCCTGTACTGTGTGTTATCCTTCACTTCACCTAAGATAATTCTTATCTACTATCTAGTTAATGAATACCCCTCTCCCTCCCTCCCTACCCTTGTAACCATCAAAGAATGTTTTCTTCTGTGTTTAAACCTTTTCTTGAGTTCTCATAATAGTGGTCTTACACAATATTTGTCCTTTAGCGACTGTCTAATTTCACTCAGCATCATGCCTTCCAGATTCATCCAGGTTATGAGATGTTTCACAGATTCATCGTTGTTCTTTATCATTGGGTAGTATTCCATTGTGTGAATATACAATAATTTGTTTATCCATTCGTCCGTTGATGGGCATCTAGGTTATTTCCATCTTTTTGCTATTGTGAACAGTGCTGCAATGAATATGGGTGTGCCTGTATCTATTCATGTGATGGCTCTTATTTCTCTAGGATATATTCCAAGGAGTGGGATTGCTGGATCCTGTGGTACTTCTACTTCTAGCTTTTTAAGGATGCACCAAATTGATTTCCAAAAGTGGTTGTACCATTTTACATTCCCACCAGCAGTGTATAAGTGTTTTGGTCTCTCCACAACCTCTCCAACATTTATTATTTTGTGTTTTTTGGATTAATGCTAGCCTGGTTGGGGTGAGATGGTATATCGTTGTAGTTTTGATTTGCATTTCTCTAATGGCTAATGATTGTGAGCATTTCCTCATGTATCTGTTAGCATCCTGAATGTCTTCTTTGGCAAAGTGCCTGTTCATATACTTTGTACATTTTTTAATTGGGTTATTTGTCTTTTTGTTGTTGAGGTTTTGCAGTATCTGGTAGCTTTCAGAGATTAGGTGCTGATCGGATTTGTCATAGCCAAAAATTTTTTCCCAGTCTTTACTTTGTCTTTTTACTCTTTTGGTGAAGTTTTTTGATGAGTGTTTGGTGTTTGGTTGTGTTCAGGAAACTTCTTAGCTTTTGGTTTAGTCCAGTTGTGCTGACTTCCCCTATATCATGTGTTTTCCTTCACTTCACCTAAGATAATTCTTGTCTACTATCTAGTGAGCATTTGGTGAGTGTTTGATTTTTAGGAGCTCCCAGTTATCTGGTTTCTCTTCTGGTGTTTGTGTATTGTGAGTTATGTTTTGTATTCTGTTTATGCCATGTATTAGGGCTCCTAGCATTGTTCCTATTTTTTCTTCCATGATCTTTATCGTTTTTGATTTTATATATAGCTCTTTGATCCATTTTGAGTTAGTTTTTGAGCATGGTGTGAGGTATGGGTCTTGTTTCATTTTTTTGCAGATGGATATCCAGTTATGCCAGCACCATTTGTTAAAGAGATTGTCTTTTCCCCAGTTAATGGACTTTGGGCCTTTGTCAAATATCAGCTGCTCATAGGTGGATGAATTTACATCTGGATTCTCAATTCTGTTCCAATGGTCTCTGCATCTGTTGTTGTACCAGTACTGGGCTGTCTTGACTAGCTTGGCAGTATAAGAGGTTCTAAAATCAGGTAGTGTGAGGCCTCCCACTTTGTTCTTCTTCTTCAGTAATGCTTTACTTATCTGGGGCCTCTTCCCTTTCCATATGAAGTTGGTGATTTTTTCTCCATCTCATTAAAAAATGCCATTGGAATTTGGACCAAGATTCCATTTTATCTTTAGATCACTTTGGGTAGAATTGACATTTTCACAATGTTGAGTCTTCCTGTCCATGAGCAAGGTATGTTTTTCCACTTATGCAGGTCTCTTTTGGTGTCTTGCTGCAGTGTCTCGTAGTTTTCTTTGTATAGATCTTTTACGTATCTGGTTAGATTTATTCCTAAGTATTTTACCTTCTTGGGGGATATTGGAAATTATATTGATTTGGTGATTTCCTCTTCAAAGCTCTCTTTGTTGGTGTAGAGGAATCCAACTGATTTGTTTATCTTGTATCCTGAAACTTTGCTGAAATCTTCTATTAGTTACAGTAGTTTTCTTGTGGATTCTTTGGGGTTTTCTGTGTATAAGATCATATCATCTGCAAATAGGGATACTTTTACTTCTTCCTTACCAATTTGGATGCCCTTTATTTCTTTTTCTAGCCTAACTGCTCTGGCTAGGACCTCCAGCACAATGTTGACTAAGAGTGGTGATAAAGGGCATCCTTGTCTGGTTCCTGTTCTCACCGGGAATCCTTTCAGATTCTCTCCATTTAGGATGATGTTGGCTGTTGGGTTTGTATAAATGCCCTTTATTATGTAAAGGAATTTCCCTTCTATTCCTATTTTGTTGAGAGTTTTTATCATGAATGTGTGTTAGCCTTTGTCAAATGCCTTTTCTGAATCAATTGATAAGATCATGTGGTTCTTGTCCTTTGTTTTATTAATGTGATGGATGACATTGATTGTTTTTCTAATATTGAAACATCCTGCATACCTGGTATGAATCACACTTGGTCATGGTGAATTATTTTTTTGATGTGTTGTTGAATTCTATTGGCTAGAATTTTGTTGACAACTTTTATGTCTATGATCCTGAGGGATATTGGTTGGTAATTTTCTTTTTTTTGTGATATGTTTACCTGGTTTCAGTATCAGGGTTATGCTGGCTTCATAGAATGAGTTTGGGAGTATTCTATCCTTTTCTATGCTCTGAAATACCATTAGTAGTAGTGGTGTTAACTCTTCTCTGAAAGTTTGGTACAATTCTCCAGTGAAATCGTTTGGACCAGGGCTTTTTTTTTTTGTTCGACTCTTTTAATTACCACTTCAATCTCTTGTTTTGTTATAGGTTTATTTAGTTTTCTACTTCAGTTTGTGTTAGTTTAGGTAAGTAGTGGGTTTCTAGAAATTTGTCCATTTCCTCTAGGTTTTTTAATTTGTTAGAGTACAATTTTTCATAGTATTCTGTTATGATTCTTTTAACTTCAGTTGGGTCTATGGTGATATTGCCCATCTCATTTCTTATTTGGGTTATTTGCTTCCTCCGCTGTTTTTCTTTTGTCAGTTTGGCCAATGGTTTGTCAATTTTGTTGTTCTTTTCAAAAAACAAACTTTTGGTCTTGTTAACTCTTTCAATTGTTTTTCTATTCTCTATTTCATTTAATTCTACTCTAATTTTTATTATTTGCTTTCTTCAGGTGGCCAAGGGCTTCTTTTGCTGCTACCTGTTCAAGTTGAAGAGTTAATGGTTTGATTTTGACTCCTTCTTCCTTTTGAATGTGTGCATTTATTGGCATAGATCGACCTCTGAGCACTGCTTTTGCCGTATCCCATGGGTTCTGGTAGTATGTGTTTTCATTCTCATTTGATTCTGTGATTTCTTTCTTCAGTCCTTAATTTCTTCTATCACCTAATAGTTTTTGAGCAAGGTGTTGTTCAGTTTCCATGTGTTTGATTTTTTCCTTGCTTTTCCTGTTATTGATTTCTACTTTTATGGTTTTATGGTCAGAAAAGATGCTTTGCAATATTTTGATGCTTTGGATTCTCTTAAGGTTTTCTTTATGGTCTAATATGCGGTGTATTCTGGAGAATATTCCATGTGTGTTGGAAAAGAAAGTATACTTGGCTGCTGTTGGGTGGAGTGTTCTGTGTACGTCTATGAGACCAAGTTGGTGGATTGTGGCATTTAGATCTTCTGTGTCTTTATTGAGCTTCTTTCTGGATGTTCTGTCTTTCACCGAAAGTGGTGTGTTGAAATCCCCTACTAGTACTGTGGAAATGTCTCTCTCTCTTTTCAACACTGTTAGAGTTTGTTTTATGTATTTTGGAGTGCTGTCGTTGGGTGCATAGATATTTATTATGGTTATGTCTTCCTGGTGTATTGACCCTTTAATCATTCTATAGTGTCCTTCCTCATTGTTTGTGGTGGATTTTGCTTTAAAGTCTATTTTGTCAGAGATTAATATTGCCACTCCTGGTCTTTTTTGGGTGTTGTTTGCTTGATATTCTTTTTACATCCTTTGAATTTTAGTTTGTTTGTGTATTTGATTCTAAGGTATGTCTCTTGTAGGAGGCATATAGACGGATCTTGTTTTTTTATCCATTCTGCCAGTCTCTGTCTCTTTATTGGTGCATTTAGTCCATTTACATTCAACATAATTATAGATTTGAGTTGAGTGCTGCCATTTTGATGTATTTTGTGTGTGTGTGTTGTTGACAGTTTCCTTGTTGCCCTTAATTTTCTGTGCTAAGTCATTTTTCTTTATGTATTTTCTTCTTTTTCATTGTTGTTGATTTTGTGTTTGCTGAGTCTTTATGTTTTTCTTGTTTTTTATTTTAATGTGTAGGGATTGTTAGTTCCTTTTGTGTTTATCTTAATATTTACCCCCTATTTTTCTAAATTTAAACCAATCTTTTATTTCTTTATATCACCTTAACTTCCTCTCCATATGAATGATCTAGGACTACATTTTTTTAGTCCCTCTTTTTTGTTTTAATGTTGTCATCTTTTACATATTTACATCTCTGTTTCTCTATTTTCAGTGTTGATTTATTTTGTGACTTCCCTATCTGGGTTTATATCTGGTTGCTCTGTCCTGTGTTCTAATCTTGGGTTGTTATCTGATGTTATTGATTTTCTAAACGGAGGACTCCCTTTAGTATTTCTTGTAATTTTGGTTTGGTTTTTACAAATTTCCTAAACTTCTGTTTATCTGGAAATTCCCTAATTTTGCCATCATATTTGAGAGACATTTTGCTGGATATAAAATTCTTGGCTGGTAATTTTTTTTCCTTCAAGGCTTTATATATGTTGTCCCATTGCCTTTGCCTGCATGGTTTCTGCTGAGTAGTCCAAGCTTACTCTTATTGACTCTCCTTTGTAGGTGACTTTTCGTTTATCCCTAGCTGCTCTTAAAATTCTCTCTTTATCTTTGGTTTTGGCAAGTTTGATTATAATATGTCTTGGTGACTTTCTTTTGGGATCTAGGTTATGTGGGTTTCGATGAGCATCTTGGATAGATATCTTCTCATCTTTCATGATATCAGGAAAGTTTTCTGCCAACAAATCTTTAACAATTTTCTCTGTATTTTTTGTCATCCACCCATGTTCTGGTACTCCAGTCACTCATAGGTTATTCCTCTTGATAAAATCCCACATAATTCTTAGTGTTTCTTCAGTTTTTTTAATTCTTTTGTCTGATTTTTCCTCAAATAAGTTGGTGTCAATTGCTTTATCTTCAATCTCACTAATTCTTACTTGCATTGCCTCAGTTCTGTTCTTATGACTTCCTTTTGAGTTGTCTAATTCTGAAATTTTATTGTTAGTCTTCTGGATTTCTTTTGCTGTCTCTCTATGGATTCTTGCAGCCTGTTAAATTCATCATTATACTCTTCTATAGTCTTCTTAAGCTCCTCTGTTGCTTTGTCTGTTTGTTCCTTTGATTATTCTGTGTTTTGTCTGATCTCCTTCCTGATATCTTGAAGAGTTCTGTATATTAATCTTTTGTATTTACCTCCAGTAATTCCAAGAAGTTCTCTTCCTCTGGAAGATTTCTTGATTCCTTGTTTTGGGAGGCTGCTGATGCCATCATGGTCTGCCTCTTTATGTGATTTATTATTGACTGTTGTCTCCAAACCATCAATAAGTTATTATATTTATTTATTTATTTTGTTTGCTTACTGTGTCTTAGCTTCTTGTTTTGTTTTGTTTTGATATGCCCAAATAGGCTGCTCGTGTGACCTAGTTTGATTATTGGCACCTTTGAAGCTCTAACATCCTGTCATCATGGGGTTAGATCTGTTACTAGGTATGTGAGCCCAGGAGTCCAAATGGACTTTTCTTGTATGGCTTCAGCTCAGGTGTCCAGGTAGTCAGTCACCAAGTGTGTGGTGCAGGCTCTCTTCTACAGTCCTAGACAGACATGGGTGATTGGAGTAGGCACAGGTATCTGGCTGCAATAGAGGGCTACGTGCTGAGCAAGGCAGGGGGCTGATGGCTGCCCCTAAGTGTCTGGGAGGAAAGTGTGTCCCTGTCTCCTAGAGTACATAGGTGGGTGGGTTTGCAGCTGGACTATAGGCACACAGTACTGTTGGCTGTAAGGACAAGGAGGCACCACTTATTCTTGGACCCCTGTTGCAGGTGGCTAGGTAGTGTGGGTGGAGCCACCAGCCCTCCGGCCCCTGATGTGGGTATGTGAGGATCCTGCTTAATGGGCAGAGCAGTGTCAAATGTCATGAACCTGCCACTCCACCATATAGCTGAAACAGTTGAAGTTAGGCATTTTGTACTGTGCTAATGAGAGCCTACGCCATTGAAATGGGCCCACACAGGTCTATGCAGTGTGAAAGACATTCAAAGTCCGTGGACCCCGTATGCCTGTGTCTAGACAAATGAGCTGTGCCTGCTCTGAGTTCCCAGCTTAGGGGAGCTGGCTGATTATTTTTTCCCTGTTTATTAATTTGTTCCCTCTCCAAGGCCCAGAGAATGGCTCAGGGCACCTGATGGGTCCACTTCCAGCCCAAGGGATGCAGCAATTGCTGAAGCTGGTCCAGGATCTGGTGCAGAGAGAGGAGAGGGCAGGTAAATGGGAGAGAGGTTCTTCCTAAATGGGGAGTTTTTTGATCCATGAGGTAGTTCACTGGTTCTAAAGGCTTGAGTAGACTCTCTGCCACTCACTCTCTCCTGATGCAGAAAACGTGTCTGGAGCACCACTGCTTGCCTCACAGCTCGTGCCAGCTGATCCAGCCTGCACGGTGCCAGTTCCCACTGGGTCAGGTCTAGCAACTTCTCACTGCTTCTGAAACATCTCTCCCTCGCCCCGCCTCTCGGTCCAATTCGTCAACTTTGCCTTTGATGTTCAGGGCTCCTGGATTGTCATATATAATCAATTCACTTGTTTTTTCGGGTTTTTGTTGTAAGAGGGACCAAAGGAAGCGTCTAACTACTCTGCCATCTTGGCCCAGCCTCTACAACAACCATTTGAAATTAGTAATAATAGCATCCCCATTTTACAGATTAGGAAATTGAGGCACAGGGAAGTACTTTCTTCCCAAGAGCAATCCATAGGCAGGATGTATACTCGCCCATACTGATGACCTCAACCTTCTGCATTGAGAAAATGGAACCCAAAAACAGAAAATCATTTCTTTTCCACCTTTTATCTGTAGTCATATGTTCTGTCTTCACTCCGGATACAAATAAGTTTCTTTGACCCTATCATGAGCCAGTCTGAATTTCTTCCCCTCTATTTTTCTCAAGAAATACTTGTAGGTAGCTAAGTTCTCTCTCCTGTATCCTTTTTACTGGATCTTTCCCTTTATTCTACAGACATGCCTTCTTCTCTCCCAATCTTAAAGAAAATTTCTTTCATCCCTTATTCCCTATAGCTATCATCCCATGGAGTCCCTGTGTGGTAAAAGGGTTAACGTTACTGACTGCTAACCCAAAAGCTGGCAGTTTGAGTTCATTCAGAGGTGCCTCAGAAGAAAGGCTTGGTGGTCTACTTCCAAAACATTAGTCATTGGAAATACTGTGGAGCACAGTTCTACTCTTACACACATGGGGTCTCCATGAGTCAGAATCAACTCAACAGCAACTGATTTTTATCATCCCATATGCCTACTCATTCCTAGATAGTAAAATTCTCAAAAGAGTTGTCTGCATTTAATGCCTCAATTTCATCACCTCCCTTTCATTCTTTAAACCATTCTACTTAGTCTCGTCACTCTTCAAAATCAGTTTTTGGGTAGGTCCTCTACAGTCTCCATGTCGCCAAGAATAAGGGGCATCTTCCTGCTTCATTTAACCTGACTTCTGTGCTTGAACTAGAGTTTAACCAAAAACAGGGTTAAAAAGAAAAGAAAAAAAACCCAAACCCATTGCCGTGGAGTTGATTCCAACTCATAGCGACCTATTGGACATAGTAGAATTGCCCCGTAGGATTTCTGAGGAGCAGTTGGTGGATTCAAACTGTCAACATTTTGGTTAGCAGCCTGAGCCCTTAACCATGATGTTAAGGAGGATCTTATGTCCCTAGGAAAAGCCTCCTTATCATGTCTAGTTGCCCTGAATATAAAAATAAAGTCTTCCATGTCAGTGTCATTTTATGTGAAAGATGTTCCTGAAAGAAGACCCATATAATTGAGGAATAAAACTAAGGGGTACCTATTTAGGATATGTATATGCAGTATGGCCATAACAGTTGAAATTTCACAAGAATTTGACTTTTATAATAGAGAAAATATCTATAAAAATAGAAAAATTCTAGAAAATAGAAAAACAAGGCATCCCCATAGGTTAAGCCAACTCACCTAACCTATCAAGAGATTTCAGTGTACCACACATGAATAACACCACCAAACAAACAGCAATTGCCCTTGCATAGCAGAAAACCTTAGAAATGTAGTAAGAGACTGTTACAATGTACAGAACTCTAGACTAGCAGATCAGACTTCACCCAAATTACGCACACAGGACCACTTCCAAGGTCAGACTTTACCTCAGGAGGGATGTTGAATAAGCTGCTCATGACCCCAGGGCCAGTGCCTCTCAGGCAAGCTTGAGCCCATTTACAGAGACAATACAGATTATTCAGACTGAGATCATCAACTGTCAACAAAACAAAGGAAAAAGTCAGCTGTTTTTATGGAAGGACTGAAATAAATCTAAGAGTTGATGGCATCATGGAGGCAACACCTAAAGCAGCTGCTCTTTGGAATAACACAAATCCTCCGTTAAAGTTTGCACTTTAGCTACACATCGATTGAATTTGAATAACAACACAGGCTGAGAATACAAAACTCAAAGACAAGCAAAGAGCTGAACCCTCAGGGAAATCTGGCAAAAATAGGGGAGCAAGAACTGAGAGGAGGAACAAATAATGAGGATTTTATAATGAGAAATCGCTAGCAGCCCTTCAACTCTCTGGAGAGAAAAGGCTCTAGAAAAATGCATACCCGTGTCAGCTCTGTATCACGTATTTCTTTACCAGAAACCTAATACCTGAACTTCACTGCCATCTTTCTGTTAGGACAGACTGGGAATCAATGACTTATCTTCCCACCCTTGATATTAAACTGATCGATCTTTACATCTCTTGCACACCAGCGAGACCTACTCATTTACCCTTGATACAAGACCAACTCGTTTACCCTCAGAGCCCATACTTTCCCTATGCTCATGTTGCTTCTGAGCTTGTTAATGCAACAGGAGCCCACCACTTCCAGTCTTTCATGTTGTTGCTGGGTAGAAAGCCCAAGTTCTGCTCCGAGTAACTTGTTACAGCCAATAAACAAGAGGTCGAGGTAGAAAATTGTTACTGCAATAATGCGTATTGGAGCCGCCTGCCACAGTAGCCAATTCTGAGATGGGGTGAGGTGAGCAAGAAGACTTTTATTATATATTGATATATAGGAGACAGAGGGGAATAGATTCCTCCAAAAAACCTGTCTCCCCAACTGGAGATCAGCTGAAGGCTTTTATAGGGACAGGATTATGGGTTTTAGAGGTTTGTGTTAGTTCCCCTTTGAGGTGGTCATGTCTCAGATGAGTTAATCTTTTACTGGTATTCTTGGGGGTTATCTGGCTAAATCCTGGTTTTCTTGTCACAAGATGGGTGCTTTGTTCAGTTTTTCACCCTTAGATCATTATCACTTGTTTTCTATCCTCCAAGGAGGAACATCAGTTAATCTTAAACCTCTTGTAGAGACTGGAACCAGAGGGAAAAACAAGATCATGAGACAATATGGTGGTTAACAATGGGGAATAAATAATAGTGAGCTGGGCCTACGCAGCCTCTTCCAAGATCAGAAAGATGCCTTTATTTCATTGTGCAAGGAAAGGACAATCAGGGCTGTTACCGCCAAGACTGCTCACAAGCAGCTTGAAGATGTAAGCTTTTACAGAGAGCAGAAAAAGGAATGCAAATTAATCATGAATATTCAGGATTGACCTTCACGAAGGCGCTCAGAGCTTGGGGATGACTATGCATTTTCTTTAGACACGGGTTCAATCCCCCAGGATGGAGGAAGAGGTTGATTTTCTTTCATTAGGATGTTAAGTCTCCACCTAGAGGCAGGTTGACGCCATCTATGGCCCGATCTGTGGTTATCTTGTCAAGAACAATTTCTGAAGAAAGCGCAGCTTATTCTGCTCAGTGTAGGAGGATAAGCCAGAGCCAAGTGTCTTTTAGAAGGGTTGGGCCCTGAGGCTGCCTGCCTCAATGTCATAAAATAATCTTAAGAATTATTTCCTAACTTGTATTTCTGTTAAGTCCCTCATTCTTTAATGGGTCATGACATTTTTGGAAAATAGTGTGCAATCTGCTTCATTCGATATGAAATATATTTAAAAATCTGTCTAAGCACGAATTCTCTATTTTTTGTGACTTTAATAAAAATCCTCAATCCAGAATCCACCATTCCAAGAATCTGTGCACCATAAGAGACCCTTGCTTCTATGTCTGCCTCAAAGAGACTTACTTGTGGGATGTATTCAGTCTCATCAGAAAATTACGATCATGTTAAACTCCATCAATCCCCTGCCCAAAAAGGCATACATACATATATAAAGGAGTCCTGGTGGTACAGTGGTTAAAGCTCTTGACTGCCAACCAAAAGTTTGGTGGTTCAAACTCATCAGCCACTTCGCAGGAGAAAGATGTGGCACTGGCACTCTACGTCTGTAAAGATTTACAGCCTTGGAAACCCTATAAGGCAGTTCTACTCTGTTCTGCAGAGTCTCGGTGAGTCAGAATCAACTCAGCAGCAGTGGATTTAGTTTGGTTTACATATAGAGAGAGACACAGAGGATGGTATACACTCTGTAAACAAATCTCACTTGGGCCAAGGGGTCATACTTTCCACCAGGAGTCTTTGAAACATTTTTATTTACCCACTTAAAAAGCAAGGCAAAAATGTTTATCATTTGGTTCAAGACCTTAAAGTGATAAATACAGCAATCTTGCTTCCTTTCCTGCTCGTCCCTAGGTTGTCTTTTACTTTTCATGCATTGCATCCTGACTGTCACTTTGATTTTCATGTATGTATTAAGGTCTCCAGAATATTTGAAACAGGTACTAAGAATCCTTTGTGATCACAAATTCTTAAAAGCGACATGTGTTTTCTAGCACTCTATTCTTGCCCAAAATGTCAATATGCCAATGCCTTTCTATGAGACTCCCCTGTCCCCATATATCTTGTGTATAAGTAAGATTACTTTTGCTCCAGTCAACAATGAGCATGAGGCACACAAAAAAATATAATACAGCTATGTTTACCCTGAGATGGTCATATAGAACATGCTATTGTTTCTGCTAGAAAGTGACCTTCCATACTTCCTGCCAGAAGAACTGGAAAACATACCTTTCTCCTTCCAATGTCATTAAAATTGGGGGAATGTGGGTTGTATCTTCCCAGGAAGACACATTTCCCATCACACAAAACCAAAACAGGGTATTGAAGCTGACAGATGAAGACACAGATTAATAATACCTGCCCTCATGGAGCTTACATTCTGGTGAAACGTAAAATAAAAGTAAGTAAATGCATTGCACATTGGATAATAATAAGTGATAAAGAAGAAGCATTGATCAGGGAAGCAGGACAAGAAGGGTTGGATGGGGAGGTGTTGTTGAAATTTTAGACAGCGTTGCCAGGGAAAGCCTCACTGAGAGGGTAACACTTAAGGAAAGACCTTAATTCAGTGAAGGAATGAATGATGAGGACACTGGAGCAAGAGTTTTCCAGGCAGAATAAACAGCAGATGCAAAGGGAGTTTGCATGGTGCAATCAAGGAACTGCAAAGAGGCTGGTGTGGCCGTAGCAGAGGGAATGTGGAGAAGCAAGAGCAGGGCCTGAGCTCAGAGAGGTAACATGGCACTAGTTCACATAAGTTTTCCTAAGACAGATGCAAATTTTGGCTTTTACTCTGAATATGGAGTCCATATGTTGTGCAAATGGTTAATGAACTCGGTTGCTAAATGAAAGGTTGGAGGTTCTAGTCCACCCAGAGGCTGCTTGGAAGAAAAGCCTGTCAATCTACGTCCGAAAGTTCACCAGCACTGAAAACCGTATGGAGCACAGTTCCACTCTGACATACACGGGGTCACCATGAGTTCACTGGTAAACTGGTACTATGAATATGATGGGAAGCCACTGGCATGACTTAAGTACAGCAGTAGCATGATTTCACTTAAGATATTAAAGGATCACGCAGGCTGCTGTGTTGTGAACAGACCAAAGGGAGACAGGAGAGAAACAGACCAATTAGGAAGCAATTTTAGTAATCCAGGCAAAGGAAAATGAGGACTTCTGTGGTCACAGAAGAAATGAAGATTAGTGGTAGACTTCTGGGGTATATATTGTAGTTAGAAACAATAGGGTTTGCTGATAGACTGCATGTAAGGTATGAGAGAAAGTGAAGACACAAGGATGGCTCCAGGGTTGTGTTGCTGGCACTGATGGTGGCTATTTGTTTGTTTGTTTTGTCTGAGTGGCTAGAATGATGACCAGTTGCCCTCAAGTCAATTCTGACTCATGACGACCCATGTGTGTCAGAGTAGAACTGTGCTCCATAGGGTTTTCTATCACTGATTTTTCAGAAGTAAACCACCAGTCCTTTCTTCTGAGGCACCTTTGGGTAGAGTGAAACCTCCAACTTTTCAGTTAGCCTCCAAGATCTTAACTATTTGCACCACCTAGAAATTCCCAGAATGATGTAGTTATCATTAATTACACAGGAAAGAGTTGAAAAGGAAAAATAAATTCTAAATGTGTTGGTATAATCATTTCATTAATTCTATCAATAAAAATTATAGCGTGGCAATTTTGTGTGATGCTAAGTGCTAGATGTCAGCAATATAGACAGGAATATAATACTATCCTTATCCTTTAGGAATTCACAATCTAGCAGAAGAGACAGACATGTAAGAAAGTGTTTCAAATAATTCACTTCTCCATCAAGAGGAGATTGAAAGAGAAATCAATTTATTTCCCGACAAAATATGACTAAACGAAATAGTTCAGCCTCTCCCATTCACTATGAAGTCATGTGGTGAGGTTCTATAAAGCTAAATGAAACATTTAAAATGTCCTCATCCTAAACAGGTCCTAACAGCTAAACCCCTGAGGATGGGTCAGTGTTAGCATCCCCCCACCTCAGCCCAAGCAGGGAAATAGATGACGTTATATAAAGAGAGTCGGGCTGACACAACAGCTCTGTTTTCTCTTTTCAAAAATTCCTTTCATCTGCTGTGAGACCCCAGGAGGACAGAAGAAAATCTAGGAGTAAATCAATTTTGAATTGATGTTGTCCTTCTGAACACAGTGGCTCTGCAAATTGGAGGGAAATTGCCAACCATAAAACTCAAATCGGTTATTATCAATCTGGTGGGTTGTTTGCTCAAGACTCTTTTCTCAAAGTGTTAGGATTTTAGGCTCAGGTAGAAATGCTCACATGTTTTATTTTGAATCACCTACTCATAGTATATATACATTTTTTAAGTTTTACATTCTGGACAGTCTAAATTTTTAATCCTAATTTGAAGAAATACATAAACACGTATCCTTTCCTGTGGACTTCAGCTACTTCTGCAATGTCAGCCTAAGTTGAGTAGTCAGTATATGGATTATTCAGACACTTTGCATTTTCTAGTCTCTACTGTAGCTAAATTTTGTTTGTTATAAAATTTGTTGATAAAGAGAACAAAATCAAATCAAACTTGTAAACATTCTTGGCAAAATGTTTACCAAGCAGAAAGTTAAAAGCATTGCTCAATTACAGATTTTTTGAACTACACATGTTATTGATGCAATCTCTGTACACTGCAATAAACTAGAATTTACCATGTTCTTCTTTCCTGTAACAAAGAAAAAAAGTTTTGAAAGGGTAAAATATGTGAAGACACCAGACATGTAAAAGGCAGTGCCTGGTTAGGAGGAGAAATAGACTCATTGCAGTGGGGTCTGAGTTTCAATCCATCTGCAGTATTAATTAGCACTGTGAACTTTGGAAACTTTTTTAACCTTTCTGGACCTTAGATTATAGAACACCAAGTATTAGAGGTAGTATTTATAGAGGGTCTGGAATTAGAAATGCAACAAATTGCAGCTATTGCTAATACTTCTGTGTAATGACAGAACAATCATCACAGTCTTTGGCCAAGAAGGTCTTCAAGTAATAATACGATTCTCTGGGGCTAAGCTATTCTCATTGTAGGTTGTGAATTCTAGGAAAATGAGATATATTTTATAGTTCGTTCAAGCCCCTGCCTCCTCTCCTTTCCAACTCCCAAATACAAGAGCTCTTTAAATTCCAGGCACAGAATACTATAGTAATTCCCTAATTACTCTCACATATTAGGTGATTTTTCTTTCATATATAGATTTGAGCAGAAAAATAAGTCTAGATTCTAAATGATAAAGGATACACCTGTCTGCTGCCCTCAAGTCAATTCTGAGTCATAGCGACTCTATAGGACAGAGTAAAACTGCCCTATAGGTTTTCCAAGGCTGTAATCTTTAGGGAAGCAGGCTGCCACGTGTTTCTCCTACAGAGCTGCTGGTCAATTCGAACCACAGAGCTTTCTGTTAGCAGCCAAATGCTTAAACACTAGTGCTATGTGAAAATACCAGTAAGGTATTCCTGGCCAGAGACAATCCTGTTAATACGTTTTCTATTGCCTTGCAGAGTCTGAAATCCCATTCTCTTCCCAAAACACACTGCTATGAGCTGAAATCTAAGTCAACTCGATTCCTTTGCACCGTTTGATTTTCTTCCTAGCATTTACTATCAGAAATTTCTGTCTCATTTGTTTAGCTGTTTGTCTGTCTCCACCCAATAGAATGTAACTGCAGAAGAGCAGGGGCTTTTACTGCCTTGTTTGCCGTAGTATTTCTACAATAGTGCCTAATACAAGGTAGCTGTCATATCATTTACATATTAATGCCGTTTTCTACAGGTCCCTAGGTGGCACAAATAGTTAAGTACTCATCTACTAACCTAAAGGTTGGAGGTTCAAATCTATCCAGTGTTGTGGAAGAAAGGCCTGGTTGTCTGCTTCCATTAAAGATTACGGACAAGGAAACCCTATGGAGCAGTTTTACTCTGTAACACATGGGGTCACCATGAGTTGGAATTGACTCAGTGGCAACAGGTTTTTTTGGTTGTTGTTTTGCCCTCATTTACAGTGTAAGCCATACAAACATACACTGCGAGACTCACTCCCTTAAAGAGCCCAGAGGCTGACTTGCAGAAAATTATTAACTACGATGCACATCAGCACCAGGCTGTGTGGATTCCTTCTGTGGGCCTTTCTCCTAGTTTCTGGTGTCTGCCTTCAATCCTTTGCATTTCTTTGCTGCATATAAATATATCTGTCTCAGTTGTCACATGGTGTCTCCCCAGTGTATCTGTGTCTCTGTGTCTGTACGCCCCTTTATAAGACATCACTCAAAAGAGGTTAGGTTTAGACCCACTCTACTCCAGTATGATTCGTTAACATAACAAAAGAAAACTCCTATTTCCAAACAGGGTCACATTCACACGTATGGCAGTTAGGACTTCAACATATATTTTTGGGAAACACAATTCAATCCATAATACAACTCACATCCCATAATAATCTGTGAGATTTTTACTGGGAAAGGAGAGGGAGTTTCATCTCTTGAGCTCATGAGTTCTTCATACGTGCAGGTGTATAGGATCAGAAAATTTGCTTTTAAAACCCCATATTGATGGACGTATTAAATTCTTGGCATATGTTGGATAGTGGTCATAGTGGTAGTACTATTAGCACTTAAATCTGTAAAACCTTGGACAATATTAATTTGAAATTATAATTAATTTAAAAACTTTTATCAATTATATATGATACAGCAAGTGAGTATAAGGCACTGGAGACCTAAAGATTAATAAAGTATACTTTCTGGCCTCAATGGGCAATGGTGAGGTAATTATAAATAATTTATAATTAAAATCTAACATATTTGGTGCTGTAATAGAGGTATGTTCTAGGTTCTATGGGAATACAAGATAAGCGATTAAGGTGGCACAAACAAGCACTTGACTACTAATGAAAAGTTGGTGGTTTGAATGCACCCAGAAGTGCCTAGGAAAACAGGCCTGGGGATATGCTTCTGAAAGGTCACAGCTCTGAAAACCCTGTTGAGCTGTTCTACTCTGCACACATGGGGTAGCCATGAGTCAGAATCAACTTGACAGCTACTAACAACAACGAAGAAGAGGGACAGTTTTCAGGAGCACTTTCAGACCAAGACAGACTAGGAAAGCAAGGCCTGGGCATCTACTTTCAAAAATTAGTCAAAGACAACATTATGGACCAGAACAGAACACTGTCCAACTAGCTTGCTTTGGACACTTCATCAGGTGGGATCAGTCATTAGAGGAGGACATCATGTTTAGTGAAGTAGAGGACCAGTGAAGATGAAGGAGACCCTCGGTAAGATAGGCACAATAGCTTCAACAATGGACTCTAACATGCTGGCAATAGTGAGGATGACACTGGACTGGGCCATGTTTTGTTCTGTTGTACATGGGGTCACCATGAGTCAGAGTGGACTTGACAACAGCTAATAATAACACCAACATGAGGACTTCAGAGAGGAGATAACCTTGGAGTTGGGTCACAGAAGATTTCCACAGAGCAGAAGAAGAAAGGCTTCCAAGCAGGGAAAACAGTTGTTCAAACACATAGAAGCAGAAAGCGTATGACAGATTTATTTTAATTGGAGAATAGACAACATGGGGCAATGGCTCAGGTAAGATTGGGGAGATGTGTGAGGTCAGATTGTGAAGACTGCTGTGGGTTTAGAAATTTTCTTGTAGGCAATGTAGAGCTACCAATATTCTGAACTGTACCGTAAAATAAACATAAAATATTTTAAAATGCTTTTTATCAAAGACTTTGGGAACTTTATAAGAGCTGAGCCAATAAAAAACTATAGGATAATGTGAAAGTCTGATAATGTTTCAGAAGATAGACTCTCGCCTTGCCTGTGTCACTCCCTGGGAGGCACTTAGAAAAGCCAGAGCATTATTAGCTGCAGTTGCACTCCAGTGAATTTAAAGAAGAACTTAATTTAGTATCAGGAATTAATTAAGGCATCGGAAAGTATCTGGCTCATTGTCCCTGACCAATGTCATTAAACAATGCTATTTTTGCACGTATTATATACAAAATGGAGATGAGTCTTTATTCTCTTATATTTCAATGTTTCAGCTCATAATTGCACATACAGAAGCAAGAGAAAATCATGCTAACTCCAAAGTAATTAACTAGGAGAAGGAAGTATTTGCCAGATTTTTTTCTTTAAATACTCTAAGGAAATTCTATATTGACAAGTTTGTGATGGTTCGTTATATATTTACTATGTGCTTAAGAAATGAAAGTACCTATTAAAAAATTTAAAGTATGACAATTATGAATATAAATGGAATTTCAAATGCTATGGGCTTAGAAATGTTTCTATCCTATATGGTAAGAAATGAAAGCCTCTAAGTCCAAAAGTTATGGTTCAAAAGCAAGCATGTTATACTTTCTATATCCATTGTTACATTTTATTGTGGGAGGAAGTCTCCTTGGAAGAATGCAACTTTATTTCATACGTTTGGTAAACAGCCGTTTCTCTAGGGAGTCATTTCAATAAATCTTTATTATTACAGATTTTCATGGCAACTACTTTTCCTTTCAGATTCTCTCTATTACATTCAAATCAGATGACTTGTATGGTCATAACACTAAATATGTCTTGCCTGTTTCTCAAGAACATTTGCACATGTTTTGATGGACCCTGGGTGTCATATTGAAAAACAAATTGCCTCTATTTTTCATCTCCAATGTCAACAATTTTTGATGATTATATCCTTTCAGAAATTGCAGCTCTTCTATTGTTGTTTTCAAGGTCCACTTAAGTACTCAAATCTACTGCCATTTTTATTCATGGTATGGCAGTTGGGAGAAATGTAAAAAATTACATAGCAAAAGGAAGCCTGTCTCTAAAGAAAGATTGCAATTTTGATCTCCATTTAAAGGAACATCTTAGAGTACTTAACCAGTTCCAAAGCCCAGTTAGGTTAAACAACTTACCCAAGGTCATACAACTTGTAAAGGGCAGGTCTGCCTGACTTCAAGCTTCACACTCTCCCCACTGACATCACAGTACCTCACTGTTCATACTAGTGTGAAGCTATTGATTTTTCTGCATGGGTATTCTTGAACACCTGCACTGGGACAGATGATTAATTGAAATGTTATATTGTTCTACGTTTATTCTTTCAGGTACTAAGTACTGGGCCCTATGTTAGAAACAATAAATGAAACACTGTTCATAATCAGAGAAATGCTTAGTCTAATTGGAGAGGAAAACTCATACAGTTAAAAAGCAACAACAACAACAAACACACACAACCACAACATGTTAAGTGCTATTAAGAGAAATGCGGAAGATCAGAGAAGAAAGTAAATCCACCCACGGGTGTGTGTGTCGGAATGTGGAGAGGAGGGTGTGTTACTGAGAGAGGGTCAAAAAGGCCTCAGTGAGGAAGCAACATTTAAGGTTGATCTTGGACCATTCTAAGGAGCATTCTATAAGGCAAAGTCACTCAGGCAGAGGAAACCTCATGTTCAAAGTACCAAGTGCAAAACTGTGTTTGTAGAATCCTGAGAAGTTAAGCTTGGCTGAGGTTTGAGGGATATATAGAAGAGTAGAGAACATCTCCTTCAGAATTCTGATTAGAGAGTAAACTATTTATGAAATCAGTATATAAAAATATCTTTTGTTACCAAATAACAGAAAACCACTTAAGCTAACTTAAGAGTAATTTTATTGGAAAGACATAAAGATATTTTACAGAATCCAAAACAAAGTGGGGGAATTGGTGGTTCATTAGTAGATCCATGCAGTAGAACTTGGCTTCAATTCCTGGCAAATGCACCTCATGTGCAGCCACCACCTGTCTGTCAGTGGATGCTTGTGTGTTGTTAAGATGCAGAACAGTTTTAAGCAGAGTTTCAGACTAAGATAGACCAGGAGGAAAGCTCAAACTACTTTCAAAAATCTTCCAATGAAAACCCTATGGATCCAATGATCAGATCACAGTAATTGCTGATCTGCAAGCATTTATGGGAGATGGCACAACACCTAGCAGAATTTGGTTCTGCTGAGCATGAGGTCACCATGATATTGCAGACCCCTGGTTTTCCACCGCACATTCAATAAACCACATGTTTCTCAAATCTAGCCCTCCTTTTCAAATCTCATTTTCACTATCCTATCTGAAGCAATTACCTTAAATGTGTTACAAATATGGAGTATTATCTGGTCTCCTAACTTCCAGTCTTAAGCCCTTTGAATTCTCTTTATTTAGAGCCATTAGGCCTGTCTACTTAGAATACATACTTGGCCATGTCAATTCTTTTTCTTTTTTAAACAATTTTTTTATTTGGTGGTTATTGTTGTTGAGGATATACACAGCAGAACATACACCAATTCAACAATTTCTACAGGTAAAATTCAGCAACACTGATTACATTCTTCAAGTTGTGCAACCATTCTTACCCTCCTTTTCCTAATTGTTCCTTCCCATTAACATAAACTCACTGCCCATTAAGATTCCAATCTAATCTTTTAAGTTGCTGTTGTCAGTTTGATCCCATATAAATAGTTCTTAAAAGAGCACAAAGATAATAATATAAAGCATTCTCTCTGATCACAATGCATAAAAACAGAAATCAATAACAGAAAGAGCAAGGAAAAAAATCAAATACATGGAAACTGAATAACACCTTGCTTAAAAAGAACTGGGCAATAGAAGAAACCAAAGACAGAATCAAAAATTTTCTAAAATCAAGTGAGAATGAAAACACATCATATCAAAACCTTTGGAACACAGAAAAAGAAGTGCTCAGAGGTCAATTATAGCAATAAACACACTCATCGAAAGAGAAGAATGAGCCAAAATCAAAAAGTTAGCCCTACAATTTGAACAAATAGAAACAGAGGTGCAAAAGAAGCCCAGAGCATCAGAAGAAAGGAAATAATAAAGATTAGGGCAGAAATAAATGAATAGAGAGCAGAAAGAATCAACAAGATCAAAATTTACTTCTTTGAAAAGATTAACAAAATTGACAAATCATTGATCAAACTGACAAAAGAAAAACAGGAGAGGAAGCAAATAACCCAAACAAGAGATGAGATGGGGCACATTATAATGGGCCCAAATGAATTTAAAAGGATCATAAGAGAATACTAAAAAAAAAAAAAAAAAAATTGTACTCTAACAAATTTGAGAACCTAGAGGAAATGGACAAATTTCTGGAAACACACTACCTATCTAAACTAACACAAAGTGAGATAGAAATCTGAATAGCCCCATAACAAGAGAAGAGATTGAAAAGTTAGTAAAAAAAAAAAACTCCCAACAACAACAACAAAAAAGACTGGGTCTGAACACCTTCAATGGAGAATTCTATCATACATTCAGAGAAGAGCTCACACTAGTACTACTCAAATTATTTCAGAGCATAGAAAAAAGGAGGAATATTCTCGAATTTATTCTATGAAGCCAGCATAACCCTGATACCAAAGCCAGGCAAACACACTACAAAAAAAGAAAATTACAAATCAATATCTCTCATGAATATAGATGCAAAAAAAATCTCAACAAAATTCTAGCCAATATAATTCAGCATCATATCAGAAAAATAATACACCAGGACCAAGTGTAATTCATACCAGATATGCAAGGATAGTTCAACATTAAAAAATCAATGTAATCCACAACATAGAACAAAAGAAAAGAATCACACGATCAGGTCAATCGATGCAGAAAAGGCATTTGATAAAGTCCAACAGCCATTCCTGATAAAAAATCTCAATAAAATAGGAAGAGAAGGGAAATTCCTCAACATCATAAAGGGCATCTATACAAAACCAACAGCCAACGTAATTCCCAATGGAAAGAGGCTGAAAACATGCCCCCAAGAACAGGAATGAGACAAGGATGCACTTTGTCACCACTCCCATTTAACACTGTGCTGGAAGTCCTAGCTAGAGCAACAAGGCAAGAAAAACAAATAAAGGGCATCCAAATTGGAAAGGAAGAAGTAAAACTATCCCAATTCACAGATGATATGACACTATCCATAGAAAACTCCAAAGATTTCACAAGACAACTAATGGCACTAATAGAAAGATTCAGCAGAGTAGCAGGATACAAGATAAACATACAAAACTCAGTTGGATTCCTATATACCAACAAAGAGAACTTTGAAAAGGAAATCAGGAAAACAATGCCATTTATAATAGCCCCTTAAAAGATAAACTACTTAGGAATAAATCTAATCAGGGATGTAAAAGACCTATGCAAAGAAAACTACAAAACACTATTGTAAGAAACCAAAAGAGACCTACATAAATGGAAAAACATACTGTGCTCATGGATAGGAAGACTCAACATTGTGAAAATGTCAATTCTACCCAAAATGTCCTACAGATGCAATGCAATCCTGAACCAAATACCAACAGCATTCTTTAATGAGATGGAAAAATTAATCACCAACATTTTATGGAAAGGAAAGAGGCCCCAGATAATCAAAGCATTACTGAAGAAAAAGAACAAAGTAAGCGGCCTCACACAACCTGACCTCAGAATCCACTATACAGCCGTAGCTGTAAAAACAGCCTGGTACTGGTGCAATGATAGACACATAGGTCAATGGAAGAGAGTTGAAAATCCAGATGTAAATCCATCCACCTATGGTCAGCTGATCTTTGACAAAAGACCAAATTCTATTACTTGGGGAAAAGACAGTCTTTTTAACAAACGATGCTGGAAAAACTGGATGTCCATCTGTAAAAAAAATGAAACAGGACCCATACCTCACACCATACACAAAAACTTAACTCAAAATTGATCAAAGACCTAAAACGATAAAGATCATGAAAGAAGAAATAGGCATAATGAGAGGGACCCTGATATATGGCATAAATAGAATACAAACATAACTAAAAATGCACATACAGCAGAAGATGAACTAGATAAATGGGATCTCTTAAAAATTAAACACTTATGCTCATCAAAAGACTTCACAAAAGAGTAAAAAGAGAACCCACAGACTGGGAAAAAATCGGGGTTACGATATATTGGACAGGGCCTAAACTCTAAAATTTATAGAATACTTCAACATCTCAACAACAAAAAGACAAATAATCCAATTTAAAAATGGGCAAAGGATATGAACAGACACTTCACCAAAAAAGACATTCAGGTGGCTAATAGACACATGAGGAAATGCTTTCAATCATTAGCCATTAGAGAAATGCAAATCAAAACTACATTGAGATACCATCTCACCACAACATTACTGGCACTAATCAAAAAAAGAGAAGATAGCAAGTGTCAGAGAGGTTGTGGGGAGATTGGAACTCTTATGCACTGCTGGCGGGACATAAAATAGTACAGCCACTATGAAAAACAATATGGTGCCTCCTTAAAAAGCTAGAACTAGGAATACCATACGATTCAGCAATCTCACTCCCAGGAATATATCCTTGACAAATAAGAGCCATCACATGAATAGATATGTGTGCACCCATGTTCATTTCAGCATCATTCATAATTGCAAAAAGATAGAAACAACCTAAGTGCCTATCAACAGATGAATGGATAAACAAACTATGGTACATACATACAATGGAATACTAAACAACGATAAAGAACAATGATGATTCCAGGAAACATCTCACAACATGGATAAATCTGGAGGGCTTTATGCTGAATGAAGTAAGTCAATCACAAAAGGGCATATATTGTATAAGACTACTATTATAAAAACCCAAGAAAAGGTTTACATGCATTAAAAAACAACAGTTTTTGATGGTTTCGAGCAAGGGGAGGGGCGGGGAAAGAAAATCACTAACTAGATAGCAAACAAGTCGACTTTGGTGAAGGGAAAGGCAACACACAATTTAGGGGAAGTCAGCACAACTTGACCAAGATGAAGTCATAGAAGTTTCCTAAACATGTCCAAACACCTTGAGGTAACAATTTACTGGGGCTGAGTGTTGGGGACCATGGTGTTGGGGGCCATCCAGCTCAATTGGCATAACATAGTTCATAAAGAAAATGTTCTACATCCTGATTTGGTGAGTAGCTTCTGGGGTCTTAAAAGCTTGCAAGCAGCCATCTAACATGCATCTGTTGGTCCCATCCTGTCCAGAGCAAAGGAGAAAAAGAAAACCAAAGACACAAGGAAAATATTAGTCCAAAGGACTAATGGACCACATGAACCACAGCCTCCACAAGCCTAAGCCCAGAAGAACTAGATAGTGCCTGGCTACCACCACTGACAGCTCTGACAGGGATCACAATAGAGAGGGAGAAAAATATAGAGCAAAATTCAAATTCACCAAAAAAAGAGCAGATTTGCTGGTTTGACCAAGACTGGAGGAACTCTTGAGACTATGGCCCCGGACACCCTGCTAACTCAAAACTGAAACCACTCCCGAAGTCTACCTTTCAGCCAAAGATTAGACAGACCTATAAAACTAACAATAACACACATGAGGAACATGCTTCTTAGTTCAGTCAAGTATACAAGGCTAAATGGCAACACCTGCCCAAAAGCAAAGACAGGAAGGCAAGAAGGGACAGGAAAACTTGACAAATGGACAAATTGAACCCAGGGTGGAAAGGGGAAGGGGGAGACTGCTGACACATTGGGGGAGGGGGTTGCAACCAATGTCACAAAACAATTTGTGTATAAATTTTTGAATGAGAAACTAATTTGTGTTGTAAACTTTCACCTAAAGAACAATTAAAAAAAAAAAAGCACAATACACAAGGCAGGTATTATTTACCAGTTAAGCTAAACTATTGTTTGGTTTTGAGAAGACTTCAGGGAATATTTCTGGTTTAAGATTTAAAGATTATCTCAAGACAATAGTCTTGGGGGTTTATCGAGGCTCCATGGCCCCAAAAATTGTGGATTCCATGAGAATTTGAAATTCTGTTCTGCATTTTCTCTCTTCTGATCAGGATTCGTCTATAGAATCTTTGATGAAAATGTTCAGTAATGGTAGCTGGGTACTACCCAGTTCTTCTGGTCTCATGGCAAAGGAGGCAGTTGTTCATAGAAGCAATTAGCCACACATTCCATTTCTTCCTCCTATTCCTGACTCTTCTTGCTCTTCAGTTGCTCCAGGAGAATAGAGACAAATTGTTGTACCTTGGCTGGCTGCTTGCAAGTTCTTCAGACCTGGCACTATGCGACAAACCGGCAGATAGAACAGAGGCATTAAACATGATATTTTTCTTGTTTTTAGGTACCAGTGAGTTGGTTCCAACTCATAGTGACCCTAAGTACAACAGAAGGAAACACTGCCCAGTCCCATACCATGCTCACAATCATTGCTAGCTTGAGCCCATTTTTGCAGCCTCTGTGTCAGTCCATCTCACTGAGGGTCTTCCTCTTTTTCACTGACCCTCTACTTTACCAAGCATCATGTCCTTTTCCTGGGACTGATCCATCCTTATAACGTGTCCGAAGTACGTGAGATGAAGTCTCATCATCTTTGCTTCTGATGAGCATTCTGGCTGTACTTCTTCCAAGACAGATTTCTTTGTTCTTCTGGCAGTCCTTAGTATATTCAATATTCTTCACCAACACCATAATTCAAAGACAGTGAATTCATAATTCACTGTCCAGCTTTCACATGCATATGAGGCGATTGAAAACACCACTAAGGTCAGATGAACCTCAGTCCTTAAAGTGATATCTTTGCTTTTTAACACTTTAAAGAGGTCTTTTGTAGTAGATTCACTCAATGCAATGTGTCATTTGATTTCTTTTTGTTGTTGTTAACAAACTTATAATTTTGGAATAATTTTATATTTACAGAGAAGTTGCAAAGACAATACAGAGAGTTTCCATATACTCTTCACCCAGTTTCCCCTAATGTTAACATTTTATGTAACTATGATACATTTGCCAAGACTAAGAGATTAACCTTGGCACATTGATATTCACTAAAGTCCAGAGTTTATTCGGGTTTGTTAGGTACTGTGGAGTCTATTTGGACCCATAATGACCCCATGTGACAGAGAAGAAATGTCTCATAGGGTTTTCTAGCAGAGCAGATGTGAGAGTTGGATTTCTTGACTGCTTCTTCCATGGGTGTTGATTGTGGATCCAAGTAAAATGAAATCCTGACAACTTCAATCTTTTCTCTGTTTATCATAGTGTTGCTTATGGGTCCGGTTGTAAGGATTTTTGTTTTCTTTATGTTGAGGTGTAATCCATACTAAAGGTTGTAGTCTTTGATCTTCATCAGTAAGTGCGTCAAGTCCTCTTCACTTTCAGCAAGCAAAGTTGTGTTATCTGCATATTGCAGGTTGTTAGTAATGCCCTGTTCTTCTTCATATAGTCCATCTGCTCAGATTATTTGCTCAGCATACAGATTGAATAAGTATGGTAAAAGGATGCACATGCTGACACACAGCTTTCTTGACTTTAAACCACACAGTATCCCCTTGTTCTGTTCCAACGACTGCCTCTTGGTCTATGTACAGGTTCCTCATAAGCACAATTAAATGTTTTGGAATTCCCATTATTCTCAATGTGATTAAGAAGACAACATGATATTAGGCCAATTAATTGGGATGTCCCATGAAACCATGACCCTAAACCTCAAAACTAAGAAACCAAATTCCATGAGTGTTTGCTTGTACATGGCCATGTTATTTTCATTCTCAAATCCTTTGATGGCTTCCTGTGGTAAATAATTAGTTGGTAAGCTATTTTTGCAACCCAGCTCACTTTTTTAAAGTAGAATCTTAAACATAAACTTCAATAATTAAAGCAAGTCAGAAAATAATTTATTTGCAGAAGAATTACTTCAAATCCAGAGGATCTTAGGAATCTGAGAAGCATAGTTCAAAAAATACTTAAAGGATTAAGAAGCACACTTTGGCACAGCATCAGTAGGCATTGCTGTTACTAATCGTAACTTCTTGTTTTTGACAGCTGGCATAGATAGAGTCAGCTCCAACTCCTAGCAACCTTAAGTACAATAAAACAAAATGTTGCCCAGTCCTGCACCATCTTCATAATCATTGGTACGCTCAAGTTCACTGTGTATTTTGAGTGTCTTCCAACCAAGGGTGCTCATCTTCCAGAACTATATCAGAAAACAGTATTTTGTAAGTCACGGGGTTTTCATTGGCTAATTTTTGGAAGTAAATCACTAGGACTTTCTTCCTAATCTGTCTTATTCTCAAGGCTCTGCTGAAACCTGTCCATTATGTATGACCCTGCTAGTTGAAATACTGCTGGCATAGCTTGCAGCATCATAGGAACATGCGAGCCACCGCAGTAGGACAAACTGACAGTGGTAGAACGTAACTTAGAGCCTTACTCTTCGAAGTGTGGTCTACAGACCAGTGGCAGTGAGGTTACTGGGAGCACATCAGAAATGCAGAATCTCAAACCCACACTAGGTCTGAGTCAGAAGCAGCAGTTTAGAGATCCCCAGGTGGTTCATATGCACACATGCACTGACCTGTTGAATGATCTCCACAATCTGGCCTCACAGTCATCACATAAGTAAACACCCAACAGCAGCATATTTGTCATGCCAGTGGCGTCACTGGGGAGTGCGGGGGTTGCAGACCACACCAGGTGACACTGTCAGAGGGAGTGACACCAAAGTGCAGTGCTTCAGCAGAAATTTATTATTTTTTATAAAAAATCCTTGCAGTTAGCTATAGCAACAAAAAAATATTTTTGTAAGCCCAGCTTACATGTATCAATATACCTACAAGGCTAAAACTCTATGCTAATTTACTTTTTGAACCTTCTAACGTGCTCCAGTCAGAGCTGTCATTATTATCCAATTACCATGATGTTTTGAGTCATGCGGTTTCATCTGCATGTGCTGCAAGCACGCAGTGCTGTTTTCATTGCTGCTGGCGCTTTTATAGTCACTGATTTTGTCAAATTTTCTGGTGTTTTAGCTACAATACTGTGGTAATTATTATTTGTGAACCTATATCAATAACTTTTTTTGAACGAAGTAGTAATTAAAGAAAAAGGAGAAAAATCAAAAAAAGGTCCACTCAGTTGCTAATAATATTGTAACTAATCATGTAATTCAACGTAGAAAAATTTTACAAAACAGTTTCGTTGTCGGTATTCATATAATCTAAGAAATATTACATTTAAACAATTTACAACTATATTTCTCACCTATTATTCTATGATTAAAATTAATAATAAACTTACATGTACAACAATTATTGATTGTATAACTCTTGGATAACTAAATAGAAAAATTGGCAGTTTAAACTATGAAGTGAGAGAAATGCTATGTTTCTTGATACATGTTTAGAAATATAACTTAAATCATAAATTCTTTTTTTTTAATTTTAGTCTTTTTAAATTTTCTTTAAAAACATCACTGTCTTGAAACTATATGTCTGGCTTTAATGAAATTTTCCAGGTTTAAGTCTGAATTATGATTTAAAAAATAGTGACACATTAAAATGTACATTTGATAGAACTAACATATCCAGTAGATTTACATTTTACGTTTTCCTTTTGTTTTTCATTTAAATGTTGATAATTTACCTTTTTTTATTGTGCAGAGATATTCTTTCATGCCGCATGGAGTACATAAATCAAAGAGGCCAACTGGATACCAGCAAAGGAAAGCAAAAGAGGCAAGAATTAAATCACTCAAGATACTTGCTGGATCCATGCTTCACTATGTCAAAAGACTGAATGACAGCCAGGGGTCATCAAAAGATATTGCTCTTCAGTATCCAGTTGATATAGCTTGTGCTTTTGATGCTAGCATGCATTCTGCAGAAGGGCAAAGGGTGGAAATGGCAGAATTTGAAGAAGAGAGTGCTGAAAGTAGCCATGATACTGTAAACAAGATGTGTCATGTTAAGGAGAAAGATTTGCAAAGTTTTTGTGATGTTTCTTTCTGGGAGATACCAGTTCATCATTTTTGGGTTGAAGTCATCAAAAGGGGAAGTGCTTCTTTCCCGAACAAAGACAATGCTGCGGCAGGGCAAGATGCAAAAGGAAAGCGAGATGTGCACCAGCTTTCAAAAGAGTGGATTTACAAGATGATGCCAAATGGCGAGAAAATTCCGCAGTCATGGATGGTTTACTCACTTGTCAGGGAGAATTTACACTATTTCTGTTGCCAAGTGTTTGCATTCTGTGGTCACAAAGAAGATGAATCTTCACTGAGATAGTAGAGATGATTTCAAAATATGATCCAGTGCTGAAAGAGCTCTTACTGAAATTAAAGCAGAGCTCATGTAAACTTAAAGTCTTTCATCTTGCACCAAAAACTCAGAATGAATTTATAAGTACCCTGGCAAATCATGTGAAGGAGAAGCTTGTCATGGACATAAAGTCTGCAATATACTTTGGGATCATATTTGATAGCACACCTGACATATCACATACTCATCAGATGTCCGAAGTGATCGGATGTATAAAAATCACAGTAGGAAAGCCGAAATGAAAGAAGTCTTTCTAGGATTTTTCCCTTTAAAGGAGAAAAAGCTGCTGACCTCTACTGTGATGTTCTTAAAAACCTGCAAAGTGATGGACTAGACATAATGATGTGCCATGCTCAAGGCTGCAATAATGTTGCTACTATGGCTGGAATCCATGGAGTAGTATAAGCCATTCTTAAGGGAAAGAACAAGAAAGTATTTTTAATGAACATGTGGACCATTCGCTTAACTTGCGCAGGTAACCCTCTTTTGCTGACAATGCATTGTGCGTGGTATTTTATAGAACTCCTAAGACAATGCTTTCTTTGCTGTTTCCACCCATCAATGGGATGTGTTAATTGACCATACTGGAGTGTCAGTGAAAAGGCATCAACAACACGCTGGAGTGCCCATCATGCTGCAGTCAAGCCAGTTAAAGAAAAGTTCAATAAGTTTGTGGCAGTGATTGAAGCTCTTTGTGAGCCACATAAAAATTTAAACACAAGAGGAGCAACACAGTTTCTTTTGCCTGCTGTCTGTAATTTCACTTTTCCGTGCTACCTTTACTTCTGGTGTGATGTACTTCAGGAAGTTAATCTCACACAGCAGTCAGTACCTGCAGACTAAGGGCTCTTGACAAGGTGGTGATGAAGTTAGAGATGCTAAGACTTTTTCTGCACGAGGAGTGCAGTCACCTAGTAGAACATGCAATTAAACAGGCGCTTTTAAAATCAGATGAATATGGAATTGCAGTAGACAGAAGAGTAGGTTCAAGAACAGGATGGCAGGGGATGGGGAGCAGGCAAGCAATGCTGGAGTCATTCTGCAAGAAGAAAATCAGAGGGTGATGCTTGAGTGCATTGAGCGCTTTCATTCAGAATTCCAAATCAGATCAAGAGCCGTTAAGGAAGCAGCAGCCGTATTTGAGGCTGTTCAAGCAGAGTCTCACATCTGCCACTGAAGAGTTAAAGGTATCCATTCCAAAACTGACCACTTTCTACGATGAGGTATCCAAGAGTGAGCTTTTACTAGAAATACTGAGGTTCACAAGGCACCTGAAAGCAGCAGAGATTGATCTGGAAGAAGCCAAACATTGGGCAACATTAGATATTTTGACATCATAGCTGAATGGGACTTTGTAGAATCTCTCCCAACCCTTCACTAAGCCCAAAATGATTTCTGATGATCTGTGTACCTGTGGCTTCATGTGAGAGGAGATTTTCAAAGCTGAAACTTACAAAGAACTATTTGCTATCTACCGTGGGACAGTCAAGGCTTTCCCTTGCAGTATTTGCAATTGAAAAGTGAGTTGTCCAAAGGCATTGATTTTTATGAAGTCATTCACAAGGCCAGGAAAGGAAAGTTCTGATTGAATCGAGATATTCACTAAGTGCTGAAATGCTTGTGTATTTGTTCTTGTTTATTTTTATGGTATTATTTCATTAATGAATATATTTCCATATGCAGTTGTCTACAACTTCTGCATTATTTAGGCTGTTATTGATTATGGAAACCTAATCCAGCAATGTATCTCATGTAACAGTAAAGTTTAACATTAAAATGAACATAACTTTGATGTAGTTCTTAAATGTTTATCCTCTGAATTCTATTGTTTTCTTATGTAATTTTCATTTTAACTACATGAAACCATGTAAATGTAAATACATTTAAGCTGTGTGTATGATATGGTGATTTAAAGATATAATTTTAATTTTGTTTCTTGTTTATGTTACTACTATTGCCATTACATTCAGTGATATACAGGAATTACAATATATGAATAACATTAGTACAAAAAACATTACTAAGGATTTTGTATGGTCTGGTACAGGAGGAGTCCATGGCAGGGGGTGAGGGGAGTGACAAGGTAACACCAGGAGTTACCACACTGGGTGACACCAACCCTAGTGACACCACTGTGTCAGTGCACTTCATGCCTCCTGTGCTCTGGTGAACTGGACTCCTCCCTCTCTTTACCATATCATGTGCTCCCCTTACTCTATTACTTCAGGGTCTTGGCTGACCCGCTGGTCTGTTTCCACCCTCATCAACCTCTGTCAATCAGAAAACAGTTAATCGTTTAAAACACAGCACTAGGGCTCCCATCTGCCTGTGGTCTTCCCCCGCATCTCCCATAGATGTGATATATCCTCTTTGGGACCCCATAGTCCTTAGAACTATTCATATATAATAAATACATATTTTTCTTGCTTTTTAGCTTTTTTTTTTTTTTTTTTTTTTTGTACATATATCGTACCAGATAGAAAGCTTTCAGAGATTAAGGACTCTACATTGCTTAGCATCACATACGGGTTGATGAAATATTTTTGCAATGGAATTGTTACTGGTAAAGGGAACGAACAGGGGAGTGAATTGAAGTCAAATGACTGAGGTTTCAATGCCAGTCCCACCAAACACCAATGTACCTTAAGCCACTTAAGCAGTATATTTCAAATTTCATTTCTCTAATATGAGTCCCTTCCAACTCGAGCATTGTATTGTTTGTGGGTGGTGGTAGTATGAAATATCTGCCAAGAATATATATTTCAAGTTACATTTATTGGAGTTACAAAACTGAAATCCATTCTACAATTATGCTTCCTCAAAATTATACTTATAAAAAGAAGTAGGAAAAAAAAAAAGGAAATCAGCATTTCCAAACCAAATTCCATGTAGTTATTAGGTTTCATATTACTTCGAAGTTATTTTTAAAGGAAGAAAATTTAATCATGAAATCAGGGTTTAATGAGTTTATTTTATTTATTCACCCAAAAATCTCATTCCAGAAAGGCATTAAAGGAAGCGTACAAGGAACAGAAGTATCACAAAACGACATAAACTAAAATTAAGAAAAAAAAAGAGTGGGGATATGAAATGAATCAGAGAATGAGGCGCAAAGGTGAGGTAACATTCTATTAAGACAACTGCATTGCTTTCCATCTTTTCTAACGCACAAGTAGACAAGGGAGACCCTAAAGTTACGCTATGTGAAGCTTCTAGCAGCCAATATAAAAAGGCAAAACTTCCCAGTTAGACAAGTCATAAATATCATAAGGCATATACAGACCAATTGCTCAGAAATGCAGTTATTTCTGAGATCTTGATGAAGAGGATATGGTTATATAAGGAATGATGCTCTCAGCAACATCGTACAGTGATTGGAAGTTCGTAGGATATTTATTATAATAATCCCCATAATCTGATGGCATCACGATTCTGAATTCAATGAAATCAATTCTATAAGGGTCAGTACAGAACAGTTAACAAGTTCTCCAATGATCTGATGTCCCTGAGTGGTGCAAGTAGTTTGCACACAGCGGGTAACCAAAAGGTTGGGATTCAAATCCACCAGGCGACACCATGAAAGAAAAGGCCCAGTGATCTAATTCTGTAAAGATTACAGCCTAGAAAACCCTATGGGACAGTTCTACTCTGAAATACTCGGTGTTGGTATGAGTTGGAATCTACTCAGTGGCACAAGACAACAACAGCAAATAAGATGAGCTTAAAGTGTCACTTTTGCAATCCTTCTTAAATGTTATTTGATGAATATTGGAGACCAAGAGGTGGAGCACATTATGCCAGTAAGGGTGGGGTAGGCACCCATTTAGTGCTGAAGCTGAATGAAGACTCGTAGGACAAATCATTTTGTCTTAGGATACAATGGAGCCTGGGCTTTCTCGAGAAAGCCAAGGAGCCCTTTAAGGCACAGTAACCTGCTCAAAGATAAAGCCAACATTTTATTAAGACAATTGTTTTGAACTTTTTCTAAAGCACAATAGATCATGGAGACCCCCAAAGTTATTTTGCTTACTATGTGACTCCAAAAATGTTAGTCTTGAAAAATTTGAAGCAGATATAGGATAGATAACTGCAGAGTGCAAACAAAGAGAGAAATGTCTCCATACACAGGGGAATAAAAGGATTTTATTGTGTCTGGATTTGAAGTTAATAAATTACATTTAACGTCGGTCATTTGGCAGATGTGGGGGGGATGCTAAGTGAAAATTTTTAATAGAGAGAAAGTTTAAAGACATAAAAAAATATGGTGCAAAAATACATTAGAATACTAACAGTGTTAAGATTATGATGTATTAATTTATATTTATACTGTATTTTATTTCTAAAATTTTCTACCATACCCATGAATTAATATCATGATTATAAATACAATAAGTATTTAATAATGATAAAAAAGCAAAGAAAAAGACATGTTGTTCCATTGCAAGGTGAATGAAGACTTCTTTCAAAAAAGTTACCAGATGTATAATGCTACAGTTGGCAGTGAGTATGAATTTATTGGCCAAAATAATCTGGCCATTTTCAGAAAAAATTCACAAAGTAATAAAGATAAATTGCTTAGAGAGAGATTTTAATGAAACTGAACATACAACAGAAGCATATTTATTACCTTGAATTGCTGATTTAATAGAGGCACATCTGGTAGGAGAACACATATTGTTTAAACTATTGTAGCACTTCTGGTCTTATCTTACTAAACAAATAGTGCGAATTCTAGGTAAAATTAGGGACTGCCTCAGACCATGGGAAATAAGACAGAAAACCTGCCACTTAGCAAAACTCATGCACGGAGACATAATAACACCTCCAGGAAAAACAAAAAACAAGCACTTACTAGTGTTCAAGTTAAACTGTTGTTGTTGCTGTTGGGCGCCATCAAGTCATTTTCAATTCATGGTGACTCCATGTGTGACCCCATGTTAGCCTAACCGTTTGTGCCACTAGAGCTCCTTAAACTAGATATGTGTTAACAAAAAAAAAAAAATGCCATCGAGTCGATTCTGACTCATGGTGACCCCATGTTGTATGACAGAGTAGAACTGCTCTATAGCGTGTTATTGGCTGCAGTCATCACAAAAGAAGTTTGCCAGGCCTTTCTTTTGTGGCACCACTGGGTATGTTTAAACCATCAGCCTTGTGGTTAGTAGCCAAGTTCAAACACCCAGGGACCTATATATATGTTTTGGCATGGATAAAATATGAAAATTAATGACCACAATTAAAGTTGTATTTTGCTTAAGAAAAACTTGACAGAATTTTAACTGAAGGAAAGGCAAATAAACTGGTAACTATATAAAGAGCAGACAACTTTGGGATTTCTGCTCTTACAGAATCATCTCTATTCATTCATGCATCCATTCATTACCCAAAATGTTTTACACAACTCTTATGTGCCTGCCACTGACGATGATGCAGGGGGATATAATGGTGAACCCTATAGTCACAGAACCTAGACCAAAATGGGGGAGCAGACAGTACAATAAGGCGTGAGATGTGCTATGTAGGGAAAGAATCCTCATAGTTTAGAACAGCCCCAAAACAGATTTGGAGAGAGGTCAGGGAGTAAGTAATGTCTCATGTTAGACCTTGTCTACAGCTGAACTGCTAATAGCTCATCATGCAGCCACCATAAGAGAAACAAATCAATGGTGAACAGTCCACACTACATGATCTATTAGGCAGAGGATAGTTGTTCAATTTTGGTTTATTATGAATTAACTGACACTGGAGCCTTAACCTTCTCCATCTTGTTCATTACTATTTCTGGCCCACATTAGCACTCAATAAATATTTGTTGAATGAATAAATGAACTGTTGAGTAAAAAATTGCTTATTTGGGCCTTAATGTTACTTTTCATTGCCTCTAGTTACAAGGTTCACAACATAACGTTCATATCTCTGGGAAAACATGTATGGAAAGAAATAGGAAAGCTATAAAAAAATATTTAAATGAAAGTTACCTTGGAAATTACCTTAAAATTTTAAGGCAGTTTGAGTATTATGAAAAAAATGTAATTAAATTGTTTAAATTATTAGAATTATAACTCTTATAGTAAAATCACAGGGAACACCAACCCAGACAGCACTCTATTTTGATTCATTGTTTTGAACATGTCTTATTTTTCAGAAGAAAATGGCACTGTAATTACTAGAAATGTTTTCCTGACATTTGTTCAGGTTTTTTCCCCTCTTAAGTGTGATTTCATTTCATTAAAAAAAAAAAATTCTAGCAAAACACATCTCTAAATGTAAAATGATTTCACTTTAAAACGTTATTGTTTTAATAAAATCATTGAAATAAATTATTTCTTAAAGCAAAAAATTATCTGTATAATCTATTCTAGAATTTTTTTTCTATTTTACATAGACTAATTACCCAATCAAAAGTCTATCATTTATTAGCTCATTATTTTTAGGAATACAAAATAAATTTAAGACATGATTATTATTCTCAGTAAATTCACTACCTACCTAGGTAGACACATGAAATGAAACAATTAATATACTAAAATTGATTAAATAATTAGTGAACTACACGAGGTAGAAAATAACTAACAGTAAAATCACATGATACAAATAGTTTAGAAAAAAGACCCTCAGTAAGTGCTAGAGTATTTTAAAATAGCATCACAGAGGTTTTGTACTAAGAAATAACTTGAAGATGAGAAAGAATTTTGACCAGCAGCACAGAAATGAAGAGCCTTATAGCCAGGAGAATATTAAAAGTCAGCACTGTGTTTGAGTGGAAATTTCCTAGGTATTTGTAAACTGTCTATTGTCCCCTCTAGTTACATCTAATCAGAGTAAAAGTTGAAAGAGGTATTTTATGTAAATTTGAATTCTAGAGATACCTATAGCATACGTGTGTGTGTATCTGTACACATACATATATAGTCGTTGTTGGTAGTTGCCTTTGAAATGGTTCCAACTCATGGCCAGCTTATGTGTAACAGAAGAAGACTTTGCCCAGTCCTGGCCACCCTCAGGATGGTTGCTATGTTTGAGTCCATTGTCTTGGCCACTGTCTATCCATCTCACCAAAGGTGTCCCTTGCCTTTGCCAATGCTCTACTTTACCAACTGTTACGTCCTTCTCTAGCAATTGGTCTTTCCTGATGATATGTCCAAAGTAAGTGAGTCAGTCTTCCCACCCTTGCTTCTAACGGTTATTCTGGTTGTTTTTCTGCTAAGACTGATTTGTTCATTCTTCTAGCAATCCACAGTATATTCATATTCTTTGCCAACACCGCAGTTTGAATGCATCAATTCTTCTCCCGCCTTTCTTTTTCGTTATCCAGTTTTCACATGCATATGTGATGATTGAAAAGACCATGGCCTGGATAAGCTACATCTTAGTCATCCTAGTGATAGCTTTGCTTTTCAGAACTTCAAAGAGGTCTTTTACAGCAGATGCAATATGCCCTCTGATTTCTTGGGTGCTGCTTTCATGGACAATTGATCCCATTTAAATCCCAATTTAAGAATTTTGCTTTCTAAATGAGATTGGACAAGAAATAGCATTTCTTTTTGGAAGTTCTGGTAAGTCACTAGAAGAATATATGGTTGGTAATCAGTGGAAAATCATCAATAAGAGAGAGAGTACTTGAACGAAGTGGTATCTGGCACAGTACTGCGTTCCCAGGGGGAATGGAGCCATAGTGAGAACCTGGCAGAAGTCACTGTGACAGGGGCAGTGGGAATTAATGGTCAGGAAGAGAAAGTGGTTGTTGGTTAGGTAGCGTTTGTAAGAGGGTTGGTGGTTGTGGGCAATAGATTGGTGATTCAAGTAGAGTGAAATCCTTAACAACTTCAATTTCTTCACTATTTATCATGCTGTTGTTTATTGGTCTAGTTGTGAGGATTTTCATTTTCTTTACATTCATGTGTAATCCATACTGAAGGCTGTGGTTTTTCACCCTCATCAGTAGGTGCTTCAAGTCATCTTCATTTTCCACAAACAAGTTGTGTCACCTGTATATCGCAGGTTGTTAATGAGTCTTCCTCCAATTCTGATGCCACATTCTTTTCCATGTAGTCTGGCTTCTCATATTATTTGTTCAACATACAGACTGATTAAGTGCAGTAAAAGAATAAAACCCTAATGCACACATTTTCCTATCCTGAAGCATGCAGTATCCACTTGATGTCTATATAAAATATATATAAAAAATTCATATCATAAGAATATATATAATACATATCAGAAGGCTATAATACCCTGATATAGATAGAAAGAGAGGAGAGAGAGAGAGATCAGAGACATATAAAATATCAGAGGGATAATATGTATTAGAGGGACCCAAATCCTGTATATGAACACAGACTGCTCCGAGAACTAAATTCCTAACCCTCAAAGTTTGATTTTCCCAAAAATCTACTTACAGAAAAGGTTGTTTCTCACTCAGATCCATAGATTTCACTCACAAGAGCTAAAATCATTCCACAATCAGCGAATGTGAGAGGAAAACTCCAAGATGCAGTTTCTCCCACTGTGGGTTAATTTGAACCCATAATTAAGTGATTTCTCCTCTTGTTTATTGTCATGAGACTGTGTTTTTAGTTCTACAGTTGGTGCCTTTCCGTCAGTAATGCCCAACCACAACGGTGGAACCACTGCCTCCACCTTCCCTCTTACAAGTTCTGCCTAACCGACAACCACTTTCTCTTTCTCACCATTAGTTCCCGCTACCCCTTTCAGGATGACTTCTGTCAGGTTCCTATTGTGGCTCCATTGCCCCTGGAAATGCAATGTTGTGTCAGACACTTCTTCATTCAAGTACTCTCTCTCTTGTTGATGATTTTCCACTGATACCAACCATATATTCTGCTGGTGACTTAGCAGAACTTCCAAAAAGAAACGCTGTTTCTTCTTCAATCTCATTTAGAAAGTAAATTCTTAAAAACAATTACCATTTATTTTTATTTCACGCTTACTATATGCCAAGCACCAAGCTAGAGGCATACATGAATTCTCTTATTTGATCTTCACAAACTCCATTTAACAGGTGAGGAAAATGGGATGTTAAGAGGTTAGTTTGTTTAAGGATAGAAAGAGGCAGAGTCTCAACTTAATCGCAGGCTTGCCTAATGCCAAAGATCAATAACCAGTGTCCAACCTCTCACCATAAAGTGTTTATTTATTCTGTCAACTCTTGTTGACATCAGCTTTCTATCTTTTGTAGACACTTCCTACTCACAGATAATATTTCCCAATTCTAAAGCCAAAAAACCTATTTCCCTCATCTTAAAATCCTTGAGTCTTCATCTTAAAATCCTTGAGTCTTCATCTTAAAATCCTTAAGTCTTCTTTCTTCTCTCCATAGCACCTCATTTCTCCACTCTCCTTTATAGCAAACTTCTCCAGAAAACAGACCAAATTCATTGCCTCTCATTCCTCTCCTTTCATTTTCTATTGAAATCATTCTAATTAGGGGTTTACCTCCACCACTCCATTGAATCTGTTATGGCTTCCATGAAGTGAAATTCAGTGGCAAATTCCTGGCCAGAATCTCACTCGACCCTTCAGCCTAAATGTCCCACAGTTGAAGACACCCTCCTCGAGAGACTACATTCACCTGGCTCCTAAGACACCATCATACTCTACTGACTTTCCTTCCATTTTACTCCCTTCTCTTTCTCAATAGATTTGCCTCTTCCTTGTCATCTCCCCAAAACACTAAATACTGGAGTGACCCATATCTCAGTCTTCCACCTTCTTCTTTGTCTAACTACACTCCATCACTTATTGATCTTATCCAGTTTCATGACTTAAATACTAACTCCCATCTTTGTATCTCCAGTCTGGATCTCTACCCTGAACTCCTGACTCATGTATCTAACAGCTTGCTTGACACTTCAGCCTTGACACCTTAAAAGTGAATCAGATTTAACATGCCTCAAAACAATATCCTCATTCTCCCCCTTAAACTTGCTTTTTAGCAGTCTTTCCAAATTTGGTCCATAGTACCGTCACTCACCAAGTTGTTTTAGGAAAAATTTGCAGTTCTCCTTAAAAGCCAGTTGCTGTCAAGTTGACTCCCACTCATGGTGACCCCATGTGTGTCAGAGTAGAACTGTGCTCCGTAGGGTTTTCAGTGGCTGATTTTTCAGAGTAGATTACCAGACCTGGTAGATTACCAGGTGCCTCTGGGTAGACATAAACCTCCAACCTTTTTGTTAGCAGCCAAGCTCATTAACCTTAACTCCACTCTTTTTCTCTTATCTCATGTCCAATACATCAGCACACTGTGGTGACTCTTGGTGAAATGCATCCTTAATTGCTACCTCCTCCACATTGACTTAGTCTCTTGTCCAAGCCACTGCCACTTCCCACCTATTGACTATTGCAATGAACTTCTGTCATGTTGCTCTCAATCTAGTCTCCATCCACCCTCACAGTAATCTTTTTTAAAGTTAAGCTAGATTATGTTATTCAGCTGCTCAAGATGATTCAATGGTTTCTTATCTCACTCAGAAAAAAAGCCAATGTCTTTTCAGTGGCCTGCAGGACCATCCATGATGTGACTGTACTCCTCTTTACTCTTTCTCTAGCTGCTCTGTTCAAGTAAATTGGCCTCGTTGCTATTCCTAGAACAGGATGGTCATCTCCAGCACTCTCTTTCCTTACAATGCTCTTTCCCTCCCTCTCACACGTTCTTCAGGTCCTTTCTCAGATGCCATTTCCAGTGAGTCCTTCCTGTCTAATTTACAGTCGCAACTCCTGCAACCGTCTGCCCTCTACAACCCCCTTTTCTGCTTCGTTTTTCTCCAACATACTTATCATCATCTGTCCCAATATTGACATAATAGATATTTTACATATTTATCTGTTTATTGTCTGTTTCTAAGCTTCAAGGTGGCCGGGGTTTTTGGCTGTTGTTTTGTTTTGTTTTTTTCCAATGCTATTTTCCATCATCTAGGATAAGAACAAATATACTACTATCAAGGTTACAGAAAGTCAGGACTGTTTTCAAGGGTATACTGCTGATAGGAATTATTAACTATCTCTAGAATTTATTTTAGGTTGACCAGTAAGTGACCTCCACTTTTTCCTACTTATTAATAAACTTTTACTGGTTCTTCGACATCTTTCTGGCTGCTGACTTTGCACAGCTACTCAAAATCCATTATAATATCTTGTTCCTTTGCTTCTATACTAGAATATGCTGAAATCAGCACATATGAATTCATAAATTCAGACATCAAGGGCTTGCCTATGAAAATACATGGTTTATTGAGGTATCGACATAAACAATGTTACTGAAAACAGAAATTTTAGATGACGGAAGAGAACAGTTATTGAGTGCCTAATACGGACCAGGCACTCTATACATATATAACTCCATTGAATCTTTAAGTCAACCCTATATGTCATTAGTATTACCAGAAATAGCTCTATTGATTTGATTGTCTCCTCACACACAAAAGAGCCTATATTATTCCTTCAATTTTAAAGTGTCTCCTTTCCTCTTCTGAGCATGCGAATTTAATTTACAGCCTTTAAGAGTTTTCTATAACAAGAAGTTTATCTTCTCAAGTAAACTAACATTCTCCTGCCTGTATGTGCCTCTGCCTTTTCTCACACATCTACACTTGGAAACAACTTTGATCTCAGAGGCTTTTTATAAGCAGAAGCACAGGAAGGAAGAACAGGTGAACAGTGTGCCCTCATCTAGCAATCTCTGGGGTAGAGGTTTGCAAATGGTGTTCCTCAGGATTCCTCAGAAGTCCGCCACAACTCTCCAGGAGGCAGCATAATATAGTCATTAAGAGTACAGTCTATGAAGACAGATTGCCTGGATTCAAACAGGTGGAGTTCATTCAAAAAAAAAAAAATCAAACTCATTGCCATTGAGTCGATTCTGACAGATAGTGACCCTAAAGGACAGGTTAGAACTTCCCCATAGGGTTTCCAAGGCTGTAAACCTTTACAGAAGCAGACTGCCACATCCGTTTCCTGTGGAGCAGTTGGTGGGTTTGAACTGTCAAAATTTCAGCTAGCAGCCAAGCACTTAACCACTGTGCCTCCAGCACTCCTTCCGATGGATTCAAATCCCATTCACTAGTTGTAGGTCTTGGGAAAGATACTTAACTTTTCTGTAAAATGGAGATCATGATAATAATAGCACCCATAGAGGTGTTGTAAGGTTCTTTCTTTTTTTAAGAAATTTTTTACTGATTCTAAAATTAATATGAAACAATTTAGTTACAGAAACCTAGTATATGTAAAGCAGTCTTAAAGCCCAAGCCTGTTGCCACTGAGTTGATTCCGACTCATAGTGACCCTATAAAGTAGTCTTTAAAAAGAAAAATAAAATTAAAAGACACTTTGATTTCAGACTTATCATAAAGCTGTAGTTATCAGGATCATGAAAGAGATAGGCCAGTTTCTCATAAAAAACTAAACACACGCCTACCCTCTGACCGAACAATTCTACTCCTAGGAGCCCTGCTGGTGCAGTGGTTAAGAACTTGGCTGCTAACCAAAAGGTTGGCAGTTTGAATACACCAACTGCTCCTTGGAAACCATGTGAGGCCGTTCTATTCTGTCGTATAGGGTCGCTATAAGCAGGAATCGACCCAATGGCAACAGGTAGGTAGGTAAACCTCTCCAGAAAGAGGTAGGGCAGTTTCTTATAAAAAACTAAACACACACCTACCCTACAACTCAACAATTCTACTACCAGGTCTTCACCCAAAAGAAATTAAAGTATATGTCTACAAAAAGACTTGCACAAAAGTGTTCATAGCTGCTTTATTCATAATGGCCAAACATGGAAACAGCCAATAGGACGATGGAAAAACAATTTGCAAAATATTCATACAATGAATTATTATTCAGTAATAAAAAGGAATAAATTACTAATACACACAGCAACATGATAGAACCTCAGAAACATTATGCTGCATGAAAAAAGCCTTATTCAAAAGAGTAGACATGGACTTCCAGGCAACATGGTGCTCTAGGCAGAAGCACCATGCCGTCCCTCCACAGCCAAGATCAAAAAAACTAAGCAAAACAGAGAAAACAGCAATCCTGAAACCCTAAGCACCAAATGAAGAGATAAAGAACTCAGCCAAGCACCAAATGGAATAAGAAACTGACAGAGAACAGAGAGCGAGGAGACACACATGCAGAGGTCCCCTATCACCTAACACAGCATGGTTCCACCATCTTGGACTCCTATCAGAGACCAGCGAACAGCGGGTACAACAAAGCAGGTTCATGGAGCTTCCAGCAGTAGACAGAACAACAGGTAAACAGTGATGTATGCTTTACCACCCCCCAGTCTTCTTCCCCCCCCACTTGGCCTCTTCTGCTCCCTGCGGCTACCGTCTCTTGGCCAGGAAACACTGGCTGCTTGGATTCCACCTGCCCCCACTGTGCGACTCCCTGAGTGCCATTTGTTGGCTGCTGGTGTTGCTTTTTTCCACTTCTTTCGAATTCTCCCTTACCTCTCATCAGCTCCCCCTCCTTTCTCTCAAATACCTGGCTTGATGTGCCATCTTTGCTTCTTCCTGAAAGTCTGTGAAACTTTGCTCTAATGTGAAACTGCTTCCCGGTACATGCTGCCACACTGGTGGGATCCCGGGTCTTTATTTGTTTGTTTGTTTTGAATTGTTTGTTTGTTTTCTTTTTCTTTTCTCAAATTGGGAACCCCTTCTAGCTGGGCAGTACTGTGTGGCCTGGGGCCTAGCCCCTCAGTTTGCACAGATGCACAGAGGGATCCCTGAGAGCATTTCTTTTTTCATGGATTTTTTTTTTTCCTGTTTTTTGCAGGGTTTTTCTTGTTTTTTTAATTAATTAATTTATTTAGTTTTCTTTTCCCTCTATTTCCCTTTTTGTCATTATCCATTACTCAGTTTCTCATCTCTCTATACCTTCCTTCTCTTCCTGTCCACTGAATACCTGGTGCTGAGTGACACCTCTACACCTTCTAGCCAGGCTGCACTTCAACACCAGGGAACAACTTCCCCAGACCTTGTAGCCACAACAGTGGGTTACCTGGGAGCTTTTCTTTTTTTCTTCTTTCTAATTTTCATTTATTCACTTTTTCTTTCTTTTCTTTCTTTTTCCTCTCTTTTTTGGTTTTCTCCATTTCAAAGTCTCTCATCTCTCCATTCCAACAGCAAGCTCCCCTAGCACTCTTTTCTGTTTGTTTGTATGTTTTTGGCTCCTGTTCCTGTCTCCCCTCTCTCCTCTCTCCCACACCCATCTTAGCTCCATACATCACAATCACTCCCCTCCATCATGCCAACCTGCACCGTGTGCTTAACATCACACCACCAAGCAGCACAAGCACAGCCTACTGGAACCTTCCCAGCACTGATTACCAGCCTGCCCTGGTGGCTGTAGTAAGTGCCACAAACAACCCATCCCAGCAACTCTTCTTCAGCAAGACCTGCCCTGCTGTACCATATCTGAGCAACTGACCCTTCCAACTGAAGAAGGAAGCAAAAAGTATTGTGCCCACAGATAAGCAAACTACAAAGAATACACAGCCTTCCTGCTCAGACATTGCCAAATAAAACAAAAGAAGGACAAAACAAAAAATCTACAATCAATAAATGAAGAAAATAACTACTGAATGTCCCAAAGACAGCAGACAATATAAAAACATACACAAAAACAGGACAAGATGGTTCCAGTAGGCATCCAAAATAAAACACCAGATGACTTTCCAGTAGAAGAAAAGGCATTAGAACTACCTGATAGGGAATTCAAATCTCTAATACTCAGAATTATACAAGAGTTGAAGCAAAAAGCAGACAAAAATGAGGAAAAATAGACAAATTCAGGGAAAAGGCAGACAAATTCATGGAAAATACAGACAAAAAAATGGAAGAATTCAGGTAAATAATGCAGGAACAAAATGCCAAAATAAATTCACAACTAGAAGTCATACGGAAACAACAATTAGAAATCCAAAAGATAAACAACAAGATTTCAGAAATGGACAGTGTCACAGAAGGGCTGAGGAGCAGATTTGAAAGAGTGGAAGGCAGGATAAGTGAAATTGAAGACAAATACTTGGATACAACTCTGTTTGAGGAAAACTCAGAACAAAAAAAGGATGAAAAATGAAGAGAACCTGAGAATTACGTGGGATAAAATCAAAAGAGAAATTTTCAAGTGATCAGTGTTCCAGTACAGTGGGAGAAAACAGAAAACACAGAGAGGTTAATTGAAGTACTGCTGACAGAAAACTTCCCCAATATCATGAAAGATGAAAAGCTGGCCATCCAAGAAACTCAACGAACCCCACATAGGATAGATCCCAAAAGAAAATCACCAAGGCATATCATAATCACACTCACCAAAACCAAAGGCAAACAAAGAATCCTGAGAGCAGCTCGAGAAAATCAAGAAGTCACATAGAGGAGAAACAATAAGACTAAGCTCAGATTATTCGGCAGAAACCATGCAGGCAAGAAGGAAATGGAATGACATATATAAAATCTTGAAAGAAAAATCTTCTAAAAATCAAACACCTATGCTCTTCAAAAGGCTTCACCAAAAGAGTAAAAAGAACCTACAGACCAGGAAAAAATTTTCAGACATTACAAGTCAGACAAAGGTCTAATCTCCATAATCTACAAGAAAATCCAACACCTCTACAACAAAAAGACAAATAACCCTATTAAAAAATGGGCAAAGGAAATGAACAGACACTTCACCGAAGAAGACATTCAAGGGGCCAACAGACACATGAGGAAATTAGAGAAATGCAAATTAAAACCACAATGAGATACCATCTCACCCCAGCATTACTGGCACAAATCAAAACCACTGGAAATAACAAATGTTGGAGAGGCTGCAGGGAGATCAGAACTCTTATGTACTGCTGGTGGGAATGCACAATGATACAACTGTTTTGGAAAATGATACAGTGCTTCCTTAGAAAGCTAGAAATAGAAATACCATACGATCCAGCAATCCCACTCCTAGGAACATATCCTAGAGAAATAAGAGCCGTCACAGGAATTGACATATGCACACCCATGTTCATGGCAGCATTGTTCACAATAGCAAAAAGATAGAAACAACCTAGATGCCCATCAATAGACGAATGGATAAACAAACTATGGTACATACACACAACGGAGTACTACACAATGATAAAGAACAATGATGAATCTGTGAAGCATCTCATAACATGTATGAACCTGGAGGACATTATGCTGAGTGAAATAAGTCAATCACAAAAGGACAAATATTCTATGAGACCTCTATTGTAAAAACTCATGAAAAAGTTTACACACAAAAAGTAACAATCTTTGTTGGTCACCAGGGATGGGAGTGGTGGTGGGGGGAATACTAAATAGACAACAGATAAGTGGTAACTTTGGTGAAGGGTAAGACAGTACACAATACTGGGGAAGCCAGCACAACTTGTACAAGGAAAGGTCATGGAAGCTCCATAGACACATCCAAACTCCCTGAGGGACTGAATTGCTGGGTGGAGGGCTGTGGAGACCATGGTCTCAGGGAACATCTAGCTCAAGTGGCATAACACAGTTTATAAAGACAATGTTCTACATTCTGCCTTGGTGAGTAGCATCTGGGGGTCTTAAAAGCCTGTGAGCAGCCATGTAAGATACTTCCCTTGTCTCACCCCTTTGGGAGCAAGGGAGAATGAAGAGAACAGGATACAAGGAAAAGATCAGTCCAAAGGACTAATGGACCACAGCTACCAAGGCCTCCACCAGACTAAGCCCAGTACAGCTAGATGGTGCCCGGCTACCACCACTGACTGCTCTGACCAGGATCGCAACACAGTCTTCTGGATAGAGCTGGAGAAGGATGTAGAACCAAATCCTAACACACAAAAAACAACCAGATTTACTGGCCTGACAGAGACTGGAGAAACCCCGAGAGTATGACCCCCAGACATCCTTTTAGCTCAGTGGTGAAGTTATTCCCGAGGTTCACCGTTGAGCTGGGGATTGGACAGCCCCATAAAACAAAATGGGACTAAGGAGGCACAGCTGTCCAGGGACAAGCACTAGAAGGCAGGAAGGGACAGGAAAGCTGGTGATAGGGAACCCAAGGTTGAGTAAGGACAGTGTTGACATGTAGTGTGGTTCCTAACCATTGTCACAGGGCAACATGTGTACTAATTTTTTAATGAGAAACTGTTTTGTTCTGCAAACCTTCATCTAAAGTGAGAATAGCAGCACAACTGGAAGAACGTAATCAATGTCACTGAATTATACATGTAGAAATTTTCGAAATGGTGTATCTTTGGCTATGCATATTTTCACCAAAAAAAAAGGTCCTCCAAGGCCTAGAATGGAGCTTGTTGACATGTTGTGGGGTTGTTAACCAATGTCATAAAACAATATGTGTACTAACTTTTTTTTTTTTAAATATTTTATTGTACTTCAGGTGAAAGCTTACAGAGCAAATAGTTTCTCATGAAATAGTGGTACACATGTTGTTCTATGACATTGGTTAACAACCCCACAACATATTAAGCCTCTAAATTCTCAACCTGTTTTTTTTTTTTGATGAAAATACAGATAGCCAAAGATACACCATTTCAAAAATTTCTACATTCACAGTTCAGTGATTTTGACTACGCTCTTCCAACTGTGCTGTTATTCTCACTTAAGATGAAGGCTTACAGAACAAAATAGTTTTTCATTTAACAGTTACTACACATGTTGCCCTATGACAATGGTTAACAATCTCACAGCACATCAAGAATATCCTTACTCCACCTTGTGTTCCCTATCATCAGGGGACTTCCTTGTCCCCTTCTGTCTTCTGGCCCTTGTCACTGGAGTACTGTACCTCTTTAGTCTCATTTGTTTTTTTATTTTTTTATTTTAACACCATTTCAAAACTTTTTACTTACACATTTAAGTGATATTGACTATGCTCTTCCAATTGTGCTGCCATTCTCGCCCAAGATGAAGGCTTACAGGACAAAACAGCCTCCCATTTAATAGTTACTACAAATGTTGCCCTATAGCAGTGGTCAACAATCTCACAATACATCGACAGTGTCCTTATTCAATTTGTGTTCCTTATCATCAGTTTCCTACTCCCCCTCTGCCTTCTGGCCCTTGTCACCGGACTCCTGTACCTCGTTAGTCCCATTTAGTTTTACTGGGCTGTCCACTCCCAGGATTAACATCGAACCTCGAAGGTAACTTCCCCTCTGAGCTGAAAGGGTGTCTGGGGGCCACACTCTTGAGGTTTCTCTAGTATTCTTTAGGCCAGTAAATCTGGTCTTTTTTCGGGGGGGAGTTAAAATTATGCTCTACATACTTCTCCAGCTCTGTCCAGAACCCTCTGTTGTGATCCTGGTCAGAGCAGTCAGTGGTGGTAGCCGGGCACCATCTAGCTGTACTGGACTCAGTCCGGTGGAGGCCTTGGTAGCTGTGGACAATTAGTCCTTTGGACTAATCTTTTCGTTGAATCCTGTTCTCTTCATTCTCCCTTGCTCCTGAAGGGATGAGACCAGTGGAGTATCTTAGATGGCCGCTCATAGGCTTTTAAGACCCCAGACACTACTCACCAAGGTAGAATGTAGAGCATTATCTTTATAAGTAGTGTCATGCCAATTGAGCTAGATGTTCCCCGAGACCATGGTCCCCAGAGCCCTCCGTCCAACAACTCAGTCCCTCCGGGGGTTTGGATGTGTCTATAGGGCCTCCATGACCTTTCCTTGTGCAGGATGTGTTAATTTCCACTGTACTGTGTACTATCTCACCTCTCACCCAAGTTACCACTTATCTATTACCTATTTAGTATTTCCCCCCCCCCCCCGATCCCCTCCCATCCCTGGCAACCAACAGGGATTGTTACATTTTGCATGTGAATTTTTTCATGGGTTTTTACAATAGAGGTCTCATACAATATTTGTCCTTTTGTGATTGACTTATTTCACTCAGCATAATGTCCTCCAGTTTCATCCATGTTAGGAGATGGTTCACAGATTCATTGTTGTTCTTTCTCATTGCATAGTACTCCATTGTGTGTATGTACCATAGTTTGTGTATCCATTCATCTGTTGATGGACATCGAGGTTGTTTCCATCGTTTTGCTATTGTGAACAATGCTGCCATGAACATAGGTGTGCATATGTCTATTCGAGTGATGACTCTTATTTCTCTAGGTTATATTCCTAGGAGGGGGATTGCTGGATCGAATGGTATGTCTATTTCTAGCTTTCTGAGGAAACGCCATATCATTTTCCAAAATGGTTGTATCATTTTGCATTCCCACCAGCAGTGTATAAGAGTTCCCATCTCTCCGCAGCCCTCCAACATTTGTTATTTCCAGTATTTTTGATTCGTGCCAGTAATGCCAGGGTGAGATGGTATCTCATTGTGGTTTTAATTTGCATTTCTCTAATGGCTAGTGATAGCAAGCATTTCCTCATGTGTCTGTTGGTGTGTACTAACTTTTTAATGAGAAAATATTTGTTCTGTAAACCTTCACCTAAAGTATAATTTAAAAAAAAAATAGAAATTAAAAAAAGAGTAGATATCATACGACTACATTCACATGAAATTCTAAAACAGGCAAAATGAATCTATAATAAAAATCAGGACTGTGGTGTCCTATTGGGGTAGGGGCATGAGAGAGCTTTCTGGGGTGATAGTAACATTCCATATCTGGAAAGGAGTTTGAATTGCTCTAGTACATGCACTTTTTGCAACTTGTGGACTGCTGTACTTCAGACCAAGCCGTCCCCCACCATTTCAAAGTGATCAATTTGGATATAGAGAGAAATGGCTTCACTTTCCCTAGGAAAATCATCTTCCTCAGCCTGGTTTTTTCTTGTTGGAGAAATCTCTCCAAGTAGGGAAACATGGATGTAGGGAGCTGTGTACTGACTGCCACAAGGAGTCCATGCAGAATAGGCAGAGCACAGCTTTGAAATGAAACAGATCTGAACTCCGCAACCTCCTAATTGTGGAACATTGAGATAAATTGAAGAAGATAAACCTTGCTGAAACTCATTATGCTTATGCAAAACTCGGGATAATAATGCTAAATATGAGCATTTCCTTGAGTATTAGTAGAAGCTTATGTTACTTTTTTTCAGTCTTTTTTTCACAGCTGTAATAACTCTTTGAGGCTTCTGTTTTTATCGGGGGCTTAAGTCCAGCCTCAATTTGGTATAGGACTAGCACTGTGACTTCATTCCTATGATGGAATTGAAACCCCTGCCCCAGCTTGTTGGGTCTAGTTCCAGAAATGATAACCCATGGACTGTTGTACGGCATTTATATGTGTTTACAGTAGAGAAAGTATTAAAGGAAGTTATTCTTCATCACTACCATTTATATCATATACCTAGATATAAATCTAACAGTAATAAGCAAGACCTATATACAGAAGCCAACATTCGTTTGTCACACTGTAGTGACTTGTGTTGTTCTGATGTTGGAAGCTATGCCAATGGTATTTCAAATGCCAGCAGTGTCACCCATGATGGGCAGATTTCAGACTAAGACAGATTAGGAAGAAAGGTTTGGTGATCTACTTCCAAATATGAGCCAGTAGAAACTTTAGGGGCCACAACAGTATATTGTCTGATATACTGCTAGAAGATGAGCCCCTTAAGTTGGAAAGCACTCAAAATACAATGTGGGCACAACAATGGATTCAATTATGCCAACAATAGTGAAGATGGCACAGGAACAGGCAATATTTCATTCTGTTCTCCATAGGGTTGCCATGAGTCAGAGCCGGTTCAACGGCACCTAACAGCAACATACACAGAAGAGTATAAAACACACTGAGATAAATTAAAGAAGATAAATAATGGAGGGATTTTCTGTGCTTATTAACTGGAAGACTTAATATTTAAGAATTTATTCCCAAACTGAAATATAAACATAATTCTATTCTAATCAAAATCTCATCGTGTGTGTGTGTGTGTGTGTGTGTGTGTGTGTGTGTATGTGTGTACAAACGGAAATGCAAAAGCCAAGAGTAGACAAGTCAATCTCAAAAAGAACAAAATTAGCAGAGGACTTATACTTCTGGATACCAAGAGTTATGACTGAGTTATGGTAATTAAGCCAAATGAAATAGAATTAGACCAATGGTATAAAATAGAGAGCCCAGAAACAGACTTATGCCTTTACAGTCAGTTGATCTATGACAAAGGTGACAGTGCCTTATAGTGGAGACAAGGATATTCTTTGTAATTAGTGGAGCTGAATTAATTAGAGATGCGTATGAAAAAATGTAACTTATTACATACCACATACCATACATAAAAATCAATCACATATGGAACATAGGTCTAAATATGAAAGTTAAACAATAAAGCTCAAAAAAATATCACAGGGAGTTATCTTCATGATTCTGGGGTAGGCAAAATTTTCTTATTTAGCACAAAAATACATCGACCATAAAAGAAATTTAGTTCCTTAAAATTTGGAACTTTTGTTCATCAAATTTCATTATTAAGAGGCTGAAAAAGCATAAATTATTTGCAAAACATAATATCTCTCAAAGGAATCATATCCAAAATACACTATATACAGCTATCCTAAAAATTAATTTTAAAAAAGATATAACTCAATTTACTCATGAGAAAACTATCCCCTTTTGCAGATGACATGATCCTATATGTAAAAGGCCTCAAAGAATACACTAGAAGGCAACTAAAGCTAGTAAATGAATTCAGCAAAGCGGTAAGATACAAAGTCAACACACAAAAACCACTAGGATTTTTATAAATCAGCAGCGAGCAATCTGAAAAGGATATTAAGGAACCAATTTCATTTACAAAAGCATCTAAAAGAATGAAATACCTAGAAATTAATTTAACCAGACAGGTGAAAGACTTGTACACTGAAAACTATAAAACATTACTGAAAGAAATGAAAGATGATCTAAATAAATGGAAGGACATTCTGTACTCATGGATCAAAAGGCTTAATATTGTCAAGCTGTCAATATTACCTAAAGCAATCTATAGCCTCAATGCAATACCCATCAAAATTACAATAGCCTTCTTTGAAGAAACAGAAAATCCCGTCCTCAAATTTATATGGAACTGCAAAGGGCCTCCAGTAGTCAGAGAAAACTACAAAAAAAAGAACAGAGTAGAAGGACTCACACTTTCCAACTTCAGAACACTATAAAGCTACCGTAATCAAAACAGCCTGATACTGTTATAATAATAGACATACAGATCAATGGAATAGCATTGAGAATCCAGAGAAAAGTGCACACATTTATGGTCAATTAATCTTTGACAATGGTACTAAGTCTATCCAAGGGGGAAAGAATAGTCTCTTTAATTAATGGTGCTGGGACAACTGGATTTCTACTTGCAAAAGAATGAAGTTAGATCATACCTCACACTATATAGAAAAAACAAACTCAAAATGGATCAAAGTCCTAAATATATGACGTAAAATTGTAAAACTCTTAGAAGAAAACATAGGAATAATGCTTTAGATATGACACCAAAAGAACAAGCAACAAAGACAAAATAGATAAATGGATCTCATCAAAATTAAAAACTTCTGTACATTGAAGGACTTTAACAACAAAGTAAAGAGAAAACCTACCAGATGGGAGAAAATTTGGGGGCAATCATATATCAAATAAGCATTTAGTATTCAGAATATATAAAGAACTCCTACAACTTAACAAAAGACAAACAGTATTTTTCTATATATACACAGATTTTAAGAATATTTTTTAATAAAATTTAATTTTCATATTATTTAAAAAATTAAATATTCAGTAAGACATACCACTCAAGAAAAATTTAAATATTAAATTAAAAAAAAGTTTGTAGCTATTTTCCAAAGAAAGCAAAAAAAAGCTCAGTATCTGCAGATTTCGATTTATAAGTTTAATGAAAATTTAAATTTTTCTCTTAAAGGATGAAAGTTAAAAGAGAAAATAAGTCACTGTTATGGACTAATCAGCAGTAAAAACAAACAAATGCAAACACAAAAATTTAACATTAGTATCACCTTCAGACATGAAATAATAAAATATTCTAAAAGAGCATATCAAAGATATTAACAAGTATTAAGTGGGTAAAAATATAGACTATAATTCATACAGAAAGCTCTATTAAAAAAATAAGAAAAATTGAAACAGAGCAAAATAAGATTTCTTAAGATAAAGAGAAATTGTCATTCGAGTGAAAAAAATATCAGTAGACAATTTAAATAACAGAATAGAGACAGAGAAAAGTTGTAATTCCAGAAGATGAAATAAAAAGAATGGGGGAGAGACAACATTTGAAATAAAATGAATGGCTGAGGTTTTTCCAGAACTGGTAATGAAAATTTTGCAAGATAATGGGCCCCAAGCAATACAAATAAAAATAAATCTACACCATTAGATGTTATATTACAAAATGCACAATGCTAAAGACAAAAGCAAAGTTTAAAAAGCAAAAAGAGAAGAAAACATAAAGGAGTTACAATTTGATATCTCGTTCCTCATCAACAGTAGAAGACAGAAAAAAGGAGAATAATATTTTCAAAGTGCTGGTGGAAAGCAAGAGCCAACTCAGCACCATTAAACTAAATAGTGAAGGCCAACTAAAGGGATCTTCAGACAAATCTAATACAGACAAAATTTACCATAGGATGTTCTTCAGCAAACAGTGAATGAAACCCAAATGAAGGGTTTGGGATGCAAAGAAAATGATAGATTTGTTTGTGAATTCAAATAACTGCTGACTATTAATAACAACTTTTAGGGATATTAAAAAAAAAAAAGGCAAAAGAGGAAGGAGAATAATAGAGAACAAGATACTGGCACAAGAGATCTTAACCTAAAACACTTTAGGGTCCCTGTTTTCCTATTTTGTTCCAAAGGAGAGTAGAGATTTTGAACAGCTTTAAACTAAAAAAAAAAAAACTGTCCCCATTCAGTCAATTCTGACTCATAGTGACCATATGAAAACCATGGTGGCATAGTGGTTAAGTGCTATGGCTGTTAACCAACAGGTGAACAGTTTGAATCCATCAGGTCCTCCTTGGAAACACTATGGGGCAGTTCTACTCTGTTCTATAGGGTCGCTATGAGTCAGAATTGACTTGATGACAATGGGTTAGTGACCCTATAGGACAGAGTAGAACTGTGCCATAGGGTTTCCAAGGCTGTAATCTCAGAATCGACTCTATGGCAATGAGTTTGGTTTGTTTTTTTGGTTATCTTTATGGAAGTAGATTGCCACATCTTTCTCCTACAGAGTGGCTAGTGGGTTCAAAATGCCCACCTTTTCGTTAGCAGCTTAGCAACACTGTTAAGTATGCATTTATGCATTTTAGAAATTAAAAGGTAATTACTAAAATAAGAAAAACTGATATACATGAATGAAACGTGATTTTTCAACAGAAAACAAGAAAGAAATAAAGATTCAAAGATAAATCAGTGTAAATGGAAGGCACAAAATAAGTTAGGAAAATAAATCAAAATATATTAACAATCAAAATGAATAGCATAGAGTCAACCTGCCATTAAAAGTCAAAGTTTGTGCTTGTTCGTTTGTTTTAATCTAGCTAATGATGTTTACAAAAAACAACCCAAAATACAGCAAGAGTGGTAAAAATTGAAACTATTTAACAAGCAAATACCAACACAAAAAAACATTGTATCAATATTAATTTCAAATAAAAATAATTTAAGGCACAAAATGTTACTAGCTGTAAAAAGATTAATAACTTAATAAGGAAAATTTCACCAAAAAGATACAACAATCTTTATCCTACCTAAACCTACTGTCATGGACTGAATTGTGTCCCCAAAAAATATGTCTATTTGGCTAGGTCATGATTCCCAGTATTATATGAGTGTCTACCATTTTAACATCTGATGTGATTTCCCTATGTGTTGTAAATGCTATCACAATGATGTAATAAAATGGATTAGCAGCAGTTATATTGATGAGGTCTACAAGAATAGATACTGTCTTAAGCCAATCTCTTCTGATATATAAAAGAGAGAAGCGAGCAGAGAGATATGGGGACCTTGTACCACCAAGAAAGCAGCACTGAGAGCAGAGTGCATTCTTTGGACCTGAGGTTCCTGCACTGAGATGCTCCCAGACCAAGGTAAGACTGATGACAAGGAGTTTCTTCTGGAGCCAACAGAGACAGAAGGCCTTCCTCTGGAACTGGCACCCTGAATTTGGAGTTGTAGCCTACTAGACTGTGAGAGAATAAATTTCTCTTTGTTAAAGCCATCTACTTGTGGTATTTCTGTTATAGCAGCACTAGATGACTAAGACACCTACCAAGAAAAAAAAATGATGTAATGCAATTTAATACAACTTTGTTGGAAATGGATTTAATGAACAGTAATGACACTAATAAGGATATAGTTTTAAACAATGGAATTATAATTTTAACATAATAGCCTTATATAGTGAGCCTTGACCTCAACATTTTCAAGCAAACATGGAACACGTACAAAAGTTGACCACGGACTATGCCACAAAAGAAGTCTCTACAAATATTATAGAATTTATTATGCAGACCCCTGTGTCTGACCAAATGCAATAAAATTAAAATTCCAATGACTAAAATCTCATAAAATATAACAAGTGTAGGAAATTACAGTACTCTTGCAAATAATTCATAATATACTTCCAAATAATTAATGAGTCCTTGAAGAAATTATAATTGAAATGGAAAATTATTAGGACCTGAATGACCACAATCAAAATAAATAAGTAAGCCATATATATCAAATCCTAGGCAATGGTAGTAAACTGCAATTAAGTACACATGTTTTTAAAAAGGAAAATTTAAAAATTAATGAACTAGCAGATCAACTCAAGAAATTGTTACAGAGAAAAATGAAGAAAACTTAAGAAAAATAGAAAGAATTCCGTGATAACACGGCTCCTGGATCCAAGTAATTCTTTAATGTTTAACCCGAGTAGAAGGTGCACCACATGGAAAGAATACTTTCTTACACCCCCGTTCCTAACCTTGATTGCAAAATTATGATCACTAATGAGTCAAGGCTTATGGGTTTGAGCAGAAAGGGCTGAAGCATTTAGCAAAATATTTACTAATTTCACATAAGCCTCTAATGGATTGTCACGTGACAATCTTCTTTTTCTCCTCTCCCTGATCAATTTTAGTTTATTCTCCAAGATTTATTTCAAAAAGCAAATCCTCCATTAATATATAATTTCTTAGAGTTAGATATTACTTCCTGGGTTCTACCATGATTTTTAACCTTGTTACAGTGTATTACATTGGCTTGTTTATAATTGGCACCCACTTCCATTTGACTATGACCAAATGATGAGCTCATGTTCCGGGTAACTTCCAAGTTAGGTAAAAAGAGAAAGATTTTCTAATTTCAGCCTTCCTACCAACCTCATAATTCAATTAAATAGAGAATTATACAGCAGGCACTTTAAAAAGCAAAGCAGGGACCAACTGGGCAGCTCCTGTCCAAAAGTAGGATGAGAAGGCAGAAAGGGACAGGAACTGGTCGAATGGACACAGGGAACCCAGGGTGGAAATGAGGAGTGTGCTGTCACACTGTGGGCATTGTAACTAATGTCACAAAACAGTATGTATATAAATTTTCGTATGAGAAATTAACTTGAGCTGTAAATTTTCCCCTAAAACACAATTAAAAAAAGAAAGCAAAGCAAACTCAATTTATTAAGTGTGTGATGGTTAAGATTGTGTGTCAGCTTGGCTGGGCCATGATTCTCAGTGTTTTAATGTGATCACTCCCATGATTGAATATACTGTGAGTAGCCAGTCAGACGAAAGGGAGTCTCCTTGGGAGTGTGGCCCGTATCTGTATATAAGGAGACATTCTGGCTTTTTGCTCTCTCTGGATCCTGCAGCTGTTTCCTGTTGTCTCGTCTCCCGTTCTTGGGACTTGAGCTGTCAGCTTATCTGCCAAACCTGGGATATGTCGATCTGCACAGCCTGTGAGTGGGAGCCTTGCTCTCTGACCTGCCGATCTTGTGCTTGCCAGCTTCTGTGGCTGTGTGACTTGGGAGAGGCCTCTACCCTGATCCACGGACTTGGGATGTTCTAGCCTCTACAATTGCATGAGTTGTTTCCTTGATATAATCTCTCTCTCTATGTATATATATTTATACACTTTACTGGTTCTAGAGAACGCAGCCAAAGACAAAGTGGAATGGACAAAATGGAGAAAGAAGTGGAACAAGCCACTACATCCCCAGGTTTTGAGTGGTATGCCTCAGATGTCTAACGTGGTCATGATGATTCCTTTAGGGCCGTGAATTGACCGCTGCTAGTGCCTTGTCTAATTATTTTTAGTAAGAGGAAAGTCATGGAGTTCAAGTCAGATCTCAAACCTTTATGTGTACAAATTGCTTCTTCTTACCTAACAAGACCAAGTTGAGTAACACCACAGTGATTCCAGGGCCGTATCCCAATAACCAGCACTGAATCATCTCTCATTCACTGCATACTTCAAACCTAATACATTCATTCAATAACTAAATCTAATCATTCTCAATATGCTCCTTAATTTTTAAGCAATGTCTGAAATTCTAAAAATATTCTTTAATAAGTTCCTCATAAAATCTGATACCACATCTCATTTCCTTGTGCTCCAAAGCAAACTTAAAATCAGCTTTCAGAAATTCCCTGTGAAGAAGGTCTTTCTCTTTTTCCTCTACTGGCTAGTACATTTTCTGACATGTAACAGGTACTATTTGATTATTTGATTAATTTAATTGAAGATATAAAATCAAGGTTAAAATGCTAATAAAAGTACATGACAGACATTTTTAAAATCTTCAACTAAAGTTGAAGCCAATGAAGTAAAAGGGAAAACTTTATCAACTGATTTTCTTCCATCTAAAAAGTCCTAATTGTTCTATTACAGATATTCTAAAACATTTGAAATTATTTTCTTCAAAACCAACAAAGAGCACAAACAGAAAAAATTTTAAAATAGAAATCACAAATTTGAGGAAATTTAGAGTTTCTTTCAACATTAAAGTTAATGAATCTTTGAGACTGTTGTTTCCATCTAAAATTATGGTGTTTTTTTTTTTGAAAACTATCTGTGACTATCCATGGTGAAGAAATTTTAGGTTCACTGACTTTACACATTTCATACCACAGCAAGTCACAGCTGGAAACCCTATAGACACAAAACTTGTGATTTCTAATTCAAGACCTTTTATGTTATGAATTTACAGACATATAAGCATGTAATAGATGTTTTTATATACAAAGCTGGCAACAGTAAGAGTGGCACCTATTTGTTTTCCACAATGTTTAGAGGCCACTTCTGAGTGACAGCATTTAATAAAGTTTTTATGCATTCAAAAAACATTTGAGTCTCTTATATGTGTGTACCAAGGGGGTAAGCCACCTGACCTCCTAAATCCCTCGCATGGTCCAGAGATTGCAAAGACTAACACATCTTTCAGAGTTGACTGTCAGAACACAAGAATAGCTGAGAGAAAATCACAGTGCCTATGAAATTCCTTTAATTAAGGCATCTTTTTTGAAACTCTTGCAGAGCCCTGGTGGCTCAGTGGTTAAGAGCTCGGTTGCTAACCAAAAGGTCGGCAGTTCGAATCCACCAGCTGCTCCTTGGAAACCCTATGGGGCAGTTCTTCTCTGTCCTATGGAATCACTATGAGTCAGAATTGACTTGACGGCAATGGGTTTTTATGAAAGGCAAGGACCCTGTCCAAACAAATGCACATATCACAAAATTTTGTATAAACTTTCAGGAACATCAGAGAATATTGAAATTCAGTCTTTAGAACCCAGATTAAGAATTCTCACCCTAGTTCAATCCTCTCATTGGGAACCAAATCCCAGAGAGGTGCAGCACTCAACACTGTAGAGGCAGAACTGGACAGAAACCCAAGCCTAAGTCTATGCTCAGTGCTTTTTCCTGTGCTACACTCAACTTGAAAGAGGTGACTAGAAACTTGAAACATAAGATTACAACTCAAAGTGACTATTAGAGGTGGGATGAACTTTAAACAGAATAGAAATAATAGCATAATCCAGTTAAACCAGTTGCTGTTGAGTTCACCTCATGGCAACCCTTGTGCATCAGAGTAGAACTGTGCTCCATAGAGTTTTCAGTGGCTGATTTTTCTGAAGTAGATTGCCAGGCCTTTCTTCTAACACAACACTGAGTAAACTTGAACCTTCAACCTTCCCATTAGCAGCCTAGCATTTTAAACACTTGCACCACCCAGGGACTCTAATAGTATAATAACTACAGCATAATTTATTTAGTAGTAGAAAATAACCAAAACTAATTATTGAAGTGATAGCCTAAGCACAAGTAGTAAATCTCATAAATTGAGCATAGGTCATGAATATAAGATGATTGTTGGAAGGGAGAAAGAGAACAAGAAGGAGAAAGGAGAAGGGAAGGGATAGGAGGAGAGGAAGAGAAAACAAGAGAACAGAAGATGCATTCTCTAACACAAAAATAAATATTAGACTAAAAGTGATCCTTCTGCTAAGGTTAACACTGCTTATTCTGTACAATAAATAAAAATGAAGATGGTACAGAAGGCTTTCATTAAAGTAATTATGAAAGGAACTAATGTTAATTTTGTTTTAATTCTCAATAAGACAGATTGAATTAAGACAAAAGCATTTGCTCACAGGCTGGAGCAAATTTTTCAGAAGAAAATGGCTTTCTGCACGACAGAGAAAGATGTATTTGGAGCTCTGAGGAGAAGGGGAATTTGGGAGGGAAGGACAGAGATGGAACAAAAGAAAAAGTCGTGTGGTGCCAAGGAGGTGGCAGAAGGACGATGCTTAACAAAGTCATCTCTTCCCCACATCCCCAAATCTTGACTTATTTCTAAAACTCACAGAATGTTTGACATACGTGGTTACTTTATGGAAACCATAAAAGGGGCAAAATTTTTCCTTTAGGGTAGTGTAGTGGGTAAAAAAAACTGTAGGTTATAAGTAAACCTTTTCTGGCAATATGAAGTATTTCCAAAGAAGATTACAGAAGTTTCAAGACTAAATAAGTTATTCAAGAGATTGAAATAATTTAGGTACGAAACTAGCTGAAGTTATGCAAATCTACTTAATATCTTCCGTAAGTGTCTTTTAACCTATGATTTTTATGATTCTATAATTTGCTTTCTCCCATTAGCCTTCATGTTTTGAAATATGCACCATCATAAACAAGGATTTCAGGTACTGAATTTAAATATATCTGCGAAGTTCACTCATGCACATGGATTTCATTAAACTCGGTGATGCAAATAAAATCTGTTGTTATGAAAGGGACCTTTGACAGGTCATAATTACATAAAAATAAATGCATCAGTTGAAGAGTAGAACAAAATTAAGATGTCAACATTGATGGATATCATAACTAAAGTTCTCAAGAAGCACTTTAAAACTCAGTAACTTTTACTGTTTTGCGTAGTTATTATATTAAAAAGGTAATTATAATTTTGCAGAAACTTGACAGTAATTATTTAATTCTTAAAACATCATGAAAGTTAATTTTTAGAACTGATAGACTAAAATATATTTTATCAAAATAGGCTTAGCTAATTAAACCATGAAAGACTAAGATGGCAATTACAATGAGAATTCAATTTGATTCAAAAGCTGGACTAACTTGATAAGTGCATGATTGGTTCTAACATGTATAATTAAGGATTACAATATTAAAACCAAAAGTACTACTCTAAGAAGTTCACACAAAAGGTGGAAATTGTTATCTTCCTGCCAGCTTTTTAAACGTACAATCAAGTTTGGGGCAGAAAAACTTATAGGAAAAGAACTTGAGGTTTTTAATGCAGTAACTCAACTCCTATCACCAAAGACGGAGTTCCTGGGTGGTGCAGACAGTTGAGAACTAGACTACTAAAAGAAAGATTGGTAATTCAAACCCACCTAGAGGCACCTCAGAAGAAAGGCCTGGTGATCTCCTTCTGAAAGGTCACAGACTTGAAAACCCTGTGTATGGAGCAGTTCTACTCTGCACACATGGAAACACCATGAGTTGGAATAGACCCATTGGCAACTGGTTTTTGTTTGTTTGTTTGCTTGTTGTCACTGAAGAATAATGTAGGAAAATTGAAGCAATGCTTGAGGTTGATTTAAACCATCTTCTAACTTGAGACTGTCTGTTTACACTGAGGTCGGATTATGAAATGAAAAATCCTCCACTTTGAAACTAAAGTCCCAAGTCAGGATCAATAGTCCCTAGTGTGCTTTCTTGGCTACTCAGCTCATGCCATTGCTCCTTCCCAAGACTGGTGCCCTTTTCTCACATCTGCAGTGTTCCTGTTTACAAGACCCCATTCCACTCCTCTTTGGCTAATATATGTTCATCCCTGTTCATAAACTGTCAGGGGGGCTGATTGGAGGAAAACTGATTTCTAATGTATGAATTATTCTATCAAAATCCAGTATAGAGCTACAGCTTCCCTACCGCTGCATCTCAGACTGTCACAGCCGCACAAACAGCCTGACGAGATCTGAACTTAAAACAAAACTCTGCGGAAAACAATGACCTGAAAAACAACTCATTTTCAGAGGATGAAATTTGCTGAGGATAAGTAACAAATGACTCATGTAATACTGCTATTTTTTTATTCACAGAAAGTAATACCCATTATCTGTAAGATAATTCCAAATAAGTAGGTCTAACAAGCATAAGATCTTATAAACATCAATTTATTATATATTTTCTATTAATATTTCCAAAAAACTGATCAGGATTAGATTAGATTGGATTGGATTGGATTATATCTGCATACAGTTTTCAAATTTCATTATTTAATCTTCAATGACATTAGCACAATTATCTTCATTAGAAGCCATTAATTAGAGTTCTTTTTGTTGTTGTTGCTATGAATCTCCATTTATATGATATTTATTGAGTGGCTTGAAGAATAAGTAGGATTTTCCCAGAGCAAAGACAATAGTGAAGAACACTCCCAGCAGTGGTAGCAGCAGGATTCTTTTAGGTAAATATTGGTAACCTACAACAGGGGTAGGTGAGTGTTCTGTGCTTCACTTAAAAGCAAGTCTCAGTTCAAAATCTGCCACATACACAAACATGTATTAAGTCCTATACTAGTGGTGTAGATTACATGAAGTCAAGCTTGCTGTCCTATTCTGTGCACCAGAGCACCCTTTATAAAAGGCTCATTCAAGGCAAGTATAATGATATTTCATTGTAGAATTTTGCTAAACATATTATCAGAGTCAGGCCCCAAGTATCTTTCAGATCGATGGAAATCTCCGTTTCTAGACTTAGTTTACTCTCAATATTTTTCTGGTCCATTTATGCAATTATGAAAGTGCCTCCAAAATATTTGTAACCAAAGCACATATCTTGATCGTAAATTTCACCAGTTTAAACAACTTAGAAGATTGATTTTGCTTATTTAAAAGCCACAGTTTTCACCAATAGAAATCCATTTCTAGCATCCATTATGCTAACATACTGAACGAATATAAACATAGCTGAGGCTCTTGTGGCAGCTATTTCTGGAGTGTAGTGCTTCAGGGGAGAAAGGGAACACAGTAAACGGGACAGGGATAGAAGCTAGACTTCTCTAAATATACCATGGTTTATAGATTTGACAATGGGATCTTGAAACTTCTGTATATAGTTAGTAAAAAGAAGATAATCTGCCAAGAAATTTTAAGTTATTTTCAGTTACAATGTTGTTAGTAAAGCTATTGGCATTGATATCCTGAAACTGACCTTAGCCCATATGACCCAACAATTACACTCCTAGCTATGTACACAACAGAAATGCTTATAAAGGTGAACCAAAGGACATATACAGGATTATTCATTTAGTTAAAAACTGAAAACAGTGAAAATGTCCATCAACAGTGGAACCAGTGCACTGCATTCTATCTATTCAATGCAACAAACAACAGAAACAAACTACAGCTATATGCAACAATACAAATGAAGTTCATGAATATAATATTATGCAAAAGAAGCCAGACACAAATCCATAAATCTCCTATGTGTGTCTATGTATCTATCTATCTATCTATCTACATACCTACTTGTGGGATATCAGTTATTTAAAGTTCAAAAACAGTTCAATAACAAATTAAGAGATTGAATCGGTAACCAAAAACCTCCTAACAAACAAAAGTCGCAGACCAAATGGCTTCACTGGGAAATTCCATCAAACATTTGTAGAAGAATTGACACCAGTTTAACCAAGGAGGTGAAAAATTTGTACACTGAAAACTGTAAGACATTGCTGAAAGAAATTAAAGAAGACCTTAACAAATGGAAAGACATTCTATGTTCATGGATTGGAAAACTTAATATCATTAAGATGTTAACACTACCCAAAGTTATCTATAGATTCAATGCAATCTCTATCAATAGTTTCAACAGTCTTCTTTGCAGAAATGCAAAAGCTATTCCTCAAATTCAAATGGAATTGCAAAGGGTCCCAAAGAGCCAAAACAATCTTGAAAAAGAAAAACAAGGTGGGAAGACTCACATTTCCAATTTAAAAACATACTATAAAGCTTGGGCATTGGTGGTTCAGTGGTAATATTCTCTCCTTCCATGCAGGAGACCGGGGTTGATTCCTAGCCAATGCACCTGATGCGTAGCCACCACCCATCCAGCAGTTGAGGATTAAGAGTTGCTGTGATGCTCAGTAGGTTCCAGTAAACTTCCAGACTAAGAAAGGCTATCAAGAAAAGCTTTCCAGTCTTTCCGCGAGAGAAGATAAGACAAATTTTGTTAAATTATATTTCTCCCTTTCTTGATCTATTTTTTAACAATTTTTCTTTGTTCCTTTTATATTTTTGACAATTTAGGGTTTGGGGAGTTAGATAGACAATTTTATTCATTATAAAAATATTTTTTCCATCAACATAAGGGACAAAGCAGTTTCTGTAGGGTCCCCCTGAGAAATACAGAGTTTTATATTATTCTCTTCACTATTCCTTCCCAATGTCTAATATTTTTCTTAAATATTCAAGAATATTTCTAAAGACAATACATGGACATATAATTTTTTAGTCTCCACATGTTTGAAAATATTTCTTTTGCCTTCTGACATATGTAGTGTACTGTTGTTGTTGTTGATAATTACCTACAAGACAACTCAGACTCATGACGACCCGATGAACAACAGAACAAAATGTTGCCCAGTCCTGAGCCATCTTCCTGATAGTAGGTATGTTTGAGTTCATTGTTGCAGTTATTGTGTCAATCCATTTCATTGAGGGTTTCCCAATTTTTGCTGACGCTCCACTTTACCGACCATGATGTCCTATTCTATTCTAGTGCTTGGTCTTTCCTGATGGCTGTCCAAAGTAAGACAGACAAAGTCTTGCCATCTTCACTTCTAAGGAGCATTCTGGTTGTATTTCTTCTAAGACTAATGCATCCATTCTTCTAGAAGTCCATGGTTTATTCAATATTCTTCACCAACACCACAGTTCAAATGCATCAATTCTTTTGTGTTTGTTTTTCATTGTACAGATTTCCCATGCGTATGAGGCAATTGAAAAGACCATGGCTTGAGTCAGGAGCACCTAAGTCATCAAAGTAACATCTTTGCTTTTTAGAACTTTAAAGAAGTCTTTTGTAGAAGATTTGTCCAATGCAATACGTTGTTTAATTTTTTGACTGCTGCTTACAGGGACATTGATTGTTGATCCAAGTATGAAATTGTTGATAACTTCAATTTCTTCTCCATCTATTATGATGTTGTTTTGTGGTCTAGTTGTGAGAATTTTTGTTTTCTTCACATTCAGGTGTAATCCACTCTGAAGTTATAGTCTTTGAACTTCATAAACTTGTATATCTAATATTTAGTCTTACTATAAAATAGTCTAAAGCTAATCTGATTCTATTTCCTTACTAATTACCATTTATTTTCCTTTCTAGGTATTGTCAGAAATTTCTCTGTATTTTTGAATTGATTTTCAATTATAAACTCTTTAAGTCTGCTTAAAAATGGGTGAAACTTTTAAAGTAAATATTCATGTCTTTATTTCCAAAGAAATTTAATCATTTTTTCTAATGCTCCATCTCCTCAGTTCTATTTTCTCTTTTTCTTTCTGGAACTCCTATTATCTACTTACTACATCTTCTAAATCTATCCTCTAGATAGTTTACCATTTCTCTCCTAATTTCCATCTCCTTTCTTTTACCTCTATGTTATGAGAGAAATTATCCTCTTCAGTCTTACCTAGATCTTTTTTTTTTTTCTTTCTTTTTATCTAAAGTGCTGGCAATACATGAACTCCTGACTTACTCAAAGACTTTAAGTCTTTCTTCAGGTCTGTTAAATTTTAATTCCATCTGTCAGATGTAATTGAGACTCACTAGTTCTCAATGCTCCTTAGAAGCAAGGATGGCAAGACTACGTTTCACATACTTTGGACATGTTTTCAGGAGGGATCAGTCCCTGGAAAAGGACATCATGCTCGGTGAAGTAGAGGGTCAGAGAAAAAGAGGAAGACACTCAACAAGACGGATTGACACAGCGGCTGCAACAATGGACTCAAGCATAAAAATGATTGTGAGGATGGCACAAGACCAGGCAGTGTTTTGTTTTGCTGTACATAGGGTTGGTATGAGTTGGAACCGACTCAATGGCACCTAACAACAACAACAACAGTTCTCAAAGCAATCCTCCTATTAGATGATGCAAACATAAATTTTAATGACTTTTTCTACCAAATAATTAAAGGACAAAAAAAAAAGAATATAGTTTTAAAAGTGAAAGCAACAAATAGAAAAGAAGCCAAGAAAATGAGATGATTAAGTGGGAATGGTAAATAGATAATAAACAGAAGTAAAGGAAGAAAAGTTGATAAAGAGAAAGTAAAAGAATGACACAAATCAGGAGCCTGGGAGAAGCAGAAAGAGACATGAAGGAAGGTTGAAACAAAAATGTCTATTAGTATGAAAAGCCTAAGGAGGAAGGAGAAAGGAGTTGAGAAAGAATGGCAATGATACAGAGTGTAGCATGCCTTCAGATTAACTTTGTTAAAACAATGTTTTAATTCCATTAAAATCAATTGATTTAAGATTTAGTAAAAGTTAAGAGTGGTGTAAGACCCATGACTATCATTTTAACTATTCTAAGGTTATAGAGGACAGATATGAAAAATGGATAGAAATGGTCCTATGAAAAAGTCAATGAAAATACTGAGTAAATAAAATGTAAGAAATGTAAAAAGCCAACAAGACAATAGTATTCTCTTGGATAGCTAATTGTTTAGAAATAAAGTATTTTTGTTAAATTGCATTAATTATTTTTAGACACTGAGGTAAAATTTAGTATACTGAAAGAGTAATACAAAAATGGTATTAGAGGAGTAAGAATGCATTCTGCTTTTGAATATGTCTGACTGCTCCAAGATATCTATGCACTGGAAGCATCTGGACCATTAACTTTTATTAGCACATAATCAGAATGAATTAAATATAATGAATGGAAATGTAAGAGATCCAGAGAAAGTTAAGAGTGTATTTCAATGAATCTTCAGTCTATGGCTATATAACAAAGTTAATAGAACATGTCACATAGGTATTATGAGATTAGAATGAAAAAGTAGATGTGAAAATTTTGGAAATGAAAATGTTGTGTAAAACCAAAGCTTACAATGGCTAAGGAATGAATTTTAAAGAGAGATGGGAAAAGTGCATTGTACAAAATAACTGAATCAAACAAAAGAAAAAACAGGAAATGTCCGTGGGGTCATTGCACAAAAGCATTGGCTATTAATGGTGGCCTACTAGAACTCTGAAATAAATTTCCATTACATTGCTCATTAACTTTATTAGTGACAGCACAAAGGAATGCTTTGACATAACTAAAAATATTGAGAGTATATAAAGATCGTCTAGAACATCTTTCATCTTTGATAAGTAGAGAAATACTTTTGAAACAGTCTTCTTATTTATTGTTGAATATATTTATTGCACTAATAAAATGCCATAGAAATGTACTTAATTTGAAAGACAGCTCTATCCCTGTGAATAATAATTTATAATGATATGCAGAATTAAAAAGAAATTCATGCAGAATATACACATAAGTGGCCATAAATCAATGAGGGCACTGCTTTTCTGAGTCAGTACCAAGTGACCCATAAATTTAGGGAGACATATCATTACTTAACCCAGTGTCCAAGTGAAGTAAAGAAATTGCAAACATGATAGAAATGTCATACTGCATGAAATTCCCCGGTTAGATCACAAAACATAAATCAGTGAAAACAATGAAAGACCAAGAGAGCAAACTGGTATAATGACCTGTGTGGTAGATTGCATTAGCTTTCTGAACTCTTCGTCCTCCTCTTCCTTTAAGATTCTAAGTAACTCAAGACTAACAGCGTCTTGTGAAGAATAAGCACGAACACCTAGGTTCGTGTATATTAGAGTGGGTAGGTGATTTGCTTTGGCACAGGAGCATTCTTGGGCTTGACTTGAGCCATGTTAGAACAGAAGCTTTAAGATCCATTGTGTGTTTCCTCCAGCTCTCTTATTCTTTCCTATAAAAAAAGACATGTCCCAAATAAGAGTGACTCCTTTAGCCTGGGTCCAGGGATGAGAAAAACTTTGCAACATAGCAGCAGCCAAAATGCTATTTGACTGGCACCAAATATAAGACAAAAATAAATATTTATTAAGTCATTGCTGTGCAAAAAAACAAGCCAACTCTTACCGCCTAGGGGAGCCCTGGTCGCACAGTGGTTAAAGCACTCAGCTGTTAACTGAAACAGGCAGTTCCACTCAGCAGCCACTCCAATGGAGAAAGATGTGGCAGTCGGCTTCTATAAAGATTTACAGCCTTGGAAACTTTATGGGGGAGTTCTACTGTGTCCTACAGGGTTGCTATGAGTCAGAATTGACTCAAAGGTGATGGGATTACAACCCGTTGATATTTCCAAGTTGTGTCCCCTGCCCTCTCAACAACCACAATTTCACGCCACATCTATGTCAAGTGTCCTGGTGTAACTTGACCTACTAATGCCAGTAAATTTCCATTAGTCCTTAAACTAGCCAAAGCCAGATTTGGCCTGCCCCACATGTGCAGAAAGGCCAGTTGTGACTGCTAATTGACCTCAACAGAGGACACACTAACAGAAGGAACAAATCATAAAGAAAATCATCATCGAAATCCTGTTCCAAAGTGAGAAGTCCAACAAAAACCATGTTAACCGCCTGTTTCCTGGCTGCCTTCTACAATTGTCTCTCCCCAGTACATCTGTGTGGCCACCTTTTTGCTGCCCAAATCACATAAAAGCCCTGTTACCCCATAGCTCAGGGAGGCAGATCTGAGGAACTTCCTCCTGGCTCTTTCCTCTGTGCATTGCAATAAACTTACTTTCACCTTCTCAAACACCAGTGTCCAGTCTGAGCGAGCCGGACAAGGACCCACCATCTAGGGTTCGATAACAATTTTGAGACAGAGAACCCACAGTGCTGTATTAAAAATCATGTTTCTGGGCAAAATGGCTGTCCCTCCACAACAAAGATCTGAAAAACTAAGCCGAACAGAGAATACAACAATCTTGAAACACTAAAACATCAAATGAAGAGATAAAGAACTCAGCCAAGCACCAAATGGAGTGAGAAAACTGACAGAGAACGGAGAGTGAGGAGAGATCCATGCAGAGGTCCCCTACCAGCTAACGCAGTGCGGATCCACCATCTTGGACTCCTATCGGAGACCAGGAAACAGGGGGTACGAGAAAGCAGCCCCACGGAGCTTCCAGCAGGAGACAAAACAACCGTTTCTCGTCTCTATATATCTTCCTTCTCTTTCTGTTCCCTGAATAACTGGCATTGTATACGTCTACGCCTTCTAGCCAGGCTGTACTGCAACACCTGAGAGCAACTTCCCCAGAATACATAGCTGCACCGGTGAGATCCCTGGGAACTTTGTGGCTCTTTAACCTTTATGATTCTTATTTATTCATTCTTTTCTTTTCTCCCTCCTCCCCTTTCTGTTTTTCTCCATTTCATAGTCTCTCATCTCTCCACTCCAACGGCAAGCTCCCCTAGCATTCTTTTTTGTTTGTTTGTATGTTTTTGGCTCCTGTTCCTCTCTCCTCTCTCCCATATCCATCTTAGCTCCACACATAACAATCTCCCCGCTGCATCCTGCCTAACTGCACCATGCGCTTGACATCAAACAACTAAGCAGCACAGGCATGGCTTACTGGAAACTGTCCTGCACTGATTACCAACCCACTCTGGTGGCTGTAGGAAGTGCCACAAACAACCCGTCCCAGTAACTCTTCTTTAGCTAGACCAGCTCTGCCATACAATATCTGATGGACTGACCCTGCCAGTTGAAGAAGGAGGTGAAAAGTATGGTGCCCACAGACGAGCAAACAACAAAGAACACAGTCTGCCTGCTCAGAAATAGTCAATTTTTTTATTTTTAAAAGGGGAAAAACAAACAAATCTACAATCAATAAACAAGAAAAATAACTAATGAATGCCCCGAAGATGGAGGCAATAATAAAACATTTATAAAAACAGGACGGGATGGTTCCAGTAGGCATCAAAAATAAAACACCAGATGACTCTTCTCTGGAAGAAAATGCACTAGAACTATCTGATAGGGAATTCAAACCTCTCATACTCAGAATTCTCCAAGAACTGAGGCAAAAAGCTGACAAACATGAGGAAAAAATAGAAAAATTCATGGAAAATATGGACAAAAAATCGGAAGAATTCAGGAAAATAATGCAGGAACAAAATGCTAAAGTAAATTCACAACTAGAAATTATACAAAGACAACAATTAGAAATCCAAAAGATAAACAACAAGATTTCAGAAATGGACAATGTCATAGAAGGGCTGAGAAGCAGATTTGAAACTGTGGAAGACAGGATCAGTGGAATTGAAGACAAACACTTGGATACAACTTTGTTTCAGGAAAACTCAGAAAAAAGAACAAAGAAAAATGAAGAGACTCTGAGAGTTATGTGGGACACAATCAAAAGCAAAAATCTGCAAGTGATCGGAATTCCATAACAGGGGGAGAAAACAGAAAACACAGAGAGGATCACTGAGGAACTGCTGACACAAAACCTCCCCAATATCATGAAAGATGAAAAGCTGGCCATCCAAGAAGTTCAACGAAACCCATATAGAAGACACCCCAAAAGAAAATCACAAAGGCATATCGTATCCACACTCGCCAAAACCAAAGACAAACAAAGAATCCTGAGAGCAGCCCGAGAAAAACAAGAAGTCACATACAGAGGAGAAACAATAAAACTAAGCTCAGATTATTCGGCAGAAATGATGCAGGCAAGAAGGCAATGGGATGACATATATAAAATCTTGAAAGAAAAAAATTGCCAGCCAAGAATAATATATCCTGCAAAACTTTCGTTCAAATTTGATGGTGAAATTAGGTAATTTCCAGATAAACAGAAATTAGGGAATATGTAAAAGTCAAACCAAACTTACAAGAATTATTAAAGGGAATTCTTTGATCTGAGGACAAACAGCTTCAGCTCACAGGCAGAACCAAGGACTCAGGATCGTACCAGCCAGATACCAATCTAGGAGATGAACTCTCAAGGACTATCCAAAACCAAAAGAAATACAACAGGGAATCAGAGCAGTTAATAGTAAATGACAACAACATCAAAACAATAAAAAAGGGAATAAACGGCATAAGTATAGAACCTTCTAATGAAGAAGAAGGCAAGGCAATACCAAGTAATGGTAGACTGCTTCAAATTTAGAAAGATAAAGGTAAAATTCATGGTAACGACAAAGAAAGTTAACAAACATACTCATAAAAAAAAAGAGGAAAAACATAAAGTCTCAGCAAAAACAAAACCTACAAAAACAAAAGAAATGAAAAACAAATCCACAAACAAGAGTAACTCAGCACAAGAGAGTAAGAAGAACAAAGAAAACTTCAGCACCACAAAAAAAACCATACAAAATGACAGCAACAAACTCAGATCTATCAATAATTACACTGAATGTAAATGGACTCAGTGCACCCATAAACAGACAGAGAATGACAGAATGGATAAGAAAACAGGATCCATCAATATCTGTCTACAGGAGACACAACTTAGAAACAAAGATGTGAATTTATTAGAAGTCAAAGGTTGGAAAAAAATATATCAAGCTAACAACTACCAAAAAAGAGCAGGAATGGCAATACTAATCACAGATAAAATAGACCTTAAAATGAAATCTACCATAAAAGACAAAGAAGGACACTATATAATGATTAAGGGAACGATCCATCATGAAGACATAACCATAATAAACGTCTACGCACCCAATGACAGGGCTCCAAAATACATAAAACAAACTCTAACATTAAACACTGAAAAGAGAAATTGACAGTTCCACAATAATAGTAGGAGACTTCAACACACCACTCTCAGTAAAGGCCAGAACATCTAGAAAGAAACTCAGCAAAGATACAGAAGACCTAAAGGGCACAATCAGCCAACTTGACCTCATAGACATAGATAGAACACTCCACCCAACCACTCCAGAGTACACATTCTTTTCCAATGCACATGGAACGTTCTCCAGAATAGACCACATCTTAGGCCACAGAGAAATCCTCAACAAGATCCAAAACACTGAGATAATTCAAAGTATCTTCTCTGACCACAGTGCCATCAAGGTAGAAATTATAAACTGACACAGCAAGGAAAAAAAATAAACTACATGGAAACTCAATAATACCCTGCTTACACATCAGTGGGTAATAGAAGAAATCAGAGATGGAATCAAAAAATTCCTAGAATCAAATGAGAATGAAAACACATCCTACCAAAACCTTTGGGACACAGCAAAGGCAGTCCTCAGAGGACAATTTAGAGCAATAGATGCAAATATCAAAATAGAAGAAAGGGACAAAATCAAAACATTAACTACAGAACTCAACAAATAGAAAGAGAACAGCAAAAAAAAGCCCACAACCACCGGAAGAAAGGAAATTGTAAAGATCAGAGCAGAAATAAATGAAATAGAAAACAGAAAAACAATAGAAAGAATCAACAAAATCAAAAGTTGGTTCTTGGAAAGAATCGACAAAATAGACAAACCACTGGCCAGACTGACAAAAGAAAAACAAGAGAGGACACAAATAACCCAAATAAGAAATGAAATGGGGGACATTACAACAGACCCAACCGAAATAAAAAGGATTATAAAAGAATGTTATGAAAAACTATACTCCAACAAATTTGAAAACGTAGAGGAAATGGATAAATTTCTAGAAACACACAGCCTACCCAAGCTACCATAAAGTGATGTTGAAAATCTGAACAGACCCATAACAAGAGAAGAGATTGAAAAGGTAATAAAACAACTCCCAACGAAAAAAAGCCCTGGCCCAGATGGCTTCACTAGAGAAGTCTACAAAACATTTATAGAAGTGCTTGTACCAGTACTATTCAAGCTATTTCAGAGCATTGAAGAGGAAGCAACACTTCCAAATTCATTCTATGAAGCCAGCATAACGCTGGTACCAAAACCAGGCAAAGATGTCACAAAAAAAAGAAAATTACAGACCAATATCTCTCATGAATATAGATGCAAAAATTCTCAACAAAATTCTAGCCAATAGAATTCTGCATCATATCAAAAAAATAATACACCACGACCAAGTAGGATTCATACCAGGTATGCAAGGATGGTTCAACATTAGAAAATCAATCAACATAATCCACCACATAAATAGAAGGAACGAAAAGAATCACATGATCATCTCAATTGACGCAGAAAAGGCATTTGACAAAGGCCAACACCCATTCCTGATACAAACACTCAATCAAATAGGTATAGAAGGGAAATCTCAACATAATAATAGGCATCTATGCAAAACCAACGGCCAACATCATTCTTAATGGAGAGAGGCTGAAAACATTCCCCTTGAGAACAGGAACAAGACAAGGATGCCCTTTATCACCACTCCGATTTAACATTGTGCTGGAAGTTCTAGCTAGAGCAAAAAGGCAAGAAAAAGAAATAAAGGGCATCCAAATTGGTAATGAAGAAGTTAAACTGTCCCTGTTTGCAGATGATATGACAGTATACACAGAAAACCCTAATGACTCCATGAGAAATCTACTGGAACTAATAGAAAGATTCAGCAGAGTAGCAGGATACAATATAAACATTCAAAAATCAGTTGGATTCCTATACACCAATAAGGAGAACAATGAAAAGGAAATCAGGAAAACAATACCATTTTCAATATCCCCTAAAAAGATAAAATACTTAGGAATAAATCTGACCAGGAATGTAAAAGACCTATACAAAGAAAACTACAAAACACTACTGCAAGAAAACCAAAGGGATCTACATAAATGGAAAAACGTACCATGCTCATGGATAGGCAGACTCAACATTGTGAAAATGACAATTCTACCCAAAGCAATTTACAAATACAATGGAATCCCAATCCAAATACAAACAACATTCTTCAAAGAGACGGAAAAACTAATCATTAACTTTATATGGATATGGAAGAAGCCCCAAATAAGTAAAGCACTACTGAAGAAGAAAAATAAAGTTGGAGGACTCACACTACCTGACTTCAGAACCTACTATACAGCTACAGTAGTCAAAACAGCCTGGTACTGGTACAATGACAGATACATTGACCAATGGAACAGAATTGAGAACCCAGATGCAAATCCATCCACCTACGGTCACCTGATCTTCGACAAGGGCCCAAAGTCCATCAGATGGGGAGAAGACAGTTTTAACAAACGGTGCTGCCAAAACTTGATATGCATTTGCAAAAAAATGAAACAGGACCCATATCTCACACCGTATACAAAAACTACTTCAAAATGGATCAAAGACCTGAATATAAAGCCTAAAACTATAAAGTGCATAGAATAAAAAATAGGACCAACATTTCAGGCCTTAATACATGGCATTAACAGGATACAAACCATAACCATCAATGCACAAAACCCAACAGATAAGCTAGATAACGGGGATGTTTTAAAAATCAAATACCTATGCTCTTCAAAAGACTTCACCAAAAGAGTCAAAAGAGAACCTACAGACTGGGAAAAAATTTTTGGACAGTACAAGTCAGACAAAGGTCTAATCTCCATAATCTACAAGAAAATCCAACACCTCTACAACAAAAAGACAAATAATCCTATTAAAAAACGGGCAAAGGAAATGAACAGACACTTCACCAAAGAAGACATTCAAATGGCCAACAGACACATGAGGAAATGCTCGCGATCACTAGCCATTCGAGAAATGCAAATTAAAACCACAATGAGATACCATCTCACTCTGGCATTACTGGCACGAATCAAAAACACTGGAAATAACAAATATTGTAGGGGCTGCGGGGAGATCAGAACACTTACGTACTGCTGGTAGGAATGCAAAATGATACAACCATTTTGGAAAATGATATGGCTCTTCCTCAGAAAGCTAGAAATAGACATACCATTCAATCCAGCAATCCCACTCCTAGGAATATATCCTAGAGAAATAAGAGTCTTCACTCGAATAGACATATGCACGCCTATGTTCATGGCCGCATTGTTCACAATAGCAAAACGATGGAAACAACCTAGATGCCCATCAACAGATGAATGGATAAACAAACTATGGTAGATACACACAATGGAGTACTATGCAACGAGAAAGAACAACAATGAATCTGTGAACCATCTCTTAACATGGATGAAAGTGGAGGACACTATGCTCAGTGAAATAAGTCAATCACAATAGGACAAATATTGTATGAGACCTCTATTGTAAAAACCCATGCAAAAGTTCACACACAAAATGTAACAATCTGTATTGGTTACCAGGGATGGGAGGAGTGGAGGGGGGAACTAAATAGGTAATAGATAAGTGGTATCTTGGGTGAAGAGTGAGACAGTACACAATACAGTAGAAACTAGCACAACTTGTACAAGAAAAGGTCATGGAAACCCCATAGACACATCCAAACTCCCTGAGGGACTGAATTGCTGGGCAGAGGGCTGTGGGGACCATGGTCTTGGGGAACACCTAGCTAAATTGGAATGACACAGCTTATAAAGACAATGCTCTACATTCTACCTTGGTGAGTAGTGTCTGGTGTCTTAAAAGCCTGTGAGCGGCCATCTGAGATACTACACTGGTCTCATCCCTTCGGGAGCAAGGGAGAATGAAGAGAACAGGATACAAGGAAAAGATTAGTCCAAAAGACTAATTGTCCACAGCTATCAAGGCCTCCACCAGACTGAGCCCAGTACAGCTAGATGGTGCCCGGCTACCACCGCTGACTGTTCTGACCAGGATTACAACAGAGGGTTCTGGACAGAGCTGGAGAAGGATGTAGAGGATAACTGTAACCCACAAAAATACAGACCAAATTTACTGGCCTAAAGGAGACCGGAGAAACCCCGATAATATGACCCCCCAACACCCTTTTAGCTCAGTGGTGAAGTTACCTCCGAGGTTCACTTTTCAGCCTGGGAGTGGACAGCCCCATAAAACCAAATGAGACTAATGAGGTACCAGAGTCTAGTGACAAGGGCCAGAAAGCATAAGGGGACAAGGAAGCTGGTGATATGGAACCCAAGGTTGAGTAAGGATATTGTTGATGTGTTGTGAGATTGTTAACCATTGTCATAGGGCAACATTTGTAGTAACTGTTAAATGAGAAACTAATTTGTTCTGTAAGCCTTCATCTGAAGTGAGAATAACAGCACAATTGGAAGATCTTAGTCAATGTCACTGAACTGTGCATGTAGAAATTTTTGAAATGTGTATCTTTGGCTATGTGTATTTTCACCAATAAAAAAAAAGAGGTTGAGAAGCTAGAGGGTTGATATGTTGTGGGGTTGTTAAACATTGTCATAAAATAACATGTGTACTACTGTTTCATGAGAAACTATTTGGTCTGTAAGCCTTCACCTGGAGTAGCATAAAAAATAAATCATGTTTCCTTTCCTGGCCTTCCTCCTTTGAATCCTGCTTTTGCTTGGAGGTAATATGTAAACCGCACTACACTGGGTAGTATGATTAAGAATGTCGCTGATGTAACTTGTATGAACTCCCTACTTGTAAACCCCTTTAAAAGTAACTTTCCTGCCCGCCCTTGGCGAGCAGTCTTGGCAGCAGCAGCTCTGACTGATTTGTTTTCCTTGTACAATGAAATAAAGGTGCCTTTCCTGTTCTCCCACCTTGGTCTCTCATTTATTGGCCAATACAAGGCATGCTGAGCAAGAACCTGTGGTTTCCACCGGTAACATTTCTGGTGAGCCAGCCAGGAGCCATCTGCTCGATTTCTGAGGTGGATCGGGAAACAGACTGACCCCGATGTCTGGTGCCACCAGGAGATTTCTCCTGGAAAATTTGGAGCAGCTCTGAAAGCTGATCTCCCTGGGACCCCAACAGTAGCTCTATGGAAGACACAAAATACACCTGGTTGTTTGGTAAGTACCTAGGTAAGGCCTTAGAAGAGTCCCGAAAAGCAGGAGAAATTGACCATTGAGGGCATTAGGAATGTGAGGTTATTTGGTAAATAATAGGGCAATTCCTAGGTAAGGCCTTAGAGTCCCAGGAAGCGGGAGGAATTGACCACTGAGGGCATAAAAGTCTTGGTACCTGTTAAACTGGTGCACTAGATTAGGTTGTGTGAGTGTGTAAGTGTGTATATCCAGAAAATAGGGAATATTCAAGGGATCCCAGAATGTGGCCTGCTAAGATGCATCCTTAAGAACTGGGGAAAGAGACTTGGACAGACATGGCTCTGGCAGCATGATTGTCCCTTTCCTACTTTTGCCTCTTCAAACATATGCCAAATAAAACCATTCTTTTTGCTTTACTGAACTTTGTGGTGTTTTCACTCTACAAGAGTTAATGGTGTAGTTGTTGCAGGGATTCTAAAACCACAAATCCAGTCATCCTCAAGTCAGACCTGGACTGTGGAGCAGAAGCTGGCCAAAAAAAAAAAGAAGGTCCTATCTCCTGGACCCATGCATTCACACTCAATGTCCCTTCAACACCAGCAAGGTGAGTGACCTAGGAAAATGAGCCTTCACTTATTTTTTTTGTTCTCTTTCTTATGTTTTCTTAAGCTTTATTTGGCATATTTGTTTTGAAAACCAGTTGTTTAAGAAGAATCTTCTTAGATTTTTTTGCTTGATCATTTGGTTAAGAGTAACGTTTAGTTGGTGACCTGCGTTTAGTGTCTGAATTCAGGCATTTGAAACATTAAAGAGACAATTCTATTTCCAAAGAGTATTGGGTCAGTATAAGCTGCAAAATTCAGGCATGGGTCGACCAGTAAAAGCCATTAGGGCAGTCACTAGCACTCATCATGAGCATTAACGACTTCCATGACAGGATAAAGTGGTTGCAAGACAGGCTAGAGCTCTAGAGAGAACCTGGGAAACAGTGCTCTGTTTTGCCTTATTTGAAGGGAGAAGCAATAGCTCGGTACCTGTTTTATAATACAGTTTCTCAATAAAAAATCACAGTGTTAAAATTGAAATCATCAGTAGCTACTTTAAAATACTTTCCAATTAAAGAAACTAGTATATTTAAGGTCTAAAATAAGAGACTAGATCTCTAGTCAACAAGACGAATTAAGTTAAAAAAAAAAAGAAAAGAAAACCAAAAACTTGAAACTTAGAGCTTAACATTTTTTGATAAATGAGCCTGGATTTCCCCTTCACTACTGAGACACTGGTTTAGGGTTCATGTTTAAAAACACTGTAAACTAAGTATACTAAAACAATTTACAATTTCAGTGGCCACTTTGGGAAAATGAACTTTCTGTTTGTGTTGTCCTATCTTTTCCTTTTGGGGGATCTTTTGCTTAATGCTCAGTTTTTGTCAAAAGTTCTAATGTTCCTCCACTTGAGGGTCTGGCAAGTTAGTAAGTTCTACCTAAAACTTGTTTTTTTTTTTTTTTTTTTTCTTGTGAATTGAGTTAAGAGAGTGAGGGCATGGCAAGATCAGACCTCTCCAGCCCTCAGTCTCACTAGCCAAGAATTGATGGATTCATTTACAAAATTTCTAAAGAGCTTTGGTATTTACTGGGTAGATAGCCTTTCAAAATGCCTAGGCCAACTTAAATATATGTAAATGAATTGGGATGACCCAATCTTCTCTTCCCTGAGTCAAAAGAGTAAGGGATCAAGCCTCCCCAGCCCCCAGTCTTTGAAGTCATATAGCTCCAGGGAAGCTTCCAACTGAGTGGAGACTTTTTTTAAGACAAAGACAAATAAGAAAAATTGTTGCTTTACTATAGTTACCAAAAATTAGAGCGATCTCAAACGTAAAAGAACTGTGAACAAGTTCTCTCTAATGTAAGAGAACTCTAAAAAGCAAAAAATAAAAATCTCAATGAGACACACCAAAAATGACCTAGAGAAATGTTTCCACCCCTAGCCAGAGACTTAAGGTTATATCCATCTCAATGAATTGGTCAGTTGAACAGAAACTTTGTAATTTCAAAACCTGATTGATAAAATCTTTAAGGGCCAAAATTAAACTGAGAAAAATATGAAAAATAGTAAAAGTTAAAAACTTCACTTCAGCAATCATGTTTTATGATATACAAGCTTAAAATAATTTCGAAGACCTTTTAGGGAATTTTCAGATATTAAATCGAGTGAATAGATATTCATCATAATATAAGTTTATGTATTTTTGCTTTTTATAGCACACACACACACACACACACACACACACACACACACAACAGAGATATATGTATTTATGTGTGTATGTACGTATATATATATATATATATATATATATGTGTGTGTATGGGTCTGCTAATGAGTGTGTTCATTTTTGCCATTTTAAATGGATGTACTATAAGAGACATAGAACAAAGACAACGTTTAAGAGGTTTATTAAAAAGAAATGTATTTAATACGGTCAAAAGTTTTATCTGTCTGACTAAAGTTCAGTGGTTTAATTTATGAGATTTTTAGGAGCTTTAACATTAAATAATACATAAAACAAAGAATTGGGTTTCTCACTGTTAAAATAACAAAAATGTTCTTTGATTTCTGAGTTAAAGGGTTAATTTATTCTCTGTGTAATCTGCCTCAAAGACAAAGGTTCAGCCTTTCATTAAAATAAAATTCCTGAGTCAAAAACCAAGCCACATGGCTTGAGGAGAAAAAAAAAAAAGTTTTATATAAAGGAAAGGTTTATTTAATACATTATAAATTACTTGGAATGAGTAGTCAAAATCAAGAGAAACATCGGATTCTTTTTGGGTAAAAATTTAAATGTTACTATTTCCTCTTATGTTTTCACCTAATATTAGACAGCAAATATTATGTCATAATATTATGCCATAATTTTATTATTATTTCTTTATTGCTAACTTGGTCACAACTTTATTTTTTTAGTCTAACATCAAAGGCAATGGTTTGGGGCATTCACATCATTTGCGTATGAAGTCTTTTTATTACTATTCAGGTATTTAGAGACTTGACAATCTTGGCATATCCTGACTATATGGCATTATGTCTCAAAATTATATATATAGTGTATTATATCTGAAGCTCTTTAAAAATAAGGTTAATCATTATATTTAAAAATATTTTTGTCTAAAGTTTTTTTAAACTGACTTCATTTGGTTCTGAATTTTTTGTCATTGGGAGTATTATGTTTACAAATTAATCATGGCTGTATTAAGATATGTTGTCTGCAGGTAAGTTTTTACTTTGCTGATTTGCTGAAAACATTTGACCAAAATATCTCAACAAAAAGATGGACTATATTAGACTTAACTAAAGAACTGTGACTAGACTGAGTCAAGATTTCCAAAAACTCTTATGTAGAAGCTGATGAGTTCACAGACAGCGGCTGATCCAGAATCATGTGGAACAGAAATTAACTGCATAAGACTGAGTAAAGGAAAACTGTGGGTTTTATGTGGGAATATTGCTGATGCTTTAAGGTCCTACTTTCTGGATATAAGAAACTATTTTCCTTTCTCCTAAATTATTTAACCAATGGGTTTAGATATTATAACTCTTAGAAGTTCTTCTCTCATAAAAACAGTTTTGTGACACTTCTGCTTCTGAGAAAGTGACCCATAACTGTTAATAGGTAAACCAAGGAGGGGCAGCTTGCCCTCAAGAAGAGTGCTCAGTATATTTTAAACAGATTAACTGAAGATCTCCAACAGGAGAGGTCCATAGTATATTATCTTGTTAATCATGTATTCTCTAATGAAAATCTAGTTGTCACGTGAATTTTTCTATACCTTCTGTTTCCTCTAGACTTTGTATGCTACTTATAGAGACATGTTTTTGTGTGGTGGATCCAACTATATTTGTTTAAATAATCCCTTTCCAACTGACAGTGAGTTTACATGGGCAATCTCTTGTTTAGATTCCTGGTGAATGCATGGGCAATGCACTTTGAAAATTTTAAGATTACCTTTAGATATTCATAGTAATGATGCTAGTAAATATTGAAAAAGTGATGTTAAATTGTTATACATTATAAAACGAGAATCAAAAAGAAACCCATTGTTCCAACACGCAGGGTACAGTTGGTAGCTTTAATTCCTAGTTATGCTATAGTTGAACTGGAGAAATCTTTAAGAAATTTGTCAATCACTATGGGACAAATAGCAGATGAAGTTGCTAGAGGGATATAAAACACAACAATAATCTCTGACCCCATTAGCCAAGGTGACATGAGATAACAAAATAGCTTTAGATTTTATTAGCCCAAGAAAATGTAATCTGTGCTGTAGCAACCTCTTGTTGAATTTGAATAAATAACACAGGAGAAGTAGAACAGGATATACATAGAATTAGACAGCAAGCTACTTGGTTACACACTGTAACACCCTTACAAACACCAGGTTTATTTCGTTGGTTACCATCAGGAATAACTACTTGGGCTAGATCACTGCTGCAAGGGATAGTAATATTCTTAGTCTGCATCCTGATAGTATTAGGCATAATAAAATTTATCTTCGATTGTCTTACAGATCTAAACGGCAAAAGAAAGCCTCAGGCTAAACTGTTGATATACATTGAGTCTGCTCACTTAGGCAATGCAATTGATGGGAACATTGCTCTTACTTAAGATCCTGGTGAAGAACCAGATGGTATCTGGTGGAAAACAGCATTGTGAGTTTAAAGAGCCTGCCATGACCACCATCTAATAGCTTGACTAAGTCCAGGTATTAATCATCAATGTGTTATCTCCAATCTCCAATCAAAAGAAAAGAATGACTTAGGAGCTAATATTGGAGCCATTATTCCCTGTTCTTGAGCGTAAAGAACGTGACCCAGTTGGAGCTGGCTCACAAAGACTCATAAAGACACATCAACTGGGCCCTGAGGTATGAAGACAACAGCTACAACAATAAAAACCTTTTAGGGAAACATTCACATAAACAGAATAAAAGCCACTCTTTTTCATTTAGTATTTATTAACTAGTCCCTTATAAACCAACAAGAGGTCAGTAGCCACAATGAAAGGCCTAAGTCCAATATTTGCCCTTCCCCAAAAACGTGCCAAATAATTCCAAGCCAGGATATAGTTCAAAATAGACATGGGTCTTAAATAACCAGTGTCCAAAAAGAAATGGAAGGAGTGAGACAGAGCCTCCACAGTGCTGTATTAAAAATCATGTTTCCTTTGCTACCCCCCTCCCCCCTGCCCAGCTTTGCATTTGAATCCTACTTTTGCTTGGAGGTTGTATGTAAACCCCACTGAGCCTGTGTAGTATGATTAAGAATGTTGCCTACTTAACTTGTATGAAGTTCTACTTGTAAACCCCTTTAAAAGTAACTAGCCTGCCCGCCCTTGGCCAGCAGTCTTGGCAGCAGCAGCTCTGACTGACTCCTTTTCCTCGTACAACAAAATAAAGGTGCCTTTCTTGTTCTCCCACCTTGATCTCTCATTTATTGGCCAATAAAGTCATGACGAGCAAGAACCTGGGGTTTCCACCCGGTAACAATTTTGGCACCCAATGTGGGGCCTCCCTCCAGAGTCCAGCACCCCCTTGACTGTGAACAGAAACTCCACTGACCCTCAGCGCACATCAAGCCTCTTGTTTGGGAGCATCAGGTGGGTCTCCTAACGGAGACCTAGGCAATGACCCGCCCGAGGTGCTTTTACTTTGAGAATTAGAAACTAACTCAGGTATGGACGTCCACTAGGTAAGTGCCCTAGGAAGTTCTCTTGTTAAGTGCAAGTGCTTGGGATCAAAGGTGGGGAGCTATCTGGAGGACTGAAGTAGGACTAAGACATCCCTGTTAGGGAGGATTGAAGCTCTACTAAGATCATCCTCATTATCCTACCCCATCACTCCCCCTAGCCAACTGCCGAGAATGGGCAGCCTAGTTTATGGTTGTTGACTTTGGTTAAGTTCAGGTTCTGGTTCTGGTTCTCAATGTGTGTGTGAGTGAAATATGGGAAACCAACCTAGTATACCTTTACTGGTGCTCTTTGTTTTTCCATGTGGGTTCTAATTACGGTTCGGGGTCACTTAACGATGACAAAAGAGAGGGAAAATGGGATGAAATCCACTACATACAGACCTTTATGTCTCTCTGGCAAAATAAAAACCTACAAAAACAGTGTAAGCTAATGGTGCAGGGGAAAAAAAGAAAGAGAGAAAATCCTGACCTGGACAAGCCTGGGGCCAAAGCCAGGCCAGATAAACAGGATGATTAATAGAGGCCCTGGTCTTCTGGTTCCACCCAGCCAGAGGCCCAAGGCAATGTGCATATAAATAGGAAGATAGTTCGGGTGTGAAGAGAAGATAAATCTGGAATGTTTTAGAAAGGGTTATATGTTTAGGACAGAGAGCAGGTAACTCCACCTTCAGCCAATACTTAACTGGATATGCTAAAAGGGGAACTAGGATTCCCCCCAGGAGAAACACAGGCTTTTTGTTTCAAGCTAATAGATAGAGTGGGGGCTTAGGTCGAAAACCTGAGCCCTGCCCAGCTTTGGGTTTATCCATACCCTTTCCACCTGGAGGTGTAGGCCTGGTTCCAGCCAGTAGTCACTACCCTTTGGCGGAACCTTCCGCCACCCTTCCGGTAAACTGCTCACCGGCCCCCATGAGTCAGAAACTCCCAGTCCTGCCCAGGGAATAGTCTCCCCAGCACACACCCGTAGTGGGGTGCAATGTGGCCAGGGATCCACCCAAGTCTCCTCAGGGCAATTTCCACTGAGACAAATGCCTATTGGACTGGATCACAATGGCCAGCCTAGAGGGTTTATCTAGGTCCATACACCACTCTCCACCTCTGACCTGTATAATTGGAATATTCTTTTAACTCCAGAGGAACGGATGATCTTACAAAAGGCACACCAAAAGGACGACAGGCTGCATAACCACAACCCTCAAAGTGGTATTAGACTCTCAGCAGCCCAAGCTGTACCTGCCACAGATATCAGCTGGGGGCAGGACAGCTAGAACATTATAAAAACTGTATGACAGCAAAGGGCTTCAAAATAGAAGAGCCTTAAGAAAAGTTCAGGATGTACAACAAGGCCCCAAGGAAAATTCCTCCAGCTTCCTAGAATGTGTATACAAAGCATACCAGCAGTTTACTGATAAAAACCCTGAAGACCTAGAGGATGCCAGATTAATAAATATGGCTTTCATCAGCCAGAGATCCCTGACATCAGGCGGGAACTTCAGAAGTTAGAAGGAGGTCTAGGAATGAGTACTTTACAACTTGTTGAAATTGTCCTTAAGGTCTTCAATAATCGAGGCCAGATACAAGGAAAAAGGCCGTGCTCCTGGTAGCAGCTCTCGGAGGTAACCCACCACCCAGGCAGACCTCGTGCAGGGTAAGTTCTTGTGGGCCCCAAAAGGGCTGGTGGCCAACCCAAGGCCCCCTAAAGCTAGGCCCCAGACAGTGTGCCTACTACAAACAACAAGGCCACTGGAAATGAGAGTTCCCTTCATGGCCAACCCAGTCCTGCAAGCTGTGAAGAGCCCTGGGTTGCAATAACAGTGGGAGGACAACTTACTGACACAACAGACCAGAGAGCTGGAGAACATGGCCTCTGTTTCTGTCCCAGGCACGCAGTGGACCCTCCAGCCGCCCCAGGCAGGGACAAGTCTGCAGTCCCAGCCCTCGGACGGCTTCACTGGCAGGGTGAGGAGCTGCCACACACAGGCAGAGGTGGCACACAGTTTCAGGGCCTGGCGAGACGGTCACTATCCTTACCCTGGCAGGCCCGTGACAGCAAACACCACCTCTACTGGAGAAAATAAAGCCTGCTAGAGATGTTATTTTTGAATAATGTACTATGGTCAACAGTTACACACTGCCCCAGGCCCCAAAAGGGAGAGTCTCACATAATTAAAGATCAGGCAGCCACACAAGCTGCTAGAACAAAAACTCCCACCACTTGCCTAGCCTTAATAACAGAGCAGAAGACAGGTGGTTGTACAATTTCCAACGACAGGTGTTAATACCAAAACACCCAATGCTCATGAGATGTTTCACTGGCTAGCCAAACTGATTAAAGGACCTAATCTACAAAAGACTATCCAGAAAGTAGTGAACAATCCAAAAATAGAGCCACCACCACCTATGCCTGGGGTACAAGCCCACGGGACCAGACCTGGAGAAGAGTGGCAAGTGAACTTAACAGTTATGCCAGTGGCTACAGGAGGTTTCAGGTGTCTTAGTGTTTGCAGATACCTGTACCAGATGGGTAGAAGCCTTCCCCTTCCAACAGAAAAGGCATTCGAGGTAAGCAAAGCTCTCCTCAATGAAATTATTCCTAGATTGGGCCTCGGAGCGATAACAGAGGAGCCTTTGTATCCAAAGTCAGGACATTTAGGAATTTGGTGGAAGCCACATGCTCCCTGGAGACCACAGTAACTACTGCATTGACTGTGTGCTAATTAGAAACCTAAGCTAGTGTGAGCAATGTGGGTGAATAATTGTATTCTAAGAGACTAACCTGCCCTGGATAAAGCTGCTACATTGCCCTGCTGAGAGTCCGGGTGGCCCCTAGAAGCAGACTCCATTTGAGCCTCCATGAAATGCTGTATGGGAGCCTGGGGATGTAGTGCTTCAGATGATCCTTAAGTAGTCCAGGAACTTAGTGTTTCTATTTTAGTCTCAGGGGCCAGGGGGTGAGGCCGACTTGCATTTCAGTGGTTATTGGCAATTTCCTCTGCTTCTCCTAGCATCTAACCAACTTTTATCAGCCATTTTCTTTGCCCTCCTAAATCTGAGGGGTGGAGCAAAGTAGCAGAAGCTGGTGAGCAGCACTGGTGCCCAGAAGTTGGAAGCCATCAGCGGATGTACTGTGTTTACGGGGAGGTTGCTAATTGGATTGAAGGGAAACCTCTGAGTGTATGAAAGGGCCTGGCAGCAGGAAAAAGCCAATACAGCTTCTGGTGCCAGTATAACAGAAGGGTCCTGGAGACCATCTGCCTGGGTTCAAATCTTGGCTCTGCTAGATTTTCATATTTGGGTCAAGAGGCTTCACTTCCAGGTGGCTCAGTTTCCTTATCTGCAAAATACTGGTAAACAACAGTGGCCACTTAAGATTAACTGAAAATCACTTAGCTCATTGCCTGGCATATATTTATATTATGCCAATTGAGCTAAATGTTCCCCTAGACCATGGTCCCCACAGCCCTCAGCTCAGTAATTTGGTCCCTCAGGGAGTCTGGATGTGTCTATGGAGCTTTCATGACCTTGCCTTGGACAAGTTGTGCTGGCTTCCCCAGTATTGTGTACCACTTCTCTATTGTCTCTAGTTTTGTTTTATGGGCCTGTCTCCAGCTCTGTTTGGGACGCTTTATTGTGATCCGTGTCAGAGCAGTCAGTGGCAGTAGCCGGGCACCATCTAGTTGTGCTGGACTCAGTCTGGTGGAGGCTGTGGTACTTACGGTCCATTAGTCCTTTGAACTAATCTCTCCCATGTGTCTTTGGATTTAAGTCTTCTTTGTCTGCTATCCCCAGGAGCTAATCATTCCTTGCCTATTCCAAAGCCCCTAAAACTCCACCCCATATCAGCAGGAGTAGCCAGATGAGTTGCCAACCCTTATCCCTTAAGATTAAGGAATTACTACAACTAATGGGGAGATTGTAACCTGACCCTACAAATGCCAGTAAATTTCCATTAGCCCTTAAACTAGCCCAAGCCAGATTTGGCCCGCCCCACATGTGCAGAAGGGCCAGCTGTGACCGCTAATTGACCTCAACAGAGGCTGCACTAACAGAAGGACCGAATCAAATGAAAATCATCACTCGGACCCTATTCCGAAGCGAGAGGTCCGACAAGAACCAAGTCGCCTCCTGTTTCCTGGCTGCCTTGTAGAATTTTCCCTCCCCAGTAGCCTGCGTGGCCACCATCTTTCTGCTCAAATGGCGTACAAGCCTGCTTCCCCATAGCTTAGGCAGCCAACTGAGGAACTTCCTCCTGGGCCCTTGCTCTGCGCATTGCAATAAAGTTACCTTCTCTTTCTCAAAGAGGGGTGTCCCAGATAATTGGCAAGTCTGAGTGCACCAGACAAGGACCTACCTTCTAGGGTTTGGTAACACTGGAAGAAAAAACAAAACAAAAATGTGAAAGTCTGCTTTTTATAGAGCATAAACTTCTGCTTTTGATATTTAAAGCACACATAAAAAATCCTATAAAAAATGTGAGCTGTAAATACCCAGCGCCAAAAATACATGGCCCAAATATGGACTGGCAGCAACTAGGACTGGTAACAAGACATAAGTCCCTTCCCCACTGTCCAAGCATCAACAGCTATTTTTGATCCCTCCCTGCCAAGGGATGTCACCCTGTGTGTCTAAAGCAGCCAGTCAGCTGTCTCACGGATCTGCAGCTGTGCTGTTTTTCCCGCCTACATTGGCCCTGCCAGGGGACCTGCCTCTGATCTTCCCAACGCTTATGATTCTCAGAGTTCCAGAAGGGTGGTGGGAAGTGGTATCCTTGAGTCTAAAAGTCCCTATCAAAAAGTTCCATCAGCTTTTACCTTGAAGAAGTTTTTGACACTACATGATAAAATGAGGCGGAAGAAAAAGGAAACAAATTTTTCTGATAAAGTTGAACTTATTAAATTAAAAAAATATACTTTCTTTTTAAATTATTTCTTTAATATTCTTTGGATATTAAAATATCATTTTTAATGAAATGTTAGGTATAGTGAAGAATAAAAGTTGTTGTTTTAAAGGCTCTTTGACATATTAAAAAAAGGAATCCTATGTGCATTTCTATATTATTTTATTGAAATTTAAATATCAGAGAAATCCCAAATTCTGGGCTATACAACAAACATCCAGACCAAACCTGTAGATTCCAACTCGTAGTGACTCTATAGGACAGAGCAGAACTGCCCCATAGGGATTACAAGGCTGTCTTTATGGAAGCAGACTGCCACATCTTTCTCCGGTGGAGAAACCGCTGACTTATAGGTTAGCAGCCAAGTGCTTAACTATCGTGCAGCTATGGTATACAACAGTATTATTATATTAAAAAAGAAAAAGTTGCCGTTGAATTGACTCCAGCTCATGGAGAACCCATGTGTCAGAGTAGAATTGACACAAACACAGAGTAGAATTGTGCTCATAGTGTTCAATGGCTGATTTCTTGGAAGTACATTGCCAAGCCTTTCTTCCAAGGTGCCTCTGGGTGGACTCAAACCTCCAACCTTTTGGTAAGCAGCCAGGTGTATTAACACTCAAATCATCAGCCTTTCTTGTGGCACACATATATGCATATAAAAAATTGAAGGGAAAAAAATAGAGCAAGGTGATTTAAAATATTAATTTTAAAAAAAGAAATATTGGAGATTATTTTGTCCAGTCATTTCAGTCATTGATGGAAAGCCCCGGGCCCATAAAGACAGCTCTCACCATAGAAAAGGTAGCTGGGTCTAGGAATAGAATTTGGACCAAAACTGGAACTCTAGCTCCAAATTCAGCATTCCTTCATCATATCTTAGTCGTCAACTGAATTATAAAGTCACATATTTTGGGATAGTTCTGACATGTTAAACGTGCCAATTTACACATAAACACAATCTCACGAAGAACCTTTGGCTTACATATAATCTTATCCAATGCAGTGCTTAGAATAAAAAATGAACCTTGGACATCATCACAAAAGGAAATATGTCAGAAAGGGTATGGGTCTTATGGATGCAACCTGAAAATTCACTCTCATTTAGTTTTAATTTTGGAAGAACAGAAGGATCCAGGTCAAGCAGCAAATGGCTGCCTGGATCTGCCTTTCTTCTGACTTCTGCATAAGACAGGATATTGGAACACAAGGGGGAAAAATGTGACTATTTGTATTTATATGCACATTGTTTAAAAGTTTTGTTGAGATAGGATTCACACACCATACAATTTAGTCATTTAAAATATGCAATTAAAAGGTTTTTGGTATATTTACAGTTGTGCAACGATCACCACAATGTAAATATTCAACAGTTGCCATCCCCTAAAAAAATCCGCACCCATTAGCAGTCACTCCCATTACCCTTAAACTATTATGTCAGATCTAGGAAACCAATAATCTCCTTTTTCCTGTATAGCTTTATCTACTATGGAGCTTGCATATAAATAGATTCATTATAAATAGATACAATATGGTCTTTTGTGACTGACTTCTTTCACTTTAGATAATGTCATCTATATTATAACATGTATCAATACTTGATTCCCTTTTGTTGCTGAATAATATTCCATTGTATGTATATACCACATTTTACCTATCCATTCATTATTAGTTGATGGACATCTGGATTGTTTCCATATTTTGGCTATATGAACAATGCCACTATAAACATTTGTGTTCAAGTGTTTATGGAAACATTTTTTTATTTATCTTGGGTATATAACTAGGAGAATTGCTAGATCATATGGTAGCCATATGTTTTACATTTCCAGGCACTGCCAAACTATTTTCCAAAGCTGCTGAATCATTTTACACTCCCTCCAGCAATATATGAGGGTTTCATTTCTCCACATCCTCAACAACACTTGTTACTACCTACCTTTTTTATTACCAAAATTTGAGTAAGTGTGAAGTGGCATCTCACTGTGGTTTCAATTTGCATTTCCTTAACAACTAATAGTATTGAGCATCTTTTTACATGTTTATTTGCCATCTGTTTATCTTCTTCAGAGAAATGGCAATTCAGATTGTAGCCTATTTTTAATTGCATTATTTATCATTTTATTATTGAGCTGTAAGAATTTTTTATATATTCTGGATGCAAGTCTCTTATAAGATATGATTTGCAAATATTTTCTCTTATTCTTTGTGTTGTCCTTTCACTTTTTTGATAGTATAATTAGCAACACAAATAGTTTTAATTCTCATGCAGCCTAATTTGTCTTTTTTTTCATTTGTTGCTTGAGATTTTAATGTATATGAGAAACTTTTGCCTAACCCAAGTTTGCAAAGATAGGCTCTTATGTTTTCTTTTAAGAGTTTTATACTTCTAAGGGGAGAACCGACATGGCACAATAGACAAAAGCACAGTGCTGTCCCTCCACAGCAAAAACCCAAAAAACTAAACAGAGACAAACACCAATCCTGGAACCCTAAGTGTCAAATGAAGAAATAACGAACTCAAACAAGCACCAAACGGAATAAGAAACTGACAGAGAAGAGAGCAAGGAGAATTACAAGCAGAGGTCCCCTATTAGCTAACACAGCATGGATCCACCATCTTGGACTCCTGTTGGAGACTGGCAGACAGGGAATACGGGAAAGCAGATTCATGGAGCTCCCAGTAGGAGACAGAGCACTCGATAACCAGTGAGACACGCTTTCCCACCCCCAACTCTGCCTCCCCCTGCATAGCTTTTGCAGCTTCCTGGCTGGCTGATCCACAGCTTCCCAGCAGGCTGAGACAGCAATATGGGAGGCACCATTTCTATGCCATGAGGATTCGCCACCCCCACACAGGCCAACTACTTCACTGCCATTTCTTTGTTGCTCCTATTGCTTTTTTTGGCCTCTTTTGGTTTCTTCCCTGCCTCTCACCCCCACCCACTCCTTTCTCTCAAACACCTGACTCCATGTGCCATTTTTGCTTTTTCTTGACAGGCTATGAAGCGCTGCTCAGCTGGGGAACTGCTTCCCCAGTCTGCAGCACCAAGCTGGTGGGATCTCTAGAGGCTTTTTTTCATTTCTTTTTTCTTTGTTTTCTCTTTCTATTTTTCTTTTTATTCTTCATTTCTCGGTTTCTCATCTGTTTTCTACTTAGGTTCTTTGCCTGTCTCCTGAATACCTGCCTTGGTGTATCAACTCCACCCCTTCTAGCCTGGGTGTACTGAGTTGCTTGGGAGCCACATTCCTGGTCTACACAGCCACACCAGTGGGATCCCTGGGGTACTTTTTTTAAAAATTATTTTTTTTTCTGTTTCCCTTTTTGTTTTTCTTCATTTCTCAGTTTCTCGTCTCTCCACTTCAATGGCAGTCTCTCTCAGCACTTCTTTTTCCTTGGCTCCTGTTTCTGTCTACTTTCTCTTTTCTTTCCCATTTCCAATCTAGCTCCACACATCACAACCTCCTCCTCCCCCATCACTCCTGCCTATCTGCACCATATGCTGAACATTGCATTCCTGAGCAGCACAGCCATGGCCTACTGGAACCTGCCTGGCACTGACACCTGGCTCACCTTGTTGGCCCCAGTATGTGCCACAAACAAACCATGCCAGCCACTCCCCTTCAGCTGGACTTGCACTGCTGCACCATCACTGAGCAAATGGCTCTGCCCATTGGACACGGAGTTAAAAAATATAGTGTCCACAGATGAGCAAACAACAAAGAATGCACAACCTGCCTGCTCAGACATAGCCAAATAAAACAAAAAATCAGGACAAAACAAATTTACAATCAATAAATGAAGAAAATAAGTACTGAATGTCCCAAAGACAGCAGACAATAACAAAACATATACAAAAACAGGACAGGATGGTTCCAGTAGGCATCCAAAATAAAACACTAGATGACTTTCCAGTGGAAAAAAAGTCACTAGAACTACCTGATAGGAAATTCAAATCTCTAATACTCAGAATTATCCAAGAGTTGAAGCAAAAAGCAGACAAAAACGAGGGAAAACTAGACATGGAAAAGGCAGACAAATTCATGGAAAATACAGAAAAAAAATGGAAGAATTCAGGAAAATAATAAAGGATCGAAATGCCAAAATAAATTCACAACTAGAAATCATACAAAAACAACAATTAGAAATCCAAAAGATAAACAGCAAGATTTCAGAAATGGGCAGTGTCATAGAAGGGCTGAAGAGCAGGTTTGAAACAATGGAAGACAGGATCAGCAAAATTGAAGACAAACACTTAGATACATCTCTGAGGAAAAATCAGAAAAAAGAACGAAGGAAAATGAAGAAACTCTGAGAGTTCTGTGTGATACAATCAAGAGCAAAAATTTTCAAGTGATTGTAGTTCAAGAATGGGGGAGAAAATGGAAAACACAGAGAGGATCATCAAAGAATTACTGACAGAAAACTTCCCTAATATCATGAAAGATGAAAAACTGCCCATCCAAGAAGCTCTCCAAACCCCATATAGGATAGACCCCTAAAGAAAATCACCAAGATATCATAATCACACTAGCTAAAACCAAAGGCAAAGAGAATCCTGAGAGCAACACAAGAAAAAGAAAAAGTCACATACAGAGGGGAAAAAATAAGACTAAGCTCTGATTGCTCAGCAGAAACCATGCAGGCAAGAAGGCAATGGAATGACATACATAAAACCTTGAAAGAAAAAATTGCCAACTAACAATATAATATCCTGCAACACTCTTGTTCAAATATGATGGTGAAATTAGGATATTTCCAGATAAACAGAAATTAAAGGAATATGAAAAAACCAAAACAAACTTATAAGAATTATTAAAGGGGAGGGCGGGGCAAGATGGCGCTCTACGCAGAAGCACCACACTGTCCTCCACAGCAAAGATCGGAAAAACTAAGCCTAACAGAGAATCAACAATCCTGAAACTCTAGAACATCAAATGAAGAGATAAAGAACTCAGCCAAACACCAAACGGAGTGAGAATACTGAAAGAGAGTGGAGAGCGAGGAGAGACTCATGCAGAGATTCCTTACCAGCTAACGCAGCGCGGATCCACCATTTTGGACTCCTATCGGAGACCAGCAAATGGGGGAATGGGAGAGCAGCCTCGCGGAGCGTCCAGTGGGAGACGGAATGACCGGTAAACTACGGTGTGCGCCCTCCCACCCCCCACCCCTCTCCACCTCGGCTGGAGCTCCCCTGCTTCCCGTAGCCAGGGTCTCTGGGCCGGGGGGCGCCGGTACTTGGATTCTGCGTGCCCAAGACGGCGGCTTTCTGAGAGCCGTTTGTTGGCTGCTGGCGTAGCTTTTTCTGCTGCCTCCCCCTCTTTTGCTCGGGTGCCTGGTTCCAAGCACCGTCTTTGCTCTCTCCTGCGGGGCTGTGGGGCTGCGTTTGGGCGTGTGGCTGCTTCCAGGTCTGGGATGCCATGCTGGTGAGATCCAGGGGCCTTTGTTCGTTCGCCCCTCTGCTTTCCGTGGCCACGGTCTCTTAACCCGAGACTGCCGACTGCTTGGAATCTGTGCGCCTGAGCGGGGGCTCTCTGCGTGCCGTTTGTTGGCTGCTGGTGTGGCTTTTTCTGCTTCTTCTGGTTTCTCGCTTGCCTCTCGCTGCCTCCCCCTCCTTTTGCTCAGGTGCCTGGTTCTAAGCACCATTTTTGCTCTCTCCTGTGGGGCTATGGGGCTGCGTTTGGGCGTGTGGCTGCTTCCAGGTCTGGGCTGCCGCGCTGGTGAGATCCCCGGACCTTTGTTCGTTGGCCCCTCTCCTTCCTGTGGCCACGGTCTCTTGACCCGAGACTGCCGGCTGCTTGGAATCCACGCGCCTGAGCGGGGGCTCTCTGCGTGCCGTTTGTTGGCTGCTGGTGTGGCTTTTTCTGCTTCTTCTGGTTTCTCGCTTCCCTCTTGCTGCCTCCCCCTCCTTTTGCTCTGGTGCTTGGCTCCGAGCACCATCTTTGCTCTTTCCTGCTGGGCTGTGGGGCTGCATTCGGGCGTGTGGCTGCTTCCAGGTCTGGGCTGCCGCGCTGGTGAGATCCCGGGACCTTTGTTCGTTAGCCCCTCTGCTTCCCGTGGCCGCAGTCTCTTCACTGGGGTCTGCCGGCTGCTTGGATTCCGTGTGCCCGGGCGGGCGGCTCTCTAGGTGCAGTTTGTTGGCTGCTGGTGCTGCCTTTTTTTTTTTTCATTTTTTTTTTTTCCTGCTCCTTTAGGTTTCTCGCTTGCCTCTCACCACCTCCCCCTCCTTTCACTCGGGTGCCTGGATCCTTGCACCCTCTTAGCTCCTTTCTGAGGGTCCCCAGAGTGCATGCAATTTGTGATATATGCTTTCCACTCTCCACCCCTCTTCACTCACACTCAGCCTCCTCTGTTTCCCATGGACACAATCTCTTGTCCAGAACACCAACCCGCACTGGCTGACTCTCTGAGTGCCATTCATTGACTGCTGGTGTTGCTTTTTTTTTTTTTAATTTTATTTTTTTTTCTTTTTTGATTAGTTTTGTTTTCTTTTCCCTCTTTTTCCCTTTGGTCTTTCTTCATTGCTTAATTTCTCGTCTCTCTATCTCTTCCTTCTCTTTCTGATCCCTGAATACCAGGCGATGTATGCCTCTGCACCTTCTGGCCAGGCTGTGCTGTGAAACCTGAGACCGACTCCCCCAGACCTCATAGCTGCATTGGTGGGATCCCTGGGAACTTTGCAGTTCTTTAACTTTTCTGATTTTTATTTGTTCATTCTTTCCTTTTCTTTCTCTTCCCCCTTCTGGTTTCCTCCATCCCATAGTCTCTTATCTGTCCATTCCAACGACAACCTCCCCTAGCATTCTTTTATGTTTGTATGCTTTTAGCTCCTGCTCCTCTCTCCTCTCTCCCATATCCAGTTTAGCTTCAAACATAACCATCTCCCCACTGCATCCTGCCTACCTGCACCATGCACTTGACATCACACGACCAAGCTGTGCAGGCACGCCCTATTGGAACCTGCCCAGCACTGACTACTGACAGTCCTGGTGGCTGCGGTGAGTGCCACAAACAACCCCTCACAGTGGCTCCTCTTCAGCTAGACCTACCCAGCTGTAACACAAGGACGAAACAAAAACATCTACAATCAATAAACGAGAGAAATATCTACTGAATGCCCCGAAAACAGCAAACAATATCAAAACATTTACAAAAACAAGACAAGATGGCTCCAATAGGTGTCCAAATTAAAACGCCAGATAACTCTCCTGTGGAAGAAAATGCACTAGAAGTACCTGATAGGGAACTCAAATCACTAATACTCAGAATTTTCCAAGAACTGAGGCAAAAAGCTGACAAACATGAGGAAGAAATAGACAAATTTATGGAAAATACAGACAAAAAGTTGGAGAATTCAGGAAGATGATGCGGGAACAAAATGCCAAAACAAATTCACAACTCGAAATTATACAAAAACAACAATTAGAAATCCAAAAGATAAACAACAAGATTTCAGAAATGGATGGTGTCATAGAAGGGCTGAGAAGTAGATTTGAAACCGTGGAAGACAGCATCAGTGGAACTGAAGAAAAACACTTGGATAAAACTCTGTTTCAGGAAAACTCAGAAAAAAGAACAAAGAAAAATGAAGAGACCCTGAGAGTTATGTGGGACACAATTAAAAGCAAAAACTTATGAGTGATTGGCATCCCAGAACAGGGGGAGAAAACAGAAAACACAGAGAGGATCATTGAGGAACTGCTGACAGAAAACTTTCCCAGTATCATGAAAGATGAAAAGCCGCCCATCCAAGAAGCTCAACGAACCCCATATAGAAGAGACCCCAAAAGAAAATCACCAAGGCATATCATATTCACACTCGCCAAAACTAAAGACAATCAAAGAATCCTGAGAGAAGCTTGTGAAAAACAAGAAGTCACATACAGAGGAGAAACAATAAGACTAAGCTCAGATTATTCAGCAGAAACCATGCAGGCAAGAAGGCAGTGGGATGACATATATAAAATCTTGAAAGAAGAAAATTGCCAGCCAAGAATAATATATCCTGCAAAACTCTCGTTCAAATTTGATGGTGAAATTAGCTCATTTCCAGATAAACAGAAACTAATGGAATATGCAAAAGTCAAACCAAACTTACAAGAATTATTAAAGGGAGTTCTTCGATCTGAGGACAAACAGCTTCAGCCCTCAGGCAGGACCTAGGACCTAGGATGCATGTTCATACGAACCAGATACCATTCTAGGAAATGAACTACTGAGGACTATCCAAAAACAAAAGAAATACAACAGGGAATCAGAGCAATCAATCAAAGGATGACAACAACATCAAAACAATGAAAGAGGGAACAAACGGCATAGGTATAGAACCGTCTAAAGGAGAGAAAGGCAAGGCGATACCAAGTAAGGGTAGACTGCTTCAAACTTAGAAAGATACAGGTAAAATTCATGGTAACCACAAAGAAAGTTAACAAACCAACTCATAAAAATAAAGACGAAAAACATAAAGTCTCAGCAAAAACAAAACCTACAAAAACAAAAAAAAAAGAACACAAAATCCACAAACAAATGTAACTCAGCACAAGAGAGTAAGAAGAACAAAGAAAACTTCAGCACCACAAAAACAAGCACTACAAAATGACAGCAACAAACTTTCATCTATCAATAATTACACTGAACGTAAATGGACTCAAAGCACCCATAAAGAGACGGAGAGTGGTAGAATGGATAAGAAAACAGGATCCATCAATATGCTGTCTACAAGAGACACACCTTAGGAACAAAGATGTGAATTTATTAAAAATCAAAGGTTGGAAAAAAATATATCAAGCTAACAACTATCAAAAAAGAGCAGGAGTGGCAATTCTAATCTCAGATAAAATTGACTTTAAAACAAAATCTACCATAAAAGACAAAGAAGGACACTATATAATGATTAAGGGGATGATCCATCACGAAGACATAACCATAATAAACATCTATGCACCCAATGACAGGGCTCCAAAATACATAAAAAAAACTCTAACAACACTGAAAAGAGAAATTGACAGTTCCACAATAATAGTAGGAGACTTCAACACACCACTCTCAGTAAAGGACAGAACAACTAAAAACAAACTCAGCAAAGATACGAAGACCTAAAGGACACAGTCAGCCAACTGGACCTCATAGACATATATAGAACAATCCATCCAACTGCTGCAAAGTACACATTCTTTTCCAATGCACATGGAACGTTCTCCAGAATAGACCACATCTTAGGCCACAGAGCAATCCTCAACAAGATCCAAAACGCTGAGATAATTCACAATATCTTCTCTGACCACAATGCCATCGAGGTAGAAATTAACAACAGAAAGAGCAAGGAAAAAAAATCAAACACATGGAAACTGAATAATACTCTGCTTACACATCAATGGGTAATAGAAGAAATCAGAGATGTAATCAAAAAATTCCTAGAATCAAATGAAAATGAAAACACATCCTACCAAAACCTTGGGGACACAACAAAGGCACTCCTCAGAGGACAATTTATAGCAATAGATGCACATATCAAAAAAGAAGAAAGGGACAAAATCAAAACATTAACTACATAACTCAAACACATAGAAAGAGAACAGCAAAAAAAGCCTACAACAACCAGAACAAAGGATATAGTAAAGATCAGAGCAGAAATAAATGAAATAGAGAACAGAAAAACAATAGAAAGAATCAACAAAACCAAAAGTTGGTTCTTTGAAAGAATCAACAAACTCGACAAACCACTGGCCAGACTGACAAAAGAAAAACAGCAGAGGGCACAAATAACCCAAATAAGAAATGAAATGGGGGACATTACAACAGACCCAACCGAAATATAAAGGATTATAACAGAATATTATGAAAAACTATATTCCAACAAATTTGAAAACCTAGAGGAAATGGACAAATTTCTAGAAACACATGGCCTACCGAAACTACAACAAAGTGATATTGAAAATCTGAACAGACCCATAACAGGAGAAGAGATTGAAAAGGTAATAAAAAAACTCCCAACCAAAAAAAGCCCTGGCCCAGATGGCTTCACTGGAGAATTCTACAAAACATTTACAGAAGAGCTTGTACCAGTTCTACTCAAGCTATTTCAGAGCATAGAAGAGGAAGCAACACTTCCAAATTCATTCTATGAAGCCAGCATAATGCTGATACCAAAACCAGGCAAAGACATCACAAAAAAAGAAAATTACAGACCAATATCTCTCATGAATATAGATACAAAAATTCTGAACAAAATTCTAGCCAATAGAATTCAGTATAATATCAAAAAAATAATACACCACGACCAAGTAGGATTCATACCAGGTATGCAAGGATGGTTCAACATTAGAAAATCCATCAACATAATTCACCACATAAATAAAAGGAAAGAAAAAAATCACATGATCATCTCAATTGACACAGAAAAGGCATTTGACAAAGTCCAACACCCATTCCTGATAAAAGCTCTCAATAAAATAAGTATAGAAGGGAAATTTCTCAACGTAATAAAGGGCATTTATGCAAAACCAACAGCCAACATCATTCTTAATGGAGAGAGGCTGAAAACATTCCCCTTGAGAACAGGAACAAGACAAGGATGCCCTTTATCACCACTCCTATTTAACATTGTGCTGGAAGTTCTAGCTACAGCAATAAGGGAAGAGAAAGAAATAAAGGGCATCCAAATTGGTAATGAAGAAGTTAAACTCTCACTGTTTGCAGATGATACGATACTATACGTAGAAAACCCTAAAGACTCCATGAGAAATCTACTGGAACTAATAGAAAGATTCAGCAGAGTAGCAGGAGACAAGATAAACATTCAAAAATCAGTTGGATTCCTATACACCAGTAAAGAGAATGATGAAAAGGAGATCAGGAAATCAATACCATTTTCAATAGCCCCTAAAAGATAAAATACGTAGGAATAAATCTGACAAGGAATGTAAAAGACCTATACGAAGGAAACTACAAAACACTGCTGCATGAAACCCAAAGGGATCTACATAAATGGAAAAACATACCATGCTCATGGATAGGCAGACTCAACATTGTGAAAATGGCAATTCTACCTAAAGCAATTTACAAATACAATGCAATCCCGATCCAAATACCAGCAACATTCTTCAAAGAGATGGAAAAACTAATTATTAACTTTATATGGAAAGAGAAGAAGCCCCGAATAAGTAAAGGTCTACTGAAGAAGAAGAATAAAGTTGGAGGACTCACACTACCTGACTTGAGAACCTACTATACAGCTACAGTAGTCAAAACAGTCTGGTACTGGTACAACAACAGAGACATTGACCAATGGAACAGAATTGAGGACCCATTTGTAAATCTATCCACCTATAGTCACCTGATTTTCGACAAGGGCCCGAAGTCCATCAAATGGGGAAAAGACAGTCTTTTTAACAAATGGTGCTGGCAAAACTGGATATCCATTTGCAGAAAAATGAAACAGGACCCATACCTCACACCATATACAAAAACTACTTCAAAATGGATCAAATACCTGAATATAAAGCCAAAAACTATAAAGTTCATAGAAGAAAAAATAGGACCAACACTTCAAGCCTTAATACATGGCATTAACAGGATACAAACCATAACCGTCAATGCACAAACCCCAACAGATAAACTAGATAACTGGGATCTTCTAAAAATCAAACACCTATGCTCTTCAAAAGACTTCACCAAAAGTGTCAAAAGAGAACCTACAGACTGGGAAAAAATTTTTGGACAGTACAAGTCAGACAAAGGTCTAATCTCCATAATCTCCAAGAAAATCCAACACCTCTACAACAAAAAGACAAACAATCCTATCAAGAAATGGGCAAAGGAAATGAACAGACACTTCACCAAAGAAGACATTCAAATGGCCAACAGACACCTGAGGAAATGCTCGCGTTTACTTGCCATTAGAGAAATGCAAATTAAAACCACAATGAGATACAATCTCACCCCGGCATTACTGGCATGAATCAAAAATACTGGAAATAACAAATGTTGAAGGGGCTGCGGGGAGATGGGAACTCTTATACACTGCTGGTGGGAATGCAAAATGATACAACCATTTTGGAAAATGATATGGAGCTTCCTCAGAAAGCTAGAAATAGACATACCATTCGATCCAGCAATCCCACTCCTAGGAATATATCCTAGAGAAATAAGAGTCGTCACTCGAATAGACATATGCACACCTATGTTCATGGCAGCATTGTTCACAATAGCAAAACCATGGAAACAACGTAGGTGCCCATCAACAGATGAATGGATAAACAAACTATGGTACATACACACAATGGAGTACTATGCAACGAGTAAGAACAACAATGAATCTATGAAGCATCTCATAACATGGATGAAAGTGGAGGAAATTATGCTGAGTGAAATAAGTCGATCACAAAAGGACAAATATTGTATGAGACCTCTATTGTAAAAACCCATGCAAAAGTTCAGACACAAAATGTAACAATCTTTGTTGGTTACCAGGGATGGGAGGGGTGGGGGGGAAATACTAAGTAGGCAATAGATAAGTGGTATCTTGGGTGAAGGGTGAGACAGTACACTATACAGGGGAATCTAGCACAACCTGTACAAGGAAAGGTCACGGAAGCCCCATAGACACATCCGAACTCCCTGAGGGACTGAATTGCTTGGTAGAGGGCTGTGGAGACCATGTTCTCAGGGAACATCTAGCTCAATTGGCATGACACAGCTTATGAAGACAATGCTCTACATTCTACCTTGGTGAGTAATGTCTGGGGTCTTAAAAGCCTGTGAGCAGCCATCTAAGATACTCCACTGGTCTCATCCGTTCGGGAGCAAGGGAGGATGAAGAGAACAGGATACAAGGAAAATATTAGTCCAAAGGACTAATTTTCCACAGCTACCAAGTCTCCACCGGAGTGAGTCCAGTACAGCTAGATGGTGCCCGGCTACCACCACTGACTGCTCTGACCAGGATCACAACAGAGGTTTCTGGGCAGAGCTGGAGAAGGATGTAGAACATAACTCACAAAAAAAAGACCAGTTTTACTGGCCTAAAGGAGACTGGAGAAACCTCAAGAGTACGGCCCCCGGACACCCTTTTAGCTCAGTTGTGAAGCTACCTCCGAGGTTCACTGTTCAGCCTGGGAGTGGACAGCCCCTTAAAAACAAATGAGACTGAGAAGGTACAGGAGTCCAGTGACAAGGGCCAGAAGGCAGAAGGGGACAAGGAAGCTGGTGATAGGGAACCCAAGGTTGAGTAAGGATATTGTTGATGTGTTGTGAGATTGTTAACCATTGTCATAGGGCAACATTTGTAGTAACTGTTAAATGAGAAACTATTTTGTTCTGTTAGTCTTCATCTTAAGTGAGAATAACAGCACAACTGGAAGAGCGTAGTCAATGTCACTGAACTGTGCATGTAGAAATTTTTGAAACAGTGTATCTTTGGCTATGTGTATTGTCACCAAAATAAAAAAGGTTGAGAAGTTAGAGGGTTAATATGTTGTGGGGTTGTTGACCAATATCATAAAACAACATGTGTACTACTGTTTCATGAGAAATTATTTGTTCTGTAAGCCTTCAGCTGAAGTACAATAAAACATAAAAAAAAAAAAAAAAGAAATGTGGGAGTCCTAACCACTGTATCTGTAAATATGACTCTGTTTGGAAACAGAAGTTTTATTTTGTTATGCTAATGAGGTCATACCAGAGTAGGGTGGGTTCTATACCTAATCACTTCTAAATAGTGTATTATGAAAAGAGCAAAATAGACACAGAGACACACAGGTGGAAGACAGGCACCTTGCGACGACCTGTCTACAAGCAAAGGAATGCCAACGATCACCATCAAACACCAGAAACTAAGAAAGAAGCTCACAGAAGGAATCATGACTGAGACTCTGTTTTGTACTTTTAGCCTCCAGAACTGTGAAACACTTAATTTCTGTTCTAAAGCCACCCATTTGTGGTATTGTTTCTTAAGGCAGCACTAGGTAACTAAGACGGGAGGGAAGCATTCAGAATTTCACCGAGTACTATGTTAGCTGTGTGTTTCATAGACACTCTTTATCAGATTGAGGAACCTCCTTTCCATTCCTAGTTTGTTGAATGTTTTTATCATGAAGTCACTGGGTTTTGTCAAATGCTTTTTCTATGTCTGTTAAGTATGATGTTCATATAGTTTTTATCCTTTATTTTCTTAATAGATTTTGTTACATTGAATGATTTTCAGATGTCAATCCAATTTTGTGTTCTTGGGATACATTCCACTTGATGATGGTGTATAATCCTTTTATATGTTGCTGGATTCTGTTCACTATTGTGTTTAGGATTTTTATATCTATACGTATAAGAGATAATGTTCTGTAATTTTCTTTCCTTGTGATGTCTTTGTCTGACTTTGGTATCAGGGTCTCATGAAACGAGTTAGAAAATTTTCCCTCCTATTGTATTTTTTGGAAGAGTCTCAGAAGGACTGGTATTAATTCTTCTTTAAATATTTGGTAGAATTCACCAGTGAAGCCATCTGGGCATGGGCTTTTCTTCCTGGGATGTTCTTTAATTACTAATTCAATTTCTTTACTTATTATATAGGTCTATTCAGATTTTTTATTTCATATTGAGTAAGTTTCAGTGTTAGTGTCTTTCTAGGAGTTTATTTCATGCAGATGTTAATAGTATACTCCTATAATCCTTTTATTTATGTAAAGCTGGCAATTATGGTCCCTCTTTCATTCCTGATTTTGGTAATTTGAGGATTTTTTTCTTTTTTATTGATCAATCTTGCTAACTTTTTCCAATATTGTTAGATTTTTCAAAGAACCAACTTTTTCATTGATTTTCTCTATTGTACTTCTGTTTTCTATCAATTTCCACTCTAATCTTTATTATTATCTTCTCTCTGCTTGCTATGGGCTTAGTTTGCTTTTCCTTTTCAAGTTTCTTATGGTGGAAGTTGGGGTTATTAATTGAGATTTTTCTTCTTTTTAACGTAGGAATTTACAGCTAAAAATTCCATCTTTGCACTGCTTTAGCTGCATCCCATAGGTTTTGGTATATTCTATTTTCATTTTCATTTATCTCAACGTATTCATCTCTCACCTACCTCTTCTGTGCAGTTATTGTCAACTATATTTCTTTATGTTATAGGCCCAACAATACAATTATATACATATTGTTTTATGCAACTGCTTTGTGTATCAGTTAAGAGAAAGGAGAATATAATAACTTGTTATAATAACCTACATAATTAATTTACCAGCACTCCTTTTATTATTATTGCATGTGGATTCGAATTAGGTTCTTTCAGCATAAAGAACTTCCTTTAGTACTTTTTATGAAGAACTTCTGCTAGTTTTTGATTAGCTGGAAATGCCTTTATTAATGAAAATTTTGATGGATAAAAGATTCCTGGTGGACATCTATTTATTTCTTTCAGCACTTTGATAATGTCATCTCACTGCCTTCTGGACTCCATTGTTTCTCATGACAATTCAGCTGTAAATATCATTGCAATTCCCTTGTACATGATGAGTCATTTTTCTCTTGCTACTTTCAAGATTTTTTCATCGTGTGTCACTTTCAACATTTTGACTATATTGTGTCTGGATGTAGATCTCTTTGTTTTTATCCTATTTGGGGTTTTTAGAGATTCTTACATATATAAATTAATGTTTTTTACCCAATTTTGGGAGTCTTCAGCCATTATTTTTATGAATACTTTTTCTGGTCCTTTATCTCTCCTCTCCTGCAGTTGCTTCCAGTATACACGTTGGTGTGCCTAATGGTGCCCCACATTTCTCAGAGGTTCTGTTTCTTTTCTTTATTCATTACTTTATTTTTTCTTGTGTGTTATTCAGATTGCATAACTCTACCAGTCTTCTATCTGTCAGTTTAAATGCACTGTTGAGCCCTTCTAGTGAATTTTTCATTTGGGGTTATTGTAGTTTTTAACTCCAAAATTTTCATTTGGTTCTTTTTTATAATTTATATCTACTGATTCTCTATATAATGTGACAGTCATCACACCTTCCTTTAATTCTTTAAGCATGGTTTCTTTAGTTCTTTGAACATATTTTCAATGGCTGTTTTGAAGTCTTTGTCTGATACGTTTAACATCTCAAAAGCAGTTATTTGTTGCCTACTTTTCTCCTATGTATGGATCCCACTTTACTGGTTTTTTGGTTTGATTTTTTTTTTTTTTCATGTTTCATCTTTATTTTTAAACTAGACTTTTTACATAATATATTGTGGCAATGCTGGCTTCTGATCCTGCTCACCCACCCCACCCACGACCCTGGGTTCTTGTTGTTGTTTGTTTATTTGTTTAGTGACTTGGCTGGACTAGTTTAGATACATGCCCCTCACTGTGCAGCCTGTGAAGTTATTCCTCATGAGGTGCAATCTTGGGCAAGCACGCAATCTCCCTGACTGCTGTCCCATCTCCCATGCCCAAAATGACTATGGTTTTAGCTGTGTTCTATTTGACTGTCCCTCTCCCTGATCTCCTTGTTAAGCTTCTGGCTGGTCAGGCTGCAATAGTATCACTCAAAGTTTTTAACCTTTACTAGTTGCTAGCTGACTACTCTATTTGACAACACTTATGGCATAAACTGTTCCACAGTTTGATCCAATTACAGTACAGCCTCTTTGCAGAGGTGGTCTTTGAGGCCATACTTTAAGGCCTCCAGTGACTCTGAGAGGGATCGTCTTCACTGTCTTTTTCCCTGGTTTTCTCTGTTAAACTTCTAGCTGGCGTAACATTTTGCTTTTTGCTATCATAGAGCTATCAATCTCGTCATGACTGCTTATAAACAAGATTCCCATTGTTTTTTACAGTGCTCTTAGGCGTGAACTTTCCCGCACTGTGCCTCAAATAAAGTCAGTTCCCTTCAGAAGAGTTACAGAGCTCACTGTCTTTACAGCCTGCCTCTAGGCAGAACTTCTGCACCATTGCTCCAGAGCTGGGGGCAGGAACAGTGACACACTGAGTGGGTTGGTAGCCCTTGGTCTTCTTAACTTGTCTCTCCCAATATAGAATCTCACCGCACTGATGACCTAAGATGGGGCAATTGGAGCCCAGTATTCTTGGTCTATGATACCTGGGGTAGAGCTTTCACCCTACATGTGGTGGCTGTGTACAGGAAAGGGGTCCCACAAGTCTCAGCCTCCCTGCCTGGAATAGAGCATAGAGCGTCTGCACACAGCTTGCAGAGGTGGGGACTAGAATGCTGGTGGCCTGCCTCTCCCAGGTCGAAACTTATAGCCCTAAGCTGAGAGGTGGGGAGAGAAAGCGCCCTATCTTCTAGGCCACACCCACTCAGAGTAGAGCTTCCATCACTCTGAGCTGGGGAAAGGAATGGGTTGTGGTTCAAATACCACAGACTGTTACTGCTCTTACCAAGATTTAGTAGATTTTTGTGAATAAGTATTTCTCTGTTTGCTGTATGTCTTTAGGACATTTTCTGGAGATTTTAAATGGTTGTCTTTTAGTAATTTTCACCAGCTTTGGTTGTTTGACTAGGGAGAGGATCTGGGGAGATCCTCACACGACCATTCTGATGCTTTTCCTATTTATATGTACACGCTTTTATCTTACCTTTTTATATTTCTATTTTGTCTGTTTTATAATGTAAGTAATATGTTAGTATTTTGCATATAATACACAGTATATTCATAATTGCACATAATTTATAAATAAATATACATATATTGGTTTGATCAAAATCTTTTTTACTGACAAGGTGCTTAATCAAAACAGTTTGGAAATCTCACACCTTGTAGGCACTCCTGAGTTTTTTCATAGCCTACTTTGAATATACTAAGCTTTCCTGCTGGGGAACCATGACAAGTACTCTGGATCATCAGTGCACTCACCATGAAACAGTTATTTCTTTCTAAGCCAACAAAATAGAAGTTGTAGCTCTGATATCATGCCAGTTAAAATACATTAATGACTTTTAAATTATTTGCCAGAAATATATAAACAGCAACTTTTACTAGTTACCAAAAACCAAACCAAACAAGTTGCCATCGAGTCAATTCCCACTCCTAGTGACACTATATTGACTGGTTAGTATGAAATTTTTAGAACAGCAGTTCAAAATTAGTTTCATTATGCTGCTTGTGAGATATGTGTAAAATTGTTAATATATACTTAATAACATATCTTCAGAGATGTAAGTCTTATTTATCTTCTGTGACAGCAAATTTTTTGAGGAATGGTTAAGTCATTGCCTGTTATCTATGAAGTAGATAAAATATTTAAGTGTCAAGGATTTCATTTTACTTGGTTCCACAACCAACACCCATGGAAGCAGCAGTCCAGAAATCAAACGACATATCACATTGGGCAAATCTGCTGCAAAAGATCTCTCCAAAGTGTTCAAAAGCAAATATTTCACCTTGAGGATTAAGATGCACCTGTCCCGAGCCATGGTATTTTCAACTGCTTCTCATGCATGTGAAAGCTGGACAATAAGGAAGACCGAATAATTGATGTCTTTGAGTTACAATGTTGGCAATGAATACTGAACATACCATGAACTATCAGAAGAGCAAAAAAATCTGTCTTGGAAGAAATATAGCCAGAATGCTCCTGAGAAACGAGGATGGTAACACTTAGTCTCATTTACTTTGGACATGTTAACAGGAGGGACCAGTCCCTGGAGAAGGACATCATACTTGGTAAAGTAGACAGTCAGTGAAAAAGAAGAAGACCCTCAATGAGATGGATGGACACAGTGGCTGCAACAATGGGCTCAAACATAGCAACCACTGTGAGGACAGCGCAGGATCCGGCAGTGTTTCCTTCTGTTGTACACAGGGTTGCTATGAGTTGGCGCTGACTCTGTGGTACCTAACAACAACCGAGAAGAATTAATGAGTATTTCCACTGGACTTTTCTGGGAAATTAGCTTTTATCCTTTTGATTTCCACCTTTGAAAATATTTGCTTTAAAAAAAACAAAACTGCAGTTATCCATTTTCTTGCATGAAGAACGTTTTCAAATGCCCCAGCATCTTCATGTTTTTGTTGTTTTCAAATAAGGTAACATATTTCCATTAAAAAACGTCATAAAATACACCATTATGATCCTTTCAGGAACGTGTTTGATAATTTACCGCCTTATTCATCAAACATCTTCAGATACCCATACGGTTCCCCAAACACAAAGCGGCGGAAACCAAGTCTTTCCTGTGTGGATGGAGTGGTGAGTGTATATATGTGTACATCAACAATGATTTAAATACACAAACCAAAAACTAAACCAAACCCGGGGACTTGGAGTTGATTCCAACTCATAGCCACCCTACAGGTCAGAGTAGAACTGCCTCCATAGGGTTTCCAAGAAGCAGCCCGAGGATTCGAACTGCCAATCTTTTAGTTAGCAGCCAAGCTCTTAACCACTGTGCCACCAGAGCTCCTTAAATACACAAGCTCTAATAAAAAAAAAAACCCGTGTCATATAATGACAGTTGAGCCAACCTCTCCAGTCCTTGATAAACCGTAGTAAAGCGGCACAACCAGAGGGGGTGACTCCTACCAGCAAGAGCCGCGAAGAACGTGCCTGCTTCTGAAGCAAGAGGGTTTCGGGGGAGACACGCGAACGGAGCCATTCCCGCAATAAAAAGAAAAACCAAACCCATTGCCCTAGAGTCGATTCCAACTTATAGCGACCCTGTGTAGGGGCTCCCTAAAACGCCTTTACAGCTGACTCTTCTGACTGTGTAGCAGTGGACGGAGTTAGACTCAAGGAGGAGACGGATGCCGCCCGCGGGGGAGAGCGCTGGCGGGAACGCGGGCGTGAAGGCCAGGGGAGCCAGGCTCTGAGCGGAGGTCCTTGCCTATTGGCTAGAGCGTGCGTGCCCTGCGGGGGACAAGCTAACGGTGGGGAGACCTTGGTGGAGCGCAGGAGGGCGGGACTAGAGAGGAGAAGAGCAGGACGAGGAAGGGAGAGGGACGGACGAAGAGGGGCTCCGGGCGGGATGTGGAGGTGCTCGGGGCCGGACGAGGAGGGGCTCGGGGCGGGACGTGGAGGGGCGAAGGGAGGGAGTGGAGGAGAGAGGAGTTCCCGGTAAGTTTGCGGCCACGCGTTGTGGGAGCTGGGTAGGGGGAGCGAGAAGGAGCGGGGGCAGGGCGGGGGCAGGGCAGGGGCGGAGAAGCGCTGAGGGCGCTAGCTCTCGGAGGTGGCTGTCCCGCCACGGCGGCGGCGTCGGGAGTCGGTTGCGTTCCGGCCTAACCAGGAGGGGGACCACCCCGGCGGTAGGGGCGACGCGACCCGGCGCAGTAATCCACGCCGGTTCCACTGGGGTGGCTGACCCCCGCCCGCCCTCGCCGGGGCCTTCGGCGCTCGGAGCCCAGGTGGGATGTGGGCTCCCGCGGCTTGGGGGAGCTGCTACCACGCTCGGGGCCAGAGTTGTGGCTGCGGTCGCTGAGGAAGGTACGGGACATTGATCTCATCCGGTCTGGAATGCAGGGAAATGCAGTGACTGTTTGCACTCCCGGACTCCACGAAGTCCACCAGGTAAAGAGAACGGCTGTGTCGGCCACTTCGCCTTTAGTTCCCCAAATTACCGGGTCTAAACCAACCGGTCAGTTCTTGGGCTCCCATATTTTTAGTTCTAGGCTTGCCCCAAGAGGACAGCATTTCCACCTTTCCCAGAGCGGACTCCCAGCTCCGCTTCTCTCCTGCCCCATCCTCACAAACTGCCCCAGACAGTGGTTTCCTTCCTTGCTTGTCGCACTGGTGGGCGCCCTGGACAGTTGTGAAATGGAGTGTAGACAGATGGTCTTTATTTGTCCCAAGATTGATCCTGCACTCTGACATAGACGTAAATAAATTAGTGTGTGTGTGTGTGTGTGTGAGAGAGAGAGAGAGAGAGAGAATGAATGAATTTGTGTTCTGTAAATTGATATGCTGAAAACATCGCCCTCAGTTTCTGTTGCGTCTCTCCCCAACATTTGAGTAGGCAGAGTGTCTGGCACCAAGTAAGTGCAAACTTCCGCAGGGTATACTTGGGCATTTTAGAGGGGAAAACAGAGATCCCTAAATCAAGGATTTATAATCTGATCGTGACACCATTATACCCATTAAGAACTACAGGGTATTTACATATTTGTGTGCTGTCACTTAGAAAAGTCAGAGTTAGGAGGTTGGTAATTTTTTAGATCGCTACTGAATGTTTCACTGTTTACCAGATCGCATACAATTAATCTGTGAAACCACCACTCATCAAGTGATAGTGAATGTTGTACAAGTAGATTTTATAGTAAAGGTGCTTCGTGTTTATTCATGGTATTTTTGTATTAATGCTGCTGGACATTGCATAAAGGAGGTACATCTGTGTTTGTAAAACAGTGGAGTTATATATATTATTGAATATTATTGCAAAATCTATTTTTCACAGTTTCTTTGTATATATATTAAATATGTTATATAAATATATATGTTAAAAACCAAACTTCTTGTATATGCATCTTCCCGAGTTTTTCCTTCCTTTAATATGAGCAAGCTATAAAGAAACTATGAAAAATAGATTTTGCAATAATAGTCAAAAATTTACTTAAGCTGAAATCTTGGTTTTGGTGATGAGATATTTTACTAAAAGGTCAGTGTTTCTGGTATTGAGAAAATGTGCTTCCAAAACAAAGTGACTGGCAGAGTGGCACCTACTCCACATATGTGAAAATGTCCTACAGCTCAAAGTACAGTAAACCTTGTTAAGTTATAGAAAAGTCATGCTTTTCAAGTACTTTATTTTCCCTGAGTCCTGTGCTCTTTTCACCTTTGATGTTTGTTGTTGTTAAATCAGACATTAGATATAATATTTAGTGGATGCTACACTAAGTCATTAATGCGTATAGTACACTTTAACAGTTATAGCCTTGTGAGTATAGACAAGAAGTCCTTTATACTGATAGTATTTATGAGACAATCTTTCTTTAATATGAGAAAAAATATAGTGATGAATAACCATTTAATAAATTAAAATTATCAGAGCTACATAGCAGACAATAAAATAAATAAGCAAACTTTAATATTTAACAAATAAGTTTACATTTTTAAATTATAAAAACACCACTCTCAAAGATAATGAGAATGATAATACTCCATTTTTAAAGAAGCATTTTGTTAATTGTGACTAGAGGATATTTAAAATTGCTTTTCTTACATAGACAGACATATGTTTAAAAATACATTTTAATCAACATCTTTTATCCTGGGGTATGATTCTTTTTTTTAATTTATCTAACCCTCATTTAGATGTTTAGTACTAAAATTGTGTCTTCTAAGAGCCCCTATTGTACTCTGGATAAAATAGGTATCTGTGAACATGATTACAGTTAAAATAGTAATAACTATGTTTCTTTATCTAGAATTATATTGTTAGAAAGTGATTTATATGGACATGATAATAATAGTAAAAAACAAAACAAAAACCCACCCAAACATTAATGACTTAGGTGATGATGCTTTGTAATTTAAAAAAAAAAAAAAAGTCCATTTCATTGTCTTGCGCAGTTAGATCTGTGTGAATTCAACCCAGCCAGGCCTGTGTTATCAGTGGTGCACACACAGTGCTATCTGTACAGCTAGCCTTTGTTGAAGAATATTTTGCATATAAGCTTCTGAACATGACATCTTCTAAACTAGGAAACAAAATAACCACATATAACAACTTGCATTTTAAAAATATCATTCTGTTATGTATGAGGAAAGTATTTGTGGTGGAAAAGGAGACAGCAAGAAAAGGAGGAAGCTAGCAAATTGATGCTTCCTAACCATTTGATGGAGCCCTGGTGGCGGAGTGGCTATGAGCTTGGCTGCTAACCAAAAGATCAGCAGTTCAAATCCATCAACTGCTCCTTGGAAACCCTATGGTACAGTTCTTCTCTGTCCTATAGGGTCACTGTAAGTCAGAATCGACTTATTGGCAGTGTTTTTTATTGTTTTTTAACCATTTGAAGGTCATGTACCCCTGTGAAAATCTGGTGATAATTGTAGGCCTGCTCTCCAGAAAATTGTCCAGGCATGTGTACCTAATTTGGATTCAATTTTGAGAAGTTAACGAGCCCATGAAGCCCAGTCCAGGACCCCTGACTAAATCCTTAGCATGCAAGTGGACTTGGTTGCTATACATATAGAATCTTGAGTCATTTCCTTATAACAAAGCGTAACTACATTAATAATTACATTATAATAAAAACAATGAAAGCCTAATTGGAAAAGTAACATGAACTAGGTATTAATTTAGAAAAATATGCTTATTTTTTTCTGTTGTTGTTGTGTGCCATCGAGTCGACTCTGACTCATAGCGACCCTATAGGACAGAGTAGAACTGCCCCATAGGTTTTCCTAGGTTGTAATCTTTACCGAAGCAGATCACCAGGTCTTTTCTCTCATGGAGCGGCTGGTAGGTTGGAACCAGTGACCTTTGGGTTAGCAGCCAAGCGCTTAATTATTGTGCCACCCAGGCTCCTATTTTTTTTTCTAGTAGCCTTTATTTAATATTTATCGCTAACTTTAAAACTAAGATATAAAAAGTGACCTGAATAAGAAAAGGGAAAATAAAAGAAAATTGAAGAAACACAAAGGCCTAAGTAGCAACCAGTTATAAAAGCGCTTAGAGCTTTATAAAATTCACATTTTTATAATGAATGTCTGTGAATTACTGAATTATTTACATAAAATTCTGTGGGTTGTATTGTAATTAAAGTTTTTTTTGCATTTTGGAGACATGGGGATGTGCAGACATTTGAGTGGCAAATACCCCCAAGTATAAAGGACAAGTTGCATTTTTCTCCTCGTCTCCTGATAAGCCTTACAACACCAAGCTCTCCTAACCAGGTGGCCACTTGTCACCTGGTAGCCACTGTTTCTTCCTCTGTATCCTTCTTCTTTAAGATTCTTTACATAGTTTGTTTGTTTATAATCCATCTTAATCCTAAATGATTTGAGGGATATACCCAATAATTTACTTCTTGTTTGTGGACCTAATAGCTGACTCCTTTACCTTTGTCGTTTAGCACTTGCTCTAAAAAAAAAAAAATACTATGCTTATCACACTGACTAAGCTCCTACTTTAAGCCAAGCACTTTAGGTATCTCATGCCATTCTGTCTTCACAAGCACCCTGTGGTTGTGATTGCTGTTGCTGCTGCTCTCTAGTTAGCCCCCAACTCATGGCAATCCCATGCACAACAGAATGAAACACTGCTTAGTCCTGCATCAATCCCCATGATTGATTCTAGATTGGTCCCTTGTGACCCATAGGTTTTCATTGGATGATTTTCGGAAGTAGATCACCAGGCCTTTCATCCTAGCCCATGTTAGTCTGGAAGATCCACTGAAACCTGCTCAGCCTCATAGCTACACACAGGCCTCCACTGACAGATGAGTGGTGGCTGTGCATGAGATGTGTTGGCTGGCGAGAATTCTACCAGTGAACCACAAATACTCTCTACCCCATTTAACGTGGAAGGACTCTGGGCCTGGACAGACTGTCATTTTCAAAGGCTGTTAAGTGACAGAGCCAAGTAATAATGCAGGCCTGCTGGCAAACCCGTGCAAAGGCCTGAGAAAACTTCTCCCTGGTGTGCTGGGTTTCATTCATCTTTTAAGTGCAAAATATCCCAAATGATTAGTCATTGTGACTAGGGCTAGTAATACGTTTGGATCACAGGGAAAGTTTAAAATTAAAGATAAAAACATTTAAAGTCAAATTCAAGTGGTCTGAAGAATGAATGCCGTTAACCTTCACCCACACCCATTGGCGTCGAGTGGATTCTGACTCATAGTGATCTTACAGGACAGAGTAGAACTGCCGCCATAGGATTTTCAAGGCTGTACTCCTTACAGAAGCAGACTGCCACATCTTTCCCCACAGAGCAGGTGGTGGGTTTGAACTGCCTACCTTTTGGTTAGCACCCGAGCGCTTTAACCACTGTGACACTAGGGCTCCTTGCCATTAACCTTAATGCCCTTAAAACTTCACTGAATTTTTCTTTGAACACTCTGTAGAAGCCTCCTTCTATGTCTGCATCCTCTAGTTAAATATTTTTCTTTGACTTTTTATTAAAATAGCTAAATATAGGAGGTTGATAAAATATCTTATTAATGTAGTCTGTTAGTAAGGCTTGAGGTGTATTAAGCAGATTATTTTATTTTACTGCCTCATTTATGCCTTTCTTCCTTTCTTTTCCAATTTCTAAACTTCCAGGTATGTGAGTGGAGAGTGGAGTTCTGGTATGATTAATCCAACTGGACCAGTCTCTTCATTTGACCTATCTCAAGCCCAGGAAGCTGTTTTATAGTGTGGGTTTCCTCAAGAAATAATACATTCAGTTTAGGACTGTGTGCGTCTTCCAGCTGAGAATTCAGTTCTACAAGTCTGGAAAAGTAGAAGCCATCATCTCTTTGAATATTGTTTCTTGTTTTTTCCCCCTCATCTCTTCCAGTTCTCACTAGATGTATGTTGGACCTTCTCATTTCTGTCTTTCATCTATGCTTGGGTTGTTGATTCTCCTGGAAGTTTATTTCCTCAAGTGGTTTGTAATTTTTTTGGGAGCTCATCTACACTGAGAGTTATTTTTACATAGGAATCCAAACTACACCAGATTGTGAAAGTGTCCCTAAGACTGGTTTTGTTTTTGCTTCTGCTGGGTCCTAGACTGGCTGTTAGGTAAGCGTCACACTTGGGATTATAAAAGCACATATTTGGTATAAATTTGGACAAATCCACATTTACAAATGGCACAAGCTTGTTGGTACAAGGTTGTGACTTTGCTGTTTTAAGTTGCTCATTTTTCCATCCACAGCCTTGGAGAGAGATGGGACTCTTTACTTGTACTTTCCCTTAAGTGATGGAAACCCTGACCTTGCTCTGGTGGGCGGCTAATTGTCTTGTCCTTCTTTGGAAATTAAAACCCAATCTCAGTCTCTAGGCTTTCGTGTGGTTCTACCAAGTGGTGTGCCATCACGGTCTCACCTCCCAGTTGGCTTTGATTTCCATCCTTGTTTCTAGCCCTGAGGAATTTTCTACTTTCTCCTATAAGTTTGACTGTATATTTTAAAAGTATGACATTTTATGCAAAATTTCTGTGTCTTTCTCCTATAAGTTTGACTATATATTTTAAAAGTATGACATTTTATGCAAAATTTCTGTGTCTTTGTGGTGGAGATGGTGCTTTGTCATGTCCGCTTAGTTCACTGCACTTGAAGGACTCTACGTATAATACATGTTCCATATAGCTATTGCCAAAGAAAATTATAAAATAAAGAAAAAATAATTAAATTGCACATTCTAAGATGGTTTAAAAAAGCCTTTATGATGTGCATTATCCAGACATAAAGTAAACCAAATTTTAAACATGCCTCTAGAATTTTAAAATGAGTGATAACAACGTTAAATTATATATTAAATAGTATTAAATGATTGTATAATAAAGATAATTCTTGATTATTTACATTGATTATCTAATCTGTTGATTGTTTATTCTTGTGCTGCCTATACAATTGCAATTTAATTTTTTTAATTTATTAGTATTTCTTCAAATATTAGTTGGAAAGTAAAATTAGTCATCAGGATAACTTTGTTATTGCTTAGGAAGCTTGGATTAGGGCTTGAGAAGTTAGTTGTTTGAAACTGGTGAATAAAGTGAGTTTTGGTTTTTTTTTTCCCCCTGGTATATAAATCTCATAGTATCCTCCAGAGCAGAGAGCATAGTTATGAATTCATGATCAGACTAGGTACTCAGTAAGTACCAGTTGATTTTAGTTTTATGCTTTTTTTCTTTTGGTGGGAGGAGGTATACTTAATAGATTTACCTCTTCAGTTAACGATGACAATTAGACATAATCAATTAATTAATTTATTTAAATGTCCTAATGACAACTTTATTTTTTTTATTGTACTTTAGATGAAAGTTCACAGAGCAAATTAGTTTCTCATTAAACAATTAATACACATATTGTTTTGTGACATTGTTTGCCAACCATACAACATGTCAACACTCTCCCCTTCTCGACCTTGGGTGCCCTGTTACCAGCTTTTCTGTCCCCTTCTGCCTTCTCATCCTTGCCCCTGGGCTTGTGTGACCTTTAGTCTTGTTTTGTTTTATGGGCCTATCTAATCTTTGGCTGAAGGGTGAACCTCAGGAGTGACTTCACTTCTGAGTTAAAAGGGTGACCAGGAGCCATGCTCTTGGGATGTCTTAGGCTGGGTTCTCTAGAGAAGCAAAACCAGTAAAGTGTATAAATATATATATAGAGAGAGAGATTATATCAAGGAAACAGCTCACGTGATTGTAGAGGCTAGAATGTCCCAAGTCCGTGGATCAGGGTAGAGGCCTTTCCCAAGTCACACAGCTGCAGAAGCTGGCAAGCCCAAGATTGGAAGGTCGGAGAGCAGGGCTCCCACTCACAGGCTGTGCAGATCGACGAATCCCGGGCTTGGCAGATAAGCTGACAGCTCAAGTCCCAAGAATGGGAGATGAGATGACAGGAAGCAGCCGCAGGATCCAGAGAGAGCAAAAAGCCAGAGTGTCTGCTTATATACAGATGTGGGCCACACCCCCAAGGAGACTTCCTTTCATCTGATTGGCTGCTCACAGCATATTCAGTCATGGGAGTGATTACATTAAAACACTGAGAATCATGGCCCAGCCAAGCTGACACACAATCTTAACCATCACATGGGATTTCTCCAATATCTGTCAGACCAGTAAGTCTGGTTTTTTTTTTTTTTTGTGAGTTAGAATTTTTGTTCTACATTTTCCCAACTCTGTCTGGAACCCTCTTGTGATTGCTGTCAGAGCAGTTGGTGGTCGTAGCTGGGCACCATTTAGTTGGGCTGGACCCAGTCTAGTGGAGGCTGTGGTACTAGTGGTCCATTAGTACTTTGGACTAATCTTTCCCATGTGTCTTTGGTTTCCTTCATTCGGCCTTGCTCAGGTGGAGTGGGACCAATGGAATTCTTAGATGACTGCTCAGAAGCTTTTAAAATCCCAGATGCTACTCACCAGAGTAGGATGTAGAACACTTTCTTTATAAACTATGTTATACCAGTTGAGCTAGATGTGCCCCGAGACCATAGTCCTCAGTGCTCAGCCCAATAATTTGGTCCCTCAGGGAGTTTGGATGTGTCTATGGAGCTTCTATGACCTTACCTGAACAAGTTGTGCTGGCTTCCTCAGTATTGTGTCTTATCTTACCCTTCATCAAAGTTACCCCTTATCTATTGTCTAGTTAGTGTTTTTCCCTCCACACCTCTCCCATCCCTAGTAACCATCAAAAGTTGTTTCTTTCTGTGTGTAAATCTTTTTATGAGTTTTTATAATAGTGGTCTCATACAATATTTGTCCTTTTGTGACTGACTGATTTCACTCAATATAATGCCCCCCAGATTCATCCATGTTGTGAGATGTTTTGCAGATTCATCATTGTTCTTTATTGTTGTGTAGTATTCCATTGTGTGTATGTACTGTAGTTTGTTTATCCATTCCTTTGTTGATGGGCACTTAGTTATTTCCATCTTTTTGTTGTTATGAATAATGCTGCAGTGAACATGGGTGTGCATATATCTATTTGTGTGATGGCTCTTATTTCTCTAGGATATATTGCTAGGAGTGGGATTGCTGGATCATATGGTATTTCTTTTTCTAGCTCTTTAGGGAAGCATCATATCATTTTCCAAAATGGTTGTACCATTTTACATTTCCACCAGCAGTGCATAAGAGTTCTAAGCTCCCTGCAGCCTTTCCAATATTTGTTTTGTTTTGTTTTTTTTTTGATTCGTGCCAGTAATGTTGGGGTGACATGGTATCTCATGGTATTTTTGATTTGAATTTCTCTAATGGCTAGTGATTGCGAGTATTTCCTCATATGTCTGTTAGCCACATGAATCTTTTCTTTGGTGAAGTGTCTGTTCATATCCTTTACCCATTTTTTAATTAGATTACGTGTCTTTCTGTTGTAGAGATGTTGGATTTTCCTGTAGATTTTAGAGATGAGATCTTTGTCAGATTTGTCATTGCCAATTCTTTTTCCCGGTCTGTAGGTTCTCTTTTTACTCTTTTGGTGAAGTCTTTTGAAGAGCATAGGTGTTTGATTTTTAGAAGATCCCAGTTATCTAGCTTATCTTCTGGCATTTGTGTATTGTTAGTTATGGTTTGTATCCTATTTATGCTGTGTTTTAGAGTCTCTAGTGTTGACCCTATTTTTAATTTTGTGATCTTTATGGATTTGGTTTTATATTGAGGTCTTTTATTCATTTTGAATTAGTTTTTGTGTATGGTGTGAGGTATTGGTCCTTTTTCATTTTTTTACAGATGGACATCCAGTTTTGCCAGTACCATTTGTTAAAAAGACTGTCTTTTCCAACATTTAATGGAGTTTGGGCCTTTGTCAAAGATCAGGTGATCATAGGTGGATGGATTCACATCTGGGTTATAGACTCTGTTCCACTGGTCAGTGTGTCTGTCATTGTAATAGTATCAGGCTGTTTCGACTACTGTAGTTGTATAGTAGGGTCTGAGGTCAGGTAGTACGAGTCCTCCTACTTTATTCTTCTTCTTCAATGCTTTAATTATCTGGGGCCTCTTTCCTTTCTGCATAATGTTAATGGTTAATTTTTTCATCTCTTTAAAGAATGTTGTTGGTATTTGAATTGGGATTGCATTGTGTTTGTAGATTGCTTTTCGGTAGAATTAACATTTTCACAATGTTGAGTCTACCTATTCATGAGCATGGTTTGTTTTTTCATCGTGTAGGTCTCATTTGGTTTCTTGTAGTAGTGTTTTGTAGTTTTCTTTGTATAGGTCTTTTACATCCCTGGTTAGATTTATTCCTAAGTATTTTATTTTTTTAGGGGCTATTATAAATGATATTGTTTTCCTAATTTCCTTTTCGTGGTTTCTCTTTATATAGAAATCAAACTGATTTTTGTATGTTTACCTTGTATCCTGTTACTCTGCTGAACCTTTCCATTAGTTCCTGTAGTTTTCTTGTGGAATCCTTGGGGTGCTCTAAGTATAGTATCATATCATCCTCAAATAGGGACAGTTTTACTTCTTCCTTACCAATTTGCATGCCTGTTATTTCTTTTTCTTGCCTTATTGCTCTAGCTAGGACTTCCAGCCCAATGTTAAATAGGAATGGTGATAAAGGGAATCCTTTTCTTGTTCCTGTTCTCAGGTGGAATGTTTTTAGCCTCTCTATGTAAATATTGATGTTGGCTGTTGGTTTTGCATAGATGCCCTTTATTTTGTTGAGGAATTTCCCTTCTATACCTATTTTATTGAGAGTTTTTTATCAGAAATTGGTGTTGGACTTTATTGAATGCCTTTTCTGCATTGATTGAGATGATCATGTGATTCTTTTATTTATGTGGTAGATTACAATGATTTATTTTCTAATGTTGAACCACCCTTGCACACGTGGTATGAATCCTACTTGGTTGTGGTGTATTATTTTTTTGATATGATGCTGAATTCTGTTGGCTAGAATTTTGTTGAGAATTTCTGTATACATATTCATGAGATCTGTTGGTCTTTTTTTTTTGTTATTGTTGTTGTCTTCACCTGGTTTTATTATCAGGGTTATGCTGGCTTCATAGAATGAATTTGGAAATGTTGCTTCATTTTCTGTGTTCTGAAATAGTTTCAGTAGTACTGGTGTAAGCTCTTCTTTGAATGTTTGGTAGAATTATCCAATGAAACCATCTGGGCCAGGGCTTTTTTTGTTGAGAATTTTTTTATTTACGTTTTAAGTCTCTTCTCTTGTTATGGGTCTGTTCAGATTTTCAGCCTCCATTTGTGTTAGTTTAGGTAGGTAGTGAGTTTCTAGAAATGTGTCCGTTTCCTCTAGGTTTTCAAATTTGTTTTTCATAGTACTCTGTTATGATTCTTTTTTATTTCTGTTGGGTCTGTTTGTAACGTCCCCCATTTCATTTCTTATTCAGGTTATTTGTGTCCTCTCCTATTTTTCTTTTGTCAGTTTGGCTAGTGGTTTGTCGATTTTGTTGATCCTTTCGAAGAACCTCCTTTCAAAGTACCAACTTTTGGTTTTGTTGATTCTTTCTGTTGTCTTTCTGTTTTCTATTTCATTTATTTCTTATCTGATCTTTATTATTTCCTTTCTTTTGGTTGCTGTGGGCTTCTTTTGCTGTTGTCTTTCTGTATGTTTGAATTGTATAGCTAATCTTTTGATTTTTCCCTTTTTTCATGTGTGCATCTATTGCTATAAATTGACCTCTCAGCACTGCCTTTGCTGTGTCTCAAAGGTTTTGATATGATGTGTTTTCATTCTTGTTTGATTCTAGGAATTTTTTGATTCCATCTTTGATTTCTTCTATTACCCAGTGGTTTTTAAGCAGGGTGTCATTCAGTTTCCATTGATTTGACTTTTTTGCTTGCTCTTCCTGTTATTAATTTCTACTTCTATGGCATTGTGATCAGAGAAGATGCTTTGTATTATCTTAGTGTTTTAGATTTTCTTGAGGGTTACCCTGTGGCCTAAGATGTGATCTGTTTTGGGGAATGATCCATGTGTGTTGGAAAAAAGTGTGTACTTTGCTGCTGTTGGGTGGAGTGTTCTATGTATGTCCATGCATTCAAGTTGGTTGATTGTGGCCTTTAGATCTTCTGTATCTTTGTTGAGTTTCTTCCTAGATTTCTATCCTTTACCAAGAGTTGTGTGTTAAAGTCTGCTAGTATTATTGTGGAACTGTCAATTATTCTTTTCAGTGCTGTTAGACTTTGTTTTATGTATTTTGCAGCCCTCTCATTGGGTGTGTAGGTATTTATTATGGTTATGTCTTCGTGGTGGGTTGTCCCTTTAATCAACATATAATGTCCTTTCTTTTCTTTTATGGTGGATTTTGTTTTAAACTCTTATTTTATTTGAGATTAGTATTGCCACTCTTGCTCTTCTGTGGTTGCTGTTTGCTTGATACATTTTTTTCTGTCCTTTAATTTTTAATATATTTATGTCTTTGTTTCTAAGGTGTGTCTCTTGTAGACAGCATATTGATGGATCTTGTTTTTAATCCATTTTGTCACTCTCTTTCTCTTTATGGGTGCATTTAATCCATTTACGTTCAGTGCGATTATTGATAGATGTGAGTTTATTGCTGCCATTTTGTAGTGTTTGTGTGTGTGTGTGTGTGTGGTGCTGACTTTTTCTTTGTTCCTCTTACTTTCCTGTGCTAAATTCCTTTTGTTGGTGGATTTTTTTTTCGTTTCGTTGGATTTTGTGTTTACTGAGAGTTTATGTTTTTCTTCTTTAGTTTGATGAGTTGGTTTGTTAACTTTCTTTGTGGTTGCCTGGAAATTTTTTCCTATCTTCCTAAGTTTAACTTAGTCTTTTATTACTTCATAGCGCCTTGACTTCCTCTCCATTTGAAAGTTCTATATCTACACCATTTATTCACCCTCTTATTGTTCTGACGTTGTTGTCATTTATAGATTGACCTCTCTGGTTCCCTTTTGTAAATCTTAGTTTTCTTTTTATCCTTGAGAATTCATTACCAAGGTTGGTATCTGACTGATGCTGTCTTGTGGCCTAGATTCAGGTTGTTGTCTGATGTTGTTGGTTCTCTAACCGAAGGACTGTCTTTAATAATTCTTGTAAGTTTTGTTTGGTTTATACATATTTCCTTAATTTCTGTTTATGTGGAAATATCCTAATTTCACCATCATATTTGAGCAAGAGTTTTGCAGGATATGTTATTCTTGGTAGGCCGTTGTTTTTTCTTATAAGGTTTTGGCTATGTCATCACATTGCTTCTTGTCTGCATAGTTTCTGCCAAGTAATCAGAGGTTAGTCTTATTGTTTCCCCTTTGTATGTGACTTTTCATTTTTCTCAAGCTGCTCCCAGGATTCTTTCTTTGTTTTTGGTTTTAGAGAGTGTGATTATATGTCTTGGTGACTTTTAGAGTCTATCCTATGTGGGGTTCGTTGAGGTTCTAGGATGGATGGCTCTTTGTCTTCCATGATATTACGCAAGTTTTCTGTCAGTAAGTCTTTAATGATCTCCTCTGTGTTTTCTGTTTTCTCCTCCTGTTCTGGAACTCCAATCACATGCAAATTTTTGCTACTGGTTGCATCCCTCATCGTTCTCAGGGTTTATTCATTTTTCTTCATCCTTTTCCTTGATTTTTCCTCAAACAAAGTGATATCCAAGGATTTGTCTTCAATTTCACTGATCCTGTCTTCCAGTTTTTCAAATTTGCTCCTAAAACTTTCTATTGCATGGTGTCATTCCTGAGATTTTGTTGTTTATCTATTGAATATCTAATTTCTGTTTTTGCATGATTTCTAGTTGTTTATTTTGACATTTTGTTTATTATTTTCCTCAATTCTTCCATTGCTTTTTCTGTTTTCCCTGATTTTGTCTGTATTTTTTATGATATTGTCCATTTTTTCCTTATTTGTGCCTGCATTTTTCTTCATCTCTTGGAGAACCCTGAATATTAAGAGTTTTGAATTCCCTATCAGGCAGTTCTAATGCCTTCTATCAGAAGGTCATCTAGTGTTTTGTTTTGGTTGCTTTCTGGAGCCATCCTGTTCTGTTTTTTTTACATGTTTTGTTACTGTCTGCTGTCTCTGGGACATTTAGAAATTATTTTCTTTGTTTATTGATAGTAGATTTGTTTGTTTTCCTGCTTTTTCGTTTTATTTAGTTATGTCTGGGCAGGTAGGCTGCGCATGTTTTGTTGTTTCCTTACCTGTGGGCACAATCCTTCTCACCACCTTTTCCAGGTTGGCAGGGCTGGTCACTCAGCTCTTGTGAAGCAGGATAGGTCCAGCAAGGGTGGAGAGGTGGGGATGGGTAGTTTGTGACATAAACTGGGGCAAAGGATTGGGGCCAGGGGACAGCTCAGGGCAGTGTCCACTGGACCTTGTCTTTGCTGCTTGAGGACACAGTGTTTTGCACACGGTGCAGATAGGCAGGAGGGAGAGGAGAGGATATGATGAGCGAAGCTAAATGGGTGAGTGAAAGAAGAGGAAGAAGAGAGAAACAAAAGAAAAAACAAAAAGAAGGAAAAAAGTAAATAAAATGGCGATACATTAGGATTCAGTGGGTAGAGGTGGAGTATACCCAGTGAGGCTGTGTAAGTCTCTAGCCAAGTGGTGCAGCTCAGCCTGTCAAGAAGGGGTGTCAGCAGCACATGGGGCTAGGTGGGTGGGAGAAAGGAAAGGAAAAAGTGGAAAGAGAGAGAAGAAACCAGCAAACAAACAAAAATAAATAAAAATAAAAACAAACAAAAAAATACATTGGTGGGGGAGCCAGCCATTGGGTGCGGGGCAGAATCAGAGTGGTGGCGAGCTGATGTCTCTCCTGCTGGGCGGTACATCACAGCCTGTCATGCAAGGGTGAAGGCAGCGCAGAGCCTAGGTGGGAGGGAGAAGGGGAAAGATAAAGAAAAATAAAAATCATGGCACTGAGGGAGCTAGACTGTGGGGGCAGCATGGACCCATCGAAGCTGTGTGCCAGAGGCTTTCCAGCCAAGCAGTACAGCAAGAGGGGGGTGGTGCACAGAGCTGTGTGAGTGGGAGAAAGGAAAAGGAAGGAAGGGAGAGAGAGAGCAGAAATGACAAAAAAAGCAAAGCAAAGAAAAACAAAACAAAAGTAAATAAATAACATGCCCTGAGGGAGCCAGTCAGTGACAACTGCATAGACCTGAGAAGGCCGTGCACGGTAACTCTCCAGCTGAGTGGTGCAGCACAGCCACTTGAGAAGGGTTTAAGGAAAGGAAGGAAAGGACGGAGAGAAGAAACAGAAAAAGAGAAAAAAAAAGCAAAGAAACTAAAAAATCACAGCCTGTCAAGAAGGGGAGGGGACGGCACATGAGGCTAGCTAGGTGGGAGAAAGGATAGGCAGGGCGAGAGAGAGAAGCAACAAAAAAAGCCAAAAAACAGTAACAACAAACAAAACAAAATAACCGTAAACAAAGAAACAAACCAACAAAAAAAATGGCACTAAAGGGGCCGGCCAGTGAGGGTGGGGCAGACCCAAGTGGCAGTGAGCTGGTGTCTCTCTGGCCAAGCGACCATGGCCCTTTGGAAAATGATGGAAGCCTCGTACAGGGAAGAAGGGTGGGGGGTGGGAAAGCGTGTATCCCTGGTTACTGGCTGCTCTGTCTCCTATTGGGAGCTCTGTGAAGTTGCCTTCCCATACTCTCTATCTGCATTCCTTGGTGGCTGTAGTCCAAGATGGTGAATCTGACCATGTTGGCTGGTAGGGGACCTCCACTCCGTAGCACTCCTCGTTCTCTGTTCTCTGTAGGTTTCTTATTCCATTCAGTGGTTGACTGAGTTTTTTATTCCTTCATTTGATGCTTAGGGTTCGAGGATTGACGTTTGTATTGTTTTACTTAGTTTTTTGGGTCTTTACTGCAGAGGGATTGTGTAGTGCTTCTGTCTGTAGTGCCACATTGGCCATAAATTTATTTTTTAAATAGTAAAACATGGGTGAAACATGATTGGTATATCTTACAATATAGTCTATTTCCAATTGTCTGTGTGAAGGGTTGGCAAGCATTTTCTGTAAAGGGCCAGAGTAGGTATCTTAGGCTTTGCAGGTCATAGGTCTCTACTGCAAATGCTCAACCCTGTCAGTGTAGCCTGTAAGCAACCAGAGATAATGTGCAGTGAATAAGCATGGCTGTGTCCCAACAAAAGTGTACATACTTACAAAAACAGATGGTGGGACTTGTTTGCCAACACATCGTCTATACTAAGGAAGCAACCCGTTGTAGAGAAATGTGAAATTTAGTTGTGAAATAATTTTCAGCATAGATTGGAATATATATAAACAATGTTTTTGAGAATTCACTTCATACAAAATATTGATACATCCATACTTAAAAGATTTGGCAAATGAGGAATTAGCTCCTGTTTAACTTTCTTTTGCTGCCACATCCTTCTGATAGGTTTCAGAGACAGGCACAATTTACAAACTTAAATGTTGCTTTCTTCTCTGGAGCTGGAACTTCAAGCTGAGTAAGTTAATGTTTTAAAACTACCTCTCGGGGGCAAGATGGCGCTCTAGGCAGAAACACCACGCCGTCCCTCCACAGCAAAGATCCGAAAAACTAAGCCTAACAGAGAATCAACAATCCTGAAACCCTAGAACACCAAATGAAGAGATAAAGAACTCAGCCAAACACCAAACGGAGTGAGAATACTAAAAGAGAACGGAGAGCGAGGAGAGACTCAGGCAGAGATTCCTTACCAGCTAACGCAGCGCGGATCCACCATCTTGGATTCCTATCGGAGACCAGCAAACGGGAGAGCAGCCTTGCAGAGCATCTGGTCGGAGACACAACGACCGGTAAACTGCGGTGCGCGCTCTCCCACCACCCACCCCTCTCCGCCTCAGCTGGGGATCCCCTGCTTTCTGTGGCCAGGGTCCCTGGGCTGGGGGGTGCTGGTGCTTGGATTCCGCGCGCCTGGGCTGGCGGCTTTCTGGGAGCCGTTTGCTGGCAGCTAGCGAAACTTTCTCTGCCGCCTCCCCCTCCTTTTGCCTGGGTGCCTGGTTCCGAGTGCCGTCTCTGCTCTCTCCTGCGGGGCTGTAGGGCTGCGTGCGGGCGTGTGGCTGTTTCTAGGTCTGGGCTCCCGCGTGGGTGGGATCCCGGGGCCTTTGTTCGTTCGCCCCTCTGCTTTCCGTGGCCGGAGTCCCTGAGCTGGGGGGCGCCGGTGCTTGGATTCTGCGCGCCCGGGCTGGGGGCTTTCTGGGAGCCGTTTGCCGGCCGCTAGCGAGCCTTTTTCTGCCGCCTCCCCCTCCTTTTGCCTGGGTGCCTGGTTCCGAGTGCCGTCTCTGCTCTCTTCTGCGGGGCTGTAGGGCTGCGTTCGGGCGTGTGGCTGTTTCCAGGTCTGGGCTCCCGTGCGGGTGGGATCCTGGGGCATTTGTTCGTTGGCCCCTCTGCTTCCCGTGGCCACGGTCACTTAACCCCGAGACTACCGGCTTCTTGGAATTCGCGCCCCTGAGTGGGGGCTCTCTGGGTCCCATTTGTAGGCACTGACTGCTGGTGTTGCCCCTTTTTTTTTTTTCTTTCTTTCAATTTTATTTTTCTTCCTTTTTTGATTAGTTTTGTCATCTTTTACCTCTTTTTCTCTTTTGTCTTTCTTCATTGCTTAATTTCTTGTCTCTCTATCTCTTCCTTCTATTTCTGATCCCTGAATTCCAGGCGATGTATGCCTCTGTACCTTCTGGCCAGGCTGAGCTGTGAAAATTGAGACCGACTCCCCCAGACCTCATAGCTGCATCGGTGGGATCCCTGGGAACTTTGCAGTTCTTTAACTTTTCTGATTTTTATTTGGTCATTCTTTCCTTTTCTTTCTCTTCCCCCTTCTGGTTTCCTCCATCCCATAGTCTCTCATCTGTACATTCCAACGACAAGCTCCCCTAGCATTCTTTTATGTTTGTACGCTTTTTACTCCTCCTCCTCTCTCCTCTCTCCCATATCCAGCTTAGCTTCACACATAACCATCTTCCCGCTGCACCCTACCTACCTGCACCGTGCACTAGACATCACATCACCAAGCGGTGCAGGCACACCCTGTTGGAACCTGCCCAGCACTGACTACCGACCGTCCTGGTGGCTGCGGTGAGTGCCACAAGCAACCCATCCCAGTGGCTCCTCCTCAACTAGATCTGCCCAGCTGTACCACAAGAACGAAAAAAAAAAAAAAAAATCTACAATCAATAAACGAGAGAAATATCTACTGAATGCCCCGAAAACAGCAAACAATATCAAAACATTTACAAAAACAAGACAAGATTGCTCCAATAGGCGCCCAAATTAAAACACCAGATAACTCTCCTGTGGAAGAAAATGCACTAGAAGTACCTGATACGGAACTCAAATCACTAATACTCGGAATTTTCCAGGAACTGAGGCAAAAAGCTGACAAACATGAGGAAAAAATAGACAAATTTATGGAAAATACAGACAAAAAATTGGAAGAATTCAGGAAGATGATGCAAGAACAAAATGCCAAAATAAATTCACAACTCGAAATTATACAAAAACAACAATTAGAAATCCAAAAGATAAACAACAAGATTTCAGAAATGGACGGTGTCATAGAAGGGCTGAGAAGTAGATTTGAAACCATGGAAGACAGGATCAGTGGAACTGAAGACAAACACTTGGATACAACTCTGTTTCAGGAAAACTCAGAAAAAAGAACAAAGAAAAATGAAGAGACCCTGAGAGTTATGTGGGACACAATTAAAAGCAAAAACTTACGAGTGATTGGCATACCAGAACAGGGGGAGAAAACAGAAAACACAGAGAGGATCATTGAGGAACTGCTGACAGAAAACTTTCCCAATATCATGAAAGATGAAAAGCTGGTCATCCAAGAAGCTCAACGAACCCCATATAGAAGAGACCCCAAAAGAAAATCACCAAGACATATCATATTCACACTCGCTAAAACTAAAGACAAACAAAGAATCCTGAGAGCAGCTCGTGAAAAACAAGAAGTCACATACAGAGGAGAAAAAATAAGACTAAGCTCAGATTATTCAGCAGAAACCATGCAGGCAAGAAGGCAATGGGATGACATATATAAAATCTTGAAAGAAAAAAATTGTCAGCCAAGAATAATATAACCTGCAAAACTCTCATTCAGATTTGATGGTGAAATTAGGTCATTTCCAGATAAACAGAAACTAAAGGAATATGCAAAAGTCAAACCAAACTTACAAGAATTATTAAAGGGAGTTCTTCGATCTGAGGACAAACAGCTTCAGCCCTCAGGCAGGACCTAGGACCTAGGATGCATGTTCACATGAACCAGATACCATTCTAGGAACTGAACTACAGAGGACTTTCCAAAAACAAAAGATATACAATAGGGAATCAGAGAAATCAATCAAAGGATGACAACAACATCAAAACAATGAAAGAGGGAACAAACGGCATAGGTATAGAACCTTCCAAAGGAGAAGAAGGCAAGGAGATACCAAGTAACGGTAGACTGCTTCAAAATTATAAAGATAAGGGTAAAATTCATGGTAACCACAAAAAAAAGTTAACAAAGCAACTCATAAAATTAAAGACGAAAAACAAAGTCTCAACAAAAACAAAACCTACAAAAACAAAAGAAATGAACACAAAATCCACAAACAAAAGGAACTCAGCACAAGAGAGTAAGAAGAACAAAGAAAACTTCAGCACCCCAAAAACAAGCACTACAAAATGACAGCAACAAATTCACATCTATCAATAATTACACTGAACGTAAATGGACTCAATGCACCCATAAAGCGACGGAGAGTGGCAGAATGGATAAGAAAACAGGATCCATCTATTTGCTGTCTACAAGAGACACATCTTAGAAACAAAGATGTGAATTTATTAAAAATCAAAGGTTGGAAAAAAAAATATCAAGCTAACAACTATCAAAAAAGAGCAGGAGTGGCAATTCTAATCTCAGATAAAATAGACTTTAAAACAAAATCTACCATAAAAGACAAAGAAGGACACTATATAATGATTAAGGGGATGATCCATCATGAAGACATAACCATACTAAATATCTATGCACCCAATGACAGGGCTCCAAAATACATAAAAAAAACTCTAACAGCACTGAAAAGAGAAATTGACAGTTCCACAATAATAGTAGGAGACTTCAACACACCACTCTCAGTAAAGGACAGAACAACTAAAAAGAAACTCAGCAAAGATACAGAAGACCTAAAGGACACAATCAGCCAACTGGACCTCATAGACATATATAGAACAATCCATTCAACCGCTGCAAAGTACACATTCTTTTCCAATGCACATGGAACGTTCTCCAGAATAGACCACATCTTAGGCCACAGAGCAATCCTCAACAAGATCCAAAATGCTGAGATAATTCACAGTATCTTCTCTGACCACAATGCCATCAAGGTAGAAATTAACACTAGAAAGAGCAAGGAAAAAAAATCAAACACATGGAAACTGAATAATACTCTGCTTACTCATCAATGGGTAATAGAAGAAATCAGAGATGGAATTAAAAAATTCCTAGAATCAAATGAAAATGAAAACACATCATACCAAAACCTTTGGGACACAGCAAAGGCAGTCCTCAGAGGACAATTTATAGCAATAGAGGCACATATCAAAAAAGAAGAAAGGGACAAAATCAAAACATTAACTACAGAACTCAAACAAATAGAAAGAGAACAACAAAAAAAAGCCTACAACCACCGGAAGAAAGGAAATAGTAAAGATCAGAGCAGAAATCAATGAAATAGAGAACAGAAAAACAATAGAAAGAATCAACAAAACCAAAAGTTGGTTCTTTGAAAGAATCAACAAAATGGACAAACCACTGGCCAGACTGACAAAAGAAAAACAGCAGAGGGCACAAATAACCCAAATAAGAAATGAAATGGGGGACATTACAACAGACCCAACTGAAATAAAAAGGATTATAACAGAATATTATGAAAAACTATATTCCAACAAATTTGAAAACCTAGAGGAAATGGATAACTTTCTAGAAACATACGGCCTACCCAAACTACAACAAAGTGATATTGAAAATCTGAACAGACCCATAACAAGAGAAGAGATTGAAAAGGTAATAAAAAAACTCCCAACCAAAAAAAGCCCTGGCCCAGATGGCTTCACTGGAGAATTCTACAAAACATTTACAGAAGAGCTCGTACCAGTTCTACACAAGTTATTTCAGAGCATAGAAGAGGAAGCAACACTTCCAAATTCATTCTATGAAGCCAGCATAACGCTGATACCAAAACCAGGCAAAGACATCACAAAAAAAGAAAATTACAGACCAATATCTCTCATGAATATAGATGCAAAAATTCTGAACAAAATTCTAGCCAATAGAATTCAGTATCATATCAAAAAAATAATACACCACGACCAAGTAGGATTCATACCAGGTATGCAAGGATGGTTTAACATTAGAAAATCCATCAACGTAATCCACCACATAAATAAAAGGAAAGAAAAAAATCACATGATTATCTCAATTGATGCAGAAAAGGCATTTGACAAAGTCCAACACCCATTCCTGATAAAAGCTCTCAATAAAATAGGTATAGAAGGGAAATTTCTCAACATAATAAAGGGTATCTATGCAAAACCAACAGCCAACATCATTCTTAATGGAGAAAGGCTGAAAACATTCCCCCCGAAAACAGGAACAAGACAAGGATGCCCTTTATCACCACTCCTATTTAACATTGTGCTGGAAGTTCTAGCTAGAGCAGTAAGGCAAGAAAAAGAAATAAAGGGCATCCAAATTGGTAATGAAGAAGTTAAACTCTCCCTGTTTGCAGATGATATGATACTATACATAGAAAACCCTAAAGACTCCACGAGAAATTTACTGGAAGTAATAGAAAGATTCAGCAGAGTAGCAGGATACAAGATAAACATTCAAAAATCAGTTGGATTCCTATACACCAGTAAAGAGAACGATGAAAAGGAGATCAGGAAATCAATACCATTTTCAATAGCCCCTAAAAAGATAAAATACTTAGGAATAAATCTGACCAGGAATATAAAAGACCTATACAAAGAAAAGTACAAAACACTGCTGCATGAAACCCAAAGGGATCTACATAAATGGAAAAACATACCATGCTCATGGATAGGCAGACTCAACATTGTGAAAATGGCAATTCTACCTAAAGCAATCTACAAATACAATGCAATTCCGATACAAATACCAACAACATTCTTCAAAGAGATGGAAAAACTAATTATTAACTTTATATGGAAAGGGAAGAAACCTCGAATAAGTAAAGCACTACTGAAGAAGAAGAATAAAGTTGGAGGACTCACACTACCTGACTTGAGAACCTACTATACAGCTACAGTACTCAAAACAGCCTGGTACTGGTACAACAACAGAGACATTGACCAATGGAACAGAATTGAGAACTCAGATGTAAATCCATCCACCTACGGTCACCTGATTTTTGACAAGGGCCCAAAATACATCAAATGGGGAAAAGACAGTCTTTTGAACAAATGGTGCTGGCAAAACTGGATATCCATTTGTAGAAAAATGAAACAGGACCCATACCTCACACCATATACAAAAACTACTTCAAAATGGATCAAAGACCTGAATATAAAGCCTCAAACTATAAAATTCATAGAAGAAAAAATAGGACCAACACTTCAGACCTTAATACATGGCATTAACAGGATACAAACCATAAACATCAACACAAAAAACCCAACAGATAAACTAGATGATTGGGATCTTCTAAAAATCAAACATCTATGCTCTTCAAAAGATTTCACCAAAAGAGTTAAAAGAGAACCTACAGACTGGGAAAAGATTTTTGGACAGTACAAGTCAGACAAATGTCTAATCTCCATAATCTCCAAGAAAATCCAACACCTCTACAACAAAAAGACAACCAATCCTATCAAAAAATGGGCAAAGGAAATGAACAGACACTTCACCAAGGAAGACATTCAAATGGCCAACAGACACATGAGGAAATGCTCGCGATCACTAGCCATTAGAGAAATGCAAATTAAAACCACAATGAGATACCATCTCACCCCGGCATTACTGGCACGAATCAAAAACACTGGAAATAACAAATGCTGGAGGGGCTGCGGGGAGACGGGAACTCTTATACACTGCTGGTGGGAATGCAAAATGATACAGCCATTTTGGAAAATGATATGGCGTTTCCTCAGAAAGCTAGAAATAGACGTACCATTCGATCCAGCAATCCCACTCCTAGGAATATATCCTAGAGAAATAAGAGTCATCACTCGAATAGACATATGCACACCTATGTTCATGGCAGCATTATTCACAATAGCAAAACGATGGAAACAACCTCGATGTCCATCAACAGACGAATGGATACACAAACTATGGTACATACACACAATGGAGTACTATGCAACGAGAAAGAACAATGAATCGGTGAACCATCTCATAACATGGATGAAACTGGAGGACATCATGCTGAGTGAAATAAGTCAATCACAAAAGGACAAATATTGTATGAGACCTCTATTGTAAAAACCCATGAAAAAATTCACATGCAAAATGTAACAATCCTTGTTGGTTACCAGGGATGGGGGGGGGGGGATACTAAATAGGTAATAGGTAAGTGGTAACTTGGGTGAGAGATGAGATAGTACATAGTACAGGGGAAACTAACACAACCTGCACAAGGAAAGGTCATGGAGGCCCTATAGACACATCCAAACCCCCCGAGGGACTGAGTTGTTGGACAGAGGGCTCTGGGGACCATGATCTCGGGGAACATCTAGCTCAATTGGCATGACACTACTTATAAAGATAATGCTCTACATTCTACCTTGGTGAGTAGTGTCTGGGATCTTAAAAGCCTATGAGCGGCCATCTAAGATACTCCACTGATCTCATCCCTTCGGGAACAAGGGAGAACGAAGAGAACAGGATACAAGGAAAAGATCAGTCCGAAGGACTAATGGTCCACAGCTACCAAGGCCTCCACGGGACTGAGCCCAGTACAGCTAGATGGTGCCCGGCTACCACCAATGACTCCTCTGACCAGGATCACAAAAGAGGGTTCTGGGCAGAGCTGGAGAAGGATGTAGAGTATAATTTTAACTCCCAAAAAAAAAAAAAAAAAAAAAAAAAAAAAAGAGGACCAGATATACTGGCCTAAAGAATACTAGAGAAACCTCGAGAGTGTGGCCCCCCAGACACCCTTTCAGCTCAGAGGGGAAGTTACCTTCAAGGTTCGATGTTAAGCCTGGGAATGGACACCCCAGTAAAACTAAATGGAACTAACGATGTACAGGAGTCCGGTGACAAGGGCCAGAAGGCAGAGGGAGAGTAGGAAACTGATGATAAGGAACACAAATTGAATAAGGACACTGTCGATGTATTGTGAGATTGTTGACCACTGCTATAGGGCAACATTTGTAGTAACTATTAAATGGGAGGCTTTTTTGTCCTGTAAGCCTTCATCTTGGGCGAGAATGGCAGCACAATTGGAAGAGCATAGTCAATATCACTTAAATGTGTAAGTAAAAAGTTTTGAAATGGTGTTTAAATAAAATAAAAATAAATAAATAAATAAATAAACAAATGAGACTAAAGAGGTACAATAGTCCACTGACAAGGTCCAGAAGACAGAAGGGGACAAGGAAGCCCCCTGGTGATAGGGAACACAAGGTGGAGTAAGGATATTCTTGATGTGCAGTGAGATTGTTAACCATTGTCATAGGGCAACATGTGTAGTAACTGTTAAATGAAAAACTATTTTGTTCTGTAAGCCTTCATCTTAAGTGAGAATAACAGCACAGTTGGAAGAGCGTAGTCAATGTCACTGAACTGTGAATGTAGAAAATTTTGAAACGGTGTATCTTTGGCCATCTGTAATTTTCATCAAAAAAAAAGGTTGAGAATTTAGAGGCTTAATACGTTGTGGGGTTGTTAACCAATGTCAAAAAAAACAACATGTGTACTACTATTTCATGAGAAACTATTTGCTCTGTAAGCTTTCACCTGAAGTACAATAAAATATATTAAAAAAAAAAAAAAAAAAAAACTACCTCTCATTTATACAAACCGGTACAAAGAAGTAATTTTCTTTTTTTTGAAAATATTGTAATAGATGCATCACTGTGAATTGCATTAAGAATCATCCTTCAATTTTATCACTATATAAACTTCGTAATAACCCAATGATAGAAAATTAGAGAGCCTATATTATAAATATAAAATTGTATTATACTGTCACTAAGCCATGATCCTTTGCATAATTATCTCTTATAATTTTATTATTGCACGCAGTAATTAAATGAGATAAGCCAGAGAAATGTTTTCTTTGAAGAGAATAAGTAGGATTTATATGAATTAGGGAGCCCTGGTGTCTCAGTGGTTAAGTGTTCAGCTGCTAACCAGAAGGTCGACAGTTCAAATCCACCAGCCACTCCTTGGAAGCCCTATGGGGCAGTTCTACTGTGTCCTGTAGCATCACTATGAGTTTGAATTGACTGGATGGCAATGGGTTTGGTTTTGGTATACGAATTAGAAAAAAAAATTAAAAACTCTGAAAAATATTTTATAAATTGTTCCTCATTGTCATTTGAAAGATTTTACAATTTCATTGTATTAAACATGTTTAGGTCCATAGTGAAACAGATTACGTATTTTTCTATCTTGTCTAATTTCAAAAATATTAACTATATATTGAAAAGTATGCATTAGTTACTACAGATGAAAGAGTTGGGGAATATTTTTCCAACTCCTAGATTCTATAATCAAATAAGTGGCCCAGTGTAAGGAAAGTTTTCTATGTATGCCTTTCCTAAGAATATTTTTATGAAAATAAACATCTTTCAGTAATTTAATACTTTTACTAGATTTATCAAAGTGAGCTCAAGTTTTGGAGTGTTGTGTACTAAGAGTAGGGCAGTAAAATAAGGCAAAGTAACAAAGTATGACCAGTAGCCTCCTTGATTCCAAGGGCAAATGATTTGAAATCTTGTAGTTGGTAAGATGTTTCCAAAGTTTCACACATGCGGATTATTTCTGTATGTAAATTAGGGAAGGAATAACCATACAAACTGAGCTGTGGACATTTTTCCTTAGCTTATGCTTTGACATGATTTCTAAGTTATATCTGTCTTAGTCATCTAGTGCTGCTATAACTGAAATACCACAAGTGGATGGCTTTAACATTTATTTTCTCACAGTCTAGTAGGCTAGAAGCCCAAATTCAGGGCGTCAGCTCCAGAGAAGGCTTTCTCTCTCTGTCGGCTCTGGAGAAAGGTCCTTCTCATCAATCTTCCCCTGGACTAGGAGCTTCCCTGTGCAGGAACCCCTGGTCCAAAGGACGCGCTCTGCTGCCAGCTCTGCTTTCTTGGTGGTATAAGGTCCCCCTGTCTCTCTGCTCGCTTCTCTCTTTTATATCTCAAAAGATGTTGGCTCAAGACACAATCCAATCTTGTAGATTGAGTCCTGCCTCATTAACATAACTGCCGCCTGTCCTACCTCATTAACATCATAGTGGTAGGATTTACAACACATATGAAAATCACATCAGATGACAAAATGGTGGACAATCACACAGTACTAGAAATCATGGCCTAGCCAAATTGATACACATATTTTTTGGGGACACAGTTCAATCCATGTCAGTATCTAAAATGTGGCTGATGTCATTTGTCTATCCCACACTCACTTTAAAAAAAAAAAAGTTAATCCCCTGCATTCAGAAAAGACAGAGAAAACATTAAAAGGACAGACTTACATGAACAATTTTCTATGTTGTAGCACAATAAAGAAGCCCTGGTGGTGCAGTAGTTAAGAGCTTGGTTGCTAACCTAAAGGTAGGTGGTTGGAACCCACCAGCCGCTCTCTGGGAGAAAGCTGTGGCAGTCTTCTTCTGTAAAGATTCACAGCCTTGGAAACCATATGAGATGGTTCTACTCTGTACTGTGGGGTCGCTGTGAATTGAAATTGACTTGACAGCAGTGGGTTTTTTTGGTAGTGCCATAAAGTTTTTATGGCTCACTAGCCCTACTCTCAAGGAGTCTTGCTGGCACGCTGGATAAGAGCTTGTCTGCTTACCGTAAGGTCGGCAGTTCAAACCCACCAGCTGCTCTATGGGAGAAAGATGTGGTAGTCTGCTTCCATAAAGATTACAGCCTTGGAAACCCCGTGGGGCAGTTCTGCTCTGTCCTGTAGGGTTGGTATGAGTTAGAATCGCTGGATGACAATGGGTTTGGTTTGGTAGCCCTAATCTCACACTTCCTAATAAATGTCTCTACCCAGCACTTTCATCCACCCACATCCTTTGTATATCCCAGATGAAATGGTTCATTATTCATTTTCTAATCATTCCTGCTCTGGTTGGTTAATGTTGCTATTCATTTACTGTCATTCTCCCGCACAGCTAGGTTTAAAATCTTTTCCTTGCCTACTTCGCTGAGTTGGGTGTTAAATTCCACCAAGCCCAGTTCACTAGAGTCTCCCAGATTCCTGAGTTCAAGTCCAGTGACTTCTGCCCACATTATAGTTTAGACAAGAGCCTGGAATTCACCATCATCTAGGATTATTCCTATAATTTACTCTGTTGTCTAAAGCTGAGTGATGCAAACAGTTAATGCTCTCAATTGCTAACCAAAAGATTGGAAGTTTGTGTTTACCCAGAGGTGCCTTGGAAGAAAGATCTGGCCATCTACTTCTCAAGAATCAACCGTTGAAAACCCAGTAGACGATGGTTCTACTCTGACACACATGGAGTTACCATGAGGTGGCATCAATTCCACGTCAACTGGATATCTCAAGTTTTGAACATATAGCAGCCTACCTTTGAACTTTTGTGTCACGCTGTTTGCATCTCTGAACATCATGAAGAAGTTCAGGCCCTTTGTGTCTCGGTTTTCTCTCGGCCTGCAGGCCATCGGCTTCCTTTGCCTGTTTTCACTTCCCTTCCTTCTCAGCTGGGCCCACACTGATAGCCTGGACTTCCCTGACACCAGCACCTTTAGTTCCGATCTCCCTATAGGTTTTTCTCTAGCAACTGAGAAAAGTCCAGCTGTGTATCAGTAGCACAATGTGTTTTCCTACTCTGGCCCCAAAGCTGTTTAAAAAAATCCGGTAGACATTCAGCTTGATGTTGCTGCAAATTTCCAGCCTCCAGCCTCAGCTGAAAGAACCCTAGTGCCATGCTTGCATCCATTTACTTATGTTTGACATGTTCCTTTTCCCATTGCCATTAGAAGCCATTCCGGACTGCCACCACCTTGCTCTTCCCTTTTACCAAACCTTGCTCCCTACACTTTTAGCAGATTACCTCTTTCCTGCTCAGTTGGGGAAACTGAGGCAATCAGGTGTGAACTTCCTCAACTTGTTGTCCCCTAACCATAACCTTGACCTGTACCTGCATTTATCCTTCCCTTTCAGAGGCTGTCTTCTCTGGATCCTGCTTTCTCTTTTACCTTATTCAACTCATCACCTCTTCCATGGCCCCTCTATCTCCTAATTCTCCTCCGCCTCTACTGGTACCTTCCCCTTTTTGGGGATTAGTGAAAGATATACATTTGAGGATTACGTTAAAAAATACTTTTTGAGAGATATAGTGGCTAAACATGTTGCTGTTGGGTGCTGTTGAGTTGATTCTGACTCATAGTGACCCCATGTGACAGAGTAGAATTGCCCCATAGGGTCATATGACTGATTTATTAAAGAAAGAAAATAAATTATTATCAGCTCAGCTATAAACTATTTAAATAAATCTTTTTCAGAGCCTATTTTGATGCATTTTTTGTTTAAAAATGTTAATCAAATTATTTCATTATAATGCTAAAACATTTGGGCAAAGAATGGTATAATTCCTTGAAATAAGAGTATAAACAAAATGAATATGGCAGCACTATCCTCAAGTCCCACCACTTGTCAGTTTGTCATACTGTGGTGACTTGCATGTTGCTATGCTGCTGGAAGCTATGCTGCTGGTATTTGAAATACCAGCAGGGTCACCCATAGCAGACAGGTTTCAGTGGAGCTTCCAGACTAAGACTAGGAAGAAAAACTTGGCGATCTACTTCTGAAAATTAGCCAGTAAAAACCCTATGGATCACAACAGAACATTGTCCAGTATAGTGCTGGAAGATGAGCCTCTGAAGTTGGAAGGCACTCAAAATGCATGGTGGATGTAACAATGGACTTGAGCATACCAACGATCGTGACAATGGCACAGGATTAGGCAACATTTCGTTCTGTTTTACTTGGGTTCGTCATGAGTTAGAGCCAACTCGATGGCAACTAACAACAATATCCTCAAGTCAATGTTATTTTAATAAATACAGCAAATAATAAATGCCTGGACTAAATTTTGAGGTACAAGCATTAGGCTAAAGAAAAAAAAAGGACAGAACAATAGATGAAGAACAGAAATAATGAGTAAATTTTTTTTCAATGCAAAAATTGCTTGATGACTTCCCTTTTTAAGAACACTCTTTCAAACTTTTTTTTTTTTTTAAATATGTGTGACTTGGAAAGAAAAAGACTTGGCATTGTCTTCCTCATAGCGTACAAACAATTTGTATCCAAATAATTGGCTGTGTTCTAGATATTTGCAAATCTGAATAGATTTGTTCAGAAATATGTCATAATCTGTTGTGTTCTAAGGCTATTTTACAAATAACGTTTTAACCCATAGTTTAGCTAAATAATAACATTCGTTGTTTCACAGAGCCTAAAGATTTCTGTGTTACAGTTTTTAATGCAAAGAACATCTCAGAATATATCATGGTCAGAATTGGTCCGAAGAATTAGGACTCTTTCCTGGCCAGATAAGGAGCCATGAGGTTGCAGTGACAGTCTTGGTAAAAAAGAAAGCAGGTGTGGGTACGTGGGAGAGAAGGAGGATTCTGCACACTTCCAGGAGTGGCATGCTGTTGTTGTTAGCTGCCGTTGAGTCAGGCCCCGACTCATGGTAACTCATGCATAATGGAACAAAACATTACCTGGTCGTGCACTATCCCCATGATGGGTTGCAGATTGGACCACTGTGATCTATAGAGTTTTCATTGGCTGATATTCAGAAATTACTTGCCAGGCCTTTCTTTCTAGTCCGACTTAGTCTGGAAGCTCTGCTGGAACCTGTTCAGCATCATAGCAACACTCAAGGCTCCACTGATAGATGGATAGAGTGATGACTGTGCATGAGATGCATTGGCCAAAAATCGAACCTGGGTCTCCTTCATGGAAGATGGGAATTCTACCACTGAACCACCACTGCCTTCAGGAGCAGGACAGAAGGGACAAATGTCACGGTCACCAAGTGAGACTATGGCTTGCAAACCTAAGCAGGAGTTTTTACCTGTGATATTTATAAGCCAGTAGTAGTTTGTATGTTCACACAGCGCATCCTAGTGTGAAAAAGAGCTTCACTGTATCTTTCATACATACAAAAAAGCCTCACTTTTGGAACCTAAAGCAATTAATTCTTTCTGCTGGGTTGAAATGGACTGTCAAAACTAACTAAGCCTTCAGTCACGCTCCTGGGCGTAAAGGTGAACTGAAAAGAATCAGTGTTGTTCTACGAGAGCAGCTGCGTTACCAGGAGCTCAAAGCAGCAGGAAGTCTGTAAAAGAACGAGGAATCCTGAGAGTCTGGCTTGGACTGAGGTTACATGTTGTCCCCTTTATTTCCCCTCAATTCTGCACTCTCTTAGACTTTTACCAGAGCTGAGATGACTCTTTCCCTCTTTCTTGATTACCTTGCTAAGATTATGTGAAACCCATTGCCGTCGAGTTGATTCTGACTCATAGCGACCCTATAGGACCGAGAAGAACTGCTCCATAGGGTTTCCAAAAGGTTGTAATCTTTATGGAAGCAAACTGCCACATCTTTCTCCCATGGAGCGGCTGGTGGGTTCAAGCTGCCAGTCTGTCAATTACAGCCGAGTACTTAACCACTGCACCACCAGGGCTCCTTTAAGATTTTGTGAAAGACAAAAATTCATTCAGGAATAAAGATCAAGAGAAAGGGTACACACCATAACTACAAGTAGTTTTCACAAGCGTAAACAAATGTGTGGACAACAGATGTCCATTTTGAAAGTGGTGATGGAAGTTGCTGTGTGTACATTTTCCCCCTGGAAATCATTCAAAAGCCACAAGGAGAATGAGAAACTAATTCAAATTCTGTTTTTGGTAAATTTTTGTTGTTGTTAGCTGCTGCTGACTCATGGCAACCTCATGCAAAACAGAACTAAATGCTCCCTGGCTCTGTGCCATCCCCATGATCAGTTGCAGATCAGACAGTTGTGATCCACAGGATTTCGGTTGGCTGGTTTTCAGAAGTAGATCATGAAGTCTTTTTTCCTAGTCGGTCTTAGTCTGGAAACTCCGCTGAAACCTGCTCAGCATCATAGCAACACGCAAGCCTCCACTGATAGACGGGTGGTGGCTGCACATGAGGTACATTAGCTGGCAATTGGACCCAGGTATCTTGCATGGAAGACCAGAAATCAACCACTGAACCACCAAAGCCTCATGATTGGAAAAACTAGCACGGCTAACACCCCAACCTACAAAATGATGGAAAGTTGTCGAAGAGTGGGAATTGATAAGGCTGTGAGAGCCCTAAGCACTGATAATCTCTGGTGCCCCCTCCTTTGCTTACTCACACATTCAAATGGGATATGTAAGTTATATATATGCATGTATATATATATGTGTGTGTGTGTCTTAGCTAACCATGATGAAACTTCTTTTTAAATGCAACTATACTAGTGATTGAATGCAAAAGTGGCATACGCCATTTTAGCAGAATGAGATGAACTGGATAATAAAATTTTTAGTGGCTGTGAGGTACTAAGATTGCTACTGTATACTACATTTCTGCAAGAATATTCCACATATTCTACAACAAGCAAGTCAGTCAACTTAGTTGTTTCAACAATCAATGTAAAATTCTGTTAGTTTCCCACAATGAAAAATTGACTTTCACCAATTTTGCATTAAATGACTTATACTTAAATATTGATTTTAGTTTGATTTGTTTCATAACAAATGCTATAATTATAAATGAACACATGAAAAGATGTCATAAAGAAACTTTAATGATCAGAAAACAAATATTACAACAAGTTACTATATTTTATTTTTAGATAGATCTTCCATCTCTAACATGTTATAGTTAAAAAACATTTCTTTCTATTCTTTGCTCTCACAGATTGTTCAATGATTTTGTCACAGTGAAGGTGCCGAACAGTATCTACTTCCATATATAATAAGGATAATGAATTGAGTCTTTCTTAAATCATTGTATGCTAAAGGTTTTTGAGTCTCCTTATGGATGAAAACGAGCATTCTGTTGTGCAGCTTGTGATCATTGAAGTTAGGAATATGCGTAAAGCAGTTTGAAGATTGGGAAATACACATTGTATTTTCTCTTTTATTATGGAATCATACATGCCTACTTGAGTGAAATTTGTCTTTCCTGAATCTGTAATCTTAGTTCTCATGTAAGAATGAAATTGTCGAACTTCTCCATAAAGGTTTGTGTTTAAGTCATTGGGATAAGCCTGTATTAATTTCTTGTATGCCTTCATGCATTCTTCATCAGGTATAGCCACAGTGTTTAAGAAGGAAAATCTATTTGAAAGAACTTCATACACTTTCACCCTTCTTTTCATGTGAGATTTAAGTGGATCAATGATGGTGTAGTATATGGTTACGTGAAATTGATCTCTGGCACTGGATACTTCTGGAGCACTTCTGTCATTTACTTGTTTCTTTCTAATGCCTCTGCAACAGTGAACTGCTTGATAATTAGTATTTGGCAGTATTTGTTTTGTTTTCAAAGTTTTATATTACATAAACACACTGTTAATGACTAGTAGAGGGCTGTGCATGTCTTTAAATTTACTTCTAAATCTTGGAGAGTTTGACTCGTCCGATGAAAATGCTGCAATGTATTATTCCACTTAACCAACATAAATACATACTCTAGTGTTTGCACTTTGTTGGCAATGTTTACAGCTTCTCTTTTGTTATGTCCTTTTTGTGTCTGGTCTTTAGCAAGATTTTCTAAGGCATCTAGAATCTGGAGTGTATGATTCCAGCATTGCACTCATTGCTACAGCATGCACTTCCCAACGTGTATTAGAAAGACATTTTAATACTCAATCATTGCCTAAATATGTTTTAAAAACTGCCCATCAGTGAGTAAAGGTGGCAAAAAATGTGTAGAATAACTGAACAGTAAAAAAGAAAAAAAAAAAAAAAAAAACTGCTTCCAGACAACGATCTACTGTGCTACATCCTACAGGATTACGTGAATGTGCAACATGTGGTATAAAAATGGCATATACAGTACATTCTAAAATTTTCTGTTGCATGCATATATAACACCCTGACATATTTTCAGCATTGTTGTAGGGCTTCCCTCTGCACTTAGAAAAATTAATTTTGCAAACTTCACGTAAATAGTAGGTACTTGATTTACAGTTTCTTCACCAGTATGACTTTTTAAGCTAGTAAATGTGATAAATCGCTCCACAGATTTTCCATCTGTTGGAGATACATATCTTAAAACAATACTTAGCTGAACTGTATGAGAAAGATCAGGAGTGTCATCTACAGACAAACTGAAATATCACATTATACTTATGTCACTGAAAATAGTTGATCAAATTTTATCACTTACTAAGTTTATTAATTCTTCACATGATGTTTTAGACATATACAATGGGTTGGCATTTCCTGTGTTACCATATTTTGAGATGTGACCTGATAAAAATGGATTAAACTGAGTAAAAAGTTCAAGTAAACCAAAAAAAATTTCCGTTTTGTGGGTACCCAAACACTTCATTTCTTCTTTGAAAAAAGATAGTCCATGTTCAGCAATTGTTATAATGCAGCAACAGCATGTTGCAAACTGGCTTTCCAATACTGATGTTCTTCATTAATTTGTGTTTCCAGTACATGAGTTAAGCTAATACCATATCTTCAGTTTAAATGTGACAACATATAATGTCTGTGAGTTGAACTGTTTTATTGTTTATCAGTCATATTCAAGTGCACTGATCGCTAGATCCACCTGCAGCAAATCGAGAATTTAATGATTTAGGACTGAATAGTTTGCAAACAAAACAATACACAGACCCAAACGATGGAGAATACACTAGCTACTCCCTCTTAGAATTTTCACCATTAGCTCTGCACCCTAGAAATACATTCTGGCTACCATCCAGAATTTTGTTTGTTTACCATCCAGAAATTTTCAGCATGAATTTTCAAATGATCCAGTGTGATGTTGACAATCAATTGACCATTAAAAAGAAAAATTATTCCACAAAGCAGGATCTGTATTTCTGTTACTTATGGATCTGTAGATGTGACAATTTCGGATTCTAAAATAGTTTCACTTTCTACACCATTATTTTTTTTTAACTACAGCAGGGAATGGATGCAGAATTTGGGACAAATTCTGTTATGTTCATATTCTTATTAGTAATTTCATCACTAGCTGTACTAGTACAACGATTTGTAATTAAACTCAAGTGTTCAGTGGAAGAAGTCTCTTCTGATTCATTATGTTTTAAAAAGGAAGTTAATTTTGGAATTGTCTTTAGAGATTCACAGATCCTTTTCTTTTTATCTTCTGTAAGCGTTTGTTTTTGGGCTCCATTTATTTGTTGCCATTTCATTTTACCTGGATATAAAATTGTGTCACTTTTTAAATTTGGTTTTGTCATAGCAAATAAATTTGAATAATTGAAAATAAATAAAATTTATAAAACAAGTAAAGTTTATAAAATAAAATTTACATTTGAATTTGGATGTTTACACAAAAATTTATATTTGAAAATTAGTAAAAAAATTGATTTGGAACATGTAATTTTGTTCTTCAGGTCTGACATAGTCAAAAGAATAGAACTTAAAAGGCATTCAGAAATAATTTCATTTGTTTGTCGTACGATGTTTGTTGGCAGGTCCTTCACAGATCTCCATAGTGTTTTTTGTCCTGAAATAATACTTAAAAACTTACACACTCACTTTCTGTCCTTTGATGCTGCATCTTCACAGTTCATTGCACTACTGCTGATACCCAACAAGGGCAAGAGCGATTGCAAATAGCATGATACAAATACAAGGTTATGCTCAATCTGAAGATATATTTTGGTTCACTTTACACAGGACCAGATATGTCACCAGTCACATGATTATCGTGCCACTGGTACGTTCTTGTGTGGTTGATGAGAGAGACCTGAATATGAGGTTATACCCAATCAGTCCGAAATGAAAAGGAAAATGTAATTGTTATCATATACAAAATTTATAAAATGGTATCAGTTTCATTTGGTAGCCTGCCAGTTCCCTTCTACTGAGGTGCTCACTTTTTCTCGTGTCCTGTCTGCTTGGCATCTGTGAGTCTTCATTTTGGACAACTGATCCCCCTGTTTTGTTGATGCCTTGCTTACCTTGCTTACAAGTGCTTACCTTGCTTATTGGGTAATCCGTTCCTGGGAGTTGAACAACTGTGTGTATGGGAGGGAGACAGGACATTGAAGCTGTAGACTCAGAAAGCAACAGCAGTGTGTGCTTTTCAGAAGTGAAGGCCCTTCCGAAGCATCTTGTTCACAGTACACAGCAGGGAATTCCTTGACCTGGTTGGTGCCAACATGCAGAGGAGGTGGGCAAATGAGATCTCACACAGGTAAACCATATGTCCAGGAAGCTACCAGTCTGTTATAGTAAAGTACAGGACAGATTTTGCATTGTTAAAAAAAAAACCAACAACTGATTACCTCTGTTGGCTGAGAAATAAAGATTAGACAAAGTCAGAAACTCTAGGCCATGCAAAAATTCCAGTCAGACCAGAACATATGCCTCCCTGCTTCAAACCTCCTAAAAATAACTGGTCAGACAGAGAAAGACAGATGGAAAATGGCAGCTCTTGGATCAACCTTGACTACCCATTAAAGCCAAAAAAAAAACCAACCCATTGCCATTGAGTCATATCTGACTCATATAGTCTAAATAGTACTGACACCTGGGCCCCTGTGCATAGCAAGTGAATCAGAATTTCTCGAGATGGATCCTAGGCAGTGGTATCTTATGAATCTCCCGGGGTGGTTCTGATATGTGACCACAGCTAAGAACCACTGCTCTGTGTGACATTTGTCCTACTGTAGTGGCTTGCATGTTGCTGTGATGCTCAACACTTTGCCACCGATATTTCAAATATGGTAGACGGGTTTCAGCAAAGCTTACAGACTGAGACAGGTTTGGAAGAAAGATCTGGCAATCTACTTCTAAAAATTAGCCAACGCAAACCCTGTGGATCACAACAAGATATTGTCCAATATAGTGCTAGAAGATGAGCCCCTAGGATGGAAGGCAAAATACACAGTGAATGCAATGATAGACTCAAACATACCAGTGATTATTAAGATGGTGTGGGACCAGGCAACGTTTTGTTCTGTTGTATGTGGGGTTGAAACTCAACAGCAGGTAACCATAACAACAGCAACCTCTATGTCCAATAGTAAACATGTTCATCAGCTACCTAAAAATTCATTACGTTTCTGACTTAAACGAGAACTGAATGTGTCATCTGCCCCAGAAGACAAACATCAAAACAAATCAACAAACAAAAGCAACGCTTATGTATAATAGAGAAAATCATTGAAGAAGATTATCTAAATCAAGCATGATAGACAATAGCTCTTAACTTCTACTGTACTGTGCTATTATATTCCAACAAATCTAACATGCCCATTTTTTTGCATTTTAATAGGTCTGAAATGGGGATACATATTACAATCTGTGGCATGTTACAGGTTAATTTGCAAAAGTTTCTCAGTGGTACGAAAACAACGGTATTCTTGCATTTATTGTTCTTGGATTTGGTGAGATTATGGTGTGCAGTAAAGTCAAGAACTTGTCCATGAAGCCTACTGAATCAGTAGTATACATTTTGTTTTTCTTAATTTAGAACTGCCATCTTAAAATTTCCCACTGGTCTTCCCTTGCCAAATCAAGTGCTCGTTTTTCTGAGGTCATCTCTGACCTCACCAGAGTACATGATATAACATTGAACACAGTCCCCCTTACTCGTGTGGCACCATAGAGGGTATGAATTTCCATAACCCACAGATTCTACTTCCACAGGGAATTATCAAAATTTGTGTTCATCATGTGCCTTCATTTGTTGATACACTCTTCTACACTTGGTAGCATTGTTCCCTCATTCTTCCATTTTTCAGGAACTAAGTGCATTCGTTCATTCTGCCCTACCCTCTCATCACTACCACCCCTACCCGAAAAAGGCAAGTTCTTTGTTCTTTTTTTTTTGGTTGTCAAGTTTATTTGGGATCCTTTTTTTTTTTTAATTGTGCTTTAAATGAAAGTTTACAATTCAAGTTAGTCTCTCATACAAAAATTCATATGTACATCATTATGTGACCCTAGCTTCTCTCCCTATATTGTGACAGCACACTCCTCCTTTCTACCCTAGATTTCCTGTGTCCATTCAACTAGCTCCTGACCCTCTCTGCCTTCTCATCTTGTCCCTGGGCAGGAGCTACCCATTTAGTCTCATGTATCTATGCTATGTACTTGAGCTAAGAATCACACTCTTCATGAGTATCATTTTATGTCCCATAGTCCAGTCTAATCTTTGTCTGAAGAGTTGGCCTTGGGAATGGTTTTAGTTTTGGGCCAACAGAGAGTGTGAGGTCCATGTCTTCCAGGGTTCCTCCAGTCTCAATCAAACTATTAAATCTGGTCTTTTTACTAGAATTTGAGTTCTGCACCCCACTTTTCTCCTGCTCCATCAGGGACTCTTAGTTGTGTTCCCCGTCCGGGCGGTCATTGGTGGTGGCCGGGTACCATCTAGTTCTTCTAGTCTCAGGCTGATGAAGTCTCTGGTTTATGTGGCCCTTTCTGTCTCTTGGGCTAATATTTTCCTTGTGTCTTTGTTGTTCTTCATTCTCCTTTGCTCCAGGTGAGTTAGGACCAATTGATGCATCTTAGATGGCCGCTCACTAGCTTTTAAGACCCCAGATGCCATTCACCAAAGTAGTATGCAGAACATTTTCTTAATAAACTTTGTTATGCCAGTTGACCTAGATGTCCCCTGAAAGCATGATCCCCAGACCCCTGCCCCTGCTAGTCTGTTCCTGGTTGTATTCAGGAAACTTCCTAGCTTTGGTTAAGTCCAGTTGTGCTGACTTCCTCTGTAATGTGTTGTCCTTCCCTTCACCTAAGATAATTCTTGTCTACTATCTAGCTAGTGAATAACCCTCACCTTCCCTCCCCACCCACATAACCATCAAAGAATGTTTTCTTCTGTGTTGAAACCTTTTCTTGAGCTCTTATAATAGTGGTCTTATACAATATTTGTCCTTTTGCGACTAATAATTTCACTCAGCATAATGCCTTCCAGATTCCTCCATGTTATAAGATGTTTCATGGATTCATTGTTGCTCTTTATCATTGCATAGTATTCCATTGTGTGAATATACCATAATTTGTTTATCCATTCATCTGTTGATGGCTACCTAGGTTGTTTCCCTCTTTTTGCTATTGTGAACAGTGCTGCAGTGAACATAGGTGTGCATATATCTATTTGTATGATGGCTCTTATTTCTCTAGGATATATTCCAAGAAGTGGGATTGCTGGATTGTACTTCTATTTCTAGCTTTTTAAGGAAGCGTCAAATCAGTTTCCAAAATGGTTGTGTACCATTTATATTCCCACCAACAGTGTATAAGTGTTCCAGTCTCTCCACAACCTCTCCAGCATTTATTATTTTGTGTTTTTTGGATTAATGCTGGCCTTGTTGGGGTGAGATGGTATCTCATTGTAGTTTTGACCTGCATTTCTCTAATGGCTAATGATCGTGAGCATTTCCTCATGTATCAGCCCCCTCAGTGTCTTCTTTGGGGAAGTGCCTGTTCATGTCCTTTGCCCATTTTTTAATTGGGATATTTGTCTTTTTGTTGTTGAGGTTTTGCAGTATCTTGTAGATTTTAGAGATTAGATGCTCATCGGATTTGTTGTAGCCAAAAATTTTTTCCCAGTCTGTAGGTTGTCGTTTTACTCTTTTGGTGAAGACTTTTGATGACCATAAGTGTTTGATTTTTAGGAGCTCCCAGTTATCTAGTTTTTTTTCTGGTGTTTGTGCATTGTTTTTATGGTTTATATTCTGTTTATGCCATGTATCAGGGCTCTTAGCATTGTCCTTATTTTTTCTTCCATGATTGTTATCATTTTCTATATTATATTTAGGTCTTTGATCCATTTTGAGTTAGTTTTGTGCATGGTGTGAGGTATGGGTCTTCATTTTTTTGCAGATGGATATCCAGTTATGCCAGCACCATTTATTAAAGAGACTGTCTTTTCCCCAATTAACAGACTTTGGGCCAAAAAGGCGAGTTTTTTAGGTTACCTCACTGGTTTGACTAAAACTTGTATTAACACAATTTTTTTTTTAATTCTTAAATATGGTTTAATACTCTTCTCCATTTCTGTACATCACAACACCAAGATTTCGCTGCTTAAGATCTCTCTGCAGAGGCTATAGAGAATGCAAAGGCTATGGTTTTCACCCCATTATTTATGTGTTTGTATGTGTAAGTGTAATACATATCAGTATATATTATACACACATCAATATATAATGCAATATATATCACCAAAGAGAACACATTGATTAAAGAAATACAAAATTTTGGCATCATTTCCAAACTTAAATAGTAAAAATAAAAACTACAAAAGGAGCTGCATACCCTAAATGTATCATGTGAAACAAGCATATCCAAAAATGTAAATTTACATCCAATTTCTCTGGTCTTGTCGTATTACATTAGACCCATTTACAATGGCAAAACCCTAAGGTACTGCTGTGAAGACAGCATGTTCGCTCGCTCTTGGGTTTTCTGCAAACAAACAGCAGAGCCCAAAGCAAAAGCCTATTCCGGTGAAGATTCTCGCATCACTGAACACCAAAGAATTGACTCTTCTCACTGGCGGTTGAGACATCAGGTTACACATTGACAGACAGTCATTTCGACCTCAGAGTACAGTGCGAGAACCAGAAACTACATTTTAAGACATACTCCATTCAAGTGAAACAGGATTATTGGAACGATAGGTAGGTCTGTAACCTGGGAACAAGGAGCTGGTTCAGACCAATAAAGTTACGAGTGACTGAGTCAAAAGTCAGTGAAGAACAGCAGTCAGGCACTACGTGTTAAAAGTACCCAATTTGAAAATCAAATGCACCCCACTACCCTAGTCAGTGTAGGGGTGATACCAATTGACTTTTTAAACCTTTGGTCCTTCAAAGTCCATTTGGTATGCTTTTTCATTGCTACCACTGGGCACATTCTACACACTGTTCACTGTCACTACCTTGGGCAAGCCGTCACCTTGCATATCAGCTGGGTTCAAGTCCAACTTGTAGCCCAACTGTTAACACAATTTTTTATGTTGCAAGTGGCGACCAAACACCAACTATAAAAGTTTTAAACAAAAAACAGATTTATTGGTAGGTCTAACTGAAAAGTGCCAGATTATTTGCATTTGCATGACTTGTTCCAGGCCCTCAAACATTGCTGTCAGTTTTTCTCCATGTCCATCTCTCAGATCTCCCTTCTGCCGTGTAGACTTTTTCCATGGCTGCTTCAACAAGCCAGAACTCTAATCACTATCAAATTCAAGTCAAGCAGAAAAGAAAGTTTCTTTCCATTCATGAAAATGAAAATTGTGGGATTTGCTCTGATTGAGCATGATTAGCTTGACTTGAGTCATTCTTAAAATTATCATTGGAGCCAAGAGAGTGTCATGCTCTGATTGGCCTGGCCTGAATCACATGACCTCCTACTCAGCAGGAATGGTGCTGACCTGACTTGATCAAAAGCGAATGGACTGGAAGTGAGCTAGGGGTGATTCCCCAAAAAGAAAATTCAAGTGCCATTACTAGAATTTGAATTAGTGGATGCCTGGAAGCAAAAAAAAAAAAAAAAGCAGCATATAGAATAGAAGTTATTGAAACAACATTTTGTTTAAAAACCTTAAAAGGTTATATTTAAGTTGTTAATCTGTCATTTCTGAATGAAAAAAGAAATCTCCTTTTTAAATATTAGTGAGCAGGTGGGGAATGTTTGTGCTATTGTGGAAGAATTTGCGGAGTGGCAAGATTTTCTTCTTGTGCTGAAATTGTACAGAATCCAATGCTTGATATCATACAGCTTTATTTCTTTCATAGTAAGGAATTGGATGGGTCACATAGTTGATGTGCTTAAGCCAAAGTCTCCATTTCTCCATGTCTTCTTTCCTACAATTCTAACCCTCCTTTTTCAATTAACAACAATAAAAAAGAATGGTTTTTGTGATCACTTCCTTGTTGAGGGAAGGCTACACACCTGCTTCTGACCATTATCCCATGATTCTGACCTTGTCTCCTCACCGTATCTACTTGAGAAGTCTCTGAAGATCTGTTCTCTTAAAAAAACTTTTCCATTCAAAATCTGTTCTTGGATACTAGGGAGACCATAACAACAGGAATGCTGTATCATGAGGTTATAGGGTAACAGTATAATATTATGGCTCTGGTGTATGGGGGAAAAGACAATTATAAAGAGGAAAACAAAAAATAAGGGGAGAAAAAAACAATTAAAAAGTTGGCTTTGGGTCATAGTGCTTGAAGACTTCTAAGCATGGACATTTCAAAGTCCTCATGCTGCAAACTAGACTTATTTTCATCATCTCTCCCACTTCTCCCCAAACTTTTTTCTCTTCTCCCTCTGATAATGGCATTGCCGTTTACCAGTTGGCCATGCCAGAATTCTTACATAGTTTAATTGAAATAATTTCAGACAAACGTGTGTAGCTTTCTGACAAGGTCAGAATCATGGGGATGATGGTCAGAAGCAGTTAAGTTCGGATGCATAGGAATTCCAGTATCTTTAACTTTCAGACTATGTGAGTGTCTGTGTGGTGTCTGTGTATTTGTGAGGAATGTTAAATTGTGCATCATATCACAAAAAATTATTGACAAATGATGCTTACCTGGATATCAGAAAACTAAAGAAGAAAAAAAGCTAAGAATTTGGTGTGATTGTATATAAAAGTGCTATTACAAGGCCTATCTATGAGAGTTAATTACTAATTCAGCACACTAGAGTAGTCCCACCTTATCTGTGGGGTTCCAAGACTCCTCCCCCCATGGATGCCTGAAACATCAGATAGTGCCAAACCATATATATACTAAGTTTTGTCCTATACATACATATGATAAAGTTCAGTTTATAAATTAGGTACAGTAAGAGTTTAATAACAATAACTAATAATAAAATAGAACAATTATAACTATATACTGTAATGAAAGTCATGTGAATGTGGTCCCCAGGCGAGATGGAGCAGGACGGTGCAAGATTTCATCACGCTGCTCATTTAACATTTTCGGACCTCGGTTGACCTGGTAACTGAAACCACAGAAAGTGAAACGGGATGGGAGACTGCTGTATTAGATATTACTAATTAAGACAAAATCTGTTTTTGTTGTTCCCTTCAAGTCACCTCTGACTCATGGCAACCCCATGTACAACAGAACGAAATGTTGCCCAGTGCTGTGCCGTCTTCACAGTTATTAGCATGTTTGAGTCCATTGTTGCATCCAATGTTTGAATGCTTTCCAACCTCGGTTTCATCCTACAGAGCTATATCAGACAATATTCTGTTGTGATCCACATAGAGTTTTCATTGGTTAATTGTTGGAATTAGATCTCCAGGCCTTTCTTCCTAGTATGTCTTAATCTGGAAACCCCACTGAAACCTGTTCACCATGTGTGACCCTGCTGGTGTTTGAAATACCAGTAACATAACTTCCAGCATCATAGCATCACACACTTTTATCATATTAGATGTATATGATTAAGTAAGTCAAAGTACCTTATCATAAAGGCTGTCTATGTCATATTTTATGATTCATGTACCTTTAGAGTCTTTTTGGTAAATTCAATCTCAACTTTAAAAATAATTGTAGTAATAAAAAAAAGTTGCTGTTGAGTTGACACCAACTCACCATTTAATGTGTATTTGCTAAGTGTAAAGTACTTTTTGTGTATTATTTAATTATTTTACCAACCCTAAGGGTTTTACATTGGGCAAATCTGCTGCAGAAGTTCTCTTTAAAGTGTTAAAAAGCAAAGATGTCACTTCAGGGGCTAAGGTGCCCCTGACCCAAACAATGATGTTTTCAGTCACTTTATATGCATGTGAAAGCTGGACAGTGAATAAGGAAGACTGAAGAAGAATTGATGCCTTTGAACTGTGGTGTTGGTGAAGAATATTGAATATACCACGGTGTGAGGTATGGATCTTGTTACCTTTTTTTGCAGATGGATATCCAGTTATGCCAGCACCATTTGTTAAAGAGACTATCTTTTCCCCAATTAACGGACTTTGGGCCTTTATCAAATATCAGCTGCTCATAGGTGGTTGAATTATTTTTGGATTCTCGATTCTATTCCATTGGTCTATGTATCTGTTGTTGTACCAGTACCAAGCTGTTTTGACTACCGTGTTAGTATAATGGGTTCTAAAATCAGGTAGTGTGAGGCCTCCCACTTTGTTCTTCTTCTTCAGTAGTGCTTTACTTATCCAGGGAGTTCTGATCTCTCTGCAGCCCCTCCAATATTTGTTATTTCCTTTTTTTTTGAAAATTCGTGCCAGTAATGCCGGGGTGAGATGGCATCTCACTGTGGTTTTGATTTGTATTTCGCTAATGGCTAGTGATCGTGAGCATTTCCTCGTGTCTGTTGGCTGCTTGAATGTCTTCCTTGGTGAAGTGTCTGTTCATTTCCTTTGTCCATTTTTTAATTGGATAATTTGTCTTTTTCTTGTAGAGGTGTTGGATTTCCTTGTAGATTTTAGAGATTAGACATTTGTCTGACTTGTAATGTCCAAAAATTTTTTCCAAGTCCATAGGTTCTCTTTGTACTCTTTTGGTGAAGTCTTTTGATGAGCATTAAGTGTTTAATTTTTAGAAGATCCCAGTAGTCTAGCTTAGCTTCTGGAGTTTGTGTGATGTTGGTTATGGTTTGTATCCTGCTAAGGCAGTGTATAAGGGCCTCTAGCATTGATCCTATTTTTTCTTCTATGAACTTTATAGTTTTTGGCTTTATGTTTAGGTCTTTGACCCATTTTGAATTAGTTTTTCTACATAGTGTGTGGTATGGATCCTGTTTCATTTTTTTACAGATGGGCATCCAGTTTTGCCAGTACCATTTGTTAAAAAAATTGTTCCCCATTTAATGGACTTTGGACCCTTATCGAAGATCAGGTGACCATAGGTGGATGGATTTACATCTGGATTCTCAATTCTATTCCATTGGTCAGTGTGTCTGTCGCTGCACCAGTACCAGGTTGTTTTGACTACCATAGCTGTATAGTAGGTTCTGAGATCAGGTAGTGCTAGTCCTCCTACTTTATCCTTCTTCTGAGGTCAATCGTGCTTTACTTATCAGGAGCCTCTTTGCTTTCCATATAAAGTTAATAATTAGTTTTTCAATATCTTTAAAGAATGTTATTGGTATTTGGATTGTGATTGCATTGTATTTGTAAATTGCTTTGGGTAGAATCGTCATTTTCACGATGTTGAGTCTACCTATCCATGAGCATGGTATGTTTTTCCATTTATGTAGATCTCTTTGGGTTTCTTGGAGTAGTGTTTTGTAGTTTTGTTTGTATAGGTCTTTGACATCCCTTGTTAGATTTATTCCTAAGTATTTTATTTTTTAGGTCCATTATAAATGGTATTGTTTTCCTGATTTCCTTTTCATCATTCTCTTTATTGGTGTATAGCAATTCAACTGATTTAACTTCTTCAGTATGAATTTGGGTGCCCTTTATTTCTTTTTCTTGCCTTATTGCTCTGGCTAGGACTTCCAGCACAATGTTAAAAACGAGTGGTAATAAAAGGCATCCTTGTCTTCTTCCGGTTCTCAAGTAGAATGTTTTCAGCCTCTCTCCATGGAGAATGATGTTGGCCATTGGTTCTGCATAGATGCCCTTTATTATTTTGAGAAATTTCCCTTCTGCACCTATTTTATTGAGAGTTTTTTTCAGAAATGGATGTTGGACTGAGTCAAATGCCTTTTATGCATCACTTGAGATGATCATGTGATTGTTTTCTTTCCTTTTATTTATGTGGTGGATTATGTTGATTGATTTTCTAATGTTGAATGATCATTGCATACCTAGTATGAATCCTACTTGGTCGTGGTGTATTATTTTTTTGATATGATGTTGAATTCTATTGGCTAGGATTTTGTTGAGAATTTTTGCATCTATGTTCATGAGAGATATTGGTCTGTAATTTTCTTTTTCTGTGGTGTCTTTGCCTGGTTTGGTATCAGGGTTTGCTGGCTTCATAGAATGAATTCGGAAATGTTGCTTCCTTTTCCGTGTTCTGAAATAGCATGAGTAGTACTGGGGTAAGCTCTTCTCTGAATGTTTGGTAGAATTCTCCAGTGAAGCCATCTGGGCCAGGGCTTTTTTTGTTGGAATTATTTTTGTTACCTTTTCAGTTTCTTGTTATGGGTCTTTTGAGATTTTCAACATCACTTTGTGCTAGTTTGGGTAGGTAGTGTGTTTCTGGAGATCTATCCATTTCCTCTAGGTTTTCAAATTTGTTGGAATGTAGTTTTTTATAATACTCTGTTATGATGCTTTTTATTTCAGTTGTGTCTGTTGTAATGTCTCACATTCCATTTCTTATTCAGGTTATTTGTGTCCTCTCCTGTTTTTCTTTTGTCAGTTCGGCTAGTGATTTATCGATTTTGTGGATCCTTTCAAAGAACCAACCTTTGGTTTTATTGAGTCTTTCTGTTTTTCTAGTCTCTATTTCATTTATTTCTGCTCTGATCTTTACTATTTCCTTTCTTCTGGTGGCTGTGAGGTTTTTTTTTTGCTGTTCTCTTTCTATTTGTTTGAGTTGAATAGTTAATGTTTTGATTTTGTCCCTTTCTTCTTTTTTGATATGTGCATCTATTGCTATAAATTGTCATCTGAGGACTGCCTTTGCTGTGTTCCAAAGGTTTTGGTATGATGTGTTTTCATTCTTGTTTGATTCTAGGATTTTTTTGATTTCATCTCTGATTTCGTCTATTACCCAGTGGTTTGTAAGCAAGGTGTTATTTAGTTTCCATGTAATTGATTTTTTTTCCCTTGCTCTTCATGTTGTTAATTTCTACTTTGATGGCATTGTAGTCAGAGAAGATACTTTTTATTATCTCAGTGTTTTGGATTTTGTTGTGGGTTGCCCTGTGGCCTAAGACTTGGTCTGTTCTGGAGAACACTTCATGTACATTGGAAAAGAATGTGCACTTTGCAGCTGTTGGATGGAGTGTTCTATATATATCTCTGAGGTCAATTTGGCTGATTGTGTCCTTTACGTTCTCTGTATCTTTGTTCAGTTTCTTTCGAGACTTTCTGTCCTTTACCAAGAGTGGTGTGTTGAAGTCTCCTACCATTATTGTGGAACTGTCCATTTCTTTTTTCAGTGTGTTAGCATTTGTTTTCTGTATTGTGGAGCCCTGTCATTGGGTGTGTAAATGTTTATTATGGTTATGTCTTCATGGTGGATCGCAACTTTGATCATGATATAGTGCCCTTCTTTGTCCTCTCTGGTGGATTTTGTTTTAAAGTCTATTTTATCTGAGATTAGTATTGCCACTTCTGTGTGCTCTTTTTAGGTAGCTGTTAGCCTGATATATTTTTTCCATCCTTTGATTTGTAATAAATTTATGACTTTGTTTCTAAAAGTGTGTCTCTTGTAGACAGCGTATTGATGGATCCCTTTTTTTTTTTTTGGTCCATTCTATTTCTCTATGTCTCTTTATGGGTGCATTTAAGCCATTTACATTCAGTGTAATTACTGATAGGTGTGAGTTTATTGGTATCATTTTGTAGTCCTTTTTTTTTTTATTATACATCAGGTGAAGGCTTACAGACCAAATAGTTTCTCATGAAACAGAAGTACACATGTTGTTTTATGACATTGGCTAACAACCCCACAACATATCAACCCTCTAATTTCTCAACCTTTTTTTCTTTTTGGTGAAAATACACATAGCCAAAGATACACCATTTCAAAAATTTCTACATGCACAGTTCAGTGACATTGACTACGCTCTTCGAATTGTGCTGTTATTCTCACTTCAGATGAAGGCTTACAGAACAAAATAGTTTCTCATTTAACAGTTACTACAAATGTTGCCCTATGACAATGGTTACAATCTCACATCAACAACATCCTTACTCAACCTTGGGTTCCCTATCACCAGCTTCCTTGTCCTCTTCTCCCTTCTGGCCCTTGTCACAGGAATCCTGTACCTCATTAGTCTCATTTGGTTTTACGGGGCTGTCCACTCCCAGGCTGAACAGTGAACCTCGGAGGTAACTTCACCACTGAGCTAAAAGGGTGTCTGGGGGCCATACTCTTGAGGTTTCTCCAGTCTCCTTTAGGCCAGTAAATCTGGTCTTTTTGTGAGTTAGAATTATGCTCTACATCATTCTCCAGCTCTGTCCAGAACCCTCTGTTGTGATCCTGGTCAGAGCAGTCAGTGGTGGTAGCCGGGCACCATCTAGCTGTACTGGACTCAGACTGGTGGAGGCCTTGGTAGCTGTGGACAATTAGTCCTTTGGGCTAATCTTTTCCTTGTATCCTGTTCTCTTCATTCTCCCTTGCTCTCGAAGGGATGAGACCAGTGGAGTATCTTAGATGGCCGCTCACAGGCTTTTAAGACCCCAGACACTACTCACCAAAGTAGAATGTAGAGCATTGCCTTTATAAGCAGTGTCATGCCAATTGAGCTAGATGTTCCCCAAGACCGTGCTCCCCAAAGCCCTTCGCCCAGCAATTCATTCCCTCAGGGAGTTTGGATGTGTTTGTGGGCTTCCCTGACCTTTTCTTGTACAAGTTGTGCTAGTTTCTCCTGTATTGTGTACTGTCTCACTCTTCACCCAAGATACCACTTATCTATTGCCTATTTAGTATTTGCCCTCTAGCCCTCCCATCCCTGTTAACCAACAAAGATTGTTACATTTTGTGTGTGAACTTTTTCATGGGTTTTTACAATAGAGGTCTCATACAATGTTTGTCCTTTTGTGATTGACTTATTTCACTCAGCATAATGTCCTCCAGTTTCACCCGTGTTATGAGATGCTTCACAGATTCATTGTTGTTCTTTCTCATTGCATAGTACTCTGTTGTGTGTATGTGCCATAGTTTGTTTATCCTTTCATCTGTTAATGGGCATCTAGGTTGTTTCCATCATTTTGCTACTGTGAACAATGCTACCATGAACATAGGTGTGCATATGTCTATTCGAGTGATGACTCTTATTTCTCTAGGATATATTCCTAGGAGTGGGATTGCTGGATCGAATGGTATGTCTATTTCTGGCTTTCTGAGGAAGCACCATATCATTTTCCATAATGGTTATATCACTTTGCATTCCCACCAGCAGTGCATAGGTGTTCCGATCTCCCCACAGCCCGTCTAACATTTGTTATTTCCAGTGTTTTTGATTTGTGCCAGTAATGCTGGGGTGAGATGGTAACATATTGTGGTTTTAATTTGCATTTCTCTAATGGCTAGTGATTGCGAGCATTTCCTCGTGTCTGTTGGCCATTTGAATGTCTTCTTTGGCGATGTGTCTGTTCATTTCCTTTGCCCATTTTTTAATAGGATTATTTGTCTTTTTGTTGTAGAGGTGTTGGATTTTCTTGTAGATTATAGAGATTAGGTGTTTGCTGACTTGTACTGTCGAAAAATTTTTTCCCAGTCTGTAGGCTCTCTTTTGACTGTTTTCATGAAGTCTTTTGAATAGCATAGGTGTTGGATTTTTAGAAGATCCTACTTATCTAGCTTATCTGTTGGGTTTTGAGCGTTGATGTATCCTCTTAATGCCATGAATTAAGGCCTGAAGTGTTGTTCCTATTTTTTTTTCTATGAACTTTATAGTTTTAGGCTTTATATTCAGGTCTTTGATCCATTTTGAAGTAGTTTTTGTATACGGTGTGAGGTATGGGTCCTGTTTCATTTTTTTGCACATGGATATCAAGTTTTGCCAGCACCTTTTGTTAAAACTGTCTTTTCCCCATTTGATGGACTTTGGGACCTTGTCGAAGATTAGGTGACTGTAGGTGGATGGATTTACATCTGGGTTCTCAATTCTGTTCCATTGGTCGATGTATCTGTCTTGTACCAGTACCAGGTTGTTCTGACTACTGTAGCTGTATAGTAGGTTCTGAAGTCAGGTAGTGTGAGTCCTCCAACTTTATTCTTCTTCTTCAGTAGTGCTTTACTTATTTGGGGCTTCTTCCCTTTATATATAAAGTTAATGATCAGATTTTCCATCTCTTTGAAGAATGATGTTGGTATTTGGATCGGGATTGCATTGTATTTGTAAATTGCTTTGGGTAGAATTGTCATTTTCACAATGTTGCAAATGTTGGTATGATTCTACATCCTTGGTTCTGCCTGTGAGCTGAAGCTGTTTTCCTCAGATCGAAGAACTCGCTATAATAATTCTTGTAAGTTTGGTTTCACTTTTACATATTCCCTTAGTTTCTGTTTATCTGGAAATGACCTAATTTCACCATCAAATTTGAATGAGAGTTTTGCAGGATATATTATTCTTGGCTGACAGTTTTTTTTTTTCAAGATTTTACATATGTCATCCCATTGCGTTCTTGCCTGCATGGTTTCTGCCCAATAATCTGAGCTTAGTCTTATTGTTTCTCCTCTGTATGTGACTTCTTGTTTTTCACAAGCTGCTCTCAAGATTCTTTGTTTGTCTTAGGTTTTGGCGAGTGTGAATATTATATGCCTTGGTGATTTTCTTTTGGGGTCTCTCCTTATGGGGTTCGTTGAGCTTCTTGGATGGCCAGCTTTTCATCTTTCGTGGTATTGGGGAGGTTTTCTGTCAGAAGTTCCTCAATTATCCTCTCTGTGTTTTCTGTTTACTCCCCCTGTTCTGGAATTCCAATCACTCGTAGATTTTTGCTTTTGATTGTGTCCCACATAACTCTCAGGGTCTCTTCATTTTTCTTTGTTCTTTTTTCTGAGTTTTCCTCAAACAGAGTTGTATCCAAGTTGTCTTCAATCCCACTGATCCTGTCTTCCACCATTTCAAATCTGCGTCTCAGCCCTTCTATGACATCGTCCATTTCTGAAATCTTGTAGTTTATCTTTTGGATTTCTAACTGTTGTTTTTGTATAATTTCTAGTTGTGAATTTATTTAGGCATTTTGTTCCTGCATTGTTTTTCTGAATTCTTCCATTTTTTTGTCCATATTTTTTGGGAATTTGTCTGTTTATTCCTCATATTTGTCAGCTTTTTGCCTCAGTTCTTCGAGAATTCTGAGTATTATAGATTTGAATTCCCTATCAGGTAGTTCTAGTGCATTTTCTTCCAGAGGAGAGTCATCTGGTGTTTTATTCTGGACGCCTACTGGAACCATCCTGTCCTGTTTTTGTAAATGTTTTGTTATTGTCTGCTGTTTTCGTGGCATTCAGTAGTTATTTTTCTCGTTTATTGATTGTAGATTTGTTTGTTTCAAAAAAAATTTCACTATGTCTGATTAGGCAGACTGTGTGTTCTTTGCTGTTTGCTCGTCTGTGGGCACAATACTTTTCACCTCCTTCAACTGGCAGGGTCAGTCACTCAGATATGGTACAGCAGGGCAGGTCTAGCTGAAGATGAGTTACTGGGACGGGTTGTTTGTGGCATTTATTACAGCCACCAGAGCGGGTCAGTAATCAGTGCAGGGCAGGTTCCAGTAGGCCGTGCCCGTGCTGTTTGGTGGTGTGATGTCAAGCGCCCGGTGCAGGTAGGCAGGATGCAGCGGGGAGATTGTTATGTGTGGAGCTATGATGGATATGGGAGAGAGGAGAGAGGAACAGGAGTCAAAAACATGCAAAGAAACAAAAAAGAATGCTAGGGGAGCTTGCCGTTGGAGTGGAGAGATGAGAGACTATGTAATGGAGAAAAACAGAAAAGGGAAGAGAAAGAAAAGAAAAGAATGATTAAATAAAAATCAGTAAGGTTAAAGAACCACAAAGTTCCCAGGGATACCACCAGTGCAGCTATGAGGTCTGGGGAAGTTGCTCTCAGGTGTTGCAGTACAGCCTGGCTAGAAAGTGTAGAGGTATACAACGCCAGGTATTCAGGGAACAGAAAGAGAAGGAAGATATAGAGAGGAGAAATGGAGCAATGAAGAAAGACAAAAAGGGCAATAGCGGGAAAAGAAAACAAAACAAATTAAAAAAAAATCAAAAACAAAAAAACAAGAAAAGCCCCCAAAGAAGGGGAAAAAAAAAAAAAAAGAAACCAACGAAAAAGGAGATGCCCTCTGGGATCCCTCTGCACGTGTGTGGAAGCCGAAGGGGAGTCTCCCTGCCACGCAGCTCAGCATGGCCAGAAAGGGTTCCCAACTCAAGATAAGGAAAAGAAAACAAACAATTGAAAAGAAACAAATGAACAAAAGCCCCAGGATCCCAGCAGCATGGCAGCCCAAACCAGGAAGCAGCTCCACACTCGAACGGAGCTCCACAGCCCCTCAGGAAGAAGCAAAGATGGCGCAGGGAGCCAGGTACTTGAGCAAAGTGAGGGGGTGGTGGTGAGAGGCAAGTAAGAAATCAAAAGAAGCAGAAAAAAAAGCAACACTAGCAGCCAACAAATGGCACTTAGAGAGCCAGCTAGTGCAGGCTGGTGTTTCTAGACAAGAGATTGTGTCCGTGGGAAGCAGCGGGGGCCAAGTGTGGGTGAAGAAGGATAGAGAGTGGGAAAGTATTTATGACAAATTACCGGAGCTCTGCAGCCCCTCACAAAGAAGCAAAGATGGCGTATGTAGCGAGGTGCTCAAGCAAAAGTAGGTGGAGGTTGGGAGAGGCAAGGAAGAAATAAAAAGAAGCGGAAAAAAAGCAACAACAGCAGCAGCCAACAAATGGCACTCAGAGAGCCACCTGTTCGGGTGTGTGGAATCCAAGCAGCCGCTGTTTCCCATTCAAGAGACTGTGGCCACCGGAAGCAGAGGAGGCCGAGTCAGGGTGAATAATTGTGGGGGGTGGGAAAGTTTATATTGCCAATTACCGGTTGTTTTGTCTCCCACTGGAAGTTCCGTGAGGCTGCTTTCTCGTACCCCATTTGCCGGTCTCCGATAGGAGTCCAAGGTGGCGGATCTGCACTGCGTTAGCTGGTAGGGGACCTCTGTATGAATCTCTCCTGGTTCTCCATTCTCTGTCAGTTTTCTCACTCCATTTGGTGCTTGGCTGAGCTCTTTATCTCTTCATTTGATGTTTTAGGGTTTCAGGATTGTTGTATTCTGTGTTCGGCTTAGTGTTTTGGATCCTTGCTGTGGAGTCATGGAGTGGTGCTTCTGCCTAGAGCAACATTTTGCCGGAAGTCCTGTAGTCCTTTTTTATGGTGCTGATGTTTTCTTTGTTCCTCTTACTCTCTTGTGCTGAATTTCTTTTGTTTGTGGATTTTTCTTTCTATTTCTTCTTGGTTTTTTAGATTTTGTTTTTACTGAAACTTTATGTTTTTCTTCTTTATTTTGATGAGTAGGTTTGTTGACTTTCTTTGTGGTTACCTTGTAATTTCCTCGTATCTTCCCTGGTTTGGATCAGTTTGTTGTTACTAGATATCACCTTGCCTTCCTCTCCACTGCAAGGTTCTATACCTACACCATTTATTCCTTCTTTTGTTGTTCTGATGTTGTTATCATTTACAAATTAACCTCTCTGTTTCCCTGTTGTAATTCTTTTTGTTTTGGATAGTCCTTGAGAGTTCATTTCCTAGGTTCGTATCTGGCTTGTACGATACTGTGCCCTAGATTCAGGCTGTTGTCTGATGTTGTTTATTCTCAAATTGAAGGTCTTCCTTTAATAATTCTTGTAAGTTGTGGTTTACTTTTAACATAGTCCTTTAATTTCTGTACGTCTGGAAATGTCCTAATATCACCATCATATTTGAATGAGAGTTTTGCAAGATATATTATTATTGGCTGACAATTTTTTTCTTCCAAGGTTGTATATATGTCATCCTATTGCCTTCTTGCCTGCATGGTTTCTACCAAATAATCCAAGCTTAGTCTTATTGTTTCTCCTTTGTATGTGACTTTTTGTTTTTCTCAAGCTGCTCTCAGGATTATTTCTTTGTCTTTGGTTTTAGTTTGTGTGATTATTATATGCCATGGTGATTGTCTTTTGGGGTCTATTGTATATGGGGTTGATTGAGCTTCTTGGATGGTCAGCTTTTCATCTTTCATAATATTGGAAAAGTTTTGTCAGCAGTTCCTCAGTGAGCTTCTCTGTTTTCTTTTTTCTCCCCATGTTCTGGAAGTCAAATCACTCACAGATTTTTGCTTTTGATTGTATCCCACATGATTCTCAGGGTTTCTTCATTAGTCTTTTTTTTTTTTTCTTCTGATTTTTCCTCCAATACAGGTGTATTCAAGTGTATGTCTTCAATTTCACTGATCCTGTCTTCCATCATTTCAAACCTGGTCCTCAGCCCTTCTATGATCCTGTCCATTTCTGAAATCTTACTGTTTATCTTTTGGATTTCTAATTGCTGTTTTTGTATGATTTCTAGTTGTGAATTTATTTTGGCATTTTGTTCCTGTATTATTTTCCTGAATTCTTCCATTTTTTTTTTGTCTGTATTTTCCATGAATTTGTCCGCCTTTTCCATGTCTGTTTTTTCCCCATTGTTGTCTGGTTTTTACTTCAATTCTTGGATATCTCTGAATATTAGAGACTTGAATTCCCTATCAGGTAGTTCTATTGCTGTTTCTTCTAATGGAAGGCCATCTGGTGTTTTATTTTGGACGCCTATTTGAACCATCCTGTCCTGTTTTTGTATACGTTTTGATATCGTCTCCTGTCTTTGTGACATTCAGTAGTTATTTTCCTCATTTATTGATTGTAGATTCGTTTGTTTCTCCTGCTGCTGTTTTATTTCGTTATGTCTGAGCAGGCGGGCTGTGTGTTCTTTGGCATTTGCTTGTCTGTGCGTGTGATTCTTTTTACTTCTTTGTCCAATGGGCAGGGTCAGTCGCTCAGCTATGGTGCAGCAGGCCAGGTCCAGCTGAAGGGGAGTTGCTGGGATGGGTTGTTTATGGCACGTACTAGGGCTGACATGGGCGAGGAATCAGTGCAGGTCAGGTTCTGGTAGGCTGTGCCTCTGCTGCTCAGGAGTGTGATATTCAGCACACGGGGCAGGTAGGCAGGAAGGGGGGGGGGATTGTGATGTGTGGAGGTAAGTTGGGTATCAGTGAGAGGAGAGAGAAGCAGAAGCCAAAAAGAAACAAACAAATAAACCAAAAAAAGAGTAATAAGGGAACTGGTCATTGGAGTGGAAAGATGAGAATTCGAGAAATGGAGAAAAACAAAAAGAAAAAAAAAAGGAGGAGGTAGAAAATAAATAAAAAGTATGATAAAAAGCAAATCCCCCAGGGATCTCACTGATGTAGCTATGAAGACTGGGTAAGTGGCTTCCCAGACTGTGAAGTATAGCCTGGCTAGAAAGGGTAGACTTGTCACACAGCGCCAGGTATTCAGAATGCAGGAAGAGAAGGTAAGTATAAATAGATAAGAAGCTGAGAAATGAAGAAAGATAAAAAGGAAAAAAGAAAAGAAAAAAAAATATGCTGCCAGGAATCCCACTCTTTGGCTGTGGTGACTGTGGAAGTAGCTCCCAAGCCGCGCAGTCCCTCCCAGCTAGAAGGGGCTCCCAAACCAGGAAGAGAAAAAGAAAATAAACAAAAGAAAACAGAAGAAATCAAAACAAACAAAGCAAAGAAAAGCCCCAGGAATCCCATTGGCTTGGCCACATGGGCTGGGAAGCAGTTCCACAGTCGAGTGGCATTTAACAGCCTTTCAAGAAGAAGCAAAGATGGCACACGGAGCTAGGCGTTTGAGAGAAAGGAGGGGGAGGTGGTGAGAGACATGGAAGAAACCAAAAGAAGTGGAAAAAAGCAACACCAGTAACAAAGATTTGCACTCAGGGAGCCCGCCAGTGTGGGCGGGTAGAATCCTGTGCCACAGGGCTGAAGCTGGTGCCTCCATGCCAAGAGACTCTGGCCGCAAGAAGCAGAGGAGGCCAAGTGGGGTGAAGAAGGGTGGAGGGTGAGAAAACGTATATCACTTGTTACTGGTTGTTCTGTCTCCTGCTGGGAGCTCGGTGAAGCTGCTTTTCCATACTCCCTGTTTGCCAGTCTCCGACAGGAGTCCAAGATGGCAAATCCGTGCTGCCTTAGCTGATAGGGGACCTCTGCATATATCTCTCCTCGAGCTCTGTTCTCTGTTAGTTTCTTATTCCATTAGTGCCTGGGTGAGTGCTTTATCTCTTCATTTGAAGCTTAGGGTTCCAGGATTGACATTTGTTTCTGTTCAACTTAGTTTTTTTGGTCTTTGCTGTGGAGGAATGGCATGGTGCTTCTGTCTGTGGCACCATATTGCCCAAAAGTCCTGCTCTAATTTTTATTATTTCCTTTCTTCTGATGCCCATGGGATTCTTTTGCTGCTCTCTTTCTATTTGTTCAAGCTGTAGGGTCAGTGTTTTGATTTTCGCCCTTTCTTTTTGGATGTGTGCATTTATCACTATAAATTGATCTCTGAGCACTGCTTTTGCTGTGTCCCAATGGTTCTGGTAGGATTGTTTTCATTCTCATTTGATTCTGTGAATTTCTTTCTTCTGTCCTTGATTTCTTCTATAACCCATTAGCTTTTGAGTATGGTGGTGTTCAGTTTCCATGTATTTGATGTTTTTTCCTTGCTTTTTCTGTTATTGATTTCTACATTCATGGCTTTATGGTCAGTAAAGATGCTTTGTAATATTTCAATGTTTTGGATTCCTTTAAGGCTTACTTTATGGCCTAACGTGGTCTATTCTGGAGAATGTTCCATACTTGTTGGAAAAGAAAGTATACTTGGATGCTATTGGGTGGAGTGTTCTGTATATATCTGTGAGATCAAGTTGGATGATTGTGGCATTTAGATCTTCCATGTCTTTGTCGAGCTTCTTTCTGGATGTTCTATCCTTCACCAAAAGTGGTGTGTTGAAGTCTCCTACTGTTATTGTGGAGCTGTCTCTCTGTCTTTTCAATGCTGTTAGTTTGTTTTATGTATTTTGGAGCCCTGTTGCTGCTGCATACATATTTATTATGGTTATGTCTTCTTGGTGTATTGACCCTTTAATCATTCTGTAGTGTCTTTCTTTATCCTTTGTGGTGGATTTTGGTTTAAAGTCTATTTTGTCAGAGATTAATGTTGCTACTTCTGCTCTTTTTTGGGTGTTGTTTGCTTGATATATATTTTTCCATCCTTTGAATTTTACTTTGTTTGTGTCTTTGAGTCTAGGGTGTGTCTCTTTTAGGAAGCATATAGAGGGATCATATTTTTGTATCCATTCTGCCAGTCTGTCTCCTTATTGGTCCATTTAATCCATTTACATTCAGCATAATTATAGGTATAAGTTCAGTGCTGTCATTTTGATGTATTTGTGTGTGTGTGTGTGTTGTTGTTGACAGTTTTCTTGTTCCACTTAATTTTCTGCGCTGTCATTTTTCTTTCTATATTTTCTTTTCATCTTTTTCATTGTTTTGATTTTGTATTTGCTGAGTCTTTATGTTTTTTAATTTGATGTGTAGGATTATTAGTTTCCTTTGTGGCTATCTTAATATTCACTTCTGTTTTTCTGAGTTTATACCAATCTTTTATCTCTTGATGTTGCTTTGAGTTCCTCTTCATATGAAAGCTTTGTAACTACATTGTTCAGTCCCTCTTTTTGTTTTAATGTTGTTGTCTTTTACATATTGACATCTCTGTTTCCCTATTTTCAGTGTTTTCACTGTGATTTATTTTTGTGTTTTCTCTATCTGCGATGATATTTAGTTATTCTGTCTTGTGTTCTAGTCTTGAGTTGTTACGTGATGTTATTGATTTTCTAACCAGAGGACTCCCTTTAATGTTTCTTGTAATTTTAGTTTTGTTTTTACAAATTCCCTGAACTTCTGTTTGTATGGAAATGTGCTAATTTTGCTATCATATTTGAGAGACAGTTTTTCTGGATATATACTTTTTGGCTAGCAATTTTATTTCTTTGGGAAAGGGTTTTTCTGATTCTGTGTGGTAGGTTTGATTTTTGCACTTAATTTTTGTAGATCTAGTGCTGCTTTCCCTTGATTCCGAAGGCTTGCACAGACTCTACGCTACTCGGTTTTTCCTGGTTTGGAAACGTGTCCTGAGTGCTACTCCTTGCCTCAGCCCAAGCACGCCAGCCAATCCAGGCTGCGTGATGCCAGCCAGATCAGGTCTGGGAAATCCTTGCTGCTTCTGAACTGTCTCTCTCTTCCCCTGCTGCTAAGTCTGACTCCTCAACTTAGTCTTTGACGTTCCAAGCTCCTAGATTGTCATATATTATCAGTTCACTTGTTTTTTTGGGTCTTTATTTTAAGAGGGCTCATAGGAAGCATCTGACTACTCCACTGTCTTGGCCCCACCTCCAATAGTTTTTCTTATAACAAAGAGAAAAGGAACGCATTTTCCTGTTCTTCTGTATCCACACTTCCAATACTGTATTTCAAGTTCTGCTTGTCTTAGTCTCCTAATGCTGCTATAACAAAATACCACATAGTGGATGGCTTTAAAGAACTGAAATTTGTTTTCTCACAGTTCTGGAGACTAGAAGTCCAAATTCATAGTCTTGGCAGGACCATTCTCTCTTCTCTCTCTCTTTCTCTGTGCTCACGGAAGATCCTTTCTTTTCTCCTTCAGTTTCTGGTATTTCTTGGAATTCTTCAGTGTCTTCCCTCTGTGTGACTTTGTTTCCATGTCTTTTCTCGAAACCTTTTTATAAAAGATTTTATAAAGCATCACTCAGAAGGGATTAAGATTAGGACTGATTCTACTCTAGTACGTCCTCATTTAACCTAACTGAAAACAAAAGAAAAACCCTATTTTAAAGCAAGGTCACATTGACAGTTACAGAGATAGGAACTCAGTATCGTTTTGGGGACACATTCAATCCCTATACTACCTTTTCCTACAAGTTTATTTTATACCCCGTATCTTTCTTTTTATAGATCCTGCTATCATCAATACTAAATCTTGATCAGAAATTAATGATGAAGTTAAAGAAATTTTAAGAATATCCATGAAATATAATTTGAGTATTTTTACTTGATAATTACTACTTTGGAATAAGAACAATTGCAAGTTAGCTTCTGTTTGAGCAAATAAGATATATGAGATGCCAGATATATGTAAAAGAAATAAATTGGGTGAAATATTAATTTTACAAAGATTCCCACCAGGAAAAAAAAAAAAAAAAACCCGAACCTTTTGCCACCGAATTGATTCCGACTCATAGCAACCCTGTAGGACAGAGAAGAACTGTCCCATAGGGTTTCCAAGGAGCAGCTGGGGGATTCGAACTGCCAACCTTTTGGTAGCAGCCGACCTCTTATCCACTGCAACACCAGGGAGCCAACATTTTTAGGCATGAAAGAATATAGACAATCTACTTTCCATACGTTCTTTCTGAGTAACTATTTGAATGTGTACTCCATCACAGTGAGGGAGTAAATCAAGAAAGAACAAGAGAGAGGACTCAGGAAACAATAAAAAATCCCAGGACAACACTGATAACTAATTAGGACAACTACTGTGTAGCCAGCCTAGTTCAGTCAGACCATACTGGTACCAGAGAAGAGATTCCCAAGCAGAAGGCCTCTGGAGCAAAAGGAGATCTTGTACAATAGATGCTGTTATTGGAGATTTGACAAAAGATTGAGGACATAATAGAGATAGAAGTAGATGTAAAAGATAAAAAAAGACAAGTAGAAAATAGGGAGATGGGGGCTGGTCATATAAGAAAGCCATGCCCCAACCATGAGAACAACTATTTGCATTAGAAAAGGAAGGTAATGCATTTAAAGAAGAAAAATGGAATTGATTCCAAATCAATTAAATAAATAAAAGCTAGGAAACAGGATACTTGAGAAAGCCTTTTTAGCAAAATTTCTTCTTATAACAAAGAAGAGCAAATGTAGTCAGAAACAAAGTTAAAAAGTTTAACCCACTGGGAAGCATAGTGTCAGTATGAAGCAATTAAAGTATTTGAAGGAATGTTTTAAAAAGTAGATTCCAGCCAAGAATAATATATCCTGCAAAACTCTCGTTCAAATTTGATGGTGAAATTAGGTCATTTCCAGATAAACAGAAACTAAGGAAAAATGTAAAAGTCAAACCAAACTTACAAGAATTTTAAAGGGAGTTATTTGATCTGAGGACAAACACCTTCAGCCCACAGGCAGAACCTAGGACGCAGGATCATACGAGCCAGATACCAATTTAAGAAACGAAGTCTCGAGGACTATCCAAAACCAAAAGAAATACAATAGGGAATCAGAGCAGTCAATCAATGGATGACAACAGCATCAAAACAATAAAAGAGGGAATAAACGGCATAGGTATAGAACCTTCTAATGGAGAGGAAGGCAAGGCGATACCAAGTAATGGTAGACTGCTTCAAACTTAGAAAGATAAAGGTAAAATTCGTGGTAAGCACAAAGAAAGTTAACAAACCAACTCATAAAAATAAAGACTAAAAACATAAAGTCTCAGCAAAAACAAAACCTACAAAAACAAAAGAAATGAAAAAAAAAACCCAGAAACAAAAGTAACTCAGCAAAAGAGAGTAAGAAGAACAAAGAAAACTTCAGCACCACAAAAAGCACTACAAAGTGACAGCAACAAACTCACATCTATCAATAATTACACTGAATGTAAATGGACTCAATGCACCCATAAAGAGACGGAGAGTGACAGAATGGATAAGAAAACAGGATCCATCAATATGCTGTCTACAAGAGACACACCTTAGAAACAAAGATGTGAATTTATTAAAATTCAAAGGTTGGAAAAAATATATCAAGCTTACAACTACCAAAAAACAGCAGGAGTGGCAATTCTAATCTCAGATAAAATAGACTTTAAAACAAAATCTACCATAAAAGACAAAGAAGGACACTATATAATGATTAATGGGACGATACATCACGAAGACATAACCATAATAAACATCTACGCACCCAATGACAGGGCTCCAAAATACATAAAACAAACTCTAACAAAACTGAAAAGAGAAATTGACAGTTCCACAATAATAGTAGGAGACTTCAACACACCACTCTCAGTAAAGGACAGAACAACTGAAAACAAACTCAGCAAAGATACAGAAGACCTAAAGGACACAATCAGCCAACTGGACCTCATAGACATATATAGAACACTCCATCCAACCGCTACAAAGTACACATTCTTTTCCAATGCACATGGAACATTCTCCAGAATAGAGCACATCTTAGGCCACAGAGCAATCCTCAACAAGATCCAAAATGCTGAGATAATCCAAAGTATCTTCTCTGACCACAATGCCATCAAGGTTGAAATTAACAACCGGCGGAGCAAGGAAAAAAAATCAACTACATGGAAACTGAATAATACCCTGCTTACACATCAGTGGGTAATAGAAGAAATCAGAGATGGAATCAAACAATTCCTAGAATCAAATGAGAATGAAAACACATCATACCAAAATCTTTGGGACACAGCAAAGGCAGTTCTCAGAAAACAATTTATAGCAATAGATGCACATATCAAAAAAGAAGAAACGGACAAAATCAAAACATTAACTACACAACTCAGACAAATAGAAAAAGAACAGCAAAAAAAGCCCACAACCACCGGAAGAAATGAAATAGTAAATATCAGAGCAGAAATAAATGAAACAGAGAACAGAAAAACAATAGAAAGAATCAACAAAACCAGAAGTTGGTTCTTTGATGGAAGAATCAACAAAATGGACAAACCACTGGCCAGACTGACAAAAGAAAAACAGGAGAGGACACAAATAACCAAAATAAGAAATGAAATGGAGGACATTACAACAGACCCAACTGAAATAAAAAGGATTATAACAGAATATTATGAAAAACTATACTCCAACAAATTTGAAAACCTAGAGAAAATGGATAAACTTCTAGAAACACACAGCCTACACAAACCACAACAAAGTGATGTTGAAAATCTGAACAGACCCGTAACGAGAAGAGATTGAAACGGTAATAAAAAAACTCCCAACGAAAAAAGCCCTGGCCCGGATGGCTTCACTGGAGATTTCTACAAAACATTTACAGAAGAGCTTGTACCAGTTCTACTCAAGCTATTTCAGAGCATAGAAGAGGAAGCAACACTTCCAAATTCATTCTATGAAGCCAGCATAAAGCTGATACCACAACCAGGCAAAGATGTCACAAAAAAAGAAAATTACAGACCAGTATCTCTCATGAATATAGATGCAAAAATTCTGAACAAAATTCTAGCCAATAGACTTCAGCATCATATAAAAAAAATTAATACACCACGACCAAGTAGGATTCATACCAGGTATGCAGGGATGGTTCAACATTAGAAAATTAATCAACATAATCCACCACATAAATAAAAGGAAAGAAAAGAATCACATGATCATCTCAATTAACACAGAAAAGGCATTTGACAAAGTTCAACACCCATTCCTGATAACAACTCTCAATAAAATAGGTGTAGAAGGGAAGTTTCTCAACATAATAAAGGTCATCTATGCAAAACCAACGGCCAACATCATTCTTAATGGAGAGAGGCTGAAAACATTCCCCTTGAAAACAGGAACAAAACAAGGATGCCCTTTATCACCACTCGTATTTAACATTGGGCTGGAAGTTCTAGCTAGAGCAATAAGGGAAGAAAACGAAATAAAGGGCATCCAAATTGGTAATGAAGAAGTTAAACTGTCCCTGTTTGCAGATGATATGATATTATACATAGAAAACCCTAACGACTCCACGAGAAATCTACTGGAACTAATAGAAAGATTCAGCAGAGTAGCATGAGACAAGATAAACATTCAAAAATCAGTTGGATTCCTATACACCAGTAAGGAGAACAATGAAAGGAAATCAGGAAAACAATACCATTTTCAGTAGCCCCTAAAAAGATAAAGTACTTAGGAATAAATCTGACCAGGGATGTAAAAGACCTATATGAAGAAAACTATAAAACACTACTGCATGAAACCCAAAGGGATATACATGAATGAAAAAACATACCATGCTCATGGATAGGCAGACTCAACATTATGAAAATGTCAATTCTACCCAAAGCAATTTACGAATACAACACAATCTCGATCCAAATACCAACAACATTCTTCAAGGAGATGGAAAAACTAATGATTAACTTTATATGGAAAGGGAAGAAACCTCGAATAAGTAAAGCACTACTGAAGAAGAAGAATAAAGTTGGAGGACTCACACTACCTGACTTGAGAACCTACTATACAGCTACAGTACTCAAAACAGCCTGGTACTGGTACAACAACAGAGACATTGACCAATGGAACAGAATTGAGAACCCCGATGTAAATCCATCCACCTAAGAACACCTGATCTTCGACAAGGGCCCAAAGTCCATCAAATGGGAAAAAGATAGTCTTTTTAACAAATGGTCCTGGCAAAACTGGATATCCATTTGCAAAAAAATGAAACAGGGCCCATACCTCACACCATATACAAAAACTACTTCAAAATGGATCAAAGACCTGAATATAAAGCCTAAAACTATAAAGTTCATAGAAGAAAAAATAGGACCAACACTTCAGGCCTTAATACATGGCATTAACAGGATACAAACCATAACCATCAATGCACAAAACCCAACAGATAAGCTAGATAACTGGGATCTTCTAAAAATCAAACACCTATGCTCTTCAGAAGACTTCACCGAAAGAATAAAAAGAGAACCTACAGATTGGGAAAAAATTTTTGGACAGTACAAGTCAGACAAAGGTCTAATCTCCATAATCTACAAGAAAGTTCAACACCTCTACAACAAAAAAACAAATAATCCTATTAAAAAATGGGCAAAGGAAATGAACAGACACTTCACCAAAGAAGACATTCAAATGGCCAACAGATATCTGAGGAAATGCTCGCGATCACTAGCCATTCGAGAAATGCAAATTAAAACCACAATGAGATACCATCTCTCCCCGGCATTACTGGTACGAATCAAAAACACTGGAAATAACAAAAGTTGGAGGGGCTGCAGGGAGATGGGAACTCTTATGCACTGCTGGTTGGAATGCAAAACGATACAACCATTTTGGAAAATGATACGGCGCTTCCTCAGAAAGCTAGAAATAGGTAGACATACCATTCAATCCAGCAATCCCACTCCTAGGAATATATCCTAGAGAAATAAGAGTCGTCACTCGAATAGACATATGCACACCTATGTTCATGGCAGCATTGTTCACAGTAGCAAAACGATGGAAACAACCTAGATGCCCATCAACAGATGAATGGATAAACAAACTATGGTACATACACACAATGGAGTACTGTGCAATGAGAAAGAATGTGAATCTGTGAAGCATCTCATAGCATGGATGAAAGTGGAAGACATTATGCTGAGTGAAATAAGTCAATCACAAAAGGACAAATATTGTATGAGACCTCTAATGTAAAAACCCATGCAAAAGTTCACACACAAAATACAACAATCTTTGTTGGCTACCAGGGATGGGAGGGGTGGGGGGGAAATTCTAAATTGGCAATAGATAAGTGGTATCTTGGGTGAAGGGTGAGACAGCACGCAATACAGGGGAAACTAGCACAACCTGTACAAGGAAAGGTCTTGGATCCCCTATAGACACATCCAAACTCCCTGAGCTACTGAATTGCTGGGCAGAGGGCTCGGAGGAGCATGGTCTCAGGGAACATCTAGCTCAATTGGCATGACACAGCTTATAAAGACAATGCTCTACATTCTACCTTGGTGAGTAGTGTCTGGGGTCTTAAAAGCCTGTGAGCGGCCATCTAAGATACTCCACTGGTCTTATCCCTTCGGGAGCAAGGGAGAATGAAGAGAACAGGATACAAGGAAAAGATTAGTCAAAAGGACTAATTGTCCACAGCTACCAAAGCCTCCACCAGACTGAGTCCAGTACCGCTAGATGGTGCCCGGCTACCACCACTGACTGCTCTGACCAGGATTACAACAGAGGGTTCTGGACAGAGCTGGAGAAGGATGTAGAACATAATTCTAACTCACAAAAAGACAGACCAGATTTACTGGCCTAAAGGAGACTGGAGAAACCTCAAGAGTATGGCCCCCAGACACCCTTTTAGCTCAGTGGTGAAGTTACCTCCGAGGTTCACTGTTCAGCCTGGGAGTGGACAGCCCCGTAAAACCAAATGAGACTAACGAGGTACAGGATTCCTGTGACAAGGGCCAGAAGGGAGAAGAGGACAAGGAAGCTGGTGATAGGGAACCCAAGGTTGAGTAAGGATGTTGTTGATGTGAGATTGTTAACCATTGTCATAGGGCAACATTTGTAGTAACTGTTAAATGAGAAACTATTTTGTTTTGTAAGCCTTCATCTAAAGTGAGAATAGTAGCACAATTGGAAGAGCATAGTTGATGTCACTGAACTGTGCATGCAGAAATTTTTGAAATGGTGTATCTTTGGCTATGTAGATTTTCACCAAAAAAAAAAAAAAAAAAAAAAAGGTCGAGAAGGGAGAGGGTTGACATTTTGTGGGGTTGTTAACCAATGTCATAAAACAATATGTGTACTACTGTTTCATGAGAAACTATTTGTTCTGTAAGCCTTCACCTACAGTACAATAAAATAAAAAAAAGAAAAAAAAAGTAGATTCCATTTGAAATTGATAGTAGAAGTATTAGTCAGCATAAGGATTATAAATTCAGTATTTGTCTCTGAAAGGAACCATATTTACGTGTTGTTGTTGCTGGGTGCCATCAAGTCAGTTCTGACTCATAGAGACCCCTTGTGCAACAGAATGAAACACTGTCCAGTCCTGTGCCATGCTCACAATCATTGCTATGCTTGAGCCCATTGTTGCAGTCATTGTGTGAATCCAACTCGTTGAGGGTTTTTCTCTTTTTCACTGACCCTCTACTTTACAATGCATGATGTCCTCCTCCAGGAAGTGGTCCCTCCTGAAAACACGGCCAAAGTATGTGAGACGAAATCTTGCCATCCTCACTTCTAATGAGCATTCTGGCTGTCCTTCTTTCCAGACAGATTTGTTTGTTCTTCTGGCATGCCATGGTATATTAAATATTCTTTGCCAACACCATAATTCAAAGGCATCAATTCTTTGGTCTTTCGTATTCATTGTCCAGCTTTCACATGCATATAAGTCAGTTGAAAACACCATGTCGTGGATCAGGTGCACCTTATTCCTTAAAGTGACATCTTTGCTTTTTAACACTTTAGAGAGGTCCTTCGTAACAGATTTACCTAATGCAGTGCATCGTTGGATTTCGTGACTGATGCTTCCATGAGTGTTGATTGTGAATCCAAGTAAAATGAAATCCTTTACAACTTCAATCTTTTCTCTGTGTATCAGGATGTTGCTTATTGGTCCAGTTGTGGGGATTTTGTTTCCTTTATGTTGAGGTATAATCCATAGTGAAGGCTGTAGTCTTTGATCTTCATCAATAAGTGTTTCAAGTCCTCTTCACTGTCAGCAGGTAAGGTTGTGTCATCTGCATATTGCAGGTTATTAATGAGTCTTCCTTCAATCCTGATACCACATTTTTCTTCATATAGTCCAGCTTCTTGGATTACTTGCTCCGCATATGGATTAAACAAGTATGGTAAAAGGATACAACTCTGATGCACACCTTTCTTAACTTTAAATCCCACTATATCACCTTGTTCTGTTTGAAGGACTACTTCTTGGTCTAAGTACAGGTCCCTCATGAGCACAATTAAGTGTCCTAGAATTCCCATTCTTCACAATGGTGTACATAATTTGTTATGATCCACACAGTCCAATGCCTTTGCGTAGTCAGTATAACACAGGTAAATGTGTTTCTGGTATTCTCTGCTTTTAGCCAAGTTCCATCTGCCATCAGCAGTGACATCCCTGGTTCCGTGTCCTCTTCTTAATCCAGTTTGAATTTCTGGCAGTTCCCTGTCTATGTACTGCTGCAACAACTTTTGAATGATCTTCAGCACAGTTTTACTTGTGTGTGATATTAATGATGATGTTCAGTATTTATGTAGATAGTTGTAAAAATGTGAACACTGTTTACTGCATTTTAATTTTTTTAAAGCAACCTCGTCAAATCATAAAAAGTGTTCTATAGCCTTAAAATGGAATGCAGCTATTATCAGGTTTGACAATGTAGAAATAAAGGTATAACTGATTTTGGAGGTTGAAGTGGAGGAGTTGTGGGCATAGGTGGGAAATGGGAAAATTGGAGTGCTAATGTCTTCAATTTGTAAGGCAGAGGGGTCGATTATGAAAGGAGAAATGACGGTTCAAAGTAGAATGTTTGAAGTTGCAGAGGTGACCACTGCAAGAACTGTAACTAATAAGACTACATTGGAGAAAGAAGATGGTGGCTGCTGGGTAATAACATATGTAAACTAAACCTATAGATTATGTCTAATGTTAATATATCAAGACACAGCAATATAAGGTTATCTAAAAGCATAGAGGTAAATTTTAGAGGGAAGATCTAAAAATGCCTGAAGTACTTACCCCTGACAAGTGGAGGTGGGGATGGATAGAGTAGGGAGAAGCAGGGTACAGTGGTGTCTTATTATAAGTCTTTTTGATATATTTCATTTTTAACGTGTGCAAAGTCTGCTTTGACAGTTATTCTTAATGCCTTTTATGTGATTCTAACGGGCACATACCACACCTCCATTCCCTGCTCTGACTGAGAATCACTGCACAAGAAGTCTATAAATTATAGATTTACAAATGTCTTTTCCCTGTAAAATACGCAGTTATATGTTGATGGAATAATTATTTTAAAGTATTATAACCCAATTTACTGATTACCAGTGGATAATCCAAGGCACTTTAACGATTTCAGGTACTATTTCATTTACACTTTTGAAATCCAGAATAGTTTTTGTTTTCTTTTAGTCTTCTAATCCAATGATTCCTATTTATCTTGTGTTTTTTTCCTGTTTTCCCTGACAACATTGAATTAGTCTAATTTTAGTCCTTCATACTAAGCACTGACTCCTGAACTTGCCAAAAGTACTGTGAAAACCATAAAATATTTACTTTCAACAATCTAGTAATCAGTCTGATTTTAAATAATAAAGCAACTCTAAGGAATATAATTATCTTCATTAAAATATGTAAACTTGGTTTATCCCTATCTAAAAACAAAGAATTTCAGTGAGAATCATGTGGTTAATTACAATCCAGATGAAAACTCTTAGTTTTCCATTGTGTAAATAATCATTTGATCCCTTCATTTTGCTTATGTGAAAGGTCTGTAGCCAAGTATTTTGAAGAATTGTAATTTTAATTGAAGGGCAAATAATTGACATGGTATTCTTAAAACCTTTAGAGTTTTCTATTTATAGAATCATTTAGTTTGATTTCACATTTAATTTGCCCTGAAGACCATACTTTTATTACTGCTATACTGGCCTCTTCTGGATAACTCTTATATTGTCATCCTGATCATGATAGCTCTATTTTTTTAAAGGTTACTGTACACTCTGAAATCAATATTGTAAAAACCACTGGTAATTTCAGTGCAGTTATTTGAAGTTCAAAACATTGATTGAGGACTTGCTGAGCACTGAGCAAGGAGCTCATAGTCTGTAGAGAGGACAGGCATATAAGCAAATACTTACAAATACAAATAATTATGATAAGTCTAAAAATATATATAGAAAGCTGTGATGTGTGACCACATTTTTAAAAGTTAAATAATAGTTTGCCAGCAGAAAAAGATGGAATCCCTTGTCACAGAAACAGCAAGGCACCTAATGGCATTGTGATTTTGTAGTGCTTTATGGAACATAATGGACAACGGGCAAGAAAGATGGATAGGACCCAACTGTAGAGGGCTGTGTGTGCGAAGTTCAGACTATCATTTCCTGAAGGCTCACTGGAGAGTTTTAAACGGGAGTGACATGGGCTGAATGACCTATTATCAGCATTTCTCTGGCCATCTTGGGGAGTGTAAGTTGGAGAGCAGCGAAGTCTAGAGACAGAGAATCATGTACAGATCCACAGCAATAATTCAGGCCAGAGGTGATGAATACCAACAATTGGTCAAGGACATGAAGATGGAGAGGGCAGGGCAGGGCAAGAGTTGCTTGGGAGGGAAGCGTCAGAATTTGGTGATTGGTTAGTGGGGACAGTGGTGATTCAGTGGTAGAATTCTCCCCTTCCAAGCAGGAGATGGGTTCAGTTTCCAGCCAGTGCACCTATGCGTAGCCACCACATGTCAGTGGAAGCTTACATGTTGCTATGATGCTAAACAGGTTTCAGTGGAGCTTACAGACTAAGGCAGACTAGGGAGAAAGGCCTGCTGATCTATTTCCAAAAATCAGCCAATGAAAATCTTATGGATCAGATGGTCTGATCATGTTGTATATGGGGTCCACATGGGTCAAAAACCATCTTGATGACAGCAAACAACAAAAAAAACGGGATGGTTAGTGAAGGAGAGGGCAATTGAGGAAGATTCTCAAGTATTTCTTTTCCTAGCATTTTGGTGAATGGAGTCATAAACAAAGAAAGGAAGGACAAACAACAGAGTAGGTTTGGGGAGAAGATGAGTTTAGTTTTGGAGAAGAGTTTGAGGCGTGTTTGGGGGGATTTAGTCACAGAGGAGTCATGGCTTCAACAAGTGTATAAAGTCATGGGAACAATTAAAATGTGACTATCATATATTCATCAACTTCAGCTGGGCCCTGAACACTGGCTAACATATTTCCATGGTAAATTTACTCCCCAAATCTTCACAATAGCTACTTTCAACTTCTCTATGTTTTCAGAGTTTGAACTATCTCATCTTCTGTCACTACATTCTGACTTAGTAGATAACATTACCAAGTATTTCATGTCAAAAATAAAAGCTATTTGTCAAAATATGACCGTCAGGAAAAAAAAAACCAAACCCATTGCTGTCAAGCTGGTTCTGATTCATAGCAACCCTATAGGACAGAGTAGAACTGTCCCATAGGGTATCCAGGGTGTGGCTGGTGGATTCTAACTGCTGACCTTTATTGTTTAGCAGCTGAGCTCTTAACCACTGCATCACCAGGGCTTCAAAAAATATTACTATAGCCCAACCATAAATTCCCTATCTCCACTAGTTCTGAAGGTAATCTCCCCAACCCAAACTCTTAGCAAGAAACAGGATTATCTGCCCCAGCCAGAAGCAAGAGTTGAATGAGAGGAAACAAAGAGAAGGAGGAAAGAAGTGATTACTGAAGTAGTGAAGAATGAGGACAGAGGAGAAAATTAGGATGAATCCTAGAAAGGAGCCTATAGATATGGAGGACCATACTTCAGAAACACATTTGTAGTAGAGCACTGAAGTGTCAAATGGGTATATTACCAAGGTACTTTCAAAGTCATTTCCATTAATGCCACTGCTAGCAGCTTTGACCATGTTATATTAGGTGAGTGTTAGACTGTTTTTTAAGGCCTTTTGTTGCTTTAAAATGTATGCCTCCTACTATAAACAAACTAGACCTTACTGACATACATAGAACACTCTACCCAACAATAGCACAATACACTTTCTTCTCCCATTTATGTGGATCATTCTCTATGCTAAACCATATGTTAGTCCACAAAACAAATCTCAGTAACTTTGGGTGATTCATACAAAGTATCTTTTCCAGACACATGAAACAAATGTATAAATCAATAACAGAAGAAAAACTGGAAATTCAGAAATATGTAGAAATTAAACAACTCACTCTTAAACAACTAGTGAGTCAAAGAAGGAATCACAAGGAAAATTTAGAAAATACTTAGAAATGAATCAACATGAAGACACAACATACCAAAACTTACAGGATGCAGCAAAGGCACTGCTCAGAAGGAAATATATAACAGTAAATGCTTACGTTAAAAAGGAAGAAATATCTCAAATCAATGACCTAATGTTACACACCTTGAGGAACTGGAAAAAAAAAAAAAGAGAGAGGAAAGGAAGTCTAGAACTACCAGAAGGAAGGAAATAAAAAAGATTTGAGAGCATATAAATGAAATAGAGAATAGAAAAACAATACAAACAAGCAAAGAACCCAAAAGTTGGTTTGTTGAAATGATCCACAAAATTGACAAATCTTTAGCTAGAGTGGTAAAGAAAAAAGAGAAAAGACACCAATGAATAAAATCAGAAATGAAAATTGGGAAATTATTACCAATCTTACAGAAATGAATAGGCTTAAAAGAGAACACTATGAACAGTTGTACCCCAAGAGAAGAATGAAATGGACAAATTCTCAGACACAAAAATTACCAAAACTTACTCAAGAAGAAATAGAAATCTGAACAGACCCATAATAAGTAAAGAGAGTGAATCAGTAATCAAAAACCTCCAAATAAAGAAAGATCCAGGATCAGATGGTTTCACTGGAGAATTCTACCAAATATTTAAAGAAGAATTAACACCACTGCTTCATAAACTCTTTCAAAAAATAGAGGAGGGAGCACTACATAACTCATTATAAATGAGGCCAGCATTACCTGCTACCAAAGCCAGATAAAGACATCATAAAAAAAAAAAAGGAAATTCTGAAGCTTGAGGGAGAATTTGTTCCATGGTTCTCTCTTAGCTTCTGGTAGCTCCAGGCGTTCTTTGGCTTATAGCTGCAGTGTCATATAGCATCCTGCCTCTATCTCCCTATCTCTGTGTATTTTTTCCTTTTTAATAAGAATATTGCCCATCCTACTCCAGTATGACCTCATGTCAAACTGATTGATAGCATCTTCAAAGACCCTATTTTCAAACAGGGTCACATTCACAGGTACAAGGATTAGGACTTCAGCATATCTTTTTGGAGGGGCACAAGTAAATTCATAACAGATGGCTATAATAAAACAAAACGAAAAAAGAAAATAAAAAGGGCTGCCAAGGATGTGGAAAAAGTGGAATCCTTGTACATTGATGTTAGGAGTGTAAAATGATGCTGTCACTGTGAAAAACAGTTGGCAGTTCCTCAAAAAGTTAAACATAGAATTACCACATGACTCAGCAATTCCACTCCTAAATATATACTAAAAAAATTGAAAATACATATTTAAACAAATACATGTACATGTATGTTCATAGCAACATTTTTCACAATAGCCAAAAGGGGGAAACAGCCCAAATGTCTATCAAGAGATGAATGAATAAACAAAATGTCACTAGTTTTCAGTCATAAAGGTGCATGAAGTCCTGATACATACTACAATGTGGATGAACCTCCAAAAAAAATATTGTGCCACACAAAGGAAGCCAGACATAGAAGGGCACATACTGTATGATTTCATTTATATGAAGTATCCAGAATACATAAATCTGTAGAGACAAAATGCAGATTGTTGGTTGCCAGAGACTTAGTGGCTCAGGAGGATGGGGAGAAAGTGCTTAATGGGTAAGGGGTTTTACTTTGGAGTGATGAAAATGTTTTAGAACTAGATAGAAGGGATGTTTGTACAATATTGTGAATTTACTAAATACCACTAAAGTGTTAACTTTAAAATCCTTAATTTTATGTGATTTAAATTTCACCTCAATAAAATTTTTTGCATGTTATTATTTTGTTGAAAAGATACCAGGTTTGTATATGTGAGTTACAGACTTAAGTTAGACCTGTATTAAAAGCCGTGAGGGTTTTAATAATTAAACTTGCCAATAAAATCAAAAGATTATCTCTCTAAATCATCCTTCTGTAGTACCAAAAATGTTGTTAGTAAGAGCATCTGTAATGTGAATGGAGAGAGAACACATAACCTGACGAATATTTTTACGAAGCAGTCCTCGAAACATCGAAAAGTTCATTGCTTCAAAACCATTTTACTGATCTATGGAAAACTCCCTCAGCATGTAACCTTTGTATGTGTGACTTTTCAACTGGAATATCGAGTTAGGAGTTTCAAATTTTGTTATATATATTAGATATCTTTGTTAAGAATTTTAGTGGATAGGGTCACTGTGAGTTGGGATAGACTTGATGGCAGTGGGTTTTTTTTTTTTTTTAATAATTTGATGTCTAACTGAATTACCATGAAAGGAGAAACAGTTATGTATACAGAACTCACAAAAGATTTTTATATGTCTACTAAGTGTATGGTTAGTTGAGACTGTATCAGCCTTTAATTTAAGGCCTGCAGCTGTTGGTGTGGCAGAAGTGTCAAATTTCAAAATAAGTTTTGAGAATAAACAGAAAAGTCTCCTAAGGAAAAAAAATATAATAAAGATTAAGCATATGGGTTATCCTGCATTACTTTTCATAATCAATGTTTAGTGCTAAAATACAAATTTCAAATGTATAATTTAGCCAGTTTTTAATTCATGCCCCAAACCAGGCTATGTAAAAATCATGCAAAATAAAAGATTAGGATTATTCACAACTTTGATATTTTTCTATTTTCTTTGAACCCTATAAAATAAAATTTGAATTTTTACATCGTTTTTAAATAAGAAATATAAGACCACATTGTTATATTCACATAACTTGTTAAAGATAATATAAATAATAGTTTATTAGAAAAGAACTGTCATAATTTTAACATGAGTGTTTGCTTATTTTCTGTTTATTATCATGATCATCATTTAATATTTTATCCTCAAATGCTAAAGTTTTTCATAAAAAAGGATCAAGGAAAGTGACTTTTTTATTATGGTAAAAATATATATAACAGTATTTGCCAATTTATGGCAAATATTTTTTACATATACAATTCAGTAACCTTGGTTACGTTAATCATGTTGTACAACCATTGACTGTATCCCTTGCCAAATTTATGTGATAATATGAAGTTTACTTGGATAAGAATAGTAGTATACATTTAATACTAATAAACTCTCAGGATCCAAATGTTGCATGTTAACTTGAAGCTATTTTTCTTGAGATGTTGTTGGCATTAGATTTTACTACAAAGTAGTCTGCAGGAGCATTTGAGGTAAAGTTATTTTAGAAAGTTATATGACTCTCATGATTCAGGGTTTAGATATTAGGTTTACAAGACAGCTTTTTCTTTCTTTCTTCCTTTCTTTGGCATAGAGCTGTGTCCTGAAATTGATGCCTGAACAATTTTAAGTGTGGTGTGAGCTGTTTATGTCACCAAGTAAAATTAGATAGGCCTGTTGCTAATACCAAGGGATGAAACATTAGACAAGGCCAAAAACATGAGTCTTTTTTCTTAGTCACAGTTGGTGAAGCCTAGAATAGCTTTCGCTCTCGTTCGGAAAGTAATGGGAAAGTTTGAAGTAAACATTCACTCTTCGATAGAGATCAGGCTGGGTTAATTCACCAGGGTGCTTTTTCATACATCTAAGGTAAGTAATCCATTTTAACTTGGATTTTCTATAATTACTTGACAGTGTACAGCATAAAAATCAAATAGTTATAAGGTGTCTTTATTTTTTTTTCCTTTGTAGGTGATGTAATAGTTGATAAATAAATTACATTAATGATCTCTAAATACTTATATTTTAATTATCAACAAAATTAGCTTCTCATTTTAATGATATTAACTTATTCTGGGTACTAATATGCTATGTATTTTTAGCATAGCCATCTATTGCTAATATTTTCAGTCTGTCAGATGCCATGATAGCATTTCTACATTAATAGGCATTAAATTGTATACTGTAATTAATCTAGTTAAAGTATGATCTTTACGATCACAGACTTCTAATTTTACTCTTTTTTATGGTAGAGTTACATTTGCTTTATAGTTTATCAATAGCTTTGTGAGACATAAAGAAACAGATTAAAATTAATGCAAATAAAAGAGTAGTTTTATAAATTAGCAATCAGCAAGAGGACAGAAAACGAGCAAAATAGAAACCTCAGCTTCCCAACTATTTTTAGAGTAAAAAGGGGAAGATAATTTTTCTCCTAAAATCTGGAGAAAGTAAAGTGTTGCTCAAAATGCGTATTAAAAATAAATACAATAAAAAGTAAAAATGTGTTAAGCTTTGGCCTCCTAAGGCTGTCAGTTCTTCCTTTGTGTATAAGTTGATACGTGGCAATTGGAAAACATAAGTTTATAGGGAGGCATAAGAAAGATAATAAGGGAAAATATAACTCAGCTGGCTTAAAAATTGTCGCCAGCAGGATGGAGTAACTCTGTAGTAGAAAATGAACTACAAAACATGTTTTAGTTTTTGCTTATTTTCCTGGAAATATTTTGTAGAGATGGATACAAAGAGGCACACTTATGGAATTTCAACATGAATGGTTCAAGTTGGTGTTAGTTTTATGCATCCTAGATTCTACTTAAAATTTTCTTTCAAAGCCAGATGAAAAATAATATTTCAATATATTTAAATATTTAATCCAAAGACTAAAAAATTCCAGGTTTTCAAAAGAGGCCGTGGTAAGCTTGTGGTTAAAATGCTGAAAATAAAATTGTTTCATATTGTCCTTTAAAATATATATTTTTCTAACCATTATTATTAAATCAAATATGAAATTTAAAAAATAATTGTAAGTTATGAATGGGTGCCCATTTCAGGCAATTCTGTGCATTTTGCCCTCCCTCGGTTCCCTATTCTGCCTGGCTCATCAGAACCCCCTGCTGTTTTCAATTAAGCCCAGCCCTGCCAAGACCACCATTGTTATGGTTTCTTAGTGGGAAGGGAAAAAAACTGTAGTGTCCTGGGCATGACTTTCCCATTCCTTCACCACTACCCTCTATCCTCAAGACATGTTTCTTTCTATCCTCTCTCCTCCTTGGTCCTCAGCCCAGTCAGCCTCTTTATGGCTTTTTTCTTCTCGGTGCCTACTGCATGGCCGGATATTTCTGTGATGTTCTCCTGAGTATTGTAGAATTCATCACCCACTGTATTTGCCATTTCAGTCTCCAACTTCATGTTTAATTTTATATGTTACTATGCTTTAGATACTTACATGGGGAAATTTGATAGAGAAGTATTTAGTAATTTGTGGGTTTGCAAAGGCCTTAAGACATCTCTCAAAATCCCTCAAAATGCTGAAGTGTCCTCTACTTCAGTATTACTGGTGTGTGGTGTACTACTGATGGAAAATAGCTGGGGATTTAAGGAGGGGCCTCTTACGCCCAGATGAATTTGTGCTTTATCCTAACACAGTAGGGGACTACCTGAGCATTTAAAACTGAAGAGTAGCATGATGTGATTTATTCTTTGGAAGTATCACTCTGGTTGCCATAGGACATGGATTAGGGGCAGTGGAGGAGGGAGGGAGGAAGAGTTGTAAAACAGTCAAAAGATGGCCTTAACCGAGGACTTGGAAATGGAAGTGAAGGTAGAAGCAGCAGGAGGAAGTCTTTGCCTCTGGGGTATGAAGAAGAAGAGAGATGTCTGGGAGGTTCTGTAGGCTTTTCATTTGAGAAGGAGATAGGGGACCCAGGAGAAAGGTGTCTTAAAGCCTAACTTCACCTTTGTGACTATTTTAACTGTTTTTTTTTTTTTAAATTATCGATTAGTTTTACTTTTGAAATATCTTTGAAAGTAAAACATCAATGAAGAGGCAATGATTAAAAGTTTAGGCTGTGGAGTCAAACTGCCACCTCCTAGTTGTATGACCTTGTAGGAATTACTTATTTTCTCTATGCGTCATGTTCTTATTTGCAAAAATGGGGGTAATCATAGTATCTGTCTTGTAAGATTATAATGTGAACCAGATTAAAACTACTTAGAATTAAAATTAAAATTAAACCGCTTAGAAATGTTCCTACTTATAGTAGCTGTAATCATTATCACCATCAGTAAAAAGAAAACATAGCCTCTTATCCTGATCCCCTCTGGAGGAAGGTAAGGGAAGCACCTCAGGAAGACGCCTTGTAATGATCAGGATCTCCAACCTGCTTCTCTTCAATCCCCCAGCAAGGCACCACAAACCACTGGTAGGCAGGAGATTCTAGGCCTAGGCTATTTCTGCTCTAGCAGAGAATGTTCCCCACATGCAGGGAGGGCTGCCTAGGAGGAACATGTGCATTCCAGGATGCAAATAGAAAGCCCACCCTGAAATTCTCAGCAACTGACTGAGCCCTAATGGTGCCTTTTGTAGTTATGAAGGGAAGAAGTCAAATGACTCTTTAGGTTTCCCATGAAAATTTTCCTTTCATAAAACATTTTTGATCTGAATAAGAACTTTTACATAAATTACTCTAAAATTTAATCCCAGTGAAACATAGAAGTGGGCTGTCCTCATACTGGAATGCATTTGAATGTGTATTTTTACCAACGTTTGGAAATCATTTTTCAATCACCACATTCCACAACTAAAGAGAAGGTGATAATAAGGGTAGAAGTGTATCATGCTCTGAAGCCTTTTTAATGAACTGTCCAACGCAGTTGGAAAATGGCATATACACCACGTTTGAGGAGAACTCTCATTATGTTTACCTCAAGAATTTCTTTTCACTTTAAATATTTCATTTAGCGTCTTGCAGCTAAAGAGAAGCTCAGCTTAGTTGATAAATTTAAATAACTGTCTCTTAAGAATGTGTCCTATTTTTGTGTGGGTATTTTTCAGTTAGAATTTAATTATTTTTTTAGAGATTATGCAACTTGAGGTTTGGGGAGGGTTATAGTTGGTTCAGGGAGCCCTGCTGGCACAGTGGCTAAGCGCCCAGCTGCTGACAAAAGGTTGGTCCTTGGTTTGAACCCACCTGCCGCTCTGTGGGAGAATGACATGACAGTCTCTTTCCCTAAACATTATAGTCTTGGAAACCCTGTGGGGCAGTTCTGCTCTGCCCTATAGGGTCACTGTGAATCAGAATCGACTTGACAGCAACAAGCTTGGTTGGTTTGGGTATAGTTGGAGTGCCTGAAAATTCCAGCTTTAGTATAAAAACCAAAAGATGATAAAACAGATTCCAAGCTACTTTAGTCTCTGGTTGAAAACATTTTTCATGTGTAATTTGCATTTAGGAATATTCTGAACTCTTTTCTTTTTTTATATTGTACTTCAGATGAAGGCTTACAGAACAAATAGTTTCTCATAAAACAGTAGTACACATGTTTTACGACACTGGTTAGCAACCCCACAACATATCAACCCTCTAGCTTCTCAGCCTTTTTTTTTTTTTTGGTGACAATACACATAGCCAAAGATACACCATTTCAAAAATTTCCACATGTGCAGTTCAGTGACATTGACTACGCTCTTCCAATCGTGCTGTTATTCTCATTTAAGATGAAGGCTTACAAAACAAAATAGTTTCTCATTTAACAGTTACTACAAATGTTGCCCTATGACAATGGTTAACAATTTCACAACACATCAACAATATCCTTACTCAACCTTGGGTTCCCTATCACCAGCTTCCTTGTCCTCTTCTCCCTTCTGGCCCTTGTCACAGGAATCCTGCACCTCATTAGTCTCATTTGGTTTTACGGGGCTGTCCACTCCCAGGCTGAACAGTGAACCTCGGAGGTAACTTCACCACTGAGCTAAAAGGGTGTCTGGGGGCCATACTCTTGAGGTTTCTCCAGTCTCCTTTAGGCCAGTAAATCTGGTCTGTCTTTCTGTGAGTTAGAATTATGCTCTACATCCTTCTCCAGCTCTGTCCAAAACCCTCTGTTGTGATCCTGGTCAGAGCAGTCAGTGGTGGTAGCTGGGCACCATCTAGCTGTACTGGACTCAGTCTGGTGGAGGCCTTGGTAGCTGTGGACAATTAGTCCTTTTGACTAATCTTTTCCTTGTATCCTGTTCTCTTCATTCTCCCTTGCTCCCGAAGGGATGAGATCAGTGGAGTACCTTAGATGGCCGCTCATAGGGTTTTAAGACCCCAGACACTACTCACCAAGGTAGAATGTAGAGCTTTGTCTTTATAAGCTGTGTCATGCCAATTGAGCTAGATGTTCCCCACAGCCCTCTGCCCAGCAGTTCAGTCCCTTAGGGAGTTTGGATGTGTCTATGGGGCTTCCATGACCTTTCCTTGTACAAGTTGTGCTAGTTTCTCCTGTATTGTGTACTGTCTCACCCTTCACCCAAAATACCACTTATCAATTGTCTATTTAGTATCCCCCCCCACCCCCCCATCCCTGGTAACCAACAAAGATTGTTACATTTTGCGTGTGAACTTTTTCATGGGTTTTTACAATAGAGGTCTCATACAATGTTTGTCCTTTTGTGATTGACTTATTTCACTCAGCATAATGTCCTCCACTTTCATCCATGTTATGAGATGTTTCACAGATTCATTGTTCTTCTTGCATAGTACTCCGTTGTGTGTATGTACCATAGTTTGTTTATGCATTCATCTGTTGATGGGCATCTAGGTTGTTTCCATCATTTTGCTATTGTGAACAATGCTGCCATGAGCATAGGTGTACATATGTCTATTCGAATGACGACTCTTATTTCTCTAGGATTCCTAGGAGTGGGATTGCTGAGTCGAATGGTATGTCTCTTTCTAGCTTTCTGAGGAGGCGCCATATCATTTTCCAAAATGGTTGTATCATTTGTATTCCCACCAGCAGTGCGTAAGTGTTCCCATCTCCCTGCAGCCCTTCCAACATTTGTTATTTCCAGTGTTTCTGATTTGTGCCAGTAATGCCAGGGTAAGATGGTATCTCATTGTGGTTTTAATTTGCATTTCTCTAATGGCTAGTGATAGTGAGCATTTCCTCATGTGTCTGTCGGCCATTTGAATGTCTTCTTTGGTGAAGTGTCTGTTCATTTCCTTTGCCCATTTTTTAATAGGATTATTTGTCTTTTTGTTGTAGAGGTGTTGGATTTTCTTGTAGATTATGGAGATTAGACCTTTGTCTGACTTGTACTGTCCAAAAATTTTTTCCCAGTCTGTAGGTTCTCTTTTGACTCTTTTGGTGAAGTCTTTTGAAGAGCACAGGTGTTTGATTTTTAGAAGATCCCAGTTATATAGCTTATCTATTGGGTTTTGTGCATTGATGGTTATGGTTTGTATCCTGTTAATGCCATGTATTAAGGCCTGAAGTGTTGGTCCTATTTTTTATTCTATGAACTTTATAGTTTTAGGCTTTATATTCAGGTCTTTGACCCATTTTGAAGTAGTTTTTGTATACGGCATGCTTTACGAGTCCTGTTTCATTTTTTTGCAGATGGATATCCAGTTTTGCCAGCACCATTTGTTAAAAAGACTGTCTTTTCCCCATTTGATGGACTTCAGGCCCTTGTCGAAGATCAGGTGTCCGTAGGTGGATGGATTTGCATCTGGGTTCTCAATTCTGTTCCATTGGTCAAGGTATCTGTTGTTGTACCAGTACCAGGCTATTTTGACTACTGTAGCTGTATAGTAGGTTCTGAAGTCAGGTAGTGTGAGTCCTCCAAGTTTATTCTTCTTCTTCGGTAGTGCTTTACTTATTCGGGGCTTCTTCCCTTTCCATATAAAGTTAATCATTAGTTTTTCCATCTCTTTGAAGAATGTTGTTGGTATTTGGATCGGGATTGCGTTGTATTTGTAAATTGCTTTGGGTAGAATTGACACTTTCACAATGTTGAGTGCCTATCCATGAGCATGGTATGTTTTTCCATTTATGTAGATCCTTTTGGGTTTCATGCAGTAGTGTTTTGTAGTTTTCTTTGTATGGGTCTTTTACATCCCTGGTCAGATTTATTCCTAAGTATTTTATCTTTCTAGGGGCTATTGAAAATGGTATTGTTTTCCTGATTTCCTTTTCATCGTTCTCCTTACTGGTGTATAGGAATCCAACTGATTTTTGAAAGTTTATCTTGTCTCCTGCTACACTGCTGAATCTTTCTATTAGTTCCAGTAAATTTCGCTTGGAGTCTTTAGGGTTTTCTGTGTATAGTGTCATATCATCTGCAAACAGGGACAGTTTAACTTCTTCATTACCAATTCGGATGCCCTTTATTTCTTTTTCTCCCTTATTGCTCTAGCTAGAACTTCCAGCACAATGTTAAATTCGAGTGGTGATAAAGGGCATCCTTGTCTTGTTCCTGTTTTCAAGGTGAATGTTTTCAACCTCTCTCCATTAAGAATGATGTTGGCCGTTGGTTTTGCATAGATGCCCTTTATTATGTTGAGAAATTTCCCTTCTATACCTATTTTATTGAGAGTTGTTATCAGGAATGGGTGTTGAACTTTGTCAAATGCCTTTTCTGCGTCAATTGAGATGATCATGTGATTCTTTTCTTTCCTTTTATTTATGTGGTGGATTACGCTGATTGATTTTCTAATATTGAACCATCCTTGCATACCTGGTATGAATCCTACTTGATCGTGGTGTATTATTTTATTGATATGATGCTGAATTCTATTGGCTAGAAGTTTGTTGAGAATTTTTGCATCTATATTCATGAGAGATATTGGTTTGTAATTTTCTTTTTTTGTGACGTTTTTTCCTGGTTTTGGTATCAGCGTTATCCTGGCTTCATAGAATGAATTTGGAAGTGTTGCTTCCTCTTCTGTGCTCTGAAATAGCTTGAATAGTACTGGTAGAAGCTCTTCTGTAAATGTTTTGTAGACTTCTCCAGTGAAGCCATCTGGGCCAGGGCAGTTTTTGGTTGAGAGTTTTTTTTTATTACCGTTTAAATCTCTTCTCTTGTTATTGGTCTGTTCAGATTTTCAACATCACTTTGTTGTGGTTTGCGTAGGCCGTGTGTTTCTAGAAATTTATCCATTTCCTCTAGGTTTTCAAATTTGTTGGAGTATAGTTTTTCATAATATTCTGTTATAATCCTTTTCATTTTAGTTGGGTCTATTGTAATGTCCCCCATTTCATTTCTTATTTGGGTTATTTGTGTCCTCTCCTGTTTTTCTTTTGTCAGTCTGGCCAGTGGTTTGTCCATTTTGTTGATTCTTTCAAAGAACCAACTTTTGGTTTTGTTGATTCTTTCTATTGTTTTTCTTTTCTCTATTTCATTTATTTCTGCTCTGATCTTTACTATTTCCTTTCTTCCTGTGGTTGTGGGCTTTTTTGTGCTGTTTTCTTTCTATTTGTCTGAGTTCTGTAGTTAATGTTTTGATTTTGTCCCTTTCTTCTTTTTTGATATGTGCATCTGTTGCTATAAATTGTCTTCTGAGGACTGCCTTTGCTGTGTCCCAAAGGTTTTGGTATGATGTGTTTTCATTCTAATTGATTCTAGGAATTTTTTGATTCCATCTCTGATTTCTTCTATTACCCACTGATGTGTAAGCAGGGTATTATTCGGTTTTATGTAGTTGATTTTTTTTCCTTGCTCTGTCGGTTATTAATTTCTACCTTGATGGCATTGTGGTCAGAGAAGATACTTCGAATTATCTCAGCATTTTGGATCTTGTTGAGAATTGCTTTGTGGCCTAAAGATGTGCTGTATTCTGGAGAATGTTCCATGTGCATTGGAAAAGAATGTGTACTTTGCAGCAGTTGGATGGAGTATTCTATATATGTCTGTGAAGTCAAATTGGCTGATTGTGCCCTTTAGGTCTTCTGTATCTTTGCTGAGTTTCTTCTTAGTTGTTCTCTCCTTTACTGAGTGTGGTGTGTTGAAGTCTCCTACTGTTATTGTGGAACTGTCAATTTCTCTTCTCAGTGTTGTTAGAGTTTGTTTTATGTATTGTGGAGCCCTGTCGTTGGGTGCGTAGATGTTTATTATGGTTTGTCTTCATGGTGGATCGTCCCCTTCATCATTATATAGTGTCCTTCTTTTTCTTTTATCGTAGATTTTGTTTTAAAGTCTCTTTTATCTGAGATTAGAATTGCCACTCCTGCTCTTTTTTGGTAGTTGTTAGCTTGATATATTTATTCCAACTTTTGACTTTTAATAAATTCACATCTTTGTTTCTAAGGTGTGTTTCCTATAGACAGCATATTGATGGATCCTGTTTTCTTATCCATTCTGTCGCTCTCCGTCTCTTTATGGGTGCATTGAGTCCATTTACATTCAGTGTAATTATTGATAGATGTGAGTTTGTTGTTGTCATTTTGTAGTGCTTTTTTTTTTGTGGTGCTGAAGTTTTCTTTGTTCTTCATATTCTCTTGTGCTGAGTTACTTTCGTTTGTGGATTTTTTTTTTCATTTCTTTTGTTTTTTTAGGTTTTGTTTTTGCTGAGACTTTATGTTTTTCCTCTTTATTTTTATGAGTATGTTTGTTAACTTTCTTTGTGGTTACCATGAATTTTACCTTTATCTTTCTAAGTTTGAAGCAGTCTACCATTACTTGGTATCGCCTTGCCTTCCTCTCCATTAGAAGGTCTATACCTATGCCGTTTATTCCCTCTTTTATTGTTTTGATGTTGTCATTTTCTGATTAACTGTTCTGATTCCCTGTTGTATTTCTTTTGGTTTTGGATAGTCCTCATGAGTTGATTTCCTAGATTGATATCTGGCTGGTACGATCCTGCATTCTTGGTTCTGCCTGTGAGCTGAATGTGTGTGTCGTCAGATCGAAGAACTCCCTTTAATAATTCTTGTAAGTTTGGTTTGACTTTTACATATTCCCTTAATTTCTGTTTATCTGGAAATGACCTAATTTCACCATCAAATTTGAACAAGAGTTTTGCAGGTTATATTATTCTTGGCTGGCAATTTGTTTCTTTCAAGATTGTATATATGTCATCCCACTGCCTTCTTGCCTGCATGGTTACTGCTGAATAATCTGAGTTTAGTCTTATTGTTCCTCCTCTCTATGCGACTTCTTGTTTTTCACGAGCTGCTCTCAGGATTCTTTGTTTGTCTTTGGTTTTGGTGAGTGTGAATATGATATGCCTTTGTGATTTTCTTTTGGGGTCTCTTCTCTATGGGTTTCGTTGAACTTCTTGGATGGCCAGCATTTCATCTTTCATGATATTGGGGAAGTTTTCTGTCAGCAGTTCCTCAATGATCCTCTCTCTGTTTTCTGTTTTCTCCTCCTCTTCTGGAGTTCCAATCACTCGTAAATTTTTGCTTTTAATTGTGTCCCACATAACTGTCAGGGTCTCTTCATTTTTCTTTGTTCTTTTTTCTGAGTTTTCTTGAAACAGAGATGTATCCAAGTGTTTGTCTTCTGTTCCACTGATCCTGTCTTCCACGGTTTCAAATCTGCTTCTCAGCCCTTCTATGACATCATCCATTTCTGAAATCTTGTTGTTTATCTTTTGGATTACTAATTGTTGTTTTTGTATAATTTCTAGTTGTGAATTTATTTTGGCATTTTGTTCCTGCATCATCTTCCTGAATTCTTCCAATATTTTGTCTGTATTTTCCATGAATTTGTCTATTTTTTCCTCATGTTTGTCAGCTTTTTGCCTCCGTTCTTGGAGAATTCCGAGTCTTAGAGATTTGAATTCCCTATCAGGTGGTTCTAGTGCCTTTTCTTCTACTGGAGACTCATCTTGTGTTTTATTTTGGGTGCCTACTGGAACCATCCTGTCCTGTTTTTGTAAATGTTTTGATATTGTCTGCTGTCTTCTGGGAATTCAGTAGTTATTTTTCTCGTTTATTGATTGTAGATTTGTTGGTTTCGTCCCTGTTTTTAAAAAAATATTTGACTGTGTCTGAGCAGGCGGTTTGTGTGTTCTTTGTTGTTTGCTTGTCTGTGCACTGAATACTTTTCGCCTCCTTCTCCAACTGGCAGGGTCAGTCACTCAGATACGGCACAGCAGGGCAGGTCTAGCTGAAGAGGAGTTACTGGGACAGGTTGTTTGTGGCACTTACTACAGCAGCCTGGGTGGGTCAGTGATCAGTGCAGGGCAGGTTCCAGTAGACCGTGCTTGTGCTGCTTGGTGGTGTGATGTCAAGCGCACGGTGCAGGTAGGCAGGATGCAGCAGGAAGATTGTTATGTGTGGAGGTAAGATGGATATCAGAGAGAGGAGAGAAGAACAGGAGCCAAAAACATACAAACAAATAAACAAAAAAGAATTCTAGGGGAGCTTGCCTTTGGAATGGAGAGATGAGAGACTATGAAATGGAGGAAAATAGATAGGCGAAGAGGAAGAAAAGAAAAGAATGAATAAATAAATATCAGAAAGGTTAAAGAACTGCAAAGTTGTTAGGGATCCCACCAATGCAGCTATGAGGTCTGCGGAAGTCACTCTCAGGTGTTGCAGTACAGCCTGGGTAGAAGGCGTTGAGGTATACAATGCCTGGTATTCAAGGATCAGAAAGAGAAGGAAGATATAGAGAGATGAGAAACTGAGCAATAAAGAAAGACAAAAAGGGAAAAAGAGGGAAAAGAAAACAAAACAAATTAAAAAAAGAAAAGAACAAGAATGTCCCCCTGAAAAAACAGAAAAAAAAAAACCAACAAAGAAAGAAATGACCTCAGGGATCCCTCTACTGGTTTGTGGAAGCTGAAGGAGAGTTTCTTGCCACGCAGCTCCGCCTGGCCAGAAAGGGCTCCCAATTCAACTAAAGAAAAAGAAAACAAACAATTCAAAATAAACAAACAAACAAAAGCCCCAGGATCCCACCGGTGCGGTAGCCGAGACTGGGAAGCAGCTCCACACTCGAATGGAGCTCCGCAGCCCCTCAGGAAGAAGCAAAGATGGCGCACGGAACCAGGCACTCGAGCAAAAGGAGGGGGAGGTGGCGAGAGGCAAGCAAGAAATCAAAAGAAGCAGAAAAAAAAAAGCAACACCAGCAGCCAAGAAATGGCACTCAGAGAGCCAGCTAGTGTGGGCTGGTGTTTCTGGACAAGAGACTGTGTCCGCGGGAAGCAGAGGTGGCCAGGTGTGGGTGAAGAAGTGTAGAGAGTGGGAAAGTGTATATCACAAATTGCCGGCACTCTATAGAGTCCCTCAGGTAGAAGCAAAGATGGCGCACGGAACCAGGCACTCGAGCAAAAGGAGGGGGAGGTGGCGAGAGGCAAGCAAGAAATCAAAAGAAGCAGAAAAAAAAAAAAAGCAACACCAGCAGCCAAGAAATGGCACTCAGAGAGCCAGCTAGTGTGGGCTGGTGTTTCTGGACAAGAGACTGTGTCCGCGGGAAGCAGAGGTGGCCAAGTGTGGGTGAAGAAGTGTAGAGAGTGGGAAAGCGTATATCACAAATTGCCGGCACTCTAGAGCCCCTCAGGAAGAAGCAAAGATGGCGCACGGAGCCAGGCACTCAAGTGAAAGGAGGGGGAGGTGGCGAGAAGCAAGTGATAAAAGAAGTAGGAAAAAAAAAAGCAACACTAGCAGCCAACAAATGGCACCCAGAGTGCCGCCTGCTTGGGTGTGTGGAATCCAAGCAGCCGGCGCTTCCCGGTCAAGAGACTGTGGCCGTGGGAAGCAGAGGAGGCCGAGCAGGGGCGAAGAGGGGTGGGGGGGTGTGAAAGCGCACACCGCAAATTACCGGTTGTATTGTCTCCCGCTGGATGCTCTGTGAGGCTGCTTTCTCGTACCCCTGTTTGCTGGTCTCCGATAGGAGTCCAAGGTGGTGGATCCATGCTGTGTTAGCTGGTAGGGGACCTCTGCATGAATCTCTCCTCGCTGTAGGTTCTTTGTCAGTTTTCTCACATTTGGTGCTTGGCTGAGTTCTTTATCTCTTCATTTGATGTTTTAGGGTTTCAGGATTGTTGTATTCTCTGTTCGGCTTAGTTTTTTGGATCTTTGCTGTGGAGGGACGGTGTGGTGCTTCTGCCTAGAGCGCCATTTTGCCAGAACCTCTTGGTTTTTTTTAAAGAGTGGATGGAGCATTGTGAGTAAAGTATAACAAGGTAGTCGATGAAGTCAAAGAGGTAAGCAGAGGCCAGATCTTGTGGGGTGTTATAAGTTACAGAAGAGTTTTGATATTCCCAGTGAGGTGAAAAGCCATTGGAAGGTTAGAAATAATAGAGTTATAGGAGCTTAGATTTTACTTTTTGGCTACTGCGTAGCAAATGGTTTCTAGAGGGGAAAGAATGAAGGCAGCTATTGCCATAGTTCAGATGAGAGATTTCATGGTGGCTTGAACCAGAGTGGTAGCAAAGGAGAGGAGGGAGGTGGACACTTCTGGGATATGTTGAAGAGGGAGTTGTGAAGACTTGCTGTTGTGGGGCTTGAGGGAAAAAGAAGCAGCAAAGATGACTTCTGGGACTGTGGCTTGAGTAACTCTGGATGGACAGTGGTGGACTTCCGAATATAGGGAAGATGGAAGGCGTTGAAAGAAATGAGCAAATAAATAATGCCCTTATGAAATCATTAAACATTTAGGTTTTGAATGATGTAGATTGTAAGACCCGAGCATTTGAAAATACTATGTGATAAATAGTGTAATTTCATATACAATCATTTAGAACATGAGAAATTGTCTATTGTTAAATTGGAGAGAGATTTAAAGAATTATTTGCACCATGGCCTGTTTTCAGTAAAAACACCTCCAAACCATTCCTAAAAAATGAATGCATAATTTTTTCAGAAAAATCTCAGAGGATAATATTTTCTATTCTGATTCATCATATCACCAAATTCACAATCTGCAAAGTCTCAATATCTAATCTTCACTTTATAAAGTAAACCCACCTTATTTTGCTCTTCTGTGAACGGAAAGATGACTGCTTAATTTTGTAAATCTCTCCATAGAGTTGAAATTGGGGCTAAAATTCTTACTCTAGTTTACATGAACACAATGTGGTAAACATTTGTATATACACATACATAGTCTTACCTTTCCTGAGATAAGTCAATACTTTGAAACTTTATTATCGGCAAAAGTTAGTGCTGTAAATATGTTGCAAAGAGTTTTTTTTTTCCTTAATTTGAGTAATTCAGTAGCTGAACAAAGATGTGATTGAACCACGTGACACAACATTAAGTAATTAGATTCTATTTTTTAAAAAGTACGTAGGGTAAACCAAAAACCCGTTGCCTCAAGTCAGTTCCAACTCATAGCGACCCTAAAGGAAAGAGTAGAACTGCCCCATAATATTCCCAAAGCTGTAATCTTTATGGAAGCAGACTGCCACATCTTTTCTCCTGTGGAGCAGCCAATGGGTTAGAACCACTGATCTTTTGGTTAGCAGCCGAGCATCTAACCACTGTGCCACCAGGGCTCATTGTATGTAGGATACTAGCTTTATTTTTCTCCCACTGAATCTTTTAAGAACTTGATTATTTTAGGTTGATTTTTCAGTTCTAAATTTCAACCATGCAGAATTTCGGAAGGTGTGCATATGCTGATTAAAATCTGAAAATAAGATCACAGAGTTTCAAATAATTTTGTCATATCTGATATATTTTAAATGACAGATGAAATATCTATAGTTTAAACACAAAGTAATATTAATTGTGTTTTCAAAATCATTAATTTTGGAATTTTACTGTTAGAGTAAAAGTCTATTACTTTGTTAGGCTCATAGCAAATCAGTATTGACAAACAATTTTGTTTTTTCTCTTTCTCTCTCTCCTACGGCAGATGGTACGTGAGCAATACACTACAACCACAGAAGGCACCCACATAGAGAGGCCAGAGGACCAGAATGTCTATAAAATTGGCATTTATGGCTGGAGAAAGCGTTGCCTCTACTTATTTGTTCTTCTTTTACTCATCATCCTAGTTGTGAATTTGGCTCTTACAATTTGGATTCTTAAAGTGATGTGGTTTTCCCCAGTAAGTATTTTTTCTTGTTGAGCATGTGTGTTTTGTTTGCTGTATCACTTCACCTATGTTATATAGGTAGAAGTTTCTTTTTATGTAATTTATGTTTTCTTTGTTTCTTTACTGGCCCCACCAGAAGTTTCAGAGCAAAATATACATATAACGTGTACATTTTTTTCCTTTTTTACTATAGTAGTTTTTGTTGTTGTTGCTTGTTTTGTTTTTTTTTTTTACTGTATTTTTTTCATTACTCTTCATGGTATAAGACTGTTATAATCTTGTATTTGTGGCTGATTGAGTCAAGTTCATGTCACATGATTTTTCTTATCTTTTAGTCGTGTTTTAATGATTCTTTAATCATAAATTTGTAAAATTTTCCAATTGTCTGTTTTTCTAATCTCATAAATTCAATATTTAGCATGTAGATGCTGCAATCTGATTTTTTAAAAACTCCATTCTGATATACAATAAATTTATGTCCACATTTCAACATTTAGCAACAACTTTAGTAAACAAAGTACCAGCAGTCCTAAGTGGTTCATATCTTATTGTATACATCCTCATAATTTTAAAGACAGCTGGCTAGTTTTATATGTTTTGATAATATTTTGTGTTTACTTTTTGAAATATACTCATTTAATGTAGAATGCCTTAATTTTGCAGCATAACTATGAGGCAGAAATGCTGCCTTAGATATTAGAGGGAGGTTAATCAGTCCATAATATGCATCTGGAGCCTTGGTGGCACAGTGGTTAAGAGCTTGGCTGCTAACTGAAAGGTCGGCAGTTCAAAACCACCAACTATTCGTTGGAAACTCTGTGGGGCAGTTCTACTCTGTTCTGTAGGGTCGCTATGAGTTGGAATTGACTCAATGGCAATGGGTTTTAATATGCCTCTAAAGATGTGTATATGTATTAGCCTTTTGCAAGAACGATAGTTATGGTACTTCACCTTAAATGTCTTCCATTGATTTAACATTCTTTATTTTCTATACAATTGCTTTTATCATGCTATAGTTCTATAATCAATTGAGACATTATTTTGTTGACATAATAAATAAATATTTATATTTTTACTTATGCAAAGAGGAAAATACCAATCAAATAAAAATATAGCTTGAAATGTGTGTCTGGATATACATATAACTATAAACTGATACATATTTTATATATATATAGTATACTAAGTTTAACCATATAACATGTATATATGCCAAATTTAAGCTGTGATTCTTTAATTCAGATATATATTTAAAAATCTGTGTTTCTACAGCATCACAAACATTTTTTTCTTTTTTACCCTTTTTATTTTTTTTTATTGTACTTCAGCTAAAGGCTTACAGAACGAATAGTTTCTCATGAAACAGTAGTACACATATTGTTTTATGACATTGGTTAATAACCCCACAACATGTCAACCCTCTAACTTCTCAACCTTTTTTTTTTTTGGTGACAATACACATAGCCAAAGATACACCATTTCAAAAATTTCTACATGCACAGTTCAGTGAAATTGACTATGCTCTTCCAATTGTGCTGTTATTCTCACTTAAGATAAAGGCTTACAGAACAAAACAGTTTCTCATTTAACAGTTACTACAAATGTTGCCCTGTGACAATGGTTAACAATCTCACAACACATCAACAATATCCTTACTTAACCTTGGGTTCCCTATCACCAGTTTCCTTGTCCCCTTCTGCCTTCTGGCCCTTGTCGCTGGACTACTGTACCACGTTAGTCTCATTTGGTTTTATGGGGCTGTCCACTCCCAGGCTGAACGGTGAACCTCGGAGGTAACTTCACCACTGAGCTAAAAGGGTGTCTGGGGGCCATACTCTCAAGGTTTCTCCAGTCTCCTTTAGGGCAGTAAATCTGGTCTTTTTTTTTGTGAGTTAGAATTATGTTCTACATCCTTCTCCAGCTCTGTCCAGAACCCTCTGTTGTGATCCTGGTCAGAGCAGTCAGTGGTGGTAGCTGGGCACCATCTAGCTGTACTGGACTCAGTCCAGTGGAGGCCTTGGTAGCTGTGGACAATTAGTGCTTCGGACTAATCTTTTCCTTGTATCCTGTTCTCTTCATTCTCCCTTGCTCCCGAAGGGATGAGACCAGTGGAGTATCTTAGATGGCCGCTCACAGGCTTTTAAGACCCCAGACACTACTCACCAAGGTAGAATGTAGAGCATTGTCTTTATAAGCTGTGTCATGCCAATTGAGCTAGATGTTCCCCGAGACCATGGTCCCCACAGCCCTCTGCCCAGAATTCAGTCCCTCAGGGAGTTTGGATGTGTCTATGGGGCTTCCATGACCTTTCCTTGTACAAGTTGTGCTATTTTCCCCAGTATTGTGTGGCAATTGATATTAAATTAATATCAGCCTTCACCCAAGATACCACTTATCTATTGCCTAATTAGTATTTCCCCCCCACCCCTCCCATCCCTGGTAACCAACAAAGATTGTTACAATTTGTGTGTGAACTTTTTCATGGGTTTTTACAATAGAGGTCTCATACAATATTTGTCCTTTTGTGATTGACTTATTTCACTCAGCATAATTTCCTCCAGTTTCATCCATGTTATGAGATGGTTCACAGATTCATTGTTGTTCTTTCTCGTTGCATAGTACTCCATTGTGTGTATGTACCATAGTTTGTTTATGCATTCATCTGTTGATGGGCATCTAGGTTGTTTCCATCGTTTTGCTATTGTGAACAATGCTGCCATGAACATAGGTGTGCATATGTCTATTGGAGTGACGACTCTTATTTCTCTAGGATATATTCCTAGGAGTGGGATTGCTGGATCTAATGGTATGTCTATTTCTAGCTTTCTGAGGAAGTGCCATATCATTTTCCAAAATGGTTGTATCATTTTGCATTCCCACCAGCAGTGCGTAAGTGTTCCGATCTCCCCACAGCCTCTCCAACATTTGTTATTTCCAGTGTTTTTGATTCGTGCCAGTAATGCTGGGGTGAGATGGTATCTCATTGTGGTTTTAACTTGCATTCCTCTAATGGCTAGTGATCGCGAGCATTTCCTCGTGTCTGTCGGCCATTTGAATGTCTTCTTTGTTGAAGTGTCTGTTCATTTCCTTTGCCCATTTTTTAATAGAATTATTTGTCTTTTTTTGTAGAGGTGTTGGATTTTCTTGTAGATTATGGAGATTAGACCTTTGCCTGACTTGTACTGTCCAAACATTTTTTCCCAGTCTGTAGGTTCTCTTTTGACTCTTTTGGTGAAGTCTTTTGAAGAGTATAGGTGTTTGAGTTTTAGAAGATCCCAGTTATCTAGCTTATCTATTGGGGTTTGTGCGTTGATGGTTATGGTTTTTATCCTATTAATTCCATGTATTAAGGCCTGAAGTGTTGGTCCTATTTTTTCTTCTATGAACTTTATAGTTTTAGGCTTTATATTCAGGTCTTTGATCCATTTTGAAGTAGTTTTTGTATATGGTGTGAGGTATGGGCCCTGTTTCATTTTTTTGCAGATGGATATCCAGTTTTGCCAGCACCATTTGTTAAAACGACTGTCTTTTCCCCATTTGATGGACTTTGAGTCCTAGTCGAAGATCAGGTGTCCGTAGGTGGATGGATTTACATCTGGGTTCTCAATTCTGTTCCACTGGTCAATGTATCTGTTGTTGTACCAGTACCAGGCTGTTTTGACTACTGTAGCTGTATAGTAGGTTCTGAAGTCAGGTGGTGTGAGTCCTACAACTTTATTCTTCTTCTTCAGTAGTGCTTTACTTATTCGGGGCTTCTTCCCTTTCCATATAAAGTTAATGATCAGTTTTTCCATCTCTTTGAAGAATGTTGTTGGTATTTGGATCGGGATTGCATTGTGTTTGTAAATTGCTTTGGGTAGAATTGTCATTTTCACAATGTTGAGTCTGCCTATCCATGAGCATGGTATGTATTTCCATTTATGTAGATCCCTTTGGGTTTCATGCAGTAGTGTTTTGTAGTTTTCTTTGTATAGGTCTTTTACATCCCTGGTCAGATTTATTCCTAAGTTTTATCTTTCTAGGGGCTATTGAAAATGGTATTGTTTTCCTGATTTCCTTTTCATCATTCTCCTTACTGGTGTATAGGAATCCAACTGATTTTTGAATGTTTATCTTGTATCCTGCTACTCTGCTGAATCTTTCTATTAGTTCCAGTAGATTTCTCGTGGAGTCTTTAGGGTTTTCTATGTATAGTATCATATCATCTGCAAACAGGGAAAGTTTAATTTCTTCATTACCAATTTGGATGCCCTTTATTTCTTTCTCTTGCCTTATTGCTCTAGCTAGAACTTCCAGCACAATGTTAAATAGGATTGGTGATAAAGGGCATCCTTGTCTTGTTCCTGTTTTCAAGGGGAGTGTTTTCAGCCTCTCTTCATTAAAAAGGACGTTGGCCATTGGTTCTGCATAGATGCCCTTTATTATGTTGAGAAATTTCCCTTCTATACCTATTTGATTGAGAGTTTTTGTCAGGAATGGGTGTTGGACTTTGTCAAATGCCTTTTCTGTGTCAATTGAGATGATCTTGTGATTCTTTTCTTTCCTTTTATTTATGTGGTGGATTACGTTGATTGATTTTCTAATGCTGAAACATCCTTGCATACCTTGTATGAATCCTGCTTGGTCGTGGTGTATTATTTTTTTGATATGATGCTGAAGTCTATTGGCTAGAATTTTGTTCAGAATTTTTGCATCTATATTTTTGAGCGATATTGGTCTGTAATTTTCTTTTTTTGTGACGTCTTTTCCTGGTTTTGGTGTCAGCGTTATGCTGGCTTCATAGAATGAATTTGGAAGTGTTGCTTCCTCTTTTGTGCTCTGAAATAGCTTGAGTAGTATTGGTACAATCTCTTCTGTAAATTTTTTGTAGAATTCTCCAGTGAAGCCATCTGGGCCAGGGCTTTTTTTGGTTGGGAGTTTTTTTTATTTAGACTTAGTTTTTGTTATATGATTTTAGCAAGTGATCTGGGACAGTCATTAGAAATGAATATTGCTAAGCTTCTTCCCAAGATGATGTTGTTAGGTGCCATGGAGTTGGCTCCAACTCATGGTGACCCCATGTATAACAGAATGAAACCTTGTCCAATCCTGCACCATCTTCATAATCATTGGTATGTTTGAGTTGTTTGTTCTGGCTGTTGTATCAGTCCATCTCATTGAGGGTTTCCTTTGTTTTTGCTGATACTCTACTTTACCAAACATGATATTCTTTTCTAGCAGTTGGTCTTTCCTGATGACCTGTCCAAAGTAAGTGAACCAGGTGGGGCCAATATGGTGGAGTAGTCAGACGGCTTTCTATATCCTTCTTACGACAAAGACCTGAAAAAACAAGTGATTTGATTGTATATGAAAATCTAGGAGCCCTGAACAAGACAAAGTTGAGGAATTGGACTGAGTGGTTGGGGGAGAGGAAGAGGGAGAGGGAGACGGTTCTGAAGAAGCAAGAAGGGCCGGACCAGACTCGGCTGAAGCTGCAGCTCTTCAGCCCCGACCAGTTCCAAGGTACACAGTGAAGCAGGTATACAGCTCCGCATGAATGTTCAGGAGGCAGTTTCCACACTGAGAGAGTCTAGCTGCAGAGATTCTGCTTGGATACTCCAAATCAGTTAAAAGCAGCTCCCAAGTGGCTAATGATAAGTACATGCATGCAACCTTTCATGGGGATTTAAAAAAAAAAAAGCCCATTTGGGAAAACCTCTTTCCCTTTCACCTCCTCCCTCCCCTCTCTGCACCAGTCCGGCCAGCTTCTGAAGACTGAGTCCCCTGGGCCAGAAGTAGATCCCATAATGCACCCTGACGCATTCTCTTGGCCTTGGGGAGGGAACAAATAAGCCACTGACTCACCTAAGACAGGAACTCAGGGTTGGCACAGCTCCTCTGCAAGGCAGAGGCATAAGGAGTCTGCAGACTTTGAGTGCCTTCCACCCCTGTATAGACTTGTGTGGACCCATCTCAACAGTGTAAGCCATCACTACCACAGTACAACAGGGTAAACACCTGAAGTCTAACTTCAACTGTTTCAGCTTTGTGTTGCTTGACACAGCCCCGCCCTTCAAGCAGGCACCTTTACCAGTCTGCACCAGGGGCTTGAGGACTGATGTCTCCACCTACACCACCTAGTCACCTGCTACAGGGGTCCAAGAATAAGTGTACCCCTGTGTCTTTACAGCCAACAGAGTAGGGTGCTCATAACCCAGTTGCAAAACCTACCTACTTGCTCTAGGGACTAGGGACATGCTTTCCTTTCAGACACTCGGGCAGCCATAAGCCCCCTGCTTGCTCAGCGTGTGACCCCATACTGCAGCCAGATACCTGTGCCTAAACAAATCACCCATGCCTGTCTAAGACTGTAGGTGAGAGCCTGCACCACACACTTGGTGACCGACTGCCTGTACACCTGAGCCGAATCCATACAGGAAAATTTAACGGACTCCTGTGTGCACATAGTTACAGAACTAATTACCTGGTGACGGGACGTTAGAGCTTCAAAGGCACCAATGATCAAACTAGCGCACACGAGCAGCCTATTTGGTCATACCAAAACAACAAAACAAGAAGCTAGGACACACTAAACAAATATAAAATAAAATTATAATAACTGATTGATGGCTCTGAGACAACAATCAATATCAAATCACATAAAGAGGCAGTCCATGATGGCTTCAGCAAGCTCCTAAAACAAAGAATCAATAAATTCTCTGGAGTAAGAGAATTTCTTGGAATTATCAGAGGCAGAACACAAAAGATTAATATACAGAACTCTTCTAGAAATTAGAAAGGTAATTCTATAAAGTGTAGAGACCCCCAAAGAACACAAAGACAAAATAGTAGCGGAATGTAAAAAAGTAATTCAAGAACATAATGACAAATTTAATAGACTGCAAGAATCCATAGAGAGAGAGCAATCAGAAATCCAGAAGATTAACAATAAAATTTCAGAATTAGACAACTCAGTAGAAAGTCATAGCAGAACTGAGGCAGTAGAAGTCAGAATTAATGCCAGTGAAGATAAAGCACTTGATGCCAACTTATTTGAGGAAAAATAAGATAAAAGAAAAAGAATGAAGAATAAGAGTTATGTGGGAATCTATCAAGAGAAATAACCTACGAGTGATTGGAGAACAAGAACAGCGGGATAACAGAAAATAGAGAAAAATGTTGAAAATTTGTTGGCAGAAAACTTCCCTGATGTCAAGAAAGATGAAAAGATAACTATTCAAAATGATCATTGAACCCCACATAAGGTAGACCCCAAAAGAAAGTCACCAAGACATATTATAATCTAACTTACCAAAACCAAATATAGAGAATTTTAAGAGCAGCTAGGGATAGAAGAAAAGTCATCTGCAAAGGAGAGTCAATTAGAATAAGCTCGGACTACTCAGCGGAAACCATGCAGACAAGAAGGCACTGGGATGACATATATAAAGCCTTGAAGGAAAACATCTGCCAGCCAAGAATTATATATCCAGCAGAACTGTCTCTCAAATATGATGGTGAAATTAGGGCATTTCCAGATAAAGAGAAGTTTGGGGAATTTGCAAAAACAAAACCAAAATTACAAGAAATACTAAAGGGAGTCCTCTGGTTAGAAAATCAGTAACATCAGATAACAATGCAGGACTAGACACAGGACACAGCAACCAGATATTGACTCAGATAGGGAAGTAAAAAAATACATCAAAGCTATAATATTGAAAATAGGGAAACAGAGATATCAATATGTAAAAAAGGACAGCATTAAAACAAAAAAGAGGGACTTAAAAATGCAGACATAGTTTTTTCATATGGAGGGGAAGTCAAGGTGATATAAACAAATAAAAGACAGGTATAAACTTAGAAAAATAGGAGTAAATATTAAGGTAACCACAAAGGAATCTAACAATCCTACAAATCAAAATAAAAAACTAGAAAAATATAAAGACTCAGCAAACACAAAATCAACAACATTGGAAAAGATGAAAAAAATACATAAAAACAACTCAGCACAGAAAATAAAGGGGAACAAAGAAACTGTGAACAACACATAAAAGATAGTGGAAGATTGGATAAAAAAGCATGATCCATCTATATGCTGCCTCAAAGAGATGCACGTTAGACTTAAAGACACAAACAGGCTAAAAGTCAAAGGATGGAAAAATATATATCAAGCAAACAACACTCCAGAAAAAGCAGGAGTGGCAATATTAATCTCTGACAAAATAGACTTTAGAGTAAAATCCACCACAAACAATAAGGAAGGACACTATATAATGATTAAAGGGTCAATACCCCAGGAGGACATAGCTATAATAAATATTTGCTCACCCAACAATGGGGCTCCAAAATACATAAAAGAAACTAACAACATGGAAAAGAGAGATAGACAGCTCCACCATAGTAGTAGGAGACTTCAACACGCCACTTTTGGTGAAGGAGAGAACATCCAGAAAGAAGCTCAACAAAGACACGGAAGAGCTAAATGCTACAATCAACCAACTTGATCTCATAGACATATCCCAAACACTGCACCCAAGAGCAGCCAAGTATACTTTATTTTCCAACACGGATGGAACATTCTCCAGAATAGACCACATATTAGGCCATAACGCAAGCTTTAACAAAATCCAAAACATCAAAATATTACAAAGCATCTTTTCTGACCATAAAGCCGTAAAAGTGGAAATCAACAACAAAAAAAAAGCAAGGGAAAAAAAAATCAAACACATGGGAACTGAATAACACCTGACTCAAAAACTAGCAGGTGATAGAAGAAATTAAGGATGGAATAAAGAAATTCATGGAATCAAAGGAGAATGAAAACACATACTACCAGAACCTTTGGGATACAGCAAAAGCAGTGCTCAGAGGTCAGTTTATAGCAATAAATGCACACATCCAAAAAGAAAAAAGGACCATAATCAAAACATTAACCCTACAGCTTGAACAAGTAGAAAGAGAGCAGCAAAAGAAGCCCCCAGGAGCCAGAAGGAAGAAAATAATAAGAATTAGAGCAGAATTAAATGAAATACAGAATAGAAAAACAATTAAAAGAGTTAATAAGTCCAAATATTGGTTCTTTGAAAAGATCAACAAAATTGATAAACCACTGGCCAAACTGATAAAAGGAAAACAGGAGAGGAAGCAGATAACCCATATAAGAAATGAGATGTGTGATATCACAACCAACCCAACTGAAATTAAAAGAATCATAACAATACTATGAAAAATTGTACTCTGGCAAATTTGAAAACCTAGAGGAAAGGGACAAATTTCTAGAAACTCACTGCCTACCTAAACTAACACAAACAGAGGTAGAACAACTAAATAAACCCATAACAAAAGAAGAGATTGAACAGTGTATTAAAAAACTCCCAACAAAAAAAAAATCCCTGGGCTGGATGGCTTCACTGGAGAATGCTACCAAACTTTCAGATAAGAGTTAATACCACTACTACTAAAGGTATTTCAGAACATTGAAAAGGATGGAATACTCCCATCCCAAAGTCATTCTATGAAGACAGCATAACCCTGATACCAAAACCAGATAAAGACACCACAAAAAAAGAAAATGACAGACCGATATCCCTCATGAAAATTGATGCAAAAATCCTCAACAAAATTTTAGCCAATAGAATTCAGCAACATATCAAAAAAAAATTCACCATAACCAAGTGGGATTTATACCAGCTATGCAGGGATGGTTCAACATTAGAAAAACAATCAATGTAATCCATCACATAAATAAAACAGAAGACAAGAACCACATGATCTTATCGATCGATGCAGAAAAGGCATTTGACGAAGTCCAACACCCATTCATGATAAAAAAAAATTCATGATAAACAACATAGGAATAGAAGGGAAATTCCTCAGTATAATTAAGGGCATTTATACAAAGCCAACAGCCAACATCATCCTAAATGGAGAGACTTTGAAAGCATTCCTTTGAGAATGGGAACCAGACAAACATGCCCTCTATGACCACTCTTATTCAACATAGTGCTGAAGGTCCTAGACAGAGCAGTTAGGCTAGAAAAAGAAATAAAGGGCATCCAAATTGGTAGGGAAGAAGTGAAAGTATCTCTATTTGCAGAGGATATGATCTTATACACAGAAAACCCCAAAGAATCCACAAGAAAACTACTGGAACTAATAGAAGATTTCAGCAAAGTTTCAGGATACAAGGTAAACATACAAAAATCAGTTGGATTCCTTTACACCAACAAAGAGAACCTTGAAGAGGAAATTACCAAATCAATGCCATTTACAATAGCCCCCAAAGTGATAAAATACATAGGAATAAATCTAACCAGAGAGATAAAAGATCTATACAGAGGAAACTACAAGACACTACTGCAGGAAACTAAAAGAGACCTGCATAAGTGGAAAAACATACCTTGCTCATGGATAGGTAGACTCAACATAGTGAAAATGTCAGTTCTACCCAAAGCAATCTACAGATACAATGCAATCCCGATCCAAATTCCACCCGCATTTTTTAATGAGATGGAGAAAAAAATCACCAACTTCGTATGAAAAGGGAAGAGGCCCCGAATAGATAAAGCATTAATCACGAAGAAAAACAATGTGGGAGGCCTCACGCTACGTGATTTTAGAACCTGTTATACTGCCACAGTAGTCAAAACAGCCTGGTATTGGTACAACAACAAATACATAGACCAGTGGAACAGAATTGAGAAACCAGACATAAATTCATCCACCTATAAGGAGCTGATATTTGACAAAGGCCCAAAGTCTGTTAGTTGGGGGAAAAGACAGTCTCTTTAACAAATGGTGCTGGCGTAACTGGATATCCCTCTGCAAAAAATGGAAACAAGACCCATAACTCACACCATGCACAAAAACTAACTCAAACTGGAAAAATGACTTAAATATAAAATCGAAAATGATAAACATGGAAGAAAAAATAGGGACAATGGTAGGAGTCCTAATACAAGGCATAAACACAGTACGAACCATAAACAATAACACACAAGCACCAGAAGAGAGACTAGATAAATGGGAGCTCCTAAAAATCAAACACTTATGCTCATCAAAAGACTTCACCAAAAGAGTGAAAAGACAGCCTACAGAATGGGAAAAATTTTTGGCTACAACAAATCCGATCAGCATCTAATCTTTAAAATCTAAAATATACTGCAAAACCTGAACAACAAAAAGACAAATAACCCAATTAAAAAATTGGCAAAGGATATGAACGGGCACTTCACCAAAGAAGATATTCAAGTGGCTAACAGACACATGAAGAATTGCTCACAATCATTAGCCATTAGCGAAATGCAGATCAAAACTACAATGAGATATCATCTCAACCTAACAAGGCCAGAACTAATCCAAAAAACACAAAATAACAAATGCTGGAGAGGTTGTGGTGAGACTGGAACACGTATACACTGTTGGTGGGAATAAAATGGTATAACCACTTTGGAAATCGATTTGGCACTTCCTTAAAAAGCTAGAAATAGAAGTACCACATGATCCATCTATCCCACTCCTTGGAATATATCCTAGAGAAATAAAAGCCGACACATGAATAGATATATGCATACCCATGTTCATTGCAGCACTGTTTACAATAGCAAAAAGATGGAAACAACCTAGGTGCCCATCAACAGATGAATGGATAAACAAATTATGGTATATCCACATGATAGAATACTATGCAACGATAAAGAACAACGATGAAGCCGTGAAACATCGTATAACATGGTGGAAGCTGGAACTTATTATGCTGAGTGAATTTAGTCAGTCACAGAAGGACAAATACTGTGTAAGACCACTATTATAAGAACTCAAGAAAAGGTTTAAACACAGAGGAAAACGTTCTTTGATGGTTACAGTGGTGGGGAGGAAGGGTGAGGATTATTTACTAACTAGATAGTAGATAAGAGTCATCTTAGGTGAAGGGAAGGACAGCACACACTACAGGGGAAGTCAGCACAACTGAACTAATCCGAAGTTAAGAAGTTTCCTGAATACAAGGAAATACTTTGGAGAGACAGAGTAGCAGGGATAGGGGCCTGGGGACCATGCTTTCAGGGGACATCTAGGTCAATTGGCATAAAAAAGCTTATTAAGAAAGTGTTCTGCATCCTACTTTGGTGAGTGGCATCTGGGGCCCTGAAAGCTTGCAAGCAGCCATCTAAGATGCATCAATTGTTCCCAACCACCTGGAGTAAGGGAGACTGAAGAACACCAAAGACACAAGGGAAGTATCAGCCCAAGAGACAGTAAGGGCCACATAAACCAGAGACTTCATCAGCCTGAAGTCAGAAGAACTAGATGGTGCCCGGCTACCACCAATGACTGTCCTCACAGGGAACACAACGGAGAGTCCCTGATGGAGCAACATAAAGATGGAGTGCAGAACTCAAATTCTCGTAAGAAGACCAGACTTTATGGTCTGACTGAGACTGGAGGAACCCTGGAAAGCATGGCCCCTGGATTCTCTATCAGCCCAGAACTAAAACAATTTCCGAGGCCAACTCTTCAGACAGGGATTGAACTGGACTGTGGGACATAAAGTGATACTCGTGAAAAGTGTGCCTCTTAGCTCAAGTAGATACAAGAGACCAAAGGGACAGCTTCTGTCCGGAGGTGAGATGGGAAGGCAGAGAGGGTTAGGAGCTGGTTGAATGGTTATGGGGAATCGGGTTGAAAGGAGGAGTATGCTGTCACAGAATGGGTGAGCAATTAGGGTCACATAACAATGTATGTATAAAAATTTTGTATGGGAGACTAACTTGAAATGTAAACTTCATTTAAAGTACAACAATAAAAAAAAAAGGTACCAAAAAAAAATAAATAAGTAAGTGAACCAAAGTCTTGCCATCCTCACATCTAAGGAACATTCTGGTTTTATTTCCTAAAATATGCTGGTTAGTTGGGTCAGAGGAGGGATCCAGAGACTTTTGTGGCACCCAGGTAAGTCTGGTTTGCAAACCACACTTCAGAAACACTGCTTTAAAAATTATCTAAAGTTTAAATCATATTCACGAGATACAGTTTCCTGTATTATGAAATATATAAAATATCCTTAATGCTTTATGCTGACAGTGCTAATATATATCGCATATAGAGTTATCCTTTTCCTTAACTGGTGAAGTGAAAACAGAATAGGGTCTCTGCCTGAATGAGATAATACAAAGCAAGAAATGGAAGCTTATCCCTAAAGAGCAATCAACCTCATTACCCTTATCTCAATACTGGTTTTTCTAGCAAATATGTAAGGAGCCCTGGTGGTGCAATGGTTAAGCGCTCAGCTGCTAACTGAAAAGTTGGAAGTTCAAACTCACCCAGTGGCTCCACCTGGCAATCTGCTCCTTTAAAGATTACAACCTAGAAAACCCCTACGGGGCAGTTCTGCTCTGTCACCTGGGATTGCTATGAGTTGAAATCGACTGGATGGCACAAAACCACAACAGCAAACATGTTAAATAGGATTACATTTTGTAATATGTAATTAATTCATTTAAAAAAATAACATTATAAGTGATAAAAGGTGAAATTATATGTCTTTGTCAATCCTTGCTAATTTATTCACCTTAAAAAATCAAATTTAGACAAAAACAAACCTTTTATTAACATACTTCCTGTTGGGATGTTCAATATTTTACAAATATGAGTTTTATTGGATTGGATAGAGATTTTGTATTATGCAATAGTTAAATGGAAAAACAGAATTCCTATCGTATTTTTTGTGACTGTTACAAAGTTGTATTTTAAGATACATTTGTCCATCCGCACACTGCTTCCCTTAATTGCTGTGAGGCTCACACCATGCTGTTGTTACTAACCATCCAGTGGGCTCCAACTCATGGTGACCTTTTGTATAACAGAATAAAATGTTGCCCAGTCCTGTTCCATCTTCATAATCGTTGGCATGTTTGAGCCGATTGTTGTGGCTGCTGTGTCAATCCATTACATTGAAGGTTCCCCTTGCGTTCACTGACTCTCTGCTTTACCAACTATGATGTCCTTTTCTAGAGACTGGTCTTTCCTGGTGACATGTCCAAAGTAAGTGAGCCAAACCATCTCCACCCTCACTTCCAAGGAGCATTCTGGTTCTATTTCTTCTAAGACTGATTTGTTTGTTTTTCTGGCAGCCCATGGTACATTCAATATTCTTTGCAAACACTACAATTCAAATGCGTCTATTCTTCTGACTTCCTTTTTCATTGCACATCTAGAAGGGTACCACATGCCGTCTTCTAGTGAAGATCACACTTGAACAGTTTATGTTTCTTCTTCACTTACCCTGGGCTCATTTCAGATTGTTTCCATGAGTACTTCTAGTTTGTTGTCAAGTAGGGGAAGGCCTCTAACAAAATTGGTCCTGAGCCCAAAGCAACATAGTCTGTACCCAAAAGGGGAAAAAAAATGTAAGAGTGGAGGCAATCCAATTTTATCTGGCACACAGACTGTGGAAGATTTTTACTTCTTCACAGTATCTAGCTAATATGTTTGATGCCTCATTTTAGCAATATTTTGCCATTGATCTTTCGCCTGCTTTTACGTAGAATGTGCTAGTGGTAGATATACTTACAGTGTCGAGTACGAGCTTGGCATATCTTTTCCCCTACATTCATGTGCTCTTGCCAATGCCTGGCCCACGTTGTAATTACATTTTCAGTGATCTGATATTGATTCCTTAAACTCCCTCTCTCTCTTTTCCATTTGTGTTTCAAGCTAATGGAAACTATGATTAAAAGAAACATATGACACTGTGGCATATTTTAACCAGTACTTTGGCATTTTTTTCCAAATTATACCTTTCCAAAAGATACTATATTATATCAGTGCTTCCTAGTTCAAAAAGCAGATTGAAATTTTTGATTATATGTTACTTGTAATAGAGTGGGATTGAAACAGAGGTCATAGACTGTAGGAACGTACTAACTTAATTGCATTTTATTTCTAAGGTATGATTAAGACCAAGTTTAGAGGAGGAAGATAAACCTAGAGCAATTCCAAGTACAGAGGAATTTCATTATCACTGGTATCAGTGAAACAATTCTATTATCACTGGTGTCTAAAGATAGAAATAGAACTAGAGTTTTATTTTCTTTCCTAGGGTTATGCCTTCAATTTTCCTCTTTATTGTAATTTTTCTATCATATGAAGTGATTTATCAGTATTTTGATAATTGGAAATGAAGAAAGCAGAAGTACACATGGTTTCACAAGCTGTAGGGTCTTTCTGTGAAGTGAGATACTCATCAACTTGAACCAGAAATATGATTCACATACCTGTCGTATGGAGCATTGTTACAACACATTGTGATTTAGATGTAAATTTATTCACTTTTCTTTTCTCTTCCACCAACAATATAAATCAGTTAATGTCTTCTTGGTAACATAATTTTTTTTTCACAAATGCTAATGAAGATAATACCTTGCAATTATAAACCAACCTAATTTTATTTACTTATTTAGGTTTTATTGTGAAAAAAATCTATCTTAGAGTTACTGTGTTATAGTGGAGAGAATATGGGTTTAGAAGTCAGAATGGGTAAAAATCTTGGTTTTAATTAGGGTTATGTTCAATCTATGATCCTTAATAGCTTGCACACACACATACACAACACTAACAAAAAAAAAAAAAAAAACCCTTTGCTGTTGATTCCGACTCATAGCAACCCTATAGGACAAAGTAGAACTGCCCCATAGGGTTTCCAAGGAGTGGCTGATGGATTTGAACTGCCGACCTTTTGGTTAACAGCCTTAGCTCTTAATCACAGTGCCACCACACACAACTAAGTACTGATTATGATCACTGACGTTAATTAGATACTTAGTCTTGGCACGAAATTATGAAATTTCTTGGCCAAAGTTGTTCTTTATTTTCAGTATAAAATGAAAGTGCCTGTCATCCTGCTGAATTTCTCATTGTAAAACCCATGTTGAAAGTGACACTTTGGACAAAAATAGGGGTCTCCGTGTGGATGATATATTAGATGTTAGTAAAATGAGCAGGGGGTTAAAACCACAACAAAAACAACGTATTTTGTCAATAAGCACCACTGCTATATAGTCGTAAACACCCTGGGTGGTGAAAATGGTTAGCACTCAATGCCAACTGAAAAGTTGGAGGTTTGATTCCACTTAGAGATACCTCAGAAGAAACTCCTGGTGATCTGTTTTCCAAAAAATCAACCATTGAAAACACTATGGAGCACAGTTCTACTCTGACACACATGGGATCTCCATGAGTCAGAGTTGACTTGACAGCAACTGGTTTTTGATATCCTGTAAGATTTGGACCATATACAACTGTCACGTGGAAATTGGACCATTCAGATATTTTCCCTGCACAAAATAACAATTTTAAAGATGGCAGTACTCAAACATTGAGTCTTGCCTTATATATGTCTTGTTTTAAAAGTGAAGGATATTCAAATCTTGAACGTGTTTCTCAAGAGTAATGTCTTTACTACAGATTTCATCATTGCTTTCAATTAATTTCATTAATAAATAATCTAAAAGTCTTATAAGAATGAAGTAAAGATCCCTGGTGGCACAACAGTTAAGCACTTGGTGCTAATTGAAAGGTTGGCAGTTCCACCCCACCTAGTGTCTCCACAGGAGAAAGACCCGGCGATCTGCTTACTTAAAGATTACAACCTAGGAAACCCTGTGGGGCAGTTCACCTGTGTCACATGAGATCATTAATTAGTCAAAATCAACAGTATCCAACAAGAACAAGAATGAACTTAAGACTTGTCCTTCTATCTTTCCTAGCTCAAGTCGTACACCTTCCGATAAGTTTTCTCCAAGTTCTCCAATACACTCCAAACTGGCCCCATTCTCAGTGCTTTTAGTTTTCTGTACTACTGTTGTCGTTGGGTGCCATTGAGTCTGTTCCAACTCATAGCGACCCCATGTACAACAGAACAAAATGTTGCCTGGTCCTGAGCCAGCGTCACAATCCTTGTTATGCTTGAGCTTATTGTTGCAGCCACTGTGTCAACCCATCTTGTTGAGGGTCTTCCTTTTTTTCACTGACTCTCTGCTTTACCAAGCATGTTGCCCTTCTCCAGGGCCTGGTCCCTCCTGATAACATGTCCAAAGTATGTGAGATGAAGTCTCACCATCCTTGCTTTTAAGGAGCGTTCTGGCTGTACTTCTTCCAAAACAGATTTGTTCGTTCTTCTGGCAGTCCATGATATATTCAATATTCTTTGCCAATGCCATAATTCAAAGGCATCAATTCTTCTTCAGTCTTCTTTATTCATTGTCCAGGTTTCACATGCATTCTGTACTACTAGTGCATCTTTTTATACCAGAACAACTTCTTGAGGGACCAATAGAGCTTTGTACCTCTTTGAATCCCCAGCCATATCACAGTGCCTTGTATATAATTAAGTACCCAATAAATATTTTATGATCCTAATCAGAAGACATGAAAGATGACTTTTACTTGATGCACCAAATAGCAAAGTCTTGTAACTCACATAATAAAATGAATGTACTTTCTCACAGATAACACACACACAATAATACACACACACATACAGTTATAGGTGAAATCAGCAATGGCAAAGAAGGAATGCCACACTTAGTTGATGCCCCAAAGTTACTGCAGGATTTTCGGGTAGGTTGATGAGTCTATGATTACTACCTAAAACTCATTGATCTATTAATTGAATCCTATACTTAATAAACAGTGACATTCTGTTGAAAATTCCTAAGTTATTTGCAAATGAACTTGAATAAATTGTTCTATAAAATACGTGTGTCCTTCAAGTTGTTCTTCCTCAAATATGCAGACACATACATGTAGTTGTCTAACATTGATTTTTCTTCTGTATCTAAATGCCCACGTGTGTGGTAACAAAAGCACCCATCATTTTCTAGTACAGTTTTTGGCTGTTAGTAGCATAAAACAGTATGGAATACTGGATTCAATGTAGACACCTCGTGCTGATGATCCTGGTGCTTTTACTTTAATGCCGGAATATATCTGCTTAAATCATCTGGTCTTGGTGCCACCACCCTATTGGTAACATACAGAGAAGCACATTCAGATTCTCTGGAAATAAGGATTTGATTCCTGGGTAGTGAGAGATAATAATGATTATGATTTAAAAAAAAAAAAAAGTTGCTGTTGAGTCGATTCCAACTCATAGCGATTCTATAGGACAGAGTAGAACTGCCCTATAGGATTTCTAAGGCTGTAATCTTTACAAAAGCTGACTGCCACATCTTTCTCTTGGAGCAGCTGGTGGGTTTGAGCCACTGACCTTTCAGTCAGCAGCCAAGCACTTAACCACTGTGCCGCCAGGGCTCCTTATGATGATGATGATGATGATGATGATGGTAAAAATAACCTTTGTTTAGTGCTTTATGATTTATAAGGCAGTACCCCTAAGGTCCCCCACCTGTCTGTCAGTTTGCCATACTGTGATGGCTTTTGTGTTGCTATGATGCTGGAAGTTATGCCACTAGTATTTCAGATACTAGCATGGTCACCCATGGTGGACAGGTTTCATCATCACTTCCAGACTAAGACAGGAAGAAAGGCCTGGGGATCATTTCTATGAAAATCAGCTAGTGAATACATTAATGAATCACAATAGAATACTGTTGCATGTCGTGCTGGAAGGTGAGCCTCTGGGTTGGAAGGCACTCAAAATACACAGTGGCCACAACAATGGACTCAAGCACACCAATGATTGTGAGGATGTTGCAGTTCCAGGCAAAGTTTTGTTCTGTTAGACATAAGGTCACTATGAGTCGGCGCTAACTCAATGGCAACTAACAACACCTCCAAGGTACATAACATGCTTTTTATAATCACCATTTCCAAATATCAAATTAAGGGACTACCATTCAGATTGTCTTATGAAATGAGGACAGGTTCTAACTCGATTCTTCTCCCCAAGTAGCCAGTTTTATGAACACCATTATTGAATATAAACTTAGGTTTTCCCACTAGTTATTATGTGTTCTTAATGACATAGTAAGCTCTTATGAATAGATCTATTTCAGAGCTACATGGCTTATCTACCTGTTTGTTACGTTTTTTGCTAATGTTTTGTTGTTGGAGCTGTTGACTCCATTCCAACTCATAGTGACTGTGTGACAGAGTAGAACTGTCCCATAGGGTTTTCTTGGCTGTAATCGTTACGGTAGAAGATCTCCAGGTCTTTCTCCTGTGGAGCCACTGGGTTGGTTCAAACTGGCAACCTTTCGGTTAGCAGCTGAGCACTTAACCATTGCACTGCCAAAGCTCCTTTACCAGTGTTTTAGAGTCTAACAATTCCAATTCTAATGAATTTATCATTGCTTTAGTATATGCAGAGGCAAGTCATTCCTCATTGTTTTTAACTTTCCAAGTGTTTTAGTACTATGGCCTTGTTATTCTTTTTGTCTTTGCGAACAGTCTATTATGAACAATTTCAAACATGGTTTGAAAATATTAAATTTTTCATGAAGTGGCATTTCATCCTAACGTAGGTGCCATGCTCATCTTTTCTGATTTTTTCAATTGCAATATATGTGCTACTAAATGGGCATATACCCAAAAACCAAACCCTTGCCCTGTAGTAGATTCCAACTTATAATGACCCTAAGGACAGAGTATAGGGTTTCCAAGGATGTGATCTTTACGGAAGCAGGCCATCATATCTTTCTCCTGCGGAGCAGCTGGTGGGTTCAAACTGCCGACCTTTCAGTTAGCAACCCAGTGTTTAACCACTGCACCAACAGGGCTTCTTAAATGAACATACCATCTATTAATTCTTGAATCTTTTTTGCCCCTTGATTCTCTTCCTCTCTCTCAAACTGATGTTCTCTTGCAGAATCTCTTCTATTTCCTCTTCTTGGTCTTTATAACAGCCCTACTTCACAGGACAACCACCATACGTCAGTTTCTCGTACTGTGGTGGCTTGCATGTTTCTGTGGTACTGGAAGCTATGCCACCAGTAATTCAAATACCAGCAGGGTCACTCATCATGGACAGGTTTCAGTGGAGCTTCCAGACTAAGACAGACTAGGAAGAAGGACCTGGAAGTCTACTTCTGAAAAAACTGGCCAGTGAAAACCTTATGCATAACAGCGAAATATTGTCTGATATAGTGCGGGAAGATGAGCCCCTAAGGTTGTTAGGTACTCAAAATACAACTGGGGAAGAGGTGACTCCTCAAAATAGGGTTGACCTTAATGATGAGGGTGGAGTCAAGCTTTCAGTACCTTCATTTGCTGAGGTGGCATGACTCCAAATGAGAAGAAACAGCTGCAGATATCCATTAATAATCAGAACATGGAATATACAAAGTATAAATCTAGGAAAATTGGAATCTTCAAAAATGAAATGGACTTCATAAAGATATCCTAGGCATTAGTGAGCTGAAATGGACTGGTATTGACCATTTTGAATCAGACAATCATATGGTCTACTGTGCCGAGGATGACAAATTGAAGTGGAATGGTGGTGTATTTGTTGTAAAAAGAACATTTCAAGATCTAACTCGAAGTACAATGTTATCAGTGATAGGACAATATCCATACACTTACAAGGAAGATCAGTTAGTATAACTATTACTCAAATTTATGCATCAATCACTAAGGGCAAAGATGAAGAAATCGAAGATTTTTACCAATTTCTGCAGTCTGAAATTGATCAAACATGCAATCAAGATGCATTGACAGTTACTCATAATTGGAATGCAAAAACTGGAAACGAAGAAGGATTGGTGTTTGGAAAATACAGCCTTGGGTGATAGAAATGACACTGGAGGTTGCATGGTAAAATTTTGCAAAACCAACGACTTCTTCATTGCAAATACCTTTTTTTTCAACAACATAAACTGTGACTATATACGTGGGCCTCACTGGATGGAATACACAGGAATCAAATCAACTTTATCTATGGAAAGAGACAATGGAGAAGCTCAATATCATCAGTCAGAACAAGGCTAGGGGCCAGCTTCAGAACAGACCATCAACTGCTTGTACACAAGTTCAAGATGAAGCTGAAGAAAATTAAAGCAAACACATGAGAGCCAAAATACGACTTTGAGTGTATCCCATCTGAATTTAGAGACATCTCAGGAATAGATTTGACACATTGAACAAAATGACCAAAGACCAGAAGGGTTGTGGAATGACATCAAGGATATCTTACATGAAGAAAGAAAGAGGTCATTAAAAAGATAGGAAAGAAAAAAGAAAGACCAGGGTGGGGCCAAGATGACAGAGTAGTCAGATGCTTCTGGTGGACCCTCTTACAACAAAGACCCCAAAAAACAAGTGAATCGATTATATATGACAATTTAGGAGCCCTGAACATCAAAGGCAAAGTTGAGAAACTGGACTGAGTGGCAGGGGGAGGGAAGATGGTTTGGAAGCAGTGAGGAATTGCCAGACTTGACCTGGAGAGAGCCTGAGCCCTTCAGGCCTGATCAGCTTGTGGGTGAGTGGTGAGGCAGGCAAGCATCCATGCTCAGGGGGCATATTCTGCACTGGGAGAAACCCAGAGGCAGAGAATGTACTCAGCCACCCAGAACCAATGAGAAGCAGCCCTCGATCGGCGAAAGATAAGTAATTGAGTCTGGCCTATCGTGTGGATCAAAAGAACCCCCCCTTAGGGGAAAAACTCTCTAACATTTACCTCCCTGCTCCCTTCTCTGCACTGGGCCCCAGAACGGCTTCAGCAATTGTCGACTCCCCTGGGCCGGAAGTAAGATCTGTCACACACCCTGAGCCACTCTCCCTGCCTTGGAGAGTGAACAAATTAACAAACGGGGGGAGAAAAAAAACCTGCCGGCTCCCCTAAGCTAGGGACTCAAGGTAGGCACAGCTCCTTTGCCTAGGCACAGGCATAAAGGATCCACGGACTTTGAGTACCTTTCCCCCCACACAGACTTGTGTGGGCTCATTTGAACAGTGTAGGCCCTCATTGCCACAGTACAATAAGGTATATACCTGAAGTCTAGCTACAACTGTTTCAGCTGTGAAGTAGCAAGTTTGTGACATTTGACTTTGCCCATTAAGCACGGTCTTCACCTACCCACATCAGGGCCCTGAGGACTGGTGGTTCCACCCATGCCCCTATCCCACCTGCAATAGCTGCCCGCCAGTCCATACAGCCAACAGCATTGAGTGCTCATAGTCCGGCTGCAAAACCCACCCACCTACATGCTCTAGGGAACAGGGACATGTCTTCCTGGACACGTGGGGAAGGTTGTCACCCCCTGCCTTGCTCAGAGTGTGTCCCCCTGCTGCAGCCAGATGCCTGTGCCTACACCAATCACTCATGCCTGTCTAGGACTGTAGGTGAGAGCCTGCACCACACACTTGGTGGCTATCTACCTGGGCACCTGAGCTGAATCCATACAGGAGGAGTGGGCGGACTCCTGAGCTCACATACCTAGTAACAGATCTAACCACCTGGAGATAGGATATTAGAGCTTCGAAGGTGCCAATAATTAAACTAGCTCACAGGAGCAGCCTATTTGGGCATATCAAAACAAAACAAGAAGCTAGGACACAGCAAACATAAAATAATAACTTATTGATGGCTTGACAACAATGGTCCATATCAAATCACATAAAGAGGCAGTCCATGATGGCTTAAGCAAGCTCCCAAAATAAAGAATCTAGAAATTTTCCAGAGGAGGAAAATTTCCTGGAATTACTGGAGGCAGAATACAAAAGATTAATATACAGAACTCTTTAAGAAATTAGGAAGGAAATTAATCAAAATGCAGAACACACGAGAGGAAATTAAAAAGATTAGAGAAGAGCATAATGAAAAATTCAGCAGGCTGCAAGAGTCCATAGAGAGACAGCAATCAGAAATACAGAAGATTAACAAAATGTCAGAATTAGACAACTCAACAGAAACTCATAGGACCAGAATTGAGGCAATGGAAGTCAGAATTAATGAGATTGAAGATAAAGCACTTGACACCAACTTATTTGAGGAAAAATCAGATAAAAGGATTTTAAAAAATGAAGAAACCCTAAGAATTATGTGGGATTCTATCAAGAGGAATAACCTACAACTGATTGGAGTACCAGAACGGGGCGGGGGGGGGGGGGGATAACAGAAAATACAGAGAGAATTATTGAAGATTTCTTGGCAGAAAACTTCCCTGATATCATGAAAGATGAGATGGTATCTATCCAACATGCTCATCAAACCCCACATAAGGTAGATCCCAAAAGAAAGTCACCAAGACATATTATAATCAAACTTGCCAAAACCAAAGATAAAGAGAGAATTTTAAGAGCAGCTAGGGATAAAGGAAAAGTCATCTACAAAGGAGAGTCAATAAGAATAAGCTCAGACTACTCTACAGAAACCAAGCAGGCAAGAAAGCAATGGGATGACATATAAAGCCTTGAAGGAAAAAAATTGCCAGCCAAAAATTATATATCCAGCAAAACTGTCTCTCAAATATGATGGTGAAATTAGGGCATTTCCAGATAAACAGAAGTTTAGGGAATTTGCAAAAACCAAACCAAAATTACAAGACATACTAAAGGGAGTCCTCCAGTTAGAAAATCAGTAACATCAGATAACAACCCAAAACTAGAACACAGGACAGAGCAACCAGATACCAACACAGCTGGGATGTCACGAAAATAAACCAAAGCTAAAACACTGAAAATAGGGCAACAGAGATGTCAATGTGTAAAAGATGACAACATTAAAACAAAAAAGAGGGTCTTAAAAAATGTAGACAGATTTTTCATATGGAGAGGAAGTCAAGGTGATATAAAGAAATAAAAAAAAGACTGGTATAAACTTAGAAAAATAGGGGTAAATATTAAGGTAACCACAAAGGAAACTAACAACCCTACAAGTCAAAATACAAAGCTAGAAAAATATAAAAACTCAGCAAATAAAAAAAATACAACAATGAAAAAGATGAAAAGAGAACACATAAAGAAAAATGACTCAGAACAGAAAATAAAGTGGAACAAAGACACTGTCAACACACAAAAAAGACATCAAAATGACAGCACTAAACTCATACCTATCAATAATTACGCTGAATGTAAATAGACTAAATGCACCAATAAAGAGACAAAGAGTGGAAGATTGGATAAAAAAAACATGATCCGTCTGTAGGCTGCCTACAAGAGACACACCTTGGACTTAAAGACACAAACAAACTAAAACTCAAAGGATTGAAAAATATATATCCAGCAATCAACACTCAAAAAAGAGCAGGAGTGGCAATATTAATCTCTGACAAAATAGACTTTAACGTAAAATCCACCACAAAGGATAAGGAAGGACACTATATAATGATTAAAGCGTGAAAACACCAGGAGGACATAACTGTAATAAATATTTACGCACCCAATAACAGGGCTCCAAAATACATAAACTCTAATAGCATTGTAAAGAGAGACAGCTCCACAATAGTAGCAGGAGACTTCAACACACCGCTTTCAGTGAAGGACAGAACATCCAGAAAAAAAGCTCAATGAAGACATGGAAGAGCTAAATGCTACAATCAAACAACTTGATCTCATAGACATATACCAAACATTGCACCCGATAGCAGCCAAGTATACTTTCTTTTCCAATGCCAATGAAACATTCTCCAGAATAGACCACATACTAGACCATAAAGCAAGCCTTAACAAAATCCAAAACATAGAAATATTACAAAGCATCTTTTCTCACCATAAAGCCATAAGCATAGAAATCAACAACACAAAAAGCAAGGAAAAAAAAAATCAAACACACGGAAACTGAACAACACCTTGCTCAAAAACTACTGGGTTGTAGAAGAAATTAAGGATGGAATAAAGAAATTCATATAATCAAGAATGAAAATACATCCTACCAGAACCTTTGGGAAACAGCAAAAGCAGCGCTCAGAGGTCTGTTTATAGAAAAAAATGCACACATCCAAAAAGAAGAAAGGGCCACAATCAAAACATTAACCCTACAACTGGAACAAGTAGAAAGAGCAGCAAAAGAAGCCTTTAGACGCCAGAAGAAAGGAAATAATAAGAATTAAAGCAGAATTAAACGAAATAGAGAATGGAAAAACAATTGAAAGAGTTAACAAGACCAAAAGCTGATTCTTTGAAAAAATTAACAAAATTGATAAACCATTGGCCAAACTGATAAAAGGAAAACAGAAGAGGAAGCAAATAACCCATATAAAAAATGAGATGGTTGATATCACAGCAGACCCAACAGAAATTAAAATAATCATGAGAACACTATGAAAAATTGTACTCTAACAAATTAGAAATCCTAGAGGAAATGGACAAATTTCTAGAAACTCACTACCTACCTAAAGTAACACAAACAGAGGTAGGACAACTAAATAAACCCATAACAAAAGAAGAGATTGAATAGTGTATTAAAAAACTCCCAACTAAAAAAAAAAAAAAACCCTGGCCTGGATAGCTTCACTAGAGAATTCTACCAAACTTTCAGAGAAGAGTTAATACCACTACTACTAAAGGTATTTCATAGCACAGAAAAGGATGGAATACTCCCAGACTCACTCTATGAAGCCAGCATAACCCTGATACCAAAACCAGGTAAAGACACCACAAAAAAAGAAAACAACAGACCGATATCCCTCATGAAAATTGACGCAAAAATCCTCAACAAAATTTTAGCCAATAGAATTCAGCAACATATCAAAAAAATAATTCACCATGACCAAGTGGGATTTATACCAGGTATGCAGGGATAGTTCAACATTAGAAAAACAATCAGTGTAATCCATCATATAAAACAAAAGACAAGAACCACATGATCTTATCAATCGATGCAGAAAAGGCATTTGACAAAGTCCAACACACACATTCATGAAAAAACTCTCAACAAAATAGGAATAGAAGGGAAATTCCTCAGTATAATTAAGGGCATTTATACAAAACCAACAGCCAACATCATCCTAAATGGAGAGACTTTGAAAGCATTCCCCTTGAGAACAGGAACCAGACAAGGATGCCCTCTATGACCACTCTTATTCAACATTGTGCTGAAGGTCCTAGACAGAGCAGTTAGGCTAGAAAAAGAAATAAGGGGCATCCATGCTGGTAGGGAAGAAGTCAAAGTATCTCTATTTGCAGATGATATGATCTTATACACAGAAAACCCCAAAAAATCCACAAGAAAAGTACTGTAACTAATAAAAGACTTTAGCAAAGTTTCAGGATACAAGATAAACATACAAAAATCAGTTGGATTCCTTTACACCAACAAAGAGAACTTCAAAAAGTAAAGCACCAAATCAATACCATTTATAATAGCCCCAAGAAGATAAAATACTTAGGAATAAATCTAACCAGAGACGTAAAAGACCTATACAATGAAAACTACAAGACACTACTGCAAGAAACCAAAAGAGACTTGCATAAGGGGAAAAGCATACCTTGCTCATGCATAGGAAGACCCAACATTGTGAAAATGTCAATTCTACCCAAAGCAATCTACCGATACAATGCAATCCTGATCCAAATTCCACCAGCATTTTTTAATGAGATGGAGAAACAATTCACCAACTTCATATGGAAAGGGAAGAGGCACCAAATAAGTAAAGCATTACTCAAGAAGAGGAACAAGGTGGGAGGCCTCACACTATCTGATTTTAGAACCTATCATACTGGCATGATAGTCAAAACAGCCTGGTACTGGTACAACAGATACATAGACCAATGGAACAGAATTGAGAATCCAGACATAAATTCATCCGTCTATGAGCAGCTGATATTTGACAAAGGCCTAAAGTCCGTTAATTGGGGAAAAGACAGTCTCTTTAACAAATGGTGCTGACATAACTGGCTACCCATCTGCAAGAAACTGAAACAAGACCCATACCTCACACCATGCACAAATACTAACTCAAAATGGATCAAAGACTTAAATACAAAATCGAAAACTATAAAGATCATGAAAGAAAAAATAGGGACAATGCTTGGAGGCCTAGTACCTGGCGTAAACACAACATGAACCATAAGTTACAATGCACAAGCACCAGAAGAGAGACTAGATAACTGGGAGGTCCTAAGAATCAAAGACTTATACTCATCAAAAGACTTCACCAAAAGAGTAAAAAGACAACCTACAGACTGGGAAAAAATTTTGGGCTATGACAAATCTGATCAGTATCTAATCTCTAAAATCTACAAGATACTGCAAAACCTCACCAACAAAAAGCAAATAACCCAACTGAAAAATGGTCAAAGGATATGAACAGGCACTTTGCCAAAGAAGATATTCAGATGGTTAACAGACACATGAAGAAATGCTCACGATCTTAGCCATTAGAGAAATGCAGATCAAAACCATAATGAGATATCATCTCACCCCAACAAGGCTAGCATTAATCTAAAAAAACACAAAATAATAAATGCTGGAGAGGTTGTGGAGAGACTGGAACACTTATACACTGTTGGTGGGAATGCAAAATGGAACAACCACTTTGGAAAGCGATTTGGCACTTCCTTAAAAAGCTAGAAATAGAAGTACCGTACTATCCAGCTGTCCTGCTCCTTGGAATATATCCTAGAGAAATAAGAGCCGTCACACTAGTAGATGTATGCACACCCATGTTCATTGCAGCACTGTTGACAATAGCAAAAAGATGGAAACAACCTGGGTGCCCATCAGCAGATGAATGGATAAACAAATTATGGTATATCCACACAATGGCATGCTATGCAATGATAAAGAACAACAATGAAGCCGTGAAACATCTTATAACATGGAGAAATCTGTAGGGGATTATGCTGAGTGAATTTAGTCAGTCACAGAAGGACAAATATTGTATAAGACCACTATTATAAGAACTCATGAAAAGGTTTGAACACAGAAGAAAACATTCTTTGATTGTTACGAGGGTGGGGAGGGATGGTGAAGGTTATTTACTAACTAGTTAGTAGATAAGAATTATCTTAGGTGAAGGGAAGGACAGCACACACTACAGGGGATGTCAGCACAACTGGACTAAACCAAAGCTAAGAAGTTTCCTGAATGCAATCAAACACTTTGAGGGACAGAGTAGCAGGGGTAGCGGTCTGGGGACCATGTTTTCAGGGGACATGTAGGTCAATTGGCATAACAAAGCTTATTAAGAAAATGTTCTGCCTCCTACTTTGGTGAGTGGCATCTGGGGTCTTAAAAGCTTGCAAGCGGCGATCTAAGATGCATTAATTCCTCCCAGCCACCTGAAGTAAAGGAGAATGAAGAACACCAAAGACACAAGGAAAGTAGTAGTGCAGGAGACAGAAAGGGCCACATAAACCAGAGACTTCATCAGCCTGAGACCAGAAGAACGAGATGGTGCCCAGCTACCACCAATGACTACCCTGACAGGGAACACAACGGAGAGTCCCTGATGGAGCAGGGAAAGGTGGGGTGCAGAACTCAAATTCTAGTAAGAAGACCAGACTTAATGGTCTGACTGAGACTGGAGGAACCCCAGAAAGCATGGCCCCTGGTTTCTCTGTCAGCCCAGAACTAAAACAATTTCTGAGGCCAACTCTTCAGACAGGGATTTGACTGGACTGTGGGACATAAAGTGATACCCGTGAGGAGCATGCCTCTTAGGTCAAGTAGATACAAGAGACTAAATGGGCAGCTTCTGTCCAGAGGTGAGATGGGAAGGCAGACAGGGTTAGGAGCTGGTTGAATGGACATGGGGAATCAGAGGTGGAAAGGAGGAGTGTGCTGTCACAGTATGGGGAGAGAAATTAGGGTCACATAACAATGTATGTATAAATTTTTGTATGGAAGACTTACTTGAAATGTAAACTTCATTTAAACTACAACAATAAAAAAAAAAAAAGACCAAAATGGGTGTCATAAGATACTCTGAAAGTTGCTCTCGAATGTAGAGTAGCTAAAGTGAACTGAGGAAATGATGAAGTAAAAGAATAGAACAGGAAATTTCAAAGGTTAGCTAGAGAAGATTAAAAAAAATTGCTGTTGAGTCGATTCAAGTCATAGCGACCCTATAGGACAGAGTAGAACTACCCCATATGGTTTCCAAGGAGTAGCTTACCGATTCAAATTGCCAATCTTTTGGTTAGTTGCCAAGCTCTTAATCATTGCACCACCAAGGCTCTCCAGAGAAGAGAAAGTAAAGTATTATAATGAAATATGCAAAGACCTGGAATTAGAAAACCAAAAGGGAAGAACACAGTATTTCTCAAGCTGAAATAACTCAAGAAAAAATTCAAGCCTCAAGTTGCAGTATTGAAAGATTCTACAGGGAGAATATTGAATGATGCAGGAAGCATCAAAAGAAGATGGGAGGAATACACAGAGTCAGGGTACTAAAAAGAATTGTTTGACTTTCAACCATTTCAGGAGGTTGCATATGATCAAAACCAATGGTACTGAAGGAAAAATTCCAAGCTGTACTGAAGGCATTAGCGAAAAACAAGGCTCCAGGAATTGATGGAATACCAATTGAGATATTTCTACAAATGGATGCAGCGCTGGTGGTGCTCACTTATCAATGCCAAGAAATTTGGAGGACAGCTGCCTGGCCAACTGACTAGAAGAGATCCTTATACGTGCATACCCCAAAGAAAAGTGATCCAACAGAATGTGGAAATTAGCAATATATTAATATCAAACACAGGTAAAATTTTGCTGAAGATCATTCAAAAGTGGTTGCAGCAGTACATTGACAGGGAACTGCCAGAAATTCAAGCCGGATTCAGAAGAAGATGTGGAATGAAGGGTATTATTGCTGATGCCAAATGGATCTTGGCTGAAAGCAGAGAATACCATAAAGATATTAACCTGTGTTTTATTGACTATGAAAAGGCATTCAGTTGTGTGGATCATGAGAAATTACAGATAACATTGCAAATGGAAATTCCAGAACACTTAATTGTGGTCATGAGGAACTTGTCCATAGAACAAAAGGCAGTCATTCAAACAGAACAAGGGGATACCGTGCGCTTTAAAGTCAGGAAGGGTGTGCATCAGGGTTGCATCCTTTCACCATACTTATTCAATCTGTATGCTGAGCAAATAGTCTGAGAAGCTGGACTGTATGAAGAAGAACAGGGCATCAAGACTGGAGGAAGATTCATTAACAACCTGCGTTATGCAGATGACACAGCCTTGCTTGCTGAAAGTGAAGAGGACTTGAAGCACTGATGAAGATCTAAGATCACAGCCTTCAGTATGGATTACACCACAACATAAAGAAAACAAATATCCTCACAACTGGACCAATAAACAACATCATGATAAATGGAAAAAAGATTGAAGTTATCAGTGATTTCATTTTACTTGGATCCACAATCAATACCCAAGGAAGCAGCAGTCAAGAAGTCAAACGATTTCTTGTTGCATTGTGCAAATCTGCTGCAAAAGACCTCTTTGATGTGTTTAAAAAAAAAAAAAAAAAAGCCAAAATGTTACCTTGAGGACTAAGGTGAGCCAGACCCAAGCCATGGTATTTTAGTCACCTTCTATGCTTGTGAAAACTGGACAATGAATAAAGAAGAATGAAGAAGAATTGACGTCTTTGAATTACGGTGTTGGCGAAGAGCACCGTGGACTGCCAGAAGAACAAATAAATCTGTCATAGAAGAAGTGCAGCCATAATGCTCCTTAGAAGTGAGAATGGTGAAATGTCATCTCACGTACTTTGGACATGTTATCAGGAGGGACCAGTCCCTGGAGAAGGACATCATGCTTGGTAAAGTAGAGGGTCAGCAAAAAAGAAGACCCTCACAAGATGGATTGACACAGTGGCTGCAACAATGGGCTCAAGCATAACAAGGATTGTGAAGATGGTGCAGGACCGGGCAGTGTTTTGTTCTTTTGTACATAGAGTTGCTGTAAGTCAGAACTGACTTGACAGCACCTAACAACAACTTCACAGGATAGGAAGGAACCCTTGTCTGTATGTATTTTCTCCAGCACCTAATATACTACAACCTCATAATAGGCACTCAGTAAATATGCATGGACTTTAATTAAATTGTCAAAAATTAAATAATTTTCCTGAGATCACACAAGCAGCAAATGAGAGTTGGCATTCACATCCATTCAATTTGACTTGAAATCAACACTTTTCCTAACTGACCACACTACATAAGGTATCATAAAGGACGGTTTAAAAAAAGAAAAAATATACAGTTTTTCTGGGTCTCAGATTGATAGAGTCTCTGGTTTATGTGGCTGTTTATGTCTCTTGGGCTAATATTTTCCTTGTGTCTTTGGTATGTTTCATTCTCCTTTGCTCTAGGTGGTTTGGGACAAATTGCACCATCTTAGATGGCCGCTCACTAGCTTTTAAGACCCCAGACGCCACTTACCAAAATAGGATGCAGAACATTTTTTTAATAAACCTTGTTAAGCCAATTGACTTAGATGTCCCCTGAAAGCATGGTCCGCAGACCCCCACCCCTGCTACTCTGTCCCTCGAAGTGTTTGGTTGTGTTCAGGAAACTTACTAACTTTTGGTTTAGTCCAGTTGTGCTGACTTCCCCTGTATTGTGTGTTGTCTTTCCCTTCACCTAAGGTAATTGTTATCTACTATCTAATAAGTGAATACCCCTCTCCCTCCTTCCCCACTCTTGTAACCATCAATGAATGTTTTCTTCTGCGTTTAAACCTTTTCTTCAGTTCTTAGAAGAACTAGATGATGTCCAGCTACCGCCAATGACCTCCCTGACAGGGAATACAACAGAGAGTCCCTGATGGAGCAGGAGAAAAGTGGGGTACAGAACTCAAATTCTCGTGAGAAGACCAGACTTAATGTTCTGACTGAGACTAGAGGGACCCTGGAAGACATGGCCCCCAGACTCTCTGTTAACCCAAGGCTAAAACCATTCCGAAAGCCAACTGTTGAGACATGGATTAGACGGGACTATAAGACATAAAATGATACTCATGAAGAGAGTGCTTCTTAGCTCAAGTAGATACATGAGACTAAATGGGCAGCTCCTGCCTAGAGGCAAGATGAGAAGCCAAAAAGGGACAGCGGCTGGTTGAATGGACACAGGAAATCTGGGGTGGAAAGTAGTGTGCTGTCACATTATAGGGAGAGCAACTAAGGTCACATAAAAATGTGTGTATAAATTTTTGTATAAGAAACTAACTGGAACTGTAAACTTTTACTTAAAGCACAATAAAAAAAAATATCTATCTCTCTAACATGTGTTTGAAATCAGAATAAATATTTGAAGAATGACAGAGGATGACTAAATAATAAAAAGAAAATTGTGAACTTGGCAGTAATTTGGACAGCCACAGAAAATAATTTATGCCAAGACATTCCTTTTGGCTCACCATTAGCCTCTGTGTCTTTTCCTTGAAAAACTGCCAAATTTCCATTTCATTTCTGTAGTTTAAAATGAGGAAATTGTTGTTAAACCCATTTAAGCATTCTTATTAAGAAGCCTTGGTGGTGCAGTGGTTAAGAGTTTGGCTGCTAACTGAAAGGTTGCTGGTTTGAACACACTGTCACTCCATGGGAGAAAGACGTGGCAGTCTGCTTTGGATAAGATTTACAGCCTTGGAAACCCTATGGGACAGTTCTACTCTGTCCTACAGGGTCGCTATGAGCTGGAATCGACTCGAGGGCAGTGAGTTTGGTTTGGGTTTACCACTAAAGTTTAAAGTTTTTGTATAATTTGCTACATTTAAAAACTCATATAGTTTATTTTGAAAATCTGGCATTGAATATTACTAGCGTTTTCTAGAGAAGCTATTTCCTTTATATTATTTTACTTTCTTAAAAACTTAACTAACATGGTAGGAAGACCACGTGGGCATTGGTAAGGAAAGACCCCTTTCCTTGATTCAGCTTCAGCTTCTGAAATTGTTCATATTTTAGCAGAGTATAGAGACCAAAGAGACCCCTACCATATAAGAACCAAAGATACATATTTAGTAATTCTGTAAGTAATCCTGGCCTCGTTGTTGTTGTTAGTTGCCATTGAGTCAACTCCAGCTCATGACAGCCTCGTGTACAACAGATGAAATGTTGCCCGGTCCTGCTCCATCTTCATGATCTTTGTTATCTTTAAGTCCATTTCTGGCATAGGTTATAGAATTTTAGATTTAGAAAGGAACCCAGATATGATCAATAGCCTCAATTCACAGAGGAGTGTTTGTTGTTGTTAGGTGCTGTCAAGTCAGTTCCGGCTCATAGCGACCCTATGTACCACAGAACGAAACAGTGCCTGGTCCTGTGCCACAATCATAATCATTATGCTTGAGCCCATTGTTGCAGCCACTGTGTCAGTCCATCTCGTTGAGGGTCTTCATCTTTTTCGCTGACCCTGTATTTTACCAACCATGATATCCTTCCCCAGGGACTGATCCCTCCTGATAACATGTCCAAAGTATGTAAGACATAGTCTCACCATCCTTGCTTCTAAGGAGCATTCTGGTTGTACTTCTTCCAAGACAGATTTGTTCGTTCTTTTGCTAGTCCGTGGTATATTCAGTATTCTTCCCCAACACCACAATTCAAAGGCGTAAGTTCTTCCATTTTCCTTATTCATTGTCCAGCTTTCGCATGCATATGATGCGATTGAAAATGCCATGGCTTGGGTCAGGTGCACCTTAGTCTTCAAGGTTAATCTTTGCTTTTCAACACTTTAAAGAGGTCTTTTGCAGCAGATTTGCCCAATGCAATGCATCTTTTGATTTCTTGACTGCTGCTTCTATAGATGTTGATTGAGGATCCAAGTAAAATGAAATCCTTGACAACGTCAATCTTTTCTCTGTTTATCATGATGTTGGGTACTGGTCCAGTTATGAGGATTTTTGTCTTCTTTTTGTTGAGGTGTAATCCATACTGAAGGCTGTAGTCTTTGATCTTCATTAATAAGTGCTTCAAGCCCTCTTTGCTTTCAGGGAGAAAGGTTGTTTCATCTGCATAAAGCAGGTTGTTAATGATTCTTCCTCCAATCCTGATGCCCTGTTCTTCTTCATATAGTCCAGCTTCTCAGATTATTTGCTCAACATACAGATTGAATAGATATGGTGAAAGGATGCAACACTGACGCACATGTTTCCTGACTTTAAAACACGCATTATCCCCTTCTTCTGTCCGAACAACCACCTCTTGCTCTATGTACAGGTTCCTCAAGAGCACAATTAAGTGTTCTGGAATTCCCATTCTTTGCAATGCTGTCCATAAGTTGTTATGATCCACACAGTCGAATGCCTTTGAATAGTCAATAAAACACAGGTAAACATCTTTCTGGTATTCTCTGCTTTCAGCTAAGGTCCATCTGACATCAGCAATGATATCCCTGGTTCCACATCCTCTTCTGAATCTGGTCTGAGTTTCTGGCAGTTCCCTGTCGATTTACTACTGCAGCTGCTTTTGAATGATCTTCAGCAAAATTTTACTTGCCTGTGATATTAATGATATTGTTCGATAATTTCTGCATTTGGTTGGATCACCTTTCTTGGGAATAGGCATAAATATGAATATCTTCCAGGCAGTTGGCCAGGCAGGTGTCTTCCAAATTTCTTGGCATAGAAGAGTGAGCACTTCTAGAGCTGCATCCAGTCATTGAAACATCTCAATTGATATTCCGCCAATTACTGGAGCCTTGTTTTTCACTAATGCCTCAGTGCAGCTTGGACTTCCTCCTTCAGTATCATCAGTTCGTGATCATATGCTACCTCTTGAAATGGTTGAATGTCGACCAATTCTTTTTGGTATAGTAGCTCTGTGTATTCCTTCCATCTTCTTTTGGTGCTTCCTGTGTCATTTAATATTTTCCCATAGAATCCTTCACTATTGCAACTCCAGGCTTGAATTTTTTCTTCAGTTCTTTCAGCCTGAGAAATACCAAGCGTGTTCTTCCTTTTTGGTTTTGTATCTCCAGCTCTTTGTACATGTCATTATAATACTTTGTCTTCTCGAGCCCTCCCTTTGAAATATTCTGTTCAGTTCTTTTACTTCATCATTTCTTCCTTTTGCTTTAGCTACTCAATGTCCAAGAGCAAGTTTCAGAGTCTCTGCTGACATCCATTTTGGTCTTTTCTTTCTTTCCTGTCTTTTTAATGACCTCTTGCTTTCTTCATGTATGATGTCTTTGATGTCATTCCACAACTCGTCTGGTCTTTTGTCATTGGTGTTCAAAGTGTCAAATCTGTTCTTGAGATGGTCTCTAAATTCAGGTAGGATATACTCAAGGTTGTACTTTGGCTCTCATGGACTTGTTCTAATTTTCTTCAGTTTCAACTTGAACTTGCATGTGAGCAGTTGATGGTCTGTTCCACAGTCGGCCCCTGGTCTTCTTCTGACTGATGATACTGTGCTTTTCCATCATCTCTTTCCACAGATGTAGTCAGTTTGATTCCTGTGTATTCCATCTGGCGAGGTCCATGTGTATAGTCACCATTTATGTTGGTGAAAAGAGGTATTTGCAATGAGGTCATTAGTCTTGCAAAATGCTATCATGCGGTCTCTGGTGACATTTATATCACCAAAGCCATGTTTTCCAACTACTGATCCTTCTTTGTTTCCAACTTTCACATTCCAATCACCAGTAATTATCAATGCATCCTGATTGCATGCTTGATCAGTTTCAGACTGCAGAAACTGGTAAAAATCTTCAATTTCTTCATCTTTGGCCTTAGCGGTTGGTGTGTAAATTTGAACAAGTCATATTAACTGGTCTTACTTGTAGGCGTATGGATATTATCCTATCACTGATAGCATTGTACTTCAGGATAGATCTTGAAATGTTCTTTTTGATGATGAATGCAACGCCATTCCTCTTCGTGTTGTCATTCCCGGCATAGTAGACCATATGATTTGCTGATTCAATATGGTAATACCAGCCCATTTCAGCTCACTAATGCCTAGGATATGGATGTTTATGAGTTCCATTTCATTTTTGATGATTTCCAATTTTCCCAGATTCATACTTTGTAGATTCCACGTTCTGATTATTAATGAATGTTTGCAGATGTTTCTTCTCATTTTGAGTTGGGCCACATCAGCAAACGAAGGTCCGGAAAGCTTCACTCCATCTGTGTGATTAAGGTCGACTCTACTTTGAGGAGGCAGCTTTTCCCTAGTCCTCTTCTGAGTGCCTTCCAACCTGAGGGGCACATGTTCCAGCACTATATCAGACAATGTTCTGCTATTATTCATAAGTTTTTCACTGGCTAATTCTTTTCAGAAGTAGACTTACCAGGTCCTTCTTCCTAGTCTGTCTTACTCTGGAAGTTCAGCAGAAACCTGTCCACCATGGGTGACCCTGCTGATGTCTGAATACTGGTGGCATAGCTTCCAACATCACAGCAACACTCAAGCCCCCACATTACGACAAACTGACAGACACGTAAGGGAAGAGGGTTTAGAGAGGGTTTAAGTGGCTTTCCTACACAGCTACCTGACTAGTGGCAAACCTGAAACCCAGAAAAGCAACTTTAGCTATAGATATAGGAAATGTTTAATATGTTAAGAAAATACAAATCTTTCCTGTTAAATTTAAAAATACTAATAAAATGGAAGCATTTCTAGAAAAATAATTTTAAAAAGCCACAAAAAGAATTAAAAAGCTAAGCAGATCTTAAGTATGGGAGAAATTGGAGAAGTTATCTAAGGATTTCTTTCAAAAACAAGAGCCTAAGATGGTTCTTTAATTTTTGAAAAAAGAGCTAAGCATATTCTGTACAAACTGTTCTAGAGTTCAGAAAAAAGAAGGAACTCTTTCCTGTCATTTTCCAAGCTAGGCCAACCTTGATTCAAAAAAAAACCTGACAAACGCCAAAAAAGAAAACTGTGGGACAATTTCAGTCACAAAATACTAAGAAATAAATGCTAGCTATATATTAAAGGAATTATATACCATGACCAGGTAAGCCTTATATAAACAGTGATGATTAATATTAGAAAATACGTTACTATAATTTATCACCTCAATAAGCCAAAGAAAACACTAAATACAGTCAAATCCATTCCTGATTTTATAATCTCTTTATAAAATTTTATAAAATCTCTTAATAAACTAGGAATTGAAAGATATGCCCCTAACATGATAAAGAGTATTTACCACAATCCAGCAGCCAAAAGCATACTTAATACTGAAGCCCTACAGGCATTACCATTGAAATCAAGAACAAAAAAATCGTAACTAATAACACTACTGTAATTTAGCATTTTTCTGAAAGTTTGACACATGCAACAAGGCAATTTGTTAAATAAGAAAAGAAATAAAAGGCAGACAAGTTTTTATTCTTGATCCACAAAATTTTTTTTTGCTAATTACAGAAAAGTATTAGGGTTAAGAAAGAGCAACAAAAGAAAAAACAGATAAATTGGATTTCATCAAAATTAAAAACTTTTGTGCATCAAAAATCAAGAAAGTAATGAGACAACCTGCAAAATGGGAGAAAATATTGGGGAAATACATATTTGATAAGGATCCCTGGTGGTGCATTGGTTGCACTTAGCTGCTAACCAGAAGTTTGGCAGTTTGAACCCACCCAGTAGCTCCATGGGAGAAAGACCTGGTGATCTGCTCCAATAAAGATTACAGGCTAGAAAATCCTGTCGGGCAGTTCTACTCTGCCACATAATGTAGCTATAAGTCAAAATTGAATCAACAGCACCTAACAAAAATAACAACATGTATCTGATAAGTGTTTAATATGCAGAATGTATAAAGAATTTCTACAACTCCACAACAAAAAGGCAACCCAATTAAAAAATGGGCAAAGGACTTGAACAGACATTTCTCCAAAGAAAATACACAAATGGCCAATAAGCACATGAAAAGATACCCAACATCATCAGTCATCAAGGAAATGTAAATCAAAACCACCATGAAATACCACTTCTTACCCAGTAGAATGGCTATTATAAGAAAAACAGAAAATAAAAACTGTTGGAGAGGATGTGGAGAATTTGGAACCTTTGTCCATTGTGGTAGAAATGAAAAATGGTACAGTTGCTGTGGAAAAGTATGGCAGTTTCACAAAAAGTTACACATAGAATTACCATATGACCCAGCAATTCCACTCCTAGGTAGATACCACAAAAACCTGACAGCAGGGACTCAAACAGATAGTTGTAAAGCAGTGTTAATTTCAGCAGTATTCACGAAAGCCAAAAGGTGGAGACAACCCAAATGTCCATCAACAGATGAATGAATAAACAAAATGTGGTACTATATTTATACAATGGAATATTACTCAGCTATAAAGAAAAATGAAGTTCTGATACATGCTACTGTATGGATCAACCTTGAAAACATTATGCTAAGTGAAATAAGTGATACATAAAAGGACAAAAATTGTATGATACCACTTGTAAAAATGGCACGGAAACATCTGACCTCCTCTAACTGCACAAGGGGGAGGAGAGAGAATCACCATCAGCATCAGCCGAAGGCTGATCCCTATGAGGTGGAGGTCAAACATACCTCCTACCTCCAATCTTTTTACCAATTCTGACACTAGCTGTTCCTCTCTATTTCTCTGCTGGTTCAATAATTTGTTACAACAGCCACACAGAACTCACAGACAATACTCAAGATTTTGGGGTTTATTAGGGAAGTAACAAGTTGCAATTCAGGTTCAGGAATACTCAGGATACAGTTCTTTGATTGGGACAGTCTCTTCTCAGCCATGCCCTCAGGCAGGACTCTCTCTGGCCCTCAGCTAATTGGGCAGGCCTCTGTCCTGCTCAGGCCAAGTGTTACAAAACTCTTTATCTGTGCTGATAAGTGCCCAGAGGCCCCTTACTCCTCCAGGAAGCCTCCCGCTGGAAGGCACTCAGCTCTTTTACTCTTTGGGTTAGTAAGCCTACTGTAATCACCTTGCTCCATGGTCCGGGAAGTCCACTGAACGATATGGTGCCCATCTCCTGGTTCTGCTGTCACCATTTCTCTGCCACTGCTTTTCGACATCTTACTCCATCTTCAGTGTTATAGTGCTCTCTCTCTCTCCTGGGTCTAGGAAGTTCTCACCACAGGAATCCCAGATCCGAAGGATGTGTTCCACTCCCTTCTCTTCTTCATGTGATTAGTGAGGTCCCCAGTAGCAGACAATTTGAGTAAAAATTATTTGCAAGTAATTTTAGTGTTGTCTTATAAAATCCCATTGCTGTCGAGTAGATTCTGACTCATAGTGACCCTATAGGACAGAGTAGAACTGCCTCATAGGATTTCCAGGGAGAAAATTTCCAAGGTGGATACGAACTGCTGAACTTTGGGTTTGCAGCTAAGCTCTTAACCACTGTGCTCCTTATAAAATCCAGAAGAATTATATAAAAATATGCTAAAACAAGTTTGTAATACAGTGCATATAATACGGTGCTCACTTGTTTATGCCAAGAAATTTGGAAGACAGCTACCTAGCCAACCAACTGGGAGATATCCATTTTTGTACCCATACCAAAGAAAGGTGATCCAACAAAATGCAGAAATTATCAAACAATATCATGCAACCACTTTTGAATGATCTTCAGCAAAATTTTGCTTGCGTGTGATATTAATGATATTAATTCACACGCAAGTAAAATTTTGCTGAAGATCAGTCAAAGTGGTTGCAGCAGTACATCAACAGGGAATTGTCAGAAGTTCAAGCTGGATTCAGAAGAGGACATGGAATGAGAGATATTGCTTTTGTCAGTTGGCTCATGGTTGAAAGCAGAGAATACCAGAAAGACATTTACTTATGTTTTATTGACTTTGCAAAGGCATTCCACTGTGTGGATCATAACAAATTATGAATAACGTTGGAATTCCAGAACACTCAATTGCACTCATGAGGAATCTGTACTTAGACCAAGAGGAAGTTGTTGGAAGAGAACAAGGGGACACTGTATGCTTTAAAGTCAGAAAACGTGTGCGTCAGGGTTGTATCCTTTCAACATACTTATTCAATCTATGCTGAGCAAATAATCCGAGAAGTTCAGCTATATGAAGAAGGCAGCATCAGGACTGGAGGAAGACTCATTAACAACCTGCAATATGCAGATGACACAACCTTGCTTGCTGAAAGTGAACAGGACTTGAAGCACTTATTGATGAAGATCAAAGACCACAGCCTTCAGTATGGATTACACCTCAACATAAAGAAAACAGAAATCCTCACAATAAGCAACATCATGATAAATGGAGAAAAGATTGAAGCTGTCAAGGATTTTGTTTTACTTGGATCCATAATCAACACCCATGGAAGCAGCAGTCAAGAAATCAAAAAACACATTGCATTGGTCAAATCTACTGCAAAAGATCTCTTTCAAGTGTTAGAAAGCAAAGATGTCACTTTAAGGACTAAGGTAAGTCTGACCCAAGCCATGGTGTTTTCAATTGCCTCTTATGCATGTGAAAGCTGGACAATAAGTAAGGAAGACTGAAGAAGAACTGATGTTTTTGAATTACGGTGTTGGCAAAGAATATTGGTATTATGGACTGCCAGAAGAAAGGACAAATCTGTCTTGGAAGAAATACATCCAGAATGCTCCTTAGAAGCAAGGATGGCGAGAAGCAGGAGGGACCAGTCCCTGGAGAAGGCCATTGTGCTTAGTAAGGTAGGTCAGCGATAAAGAGGAAGACCTTCAATGATATGGATTGATACAGTGGCTGCAACAATGGGCTGAAACATAACAATGATTGTGAGGATGGCGCAGGACTGGGCAGTGTTTCCTTCTTTTGTATATAGGGTCACTATGAGTCAGAAATGACTTGACGGCACCTGGCAACAACATGGTGAGTAACAAAACAAAGTTTCAAAAATCAGTGTTTGCTATATACCAATTAGAAAATGGTAAGAAAAATCACTTTTCATATTGCAATAAGTCTGCATATTCCTAAGAACTTGTCAATTTGAAGAAATTTACTGACAGTCCTAATATGAATACTGAATTAAAAAGGATATATCATAAACTGGATGAAAAGATTTAATGTTAACTTTAAAACTAACAAAGCAGAATAATAATAATAGGGAAAAGTTGTCCTAGCAGGTATCAAACCAGTCTATAAAGCTAGAGTAGTACGAACCATATGGCACATAAATACCAAATAGACTAATGGAACAAAGAGATTTCGGAAACAGTTCGTGGGAATATATTTGATAAATTCAGTATATTTCTAATTGTACACTTTTCTGAAGGTGTTATAAATGTTTTAAAAATAAATCAAAACCTTAACTAAAGAACTTGTTTGTTGAGAAAGGGTACTAAACTCAAACATATTCTATTAATTTAAATATCATTTTCAGATAGTAACCAGTATTTCAACATACAATGGGATAACTCTGGTGATTAACCAAGGGTTGGATATTTTGTATTTAATCATGTTTAAATATAAGTTATTTGCTGCTTTTATCATACAAATATACCAATACATTTGAATGATGGTTAATGGGGGGAACATTACTTTTTTGAAAAGAGTGCATCTGTTTGAGTCTAAAGAAATTACTATGCTTTCAGTTATTAAGAATTCTGCTTGGACAGGAGAAACCCCGAAAGTATGGCGCCTGGACTCCCTTTTTACTCAGTACTGAGGTTTAAGTCACTCCTGAAGCTGACCCATCAGCCAAAGATTAGACAGACCCATAATACACAATGAGATTAAGTGAACACACCAGCCCAGGGGCAAGGATGAGAAGGCAGGAGGGGACAGGAAAGTTGGTAACGGTAACGGGGAACCCAAGGTCGAGAAGGGGAGAGTGTTGATATGTAGGGGTGGCAACTAATGTCACAAAACAATATGTGTATTAATTGTTTAATGAGAAACTAACTGGCTCTGTAAACCTTCATCTAAAACACAATTTAAAAAAATTTAAAGAATTCCGATTGGAAAAATGATGAGCCAAAATAAGATTTTTTATATAACACTGCCTGCATTTTTATACATAGTATATTTTCACTTATAGTTTTTTAATTAAATGGCATTTTGGACCATTCCTAGGACTAGTTGTAGTGTCTGAGTAGAGCTATTCATATTTATCAGAAAACAAGTTTTCTATCAAATGAGTGATCTTCAGGGAATTTTGTGTATTTATAACTACAGTTGTATTATAGGCATGTTTTGTGTCTGGGAAAGAATATATTTTTTACTTTGTTCTGAAAGTTAATTAGAAGATATGATTCAGTTGAAATTAAATTTGCTTCTATTGCAAAATATTGGGAAATAGCAATTTCATTCAACAAAGTACACCCAGAAGTGGTTTCCATACATATTTCTAGAGTCTCACATATTCCTAATCTTCACAGTTTAGATAACTACCTTGACCAGTCTTTATCCTTTCTTATGTTGAATATGAAAATTGAATGTCCAGTCTTCTGCACAAGTCATAAGAAAGAAAAGTCAAAAATCTCTCAAAATATTGAAATTACTAGGGAAAGAGAAATGATAAGTGAGTCTCTTTGTGGGTATTAGAAAATAGGTAAGGCAAGCATTGACTATTCCTAGAATCTGCCTTTTAACAATATGTATTTACTTTAGGCCTTCTGATAATTTCTAAGAATCCCCTGTCTGCAGTTCAACTACCAGGATCACTGTAAAATTGGGAGGAAGTTTTCTACAGATCTTTTCACAGAAGAAGAAATTTATCTCACTGACCTATAGCAAAATTTTAGAATATAGTCAGATAAAAAAATTGAAATAGTTATTCATGAAATCATTCTTCCTGTTTCTAAGGGAAAGAAAATTTTACGAACTAGAACAGTTTACATTTGATGCCTCAAATTGACACCAACATCCCAGAAAAAAATGAAAAATGATTAGCAAACTACCAGAAGTGACTGAAAAAGAAAAAACCTGATGCAAGCAAAGAAGAGCTATTAAAATAATTAAAGATAAAGAAATTTGAGTTTGAATTTATTTTATAATGCCTATCAAATGTTGGTGTGAAATTATGAAAGCATAACAAGGTTTAAAGTGTTTAGAATCACCATTATACAATACAAAAGGTCCCTGGGTGATTCAAACAGCTTGCACTCAGTTGCTAACCTAATGGTTGACAGTTGGAACCCACCCAACAGGACCGTGGAAGAAAGGCCTGACGATCTGCTTCCATAGTGATTACAGCCAAGAAAACCCTATGGAGCAGTTCTACTCTGTAACACATGGGGTTGCTGTGATTCAGATTTGACTCTACAAAAACTAACAATATATAATACAAACTAAAATGCAAAATGGCTTACTATGAACTATTTATCTCCCAAGGCTTGTGAAAACTGAAGTAGTAACAATTATTAAACTATTAATAAAAATATATATACTAAGCACTTACAGTAGCAATGTGCTGTGTATAATGGATCTTGGTGTTTCAGGGGCCAGTCAGTCATTGAACACTTGGTGGTTAGACTGAAAACTCTTCCAGGCTCTACCAATTACCCAATTCCAGAGCCACTTCCACATTTATAGGTATTTGTTATAGCAGCACCTCACTCTCAATACCAAAATCTGTACTTGTTTTCTAGGGCTAATGTAGCCAAGTACAACAAACTCAGTGTCTTAAAACAATAGGAATTTATTCTCTCACAGTTCTGGAGTCCAGAAGTCTGAAACCAAGTTTTTGGCAGGTCCATGCACTCTGAAGGCTCTAAGGCAAGATCCTTCCTTGCATCCTCTAGTTGCTGGTGTCTGCCAGTAATCCTTGGTGTTCCTTGACTTGTAGATGGCACCACTTCAATATCTGCTTCTGTCTTCACAAGGCCATCTTCCCTGTGTCTCTGTGCGTCCAAATTTCCCTCATTTTTTAAGGATATCGTCGTTGGATTAGGACCCATCCTAATCCAGTATGACCTCATCTCAACTTGATTACATCTACCAAGATCCTATTTCCAAATAACATCACATTCACAGGTACCCAGGATTAGGGCTTGAACTTATTTTTGTGGAGTCACAATACAACCCAGAACAGGATCCTAATATAAATTATTCTAAATTTATTTAACAATGAACACTTGACCTCAATTAAATTGTGCGTCTTTTAAATTCTTAGAATCATGAAACTCGTATAGGGCTTTGAAATGGGTACCACAACTCAAAAGGTCATTTTATTGAAAATATTGTTGCAAATCTGCTGTAGAAGTCTTTAAAGTGTTAAAAAGCAAAGATGTCACCTTGAGGATTAAGGGGTATCTAACCCAAGCCATGGTATTTCCAGTCACCTCATATGCATACGAAAGCTGGACAATGAATAAGGAAGACCCAAGAAAAATTGATGCATTTGGATTATAGTGTTAGCTAAGAATATTGAATATACCATGGACTGCTAGAAAAACAAATGAATCTGTCTTGGAAGAAGTGCAGCCAGAATGCTCCTTAGAGGTGAAGATGGTGAGACTTCGTCTCACATACTTTGGACATGTTATTAGGAAGGCTCAGTCCCTGGAGAAGGACATCATGCTTGGTAAAGCAGAGGGTCAACAAAAAAGAGGAAGACCCTCAACAAGATGGATTGACACAGTGGCTGCAACAATTGACTCAAGCATAACAATGATTGTGAGGATGGCGCAGGACTAGGCAGTGTTTTTTTCTGTTGTACATGGAGTCACTATGAGTCAGAACCGACTCAATGGCACCTAACAACAGCAAAATACGGGTCAAGGGCTGTAACACTGAGCTGATAACAATGAACATTGAGAGAGACAGCAGCAGAACTGATGGGCAGGCCCAAAGTAGCCTAGTAGTAGAGAAGGCCGGCACAGTACAATTGATGGGAGCTGTTTGGACTCCGGGCAGCCCAGTGGGAGCCAGAGGCAGCAGTGGCATGAACCCAGGACCTAACCTAAGCTGGCAGCACATCTGCTGACTCCTGAGCCACGGCATGCCCACCTAGTCAGATGAAAATGCACATGGGTAATTTGGGAAGATTAAGCTGATCCTTTTTTGGGTATAAGTGGATTCCTCTCCTACAGTGCTAACTGGGTTGGGGTACTTGTAGGGAGAGAGGGAACCAGTTCACTTCAAATCCCCTTATTATCTCTGTACTGTAAATTCACGTCACTATATAAAATGTCCCTGAAAGTCTTTGTTTCATCTCCCCCATGCTTTTTTTAAAATCCTCTTTTCCCTCTATCCTGAAAAAAGAGGGAAGATCAAAGTTTAATTTCTTGAATTAAGGAGCTTTGAGACAGTGGAAAGGGGATGGCAGGTAGGCAATCATATACATGGGTATGGAGCTCAGAAGAGAGAATCTAAGCAGCAGATAAAAATGTGAGTCTTCTGTACAGAGATGGTAGTGGGAGCCTAGGTTGTTACTCTGGAGTGATCACAAGACAGGGCCTAGGACTGAGCTTTGAGGGTGCCAGCGTTCAAAGGCTCGGGAGAGAATGGTGAGGCTGAGAAAGTGGGTACAAAAGTAGGAGGAAATCTCAAAGAGCACGGTATCAAGGAAACCAAGGGAGGACACTGTTCCGAGGAGGCAGGGTCAAGAGTGCTGAATGCTGCTGAGAGTTCAAAAAGAATGAGGTTTGGAAAATGTTCACAAGATTTAATAACATGGATGTCATGGTGCCCTCCAGAATTATGTCTTCTATCCTGTCTGGCAACTGTTCATTGTTGTAAACTAACTGCCTGACATCAGGCACCTTGAATAGAACTCTACATTCTCCTATATTGCTTTTCACTTAAGAAGTGAACTGAAATGATGTACTTAAAGCCTTTAAAAAGGTATTTAGGGTACTTTTAGGGTAATGGAACTATTCAATATCCTGACTGTGATGATGGTCACACAAATCTATACATGTGTTAAAACTCATAGAACTGTAAACCCATTGCCAGCGAGTCAATTCCAACACATAGCGACTGGATAGGACAGAGCAGAACTGCCCAATAGGGTTTCCAAGGCTGTAATCTTTATGGAAGCAGACTGCCAAATCTTTCTCTGGCCAAGCAGCTGGTGGGTTCGAACCACTGACCTTTCAGTTAGCAGCTGAGCACTTAACCACTACACCACCAGGGCTCCTTCTTGGATCTGTATGCCCCGCAAAAGGTCAATTTCATTGTATTTTAAAATCTTTTAAATAACTTAAAAGTGTTACATTTAAGTAAGATTCATTTTCTTAAACTGGGCAGTGGTTTCTTGGGTATCTGTTGTAAAATGATTCTTCAAATCGTACATGTATTTTCTAAATAGTCCCTTGTATTTACACGATATTTAATAAAATACTGAATATTGAATAAAAACAACTAAAGTTTTAAATAAGGTATTTAGGTGTTATAGAGAAAAGTACCTGTAAGGAAATCTATAAAAGTACATGCATAATTTAAGTTGATACTAAGAGAAGTGAAAAATGAGAGCAATTTAAAAAAAAAAAAAAAACCTCCATTGTCTCATCTTTTTAACAGACAGGAATGGGTCATTTGCAAGTAACGAAAGATGGACTTCGCCTAGAAGGGGAATCAGAATTTTTATTCCCATTGTATGCCAAAGAAATACACTCCAGAATGGTAAGTAAGTAATGAGATATTTAAATAATTTCTGCTTTATGAAAAATAATGGTTAAACATAGAAATTTGATAAATTTTTCAGGAGCTGTCTTAGAGCATATACATGTGCAAACATTCATGATGTAGCTTGCATTAAAAGTTTGACTAGGTTGTGTAACTTATCTCTGATATTACATTCTAAAAAAGCTCCATTTTCATGTGCTTCATGTGCTTCAGGTCTGATTTTGGTGTCCTTAGTAATATGGACCCTCATAAACCAAAGGTTTTAGAAATGAAAACTTTCACCAAAAAATTAGTGCAAAGTAATTTAACTTCACTTATTTTTAAATATTTAAAATTATCTAAGCTTGGAGAGCAAATAGTTTCATAGTATTAGGTTCTGCATGAATTATACTAAGTACAGATTATGATCCAGTAGGATTCTCCATGAGTAGATTAAAAACCACCATTAAATAATTGTGTGCCTTTAAAAGTAAATATGCCTCAATATTATCTTCATTTACTTTCATGAATTTATAAAAAAATACAAATATATTCCAGCACAATATTTAGAATATTCTTCTATTTTTCCTTTTGTGATACTATGAATTTTATAGCAAAGATAGTTTTGCTAGATTATTGATAAGTGGTATTATCTAAATAAAATGATAAAATTTCATCCTACCATAATTTACAAGTTGTTTGATGAACTCACTCTTCATTTTTCTTCCATAATTCTGGTTATAAAAAGATATTTCAGTATCTCCTCTCTTCAGAGCTCTGTACCAGTGCCTTAGTTTCCTAGTGCTGCTTTAACAAAAATACCCCAGGTGGGTGGTTTTAAAGAACAGCGTCATGGTTTGAATTATGTCCCCCAAAAAATGCGTGTCCGTTTGGCTGAGCCATGATTCCCAGAATTGTGTGGTTGGCCTCCATTTTGTGATTGTAATTTTATGTTAAAGAGGATTAGGGTGGGATTGTAACACCACCCTTACCCAGGTCACATCTCTGATCCAATGTAAAGAGAGTTTCCCTCGGGTGTGGCCTGCACCACCTTTTATCTCTCAAGGGATAAAAGGAAAGGGAAGCAAGCAGAAAGTTGGGGACCTCATACCATCAAGAAAGCAGTGCAGGGAGCAGAGCGCGTCCTTCGGACTGAGGTCCCTGCACAGAGAAGCTCCTAGTCCTGGGGAACACCAAAGAGAAGAAGGCCAACAGAGAGAAAAAGCCTTCCCCTGGAGCTGATGCCCTGAATTTGGACTTTTAGCCTACTTTGACTGTGAGGAAATAAATTTCTCTTTGTTAAAGCCATCCACTTGTGGTATTTCTGTTGGAGCAGCACTAGGTGACTAAGACAAACAGAAATTTATTTTCTCACAATTCAGGAAGCTAGGCATCTGAATTCAGGGCATGGTTCTAGGGGAGGGTCTTTCCTTGTCAGTAGTCCAGGGAGGTTCTTGGCATTCCTTGGTGTTCTTGAATCTGTCTTTCCCCTGTGTGTGAGTCTGTGTCTGTGCTGCTCTTTACTTAACTCAGAAGTGATTGGGTTTAGGATCCACCCTACACAGGCATGGCTTCAACTGACTAATTGATTACACTACATTGCCTTATGGAAGATGATTACATTATATTGTATTGTGTAAGGTGATTACATTAAATTGCACTATGCAAGGTTATTACATTACTTTAGCTTACATGATGAATGGTGATTACATTACATTATATTACATTACATCTATTGGTATGTTGTTGTGTGCCATCAAGTCAATTTCTACTCATAGAGACCCCGTGTGACAGAGTAGAACTGCTCCATAGGGTTTTCTAGGCTGTAATTTTTACAGAACCGTATTGCCTGGTCTTTCTTCCATGGAGCAGCTAGGTAGGTTCAGACTGCCAACCTTTAGGTTAGCAGTGAAGTACTTAACACTTGCACCACCAGGGCTCCTTCCACAGGTATAGAGGTTAGAATTCCAACACATATTTTGGGAGGACACAATTCAGTCAGTAACAACTGGGAATTATAAAGGAAACAAAAGACCTGCTACTGAGAAGCATGCAGTCTTGTTAGAGAGATAAAACACACTCCTAAAATAAACATTGGAACAATCACCAAACAGTACTAACAACTGCAAAATGATACGGCATACAACATACACATAAATACTGACTGCAAAAGAGAAATCTGAGGGAATACAAAGCACAAAGTAGTAATTAGGCACTATTATGTTACTTCTAGGAGTATCTTAGTTGGCGTAGGAGTCAGGCACATGACCTGGAACATCATAGGCTGACCTATGTATGAGCCTGATTCTGAGAGCATACTCAGGTAATAGGCTTAATCATAATGGCATTAAAGTGTGTGAAATATCCCTGTCACGTGGCGACATAGGGAAATAACTTAAACTTTGGTATGAAGGGAACTCAGACATGAGCTAAGAATTAAAATATTAGAATTTAGCCTCTTTTTTTTTTTTTCAGAGACATGTTGGCTAATCCCCCATCATATTTTGGAAGAGGTCAGACTGGTAGAATGGCCTGGTGACTAAAATCAGGTGACTCGATCATAGCAACTTTAATATTCTGAAATGAATAGTTATTTTTAGTTAGATCTTATCAGACTTTTTCATCTCCAGTACACTTATTTAAAAATAAAAACAAGGAGCAAAGTATTACAAAATATTTCAGATAATCACATGGAAAATTTTGCAATATTGAGTTAATTGAATATGTCAATCATACATAAAATTACAGTAGCATTTTGAATAATATTATGTGATAACAGAACTGTACAGTATTTTGTAACTAATAGGACCTTCTAATAGGAGTTACTGAACTCAATTATGCCTTGTAATTTCTGTAGGCACTGATATATTACTTATAAATTTTATTTTCAAAGTGGAATCTAGAAAGCAATTTTCCAGAAAAACAATAACTTACAAGTTTGTAGATTTTTACACATAATTCATTCATCTCTATTGCTGGGCTAAGAGAATTTCTTCATCACAAGTGTAATTCAACATGTTACTGTGGCCTCTAACAGCTAATTTACTTGGTAACCCTTGAAAAGTAAAACATGAGATCCAGTCAAGATTGTGATTTGAGTTCATGGTTTAAATCCATCCACTCTACCCATAAACCCAAACACATAGCAGCTATATCTCACAAAATAAAAAGGTTTCATTTAAAAATATATAACCATGATCAAAAATAAAAAGAAACACACTCTGGTAAAGCTTTACATGAAACAATTGTCTTTGAGGTTCACAGCCCTGGCAAGAGGCAGAGGTAGCTTAAATCCAATGTCCTCAGAGTAACAGAGACCAAAATGGCCTCTACATGAATGGATCCACCAACCAGGCCTTGTCAAAGAAGCAGTGATGAGAGGCAAAAACAGCTGCAACTACTGCTTAAGCAGCAGAGATGCCAGGACAGGACCCGAATATCACTGAGGATAGGAGCCCTGAATCACCATTCTAAGACTGAGAGACCCTGGATATTGACAGAAAACAATAGCAAAGCTTTAGACAAGTTGGGCTAAGTGTAGAAAGAAAAATACAGCCACACAAGGTGAGGTCAAAAACTAAAATTTCAAATCACATGAGGGAAACTTCATCTATCTAAAAAAGATATGAAATACACTTCCAAACAAGAGAATTAACTTCCAACAAAATAAAAATAGTTAAGGAATCTGAGAGTGATTGCAAAGTCACATTTAAGATTTTTTTTAAAAAAAGAAGTCAATTGATGTGATGGGATTAACACCAGACTAGACACAGCAGAAGGAAAGATCAATGAACTTGAAGACATAGCAGTAGAAACTATCCAAAATGAAACAGAAAAAAAGATACTGGAAAAAAATACTGAAGCATCAGTGAGCTGAGAGACAATGTCAATGGGGCTAATATACACGTAATGGAATCTCCAAAGGAGAGGAGACAGAAGTGAGGACAAAAATTATTGGAAAAAATGTGTGAATTTTTCCAAATGTGATGAAAACTATAAACTCACAGATCAAAGATACTCAAGGAACCCAAGAAAAGAAACAAGAATAAAACTGCATCAAGGCACATCGTAAGTATATTGCTCAAACCTAGAGATAAAGAGAAAATCTTAAAAGTAGTCAGAGTAAAAGGACACATTACATACAGAGGAACAAAGAAAATGATGACACCAGATTTCTTATCAGGAACAAACAAGCTAGAAGATAACAAAGCAACATTTTTAAAGTACTAAAAGAAAAAAAAAACTTTCTATACCCAGAAAAAATATATTTCAAAAACAATGTCAAAATAGTTTTTTCAGACATACAAAAGTAAAAAAAAAAAATTTTTTTACTACAAGCAAACCTGCACTGCAAGAAATATTAAAAGATATCCTTTTGGCAAAATAAACATGACACCAGCTGGAAATCTAGATCTACACAAATGAATGAGAAACAATAGAAATGATAAGTACGTGGGTAACTATAAAATATTTTTTATTCAAACTATTTTAGAAGATAATTGACCACTTATATCAGAAATAATTTCAAAATACAGTGCAATTTATAATAAGGATAAGACTAAAATGCATGATAACAGTGAAACAAAGGATATGAAAAGGGAAATGAAAGTATATTGTTTTAATGGTCTTATACATGAAGTAGCATAATATTTTAAAGGTAGGCCATAATAAGTTAAAGATGTATCTATAAATCCTAAAGCAAACACTGGAAAAAAAGTATAGCTCATAAGTGAATTAAGATTATAAAATAAAATCATAAATAATACTGAATTAATTAAAAAGGAGATGGAAAGGAGGAAGAGGAAATTGAATAAAAGAAAACAAATAACAATTTGGGATATTTAAACCAAGCCATATCAGTATTCACATTAAAAATAAATTATCTAAGCACCCCAAAGAAAGGCAGATATTGTCAGATTGAATAAAAAAAACAAGATTCAGAGTGCACCAGAACCAAAATGGTAGAGAAAGAAACTCCACGTTTCAATCCTCCTTCATAAAAAGTAAAAATCAAACAGAGAACAACAGTAATAGCCTTTCTGAACCTATGATGAACAGTTAGGTCACAGGAACTTTGCAAAGCCTTGCTGAACAGTAGATAGACTCTGGGACTTTTCTTCCCTGATACTGGCTTGAGCACCACCCTCATCCATACTCAGCAGCTGCATTTCCAGTTTGGGATCTCGGTATCTGGTTCTAGAGTGAACAGTGTGTACTTTATTAACAAAATGTGATGTCTGCCGTTCAAACCAGTCAAATGACTACCTAAAGTACTGAAGTAAAGTGCTTGTCTCTGTTTTGTCCTCCTGAAGTTCACTTATAAAAGAGGAGAGGCAGGCATAACCTGAGGCACTGTAAAGTGAACTGAGGAGCCTGTGGCTATGTGGGACAACAGAGGGTGTGAATAAGGCTCCAGGTCCAAACTCTGGGGAGAGAATTTTCTTGGAAAAATAGGGCATTTAAAGACACCCTAGTGTGTAATTCAGAGATCCACATGTATCCCCAGGCGAAGATACATGCCCAGAAAGACCTGAAGTAATCCTAAAATTTCTCCTTGGGTGGATCTGCCACCTTAGTGTAAAGATGGATAGGGACTGCTTCAGCATAAAGCCATCCCGCAAAGACTGCAAAAATTGTTTTGCATTATTCTTTTCCAATAGGTTTTCTTTTGTTTCCGTTTATATCTTCAACAAAAAGTTTGGAAAGTTCACTAAGCTAACAGACTACCACATCCTTCACAAATAGAAAAAGAGAGGATAGGAGAAAGAAAGAAGAAAACATAGCAAACCCTGAGGAAGGGAGAGAACCGGAGTTCTATAAGTACTTTATTATATTATTATATGATTATTACCTATCAGAGTAAAACTTGCAAAAGCCAGAACCTGTGTAAGTTGGAAACCTATCAGAGAATGAAAACTCAAATATTTTCCACTAAAACAAATGATAGAAAAGTGATAAGACTGCACCCTGTCAAAGATGGAAAACTTACAAGACTCAGAAAAACAAGGTAGTCCCATCGAGTTCCAACTCTCCCAGGTTTCACTGTATATTATTTAAATGTTCCAATTTCAACAAAAAATTACAAGACATACAGAGAAACAGAGACAGATGGCCCATTCACAGGAACAAACTAAATCAACGGAAAACATCCTTGATGAAGATCAGACATTAGACCTACTAAATACAGATTTTAACAACTGTTTTAAATATGCTTAAAGAACTAAATGAAATTATGGACAAAGAATTAAAGTAAATCAAGAAAATAATAAATGAACAAAATAAGAATATAACAAAGAGATAGAAATTATAAAAAGAAACCAGATAGAAAATCTAGAGCTTAAAAGTACATTAACTGAAATTTAAAATTCATTAGAGAGGTTACACAACAGATTTGAGCTGGCAGAAGAAAGAGTCAGTGAACTTGAAGATAGGACATTTGAAATGGTCCGGTCTGAAAAACAGAAAAAAAAAGATGAAAGAAGAACAGACCATAAGACACTTGTGGGACATATTAAGTAGATCAGTGTATGCATATGGAAGTCCTAGAAGGAGAGAAGAAAGAAAAAGGGACAGAAAAAAATATTTCAAGAAATACTGGCCAAAAAACTTCAGATCTTTTCAAAGAAATAAGTTTTCACATTCATGAAGCTCAACTCCAAGTAGGATAAACCCAAAGAGATAGATCCACACTGAGACACATTATAACCCAACTGTCAAAAATCAAAACTAGAGAATTTTGAAAGCAGCAATACAATAGTGAACTGTCACTTACAAGGGAGCCCCAGTATTACGTCTTAATTTCTCCTCAGAAATCATGAAGACCAGGGGGCATTAAAACAATATATTCAAAGTGTTGGAAGGAAAAAAAAACCTAACTGTCATCCAAGAATCCTGTATTCAGCAATACTGCCCTTAAAAATAAGGGTGAAATCTAAATCCCTGATAACAGAAGCTGAGGGAGTTCATTACTACCAGACCTGTGCTAAAAGAAATGTTACAGTTGGAGTTTGAAAGTTGAAGACACTAGTAGTAACTCAAAGTTGTATGAAGAAATAAAGATCTTCAGTGAAGGTAATTTCAAGGGTAAATATAAAGGCTAGTTTTAATGTATTTTTAGTTTGTGATTTTATTTGTTATGTTCTATATGATATGGAAACCCTGGTGGTGTAGTGGTTAAGTGCTAAGGCTGCTAACCAAAAGGTCAGCCATTTGAATCCACCAGGCACTCCTTGGAAACTCTATGGGGCAGTTTTACTCCATCTTTTAGGGTCGTTATGAATTGGAATCGACTTGACAGCAACGATATAGCCACCAAGCATCTCTGTTTGTTGTACTGTGATAGCTTGCATGTTATTAGAATTCCATCAATTCCTGGAGGCTTGTTTTTCACTAATGCCTCCAGTGCAGCTTGGACTTCTTCCTTCAATACCATCAGTTCTAGATCATATGCTACCTCCTGAAATGGAAATGGTTGAACGTTGACCAATTCTTTTTGGTACAGTGATTCTCTGTATTCCTTCCATCTTCTTTTGATGCTTCCTATGTTATTCAATATTTTGCCCATAGAATCCTTCAAAATTGCAGCTTGAGGCTTGAATTTTTTCTTCAGTTTTTCAGCTTGAGAAATGTTGAGCATGTTCTTGCCTTTTGGTTTTCTAACTCCAGATTTTTGCACATTTCATTATAATATTTTACTTTGTCTTCTCAAGCTGCCTTTGAAGCTTTGAAGCTATGCCACTAGTATTTGACATACCAGCATGGTCACCCATGGTGGACAGGTTTCAGTGGAGCTTCCAAACTAAGACAGAGGGAAGAAAGGCCTGGTGATCTACTTCTGAAAATTGTCATAGGGACCCCATGTACAACAGGAAAAAACACTACTTGGTCCTGCACCATCCTCACAATCTTTGTTATGTTTGAACCTTTTGTTGCAGCCACTGTGTCAATCCATCTTGTCAAGGGTCTTCCTCTTTTTTGCTTACCATCTACTTTACCAAACATGATGTCCTTCTTCACGGACTGGTCCCTCCCGATAACATTTCCAAAGTAGGTGAGACAAAGTCTCACCATCCTTGCGTCCAAGGAGCATTCTGGCTGTAATTTTTCCAAAATAGACTTGTTCATTCTTCTGGATGTCGATGGTATGTTCAATATTCTTTGCAACATCATAATTCAAAGGCATCAATTTTTTGGTCTTTCTTATTTATTGTCCAGCTTTCCCATGCATATGAGGTGATTGAAAATATCATGACTTGGTTCAGGCACACCTTAGTCCTCAAGATGACATCTTTGCTTTTTAACACTTGAAAGAGGTCTTTTGCTGTAGATTTGCCCAATGCAATACGTTGTTTGATTTCTTGACTGCTGCTTCCATGGGCATTTATTGTGTATCCAAGTAAAATGAAATTCTTGACAATGTCAATCTTTTCTCCATTTATCATGATGTTGCTTATTGGCTCAGTTGTGAGGATTTTTGTTTTATGTTAAGGTGTAATCCATACTGAAGGTTATAGTGTTTGATCTTCATCAGTAAGTGCTTCAAGTCCTTCATTTTCAGCAAGCAAGTTTGTGTCATCTGCATATTGCAGGTTCTTAATGAGTCTTCCACCAATCCTGATGCCCTGTTCTTCTTCTTATAGCCCAGCTTCTCGAATTATTTACTCAGCAGACAGGTTGAATAAGTATTCTGAAAAAATACACCCCTGGTGCACACCTTTCCTGGCTTTAAACCATGCAGTATCCCCTTGTTCTGTTCAAATGACTGCCTCTTGGTCTGTGTACAGGTTCCTCATGAGCACAATTAAATTCCCATTCTTCACAATGTTATCCATAATTTGTTATGATCTACATAGTCGAATGTCTTTGCATAGCCAATAAAATACAGGTAAATATCTCTCTGGTATTCTCTGCTTTCAGCCAGGATCCATCTGACAACAGCAGTGATATCCCTCGTTCCACATTCTTTTCTGAACCTGGCTTGAATTTCTGGCAGTTCCCTGTCAGTTTACTGCTGCAACTGCTTTTTGAATGATCTTCAGCAAAATTTTACTTGCATGTGATATTAATGATATTGATTGATAAATTACACATTCAGGGGATCACCTTTCTTTGGAATGGGCACAAATACAGATCTCTTCCAGTCAGTTGGCCAGGTAGCTGTCTTCCAAATTTCCTGGCATAGACGAGTGAACACCTCCAGTGTTGCATCAGTTTGTTGAAACATCTCAATTGGAAATCCATCAGTCGTGGAGTCTTGTTTTTCACCAATGCCTCCAGTGCAGCTTGGACTTCTTCCTTCAATACCATCGGTTCTAGATCATATGCTACCTCCTGAAATGGTTGAACGTTGACCAGTTCTTTTTGATACAGTGATTCTCTGTATTCCTTCCATCTTCTTTTGGTGCTTCCTATGCTATTCAATATTTTGCCCATAGAATCCTTCAAAATTTCAATTCAAGGCTTGAATTTTTTCTTCAGTTTTTTCAGCTTGAGAAATGCTGAGGGTGTTCTTGCCTTTTGGTTTTCTAACTCCAGATTTTTGCACATTTCCTTATAATATTTTACTTTGTTTTCTCAAGCTGCCTTTGAAATCTTCAGTGCAGCTCTTTTACTTCATCATTTCTTCCATTCACTTTAGCTACTCTGTGTTCAACAGCAAGTTTTCAGAGCCTCTTCTAACATCCATTTTTGTCTTTTCTGTCTTCCTGTCTTTTTAATGACATTTTGCTTTCTGCACGTATGAAGTCCTTGATATATTCCCATAACGTGTCTGGTCTTTGGTCATTAGTGTTCAGTGTGTTAAATCTATTCTTGAGATTGTCTCCAAATTCAGGTGGGATATACTCACTGTGTTCTTTTGGCTCTCATGGACTTGTTTTAATTTTCTTCAGCTTCAACTTGAACTTGCATATGAGCAAGTGATGGTCTGTTCTGCGGTTGGACCCTGGCCTTGTTCTGTCAGATGATATTCAGCATTTCCTTCATCTCTTTCCACAAATGTAGTTGGTTTGATTCTTCTGAAAATTAGCCAATGAAAACTTTATGGATCACAAGAAAATATTGTCCTATATAGTATGGAAGATGAGCCCCTAACCTGAAAGGCACTATATGATATAATATGATATGATAAGATATAACATAACATGATATAACATAATATTATTATATCATAGACTCAAACACACTAATGATCGTGAAGATGGTGCAGAACTGAATAATATTTCATTCTGTGATTCATATGGTTGCCATGAGTCAGAACTGACTCCACAGTAACTAACAACAGCAACGATATGATATAAAATACTAAATTATAAATAATAATTATAAATGTATGATTAAAAAAAGTTGTCAATGCCTGTAGCTGCTTCGTCTATCTTGTTATGTGAGAAAAATAAATTTTTATTAGTTTAAACAACTGATAGCTGGGTTTTCTATTGTCACCAGTGTAAAGCATTCTTAATTGATAAAATATGGGCCAGAAATTGCTCTGCTTCAGTATTAAAAGCAAAATGGTATAAATAGTCTCCCTGTTACTTAACAAAACCCTCTTATCTGCATTTTTGAACACCACCTTACAATAATTAACAAGTACATTTAAAAAATTATGTTTATTGTGAAGTACAGTGTCATTATTTTTTTCCATTTCCTAGATGAGGAAACTGAGATTTACAGCTTTTGAATGAGTTTTTTAGCTTTCTTAATTAACTAGTGATATCATCCTTATGGAAAATGTTTATGCCATTTACAGAATGACAGCAGAGTATAAATATAACATTTGATTTTTCCACTCATTTCAATTAAATTCTGAATGTACTTATTGGACACCAACTATATACAACCCAACACAATAGCCTTAGGGAGTGGATAAAAGAACCACTGGACATGATGTCTTTTCTTAAGGAGTGTGTGATCTAGATAAGGAGCTATGAGAAAGTCATAAAAATACCATTGACAATGCATTTGGCAGGTTCCAAATAGAGATCACAACTTCCCTAAGAGTCCTCAGTAATCCCCTATGGCCATCTCATACGTATGCACAAACTGGAACCTAAAATGTGAATGCCAGATGCTGATTTAGTCACTGAAGCAGCATGCAGATGCTAAGAATTGTGTCAAATGGTATATGGAAAAATTATATTTATTGGCATAAAGTTGTTCATAAAATTTCTTTATCAACCTTTGAAAGTCTGTAGGATCCATAGTAGTTTCTCTTCTATTAGTTTGGATATTGATAATTTGTGTCCTCTCTCTTTTTTTTAATGATAAGTCTGGTTAGAAATTTATCAATTTTAATGATCATTTAAAAGAATCAGCTTTTAGTTTCATTGGTTTTGTCTGTTGTTTTTATGTTTTCTGTTTTGTTGATTTTTGCTCTTTATTATTTCTTCTCTTATTTTTGGTTTAGTTTGTTCTTTTCCTAGTTTGTCAAGGAGGAAATTGAGGACATTGATTTGAGACTCTTCTCCTTTTGTAATATAGACATTTAATCTTGTAAATGTCCCTTTAAGCACTGCTTTAACTACATCCCACAGAGTTGGATAATTTCCCTTTTGAATTTTTCTTTTACCCATGGTAAATTTAGAAATGTGTTATTAGTTGCCAAATATTTGGGAATTATGCAGATTTCTTTGTGTCATTATTTTCAAATTAAGACAATTAGAAAACATACTTTGGTCAGATAACATACTCTGTATGATTTGGATCCTTTTAAATTTATTGAGATTTGTTTAATGGCCAAAAATATGATCTATTTTGGGAAACATTCTATAGTCACTTGAAAAAAATTTGTATTCCGCTGTTTTTGGGTGGAGAGTTCTATAAATGGTAACTTTGATCAAGTTGATTGTCAGTGTTTTTCAAGTCTTCTATATCCTAGTTTATTTTCTCTCTACTTGTTCAATCAATTATTGAAAGAAGTATGTTGAAATCTCCTAACTATAATTGTGGATAGTTCTGTTTTTCCTTGCAGTTCTACCAGTTTTTGCTTACTGTATTTTGAAGCTTTCATTTAGGTATATAAATACTTAGCTACATAAATGTTGATGAATTTACTGCTGTTATCATCTGAATTGCCTTTCTTTAAATCTAAAATTTTTATCTCTTTATTCTGAAATCTACTCTATCTGATATTAATATAGCCACTCCAACTTTCTTTCAATTAGTATTAATATAGCATATTCTTTTCCCATCATTTTTAAACCTATTTATGTCTTTTTAATTAAGGTGGGCTTCTTGTAGGTGACATACACTTGAATCTTCCTTCCCATCCCATTCTCTCCTTTTCCCAACCCTAATAACTACTAATCTTCTTTTGTTTTGATGGGATTGACTTATTCTAGATATTTCATATAAGCGGGATCACTCAATATTTGTCCTTTTATCTCTAGCTAATTTCACTTAGCATAATGTTTTCAAGGTTCTCCCATGTGGTGGTATATATCAGAACCTCATTTCTCTTTGTAGCTCCATTGTGTGTATATACCACACTTTGTTTATCCATTCATCTGTTGATTGGGTTATTTCCACCATTTGGATATTGTGAATAATGCTGCAGTGAACCCTGGTGCACATGTGTCTGTTTGAGCTGCTCCTTTCAGTACTTGTGGGTACAAAATCCAGTGGAATTTCTGGGTCATATGGTAATTCTATGTTTAATTTTTTGAGGAACCACCTGTTTTCCACAGTGGCTGCACTATTTTACATTCCCATCAGCAATGTGTGAGTATTCTGATATCTCAAAATCTTCTCCAGCACTTCTTTTCTATTTTTTTAAATAATAGCCAACTAATGAGTGTAAAGTGGTATTTTATTGTGGTTTTTATCTATATTTCCCTAATGACTGTTGAGGTTGAGTAAGCATTTAGTAATCCCAACCCCTACAGTGGAGCCTCGGTAGTGCAGTGGTTAAGAGCTCAGCTGCTAACCAAAAAGACCACCGCTCCTTGGAAACCCTATGTGGCAGTTCTACTGTATCCTATAGGGTGCTATGAGTTGGAATTGACTTGACAGCAATGGGTTTAGTTTTTGGTTTGGAACCCCTGCAGTGGAAAGCAGAAAAAGATTTTGGGAGTGGCTGTTGGGTCAGATAACCAGCTATGAATCCCAGAACTATCTTACTTAGTGTAGGCATGGGAGTGGAACTCAAAGCTCTAACCTGAATCCTATCCTTCAATAAAATGGTAGGAAAGAGCATGGAAGTTGGCATCTAAAGACTGTTCCAGTCATAGAACTGTCACTAGCTTATGACTTTGGACTAGCTGCAATTTCATCTCTCTGAATTCAATTTCCTAATCTAAATATTAGGCATCATGGTACCTACTTCATAGCATGGAGAATAAAATCAGAAGATAGATGCTAAAATTATTGATAAATTGTTTACTCTTATTTCTTATAATCACGCTAGTTATTTTCTGACAATGTAAAAAAAAAACAAAAAATTAAGATCACATCATTGGATAAAAATGTAAGATGCTGATAGATCCATCTGCTTTCACAAAGCAAGTTAGAGGCTTTCTGATGTGTTAGGTAAAGTTCCAATGGACTCTAGAAAGTTATTTTCTTCTGAAAAAGCACATTATTCCCTACAACTTTGGAAAATATTTGGTTTCCTCTTAATGAACTATAAACTTAACAGAATCCAACAGCCAAACAGTACTGAATTCTTTCTGAAGAATATTGTTTATATAAAAGCAATAAAACTTCCATAAAACAAAACCACCCATTCAGGACTATGATAACTCAGAAGGCATTTACATGCTTGTAAAGTCACTTTATCTTTCAACAGTAATTTCCAAAAACATAGGCATTAGAACATGGCACTACAGACAGAAGCACCACACCATCCCTCCACAGCAAAGACCCCAAAAACTAAGTAAAACAGAGACAAACATCAATCCTGGAACCCTAAGCATCATATGAAGAGATAAAGAATTCAACCAAGCATCGAATGGAATAAGAAACTGACAGAGAACAGAGAGCAAAGAGAGTTACAAGCAGAGGTCCCGTATCAGCTAATGCAGCATGGATCCACCATCTTGGACTCCTGTCAGAGATTGGTGGACAGGTAGTATGGGAAAGCAGCTTCATGGAGCTCCCAGCAGGAGACAGAGCACCCATTAACCAGCAAGACATGCTTTCCTACCCCACACCCTGCCTCCTCCCCCTGCTTGGCCCGGCTGGCTGATTCTCTGCTTCCTAGCAGGTCAGTTTGCTGCTTCCCGGAGGGTCAATCTGCTGCTTCCCAATGGGCCGAGACCATGACATGGAAGGAACCAGTTCCGTGCTGTGCAGATTTGCACCACCCACACTGGCCAGCTTCTTCACTGCCATTTCTTTGTTGCTGGTGTGATTTTTTTCAGCCTCCTTTGGTTTCTTCCCTGCCTCTCCACCTCCTCCACCTCCTTTCTCTCGAAAACCTGACTCATTGTGCCATCTTTGCTTCTTCTTGACAGGCTGTGAAGCGCTGCTCAGATGGAGAACTGCTTCCCTGGTCCGAGCTGCCACACAGGTGGCATCCCTGTGTTTTTTTCTTTTTTTGTTTGTTTGTTTTCTCTTTCTATTTTCATTTTTCTTCTTCTTTGTTTCTCGGTTTCTTGTCTGTTTCTACTAACCTTCTTTTCCTGTCTCCTGAATAACTGACACAGTGTATTATCTCCACCTCTTCTAGCCTGGCTGTACTGAGTAGCTTGGGAGCTGCTTCCCTGGTCTGTGCCAGCCACACTGGTGTTATCCCTGGGTGCATTTTTAAAAATTTTTCTTTATTCTGTTTTTTTCTTTTTCCCTTTTGTTTTTCTTCATTTCTCAGTTTCTTGTCTCTCCACTCCAATGGAAAGCTCCCTCAGCACTTTTTTTTTACTTCTGTTCCCATTCCTCTCTCTCTCTTCTTTCTCATACTCAACCTAGCTTCACACATCACAACCTCCCCCTCCCTCTCCCTCCTGCCTATTTGCACCATACGCTGAACATTGCACTCCTGAAAAGCAAAGGCATGGCCTACCAGAACCTGCTGTGCACTGAACCCTGGCTCACATTATTAGCCCCAGTAGGTGCTACAAACAACCCATCCCAGCAACTCCCATTCAGCTGGACCAGCCCTTCTACACCATAGCTGAGCGACCGGCCCTGCCCATTAGACAAGGAGGTGAAAAATATTGTGTCCACAAAAGAGCAAGAATGCATAGCTCACCTGCTCAGACATAACCAAATAAAATAAAAAAGCAGAATGAAACAAACAAATCTAGAATCAATAAAAGAAGAAAATAACTACTGAATGTCCCGTAGACAGCAGACAATATCAAAACATATAACAAAATAAAATAAGATGGTTCCAGTAGGCATCCAAAATAAAACACCAGACGACTTTCCAATAGAAGAAAAGGCACTAGAACTACCTGATAGGGAATTCAAATCTCTGCTATTCAGTGCTATCCAAGAGTTGAAGCAAAAAGCAGACAAAAATGAGGAAAAAATAGACAAATTCATGGAACAGGCAAACCAAAAAATGGACAAATCCAGGAAAATAATACAGGAACAAAATACCAGAATAAATTCACTACTAGAAACCATACAAAAACAACAATTAGAAATCCAAAAGATAAACAACAAGATTTCAGAAATGGACAGTGTCATAGAAGGGCTGAGGAGCAGGTTTGAAACAATGGAAGACAGGGTCAGCAAAACTGAAGACAAATACTTGGATACAACTCTGAGGAAAAATCAGAAAAAAGAATAAAGAAAAAATGAAGAAACATTGAGAATTATTGGGGATACAATCAAAAGCAAAAATTTGCAAGTGATCAGAGTTCCAGACCAGGGGGAGAAAACGGAAAAACAGAGAGGAACATTGAAGAATTACTGACAAAAAACTTCCCTGTTATCATGAAAGATGAAAAGCTGACTATCCAAGAAGCTCAATGAACCCCATATAGGATAGACCTCAAAAGAAAATCACCAAGTCATATCATAATCACACTTGTTAAAACCAAACACAAAGAAAAAGTCCTGAGAGCAGTTCAAGAAAAATGAAAAGTCACATACAGAGGGGATACAATAAGACTAAGCTCTGATTGCTCGGTAGAACTATTCCGGCAAAAAGGCAATAGAATGACATATATAAAACCTTGAAAGAAAAAAATTGGCAACCAAGAATAATGTATCCTCCAAAACTCTTGTTCAAATATGATAGTAAAATTAGGACATTTCCAGATAAACAGAAATTAAGGGAATATGTAAAAACGTAACCAAACTTACAAGAATTATTAAAGGGAGTCCTTCGATTTGAGAACAAACAACATCACACAACAGCCAGAATCTAGGATGACAGATCGCACCAGCCAGATACCAACATAGGAAATGAACTCTCAAGGACTATTCTAAACCAAAATATTTACAACAGGGAACCAGAGAGGTTAATCTTCAAATGAGAACAATGTCAGAACAATAAAAGAGGGAATAAACTGTGTAGGTATAGAACTTTCTAATGGAGAGGAAGGCAAGATGATACTAAGGAATAATAGACTGGTTCAAAGCTAGGAAGATAAGAGTAAAATTCAGAGTAACTACAAAGAAAGTTAACAAAACTCCTCATCAAAATAAAGAAGAAAAACAAAGTCTCAGTAAAAACAAAATCTACAAAAGCAAAAAGAAATGAAAAAACTCCACAAACAAAAAGAATTCAGCACAGGAAAGTAAAAGGAACAAAGAAATCATCAGTACCACAAAAAAAAAAAGCATTACAAAATGACAGTAGTAAACTCACACCTACCAATAATTACACTGAACATAAATGGCTTAAATGCCCTCGTAAAGAGACATAGAGTGACAGAATGGATAAAAAGACTGGATCCATCAATAGCTGTCTATAAGAGACATACCTTAGAAACAAAGACATAAATTTATTAAAAATCAAAGGATGGAAAAAATATATCAAGCAAAAAGCCATCAAAAAAAAGTAGCAGTGGCAATACTAATCTCAGGTAAAAGACTTTAAAACAAAATCCACCATGAAAGACAAAGAAGGGTACTATATCATGATTAAAAGGACAGTCCATCATGAAGACATAACCATAATAAATATCTACACACCCAATGACAGGGCTCCAAAATACATAAAACAAACTTTAACTGCAGTGACAAGAGAAATTGACAGTTCCACAAAAAATTATAGTAGGAGACTTCAACACACCACTCTCGGTAAAGGACAGAACATCTAGAAAGAAACTCAGCAAAAATACAGAAGAGCTAAAGGCCAAAGTCAGCCAACTTGAACTCATAGACATATGTAGAACACTCCATGCAACAGCTGCAAAGTACACATTCTTTTCCGATGCTCATTGAACGTTCTCTGTAATAGACCACATCTTAGGCCACAAAGCAACCCTCAACAAAATCCAAAACATTGAGATAATACAAAGTATCTTCTCTGATTGCAATGCCATCAGAGTAGAAATTAACAACAGGAAGAGCAAGGAAAAAATCAATTACATTGAAACTAGATAACACCATGCTAAAAAACCACTGGGTAATAGAAGAAATCAAAGATGGAATAAAAAAACCCCTAGATTCAAATGAGAATGAAAACACATCATACCAAAACCTTTGGGACATAGCAAAGGCAGAGATCAAAGGTCAATTTATAGCAGTAGATGCACACATCAAGAAGGAAGAAAGGGACAAAATTAAAATATTAGATACACGATTTGAAGAAATAGAAAGAGAAGAGCAATAGAAGCCCACAACCACCAGAAGAAAGGAAATAATAAATATTAGAGCAGAAAAAAATGAAATAGAGAATAGAAAAGTGATAGAATCAACAAAACCAAAAGTTGGTTCTTTGAAAGGATTAACAAAATCGACAAACCACTAGCCAAACTGACAAAAGAAAAACAGGAGAGGATGCAAATAACCCAAATAAGAAATGAAATAGGGGACATTACACAGACCCAACTGAAATAAAAAGGATCATAACAGAGTAGTATGAAAAACTATACTCCAACAAATTTGAAAACCTAGAAGAAATGGATAAATTTCTAGAAACACACTACCTACCCAAACTACCACAAAGTGATGTTGAAAATCTGAACAGACCCATAACAAGAGAAGAGATTGAAAATGTAATTTAAAAAAAAAACTCCCAACAAAAAATAGCCCTGGCCCAGATGGCTTCACTGGAGAATTCTATCAAACATTCAGAGAAGAGCTTATACCAGTACTACTCAAACTATTTCAGAACATAGAAAAGGAAGGGATACTTCCAAATTCATTTTATGAAGCCAGCATAACCCTGATACCAAAACCAGGCAAAGACACCACAAAAAAAGAAAATTAAAGACCAGTATCTCTCATGAACATAGATGCAAAACTTCTCCACAAAATTCTTGCCAATACAATTCAGCATCATATCAAAAGAATAATACACCACAACCAAGTAGGATTCATACCAGGTACGCAAGGATGGTTCAACATTAGAAAATCAATCAACATAATCCACCATACAAATAAAATAAAATCACATGACCATCTCAATCAATGCAGAAAAGGCATTCAAAAAAGTGCAACACTCATTCCTGATAAAAATTCTCAATAAAGTATAGAAGGGAAATTCCTCAATGTAATAAAGGGCATCTATACAAAACCAACAGTCAACATCATTCTTAATGGGGAGAGGCTGAAAAATTTCCCCTTGAGAACAGGAACAAGACAAGGATGTCCTTTATCACCACTCTCATTTGAAATTGTTCTAGAAGTCCTAGCTAGAACAATAAGACAAGAAAAAGAAATAAAGGGCATCCAAATTGGTAATGAAGAAGTAAAACTGTCCCTACTTGCAGAGATATGATACTATATATAGGAAACCCAAAAGATTCCATGAGAAAACTACTGGAACTAATGGAAAGATTCATCAGAGTAGCAGGATACAAGATAAACATACAAAAATCAGTTGGATTCCTATACACCAATAAAGAGAATGACGAAAAAGAAATCAGGAAAACAATACCATTTATAATAGCCCCTAAAAAAATAAATACTTAGGAATAAATCTAACCAAGGATGTAAAAGACCTATACAAAGAAAACTACAAAACACTACTGTAAGAAGCCAAAAGAGAGCAACATAAATGGAAAAACATACCATGCTCATTGATAGGTAGACTCAACATTGTGAAAAGGACAATTCTACCCAAAACAATCTACAAATACAGTGCAATCCTGATCAAATACTGACAACATTCTTTAAAGGGATGGAAAAAACAATCATTAACTTTATATGCAAAGAGAAGAGTCCCCAGATAAGTAAAGCATTATAAGCATTATTGAAGAGGAAGAATAAAGTAGGAGGACTTGCACTACCTGTCCTCAGAACCTACTGTACAGCTACAGTAGTCAAAACAGCCTGGTACTGGTACAATGACAGATACATTGACCAATGGAACAGAATTGAGAACGCAGATGTAAATCCATCCACCTACAGTCACCTGATCACAAGGGCCCAAAATCCATCAAATGGGAAGAAGATAGTCTTTTTACCAAATGTTGCTGGCAAAACTGGATGTCCATCTGCAAAAAAATGAAACAGGACCTATACCTCACACCATACACAAAAACTCATTCCAAGTGGATCAAAGACCTAAATATAAAACCAAAAGCTATAAAGATCAGACAAAAAAAATAGGATCAACACTAGATGTTGTTAATACATGGCATTAACAGGATATAAACCATAACTAACAATGTACAAACTCCAGAAGATAAGCTAGATAACTGGGATCTTCTAAAAATTAAACACTTAAGCTCATCAAAAGACTTCCCCAAAAAAGTAAATATAGAACCTACAGACTGGGAAAAAATTTTTGGCTATTACAAATCTGACAAAGTTCTGATTTCTAAAATCTACAGGAAAATCCAACAAAAAGATAAATAATCCAATTAAAAAATGGGCAAAAGAAATGAACAGACACTTCACCAAAGAGGACATTCAAGCAACTAACAGACACATGAGGAAATGCTCATGATCACTAGCCATTAGAGAAATGAAAATCAAAACCACAATGAGATACCATCTCACCCTGGCATTACTGGCACAAATCAAAAAAACCAAAAATAACAAATGTTGGAGAGGCTGTGGGGAGATTGGAACTTATGCACTGCTGGTGGGAATGCAAAATGGTGCAAGCATTTTGAAAAAAGATATGGTGCTTCCTTAGAAAGCTAGAAATATAAATACCATACAATCCAGTAATCCCACTCCTAGGAATATATCCTAGAGAAATAAGAGGCATCACATGAATAGACGTATGCACACCCATGTTCATTGCAGCATTGTTCACAATAGCAACAATTTGGAAACAACCTAGATGCCCATCAACAGATGAATGGATAAACAAACTATGGTACATACACACAATGGTGTACTACGCAATTATAAACAACAATGATGAATCTGCGAGGCATCTCACAGCATGGGTGAATCTGGAGGACATTATGCTGAGTGAAATAAATCAATCACAAAAGGACAAATATTGTATGAGACTACTACTGTAAAAACTCATAAAGGTTTACACACAAAAAGAAACCCTTTGATGGCTATGAAGGAAGGGAGTGGTGGGGGTGGAAAAACACTAAATAGACAATAAATAAGTGGCAACTTTGATGAAGGGTAAGACAGTACACAATACTGGGGAAGCCAGCATAACTTATTCAAGTTAGGGTCATGGAAGCTCCATGGACAAATCCAAACTTCCTGAGAGACCGAATTACTGGGCTGAGGGATGTGGGGACCATAGTCTCAGGGAACATCTAGCGAAATTGGTATAACATAGTGTATAAAGAAAATGTTCTACATTCTACTTTGGTGAGTAGCGTCTGGGGTCTTAAAAGCCTGTGAGCAGCCATCTAAGATACTCCACTGGTCTCACCCCTTCAAGTGCAAGGGAAAATGAAGAAAACTAAAGACACAAGGGAAAGATTAGTTCCAAGGACTAATAAACCAAAACTTCCATGGCATCCATCAGACTGAATCCAGTGCAACTAGATGGTGCCCGGCTACCACCACTGACTGCTCTGATAGGGATCACAATAGAGGGTCACGGACAGAGCTGGAGAAAAATGTAGAACAAAATTCTAACTCAAAAAATGACCAGACTTACTGGCCTGACAGAGACTGGAGAAACCCTGAGAGTGTGGCCCTCGGACACCCTTTTAGCTCAGTAATGAAGTCACTCTGGAGGTTCACCTTTTAGCCAAAGATTAGACAGGCCCATAGGACAAAATGGCACTGAAGGGACACACCAGCCCAGGGGCAAGGGTTAGAAGGCAGGAGGGGACAGGAAAGCTGGTAATAGAAACCCAAGTTCGAGAAGGGAGAGTACTGCCATGTCTTGGGATTGTTAACCAATGTCATAAAACAATATATGTACTAACTGCTTAATGAGAAACTAGTTTATTCTGTAAACCTTCATCTAAAGCACAATAAAAAAAAAATCCCAAAAAATAAACATAGGCATTATATCCTGCAAATTTTAACAATTATTTTGAAATTATGAGAATCCTTTGCATTTTGAAAATAATGTGGTATTTCTTGTAGAAGCGATAACCTCTCAGATATATCTTAAAATATGTCATACCCTGGACATAAATAACAAAACTGAGCTTTTAATTTTTTGGAAAACAAAATGCATTGATTAAAACTTAAACATATGAAACAACTCAGAAAAGGAGGGTGAGAGTGGTTTCAAAACCCAAAGAATGTAATCAACGTCTCTGAATTGTACATGTGGAAACTGTTGAATTGGTGTCTGTTTTCTATGTATATTGACAACAATGACAACAATGAAGTAAATAAATTTTTTTTAAAAAGAAGAGAAACTTAATTGTATGCGATTTTCACCTTGAGAACTGACTTGGCACATTGTAACCAATGTGCACAAGCACTATAAACCCACGGGATTATTATATTTTATGGGAGGAACTTATTAATATGTTCACACCCTTAACATAATATTGTCCATGAGTTCTTATAGTTTTAGCTGCAAATTTATAGGATCACAGGTTCTGCGACTATGGAGAGATTAGTTTATAAAAATCCTAAATTTATGTACAAATATAAAGATAGACTCATTTTAAATAGCATATATTTTGCTAACTTTATCAATCCTTTTGCTATAGGACTCCTCTCTGGTTCTGCAATCAACTCAGAATGTGACTGTGAATGCCCGCAACTCCGAAGGAGAGGTCACAGGCAGATTAAAAGTGGGTGAGTCACATTGAATGGAGGTGCTTGGCATGTGCGTGTTCCATAAATAGGCGTACTTAATGAATACATTTTATCTTTCTTCCAAATAAATCACTGTTGTTTATGAAAAATCAAAGTATGAATTTTCTAAATATCATGCTGTGTTGACCTCAGAGAATTGTTATCACCACAGGGGACAGTCTGGAGTATTTCAAGCAAAGTTCTTTTGGCTCTAAGAAATACAGTACCATTCAAGTCAGCACAAGAAACAAAGTGTTTACTACAAGGATGCAGAGGAATCTCACAGAGACTAAAAGAAAGAGACTAAAGTGTTGTTGGCCTCAAGAGAGCAAAGATCAGGGGCTGGGAGCAAAAAGTGTACGTTTGTTCTCGTTCTCTCTCATTCTCTCCCTCTTCTCTCTCTCTCATCTTCTCTCTCCACTCTCCTTTGTAGTTTATCTTTCCTCCGTTCACTTTCACATGCATGTTATGATTGCATCTGTTCTGATCCTACATGATCTACTTGACCTCACTGTTCTTCATCTGTTGGTTAGAGTTTCCAACACCAATAACTTTAGTTTTCAATTTTGCAAATTTTAAATTCCCAACAAACTACTCTGATTAGCTCTACTTATGTTTTGAATGAGTTGCTCTTGGGTCAGGTATAGACACCCCCTTCAATCAGCTAAAGCCACACAGGAGTGAGGACACATGGAATCTAACGGGTGACCGGAAGAAACTGAAATGCCATAAACATTGCTTACACAGTGCGAAGTAGAGAGACAAGAGAGATGAAATAAACAAAACAGGAGAGTAGCTGATAAAATGAATCTGCATATATTCTCTACACATACAATACTCTATAGTATTTTTATTATACTAACACAAGAGATTCCATATTTTATCTATGTTAATCTTTATAACTTACTGCAAAAATCTAGCTGCATTTCTCTTTTGTTTAGAAGTTTTGTTTGATCGGTAAGTCCAATCAAATTCTCAGTGAATTTAGAGATGAACCTTGGTGTATCCAGCAGACAAGTTCCTGAAACTTGTCTAAATCAAATCATATTTTCTTGATGAATTACATAGTATTTGATTTATCATTACCGTACTTTCTTAAAAAATTTTAGTATACCTTTTAAATGTTTTGTCCATTTTTTGTCATTCATTTAACAAACATTTATTGAATGTCTATGTGTTGTCACCACCACCCATTTGTCAGTTTGTCGTACTGTGGTGGCTTGCATGTTTCTATGATGTTGGAATCTATGCCACTGGTATTTCAGATACCAGCAAGGTCACCCATAGACAGATTTCAGTGGAACTTCCAGATGAAGACAGACTAAGAGGAAGAGCCTGACAATCTGCTTCTGAAAAGTACATTCATTAGGAATTGGAATATGGAATATGGGATTTATGAAATATGAATCAAGGAAAATTAGAAGTCATCAAAAATGAAATGAAATACTTGAAGATTGCTATCCTAGATATTAGCCAGCTGAAGTAGATTGGTATTGGCCATTTTGAATCTGACAATCATATAGTCTCCTATAATGGGAAAAACAAATTGAAGAGAAACAGCATTGGATTAATGGTCAAAAAAATTTCAAGATCTATCCTAAAGTACAGTGCTGTCAGTGGTAGCTTAATATCCGTACACCTACAAGGAAGACCAGTTAAATAACACTATTATTAAAATATATGCACCAACCACAACATACCAAAGTTGAAGAAATTGAGATTTTTATGAAATGCTGCAATCTGAAATTGATCAAATGTGCAGTCAAGAAGCATTGATAATTACTGATGATTGGAACACAAAAGTTGTAAAGAAAAAAGGATCAGTTGTTGGAAAATATGGCCTTGGTGATAGGAACAATGCCCGAGATTGCATGATAGAATTTTGCAACACCAAAGACTTATTAACCAGAAATACTTTTTTTTTTCCTCCAACAACTCAAATGCTGACTACACACATGGATCTCACTACATGGATTCTACAGGAATCAAATCAGCTATATCTGTGGGAAGAGATTATTGAGAACCTTAATATTATCAGTCAAGACAAAGCCAGGGGCTGATTATGGAACAGATCATAAATTGCTCATATGCAACTTCAAGTTGAAGCTGAAGAAAATAAAAACATATCCAAGAGCACCAAAGTACAGCCTTGAATACATGTCACCTGAATTTAAGGACCATCTCAAGAATAGATTTGATGCACTGAACACTAATTACTGAAAACTGGAAGGGTTGTGGGATAACATCAAGGACATCATATATGAAGAAAGTAAAAAGTCATTAAGAAGACAGGAAAGAAAGAAAAGATAACAATGGATGTCAGAAGAGGCTCTGAAAATTGCTCTTAAGCACAGAGTAGCTAAAGGGAACAGAATAAATGATGAAGTAAAAGAGCTGAACAGAAGATTTCAAAGGGCAGCTGAAGAAAACAAGGTGAAGTATTACAATTGTCAAGAATAAACAACTCACAACACCATTAACAGATTGTTTGGCAGGTTTAATAGACAGCTTTAAAGTTAGGCAGCACATCATTATCAAGTAAACCAGTGCTCTGATTAATTAAGATTTTTAAAATGCTATATATATACTTTTATCAGGAACTTTGAACAAAAATTTTTGATTGGATGATGATTACATCAGGAATGCAAATCATGTAAGAGAGCAGTATGTGCTCAAACATTATAAAGTATAGAAAAATAGAAGCCTTGTTAAGACAATCACAAGATCAGTGAGCCATGATTACAAGACCTCTGGAGTGTAGAAAACAGGACATGTTCATTAATCTTCAATTGTTTTCTCAAAAAATAAGTTTCAAGTGTTTTAGTGATCCTGATCACCTAGACACACAATTATACAAGACAAGCTTCTTCTAAAGTTTAGTTATAATTTAAGGCACAGCTGTAGGCTTTAAAATGATATATTTATGGTTATACAGCACATAGATTTCTAACATTTAGTAAGATGACCTTTAGTGTTGTGGGTAAGAAGACTCTCTGTTTTCATAAGCAAAACTTATAATTTTATTTCACACAATGACCTGGAGTTAGAAACCCAAGCGGGAAGAACACAATCGACATTTCTCAGGCTGAAAGAACTGAAGAGAAAATTCAAGCCTCAAGTTGCAATACTGAAGGATTCTATGGGCAAAAAATTGAATAACACAGGAAACATCAAAATAAGATGGAAGGAATACACAGTCACTGTACCAAAAATAACTGGTTGACATTCTTCAACCATTTCAGGAGGTAGCATATGATCAAGAACCACTGATTCTGAAGGAAGAAGTTCCAGCTGTGGACTGACAAAAAACAAAGCTCCAGGAATTAATGAAATACCAGTTGAGATGCTTCAACAAACAGATGCAAGGCTGGAAATGTTTACTTGTCTATGCCAAAGAATTTGGAAGAGAGCTACCTGGTTAACCAACTGGAAGAGATCCATATTTGCATATTTGTGCCTATTCCTAAGAAAGGCAATCAAAGAGAATGCATAAATTATCAAATAATGTTATTTATATCACATGCTAGCCAAATTTTGCTGAACATAATTCCAGACTGGCTGCAGGGAATTGCCAAAAGTTCATGTTAGATTTAGAAGAAAACATGGATTAAGGGATGTCATTGCTGATGTCAGATGAATCTTGGCTGAAAGCAGATAATACCAGAAGGATGTTTACCTGTGTTTTATTGACTACAAAAAGGCATTTGGCCCTATGCATCATAACAAATTATAGATACCATTACAAAGAATGGGACTTTCAGAACACTTCTGCTTATGTGGAACCTGTGCATAGACTAAGAGGCAGTCATTCAAATAGAACAAGGGGACACTGTGTGGTGTAAAATTAGAAAAGGTGTGCAACAGGGTTGTATCTTATTCAATCTGTATGCTGAACAAATAATCCTAAAAGCTGGGTTATATAAGGAAGAGCATGGCATCCAGGATAAGAAGACGACTCATTAACAACCTGCAATATGCAGATAGCACGGTCTTGCTTGCCGAAACTGAATACAACTTGAAGCACTTACTGATGAAGATCAAAGACCACAGCCTTCAATACAGATTACACCTGAGTGTAAAGAAAACAGAAAACCTCACAACTGGTGAAATAAACAACATCATAATAAATGGTGAAGAAATTGAAGTTGTCCAGGATTTCATTCTACTTGGATCAACAGTCAATGCCCAAGGAAGCAGCAGTCTGGAAATCAAATGACTTATTGCAACAGGAAAATCGACTTCAAAAGACCTCTTTAAAGTGTTAAAAAGCGAAGATATATCTTTGACAACCAAGGTGTGCCTGACCCAAGCCATGGTGTTTTCAACAGCCTCATATGTATGCAAAAGCTGACAATAAAAAAAGGAATATTGATGAAGAATTGACACTATCTGAACTGTGGTGTTGGTGAAGAATATTGAATATGCTGCCATAAGAAGCAACAAATCAGTTTTGTAGGAAGCACAGTCAGAATGCTCCTTAGAAGTAAGGGTAGCGAGACTTCATTTTGCTTACTTTGGACAAGTCATTAGGAAAGACCCCACCCCAATGCCATTGAGTGGATTCTGATTCATAGCAAGTCTATAGCACAGAGTAGAACTGCCCCATAGGGTTTCCAAGGCTGTAAGTCTTTACAGGGGCAGACTTCCACATCTTTCTCTTGCGGAGCAGCTGGTGGGTTCCAACTGCCAACCAGTTAGCAGATGGACGCTTTAACCACTGTCCAACCAGGGCTTTTTAGGAAAGACCAATCACTAGAAAAGAATATCATGCTTCTTTTGAATATCAAACACACCATGACTTTTCTCACCTCTAAACCTTTTCTTTGCTGTCTCTTCTGCCTGTAATTCTTTCCCTCCGTCTTTACCTATACTGCAATGAGCTGGAATCAACTCAACAGTTGGTTTGGTTTTACCTATACGGCTCCAAGAAAAGGAGATTCATTCAAGGCAATTGCTGTGAATAGTACTGGAGTCCTTGCTTGTCTTATACGAGAAAAACCCAGTTGCTGTCAAGTTGACTCTGACTCATGGCAACCCCGTGTGTGTGAGAGTAGAACTGTGCTCCATAGGGTTTTTAGTGGCTGAGTTGTTGGAAGTAGATTTCCAGGCCTTTCTTCTGAGGTGCCATAGGTCTGTGAATTTATGAGTCATGGATGTAACAGATTTACCTAAAGAATAGTTAGGCTATACAGGTAAAGCTAATTAGTGCCAGGCTTATGGACTAAATAATATAAAATTATGCCTAAAAAGTAGTATAGCAAAGACTTAAACACAGTTTTGTGATTACAGTTCAGTACTTTACAATACTATATTTGAAGCAGCAGAATACTTCTTTCCTTCTTTAAAGGACTTTGTGACTTTATTTAAAGAAAAAGATGGTATTTTAAATTAAAGATATAATGAGAAAAAAGGTTATTAATGAGACATATTGTACGTAAGGAAGAATTTGATGGTATTTTCACTAGAAAAACACTTAAGCCAGTTTCACAAACTTAATTGGATGATAAAATCACTAACCTTTGCTTCTTTATTTGCATCAAAGACTTTCATTAAAAATTATTTCTTACCAGATATCTTTTTTCTTAACACCAAGGTAGAATTTGAATTTTGTTTCTTAAGGATCTCTACTGCAGAAGATGATTACTTGCTCAACTCTAATCAATGTCCAACTAGTTAATGAAAACCAATGGAATGTTAATAAAAGTGAAGAAATTAATAACAAACTCAACAATTTTAGGAGGTGATTGTGGGCTTGTTATTACCTCGAGAACAGTACAATTTCCTCTGAAATGGAAAATATATTAAATATAAATTAAACATTAAATGTCTATAATTTTTAAATAAAATAAAGAAGGCACCTCTGTGCCTTTTATCAAGTAGTTCCTTCAACCTGGAATGCCTTTTTTCCCTTCACCAGGGAAATAGGAATTCCTTCTTCAGGGGTCAGCTCAGACATTGTCTTCCCCAGGCTGAAGTTCTAACCCCCAGGGATGGACTGTGAGTTCCTTGTGGGATCTCTTATTGAGCTCTGTCCATGTTTGTATTACACATGCGCACACAAACACAAACCAGCTGCTGTCTAGTCAATTCCAACTCATGGCAACTCCATGTGTGTCAGGGTAGAACTGTGCTCCAAGAGTGCTGGTTTTTTAGAAGTAGATCACCAGGCTTTTCTTCCAAGGTGCCTCTGGATAGACTCGAACATCCAACATTTTGGTTAGCAGCCTAGTGCTTAACCATTTGTGCCACACAAAGACTCCCATTTGCATCATTTATCAAATTGTCCTGGAACTAGGTATATATGTTTTTCTCCTTTGTGGACTAAGTCATGAGCTACATCTCACTGGTTTTTGTATTCTCAGTTTGCAGCACAGAGCCTTGTACAGAAAAAGCATGGAATGCATTTGTGTTGAATAGAATGGACTCATCTTCCTGCATTTTCTTTGATTCATAGAAGAATTTTTATAGCTTTGCTACTCATAACATTATGCAACTAAATTCTTATATTGAATGTTTCCTTAATGTATATGAAATAATAGATACAAAAAAGTTAGTATTAGTTTAACCCTGAAAACTTAATAAAGCCTCTTAGACTTATTGTAAGGAGTCCTGGTGGTGCAATGATTAAGTGCTTGGCTAATGACCAAAAGGTTAGTGGTTCAAACCCAGCCACTGACTTCACAGGAGAAAGTCCTGGCGATCTGCTCCTGTAAAGATTACAGCCTAGGAAACCCTGTGGGACAGTTCTACTTTGTCACATAGGGTCACTATGAGTGGAAATCAACTCAACAGCACCAACAACAAGACTCATTGCATAAACTTCCAATGAGCAAAATAGTTAACTTTGCTAGATAAATTCTTTGGGTTTTTCTCTCAATTTTATGCTCAGATAAAATTATATTCATCATTAAATACAGATCAGAATTTATATAACAAGCATGTCAGGCATAAAAGCCAGAAGAGGTAAACAGGAACGCTGAATCTCTGTCTTCATAAAAGCTCGGAGGAGGAAAAATATATACAACTATCAGAACATAGAGGCAGGCTTCCTGAAGAGTAAGAAGATAAAAACATAAAGGAAAAAATGAGTTCTACCTTTAAAACTGCCTCTCTAAATATATATATTTAGGGTTTGTACCTCAATACAAATTAGTGTAATCACATAAAAATACCTATGCAATAATGTCCAAACTCATCAATACATTAATTGAAAAGGTTTTATTTAATTTCTACTAGGTACCCATCAACTTTAATGAATACTGTGAGGGACACGGGAATATATACATGAAAATTATAAGATATGATCCATTTTTCAGTTGAAAAATATCATTTTCTAGATAAGAATATAAAGCCAATATAAATAATTAAGGAACTCTTGTAGTTTCTTGGACGTCCTTGGGTGGTGCAAACAGTTTGCATTCTACTACTACCCTACAGGTTGTCAGTTAGAACCCACCTAGTGGCACCGTGGAAGAAAGGCCTGACAATCTGCTTCCATAAAGATTACAGTCAAGAGAACCCTATGGAGCAGTTCTACTCAGTAACACATGGGGTTGCCATGAGCTGGAATCAACTTGACAGCAACAGGTTTGGTTTGGTTTTTGCAGTTCCTTAAGCAAATGATGAAAGCTGTATTCCAGAGAGATTAATCCTTCTGCCCGGCTTAGAAAGAATGGAAGCACAAAGAGAAACTAGGAGACGTAAATGAGGAATGCCTGGAATAAGTTTATAGCTGAGTGTATAAATGAGAGGGATCAGAAACTGATCTCATAATCTCCTGAGAGCAGTGGATCCCCAGTGCCTGGCATGTGGTAGGCATCCATTAAACATTTGCTGAATAAACTAATGTGTTGGAAGGCAATGGGTCTAAAGCTCAGGTGAAGGGATTAATCTTGGCAGGGAAAGTGATACATCTGTCACTGAGATGAAAGAAAGGAGTGGAGAAGACAAAAATGTTTCATGTAATGGGAAAAGCAGAAACTAGAGAGTGGTTTTACATGGTGATGTGTGTTTTCTCCATGGAGTAAAAAGTGAGAATCTCTTCTAAGAATAAGGGCAGAGGAAAGAATATAAGAATAACCCATCTTCTGGGTTAACTTTTCTTTTTTGTTTCTTTTTTTTTTTTTAACTGTACTTTAGATGAAGATTTACGGAGCAAACTAGTTTCTCATTAAACAGTTAATACACATATTGTTTTGTGACATTGGTTGCCAACCCCATGACATGTCAACACTCTCTGCTTCTCAACCTTGGGTTCCCCATTACCAGCTTTCCTGTCCCATCCTGACTTCTCATCCTTGCCCCTGGGCTGGTGTGCCCAGTTAGTCTCATTTTGTTTTATGGGCCTGTCTAATCTTTGGCTGAAGGGTGAATCTCAGGAGTGACTTCATTACTGAGCTGTAAGGGTGTCCGTGGGCCGTACTTTTGGGGTTTCTCCAGTCTCCGTTGGACCAGTAAGTCTGGTCTTCTGTTTTTTTTTTTTTTTTTAATGAGTTAGAATTTTGTTCTACAATTTTCTCCAGCTCTCTCCAGGACCCTCTATTGTGATCCCTATCAGAGCAGTCAGTGGTGGTAGCCGGGTACCATCTAGTTATACTGGACTCAGTCTGATGGAGGTTGTGGTAGTTGTGATCTGTTAGTCCTTTGGACTAATCTTTCCCGTGTGTCTTTGGTTTTATTCATTCTGCCTTGCTCTAGATGGGGTGAGACCAGTGGAGTATCTTAGATGGCCACTCACAAGCTTTTAAGACCTCAGACACTACTCACCAAAGCAGAATGAAGAACATTTTCTTTATAAGCCATGTTATGCCAGTTGAGTTAGATGTTCCCCAAGACCATGGTCCCCAAAGCCCTCAGCCCAGCAATTTGGTCCCTCAGAGAGTTCGTATCTATGGAGCTTCCATGACATTGCCTTAGAGAAGTTGTGCTGGCTTCTCCAGTATTTTGTACTGTCTTACCCTTCACCAAAGTTACTACTTATCTATTGTCTATTTAGTGTTTGCCCCTCCCACCCCTCTCCTCCTTCATAACCTTCAAAGATTGTTTCTTTTTGTGTGTAAACCTTTTCACGAGTTTTTATAGTAGTGGTCTCATACAATATTTGTCCTTTTGTGATTGACTGATTTCACTCAGCATAATGCCCTCCAGATTCATTCATGTTATGAGATGCTTTACAGATTCATCATTGTTCTTTATTGTTGCATCGTATTCCATTGTGTGTATGTACCATAGTTTGTTTATCCATTCATCTGTTGATGGACACCTTCTGGGTTAACTTTAGCTATCTATTAAAGTGAGTCATTCATAAAATGGTCATTCCAAGATCTCTCATTTCAGGATGCAAAATCCTTAGTTGGTTAATTTAAATTATGTGAATTTAAATTATCTGAGTATAAGAATTATATTATTTTTGGCAAGTTTTAAAAACCTGAAAAAAGCAAATTTTTAAATAATTTATTCATACATACATATATTTGATATAGTTAATTTAATGATATATTAGGTTTAAAATTTACAATATAATCATAGAATCAAAACAATTATTGGTAACAAATCCTAAATATTTAGTAACTTGGCATTGCTGAGTGATATGACTTGTGTAAAAATAGAGATTTCAAAACTGCATATAGTAAACACTTTGTAATGAACTGTTTTAATTGATTCCTCAGGTCCCAAAATGGTGGAAGTCCAGAGTCAACAGTTTCAGATCAACTCTAAGGATGGCAAGCCACTATTTACAGTTGATGAAAAGGAAGTTGTGGTTGGTGCAGATAAACTTCGAGTAACTGGTATGTAGTAAAAAGTGAGAAAAACAATATCCCATAGAGTACACTTCTGGAAAAGCAGTACTTTGGGGAAGTTTTCCTCTACAATCTTTCAGGCCAATAAGCAAAACTAGTTTTAATTTATTGACTTTTCTTCATGGCATTTCTTTTGAAATCCTTTGATATGCTTCAGAACAATGAAGTCCCTCTCATATTATCTTTGCTCAGTCTTTTCTTCCATCTATTGTTATCCTTTATCTCTTTCCAGTTTGTATAACCCAAAGGTTTATCATATATTCTTCTATCATCTATACAATTAAAATATCTGTTTTTCATGTTACTTTTGCAAAACAGTCTACTTATGAGTTCCTTTTGTTCCATTATATCAGGTTCTTGGGTTCCCTACATTTCTACAAAACCTTTTTTCTCTTTGAACTAAAGATTGAATAGGATTCTGGTGGGCTCTTTTTTTTTTTCTTTCTTTTTTTTTTTTAATTGTGTTTTAGGTGAGGGTTTACAGAGCAAGTTAGTTTCTTATTAAACAGTTAATCCACAAATTGTTTTGTGTCATTGGTTGCCAACCCCAGGATGTGTTAGCACTCTTCCCTTCTCCACTTCAGGTTCCCTGTTTCCATTTGTCCAGTTTTCCTGTCGCTTTCTGCCTTCTTGTCTTTGCTTTTGGACTGGTGTGCCCATTAGTCTTGTATACATGATTAGACTATGAAGCATGTTCCTCACAGGTGTTATTGTTGGCCCTATAGACCTGTCTAATCTTTGGCTGAAGGATGAACCTCAGGAGTGACTTCAGTAATGAATTAAAAGGGTGTCTGGGAGCCACTCTCTCGGGGTTTCTCCAGTCTGTCAAACCAGCAAGGCTGAGTTTTTTGTTTGTTTGTTTTTAGTAAATCTGAATTTTGTTCTACATTTTTCTCCTACTCTGCCCAGGTCGCTCTATTGTGATCCCTGTGGTAGGCTTATTTTTAGGACTGAAAAGAAAAAAATTTTATGAAAAAAGGAAATTTTCAGAACATACTCCAAATTCACTTGCTGAGCTTCTGTAAAGGCTAGTTGACATGAACAATCAAACTTTTGTCAAATCCATTCCAACACTTTTCTGTACCATTCTGAAAACCAATCATAACTTTATTCTCTCCCCACTCCTCAAAAATAAATAAATAAATAAATAGAAATGTTCTCCGACATAAGAAGTCACAGTTTAATGTAATAGTTCATTCCTAACAAAACAAACTATAAAATCATAACCTAATCTTGAAGTACACTTTAAGGCAGCAGTGTCCCTGGTTTTCTTACTAAAATAAAGGACATTATGAAACCTAAGTAAATAAAATAGGTTATTGTCTTTCTTAGGCTGGGTTCTCTAGAGAAGCAAAACCAGTAAAGCATATAAATATATATATAGAGATTTACATCAAGGAAATAGCTCACACAGTTGTAGAGGCTGTGACGTCCCAAGTCCGTGGGTCAGGATAGAGGTTTCTCCTGATTCACATAGCCACAGGGGCTGGCGAACCCAAGATCAGCAGGTTGGAGAGCAGGGATGTTGCTCACCATTTGCAAAGATCAACAAATCCCAAAATCTGCATGCCAGACCACAGGTAATCTGCTAGCTCAAGTCCCAAGAACCAGAGGTCAGATGAACAGGAGCCAGCTGCAGGATCCAGAAAAAGCAAAAGCCCCCTGACCCTGCCAGAACATCCACCCACACTCAATGCAAGGCAACAGCCCAAGGAAACTCCTCTTCAACCAATTGGCTACTCACAGTAGATCCCATTATGGGGATGATCACATATCAAATCTCAACAGGGAAGTGACCACAATATCACACAACTGCCAAAACACTGAGAATCATGGCCCAGCCAAGCTGACACACTATCTTAACCATTACTTTGCCTAATAAAGTGCCTTCATCCATCCAAAATCTGCTATTGTGCAGTTTTGAGAATATGGACTTTTTTAGATTTAGATTATATTCTTACCTCAACATTTACTAGCTGCATGACTTCAGACAAATTACTCAGTCTCTCCTGTTTCCTCACTTGTAAAATGGATTAATAATACCTACTTTACCAGCTTTGCTGGATTAAACAATATGATGTATGCAAAGGAAAGCAAGGTTCTTGGTAGAGTATTATTGCCCTCCAGGGCAATAAGAACTGCAGGATAAACAGTTTGAGCAAGAGCATACACTGCCTCAAACCCAAGCCTCCCTACACAAGACATCAGTGAAGTGAGCATCTACCTTTTCTAGCCCAGAGCTCCTTCCAGGACATGATTACAATTAGTGAACGAGAGAATCTGCATTTCTAACAAGCTCCTAGGCGACGCTGATGCTTCATTTCTGGGGAACATATTATGAGAATCGCTGCCCTCCCACTGACTTTACCAGAGTCAGTGGGAGAGCAGTATCTAGAAGTTCTCCCTACACACATGTTCAAGTTAACCTTGTTAAAGATAAGTCACATGCTTCTTTCATAACATGTCTTTGTGGGATGCACAGATTTCTCCCAAACTTCTCATCCCCAGGGAAGCTAACTACAGCCTCTGTACCCTCATCTCTAACTACTATATTACTTAGACTTTTACCCTCATCATCATACAGTAACTTGGAGATCTTGTTGCTAGGGCAACTGTGAACCACTGTGTGAATTGTACAATCTTCACCCAAACCTTAACTCTTCTCAGTTTCGCAATACAGGTAGTCCCTGACTTACGACAGGGTTCTCTGTTCTGACGACTCCATCATAAATCAGTTCTGATGTAAGTTGTGTCATAGCATAATTCAAAATCCTTACTCTGTAAAGATTTAGGTAAAGAGTTATATTGAAGAAATAGGACAGCTTGAGCTGGGCACCACTAAGGGGAAGTACAAAGTGCTCCCCGCCCAAGGTCAGGCAAGGAAGGATTTTTATATACATTTTTTGCAAAACCAAGAGAGGAAAAAAAAAATCTTCCTTCATATCTGTTAATCTATTTCTGTCACACATTTCCTGAGAACATCCTGTGCAAACATTTTTTCTGAGAACAATCTTGACATACTTCTTCCTGGAACATTCTTATTTGACTTTTTTCTTTTTTCGTTTCTGCTAATGGTTGCATTAGTTGGTTACCCCTCCCCTGCTCACCCAGAAGTGGTGTGGACTTAACCCATTGTTGTAAGCCCAGCTTGAATGCCTCAATTTTGAAACTTTGCTAGCACATTCCCCCTTTTGATCAAACCCTCATTATGTGATGCTGATCACCCACAATAGAGTAACCTTTCTTCTGCAAGGACTCTGTTTTAGCCAAGGGTTTCAGGTGGTCAGGACCTTTTCTTCACCTTGTCAGGTTAAGAAGTCTCATCTTCAAGGTGAGTTGACTTTGTTAGGATTAGTGCAGCAGACAAGGCTGCATGGAAGGGACATATTCAGGCTGAACTCAATAAAAGTCAAGACACAACCCTCTGGGGAATGAGAAAGGGTTGTCTTCCAATGTTTCAGTCCTGGAAGACCAGCATGAGTCTGTACAAACTTTATATTATGAATTCCCTCAAAATACATAACTCTCTGCATAGCAATGGGAATTCCTTTCTGGCTACAAGAATTAGATCAGCATTTCATACTACATTTAACCTTGCTTGCTGACAGAGAAGAAAACTTGAAGCACTTAACTGATGAAGATCAAAGACTGCAGCCTTCAGTATGGATTATACCTCAATATAAAGAAAACAAAATCCTCACAACTGAACCAATAAGCAACATCATGATAAATGGAGAAAATATTGAAGTTGTCAAAGATTTTATTTTACTTGGATCCACAGTCAATGCCCATGGAAGCAGCAGTCAAGAAATCAAATGACACATCGCATTGGGCAAATCTGCTGCAAAAGACCACTTTAAATATTGAAAAGCAAATCTGTCATTTTGAGGACTAAGGTACACCTGATCCAAGCCATGATATTTTCAATCACCTCGTATGCATGTGAAAGCTGGACAATGAGTAAGGAAGACTGAAGAATTGATGCCTTTGAATTGTAGTGTTGGCAAAGAATATTGAATATACCATGGACCGCAAGAAAAATGAACAAATCTGTCTTGGAAGAAGTACATCCAGAGTGCTCCTTGGAAATGAGGATGCTGATACTTCATCTCATGTACTTTGGACATGTTACCAGTCCTTGGGAAAGAAATCATGCTTGGTAAGTTAGAGGGAAAAACAGGAAGACCCTCAATGAGATAGACTGACACAGTGGCTGCAACAATGGGCTCAAACAGCAGCAATTGTGAAGATGGCACAGGACTGGGACGTGTTTCATTTTGTTTTACATAGGATCACTGAGTCAGAAATGACTCAACAGCAACAACACAATAATAATTACAAGAGTTAAACTATTTAATCTAGTTGGCAATATGGAGCACAACTATGAACTAATGCCACTGGGTAGCCAACTAAAGATATCTAAGAAGGGATAGTCAGGCATGGGAGGGATTGAATGCAACCAAGTAGGCCTTTGATGAATTTTCCTAATATCTTGTTTCTACTTCTCCTGTGGTGTTTATCCAAACACCAAACCAAAAACAAACCCATTGTCATCTAGTCAATTTTTAGTCATAGGACCCTGGAGGACAGCAAAACTGCCCCATAGGGTGTCCAAGGCTGTAATCTTTACAGAAGCAGACTGCCACATCTTTCTCCCATGGAGCAACTGGTGGGTTCCAACTGCTGATCTTTTGGTTAGCAGCTAAGCACTTAACCACTGCACAACCAGCACTCCTTCTATCTAAGTACAGCAGGAGATATTAGCAGTGGCACAAATTCCACCTTGTTTGGCTAAAATAAAGTCAAGAACTATTCAGTTGTCTAATACAACCTTAGATAGGGAGTCTAAAGACTTTTGTTGAGCAGCCATTCCATTGCAATATCATCAGCAGTTTGATCCATTGTAGCAGATAATTTGTGAATAGATTTTTCAAGCTGAAGGATGCCACAGTTGGGTAGAAGTGCTCAAAGGAATACCTATCCCATTCCAGACTTGTTGACTATTGGATTATGATCTGGAAAAGAGTCTCTTTTATTTCAAATTAGAATCTTTAAGCTGTTAGTCCAATGTAAGCTATAATGTCCAATTTCCCTTATAAGAGTTAATATCTAGTGGGACTCCCATAAGGGGTAGCATGCATTGACCTCTCATTCTCCAGCCATCTAAGCAAGGCAGGGCCCAAGCCTACGGTTCATCTCTTGGGTTTGGGTCTTTCATTGTGCTGCAATTAGATTCTCTCCATAAAAATACATACCCATGAGGAGTACAGATCATATTGTTTCCAATGTAATTGTCTGGGAATGTAATGGTTTTATTGACCTGCTTGAGCCAGTTTTCAATAAAAGAATTATTATAAATGGATAAATGCCATAATCTCAATGAGCTCCAGAGTTTAGTGCAGAGGGAGGTATAGCTCTGTTTAGGCAGTTTGGTAATCAGTGTGCATTCTGAGATAGATTTATGGAATACCTAGGAGTCAGTATATTGGAGTGGAAGTTCATTTCGGGAGTACTGTAGGAGGTTAGCAAACTTAGCAAGGGAACCAGGTAAATGTACCTTGAAACAAATGGAGAGATTTTTCCCTCATTTTATAATACAGATTAGATTAAAACATGGTACTTGAGGTTGAACTGACAACCTAGGGGGATGCCGCAGTCTAACACTTACAGCTCTCTTAAAAGTAATGTTACGATTAACAATAGCATTAGATACATGATTATAATTCAATACAGGGGATGCTAACGGGTTTGAATTTTCATGTCCAGATCAGGGATGAGGATGACAGGTCTAACATTCAGTCAAATTGCTAACACTAGCCACTGATTGAACTAACTTAACAAATACATTTTCTTTCCATCCATTAGAAGAAGTCACTAAAAGGAGAAGGATGGAGACTAAATACACCTTCATGTTGGACAATTTATAAGAGAGAAGATGGCAATTATAAAGCAGGGCTAATAACATAAGGATGGTTACAATTATAAAGCAAAGTCCATAAAATTCAGTAACGTGCATGAGATCTTGTTCTGTGAACTTGAGGCTAGCATTCTACTTCTGTGGCCCTTGAAATGTTTTAGGGTAATCTTTAGTTCTCCAGAAGTCTGACTAGTCCATAGAGATGTCTTAGCTTTTTTTTAGGTGTGACAGATGTATCTAGGGTTTGACTCCCGCTAGTTTGGCAGCACACAGGTTGGTGAGGAGTACTAGATATGGCCTTTTTCAATGAGGTTTTAAGGAGTCTTTTAATTGATGTCTTTCCAATATACATATTCTCCTAGGGAAATATTAGGTAATTTGGGAGGCATTGGCTTCTGGTCATCAAAGCCTTCTTTAACCTGTGAAAAATATTCTTTAGAGCATTGGGCTAAAGATTGACAATAGTTAGCAATTCAGGTTCAACAATATTAGAGTCAGTGCAAACATCTAAGGGGACAATCATGGGTTTCCTGGTAATTATCTTGTATGGGGTAAGTTTATGTAATCTAAATGGGGTGGACTTTAAGTTCAAAAGAACCAAGGGAAAGACCTTAGTCCAAGGCAAACTCAAGGTTTCACAGAGCTGGGCTAATTCAGTTTTTGTTAGGCTATTAGTCCTTTCCATTAAGCCAGAGGATTGTGGGTGATAGGGGGTAAAATTTTAGCTTTTTCCAAAGGTTTGTGGCTTGGTTTTTGACTCAGGAATTTATTCTTTTGAACCCTTGCCTTCATAGTAGATTGTACAAAGAATAAAATTAACTCTTTAACCCAATAATCAAAGAAAATTTTATCTCAACAGCGAGAAACACAATTCTTTGTTTTATATGTTATTTGACATTAAAGCTCTTAAAAATTCTTATAGATTAATCCATCAAGCTTTTAACCACAGCAAATAAGAACTTTGATCATATCAAATAAATTCCCTTTTCTGTAAATAAATCATATTTTGTATAATATCTAGCTTAAGTTACTTAAAAAGGTTTGTTTTTAATATTTTGTTTTCAAGGTTGACATAAATATAAAAATCTTTGTCAGAACAAATTTATTTTCATTAGTTCCAGGGAATATTAGGACTATTTAACTTATGTAAGTGCTTATTTATTATTAATCTGATCAGAGTAAGTTTTTTGAAGAAATATTATAATCTAATTCAATAATACTACCCAGAGGTGGGAAATTATTACATTTACATAACACTATCTCTTTATAGGATCCTTTAGAGAAGAAATTTTATAATAATTTTTCCTTCTTAAAGCAGTTATGAAAATAAACAATTCATCCATTTTCAGTGCACTTTTCAAAATAGACTAATTTATATTAAAGTTTCTCAGAGTAGCTACTAAAATCCCAGATCATAAAACAGCTGCAAAAAGCAGTTTCTATTGGAAGAGAAAAGGACTGAGATTTAAGACAGCCTCATGAAAAACTTCAGCTGCTAGCCATGGCCTCTAACTTGATACAAGACAGAAACTCAGACACAACACTTTAGACTTGAAGCAAGATTCCAGAACAAAACAAAACAGAAAAACTACATTGACTCTTTGGGCTGTAGGGTCAGTTAAAAAAAAAACTAGGTTTATACAATACCATACAACATAAGCAATTCAGTTTCTTAAAACATATACAACAATTCTCTGGTAAGATCGACCCAGTTCAACAGGAAAAAAAAAAAAAAAAACAGGTCCTAAATAAACTCATTAATTTGCCAGAATCTTGAATGGAGGGATTTCAGACCTCTGACAAAACCTGAGCATCAAATAAAAGTTCTCCAGAGGGGGGAAAAAAAAAGACAATGCAAATGGGAACTCATTTTCCCAAAATGAACATTGAAATTTTAAATAATTTCAAGTATTTTCAGCTTACAGTGTTTTTGAACATGAATCCTGGACCAGCATCCCAGTAGGGGGAATCCAAGGTCATTTATCAACCATGTTAAGAATAGGTGGAAACTTTGATCTCTCAGAGTCAAATTAAATTCTTAGTAGAGAGTCTGCCAGGTTTGGTTAATGTTTTGTTTCACTGTGTGCCTTTATTGCATGAGAGTTTTCTTGTGGCTGGTGGGAAGCCTATTGCTCTGGCCCATCTCGTATCCCAGCTTATCCTCTTACAGGTGTCTTTCTGTTGGTAAGCACACTAGAGGTTTTTAAGCTCGAAACATTGCCCACATTTTTGCAGCTTAAAAATTCTGGGATTCCTTCATAACAACCATACAAAACCTGGTTTCATTCTTTTTGAACCTTATTCATTCTGCCAGATAGCGACTTATTTTCTTAAATATACTAACCTGTAACCCTGTAGCCCATTGCCGTTGAGTGGATTCTGACTCATAGCAACACTATAGAACAGAGTAGAACTGCCCAATATGGTTTCCAAGGAGTGGCTGGTGGATTCAAACTGCCAGTCTTTTTGTTAGCAGCCAAGCTTTTAGCCACTATGCCACCAGGCCTCCTTAAATATGCTAGTTTCTCTACTTGAGTGCCCTAAAGTAGCTACTGATTTTCTAAACTGTCTTGAAGTCTTTTAGATGCTCCTAATTACCAATCAAAATAGGCATCCATCAAGATTGTTTAATTTGGGAACCTCTCTTTTCCAATTTACTGCACAGAAAAACCAAAAGTTCAAAAGAACCTCAAAGCAGCCACTGATTTTCCAAACTGTCTCTGGTAAGGTTACACCAGGCAAACAAAAATGCACAGGTTAAAGGATCAAAGTGTTTGTCCATGTAGTAGGCAGGAGTCTGGAGTAGGGCTCTGAGCTGCCTCTAGACTTGGCATTTCCTATGTTTCTGGCACACAAAGTGCACTTGCAAGAAGAAACAAATTCAACCATAAAACTCAAAGAACTACTAATACAGGAAAGTGGAACTCGAATTCAAGAGGTCATTTACCTTAGAGCAGCTCCCAAGAGTTCGTGGAAGTGAAGAGCCCAAGTAGCTCGGCTGGTACCAGAATCCAAGTCCTTGAAGGCTCTCTGGGGCCACGAAAGATAATGCACCTTCAAAATCCCACTTCTGACACCAGAAATGTGGTAGTGTAATTCAAAATTCTTACTCTGTAAAGATTTAAGTGAAGAGTTATTTTGAAGAAATAGAATAGTTCTAGCTGGGCACCACTAAGCGGAAGTACAAAGTGCTCTGCTGAGGTCAGTGAAGCAAGGGTTTTATATACATTCTTTGCAGAACCAAGAGAAGAAAAAAAATTCTTTCTTCATATCATTTAATCTATTTCTTACACACATTTCCTGAGAACAGTCTCTGCAAACATTTTTTTCTGACAACAGTCTTGACATACTTCTCCCTGGAACATTCTTACTTAACTTTTTTTTTTTTTTTCCTGAGAACTGTTAGCTGGGTACCCTTCCCCTGCTCACCCAAAAGTGGTGTGGATTTAACTCATTGTTGTAAACCCAGCCTGAACACCTCAATTTTGAAACTTTGCTAGCACAATCAAATACGTCATTGTATTTTTCATTATTATTGCCTTTTATTATCAGTATCTTTATAAATAATAACATAGAAAGTCTGCAAGTGAACATCTGAGAATGATAACATCAGCAAATTACATACTGCAACATTGTATGTAGTACATATTTAATTATAAGATGTACCCCCCCAAAAAAAAAAGATGGTTGTTGTAACTCAAATAAAGTCAGGGACTGCCTGTGTGCTCTTGGCTTTCCTAAATCTTGTGACTAAAGAAAAACAAGACATTCATCAATGCTGGCTGTTTTCTCTCCGTGTTTTGTTTTTCTATCCAAGATCTGACACACTCTCTACATTATCTAACTCAGGGTTTCTCAGCCTTGGGACCATTGACATTTCCAGCTGGATCACTTTTTGCTGTGGGGGCTGTTCTATGCATTGTAGGAAGTTTAGCGGCATCCCTGGCCTCTACACACTAGATGCCAGTAGCAACCTACCTTCCACTCCCAAGATGTAACAACCAAAAATGCCTCCAGGCATTCACAAAAGTCCTCTGGGGGAAAAACTGTAAGATATCCTAAGCATAGAACCCACATGAATTTCTCTGGGCTGTTGAGCTACAGAACTTCGAGCTGATAGATAGAAATCGTTTACAATAGCTAAGCTTGTTGTAGTTGTTATCAACAACAGAAAACTAATACAGCCATCATACAATTCCTATTGTGTTAGGAAAATTACACACACACACAAAAACAAACTTGATTTATTTCTTATTTATTTGATATAATTTCATGGTTATTATAAAATACAATAAGAATATTTAATCTTTCAAGGTAAACAAACAAACTGCCTTAGTTATCTAGTGCTGCTATAACAGAAATACCACAAGTGGTTGGCTTCAACAAACAAAAGTTTATTCTCTGACAGTCTAGTAGGCTAGAAGTCCAAATTCAGGGATCACCTCCAAGGGAAGGCTTTCTCTCTCTGTCAACTCTGAAAGAAGGTCCTTGTCATCAATCTTCCCCTAGACTAAGAGCTTCTCAGCACAGAGACCCTGGCTTCCAGCACTGTTTTCTTGCTAGTATGAGGTCCCACTGTCTCTCTGCTCGCTTCTCTCTTTTATATCTCAAAAGATATTCTCTTAAGACACAATCCAGTCTTGCAGATCTCATCAACATAACTGCCGCTAATCCATCTCATTAACATCATAGTGATAGGATTTACAACAAATAGGAAAATATCATATGACAAAATGTTGGACAATTACAATACTGGGAATCATGGCCTAGCCAAGTTAATACACATATTTTGGGGGGACGTAATTCAATCCATGACACAAACAAACAAAAAAAAAAACCAGACCAGTGGCTGTCAAGTCAGCTTCAACTCAGGGAAACCAACTTGTGTCAGAGTAGAACTGTGCTCCATAGGATTTTCAGTGGCTGATTTTTCAGAAGTAGGTTGCCAGGCCTTTCTTCTGAGGAACCTCTGGATGGACTCCAACTTTTTGGTTAGTAGCCTAACATGTTAACCGTTTGCACTATTCAGGGATTCCTCTTTCAAGATAAAGTCCCATTCAAATTTTTCCCCAATATTTGCTATAAAAGATTAGGCCTGTGTAGATGGATGGACTCCAAGTGGCCTTTCCCTTTACCATTGTGGACATCCAAGTGTTTTTCCTCAAAGATCACCATGACAGCCTATAAAAGCAGGAATCCCTGGGCAAAAAGTGAAGGCAGAGAGCCCAATGACGAGACGCTTGGAATGGTCCATGGGAGAAATAAAGAGCGAATGGCTGTGAGGGTGCAGAGCAGGTGACGACTTTTTTAGAGATATATTTTAACTTGCCCAACTGCTGCTTTCACGTCTGAGCATCTCTTTATGATCAGCCAAAGCAGCAGGAGCTGGCATCCAAGGGAAGAAGAATGATAGGAGAAAAGACAGGGAGCCAGCTTGTCTCTGGGACTGAAAACACGACTTGAAAGCATCTCCCACTTTTCTTCCCTTTGGTCACTTGCACAACTGCCCTAAGCATGGGTGGGTGTAAGGAGGCAAGCAGGGAGGGAAGTGGTTCCTTCTTTAAGATGGTGCACCCCAACTTGTGACTTGTATAAATTCCTAATTGTCTTGGATAAAGGAGAGTTATCTTGCCATTGCCATCATCTTTCATGGTCAGAGAACAGGATGAAACATCTCTTTAATTCTTAAGCATGTTCAATATAGACTTTAGTCAAATAGGAGATGGAAGAATAATTTTAAATCCGATTTATGGAAGAGATTGAACAATTTCACAAACTCAGTTTGAAATTGACCTAGGACTTTAATCAGTCTCATTTTTTCCCTAAAAATGGAATTGGTCACCAAATGACCAAAGTTAGAATGTCTCTTTTTCTAAGCTCAGTTACAGAATATATTATTGGAATAGCATCAGAATGTAGTCTTCAAAAAAAAGTATTATATACTATTGTCAGAACTGACTTCTTGCAGATGATCAGTTGCTAGTTTGACTGTCCTAAAAGTATTTTGGCTCCTTGGCAACAGTTTTCTAGGCTGTGTTCATTACCCAATATTAAGAAAGAAAAATAACATTTTGTAATAATACCCAATTCCCATCACTAACGAGAAAAACAAGATTTAGTGGTAGGCTCCTTTCTTAGTCATCTAGTACTGCTATAACAGAAATATCACAAGTGGATGGCTTTAACAAACAGAAATTTATTCTCTCACAGTCTGGGAGGCTAGAAGTCTGAATTCAAGGTGTTATCTCCAGGGGAAGGCTTTCTGTCTGTCAGCTCTGGGGGAAGGTCCTTGTCATCAATCTTCCCCTGGTCTCAGAGCTTTACAGTGCAGGGACTCTGTGTCCAAAGGACATATGCTCCTGGCTCTGCTTTTTTGGTGGTGTGAGGTCCCCATGTCTTTCTGCTCGCTTCTTTCTTTTATATCTCAAAAGAGACTGACTTAAGACACAACCTAATCTTATAGATTGAGTCCTGCCTCACTAACATAACTACCGATAATCCCACCTCATTACATCATAGAGGTAGGATTTACAACACATAGGAAAATCACAACAGATGACAAAATGGTGGACAATCACACAATACAGGGAATCATGGACTAGGCAAGTTGATATGCATTTTTTGGGGGGTGGGACACAATTCAATCCATAACAGCTTGGTTCAGTTTTTTTTTTTTTATCCCTTTCTGTGCAGCTAAGCAAGATTGCATAAAGTTAAAAATGATGTTGTAGAAATGCTGGAATTACCTAAAAGGTCACTAACAAAAAAGGACCTGGAGAGTAAGATTTCAACAACTGAAGAAGTGAAAATAAACAAGGATAAACAAAAAGACATGAAGACAGTTATCTAGAAGTTGCTTATAGATCATTGTACCCCCAAGTACAAATCCAAGAACTAAGAATACTTTGTAACACAGCACTGTGGACAGCTGATGAACCCGGTACTACTGTCAACAATCTTTGAGCTGAAAAGAATAAAAGGCCCAATTAAAACTGGCTTAAACTAAAAGGACATATAATAACTCACATAAGAAGTCTAGCATTAGGATATCTCCATGTTGATTAATTCAGTGGCCAGTATTATTTTACTCCAGCTTTGCTTCTTTGTAAGTAAGATAACTTTCCCTTTTTGGTTGCATCCAAAAGGTTGCATCCAAATTGATGGATACATCAATTCCAAGTGTCAACTTCTTTGTACAATGACTTCTCTAAGCATTGATAAAAGGCTTCAGTTGGCCTCTAGTGATCTGGCTTCTTTAATTTAGTCTTCTAGCCAAAATTCTCGTCGCATTAAATTACTTGCCTTTCTTAGTAATTGGCATTTAGTTGAATTTTGCTTTTAAACTCAGTGTAATAGATTTTGATTTTTAATGAGAAATTCAAGTCATTTACATTCATTTAGAAAACTGCTCTATTTGGGCTTATCTATGTCACTTTGAATATGATGACTTTGAATTATGGTGTTGGAGAATAATGAATATGCAATGGACTGCCAGAAGAACAAACAAATCTGTCCTGGAAGAAGTACAAACAGAATGCTCCTTAGAAGGGAGGATGGCAAGACATCATCTCCTGTACTTTGGACATGTTATCAGGAGGGATCAGTCCTTGGAGAAGGACATCATGCTTGGTAAAGTAGAAAGTCAGCAAAAAGGAGGAAGACCCTCAGTGAGATGCAATGACACAGTGGCAGCAACACTGGCCTCAAACATAGCAACAATTTTGAGGATGGTGCAGGACTGGGCAGTGTTTCTTTCTGTTGTACATAGGGTTGCTATGGGTTGGAATCAACTCTGTGACACCTAACAACAAAAACAACAATGTAATATTATTTCATTGTTTTTATTTTTTAATCTTGTGAACTTTGAGTCTGAAAGAAGCCTGGTGTATAGGGAGATGGAAAGGGGCTAGCTCATGCAGAGTCTTGTAGGCCATATAAGGACTTTGGATTTGTTTTAAATACAATGGTTTTGAAGAGGGTACTTCTTGACTAATTATACATTTTAAGAAGATCAATCTAACTATTACACAAAAGAATAGGAAAAATTGTTGGGAGGAAAGAATGGAAGTGGGAAGAGCAGTTAGGAGGATGTTGTTGTAGTACAGGCAATAGAAAATCATGTTCTGGACCAAGGTGGTAGCAGTGTGGTTAGAGGGACATGAATGGCTCCAAATAACACAGGGACTTCCTAATAGATCAGATGAATGGTGATCATTCAGGGAGGAAATCAAAGACGATATTTTTTCTCGGTAATGGCATCATTATCTGAGTAATGGGGAAGACTGGGGAGGAGAAAATACATTTGCATGGCAAAAGAAATCAAAAGTTAATGTTTTAGACAGTTAAGTTGAAGATACCTATGAAATAGCCAAATGGATCGTTAGTTCAGCTACTGAATATGTGACACTATTTATTGCTCCTAAGAGAGGTTTGGATTAGAGATATAAATGTGGGTGTTGTCAATCAACAGAGCTCTAAGAAGCGCCAAGATTGGAAGCCAGATAAAGTAGGAGTAGCCACCACAGAAGAATGAGAAAAAGCAGACAATATGTTGGGAAGAAAAGCAGAAAAGACATTTTCCTGATACCAAGACAGATTATGCGCCAACAATTTGGGTTTAGGAAAGATGAGGACAGAAATTTCCTTTGGCTTTCTATAATGAAGATAATTATTATCTTAATGAGACTATTTTCATTGGAGTAGAAGGGCAAACAGCAGTTTAAAATGGTTGCAGAGTGAATGGAAAGGAAGACAGTAGAAATATTATGTGGAAATAACTTATTAAGGAAGTTTGGCTATGAAGGGGAGCAAAGGGATTTTTTGCACAACCTGAAAAGTTTGTATTAGCCCATAAGTGCTCAATACATGTATGAAATTAATCTTAATAAACAGCTGTCATGTAGATAGAAAATTCTAACTTAATGTTCCAGTATATTTTACCCATGGTTTGAATAGAAGTATTAATATTGGACTCTATACATTTCTATAACTAAAATGCCTAGCAATGGCGGAGTGTTGGAAGCAACTTGGAGAAAATTCCCACCCAGTTGTTGAGCTCTGTCCATGATCTCCACAACTGGTGGACACACCCCTCTTCAGTTGCCTTCACCACCCTTTCAACCCATCTCATACCACAGATCTTACTGCAGATCTTTGCATGGGTATCATTCATCACAAATTTCTCTAGAATTCATAAGAGAAGAATGATGTCAGTCAAATATTCCTGATACTTTACAGTGAAAATGACCAAACCTTTATTGTGTCTAAATCTTTGAGACTTATATTCTAGAAAAAAAGTTAACATTATGAAACTGAGCTTTTTTTTTTTTTTTTTTGTGCCTGTTTTCATTACATTTTCCTGTATAAATAATGCAAATTGTGCAGGGTCATTTAATGCATGATTTATATAATGACTTTTTATAGTCGATTTTTTTTCTCTGTCTAAAATGTAGGTCTTACAACTTCAAATAAAGTGTTCCATTTTCCTCAAGGAACAGATGCTATACCAATTATATTTTTTCATATAATCTTGGTTCAGAATTTTTAAATGAGTATAAACATAAAGGAAATATAATTACATTGAAGTTTAACAACCATTTACTGAAAATTCTTTTATGAAACCATTTAGGGAACTTCTACTTTGTCATATGCAGATAGATTCTGCAGACTATTTACTTTGAAGCTGAATAGTAATAATATAATCAAGATCATATAATTTGAGAGTTTAAATTTTCTATGATAGAGAAACTTCTGGTCTCATTTAAAGATAATACATTTCAGTCTGTAGATTGTATTTCTGCCTGTAAGTACATTACCATAATCACATGTAGCTGTAATATAGATAACTATGGTCATATTAGAAGATAAGTAATTGGCATACATTTAAAAACTAATTATGGAGTCATATTTCCTCGTAAAATACTGCCACTGGCATTCTTAGAACAATTTCAGCTAGTAGGGGAAAAAATAATTGAAGTTGTGCTCATAAAAACTGCCTATGCAATTGGAATACAATGACATTGCTAGCTTGGTTTTACCAAGGATCTATACTTACATACAGTAAAATGTGTTGATACTTTTTTCTCAATCAGCATATCTTTTTGTTTATGTTAAGATAGATAAAATAATCGCACAAAAGTTTATGGGATTCCTCTTGTGCCTATTATCTCAGCTATGTAAAGGAATAGGTTTTTTTGGTTTGTTTTTTAATTATTTAAAAGGCTCATCCTAGGGTCCTCTCATCAAAGCATACTTTTGTTTCAAACAATGCTTTCTAATCCAAAGACAATACATACACTTAAAGTATGAAACTATACTTAGCACATCTCTGCTTATCTTATTAGTGATTGACTTGAAATATATTTTTTCTTTTATATTTTGCAAATCAGGAGAAGCAAATTATCGTCTTAAATTATTGCCCCTCCAAGCCAAAAAATGTTGTCTATATTTCAGGCAAACCAGACCTTGTACTATGAAATTTGATTGGCACAGTTCACTGCGGAAACTCCAAAGCTTGGTGTAATCTTACTTTACATAATGGTCACCATTATAATTTAGGTTTGACTTAAGTAGTATTTTAAAGAGATGTGTTATAGTGTATATATATGAGGATCTGTTCTTTATCTGAATATAATTTTCATATACTATAATTTCATAAAAAGTTAGTCTTCACTTATATTCCTTTATGTTCTGTTCATTGTGATTTTTATGTTCATTATGCTACTAAATCTCTCTTATAATTTAAAATTTTTATTTTGTGCTTAAGCGTCTTTTACTTACATGCCACAAACCATTATTTTTTTATAAGGACTTTGAATATGAGCTTTTATTATGTCTTCATATTTAAACAAAATTACTAGAGAAGCTGTTATTATAACAAGGTTAGTACAGTTAGTAAATCACTTTTGGAAGAAGTACAGCCAGAATGCTCCTTAGAAATGAAGATGACAAGACTTTGTCTTGCTTACTTTGGACATCATCAGGAAAGATTAATCACTAGAAAAGGATATCATTTTTGGTAACTTGGAGGGTCAGTGAAAGCAAAGGAAACCTTCCGTGAGATGGATTGACATAGGGGCTGCAACAATGGGCTCAAACATACCAATAATCATGAAGATGGCACAGGACCCGGTAAGGTTTTCTTCTGTTGTATATAATGTCACCACGAGTTGGATCAGACTCGACATCAACTAACAACAACATAGTAGTATTGTGGAGAAAATATGAAGGCATGTTTCACCTAACTTAAGGGCTGCTGACAAGAACTTTCACACATGGTTATGATGTCTCATCTTCGTTCCTAGGAAACTTTCACCTGCTGCAGTGACCCAAGCAATTTTTTTTCAATGCCTAATATCAAAATGGAGTCCCTAGATGGGACAAATGATTAAGCATTAGGCAGCTAATCAAAATGTTGGTGGTTTAAATCCATCCAGAGGTGCCTTGGAAGAAAGGTCTGGCAAGCTACTTCCAAAAGATCATAGCCATTGAACATCCTATGGAGCACAGTTCTATCCTGACACGCATGGGTTCACCATGCCATGAGTTGGAATTGACTGGAAGGCATCCGGTTTTTTTTGTTTGTTTGTTTGTTTGTTTTGTGGGGGGGAATATCAAAATTAGTACAAAAGAGATTAGAAAATACACCTTTTAATTGTTTTCCGTATTTCCTAAAGTGAAAGACTGCGCAGTGTGAGGATACTTCCTGAGCCCTTTTGAAACTGAGTGAGAAAAAAACAATTATTTGTAAAATGGAGCTGCAGCCCCTGAACCAGAGACAGGCCCTCAGATAGGAACAGGCCACTTCAGGGAACAGTGATGGGGCTAAAGGCCATATAGTACTGCTTACATCGTCTGTATGCATGCCCATAAAACTCAAGCGGAGAAAGACTTTAAATGGAATATGAAAGGTTCATTTGTATTTCTATATTGAAGCCTTTAATTCCCCAATAAGCTGGATGATTCTTTCTTTCCTAGCCACACTTTACATTTTCCTGACCCTGGACCATTGCTCTTTTTGGAAATCCTTGCCCACAAAGTCTATATGTTCACAAATGTCTATTTATTTTAAGCTTTGGATCAACCGCATTTTACTGTACAAAATCATACCTGCTGCCTTAATTTAAATTAGTTCCTCCCTGCTGATGTTAAGTGCCATCAAGTCAGTTCAGACTCAGAGACCTTATGTACAACAGAACTAAACACTACCCAGTCCTTCTCCATCTTCACAATCGTTGCTGTTTGAGCCCATTGTTGCAACAACAGTATCAATCCATCTTGTTGAGGATTTTGCTCTTATTCACTGACCCTCTACTTTACCAAGCATGATTCCTTCTCTAGGGACTGGTCCCTCCTGATAACATGTCCAAAGTACATGAGCCAAAGTTTCACCATCCTCACTTAATTTGTTTAATTTGTTTCATGTTATTTATTGTACTTTTTTATTGATTCATCTTTGGCTTTTGTTTAGGTCCTGAAGGGGCTCTTTTTGAACATTCAGTGGAGACACCACTTGTCCAAGCTGACCCGTTTCAAGAGCTTAGGTAAGAATTTTGTTCAAATATAAGGAAACCTTCTTATAGAAGACACTTGGACATGTGCTGTGATAATATTTTAGTAGTTATTACCACACTGTTTCCCTATTTATTAAAAAAAAAAGAGAAAAAAGTTTCTGTTGAGTCAACACTGACTCATGACAACTCTGTGTCAGAGTAGAACTGTGCTCCATAGGGTTTTCAATGAGTGATTTTTCAAAAGTAGATTGCCAGGTCTTTCTTCCAAAATGCCTCCAGGTGGACTCAAATCTCCAACTTTTAGGTTAGTAGCCAAGTACTTAACCATTTATGCCAACCAGGGAACACCCTCTTATTCCCACTGTCTCCATTGCTGTTGTTAGCTACAGTTGGGTTGCCCCCTGACTCATGGGTACACCATGCACAACAGGATCAGACCATTGTGATCCTTAGGGTTTTCACTGGCTGAGTTTTGGAAGTGCAGGCCTTAATACACAGCATTAACAGGATACAAACCATAACCATCAATACACAAACCCCAGAAGATAAGCTAGATAACTGGGATCTTCTAAAAATCAAACACCTATGCTCTTCAAAAGACTTCACCAAAAGAGTAAATAGACAACCTACAGACTGGGAAAAAAATTTTGGACAGTACAAGTCAGACAAAGGTCTAATCTCTAAAATCTAGAAGAAAATCCAACGCCTCTACAACAAAAAGACAAATAATCCTATTAAAAAATGGGCAAAGGAAATGAACAGACACTTCACCAAAGAAGACATTCAAATGGCCTACAGATACATGAGGAAATGCTTGCGATCACTAGCCATTAGAGAAATGCAAATTAAAACCACAATGAGATACCATCTCACCCCGGCATTACTGGCACAAATCAAAAACACTGGAAATAACAAATGTTGGAGGGGCTGCGGGGAGATGGGAACTCTTATGCACTGCTGGTGGGAATGCAAAATGATACAACCATTTTGGAAAATGATATGGCGCTTCCTCAGAAAGCTAGAAATAGACATACCATTTGATCCAGCAATCCCACTCCAAGGAACATATCCTAGAGAAATAAGAGTTGTCACTCCAATAGACATATGCACACCTATGTTCATGGCAGCATTGCTCACAATAGCAAAACGATGGAAACAACCTAGATGCCCATCAACAGATGAATGCATAAACAAACTATGGTACATACACACAGTGGAGTAGTATGCAACGAGAAAGAACAACAATGAATCTGTGAACCATCTCATAACATGGATGAAACTGGAGGACATTATGCTGAGTGAAATAAGTCGATCACAAAAGGACATATATTGCATGAGACCTCTATTGTAAAAACCCATGAAAAAGTTCACACACAAAATGTAACAATCTTTGTTGGTTACCAGGGATGGGAGGGGTGGGGGGGAAATACTAAATAGGCAATAGATAAGTGGTATTTTGGGTGAAGGGTGAGACAGTACACAATACAGGGGAAACTAGCACAACTTGTTCAAGGAAAGGTCATGGAAGCCCCATAGACACATCCAAACTCCCTGAGGGACTGAATTGCTGGGCAGAGGGCTATGGGGACCATGGTCTTGGGGAACCTCTAGCTCAATTGGCATAAAACAGTTTATAAAGACAATGTTCTACATTCTACCTTGGTGAGTAGCATCTGGGGTCTTAAAAGCCTGTGAGCAGCCATCTAAGATACTCCACTGGTCTCATCCCTTGGGGAGCAAGGGAGAATGAAGAGAACAGGATACAAGGAAAAGATTAATCCAAAGGACTAATGGACCACAGCTACTAAGGCCTCCACCAGACTGAGTCCTCCAGTACAACTAGATGGTGCCCGGCTACCACGACTGAATGCTCTGACCGGAATCACAACAGAGGGTTCTGGACAGAGCTGGAGAAGGATGTAGAGCATAATTCTAACTTACAAAGAAGACCAGATTTACTGGCCTAAAGGAGACTGGAGAAACCCCGAGAGTATGGCCCCCAGACACCCTTTAGCTCAGTGGTGAAGTCACTTCCGAGGTTCACCGTTCAGCTGGGGAGTGGACAGCCCCATAAAACCAAATAGGACTAATGAGGCACAGCAGTCCAGGGACAAGGACTAGAAGGCAGAAGGGGACAGGAAAGCTGGTGATAGGGAACCCAAGGTTGAGTAAGGATAGTGTTGAGGTGTTGTGAGGTTGTTAACCATTGTCATAGGGCAACGTGTACTAACTGTTTAATGAGAAACTATTTTGTTCTGTAAACCTTCATCTAAAGTGAGAATAGCAGCACAATTGGAAAAGAGTAGTCAATGTCACTGAACTGTGCATGTAGAAATTTTTGAAATGGTATGTCTTTGGCTACGTATATTTTCACCAAAAAAAAAAAAAAAAAGGTTGAGAAGGGAGAGGGTTGACATGTCGTGGGGTTGTTAACCAATGTCATAAAACAATATGTGTACTACTGTTTCATGAGAATCTGTTCTGTAAACCTTCACCTGAAGTACAATAAAAAAATTTAAAAAAAAAAAAACTTCACCCAAAGAGTTCAAAGAGAACCTACAGACTGGGAAGGAATTTTTGGACAGTACAAGTCAGACAAAGGTCTAATCTCCATAATCTACAAGAAAATCTGGCACCTTTACAACAAAAAGACAAATAATCCAGTTAAAAAATGGGCAAAGGATATGAACAGATACTTCACCGAAGAAGACATTCAAGCGGCCAACAGGCACATGAGAAATTGCTCGCTATCACTAGCCATTAGAGTAATGCAAATTAAAACCACAATGAGAGACCACCTCACCCTGGCATTACTGGCGTGAATCCAAAAAACTGGAAATAGCAAAAGTTGGAGAGGCTGCGGGGAGATGGGAACTCTTATGCACTGCTGATGGGAATGCGTAGTGATACAACCATTTTGGAAAATGATATGGCACTTCCTTAGAAAGGTAGAAATAGAAATACCATATGATCCAGCAATCACACTCCTAGGAATATATCCTAGAGAAATAAGAGCCATCACACGAATAGACATATGCACACCCATATTCATTGCAGCATTGTTCACAACAGCAAAAAGATGGAAACAACCTAGATGCCCATCAACGGATGAATGGATAAACAAACTATGGTACATACACAATGGAGTATTATGCAACAATAAAGAGCAGTGATGAATCTGTGAAGCATCTCATAACATGGATCAAACTGGAGGACATTATTCTGAGTGAAATAAGTCAATTACTAAAGGACAAATATTCTATGAGACCTCTACTGTAAAAACTCATGAAAAAGTGTACACCCAAAAAGAAACAATCTTTGTTGGTTATGAGGGATGGGAGGTGTGGGGGGAGGGAAACTAAATAGACAATAGATAAGTGGTAACTTTGGTGAAGGGTAAAACAGTACACAATACTGGGGAAGCCAGCACAACTTGTACAAGGCAAGGTCATAGAAGCTGCATAGACACACCCAAACTCCCTGAGGGACTGAACTGCTGGGCGGAGGGCTGTGGGGAAGGACCATGGTCTTGGGAAACATCTAGCTCAGTTGGCATAACACTGTTTATAAAGATAATGTTCTACATTCTGCCTTGGTAAGTAGCGTCTGGGGTCTTAAAAGCCTGTGAGCAGCCATCTAAAATACTCCACTGGTCTTCCCCATCGGGAGCAAGGGGGAATGAAGAGAACAGGATACAAGGAAAAGATTAGTCCAAAGGACTAATGGACCCACAGCTACCATGGCCTCCACCAGACTGATTCCAATACAGCTAGATGGTGCCTCGCTACCACCACTGACTGCTCTGACAGGGATCACAACAGAGGGTCCTGGACAGAGCTGGAGAAGGATGTAGAACAAAATTCTTACTCACAAAAAAAGACCGATTTACTGGCCTGACAGACTGGAGAAAACCCGAGAGTATGGCCCCCGGACACCCTTTTAGCCCAGTGGTGAAGTCACTCCCGAGGTTCACCGTTCAGCTGGGGATTGGACAGCCCCATAAAACCAAATGGGACTAATGAGGCACAGCAGTCCAGGGACAAGGACTAGAAGGCAAGAGGGGACAGGAAAGCTGGTGATAGGGAACCCAAGGTTGAGTAAGGACAGTGTTGACACGTAGTGGGGTTCTTAACCATTGTCATAGGGCAATATGTGCACTAACTGTTTAATAAGAAGCTATTTGTTCTGTAAACCTCCATCTAAAGTACAAAGAAAAAAGAATTATCTATCTGAGATCAAATTTACAACAGCAACTCAAAAGGTTTGATGGGAAGCCTAGGGGACAGTGAGTTGAAGATAATGGTGATGGAATAATTCTGAAAAGGATAGTGAGAATAGCAGCACAACTGGAAGAATGTAACTGATGTCACTGAATTGTACATGTAGAAATTTTTGAAATGGTGTATCTTTGGCTATGTATATTTCCACGAAAAAAAAAATGTCCTCCAAGCTCGAGGAGGGAGAGTGTTAATATGTTACGTGGCTGTTAACCAATGTCATAAAACAATATGTTTACGACTGTTTAATGAGAAACTATTTGCTCTGTAAACCTTCATCTAAAGTACAATAAAAAAAAATTTAAAGAAAAAAGATTACGGCCTTGGAAAACCTATGGGGCAGTTCAACTCTGTCCTGTAGGGTTGCTATGAGTTGGAATTGAAGTGACATTTGAATTGGGTAATGGGTAGAGGGTGGAAGGGTTTTGAGGTGCTTGATAGAAAAAGCCTAGACTTCTGTGAAGAGATGGTAGGTAGAAATATAAACATTAAAAGTGTTTCTGGTGAGGTGTTAGAAGGAAATGAGGACCAAGGAAAAGCAATCTTTGTTAGAAAGAGGTAGAAACTTGGCTGAATTGTACTCTACTGCTGGGCGGAAAGCAGAACTTGTAAGTGATAAACTTGGATATTTAGCTGAGGGTATTTCAGAGCAAAATATTGAAGGTGTGCCCTGGTTTCTCCTTCTGCTTATAGTAAAATGTGAGAGGAAAGATACAAACTGAGGAAGGAACTCTTAAGTGAAAAATAACAAGCTCTTGCTCATTTGGAAAATTCTCAGCCTTTCCATTATGCAAAATATGCTAAAAGATGCTCTGGAGAGAAGGCCAAGAGTGTGGCTGAACAGCCTGCTGCTGAAGAGATTAGGTGTGTAAGTCACAGATCCAGATTTCCAATGCTCAGAAGACGAACACTTAAAATCAAAATCACACATAACTTTGCAAATTAAAGAACGGGGAAATATTTTCTAGGGAAATACTAATGGAAAGAAAGTAGATATAGCAATATTTATAGCAGAGAAAATAGAAATTTAGAAAAAAATCATTAATAGGAATAAAGAGAAACACTACTGAATGATAAAGGAAATATTTACCAATTCCATCTAACAATTAATGTATTCTGTGACTTTAATAACATGAACACTGAAATGTGTGAAGTGAAAACTGACAGGATTACAAGGAAAAATGGGGAAATTCACAATCATAGTTTCAGAGCTTACTGTATTTCTTTTAGAACTTGATAGTTCAAGCAGCAGAAAAATTAGTAAGGATAATAGAAAAAAGAATTACGCAGTTAATGAGCCAGATCTAATCAGTATATACATAGAATGCTACAGACAAGAAAAAAAAAGTACAGTATACATTATTTTTCATTCACACAGACAACTGAAACCCATTGCTGTCAGAGTTGAATTCCAACTCATAGTGAGCCTATAGGACAGAGTAGAAATACCCTATAGGGTTTCCAAGGCTGCAGTCTTTCTCTTTCAGAGCGGTTGGTAGGTTCAAACCACTAAGCTTTCAGCTAGCAGCCGAGCACTTAATCATTGCACCACCAGGGCTCCTAACACAGACAACAGTCAAAAAAATGGCCATCTACAAAGCCAAAAAAATATAAAAGATTTTCGAATTCTGTAGTGAATTCCAAAAATCAATCATACAGATCACAATCTGTGATCAAAATTCTATTTCCAAAACAAATTCCAAAGTTAAAGAACATGTTCTCTGAACATAATCAATTAAATTAGATGTCACCTGGTGGCGCAATGGTTAAGTGCTCGGCTGCTAACTGAGAGGTAGGTGGTTTAAACTCACTAACTGTCCTGAGGGAGAAAAGATCTGGCGATCTGCTCCTGTAAAGATTACAGCCCCGGAAACGCTATGGGGCAGTTCTATTATGTCATATAGGGTCGCTATGAGCCAAAATTGACTCAACAGCACCTAACAACAACAGCAGTAAAAGGATAATTAAAAATAAACATTGTTTAGAAACTAAAAATGAACTAATTAAGTAATCCATGAGTTCAGAGGAAATAATGAGGGGATTTTGAAATATTTATGACTAAATGACAATAAACGTTAAGACATGCAATGCACATGAAGTGTTATTCGGGGAAAATATGTACCTTATTTGCATTTATTTTATTTAAAAAAAAGGAAAGGATAGGATAGGGCCAAGATGGTGGTATAGTCAGACACTTCCTGTGGTCCCTCTTACAACAAAGACCCAAAAAAACACGTGAATCGATTATATATGACAATCCAGGAGCCCTGATCATCAAAGACAAAGTTGAGAAGTCGGACTGAGTGGCAGGGGGAAGGAGAGACAGTTCAGAAGCAGTGAAGAAGTGCCAGTAGTGAGGTAGCCGGCGCCCTGCAGGCTGGGCCAGCCAGTGCACAGTGCACGTTGGCTGAGGCGAACAGTAGCGCTCAGGAAGCATTTCACCACTTCAGGAGACCAGGCAGTGGAGAGTTTGCACAAGCCTCTGGAGCCGGGGGAAAGCAGTGTTGGACCTGCGAAAGTTAAGTGCAAGCATCTAACATATGGCATGGGGTCAAAATAAGCCCTCCCCCTCCAGGACTTTCACAGCAGAGAAGTGCCACTTTCCCCTCACCCATTCACCACCTCATTTGCTCCAACACCAGTCTGGCAGTATTCAACAACTGCCCTGCCCCTTAAGCCAGAACTAAAGGCTATCTGCACCCAAATGGGTCTCATGGCTTTAGGAAAAAAAAAAAACAAACTCTAAGCTCCCTAAGCCAGGAACTGAGGACTATCCACACCCAAACCAGTCTCCCAGCTTCAAAAAATCACCACACCCCTAAGCTTTAAACTCAGGTAAGGCACTGGCACTCTGCCTAGGCACTGGCATAAGGGGTGTATGGATTTCTAACACCCTTCACCCCTGCCTAGACCTGTGTGGGCCAATTCAACACCACAGGCCCTCATTAATGCCAAGCCCCCTAAGCCAGGAGCTCAGGACTATCCATGGCCAAACCAGTGTCACGGCTTTAAAAAATCATCACGCCCCCCTAAGCCGGGAAATCAGGACAGACGCTACCCTTTGCCCAGGCAATGGCATAAGAGGTACATGGAATTCTAGCACCCTTCGCCCCTGCATAGACCTGTGTGGGCCATTTCAACAGCACAGGCCCAGGTTAGAACAATAGGGCATACACCTGAAGCCTATTTTCAACTGCAGCAGCCAAGGGATAGTTGCTGATTCATGACATTTGACACCACCCTGCCCATTAAGCAGGGTCATCATCCACCCACATCAAGGGCCTGAGGGCTAGTGGTATCACCCATTCCATCTAGCCACCCATGACAGGGGTCCGAGAATAAGTAGTGTCTCACAGTCCTTACAGCCAACAGCATTGATTGCCCAAAGTCTGGCTGCAAAACCCACCCATCTATGTGCCCTGGGGAACAAGGACTTACGTTCCATACAGGCACTCAAGGGCAGCCGTCAGCAACTAAGGATAAAGGAAAAGTCAACTACAAAGGAGAATCAATAAGACTAAGCTCTGACTACTCAGCAGAAACCATGCAGGTAAGAAGGCAGTGGGATGACATATATAAAGCCTTGAAAGAAAAAAATTGCCAGCCAAGAATTATATATCTAGCAAAATTTTCTCTCAAATGTGATGGCAAAATTCGGGCATTTCCAGATAAATAGAAGTGAAAGGAATTTGTAAAAACCAAACCAGAATTACAAGAAATATTAAAGGCAGTTCTTCAGCTAGAGAACCAACAATATCAGACAAAAACCCAGCACTAGAACATGGGACAGAACAACCAGATATCAGCCCTGATAGGGGAGTTGCAAAAATAAGTCAACACTAAAAGAATGAAAATAGAGAAACAGAGATGTCAATATGTAAATGATGACAACATTAAAATAAAAAAGGACTAAATAGTGCAGTCATAGAACTTTCATATGGAGAAGAAGTTAAGGTGATACCAAGAAATAAAAGATTGGTCTAAATTTAGAAAAATAGAGGTAAATATTAAGGTAACCACAAAGGAAACTAACAAATCTACCCATCAAAATAAAAACGAAGAAAAACAAAGACTCAGCAAACACAAAATAAGCAATAATGAAATGAATGAAAAGAAAATACAAAAAGAAAAATGACTTACCACAGAAAATTAAGTGGAACAAAGAAATCATCAACACCACACACACACATGCACACAAATACATCAAAATGACAGAAGTAAACTCATACCTATCAATAATTACACTGAATGTACATGGATTAAATGCACCAATAAAGGGAGAGAGAGTGGCAGAATGGATTAAAAAAACATGATCCGTCTATATGCTATCTGCAAGAGACACACCTGAGACGCAAAGACACAAACAAACTAAAACTCAAAGGATTGAAAAAAATACATCAAGCAAACAACAACCAAAAAAGAGCAGGAATGGCAATATTAATCCCTGGCAAAAACACTTTAAAGCAAAATCCACCACAAAAGATAAGAAAGGATGATATATAATGATTAAAGGGTCAGTACACCAGAAGGACATAACCATAATAAATATATACACATCCAAAGACAGGGCTCCAAAATACATAAACAAACTCTAACAGCATTGAAAAGAGACATAGAAAGCTCCACAATAATAGTGGGAGACTTCAACACATCACTTTCAGTAAAGGACAGAACATCTAGAAAGAAGCTCAATAAAGACATGGAAGATCTGAATGTCACAATCAGCTTGACCTCACAGACATATACAAAACACTCCACCAAACAGCAGCAAGTATACTTTCTTTTCCAATGCACATGGAACATTCTCCAGAATAGACTACATGTTAGGCCACAAAGCAAGCCTTAACAGAATCAAGCCATAAAAGTAGGAATCAGTAACAGAAAAAGCAAGGAAAAAAATCAAATACATGGAAACTGAACAACACCTTGCTCAAAAACTACTAGATTATAGGAGAAATCAAGGACAGAATAAAGAAATTCATAGAATCAAATGAGAATGAAAACACATCTTTCCAGAACCTTTAGGACACAGCAAAAGCAGTGCTCAGAGGTCAATCTATAGCGATAAATGCACATATCTAAAAAGAAGAAAGGTCCAAAATCAAAACACTGACTCCACAACTTGAACAAATAGAGAGCAGCAAAAGGAGCCCTGGGGAACCAAAAGAAAGGAAATAATAAAGATTAGAGCAGAAATAAATGAAATAGAGAATAGAAAAAACAATTGAGTCAACAAGACCAAAAGCTGGTTCTTTAAAAAAATCAACAAAATCGATAAACTATTGGCCAAACTGACAAAACAGGAGAGGAAGAAAATAACTCAAATAAGAAATGAGATGGGCAATATCAAAACAGACCCAACTGAAATTAAAAGGATCATAACAAAATACTATCAAAAACTGTATTCTAACGAATATGAAAACCTAGAGGAAATGGACAAATTTATAGAAACACACTACCTACCTAAAATAACACAAACCAAGGTAGAAAACTAAATAAACCTGTAACAAAAGAAGAGATTGAAGAGGTAATCAAAAAAAAAAAAAAAAAACTCCCAACAAAAAAAAGTCCTGACCCTAATGGCTTCACTGAAGATTCTACCAAACTTTCAGAGAAGAGTTAACACGAGTACTACTAAAGGTATTTCAGAGCATAAAAAATGATGGAACACTCCTGAACTCATTCTATGAAGCCAGCATAACACTGATATCAAAGCCAGGTAAAGACATCACAAAAGAAGAAAATTACAGACCAATATCCCTCATGAACATAGACACAAGAATCTTCAACAAAATTCTAGCCAATAGAATTCAACAACATATCAAAAAAATACTTTATCATAACCAAGTGGGATTCATACTAGGTATGCTGGGATGGTTCAACATTAGAAAAACAATCAATGTAATCCGTCACATAAATAAAACAAAAGGTAAGAACTGCATGATCTTATCAATCGATGCAGAAAAGGCATCTGAGAAAGTCCAACACCATTCATGGTAAAAACTGTCAGTAAAAGAGGAATAGAAGAGAAATTCCTCAACATAATAAAGGGCATTTATACAAAGCCAACAGCCAACACCATCCTAAACAGAGAGAGTCTGAAAGCATTCCCCTTGAGAATGGAAACCAGACAAGGATGCCCTTCATCGCCACTCTTATTCAGCATTGTGCTGGAGGCCCTGGCCAGACCAATAAGGCAAGAAAAAGAAATGAAGGGCATCCATACTGGTAAGGAAGAAGTAAAAGTATCCCTATTCACAGATGATATGATCTTATACAAAGAAAAGCCCAAAGAATCCACAAGAAAACTCTGAAATTAATAGAAGATGTCAGCAAAGTATCAGGATACAAGATAAACATACAAAAATCAGTTGGATTCCTCTACACCAACAAAGAGAACTTTGAAAAGGAAATCACCAAATCATTACCATTTACAGTAGCCCCAAGAAAATAAAATACTTAGGAATAAACCTAACTAGAGATGTAAAAGACCTATACAAAGAAAACTACAAGACACTACTGCAAGAAACCAAAAGAGATCTACATAAGTGGAAAAACATACATGCTCATGGATAGGAAGACTAAACATTGTGAAAATGTCAATTCTATACAAAGTGATCTACAGATACAGTGAAATCCCAGTGCAAATTCCAATGGCATTTTTTAATGAGATGGAGAAACAAAGTCACCAAATTCATATGGAAAGAGAAGAGGCCCTGGATATGTAACGCACTACTCAAGAAGAAAGACAAAGTGGGAGGCTTCACACTACCTGATTTTAGAACCTATTATACCACCATGATAGTTAAAACAGCCTGGTACTCGTACAGCAACAGATACATAGACCAACAGAACAGAATTGAGAACCCAGACACAAATTCATCCACCTATGAACAGCTGATATTTGACAAAGGCCCAAAGTCTGTTAAATGGGGAAAAGACAATCTCTTTCACAAATGATACTGCAGAAAACCGAAACAAGACCCATACTTCATGCCATGTACAAAGACTAACTCAAAATGGATCGAAGACCTAAAAAATAAAATCTAAAATGATAAAGATCATGGAAGAAAAAGTAGGGACAATGCTAGGAGCCCTGTTACAGGGCATAAACAGAATACAAACCATAACTAACAATGCACAAACACCAAAAGATAAACTAGATAACTGGGACCTCAAAAATCAAACACTTATGCTCATCAAAAGAGTAAAAAGAGAAACTACAGACTGAGAAAAAAAAATTTGGCTATGGCATACCCTATCAGTATCTAATCTCTAAAATCTACAAGATACTGTAACATCTCAACAACAAAAAGACAAATAACCCAATTAAAAAATGAGCAAAGGATAGTGAACAGACACTTCACCAAAGAAGACATTCAGGCAGCTAACAGACACAAAAGGAAATGCTCATGATCATTAGCCATTAGAGAAATGCAAATCAAAACTACAATGAGAGATTCTCGGGCAAAATGGAGCCCTAGGCAGAAGCACCACGCCGTCCCTCCACAGCAAAGATCCAAAAAACTAAGCCAAACAGAAAACAGCAATTTTGAAACCCTAAAACATCAAATGAAGAGACAAAGAACTCAGCCAAGCACCAAATGGAGTGAGAAAACTGACAGATAATGGAGAGCGAGGAGAGATTCATGCAGAGGTCCCCTATCAGCTAACGCAGCACGGATCCGCCATCTTGGACTTCTATCAGAGACCAGCAAATGGGGGTACAAGAAAACAGCTTCACGGAGCTTCCAGCAGGAGGCAAAACAACCGGTAGTTTGCGATATATCTTTTCCCACCCCCCACCCTTCTTCAACCCCACTCAGCCTCCTCTGCTTCCCCCGGCCACAGTCTCTTGGCTGGGAAGCACCAGCTGCTTGGAGTCCACCCACCCGCACTGGCCGGCTCCCTGAGTGCCATTTGTTGGCTACTGGTGTTGCTTTTGTCTGCTTCATTTGGTCTCTTCCTTACCTCTCACCACCTCCCGCTCCTTTTGCTCAATTACCTGGCTCTGTGCACCATCTTTGCATCTTCCTAAGGGACTGCGGAGCTCCATCCGAGTGTAGAACTGCTTCCTGGTCTGGGCTGTCACACTAGTGGGATCCTGCGGCTTTGTTTGTTTGTTTGTTTTCTTCTCCTTTTCTTGAGGTGGGAGCCCCTCCTGGCCAGGTGATGCTGCGCAGCTTGGGACTTACTCCCCTGGCTTGCGCAGATGTGCAGGAGGGATCCCTAGGGGCATGTCTTTTGTCATGTTCTTCTGTTTGTTTTTGGGGGGGGCTTTTCGTGTTCTTTTTTTTTATTATTTGTTTTGTTTTCTTTTCCCTCTTTTTCCCTTTCTGTCTTCATTACTGTTTCTCGTCTCACTATACCTTCCTTCTCTTCCTGTTCCCTAAATACCTAGCACTGAATATGTTTATGCCTTCTAGCCAGGCTGTACTGCAACACCTGAGAACAACTTCCCCAGACCTCATAGTTGCGCCAGTGGGATCCCTGGGAGCTTTGCTGTTCTTTTTCCTTTCTAATTTTTATTTATTCATTCTTTTCTTTTTTTTCTTCTTCTTCTTTCCTTTTTTTTTTTCTCCATTTCATAGTCTCTCATCTCCCATTTCATAGTCTCCCATCTCTCCACTCCAACGGCAGGCTCCCCTAGCACTCTTTTTTGCTAGTTTGTATGTTTTTGGCTACTGTTCCTCTCTCCTCCCTCCCGTATCCATCTTAGCTCCACACATCACAATCTCCCCCCTCCCTCCTGCCTACCTGCACCATGTGCTTAACATCACACCACCAAGGACCAAAGGCACGGCCTACTGGAAACTGCCCTGCACTGATTACTGACCCCCCTCCCCCAGTGGCTGTAGTAAGTGCCACAAACAACGCATCCCAGTAACTCCTCTTCAGGTAGACCTGCCCTGCTGTACCATATCTGAGAGACTGACCCTGCCAATTGGAGAAGGAGGTGAAAACTATCGTGTCAACAGACAAGCAAACAACAAAGAACACACCCAGCCATCCTGCTAAGACATAGCTAAATTTACAAAAAAAGGACAGAAAAGAAAAAACTAACAAATCTACAACCAATAAATGAGAAAAATAACTACTTAATGCTCTGAAGACAGCAGACAATATCAAAACATTTACAAAAACAGGACAGGATGGTTCCGGTAGGCATCCAAAACAAAACACCAGATGACTTTTGAGTGGAAGAAAAGGCACTGGAACTACCTGATAGGGAATTCAAATCTCTAATACTCAGAATTATCCAAGAGTTGAAGCAAAAAGCAGACAAAAATGAGGAAAAAAAAGACAAATTCATGGAACAGGCATACAAATTCATAGAAAATACAAACTAAAAAATGGAAGAATTCAGGAAAATAATGCAGGAACAAAATGCCAGAATAGATTCACAACTAGAAAGTATACAAACATAACAATTAGAAATCCAAAAGATAACAAGATTTCAGAAATGGACAGTGTCATAGAAGGGCTGAGGAGCAGATCTGAAATAGTGGAAGTCAGGATCAGTGGAACTGAAGACAAACACTTGGATACAACTCCGAGGAAAACAGAAAAAAGAACAAAGAAAAATGAAGAGACCCTGAGAGTTATGTGGGACACAGTTAAACACAAAAATTTTCAAGGGATTGGAGTTCCAGAACAGGGGGAGAAAACAGAAAACACAGAGAGGATCATTGAGGAACTGCTGACAGAAAACCTCCCCAATATCATGAAAGATGAAAAGCTGGCCATCCAAGAAGCTCAACGAAACCCATATAGAAGAGACCCCAAAAGAAAATCACCAAGGCATATCATATTCACACTCGCCAAAACCAAAGACAAACAAAGAATCCTGAGAGCAGCTCGTGAAAAACAAGAAGTCACATACAGAGGAGAAACAATAAGACTAAGCTCAGATTATTCAGCAGAAACCATGCAGGCTAGAAGGCAATGGGATGACATATATAAAACCTTGAAAGAAAAAAATTGACAGCCACGAATAATATATCCTGCAAAACTCTCATTCAAATATGATGGTGAAATTAGGACATTTCCAGATAAACAGAAATTAAGGGAATATGTAAACACCAAACCAAACTCACAAGAATTACTAAAGGGAGTTCTTCGATCTGAGAACAAATAACTTCAGCTCACAGGTTGAATCTAGGATGAGGGATCATACCAGTCAGATACCAATCTAGGAAATGAACTCTCAAGGACTATCCAAAACCAAAACAAATACAACAGGGAATCAGAGTAGTTAATCTGTAAATGACAAAAACATCAGAACAATAAAAGAGGGAGTAAACGGTGTAGATATACAACCTTCTAATGGAGAGGAACACAAGGCGATACCAAGTAATAATAGACTGGTTCAAACTTAGAAAGAGAAGGGTAAATTTCAAGGTAACCACAAAGAAAGTTAACAAACATACTCGTAAAAATAAAGAGGAAAAACATAAAGTCTCAGCAAAAACAAAAGAAATGGAAAAAAAAATCCACAAACAAAAGTGATTCAGCACAGGAGAGTAAGAAGAACAAAGAAAACGTCAGAACCACGAAAAAAAGCTCAACAAAATGACAGCAACAAACTCACATCTATCAATAATTACACTGAGTGTAAATGGACTCAATGCACCCATAAAGAGATGGAGAGTGACAGAATGGATTAAAAAAATAAGATCCATCAATATGCTGTCTACAAGAGACACACCTTAGAAACAAAGATGTGAATTAATTAAAAGTCAAAGGTTGGAAAAAAATATATCAAGCTAACACCTACCAAAAAAGACCAGGAGTGACAGTACTAATCTCAGATAAAATAGACTTTAAAACAAAATCCACCATAAAAGACAAAGAAGGACACTATATAAAGATTAAGGAGATGATCCATCATAAAGACATAACCATAATAAACATCTACACACCCAATGACAGGGCTCCAAAATACATAAACCAAACTCTAACAACAGTGAAAAGAGAAGTTGACAGTTCCACAATAATAGTAGGAGACTTCAACACACCACTCTCAGTAAAGGACAGAACATCTAGAAAGAAACTCAGCAAAGATACAGAAGGCCTAAAGGGCACAATCAGCCAACTTGACCTCATAGACATATATAGAACACTCCATCCAACTACTGCAAAGTACACATTCTTTTCCAATGCACATGGAACATTCTCCAGAATAGACCACATCTTAGGCCACAGAGCAATCCTCAACAAGATCCAAAATGCTGAGATAATTCAAAGTATCTTCTCTGACCACAATGCCATCAAGATTGAAATTAACAACCGACAGAGCAAGGAAAAAATATCAATTACGTGGAAACTGAATAATACTCTGCTTACACATCATGGGGTAATAAAAGAAATCAGAGATGGAATCAAAAAATTCCTAGAATCAAATGAGAATGAAAACACATCATACCAAAACCTTTGGGACACAGCGAAGGCAGTCCTCAGAGGACAATTTAGAGCAATAGATGCACACATCAAAAAAGTAGAAAGGGACAAAATCAAAACATTAACTACAGAACTCAAACAAATAGAAAGAGAACAGCAAAAACAGCACACGGCCACCAGAAGAAAGGAAATAATAAAGATCAGAGCAGAAATAAATGAAATAGAGAACAGAAAAACAATAGAAAGAATCAAGACAACCAAAAGTTGGTTCTTGGAAAGAATCAACAAAATCAACAAACCACTGGCCAGGATGACAAAGAAAAACAGGAGAGGATGCAAATAACGTAAATAAGAAATGAAACGGGTGACATTACAGCAGACCCAACTGAAATAAAAAGGATCATAATAGAATATTATGAAAAACTATACTCCAACAAGTTTGAAAACCTAGAGGAAATGGATAAATTTCTAGTAACACACTACCTACCCAAACTACAACAAAGTGATGTTGAAAATCTGAACAGACCCATAACAAGAGAAGAGATTGAAAAGGTAATTAAAAAAAAAAAAAAAAAAAAAAAAAACTCCCAACAAAAAAAAAAAAGCCCTGGCCCAGGTGGCTTCACTGGAGAATTCTATAAAACATTCACAGAAGAGCTTATACCACAACTACTCAAGCTATTTCAGAGCATAGGAAATGAAGCAACACTTACGAATTCATTCTATGAAGCCAGCATAACCCTGATACCAAAACCAGGCAAAGATGCCACAAAAAAAAAAAAAAAATTACAGACCAATATCTCTCATGAATATAGATGCAAAATACTAAACAAAATTCTAGCCAATGGAATTCAGCATCATATCAAAAAAATAATACACCATGACCAGGTAGGATTCATACCAGGTATGCAAGGATGGTTCAACATTAGAAAATCAATCAACATAATCCACCACATAAATAAAAGGAAAGAAAAGAATCACATGATCATCTCAATTGATGCAGAAAATGCATTTGACTATGTCCAACACCCATTCCTGATAAAAACTCTCAATAAAATAGGTATCGAAAGGAAATTTCTCAACATAATAAAGGGCATCTATGCAAAATCAATGGCCAACATCATTCTTAATGGAGAGAGGCTGAAAACATTCCCCTTGAGAACAGGAACAAGATAAGGATGCCCTTTATCACCACTATTTAATATTGTTCTGGAAGTTCTAGCTAGAGCAATAAGGCAAGAAAAAGAAATAAAGGGCATCCAAGTTGGTAATGAAGAAGTTAAACTGTCCCTGTTTGCGGATGATATGATACTATAAATAGAAAACCCTAAAGACTACATGAGAAATCTACTGGAACTAATAGAAAGATTCAGCAGAGTAGCAGGACACAAGATAAACATACAAAAATCAGTTGGATTCCTATACACCAATAAGGAGAACAATTAAAAGGAAATCAGGAAAACAATACCATTTATAATAGCCCCTAAAAAAATAAAATACTTAAGAATGAATCTAGCCAGGGATTTAAAAGACCTATACAAAGAAAACTACAAAACACTACTGCAAGAAACCCAAAGGGATCTACATAAATCGAAAAACATACCATGCTCATGGATAGGTAGACTCAACATTGTGAAAATGACAATTCTACCCCAAACAATTTACAAATACAAAGCAATCGTGATCCAAATACCAGCAACATTCTTTAAAGAGATGGAAAAAATAATCATTAACTTTATATGGAAAGGGAAGAAGTACTGGATAAGTAAAGCTCTACTGAAGAAGAAGAAGAAAGTAGAAGGACTCGCACTACCTGATCTCAGAATCTACTATACAGCTACGGTAGTCAAAACAGCCTGGTAGTGGTACAATGACAGCTACACTGACCAATGAAACAGAATTGAGAACCCAGATGTAAATCCATCCACCTATGGTCACCTGATGTTCGACAAGGGCCCAAAGTCCATCAAATGGGGAAAAGACAGTCTTTTTAGCAAATGATGCTGGCAAAACTGGATATCCATCTGCAATAAAATGAAGCAGGACCCATACCTCACACCATATACAAAAACAAGTTCAAAATGGATCAAAGACCTAAATATAAAGCCAAAAACTATAACGTTCATAGAAGAAAAAATAGGACCAATGCTATAGGCCTTAATACATGGCATTAACAGGATACAAACCATAACCATCAACACACAAACCCCAGAAGATAAGCTAGATAGCTGGGATCTTCTAAAAATCAAGCACTTATGCTCTTCAAAAGACTTCACCAAAAGAGTCAAAAGAGAACCTACAGACTGGGAAAAAATTTTTGGACAGTACAAGTCAGACAAAGGTCTAATCTCCATAATCTACAAGAAAATCCAACACCTCTACAACAAAAAGACAAATAATCCTATTAAAAAATGGGCAAAGGAAATGAACAGACACTTCACCAAAGAAGACATTCAAGCAGCCAACAGACACATGAGGAAATGCTCGCGATCACTAGCCGTTAGAGAAATGCAAATTAAAACCACCATGAGATACCATCTCACCCCTGCATTACTGGCACAAATCAAAAACACTGGAAATAACAAATGTTGGAGGGGCTTCGGGACCTCTTATGCACTGCTGATGGGAATGCAAAATGATACAAGCATTTTGGAAAATGATATGGCACTTCCTCAGAAAGCTAGAAATAGAAATACCATATGATCCAGCAATCCCACTGCTAGGAATATATCCTGGAGAAATAAGAGTCATCCCTCGAATAGACATATGCACACCTATGTTCATGGCATCATTGTTCACAATAGCAAAAAGTTGGAAACAACCTAGATGCCCATCAACAGACGAATCGGTAAACAAACTATAGTACATACACCCAGTGGAGTATTATGCAACAAGAAAGAACAATGATGAATCTGTGAAGTATCTCATAACATGGATGAAACTGGAGGACATTATGCTCAGTGAAATAAGTCAATCACAAAAGGACAAATATTGTATGAGACCTCTATTTTAAAAACCCATGAAAAAGTTTTCACACAAAAAGTAACAATCTTTGTTGGTTACCAGGGATCGGAGGGATGGTGGAGAAATACTAAATAGGCAATAGATAAGTGGTATCTTTGGTGAAGTGTGAGACAGTACACAGTACTGGGGAAACCAGCACAACTTGTACAAGGAAATGTCATGGAAGCTCCCTAGACACATCCAAACTCCCTGAGGGACTGAATTGCTGGAGAGAGAGCTGTGGGGACAATGGTCTTGGGGAACATATAGCTCAATTGGCATAACACAGTTTATAAATACAATTTTCTATATTCTACCTTGGTGAGTATGTCTGGGGTCTTAAATCCTGTAAGCAGCCGTCTAAGATGCTCCACTGGTCTCATCCCTTCGGGAGCAAGGGAAAATGAAGAGAACAGGATACAAGGAAAAGATTATTCCAAATGACTAATAGACCACAGCTACCAAGGCCTCCACCAGACTGAGTACAGTACAGCTAGATGGTGCCTGGCTACCACCACTGACTGCTGTGACCGGGATCACAACAGACGGTTCTGGACATAGCTGGAGAAGGATGTAGAACAAAATTCTAACACACACAAAAAAGACCAGATTTACTCGCCTAAAGGAGACTGCAGAAACCCTGAGAGTATGGCCCCCAGACACCCTTTTTCTCGGTGGTGAAATCACTTCCGAGGTTCACCGTTTAGCCAGGTATTGGACAGCCCCATAAAACAAAATGAGAGTAATGAGGCACAGCAGTCCAGGGACAAGGGCTAGAAGGCAGAAGGGGTCATGAAAGCTGGTGATAGGGAAACCAAGGTTGAGTAAGGACAGTGTTGACATGTAGTGGGGTTCTTAACCATTGTCATAGGGCAACATGTGTACTAAATGTTTAATGAGAAACTATTTTGTTGTGTAAACCTTCATCTAAAGTGAGAATAGCAGCACAATTGGAATAGTGTAGTTGATGTCTCTGAACTGTGCATGTAGAAATTTTTGAAATGGTGTATTTTTGGCTATGTATATTTTCACAAAAAAAAAATGTCTAGAAGGGAGAGGGTTGACATGTCGTTGGGTTGTTAACCAATGTCATAAAACAATAAGTGTACTACTGTTTAATGAGAAACTATTTGTTCAGTAAACCTTCACCTGAAGTACAATTTTTGAAAAAAAGAAAGAAAATGTATTAAAAAAAAAAAAAAACTACAATGAGATACCAGCAAGGCTAGCACTAATCCAAAAAACACAATATAATAAATGTTGGAGAGGTTGTGAAGAGACTTGAACACTTATACATTCCTGGTGGGAATGTAAAATGGTACAACCACTTTGGAAAATGATTTGGCCCTTCCTTAAAAAGCTAGAAATAGAAGTACCATATGATCCAGCAATCCCACTCCTTGGAATATATCCTAGAGAAATAAGAGTCATCACACGAATAGACATATGCACACCCATGTTCATTGCAGCACTGTTCATAATAGCAAAAAGATGGAAACAACCTAGGTATCCATTAACAGATGAATGGATGAACAAATTATGGTATATACACACAATGGAATACTACACAACAATAAAGAACAATGATGAATCCGTGAAACATCTCACAACATGGATGAATCTCAAGACATTATGGTGAGTGAAATTAGTCAGTCACAAAAGGACAAATATTGTATAAGACTGCTATTATAAGAACTCAAGAAAAGGTTTAAATAGAGAAGAAAGCATTCTTTGATGGTTATGAGGGTGGGGAGAGAGGGGGGAATTCATTAACTAGATAGCAGACAAGGATCATCTTAGGTGAAAGGAAGGACAACACAAAATACAGGGGAAGTCAGCACAAATGGACCAAAGCAAAAGCTAAGAAGTTAGTGAACATATCCAAACACTTTGAGGGACAGAGTAGCTGTGGCTGGGGTCTGAGGACGATAGTTTTTGGGGACATCTAGGTCAATTGGCATAACAAAGTTTTTTAAGAAAATGTTCTGTATCCCACTTTGGTGAGTAGCTTCTGGGGTCTTAAAAGCTTGTGAGTGGCCTTCTAAGATGCATTAATTGGTCCCAACCCACTTGGAGCAAAGGAGAATGAAGAACACCAAAGACACAAGGCAAATATTAGCCCAAGAGACAAAAGGGCCACATTAACTGGAGACTCCATCAGCCTGAGACCAGAAGAACTAGATGGTGCCCAGCTTCCACCAGTGACTACCCTGAAAGTCCCAGATGGAGATGGAGAAATGTGTGGAGCAGAACTCAAATTCATATAAAAAGACCAGACTTAATGGTCTGACAGAGACTGGAAGAACCCCTGAAATTATGGCCCCTGGACTCTCTGTTAACCCAGAACTAAAACTATCCTTGAAGCCTACTCTTCAGACAAAGATTAGACTGGAGTATAAAATAAAAAATAATACCCATGAGGAGTGTGCTTCTTAGTTCAATCAGATACAGGAGACCAAATGGGCAGCTACTGTCTGCAGACAGGATGAGAAGGCAGGAAGGGACAAGAGCTGGTTGAATGGACACAAGAAACCCAGGGCAGCAAGGGTGAGTGTGCTGTCACATTGTGGGAATTTCAACTAAAGTCACATAATAATATGTATATAAATTTTTGTATGAGAATCTAACTTGAGCTGTAAACTTTCACCTAAAGCACAGTAAAAAAAATTTAAAAAAGACTGAAAATCAGTAAAAAAAGTATTAACCAAAAGAAATTAGAGAAAACCAAAGAAAGAAGAAATAATAAAGATAAGACCATAAATCAATTAATAGAAAATAGATCAAGAAAAGTTTATTTTAAAATTGTTGTTATTAGCTGCTGTCAAGTCAACTCTGATTCATGGCGACTTTATGTACAACAGAATGAAACATTGCCCAGTCCTATGTCATCCTCATAATTGCCAGCATGTTCAAGTCCATCATTGCAGCCACTGTGCCAGTCCGTCTCATAGAGGGTCACCCACACCCTCTTTGGCCCTTTACTTCACCAAGCATGATATCCTCCTCCTCTGGCAATTGACCCTGATGGTGTGTCCAAAGCAAACATGTCAGATGTTCTGTTGTGATCCATAAGGTTTTCATTGGCCAGTTCTCAGAAGTAGATCTCAGGTCTTTCTTCCTAGTCTGATTTCTGTATGTTAATTTTATGTCTCCCTACCTTTCTGATTTTTTTTAATTGTTTGAGTCAGTTTGATCATTGACTCTCCAGGATTTTACAGGTATACTATTTACTTATCTGTAAATATAGTTTTACAACTTATTTGCCAACTCTTATGTCTCTAATGTATTTCTCTTGTCTAATTACATTTCCCAGTATTTTTAGTACAATGTTAGAAAGAAATGGAAATAGTGAACATCCTTGCTTTTTTCCCACCTGAATGGAAATGCCTCTAGTGTTTCTCCACTAAGAAAGATAATGTGAATGTGTATTTTATAATGTTAAAAAAAAGTAAATATATATTTCTATTTTGTGTTGACTGAAGGTTGTTTGTCAAAGGCTCTTAAAAATGTGTGTGTGTGTATATCCTTTAGATGTATTGATAGGGTATATTATATTAATGGATTTTCTTGCACTGAAGTGTGTTGCAATGGGTTTTCTTTTATATGGCCTTTCTGACCCTGAGTTAGTAATTATCCCAAAATGATTGGTCAGGGAAATCTGCTAAAGGATTGGTTGGTTTGCTCTATGCATAAGTGGCTTGCAAGGGACTGGTCAGTTTGCTATCCACCTTTATACGGATTAAATTGGGGGGGAGCTGTGATGGTTAAGATTGTGTGTCAACTTGGCTGGCCCATGATTCTCAGTGTTTATATGGGATCACTCCCATGATTGAATCTGCTGTGAGTAGCCAATCAGTTGAAAGAGAGTTTCCTTGGGAGTGTGGCCTGCATCCAAATATAAGCAGACATTCTGGCTTTTCACTCGCTCTGGATCCTGTGGCTGCCTCCTGTTCATCTGACCTCCAGTTCTTGGGACTTGAGCTATCAGCTTATCTGCTGGTCTTGGGATTTATCGATCTTCACAGTTTGTGAGCAGAGCCCTGCTCTCCAACCTGCTGATCTGGAGTTCACCAGCCCTTGCAACTATGTGAATAAGGAGAAGCCTTGCGATCTTACCTGCCAATCTTGGGATTCGTCGATATTCACAGCCCGTGAGCAAGAGCCCTGCTTTCTGACCTGCCTATCTTGGGTTCACCAGCTCCTGCAGCTGTGTGAATCGGGAGAAGTCTCTATCCTAATCCACGGGCTTGGGACGTTCCAGTCTCTACAATCGCATGGGCTGTTTCTTTAAGTCTCTCTCTATATATATATTTATACTCTTTACTGGTTTTGCTTCTCTAGAGAACCCAGCCTAAGACAGGGGCCCTGCCCTGTAGTTGGCTTTTACCAGGATAGGCTGGGGGTCCCGCCCAGTCTGACCTTTACCCAGATTGGCTGAGGGACCTACCCAGTGACTGACAAAAACCCTAAAATATAGATGCTTAGATGGAGCTTCCTTATGAAGGAGAGCTAGGAAGGCAGTGAGTCCTTTTGACACGGGCCTTGTGCTGAGAACCTCCTAGAAGTGCTATAATACAGGTCAAGGGCTGTAACGCTGAGCTGGTAACACTCACTGGGCTGGTAACACTAAAGATAGAGAAATGGCAGCAGGCACAGCAGAGCCAAGCAGCAGAGAAACGGCGGCAGTGGTTTCAGCCATGGGAACCACGAGACCTGCAGATGGCAGCTGAGGGCAGAGTCAGCCTGTGGAAAAGACTGCGGCAGTAGGTGAGTTGACCCACGGAGTGGAGCTGGGCATCTCTGGACAGGAGGTCGCCAACAGAGCAGAAGTTGAGCATACATTGTACAGGAGTTGCCTGTGAAAGTCTTATCTCAAGAGCTGTCATAATGCTGCCTAACTCTGGCACTGGGCCACAGTTGTCCCAAAGCTGCTGGTTGATAGCTAAAACAGTAAGCACAAGGGGCCAGATCACCCAAGAAAAGCTGTGGAGAGAGACAGAGAAAGAGAACAAACACAAACATGCCGCACCCAGCCTGACCCGATGGCACACCTGCCAAGAGAGAGTGAGATGCTTGCTGACAGCTGGCCCATGTTGTGCCCATCCAGTGACACAGAAATGAACATGGGTAAGTTAGACATAAGTGGGTTCCTTATGGGAATCCATAAGTGGGTTCCTCCGCTATGATGCTACGTGGTGTACCTGTAGGGGTGGAGGGGACCTGTTTACCTAAAATCTGTTCTTATTTACCATTTGCTTTCTGTAAGTAATCTGTTCCTGTGTTTACTGTTTACCTTCTATAAATAATAATAATGACTTTCAATTGCCAACACTTGGTAAAGTATGTGTGTGTGCGACCCAGTCAGATTGGCTAGTAAAGTCCTCATCCCAGCAGTTTTATCACTGCTTGTGATTTTGAGGCAACCGGCGTGTGTTTATGTACACAGTTTATGAACTAATCTTGCATTCGTGGAATAAAACCTACTTGGCCATGGTATATTATTTTTGTAATGTGGTGTTGGAGTCTGTTGCTAATATTTTATCTAGATGTATATTTGCATCTGTATACATAAGTGATACTGGTATGTAATTTTCTTTTTCTTTTTTTACATGCTATCTTTATAAGGTTTAGGTAACAATGTTTGTCTTGCTTTAAGAATTAGGAAGTTTTCCCTCATTTTCAGTGCTCTGAAATAATTTGTAGAATATTGGGGCTCTCTGGTCTCTAAAGGTTTGGTATAATTCTCCATGGAACCATATGAGCTTGGTGAAGTTCTGTGAGTGCATGTCACAGGTGGTTTCAATGTAGCCTGGTGAATTTCCTGACAGTTTTTTTCCTTCTTAATGTCCAAGCATCATTTTCTAGTACAACTAAATTTCTAAAAGTTTATTTTTACAGAATACCACAAGGATAAATTAACTTTAATACTGGCAAAATACTTTTAGATAAAAATCAGTGTCTATAAATACATGATTAATAGTAAATAAAGCACTCAATTAATCCAACACAGTTTGCATAATTATATCCCTAATTCCAATTATTTATTTTTCATTTATCACAGGTTGTTATCTCAAGTCTACTTAACTTAAACAATTAATACAAGTTATGCCTTCTGCTATTTGGCAGTTTATGGTGTGGATTGTTTCCCTTGAGTGGAGCAGTTCCTAGAAAAAGGGAGAAACATCACAAAATGACAAAACAAAAACAAATTTAGTCCATCCAACTATCGAAATAAGTTTGAATAGCTTGAAGAATTGAAATTCTTATCTGATAACAGAATAGAAAATTGAATTCTTATACTTCTATTTTCAGAGCTATCACTTTACCATGTGAAGAAAAAGGGTGGACATACTTGAACAAGAATTCATTTATGACATATCTAGTTCTTGAGCTATAAAGTACTATTAAATCGGGAATGTAAAATACATGATGTAAACAATGAACAGTTCAAAGGCAAATTTGCAAGTTTTTCTTCCAGAAAGGTCTTACAACTACAGTGGTCTGAATTTTCTTTTAAACTAAGAGGAACTTTTTTTAAGATTTAATAGAAATAGAAGCTTTCCATTCCTTTTAAGATTGACAGATAAGATACAACTTACTACACAGACACTGAAATAGGTCTCAGGGATGCCCTCAATCTCAAAATGGGACCCAATCTTCTGTAACTAACAGCCTGAAGCTCCTGACAATGATTGAATCAGGCATGTCACAGGTGGTTTAAATATAGCCATCTTATCCCAGTGACGTTGTTGTTGTTAGGTGTTGTCTAGTGGGTTCTGACTCATAGTGACCCTATATACAAGAGAACTAAACACTGCCCAGTCCTGCACCATCCTCAAAATTGTTGTTATACTTGAACCCATATTTGCAGCCACTGTATCAGTCCATCTCCTTGAGGGTCTTCCTTTTTCACTGACCCTCTACTTTACCAAGCATGATATCCTTCTCCAGGGACTGGTCCCTCCTGATAACATGTCCAAAGTACATGAGACAAAGTCTCACCATCCTCACTTCTAAGGAGCATTCTAGCTGTACTTCTTCCAAGACAGATTTGTTCATTCACCTGGAAGTCCATGGTATATTATATATTTTTCACCAACACCATAATTCAAAGGCATCAATGCTTCTTCATTCTTCCTTATTCATTGTCCAGCTTTCGCATGCATATGAGGGAATTGAGAATACCATGGCTTGGGTCAGGTGCGCCTGAGTCCTCAAGGTAACATTTATGCTTTTTAACCCTGTAAAGAGGTATTATGCAGAAGATTTTCCCAATCAATATGTCATTTGATTTCTTGACTGCTGCTTCCATGGGCATTGATTGTGGATCCAAGTAAAATTAAATCCTTGACAACTTCAGTCTTCTCTCTGTTAATCAGAATGTTGATTATCAGTCCAGTTGTGAGGATTTTGTTTTCTTTATGTTAAAGTGTAATCCGTACTGAAGGCTAGAGTCTTTGACCTTGATGAATAAAAGCTTCAAGACCTCTTCACTTTCCCCAAACAAGGTTGTGTCATCTGCATATCACAGGCTGTTAATGAGTCTTCCTCCAATCCTGATGCCCCATTCTTCATATACTTCAGTTTCTTGGATTATTTGTTCAGCATAAAGACTGAATGGGTACAACCCTAACACACACCTTTCCTGATTTTAAACCACACAGTATCCCCTTGTTCTGTTCGAATGACTGCCTCTTGGTCTATGTACGAGTTCCTCATGAGCACAAATAAGTGTTCTGGAATTCCATTCTTCACAATGTTATCCTTATTTGTTATGATCCACACAACCAAATGCCTTTGCATAGTCATTAAAACACAGGTAAGCATCTTTCTGGTATTCTCTCTTTTCAGCCAAGATCCATCTGATAGCAGCGATATCCCTAGCTCCACATTCTCTTCTGAATCTGGCTTGAATTTCTGGCTATTCTTGTCGATGTACCGCTGCAACCACTTTTGAATTATCTTCAGCAAAATTTTAATTATGTGTGATATTAATGATATTGTTTGATAATTTCTGCATTCTGTTGGATCACCTTTCTTTGGAATGGTCACAAATATGGATCTCTTCTAGTCAGCTAGCCAGGTGGCTGTCTTTGAATTTCTTGGCATAGACGAGTGAGTGCTTCCAGCTTTGCTGGAAACTTAAGTTGTTGAAACTCAATTGGTATTCCGTCAATTCCTGGAGCCTAGTTTTTCTCCAGTGCCTTCAGTGCAGCTTGGACCTCTTCCTTCAGTACCATCAGTTCTTGATTATATGCTGCGTCCTGAAATGGTTAAATGTCAGCCGGTTCTATTCGGTACAGAAATTGTATATTCCTTCTATCTTCTTTCGATGCTTCCTGTGTCGTCTAATATTTTCCACGTGGAATCCTTCAGTATTTCAGCTTGAGGTTTAAATATTTTCTTCAGTTCTTTCAGCTTGAGAAATGCCAAGCAACGTCTTCCCTTTTGGTTTTCTATCTCCAGGTCTTTGCACATTTCATTATAATACTTTATTTAGTTCGTCTTCTCAAGCCACCTTTTGAAATCTTCTGTTCAGCTCTTTATGCCATCATTTCTTCCTTTTGCTTTAGCTACTCTAAGTTCAAGAGCAGTTTCAAGAAGTTTCAGAGTCTCTTCTGACATCAGTTTTGGTCTTTTCTTTCTTTCCCGTCTTTTTAATGACCTCTTGCTTTCTTCATGTATGATATCCTTGATGTCATTCCACAACTCATCTGGCCTTTGGTCATTAATGCTCAGTGCATCGAATCTATTCTTGAGATGGTCTCTAAATTCAAGTGGTACATACTCGAGGTCGTACTTTGCTCTTGTAGACTTGTTCTAATTTTTTCAGTTTCAACTTGAACTTGCATATGAGCAATTGATGATCTGTTCTGCATGCAGTCTGCCCTGGCCTTGTGCTGACTGATACTGAGCTTTTCCATCATGTCTTTCCACAGATATAGTCAATTTGATTCCTGTGTATTCCATCTGGTGAGGTCGACTTGTATAGTCACTGTTTATGTTGTTGAAGAAGGGTATTTGCAGTGAAGAAGTCATTGGTCTTGCAAAATTCTATCATGTGATATCCAGCATCATTTCTATCACCAAGGCCAAATTTTCCGACTACCAGTCCTTCTTCTTCGTTTCCAACTTTCTCATTCCAATTGCCAGTAATTATCAGTGTGCCTAGATTGCATGTTTGATCAATTTCAGACTGCAGAAGTTGGTAAAAATCTTCAATATCTTCATATTTGGCCTTAGTGGTTGGTGTGTTGACCAGCTACTTAGCGGATGACCCTGCTGGCATTTGAAATACCAGTGGCAAAGCTTCCAGTATCACAGCAATATGCAAGCCACCACAGTAGGACAAACTGACAGACATGTGGTGGAAATGTTGAATGGTAAGAGTAGTAATAGACATCTATGTCTAGTTCCTGATTTTGAGAAATGTTTCTAAGGTTTCCAGTTAAGTATGGTTTCTGCTATAGGTTTGAGAAATACTCATTATCAGGTTAGAAAGGTTCTGTTTTAATCTTTTTCCAACTCTCCTTCCTCTAGCCTTTGAAAGAGTATTATAAGAACAATTGAAGGTTGATATAAACTCACCTGTGAAATCAGAGCCAGTGCTCTTTGGTAAATTGAATTTTTTTACTACTAATTCTATTACTTTAATTAAGTTCCTCTCTTCATGTTTTCTATTTCTTAAGTCCATTTTGGTTTTTAGTTCTTGCTAGAAATTTTTCTTTGACACTTGAAGTTGCAAAAATTGTTGGCATAGAGTTATTTATAAATTCTTTATGGTTAAGTGTAGTCTCTTTTTTTTTAATGCAAGATTTATATATGTGTGTGGTTATTAGGCCAAGCTTATGAATTGAATTGTTAATATATTTTATATCCTTACTATATTTTGTCTTCTTTATTGATCAGTTTCTCAGACAAGTTTATTGAAACTTCTACCATGATTTTGGTATTGTCAGTGTTTCCATTTGCTTTAATTTTTAGATGAATAAAAATTCACAATTACTTAATCTTCTTGTGACTTGTTCTTTTTAATCATTAAGTAATGTCTCCATTTTGCCCTTATTTTTCTGATATTGAAATTTCTATGACTGCTCTTGCTTTCTTTTGGTTAATATTTTCCCCAATGTACCTTTTTCAAACATTATATTTTCAATATTTTTTGGACAGTTTGCAATTTGGGATCTTCTTTTAATCCCCCTCCCCTCACAAACACACACAAGTTTCTAGGTGAATTTAATCCATTTATATTTATTGTGATTACTGATTTATTTGAACATACTTTATCATCTTATGTTATGTTTTTATTTATTGCGGTCTCTCTTTTCACTTTTTCTCCCTACTTACTTTTTATTTAATAAAATTTTCTTTATTTTCCCTCACTTACTTTTCTCTCTAATGGTTTTATTTTTCTTCTTTTAATGAGTATTCTTTTTATGTGCATGGAGACAAATTAATACATTTTAACCAAGTTTAAATCAATACCATTGTCTTCTCAAATATAATAAGGAATTTTGAAAGTTATTTCCATCCAAACTTCCCTTTCTATGGTTTCAAATATTTTATTACAACTTCGTTTCTACTCACTTTTCTGTTTTATTGAATACTTACTTAGCTTTACAAACACATTTTATTGATTTCTTTAATATCCACAGAGTTTCTTTAAAAATACTCCTTTCTTTGGGTTTAATTCCATAAATACTTCTTTCTGCAGGTAGCAAACTTTTTCTATATGTTTCTGAAAATGTCTGGTTTGCTTCATATATATATGCTAGTTAACCTGGGCTGGATTTCTAAGCTGATCATAATTTTCCATCAGCTTATAAAACATTACTCATTAGTGTATTTTAATTCTTTATAGGTAATCTGCCCTTTCACTTTGAAAACTTGTCAGATTTTCTTTTTAATTTTACTGTTCTGCAGTTTCACCACAAAGTGTTTTGGTGTGGATATGTTTTAATTTATACGTGAGTATTGCTGAATTTTTCAATTTGAGGAATTCATGTTTTTTTCAGTTCTGGAAAATTATTAGTCATTACCTGCGTATATGTTGTCTCTCTCTCATTCTCTAGAGTGTAGGGGTTTTCAGTTTGTGGTCCAAGAATAGAATGCAATGGGTTTATGGTTTTTGATGGTGAATTCCTTCTTTTCACAGACCTCTAGCTGATATTTATAATTTCTGTCCATTATTAGTTAGGCAACAAACTACAGTAGTATTAGCAGTTCCTTTGACTTTTTCACCAATGGGAGCCACAAATATTTTCATATTAAAAGTTGTAGAAGATATCTCAAAATACTTTTCATGTTTTTCACAGCTTGAAATTATAGTACGTATAAGACCCACTACTAGGTCTGATTTAATGAATTGCTAAATAATCTCTTAAATTAGAATAGCACACATTTTAAAAATATTTTGTACCTGTATTTAAATGTTATTAGTTTTCTTTGTAATTGTATGTGTTTTATGTGTTTAAAAACATTAAATGTGTAGACTTCATCAAAGTGCCAAATGGTCCGTGACACAAAGAGGTTAAGAACCTTTGCTCTAGTCCCTTCTTCTGTGACTTCATCTATGGACTTATGTTGGAAGTTCATTTTCTATTCTCCTTATCTCTCATATTTCAGATTTAACATTTTTTGTTTTCTCACTGAATTTCTAAATCTGCATTTCAGTTTCTCAATCTCTTTTCATATGTGCCATGTCTACTATTTAACCCACCAGAGGACTCATTATTATTTTATTACTAAAATTAAATTCTACTCATTTAATACTACTTGAATATGGAGCCCTGGTGGCACAGTGGTTAAAGTGTATAACTCCTAACCGAAAGGTTGGCAGTTCAAATCTACCAGCTGTTCCTTTGAAACCCTATGGGGCAGTTCTACTGTTCCTATAGGGTCACTATGAGTCGGTATCAATTCAACAGCAACGGGTTTGGTTTTGGGTTTTATATTGAATGTACCGTGGACTGCCAGAAGAATGGACAAATCTGTCTTGGAAGAAGTACAACCAGAATGCTTCTTAGAAGTGAGGATGACGAGACTTCATCTCACGTACTTTGGACATATTATCAGGAGGGACCAATCCCTGGAGAAGGACATCATGCTTGATAAAGTAGAGGGTCAGCAAAAAAGAGGAAGACCCTGAACGAGATGGACTGACACAGTGGCTGCAACAGTGGGCTCAAACATAGCAATGATTGTGAGGATGGCACAGGACCAGGCAGTGTTTCGTTCTGTTGTACATAGGGTTGCTGTGAGTTGGAACTGACTCAACAGCACCTAAACAACAACAATAACAACAACAATATGGTTTTTAGATATTTTTCTCATATTCTAATGTTGTTTTATGAGTTATTAATTAATTCTTTGAATATTCTAAACTTAATTATCTTTTTAGTTCCTTTCTGACAACTGTTAGCTCTCATTCCTCATGTTGTTAGATTCTCTCACGTGCTTTGAAAATTTGTCTGTAAGCTCATTGTCAGCAGTTTGTATCTGCATTTTCCATAAATACAGAGTGTTGAATTTGCCATAAACCTCAGTTTCACATTTACTTCTGTCAGGACCCTCCAGGGGTCACTGTTCTGAAACCAGTTTTCATATTTGTTCCATATTTATTCCTCAGTTTGGGGCTTATACGAAGCCTGAATAGTGTGGATTTGGATTCTACACTAATGCAGGATTTGTTATGTTTCTTCTTATATCACAGAATCAGCACCTTAGAGTTGTGTCCCTGCTGTGTCTTAACTCCCATCTGTATACAGGGAAGCCCATTTCAAGGTCTCCACCTTCACTCCACAGTAGACCACAACTCTTTCCCTGTAGAGATTTAAAATACCAGCACTTACAGTATGTATCTGCCCCAACATTTCAGCTCCCATTCACCACTCTGGCTATGACTCCCTTCTATTTCTGGCACCTTGAAAATTCCCTTTCTCTTATGCCTAGTATGTATTTTAGTGTTTTGGGTTGTATTTTATCCAGAATTTATGTGTAATTGGGGTGGGGGAAAATTCTGCAACTACTCAATCTGTTTTGACCAGAATTTTAGAGTGATAGCTTTAAAACAAAAATTGAATCTTATCATGCCTCTATTTATGTCCTTTAAATCGCTCGAATGTTAGATCTATAAGGGGAGGAAACTTGACTGCCTTGTTACCGCTGTTTCTTTACAAACCTAGAAGAGCACATAATAGGCTCTTAATAAAGATTTGTTAAATGAATGAATAAATTATTTCCCACCACCTTGAAATTAAAGATAAATACAGTTAGCATAGTCTAGTATTCCTTGTATGACCTGGCCTATGCCTACCTCTCCAACCTTACCCTCTTACTCTCTACTTCTCCCCTCTAAACTTGAAACACATTCAACTTATTCTAGTTTCTTGAACACATGAAGCTCTTTCTTGTCTCAAGGTCTTTGCCCATGCCCACCTGGGACACTGTTTCCTGGCCTTCCATCCTCCATCCCTCTCTATGCAAAACTGTTACGCTAAAAGTTAAATCCTATGCAACTATAATTAATTTCTGTGGGGAAATAAAACTCCCCTGGATTTTTCAGTGTCCTTGCAAAAGCCTTAGCCTCCTCAGACTTATTCACATACCATGAGAATTAGATCTGTAGGTATTTGCCTAATTAATTGCTGAAATTTTCTCTTATCTCCTAGAGAGGGCCAAATGGTTACAGTCCAGGCCTAGCTTCGTAGGTTAAATCCTCAAATTGCAGGAAGGCTGGAGTGGCTATCTTCCTCTGTATTTACATTTCAAGGAGGATTGGGGCCCAGGGACTTAGACATATCTCCCTTGCTTGTTGTTAGTTGCCGCTGAGTCGATTCTGACCATGGTGACCCCCCCTGTGTACAGAGTAGAACTGCTCCATAGGGTTTTAAAGGCTATGACCTTTTGGAAGCAGATCATCAGGCATGCCCTCCAAAGCACCTATAGGAGGGTTTGAACTACCAACCTTTTGGCTGTTAGGACATTGTTTAACCATTCCATCTGGCTACTGGATAGATTTTATTTACATATCAAAGGGCTGAAGTAAGGAGGAGACCCTTTCAAGAGGGGAGAGCAACTGCTGCCTCTTTTCCCTTTATAATCAGTTGCCATGGAGTCATCTCCAACTTATGGCTACCCAGTGTGTATCAGAGTAGAACTGTGCTCCATAGACTTTTCAATGGCTGATATTTGGGAAGTAGATCACCATGCTTTTCTTCCAAGGTGTCTTTGGGTGGTCTCGAACTGCCAACTTTTTGGTTAGCAGCTGAGCACTTAACCATTTGTACCATCCAGTGACTCCTTCACCTTTATAAGCAGGGAAAATCCTTGTTTCTCATCCCTCACCAATGGGGTGTCTGGCTACTTGTGTAAGACAGTTGACCTGGCTCTCATCACATTTCTAGATGGGCAAAGACTAGGGGCAAAGACAGGCTGACACACTTATTTACTGTGGAGTGCTTAATAAAAAATCTGTCTCTGATTCAGAACACCTCATGTGTGTACTCATGATAAAATTTATAGAGTTGAATATTAAAAACTCGATAGTCCCTAAATGATGCAAGATGGTGTTTTACTTTATTTTTAGTTAACTTTGTATCTAATTTCTCAAATTAGAAATTAGATTTTAGAAGGTGAAATTATTTTTCTCTCTCCTCTGGCCTTCAAACCTACCACCATGACCTTCATCCCTGGCAGATCATTTAAGTCATCCAGCAACTTCTTTCAACTTTTCTCCTTTCCAATTCTAAAGTTTACTCTAAATTTGCATGTTCTCCTCCTTTTATGCAGTCATGGAGGAAAAGGGAGCTTTATCTTTTCCAAGCTAACCCACCACCTATGCCCTTGGGCCTATCCTCTCCCATTGCTTCTGAAACCTTAGGCTATTAATCAACTTCAGTCTCACTCTACTGGCTTCTTCTTCCTCCCCTCCTGGTGTCCCCAGATGAAAGAATCACAGTTCATTGCATCTGGATTCATACAAATTTCATATTAAATAGAATCCTTCCTAACAGCCTACCAAAGAGAAATCTGTAAGCTGAAATCTGTCTTTTATGTCCATAGCTGTGAAAATGCAACCTGGTGAAATTGGTCTGGATGCCAATTCATAAAAGCCCACAAGATGCTCACTGCTTAGCTTCAAAAAGCCTTATGCATTCTTTCCCAGAGGAGGAAATCTGACTGGTTTTGGTCCTTTGACAAATAGAAAGGTAAAAAATTTAAAGAATAATTGTACTTGAAGCCATATAGGATTTTAAAAATGCCATACTAAGTTATGGTAGTGTTAATCAGTTTTCTAAAGAAATGATGAAGTAAAAGAGCTGAACAGAAGATTTCAAAGGTCAGTGTGAGAAGACAGAGTAAAACATTATAATGAAATGTGCAAAGACCTGGACTAGAGTTAGAGAACCAAAAGGGAGAAATACGCAGGGCATTTCTCAAGCTGAAAGAACTGAAGAAAAAATTCAAGCCTCAAGTAGCAATACTGAAGGACTCTACATGGAAAATATTGACCAACACAAGAAGCATCAAAAGAAAATGGAAGGAATACACGGAGTCACTCTACCAAAAAGAACTGGTTGACATTCAACTATTTCAGGAGGTACCATATGATCAATGAAGGAAGAAATTCAAGCTGAACTGAAGGCACCGGCAAAAAACAAGACTCCAGGAATTGATAGAATACCAATTGAGATGTTTTGACCAATGGATTCAATAGGCAACACTGGAAGCACTCACTCATCCATGCCAAGAAATTTAGAAGACAGCTACCTGGCCAACCAACTGGAAGAGATCCATATTTGTGCCCATTCTAAAGAAAGGTGATCTAACAAAATGCAGAAATTATCGAACAAAATCATTAATGTCACATGCAAGTAAAATTTTGCTGAAGATAATTCAAAAACAGTTGCAGCAATACTTTGACAGAGAACTGCCAGAAAGTCAAGCCAGATTCAGTAGAGGATGTGGAATGAAGGATATCATTACTGATGTCAGATGGATCTTGGCTGAAAGCAGAGAATACCAGAATGATGTTCACCTGTGTTTTATTGACTATGTGAAGGCATTCAACTGTGTGGATCATAACAAATGGATAACATTGAGAAGAATGGAAACTCCCGAATACTTAATTGTGCTCATGAGGAACCTGTACATAGACCAAGAGGCAGTCATTCAAACAGAACAAGGGGATACTGTATGGCTTAAAATCAGGAAAGGTGTGTGTCAGGATTGTATCCTTTCACCATATTTATTTAATCTGTATGCCGAGCAAATAATCTGAGATGCTGGACTATATGAAGAAGAGCATGGCATCAGGATTGGAGGAAGAGTCATTAACAGCCCGCATTATGAAGATGACACAATCTTGCTTGCCGAAACAAAGACCATTTGAAGCACTTACTGATGAAGATCAAAGACCACAGCCTTCACTATGGGTTACACTTCAACATAAAGGAAACAAAAATTCTCACAACTGGACCCATAAGCAACATCATGAGAAATGAAGAAAAGATTGAAGTTGTCAAGGATTTCATTTTACTTGGATTTACTTTACACCCACAAAAACAGAAGTCAAGAAATCAAATGATGTGTATTGCATTGGGCAAATCTACTGCAAAAGATCTCTTTAAAGTGTTAAAAAGCAAAGATGTCACTTGAGGATGAAGGTATGCCTGACCCAAGCCATGGTGTTTTTAATTGCCTCATATGCATGGGAAAGCTGGACAATGAATAAGGAAGATGGAAGAAGAACTGATGCATTTGAATTATGATGTTGATGAAGAATATTGAATATACCATTGACTGCCAGGAGAATCAACAAATCTGTCTTGGAAGTACAGCCAGAATGCTCCTTAGAAACAAGGATGGCAAGACTTTGTCTCACATACTTTGGACATGTTATCAGAAGGGACATTCCTTAGAGAAGGACATCATGGTTGGTAAAGTAGAGGGTCAGCGAAAAAGAGGAAGACCCTCCACTAGGTGAATTGATACAGTGGCTGCAAAAATGGGCTCAAATATAGCAATGATTGTGAGCATGGTGCAGGATAGGGCAGTATTTTGTTCTGTTGTACATAGGATTTCTATGAGAACCGACTCAAACTGCACCTAACAGCAACAACAATCAGTCTTCATTTTCTAATGTCATTTTATTAGCAGTACTTATAAACACGGAACTATTTGTATTAAGTTGATTTTCCAAATGTGATGTTTGAAAAAATTATGGAACCAAAAAACACATTCAAATAATTGTGAAAAATCTCTCAAGAAATATAAAATCATGTTAAGTTTTATTTTAGTGGTGACTACATTCGTCAGATTCTAATTTTTTGAAAATTGTAAATTGGTGTATGGTATGTAAATTATCCATTCTTCATCCATTGATAATCCCATGAACTTTTTTTTTAATAGAAGACTATGTTTTCCATATTTATATTTATATTTCCTAGTCTCTCATTTTTTTTTTAAATTTAGATTTAATTTTAGCCTGAGAAGAGCTTAAAATTAAAACACTATCCATACGTTTTCAATAACTTCCATTATTTTAAATGCATGAGAAATAAATTACAATGGCATAAATGATTGGTTGACTAGTCGTATTCAACAAATTCGGTTGAAAATGAATATAGGCAAAGGTTTTGGAAATTACTGAATTCTATTTATCTTATTTAAAAGTAGCATGACTTAAAACTCACCTGCTTTAGCAACCAAATCATCTTTATTGTATTTTTTATAACACCAATCAATGATGAGGTCTCTTAAAGTCAACTTCTAAGTCTTTTGTATGCATCTTTATTTGAATTAACAAGAAGAGATTAAATCAAATTCTTGAAAGTAAAGTCTGTGTCTTATGTCTTGAGAAGACATATGTCTTATGTCAGGTGCTGTGATGTGACCTAAATGCATAATATAGAAAGAAAATCATTAAATATATGTATATAAGCATTTGGATATATTTCTGTGACATTATTCAAAATTCTTTTACTCTTTTTCTAAGTCAGGAATAAATATTTATATAGTCACATAGTTAAAGAAGAGTAGTTAGATACTAACTAGCAAACTAATAATAAAACAAAAGACAGAAAAAAATTAAGTTCTTTCATATCTGACTACCACTAATATACTCATGAAAATGGATACTTTGGAGCATTCTAATTGCAGCCTTTTGGTAAAATGTGTCTTAACCTGTATTGAACTTATTTTCAAGACTAGAAATGATGCAAAGGTAGGAAATAAGCTCCTCTAGAAGTGTCATATAGTAATAAGGTTTTAAAAACAGTAATATTCAGATCATTTTGCTATTGTTGTTTAATAACTGCTTATAATTTTCCTAAATTAAAAAAAGAGCAAAAATAAAACCTAAAGGCCAAAATTATATTCTATTTCATGAACATGTAGCAAATGTATGTGTTGTCCTTAAGTCTTTTTCCCAAACAAGTTTTCATTTTAACAAACAAACAAACACTTTTACAAAGCTGTTCACAATTGTTATTTTCTTCTAGTTAGGTGTGCAGAAAGATGGGCACAATGCTTAGCCATGCCACCTGAGACTACTACATAGACATACGACTGCCTAATTTTTTTTTTTTAATTGTACTTTAGGTGAAGGTTTACAGAAGAAATATTTTTCATTAAACAGTTAGTACATATGTTGTTTTATGACATTGGTTAACAACCCCACGACATGTCAACACACTACCTTCTCGGCCTTGGAGGACCTTTTTTTTTTCGGTGAAAATATACATAGCCAAAGATACACCATTTCAAAAATTTCTACATGTACAATTCAGTGACATTGATTACGTTCTTCCAGTTGTGCTGCTATTCTCACTTTAGATGAAGGTTTACACAAAAAAATAATTTATTAAACAGTTAGTACACATGTTGCCCTATGACAATGGTTAAGAACCCCACTACATGTCAACACTATCCTTACTCAACCTTGGGTTCCCTATCACCAGCTTTCCTGTCCCCTTCTGCCTTCTAACCTTTGTCCCTGGACTGCTGTGCCTCATTAGTCCTGTTTTGTTTTATGGGGCTGTGCAATCCCTGCCTGAACAGTGAACCTCGGGAGTGACTTCACCACTGAGCTAAAAGGGTGTCCAGGGGCCATACTCTTGGGGTTTCTCCAGTCTCTGTAAATCTGGTCTTTTTTTGTGAGTTAGAATTTTGTTCTACATCCTTCTCCAGCTCTGTCCAGAACCCTCTGTTGTGATCCCACTCAGAGCACGACTGCCTAATTTTTTAATCTGTTTTTAGAAGTGATGATTTCATAGACTCTGTTTGATGGGAAGTTTATTTCTTCACTACATATTATTTCTGGATTTAGCAATGAATAATGCACAGTGCATTAGCATTTAAGAAAGACATGAAGATTCTATGCACCTTATTATTATGCTTTCTATGCTCAGCTGCTCTTTGAGGGCTTACTCGGTATATGTATTTATGCTATTTTTTCTTTGTTCTTTTCCCTCTTCTCAGGTTAGAATCCCCTACAAGGAGTCTAAGCATGGATGCCCCCAGGGGTGTTCATATTAAAGCCCATGCTGGGAAAATTGAGGCCCTCTCTCAAATGGATATCAAATTTCATAGTAGTGATGGAATGGTAAGCTTAATAGATCAAGTTCCTATTATATGTCCTGATGACACTCATGAATATCATGTCCATTAAAGTAGCTATACATTAAATTTAGGGTCACTTTTAAAGAAAGTCATGATACGTGTAAAGTAGAAAACGTTAAAAGAACACAAAAGAATATTTAGCATTGAAAGAAAGACCAAGAAAAGTTAAAACAACTTTTTTTAGAACCTGACAGCTTTATTTGATTGGTTTTTGTGCTATCAAGTCACTAAGTTCAACTTTGAAAAAAACACTACAGAGACTTTGAAGGCCTACAGAGAATCAGTCTTGCCATTCCCCAGGGATTCAACTTCTTTTAACACGGCTGTCACCGTATGGAACCTTCTTTAGTTAAAAAAGGAAAAAAGCTCAATTTCAGTCAGCCAGAAAATTATGCACGCTAGGAATGTTCTTAAAAGCCCTAGAAGAAAATCAGAGCTTTGGTTTATAAGCTGGACTCCAAACATATGATGCCATATTACAGATTTTTACAAACAATTTATTGCATTTTTTCTTAGCCCACCCCACCTCTAGTTATTTTTATATGTATAAAATGTGCTCAAAATAAGGCATTAGCTCATGGATTTTCTTTTAAATGCCTCCAACTTGATAGCGATTTCCAAGGAGTTGAATGGATTGTATTGTTCATACTGCCAGTGCCTGGTGAAATGTGTTGGAATAAATGGATGTGAAAGCCATGTGTACAATGAGGGGCATAATGAATCCCCATTGCTCCTTCCCCAACCCCACTCTAGACACATCACACACAGACCCTACACAAAATGAAGAGATTCAGGTGTCCCAACAGATATTTTCCCACAAAGGCAGAGGAAAATAAGCAATAAAGCAGCATGTAAATTACCAGTTGTTAGAGTTTGCTTGAAAGGTAGGAAAATAAGTAACTAGGAAAAGATTGACCAATTAACCACAAGAAATAGAGGAAAGCAAACAAATTAAAGCCATGTTTAGGGGAAAGCAGGTACCCAAAGAACCCAAAGCATTGGACATTAACCTAAATAGATTCTGCTTTTTAAAAAGAATACCATTTGATTTATTTTACTCTGTGTGCAAGACAACATGAGGTAAAACCTTTGTGTGTAATGCTACTAATACCGTCCCACCCACTGCTCTCTATTGCAAGGGGTCAGCATCCCAAGAGGGAATACAGACTGCAAATATCAGTTTAATAAAAGATTGGAATTCATGGATGGGGGTTACATAAAATAAAGTGTCTAACATTATTGGCAAGGAATATGCCAACCCACAACATATTTAATTCTTTTAATAAGCCAGCACACTGGGATGGATAAAGGTTTGGCTACTCAACATGGTGATTCTTATTTCCTTCAGCTATCAAAGAGATTTCCAAGCCTCAACCAATGACCATGTTCTTGCATTTTGGTTTAATTGAATTATAATATGACCAAAAAATCCAGTCCCTCTCATTTTATTTTAATTGGATTTAGGCTATATGTCTACTGCTTTTCAGCATCTAATAGAAGGCAGTGGAGTTTTATTGTTGTTGTTAGGTGCCATTGAGTTGGTTCTGACTCATAGAGATCCTACATACAACAAAATTAAACACTGCCCAGTCCTGTGCCATCCTCACAACAGTTGCTATGTTTGAGCCACTGTGCCAGTCCATCTGGTGGAGGTCCTTCCTCTTTTTCACTGACCCTCTAGTTTATGACCCTCAACCATTATGTCCTTCTCCAGGGAATGGTCCCTCCTGATAACACATCCAAAGTATGCAAGACAAAGTTTTAAATAATAGTAAAAAGTCAGGGAAATGGTCAGTAGCTAATAGGATGAGTCCAATTGCCCTTCATAAGAAAATAAAACTGCAAATAAAATCAGGATAAATTCCAACACTCACAGTTAAATATTAGTAAAATGAATATATTTCTGTGGCTTATACTTTTTCCTAATGGGGAGGAAAAGATGATTTGTATAAAGTCAAATGGGATCACCAGATAAATGTGAATCGGCAAAAGAATTCTATCATTTTTATCAAGTCTGAAAGGTATTTTTGGGCATGTAACATATTAGAACTGAAAAGCATCCACCTTATTGACACACAAACTGAAAGAGCAAAATGTGTTCTCACATTGGTCAGTCTTCCTAGTTGGACTAACACAGTGGGTAAAAGAAAATTCGGCTTTCCTCCAATTTGGAGCACTGATTGCTAAGCACCTGCCGGAATGTAAAATAGAATTAGGCTACAAAATAATCAGATAATTATAATATGAATTAAATAAAGTCAAGTGCCTGTTTACTTTCCTCTGAGAAGAACAAACAGTGCTTTGTTTGGAACATTTGGCACATGAATTTTGTTTACCATGCTCGTTCCTCCTTTAACGTTCCATCTCTTGTTTTCTCCCACGCAGCTTGTGCTGGATGCTGAAACTGTATGTCTGCCCAAGTTGGTTCAGGGAACTGGGGGTCCCTCTGGCAGCTCGCAGAGACTCTATGAAATCTGTGTTTGTCCAGATGGGAAACTTTACCTGTCTATGGCTGGTGTGGGTACCACATGCCAGGAAAACAGCCAGGTCTGTCTCTAAACCATCTGCATCTTCCACAGAGTACACAGATTTTCAGAGAGCTTGAAGTTCTTGACTTTGAGACTTCAAACTTGGAAAGCAGTTTTATATCCTGTAAGACTGGGACTGGATGGAAAGAAGCACCCACTTTTAAAAAGAACTCAGAAAGAAAAACATATCAACAAAAATGTTTTGAACAAAACTACGTGGTTTCAAAATGGCATGTGGATGTTAGACAAACAAGTTGTCAAAGGAATGTGTTTATTCCACTGGGTTGATAAATTTTCATCAGAACAATTAATAAATGGTGACTTTTCTTTTCCTCATCTTTTGTGTACATAAATGTACAATGAAATGTTGAGTTGCTATGTGGAATTAATTTATGATGGCCAACTGTGAATATCTAACTCTTCATCAAAGTAATGTTGGTAACTACTACAAGACTCCAAAGTCCCATGCAGGGTTTGCTTTAAATCACTCAAATCTGTGAGCAAGTTCTCCCTTGAGTATAATGCAAAGTGTGTCAGATTTCATGACACACTTTCAGGTTTTGAATATACATTGAGGTTGATCTGATTTTTAGTATGTAATCAAAGGAATACATTACATAAAATGAATCACGGTTTATGTATAGTCAATGAGCAATAAATCAACCTACATTTTTCACAGACTTCACCAGTTTAAGAGTGTCTTACTTTCTTTAATCCTCACAACCACCTTTTGAGGTAGATACGATTTTTCCTCAAGTTACTGGTAATAATATGAAGGTCCAAATAGGACAAGTCACTTATGCAATCACAAAATATCTACTGAAATTAAACTGTGACCCTAAACTTGCATAGCCCTTTTCATTTTGCACAATTTTGACATGTTGTCTCATTCTATCCAAAGCAACAATCTATGTGATAATTCTGTAGATATGATAATACTCATTTAACAAATGAAGAACTGAAGTCCAGAGGGGTTTTGTCATCCAACAACATCAAATGGCTATTAAGTGGTGGGACTCCTAACTGCCCAGCCTCTGTACCTATCACAATAGTCAAAATGATTTTCATTTAACTTCCTAGAACCAGACTCTCACAGTTTTTGAAAATAATACATAGTGCCAATTGGTAGTATAAATTCCTACAGAAATCAAACAGGATACTATGAACCTATGAAAACAGATTAGTTTTGTGTAAGCCACTCACTTTGTCAAACGCCCTTCATCACAAAAGTGGTAGGCTTTATTTTTGTTTTTAAACCAGTTGTTATAATTCAGAATCCCAAAACAACTCAAGACGTAGTAGGACCAACAGCATTGCACAGTTTTAATTATAGGATTTGTCTCTAAACACAAGTTCAAATTCATTTTCTACAGTCTCATAACAAGAGAAAGCAGAAAAGTCAACTCTTCATTTTTAATGCTGTTTTGATGAGGTGTTTATTTAGGTGCGTAGCCCAGTTGTTAACAACTCCCCAGTTTTTAAATTGCTAGTATGCATAAACACTTGAAATTGCAAAATAAAAGCAGTGCCTCCTAAGCAGTTAAGGGCAAGTTCAACTCTAAACTTTATACGCCTCAAGTTTCCCAGGGAGTTAGCACTTTTAGATGATAAATTGCTATTCACTTTTTCCATTTAGTTAACCCTTGATTTTCTAAATGAATGACTTCTTACTATGGCATTCCAATTAAAATAGATGAAATTGTCTCTTTTTATTTACTTTTTGTCACATTTACTCTCTTGTTCCAATATTTTAGTTGTGCAAAACAATGTCTGAAAGCCTGGTTGGTATAAAATAGGATCACCATGGAACATTGGAACATTTACAAATTAACTTGGTTCTCATAATGCACATCAAAAAAATGTTCAGATGATAAAGTCAAGAAAAAGTATCAAGGAGAAAGCATGGAGAATAGAACCTTTTGAATAAGTCTTAGTTTTTTGCTCACTATATGGAATCAGCTTGGAAAAGCTACTATGGATAGCTGCCTTCTCCAGAGTAATGAAGGGTTTATCCTTGGTAAGAATCAAAACCTTTAGGTAGGCTATATTCTAAAATGTATTACATAAACCTGTCTTCTTACACACATACAACATAACTGAAAGTTTACTTGAAGGTTCAAGGTCAGGAGTATGAACAATACCTAGGGAGGTGTATGGAGCCCTGGTGGTGCAGTGGTTATGAGCTTGGCTGTTAAGCAAAAAGCTGGCAGTTCAAATTCACCAGCCACAACTTGGAAACCCTATGGGGCAGTTCTATTCTGTCCTATAGGGTCGCTATGAGTTGGAATCGACTTGACGGCAATGGGTTTTTTGGTTTTAATGAGGTCTATAGACTGCTACTCCTTTATACTAAGTGGTTATACATTGAGTGTTGGTATTTTAGGGACCCAAAATATAGCACTTGTATCTTTTCAAATTTATGAACCAACTAAGCAAACATGAGTCAAAATGGTGAAGATCAAAATAACAGCTTTGATAGCAAAGAAGACAGTTTGGTTTGCAGCCACATGGACTCCCTAAGACTTCACAACTGATTAAAACCTTACCTCCCAGTCACAGGCAGATGGCAGGCCTCCCCTGCCCATGTAGCTGACTCCATGAAAGAGTATAGACAGCCACTCTTTCTGATGTCAGACAAATCAAAGTTAAAGGAAGGGGTGAGCCCACATGCTCAGGACCTTCTCCCAGATCCCTTCGGGGAGTCATGACTGAGAAGCCCGGAGGCGGTCCCCTCACACTAAGGTTTTTAGGTTGTGTCTACTTGATACAGCTTTTTGTCCCCTTCCTCCTCTGGTTTAAAACATCACTTCTCACTTGGCCTTAGCAGTCTTCTTATTTTAAATCCCACTTCGAATTTTCCGTGCTTTGGAAACCAAATAATCACACTTCTTAGAACTTTGTGTCAAGTATAAACAGGTCACACGGGTCTAAGGCGCTAAGTAAAAATGCACAGATAGCAACTTCAATGCTGTCTTCTAGACGTGGACTTTGATTTCAGAGCAAGAGTACTTCCAGAGCCACTTAACTATAAGAGATAAGCATACATTTTAAACATGTAATCCATAATCTTTATTTTAAAATGACATTGGCTTTAGTGCTATTCAGTATGCAACTAGACTACTAACATAAAGGTTGGAGGTTTGAACCCACCCAGCAGCTACACAAAGAAAGGCCTGGCAATCTGCTTCTGTAAAGATTGTAAGAAAACCCTGTGGGGCAGTTCTACTCTGTAACACATGGGGTCACCATGAGTCAGAATCAACTTGAAGGCAATGGGATTTTATTTATAGTGTTGATGTATTCCACTTAGTATGGATATTTACAAGTTTCACTGCAGAATTATTAATGTGTTTGATGACAGGGTGATTCCTGACCCTGCTGGGAGCATTTCATAAGAGAGTTATACGCACTTGTATTAACTTTCTGAAATCCCTCTGGACCCAAGTTTTACATAGGGGACTGTGAATCCGTATTTAAAAAAAAAAAGTCTAGAAAAACACAAAACTCCAATTAATTTGATCATCTATCACAAAGGCCAGACTAGGCTTTCTGTGTCAATTTTAACATCCAAAAAAAAAATGTTAAATTTTTGCTTCAAAGTTAAAAGGAAGTCTCAGAAAGTTGAAGACCCAGAATTTATGTAGTCCCATTATAAGAGAACTCTTAGTCCTTGTCTGCCTAACTTTGAAGACTTGACCCTCAAGTATAAAGATGAACATTTAATATCTTTTGTGAATTAGCCTCAGACATGCAACTCAGCTCTCTACCTATAAGAGATCCATTTATTTAAATGTATCTATTTACAAATACATAAATATACCATCTATATCAACTAATCTTATTCTTTGAAAAAGCGAAATAAAATAAACTCTTAACTAAATCAATGAGCACCTAATAAACCTAGTATATACCAAGGACTTGATGGTCAATTATTTGCAAAAAATAAACCTACTAAAATTCTGGCATAAAGATATATAAGCAAGTTCCAATATTTCCGGTAAACACACATATTACACATACACACATATCACACTTTAATATAGGGAGATACCAAGTTTAATTTCCAATGAACTATCTCTCAGGAAATACCATTTACAAGGATTTCATATGTACATTTTACTTTATTAAAATTATGGCACTTAATATAACAGCAAAAATAATTACATGGCTTCACATCCAGAAGCAGTACAATTTTGGAGGAGCACACATTCCTATTACCAATAAAAGTAAAAAAAGTTTTAACATATTCCTTAAGCCCTTAATTGCATAAAATATTTAGCATCATTTATAGCCAGTACACTTATAGAAACTAATTATCATTCTTTCTTTTACATTCTGCAGAAGAAACATGTTAATGATGAAAATTAAATGTCAGTTCTGAATCATTCATGGGGAAAATACAAGCTCATAATTCCTCTTTTAAAAATAACTGGATAATTGTCACAAATATTTTACAATTTTTTAATGTTCTCCAAGTAAAATCCAAAAAACCCCAGCAAGTGCCATACTGAAAGTCAATTTTTTTTTAACTGCAGCACCGTAAGACATGAAACAAAAGATTGCATTCTGTTCAACCACACTACATAAATTATGACACTTGTAGAAAATATGCACACACAAACATAAAGCAGGTGTTCTAACAACTGATAAACGTTATTTTGGTAGGCAGTTTTCAGAGACAGTATTAACATCTGGTTATAAGAACTGCCACCATTTTGAGTTTCCCATATGCTATCTCCAGGAAATAAGAAGCCTGTAAACATAAGGTGTAAAAAACATTTAAAATAAAGATGCAAAGTGCACTCAGTGCACTCTAAGAAGTACTATCTGCATACTCTTAATCAAGTAATATTCAGGATTAAAATACTGTACCATTTTTTAAATATGCTAAGATGTAAAATTGCAACAAATTCATAATCAGATCCAGCTGATAAGAAAACAACGCATCCAAATAGAATCCACTTAAAAAAAAAGATAAACTCCGAAGACTTAATTCCCCTTATTTAAATCAATGATATGTCCAGTGTTTCATTAGCTCCTTCAAAAACAGCACGTTAAAAACAAAATTAACTTCATCCTAACCAGACATACACAGACTCTTACCTAACAAACTGCTAAGCTTTGGTTATGTAAAGTGCAGTTCAATAATGTGCCATCCAAGCCATTCAACACGTCTAGCAATCTTTCAGTTCATCACCTTCTTCTAAATAACTTCCTTAAGGTTTCCTGTTGGTATTCACATTAATAAACAGCCCAAAATTCTTCCAGAACAATCACAATGTGCTTCACAATTCTCAGATATATGGCAATGAAGCTTAATGAAATATAGCAATTCATGTTTGTGCTCTGACACATCAAAGATCTAGCACTGCTCCTTTTTGAAGTTCTTCACACTTTTTGTTGTATGAAATTCTCAAGTTTTATTATGATACAAGCAGTACACTCCATCACCCTCATAGCAACCTCAGAAGTGAACCTGTCATTTGGAATCTGTGGGAAAGGAAGCAAGTCAGGATATCTTGTTTTCAGGCTGTCTACACCATAAGCTTCCAATGTATGGACATCGTTTGTCAGTCCTTCCAGTTGCTGACTATACTCCTCTATCTTCTGTGCAAGTGCAGTTGGTTTCACATCTTTATCAGACTTTCCCCTTACAGCATAGTCAGCTGCAATCAGAGCTAATTTTGTAGAGAGGTAACATTTGAAGCACACCCATTCATTGGCATTTTTATGAAGGTCATTCCTGGCAGCTGAAAAATTTGCTCTAGCTTGTCTTAACCATCTACGTGCTTCAACGGGATTACCAACAGACTTGAAAGTGGGAGGAACAAAGAACCTTTGAGAGTAAGTCTGTCCAGCTGCAGGCGGGCATTTTTCTTTATTTTGTTGCTGCCTTTCAGATTTATGGCTTGTTGCTTCTTGATTCCAAGAGGTATAAAATCTTTGAAATGAGTACTTGTCTGACTGAAATCGGGATGCTGAAGTGGAAAAGGTTCGTCTTGAGGCTCTGTCTGCATTTTGATCTAGAAAAGCCTGTTTCTCTAATCTGTTGATTTCATTCTGCAAATGTTTAAAAACTTCATTAGCAATATCGTGATTCTCTGGATTTTTGTCAGGGTGCCACTTTAAATACAACCGTCTAATGATCTTTTTTCTTTCAGATTCTGGAAGCTTCCAAGCTTGCTCCACCACCGATGTCACTTCTTTTAGGATTTCTGGTAAGGAATGAACCTTCAGCTTTTGGGGGGAATGATGTTTCGAAGATGAGGTTTTGTGGCTCTCTCTGCCAGGGAAAAGGGGAGGAATGCTCCGTAGTCCTGGGGCTAGAAACTCTGTAGGGCTGGTTGGTGTGGAAGGAGCGCTATCCCGGCTGTGAGAACTTTCATCAGGCCTTGAAAACTTATACAGATCAAGAGAGCTAACTATTTTGTATTCACTATAACCAATATCAATCTGATATATTTTTCCTAGAAAGCTACAATCGTCTGCATCTTCTCTTTCAACTTCTTGTACAATAATTGCATATGTATATGTTGGCTGGTATGATCCATAGATATCACCACCTTCTGCATCAACAAGGTATCCAACATATTCTCCTGGGTAAAAAACATTCATTGGATCCATAAGCAGAGTATAATGAATTTCAGCAGGTATAGGAGTGCCAGGCAGAGGAAGTTCAAGTTTTGATGGTTCCGAGGAGTCATATTTCACTCCTAAACTGTCAAGCTTCTCACTGATCCTGTAAATATCATTGCATCCTAGCATAGCAATTAAATATGAAGTGTCCGAAATCAAATTGTCAGTTGCTGACTTAAGTGTCATTGCTAATGCTAACAGGAAATTAATGTCTTTACTGTCCGAATGTTGTATGTACAGCAGAATGACTGCATTACCAAATCTCTTCAAAAAAGCAAAGGTTTCACTTCTGCTGTGGGGAATTGGATTAAAACCTTTAACTCTTAATGTTGTTTGAAGTTTTTCAAAACAGGAAACTTTCAATCCTTCTCTCAGGGCTTTGCAAAGTTTTATGGCTTTTTCTTCATTGGCCAGGAAAGCATTATCATTTTCATGCTTCATGATTCTAATTAGCCCTGTAATGAACTGCTCAGAAGACAAGAGCAACTGCAATCGTCCCTGAAGAGAACACAATGCTCCAAACTGACAGACTTTGGGAGTCTCTTCATCTAACTGTTCTTCAAGAATACTGCTCAATAAACGAGGTCTGAGTTTTTGAGGGAAAAGCATTATCAACTTAGTATGAAATCCATGGTCTTTCCCTAAGTAACACTGGCTAAGATCAACCAACATTTGAACACCAATATTACCCTGGATTCTACTTTTATAATGTGGTGCATCATCAAACACTAAGACATTAGACTTTACTAGTCTACCATCCTGACTTGGAAGGTGAAGGGCGAGGTCTCGTGCGTTCTCAAGGTCGCTTCTAACCTTGACTGCATCATTTTGTAGACTTTTGAACAGGCCAGAAACTACTCTCTTAACTGTACGCATTTCATTAGGATCTAACTGTTTTCCTTCAGAATTTTTGAATATGCGACTCAACACTTCAACATATTGTTTGGTTGAAATAATATCTTCAGTGCCTAAATGTTTGAACAGCTGATGAAATGTGCCAAGTTCTAAAGGTAGCTTGTACAAATAAGGTTTAAAATCAGATTCATATTCCAGATTTATCACTACCTCCTCAGGCTTTAAAAGTTTCCAACCATCTTCTACCATCACAAAAGCAACCCCCCGCAGTTGAAATCGGAACTCCCTTTTTTCTGCACTGAGAAATTCATATATGCTCCTTAAGACCTTAGCTCTAGTTTTTACCATTTCTTCATCCAAAGTTGTAATGTTGCATATGTTTCTGCAGTTATTAATGACCTTATCAAGAGGTGGATCCAAGTTAACATTAAGCATACTTAAAACTTGTTCAAGCTGTTCCTGTGGACCAAGGTCACTACCTTCTTGTTCTTTGATACTCAAGGGGGTGGCTTTCTCTGGAAGAATAGGACAGGATGTCCATAACAGCTGCAGCACATCACACTGCTTGAATTTAGGGTTTACTTGTGCTCCATTAAACTTTATAAGAGGAAGTGTTCCATTTACCTCTTGATATTGAGGATGAAATCGAATGAATTCAGCAGGGGCCCGCTCAGGACATAAGAATGGTATCAAGGACAGTTCTTTCAGAAAATTTCCAGATAACAAATCCACTCGTTCTTGGAATATATGATGGAGAAGGATATCAACTGTATTTTGCAATGTTTCTTTAGACCAGTTTTCTGTATTAGCTCTCACACTGATTTCCTTAGCAAACTGTAGCAACTGCTGCTGAGAAAGTATGTATTTTAGTCCAATATTTCTTAAGAATTCCACCCAGGATGTCATAAATGCAATTTGATTTTTGGGTTTTATAAGTTGTTCCAATTTTTTAAAGAAATCCTTAGGAATAAACAATTTTTCAGGAAGCATAACTTCAAAAACCCTCACAGTTCTATCATAGAAATGCTTTGCTTGCTTTAGTCGACTGTTAGCATCATGGATTATCAACAAGCTTTCCAGTTTTTCAAAAAGTTGTTCCTTAATTTCTGATATTTCCTCAATACTAGATAATCTGTTTTTAAGATAGATCAAGTGTTCTAGTTTTGCCTCATAAGAAAGATTTTCAATTTTTGGTAAGAGGTGTTTCAAATATACCTCAAGATCATCTACAGGTACACAGCCAACCATCTCATAGAGTTCCTTTAAGTGTATTTTTTCTTCAAGGAATGCAGATGATGATGATTGTGTCCACTTTTCCACTTCAGCTGAAGGGATACTTTTTGTAAGTACATAGCACGTTCCAAATTTTGCAATGCTCATGTATCGACCACTGATGGATCTGTAGCATGGAAGTGACTTTAAAATTTTAATGTCATCTTGAGACATTAAGTGACTCAAATTACAGTTGAAATACATCAAAAGTGCCTCAAAGTCATTTTCTACTAATTTTTCAGTTCTGAATGTTGAAGTCTGGACCATGTAATGTACAGCCTTCAAAATGCTTGAGGGGCTCTCTATGTTTGCCGTGTGGCATGACAACAGAGGAACAAACGCACTGTCTTTGGAGCAGATTTTGTTCAAAGCAAGCTGAATACAGCCAGCTTTCATTAGGGCATGAAAAACTTTATCAGTCTGGGCATTTGGAAAAACTGCTATATGCATAAGACTTAGAGGAAGCAGAACATCACCTTCAGGAACCACAAGCTGATTAGCTGAAACAGTAAATTTTGTTCCTGGAAGCAATGCCCAGTCTTTTAGGGTATCAACAACAATGTCAAATGTTGGTTTTGTTTCTTCCTGGTCTTCTTTCACACTTACAGATTCACTGATAAAATGCCATGCATTCTTCAGCCAAGACTCACTTGCAAAATTGTCTTTCCACCGTGTACAATTTTTGGTCTTACATTCACGAGGCAGTACAGATGATAACAAATCAGCAAAGCTGGAGATGTCAAACACTTTTGCAACATTACAGTTCAATAAAATATTACTATATTTCAAATATAATGTATTCATAAACAAGTCTTTGCGGGATGGAATCAATTCATGGTAAGTTGTTAGAAACTTGGGTCGTTTTGCATCAAAAGTTTGCAAAACACTGTCCAATGTAATGAGAAGGGGCAATCCCTCAACTTCAATCTCATTTTCTTCTGCATCCTTAAAACAATAATCAACTAAAAGTTTTAAGCTATGAAAAAGTTTTAGGTTAGTCTGCTGAAGACGACAAGGCAGCTTCCCAATATGGCAATTAGTATCAGGAGAGGAAAACGTCATTAAAAAAGATCGCACGTCAGCAGGAGTTACATAACTAACAGGAATATCTGCATCTGTAAGACAGTGGTAAAGATTAGCAGTTTCATCACAGTTATAAACCAAGTTGAAACCAATTTCTAAAAGTAAGTGTTTTAGTCTATAGACATTCTCTGCTACTGTTTTTCGTGTTGTGATATTATAATCTGCATTTTTAAGGTGTTGTAATTCATCCTGTAGTAAATTGTCAAAAAATGGTCTAGTTTTATTTGAAGTACACATATTAATCCAAGTAATTATAACTGCAGAGTGTAAATCAGAGCCATCAATATTTGGAGCCCGTACAACAGGTAAAAGACGTTTCATGTCTTCATGAATGCAGCTATACAGTGCTTTCACTAGGCAGTATAAATCTGGCTGCAAATCAAGCCTGTTGACTGGAAAAAATGATAAAAACTTTTTTAAGGTGTCCTTTACAACGTGAATGGGCGTGTTCTGTAGAACTGACATTGTTGGGTCAGAGCCAGGGAAGTACCGTTTTTTTAACTGGATGAGTAACTCAACATATGCAGGAGCTATTAATGCTGTCATTAAGCTGTTATTCCAGTCACTTCGAACACCCACTCCATTATCGTCACGCCACAGATTCCTTCTGGCTGAATCTAGAGCAAAGTGGCCATTCACATGAAATGGCAGCCCTGTCTCCAAAGAGAGGGGCAGAAAGCAGAAGGCCCGATGGGGTTTTTTATAGTTGTGAGTGATGCAGGCAGCTACTCCACCACGTGGGAAAAGAGTAATATCTTGGTTCTTGTGAGCTGATATAACACTCTTGGATACCTTTTCCATACTTGAAAATCCTGATCTATTACAAATTAGCCATGTAGTGAGATTTCCTTCAGAGTCCTCAGTATCCATAGTATAGGTTATTTGTTGAACTGGTATGTCTTTGAGCTGCCTCTTTTTAGTAACACTGTCAATTACAGATGCATGAAATTGTTTCCTTTTCAATCTGTCTCCATCAGTGATTTTGCCCCTTACTGAATACAGTACATTTAGAGCTCCAGTAGCTTTATCTATTTCACAAATAGAAATTTTTTCCATGTGATTAAGAAACATTAGAAGTTCTGCCCCATCTGAGCGCAATTTGTCCAAAAGATTCTGGACCATCCTGTCTGACGATGGAACTGAGGAAATTTCTGAAACTTTTGCCATGTCTGCATTACGAAGGGGAAATCTAAACATTGTGCAATTATTCAGTTTAAAGTGAGTCCCTAAATACAGATCCAGAACATCTGAGAACTGTGTCCTAAAATCTGCATCCAAGTCTCTAAACATGCGTCCAGGACTGACTGACGTGGCTCCTGGTGCGTATCGGGCATGAGGATCAAAAATGCACAGGATGTCATTGCCAGAAATGAAAGAAGGACAGTCTGTAATATGATACACAGAATTAAATCCTATTCCATATTGTCCTGTTTTACAAGGATTTCCTTCTTTGGTGCCTTTTCCAAGATTCTGAATTCCTCTGACATCATCTTCTGTAAAAGGTTGATTGTTATACACACACAGTGCTGGCCCTTGCAACGGTGCCCATTTATCATCAAAAATTCTATCAACTGGGTGCTGTCTAGGGTCAAACACAAAGCAGATTTCAGTGGCTTTTGCATCATCAGCATTTTGAAGAAGTTCTTTCAACATTTCCTTTTCTGAAGGATAGGCATTAAGAATACTCTTAATTCTGCTAGTCAGTTTTTCTTTCTGTCCAAATTCAGTGCCAAGTGTTGTAAAGCAGATGTTGGATGCGTATCTTTCTAAGGCTTTATGCCGCTTTGGTACTGCTCCTAGTTTTACAGCTACTTCCCTGGGTATGTCAGCATGACAATATTTCACAGTGGTATCTTTAACTTTTATCCAGGGACAATCATTGTAGCATAAAGATTTGGCAGGGAGAAGCGCAAGGTTAGTATCTGGCAATAATATTTTGCCATAATTTTTCTCGCAAAATTCTTGTTTCTTTTCTCTAATGAGACTCCATATTCCTTCACTAATTATTCGTCGGCAAAGCTGAAAATTCTCTTCAGTTATTTGCTTTGTTCCTCTTTCTTGATCTATAGATTCCAAAACAAGGGCAAAATCTTCAACAGTAAATGACTGCCTCACACCCACACTTTCAAATAGTTCACGGAAATTATTTTTATATTTATTAGGCAACTGATAAAGATACGGTGCTGCTTCAAAATTCAAATGAAAAGAGACTTTTTCTGGGTCAACATATGCATTCTCAACTAGAATGAAGCTACAGGATTTTAACTTTTCAATAACTGATACCTTTGTGACTTCATTTTGCATCATTGCTTCATGAAGGTATTTGTAGCAAGCATTGGTGATATTTTCCTGGTATAATGTAATTCCATCATCAACTGATTTGGCAACTTCTTTCAACTGATTAATAACCAGCTCAACTGTTGGCTTCTTAAGTAATCCCAAAAACTCTTTAACAGCCAATGACACTGAACCACAACCTCTGAAGGAATGGGAATTTTCATTTAGAATTGGTTGTAAAAGACAAACAACATCTTGATGCTCAGCTGTGTAAAGGTCAGTGGCTGCAAACATGGTTTCAGGTTTAAAACTGTTACCCTTCCATTCCAAAGAAAAACCTGCTGGTTTTGTTAGATATGGAAGGAAAGGGATTGTTTGATATCTTGTAGCAAAATCTTTTGCTCTAGGATCCCTGATTTTTAGTTTTTCATCAATAAGACTTAATAGGATACTACTTCTTAGACAAGCAGCAACATGGTCACTTTTATTAATCTCAGCTACCGATTCTGCCCGTTCTAGCATGTCATCCCATAAAATGTCATCTTTTGCCATACCTAACTGAACTAGTTTAATCAAAATAATAGGATTAAGATAATCCTGAGTAGAGCCATAGGGAAATCGCCCATCTTTAGTATCAAATAACTTTGCAACTCGTCCTTCAGGATGAATCAATCTTGATGGTAAAACCAAAGGATGCCCCTCTAAAGAGCAAGGGATACAGGGAGTAGCACGAAGAATTCCTGAGAACGCATCAATTTTTTCATTTAGAACAAAATTCATTAAAGGATCTCTAAGTTCTGCTTCAATTTCTTGAATATTTGGAAAAAACACTTCTGAAAAAAACTGCTTCTCTGAAAATGTATTTTCAAGAAGTATCTGTTTGCAGCCAGCTTCTTCAAAACCTAATTTTACTGAAGAAGGAAGCTCAACAGCACAGAGGTTTTTTGACCCAGTCTTCTTGAGGTATTTCAAAAATATCTTGAAGGCTGCAGGGCCAACATCTTTTCTTTTAAGTATAGAGTCATCTAGAAATCTCACGTTCTTCATAGAAACCCATGTAGATCCATCAGAGAAGACTCTGGTCAGTTCTTTTCCTTTCCCATGAGCTATATCTTCATAAAATCCTTGACAAATAACAGAAAAATCATCATGAACTAAGTCAGGATCAGGCCATACTGTGTAGTAAGTATAATCATCCAGCTCCCCACTGACTACCAGGTCCCGCAAGACACTGAGTGCCTCTAAGTAAGCTTTCACCACAACATGTCTCATGAAGGTGGTATTCCATCGTCCTTTTGTATCTGTCTTCCAGATTTCTTTCCTATTTGAAGTAACAGCAAAACACCCATTGATGTGAACTGGCAAACCTGTTTTTATTCGTAAAGGTAAATAGCAGAACACTTCTCCAATGTGTGGCTTCACAATCCATTTCTGGTCCTGAGTTTCAGAGAGTAGAACACTTACTGCACCACAAGGAACAAGTCCCAGTCTCCTCCCACTTTCACTCAGGGAGAATTTTAGAGCCTCCCCGGTATCCATGCAGGTACATATAAGCCATGTGGTGCACTCCAATGTCTTTTGTGGCAACTCATCTGATGGCTTCTTTGCTTGCCCAGATTTAGCCATTTCAAAGAGGGCAGCTGGGTCATCATCTGGACCTCGAAAAAGTGGTGAGTGTAAATCAGCAATTCTTCTGAACACATGATGAAACTCTTCAACTGTGATCTGAAGGATGCAAGATGACCTTGGTGCATCGGTGGGAAGCTTTTTATTACTGCTGCTGCAAGTCTTCATAAGTTTAGCAGCTTCCTTTAAAACACTTAAAACAGGAGCATTCAATGCTTTGGATGAACAAATTTTTTTTTTAATTATTATTGTATCTTGTGCTAAGTTGGGATTGCTTTCTTCAATTTTCAAGTATTTTAAATACATTGAGTTTACACTCTGAGTGAAAATGATAAGCCTGTGTCCACAGAGACTAAATTCATCCACGAGAGAGTAAATATCTGCTGTGTTGTAGCAAGTGCTACTAACTTCACTCACTTTAGCTTCCTGTTGAGTTCTAAAGGAAAGTCGGAAAAGAGTTCCTTTGTAGCTATAAGGTGCTTCTACAGTCAAAGGTAACTGACAGCCAAAAACATTTATAAATGGTTTGAACTGATTAGGAAATTTCCTAAGTCTTTTCTGTTGTTTACTCCAATTTATTTTGATCCCAGGATTAGATTTGTCTTTAATGTGCTTACTGACATGGTTTATGTTTGGATCAAACATTATCATGAATTCTCGACTCATAATGATGGGAATGTCAGTGATATGGTACACAGAATTAAAACCAAGACCAAATTTTCCAACTTTGTCAACTTCTCCTCTCTTTAAAGATTCTCCTAACCTAGTGATATTCACAAAATCTGAATCTGAGAACTCAGAATTATTGAATGACCACAAAGCAGGGCCATGGCAAGCTGCCATCCCTGGGTCTAGGAGATTCTCCCTTATGTCCATATTTCTCCTCATGTCGATCATGAAACTGCATTCTGTTGCATTTGCATCATCAGCATTTTGAAGTAGTTCTTTAAAAATATCTGACACTGAAGGGTATTCTTCCAGAATATTTTTTATTCTTACAGTAAGTGGTTCTCTTTGTCCTGACTGCTCAAATCCCATGTTTTCAGGATTGATCAATCTTGTACTAAGGCAGGGAACTTTTAACCATTCTGCAGTTTTCATGGGTATGTCCTCGTGCACCAAAATGATCGGCTCCACTGAATCTTCCAGCAAGTCGTTAAGGTCATCAACTTTGATGTCACAATAACAACATTCATGAATTGGCTTCATGATAAGTTTAGAAGGACTTTTGCTATGATGTATAGGAACTGGAGTATTGGGGCTTGCTGGAATCTGATTGCTATACAGCCACCTGATGATATTCAACATAAGATGAAGATTTTGTTTGCTTTCTTGTTCACTGAGCTCTTGATCGCTTTTCAGATATATCTTCTGAATGACCATGGAAATGTGATCTGATGTCAGCTCCTCTATAGACCCACAGACTTTAAACAACTGGTGGAATTTTGCCATGGTTTTAGGCACACTATGCAAATAAGGCTGAAGGTCCAGATCATGCATGGGTTTTATCACTGCTTGGACAAGGGGACAAAATTTTTTGCCAGTCCAGACCCAGGGAAATTTTAAGGCCCTGAAAGAATCTTTGCCTTCATCTAAATGATCGTGCATGAATCCATAAATTTCAAGCAAAATATGCTGGAACTGATAGTAATCTTCATCACTAAAGGTTTTTGAAGTGTACCAATCCACAACAATTTTGAAGTGTTTTAAGACAGCATCGATGTCAGGTTTTGTGAAAATGCCTAATGCTTTTTCCAAGTTTATATGGATACTTTCAACAAGAGGGACTGATGAGCCAACTAGAATTGCATGAGCTACATCACACATATCTGGTGGTGCACAAAGATTACAGAGATCTCCTTTCCAGACTAAAGACCCTGGATAATTTGGAGGCCTTTCCTTGCAGGCTGGAACCCATTTTATTTTCCTCAACGTCATTTTTCCTTCAGATGACTGCAACAATGTATGGTTCTTATTTAAGACCAGTAAGAGTGTCTTGGCTTTCTTTAAAAGAGCATCTTGATTTGGACAAGAACTGGCCTCTAAGGCTTCAATTTTTTTTGCCACTTGCACAACATCTTTCTCTTCAAGACTGGCTTCATTTTTCAAGCCAATCTGTCTCAAAGAGTGAAGAACATCTGGTGAGGTAAAAACTGAAGGTGGAAAACAGATTTCTTCTTCATCATAAAAGAGATCTTGTAGTACTTCTATATCAGAATCAAAGAGTTCGCTGGCAGACGCCATCCTTTCCTGTGAAACCTGAATGAATTTTAATGGCATTAACCAATCAATCACATTTGAATTCTCATTCTTAAGGGAGGACAGATTCTCAAGAATCCATAACATAAGCTGTTGTACCTCTTCATTTGAATAACATGCATTTTCAATGTCTTTTAAAACAAGCTTTAAGCAGCTAGCGGTCTTTAGCTTCTCTATTTTCAGCATGTTTGCCAAGCGCATCGTAGCTTCATCACTACTGTCTATTACAGAAATAGAAAGTCGCAGGTTAGGCGGAAGCCTGGCAGTATGATGCAAGACTTTACAACCTTTCAATTTTGTATAAGAGGAAATTCCCTGACCAGATGAATGGTTAATCCTCTTGAATATTTGCAATTCTTGAATTATTCTTTTCTCCTTTTCACTGCTATCAGTTAAACTAGCTAAGAACTTCCTCAGAGCATCTTTGTGCGTTGGAAGTAGTGAAGCAATCTGATTACACAGCTTCTGCAATGGCATCTTCTCCATGATCTGCAAAACAGCACTGGGTAATGGTGAATGAACATACTTTTTAATAAGTGGATGTTGTATAGAGTGGTCTAGTTTTTTAAGGACAATTCCTCCAAGTTTCTGTACAATATCCGCTAAAAATTCTGGAAGCTGTGCTTCAGATTCATCATCTAAAATAACTAAAGATGGAATCCTGAGTCTAATGAGTTCCACACATGTCTGACCTTCTTCTAGTGCCGTTCTGGGGATAAGTGGCATTTCATCAAATAAAGTCAAGTCCTCTGAAAAGTGTATATAGAGATTCTTCCAAACCATCTTAAGCCATGAAACAGATGGGTGATTTCTGTCTTCACTGAATGGATACCACTGAACAAGCAGGTCTCTGCCGGGCCAGAATGTATTCATCACTTCTTTGATAAGACGTGCAAATCGTTCTGGATTTAGAAGCTGCAGCTGAGTACAGGGTCTTCCTGCAAATCACATACAGAAATGTTATAAATACATATAATTCTACTGTAATTTATTTCATTTTCTATTCTCAAACATCACATAGTACTAAAAAGTCATTTTAAGAGTTGTAAGTGCACTGTAAAAAATGCAAAAATCCAGCATACGAAGGCTCAGATAATTTTAAATAATAATGATAGAGAACTTATACATAAATCCCTATTTAGAATATGGGAGAAATAATCCTTTTAGAAAGTGCTTATTTAAAAAAATGTATGAAGTACATTTAAATGTGCTTTAAAAACTATCCTGTAATATTCTGTGAATGGAGTCAATATGGGAAATAACTTTTAGTGCCTATTTGTCCACAAATGAAAGCACCAAAGAAAATGCAGATAAAGTTTATATAAGTATCTTTTTATTTGAGGGTAAATAGTTTATAAAAAAATGCTATATGAATTGCTTTTAGGTACACTATGTTATTTCTGAATGTTTCAACAAGCTGCATGGCTGCACAGTGCAAAAAGAAGGGTTCTGAAGTGAGGACAGAGATTTGGGTTCTAAGTCTCAACATTTCCTGAAGTTGAGGCAACAAGGAGACTTGCAGAGTTTTCTTTCAATCATTAAATGTGTAAATTATGCATCATTTAATCCTTCTGGACTTGAATTCTCTCAACTGGAAAAAAGAGCAGGGGAGGTCTATAGGCTGCTCTTATACGTACCTAAATATGTACCATATTTACAACGTCTCTAAAGGAGCTTTACATGCTTCAGAGGCAAGCAAAGGGAACAAGTGGACATTGTCACAAAGACAGGGATTGTCCCCCTAACCAGAGCTGCTCTATCTCTATACATTTTATAAATTAGGGAGACTAATAAGTTTTGTTTGAAGAAAAAAGTTTTTTTGCTGATTTTTTAAACCATGAGTCTAGTATAAAAATTTTATTTCTAAGGGCATTTTTGTTTCTGAGTATTTATGATGTCAGTAGAAAAAAAATGAAAAAGTGTAACTATATATCTATTGGTATGTATTTGCCCGTGTAGTTAAATAAAAAGCATCTCAAATTCAGTATTGTGGAAAACTAACACTCAGTTTTCTCCTTAAAAAACCCACGGCCATCGAGTCGATTCTGACTCTTAGCGACCCTATAGGACACAGCAGAACTGCCCCGTAGGGTTTCCAAGGAGTGCCTGGTGGATTCAACCTGCTGACCTTTTGGTTAGCAGCCCTAGCTCTTAACCACTACACCAACAGGGTTTCCCTTTTCTCCTTATGTGCATATAATTTCTATACTCTTAAAAGAGCAGTTTTTAAAAAAGTTGTAAAAGGGGGCACCTCAGGCCCTTTAAAAACTCCTTTACATCATTATTTTTATGCAAGAAAGGACAGCCTAATTTCAAAGTCTGACACATCAGAAAGATCATTTTACCTTTCACTAAGAAAATTAATACTACAATAAACATTTTTTATATCACTAAAATAGATATTTAAGCAAGGGTACCATTTTACAACTTTAAAGCAATGTTAACACCAAAATTCTGAATATTTTCAGTTTCTACATTGTGCTATTTAGGGTAAGCTAAACCAAAAACCAAAACCAAACCCACTGCTGTTGGGTCAATACCGACCCATAGCGACCCTATAGGACAGAGTAGAACTGCCCTATAGGGTTTCCAAGGCTGTAAACTTTAGGGAAGCAGACTGCTACATCTTTCTCCCAAGAGCAGCTGGTGGCTTCAAATGACCAACCTTTCAGTTAGCAGGCCTGTGCTTAACCACTGTGCCACAAGGGTTCCTCTAGGGTAAGCTAAGTAGTAATATTTAAGAAATTATAAAATCTTGTCAGCAGTCTGACTAGTGTAGCCTCCTTAGTCTATTAGTCCCATTAAAATATAATTTTTATAATTAATTTTTAATAACAAATGTTCTTAAAAAATGCTTACGGAATTGAATTAACTGTAATACCAAACCAAAAAACCAAACCCGTTGCCGTCAAGTCAATTCCGACTGATAGCGACCCTATAGGACAGAATAGAACTGCACCATAGGGTTTCCAAGGAGTGGCTGGTGGATTTGAATTGCCGACCTGTAGGTCAGCAGCTGAGTTCTTAACCACTTTGCCACTAGGGCTCCCTAACTATAATAGAATATCTAAATCATAAGTAAGGCAAAGATATAACACTAAAATAGAAAACAGGTTAGAAATTAAAATTCGCCACACTCAGAAAACCAACAATGAAATATGTACCACACTTTGTTCTACATTAAGAATTGTCACATGACATGCATTTTGGAGATATCCTACCTGATAACCTTGCATGAAATTTTGCAATTTATAAAACACATACTTACTTTCAGGACAATTATCTAATATTAATACATAAATAAAACGCTAATTAAACACACATCCCACGTATAGCATGCAACTAACAAAGCAGTCATGCTCAAATGAAGAAACATGATAGAAAAATAAAGGAGAGAGAAAATGTAGGAAGACATAATTCTAAGGATATAAGTCTATTTACATGAAGTCCTGATTTCTATTTTGTTTTGTATTCAAGCCATTTAGCTTTTACCTAAAGTATAAATGTTAACACCAAAGTCTTCACTCCTAGGTTAGAAAGTCATTAAAATTGAAAAGCACCTCTAACAGGATCAGCAAAATAATTTTAGAGCATTTTAATAAAATTCTTTGTTTTTGTGACCTAATCTTTAAAATTATCAGCACTATTAAAAGATGTTATAGTACCAATTTTGTTCCTAGAAAGGTTTTATCTAAACTCTTATCACATATTATCATTTAACTTAGAAAGAACTTTTAAAAGTAGGTTGTGGTTTACTATAATCGGTTCCATCCCTTTATGCTGAAAACAACCTCAACACAGTGAATCACTTATTCCAAGCTGCACTATGTTTAGTAGGAAGCTTGAGAAAGATTTTCAACAGGAATGGAAATACTATAGTCTGAATGTAGCTATTTAAAAACTTACTTAACTAAGAAATCTGAATGCCTGAATGGTTGAATTAACTGAGAATTTACTATACTTGACCAGACTCCTGAAGTAGCACCACCTGGCTGCAGTGCTGGTGCAAGGCTGTGAGCACCCTGTGGCTTTTTATACTGTCCTCGCACAATGAAAGTGACAATGGCAGTACTGATGGTTGATGACTTCTAATTACATCCCACTGTTTAGAGATACTCAAACATTTGTAAACAAACATATGTAACGAAAGGGAAACCTCAATAAATTGATGTACTTCAGGTCAGTCAAATCCTCAAAAGGAAAAAAGAAGAAAGACAGGAGAGGGGAGGAGAGGAAAGCCTGCTCCCCAGCGAGGCACCACACAGGAGCTCCGCAGAGGCAGCCAGCAGGCCCTGGGTGGGCAGATGGCGCACGCGGCCCCCTGCTCTAGTGCTGCACTCTCCAGTGGTTAACAAACAGCAGCACCTGTGACCAAATGCCTTCCAGGCATCAGCACTGGCATGCTGCTGCTTACTGTCTAGCTTTCCACTTGAATAGGAGCCTTGATAACTATTAGAGAAATCACTGAGGTGACTCAGAGCGTCTCTAGTACAGGTGCCGTTTATGCCACCTACTTAAATACTGTTTTAATCTTTAATTACATCTTATAAAATATAAGATATATTGGTTAAGTCTTTAAAATATAATAACATGAGCTATGCATGATAGGCCAGTATCAATATAAGCTTGTAACAAATTTAACATTTATATAAATTGTCATTATTATAATGAGTTGGCTTCTAAATTAATTTAATATAGGTATAGCCTGCTTCAAAGAACTGATTGACTCCAAAAATAATAATCACCACGAAACAATTTCTGTAGAGAAAATCTCACCATCCTCTAACTTTTCAAGTGACACTGGAACTTGGGGAAAACAATTCTGTAAATTAAGATGTCAATTTGTACGATGACACACTGGGCCTTGTAAGAACGACCTGCCAGCCCCTTGAGAACTGATGTTTCTTCAGTAGCCAAGTACCGGGATCCTCTGCCACCAGCGGCCACATCACACACTAAGCAAGACTCCAAACGTGTCACCCATGAGGTCTTGGAGCCCAGAAATGTCTGCCCTCTAGCTTCTTAAATCTAAATGTATGTGTATCTTATCATAGAGGTGCATTCATATGACATTTCCCCACTAAATTCCACAGATTAATTACAGCATAATTATTTCATTTGAGATAAAATGTTCTATGAAATGAATGTTTCCAAGTCATTTAAACATGGTTTTACTGTGGTATTTATAACAATACCTATATTAGTATCGTTTCCTCTCTCCTTTATAGTAATAGTTATAGTACAATAATAGTAATAGTTATTACTATTAGGAAAAAAAATTGTTGACATAATTTCTAGCTACTGAATAAATGGAAAAACAGGATTCAAATAACCAAATACACAAAAACACCAGGCTTCAAATGAACACAACATTATCCTACCTGAATATCCCCAGAGAAGTTGTTGTGCTAGAATATAATTAAATCCATTCTTAGAAAAGGCCAGAATTGTCAAAATTTTTACATGATGGCTGCAGAAACTACTTTGTATCTTAAAATAATGCTGTTTTCAGAATCTATATCATCTTTACACACAATTATGTAAAACAAAAGCCATAAACATAACTCCAAATATAGCAGAATATACATCCAAGATTTAAACAGGTATTTCAATACACATCTAAATAAAAAGCACATAATGGTGTAATCTTAGTAAAGACAAAAAAAAAAAAAGGAGTATGTACTTTATATAAATAAATTACATTTCATCTACATAAATAAAGTCATTTGATAAATTACCACTGGGCTTTTGCACAGGCTATCATCAAATGATAGTCAAAGATAATATAAATGCAAGTAAAGAAAGGAAAGAAATCTGATTTTTAAAAATCAGAATAAAATTAATTCTGACTTCATGATAAAGAAAGAGAGATTTTATCACATATTTCCATTGACTGCATTGGTAACCACCAATATTTAAACACTACTAAGATGGTTCCATTGAAATCTAATCCCTCTCAGCTCAAAGCAAGTCATTTATTTGATCAAGTAGACCTCTGTAACTCTGTACAAAGTTTTGTATTTGGGTACCTTACACTAAACTCAGCAACTAATATAAAGACCACTGACCTTACCAAAGGAACTTAAGTTCTTCCAATCTTAACAACCTCCAAGTTACCTTAGGGGCAGTCATTTTGTCAGTCAAACAGTGTTTCCTGAATGCTAAAAATAGAGAAATGAACACAATAGACATGGACCTAGATCTTCTGAATCTTATTAGGTCTAATGGGAAGGCAGATATTAAATAAGCTATTACAAGTAAAGAGTTACCCGTGTGTAAGTGCTATGAAGAAGCACTCAGTGCTATAGTTATAATAGCAACTATACTGCAACCGTGGCAGTGGAATGAGACCAAGGGACAGATATAGAAAATGTAATCAATAGAAGCTGGAAACTGTGGGGAACAAAGAAGACAAGCTGTGCAACTAAGTAAAGAGTAGTGTCATTTTCAACAGGGTCATTCAAAAGGAGAAACAGATTTGGGGAAAAGAGGAGGACTAACATTTTGAAAATGCTGATTTCCAGATGATTATAGAACTCCAAGTGCAAAATGATAACAATAGCTACCATTTTGTCAGCATTTATGATGTGCCAGATATTGTGTTAAATTATATATAAGTATGGGATCTCGACAGGTGGGGCCGAGATGGTGTAATAGTCACACATTTCCTGTGTTCCCTCTTACAACAAAGACCCCAAAAAACAAGTCAATCAATTATATATGACAATCTAGGAGCCCTGAACATCAAAGACAAAGTTGAGTCAGCCTGAGCAGCAGGGGGAGGGAGAGACAGTTTAGAAGCAGCTAAGAGGTGCCAGACTTGAGCTAGCTGGCACCCTGCAGGCTGGATGGGCTGATGCACTCAGGCTGAGGCAAGCAGTAGCGCTCAGGACGCATTTTACCACGTCAGGAGAAAGTGGGTGGTGGACAGCCTGCACAAGCCTCCAGAGCCAGGGGGCAGAGGGACTGGATCTGCAAAAGTTAAGTGCAAGCATCTAACTTATTGCACTGGGACTTTCCCAGTGAAGAAGTGGCTCTTTCCCCCAGCCACCACCCTCCCCTCTCTTCTCCATACCAGTCCAGCAGCATTCAACAACTGCCTCACTCCCTAAGTTGGAAATAGGAGCTATTGTTCCCAAACCTGTCCCCCAGGATTAGGGAAAATAAAAAAATTTTAAAAAACTCACCAACTCCCCTAAGCCAGGTACTCAGGACTAACCATGCCCAAACCAGTCTCTGGCTTTAAAAAATCGCCACAACCCCTAAGCCGGGAACTTAGAGCAGGCACTGCCCCTTTGGCTAGGCACAGGCATAAGAGGTCCACAGAACTCGAATGCCTTTCACCCCTGCCTAGATCTGTGTGGGCCCATTCACCAGCATAGGCCCTCATTAGCAAAGAACAATAGGGTATACACCTGAAGCCTATTTTCAACTGAAACAGCCAAGAGGGAGTGGCAGATTCGAGACATTTGACATTGACTTGCCCATTAATCAGGGTCCTCACCCACCCACATCAGGGGCCTGAGGACTGGCAGATTCACCCATTCCACCTAGCCACCAACGACAGGGGTCCAAGAATGAATGGTTCCTCTCAGTCTTCACAGCCAACAGCACTGGGTGCCCAAAGTCTGGCTGCAAAACTCACCCACCTATGCGCTCTAGCAGACAGGGGCATGCCTTCCACATAGTCACTAAGGGCACCCATCAGTCCCCTACCTTGCTAAGCACATAGACCCCTACTGCAGCCAGATACCTGTGCCTGCTCCAATCACCCCTACGTAGCTCTACCTATCTAGGACTGTAGGTGAGAACCTGCACCACACATTCAGTGACCGATGATCTGAACACCTGAGCTGAATTCACACAAGAAAAGTAAACAGACTTCTGGGCTCACATACATAGTAGCAGCTCTAACCACCTGGTGACAGGATGTGAGAGCTTCAAAGACACCAATAATCAAAGCAGCTCCCACGTCCAACCTATTTGGGCATATCAAAACAAAACAAAATGAAAAGGTAGGATACCGAAAGCAAATATACAATAAATAAATATAATAACGTATTGATGGCTCAGAGACAACAGTCAATATCAAATCACATAAAGAAGCAGATCAAGATGGCTCCAGCAAGCTCCCAAAACAACCAGGAAACCTCTCGGAGGAAGAGAAAGTCTTGGAATTACCGGAGGTAGAATTCAAAAGATTAATATACAGAGCTCTTCAAGAGATCAGGAAGGAGATCAGTCAAAACTTAGACCGAGACAAGGAACACAGAGACAAAGCATTAGAGGAATTCAGGAAAGCTATACAAGATAAGAACAACAAATTTAACAGGCTGCTAGAACACACAGGGAGACAGCAAATAGAAATCCAAAAGATTAACGATAAAGTTTCAGAATTAGACAACTCAATAGAAAGTCATAGGAGCAGAATAGAGGCAATGAAAGTCAGAATTAGTGAGTTTGAAGATAAAGCACTTGACATCAATTTATCTGAGGAAAAATCAGATAAAAGAATTTAAAAAAATGAAGAAACCCGAAGAATTATGTAGGACACTATCAAGAGGAAAAATGTATGAATGACTGGAGCACCAGAACAAGGGGCATAACAGAAAATACAGAGAGAACTACTGAAGATTTGCTGGCAGAAAACGTCCGTGATATTGTGAAAGACGAGTAGATTCCTATTCAAGAAACTCATTGAATCCCACATAGGGCAGATCCCAAAAGAAAGTCACCAAGGCATATTATAATCAAACTTGCCAAAATCAAAGATAAAGAGAGAATTTTAAGAGTGGTTAGGGATAAACGAAAAGTCACCTACAAAGGAGAGTCAATAAGACTAAACTCTACCTACTCAGAAGAAACCATGGAGACAAGAAGGCAATGGGATGACATATATAAAGCCTTCAAGGAAAAAAATTACCAAGAATTATATAATCTAGCAAAACTGTCTCTACAATATGAAGTCGAATTAGGGAATTTCCAAATAAACAGAAGTTAAGGGAATCTGTAAAAACCAAACCAAAAATACAAGAAATATTAAAGGGATACCCCAGCTAGAAAACCAACAATATTAGACAACAACCCGGACTAGAACACAGGACAGAACAACCAGACATTAACCCAGATAAGGAAGCCGTAAAAGTAAATCAAAGCTAAAACACTGAAAATAGGGAAACAGAGACATCAATATGTAAATGATGATAACATTAAAACAAAAAGGGACTAAGCAGTGTAGCCATAGAACTTTCATATGGAGAGGAAGTTAAGGTGGTATCAAGAAATAAAAGATTGACTAAAACTCAGAAAAACAGAGGTAAATTTTAAGGTAACTACAAAGAAAACTAACAGGTCTACTCATCAAAATAAAAAAGAAGAAAAATATAAAGACTCAGCAAATACAAAATCAACAATGAAAAAGCTGAAAAGAAAATACAGGAAGAAAAATGACTCAGCAAAGAAATTAACTGGAACAAAGAAACTGTCAATACTACAAAAAAAAAAAAAATACATCAAGATAACAGCACTAAGCTCATACCTATCAATAATTACACTGAACATAAATGGACTAAATGCACCAATAAAGAGACAAAGGGTGGCAGAATGGATAAAAAAACACGATCCATCTATATGCTGCCTACAAGAGACATACCTTAGACTCAAAGACACAAAGTAAAACTCAAAAGACGGAAAAAATATGTCAAGAAAACAAAACACAAAAAAGAGCAAGAGTGGTAATATTAATCTCTGACAAAATAGACTTTAAAGCAAAATCCACCAAAAATGATAAGGAAGGACACTATATAATGATTAAAGGGTTAATACATCAGATGACATAACCATAATAAATATATATGTACCCAATTACAGGGCTCCAAAATACATAAGACAAACTCTAACAGCATTGAAAAGAGAAACAGACAGCTCCACAATAGTAGTAGGAGACTTCAGCACACCACTTTCGGTGAAGGACAGAACATCCTGAAAGCAGTTCAACAAAGACACAGAAGAGCTAAATGCTACAATCAACCAACTTGATCTCATAGACATATACTGAATACTCCACACAACAGCAGCCAAGTATACTTTCTTTTCCAATGCACATGGAACGTTCTCTAGAATAGACCACATACTAGGCCATAAAGCAAGCCTTAACAAAATCCAAAGCATTGAAATATTACAAAGCATCTTTTCTGACCATAAGCCATAAGAGCAGAAATCAATAACAGAAGAAGCAAGGGAAAAAAAAAACAAACACATGGAAACTGAACAACACCTTGCTCAAAAACTACTGGGTTATAGAAGAAATTAAGGATGGAACAAAGAAACTCATAGAATCAAATGAGAATGAAAACATATCCTACCAGAACCTTTGGGACACAGCAAAAGCAGTGCTCGGAGGTCAGTTTATAGCAATCAATGCACACATCCAAATAGAAGAAAGAGCCAAAATCAAAACACTAACCCTACAACTCAAACAGAGAGCAGCAAAAGAGGCCCTTGAGCACCAGAAAAAAAGGAAATAATAAAAATTAGAGCACAAATAAATGAAATAGAGAATAGAAAAACAACTGAAAGAGTCAACAAGGTCAAAAGCTGGTTCTTCGAAAAGATCAACAAAATCGATAAACCACTGGCCAAACTGTCAACAGAAAAGCAAGAGGGGAAGCAAATAACCAGACTAAGAAATGAGATGGGCGATATCACAACAGATCCAATGGAAATTAAAAGGATCATAACAGAATACTATAAAAAACTGTACTCTAACAAAGCTGAAAACCTAGAGGAAATGGGCAAATTTCTAGAAACACACTACCTACCTAAACTAACACAAATCAAGGTAGAAAAAATAAACAAACCTATGACAAAAGAAGAAATTGAAGAGGTAATAAAAAAAATCACCAGTAAAAAAAAGCCCGGCCCCAACGGCTTCACTACTTTTAGAGAAGAGTTACCACCACTACTACTAATGGTATTTCAGAGCATAGAAAAAGATGGAGTACTCCCAAACTCATTCTATGAAGTCAGCATAACCCTGATACCAAAGCCAGGTAAAGACACCACAAAAAAAGAAAATTAGAGACCTATATCTCTCATGAACATAGATGCAAAAATCCTCAACAAAATTTTAGCCAACAGAATTAAACAACTTATCAAAAAAATAATTCACCATGACTAAGTGGGATTTATACCAGGTACGCAGGGATGATTCAACATTAGAAAAACAATTAATGTAATCCATCACATAAAGAAGACAATAGACAAAAACCACATGATCTTATCAGTTGATGCAGAAAAAGTATTTGACAAAGTCCAACACCCATTCATGATAAAAACTCTCAACAAAATAGGAATAGAAGGGAAATTCCTTGACATAATAAAAGGACAGTTGTAGAAAGCCAACAGCCAACATCATCCTAAACAGAGAAAGTCTGAAAGCATTCCCCTTGAGAATGGAAACCAGACAAGGATGCCCTTTATCACCACTCTTATTCAACATTGTGCTGGAGGTCCTAGCCAGAGCAACAAGGCAAGAAAAAGAAATAAAGGGCATCCAAATTGGTAAGGAAGAAGTAAAAGTATCCCTATTTGCAGATGATTTGACCTTATACACAGAAAACCCCAAAGAATCCACAAGAAAACTACTGGAAATAGTAGATTTCAGCAAAGTAGCAGGATACAAGATCCATACAAAAATCAGTTAGATTCCTCTACACCAACAAAGAGAACTTCGAAAAGGAAATCACCAAATCATTACCATTTACAACAGCTCCCAAAAAGATAAAATACTTAGGAATAAATCTAACCAGAGACATAAAAGACCTATACAAAGAAAACTACAAGATGCTACAGCAAGAAACCAAGAGACCTACATAAGTGGAAAAAACTACCATGCACATGGACAGGAAGACTCAACATTGTGAAAATGTCAATTCTACCCAAAGCGATCTGCAGATACAATGCAATCCCAGTGCAAATTCCAATGACATTTTTTAATGAGATGGAGAAACAAGTCACCAACTTCATATGGAAAGGGAAGAGGCCCCGGATAAGTAAAGCATTACTGAAGAAGAAGAACAAAGTGGGAGGCCTCACACTACCTGATTTTAGAACCTCTTATACTGCCGAGCTAGTCAAGACAGCCCAGTACTGGTACAACAACAGATGCAGAGACCATTGGAACAGAATTGAGAATCCAGATGTAAATTCATCCACCTATGAGCAGCTGATACTTGATAAAGGCCCAAAGTCCGTTAACTGGGGAAAAGACAGTCTCTTTAACAAACGGCACTGGCATAACTGGATATCCGTCTGCAAAAAAAATGAAATAAGAGCCATACCTCATTCCATGTACAAAAACTAACTCAAAATGGATCAAGGACCTAAATACAAAATTAAAAATGATAAAGCTCATGGAAGGAAAAATAGGGATAACGTTAGGAGCCCTAATACTTGGTATAAACAGAATACAAACCATAAGTAACAATGCACAAACACTAGAAGAGAAACTAGATAACTGGGAGCTCCTAAAAATCTAACACTTATACTCATCAAAAGACTTCACCAAAAGAGTAAAAAGAGAACTTACAGATGGGAAAATTTTGGGCTACCACATATCCAATAAGGGTCTAATCTCTAAAATCTACAAGACAGTGCAACACCTCAACAACAAAAAGACAAATAACCCAATTTAAAAAATGGGCAAAGGATATGAAAAGACACTTGACCAAAGAAGACATGCAGGTGGCTAACAGATACATGAGGAAATGCTCATGATCATTAGCCATTAGAGAAATGCAAATCAAAACTACAATGAGATACTATCTCACCCCAACAAGGCTGGCACTAATCCAAGAAACACAAAATAATAAAAGTTGGAGAGGTAGTGGAGAGATTGGAACACTGATGCACTGCTGGTGGGAATGTAAAATGGTACAACCACATTGGAAATTGATTTGGCGCTTCTTTAAAAAGCTAGAAATAAAAGTTACATACAATCCAGCAATCCCACTCCTTGGAATATAACCTAGAGAAATAAGAGTCGTCACATGACTAGATTTATGCACACTCATGTTCACTGCAGCATTGTTCACAACAACAAAAAGATGGAAACAAACTAGGTGCCCATCAACAGACAAATGGATAAACAAATTATGGTATATACACACAATGAAATACTACGCAACAATAAAACAATGATGAATGGGTGAAACATCTCACAACACGGATGAATCTGGAGGGCACTATGCTGAGTGAAACTAGTCAGTCACAAAAGGACAAATATTGTATAAGACCACTATTATAAGAACTCAAGAAAAGGTTTGAACCCAGAAGAAAACATTCTTTGATGGTTATGAGGGTGGGGAGGGAGGCAGAGGGAAATTCACTAGCTAGATGGTAGAAAAGAATCATCTCAAGTGAAGGGAAGGACAACACACATTACAGGAGAAGTCAGCACAACTGGACTAAACCAAAAGTTAAGAAGTTTCCTGAACATAACCAAACACTTGAGGGACAGAGTAGCTGGGGCAGGGGTCTGGGGACCATGGTTTCAGGGGACATCTTAGTTAATTGGCATAACAAAGTTTATTAAGAGAATGTTCTGCATTCCACTTTGGTGAGTGGTGTCTGGGGTATTAAAAGCTTTCGAATGGCCATCTAAGATGCATGAATTGGTCCCAACCCACTTAGAGCAAAGGAAAATGAAGAACGCCAAAGACACAAGGCAAATATTAGCCCAAGAGACAAAAGGGCCACATAAACCAGAGACTCCATCAGCCTGAGACCAGAAGAACTAGATGGTGCCAGGCTACCATCAATCCATGACCACCCTGACAGGGAACGAAACAGAGAGTCCCTGACAGAGTGGGAGAAAGGTGCGGAGCAGAACTCAAATTCACATAGAAAGACCAGACTTAACGATCTGACTGAGACTGGAGGAACTCCTGAAGCCATGGCCCCTGGATGCTTTGTTAACCCAGAACTAAAACCATTCCCCAAGCCCACTCTTCAGACAAAGATTAGACCAGGATATAAAACGTAAAATAATACTTGTGAAGAGTTTGCTTCTTAGTTCAAGCAGATGCACAAGACCAAATGGGCGGCTCCCGTTCAGAGGCAGGATGAGAAGGCCAGAAGGGACATGAACCGTTTGAATGGAAACAAGAAACCTAGGGTGAAAAGCGGGAGTGTGCTGTCACATTATAGGGATTGCAACTAATGTCACATAACAATATGTGTATAAATTTTTGTATGAGAAATTAACTTGAGCTGTAAACTTCCACCTAAACCACAACAAAAAAATTATACATATGTATGCATCGTTTAATCTTCAGAGGAATGCCTACTATGAGTAAAATATTACAAAAATCTTTTCAATTCTTGCCCTACTGTGATAACACAAAGTTAGATGAAATTAAATTGGTTAAGTTAAGATTGCCTGCCATCCTCCATCCAAACCCTATTCTCATTTCTTTAACACCTTGCCCTCCTCCATTTTACATGATTGAATCTTGGGGAGCCCACATATACTCTCATGGAGGAATTTCCCTGTATTACTATTTTAAATTGATGAGGAAGCAAAGGCTCAGAGAAGTTAAATAATTTGTTCTAAGTCACAGAACAAATACAAGTGTGAGCCCAGACTGGTGTGACTACAAAGCACAGGCTTTTAAACACTCCACTCCGCTCTTGAGACTGGGGTAGCAATTAAAGATATGGAGGTCTTTAAAATGTACATGGAATTTAAGACACAGGAGTAGATGAGTATACTCAAAGAAAGTAAGGAACAACACAGAAGAGCTGAGGAAGGAGCCATAAGCTAACCCATCCTTAACAGGGTGAACTGAGAACAGGAATTCAAAAATAATCTTGACAAGCAGACCTTCACGTAGGAGGATACAAGAGAAAATGGTACCACAGGTGCCAAGAATTTCAAGGAGTGATCAGTATTATCAAAGCCTTAAGGAGATCAGGTAAAAGGAATGAAAAAAATTCCACTGGATTTACCGTAATTACAAACAAATCATTAATTGGTGATCTCAGCCAGACAATTTTAGTGGAATGAGGGTGGAAGCAAAAGTCTGTTTGTAGTGATAATGGATGATGAGGATTATAGGTAATTAGCATATACTTCTTTATGGAAGCAAGACTATGATAAAACGAAAAATATCAAACTCATTGCCATTGAGTCAATCATAGCAACCCTATAGGACACATAGAACTGTTCTATGAGGTTTCCAAGGCTGTCATCTTTACAGAATCAGACTGCCGTATCTTTCTTCTGCGGAATGACTGGTGGGTTTAAACTGTGGACCTTTCGGTTAGTAGTCAAGCGCTTAACCAATGTGCCATGACAGAATACAGAAAATGAAATCAAAGTCAAGTTAAAAACTCACTACCAGTGAGTTGATTCCAACTCATAGTGACCTATAGGACAGATGACAACTACCAAGAGGGTTTCCAAGGCTGTAACCTTAATGGCTGCTGTGAGTTGAAATGGACTCAACAGCAAACGGTTTGGTTTTTTTTTTTTTTTTTTTTTGGTTTAATCTCTATGGCAGCAGACTGCCACATCTTTCTTTCACAGAGTGGCTGGTGGATTCGAACCGCCGACCTTCTGGTTAGCAGCCAAGCAGGCTTTAACCACTGTGTGAACGGAGACCCTAAAGTCAAGTTGCTTACCCCCAAATGAGAGAGTGAAGCATGTTTAACTACTAATGAGAAAAAGATCATAGAGGCAAACACTGAAAATACAAGTAGTAATTTAATATTTAGCTAAACAATTTAAATGTAATACATGTATAGTATAAAATTATCAAATACTGAGACATTCTGTCTGGGCTATAAAATCAGAGAAGATGTTTAAACCATATGTGGCAGTATTTTCAAGACTGGAGAGTTCCAAAGCTTATTAGTAGTTACCTGGGGCTTGTGGAGGGAGATGCAAACAGGGACTCACTGCTTAGGGAACACTGAGCTTCTGTTAAAGGGAATGGAAAATTTGGAAATGGAAAACGGTAATGGTTGAACAACACAATAAACACAATTAATATCACTAAATTGTATGTGTAAAGAATGATGTAAAAGCAAATTATTTGTCAGATATATTTACCACAATTATTAAAAAAAAAAAACTGGTCAATTAGTTTGTATTAATAACTGGTAAACAGAAGTCCACAGCACTTTGTGTCACAAAACAATTAAGTAACCATTATTCAGAGCAAAAACTACCAAATAAAAATGTTATGTATGTTATACATTTGTGATGCTTCCTACCACACAAAAGAGGCTCCAAAAACATCATACTCTTGGTCCACACTCACTAATGCCCCACTAATGCTCACTAATGGAAAGTGCAATGGCTTATCCGATGGTAAGTTTAGAAAGAGAACTTGCACATCCTGAACAAGTCTCGAAGGGGCTGCTCTTCTATGCAGATTCTATAGTTAATCGGGGCAGGCCCCGTGGGAGGAAGCCCATGGGCTTTTGGCACTGCCTGTGACGAGACTATTGCGTTAATCTGTTTAATTCTGGGGTTCAATCTTAGAAGTCCACTTGTCTTCCATAGACGATTTTCTCCAACAACACAATTATTTGTAATCGGAGAGACTTTTTTTTCTTGTCAAAGTCAGTTTATACAGTGGATACACAACAAATAAAGGCACTGTTAGCATCTCAGGAAAACTCCAGCAGAAAATCGAAAATTTCCCCTCTGGGTTCTCAATTTACCCTGGGCGAAACAAAAACAAGCCTAAAAACAACAATATACGCTAGAAACTGGACCAGGCATTGAGATGACAACAAAGTTAAAGTTCAACAGAGATGTAGACACGTGGGTTATGGTACCTAGGCTTAAAAAAAAAAAAAAAAAAAATCTTCTTTATGAGGAGAATAAGGAAATCATGAAAATGAAAATGGACTCCCTTTCACTTTAAGCAAAAGTAACACGTATGCCTTACAGCAAGTTACAACTGCAACAAATATTTGTTTCTGGGACTATGTTATAATTGTGGTTTGATGAGAACTGACTGGTCCTAAAGACTGAGGAGCACAAAGCTCCTAGCACCACTCCTAACCCAGTGCCTTCTACACTGTGCCTGAGCAAGAGCAGCCTAGGCCCAGAGAAAGCTGCAGTACATACACTCCATCTGCCCAGGATCTGTGGCAGCATCAGGGAAGAGAAGGGAAGCAGTAGATAAAAGGGAGAGAAGGGGAGGCGGAATAGAGGAGATTTTTGACGTCTATCTGCCTGACCTCTCTGCTTATCTCTTCACTACTTCAGATCTCAGGAAAGGAAAACAAAGGCATCATTTACTGGGTCCCCATAAGTCCCGACATTATAATGCTCCCAAAACATTCAAATGTTAATGGCAAAAAAGTAGTATCAAAAACTAATTTTGTCTGGAACAACAGTACAAAAATAACAGGGAAGATGCACAGGAGGCAGTTATCCATCACTCATAAAGCCAGCTAAAAATATCCAAAAGGTTAAGATCAAGGTTATCAAGTAATCACAACAATGGTAACCTTAAACTTAAATACAGATAAAGAAAATGTGACCATGAAAACAATCCTGGGGAGACTGAACCACACATTATATTGATGAAACACAGAGAAGACTCCCATCTAGTGTGACAGTGAACTCAGAATCAGCGACAAAAACAATGCTCACCATGTGTCTTAGTCATCTAGTGCTGCTATAACAGAAATATCACCAGTGGATGGCTTTAACAAACAGAAATTTATTGTCTCTCAGTCTAGGAGGCTAGAAATCCAAATTCAGGGTGCCAGCTCCAGGGGAAGGCTTTTTCTCTCTGTTGGCTCTGGAGGAAGGTCTTTGTCATCCATCTTCCCCTGGACTAGAAGCTTCTCAGCATAGGGATGCCGGGTCCAAAGGACATGTCATTCTCCTGGCACTACTTTCTTGGTGGTATGAGGTCCCCATGTCTCTCTGCTTGCTTCTCTCTTTTGTATCTCAAAAGAGGTTGACTCAAGATACAATCTAATCTTACAGATTGAGTCCTGACTCATTAAGATAACTGCCTCTAATCCTACCTCATTAACATCAACACGCAGGAAAATCACATCAGATGACAAAACAATGGATAATCACACAACACTGGGAATCATGGCCTAGCCAAGCTGACATATATTTTTGGGGGACACAGTTCAATCCATGACACCATGTGACCACAAAATAAAGAATCAGAATCTACAGTAGATGAGAAAATGAAAACACATACAAAGCAGGAAGATTCAACTTTGTAAATAAGCTGGTTTTACCTAAGTTAATTTATAAATTCAACCAATCCCTAAAAATAGAACAAGATTCCCCATTCGCCTACAGCTAGAGGAGAAAGTTGATTATAAAGTTCATATTAAAAAAAGAATAGCTAGAGAAAACTTAAAAAAAAAAAAAAAAGCGACAGGAAGGGAGGAGCTAGGCCTACCAGATATTAAATAATACAAAAAGTCTCAATAATAATGACAGTGTGGTATTGGGACACAGACAGACCAATGGAAAATGGAATAGGCTATAAGTGCAAAAACAGACCAATATACAAATGGGCATTTAATACGTGATAAAAACAGCATTTCAAATGAGTGAGAAAAGGAAGGGTTTTTAAACTAAGTGGTGTCAACACAAATAGCAAGCTATATGGAGCCATATACCAGAATAACTACCAAATGGATTAGAAACAAACACCTTAATAAAAAAGTGAAACAATGCAGATACTAGCAGAAAACAAAGAGTAAAATTCTGGGTGTGGAGAAAACATCCTCAACTACGTCTCAAAATCTAGAAGCAATAAGGAAAAAGTTTCACATCTGATTATATGAAAATCAAAAAACATTTACATAAAATAAAAAGACAAATGACAAACTGGAAGAAATATTTGCAACTTATACCACAAAGAGTGAACGCTGGGAGACAGGCAAGATGGTGACATTAACAGTCACACACTCATGTCCCCCAATAACAATGCTAGAAGAAAACAAGTAAAAAAATCAATGCAACCAACAGTCTTGGAATTACGGACAGCAATCGAAGGGTTGGAGAATCAAAGTGAACACTGAATCTAGAAAAAGACAGAACAAGGTCAGTGGGAAAGCAGAGATTAACAGACCATCACATCCCACCCGTTGCCCGGCTCAGCATGGTCATTTTGGGATGGCTGCAGACAGCACCTACAAACAAGAAGCCCAGGGAAGGAACAACATGGAGGACACAGACCAGAACATATATATTGAGTAAACAGCCCTGGAAAGAAGCAGCAAGGTGGGCATGGCACATACAGGGACTAAGGAGGCTTGAGAGAGAACTGTATGTGGACACAACATAGATTTGAGTCCAGGGACCCCCAGGAAAGTGCAATCCAGGGAGAATGGTATGAACTGGAGTGTAGGAATTCCTATGCAGGGGGCAGTAAGTCTGGAGCAAACACCCCTGGGGAGGGGCACAGGGCAAGTGCAGCAGTGCAGGATTGTGCTCCTGTGTCTCGGGAAATGCAGCAACAGGAAAAACACCAGGAATTGGATGCTGGACCACACGTCGGCCACAGGCCCCAGACAACAACCAAGGGGGGAGATGTCCACCAGCCAAACAGCCCACCAGGAACTAGCTAGCCCCCCAAAATCACCTGCCACCATGGAAGAACCAGCTCAGTGCCACTGGCCCATTGTGGGAGGGCCCTGCCCAGTGCCACCAGCCCACTGCAAAAAGGTCCTACCCAGTCAACCAGTGGCCCTGATTCCAAAAGCAGATCTCTTAGGCTTAACACTGGGACAACCTCCACCACTACTCTTTCCAATACAGCAGAGAAAGGCCTGGGAAACTCCCTGCAGTCACCTGACAGCTGACCCTGGGCATGACATGGACCACAGTATGTGAAGAGTGCACCCTGACACAGACAGGTGAGGCTGACACTGTTTGGGCCAAGACACCTGAGCAAACAGACTTGGGACAGCACAACTAGGTAAGTATTGCTTGGATAGGGGTTCCTGTAAATACTGGGAAGAAGCAATAAGGTGAGCATAGCGCAGAATGGTGAGCATAAACAGTCAAGACATGGGGTGAATCAGCAACAGCTGCCATTTCCAAGGTAGAACCCTGAGGCTGGTGCAATACAGCCAGCATTCCTAAGGAGGAATCATGTTGTGCACCTGTGTCAGCTGCAGCTCCTGGGTGCGGGCCTAGTATCAGAGCTGTGTGGCTGGTCTATATCTGTGGTGAGCAACCAGAGGCTGTCGGTAACCCCAACAGGGGGACAGGTACTGGAGCAGCATAGCCAGCATCTCTCGGGGGAAGTAATATGGTCAACACCTCCAACACTGGCACCGAAGGCGACCACAACCACAGAGTTCAGTGCTGTAGTGGCTGAGCCAGTTAGGGAAGTTAGAAGTGCAACAGTGATAGCTGGCACCCCTAAGCAGGGAGAGAAATAGCGAAGCAACAACAGCAAATGCACCTACACGGAAAGGCTGGAGTAGAAATAGAGAACTGCATCCTTCAATAATATAAAACAATAATAATTACAATAATACAGCGGAAGGAGAGCAATCTTTAGAGAAGGGGAACAATCTATCTAATTTATCAAAGCAAAAAAAAAACAAAAAACATAATGTCCTAAAGACAACAATTATAAAACATACGAAGAGAAAGGAAATGATGGCTCATGTAAATGATCGATCAAAACAACCAGGTGGAAACTGTGCTGGAGGAAGCTCAGATAACAGAATTTCATGACAAAGACTTCATAGCATTAATATTAAGTATGTCAAAAGAGAAAAAGAAAACACAGAAAAAGATCTAAAAGAAATTAGGAAAACAGTACAAGAACAAAACAAGAATTTCAATAAGGGGATATAAATTTAAAAAACAGTTGGAAATACTGGAGCTTAACAGTAAAATAACACGAATGAACAACACACACCATGGAAAGAAAACTGTAAAAAATACAAATATGTGGCAACTAAATAACACATTACAAAACAGCCAATAGGTCACAGAAAAAAATCAAGAGAGAAATTTAAAAAAAAAAAAACTTAAGAGTCAAACAGGAATGAAAACACAACATACCAAAACCTATGGGACTCAGAGAAGGCAGTGAGCAAAGGGAAATTCACAGCAATGAATACCTACATTTTAAAAAGAAGAAAGATCCCAAATCAATAGCTTAACTCAACAACTTGAAGAATTAGAAAAGGAAGATCAAACGGAGCCCAAAGCAACCAGAAGAAATAAAATAATAAAGATGGGAGCAGAAATAAATGAAATAGAGAACAGAAAAACAATAGCGAGAATCAAAGAAATCAGAAGTTGGTTCTTTGAAAAGATCATTAAAACAGACAAACTACTGACAAGACTGACAAAGAAAAAGAGAGAAAATGTAAATATCTAAAATTAGAGATAAAAACGGGGACATTACAACTGATCCCACAGAAATGAGAGGATTGTAAGGGAATATTACGAACAGTTGCACGTCAACAAGTTAGATACCTTAGAGAAAGGGATAAATTCCTTGAAACACACAAACTCCCTAAACTGACTCAAGAAGAAATTGTTGTTGTTAGGTATCATCAAGTTGATTTCAACTCATGGCAAACCCATGTGACAGAGCAGAACTGTCCCACAGGGTTTTCTAGGCTTTAATCTTTGTGACAGATTGCCAGGTCTTTCTACTGTGGAGCTACTGGGCAGGTTTGAACTGTCAACTTTTCAGTTAGCAGCTGAGCACTTAACTTCTGCCATGTGGATCTCAAATGCCCCATAATAAGCAAAGATTGAATCAGTAATCAAAAACCTCCCAAAAAGGAAAAGTCCTAGACCAGATGGCTTCACAGGGGAATTCTATCAAACATTTACAGAAGTGATTCCAATTATATTTACACTTTTCAAAAAAATAGAAGCTGAGAGAACAGTACCTAACTCATTTTATGAAGCAAGCATTGCACTGATACCAAAGCCAGACAAAGACACCACAAGAAAACTACAAACCAATATCCCTAATAAATACAGACACAAAAATACTCAAGAAAATTCTAGCAAACTGAATACAAAAACATATTAAAAGAATTATACACCATGATCTGATGAAATTTGTCCTAGGAATGCAAGGGTGGCTAAACATTAGAAAATAAATCAATCACACTGTCTCAGTTACCTAGTGCTGCTATAACAGAAATACCACAAGTGGATGGCTTTAACAAACAGAAGTTTACTCTCTCATGGTTTTAGGAGGCTAGAAGTCCAAGTTCAGGGTGCCAGCACTAGGGGAAGGCTTTCTCTCTCGGTTCTGGGGGATGGTCCTTGTCATCCATCTTCCCCTGGACTAGGAGCTTCTCAGCACAGGGACTCCAGGTCCAAAGGATGTGCTATTCTCCTGGCTCTTGTTTCTTGGTGGTATGAGGTCCCCCATGTCTCTGCTTGCTTCTCTCTCTTATATCGCAAAAGAAACTGACTTAAGACACAACCTAATCTTGTAGACTGAGTCTTGAGTCATTAACATAACTACCACTAATCCTCCCTCATTAACATCATAGAGGTAGGATTTACAACGCGTAGGAAAATCACATCAGATGACAAAACGGTAGACAATCACACAATACTGGGAATCATAGCCCAGCCAAGGTGACAGATATTTTAGGGGGACACAATTCAATCCATGACATGCATTAACAGAACAAAGGGGAAAAAAAAACAGATGATCATCTCAATCGATACAGAAACAGCATTTGACAAAATTCAACACCCTTTCATGATAAAAGCATTCAACAAGATAGGAATAGAAGGGAAATTTCTCAATATAATAAAGGATATCTATGAAAAACCCACAGCTAACATTATATTCAATGGAGAAAGACTGAGAACATTCCCATTAAGGTCAGAAACTACACAGGGATGCCCACACACAATCATCACTACTACTCAACATCGTTGAATAAGGTTTCCAAATTAGGCGGAAGAAGTAAAACTCTCTCTTTTTGCAGATGACATGACTCTATACAGAGAAAACCCCAAAGAATCCACAAGGAAACTATTTGAACTAATAAATGAATTCAGCAAAACAGCAGGGTACAAGGTCAACACACAAAAATCAGTTGGGTTTATATACATTAGCAATGAGCCATCTGAAAAGGAAATTAAGGAAACGTTACTGTTTATAATACCATCTAAAAGAATAAAATACTTAAGAATAAGTTTAACCAGAAAGGGAAAAGACTGGTATACAGAAAACTATAAAACATTGCTAAAAGAAATCAAAGAGGACATAAACAAACAGAAGGACATTCTGTATTCCTGGATTGGAAGGCTTAATATAATTAAGATGTCAGTACTATTCAAAGCAATCTATAAATTCAATAAAATCTCCATGAAATTTCCAACAGCCTTCTTGAGAGAAATGAAAAAAAAAAAAAATCATCAAGTTTATATGGAAGGACAAGGGATCCTGAGTAGCTAAAGCAATCCTAAAGAAGAATAAGGTAGGAGGATTCACACTTCCTGACTTCAAAACATACTATAAAGCTACAGTAGTTAAAACAGCCTGGGACAGGTATAATAACAGACACATAAACCAGTGGAATACAATTGAGAGCCTAGAAATAAGTCCATGCGTTATGGTTTTCGACAAGGGTGCTAAATCCAACCAATGGGGAAGAAAGTCTCTCTTCAATAAATGGTGTTGGGAAAATTGGATTTCCACACGCAGAAGAATGAATCAGGATCCTTGCCTCACACCATACACACACAAAAAAATTAAAAATGGATCAAGGACCTTAATCTGAAAACTAAAACCATAAAATTCACAGAAGAAAATGTAGGGACAAAGCTGTGGACCTTGGTTTTTGTGATGGACTGTCTGAAACAACAACCAAAGAATGAGCATCAAAAGACAAAATAGATAAATGGGACCTCATAAAAATTAAATACTTCTGTTCATCAAAAGACTTTATCAGAACAGTGAAAAGACAGCCTGCAGAGTGGGAAAAAATTTGGGGGAAACCATGTAATCAATAAAGATCTAATATCCAAAATTTATAAAATGCTCCTATAGCTTAACAACAAAAAGACAAACAATCAAAAAATGGGTGAAGGACATGAACAGACATTTCACCAAGGAGGATTTTCAAATGGCCAACAAGCACATGAAAACGATGGTCAAAGTCATTAGCTATTAGAAGATTGCAAATCAAAGCCTACAATGAGATACCATCTCACCCCCACTAGAATGGCAATGATCAAAAAATGAGGCTGTAGAGAAACAGAACCCTTATATCCACTGCTGGTAGGATTGTTAAGTTGATACAACCATTGTGGAAAACAGTTTCGCAGTTCCTCAAAGAGTTGAACATAGAGCTAACACACGATCCAGCAATTCCACTCTTAGGCATATACCCAAAACGCCTGAAAGCAGTGACATGAACAGACATATGTACACTAATTTTCATTGCAGCACTATTCACAATAGTCAAAAGGTGGAAACAACCACAATGTCCAGCAACGAGTGGTTACCAGGGGCACAAGGGAGGGGAAAGTGGGAATTTTTCCTTAGAAGGCACTGAAAGTATGTTAATGGCAATGGGATAATTTCAGAAAAAGGTAGCAAGGTTGCACAACTTGAGGGATATAACCAATGTCACTGAAGTGTTCATGTAGAAACTGATGAACTATCATATGTTTTGTTGTAAGTATATCACTATAATAAAAAACAGTAAATGCCTCTGAAAATTTGGAAGCTAAAGACAACACAATAGACAAATGGAAAAAATCAGTATGCACAGAGTCCACCACAAAAAAATGCAAACAGCTTTCCAACACCAAAACCCACTGCTGTTGAATCAATCTCAACTCATAGCAACCCTAAAGGACAGAACAGAACTGCCGCCACAGGGTTTCCAAGGCTGTAAATCTTTACAAAGCAGACTGCCACATTTTTCTCCTATGGAGCGGGTGGTGGGTTTGAACCATCCACCTTTTGGTTAGCAGCCAAGCACTTAACCACTGTGCCACCAGAGCTCTTCAAACACCCTTTAACATATAAAATTGATACTCAGTTTCCTCCATAGAAAGCCAAAGCCAAATTAAAATCACATTGAGGTATTACTTCTCACTTAACAGATGGCAAAAAAGTACACTGTGTGGGCCTAGCCATGTGGAAACCGTCACATGGCTGGTGGGAATGCTGAATGGCAGAGTGCCATGGGAGGGAGCGTGGAATAATCTAGCAACACTGCCCATGCATTTACTCTGTGACCCTGCAATTGTATTTCTAATCTAGTCCAAAGGCACACTGACAAAAATTTGAAATGACATTTGCAAAACACTGTCACTGCAGCATCATCTGTAATAGCAAGAGTCTAAAAACAACCCAAATATCAATCAATAGGAGGTTAGTTAAATAAACCACGGTACAGTGAGGAGGACTTTATACACTGCTTTAGAAGGAGCAATCTCCAGAATATATATTAAATGAAAACAAGCATGGTACAAAACAATGCTTACAGTAGGCTATCTTTTGTGAAAGAAAAGGAAAATAAGAATACATATAAATGCTTTTGCTCAAATTATCAAAAAGAAACAACATAAAGATAAACCAAAAACTAACAAAAATGGTTACCAATAGGTGGAGGAAGGGAACAGTGGGGTGACAAGGATGGAGCCCAGACAGACCTCTCTGAATTTACTCTGTTCTGTCAATTTGACATTGGAACTACTGATATATGAATATTTTACACAATTAAAAAAAATAAGAAAAATTTAAAAACTAACTAGAAAATGTCTTTGGTAAGTAAACCTAGATTTCAAAACATAAATAAATCATTATTAATTTATTTTGGTATTCCAGAAAAGTGGTGCTTTGACTTTGCAAATGAGAACATACAGTGGCCAGTGATCAGCTTATTCACTGTGGTGCTGTTCTATGCCACAGGGAATCTGAAAATTTCTGAACAAAAACAGTATTACTGTTTGGCCTTCTTCCTTTTTTTTTTTTTTTTACCTGATTTGGTTCTGAATAACTTTTGGCTGATTTCCAAATTCATATGAATCGTCAGAAACTTGTTGCTACCAACACAAATATTCTCTTCAAAAGAAAGTAATACATCACACAGTGAATTCTAACAGGATTGAGAAAGAATGATCTACAACTAGAGTCAACAATATGAAGTCTCACAAACATAATAAGTAAAAGAAGTCTGGCATAAAAGAGTGCATACTATATGATTCCGTTGACATAAAGTAGAAAAACTGGCTAAATTGATCTATGCTGTTAAAAGTCTGAATAATGGGCACCCCTAGGTGGGTGTGACTGTAAAGTGTACAAGGGGGGTTTGCTGGGGGTGATGGTAACCTTCTGCTTTTAGAACTTGGTTACACAGGTGCATTCAGTTTGTAAAATATCATTGAGCCTACATTTATTTATACGTGTACTTTTCTATATGTATATTATACTTCGATACAAAGTTTTAAAACAAGAATATAATAAATAGATGGGGGGAGGGGGAATTTCCAAAGCTGGAGTAAAGAATAGCAGAGTTACAGGAATTAGCGCTTAGCCTCCCAAAAAGGCTACTTTGAAGATGACAATTCTTAATTAAATGAGTCATCTAGATATTGGAAAAAATTAGTCTCACAGTTACTATTTCATAGTTACATAGCCCTTATGGTAAGTAACATTTGTCTCTCTTTTTTTTTTAACTCCATCCTCAATTTGCCTCCTCCCATTACAATTCCTTCAGCTTGTATATAAATTAATAAAGAAGATACACAAATATTAGCAACTTTTCCCAAAAATATTTGAAAAGAAAACAAGCATATATACAACAGTCCCTGATTTACAATGTGCTAGTTAGGATGAACTGCACTTACTACTGTCTTTTTTTTAAGTACATTTTATCATCAGTAATATGTACTACATACAATGTCGCCACACATAATTTGCTGATGTTATCATTCTCAGATGTTCACTCCCAGATGTTTAATTTTATGATTTACTGTCAAAACACTGTGTATTTTGAAATGAAAAAGGAGGTATTCGACTTATGTCAGAACCGACTTACAACGGAGTCATCAGAACAGAGCCCTGTGGTAAGTCAGGGACTACCTGTACTTTAAAAGACCTATCACAAAGAATATGTTTTATAACCTTAATCAGTAGGACAAATCTAGAATTTCTGCAAATCAATATCTAACTTAGAAAAAAAAGCTCAAACCAGAACAAAAAACCAAACCTGTTACCGTCGAGTCGATTCCAACTCATAGCGACCCTATAGGAGAGAGTAGAACTGCCCATAGGGTTTCCAAGGAGCACCTGGAAGATTTGAACTGCCAACCTTTTGATTAGCAGCTGAGCTCTTAACTAGTTTTACAAGGGAAAGGATGCTCACAAAAATTGAAAGATAATAATAAACTTAGAAGCATGGTGATTTTTTTCCCCAATTAGTTTATATTTTCTGAAACTGAATTCTCAATAAGGAACACTCATCACTCTACTAAGACACCAAAGAATTCTCCTTCCCAACAGTTACAGAGCATAGCAACAATTGTGAGGATGGCACAGGACTAGCCAGCATTTCGTTCTGTTGTACACAGGGTCACTATGAGTCAGAACTGACTTGATGGCACCTAACAACAACAACAGTTACAGAATTTATTTGTCATGTCCCTGAAGCGGGTCACATTTAACACAAATCCGGAATAGTCACACAAAACTGTGGAGGTCACAGTAGTATGGGAAAGAGAGCCACTGCTGACAAGGCAGAAGACCTGACTTCCAGGGACTCTTCAGATGAAGACCTGAACTTACCCTCTTTCCTTCCTGTCTGTGAAACTGAACTAACAAGAAGCGTCCTCGTTACCGTAGAAGGCTACAAGTTACAGGCTGAGGGGCAGATGAGAAAAGAAATGGGAAAGCACATGAAAAGCAGTAAAGCACTACACTGGGCATTAAGATCTTATTGCCAGAAATACACACCATTGTACCAGATACAAGAGATTTTTAAATGCAACGTTACCTGTGGATTTTCTAGACATCAGAAGTCAGAATGGCTATTGAAACATCTTAAAATATAACAATTATATTAGGCTGAACCATATGAAATTGTTGATTTCATAGGTCTAAAATGGATAAATACTGGCAATTTCATAACAGTGCAACTTCACAGAAAACTTATAAAAATTGTTTATATTTTTCTAATAAGATTTATTTAAAAAAAAAACTAAAAACCTATAATACCTCTGGTTTTGGCAGCTTCCTTTAAAGCAGCTAGAATGTGAGGCTTCAAGTTATCCAAAATAAATCTTCCTTCAAGACCTGGGAAAAGGGACCTAATAAGTGAAAAAAAATACAGCAATATTATTAAAATTTTCTAATAATTTTTAGAGAAATTTAAACATAGAATTTCAAGTTAAACCTGCTATTTTAGATAAAATTTAATGCATAAATCAATTTACAATACTTTTTGATCAAACATTAAGCTTTCCTTAAAAATGTGAGGACACCATGTACTATATCCAAATTGAGAAACGTTCTAAACACCATAGAATAAAATTAACTATATTTTATGGGTTGGAATCAACTCAATGGCAACAGGTTTTGGGGGGGGTTTATATTTTCTGAGATGTCAACACACCCTCAGAGTTATAAAGAATTCTTTAATATAAATCACATTTCATCAAAATAAATAACTAATTTCATCTAGCTATTGTTAGCACTTTATAATCATCGTTTTTCAGTGTCTGTCACTGAAATTCCCAAGGAAAACAATCGCTTGGAAAACTTTTTTTAACCTATAAACATCTGAATGCTGTTCCTTTAGAACATAAAAATGTATTCTTTAATATTTTAACAAATTATATCTTCAAAATTCTTCCAAACTATAAAACCTACATAGCTAACTGATGGATTTTACAATAAAGGATTCTACATTGGGAGGGGGAAGGGGGCCTTTAAGAGTAAACAAGGATTTTAAAGGTGTCGACGATATACCTTGGATAATCTTCTGAGGTAATATAAATAACATCTTGATCTGATACAGATGAGGAGAAGGGAACAAAATTCCCGTTTTGTAAAGGCAGAAGCTCCAGTCCGAGCAGTTCGCTGTAAGCTTCATCAGAAAGCACAAATTCTAGGAGGTGGAGCTTTTCTGCAGTGCTGCCCAAGTGCGAAGACTTCCGCAGCACTTGCCGCACCAGCGCAGGTGTCACCCTCTTCACAGGCTTAGCACTGGAGGCAGTCACCTGAACCGCGGCAGCAAGGTTTGCCGGCACCTTGACAACCTGCTTCCCTGAGCTCTGGAGGTAGTTGAGCACAGTTTTTGTGTGTTCCAAACTTTCATCCAATTCTGAGAAGTATGCTTGCTCCAACTTCACCCACTGATTACTGATTGAATACATAACTGCGTTCTGAAACAGCTCATTAAACAGAGGCTCTAAAACTGGCTGCCAGTGCACCTTCACTTTGTTCATATCAGGCCAAAGCCTGTAGATAATCTCAACCGACAGGGAGATATCTGAGTTCTTTTCTGTCTCCAGACGTTTTATGCACTCTAGGATCAGAGTAGCATAAGCTTTCGGAACCACATTCACAACAAGGAAATCATTCCACAAGGCTGCAGGGTCTCTCCACTGGTCCAGCTCTCTCCACTTTATGCTCCTGCGGTTGTCCGTCAGGCCGAAGAACCCACTGATGTGAACTGGGAGACCCGTTTTGCTTTCCTCACCAGGTGGTAAAGGAAGAAAACAAAAGGCTTTTCCTGAGAAATCTGAAGTTGCTCCTTTTTCATCATCATCTCTGCTTGACAAAGACATGGCTATTCCAATGAGTGGGATAAATTTCAATTCATCAGCTAAAGAGTCAAGCTTACTACAAATCCCTCGACCACCCACACTGTTACACACCAGCCACGATGTTTTCTGTGCATCCTTAGTGCTCTCATCTTCTAAAACTATGTTTATAGGATATGTTACACAGGTTATGCTACTGCTGGGAACCTTTTTACAATAGTTACTGATAGCAGCTCCTAGGATCTTTATGGAGTTGGGCCGTTCATGTTTCAGGGCCTCGTTCTCACTCGCAGTCACTCGAAATATCAGCTTCTCTGTTCCATCGGCCTCTCGAATGTGCAGGGAGACGTCCTGCACGCTCTTCAGAAAGAGCAGCACTGTGTCTGCGTCTGCTCTGAAGGACTCAAACAACTCCAGGACCTTGCGTTTATTGTAGAGGTTACTGCTAAGCTGAGAAGGTTGTAGGCGAAGAGGGAAGCGGAAAAATGTTCCTGGGAAATTGCCATTCAGAAAGGTTTCCTTGGTGCTTCCAAAAACACCAATAAATGGCGCAAACTGGTCTGAAAGTTCACTAATTTCTTTACTGTCATCTTTGAGATTCCAACATTGGCCAGATTCATGTGGGCCAAAAAGTATTTGATGAGGATCTAACATCCCAATCTGGTCACCACTGAAGATACAAGGAACATCTGTAAAGAAAAATTCAACAATCATCATCACCTCTGAAATTTAATGAGCAATTATAGTCACAACTATAATGAATAATTATAATTACCATCAAAATAATACAGGATCCATAAAATGACTCTAAAATAGTTTAATTCACTTTAGCTTTGGAAATATAATTCTTTGAATGTTACAAATATGGGTTATAGTAGTCAGAAATTCCTGATGAAGCAAATATAACATAATTTTCCTAGTATCAAGCTTGCTACATACACTTAGAATTTTCTTGTAACACGGTTTAACACAGAGAGACAAAAGAAACCATACAAGAGCCTCTCTAAAATTAAAGAAAAATAATAATAATAATCTAGTTTGCTCTCCGAGAAAATCCACATCAAGTCCTATGGATACTAAATGAAATCCAAACCCCTCACCATGGCTCCAGACCTCTCATCTCTGGATCCTCTCCTGGCAACACAAACGCCGAGGCTGTTTATTCAAACACACTCGTTCCCTTTGCACATGCTGGTGTCCTCATCTCATCAGGGGCTCACTTTTCTATAAACTTGCATGCCCACTAGATAATGTAAACTCCTCAAAGGTCCACTACTATATCCCCAGTGCCTGGAACAATGTTAGTCTTTTTGAATTAATGAACACAGAAACAAAGCTACCTCAAAAGTCCAAATGAAGTCTCAACCCTCTTCGTGAGGCTTTCCTCTGCCTTCCTACCCTCTGCCCGCTCCAACCCAATAACCATTTCTCTTTTGTTTAAATTCTATAATAAGCACCAGGCATACAGACTTTTCATGATTACTGTGAAAACCTAGAATATATGTTCAAAAACTCATTAAACAATGAAAAGATGTAAAGAGTATGTGGATATTTGCACTCAGTCCTCACAGCCATATGAACTCAATTAACAGAACAGAGTTGAATCATATGCTCAAAATAACTAATTCCACAAGAGACTTTCTGGAAGAAGAGGAGAGAAATAAACAACGCAGAAGATTCTGCCCACCAAGTTAGTCAGTACACATATGTCCAGGGGTGACCCTGAAGTGGGACAGATAACTCTGACTCCCTCTGCCTCTCACCATGCTGGATCCAATTAAACTGCTCAAAGATACGAATTTTTTGTATGACACCCCTAAATAGATATCAACTGCTTCGCCTGTTCTTCAACCAAGGACAGAGTGATAATTCAATGCTGGCAGAAAAACAAGATGTGCTGGACCTACTGCACTGGGGGAAATTCTTCACCATGGTGCCTTTCTATTGGCTTTCCAGAGAAATGGCGACACGGTTTTGCCTCACATGCTGACTTTAGTATCTAATCTTCAGGTAAAACGCAATTCCAATGAAGTCAACCTTTATGGCTGGTCAACTGCAAGTTCAGTTTTCATAATCACCAGCTCCTAACAGCAGTTCTTGAGTACTTTAAGTTGGAAATGTCTCCATGTCATCAAGTTATTTACAATGCACTCTGGCACTCTCCTCTATGTGCCCATTACACAGCATCCCAGTTTATACTATCCCACATAAATATGCTCATAATCTCAAACAGGAAACAAACCCACACAAGCTGCAGATGCTGGGCAGTCAGCGGGATGCTGTCTAGTGCTAGTCATTCCTGCACAGTAGCCTCCACACTTGTGCAATTCACATCTGTGCCACAGTAAAATATAAAAACTACTACATGTCAGAGACCAAAGAGGCTGAGCTTACAAAGAGGTGAATACACAAATATGAAATCTGTAAATGCAATAGGCTTACTAAACTGGGCGATTGTTAGGGTGACCCTACGTCCCTTTACCCAGTGCCATCCCAGATCAGGTCATTTGTCCAAGAATAATTATTAATGCTGCCCTCTTACACTCTCAAGAGTGTCCCAGTTTGGATAATAAGTTATATGGTCAAGTTAGCGATACCTACAGTCCTGCCTGCTCAATCCCTCCTTCTTCTGCAAGAAGTAGTTTGAAACTAAACCACAACAAGGGCCAATTCCATAAAAAAATGTTTTTAAAGAAATTATAGTAAGTACTAAGAGCTTTGGATTTTGCAAGAATAGTCATATACTCTTAGAGATGTCTATACTAAGAGTAGTTTCCTATTGCAACTGTGAACCAGAAACCATATTCTTTCTAGATGCAAAACATGAATTCAAAGTCATCTTTAAAATACTCATAATTCTAAGAGCAGAATTTTTATGAGAGAAAAATGTTGAGAAGCCAGAGCCACTTCAAAAACCTTTACTTTGTCAGTTATTCGATATCATTAGGTATTATGCTTTCTCCTTTTAACCTCTTGATATTTAGAAATATATACAAGAAAATATGAGGAAATAAGTTTATCTGACTCTTGTAAAATTTTTTAGAGAAACCATTTTGATTAGGCATTTCAAAAGCTATATTTTAAACCAAACATAAAATTACTTAATACATTTACACTGATTCCATGAGGACGTTGACTTTTAGCATCACATGATGAAGTAATACATAGGTGTACATACCACAGTAATTTTAGAAAACTCAAGACACACTATTTCACTGATATACTTCTTGCCACTAACAGAAAAATTTAGGAAATATGTCTTTAAAAATAATATCATCTCTGAAGTTGACCAAATAAATTACAGAGGTCAGTCTAAAATATATTTCAGTGCAAAAACTGAAAAGCCAAACACTATACCTGTTATATGATAGACAGAATTAAACCCAATTCCAAATCTTCCAACCTTCAAAGGATCATCCTTTTTCCTGCTTCTTGCTATTTCTTGAATGCCATGCCAGTCCTCTGGGGTGAAAACAGCATTGTTGTATGCATACAGAGCTGACCCTGGGTGTTAAAAGGCACATGCAGGTGTTCAGAAAGAATTAAGTCCAAGTATTCAGTTCTATCAAGATTTTCCTTACTCAAAATTGCTTAGCTGATGGCAGGATGGAGAGAAGTGAATGGAGTGAATGAATTCTGCATTATAATTCTGACCAGTGTTGCAATAAAAATAAAAACACAAATTAATGGTAAAACATCAGCAAAAACAACAGCATCATTGGCCAAAAATCCAAAAAGGAAAAAATGAGTGTTATAGCACTTAGACCAAAAACACAAGGCAAACAAATAAATTAATCAAAATGTGCTATACTTTATAAAATCTGTTCCTAAATATCATATTTAATTATTTTTTTATAAATCGAACAAACAGTCTTGGTTTGCAGATGATATGACTATCTATGTAGAAAATCCCAAAGACTCAACAAAAAAATTTCTGGAACTAGTAAGCAAGTATAGCAAGGTTACAGGATACAAAGTTAATATACAAGAGTCAATTGCTGTTCTATGCACCAGCAATGAACAATTGGAACTTAAAATTAAAAACACAATACCAATTAAATTAACACCAAAAATATGAAATGCTTAGGCATAAATCTAACAAAATACATTAAAGACCTATATAGGGAACTCTACAAAACTCTGATGGAAAAAAATCAAAGAAGATCTTAATAAATGGAGAAGCAGTCCATGTTTATGGATAGGACAGCTCAATACTGTTAAGATGTCAGTTCTTCCCAACTTGATCTACAGATTAATGCAATCCTAATCAAAATACCAGCAAGTTACTTTGTGGATACTAACAAACTCATCCTAAAGTTTATAGACAAAAGCAAAAAGACCCAGAATAGCCAACACAATAGTGAAAAGAACAAGACAGAAGACTGACACTATACAACTTCAAGACTTACTATAATCAGGACAAAGAACAGACAAACAGATCAATGGACAGACTAGAGAGCTCAGAAATAAACCCACATACATTATGAACTGATCTTTGACAAAGGGGCAAATACAATTTAATGGAGAAAGGATAGTCTTTTCAATAAATGACGCTAGAATAACTGGACATCCACATGCAAAAAAAAAAGAATCTAGACATGGACCTTACACCTTTCTCAAGAATCAACTCTAAATGGATCACTGACCTAAATTTAAAACAAAAATCTATAAAACTTCCAGAAGATAACGTAAGAGGAAATCTAGATGACCTTGAGTGTGGTGATGCGTTTTTAGATCACCAAAAGCACGATCCATGAAAAAAAAGAATTGGAAAACACTGAACTTCATTAAAATTAAAAACTTTTCTCTTCAAAACACACTGTTAAGAGAATGAAAATGACAAGCTACAGACTGGGAGAAAATATCTGCAAAACACACATTTAAAAAGGATTGCATCCAAAATATACCAATAACTCAAAACTGAACAATAAGAAAACAACCCAATTAAAAAGTGAACAAAAGATAGAAACAGACACCTCACCAAAGAAGATATACAGATGGCAAATAGGCATATGACAAAAAAAAAAAAAAAAAAAAGATTATCAACATCAGCCGTCACTGTTGTTTTTGTTAGTTGCCACTGAGTCAATTCCAACTAATGGTAACCATATGTGTGCAGACAGAACTGCTCCACAGGATTTTCAAGGCTGTGACCTTCCAGAAGCCAATCGCCAGGACTATCTTCCAAGGCACTCTGGGTGAGTTTGAACCTCCAACCTTTTGGCTAGTAGTTAAGCGCTTAACCATGTGCAACACCCATACTACCAATCATATGTCATTAGGGAATTGCAAATTAAAACAATGATGAGATACACTACACATACAGTTTAAAACAATAACCTATCAAATCACAAAAAGACATGGAGGAACCTTAAATTTGCACTGCTTAGTGGAAGAAGCCAGTCCCAAAATGCTAAATACTGTATGATTCCAATTATATAACATTCTGGAAAGGGCAAAAATATAGAGACAGTAGAAAGATCAGTGGTTTCCAGGGATTAAGAGGAGGGAAGGAAGAATGAATAGGTGGAGCACAAGGTATTTTTAGGAAAGTGAAAGTGTTCTGTGTGATACTGTATTGGTGGACACATGACATTATGCATTTGTTGAAACCCATAGAATTATACAACACAAAGATGAACCTTGATGGAACTATGGACTTCAGTGAATAATAATGTATCAATACTGGTTCATCAATTACAACAAATGGAGGAAACGGGATATACGAGAACTCTCTGTACTATTTCTGCAAGCCTAAAACTCCTCTAAAAAATAGTCTCCACTGAGAGACGGGTGGTGACTGTCTGTGAGGTGCGCTGGCTGAGAATCAAACTGGGTCTCCCGCATGGAAGGAGAGAATTATACCACTGAACCAGCACTGCCTCTCAACAATGGTTACCAACATTAATTTACAGACTCTTAGAGCCAAGAAGTCCTACAGGTCAATCCTCTTGTTATAAACATGGTAAGACAAAGGTGAGACGGATGCCTTACCAAAATCACAAAGGTGGCAAGGAGTTTGGACCAGAATGCAAAGCTTACTGATACTACCATGTCACATCGTATCTTCTAGAATAAAGAAAACATTATTTTCCTATCACAAATTTCACTAAGAATTAATGTGTTAACTATAATAATTATAAAATATTTAATTAACAATAATGTTGATTACCCTCCTAAATTATAAAACATCTTTTTAAAAATATTTGACTTCCATCTCTTTAAAAATCTGTCTAGGAAAGTCTGAGCTGATCTTTCTTTTTCTCAATAAATGTCCAGCATATACAAATATTCAAAATCATCCTATTGACTTTAAAGCTGCATTAAAAGTTCACTGAGTCAGCTCCAACTCATGGCAACCTTATGTACAATAGAAGGAAACCATGCTCGTTTTGCGCCATCTTCACAATCTTTCAGACGTTTGAGTCCATTGTTGTGGCTATTACATCAATCTGTCTCATGGAGAGTTTCCCTCATTTTCACCGGGCATTCTTCTCAACTCAGCTCTTCAGTGGGTAGGAGCAAGATATCAGAGTCTATTGATTATGTCTCTCTTATTGCCTTTCCTTTCATTTTCCTTGTTTCCTTCTCTCCTTCAATCTTTATTCCCACCCCAGTTTCTAAAGAAGAAAATAATACACAAAAGCACAGCCTCTTACACCTTCTTTCCAAATGCAAAAAAAGTGTTATATAATACGCATGGAAAGGACAGATAATAGTGATGGTTGCAAAACATGATTAATGTAATCAATGCCACTGAAGTGTCATGTTAAAAAATGCTGACTTGACAAATGCATTACATTTTTGCCACAATTAGAAATGTATCTACATATATACATAAGCACACACGCACAATTACATATTACATTGCTTGTTCTTGTGTTTTGAGTTTTTTATTCTTTGTTTTCTAAAAACACCAACTGATGGCAACATGGCGCTCTAGGCAGAAGCACCACGCTGTCCCTCCACAGCAAAGATCCGAAAAACTAAGCCAAACAGAGAAAACAGCAATCCTGAAATCCTAAACATCAAATGAAGAGATAAAGAACTCAGCCAAGCACCAAATGGAATAAGAAACTGGCTGAGAACAGAGAGCGAGGAGACATACCTGGAGAGGTCTCCTATCAGCTAATGCAGCACGGATCCGCCTATCAGAGACCAGCAACTAGGGGGTACGAGAAAGCAGCTTCATGGAGCTTCCAGCAGGAGACAGAACAACTGGTAAACAGCGATATACGCTTTCCCATCCTCCACACTTCTTCACCCCCACTCGGCCTCCTCTGCTTCCCGCGGCCACAGTTTCTCAGCCAGGAAGCACCGGCTGCTTGGATTCCACCAGCCCCCACTGGCCGACTCCCTGAGTGCCATATGTTAGCTGCTGTTGTTGCTTTTTTTCCACTTCTTTTGATTTCTTCCTTACCTCTCACCACCCCCCCTTCCTTTTGCTCAAATACCTGGCTCCGTGTGCCATCTTAGCTTCTTCCTGAGGGGGTTCGGAGCTCCGTTTGAGTGTGGAACTGCTTCCCAATCTGTGCTGCCATGCTGGTGGGATCCCAGGGCTTTTCTCTTTGTTTGTTTTCAATTGTTTGTTTGTTTTCTTTTTCTTTTCTCGAGTTGGCAGCCCGCTCTGGCCAGGCGGTGCTGCGCAGCTTGAGACCTATCCCCTCAGCTTGCGCAGACATGCAGAGGGATCCCTGAGAGCATTTCTTTTTTCATGGGGTTTTTTTTTTTTTTCTGTTTTTTTGGGGGGGTTTCTTGTTCTTCTTTTTTTAATTTGTTTTCTTTTCCCTCTTTTTCCCTTTTTGTCTTTCTTCATTACTCAGTTTCTCATCTCTCTATACCTTCCTTCTCTTCCTGTCTGCTGGATTCCTGGCACTGAATACCTCTACACCTTCTAGCCAGGCTCTACTTCAACACCTGGGAACAATTTCCCCAGACCTTGCAGCCACACCAGTGGGATCCCTGGGAGCTTTGCTGCTGTTCTTTTTTCTTTCTAATTTTTATTTGTTCATTCTTTTCTTTTCTTTCTTCTTCTTCCCCTTTTTGTTTTTCTCCTTTTCATAGTGTCTCATCTATTCACTCCAATGGCAAGCTCCCCTAGCACTTTTTCATTTGTTTGTATGTTTTTGGCTCCTGTTCCTCTCTCCTCTCTCCCATACCCATCTTAGCTCCACACATCACAATCTCCCCCATCTATCCTGCCTACCTGCACCGTGCGCTTAACATCACACCACCAAGCAGCACAGGCATGGCCTACTGGAACCTGCCCTGTACTGATTATGGACCAGCCCTAGTGGCTGTAGTAAGTGCCACAAACAACCCATTCCAGCAACTCCTCTTCAGCTAGACCTGCGCTGCTGTACCTTATTTGAGAAACTGACCCTGCCAATTGGACAAGGAGGCGAAAAGTATCGTGCCCACAGACGAGCAAACAACAATGAACACACAGCCCGATGCTCAGACATAGCCAAATTAAAAAAAATGGATGACACAAACAAATCTACAATCAATAAACGAGAAAAATAATTACTGAATGCCCCAAAGACAGCAGACAATATCAAAACATTTACAAAAACAGGACAGGATGGTTCCAGTGGGTGTCCTAAATAAAACACCAGATGACTTTCCAGTAGAAGAAAAGGCACTAGAACTACCTGATAGGGAATTCAAATTTCTAATCCTCAGAATTATCCAAGAGTTGAAGCAAAAAGCAGACAAATGAGGAAATGAGGAAAAATGAGGAAAAAACAGACAAATTCATGGAAAAGGCAGACAAATTCATGGAAAATACAGAAAAAAAAAATGGAAGAATTCAGGAAAATAATGCAGAAACAAAATGCCAAAATAAATTCACAACTAGAAATTATACAAAAACAACAATTATAAATCCAAAAGATAAACAAGATTTCAGAAATGGACAGTGTCATAGAAGGGCCGAGAAGCAGATCTGAAACAGTGGAAGACAGGATCAGTGGAATTGAAGACAAACACCTGGATACAACTCTGTTTGAGGAAAAATCAGAAAAAAGAACAAAGAAAAATCAACAGACCCTGAGAATTATGTGGGATACCATCAAAAGCAAAAATCTGCGAGTGATTGGAGTTCCAGAATGGGGGAGAAAATAGAAGACACAGAGAGGATCACTGAAGAATTGGTGACAGAAAACTTCACCAATAACATGAAAGATGAAAAGCTTACCATCCAAGAAGCTCAACAAACCCCATATAGGATAGACCCCAAAAGAAAATCACCAAGGCATATTATAATCACACTCGCTAAAACCAAAGACAAACAAAGAATCCTGAGAGCAGCTCAAGAAAAACAAAAACTCACATACATAGGAGAAACAATAAGACTAAGCTCAGACTATTGGGCAGAAACCAGGCAGGCAAGAAGGCAATGGGATGACATATATAAAACCTTGAAAGAAAAAAATTGCCAGCCAAGAATAATATATCCTGCAAAACTCTTGTTCAAATATCATGGTGAAATTAGGTCATTTTCAGATAAACAGAAATTAAGGGACTACGTAAAAACCAAACCAAACTTACAAGACTTATTAAAGGAAGTCCTTCAATCTGAGAACAAACAATATCAGACCAAAGGCTGAATATAGGACATAAGATTGTATTAGCCAGATACCAACCTAGGAAATGAACTCTTAAGGACTACACAAAACCAAAAGAATTACAAAAGGGAACCAGAGAGGTTAATCTGTAAATGACAACAGCATCAGAACAATAAAAGAGGGAATAAACGGTATAGATATAGAACCTTCTAATGAAGAGGAAGTCAAGCGATACCAAGTAATAATAGACTGGTTCAAATCTAGGAAGATAAGGGTAAATTTCACGGTAACCACAAAGAAAGTTAACAAACCTTCTCATCAAAATAAAGAAGAAAAAGTCTCAGTAAAAACAAAACCTACAAAAACAAAATGAAAAAAAAAAATCCACAAACAAAAGGAAATCAGCACAGGAGAGTAAGATGAACAAAACTGGAGGACATTATGCTGAGTGAAATAAGTCAATCAAAAAAGGACAAATACTGTATGAGACCTCTACTGTATAACTCATGTAAAAGTTTACCCACAAAAACAAACAATCTTTGTTGGTTACGAGGGATGGGAGGAGTCAGGGAGAACTAAATAGCTAAGTGGTAACTTTGGTGAAGGTTAAGACAGTACACATTACTGGGGAAGCCAGCACAACTTGTACAAGGAAAGGTGATGGAAGCTCCACAGACACATCTAAAGTCCCTGAGGGACCGAATTGCTGGGTGGAGGGCTGTGGGGACCATGGTCTCAGGGAACATCTAGCTCGACTGGCGTAACAGTTTATAAAGACAATGTTCTACATTCTACATTGATGAGTAGCGTCTGGGATCTTAAAAGCCTGTGAGCAGCCATCTAAGATACTCCATTGGTCTCACCCCTTAGGGAGCAAGGGAAAATGAAGAGAACAAGATACAAGGAAAAAATTAGTCCAAAGGACTAATGGACCACAGCTACCACGGCCTCCACCAGACTGAGTCCAATAAAGCTAGATGGTGCCCGGCTATCGCCACTGACTGCTCCGACTGGGATCACAATAGAGGGTCCTGGACAGAGCTGGAAAAGGATGTAGAACAGAATTCTAACTCACAAAAAAAGACCAGATTTACTGGACTCACAGACTGGAGAAACCCTGAGAGTATGGCCCCCAGACACCCTTTTAGCTCAGTGGTGAAGTCTCTCCGAAAGTTCACTGTTCAGCCAGTCTCATAAAACAAAACAGGACTAATAAGGCACAGCAGTAAAGGGACAAGGACTAAAAGGCAAGAGGGGACAGGAAAGCTGGTGATAGGGAACCCAAGGTTGAGAAGGGACAGTGTTGACATGTCATGGGGTTGTTAACCACTGTCATAGGGCAATATGTGTACTAACTGTTTAATGAGAAACTATTTGTTCTGCAAACCTTCATCTAAGGTTAAAAAAAAAAAAGAATTATCTATGTGAGACCAAATTGATAACAGCAACTCAAAAGGTTTGATAGGAAGCCTGGGGGACAGTGAGTTGAAGAAAACTGTGATGGAATAATTTGGAAAAGGATAGTGAGAATAGCAGCACAACTGGAAGAATGTAAATGATGTCACTGAATTGTTCATGTAGAAACTTTCAAAATTTTGTAACTTTGGCTATGTATATTTTCACCAAAGAAAGGGTCCTCAAGGTTGAGAAGGGATAGTGATGACATGTTGTGGGGTTGTTAACCAATGTCATAAAATGATATGTATACTGACTGTTTAATGAGAAACTATTTGTTCTGTAAACCTTCATCTAAAGCACAATAAAAAAAATTGAAGAAAAAAAAAGAGAGATTGGCTTAAGACACTACAAAAATAAAATAAATAAAAACACCAACTGACCTAGTCACCTATCCACCAAAAGCAAAGCAAAACATCTGAAGTAGTGGAGGTAAACATACAAGAAGTAAAATTCAGATGAAAATCAGATTGTTCATTAGCAGAGTATTAGAAAGCGCTAAAAATTGTTAATTTATAAACTAAACTTGCTCCTAATTAATTACTGACTCTTACCCTGATATTGCGCCATATCTTTTGACCAAAGAGTCTCTGTTCCATATTGTGTTTCATCATATAAAAATTTAACTTCCGTGGCCCCAGCATCTTCTGCATTCTGAATTAACTCCTACAAACAAAATACACCAAAAAAAAATATATTATATTTAAGGATATGGTAATCTACTGCCCATCTTTGTTTTTACTTACAATATTTTAAAAAAGTAAATATATTTAAGTAAAGGAAATCTACTGTTTGCATCATTAGCTTTAAGATCTGGTAAGCATACCACTGAAAATAATTGTTACGTATGAGAGTATGGCTGAAAAGTGCATGAGTTCTTCTCTAATTACATAAACAGAAAATTCCTCTTCTAATTTGCTATCTGTTAGTCTCTGTATACAACTCTCTCTCTTATTTACAAAGCCTTTGTTCAAAAGAAATTAACTTTGCTTCCAAAATGGCATATACTGTTCTGTCATGGCAATCTTCTACACATCAGGTACCTCATTTGTGAGCAGTTATCAAAAATAGACCTTTATTACCAGCCAAGCAAGTCTACTTCCTCTTAGAAAAAAAAGAACCCAAATAGTACCAGTCTATATGCACCATTTAGTATACTGCATTCTTGAGAACTTGAGTTATGAACATGTCTTTCTTCTGTACTAAGCTGAAAGCTTCTTGAAGGTCAGCAATGACTAATTAGTCTTTGTTATCTCCCATAATTGTTACCAGACTTCTGTTCATAAAGAAAGCAGTAATATTATTTGTGTGGCGGATGGTAGGTGAGTAGATGGGTAGATGAGGGGCCAGACCCATGTGATTTAGAAGAGAGGAAAACTACAAGATTTACATCCTTTAGTAGCTACAGAAAAATTCCCAATCCCAATAACCCCTATCACTTCGGGACACCTACCAAAAACATTTTGGTCTCTGGTCAATTTCAAGATAACTCTAGACTCTGAAGTTAGACTAAGCCCTTAAAGTCAACCCCATAAACATCAAAACTTGAAATAAATTCCAGGGAGATCATCTAGTATATTCTGGGTCTTGTCTAAAGTAAATAAAAGTTAACAGATAATAGTGTCCTGGGTGAGCTCCAACTTAAACCAAATCAAATCAAACAATTACGTTTTAAATGGATGTGTCTTTACAAATATAAGTCACCCTGTATTATTAAAATTATGAACCTCTAACTTTAAGAGAGAATAATTTTTTTTACTTCCCCAAAGCCTTGGGATCACTAAATTGGCAACGTTGTTGTCGTGCTGTTAGGTACCGTCGAGTCGATTCCAATTCATAGCGACCTTATAGGGCAGAGTAGAACTGCCCCATAGGGTTTCCAAGGAGTGGCTGGTGGATTTGAACTGCTAACCTTTTGGTGAGCAGCTGAGCTGTTAACCACTGCACCGCTAGGGCTCAAAAACATTGGCGACAAAGGTGGGCAAAAAACTGGAGAGCTTACGCTGATACTAGAGAACGACAATAGTACAATCATTACTAGAGCACAGAGGTGACACAGTGTCCACAGAAATAACTAAGGAGACTGAGGGTATGGTTCAGAAATAAAGAGCTGGTTTCGAGATCAAATAAGGCTTTCAGTTCATCCAGTGTATTCCTAAGGCTGGGAAGTCTTATCCACCAACTGTTCAACCTAAACATTTGAAACTCACCCTTCTACTACCTTCTTATCAGCTACATTCCTCCTATTTACACAACTGCCTATTTCTCAAAGGATTTTTTGAGCCCCATTCTAATCTACCCAGTGCACCAGAATCCTTAAAAATTAGCAATCTTATTTGCATTAGGTGATTACAATATAAAGAAGCCCTCGTTGTGCAGTGGTTAAGAGCTTGGCTGCTAATCGAAAGGTCAGGAGTCCGAATCCACCAGCCGCTCCTTTGAAACCCTGTGGGGCAGTTCTACTCTGTCCTTTAGGGTTGCTATTAGTCGGAATCGACTCAATGGCAACATTTTTTTTTTTTAATACAAAAGATAGAAATAAGAATTAAATAAGTAGCAAAACACAATATTAATTTGTAAAATAACAGCACTTTAAAGGTAGAATCTTTGTTTTCATTCAAATACCTATTTGTGATTTAAGTTTATTTCAGGGAGCAAAGGAGAAAACTGGACTGTAAATTCCAAGCTGGAGGCTCCAACTATCCATCTCAAGTTAAACAATAACAACAAAAAAACAGGGTGGGATGCTTCTCCTCCAAGCTGTAATCCTCAGGGGAAATCTCACAAACTGATTGAAAGAAGTAAAGGCAATGAATTCATCAATTTGCGTGTGATCCTGGATAAGGCACAAAAATACCTCTGGACCTCAATTTCAGCAAACATCACAAAAGGTCTAGGTCTAGGTGAGTTCTAAGATTCCTATTTTATCTCAAGTGGTAGAATTCTACCAAAATATCCAAGGAACAAAGATTATATTGAGCTGGCTATGAAACAAATATACACAAGAGGCAAAGTGAAATGACTAAACATCAGTGTTGGGGTAACCTTTAAGAATGTAAGAATATCTTCCTCATACTGCTACCGCGTTTCTCAGCCAGGCATCCTAATCACTCACTTTTGAATTGATTAGACCCTACTCCTTTTAACATCCACTAAATTTCCATTTTAACTGCATTCTATTCCCCTCTTGATCCCCCAACAAACCAACACCCACACTCCTCTTCCCATAATCACTTTCCTAAGTCAATATAAAAACCATTTTCAAATTAACCTTCTATGAACCACTGGTGCCTACTCTGAAAGGACTGAAATGACTCCAACATGCCATCACTATTCCAGTCACTATTCCAATCACTGAAGCCCCGGTGGCACAGTGGTTAAAAGTTCAGCTGCTAACCAAAAGGTTGGCAGTTCAAATCCACCAGCCACTCCTTGGAAACCCCATGGGACAGTTCTACTGTGTCCTATAGGGTCACTATGAGTCAGAATCTACTCCATGGCAACAGGTTTTTATTCCAATCACTAAAGATACAACAACCCTCAATCAGTGCCTTTCTAAGCATGGCTGTATAAACTAAACAGACCCAGTCCTCACTCTATAAAAATTTACCATTGAAACTAGAAAATATAAGGAGGACTAAGATATTGACGGCATGTAAACACTAAAGTCAATGACAAGGAAAATGCATAAGAATTGATCTAATTTTAAAATTAATTAAGGAGGTTTCTTACTAAGCTAAAACACAAAATCAGATTTGTGGCAATATCTTCCATAACTGTTTTTTTATGGCTGCTCCACTTTTTATCTTGTTTCTTTTGTTAATGAGTATAGTCAGACTAAAACATAAATAGAAATAAAACAAATAATTAAAATAATTATTTACAACAACAAAGAGAACTTCAAAGAGGAAATCACCAAATCGATACCATTGGATATGTCATAGTCAGCATTTTTTCCCAGTCAGTAGGTTGTCTTTTTACTCTTTTGGTGAAGTCTTTTGATGAGCGTTAAGTGTTTAATTTTTCGGAGCTTCTAGTTATCTAGTTTCTCTTCTGGTGTTTGTACATTGTTAGTTATAGTTTGTATTCTGTTTATGCCCTGTATTAGTGCTCCTAGCATTGTCCCTATTTTTTCTTCCATGGTCTTCATTGTTTTCGATTTTATATTTAGGTCTTTGATCCATTTTGAGTTAGTTTTTGTGAATGCTGTGTGGTATGGGTCTTGTTTCAGTTTTTTGCAGGTGGATATCTAGTTATGCCAGCACCATTTGTGCAGCTCCCAAGAAGATAAAATAATCAGGAATAAATCAAGCCAGAGACATAAAAGACTTATACAAAAGAAACTACATGACACTACTGCAAGAAACCAAAAGAGACCTGCGTAAGTGGAAAAACATACCATGCTCATGGATAGGAAGACTCAACACTGTGAAAATGTCGATTCTACCCAAGGCCATCTACAGAAACAATGCAATCCCATTCTAAATTCCAATGGCATTTTTTAATGAGATGGAGAAACACATCACCAACTTCATATGGAAAGGGAAGAGGCCTTGGATTAAGCAAAGAACTACTGAAGAAGAAGAACAAAGTGGGAGGCCTCACTCTACCTGATTTTAGAACCTATTATACCGCCACGGTAGTCAAAACAGCCTGGTACTGGTACAACAACAGATACACAGACCAACGGAACAGAATTGAGAATCCAGACATAAATTCATCCACCTATGAGCAGCTGATATTTGACAACGGCCCAAAGACCATTAACTGGGGAAAAGACAGTCTCTTTCACAAATGGTGCTGGCATAACTAGATATCCACCTGCAAAAAACTGAAACAAGACCCATACCACACAGCATTCACAAAAACTAACTCAAAATGGATCAAAGACCTAAATATAAAATCGAAAACAATGAAGACCATAGAAGAAAAAATAGGGACAATGCTAGGAGCACTAATACAGGGCATAAACAGAATACAAACTATAACTAACAATGTACAAACACCAGAAGAGAAACTAGATAACTAGAAGCTCCGAAAAATTAAACACTTAAGCTCATCAAAAGACTTCACCAAAAGAGTAAAAAGACAACCTACTGACTGGGAAAAAATGCTGACTATGACATATCCAATCAAGGTCTAATCTCTAAAAATCTACAAGACACAGCAAAACTTCAACAACAAAAAGAAAAATAACCCAATTCAAAAATGGGCAAAGGATATGAACAGGCACTTCACCAAAGAAGACATTCAGGTAGCTGACAGATACATGAGGAAATGGTCACAATCATTAACCATTACAGAAACGCAAATCAAAACCACAGTGAGATATCATCTCACCTCAATAAGGCTAACATTAATCCAAAAACCACAAAATAATGTTGGAGAGGTTGTGGAAAGACTGGAACACTTATAACTTATACACTGCTGGCAGGAATGTAAAATGGTACAACCACTCTGAAAATCAATTTGGTGCTTCCTTAAAATCTAGAAATAGAAGTACCATACGATCCAGCAATCCCACTCTTTGGAATATATCCTAGAGGAATTAAGAGCCATCACACAAATAGATATATGCACACCCATGTTCAATGCAGCACTGTTCACAACTGCAAAAAGATGGAAACAACCTAAGTGCCTATCAACAGATGAATGGATAAACAAATTATGGTATATTCTCACAATGGAATATTACACAACGATAAAGAACAATGAGGAATCCGAGAAATAGCTCACAACATGGACGAATCTGGAAGGTATTATGCTGAGTGAAACTGGTCAGTCACAAAAGGACAAATATTGTATGAGACCACTATTACAAGAACTCAAAAAAAAGAAAGTTTAAACACAGAAGAAAACATTCTTTGATGGTTATTCTTTGATGGAGGGAGGGAGAGGGAAATTCACTAACTAGATAGCAGACAAGAATTATCTTAGGTGAAGGGAAGGACAACACACAACACAGGGGAAGTCAGCACAACTGGACTAAACCAAAAGCTAGGAAGTTTCCTGAACACAACCAGACACTTCGAGGGACAGAGCACCTGGGTCAGAGGTCTGGGACCATGGTTTTGGAAGACATCTAGGTCAACTGGCATAACAAAGTTTATTAAGAAAATGTTCTGCATCCCACTTTGGTGAGCAGTGTCTGGGGTCTTAAAAGCTTGTGAGCAGCCATCTAAGATGCATCAATCGGTCCCAACCCACTTGGAGCAAAGGAGAATGAAGAACACCAAAGACAAAAGGAAAATATTAGTCCAAGAGCCAAAAGGGCCACATAAACCAGAGACTCCATCAGCGTGAGACCACAATAACTAGATGGTGCCCAGCTACCACCAATGACCGCCCCAATGCGGAACACAACAGAGAGTCCCTAACGGAGCATGAGATAAGTCAGGTGCAGAACTCAAATTCACATAAAAAGATCAGACTTGATGGTCTGACTAAGACTAGAGGAACCCCAGAAGACATGGCCCCCAGACTCTCTGTTAACCCAGAACTAAAACTATCCCCAAGCCAACTCTTCAAAGATTAGACTGCACTATAAAACATAAAATGATACTCGTAAAGAGTGTGCTTCTTAGTTCAAGTAAATACACAACACTAAATGCGCAGCTCCTGTCCAGAGATGAGATGAGAAGGTGGAAAGGGATAGGAATTGGTTGAACAGACACGGGAAACCCAAGGTGGAAAAGGGGAGTGTGCTGTCACATTACAGGGGTTGCAACTAGGGTCACATAACAATATGTGTATTAATTTTTTTATGAGAAACTAACTTGAGCTATAAACTTTTACCTAAAGCACAATTTAAAAAATAAATAAAAAATAATTATCCTATTAAATAAACCCTCCCAAAATAAACAAACCTCTAAACCCAGGGATTCAAACAGGCCCCTGAATGTGGGTTTTGATTTATTTTGTTTGTTTGTGTGCTTAGCTGTTTTGTAAAAGCAAAACCAAACCCATTGCTGCCAAGTCAATTCCAACTCCTAGCGACCCTATAGGACAGAGTAGAACTGCCCCACTGGGTTTCCAAGGAGCAGCTGGTGGATTTGAACTGCCAACCTTTTGTAAAGCACCCTGCAAAATGATTCAGGTTAAATGTCCCTGGAGACACTGTGCTTGCTTACAACACGCAGCATCTCAGTACTTCCCCAGGCCCCAAAAACTTTCACATATTTACACTGACTGTATTCCCAGCCCCATGCCATCCAGCATATGCACGTAAATAAATGCAGCCATTCAAATCTAGACTGCATTTCAAAAGCTTAAATACTAAACAGGACTTCTAAGTAATTTGATGACATCTTGTTTTTATCAAAGTAAACTCACACATGTACACACATATGCCCTACCTTAAGAATCTGCCCGCCTTCTGGATATCTTCTTAAAATGTCCTTGAGAAAATCAACAAGTGGTGGAGTTGTCTGCCCAAATCGACCTAAAATAGAGAACACATTTAAAAGGATTTAGGAGAAAACCCCAGGGCCTATCCGCAAGTGTGTTACTCAGTTCCCGGACGTAGTATAATTACACAAGTTACTGCTTCATACATCTCACCACAGCACCCCATACAAAAATCTACCCAACTAAGCTATTCAATAGAAAGAAAAATAGATTCGATTTTATTATTATTAAATCCCAACATTTTTAATGCACTACAAATCATGCTTTAAAAAAAAGCTTAAAAATATACTAAAGGTCACAAAGATTATTAATCCGAAAATCAAGAGCATGGTAGGCGAGGAGGGAAGTTGTTGCTATTTTCCAAAGCAAATACAATAAGTGGCATTATTTTGTGGGTGCTCTTGCTGATAAAATAGGAGCCCTGGTGGCGCAATGGTTAAGTGCTCGGCTGCTAACCAAAAGGTCAGCAGTTCGAATTCACCAGCTGCTCCGCAGTAGAAAAGGCCTGACAATCTGTTCCTGTAAAGATTATAGCCTAGAAAACCCTATGGGGCAGTTCTACTCTGTCCTATAGGGTTGCTACGAGTTGGAATCGAATCAGCACACAACAACAACAACTTTGATGAAAAATAATCATCAGTAGATAGTGGTGCTCATTATCACATCCTTAATATTCTCAAACTCAACTAAGTGCTCTGATTGCTCTGACAGTCAGCAGTCTCTCTGGCTGTCCGGTTCAAGCTCCCTCAAGCCTTGTCTAAACTATGGATTCCTCCCACCTATTAACCAGGTCACACTACAATAGGTGAAGGCAGAGTGTGCAGAGAAGGGGGGAGGGGAGGGATGTAATTTCTCAGATACACAGAGCAACAACAAAAAAATCTACAGTTAAGTAAAAAAGAAACTTGTGCTTTAAAAAAATAAAATCCTCACTATACCATATATTTGCCCTATTTTGGTACAACTGTCCATCAAGCCCAAGCCCCTGCTCTTCCCTAATGGGACTCTGTTCCCATAATGTTATATCCAATTCATTTCTATAACTTAACTACCCCCATTCACCTTGTTTTCCTGTTTGCCCTAATATCCCTTCATTGTACCCCAATGTTATATGCTTTCATTTCACTTATAAAACGTAATCTTTATACAACTAAAAATGAGAAGTTCTACTGGCAAAGTCAGTATTATACCTCCCCCTTTTAAGCCTTTTGATTGAAGATTTACAAAAAGATGACAATTTTTAGAAGTCAGATCTCCAATCTTGATCCAGTCTGGTAACTGAAAAAAAGAAAAGGAAACGTATTAATAGCAGTATAGTCCCTATTACTGTACATTCAAACCTCAATTTTTTTTTTCACATGAGGAATGCTTGCTAATTTTTCTTATCAGGAAATAAGGTACTCTAGATAAATGAATATTCTAGAGAACAGAATTTAAATAAAAATTTTTATTTAAAAATGTAAAGAATGTTTCCTTAAAAAATTACAGATGGTTAAAGATATACATTTCTGCTTTAACATAATTTAAATTTACGATGATGAATAAGAATCATCAACATAAACAAAATTATCCTTTGATCAGTATTTCCAAAGTGTATTCTTCAGAACCAAGCTTTATAGGATATCAGCAGAGGTTAGTGGCATACCCCCACCTTAAAAAATAAGTTTTTAAATTTCTTAGCAAAAATTTACTTTTTAAGGCCTTTAATATATTAATATGTATCGTAAGTTTCTTAGAAAGGATCATACCAGTTGCCACTGAGTTGACTCCAACTCATGGCAACCTCATGTGTGTCAAGTAGAACTGTGGGTCTTTCCATAGGGTTTTTTGAAGTCCCTTCTGAAGACCTTTCTTCCAGAGCGCCTCCGAGTGGACTCAATCTATCAATTTCAGTTAGCAGCCAAGCATGTTAACCATTTGCACCACCCAAGGACTACTAGAAAGGACTATATTGAGAAGTACTTCCCAAGTGTTGCCAATAAAGATTTTTTTTAATCTATTTACATAGAGCAATTCATAGGACAGTGTTCCTCAAAATACCCTTTGGAAAAACTGCTATACATGTTGCTGTAAAAAAGGTGTGGTGCCTTCTTTGACAGAAATGGAAAAGCCAATCCTCAAATCTATATGGAAGGGCAAAGGATCCTGAATAGCTAAAGCAATCCTAAAGAAGAATAAAGTATGAGGACTCACACTTCCTGACTTCAAAACATACTATATAAAGCTACAGCAATTAAGACAGCCTGGGACTGGCATAATAATGACATATAGACCAATGGAATACAACTGAGAATCCACAAAGAAATTCACATATCTATGGTTTTCAACAAGGGTGCTAAATCCATCTAATGGGGAAGGAAGAGTCTCTTCAATAAATGGTGCTGGGAAAACTGGATTTCCACATGCAGAAGAATGAATTAGGATCCATGCCGCACACTACACACAAAAAACAATTCAAAATAGATCAAGGACCTTAATTTGAAAACTAAAACCATAAAATTCATAGAAGAAAACGTAGGGACAAAGCTGTGAGACCTTGGTTTTTGTGATGGACTATCTAATATGACAATAAAACCACAAGCAGCAAAAAACAAAACAGATAAGACCTCACAAAAATTAAATGCTTCTATTCATCAAAAGGCTTTATCAAAAAATGAAAAAACAGCCTACAGTAGGAGAAAATTTGGGGGAACCATATATCCAATAAAGGTTTAATATCTAAGACTTAAAAAATACTTCTACAACTTAATAACAAGCAAACAAACCAATCAAAAAACGGGTGAAAGACTTGAACAGACATTTTACCAAAGAGGATATTCAAACAGCCATCAAGCACGTGAAAAGATGCTCAAAGTCATTAGCTATTAGGGAGATGCAAAGCAAAACCACAATGAGATACCATCTCACTCCCATCAGAATGGCAATGATCAAAACAACGTAACATACTAGGTGTTAGTGAGGTTGTAGTGAAATAGGAACCCTCATGCATTGCTGGTGGTTAACAGTTCGGCAGTTCCTCAAAAGCAATTCCACTACTAGGTATATACGCAAAAGACCTGAAAGCAGCAATGCAAACAGACATATGTACAGCAATGTTCACTGCAGCACTATTTACAATTGCCAAGAGGCAGAAACAACCGAAATGTCCACCAACTGATAAATGGATAAACAAAACGTGATACACACACACAACAGAATATTATTCAGGCATAAAGCAGAATGAAGTCTTGATGCATGCCACAACGTGAGTGAACCTAGAGGACATTATGCTGAATGAAGTCAGACATAAAAGGACAAATACTGTATGATATCACTTATATGAAGTAAATATATAGAAACCATAAGTAAGTAGTGGTTACCAGGGGCAGGAGGAAGGAAAAAAGTGGGGGCGGTGTCATGGATTGAATTGTGTCCCCCCAAAATATGTCAACTTGGCTAGGCCATGATTCCCAGTATTGTGTGACTGTCCACCATTTTGTCATCTGATGTGATTTTTCTATGTGTTGTAAATCGTACCCCTAGATGTTAACAAGGTAGGATTAGAGGCAGTTATGTTAATGAGGCAGCACTCAATCTACAAGTTTAGGTTGTGTCTTAAGCCAATCTCTTTTGAGATATAAAACAGAGAAGCCAGCAGAGAGACATGGGGGACCTCACACCACCAACAAAGCAATGCTGGTAGCAGAGCGCATCCATCAGACCCAAGGTTCCTGCACGAAGAAGCTCCTAGACCAAGGGAAGATCAATGACAAAGACCCTCCTCCAGAGGTGACAGAGAAAAAGCCTTCCTCTGGAGCCAGTGCCCTGAATTCAGAGTTCTAGCCTACTAGACCGTGAGAGAATAAACACCTGTTTGTCTAAGACATCCACTTGTAGTATTTCTGTTATAGCAGCACTAGATGACTAAGACAGGGGGGTTGCTTAGAATGTATTGAATGAGTGTTAATGCTGGCAGGATAATTTAGAAAGAGATGGCAAGAATGGTTGCACAACTTGAAGAATTTAATCAATGTCACTAAAGAGTGCATGGAGAAACTGATGGAGTAATTATGTTTTATTGTATATATATCCGTATATTACTATTAAAAAAAAAATGTGGCGTGGAAGGAAAGGACAAATGAGGATTCTGATCCTTGAAGTTGCTTTGGTATATAACTTCCCTGAACTTGGCTTTCCTGAAAAATGTCTTTACATTAGTTTCTGGCCCTTTTTCTGTTTCTCATAATGGTAGGGTAAAATGTGTGTAATCATGATTTCCAGGAGGCATGTAATATAGTGCCTTTGTCTGAAAAACAAGTAAATAATCCAAAGCCAGATCAATCTTCTCCCTAGCAGTCAACTGCTAAGTATTACTAAGGAATGACCTCTTACAGGTCAACAGTCTTCAAAACATTACTCAAAACTTCACCTGAAGGACCAGCTTTCTAACTTATACTTTGACAGGGTATGAAGGAAAGCATTTACCATTTCAAGAAATACAGTATATTCAGTCAAATATTTCACAATGATATCTCCAAGGTTTCTAAAGTTCAACCTGTCAAAGGGTGGACTGACCTGCCTTCCTTCCAGCACTGATCTCTTTACTTTGCATCTCAGTTAATGCTCTCACCATCTACTTAGTCACTATAGCTAGAAAGCTCAGAAAAAAGCACTTTCTCTTTCTCCAAACCACACATCCAATTAAAACTAGGTTCTAGCATTTCCATCTCCCAAACTCTCTGGATCTAATTTGCGCGCCTCTATTTCCAATCTCATAATCTCTTAACTTTTACAATAATCTCCCAACTGGTCTCCTTACTTTCTGCACGTCATCTCTATTCCAGTCCCCACGCTGCTATGGGTTTATATTCTCAAAGCACAAATCTGAACAGTTATTAGAGTTCACAACTTATAAAGCACTTTCAAACATACATTCCCACTGAATGGGAAAGCACGTCTATAAAAACAATTTCACTCCTTTGTACATGAACTAGAAAAACTCCTTGCACAAGTGCTTCAGGAAACATATACAATAATGTTCATGGCAATAATGTTGTTAACAAAAATTGGAAACATCCCAAATTTTGTGACATATTCACATAGTGGACTATCATAAGGCAATGAAAAATGAATTGATTAAACTGTACACAAATTTGGATGAATATAAATAATAAGACATTGAGTGAAAAAAAGTGAGTTCTGGGTTACTATATATAGCATAAAAAGATTTTTGTCAAGTTCATAAACTAAAATTAAATTGCATATTGTTTAGATAGTGTATACACACACTTAAAACTATTAAAACAGCTACAAAAAAAAGCACCAGAATGATAAGCATAGAAGGGTAGAGGAAGAGGGCCAGGCGCACAGGTTAAGAAAGAAACGTGGGTAAATATAAACTATTAAGTGTGCTAGTTCTCCGGCTGGATGACATGGTCATGGATGTTCATTACAATGTTAATTATTTACTAAAAAAGAGCCATGTGTAAGAGAAGAATTATCAGTCTAACGCAGTACAGCTGAGGCCCATTTAAGGGAGGAAGGCAGACGGGCATGCAGAAAGTAAGGTAATCTATGATGCAGGAAGAAGCTTCCAGGTCTCTAAGAGGAAGAAGACACCAAAAAGAAGCAAGTCTGTAAAACGAGATGTTAACTAGTTACTTGTCTTTCACAACTGATGCTGTTGGTAGACTGTCATCAGTGGCCTACGGACAGTGAAATGATTCTCCAAGTAAGAAGTCAAGCAGCCAGATAACTTCAGCAGTGCTTTCTGCTTTCTCCTCCTGAGCTTGCTAAGCTTTTAGGATTTTGTCTCAACTCGCTCTTTGCTGGATCCCAAATAATTCCAACCAAGCAAAGTCACTTTGAGCCTAGTCATTCCCAGACGCACTATGCCATATGAAATCCCAAAAGCTGTCCGTTTCAGTCTTTATATTTTGTTTGTAAAACAATTTCAATATCTGGGTCTCTGTCCATGCCAGCCCCAACCTCTCTTATTGACCTTAGACATCTCACCTTCACTTACTAAACAAAACTCCCTCCAAATCATTAAGCAAACAGTATGGTTTTAGCTGCAATCTAGATCTCCCAACACTTGTTCCTTTGCTCAGCTGTCAAAGGCACAGGGAAGTCCTCAAGAGTCAACAGTCCAGGGTAGGGGGCATTTGTGATCAATTAAAACAAAGAAGAGTTAAGTCATTCTTCAAACTTTGTAGAGGGCGAAAAGGAGCAGGAAGATGCACAGCAATAATTTATGGCTCCAGACTCTTCATAAGCCTGGAGGTGAAGTGAAGAGCTTACAAATTCCACTTGCAGGCCAGGAAAAGGAAGAGACCAAGAAAAAGAGGTGACCCAGAAAACTGAGGACTAAGGAAGTGCCTCCTGATAACTAAATCCAATGCCAGCAATGACCAGCTTACGACAAGAAGTTGTCAACAGCTTTTGTTTCCTGCCTACCCTGAAATATTTGGAATTCTCACCCAAAATTCAAATCTAAAACGTTCTGAGCAGCATGAAAATTAAGAAGGAAAAGAAATACCTTCTGTGGCAGACTCACTTACATGCGGGGATCCCTTCAATGGCCCACCTTCGCATCACTAAGCCAGCCAGTCCCAGAGGTCTGCAGCCTGTCCCGTATGGATCAGGAGAGATTTGTGCCCTCTCCGGTGTTCTGGCCAAGCTCCATACTTGACTTCTAAACTTCACTTTTAATGGCTTAAGCCCTTCCTTCTCTGTTTTAAAGAGCTTTGCATTTAACTTTTACCTATCCCTGATTAACACCCTGACAGATTCTCTGTGATGTGGAATAGTAAAAAGTCCACAGATTTTGGAATCAGACAGGCCTGGGTTCAAACTGATACTTTGTGTCTCTGCATCTTGGCTGTACTGTTCTGCAAAATGGGCTAGTAATAACAAACCCCTGAGGCTGTTTTGAGTATTAAATGCAATAATATATGTAAAGTATCTAGAACAATGTCCAGAACACAGTAACTGCTCAATAAATGTTAATCATATTGCCAGCACATTTTACCAATGCCAAGGAGAGCCGTGCTCAACAACAGTTACTTCTCAAAATTATATCTTCAGCCCTGACCTCTCTCCCTTGAGCTTCAGTCTCAGATCTGTAGCTGCCTGTCTAGTCTAGATGCTTACCTAGTAAAAACGTTAGCAGCAGTTAGAATTAGTTCTATCCCATCCATGTTAGACATAGGAACGCAGGCCCTGAAAACATTGATTCATTTGGTCTCTGTAAATACACCAGCATTAAAGGAAGTAGGGTATAGGTCACCTACCTCTCAGCTTTATGCATTTTCCTAGACGCTTCTTTAATGTCCCTCCATCAACTGAACAATATATAAAAGCACACTGATCACCTCGCCCCCAAACTAGGTCCCCCCTGTACTTACTTATCTCTGCTAACTGAACCATTATTTTTCTGGCTGATTCAAAGCTTGTGAACATCCTTGGCAAGGCATTCCACCTTATTTTGTCCCAACCCCCCATCCATTTGGTACCATGTTGTCGGAATTCTGTCTTTTACAACATCTCCTGCATATCTTTTCCTTACAGTTTCACCTTAAAAACCTCATACCGGGACAAAAGTTTCTTACGACACCCCTAAATCTGCCTACCGAATCCTTAGCACTCCACTGCCACATTTATCATTTTGTATCAATTCACCTGTTAAAGCACTTTCAAAGCAAGACCCTCCACAACTGAGCGTTTGGGTATGACCACGTTTAGGGGACAAGGTGACAAAGTAGATCCAGAGGAGTAAGCAGAGAGGGAGGTGTAAAACCGGTTTAGAGTGTGCAGAAGGAAGGTGTAGAGATGGGCTAAGCACAGAACAAGAGATAAGAGTGGTAAACTTTGCTCACTTCTAATTCTAACGCCCTCAATCAAGTTAATGTCTGCTTGCCAGCCAACACCTTGGGAATTGGTGAGAAGAATTGATACTAGCATTAGAATAGATTAATCAGAAATCTGTCTAAGTGGACAAGAGATCACAGCACTGAACTCAGGTGCACAGAAGGTCAAGATTACAGTAAAGGATTAAAAAATCACAGGATACCCAGGAGTTCACCATCTGCTCATATATGTGCTGGACAACAAGGAACTCCAATACTTAAAATGTCATTCTGTATTGCTCAAGCACTCCTTTGTATCTGTTCAACTATTCCTTTTTGATTATTTTTTAAATTCTGAAAATACTGTCTTTTATCATATAAAAATGTGAAGATATTAGGAGAAAAAAGAACAAGTCAATTTTTAGTAAAGTAAGTTCAACTAAACTCGTTCTTTAAGAAAACTGAAGTACTGACACTAACGTAAAGGATAAACATGCCAATATAAAATATTTCTATTCTTCACAGTTTTGATCTGTCAAGTTATTCATCTGCATTTAAAGAGAAATTTTAATATAATTTTACTCCTCAAAAATAATAGGTTATATATTAAGTTATGTTCAAAGATCCTTCCAGCCCTAAATTTCTGTGATTCAGTAATGGAGAAACAACCTTCCAAGACATAAAAGGTGAACTTAATTACTGGTAATCCAGAAAATTGTTTGTTAAACAATTAGAAAAAATTAGTAATGATTAAGTCACTGTAACGATGATATCTCTAAACAAACAAACAAAAAAACCCCTTGGCATAATGTCAATCACAAAACTGTCTTAATTTCAGGAAGTAAAAATTCAGTGAAAATAGTGGCCCTTCATTTAAGATGGGGAGGGATGGAGAATACAAACGTTGAGATGGTAAATCAAGAAAAGTTACAACTAACGATAGTGATAGTTGTATCAATTTTTTGCCAGTGTTTTACCAAGCATTATTTCCATGGTACATAATAAATCTGAGCATTCGCCTTCAATGACAGTAAAAATAAATCAAAACATTCAGCTTCTCTATCAGCCAGTTTATGACTAGCACGTTTATGCGCTAAAATCCTGCATATATATAAAAGGGCTACATAGTGATATTCACCAGAGGCCCCTCGTATTGTCAGTGTGGATCAGTTACGGGACACAAATGGAAAGCACGTTTTACCTCCTTGCTGCAGTGCCACAGCCGTTGCTCTGGCACCGGGAAGGCCGTCTCCGCGGAGATCAGCGTCTTGACGTCGAGGACGGTCGCGGTGGGCAGGACTTCGAAGGTCCTGCAGCCCATGCAGCTCGGGAGGACGGTCACCCGGACCCACCTGTGCAAAATGCAGAAAGGGTCAGTGGGGTCGGGGGCGGGCAGTCCGGACCACGTGGGGGTCGGGGCGGCGGTCGCCCAGGTCCCCGCGCCCGCCCTCCGAGACGCCCCCGCCCAGGGTGAACTTACCTGTCTCCCATCGCCGGCGTCCTCCGCCGCAGGCCGCGGGGCCGGGGCCTTTCTGGGGACCGCGGGGCCTGGGCCGGGGCCCGCAGAGCCCGGACCGCGCACAGCGCTGGTCACGGCCGGTGCCACCGAGGGCGCCGCGGCCCGGCAGGTCCCCAGCACGCAGAGCCGCGCGGCGTGGGCCGGGACAGCGGGATTCTCATAGCTCCGGCGGGCCCAGCCGCCTGGAGCGCCGCGGGCACAGATAAGCAGGACGAGGAGAGGAAGGCGTGGCGAGTCGCGAGAGCAAGGGAAGGCGGCGCCGCGCGCGCCCCGCTCCTGAGGGCGCCCGCGGGCACGCGCCGCCGGAACCGTTAGTCAAGGCCCGCGGGCGCGCGCCGCCCCGCCCCTGCCCGCCCCGCTCCGCCTCGGCCACGCCCAGCCCATCCCTCGCGGGCCCCGCCCGTGGGCTGGAGCGGCCAAGGTGGTGAATTTGCCGTTCGCGGGCCTGTGCAACCATGAAAAGTAAAAGTAATGTGTCCGCAGCATGCGTCTGAAGAGGAGGTGCATGCTCCCGGATAGAGTCCAGTAGTTCCGTTCCATGCCGAACTAGGTACTTCTCGGCAAGTCTCCTTCAACTCGAAGGTCTTGTAACCTATGAAAGCATCTCCAAGATGGATAATGGCCTCTTAGGCACAGGAGAACCGGGTGTTTGCAAAACAGTTTTTTCCATGGTTTCGTTTCGTGTTTGTTTTAGGATCAGTGGTTCAGTTTACTGGAGGAAGAAGAGCTAGCAGGCAAGTAATATCTGAGAATACACATAAATATATTCCATGACATGTTAAAAATATACGTCACTTTTTTGGTGCTATTATATTGTTTGTAGCCTGTTTCCCTATCACAACTGCAAGCTCCTTGAAGGCAAGAACATGAGTCCTAGAGTTGATGGAGTCCCCCACAATAACTAATGTGTGTGGGCACTGCTGAGTCTTCTAGAATGTCAGTCCCTCCCTTTGGCTTATGTCTCATAGATGGATAGATAAGCCCCTTGCAAAAAGGGCAGCATGTATGCAGGCAATTCAAAGGCTACATCGTGAACAAGTAAACTCGGGTGCTTTTTACTTAAATACCCTGAATAGAATTCAATTTTAGAGTTGACTTAAAAAATGGTATTGATTTTTGTTTTTCAGTTAGCATTTCTCCCTCTCCCCCTTCCCTAAACAAAAATTATTACTCAGAACTCATTATCAGTAATAAGTACATAGAATATCCTTGCATACAGCTGTTCCGTCCCTTCTTTCTCACCATACTTAAAAGGGAAAGTGCTGCGAATCGTGTACCTTTCTCCACTTGGAAGAAGTCAGCATGTTACACTCAGTTAGAGACGAATAGGCAACACAATATACAAAACCCTAATGGGTGAATATTTACTTCTTCATTAGGCCAAGAATGTACCACCAAATGCATTAGATACCAACAAATAGAAAAACGTGAGCTTTCATATCTATCAAGAGACCCCTCTCTTTGGACCAAGTACTGTGCTCAGTAACTAAGGCGTGCAAACTGAGACCCTACTATAGTGTCACAGCACTCCTACCCCAGGACAGATCCTTCACACCTAAATTCTTCGGTTAAAATACTTTACCTTCCACCAACAGTTTTCTCTGAAGCAGACACGTGCTCAGGCAAGCCTACCAGCTGATGGAAATTATGCTATTTTTCTCTCTCAAGATTTTATGGCCCTAGGAACTAAAGAAGGACCTCTGGTGGCTGCAACTGTTAAGCGCTCGGCTGCTAACCGAAGGGTTGGCAGTTCAAACCCAGCAGCTGCTCCTGGGAAGAAAGACCTGGCGATCTGCTTCCATAAAGACTGCAGCCTAGAAAACCCTATGGGGCAGTTCTGCTCTGTCACATGGGGTCATTATGAGTTGAAAATCAACTCAACGACCCTTAACAACAAGAAGAACTAAAATATAACAAACAAAAATCCAAACTAGTTGCCTTGGAGTGGACTCCAACTCATGGCGATCCCACATGTGTCAAAGTAGAACTGTGCTCCATAGGGTTTTCAGTGGTTGATTTTTTGGAAGTAGATCATCAGGCCTTTCTTCAGAGGCACATCTGGGTGGACTCAAGCCTCCAACTTTTCCATTAGCAGTGAGCATGTTAACTATTTGCACCACCTAGGGACTCCAAGAAATAGAGTCTAGGAGCCAGTTAAGGCAGGACATCTCTCACGAAACTCACCTTTCAGCCTCCCTTCCTCCCCTCTTCCTCACTCTCTACAGATGGTGTTTCAAAAAAGAACCTGGCCATACTCTTTCTCTGACATAAAGGATGAATGAAATCTCAGTCCTCAGTATGATCTACCGTATTTCCCGTGTCTGGGTCCTGACGTGTTTCAGTAACCTTGTCTCTTTCTCTCTCTGCTGTCTGTTCCCTTTCTCTAGAATGCCTTCCTTCCCTGTGGGTCAGACAAACTGGAATTTTTTAAGATCAGGTCAGATACCACCTTCTGTATGACACCTTTCTCAAGGTAGAACAGACTAATCTTTTTGCCACTTCTTTAAACCTAAACAAGCTCCTTTTGTTTTATTGCATTCATGCATTTACTGCATTTACTTCAGTGAGATCCTTGAAGGCAAGGACTGGTCACGCATCGTTACAGGTTACCCAGCTACTAGATCTCAACATTGTAACCAGGGGCAGATTATCCAATAGGCAAGCTAAACAAGGTGCTCACCTTGCTTACCAGATCACCTGTAGTGAGCAATTTCATTGCAGTGAAATTGTTCACTACAGATTAGTAAGTAAGCACAAATAAGCCCATGCTTACCTTGCTTCTTGGGTAATCCATCCCTGTGAGGGACTGTAAATTTGAAAAGAGGCTTTGATTCTGTAGGAAGGTGCTGTGGGGTTGGGAGAGAGACAGATACCAGCCATACCTAGAAGCAGAATCTTCGATGTGGTAAAAAAAAAAAAAAAATGTAAAATTGTTCACTATAGATGATTTGGTAAGTAAGGTAAACACTGTCTTTACCTTGCCTATTAGATGATCCGCCCCTGATTGTAACCAGGTATCTGTGACATGGTGACCAAACCAGACCTAGACCCTTCCTCAGAAAACAGATGTTCATCAAATAGTCACATTCATAAAGAAAAAGTACAGGGAAATATGAAAGCATTGAGCAAGGAAACCAAATAGATTTCTGGGAAGTTGGGGTGGGAGGCAACATTGACAGTCAGGAAAGGCCTCCTTGCGTATTGTTATGGATTGAATTGTGTCCCCCAAAACTATGTGCTACAATTCCAGCCTTTATACCTGTGGATGTAATCCTGTTTGGAATTAAGGTTTTCCTTTGTTATGTTAATTAGATCACACAGGAGTAGACTTAGTTCTAGATGTCATCACTTCTGAGTTATGAAAAGAGCAGATTAGACAGGAACACGGGGGCGTGGCAGAGGCCATGTGAGGATCATCTACATGCCAAGAAACCAAGGAACACCTGGGACTGTCTACACAGAAGGAATCAGCACAGTAGCCGAGACCCTGACTTGGACTTTTAGCCTTCAGAACCGTGAGAAAATAAATTTCTGTGTGTTTCTATTACAGCAGCACTAACTACCTAAAACATGTATGGAGATTTATGTATGTGTATGTGCTTTTGTTTTAATAAATTAGAATCATGTAGAAAACGTTTTAGTTTTTCTACTGGTTATCATTATATATTTTAAATAGTCATTTAGTTTTCTCAACCTTAAACTGTATCTATTGACTGCCCAGTATAGAAGGTGAAGATGTTAAGTTATATTTGCAGTGTTAAGTTTAGTAATTGATTTTTGTTTGTATTTGTACTATGCTCCCCTCCCCTTGGCCGCAGGATTGGGGTGGTTATTGTTGTGTCCGTTAGTGGGCTGGCCACTGGCTTTCCAAGACCAGTTCTACCATGAATGGTGATTGACGTTGTTGTATACATTAGTGAATAAAACAATGAGAAAAGAAATACTTCACCCCTTCTACCTGCTTTCCTTATGTGCTGTCCTAGCAAACCTGGCAAACAGGATGTGGTGACAATGGGGTGTGGGGCGGAGTTGAAGACTTGATGTACAGAGGGATGACCTTAACCAAGAGGAGGTCACAAGGAGTGGAGCAGATTTGACTGAAGAAGGAGGCTGATGGGAAGAAGCTTTGAACAGTTGGACTTTAAAGTATACATTTTAATGGGAAATACAGATTTGGAACTCAGGAGAGATGTCAAAGCTAAGGGTATAGACTTAGGAATCATTTATTTAATCATTTGAATAATATTTACTGAAGCCCTGCAGTGTCCTAGATGGACACACTACTAAACAACAGGGATGCAATAATGAGCAAATCCCTAACCTCATGCTTCCATTCTAGCAGAGGAAGCCACACAATGAACAAATAGAAAAATGATATTTAAATTCATCCTATGATGTCAAGTAGGGATAAGAAAACAAAAACAAAAATCCAGTTTCCATCTAGTAAGCACCAAATCCTGGTGACCGCATGTGTGTCAGAGTAGAACTGTGTGCCACAGGGTTTTCAGTGGTTGATTTTTCAGAAGTAGATCACCAGGCCTTTCTTCTGAGGTGCCTCTGGATGGACTCAAGCCTCCAGCCTTTCAGTTAGCAGCTGAGGGTGTTAGCAGTTTGGACCACCCAGAGACTCCCAAGTAGGGATATGTACTACTGAAAAATGAGGAAGGCTGGGCAAGATAACAGAGTAAAGGAGAAAGGCTGGCTATAGAACTCCTTTCTGAGAAGTGACATTTGAACAGAAACAGGAGTGAAATGCGGGAAGATGAGATTATGTGAGAAGGAAAGAGGACCAGAGCAACTGGTATAGTCTGCGCTTTCACCACCTTTGGCCTGGATTAGTACAATCACTTCCTATTTGGTCTCCCTCCTCCATCCCCAATCTGGCACAGAATCAGATTTGGAATCGGTATCTGTTTTGTTTACTGATGGACCCCAGGGCCTGGAAGAGGTCCTGACACAGAACAAGTGGTCAGTAAATATGAATGCATGGCAAAAGGAAGGAAGGGATATCTAGAAATTACAGAAAAGGAGAAAGAAGTAAGCTCAAACATTATTCATAATTCTAACTCCCTAACACAAGCACCATTTTTGTACACTGCCATTAATTTAAGGGTGTTTAGTATGATTGCAGTTAGCCTATGGGTACAGTTTGAAATCCTGATTTTCCTGTGTATCATTTCATAGCATTTTTCAACATTATCATGAAATAAAATTATTTCTAATAACTGTATAATATTCCATGGAGAATACATATCTTAGGTTATTTAATCCTATTGATATTCATGTAGTGTCATGGATTGAATTGTGTCCCCCAAAAATATGTGTCAACTTGGTTAGGCCATGATTCCCAGTATTGTGTGGTTGTCCTCCATTTTGTGATTATAAGCTTATGTTAAAGAGGATTAGGGTGGGATTGTAACACCACCCTTACCCAGGTCACATCCCTGATCCAATATAAAGGGAGTTTCCCTGGCGCATGGCCTGCACCACCTTTTATCTTACAAGAGATAAAAGGAAAGGGAAGCGAGCAGAGAGTGGGAGACCTCACACCACCAAGAAAGCAGTGCTGGGAGCAGAGCGCATCCTTTGAACCAGGGGTTGCTGCTTGGAGAAGCTCCTAGTCTAGGGGAAGCATTCTCTTCAGAGCCGACAGAGAGAGAAAGCCTTCCCCTGGAGCTGACGCCCTGAATCTGGACTTCTAGCCTACTAGACTGTGAGAAAATAAATTTCACTTTGTTAAAGCCATCCACTTGTGGTATTTCTATTACAGCAGCACTAGATAACTAAGAAACGTGGGTATTTTAATTTTTCAAAACTATACACAGTTCAGTAATTATCTTTGTGCAGGACATTTCTAATCACTGTGTTGAGGAGGAATTTTGCAAAAATGACGTGCTCTAGGAAATGTTTAGCTGAGCCTTTGGCTCATCACATGCACGACAGCCAGAAGTTAAAATTTTAGTCCCTTCTTTCAGAGTGAGTCCAAATTCAGTAAGAAATGAGGAGTCTTGGGACTGCCCTTCGAACTTATTTCACAGAAATGAGCAAATAAAATTGTTCTGTCAAGCTGGATTCCACAGGACAGAGCAGAACACGATTCTACTCTTTCTCATCATCCCCACTTTAACCTGCCCTGGTGGCCATTTTATTCCCTGTTCCTGAATGGAATGCCCGGCATGGTTCCTAGCTTCCCAGTCACTCTTAGATGATAAACAATCATCATCCAGTCACCTTCAATCACTAAAGGAGACTCATTTGAGTCATTGAAAATCCTATGCAGGCTAACTGTCAACACTCCAATCTAGTCCAATGTGAAAATCCTTAAATAGCAACCGGGCTCCCTCCATTCTCGTCAATTCTTGGCCACACACATCGTGTGAACTACAGTTTGGAGGCATCAAGGAAAGCTGAGAACTTCATTCCCCTGAAGCAAAGCTCCATGACTTTTATGAAATGGAACAGATCTAATAGCATGTCTTTTATCAGAGGGGATCAATAAATTAGCATCTGGAGGATGCTTACCAGTTACGTGAAGGACAAAAGTACTACAAATGATTACTCCTTTTTTTTTTGTAATGAATGAGCACAAGGCTGTTTAGCTTTAAAATAAAAAGGTGAGGCTATTGTGGGAGTTCAATTCAGTTAAGTCCTAAAGAATAAGTACAAACCATACACAAAATTGAGACAGGGGAAGATCTTTAAGGCAGAGGAAACAGCTCCTGCAAAATCATGGAGTCAAAAAATTGCAGTATGGTTATGGAACTTCCAGTAGTTCCATATGACAAAAATGGAGGGTAAAATTCATGTGAGGGCATAGAAAAAGATGGCACTGGAGAAGTTCGCAGGAATATGGTCATGAGATCTCCTTTTTGTCACATAAAGAGTTGCCTGCAGGAAATGGGGAACCACTGCCAGATAGTCAAGCATACTAGTGATCACGATTGCATTTCACATTTCCTTGGGCAGCAACACTGAGGATGAATTAGAAGGAGGCAAGACTTAACACAACAAAAAATGGTATCAGTGAAATTAAATAGGACTTAACAACTAGAGGGTCCTTAAAAGAATGGCCTAGCAATCTACTTCCAAAAGATCATAACTATTGAAAGCCCTACGGGGTACAATTCTATTCTGACACATATGGAAGTGCCATGAGTCATGATCGACTCAATCGCAACTGGTTTTTGTTTTTGTTTTTTGTCAACTAGAAGGCCATTGTTCACTTAATTCTGTGCTCCAGAACCTTCAAGGACTTGCCATTGACTGTAGGATCAAGTTCAAGGCCCATAACGATTCAGCCCCAGTCAACCTTTTCAGATTCATCTGAAGCCGCCCCACCACCCATACATAATACATGCTATCTCCACGATGGAGTGATAATAATATGTAACATTTACTGAATACTTACCATGTGCCAGGTATCTACTAAAAGCCTTATGGGATTTAGCTCATGTTACCTTCCCAACAAACCCATGAGGTACACAAAACCTCAATTTTCAGATAAGAAAAATGAGGCTAAATAGCTTCCTTATTAGTTGCACAGCTATAAATGGGAGAGCCAGGATTTGAACCAAGGTAGTCTAACTCCAGAGCCCAAGCACTTAAACATTAAACTGCAATGTACTACTTCATATTGCCTAGATATCCCAGATACTACACCATCTGCCTCTCCATCTGATAACTCCTAAGTCCTAGTTCAAGAGTCACCACTTCTCACAGCCCTCCCCAACTCTTCCAGGCTATTGTTTCCGTATAACTTGTTTGCACATTGTTATTATAGCATGTATCATTTTCGGGAGAAAGATGTGTCAGCCTGCTCCCATAAAGATTTACAGCCTTGGAAACCCTATGGCACAGTTCTACTCTGTCCTATAGGGTTGCTATGAGTTTAAGTCCACACAACAGCAACAGATTTTTTGGGTTTTATCACATGTTTATTAATTACAATTAATTGTTATTCATTGAAATGGGAACACCCATGTATTCCTCTTTGTATCCTGAGAGTTCAGCTCATAGTAATATTCAATAAATGTTACCTAAGATGTTTGATAGTTGAATGAGTGACTGCATATAGGTGGATATTGACTTCACTCCCGACATCAGTCAACAAGGTTTTGTTTTGTTTTTGGTTCTGTTAGAAATGCTTTTGGCTGCAAGTAACTGATTACCTGACTAAATCCAACCAAACCAGTTGTCACCAAGTCAGTTCCAATTCATGGCAACCCTATATGTGTCAGAGTGGGACTGTGCTCCATAAGGTTTTCAGTGGCTGAATTTTCAGAAGTAGATCACCAGGCCTTTCTTCCAACGTGGCTCTGGGTGGATTCTAACTAACGACCACCAATCTTTAGGTTAGCAACCCAGCACATTAACTGTTTGCAAAATCCAGGGACTACAGTTACCTAACTAGCAGTAGCTAAACTGATAAGCTTGTTTGTCTCACATGTCAAGAAGTCTGTAGGAAAGCAGCTAACTCAACAAGGTCAGGACGAGTATCCCGGTGACATTTTGGGTCTTTCCCTTCTCATCATAAAATGGTTGATCCTAAAACCAAACTTGTTGCCATCAAGTCGATTTTGACTCTTGCGATGACGTGTTACAGAGTAGAACTGAGCTCCGTAGGGTTTTCTTGGCTGTAATCTTTTATGAAAATAGATTTCCAGGCCTTTCTTCTGCAGTGCTGCAGGGTCAGTTTAAACCACCAGCCTCTAGGTTAGCAGCCAAGCACGAACCATTTGCTCCACTTTGGAACCTCAAATGGCTGATAACAGCTCTATTATAGCCACATTTAATGCAGGAAGAAGAGGGAACAGAAGACCCCAGTTTCATCTGCCTGTTTTATCATGAAAATAAGAATTTTTCCGCAGTCTTCTATTTCTCTCTCATTGGCCAGAACTTTATCACATGGCCACCCCTAGCTGGAAGAAAGCCTCCATAGTAGAAAGTTCCAGCAAAGAATAGGAATTTGTAAGTGACTGCTGGATCAGTCTACAACACTGTCTTTACCATTGCTCTAAGCTAGATGGCAAAATTGTTTTTAACATGCCTGTAGAAGTATTAGAAAACAATGTGACTGGTAACTTAAAAAATGCCTGATTAGTGATATAATCAAAACACATTTTTTAAAGGCACATGTTGGGGGGTGACATATTGTACAGATAATCTTTCCTTGCCTTTAGATGGGAATATGGGCAGATCCTATAACTTTGCTGCTCACTCTTGGATAATGATAGTTCTTAGGTCACTTTAAGTCACAAAACATAATTTGAACTCTATGATTGGAATAAATCCAGTCAGTCATTAAATAAAATTTCAACCTTCAATCTTCATTCAAAGGTGAGCTTTCTCCTGGCTCTTCCCATCACATCTCATGCTAAGGCCTGTAACTAGAGGCTTCCTGGCCAAAGAGTCTGCAGTTTGAATCCACCAGCTGCTCCTTGGAAACTCTGGGCAGTTCTATGCTGTCCTACACGGTCACTGTGAGTACGAATCGACGGCAACAAGTTTGAGGTATTTTTGTTGGTTTTTTTTTTTTTTTTTTTTTTTTTGGCTTCTGGGAAGGAGTAAGCAGTTTCTGCTCTCTCTGTGTTCACCCAAATACCTGCGGCAACTTGACCCCACCAAGGCCAAAGCCCTGAGAGGCAGGAGAGGAAGGATAGGGCTGTTCTTACTTGGCTGGGTGGCTTCACACCTGACTGTCTGGCAGATGCTGAAAACTCACCTTTTCACTGTGGGTGCTGTCTGGGAAGTCCGGTCACTGAGGACCTCTCTCCCCTGGTCATCGCAACCCTGGTAAATGCATTTCTATACCAGGGGTTCCCTTCTGACTCATTCCACAGCCTCGAGGCATTCCACATCACCTCCAGCTCCTTGTTGCTGGGGCCCCTCTACCCCTCAAGCAGACCCTACTAAAGAGGCCCCAATTCAGCCTCACTCTGACTCTGTCACGTGTTAGAAGAAATACAACCAGAATGTTCCTTAGAAGCAAGGAGTCAGACTTTGACTCACTTACTTTAGACACATCATCAGGAAAGACCAATCGCTAAAAAAGGACATGTTTGGTAAAGGAGAGGGTCATCGAAAATGAGGGAAACCCTCAGTGAGATGGATTAAAACAATCGCTGCAACAGTGGATTCCAGCATACCACGATCATGAAGATGGTGCAGGACTGGGCAACTATTTGTTCCGTTATACATGGGGTTGCCGTGAGATGAGCAGACTCAACGGCACCTAACAACAGCAACACTGACTGTCCCAGTTAGCTCAGGTGTGGCCTGTGGAAAGCTCCCTTATTTCCCTTACCCTGACAACGCTGGCAGTGCAGGTGACCCTAACACTGCCGTCTCTCTCCTGCTGCCCTGGGACATTTTGACCTGACGTGCTTGTCAGGCACCAGCCATCTGTGTGTGGGGAACACACATTTCAGGTTCTCTGAGAGGTTCCTTGGAAGCCCCCTCACTAGGCTCGATTTGAAGGAGACAACACCCCTCTACTCCTGTCTACTCGACAACATCTCTCCGCAAAGAAGTCTCCACAAAACTTTTCTTCCTCTTCGTACTCTGGCTCCTTTGTCCTTTGAAATCTGTGATCCTGCTCAGGGGTCTCAGGTCATGGAAGTTGCTCTTACACCCTTTGTAAATTGTGCAATGAGGGAAATCTGTCCCCCAAACAGGGTAGTATGCACTACCCTGGGTAGCACAAATGGTTTGTGCTCCACTACTAACCTAAAAGTTGATAGTTGAAACCCACCCAGCAGCTCTGTGGAAGAAAGGCCTGGCAATCTGCCTCTGTAAAGATTACAGCCTAGAAAACCCTCTGGAGAAGTTCTACTCTGTAACACATGGTGTCTCCATGAGTCAGAATCAACTCGATGGCAATGGGTTTGGTTTTTTTGGTTTACCTACTGTTGAAACTGAGGTAGGAAGCATCTTATTTTAATATTTTGTTGCCCTATATATATATCAGCCATCAGGACAACTTAAATTGTTCTCATAGAGCCCAAGAGAGGAAAGAATATGAGTAACATGTATAGCAACAGAAATATGTATGGTATATATTCATTAATTCAAAGTTCACAGTTATAGCAATAAACAAAGCAAGGCTCCAGCTTGCATTTTCATATTTGGAAGGCAGAAAATAAACACACAGATATATAAGATGTAAAGTGGAAAATAAGTCCCATGATGGATCATAAAGGGGGTGAAGGAATAGAAGATGATGTGGGTTAGGGTGCTATATTGCATAAGGTGGTCAGAGAAGGTTTCTCAGGTCAGATGTCAGCTGAGAAAGGAACTGTTATGGATTGAATTGTGTACCCCCAAAATATGTGTTGGAATCCTAACCTCTATACCTGTGTATAATCCTGTTTAGGAATAGGGTCTTCTTTGTTATGTTAATGAGTCCATATCAGTGTAGGGTGTGTCCTAAACCTAATCACTTCTGAGTTAGAAGGAGCAGCATAGATGCAGGGACAAGAGAGCACAAACAAGGGAAGACAGATGCTACGTGGGGATTGTCAAGGAACCAAGGAACACCGGCGCTATGGAAGCTGAGATGAAGTTCTTCCCGCTGAGCCGACAGAGAGACCCTTCCCCTAGGGCCATGCCCTGAATTTGGACTTCTAGCCTCCTAAACTGTGAGAAAATAAATTTCTGTTCTTTAAAGCCACCCACTTGTGGTATTTCTGTTACAGCAGCATTAAAAAACTAAGACACTAATCAAATACCATCAGTGAGAAAGTGTACTGAAGGAAGCTTTAGGGGGATCTTGGTGATCCAGGAAAGACAAACCTTACCCAAATTTAAATTGCAAGGATATGATTTCTTCTTCACAGGAAGGAAAATTAGCTCTTCTAGTTCATTCTCTGTAACTCACCTCACCTTACTACCATAACTTCTGCTTAAAGTAATTAAAATTGAGACAGTACATCAGAATCCTGTATCTTCTACCCCCTGCACATTTCTAAATGAAGTATCTTTTCAAAGGCCAACAAACTACCTACTTAATTGAGACATTCTTCAAACTGATGAATACTTCTGTTTAATACTGCTTTTTGTTTTTAAATTTACTCAGTGACTACTGTTTCGTTAGGGGAAGCACTTCGTTTTTGTTTATGCTTCTGGGAGACACTTGGTATGTGCACACGATGGTGTGTGCAATCACCTGTGTGTGAGTCTGGGTATATGGAAGGCAATCGTTACCATTCTTTTCACATAATATGAGTCTTCGTGACTCTGAATCATCATGAAATAGCCTTGATGGGAGCTGGCCACAGGATGTTCACCTGTCTTGTGCCCTGAGAGATTCCCCACAAGTTGAATACGGAGAAACCTCCATATCCAGCCCCCTCCAGTCTCCTGTCAGAACCTAAAGCTCCTCATGTAGTTGTGGTGGCACGCACAGCAATGCAGGAGCGAGGCAAAAGGCAGTACTCCAGGCTCAGACTGGCAGGGCAGAATAGGACAGTGGATGGTCCATTAAAATTGCTTTGACCTCAGGGTGGGGAGGGAAAAACACTAACTAGACAATAGATAAGTGGTAGCTTCGGTGAAGGGTAAGACAGTACACAGTACTGGTGAAATCAGCACAACTTGAGGAAGGCAAGGTCATGGAAGTGCCATAGACACATCCCAACTCTCTGAGGGACCAAATTACTGGGCTGAGGGCTGTGGGGACCATGGTCCCTGGGAACATCTAGCTCAATTGGCATAACACAGTTTATAAAGAAAATGTTCTACATTCTACTTTGGTGAGTAGCATCTGGGGTCTTAAAAGCTTGTGAGCAGCCATCTAAGATACCCTATCTGGAGAAAGGGAGAATGAAGAAAACCAAAGACACTAGGGAAAGATAGTCCAAAGGACTAATGGACCACAACTACCATGGCCTCTACCAGACTGAGTCCAGCACAACTAGATGGTACCCGGCTACCACCACCGACTGCTCTGACAAGGATCACAAAGAGGGTCCCTCACAGAGCTGGAGAGAAATGTAGAACAAAATTCTAACTCAAAAAAAAAAAAAAGATTAGACTTATTGGTCTGACAGAGCCTGGAGAAACCCCCGAGAGTATAGCCCCCGGACACCCTTTTAGCTCAGTAATGAAGTCACTCCTGAGGTTCACCCTTCAGCCAAAGATTAGACAGCCCCATAAAACAAAACAAGACTAAATGGGTACAACAGCCCAGGGGCAAGGATGAGAAGTCAGGAAGGGACAGGAAAGCTGGTAATGGAGAACCTAAGGTCCAGAAGGGGAAAGTGTTGACATGTCATGGGGTTGGCAACCAATGTCACAAAACAATATGTGTATTAATTGTTTAATGAGAAGCTAGTTTGGTCTGTAACCTTCATCTAAAGTACAATTTAAAAAAAATTGCTTTGACCTCAGCTAGCAGAGAGCCATGCCATCTCTTTGCTTATCACTACCTTTCCCTGGGCCTTCTTTCCTTTCTTACACCTGTTTTACTCACCTGACATGTTTGGTAAATGCCTCTCCATTGCAGCTCTCTATCAGACTCAACCTGACCTTGGAAGGAGATGATATGTGTATTTTACTAAGTCAGGCTTGTTAGTTCTCAACTAGCTTTCTCTTTCTGCTTCCCTAGAGCATTCTTGCACCTCCACCCTCTGCCTCCCAAGTCCCCTCCCACTGCCTATCTGCTCCTGGCAACCCATCACTGCTGCCTTTCCCCTCTCCTTAAGCCAGTCAATGCTTCCCCCAAATCCTAAGACCTTTCTGGAAATGACTATTCAAATGTGAATATAATTTGGACAAATAATTTTGAGGCTAGTACATGGCTACATGTGAAATGAATTGGTGATCCAAATGTCTAAATAAATCAATGTGAAAAAGAGACCACAAGTGGCAGTCAGTGGCTTGTGAAAGGAGGGGCTAAAGAAAACAAAGGCAAAAGCAATTTAAAATGGCAAGGTGGAAAATAAATAAATAAAATGGCAAGGTGAGGATGGAAAGTCGTGTACCAAATGCCTCCCATGTCATACATAGTAGAAGCTAGAGTCCATAGCATACAACGTGGTAGATGGTCTATCTGCTCCGCTCCCCCTGCCTCATCTCCTCCTGCCCACTCCCCCACAGCCACATTTGCCACCCTTCAGTTCTGCTAACCACCAAAAGCATGCTCCATGCCTCAGGGCCTTTGCACTTGCTGTTCCTCCTGCTGCTCTTCCTCCAGACATTTCTCACTCCCTCATCTCCTTTACATCTGGGCTCAAATATTGTCTTTTCAACAAGACCTTCCCAGCCACCTCTAAAAAACAGCAAGACTCCCAGTGCTATTGCTTAATTTTTCTCCACTGCACCTATCACCATCTGAACTGTATTTACTTGTCTATTTGTATAAGATCTATCTCAACCTACTATACTGTATGCTACATCCGAGCAAAACGTTTGTGTGTTTAATTCACCACTCTACCCCCAGCATCTAAAACAGGGCCTGGCATGCAACAGGTACTCAGTGAATATAGTAGAGTGAATGAATGAATGCTCGCTCCTGACTGCCTCTTGGGCTTCGTGCCTGACACCTGATCATCACTCTCCCCTTGCTCTGTTCTTAGAGTCCTTGGCCTTGGTCCAGCTCTCACTTGTGCCTGGTCTCCTTAGCTTTCGCCCTCAGGCAGTGGTTCTCCAGATCTTGCTTGGAGAAGCCTATGGCATGCATTCTAGTTTAGTCTGTTGTTGCCAGCTGATGTTTACATACAGCTGACCCTGCTTCTTCCTCTCCAGGGCAGGGGCCCCCAGCAGAGTGGAGAACAAGATCACACTTTAGTTCCTTAATGAAGATTCCCAAAAACTGAGTGAGCACTCACACCTGAAACCCTCAGAAAATCTGTGCCTCAGGTTTAAGATGAAGACCCTACATTCTAAAGACTCTCACTGAGAGGTATGCCTTCAAGGGACTCTGGACAAGGGATGCCGACTTTGCTGCATCAGAAACCGATACCTTTTGCACCAAGACTGCCTCTGCCCTACCTGGATCCTCACAGGTGGCCGCAGATTCCTTCCTATCTGCAGACTCTGTCCTTGTCCTGGCCTTAAGCCAGCCTGCCTGAGGTAGGAAGTCCTTAAGCTCTCCCAGCCACTTTAACAACCCCTGCAGTGAGGCCTATTATTAAATCACATTCCGGAGTCCCCTGGGTGGTGCAAATGGTTAATGCACTTGGCTGATAACAAAAAGGTTGGAGGTTTGAGTCCACCCAGAATTGCCTTGGAAGAAAGTCCTGACAATCTACTTCTGAAACATCAGCCATTGACAATCCCATAGAGCACAGTTCTACTTTGACACACATGGGGTCGCCATGAGTCAAAATCAATTCACAGCAACTGTATTCCCCAGTACTGTATCACACACTGTAATCCAGCCCTACACAGCTGTAACCCTTTACTACCATTAGCTGACCCACCCTCTTGTAACCTGACCCTACGAATGCCAGTAAATTTCCATTAGTCTTTAAACTAGCCCAAGCCAGATTTGGCCCACCCTACATGTGCAGAAGGGTCAGCTGTGACTGCTAACCTCAACAGAGGATGCAGCAACAGGAGGAACGAATCAGAAGGAAAATCGTCACCAGGACCCTGTTCTGAAGTGAGAAGTCCGACAAGAACCATGTCGCCTCCTGTTTTCTAGCCGCCTTCTAGAATTTTCCCTCCCTAGTATGCCTGCATGGCCGCCATCTTGTTGCCCAATCACATATAAGCCTTGCTTCCGAATAGCTCAGCGAGCTAGATCTGAGGAAATTCCTGCCGGCTCCTTGCTCTACACACTGCAGTAAAGTTACTTTCTCTTTCTCAAAGACCGGTGTCCAGATAATTGGCAGTCTGACCGCGCCGGACAAGGACCCATCTTTCCAGATTCTGTAACACTTTCACTTGTCCCCATCCCAGTACCACATATCCCTATCTTGTGGTGAAAAACTACCAAAAACCCATATAGAATTTCATGGAGTACTGATACATGCTACAACAAGGATGAACCTTGAGAACATTACCCTAAGTGAAAGAAGCCAGACACCAAAGACCACATATTGCATGATTCCAATTATATGAAATGTCCAGAAGAGGCAAATCCGTAGAAACAAAGTAGATTAGTGGTTGTCAAGGGCTGGAGAGAGGGAAATGGGGAGTAACCGCTCTCTGGTATAGGGTTTCTTTTTTGGGGTGATGAAAAATGTTCTGGAATTAGGTAGTGTTGATGGTTGTACAACCTTGTGATATACCAAAAACCACTGAACTGTACACATAAAAATGATGAACTTTGTGGTATGTGATGTGTATCTCAATAAAAAAAAAAAGCTAGCATCATAGCTGATATGAATGCAAAAGTTTTCCCTTTGCCATCATGTGTGGAATTCACCAGGGTACAGGAACATTTCAATGTGATGACGTTGGCTTTTCTGATGAGCACCGTGGTTTGCTCACTTACAAGCGTCTTCCTAAGATACTCTTGTAACCTGACCCTACAAATGCCAGTAAATTTCCATTAGTCCTTAAACTAGCCCGAGCCAGATTTGGCCTGCCCCACATGTGCAGAAGGGCCAGCTGTGACTGCTAACTGACCTCAACAGAGGACGCAGCAACATGACAATGGTCAGAACTGACAAAACACAAACTTCTTACCAGAACATTCAAGTTCTACTTCTCACTCTCATCTCTCACTACCCCCAGTTTCCTTCCCCTACCTCCCACCCAGTCTTCCACAATATGTTCTAGCCACCTCAAATCAGCTGACCTAGTTCTCCCACCTTGCCTTTGCATATATTCCCCTTTATTTCTCAATGTTCATTTTTCTGATTCAACCCAATTGTCCTTGTCAGGGAAGCCTGGTGCTCCTCCAGGCACCACCACTCTCCCTTGCTCCCCTCTTCCAGAATGCTTGCCCCACCTGCACCTCCTCCACCACAACAAGGTCGCTGAGGGCAGCACACAGTGGATCCCTTGCTCCCCTCTTCCAGAATGCTTGCCCCACCTGCACCTCCTCCACCACAACAAGGTCGCTGAGGGCAGCACACAGTGGATCCCTAGCTCTAAGTTCAAAGCCTCACACATAGTAGTTCTTTGAAGGGAAGACTAGCCCTTCCACCAGAAATGCTGGAGGTCCAGGTAATTTATGTGTACCATCCATCTTCAGTAACCAATAAGCCAGGAAAATAACAGAACTTCCCTTCTCTTTGTGTCAAGGTAGACACAATTGCTTAACTGTTATTTTTAGTTACGTTAAACATACTTCGGGAAATGATGTAATGTTTCTAAATTAGCATGCCTAGTCTTTTCTCCTTCCAAAGAGGACACTATGAACTCCCTAAAGTGCTGTAAAAGTTAGGAGAAAATAGTATGGTACAGACTTTACATGAAGCTATTATTGCTAATTTTAATGAGAGCTGGTCATCTGGTTGCCAAAAATCCTAGATTATTCAAAGACAGCTTTGCCAGAACAGAATGAACCTGGAGGGTCTATTTATAGCACGCTTACATAAATCCACTGAGTGACCCAGGGACTCTGCATCAGAAATGTAAAGCTTGACTCAGGCCCCCACTAGGGTAAAAGTGACACATCATGAGCTGTATTGTTCATTTCTGGGAATATTAAAACCATGTGTGGCTTATGAATTCCCCTCCGTTTATGACTACTTCTGATTAAACATCCTCTTTTGCAACATTTTATTGAAAATATGGAAATATAGTGAGCCGGCTATAGCAGTATGTGCATTAATGTCAGTCTAATGCATGCTAATAATTATTAAGTTGTAGAGCCTCAGCCCTAGCCACAATAGTAGGAAAACTATAACACAGACCTATGAAACATTCCACCAAGGATACTGATTACATTGAACTTAAGATGGAAATAGTATGAGGAAAGAATGCCATAATACACTGCTTCGTTTCTGTTTCTTTAAGCTATTGATATATGTTCCATACAGTTAATTTTCCATCTGCATTGTTTTTGATCTTGTGTTATTGTCCTTCACTTTGCTGTCCTTCTTCCTCCTCCACCTGTTGTGTGATTGTGAAATGAGTATGTGACTCCCAGCCTTCATACCTGCTGGCCTGAAGGATGTAGACAAGTTGCTGCCCCGGGCTCATTTTCTTACCTGTAAAAGTGGACGAATAGTACCTTCCTTACGGGTATTGCGACGGTAAATGAGGACATCACTTGACTGGTATGTGCTCATTTACTCATTTCATAAAAGTCTTAAGCACCAACCATGTGCTGGGCATGAGGGCATTAGTGGTAGAATTGGTGGTAGAATTCTCACTTTCCATGTGGGAGACCCGGGTTCAAGTCCCATCCAATGCACCTCAAGTCCCGTCTGTCAGTGGAGGCTTGCACTATGATGCTGAACAAGTTTCAGTGGTGCTTCCAGGCTAAGACAACTAGGAAGAAAGGCCTGGCAAACTACTTCCAAAAATCAGCCAGTGAAAGCCCTATGGATTACAACTGTCTGCTCCACCACTGATCATGGGGATGGTGCATGACTGGGCAGTGTTTGGTTCATGGTGCACAGGGTCACCATGAGTCAGGGCCAACTTGACAGCAGCTAACAACAACAACATGTAAAGTCATTAGTTGCTGCTGAATGCCCAGATACCATCTTCCACTAACAGGGCTCTTCTGAGCTAGCCACAGTGGTTTCATGTCTCTGTCAGGAAACAGACTTCCCTACCTGTCTGATTTTATATCTGTAAGACAAGTCTGGCTGTTTCTTTTCTTCCGTATTACTTTATTCCTCAGCACACTGCAGAACTCCCTTCCCAGCCAGTCTATCATGTTATATTATTAGCTCTACCTCCCATCCAAGCCACACTTTCATTCCTAACCATCCTTCACTCTCATGAGAAAAGCCTCACTCAAAAGTGGCCCTGATAACTTTCTACCTGGCTCCCTTTCTGTGTATGTGTGTGTGTGTGTTTGTATGTTCACAAGTAAAGTTGTCTTTTCTCTCCTACCTCATTAATGGCAGATTTCTAGTCTTCCTGACAAAGGACAAAGCAAGTAGGTAAGAATATTTAATATTCTAAATGGCTGCAGTACCGTCCTTTGCTCACACACAAGACAAGCCAGATTCCTAGCTCTTTTTCAACTGCTGCCTTCTTCACATGGGGAGGAAACTAAAGGGCATTTCTTCATCGCTAATACCTTTCTCTCAACTATATTTGTATTTTATCATGGGATTCTAATTTATACTGCTGTCTGGGGCATTGGGTTCATATTTTGGGAAGTTTAGTTAGAAGTCTCTGCATGGTACAGTTAACACACAGCTGCTAACTGAAACGTTGGAGGTTCGAGTCCACCCAGAGGTGCCTTGAAAGAGCGTCCTGGTAATCTACGTCTGAAAACTGAGCCACTGAAAACCCTATGGAGCACATTTCTACTCTGACACACATGGGGTTGCCATGAGTAGATGTCCACTCCAAGGCAACCGGAAAAAAATCGCCCAGCTGCCTCAAATCATATCATTCTAAGTAGCAATCGGATAGGGAGAAACTCAGAACCATACCTAACAGTAGTAATACTTGCCACTAATTAAGCACTTACTAGGTACCAAACACTACGAATTTAGTACCAAATGTTCTACAAACACTCCCTTACTTAAGGCATTTTTACTCCTATTTTACAGATGATGAAGCAGAGATTCGGAAAGATAATAACTCCCCAGGACCACACACAGGGCCAAGGTCTAACCCCTCTGAGCCAGTCCATAGCCTGGCATTTCAATTCCATTTGGGGGAATTAGTGGTAGAACGAGAGCTATTTAACCTGAAGAAAAGACAACTCAGGGAACATGTTCTACTATTCACATAAGGGAATGGCTCTCATGTATAAAAAGTTTCTGTGACTGCAGAAAAAGTCTTTGGCTTTAGCATGAGGAAAACCATTCCAACAATTGTTAACAGTGATCATTTTCATTCATTAAACACCAACTGCATGCCACATCTTTTACATTCACTATCACATTTAATTCCTAGATAACCCGCAAAGCCAAACCACTGCTGTCGAGTTGATTCTGACTCATGCCGACCCCATGTATGCAGAGAACTGCTCCATAAGGTTTTCAAGACTGTGACCTTTCAGAAGCAGATCACCAAGCCTTTCTTCCTAGGCACATCTGGATGGGTTTGAACAGCCAACCTTATGGTATCCTAAGTTCTTTTTCCTAAGAGATAATTACAACCTTGTACTCTCAAGCACATTGCAGTTTTATAGTCTAGCTAAATACAGACAGCATGCAAGCCCTATACACACACTACTGTAAGGCACTTCTGTTAAATGTGTGTAATACATATAGAAGTATAATTAAACAGAATAAAGATATATGCATTCATAAAAAAAGGTGTAATTTAACAATCATCTGCTACTTCTGCTTAATTATAGTCAATTGAGTCACTTGTCTAAAAATTCACTCTGTTTTATTTGGTTTTGAAAAGATGTCTCAGATAGAGTCCCTAGATCCTAAATTTGATTATAACACCCTTAAATACTGTGGTCAGAAGTGATTGAGAAATATGAGTTATTTGTGAAACATAAGTGGGACTCTTATTTATTTCTGTCATATTCTACCTTTAATATTTCTTATTTACATTCAAAATTTTTACAAGATCTTTAAAAAATCACATTTTTACTTATCCCATTTCTGAATATCTGGACTTGGAATGATGTTGTCAATGAACAGGTCAAAGGATTATCATTATTTTATCTCTATGCAGAGCCAATGCCACAATAACTTGAAAATATGAGCCTTAGAAACCATGTCCACAAAATTACAGATCTGTGAATTTGTGAGGAGTAAAGCTCTCTATTTGTGTGTGTGTGCATGTGTGTGTGTATGCACACACATGCTTTACGTTAGAAGAGAAGCATGCTACAGTCTTCCTCAATACAGAAGGGTTTCTAAATAGCTGCAGGTATTGGCTGTCCTGTAGAACAATTATGAGAGTTGGCGAGCAGCCACTGCTGGAGGGGACACAAAGAACATGCTAGTCAAAAATAGGGCAAGGCAGTTTTTTTAAGGAAAATTGGGAATGGATCCACAAAAAACAAAAAGACTAGATTCCGCACGGTCACTACGATTGAATAGAAGTTTCATCTGTTAAGATCCTACATTTTACTCGTTTCTCAAACCATTTCAAATTTTCAATAGGTAGCATGTCATTGGATAAATTAGATAATATAAAATGCAAAAAGGAGATGTCTGTTAACTCACTGATTATAAAAATTAATATTTTTGAAGCACCAAAGACAGAAGTTTTAAATAGGGAAAGCAAATAATAATATTCAAATATAAATTTCACTTAGAATTCACCCAAACAGAAATCTAAATAAAGCGTGTAATTATTCACCATTTCTATAATCTATATAAATATCATACCCTAGCAATTTACATAAAGAAATCACTAATTAGAAAAATACTTAATGGAAGAAAATATAGCTGAGGAAAAAATAGTCTTAATTTTGTTAGTAATTAAAATGATGATGTGTGTGGTTGGCTTTAAGCCTTTGTTCACTTCTTCCATTGTCTGAATATTTTCCATTTTTTATTTAAATAATTTGAAGATATTATAAATATAAACCAAATATTCCAAGGAAGAAATGTTGGTCATTCCCAGAATACCCTTTACTTACACATCCAATCAACCACTGTAAAGGGAGGCTTATGTGTCGACTTAGCTAGATCATGTTGTTATTGTTGTGTGCTGTTGAGTAGGTTCCAACTCATAGTGGCCCTACAGGATAGAGCAGAACTGCCCCAAAGGGTTTCCAGGCTATAATCTTTATGGAAGCAAACTGCCAGTTCTTTTCTCCCTCAGAGTTGCTGGCAGATTCAAACCTCTGATCTTTCAGTTAGCAGTTGAGCAGTTGAGCAGTTAACCACTGTGCCCCCAGGGCTCATTATCTAGGCCATAGTCCCCGTTATTTAATTACACACTAATCTAGGTGTTGCCGTGAAAGTGTTTTGTAGATGTGGTTATGTGGTTAACATCTACAATCAGTTGACTTTAAGTAAAGGAGATTGCCCCCAATAATGTGGGTGGGCCTCATCCAGTCAGTTGAAAGGCCTTAAGAGCAAAAACTGAGGTTTCCCACAGAAGACGAAAATCTGCCCCAAGACTACAGCATCAACTCCTGCCTAGTTTCCAGCCTGTTGGTCTGCCCTACAGATTTCAGACTTGCCAGCCCCCACAACTATTTGAACCAATTCTTTAAAATCAATCAATCAATAAATATCTCTCTGTACTACCTGTTTCTCTGAAGAACCCTAATACAGCCACCATGTCCAAATGTTCAACCATGATGCTAAAAATCACTGGACTCCATTCTCTCCACCTTGTTCATACTGGTCCAAGTCCCTATCCTTTCCTGCTCAGACCACTAGGTCAGGGTCCTAACCATTCTCACTCCTGCCAACTGCTTTCCCCTCCAATCAGTCCTTCACATTGCCACCCAAGTTATTCTATAATCAAGTGTGGCTAACCCCTTCTGAGCATAAAGATATTTAATAATTTAATACTACATGATAAAGTTCCAGTGCTTCAAAGACAGTCTGCACAGATGCCAATCATTCCTTCACTGTCTGAACTTCCACATCTGGTGGGATTCTCCAGCCTTTTCTCCAGGCCTTCCTTCCTGTACTCCCCCCGGAGCTCTGCAAGAGTGCCCTGTCCGTGTTCTTCCCACACATTTCTCTGCACATCTTTCCTCTTGCAGCATCTACCTCCCTGAGACGTGCTAAACTCTTTACCATTCTGAAGGCCCAGTTCAAATGTCACTCCAGTTGTGAAGCCTTCACTCTCTAGCCCACACAATTTAAGGAAAAATGGGAATGGGTTTGAAATAAATAAGGCCATGTCTCCTTTCTTATTCTCTCATAATACTTTGTATATCCATCTGTCCCAGATGTTTTTACATTACATAAATAATGCATTTGCATGGCAGTGTTCCTCTCTGGAGACTATGACCCTCCTAAAAGCAGGAAACAGGTCTCTGTATCCCTTTCTTCACACCACCACTGTCTTCCCCAACCCAATGCCTAGCACAGTTGCCATCAAGCCAACTCCAACTCATGAGGACCCCATGTGTGTCAAAGTAGGACTGTGCTTCATAGGGTTTTCAATGGCTGATTTTTTTTGTAGATAATCAGACCCTTCTTCCAAGGTCTCTGGGGTGGACTTGAACCGCCAACCTTTCAGTTAGCAGCCAAGTGCATTAACCATTTGCACCAGCCAGGACTCCAGTGCCTAGAACTCCCCACAAAAACCAAACCCATTGTTGTTGAGTTGATTCTGACTCATAGTGACCCTATAGGACAGATTAGAACTGCCCCATAGGGTTTCCAAGGAGCGGCTCATGGATTTGAACTGCCATTCTTTTGGTAAGCAGCCAAGCACCACCAGGGCTCCAATGCCTAGCACACAGCCCAGTAAATGTGGATGAAGTGAGTAAGAACTGAGATGGGTAATCAGGGTAATTTACAAGATCTCTTTCTCTGTAGAGTAGGTAAAAAGCTAAAATTTGGACTTAGGTTATGTAAAGAGAGAACACGGATCTTATATTTAAGTCCATTAAGTTCACGGACAAGGATGTTGGAAACACTCCTTCTCATTCATAAGGAGGTAGATATAGAAGACATCAGAGACCAAGAAGAATCTAATAAAATCTAGTGAGATTCTACACATCGATCGAGGCCTAGCCAGAAGAGCAAAAAGTTTTCCCTAAATCAGCCAATGAGAAATGACTTCTATCTTCTTGACCATCTTCAGCCCTTAACTCATCAGTTATCACATAAAAAATTTATTCCATTTATTCATAAACTTGTGGAAACTCCCCACTGGATTACAGTCTCTTGTATACCATTCTGTTCTACATCATTCACTGTGAATACCCTGGTATCCACACGTGACCATTCACTATAAGCACTTTGCCACCTCTGTACAAACTGAGAATTAGGAGAAGAAAAGTGGGTCTTAATTTTTCTTTTATTTAATTTTCTTTAATAGTTCTTTTCTTAGACAGATACTAATAAACTGGTCATCAGATTAGATTATGAATTGATCAAACCTTGGATCACAAACTTCAAAACAAATTTTCAAGGCAGAAGGGAGATGCTCACCCCTGCACTATACGTAAGCTTGGGAAAGATAATGGTGAAAAAGTGGGCAGGATCAAAAAGAAGCAGAAATTCAGACTGTGGAAGTTCAGACAATGAAGGAATGAGTGGCATCTGTGCAAGATCTAATTTTTTTGTTGTTGCCAAAACTATTGTTAGCATTTACTGAGCACTTATTGTTCTAAGGGCTTTTTACTCAGGAGCTGAAAGACCCTTTAGAGATCAGCTGGTCAGTGTACATGATTGACATTAAGCCGCTATCTGTGAATGTAACTGTCGTCTGTGTAGAGTGATCGAGTGAGTCCTGGTGATGCAGATGGTGACAATTAGCCCTGGAGTTGGCCCATGGGCGCTCAGTTCAGAGGATGCCGCTCCTTACCATGAACTTGTAACTTAACTTGTCCCTCAAGCTTAAAATCCATGAAAGGGGCTTGTTAATGGTGAAAAATACTGTATTTAAAAACTATTTTGGAATATGAAAAAAAACAACAAAAAAGATTACAAATTGAAAAACGGTTACTCCATTTTAAAGACCTTAAAGTGAAAATAAACCATCTCCATGTAGGTGTGGTTTAAACAATCAACTAACTGGAAACAGAGGTTTAAGACAACTTAATCCACTGAGAATCCAACCAATTTATGAGTCCAAAGAATGGGCTAAAGATCCCTAACCTAACCCCTTGAGCGAGCTTCACTAAATGATTTTAGTGAATTCAGGTAACATTAGTGGTATTTACTTTAAGAATGCATGGTAACAATTCCTTGTGTCAAAATAGAAAATTAAGGGTCTTTATAATCTCTTCTACCTGTATGTCAGTTTGTCATACTGTGGTGACTTGCATGTTGCTGTGATGCTGGAAGCTTTGCCACCACTAATTCAAACACAGCAGAGTCACCCATGATAGACAGGTTTCAGCAGAGCTTCTAGAATACGGAAGACTAGGAAGAAAGGCCTGGTGATCTACTTCCAAAAATTAGCCAATGAAAATCATATGGGTCACAACAGGATATTGTCCAATGTAGGGATGGAAGATGAGCCCCCTATGTTGGAAGGTACTCAAAATGTATGCTGCCACAGTGATGGACTTGAGCATACCAACAATCATGAAGATGGAGCAGGACCAATCAGTGTTTTGTTCTGTTGATCCAACTCAACAGTAACTAGCAATAGCAACAATAATCTCTTATTGTAACATGATTTATGGATCAAAATATTTTTATAACATACTATTAATTAGTAAGATGTGGATATAAAGATGTCTCTCTGTGTTTTTGCCTTTTTCAATGTCTGGTCAGTAGGTGGAAAGAAATTATAGGATGCCTCCACACTTAATTCAATATCTGAGAACTACATGCTTTCCTAGTTTAGAAATATCTTATTCTGTAACTGAACAGAACATTTGAGCTAAGCCTTCTCTAATTAAAAAACAGAAGATGTATATGTATGAGGAGTATGTTATTCTATTTGAAGGACACATGTGCTTCTACTCTCCATGCAGATAACAGAATAAATAAATTACAGTGTCTGAAATCTGTTCCTTTTGGATTTGGCACTTAGCCACCCTTTACTTGAAACATGAGCAGGGTCAGTTGCTTTCTTTTTTTTCCCCCTTTGGAGTGAGCAGTGGGGAAAGGAAGCAAGTTAATTTTACGTCAAAATGTCAAATTGTTTGGCTGTATTTACGCATGCTAGTGGAGTCCCTGGATGGCACAAATGGTTAAGTACTCAACTACTAACCAAAAAGTTGGTGGTTCGAACCCACCCAGATGGAAGAAAGGTCTGGTGATCTACTTCCAAAAAAGCAGCCGTTAGAGCCCTTCTACTCTGCACTCATGAGGCCACCATGAGTCAGAACTGACTTGACAGCAACTAACAACAACATATGCTGGAGGGTAAGAATAAGAAGCAGCCATTCTTATACAGGTTTTCTTTATATTTCCTCAGATTTTTGAAGAGAATTTTCTTTTTCTATTCACCCTGTAAGGGTTTGCAAGCTATTCTTTCTATAGAACTTGGTCTAGGAGAAGCTGTGGGTTTCAGACTGTGTTAGACTCTGAAAAGAATTAGTGTTCTGTTCTGTTCTGTGGTTTCTGGTTTATTTCACAAAAGTCTAAAAACAAAAATAATTTATATTGAACCCCTTCACATATAAAACATTTTCTTTCTGCTTAATTAAGAAAATATATATTGAGTCAGTTTGACTCTAAATTATCATTTCTCTTTGGGATCCCCCCCTGCCCCGGAGATACAATAAGAAGCCCTGATGGCACAGTGGTTAAAGTGCTCAGCTCAAACTCACCAGCCGCTCCACGAGAGAAAGATGTAGCAGTCTGCTCCCATAAAATTTACAGCCCTGAAAACCCTATGGGGTGGTTCTACTCTGTCCTATAGAGTCACTATGAGTTGGAATCAAATCAGGGGCAATGGGTTTGTTTTTCGGTTTTAGGAGCTACAGTAAGTGAAATACTTAATATCTAAAGTTTTCTTTGTGCTAGGTAGTAAATTAACTTTGTATTATTCTCACAAAAAAGCCATCAACTGATTTTTCAGTGAAGGTGACCCTTCCTAACGTGATGTCTGAAGAGTAAGGACCCCAGTCTCCATAAAAGTTAAATAATAAAATTATTTATTTGTTCTGTCCCTGATCCCCCCTCCCCACCCCCACTCCTACCCCCACCTGAGGGCAGTTTCTCCTCTGTCCCTGATAACCTGCCTGCAGTGGAGCAGCCCCAGAGCGCCTCCCTTAGGACTGCTGTGACCTGTCAGGTGCACAAGTGCTTCCACACAGCTCGGCCTCTGCACTGGCATCCCCTCGGGCCCTTGCCACGGGACCAGTGTGAAATAGGTTGTATGAGATTTGCTGGAAATACTGAACCAAGGAAAAAGAGGGATATATGAAACAAATTTGGCAGAGTTTAATAACTGCTGAATCTGCATAACAGGCACATGGGTGTTCGTTGTAGTATTTTTCTCTGCTTCTGTGTATGCCTGAAATTTTTCATAATGGTTTTTAAAAGGCCAAGCATCAGACTCCCATCAGTTCTCAGCGAAGGCGGGTGAAGCCCAAGCACCTCTCCATACACCAAATCTCTCCCCTTTGCCCCCAGGTCCATGCCTCCCCTGTTCTTTGCCCCTCAGGCTAACCTGAGAGGCTGCATCAGCACCGCTCCTGGCTACTGTGCCTTGAGTTGGCCAGTTGGCCAAGGAGGAGCCTCATCAGGAGATGGGAGGGAGGGAGGGAGGAGAGGGAGACCAGGAAATTCATTGCCCCAACACCCATGCAGCAACATCACTGTGGTCTGGCTGTGGCCTTCAACGATAAGTCACTGCACTTCTTAAGGTGTCTTGCTCCACATTAGTACTCTTTGTTGATGATGCTCAAGTAACTTCTCCTACTCCTACTCCTACTCCCTCAGGTGTCAGGGTTCTTACACTACCACTGCTATAGCCCCAGACTCCACAGCCACCTCTCATGGTTTCCTTTTACCCTCTACATAGAAGTCATCCTTGGAGTCCCTGGGTGGTGCCAGTTTATGTGCTGGGCTGCTAACTGAAAGGTTGGAGGTTTGAGTCCACCCAGAGGTACCTCAGAAGAAAGGTTTGGTGATGCACCTGTGAAAAATTAGCCATAGAGAGGGTGGGGCCAAGATGGCAGAGTAGTCAGATGCTTCCTGTGGTCTCTCTTACAACAAAGACCCAAAAAAACAGGTGAATCGATTATATCTGACAATCTAGGAGCCCTGAACATCAAAGACAAAGTTGTGGAATCAAACTGAGCAGCACAGGGAGGGAGAGAAAGTTCAGAAGCAGTGAGGAGTTGCCAGACCTGACCCGGCAGGAACCGTCACCCTGCAGGCTAGATCAGCTGGCGTGAGCGGTGAGGCAAGCAGTGGCACTTGGGACATATTTTCCACATCGGGAGAGACCGAGCTGCAGAGAGTCGGCTCAGACCTCCAGAACCAGCGAGAAACGGTGCTCTGTCAGTGAAAGATAAGTACAAACATCTAACCTACTGCACAGATTAAAAAAAAAAAAAAAAAAAAAAAAAACCCTCCTTCTGGGAAATACCTCTCTCCCATTTACCTGCTCCCTCCCTGCTCTGCTCCAAGTCCAGGGTCCAGCTTCAGAGATTGATGCACTCCCTGGGCTAGAAGTAGGACCTGTCTCACCTTGAACCATTCTCCCGGCTTTGCAGAGGGAACAAATTAACAAACAGGAAAAAAATAATCTGCCAGCTCCCCTAAGCCAAGAACTCATGGCAGGCACAGCCCCTTTGCCTGGGCACAGGCATAACAGGTCCATAGACTTTGAATGCCTTTCACCCCTGCATAGACCGGTGTGGGCCCATTTTAACAGCATAGGCCCTCATTAGCACAGCATACCAGGGTATATATTTCTGAAGCCTGTATTCACCTGTATCTGCTATAAGGGGGAGAGGCAGATTTGTGACATTTGACACTGCCCTGCCATTCAGCAGGGTCCTCACCTATCCACATCAAGGGTGTAAGGACTGGTGACTCCACCCACTCCACTGACCCACCCGCAACAGGGGTCCAAAAATAAGTGGTGAACCCTAGTCTTTACAGTCAACAGCACTGGGTGCCCATAGTCCAGCTGCAAAACCCACCTACCTACGTGCTCTAGGAAACAGGGACACACCTTCCACCCAGCCAGGGGCAGCAGTCAGCCCCCTGCCTTGATCAGCACATGACCTCCTACTGCAGCCAGATACCTGTGCCTACTCCAATCACCCCTACCCATCTAGGACTGTAGGTGAGAGCCTGCACCACACAATCAGTGACCAACAACCTAGACACCTGAGCCAAATCCATACAAGAAAAGTAAATGGATTTTTGATTCACATACACAGTAACAGCTCTAGCCACCTGGAGAATGGATGTGAGAGCTTCAAAGATGCCAATAATCAAACAGCTCACATGACCAAACTATTTGGACATATTAAAACAAAACAAAACTAGAAGCTTGAACACATTAAGTAAGCATAAAATAAATAAATATAATAACTTATTGATGGCTTGGAGACAACAGTAAATATCAAATCACATAAAGAAGCAGACCATGATGGCTTCAGCAAGCTACCAAAACAAAGAATCAAAAAACCTTCCAGAGGAAGAGAACTTCTTGGGATTACCAGAGGTAGAATTCAAAAGACTAATATACAGAACTCTTTAAGATATCAGGAAGGACCCAAAGGGATCTATATAAATGGAAAAACATACCATGCTCATGGATAGGTAGACTCAACATTATGAAAATAACAATTCTACCCAAAGCAATTTACAAATACAATGCAATCCCGATCCAAATATCAACAACATTCTTCAAAGAGATGGAAAAACAAGTCATTAACTTTATATGGAAAGGGAAGAAGCCCCAAATAAGTAAAGCACTACTGAAGAAGAAGAATAAAGTTGGAGGACTCACACTACCTGACCTCAGAACCTACTCTACAGCTACGGTAGTCAAAACACCCTGGTACTGGTACAATGACAGATACATTGACCAATGGAACAGAATTGAGAACCCAGATGTAAATCCATCCACCTATGGTCACCTGATCTTAAACAAGTGCCCAAAGTCCATCAAGTGGGGAAAAGACAGTCTTTTTAACAAATGTTGCCGGCAAAACTGGATATCCATCTGCAAAAATGAAACAGGATCCATACCACACACCATATACAAAAACTAATTCAAAATGGATCAAAGACCTAAATATAAAGCCAAAAACTATACAGTTCACAGAAGAAAAAACAGGACAAATGCTACAGGCCCTAATACACAGCATTAACAGGATACAAACCATAACCATCAACACACAAACCCCAGAAGATAAGCTAGATAACTGGGATCTTCTAAAAATCAAACACTTATGCTCTACAAAAGACTTCACCAGAAGAGTGAAAAGAGAACCTACAGACGAGGAAAAAATTTTTGGACAGTACAAGTCAGACAAAGGTCTAATCTCTAAAATCTACAAGAAAATCCAACACCTCTACAATAAAAAGACAAATAATCCTGTTAACAAATGGGCAAAGGAAATGAACAGACACTTCACCAAAGAAGACATTCAAGCAGCCAACAGACACACGAGGAAATGCTTGCTATCACTAGCCATTAGAGAAATGCAAATTAAAACCACAATGAAAGACCATCTCACCCTGGCATTATAGGCATGAATCAAAAACACTGTAAATAACAAATGTTGGAGAGGCTGCGGGGAGATCAGAACACTTATGCACAGCTGGTGGGAATGCAAGATGATACAACCATTTTGGAAAATGATATGGCACTTCCTTAGAAAGCTAGAAATAGAAATACCATACGATCCAGCAATCCCACTCCTAGGAATATGTCCTAGAGAACTAAGAGTCGTCACTGTAATAGACATATGCACACCTACGTTCACGGCAGCATTGTTCACAGTAGCAAAAAGTTGGAACCAACCTAGATGCCCATCAACAGATGAATGGATAAACAAACTATGGTACATACACACAATGGAGTACTACGCAATGATAAAGAACTAGGACTGTAGGTGAGAGCCTGCATTACATTCTTGGTGGCCGACTACTGAACACCTGAGCTGAATTCATACAGGAGTGGGTGGATTCCTGGGATCACATACTTAATGGCAGTTCTAGCCACCTGGTAGAAGGGTGTTGGAGCTTCGGGGACACCAGTGATCAGGCTAGCTCACACAAAACAAAACAAAACAAGAAGCTTGGACACAGTAAGCAAACATAAAATAAATAATAACTTATTGATGGCTCGGAGACAACAGTCAATATCAAATCATATAAAGAGGCAGACCATGATGGTTTCAGCAAGCTCCCAAAATAATCAAGAAATTTTCCAGAGGAAGAGAATTTTTTGGAATTTCCAGAGGCAGAATACAAAAGATTAATATACAGAACTCTTCAAGACCTCAGGAAGGAGATTAGGCAAAAAGCAGACCAAGCAATACAGGAATTTAAGAAGATTAGAGAAGAGCATAATGATAAATTTAAAAGGCTGCAATAATCCATAGAGAGACAGCAGAAGATTAACAATAAAATTTCAGAATTAGACAACTTAATAGGAGCAGAATTGAGGCAATGGAAGTCAGAATTAGTGAGATCGAAGATAAAGCACTTGACACCAACTTATTTGAGGAAAACTTCAGATAAAAGGATGTTAAAAACTGAGGAAACTCTAGGAATTATGTGGGACTCTATCAAGAGGAATAACCTACTTGTGATTGGACTACCAGAAAAGGGGGGGATAACAGAAAATACAGAGAGAATTATTGAAGATTTGTTGAAGATTTGAAAACTTCCCTGATATCATGAAAGATGAGATGATATCTATCCAAAAAGCTCATTGAACCACACACAAGGTAGATCCCAAAAGAAAGTCATCAAGACATATTATAATCAAACTTGCCAAAACCAAAGAAAAGAGAGACTTTTGAGAGCAGCTAGGGATAAATGAAAAGCATCTACAATGGAGAGTCAATAAGACTAAGCTCTAACTACTTAGTAGAAACCATGCAGGCAAGAAGGCAATGGGATGACAAATACAAAACCTTGAAGGAAAATAATTGCCAGCCAAGAATTACATATCCAGCAAAACTGTCTCTCGAATATGATGGCAAAATTAGGGTATTTCCAGATAAACAGAACTTCAGGGAATTTGTAAAAAACCAAACCAAAATTACAAAAAATACTAAAGGAAGTCCTCCAGTTAGAAAATCAGTAACATCAGATAACAACCCAAGACTAGAACACGGGACAGAGCAACCAGTTATCAGCCCAGATTGGAAAATCACAAAAATAAATCAAAGCTAAAATACTGAAAATAGGGAAACAGAGACATCAATATGTAAAAGATGACAACATTAAAACAAAAAAGAAGGACTAAAAAATGCAGTCACAGATCTTTCATATGGAGAGGAAGTCAAGGCATTATGAAGTAATAAAAGATTGGTTTAAACTTAGAAAAATAGGAAAAAATATTAAGGTAACCACAAAGGAAATTAACACTCCTACACATCAAAATATAAAACAAGAAAAACATAAAGACTCAGTACATACAAAATCAACAACAACGAAAAAGACGAAAAGAAAATACGTAAAGAAAAATGACTCAGCACAGAAAATTCAGTGGAACAAAGAAACTGTCAACAACACACAAAAAAATACATCAAAATGACAGCACTAAACTCATATGCATCAATAATTATGCTGAATGTAAATGGACTAAATGCACCAATAAAGAGACAGAAAGTGGCAGAATGGATTAAAAAAACACGATCTGCCCATGTGCTGCCTACAAGAGACACATCTTAGACTTAAAGACACAAGCAAACTAAAACTCAAAGGATGGGAAAAAATATATCAAGCAAACAACACTCAAAAAACAGCAGGAGTGGCAATATTAATTTCTGACAAAACAGACTTTAAAGTAAAATCCACCACAAATGATAAGGAAGGACACCATATAATGATTAAAGGGTCAGTACCCCAGGAGGACATAACCGTAATAAATGTTTATGCACCCAATGACAGGGCTCCAAAATACATAAAACTCTAACAGCACTGAAAAGTTAGAGAGACAGCTCCACAATAATAGTAGGAGACTTCAACACATCACTTTCGGTGAAAGACACAACATTCAGAAACAAGCTTAATAAAGACACGGAAGATCTAAATGCCACAATCAACCAACTTGATCTCATAGACATATACAGAACACTCTACCCAACAGCAGACAAGTATACTTTCTTTTCCAGCACACATGGAACATTCTCCAGAATACACCACGTATTAGGCCACAAAGCAAGCCTTAACTAAGAATCCAAAACATAGAAATATTACAAAGCATCTTTACTGACCATGAAGCCATAACAGTAGAAATCAATAACAGAAAAAGCAAGGAAAAAAAAATCAAATACATGGAAACTGAACAACACCTTGCTTAAAAACTACTGCTTTATAGAAGAAATTAAGGACGGAATAAGGAAATTCACAGAATCAAATGAGAATGAAAACACATCTTACCAGAACCTTCGAGACACAGCAAAAGCAGTGCTCAGAGGTCAGTTTATAGCAATCAATGCACACATCCAAAAAGAAGAAAGAGCCAAAATCAAAACACTAACCCTACAGCTTGAACAAGTAGAAAGGGAACGGCAAAACAAGCCCTCGGGCACCAGAAGAAAGGAAATAATAAAAATTAGAGCAGAAATAAATGAAATAGAGAATAGAAAAACAATTGAAAGTGTTAACAAGACCAAAAGCTGGTTATTTGAAAAGATCAACAAAATTGATAAACTATTGGCCAAACTGACAAAAGAAAAACAGGAGAGGAAGTAAATAACCCTTACAGGAAATGAGATGGGTGATATCACAACAGACCCAACTGAAATTAAAAGAATCATAACAGAATACTATGAAAAATTGTACTGTAACAAATTTGAAAACCTACAGGAAATGGACAAATTTCTAGAAACATGCTACCTACCTAAACTAACAAAAACAGAGGTAGAACAACTAAATAAACCTATAGCAAAAGAAGAGATTGAAAAAGTAATTAAAAAACTCCCAACAAATAAAATTCACCGGAGAGTTCTACCAAACTTTCAGAGAAGCATTAACACCACTACTACTAAAGGTATTTCAGAGCATAGAAAAGGATGGAATTCTCCCAAACTCATTTTATGAAGCCAGCATAACCCTGATACAAAAACCAGGTAAAGACGCCACAAAAAAAGAAAATTACAGACCAATATCCCTCATGAACATTGACACAAAAATCCTCAACAAAATTCTAGCCAATAGAATTAAACAACATATCAGAATAAATAATTCACCATGACCAAGTGGAGTCATATTAGGTATGCAGGGATGGTTCAACATTAGAAAAACAATCAATGTAATCCATCACATAAATAAAACAAAAGACAAGAACCACATGATGGAGAAAAGACATTTGACAAAGTCCAACACCTATTCATGATAAAAACTCTCAACAAAATAGGAACAGAAGGGAAATTCCTTTACATAATAAAGGGTATTTATACAAAGCCAACAGCCAACATCATCCTAAATGGAGAGAGTTTGAAAGCATTCCCCTTGAGAAGAGGAACCAGACAAGGATGCCCTTTATCACCATTCTTATTCAACATTGTGCTGGAGGTCCTAGCCAGAGCATTTAGGCTAGAAAAAGAAATAAAGGGCATCCAGATTGGTAAGGAAGAAGTAAAAGTATCCCTATTCGCAGATGATTTGACCTTATACACAAAAAACCCCAAAGAATCCACAAGAAAACTACTGGAACTAATAGAAGATTTCAGCAAAGTTTCAGGATACAAGATAAACATACAAAAATCAGTTGGATTCTTTTACACCAACAAATAGAACCTTGAAGAGGAAATCACCAAATCAATACCATTTATAATAGCCCCCAAGAAGATAAAATACGTAGGAATAAATCTAACCAGAGACATAAAAGACCTATACAATGAAAACTACTAGACACTACTGCAAGAAACCAAAGGAGAGATACATAAGTGGAAAAACATACCTTCCTCATAGATAGGAAGACTAAACTTTGTGAAAATGTCAATTCTACCCAAAGAGATCTATAGATACAATGCAATCCCAATCTAAATTCCAATGACATTCCAATGAGATGGAGGAACAAATCACCAACTTCATATGGAAAAGGAAGAGGCCCCAGATAAGTAAAGCATCACTCAAAAAGAAGAACAAAGCGGGAGGCCTCACACTACCTGACTGCAGAATCTATTATACCACCACAGTAGTCAAAACAGCTTGGTACTGGTACAACAGATACAGAGACCAATGGAACAGAATTGAGCATCCAGACGTAAATTCAACCACCTATGAGCATCTGATATTTGACAAGGGCCCAAAGTCCATTAACTGGGGAAAAGACCATCTTTTTAACAAATGATGCTGGCATAACTGGATATCCATCTGCAAAAAACTGAAACAAGACCGATTCTTCACACCATGCACAAAAACAAA